>OX438679.1:1935550-11777300 GCA_949316385.1 Globia sparganii | reverse complement strand
TTAACATCTCTTGCAGGACGGCTCAGTTCGGCAGCTTATGCTGTCAGAAAAATCCGTCAATTTACTGATGTAGGTACCGCGAGACTAGTCTATTTTAGTTACTTTCATAGTATCATGTCTTACGGTATTTTACTTTGGGGACGGGCTGCAGACATCGATTCTATTTTTATTCTGCAGAAAAGAGCCATCAGAGCCATATATAATCTCCGCAAGCGCGATTCTCTAAGGGAACTGTTTAAGGATATTAACATCATGACGGTGCCTTGTCAATATATCTACGAAAACATCATGTATGTAAGGAAAAATTTACATCTTTTTAGCAAAAGAGGTGAAAGACATAATTATAGTACTAGAAATAGGGACCTATTAGTTCAACCAGGTTTCAGACTAGCAAAAGTAGACTCATCTTTTATGGGGTACTGTTTAAAATGTTATAATAAAATACCTCCCCCCATTCTTCAACTGAATGAGACAAAATTCAAGTCATGTATAAAACGCACACTATGTAGGCAGGCATATTATAAGTTAGGAGATTACATCGCTGATAAAAATGCCTGGCTCAATGCTGGTCCTGCTCCACAACCACAACTAATTGATTAACACCTGAAAATACTGTTGGAGCTGCTGAAGATTGTAAGACTATCTTTGCATTGTATAAACTCAATTTCCTTTGTATTGTATAACTGCATAGCACAGATGTGAGTTCTATGTACTATTGAGCTACCATTTACCGGGTAATATGTTTTTCATTGACTAGAATGTGCCCTGGCGGCTGATAGTATGTCATGCTCGCTCAAGTGTCTCGCTGACGGTGGCGTGTGTGTTGGATCATTCGGTTCCCTACAAAATGGTTGAGCTGGATGGTGCTGATCCATACGTCATGTTCGTGAACGGGCGCCGTCAGTTGGGGCTGGTCATCTTTTAGCTGCCACGGCTTATTTTTAATTATTTTATTTTTGGATTGTTATTTTGTTACTATTTGCTGTACTCTGGACACTTTTAACGCGTACTTGATTTTTATTTATTTTTTACATCGTTCTCACATATTATAAATTCAACATATGATGTAACTAATAATTTTGTAAAAATATTATTTAAAAAGAGTGTCCATGGAGTTTTTTGCCCGTTCTTCTCCATAGGTACCTACTACGCTTTGGAATGGGCAACTAGCTTCATTTTTTCCTGACTGACCGACTTCTTGACAATTCAAAAGTGCCTGTAAATGGTTTAATTGAAATAAATGCTTTGAGTTTGATATTTTTTAGAGAATAGCCTTTTGTCAGCGCATGAATGAACTTTTAATTCAGGAGCCAAATATGATAGCTAAAATTTTATGGATGGACGAAGCCCAATTTACGCGCGCTGGGGTTTTTAATTCAAAAACCCAGCATCAATGAAAAACAGAGAATCCGCAAGCTGTGTGGGAAACTTCTTACCAACATGAGTTTTCTGTCAACATGTGGGCGGGAATTTTAAATAATAAATTAATAGGTCCCATAGAAATCCCGCACCGCCTTAACTCAGTAAATTATTTAACGTTTTTACTTAGATTTTTTTGAGGATGTGGATCTGGAGACAATTTGCACAATGTGGATCCAACACGATGGCGCGCCTGCGCATTATGGGACACAGGTACGGGAATACCTAAACGAACAATACCCAGAACGTTGGATCGGGCGTGGAATCCCGACTACAGCGTAGCCGGCGCGATCACCAGACCTAACCCCACTAGACTTTTACGTGTGGGGTACATAAAAAAGTAAGGTGTATGAAAAAAAAATTATCAAGGGACCATTTACTTAGGCGAATTGAAGAAGCAGCTATTGAAATGCGCCAAAACAATGTTTATTTAACCCTTTAACCGCGCGTGTCGCATATATGCGACAAATATTTCCGTGTCCCTACCGCGCGTGTCGTATTTCTGCGACAGAGAACATGCATGATTTTTTCGTTCTATTTTCGTCCTATTAATTGCGTGGTACAACTAAAACTATTATTAAATAGAGCTATTATTTACAACAATTACTTAAAATTATGTGTCATAACTCTAAGCATTCAAAAAACTTAAACAAAAATAAGTAATTGGCAGCTTGAAATTTTCCTCGGCGTCTATCGCGCGCGTCGCATAAATATGACCATAGGGATGGGATACAATGCAATGCGCATTTTAAAAACGAAATAACAAACAGTTAAATAATCAGGTATAATGCATCATTCAGCATAAAATAAACGGTGTCATACCAAATAAAGTTAAATTTAACATATTGCCTTGTGTTATTAATTCTTTTCCTTATTATTCATAAGAAAAATATCCCTCACGATCTTTGTATAATGCCAACATTTGACGTTAGTTCCCATCCCTTGACTCCTATGCTTGCAACATATTTCTCTAGTTAGTCTAGCGCGGCTGTCACATTAATACGACCACTGCCTACGTCACAAGCGGATCAAACGAATGGAAAGTTCCATTAATGTTGTTCGTTGGTATTTGTGCATTGTCGATAAAATAGTCACATTTCAATTTTCAATAATGACGACTACTGAGGAATTATTAAGAATATTAGAAGGTGACGACGACGAGTGTGACGACGAATTGGAATTATCCGATTCGATAGAATTTAGAAGTGATGGAGAGGTAAGTACCTATTTCAATTTCTTCTTAGGTTATTTGCACATTATTCAGTAGGTATAGGTATAAATAAGACTTTCGTTGGGTTTAGGTAACTCCTTGATGAATCGAAATAGTATTTTAAATATTGTGATGTAATTCTGTTATTACCTATATTACCTACTTAACTACCTACATATCCTATTGATTGTTCAAATTTGGAACCGTGTTGTATGTTGTCCTTACCATTATTAAGGTACTGTGACAGTACCTACCAAGCCGGACAGGCACTCGCACTCGCGTTTGTCTCTTTTTCTCTCTCTCTCTCTCTCTTTCATAAATCATTATTCGAGTTTGGGTGTAGCTGTTTTGTGTCCGTGACTTGTGTGTTTGTGAAGTCCCAAGCTACACAGGAATTATTCCTAGTGCATGAGTTATCTTTAAAAAAAAGATAACTTTAATAAGCGTTCTGCACACGATGCCGTCACCGCGCCGTCGCCGCGCCGACGCCCATAGACTAATATATATAATATGAGACCGACGCCCGCCGCACAGTTACACTGTAGAATACGAGTCGCGCGAAGCCCGCCACCGCGCGCGTTCCCGTCCCTGTCTGTTTGATTCATTCCATTAGGTACCGGCTGCGTGCGATCTCGCGGCGTGCACGTTCGTACGCGGTCGGTAATGGAATCAATGGAATGAATCAAACGAGACAGGGACGGGAACGCGCGCGGTGGCGGCGCGGTGGCGGCGCGGTGGCGGCGCGGTGGCGGGCTTCGCACGACTCGTATTCTACAGTGTAACTGTGCGGCGGGCGTCGGCGCGGCGGGCGTCGGCGCGGCGACGGCGCGGTGACGGCATCGTGTGCAGGAACGCTAACTAGGTTCCTTTTTGTTAAAGTTATATACCTACCTAATGAATATAAAAAATAATATACTTACGTAATAAATTTTAATTTGTCATTTCAGGATCATGACGACAATGAAGGCATTAATTGGACGTTAGACATAACTGTACCTGATAAAGAAAACTTTGACGAATTTATTTCGGGGGTATCACCTTCAGTACCTTTGAGCAGCGACTCCTCGGAACTGGATATTTTTGAACATTTTTGTGGCAATGATTTAGTAGAAAAAATATGTTATTTTACTAACAAATATCACCAATTCTATGTCAGGCATACGGATCTAAGGGTGTACGCTCGTTTAAAAAGGTGGCAAGATGTGACTGTTCATGACATTTATATCTTTTTAGCCCTTACGATGCTCTTTACAAGGAATAAAAGGCTCACTATTGAAGAACATTGGTCTGTAGACCCCCTTTTAAATAGTCCCATATTTCATAGTATTATGTGTAGAGATAGATATTGCGCAATACTGGCAATGCTTTCATTTTCTGAAGTACACGATGTAAGTAATTTATCAAGATTATATAAAATTGAAATGATGATTGACCACGCACGACAAAAATTTCGACACACATTGGTCCCCGGAGGCAAACTATGCATTGATGAAAGCATTGTGCCTTTCAAAGGTCGTCTGGTAATCAAACAATATTTGCCAAAAAAGCGAAACAGATTTGGAATAAAACTTTTTGTTTTGTGTGATGTCGAATCAGGGTTTATAATTGATTTCATTGTTTACTGTGGTTCACAAACACAAATAGAGCATGTACCAAATTTAGGTATTACAGGATCAGTAGTCACTGAACTGGTACAAGGTTATTATCATAGTAATCGAGAGCTATATGTCGACAATTGGTATTCTAGTCCGCGACTTTTTCTTTATTTAAAACAAAGAGGCATTTATGCATGCGGTACGGTCAAAAGTAATAGGAAACATATGCCAAAATTAAAAAAACTTAAGCGTGGAGAAATAGAAGCATTTTCATCTCCTCCTCTTTTAGCGTTAAAATGGCAAGACAAAAAAGCTGTTACCATGCTGTCTACCATACATGATGACAAAATTGTTCCGTCAGACAATTTGGATCATTTTTCTGGTCTGCCTAAATTAAAGCCGCAATGTGTAATAGATTACAATAAAAATATGGGTTCGGTGGACATCACCGACATGATGATGAGTAGCATAGGTTGTATAAGGAAAACTAGGAAGTGGTATAAAAAATTAGGCTTCCACATCATCGATTTGTTTATGCTTAATGCTTTTTATTTGTTCAGAGTCTTAAAAAATAACAAAAAACATAGTTTTGCAGATTTTCAATTAAATGTGATACGGCAACTTTTAGAAAAAAATAAAAGATTAATTGCAAATACTAGCCCAGCGTTCACTTCTGGTACTCAGTCCAATCCTCCTCGCAGTCTACATATCGATGCTTTGGCACATTTTCCTGTACGAATTCCCAGTGGCAAAAGTCAGCGTTGTAAAGTATGCGCGACTAAGAATAAAAGATCACACACACGGTATATGTGTAAAACGTGTAATGTTTATCTTTGCGTTGACACATGTGCTGCGGAATACCATAGATAGAAGCTATCGACTAAATATCGATAGTTTAAGTAAGTAGGTAGATCATCCTGTCACTAATTTCTTTTCTTGCGTTGCTCTATTTAGTCTGTGTTCAACTTCACTTTGTCCATGTCAAACACACCGAGCCCACGTCTTTTTTTACGGTTCAGTGCAAGTGTTATGCGAATCGAACCCTAGTTATATTATACACCTTGAACGTCACAGTTTTGTTGAGCATTAAATTTAAATTTGATAGAAAACGAAATGACATCGAAAAGTAAGTAAATTGTGCCAAATTGATACTTGTAGCCTTTGATTATACACATCCTGTAGCCATTTTTATAGGTACTTATTTATATTTAATTGCTTTTAAGGAAAGTATGACGAGTCTCAGGAATGTAGTCAATCAATTTTGGATCCAACTAGCGATAGTCAAGACGAAATGAATCTTGAAGATGTAGAAGATGTATGTTTGCCTTCGTCGGTAGCACAATCCCAGTTATGTTACTATGTACCACATGACGGTGACTTACGAAGTACAGATAGTACGCCTGATTTATTTGTATCAAGAGGAACACAAACTCTAACAAAAATATCAAGTGTAGGCACACAATACGAAGCGATCAGCACTGACCTAATTTCAAAAACGGCAAAAATATTAGCCGAAAAACATTTCGGTACTAATGTGACTCGCACGAATAAATTTATAGAAACGTACACACATTTTGTGACATCTATAATACGTCTGATAAAAACAGACAACGAATAATTTTATGAATCATGTACCTACTACTTGTTACCTACTGTTTGACTGATTAATTGTCCTTTTTTTTGTTTTTAGCTTATGACTGCGTAATTCTAATTATAGTTGTTGCAATTCACGAGCGCACTCAAGCCTTTGCGTGTAGGTTTCGTGTACGTACACGTCACGTAGGTACACATTGCACTTGTGTGTGTGCCCGACGAAGCGAACAGTTACACGCGGACGTCATTCATAGGTAGTTACAAATAGGTAACAGTTCAACACACATCTAAATGAAAAGTGCGCTCGTGAATTGTAACAACTATAACCTACTTATTATAAATGCGTAAATCATTGCATTTGATCTAATAGGTAATCAAAACTTATTAGGTATTTTATAGTATACTGAGGAATATGTGTAAATGAATGTGATGTAAAGTATTATACTCCATTTGTTTAGGTAATTAAATAAAGGTAAACAAAAAAACCACGTGCCGTGGTTATCCAACTAAACGTAATACCAGTCTATTCAGTTGTCATGCTACGTCACAGTTGTACTCTTCAATTTAGCAACGTTATAATTCGTTAATAATGTTGCTAAATTGAAGAGTACAACTGTGACATAGCATGACAAGTGAAGTGAGTGATATTACGTTTAGTCGGCTAACTAAGTCACGTGGTTTTTTTGTTTACCTTTATTTAATTACCTAAACAAATGGAGTATAGTAACTGGTAAGCAAAAACAAAAAAAACAATTGTGATTCAAAGATTTATTATACTTAGTTTGATTTGAAAACGAAAAAGTCGAATAATAAGAGATTATTTTTATGTAAGTAATTAAAATTTAGATAGTAAGATTAAACAATTGTGATACAAAGATTTAGCCATTGCTGTTGTAGGTAGATTTATAAGAAAAGAAAAAAAGTACCTAGTCGATTAATAAGAGATTATTGTGATGTAAACAATTCGAATTTAGTAAGGTTAAACAATTAGTAACTGTTAAAAACATTTACTTATTAGCTTAAAGATGAACGATTGTGATACGAAGAAAGTGATTAGGGTGGTTAATTTAAAGGTCCTACAAACAGGCGCGACACGCGACACAAAAACATGAGCGGTTTCTTTGTGTCGCGCCTGTTTGTAGAAGCCATAAGGCTGATTTAAAATAAAAACATAAAAAATTCTTTGACTTTTTTTAATCGATACAACGATTGCCCCTCCTTATTTATTGTAGGTATTATTTTGTCGATTTGTAGCCTCGCGCTAGGGGCACGACAATTGATATTTAGCCAAGCGGTTAAAGGGTTAACCCCGCGGTCCCTAATGGAAGGACCATCACGGTCAGGGTCAGTGGGTCGTCTTAGGGGCGGATTGTTAGAGTTGGAGTATACGTTATTTTATTTATATAAAACGCTCTATATTTCCAAAATGGTGGCTCGGATGAAAATATTTACTGGAAAGAAATTGTTGCTCTAGTCGAAAACCATGAGGTGATGTAAAAAAATTACGAAATATTGAGAAAAAAAAATATTGAGAAAATTTTTCTGTCGGTCCATCTTTCAGCTTGTGTATTCTTAGGGGTAAGAGGACAGTCAAATTTTCGGAGATTTTTTTTTTAACAGATTTGGGCCATTTTTATTGCAGCACCTTATTAACCTTGTCCATAAAAACCATTTACGTTCTGAGAAGCATGGCCCTACGACGCACCGTTTCCGAATTATTATTTCCAAAATGGTGGCTCGGATGAAAATCTTTTCTGGAAAGAATTTGTTGCTCTAGTCGAAAACCATGAGGTGATGTAAAAAAAATCACGAAATATTGAGAAAATTTTTCTGTGTCGGTCGATCTTTCAGCTTGTGTATTTTTAGGGTAAATAGAACCTATGCAATTATATGCAGTAACGCACACGACGCGCAAAAAGTCCGGCGCACAAAAAATTCGTGTAATTCGGGCAGACCGCGCCGCGCCGCGCCGCGCCGCTCCGCACAAAAAGTGTGTGAAAAAAATGGAACGTTTGCTTCAACGCGCGCTAACGCAGACGGCGCACACTTTAGTCGGCAATCTGCATTTGCTAGGGGTGGACGTAACGCACGCGATCTATTATCATGGCGCGATTTATTATCAAAATAATACTTCGCGATCTCTGCACGATTTCCATAGCGTCTACGTCCTTACAGCTCTGCCGACAGAATGATCGAAGATGTGCGTCGTGTGCGTTGAGCCTGTGAAAAATCCGCGGCCGACTTTTTGCGCGCCATGCAGACTTTTTGTGCGCCGCAGACTCGATCGCACAAAAAGTGTGCCGTCTGCGCTGCACCTTAACGTTCTGAGACACATGGTCCAACGACGCACCGTTTCCTAATTGTGGGCCTCCGAATTTAATTTTATTTTATATAAAACGCGTATATTTCCAAAACGGTGGCTCGGATGAAAATCTTTTCTGGAAAGAAATGGTTGGTCTAGTCGAAAACCATGAGGTGATGTAAAAAAACCCGTGAAAATAGTTTTTTTTTTTAAATATCTTGAAACTTTCAAATTTTTCTGCGGTTCTCGTTAAGGTAAAGTTTTAAGCCTACCTTAACAGTACTTAAAATACGCGAATTCTTGGGAATTCTCGATACTTTCAAGTGGTCCAAATTTAGTTGATGAGAATATAGATCCAAGTTTTTCATTTTTTAGTTGTTTTTTATTAATTAGTTATTTTATATTTGCTTTTTTAAAAATTCTTCGTTTGTTTATTTTTTGTTAGGTTTTTTCTTTGATTTTTAGTTTGTAAGATTTAATTTGTTTTATTTTTTAGTCTTTAAGTTTTTTTTTTAATATCTTATTAGTTTTATGTTATAGTTTAAGTTTTGATTAGTTTTGGTTTGTTTTTGTATGAGAAAATGGATCCATTTACATTAATTTTGAATAGAAATTTTACCATTTGGAATTATGCTGCGGCTATTTCAAGTGAGGAAAGGGCCATTGAAGCGGCGAAACGGTGGCTCCTTGTTCCGTCGCAGACGCCGCGCTGCCCATCATGCATGCGTCCAATGAATGCTGAACGCAACAGTAATTATAAGTTGGGGTTTAGATGGCGTTGCAGAAGGGCAGGCTGCAACGTCATTAGGTCTACTTTAAAGGGCACCTTTTTTGAACGCAGCAATTTGTCAATTTTAAATACGCTCAGGCTTTTGCTGCACTTCTTTCGGAAAGACAAAGTGTCACAAGCTGCTAGAGACGTAGGGGTGACTCGCAAAACGGCCATACAAGTCTATCATTACCTACGCGAGGTCTGCGAGGTGGCCGAAGCTCATGACCGCGATATGATCGGCGGGGACAACGACATAGTGGAGGTCGACGAAACCCATCTTTACACAAATAAATACCACAGGGGTCGATTACTGCAGCGGCAAACGTGGTCTTTCGGTTGCATAAGCAGACTCACTAAAAAAATCCACGTGGAGCTAATACCTAATAAAAATAGGGCCACATTGGATCCAATAATCCAACAAAATGTCAGACTTGACTCCTACATTATGTCTGACCAGCACCGATCATACATGGGCGTGCACTTAAGACTGGGTATGCGTGGACATTCCAGTGTCAACCACAGTAGACAATTTACGGCAGGGACTGTCAGTATCCCTGTGGATCCCAGCCTTGGGATCCCAGTACCAGGCACCAATAATGTTCGGTGCATAGTATATAAAAATACCATAGAGCGGCAATGGCTAGAATTAAAACGCCAATGTCGCACCTGTAGGAGTCAGCGGCGGTTAAAGTGGTACATGGGCGAATACATGTACCGGCAAAATATCCTAGAAGCCTACCCACGGATGCTGCTGCACGGATGTTCCGCCGTTTGCTGCGTGACATTCATAGGATTTATCCAGGACTCGGAAGAAATGGTATCCGAATTAGAAATTGCCGATGTGGGCCCACTTGTCCCCGCCGATAATGTACGAAGGTTGGCCGAAGTAGCCTGGTACTGCCTATTCACAGTATAGTCCTATACATATGCGACTAAATATTGAAGGTGCACGTTCTTGTCCTTGGCCCTAATCCTAGTCCTACCAACACCTATCATCCTTACAAACAATACAGTCACGCGGCGACACAGAAGTTAAAACTAAAAAAAAATGATTAAATTCAAATATCTCGAATACTGTGCGTCCTAGGCAAAAAAAAACCAAAATTTCACCCCCCCCCCCCCTCCCTCGCAGCATCCCAACATATTTTAAGGAAAAAAAAAATTTTCGCGGGTTTTTTTACATCACCTCATGGTTTTCGACTAGAGCAACAATTTCTTTCCTGAAAGGATTTTCATCCGAGCCACCATTTTGGAAATATATAGGGTGACTGGTAATTAGTGACCGATACCTAAACACGTGATTGTACTCATGATAACAAACAACTTTTACTATGGGACCAAACCTGAATTCGCAAAAAAAAAATCTGCTGTTCAGTACCTACATTTTGACCAGTTAGGCGAACATAAATGACTGAACAGCAGATTTTTTTTTCACAATTTCAGGTTTGGTCCCATAGTAAAAGTTGTTAGTTATCATGAGTACAAGCACGTGTTTAAGTATCGGTCACTAATTATCAGTCACCCTATAGAGCGTTTTATATAAATAAAATAAAATTCAAAGGCCCATAATTCGGAAACGGTGCGTCGTAGGGCCATGCTTTTCAGAACGTAAATGGTTGTTATGGACAAGGTTAATAAGGTGCTGCAATAAAAATGGCCCAAATCTGTTAAAAAAAAATCTCCGAAAATTTGACAGTCCTCTTACCCCTAAGAAAGAATACACAAGCTGAAAGATCGACCGGCAGAAAAATTTTCTCAATATTTTTTTTTCTCAATATTTCGTGGTTTTTTTTACATCACCTCATGGTTTTCGACTAGAGCAACAATTTCTTTCCAGAAAATATTTTCATCCGAGCCACCATTTTGGAAATATAGAGCGTTTTATATAAAATAAAATTAAATTCGGAGGCCCACAATTAGGAAACGGTGCGTCGCAGGACCATGTGTCTCAGAACGTAAAGGGTTTCTATAGTCAAGGTTAACCCGAAACTGCAATAACTTTGGGAAATTTCCGAAAAAAAAAATCGAAAAATTTTCTAAGTCCTCGCGCCATAGTGCCCCTAAGGCTACACACGAACCGCGACTGCGAAACGGGAGCGTCAGTCGCGCAGGTTTGGCGAAGCCTAGAATACTATTGAAAAAATGGGTGTGTTGGTAACGTTTGAAACAATAACAAAAGTTCTAATGGTCATAATATGACCTAATTTAATTTAATATACTTTTTTTTTATTAAAACGATGAAATGATATAATGAATTATTGATATAAATTCATTTCACCTAATTTTATATGGTTCAATGAACATTTTCTATAATGCACATTTGAATTAATATTCAATTAGTATACTATTCAGTTACTATAATATTCAAAATCGATACGTAACGTTTAATATAATAGAAACGTCTATTTTCTTTCGTATATTTTTGAAAAAATTATTTTTCATCTCTTTATTAGTTTTTTTTTTTTCAAAAATGATAAGATTTTAAACGGCTGCCATTTACATGCTAGCAAAAACGCACCGCATAAATATTGAGGCAAGGGGCTGCTAAGAACCCAAAATTCAGCGGAATCCTGGCACCATAGGATCAAACAAATTATAGAGAAAAAAAACCCTGGGTTTTATTGCCTAGCCCATGAGTTGCTTCTAGAAACCAAAGTAATATTGAATGGAATAGAATGTTTTCTTAATGGCCAGTCACCACCAAACAAGTGATGTTTAAAATGAATTAAATATCACTTGTTTGGTGGCGTTTGATTAATCAAATGAGGAATGAAGCATTTGTCATGGGAGAATTCATTCGTTCATTCAAATGGCATGTTCAATCATTAAACGTTACTGCTTTGTATTTTATTGTTTTACAAACATTTCTTCTTGTTGTTTATAGTCTTAACGAAATCGCTTTTGTGGTGTAGTTATATTTTTTTTTTTCAGTGTAATAAGTGTGTTACGGCATTAAGTTTTTCGTGGTAGCGTGCATTCGTTGTTAAATGTTTCGTATTAGTAAACTTACGGGGACGTATAATCGATGCTACACTCACGCTCATGCTGCACGTAATACACTCGTGTGTTAAAGTGACTTTTATTACCAGATTAAGATATAGTAAAAGTATGTACCTACTATCATTAAGCATGTCTCAAAGAAGACCAAAAAGAAGCAACTTATGGTTCCATTTTAAGGAAGGAATAAGCGAAGCCATTTGTAATTGTTGTACCTACAAAGTGCGGATCTCTGGGTAATTTAAAAAGAAACTTGTCTACTAAACACTTGACTATATCTTTGAATTTGGAACGACAATTTGCCTATCGATTCTGTGAAAATCTCACCGTGATAACATAGGTGAAGTGAGCGTGAAGTGAACTGTCAATGGAGGCAATCCCTAACATCAGGTGGAATGACAGCTCACTTCACCTTAGTTTGCACGGTGAAATTTTTACAGAATAGCACTGCTGCTGTAGTTGTAGAAACACCTCGCGACCACCATCTTCGCGAAAGACAGAACAAATTGATAGACAAGTGGAGGTCATGGTGGCTAAGGGTCACCATTCATTAAGAATGGTAGAGGAACCCGAGTTTAAAAAAACTCATTGAATTAGTTTCTTTCTACATGCCCGGGGTACCAACTCCCATCAAGAAAAACACTTTCCCAGTCACTGATACCCAAATCATATACAGAAGTTTTTGATTCTTGTTAAACTAATTTAAAAAAGCATACGCGGTGTGCTTTTTTACTGACGGGCAGACATGAAATGGCAACCAACGCTACATAGAAGTTCCTGCACACTACATTAATAAAAATAACGAGTTCCAATCTATTTTATTGGACTGTATAACGACAGGCATACCAGTGCTAATTTGGTTGTATTTTTAAGGCAATTTCTCCAAGACTGGCAGGTATAAAACTAAATTTGTTGCATAGTAAGTGATAACACCGCTAAAATTTTATCAGCTGTGACATTAGGGGAGTGGCGATCTGCAGGCTGCTTCGCCCATTTATTAAATTTAATTTTACGGGACGGAAAAAAATCCATGGTTGAAATAGTTACTAAAGTAAAATGTATACTGGATTTTTTTAAAAGCAGTACTCTGGCGCAATCAAAGTTAGAAGTTGCTCAAAGACAAATGAATTTGCCTATTTTAAAGTCTGACTGGAATAAAGTCATTGAAACAGCAAGAAAATACCCGACCCCATTCAAAGTGGTTCCTGCCACTCAAGAATTCTTTTTTAATATAAAAAATTCAATAACGCCATACTTCTTTAAGGTTCCAAGGCGACATGGTCAAAGAGTCTGCTCGCAGTGAAATTCGCAACAAAGTAAGGTTGCCTTCCGAGCTTATACTTGTATTGTAGATACGATACACACCGGGCGAGTTGGGACTAGGGATCAGTATGGATGAATCCATTTTTATATGAAAACTTTTGATACCTTATTTAACTAATAGTAACTACCTACGAAGGTATTTAATATTACCTGATTAATTAAAAACAATAAATATTATTGAAATTATATTACTTAATATGAATGATGATTATCAACTAATAAAAGTGTTTCATTTCATGAAATCTTTAATAATTTTGTCGAAAAAAGTGACACGGAGGAATTTAAAAGCAAAAAAATTATATAAAATGGAAAAAATATTATTAGATTTTAATTTCCATAAAAATATAATAGAGCATTAAATAGTCTTCTTAAATATATCTTAAGTTTCCGATATGCTCTCTCAAATTTTTTTATGGAATTATACTACATATAATGACGCTCTCATTGCTGATATGCGAGATGTCGTTGGAAAAAAAGTAAAAATAGAAGTAAATGATATAATAGAAAGAGCAGAGAAAGAATCAAAATTGCCTATGATGTACTCAGAAGTGATAGACGAGCTTAATGATATCGAACCTAATCTACAAAAGGTTTTACTGATTTCGTCAGCAGCCCAACTGTAACCGATTTTACGCAATCGCAAGAGATATTGAGTTCCAATGATGAAAAAGTTGTTTCGCGGCCTGAACTAAATGAAGAATTTCATACAAGTCCAAAAACAGGTGAAGATAATGTGCCAGTGAATGAAGTACGCGAGAACGTGCAACCTAATTCAAAGTTTATAGAACTAAAGGATGGGATGTGGGTTATTGCCAAGTGTTTGTTAAAAAAAAAACGGAAAAGCATTTTGTCGGTCAAGTAATTGGATTTGATGGCGATGAGCCCAGGATAAAATTCACGAAAAAGAAACAAATCACAAAGGATCATGCTGTTTTCGTTAGAATAGACCCTGAGGACATATTTGCTGTTCCTCGCGAAGATGTGATGTGTGTTTTGAAAGAGCCTACATCCGGTCGGCGGGGATGATTATTGTTTAGCAATATCGAACTTATAAATTACAGAAATATTAAATAAACTGCCACAAACAGAATAAGTATACTACTAAAGTTGGTGATGGTCATTTATTCACAAATGATGAGTATATTATAAATTTTTCCTAATGTAAGAGTTGATTTAAAAATGTGAGACTGATCATTAAGACTGTAATAACTGACATGAAAGGGGCCCTAGCCTGGTAGTTTTATTAGGTTTTGTTTTTAAGTTGAAGACCAAGTTTATAAGAAAGTTCCTATGTTACATATTCATAAGATAATTAAAGATTTTTAAATGAGAAAATAGTAGGCCCTTTTATTTTCAAAACATTACTTAAGTATTTGGTTTTTCCATGGACAATATTTATTTAGGGATTGTCTCTTCCGTGGAACTGAGGTCACTTCCATGGAGGGTTTTTTTTTTCAACCGTTATAATTCAATATAAGACTGCGAGCTTGGAAAGTAATTGTTCCATGACGACCAAGACCAAATCTGTTAAAATGCATCATCAATTACATTTGAATACCATTTTCAGTAGATTAAATTTTATTCTATTAAAAAATGAGAAATACCCAGTGGGCTTATTCCCTTCTCCGACGACGTCATAAAAACGAGTACTCTCAACGAGTGGCGTCCAATATTAAAAAAGGTCTGAAAGTTTTATTGCATATTTTGACAATTTAGTACCTCTTATTGAAGGTGTGCCCCCTTCAAACATTTTCAACTACTATGAGACAAACATGAGCGACGATCCGGGCAAAAAACAAGGTATTTACAGGCGTGGGGCAAAATAACCGGAGAAAATTACGAATTATCCTAAGTGTCACATCGGTGATGGTGTGCGGATCTACAGACGGTGTCCTCTGACTACCTTACATTATTTATAAAAGCGTTCACCTAAACGACAGGTGCAAGGAGCGGGGACCACAAGGCGTACCATGTTATCAGAAGTTCTGTTGCACCCATGGTTCTCGATTTAATAATAGGACCTTCAGTAGTTGGATAGACAGCATTAATTTTGATTGGTGATTTGGTAGTGCTTTTTTGCCTCACGCCAAAGGTTTTCCAGGGAAAAAAGTATTAATTGGTGATAACTTTTCACCGCACATTGATGTAGATGTGATTAATGAATGCGAACAAAATAACATTGCTTGTTTTTCTGGTATCTCATTCCATAAAACTAATCAACGACTTATTTGACATATTAAATTCGAAAAATATAAAACAATACGGAACTAAAAAAGCACTATTCGTAGGCAATTTTTCCAAACTTTATCATTTTAATATTGTAAAAAATTACATCTTGCATTTAGCAACATGTTCCCAAAAAAATATTCAGTCAAGAAGAAAAACAAGTTTCATTGGCGTTATTGTTTGCATAGACAGCGCAATAAGTTTATACTAAAGTTTAGTTCAAGAAAAAAAGGAACTGTAGAGGATGTGACTTAGACGGTATACAAAGTGGAACAGGACGATCGACATTCCTTTAAACCACGTAAAGAGTATCATGTTCTTTACCCGTATACAAAAAATCAATCAAATTCAATGAATACTTTAGCCACAGGAAATTATTTTTCATTTTCTTTTACAACATGATGTAGATCTGAGTCCGTAACAATAGGTAAACATTGTAAGGTCAAGAACCTGTACAAAACATATGATTCTATTCTATGCGACTCAACATGCTTGAAAGACAGAGAAAGGTGTCGTACGATTCCCCTCTGACGCGCCCCGCCTAGTCCCACAAAAGAAAAATAACTTTACATTAGTGGTGCATAGACAATTGCGAGTGTGTGAGCGGAATTCTTTTGGCAAAAAGTCTCAGCCCACAGTATAATAAACAACTATTATTAATAATAAAATACTTTTTTATTATTAAATTTATATTATTACTTTTAATACTCTTTATAGTCCAGTCAGTCAAGACAATTAATTCATTATAATTCCAAAAGTTTTCAAATTTTGATGTAAGGTCGGGAATGGTATTAAAACAAACTATAAAATTTTGCAACCTGTTCTGCGGTCCGGAACATTGTTAAAAATGCAATAAATGATAATTTGCTCAGTTCTTCAGACCAAAATTCCAAAAGTTCTGCAAAGTTGGAGTGGTGTTAAAAATATTATTTTACATCACGTGTCAAATTTGCAACCAATTTAAGTGTACGGAACATTTTTTGTTATTAAAAATTAATGTTTTTCTTTATTAAACTGAAGGAAAACGTTCCAAAAGTTCTGCAAATTTGACCGATATATCGGAAAAATATACCGAACGATTGTATAAATTTGCAACCTTTTACGTTGACCGGAACATGTTTATTTATAATTATTTTTAATTCGTGGTCATTTTTTCGAGTAAGGTGGTCTCGGAATAATTACAAAAGTTTTGAAACTTGGTTGCAAACTTCGAAAACATCTATTCTGATGCATTTACAAATTTGCAACCTCATACGCGATCCGGAACTTTATGCAATTTGCAAAAGGTAACTTTTTTATTTTTTCACCTTCAAGAAAATTTCAAAAGTTCTGCAAATCGAGGGGACTGTTTAATTTTGGGATTAATGTCAGTATTTGAATTTGCAACCATATCCGGAATACGGAAATATTTTTTAATCACATTCACGCAAAATATTATTTCCGTACACATCGCTGTTATATATTCAGGGCCTAAACTTTGTGCTATACGAAGCCGCCGCGACGTCGTATACCTGCGTTGCTATGGTAACGCGACCGTGGCCACGTGACCGTGGCACACTGCGGACGTACTAACGGTCAGTAGGCTGTGATTTTTCGGTTCGAAAGCGTCTTGTGATCTCTTTGGGATTTTCTGGTGACAAAGCGTCTTGTGCTCCGTTGCTCCATTTAGAGAATTTTCATGATGGACGCAGCGGTGAACAATTGTATCATTTGCGATACACCTTTATTGAGTGAAGAAGTTGAAGAGCTAGATAAAATAGGAATTAACTTACTCATTCAATGCAGTGAAAAAAAAAGTGATGGAAAAGCTGCTGCTCTCCAGGATTTGAAAACTGTAACTTTACATAAAAAATGCGGTACATAAAAAATGTAACTGTACATAAAAAAAGATCCAACTTTAGCGCGACACATTCTGTTCTATCACGCATTCACCGGATGTGATACAACTTCAGCCATTTTCAACCAGGGAAAATTGAAAGTTACCACATTGTCGAAAAAATTCGAAAATTTGGAGCTTGTGATAGACACATTCGTTAACACAAACTCTGATCCCGATTCTATCGATGCCGCTGGAGAAAAGGTTTTAGTTGCTCTTTACGGAGGTAAAAGCGAGGATTCTCTGAACAAGTTACGGTACGATGGCTTCAGTCGATCTATTACTAAAAGCAAATTTAACCTCGCCTCTCTTCCACCAACGAAAGCTGCAGCTCGACAACATTCACTTCGCACATTTCACCAGGTCCAACATTGGATGGGCAATGACCTGCAAGCCGAATCTTGGGGATGGAAACACGGGCGCCAAGGGCTCACGCCCATTCTTACACTCCAGGATCCAGCACCGAAAGAGTTGCTTGAATTTGTTCAATGCAGATGTGCAAAAGGATGTGGGGCTCGATGCGGCTGCAAAAAAGCAGGGTTGAACTGTTCCGAGGCTTGCCATTTCTGCCATGGGCAATCGTGTGCAAACGCGGTAAAGGTGGATCTCACTCAATCCGACGACGAGGATGAAGAGCCAACTAAAGTGGAACAATGGTGCGCTCAGAGCGATCGTGTAGGTCAACCGCTGGATACGTTCCTTGATTATGAAAGCAGTGACGTAAGATCAGATGCAGAAGATGGTGCACCGGATAATACAATTGTGGAATGTGAAATGTCATCGGAATGTACCACGGAACTGGAAGAACATTATGGTGATCCAGGACCCTCCCACACAAAAAAATTCAAATGCTCATAATTATTTCTATTCGCATATGTATTTCTACGAAATTCAAATAAATCAGATTTTCAGTATCTTCAATTACAGATTGTTACATTCAACATGCATTCAAAGTTTTATCGCTAACTTGTAAGGTTTTAACACTTATTAACTGACCTCATATATTGAAAAAAGATATTATTTACGGACAATCTATTCGAAATGTTTTTCCTTAAATGCTTGAATGTAACAATCGTCAGTGTCGACATTTACTTGTTTTATATGAGAAATTATAAACGTAATACAGAAATTATTTCAGGTAGTTTCTTTAGTATTTTTCAGCATGTCTCATCAACAAATTTTTCTACTATTCAATTTTTCATTATCTTTTAAAGGTATTATGGATCCTCCTAGTTCATCTTTCTATTGATGTAAATTCGTCTTTCAAATGAATCAATAATATACCATTCACATGCTAATGATTGAAATTGTTTGTAACACAATTTGTTTCTAACAGATGTTGGTATAGTACTATTTTTACATGACAGGTGATTATGCCTAAAATAAATTCCGTTGGGCTTATTTAAACCGGACGTAGGATTTTGCCGGTACGTTTTTTGTGATTAATAAAACGAATCTGGGGATTAAATACACTGTTACTCACCTACGCATTGTCGTCTATTAATGTTTACTTACCTTTTTTACGAATATTTGATATTCTCATACTTTTATTCTATACTTTTGAAATTCTTATTATGACTATTTATTTTTTCGACGGTAATAAAATTAAAAAAGTCGATTTTTGCAAATAACACAAGGTTCCGGGTCTCGTGCGTAGTTGCAAATTTGAATATTGGTATCGATCCCAAAATAAGACCATCCGCTCGGTTTGCAAAACTTTTGCATTTCTTCCAAGGATAACAAAATGCGAAAAATCGATTTTTGCAAAGAACACAAAGTTGCGGATCTCATGCGGGGTTGCAAATTTTAATACTGACATGCACCTCAAAGAAACAATCATTGGCTCGATTTGCAAAACTTTTGCAATTTTTTCGAAAATGAAAAATGCCATAAAGTTAAATTTCCGACATCACACAAGATTCCGGATTGCGTGAGAGGTTGCAAATTTTAATACTAACATTAATCCCAAAATTAAACAGTCCCCTCGATTTGCAGAACTTTTGAAATTTTCTTGAAGGTGTAAAATAAAAAAATTACATTTTTGCAAATTGCATAAAGTTCCGGATCGCGTATGAGGTTGCAAATGTGTAAATGCATCAGAATAGATGTCTTCGAAGTTTGAAACCAAGTTTCAAAACTTTTGTAATTATTCCGAGACCACCTTACTCGAAAAAATGACCACGAATTAAAAAGAATTATAATAAACATGTTCCGGTCAACGAAAAAGGTTGCAAATTTATACAACCGTTCGGTATATTTTTCCGATATATGTGTCAAGTTTGCAGAACTTTTGGAACGTTTTCATTCAGTTTAATAAAAAAAAACATTAATTTTCAATAACAAAAAATGTTCCGTACACTTAGATTGGTTGCAAATTAAATACGTGATATGAAATATTATATCGAAAACTTCCCCAAGTTTGCAGAACTTTTGGAATTTTTTTCACGATCATACAGCAAAAATTAATTTAATTGCAATTTTAACAATGTTCCGGACTGCGGACAAGGTTGCAAAATGAGATTTATGGTCGTCCCAATGTACCATTCACTTTACCGAAGTTTGAAAACTTTTGGAATTATAATTAAATTTTCGATTTCGAATGTCTATAATGACTGGACTATTACTTTGAAATATACAAACTAACAAAACACACATACCCCGAGGTTTTTAACACAAGCGTAAGTACCTACCGTATCATGATTCATGAACCGCCTATAACTACCTATTTCACTCGTGTCAATCACTTTCCTTTAATCTATTCACTTTATTTATTAATCCAGACATCTTTTTTTTCGGGAGATAAAAGGAAATACTTATCCATTAAAAAGACACACATTATGTACCTACCTACAAGTAAGTAAAATTATTTTATAGTCTTATCTTTCAGAGTTTCCAGGTAATCTAAAAAAAATTATCCCTGGTTGCGTTATTGACGAATTCATGCAACCAAAAACAGCACAATATATCCTACTCGTCATATTAAATATGTAAGTTATGTACTTGAACTTATTTTTAGTGAAAAAATCGCGCGGTTAGTGTTAAAAAACAACACACCGTCCGTTCGTCACTGCGGCACAGTCGCGACTGTCTGCCGGCCGTGCGCAGGCCGAGATCGAGGCGCGTAGGTATAGCTCGCGCATCGTCCGTTTGTATGAAGATGGAATACTGTTATAATATTACCGTGGTTATATTGTGCTATCCTAAACTGTACTTTCGCTTTGACACCTGTGCTTGTGAACTCTGTGACTACACTCTTAACATATCTGTGCTCTTCAATCCTTCGTTCTTCTTGCGCTTTCATTATATCTGTGTGCTGCTTCGAAACGTATTATAGCTGTCTACCATAATTACTTGAAGACTTTCATTCCATCGCCCTGAATCACACCTGATTGAAGGAGGTAACAACCACAGCGAGAAGGTAGGATTTATCTATATTATTCCTACACCGGAATGCTCATATTCTTTCCTATTGTATAATGGGTTCTTTTCCCCTTCCGGGGTGGGTGGTTTTCAGTATCTTTGCGACTCCCACAAGAAGTTTTTGAGATCATCGGATAATTTAAAGCTTAAAATGCCTATGCATTCCACAACATTTTTCGACAAATCCTTCTCCGTTCAGGCCGCTCGTTTATGGAATGCATTGCCAGTTCAAATGAAACGCGCGCAATCGTTAGCTGTATTTAAGAGACTGGTGAAGGAACATTACTTGTTGTTGTGATCTTGTTTTCGTAACGCAATAATCTGTAGTCGTCATTTATTTTCGTTGTTTATATGTATATTTAGTATGTATTTATTTATGTATCTATTATACAGCTTGTATGTATATATATATTATAACCGTGAAACAAAAATGGATGCAAATACAAATATTCCCTTAAAAACTGGACGTCCAGAAATGAACTCACCTACTTCTTTTTAATTAAAATTTTATTTGAGTTCTCGCTTAAGTGACCCCCATTACCCTCTTTTATCTTAGTGTTCCACGCGCGCCCCTATAGGACGTCGCGGGGGGAGTTCTACACCTCACTCCCCCCGTAGACTTGAGGTGGTCCGCAAAGGCGGGCCGGCACCAGCCAGGGATCGTGGAAGGCGTAGAAGTTCCCATAATCTCCGGTCCAAGTGTGGGAAGGAAACACCGGGGTGGTTTTTAGTTAGTAAGAGATTGATAGCATTTTCCACCCCGGAACAAAAAAAAAAATGGGTGATCCCGGGGATACGATGACCATTCGTCACATTGGCTATTTGGTCGCTATCCCTAATAGGTCACATTCACTAATATGTCACCTTGTGCATCTGGTCAGTTTCTTAACTCGTTTCATGCTGTATTTCGTCTCATTCCCAACTCGTCCGATGGATATGTACAATGTACAGACAGCGTCAAAACTATCGGAACGAACAGATTGTTCACAATGATATCAACACCTAAAAAAAATAATCTTTATTTGTCTTTATTCCGAACAATCAGTAATGTCCCCTGGTATGTGACTAATGCTGAGATCCGTGAACACCTGGAAATGCTCACAGTGAGAGAAGAAATTACTAACATCAAGAGTACATACAGGAAACGGTTGGAAGTCCACCCCAATACCCTTGCACGACAGCTCAAAATATCCAGTTATGTTAAACGCCTTAAACGAAAAGACATCCTATAGTGTAGACAATTATGAGTAGATGTCCTCGCTGGAGGACACACTCGGAATGCGAGAAACATGCAACACATCTGCTAAAAGCGAATGCACTGATTGCAGGATACAGTGAAAAAAAAAAAATATCTTTATTAGATAAAAGACTTAAGTGCGTTGTAGATGACTGCGTTAAAAAAATGCGATTGACATGTCAGAATGCCTAAGAAGATTACGAAATTTGAACTATTACAAGCATTACTGAACCTTTATATTTTTAAATTAAACATCTAACTTAAGGAGATTTTGTGTAAATCAAAATGATAGTTAGGTATCAACCTATATTTATGTTACGAGAGAGTCCATTTTTAAGTTGAGTTTATTATTATTTTGTTTCTTTATCGTCATTCTAGTAAATTCAAACAAGCTTGTTCGAGTAATACCTAATTTATATAATAAAATTTTGTTGTACTGAAAATGTTTATTTTGTGCTTAATTGTACATATACATCGGACGAGTTGGGAATGACACGAAATACAGTATGAAACGAATTAAGAAACTGACCGGATATGCACAAGCTGACGTATTAGTGAATGTAAACTATTAGGGATATTGACCAAATAGCCAATGTGACGAATGGTCATCGTATCCGATCCCGGCGCGGGCGCCAGTGGCTTACCACAACATTTAATGTCTGAGTCTGACCAAAGCCAACGGCGAAAAAAACGTGGCCCGAAATTTGACCCCGACGACATAATAATTTCTCCCAAGAAGACGAGAATAAAGCGAATTACACTTCGTGCTGTAGAAAAGCAGTCTATAATAAATATTTTTAAGCAATTTAAGGAGTCCTGGCCTGCAGATACTCTTCGTTATAACATTGAAACGATAAATAAAACCGCAGAAGTTGCCCTTAAGGATGTCATAAAATTATTACTACAAAAATATTTGAAAGTAACATGCATTGTGATAAAACATATTTTTTACTTATTATTTAATTTACAGGCATATCTCGGGCTACTGTGTACAATATACTCAAAGAGTACAACATAAAAGATCGCCTGCAATCTCCCCCTCGCCAACGGAAGCACAATGAAACGTGATGATTTTGATGACATCATATTCAGTGGAATACGCAGGAAAATTCATTCTTTCTTCTTTAATAATGAGTTGCCGCAGTAAACAGTGACGATTCTCTGCCAGATTTAAAAAGAAACAGTCTTTATATAATATTTAAAGAAACATTAAAGTTCCACTCATCAGCTCCTAGTATCTTTCCACTTCATCATAGTTGTTGTTGTGTATTTATTATTTTGATTACGTTATAATTATTAAGATTGTAGTGATATTTATTTTAGAAGTATTTATGTTTATTTGTATATATGTATGTAAGTATATTGTAATAATATTTGTTTAGTTTTTTTTAAGGGGATTGTTTATGATTATAAGTTTTTTTTTTATCTCCTTTATTCTTTCTCACGTTGTCTACATTTCTCTATTTATTGTCCTATCGCAGGTATGCTAGAAGAGATTTCTTATAAAATAAGCATCACCTTTGTACCTATTTTTCTGTTCTGTTTTTTTCTTGTCTGTTTATGTGTGTAAATAAATGGTAAAATAAATATATAAATAAAGTTCACTTATATCAAACGGAGCAGAAAAGTGCACTCAGACAAGTAGGAGATTATCCTATGGAGAGTAAAATATCTTCATGAAATAAAAAGGCTAAGGAATGAAGGAAGAAAAATAAATTATTTAGATGAGACTTGGCTAAATGAAGGTACAGTGCTTCTAAAATCTTAACAGTTTTGTATGCACCAAGCAGTGTATGACCTCTTGCGTTCAATAACGTTATAATTTAATTATACAGTTTAATAAGAGGAAAGTGCAAAATTGTATTTAAACCTTTTATCAGTACAGATCACACGAACAGCCTAATATGGCATGACACAACTATTAAGTCTTCAAAACAAGCACATCGGGAATTATTGATGGCGGTTCTTTGACTGCACACAGGTACATAACTGAGATCCTAGAACCCCATGTTATACCTTTTGCCCCATTCATAGGCTCAGATTTTGTGTTTATGCACGATAACGCACGGCCCCACACTGCGCGCATAGTGCGTGATTATTTAAATGAGACTGGTGTAACCCAGATGGACTGGCCTGCACGATCGCCGGACATGAATCCGATAGAACATGTCTGGGACATGATTGGACGAAGGGTTCGTGAAAGAAATCTTGCCCCTAGGAATGTTGAAGACCTGAAATTGGCGCTGGTTGAAGAATGGGACACTTTGCCTCAGGAAATGATTGAAGGTGTCATAAGAAGCATGGCTAGACGTATCCAAGCCCTTATAAGAGCGCGTGGAGGCAACACGCGCTATTAATTACATTTTTAAATAATTTTTTAAAAATTTAGCTCTGTTTTTACGCATTAGAAAACATCAAATTTATTCAGACAAGAGCATTTTTTAATTTTTTTATTAATTAAATCCTAATAAACCCTACAATTTGTTTTTTTCTTGCATAAAATAAACGAACAGACTCAAATGAAGCATAAACACAAAATAAATCAAAATAATAGACATTCAATCTCAAAAAATTATGTTTTTTTTGTGTTCCTCTAATTTTGCCGGTGTGTGTATATATCACAGTATGACCTCTCACACAACCTACACACCCCGCCAAACCTACAACCCAATGGTAAGTGGTGAGGCGGTCGGGAATGACGTCATCGAAGTGTGGGAACGACGGGTATAAAAGCGGAACGTCGACGCGCGGACGCCCATAGATGGACGATCCGTCGCGTGAGCAAGTCGGTTTTACTCTCCCCGGATATAAATATTTGGGCCCTGGAAACTCACTGAACAGGGGCGTGCCGGTCAACGCGTTGGACGACGCCGCGAAAAATCACGACGAAAAATACGGAAAAATCACAGACTACTTCAAAAAAACAAAGGATTACAGACAGTTTTCGGAACAAGTGCGGGAAGCGGACCGAGAGTTTCTACCCGCATCATGGGAACCGAGCCACATGTGCGAATACCGTGGGACCGGAATGCAACACGTGTGCAAATATCGTGAGATCGGAATGCAGACGCCACATGTGCGATGTCGTGAGATCGGAATGCAGACGCCAGATGTGCACATGTGCGAATACCGTGGGACCGGAATGCATCGTCGAGGGGGTATAAATACGGTGCGCACCGAGAACAAAAATCAGTAATGGCCAAACCGTTATACGTGTATCACATAATAACGTGCACGGATATTTCTTCAGAGTTGGTGTTCTTACAACCGTACCCTCTAGTACACCGTCGAAATGAAGCGTGCGCCAGCGTCTGCAAGAGACGACCTCCTCCGGAAGATCGTGAAAAGAAACCTGGCGAAGCAGATGACCGAGAGCCTGATGGTGAACAGCCAACGGGAACTGCCGGAAGAGGAAGCGGAAGCGGAGGAAGAAGAGACCCAGCAGCCGACGGAGGAGAAGACGCAGGACTGGCAGCAAGTGAGAAAAGCCATGTATCAAAACTGTGTCCTGGGCCAGATGGGACTGTCGAATCTGAAGACGCAAGCGGATGCAGAATTAGATGGAGAAACAATCGAACAAGAAGATACTCCCACGGCGGAGGAAGCCACGATCGAGTACCAGAAGACGATGACGGCCTGGGAAGAATATCTCCAGTCGGTGCGTATCCAGCACGCATTGAAAATAAACCTGCAAAACTTTATACGGGACCTTACAAACTCATCGCTTACCATCAGGGAACACGACGACCCCATTGGCATGTCATATACTATTCTCCAAATAAGCAGTGGGGATTTAACTCACGACTGGGACGAATTATTCGACGCGGAACCTACAAGAATAAATCAGTTGACTGCCTCGCTTGTGTTCGCGAGTATCTTTATTCCGGCAATGGTCGTCAAGTCCTACAGGATATTCTCAGCCCGGAACATATTGCAACTTGTCAGTGCGCCGAACATTACTGTGGAATGGGAGGGTCGTATCAATGGAAAATCACAACAACAGTTGAAACGTTGCAGCCTGCACCTCTACCGATGACACCACCGCACAGCCCGATGGCAGAGGAAGTCCCAGCAGCACCACTGGAGGGGAAGGATGTATGCGGATGGGAACTGGATTGGAAGACGTTTCGAGAAAAGAAGATATACGACTATGTGCTGGAAACGAAGGGATTGTCGAACCTGAAAGCGATGGCGGCGTTAGAGTTCGATTTAGAAACGGACGAACAAGAAGATACTCTGTCGGAGGAGGAAGCTACGAAAGAATTGGAAGCGACCCTGGAGGAATGGGAAAAGTGGTACGTCCAGTCGGTACGTATATCACAGGCCCAGAAAGTCAAATGTCAGCAGTTTATTCAGGACCTTATAAACTCATCGCTTACCATCAAGGAACAAGTAGACGGCATTGGCACCTCATATACATCAGTAATAATAAACAGTGGTCAGCTAACTCTAGACTGGGCAGAATTATTCGAAACGGAACCTACAAGAATACAAGCGTTAATTGTCTGTCTTGTTTACGCGAGTATCTTTATTCCGGCAATGGTCGTCAAATCCTACAAGATGTTCTCAGCGAGGAACACATTGAAGCTTGTAAGTGCGCCATGCATTCCTGTGGAGTGGACGGCAGTTATAAATGGACAGAAACGGCATACGAGATTAACGATTCCGAGGGGAGAAATTCAATACTTGGAAGTGAAAGCTCAACATCTCAGGAGGGACAGTCGGGATTGGTGGATGCAACTGATCAAGCCTCTCAATATAACGTATCAAAACGAGTACGGGAAGGAGATCAAGTATTACGCGAAAACGGGGAAAATCTATATGGATGGAAAAACCCAAAGCTCGCAAATGACAACAGACAACATAGCGACATTTATCACAGAAACAGGGATATTATTCTACTTTTATGCAAAAACAGTGCTTTCTCAGAAGACGCAGCTATGGAAGTACTTACACAATCGCCTGAAGGCATTGAGTTTATGTGCTCCAAACAATACACCGAGCGGATCAAAAACTATGTGCACATCGCAAGAATTTTGGTATTTCAAGAGTCGCTGAAACAACGATTTGAACGAGCAAAAGAAAAATGGACACAAAACAACGACCTGACAGAAGAAGTAATGGACAGATGTATGGATTTTTTAAAAAACCTTGTAACGCTAAACAAAATTGACTTGGAAGTTTTCGCGGACGCAACATATAATCACTTTCATGGCAGAACTGGTAAACGTAACAACTTATTTTTTGTGGGTCCACCATCAACGGGAAAGACAATGGTTATGTCATCGTTAATAGAATGTCAATTTAATTATTGTAGATTAACTGGATTAACTCCAAATTCCAGTTTCAATTTTAGCGGGCTTTTGCACTGTAATGCAGTATTTATGGACGAATGCAAATTAACAGAGAATCAGTTTGAACAATGGAAATTATTAGCTTCGGGAATGCCAATGTCAACAGATGTAAAATACAAGGACAGGTGCAACATCAAGAAATGTGTGCTGTATACTTGCAGTAATTATCCAATTGAGATGTACTGTAAGGTACCCATGGCACAAGAAGCAATCAAGGAAAGAACAATAACATTTAAATTTAACTGTCCAATAACTGGATATTTAAATATCCCGCCACATGTATGGGAAAAATTTTGGAATTCTTTTAATCTATTTATTTAGATGTAAGTTTAGATAAGGTGGTGGTGTATAATCAATATGTAATCAAATGTGTAATCCATGTGTAATCAAATAATATAGTTATAAAATTGGTGAAGGGTAGTATGAGTTGGGTTAAGTTTAGATTAAATGTAAAATTATTTAAATAAAGATGGTAAATAAATTTGATTGTTTGATTTGCCCATCCAGTATAAAAAGAAACTCAATAAACTGAGTAAGTTAGGTCATCTTGCGAATTGAGTGTGTCAATTTATTGAGTTAGTTAGGTCATCTTGCTTACATCTTGTTAGGTTAGGTTAGGTTAGGTTGTAATGTAATTTCTCTTTAATCAAACTAGTTATAACCAAAACTGTTTTTTTTTAATACTCCGCCTGCAGCCTCCGTAATTGGCGCAGTCGGAAGCAGCGCGCGGCGCGTAAAAGGACTCTACAACCGATCCTGTCGGCTCCGCATAGCCGCTGTCTGAGCTCTTAAGCCTTCATCGAGTATCCAGAACCACGGAAAGCTGCGGCCGGTGCATCCAGACATCGATGCTGATTCAGAAATACCAAGAAATTAAACTGTGAGTACACTTGAATCGTTCTTGTGTTGCCTCCTTATAGTTGTAACTTTTCCTGTCCCAGTCTTACGTCAATCCTTCAAGATTCTTCATCCTAGGCAATCTGGTTCTTGTACCCCTAGGGTGGTAAGGCAGAGTAGGTTAGATAAAGACAGAAACTTAGGTGACATAGACACAAGCGCAATGGCCCAAGGGGACCAAATTGACGCTATATTTAAATCCCTTCGGTTACTCCCAGAGTTCGACGGGAACCCAAATACATTAACTAGGTTTATTAATTTAAGCGACCAGTTAGTTAGAAGATTTCTTAACCCCAATCCAGGAAACGAGCTGGAAAACCAAGCCTTGCTTAACGGAATTTTAAATAAAGTTACCGGTCCAGCCGCTCGATTTATTAACTCCAACTGTATCCCGACTGACTGGATTGGCATTCGTACAGCACTAATTAATAACTTTGCTGACCAACGCGACGAAATCGCACTTAATAATGACCTTTCATTGTCAACACAAGGTCAAAGTACGCCACAGGAATTCTATGAAAATTGCCAAACCCTATTTAGCACCATTATGACATACGTAACCTTGCACGATAATCTGTCTACCACCGTAGAAGCAAAGCGTGAACTTTATAAAAAACTTACGTTGCATTACTTAAACAAACTTATTTGCGCGGATTGAAAGAACCGCTAGGTTCGCGTATTCGGTGCATGCGTCCCGTATCTATAAAGAAGGCATTAGAATACGTACAAGAAGAAACTAACACATTATATATGCAACAGCGAAACAGTAACTTCTTGGATAGTTAAAGACAACCAAATACTCCAGCTCGCAATTTAAACCCTCAGCTAATCAACCGTTCACCATGACACCAACTCATGCTAGTATGCCTGGCCCCTCACGCCATCCACCAATGCTGGTCCAACAGCCATGGAGACCTAATGCTATTAATAATCTACCTCAACCTAACCGAGGGCCGTCACGTACTCAGCAAATATTTAGGGCTTACCACCAAATTACAACGAACGGCATTTAGAATAAATCCACGTAGCGTTTACGGAAATACGCAGAGCGGACCTGATCCACAGAAGTCTACCCCTATGAGTGGTGTAAGTCATTTTGTCAGTAGACCCATGCCTGCTGGAGGACATGACTGGACCAAATCAGGCAACCCACCACCAAGCAACTACTTTAAGACTCGCGAATTAAATTTCAACGAATGTCCATACTATCCATACGGCCCCTACTACGATTGCTCAGAGTACTATTACATCGAGCCCGAATGCAATGATAATTTTACAGATGATAATCACAGCGATCAGTTAGATGTTGCTGATGTACCACATGGGACTGTCGAATCACTAACGGAATCTAAGCCATCCACTAGTAATGAGGATTTTCGGACGGACCCGAAGTCCAACAAACAAAAATAGAAATTAATAATCAGACACAAAGACAGCTTCCGTACATACAAATTTCAGACCGGGGGGTCTGAAATTTGTTAAAATTGCTGATGGACACAGGTGCCAATCAGTCCTTCATTAGCCCCGAGGCTATACAGAAATATTTCCCATTTATATAAACTATGAACCTTTTGAGGTCGTAAAATAATGTCCACGCGACGAGCAGAAATAACAACTTGATCGTATCACCGTGCTTTACTGAATTCAATGAGCCAGATAATATAAAATTATTCGCATACAAGTTTCATAATTATTTTGACGGGTTAATAGGATCGGATTTATTAAATGGTAATCAAACATAGATTATAAAAATATGCACTTAAACACCAGACACGCCACTAATCCGATTCAGGTATATGATTATCGTAACGTAAATCTCTATGAGGATATTATACCCGCTCGTTCTTCTAAATTGATAAAATTACCAATTAATATACAAGATGGAAATGGTTATATCCCGGAACAGGTTATTTGTAACTGCACGATAGGTGAATGCGTTACGTCGGTTAGCAATAATCGAGGTATTTTAGAAGTTTCAAACCCTACGCAAAACGATTTAATATTTTATGTCGATCGTCAAGTTAGTGCCGAATGTTGAGTGCACACGTACTAAACAGCTGTCACCACGCGCTCAAGACGTACTTCCAAGATTACGTACTAGCCATTTAAACCCGGAAGAACGTGCAAATCTTGAATCGTTGTGCGCGCAATATGCAGACGTATTTTATATAGAGGGCGAGTCGTTATCATTTACCAACCAAATTAAACATTCGATAAAAACCACAGATGAAGTACCCTTAAATACAAAAAACTACCGATATCCCTACGTGCATAGAGAGGAGCTTAGAAATCAAATCCGAAAAATGTTAGACCAGGGTATAATTAGGCCTTCACAATCAGCCTGGAGCTCTCCTATCTGGGTAGTACCTAAAAAGACAGATGCCTCCGGTAAAATGAAATGGCGAATTGTCGTAGACTTCAGAAAATTGAACGAAAAGACTATTGATGATAAGTACCCGATACCAAACATCGCGGATATATTCGATATATTAGGCAACTGTCAGTACATGTCAAAATTTCTTTTTGACATGTTGTTCTAAAATAGAAAATAATGATGAGTTAAATATTATGAGTTCCATTAATGTATTACATAGACATTTATAACACATTGTCGCTAACTCGAACAAATGTACGAGCAACCACCATTCTAACCACCGAAAGCGTTGAAGGCGAACGTATCAACAGCTATTTAAAAGAATCCAAAAAATTATAGTCCTCGATATGAAATTTATAACAAACATCAAATTCGTCTATTTTCGTTCAGACATTATTGGGCGACCGCTCATTCACAAAAAAGATTGGTGATGGAAATGGTTGATGCAGGATTTTTTTATTGTGGAAATGGTGTACACGATAAAGTGATGTGTTTTTCTTGTGGAGGTAGCATCGAAGATTGGGAGATTCACGATGATCCTTGGTTACAGCATGCTATAAACTTTCCTGAATGCTATTATTTAAATGCTGTGAAAGGAAAAAAATATGTTGAATAGTCAATATCCCATAAAGAGTGAATGTCAGAAAGAAAAAAACGAGTTTAAAACTGAAGTACCTACATCGTAGAATAGGAATCAACCGGAAAATCCATCTATGTTATTGTCAATCAAACAAAATTCAAAAAGTGGAGTATGTAGCTACCAAACCACACTCTGAAAAATATTTCCATCGGGTGGAATAGGCGCCGAACCATTATTTTTCTGCACGGATTTCATTTATATTATTGGGCGGAGTGAGCCGAAGGAACGGAAGGTGGAGTAGAAATTAGAATGCCCAATAATATCCTACTAACGTACTGGTACGATTTAAGAAAACTATTTATGAATATAAATTTAATATTTACGAATTCTTAACATGTTTATGACAAGTTATAATTATTAGATTTTTGATTGGAAATATAACCACAGAAGTTGAAAACATATTTAAACATAATTATTTTCTATTTTAGAACAACATGTCAAAAAAAAAGAAAATATTATTCTTGGAGTAAAGAAGATATGGAAGAAGCGATTAAAAAATATAATGATGGGGACAGACATGTTCTTTTGGTGGAGTCTAGATTTTTTGCCTAAAAGACCAAAGAAAGTATCTTCTTTGATGGACAGCGTGCTACGAATAAGTAATAAGTCAGGAAATGTAACTGCGATAAAAAAATGGCCAAACAAATATTAGGCCCAAGTAGGCGGGGCTTAAAAATTGTACCCAGCGCGTCATCAGTCGGACATTTTTCTTGCAAGCGAGCACTTCTGGTACGTTTTCGTTTTTATCATTGTGAACTACAGCTGTGAATCATCATGCCAGCATGTGTTGTGAAGTGGTGCAGGAGCCATACAAGATTAAAATGTCCAGGGATCACTTTTCACTGGTAAATAGTAGCAAAATTATAATTATATCCAAAGATGTTCAAATACGTTATCAAACCGAGGTGGTCAGTACTATGCAAAATGAAGTCAGTAAATTTTTTAACCAATTTAAGTTTTCTTTTCTTCTTGACGAAATATTGAAAAGTAAATCCATAAAATTTAGATATGTTTATAGCATTATTTTATTTTGCTTATTTTGTTTTCTTTTAGTTTCCCTGCCGATCCAATTCGGCAAAATAAGTGGATAGCTTCAGTTAAGCTAAAAAGACCAGAGTACGACTGGATGCCTGTGAAAGCCAGCAGAGTATGTTCAGTTTATTTTGACGAAAAAGATTTTTATAAATTATTAAAAAGATATACCATGTTACACAAAACTGCTGTATCAGTTTGAAAGTCTCTCTTTTAATGTCTTCTAGACAAAAACTTAATAAATTAATCATATTTCGCGGGACATAGAGTTCATTGGATTGTAAAAAGTAACCAAAAAAAAAAAATATATATATTATAAAAAAAACATTGTACAATAATATTCTTTTATTATTGACTTGGTCCGGTGCACTTATTGCATAACATCGTCCACGTCACTATGACTCGGCTGTTATAGCAGACATTGCAGCACGCGCGCTAACCAATCCCGGCTTTCGTTCTGAATTTAAACCAATCACCAAGCATGTGTTCTTGTAACCTCGGAAGTGATTCGTATTTTGAATCATACGTCGTTTTGGTTTGAAGTAGGGCCACTTTTTCTGTGGAATTTGTTCTGAATTAGACTTCCTGACTTATTACTTATTCGTAGACAGCGTGCCTTAATTTTATGAATGAAGACAATCAATATCAAAAACAAAGTACAATCATTTACAAGAGCTTAAGAGTGTCATACCAGGAGATTGTCATAGTTTTGATGACAATTTAGCTTATAAGTAATGTTAACCTGATAAAACAAAGATTTTATACGTCAAGTAAGCAATTTTAGGTGCAGACTTTATTGAGGCGCACAAATTAATTGTAGATTTACAAAATAAGAGGCGGATGCCGAAGCGTCGGTTAAAAGTATTCAAGATGATAATCCCTATCGTAGATTGCTAGAAGAATTCGCAGAAATTACAATACCAATGTCGTTTAAAGAGCCGCCGGCAAATGCGATAGTGCATCACATCATAACAAATGGTCCTCCGGTACACCCGCGTCCAAGGCCGCTACCACCGGACCGTTATAATAAGGTAAAGGACGAATTTCACTTAATGCATGAATTAGGAATATGTAGGCTATCGGAAGGAGAGTGGTTTAGTCCGTTGCACGTGGTTCCTAAGAAGGATGGGCAACTGCGCCCATGTGGAGATTATAGATCGTTAAATGTGATAACAAAGCCAGACCGTTATCCCATTCCTAGAGTAAGTGACTTAAGAGATTCATGGACCAACATGTTCTCAGAGGTATAGAGCGCATAGAGAACACAAACGGCAAGGCAGCGCTTTTTTGCTACATCGATGACGTCATTTTGGCTTCCGACAACGACATCTATATATATAAAAGGAGAAACTGACTGACTGACTGACATATCAACGCACAGCCGAAACTGCAAGGACTAGGAACGTGAAATTTTGCATACGGCTTCCTTTTATTATGTAGGGGAGCACTAAGAAGGGGTTTTTGGAAATTCAACCTTTAAAGAGGTGAAAAGGGGGGATTTTGTTTGAATGGGGGATTTTGTATGAAAAATCTTATTGCTTGATTTAATAAACTTGAAATTTGGCACGAATACACGCAGACGAATTCGCGGCCGAAGTGCTAGTCATACATATAAGGAAAATCTTCGACACTGTGTAAACGTTTCAGCGAGGTAGGTATAACTATAAACTTAATCAGAAGTGAATTTGGCCAATCGAAAGCAAAATTCCTGGGACTTGAAGCAACATAGAAGGGAATCAGACCGTTACTAGATAAAATAAAGGCGATTACAGACTATCCAAGACCGGATACAATCGAGCAGCTCCGTCGTTTTTTAGGTATGGTTAATTTCATGGGGTACTGTTTAAAATGTTACAATAAAATACCCCCCCACATACTCCAACTCAATGAAACGAAATTCAAATCTTGCATAAAACGCACACTATGCAGCCAAGCATATTATAAGTTGGGGGATTACATCGCTGACAAAAATGCTTGGCTGAACGCTGGTCCTGCTCCACAAGGGCGCATAAACTAATTAATTAGCATTCGAAATTATAGTTGGAGCTGCTGAAGATTGAAAAACTATCTTTGCACTGTATAAATTCAATCTCTTAGTATTGTATAATTGCATAGCACACGTGTGAGCACTATGTACCTAAACTATAAAGCTACCATTTACTGGGTACGTCTTTAATTGACTTGAATGTGCCCTGGCAGCTGAGAGTATGTCATGCTCACTCAAATGTCTCGCTGATGGTGGCGTGTGTGTTGGATCATTGGGTTCCCTTCAAAATGGTTGAGCTGAATGGTGCTGATCCATACGTCATGTTCGTGAACGGGCGCCGTCAGTAGGGACTGGTCATCTCTTAGCCGCCACGGCTTATTTTAATTTATGAATTGTTCTTTTTAGTACGGACGCCTTTAACGTGCACGTCTTTCTGCATCGTTCTCACATGTCGTCACATAACCCTTTTAATGACGAATATCTGAACTAAAACACCTGTCTCAAAATAGACCTAGGTACGATATGTTTAAGATCTAACGACCGCTGTAATTATGTAATCTGATTTCCACAGAATTACCGTTATACTGAATTATCATCGCAATGATATGGGGGGCTGTTCCCCCAAAGTGGCCTCCAACCTCCCCTTATAGCCACCCCGAGCCGCGCTTCTGAATGTTGGTCTGATTTGGTATCATTTCTGAATCTGATCGCTGTTAAAACAATACACGCACACATAGAAAACATTGAAATGCAATATAGAATGAATATCTGGTAAATCTGAATACATGCACTGAGATAGAACAAGTTCACTCACCAATATACTGCTCGCTCCAACCATCAGGTGCCAAGTGGCCCGGGCGCGCGCGCGCGCCAGCAATCTCGCGCGCTACCCCCTCTTTCTCTCCCCTCACGCCACGTCATAACTAGTTATTATTTGTACCTATAGGCTATATTACTTCGCATTCGCGACACTCCCCCGCCCAAGGGAAGAGATAATTGAAAATTCTGATCTATTGACATAACTGTTTATTCAAGATCATAATAGAATTACCACTTATACAGATTACCATGATTAATGAATGTAACTGATAACAACTGACTATTGTCCCCTAATTTTATCAACACTGATTATTGAAACAATCTGTTCATCAACTGGGATGTCCACTGTTTAACTCTCTCTTTTGCCTTGGCTGCTGATGCCCTGATTGGTCTTCTACTGGCGTCTGGTACTGACTGAACTATGGGTGCATCATTGATAACTGGTTCATCGTCTTGAGTACTTCGAGACTCTTGGTTAGAACTGACTGGATGGTCTCCTTGTACTGATTGTACCTTCTGAAAATCTTCAGAGCGTGGACTGATTTGGACTGGCGAAACATTCTGTTCTGGGGACGATTCTGTACTTTGATCGTCAATCTCCAACGGGTACAGATGGCCTACTGCACGGGTTAGTGTTTCTCCTGATGATAGTTTAACTTTAGCTACTCTAATCTGCCCATCCGATCCCTTAATCAACTCTGCTATTTTGCCAACTTTCCAATGTGCCCTATTACTGTCTGACTTAATTTGAACTGTCTCTGCTAACTTTGGTGGCCTATTAACAACGACTCTAGGTTGCTTGTGTTTGTCACTTCGTTCACGGAGGCTAGTCAAGTATTGATTTGTGAACATTTTGGCGAATTCTGAAATTATGATTTGACCACGTTTCCATCCGTCAATCAGATTCGTCTTGGTTGCTGTAGCTGATTCTAAGAAGTCTCGATCTGCAACTTCAGTGGTCAAAGTGCCGCCCACACGTAGGAAATCTGAAGGAGTCAATATGTGCTCTAACTCTGCGCCTACAGTAGTCAGTGGCCTTGTGTTAATTACAGCCTCAAGTTCCTTTATTATTGTGCATAACTGGTTATGGTTTATGAGATGTTTGTCTAAAGTTCTCTTCATACTATGCTTGACTAAACCTACCAGTCGTTCATAAAACCCTCCGAACCATGGAGCCAATTCTGGTATAAATTTCCACCGCAAGTGATTCTGAATGCAATAATCTGAAGTTAACACTTCTGCTGTAAGCTTAAATTGCGTAGCATTGTCTGACATGAATAATTGAGGTAATCCTCTTATAGCGACGAATCTTCTAATGGCTAGTAAACATTCTTCTGCTGTTAAATCTTTAACGACCTCCAAATGTATAGCCCTAATTGTTAGGCATGTAAACAGGCAAACCCAGCGTTTTTCTTTACCACACTCATCAACAAACAGCGGACCGAAATAATCTAGGCCCGTAAAAGCAAACGGAAGACTTAGGTTGACTCTTTCTGCTGGTAGATCAGGCATGGATGGTAATTTAAATGGACCACCACCGTATTTTATACACTGTGGACACTTTCTGATGAGTCTTTGAACTATTGACCGTCCATGTGGCACCCAAAACTTTTGTCTTAATAGAGCTAAGGTATGAGAGACACCTACATGATAGTTTTTTCGATGTAGTTCGGTTATAATTTTGTGCGTAAAATCCGAATCTTTTGGAAGTAGTATAGGCTCCTTTTGATTAAGTGACAATTGCGTGTATCTGAATCTACCTTTACACCTAATAAGTCCTTCCTCGTCTTTGTATAATTTCAGTGATCTCGATAAGTTGGTTGTGATACCCTCAACTTCTTTAGGAAAATGCTTAGCCTGAATTTCTAATATTTTCTTCTCTTTTTTGTCTGAATCATCTACTATCATCGGTTCTGGAATATCTAGACTTGTTCTATTATTATCTGAAGTTATTGAATTCGAAAGACCCTCTCCGGCAATTGAAATTTGAGTATCTATATTATTATTATTAATTGTAGGCCACTGATTTGAGTTACTCGTTAAAAAGTCAGGTCCTATGAGCCATCTATTGTAATAATCTACCCGTTCTGTCCTAGTGCCTACATCAGATGGATTGAATTCAGATGGTACATATCTGATTTGTAAAGTCTTGTTCTGTTTTATTTCATTGATTCTACGTGCCACAAACGGCGGAAGTAATTTGTCTGATTTGAGCCAGCTTATTACTATTTGACTATCAGTCCACAAAAATTGTGCTTTGATTTTTAATCGCAAATATTTTATTACATAACCTATAAGTCTACATCCGATAAGTACTCCCAGCAATTCTAATCTTGGAATCTGTAAATTATTTTGGTCCTTTAACGGCACTAATCTAGACTTGCCAATGACAAAACTGACAATATTATTAGTGTGCAAAGTACCGCGTAAATAAATAACTGCTGCATAAGCATGCATAGACGAATCCGTAAAACAATGTAGTTCGTATTCAATTGGCTCCGCGACTTGGCTTTTATTTAAACCTTGCCCAAAATAACGATCAACATGAATATTTTTTAGATATACAAAGTTTGATGCTATTTTTTGCCATTCTATAAGTAGATGATCACTCAATCTGACAGCCCATTTAACTTTTTCTTTCCATAATTTTTGAAAGAATAGTTTAGCTGGAAGAACTACCGGAACTGCGATACCAAACGGGTCATAAATTGAAGCAATGACCCTTAACACGTCTCTTTTTGACTGAACTGTGCCTGAACCTGTATTGAAGTTAGATTTTAAATATAACTGGTCCTTTTGTATGTTCCATATTAAACCGAGGACTTTTATGTGTTCACGGTCTTCTGCTCTAAACTTATCTGGTATGGAAAAAACTAGTTCCTTTGAATTTGAATTCCATTCACGTAAATTCATGGACAAGCTATCAAATGATTCCTTAACAGCACAGTACAGTTTATTTGCGTCTGAACTTGTCTGTGCGCCAGTTACAATATTGTCTACATAAATGTCTTCCGCAATTTGTTTCAGAAATATGTTGTTCGATTTATTTAAGTGATATCTGATCGTAGCATTCAGTAGAAATGGACTTGATATGACACCGAATGGGACACGACAAAACCGTAAGTGCACCACATTATCTGGTTGAGCTGTACTGTTTATGTCTTTGAACCAAAGAAATCGCGTTACATCCCTATCTGAATCTTGTAGACCTATCTGTAAGAAAGCTTTCTCGACATCTGCAACTATCCCTATAGGGTGTTCTCTAAACTTAATTAGCAATCCTGTAAGATCCTCTAACATAAGTGGACCCCTATATAGGCATTCGTTTAAACTTCGATTGTCTGCAGTTTTGGCTGAGGCGTCATAAACAATACGGAGGGTTTTGGGCTTATCACGACTACGAATACAATGGTGAGGAAGATAGTGAACTGGATGATTCTGTGCAATCTTTGGATCTGGTACAATCTCAATTATTTTAGTCTGTAGCTGTTCCTGAATTACCTGGTCGTATGCCTTTAAATCTGAATTATCCAATCGTTTCATTAAACTATTGAGCCGACCCCAAGCTAAGCCTAGATTATTAGGAAGATTTGGAGGTAATTCAGTCCATGGCCATTGAACATGGTATCTGTTGTTTTGGTATTGAACTGTTTCATTAAACTGCCTAATCGCTTCTTCATCACGAGTGGTTTTTGGGGAATCTGTGATGCCTATTGATTCAAGGTCCCATAACTGTTTAACATCATCTAGTTTTAGGGGGAGATCGGGTTCGTTTAATTTAGTATCAAATGACCCATCTGATTGAAAGTAAGTCAATACTGTTAACTGATCGGAACTATCAATGTTCTCACTAATTCTTCCAGACCATACCCAACCAAAATCTGAATTAACTAAGAACAAATCTTGATTGACCAATATCTTTTCTTGTGACATGAATGAGTGATAATAATCGTTTCCGATTAAAATATCTATTTTTTCGCCACAAGACCCATCATCAGCCATTATTCGATCTTTAATTCCGATTTTGTCTAAATTATAAAAAATTGGTGCTTTTATACTCTGAGTAATATGAGGTACTACATTTGCATGAATAAGACGAGTGAATCCTGTCCGAGTTGTAATACTAAACTGTACTATAGGACTTTTAATAAGATGTGGTGATTTGTTTCCAAATGTAAATATTGATAAATTAATCTCGTCAGTAATAGGTAGTTTAAGTAAATTAGTATTATGTTCCGTTATATATGAGCGCTGGCTACCACAATCGAGCAACACCCTGCATTGTAGTTTCATTTTAGTTTCTAAATTATCTACAATTACTAGGGCTGTCTGCAACAGCGTAGTACTATATGCATTATTAGTGTGTAAGGTATCAGTTGGCACGGACTTCATTGGCTGTGTTAGCTTAGTTGGACATAATGCCCGATTATGATTGCCGAACTTATTACAATGTCGACATTTCCTTTTGGCACGGCAATTTTCAGCCCTATGGCCTTCACCGAAACAATTATAACAACGGTTTCCTAATTGCGCCTTTCTTTCCGGTAAAGTTTTGTGTACACTACACTCATCATTAAAATGATCTTGTTTACAGAATATACATTTGGTTGATTTCTTTTTAGGTGGCTCATCGGACCCGTCACCGTTATGTGGTCTTTTCCGAGAGGGCAGTTTATTTTTATACTGTGGCCTATTTTCATACCTAGATTTTTCCTTTCTGAAGTTTGATGTAAATCTACGCCTTTTATTATCACTGATTTCTTCCGATCTAACATGTAATGATCCTATTGTAATGTTATCGGAAGCCTGTTTATCTCCGTTAGTCGTATGTTTAGTAGCTTCTGCAGTTTTCTTTAATCTATTTGATGTTTCCCTAGCCGATATGATATACTCTAAGAACTTTCTAATGTTATCAATAGACTCATCTTCGTTAGTTATCTTCATCCTCAATTCATAAATGAGGTCCTCGGGGAACTTTTCTAAAATCATTACTCTAAGATGATTGTGATTTACATCTTCGCCTAAAGAACTTAATACTCTAAGATGTCTCTCGATTTCATTTAGTACGTGCCTACAATCTTTGACCTGACTAGATTCCGCTGATTTAATTCTATAAAGTGCTACATAATGAGCATCAATAATTACGCTAGGTTTGCCATACCGTTCCTTTAATGTGTCGACGGCAATACGATAGTTTTTGTCGGTTGTGTCCAGCCCATCAATAGCCTGTTTCGCGTCACCCTCAAGAACAGATTGAAGGTACAACAGTTTATCGACATCATTAATATTTCTCTTATCAACGTTCGATGAAAACTGATCCCAAAATTGGTACCACTTTAGAACATCACCATCAAACTTGCCTAACTCCATTTTTGGTAACTTACTAATTGTGTTCACATTGTTGTCATTATTGGTAAAAACAAGTGTGCGGTTTCGATTATTCTGTTTAATATTTACATCTATTTCTGCGATTAACTCTTCGGCCTGAATCTGTGTGGATGTATACTGCTTAATTTCCTCAACGTTGACTTCTTTTATCAATTTACAATAATTTTGAATTTCCGAAACAAACATCTCATTTATTCCTTTTAGTTTAGCACCAATGAGTTCTAATCCTTTATAGTTGGGATCTTCTTCTGTTAATTCTGTTAGAGCACACCGAGCTGAGCTTATGTTTGATTGGAGGGATTCATAAATAATTTTTGTACGAGATCGGATAGCATCTTCCATTATAAATAGAGCACCAAATCAAAGTCCGTTCTTAGTAAATGAATATCCACAGTATCTAAAACAATATAACTTGGTATGAGATTCTTATGAAATCCAATATACCAACAAACTGCACCTACCAAACCAAAGAACTAAATTGAATCCCTCAAACACTATTACTAGTTGACTGCCAGACAACAGACACAATAGAAAATCTATTGTTGACGGACACCGTGAGACCGCGGTGGCAGTTAATTACTTAACTGAAAGACTGTTGAAGTAAATCTAAAAACATTTTAATTGGTTCACTTAATAAAGTATATTTACTTAGCAGGAATACTCCTTTGATTACTAAGATTTCATATCAAGCGTATAATATAATTAACTAATAAACTATTACTAATGCCGCTGGTCACTGCGCAACGTAAAAATAATAATTATTTATTAGATTTCATTCGTACATTATCGTGCAGTGTGCACTCTGATTTACTAAATAAATGTTTTAATAGTCGTAACTGAGTACAGCACGTACAGTATGTCCAGCGCGTACCTATAATAGCACAATAATAGTATTTCTTGGAAACGGCTTGACGCAGGGTAGGCTGGTACCTACCTCAGTGCAGGCTGTGTAACCTGATAAATACAACTATGTTGAAATCAAACTTCACTCGAATATAGCTAATATATAAACCTTACCCTAAAACCCAAAGTTCCAATCCGACACAGTTTTAGGTAGGACCATATCATACCAATAATGTACCTACCTAAGAAAACGGTCATCAACTTTGTAATTTAATAACATGGAACTAAATTATTCAACACTAACAACAGCGAGTTTGTTTTTTGTTTATAATGTTCCTTTAAAATGATTTGGTAGTTAATTTCATAGAAGTTCCATTTTTGAATTTATTTGGTGAGTACTTAGATATGGCGGCTATTCGGAAACTGGCATAATTAATTTTAAATGCAGGGCACAATTTCGGTCTACCTACATTATTTTATTTTCGGAACTGAACAAATTTTATTTTTAAACTAGCTATAATACTTCGATCCCAGCATCTCCACCATGTCGTCACATAACCCTTTTAATGACGAATATCTGAACTAAAACACCTGTCTCAAAATAGACCTAGGTACGATATGTTTAAGATCTAACGACCGCTGTAATTATGTAATCTGATTTCCACAGAATTACCGTTATACTGAATTATCATCGCAATGATATGGGGGGCTGTTCCCCCAAAGTGGCCTCCAACCTCCCCTTATAGCCACCCCGAGCCGCGCTTCTGAATGTTGGTCTGATTTGGTATCATTTCTGAATCTGATCGCTGTTAAAACAATACACGCACACATAGAAAACATTGAAATGCAATATAGAATGAATATCTGGTAAATCTGAATACATGCACTGAGATAGAACAAGTTCACTCACCAATATACTGCTCGCTCCAACCATCAGGTGCCAAGTGGCCCGGGCGCGCGCGCGCGCCAGCAATCTCGCGCGCTACCCCCTCTTTCTCTCCCCTCACGCCACGTCATAACTAGTTATTATTTGTACCTATAGGCTATATTACTTCGCATTCGCGACACACATGTATAATTTCAACATGAATGATGTAATCAAGATTTTTGTAACAATTTTATGATTTAAAAGAGTGTCCGTGGAGTTTCTTGCCCGTTCTTCTCCACAGGGATCTACGCTTTGGAATGGGCAACTAGCTTCATCTTTCTGACTGACCGACCCTTGACAATTCAAAAGTGCCTATAATTGGTTTATTTGAAATAAATGCTTTGAGTTTGAGTTTGAGTTTGAGTTTTCTATAGGTCTCATTTGCCGCACGCTGTGGTGAACCAGGCGGCTTTTGCACAATACAAAGAAAAAGGATAAGACAAAAATACCGTGGGACACCAAAAGTATAGAGGCTGTCGAGCAATGTAAGGTCAGCTTGCAACAAGCTACTACATTAATTCACCCAAGTGTGAACGCGCCCATATCCATCATGACGGACGCGTCAGACACATGCGTAGGGACAGCAAAAGGTAAGTGGAACGTGGAAACCAGTTGGATACTTTTTGTCTACGCCATCTACTACGATGAAAAATTGGACGCGGCAGAGGCGCCATCTATCGACTCAACAAGCGAGGGAGGGAAGAAAACCATCGATTCCAGTCATACATTCGGTTACCATTCGCATTCGGTTACCATTCGCATTCGGTCGTCTCTTCATTTGCGCCTCCGTCAAAATAACAATATCTTCTCTTGCGAACCGCGAACACGAACTGACAACCGCCATCGCGAATCTTTATTAAAGTTAGACGTAATAAACACCTGTTGAAACTATACTAGTCGTTTCATGTATACGAGCAAACCTGATCCTGCACACTTTTCGAAACAATTGACAGAGGCGCAGAAAAAGTACCGTACGTATGATAAAGAGTTAACTGCAATTTACACGGCCATGGTTAATTTTCTTAATTTGATAGAGGGCCGACTAGTTACCATTTACACAGATCATAAACCGTTAATTTACGCGTTCACCAAGGTAGGCAGCGATAAGGAACTTCCAAGGAGGGCCAGACAATTATTGTATATTAGCGAATTTACAAGCGATATACAATATGTAAAGGGCCCAACAGGGCTATTGGCTATCTTTTTCATGGTCAGTGACTAGCAGGCTTCTGGTACACCGAATTTTAATGATAACTGAGAATTTCAAAACATTGGTATTGCGTATCACAGTAAGTGAATATCACATTACGGTAAACGGGAACGGTGCTCTTCATCCCAGCACTTGACGCCTCTATTTTTTATCGACTATTATGCGGCTAAGTTGAGTATCGCCTTTTGAGCGTTACAATACTTCATTTTAGAGACCATTTTATATTAAGCGGTTTATATACACTTGAAACGTAAAGCTGGCGGTAAATTCAATCTTGTGCAGTTGTAATTCGAGAGTCTAAATGAGTTTTAGAATTGATGTAGAATACCTATCTTTTTTTTAAGATGCCTGCACGAAGAACAGTTTCAATGAGGCAAATGGAATTACTTGTGGAGTTTTCGGAGTCCCATCGCGACATAGCATTGGGTCGCTTCCCGGGATCGCCACAGGCTGTTCAAACCACCCGAATAGCGTGGGAGTCCGTCTCGCTTCAACTCAACTCTATAGCAGCCTGAACCACTAAAACACCAGATCAATGGCGATGAGTAAGTTTACATAGTTAATAAATATCCTCTGAAAACATACTGTTTACTTAAAATATTACTTTAAAGTTTAAACCTATCTAATACATTATATATTTCCATCCACAAAGTAATTATGAATCATTACTTACTACAAAAGTATAAATAGGTACGACTTAATTTGTTTCATCATAATGTTGCATTCTCATACAATTTTTTGTCACATGACCCTTGGACCTTTCCTTAAGGGCTCATAAAAATACCCCACTTAGAACCCAGACTCAACAAGTGCCAACTTATCAAAAATGCACTCTAAAAATAGCTTGCATGTTTACGTTAAGTTCTTATTAGTTTTGCTCGATTTATGAAGACAATTTTTTTTCTGAAAAAGTTATAAAAGCTTTTTATTTTATTTCTATCTAGTACTGGATAGAATTTAAGGCGAAAACAAAGGGCAAAGCTGCAGATTCAAGGAGAAATGCATCGGCAACTGGTGGAGGGCCTAACAAGCTTATTCCTCTAAATGAACTAGAGAAGAAAGTGCTAGCACTAATAGGTCCAGTGGCGGTGGACGGATTACGTGGAGTGGGCGTGCCTTGTGAAGTTAGTTTCAAAATTAATAATCATAAATTTTTTTCATGGGTATTTAATTAATCATCATTAAATTATTTTTTGGGTACATAATTAATCATTGTATCGTTGTTTCATGTGAATCTAACACTGATTTTAAGTGCAATGTTGGATAAGTACTAAAAATCTTTGAATATTTTACAGATACCATCAGTAGACGAGTCTCAGGCCCCTGCCGATTCTGGGATTGCAGCACCGGATCCCGCTTTATCCCAGTACATCAACAACCGTCACTCCGTCCCCAGCTCCTTACTCTACCATTATAGTCTCTGAAGATATAGCTTCAGAGTCTACCATGGAAGTGGAATGGCTTGACGACAAGTTTCAATCTCCACTAAGGCTAGAACCCGAATCGCAGACTTTTACGCCGCCGCTTTTTTTAATACGTCAGACGAGCGACCAGAAGTTTCATCGAGAGAAAATAGCAAGTTTATTTTATAATAGAAATATTGTGGTCAAACAAGCCTATTATGTAAATTTAAAAATATAGATAGAAAAAAGTAGGATAGATAAAAACCCAATTTACAAACTAATTTTCTTTTAGGACAAACTTGGCACTCTACTCCATCAACCCGAAGCTCGAGGTCACAAAGGCACCGTTAGTATAATCGTGTTATAAAATAGTTTTGTGCAAGCTTTTTTTCAAAAACTGAAATCAATGTAAAATTATATAAATTACAGTTCCTAGACATGAAAGGGCGCCACGCTGGGCTTATGACATCGAAACTCGACGCATTGCTGCTGAAGAGTGACTTGCAGCCGCAGTGGGAGCGGGTGTCCAGTTAATGAGGGAGATACGGGATGATATATATAGCTATGTACATATTATTTCGAGTTAATTCTTCACGAAGAATGCCACGAATTTCACGTGGCATTCTTCACGTTTCTCTTTGTCTTAATTTTGCCATAGGTACATTAATTCTAGTGCCACTAGTTTTATATTTTTTTCTCTGTTAACAGTTATTTTAACCTGTAATTAGCGATTGTGCAAGTCCAAGGCTAATTGTTATCTATATTAATTATGTATACATAAAGCTAGTTTAGTAATAAATAGTTTGGTTTAATAAATAAATCCATCGCAATGTTACGTAAAAATTATTGTAAATATTAAAATAATTAAAACATTACCTTAGTATTTTATACATCATAATATTAGATTATCGACGTCGTTAGATAATTAGATCGTAACTTCGTTTTCAGGAGCATATTAATGACGTGGTAAAAAACTGTTTTTATAGATTAAAGGTTCTGTATAACACTGAGAAAGAGATTGGTGGATAGTGCGACGCGCCGGCTCTGTCACTCAGTTGTTCCGCGTCCCCGCGACCGTCGCACGAGTCAAGATAACGAGACCATACAGTCAACAATAGAGATAAAGCCATTACCCGATAACAACGGAGTAATCGGAATCAATTATAAACAAAGTAATAAACATAAATATGAAGTCAAGATAACGAGATCAGACTGTTAACCATAAAGATAACGCCATTTCCCGATAATAACGGAATGGACGGAATCGATAAACATAAATATGAAGTCAAGGTATCGCGACCAGACAGCTAACAATAAAGATAACGCCATTACCCGATAAACGGAGTAAGCAGAATCAAACATAAATATGGATTGTGGTGACAAGCGTCCTGTCCCCACCACTGTATTAGCTGATAAGACTTAGTATATAAACTAACCTAAATATAATTCAGCGCGCATTATTGTATTCACTCTGTAACATACCACTGTACTACTAACAAGTTTTGAGAATAAAATTATCTTTATCTCAATCACTAGTCTCAGTCTTTTAACTCACGCGTAGTGCCAGTGCGTTATCGTAATTTATGAAAATGGATCGCTATTACAGTTTTTCCAATTTGGAGCGCGTCGTTATGATGCAACTGTATGCTAGGGCTAATTATAACACCCACGCTGCCCCGCGACTTTATGCATAGCCGCATCACCTGGAGTCGCTCCGTCTTCGCGGGATTATGAACCCCGAAGTCCCACAGGCCCGGACGATCGTAGCGGCGACACAGCGGCTAGTCGATCATGGGCAGTTCAAGAGACCATCACATGCACAGGCCAGAGGTCGATCGGCCGTTCACTCGCCAGAGCTCGACAAGGAGATCATCGAGTACTTCGAAAGGAATCCTTGTCAAAGTACGCGTCTGGCTGCAGCAAGGTTTGACGTAAGCCAATATTACGTCTGGAAAGTGCTCAATTTAGAAGGACTGCATCCTTATAATTTCCGAAAAGTACATAAACTCTACGAAAACGACGCGGCGGCCAGAGTAGCTTTTAGTCAGTGGTTTATTGAAAATCACAATTTGAACATTTTGTGGACAGACGAAGCAACTTTTACGCGAGTCGGACTCTACAACCAGCGCAACAAACATTTTTGGGCGTTTAATAACCCACATGTTATTCGCGAGTGTGCGCATCAAGTGCGTTTTAGTGTTAACGTGTGGGCCGGCATAATTAATGGCGTACTCATTGGACCGCATTTCGTAACAGGACACTTGGCAGGTGGAACTTAACTAAAATGCTTATTAGATGATATGCCGCTAACGGTACCAGCATGATGGGTGGCCGGCTCATTATCAGCGCGCCGTACGAGAGCAACTGGATTCGGTGTTTCCCCAGCGCTGGATCGGACGCGGCGGGCCAGTGCCTTGGCCAGCTAGAAGCCCCGACCTAACTCCGTTGGATTTTTACTTGTGGTCTGAGCCAAAGCGTCTGGTGTATCGCGAAGAACACAACTCGCGACGCGTTAATAACTGCGATAGTGGACGTTTTAATACCGTAAGACGCCTTATTAAAATTAAACGACAATCTATTAAACCGTGCTTGATTGTGTGTTGAACGCAGTGGATTGCACTTCGAACAATTACTCCGATACCGTGGAGTGTAAGTACTCTACTCGTACCTTTGTAAATAACAAAAGTAGGTTAGTTAGTAAAATCATTGTAAATAAGTTGATTCCAATTTTTTAAATACGCCGTAAATACTTAGTTCATTGTCCAATTATTCAGAAAATTATTTTTTGTAAGTTATTCATAAACTTGTTTCTTAGTTTCTTGTTCAGAAAGTTGTAAGTAAAAAAAAAAAAGTATTTATGACGCTCCTAAGCCCGTAAAAGGTGTGAAGGGAAAATTGGAATAACGTAAATCCTGCTCCTTCAAGTGTGATTTGTGAATGAGCTGAAATCGGCTTTGATAGAGGAGTGGGAAGGTATCCCGCAAGAATCGATTCAGAAGCTGATTAGGTCAATGAAGAACCGTCTTCGAGCAGTTATTAGGGGGAGGGGAAGGAACACAAAATATTGAAACTTATTTTAAGGCCAAATAAAATTTTTCAATAATTAATTTTTGTTGTTTTTTTTTATTATTTTTCCATTATCCTTATGTTTTCCTAACACCTTCACTCAATCCGGGATTGCTCCTTAAATACTCGTGTGATTTAAATGAATTTGGTATCAATTTAAAGTTAACAGTTTAACCTTTAAAATGGTACCATTTTTATTATTCATAACTAGTTATTGAGTAAGTACTCAAGATAGCGCGAAATCAATTCCAAGTGAGTGATTCTATACTTTTGCTCGCGAGTGTACATTGTAATATCTATTCCTTTAGAGAGAGAGTGATGTGATGCTGTTATACTCGCATTTTTATGTTCATAGCACCTCGTAGGCGTCGGACGGTACGCCGCCGTATGATTCAGCGCTCACCACCTTCTTAAAAGCAATCACAAATGGCGAGCCTGACTGAACGTTTTGTCGCCATTGAAGAGAGGCGTTTGGAAAATGAGAGGCTCCTTATTGACAACCAGCAGAGGATGTTAGGAACTTTTAAGCAAATAAGTGAGTCATGGTCAAGGCAGACCCAGGCACTGCAAGATTTATGTGCATCTACCAGATGAGGAAGTTGAATACCCGAAACATGGATCTACTATAGAGTTTTAATAATGTTAAGGAGCTAGAGGGTATAACCATGCCCACCCCCTGCGACAAGCTGGTACTAGTGCCTTGGAGCGAGATTACAGAGGCCACCGTTCCTTCCTCTATTATGATAGGGTGGTCTGGTACATATGGCAAGAATTGTTTTTATGTAAGAGGGCCTCGCACAGCTTACATCGGCTCTCAAACACACATACGAGCCAAACGAGCAGCACTTCAGGTCATTGAGGTAGGAAGCATGGTTGAGAATATAAAGACCATCCTAGAATTAAAGAGCTGGGTTAAAGGAAGTGCGGGACTTCATCAGCTCCTACAAAGGCTTGTAGAGGAAAAAACTGTGCTTACTCTAGAAGAGCTGGAACCTTACACTGCGCAAGTGTATTCAGGGATGTTGTCGCATCGTTTGCCATGCCCAGCCCTCAGAAGAGGTGCCATGTGGAATGGATGCCCTAACATATTGACATGGTTATCTATAATTTCAGACACCGCCACCTATTATGCCGAAAAAGGAACCAATTTCAACATATGTTTCCAAGAAGACTTTCTTTGTGGGCTAGCAGTCGCAGCGGAGTGGTATCGAAAGTATGGTCATGTGCCTGCCACATTGGCCTTGGTTATCAAAGAGAAGTGCTGTGTATGGGAATTACCTCCAGAAACATTCACATTAGAGATGTGCAGCTATCAGGGACTGCCTCTTCTACGTGTAATAGGGGACCTGACGCAGGTGGAGGATCGCCACCCAGCGCCTACCAACCTGGACACAAACCCTAGATTGTCATACTCCGTGAATTCGGCGCACAAGATAGCTGCATGGATCATTCACATAAGAGAAGAGGAGTTTGTAACATCTCTAGAAAAAAAGAGCCAGACGTTCGGTCTTCGAAACGCTGGACAAACGTTCCAGCGTTTTATTGACGAGGTCGTAAGGGGACTCGACTTCTGCTACCCTTATGTTGATGATGTTCTGGTCTTCTCGCGCACACCAGAGGAACACCTGAAACACCTGCATATTTTGTTTCAACGGCTGAACGACTATGGTGTCATTGTAAACTCATCCAAGTGCGTTTTCGGAGCTGATGAGGTAACCTTTTTAGGGTACCGAATCAACAAGGACGGCACGCGCTCTCCTGCGGAGAGATGGTGGTTGAGGAGTAGTACATCCTGACTGTGGTGCCTGTTCGATAAATGCTGGCTTCACACGGTCAAGACTCACTTGCGCGTCCCTGTTAGTCAATGCAATAGTTATTGGCACCGATTCTGGTGTCCACAAACTAAACTAAATTAAAAAAAAAATATTGAAGCCATTTCTTTTAGTGTCAGTCGGGTATGTAATAGATATTCTAGGACCCTACTCTGCTAGGACATCAGACGTTCAGATTATGAAGGATATAATGATTAATATTTATTCTCAGATTCATTACTTGCTCCACGAGAATGATACTTTTATATTAGACAGAGGCTTCAGAGACTCAATTCCTGCAATCAAAGAATGTGGCTATGAGCCTCACATGCCACCTACAAAAGACAGAAGCGCAACTAAGCTCATGAATAAACAAGCGAATAAATCGCGTATATTAACAATTGTCCGCTGGGTCATTGAGGCGATAAACGGGAGATTTAAACGCGACTTTAAAATGTTCAGGAACGTGGTATTCAATAAATCACTTCCTCACCTCTTCACTGACTTCCGGATTGCTGGAGCGCTTCTCAACACCTTCAGGGAGCCTTTTCATGATAGTGTCTACGCCACAGACTTCGTAGAACAAATCAGTCACAGAATTCATACCAACAATGACTTGGGCTTGTAGCAGAAAATGTTAACAAGCAGCGGGTTGCGTTCAGGACATTGACTGACGAGTTCATAAATATGCCGTTTCCTGAATTGTCAAACGAAGATATTATTTTGTTTAGCTTGGGGACATATCATCTAAAACTGGCAGCTTCCTATGTCAGCGAACATTTACGTGGCGGCGTCTATAACATATAGGTTTGTGCAACTTCAAGCCCAATTATGAATCAATACGGTTATAGAGTACTGAGCCTAAATTTCCAATCATATAGACCACATAGTTAGCTCCGCATTTCGCAGACTTGGCTTTATACTACGAATTAGTAAACCATTTAAAAACGTTATCACTTTAAAAATTCTTTACTTTTCATTTGTGCGCTCTATTCTGGACTTTTGTAGTACTGTGTGGAGCCCATGTTTTAGTATACATATAAATATGATTGAAAGGATCCAAAAAAAGTTTTTAAAATCACTTAACTACCGCAATAATACTTATGACGCTGCGTATGAAGACGCAATGCGTAGGCATAAACTGATAAGTCTACGTAACAGACGTAATATGTTCGACATCACTCAACTGTTCAAGATTTTAAACTCATTTATTGATTCACCATCACTACTAGGTGGAATATCATTGAAAGCACACGCTCGCCTACCTGTAGGTACGCCCCTCACGTACACTACCACTTTTTGTTCCTCCTCGACTGCATAAAACATACACTCGTAATTCATTTATATACCGTTCCACTAACAATTATAATAGAGAATTTACAGACATAGATCTTTTTAACATTTCTCTTAATAGCCTTAAACAGAAACTTACAAGTAGATATGTCACATAATTTTAACTCACCCTATTTAAGTTGCATTGAACATTAGTTCTGATACAAAAATTAATATAAGTATGTATTCTTGCACGTCTTTCCTTGCTAAGAGTTTATTGTACATATTTTTAGAACTATACCACATTGTCGGCACTATAGGTCTTTTATAAGGAAGCAATTATCTCATAAATAATATTGTTTGTAAGTACATGACTGTTTGTTGCCAAAATAAAATAAAATAAAATAAAAGTATTTTGCCATACTATCCGCCGATTGAGCCAAAGAAAATTAAATCTTATTTTGAGGCAATAAGACTCAATTTTGAATGCATAAACTAATGCTAGGATCAACACGATATACTTAATAAAAATAGTTTTGGTGGTTGTATTATGCTTTTACACTGACTGAGAAATATGGCGTCTTTAAATATAAGCCTAAGATAGTCCTAGACTATAACCTTTCCATGGGGGGTGTCGACAAGAAAGACCAGATGCTTCAGGTATTCCCTGTGGAAAGAATCCATAACAGCGTTTGGTACAAGAAACTGTTTCGCAGGCTATTGAACGTGTCAATACACTATGCACACATTATATTCACACACGGTAAAAAAATGCCTCAGCGGCAGTTTAGGACTAGGCTGGCTGACGAAATCATGCTGAAATATAACCCCAAGGCATGCCTCCCTGTGCCGGTTCCGGAGCCTAAAACCGGCCATTACCTAACCAAAACAACGGGCAGGACGCGATGCAAACTGTGCGCCAAATATTAATTACCAGTACTTTTAGATCACACCTCGTAAAAATGGTGGCACAGTGCTATTGAGAGCTGGTCACCAATACACTAAAAAAGGATACAAAACTGGGTGGAACCTATGGCGATGAGTGAACTGGCGAAAGAATTGCTTGGGGTCGGTTAACATTAAGATAGTTATTACGTTTCAAGTTATTTATGGAGTATTTTGTTTATTAGGCCACGAAATTTAAGTTCTAATTATTTATATTATTTATTTATATATACTTTATTGTACATCAGAAAATACAATTATTACTACAAAACATACAATGGGCGGCATTATCGCTTTCTGCGATCTCTTCCAGGCAACCTTGGAATGGACAGTGATTGCGTGGATATATAAAAATGGGGTTGTCAGTGGTGCAACAAATAGATACATATATAATATAATATATATATATATAAATACAAACTGTATAATAGATACATAAATAAGTACAGACTAAATATATTACATACAAACAACGAAAATAAATGACTACAGATTATTGCGTTACGAAAACAAGATCACAACAACAAGTCATGCTCCTTCACCAGTCACTTAAACACAGCTAACGATTGCGCGCGTTTTATTTGAACTGGCAATGTATTCCATAAACGAGCGGCCTGAAGAGAAGGATTTGTCGAAAAATGTTGTGGAATGCATTGGCATTTTAAGCTTTAAATTATCCGATGATCTCAAAAACTTCTTGTGGGAATCGCAAAGATACTGAAAACGGTTTTTAAGATAGAGAGGGGTGGAAGGGGAAAAGAGCACATTATACAATAGGGAAAGAATATGAGCATTCCGGCGAAGGCGAATTGGTAACCACTTGAGCTTCACACGAAATTCGGAAACATGGTCATATTTGCGCAAACCGAATATGAACCTTATACAGACATTTTGAAGCCGCTCAAGTTTATCGAGTTGGTTTTGGGTAATGTCAAGAATTATCTTATTTATTGTTTTAGGGTAACAACATTACTAATGAGAAGCATCATCAATGCGAGCCCAAATTAAGCGGATAATATAATGGCACAGAAGTGACACGAATCATCCTCTTTTTCCTCAATCTCAAATATTTACAACAACTTTAAAGCGGAATTCAACGACGCCAGCTTAGACCTAATAAAGAAGCTTCCGTCGTTTACAAACATAAAAACTGGGTTGTATGAACCATAGAAATAAACGAGCAGGTATATCGAAAACACAATGCAAAAATATCCAAGAAGTAGAAATATATGATAGACTTCGAGCAAACAGCAATTAATGCCATATCAACTATTTTCCCTTCAGTTGAAGTAAAAGGATGCTACTTTCAATTTACTCATAAGGTAGAAGTCAAAGCGTTGAATTGGACTAAAAACATTCGATTTCGCAAACATGTAGCGCTATCAACTTTATTACGACTTTAATAATCAATATATCTCAGACGGCTGGAGCTACGTAATCGAAGACAGTCCAGAGTTTAAAGAAATACAAGCATTCAACGATTACATGGTAACATAATGGCTGGAAGATGAAAGTTTCGTTGACACTTGGTGTGTCTACAATCACCGCCATCGCACAAACAATGCTGTGGAATCCTGGCATAAAGACCTCAAGAGCAGTCAGCTAAAAAACCCAAATTTATATCAGCTTTTGAAAGCAAATTTGCAAATAGTGCTGAAATGCCAAACCCAATACGACGGCTAACAAAAGAAATTGCAAAAGACAAGTGATACCAACATGTAACTGACCACCTTGTCACTAGGAAAATTAAAGTTGGTCACTGTTTGGAAAGTTGAAAAATTACATATATATAATATCTTATATTTCAACAATTAGTAGCTAAAACACTTAATTAAAAAAAAATATATATTATTTATAAAATAAATCTTATTATCTTAATATATATACAATATGTAACAAAAACCCTGTCCGATCCAATAAAGGCGTATTCCTGGTGCAACTATATGTTGAACACAACATTGTTTAAATTTGTCTTATACAGGACTTCCTATGTTCATAAAATAGATACTTCAGTTTCGGTACGGCACACTCATCTTGGAAATAACTTTATTGTAATAATTATGATCTTTATGAATTTGTAGTTACAATAAATAAATATGTGTATAAAAATATTTTTTTAACTACCTTTTATAACTTATTTGTCTAGTGATTGTTTAAAAATACTACTTATATTATCAAAACTGTAAGATATCAATACAACTTCTACTATAAGAGTTTATTAATATACTATACTTATATTTCTATTATAGTTGATGGTTTTATATTTACAGTTTGACTGCAACATAATTATGTACGTAATAAACTAGTTTTGGTACGCGTATCCGTTCAAAACTTTCTGCACATAAATTATCTCGAATACAACTTATTGATTGATGACGCTGACGTCATCCCTATATGATTAAAGTACAGGTTAAGTTCGACTCTGCAAACAGGATTGCGAATAGCTCTGGTAGCAAATAGGCTTATGTATATTTCTAGGTTTCAGGTTCGAATCCGTATCGCAATACCTTTTCCTATCCATAGTAATATTATAAATGTGAAAGTGTGTGTGTCTGTTTGTTTGCCTAGCTTTCACGGCAAAACGGAGCGACGAATTGACGTGATTTTTTAAGTGGAGATAGTTGAAGGGATGGAGAGTGACATACGCTATTTTTTTTAACCATATTACTCCGAATTTAACGCGAGCGAAGCCGCGGGCAAAAGCTAGTAAGTTAATAATTAAGTTAATAAATTCGTTCAGCATGCGTTAGTACCCTAAGTATTATAATTATATAAATATGCCTAGTAATCACCGAATATTTGTTCCAGATTTTTTTTTAAATGTGTCTCAAAAATCTATTATTTAAAACTGTGCATATTGATGTCTTGTAATTATTTTTTAAATAAACAAACATAAATAAGCCATAAGATACCTAAGCCAGGTACCTAACGGCACCTTTGTCGGTGTCGGACAAATGCTGGTTTTATATTTCATTTCTCACGATAAAATTGCATTTTGACGGAATCAATATTATGATTTAAATGGACGTAATTGACATAAGTTAGTAATACAATTGTAATGCTAAGATTTAAGGTTTAATTTTGTAATAAGGTTAAATTTGCTGAGATGGTATTTTACTTCAATTAAATTTGATTAATTTATAAGAAAATTCACATTCGCTAAAGCGTCTTGCAGTGACAAGCTCCACTTAAGTTTATTGTCAATTACGAATACCGAATACTTCCATAAAATTTTCGTAGGGTTAGAGAGAACAAACTGGTTCAACCACAGATAACAAATTATAATGGTAAGAGAACATCTAAGTAATTGGTACCTAAAGTGTTTAACGAAATAGATTTATTAAGAGAAAAAGTAAAAATTAGCAAAGGATCACTTAAGACAAAATTGAAAAACATTATACAGGATAGCAAACAGAACTAAATACATTGTGTATGAACTAATTAAGTAATAGTTATGTAATAAGATGGTGCATTGTTATTTAAAAGAGCGCCTCTCGCCATCAAACGTAAAAGTTTGGCGAGTTTAGAATTAAGTAACACCTCTGTACTAAAATATCATTATATTAAATAAAAAAAATAAAAAGTATTTTTAAAAATAATTATGTTATTTCAGTGTCCTTGTGTTTCATAAGTCGAGCGTTCAATTGTTCTAATCTTCTTTACAGATTTTTTTTATTTGAAATTATTTGTTGTGTACTCGATTACAGGTCTGATTCCGAATCTGAATATACACGTCGCGCACCTGAGGCTGCAAAGGTGCAGCCAAAAAAGAAATCTCAGAAGCGTAAAGCTTCCGAGAGTACCTCCACCTCGCAATCGGAATCCAAATCAAGGTAATTTCTATTATTGCTTGTCTTTAGGTATTTGTGTATTTTATTCCAATAAGAGTAGTAGATTTATCAGTTAATAGTGGATTTATTTTTATACTTAAAACCAGGAACACACTCTAATGATTCATAATCTTTATTCCATTGGTTCTTTTTTGATAGAACGTTTTCAAGGTGCGGTTATTGAAATGATTAGGTACTTATATTATTTTATTTTCAACAGTAAAAAACAACAACATAGCTCGGACCTCTTTGGCCTGGAGGATAGTGAGCATCGCGCACCGGCAACCGGCGGCGAAGACCTCACGTCGTCTCTTGTGAGCTGAGTCGCTAACGGGAATTTGCGGCGGACGGTGAACATAAAGTTGACAATAAGTCCGATGCAGCGTCCACGACTCCACTTGAACGGTGGAAAAAAAGCCTTAGTGATATCCAGCTAAAAGTCATCCTGAAAGAGTATCATCTTATCCTGTTTTTCGAAACGTGTTAAATGTAAAGGACATATCATTTCCATTACGTTTCTCAGATTCTGCGCGGTTCGAATTACATAACCCTAATTTTTGTATTTACATCTATGGTTTAAAAAATAATATCGTCACGGGACCGCTGTACAAACCAAAAGCTTTAAAAGGAATCGTAATTGATTTACTTTACTTAGAAAAAGACGATTTGTCACATTACTGTTTCATTAAGGACTTGCCCCGACTTGTTAAGAGACAAATATCAAAACACCACGGTAAACTTTACTTTTGTGATGATTATTTAATGTTTTTAATTCAAATGATGATCTTAGTTCGCATAGTTATTGCCACTGAACTACCTCCAAAGGGTTCCTTTATACAGTTTAAAAATTATAATAGAAAGCAAATTGTACCATTTGTTATATACGCAGATTTTGAAACAATGCTTGAACGGTACGAATCTTGTGACCCTGAACCAAAGCTAGCACTGTAACACGTCAGCGACACGTGCCAGTAGCTAACGGTTATCATATTACGTGTGCGATAGACGAACGCTACAATTGTTACGTTTCATATCGCGGTTCGGATTGTGTACCAAATTTTGTTGAGTCTATATATGAAGATGCGCAAAAAATTCATAATATATAAAAAAATAATGTTCCTATGATTTAGAACGACGATAGTGCTCGCGACTTTGAAAACGCGATAACATGTCACATTTGCGAGCACTTCTTGTTCGGTGATAGAGTTCGTGATCATTGTACACAGGTAAATATCGCGGTGCAGCTCACAGCTATTGTAACTTACAATTTAAATTACCAAAATTTTTGCCTGTGTTTTTTCATAATTTATCTGGTTATGATTGTCACCTTTTCATAAAAGAATTAAGCTCCTGGATCGATTAAAGTAATACTTAAAACAAAAGAAAACTATATTTCATTTACAAAGTTTATTCCGATTTCCTCCCGAGGAAAGAATACAGGTCCGGTTTGTAGATTCTTTTGAGTTTTTAGGAACCAGCTTAGAAAAGTTGGTCAGTACAATGAAAAAACAAGCTTCAACAATTAAAATCTCATTTTCCTGACAAAAACGAATTTGACCTACTTACCCGTAAAGGGATATATCCATACGACTATATGTGTCAATGGGAACGTTATGAAGATACGTGTTTGCCTTCTAAAAAAATCTTTTATAACTATTTCAGTAATAAGCCCATTTCCAACGAAGATTATGCACATGCTTGGTCGTTTGGTCTGTATTTAATATCCAAAATATGGGTATGTATACAGATTTATATCTTAAACCGACGTTCTATTGCTAACAGATGTATTTGAAATTTTTCTTTAAACTTGTAAACGACACTATAATCTGGATCCCCATTTTATCTCACAGCAGCAGGTTTATCTTTTGATGCAATGCTTTTAAAAACCGGAGTTCAATTAGAATTGATAAGTGGTGTTGAAACTTTTAGAATGATACAAAAAGGTATTCGTGTTCCAAAAGGCACATTAAAGCCAATAATAAATATTTAGACACCTACGATGCATCCCATCCAGATTCGTTTATCATTTATTTAGACTGTAACAATTTATACGGCTATAGTATGTGTCAATCCCTACCCTATTCTGACTTCAGATTAATGAATAGACAAGAAATAGAACTTTTAGAATTAAACTTGACTGACATCAGTGATACTGCGGAAAATGGTTACATTCTTGAAGTAGATCTAATACTACTGGCTGTGGGTGAGTGGGAGTCGGGCCTCTGTACTTAGGCATGGGCGTTATTTCACGTCAGTAGTTACAATAACTATCTACGAGGCATGTAGCGGGATAACTAGTTTCATGTTAGACGACAAATTAGCGATTTTTGTAACGAGTGCTTCACGTTTCTACATAGAATAAAAAACGACGACAACGAATTGAATGACATGAAACGAAACTGCTATGAATTGAAAACGCCGCACGGTAGTCTGCTCAATACAATATTGCGCACATGTTTTTGTATTTTCCGGTTACCAGCCCCTATTTATTGTTATTTATTGGTCTGTCTTGTTATGTTGAAGCGGCCGGCTAAAGGTTTTTATTTTATGAAACAAAAGATTTATTCTAGGAAGGGTATTTTTTTTAAGCGAACCGAGTGTCTCGAACGAACACGTGCTTAAAAGTTTAGTAGAAAAAAAAAAAATTTTGAGATTACAATGGTATTTATTTTTGTTTTCGTTTCGTAAATGTATTACTTCGGTAGGTATGTCTTTATCAGTTACTTAGTCTTAGCTAGTCAGTTAGTGTACTGCCCCGTTGGTCTCATGGTTGCAAGCGCGACTGCTGCGCATGGGGTCCTGGGTTCGATTCCCGGGTCGGACAAAGTGTTATTGAGTTTTTCCATTAGGAATTTCTTAGTAACAGTCCGGAGTTTGGAAGTTGGCGGTTTAATACCCCCGTGCCTCGGAAAGCACGTAAAGCCGTTGGTCCTGCGCCTGATCTCTCTCCGATCGTGTCGGATTGCCGTCCCATCGGACTATGAGAGTGAGGGAAGAGGGAGTGCACCTGTGTCTGCGCGCACACTTGTGCACTATAATATCTCCTGCGTACCTGGCTAATCTCCGTTGAGATTGACCACCGTGACCGAAATCGGTCGGGGAGGCTATTATGTCTTTATCATCGCCGGTTGAAGAAAAATAACTAGTTACAAAAATAGATAGTTTTAAAACTGTTGACGACTTCGACGTAATAGTTACTTTACGTTTCGGGAAAATAACGAAACGACCCATGCCTACTCTGCACGTCGATTCTGTAAAATTCAGACAACAACTCGCATCTAACGTCGCTATTCGCACTCACTTCGCAAAAGGTTCAAAATGACCTTGATTTTGCATTCTATAAGCGTCACCTAGTCACTTGCGAAGGGAAGTGAGCTCCGAAGCGACTAGTGACTACCAAATTCAACAAAATGTTACTCAAGTTTTATCGATAGCCGTTTTTTTATACAATTGTTGAGTTTTTGGCACAGAATTTTAGATAATATGATGTTTAAATTAAAAATTATTTATTAAAATTTCTATTTTAAGGAATTTGAGGCAGCTATTATGAAAAAAAAACAAAAAACTAAATTTGTGCCATGAATACGAGTATAATCTATGCTTCCCTCACGAAAAAAAAGTCAGCTGTCAGCAGACAGACAATATTTTGATTCTGTGTTGTTGTGTTTAATTTGATCTTTCAGTGCCGAAAATAATTGTGAAATAATCATGAAGTAAGTTTATATTTGTGAAGTTTAAAAATGATATTAATGAAAATAGTATTTATTTTGTTTTCTAATTCAACAATAATGTTCCAGTCCAAATGAGACACGTTCCTCTCACTCATCGTTGGCTCAGGTTGAAACTCTGGTAGAGTTTGTGGAAAGAAACCCTGGCATGGCGAAGGGTTTCTTGAGAACTCAAAATGCCAGAGAGCGAAGTCGACGCCAGTGGGAGGAACTAGCCGTGCGCCTAAATAGTATAGGTGGCACAATCGAAAATCCCAAACAGCGGACCAAGGTTAGCATCGGTTTTTTTTTTGCTACATGTTAGAACCAGTTAGCATTCCTCAAAGCAAACCACTTCAAATGTTGCGACGCATCTTGGTTTAAAGTGTTGGACGCACCTTGGCTTCATAAATTTTATGTTATTGTTAATTTTACTCAATCAATGACTACCCTATTAAAGAAAATGGAGTTTTTTAATTTGGAAAAATACATGATTGTGTAATAAAACAGCAATTTTTTTTATAATTTCATGATTGTAGTATTGGTCTGACAAAAAAAGCGCCATAAAAAAAAGTAGCAGTGCGCTCTGCTGCTAGGCGTAGGACTGGTGGTGGGGTGGAGGATGAAATGGAGCTATCAGAGATTGAAGAAAGAGTTGTTGCTTTGTGTGGTGGTGAAAGCTTTTCAACAGGAGATGCACATTTAGGCATTTCCGGTAAGAAATTTATAAATGCAATAGGTACTAGCTTTTTTGTCTGGTAGTGGTCAAACATTGTGCAATTATTTGGCAAATTTATTAATATTATTATTTCCTGTTTCAGGAAAATGATACTGCATCTCCATCACATGAAGCGCAACAAATACAAGATGCTGATACTGACAATGTATGATATTTAAATTTAATTCATACTTTATGTGATTAATTAATGATATACTCATATCTAGATCTGTTTATATTCACTTATTGTAGATTCATGTAACACAACAATAACAGAGAGCACCAAGAGAGGAATCACCAGCTATTGTGATTTATTTAAGTTATATTATTCTACTAACTACTAGGTACATATACCCAACTTTATTCCACAAGGAAGATATGGAGTAACATTTTATCCAATTCACTTTTCAGGGTTCCGAAATGATTGAGGATAGTCAAGAACACAATATTAATTACAGACTACCTAACCCTGCAATTTCGAGAAGACTTTTTGCTTCCTCATCCAGCTCAACTGTTGGAACAAGCCAAAGCATTTTGGTATGTGTCTGGTAGAGACAGATTTGAGTTCTCACAGTAAGTTCATACTGTGACTGTGACAACTTATATCTTATCTGATCTGTTACACTCTCGTTTTGGGAGGTAGCAACTTACCTACTTAAGTTTCTTTTTATTTAATAACATCTATATAATAATTGTTTTAAATTTCTTTTTGAAATTTTAAGTGCTTTAATATTATATACTGCGGCTCTAGCAACTTTCCTTGGAATTGTCATTATTTAATTATAATATAGGTAAGTGGGTTTCATTTTTAGGATTGTTTCTGTTGTGTCAGAATATCCAGTTAGAACACACTCCTCCTCCAAATCCTCATACATATCATCCTAACCTGTCCCCTCCACCGATAACACTTTCACACACACCCACACCTTCCCTTCACGCCGCGGTTCCACCCAAGTAGCCTCCCCAGTAATTCGTCGTCGAACTGTTGCTTCGTCGTGCAAGTGACCAATAATGTTAAACAACTTTCACTACTACTAGGTCCACCTATGAAATCAGCGTTTTGTATGGAGAATTTTAAAGAAGTTGCATTTTTCATACTAACATTTTCTTAATTTATTTAACTACCATGAACACTTAATGTTTTAAAACTTTTATGCACTAATGTTTAAAAACTAAGATAATGTATGCCACTTAGATTAAGCGAAAAAAACAAGTTTTGGCTAAGTTAAAACAAATAGTTGTCATTTCTGCTAACAAAAAGAGGAGTCATTTTTATGTTTAGAAAAGAATAAGTAATACAGTTTTTTATCTATTGGTAGTTGTCTATGATGGTCATTATTCGATATAATATCAAGCAATCGATAAAATATTTTAAATCATATAAGTGACGAGGTTCTCTATTTGTAAGAAAAAAAAACGCCAATTTCGTAGGTGGGAACCCAATATTATGTGGCTTTGCTCATGCTCAATGATGAACTCATTTCATAAACATGTGTCAGAGTTGATTTGTACTTTTATGTTATACCTATTTGATTTAGGAAAAAACTTGAGATTAAAGAATCTTCATGTACGAGTAAGTATGTAAATATTTATCTTTTTAGCTTCATGTCACGCAACGCCAATTGCTTCCCCTTCTCGCCGCCCCAGGACAAATATGGCTCGTACTAGCCGAGTTGCTGGTTCTGTTTGTATGTATAAAATAAAAATAACTATCAAAACCATTATTAAATTGATCAAAACTTCATTTTTCAAACGAATGACAATGAAAAGCTGCTATTTAAGATGTTTTATTTACGCATCATAGTAATTGGTGTTCTTTTTTCAGCATCACGTCACACTTCTTCAGTTGCTGCTCCCCCACCATCTCAACGGCGAACGGAATTCTCCAGCACTACTGAGAGATTCCTGAGGGTGGAAGAATAGCAGCTGGAGATAAACCGACAAAATGCTCAAATCCTGCAGTCCTTTCTGGAGAGGAGTGCGAAAAGAGAAACGGCCAGGGATGAAAGGAGTGCAGAGAGAGACAGAATCTTCGCTGAAGCTGTAGCTGCAGTGGGGAAAGGGCTGCAAGCATTATCAGAGGCTATGAATAGAGATAGGGTGTAGTAACATAAGTTAATATAGTATAGTTAGGGTTGGTTATCAGTTATAATTGTGGGTAGTCAACAGAATTTGTTGATTTGTTTTTCTTATTACGAATTCAAGTTATTTTACTATTAATTATTGTGTAATAAATGGGGACATAGAGAGGAATCCCAGCAGTGGGAACATTATAGGCTGATTATGTTATGTTAAATCGGGACACAATTTATTGAGTACTCGGTGATTTTGGCAACTTATCGGGTTGGTGCATAAGTTCTTGGACACTCAAACACATTTATTAAAAATAATGTTATTTATTATTAAAGAAATATTAATCCACAATATAATGACCGTCATGTTCAACGACATGTAGCCATCTCTCTGGCAAAGACATTATGCCGTGTTCCCAAAAAGCAGGAGGCTGGTGGTCAAAAAACTCGGCGGTATCGTCTTGGAGTTGTTCATAGTTTTCAAACTTCTTCTTTCTTAGATGTAACTTTAGAGCCCTAAACAGACAACAGTCCGACGGCGCAATATCAGGACTGTATGGCGGGTAAGGTACCACTGCCTAGTTAAGCTTTTCCAGAATGTGGCGGACAGACTTCGCAGTATGTGGTCGAGCGTTGTCCTGAAGGAGTGATACAGACAGCCTTTTTGGACGCTTAGTCGCTATTTCTGAGGCTAACCTTTGCAGTTGCTCTCCATAAATAGTAGCGTTAATAGTCTGCTTCTCGTCCAACAGTTCCCAATAGAGAATGCCTTGCCAATCCCAGAAAACTGACAACATTATCTTTTGTCCATGACGATTTGGCTTCGGTTCCGTTGGCGCCCTTTCTCCACGTGGAACCCAATAGGCCTGCCGCGTTTTGTTTATATACTTGTACATATTACATTCGGCGACCAGGATCTGGTCGGCGACGCAGAAAATCAGAGCATGATGACCGCTTTCTTGTGTCTAGGTCTTTAAGAAATTGGCAACTGAATCCGGTTCAACTGGGACAAGAGCTTCGAGAAGTTCGCAATGTCAGTATAAGTCTGTGGACAGTAAGAAGAAGACATGGTGAAGCAGGACTGACTTCACATCGCCCAGCAAATGGTCCCAAATTGACCACAGCACACCGACAAGCGCGACTACAATTTGCCAGGGAACATTTAAATTGGACGTATGACCAATGGCGGTCTGTTATGTTCTCTGATGAGTGCAGAATGACATTACATGGTCATGATGGACGCTCTAGGGTCTACAGAAGGTCATCAGAGCGATTTTCACAATGCTGCATAAGCGAACGTGTGGCTTATGGCGGTGGATCGTGTATGTTTTGGGGTGGCATAATGTTGGACACTAAAACTGACATTGTATTCATCACTGTCCAAATCAGCTTGGCGACATGACTTCAACATATCGGTTCTCAATGGGAACGCATCGTCAGCAACAAACACGTACGGCAGACACGTTGAGTTTTCGATGTTTTTAGGATTTGGAATATTTAATGTTTTATTTTGCAACTTCTCGAAAAACTTGGTGTTTTGTAATGCTCCTCCATCGGAAACTCTTCCATTTGTTCCAAAATCAGCAAGTATAAACCGGTATCTTGCGTCAACAATTACCATGAGAACCATGCAGCAGGTGGGATTATATCAATGTGTTTCCCATCTATTGCTCCCAAGCAATGAGGAAAATTGCACCTTTCTTCAAAGAGTTTCGCAATTTCTTTCCATTCAGGGGAAGTATCGGGAAACTGAAAAAGACATTAAAAAATACCTATAGTGGATATGGGTGATCACACTAAACAGGGAATTAGCGTAACCATTTCTTTCTTAGTTTACTACCAGAGTTTTCAGATATGAATGCCCAACAAATCAGATCTTTTAAAATTTAAGTCTTACAACTTATAGATGACATTAAGACCACGCGGATGTCAGCACCTTCAAGAGACTCTATTGGCAGTTCCTCAAGAGAAACTTTTTATGTATATTCTCCAGTATCATCCGTTAGCACTCCGGCACTGATGATAACCAAAGTGTACACTGCTACATCCCTAATTCAGATGCGATAATGTCATAAAATTGACTGGCAAGCAACGCCATTGTCACAATACCAAGACAAGTCATGTTGAATAGTGTTGTAACCATATTGTAATAAATATATTTTTTTTAGTTTTCTAATACGAGGTCTGTTCAAAAGAAAAGGTGAATTTTGAATTTTCGCGGGCTCTGTACATTCGATTATCGATTTTTTTTTTTTTGTTATGTTATTACACATATGCTTATCATATGTTGGCATTATCAGCCAATTTGGATTAGTAGTTTGTTGTTGACAACTGAAAAGGTAAGTCACGTTTTTGTGTTCTTCGATTTTTGACTTTTGAAAAAAAAATGGGTCAAAGAATATGTATTAAATTTTGCGTTAAAAATGGAATAAAGTGCTCCAAGGCACTTGAAATGATGACTGTGGCATTCGGCGATTCCACTTTGTCTCAAAAAAGTGTTTTTAAATGGTACAAGCGCTTTACAGAAGGCCGAGAAGATGTTGATGACGATGAGCGTCCTGGAGTTGCAACCACGTCAACAAGCGAAGAAAACATCGAAACAGTGAAAAAAATTGTTTTGGAAAATCGTCGAATCACTATTAGGGAAGTTGCAGAGGATGTTGACATATCAATCGGCTCATGCCATGCAATATTCTCGAATGTTTTGGCCATGAAACGTGTGGCAGCGAAGTTTGTTCCGAAATTGCTAAATTTTGAGCAAAAGCAACGCCTTTTTTGGCCAAAAACAACACTGTAATCATGCTTCAACCACCGTATGCACCAGATTTAGCTCCCTGCGACTTTTTCCTATTCCGAAAAATGAAGAGACCAATGAAAGGAAAGCGTTTTGCCACAATTGATGAGATAAAGTCAGAATCGAAGAAAGAGCTGATGGCCATACCGAATAACGCATTTCAGAAGTGCTTCGAGGATTGGAAGAAGCGCTGGCATAAGTGCATTATATCTGAGGGGGATTACTTTGAAGGGGACAAAAGGGATATTGATAAATAAATAAATACTTTTCAGAAAAATTCAAAATTCACTTTTTCTTTTGAACAGACCTCGTATCTGCTTTTTCATTGATAGTCTCTGTTAAATGCTGTGTAAAGATTACTATATTGGAATATAGTGGCAGGTTAAATAAAATTTCAGTGTCGTGAGTACGGTTTATTAGAAAATTAAAGACGAAAATAAAAACTCAGCTGTATATCGATATAAGTTTTGGAATCCCTATTTTTTATGAAGGTCATTTGACAGAAAAAGTGACCTGGCGTCAGGGGTACGGCGATACGTTTATACTTTTGCGTTCAAAAGGTTAAATGAAATCTAGCATGAAATTTAGTAGTAGTTTTTTTCAGACCATTGACCGACCAATGATCGACCATTATGAATTTAGCAGATTACGAACTTTTAGCAAAATGACAATGGGATCGTGTTGGAATGACGAATTCATAAAAATAGCAGACTTGGGCCCCTGGACGATTACAGAATCATCGGTGAGGCTTATGCTGGGTATCCATTATGTTCGCGAACCTCTTGCGCTCCGCGCTCCCGTAACCGCTCTGGTGGAGACGGTACGCGTATCTCCATAGAAACACGCATCGTAGCTGTTGCAAGATCACGGAGCGCAAGAGGTTCGCGAACATAATACATACCCAGCTTTACGTCCAGCAGTGGACTGAAAAGCACTAATTAAAAAAATGTGCAACTACTTACCTCAAGTAATGAGTAATCTCTTTTCGGCACTAACACATTCTCTAAATGTAGTATTTTGTTTCGCAATGTGGGGTGCAATAAGACACAGAAGTTAACGATAAGATTGTTTTGACATCATAAACATCGCTCGGAATTTTGCATCATCTTGCGAAAGTTGTTGTACCGCAATAAAAAGTCTGCAAGAAACATTTTTGGCAATATACGGGTGTACCCAATACTTCTTTCTTTTTCTACGCAATAACACGCAACGATATATCTTCATCTGACGAAGACATTATTTCACGGTGACGGCACAAACGCGTCTGAATACCACTTACCGACAGTAAACCGATAAGTGGGGAGATCTGGCCAACACAGTTTACTCACACAGCAGCATACTGATGCCGCACCGATACCGCACCGCCCAGTCAGGAAGGGGCTTAAGTTGGCATATCCTAAAAGCACACGGGTCTGCCAACAAGAAGCCTAGAGCAAGACGGGAGTGCCAAAAACGAAAATCATCTGAGCAGTCTGCGTATCAATCGTACGTCGTAAACAATGAAAAGAAAAAAGGTTTACGACTTATACAAGTGAAAGTTTTGGACATCAGTGAAACTCAAGAACCTGCAAGTGACAATGAGGAGGTCATAGTGTTAAGTGCGCAGTATGTAGTCAGTGAACCAGTGGACAATGTTATGGACGAGACACTATCGTTAATTAACAAAATATCCAAAAAAAAACTCTGTGATGCTGATGACTGTTATTAGTGATATTATTAAGCAAGTTATTTTTTTCTTATTTTTCTGTATTTACATGTCGCGTCATGTAAAAAGAATGCTGGCTGTCAAGCTGCGCATAGACGATTTTTCGGTCTATATGGTGGTATGAGGTGCGGCGCGGGGCGGGCGGGTCACGCGCCGCATGCTTGCCGGTGCGCTATCAGTGATGCCAATTTAACGACTGTCGCTAGATCTAGCGACATTTCAATTTCTACAGCGGCTTATGTGTCTAGCGACCAAAAAATCTAGCGACTATTATAACGACTTCTAGAATTTAAATTAAAAAACAAGCATTTTAACTATCTTCATAAAATATGGCAAGATCTCAGCCCAGAAATCTATCAACCAATAAATCATATTCATTTGCCAAACGTATACAGGGTGTCCAAGAACCTGGCGTCCAACTGGATTCCCACGATGCCCCAAGTTCTAACAGTACTCAGAAAAATATTTTAAAAAATCCACCCCATGTACTTACAGAATTATACTGATTTCAAAAAAAAAGGGGAAATGAGCACCCTGTGACATACTTTTGAATGCTGTGACTGCTAATGCTGATAATTTCGATATTTCTTGGAGGTTTTGTAATCTAGGGTATTGCTGTGTCTAAATAGAATGTAAAAATAATGTACTTATTGTACCATTTTAAAATAAAATATTATTTTAACTAAAGGTGATATGGAAAACTATTGAATTTCGCAACTTTGACCGACTGTAGTGTAAAAAAAATGTACCAAAATAGTATGGCAAGTGACGTCAAATTTTGACGCGTTTATTCCTCTTTTTAAAAAGGTATAATACTTACACATTAATTTGAAAAAAAAAATTTTTGATAATATTTTTACTCAACAACCCAATTTTTACGATGTCTAACAGAATTCTTAGAAAGAAAAATTTACGACGAATTGAATCTAACCTCTAAAGAATTACTATTGTATGCTCATAAAAATAACAACAGGCCTCTCAAAAAACAGGTTAGACCGTAAGGGACGGTATGTGCATGCATCTCACCATAGTGATTCGTTATTACAACAGGAGGGAGCAAGACAGAAACTATCTTTGCGATTTGCTGGTTCTTCTTTATGGTACCCCATTATTCAGGTAAGAGTGAGGGAGAAAAAGGTTAGAGGTGCGAGTGAGATAGATAGTGACGCTATCTGGGATCGTGCTATTTAGGATAACAGTACGGTCAGTACGCGTCACTGCCTCCTGCCGTTACTACGCACCTCTCTCTTATTGTTACCATTGATCACGTACTACGATTTAAAGCTTTGTTTATTGGACTCGATTACTCTTTGTGCTCTGGACTTTGAAACGAACTCTTTACGACGACCTTTGCCTGTCTTTGGACAGTTTGTGTTTTGTGTGTGCTACCATGGCGACCTACACTCCGCAAGAATACGCAAATATGCACTACATTTATGGAGAATGTAGAGGTAATGGACGAGCTGCAGCGAGACTTTACAGAGAAAGGTATCCGAGGGCTACGCGATATCCCGACCATCGAGTTTTCATTAATGTGCACAGATCACTATGTGACGGGCGGTTCCCCAATCAAGTAGCTGGTGAAGGACGACCCGTAAATGACTTCATACGCGATGAAGTTTTAGAGGCGGTGTCGGCAAATCCAAGCATCTCTGTGCGAGGAATAGAAGCTGATACGGGGATACCGAAGAGTATTCTCCAAACAGTATTCTCACACAGTATTCTCCAAAAAGAAGAATATCATCCGTACCACGTACAGCGAGTGCAAAGTCTTTTACCTCGAGACTATCCGAGCCGAGTCGCGTTTTGTGAAACAATCCTGCAAAAACATCGAGAAGACGAAAACTTTATCGACAAAATTTTGTGGTCAGATGAATCAACATTTAAGAAGGATGGCTACATGAACCTACACAACTTGCACGAGTGGCATGTGGAAAATCCGCACTTGATGCGAGAAGATAGATCCCAGTACCGGTTCAAAGTGAACATGTGGACCGGTATTCTCTGTGGGAATATTATTGGTCCATTTGAGATGCCCGAGAATTTGACTGGCGAATCATATTTAAATTTTCTTCAAAATGATTTGCCAAACTTACTAGAAGAGACCCCACCAGATATGTGGTTCCAACACGACGGCTGTCCAGCACATTTTCGCGTATCCGTTAGAGAGTTTTTGGACGAGCAATACCCGAACAGGTGGATTGGGCGATCAGGAACAATCCCGTGGCCAGCCCGCTCACCTGACTTAAATCCGCTGGATTTTTTTTTCTGGGGAACTATGAAGGAGCTCGTTTATGTGAAGCCCATTAATGACATCGCTGACCTTCGTGAGAAGATAACACAAGCAGTGCAGGTGATACGTCAAAAAAGTTACTCGCGAAACATAAAGCGGTCCTTTTTAAGGAGAGTGAGAGCTTGTATTGCCGCGGGTGGTCAACATTTTGAACATTTATTGTAATAAAATATCTTTAAACTAACATTCTTTGCTTTTATTCTACTGGGAACCCATCTACCTGTGTGTATTTCCTTCTTGCTCACTCTTGGAACCGAAGTAAATAATAGTAGTAACATAACAGTTTCTAAGATAAGAAAGGGTCCGACAGTTACCGTTAGTAGGTAGGCACTTCGTAAAAATTGGGTTGTTGAGTAAAAATATTATCAAATTTTTTTTTTCAAATTAATGTGTAAGTATTATACCTTTTTAAAAAGAGGAATAAACGCGTCAAAATTTGACGTCACTTGCCATACTATTTTGGTACATTTTTTTTACACTACAGTCGGTCAAAGTTGCGAAATTCAATAGTTTTCCATATCACCTTTAGTTAAAATAATATTTTATTTTAAAATGGTACAATAAGTACATTATTTTTACATTCTATTTAGACACAGCAATACCCTAGATTACAAAACCTCCAAGAAATATCGAAATTATCAGCATTAGCAGTCACAGCATTCAAAAGTATGTCACAGGGTGCTAATTTCCCCTTTTTTTTTGAAATCAGTATAATTCTGTAAGTACATGGGGTGGATTTTTTAAAATATTTTTCTGAGTACTGTTAGAACTTGGGGCATCGTGGGAATCCAGTTGGACGCCAGGTTCTTGGACACCCTGTATTGCAGCCTCAGCCATCAACTTCAGGTATTAATTCCAGTTCCAGAACGGATACATTAACCATTTCAGACTTTTAGATGATTAGCGATAGTTCTGATGATGAATGAAGAAAGTGTAGTATTTATCTTCAGTGATCTAATAATCGTTTTACTCGAAATATGGGAGATTTTCTAGATGCTCCGTCTAATCCCGGTTTGTTATCCACGACAGTGTTATTGAACAGAGGTGGCGTCCATTTGCCCTTGAACACTCTTAGGAGATCCTACTAACTCCCTTCCATGTTATAAAAGGTAAGGATTTTGTTGTAATAGTGTTTGGAAGTGGTCTGTGAGCCCTTCTATGGTTGTTAAAAGGATATTGTCGTGATCCATGGATATTTATTACAGGATTCCAAATCGCGCATACGCCGGCAGATATCCAGCCAGTCGAGGGTCTTACAGTCAAGTGCTTACTCCTTAAGTCAACCGAGAGGCAACTCGAGAGGTTCGTCTCGCCGCCCGGATCTAGAAGAGCGTCTGGGGCCGGGACGCGAGAGCCATTCCTCGAGTCTGCTCGAAGCCTCTAAGGAGACGACTGTACGGCTGGCGGGGTCCGCCTAGCTATAGCGCAGGCGGGACGGTTTTATTTTTACCCCTAATTTTATCAAGCCCCGCTCAAGCCCCAACGTAACAGATATGTTACGCTCGGCCACAACCGTCAAGCACCGGCGTAACATATATGTTACGGCCGTTTCGCGCGGCTTTAACACCTATTATTACTGTTAAATAAGGTCTAATATCCTGTGCGACGGTTTTACTCTATGGTCCAGTAGATAAACTAATCGACTAAATGTTTCCAAACGAAAAATATAAGCTGGCAGCATTAAAAAAAAAAGTAGAAAAGTCATATTACGATTCGTACGGTCGCGAGTGCGTGTGCTCATCAAAAAATATCTTTTTTCCTTGAATAAGTGAAAGAAACAGCGGTAAGTTTATGAATATTCATTTATAAACATATTATACGCCCTTTTAGATAATATTTGCAAGAAATAACATCACAGTAACATCATAATAATCCTTTTATTGTCAAACAAAATTTTACATAAAAATGGTTGTACGTTTCGACATTATTTATGATGAATTTTGACTATTTGTGTGTGTAATCGCCGATAAGTGGATGAATACTCATTTATAAATACTTATTACATAGTTTTTACGTAACATTTGCACGAAATAACATCATATTATTAGTTTTTTTGGACAAAGAAATGTTACGTGAAAAAACCGTTACTTCGTTTTTGTTTTCGATTATTTTTACTGTTTTGTGTTATTAGTCTAAGATAAGTAGATGAATATTCATTTATACACACATATTACATAGTTTTAGATAATATTTGCACGAAATAACGTCATAAATATACTTTTGGTCGTTGGAAAAACCCCCGAGAAGTTTGAATGTTCTAGTAGCAAACGAGTGTATTTTATCTTATCTATAGAATTTATAAAGCTCTAAAACGAATAATAACAATATTTTTTGGTCATTCAAGGTGTATTTCCAAGGTTTTTCAATGTATATTATTCATATTTCACATAATCATGTTCAGTTCCAATATGTCATTGACCGTTGACAGATACCTAACGCAACGACGCTGTCCAGTCGTATCGATAAATGTTATCGACAAAATCGATGTTTGTGATTTGTAGTTTCAAAATATAAAATATTTTGCTTTTGGAAAATTTTACCGACTTCAGATAAAAAGAAGGTTCTCATTTCGTTCGAATGCATTATGACCAGATTTATGTACTTAGTAGGTTTGCTCGCGTAATTGATGAAGTTATTTTGCACATGTTGTAAAAATATAATATCACGCCTGTATTTCGTGAAGGGTAGGTAGACATTGTGTTTCGTTGTATAACGCACTGCAATTGATTTTTATAGATGTCTTCGTGGCAAGCAAACGCGGAGTACTTGGGGCTGTTGGCGGATGAAGTAGAAGCGGCTTCAGATGAGGAGATCGTCTTCGAAGAGGTGGAATACCTCGACGAGGCGATCTCCGAGGCCGAGCCCTTCGAGGTAAATATGAACTATGGACTAATATTATGACAGGGTACTATGTCAGTAATAAATAACGATTTTCCTTTTTTTTTTGTAGGAAATAAAAACTGAATGGATTAGATATCAAGATAAGTGTTTTTTGTCACGCAATGTGAATAAATGGGTTTTGTTCTATTTTAGGGTGGTTAGTGTTTAGGCATTTAGTTAGTGTGGGTGTTGGTGGCCAAGAGACCTATACTTTATTTTATGTTGGTGCTATATTATGTGAGGTCTAATCTAATATTTTCAATAGTAGTTATTTTATCCAAGCGACTTATTTTTCAGTAGTTTGTGTTTAGGCATTTAGTGTGGGTGTTGGTGGCCAAGAGACCTATACTTTATTTTATGTTGGTGCTATATTATGTGAGGTCTAATCTAATATTTTCAATAGTAGTTATTTTATCCAAGCGACTTATTTTTCAGTAGTTTGTGTTTAGGCATTTAGTGTGGGTGTTGGTGGCCAAGAGTCCTATGCCTTATTTTATGTTGGTGCTACGTTATGTGAGGTCTAATCTAATATTTTCAATAGTAGTTATTTTATCCAAGGTCTTATTTTTCAGTATGACGAGCTGGAACCGCCGGTGCCCATGACGTGAGTAATAATAAAATAAATAGTTATTTATGTTTTTCTGTATAATAAATGAAAACCTTGTTATAGATCAACTCGAAGCGAATCGCGACAGAGGTCGAGGTCGCCATTGCCGAGGGCAAGTTTGTCGCCTACTCTGGAGCCGTAAGTGTTAAAACTTGTATTCATTAGTCTTGTACATTTTCCTCGCGATTTACATGTAATTATATTTACTATGTTTTATCTTAGGTTGAATGTCGTCGTCACGGCCCCCTCGTCGGTCGACGCAATGGAGGAGGACCACGTCTTCCACCTTGCTGATGATCATCGGCTTTTCCGGCATGTGGAAGACGTGGTCGACGAGGTAACTGAGCCTCGTCCACGGCGCGGCGGTGCGGCGCGGCGCGGCGGTGCGGCGCGGCGCGGCGGTGCGGCGCAGCGCGGCCGTGGAAGAGGAAGGGGGCGTGGCCAGGCGCCAAGTGGTGGCCCCCAGTGGGTAAGAGGAGAAAGATTGGTGCAGGTACACATAGATGATGATGATGTGTCTGAGGAATTAAGAGGGCAGATCTTGCGTGTGGTGAATGCAAGGGAAGTAGCGAGAGTGCGGGTAGTCAATCGTGCAAGAAGAGAAAGAGAAGATGAGAAGATATATATATATTATAATATGTATGTGTATATAACCTATTTATGTATTTGTGTACCTAGTTTTAACAGGTTTTTTTTTCTCATTGTTCCTCTCAACTGAAGCACCTGCCATCTAATCTCTTCACCACCCTTGGTTGACTGGTAGAGAATGCCTAAGGCATTAAGTCCGCCTTTGTACCTTTTTGTGCGAAAAGTTTAAATAAATAAATAAATAAGATGAGAATGAGGAAGAATGGTTTGAAGCGGATGACGGCGAGATCGGGTCCTTTTTTGCTGAGGAAGGATCTTCTAACCATTTTGAATGGTCACCCATGGGTGACTATCAAGGTGCGAGGGAGCAATTTCTTCCTCAGCAAACTGGGGCGGTTGTCGCATCCGAAAATGCGTATGGGGCGTTTAGGCAGTACTGGGATGACGGCATCATGGCGCAAATCGTCACTGAGACGAATCGGTATGCCGCAAGGCTTACCGGTTCGTCCGCTACCTTCGCCCGAGATTGGTATGATACGAATGCTCACGAACTTTTTGTCCTATTTTCCTTCTGGATGATGCTCGGAATCATCCGGATGGCCTCCATAAAATCTTGCTTCACAATAAACCCACTTTTGCAGACCAACATCTTTAGAAAGATGTTTTCCCGCCATCGCTACGAGCAACTTTGCCGCGTTTTCCATTTAGTTGACAACAGTAGCAGACCAACAGACTTGACTGACCCTCTTTTTTCACTTGGCCCGATCGTACAACATTTAAATTCACGTTTTCAGACAGCGTATATCCCATCCCAGAATATTAGTATTGACGAGTCCTTGACTTTGTGGAAAGGTAACCTATCCTTCCGCCAGTACATTAAGACCAAGGCAGCCCAGTACGGAGTTAAGACGTTTGAACTCTGCGAGTCCTCCACGGGTTAATTTAATACGGTTTCCGTGGAAACCGGTCTTGAACAAAATTTAAATTGAGGATCTTGGGTTCGACGTTCTACTTTCATCCATCCTCTTCATAGGAAGCTTATTGGACTCCTTCGTCGGCTCCAGGATCCGGGACTCTCTAAGTCCCTGGCGCCCTTTAATTAATTAGATTGAACACATAACAACTGGAAGGTTACCTATACCCTAATATTAAAATTTATATTTTATTTAATTTAAAATTCAGAATCGGAACAGTACTCGGGTTTTTCTCCAACTCCCCACGAGTCACGACCATAGCTCTTACTGAATTTAAGCTGGCTGGCAAATATAAGAGTTAACTTTAGTTACACTTATTTATCCATTAAGATATTTGTATTTTTTAAAAACGATATTGGAGATAATTGTTGATTCTTATATTCTCCTAGAGGGAAAAAATCAAAAATATAAAAGTGGCGACCAACGCGTGTATTGGTTGGAGATAGAGGTTACGTCTGTTGCTGTACCCTACAAGCCAGAGTGCTGTTCCTAGGGCCTTCCAGTTATTCTAATTATAAAAAAAAAAACCGTCGCGTGGAATCCTTTTTATTTTTTTTTAACGTGTTCATGTTTATGTTTGTACTGTTTTATACACTTTTATTTACTTTTTACACTTTATACACTTTTTACCACTATATTCACTTTACTATTTTATTTTAACTGTGTTCCAAAACAGAACACCAGGACTATTGTCCTGGGAATTATAAAGCTGCTATTTATGTAACTGCATTTACTATACTTAGATAATAAGACTGCTATTTATGTAACTGCGCTTACTATGGATAATTTTTACACATTGCTCGAGATTGTTAATTGTTTTTAGTTCAGTTTAATTATTTTTTTAAATTTACAAAATGGAAAGACCCATTACATTTAATTTACTTCGCAAAGACGAGCTCATATATGAGGTCCGAGAAGCGAAACCCGCTTCAACCGCAGAGGAACTGCCTGTTCAAATTAGGGAACTTAGTAAATTGGTTAGTTCCGGTAAAAACCTTGGCACATGGCATATCAAGGATTTTAAATCACCATGTGGCAAGGATTAATTTTTTTTAAAATATTTTATTTTGAAGTTAAACTTAAATTTAAATTCCCTAGTAGTAGTTGGTCGCAGTGACCTTAGAGGGCTGTATATGCCTTGAGGTTGCTGGTTTTTATTTTAGCATTCGTGGCTGTATGTGCACGGTGCTAGAATACAATAGGTTAAATATATTTTACCCTGTTTTTACGGTTCGTAGTGGTACACAGGTTCCAACTGTGATCACATTTGTGAACTATATTTTGGAATAGAGAAGGCGATTGTTTCAAAGTTGTTGGTAGTTTGTGGTTGTTGTTGGATTGACACCCCTCTAGGGTGTATAAACCTCCGGATTGCTGGTAAGGCAGCATATTGATAGTTGTTTAAAAAATATAGCATAATTTAGTAACATGACTATTATAGTCCAAAGGCCTAATACCCAAATTAATATTTTAAAAGAATAATAGGAAGGAGCGAGCGTTTCGTATCCGTGTTTCCTCTCTCCATCCCTTTCACTCCTATAACCGATGAAGAAAACAAGAAGATTATCTTCGAGGACTTTCGACAAGCTTCGGATGAATGCTATGAAATTGTATAACTATAATTATGAATTTTACATGCCGGAATTGGTACAATACAGTGGACTGCGCATTCACTTAACATCTGGAAATGTATAAAATGTACTGTGTTGAGCAATAAATATTTGAATTTGAATTTGAAAAAAAAAAATGCTGCGACGACGCGCGGGCATCCATACTATTTTTCATAACTTGTGAGAAAACTGCACAATAAACATCGTATATTTGCGTGAGCACCGCAATTCTTTAAAATTCTATAACTTCATATTTACCATAACTATGTATATCACCGCGAACATTAATAGTGAGTGAGTTCAGTGTTTTTCGTGATGAAGAAATCCAGAAAAAACCGCAAGCAGCAGCCATCAGAAGATCGAGGCAAGGTCAGTCCTAGATTCCTTCATATCCAAACCCTACGAATCGCTCCTCCACGTTCACGCATCACGTACAAAATAAAACTCCGCAGAGTGATAGATGTTTTCTCATGGCCGCTTAAATTTACGTAAAACACTAAAGATCATACCCACCAATAGTCCTGAGATAGGAGGCCATAATGGCGGGCGTGTAGTAGGGTGGGTCATTTTTATTTTTTAAAATTGTAATAGTGATAAAAGGGTGCTAAATGTAGTATAGATGAAATGTGCAAAGCATTATAAGTTTCTATTTTGATTAACTGCCTCCGGATCAGCTTTGAAGTTTCAACATTTTTGTTTTTTAGGGGTACTTTCAAGAACCAATAAGAATAATTAAAATTGAGATTTTTAATATGTTTTTCATGTTATTTGCATACAAATATAATCATCTTCTTAAAACCGATCAATAACCGTCATTGTTTTGATTATTTACGGAATGAACTGAGGTGGCCGGGGGCATCGATTGCACTTTGCGCGACATTTACTCGTATTACGCGCCAGTGACGCTCTCGTTGTTACCATGGAACGCACTCGAAACTCGTTAGAGTATCCTTTACATGAAATTGGAAATTGCGAATATTATCTCTACTAGAATCGAAGGAATATGGATAAATAATAATAATTTATTTAACAGATCATACAATCCAATTTGTTAGTAATACATACACATCTTAAACACTAGTGTGTGTAGTACATAATAATATTTGGAAAATTTTTGTTGTTTAATAATGTCAAAATAATCAGTGATAAATATGTCAAAATCATAAACAATACTGTCAAAACAAAATCACCACTAATCATGTCAAATGATTAATATATATAAATATTATAAGATAAAAGCATCTCTTCTTATTTTCTACCACACAAGAGTGACTCAAATGTTTAAATCTTATAGTTTAAAGTACAAAAATCTACTGAAGTCCTACCCCAAAATATCAGAAAAAAACTGTAGAGTTTCGGCGTGGCAGCAAGGGTATATTTCAATTGCCGGAAAGAAAAAACCTTAGTTATATCGAAAAAAGACGGCAGAAATTACAGACAGAGTATCCTAGAAGAGCACATTTCATTGATAAAAAACCCGAGTCAAAATATTTTGGCTGTTTCTCCAACCTCTGGAACTTATAAGGGAATAGAAAAAGCCATTACTGACTTATTTTTTAAAAGAAAACATTTCATTGGAATCAGTCCTGGCGGTTGGATGCGATGGAACGAATGTTAACGTAAGAAAATATGGAGGTATTATAAGTTTACTAGAGAAGAGATTAAATAAACCATTACAATGGATTATTTGCTTGCTTCACATGAATGAGTAACATTTGTTCACACATATTGATGGCGCTACATCGGGACCGCAAACATTTACAGGAATAATTTGAAAATAACTGGTAAACTGTGAAAACAAATGTGTTGTTTAGTTTTGTCCGATTCCTTTGAACCTACCAGAGTTATCAAGCCAAGATCTTAATACCGACCAATTATATTTGTATAGAATCGTCTTTGCTGTCATAAGCGGAGTGTTTCCTGAAGACTTAGCCAATAAATCACCAGGCAAGGCGTCTCATGTCAGATGGCTCACCCGTGCTAATCGAATAGTTCGACTTTATGTTGCGACAGAAGCTCCTTCTGAAAAGCTAGTCATTTTAGCAACCTATGTTGTGAAAGTTTACACACCGACTTGATACGCCATTAAGAATCATCCTACTTGTTAAGACGGAACACGACACTTGTGGAAACTAATCTCTGCCTCTAGGTATCTACCAGCTAATCTCAAAACTATAATAGATCCTGTCATCATAAGAAATACCTAGCTTTTTTGCTCAGCTATTTTTTGACTTAAACCTAGACGCCTCTTCTTACCAGGATCTTATTGATTGGCAGCTTAATGTCTTCAAACCTCCTATTCTCAAGAGTATAAGTGTCTAAGATTTGCAAATATTTGCTGTACAAGGGGGAGAGGGTGATTTGCCTCTACTACGAATGCCATGTCATACTCAAGCAGTTGAACGGGCCATCAAGACTGACTAAAGCATCAAATACTTTATGCAGCAAATCTGCAAGAGAAGGCTTCATTAAGGTTCAAATAGAATCTCGCAAAGATATGCCAAAATTTGACAAGATATGCCAAAATTTGACCACAACAAGGATTTTGTAGTTAATTCAAAATAATAATTAACATACTTTTACTCCTTATTGATTCTTCATTGGTCTTTAATAAGTAAATATATCCTATTAACTTGCGTTTTATTAAAAAATAGTACATTCAATTTTATATTTTTTTTTGTTTTAAAAATATAAAAAAAGCTTATTTGTTCAATTTTTCAAAAGTTAGAGATCAATTCGGAGGCAAAACATGATATCCAATCTTGAATATCTTTTGGATATGAATTAAAGACGTATTAATACACCCTTTTATCGCTATTACATATTTAAATTAACAACTTTTTTTTTCTTCATACTTTCGTGGCCCACCCTAGCGTGTAGGCTGCATTGATGGAAAACGTTTAAGATGGTATTTTTTTATAGGGGCAGAATAACCGTTTTACTTTCCTTTTATGGAAGACGGTTAGCCAATTTTCTTTAGTTTGTGGCATTTAATTTCTTTTGGTGTATTATTTGTGTACCTAATCAGCATGATTAGAGGTAGTCTACTCATTTAGGATGTGAAAGGTGGTGTACGATGGAGTAGGTCTCTCCTATCAAATCAAATCAAATCAAATCAAATCATTTATTCGCATAGAATGTGGGTATTTAACAAAAGTTGGTAAAAGAAACATATATATTTTCCCGTGCACATTCTGCCTGAGTATTGGCATGCAAAATTTAACAAATTTAGTTTCAAATTTAAATACTAAGGAACACCAAATAGATTTCATAATTTCAAAGATAAGTTTCAAATTTAAATACAGTTGGAATACTAATATAATAATTTCAAATTAAAATGTCAATAATAGCTACTTAATGTCAATTATAATTAATGTCAATAATACTTCATGTCATTATACAATGTTCATGGTCATGGTTCAAGGGTCATTCAAAAAATCACTTATTGTATAATAACATTTTTGTGTCAAATATTCCTTAAGTTTGTTTTTAAATTGTTGAAGGGTGTAATTTTTTATGTTGTCCGGTAGTTTATTAAATATAATTGGACCCATGCAAAGAACACTTTTTCTAAGTAGTGCAGTTTTATATCTGCTGACAGTTAAAAGATTTTTGTATTGACTTCTAACGGGACCTTTCTTGGAGTCTGAGACCTTAGCAAATAGCTTTATGTTGCTTTTAACAAAAATTGCCATTTCTAAAATGTACAATGACGGAAACGTAAGAATTTTTAACGACTTGAAGTAGGGTTCACAGCTATCTCTTGGTTTTATACCGCACATGGCTCTTATACAGCGTTTTTGGGCTTTAAATATGGTATCTCTTAAAGTACTATTACCCCAGAAAATTACTCCAAACCTCAAGACCGATGCGACTAAGCCATGGTATGCAACTAAAGCTGTCTTAATGTCAACTTTTTTTTTCAAATTAAATAGGACATACGCAGCAGTACTCAACTTTTTACAGACCTCTTCTGCTTGTGGTTTCCATGTTAATTGATCGTCTATAAGGATGCCTAGAAATTTCGCGACCTTCGTTTTTTCAATCGTCTGTCCGTTATAGTTTACGTTAACGTTTGGTGGAATTGTACGTTGGTGAAAATGCATTATATTCGTCTTTACCAAATTTATTACCAAATTATTTTTATCAAGCCAATCAATTATATTTCTAAGACTATTGTTGATGTCCTCTTCATAATCACTAATGTCATTACATTTTATAAGCGCTGTGCTGTCATCGGCAAATAGAACCATAGGATGTCGAATTTGTTGAGGCAAATCATTTATATACAACAAAAATATTGGAGGACCTAATACACCACCCTGTGGTACACCAAATTTGACTATTTTACCCTCAGATTGATATTTCTGTTCACATTTTGACTCAAGACAAATTCTGGATATCTCGGTGTACTGTGTGCGGTTACTAAGGTAAGATTTTAGGAGATTTAACACATTACCCCTTATACCGTATTTATCAAGTTTGCTTATTAAAATATCATGATTGACACAGTCAAAAGCCCTAGACATGTCTGTAAAAATAGCACAGACAGGGTTCTTTTTATCAACGTTTATCATAACTTCGTATAATAAGTCATACAGTGCTGTATTAATACTTTTATTCTTTCTGAAACCTGCTTGTTCACTACATAGGATGTCATATTTTGTCAAAAATTTGTTAATTAGTTCATAGATAACCTTTTCTATAACTTTGGAAAACACAGGAATCAATGCTATCGGCCTATAGTTAGCTATATCTTCTTTGCAATTCTTTTTATGTAGCGGTTTAACTATGACAGTTTTTAAAGCGTCCGGAAATACACCGGTGCTGATGGCTAAGTTAATAACATGACAAATATGTGTGCTTATATTAATTGATACAAACTTTATAACTTTAGTTGCTATTTCGTCATATCCGACGCTATTTTTATTTTTCAACGTCCTTATTACCCTGACTACGTCTTGCGGTATAACTGGAGTCATAAACATTGTATTAGGGTTTTCGCGTAAACTACTTGTGTCGACTGAGGCTTTGGATGAGTTTTTAACTAGGTTAATGAAATAATTATTGAATGCGTCTGCAATGTCCTTTGGGTTACTAATAATTGTATTGTTAATTTTTATCTGAGAAATGGGTTCTTTAGTACATATTTTATTGTTGATTACTTGCCAGGATGCCTTTGATTTATTAAGTGAAGTGTTGATAAAAAAGTTATTTTGTGCTTTTTGAGTTAATTTCACTATTTTTTTAAATCGCTGGGAGTAATTTTTAAATTTATATTTGCTTTCATGCGATGGATTAAGTCTGTGTTCCCATAGAAGTTGACGCTGTTTCCTACTACATAATCGTATTCCCTTAGAGATCCATTTAGGTTTTTTTAATGGCGTTATTGTAATTCGCTTGTAAGGGAAACAAAGATTATATAACAAACCAAACTGCTGCATAAATATGTTATATGCTTCATTTACATTTTCTGTCTTATACATTTCGGAAAAAGAAAGAAAGGCATTGTAGATAGCTTTGGAATTTCAACAAATTTTCCAATGATAGGTCCCGCTTTTTAACATACCATGAGTTCAATCTATAAGTTTTGTTTACTTTAATCTCAAACATTTGTGCGGAGTGATCAGATAAGGCGAAGTCTATTACAGTACATTTACATTTATTATTTGAATTATGTGCAAAATTATCCAAACAGCTGTTGCTAGATAGCCGAGTTGGTTGGTCAAGCACTATAGAAAGCCCAATAGAAAATATTCGAAATCTAAACTAGTATTATTTCTTTTTAACCTATCTATATTAAAATCCCCGCAAATAACTACTTTTTTATTAGGGTTGGTACAAAGTTTTTTTAAAATAGTCTCAAGATTATCATAAAACGTATTTAAATTACTCTACTTTGGTGGTCTATATACACATATAATTATTAGTTTCTGTTGTGTTAGTTCAATAGCACAACATTCGATCACACCTGATATCGAATACTTTGTTGCGTCTCTAAATTCTGTGCATTGAAGATACTTATTAACTAGAATACAAGCGCCTCCTCGCTTCGTCCCACGTCTTGAATAACATGCGGCCAGTTTATAATTTGGAATATTGAGTAGTTTTTCTTGCCCATGCATTATAAAATGTTCGGTAATGCAAATAACATCTATGTTTACTTGTTTTCCAGTAATTTCTTGAAGGTGGACAGTTAGTAAATCTGCTTTGTTTAGAAGTCCAGCTATGTTTTGGTGTAGTATTATAACACTATTGTGAACGAAATAAATTCATATTCTTGGTCAAATTCGTGTCACTGTCACTGAGGTCGATTTGTAAATTTTTTGATAGCAGTTCTGGTTGTTTAAGTAAGTCAGATTCATTATTTTGGTCACAATCAACATAGGAAAACACTGTATCCAGGCTACATATTTTTATAACTAATTGTTCCAAGTCTGATACGATAATATTTAATGCCTTATTATTCAATGTGTTATATCGTTTGTTATAGGTGTTATACGTATATGGCAGATTTAAATTAGAATCTAATACATACGCATAATTACATGTCTGTGCATCCATATAAAGCAGGTTATTAAAGGTTTCTATACGACTGTTGTACATAATATTATGGTTTTCCATGTATTTAAAAGTAGGTAAACAAATAATGAAATTGGTGTTATTTAGTGGTAATAACCTTCCACGAATAAAAGTGACGAGTTCAATATAATTACGAGTTGTACGAAAATCTTCCTCACCAATATAAATAATACAGTAGTCACACTCTGTAAGGTCTCGGACTTTTGCATCAATATTATCGAGGATAAGTTCTATTCCACATTTGGGTTTACGATAATGACACAATTCAAAATTATTTAGATAGGTTTTTTCAGCCATACTATACAGCCTATTAGATGTTTCACCACTCAATAAAACTATTTTATGTTTAGTCGATGGCTCCGACGCGGGCGGCGTCTTTCGTGTTTTCCTGCCGGTATTTGTTGTCTGCAATACAAGCTCTCTTTCGCTTGAAGTGCATGCATTATCAGCGATATTAATTTTTGTACAGCTATCCAAAGAAGTAATATCGTCCCCGATGATCTTCTTCGATAAATTTATAGTTTGCGTTTGTTTGGATTTTGTTTTAATATTAGATGATGTTTTTTTTGGTGTTGTTTGTTTCTGGTTCACTGGACTACTAACGATTCTTTGGAAAAGATTATTTTTCTTCAATAGTTCTTCATTGCATAACTTTAAATTATTATTTTCCAGTGTCAATAACTCAACCTCATGATGTGCACTATTTAATTGTGCCTTTAAAGTATCAATCTCGTCTTTCAATATTTTTATTTGGTTGTAATCATCATCTTCTGATATATCCGGCATGCTATTTGAGGTACAATTCAATGTTTGTGATATAATATCACTGTCATCGTTACTTGGTTCTGATTGTCTGCGTGTACGACGGAAAGTAATATTTTCTAGGAAATTCATGATGATAAATTGATACTAAAACTCAAAAACAATATTTTCCTAAAATCTTCGTTTTCTGGGATACGAACTCACACCTCCTTACTTAAGAATCCAACTGGTAAGCCGCTTGGTCAATTGACAGACGTTTTCGAGTCTGTAATTAGCGGTCGTATTATGTACTACGATGAAGATTACTATTTATAACAAGAGATGTCGCTATTCACAATATTCAATTAGGATTTATAGCATTGACGTATGGTATCACTCAGTACGTGTTAGTTCCTATGTGTTTTAATAGATGGTGCTGTAGTAACACTCAATTCAAATAAAAAACGGAATCCCATCGCCGTAATTTTCAATAGCGTTGATTTATCCAGAAAATATATCCACAGATGTTTATGTTATTGTTGGTAGATGTTTTATTTAGCCGGATTACACGCGCACACGTCTTTCACTTTGCCTTTTGGTCATTAATTATATTAATACAAATCTTTGTTTATGCAGGTCGAATATCACTATTTTTATGTTAATTATGCTACACACATTGTTTATAACACTGTCACAATTAGTTTGTTGCGTCAGGTTCACTTTTAAACGGGTTCCACTGTCTAAGAGTTAGTTTTTCTATTATTTAAATGATTTTTTACGGAAGCACAATAAAACCAGTGTTTACTTAACAGCGCCACCTGGAGATTCCTATATAAATATAGTAGGTCAGACTAGGATATTAGTGCTTAGGGAGTTATTAACACATTTTTTTTTACACTCTTTGGAGCTTGTCTTTTACATGTTTGTAAATGGATTAGACTCGCTCCAGGAGAAATAGTGTCACTACATAGTATAAAACAAAGTCGCTTTCTCTGTCTCTATGTACGCTTAGATCTTTAAAACTACGCAACGGATTTTGATGCGGTTTTTTTTAATAGATAGAGTGATTCAAGAGGAAGGTTTATATATATAATACATGCATGCATGTATAGTAGAGAAACATTGATATTTTTAGAGGTTTCGTAAATAAACACATTTTTTTTGCGCTTACTTTTCAAACGCTGGGCTGAACCCGACGAGATAGGTCAAAATAATGTACTACAGTATTCTACACCTTAAAAAGGTCTACAAAAAAGTCCGCGATGGTATATGTCTATCTCTTAGGGATAACCCACAATAATCATTTTTTATCCTTTACTTTTTACGAGAAATAATGGCTTATTTACGAAGCGATTTCAAGCAATACAGCATTAATCCTTATCCAATTAAGTACCTTAAATACATTGTGCATTTAATATAGATAAATATGGCCCTTTACAGCATGTAATTTGAATGAATATTTTCGAAGATATTACAGATTTAAAATGCAGGGACATAGCGCTTGCTACGGTACCGGCTGCGGCCGGGGGCCGGCCGCGGCGGCACGTGCTGACATTCTTGAAATACCTATACTTAGTATCAGCGTTGCGGGATTGACTTATTATTATATTATACGTATAATTATTTCCGATGAAGGGTTACGTGTGGCGCGGGAAGCGGTTCACACTCGCTGTTGCTAAAACCCCGCGCTAATATACGTGATCTGGAGGGACGGGGGGAGGCACCATGGAGCCGGTACAGACCCATGGCGCTACTTTGCCTCAGCAGGGGCTTACCCAACCTGCTGGGGGATGTCCATCCGGGCCCCGACTGGAGGACTTACTGCAAGGAGGGCATGAGGGCGCCAACCCTCATGTTGGTAGGCGAGTGGCAGGCGAAGCTGTGGATTGCGCCACAGCCGCACGACCTCCAGAGGTATCCGCAAATAGGCAAGGAGGATACAGCCGTATTCATATATACGAATGCTTTTCCGAAGAAAGCAAAAAACTAAAACGAAATGGGTCACCTGAAGATCTACCTTACTCAGATTTTCTAAGTATAGTTCTGACGGAAATTGGGCATAATTTAAGACCGCTGTCGTCTGTTGACAAGAGTAAACTTACTAACAGTATCAGCTTCTTCCTAACAAAAACAATGAAGATGTTCAGGGGTTGCAAAAGCAACAAAAATCTTTTTAAGAGAAGACACAAATCGTATTTAGAAAAGTCTTTTCTTGACGACCTACCTAACGATTTAAAAATCATTTTAATGAATCAACCAAGTGGTGCCAGTACAAGTGTAGAACTGACTACTTCTTCTTTGGAGCCTGAAGAAAGAGTAGACAGTTCAACTTTGAGTTCAGACCGTCACAGTAAAAGTTACAGTTACAGGCAGGAATTACGAAAAAGAAAACGCCTACAAGAATCATTTGAAAATCAGCCTTCAGCAAATATTATAAAAACTTTAGTTTCAACATTATCTAATGAAAACAATAGCACCTAAAGCTGCGAAAGACTTGGAAGCAATCATTCAATCATGTCTTGCATCTCCTACTCGGGCTTCGAAAATTAAGAAAAAGCTAGCCATGGAGCCACAGCCCTATATTGCCGAAGAGGCTTTGGGGGTCATAATTGACAGAAAATTTAGTGTCGAGACTTACAAAGACAGACAGCAAGATCTGAATAGTCGAGGTTATTTTGTTTACCCACCCTATGCCCAAGTGCTTCTTGCAAGAAAAGCATGCTACCCTGCGGAGGAGATAAGTGTAACGGATGTTGAAGCATCAGTTTCTCTAAAAGGATTAGTGACACATACATTACAAAGAATAATACATAGTAACGTAGAGAGCTTTCACGAATTTTGCGATCGCAAAGGAACAAAACAGTTGAAATGTACATTTGAAGGATCCTGGGGATTTGACGGTAGTACTGGCCAGTCATTTTATACCTTTAGGTTCATAACGACAACTTCTCAAAACGTTCACTCTCCCAAAACGTCCACTTCCCAAAATGCTAATTCCCTAAATGTCTATTTCCCATTTAGTCCACTTTCCCAAAACGACCACAAAGCTACAATTCCCAAAAAGTCCACTTCCCATAACATCAACTCTCAAAACGTCCACTTTCTAAATAGGTATTTTTTGTCAAAATGTTGCGGGTTCCAGTACCGTGACAAGACAAATATTTCTATTCGTGAATATCTAGATATATTTTTGTGTATTAATAATAATTCAATGACAATAACTTATTATTTCATGGTAAACTGCAACCGTGCTGTCTGGCGCAAATAAAAAAAAAATAAATTGAATAAAACGAGATCAGAAAAAAATTTTGGTAGGCTTATTACTTTGTTGCCCATGCTTCCTCCAAAATAGATACAGAAGACATGGAAAGACATATTAGCATATGCACAAATGACTACAGGTATGATGAAATTTAAAGCTTATTTTGACAAACATTGGATGGCCATATCTTCCCATAAAATAAGTGTATATAAAGATAATCATAGAACAAAAAATCAAGTAGAAGGATGGCATCGACGTCTTCGAGCCCGAATACCACAAAGCCCTAATTTTTATTTATTTTTGTATAAAATTAAGAGATTAAATATCAGGACAACAGACTAACACGTTGCCTTTTCGAGACAGTTAATAAGACTAGACGAAAAGCGGACATTATATTTGACAAAAGATACAGCACGTTACTGAAAAAACTACACAAAAAAGAAATGACTCCGATTAACTTTAAAAAAAAAAATATTTACATGCGACTTCTAATCAAGTGTAAGCAAAACAAAACATAAATATTTCTGAGTGAGACCCAAGTTTTAATTGTGATTCTAAGCTTATGGTGGTCCTGTTTCTTTAATAATAATAACTAATATATATATATATATTTACATTACAGTTTTAGAACTATGTTATAATAAGTAGTTTTTTCCTTTTTGATTTGATTTTTTTTACATTCTATTTTTTTATTACAATCTAAAGAAAAACATATGTATTTTGTTTTGGAATTTTCAGAAGTGATTAATGTATTTAGTGTAAAAGTAATGTTAAATTACTAGATTATTATTTCCTCGTACATTATCCATAGTTTCATGAGCGTATACCTATCAAAGATTCGTATTTAAATGTTAAAAAGCAAATAAACCTTTTTAATCTCCATTACGCATTCTTATTTACTCATTGTAGTCCTGTTTAGAAAAGCGATTCTTTTATTTTTTCAATAAAATATAGGGCAATTATTCAATTTTCCCCGTCAGGCGCTTTACTTTGTGTAAATTATTTCATCACCATTGCTCTTAAATCGGTGAAGGAAAACATCGTGAGGAAACCGGCATGTCCTAGAACCAAAAATTCGAAGACATGTGACATCTACCAACCCGCACTGGGCCCACGTGGAGGATTACGGCCCACTCCCTCTCATAGAGTGGAGGCCTGTGTCCCAGCAGTGGTGACATTATAGGCTGATTATGTTATTCAATTTTGTGAACTAGACGTTTTGGGAGTAGTCGTTTTGAAAAGACGGACTATTTGGGAACTGTTCGTTTTGGGAAGTGGACGAAATAGGAAAACATTTAGAGAATTACCATTTTGGGAAGTGGACGTTTTGGGAGAGTGAACGTTTTGGGAAGTTGTCGTTATGAACCTAAAGGAGAGCTTTGATCAGTCGGCACCGGATCCTTTGATAAATGAAAATAGCCTGTTCGCTACCACATTTGTACCTTTGCGTATCCAAGCTGATAAAAATTAAGTTATCTGGCTCAACCCAACACCCCAATCTTACCGTTTTTGCCGCCCCATACACATACAATACAAAAAAGAAACAAATGACCTCATTCTTACGGAAAAGACTCGAACAGAAGATGAGATTAAAGATTTAAATTCTGATCCTATAATTATACAAACCACTAAAGGACATACCATAACATTCATTTGTGAGTTGACTTTGAGCGTTATTGATGGAAAGGTGTTAAATACAATTACCGGAACGTCGTCCCAATTGCGATGCCCTTTTTGTAAGTTGACAGCGAGCAATTTCAATAATTTGGAGTTATGTTTTTCAAATATGGTATCAATCCACTGCATGCGTGGATACGTATTTTTGAGTTTTTGCTACACCTGGGATATAAGAATGATTCATCTTTGCAAAATGGCGTATCAATCAAAACACAGAAGAGAGCCGCATAGTCCAACGAAGAAAAGAGCATATCCAAGCCGAAATTAGAAACAAAATGGGGTTGTTAGTCGACGTAGTAAGGCCAAATGCAGGCACCACCAACGACGGCAATACTGCGCGAACAGCGCTGGCAAATAAATACGCATATGTTTGCAGATATTTTAGGACTAAATTCAGGCCTATTAGATGACTTTTATAATATCCTGATCACAATCAATTGTGAGTTGCCAATAGACTACTAAATTTGGCATCTACTGCAGGGCAATTGCAGAAAAATGTGTCGCAGGGTATGGATGGCATCCGATGACGGTAACTGTTCACAAAATTCTAGTGCACGGTCAAGAGATCATCGATTCCAATCCCCTTCCGGTAGGTATGCTCTCCGAACAAGCAGCCCAATCTAGAAATAAATTTTGGCGTAGAGACAGAGAAAAACACTGCCGGAAAAAAACCATGATAGATCTCTTCCACCGCACACTAGAATCATCAGATCCAGCAATATCACAAGTTCGTCTCCATCGTCGAAAAAAGTTTTCTAAAAGTCTTCCTCTGCCAGTTGCTGTGCGAGATCTACTGAAGGCTGTCGATGAAGAAAGTATTTGGCATGCAGACGAAAATGTACCACCAGACGAAAATGTGCAAGAGGAGCAACAGTGCTCGCAGGATCCAATAATTTTAAGCAACAAAGATAATTTATTTGAGTAATCGGCTACCCTACACCTACAAACTTTATGTCATGTCTACCTTACCTATCCTAGCTTCATTGTTTGCGAATCAACAGACTACATTTCACTTTCATGATTTATTTCATTGATATCGATAAATAAAATTGTAATTATTTGTACTTGATCATAAAACAGCCAATTCACCTTTTTGTGAAAACCCTAAATTTGGAGTTTTGACCTTATTACATAAAAAATATTTCATCAAAACCTACACCCAAGTTGAACGTAATAGTATTTTTGTACGCTCTGTTATCATTTAAATGAAAGCTAACAAAATATGCGCCTAGACCTGCTTCATAAATGTGTAATAAACACAAAACTCAATTATATACAGTTTTTTTTGACGAATTATTTTCAGTATTTTCACCTTGAAGGACACAAAAAATATAAGATTTATAAAAAAATAAAGTATTCAAAATTGACACATGAGAGTTCTTTTCGTACATTTGTTATGAACTATTAAGTTAAAATATTGAATAAAAAGCTGATGTCACTTTTTTGAGTCTCAAAAAACACTGAGCTAGGGCACGCCAGGCATGAGGCATTTGTAGGCCCAGCCATATTTTTAAATAACGTCATTGTATACAACGATGATTAAATAAATGTATAGGTTTAAAATACGCTATCGTTGTTTTATTTGTAAAAAATAGTTATTTGTACAACAAGAGAGAAAAGTCGTTTTTTGCTGCGAGTTCTGATTTTGAATCCTGAGTGTGGGAGGGATTCAAAGGCACGAGATGCAAAAAACTTGGCTCTCGTGTAACACACATAACTTTTCACTTCAGCAGCGAGAACACTATGAGATAAATTAAGGCGTGTTCGGAAATAGCACCCATGATATTTTATCATTCAAAATATATAACGTAACATTATTGAAACTAGAAATAAATATTTACGGGTTAAATATCAGTTTTATTTGCAGTAAATACTTATTTTCGTTTAAATACAACAGTAAGTTAAAAATTCAATAAAATATTCGAAAGGGCTGGTCTTTGTCTCTCTCTCTTTCTAATGGCGGGAAAGAGATAGAGTGTAAATGTTTCGAATTGTATAATTAACCCAAGGCTGAATAAGATATTAACTGCTTTCTGAAAAAAAAAATTCAAAAGTTACTTGGTCTCAGGGCTTGTACACAAAACTGCGATGCGACGCGATGCGAATTCGCAACGCAGAAAATTACGACACGAATTGCTGCGATGCGATTTCGTGCGGCAAGGCGTCTCCCAGGGTGACCATTCCTTCGACGACCGTTAACCGTACTAAACGTATTTTGAATTGAAAACTAGGTCGTGACATGGATCGTAAAAGAAAGAAAGAAATGTGCACTTTTATTACTGCTTAGGAGACACAGAAAACTGAATTTAGTTTATTTATTTTGTACTTAAAACATGGTGTTTTCTTGTCGGCATTAGCCGACAGTGGCGTTTTGGGCACGTTTTCATTTGTCGTCTATACACGACCGTGGCGGTCAAAAGGTCAAAAGGCCCTTAATGTGAGTAGACCTCTTCGCATTTATTGCCCACTCCCATGTCTATCCCTTCATTACGTTATATGGACCGAAAATCGCCATTTAACATCATTAGTTTAAACAACGTCTATGGACAAAAATCGCCGTTTGCGTTGTGTATAAGTTTCTTTTATTCTATTTTATTTACCAACGTTACATCGGACAAACACCGCCGATATTGTTTGCTTTTTAAATCAAATTAAACATTTTAATATATACTTAATTAAAACTTAGAAAAGTATCTAATTAATCTGTAAGTAGGAAAATTAATCAAATCCAGATAATCCCGTGGGAAATCCTGGGAATTATTCCTAAATTTGACGGAGATGAAAAATCATTAAATCTTTTTATTTCAAAATGTGAATGTGTAATTAGAAGTTTTCACGGAGAAAACAACCCAGCGTAACAAATTTACGGTTATCATTGCCTAACAAGTAGGTTACTTGGTAAAGCCGCAATTCTCATCAGCGAACGCGAAAATGTTTTCTCTTGGGAAGCACTGAAGGAATTGCATGTTCGGCAATTTGGCGACCCGAGATCTGAAGCGTGTATCGCAACAGAATTAGAAAATCTTAAAATAAAACAAGGAGATCATTCATTGATTTCTGTCACCGCATCCAGATGGTACGAAGTTCCTTGATATCAAAAGTTAACCTTTTACAAGACGAGGGAATTGAGGCAGCCAAAATTAATATATACAATAACACCAGCTTAAACGTATTTTTATATAATTTACCCGAAGATATGATTAGATTTGTCCGATTAAAACAGTGTACAAATTTAGAATCCGTACTTAGCGTTGTGATGTAAGAGGTAAACTTTCAAACTCAGTACAATGCCAGGAATAAAACAAAAAAATCAAATATTAAAAATAAACCGATACAAACAAATAAAAATAACACACAGATAGACAGAAATACAACCATCTCATTTCAAATTCGGAATTCCACAACAAGGATACAATCCTCAATTTAGACCAAATTCTGTGCTCGTCAGACGGTTCGGTGTGCCTAATGCCCAACAAAATGATCGCATTTTGTATCGCATGCGTATGTATCGCATTTTGTGATTTGCAACCAGCAAATCAATAACAGGCAAGCTGTAGCAATGCCTACTCCCCAAAATCGGCAACCGCAGCAGTTTCCGCAAACAGTAAATAACTATAGACAATCCGAATTCTTTAGAGCCAATCCGTATATACCATACCCGTATAACCCGTATATACCCCAATAGTTTCGTTTTGGAATACCCAATCAGCCAACCAATAATATACATAATTCAGACGTCTCTATGAGAACTGTGCACCAAAATAATATGCTAGATTCTTACAACATTTTCTTTTTAAACGACGATCAGATACTTGAAATTTACCCTGAAGAGTATTTGACACAGGATTGTATTCTCGAAGACCACACGCAAGTAAATGTCTTTGAAAACACCGTCGACAGAAAATGTCGCTTCAAACTCGACCTCCGTTGAATCTAAGGAAAATTTTCAAAAACCAGCCTCTCTGGAAAAGCAGAAACAATAAACATCAACTTCGACGCTTTAACTTTTAAATGACCCCATATAGATATTCCTGATATAAATTCAAAGTTTATGATTGACTAGCTTCTGCCCGCGGCTTCGTACGCGGATCCTGTTGCTTATGCCAGCGACAACGGGGTCAAAATTGAAGATCTGAAATGTCTGATGTCGAATTCTAAGAGCCCGGGGACGGGAAAACAACGGGATGCGCGAGACGATTCGAGACTTTCCAGATCTTTCATTTTTGTAAGTCAACAGGGAATGCCCATCAGCCTAAACAACTTTTGCTAAGACGTCATTCCTATGTGTTATGGTGTAGCTGGGCTCTTGGAGTTCCACAACAGAAGTCAACAGAGAGTGCTCATCAGATTGAACAACTTTTGCTAAAACGTCTTTCCTATATATGTTATAGTGTAGCTGAGCTCTTGGAGTTCCACATCAGGTGTTCCAGATCTTCAAATTTATTCTCTCAGCAGAAAATGCTCATCACGTAAAACAATTTTTGCTATTGTACCATTTTTGTATCTCTTATACTTTAGCTGGTCTGCTGCGGTTCTGCATCAGGTGTTCCATTTTCCAAAATAAATTATAGCCTATACAGGGTGGAATCGAAGTCATGGGCATTATTTTAACCTAAGGCACTACTCACGATACTGATTGCATTAGGGCTATTAATACGCAAATCAAAAATATTATTAATGCAAGTAAGGAAAACCTTAAAAATGTAGTAAGTCAAATTGCACAAGGCTTATTATTGCAAATAAACACTTAAAGTAATTAAAACAAAATACTTCGTTAACGCCAATAATTGTTGAAATATCAAAATCTTAAAGCGCAGTACAGCGCAAAGCGAAATGTAAACAAACATCACCTGCGCGCGCGCGGGTTTTTCCTTACAAGTAATAATAACAATGGGCTACAAGACATTCCGTCCGGTGGGATTCCCTGAACTCTCTCCGTCCCACTCCCTCACTCGCAAAAATACGAATATCACCCCCGCGCGGGGTATGCTTCCCGCCGCAACACGAAGTCACGAACCCGGAACCAGTGTCATAACGACTGCGCAGGTGCATTGACGCGTAATTGATTTATTGATCCCGTGACGTAATCGCCGTACTCGCCGCTCGCGGCATACGGTGCTTGGATTGCAGTGTATTAAGTGTTAGTGTAGTAGTTGTGTGTTGTGTGTGTGTTTGTGTACACGATGCCTCGACCGCGTAATGTGCAGGCTAGGTACACCAACCAACAATACCCACAAATGGTTGTAATTTACGATCGCGCAAGAAATTTAGTATGAACTCGTGAAATGTTCCATCGGCGCTACCCGAACGACCCTATTCCTTCACGGGGTCTCATTCCACCAGAACCACTCAGAACCTGTTGGATTTTTCGTCTTTTCACGTGCCAGCACATGCACAAGCTCGTGGAAGAGCACCCGTTTACCCTCTGTCACCTTACCGACAAATAAGGTTTTTTCAAAACAATCCACAAGCTAGGTACGTAAATGTTTTTTTTTAATGTATGTTAGTTGACGTAGTTTTGACCGTCCTAAGCCGGCAAAGTACGAAGGGAAAATTGGAATTTATTATGAATCAATTCATTGGCAACTTACGAATGTCACGTGAGTCGGGCGGGGTCAAAGAATTCACGCCCAATGACGCGCGTACGGCGTAGTGTACCTACGCATTTGCTATCGAGAAGCGCAACTAATTTGATACTTTGTATGACTTACTACATTTTAAGGTTTTCCATACTTGCATTAATAATATTTTTGATTTGCGTAATAGTAGCCCTAATGCAATTAGTATCATAAGTAGTACCTTAGGTTAAAATAATGCCCATGATATCAAATGCACCCTGTATGTTGCCCAAACTTAATACCTATACAACAAAAAAAAAATCATTCAAATCCGTCCGGTAGTTCCGAAGATTAGCGTGCACAAACACACAGACAAACAGACAAAAAAAAATTTAATTACAATTTCGGGTTCGGCATCGATATAATAATAACCCCTGCTACTTTTATTTTTTAATTTCCATTGTACAGACACCACTTTTCTACAATTTTATTATATGTATAGAAGATACGGGTAGCACTCGATCTTTCATAAGTCCGCAAAAAGCAGAAGAATTTTTCACATATTTTAAACTGTTTGAACCATTTGAAATAGTCAGTACACATGGTCGTAGTTAAAGATGCTGGCGGGAAACATTCCGAATCATTCCCGTCGAATACTTCGGAAGTATTCCGAAATATTTCGAAACTTTCGCAATATTTCAATTGTCAAACAAAAACCAGGAAAATCGACCTTACTACCTATTTCGCGCTTGGAAGTTGTAAATTGTATTATCTTTAGTTGTGTTGGGAGCGGTAGGTATATTAAGTTTATGGTTGTGAGTGCACGTCTCATCAAGCACACACTACGTCGCGTCATGGGCAGCGCGAGCGCGACTGGGCGCGGAGCGCGGGGGGCCGGGCGCCGTGCCGTTTGCGCATGCGTGTCCTGCCGCCCGCGAGCCTTACGTTGCGTGCGAGCGTTTGACCACTGGCAGTCAATGGGCAAACAGGGCAATGGAAAGTTGCACGTGTGCGCAATTCGTCGTCTTCCCCCTTTGGTATGCTTTGGAGCGAATCTGCTCCAGGGTTCTCGGTGCTTTGGTGTAGATATGCTACAATGGGACTACCTTCACGTTTTGGTCAATTCTATGTCTAAAATAAATACTGTTAAGTTCTAAAATCGTTTTTACTTCAACCCAATGAATGAACCATAAACATTCGTCAGTTACCGTACGCTTGAACAAAATAAAGATAAACTGTCAGTTTGAAAAGTACCTTTATGTCCGCCTTGTCGTCGGAAGGGAAGTGCAAGTTTTATGCCGTTTATTTGCTATTTCTCAGCATATTTTTTGAAAAGGTAAGTTTTGTATTTATTTTGTATTGTTTGTTATTGTTTACGAAACTTTATTTACGTAAAATAGACCCGTTTTGTAATGAAATTACGTATCAAAAGTTGTCGCTAAACATCTAAACTTTGCTGACTATATAGGATATTTATTTAGGAATCGATATATGTAATTAGTTTTACACAATAAACGTGGAATATTTTCTAAATAAAGTTTAAATAAAATACACCCACACATACGCAAATCAAAATGGCGGCACGGTGTGTGTGAACACGGAGGTCGCCATACTGTTACGAGTACATAGTATGTTCTATTATTTATTCTCGTTGTACGCGGTTGTACCTATCGAAACTGAAGTGTCTTTTTTAAGTATATTATTTTTTATCGTAAAACCTAATTAGTCTTTTATATTTTCTGAAGACAGTAAATGATGATGATTAAAGAATATTAAATACTTTAATTTATGAGTTCACCGCCCGCGTGCTCGGCCTCTGGAAATCTGATTGGGGCTTTGCAAGTCGACAGAACGCCCCAGTGTAGTCTGTTGGTGCGTACAGAAGAGCGAATTCTGGAGAGGAGTGGATCTGGAAGACTTAAGAGTAAGCTCAGCCAGAATATCATAGGATCCAATCAGTGGCCTCCTTATTAATTTTAAATTACGAGGGTGGATTGAAAAGTTCGCGGCCTCAGCAAGAAAACAATATAAAATATAAGCAAAAGTAATTTTATTTTTCCACGTAATCTCCACTTAACTCTATGCACTTCTTCCATCTGGTTTCCAACGCCTGTATGCCGGTCATAAAAAAAAATTCTTCAAGGCCTTCAAAAAAGTCACCCACCGCAGCTTCGACCTCCTCATTTGATGAAAGTTTTTGACCTCCAAGGTGTTTTTTTAGGTTTGGGAATAAATGAAAGTCTGAAGGTGCCAAATCAGGGGAATAGGCGGGATGGGGCAGTAATTCAAAACCACAATCACGAATTTGAGCCATAGATTCAACAGACGTGTGAACGCTTGCATTATCCTGATGGAACAACACTTTCTTGCTGAGTAATCCTGGCCTTTTCTCTTTGATTGTTTCACGCAAGCGACGTAAGAGGGTGCAGTAATAAGCCGAGTTTATAGTTTCACCTTTTGCAAGGTAGTCCACCATGATGACACCCTTAGCATCCCAAAAAACTGACGCCATCACCTTGCCAGCTGACAAAATTGTTTTGGCTTTTTTTGGAGTCGGTTCATCAGGTTTTTTCCACTGCTTGGATTGCTGTTTTGACTCTGGGGTGTAGTGGTGTACCCAAGTTTCATCCATTGTTACAAATCTGGCCAAAAAGTCTTGCGGATCAGCCTCAAACATTTCCAAACAGTCGCGAGAAATCGTGAGGCGTATTCGTTTTTGTTCGACTGAAAGCAATCTGGGTACCAACCGCGCAGAAACCTTAGAAAATCCAAGTTCATTGACTATGATGTTTTGTGGTCGTTCATACGAGATGCCAATAGTGTCTGCAATCTCCCTGATGGTCAATCTCCGATCTGTCAATATCAGATCACAGATTTTCCCGATGTTTTCTTCAGTCGTAGACGTCATAGGCCGACCAGAGCGAGGGTCATCTTCAATACTCTCTCGTCCGCATTTAAATTCAGCAACCCACTTTTTCACAGTCGTATACGACGGAGCAGATTCCCCCAATGTTGTTGACATATCTACGTGAATCTCTTTTGGAGTTAGTTTTTTTTTAAACAGGTATTTGATGACCGCACATTGCTCAATTTTCTCCATTCTTTAAAAACGCTGTACAAAGGCTGACATAATTCAGTTTAGTTTAAATACAGTTATTGCTATTGCGATAGAATTTTACAATTTGACAACCAGAGAGTAAACCAATCGAATGAGGTCAGTTACATTAAAAAAGTTCAAGTATTTATGTGTTAGGCCGCGAACTTTTCAATCCACCCTCGTATTATACGAAATTTTAATATTATTTATACAGCCATGGTGCCCGGATAATTTGGAAGTAGGAGAGGGTATCGAAGTAGTGGGGGAGAGCGAGAGTCTTAGGCCGCGTCGCCTTTTTGACGATAACGAGGTTAGCATACCGAAGCAACTAGTTATTGTTTCTTTTTTTTTCACTATTTTTATTCGAGCGGGTAAAACAATGTTACTAACCATCGAGAGAGCTCAGAGAGCAATTCTCAAAGTGTCTACTTTCCGCCCTTTCCTTTTTCCTACTAACATCCTGTATAAATCTTGTGAAGTATTAACAGTTCGACAGCTATTCATTATGGGCATTGTATTAAAACAACATAAAGCTCTACCCTACAGCGCTGGATATACTAATAAAAGGCGTAAAGATATAGTTTGTCCACAAAATTCTACAAAACATGCTTTTATATCCAAATTTTACCTGTACCTTGGACCTCTCCTATATAATAGACTTAACTCGAAAGCAAGCATTTATTCTCTGAACTACACAAATTGTAAGAAAATCCTCAAGGATGCTCTCCAAAGTATGTCTTACGAAGAAACATAGAATTTATTAATTGTGTTAAAGTAAATATATGTAGGTATACAAATTGCACCTATGTTATATATTTATCAAATTTAGAAACTAAGTTACTCGTAAGCTACTCATTGTTTGTCTACTGTAATTTTTTTATTATTTATTAATTTTAAAAGAATATTTTAGCTCTTCTCGCCTGAAAAACAGGATTACCTAGTTCAGGCACGTAAGTCTTTGGAATATAATTTACATTTAAGCAAAACTGTACTAATTCTCATGCCTTATAATTTTGAATAAATATTATTATTATTAAATATTATTATTATTCATGTGAAATTAGAGGCCTATGACCAGCAGTGGACTAATACGGGATTATTGATTGATTCATTCATAGGTGTTAAAGCAGCAGAGAAATTTGGGCAAAGTCTAAGCACTTGTCATTTCTGTTGGAGTTGAGATGTATGTATATGTCGGATTTGTTGTAAAAAAGTGCACGAATTTATTTTGAACAATAAAACTATCACGCTCCTCTTTTCATCTAATAATATGATACTTGAATGCTTATATTTTTCATGCGAGTATGATCCTGCTTAGAGCTTAGAGATGCTGCAGTTTTCATCCATTTATTGCTATTTTTCTATTGGTGAACCAATTCAAATTAATGGATTTTGAATGGCATTTTCATGCGTATACAATGCTGCTGGGATTTGTTTCTTTCCTATGCATATTTGTGCTCCTGACATTTTTGACGCTGCATATTTGGTGAAGGTTTTTACTAAGGCAGTATTTTCTAATAGGAAGAAGAGGGCGTATTTCCCTCTTCACTAGCTGAAGCTCTCGAAATAGATTCTGGCAAAGAGAAGATGAGGAGGAGCTAACCGTTGAGGAGCTTCGTGCGCTTCTTGAAGATAATGTGGGGGTGGGGGGAGCAGCTAGATGATTGTGAACCCGAGCCCACCTGGACGGAAGATTTCACTACGTTCAGAGGGGCTCGGGAACACTTTCATGAGGAGTCTGGTCCTAAAATTGAGGGAGCACGCCCGGTGGACGTGTTCACTCAATTGTGGGATCAGAGTCTGATGGAAAATATTGTCCAACAGACAAATGCCTACGCGTGGGAGAATATTGCTAAGGCTAGCGAGCCTGGTATTAGCGCTCATTCGCGATTGAATGGCTGGATTGAGACATCAGTTGAAGAAGTGTACGGAGAACCGAGTGTCGCACATGGTAAACGTTTACCAGGAAGATCCCTTTACTAAGACATCGAGGTTCGCTGCGGAGTATGAGTGCAGTGTAAGGACTATAAGGAGAGCGCTACATGCCGCTCAAGTGCACCACAGACGGCCCGCCAAAAAAATTGTGCTCAACGACGCGCAAAAACAAACAAGAGTGCGCTTCGCTCGAGATTATAGGGACTTTGACTTCTCACACGCCATATTTTCCGATGAAAAGTCATTTAAATCCAGCCAACATGGTCGTCGGAATTTATGGCGTGTTAATAACACACGTTACGAGCCCCGGAACGGGAGTGCCAACCGTGAGTCTGGACGTATTATAGTAAACATGTGGGGTTGGATGAGTGCTGACGGGCCAGGTGAACTGGAATTTATCGACCGGAGGGCTAATGGCCAGTCATATGCTGAGCTGCTGGAGCAAGTGATGTTGCCTACTGTCCGCACGGTGTATCCGAGGGATGAGGTCCCTCATTTTTATTTCTTTCAAGATAGCTGTCCGATACACCGTGCGCGAGTAGTGCAAAATTGGCTCCTCCAGCAACCAGACATTAGGAAACGCGAATTATTAGATGGTTTTAGTCCAATCCTCAAATGGCTTATTGGTACGCCTGACGCAAAAGATGCCAAGCGTTACGATGACTGTATTAATCAACTCGAAAAACGAGAAACCGACCTTTCCTCACTCATGCTTGAGCAGATACAAATAATATCATCAACTATAAAAACTTTCAATGAGACCATACTCAAAATTACCTACGACGAACTAATTATTAATGAAAATATCGATCGTCTAAACAACTATCTGAATTCATCCCAAAAACTTCTATTTAGTTTAAAAGCTAGTGAAGATGTTTCAACTATTTCACTTCAAATCTTGGAATCTGTAATAAACCTTGAAAACGAAATCAATGACTGCCTCACTAGTATCCTTTTTGCAAAATCTAACATTATTCACCCTTCAATTATTAATTTAAAAAGACTTCATCAAGAACTTCTCTTATCTAACCACATTCGCACAAATAATCATTTAGTTGTCACTGTTACTCCAGAAAACATTCACACCATACTTGAATCTTCATCGTTATCAGCATACGTTTACTTAGACAAACTTGTATATACAGGGTGTCCAAGAACCTGGCGTCCAACTGGATTCCCACGATGCCCCAAGTTCTAACAGTACTCAGAAAAATATTTTAAAAAATCCACCCCATGTACTTACAGAATTATACTGATTTCAAAAAAAAAGGGGAAATGAGCACCCTGTGACATACTTTTGAATGCTGTGACTGCTAATGCTGATAATTTCGATATTTCTTGGAGGTTTTGTAATCTAGGGTATTGCTGTGTCTAAATAGAATGTAAAAATAATGTACTTATTGTACCATTTTAAAATAAAATATTATTTTAACTAAAGGTGATATGGAAAACTATTGAATTTCGCAACTTTGACCGACTGTAGTGTAAAAAAAATGTACCAAAATAGTATGGCAAGTGACGTCAAATTTTGACGCGTTTATTCCTCTTTTTAAAAAGGTATAATACTTACACATTAATTTGAAAAAAAAAATTTTTGATAATATTTTTACTCAACAACCCAATTTTTACGATGTCTAACAGAATTCTTAGAAAGAAAAATTTACGACGAATTGAATCTAACCTCTAAAGAATTACTATTGTATGCTCATAAAAATAACAACAGGCCTCTCAAAAAACAGGTTAGACCATAAGGGACGGTATGTGCATGCATCTCACCATAGTGATTCGTTATTACAACAGGAGGGAGCAAGACAGAAACTATCTTTGCGATTTGCTGGTTCTTCTTTATGGTACCCCATTATTCAGGTAAGAGTGAGGGAGAAAAAGGTTAGAGGTGCGAGTGAGATAGATAGTGACGCTATCTGGGATCGTGCTATTTAGGATAACAGTACGGTCAGTACGCGTCACTGCCTCCTGCCGTTACTACGCACCTCTCTCTTATTGTTACCATTGATCACGTACTACGATTTAAAGCTTTGTTTATTGGACTCGATTACTCTTTGTGCTCTGGACTTTGAAACGAACTCTTTACGACGACCTTTGCCTGTGTTTGGACAGTTTGTGTTTTGTGTGTGCTACCATGGCGACCTACACTCCGCAAGAATACGCAAATATGCACTACATTTATGGAGAATGTAGAGGTAATGGACGAGCTGCAGCGAGACTTTACAGAGAAAGGTATCCGAGGGCTACGCGATATCCCGACCATCGAGTTTTCATTAATGTGCACAGATCACTATGTGACGGGCGGTTCCCCAATCAAGTAGCTGGTGAAGGACGACCCGTAAATGACTTCATACGCGATGAAGTTTTAGAGGCGGTGTCGGCAAATCCAAGCATCTCTGTGCGAGGAATAGAAGCTGATACGGGGATACCGAAGAGCACAGCACACAGTATTCTCCAAAAAGAAGAATATCATCCGTACCACGTACAGCGAGTGCAAAGTCTTTTACCTCGAGACTATCCGAGCCGAGTCGCGTTTTGTGAAACAATCCTGCAAAAACATCGAGAAGACGAAAACTTTATCGACAAAATTTTGTGGTCAGATGAATCAACATTTAAGAAGGATGGCTACATGAACCTACACAACTTGCACGAGTGGCATGTGGAAAATCCGCACTTGATGCGAGAAGATAGATCCCAGTACCGGTTCAAAGTGAACATGTGGACCGGTATTCTCTGTGGGAATATTATTGGTCCATTTGAGATGCCCGAGAATTTGACTGGCGAATCATATTTAAATTTTCTTCAAAATGATTTGCCAAACTTACTAGAAGAGACCCCACCAGATATGTGGTTCCAACACGACGGCTGTCCAGCACATTTTCGCGTATCCGTTAGAGAGTTTTTGGACGAGCAATACCCGAACAGGTGGATTGGGCGATCAGGAACAATCCCGTGGCCAGCCCGCTCACCTGACTTAAATCCGCTGGATTTTTTTTTCTGGGGAACTATGAAGGAGCTCGTTTATGCGAAGCCCATTAATGACATCGCTGACCTTCGTGAGAAGATAACACAAGCAGTGCAGGTGATACGTCAAAAAAGTTACTCGCGAAACATAAAGCGGTCCTTTTTAAGGAGAGTGAGAGCTTGTATTGCCGCGGGTGGTCAACATTTTGAACATTTATTGTAATAAAATATCTTTAAACTAACATTCTTTGCTTTTATTCTACTGGGAACCCATCTACCTGTGTGTATTTCCTTCTTGCTCACTCTTGGAACCGAAGTAAATAATAGTAGTAACATAACAGTTTCTAAGATAAGAAAGGGTCCGACAGTTACCGTTAGTAGGTAGGCACTTCGTAAAAATTGGGTTGTTGAGTAAAAATATTATCAAAAATTTTTTTTTTCAAATTAATGTGTAAGTATTATACCTTTTTAAAAAGAGGAATAAACGCGTCAAAATTTGACGTCACTTGCCATACTATTTTGGTACATTTTTTTACACTACAGTCGGTCAAAGTTGCGAAATTCAATAGTTTTCCATATCACCTTTAGTTAAAATAATATTTTATTTTAAAATGGTACAATAAGTACATTATTTTTACATTCTATTTAGACACAGCAATACCCTAGATTACAAAACCTCCAAGAAATATCGAAATTATCAGCATTAGCAGTCACAGCATTCAAAAGTATGTCACAGGGTGCTCATTTCCCCTTTTTTTTTGAAATCAGTATAATTCTGTAAGTACATGGGGTGGATTTTTTAAAATATTTTTCTGAGTACTGTTAGAACTTGGGGCATCGTGGGAATCCAGTTGGACGCCAGGTTCTTGGACACCCTGTATATAGTTAGTTAATTTTAAATTTTATTATTTATTGTTATAGTTGACAGGCCTGTTGATCTAGTGGTTAGTGACCCTGACTGCTATGCCGGAGGTTGGGGGTTCGATTCCCACCCAGGACAAATGTTTGTGTAATGAGCACGATCATTTGTTCTGTGTCTAATTTATCTATAATATGTATGTATTTAGAAATATATAAGTATGTTTATCAGTTGTCTATAGTACCCATAACACAAGCTCTGCTTAGCTTGGGACTAGATGACGTTGTGTGATAGTCGTGGAATATTTATTTATTTATTTATAGTGATGGAACTTTACAGGTTTACTCGAATAAAATACAGATTGCGTAGAAATATAAAGATTTAATCCATTCTGTTTGATGGCTATTACGGTTTATGTGGCAAACACATGGTCGGACAGCGGAGGCTTAGTAATATGTAGGATCCGGGCCCGGTTCGTACGGAACCCTAATAAGTGTAAGCCTACTCATGAACCAACATAAAGAGACGCCGACAGTCGTAATTCTCTTGATATTTGAAACACTTTCAAATAATTTAACGCTGCTCTGGGTCTAATATAAACAAGATTTTCAATGGGGTTTAGGTTCGGAGAACGACAGGGCAAATACAAATAAGTATAAAAATGTAAAAGTAACGAGAGTAACAGTCTTAATCATTCGACAATAATGATAAATAAACATTACTGTAACGAAACACCTTAGCGAGTCCCTAGTTCCTGTTGCTCCCAAGTCCAACCACAACCAGTGCTGAAAATGTCACACTATGGTGAAGACGTAGTGGGACCCACCAACGTGTAAGTGTACTCAAATATGTTATATAGTATAAATATATTTTTTTATTATCAATGAGAGAATTAATTCCCAGTCTCTCATTGTCCCAGCTGCTTTTCTTTCCACCCACACTGTATGAGTCAGTAAAGAATTTCAAAGTAATTTTTCAAATAGGCTGATTTCCTTGTTGATCAAAATTTCAGTCAGTAATTCAGTAATAATGTCTCTTGTGTTGGTACTTATTTATTGATTAAAACTTACTAGTTTAATTGCATAATACACACAATTATAATTACAAACTTAGTAATTGTATAAAATTCACAAAATTAAATTGTCTTATTGCTTATTTTTATTATTATTTCAGTTACGACAATTTTTATTTGAATCTGCATTTTTTTTTTGCAGACCCGAAAGTGTGAACGAAAGTTGGCGGCGAAGATCGATCGAATGGTGCCGGCGAATGCTGCGGGGAAGCTGTTTCGGGTAAGTGTCAAGTAAATAATTATACAAAGTGGAGATGATGATACGCCAATAAATGAAAACACTGGCAATACTAAGTAGTTCATATGAATATTTTGAAACTATCAAATAAATCCTATCACCGAAGTCTCTTGACTAGATGCGGCTCCAGTACCGAAGATTGTCGGTTCCATACACGCTGAAATTTTAATGGTTTTAACCGCGGTAGAACGATTTTCCTTAAGTACTTACCTAGTATAATCGATTCATGAAGATAAACTTTCCACACGCCCAGTAGTACAGAAAAAGTGAATAAAAATAAATGTATAGTTAAAAAAATATGCATCAACTCCAATGCGTGAGAAACAATGGTTACTACTACTTGAACCGTACAGTTAGGCCGTATACGAAATTTTTCCGTTTTCACTGATTTACGTGATTCTACAGACGAGATTTTACATTCAAAATACTGTATTTCTATAATTTTTAATGCACAGTGTGAAAGATCAAAATCTTTTAAAACCACTAAATTAAGATCGTCTTCTCACGAAAGAGTCTTGAACTTGATTCAGGTTCAAGAAATTAGGATCATGAACCTAATAATAGAAGGTCCAACATTATCTACGAGACGTGTGGGTGTTATAGTTGGAGTGTCTCACAACTTAGTGTGGAAATTATGGGAAAGATATGGGCTCCACCCTTACCATTATCGCAAAGCTCAAGGCCTATTACCGCCGATATTTTTTAGAGAATAGCCTTTTGTCAGCGCATGAATGAACTTTTAATTCAGGAGCCAAATATGTTAGCTAAAATTTTATGGATGGACGAAGCCCAATTTACGCGCGCTGGGGTTTTTAATTCAAAAACCCAGCATCAATGAAAAACAGAGGATCCGCAAGCTGTGTGGGAAACTTCTTACCAACATGAGTTTTCTGTCAACATGTGGGCGGGAATTTTAAATAATAAATTAATAGGTCCCGCACCGCCTTAACTCAGGAAATTATTTAACGTTTTTACGAAATCTAATATGCTTAGATTTTTTTGAGGATGTGGATCTGGAGACAATTCGCACAATGTGGATCCAACAGACAGGCAGAGAGGACCAAACGAGGAAACCGCTGCTTGTGAGAACAGATCTACTTAGAATAGTGATAGCAAGAAGAAGTCGACTCGGGGAAAAAAACCCCCCCTGTGCCTCTTTAAATTTATCATCAGCTTCAAAGCTACCGTAAACAAAAACAAGAAAACAACACAAGATGGACTCCCCTTCGGGGTCGAGCGTAAACTTGACAGAGAATCGCGCGAAAAAGATCAAAACGTTACTATTCATATTAGCGCTAGTAATTTTTGCAATTATTTTGATGATTGTATCCATTGCTCGCAACGAGATGCGAGTCATCAACTTGTCTGAGAAACAATCCGAGATGTTGCGAAAGATTTGTGAATCAACTGTCTCCAACTGCTAATTAACATGGCTTATTCGTATGACTTTAAGCCCAATGACCAGGCCGTCGACCTGTTTAAATCGACTTTCCAGGCACCTCTCCCCATGTCTGGTTCAGCTATATCCAAGCTGGGAGACGTGCCTACCTGCCAAGACATAACTACATTTAGAGGAAGTAATCGCGAAGTCGCGATAACCACATGGAACACTCAGTGTCATCACTACCCGACACATATCGGATATACTCGTGCCGCTGCCAACGTCGCAGAAGGACGGCAGCGGGCTGAACCAGCCGTGACTATTTTGATAGATGGTGCGCTGGGTCAAGTAGTTGCTAGGATACGCAACATCAACGCCGTCACACGACGCAGACTTCTAAGGGGGCAAGGCATGTATATAACGTCTTTGGCCGCTGTCCTGGAACGCCTCCCTGGTAGATACTTGACCCGGAGTTCTCTGTACTCTGATGCGATTGCCACAGGGATAGCTGAGGCCTATGACGAAGGAAGAATGCTTGATCCACCTACATCAGGCTCACCTGGCGGCTCAAGCGCAAGGGCAACTCGCGAGCAGCCAGTACGAAGCGAAGACAACCCGCCTCCAGAACCCGGACCTTCGACGCCCCCCGTCCATTCAACTCAAGCTTCTCAGACACCCATGTTAGAAGCTGCGACTCCACCGGCGAAGAAACACTCGGCATTGGTAGTTCCTGTGCGTGAGGTAAGAACCGTGGCGATGTCCTTTAAAGGCCATAATGCAAGAAAAACACGATGGCGCGCCTGCCCATTTTGGGACACAGGTACGGGAATACCGAAACGAACAATACCCAGAACGTTGGATCGGGCGTGGAAGCCCAACTACAGCGTAGCCGGCGCGATCACCAGACCTACCCCCACTAGACTTTTGGGGTACATTAAAAAGTAAGGTGTATGAAAAAAAAATTATCAAGGGACCATTTACTTAGGCGAATTGAAGAAGCAGCTATTGAAATGCGCCAAAACAATGTTTATTTAAATAGGCAGATTCGCACCAGGCTAAATGTGTGCTTGGAATACAATGGCGGACACTTTGAAAATAATTTAAATTAAATTGATTACTTTAACAAAACTTGTTTTACTTATCATACCCTTGACATATTTGGGTAGGCAGGTAAAATTATCAGCTTAGTTTGAAAATTAAGAAAAATAAAGCCAATGCTATACCAAATTGCCAAAAGTAATAGGTTTCATAAGTTTCTAAAACTTAATTAAACAATGAAGTGACAACATATAGGCCAATTCTATCCATCATCCTAGCGTTGTCTTGGTTACGTCCTTTGAAAAAAGCTGAATTTGATGAAACTAAAATATCTTATAAAGTTCACCTACCTTGTTTTGTTTCCTTACCGTACAAAATAGACCCTCGATGTGTCTAGGTATCTGTTTCATTGATAAATACGAGTAATTCATTTTTATTCAAACCAATCGTTCATATTATAAAATGCGACGTTGTTATATTTCACGTAAGGGCGTTTTACATTAATAATCGTGACTTTGCCGAATTATTTTGTATGAAAAATGAAAAAAAAAACACGATTGAATTATAATTTATATGCCAGTTGATTCTTTGATATGGTCTCAATCATACCCTAGAGTTATGGGATATCAAAAAAAAAACAGGTTGTATATGATTGTGGTTCTTACATTTGTTATTTCTTCAAAGATAAAACTCGATTCCAAACCTTATTACTTGTTTCTTATATAGGGTATTTGAATCTAGTAGAAAAGTTTACTGGCTCTTATTCTCACTGTACACTAACATGAATATTATTTTTAGCCATGGTGATCTTTCAAGGCTACAACCTGGACTTCAAGGAAAGGTAAGGAGTGAACGTCTGTGGCAGGAGATAGCTGAAATTTTAAACTCAGTGGGTGGAAGTGGTGTTAATAAAACAGCTGAAAAATGGAAAACGGAAATAAGATTTGAATTATTAAACAAAGCATGTATAGCTGTTGCATAAGGTACCTCTATACATACCATTAATTTCAATTTATTGTTTTATATTTTGCTATAGGTATGGTCTGACTAGAAGACAAAAACTAAAAAGAAAGCCTCCATTATAAATCGGGACATTCATGGCACTGGTGGTGGGCCTGGTAGGGGAAAACCATTAAGTCGACTTGAGGAAAGGGTGTTGCTTGTAATTGGGGTATCCTCAATTACTGGAAATCAAGCCATACAAGAAGCAGGCTTTCAAGTAAGTGAACCCTTCCTAAATTAAGAATATGCATATTATGCAGAACAGAACAGAATTATATTTCTGTTCAATAAAAGTGTATTTTTTGTACTCAAGGAATCATCTCAACCTCAAGTAAGGCATGCAGCTGATACAGAAGAAAGGTTACCATCACCAGTGGAAATAGAATATTTGGAAATACCAGCAGCTCCAGAAGACACACTCACATCAGTGCCAGCAGTTAACTGCTTCACCAGCCCGTCCTGTCAGTCCTGTGCCAGGTCCTTCAAATGCTAGACCTATACAAGGAGGTAATTGTTACAAAATTATTATTGTAAAACTATTAGGATAACAACTACAGAATTATTGAAACTAAATAACTAATAACATCATTAAATAACTTCACTTCCACCATATTAGTTTTCTCCCCATGTTAGATTTTCTATTATTCAATAAATCTTTGATCTGTCTCCACAGAAAGGTCGCCAGTATCCGCCGGCCCTTCTACTCTGCGTCGTCGCCTCAGACAGCGGAGAGTCCGCCAAACACCATTCTACCGAGCCACCAGTGTGTTTGTGGCAGTAGAAGAAAATCGTCTGCGATTTGAAAGGGAGATGGATGCTAGTCTTCATGAAATAGAAACCGAGCGTCTCAGAATCGAAGCACAGCGCGTAGAACTCGACAGAGAGCGAGTCCAATCAGAAATAACAGACAGTAACTATAAAAATAAATACAAAAAATTCTTTGATTCTGTTTGAAAATGCATCATGCTGTATAGATTTTATTCAATAAGTGATTAGCATCTTCATCGTTTTGTACATTATGGTTGTTATTTACTAACTACCTCACATTTTTCTATAAACTAAGTATGTTATATTTGTATAGTAACTTAACTAAGTATTTAGTTAGTTTTAAGATTTGCTAGTGTGTCAACATCCGGACAAACCTATTGAGGTTTTTGTGATGTTTATGTTTGTGTTTTGTTTTGTTCCATAATTAATAAACAATAAAAAAAAAAAAAAAAAAAAAAAAAAAGTAAAAGTAGAGGCAGAGCGCGTTCGGGTCGAAGAAGCCCGCACCCGAATATAAGCAGACCTACGCGATTCGAACCAAGCATTAAGTGTTCAGATCAAAACTAATTTCACTATTGGAGACTCGTGATTTGAGACCAAATTAGCATTTAAGTATTAATTTTTGTTTTAGACCTATTTTGTGTATAATTTTTTAATATTTGTTTTCATTTAGTTGTTAGTTTAGAGTGCATAGTGTATGTGTTTTTTAATGAAACATAATATATTTTAAAGAAAATAACACCTTTTAATCTTGATATACCTTCAAAATCAAAAGTCATTTATTCAAACTAGGCTGAGAATCAGCACTTTTCGAACGTCAAAATTACAAAAGACAGTCCCCCAAAACGCCCGCCCTTCACCACCTCCTAGTGCTTTCGTTGGGGAGAAGAAGTGGCCCAACAAACTCCCCAGCAGCACAGCTGTCTGTTCAGTTAGAAAAAACTTGATTGTATACAAAGGTAGCTTTGCTAGGTATGCAAAGTAATTAACATTACAGGACATAGAAAATTAAATTAAATAATTTTCCATTTGAGAAATGACAATGGGCACTTTATACCTTAAGTAAGATTGGAAGTACAAAACTTACCTTGATTTGTGAACTAATTTCCCGGGTGCCTTTTAATGAAGTTAAACGCCGAAGATCATCACAAAGATGCGAAAACTTTGTTTATCCAACTTAAAACGATGAACAAATTCCAATTCCGACATATTATTATGTATATTATGTATAATAAATAAATAAATTAAAATGAACCAATATAGTTTAAGATGGTATAGTTTTCGGGTTACTTTTTACTTCGGACTGTTACCCGTTGCCGCTGTTTGCCGATGTCGAGATATTTTGTATTACGATCTTGTAACGAGTTTAAAACATCGTTACATGGCTACTCGTCATTTAGTCGATTTCAAAACGAGTATTTTGCGGATTTGTTGTCTGTGGTGGTTCGGTCGGCGGCTGTCAATTTGACATCGGCACTTTGCGATCCACTGAACAGGGAGACATTTGCTCCAGTAATTTTTTCTTAAATCTGGTTAAATCCCGGCTAGTTTCGGCCTTATTAATGCCGTAAACTCCAAAATTAACACCCAAGATGTGGTGACGAAGGAGTAATCCTAGATTTCTTTGGACTAATAAGAATATCTATATTGGAAAAGACGGTAAGTTATATCCCGTGAAATGCCACGCGCCTCCACGCGTAAGGTTTCCAGTGACTCGTTTATTTACCCTGTTTAATTTTGTTGCAGCCCCATCAAGGCGTCTTTTCACCTCTTCATTTTTTCATCTTTGCATTTTTTTTCCTGTTTTCGTCTTTTTTTAACGAGGAGATGTTTGTCCCGGAGCCCTTTTCCTGAGAGGTAAAACAATCTGGATCCCATCTACCTTCGACGCCGAATTCTTGGAGGTTTCACCTAACTTATTTTTTTTTCTTTAAAACAAAGATGCAATAATAATAATAGGTAATACAATAATAGCAATAATAATTATAATGCAATAGTAATTAATGATAGTCCAATAGTTTATAGTATAATTTTACTATTATCAGTCTGAAGCTACTGGCAAATAAACAAGGTATTAACAAGGTCATTTCCATTGTTTTATTATCTTAGTTTTCAGCTACCTCCGGCAGATTAAAAGTCTGACTCTCCGAAGTGTTCTATCTGGCAAGTTTTGTTTATATAACATACAGTGTGAGTAGCTGTTTATTGGGGGTTCTGGATCACAGGAAGTCCAGCATAAGTAGACCCGTCAGGGTATGTAGTTAGTGTGGGGCGAGCGTTCAGGTTATAGTGGTTAGTAGTGAAAAAATGGTGTGACGAGCGGAAAGTGTATGTTGATAAGAAGGTGTTGCGGGGGCGCTGCGGGGCGGGTGCGGGGCGGGGAAGTGTGGGTTGATAAGGAGGATATGTGGTTAGTCATACAATGTATGTTTTATTTAAAAATCAATATAACAAAGGGAGGACAGGAAATGAATAGTACAGACGCCAGCAGATCAAGTTACTACAATCTGTCAAATTTCTTTAATCAATTTTCAACTTTATCGCTAAAGTATAAGGTTCAAAGTTGATTGGGATAAATTGACAGTTCGGGTAGCTTGATGTGTTGGCGCCTGTACAAACTGATTAAACAGGAGAGTAGGTGAAGGGAATATATAAAAGGAAAATTATGATTAATAAATGCATACAGTTTGTGCTAACTGTGCTGTCAGCAGTAATAGTCATCGTGCATTCATAATGATTTTAACGAGTTTGTTACCATGGGTGGTAATGTTCCACTTACAACGAGATGACGGTGGTGGTGAAATGGTGATAAGAAATATAACACGATTCTTGAATGAAGATTTATAAGGTGTATGTAGTGATGATGAACTGTGGCGCATTAAGAAGGTGGAGCTCTTAGATGAGCAAGGTAATTTTATAAAAAGATGGTTAATAAAGTTTTATTTGAACAATGATTATGATAACGATGTGAATAGAGATGGATTTGGAATGATGTTTCACCATGAATATGTGGCTGTAAGCAGTAGGAAGAAACAAAATGGATTGAATTTACGTCTATGTAGTGAAAACAATAGATTGTTGTTTAACAAACTGGAAATCACAAGATTTATCAACCCTCGTTCAAAACGCAGCAGTGGTGGTGGTGGTGGAACTATGAACAATAGTTTAAGTCAAACTTGGACATCCGACGTGTTTCGTCAGACATATACAGATGAAAATGGTTTGGAAATCATAGTGAAAGTACCTAGAGGTAGTCCAGTTGTTGTTGCTAGTCACCGTCGTCGTCATAATCATCAACATAAATATGAAGATGGAGCAGGAGAGAATACGAGTGTTAACACAATGGAGACGACTGCTGCTACAACAACATCAACATCGACAACGGCTTATCCTAGATTAAGTCCAAACTGCAAGCGTTATAAAGTAATAATGGAAAGTGTACAATTATGGATATCTACAGAAATGAAGAAATTGAGAGAAGGTAAAATAACCGACATCGAATGTTCAGCTAGTTTACCCATAAATTAATAATTTCTGACACCGGAAGAGATAAATAAAATTCACATGAAACTATGTCGTTTGCGGTTAAAAAATTTAAAAAAATCTCATGAAACTGTGTTGTTGCGGTGAGTGTTCATTTGCTAAGATAATTAAATAAAACACAAATTAATAATTTCTGACATCGGAAGAGATAAAAAAATTCTCATGAAACTATGTATTATTTTTGTGGTCAAAAAATTAAAAAATTCTCATGAAACTATGTTGTTTGCGGTAAAAAAAAAAAAATTAATAAAATCTCATGAAACTGTGTTGTTGCGGTGAGTATTCATTTGCTAAGATAACTAAATAATGAATTAACCGCATAATGTTAGATAAGGCTTTAATATACATGGTGGCCCAAAAGTCGTGGATCAAACGTAACTAGGGGTTAGATGGGGTCATCAGCTGCAAAAAGTTGTTCTACGGGAGGTCCTTAAGGTCAACCCCTGCAGAGTTATAATTTGTTTTGTGTTTTTATGAGAAAATTGACTTTTTTTTTAACTAATTCTTATTAAAATTCGAAAAAATCTACATCCTGTATCTTTTTTATAATTTTTACTAGGTTGGTACTGATGAGTACTTGCGTTAGACATGCTATTTATGGTTGTTTATTGGGTGTGTTGAAGATAATATTAAGTTTTACGATTTTTTTTTTCTCAAATCATAACTTTTTATTTACTTCAGACCCCACTGTGAAAAAAAAATACTCTACCGAAAAGTGACCCTGTATTACAAGTTTTGACGCATATAATAGGGATTCTGAAAAGGTATTACACATGGCCATGAGTGGCTCTAATATCTTTCTAGGACGAAAAAACAAAACAACGATTGTGAAATAATTGTTTTATTAAGCAAAACATTTTACAATAAATGATGATTGTGTGTGATGCAAGCTTTGCTGCACGGTGACTATGAACCTAGAGTGCGGTTTTGCAGAGAGATGCTAAGATACCAGAGAGAGGATCCGCAAATCTTCAACAAGGTTTTATGGACGGATAAGTCAACTTTTAGAAGAATGGGAGTATTCAATATCTACAATCTACATTTTTACTCCAGAGTGAACCCCCATATCATAAGAAATGATCGATTCCAGCATCTGTTTGGTATTAACATGTGAGCTAGTATAATTGGCCAGCAGTTGGTGCTGCATGAAATGCCAGCAAGGCTGAATGGTGTTCAGTATTTAAATTTTTTGCAAAATAATTTAAACCATATTCTTAACGAAGCTGAAGTTCCAGAAGAAAAAATAGCAGAAATGTGGCTGCAACATGATGGCGCCCCGCCTCACTACGCTCGAGCAGTTAGAGATCATTTGAATGAGCGCTTCCCCAACCGGTGGATTGGTCGAGGCGGACATATTGCGTGGCCACCTCGGTCGCTCGATTTAAATCCATTAGATTTTTTTCTTTGGGGCTATTTTAAAGAAAGTTTACCAAGGAGAGAACAATAGCGAACAAGAACTACGACAAAAGCTCGAATTTGCTAGGGTACAAGTTACTAACAACAGAGATGCATTCCGTAGGTTACATAGGAATTTTATTAGACGATACAGATTTTGTATTATGGTCAGAGGCAGGAATTTTGAGCATTTATTGTAAAATTTTTTGCTTAATAAAACAATTATTTCACAATCGTTGTTTTGTTTTTTCGTCCTAGAAAGATATTAGAGCCACTCATGGCCATGTGTAATACCTTTTCAGAATCCCTATTAAATGCGCCAAAACTTGTAATACAGGGTTACTTTTCGGTAGAGTATTTTTTTTTTCACAGTGGGGTCCGAAGTAAATAAAAAGTTATGATTTGAGAAAAAAAATCGTAAAACTTAATATTATCTTCAACATACCCAATAAACAACGATAAATAGCATGTCTAACGCAAGGACTTATCAGTAACAATCTAGTGAAAATTATAAAAAAGATACAGGATGTAGATTTTTTTCTAATTTTAATAAGAATTAGTTAAAAAAAGTCAAATTTCTCATAAAAACACAAAATAAATTATAACTCTGCAGGGGTTGACCTTAAGGACCTCCCGTAGAACAACTTTTTGCAGCTGATGATCCCATCTAACCCCTAGTTGCGTTTGATCCACGACTTTTGGGCCACCCTGTATAAACCCATACATTTCAAAGGAACATACATTCAGTTACCATCTAACAAGAACAACAGTAACAAGTACAATAACAGTGACAAGTCTTATATACCAGAAGTCTTATACAATCAGCGACAGTCTTATACATCAGTATAAGGGAGTTACTTGTACGCTTACGTCTCATAATCGCTGTAAGTGTTCATTTTTTAAAAAATAAAATTATGTCATCAAATCAAGGAAAGAGTAATAATGCTCTCGCAGAATTAAATAGTTGGGGGAATAAAACTTGGAGAAAGATAAGTGATTTAGAGATAAATAAGCCTTATAAGATCATAGAAGCTAGTAGGATGTCTTCAAAGTATGCACCAAACGCAATGCAGACGGTGGTGCATCTGGAGAATGGATATACAGTCACACTACCATCAAGATTTAACTATATAAATGAAGACCTACTGACTGAGCTTAATAGTGGTATTCATCTCATAAATAAAGGAGCAAGCGGGAATACATGGATTATCAACTTTTCTTTAGAATAGATCTGTTGAGGAATTAAATAATTATTTTATATTACAGTGACTGACGCTACCTACTGATATAAGTAATTTTAGACGACTTAGTATATTCACATATGATGATTATGATGTCACTAGTTGAAACAATGTATTTCGAATGTAAGAAGAATTGGTTAAAACATATATCTTCAAACAGATTGCTACGACTGTGGACAAGACCTATACCCCTTGCGAAGCTGAATGGAGACGTGAGTGTTTTACTAAAAAGTGTTTATGAGAAAAGTGATTTCAGTGATGCAAACACCTATTCCCTGATTGAGATCTGGGACGATATCACGTCTCATTTGGAGGATACTGCAGGTGATATCAATGTGGAAGTGAAAGAGTGGTTTCAGTTATTAAGTGACACACCGTCAGAGTGTTTCGCTCACGAACTATTCACCGAACAAATAGGTAATGATTTAATGAACTGTTTAATTTATGCTGTAAGCGAGTGTGGTATAGAAATATTTTAAAGTTTTCACTTGCGATTTCTTTTTTGTTTGTATATCTGCGAAAGTGTTTTCTTTTTTTTTGTGTACTTCATTATGCATCTAGAAAATATAAAGTATATTATTGATGTAGATGGGTTTCAGATGTTAAAGAATATGTACTTTAAAGAAGCGGCAATTTACAATGTTCAGGATAAGATTCTTTATTTGTTTTATATAAAACTCCCAACATGGTTATTAGATTATAAACATGATAAAACAATCATGTTTGTCACAAGATATATTCACGGTATGCAATTAAAAAATTTTGACAATGATATTAGTTTTTCAGAGTTTGTAGAACGAATAAAGAGTTTTGACCCAAACAGTTCACATGGGCTTACAAAGGGGGGATAATTGAAAGAGATTTTTTAACAAGTTTAGGGTTTATATCATATAATTTGGAAACAATAAATTGTCCGAAGGTAGAAGTAGTTATAGAAAATTTAAAATTACACCGCCTTAAGAATTGTACGAGGCATGTGGCATATAAAGGAAAACCACCTCGCACCTGTCACTGTAGTGGTGTAGAGGTGCGAGCATTTTCAATGTGGTTAGAACACCATCTACTTAATCGATAAGTGTAGCATTTAATTTTTTTTTTTGTGTAGGTAGGTATCTAGTTGTTTTTGTTTTTTTTTTTTTTCATGATTTGTATCTAGTTCATTTATATTGACTAGAAAATTATTTAGTATAAATTGGTAGCCTGTTGGTACCTATTATGTGTTTCACATGTAATAATATCTAATAATAATAAACATTTAACTTTTGTCTATACCTAATTAACTGTTATTATTAAGTCTTTTTTTTATGTAATAATAATAATAAGCGTTTAAGAAAAAAAAAAAAAAATGTTAGCAAGCTTCAGGTAGGTCAGTGAAATAAAACATATTATACTTTAATTAATCTTGTTTTCTTTATTTATCCAACTCGTTGAATCTATACCGAACCACTTCACTAGAACTTTGTCACCCTTTCTCTTCAACACTTTCTCCACTAGATACACATCAGGATATTTAACTTTTTGCAGTTCCAGTTCATAAAATCCACCTAAGATTGGTTGTTTCCTTTCTTTCGAATGTAAGAAGAATTGGTTAAAACATATATCTTCAAATAGATTGCTACGACTGTGGACAAGACCTATACCCCTTGCGAAGCTGAATGGAGACGTGAGTGTTTTACTAAAAAGTGTTTATGAGAAAAGTGATTTCAGTGATGCAAACACCTATTCCCTGATTGAGATCTGGGACGATATCACGTCTCATTTGGAGGATACTGCAGGTGATATCAATGTGGAAGTGAAAGAGTGGTTTCAGTTATTAAGTGACACACCGTCAGAGTGTTTCGCTCACGAACTATTCACCGAACAAATAGGTAATGATTTAATGAACTGTTTAATTTATGCTGTAAGCGAGTGTGGTATAGAAATAAAGGGTTTTCCAATAAGAGGTGTTATTTTGAATAGCCCGCTATTTTGGTAGATGTCACTTTGAAGCTGTCATTTTTTTGATATTTGACAAGTAGAAACTACGCCATTAATAAAAATGGAACGATACACGCTTCAACAACGCATTGAAATTATTAAAATTCACTATAAAAATGGTGAAAATTTGGCAGAGACGGTTCGTAAAACTCGAACATTTTTGGGTCGTCGTGAAGCACCTTGTCGGACCGCAATACAGAAATTGGTGGAAAAATTCGAGCTGTTGGGACAACTTAGTAATGTGAAGAATAAAACCCGTGCACGTCGCTCAAGAACAGCCGAGAATATTGCTGCTATAGCCGAAAGTGTTGAAGAAAACCCAGGTTTGTCCATTTCTCGTCGTTCTTTGGAATTAGGCATTCCACAAACGTCATTACACCGTATTTGCATAAAGATTTGGGTCTTAAGGCTTATAAAGTTCAGTTAACACAAGAACTCAAGCCGGCCGATCATCAACAACGTCGTGTCTTTGCGGATTGGGTCGTTGAAATGCATGAAAATGATCCGGAATTCCATCGAAAAATCATCTTGAGTGATGAGGCCCATTTCCACCTCGGTGGCTTCGTCAACAAGCAAAATTGTCGCATCTGGGGCTCGGAAAACCCAAGAGTTATTGTTGAAAAGCCTCTCTATCCTCAACGTGTGACTGTTTGGTGCGGTTTGTGGTCCGGCGGAGTCATTGGACCTTACTTTTTCGAAAATGAGGCTGGAGTAACAGTTACGGTGAATGGATTGCGCTATCGAGAGATGATTAATGATTTTTTATGGCCGGAATTGGATGGTATTGATCTGGACAATGTTTACTTTCAACAAGACGGCGCTACGTGCCACACAAGCAAAGAAACCATTGATCTTTTACGAGACAAGTTTCCGGACCGTGTTATCTCTCGAAGAGGTGATCACAATTGGCCACCGAGATCTTGTGATTTAACACCTTGCGACTTCTTTCTTTGGGGCCACGTGAAAGAGAAGGTCTACGCCAACAGCCCAGCGTCGATTCAAGACCTGAAAGATGGAATTCGTGAGGCTATCGAGGACATAGGGCAGCCACTTTGCGATTTGGTTATGGAAAATTTCATGAAAAGGATATGGTCCTGTAAGCGTGGTCGTGGTGGTCATTTGCATGATGTTATTTTCCACTATTAACGGCATACCTTCTTCTTTATAATGAAATAGACATCCGATCATTTATATTAAAAAATGGCATTTTTCTATGAATATCAAAATAACACCTCTTATTGGAAAACCCTGTATTTTAAAGTTTTCACTTGCGATTTTTTTTTTTGTTTGTATATCTGCGAAAGTGTTTTCTTTTTTTTGTGTACTTCATTATGCATCTAGAAAATATAAAGTATATTATTGATGTAGATGAGTTTCAGATGTTAAAGAATATGTACTTTAAAGAAGTGGCAATTTACAATGTTCAGGATAAGATTCTTTATTTGTTTTATATAAAACTCCCAACATGGTTATTAGATTATAAACATGATAAAACAATCATGTTTGTCACAAGATATATTCACGGTATGCAATTAAAAAATTTTGACAATGATATTAGTTTTTCAGAGTTTGTAGAACGAATAAAGAGTTTTGACCCAAACAAACAGTTCACATGGGCTTACAAAGGGGGGATAATTGAAAGAGATTTTTTAACAAGTTTAGGGTTTATATCATATAATTTGGAAACAATAAATTGTCCGAAGGTAGAAGTAGTTATAGAAAATTTAAAATTACACCGCCTTAAGAATTGTACGAGGCATGTGGCATATAAAGGAAAACCACCTCGCACCTGTCACTGTAGTGGTGTAGAGGTGCGAGCATTTTCAATGTGGTTAGAACACCATCTACTTAATCGATAAGTGTAGCATTTAATTTTTTTTTTTGTGTAGGTAGGTATCTAGTTGTTTTTGTTTTTTTTTTTTCATAATTTGTATCTAGTTCATTTATATTGACTAGAAAATTATTTACTTAGTATAAATTGGTAGCCTCTTGGTACCTATTATGTGTTTCACATGTATATCTAATAATAATAAACATTTAACTTTTGTCTATACCTAATTAACTGTTATTATTAAGTCTTTTTTTATGTAATAATAATAATAAGCGTTTAAGAAAAAAATAAAAAAAAATGTTAGCAAGCTTCAGGTAGGTCAGTGAAATAAAACATATTATACTTTAATTAATCTTGTTTTCTTTATTTATCCAACTCGTTGAATCTATACCGAACCACTTCACTAGAACTTTGTCACCCTTTCTCTTCAACACTTTCTCCACTAGATACACATCAGGATATTTAACTTTTTGCAGTTCCAGTTCATAAAATGGTTGTTTCCTTTCTTTCGAATGTAAGAAGAATTGGTTAAAACATATATCTTCAAACAGATTGCTACGACTGTGGACAAGACCTATACCCCTTGCGAAGCTGAATGGAGACGTGAGTGTTTTACTAAAAAGTGTTTATGAGAAAAGTGATTTCAGTGATGCAAACACCTATTCCCTGATTGAGATCTGGGACGATATCACGTCTCATTTGGAGGATACTGCAGGTGATATCAATGTGGAAGTGAAAGAGTGGTTTCAGTTATTAAGTGACACACCGTCAGAGTGTTTCGCTCACGAACTATTCACCGAACAAATAGGTAATGATTTAATGAACTGTTTAATTTATGCTGTAAGCGAGTGTGGTATAGAAATATTTTAAAGTTTTCACTTGCGATTTCTTTTTTGTTTGTATATCTGCGAAAGTGTTTTCTTTTTTTTTGTGTACTTCATTATGCATCTAGAAAATATAAAGTATATTATTGATGTAGATGGGTTTCAGATGTTAAAGAATATGTACTTTAAAGAAGCGGCAATTTACAATGTTCAGGATAAGATTCTTTATTTGTTTTATATAAAACTCCCAACATGGTTATTAGATTATAAACATGATAAAACAATCATGTTTGTCACAAGATATATTCACGGTATGCAATTAAAAAATTTTGACAATGATATTAGTTTTTCAGAGTTTGTAGAACGAATAAAGAGTTTTGACCCAAACAGTTCACATGGGCTTACAAAGGGGGGATAATTGAAAGAGATTTTTTAACAAGTTTAGGGTTTATATCATATAATTTGGAAACAATAAATTGTCTGAAGGTAGAAGTAGTTATAGAAAATTTAAAATTACACCGCCTTAAGAATTGTACAAGGCATGTGGCATATAAAGGAAAACCACCTCGCACCTGTCACTGTAGTGGTGTAGAGGTGCGAGCATTTTCAATGTGGTTAGAACACCATCTACTTAATCGATAAGTGTAGCATTTAATTTTTTTTTTTTGTGTAGGTAGGTATCTAGTTGTTTTTTTTTTTTTCATGATTTGTATCTAGTTCATTTATATTGACTAGAAAATTATTTAGTATAAATTGGTAGCCTGTTGGTACCTATTATGTGTTTCACATGTATATCTAATAATAATAAACATTTAACTTTTGTCTATACCTAATTAACTGTTATTATTAAGTCTTTTTTTTATGTAATAATAAGCGTTTAAGAAAAAAATTAAAAAAATGTTAGCAAGCTTCAGGTAGGTCAGTGAAATAAAACATATTATACTTTAATTAATCTTGTTTTCTTTATTTATCCAACTCGTTGAATCTATACCGAACCACTTCACTAGAACTTTGCCACCCTTTCTCTTCAACACTTTCTCCACTAGATACACATCAGGATATTTAACTTTTTGCAGTTCCAGTTCATAAAATCCACCTAAGATTGGTTGTTTCCTTTCTTTCGAATGTAAGAAGAATTGGTTAAAACATATATCTTCAAACAGATTGCTACGACTGTGGACAAGACCTATACCCCTTGCGAAGCTGAATGGAGACGTGAGTGTTTTACTAAAAAGTGTTTATGAGAAAAGTGATTTCAGTGATGCAAACACCTATTCCCTGATTGAGATCTGGGACGATATCACGTCTCATTTGGAGGATACTGCAGGTGATATCAATGTGGAAGTGAAAGAGTGGTTTCAGTTATTAAGTGACACACCGTCAGAGTGTTTCGCTCACGAACTATTCACCGAACAAATAGGTAATGATTTAATGAACTGTTTAATTTATGCTGTAAGCGAGTGTGGTATAGAAATATTTTAAAGTTTTCACTTGCGATTTTTTTTTTGTTTGTATATCTGCGAAAGTGTTTTCTTTTTTTTTTTGTGTACTTCATTATGCATCTAGAAAATATAAAGTATATTATTGATGTAGATGGGTTTCAGATGTTAAAGAATATGTACTTTAAAGAAGTGGCAATTTACAATTTTCAGGATAAGATTCTTTATTTGTTTTATATAAAACTCCCAACATGGTTATTAGATTATAAACATGATAAAACAATCATGTTTGTCACAAGATATATTCACGGTATGCAATTAAAAATTTTTGACAATCATATTAGTTTTTCAGAGTTTGTAGAACGAATAAAGAGTTTTGACCCAAACAGTTCACATGGGCTTACAAAGGGGGGATAGTTGAAAGAGATTTTTTAACAAGTTTAGGGTTTATATCATATAATTTGGAAACAATAAATTGTCCGAAGGTAGAAGTAGTTATAGAAAATTTAAAATTACACCGCCTTAAGAATTGTACGAGGCATGTGGCATATAAAGGAAAACCACCTCGCACCTGTCACTGTAGTGGTGTAGAGGTGCGAGCATTTTCAATGTGGTTAGAACACCATCTACTTAATCGATAAGTGTAGCATTTAATTTTTTTTTTTGTGTAGGTAGGTATCTAGTTGTTTTTGTTTTTTTTTTTTCATAATTTGTATCTAGTTCATTTATATTGACTAGAAAATTATTTACTTAGTATAAATTGGTAGCCTGTTGGTACCTATTATGTGTTTCACATGTATATCTAATAATAATAAACATTTAACTTTTGTCTATACCTAATTAACTGTTATTATTAAGTCTTTTTTTATGTAATAATAATAATAAGCGTTTAAGAAAAAAAAAAAAAAAAAATGTTAGCAAGCTTCAGGTAGGTCAGTGAAATAAAACATATTATACTTTAATTAATCTTGTTTTCTTTATTTATCCAACTCGTTGAATCTATACCGAACCACTTCACTAGAACTTTGCCACCCTTTCTCTTCAACACTTTCTCCACTAGATACACATCAGGATATTTAACTTTTTGCAGTTCCAGTTCATAAAATCCACCTAAGATTGGTTGTTTCCTTTCATCTTGCAACTGATAGGTCACCGGATTGGTGTTATTTACTTTCACCACTTGAAATATCTCCGAACTCCAGTTTCCGGTGTATCCCTTGGAAAAAGTGGATTTATATTTACTGATACGTACATAGTCACCACACATATATTTTGATTTAGCTCGTACTTTGATATGATTGTAAACAGTAGATAAAAGGTCATTAGCGTTAGTATGATTCACGGTCACTGGGGCAACTCCAATAGTACGATGTATTTTATTTAGAGGTTTGCACCGGAGCAGTGAGTACCGGAGAATAACCGGTGATTTACCGGTAAAAGTACTCGATTGAAATAATCGGTAATTAACCGATTGATCTCCGGTGATTTTCACAGTTACACAACTAAAAGACACATTCAACATATTTTTTTATAATTATTTAACATTCATGACAATTATTTACCAACTTGTTTCTTTCGAATTAGATTCATTATTTCAGTCACTAATTCAAAGCGGTCTTGTCCGTTTATGTGATTCATTTCTATGTATGGTGCTTTTACTGGATATATTTGAGCAAGCAACCCAAATGATAAGGGAGACCAGTATCCAACCTCTAGTTTGATTATAGGTAACTACCAGCTATTTGATAACATTCAAAGTTTGGGTCCCAGAATTTCTACAGCGGTACCTAGGTAAAATATTTTTACAAACATTGATAAATTGTATGAATGATCGCTTACTAGAATACGAATCTCGAACTGTTTGTCGAATTTCTACTCTACTGCATCCCGTTTTTGGAAACAGCTACAATTGCAAAATAAATTGTCTGCTAAAGATGGTGTAAAGGCAGAAAATAAATAATATTTTCCAGATCCGAAACATATCTCAAAGCGCAGAAGAAATAGCCACGTCAAGTGAAAATAGTAGGTACAAGAGAAACTGGTCGCCCGGATTTGCTTGGATTTCTAAAAAGAAACACCAGTAATGCAGATATAACATCCGCTACGGCAATTAATTTATTCAAAATGTATACGAAAACACAGTATCCTGAAAAAAAGCCACAATTGGGATGAAGTTGTGCAATTCTGGAAATTCAATAAACATTTAAAGCCCTTAGACGAAATAGCCTTTAAATATCTAGCTGTGCCTGCTACTTTTGTAAGGTCGTTTCCTAAATAAGGTCGTTTCCTAAATAAGGTTGTTTCTTAAATCAAAATCAGCATTTGTTATCTTTATAAATGGTTTTTTTTTATAAATGATTTTATAAAGTATATCAATGGATTATTCTTATTTCTTCATTTTTAATGTATAAATTAAAAAAAGAAACAAAATTTCTTTATTCTCCGGTGACCTCCGGTTTTTCACCGGAGATTGTCCAATCACCGGTGAATTCAATCGGTTGTTAAAATCTCGCTCCGGTGCAAACCTCTAATTTTATTATTATATCTATTTATTATGTCACAAAGCTCTTTTCCGTTCCATTTGTAAGAGCCATTGAATGCGAATCGTTGCCAAAGCCAATTTTTGATAGTTCTAATAAGTCTCTCTACAATAGAAGCTTTCATTACACTAAATGTAGAATAATGGTTTATATTAAACTTTCTCATCAGAGCTTGGAACTTTTCATTGAAGAACTCTCGTCCATCATCGGATTGAATATTTTTTGGTTTACGTCGGTTGTTGTTTAAAAGGTTGAGCATGGCTTGTGTTACATCCCCACCTGATTTACTCTTTATCGGTTGAACCCACGCGTACTTCGAAAATGTATCGATGCAAGCTAAAATATACTTAAATCCTCGGTTATACTTAGAATACTTTTGCATATCAATCAAATCTATTTGCCAGGTGTCATCAAGTCCTTTTTGTATGAAACGTCTTCGAGGGAAATTTTTTCGAGCATTCTTGTGAAGTTCCTGAACGACTGTCCATTTGATCATAATATCGGCTTCTTACTAACTTCCGAATGACCTCGAATTTTTCTTTTATTAACTTCTTCTTTTCCTCCAGGTTTTGACCCTATCGCCACCGCCGGTGCTCGTTGTCTAGTGGTGGTGGTGGTGGTGGTGGGGGTGACTAATGTACTGGTGCTAGTTGAATTTGTTTTTGAGATCTCTTCTAGATTTTGAGAGATTTTTTTTATTTTAGACAAACAATGAATCAGAACCTCATCCAGTTGTTCTTTTATAACCACATCTTTTTTTAGAATACCTTTGTTAACGTTCCTTATTAAGCGATTTCCACAGTCCACCTGATGTTTCATTACCTTAATCAATTGTGGTGTTTGCTGCTGAGCGCTATGTAGATAACGTCCGAACTTATCGATAGTCATAATTACAATGAAAGTATATTTACTTGAGTACATGTTTTAGTATGTTGGAAAGTCGATGAGGTGACGCAATTATGTTAGCTTCTATTAATTCTTCCAAAATTGCAATAATTTCATTATCATGATTATTGTTACCAACATTTCGCGAAGCGATAAGCAGTCGTAATCGGTCTATTAGTTCATTAGGGTTGTCCCAATATATAATATCTGTATTAGGGTAGTATTTTTTCATTAAAAGAGTTGTGTCTGTATTTGAATGGTTATTATTATTAGTAGATGATGATGTTAAGCCTCTACCTGTTAGTAACAGATCTCTCACATTTAACAGACCAGTTACATCTGATCTGTTACCTGTTACATCGAACAGCCCTGATCTGTTATCTTTTTCACCTGATCTGTTATCTGATTCACCTAATCTGTTATCTGTTTCACCTGATCTGTTTAAATATCCACCAGTTTTTGTTTTCATTTCAGATTTTTTAATAGGAGTAGAATGTGGATGGTTTGACTCCTTTGTACATATATTGAGTATATTTGAGACTCCTATCACCTTGTATCTGACCTTCTACAGAAAAATTTCGTCTATGTGCATTTGTCATCATTATTATTTTATAGTAGGCGTTACTATCCGCAGGTTGAATCAAAGAAGTATTAGGTTCCCGTTTGAATAACAGTTCCATCAGACCTGGTGTACAGTTAAACTTTTTATTTTTTATTATTAAATGATTTTTATCGAATTCAACAGCGCTGTCACCTATACAAAGTGGAACAGGACGATCGACATTCCTTTAAACCACGTAAAGAGTATCATGTTCTTTACCCGTATACAAAAAAATCAATCAAATCCAATGAATACTTTAGCCACAGGAAATTATTTTTCATTTTCAAATTTTACAACATCATGTAGATCTAAGTCCGTAACAATAGGTAAACATTGTAAGGTCAATAACCTGTACAAAACATATGATTCTATTCTCTGCGTCTCAATATGCTTGAAAGACAGAGAAAGGCGTCATACGATTCCCCTCTAACGCCACCCGCCTAGTCCCACAAAATCCTTTAACTTTACAATAGTGGTGCATAGGCAAAAAGTCTCGGAGTTCTCGGACTCGTCACAAAATACAGTGGACTCGTCTCGGTAATTAGGGGAAGGTCAGTCAGTGCATAGCTGCGCCCTTTGAGGAGAGCACACGCATACGCCTATCTTTTTATCACGAGACGAGCCGCGCGCGCATTGTCGTGATTTTATAAAGTTTTAGTTGATAGTGTGATTTTAAAAACGATTTTCTTAGTTGTATTAGTGCATAGTGACTTAAGTGTTAGTGTAATATTAGTTAGGCATTTACTAGGTAGCTAGTTTAGTGATTTAGGTTAGGTTTAAAGTTTTGTAGTTGAATATTATGCCTCAAATAAGGTACACAGCTGCCGAGTACACCGACATGGCTCTTACGTATGGAGAATGTTACCAAAATGCGACTTTAGCATTGCGTACATACCGGGAGAGATATGGTGATACACGGACGTGCCCCACCAACAGCCGTGTTTTTACCCTGGCCGTTCAGAGGTTACGAGAGAATCAGCCTTTGGTTCCTCAAGAAGAGGGTGTGTCTCCAAATTCAGTAATCGAAGAGCGGATATTACAACATTTTGAAAACAACCCGACTTGTAGCCTCCGGAACGCAGCGTGGCGGTTTCGAGTGAGTCACATAACTGTCCATAGAATTTTGAAACGGCATGCGCGGCGACCTTACAAGTACAGAAAAGTTCAAGGACTGTTATCCAGAGATATGCCAGTCAGAGTGTTATTTTGCCGATGGCTTCTCGACAAATTATCAGATGACCCTGACTTCCTATTTAATATTATGTGGACAGATGAGAGCACTTTTACAAGAAATGGAGTTTGGAATAGACAAAACCTAAGATATTGGAGTAACGAAAACCCACGTCTAAGTCGAGAGTCTTCATTCCAGTCCGGTCTTCAGTAAATGTCTGGGCTGGAATTCATAGAAATAAAATAATAGGTCCAGTGTTTATTGATGGGACGTTAAATGCAGAGAAATTCATAGAACTTCTCAGTGGCCCAGTGTCAGACTATACCGATAATTTATCTTTGGACGTGTATCGACGACTGTGGTATCAATTGGAGGGTGCGCCCGCCCATTCCGTAGTGCCTGTTAGACAGCGACTAACAGATATGTTTGAAAGTCAATGGATTGGCCGTTTTGGACCTATTCGATGGCCAGCACGGTCACCGGACCTGACACCACTGGATTTCTTTTTGTGGGGGGCCGTAAAAAACGAGGTGTATGCAAGACAAGTGAACACTGTGGACGATTTAAAAATTAAAATAATTAATGCCTTTGAAAAACTTAAAAGAATGGTAGATGGGGACTTGTTAAGACGAGTCCGTGAAAATTTAATAAGACGATGTCGCTTGTGCATAATTAACAACGGTGGACACTTTGAAAATTTAAAAATTTGACTCTATTGATGGTTTAAGTTCTGATTGTGATTTGATATTATGTGGTTAATCATTCAATCAGTGATCTTTTAAGTAACAACGCGCAACTTAGTGAGTTTTTTTTCTCTGAATAAAGTCTATGTACGCGTCAAAATTTATGGCGGCTGTGAAGTGCGCTACCCGCTGCGCAGTTCCGCACCCCTCATCCCCGTGGACACGTGAATTTGTTACTGCGCAGCAACTCGCCACATGTCTCGACTTCCCGAGCCGCCATAAATTTTGAATTAGGTAGGTACCTACCTACGTCCCGCACCGCCGCTGCCGCGCCCCGCAACGCGCCGCACAACAGGTCAGTGACGTTTCGTAGTTAAAGCGTGTTTACTTTTTATGCAGTTGATTCTGCTATTTATTTTGTTTGAAAATTGCAATTTTTAAATTTTCCATTAACTACTAATCTTCGTGTTTTAAAATATTTCTATGGACTAGTACTGTGCTTGTTTTAATTTAATGTCGTACATCCAGTTCCACATTGTATAATACCCCTCCGGTGTAAGGTAAATGCCGTAAGGCACTTTTTGAATTTTATTAATTATAATACTATCCAAATAGCTGCGTACTAATGGATGTGACTCAAAATCCTCTTCCGTTTCCGATTGGATTGTTGTTGTTGTGTTTAGAGAATCATCAGCATCTTCATACTCTTCCTTTTCAACGTCGTTGTACTCTTCTTTTTTGTGGTGCATTATTTTATCAGATGCATTTCGTCGATTTTTTTGTTTAATTTGGAATGGCTTCTTATCAGTTTCATGTTTCACAATTAACTCATTATTGTCGTTTACATTGATCTGATGTAATAGAGTGTTTAGAGGCTGTGTGATTGGTTGAAATGTTTCTTGTAAGGTCGATGTTAATTCAGCTTTACCCTCATTTAAAGCTTTAATTTTCTTTTTAACTGAACTCACAGACTGAACAAGTTTACGTTTAAGCTCCTTATAGCCAAAGATCTGCACTGTTGAAGAGTCCATGGTGAAATGTAAACAGCTTCATTGTAACATGTATTCTTATACAACTATAATATTATAAAGTCATCAAAACCCCTCCTATATCGACCCTTATTCATCTCAACATCTTTATTAATCACTAAAAACCCATACTTATTCTTCCAGCAAGCTCTACATATTCCTAGAAAAGTATCCCATAACATATCTGTATTCACATGATCATCGTACTGTTATAACTCTGACTCGCTAATACATTAAAAATTAATAATTAAGAGAAGTACATTCTGCACTTCTCAGCATTCCAATCTCAAGTGGCACCGTTAAGGGCCTTCCGCCGTCGCCCAAATCTGAGGTCACTTACACCAGTCTCTCCAGTTTATTATTATTATTACCAGTCTCTCTCCGTCATCCTAAAGAGCCACACACGTTCTAATTCCTAATTTTGTAATATCTAAATCTTTTTTAATATACATATAATATTTCAAGTAAAACAGTTTGCCTTTTTTCAAAACCCTCCATAAAGGCAAAGCCTAACATTTGGTGGCAGCTTAAGGGATTTAAAAGTAAATCCCACGGTCCGTCTCCGTCCCGCCGAAGAATCACTCGGAAAAACCAGTGAAAACTAGTGAAAATCAACTAAAATCAGTGAAAATCTCATTAAAACAAGTGCAAGTGCAACCAAAACAAGTGTTACATCCATCCAGCCGTCACTTAGACGACCTAGACGGCACAATCAACAATTTCAGCACGCAGCCCGCAGGAATGCAGCTAGCACTCACGCTCGCCTGCCTGTCGTGAGTCCTTCAAATATTATACAACGACGCTACACCGCATCTTCACACTATTATGCCTAAAGCTCTGAAACCCGAAGTAATCCCGGAATCCCTACAAAAGGTAACTCCCGAAATGGACCTCAACAGCCTGTTCAAATTCGTCAAGTCATACGACGGAACCCGGGAAATACTCAACTCATTTATTACCAACTGCAATAACGCTTATCAACTTGCCACAGAATCACAGAAACCTATTTTGTTCAAATATATCCTAAGCCGACTTGAAGGGAAAGCGGAAGTTGTTTGCTCAATAAAAGAGTTCAGTACCTGGGAACAATTAAAAGAATTTCTAAAAACCCAATTTTGCGACAGGAAGCACTATGCCTATCTTCTTACTGAACTCCAAGAGAGCAAACAAAGCCCGCTAGAAAACGTTAACGAATTCGCACTAAAAATCGAGACATGCCTCTCACGTCTGCTTACAGAAGTGTCACTATCCACTGCTAAAGCCAAAGAACTTCCCGGCCGTATAGCGGCAATGGAAGATTTAGCTCTCCATCATTTCACGATGGGTCTACTCCCGCGTATCTCTAACATGGTGAGATGCAGGTCTCCACAAACCCTAAACGAGGCCGTAAATTACGCTATCAACGAAGAGCGCATTCAACAATCAATGTTCAAGAGAAAACAACCTACGGAAAATAGGTTTTCTAGACCAAATAAAGCTATCCCTCCTAGATCCCAACAATCCGATATTTGCCGATACTGTAAATTCCCGGGGCACTCAATCGAAAATTGCCGTAAACGCGAATATAACAATAATCGTTTCCGTAATAATGAACAACCTTCTACTTCCGGTTACAAACCACCACAACAAGTAAATTTTGTTGAGGAATCAAACGAACAAGGTGAATTTAACGATGAAACCGACAATGACCCAAAAAACTATTAAGTGGCTCGTATCGGTGTCGTGCGAGACACCACTTACCACATCCATTGGACACCGCATCTACTAAATCCACTGAATCTACTAAATCCATCGTATCTACTAAATCGACTGTATCTACTAATTCCACTGAATCTACTAAATCCACTGTATCAACTAAACCCACTGAATGTACTAAATCTACTGAACCTACTATATTCATTAAAATCCCTAATTCTACTAAATCCAAAATCACCGAATCTGTACAAAAAAAATCCGCAAATCCTAAAGAAATATTTGAAATTACCACTGATCCACGAAGAACTTTACTCCCACATCTCCTTATCAACACTTCCGTCTCAGACTTACCACTATGCCTTTTAATAGACTCTGGATCAGCAATTAGCCTCATCAAGAAAAGCTGTATGCATAAAATCCCCGAACTCATAGCCGAACCTATAAACCTAAAAGGGATAGAGCCCGACCAAGGAACCACGGTAACCTTAGGTCATTTCTCACTTAAGTTACAACTATCCGACTCGCCTCGAAAGCTCGTAAACCACAAATTCCATGTAGTAGATAAAATACATCTCCCTTATGATGGCATCATCGGAAGCGATTTGCTAAACGCTTTCGGAGGTAACATTGACTATGTTAGCCAAGAGATCAGATTTAATAAATTACAAATACCACTCCAATTCAACGAACCTATTTATTATATTCCAGCCAGATCTGAAATGGTAATAGAATGCTCCGTCTCTAATCCTGAAATAAAAGAAGGGTTAATTCTCGATCAAACGCAACACAAAAATATATTGATATCAAACTGCTTAGTCAGCACAAAGAAAAATAATAGAGTCAACATAACTGTTGCTAATATATCTGACTCCCCTATACCACTTAAATCCAATTTGAATCTTACTCTGATTCCAGTCGAAATGCCCTCTGAATCCGTTCAATGTGACGAATATCCTGTCAATACTATATCGCCTCAAGATACCTATCCCCGCACTAAAGAAGTTCTTAAACAACTCAGAACGTCTCACTTAAACTCGGAAGAAATTAACGTCCTCCATCAAACCTGCTCTAATTACTCAGATATATTCCATCTACCCGGTGACGCACTGACGACAACGAGTGCGCTACAACATGAAATCAAGACAACAAGTAACGCACCGATCCACGTTAAATCCTATAGATTTCCTGAATGTCATAAACAAGAAGTTCAAAAACAAATGACTAAAATGCTGAACGAGGGCATCATTAAACCTTCTATGTCCCCATGGTCCGCACCCATTTGGGTCGTTCCCAAAAAATTAGATGCTTCCGGACAACTAAAATGGAGAGTTGTAATAGATTACCGGAAGTTAAACGATGTCACTATCGGAGATTCTTATCCTATTCCCAACATCACTGAAATACTAGATCAACTTGGAAAATCCAAGTACTTTTCAACTCTAGATCTAGCTTCTGGATTTCATCAGATTAAATTATCACCCGAAGACGCAGCTAAAACTGCGTTCAGCGTACCACAGGGACACTTCGAATTTGAAAGAATGCCCTTTGGTCTGAAAAACGCCCCGTCAACATTCCAGAGGCTCATGAACTCCGTCCTATCCGGACTACAAGGAATCCGATGCTTTGTCTATCTCGACGATATCGTTATCTACTCATATGACCTAGATTCCCACATCAAAAATCTAGAATTAGTATTCCAACGTATCAGAGACTTTAATCTTAAACTGCAACCTGACAAATGCGAGTTCCTTCGAAAAGAAGTTTCCTACCTCGGTCATCAAATCACCGATGACGGTGTAAAACCCGATCCTGAAAAAATCAAAGCCGTATCCAATTTCCCGAGACCTAAATCCGCGAAAGACATAAAATCATTCCTAGGCCTCATGTCGTACTACCGAAAATTCATACCCGACTTTTCTAAATTCGCTAAACCACTAACTTCCCTCCTGAAAAAGGACATTCCATTCGTGTGGCAAAACGAACATCAACTTGCTTTTGAAACTTTAAAAACTAGACTCATATCCCCACCTCTACTAGCATATCCAGACTTTTCTAAACAATTCATACTCACATGTGACGCATCTAATTACGCGATAAGTGCCATACTCTCTCAAGGAGAAAATGGTAAAGAAAGACCTATAGCTTACGCGTCTCGTACTCTTAATAAAAGTGAAACCAATTACAACACCACTGAAAAAGAATTACTAGCAATCCTCTTTGGTTGTAAAACCTTCAGGCCATACCTGTATGGTCGCAAATTCCAAATCGTTACCGATCACCGTCCATTAAAATGGCTCTTTAATCACAAAGACCCCTCCAGTAAATTACAAAGATGGAGATTAAAACTAGAAGAATACGAATATGAAATTATCTATAAGAAGGGAAAACTTAACTCCGCTGCAGATGCACTATATATCCAATATGTGAATCAGCCCCTATAAATGTAATAAAAACCGAATATTTAGAATCTATCCCTGTCTTTCCTATATCAAATCCCATCAATATTAACAATCCTACTTTCCCGAGAGCAGGCCCCTCACGTGCTAACCCTTTAGATTCAGAGCTCCCGCCTAGTCCTTTTAATCCTGACGGTTATAACTTACCAAACTTCGAAAATTCTGAAAACTCACCCGTAAACCTACCAAGTCCCGAAGTGCATGAAAACTCGTACTCCGATTTCCTGAAAGCTACATCTAATAAAAATTATACTTACAACACTATAATACACGAGTATACAAACCCTCTACTATCTTCAAAATCAAAAGTCATCATTATTCCTACATCCATTGATCTTGACGAGTCGAATCCTTATATTGAAGAAATCCTTGCTAACTACAGCGACGCCTCTGATTTAATGAATAGAGAAAGAACACTGTATTCCTTTCAAAAACTTAAATGTAAAAGTAAATCATACTACTTAATTTTCACTAAAGTACATCATTTTGATGAACTTCCATATCCAGATTTATTCAAATCGTTGAAAAACCTAAAAAACGCATTATTAAACGATGAAACTCCCAAAGAAATTGCTATTTCAGATTTTAAAGATCCCTTCGTCAAACTTTCATACGTCAAAACATATAATATCCTAGCATATGTATTCCATAATACGAATATTACGATTAATATATACAAAAATACTATTATATTTCCAGTCCCAAGCGAAATTCCTAAAATCCTAAAACAAAATCATGACTTACCCGTAGCTGGGCATGTAGGTCAATCACGCATGTACAACCGTATCAGAGAACGATACTTTTGGAAAAACATAAAAAGCGATATAGAAAACTATGTAAAAAGATGTTCCCAATGCCAACTCAACAAAGCCCTTCGCCAAACCAATCGAGCTCCTATGCAGATAACTTCTACATCAACTGCGCCTTTTGAACGTATTAGCCTTGACATCGTAGGTCCGCTTCCTGAAGCTGGAGAATTCAAATTCAAATACATACTAACCCTTCAGGATGATTTGACAAAATTCTCCTTTGCCTACACCATATCTAATACTTCGGCCGAAGAATGTTGTGAATGTCTTGTCCACTTTATCTCCTTATTCGGTATCCCTAAAACTATATTGACTGATCAAGGTACTAATTTCACAGCCGATTTGTTTAAAAAGACCTGCGAATTCCTAAAAATAAAACAACTGTGGTCAACACCCTATCATCCCCAAACACAGGGAGCTTTAGAAAGAAGTCATTCCACTTTAAAAGAATATTTAAAATCATATGTTAACAATGACCAAACAGATTGGCATAAATATGTTTACACAGGAATCCTTGCATACAACACTAACGTCCATACGACAACTCAATTCACGCCCTATGAACTACTGTTCGGACATAAACCATATTTACCAGATTCAATCTATGAACTAAACCCTACTAGCACCTACCACGAATACATTAAAATGTTAAGTCACCGTTTGAAACTGTCCCATAATATGGCCATAGAAAACATAACAAGATCCAAAGAGACATCGAAAGAACATTATGACAAACGGTCCCGACCTGTCACTTATAAGGTTGATGATATGGTTTACTTAAAAAACCATTTAAGAATGCGGAAAGCTTTGTCACCTGTGTGGAAAGGTCCCTACAAAGTAGTAAAAGTCCATGGGAACCACACACTTTCTCTACTAATCAATAGAAAACATGTCAAACATCATTATGATGAAGTAAAATTAGCTACAGATAGCTCTCCTAGGTTATAAGTAATCCTATCTTTCTACTTTTATTTAATGTTAAATTAGTTAAGGACTTCTAAGTATATACATAATCTCTTACAGCGTGGCAGCATTATGCTATAGTGTGCCAAACACCTAGGAAACTACAGATAGATTTTCAAAAGCCCTAAAAAGTTTTCTGTTCTCGTCCTTACATCAATGCACCAAAATCAATACAATCATTATTACAAATGGCCAGAACATAATGTTTCAACCACTAATATATGAATGACAACAAACTTTTAGGAAAAGTCAGAGAAAACACTAATCGACAAATCCGCGTTCTACAGCTCTAATAAGTCATTCATAAAAATTAACAAAAACTAGAAAGCCCTCAACACAGCAATAGAAAACCTCTCTTCCCACGTTGTTAATATCACAGCCGTTACAAATGTTTTAGCACTTAAAGCCACTCTACAACACACGTTAAATGTGCTCCAGTCAAGCGTTTTAAGCCTCTCCTATAAATCAGAAGATATTTTTAACTTCAACCTGTTCGCAAACTCGAACACTCTAGTATACACCCTTCAGTTTTATCACATGAAGATCTGTATAACGACCTGGTCGAAAATATTAAGAACTTGCCTAAATACACAGAATTCCTAATAAATTTGGAGCTACACTTAAGTAAATCTGTCAGAAATTGTAAGTTATATTTTAGATGATAAGCTTGTACTCCTTTAGTTTTGATAAGCCAATATAGTTTGTTTAAGAATGTTTCTGTGCCTGTACCTCATAATGTATCTAAATCCTATGTACTAATATTACCAACAGCCACATACATAGCTTTATGTAAGGATATAGATTTAAGTTTAAAACGCTAGATAAATTAACTGATTGTAAAATTGTTACTTATTCAAACACATTTGTAAAACAGATTAGCGTACTTAGTACTCAAGATAACCCTATTTGTGAACCAGACCTAATTGTAAAGGATGTTGTAAAAAAAAAATATAAAACTAATAAGCAAGAAATAAATAAAATTTTTAATTATATTCACTCCGATTTTAATATAATCCATTATTCATGTTGTAATATGTCTAATTTTAATAAACTTAATTATACGTAATCAGAATCTACCTAAGATTCCTAATCTGAACACCGATAACCTAGATATAATTTTACTAACCATAGCATTGATAACATCCTAGAAATAGATAAAAACTATAACATTATTAAACAACAGTATAACATTATTTCCATCACACTTTACTGTTTTATATACATTTATGTTTACAAGTCTTTTTGTCATGCTTTTATTGTACTATTGTTGTAATAGGAAATGTATGGCTCTTTACAGTTTAAACACAATCAAATAATAGATGAATCTGAAATTAATAATTTAAACACCGATAACCCGGCTGGCGAATACTTAATTCAATTAACATATACGCCGCGTCGAGAACAAATTAGGAACCATTTTTTTGTAAACTTCGCTTTTAAGAGGCGTAAGTTTCCACTTAAGCAGGGGGTTGTTATAACTCTGACTCGCTAATACATTAAAAATTAATAATTAAGAGAAGTACATTCTGCACTTCTCAGCATTCCAATCTCAAGTGGCACCGTTAAGGGCCTTCCGCCGTCGCCCAAATCTGAGGTCACTTACACCAGTCTCTCTCCGTCATCCTAAAGAGCCACACACGTTCTAATTCCTAATTTTGTAATATCTAAATCTTTTTTAATATACATATAATATTTCAAGTAAAACAGTTTGCCTTTTTTCAAAACCCTCCATAAAGGCAAAGCCTAACAGTACGTATGTTTTAGATTCATTTCATCTTGCTTAAAGAGTATAATGAAGTTTGCATTATCCCGCACCAGCTGTTTAGGTATTTTGCTGTATGTTTGACATAGATAAAAACAATCTAATCCCTTGTGTCTACCCATCGAGAAGTGTAAACGGATAGGTTCTTGTTCTTCCATCGACACATCATCAAAAATTATGATACTGTTGCTTTGAGTCTCTTCCGGTGAGGCTACCTCACTTTTATCTGAGAAAGTGTAGAAATTCACTTCAGGCACCTGACTAAACACTTTGCTTAAAAACATGTATTTTGGTTGATTTAACGATTTGGAGTATAAGTAGACATTTTCAAATATCAGACCTTTTAGCTCCAGCAGTAAGGTGAGTAATAGATTAGTTTTACCACAACCAGATGGACCGCATATTAGACATCTGATACTGTTAGGTAGGAGTACACTATGTCTGTAACGTATATTATCACTATCGTATTTCGAATTTATATCCCATCTTTTAACTGATAAACACGTGGGTTGCTTCTGAAACTTCATTTTGATAAGCAATTTAATCGCTTGCTCGTGCCTTATATATCTTAATTCAATAACGACAGCGGTAAGAGTAGTAGGTAGTTTAAAATGATTGTGCAACAGAGAAATAAGGTCAGTCTTCACGAAACTTCTATGAAAGGTGGAAGTGGTTTAGTCAATACACTTATCAATAACCTACCTTTCGAGTTACACGTACCCGGCTACAATTATTGCGGACCTGGAACAAAATTGGAAAAACGTTTGAAGAGAGGTGATGTAGGTGTTAATCCTTTGGACGAGGCCTGTAAATTACACGACATTGCATACGCTCAAAACTCATCCTTAGACTATCGACATAGAGCTGATTTGGAATTGGCATTAGCAGCGAAGAAACGTCAACTTGAGTCAAATAGTTTAACTGAACGATTGGTGGCGCTAGGTGTGAATAAAATAATGAAACAGAAAGTGAAAAGAGGTTTAGGAATGATGCCCCTCAAAAAGGTTATAACAGCCGCACGTAAAGCTATGAAAAACCACCAACGACATCATGGTGAGGTCAATGAGAGCGGTAAACGTGGAAAGATTAAAAAAATATCTACCTGTAAATTGATAAGCACCGCTATTAAAGCTGCTAAAAGAAGCATCAAGGACAGTAAGAGGAATGTGAAAAATCCAAGGGTTATTCCTCTACCGAAAAGTGGTGGCTTCCTTCCGTTGATACCGATACTGGGGGCGTTGGCGGCTGCTGGATCTCTTGCTGGTGGAGTCACAACCGCGGCTAAAAATATTTATGAAATGGTTAAAAAGAAAGATCAATCGAGTGATAGAGCACCAGTAGCTGTAGGGAGGGGCATGTATATGGCACCTTACAAAAAAGGTATGGGCCTCTATCTGACACCGTATCAAAAAAACTAGACATCGCCCTACCGAATCGTGCCCTCCTCAACTATGAGCTTGTAAAATATGTTAAGCAGCTAAAAATTCCTCGTTTCCGGGGTGTAGTCATGCGAGATGCTCTACAGAAGCGAAAATCACGACCGTGGAGGTATGAAACGGGGATCGTAAATTTAGACGATTCACGTGGGCCAGGAACACACTGGGTAGCATATGCGAAGAAAGATCAAAATTGCGAGTACTTTGACAGTTATGGAAATTTGAGACCACCACAGGAGTTTCTCAAATACATGTTAAATGGTGATGATGTCATCAATATCAGTTATAACTATAACAATATACAGAAAGACATGACATAACTGTGGTCACTTATGTTTACGTTTCCTGTTAAATGTTTGTAATGATATGTTTAGAATAAAATAAAATATATAAATGCTATTCCAAGAAAACACATACATTCATTTCACAGCCTTCTGTTAGATTGTGATAATGTCTTTTTCTTTATCGCTCAATGGTACGGATCCCTTATTGAACGTGGATTTTTTACCACCTATAGAACTGGGTGAAGGTGAATATGAGTGTGCTTTGATTTATTTTAAATCATTCAATTCTATTCCTAATGTGGATAGGAGCAACAACCTATTTCATTATGGAGATACTGTTATTACGGTTCCTGAAGGCTCTTATGAGCTCGATAACATTATTCACTACCTGGAACAAGAGATCGACAGTACAGCAGGTGACGACCCTTATAAAACGATTGATATACTAGCTAATACGAATACTATGAAGTGTACAATTTATTCTCCATATTATGATATACACTTTGAGAAAGAGAACAGCATCGGAAACATTTTTGGTTTTTCTCGGAAAATTCTCCTCAAAAACCAAGCGCATCACTCCGATCAATCGATAAACATTCTAATCACAAACACTATAAGAGTAGAATGCAATATCGTTCGAGGCTCATTCATAAATAATAAACCAACCCATGTGCTACACGAGTTTTCACCGTCTGTACCTCCTGGATACCAAATAATAGAGTGTCCTCCAAATCTCATCTATTTACCGATAAAGACGAATACAATTCAAAATCTACAAGTGCGTATTACCAACGAACAAGGGAATCTTGTGAACTTTAGAAACGAGAACATTTCACTTCGCCTGCATATAAGGAGGAAAATAGCCTCATGATTATCTATAAAACAAATGGTGAGGCAATACAATGCCATAGTCTTTCCACCTCTCAACTGGAGAGAACATCTCACCAAAAGCAGCCAAAAGTAGAAGCAAGAACGAAGATTACGAAAGATAACGCATTGTTTCTTCAATCACTCGGATTACAAGTAAATTCCTAGTTATAATGACGTCATCATCATCGATTCTAAATATAGGAGATAGTGTTTTATTTGATGATAGTATATAGGGAATTGAATATCACTCATATTTACCCTATAGTGAATCGTATAAAAACAATGATGAGATCCGAATCCGTATCAATGATCAAGATGCAATAGTACTACCTTGTGAGAGTCAGTTGGTAATTGAGGGTACTACTACAAAATCTTCTGCTTTCGTCAACAATGCTCCTGCTCACCTCTTTCAAGACATCCGCTATGAATTGAATGGTGTAGAGATTGATAGAACAAAAAACTGTGGTATTACCACCACAATTAAGGGAGCAGTATCCTATGGAGAAGAAGAGTGTAAAAGTTTGGAAAATAGCGGTTGGAATATGAATGGTTATAAAGAGTTTGATGGTGACTTCTGTTTCACTATTCCACTTCGACATTTGTTGGGGTTCGCTGAAGATTACAATAAAGTCATAGTTAATGCGAAACATGAACTGATATTGAACCGAAGCTCTTCTGATCTCAACTGTGTAGTTCTCAAAGACTCAACAAAAAAGATTGAACTTGAAATAACCCGTATAGCATGGCGTATGCCCATTGTCAAGGTATCTGATAAAGAAAAGCTACGTTTATTGAAGTATGTGGAGAACAACATCCCCATTCCGATTGCATTCCGCTCGTGAGATCTTTATGAGGGTTACCAACATCCCAAAAACATATTTGGACCGTGAAAACAAGTACACAGTTGGAGAAACCTCGCTACATCATAGTCGGATTCCAACATTCACGTAATAACGACGCAGTCAAAGATAAGAGCATCTTTGATCACATCCACTTTTATAATGCACGTTTATATCTCAATTCTCAATACTATCCATACGACTCATTCTATAATGACTTTGATAAGGGTGTGTTTTCACTTTTGTATGACGCATTCATAAACTTTAAAAGATCCAATTATGGATTGAAGAGCTCCAGCGTACAAATAAGCCCACCTCATTTCAAAACGAAAACCCCTCTAGCTGTCATCGATTGTTCCAGACAAACTGACACACTTCGTTCCGGCACCGGTGGCACCATAGACATGAAACTGGAGCTAGAGTTTAAAAAACCTGTATCGAGTGATACCACTGCTTATTGTTTAACTATAAATGACTCTCTCTTCGAATACAGTATTCTTACAAAAGCTGTTCGAAAAATAACTTCATAAACTCTGTCAGAGTAGTTGAGAGAAAGAGAGCAGTTAATCATCAACACTTATAGCGACAACATGTATCAGTTTATACAACCCTTATATTATACTCCATCGATTCCACCCTTGCACTTTGAACTTTGCAAGTATATGTATCAAGTTTCCAGCTCCACGATTCCATATATTAAAACATATTTGAAGCCATCAGATCAAATCGATGGATTACTGGAAGAGTGTATTGATATTGCTAATCGGATAACATTAACTAAAGACGAGTGGGACCTGATATTTATGAGAAACGTCTCTGAAATATCGGAATTCTTCACATCTGGCTCAATTCCTGTACCAAATCAGCAGCAGCAGCAGCAGCGTCAAGTGATCAATTATATAAACCTACCTGAACATGAAGATGGAAGCAAAAAATTCATCATAATTGACATTGGAACGAAATCGATTGTCATCTGCTGTGAAGAGTGGTGGTGTCTGAATCATTTATTGAATTGTCTTGATTCACGTTTACGTCACTTAACAAGGGTAAAGAGTTACTATGAGAACCGTATTAATTTCTTTAGAAAGCGATTCAAGCTTGTCTGACCGAAAACAATGTCTGAAGCCTATGCAATTGTGAAAAATGTCTATGATGAAATGTCAATTGTGGATCAAGAAATCAAATGTTTTGTAATCGATTATTTATTCTTCTCATGCTTTCTATAAAATAATAAAATGTGTTATTTAGTTGACAGCATACTTTGTTTCTTTTATCTCGATATACCAACCGCAACCCAACCGCAAAAAGTAAAAAAAAAAAATAGTAGATATAAATTAATTATTTAAATCATTCAGTTCCTAGTCGTTTGCGGATAACATACGCTATCACTACTTGTTTTTTTTTATAATCATAGTGTAGCATAACAATGTACGAGTGTCCTTTTTGTAATACAAAAGTGGAGAGTAATCAATTAATTACTCATTCGAGAACGAAACGTCATAAGTTACTATGTAAACAAGATGCAGGAGATTATTTCATGTATGTTGTGAATACAGCGTTTAAGTGTAGAATCGTGACATATCGTATTAATGAATCATCATCAACTGCATTAAACCCAGAAGTTTACTTAGCAGGAGCTGCATCTAAAATTCAAGAATTGCTTAAAATGGAAATAGCATCAAACAAACATATTAAGGTAAACATTGAACTTTTCTGCACGTATATTATAGTAAGAGAGAATGAAGTGATTAGAGACTTGAAATCATTCAACACTAAAAACATACATTTACAACAATCATCGGACTTATCTCATTACTATAACGAGACCTGCGCTAAAATTCTGAAGAAATGTGAAGAGTTTCAAGAGATAGCGGATGGACATTGGAGAAGATTGAATTTTTAGAGATTAACATCAACAAATACGTACCGTTAAAGGCCGGCTCTTACATACCACTTCCGGATTGGATACAACGTAAACATGCATGTGTGAATGTACAGAACACCGACAATGCCTGCTTTTTCTGGGCAGTAGCAAGCGCCCTCTATCCAGCTGATTCCAACTCGAATCGTCTAATATCATACCCGCACTATGAGACTCTTCAAAACAGCAGGAATTAATTTACCAGTATCGATTCAAGGAATCAAACGTTTCGAAGAGTTTAACCAGATCAATATTAATGTGTATGGTATTAAAAAAAAAACTAAAAAGATCGTACCCATGTATATATCTAAGGGTAACCCCAACAATCGTCATGTCAATCTCTTATTTTATGAAGATACTAAACATAATGGTAAATCTCATTATTGTTGGATAAAACAAATGTCTCGTCTGATACGCTCTCAAATTACCGGTCATAAAAATAAAATATTTTTCTGTGATGGATGCTTGCAATATTTCACTAGTGAGTCTAAAATTGAACGTCATAAGATGTTAGGATGTGAAAAAGCTTTAATAGAACTACCTACTCCCGACGATAAGTACTTGAGTTTCAAAAATATTAGTCATCAACTTTCTGTACCATTTGTTATATATGCAGATTTTGAATCAATTTTAAACCCCCTCAAAATGGAGGAAATGAAAACCACTTATTACACTCATGAGCACATTCCATGCGCTTTTGCGTATTATATACATTGTAACTATGATAGTTCATTAAGTAGATTTGTTACATATCGTGGTGAAGACTGTGTTAAAAAGTTTGTAGATAATATCTATTTGGAGACTCGTTATATTGCTGATAATTACTCAAATAAAATACTATATTATGATAAAAATGAAAGCTTGATAATGGATAACACATTCAATCATTGTCATATTTGTGAGCAACCATTGTTATCATCAGTAGCTGTTTATTGGGGGTTCTGGATCACAGGAAGTCCAGCATAAGTAGACCCGTGAGGGTATGTAGTTAGTGTGGGGCGAGCGTTCAGGTTATAGTGGTTAGTAGTGAAAAAATGGTGTGTCGAGCGGAAAGCGTATGTTGATAAGAAGGTGTTGCGGGGGCGCTGCTGGGCGGGTGCGGGGCGGGGAAGTGTATGAAATGTCATGAAACTTTGTTGTTGCGGTTAGTGTTCTTTTGCTAAGTACGTCTGATGGTGATGTGTTTACATTATAGTACGTTTGTATCTATTTAATTTCGGATGGTAGCATTGGTGTAGGAAGGTTCGTGATATTAATTATTATTTGCAATGTCTGATTCAGTGAAATCTAATGTGGAAGACATTTATGAAATGATTTTCAAGAATGTTCATGGTGAGATAATATTGACTAAAAGTATGCGGACTGCTCAGAAGATATCTAACTCAGATTCATCAAAACATCAGGACAATGATGTTGATGATGATGATGATGATGACGATGATGGAAGTCGTATGGAAGACTCGAAGACATCTAATGTTGAAAACATACATTACGTTGTATTCAAGAGTGATGATGAGGTTACACATACATTTGTTCGAGTTAGCGATGATGATGATGATGATGATGCTGAGGGAATGGATGAGTGTGGTACTGGTTCAGCATCATCACAAGTGAGTAGAACAATAGCCTCATTGATGAGTGAATATAATAGAGATCACAAGCCACAGCACCCGCAATTCAGTTCAAAAACAAAACGTTTGCACACTTTCATAGACTGGCCTCGAGGTATGCGTCAGAAGCCTGAAGATCTTGCAGAAGCTGGTTTCTTTTATACTGGTAGCGGAGATAGAACCATGCGTTTTCATTGTGGTGGAGGCTTAAAAGATTGGGAAGATGATGATGATCCTTGGCAGCAACATGTTCAGTGGTTTAGTGGTTGTGCTTATGTAAAGAAACTTACATCGTGTTTTATGTGAGAATAAATGGGAAGGTAAAAAAAGAAACAAAAAAACTGTATACAACAAAAAATGTATTTTATTTGATTAAATAATGTCCCCAAGCCAAAGTGTTTATTCCATCCTCAGTAATAAATCTTTTATCATCATTACCACACAGAATTTTTTTTCTCTTAGCGCTAGTTCAGACACGGCGGGAACCGCGCGATTTCAGAATCGCATGGAAATCGCGCGGGTCTTATTTGTATGAGTTAGTGAGTAATCGTTCAGACATACCCGCGCGGTTAATCAAACCGCGCGGTTCCCGCAACCCAACCGCCAGAAAATAGAATCGCGCTACTCCCGCGCGTTTCTATTACTATGGAGTCTTTACTTCGCGTTCAGTTGCATTGCTGCTACCGCGCGGTTAGCTCGTGAGTTCGCCATGGATCGTTTCGACACTGAACTATTTATTGATGAGGTGGAGAAGAGACCTGCAATATGGGATATTCAGTGCGATGATTATTCGAATAAAATAAGCAAGAACCGAGCTTGGCAAGAGTTGGTGGAGATATTTGGAGATTGTGAAGACACATTGGAAAAAAAGAATATTTTAAGTAAGTAGGTTTATTCACCAAAAATGAACTGACAGAATTATTAGCTATTACAATTATTATTACGAAGCGCTAGTATATTATACTCTCCGTATACTTTAGGTACTTAACTAAATATAAACAAACTTCGGCTGTTTTATGCATACATTTCGAACATTTTTCAAATGTAGGTCACAACGTTATTACCTTATTTTGTTTGTTTACATTTAGTTATGTACCTAAACATTACAAGTAGGTACGGTATGTTAGTTGTAGCTATATTTTTGTGTCTTGCCATGGAACACGCCCATCGTTCACAAAGTAATGAGCGAATTTATCTCTGATATTCAAAGATGACGGTGTCCCTCTTCCCGCATGCAAGGTATTGAGATTAGTCATTGGTGCTGTATATAAAGTATCTTTAAATTTTAGGCCATCTCTTGTCCGCACATAGTTATGTAGAATACAACAGGCCTTTATTATGTCTTCGGCAAAATCTATATTTACATTTATAGGCCTATGAAAGATGCGCCATTTGTTTGCCAAAATACCAAAAGTGCACTCAATGTTACGTCGGGCTCTCGATAACCTATAGTTAAAAATCCTTTTTTCATATGGTAAACATTTGCCTGAATATGGACGCATTAAATTTTCCGCTAAGCCGAAGGCTTCATCTCCAACTATAACATAAGGCATTGGTGTTGGGTCTACATTAGATATGGGTTTAGGTATTGGTATGTTTAATGATTTTTCTGTTAGTCGTTTATAAAATAACGAATTTTTAAATATAGCAGAATCACTGCTTTTGCCATAAGCCCCAATATCAACATAAGTAAAGCAATAGTTGGCGTCGCAAAGTGCTAAGAGGACTATGGAAAAGAAATGTTTATAGTTATGATACAAAGATCCCGAATCAACAGGCTTTATAACTCGGATATGCTTGCCGTCTATAGCACCAATGCAATTTGGGAAATTTGCATATCTCTCAAAATCTCGTGCTATTGTCTTCCAGGTATCTTCAGTCGCTTCGGGCATGACTATGTTTACCAACTTATTCCACAATGATTTACATACTTCGCGGACAATTCCTGTAATCGTCGATTTTCCTAGGCGATAATTGTAGCTAAGTTCTCCAAATGAACAACCCGTACCAAGATATCTGAAACAAGAAAATTATTAATAATATTATTATTTTTAGGTACACAACTCCAAAAAAAATGGAAAAACATACGAGACTGCTACAATAAAGAATACAAAAAAGAAAAAACAACTCCTTCTGGTTCAGGTGCTCGTAAAGGAGCCCGATATATGTACTTTTCAAGACTTTCTTTCCTGCAGAATAGTGTAAGTAATAAAGACACTACAACTAATATTGAAGAACAGAATGAAAGGCAAACTGAGGAGACAAGTCAACTAAACGCCAATGCAACCGAAGCCACTGAAGTACGTCCCCCTAAACGTAAGAAAACACAAGTGCCAGAAGAAAAAATAGCTGTTTTAATAGAAAAAAGCATCAAGTCACGAAAAGTTTTTCAGGATGAACTTCAAGAAAATAGTATTACCAAACAAGATGACGACAAACTCTTTTGCTTGTCGTTATACAAGGAACTCAAAAAAGTACCCGAAAATAGGCGCTTAGCAACTAAAATTGAATTACTTCAAGTGATACAAAAAGGACAAATCTTACCACCCCCTGTTCGCTACAATGCTCAGCAGATCACACCTATGCATTGGCAAGGACATAATTATACAAGCCCGCAAGGATATTTTACTACATCTGGATCATCTCCTCCTGTTATTCCGTCACCGTCACCGTCACCATCGCAATTTAGTTCTGGCTCTCAGTCGTCTACTGTTATAGAGAATATTTATGCTGATTTTGAAGAACAACAATAAATCTTACCTTAGAGTTATTACGAGTTTCTCTTCCGGTGACACGCTTGGCCTCAAATGCGTTTCAGAGCTTGAAATATCTTGCCTGATCAGTTCAATTAGTTCATCAAAAGATTTTATTGACATTCTCAAATAGTCAAAAAATTTGTTATCATACATTCTTAAATTGGGATATAACGTTACGAACTGACCATGTACTAGTCGGTCACTTAATATTGGATGCACCCAATACCGCCTTTTTCTTTTCTTTTTTTTAAGGAGCAACCACAGCAACACACACACTTCTTCGTCGACCTCCATTTTCAAACTGACGCTATACCCGCACGAAAATCGCATACTAACCGCGGTGTCTGAATAGCATCACAATTTTGCGGTTTCAAACCGCGCGATTCGTAAACGCACGATTCCCGCATGTCTGAACGAGCGCTTAATTTGTGTATAAACGTGGTGCTTATCGCTAGTAAACGTATACATGTTATCATATTTTACATAGTCACAATCAAGTGCTTTTTTATAATTTTCAAAATGTAACTTTCTTACAATAGCGGCGGAGGTGCCTTTGTTTTTCTTTACAGTCAAATCATTTTCTAAAACATAACTATACATTTTAGAACGTAAACCAATAAATTCTTTGATGATACAACCATTGGTTTCATCTTTCATAAGACCACTCACTTTTTTGTTGACTAATGGTAGATTATAAACATTGTCCATGGGAAAATCAGAGGTGTCAAATTTAGTCTCTAAGTCACATCTAATATCTTCATAAAAATTTTCAGTTGTGATTTGATAGATGAAAGAATCGGTATCTGTGTAGAGTAATTGTACGTTATGTTTGTATTTAGATAGCATATATGAGTAGTGAAAATTGTACATAACATATTTGGAAAGTTCTAGTAAAGTGAAACCAGCATAAATAGGTTTATTATACAATATGTTTGTTTTATTCATTTGCACCGCAAAAATTTTTCGGAGAAAATCTTACAACTATGAAAATTAGGATGAGCTATGTATCTTTCAGCACCGTATTTACATTTAGTATTGCCTTTCTCATCACCCCACATGTTACAAAGTTTCACATCAACTCGTTTCCTTACATTCTCTATGGTTTTACCGAAAATCGAGTTGTTCATGAGCTTGTAGAAGTCTTTTTCAAACGAGTTTTTTGCAAATGTTCTTTTTTGTGTGTTTAAATCTATGTAAGGTTTAAGCCATGGGGATTGCTGAAACGATAAGATCCTATGGATTTTTTTACAAACTAACCCATGTCCTATGCATTTCTACAAGTTAACATAGTGAATTACATAATTGTGTTTGTTGTTCAGAGTAAGTTGTGGATAGTCATTGTGTAAATCATGTAGACACTGTGGATACTCCAGGTCCACTTCCAAAATGTAACCGATATCTGAATCAGGACGCTGTGCTAATATATCGAATGAGTTGATTTCATCACTCGTTAACCAAACAAAGTTTCCATAAGGCAGATATTGACTCATAGCATAACCATACAAATTATTAACATCCAAATACACAATGAAACTGTTATCCTTTGTAGAATTGTATGTGGTTGGATCTAGAAAGTTATTATTAGCCTGAGCATGTCATTTGGAAACTTGACTAATACCACCTCGAATACCAGACTGTAAGAACTGAATCATTTCATAATCGGTGAGAAGTTCGAGATTTATTCCTGTCTGTCTCAACATAGCATCCCATGAAAGACTGGGTGCTGTAAGATATCAACAAGGATCTAGTTTATATGCACTCAAACAGATACTACGGAAATTTTCAAACACTTCAGCAAGCAATAGGACATCTGTTTTGAGATATAAATCACAGTATTCACCCAACGTTTCTAATTTAAATTTTTTCCATACAGTTTGCGCGTGCATGTAATCGCTATCGGAAATATGTGTTTGTGTTAGTTCACTGTAAAATGATTGTTTATCGGGTAATGATGTATCTTTGAGTTTGGTCCAAGAGTCAAGGTATTCATATGGAAACACACCCTTTCGTGTTAAAAGACTTATTTGATCAGGATCTAAAAAGTGTTCAGATAATATATGAAATTGATCTCGTGAGAGATTTTTCACCAGTTTATCTAAACTGGTGGACATAAATTTAAACGAATCAACAAAACGTATTGTTATTCCTTTTTGAGTGTTACCATCATCGCTATCCTTAAAATATAACTTTTGACTAAATGAAATGTACTTTTCCTTATTCTGTGGTATACACTCAATGTGGACACCATCTCTTGCAGCAAGCTCCTTAATGAATGAGTGACTATAGTATCCGCTTAAATTATGAAAAAATATTGGAATATAGTTGGGTAGAGAATATTTTAAATTACATAGCTGATGTGCTACACCTCTATTTTTCCCTGTGAGATGACAATGATCGATAACTTTTTGATCGGATGATAGTAGCTGTTTATTGGGGGTTCTGGATCACAGGAAGTCCACCATAAGTAGACCCGTGAGGGTATGTAGTTAGTGTGGGGCGAGCGTTCAGGTTATAGTGGTTAGTAGTGAAAAAATGGTATGTCGAGCGGAAAGTGTATGTTGATAAGAAGGTGTTGCGGGGGCGCTGCGGGGCGGGTGCGGGGCGGGGAAGTGTATGAAATGTCATGAAACTTTGTTGTTGCGGTTAGTGTTCTTTTGCTAAGTACGTCTGATGTGTGTACAATAACAGTGACAAGTCTTATATACCAGAAGTCTTATACAATCAGCGACAGTCTTATACATCAGTATAAGGGAGTTACTTGTACGCTTACGTCTCATAATCGCTGTAAGTGTTCATTTTTTTTTAAATAAAATTATGTCATCAAATCAAGGAAAGAGTAATAATGCTCTCGCAGAATTAAATAGTTGGGGGGAATAAAACTTGGAGAAAAATAAGTGATTTGGAGATAAATAAGCCTTATAAGATCATAGAAGCTAGTAGGATGTCTTCAAAGTATGCACCAAACGCAATGCAGACGGTGGTGCATCTGGAGAATGGATATACAGTCACACTACCATCAAGATTTAACGATATAAATGAAGACCTACTGACTGAGCTTAATAGTGGTATTCATCTCATAAATAAAGGAGCAAGCGGGAATACATGGATTATCAACTTTTCTTTAGAATAATCTATTGAGGAATTAAATAATTATTTTATATTACAGTGACTGACGCTACCTACTGATATAAGTAATTTTAGACGACTTAGTATATTCACATATGATGATTATGATGTCACTAGTTGAAACAATGTACACACATCAAAAGTGTCTAGGGATCAAGCATTTTTATGCGGATTTCTTGAGATTGAGATGTGGCTTTGTAATAAATTTATGATTTTATAAATTTATATGGATCCTTTTTGGTGCATTTCATAATTTGAATCAGGAACTGTGAATCAAATTCGAGTAAAAGATGAAAATCAGCTGTCAATATTTTCCCTATAAAAACATACAACGCATTGAAGACATTATTAGTGCTACTGTTTCCCTACTACTGATTAAAACCAACGTTATTATGGAGCGGCGACGTCATTTAAGCAGGGAAGAAATGCTCAGAGCCGTGGGAATGATAGAAGCTGGTTCCCGGCAACGTACTGTGGCTTTAGCTCTGAATACAAGTCAGAGTGTTATCAGTCGACTTTGGACACGTTACCGAAGCACTGGTACCGTGGCTGAGCGCCATGGAGGACGGTATCGCTGCACCACACGGAGACAAGACCGATACATTCAAATCTTAACTCGAAGAGCTCCAACAATAACCGCCATGATGTTAGCCGTGAGGCTTCATCACTCTTCAGGGAACTTAATTAGCGACCAAACAGTCAGAAACCGCTTGCATGAAGTGAACCTTCATTCCCGAAGACCGCTACGGGTACCACCTATAGCAATGCACAATCGTAGGATTCGATATCAATGGGCTCTTGAACACAGAAATTGGGCAGAAGAACAATGGCGTTTCGTGTGCTTTTCTGATGAGTCTCGTTTTGGTATGAGACCGGATACAAGACGTATACGACACTGGAGAACCCCTGGACGCCAACAGCGATTAAAATCCTGCCAGGAAGTCCATCCTTATAGTGGTGGAACCATCATGGTATGGGCGGGTATTTGGATCGGCGGAAGAACTGAGTTGATTTGGATCAGAGGCAACCTCAACGCTCAAATTTATGCTGAGACGATTGTATCAGACGTCATCGTTCCTCTACAAGTGCAAATCGGTCCCTTATTTCAGTTAATGCATGATAATGCACGACCGCACACCGCAAGAGTTGTAAGACAGACTCTCGCCGCAGCTAACATCAATGTCCTGCCCTGGTCTGCTCAGTCGCCAGACTTGAACCCGATTGAGCATGCATGGGATATGCTACAGAGAAGAGCTCTGCCGAATATGGAGGGTATCCAGTCGCAAGAAGACCTTTTTTTGTTGTTGCAACGAACATGGGCGGCCATTCCACAGCGTGATTTGGATGAACTCATTTTGAGTATGCCAAACCGATGTTCTTGTGTTGTTAGTGTTCGCGGTAGAAACACGGATTATTAATTGTTTAAGTTACCCAATAAAATTTTAGAGAAAACTGTTATTTCAGTCTTTTTTTCGAACTTTTGTGTTAGTGGTTCAAATGTCAAAAATCCCTTTATTAGGAAAATGGCAAATTTCTTTATTAATGCAAAGGTGACTTGGTTTATCGTTACTGTGACAAACGAAAACACTTTATTTGATCAATCCTTAAAGAAAATTTTAATTAATATCAATCAGGAGAAAAGTTATTGCAAAAATATATGTTGATCCCTAGACACTTTTGATGTGTGTATTTCGAATGTAAGAAGAATTGGTTAAAACATATATCTTCAAACAGATTGCTACGACTGTTACAAGACCTATACCCCTTGCGAAGCTGAATGGAGACGTGAGTGTTTTACTAAAAAGTGTTTATGAGAAAAGTGATTTCAGTGATGCAAACACCTATTCCCTGATTGAGATCTGGGACGATATCACGTCTCATTTGGAGGATACTGCAGGTGATATCGATGTGGAAGTGAAAGAGTGGTTTCAGTTATTAAGTGACACACCGTCAGAGTGTTTCGCTCACGAACTATTCACCGAACAAATAGGTAATGATTTAATGAACTGTTTAATTTATGCTGTAAGCGAGTGTGGTATAGAAATATTTTAAAGTTTTCACTTGCGATTTTTTTTTTGTTTGTATATCTGCGAAAGTGTTTTCTTTTTTTTTGTGTACTTCATTATGCATCTAGAAAATATAAAGTATATTATTGATGTAGATGGGTTTCAGATGTTAAAGAATATGTACTTTAAAGAAGTGGCAATTTACAATGTTCAGGATAAGATTCTTTATTTGTTTTATATAAAACTCCCAACATGGTTATTAGATTATAAACATGATAAAACAATCATGTTTGTCACAAGATATATTCACGGTATGCAATTAAAAAATTTTGACAATGATATTAGTTTTTCAGAGTTTGTAGAACGAATAAAGAGTTTTGACCCAAACAAACAGTTCACATGGGCTTACAAAGGGGGGATAGTAGAAAGAGATTTTTTAACAAGTTTAGGGTTTATATCATATAATTTGGAAACAATAAATTGTCCGAAGGTAGAAGTAGTTATAGAAAATTTAAAATTACACCGCCTTAAGAATTGTACGAGGCATGTGGCATATAAAGGAAAACCACCCTGCACCTGTCACTGTAGTGGTGTAGAGGTGCGAGCATTTTCAATGTGGTTAGAACACCATCTACTTAATCGATAAGTGTAGCATTTAATTTTTTTTTGTGTAGGTAGGTATCTAGTTGTTTTTGTTTTTTTCATAATTTGTATCTAGTTCATTTATATTGACTAGAAAATTATTTAGTATAAATTGGTAGCCTGTTGGTACCTATTATGTGTTTCACATGTATATCTAATAATAATAAACATTTAACTTTTGTCTATACCTAATTAACTGTTATTATTAAGTCTTTTTTTAAATGTAATAATAATAATAAGCGTTTAAGAAAAAAATAAAAAAAAATGTTAGCAAGCTTCAGGTAGGTCAGTGAAATAAAACATAATAAACTTTAATTAATCTTGTTTTCTTTATTTATCCAACTCGTTGAATCTATACCGAACCACTTCACTAGAACTTTGTCACCCTTTCTAAAGCATTCGATACAGTCTCAATCCCTAAACTTCTACTTAAGCTGGAGAACATCGGTGTGCGAGGAACTCCACTAAATTTATTTAAAAGCTATCTCACTGATAGGATGCAAAGTGTGATTATAAATAATTACACAAGCAATGAGCACCCATTAGGTAATTACGGAGTACCACAGGGAAGTATCCTAGGACCTACGCTCTTTCTAATATATATTAACCAGTTAAGCATACTGACACTTACAAATTGTAATGTTTTTACTTACGCAGCTGACACAGCGCTTATCGTATACGGCTCAGATTGGAATGAAACGAAACGTCACGCTGAGAACTGTCTTATCACGGTTTCAAAATGGCTCGCTACTAATCTTCTTACTCTTAATGTCGAAAAAACAAAATTCATACCTTTTTCTATAAGTAAGAAGAGTCAGCCTCTACAGAATTTTGATATTAAATTCCACAGCTGCCACTTAAAGCCTGACTGTACCTGTCCACACTTAAGTAAAGGGTCGCATATTAAATATCTCGGAGTAGTAATAGATGAGCATTTAAATTGGCACAAGCATATTTCGTCACTTACATGTAGAGTTCGTAAAATAATTTATATCTTTAAGCTACTTAGAAACTCAGCAGACATCAACACACTCAAAACTGTCTACTACTCCTTGTGCCAATCACTACTGACATACTGTGTAACTGCCTGGGGGGGAGCTACAAAAACATCGCTGCTACCGCTGGAGAGGGCTCAAAGAGCTGTTCTGAAGGTGATGCTACGCAAACCGTTTAGATACCCGACTGAACAATTATATCAGGACTGCAAGTTGCTCACTGTCAGACAACTCTTTGTTTTCCGAACCACTCTACGCAAACATGCCTCCGTCCCATCAAGACAAGTACTCCATACTCGACGTAGGTCTGCGCGAGTATGTCAAGTTGAGCGTTCTAGGACCACATTTGCTGCTCACCAATATTTCATCCTAAGTTCTAGATTATACAACAAGCTTCAAAACAAATTAGCAATAAATAGTCTAAACCCTTTCGAATTAAAAAGAAACCTGTTAAATTTCCTCCCAAATTTAAATTATTCCGATACAGAGGAACTTATATATTCTAAAAATTACAACTAAAATACCTAACTTTTCATTTCCTTGACAGATACTTACTATATTTACCACACTCACACACTCCACAATGGACCAATCTAACTCAACAACAACACTCTTACACACACAAACACTCGCCACAATTAGCATTTAAGCCCCTTTAATAAATATGTATGTTAGCATCAGAGTTATTACGCAGTTATGAATATTTTGTAAAACGTGTCAATCCCGTAAAGTACACTGTCCTTCAAGATACAGGATTTTCCTAGTTTGAAGGGCAGGGGTCTTCTCATATGTAATAGCCATACCCATTCCATATTGATAGAACGCTGATGTTACCTAGGCTAAGTCTTTTAGTAAATAAATAATTACTTACTTACTTACTTACTTACTTTCTCTTCAACACTTTCTCCACTAGATACACATCAGGATATTTAACTTTTTGCAGTTCCAGTTCATAAAATCCACCTAAGATTGGTTGTTTCCTTTCTTTCGAATGTAAGAAGAATTGGTTAAAGATGGTTGACTGGTAGAAAATGCCTATGGCATTAAGTCCGCCTCTGTACATTTATGTGCTTGAAGTATTAAATAAATAAATAATAAATAAATAAATATATCTTCAAACAGATTGCTACGACTGTGGACAAGACCTATACCCCTTGCGAAGCTGAATGGAGACGTGAGTGTTTTACTAAAAAGTGTTTATGAGAAAAGTGATTTCAGTGATGTAAACACCTATTCCCTGATTGAGATCTGGGACGATATCACGTCTCATTTGGAGGATACTGCAGGTGATATCAATGTGGAAGTGAAAGAGTGGTTTCAGTTATTAAGTGACACACCGTCAGAGTGTTTCGCTCACGAACTATTCACCGAACAAATAGGTAATGATTTAATGAACTGTTTAATTTATGCTGTAAGCGAGTGTGGTATAGAAATATTTTAAAGTTTTCACTTGCAATTTTTTTTTTTTTGTTTGTATATCTGCGAAAGTGTTTTCTTTTTTTTTGTGTACTTCATTATGCATCTAGAAAATATAAAGTATATTATTGATGTAGATGGGTTTCAGATGTTAAAGAATATGTACTTTAAAGAAGTGGCAATTTACAATGTTCAGGATAAGATTCTTTATTTGTTTTATATAAAACTCCCAACATGGTTATTAGATTATAAACATGATAAAACAATCATGTTTGTCACAAGATATATTCACGGTATGCAATTAAAAAATTTTGACAATGATATTAGTTTTTCAGAGTTTGTAGAACGAATAAAGAGTTTTGACCCAAACAAACAGTTCACATGGGCTTACAAAGGGGGGATAGTAGAAAGAGATTTTTTAACAAGTTTAGGGTTTATATCATATAATTTGGAAACAATAAATTGTCCGAAGGTAGAAGTAGTTATAGAAAATTTAAAATTACACCGCCTTAAGAATTGTACGAGGCATGTGGCATATAAAGGAAAACCACCTCGCACCTGTCACTGTAGTGGTGTAGAGGTGCGAGCACTTTCAATGTGGTTAGAACACCTTCTACTTAATCGATAAGTGTAGCATTTAATTTTTTTTGTGTAGGTAGGTATCTAGTTGTTTTTGTTTTTTTTTTTCATAATTTGTATCTAGTTCATTTATATTGACTAGAAAATTATTTAGTATAAATTGGTAGCCTGTTGGTACCTATTATGTGTTTCACATGTATATCTAATAATAATAAACATTTAACTTTTGTCTATACCTAATTAACTGTTATTATTAAGTCTTTTTTTTATGTAATAATAATAATAAGCGTTTAAGAAAAAAATAAAAAAAAATGTTAGCAAGCTTCAGGTAGGTCAGTGAAATAAAACATATTATACTTTAATTAATCTTGTTTTCTTTATTTATCCAACTCGTTGAATCTATACCGAACCACTTCACTAGAACTTTGTCACCCTTTCTCTTCAACACTTTCTCCACTAGACACACATCAGGATATTTAACTTTTTGCAGTTCCAGTTCATAAAATCCACCTAAGATTGGTTGTTTCCTTTCTTTCGAATGTAAGAAGAATTGGTTAAAAGATATATCTTCAAACAGATTGCTACGACTGTGGACAAGACCTATACCCCTTGCGAAGCTGAATGGAGACGTGAGTGTTTTACTAAAAAGTGTTTATGAGAAAAGTGATTTCAGTGATGCAAACACCTATTCCCTGATTGAGATCTGGGACGATATCACGTCTCATTTGGAGGATACTGCAGGTGATATCAATGTGGAAGTGAAAGAGTGGTTTCAGTTATTAAGTGACACCGTCAGTGTTTCGCTCACGAACTATTCACCGAACAAATAGGTAATGATTTAATGAACTGTTTAATTTATGCTGTAAGCGAGTGTGTTATAGAAATATTTTAAAGTTTTCACATGCGATTTTTTTTTTTGTTTGTATATCTGCGAAAGTGTTTTCTTTTTGAAGTGAAACTTCTTTACGCACGCTTGACTTGGGGAGTAAGCTGGCGAACGCGTGACGTAAGCGTTACGAAAAGTGTGATCGGGCAAGGCGAACAGAAGTTAAGTGGGGGATATAAGCAAGAGACAGCAGTGCGCGCGCACATTTTCTTTCTCTCTTCCTCTCATAGCCAAATACGTTCCGTATATCTAAGCACACTGCAGGCTTATTGTCTGTATCACAGTGTAGGAGCAAGAGAGAGCAGTGCGCGCGCACATTTTCTTTCTCTCTTTCTCTTATAGCTAGTAAATGAAATTTCGTAATTCTATTTCGTTTTGAACAATTTTATGAATTAATATTTTGTTCAATACATTCAATATTCTACGTTTAAAGTTATATGTATATGTGTATACATGTATATATTGTACACACACATATTTGTTTTATATAAAACTCCCAACATGGTTATTAGATTATAAACATGATAAAACAATCATGTTTGTCACAAGATATATTCACGGTATGCAATTAAAATATTTTGACAATGATATTAGTTTTTCAGAGTTTGTAGAACGAATAAAGAGTTTTGACCCAAACAATTCACATGGGCTTACAAAGGGGGGATAATTGAAAGAGATTTTTTAACAAGTTTAGGGTTTATATCATATAATTTGGAAACAATAAATTGTCCGAAGGTAGAAGTAGTTATAGAAAATTTAAAATTACACCGCCTTAAGAATTGTACGAGGCATGTGGCATATAAAGGAAAACCACCTCGCACCTGTCACTGTAGTGGTGTAGAGGTGCGAGCATTTTCAATGTGGTTAGAACACCATCTACTTAATCGATAAGTGTAGCATTTAATTTTTTTTTTGTGTAGGTAGGTATCTAGTTTTTGTTTTTTTTTTTTCATAATTTGTATCTAGTTCATTTATATTGACTAGAAAATTATTTAGTATAAATTGGTAGCCTGTTGGTACCTATTATGTGTTTCACATGTATATCTAATAATAATAAACATTTAACTTTTGTCTATACCTAATTAACTGTTATTATTAAGTCTTTTTTTTATGTAATAATAATAATAAGCGTTTAAGAAAAAAATAAAAAAAAATGTTAGCAAGCTTCAGGTAGGTCAGTGAAATAAAACATATTATACTTTAATTAATCTTGTTTTCTTTATTTATCCAACTCGTTGAATCTATACCGAACCACTTCACTAGAACTTTGTCACCCTTTCTCTTCAACACTTTCTCCACTAGATACATATCAGGATATTTAACTTTTTGCAGTTCCAGTTCATAAAATCCACCTAAGATTGGTTGTTTCCTTTCTTTCGAATGTAAGAAGAATTGGTTAAAACATATATCTTCAAACAGATTGCTACGACTGTGGACAAGACCTATACCCCTTGCGAAGCTGAATGGAGACGTGTGTTTTACTAAAAAGTGTTTATGAGAAAAGTGATTTCAGTGATGCAAACACCTATTCCCTGATTGAGATCTGGGACGATATCACGTCTCATTTGGAGGATACTGCAGGTGATATCAATGTGGAAGTGAAAGAGTGGTTTCAGTTATTAAGTGACACACCGTCAGAGTGTTTCGCTCACGAACTATTCACCGAACAAATAGGTAATGATTTAATGAACTGTTTAATTTATGCTGTAAGCGAGTGTGGTATAGAAATATTTTAAAGTTTTCACTTGCGATTTTTTTTTTGTTTGTATATCTGCGAAAGTGTTTTCTTTTTTTTGTGTACTTCATTATGCATCTAGAAAATATAAAGTATATTATTGATGTAGATGGGTTTCAGATGTTAAAGAATATGTACTTTAAAGAAGTGGCAATTTACAATGTTCAGGATAAGATTCTTTATTTGTTTTATATAAAACTCCCAACATGGTTATTAGATTATAAACATGATAAAACAATCATGTTTGTCACAAGATATATTCACGGTATGCAATTAAAAAATTTTGACAATGATATTAGTTTTTCAGAGTTTGTAGAACGAATAAAGAGTTTTGACCCAAACAGTTCACATGGGCTAAGCACAAAGGGGGGATAATTGAAAGAGATTTTTTAACAAGTTTAGGGTTTATATCATATAATTTGGAAACAATAAATTGTCCGAAATAGAAGTAGTTATAGAAAATTTAAAATTACACCGCCTTAAGAATTGTACGAGGCATGTGGCATATAAAGGAAAACCACCTCGCACCTGTCACTGTAGTGGTGTAGAGGTGCGAGCATTTTCAATGTGGTTAGAACACCATCTACTTAATCGATAAGTGTAGCATTTAATTTTTTTTTTGTGTAGGTAGGTATCTAGTTGTTTTTGTTTTTTTTTTTCATAATTTGTATCTAGTTCATTTATATTGACTAGAAAATTATTTAGTATAAATTGGTAGCCTGTTGGTACCTATTATGTGTTTCACATGTATATCTAATAATAATAAACATTTAACTTTTGTCTATACCTAATTAACTGTTATTATTAAGTCTTTTTTTATGTAATAATAATAATAAGCGTTTAAGAAAAAAATAAAAAAAAATGTTAGCAAGCTTCAGGTAGGTCAGTGAAATAAAACATATTATACTTTAATTAATCTTGTTTTCTTTATTTATCCAACTCGTTGAATCTATACCGAACCACTTCACTAGAACTTTGTCACCCTTTCTCTTCAACACTTTCTCCACTAGATACACATCAGGATATTTAACTTTTTGCAGTTCCAGTTCATAAAATCCACCTAAGATTGGTTGTTTCCTTTCTTTCGAATGTAAGAAGAATTGGTTAAAACATATATCTTCAAACAGATTGCTACGACTGTGGACAAGACCTATACGCCTTGCGAAGCTGAATGGAGACGTGAGTGTTTTACTAAAAAGTGTTTATGAGAAAAGTGATTTCAGTGATGCAAACACCTATTCCCTGATTGAGATCTGGGACGATATCACGTCTCATTTGGAGGATACTGCAGGTGATATCAATGTGGAAGTGAAAGAGTGGTTTCAGTTATTAAGTGACACACCGTCAGAGTGTTTCGCTCACGAACTATTCACCGAACAAATAGGTAATGATTTAATGAACTGTTTAATTTATGCTGTAAGCGAGTGTGGTATAGAAATATTTTAAAGTTTTCACTTGCGATTTTTTTTTTGTTTGTATATCTGCGAAAGTGTTTTCTTTTTTTTGTGTACTTCATTATGCATCTAGAAAATATAAAGTATATTATTGATGTAGATGGGTTTCAGATGTTAAAGAATATGTACTTTAAAGAAGTGGCAATTTACAATGTTCAGGATAAGATTCTTTATTTGTTTTATATAAAACTCCCAACATGGTTATTAGATTATAAACATGATAAAACAATCATGTTTGTCACAAGATATATTCACGGTATGCAATTAAAAAATTTTGACAATGATATTAGTTTTTCAGAGTTTGTAGAACGAATAAAGAGTTTTGACCCAAACAGTTCACATGGGCTAAGCACAAAGGGGGGATAATTGAAAGAGATTTTTTAACAAGTTTAGGGTTTATATCATATAATTTGGAAACAATAAATTGTCCGAAATAGAAGTAGTTATAGAAAATTTAAAATTACACCGCCTTAAGAATTGTACGAGGCATGTGGCATATAAAGGAAAACCACCTCGCACCTGTCACTGTAGTGGTGTAGAGGTGCGAGCATTTTCAATGTGGTTAGAACACCATCTACTTAATCGATAAGTGTAGCATTTAATTTTTTTTTTGTGTAGGTAGGTATCTAGTTGTTTTTGTTTTTTTTTTTTTTCATAATTTGTATCTAGTTCATTTATATTGACTAGAAAATTATTTAGTATAAATTGGTAGCCTGTTGGTACCTATTATGTGTTTCACATGTATATCTAATAATAATAAACATTTAACTTTTGTCTATACCTAATTAACTGTTATTATTAAGTCTTTTTTTATGTAATAATAATAATAAGCGTTTAAGAAAAAAATAAAAAAAAATGTTAGCAAGCTTCAGGTAGGTCAGTGAAATAAAACATATTATACTTTAATTAATCTTGTTTTCTTTATTTATCCAACTCGTTGAATCTATACCGAACCACTTCACTAGAACTTTGTCACCCTTTCTCTTCAACACTTTCTCCACTAGATACACATCAGGATATTTAACTTTTTGCAGTTCCAGTTCATAAAATCCACCTAAGATTGGTTGTTTCCTTTCTTTCGAATGTAAGAAGAATTGGTTAAAACATATATCTTCAAACAGATTGCTACGACTGTGGACAAGACCTATACGCCTTGCGAAGCTGAATGGAGACGTGAGTGTTTTACTAAAAAGTGTTTATGAGAAAAGTGATTTCAGTGATGCAAACACCTATTCCCTGATTGAGATCTGGGACGATATCACGTCTCATTTGGAGGATACTGCAGGTGATATCAATGTGGAAGTGAAAGAGTGGTTTCAGTTATTAAGTGACACACCGTCAGAGTGTTTCGCTCACGAACTATTCACCGAACAAATAGGTAATGATTTAATGAACTGTTTAATTTATGCTGTAAGCGAGTGTGGTATAGAAATATTTTAAAGTTTTCACTTGCGATTTTTTTTTTTGTTTGTATATCTGCGAAAGTGTTTTCTTTTTTTTGTGTACTTCATTATACATCTAGAAAATATAAAGTATATTATTGATGTAGATGGGTTTCAGATGTTAAAGAATATGTACTTTAAAGAAGTGGCAATTTATAATGTTCAGGATAAGATTCTTTATTTGTTTTATATAAAACTCCCAACATGGTTATTAGATTATAAACATGATAAAACAATCATGTTTGTCACAAGATATATTCACGGTATGCAATTAAAAAATTTTGACAATGATATTAGTTTTTCAGAGTTTGTAGAACGAATAAAGAGTTTTGACCCAAACAAACAGTTCACATGGGCTTACAGAGGGGGGATAATTGAAAGAGATTTTTTAACAAGTTTAGGGTTTATATCATATAATTTGGAAACAATAAATTGTCCGAAGGTAGAAGTAGTTATAGAAAATTTAAAATTACACCGCCTTAAGAATTGTACGAGGCATGTGGCATATAAAGGAAAACCACCTCGCACCTGTCACTGTAGTGGTGTAGAGGTGCGAGCATTTTCAATGTGGTTAGAACACCATCTACTTAATCGATAAGTGTAGCATTTAATTTTTTTTTTTTTGTGTAGGTAGGTATCTAGTTGTTTTTGTTTTTTTTTTTTTCATAATTTGTATCTAGTTCATTTATATTGACTAGAAAATTATTTAGTATAAATTGGTAGCCTATTGGTACCTATTATGTGTTTCACATGTATATCTAATAATAACAAACATTTAACTTTTGTCTATACCTAATTAACTGTTATTATTAAGTCTTTTTTTTATGTAATAATAATAATAAGCGTTTAAGAAAAAAATAAAAAAAATGTTAGCAAGCTTCAGGTAGGTCAGTGAAATAAAACATATTATTACTTTAATTAATCTTGTTTTCTTTATTTATCCAACTCGTTGAATCTATACCGAACCACTTCACTAGAACTTTGTCACCCTTTCTCTTCAACACTTTCTCCACTAGATACACATCAGGATATTTAACTTTTTGCAGTTCCAGTTCATAAAATCCACCTAAGATTGGTTGTTTCCTTTCTTTCGAATGTAAGAAGAATTGGTTAAAACATATATCTTCAAACAGATTGCTACGACTGTGGACAAGACCTATACGCCTTGCGAAGCTGAATGGAGACGTGAGTGTTTTACTAAAAAGTGTTTATGAGAAAAGTGATTTCAGTGATGCAAACACCTATTCCCTGATTGAGATCTGGGACGATATCACGTCTCATTTGGAGGATACTGCAGGTGATATCAATGTGGAAGTGAAAGAGTGGTTTCAGTTATTAAGTGACACCGTCAGTGTTTCGCTCACGAACTATTCACCGAACAAATAGGTAATGATTTAATGAACTGTTTAATTTATGCTGTAAGCGAGTGTGTTATAGAAATATTTTAAAGTTTTCACATGCGATTTTTTTTTTTGTTTGTATATCTGCGAAAGTGTTTTCTTTTTGAAGTGAAACTTCTTTACGCACGCTTGACTTGGGGAGTAAGCTGGCGAACGCGTGACGTAAGCGTTACGAAAAGTGTGATCGGGCAAGGCGAACAGAAGTTAAGTGGGGGATATAAGCAAGAGACAGCAGTGCGCGCGCACATTTTCTTTCTCTCTTCCTCTCATAGCCAAATACGTTCCGTATATCTAAGCACACTGCAGGCTTATTGTCTGTATCACAGTGTAGGAGCAAGAGAGAGCAGTGCGCGCGCACATTTTCTTTCTCTCTTTCTCTTATAGCTAGTAAATGAAATTTCGTAATTCTATTTCGTTTTGAACAATTTTATGAATTAATATTTTGTTCAATACATTCAATATTCTACGTTTAAAGTTATATGTATATGTGTATACATGTATATATTGTACACACACATATTTGTTTTATATAAAACTCCCAACATGGTTATTAGATTATAAACATGATAAAACAATCATGTTTGTCACAAGATATATTCACGGTATGCAATTAAAATATTTTGACAATGATATTAGTTTTTCAGAGTTTGTAGAACGAATAAAGAGTTTTGACCCAAACAATTCACATGGGCTTACAAAGGGGGGATAATTGAAAGAGATTTTTTAACAAGTTTAGGGTTTATATCATATAATTTGGAAACAATAAATTGTCCGAAGGTAGAAGTAGTTATAGAAAATTTAAAATTACACCGCCTTAAGAATTGTACGAGGCATGTGGCATATAAAGGAAAACCACCTCGCACCTGTCACTGTAGTGGTGTAGAGGTGCGAGCATTTTCAATGTGGTTAGAACACCATCTACTTAATCGATAAGTGTAGCATTTAATTTTTTTTTTGTGTAGGTAGGTATCTAGTTTTTGTTTTTTTTTTTTCATAATTTGTATCTAGTTCATTTATATTGACTAGAAAATTATTTAGTATAAATTGGTAGCCTGTTGGTACCTATTATGTGTTTCACATGTATATCTAATAATAATAAACATTTAACTTTTGTCTATACCTAATTAACTGTTATTATTAAGTCTTTTTTTTATGTAATAATAATAATAAGCGTTTAAGAAAAAAATAAAAAAAAATGTTAGCAAGCTTCAGGTAGGTCAGTGAAATAAAACATATTATACTTTAATTAATCTTGTTTTCTTTATTTATCCAACTCGTTGAATCTATACCGAACCACTTCACTAGAACTTTGTCACCCTTTCTCTTCAACACTTTCTCCACTAGATACACATCAGGATATTTAACTTTTTGCAGTTCCAGTTCATAAAATCCACCTAAGATTGGTTGTTTCCTTTCTTTCGAATGTAAGAAGAATTGGTTAAAACATATATCTTCAAACAGATTGCTACGACTGTGGACAAGACCTATACCCCTTGCGAAGCTGAATGGAGACGTGTGTTTTACTAAAAAGTGTTTATGAGAAAAGTGATTTCAGTGATGCAAACACCTATTCCCTGATTGAGATCTGGGACGATATCACGTCTCATTTGGAGGATACTGCAGGTGATATCAATGTGGAAGTGAAAGAGTGGTTTCAGTTATTAAGTGACACACCGTCAGAGTGTTTCGCTCACGAACTATTCACCGAACAAATAGGTAATGATTTAATGAACTGTTTAATTTATGCTGTAAGCGAGTGTGGTATAGAAATATTTTAAAGTTTTCACTTGCGATTTTTTTTTTGTTTGTATATCTGCGAAAGTGTTTTCTTTTTTTTGTGTACTTCATTATGCATCTAGAAAATATAAAGTATATTATTGATGTAGATGGGTTTCAGATGTTAAAGAATATGTACTTTAAAGAAGTGGCAATTTACAATGTTCAGGATAAGATTCTTTATTTGTTTTATATAAAACTCCCAACATGGTTATTAGATTATAAACATGATAAAACAATCATGTTTGTCACAAGATATATTCACGGTATGCAATTAAAAAATTTTGACAATGATATTAGTTTTTCAGAGTTTGTAGAACGAATAAAGAGTTTTGACCCAAACAGTTCACATGGGCTAAGCACAAAGGGGGGATAATTGAAAGAGATTTTTTAACAAGTTTAGGGTTTATATCATATAATTTGGAAACAATAAATTGTCCGAAATAGAAGTAGTTATAGAAAATTTAAAATTACACCGCCTTAAGAATTGTACGAGGCATGTGGCATATAAAGGAAAACCACCTCGCACCTGTCACTGTAGTGGTGTAGAGGTGCGAGCATTTTCAATGTGGTTAGAACACCATCTACTTAATCGATAAGTGTAGCATTTAATTTTTTTTTTGTGTAGGTAGGTATCTAGTTGTTTTTGTTTTTTTTTTTCATAATTTGTATCTAGTTCATTTATATTGACTAGAAAATTATTTAGTATAAATTGGTAGCCTGTTGGTACCTATTATGTGTTTCACATGTATATCTAATAATAATAAACATTTAACTTTTGTCTATACCTAATTAACTGTTATTATTAAGTCTTTTTTTATGTAATAATAATAATAAGCGTTTAAGAAAAAAATAAAAAAAAATGTTAGCAAGCTTCAGGTAGGTCAGTGAAATAAAACATATTATACTTTAATTAATCTTGTTTTCTTTATTTATCCAACTCGTTGAATCTATACCGAACCACTTCACTAGAACTTTGTCACCCTTTCTCTTCAACACTTTCTCCACTAGATACACATCAGGATATTTAACTTTTTGCAGTTCCAGTTCATAAAATCCACCTAAGATTGGTTGTTTCCTTTCTTTCGAATGTAAGAAGAATTGGTTAAAACATATATCTTCAAACAGATTGCTACGACTGTGGACAAGACCTATACGCCTTGCGAAGCTGAATGGAGACGTGAGTGTTTTACTAAAAAGTGTTTATGAGAAAAGTGATTTCAGTGATGCAAACACCTATTCCCTGATTGAGATCTGGGACGATATCACGTCTCATTTGGAGGATACTGCAGGTGATATCAATGTGGAAGTGAAAGAGTGGTTTCAGTTATTAAGTGACACACCGTCAGAGTGTTTCGCTCACGAACTATTCACCGAACAAATAGGTAATGATTTAATGAACTGTTTAATTTATGCTGTAAGCGAGTGTGGTATAGAAATATTTTAAAGTTTTCACTTGCGATTTTTTTTTTGTTTGTATATCTGCGAAAGTGTTTTCTTTTTTTTGTGTACTTCATTATGCATCTAGAAAATATAAAGTATATTATTGATGTAGATGGGTTTCAGATGTTAAAGAATATGTACTTTAAAGAAGTGGCAATTTACAATGTTCAGGATAAGATTCTTTATTTGTTTTATATAAAACTCCCAACATGGTTATTAGATTATAAACATGATAAAACAATCATGTTTGTCACAAGATATATTCACGGTATGCAATTAAAAAATTTTGACAATGATATTAGTTTTTCAGAGTTTGTAGAACGAATAAAGAGTTTTGACCCAAACAGTTCACATGGGCTAAGCACAAAGGGGGGATAATTGAAAGAGATTTTTTAACAAGTTTAGGGTTTATATCATATAATTTGGAAACAATAAATTGTCCGAAATAGAAGTAGTTATAGAAAATTTAAAATTACACCGCCTTAAGAATTGTACGAGGCATGTGGCATATAAAGGAAAACCACCTCGCACCTGTCACTGTAGTGGTGTAGAGGTGCGAGCATTTTCAATGTGGTTAGAACACCATCTACTTAATCGATAAGTGTAGCATTTAATTTTTTTTTTGTGTAGGTAGGTATCTAGTTGTTTTTGTTTTTTTTTTTTTTCATAATTTGTATCTAGTTCATTTATATTGACTAGAAAATTATTTAGTATAAATTGGTAGCCTGTTGGTACCTATTATGTGTTTCACATGTATATCTAATAATAATAAACATTTAACTTTTGTCTATACCTAATTAACTGTTATTATTAAGTCTTTTTTTATGTAATAATAATAATAAGCGTTTAAGAAAAAAATAAAAAAAAATGTTAGCAAGCTTCAGGTAGGTCAGTGAAATAAAACATATTATACTTTAATTAATCTTGTTTTCTTTATTTATCCAACTCGTTGAATCTATACCGAACCACTTCACTAGAACTTTGTCACCCTTTCTCTTCAACACTTTCTCCACTAGATACACATCAGGATATTTAACTTTTTGCAGTTCCAGTTCATAAAATCCACCTAAGATTGGTTGTTTCCTTTCTTTCGAATGTAAGAAGAATTGGTTAAAACATATATCTTCAAACAGATTGCTACGACTGTGGACAAGACCTATACGCCTTGCGAAGCTGAATGGAGACGTGAGTGTTTTACTAAAAAGTGTTTATGAGAAAAGTGATTTCAGTGATGCAAACACCTATTCCCTGATTGAGATCTGGGACGATATCACGTCTCATTTGGAGGATACTGCAGGTGATATCAATGTGGAAGTGAAAGAGTGGTTTCAGTTATTAAGTGACACACCGTCAGAGTGTTTCGCTCACGAACTATTCACCGAACAAATAGGTAATGATTTAATGAACTGTTTAATTTATGCTGTAAGCGAGTGTGGTATAGAAATATTTTAAAGTTTTCACTTGCGATTTTTTTTTTTGTTTGTATATCTGCGAAAGTGTTTTCTTTTTTTTGTGTACTTCATTATACATCTAGAAAATATAAAGTATATTATTGATGTAGATGGGTTTCAGATGTTAAAGAATATGTACTTTAAAGAAGTGGCAATTTATAATGTTCAGGATAAGATTCTTTATTTGTTTTATATAAAACTCCCAACATGGTTATTAGATTATAAACATGATAAAACAATCATGTTTGTCACAAGATATATTCACGGTATGCAATTAAAAAATTTTGACAATGATATTAGTTTTTCAGAGTTTGTAGAACGAATAAAGAGTTTTGACCCAAACAAACAGTTCACATGGGCTTACAGAGGGGGGATAATTGAAAGAGATTTTTTAACAAGTTTAGGGTTTATATCATATAATTTGGAAACAATAAATTGTCCGAAGGTAGAAGTAGTTATAGAAAATTTAAAATTACACCGCCTTAAGAATTGTACGAGGCATGTGGCATATAAAGGAAAACCACCTCGCACCTGTCACTGTAGTGGTGTAGAGGTGCGAGCATTTTCAATGTGGTTAGAACACCATCTACTTAATCGATAAGTGTAGCATTTAATTTTTTTTTTTTTGTGTAGGTAGGTATCTAGTTGTTTTTGTTTTTTTTTTTTTCATAATTTGTATCTAGTTCATTTATATTGACTAGAAAATTATTTAGTATAAATTGGTAGCCTATTGGTACCTATTATGTGTTTCACATGTATATCTAATAATAACAAACATTTAACTTTTGTCTATACCTAATTAACTGTTATTATTAAGTCTTTTTTTTATGTAATAATAATAATAAGCGTTTAAGAAAAAAATAAAAAAAATGTTAGCAAGCTTCAGGTAGGTCAGTGAAATAAAACATATTATTACTTTAATTAATCTTGTTTTCTTTATTTATCCAACTCGTTGAATCTATACCGAACCACTTCACTAGAACTTTGTCACCCTTTCTCTTCAACACTTTCTCCACTAGATACACATCAGGATATTTAACTTTTTGCAGTTCCAGTTCATAAAATCCACCTAAGATTGGTTGTTTCCTTTCTTTCGAATGTAAGAAGAATTGGTTAAAACATATATCTTCAAACAGATTGCTACGACTGTGGACAAGACCTATACGCCTTGCGAAGCTGAATGGAGACGTGAGTGTTTTACTAAAAAGTGTTTATGAGAAAAGTGATTTCAGTGATGCAAACACCTATTCCCTGATTGAGATCTGGGACGATATCACGTCTCATTTGGAGGATACTGCAGGTGATATCAATGTGGAAGTGAAAGAGTGGTTTCAGTTATTAAGTGACACACCGTCAGAGTGTTTCGCTCACGAACTATTCACCGAACAAATAGGTAATGATTTAATGAACTGTTTAATTTATGCTGTAAGCGAGTGTGGTATAGAAATATTTTAAAGTTTTCACTTGCGATTTTTTTTTTTGTTTGTATATCTGCGAAAGTGTTTTCTTTTTTTTGTGTACTTCATTATACATCTAGAAAATATAAAGTATATTATTGATGTAGATGGGTTTCAGATGTTAAAGAATATGTACTTTAAAGAAGTGGCAATTTATAATGTTCAGGATAAGATTCTTTATTTGTTTTATATAAAACTCCCAACATGGTTATTAGATTATAAACATGATAAAACAATCATGTTTGTCACAAGATATATTCACGGTATGCAATTAAAAAATTTTGACAATGATATTAGTTTTTCAGAGTTTGTAGAACGAATAAAGAGTTTTGACCCAAACAAACAGTTCACATGGGCTTACAGAGGGGGGATAATTGAAAGAGATTTTTTAACAAGTTTAGGGTTTATATCATATAATTTGGAAACAATAAATTGTCCGAAGGTAGAAGTAGTTATAGAAAATTTAAAATTACACCGCCTTAAGAATTGTACGAGGCATGTGGCATATAAAGGAAAACCACCTCGCACCTGTCACTGTAGTGGTGTAGAGGTGCGAGCATTTTCAATGTGGTTAGAACACCATCTACTTAATCGATAAGTGTAGCATTTAATTTTTTTTTTTTTGTGTAGGTAGGTATCTAGTTGTTTTTGTTTTTTTTTTTTTCATAATTTGTATCTAGTTCATTTATATTGACTAGAAAATTATTTAGTATAAATTGGTAGCCTATTGGTACCTATTATGTGTTTCACATGTATATCTAATAATAACAAACATTTAACTTTTGTCTATACCTAATTAACTGTTATTATTAAGTCTTTTTTTTATGTAATAATAATAATAAGCGTTTAAGAAAAAAATCAAAAAAATGTTAGCAAGCTTCAGGTAGGTCAGTGAAATAAAACATATTATTACTTTAATTAATCTTGTTTTCTTTATTTATCCAACTCGTTGAATCTATACCGAACCACTTCACTAGAACTTTGCCACCCTTTCTCTTCAACACTTTCTCCACTAGATACACATCAGGATATTTAACTTTTTGCAGTTCCAGTTCATAAAATCCACCTAAGATTGGTTGTTTCCTTTCATCTTGCAACTGATAGGTCACCGGATTGGTGTTATTTACTTTCACCACTTGAAATATCTCCGAACTCCAGTTTCCGGTGTATCCCTTGGAAAAAGTGGATTTATATTTACTGATACATACATAGTCACCACACATATATTTTGATTTCGCTCGTACTTTGATATGATTGTAAACAGTAGATAAAAGGTCATTAGCGTTAGTATGATTCACGGTCACTGGGGCAACTCCAATAGTACGATGTATTTTATTTAGAGGTTTGCAGCGGAGAATAACCGGTGATTTACCGGTAAAAGTACTCGATTGAAATAATCGGTAATTAACCGATTGATCTCCGGTGATTTTCACAGTTACACAACTAAAAGACACATTCAACATATTTTTTTATAATTATTTAACATTCATGACAATTATTTACCAACTTGTTTCTTTCGAATTAGATTCATTATTTCAGTCACTAATTCAAAGCAGTCTTGTCCGTTTATGTGATTCATTTCTATGTATGGTGCTTTTACTGGATATATTTGAGCAAGCAACCCAAATGATAAGGGAGACCAGTATCCAACCTCTAGTTTGATTATAGGTAACTACCAGCTATTTGATAACATTCAAAGTTTGGGTCCCAGAATTTCTACAGCGGTACCTAGGTAAAATATTTTTACAAACATTGATAAATTGTATGAATGATCGCTTACTAGAATACGAATCTCGAACTGTTTGTCGAATTTCTACTATACTGCATCCCGTTTTTGGAAACAGCTACAATTGCAAAATAAATTGTCTGCTAAAGATGGTGTAAAGGCAGAAAATAAATAATATTTTCCGGATCCGAAACATATCTCAAAGCGCAGAAGAAATAGCCACGTCAAGTGAAAATAGTAGGTACAAGAGAAACTGGTCGCCCGGATTTGCTTGGATTTCTAAAAAGAAACACCAGTAATGCAGATATAACATCCGCTACGGCAATTAATTTATTCAAAATGTATACGGAAACACAGTATCCTGAAAAAAGCCACAATTGGGATGAAGTTGTGCAATTCTGGAAATTCAATAAACATTTAAAGCCCTTAGACGAAATAGCCTTTAAATACCTAGCTGTGCCTGCTACTTTTGTAAGGTCGTTTCCTAAATAAGGTTGTTTCTTAAATCAAAATCAGCATTTGTTATCTTTATAAATGGTTTTTTTTTTATAAATGATTTTATAAAGTATATCAATGGATTATTCTTATTTCTTCATTTTTAATGTATAAATTAAAAAAAGAAACAAAATTTCTTTATTCTCCGGTGACCTCCGGTTTTTCACCGGAGATTGTCCAATCACCGGTGAATTCAATCGGTTGTTAAAATCTCGCTCCGGTGCAAACCTCTAATTTTATTATTATATCTATTTATTATGTCACAAAGCTCTTTTCCGTTCCATTTGTAAGAGCCATTGAATGCGAATCGTTGCCAAAGCCAATTTTTGATAGTTCTAATAAATCTCTCTACAATAGAAGCTTTCATTACACTAAATGTAGAATAATGGTTTATATTAAACTTTCTCATCAGAGCTTGGAACTTTTCATTGAAGAACTCTCGTCCATCATCGGATTGAATATTTTTTGGTTTACGTCGGTTGTTGTTTAAAAGGTTGAGCATGGCTTGTGTTACATCCCCACCTGATTTACTCTTTATCGGTTGAACCCACGCGTACTTCGAAAATGTATCGATGCACGCTAAAATATACTTAAATCCTCAGTTATACTTAGAATACTTTTGCATATCAATTAAATCTATTTGCCAGGTGTCATCAAGTCCTTTTTGTATGAAACGTCTTCGAGGGAAATTTTTTCGAGCATTCTTGTGAAGTTCCTGAACGACTGTCCATTTGATCATAATATCGGCTTCTTACTAACTTCCGAATGACCTCGAATTTTTCTTTTATTAACTTCTTCTTTTCCTCCAGGTTTTGACCCTATCGCCACCGCCGGTGCTCGTTGTCTAGTGGTGGTGGTGGTGGTGGTGGGGGTGACTAATGTACTGGTGCTAGTTGAATTTGTTTTTGAGATCTCTTCTAGATTTTGAGAGATTTTTTTTATTTTAGACAAACAATGAATCAGAACCTCATCCAGTTGTTCTTTTATAACCACATCGTTTTTTAGAATACCTTTGTTAACGTTCCTTATTAAGCGATTTCCACAGTCCACCTGATGTTTCATTACCTTAATCAATTGTGGTGTTTGCTGCTGAGCGCTATGTAGATAACGTCCGAACTTATCGATAGTCATAATTACAATGAAAGTATATTTACTTGAGTACATGTTTTAGTATGTTGGAAAGTCGATGAGGTGACGCAATTATGTTAGCTTCTATTAATTCTTCCAAAATTGCAATAATTTCATTATCATGATTATTGTTACCAACATTTCGCGAAGCGATAAGCAGTCGTAATCGGTCTATTAGTTCATTAGGGTTGTCCCAATATATAATATCTGTATTAGGGTAGTATTTTTTCATTAAAAGAGTTGTGTCTGTATTTGAATGGTTATTATTATTAGTAGATGATGATGTTAAGCCTCTACCTGTTAGTAACAGATCTCTCACATTTAACAGACCAGTTACATCTGATCTGTTACCTGTTACATCGAACAGCCCTGATCTGTTATCTTTTTCACCTGATCTGTTATCTGATTCACCTAATCTGTTATCTGTTTCACCTGATCTGTTTAAATATCCACCAGTGATCCACCAGTGGTTTGACTCCTTTATACATATATTGAGTATATTTGAGACTCCTATCATCCTGTATCTGACCTTCTACAGAAAAATTACGTCTATGTGCATTTGTCATCATTATTATTTTATAGTAGGCGTTACTATCCGCAGGTTGAATCAAAGAAGTATTAGGTTCCCGTTTGAATAACAGTTCCATCAGACCTGGTGTATAGTTAAACTTTTTATTTTTTATTATTAAATGATTTTTATCGAATTCAACAGCGCTGTCACCTATACAAAGTGGAACAGGACGATCGACATTCCTTTAAACCACGTGAAGAGTATCATGTTCTTTACCCGTATACAAAAAAATCAGTCAAATCCAATGAATACTTTAGCCACAGGAAATTATTTTTCATTTTCAAATTTTACAACATCATGTAGATCTAAGTCCGTAACAATAGGTAAACATTGTAAGGTCAAGAACCTGTACAAAACATATGATTCTATTCTCTGCGTCTCAATATGCTTGAAAGACAGAGAAAGGCGTCATACGATTCCCCTCTAACGCCACCCGCCTAGTCCCACAAAATCCTTTAACTTTATAATAGTGGTGCATAGGCAAAAAGTCTCGGAGTTCTCGGACTCGTCACAAAATACAGTGGACTCGTCTCGGTAATTAGGGGAAGGTCAGTCAGTGCATAGCTGCGCCCTTTGAGGAGAGCACACGCATACGCCTATTTTTTTATCACGAGACGAGCCGCGCGCGCATTGTCGTGATTTTATAAAGTTTTAGTTGATAGTGTGATTTTAAAAACGATTTTCTTAGTTGTATTAGTGCATAGTGACTTAAGTGTTAGTGTAATATTAGTTAGGCATTTACTAGGTAGCTAGTTTAGTGATTTAGGTTAGGTTTAAAGTTTTGTAGTTGAATATTATGCCTCAAATAAGGTACACAGCTGCCGAGTACACCGACATGGCTCTTACGTATGGAGAATGTTACCAAAATGCGACTTTAGCATTGCGTACATACCGGGAGAGATATGGTGATACACGGACGTGCCCCACCAACAGCCGTGTTTTTACCCTGGCCGTTCAGAGGTTACGAGAGAATCAGCCTTTGGTTCCTCAAGAAGAGGGTGTGTCTCCAAATTCAGTAATCGAAGAGCGGATATTACAACATTTTGAAAACAACCCGACTTGTAGCCTCCGGAACGCAGCGTGGCGGTTTCGAGTGAGTCACATAACTGTCCATAGAATTTTGAAACGGCATGCGCGGCGACCTTACAAGTACAGAAAAGTTCAAGGACTGTTATCCAGAGATATGCCAGTCAGAGTGTTATTTTGCCGATGGCTTCTCGACAAATTATCAGATGACCCTGACTTCCTATTTAATATTATGTGGACAGATGAGAGCACTTTTACAAGAAATGGAGTTTGGAATAGACAAAACCTAAGATATTGGAGTAACGAAAACCCACGTCTAAGTCGAGAGTCTTCATTCCAGTCCGGTCTTCATTCCAGTCCGGTCTTCAGTAAATGTCTGGGCTGGAATTCATAGAAATAAAATAATAGGTCCAGTGTTTATTGATGGGACGTTAAATGCAGAGAAATTCATAGAACTTCTCAGTGGCCCAGTGTCAGACTATACCGATAATTTATCTTTGGACGTGTATCGACGACTGTGGTATCAATTGGAGGGTGCGCCCGCCCATTCCGTAGTGCCTGTTAGACAGCGACTAACAGATATGTTTGAAAGTCAATGGATTGGCCGTTTTGGACCTATTCGATGGCCAGCACGGTCACCGGACCTGACACCACTGGATTTCTTTTTGTGGGGGGCCGTAAAAAACGAGGTGTATGCAAGACAAGTGAACACTGTGGACGATTTAAAAATTAAAATAATTAATGCCTTTGAAAAACTTAAAAGAATGGTAGATGGGGACTTGTTAAGACGAGTCCGTGAAAATTTAATAAGACGATGTCGCTTGTGCATAATTAACAACGGTGGACACTTTGAAAATTTAAAAATTTGACTCTATTGATGGTTTAAGTTCTGATTGTGATTTGATATTATGTGGTTAATCATTCAATCAGTGATCTTTTAAGTAACAACGCGCAACTTAGTGAGTTTTTTTTCTCTGAATAAAGTCTATGTACGCGTCAAAATTTATGGCGGCTGTGAAGTGCGCTACCCGCTGCGCAGTTCCGCACCCCTCATCCCCGTGGACACGTGAATTTGTTACTGCGCAGCAACTCGCCACATGTCTCGACTTCCCGAGCCGCCATAAATTTTGAATTAGGTAGGTACCTACCTACGTCCCGCACCGCCGCTGCCGCGCCCCGCAACGCGCCGCACAACAGGTCAGTGACGTTTCGTAGTTAAAGCGTGTTTACTTTTTATGCAGTTGATTCTGCTATTTATTTTGTTTGAAAATTGCAATTTTTAAATTTTCCATTAACTACTAATCTTCGTGTTTTAAAATATTTCTATGGACTAGTACTGTGCTTGTTTTAATTTAATGTCGTACATCCAGTTCCACATTGTATAATACCCCTCCGGTGTAAGGTAAATGCCGTAAGGCACTTTTTGAATTTTATTAATTATAATACTATCCAAATAGCTGCGTACTAATGGATGTGACTCAAAATCCTCTTCCGTTTCCGATTGGATTGTTGTTGTTGTGTTTAGAGAATCATCAGCATCTTCATACTCTTCCTTTTCAACGTCGTTGTACTCTTCTTTTTTGTGGTGCATTATTTTATCAGATGCATTTCGTCGATTTTTTTGTTTAATTTGGAATGGCTTCTTATCAGTTTCATGTTTCACAATTAACTCATTATTGTCGTTTACATTGATCTGATGTAATAGAGTGTTTAGAGGCTGTGTGATTGGTTGAAATGTTTCTTGTAAGGTCGATGTTAATTCAGCTTTACCCTCATTTAAAGCTTTAATTTTCTTTTTAACTGAACTCACAGACTGAACAAGTTTACGTTTAAGCTCCTTATAGCCAAAGATCTGCACTGTTGAAGAGTCCATGGTGAAATGTAAACAGCTTCATTGTAACATGTATTCTTATACAACTATAATATTATAAAGTCATCAAAACCCCTCCTATATCGACCCTTATTCATCTCAACATCTTTATTAATCACTAAAAACCCATATTTATTCTTCCAGCAAGCTCTACATATTCCTAGAAAAGTATCCCATAACATATCTGTATTCACATGATCATCGTACGTATGTTTTAGATTCATTTCATCTTGCTTAAAGAGTATAATGAAGTTTGCATTATCCCGCACCAGCTGTTTAGGTATTTTGCTGTATGTTTGACATAGATAAAAACAATCTAATCCCTTGTGTCTACCCATCGAGAAGTGTAAACGGATAGGTTCTTGTTCTTCCATCGACACATCATCAAAAATTATGATACTGTTGCTTTGAGTCTCTTCCGGTGAGGCTACCTCACTTTTATCTGAGAAAGTGTAGAAATTCACTTCAGGCACCTGACTAAACACTTTGCTTAAAAACATGTATTTTGGTTGATTTAACGATTTGGAGTATAAGTAGACATTTTCAAATATCAGACCTTTTAGCTCCAGCAGTAAGGTGAGTAATAGATTAGTTTTACCACAACCAGATGGACCGCATATTAGACATCTGATACTGTTAGGTAGGAGTACACTATGTCTGTAACGTATATTATCACTATCGTATTTCGAATTTATATCCCATCTTTTAACTGATAAACACGTGGGTTGCTTCTGAAACTTCATTTTGATAAGCAATTTAATCGCTTGCTCGTGCCTTATATATCTTAATTCAATAACGACAGCGGTAAGAGTAGTAGGTAGTTTAAAATGATTGTGCAACAGAGAAATAAGGTCAGTCTTCACGAAACTTCTATGAAAGGTGGAAGTGGTTTAGTCAATACACTTATCAATAACCTACCTTTCGAGTTACACGTACCCGGCTACAATTATTGCGGACCTGGAACAAAATTGGAAAAACGTTTGAAGAGAGGTGATGTAGGTATTAATCCTTTGGACGAGGCCTGTAAATTACACGACATTGCATACGCTCAAAACTCATCCTTAGACTATCGACATAGAGCTGATTTGGAATTGGCATTAGCAGCGAAGAAACGTCAACTTGAGTCAAATAGTTTAACTGAACGATTGGTGGCGCTAGGTGTGAATAAAATAATGAAACAGAAAGTGAAAAGAGGTTTAGGAATGATGCCCCTCAAAAAGGTTATAACAGCCGCACGTAAAGCTATGAAAAACCACCAACGACATCATGGTGAGATCAATGAGAGCAGTAAACGTGGAAAGATTAAAAAAATATCTACCTGTAAATTGATAAGCACCGCTATTAAAGCTCCTAAAAGAAGCATCAAGGACAATAAGAGGAATGTGAAAAATCCAAGGGTTTATTCCTCTACCGAAAAGTGGTGGCTTCCTTCCGTTGATACCGATACTGGGGGCGTTGGCGGCTGCTGGATCTCTTGCTGGTGGAGTCACAACCGCGGCTAAAAATATTTATGAAATGGTTAAAAAGAAAGATCAATCGAGTGATAGAGCACCAATAGCTGTAGGGAGGGGCATGTATATTAGGGTGGGTCATTTTTTTTTTTTTTTTTTTAATGGTAATAGTGATAAAAGGGTGCTAAATGTAGTTTATATGAAATGTGCAAAGTATTATAAGTTTCTATTTTGATTAACTGCCTCCGGATCAGCTTTAAAGTTTCAAAATTTTCGTTTTTTAGAGGTACGTTCAAGAACCAATAACAATAATTGAAATTGAGATTTATAATACGTTTTTCATGTTATTTACGTTCAAATATAATCAGCTTCTTAAAACCAATCAATAACCGTCATTGTTTTAATTATTTACGGAATGAAGTGAGTTGGCCGGGGGCGTCGATTGCACTTTGCGCGACATTTATTACGCGCCAGTGACGCTGCGGCTACTTAATCGTGAAGTTGTGTTACGCTCGTTGTTACCATGGAACGCACTCGAAACTCGTCAAAGTGTCCTTTACTTGGCGAAATAAGTGATATTAAAGACAATTTGCTACCAACTTACGAAGAAATTATGAAGTATTATGAGTGGGCGCGGTGGCAGTTCAAATTTGACAAAAATACTAAAAAGGAACCAACCTTTTTGGAAATTGCGAATATTATCTCGACTAGAATCGAAGGAATATGGACAAAAGCATCTCTTCCTATTGTCTCCCACACAAGAGTGATTCAAATGTTAAAATCTTATCATTTGAAGTACAAAAATCTACTGAAGTCCTACCCCAAAATATCAGAAAAAACATTAGAAGAGTTCCGGCGTGGCAGCAAGGTTTTGTTTGATATTTCTGCTTGCAAGTGCAAGAACTTGAATGAATGTATCTGTTCTAGAGATCGGAAAGTACCTATCAAGGAGCAGTGTTTCTTAATTGACCAACGTACCACAAGAAATATGATAATAGGAAACGTCGATATCGCTACTACGAATCAACTTAAAAAAAGCTTAAAACGGAAACTTCAAAAGCAAATAGCTTCCCGTAAATATCAGGAAGAATGCGCCTCAAATAAGTCAACAAGCCAGCCCCTTCAAACCGATATTTGTTCTTCCTCTGATTCCAATGAGTCTGGTGGTGACAATTCAGTCAAGCTAGTTGCAACTGCAGCTCCGCAAAAGAAAGCCGCCGTTAGCATGGATTATTCTACGCTCGCGAAAACGTGTGACAGGTACGGAGTATCAGACAGGGCAGGGGCAGCTATTGCTTCAGTAGTTTTGCAAGCTACCAGATCATCTGTACCGGTTATTGACAAAAATAAGTTACGCAGGGAACGATCAAAAACAAGACAGAACATAATGGCGAAAGACAGAGTTTTACAAGTACCCGCTTTATATTTCGATGGCCGGAAAGATAAAACCTTAGTTATGTCCAAAAAAGAAGGCAGAAATTACAGACAGAGTATCCTAGAAGAACACATTTCGTTAATAAAAGAACCAGAGTCAAAGTATTTGGGTTATGTTTCTCCAACGTCTGGAACTTCTAAGGGAATAGAAAAAGCCATGAATGTTTATTTTTTAAAAGAAAACATTTCATTGGAATCTGTACTTGCGATCGGATGCGATGGAACGAATGTTAACGTTGGAAAATATGGAGGAATTATACGTTTACTAGAGAAGAGATTAAATAAACCATTACAATGGATTATTTGCTTGCTGCACATGAATGAGTTACCATTTAGACATTTATTCATACATATTGATGGCGCTACATCGGGACCTCAAACATTTACAGGAACTATTGGAAAACAACTGGAAAACTGTGAAAACAAACGTGTTGTTCAGTTTCATCCCATTCCTTCGGAGTTACCAGAATTATCAAGTCAAGATCTTAGTACCGACCAATTAATTATATTTGTTTAGAATCGTCTCTGCTGTCATAAGCGGTGTGTTTCCTGAAGACTTAGCCAATAAATCACCAGGCAAGATGTCTCATGCCAGATGGCTCACCCGTGCTAATCGAATAGTTCGTCTTTATGTTGCGACAGAAGCTCCTTCCGAAAAGCTAGTCATTTTAGCAACCTATGTTGTGAAAGTTTACACTCCGACTTGGTTCGCCATTAAGACTCATCCTACTTGTAAAGACGGAACACGACACTTGTGGAAACTAATTTCTGCCTCTAGGTACCTACCAGCTAATCTTAAAACTATAATAGATCCTGTCATCACAAGAAATAGCTACTTTGCTCATCCTGAGAATGCATTATTGGCAATGTTGACTGACCCACAAAAGCACGTTCGTGAGTTAGCTGCGCGTCGTATTCTGAAAGCCCGTGCCATTAAACAGACACATACAAAACTCAGACTGTTTCAAATTCCCGACTTAAACCTAAACGCCTCTTCTTACCTCGATATTATTGATTGGCAGCTTAATGTCACCGAACCTCCTATTCTCAAAAATATAAGTGTCGAAGATTTGCAAATGTTTGTTGCACAAGGGGGAGAGGGTGAATTGCCTCTACTACGCCTGCCATGTCATACTCAAGCAGTTGAACGGGCCGTCAAGACTGTGACTGAAGCATCAAATACTTTATGCAGTAAATCTGCAAGAGAAGGCTTCATTAAGGCTCAGATAGAATCTCGCAAAGATATGCCAAAATTTGACAGCAAGAAGGATTTTGTAGTTAATTAAAAATAATAATTAACATACTTTTACTGCATGTTCATTTTTTATTTTCCTTTAAAAACAAATATATCCTATTAATTTGCGTTTTATTAGAAAATAATCTTGTATTTTTATCCTAATTTTTTTTTTAAAAGAGCTTTTTTTGTTCAATTTTTCAAAACTTCGAGATCAATTCGGAGGCAGAAAATGATATCCAATCTTGAATATCTTTTGGATATGAATTAATGACGTACTATAACACCCTTTTATCGCTATTACATATCTATAATAACCACTTTTTTTTTCTCCATACATTCGTGGCCCACCCTAATGTATATGGCACCTTAAAAAAAGGTATGGGCCTCTATCTGACACCGTATCAAAAAAACTAGACATCGCCCTACCGAATCATGCCCTCCTCAACTATCATCATCATCATCATCATTTATTTCAAGTTTCTCAGACTCATAAATAATCATACAGACACAGTCACATTACACAAATCAAGCACAGCTAAACATAGAAATCATTAAAAACAACACATAGGTACACAACACATATCACAATTATATTGAATTGACTTATTAGACCAGTCACATTACCCGCGATCAATATGTAACCTACAGCAGTGATTAATGTAGGTGCAATCGACCCTTTCCGCGAGCGCGGCCAGCATGCTGTTGGGGCTCCCCCGCACTCGCCGAACCAGCGAGGTGGCTCTCTTGCGCATTGTTGCATAAAAGCAATCTACGCGCGCCTCCGCAAATATTGTCGAAGCGCTGCAGTAACGAGGGAGACCCAACAACATCCTGAACGCATTATTAAACTGGACTCGAAGGGCGCCGTACGACCTTTGCGTGTAGTTAGTCCATAGGCTACACGTGTATAATGTAGTGCAGTAGGCTCTAAAGAGAGTAATTTTAACTTCTACTGAGCACCGTGCGAACCTACGGATCACCATATTCGCTCTGACCGACAGCGCCCTTCGCTCCCGACTACATATGAGCTTGTAAAATATATTAAGCAGCTAAAAATTCCTCATTTCCGGGGTGTAGTCATGCGAGATGCTCTACAGAAGCGAAAATCACGACCGTGGAGGTATGAAACGGGGATCGTAAATTTAGACGATTCACATGGGCCAGGAACACACTGGGTAGCATATGCGAAGAAAGATCAAAATTGCGAGTACTTTGACAGTTATGGAAATTTGAGACCACCACAGGAGTTTCTCAAATACATGTTAAATGGTGATGATGTCATCAATATCAGTTATAACTATAACAATATACAGAAAGACATGACATATAACTGTGGTCACTTATGTTTACGTTTCCTGTTAAATGTTTGTAATGATATGTTTAGAATAAAATAAAATATATAAATGCTATTCCAAGAAAACACATTCATTCATTTCACATCCTTCTGTTAGATTGTGATAATGTCTTTTTCTTTATTGCTCAATGGTACGGATCCCTTATTGAACGTGGATTTTTTACCACCTATAGAACTGGGTGAAGGTGAATATGAGTGTGCTTTGATTTATTTTAAATCATTCAATTCTATTCCTAATGTGGATAGGAGCCACAACCTATTTCATTATGGAGATACTGTTATTACGGTTCCTGAAGGCTCTTATGAGCTGGATAACATTATTCACTACCTGGAACAAGAGATCGACAGTACAGCAGGTGACGACCCTTATAAAACGATTGATATACTAGCTAATACGAATACTATGAAGTGTACAATTTATTCTCCATATTATGATATACACTTTGAGAAAGAGAACAGCATCGGAAACATTTTTGGTTTTTCTCGGAAAATTCTCCTCAAAAACCAAGCGCATCACTCCGATCAATCGATAAACATTCTAATCACAAACACTATAAGAGTAGAATGCAATATCGTGCGAGGCTCATTCATAAATAATAAACCAACCCATGTGCTACACGAGTTTTCACCGTCTGTACCTCCTGGATACCAAATAATAGTGTCCTCCAAATCTCATCTATTTACCGATAAAGACGAATACAATTCAAAATCTACAAGTGCGTATTACCAACGAACAAGGGAATCTTGTGAACTTTAGAAACGAGAACATTTCACTTCGCCTGCATATAAGGAGGAAAATAGCCTCATGATTATCTATAAAACAAATGGTGAGGCAATACAATGCCATAGTCTTTCCACCTCTCAACTGGAGAGAACATCTCACCAAAAGCAGCCAAAAGTAGAAGCAAGAACGAAGATTACGAAAGATAACGCATTGTTTCTTCAATCACTCGGATTACAAGTAAATTCCTAGTTATAATGACGTCATCATCATCGATTCTAAATATAGGAGATAGTGTTTTATTTGATGATAGTATAGAGGGAATTGAATATCACTCATATTTACCCTATAGTGAATCGTATAAAAACAATGATGAGATCCGAATCCGTATCAACGATCAAGATGCAGAGAGTCAGTTGGTAATTGAGGGTACTACTACAAAATCTTCTGCTTTCGTCAACAATGCTCCTGCTCACCTCTTTCAAGACATCCGCTATGAATTGAATGGTGTAGAGATTGATAGAACAAAAAACTGTGGTATTACCACCACAATTAAGGGAGCAGTATCCTATGGAGAAGAAGAGTGTAAAAGTTTGGAAAATAGCGGTTGGAATATGAATGGTTATAAAGAGTTTGATGGTGACTTCTGTTTCACTATTCCACTTCGACATTTGTTGGGGTTCGCTGAAGATTACAATAAAGTCATAGTTAATGCGAAACATGAACTGATATTGAACCGAAGCTCTTCTGATCTCAACTGTGTTGTTCTCAAAGACTCAACAAAAAAGATTGAACTTGAAATAACCCGTATAGCATGGCGTATGCCCATTGTCAAGTTATCTGATAAAGAAAAGCTACGTTTATTGAAGTATGTGGAGAACAACATCCCCATTCCGATTGCATTCCGCTCGTGGGATCTTTATGAGGGTTACCAACATCCCAAAAACATATTTGGACCGTGAAAACAAGTACACAGTTGGAGAAACCTCGCTACATCATAGTCGGATTCCAACATTCACGTAATAACGACGCAGTCAAAGATAAGAGCATCTTTGATCACATCCACTTTTATAATGCACGTTTATATCTCAATTCTCAATACTATCCATATGACTCATTCTCTAATGACTTTGATAAGGGTGTGTTTTCACTTTTGTATGACGCATTCATAAACTTTAAAAGATCCTATTATGGATTGAAGAGCTCCAGCGTACAAATAAGCCCACCTCATTTCAAAACGAAAACCCCTCTAGCTGTCATCGATTGTTCCAGACAAACTGACACACTTCGTTCCGGCACCGGTGGCACCATAGACATCAAACTGGAGCTAGAGTTTAAAAAACCTGTATCGAGTGATACCACTGCTTATTGTTTAATTATAAATGACTCTCTCTTCGAATACAGTATTCTTATAAAAGCTGTTCGAAAAATAACTTCATAAACTCTGTCAGAGTAGTTGAGAGAAAGAGAGCAGTTAATCATCAACACTTATAGCGACAACATGTATCAGTTTATACAACCCTTATATTATACTCCATCGATTCCACCCTTGCACTTTGAACTTTGCAAGTATATGTATCAAGTTTCCAGCTCCACGATTCCATATATTAAAACATATTTGAAGCCATCAGATCAAATCGATGGATTACTGGAAGAGTGTATTGATATTGCTAATCGGATAACATTAACTAAAGACGAGTGGGACCTGATATTTATGAGAAACGTCTCTGAAATATCGGAATTCTTCACATCTGGCTCAATTCCTGTACCAAATCAGCAGCAGCAGCAGCAGCAGCAGCGTCAAGTGATCAATTATATAAACCTACCTGAACATGAAGAAGGAAGCAAAAAATTCATCATAATTGACATTGGAACGAAATCGATTGTCATCTGCTGTGAAGAGTGGTGGTGTCTGAATCATTTATTGAATTGTCTTGATTCACGTTTACGTCACTTAACAAGGGTAAAGAGTTACTATGAGAACCGTATTAATTTCTTTAGAAAGCGATTCAAGCTCGTCCGACCGAAAACAATGTCTGAAGCCTATGCAATTGTGGAAAATGTCTATGATGAAATGTCAATTGTGGATCAAGAAATCAAATGTTTTGTAATCGATTATTTATTCTTCTCATGCTTTCTATAAAATAATAAAATGTGTTATTTAGTTGACAGCATACTTTGTTTCTTTTATCTCGATATACCAACCGCAACCCAACCGCAAAAAGTAAAAAAAAAATAGTAGATAATTCAGTTCCTAGTCGTTTGCGGATAACATACGCTATCACTACTTGTTTTTTTTTTATAATCATAGTGTAGCATAACATTGTACGAGTGTCCTTTTTGTAATACAAAAGTGGAGAGTAATCAATTAATTACTCATTCGAGAACGAAACGTCATAAGTTACTACGTAAACAAGATGCAGGAGATTATTTCATGTGTGTTGTGAATACAGCGTTTAAGTGTAGAATCGTGACATATCGTATTAATGAATCATCATCAACTGCATTAAACCCAGAAGTTTACTTAGCAGGAGCTGCATCTAAAATTCAAGAATTGCTTAAAATGGAAATAGCATCAAACAAACATATTAAGGTAAACATTGAACTTTTCTGCACGTATATTATAGTAAGAGAGAATGAAGTGATTAGAGACTTGAAATCATTCAACACTAAAAATATACATTTACAACAATCATCGGACTTATCTCATTACTATAACGAGACCTGCGCTAAAATTCTGAAGAAATGTGAAGAGTTTCAAGAAAGAGATAGCGGATGGACATTGGAGAAGATTGAATTTTTAGAGATTAACATCAACAAATACGTACCGTTAAAGGCCGGCTCTTACATACCACTTCCGGATTGGATACAACGTAAACATGCATGTGTGAATGTACAGAACACCGACAATGCCTGCTTTTTCTGGGCAGTAGCAAGCGCCCTCTATCCAGCTGATTCCAACTCGAATCGTCTAATATCATACCCGCACTATGAGACTCTTCAAAACAGCAGGAATTAATTTACCAGTATCGATTCAAGGAAGCAAACGTTTCGAAGAGTTTAACCAGATCAATATTAATGTGTATGGTATTAAAAAAAAAACTAAAAAGATCGTACCCAGGTATATATCTAAGGGTAACCCCAACAATCGTCATGTCAATCTCTTATTTTATGAAGATACTAAACATAATGGTAAATCTCATTATTGTTGGATAAAACAAATGTCTCGTCTGATACGCTCTCAAATTACCGGTCATAAAAATAAAATATTTTTCTGTGATGGATGCTTGCAATATTTCACTAGTGAGTCTAAAATTGAACGTCATAAGATGTTAGGATGTGAAAAAGCTTTAATAGAACTACCTACTCCCGACGATAAGTACTTGAGTTTCAAAAATATTAGTCATCAACTTTCTGTACCATTTGTTATATATGCAGATTTTGAATCAATTTTAAACCCCCTCAAAATGGAGGAAATGAAAACCACTTATTACACTCATGAGCACATTCCATGCGCTTTTGCGTATTATATACATTGTAACTATGATAGTTCATTAAGTAGATTTGTTACATATCGTGGTGAAGACTGTGTTAAAAAGTTTGTAGATAATATCTATTTGGATACTCGTTATATTGCTGATAATTACTCAAATAAAATACTATATTATGATAAAAATGAAAGCTTGATAATGGATAACACATTCACTCATTGTCATATTTGTGAGCAACCATTGTTATCATCAGTAGCTGTTTATTGGGGGTTCTGGATCACAGGAAGTCCAGCATAAGTAGACCCGTGAGGGTATGTAGTTAGTGTGGGGCGAGCGTTCAGGTTATAGTGGTTAGTAGTGAAAAAATGGTGTGTCGAGCGGAAAGTGTATGTTGATAAGGTGTTGCGGGGGCGCTGCGGGGCGGGTGCGGGGCGGGGAAGTGTATGAAATGTCATGAAACTTTGTTGTTGCGGTTAGTGTTCTTTTGCTAAGTACGTCTGATGGTGATGTGTTTACATTATAGTACGTTTGTATTTATTTACATTCGGATGGTAGCATTGGTGGAGGAAGGTTCGTGATATTAATTATTATTTGCAATGTCTGATTCAGTGAAATCTAATGTGGAAGACATTTATGAAATGATTTTCAAGAATGTTCATGGTGAGATAATATTGACTAAAAGTATGCGGACTGCTCAGAAGATATCTAACTCAGATTCATCAAAACATCAGGACAATGATGTTGATGATGATGATGATGATGACGATGATGGAAGTCGTATGGAAGATTCGAAGACATCTAATGTTGAAAACATACATTACGTTGTATTCAAGAGTGATGATGAGGTTACACATACATTTGTTCGAGTTAGCGATGATGATGATGATGCTGAGGGAATGGATGAGTGGTACTGGTTCAGCATCATCACAAGTGAGTAGAACAATAGCCTCATTGATGAGATCACAAGCCACAGCACCCGCAATTCAGTTCAAAAACAAAACGTTTGCACACTTTCATAGACTGGCCTCGAGGTATGCGTCAGAAGCCTGAAGATCTTGCAGAAGCTGGTTTCTTTTATACTGGTAGCGGAGATAGAACCATGTGTTTTCATTGTGGTGGAGGCTTAAAAGATTGGGAAGATGATGATCCTTGGCAGCAACATGTTCAGTGGTTTAGTGGTTGTGCTTATGTAAAGAAACTTACACCGTGTTTTATGTGAGAATAAATGGGAAGGTAAAAAAAGAAACAAAAAAACTGTATACAACAAACAATGTATTTTATTTGATTAAATAATGTCCCCAAGCCAAAGTGTTTATTCCATCCTCAGTAATAAATCTTTTATCATCATTACCACAAAGAATTTTTTTCTCTTAATTTGTGTATAAACGTGGTGCTTATCGCTAGTAAACGTATATATGTTATCATATTTTACATAGTCACAATCAAGTGCTTTTTTATAATTTTCAAAATGTAACTTTCTTACAATAGCGGCGGAGGTGCCTTTGTTTTTCTTTACAGTCAAATCATTTTGTAAAACATAACTATACATTTTAGAACGTAAACCAATAAATTCTTTGATGATACAAGCATTGGTTTCATCTTTCATAAGACCAATCACTTTTTTGTTGACTAATGGTAGATTATAAACATTGTCCATGGGAAAATCAGAGGTGTCAAATTTAGTCTCTAAGTCACATCTAATATCTTCATAAAAATTTTCAGTTGTGATTTGATAGATGAAAGAATCGGTATCTGTGTAGAGTAATTGTACGTTATGTTTGTATTTAGATAGCATATATGAGTAGTGAAAATTGTACATAACATATTTGGAAAGTTCTAGTAAAGTGAAACCAGCATAAATAGGTTTATTATACAATATGTTTGTTTTATTCATTTGCACCGCTAAAAATTCTTCGGAGAAAATCTTACAACTATGAAAATTAGGATGAGCTATGTATCTTTCAGCACCGTATTTACATTTAGTATTGCCTTTCTCATCACCCCACATGTTACAAAGTTTCACATCAACTCGTTTCCTTACATTCTCTATGGTTTTACCGAAAATCGAGTTGTTCATGAGCTTGTAGAAGTCTTTTTCAAACGAGTTTTTTGCAAATGTTCTTTTTTGTGTGTTTAAATCTATGTAAGGTTTAAGCCATGGGGATTGCTGAAACGATAAGATCCTATGGATTTTTTTTACAAACTAACCCATGTTCTATGCATTGCTTCAAGTTAACATAGTGAATTACATAATTGTGTTTGTTGTTCAGAGTAAGTAAAAGCTTTTTTTTTAGTTTTACCGTTTGGTGGTGTTTTTGTTTCAGCACAAAATGGATAGTCATTGTGTAAATCATGTAGACACTGTGGATACTCCAGGTCCACTTCCAAAATGTAACCGATATCTGAATCAGGACGCTGTGCTAATATATCGAATGAGTTGATTTCATCACTCGTTAACCAAACAAAGTTTCCATAAGGCAGATATTGACTCATAGCATAACCATACAAATTATTAACATCCAAATACACAATGAAACTGTTATCCTTTGTAGAATTGTATGTGGTTGGATCTAGAAAGTTATTATTAGCCTGAGCATGTCATTTGGAAACTTGACTAATACCACCTCGAATACCAGACTGTAAGAACTGAATCATTTCATAATCGGTGAGAAGTTCGAGATTTATTCCTGTCTGTCTCAACATAGCATCCCATGAAAGACTGGGTGCTGTAAGATATCTACAAGGATCTAGTTTATATGCACTCAAACAGATACTACGGAAATTTTCAAACACTTCAGCAAGCAATAGGACATCTGTTTTGAGATATAAATCACAGTATTCACCCAACGTTTCTAATTTAAATTTTTTCCATACAGTTTGCGCGTGCATGTAATCGCTATCGGAAATATGTGTTTGTGTTAGTTCACTGTAAAATGATTGTTTATCGGGTAATGATGTATCTTTGAGTTTGGTCCAAGAGTCAAGGTATTCATATGGAAACACACCCTTTCGTGTTAAAAGACTTATTTGATCAGGATCTAAAAAGTGTTCAGATAATATATGAAATTGATCTCGTGAGAGATTTTTCACCAGTTTATCTAAACTGGTGGACATAAATTTAAACGAATCAACAAAACGTCTTGTTATTCCTTTTTGAGTGTTACCATCATCGCTATCCTTAAAATATAACTTTTGACTAAATGAAATGTACTTTTCCTTATTCTGTGGTATACACTCAATGTGGACACCATCTCTTGCAGCAAGCTCCTTAATGAATAAGTGACTATCGTATCCGCTTAAATTATAGTAGTAGTGTTGTAGTTAGTGTGGGGCGAGCGTTCAGGTTATAGTGGTTAGTAGTGAAAAAATGGTGTGTCGAGCGGAAAGTGTATGTTGATAAGAAGGTGTTGCGGGGGCGCTGCGGGGCGGGTGCGGGGCGGGGAAGTGTATGAAATGTCATGAAACTTTGTTGTTGCGGTTAGTGTTCTAAGTACGTCTAAGTACGTCTGATGTGTGTACAATAACAGTGACAAGTCTTATATACCAGAAGTCTTATACAATCAGCGACAGTCTTATACATCAGTATAAGGGAGTTACTTGTACGCTTACGTCTCATAATCGCTGTAAGTGTTCATTTTTTTTTAAATAAAATTATGTCATCAAATCAAGGAAAGAGTAATAATGCTCTCGCAGAATTAAATAGTTGGGGGAATAAAACTTGGAGAAAAATAAGTGATTTGCAGATAATTAAGCCTTATAAGATCATAGAAGCTAGTAGGATGTCTTCAAAGTATGCACCAAACGCAATGCAGACGGTGGTGCATCTGGAGAATGGATATACAGTCACACTACCATCAAGATTTAACGATATAAATGAAGACCTACTGACTGAGCTTAATAGTGGTATTCATCTCATAAATAAAGGAGCAAGCGGGAATACATGGATTATCAACTTTTCTTTAGAATAGATCTGTTGAGGAATTAAATAATTATTTTATATTACAGTGACTGACGCTACCTACTGATATAAGTAATTTTAGACGACTTAGTATATTCACATATGATGATTATGATGTCACTAGTTGAAACAATGTATTTCGAATGTAAGAAGAATTGGTTAAAACATATATCTTCAAACAGATTGCTACGACTGTGGACAAGACCTATACCCCTTGCGAAGCTGAATGGAGACGTGAGTGTTTTACTAAAAAGTGTTTATGAGAAAAGTGATTTCAGTGATGCAAACACCTATTCCCTCATTGAGATCTGGGACGATATCACGTCTCATTTGGAGGATACTGCAGGTGATATCAATGTGGAAGTGAAAGAGTGGTTTCAGTTATTAAGTGACACACCGTCAGAGTGTTTCGCTCACGAACTATTCACCGAACAAATAGGTAATGATTTAATGAACTGTTTAAATTTATGCTGTAAGCGAGTGTGGTATAGAAATATTTTAAAGTTTTCACTTGCGATTTTTTTGTTTTGTTTGTATATCTGCGAAAGTGTTTTCTTTTTTTTTTGTGTACTTCATTATGCATCTAAAAAATATAAAGTATATTATTGATGTAGATGGGTTTCAGATGTTAAAGAATATGTACTTTAAAGAAGTGGCAATTTACAATGTTCAGGATAAGATTCTTTATTTGTTTTATATAAAACTCCCAACATGGTTATTAGATTATAAACATGATAAAACAATCATGTTTGTCACAAGATATATTCACGGTATGCAATTAAAAAATTTTGACAATGATATTAGTTTTTCAGAGTTTGTAGAACGAATAAAGAGTTTTGACCCAAACAAACAGTTCACATGGGCTTACAAAGGGGGGATAATTGAAAGAGATTTTTTAACAAGTTTAGGGTTTATATTATCATATAATTTGGAAACAATAAATTGTCCGAAAGTAGAAGTAGTTATAGAAAATTTAAAATTACACCGCCTTAAGAATTGTACGAGGCATGTGGCATATCAAGGAAAACCACCTCGCACCTGTCACTGTAGTGGTGTAGAGGTGCGAGCATTTTCAATGTGGTTAGAACACCATCTACTTAATCGATAAGTGTAGCATTTAATTTTTTTTGTGTAGGTAGGTATCTAGTTGTTTTTGTTTTTTTTTTCATAATTTGTATCTAGTTCATTTATATTGACTAGCACAACGGAGAATGTAACTACAGAAAATGAAGATGGTAACACAGCTATACAAAATGAAGAAACACTTCCATCAAATACTTCATGGGCACCAAAGAGAAACAAGAAAAATAATAGTGATGATCTTATCGGTAGAGAGTTAGTCGGGGCCTTGAATAGAAATTTAGAAAGAAAGAGTGTTGAAGATGACGAGGATCGCCTCTTTTTCTTGTCTCTAGTAAAATAATTTAAAAAAATTCCAGAACATATGCAATTGCAAATTAAATTAGATATTTTAAAGGTAATTAAAGATGCGCAGATTTTCAATTATTCGAACATTGATTATCCAAGGCCTAATTCTTACCGGGGATATCAAACGTCACATTATTCTGGTAATAGTCCCTATTCTCACCGTACAAACTTCTCGGAGGTTGGACGAGGGAATACCCATCATGGATATCAAACGGCACAGTATTCAGGAAGTAATGTCTACACGCAGCCTGTGCAGTCTTTGGAGTTTGGACGAGACACGTCTCAAGAAATTGTGAGGAATCCGACGAATGCACAATCGCCAATTTCCGAAAAATCTCAGGAGAGTGATTATCGGAATCCGACGAATGCATAATCGCCAATTTCCGAAAATTCTCAGGAGAGTGATTATATGGAACTTTTTAATTCCATCACTGACGATGATGCTTGAAATGTGTACGTACATTATTTTAATAAAAATTGAATTATACATATTTATTTTACTTACCGTAGCACTATTATTAACTTTGCTTCCGGTTTAATACTATTGCGAAATTGTGTGTCTTGCTTTGTTATAAATTTTTCTAAAATGTTCAATAATTCTTCAAACGTTTTTATGCTTATTCTAGTAAATCCGAAAAACATATCTTCATATTTTTTTAGTTCTTCGAAAAATATTGCAAAATGCTTGCTCTCATCTCGTGTTTGCAAATAAGGATGCACCCAGTACTTCTTTCTTTGTTTTTTCTTCTTTACGTAACGTGGGTAAATGTAGTAAATAGCTGCAACTTCTTCCACGTCCGTCTTTGAAATGGATCGACATGACCGCAAATCGCAACGGTTCTTCAACCGCACGTTGCGGTTGCGAATGCGGCTGCCCGCGATCCGGCTGGCCGCATTCGTAACCGCATCCTGCGGTCAGCCGCGCGGCTAGCCGTAATGCGGCTACCCGCATAGTGCGTATGAACCCTAACAATTGCCCATTGCGAGTCAGGATCATACGCAGTTGTGTTTGGTAAAACCGCCATATTCATTCCATTACCTAACACAAGAAGAAAAAAAGCTGGTGAGGTGGTTAAAAAGAAACAGGAGTGAAGCTAAATATACTACAAAGAATTTCAACGCGTCATGTGATTTGAAGTCACGTACTCGTACATCAGCACATCACGTAAAGCACATAGTTTAAGTTAAGAGAGATATGCTGTGTTCGTATTCTTAGTATTTGCATATTGTCACATACGAGCTACGTATTTGTCTCCAAAACCGGCCATGTTACGACTATTCCTCTTGAGGGACAAAGAATGGTTAATGCAGAATGGTATGCTAGCATTTGTTTGCCACAGGTCGTTTCTGAACTACGTAAAGAGAACTACAACCGCCGCATCATCCTCCATCACGACAATGCGAGTTCTCACACCGCGCACAGAACAAAAGAGTTTTTAGAGCAAGAAAACATAGAATTATTAGACCATCCGCCGTACAGCCCCGACTAGGGCTTCCATTACGTAATTACGCAATTACGTAATTACGAACTCATTTTTAAAGTATTTTAAATTCTGTAACTGAAGATGTCAATTCCGTACTTACATAATTTACGTAATTGGTATCATAAATCAATCAAAATAGTCAACTAATAAAAAAGCAATCTACTACGTACCATTTATAATGCGGCAACACTATACGATATATCTACATCAAAACTATACAAACAGGGGATTCCCCGCAGTTTATTTTATCGGTTGTTAAATCTTGCAAAAAATAATTCTAAGATGTACAGAATAGAGTTCAAATATATCAATTTGGCGAGTCGGTAGGGCCGGGGAGTCCCTAGCGAAAAGTCCCTACGACTACGGGGAACTACTATGCTCTTCACTTTCTTAACTAAAATGAAAGTCTAGTTTCATTGCTAAATTGTCGGTTGTTCAGTCCACAACTTCACATCGCTAGACCTTTGACACAGTTGGCACTTGATCAGATTACTTAATTAAAAATTGGTGGTAAATGCGCGAAAATATTAACAATTTGTAGCAGTTAATTGTATCTTTATCGTGGGTGACTTTGAATGTGTGGATTATCTCTTGAAACCGTGAAAGATGTAAGTACCTAGGTCAAAGCTTTAATCAGTAAAAACCCAGTGGAGCATGCATAGTACATACAAAATAATTTATTATTCAAACATTTTATTTAATTATGGTGTGCAATAAAGGAATAAATACATACATAATTGTCTTAAAGGGTATTTTTATTCCGATTAGATTTTAGAATATCTAAATTCCCAAATATACCTACAGGGTATCTACCTATAAGAAAATTGAGATATTAACAAAAATTTTAAATTACATAGCTCATCTCTAAATCAGGAATGAATGAACTAAGCATGCTCTATCGTTTGGCTACGAAATTCGTAATACGTTTGACGACACGGTTGGAGTAATTGCTGAGCGATCGACTGCTGCGCAGCGTATCGCGGGTTCGATCCCGCAGGCCGCACGGACGGAACAAATATTTGTATAATCTGTAAGTAGTTGTTCCGGGTGTTTGTGTTTGAGAGGACAGAAAGAAATTTAGGAATTTCTTTCTGTCCTCACAAACACAAACACCAACGTGCAGCGTAACGTTTTATTAAAAAAAAAGAAGAGTGTTTACATTTAGTGTTATATAATGAGTTGGCCACTATGTTTAACCAATATCATTATTATTGACCTAATTTCTTTTTATTTTATTTTTCAGGTCTTCTTCAAATAAGACTGTATACAAGGAGTTTTTGAACAAACGCACACAAAGTTCTATCTGGGAACATTTCTTGAGAGCTGATAATGGACAGTGTTGAATGTAAGCATTGCAAAAAAATTTTGAAAACTCCTGGTGGCGCAACTGGAGCTTTACACACTCACATGCGTGCCAAGCATATCGGAGAGATGCCGCAAGTGCAGGACTCGCTAACGCCGAGTACATCAACGTCTAGTAGTGGTCTAATTCAAACACGAAAACGCACAAATGAACCTTCACAAAAGAAAATTAAACTCACTGATTATTTTTCAAATATGGAGGTTCGAGTGACGAGAATGGCAGCATTGGATGGGATAACATTGAGCACATTTTGTACTTCAGAAGATCTAAGATATCTTTTTAAAAACTCTGGCTACGATATGCCGAAATCTTCTACGACTATAACAAAAATAATTCTAGATCAGAGTGATAACACAAAAAACAAATTGAAAAATCAATTGAAAATTATGAAATCTGAAAATAAAAGATTTTCAATTACGTTTGATGAGTGGACGTCTACCCGAAATAAAAGGTATATGAATATAAATATCCACAATAAAGACTTCGATATGGCCAAATATAAAAATTTGGGGCTTGTACGGATACAAGGATCAATGCCAGCTGAAGTAGGCACTCAATTATTACAGCAGCATTTGAGTGAATTCGGTTTAAATCTGGAAGACGACATTATTGCTTTCACAACAGACGGAGCAAGTGTAATGGTCAAAATGGGTAGGAATTTTGACGGCCACCACCAATTTTGTTTGGCTCATGGGATACAACTAGCAGTCCTGGAAGTTTTATATAAAACACAAAAATCTCCAGAACCTGAAATGCAGGAGGATGTCTCAAATACCGGTGCTGAAGAAGCAGAAGAAATTGAAGAAGATGAAGATGCGTTTATTTTAGAATCGACCAGAGTTCCAGAATCGGAGTTTTTATACAAAGACACTATAAAAAAATTAAGAGATCTAATAAAATCTTTTAAAAACTCCCCTTTGAAAAACGACTCGTTGCAAAAGTACATTTTAGACGAATATGGTAAAAATATAGATCTAATACTAGACTGTAAAACGAGGTGGAACAGCTTGTCAGATATGGTAGGCCGATTTCTCAAATTAAAATCATGCGTTTTTAAGGCGTTATTAGATTAGAAATCAAATGTAAAATTTACAGACGAAGAGATCCAAGACCTTCACGACATTCATTACAGCTTGGATGTAATAAAAACTACAGTTTTGTCATTATGTCGCCGTGATTCAAACTTATTGACGGCCGACGCTGCGCTTCGATTTATGCTCGAGAAACTTGATCTTCAGTCAAACGATCTCAGTAGAAAACTAGCCACATCTCTTAGAAAAAGAATAAAGGAAAGGCGAACAAATGTATTCAGTGTTTTGCAATATTTGCATAACAATGAGGATTTTTTTAAAACTGCTGCCACAGAATATTTCACGAAACCATCGTCGGATGAGATACGAATGTACATATACAAGATGTTGATTTGCATCCTAGTCAAATTCAAGGACATAATTATGCTAATGATTCTCAACCCAAATCAACAATAAAATAGGTAGGTATTTTTTTTTCTGTTTACTGAAATCCGTAAGTGTGAACCAGCCGTATTTAAAGGCGGCCCGTCTGATACTAGCCCTATAACCGCGCTTTCACACACAAAAAACCCAAACAATACATACACAAGTACACAACGCATACGCAGCGATCATTCGACAAATTCGTAGGGAAAATCCCACCCCAACCCCGCTCCCCCGCGCGCGCGCCTAACCACGCTCCCGTGGCCTCCGAACCAACAGTCAGTGTATTTGGTTTTGCCGCAGTGTGCGTGCGCTTTGTGAATTCCGCTTCTCGGTACATTGTTGAGACGTCATTCGATACAAAGTGCAAGATGACGGACAATTACTCTAATGTCGAGTTGGTGGAGATGGTCCGCCTGTATGCCATCAGTGGAGACAGCCTACGTGGAGCCATCCGGATGTTCACGGAAATGTTTCCCGATCGGGAACCCCCATCACAGAGCGTCATGCTGGCTGCTACGCAGAGACTGCGGGATCATCGGCAGTTTGACGTTCCCCGGCATGCTCAAGCTCGCGGCAGCATTGGCCTGCCTGTCGCCTTGCAGGAAGACATCCTGGAATACTTCCAGCGAGAACCACGGGCAAGCACGCGGCAGGCTGGTCGACGCTTTGGAGTGCACCACACCACAGTGTGGCGCCTACTGAAGCGTGAACTGCAGCACCCGTTCCACTACCGCAAGGCACAAGACATTCACCCAGGTGATAATGCCGTGCGGATTACATTTTGTCGCTGGTTGCTGGAACACCAAGACGCCAACATCCTGTGGACGGACGAGTGTTTATTTACTCGAGTTGGCGTCTACAATGTTCATAACGAACATTGGTGGGCTCACCGCGACCATAACCCGCACGTAACCAAACGGCATGCGTTCCAAGTGCGGTTTGGACTGAATGTGTGGGCTGGCATAATAGGGGAACACACGCTTGGACCCTACTTCATCGATGGGTACCTCAACAGTGCAACATACCTGGAGCTGTTGCGTCATGTTGTCGAGGAGATGTTGGAAGATATTCCTCTGGCACTCCATCGCAACCTCTACTACCAGCAGGACGGTGCTCCCCCTCACTATGGTCGGCAAGTACGCGAGTACTTGACCGAAAGGTTTGGTGACCACTGGATCAGTCGCGGAGGACCTGTGGCCTGGCCTCCGCGTTCTCCGGACCTGACGCCTCTAGACTTTTATTTGTGGGGAGACGTCAAAAGGTTAGTTTACACGGAGGAAGTGACAAGTGTAACAGAATTACGTGCAAGGATCATTAGTGCTTTCGACACTTTAAAAACGAATGTGTTAGTGTTACGTAAGCTGAAGGAAAACCAGCTACGTCGTGCTCGATTGTGCCAAGAGTGTGATGGTGGCAACTTTGAACAATACCTCCGGGTAACATAAGTAGGTAATTTATTTATTTGTACATTTTGTAAATACGTTGTTAGCTTAGTCAATTTTATTAGTGTAAATAAGTTGATTTCAAATTTTTAACTACGCCAATAATACCTAAGAATCGAAAGTATCACCACCTACTTACACTACTAGCAAATCTTTTAAAAACATTTTTATACTTAGTAGATCGTACACCAACTTATGTAGGTAGGTATTATTGCCGGTCCTAAGCCCGTTAAGTAGGAAGGAAAATTTCAAATCAACCAATTTAATCCACAAATAAAAACAAAATTATTACTAAAAGTTTAGGCTGAACGATAGCAATAAAGCAAAACTAACATTTTATTAATCATCTGACAGCAGGTCAGTGAACTTTTTTTTGGCGCACTAGTATTACTGTCATTAGTAAGATTTCCTTATTCTAATGATGCTTAAAATAAGTTAATTATCAAACGAAATTTATGACAATAATGTAGGTGATTTTCGAAATACGAGTAAAATTAGGTAAAATTGTTGCTACCGATCGCTAAGGTCATTGCTCGGTCGCGCACGCTTGAATTTAGTTGGTAAGACGTCGACACTCACGCACACAGCTGCATTGTCGCTGTGTGCGTAGTCGGGTTATTCTCTTTTATTTGTATTGAATTAAGGGTTTAATTCTGAAATACTGTTAAATTTCAACAACAAAAAAAAGCAGCGCTTTTTAGTTATTGCCCGGTACTGTACTTTCAATTGATTATTTATGTCTTTTATGACAACCACCAGAAATTTGACGAGGATGCAAAACAACATCTTGTATAGTGGAACTGTTGGAACGGTTGAAATATAATTCTACACAAAAATGTGTAAATTCACAACCACAACCGAGTGTATCGTACGCAATTGCCACCAGTGACGATGATGACGGGGAGTTGACAATCGCACAACAGTTAGACAAAGAAATAAACAAAGTGACTGTGAATAAACCAATTTCAACAGTAAACACAGATCTCCATTCCATTATTAGTGTAGAAATGTGCATTTACGACAGCGCTGGCGGCGGTCGCGAAGTTTTTTTGACTGCAGCGTATAATTATTTGCTTTCGATAACGCCTACAAGTGTAGAAGCCGAGCGAGCCTTTTCATCTGCCGGATATTTTTGTAATAAACTAAGAAGTTCCCTGGGTGACAAAACTTTAAATGCCTTGTCATTTATGAGATCATATTTTCAAGAAGAGAGATTATATTCGGGAGGAAAAAAATGGTTTGACTAAACTGATTAAAACTACGATGCTAAGTTCTTAAATAAATATTTTTTTGCTTAATTATTGTGTTTATTTTGATAATACCTTTAATTTGAGATAGTAAAAGATAATTGTAAACTGTAACTACAATATTTACAAAAATTCATATTCGATTAGGGAAAAATTACGGAATTGAAGAAAAAAGTTGCATAATTATGTAGTTACGTAATTGATATTTCCGTAATTTTAGAAGCCCTAGTACACATTTGTTATTGGAAAAATCACAATCAACAAACTATCCCAATGCAATATTGACGCAATACACAGCTGTCAAAATACACTCAAGAGTACCGTTTACCTCACGCCAAGCCCGATCTTAATACCATTTAGTTCCCCAAAATGGACACCCAATTTAAAAACCATTTGGCGCTAGCGTCGAACTCAAGAGTACGAAACGTCACAATTCCAATGTCGATCTATCGGAATTAAATTCAAGAGTAAGCACCCAGGCCGGTGAAATAAAACAAATTTCAATTTTTTTTGTAGCCAATAGCATCCCCGACCACGCGCGCGGTGGATTGTCTTGTCCATTTTAGCACCGCTGTTTGTGGTCGATTGCTCTAGACAAGCGGATAATCTAAAGACAGGTCTGGTTGTGGATGTGAGAGTAGAAATAGAGAGTGATTCAGAAATTCTGAGCATACTGCCTCATTCTGAACGATTCCTTTGTTGAATACAAACCATTAAGTAACATTGTTAAGAAGATTTAAAGATTCTACAAATAATGTTATTGTCTATCAATTGCCCATTGCGAGTCTGGATCATACGCAGTTGTGTTTGGTAAAACCGCCATATTCATTCCATTACCTAACACAAGAAGGAAAAAAGCTGGTGAGGTGGTTAAAAAGAAACAGGAGTGAAGCTAAATATACTACAAAGAGTTTCAACGCGTCATGTGGTCTGAAGTCACGTACTCGTACATCAGCACATCACGTAAAGCACATAGTTTAAGTTAAGAGATAATTATGCTGTGTTCGTATTCTTAGTATTTGCATATTGTCACATACGAGCTATGTATTTGTCTCAAAAACCGGCCATGTTACGACTATTCCTCTAGAGTTCTTAATGCAGAATGGTATGCTAGCATTTGTTTGCCACAGGTCGTTTCTGAACTCCGTAAAGAGAACTGCAACCGCCGCATCATCCTCCATCACGACAATGCGAGTTCTCACACCGCGCACAGAGCAAAAGAGTTTTAAGAGCAAGAAAACATAGAATTATTAGACCATCCGCCGTACAGCCCCGACCTAAGCCCTAATGATTTCTATACTTTCCCTAAAATAAAGAATAAATTGCGTGGACAGATTTTCATCACCTGAAGAAGCTGTCTACGCCTACAAAACGGCTATTTTGGAGACCCCAACTTCCGAATGGAATGGTTGCTTCAATGATTGGTTCCATCGTATGGAAAAATGTGTCAAATTTCGCGGAGAATACTTCGAAAAGCAATAAATACATTTTTAAATAGTAATGTTGTGTCACTTCCTTGATTCCCGAAATTTTCAGTGCCGCCCTCGTACATCAGCACATCACGTAAAGCACATAGTTTAAGACTAAGTTAAGACAGATATGCTGTGTTCGTATTCTTAGTATTTGCATATTGTCACATACGAGCTATGTATATATACGTTACCAATTAAAGGAACAAGGGCAGTCAGGTATCAGTTGACTCTTGGAGAACTACACATCACGTTGTTTACTTAACCCCTCCTTCCCCCCACATCGCATATCGACCCTGCCAGTCGGGTGGACAACGTTATACTCGTAGTTGCCGGTGGGGGCAAGTCAAAATCGCAGCTTAGTCGGTTTCACACATCATGTCGGGTCACAGGCCATGGGGGGCACAACATCCAAGGAAGAGGTCATTATCGCTCAGACGGCGGCGGGTGGTTCAAATGCCGCATCGGTTACGCAGGAGCAGCTAACAGCTATCAACACGGTGCTGTTGTTCATTGCTGTGTTTGGTGGTTGTCATCGTTGGCGTGGCAGTCCGGATGTATAGACGGTGTCACCAGAATTGGATCGAAGGTTCAGAAAGCAGTGCAGATGGCCTGACTGGGAGCGGACGGAGCGAAGAGGGAAGTAAGTGATTCCAATGTGAACTTAAGTGTTGTGGCGAGTGCTGAAGTCGTCGTTAAATTTTGAGTTTTAAATGGAAGTACAGTTAACGTCACTGTTTATACAACTTAAATTGTTAAGGGAATCTATTGTTAAATTAGGTCCTAGTAGGCGGAAAGGCAAAAATTTTGATGGGAAAATAAGCGAGGCGAATGCCTTATACGGTAAATTTAAGTGTATAGTTTCAAGGTCGAGCAAATTTTCGGAATAGTTAACGCAGTTCGTAGGTAAGATAGATTTGTACGTAGAAACTATAAAGTTTGAGGACGGGAACAGAATCGACCAAAAGATGGCGGCGGAAAGGTTTTCTTTGAGAACAGCGGTTAGCTGGCTCCCGAAAATGAGTGGGAATTGAGCAAGTAACCCAAGATTTATATGATGCCATAGGTTTATATAGTTCAATGCTAGAGGGGGCTGATAGTGCTCTTTTGATTAAATTCGTACTAACTACACGACTTACCCAGGGGGCTAGGATTCGGTTGTCCTCCAATTACGCAACGGTAGACAGTCTGTTGGCTGACATGAAAAGACATTTATTGACGGTGGAGTCGGACGTAGCTGTGCAAGCCAAACTTGCTCGCGCTAGGCAGTATGATATATCGGTCGCGGATTTTGATGCTGACAGAGAAGTTAATGGTCAATTTGACTATTTCTCAAGCCAGGGAAAGTTCGCAAGCTTATAAGATTTTGCAGCTGTTGAACGAGAAATATGCGATAAGGAAGTTTGCTGACGGACTTCGTAATCAGCGTCTTGGTACGATCATTACGGCGCGGAATTTAACTTGTTTGAAAGATGTTATCAGGGTGGCAGAAGACGAAGATTGTGCTTCGTCGGCGCAAGTCATGGCGTACCAGCGCTGGCCCGCAAGGGGTGGTTTTTCTACAGGCAATAGGGATCGTGGAAATAGTTATAGGCGGCACGCTGCAGGGAATGGACACGCGCAGCAAAGAACAGCTGTTGGGCGTACGCACAAAAATGTCAACGTATGGCATAGCAGTGGAATGCGCGGTCGCAGCAATAATGCTCGTCGTGGACGCCAGACTCAGCAAGGTCGGCAGCGTGTAGCGTGTTTTGAGCATGCGCGGGGCGATGCTGACTCAGGCGCGGTGTCAATGTCACGGAGTAGCGAAGGCGGACAGACGAGTGGGACTCAGTTTTTTCGGGGCTAAGCATATTTTAACTTGCGATAGCATTAGGTCCTTACCTATGAAATTAGCGCTTTGTCGTACTGACCACTTTGATCTGAAATATCTCCTCTTTGGTTAAGATTTTCAAATTCAAATTTATAAATTCATTGAGCTGGTACATTTGAGTTTTGAAACCAGTCATTCATTTGGTTTTTTTCTCATTATTTTTTTCTTTGGCGTCGCTTATTACCGCACAATGGAAAACATGAAATATCGGTATATTTACGAGTACGAGGGCGACACTGAAAGTTTTTAGAACTGGCCACTTGTAAACGATATAATAAAAAAATAAGTTAAAATTTTGAAAATGGAACTCTTTGCCAATTTTAATGTGTATTTATTTTATTCATTTGTCATTTGTTTACGATTTGGCGGCAAATTGAAAATTGTCTGCGTCACGTCAGCATGAATTCAACGCGAGAAAATTTTCGTACAATGATTTTTTATGACTTTCGATGTCATTTAAGTCAACAAGAAAGTTATGATAGACTTCGATTGGCCTTTCACGATGAAGCCCCATCTCGTGCCACTGTTTACAACTGGTTTAATGAGTTTAAACGTGGTCGCACTAATTTCAGCGATGATCTGCGTGACGGACGGCCTTCTACAGCGACGACTGAAGATAACATCAGTGATGTGCGGCGTATGATAGAGATTAACAAAAGAGTGGCTTATCAGCAGATTCGGAAAAGCTTAGGCATCGGTATGAGTCAAGTGCACCAAATCCTCCATGAACATTTAGCGGTCAGGAAACTTTGTGCCCGGTGGATACCTCATAATTTGACAGAGGCCCAAAAGCTCCGTCGTGTTGATTGGTGTCGTGAAATGGTTCAAAGATTTAACAGAGGTGACTCAAATGCTGTGTTCGACATACTTACGGGTGACAAAAGCTGGATTTATTGTTACGATCCTGAAACTAAGAGACGTGTCTGGGTGTTTCCTTCCGAAGAATTATCAAGCCAGGCCGGTGAAATAAAACAAATTTCAATTTTTTTGTAGCCAATAGCTTCCCCGACCACGCGCGCAGTGGATTGTCTTGTCCATTTTAGCACCGCTGTTTGTGGTCGATTGCTCTAGACAAGCGGATAATCTAAAGAGAGGTCTGGTTGTGGATGTGAGAGTAGAAATTGAGAGTGATTCAGAAATTCTCAGCATACTGTCTCATTCTGAACGATTGCTTTGTTGAATACAAACCATTAAGTAACATTGTTAAGAAGATTTAAAGATTCTACAAATAATGTTATTGTCTAACAATTGCCCATTGCGAGTCAGGATCATACGCAGTTGTGTTTGGTAAAACCGCCATATTCATTCCATTACCTAACACAAGAAGGAAAAAAGCTGATGAGGTGGTTAAAAAGAAACAGGAATGAAGCTAAGTACACTACAAAGAGTTTCAACGCGTCATGTGGTTTGATGTCACGTACTCGTACATCAGCACTTCACGTAAAGCACATAGTTTAAGTTAAGAGAGATATGCTGTGTTCGTATTCTTAGTATTTGCATATTGTCACATACGAGCTATGTATTTGTCTCCAAAACCGGCCCTGTTACGACTATTCCTCTTGAGGGACAAAGAACGGTTAATGCAGAATGGTATGCTAGCATTTGTTTGCCACAGGTCGTTTCTGAACTCCGTCAAGAGCAACCGCTGCATCATCCTCCATCACGTCAATGCGAGTTCTCACACCGCGCACAGAACAAAAGAGTTTTTAGAGCAAGAAAACATAGAATTATTAGACCATCCACCCTACAGCCCCGACCTAAGCCCATCACCTGAAGAAGCTGTGGACGCCTACAAAACGGCCATTTTGGAGACCCCAACTTCCGAATGGAATATTTGCTTCAATGATTGGTTCCATCGTATGGAAAAATGTGTCAAATTTCGCGGAGAATACTTCGAAAAGCAGTAAATACATTTTTAAATAGTAATGTTAAGTCACTTCCTTGATTCCCGAAATTTTCAGTGCCGCCCTCGTATATGGTGAACCACCCAGAATCAATCGAAAAACTGCAAGATTTAATTAAAAAACCAACCAGTAAAGAAACGTTTTCACCCCAAAACGCACTTGGTTTACTGATATCTCTGAAATTATCAAAGTGGCAATATATAACTCTGCGAGAATCAGCAATTCGAGAAGGCCTTAAGCACTTGTGTGTGCCCTTCGTATTACTGCGTGCAAATAGAGAAAAATGTGTGCTTTCCACCTGAACCGAAAAATTCAATTACGGTGAGCGATTTCTCAGCAAAAACTTCACTGCAAGCTTTGCTAGATCTGACAGCAAAAAGAATAATTAAATCTTTGCCATAAAATATACAAAATAAAGAACTCATTTTAATATCAAAATACGGTTTCGACGGAGCATCCAGCCAAAGCAGATACAAACAGAAGATGGATTCTACACAAGATGACTCTAGTATCTTTATGACTTCGTTATCACCATTGAAGATGACATGGGAAGACATCACGTTTGGGAGAACCCGAAACCTTGCTCAGCAGCGTATTGTCGCCCAGTACAGTTCACCTTTGTTAAAGAAAGTGAAACAGTGGTAAAGGGAGAAAATGAAAGAGTCAAAGCCGAGATATCGGCTCTCCAACCATCTGATTGTGATAGCAATATGGTGAGTCATAATGGTAGATGCTAAAATAAAAACATACCTTTCTCCTAACGTAAGATCGAGTGCAGCGTGCTACATTTGTTTGGCAAAACCTTCGGAGATGAACAACTTGGAAGAACTTAAAAAGACATCAACAGAAGATGAATTGATGCAGCTTGGACTTTCTTCACTACATGCACGTGATAGATTATCCTAATTATGGATTGTAACAAATATCTCTTGGTCTGTCTGTAGACTAGTTAAACTATTAAGGAATAATATATCAAACCATAGAATATATTCCAACGGATCCACCTTTTTTGTCGTTGATATTTTGGATGAGGGTAGATAGAAACGTCGAAGTTGTTTGTTCATGACTATAAAAGGGAGAGCTCAGAGGGGCAGGGGACATTTCTTGTTCGAGACGTCAACCAGAACGGAGCTCCGGCCTATGTTCAGTTGATTAGTATTAGTGACGTTATTATGTGGAATAGATCGACCAGATGTCATGTAAGTTAATTGATATTATTATCTTGATTATTGCTGATAACTATGGTGTTCTGTATAAGTTATATTATGGCCAATATATGGCAATGTGAGAAATGTTGATATATTACTTTAAGATTGTTTCCAAGGAGTTTCTTGTCCTTCTTCTCCTTGATGACCTAGATTTGGAACGGACGACTAGCTTTCTGATTAATTACTGACAAGCCTAAATTGAAATAAATGCCTAGCTTGTCTTTCTGTGCTTTACTTCATAAAACCCTGTCCCTGAAAACCTTTTAAGAACATACATACACATATAACACAGTAAGTAACTATAGAGACCAGCCTGACATTCATAGGTTATTATTTGGGTGATATACAGGGTGTCCAAGAACCTGGCGTCCAACTGGATTCCCACGATGCCCCAAGTTCTAACAGTACTCAGAAAAATATTTTAAAAAATCCACCCCATGTACTTACAGAATTATACTGATTTCAAAAAAAAAGGGGAAATGAGCACCCTGTGACATACTTTTGAATGCTGTGACTGCTAATGCTGATAATTTCGATATTTCTTGGAGGTTTTGTAATCTAGGGTATTGCTGTGTCTAAATAGAATGTAAAAATAATGTACTTATTGTACCATTTTAAAATAAAATATTATTTTAACTAAAGGTGATATGGAAAACTATTGAATTTCGCAACTTTGACCGACTGTAGTGTAAAAAAAATGTACCAAAATAGTATGGCAAGTGACGTCAAATTTTGACGCGTTTATTCCTCTTTTTAAAAAGGTATAATACTTACACATTAATTTGAAAAAAAAAATTTTTGATAATATTTTTACTCAACAACCCAATTTTTACGATGTCTAACAGAATTCTTAGAAAGAAAAATTTACGACGAATTGAATCTAACCTCTAAAGAATTACTATTGTATGCTCATAAAAATAACAACAGGCCTCTCAAAAAACAGGTTAGACCGTAAGGGACGGTATGTGCATGCATCTCACCATAGTGATTCGTTATTACAACAGGAGGGAGCAAGACAGAAACTATCTTTGCGATTTGCTGGTTCTTCTTTATGGTACCCCATTATTCAGGTAAGAGTGAGGGAGAAAAAGGTTAGAGGTGCGAGTGAGATAGATAGTGACGCTATCTGGGATCGTGCTATTTAGGATAACAGTACGGTCAGTACGCGTCACTGCCTCCTGCCGTTACTACGCACCTCTCTCTTATTGTTACCATTGATCACGTACTACGATTTAAAGCTTTGTTTATTGGACTCGATTACTCTTTGTGCTCTGGACTTTGAAACGAACTCTTTACGACGACCTTTGCCTGTGTTTGGACAGTTTGTGTTTTGTGTGTGCTACCATGGCGACCTACACTCCGCAAGAATACGCAAATATGCACTACATTTATGGAGAATGTAGAGGTAATGGACGAGCTGCAGCGAGACTTTACAGAGAAAGGTATCCGAGGGCTACGCGATATCCCGACCATCGAGTTTTCATTAATGTGCACAGATCACTATGTGACGGGCGGTTCCCCAATCAAGTAGCTGGTGAAGGACGACCCGTAAATGACTTCATACGCGATGAAGTTTTAGAGGCGGTGTCGGCAAATCCAAGCATCTCTGTGCGAGGAATAGAAGCTGATACGGGGATACCGAAGAGCACAGCACACAGTATTCTCCAAAAAGAAGAATATCATCCGTACCACGTACAGCGAGTGCAAAGTCTTTTACCTCGAGACTATCCGAGCCGAGTCGCGTTTTGTGAAACAATCCTGCAAAAACATCGAGAAGACGAAAACTTTATCGACAAAATTTTGTGGTCAGATGAATCAACATTTAAGAAGGATGGCTACATGAACCTACACAACTTGCACGAGTGGCATGTGGAAAATCCGCACTTGATGCGAGAAGATAGATCCCAGTACCGGTTCAAAGTGAACATGTGGACCGGTATTCTCTGTGGGAATATTATTGGTCCATTTGAGATGCCCGAGAATTTGACTGGCGAATCATATTTAAATTTTCTTCAAAATGATTTGCCAAACTTACTAGAAGAGACCCCACCAGATATGTGGTTCCAACACGACGGCTGTCCAGCACATTTTCGCGTATCCGTTAGAGAGTTTTTGGACGAGCAATACCCGAACAGGTGGATTGGGCGATCAGGAACAATCCCGTGGCCAGCCCGCTCACCTGACTTAAATCCGCTGGATTTTTTTTTCTGGGGAACTATGAAGGAGCTCGTTTATGCGAAGCCCATTAATGACATCGCTGACCTTCGTGAGAAGATAACACAAGCAGTGCAGGTGATACGTCAAAAAAGTTACTCGCGAAACATAAAGCGGTCCTTTTTAAGGAGAGTGAGAGCTTGTATTGCCGCGGGTGGTCAACATTTTGAACATTTATTGTAATAAAATATCTTTAAACTAACATTCTTTGCTTTTATTCTACTGGGAACCCATCTACCTGTGTGTATTTCCTTCTTGCTCACTCTTGGAACCGAAGTAAATAATAGTAGTAACATAACAGTTTCTAAGATAAGAAAGGGTCCGACAGTTACCGTTAGTAGGTAGGCACTTCGTAAAAATTGGGTTGTTGAGTAAAAATATTATCAAATTTTTTTTTTCAAATTAATGTGTAAGTATTATACCTTTTTAAAAAGAGGAATAAACGCGTCAAAATTTGACGTCACTTGCATACTATTTTGGTACATTTTTTTTACACTACAGTCGGTCAAAGTTGCGAAATTCAATAGTTTTCCATATCACCTTTAGTTAAAATAATATTTTATTTTAAAATGGTACAATAAGTACATTATTTTTACATTCTATTTAGACACAGCAATACCCTAGATTACAAAACCTCCAAGAAATATCGAAATTATCAGCATTAGCAGTCACAGCATTCAAAAGTATGTCACAGGGTGCTCATTTCCCCTTTTTTTTTGAAATCAGTATAATTCTGTAAGTACATGGGGTGGATTTTTTAAAATATTTTTCTGAGTACTGTTAGAACTTGGGGCATCGTGGGAATCCAGTTGGACGCCAGGTTCTTGGACACCCTGTATGTATATACAACATGTAACATAATTAACGCACATCCTGAAAGTAGTTTGTTCAGAATCGTTTACTGAATCGATTTCTATCATTTTTAATATAGGTAATTTTTTAACCCAAAAATAACTAAATTACAGCCACACTACCCCTGTACAATCAAAATAAACTAAAATGGACCATAACACAAGGCAATAAGACTTTTAAAAGTGCAGTTTTATTTGCATTAATACAAATTCCGTCATTCAATACAAAATAAAGAAAAATTAACATTATTTCAAGCAAGTTAAAGTCTACAAATACGTCTACATTTACATAGAAACTTAGCTAGCGATTTAACCGCACGCACACACTAACAGGCACTGGACAAAGGACACAATAGCTATACCAACAAAATATGTCATGGTGGTCTTCGTTCCCTTTTTCCTGCTAACTAAAATTCTGGGATAGAGCGAGATAGTCACAATGACACCGTGCGGCGCGGGCGCGGCTACTATGAAAGAAAGCTAACTTTTAAAATAATGTAAAATTGTAAACAATATTAGTCACGCGCGGACATTTTTAGTGGAAAGACTCGCGTAGTGTTTGCAAATAATTTTTCGCGCACAATGTCTTTTCAATACACAAATGTTCAGTACACCGAAATGGTGAGGACTTTGGCACGGTGTGATGATAATGTGGCTCTAGCTTGCAGAACATTCAACCAAAGGTATGGTACGAGAGTAGACCGTAGGACTATGTTAGCGGCTACTCAGCGCCTTCGCGACCACGGAACGTTTCGTCCGAACACGACCATCGACAGGGGAGCCAATGTACGTACACGTACTCGTCTTCAAAACGAAATACTGGACTATTTTGATGAGAATCCCCATGCCAGTACCCGAGAAGCAGCGCCACGCTTTGAATGTAGTCATATGCATGTGTGGAGAATACTTCGTGGTGATAAACAACATCCATTTCACCTTAGAAGATGCTAGAAGTTGACTTCAAACGATTACGCACCACGCTTGCAGTTCAGCCGCTGGTTATTAGAAAATTGGCAGCGGAACATAATTTGGACAGATGAAAGTACATTCACACGTGTGGGGATGTACAACCAACATAACACACATTTATGGATGCACGAAAATCCTCACGCATGCAGAGTGGATTCCTTCCAACATCGTTTCTCAGTTAACGTCTGGGCCGGTGTCATTGGTACATACATACTGGGGCCTGTGTTCTTACAGAGATTAACAGGAGACGCATATTTACTGTTTTTACGAGAAACTCTACCTACGCTGCTAGAAGACATACCTCTTCATAATTTAAAAGAGTTATTCTACCAACACGATGGTGCCCCTACTCATTTCACTAGGAGTGTTCGACAGCACCTTGATGATGAGTTTGGAGGGCGCTGGATCGGTCGCGGCGGCCCTATCCAGTGGCCTCCTAGATCACCTGATTTGACGCCTCTTGACTTTTTTTTGTGGAGACGTATTAAATCGTTAGTTTATTTTAGTGAGACATCAAGTGCCGAGGACCTAAAAAATAGGATAGTGAACGCTTTTGAAATAGTGAAAAATGACACTGAAGTGCTTTCTAAATTAAAACGTCAATTAAGAAAACGGGCATTAAAATGTATTGAACAAGGTGGTGGACATTTTGAAAGTGTATTAAAAATACAACGTCGTATGAGTGTTTAGGCAATCAGTAAGTTATGGATTTGATTTTTTAAAAAAAATATTGTTAATATCTTGATTCACACGATGTCTTTGAATAATGTTATCGTATTGCCTCTTATTTTTTGTAGTTCATTATTATTTGCATTAGCATAACATTTTGTAACGGATATTGCCTATTTTTGCAATTTATCATAATCAATAAACAAAATTATTTAGAGTCAATAGTCCAAAGCCTGAAAAGTGTGATGGATAGATGCAGCTCGGAGTTCGGACATCTGTTAACCACTCTCTCGACCAGCTGCGCGCGGGGTTTTTCCCATTAAAGTTAAATAACGTGTATTGTCCGCTTTTTTCGGCGCTAATACTTACGTGTGCGACTGTGTGCGTTCGTGGATTTGTACTGTGACCACAACTTTCTTCCGGAATTAGTATAACTAATTTAATAAATAATCAATGCTTATACATGCGTAATTAAAAATTCTGTGTATGTATTATGATTATAACATCTATATCTATATCTATATATATATATATAAAATGCTAATGTGCGTACGTAAAGACAGGATTTTCTCTATCTCCACTAACTCCAATCAACTTCCCGTTGGGTTGGTAAATACCTCTTGGTCTCCCGCTGGGAGTAAGGGAGTTTGGTCGCGGTGGGTGGAAGTGGGTGATTGTGGGTGGTGAAAATGTAGAAAAATATATATCTGCCCTCTTCTAACTCATGAGAACTTCCGGAAATGATATAAAAAACACTTAATTGTGTGCAACTGTTATAGTCGATCTGGAATGTTCTAGAAAGTTCTAAAAATTTCTGGAATGATCTAGAAATTTCTAAAATGTGTAAAACTCCTGTAATCGGTCTAGAAGATCCAGATCGAAGTAATCTACATCTGAATGTTCTAGAGTGTTCTGGTACTAGAAATTTCGTTATCCGATGGTATACAGGGTGGCCCAAAAGTCGTGGATCAAACGTAACTAGGGGTTAGATGGGGTCACCAGCTGCAAAAAGTTGTTCTACGGGAGGTCTTTAAGGTCAACCCCTGCAGAGTTATAATTTATTTTGTGTTTTTAGTAGAAAATTGACTTTTTTTAACTAATTCTTATTAAAATTCGAAAAAATCTACATCCTGTATCTTTTTTATAATTTTCACTAGATTGGTACTGATGAGTCCTTGCGTTAGACATGCTATTTATGATTGTTTATTGGGTGTGTTGAAGATAATATTAAGTTTACAATTTTTTTTTTCTCAAATCATTAATTTTTATTTACTTCAGACCCCACTGTGAAAAAAAAATACTCTACCGAAAAGTGACCCTGTATTACAAGTTTTGGCGCATTTAATAGGGATTCTAAAAAGGTATTACACAGGCCATGAGTGGCTCTAATATCTTTCTAGGACGAAAAAACAAAACAACGATTGTGAAATAATTGTTTTATTAAGCAAAACATTTTACAATAAATGATGATTGTGTGTGATGCAAGCTTTGCTACCCGGTGACTATGAACCTAGAGTGCGGTTTTGCAGAGAGATGCCAAGATACCACACAGAGGATCCGCAGTTCTTCAACAAGGTTTTATGGACGGATAAGTCAACTTTTAGAAGAATGGGAGTATTCAATATCCACAATCTACATTTTTACTCCAGAGTGAACCCCCATATCATAAGAAATGATCGATTCCAGCATCTGTTTGGTATTAACATGTGGGCTGGTATAATTGGCCAGCAGTTGGTGCTGCATGAAATGCCAGCAAGGCTGAATGGTGCTCAGTATTTAAATTTTTTGCAAAATAATTTAAACAATATTCTTAACGAAGCTGAAGTTCCAGAAGAAAGAATAGCAGAAATGTGGCTGCAACATGATGGCGCCCCGCCTCACTACGCTCGAGCAGTTAGAGATCATTTGAACGAGCGCTTCCCCAACCGGTGGATTGGTCGAGGCGGACATATTGCGTGGCCACCCCGGTCGCCCGATTTAAATCCATTAGATTTTTTTCTTTGGGGCTATTTTTAAGAAATAATTTACCAAGGAGAGAACAATAGCGAACAAGAACTACGACAAAAACTCGAATTTGCTAGGGTACAAGTTACTAACAACAGAGATGCATTCCGTAGGTTACGTAGGAATTTTATTAGACGGTACAGATTTTGTATTATGGTCAGAGGCAGGAATTTTGAGCATTTATTGTAAAATTTTTTGCTTAATAAAACAATTATTTCACAATCGTTGTTTTGTTTTTTCGTCCTAGAAAGATATTAGAGCCACTCATGGCCATGTGTAATACCTTTTCAGAATCCTTATTAAATGCGCCAAAACTTGTAATACAGGGTCACTTTTCGGTAGAGTATTTTTTTTTTCACAGTGGGGTCCGAAGTAAATAAGTAAGTAAAGTAAGTGAGTGAGTAAGTAAGTAAGTGTAAGTAAGTTATGATTTGAGAAAAAAAAAATCGTAAAACTTAATATTCTCTTCAACATACCCAATAAACAATAAATAGCATGTCTAACGCAAGGACTCATCAGTACCAATCTAGTGAAAATTATAAAAACGATACAGGATGTAGATTTTTTCGAATTTTAATAAGAATTAGTTAAAAAAAAGTCAATTTTCTCATAAAAACACAAAATAAATTATAACTCTGCAGGGGTTGACCTTAAGGACCTCCCGTAGAACAACTTTTTGCAGCTGATGATCCCATCTAACCCCTAGTTGCGTTTGATCCACGACTTTTGGGCCACCCTGTATATGTAAACCGAAACTCAGCGACTTTTCGTCAGTTAAATCGTATTTACAGTCGAGAGAAGGTTAATCGGAGTTGAAGAGTGAACAGTGGTCAAATGAATAGAAGTGATTTTGACGAGTGCAAAAGAACAAACTATTTCAATGTTCTAGAGTGTTCTGGTACTAGAAATTTTGATATTCGACGTTATGTGAACCGAAAATTAGTGACTTTTTGTCAGTCTTATTATCGTAATAATCAAGATATAATTTTTGTGTAACTTCATTACACTTTATATTCACAATGCCAAAGCGTAAAAAAGTATTTACAAAACCCAAAGTGGATTCAAAAAGAAGAAAAGTAGCACGTCAAACTGAATCAGAAGAACAAAAAGAAAAACTTCAAAGTCTTTCAAACATTCTCAAAGGAGTACAAAGAATCAGAGAAAATTTAAGCGAAGAGGAAAGAGCACAAATTAACGAAGAAACACGATCCAGAGTAAAATCACTCAGAAATCGTCAATCTGCTGATCAACGTCAAATGGAAAATGAAAGAAAAAAAGAAAGAATGGCTACTTTACGTCAACGACGAGCTGCTACACGTGAAATTGAGAGTTTAGAACTTCAGGCTTTTCATTATGATTGCAAAAAACAATACTGTGAACATGCAAATATTGTCATCGGAAAAAATAATACGATATGCGAGTATTGTCATGCACGGAAATTTAAAGGCGAAACTGCTGGTATGTGCTGCTCGAGTGGTAAAGTCAATTTACCAGCATTAGAAGTACCACCACCACAGTTACTCGAATATATGACTGGAAAAACACCCGATTCCCATCATTTTCTACAAAATATACGTCGATACAACTGTTGTTTTCAAATGACTTCCTTTGGAGCTTCATCAATATGCCACGAAGAAAATTTCAGCCCGGTTTTCAAGGTTCAAGGCCAAATTTATCATCGAATAGGCTCACTTCTGTCGATGTCTGATGAAACTCCAAAATTTCTTCAAATATACTTTGTAACGAAGAACTTGAAACAGATCAACGTTGCTCTCACATTCAGGGACTACAACGAGATATTATTCAAAAATTACAACGTCTACTTCATAATCATAATCAACTAATCAACGTGTTTAAGACTTCTCTAGACCAAATGGTTGCAGATAATTATAAGATCGTCATTCGAGCAGATAGAAGACCAGCCGGTCAACACGAACGAAGATTCAATGCACCTCAAACGAACGAAGTTGCCGTAGTAATTGTTGATAACGAATGTAGCCGTCGTGATATTATTATTCAACGTCGAAGTAATAAATTGCAACGTATTGCTGAAACACATCGTAGTTATGATGCACTCCAGTATCCGCTAATTTTTTGGCAAGGTGAGGATGGTTATCATTTCAATATTCAACAAATCAATCCAGCTACAGGTGTCGAAATTAACAAAAAAGTATCAGCTATGCAATTTTATGCTTATCGAATTATGATTAGAAATAGTGAATACAACCATATTTTAAACTGTCGGCAGTTATTTCAGCAGTTTATTGTAGATATGTATGCTAAAATTGAGACAGAGAGATTAGAATTTATTCGCCATAATCAACGAAAGTTGCGTTCAGATGAATACATCCATTTAAGAGATGCTGTGATAAATGATGGGAACGTCGATAACATGGGAAAATTGGTCATCTTGCCATCTACATTTACACTGGAAGTCCACGCCACATGCATGAATATGCCCAGGATGCGATAACTTATGTCAGAAAACACGGCCGACCAGATTTATTTATAACATTTACATGTAATTCTTCATGGGTGGAAATCAAAGAAGAATTACAATATGGGCAGACGGCCAGTGATCGACATGATATTGTTGCCCGAGTTTTTCGTCAAAAACAAATTAAATTTATTGACGCCATCGTGAAAAATCAAATATTTGGTACTGTTATCTGCTGGATGTTTTCAATTGAATGGCAGAAACGTGGACTGCCACATTCTCACAACTTAATTTGGTTTCAAAATAAAATTCAGCCGAATCAAATAGATGACATCATCAAGGCTGAGTTTCCGAACCCGGAAAAAGATCCTGATCTTTACAGTATAATCGTAAAAAACATGGTTCATGGCCCGTGTGGTGAACTAAATCGAAGTTTATTTATTTATTTAAACTTTTCGCACAAAAAGGTACAAAGGCGGAACACTCCCACCAGAAGAAAAGAGCCCTACCCCAGAAGAATCTCTCCAAGCGGATCAGGAAGCACCACAGAGTCCTACGTTGGATCAACTCCCACCTACCCCGCCATCGAATGCTCCGAAGAAGCGGCCGTACACCTTACAACTCCGCCAGGCACCAACCAAGAAACAACAACTGGAAATGAAGCGGGAGGCTCAACAAGAGACGAAATCACAACAGAAGAAGGCGGCGGGAGCAACACACTGGATTGTTCAGTGGGCCAAAGACAATTTAACACCAACCGAACTAAACTGTCTCCTTGGAAAGTCATCGCTGGTCATAGCGGAACACGAAGACCGCATTACCACATCATTTACATCTCCACCGCAAAAAACTGGGGGCATAACAGCCTCCTTGGAAAAACTATTAGATCCAAGGAGCACAAATGTTCTCAAATTGCATGTGTTCAGTGCTTGCTTGAGTATATTACTACCGGCCCTAATCGTACAACACTTAAGCAAATTCTCACAGACCGTGATAAAAAAGTGGCAATGTGCGTCGCTCATTCACTGGGACTTAATCCTGAACAAACAAAAAGTTACACTCGAAATTCCGAAGGGGGAAATCATCTATTTCGAGATGAAGGCGCAACACGAAACACAGTTCACGGACAAATGGATCAGCACGCTTCTACTTCCAATCAAATGCTACATGAAGATGACGACTATCATGAACAATTCCCTGATCAGCGTGCAAGCTCCGAATATGACACTGGAAGTGAACAGAATGCCATTCTTGAACAAAGAGGACTCAACAATTGCAACCGACGTACTAAACTTATCCGAGAAAATCAAGAGCTTGTGCTTTACCTATGCAAAAACAAAGCTTTTGACGAAGGGGAAGCAACACGATTACTATGCAACACGCCTCAGGGGATTGCAGTTCAGTTCAACAGAAACTTCGGAGAACGACTTGCAACAGCACTACGTATCGCCAGGACACTGGTATTTCAAGAATCGGTTGAACAGAGACTCCAACGCGCCAAACAGTACGAACAAGAGCCGACAGCAAACGACCCCAAAACAATAGAGGAAGGCATGGACAATCTGATAAAACTCCTCGAGAACAATGGAATACATCCGTACAAATTCGCCAAACTCACAAAGCAACACTTCTATGGCCACACAGACAAAAAAAAACAATCTATTCTTCCTCGGGCCACCGAGCAGCGGCAAAACAATGATAATGGAAAGTCTCGTAAACATGCATTATAACTTCACCAGACTCACGGGATTAGCGCCAACGTCATCGTTCAACTTTGCCAGCCTCATACATACAAACGCCTGCTTCATGGACGAATGCAAACTAACAGACAATCAATTTGAACAGTGGAAATTGCTCGCAGCAAGACAACCAATGTCCACAGACGTAAAATACAAAACACGACAAGACATAAAAAATTGCATACTGTACACAGCAAGCAATTATCCCATCTGTACATATATCACAACAGTGGACGCAAAAGACGCCGTGGACACACGAACAATCACATTCTATTTCACGTGTCCGACAAAACATTTTAAACTAAACCCATTCATATGGGAAGCATTCTGGAAAGTATACGGATCGATAACGGACCTAACGGACTATGTAATATAAGTAGCATAAGAATACTAACAATGTTATAATAGCCCACAATAAAAACTGCATGCATAAAACAACCCCTTGTTTTACTAACAACCCCTACCAATACACACACACACACACACACACACGCGCGTATAAAAAGGACAACACAACAGAACACACTCAGTATGGAACAAACAGCGGAAGGGTCAACACCGCACACAGGATACACGTTGCCGGGTTATAAATACCTAGGGCCGGGAAACGATCTCGACCTCGGTGAACCAACAAACGAATTGGACAAAATAGCACAGGAACACGACAACAGTTACAACGAAATACAACAGGACTACGAAGAAGCAATAAGAACAGGAAAATCAGAAAAAACACAAAAAAAAACTTGCAACAACACGAATAAAGGAAGCAGACGAAAAATTCCTAAAAGAAGTATACAAATACACGCCGACATCAAAATACGACGGAGCGGCAAGAATAGCAGCACTAACAGGCATAGGCACAAAATACTTAGGAGAAAGAGTACTGGCAACAATATATCCAAGATTCAGAGCGCACTCTAAAAAAAAACGCCCTCATGGAAGCGGGACTGAGCATGGCGGCAATGCCGAACATAATTGCAAACGGAGTAGACAATGAAATGAACAAAAAACAATTCAAATTCAAAAAAATGTTCAACTTCCACATAAAAAGCACACTGTTTGAAGTTAAAAGTTGGTTCACCAATTATTTTATTACGAAATCTGAACTCGCCGAAACTATGTAATGGTACGAGACTCTGCATCAAACAGTTACAAAATAACATCATCGAAGCCAGTATAATGACTGGTAAAGAAACAGGACAGATAGTATTTATACCACGGATACCTTTAATATCAAATGGATTGCCCTTTACTTTTAAACGCTTACAATTCCCGGTGAAATTGGCTTACAGCATGACTATCAACAAAGCACAGGGCCAAACATTCCAATACTGTGGCGTTGACTTAAAGGAACCATGCTTTGCACACGGCCAATTGTACGTCGCATGCTCACGAGTAGGATCACCTCGAAATTTGTTCATTTACAGTCCAGACAATAAAACTGTAAACGTAGTCTATAAGCAAGTATTGTAAGAAAAAAATTTTTTTAAAAAAATGTAACTAAAATAAAAAGTGTAAATATATTATATATATGTAAATAATTGTGCGAATAAAACATAAATTTTCCATTTACCAAGGTGTTTCGTATTTTAACTTCTAATTATTTCAATTCGTTAATTAGTAAATTAGTTTGATTGTTTGATATACTCTATATACATCGTATGTTTAATGGTAAAATGAGTCACTCAATATCTAAGATAGGAATCTATAAAATCTATGTTAAAAATGGATCCTTAAATATTTTTTATACCATTAAATATGCGATGTAAGTATTTTAACCCGAGCAACGCTGGGTTTCGCTGCTAGTAACCCTGTATATGTAGATGTTATTAACATAATTTTAAGTACGATTAGCTTATCTGAAATTGTAATTGTAGAGATCCATTCAGACTGGTACTAAGTGACATTCCTAGATCTACGAAATACAATAAGAACTGTTTACATGTTTACGTATTTACAATATACCAAGCAACTTAAAAGCATTGACATCCAGAGCATTTAAGCACAAATTATGCAAATGGCTAAATACACAAAATATTTGAGTCTACTAGAATCAAAAACCGCAATGTCCATAAAAAACTGAAATTGTGTTGTCTATGGCATATGAATCTCCAGTGAAAAAATAAAACATCTATTTATTTAATATGGAACTAAAACCGCAATGTCTCATAGAAATTCACATTTAAAAATCGATGTTTGCTACAAAAACAGCATTGTCCACTTGTGTATGTATCTGAACAAGCATTGTCCATCACAACCAATCACGGTCGCATAAACAACATGGCGGAATATGGTATTTGCTGTTAGGAGTGCTCTCGTTTATTTCGTTGTTGATGTGTTAAAACAGATTTGTAAGCTATAATTTTTATAAATAAACGAACTATGGAATGTTATCCCCAAGTGGTGGATAATAAAGATGCTCGAAAACGCCGAGTTGATAGTGCAAATTGGAAAAAAAACAAGACCAAAAATGACCGGTGAGTAAATCACAATTAGATAGTTTTGATACTTTGTTTTTAAAGTTTTCAAACTCAGTTTATAATGACTTTATATCGTCCTTTATTGTACAATTTATTGACAAAAATGAAATTTTCACCCCATTTAAACATAAAATTTGTATTTTTTCTTTACAGTTCATTTATGATTATTTGTATTTTATTTATAGACTATTAAAATATCTTTGCGAATAAAATCAAAGTCTTCTTTGGCCAAAGTTCATTGTTTCAACACCGAAATGAGCGATTTTCCGAGCAGCTTTTTAAAAAAAAAAAGGGTTCCAGGAGAGCGCGCTAGATGGCGCTATACTAACTACGGATTTTTTTTTTTTTCGTTGTAGTGTGGCAATGACATGAGCGCGTTCAGGGATGTCCTACAAGTATACCGGAAATGCATTTTGACTAAATTTTATCTCACTCCGAAGCACGCTAAAATTTCGCCGGCTGTCAAACTGCTCGTAAACTGCCCGTTCAGAGGCGCACAACTGTCAATGTCAACTTGACATTTGGCGAAATTTTAGTCGATTGCCCGTTCACGGGTGTATGTCAAAACATGAAAGAACATTCGTGAACGTGCCCATGACATTTTGATGTGACATGACACTTGTTGGATCTTCATTCGCTGCACTGCTTGCCTGTGATGCGAATATCTTGTGATTGCTCCTGTGCGTTTTATGGTGATTTTACGACTATTGGCTACGAATACTGGACTACGATATCTTGCTCATCTGTTTTACCCTGGACCTGGACTTTGGACACCGATTTTTGCTCTTCGACTGGACTTGTTGTTGGTGGTGGCTTCAGCCTATCCGAAGCGGAAACCATGAGTAAAGACTATGGATCGTGGTCTTTAGCAGACCTTAAAACTGAACTGCGGAAGCGAAACGCGAAATTAACCGGAAAAAAAGCGGTGCTCGTTCAAAGGTATGGACTTTCTGGTTTCATTAATGTACCTACCCATCTTCTTCTTTTTCAATGCTACCCTCAGAGGAAGGAATCGTCGCCGCTACGCTTTTATTCATCTGAGATGCTACCTTTTGTGTAACCTTTACTTAAGTACGCGAGCGGGATTAATGATGCATGTGCATACTAGTAAAGGAATTATCTATCTATCTAAAGAGTAAACAAAATTCAGAATAAAAACAGTAAGTAATATGCAATCGGTTTATTTATACTTTTTTCATTGTTGCAGACTTCAGGATCATGACAAATTATTCGGACCACTCATAACTGACCCCGAAGCAGTATACAAAATTACACTTCCTGAACCAGAACAGTTCAGAGATGTCACCAGCAGCTCTCATGTGCCGTCCTTGAGCTTCGAAGACCTGAGAATGTTTGGTCGACTTACAGAGAGGGAAAATATTGATACTTCAAGAAACATGTACAATGAATATTTTTTAATGTCATGCCGATTAGCAGAAGCTAGCGGGGACTATTTTGTGACCGGGATGGTGTGCTCAGAAATGAGAAAAAATATTATTTACAATGTGGCAATTAAATTAAAAAGCCACTTTATACTTGAAGCTCAATGTGAGTGTGCTGCTGGCATGGGTCCATATGGACAATGTAAGCATATTTTAGTTCTCCTGTTCGGAATTGTAGATCACAGTGAAAAAAAAACTATAAAATTGAAAGAGAGTGCAACATCCCGTCTGCAAACCTTCCATCAACCTAGAAAGCTGCATACAGGAGACCCAGTTAAGGCCGAAGACCTGGCTCTAAAGTTTAATGACAAAACATACAAGGAAATGTTAGCATTCGACCCGCGGCCAACCATAGAAAACAAAGAGAAATACATAGAAAATTTTAAAAGTGCAGTAGCAAACTATTGTGGCCAAAGCAAAGAAACATCAGTTATGCCTATAGCACAAATAATTAAACCTGCAGACAAAAAAAGCATATTTGCTGATCACGATTACTTCGAAAAGACACAAGAAGAAAAGTTTTTAGAAGATTTAATATTAAATGAGGCAGAAATAAAAGAGCTGGAAGAAAACACTAGAAACGATATAAATTTATGGAAAAAGGAGAGACTTCGGAGGCTGCAAAGTTCAAATTTTGGAAAGATTTGTAAGATGACAGGTGATGGAAAGAAACTTGCAGCCTCCTTAATAAAATATACCAATGTGTCATCTCCATCTATCAAGCATGGCTTGAAGTATGAAGAAGAGGCCATTCAGAAATTTGAAGATGAAATGCTCATCAAAACAGAAAAGTGTGGCATTATGGTACACAACACTTACCAATTTTTGGCATGTACTCCTGACCGACTTGTAGGGTCAGACAGTGTTCTAGAGGTGAAATGCCCATATACAGCAAAAGATAAAAACATATCCCCTGAAACCGTCCCTTATTTATACCTTTGTGAAAATGGAGGTGTCTTAAAACTAGATGAAAGCCATAACTATTATTACCAAGTACAAGGACAATTGCTGTGTACTGGTAGGAAGACTGCTTACTTTTGTGTATATACAATAAAGGACTGTCAAATTATTATGATTGAAAGAAATGATAGTTTCATAGAAAAAATGGTGCAGAAATTGAAATTATTTTATGAAGAATATTTTGTTACTGTTCTTTTAAATAGATATTTGTATAGTAAAAAGTAGTGAAACACTTCAGTTTTATATTATTATTAGGATAAAATAAACATATTTTGGTACTATTTAAGCATTTTTATTTATAATACATGAGCGGAAATTAACAAGCATAGCACAAACAAATGAAATGTTACTAGCAATAACAATTTCTGTCTGGTTAAAAGGTTGAGTTAGTATTTTAAAAGTTTTCAACAAGCCAATCATTCTTTCTACATGAACTCTTTTGCTGGCCACTTTTCGGTTTAACAAAAGAGTTGAAGGACCTATTTGGTTACCCTTTTTAAAAAATGATGGCATATTTACTTTCACCCCTATAGGCATGAAAATATCTTGCACATTCAGGCCTTTGTCAACCATAATTTCATCATTATAATTAAATTTAGTCATAATAGAAGCTCGTTCTATTATTTGTCTATCAGTGGCAGATCCACCGTAACACGGTGAAATATAACTAATTAAACCACTTGGAGCGATGCCAATGATAAACTTGACAGTATTTCTATTTTTATATGAGGAGTAGGTGACTTGCTGTGCAAATGGGAGTTTAGGCTTTTTTATCGGACATTCAGTTGCATCTAATACAACTCGTGTTGAAGGAAACTTGCCATAAAAGTCCCATGGCATGTATATCCGGACACTCTCCTTGTCAAGCCAGAGATCTATATTTTTCCATTGCAGTGACATAAACAGAATCCAAGTTATGAAAATGTTAGACACTTGTTTTATTGTTATATCATACAACATTGCTATCTCTTCATACGGTTTGTGTCTACGGAGAATAATGAGGGTGATAAAAAATTGATCTAATGGTTGAATATGTAGTGGAGGACTGCCATAAAAGTAATTTAATTTATCTACATTTTGTCCTAAAGTTTGGAAAGCAAACATTATTTTTTTGTAACTCTCAAGGCCTGTGTAAAAATGTAACTTCTTGTCATCATTTTGGTAATTGTAAATGCTAAATGAATGATGATTTTTTGTTTGTGTAGATTGTTCATATTTCTTGCAACATTGAGTTTGAGCTGATTTGTCCAGCAGTGTCTTCCTACCAAATAATCTTTTCTCACATTCTCCACAGTAAACAATCTGTAAATTTTCTGCAGTATCCCTCTCTTCCACTATATGCGACTCTTCCACATCAACTTCCATATTGGTAACATGTTCCGAAGTGGGTTGATCATTATCAGTTTCAGCATGGGTTTCGGAAACTATGTACTCGCTACATTTCAATGGGTCTTCAATAAACTCATAGCATTCAGTTTCAAAATAAGGTTGCTCTTCTACAAATGCTGTAGGAGGACCTGTAAACAAAAGAGAAACATGTGATTAGATTAAATGATCGTACTTATACTTACTTTTTTTAATTTAAGAGCTTAGCTCTTGTCCACTGTATACTAGATAAATAAACCAAGGAAATTATTTATACATTATAAACTAAATTAGTATCCAGACTTATCCAAAGGGTGTGTGCTTACAGCGAGAATATGTTTTTTGAGTTTCTGTGATATTGATATTCAATGAGTCTGGACATTCAGATGTACTCGGAGGCTCAGTGCAGGGCGTAGAACTAATTTCAGACTCTTTTTGTGTAGTTGTCCATGGAAAAATTGATGGAATTGCGGTTTTTTTTAATATTTTAGCAGCCAAATCTGGAAACAAAACAACTAACAATAAAACATGTAATTTTATAAGAACCTAGGTACACCTTAGTTAGAACATGCACAGTATACAACTCCGTTACACATAAAACAAAATACAAACATGGATTGTTTAAACTTACTTGGTTGTAATACAGATAAAGGTGTTCTTACAAAATCATTTGTTGTAAAATGCGCTGAGCATATTTGAGAATACTTTCGTATGGTCAGTCCAGGCTGAATCTGTTTGATTGCTTGAATCCATTGTGCTCTACGAATTTCATCTTTTGGGAACAGATGCTTGCCTTCATTCTTGCATAAATAAACAAGGCAGGGGTGTTTGTTAACCTTACGAGTTTCCTTCTCATTAGACATTTTGTGATGTGTGTGACATTCTAATCAGAATTGACGGCTCTGATTAGTTTTTCTTTTTTCTATCAGTATTTCTTGGTTTTTGGCTACGAATAAGTTTTTGGATATATACACTAAACAGATTGAAAAAAGTAAGTACGAATTATCGATAAAGAAATGATAATGATAACTTTATTAATTATTTCTTTGTAAACCGGCTGAACGGAGTTTTTATCCTTTGCCATGATGAACCATACAAGCACCGAGCATTTTAAAAAGTTTTTTCCGTAGTTAGCATAGCGCCATCTATCGAAGTCAATAGAACTGAATGGACCACATATTTTTAATCTGTATCCAGCTGTCAGAAAATCCCTCATTACATTTACACAAATCGCCTATCACACTTTACTAAACGTAGATATTGTATTATATTCTGAGTATTAGTAGGTATAGTATAGTATACTATGAAGCCAATCGTCATTGTTGTATGTTTATTTTAAATTTAGTTTACCATCGAAGCATAATGAAACAGTAAAAACATTTGTATGCGACTCTAAAAATTTCTCAGCAACAATAAATTTGTATCTACCTAATGATACCGTATCACCGTACGTAGCAGGTAAAAATATTAAACAAACTAAATAAGTACAGATCTGAAATTTTGTTGTTCCAGATACGCTCCAAAAGACTTACCTGTTAAGCCGACGTGTTCACATAAAGACAAAAAGCTGCAATGCTCTGAAATTTGTATGAATGACTTACAATCATTTCATGAATCTTTTTATGCCGTAAAGGATAAAGTAAAACAAGATATGTTCATATTAAAACATGTTATAGCTGTGCAAACAAAACGTCGTCGTCCTCGGTCTAATACTAAGCATTACAATACCAGAGCTATGCAAAGAATGTACAGGATTTACTGTAGATCTCAAAAAAAGATGATATTTGTTTGCCAAAAAGCTTTTTTACAAATATTGCACATCAAAAGGTATCGGATAGAAAATGTGGTAAAGAATTATTATTTAGAAGGCAAATTCCCAAAGGAAAACCGCGGTGGTGACCATAAGTCACATAAATACGAAGATAAGAAACAAAATGTAATTTCATTCATTAAGAAATTTAAATGCACTGAAGCTCACTATTGCAGAGGCAATTCTAAGCGAATGTATTTGCCGTCAGAATTGAGCATAAATAAAATGGCCAAAATGTATAATGACCAGACAGCCGAACATCTTAAAGTAAAGGCCTTATATTTCCGAAACATATTTAATACATGTTTCAATTTAGGATTTGGGTCACCACGTGTTGATGTATGTTCAACTTGTTTGCAGTTGACGGAAAAATTAAAAGTCACGAAAGAGCCTGATAAAAGTCGGTTGATGATTGAAAAAACAGTCCACAAGAGACGTGCAAAGGCATTTTTTGATATGTTGAAAACAGAAGACCCTTCAATAAAAATAATATCCTTTGACTGCCAAAAAAATATGGTATTACCTAAAATTCCAGATCAGAGTACCTATTACTCGAGACAACTTTATTTTTTTAATTTCACAATAGTAGAAGGCAGTTCAAAATCATCATTGACGAGGCAAAATATATTCAGTTACTGCTGGACCGAAGATGAATATGCAAAGGATTCAAATCTAATTTCATCTGCAGTTTTTCATCGACTTTGTAATACTGAATTTACACCTGAATGTAATTTACTTCGGATTATGGCTGATGGATGCGCCGGACAGAATAAAAACTCTATATTAATAGCTATGCTTTCGAAATGGTTAGTCCATCATGCACCAACGCAAATTAAAATTATAGAAATAGTATTCCCCGTAGTGGGTCACTCATTTCTTCCCGCTGACCGAGTCTTTGCCCACATTGAAAAGCAACTGCGAAAAAGGGAAAATATTATAAATCCTAGTGAATACATAGATGTAGTAAGTCAACATGCAACGGTTATTAACGTAGCAACAACATGTCCAATCTTCGACTGGAAAAGCACGTTAAAAGACATATTTTTAAATGTTGGTAAGTGGCATGTACCTTTTGCTAAATGCAAAAGATTCTATCTAAAAAGAAGCAGCAGATGTAGTGACATGGTGGGTCTTCGAGGTGAATTGCACTATCGACAAGACTTAAGTCAGTATAAAAGTATTTGTAAAAAAAATAAAACCTCTGCAATGATTGCACCGACTGTAATGACACAAGGAGTGTCAATAAAACAGTTAAAACTGAGAGACGTCGGCCAATTACTTAAAACTCATTACGGCAATGATTGGCGCAGTTTAGATACCTTAGGATATTTTGCTCGAGTACTGCCACACGACATTCCTGTACGTCATAATGTTGGTGACGACGGAGACGACGATAACCCTGAAGAATCGATGTGCCAAGTCCAAGAGGAGCTACCATCATTAATAATTTAATTTGATATTTTTTATATATTTTTTTAAATTAATTAAACATTAAGTATATAATTTATTTTTTATTTTTAAATAAAAGTACCGCCAATTTTCTTCAATTACTGGACTTCAATTTATAAAATGATGTACTTAAGGATTATAGTCTTTGCTATTCAAAGTATCAATACTAACCAGGCGTAGTACATAAAAATAGGTATGTTTCAAAATAAGCAATGTCCATCAGACGCGTGCAACAAAAACAGCAAAGTCCAGTGGTTTATTTCAAAAACAGCAAAGTCCAGACTATTTATTCAATTTTCTTGTTACTGTGACGAATCTACGTAATTCCATTAATATGCGACCATTATATGATGTATTTACTGTATTTTTATTATACTACATAAACCACTGAATGTACAAACAACCAATAATTCAAAATAATGTATTGTGGCCAAAACACGAATATGGACATTGCGGTTTTTGATTCTAGTAGACTCATTTATTCTATTAGAGAATTTATAGAATTAATATGCTCCAACAATAGTATAATATTATGTGATGCAACACATACCAACAAGTTTGCATGCCATGTATCTATAGCAAAACCATGTTTTAATGCAAATAAAAAATTATTTGAATTGATTTAATTATATATTATTTATATATATAAAATCAAATATAAAAAAAATCCAAATAAAAGTTGTAACAAAATTTACATCTATTATTTGTTCTGAACGGGCTTAGAACAATTTATTACTATTATTTCACATTTAACCCATGTAATAGGTAGTGCTATTATGTATCCTGTAATAAGGGATGCACACCTATTGCCATCAACTCAGTAAAAAATAAACCAGACTCCGCTGCTACTGACAAATTGACTTTCAACTTTAGGGACTAACCACACTTATTCAGCTCTGTTCAGCTTTTGTCCATAGAAAACAACAATTTTGTTTGAAGTCTGTTCAGCTTTCCGCGGCTGGACAGATGTGTACACATATCATACAAAATCATTGTTTTTATGGACAAAAGCTGAAGAGAGCTGAATAAGTGTGATGAGTCCCTAATTCTACACCCATATGATGACCATACTGACATCTAAAAGTATGGATAAAATTAAAAAGCCAGACTAAACAGACTGGATGCCAAAAAGCCAGACATACAGACAAATCCTGACCATACTAAAACTGTCAAATTTTATTCCAGTTTATTAAATATCTACCTTGATAAAATCAACTCTTGGAAGTTCACACACTCATAGTACCTGTCTGAAAAAATCAAGTTAGTGGGTCGACTTATGGATCAGAGAATCAGCACTTTATGAACATCAAAATTACATAAGACAGTCCCCCACTACGCCCACCCTTAAATTAACCACTTCCTAGTGCTTTAGCTGGTAAGAAGTGGCGCAACAAACTCCACAGCAGATAATATATGCCATGACATTCAGATTCAGGTGCGTCATAAGCTCGAGGGAAATTGAATTGCTCACGATTTTTCATGGAGCAGCTCTAACGTTGACCTGCGACCTTGGTTGGAGTCATGCACAGTTGAACTCGGGAACATGATTTTACAAAACAACCCAACTCTTAGAAGGGCCAACCAACCCGATCCTCTGGTCGGGGGACTTCAATTCTAGACTTCGAACACAAAAACCGATGACGCGCGTATTACAAACTGCACAACTTAGAACGACAACAATTTTTACCAAAGCGACAGAATTAAATAATGAAGTGCATCGAATCGCTATCTATTACTAATTTCTTCGACAAGTTGCATTTTAATATCCCCGCTGGGGGTAATAGTTTTCTGAGTTTAAAAACGGACATTTTCTTTGGTTTTTTCAATTATACCTTACGATTTGAACAATGACCAAGACGCTACCTACCACGAAACTTGGGAGACCAATTTGACGCCATTTTTTTAACAAGAGACAACACTTCAAATGATTAAAAACAACAAGCACTAACTCTAACAAGTAGTTTCCGAGAATAAATATATAGATGTCTACCGATTATGACTTTCCTTATTTTTCTTCTCCTTATATTTCAAAACCAAACAAATTGAAAGAAAAACTAGGTTACATTATCAGCCTCCGACAAAACATGGAACGAACGACGACACGTCAACAACATTACAACACGACAAAATCACACCCACACGATAATTTAGGGATGTGAAAAAATAATCGATTATAAAAGTTCGATTATTTTTTCAATAAAAATCGATTTTTATAATCGATATAAATATTGCAAAAAATCGATTAATAAAAAATCGATATTATAATTCAGTGTCGATTTTTAAAGTGAAATTTTTATTACATCGTCTCTAACTTTTTCGTCTGTGTGTTGCATGTCGCGTGACGGTCGGCCGCGGAGTAGGGATGAAGTTTCACTTTTACCGAGGTTTCATAAAACCACACAATCTTTTTTTTTCACACAGCTTTTAGTCAGGAACTCAGGAGCGCGAAGCCGCAAAGTGCCGCGAAGCGAACCACTAACTATTTTAATTATAACAATCATCAATATATCTCTAAAGGTTGGATTTAATATTTTTAGATCGAAGAAAATTTGAATTTCGCGGGCTACCACTACACCGTATTCACCTGAAATTTCTTCCTGCGAAAGGAGAAATGAAGAAAAAACTCTTTTTGTGAAATTTAATTGTTTTTCTTGTTGATTAGATTAAAAAACTGAGCTGTGAATGCTGTGCTAAGAGTGATATTTCATGCGTTTAATTTAATCTATAAAAAAATAAGGAGAAAATCGATTATTAATAAGATCAATTATTTTAATTGAAAAAATCGATTATTATTTAATCGATATTATTACTATGTATAACAATCGTTTTATTAATAATCGATTTTTTATGCATACTGTCACATCCCTACGATAATTTACTTCTATATTCTATTCTCTATGTCCACAGTCTATGTCTATGACAAACAACATGTCAGTGTGACCATCTTAAAAATGGCGAATCTGCCATAGACTGCCGACTGGACAAAAAAGGACATGACCAATTTCTGCCTTCGAGTTCGGGAACATGTGCAGGATTACAATTTTTACATTAAGCTTAAAAAAATAAAAACTATATTATCATGTTTATATTATTCCGAATAAAGGCAAAGTTTAAATATCTAAAAAATAAAAAGTATTATAATTGATTCCTCTTATCTCTTTTACGCATTTCCCCATGTTGACGTTCCATTGTATCAAAACTCGTTCCATTGTACACATAGTATAACGAGTTATTTTCGATAGAGTGAAGTTTAATGACAAAGGAATACTATGTTTATGTTGTTTATAATAATTGACACGACTACAGGTTAGGATTTTATTGACACGTGCGTGTAATTCTGATTGAATATCATCATTTTTAAAAATAATCACTAGCACTACGTATAAAGGAGTGACATTTCTTTCACAATGCATCTAACATGGCGGAGACCTGTCTAGGGACGCCCAGCAATCTGTGTCATAAAATCGATAATTCAATCGATTCTACTCAAAGCATGAAACATCGATACACAAAAAATCGAGATTCAAATAGATTTTTGGATTGATATTTTATTTTACCGTTTTATCTGTTAAATTAATATTATGTAAATAGTTTATGGTCAAGTAAGTATGTATTAATGTGAATATTTATTTTGTATTGTGATTTACGCACTAAGGGCCGGCCTATTCATTGAAGCTTTGTTTTGTGGTTATTCAAAAAATTGAAAATAATAACAGTGGTTCCGATTCAGATATCAAAAAAATAATACACGAGTTGAACGATATAAATATTTATTATAGTAGACCGAATGTCGATAGATCAAAATGCAATGATTGGAATCAATGGAATAATACTGTAGAATTGATACGTCTCTTTCGTATCTCCAAAGGTTCGAAGAAATTAAATACATGAATAATAATAAAACGTCACACAAACGTCAAATATCATTGTCAATGTCGAATGGATCTATTTGTTGCCATTATTTTAATGAACGGATGAACAAACTTCGAATAAACTAGAGACTGTTGCCATGTGTAAAATACTAATCGAAGTTTATCTAATCTGTTCATATTTTCCATTGCATCGTATGACAGTAGATTAAACCATAGATTATATATTTTTATCCTCAGATTTTATCGTGATTTCGATAACCATAGTTTAAACTGGTTTTGAGGTTACGGCCCATAAACTGCATATTAATGTCAAAGTATACTGAAGTAACATAATTAATTATCGATTTATCGATCTCAGATCGCCATTCACCATAATCGCATCCCTACTTGCACACCGATCTTGGCATCCCTTTCATTCACGTCATGACGTCAGGTTTCGTAATTCGTTGTTCCGTTGTGTAATGGTGGTGTAATGTGCAATGTTGGTTCTGTTTCTAACGACCATTCCTATTAAATAAAGGATTCATGTGGATAAAATTGATATTATGATGAGGTGCCTAAACTATGTGTCATATCTGTAAGGCGGGTTCAAAGGCATAACATTATGTCAACACTAAACTTACCCCTGCAAGCAAGACTTGCCCGATGGTTAAACAACCAGGTATGTATACATTGACTACATTGAAATAATACTATCTATCAACAAGACAGCTATAAAATCTGTTAGTTCGACTACACGTGAGCCAGAAAAACTTAACAAAGCAGTGTTTATTTGGTGGTATACATGACCCAAGCTTATGAATACTCATTATAGATGTTTATTGCTACACATGGCTGGATAGGATAGTCACTATTTTTGTTCAAGTATACACACACGTCTGTGCTTTCATATAATTTTCATATTTAACAGGTATTCTAACTAAATAATATTTATATTTTTCAGATGCCTTTTATCACCCCTGTTTCAACTTATTGAATACTGATCAGGCTGACAATGAAAGGTTGCTAGGCCATATAATGGTCTGTTGTGGGTGTGGTCTCTGTCAGAGGACTGCGTTTCTATGTGATTCTTGCAGACAGTCAATTACTACCTATTATTTCCCATGATAATTATCAGGTACGATGTTTGATTATGTAATTGCAAGTATTAATGATACCATGGTCAGTTGAATAAAGTATAACTTTTTATATTCTGCTATTCATGATGTGAAGTGTTCTCGGTGCAGTAACTTAATGTGATGGGTAACAACAAATAGAGCATAGTTGTGAAACTATGCTATATTTGTCATATTCAGTCTGTAGGTGGATGACCATTATAACATTATTATGGCATTTAAAAATGTATATTAAAATAAGTCATCCTATTTTAGGATGTGGCAACATATAGATGGCAACCTTCCTCAATTATAAGTTTTCCCTGTTATAGAACACAATTATTTGCTTTTATTTGCATTAGGGCCATATCAGCAGTGCTATTCTGTAAAAATCTCACAGTGAAAACTAAAGTGGAGTGAGCTGTCATTTCATGTTATGTTAAGGATTGCCTCCATCGATAGCTCATTTCACGCTCACTTCACCTATGTTATCACGGTGAGATTTTTACAGAATCGATAGGCAGGTCAAGCAAGCTAGATCTTATTATGGAGAACACAAGGGAAAATGGAATTTACCATGTTGAAGTGTGTCCAGAGCTAGAGCATTCCGCAGAAATGATTTTACGTGTTGGTGGGATGATAAATCAATATTTATTAAGACGGAGAATAAAATCAAGGCATGTCAGTCAAAAAATATATTTTACCTATATACTGAGAACCTAGCAGCGATTCACCATTAGATGCAATATTAGATTACTATTGCAACTGTATAGCAGGCAATCATACAGTCGGCTGTTGTTGCCATTTCATGACACTGGTCTGGTATCTTGGCTGGGCCAGGTACCAAACCAATGAAGCACCAGCGCTATTTTTAGAAAATGTTTTGGTTGCCATTCAAGAGCATTTTTTGTCACCTACTTTTATGAATTTCCAGGGTTAAAAACTGAGAATGCTCATTAGTGATTAAACTGTCTAATGTAGTCTGACTTTCCTAAATGTTTTTTATTTTTTATTTATGAATATTAAAATAATTATTCTTCTTTCCATAGCAGGAGGTATTTGGACCATAACCCACCACGCCCGCATGATTAGTGACCGCGGGGAACAGTATCAACACGGTGGGTGCCTGAGAATGGACAGTGCCACCGAGGCTGACCCAGGAAGAGGTGGCGAGACGACCTCGACGCGTACCTCTAGGGTTGGATCGAGGTGGCCCTGGAAAAGGATGCTTGGAAGAATTTATGGGAGGCTTTTGCTCAGCAGTGGGACAGTGTAGGCTAATAGCTTAAAGCTATTCATGTAAGCGAGCACACCCTTTATGACTGGAGGCTTTTATATTTAGTATAAAGTTTTGTTTACATTTTTATTTCTGCTTGAGTATAGTTTTCGATGATTTTTATTGGTATATTGGCGTGTGCTAGCTGACATAATGGAAAATAATTTAATTTACTTAATGCTTTACGTTGCGTAATGTAAATTGTGTTGCACAATATTGTATAGAATCAAGTGTTTCAAGAACAGACAGTTGTACTTCTGGGGAGTTTGTTGCGCCACTTCTTCCCAGCTAAAGCACTGGGAAGTGATGAAGGGTGGGCATTTTGGGGGACTGTCTTATGTAATTTGGACGTTCGAAAAGTGCTGATAATTAGCTTAGTTTGAATTAATGTAAAAAAAAAGAAAATATACACTTTTTCAAATAATAGTTTTACTATTGAATGTAATCCTCATCCCTCCACTAATAATATAAAGCCTTATTTTGTTTCCTGAGCGACGCAGAGCCTAGTAATTGTAGACAATAGCTGACTGTAGCTCATAATTGGGTTGGCTCGACTGGGTAGCTACCACGCTCTTACAGAATACCAACGTGAAGTACCAACATTATGTTGCAGCGCTTCGAATGGTGAGTGAGAGAACCGAAAGCCCAAGGTTTGGTGTAGGAAAAGGGTGGCAACGCATCAGCAATAACCCTGGTGTTGTGGATGTCAATGGACAGCCTTGATTGATTAACATTAGGAGACCCGCATGTTCGTTTACCCCTTGATGGTATAAAAAAAAATTAGCACCTCGATGGCGTGTCGAATAGTAGAAAATAATTCTTAAGACTATGCCTACCGCACAGTGGCGCCCTCATCGTTTGTTTGGTTATTTCATACAATTTAGAATGAAAATGCATTTATTATTTTCTGCATTTTCATTTTAAATTGTATGAAATAACCAAACAAATGATGAGGGCGCCACTGTGCGGTCTTAAACTCTTATAACCACAACGCCTAGCGCCATCTCTTATCCATAACCAGAGTTATTTAGTGGAAACTTGTCTTTATTTTTCTCAGTTTCCTTATCTTTTAGACTCGTGAAACTTTTTTATCTGTAAACTGCAGAATATAACAATTCCAAAAATAAAACAATATTTGCTGCACATTGATGTTGATACCTAAGCAGGCGCCCATTGCCCCACTGGTCATGTTCTTTGCCACACTTGGCGCCAAAAATGCCTATGCCTTACAAAATACACAACGAATTGACGACACGGTTGGCGCAGTAGCTGAGCGATCGACTGCTGCGCTGCGTGTCACGGGTTCAATTCCCATATGGAACAAATATTTGTATTACCTACAGTAGTTGTTCCGGGTCTGGTTGTTTGCGTATGTGAGTTTAAATCTTTGTAAACGCATCCACGATACAGCAGGAGTAATTCTTAGTGTGAGGCAAAGTTTTTTATAAATAATGTGACGTTTCAAAATAAAATTTAAGGTGAATGAGAAGTGGTAGACCGCGAAATTCAAATTTTCTTACGTTTTTTGCAATTTGCAGGTCAGTGTCAGCTTGTATCTTGATCAAAATTTGATTCGCGACTATAACAGGTACGTATTTACAGAATTATACGTCAAATACCGACGTCCCTTGTGAGTCTGACAAGCTTGTGACTTAGCCGTGCGTGTAGTCACAGCTTAATCGATATAATTGTTATTAAGTCTGTGGACGAACATGAGTTTGACAGGTGAAAAGAAGGGGGAAACCCGGCTTTTTTTCTTAATTTACTGTTTACTAGAAACGAGACGTTGATGGTTTCTATTAGTATTACACTACTCACCACCGTGTTAAAGTAAATTTATAGGGTATAATATGTTAGGGAAAGATTCAATTAATAAGCCACTATGCACTACTTACTCATTACTCTACGTATCCGCAATTTCTTCCAAAGTTTCGTCATTTTCTGTGTAAAATACATAGAGTGTGGACAGCTTTTTGATCTTGTTTTTAGTTGGTCATTATTATTTATACCACTATGCACTACTTACTCTACTTAGCCGCAATAGCCTCCAAATTTTCGTCATTTTCGCTGTAAAATACATAGTGTTTGACATCTTTTTGATCTTATTTTTAGTCGATTTAAAAGGAGACACAGTCTCCGTGTTCCTTGATCCCCTCTTTTTTGTAACTAAAGCTCAAGACATGTTGATTTAGGAACTTATTATTTTTGTTTTTTTTAGTTCACCTGAGAAATTCCCATATAATTTAGCGCTTTGCAAATTGGATCATTGATAATGCCCGCATAAGTTACAACTGATGCCAGATTGATCGTCTGGTGCCCCTTAGGTCTTGTATCTGTCATGTTGGTGTCACTGTCATTGTCATTATTTTAGTTAAAGCTAAAAATTGCAATTTTGCAAACTAAAAAACAAGCGAGTGGATATTGATTTCTAGATTCATATAAATAATGGCTGAAGATAGCACGGTACCCACACTTTTACCTCATCATGAGCAACAGGCTCTATGCTCGACGCGTTTGCCTTACAGACAGGGCAGAAAACTTACCGCTGTGAAAGTAAGTGACATAAAAATCCATTCCCAAGTTCCCAACAAAACAATTTATTGTCGTGTCCTTTCCGCTTCTAACATTTTATCTAGTAGATAGATGTAAATATGTACATAGGCCAGCACATAAAGCTACCCCAATCTGTCAGATTTCTTTGATAGATTTTCAACTTTACTGCAAAGGAATAAGGTTTATATTCAATTGGGAAAATGTGACAGATTGGGGTAGCTTGAAGTACTGGCCTCTGTACATCAGAAGCTAACTTGCAACTACTTTTAATCTAGGTATGTGGTGAGTGTGCCAAGTAGGGTGGGAAGGTCAAGCGAAGCAAGCTCAAAAATTTTAAGAATCTGCCTCGATTTAGTTAGAGGTTTTGTTTGATATTTTTAGGCAGAAATAGGAGTTACATTGTCGATTTATGTAGGCAAGCCAAAGCAACTATGAAAATTCGAATCGAATATTAATATTGAATATGAGAATTTAGATTGCAAGAGCGAGCGAAGCAAGCCCAAAAATTTTGCACATTCTCGAATAGGTTTGATTTTCTTTTTATTCTAAGAGGACTAGGAATTGTTTGCTTTGTTGACTTATGAAGAAAAGCTCAAGAATCAACAGAATGCTGATTGCAAGAGAGAGTGAAGCAAGCCTGAAAATTTTAGCACTCTACCTTATTAAATAGGTTCTGTTTTCTTTTGACCATTATACAAAAAGAGAACTTAATTTATGAAATTAGGACAAAAAGCACTCGTTTTACAACAGTTTAGGCTTTGGAATCTGGCCTTACGAACGGGGTGCCTAATAGCCCGAGTTAGCTTCGTTCGCTCTTGTATCCTATATTCTACAGGATGAAATTCAAAACTTGCGCCAAATCGAAATAGGAGGTTTAGTAACTGCTACATAATCATTATAAATTGTCATGTCCCAAATCAAAATTCTAAAAAAAAATTATGTAATTATCGTATTAGATAGTGTTAAAGAGTGAGTAGATACGAATAATTGTTGAGACTTTCGGTTTTTTTTTTCTAAATTATCAAAACAAATAAGAAAATTAAAGTATCAATTTTAGCACGCGTCACAAGTTGTTATTATCACAAGTTCACAACATGAATTAAGTTGGCAATGCATTGAACTAGTAGTATCTATTTACCTAATTTTGACCGTACCTACGAAAAAAACTGGTCAACAGCGAGTCGGATTCGCGCACCGAGGGTTCCGTACCATCATATGTTTTCAGCGAGTCCTATATCGTTAGAGAATTTTAACACTGTGGTGTAGAAAATTGCAGTTTTAGGTCAGCGCCATCTCTTGACCCATAGTGCCACAAATGTAATTTTTTTTCATGATTTCTGAAAAAGTGTGCAATTCAGAGACATCATTTTATTTTTCCTGTAATCTTTACATAAACTTCTATCACATAGAATTTCAGATTTTTCTCTATGCAAACTTCGGAGATAAACGGTATTTTTTTTTTAGATTTTTCATCAAAAGTTGAAAACTATACTTTCTTAATTTCAAACCGTTGTCTGCTAACATGTTGTTTGACATAATTGGAAAATACCCACGCTTGATGATAATCCGTATACTAATCTATTGTAACGAAATAGGGGGTTATTTCGTTACAATAGATTAGTATACGGAATAACATCAAGCGTGGGTATTTTCCAATTATGTCATGTCATGATGTGTGTTTATGACCGTAAAAATCTTTGAATCATCAAACTCTATTTGATTATACGCATTCGATAGGTCAGTTTTGCTTAAATAATGCGCCCCATTTAGACCAACCAAGCCATCATCAATCCTACGAAGTGCGTAACGATCGACCAGTAAAACGGAGTTCAGAGGATTTGCAATCTGCGCAAATTCGTAACGTACCGTCCGCCTTGTTTACCGGCACCAGTGGAGAAGCCCAGTCCGAGCAATCAACTGGTACGATGATGCCAGCACGCAGCATCGCACGCGCTCGGAGCGCGTAGGGTAGTGGACGCGCCCTCTGGTAAACCGGCGGGGCAATTGCGTAACACTTTATCAATCGGAATCGGTTCCGTTTTGACAATTCAACAATATTCATTGCGTTATTTACGTGTTGAGCAGACTAATTTTTCGAACTTATGAAGCAATGGATTAGCAATTTGCTTCAAAATGATTCCGATTCCGATTGATAGTGTGTTACGCAATTAGGATGCGGTTCTGCATTGTCCCAAACTCGCAGTGCAGTACACTGCGAGTGCCTGCCGTGTATCGTCCGAGCCACAGAAATCTAAATAATATTTAGATTCCTCCGCTTAGCATTTCTTTATACTTACCCGTTAAGTAATTTACATAACTCATTATCCTTATGTTTACTTTTTCTATAAAATTACAATGGAATTTCGGTATACTACCTAATTTGTAACTCAGCCAACCACTGCCTTCCTATCAAGGACTTGGTACCTTCGTCAATAACAAATAACTGCAACTGTTTCTCTAATTTTCCATAACTTACTATTGGTTGTATGATATCTAAACCCTTAATCATTGAACCATCATAGAATTTTGAAACTGTGTTATGATTTTCTTCCCTCCTTTTTGGCATATGAACAAAATTATTATCATAAACGATTTTAATAATACATGAAAGTGCAGTACTAGTGTCAAGTTCCATATTAATAACAATGTTATCTATAAAAATGAGTAAATTCACCGCCTTATAACTATTTAATGACAATAGATTTAAGTCTTCAATATCCTGATCTTCCTCAATTGTTCCGTCTCCGGAATCCCGAAGATGATGTACCTACCCGCCTTGCCTCTGTCATGCTTGTCAGTTTTCTCTTGCGACCTTTGCCCGTTCGTTCGGGGCACGACCGCCGCAAATGACCTACATGCTGGCATCTGCTGTAAGGGTATGTGTGACTAAACCCACAGTACATGTAACAACAATTATTTATTTGAACTATCTCGGGCAGAATTACAATAACAAGACGAAACGTTGGAGAAATAGTCTAATACAATAGTTACAACAAAGTTAATTATAAGATTGAATACTAACGTGTTCGGTCCGCTAACGACGCCAACAAAGTCAAACTGGAAGCTGAGTCCAACATATGTAGTTGGGAAAAGGCTAGGCAGATGATGTTGGGGTCGGCTTCCAGTTTAACCGGATGCAACTGAATACCAGTATTTTACATAAAGCGACTGCCTCGGACCTCCACAACCCAGTTATTGGGTATTACGATACCCCCTGGTAAGACTGGTTGTCAGAGTTTCGGGCTTCTGACGACCCGTAATGACTGTAAAAGATCCTCGAATGACTGCCGGGACCAACGGCTTAACGTGCTTTTCGAGGCACGGAGGGGTCCTGGTTATGAATATGGTCACTCTTCCACGAAACAACCGCGGCAAGCGTAGCTTAACCTGATCGATTGACCCCGAGCTACCATTAGAGCCGGCTGCTATTACTTAGCCACAAGCCCCTCAAGTAGTACTTTTACTAAGGGACCAAAGTTGCAATCGTGAAAAAAAAAATCAGCTGTTCCCTACATTTTGACGAGTTATGCGAACATAAATGTAGGGAACAGCAGATTTTTTTTTCGCGATTTCAGCTTTGGTCCCATAGTAAAAGTTGTTCTTATGACGAGTACAGTCTCCAATTTCCATTTGTCGCATGTTTTCAATTTCATTCAGTATTCGTATAGATTCTATTTTCCTTGACAGGCATACACAGTCAACAACGAATCCAGACATCTCCTAGTATTTGGAGTACCGGCCCTCAACCTGCGCCAGGAGACCAAGGCATTATTCACAAGGTTTGGTAAACTAAAACTCAACGTAACAAATTACCCGTCCGAGCAGTTTACCGAAACATACCATGCAATATTCGAAGATATACAGTCGGCCAGGATCGCAAAAAAAATGCTAGACACAAAAAACTATTATGGAGGTCATCTACATATTTGTTATGTACCTGAAGAGGAAACTGTCAATGATACAAGGGCAAAGTTACTTCTAAGGAGAAAAAATGTTGTCGCAAGATTAAAAAATTTACAGAAACCTGTGATTGAAAGTTGTGTAAATAAATCTGAATATACAGACCATAAAATAGACGAAAATAAAATTATTGACGAAACACTGTACATGGGTAATGAAAACAATATTGGTTATGGGAAAAGAAAAACTGATTTTAAATCCGTGAAACATTGCAAGCTTAAAAAATCAAGAAATTTTGACAGGACATGTGTTGCTGTTACCAAAAATGATTTTGCACATCCCCGTGACGAAAAGATCGAAACGGTAAAGGTTACGGATAATTTACCGAAAAATGTTTGTGAAATTGTTGATTTTACATCTGTGGAAACTGATATTTTAACTAATATAAATGACACTTTGAATTATGATAACTTTGGCAAAGAGTTGATCAGACAAGTACCTTATAAGCCAGTTAATAAAATAAAATTCAGTTTTAATAAAAATACTTGATTTATTTCGTTTTTTATTTTTCTACTAGCTGTGTCCGCGACTTCGTTCGTGTGCATGTCGGAAAACAAATTGGATTTCATGGGTTTTAATTTCTTTGCCCTTATTCTTTTTTAAAATAATAAGGCTTTCACATTAGGACGTTAGCAGCGCGATAGTAGCGCGGCTGAAGCAGAAGCCTTCACATTATAAGAACAGCCGCGCGATAGCAGCGCGGCTGCCGCGCCGCAGTTTGGATCTAATCGTTCGATGTCAAACTCGCTCATTGTGCAATCAATCATGTGCGCTTGCAACACTGACTCATCACCGATTGAGCGCACGCGGAGGCCGCGCTCTGTCGCCGCGCTTCTGTTTATAATACGAAATTCTATCTGGGCGACGGTCGCCCGTCTGTCGCGCTGCTAAAGTCCCATAAGTGTGAAAACGGTCTAAGCTGTCTAAGCTGTGTGTGTGTCTTCCAGTGAAAGTCCAGTCAAAATTGGTCCAGCCGTTTCCGAGATTAGCCGGAACAAACAGACAATTCTTTTTTACAGGGTTAGTTAGATTAGGTTCCAGTCGGGGGTTGCGGAAGGATCGTACGTTCCCGCGACCCCCGGAGTAGGTGTGAGATGGAACACGTTACATGGGGTGGATTTTAGTCAGTCAGGCAGACCCCTCCACGCCCCCAGGGCGGAATACATCCATGAGGATTTTCAACATCGGAACAAAAAAAAGTTTGGTTAGTATTTTCATATGCTTAAAATAAAAAGCTGTTATTTTGACATTACAAACAAACACTATACAAATCAATAAAATTGAAGTGTCTGTTTGTAATATCAAAATAACAGCTTTTTTATGATTAAAAACAAGTTATTAAAATAAAATTCAGCCGATCGATTCTGTAAAAATCTCACCGTGATAACTTAGTATAGCCTTAGTTTTCACGGTGTGATTTTTACAGAATAGCACAACAGTTCTAATAAGAATACTTGAATAATTTCATTTTTTATTTTTCTATAAGTTGAGGGTACTTTCAGTTTACTTCATCCATTTTGAATATAGCGTTGCGGTAATAAAGACTAGTGAACAAATAATAATACCAGTCTAGGAACTACAGGTAGCAATAATGCTATATGCAATGTTCCCCGCGCATACAGTGTGGCCGGCAGTCGTGTTCCAAGCGCCAAAAGAGTAAAATAATTTAAAGGGAAAAGAGAGCCCTCTTACGTGATAAAATTGCATACCTATTTGACAATACGCCATCTGTTAATTGTCCCCAAACTAATCACATACATGGCTATAGCTATTCATGCATTTTTTTTTTGAGGATGAGAAATCATCAAATGACCCATCCCGCTCTGGGTGGAGCAGAAGGGAGTGTCAGACTCTTACTGACTAAAACCCACCCGTGTTCCTTCCTTAACCCTTTGTGTTCCGGGGTAGCGGTAACCCTTTCGGACAATCCCGCTGCCCCGGCAAGCTATTCATGCATGTTATCATGTTCTAATTTAACGTTTCTATTTGACTATTTTGTTTCGTCCTATTTCTGTAACATGTGCTACTAGAACACACCCTCTCATCGAGAGGAGGCCTGTGTCCCAGCAGTGGGCAACATATAGGTTGATTATATATTTCAAATTTCCCGAAATCTTGGACACAATTTCGCTCACGAGTCACGACACACAAAACATACCAAAACCTCATGGCTATACAGGATGTCCCTGGAAGTATGGATCAAATCAAATAGGGGCGTGGGCAAGGTCATTTTCAAACTTTTTGGTCCTGAGAAGATTGATGATTGAAAATTATTTTATTATATTATTTGAACTGTCAATATAAAAGTCATTCCCAAAGAGGATGTAAACACTAGCGTTATAGTCATTTCTGTGTTAGGGCTTTAAACTTTTATATCCACTTTATGTCTTATCCTGATAATAAATTTTGAATTTTTGACCGTTTTTCCATACTAGAACTATCAGACGTTATATTTATTCCACGTCCTACTTCCTACTAATCCTACTAATATTATAAATGCGAAAGTTTGTGAGGATGGATGGATGGATGTTTGTTACTCTTTCACGCAAAAACTACTGAACGGATTTTTATGAAACTTTACAGTAATATAGTTTATACATCAGAATAACACATAGGATACATTTTATCCCGATATTCCCACGGGATCAAAACTTACGCGGGTGAAGCCGCGGGGCGCTGCTAGTCTAAAATACAGGCTGGTCAAAAAGTCGTGGATCAAATGAAATACGGAGATAAAGGAGATCATTTCCAACAAAAAATCTTTCTAGAGCATGGCCATAATTCAATTGCCCTAAAAGTTATGAATATTTTTGTATACAGAGTTCTTTTACAATTAGAATAATTAAAAAAAAATGTGATATAAAACAAACGGTGTTGTATTATTACTAGATAATGTATACGCACTACAAAAGTTCTATTGCAGCTCTAGGTACCTTTCAAGAGCAAAAACCAAAAATATCCAAAAATTTTGAAGCGTGGGTAACGCTTCAAAATTTTTGGATATTTTTGGTTAAAATTATTTCTCACTTTAAAAGCGTTGGAAATGTCCACCTTTATCTCTCTATTTCGTTTGATCCACGACTTTTTGACCACCCTGTATATCTGACTTTGGTAAATTCAGCCCTTCGTGTGATACGCAGTTATCCTGCCGCTTCAGTTTAGCGGCTTTCTGGGTAACCTCAGTGATCATATCAAAATAGTTACAGGATAAAAAAAACTTATCTTTTCCGTGTTCACTCACTTCTCCATACTGATGCATGTTAGCAACGTGACGCCAAATGCGTGTCACTCGTGGTCTAAGATTATGTAAAGTACTACGGGATAGCGACACGTCTTGTCTTTGTGCAGTAAGTGGTTATTTGTCGCGAGTCGCGCCGACTAATCGCGTTAGTTAGTGTTTGAGACGGTAAATAGCGGGTTCATACTGAGACTCAAAACAGTTTTACGATGAGTAAAAGATTCAGCAGTGCTGTTCTGTAAAAATCTCACCGTGAAAACTAAGGTGAAGTGAGCTGTCATTCCACCAGACGTTAGGGATTGCCTCCATTGATAGTTCACTTCACCTACGTTATCACTGTGAGATTTTTACAGAATCGATAGGCTGAACTCTTAGAGCATTAAACCAACTTAATGCTCTAAGGCTGAACTCTAATTGCGTAACACTCTACCAATCAGAATTTGAATAATTTTAGTTTTTGAAGGACCGAAGGCTAATCCATTTTTTTATTTTCGTGTTTTTTTGTAATGTTAATTTTAGGTATTTTTTTTTATTCTATGTTTTTTAATATTTTACAGAGTTTGTTGTGTTTTTAGATAAGATAAGTCTTTATTTGCCTTAAACATGGTATAATGGTGGTAGTCTTATTTAAACAATGTCCACATGTTTAGCTACACAGAATATGTGTCAATTGCATGCAAAATAATTATTAGGTCAAAACAACATTAGTTCAAATTAATAGGTCAATATAATATTATAATTTTATGTCAAAGAAATCATTAATGTCATAGAAATTATGTCCATTCAGCCATTTATACAATTTGTTCTTAAATGAATTTACATTAGTTAAACATTTTAATTCTTTCGGGATTTTGTTGTAAATGCGTACACACATCACAAAGCAGCTTTTAGCATACTTGGCTGATTTTGGAGTATCCTTTATTACAAGTCTGTGTGGATCCCTTGGACGAGGGATTACTTCATAAGCTTTCTTGAACAATCCCATATTACTGTAGACAAAGTTACAGATTGCGTATATGTAAAGTGCAGGAAGTGGTAACAGACCTAGCTTTTTAAAAAACGACCGACAGGATTCGTCAGGACGAAGACCACTAATGGCCCTGATGCACTTTTTTTGTGCAATGAATGCTCTGTCTTTATCCGTACTGTTTCCCCAGATAACAAGCCCATAACTTAGAATTGATTCAATATATGCATGGTATGTAGTAATTGCCGTTTTTACGTTTGTTACGTTCTTTACTTGTCTGAGGGCGTAAGTAAATTTATTAATTCTATTGCATAAATCATTCAAATGTCCTTTCCAATTTAAGTCTTGATCTATAAGCACACCTAAGAATTTGGTTTGTGCTACTTCTTTTAGTCTGTCAACATTAAGTTTAAAATTGTATTTGGCATGTTTTGACTTATTAAATTGAATATAATTTGATTTATCTAAATTGATTTTTAATTTATTATTCTGTAGCCATTGTAAAATTTTGTCAATAGTATTATTAATGTCTAATTCATGGTCAGAAATTGATTTTTTATCAGATGATACAATAATTGAAATGTCATCTGCAAATAATATAAATTTATGATTAGACACCAGTGGTATGTCATTTACATATAATAAAAACAATATGGGACCTAGTACACTCCCTTGAGGCACGCCACATTGATTTATTCTAGAGTCAGAGCAGTAGGAAGTAAGTAAGTCTTCATTTATATTGTCTATGATAACGTATTGTTTTCGATCACTTATATAAGACGAAATCCACTGCAGTGCGACTCCTCTTATTCCCAGGATTTCTAACTTTCTCAATAATACGTCATGTGCTACGAAATCAAACGCTTGAGACAGGTCGAAAAATAGACCTGTCGTTAATTTATTATTGTTTAGATTACTCAGGATATTGCTCACAAGAGTAAATATTGCTTGTGTGGTTGACTTTTGCTTTTGGAATCCAAACTGTTCGTTTGCTATGATATTAAATTTGCTACAAAAGTCGATCAGTCTCTTGAGCATACATTTCTCGAAAACCTTTGACAATATGGGAATAAGGGTAATCGGTCGATAGTTTTTGACGTCCTTTTTATCGTGTTTTTTGTACAGCGGCTTTACGACAGATAATTTTAGGGCATCAGGAAATATACCTGATGAAAACGAGAGATTAATTAAATATGTCAAAATGGGAATCAATTCTGTACTGCACGCTTTAATTATTTTTGTATTTATTCCGTCATAACCTTCAGAGTTAGTATTGTTTAACGCCATTATTTCTTTTTTGACTTCATCTTCAGTCATGGATCTAAGAAACATGGAGTTAGGAATTGACTTAAAATTAGGGTCATTATAATAATGTTGATGTTCCACTGTGTTTATGTTCCACTGTCTAATTTTTTTTTTTACTATGTATTAGGTATTTCATTTGTTAGCTTAGTTGTTCATTTTATTGTGCTGTGTACTCCTGTAATTGAAAGAGTACACCTACCAAATACTTTGTCGTCCATTAACTATAAGGTGTTTCAAAATCAACCCTACAAACTTTAAGAGGTGCTTTAGACCATCAAACTGAAGAACTTTCAGTATGGGACCGACTCTGGAATCACGAAAAAAAATCAGCTGATTCATACATTTTGGTCAAGTAGGTATTGAACTTTTGTATTAATTAAACAGCAAATTTTTTTTCGTGATTTCAGAGTGGGTCCAATAGTGAACGTTGTTCAGTTTGATGGTCTAAAGCACCTCCTCTTAAAGTTTGTAGAGCTGATTTTGAAACATCTTATAAGTATAACGTGTAACGTTAAATGCGCAAAACCTCATACACCCCAATTAGAGCATTGAGTTAAAAGCATAATACAATGAATAAAACAACTTTTTTAAAGCTAACTATTTTTATTAAGAAAATCGTGTTGATCCTAGTATTGTTTTATGCATTTAAAATTGAGTCTTATTGCCTTAAAATAAGATTTAATTTTCTTTGGCTCAATCGGCGGATATTATGGCAAAATACATCATTTTTTGAAAAAAAAGGATTGTGTGGTTTTATGAAACCACGGTAAAAGTGAAACTTTATCCCTACTCCGCGGCCGACCGTCACGCGACATGCAACACACAGACGAAAAAGTTTGAGACGATGTAATAAAAGTTTCACTTTAAAAAAACCTATATTAAAAGTTACTGAAATCGATTCAGTAGTAATTGAATCGCTTGTTTTCCAAACAGCAAATGTCCAAAATTTTGGATATAAAAAAGAGGGAAAAAAAATTTTTTTTTTATTATTTTATTTGCTTAATCATTAAAAATATATATTTTATTTGTTCTCAACTACGAATAGTTCTCAATTGACAATAATCATGGGTCATTCTGAAAAATATTTTGCTATCTTTTTTTTTGTTCCTCCTGTAAAAACACAGTTTTGGACAAGTCCTGTTTTGAAGACAAGCGATTCAATTATGAACAAACTATGTATTTTCAGGTTTTGCGCATTTAACCTTACACGTTGTATAATGTTTTGCTTCATACATTATGTTGTGTCTGCTCAACAACTTAAATAACGCAATGAATGTTGTTGAACTGTCAAAATGAAACCCATTGCTACCAAGAAGCTTGTAGATAAAAATGGAGCCAACACTCTAAATACCTAACTGAAACCGACTGTGGGCTAACGCTCTCTTTCTAAATACGCACTTAAGAACGAGACAGTGATATATGTTTTCTTTGTCTTATGTATGAATTCAGAAAGAGAGCGACAGCCCACAGTCGGTTTCACTTAGTTGTTCAGAGTGTTGGCTCCACTTTTATCTATATACTTCTTGATTGCTACTGATAGTGTGGTACGCAATTACCCCGCTGTTCTTTGTCACTTACAGCCAAGGCCTTCTAAAACCTTGAACACGATTTATTCTATATTTCTGCAGGAGCATCCTACGCCCCTCGCTTGCGTTCGGAGAATTTGTCTTTCAGAATATGTTTCGTGAAGAATGAAGTCTTACAAGATGGGTAATTAAAGTACCTATTTTAAGTATTCAATTAATCTTTTTCTAGGTGAAAGTGTTTATGGAAAGTGAAGTTTATAAAGGACAAAGTTTCTTAGAAAGTAGGCATGACTTTATCACATAAATTGACGTTAGTTTTATATTTGTTAAACAATTATAACATTGTCAATGATTTTAATCTGACAAAATACAAAAGTGGTCTACGTTTTCGTCAAGTGTTTGTACAATTTAAATTAGTTGTTGTAAGCTCTAGTGTCCTCCAACACAATGCAGTAGTAGTACTAGTGATACTCGAGTGGCCACGAAGCGTGGCTATCAGTACTAGCCACTGGCAGTGACGCTAATTACATATTAATAACTGCATGTAATCAGTGGTCGGAAGGGCCTGATTGCCATAGTGACCTTATTGATGATGTCCTTCAGAATGGTCGATTCTCGTAATTTTAAGAACGTTCACAGTCTGCACCCTAATTGCGTAACACACTATCAGTCGGAATCTGAATCATTTTGAAGCAAATTGCTAATCCATTGCTTCATAAGTTCGAAAAATTCGTCTGCTCAACACGTAATAACGCAATGAATGTTGTTGAACTGTCAAAATGAAACCGATTCCGATTGATAATGTGTTACGCAATTGCCCCGCAGATCTCAGTCTCAATCTGTTAAAAAAAACCTGTGATTTCCATACATTTTTGACAAGTTTTTGACATTGATTGTCTCTGAGATGAGATTGCGACTAGATTTAGAACGTTTTTAATTATGGCAATTGGCCTTCTGGTGCAAAGCACTCACAACCGGCACGCACGATATGACCAGCCCTTATTATTTAGATTTCTGTGGACCAGCCGATATATTCTGCAAAAAAGTCACTATAAAAACCTAGATGAAGTGAGATTGAAATGAGCTGTCATTTTAATTGACGCTATTGTGGCGTTATCTACATCGCCACATGCGAACTACGCGTCACACTGATGTCACGCAAAATCGTGCATCGCGCAAGCAAAGTTTTCCGCGCAAATAGCATATTATACTTATACAACGTCCTGACGTCAATCTTCGGGCAGTTGCCCACCAGACATAACACCGGTCTGGTTGGTGGACTCCCTTTTCTATGAAGGATGAGTGAATTTTACACCCTATTCCTCAAACTTCCAAACCGCCTCACTTCTTATTCTTGCATCACCCTATAATACTTTGTAGGTACCCAGTGATCTTATTTTTATTGTGACACCTTTGGTTTGGAATGTAACGGGAAGCATGTAGGAACAGTCCGTTCAGTAGGCCGCACGTGAGTGGTATCAAAATTTAAATGTAATTTAAAAAAAATCGACTTCAAAAAGAAATTAACTCAAAATGATGAAGTACTATTTAAGTCGTGCTTTTTTCCATAATAATATTAAAATTCTTTCAGTATAGGCACAGGCCTAGGTATACTGAAAGAATTAATACGAATAGTACTTACCTAATTACTTAGTTAGGTACTATTCGTATTAATTCTACGCTATCAAAAATAAGTGTCCAAACACACTATGCCGAAGTTACGCGACCGAAGTTCGGCGGCTGATTTTACATTCCGACGTATTCGGCTGATATGACACACCATAAGTGCCGAACTTACGCGGCAGAAATTCAGTTCCGCAACTCCCCCGCTGCTCCCCGCCCCCGGATCTTCGTCGGCAATCGAACCGAACTTCAGTCGCGTATAATGTGTGCTCACAGAATAAGTTGCCGCTGAACTTACGCCCGACCGAAGTTAGGCTGTACGCTGTGACGTGACGTAATTTCGACATAGTGTGTCGTGACGTAATTTCGACATAGTGTGTCGTCAGTAATTCAAATAGCATTGCAGACGTAATTGTGCTGAACTTCGGTCGCGTAACTTCGGCATAGTGTGTTTAGACACTAAACCTACTAAATCAAATTAAAATACCTTCCCTTCTGATATTATTTCATGTAAATTTAAACAATAATAACACAAAGTTTTATTCGCTTCGACCCACGCGGTTGTAATGTTTATGTAAAAGTATAATGGCGAATGATGAAAAATACAACCGACTTGAAAAGTGGGAATAGGTTAATTATTCACTTTTAGATCGCTGTATTTTTTGTTTTTCGGTATGGTCTGACGTATACTTTGATTATAAGTACTACGTTTTCTATTTACCCAACTATCCACAGTGGCTTGTTGAGATTTTTCCACTTCAGCTGTGCCATACGCACACCATATTATGATTTAAAATTCTAGTAGTTCAGATGTTTGAATTGCTGTAACGTTTTTATTGACTAATTCAACTACTTACCATTGATTTATCATTAAAGTAATCAAGTAATCTCTTAGGACTACCTGATAATTTTTTTGGCATCACAACAACTATAATGGAAAAATCTCAACTAACTTTTGGACGCCACTAAAATAAAATAAATAATAAAAATTAAATGTTGTACGTTAGTGAACGTCATCTCTTGAGAACCCCGCAGAGCAAGTAAAATGTTGGTATGTAATAATGTAGATACCTACATTATGTGGGAACACCGCGCGGACTTCTACTTCTTCTAGCAAAAATAAAAGAATCACGGAAATCAGCCAAGGAATCAAGGAGAAATTGGTGTGCTCATCTATAGAAGTACCTACAAAACTCCTGCATGATAAGAAATACTCAATAAATGCGAAACATTTTATATGTCGACTAGCTGCGCCCCGCGGTTTCACCCGCGTAAATTTCGATCCCGTGGGAATATCGAGATAAAAAGTAGCCTATATGTTAATCCAGGGTGTCAGTTACCTCCATACGAAATTTCATCAAAATTGGTCAAGCCGTTTGAGCGTGAAGAAGTAACAAACATATAAACACACCCTCACACACACACACACACTCACAAACTTTCGCCTTTATAATATTAGTGTGTTGAAAATAATCAAAACTTTTTAAAAGAGTGAAAGGTGGCAGGAACCCTTAAATTGTTAAAAGTTTTAATTGTTTGTGAAAGGGATAGCCATGTTAGAATATTGTGATATTTTTGTAATAATTACTGCTTCGTTGTAATAGAGATTGTCAATATGACTACTGAGCGTACCTAAGTGTAAAAAAATCAGCTGTTTAATACAAAAGTTCAATACCTACTTGACCAAAATGTATTAAACAGCTGATTTTTTTCGTGATTTCAGAGTTGGTCCCATAGTGAAAGTTGTTCAGTTCGACGGTCTAAAGCACCTCTTAAAGTTTGTCGGATTATTTTCTTAACAGTTTGTATAGGCCTCATGCGTGGCAGCCATTTTGAAAAAAAAACAAAATGGCGGATAGTATGTATGCCACGGACCTTCAAATCCCTTTACGTCACAATTTTTTTTTTAACTTAAAGCACTTTGACTTCTCAGAATCATCATGTGCCTAGCCTTTTCCCAACTATGTTGGGGTCGGCTTCCAGTCTAATCGGATGCAGCTGAATACCAGTATATTACTTTGTTTTTAGCGACTGCCTATCTGACCTAGACAACCCAGTTACTGGTAAGACTGGTTGTCAGACTTTCGGGCTTCTGACTACCCGTAACGACTGTCAAAGATCCATGAATGACAGCAATCTAAAATACAGATAAATACAAGTATGATATGAATGCTACTTGTTTGTTATAAATTACATCAGTTTAAAGGTTTAAAGGCTGTAAATATTGTAAAGTGTACATTGTTACCTGTAGGCTCATTTAATATACTCAGATACTCTGCAGTAACACCCATCAGCCATCACGTTTATTATTTAAGGGCCTATACTACCTCAAATGGCTTAGCATGATCCTCCGTTATGTCGAAAATACTGCAGCATTAATTTTGACATAAATATATGGTAAAGTTGAGGATTAATGCTAGGTCTTATGTTAGACGAAAACACGATTTCATAAAATTTTCTCGATAGAAAAAAATTCCAAAGTTACCTCCAAACCGAACAATAAACCGCTGGTATTCAAAAATTATTTCAAATTAGATCATGAAACTGTGTATACTAACCGAACTAACTATAAAGCAGGTCTTATGTTATTTACTTTTTTTAAATACCATTATTTTCACCGTAAAAAGCAAATACCTAAACTATTGGCGCTGCCTGCCGCTTAGCACCGCACTCTGTCTCGCTCTCACTCAGTCCGCGAGGAGTATCGTGCGAGAGAGATAAAGAGTGAATTTTAGCTGAGGTAGTGTAGCCTCTTAAAAAGCAATAAAACAAAACAAAAAGGTTTTACTAAATCTATAGAGGGTGTCTCTGGAAGTATGGATCAAATCGAATAGGGGCGTGGGCAAGGTCATTTCTAAACTTTTTAACCCTGAGAATATCGGTTCTATGTTATTACCATTTTTTTTTTCAATCACTTCGCAAAGTTATAAGATCAACAAAAAAATCATTTAAAAAAACTATCAGGATGGATGACCATCTTTACATACCTACCTACCAAGACCTCTCCGTGCGTGCTTTGGAAAGCACGTTAAGTGCTCATACACACGAGTGTCAACCGCAACGCAGGCCGGCGATACGCGAGATTTACCTGCGGAGTAATTGCGTAACACAATCAGTAGCAATGGGTTTCATTTTGACAGATCAACAACGTTCAATGCGTTTTTTACATTGTTGAGCAGACACATGATTCGAATATATGAAGCAATGGATTAGCAATATGCTTCAAAATGATTCAAATTGAGATCGATAGTGTGTTTCGCAATTAGGGTGCAGTTTAGATAAACAAGTAAATTAAGTAACTTGATCTGATTGATTTTAATTTTTCAAATTTTCAAACTATGTAAATACGAGTAGGTACTTACTTAAATTTCGTGACAAGCTTCTAAATCATATAAATAGTGTAATAACGTTATAAGTTGATAGTAAAAGTTTTAAAGGAAATGTTTATTTTAGGTATTATTTTTAGCGCATTTAAACAAAAGCTTGTTTAAAAAAAAATATTTGAAATTTTGAATACTGAATAAAACATTTATCTATACTAATATTATATAGAGGAAAGATTTGTATGTATGTTTGTAATGAATTAACTCAAAAAGTACTGGACCGATTTTAAAATTTTTTTCACCATTTGAATGCTACAGTATCACTGATTAATATAGGCTTTTTAATTGCAAGAAAAAAAAAAAATGTTTAAAAAAAAATGTCCACCCGTGCGAAGCCCGGACGGGCCGCTAGTTTGTTATATAGTCGTAAGATAGGAAATATATTTTTTTCTGAGTATTTCACTGGCCCCCTGAAAGTCAAACGCTGACGTGGGGGCGTTATCGCCCACGTTGATCTATACACCGCCTTCGAGAAATACAGTCGCGATTTTATGTTAAATACAAAAAGTAATGCATATTAATAACAATAAGACAGCAACTGGAGTTTGGTGCCACAGAGTAAAATAACATAAATAATAATGTAGACGTGATAACCAGTCCGCTAATGAAATGTCACAGCGTATTAGTACTGACGAGCGATGTTCAGTGGAACAAGCATAACCAAGCAACTAAGTTTTTGTTCATTAAAGGGAAGATATTAAAATTATAAATATCTTAAAAATACTGGCCAAGTGTGAGTCAGACTCGTGCATTCAGGACTTCGTGCTATTATTTTACAAAATGACGATTTTGTTTGGTTTACTTTTTTTTATTAAAAGAACTTTGGGCCACCGTTGTTGTATTGAGTTTTCTGTCAGGAATATTTCAGTAGCAGCCCGGAGTCTTGATTTACAAAAATAATAATCATTTTATTATCAGGCAGCTAGGGCCCATAGATAAAATACATAAAATAATCTTATACAATAGTAAACTAATACATATTAAAAACCTTAAAACTATGATTATACACGTAACGTTGTCGGCGTCGTGTTTGGCTGCGTGGTGTCGCGTAACCGTCCTCGGAAGTAACGATATACGACACCTTTCGGCCAAAAGTCCTCTTTCAGGCAGTAGATGTTGGGTTGAAACTCGTACACACGGCTACGCATCAAGCTATACATTTCCAGTTTTAGCTGACCTCGTATTTTATAGGTTTTCTTACAATCAGAAGTCCGCTTATACCAGTATAAGCGGACTTCTGATTGTAAGAAAACCTAGCTTGATGTGTAGCCGTGCGTACCACGAATGACTTAAAGTTGATGTTGTGACGCGATTCCAACCTTTCGACCCTCAGAGTCCAGCAGTGCTATTCTGTAAAAATCTCACCGTGAAAACTGGCAGTTGGTCTTCACCTTCAAATACTGTTCGACTTCCTCAGTTCAGTTACCCGGTTGATGGCAAAAGGCTCGCCCCATATTACATGGGACTTAAATATAACTGGCGAAATCTGGAAAGAAAAAGAAAGAAAGAAAATACGTTTATTATATCTATAACACGTTGTATTATTTTTGATGAAACAAATAAAAATTATTAAATTGGTGAAATACATAAATGATTAAATTAAAATTATTAAATTGCGTTTGTGTTCTTTTTATGGTTAACATGACGCATAAAAAGAACAAATACACAAAAAAAAAACATTTTGGGGGGAAAACATGCGTCACGTCCTTAAGTGGCCATCTTACCTATGGGCAACCCTTCAAAGATTACAGGCTTAAAGTAATGATGTGTTGTTCTTCTGCACGACTCATAATGCGAAGCGTTAAGGTGATTGCGCAGTGGTTGACGGCGACATTCAAATTTTCTTACGTTTTTTTGCAAATTGCAGGGGGGCGATTCTACTAATTGCAAAGTTACACGTTCAATTGTGTTTTAATAACAGTTCGATTTCGATCGCCGTTCGATAGTTAGTTATAAAGTCATTCTACTATGTATTTCCTATGCAAACTGGAAACTAAACCTATGCTGAATCGCAATTGAATGGTAGCGGGAACGTAACAGCGGGTAAACTACCAACATGCCAAATAGTATATTTTAATAATACCACAGGAAAAAAAGTTGAACCTAAAAATGTTAAATAAATGTCACCTAAAGTATTTTCGAATACAAAATTACATTTAGACCATTCGATTCTAACAAATGTCAAAATAACAGTAGAATGTGACTAAACGTCACGCTCATGTTCGATTTTGTTAGCAGAATATATTTTGAGATTATTTCGATCGATCGTTGGCTTAAACTAAAACGTAACCGCAGTTGAATCGTTGTTCATTAGTAGAATATGAAAACGCTTAACAGCCGTGATTCAGCTGTGGTTCCATTACGATTTTTGAACAATTTTGTTAGTAGAATCGGCCCCCAGGTCAGTGTCAGGTTGTATCTTGATCTTGCAAATATGATTCGCGACTATAACTAACAGGTAGGTACTTATTTACAGAATTATAGTGATTAGAATCATTAATACATCTTCCTAAGTTAGATTTGTACCACAAGAAGAAATCTCTTATGGAAAAGTGCTTATGGTACAAATCTCACTTAGAAAGATGTATTAATGTTTCTAATTATTATAATTCTGTAAATACGTACCTGTTATAGTCGCGAATCAAATTTTTATCAAGATACAACCTGACACTGACCTGCAAATTGCAGAAAACTTAAGAAATTTTGAATTTCGCGGTCTACCCTTCAAACTTGCTTGGCGGCAAAAACCGTTAGGCCGCTGCCTGGAATTTTGCGGGCAACGGGGCGGCAGCGCGGGCGGTCGCCGATTGCCTTGAGCTCGCCTTGAGTGCACCGCTCGTTGCCCGCTCCCGCGCCGCTGTTTTCGAGAACCGGTCCATTTAAATGTACGCATAAGATCCTGCCGCTCCCGCGCCGCCGCCGCTGCCGCCCCGCTGCCCGCAAAATTTCAGGCAGCGGCCTTATGGCGGCAGTAGATAGGTACTTGCACGGACGAGCTCCTTAAGGCCAGGATATTTGAGCGCAGTAGGCATTTAGCGTTACCCCCCTCCTCGCGTGGCAAGTCCCGCGAGCGCGCAGTTCAAATGAACTCGCTGACCCCGCTGCACAGTGTTTCGTCTAGAACAAGCTAGGTGGACAAAAGTCTGTTTTTATTTTTCTGCATTTATATTGACTCGTTAGGTCATTTTATGAATAAATAACAGTAATTCGATTAAAACACAAAATAAAAAAAAAAAACTGCTGTAACTATAGAACTTAAGCATTTTAATAGTAATAAAAAAATAATAATATAAACAAAATTAAATTAAAAATACGGATAAACTAATCCTCGTCTTCCGAATCATCAGATGAATCAGTTATTGCATAGTCCGCTTCACTAACTTATTCACGAACGTAATGTTTAATGTTACGCAATTACCCCGCTGGTTGCTGCAAATCAGCGGGGTAATTGCGTAACACACTATTAGTAGCAATGGGTTTCATTTTGACAGATCAACAACGTTCATTGCGTGTTTTACATTGTTGAGTAGACACATTTTTCGAACATATGAAGCAATGGATTAGCAATATGCTTCAAAATTATTCAAATTGAGATCGATAGTGTGTTTCGCAATTAGGGTGCTGGTTGAGGCAGAGAGTGTGTACTGGATGCGCATTTATCTGGTTGCTCATTTTCCTTGTCTTGCCATACACGGTTTATAATTGGCATGCCGCGTTCATTCCTACTTTTTCTTGCAGTTTTCGCAAAATAAAATGTATGTCGACAATTCTGCGTCCTGAAACGGGTTGAAAGTCATCTTCCTTGTTTTCCACTTCAACAGTAAAATCATATGAATCATGACTGTCACTGAAACAATAAAAAGAAAAAAGTTGCTTTTTATTTGACTCAAGATATTACAATTAAAACTAAAACTAACCAAAGTCGTTAAGTCAGTCGGTAAGTCGAGTGGTAAGTCAGGAGGTAACAGATATCTACATACATTCTAGTCACTATTTTGTATAAAAGTACAACAATATCAACAACCTTGCATTATTATTATAATTTGTAGAATAGATACAGTAGGCGCGCGACTTGAGTTGATGCATTAGGTAAGTACATGTCTACCTACCTATTGCGCCTGAGCGAGAAGCAAATACTGAATAAAAAGTCGGTGACGTTGGTTCCGCATTTTCTTTTATTGAGACCGACTTCCGAAATTAAAGTTATTTTTCATTTTGTAGTGTTTTGTTGGAAGTCGGTTGTTTTTTGTAAAAAAGTTTTTATTTTTCATTTTTTAGTTGTCCAGTTTGTAACTAATCTAAGTTATAATAGCCTAATGTCAACTGCTCATCACCTTTTACAAAATATTGCTTTTCCCGATGCAGGAACGTTAATTGTTGAGGAGTTCTCCTTATAAGAACTGGAGCTGATTGAGAAGTCACCATCAGCTCCATTGTGCTTAGCAACCACATTAAAGTACCTAATCGAATCGCAACCCGTGAAATATTTATTATTGAGTAGTACCGATGGCCATCTGTGGTCTTCATCATCAGTTCCACTTCACCGAATGGTGCTTTCTGAGAGCAAATGCACGAGCAACTATAAAAAATACCTACCCAAATCGCTATAGGTGTGCCTACAAAATTTGAGGGTTTCCCACGATTTCCATAGGATTCCCTCATCAGATTCCGATTTGGTGACAATGGGACCAACTCGGGAGCATACCCTTTCAAATAAAAAAAGAATTTTGAAAATCGGTCCACAGTTGACGGAGAATCAGTGAACAGAACATACATAAAAAAAAAAAAACATACATAAAGTCGAACATAATAACCTCCTCCTTTTTGAAACTCGGGTAAAAAATCGAATTGTAGATTAGGTACTTACTGTTCGCCTGTGCATTTTTTTTGTAAATACGCCTTTACATCTTGGTATCGATGAACTGCAAAGATAAAAAGTTTTATTAGCAAAAATTATCTTTGTTGTAGTTGTGCTACTGTTTTGTCCATAAAAACTAAAATATCAACTATACTCCATTTACAATAAGACATTTCAAGAAACCTTTTTTACCATCTGTTCAATCGATTTTGACTTCTATTCCGTAGGCATAAGGATGTCATTAAAAGCAGTAAACAGTTATTATTGTAAGCACTTTTTTGCTTTTAATGCCATCCTTATGCCTACGTAATAGAAGTCAAAATCGTTTGAACAAGCTGTAAAAAAGGTTTGCTTAAATGTGTAATCTTATTGTGAATGGAGTAGTAGTTTATATTTACTTTGATATTAGTATAAGTAATTGTAAATTTATGGTACCTAGTTACCTACCTGCTACTGTCTGCTAGTACTGTGACGAAAGCAAGTAGGTGAGTACATAATTACCTATACAACTACAATATTGCTCTGTCGCGTCGTTTTTTAAAAGTAGGTAGGTATAACAACGTAGAAAAATAATAATCAATCTTACCTTTTTTTTAAGCTTCCGCAGTTCAATGCTGGATATTTTTTTCTTTCTTCTGTTTTTATTCCCCATAATTTAATCTTAAAAACCACTATATTTTACAACATAAACTAATATCTTGTTTAATACTAGAACTTAAAAACAATATTTACGGGCTTATTTTTAAAACTAATATACAAACACGGAAAATAACAATAATATAACGTATATTTCGATCGATTAGCGGAGGAACGCGGCGAGCCAGTAAAAACGACATAGGTCCAGCCTCGGAGACGCCTAGCCGGCTACTAAAGCGAAGCGCGCGGGCCGCTTTGTTATATTATATCTTGTCAAAACAATAAAACCCTGTTTTGAAAAAAAATAGCCATAGAATATTCTTCTAAACATCATTGCCTATTTTTTGACATATTTTTTTAGAGTAAAACCTTGGTCTACTTCAAGTACGACTTGAAAAACGATAAAAAACTTCCCTATTTTCGATTTGTTTGCGATTTTTTATGATCGAGTGAAGTTGTAAATATCGTGTTTTGAACCATAGAATAATCAAGAATGTTTATTGAACTACAACATATATTTTTATCAGATCAAAACAAAGAATATTTGATTGTTTAATGTTGAATCAAAATAGGTCGATTCTGAGACTCTGGCCTTAACAATGATCTTCACTATTGATGTGATACATATATTAGTAGGTACCTACTCGCGTGTTTTCACAACCTTGTCCCAGCGTGTCATGTCGCCCGGGGCTAATTTAAGCAAAATGACATATATTATTATGTAGATACAATTTGCCTTCCCGGAGACAACACTTAGATTCAATTACAATTGTGACAGATTTGCTAGTACGTATTCCGCTTAGATAATGTTACATCGAGCAATGGAGGCGTGCCGGCATTATAACTTGAGGTACAGGTTTATCCCTAGTTCAGGTAGAATCCAATTATTTTACCTACCTCTAGTTTAAGATCCAAAGGACATCATTCTTGCGCACAACCACAAATACACACATACATACATACACGATAACACGCATCGACATCAAACAACTCACACTTTTACAGTACACTCTTACTGCAAGACGCCCGTATTTATAATTTTTATTTTTGTTTAACTTTTCATTTGCTATATATAAATATACTTATGTTACATTGTATTTTTTGAGCCACGTTGAAAGAGACTGGCCTCCAAGACAAGGAATCCTAGTCTGGAGGCCAGTACTCCAATTACCCCAATTTACTAATGTAGATACCGCGAGGCTAGTCTATTTCAGTTACTTTCATAGTATCATGTCTTACGGCATTTTATTATGGGGACGGGCTGCAGATATCGAGTCTATTTTTATTCTGCAGAAAAGAGCCATCAGAGCAATATATGGCCTCCGCAGGCGCGATTCTCTAAGGGAACTGTTTAAAGATATTAATATCATGACAGTACCTTGTCAATACATCTATAAATACATCATGTACGTAAGGAAAAATTTAAATCTTTTCAGTAAAAGAGGTGACAGACACACCTATGGGACTAGAAATAGGGACGAATTAGTTCAACCAGGTTTCAGATTGGCTAAAGTAGACTCATGTCCTTCATGGGGTACTGTTTAAAATGTTACAATAAAATACCCCCCCACATACTCCAACTCAATGAAACGAAATTCAAATCTTGCATAAAACGCACACTATGCAGCCAAGCATATTATAAGTTGGGGGATTACATCGCTGACAAAAATGCTTGGCTGAACGCTGGTCCTGCTCCACAAGGGCGCTTAAACTAATTAATTAGCATTCGAAAATATAGTTGGAGCTGCTGAAGATTGAAAAAACTATCTTTGCATTGTATAAATTCAATCTCTTAGTATTGTATAATTGCATAGCACACGTGTGAGCACTATGTACCTAAACTATAAAGCTACCTTAAACTGGGTACGTCTTTCATTGACTTGAATGTGCCCTGGCGGCTGAGAGTATGTCATGCTCACTCAAATGTCTCGCTGATGGTGGCGTGTGTGTTGGATCATTGGGTTCCCTTCAAAATGGTTGAGCTGAATGGTGCTGATCCATATGTCATGTTCGTGAACGGGCGCCGTCAGTAGGGACTGGTCATCTCTTAGCCGCCACGGCTTATTTGTTCTTTTTAGTACGGACGCCTTTAACGTGCACGTCTTTCTGCATCGTTCTCACATGTATAATTTGAACATGAATGATGTAACCAAGATTTTTGTAACAATTTTATGATTTAAAAGAGTGTCCGTGGATTTTCTTGCCCGTTCTTCTCCACAGGTACCTACACTTTGGAATGGGCAACTAGCTTCATCTTTCTGACTGACCGACCCTTGACAATTCAAAAGTGCCTATAATTGGTTTATTTGAAACTAGCGACCCGCCCCGGCTTCGCACGGGTGCAATACTGATACTAAGTACAGGTATTTCAAGAATGCCAGCACGCGCTGCCGCGGCCGGTACCGCAGCAACCGCTATGTCCCTGTATTTTAAATCTGAAATATCTTCGAAAATATTCATTTAAATTACATGCTGTAAAGGGCCATATTTATCTATATTAAATGCACAAGTATTTAAGGTACTTAATTGGAAAAGGATTAATGCTGTATTGCTTACAATCGCTTCGTAAATAAGCCATTATTTCTCGTAAAAAGTAAAGGATAAAAAATGGTTATTGTGGGTTATCCCTAAGAGATAGACATATACCATCGCGGACTTTTTTGTAGACCTTTTTAAGGTATACAATACTGTAGTACATTATTTTGACCTATCTCGTAGATCAGCCAGCGTTTGAAAAGCAAGCGCAAAAAAATGCGTTTATTTACGACATCACATGTATGCATGTATTATATATATAAACCTTCCTCTTGAATCACTCTATCTATTAAAAAAAACCGCATCAAAATCCGTTGCGTAGTTTTAAAGATCTAAGCGTTCAAAGGGACAGAGAAAGCGACTTTGTTATATACTATGTAGTGATAAATGCTTTGAGTTTGAGTTTGAGTATTTTATCTGACTTAATTATGTATTTTTCTGAACAATAAAGATTATTATTATTCATTCACCCTGTTTTCATTTCTTGATTCAAACTCAAAAACTCAAACTCAAAGCATTTATTTCAAATAAACCAATTATAGGCACTTTTGAATAATTGTCAAGGGTCGGTCAGTCAGAAAGATAAAGCTAGTTGCCCATTCCAAAGCGTAAGTACCTGTGGAGAAGAACGGGCAAGAAACTCCACGGGCACTCTTTTAAATCATAAAATTGTTACAAAAATCTTGGTTACATCATTCATGTTGAAATTATATATGTGAGAACGATGCAGAAAGACGTGCACGTTAAAGTCGTCCGTACTAAAAAGAACAATTCATAAATTAAAATAAGCCGTAGCGGCTAAGAGATGACCAGTCCCTACTGACGGCGCCCATTCACGAACATGACGTATGGATCAGCACCATTCAGCTCAACCATTTTGAAGGGAACCCAATGATCCAACACACACGCCACCATCAGCGAGACATTTGGGTGAGCATGACATACTCTCAGCCGCCAGGGCACAGTCAAGTCAATGAAAGACGTACCCAATAAATGGTAGCTTTATAGTTTAAGTACATAGTGGTCACACGTGTGCTATTTGATTTTATTTGATTCTCCCTCTTCCCCTGGTTATCACTTTCAGTACATTTGCGCCAACCACAATAGAAACTTACGTTTTTCACACAATCCTCTTCTTCAATGTCCCACTCACCGCACAAACTTCATTCACTCTTCCTTCTTCGTTCAGTCTATCTCTTTGTGGAATGCGGTCCCTCAGGAAATCAGGATGGCAACCAACTGATTATCCTTTACAGTTCGCGAGCACATTTGCAAGAAGCTGGCAGTATCATTACAACAGTAATGTTTTCTCATTGTTTGTCTTATTTGTTTTTAGTATATTCGATTATTCGTGTATTTATATTTATTTATTTGTGCTTATATTTATATATAATTTGGTGTATACATATTATATTTATAGTTTTAATAGGTTTTTGGAAGTCGGTGTCGTTGATTCCGCATTTTCGTTTTTTGACACCCACCTCCGGGATTAAATTTATTTTTCACTTTGTTGTGTTTTTTTGGAAGTTAGTTGTTTATTTTTTCAGTTCCAGAGACACAAGAAACAATCTCTTCAGCTTTATTATCAGTACAGATATCTTATATGATCGATCATAGTTATCACACCTACATTTCTCTGCGATAATCAGACAAGACACTGGCCCGTGGCACAGAATACCTAATAGTACTTCGTACACAGAGCTGTGCCGGGGCATCTGTGACTGTGCGCGTCACACACATCGCTCACTGTAACACATCGACGAGAAGAGTCCGGTTGACATGACACTGTGTCGTACTTGTAATCTTATTAACGCCTACTTGCTTCAGGATAGTACACGATACAGCTATTGCTCGATTATATTTAAAACTTTTCTTGCTATAAATGAAGTATCAAAGTTACACAGTGGTACAAAATGCGCGCCTTTTTGTTTTTTTTTTCACCGAGTCGGTTTTATTCAGCCGATTTTTATTTTCAGCCAGTATGTTTTTGATCTTATGCATACATTTTATATTAAACTTAATGGGAGACGTTAAACCTCTGTGGTAAATTTATATCTAAATAAAATATAAAAAAACAGTGCATTAATGAAAAACTGTGCAACAATGAGATTTCATATAACTTTACTGCACTGTTTTGGTTCTAAGCAAAAAATACGTCCTTTGTGATCGGTTTTGTAGTGATTAATGATAACATTACTTCGTAGTTGAAAGAAAAAGTATTTATTTTTGTTGTTATGTTATAATTCGTGTATTAATCAAACAGTTTATACAAACACTGTGTATTGTGTTTGCTGTCCGTTTGTCTTCCACTCTTCTGTCAACAGTGACCCTGACGGAGGGAGGTAGGGGGGGGGGGAGTGACTATCAAAACAAGAGGATAATAATAATTGTTTTAGCGCACAATGCTAGGCTCGGGGCGTTTGCCCGCCGGCCGCGCGTCACACCGAACGCGAATCTTGCGAAGATTAATGATCATATCGACGCTTGACAGGTAAAATTGACCAAACGACAGGTCGAACTTCTCAGAAAAAAAAATCATATAAATTCTTGTAATCATCCTACAGGCATAAGTAATTCTTACTGTTTTGGAAATCTTTGTTTAGCATCTGAATCTGAATTTAAATGATTTTTTAAAATGAAACTGTGTTCCTGTAAAGTTAGTCCCACCCATGTCGCTTAGTCAATTTTGCCTTTCAAGCGTCGATATGTATATAGCTTATCATCATTTCAGCCGAATGACGTCCCCTGCTGGAAACAGGTCTCCCCCAAGCACCTCCACTTCGACCGGTTTTGTGCTTCTCGCATCCAATGGGTTCCTGCGGCCTTCACAAGGTCGGTATAGCTTATCAACTTTTAAAATTTAAACGGTGAAGGAAAACATCGTGAGGGTTTCCTCTTATGGAGCTACTGCCTATCTGACCTCCACAACCCAGTTACTGGGTAATACGATACCACTTGGTAAGACTGGTTGTCTGACTTTCAGGCTTCTGACCGCTTCTGAAATACCGCTAGTTCAACGCGACGCAAACCTGCTACATGTTGGGAACTCTGCGATGAACGGATCGCTTATCGGGCAAGCGCTAAAATTATTATGATATGATATTTTTAGGGTTCCGTACCTCAAAAGGAAAAAAACAGAACCCTTATAAGGTTACTTCGTTGTCCGTCTGTCAAGACCCTTTTTGTCAGGAACGCGTGGAGTTATCAAGTTGAAATTAATATCTAATACTCAAACCTGCAATCCCTTGAAGCAGTGAAAAAATCAGACTTTTAAGTCAACGCAATCAAAAGATACGGGCGTTTATATTCCGTTTATGCCACATATTCGACATTCGCAAGGGAATCAAAACCCATAGGACACTTCCCGGTGACCTAGAATCATGAAATTTGGCAAAAAGCAATGTCATGAAGCACAAGTAAAGGAAAAAATTCGAAAACCGTAAATTTGTAGTTACATACTACAAACCTACAACTACCTACAAATTTGTGCGGAACCCTCGGTGCGCGAGTCCGACTCGCACTTGACCGGTTTTTTTTTTACTGGAACCACGATAATTCGTGTCTACTTGAAGACAATAACTTAATTTGCCCCCGATTCTGTTGTTCACAAACTAAACTAAATTTAAGTTCAGTGCATCTTTTTCTTTCTATTTCAATATGAAACGGACAGAAGATTATTGTTAGTTTAGTCCTGTCAAATTAGTCAGCGCCTGACGTAAATTGACATATTTTTAGTAGCCAATTTTTTAATCTCGTCTAACTTGTCTATGGATTATCTAATTTGACAGGACTAAACTATTTTTATCTTCTGTCCTTTTCGTAATGAAATAAAAAGAAAAAGATGCACTGAACTCAAATTTAGTTTAGTTTGTGAGCAACTGAATCGGGGCCATTATATAACATATTACACGATTGTTTTCGAGTTGGCGCAATTTAAGTTGCAATTTCATCCTGTACGTTTTGGTTGAGATTACGCGTCGGTGTGAACCAGTCCGTTGATCTGTCAGTACTCATGAATCAAAATACTGAGTTCTTTGTGTATATTATTTGTCCAGACGCTCTGTTTGTCGACAGCTCGACGAATAGCCCCGAGTCTAGAGAGGCTTCAAGGAATAGTCGGCTAGGTACAAATATAGACCATGGGTTGCTATTAACAAAAAAAAAAATCTGTGTGGGTTTCTACAAACACTTATAACATATTTTTTAAAACTAGATGAGATCAGCGTTTCCCGCTTGGTGGATTACAGCCCTCCCTCTTGAAGAGAGGAGGCCTGGTTGCTGGGCTGGTTATTTATTAAAATTGCCTCGACGAAAAGTGCTATAATGTATGTGATGTAAGTGTTTAATACTTGGCGCCTCGCGGGTACCATCTCGCTGATTGGTTAATAATTTTATCATGGCATAACCTATTTTCTTATAGGCACAAGATGTAATCGAAAAAAACCGAAAACTTAAACAAATAAACAGCTTTTAGGTAACATGGTTACGTCTTTGTGTGGCTAAGAAATAACAGCCGCACGGTCCGATCGATCAGGTTAAGCTACGCTTGCCGCGGTTAGTCCGCGGATGGGTGGCCATTTTTACATATCAAGACCCCGCCGTGCCTCGGAAAGCACATTAAGCCGTTGGTCCCGGCTGTCATTCGTAGATATTTGACAGTCGTTACGGATCGTCAGTAGCCCGAAAAACTGACATCCAGTCTTACCAAGGGGTATCGTATTTCCCAATTAGTAGGTTATGGAGGTCAGATAGGCAGTCACTCCATGTAAAACTGGTATTCAGCTGCATCCGATTAGATTGGAAGCCGACCCCAACATAGTTGTGAAAAGGCTAGACAGAGATTGTTTATGTTCATAGAAGAAGTTATTTGATCAATTAAAATCACGCTTTGCTCGACCCGGGCATGGAACCTAAACGTGAAATTTCAGTGCTTGCTTTTGTTAGCATAAAAATAAATAAATATTGAACGTTAACTTTAACAACAAAGGCTTCAGTCTCACATAACATGGGACGCAGTACCTATGTGGCCTTAGCGTTATGGTTTGTTTCGCACTTACCTACATATCTGTGGCAGTCAAATCGAATTCGTTTATTTGCATAAAAAAGACGAAGTCAATAAGTTAAAAAAATTGTTTCTCTATACAAAGTGTTTAAAAATTAACCCAACAAACTTTAAGAGGTGCTTTAGACCATCGAACTGAACAACTTTCACTATGGGACCAACTCTGAAATCACGAAAAAAAATCAGCTGTTTAATACAAAAGTTCAATACCTACTTGACCAAAATGTATGAAACAGCTGATTTTTTAGTCGGGTTAATTTTTTAACCCCTTATAAGCGAAAAACTGTTTTTTTTTTGTAAAATGGATGTTGATTTTACGGAAAAGAGGTTATTTATTCTAGTGTACGTTTATATTGACATTAAACGCTCATACAGTCTGTTTAGAGTTATTTTACATCACTGTCCGAGTCACAGTATTCTTCATTCTCATACAATTATGGTAGCTGTTAGGTTGGTGTCAAATTTTCGTCTGAATACTGTAGGGAGAGGAACACAGAAGTACTAGAAGGTTATATATGAAAAGATGTTTGTTGTGAACGTACGATTATAATTAAGAAAAAAAAAAATTGGTTGTCTGTAAAGTCGGTTTACGGAGGATAGTTTTACGTGATAACGTCATGAAGAAACATTGGTGAATAAATGTGTCACAAGCCAACGCTTGGGCCGATCGTGCCTCTCTATCGCTTGTTCCGCGCTCTCGCTTGCACGCTCAGGCTTCGGCGGAACGTGACACTTTTTCGTGCGTGCAGCCGGTGTTCATCGATTTATGAGACGTTATCACGTCATAGTCGAGCCTGTCTCAGTACTTAGTTTAACATTCTGCCATGGATCACCAGTGAAGACTACAGCAGTATCATCCGCGTAAGAGAAGACTTGTGCGTTTGCAATATTAATGTTACAAAGTTCATTGACGTAAATAAGGAACAATGTAGGTCCTAATGCGCTTCCTTGAGGGACGCCGTATGATTCGTTTGCGTCTTCATTAGTGTACTGATCCACTTTATTGCTCTGCTTTCTGTTTCTCAGATAATCCTTGAAAAGGCTAGAGGCACTCCGGGAACTCCGATACATTCTAGCTTTTCTTACAAGGATCGAGACAGAGACGGTTTCAAAGGCTTTTTTAGATCTAAGAATACAGTTATACATTTTTTACCTTTGTCAAGCTGTTCGGTTATATGAGTACTTAGTGCAGGAACTGCATCTTCAGTAGAAATCCCTCGACAAAAGCCAAATTGTGACTCAGATAGTATGTTGAGATCTTTTAGGTATGTTAATAACCTTATATTGATAAGTTTTTCTATTATTTTTGATATAGATGGTAATACAGTTAGAGGCCTGAAGTTGGAGACATCGTCTCTGTCTTTACTCTTGTACACTGGCGTAAAAAGGGCTAGCTTTAAGGAAGTCGGGAAGATGCCTCCATCAAAGCAAAGATTAGCGAGATGTGTAATTATGGGAACAACCTACTTTTTCTTATATATTTTATAAATGCAGTAGATACATTATCGCAGCCAGACGCACTGTCAGATTTAAGACCCATTACGATATGATTCACTTCAACATCGTCAGTGTCTAATATTACGAAGGAGTTGGGTTGAGTTCGTTGTAAACAGTGGAGGTCATTTTGATCATAGTTTAAAGTTGGCTGGATTTTTTGAGTAAGACCCTTACTAACGTCCGCGAAATATTGTAAATATAATTAATTGATTGTAAGGGAGTCGATTTTATATTAGGTCTGTATTGCAATTGTTAGGTTTATTTGTGAAAGTTGTAGTTTCTATGTTCTTCCAAAGTAATTTATTGTTGGCAATGATTTTGTAATTAATTCTCTTTTATATTTTCTTTTTAATTTTTTGATAAGATTGTTACAGTGATTTCTATAACTAATTTACGTTATTTTTAATATGACGTTGTGTGGATCTCTTTTATTTGATTTATTTAGAGAGGTTATATTGACTCTGACGCTCCCTGTGTGACAGTCTCTTTCTAAATTAAGCTTAATGTGTCATATTAAAACCCCTAATTGCTTAACATACTATCTATTACAATCCTAATGATTTTGAAGGATATTGCTAATCCTTTGCTTTATATGTTCGAATATCTGCTCAACAACTTAAATAAAGATCTCGGCGATAAGCGTAAGTCCAGGGATGTGTGGCCGGCTTTGAGTTTCATCTCGATGGGTGTCTTGAACGCAAAGAATATCGCAGAGAGTTTTGCGGTAGACATCAGAAAGAATTTCAGATTTGTCTCGTGAGAACCCTTCGATGTTAATCGAGACTACGCACAGAGCCGGTTTTATTAGTGGACTTTGGATTGCCATCGTGGTGAAAGGATTAGCCAATCAGCGTGGATAACTCGCTGATTGCCCACGGTGCGCCGGACGTAGTGGTTCTATAGATACGTCGCTCGGGGAGGCTGCTTTCATGCCGCCTTGGAGGGTAAGTGTGGTGCTGTTCCACAAATGATGGGACACTTAATATCGTGTCTTGCGTGTCCTGTGAGCTGCACGTTACAGGAACTGATGGACGCTGGTGATGGCGCCAAACACGTAGCCGAATTCTGGGCCGAGTCCATTTAGATTGCTATTGACACGCTAAGAAGAAGAACATAAATAAAGCCATGAATGTTGTTGAACTGTCAATTTTTTTTATTTTTTTTTATTAAAACGTTCCCCCCACACTAGCAATTTCTCCTGTATTGTGGGTGTGTTTACAAACACACAAACAGCCAGACCCGGAACAACTACTTGTAGGTCATACAAATATTTGTTCCGTGCGGGAATCGAACCCGCGACACGCAGCGCAGCAGCCAACCGTGCCGTCAAAAATGAAATCCATTCCTACTGTTAGTATATTATGAAATTACTTCGCCGGTTACTGTAGGGAGAGGTTTCAAAAGTACTAGGAGGATATAAATGAAAAGATGTTCGTTGTGAGCGTACGTTTATATTGACTGATTGTGCTCGAGTAGACAGCGCCGGCCTAACATAGCTTACAACTAGCTGTTACATTATATTAGTTTATTATTATTACTAAATACATTAGCTGCGGCGACTTGCACACACAATAGGTACTATAAGACATGATTTAAATAGATCTCCTGCACATTTATGCAAACCTGGTACAATTTTTTTACACATTTTTTTTTGTTTTTCATTGGAGGTTTAAATATGTTATTCTCAAAAATATATAAGAGCCACTTAAATGAGAATATTAGATAACATGATGTAATTAACTTATTCCAAAGTTCGTTTTTTAAACCCAGATACTAATTTGACAGGTGTAAAGTCAGACTTCTATACTAAAAAAACGCAAACACAAAAGACTTGAATGTCAAATTAGTATTTGGGATTAAAAAAACGAACTACATATATAGATAACGGTGACGGATACAATACTTTAGGCTTAAAATTATTTTGGTTTTAAATTGGTTGGGTTGTTACACTTTCAACGGTTTTATTCTCAACTAGTAGGCAAGTAACATTGTTAGTATTTTAGTAAGTGCTTTCAATTACGTAGGTAATGTGATTGTTTTGATTTAAAATCGCTGAAAGAGCTTATATTTTTTATATAAGATGGTAAATGATTATAAAATTGTGCCCTTTCATAGTTAATATTCGTTTTAGCATAGTTATTATTTATGATTTTCAAGCTACATATTTTATTATAACGTATACTTAGTATAAATAAAAGATATATTTCATTTTATTTACGACAAATCTGGCTGACTGGTTAGTAACAGTAATAATCCTACAATCCTGATCCTAAACATAACGACAATTCATGATGTATGAACCATCTAAGTGCTGCTTCAATGCTATAAACATCATTTACATAAAATTAACATGTGCTTACGACGCACTTAGACACAGGATGCTCATAATTGGTTCAGTAAACAGACATATCTTGATAGGTGGGTATGGTAACTGTCATAGTGTTAACACGTTCGAACCAGCAACGTCTTCTAAGGAAAAAGAACATCATTATTTTATACTTACCCAAATTTAAAGTGCTGAAAAAAAGTACCATTTTCTTATGGTAAAAAACATCTTGAGCATTTTTTACAATTACAGCGAAAGTCTACAATTGCATCATCAACCCCCTATAATAACAATAGTAAAATTTATTGAAATAATAATAAGTTTACAAAAAAAAGTGTACATATGGTTAAATAGTATATATTAATCTAGGCCTATAATAGAATTATAATAATCTGGATATAAATTATGGTATGACAATTATAAGATTACAGTCAAAAATAGAACTCTGAGGGTAATGTAGTGCGTTGCTTGATTTAGGATTATTTAAACCTGTGTTTCAGGCCATCTCTATAAGAAAGTACTTATTAAATAGGACAGTCAGCGAAGTCAGTCCCTGGCTGCCATTTGACTTATTGAAAGTACCAACAATCATATTTTTGCCAACAATATTTATTAAAGTTCGTTTAAAGACGCAAACAGTTATTGATTCTCTAGTTTTCAGTCAGCCTAAGCCTGTTACCTCATGGCAAGAATGGACATGTGCATTTTTGATGTTATGTTCAAAACACTTGTTATAAAGTATCGTTTTTGGTATTTTCAATCTCAAATAGCAGCCGGGGGGTAAATTGTAGGCTTTCGTTGTAATAGTAAAAAATGCTCAGAAAACAATACTTTTTTTGACCAGCATTTTACTTTTTGGGTTCGAAACGAATGATGTCCTTTGTACAATTTACTGCTAATAAAAATATGATATTATTTGGACTACGTATCACAACGCCAGGAAGCCGTAGTAAGTTCCATTAGTTGAACTTTTGGGTCTTTTGACTTTGAGTGTTTAATCTTTTAACACTCTAGGATACTTGCAGAGCAGGGCCCTAATTCACTAGCTGGACCACTTAATTGATTCCTTACTTCGAAAACACGTCAATTCCTTACATAATCACGACATCTTCTGTTAACGTATTCTCTATGACACAGTGGCGTGGTTTCAACTGTCAAAATACCATCTTGTCCATACGGTTGACATTTTTATCCTTGTCGTTAACAAAACACGATATTGACGTGGTAAGATTTCGCGGGGAATAATACAGAATTGGGGACCAGCAGTGCGATTCTGTAACCATCTCACTGTGAAAACTTATGTGAAGTGAGCGTGGAGTGAGCTGTCAGTGTTATCCCACCTGATACTAGGGATTGACCAAGCATACATTTACAAGCATAATCGAGATTTTAATAATATTTTTTATGCTAATTCTATTGATAATTTTATACAATTTTAAAGCTAATATTTTAGTTGTCAAAACATTACTATTTTATGGGGTTCTTTAATAAAATAGCAAAACAGAAACTTAGTCACAATCTCAATGTTGTTTTTTTTCTTAGACTTGTCCTTAGATAGCCTGAGGCACGAGCGCGTCACGCACGGACAATAATTAAAATAATATAATAAAAATAATATATTTAATTGTCCATATATTAGACGCTGCAGTGACTTGCACGTCACCTACAGTCGTCTGCTGTCAATATGAAAATGTTTTGTGTGGTTATTGTTTTGTGTTGTACCTATTGCAATGTAATGTATAATGTATTCAGTGTGTTTTCAGTGTAAGATTTGTGCTGTATTTATTTTCTGAGTATTAATGAGTACTTGTTACTTGATAAGTAAATGAAATATTAATTATTATTATAATTAAAGTAACAAATTCACGTTTAAGACTAAAATAATTCACATAAAAAATATTATTAAAATCTCAATTATGATTGTAAATGTTTGCTCACTCCACACAAGTTCTCACGGTGAGATTTTTACAGAATCGACCGGGAAGTTTATAAACGTATGCCCATTTTGTATATGAAAATATTGTGTCATAATGTGCGCACCTTACGAGACCGGCGCTGGGTCGAACGCGTTAATAAGGAAGATTTTAGAAGGAATCTAATGACAATGATTTCTAATCCATCAGCCCTGAAATATTAGCATTTGAATAGATGCAAGACTCAAGTTAACTGTTTCAAAATTTCAGTTGAAAAGAGGGATTATAACAGGCCATGAAGTTTGGAGGAAGTGTTCTTAACGGATAAAGGTGCATGAACCTTAACGGAGGGGTTCGACATCACGCCAATATTCACCGAAGGATTAGGCAGAGGTGCAAAGAAAGAATAAAAGAGAGAAAGAAAAAGTACTCAATGATACTCATCTATATATGTATACTAATAATAAAGCTGATGAATTTGTACTAATAATAAAGCTGAAGAATTTGTTTGTTTTTTATTAGTAGTTCCAGAGATAATCGCGATCAACGCGATTATCTCTGGAACTACCAATCAGATTAAAAAAAAAAAAACTATTTTATTTATTTTGCTTGCGTGGTGTAGGATATCACAAAGTAGGCGTATGCAAGTTTTGATGATTGTGTGCAAGTGAGTATAATTGTTTATCAGTTTCAATATGTGTGTGCAAGTCGCATTGGCAGTGTCAGCGACGCGCCCCCAGCCGTAGCGCGTCACAGACTCGACTTACCAGAAGTTGATATACTTGCAGAGTAGATTCAATATTTGTCTTTTGAACGCACACTACGCATTGACGGATCTGCCTCAAGATGGGAACCAATGTTGTGGGTGTTTGCGTGCGTTCAAAACAAATGCAAGAACACAAGTTCCTGAAGTATGTAACCAGTATTTTTACTAAGTATATAAGTACAAATATAACTAGTATGTATAAGTACATTGGTTTACACTTTGCGCACTCCGTGAAACCGCACCCGCACACTTGCATTTAATATGTATGTGGGTGTGTTTATGTGTGAGAGTGTGTTGGTGTGTCTACAGTATAATGCTCTAAGAAATGTCAGTACGTACTTAACTGGTTAGTGGATCACGTCTATAAATATCATAATAATTGCAATACAAAGTTTACAGTTTCAAAATGTTTTAACGCTATGTTGCATTGGTGTATTCAAAACGGCTTTATGTTAATAATAATTAGTGTTCTCTTTTGTTATTTGTGCATTGAAATAATTTTTTTGGTCGAAGTTCTGGACTGTAGCGTGCGGCTCCCTATGATATTGGTCGCAACGTAGATGTGATCGGAAGGGTCGTATTTTACATATCGGTCGTGTCGGACGCGGCTGTCGGTCGCGGTGGCCTGGTCGTCTGTCGAGGATTATTCCTCCTCTCTGGTCTCCTCTGCACTCCTCCTAAACAAACACATGGTCGTTACACGTAAAAAGAGGAAAGATTTCCTGGAAGAGTTGGGGAAGCCTTTGCCCAGCAGTGGGATAGTATTATTATTATTATCTTATTTAAATCCTTAGAACGGTGCAGTATCCCATTTAACTCGAACAGGGAAAACATAAAGACTTAATTAATACAAAGGCCAATTTTTAAATACTTTGACGCCTAAACTATTCCTGTTCCTGTGATAAAGGAGTCAGTGAACCTCCGTGGATAAAATGAAGCCATAATATTTGAGTAATTTGGATAACTTTTAGCAATAATGGCGGAAAACAGAATTATAAATTATATAAAGAAAAGATAAAATGTAAAAACGTTTATACGTATGATGAAGTGTGTATTTAGTGTGTAAGTGTAGGGTGCGTTTATGTGTACTACGAGTGTAGGGTGTGTGTAAGTGTATGTAAGATGAATGGAAGAAAAAGACATGGTGCGCCGAAAAAAATACGTTTAGGGGTGATAATGATTTACCAGGAACACAAAACTCACTTGTGATATGCGGGTGGCTTATGTCGGCAACGATACAGCGAAAACACGCCAGTGAACTCGCACAGCAGCGCCCCCCCTGAGCCCCGCAACGCCGCGCCCTCCCCACCACCCGCGCCCATTGCGCCCTCCGACCGCTTGCCGTACCGCGTGCTCATAAAGAACCTGCACACATAATAATGTCACCATCTTAACACAATGTTGGAGTCTGGAAGTCATACAGACACAAACACACCCTCTGCATGTTCTACAAATAGTGCAATCCACGAAGACGCGCCCCACTCTTATTCCTAATCGTTAGCGGTTATCGCTAGTCAATTCCGCTAGTGTTTTAGTTTCGTCGATACACACTAATAATTAGCCAATAATAATAATTAGTGTGTATCGACAAAACTAAAACACTAACGGAATGTTGCTCATTTGTGCTGTAAGTGTTAGGAAAAAAGAGTGGGGCACGTCTTCGTGGATTGCACTATCTGTAGTCAGTTGGTAAGCCGCACAAATACACTCATATTCATGGTATGAGTGTTTTTGCGCGTCCTACCAACTGTTATGTACTGAGGCTAACGCAGATTTAGATGCGTCGCACAGGATTGCCAAAATCCTTACATATCACTTTCGTATTTTTGTGTGAACTATCGCACACTAGAGGACGGTTGGTCTAGCAACCCTTCCTCTAGAGTCTAGACTCTTGACTCTAGAGGAAGGGTTGCTTTTTGTATTGAAATACTGACACGTGTCAAATGTGCACTTAGTTAAAAAGTAAGATGAATATTTATAAAAGCATGTGTGTGTGTGTTCATACTGAGTTACGTGTCCTAGTGGGGGTGTGTGGGCTCAGTGTATGAGGGTGTGTGTGTGTGTGTGTGTGAGGGGGGGGGGGGGTGAGTGTGTGTAACCTTTTTTTTTGAGAATGGGGTGGTTTTTTTATGTGTGTGTTACCTGTCGTTGCGTGGCGCAAGATGGCGGGCAGGGGGCGAGCTGCGTCCGTAACGCGTCGCCATCAGGAACGGCATCGGAGACACTACACACACAATATCAGCACTTAGTCTAACATCTTATCGGAGAAATGCTTGAGAAATAAGTGGTTCAGTGACATGACTATACAGGGTGTAAAAAGACCCTTCATGAGGCCACCGTCTTCGCTTTCTGTACATGAAACTAGCTCACTTTGTGCTAAATGTAATCCTGGAAAACGACTTTTATTTTTGGTGTGAAAATTCGCCGTTAAAAGTAGTGTGTAATGTAATGTACACAAATCATTGTGTACATTATATTACGAGGCACATCACAGATATCGGATTTATTTTGTCTTATAAATTTCATGCGGATGAAATCGCGAGCAGAGGCTAGTTAGAAATATATCACAAAGTACTTACTCTCAGCTCGCTTGTCGTGCTCGGCGAGGACGAGCGCGAGCAGCAGCGCGCACGCGCACACACTCGCTCGCGCGCGCACACACATTGCACACTGAGATACACGGGCACCTGCGATAATGAACACAGAATGTATTTGTCATCAGACGACACACGACACGCGACACTTTGCCGAGTGTGTGTCACACACGGCACAGTGTCGCGACACTGTGGCACACACACGGGACGCCTGCGGCAATAGACACTGAATGATAATGTTAACAAACAAAGTAATGTTAGCAGACAACCGAACATTGCTACGAAGTAGTACCGTTACGACGTAGCACCACTACGATGTAGCACCACTACGACGTAGCACCACTACGTCGTAACATCACTACGACGTAGAACCACTACGACGTAGCATCACTACGTCGTAGCGTCACTACGGTGTAGCTCCACTACGACGTGGCACCACTACGACGTAACATCACTACGATGTAGCTCCACTACAACGTAGCACCACTACGACGACGTGTTATCACAACGATGTGGCTCCACTACGACGTAGCACCACTACGACGACGTGTTATCACAACCATGTGGCTCCATTACGACGTAGCACAACTACGACGTAGCACCACTACGACGTAGCATCACTACGATGTAGCTCCACTACGATGTAGCACCACTGCGACGTAGCTCCACTACGATGTAGCTCCACTACAACGTAGCGCTACGTCAACGTAGCATCCGAAATCTTCTACTTACCTTGTTTTTGGGTGGGAATGAATACACAAAAAATAGATTCGTTTCGTCGACAGAACGCTTCTATTTTGAGGGTCCCGTCGATAGAACCTAACGGCGAACGATTCACCGACACTTTTTCTCTATTTAATACCCAAACCCCGAACATAAAAAAATCGACTTAACGATGATTAGAATGATAAGATTATGTACAGAAATTGTAAAAGTACTAAGAGAACAGCAGGGTAGTTGCGTAACGCACCAACAGTAGCCATGATTTTCATTTTGACAGTAACAACATTCATTGCGTTATTTACGTTCCTGAGCCGACAAATTTTTCGAACAATAGAAACAATGGATTAGCAATATCGTTCAAAATGAAGATTGTGATTGAAAGTGTGTATCATTAGGTGATGATATTTACTGTAAGAGAAACATAGTTCTAATTCTCTTTTCAATGAAATTCTTTTCCCCTGGCTAAATAATAACAACCGCACAGGTCGATCGATCAGGTTAAGCTACGCTTGCCGCGGTTGGTCTTTGGATGGGTGTCCATCTTTACATACCGAGACCCTCCGTGTCTCGGAAAGCACGTTAAGCTGTTTGGTCCCTGCTGTTATTCGTGAGTCTTTGACAGTCGTTACGGGTAGTCAGGAACCCGAAAGTCTCACAACCAGTCTTACCAAGGTGTATAGTATTAGCCAGTAACTGAATTGTGGAGGTCAGATAGGCAGATTAATTCCACTGATTAACCATAGAACAAAAAGGTCGGTACAAAATACCCATTACATAAATTAGGAAATAAATACTACACGACGACCGTCTTAAAAATCTGTCTTTTTCCCCAGTATTTGATATTAAGGCCTCAAAACGAACAAATAATAATCAATACTTAGTTAATTGTTTGATTTCTTTTTTTGTTTTATTTTTGACAATCGTTATTGTATAACCGTTCACCGCTTTCCAAAAATCAAAGTTTTAGTAAATTTTCAGTTTCGAAATGCCAAGTCAATTATATCCAACCAAAGAATACTATTACGCAATCAGCCTATGCATTCAACAGCCATACGATGTAATCACTATATCATCTGCCTAGCCTTTTCCCAACTATTTATGGGGTTGGCTTCCAGTCCAACCGGATGCAGCTGAATGCCAGTATTTTACATGGAGCGACTGCATATCTGACCCCGACAAACCAGTTACTGCACGATCTTGGTAAGACTGGTTGTAAGACTTTCGGGTTTATGACTACCCGTAACCACTGTCAAAGATCCACGAATGACAGCCGGGACCGTGTTTTCCCAGGCATGGAAAGATCACCCAACCACGGGCCGACCGCGGCAAGTATTGCTTAACCTTGAAAATCGACCCGTGCCGCGTGCTATTACTTAGCCACGAACCCCTCACTCCCTTACTCAACCACTATAATATCATGGTAATTCATGAAACGTGTGATAATTCAACAATTACCTCGCTCTAACTATCGTAAACTGAATCTTAGATTACTGCAAAGTTAGCGGCGGCAGGCGAGCGCGGGGTGAGGCACACGCTGGGGCCGCAGGGGAGGGGGGTTGTAACAATATTGCCACAATATATAAATATTAAAACATTTAGCTATTTGCCCTTTCTACCTGGAATACATTTCACAAACAATAACTTTTTGTTTTCATATAAAATAATAATGGGGTGAATTCATTATTACGTTGTACGGAATGAATAATTTTTATCGAAGGACGGTTTGATTTGTGTGGCTTAGCTTGAACCTTAGGAGAAAATAAAATTTATTCTATTCATGATAATTATTAATTACTAGCTTTTGCCCGCGGTTCCCCTCCCCCTCGTGGATGTCGGAAATTATGATTTACTCCGATCTGAAGGGCAATTCTCATAATTTTGTGAACGTTCACAGTCTGATCTCAGTCTCAATCTGTCAAAAATAGTTTTAATTTCCCTACATTTTGACAAGCTTTTGACATTTTTTTGTCGCCAAGATGAGACTGCGACTGCATTTTGAACGTTTTAAATTACGAGAATTGGCCTTCTCATCCCATGAACCAGACCCCTCGATCCCCAGCTAGTTCTTCTTCTGTTTCAATCTCTGTCTTATCCACATTATCTAAGTTACTCTTTCACTGGGGAACGTGCTACCGGAACAAAAACATCAGCTATCTGCCAGTGAAAATCTCGTCAAAATCGGTCCAGCCGTTTCGGAGATTAGCCAACAACAAACATACAGACAAAAAAATAAAAAAGTTTTTTTTTGTTATAAGTAAGCAATGACTTAGGGTCACTTATAGCAGCGGGATTGTCCGAAAGGGTTACCGCTACCCCGGAACACAAAGAGCTAAGGAAGGAACACGGGTGGGTTTTAGTCAGTAAGAGTCTGACACTCCCTTCTGCTCCACCCAGAGCGGGAGGGGTCATTTGATGATTTCCCATCCACAAAAAAAAAAAAAAAGAAAAAGGGTCACTTATAGATACCTGAAAGTTTCGGAAACTAAGAATGCTAGCTTAATAAAATAAATTGTGTTTCATAGACAATTAAATGTTCCTTAAATTAAAGTAATAAAACTTCTTAGTTACTGTAAAGTTATGCTATCAAAAATGACAAAATATAAAAATGGGACTTTTGTAAATTTCTCAGCGACAATCAGTGTCAAAAATATAGGGATACTAGCTGCGCCCCGCGGTTTCACTCGCGTAAGTTTCGATCCCGTGGGAATATCGGAATAAAAATTATCCTATGTGTTAATCCTGGTTATAAACTATATGTGTGCCAAACCTCATCCAAATCCGTTCAGTAGTTTTTGCGTGAAAGAGTAACAAACATCCATCCATCCTCACAAACTTTCGCGTTTATAATATTATTGTAGGATTAGAGGTATTTTTGACAGATTGAGACTGAGTTCAGACGGCAATTTCTCGTAATTTAAAACGTTCAAAATCTGGTCGCAGTCACATCTCAGCGACAAACAAATGTCAAAAACTTGTCAAAATGTAGGGAAATTATAGGTATTTTTGACAGATTGAGACTGAGATCAGACTGTGAACGTTCTTAAAATTACGAGAATTGCCCCTCAGATTGTTAACGTTCATAAAATTACGTTGCCCCTCTGCTCTAAGATATTATCTGTATCGCAATGTTATTGCGGTGTTGCTCGGTAATATTGTCGTGTCGAGCGGAAGCGTCAATATCCTCCGGCGGTGCGCTGTTTTTTCGTCGGAAGCGTGTTTTTTCTCAACCGTCCGGCGCCACCCACTGTCGTCCGATATCCGGAGCGTGTCCGGCGACTCACGGCGGAACTAAGCCCTCGTAGGCACGGGCGATTTTTTTCCTGCGACGATTTTTTATCGTGTACTGGATTTTCAACTATCGGTGTTGTGACCAGCATTGAGAATCAAACAGAGTGCATCCTAGCGCGTCAAAAAAAAAGACCTTGGATATTTAATTGCGCTTTTGTGTGTTGTGCTATTTTTTGTGTGCACTAAATAAATTAAATTAAATTATTTATTCTGGAAATAAGATATCGGAATCGCTTTTACAAGTCATATTAAAAAATCTAGACGAGGTCGGCGTTTCCTATCTGACTACTCTGAGAAGAAAGTCCGAAACAAACTCAGAGGTCACAGTCTCTTTTAAATGGTTAACGTATCTATATTCTACTATCAGTACAAAGTAGTGCGTTAAAAATCCGCCGCGGGAAAAAATCGCCCGTGAATACGAGGACTAAGGCGTGTTTATAGTGATGGAATACGAGGGTAGTTTCCGACTGTTTGATTAGTTTGCTGACGCCCACGTATCGAGGACGGTGACTAAATAAGTTACATATTGTCCTATATTAGTGCTGTGTTCGTTAGAGTAACTTAGGTGAAGTGAGCGTGAAGTGAGCTATCAATAATGAGAATCCCTAACATCAGGTGGAATGATAGCTCACTTCACCTAAGTTTTCACGGTGAGATTTTTACAGAATAGCACTGCAGTACTCACTGCTCGGTAGATTATTAAAAATATCGAGATTTAGGTAATCGTTGTTTGCCACCGACTTCTGAAATCAAAGTTATTTTTCACTTTGTAGTGTATTTTTTTGGAAATCGGTTGTTTTTTTTTTTTTTAAATATAGTTTTTATTTTTGACTTTTAAGTTGCAATTGCTCCACACAAATTCGTATAAGTAACACTACTTGATATGTAAATATCAGTGACAGGAAGTCATTATAATATCATCAATATAAACTAAGTAGCAAAAATATGTATTATTGAAGCTAACTCGAAAACTACCCATGCAAAGTTAATAAAATTTATATGGGACCACCCCTGAGGCATACCCTATCTATTAAAACAAGAAGTTTGAAATCTATTTACTATTGCTGGAGATACCACGTAACAAACGTATAAAAAAAACAACATATAGTCGAATTGAGAACCTCCTCCTTTTTGAAATCGTTTAAAAAAACGTCCCACGGGTAGAATGTTAATTATTATGAATTATTTTAATTGTGTATGTTTAAGATACGTAATGTAGAATACGTGGTTTCAATATTAATGTGATAATGTATTCGTCACGCTGTATAAATTATAGAAATAATCATATTTCTCAAAATTATATTTGAAGAGAGTTACGAATAGAAATGTGCGACGTATCTTCACTTGTAATATCATTAATAACTAATTGTGCCGCGATATACCTGCTGTGATAATGGCCTTGATTCTGTTGTTCACAAACTAAACTAAATTTAAGTTCAGTTCTAGCAGCGCCCCGCGGTTTAGAAATATTAGTTTAGTCCTGTCAAATTAGTCAGCGCCTGACGTAAATTGATGTATTTTTAGTAGCCAATTTTTAATCACGTCTAAACTTGTCTATGGATTATCTAATTTGACAGGACTAAACTAATATTTATCTTCTGTCCTTTTCATAATGAAATAGAAAGGAAAAGATGCACTGAACTTAAATTTAATTTAGTTTGTGAACAACAGAATCGGGGCCATTGTCGAACGAACGAGCGCGTTAGTTGCAACGTGTACAACATACAGGAGGTAATAGAAACGGATCACTTAAGTATTTAATTACCTTGAAAGTATGCTGTTTTAATTTCGTTTAAAGGCGGCCATACACAGTCAATCTCGACCGCGATCCGCGATCAAAATCAATGATCGCGATCCAGATTGATAATGTACGAATTAGATTGACGGATTGATGCATCTGATTTCAAAATATCTAGATATTTTTGCGATCCGCGATCATTGATTTTGATCGCGGATCGCGATCGAGATTGACTGTGTACGGGCCGCCAAAGAAAGAGATTTGATTTTGTTTATGATTTTGTGTGTGTTTTGTTTGTAAATCACTATGAAAAATGACAAGGTCTGTCATTTTTGTTCACCGACAGCGTCATCGTCACCGCAGCTGGGCCAGTGGGCCTGTAGGTTTCGATCGAGAATACCTTAGGCTACGTACGCACTGACGGCGGTGATTTGCTTAGCGCCTGAGTCTCTACCGTTGATTCGTGCCGCTCGAGAAATTTCACTAGATTTAGGGTAAGTGTTCATACACACGAGCGCACATGAGCTGAGGGACAATCCTCGTGATTTTAAGAGCGACTAGTAAACACGAGCACACGAAAACGTGCACATGAGCTGAGGGGCAATCCTCGTAATTTTAAGAGCGACTAGATTTTGAACGTTTTAAATTAAGAGAATTAGCAATCAGGTGGTTGTGATTTCTTGATTAATTAAAGTAGTAATAGTAGTTGTTTTCTTGTAGATAATGTGTTGGACAGTATCCTGACACTTTGAATCACAATCTGAATAATTTTGAAATATATCTATATACTCGTACTAGTCAGGGGCCCGTGGCTAATTAAAAACAGCCGCACAGGTCGATCGATCAGGTTAAGCTACGCTTGCCGCGGTTGGTCTGTGAATGTGTGACCATCTTTACAAAATGGGAGGGGTCTCATTTTGTAAAGATGGTCACACATTCACAGACCAACCGCGGCAAGCCTCGGAAAGCACGTTACGCTGTTGGTCCCGGCTGTCATTCGTGAATCTATGACAGTCGTTATGGGTAGTTAGAAGCCCGAAAATCAGACAACCAGTCTTACCAAGAGGTATTACCCAGTCACTGGGTTGTGGAGGTCAGATAGGCAGTAGCTCCATGTAAAATACTGGTATTCAGCTGTATTTGGTTAGACTGGAAGCCGATCCCAACATAGTTGGGAAAAGGCTATGCAGATGATGATGATACTCGTACTAGTCATAAAGCTGAAGAGTTTGTTTGTATGTTTGTTTGAACGCGCTAAACTCTGAAACTAATAGTCAGATTTGAAAAAATATTTTTGCAATTGATAGCCCAATTCTTGAGGAAGTTAATAGGTTATATAACATCACGCTAGGGCTCTTAGGAGCTGAGCATACAGAAGAAAGTCAGAAAGAACGCCAAGCGAATACGAAGTAATAGCGCGGTCAGGCGATGCGATGCGACGGGGTGGATCTGGGGAACAAGAAATTTTATGCGGATGAAGTTGCTAATACATTGCTTCATATGTTTGATGTCCAACAAAGTTAATAACGCTATGAATGTTGTTGACTGTCAAAACGAAAACCATTGGAAAAAAAAAGTCATTAAACACGGCTATTACCCATACCTCTATCCGACTAAATTTCTACTGAGATGCCTCGGATATAACTCGTTAGAGGTAAGGCGAGCAAAAGACCAGCTCACCATAGCCTGTAAGATGCTTCGTGGCACTATTGACGCGCACGATCTACATATTAAGTTGGCTCTGTTCTTTGTGTCAGACAACTACTGCCGCGGCAGCAAGCACAGGCTGTTTGCTGCCTCCATGTCGCACAGTTGCGCGTGCTAAGTCCCCAGTACCACGTACTCTGGCTGCACTTAATGATCTCTTAGACTCTAATCCAACAAACGATCTGTTTGCGGACGAATGGGTGAAGATTTTGTCAGCATGTCAGAAGTACTGTGAGAGGGATGTATGAAAGTGTTATTAACTATTTACTTGATGATTTGATATTTAATCTTTTATGTGTAGTATATGCAAGCTGTGTCATTAATTTTTGTAATTGGTTTTAAACCGTTTTCATTAAATAAATTAATTGGTACTGTTAGTTGTGGGTTACGCAATTACCCCGTTGGTTAAGATAACAAATTAGTTTTATGCAAATAAATAAATAAAGTACATGGTCATCTACATGGTCCTCAAGTATTATGTTCGTATTTTTATATAGGTACACATTGACATTGATGAATTTTATTTATACAATGACATGAATATTTACTTTGTAAAGTATTTTTTTTTCTTTTTTAATTAACTTTTGTGAATGTGAGGACTCTTTGGGTCATTTCTTTCTTTTTTCTGTTTTCCTTCTTAGTTAGTTTTAAGCATGATCTGGCAGTTTGAGTAATCTACGCAGCCTACCCAAATGTCAAATCTTTGGTATTGTTTGCCGAATCGTTGAGCTCCTCAAGTTCTGAGTTGAGCTGCACGATTTTTGACAAATGCGTGCACTGACTGGACAGGTCCGCTCAATCTGTGTGGTTCTTTCCTCAAAAGACCATTTCAGACACCAATCTACATGGTCTTCACATCTGACCAAGATTTTGTCTGGACTTTAACTGTGACCTCTGAGTTTGTTTCGGCCTTTCTTCTCAGAATAGTCAGTTAGGAAACGCCGACCTCATCTAGTTTAAAAAAAATAATAATAATATTGACGTGTAAAAGTGTTTGTACAAACCTACTTACAGAAAATAAATCATTTATCAAGCAATTAACAATCTGTACACACGATACAAAATCGTTGACACTTCACTTTTCGTCTCGTCATATAATCAGCCTGTATTGCCCACTGTTGGGACACAGGCTTCCTCTGTATGAGAGGGACGTAGGCAGTAATCACGCGTTGGTAGATGTCACATGTCTTCAAATTTTTTGTTCTAGGACATGCCGGTTTCCTCACGATGTTTTCCTTAGAATAGAATACTCTTTTCTCTTTTTTATTTTTTTTTACTTTTTCTTTTTTCTTTCTCTTTTCTTTTTTCTCTTTTTTTTATTTTTTTTTTCTCTTTATCGTTTTTTTATTTTTTTTTCTTCCTTCACCGTTTTGAGAGCAGTGGTGATGAAATAAATTACACATAGTAAAGTGCCTGCCTGGGTTTGAAACCTACGACCCGCGGCCGTTATCACTGTGTCACCGCGGCTTTCATGGTGACGTGCTATAAGAGGTTATGGTAATTACTCCCTTGATTCAAAATCAAAATATTTTATTTCACATAAGCCTACAACGGCACTTATGAAACGTCAGAATCTAGGTGCACGGTTCCAATTGGTCGTTTCCTATGGAGAAGAACCGGCAAGAAACACCACGGTTACTCTTTTAAAAATAACTGGCTTTTACAATGTTTTCTAATTACAGTGGGTATGGGAGGACAGCGTAGGCCTGTCAACAAGTACCAAGTACTTGATAAAATAAAAAATGGTCTACAGATCTAAAATCTACAGGGCCTACAAAGTCCTCACATTCACAAAATCAAAATCTCAAAGAAAGATAAATAAAATATAAAAACCTATTAAAACCAAGTAAGTGATTTGATTTCCATTACAACCACTAAAAAAGAGTTGGAAAATTAGAATTGTCTCTATATAATGTCAAATAATAAAAGGATTATGTCAAAGTAGTATGTAAAAAATAAATAAAAATCGTAATTTGAGAGCAATTAATAGACATTTACGTAGTTATGCCGTTAATGAGATTGCTAATTAGTAGCGAACGACTTAATGAGCTCGAGTCGAGAGGGACGCGATGTCACTCACAACTCAATTGTTTCGGCAGATATGATTAGTTAGTGTAAGTTGTTATACAGACATCCATTGCATAGGTTATATCTATATTTTCTATACTAATAATAAAGCTGAAGCGATTATTATTTTGTTTGTTTGAATGCACTATCTCTGGAACTACTGGTTCGAAAAATAATTTTAACCTTTGACAGCCCAATTTTTGAGAAAGTTTATAAATTATTTCAAAACTAGCGACCTGCCCCGGCTTCGCACGGGTGCAATGCAATTTAATAAATGTATTTAAATAATTAATCATTTTAATTTAATGTTTTTTTTTTTAACTTACCACCAGCCCCTGCCGCCGATACCGCAGCAACCGCTATGTCCCTGCATTTTAAATCTGTAGTACCTATCTTCGAAAATATTAATTTAAATAATATGCTGTAAAGGGCCATATTGATCTATATTAAACACACAATGTATTTAAGGTACTTAATTGAATAAGGATTAATGCTGTATTGCTTAAAATCGCTTCGTAAATAAGCCATCATTTCTCGTAAAAAGTAAAGGAAAAAAAATTGGTTATTGTGGGTTATCCCTAAGAGATAAACATATACCATCGCGGATTTTTTTGTAGACCTTTTTAAGGTGTACAATACTGTAGTACATTATTTTGATGTATCTCATAGGGTTCAGCCAGCGTTTGCAATGTAAGCGCAAAAAAAGGGTTTATTTACGACATCACATTAGAAACCTCTAAAATTATCAGTGTTTCTCTACTATATTATACATTTATTATACATATAAACCTTCCTCTTGAATCACTTTATCTATTGAAAAAACCGCATCAAAATCCGTTTCGTAGTTTTAAAGATTTAAGCATACATAGGGATATAGGGACAGAGAAAGCGACTTTGTTTTATACTATGTAGTGATAACGCTAAGACCCTTAGGAACTGAGCAAAACGAAAAAAATTCAGAATGAACTTCATCATCTGCCTAGCCTTTTCCCAACTATGGTGGGGTCGGCTTCGGCTTCATAACGTACCATATACTCAGAAATAAATAAATCTTATCTTATCTTATCAGTCTAACCGTATGTAGCTGAGTACAGTCAACAGCAAAAGTAGATGATGAAAATCAGAAATCCAATACTAATGAACGGAGTTCGCGTCAGAATTGTGTGGCGTCGAAGTGTCGTTATATGATTGTAAATTATACCAAACATTTACTACTTCGACGCCACACAGATCTGACGCGAACTCCGTTCATTAATTAGTATTGAATTTCTGATTTTCATCATCTACTTTTGCTGTACCAATATTTAACATGGAGCGACTGCCTATCTGACCTCCACAACCAAGGTACTGAGTAATATGAAACCCCTTGGTGAGACTGGTTGTCAGACATTCGGGCTTCTGACGTCGTAACCACTGTCAAAGATCCACTATCACTGTGAATGATAGCCGGGGCCAACGGCTTAACGTGCTTCCCGAGGCACGGAGGGATCTTGGTATCTAAAGATGGTCAACCGTCCACGGACAAACCGCGGTAAGTGTAGCTTAACTTGATCGATCGACACGTACGGCTATTATTACTTAGCTAAGCAAGAAGAAGAAAATTTCAGAAATAATGGTAAGCGAAAAGGAAATTTTAGCGCGACCAGGCGATGCGATGTGACGCGGTGAGTCGGGGAAACAAGAAATTTCACGCGGACGAAATTGCGGGTAGACTTCATTACGCTTGTAAATTCCCGAAATGGTTAGGTAAAGGTGTAGTGTACATTATCCACATTTCGCAAGTTTTATATAAGGTGTTAAAAAATTAACCCGACAAACTTTAAGAGGTGCTTTAGACCATCGAACTGAACAGCTTTCACTATGGGACCAACTCCGAAATCACGAAAAAAATCAGCTGTTTAATACAAAAGTTCAATACCTACTTGAACAAAATGTATTAACAGCTGATTTTTTTCGTGATTTTAGAGTTGGTCCCATAGTGAAAGTTGTTCAGTTCGATGGTCTAAAGCACCTCTTAAAGTTTATCGGGTTAATTTTTTAACACTTTGTATAAGTCCCATGTAACAGGGGGCAAGTCTATCGCCATTAACTGGGCGAAAATCTAGATCTGAACTGTTACTAATAACTAAACTTTGATCTACCAAAGACCATCATCATCTTTTAGCCTTTTCCCAACTATATTGGGATCGGCTTCCAGTCTAACCGGATGCAGCTGAATGCCAGTATTTTACATGGAGTGACTGCCTATCTGACCTCCACAACCCAGTTACTGGGTAATACGATATCCCTTTGGTAAGACTGGTTCTCGATCTACCAAAAACATCCTACTAATATTATAAACGCGAAAGTTTGTGAGGATGGATGAATGGATGTTTGTTACTCCTTCACGCAAAAAGTACTGAACGGATTCGAATGAAATTTGGCACACGGATAGTTTATAACCATATAGGTGGGTCATTGACGGTTTTTTGGTTAATCACCAATGGTCAACGGGTTAAAAAAGCTGTTAAGTTTTTAACAGGTTTTGAATGTCCAATCGGTAGTGTTTAGCGTCAATTTATGTCAACGTTTTAAATTACTGACAATTTTGTTCAATCATCGCAAATAATCCCTTAGACTATTGACGTTAATTAACAGCATCAGCAGCATTTTATTATCAACTGTTTTTTTTTTTGGAAATTAGTAAAATAATGACTATTTATGTGTCTTGTGCGTTGATGTAAATTGATAACTACTGCCGACGATTAACTGCAATAGTGTTCTCAACTTTCTCTCTGAATCCATCCAAAGGATGCTTTAAAAAATTGCTTTAGCGATAAGACTGCCCTTTGTCACGCCTTGTAAAATTTCTATAATTATATCTGTAATATGTATAACAAAAAGTATTCCATTCTTTTCTATTCCTTATTAAGTGCTATATGTTTGATCCGGTCCCCCATAACCTGCCCTCGGGCCACGCACTTAAATAAAATGAAGTACGTATAAAAGTTGAGTGAAATTTGATTGCATTGTAACCCGATATGACGGAGACTCTTTTAAATTAAAACATTCACTTTATTAGCCAATTGTATCGGAAGACGGTCTTAACCAGGAATACTTTAGCTCTGCCTATGTTTGTGCGAACTAAATAAAATGTCTAGATTTTTTTACGATTTGAAATAAAAAGCAAGTTTTCTCACTATTGAATTAAGATACCTTAATGGTATCTTGGGACGATAATTCGAATGGTATTTTAAGTAAATTAACATATTAATAGTTATTAATATTACGTTTACACTGTATAATACTTACGTAGTCATATTTCTGTATTTCTCGTAGCTTCGTAGCCGTTGTTCGTAGCAAACAAAAGACATCAACGCGTTGGCGTACTATTGTATTTTTAAAATATGATAACAATTTAGTTAAAATTTAGTGTTAGGTTATTGTTAACAAAAGAAAAGGAGGATGTAAGGATCGTAGCAGATGGCGCTCTATAGTTTTTGACTACCGCCATGGGAAGATGGCGTGAGGTTATGTAAGTAAAAACGTAAATAAAAAATCGTAATGATTAAGAACCTAATAAGTGCTCATTGTGGTTGCGACTTACGAAGGTCGTCGGTTCGAATCCTGACAGGTGAGTTACTTTAGGTAAATGAATTCATCACCACGGCTCACAAAACGGTGAAAGAAAACATCGTGAGGAAACCGGCATGTCCTAGAACCAAAATTTCGAAGACATGTGACATCTACCAACCCGCACTGGGCCCGCGTGGTGGATTACGGCCCACTGCCTCTCACAGAGAGGAGGCCTGTGGCCCAGCAGTGGGAACATTATAGGCTGATTCTGCTTATGCTAAGTGCCCATTAAACATATACCTTCGATGCATAGAGTTTGTGATTCGTAGGAACTGTACTTAATTGCATATTTGAAAATGCATCATATATTACGTAATCAGCCTATAATGTTCCGACTGCTGAGACACAGGCCTCCTCGAGAGGGAGTGGGCCTTAATCCACCACGCCGGCCCAGTGCGGGTTGGTAGATGTCACATGTCTTCGAATTTCTGGTTCTAGGACATGCCGGTTTCCTCACGATGTTTTCCTTCACCGTTTTGAGAGCAGTGGTGATGAAATAATTTATACAAAGTAAAGCTTCTGTCTGGGGTTCGAACCTACGACCTACAAGTCGTAAGTCGCGGCCGTTACCACTGGGCCACCACTGCTCTTGAAAATGCATCGCTTAAAAAAAAAAAACCTTTGCAAAATAAATGTAGCAGAGGAGTTTCTTGCCCATTCTTCTCCATACGAACACTACCTTTTTGAAGGGGCGACTAGAATCGATTCTATTTTATTGTACGAGCATTTTGACGTTCAAAAGTGCGTTTTATGTTCCTATTTGAAATAAATTATTTGATTTTGACTTTTACTTTGCAAAGATGACTATCTCTGTTTTTATTTTTAACTAGTCGCACCCGCGGCTTCACTCACGTGGCTGTGGTTTCTATTGGCATTGTAGGACAATGGATACGTGAAGTCATAGTTTATAATAACTTCTAAAACATCGGTTGATTTTGTTAATTTATACTAAAACTTGTTGTTTTTAATAAATCTACCTGCCTTTTTCTAACTAAATGATAAATGATTTTATTTCTGTAAGTAGGTTTGTACAAACACTTTTATACGTCAATCACATTTTTAAAAACGAGATGAGGTCGGCGTTTCCTATCAGACTACGTGACTATGACTATGTTGGGGTCAGCTTCCAGTCCAACCGGATGCAGCTGAATAAAAGTATTGTAAATGGAGCGACTGCCTATCTGACCTTCACAAAACAGTTACTAGGTAATACGATACCCCTTGGTAAGACTGGTTGTGTATCTGTAACAACTGTAAAAGACCTATGAATGACAACCGGGACCAACGAACAGAGGGTCTCGATATGTAATGGATGGTCACCCATCTACGAACCGACCTCGGGAAGCATAGCTTAACCTTCAATCGATCCGTGCGGCTGTTATTATTTAGCCACGAGCCCCTCAAAACTTGTTATTTTTAATGTGGTTTTAAAATAATTTTTATTTAAATACTAGACTTAAAAAAAAAATGTAACACTCCTTCTTTTGGGTAGTCGTCTAAAAATTACGTGGATTTTTTTTTATTAAAACGTTATAATTTAAAACATGCATATATGAGTCTTTAGTTCTAACTAATAAATGCAACTTGTCTGAAAATTACCTGTAAATCCTTCAGCTGGACGTAACAAGCACGTTTCCGCGCGGTGAGTCGCGGACTGTGGCAGGTTCCGCCGCGCCGCCCTATATATGCACCGCCCGCCCAACGCCGCCCGCCGCCCGCCCTACACAAGCCTTGCAGCCTCTACTTCCCAGAAAGAAACCACGACATGCTAAATACCAGAGGGGCAATTCTCGTAATTTTTAAGAACGTTCACAGTCTGATCTCAGTCTCAATCTGTAAAAATACTTCAAATTTGCCTACATTTTGACAAGTTTTTGACATTAGTTTGTCGCCGAGATGAGACTGCGACTAGATTTTGAACGTTTTAAATTACGAGAATTGGCCTACTGATTTTTTGGGGTTCCGTAAAACTGGAATAAAGAGCCTCTAAGGATTTTTTATGTTATTGGATAGCATGTGACATATTATTATGGAACGGATGGGCCTGACCCGAGAATCAAACAGCACTATCTCAGCTGTCGCTCATTCTCTTGATATATTTGTTAAAAACATTGCCCTTCTTCTGGGGTAGTCGGGTAAATACATGCTATCATACTGTATTGCATTCAAAATGATTCTTTTCATGATATTTCGAACATTAACTTAGTATTTACATTGATCTCCTTCGAGGAATTTTAACTGACTTCAAAAAAGAAGGTTCTGTATTCGACCCGTGTATATGTTTGTATGTCCGCGATTTTCTCAAAAATAAATGAACCAATTTTGATAATACATTAGCTAATTATTCTTATGTACGAAATTATATAAACTTAAATTCGTTCGTTCGTGTACTAAGATTCAAATTCGTACACTTACTAGATAAATTGGTGATTTATAACTGTGTATTAAAAAAAACTAGTTGTTTATTGAGAAATTTGCGCTGAAAAAAAAAAATTCTCTTTTTAGACCGCGAAATTGATAGGGATTCTTAACTATAAATAAATAAACTCCTTCGCTAAACAGCATAGCTGTGTTCCACCCCTAAGAGGGTGAATGGGGGGAGGGTGAAATTCCACGCGGACAAAGTCGCGGGCAGAAGCTAGTTTCACATAAATCATGGCACTTATGAAACGTCAAAAGCTAGGTGCACGGTTCCAATAGGTCGTTTTCTATAGAAAAGAGCCGGCTAGAAACTCCACGGTTACTCTTTTAAAAATAATTGGCTTTTACAATGTTTTAAAATTACAGTAGGTATGGGAGGACAGCGAAGGCCTGTCAACAAGTACCAGGTACTTAATAAAATAAAAAATGGTCTACCGAATCATCGACTTTATTGCCAACCAATTACATAAAAAGAAACTGTCTTTCTTGTGTCTAATTAGGTATTCGGAACCCGACAAAAGAGTTCACTCACGCTTGACTGTAATAATATTATCAGTTCTGTGATGAATATAATTTAATTTATGATTGAACCTCGTTCTAGGATCCAGGGCAGGTTGTATTATATCTAACTAAGTAGCTTCAACTTTCTGACTGACTAGTTAATTTTGACAATTCAAAAGTGCCTTTAAATGGATTAATTGAAATAAATGCTTTGAGTTTGATCTACGAGCGCCGAGTACTGTGTGGGTGTAACTATTTGCAGAAGAGACTCTTATGAGCAACGGTTCTATAGATGCCAGCACATCAAGCTCAGTAGAATACGGAATTTCGATGCACAAAATATCGATAAATGCTAATACGATGCTACAAAAATGCGATGCACGTTACTGCGAAAGACTGCACTTCAAGCCACTACACTTCGATGCACGTTACCGCGATAGATCTTCACTGCAATACTACTTCGATGCACGTTACCGCGAAAGATTTTCATCATCATGCGATACTAGTTGGCTTCGATGCCTACGTCCTTTTTCAGGTCATGGTCTACCCTGGACAACTTTAGGACATTTAAATCCAAATTATTCAATGTTCTCTTATGTAAATGCTACTACTCGACTAATGATTTTATGAATGAAATGAAAAGTTGACTTAAATATTAGAATAATTATATTCTGTTCTTATTATCTCTGACTTAATTTAATCTTTTTGACATCTCCATTCCTAATATTTGACTAATTTGCAGTTTGAATGTTATCCTAATTTATTTAATTCAATAATGTTTGTGCTTACTAATGTTATATCTAACAAACTAACCAAAACCCTGAAAATGTATTTGTACGCCGGAAACGGCAGAATATTATGAACTTTTTAATCTATGTAACAACTCTGTAACAATATTTTGACAATTAAATGGACTATTATGTACTTTTACTATTAGACGGCACGGTTGGCGCAGTGGATAAGCGATTGTCTGCTGCGCTTAGTGTCGCGGGTTCGATTCCCGCACGGAACAAATATTTGTATGACCTACAAGTACTTGTTCCGGGTCTGACTGTTTGTGTATTAAATGTTTGTAAACGCACCCACGATACAGGAGTAACTCCTAGAGTGGGGCAACGTTAAAAAAAAAAAGTTGCGCGTACATGCAGCAAAATATAATTAATAATGCACGCAATAAGTAACCTTCAATGATTCAACAATGTAAAAAAAAAATTACTGACCCATGTGCCAAATTTTCCCGTGGTTTCACCCGACTAAGCCTCGATCCCGTGGAAATATCGGAATAAAAAGTATCCTATGTGTTAATAATCCATGTCATGAACTACCCATGAGCCAAATTTCACCCAAAAATCTTTCGTAAAGCCGTTTTAATGTGAAAGCGTATCAAATAAACATACAAAAAATTAAATCTTTTCTCTTTATGATATTATTTTAGAATTACATGCTTTAAAAAAAGTGGACGTCGACAGACCTAGATGTTCTTGGTGCATCAATGATGTATTTAACTATGTAAGTATGGTGTACTATGCCATATGGAGTGCAAAATTCAAACACTATCTGCTCTGAATATTTTTTTATGCACAGACGCTAGTACATCAAACTTCTACAATCTGTAAAATTTCTTTAATAGATTTTCAACTGTATCGCTAAAGCATTAATAGGGTGAATTTCCCAAATGACATATTTTTTTGTCTTCGGTGAAATTAGTATTTGAAAAAAGGAATATTGTTCTGTATTATTATTTTTTGTATTCAATAGGTAGTTATTGGGTTGTGGCAAAAATATCATTTGCCTAGGACTAATAACAAAGGTAGAAATAAATACATAAACCTCTATTCTTTTTCAAATCGGTGCTGTCCCTCTACTTTTTTTACAAACAAAAAAGCTTATACACTAATAAAAATAAGTAAGTTAAGTATATAACTTATTTTATATCATAGAATATTAGTTTTGTTATAAATATATGGGATATTTTATTACATAATTAACGACTATTATTACTGAGAGGCACAAACGTACTTGTCCTGCAAAATGTTCTCATATTGCTGGACAAAAGTAACTTAAACCTAACTTTACATCGACGAGTCCGACAGCGTCCCCATCCCAATTTTATTTTCCTCATTAGTATGTGCTAGTGCGCAGTCAGGACGGATGTATGTCAAATCCCTGCATATTTCCGCCAATAACGTAAGTATGCCATTTCAGTTGCTCCCGGACAATTATTTTATATTATCGGTGGTTGCATTTTTCTAGTGTAATGAGTAGTTTCATTATTGTTGTTTGGTTCTAACTGAAGAAGTAAGTGAATTAGCTTCATTGACTGTTATTGAATTTATCCTAGATATTATGCATTTTTTCAAATTTTCTAAAAAGTGTGTTATTTCTCACGTCGCTGTTCTCATATCGCTGTAATCGGTGGTCTTTATTACCACCGATGTGATAATTTACACCGAAATTATAAGAAAAAATCAATCGGTGTCTTATTTCTAATATCGGTGTTTTGATTCATGATCAACGCACAGTTTTGTCACATCGGTGGATTGCTTTATCATATCGGTAGATCATTTTATCATCTCGGTGAGTCGTTTTATCATATCGGTAGATCCCGTTTCATTTCGTTAAGAATACAAAGAAACAATGGAACATACAAAAATACATACAAACACATACAATATATACATACATATATACCTACATACAAACATACATACATACATACATACATGCTTACCTACATAGACTGCCAAAATCATTACCATGACACCACTGGTAGTAGATGTATAAATGTATCATTAGGGGAGGTCTGTATTCGGTAATGTACGTCTATAGGCTGAGATGATAGTAAATTGAATCAAGACATTCAAATGAAGTTTCGAAAATATTTTAAATTTAAATCTCAGCAAATATGCGATTTAAAAAAACAATTGGCAAAGGCTAATAAAGAGAAACTGATGAACAAAAAGATATACATGAGACTACATCAAGAATTTAAGAAATTCAAATAGAGTAATTTAGAAGTGAGACAAATCCCGATTAAGGCAAATAATATCTATAGACCTGCAAAAACGTATCCGTAAGATTGTCGTTCAGTTTTTTGAGGATGATGACAATTCATATCTTTGCCCAGGTAAAAAGGATACTGTTACACTAAATAGAGTAAAAAAACAGAAAAGGCTGATGAAAGACATAAATAAAAATTTTGATGTTCAAAGGTGGATAGATTATCATATCGCTGGATATGTACATCATTTCGGTGGATAAACTTATCATATCGGTGTACAGAAAAAATAATCGGTGCCGGTTTGTCATATCGGTGGAAACCAGAATTCAAACTGAATTTTCTCCTTAGTCTTAAATGATACGTTGCTGATATTAAATTTGGGGATATTTAATATCCTAAAGATTACATAAAACCTGAAAAATATACAAAAAAACATAAATGAAAAAGTTCACCGATATGATAAAAAAAATGGCATTTGTTGAAATTCACCCATTAGGTTCAAGGTTGATTTGGAAAATTTTACAGTTTCGGGTAGCTTAATGTGCTGGCGTCTGTACCTAAGGGCTCCTCATATTTATCAGCTACCAGTCAAATTAAGAAAAAATAATTATAGTTTTATACCGGCTGACTTTTTTTATCGTCTGGACAAAAACGGTATAAAAGGTGAACGGAGTAGAAGCCTATGGCACAGAAATCTCTTTTTTTTTCACAAAAATAAAAAACTTTCTTCGGTGCCTTTAAGGTGCCACTTTTCGATATTTTTTCTATACAAATTTCGGGAGAATATTACTCCACTGTTTGACATTGTGCATCCAAAGTTAAACATGATATCGTTTTGATTTATTATTAATTGCGTCTGTACGGAAACAGAATACTAAAATAAATATCCATTAAAAAGTTATGAGCCAACAAAGTCGATTTTCCGAAGCACTTTTCGAATCTTATTACACGCCTATCAGTTCGGCACGGTGTTTCTGTGCGTGAGAACTAGACGTTGTTCGTGTAGACTAGCGTTTAACTGCTCATCACTGATACTAGCACTGTTGGACACGAAGCCAAGCGAGACAGCGTGCTTTTTGGTCATGACCACCAGCGAGTTCGAGCTCGGGACTAGTTTACTCTTAAGGATTGAATTTCGGTACGAATTCCTTGATAATTGTCGCGCGTAGAGATACCTATAAGTTGAATTTTTATATTGTTTTTTTGACGCGCTGGGATGCGCTCTGTTGGATTCCCAATGCTTGGCTCAACAGCGAGGGTTGAAAATCCAGTGCGCGATAATATCACGCAGCGATATTTTTACGTCTATGCGGACGTCGGCTTAGCCTCGCGGCGGTGTCGCGGTTGTGACGCGTGCGATGCGCTCTAGCGCGCCGATTGCGGCTGATAACTGATAGTAATTATAGCAGTTAGATAATAACCACTCACTGCGAACATCGCACTAATTAAATAAAAACGGAACTACACGTCGACTGCCGCACTTACAAGTGCAAATGAGTAGGTTCTAAAACAGCCGCCTTCAAAGACTACTAAACACGGGGGGGTAGCGGTAACCCTTTCGGACAATCCCGCTGCTTTAATAAACTTTGAATTTTTTACAAGTTTTTCCATACTAGAACTGTTAGACGTCAATTTTATTCCACGGAAAAAAAAATCAACCATTAGAAAAATCAACCATTCAATTGGTAAAATCAGCCATTAGAATATTTACGTACACGTAGGTGACTCGCTTAGCGCCTAGAGCGTAGTAACTTAACATCCTTCGATACACGCTAGGCGACTAGCGAAGGCGCTAAGCGCGCAGTGCGGCCAGCCGATTGATTCTGTAAAAATCTCACCGTGATAACTTAGGTGAAGTGAGCTATCAATAGGGGCAATCCCTTTTTTTTTTGTGGATGGGAAATCATCCAATGACCCCTCCCGCTCTGGGTGGAGCAGAAGGGAGTGTCAGACTCTTACTGACTAAAACCCACCCGTGTTCCTTCCTTAGCCCTTTGTATTCCGGGGTAGCGGTAACCCTTTCGGACAATCCCGCTGCCCCGGCAGGCTAGGGGCAATCCCTGACATCAGGTGGAATGACAGCTCACTTCACCTTAGTGTTCACGGTGAGATTTTAACAGAATAGCACTGCAGTTCCGAAAATTCTAGAGCGTTCGTTTCACTTCGCTACTATAAATGATTTATTTTGTGTAAGTAATCAATCAAGTGTCAATTTTTTTTTTTTGAGGTCGGCTTTTCGTATCTGACTATTCTGAAAAGAAAAAGGCCGAAACAAACTCAGAGGTCACAGTCTCTTTTAAAGTCCAGATATAATTTTGGTCAGATCATTTGAAGACCATGTAGATTGGTATCTGAAATGGCCTTTTGAGGAAAGAACCACACAGATAAAAAAAAAATGTAAAGTAAAGTAAAGTAAATTTTGATTTGTTTAATGTGTAATAATAATAATAAATACGGACCTGTCCAGTCAGTGGACGCATTTGTCAAAAATCGTGCAGCTTAATCCTTTAAACGGAATATAGCCGCCACTGTTACCCGTTTAAGGATTATAATAAAATTAAACAATATAAAACTACCGCTTTTATTAATATTAACGTATAATCTTGTGAAGCGCAACTTAACGCGCTTATTTTCTGCATTTTCATTCTAAATTGTATGAAATAACCAAACAAACGATAAGAGATGATTAAGCCGTTAGTCCCGGCTGTCATTCGTGGATCTTTGACAGTCGTTACGGGTCGTCAGAAGCCCGAAAATCTGACAACCAGTCTTACCAAGGGGTATCGTATTACCCAGTCACTGGGTTGTGGAGGTCAGATAGGCAGTCGCTCCATGTAAAACACTGGTATTCGCTGCATCCAGCTAGACTGGAAGCCGACCCCAACATAGTTGGTTAGGAAAAGGCTAGGGAGATGATGATTTCATTTCGAGGGGCCGTGTGTGTATCAAAGAAAAGTGTTGTTCTAGGAATCGAACCCAGGTCCAGATGGCAATTATAAGAGGAAAATGATCTTTATCAGCCAATTGACATTTGAAAAAAGAAACACGCTCTATAATTTAATCCCAATTTATTTTATTTGTTCAGAACACATTTTTGCTTATAACTAATAGAAATTTTACTATTTATAGAATACTTATCTATATTATGTAAGAGTCTTACACTAACCGGGTTTTCCTTGAGTGCACATGCATAGTGCATACAGGGATAATTATCCCTGAATCGTCGGTTGGTATCTCATTTTTATTAAAAACGTCTAACGGACCTCTGCGAGTTGTCTTCGGCCCAAAGGTCCGGGAGCACAGGGTCCCGAGAAATGTCTTAAGACGTAAAAAATATATACAGAATGTCCCAAAAGGTTACGTAGCTGGGAAGGGGGGTGATAGGGGTCACCAGAAAAATAAATCCCCTCTGGGTATTTAAAAAAACAAATGGCATTTTTAAAAAAACTAAAAGTTTTACACCTTGTGGGGCTATTTTTTTTTTTTTTTCTGGTGACCCTTGTGACCCCTATCTCCCCCCTTCCCAGCTACATAACCTTTTGGGACACCCTGTATAACGTTCATGTGACTTTCTCGCTCTAATCTATATATATAAAAATTAATTGCTGTTCGTTTGTCTCTGGATTTATCTTATCTTGGTCTTGAAATGTTCGTGGAGGTCTAGGGAAGGTTTAAAAGGTGAGAAAAATCGAATAATTCCCGGGAAAACCCTAAAAACAGCCCTTTTCTATTTCCCATACAATCGTTTTCTAAATAAAATGTAGATGTCTTTTATTTATGGATTGAGGCAGTACGAAGTCTGCCGGGTCAGCTAGTTTGTATGATAAAAAAGGACAGACAGAGAGAGCCATGCATCATTCATCCATCTTAGTTATCACAGACCTCATCCATCGCTTTCCATCAGGCGTGATCGCATTCAAGAGCGGGCTCATTCAGCAATAAAAAATTTAAAAAAACTTTCGAGATAGTTTTTGTTTTTCGAGGGTGTTAAGGGCCTATACTACCTCAAATGGCTTAGCATGATACTCCATTATGTCGAAAATACTGCAGCATTAATTTTGAAATAAATATATGCTAAAGTTGAGGATTAATGTTAGGTCTTATGTTAGACGAAAACACGATTTCATAAAATTTTCTCGATAGAAAAAAAATCCAAAGTTACCTCTAAACCGAACAATAAACCGCTGGTATTAAAAAAATACTTCAAATTAGAACATGAAACTTTGTATACTAACCGAACTAACTATAAAGCAGGTCTTATGTTATTTACTTTTTTTTAATTACCATTATTTTCACCGTAAAAAGCAAATACCTAAACTATTGGCGCTGCCTGCCGCCTAGCACCGCACTCTGTCTCGCTCTCACTCAGTCCGCGAGCAGTATCGTGCGAGCGAGATAAAGAGTGAATTTTAGCTAAGGTACTGTAGGCTCTTAAAGCCGGTACCACTTTATGAGAGCTTTTAAAAACTTAAACTAAATGGCTCTGTATTAAAAATTGCGTATCTCTCTTTCTATTAAGAGTGTGTGTGTGTGTGTGTGTGTGTGCCAGTACCGCGTAAGGAACTTCGTTCCTGACGCAAAGAATATATAATAGTACTACGTATGTGCAGAACGGACACTCCCTTCCCCGCGCTCATATTAGATATTGCACCCCACCCCGCACTTCGAGGTATTCGTCGCCGACTCTTTAGCTAGGGGTGCTCGCATAGAACCGCAGCACTGTACTCAGTGGCGTGCACAGAGATTTCAGACAGGGTATGCACAAAAAAAACTTACCAGTTACAGCTTGTTGTACAAGTCAACAAGCTGAAACTGATAAGTTTTTTACCCTACCTATACCGCAGGCGCCATTATTGGCTTTGCATGATGTTTGTTTGAGACCACCATGAATATCTAAATAAGTGATTGATGGTACCTAACATAACAGGTCACATAAATTATATCAAAAGTAGCCTTTAAAAAGGTCTGGAGATGTTAATTTTGTTTTCTTTGTGCAAATTAATTAAAATTTTATATAAATTACAACTTAAATTTGAACTGATTACTTTTTACAAGTTAATGTTTGAATCAAATCGACGCGCCTATCTGACTAAAGAACTAACCATACTTATTCAGCTTTGTTCAGCGTTTGTCCATAGAAAACAACGATTTTGTATGAAGTCCGTTCAGCTTTCCGCGGCTGAACGGACGCGTACGCACAGCTACACATCAAGCTATTAATAACCAATATAAGCTGACTTCTGATTGTATGAAAAACCTATACAAAGTGAGGTCAGCTAAAACTGAAAATGTATAGCTTGATGTGTAGCCGTGTGTACCTACGCATCTCATACAAAATCATTGTTTTCTATGGACAAACGCTGAACATAGCTGAATAAGTGTGATTAGTCCCTTAAAGTTCTTTTTCGACTGTAATCAAGATAAACCTGTGAGTCTGTTTTGGCCCCGCGTGTTTCGTAAATATGTATGAATTCAAGTAAGTACCTACTCTTTGATGAATTCTTTTTAGACTAGAAAATGATCGTTCGTGCGCTGACTGGAATCGTAACTATTAATTTTCCTAATTTGTAAACTTGAGAAAATATGGAAGTCAAATTGTTTGAATACTTATAAATTTTGAATGAAATCGAATATGTATAATTATCCATTTTTTACAATAAACTTACTAAATAATTACTTGACAGGCAATCACTTGCGCCAAGAAAAACAATAAATGGCGAAAAATCTTTGCAATTTTAGATACTTACGAAACGCTTACGAACTAATACAAAATAAAAACTAATAAATTACTCGGGTCATTTGGTCAATCCGACTAAAAAAGTCGACCCTCTGCAAACAACAATTAAGCGGTGCTTATACGGGTTCTCAATTTGGCCGGTTTGCAATGTGGGCATTTTCGTCAAAATGGCTACCAACCCTCTTATGGGATGTCCCATACATACAAGTTGCAAATAACTAACATTTTTATGACATGGAAGTATCGAGTAATTATTGAATAGATCCAAAAGACTAAAGTTTTCTTTTTTTACTTAAATTGTTAACAGAAACTTAAAACAAATAACAAAATTAAATCCAGAATTGTGGCATCATAAGTCTTGCAGTACTGTCCTCTTTTAGATATGACCTATGTTAAACTATTTCTTCGCTATTTGCTTCTTATTACATACTCCACATATTTTAGTTTTTGTTATAAATTTGTAGCTTTCAACCATGTTAAACTCTATAATATTATAACACAAGTATTTAATAACATTTTAAAGTTTATATTCTGTCCCCATGGTATGTGTTAAGTGGACATGTCCTTGCACCGTGACCGTAAATTGATCCATTTTAGTACTGATTTTTTTTTACTACTCGCCGATTTTTTATTTAAATAAGAACACCAAATCAAATATGTTAACATCAGCAGCCATTTTGAAGTGTCAGTTTTGATCTGTCTTCAGTGGACACTCGAGTTCGACCGGTAACGGACTTTTTCCGGACTTTTTTATTATTTGGTAACGGTCATGACCAAAACGTATCTAAGTTACTATTTATTTACATATATTATTTGAAATAAGCGCCTTATAATAAAAAAAAATACATACATAGCAACATTTGTAAGATTTATCATTCGACTAAACCAAGAATTAGCTAAAATATCCAAAACAATTTCAGTAAGCTATTTTCAAAGATAGGTAGCAGTTTAAACAAAAATGCCCATGTAAGCTATGCTTCTAAAACTCCAACACGCGCGCACATTTTCACGCACACACTCACACTTTTACTGTGTACTACACGAGATGCGTTGAATGAAGACTAAGCAAGGCGTAGTATTGCTTTTGCTCACGCGAGCGCTGCCTGCGCGCTGCACGGCGGCGGGTGTTCGCCGATCCAACGAGTTAGTTCCAAAAAATGTAATAGATGGCGCGTTAGCTAAATTACCATGATTTTAAAAAAATTAGTTATCTAACATTTAGAGGGGCATGTATGTATGGGACTACAGTACAGGGTATGCAGAGCTTATTTGCATGTATGGAGTGCACGCCACTGACTGTACTGCTGACACAAACACGCAATTTTGCGATTAAAAAGTTTTATTAGAATTTTAATCACGATGGTTGGATATTGTGATGCTTTTCTGAATTTGTATTTACATAAACTATTTGTAAGAATTTCGCATTTTTAATATCCTGCGATTTAATAACATTAAGTCATTTAAACGAAAATATTTTAGTGTAAGCAATATTTAGTTAGGAAGTACCTAACTAAATATTGCTTACACTAAAATATTTTGTCATTATTGATTGAATAAATAAACCTCTTTATATACATAACTATTATAATATTATTTTTATTTCATTACGAACCCGACTATATAGATAAATAATTGAACGCCGCTCGTACAAGGTCACTTCATAATAATGCACACATTCAGTTCGGCCGACGCAAATCGCTGTACTTTCCGTTTCCTCACCATTTTTTACGCTACGCACGACAGCCAACCCTGCTAGAGTTCACGCACACATGTGCACGTGTACAAACGTCATTTGGTTATGTAGTAGTAGTAGGTAATTATTTTGCGAGCGTTGTATGGAGTGTCCGAGTTATGCCTAATATCCCTCGACCGCACATTGTTTTTTAGGTATAAATAATAGTGATTCTCTTAATATCTAATAAGACACAAAATGAACTTAACACTAATAATTATTTATTTATAATACAGTAATAGAATACGTTTATACAAATAAAACATGGCTACTTTCTATAATGGTATAAGAGGTAATTAGTCAACATAGTTTTATTAAACTATAGTTAAAATTAATACATGTCTCCGAAATTAATAGAATTAAATAAATCACTGATATTAAGGTGATTGCGCAGTGATTACCGCGAAATTCAAATTTCTTACGTTTTTTGCATTAAGCAGGTCAGTGTCAGGTTGTATCTTGATCAAAATATGATTCGCGACTATAACAGGTACTTATTCACAGAATTATAGTCATTAGAATCATTAATACATCTTCCTAAGATTTGTACCACAAAAGAAATCTCCTAGGGAAAAGTGTTTATGGTACAAATCTCACTTATAAAGATGTATGAATGTTTCTTATGATTATAATTCTGTAAATACGTACCTGTTATAGTCGCGAATCAAATTTTTATCAAGTTAAAACCTGACACTGACCTGCAAATTGCAAAAAACGTAAGAAAATTTGAATTTCGCGGTCTACCACTTCCCATTCACCTTAAATAAAATATATTTCGCCGTATACAATGTGGAGACAACAATCTAGGGACGAGCTGGTACCAATTTGTACTGCTTGTATACACACGGCACGCCAGCTCGTCCTAAAAGATAAGTCAATTGCTAAAAGCGGCACATTAATAGAATACTTAAGTCACACATATACAAAACTAACCGCAGTGCATGCCACATCGAGTTTGAGAAAAGTTGTGCTTTGTAGAGCGATGTCTCACTCATACCTGTATGGCTGTCTCTTTCTATAACCCGAAGTTGGACATTAACGTTCGGGAACTGTACTATGTTATTAAGGGAGCTCGCGAAATTCAAATTTTCTTACGTTTTTTGGACTTTGTCAGTTTGTATGTTGATTAGAACAAGATTTGCGAGCGTAACTAATATGACTTTACAGAATTATAATCATATTAAAGACCTAGATTAACATATACTACTGAACCATTTATGTACACTTTTTTGTAAATTTATTATTTCAATCAATTTGATTTATTTATTTATTTTATTCAAATCATCAATACAGCCCCTAAGTTCAAATAATCCTATCGATTGAGTATTTCATGTAATCAAAAGATTTAAGGTCAATTCTAACTTAGAGAGCCATTGATGATTCTAATGATTATGATTCTCTAAATACATGTTTTTTGTTATTATAAATCCTATTTCGATTAACATACAATCTGATACTGGCCTACAAATTGCAAAAAAAACAAAACAACATTTTAATTTCGCGGGCTACCTTATGGCAAGTCGCGTTTTCGAGTCAGTCTCCTCATTCATTGGTCGAAGCACTTCCCTGCCGGCTTCTCATTGGTCGAGAGTTCCCTGCCGGCTCCTCATTGGCCGAGACACTTTTCTGAAGGCTCCTCATTGGCCGAGACACTTCCCTGTAGGCTACTTATTGGTCGAGGCATTTCTCTGCTGGCTCCTCATTGATCGATGTTATCATCGGATTGTACACCAAGTTGTTCGTAGATCTCTGCCTCGTCGAGCAAATCTTCGAGCTCCTGCAAGTAAAAATAATGTCTATGAGATTTTATACACGATTTTGAATACCAAGTTGGCGGCCATTTTAGGCCGCCAACTTGGTATTCAAAATCGTCGTCATGTTTGACAAGTACTCATACACACTAGCAACAAGCGTACGGTGTACGGTACGGTTTGAGTGCGGTGCTCAAATACACGATCGGCATATCATCGGCTAAATATTCTAAGCTGCTAACTCCATTTTGGCTAAACTGACTTTTTGGTATCAAATGAAAGAGAAAAATAATACAAAAAAAAACATAAAATAATACATAATTATATTAGGTCGGGGCAAAAGTATTTTCGTATTTTTCATACAAGAAAAAATATTTTCTTTTAGGTTTAATTTTTTATTTATTTATATTATGTATGTGCCGTTTTGATCGACGACTTGTTGCCATCTTGTGGGCAATGCCATGATTCCATTGCTGTAAAGTTTTGAGATTTTTTATCAAAAAAATCTGATAGGTAGTTTTCACGGTGCTCTTTTGAGGTTAACTTTATGCTTCCTAAAGAGTTCTGAAGTGACCGAAACAGGTGGAAATCTGATGGAGCAAGATCAGGGCTATACGGAGGATACATCAACACATCCCAGCCAAGCTCTCTCAATTTTTGCTGAGTGGCTATAGATGAGTGCGGCCTGGCGTTGTCGTAATGAAACACCACGCCCTTCCTATTCACCAGCTCCGGCCGGTTTTTCTCAATAGCTTCTTTTAGTTGTTGACAGTAGAGGTCAGAATCGATAGTTTTACCCGGCGGCAGAAGCTCATAGTGGACGATTCCTTTCCAATCCCACCAAACACACAGCATCACTTTGTTCCGAGTCAGCCCGGGCTTTGCCACGGTCTGTGGGGCTTGTCCATGCTTCGAACACGATCTTTTTCGGACATTCTTGTCGTAAGTGATCCATTTCTCATCACCCGTAATCAACCGTTTAAGAAATGGGTAGGAATTATTACGTTTCAACAAAGAATCGCAAATGGAAACACGTTGCATTAAGTTTCTGTGAGATCATGTGGTACCCAAATATCAAGTTTTTTCTTGTACCCAGACTTTTTTAAATGCCGTAAAACTATTTTGTGATCAACATGCAGTTCTTCAGCAATATCATAACTACTATTATGTCGATCTTGCTCCACTTTTTCAAAAATGGCACTGATTTTATCCGTGACAGGGCGTCCAGAGCGAGCTTCATCCTTCACACTAAAATTTCCTGACTTGAAACGCTTGAACCACATTTGTGCTACTCGTACTGATAAAGCATTAGGTCCGTAAACCGCACAAATTTTATTCGCAGCGTTCGTCGCATTTTTACCTTTTTTTAAATAAAATTTTAAAATGTACCGAATTTCTTCGTCACATACGTTCATGTTGCTTGCTTGAAAAACAATTGAGAAATGGCGGGAACAAGTTTTTTTTTTTATTTATTGCATCTTTAGAATGTCAACATTTAATAGTATTAAAACCAGCCAGTTACATTCAGTAGGTACTGCTAAAGAGGTTTGATTACTAACAATAGATTCAAAATACGAAAATATTTTTGCCCCGACCTATTATATATACATATTATAGTATGTATGTGTATATAACCTATTTATGTATTTGTGTACCTAGTTTTAACAGTTTTTTTTTTCCTCATTGATGCTCTCAACTGAAGCACCTGCCATCTAATCTCTTCACCACCCTTGGTTGACTGGTAGAGAATGCCTAAGGCATTAAGTCCGCCTTTGTACCTTTTTGTGCGAAAAGTTTAAATAAATAAATAATAATATTTTCTCTTATCAAAAAGTCAGTTTAGCCAAACAAGCTGCTAGCTCCATATTTAGCTAAACTGACTTCTTGGTAAGAGAAAATATTTTTCTCTTTCATTTGATACCAAAAAGTCAGTTTCGCCAAAATGGAGTTAGCAGCTTAGAATATTTAGCCGACGATATTCTCGTCGGCAATGAACAATGAGTTCCCCTGATGCTTCGCTCACCCTCAGCAGTTCTTCCTCGACGTCTGCGCTGGCGTGGTGCCGCACGACGCCCCGCAGCACGTCGCGCCGCAGCGCCAGCACCACGACGCGCGCGCGCAGCACGCTGAGCAGCAACAGCGACGCGCCCGCTCGCGCTGCCTGACGTATGCCATCAGCAGAGCAGAACGCCGTCAGGATCTGTCACCAAGTCACAGTCACAACTCGACGATGTGAGTTGGGTTGTTTTGACAGAACAGCAGTGCGATTCTGTAACCATCTCACCGTGAAAACTTAGGTGAAGTGAGCGTGTAGTGAGCTGCCAGTGTCATCCTGATGCTAGGGATTGGTACTCTTGACAGCTCACTCTAAGCTCACTTCACCTAACTTTTCACGGTGAGATTTTTACAGAATCGATCGGCTGCACCACAATAGGCTAGTTTCCACCATCAATAAATTAAAAATCTAATTAGTCCGTCAGTTAGATTATCAAAAAATTTTGACCCGTATTTTTTCTTTTGTTACGTAAACCAATATTGACGAAGATACGACGCTTTTAAAATTCTCAATACGTCACACCTTGGTATAATTTTTAGCGAGTTCTGACGTTACGAGCCCCCACTCCCGAGTTTTGATGCGTTTTATCTTTTTCAATATGTCATTGATTTACAAAAACAAAAAATACGTGTCCATTATTTTCCAATACTCTAACTGACGGACTAAATACACACATCAAAAGTGTCTAGGGATCAAGCATTTTTATGCGGATTTCTTGAGATTGAGATGTGGCTTTGTAATAAATTTATGATTTTATACATTTATATGGATCCTTTTTGGTGCATTTCATAATTTGAATCAGGAACTGTGAATCAAATTCGAGTAAAAGATGAAAATCAGCTGTCAATATTTTCCCTATAAAAACATACAACGCATTGAAGACATTATTAGTGCTACTGTTTCCCTACTACTGATTAAAACCAACGTTATTATGGAGCGGCGACGTCATTTAAGCAGGGAAGAAATGCTCAGAGCCGTGGGAATGATAGAAGCTGGTTCCCGGCAACGTACTGTGGCTTTAGCTCTGAATACAAGTCAGAGTGTTATCAGTCGACTTTGGACACGTTACCGAAGCACTGGTACCGTGGCTGAGCGCCATGGAGGACGGTATCGCTGCACCACACGGAGACAAGACCGATACATTCAAATCTTAACTCGAAGAGCTCCAACAATAACCGCCATGATGTTAGCCGTGAGGCTTCATCACTCTTCAGGGAACTTAATTAGCGACCAAACAGTCAGAAACCGCTTGCATGAAGTGAACCTTCATTCCCGAAGACCGCTACGGGTACCACCTATAGCAATGCACAATCGTAGGATTCGATATCAATGGGCTCTTGAACACAGAAATTGGGCAGAAGAACAATGGCGTTTCGTGTGCTTTTCTGATGAGTCTCGTTTTGGTATGAGACCGGATACAAGACGTATACGACACTGGAGAACCCCTGGACGCCAACAGCGATTAAAATCCTGCCAGGAAGTCCATCCTTATGGTGGTGGAACCATCATGGTATGGGCGGGTATTTGGATCGGCGGAAGAACTGAGTTGATTTGGATCAGAGGCAACCTCAACGCTCAAATTTATGCTGAGACGATTGTATCAGACGTCATCGTTCCTCTACAAGTGCAAATCGGTCCCTTATTTCAGTTAATGCATGATAATGCACGACCGCACACCGCAAGAGTTGTAAGACAGACTCTCGCCGCAGCTAACATCAATGTCCTGCCCTGGCCTGCTCAGTCGCCAGACTTGAACCCGATTGAGCATGCATGGGATATGCTACAGAGAAGAGCTCTGCCGAATATGGAGGGTATCCAGTCGCAAGAAGACCTTTTTTTGTTGTTGCAACGAACATGGGCGGCCATTCCACAGCGTGATTTGGATGAACTCATTTTGAGTATGCCAAACCGATGTTCTTGTGTTGTTAGTGTTCGCGGTAGAAACACGGATTATTAATTGTTTAAGTTACCCAATAAAATTTTAGAGAAAACTGTTATTTCAGTCTTTTTTTCGAACTTTTGTGTTAGTGGTTCAAATGTCAAAAATCCCTTTATTAGGAAAATGGCAAATTTCTTTATTAATGCAAAGGTGACTTGGTTTATCGTTACTGTGACAAACGAAAACACTTTATTTGATGAATCCTTAAAGAAAATTTTAATTAATATCAATCAGGAGAAAAGTTATTGCAAAAATATATGTTGATCCCTAGACACTTTTGATGTGTGTAGATTTTCAATTTATTGATGGTGGAAACTAGCCTATTACGCTACACACTTTCACAATCCGAAAAATTTTAACCAAATGTTTGCTTCGTATGTTTAAAAATTTCTTCAGCACGACTGCGAAAATAACACAATGTATCGCACCTTCAGAATAGTAGTGACCTAACTCAAAAATCTAAGAAATCGAGTTACGATCATAGAGGGTCACTAAAAGGTACGCACTTTTAAGTGAAGCGAAGAAGCGACGTTTTTATGGTGGACTAAAGACTTTATTCCACCATAAAAATGTCGCTTCTTTAATATTCACTTAAAAGTGCGTACCTTTTAGTGACCCTCTATAATCGTAACTCGATTTCTTAAATTTTTGAGTTAGGCACTACTATTCTGAAGGTGCGGTATGTTGTCAAAATGAGAGGCATTGCATTTGTTACTGTGTTACGTAATTTCCCTGCAGTATGCTAAAGCAACAGTTATAGAACAAAGATGTTTAAAAACCAAATTTGTATGCCATAAGTTTCTCCAACTGATATAATAGCAGTGTTCACAAACTCAGATAATTTACATTCCATAGCCACTTAATCAGTTATCTACTTTAGTATAATGTATTCTAAGTTGATTTTTGAGTGAACATTTGTAACAAAAAGGTCTTAATAAGTTTTTGGTTCCAATGGAATTTGAACTTTGTGAAGTTATAAAATTCAGTTTGTTGCTAACTGCTATAACTTGAAAATTATTATTTACAAAAAATTAACCGTCGTTTTTATGACGACAATAAAGCACGGAATATTGTTGTGAATTTAATTACTGTCAAAATAATAAGTAAGGGTAAAAGTTACTTAAGTACACTATTGCATTAAGCAAAAAAAAATCCTGTAATGATAGATGTAAGTGAGATAAATAAATATTTCTATACAATTTGTAACATAATTAACGCAAGACCTCAAACACCCCAATTAGAGTATTGAGTTAAAAGCATACATTATTTATTATTAAGAAAATTGTGTTGACCCTAGCATTCCTGTATGCATTTAAAATCAAGTCTTATTGCCTTAATATGAGATTTAATTTTCTTTGGCTCAATCAGCGCTCAGTATGGCAAAATCTAATATATAAAATTCTCGTGTCGCGGTGTTTGTGGTTAAACTCCTCCGAAACGGCTGGACCGATTTGTATGAAATTTTGTGTGCATATCGGGTAGGTCTGAGAATCGGCCAACATCTATTTTTCATACCCCTTGTTGGGGTTATAAATCCAGAATTATTTAAATAAAAGGCTTCCGATAATTTAAGAGCTGTATTCCGTGCAAAGACAACAGGAAGAAGACAAAAAAAACAAAAAGTTGTATTAAGCGTAGGTACTTAGAAAATAAATTCTTAACAGCTAAGCTTTCATGCAGTAAGACGTGCTTGTGCATAATTGCGAACTAAAATTGAGTAGGCGTTACAGTTATAACGTTTGTATTTTAAACATCCCCCCGGGCGTTGAGAGATTGTCTCTCAACCAGAACCCTCTTTGTGAGATAGAGGTAAAGGGCATATCTTGCTGAAAGCTCGCCGAACCACTCCGCATGTCGTCTTGATGTCAGCGACGCGACTGATGCCGTCCTGTCCAGGGAAAACTGCCGTGACTCGGCCCAATCGCCACTTCAAAGGAGGTAGCTTCTCATCTTTAATGAGCACAAGAGTGTCTTTTTCTAATGGCTTAGTGCAGGATCGCCATTTCACTCGCTGCTGTAGCTCTGAGACGTATTCTTTGCTCCATCGGGACCAGAAATGTTGACGGAGTTGCTCTATCCTCTGGTATCTGGTCAAATAAGTCACGGATCGGTCCTCGAGGTTAGGTGCAGGTAGTGCTGTCAGTGGCCGTCCTATTAGGAAGTGTCCAGGCGTTAGCGGCAACAAATCGTTGGGATCCGATGAGAGTGGTGTCAGTGGGCGAGAATTAAGTAAAGCTTCTATTTGAACTAACACAGTGTTCAGCTCCTCAAATGTAAGATTACAATTTCCCAGTACTCTCTTTAAGTGATACTTAGTAGATTTAATACCGGCCTCCCAAAGACCTCCAAAGTGAGGTGCATAAGGAGGGATAAAATTAAAATTAATTTCTTCATTTGCTAAATCACTGGACAACGAATTGCAATTACTCTTTATGAACTGGCCAAGTTCGTGATATGCTCCAACAAACGAGGTCCCATTATCAGAGTAGATGTGTTTAGGTTTTCCTCTTCGCGAAATGAATCTACGGACAACTGATAAAAAATTGTTGCTTGTTAAATCACCTACCAATTCGATGTGGACCGCCTTAGTCGTGAAACATACAAAAAGAACAACGTATACTTTAGTAAGACGACAACCACGTCCTTGTCTAGTGGCTGACATAATCGGTCCAGCGTAATCCACACCTACTGTTTCAAAGGGGTAACCCCCGGGAATCAAACGCTGCTGTGGCAAATTACCCATGAGAGGAGAGACTACCTGTCCTTTCATACGACAGCATAAAATACATTTATTATAAATTGATTTAGCTAAACGTCTACCACCAATTGGCCAATAATTTTCTCTAATTGACGCTAGTAACAGTTGCGGCCCAGCGTGCATAAGTTTTTTGTGCATAAATTCAAACAGCAATTTTGTGACAATATGAGTGGACTGTATTAATAAAGGATGTTTTTTGTCGTAACAAAACTGTGAATTTTCGAGTCGACCTCCGACACGCATTAATTTATGTTCGTCTAGAAAAACTTTGAACTTATTCAATGGACTCTTTTTTGGTAAATCTTTTTTATTTAATAAAAGTGTGTACTCTGGAAATGAGTCCTTTTGCGAGAGCCTTATAATAATATTTAATGACTGTTTTAATTCGTCAGTGCTTAGAAATTGATTTTTAGGTGATCCCTTTTTAGTATAACTAATTATAAATCTTAAAACATATGCCACCGACCGTTTAAGAGTATTGAAATTTGAAAATCTATCAAATTCTATAACTGGTCGTGGACTTGCGGTTGTAACAAGTAAAGAAACTTCGGACCGAATTTCAGGAAGTTTTTCCTTTATGACTGTAGGATTACTAGGCCATTTCGAGATGTCGTATCTCAAGAATTCAGGGCCTGACCACCATAAATCTAATGATTGCAAAAGATTTACATCTGTTCCGCGTGATATATGGTCAGCTGGGTTTAAATTTGTAGGGACGTACCTCCAGGAGCATGCAGCTGTCTTGTCCAATATTTCTGCGATACGGTTGCGCACAAACGGCTGTAATTTATTGGGTAACATCTTAAGCCAGCCTAGTACAACCGTCGAGTCAGTCCAAAAGGTGACGCTTCTGACTTGAGCTCTAAGAGCGTGAATCACCTTTTCGTAAAGACGAACACCAACCAACACCGCGCAGAGCTCAAGCCTTGGTATCGTAGTTGGTTTAATTGGGGCTACTCGGCTTTTGGCTGTAAGCAAACGTACTAGGACATTAGCATCATGACTTGTACTTCGAACATATAGACATGCACCGTATGCAATTTGCGATGCGTCACTAAATATGTGCAGGTCTATATCTTTATACGAATCACAGAGTACAATCCGTGGAATACTTAATGTATTTAACATTGGTAAGCCACGCATAACATTGGCCCAGATTTTTGATATATCAGATGGAAACTGATCGTCCCATCCCAATTTATAAACCCAAAGTTTTTGCATGATGGTTTTCATAACAATAATGTAAGGAGCTAATAAACCTAGCGGATCAAAAATCTGAGCAATTATAGAAAGTATCCCGCGTTTTGTCATTGCATTAGTAATATTGGGATTAATTGAATAACATAACACATCGGGTTCAGTATGCCAGCTCAGACCTAAAGTTTTGCAGGGTTCTGTTGAACCAATGTTTAAGCTTAAAGATGAATGATCTGTATGATCAGACACCACTTGAGAATTATTTGATTTCCATTTTCGTAATGGCATTCCAGCTGAAGCTAGCTCTGCGGTTACCTTATGACGTATTTCAAGGACCTCTTTAATTGTATCCCCTCCCGAAAGCAGATCATCGACATAAAAATCATGTTTTATGATTACAGCAATTTTTTCGTCGGTGCAATCGAGCCCTACCTGTCTAAGACACCTAGTAGCAAGATACGGTGCGCTAGCGGTACCGTACGTAACCGTATTTAACTGGTAGGCTACCATAGGCTTCGAGGGATCATCCCGCCATAGGATCTGCTGTAGATGCCTGTCATCTGGGTGTACTATTACCTGGCGGTACATCTTCTCAACATCGGCGGAGAGGACATATTTATATTTCCTAAACCGAAGAAGAATTGACACCAAGTCATCTTGTACAGTAGGTCCTGTCATTTGTAAATGATTAAATGATACTCCTGAGGTGGTGGGACTACTAGCGTTGAACACCACTCTGAGTTTTGTAGTTAAACTACTTTCACGCACAACGCCATGGTGAGGTATAAAATATGCGACTTTCTGTGGATCAGAGACACATTTAGACATATGTTTTAACTCAACATATTCTTTCATGAAGTCACAATAACGTGCTTTAAATGATGGCTGACCCTTAAACCTGCGCTCTAACGAAAGCAGACACTGCTTAGCTCTATGAACAGAGTCACCTAAGTTATTATGTGATTGTTTTAAAGGTATTCTCACACAGAAACGGCCGTCTTCGAGTCGCGTTGTGTTTTGAATAAAATGCTCTTCACACATTTTCTCCTCTTGAGAGAATACTGATGACTGATGGCTAACTTCCTCAAGCTGCCAAAACGCATTAAAAGGTTTTGAATGTCATCAGTATTAGAGCTTTTCACTGAAACATTAGTTTCGGAATTATTGACATTTGTCAAATTACAAAGTAAAGGAAGCGAACGCGGAACTTGGCCACTATGTAGTATAGGGCCTGAAGCTATCCAACCAAGTCTAGTTTCATATAGTACCGGTTTGCCAATACCGAGGTCTATCTTTTCTGTACCCAAGAGGTCCCAGAAGACATCTGCACCTATAATTAAGTCAACAGGAGATGGTGAATAAAAGTGAGGATCAGCTAGACATAAATTACTCGGAATATTTAATTCATTGAGATCCAATTGACGACAAGGCACTTCATCAGTAATAGAAGGTAAGATAAAACAGCAGATATTTTTAGAAAAGTTTTCATTTAATGATTTTATTGGAACGCAACACATTTTACCTATTGGTGACTTAGAATTATTTATGCCCATCAGTGACTCGCTAACTTTGATAGTCGGTAAATTTAATAAATTGCAGAATTTTTCTGTAATAAGGCACGACGTACTGCCACTGTCAAGAATGGCACGACCGAGATATTCGCGGTTATTGCCATCATAAACTTTTAACAATGAAGTGGCTAAAAGAACTTCTCCTTTATTTTGTATATTCGTCGTGACTTGTGCCGATAATGTTATGTTCTTGTTAGCCAATGGTTCAGTAGCTTCACCGCTGTCATCACGGTCACCAATGGTAGTAGATGGTTTAATTGTCGACTTAGCTTTGACCTCTGTAACATGAACAAGTGTGTTGTGCTTGCGCCTACACACTTTGCAACCACTTGATTTGCAATGGTTGGCATAATGGCCTGTGCGGAAACAATTAAAACATATTTTATATTGTGGTAGTAACTCTAACCTCTGTTCATTACTAAGTCCTAAAAATTGTGGACAGTTACTAAGGCTATGTTCACCTCGACATTTCGGGCACAACTTTAATGAATTAGAACCAGAATTAGGCCGACTAGTTGATGTGCTGGTCACAGACACCATGCTTTTATGTTTATTGTTAGAATTAGAAGAATTATTATGTGAATTATTTTGCGACATTTCAATTGTTTCTAATAAGTCTGACCGATTTCGCAAAAAACAAAGAAGCATGTCTAAAGTGATGGACTTTTCTTTATCTAAACCACCTTTGAATTCTTCCCATTCGCGAAAAGTTTTAGAATCCAATTTATTTGTAACTATATGAATTAACAGCGTGTCCCAATGATCTGTAGGTTCTCCTAATGATTCCAATGAACGCAAGTTCTTGTTTACAGAATCAATTATACGTTTTAAAGTGACAGATGACTCCTTCCTAATTGTTTCCAGATTAAATAATGCCGTTACGTGATTTTGTATTAAAATCCGCTTATTATCGAAACGTTCGCACAATATTTTCCATGCGACAGAGTAGTTACTGGCAGAAAACTCTATAGATTGAATCACCACAGCAGCTGAGCCCTCGAGAGAAGCCCTAAGGTAATGGAATTTGTTGACGTCATCTATTTCATCATTAAAATGTATCAAACTAGAGAACGTGTCGTGGAACTCCAACCATTTTTCATAGGAACCACAGAACTTTGGCAGTTGTATGGTAGGTAATTTAACAAGCCTACGATTACTCGTTCGTGATGAACAGTTATCATTTCCCAAAGGATCATCATCCTTATTTGTTTTTAAATTACGTGTAAGTAAATCTTGAGCCTTTGAAAAGATCTTGTAATATATAGATTCAAACTCGTTTCGCTCCTGTAGTTGACTATTGACGTCATCGACTAAGCACTCCAATTTTAATTGAACCTCGTCAAATTGTACAAATAAATTTTCTATCTTACCCAAACGTAGTTGCAATTCGCACACCTGTGATGGATTCAACAAATCTTCCAAATCATTGACATAATTAGAGAAGGCTGTCAAACGTCCCTTATAACTTGCCCTTCTTTTAATTAACTCCTTGTCATTCATTTTGAGAGACCGGTAGGTATTACACTGAAATATACAAAGGTTACGCTTAAATAATGTAAAAATGCCTCACAATAACGATATGTCTTGCAGCTGAAATACAACAAGTTAAAGTACAAAGTAATCTACCTTACAGATTGTTTTATACCACCTTACACTAACTTAGCTGAAAAACTACACTAATGATATATTGATATAATCACTTTAAAAAACAATTTACCTAGTTTCAGCTTAGTTTAAATAATGTAATCAGTTAACTGCAAATAAATTAATTATCTGGTTATAACAATCAAAGTAAAATAAAGTAGGTAGTACTAACCTTAACAATTTTCGGAAACTTACGCGAAATATTACCATAAAACAAACCTAATTATGAGTACTGGGTACTATCAATAATATTATCCACTGAACACTGTATTTATCCACATCCAGCTATCCAGTATCTCCAAATATAGCAAGATTTCCAAATCGACGTTCGCCTTGACCTTTGGACTCCGTGTACCAGGCTACTTCAATAATCTTCAATATTATAATTCCAGTATAAATCCGTAGTTTCTTATTTCCACTGATTATTATTGAATCTTCATTAATATCCGCTCGTTAGGACCATGTTGGGGTTATAAATCCAGAATTATTTAAATAAAAGGCTTCCGATAATTTAAGAGCTGTATTCCGTGCAAAGACAACAGGAAGAAGACAAAAAAAACAAAAAGTTGTATTAAGCGTAGGTACTTAGAAAATAAATTCTTAACAGCTAAGCTTTCATGCAGTAAGACGTGCTTGTGCATAATTGCGAACTAAAATTGAGTAGGCGTTACAGTTATAACGTTTGTATTTTAAACACCCCTTTTTTTTTTTCTGCAAAACGACGTCTGCGGGGTCAGCTAGTCTATGTATATAAAACAAAATCAAGTTAGTTACATCAATTACAACTAAATAACAGTTGGACCAATTTGTAGGATCTTAAATTTGTTGGATTTCTCTCCGCCACGAATAGCAGACTAACTGACGATGCTAGAACCAGAGTGATCTAAGTGACATTTTTGCTAAAAATGGTTTTTTTACACAATTGCATGAAAAAATCATAATTCTTTCATGCCATACTGATCTAAGTGCTTCCCGTGATCTAAGTGATTGTAAATAATACTGGGAAGCACTTAGATCAGTATGGCATGAAAGAATTATGATTTTTCCATGCAATTGTGTAAAAAAACCATTTTTAGCAAAAATGTCACTTAGATCACTCTGGTTCTAGCATCGTCAACTATTAAACATGGGAAAAAATCACGAAACAAATAATAATGAAGATTTAATTATTTATTAATTAAGATTTAATGATTTTTTTTTAGCATTTTCTCATACATCTGTTCTTATTGATTCTGAGGCGGTACATACGAGGTTTTTTTTATAATAATTATTACTAGCTGACCCAGCAGCTAGTAATTATTATAAAAAAACCTATATTAAAAGTTACTGAAATCGATTGAGTAGCCAAATATGAACAAACTACTTTCAGGACTTGCGTTTATTCTGTTCTACTTTACTTTTATTTATTGAAATCATACGACCTAGTTTTTAAGCATTGCTGAAGATTTTTGTATAATATAAGATTTTTATTTTGCTAATATGGGTACAAAACACGGTGACATAAAAAATATAATTAGCGAACAGCCATATTTAACCAGAAGGCATGCAAAAGTACAAAATACATTATAGATACTAAGTACAGTCAGCAAAGGAGATAATTATGCAGGGTCGCCGAATATAAATAATATAAAATAATAATATACAATGTGTTAATCATTTAACCCTAAACCTCGGACACCCCAACCGATTTTTATATTAATAAATTGATATGACGTATAATTATTTATTTTCATAAATTATAGTAAAAGATATTTGTAAATGTTATTGTCGCGCTACTTCTTACAGATTCGTAGCTCTATCGCCGCGCCGCTGTCAAACGTTCGTCGACACTGGAGCACTATCGTTTGAGGTTAATCCCCTCCTCCTGTTATTAAATAATGCGTATGTTTTGCTTTGGAATAGAAAAGTGACAAAATTTTTTTCCATCACACATTTTCCAGGCTTAGGACTGGCTGCATGTAAACCTTCCACGCTTAAAAATAAGCGAAGGCTAGTTGAGAAAACTTGGCCTTTTTAAAAGAATTGAATCACCATATTTAGAATAATTGTTTCAAATAAATCAACCTACCTATTTACAACAATAATACAGTTAAGCACTTACTGAAAGTTCGTTCATTGTTTGTCACAGCAATGCCTCAAAATGTCTATCACCTTGTTGAATACACGTTAAAGCACGTTTTCGTAAATACTTTTCAAAGAACTTAACACTGTAGTGTCACTTCTCACTACTTCAAATGCCGAAACTATTTTATTTCTTAGGTCACTAATGTTTGTTGCTCCATTCCCATCGTCATAAACTAGAGCTTTTACACGGCCCCACAAAAAAAAGTCTAATGGAGTTAGGTCCGGTGACCTAGCAGGCCACTGAACAGGCCCACCGCGACCGATCCATCGCTGCCCATACTGCTCATCTAAATATCTCTTTACATTCCACTGGAGCTGGAGCGCCGTCGTGCTAATAAAACATCCTACTGACGGTGTTTAAAGGTATTTTATTTTATTTTATTTTTATTTTATTTATTTAAGGAAAAACAAACAGTAGCACAATAAGAAATAGTCATAATATCTTAAATATTACATTATAAAACAATTATACTACCCACTACGTTCTCCACAGATTACAATTTAAAGTATTTAAAACTAGCTAGTAACATAGAATACAATACCTAGACAACAGTCATTGTCCTAGAACACATATCTGGTTTTTTTTTTTAAATATAAAAGAAAAAAAAAGAAAAATTAAATTAAATTTGTGTGCGTACATTATTAAACATTACGTTATTATATATTACTCTACTGATTCTTTAGGGTTGCTTGGATTTGCTTCTTAAACGCATTTTTGCTCAGAAAAAGAATGTCGATTGAATTAAATTCATTGTTATATGTCTCAACCAAACGATGAAGTGGTGAACGCGAGCCAGCGTTGGATTTACAAAGGCTAGTAGCAAATAGACGTCGAGTGCGTACCTCACGTACGTGAACTGTTCGAGGAACCAGGTAACATAGACTCCTAACTAATTCCGGACAATCAAAATGATTGCGGCACACATTGAACAGAGTCATAACTTCCAGAAGTTTCCGTCTTGAGTTTAAGGTCAGAAGATCATACTTTTTAAGAAGTAAGTGGTATGACAATTTGTTCCGATAACATCTAAAATTTATGGCACGAAGGTATTTACGTTGTACTAGTTCTATTCTTTCACTATATTTAATGTAAAAAGGGTTCCATATAGGTACTGCAAACTCTAACTGCGGTCTAATTATTGATTTATATAAATGCAAAAAGGTGGAAGGTCGACGAAAATCTCTGGAAGATCTCATGACAAAACCAAACATTTGGTAGGCTTTGTTAACAATTTTTTCTATATGAGCATCAAGATGTAGCTTCGAATCTAGCAGAACACCAAGATCGCGGAGAAAACTTACTTTACTAATTGGCGTATTGGCAAGACGATAGTCGAACTCAGTAATTTTTTTCTTTTTAGTAAATGTTATAATATGACACTTTGGAAGACTAAGGTAAAGCTTATTAGAAGAGCAATAGCTAGAAAAACGGTCTAAATCCTGCTGGAAGTTAAGACAGTCGTTTTTATCAGAAATAATTTTATAGATCTTTAAATCGTCTGCGTAGAGAAGAAATTTTGAATTTTGAAAACAGTCTTTTATATCATTAATGTATAAAATAAATAATAAAGGGCCCAAAATGGAACCTTGTGGTACACCGGAGGTGACCCGAAAAGAGCCAGATTCAAAGCCATTAACAACCACCTTTTGTGTTCTGTTAGTTATGTAAGATATAAACCACCGTAAAAGGTCCCCTCTGATTCCATTGTAAGCAATTTTATTAAGTAGCAGTGTGTGATCAAGTTTATCGAAAGCCTTCTGAAAATCTGTGTAAACCGCATCAATCTGCTGCCTATTATCAAGACCATCAAACAGTTGGGACGTGAAAATGAGGAGATTGCTAATGCAAGATCTGTCTTTAACAAAGCCATGCTGTTCTTTTATTAAAACACTGCGGATAGCAGGATATAATTTATTGTGCACCAGTCTCTCAAATAGCTTGGAAAAAGCAGATAGTATAGAGATAGGTCGATAGGTCGCTACGTCATGCTTGGAACCGCTCTTATGAACAGGTACAATATTTGCATGTTTCCAAACTTCAGGGAAAATACCACATGACAAGCATTTATTAAATAATATAAATAAAGGATAGCACAATGTATCACACGTGTTTTTTAGAAAAACCGAAGGAATCCCATCAGGACCAGGACCCTTGGTTGAATCAAGTGATTTTAATTCTTTATGTATTTCATCAAGAGACAGTTGCACTTTGCTTAGGAAGACATCGTGGTCAGCATTACTAGATGGTGGTTCCCAAGAGTTATAGTCAAATGTTGAGGGCTCGTATGCGGCTTGGAAAAATGTAGCAAACAAGTTGCAAGTCGTAATAGGATCATTGGATGAAATTTGATTGTAATGAACCGTGGATGGGATTTTATTTGTAGATTTACGGCTGGTAACGTACGTCCAAAATGTCTTAGTATTGGTAGCAACACTGTCTTCAATTGCATTAATATATTTACTATAGCAAATGTCAGCTACATTTTTAAATTTTTTCCTGTTACTGGAGAATGCCTCATAGTCACATAAATTCCCATACTTCTTCCACCTAACCCAGGCTCGAGTTTTCTTTTTATAGGTATGTATGAGAGATTTGGAAAACCAAATGGGGAAATTAACATTTTTTGGTCGACATGTGGGTGTGTGTGATTTTATAATTTCATATAGTTTCTCATAAAATGTTGAAACAGATTCATTAGGTGTTAAGTTATCCAGAAAGACATTCCAATCCACGTCATTTATATCAGTATTTATATTGGTATAGTTAGCTTTATGATAATTTAGTTTGTTATCAGCAGTAAATTTACGAATATGTGTGGGGTGAGAGAAAGAAATGTGTGCATACAAGGCTGGATGATAAGTGTCAACAGGTAAAAGGGGGACATCAGGAGAGAATGTGTCTACATGAGTATTACAAAAAAATAAATCTAAGATGCGTCCGCTAGAATTAAAAAAGTGGTTATATTGTTTCATAACTTGGAGTTTCTTGCCCGTTCTTCTCCAAGAGATCTACGTTTTGGAATGGGCAACTAGCTTCAACTTTCTGACTAACTGACCGACTAGTTAATTTTGACAATTCAAAAGTGCCTGGAAATGGTTTAATTGAAATAAATGCTTTGAGTTTGAGTTTGAGTTTGAGTAACATGCTGTGAACAGAAATTTGATAAAACACGAGTTATATTTGTCAGTTTGTTGTTTGCAGCATATTCCATATATGATAACTTTTTTATCCAAGCAAGTGAGGGTAAATTAAAGTCGCCTGTTAAAATAATATTTTCTATGGAAGAGTCATCATCACACAACACCGACAGAGAATTAAGAAAAGTTAAGTATGTATGATCAACAGCGTTAGGGGGTATATAGGTAGCGCAAATTATATGGTATTTATTTCTTTTTGCTGGGATTTTAACTAACACATGCTCGGGCAAGGTTAACGGGGGCAAAAATGAAATACAGGAGGGATTTAGATTTTTAGATACAGCTATAAGGACACCACCGCCATCCTTTTTGTTGGTGAGTAAACGGTTACGATCGCATCGAAACACTAAATAGCGTTGATCAATAAATTCATTATCAGATATGTCTAGCGTCAACCAGGTCTCGGTCAAGATAATGACGTCATATGCATGCGACATAATATTTAAATATAGGGTATTCAGTTTAGTCCTGATTCCTCGACAGTTTTGATAATAAATAGATATTTTACTATCATTAGACATTTTTTAAATCTGAGGGTACAAGAAAATAAAACAAAGGAGAAAAATAAATTATTTTGAAACTCATAAGTATACTTAAAACATGCGAGTCATACATAATTGTGAGGGTACAACAAAAGAAAACAAAAACAAAATAACATACACTATGAAACCTGTAAGTATACTTAAAACAAACCAACGCTGAAAGCTCATGCGGTATGTTCTCAGTAAATAACATTAAAAAGTAGATATAATCGACAGAGTAAATTATAAAAAATCTCAAGCAACAATATAAGGATTGTTTTTTTTTATGGATTGTTTTCAGGACTAGATTGTAAAACGTACTAATTTTAACAACGTACATAAAATTTAATGAGGTAGGAAAATATTGTAAAGAGTGAATAGTAATCTTAAGCAAATTAAGCACACAACTATATGTATGTCATCGTCTTCGAGCCACTGCAGTAACAAGCCCGGCAATATCTCGGTAAGGAATTGTAGGTACGCGTCACCGGTTAGCGTTATCATCACATCGCACCATTTCACAATATTGTAACTATATTTGTGAAGCGAAACGCCATTTTGCCGCCGGGAGACGTAATCGCAAGCGCTCGTTCTACCCCGTGTTGACACGTGGCGCACGCGCCGCTGCGCTAGCGAGACTAACGGAAGGTAGCTGGGGTGGCGCGGGCGCCGGCGCGTCTCCCTGCCTTGGCGCCAGGCGCCAGCTCTAGCACCCGTCTCCTCACCCTCGCCCGCGCAGTTTGTTTACATCGCGTTGGACAGTAGTGTACAGCGTCGTTAAAAAATATTAGACACGGTATGACAAATAATTATTTTTTGAAAAAAAAAATAACCCATATTCAAAATTATTGTATTCGATTTTGCTGCCGATTTTAAACAAACTAGTTTCAGCTTTCTGGTTTATTATTTAACACGTTGTATATAATATCCGAAGTTTACTAAGAAATCGATTGATGTTTTCGAATGAAATTTAATTTGATAAACGAACTGTTTGTTTTCTATTAATTAAATTAAATTTTATTCGAAAATATCAATCGGTTTTTTAGTAAACTTCAACTATATTCGTCAACCCTGCACACTTATCTCCTTTGCTGACTGTACATAATAATAAAGATAAAACAATGTCATTAGAAAGATTGATCAACTATGTATACAACGTGTAACGAAATGGGTATATATATAGAGAAGGCCCGGCTTCTTTGGATGATATCAAACGATATAGGAAGGGTTTTTTAATCCTATCGCTACATGTTCGGAAGTTATGAGATTTTTAATACATTGATACCAGAAACCGAACTTTTCAAATTGAAATAAACACATCACTAGCACTAAAACAGCTGATCGGTGTCACCGACCTATTTGTAAGTAAAGATAAACCTCCTACTCCTGGTATTTCTGAATAAACGGTTCCGCATGTTTATTTTTTATTCACAAAATATTATTAAGTACTGACTTTTCCTAAACTTTGATTATGTTTGTGAACTAGCTACCTACAATACAATTAATTGGTCTAGGTATCAAAAGTTAACGAAATATTTAGATACCTGCTTGAATTGTCACGTATCATTTACACATTTGTTGGTTTTTTACGTAGTTGTCCTTTTGTAGAAGATTACTTTGTAGATAATTATTATCTACCTCGTAGTAATCTTCCACCCGCCACCCACCTTTCCATCATACCTACAACACAGTAAATACCTAATTCAAAAACAATATTCCTGTAAATTTCCTAACATTATTTCTAACCTTTTATTTTGGTGGCCATAAAGATGAACGATTTTTTGCTTTAAATCGATTTTTCATTCGATTCACAGATCGAATCTCGTGCTCTTCTTACATCGATCTTCTAAAAATTCATTCAAAAATCGTAATTAAAAAATTTTAAACAACATTTAACCACCTCTATTTTGTGACATATTTACAGTTGCCAGTCAGGTAGGTACGTCAATAATATTTGATAACCTTTCCGGCGTAATTCAATGACTTTAATTCAGATGGATGATTAATATGTTTCAATCTTCGGACAAGTTAAAAAGTGTCGGCATACTTATGTAATTGATCTTGTTTGAAATAGATAAACCTACCTATTCGCTGTTTATGATTGTCAGCACAATGCTTTGGGCAAATATGAACTTGAACTATTAAGAGCCTTTATTTACACATACGATCCAAGAGATTCGATTCACGTTACTATTGAATCGATTTGCTTGAAGATCGCATTAAAACGATTTTTTCGAAAAATCGACAGCTTGTACAACCATTGAATTGATCATAAAAATCGAATCCTTACGTGCATCCTACCGGGAATTAATTGCTTAAATAAACATTATTATTTGCCATTAGTACTTAGAATAGGAAAAGGATTTAGAAACCATTTTTTTGTCCAACTGAACCCAAAACATCATTTCAATTCACCTCTTCGCAACTTATTCTTCTCCTAGTACAAATAAAATCACAGTGGGTTCCGTTCATAATTTTTAAAATAAGGTTATTTTTTTACTAAATAAGACGTAAACTATTAGCAACAAGTTAATCGTTTTTTTTTATTACAAAATAATACCACGCACGCATAATTTTTGTGTGTAGGACTAACCGAAAGAATTATCGGAGTTCACGGTCTGTCGGTGCTGTTTGAGTGGTACACACGGCTACACATCAAGCTGTACATTTCCAGTATAAGCTGACCTCACATTGTATAGTTTTATTAGTTTGAGCACGTTTAGTCTTTGTTATTATAATTCAAATAAAAAAATGTCGCAAAATTGCATGTAACTGTCGAAAGAAATTAATAAAAGTACTAGAAGCGCATGAGTAACAGGAATTGTTATTTCCGAATTGAATATCGTTTGCTCACAGAACCCTGATTACGTCGCTACACACACAATGTAACATCGATGTGTGTGTAAACCTAATGACTTAGGGTTTTAAGGTACGTGAACCAATTGCAGTCCGTGTAGTTTCAATTACTCCTGGTAAATACAATTTTTATTTCAGACTTATAACGAGATAACGCGAACCCATATTATGATCTTTAATGGATTGAAATGAATGATTTTCCTGAGTTTTGGGAATTTCCGGGATTGTGGGAATATTCTAACGAGATAACCCGGAATGCAAGGGCAACTGAAGGAACAGGGTGGTATTTAGTCAGTAAGAGTCTAACACTTCCTTCAGCTTTCCGCCCCACCCAGGGCGGCAGCTGAGTCATTGATGATTTTCCCACCCAAAAAAAATGAATGATTTTTCAATTTTGAATTCGTAATTAGTTTGCTCGGTTGTGTTAGATTTACTTAAAAGTTTAACGGAGTTTAGTTGAAATTATTATTAGTATGTAAAATAATCTTGAAATCTTGAATAATATTTTTAACAGTAGTGGACACTAATAGGGACAGCTACCCTATAGGTATCAAATTTAACGAAATAATATTTAGGTACCAGGATAGCAGGGAATAGGAGTTTCATTTTGGGCATTATTGTTATTGCTTTGCTCGTCGCCGTCAGTCGACGTCTGTCCTGCGTCTAGTACATTCGTTTTTATCCCTATGATAATTATGCGCATCAGTAATTTGCAAGCTGCCCGAGAACTGTACCGTCACCGTTTTATTGAGGGTAGACCAGATGCTGAGCGTCGATAGATGCCTTCGTCAGCATGTTTTAGTTTGATCTCGGATGGTACATCGGCTTGGTGCCTCTAACCATAGGTAATCAGGTACCTATGGCGAGCGCTGCGCAACGACGGTCAGCACCTATGTGCGTGTGTAGTGTACGCAGTGCAGTGTGATACAAATTAAAGTGCGGATTGAGGCCGCTTTCAGGACAATAACACCAGACATGCTACGTAATGTGTGTCCATGAACAAGTGAGCGGCCTTGTGCATACAATACCAAGGTCACCACATCGAACCCCATCTTTAAAAATGTAAGTCAATTTACTAAATTAAGCAAAGCTTTAAGATTTTACTGTTTACTCGGTATAAAGTAATAATAAGGGATGAAACTAGTTAACCTAGGTACCTACCTAAACTTTGTTTCGATTGTTTACGTAAGTTTTGTTATTCCAGTTTTTACGTGCAATTTCTAGCTTAATAACGAGTAAACTGTAAATCAATAATTAGAATTACACATTAATTTTTACATCACGGTAAAGTAGGTATGGCTTATTGCGCGCGCGCGCGGCGGCGGCGGAATATTCCGTCAGTTGGCGCCGACAAAGAACACCGCCTCGCGCCTGCGCAGTAGGCTACGGTACTAGGCGCGCAGAGTTACGGAAGAGATTTATCGTGATATTAGCAAGTAACTTAAAAAGTTATTGACCTACGTAGTGCGGTGACACGTTTGTTATGATTTGAATTTAAGAAACCAATGAAACCGAAAATTTGGTATCAATTCTTAGAGTATTTTATTTTGAGTTGAAACTATGTATAGTGACTCTATACCAGCTGTTATATTTACTCCTTCAGGATCACTACAGCGTTTAAATTACACCCTGTATAGTATATTTCATTACAAGTGCGGAAAGGTTGTCATTGCAAAGAGTTCCGACAAATGTCTACCCGAGCCGAGGTGCAGCCGAAGGCGAGGGTTGACAGTCGGAACAAGATGCAATGACGGTTTCGCACGTGTACTGAACGACTATTTTTAATACAGTTGCGAAAAAATGAAGCAATTTAATAAAATAAGGTGGTGTTAATTAAAAAAAACTAGGGTCGAAATTACTCATTTTGTGCAAAAAACAACTAAAACTCGCAAAGAAAATTTCTGAAAAATTGCGCCAACCGTAGAATATAAGCAGAGATTTATTTTCTTCACCCATTCTGGTAGGCAAACGGAACTATGCCCATACAGCCAAGTCTTCAGTAGAATTTTTTTATTGATATGAAATGAAAATGAAATTTAATGAGATGAAATGAAATGATACCTAACCTAACTTATTCAATCAAATCATTAAATCTGATATTGAAACAAATTAGTAGCCTCTTTTTAGAAATATACGGATTTGCATGAATCATAAAAACTTCTATGAATTTTTTTAGTAAAAACTTCATGGTTGGTTTTTTTTTTTAATAGACATTACTTTGACAGTTGGGAAAGAGAACGCACGAGTTCGGGAAAGGTAAAAAAAAAACACGAATATGTAATAGCCCACATCCCGAACGCTATACGTCCCTGCAATACGCCACTTTTTGAGCAACTGTATTAAAATAGTATATTTCATTACAAGTGCGGAAAGGTTGTCATTGCAAAGAGTTCCGACAAATGTCTACCCGAGCCATGCCCGAGCCGAGGTGCAGCCGAAGGCGAGGGTTGACAGTCGGAACAAGTTGCAATGACGGTTTCGCACGTGTACTGAACGACTATTTTTAATACAGTTGCGAAAAAATGAAGCAATTTAATAAAATAAGGTGGTGTTAATTCAAAAAAACTAGGGTCGAAATTACTCATTTTGTGCAACAAACAACTAAAACTCGCAAAGAAAATTTCTGAAAAATGGCGCCAACCGTAGAATAGAAGCAGAGATTTTTTTTTCTTCACCCATTCTGGTAGGCAAAGGGAACTATGCCCATACAGCCAAGTCTTCAGTAGAATTTTTTTATTGATATGAAATGAAAATGAAATTTAATGAGATGAAATGAAATGAAACCTAACTTATTCAATCAAATCATTAAATCTGATATTGAAACATATTAGTAGCTTTTTTTTAGAAATATACGTATTTGCATGAATCATAAAAACTTCTATGAACTTTTTTAGTAAAAACTTCATGGTTGGTTTTTCATAGACATGATTTTGACAGTTGGGAAAGGGAACGCACGAGTTCGGGAAAGGTAAAAAAAAAGCACGAATATGTAATAGCCCACATCCCGAACGCTATACGTCCCTGCAATACGCCACTTTTTGAGCAACTGTATTAAAAAATATTTTTATTATTATTACCTTGAAGTTATGACTCTTCTCACAAATCTTCCTGTTTTCCTTGAGTGTGAGCCACTGCCCACGCGCGGCACACCAGCGCGCTCCACCGCCGCGCTGCTGACCGTCGGACGCGCCATCCTCGTCAGCGGCGCCAGTGCTGACCAGCTCGTCGGGCAGCACGCGTGCCATCTTCCCGAAGGCCGCCAGCGTCCAGTAGGTGGGCAGCGCGCACGGCGGCTCGGCGTCCGTGAGCACGAGGTGCGAGCGCGCGTGCGGGCTGGCGCGGGCGAGCGGGCTCGCGCGGGCACGCCGCTCGCCCGCCGGCAGCACCAGCGGCGGCCGCGACCCGTCCACGCACAGCAGCGTGCCGCCGCACGGCAGCGCGCTCACCGGCAGCTCTATAGCCGACCACTTATGGCAGTACACCTCTGTCGAGCAGACAATGGACATGAGCAACAGCGTACGCACGGCTAAACATCAAGCTATACACAACCAGCAGTGCTATTCTGTAAAAATCTCACCGTGAAAACTAAGGTGAAGTGAGCTGTCATTCCACCTGAGGGGCAATTCCCGTAATTTTTAAGAACGTTCACAGTCTGATCTCAGTCTCAATCTGTCAAAAATACTTCTAATTTCCCTACATTTTGACAAGTTTTTGACATTTGTTTGTCGCTGAGATGAGGCTGCGACCAGATTTTGAACGTTTCAAATTAGCAGGATTGGCCTACTGATGTTAGGGATTGCCTCCATTGATAGTTTACTTCACGCTCACTTCACCTATGTTATCACGGTGAGATTTTTACAGAATCGATAGGCACTATAAGATGACTTCTGATTGTATGAAAAACCTATAAAATTCGAGGTCAGCTAAAACTGGAAATGTATAGCTTGATGTGTAGCCGTGTGTACACGCCATTTAAAAAAAAAACCGGTCAAGTGCGAGTCGGATTCGCGCACGAAGGGTTCCGTATCATTATCTATAAAAACGGCAAAAAAAATCATGTCTGTTGTATGGGAGCCCCCTTAAATATTTGTTTTATTTTAATTTAATTATTTATTTTTAAAGTGAATTTAAAGCTAAATATTCTGTGAATATTTCAAGCGTCTACCTGTTGCCGTTATCAATATCGAGCAAAAAAAATCATATTTGTTGTATGGGAGCCCCCTTAAATATTTATTTTATCTGTTTTTTTAGTATTTGTTGTTATAGCGGCAACAGAAATTCATCATCTGTGAAAATTTCAACTGTAACTATCACGGTTCATGAGATACAATACCTGGTGACAGACGGACAGACAGACGGACGGACGGGCAGCGGAGTCTTAGTAATAGGATCCCGTTTTACTCTTTGGGTACGGAACCCTAAAAAAACATTTCATTCAGGCAAAAGGCATAATTATACAATTCCACAAATAGCATTTTATTTTATTGTACCAGCCGCCGGGTACCTGAATGTAGTACACATTCAGGTACCCGGCGTGTACCACAAATCTCATATTTATATTGAAATCCTCGTACGATTAGCGATCTTGAAGTTATTTTTCTAACGCCTATTAACTATCCTTTTTACTTATATATCCGTTTTCTCACTCTAACTTACAGAAATATTTATTTGGTAAAGTACCGATGCTCATTAAAAATAACAATAGTACAGGTACTAGGTCTGGTATCGGCATCATACCAAGGTACTGGTTCCCAAAAATACCGGTATTTCAAGCCCAGTGGGGTGATTCTCGAAATTTTAAGAACGTTCACAGTCTGATCTCAGTCTAAATCTGTCAAAAACACCTTTAATATCCTCTAATCTTTGACAAGTTGTTGACATTTACTATCGCCGACATGAGATTCGAATATGATAAGCCTTTTAATTAGCTGCAGTAAAATGACACTTCTTACTGTCATATCGTTAAAAAATGTTCTATTTCTACTAGTGATGTGATTAAAACGCAATGAAACATCGTTTTAATTTAGATATTCGAAACTGACCTATTTTGATTTAAACGTAAACATTCATATTTAATTTTTTACTGTAAAAATCCTACTGTATCGAACTAAGAAATATTTTTTTTTTAAATACATTAAAGTTTTCATATTATGGACTAACGTTTACTATGCAGGGTTATTTGCAAAACACCAAAACCTCAAAATCCTATCCGATCACTGAAGTGATGAGAAAATTATTGTTTTGAAATTAAGCATTGCTCATTTTTATATTGTAAACTTATCTACCTTGCTTACCTTACCTTATCTTCATTATAAACATCATCCTCCAATAATTATTATCCTCTTTTATAAAATCAATTTAACATGGATCGATTTTGAAAAAATTTTGATGTTAATTGAATGAATCGATTCTTTTGTCACATCACTATTTAAATTTCGTTAAAAAGTGGTAACACATAAGCTGTCATTTTACTGCACCAAATTCAAAAGTCTGACTTTAGATTTTGAACGTTTTTAATTACAGGAAGTGGCGTTCTGATTACGTACCTTTATCAGACTGTGCGGCGGCGCGGCGGAGCGTGGCCATGAAGTCCGTCATAGCGGCCACGTTGGCAAAGCGTGCCGGACACCGCCGACTGCCATCCATCAGTGACGTCAGCACCGGGATGCGCGAGCACGGCCGCGCCACCGAGTGCGAGCTCACCGCCTCCTCAGACGCGTTGCTTCGCTTGAACACAGCAGGCATCGTAAACCTATTTCTGTTTTTTTCTTTGGAATATTTTGTTTTGCTAGGTTTTTTAGAACTTGATACATCTTCATTGGTAGTTTTTGTTGTTCCAGATTGACTGGCACTTTCACTTGTTTCATTAACAGCTTCAGTACTGTTATTGGCAACTTGATTCGAACTCTCATCTGCTTTATTGATACTTTGATCAGAACTTTCCTTTGTACTACCAGCTTTAGCTGAATTGGAACCCTTATTACTATAAACAGTCGGATTAGAACTTTTATTGATAACAATACAATTCTCAGATTGATTGCCGTCGCTACTATTAGAATGATTGGAGTCTGTATCTTGAATTTCTATGACGTCGCCATCGTATAGTATTTTAGGCAAAGACATTATTTTTTGAGTCTTATCTCTTGTGTCTAATGGGTCGGTTGTGTCTAATGGGTCGGTTGTATCTAATGGGTCGGTTGTGTCTTGTAGCCCGTCTAAAGCACTCGTACTTTTAGTTTTAAGTAGACTTCTGCCACTCTCAGCGGCAGTTACTGGTTTCAAGAGACTCCTACTACTATTGCTTTTATTTACAGACTTCTTACATAAACACTTGACCGCTGCCAGCAAATCCGGTGTGGTTGTTTTTTTGATGTCCTTGGGTGTCTCCGATTCTTCGGTCAGGTCGACGGTATCGTTCGCGTATAACCTGTTGATGGTCCGTTTTATAACTTCGTCTGAGGGCAAGGTTACTGCCATTAGAATGGTGGTCTGGGGCCCCGCGGGCCCGTTGGGGACCCGCAGACTGAGCGCGTTGACCACGGGCGTGTTGTTGACCGGCTCTGTGATCAACGTGCGCGAGTACTCTTCTAGTATCGAGACAGGCTTGTCGGTGGGCACACTATTGCCTCTCGTAACTTGTACAGGTTGGGTAGGCTCCGAGACCTGTTCTGTTGTGAGATTCATGCGACGCGGACTAGCAGGTTGTATTTGGTAATTTTGTATCGCGAGATTCTTAGTACCTTCCTTCAGTTTGGATACAGCGATATTGTGTAGTGCATTCTCTGTGTTGCGGCGCGTGTCAGCAAGTTTAGGTGCTATAGCGACCGGGCTGAGACTGTGCCGAGCTGGCACGGGGTTGGCGCGCCTCCCACGAGTCTCCTCTTGCGGACTTATGAGACGAGATTGACGAATATAAGGCATTAAACCTGGTTGTACTAAATTTTGTGGGGGAGTTAGCTTTTGGCTAATGGTAGTTTGTGGAGTGGGACTTTGCACAGCAGTATGTTGTGCAGACGTACTTTGCACAACATGACCTTGTGCAGTGGGACTTCCCACACCCAGAGTTTGTGCAGTGGTACTTTGAACAATACGACCTTGAGCAATGGGACTTCGCACACCAGTATCTCGGGCACTGGTACTTTGTACAGAAGTGCCTTGCGTAGTGGTACTTTGCATAGCAGTTCCTTGCGTAGTGGTACTTTGTTCAGCGGTATCTATCCCAGTAGTGCTTTTATCTTTCTTAGAGGAAACATTGCTATTCTTATTTTTGGAGGAGGGATTGCTGTTGATGTGGAAGTACTTCGCGTTCATGTTCTTCTGCCGCTGCCACTCCTCAAAGTCGTTGACAGGCGGCGCGGGGGGCGAAGGTGCGGGGGCCGGGGGCGTACGAGCTCGGCTCTTTTTGGACCGGTTTGTGTAAGTCACCAGTTTAGCCTTTGCCCATCTAGCCATTGGGCCTGTGTTCGAAGGCGCGGCTTTCTTGGCCTTTTTGGGAGCAGACGTGGCCTTTTTGGGAGCAGACGTGGCCTTTTTGGGAGCAGACGTGGCCTGTTTGGGAGCAGACGTGGCCTGTTTGGGAGCAGACGTGGCCGCAATGGCCGTTGTAGCCGATGTGGACGCACGCGCGGGGCTCGGCGAACGAGAACTTTTCAGTGTTGGTTTCGAGTGAATTCCTGTTATAAATAAACTATTTTTAGCAAAAGAGAAAAATTTAAACCCAAAGAAATTTGAAGAAGTAATTAAATTGCAACTTACTTCCTCCTGCAGATTTCTGCAATACAACAAAAAAACATATGTCAGTATTTATGGTAATAATATGGACGAACATGCACAAAACACAACTAGGTACTTATAAAAAACTGCCGAACCACACAACTTGCGTAGCTTTTAAAAAGGCGCTCACACATCCAACTTAATTGCGTAATTTTTGGCAAACTGTCAACTCCTGCATATACTTTCTTGCATTTCAAACATAATGTTGTAATATTGTGACAAATAAATATTAAAAAAAACATAAGCATGCACGCACCACCCACCACCCATATACACCATGCACACTCCCACTTACCCCACATCCACCATGCACACCCCCACTTACCCCACATACACCCTACACTTCACACACAGTCACACCCAAATTAATGAAATAAATATATTATTTCTACTACATAATCATTTTAGTTACTTTATTTATTTCATTTAAATACTTATATTAAATTTTTAAATATTTTTATTTAAAAAAAAAACGCTCTGATTGTGTATGTAAGCGGAGGAGCTGTTGGTTGAGTTGACTGATTGATTGAACTGAATTTCTGAGAGAATGATTTGATTCGTTTGACATCACCGGGACCAATTAGCTGATGGTATTCTGTCACATCTGGTTGGACTAGAAACCTTATCCTTATTTTTCTGCTAGAGATAAGGCTAGGCTTATGGTGAGCGATCATACAGTACAGTTATACGGAATCAAACAATTTCTAACAATGTTTTGTTTGCCTTTAATGTTCCGGGTTTCGGGTTAAGGGCCTATACTACCTCAAATGGCTTAGCATGATCCTCCGTTACGTCGAAAATACTGCAGCATTAATTTTGAAATAAATATATGGTAAAGTTGAGGATTAATGTAAAGTCTTATGTTAGACGAAAACACGATTTCATAAAATTTTCTCGATAGAAATAAAATCCAAAGTTGCCCCTAAACCGAATAATAAACCGCTGGTATTCGAAAAATACTTCAAATTAGATCATGAAACTTTTTATACTAACCGAACTAACTATAAAGCAGGTCTTATGTTATTTACTTTTTTTAATTACCATTATTTTCACCGTAAAAACCAAATACCTAAACTATTGGCGCTGCCTGCCGCCTAGCACCGCACTCTGTCTCGCTCTCACTCAGTCCGCGAGCAGTATCGTGCGAGCGAGTTAAAGAGTGAATTTTAGCTGAGGTAGTGTAGGCTCTTAAGGCCCCTTCTTATACAGAGAAGGAATGAGCTAGATCACCATGCTGACTCAGTGAAGTTCAGGGTTTCCTTACGATGTTATCCTTCACCGTTAGTCAGTGATGTCTAAGAATAATTAAGCAACTTAGAAAGTACGTATAACTTTGAAAAAGTCACATTGGTACTTGCTAGGTCTGAACTTGCAAGACTGAAAAAAATTATTTCTTACAAATCACATTAAAGCGATTTCATTAAGCCTTACTGACTTTATGCAGTAAGAAGAAATGTTTGTAAAACAATAAAAGACAAGACAGTAACGTTTAAGACTATGCTATTGTATAATCCTTAAAACGGATAACAGTGGCCACTATATTCCGTTTTAAGGATTATGATAAAACTAAACAATATAAAACTACCGCTTCTAATAATATTAACGTATAATCTTGTGAAGCACAACTTAACGTGCTTATTTTCTGCATTTTGATTCTAAATTGGATGAAATAACCAAACAAACGATGAGGGCGCCACTGTGCGGTCGGCATAGTCTTAATGATTGAACATACCATTTACTGAAAAAAACGTTAAAGTTTAATGTCATGGCGGTAACATTTTGCCTGAAACTTTAACTGTTTTCGGGTCAGTAAAATATACTGTTTTGAACGTTAGGCTCATATGGAACTGTTGAAAGCATTTCAGATTAATGTTTTTTTTTATTTACTGCTTATCTCTTTCAGAGAACTTGCGGCGTAAGGGTCAGCGCAGACAGAGAGGAGCGCAGCGAAGAGGATTTTATTAAGGCACTCGAAAATCAACTTTAAAATTACTGAAATAAAGTGCATATATGCTTGAAACTGACAAAAAATGCTCGCGCGTCCTCGAAGATACGCGGGAAGGCACGCGCGCGCGCGGCGTCGTATCGGCGCCCCGTCAGAAAATGCCCGAGACCGCGCGAGAATTATTCCTTTCTATCTGCGCTGACCTAACCTAACAGATAAGAAACGGGCCACGACGACTAAAATAATAAATAGAAATAATAGGCTAGTTTCCACCATCAATAAATTGAAAATATATTTAGTCCGTCAGTTAGAGTATTGGAAAATAATGGACACGTATTTTTTGTTTTTGTAAATCAATGGATATTGGCAAATATAAAACGCATCAAAACTCGGGAGTGGGGGCTCGTGACGTCAGAACGCACTAAAATTATACCAAGGTGTGACGTATCCGGCAGTTGGGTCTCGAGGTGGCATTGGCATTGCAGTCCGAGGCCATGTCTTTTCATGGGCCTCGGAACGGGCCGCCTTCGGGATCCCAACTAACGGTAGGAGGGGTTCACATCGGCGTCGAGACAACGATGAGATACCTGGGTCTCGTCCTCGACAGCCGGTGGAACTTCGTCGAGCACTTCCGACGTTTGGCTGCCAAGCTGGAACGGGCCGGGGCCGCCTTCAAGCGGCTCTTGCCCAACCTGAGGGGGCCAAACGCCTCCAGCCGGAGGCTTTACGCGGGGGTCGTGCGGTCCATGGCCCTGTACGGGGCCCCGGTGTGGGCGCGGTCACTGCGGCGGCGAGCCGCCCACTAAAGCGCTACCAAGCCGTAAGGCTAGGGCACGCCACGATAGTGGCGGTAAGACCCCTCTTTGAGGAGTGGCTAGAGAGGCTCCACGGCGCCCTCACCTACCGCCTGACGCAGGTCCTCACCGGACACGGGTGTTTCGGGAGGTTCCTGCACACCATCGGGCGGGAGGAAACGCCCGGGTGTCACCACTGCGAGGGTCGCCCGGAGGACACGGTGGAGCATACGGTGGCGGTATGCCCCAATTGGGCGGAGCACCGCCGTGTTCTCGCAGAGGCGATCGGCGGCGGCGGCGACCTCTCGCGCCCGGCCCTGGTTCGAGCCATGGTCCGGGGCGAGAGGGAGTGGGAGGCAGTCACCTCCTTCTGCGAAGCAGTCATGCTAGCGAAGGAGGTAACGGGACGGCTGAGGGAGAGAGCCTCACGTCCCAGCCGCCGCGGGAGACGCTCCGGGCGTCGGGAGCCGCGAGACGACTCCCGGCCACCGTAGGCGCGGGCCTGCGGGCGGAGAGTAATGAGTAACTCTCCGTCCGATCAGGACCAGGCCCGTGCCGGACGGCGCGTACGTGTTCCACGCGCGCCTCAAAGAAATGTCAGCAATAAGGAAGGGGCCCGTAAGGGCCGAAGCCTGCCGGGGCAGCGGGATTGTCCGAAAGGGTTACCGCTACCCCGGAACACAAAGGGCTAAGGAAGGAACACGGGTGGGTTTTAGTCAGTAAGAGTCTGACACTCCCTTCTGCTCCACCCAGAGCGGGAGGGGTCATTTGATGATTTCCCATCCACAAAAAAAAAAAAAAATGGTGTGACGTATTGAGAATTTTAAAAGCGTCGTATTTTCGTCAATTTTGGTTTACGTATCAAAAGAAAAAATACAGGTCAAATATTTTTTGATAATCTAACTGATGGACTAATTTCAGTTGACAAGCCTATTAGCGATCATTGTGCCGATAGTCGTGACAGCCAATGGATTAATATCCAAGAGCCTCCACCAGCACCTGGGGAGGCTCTCGTTGAGCAGCTGGATCAAGGGCTTGATTCAGAAACCGGTACTTCTGGACACGGCCTGCATTGTTAGGAGGTTCCTCTCTCTGGAGCCCTGACCTCCGGTAGCTTAGACCCTGTTCCCGATACCGGTGGGCTATTTTTTTTAAATGTTTTTATATTTTAATATTTAACATTAATATAATTTATATGTAAATAATGAAATGAACAGAAAAAAAAATATGAATCAAACACACACTTTTGCCACGGAACCTAATTTTTTATCAAATTTATGTTTCAAATTAATATTATTTCTAGTTAAACAAATTTCAACTTTATTTTAATGGCAATTGATTGTGATTTCAAAATGACTAGCACTATTGAAAAAGTTATTAAAATGTTTTAAGTTGTAGCATAAACTGAACTTTATTGTGTAAGATTTAAAGTTATTTTTCCACTAGCTTTTGCCAGCGACTTCGTCCGCGTGGAATAATGACTTCCGGAAATTGAGGCACTAACTCTCATAGAGTTTAACCGATGTGCTCTTTCTTCTGCCGATTCTTGAGAACGCGTATTTCTCATTCAACGCGTTTTTCAAGACAATAGCGGGCGGACGCGTCCGCTTGGGGCTTGAATATCTAAAAATATATAACTACGTCTAATATATAAAATAATATACAACGTGGCGCTACAATGGTGACATTAATTTAACACACGGGTAGGGCTAGTGCCTATTAATCATATAAATTTTGATAGGTTAAAATAATTCGTAAATAAAAAAAAAAATGTTTTCAAACAAACTAAATAATAAAAAAGTAACTAAAATTGGGATCACCCTTGCAAAAATCCATTCATGAAATTACTTACCTATACTCCATTTACAATAAGATAAGAAATTTAAACAAACCTTTATTACAGCTTGTTCAACCGATTTTGACTTCTATTCCGTAGGCATAAGGATGGCATTAAAAGCAAAAAAAGTGCTTACAATAACAACTGTTTGCTGCTTTTAATGCCATCCTTATGCCTACGAAATAGAAGTCAAAATCGATTGAACAGACGGTAAAAAAGCTTTGTTTAAATGTCTTAATCTTATTCTAAATGGGAGTATAGCTGCTGGCTTACGTTAACTCGGAGCGGCAACGCGTCGTTTCGCGCGCTAACAATCGCGCAACGCGTCTTGTATGTACCTACTCGTGATCGGTCCGATTCTTTGACGGCATATTATCAAAGAAACCGAGCGACGCAAGTGGTACCTACAGCGAAGGTGCTTAGTGTCTAACAGAGTATGCACTTTTCTAAATTTGAATGGGTGCCACTTTTCGCGCTTTAATATCCTATGGACGGCTCTGTGATGGACTTGAAAATTAGGATCATGTCCGCATATTCAGCTGCTGTATAGTTCGGATGTGTATTGGCCATCACGATCACAAGTTTACACAAGCGTTAATAAAATAACACAAATAAAAGCGTCCGTATCGCAAGAGATGTAAACGTACCTACTAGATTAGAAAACGAAAACAAAGCAAAGCGTCTTTATCGCAGTATCTAATTACACAAAAATAAAGCAAAAAATATTAGACACCGTAGTCTGAAGAAGTGTATCAAGGACACGGGTTCGGCTATCACTAGAAATGCAAAAAAACAATTCGAGTTCGGTGCGGCGGCGGCGGGTGGAAGGGAGGGCGCGCGTCGCCTGCGCCGCTCGCCGACAAAGGGCTATCTCTTTCCTTCAATTGGATACTCTTTGCATTTGTTTCATCCTAATAGTATTGCTTATTCGTTTTAATTTCATTGATGCGATGTTATGATCCGTGACCCCGGCAAATGACCGCTGTGCGACAGTTCTTTAAATACAGGTTGCTCTAAGATGCTATTTTCTAAAATTTAAAATAAATCCGTAAATAATAACGTTTAATAGAAATATAATTTCTAAATGAAACGAAAATGTGAATACGTATATGTTTGTTAAATTAATGTCACCATTGTAGCGCCACGTTGTATAATAAAACCTACTTCACTTAAAACTAAATACCTATAACTACTATAATTAATAATACCTATACCTATAATTAATAAAAGTACCTACGCTTTTACCTACTTAATATTAAAAAAAAACTGAACATAAATTAACCAAAACTTACCTACTACTAACTAACTACTACTAACCTATTACTACTTCACCTAAAAAGAAATCCTGTTTTCCCAACATTTCCCTTCACTGCTCTGCTCCTATTGATCGTAGCGTGATGAAAAGTATACTATAACCTGCCCAGGAGTATGAAGAACAATTGTACCAAGTTTCGTTGAAATCCGTCGAGTGGTTTTTGTTTCTATAACGAACATACAGACAGACAGACAGACAGACAAAAATTTTACTGATTGCATTTTTGGCGTCAGTATCGATCACTAATCACCCGCTGATAGTTATTTTGGAAATATATTTCATGTACAGAATTGACCTCTCTACAGATTTATTATAAGTATAGATAAACTTATATATTTGGTTAAATTTTTGGCAAATAAATAGCGAATGCAGATAACAGATGCAGATACTCTGAAATATTAAAAACATCAGCAGATGCATGCATTCTATACGTTACTTTCGGCTCACTCATTTGTAATGAGTAAGCCGACGTTGGCACGGACTTAATTTTTGGCGGGATTTTTTCGTGCAATAGATTTTCAACGCACTGCTTACCGTCAAGAGTTGAAAATCAACCAGTGTGGTTTTGTGACACGCGATGCACTCTGTTGGATTCTCAATGCTAGGCTCAACACCGGCCGGGGCAGCGGGATTGTCCGAAAGGGTTACCGCTACCCCGGAACATAAAGGGCTAAGGAAGGAACACGGGTGGGTTTTAGTCAGTATGGGGGTCTTTTGATAATTTCCCATCCTCGAAAAAAAAAAAAAATGCTTAACACCGAGAGTTTAAAATCCAGTGCGCGATAAAATCCCGCAGCGATATTTTTACGTAAGAATTGCAGTAATGGTACACAGATATGTCATACCTTCTTTTTCCGTTCTGTCTGTTTCTCTCTCGTCGTCTTAGTGTTGCAACAAAACAAAATTTAAAGTCATTTCATCATCTGCCTAGACTTCTCCAAACTATGTTGGGGTCGGCTTCCAGTCTAACCGGATGCAGCTGAATACCAGTATTTTATATGGAGCGACTGCCTATCTGACCTCCACAATCCAGTTAATGATAATAAGATACTCCTTGGTAAGACTGGTTGTCAGACTTTCGGGCTACTGACGACCTGTAACGACTGTCAAAGATCCACGAATGACAGCCGGGACCAACGGCTTAACGTGCTTTCCGAGGCACGGAGGGGTCTTGGGTATGTGAAGATGGTCACCCATTTACGGACCAACCGCGGCAAGCAAAGCTTAACCTGATCAATCGACCCGTGCGGCTGTAATTACTTAGCCACAATTTGGAATTACTCTTAGTATATCAGCACGTTTTGAACGGAATTGGTAACAATTTAACAAACACACTTCACTCACTCGTTCTTTCACTTTAGCTAAAAGAAGAATAAAGGGGATTGAAGATTTTTTTATGGAGCCCGGCCTACCTGTCCACCATTTTTTATTTCAAAATGGCGGCCACCCATGATTCCTATACAGGGTTACTTTTCAATGACCAGCCAAATTTAAGGGTGTGGTACAGACCATCAAACTGAACAATTTTCTCCATGGGACCAACATCGTAATCGCGAATAAAAATTAAGCCGTCCCATACGTTTAGGTCGAGTAGGTATGAAGTTTTCTATGGGACAGTTGATAAATTTTTCGCGATTACGATATTGGTCCCATGGAGAAAGTTGTCCAGTTTGATGGTCTATACTACAACCTTAAATTTGGCTGGTCATTGAAAAGTAACCCTGTATAAATCGATAGCTGACATCAATGCAAACAGAAAACTTGAAAAATATGGGTGTCACGTGATAAACTTTGAACGTTAATGTCTTGGAAACGTGGCACTTAACGGGGTCTTATTATGTTTTCTGTGTACATTGATGTCAGTTATCGATTTTTATAGATTTCATGCGTGGCCGCCATTTTGAAAGAAATTAAAAATGGCGGACAGCTAGGTATGCCGCGGACCTTCAAAGCCATTTAGTTAGGAATTTTATTGTTATTTTTTATTTTTATTGAATGTGTGTGCGGTAATTTTCTTCGAGGAACAGACGACGATGTCGTGATAAAGTGCCTTTCCCTGTCTACAAAGAAAAAGGGAAGAGGAAGATCTCAAACCAGATGGATGAGGAAGGTCCAAAAGGACATGAGGGAGATGGGACTTGCGGAAGATGACGCACAAGACCGAAAAAATATCGCATGATTGGGAAATCCGACCCCGCGTAACCGGAAAAGGCGAGGCCAAAGAATAAGAATTAGGGGTTTATTCATAAATTTTGCTTAAAGAAGAGAAGTTTAAACGTCAAAAATGTATGGTTAAACAGTCGATAATAATCACTTATTTTTAAGCAACTTTTATGAATAAAACCCTGAATGTTTGCATTTAGTCGGGTAATTTAAAAAGTTAATGAAATAAAAAGTAAAACCATTATTATTAGATAAATGTAAAAATTATAAAAGGAAAAGTGTGATTTTTTCAAAAATAGAAAGCAATCGTTTTTTAGTGCGCGGCTATAACGCCGAAGCAATGTAAAAAAAAAAATTAAGAAAAAGTTATAATAAATGTTACACAGCACCTTGCAGCGCTACACATTTACACTCATATTCCTATGCTGAGGTGCGCGCAACAACACGCGCACACGCAGTCCAGTCGATCTATTCAGTAAATATATCACCGTAAAAACATGGGTGAAGTGAGCTGTCAATAGTGGCAATCCCTAACATCAGATGGAATGACAGCTCACTTTACCGCCGCCATTTTGAAAAAAAACAAAATGGAGGACAGGGAGATACTCCACGGACCGTCAAAGCCCATAAGGTGAAGTGAACTGTCATTTTGAAAACAAAATGGCGCAGCAGTTCCTTTTCACGGTGAGATTTTTACAGAATAGCATTTTAATGCTGATGACTGCGACACTGGCTCCGATCCTGTCGTTCACAAACTAAACTAAATTTAAGTTCAGTGCATCTTTTTCTTTCTATTTCATTATGAAAAGGACAGAAGATAAATATTAGTTTAGTCCTGTCAAATTAGTCAGCACCTGACGTAAATTGACGTATTTTTAGTAGCTAATTTTTTTATCACGTCTAAACTTGTCTATGGATTATCTAATTTGACAGGACTAAACTAATACTTATCTTCTGTCCTTTTCATAATGAAATAGAAAGAAAAAGATGCACTGAATTTATATTTAATTTAATTTGTGGACAACAGAATCGGGGCCATTCTCAACCAAACTCAAACTATAGACATACCTGGAGCATTTGCTCGATGTCTTCGTGCAGCAAACGTAGCTGTTGGTCGAGGCGATGTCGCGCGTCTACGTCGCTGAGGTGCGCGCAACAACACGTGCACGCGCCGTCCGGGTGACTGAGACAAACGTGATGCAAAATCTTAGCTATAATTTCAGTATAATCTTAATATATATAAATTACGTGTCACGTTGTTTGTCCGCAATGGACTCCTAAACTACTGAACCGATTTGAATAAAATATTGCACACTGTGTGCAGTTTCATCCAACTTGAAAGATAGGATAGTTTATACCTCAATTTATAATCGCAATATTATTTTATTGCGAATATTGCCAGGACAAGGTTTATATGAAAGAAAATTTCGGAAATTAAAAAAAAATGCACCCGTGCGAAGCTGGGGCGCCCCGCTAGTAAGCTTATAGTTGAACTGCTGTATGCTTAGCTAGACGTTTCTATGTTTGCAAAAAATTTAAACACTTCTACGTTTATCATAAAGCTTTTATTATTGTATCGTTTTCTTTCCTAATGCGTATTTATTATTACTTATACAGGGTTATTTGAAAAACACCAGCAACCTCTTAAGAGGTCATTGTACTCATCATTATGAACAACTTTTAGTATGGGACCAAACCTGAAATCGCGAAAAATAAATCCGCTGTTCCCTACATTTTGACGAGATAGACGAAGATAAATGTAGGGAACAGCTGATTTTTTTTTTCGCGATTTCAGGTTTGGTCCCATAGTAAAAGTTGTTCATAATGATGAGTACAATGACCTCTTAAGAGGTTGCTGGTGTTTTACAAATAACCCTGTATATGCTGTGGACAACGCTGTTGATTGCATAATTGTTAAGTACCTCTTAAGTTTATTTGTATTCTAGATTATGTAATTGTTTGTAGTTCCAAATAAAATAAAAAATAAAATAAAAATAACAGTGTTCGTAATTTATACTAATAATAAAGCTGAAGAGTTTATTTGTTTGTTTAAACGCTCTAATCTCCGGAACTACTAGGTCGGATTTGAAAAAATCTTCTTGCATTCTAACATCACACTAGGACCCTAAGGAGCTGAGCTAAAACAAAACAGTGAGAAAGAATGCTAACCGAACACGAAGTACAAGCAGCGCGGGCAGGCGATGCGATGCGACGAGGTTAGGGGGAACAACATATTTTATGCAGACAAAGTTGCAGACAGAAGCTAGTCGTTAATATAAGTCTGAAATCGCCAACCCGTCTTGAGCAAGCGTGGTGATTAACCCTTTAATCGCCCGACTTTATATCAGGGGCCCAAGTCAGCTATTTTTATAAATTCGCCATTCCAACACGATCCCATTGTCATTTTACTAAAAGTTCGTAAAATTCATAATGGTCGATCATTGGTCGGTCAATGGTCGGAGAAAAACTTTGCTAGAATTCATTTTTACATATTACGTATTAGTGTTTGCAATCCGAAGTAGTAAGAAGTTCGTAAATAGCAATAAACATTATATTTATTCATTTGTCATTATGTACGAGATTACCATTTTATGCCATTTCTTTCAATGGAGTGTCAGTGGTTGACCTTTGGAAAGTCATAATGACGCCATTATATTAGTAGATTATCAAACTTGTCAAAATCAACAATTATGAAATCAATGATAGACCATTCTGACACTATTGTAATAGCAGACTTGAGGCCTTGTCGTGCCCCCAGCGCCCGGCACAGTGATTCGATTTTTTTTTTTGTTTTTCAAATAACCTGATAGAATACATCGTAATTAATAAAAAAAGCAGAGTAAACGAGTTGTGGTATTTGGTCGTAAATATACGACCCTGGCGAAATGGGCACGAAAATATTTGTCGGATTAATCCGACGTTGTTAAATTATTATTATTAACCAGAATGTGGTCGTGAGAGTACGTACTTGTGCAGCGGGATCTCGTCGAGGCCGATGCGGCGGCGCGAGTCGTTGACCTCGCGGTGACGCCGCGCCGCGCAGCAGTGGGACCGCTCCTGCACCGGTTCCGCCGCAGGCGCAGTCTACACACACACATAACAATCTAGGTGAGACAATATTAGGCTATTTTCAAAAAAAAAATCTTTTCCCACAAAGCGTACATTTCATTCAAACTATCAATTTCATTCAAAATTTTGGCTTTGTTTTTTTTTCTTTCTTTCTTGCTTTTCTGTATTAAAAAGAAATAAAAATATTTTATTTTGGACACGGTCAGGTAATACAATATTAAAAAAGAAAACATTAAAAGTGAAAACAACAAAAAATAAAAGAAGACTCGAAAATACTAAGTAAAAACTTTAAGGGCCTATTCTACCTCAAATGGCTTAGCATGATCCTCCGTTATGTCGAAAATACTGCAGCATTAATTTTGAAATAAATATATGGTAAAGTTGAGGATTAATGCGAGGTCTTATGTTAGACGACAACACGATTTCATAAAATTTTCTTGATAGAAAAAAAATCCAAAGTTACCTCCATACCGAACAATAAACCGCTGGTATTCAAAAAATAGTTCAAATTAGATCATGAAACTTTGTATACTAACCGAACTAACTATAAAGCAGGTCTTATGTTATTTACTTTTTTTAATTACCATTATTTTCACCGTAAAAAGCAAATACCTAAACTATTGGCGCTGCCTGCCACCTAGCACCGCACTCTGTCTCGCTCGCACTCAGTCCACGAGCAGTATCGTGCGAGCGAGATAAAGAGTGAATTTTAGCTGAGGTAGTGTAGGCTCTTAAATGCACGGTGCATTTTCATTCCCTTACAGAACATAAGTCGAACAAGGAATTTGGTATAGAGGTAAAAATATTCATATTCCCACTACACCGCCACTCTAGCAATCCATAGTAATATTATAAATGCGAAAGTGTGTCTGTCTGTCTGTCTGTTACCTCTTCACGCTTAAACCAGTGAACCGATTTAGATGAAATTTGGTATAGAGATAGTTTGAGTCCCGGGAAAGGACTTAAGATAGTTTTTATCCCGATATTCCCACGTGTTAGACACTTATGCGGGTAAGACCGCGGGGCGCTGCTAGTATACAATATGTAACTGAATTATGAAGGTAATTTGCTCTGAACAGTTTTCTGTCATTTTTAATATAGGTCATTCTTTATCCCAAAATTTAATAAAACTACTAACGAAACTACAGTCACACATCCGCTGCTGTCAAAATAAACCAAAATGGACGAAGCACCCACTACGCTAGACCCTGATACGTGTGCGACTGTGTGCGTATTACATTACCCATGTCTGGGTACGGCTTTATTGGCATTAGAGAAGTGACATGATAAAATGTGAGTGTGTTTGTGTGCGTGAGGGTGTGAGGGTGTATGCGTGCGGGTGTGAGGGTGCGTGTGGGTGTGTGTGCATCTGTGTGTGCATGTGGGCATGTGCGTGTGGGTGTGTGCGTGTGGGTGTGTACGTGTGGGTGTATTGCACATACCGTGAGGCCGTCGAGCGCGGCCTGCAGCTCATCGTCGGCGGGAAGGTCGAGCGCGCGCCATTCTGCAACCAACACAAATATAATTTAAAGTCGTGTATGAGACTGCGTTTCCACCAGAGATCTGCGAGGATGCGTAGCGAGGGATGTGTGTGAAACAAACCAATAACCGCTTCATTTTCATAGCTTGAACTAAGTTAGCGTTGTTAACGGGTTAGTTTTACAGATTCCTCGCTCTGGTGGAAACGCCGCCTTAAGGGGGAAGGATCTTTAGGGTAGGGGCCCGTAAGGGCCGAAGCCTGCCGGGGCAGCGGGATTGTCCGAAAGGGTTACCGCTACCCCGGGACATAAAAGGCTACGGAAGGAACACGGGTGGATTTTAGTCAGTAAGAGTCTGACACTCCCTTCTGCTCCACCCTGAGCGGGAGGGGGTCATTTGATGCTTTCCCATCCATAAAAAAGGGGGGAAGCACCAGGGTAGCCCGCGAAATTCAAATGTTCTTACGTTTTTTTGCAATTTATCAGCAGTGGTGTGCCAGTGGTAACGGCCGAAACTTACAAGTTGTAGGTCGTAGGTTCGAACCCAGACAAGCATTTTACTTTGTGTATATTTTAATTTCATCACCACCGCTTTCAAAACGGTGAAGGAAAACATCGTGAGGAAACCGGCATGTCCTAGAACCAAAAATACGAAGACATGTGACATCTACCAACTCGCACTGGGCCCGCGTGGTGGATTACGGTCCACACCCCTTTTTTTTTTTTTTTTTTGTGGATGGGAAATCATCCAATGATCCATCCCCTCCCGCTCTGGGTGGAGCAGAAGGGAGTGTCAGACTCTTACTGACTAAAACCCACCCGTGTTCCTTCCTTAGCCCTTTGTGTTCCGGGGTAGCGGTAACCCTTTCGGACAATCCCGCTGCCCCGGCAGGCTTCGGCCCTTTCGGGCCCCTTCTTTTATGCTGACATCTCTTTGAGGCGCGCGTGGAACACGTACGCGCCGTCCGGCACGGGCCTGGTCCTGATCGGACGGAGAGTTACCCATTACTCTCCGCCCGCAGGCCCGCGCCTACGGTGGCCGGGAGTCGTCTCGCGGCTCCCGACGCCCGGGGCGTCTCCCGCGGCGGCTGGGACGTGAGGCCCTCTCCCTCAGCCGTCCCGCCACCTCCTTCGCTAGCATGACTGCTTCGCAGAAGGAGGTGACTGCCTCCCACTCCCTCTCGCCCCGGACCATGGCTCGAACCAGGGCCGGGCGCGAGAGGTCGCCGCCGCCGCCGATCGCCTCTGCGAGAACACGACGGTGCTCCGCCCAATGGAGCATACCGCCACCGTATGCTCCACCATGTCCTCCGGGCGACCCTCGCAGTGGTGACACCCGGGCGTTTCCTCCCGCCCGATGGTGTGCAGGAACCTCCCGAAACACCCGTGTCCGGTGAGGACCTGCGTCAGGCGGTAGGTGAGGGCGCCGTGACCCCTCACCTGAAGAGGGCTGTGCCCCAGCAGTGAGAACATCACAGGGTGATTATGTGTGCAAGTTATAAAACATTGGCGCCGATTTTGTTCACAAACTAAACTAAATTTAAGTTCAGTGCATCTTTTTCTTTCTATTTCATTAAGAAAAGGACCGAAGATAAATATTAGTTTAGTCCTGTCAAATTAGTCAGCGCCTGACGTAAATTGACGTTTTTTTAGTAGCCAATTTTTTAATCACATCTAAACTTGTCTATGGATTATCTAATTTGACAGGACTATTATACTAATATTTATCTTCTGCCCTTTTCATAGTGAAATAGAAAGAAAAAGATGCACTGAACTTAAATTTAATTTAGTTTGTGAACAACAGAATCGGGGCCACTTTTTCACATCCACCGTTATTTTATATTTATGTAAATAAATTATAAATACCCAATGGTTTAGCACGCGACGATGGCAAGAGACCATACGGCATGTCTCTATGTCCATAGAGGTTAGGTAGCTCTGCAGTGTGGGACGTAACGTTTGTCGTTTCTCTTGCATCATCCCATATTTCTGTCTCAGCCTGCTGCGCTGGCGCTGCTGCTGTGGCTGCGGAAAATCTCAAGTAGCGTAAGCATAAACTTATCTATCCTAACATTATAAACACGTAAAATTTGTTTGTATGTAGAGGGGGTAATCTCTGAAACTACCAGTCGGATCAGATTTTTTTTTTTTGCAGTTGATAGCCCAATTCTTGAGGAAGGCTATATGCTGTTAAATATCACGCTATGACCCTTAAAAACGAAAATAAGCCATATAGAACGCTAAGCGAAAACCAACTGATGGCGCGGCCAGGTGATGAAGGCGGGTCGGGGGAACAAGAAATTTCACGCGGACGAAGTCGCAGGTTTAGCTAGTTAATTATATTTTCGAGCCAATTGGGGTCGAAACCCTCGGGTTGTGGGGTCAGAGTGCTCATAGTTTGTTCAACAAAATCTCCAATCAGCTGGTTTCACAAGTCCCGCCGTGAACCAAGAGCTGGCTTTTACCTTAGCCCGAGGCTAGGCATTGCCATACAACGTGGCAATGCCGCCAGTCTCTTGGGTGTGAAATATGGCGAGGGGGGTAATGGCTGATTTGCGTTATGCTCGTGAACGGGTGCTGCTTGTGATGACCATTCACAGCTATGTGAACTGAACCCAGTATTGCATACATATGTAAGCTGTCACGCTCTTTATACCCGGAGGCTTTTATTTAGGTAGCAAGTTTTTGTTTACATTTTTAATTTTTGCTTGAGTACGTATTGTTTTTATTGTATTTGTGGGTATATTGGCGTGGCAAGCTGACATATGGCAAATAATTTAATTTAATGTTCTGTGTTCTGTAACGTCAATAACTTTGCATACCTAGTATTGTATACAATTAAATATTTTCTAACTGAACAGACAGCTGTGCTGCTAGGGAGTTTGTTGCGCCACTTCTTCTCCCCAGCGAAAGCACTAGGAAGTCGTGAAGGGCGGGCGTTTTGGGGGACTGTCTTTTGTAATTGACGTTCGAAAAGTGCTGATTCTCAGCCTAGTTTGAATAAAGGTCAAAGTCAAATCATTTATTTCAAATAGGCACTTAAAAGGCACTTTTGAACGTCAAAATTTAAAATTAAAAAATAGAATTGATTCTAGTCGCCCATTCGAAAATCTAGTTTTCGTGTGGAGAAGAATGGGCAAGAAACTCCACCGTTACTCTTTTAAAATGTTTTACAAGTTTTTGTATACATTCATTATATAATTATATGTGAAGACAATGCACCTAAAATAAAATTTAGTCTACCAAAAATGGTAAAAGAATTAAAAATATAACAGACTGGTAAATCAATTATGTGATAGATACATGGTGCTCACATATTTACAAAGATTGTAAAATTTTACTAGTATTTTAAAAAGTGTGTGAGTTACATTTGTCACAGAATGTAAAAAACAATGTATTAAAAAAAAATGTGTACCTATAAATTAAATTAGCAACTAGTTTGATTTTGTCTACTCTAGATTGTCCTATGGAGCAGGACCAGCATGTTTCCAAACATTGTTATCTTGGATATAATCCTCCAATTTGTAATATCCTTGTTTACAAAGTGTACTTTTAATATGAGTTTTAAATTTTCTTTCATTTAATTGTAATATATCAAAAGGTATTTTGTTGTAGCATTTAACACAGTACCCCATAAAAGATGTTTGCACTTTAGATAATCTGAAAAAAAGTTGATCTAATTTATCTGTATTTCTAGTATTAAAATTATGTCTATCACTTATTTTATTAAAAAGATGTTGATTTTTTCTTACATACATAATATTTTCATAAATGTATTGGCAAGGTACCGTCATAATATTAACCTTTTTAAATAGTTCCCTAAGAGATTCACGGCGACGTAGATTGTAAATGGCTCTGACAGCTCTCTTTTGCAAAATAAAAATGGATTCAATATCAGCAGCCCGACCCCACAGTAAAATGCCATATGACATAATACTGTGGAAGTAACTAAAATAAACCAAACGCGCAGTTTCTACATCTGTTAACTGTCTTATCTTTCTAACAGCATAAGCGGCCGAGCTTAGCCGCCCCGCAATAGATGTTATATGAGGCCCCCATTGTAATTTCTCGTCTAGCGTGATTCCTAGGAAAACTGTCTGATCAATAAATATAGTTTTTGGCCATTCAATATGATGTCACATTCGCTGCTTCTAACATTAGGCAATTTAAATCTAATGCATTTGGTTTTTTTTTTTCATTAAGTACTAAATTATTTACCGTAAACCAATCTTGGACCTGAAGAATAGAGTTATTCACGTCGTCAAGATTTTGTGACCGTCGGTCTATTTTAAAGATCAATGATGTATCATCTGCAAATAACACCATCTTTGGTTGATTTTGAAGTAATTGGGGTAAATCGTTAATATAAACTAAAAAGAGGAATGGACCCAATATCGAACCTTGAGGAACGCCCATTGTCATTTCAGACCCTAATGAGTTTATGCCGTTTACTTGAACTTTAACCTTTCTATCTTTCAGGTATGATCTTAGCAAATCAAGTGCTGTTTTTCTAATCCCATAGTGCTCCAGTTTCATCAGAAGTGTCTCATGGTTTACGCAATCGAACGCCTTAGAGAGGTCGCAAAAGATTCCAAAAGCATCTTGTGCTTCTTCCCAGGCGTTAAAAATGTTCTTTATTAGGGTAACACCGGCGTCAGTAGTACAACGCCCTTTGGTGAAACCGTACTGGTGTTCATGAAAGATGAAATTTTTATTAAAGTGACGTAACATTTGATTGAGCATAAGCTTTTCAAACACCTTACTGAGAACTGGCAGAATCGACACAGGCCTATAATTGTTGGGTTCTTTACTGTCACCGGATTTGAATAATGGAACTACTTTACTTTTCATAAGATCGGAAAAACTCCTTGATCAACACTGGTGTTAAATATGAAAGCTAAATAAGGCGCAATGGTTTCGATGAGAGATCTACATACTTTTACAGACATTCCCCAGAGATCTTCTGTTGATTTAATTTTAAGATCTTTAAAAGCTTTTATAACAGCCTGGGGGTTTGTATGCTGAAACCTAAACTCTAAAGGGCATGGCTTTACATTCTTTTTAAGCAAGGCAGCAGAAAGTGTGGGGGATGAATTTGAAGCTTCAGTAGTTTTAAAGGGAATATTCGCAAAAAAAATTTCAAATTCCTGAGCTATTTCTACATCTGAGTTGATGGGGCCAAGGACTTTTGATTTTGATTTTGGTACATTACCAGTCATAAGCGAAGCGGAGGAATTTGACACCAAATTTTAGTTTGTAGTTTTAATTAGGATATTTTATTTTAATTTTGTTAATTAATTAGGGACTAACCACACTTACACAGCTCTGTTCAGCTTTTGTTCATAGAAAACAACGATTTTGTATGGAATCCGTCAGTTTTCCGCGGCTGAACGGATGCGTACGCATCTCATACAAAATCGTTGTTTTCTATGGAAAAAAGCTGAATAGAGCTGAATAAGTGTGGTTAGTCCTTTAGGTTTAAGTTATTTAAGTACGAATAAACCTACACCAATAAAAAAACAAATTTTGTATTTTGAGATTCAATTCCTCATTGTCTGGTGGCGTTCACAAAGTTTAGACGCTAAGTTAGTAATCTCTACGTTCATGAAGCAGCCGGTCATTGACCCTGCCTGGTGGCAGAGTCAATGACTAGCTGCTTCGGCGTACCTTCTGGCGTGTCATCGGCAGCAGTATCATCTAGGGGCTGTCCCACCTGCATGGCGTCATCTCCGTCTGCACCCATCTGCAATCATAATCATCTAATTCAATCAGTGCACTCCGGAATTTACTAGCTGTATGTGAATCCTATGTGGCGACGCATGGGCTTGCATACAACGTTAAGAAATCGCAGATAGTGGTTTTTCATATCAAATATGCATCGTTAGATAACGTTCCTCTAGTGACTATAAGCGGAACACCATTGCAGCGTGTTGCTCAGGTGGAAGTACCTAGGACATGTGGTCACGGAGGAGTTACGTGATGATGCAGACTTGGACAGGGAGCGTAGGGCGTTGGCGTTCGGTGTAAAATGTTAGCCCGCAAGTTTGCACGCTGTAGCAGGAATGTGAAGGTGTATCTTTTTAAGGCCTACTGGCGAACCTACACGTGCAACAACCGAACAATAAATCGCTGGTATTCAAAAAATACTTCAAATTAGATTATGAAACTTTGTATTCTAACGAACTAACTATAAAGCAGGTCTTATGTTTTTTTTTTTTTTTTTGTATTACCATTATTTTCACCTTCACCGTAAAAAGCAAATACATAAACTATTGGCGCTGCCTGCCGCCTAGCACTCTGTCTCGCTCTCACTCAGTTCGCGAGCAGTATCGTGCGAGCGAGATAAAGAGTGTATTTTAGCTGTGGTAGTATAGGCTCTTAAGGGGTAAATAAAAATGCTGTTCAATGCGGTTCACCGACAGAACGATTCACTTTTCATTTTTTTCACCGACAGAACGTTTCAATGACGAACGTATCGCCGACACAAAGATTCACTTCATTATTTCACCAAAGAACGCTTCACCGCCGAACGATTCGCCGACACAACTGTTCATCTGCCCCTGGGGTATAAAACATAGGTATTCGACATGTAGACCTGTTTATTGTTTACACCTGAATCAAGTTGTGAAGACGAAACTTAAAAGTTTTATGCACACCTTGAGCAAAACTAACCAAATAAGTATTTGATTCAACGTCAATACATGTATCATACATGTTATGGTTATACATACGTTTTGAAAGGTTAAATGAAATATATTTGCAAATGAAATTTATTTATTTTTTACTTCGCCGTTCTATCGGTGAAATAATGAAAAGTGAATCGTTGTGTCGGCGAAACGTTCGCAATTGAAACGTTCTGTCGGTGAAAAAACGAAAAGAGAATCGTTCTGTCGGTGAACCGTTCAACGGCGAAACGAATGTCGGAGAAATGTTACAGAATCATTAAAAATGCTGTAAATACTTACAGAACTGGTGATGGGCGCGACCTGCGCGACCTGCGCGCCGCTGTTGTGGCGGCGCACGGACTCGATGTCGGGCAGCGACACGCGCTTGGCGACGCGCTCCAGCGACACGCGCTCCAGCGACACGCGCTCCAGCGCCGGCGCGAAGGCCGCGCTCCACTCGATGGTGGAGGCCGCGTAGTACGCGCCCCGCCCCCGCTTCCGCTCCTCCACTCGCAGCTTGTCGAACATCTCGTCGTTCAAGTATTCGTCGTCTGAACTCGACTCATCTACCATATGCGTCACGACTTCGGCCTGACTGACTTCTACGGTCTCCTTCGGCGGCATTTCTTCTCTGAGTACCAGTAAAGGCTTGTCGTCGTCCGAATCTGATTCAGTTTTAAACTTTTTGTTTGGTGTTTCGTCTTCAAACATTTCAAGTTCTTCATGTACCAGCTCCCGTTTTATATTACTACACAGTTGTCTTATACTATGTGTGTTGGCGACTTTGTCTAGACAAGGCTCGTATACTCTGATGTCTTGTGTTTTTGTATTAGTAGGAGTAAGACGGGCTGATGTCCGCAACTCCACGTCAAAGAGCGTGTTTTGCGTACGTTTCTTAGTATTCTTACGTACATTTTTAGGTTTCGGTGTGTAATACCGCCTATGAATTCGAGACACTCTGATAGAGTTGTCCTTGCGCACGTTTTTCATCCATGCGCGGGTTTCGTCTATTCTGAAGAGTCGTACTTGTGTGTCCATGAGAAGTTTAGGATCTGTTATCAAATATTATTAATTTTAAACATCGCTGTGATAGTTTCGTGTTGTTATCATTTTACACTACAAGACACAGGGTCAAACTGAATGTGAACGCGTAGAATGTCAAGGGAGTTATGACCATAGTATAAAGAGGGGAAGTAGGCTATCTCTGGCCCGATCCGCGATATAATTGCCTACTGTCTCAGGGTTGTCACTTTTAGCTAAATTTTAATTCAGTACCTATAAATTGGCAAGGGTCGGGAAGTTGTATTTTTTACTTGAATTGTCTGGGTACAGGGTTTGTGAGGTCGGTTTTACGTAAAGGATGATGAAACCTTTCACGATGAAAGAAAGAGCGACGGTCTAGCAGACGGGCGGCGCGGGGCGGTCATGAGCACGAGTAAACGGTAGGTTACTGATAGTACTGTCACCAATTCATTAGTTTAAAGCCCGGCCCTTACCAAAGAAACTAATTCAGTGATCATTAGTCAATGAACAAAGACAATTCTGGAATCGATTAATTATTATTAAGACACCCAAACACACAGCAATACGTTCTCCTGCGATTATCACACATTTTTCATTCATTTAGCGGTGCCGAAAAGCCGTGACGCGCGAACCTCGTGCGGTGTTCTACCTAGAGTAAATAATACATAATTATTTGGCAGTGTTAGCCCCGACTGGCGCACTGAGAAACGGGTCGAGATTTTGTTCATGTGTGCCTGCGCCGACGCATAGATAATTTGGCGCACACATACAAGCCGCGCGGGGTGCGTTAGTATGAAGATAACTTTCTTCCCCTCTTTATACTATGTTATGACTCTTACGTAAAATGTAAAGATAACAATCACTTTCGTTTCTCATGCTAAACTATTACAAAAACTAATTAACATGGGTATCACTGGTACAGCTTACAACTTATTCGAATCCTATTTATCAAACAGATGCCAAATTGTTAAAATTGGTAACTACAAGAGTATTCCCCAAAAAATTACATGTGGAATTCCACAAGGATCCATTCTGGGACCACCGTTATTCCTAATTTATGTAAACAATATGAATCAAATAGGGTTAACAGGATATCTCACACTTTACGCAGATGATACTAGCATATTCTACTTCGGTCAATCCATACATGATATCATCCGTGAAGCGCAAAACGATTTAAATATAATAAATGAGTGGTTTCTACATAACTTACTTACCATTAATACTTCGAAAACATCTTACATGATATTTGCAGCCAAAAACAAAAAGATTCCACTCCACGCCCCTTTGACTATTAATAAGCTAACTATCAAGCAATCCAATACAGAAAAGTATCTTGGATTAATATTAGATGACAAACTGTCTTGGAAACCCCATATCGAGCACATAAGAGCCAAGATTGTGTCACTTTCTGGAGCTCTTCGCAAAATGGGAAACTGTTTACCTCCTAAGATAAAACGCACTATCTACAACTCATTAGTAAAACCTAATCTAGAATACCTGATTGAGATTTGGGGATCAGCATCCAAGACTAAGCTCAATTACATACAGAGAACCCAAAACAAAAGAATAAAACGATTATATTGTTATGACTTCCTAACACCTACTAAACAGCTATATGAAAAAACAAAACTTTTAAATCTCCGTCAACTATACAACTACAATACTTGCATATTATTGGATTTTCGCAAAAATAAGTCAACCTGTGACGCAGTTCAGGAATTAACTAACAATATCATACAAAACCTGAACACAAATAAAAAGGTCCTAACAATATTTTTAGACCTTGCGAGCCCACTTGATACAGTTCCCGTCCGTTCTCTCTTACTCAAACTTGAAAGGATGGGTGTCAGGGGTTTGCAACTTGATTTCTTTCAAAGCTACCTCACAAATCGCTCCCAAATAGTGAAGATTGATCGTCACAGCAGCAATGAGCTCCCCATCTACTATGGCGTTCCACAGGGAAGCATATTGGGTCCCACTTTATTTCTAGTTTTTATAAATGACTTATGCAATATAAATATCCCAAATGCCAAGATAACATCCTTTGCTGATGACACTGCTATAACTTTTGTCGCTAACACATGGTCTGAACTCGAGGACAAAGCACAGCATGGCTTTGATGTAGCGTTAAACTGGCTTTACTTCCATAAGCTTACACTTAATACCTCCAAAACCAAGTTCATTGCCTACTCGATCAGTTCTGCCACCCAACCAAACTCACCAATATCACTTAAAGCTCACACATGCAATTTGCAAACTCAAGTTTCATGCCACTGCGAACCTATATCCTCTACGGATGTAATCAAATACCTAGGTATAGTCATAGACAAGAATCTTAAATTTAAATCTCATATTAATGTCCTTACTGGCAGAGTTCGCAAAATTATATATATATTTAAAACCTTAAGAAATATTGCTAATCCTATAATTATACGTAATGTATATTTTGCCTTATGCCTATCTGTTATTACCTATTGTATTTCCTGTTGGGGTGGTGCTGCAAAAACTATCCTTAAACCGTTGGAAGTTGCAAATCGCGCCATACTAAAAGTGGCTACCTTCCGTCCACTAATCTATCCAACTAATCAGTTATACAAAACCTGCAACGTCCTCAATGTGCGGCAACACTTTATTTTACAATCAATTCTGTTGCAACACCGTATAACCCCTTATATTGAAATTACTAAACGACGAAAAGATATGATATGTACTACTCCAAAAACCCGACTGTCGTTTACTAAAAGATTCTTTTATTATTTAGGTCCGTCTCTTTACAACACAATAAACAGAAAATGCCCAATATATAAATTGTCTTATCATAATTGCAAAAAGACTGTCCGCACATTCCTTCAAAATAAAACCTACGACGAGACAGAACAATATCTAACTCAATTAAGTTGACAAGTTTGTATATTGTACCACTCACCCAATACATAGACCCACACTAATCCAATCCCTTTACTAACGCACGCCTACACAGCCGCACGCTCACGCACATATACATACACACACACACCCACATACACGCACACGCAGCACACACACGCACACACCCTCACTCACAAGCACACACACACACACACACAAACGCGCTCGCGCACCAATACTTGTACTTATTTAAAAATTATAAGTTGTAAACATAAAATTGTAGTAATATAATTAGAGGGGATCGGCACTGTTACTCCTTAATACAGGCTATGTCATAGCCTAGCAAGGAGAACAGCACGTCACCCACTTGATTGCCAGAGATTGAATACTACCCACTTTGTTAAAAAACTGTTAAATGTACTACAATCTGTTTTATATAAATAAAGATTATTATTATTATATTAGTAAAACAGTTTTTAGATAACACTACACAAACCAACATTAAACTAACAAAAAAGACATACACACATGACCTAAGAAATAGAAACGAAGTAGTTCTGCGTTTTCCTAGAACAGTAAAATATGGAAAAAAGAACTTTTTATATGAAGGGGTCCAATTGTATAATAAATTGCCAAATGAAATCAAAGAGTGCAAAAGTATAAATATTTACAAAACAAAACTAAAGGACTATATTATGCAAACAGTATTTTCTACATAGATACCCTGACAACACAATATAAAGTACGTTAAAAAAATATATAATAAAAACTACACTTAAATAATACAAAATAATAACAAGAAATCAGACTCACACGTAATAATCAAAATTATAAATGATTAGCGGTCTCCGAGACTATATGTGTCGCACACAAGCGAACAAACGCGTACACGTACTATGCTCGCACGCACAAACACATTCACAGAGACAAGTTCGCTTCTTAATCGTTATTTGTGTTACTCACTAAGTAAATAATCAGTATTGTACCTTGGTATCAAATTGGCCAGCTGTACTAAATTGTTTTTTATGTAACTACCTACATTTTTGCTTTGTTTGCTGTTGATCTCGTACGTTGTTATAGTTTTACTTATTCTACATCTGCATGCTTCGTCATTAGACGACAATAATCTATGTTAAAAGTTAAATCTCATATAAGTGAACTGTATTATGTTCTTAAGAGAAATAAGGATTCTTTAAACCTATCACACTTACCGATAGCTGGTGTGTCATTAACAGGATCATCCATTTTCTGCCCGTTCTCCCAGTCCATGCGACCCGTGACGTCATCTTCACTTTTGACGTCACAAATACTCACCACCGGCTCCTCGTCAACAAACATTATCCTGTTACTTATAAACACTTCTTTCTTTGAGTCCAATTCAATTTTATCTTTATCCGCTTTGTCACAAGGTGCAAAGTCGTCATCATCACTTTCGAACAGAATCTCAGTTTTGACCGTGTTCGGATCTATCATGTGTAAAACTTCTAAGGTCGGGGTTGAATTTTGGAGTGCGGCGTGTGGCGACACGGTGTCGAAACTGTGTGTTTCTGTGTGCGGTACTGGTTCCAGTTTGTGTGAATACGGCGTCTGGTTGGAACATTCATCTATGACCAAATTGTCTTCTGTGTCTGTGTCATAAGAGGACACACATTGCGGGGGTATGACTTCATCTGGATATACGAGAATTAAACTTATTACATACGGCGTAGGGGTTAGAATTCTGTGACGGTTTAGGGATAATTCGACACCTCCATGCAATAATATCGTAACTCACCTTTTTCTAAAAATTGAGTTACAACGGCATTGTTATGTAAAAAAAATGCATTTTTTCTGTACTATCATTGTAATTCTATTCCCTTTCGTTTCTAAAAATAAACCAACGTCAAAGTATTGTAACTAATCCAAAAAATATTTTTGTCAACAATATAATTACAAAAAAAAAACAATTTTTCTTTTACAACTTAACGATACCTATTTATAGTCCGCCTAAACTATATTAAATAGAGCCAGTTTCAAAAATTGTACGGGGTGTTTTGAGTTTGCTATAATTTTTCAAACTATAAAATCGCTCTCCTGTAAAATCACAAAAAGTGAGTTACGATGTTATTGCATGGAGGTGTCGAATTCATTTGTGTATTTTAATTCGTTCAAAAAACTGTGTACCATTTAGTCATAGAACTTAAATGAGGCTGTGCTATGAAAATTAACTACAACAAGGGGTTAAGATATTAACTATAAAAACAGCGATCAATAATTATATAATTTACATAATAGTAGGTAACCGTGTGATAAATTATGGCTCTTCGAGTTTCAGAAAGAGGCTGTGACACAAGTGAAAGAAAAATAAAAATTGTTTATTCTGCACGGTGATAGACAGTACATTCGTCAAAAACTTGTTCTTTAACTCAATGAGCCATAATATTAACGGTCGCGCACTGTATAACCGGGACACTTACTTGACTTATCCTTGGCGCAATGTATCTGCTCGCTCGATATGTCCGGTCCGGCCTGTGTGTCCGGTGTGACCAGCATGTCTTCAGTGGCGGCATTTCTCGCGTGGCCCACAGGACTTTCAGCAAGGGTACGCAACGTACTTCGATTGTTCAAGAGATCATAGTCCATAGCCTGCTCGATCTTAGGTACAACGACCGTAGACTGCACAGCTAATAGGTCACTGTTCGTAGTCTTGTTCGGCAAAGGGTCATCGACCGTACGCTGCGCAGCCAAAAGGTATCTGTCCGTTGTCTGCTCAGCTACATGGTTGTCAGTCAAACAGCCACTGTCTACAGATTGCTCGATTTTAAGTTCATGAACCGTAGGTTTCTCAGCTAATTGGTCGTCTGCTGCACTCTGTTCGACCAAAGGGATGTTGTAAAATGTTTGCTCATTCTTAGGTTCATTGACCGTAGGCTGCTCAACCTTACTCATGTTGGGGTAAAGCCGCTTGACCGCGGCGTCGGCATCCGTGTCTGCTGTGTCTGTGGACTGTTGGCTGTCATTGCTTCTTGTTTCCTTTATATTATTTTCTTCTTTTATACGGATAGTGTCCGCAGGCCCCTTGTTGAAAGGGTCATTGTCCGGAGGCTGCTCAACCATAGGTACATTGACCGTAGGCTGCTCGACTTTACTCAAGTTGGGGTAAAGCTGCTTGGCCGCGACGTCATCGCCCTTGTCTGTTGTCGTTGTGGACTGTTCATTGTTATTGCTTTGTGTTTCCTTTACATCATTTTCTTCTTCCTACAAGCGAAGAATATACGGGTATCTTCAGCTCTAAACTAATTGCAGTAGAGAAGCAAGCATTTCTCAACTTAAGACAGATTATATAAAAATAGTGAAATAGTGTAAAATAGTTCGTGAAACAATTATCCACTATCAACAGCTGATGTAATAGTAGCATTATCATCATAAAATACTTACAATTATTTTTACGCTAATTTGACATTTCAAACTACTTAGTTCGTGTTAAAAAAAAACTCTTTACAGGATCAAATTAAATAAGGAAGCAAAAACCTCCAGACGTGATGAACATCAATATCAGAACACGATAAAATTAAAAAAAAAAATGATTTTATGTTTTTTTTTGGGCCAACTACCGCTGTTAGTTTTTTTACTTGAAGTACCTATAAAAGCTGTTTTCTTTTGTTTACACAAAAAAAAAAGTATTTCAAGTACCCTTCCAGCGCACTAAAAACCATTAAAAATTTTTTTTTATCATGTTTTAAGATATCGATATCATTACGTCTGCGGAGTTTCGCTAGCTAACTTAATTTGACCTTGTGCTGTGTGTGGTTGGACCCGCACTAACTTTTCGATTGTATGTTAGTTTAATTAATGTTTAACTTACCAGTAGCTCGGTCACTATAGTTCCCGCCAACACTTGTTGCCGCCAACTAGTGAACTGTCCTGTGGCTATGTGCGGGTACCTGCGCTAGGAACATGTGATCATTATGTGATGCCATTGATAAGATTCATCACAACTATAGTCGGACTTTTAATTAGCTGCAGTAAAATGACAGCTTATGTATTGCCACTTTTTAACGAAATTTAAATAGTGATGTGACATAATAATCGATTCATTCAAGTAACATTCAGTTCAAAATCGATCCAGGTTAAATTGATTTTATTAAAAAGGATAGTATTATTAGAGGATGATATTTATAATGAAATTCAGGATAATTTAAGTTTACAACAAAAACATTGAGCAATGCCTAATTACTGTTTTGTCATCACATCACTGATTGGATTGAAAAATATCTTTTAAAAATTCTTATTTTACAGGTTTTTGGTGTTTGGTGGTGTCGCATAGTAAATGTTATTTCTAATGAAAACTTTAATTTATTTTAAAAATTGATTTTTTATATCGATATAGTAGGAGTAAAAATTGAAACAAAAGTATCTTTAGTAGACTATGTATTTGCGCTGATTTGAAACAACAACATATATTTTTATCCCATCAATAAAAAGAATATTTGATTGTTTACGTTTAAATCAAAATTGGTCAATTTCGAATATCTAAATTAAAACTATATTTCATTGCGTCTTAATCACATCACTAGTAGAGATAGTGTGGCAACATTTTTTAACGAAATGACATTAAGAAGTGTCATTTTACTGCAGCTAATTAAAAGTCGGACTAGTAACAGAATACTGACCGCTTGAGTATGGCGATGTGAAGTGGGGCCGGGCGCGGGTAGACCTCGTGCCGGCTGGAGGGGTCGGGCGCGGGGTCGGGGGCCGCGGTGAGGGCGTCGACAAGCGGGGCCCCGGGGGGGCGGCGCCAGTGCATGGCCAGGCGGACGCACGCCTGCCGCTTGAGCTCGTACCAGCGACGCTGGAGGACCACCAGCGATACCGATCGCCCGCTGTGACCACACAAGTACTTGTAGTGATTGACGAAGTGTGTGATGGTGTGTGTGTGTGTGGTCTTTTTTCTGTTAAGGCTTTTTGAAGTGAAACTTCTTTACGCACGCTTGACTTGGGGAGTAAGCTGGCGAACGCGTGACGTAAGCGTTACGAAAAGTGTGATCGGGCAAGGCGAACGGAAGTTAAGTGGGGGATATAAGCAAGAGACAGCAGTGCGCGCGCACATTTTCTTTCTCTCTTCCTCTCATAGCCAAATACGTTCCGTATATCTAAGCACACTGCAGGCTTATTGTCTGTATCACAGTGTAGGAGCAAGAGAGAGCAGTGGGCGCGCACATTTTCTTTCTCTCTTTCTCTTATAGCTAGTAAATGAAATATACATACAGATGGAGCGAAAGAAGTTTCACTTCAGTCGTGTGGTCATAAGCACACTCGTTTTTTTTTTTACTGTCATGCGTGTTTGCGCCCGCGTGCAGACCAGGCACGCATGCTTGTTGCGGGCCGCACGCAGAGCAGATTATTTTCGCCAGCCGCCACAGTATTGTGCGTGTCGCCAGGAAGAGAACTCGTGTCAAAATGAATGTAAAAAAGTAATTGTTGCTAATACAACATGCGTGCGACCCGCTTGACAGTAAAAACAACACTGACTGTCAAGATTCGCCACACGCACACGGGCGGCACGCATTAGTGCGAGCCACCCGCGCTCCGCCCGTGTGTCGCGTGCGTGTGCCGCGCATGACAATACAAACATATATGATACGATAGGTTGCGGGCAGTACGCATGCGTGCCTGGCCTGCACGCGGGCGCAAACACGCATGACAATAAAAAGGCCCTTACCTTTCGATGTAACTCCGGTGCGCGCGGGTCCAGCGCTGCGCACGGACGCGCGAGTGCGCAGGCGCGGCGTCCTCCAGCCGGTGGCGCTGTACGAGCTGCCATAGTGTGTGCAGTGCTGCCGACTCCTCGTACAACGTGACGCTCTCCTGATCAACACGACAAACGAGTTACTTATACAGGGTTATTTGAAAAACACCAGCAACCTCTTAAGAGGTCATTGTACTCATCATTATGAACAACTTTTACTATGGGACTGTTAGGTTAGTTAGTAGGTAGCTATAGTTATAGATGTGTGACCTGCGTGTCATGCGCGTACGCTTCTAAGCTCAGTGCGATTAAACAGCTTGTTACTGAAGGCCGTGTCTTATTCAACAGTGGCGACGAGTTACGCTTACCCATACTCAGAAAAATAGCATGGCGAATTTTATCGGATCAGTACCTATTTTTGAGCTCGGCCAGGACTGGAACATCTTTAAAGAAAGGCTTTCTCAATGGTTAACAGCGAATACGTTGTTAATAAAAGCAGAAGGAAAGGAAGATGATCAGCAAAAGGCGGTACTTCTAAGCGCACTCAACAATGATGCGTATAAGTTGGTACGCGAGGTAATTGCGCCAAAGACAGTTGAGGAGATATCTTATAAAGAGTTAACTACAGAGTTAGATAAGCACTTCGTGCCAAAGAAGTCAGTGTTAGCTGAGAGATACATATTTCATACGGCGGCGCAAGATGCAGGCGAAGATTTGACGCAGTGGGCGGCCCGGGTGCGGCGCCTGGCAGTGGACTGCAAGTTCGGAACAGCCATGGAAGAAATGTTGCGGGATCGGTTCATCATCGGGATGCTGCCGGGGCCGGAACGAGACAAATTGTTCATGGACGAAAAAGCTTCTATTACATTGCCCAAGGCGTTGGAAATTGCAGTGGCTGTAAATAGTGCAAAACGGGCAGCGCGACAGTCATCTACGACAGCAGCATCGACAGCGACTAGCACGGACGTGTTCAAGATATCGGCAAGACCGGCAAAATCGTCAGCAAAGTGTAGTGTGTGCGGCTATAATAATCATACAGTGGAAAAGTGTCGGTTTGCAACATATAAATGTAAAAAATGTGGAGAGAAAGGTCATTTAAAAAAAATGTGCAAAAAAAAATGTGGACAAGTTAATTGCTTACAAGCGTCGAATGACGAAAGTGATGACGACGGTAAGAATATCCTAGTTTGTAATATACGTAGTTTCCGTGGCGAGCCTATGACGCTGTCTGTCGACGTAAACGGCCAGTTGATATCTTTCGAAGTAGATAGTGGGTCTTGTGCTACTGCCATTCCACTGAATACCTATCAGAAATATTTTAATAACGTGTTATTAGAGCATCCTAAGTCGGTATTAAAAGCATACTCGGGTGAGAAATTAGACGTAGTAGGAATAATGAAGGTTCCGATATTGTATGAAGGTGAACAAAAAAATATCGAAATATATGTCATTAAAGGGGCCGGGCCAGCATTATTGGGTAGAAATTTTTTATCATTATATAATTTACAGTTATCTAAAATTAATCATTGTCTAGAGTTAACCGAACTTGACTACTATCAAAACAAATATCCAACTTTGTTTTCCAATACTTTAGGTAAATTCAACAAACACAAAATAAAACTTACCTTAAAACCGAACAGTAAACCAAGCTTTTTTCGGGCTAGAACAGTACCCTTTTCATTAAAGAATAAGGTGGAGAAGGAATTGAATAGACTGGTGGAAACCGGTGTATTAATTCCGGTAGAACATTCAGAATTTGCGAGCCCAATAGTTCCAATACTAAAAAAAGACGGTGAGATTCGTTTGTGTGCTGATTTTTCCGTGTCGTTAAATAAATGTTTACACATTGATAAGTATCCATTACCAAGAACAGAAGAACTATTTTCAAAACTACATGGGGGCAGACAATTCTCGCAGTTAGATTTAAGTAGTGCGTATTTACAACTTATGTTAGCTGAGGATTCACAAATTTACACCACAATAAATACACACAAGGGTTTATTTAAGTTTACGCGTTTGGTTTTCGGATTAGCCAATGCTCCGGCTATTTTCCAAAAAACTATGGAAAATTTGCTAAACGGTATTGAGGGGGTACTTTGTTTATTGGATGACGTCCTAATAACAGGAAATACAAAAGCGGTACACACGGAACGGTTACAACAAGTTTTCCACCGTTTACAAGAAGCTGGGTTGGTTCTAAATAAAAACAAATGTAAGTTGTTTCAAGATTCGGTGACTTATTTAGGATTTGTCATTGATAAAAAAGGGATCCACACATCACCGGACAAAGTAACAGCAATGACTAACACCAAAGCCCCAAATAATGTGCAGGAATTAAAATCATTTTTAGGGTTTGTAAATTATTACAGAATGTTTATTCCGAATGCGTCGTCTATACTTAGTCCGTTAAACGATTTACTAAAAAAAGATGTTGACTGGTCTTGGTCAGAGATTCATAAGGCTGCTTTCAATCAAATTAAGAAGGAATTAACATCGGCTCAAACACTAGCACATTTTGATCCTTCTTACAAATTGGTTTTGACAGTGGATGCATCTCCAACAGGGTTGGGTGCGGTTTTAGCTCAAATAGAACCTAATGGGGTGGAACGTCCCATCGCTTATGCGTCGCGGTCTCTTAGCAGTGCTGAAAAAAATTATAGCCAAATCCAAAGGGAGGCAACAGCAATAGTTTTTGGCATTCGTAGATTTCACCAATATTTATACGGTGTTGCAAATCCGTTTATATTGCGCACCGATCACAAACCGTTAATGTACATATTTCATCCCGACAAAGGTATACCAGAAGTGTCCGAAAACCGGTTACAGCGATATGCTTTATTTTTAACTAGCTATAATTATGAAATACAATACGTTCCCAGCGCTAGTAATTGTGCCGACTATTTCAGTCGGGCTGTCAGCAGTTTGCGGCCGTTCACTGATAGCAGCGACAAAGGGCCATTCTCGGAAGAAGGTCAAGTAGGTACTATTACGGATGACTCATTTGGTTACAATAATAAGTTAGACGATAAGGCGACGTACATTAATTTCGTCGCAGATGGGCATTTACCTGTATCTTTAGATGAAGTTCGCTTAGAGACAAGTAAAGATAGCATTTTACAGCAGGTTTTACAATATGTACAACAAGGTTGGCCTAAAATAAAATTAGATGACAACAACTTATTGCCCTTCTATAAATGTCGATATGAATTATCTAAGGAAGGTGATTGCCTGATTAGGGGACACAAATTAATAATACCGAAGTTATTGCGGAACAAAATTTTAGACGAACTACATAGACCACATTTAGGTATATTAAAAACAAAGGTTGAGGCAAGATCTAGATTCTGGTGGCCTCAGATAGACAAGGATATAGAATATAAGGTAGCCAACTGCGGAGTATGTATAAGTGTACGGCCCACACCGCCACGGGCCCCGTTGACACCTTGGCCTTTTCCAGAGCGTCCTTGGCACCGAGTACATTTAGATTTTTTTGGTCCATGGCAAGCAGAAATGTACTTAATCATTATCGATGCATTTACAAAATGGGTAGAATGTTTTCCCCTTAGCAGTGATTACTCGACAGCTACCGTAATAGCAAAACTACAAGAAACGATGGCTAGATTTGGAACAATACATACGATTGTCACCGATAATGGAACCTCGTTCACTAGTAAAACATTTAAAGATTTCTGCAGTCTTAATGGTATAAAACATATTACTTCGCCAACTTATTCGCCATCTAGTAATGGTCAAGCAGAAATATATGTAAAAATAATTAAAAAGTTCTTAAAAGGGTTAGTAGCACAGGGCACCTCCAAAAACAAAATTAAGGCACACCTTTCAGAATTTTTATTCAGATATAGGAACTCTAAACATACGACGACAGACAGCTCGCCGGCCGAACTAATGCTCGGACGAAAATTGCGTTGCAGGTTTGATTTATTAGACACCTCTGTGGCGGCGCCTGCGCTTGAAGTGTCAGCGTCGTCTTCATTATTGTCACAAGACTTACAAACTAAAGTGCGCGAGAAACAATCCGTACAAGCCAAATATTATAAAGGCAGTAGAAACATTCAGTTAGAAATAAATGATGCAGTATTAGTAAAGGGAAGTAACAATAACAAATGGATACGGGGTACAGTTCTAAATAAAATTGGTAAAAGTTTATACGACGTGTATATACCAGAGAAAAACATTACAATTAAAAAGCATAAAAACCAATTATATAAATTAAAATCATCGTACGAGGCACAGCAAGAAAATAACATGGAATGGGCTCTCACGGACTCCAAGACAGACGGGGAACAATGTTCGCCACAAAGTGCCCATTCATCAGATCAGCAACGCCGCGACTCATCGGGGGAAGAGGAAGAGTGGAGTGAGGCAAGCTCAGAGCGTAGAGAACTAATCAGAGAGCCAGCAGCTGAAACATTATCTGAGCCAACAGCTGAGCTAGGATCTGAGGCAGCTGGTCCGAAGCCTGATTTCCGAACGGATACGGAAGCTCGTCCAAAATTAAGGAATATTGCTAGAGCCAACTATCGGAAATTCTTCTAGTTATGTAACCTTTAGTTAAGAATATATGGTGGAGGGATGTTAGGTTAGTTAGTAGGTAGCTATAGTTATAGATGTGTGACCTGCGTGTCATGCGCGTACGCTTCTAAGCTCAGTGCGATTAAACAGCTTGTTACTGAAGGCCGTGTCTTATTCAACAGGGACCAAAACTGAAATCGCGAAATAAAAATCAGCTGTTCCCTAAATTTTGACGAGATAGACGAAGATAAATGTAGGGAACAGCTGATTTTTATTTCGCGATTTCAGGTTTGGTCCCATAGTAAAAGTTGTTCATAATGATGAGTACAATGATCTCTTAAGAGGTTGCTGGTGTTTTTCAAATAACCCTATAAATGTACAACTAAAAAAAGCAAAAAAACAGTCTTAGGGGATGCGTCAAGGTACCCCGCAAAATTGAAAATTTCTTAATTTTTTGCAACTTTCAAGTCAGTGTTAGATTCATGTTGATCAAAACACGATTCTCTACACTAGCAAATATGAATTTACAAAATTATATTTGTCGAAATCATCAGAACTACTCTCTTATTATTATTATTATTTTATTTATTTTTATACATACTGTCTTAATACAGGTTAGTTAGAATATGCTTGTCAACTGAAAAAATCTAATTAGTCCGTCAGTTAGATTATCAAAAAATATTTGAACCGTATTTTTTCTTTTGTTACGTAAACCAAAATTGACGAAGATACGACGCTTTTAAAATTCACACCGTTACACCTTGGTATAATTTTTAGTGCGTTCTGACGTCGCCCCCTCTCCCGAGTTTTGATGCGTTTTATCTTTGTCAATATTCATTCATTTACAAAAACAAACATACGCGTCCATTATTTTCCAATACTACTGACGGACTAAATAGATTTTAAATTTATTGATGGTGGAAACTAGCCTATTGGCCTCAAATGTCATGCTTTCATGAATCAGTCATTTAATTATCAAATAGGGGAAAAACACCAAAAAAAAAACCTTCGCAAATCATATTTTGATCCACATACAATCTGATATTGAACTGCAGATTGCAAAAACGTAAGAAAACGATAATTTCGCGGCCTGGCCTGGCGCGTTCCCGGCACTGCCTGTCGATTCTGTAAAAATCTCACCGTGATAACTTATATGAAGTGAGCGTGAAGTGAACTATCAATAGGGGCAATGCCTAACATCAGGTGGAATGACAGCTCACTTCACCTAAGTTTTCACGGTGAGATTTTTACAGCAGTGCTATTCTGTAAAATCTCACCGTGAAAACTAAAGTGAAGAGAGCTGTCACTCACCTAATGTTAGGGATTGCCTCCATTGATAGTTCACTTCACGCTCACTTCACCTATGTTATCACGGTGAGATTTTTACAGAATCGATAGGCTGGCCTGGCGCGTCCCCGTCACAGCACCCTAATTGCGTAACACACTATCAGTAGCAATGAGTTTCATTTTGACAGTTCTACAGCATACATTGCGTTATTTGCGTTGTTGAGCAGACACATTTTTCGAACATCTGGAGCAATGGTTTAGAAATATGCTTCAAAATGATTCAAATTAAGATTAATAGTGTGTTACGCAATTAGGGTGCAGCAGTGCTATTCTGTAAAAATCTCACCGTGAAAACTAAAAAAAAAATATCATTTATTACAGGCAATTATTAAACCCATATCACACAGACACATTAACTACCATAGGTTATAGGCAATAACATAATAACAGAGAGAATATTAAAATACATAAAAACAATGACTAAAAATATATATTAAAAGTCTTTTACCTTCCTTGCAAGATGGACAACACGGTACACCGCTTTTACAATTTCATTCCTACTCAGGGTTACCCTTGTGTAGAATGACTCTTTGAGCTTACTTAGCAGCACGGAAAAGCCGGCGACGCTGGTCTCGGCGAACATGCCAGTCGCACTACACCGCCAGGGCAAGTTCATCATAGCCCGGTAAGCAAAGTGAAGTGAGCTGTCACTCCACCTAATGTTAGGGATTGCCTCCATTGATAGCTCACTTCACCTATGTTATCACGGTGAGATTTTTAAAGAATCGATAGGCAGAATAGCAGTACAGCACTCACGTCGGTGAGCACGTCGACGTCGGCGTACAGCAGAAGCAGGTCGGCCACCGCGGCGGCGCCGGGCGGCGCGGCGGCGCCGGGCGCGTCGCCCGCGCGCGCCGCGCCCGCCACCTGCTGCAGCGACACGCGCTGCACCGCCACCCTGCACGCCAAACACGCTGGGAGTTTTACAACTTTATTTGTGCTTCATATATAGGTGCAGCGCAGACGGCACACTTTTTGTGCGACCCAGTCTGCGGCGCACAAAAAGTCTGCATGGCGCACAAAAAGTCTGCCGCGAATTTTTCACAGACTCAACGCACACGACGCACATCTTCGATCATTCTGTCGGCAGAGCTGTAGGGACGTAGACGCTATGGAAATCGTGCAGAGATCGCGAAGTATTATTTTGATAATAAATCGCGCCATGATAATAGATCGCGTGCGCTACGTCCACCCCTAGCAAATGCAGATTGCCGACCAGGGGGGGGACAGTGCCTAACAAATGACAGTTCTAAAAGATGGTAGCTCCATCTGCTACTTGACTACCACAACTCAAATTATCATTAGTACTCAAAAAATTTACAGATGGCGCTGCATTCGTAAATTAATTTTTTCCTAACATATTTTATGTATTCAAAGTATGTTTAATAAAGCATTATATTTAAGAAAAAACTTAAATTACTTATTAAACCTAATAAATAAATATATCACACATATAAATATTCTAATTTGTAAGACTGACAAACATTTTAAGTTGCCACACCATTTCTCACAAAAAATTGCACAACATGGCGGCTACTTCTTGCGAGTGCGCACGTTTGTAGTTTTTTGCTCCATTTTGTGAATTTTTCGCTGTGAAAACCACCCTCCCTCCAGTAATTTGCGAGTCGAGCCCCGTCGTATGTTGTGGCAAAATCAAATTTAAAACTATTACAACATCTATTCACAATAAATTGTGTGGGTTGGTTTTGCTACAACATGAAGAAGTCGCTATAATACAATCGTCCATAGTTTCACGGAAGGGATCCAATCCACACAGTGGTAGTTATGTGAATTTAATCTCCAGTTTGACTAGAGATTAAATTCTCATAACTACCACTGTGTGGATTGGATCCCTTCCGTGAAACTATGGACAATATATATATTATTATAGGTATACGTAGGTATGTATACTATGATTAGTTTTGCCTCCAAAATCCAGATGGAGCTCGTGTTCAAACAGGATTGCCTTAAAAAGCCTGAAGAGGGCTCTCTTTACCCGATATATTACTATACTCTTTGTTGCCGACTAAAGTGTGCGCCGTCTGCGTTAGCGCGCGTTGAAGCAAACGTTCCATTTTTTTCACACACTTTTTGTGCGGAGCGGCGCGGCGCGGCGCGGCGCGGTCTGCCCGAATTACACGGATTTTTTGTACGCCAAACTTTTTGCGCGTCGTGTGCATTACTGCATATAATTGCATAGGTTCTATTTTCACAGACTAAAAAGTGCGTCACGGATAGTCTGTCGTCTGCGCTGCACCATAGGGTGACTGGTAATTAGTGACCGATACCTAAACACGTGATTGTACAGTCGAGTTCATTAATACAGGGTGGAATCGAAGTCATGGGCATTATTTTAACCTAAGGCACTACTCACGATACTGATTGCATTAGGGCTATTAATACGCAAATCAAAAATATTATTAATGCAAGTAAGGAAAACCTTAAAAATGTAGTAAGTCAAATTGCACAAGGCTTATTATTGCAAATAAACACTTAAAGTAATTAAAACAAAATACTTCGTTAACGCCAATAATTGTTGAAATATCAAAATCTTAAAGCGCAGTACAGCGCAAAGCGAAATGTAAACAAACATCACCTGCGCGCGCGCGGGTTTTTCCTTACAAGTAATAATAACAATGGGCTACAAGACATTCCGTCCGGCGGGATTCCCTGAACTCTCTCCGTCCCACTCCCTCACTCGCAAAAATACGAATATCACCCCCGCGCGGGGTATGCTTCCCGCCGCAACACGAAGTCACGAACCCGGAACCAGTGTCATAACGACTGCGCAGGTGCATTGACGCGTAATTGATTTATTGATCCCGTGACGTAATCGCCGTACTCGCCGCTCGCGGCATACGGTGCTTGGATTGCAGTGTATTAAGTGTTAGTGTAGTAGTTGTGTGTTGTGTGTGTGTTTGTGTACACGATGCCTCGACCGCGTAATGTGCAGGCTAGGTACACCAACCAACAATACCCACAAATGGTTGTAATTTACGATCGCGCAAGAAATTTAGTATGAACTCGTGAAATGTTCCATCGGCGCTACCCGAACGACCCTATTCCTTCACGGGGTCTCATTCCACCAGAACCACTCAGAACCTGTTGGATTTTTCGTCTTTTCACGTGCCAGCACATGCACAAGCTCGTGGAAGAGCACCCGTTTACCCTCTGTCACTTTACCGACAAATAAGGTTTTTTCAAAACAATCCACAAGCTAGGTACGTAAATGTTTTTTTTTAATGTATGTTAGTTGACGTAGTTTTGACCGTCCTAAGCCGGCAAAGTACGAAGGGAAAATTGGAATTTATTATGAATCAATTCATTGGCAACTTACGAATGTCACGTGAGTCGGGCGGGGTCAAAGAATTCACGCCCAATGACGCGCGTACGGCGTAGTGTACCTACGCATTTGCTATCGAGAAGCGCAACTAATTTGATACTTTGTATGACTTACTACATTTTAAGGTTTTCCATACTTGCATTAATAATATTTTTGATTTGCGTAATAGTAGCCCTAATGCAATTAGTATCATAAGTAGTACCTTAGGTTAAAATAATGCCCATGATATCAAATGCACCCTGTATATTGGCAGTGACAGTTTCAAAATATTATTAAGCGTAAAAATGATCATATAGTTATATACAAACTTAGACATAAATAAAATGTTAACATACATTTAAAGTTTTAAAATATTTTAAGCGTTAAAATTATGATCATTTTAACGTTTATAATATTTTGAAACTTTGTTACTGCCAATATATTATTGCCCACGCCCATATTTGATTTGATCCATACTTCCAGGGACACGCTGTATATATACAGGGTTACTTTTCAATGACCAGCCAAATTTAAGGATGTGGTACAGACCATCAAACTAAACAACTTTCTCCATGGGACCAACATCGTAATCGCGAAAAATTTATCAACTCTCCTATAGGAAACTTCAATAATTACTCGTCTTAAATGTATGGGACGGCTGAATTTTTATTATATATGGCATCTCGCAGTTCAACCTATGAGATTGTCATCTTAACGGGGATTGCCTGTGAATGCCTCAATAAATGAAGGCGAGCGAAGTACCCACCACTCACCAGACACACGGTGTGGTAGCGACACTCACCAGATGGCGTGCAGGTCGCTGATGGCGGTGGAGAGTCGCAGCTCGCGGCGCACGTCGTTGTACATCGGCGTGGAGCACAGCGTGCCGCGCGCCCGCGCCGCCGCCAGCAGCGCCGCCACCACGCCGCCCGCCGACACCGGCCCGCGCGCCGCCTGGCGCTGCGGACCGCTCGTTTACAGTAAACTAGTCGCGAGCTCGAACTCGTTGGTGCTCATGGACATGGCCAAAAAGCACGCTGTCTCGCCTGGCTTCGAGTCCGACAGTGCTAGTATCAGTGATGAGCATTTAGACGCTAGTCTACACGAACAACATTTTTGAAATAAATTTGAACCCTGTCAGTCAAAATAAACCTAAAAACAGTTCATTTTTGTTGGTGGTGGTATCAAATTGGTTTTGGGTGCTACACGAGTGTAGAAATTGTGACTACATTGTTGTATTGGGTTCCTACCTGTTAAACAAATGTAAGTGGTAATAATAAATAAATAAATAAAAAAATTTGAACCCCATTTTTAAATATCCTCGTAATCACTGTCCATTCCAAGGTTGCCTGGAAGAGATCGCAGAAAGCGATAAGGCCGCCCATTGTATGTTTTGTAGTAATAATTGTTTTTTTTTGTTATGTATTTTCTGGTGTACAATAAAGTATATATAAATAAATAAATAAATAAATAAATTTGTTGGAACTCAGTAGGCCAATTCTGCTAATTTGAAACGTTCAAAATCTAGTCGCAGTCTCAATTAGGCGACAAACAAATGTCAAAAACTTGTCAAAATGTAGGGAAATTTGAAGTATTTTTGACAGATTGAGACTGAGATCAGACTGTGAACGTTCTTAAAAATTACGAGAATTGCCCCTCTGATGTGTCTTCTCGACATCCGTGTGTCACTAACGGGATGCAGCAGAATACCAGCGTCGGGTATTGTACCTGGCATATGCTGAGCTGGACTCCCATTTGGTGCAACCATGACACACACCGCCCAGTAGTGATCGAGACCGTAATAGATGTTGAGGTGTTGGGTCAATTTATCTTTTTAATCTATGTTTTTTTTTTCTTTCACCTTCTTTGATGTTTATTTTTTAAGTACCTGTATTGTGTCTGTTGTTGCACTGAATAAACGTTTTATCTATCTATCTATCTAACAACGTCTAGTTCTCATGCACAGAAACACGGTTCCGAACTGATAGGCGCGTAAAAAAATTGGAATAGTGCTTCGGAAAATCGAGTTTTATTAAAAAATCACTGCATAAATCAATTACAAATAAAGTTTATTGATCTCCTGGATAACTGAGTTTTGTCGGTACGGACTTGGTTCTGAAGATTTTAAGTTCTTTTATTACTTACTTACAACTAAAGTTACGTTAAAAATAGCAAGAAAAACTAATCTTTGTTGGCTCATAACTTTTTAATGACTTTTTATTTTACTATTCTGTTTCCGTACAGACACAATATTAATAATAAGTCTAAACGATATCATGTTTAACTTGCGAGTTATATTCTCCCGAAATTTGTATAGAAAAAATATTGAAAAGTGGCACCTTAAGGGCCATTCAAGTATTACGCAAGCACTACATGGGGGGGCGGGGGGGTCTTTGCTTTGCTTATTTTTGATGACATGGGAGATGGGGGGGATCGATGGTGATTACATCAGCAGTATTTATTTTTTTATTTTTCGGATTTTCTACAAAATTTAGTCGATTTTGGTTTGAACACAATCATACGGCAACCCTAAAAGCTTGTCTGCTTGAAAACGAAACGCATATTAACTGCTGCTCATGAATCATGCTGCTCATGGGGTAGCTTGATGTGCTGGCTCTGTACCAATGTTTACGTAAGAATGGGGGGGGGGTAAGAGCTTTGCTTACTTTTGCTAACGAGGAGGAGGAGGAGGTCAATAATTGCAAAAAATCTGCTTACGTAATACTTGAACGGCCCCTTACCACTGCACTCTTACGGCCCAGGCACATCTCCGCCACAAAATAGATAAGAATCTACAAGGGTCAGCTCCATATAACGAGCTTATACGCATTCTCATGTAGCGACACTTATGCCTCCACATGCAAAGTGCGCTTGATATCAGAAGGCCAATTCCCGTAATTTAAAACGTTCAAAATCTAGTCGCAGTCTCGGCGTCATACAAATGTCAAAAAACTTGTTAAAATTTAGGGAAATTAGACGTATTTTTGACAGATTGAGACAGATCAGAATGTGAACGTTCTTAAAATTAAGAGAATTGCCCCTCTGACGTCACAAAAATCCTACATCACGGAAATAAAGTTTAACGCAAAATCTATACTAATAATAAAGCTCAAGAGTTTGTTTGAACGCGCTAATCTCTGGAAGTACCAGTCGGATTTGAAAAAATATTTATGCATGTGACAGCCCAATTCTTGAGGAAGGCTTTAAAGGCATCTTAACTTTAACATCACGCTAGAACCCTTAGGAGCCAAGCAAAATAAAAAAAAGAATGCTAAGCAGAAACGAAGTAATACTGCAGACAGGCGATACGATACGACGGAGTGAATCTATAGTTTGAAATAAATGATTTGATTTAGAGTGTGTACTTACATGCATGGGATGGGGGTTGAGTCGCTTCGCCACCGTGGTCAACCAGTGCGCCTTGCCGCCCGCAGACGGCTTCGTCTTATCGGGCGGGTCCGCCATCTGGACACGACAATACTGCGTCTCATATACCAGCAAACAACGGTTAATGTAGACCGTATTTCGGCTACGGTGGCTTATCTCAATAGAGACTAGTCTTCGCCGCATGAGATATTAACTGCACAAGAATGTGCGCGCAGACATAGGTGCACTCCCTCTTCCCTCACTCTTAAAGTCCGATGGAACGGCAATCCGACACGACCGGAGAGACATCAGGCGCAGGACTAACGGCTTAACGTGCTTTCCGCGGAACGTGGGTTTCACACCACCAAATTCAAAACTCCGGGCTGTACTATTAAATCCTTACTGGATATCACTTCGCCTGACCCGGGAATCGAACCCAGGACACAACGCTCCGGGCCTGCGGGTGGAGAGTAATGGGTAACTCTCCGTCCGATCAGGACCAGGCCCGTGCCAGACGGCGCGTACGTGTTCCACGCGCGCCTCAAAGAGATGTCAAGATAGGGAAGGAGCCCGTAAGGTAGCCTGCCGGCTGCCGGGGCAGCGGGATTGTCCGAAAGGGTTACCGCTACCACGGAACATAAAGGGCTAAGGAAAGAACACGGGTGGGTTTTAGTCAGTAAGAGTCTGACACTCCCTTCTGCTCCACCCAAAGCGGGAGGGGTCAATTGATGATTTCCCATTCATAAAAAAGAAGACCCCACGCTCAGCAGTCGCGCTTGCGACTATGAGACCAGCAGGGCAAATACAACGGTTAATAGTCTCCATGGCAAGGCAATAAGGTCACCTTTTCCTCGAAGTACTCCCTGAAGCGCCGCTCCCAGGCGCGCGCCATTGCCACCGGGATACCGAGCGCGGCCGCCAGCTTCTGGTACGCGCGGTTGCGCTAAATGATACATAATAAATTATTTTATATCTGTAAGTAGGTTTGTATAAACACACGGTTCAAAGTTGATTAAATTGTAAATATTCCACATTTTATTTTTCATTTACTACATTGCGTATCTGTAATTTATACGGTGTACCTGTCACCCTGTAACATTGACACGCACCATATTAACATGGATTCCGTACATGAATCTGAACCCCCAGCGTTGAAATTGTTCGTCAATTACGTAACATACATGATCATCAGCCTACAGCAGGCCACTGCAGGATATAGGCCTCTCCTATTGCACGCCATTGAACTCGATTTTCGGCAACTCTCATCCAGTTGCTACCAGCCATCCTGCGAAGATCGCCGCTCCACCTAGCACGAAGGCGTACCTTACGTTTATTGATTCGCGGTCTCCACCCAAGAACACGTTTACCCCAACGGTCACATGGCCGATCCCCCCCGTTGATGGTAAATGGGCCGGCCATATTAGCTGTAGAACCGATGACCGTTGGAGAACACGTCTACCGTGTTCTTGGGTAGAGACCGCGAATCAATAAACGTAAGGTAAGGCCATAAGCAAACTGAAGCGGTCTTTAGCTTGCTTATTCTGTGAGCTATGACGACAAAGGTTCTCTGCCGGATCACCTTGTTGCAGATTCGATCCTTCAGACACTCCAAGCCTAGCCCATTCAATAGCTCGCTGAGCTGTGGAACGGGCTCTCATTTTGACATTTCAACAATATTGCTTTATTTAAGTTGCTGAGTAGACAAATTTTTCGAACATATGAAGCTATGGATTAGCAATACCAGATTGTGTTTGCCATTTTGTTACGCAACTAGGGTGCAGTACATTTTGATCGCGTAAGTATTGCACTTTCCTATGAAAACTTTTTTTGTTAACACTGGATGGATGAAATGGCAGGTCGCCGGAACAATCTGCGACTTCCGCATTCCCCTCTAATTTAATGGAAAAGTATTTAAAACCATGGTCTGACCTGCTGTCTTGTATGGATCAGAATGTTGGGCCACAAAAGGGATGAATGAAAGGCAATTGCACGCAGCTGAGATGAGAATGCTAAGAGAGATGTGTGGTGTTACACGAATGGATAAAATAAGAAATGAGTAGGTTAATGAGTCAGTTTGAAAGTGGCACCGGTAACTGAAAAGTTGTGTGGAAATCGGTTGTCATAGCATTTGTTACGCAGGAATGAGGAAAATGTCGTGAGGAGAGTTTTGGGTATGAATGTTGATGGCTATAAGAGTAAGGGAAGACCAAAGAAACGATGGATGGACTGTGTGAATGATGATATGGTTAGAAATGGGGTGACTGTCGAGATGGCGGCTATTAGAGAAATTTGGAAGAAAAAAACATGTTTCGCTGACCACTGATAAACTGGGATAAAGACTGGAGAATGATGAACTGACGTAAAATTATAACGCTAGAATCATGTGGTGAATTCACGGTTATTATATTAAACGCAAACTGCGTTTGCGCGTCGATGGGTCCTACCATTCTGTAAAAGAAAAATTTTACTCACAAAGTAGGAATTTGTCCTGGGAGGATTCTCCAGCAACACCTTGTGCTTGATGTACTCGAGACCGAACTTCTTCACCGTCACAATGCGGGACCTACGCAAAAAACACGCGCTCAGTTATTATCAACGTTAGTGTGAAATTACAGTGGCAGCGGGGCGGGCAGTGGAATCCGCTGGCGAGTAACGCAAATACATAGTTTTTGACTAAAGTTGTGCACTTTAGTGCACCACTTTAGTCAAAAACTAAAGTGCGGGCGGGGCGGGTGAGCGGGAATCCCAGCGGGACAAGCGGGTGTCGCGAGCGGGGCGGGTGGACGCAAGTCAGTTTGCGTTTCCCGCTCGATTTGTTCAAACATGCCGCTGACGACTGAAGATTTAATAAGTGCCGTATTGGCTCGGCCACCTTTGCTTTTAGAAAAAATAGGTCCCACTTTAAATAAACACTAGCTTTCAAATAATCTGACATTATTATTTCCAATATCGCTCGAGGTAAGTACGTCCGTACCGCTCAATCGCCCCGCTGCTACTGTGTTCATCCATGGAAATGTGCGATTTCCGCTGGACCCGCCACCCGCTCCCGCTGCCCGTCCCGCTGCCACTGTAATTTCACACTTAGCGTTATGTTGTCAAAGTTGATTTTTGTTCACTTTAGCCACCCAAACCCATCATAATCCAATATCTTTGTTTCCATATCCTGCAATAGTCCTACACCAACCGGGGGTTGTCCTTAGGTGCCCTTGCATCGACTGCCGGGAGGACACGGCGTGGCATACGCTGGCAGAGTGTGCCGCTTGGGAGCAGCCGCGCTGTGCCCTCATCTCAGAAGTAGGCAGTGACCTGTCGCTGCCGGCCGTAGTCGTGTCGATGGTCGGCAGCGAAGAGTCCTGGGACGCGGTGGTTTCCTTCTGCGAAACAGTCGTCTCGCAGGAGGCTGCGGGAAGGGAGAGGGAGATCTCGTCCACTCACCCGGCCCGCAGCAGACGCACCGGGCATCGGCGGAGGGCGGAGGACGCCCTCTTCCAGCCCCCCTAAATGGTTCCAGGAGCGACGGACTTGGGGACGTCCGTCGCCCCCCACACATCAGGACCCGAGGTGGCGGTGCGTAGTGTTCCACGCGCGCCCCTCTTTGTCGTCGCGGAGGGAGTCAAACACCTCACTCTCCCACTGACCAGAGGAGGCCCGCAGTGGCGGGCCGGCACCAGTCGGGGGTTACGGAAGGATCGTACGTTCCCGCGACCCTCGGCGTAGGTGTGAGATGGAACACCGGGGTGGTTTTTAGTCAGTAGGTAAGTCTGACAGACCCGGCCGCCCGCCCCAGGGCGGCGGACATCCAAGAGGATTTTCCAACCCGGAATAAAAAAAAATTGTACACTTGCGTATAGTGCAAACAGGGAAAATTATCGGTTGGTGCCTCATTTCATTAAAAACGCCTAACGGGCCTTCGCGAGTTAGCTTCAGCGGGGTCATACGTCTTCCAAAGGTCCGGGACCCTAGGGTTCCGAGAAATATCAAAAGAGGTATAAATAATAATAAAGCTGAAGAGTTTGTTTTAATTCCTATCCAGCCTGTCCCTTGCTGCCCTCTCCCAGCAACACCCTAAGCCGAGGTCCGTACCCCACAGGTGCCCTTAGCATGTAGTTGTTTAGTTTTTAAGTTTTTAAGCCCTGGCTGGAGGCCTTAATTTATTGAGGCATCCACAGGCAAGCCCGGTTAAGCAGACGACAACCTCATAGGTCAGTGAGTTCAGTGAGATGCCATTCTCAAAAAAAGTGTTTATTTCTTTGTTTGAAAAAAAAACTTTCAGGGCTGTCAATTTAAGTTTCTTAGACAGTCCTGATAGTTCTTTTTAATGATTATGTTCTTTGGTGCTCAAAGAGCATAATCATTGAAAAAAAAACTATGCAAAGTGAATGAAAATAACAAAAATTTGTCATAACTTTTGAAGTATAAAAGATTCACCAACATTCTCAGAATCAAAAAGTTTAAATGACCTTGCCCACGCCCCTATTCAAATTGATGCATACTTCCAGGAGCACCCTGTATAATTAATGCATGCAAAATATTGTATTATTTTCCATTATGCCGAGAAATTAATGACCATTCGGGCCTAATCACATTTTCCATCACTCTTGCCATAACTTTCAGTGACAGGTCCTAAGTTCATGACGGATATTCTCTGTGAGAGCTTGTGACTTCAAAAACCCCACAAAAAGTAGTCTGGAACTGTTAAAATAGGCGATCTTACCGGCTAGTACAAATCCCGAAAACGAAAGATTAGGCAACCTAAAACGATTATTCCGCATTCTTTAAGATAACGATTCATATCTTGTTATGTATATTTTGTATCTGTTTACTTCACAAATGTCAAAGTAGAATTGACATTTGCAAAATTTATAGCATCTTTCAATAGGGTGATGACTTTTGTGCAACCTTGTATAAAGTTAACATACCTGATACTCTCCTCTTTCGTCTTGTTGCTAAAGATGTTAGGGACAAAGTCGGCGTCCGGAGGGTTGGCGCTCGGCTGCCCGTTGATGAAGTGATCACCGCAGACAAGGCTGACCACAGTTGGCAACCAAGAGCGCCCACTGGTAATCATAATATTGTGGTTAATGTATTTTCATTTAATGATGTAATGAATTTTATGTATTTGTAATTTGAATATTGAGACTTGCATTTAGGCATCCCCTAAGATGACCCACTGACCCATAATCAGCCTATAACAATCCCACTGCTGAGACACAGGCTTCTTCTCTTCGAGCGGAGGTGGGCTGTAATTCACTACGCGAGCCTAGTGCGGGCTGGTAGATTTTGGTTATAGGACAAGCCGCTTCGTCACAATGTTTTCCTCCACTGTTTTGAGAGCAGTGGTGATGAAATAATTTACACATAGTAAAAGCGCTTGTCGGGGTTCGAACCCACGATCTACAACAAGTCACGGCCGCCACCGTGCATCGCTGCTCTATGAAAAACAATGAGAACATTGAAAATTATTTCCGACCTAGGATGTTCACGGGTGTTATCATAGTTTACGGAATAATACCTAAAACAAATCCCTACTTACTTTATTTTCCTAATAGCCTGAATCCATGCAAATCTTTGGTGTGATCGAGATTGTAGCTCAGGGAAGCTAAAGAATTTCACTTTGCTGTTTGACGGGTTGTTCAAACATTCATTAACACAACACGTCTCTATACACTTTTCTGGAGTCATTTTTATGTTTTACAATACACAGTTTAGTGAACTTCAAGACCTCAAAATACAAAACCAAACAACTTTTCTCCAAACCAAACTCAGGCTCAGCTTTTGGCTCACAGAAGCTGACAGGACTTGCTTGACATTCTTGATAAGTTGACAGCCAAGCCAGGTTGCCAATGCCAATTTTTCAAAATCATCAATTTCGTGAGAACAATCTACTGATTCCCCGTTACATTCCCCTCAAAATTATTTTAAGAAATGAAACAATTTTCAACTAAGTATTTAAATAATATTTATTTTTATCAAACACTTTTTTTCCAATATTTTTGTGGCAAGCATTTTGCTTGGTGGGTTATACAGTAAACTTGTCACTGCACCGGTGCACCCCAATTTTTGAATCCCTTTTGTTCTTGCCATTAAAAATACTACAATACAGTAGCTGTATTATATCGATTGTGGTTTTCTGATTAGAAAATTTTAAGAACACAACATTTTCGCAGTTAAAGCGTCAGTATCAGCAATAGGGACATCACAATTTTTAATTATATTTAAGTTTTTATTGATTTGGAAAAAAAAATGCACAACATTACAGACCCTTACCCAAGTCATTGCACAAATAAATTTATGTAGTTCCATAATTTGAATCGCGATCACAGCCATGAAATTAGCTTTATTTTAACGGTGAGATGTCAAATTCCCGTTTAATATACAGGGTTATTTGTAAAATACCAGCAACCCTTCATAATGATGAGTATAATGACCTCTTAAGAGGTTGCTGGTGTTTTACAAATAACCCTGTATATAAATCCCCAATCAACTTAAGATTCCCCGCAACTTGGGGAATTCCCCACACTATGGCAATGCTGCAGACAAGTAAGGGTGTGTTCCGAATTGGGATGTAATCATTTGAGCGTGCCCGTACCGAATTAGCGTGAGTGCGATAACGATGTCTCGTGAATCGTCTTTTATGATGTCATAACACGCGCCATCTTGCAATAACGCCGACTATTGGCCGCATTCCGAATTAGCTATAATCGCTCACAGCACTCACATAATCTTACATGCGTTCCGATTTAGATATTACGATTATGACAGCTGAGAGCCGTCAACAATTCGGAACGCTCGTGAACGCGCTCACAGTGCTTACTCAATCTCAAAACGATATTACAGTATTTCTTTGTTGTTTAAATACCATATTTCTTCTTCTTCTTTGGTTAGGTGGCGACTGTCAGCCAGAAGCACAATTTCGAAAATGAAGATATGATTCAACTCGAAGTAAAACACACACTGCCATTTTTGACAGCGCTCATGGCGATATTATTACAAGGCACGGTCGGCGTTATCGCAAAATGGCGCATGTCATGACGTAATCTATGACGATTCTCGGGACATCGTTATCGCGCTCACGCTAATTCGGTACGGGTTTATGCACGCTCAAATCGATGACATCGCAACTCGGAACGCACGGCAAGACATTAATCCTTAAAGTACAGAGGCCAGCACATCAAGCTACCCCAATCTGTCAGATTTTCCCAAATGAATATAAACCTTATTCCTTTGCGCTAAAGTCGAAAATCTATCAAAGAAATTTGACAGATTGGGGTAGGTTGACCTGCTGGCGTCTGTACTATTTTTTTTATGAAACATTAATCCAAGAATCAAGATGGCGTCGGATGATTGGTCATCATAGATAAACAATCTAAACAGAATAACGTCGAATGTCGATACAGCAGTGGTGCCAACTTTGGGGTTTTCCCCCTAAATTTAGGGGGAAGAAGTGTTAAAAGGGGGATTTTTAGGGGCAGAAATTTTTTGGGGATATTTTTAGGGACATCAAAAACATGTGCAATTTTAATCGAACAATAGTAGGAATATAATGACATCACCGCACCGAGATTTAGTTCTCGAATTAATGAAACGAACGTGGCCTGTGCGTGGAATGGAACGAACTGCGCTGCTGTGTCAATCCAAAATCTTAGTGAGTTTCAGTCTGTTTAGTACCCCTGACCAACAATTTTTGACGTGATAACGTCTTATCAATGAACACCGGCACCTGCTCTGCCAATCCAATACACTGTAACAAAAGTTACAGTGTATTGGATTGGCAGGGCAGTTGCGAGCCTCGATCTTTTCATATTAATTTTCATTCACTTAATAATTATCCGTATCTTTCCGTAACTCAATGCCTTTTGTACCGTAGATATCATTCTATACCTACGGTTTGCACCTCAGACCTCAGTCTGATAGGTTTGCACCTTTGTTTTATGATTTGTTTGCTCAATCCTTCGCCCCGTGACGTCTGACAGGTGACAACTGACAACCTGACGTACTTAATGACGTCTGTTTATGTTTTCGTTTGTGATTGTGGAGGTCTCTTGACTAAGTACTTATGCGTTTTACAAACGAGTTAAGGAGTTGGGTACTACATGAAAGAAATTTAACTTATGAGATACTTAGGGTTTTTTAGGGGGATTTTTAAAAAATCTTGGGGGTAAATTCTGGTATAGGTTGGTAACACTGCGATACAGTTCGAGTTCGTACTTGTTGTAAAAATGGACAGGCGAAGCCATCAAGGTGCTGGTTCGGCTTCTGGGGTACCGGGATAGTACTGGAGTTACAGCAGTGAAACTTACTGGTGGTGAAAATTAGGTCAGTGGGTCGTCTTAGGGTTGTTGTGAAGTTTCAAACCAAGATTTTGTTAAATGCTCTCGGGTCTGCTATCGCTATCGGTCGTTGACGGTTCGGTAAAGAAAGATGCCGGCTTAAAACCATTTAAAACTAAATGAATAGGAGCAACAAGATGTTATAGCACAAACACATATCGTGTCGAGAGATGGTCGAGAGTAACAGAAAACGTGTCATGCAACATTTTATTAACATGTTGCTCGGCGGCAAAAATACGGAACAAATTATCGAGCTTACACGAACTTAAAAAGCTCAACAAGCATTCACCTGATATAAGAAAGTTTCATGAGATATAAATACGAAGATGGTAATATAGCCAAGCTATTTAGTTCAGTAGAACAAATGGCAAACCAGCTAAAACAGCCAGGCCAATCTATTTCTGACAAGATGATTATTACAAAAGATACTATTGACTGCCACCTCAATCCAAATACCTTACTTTATTTTGTGTGGGAAAGTGTTCCTCAAGAATCCCACATTAAATTACTTGCAAGCAAGGCTACTCACTGAGGAAGAAAGCATGAAAGAAGTGGAGGAATCCATTGCTTTATCTGTGAAAAATATGAAGTGTTATATAAATGTGGTAAAGTTGGCCACAATAAGAGTACCTGCAGGCCACAATAAGAGATTCTACAACACACAACAATTCTGCAATTCGTAGCTAAAAGCTTTACTTAATCGCTTCTCCTGAAAATGTATGTTTTTAGAGTTCATACAGTATTCTTGCGGGCAAGCGACATGTTCTTACTGCAAAAAGGCTGGACATACAATAGAACAGTGTTACTTTAAGAAGAACATAGAATAAAAAGGATATAGTTCAAAAGAAAATAAATACAATAATTCAAGGGACAATAAAGGAAATAGCACAAAGGATAGGTACCAAAAGAAATGCTTACATACATCTGAAGCGCTTTTAAAATCCTTTTATTTGACATAACTCCAGCAAAAATGAATGGATAGTGGACAGTGGTGCAAGTTACCACATGACCCATTATCAATATTTTTTTTAGCTTTCCAGGTAGGTAAGGCCATTAATATGGCCTCATATACTTAAAAGCAACTTAAAGTATAAATTACCAGGTAACTTAAAAGATTCTAAGGGTATATTACCTGCTATAGGGAAGCATACATTAGTTTTTTGAAAATTTAATTTATTCCATTTTTTCATAGCTAACTTCAATAAAACATGGTTTCATTTTTAAAACTTTAGTTTATGTTCTTGCTTTCTTTTTTTTTAACCAACTTCCAAAATGGAGGAGGTTATATGTTCCTTCTTGCTCTGATGAGCCAGGAACTGACGGGTCACAGTATTAGCAGCAACACAAATAGGTTCATCACAATCTTGAATTCTAATAGACTCAGGTTGGAGAATTTCAGCCGCAATAAAATCTTCAGAGAAATTTCTGGATTTATTTGAAAAATACCAGTTGCTCTAAATCCAGATACGCCCTTACTAATAGGCGAATAGACGTAACATTATTAAATGCTTTCCTCAACAAGGATGCTACATCATAAGGGGTTATCTTTTCTGCATGATGGCTTTTCATAAATGAGTCACATTCTTTTTTGTAAGCTGCTTTGAGCGGTGCAAAGAAAGAAACATCCAGATGCTGCATTATAAGAGACGTGGTGGCAAAGTCAGCATAATTATGGATATAGTTATGCTTACAAAATTCTAAGACGGGAAGAGAAATATGGCTTGTAACATTCACGTTGAGTGAGTCTAAGGCCCGTATTACAGAACGTCACTCAATACTCAAGCATTACTTAAAACTAGATTCAAGCCATTTGATTGGTTGAAACTAGTTTTGAGTAATGCTTGAGTATTGAGTGACGTTCTGTAATACGGGCCTAAGAATTTATTTATTTATATTTATTTAATACTTCAAGCACATACATGTACAGAGGTGGACTTAATGCCATAGGCATTTTCTACCAGTCAACCTTTGGGTGATGCAGAGACAAACAGTAGTAGGTGCAATCATTAGATGAATAAATATTGAATTTTTATTTGTGGAATTTGTACCACGATTAACTTCAATGTGAAAGTTTTTGCATGTTGCACTCTATGAACATTGCCACATTACTTATGAAGTACGACAACATCAAAAGCATCGCTTTCTTTTATCATCTTTTTATTTTGTCCGCAGCAACTATCACAGTACAAAGCTAAAGATTAATGTTCGCCCTTCTCTTCAATCATCTTGAGATACTTAAAAGCAACCGTACAAACTTCATTACAGCCCCTTTTGGCTTCAGATCCATGCTATAAGTAACAATACGCATTCTTGCTTCCACTCTCGTAAATAGTTTCATTAAAATAGGCCAATTTTCTTGAATAATATAAAATACTGTCTCCGTGCGGGGTAGTTAGGACTTATTTGAGATCAAAACTCGCACACAAACAATCACTTGAGCTTTTGTTGCGAGCCTGGTCATCTAAAAATTTATTTTTTGCGGCATTCTTTTCCTTAACGTGTTTTTTATATTCATCTGAATTTATGGCATCATTTTGAGTTGTAGTATCTAAATTTTTGATACGCTCACACATTTCATACTTATCCTTTTTCAGTAGATGGAATCCTATATTATAATCATTTAAAAAAATATTTTTTAAAGTTTGTTTCTGCACTGTACCTATTTCTTTAACAATCTCATCTTGAAGATAAACCTTATTATACAGGAATGACAAATTTCTGAACTCTGAAGGCAAATACAATTTATTTCCTTTATTACGGCAATAGTGAGATTTAACAGCTGGAAGTTTTTGGATAAATTACTTTACTGCTTGAAGAACCGCCTCACTATATTTTTTTTAGAAGGAGTGGTTTTCCCCCTTGCATCTGGCTTAGAGACATTTATAGCAGTTACATTCTTAAGAGTATATCTTAACGTCATCTGTGATATTCGTAACGTTTTTAATACAAACTGCTGGCACATTTTCTTTCTGCCACCATCTCCACAAGGAAAGTAATAAACGATAGGAGACTGATCGCCTACTACTTTCTACTCTTCGCCGGCGAACATTTGTCTCCTCGACTAATGCCAGTAGCCAGTCTCGTTGTCTTACAGAATTACCTAAACCCCAGTAAAGTTCGAGTATATTCTTTCTATCTTCATCACTAAAGTTCAACTCACATTAATATTGATTTATTAGTAACGAAATTTGATACGATAATTCCATGTAAGTAAATAGCGAGGAAAACCACACGATTGCGAATATGCTACACAATCTTTGTTGGATTGATTTACTTCGAAAATTTTATAGTACTTTTCAAGTGTCTTACTGAAGCTGGTGTAATCATGGAAGAAAAGAAGGTTTAAATAACATAAGGTTTATATTAGAAGAAGAAAAAATGGTTTGCAAACACAGGTTTAATTACATTAATATCTTAGAAATCTAATCATTAAAATCTCGGTTCAAAAGTATTTACAGCACTGATCATTCTAGAATAATATTACAATTACAAAAAAAAAAAATCAGAATCAGGGAGGATCTCTGTTCCTAACATCGTAGATTCATCAGAATTTTCATTATGCTCTTGTTCATTTACACTTTCCCCACTGCTATCACCTGTGTAAATAATCATTTCATCGGAAAAACAATCGATTCTGGGGTCAATGTTTCTATATTCATCTTCGCATTTAACAGCATGATCACAAACTTTTTTCCATTCATCTGGTCCTATATAGGGAATGCAGAACCGGTTCTGTTTTAAAGAACTGGGATTTTTGGGACCTTCTGGCTAAAGAACCGGGATTCCCGGTACTTTCGATACTTTAATTAAGCTTTTATAAGATAGTAGAATTGAAAGTCTTGAAACGGAGAAAGTAAGAGAAAGACGAAATGACAGGGCAAAATAAAAACATTTAAATCAAATCAAATAAAACGTTTTATTTGTTTTTTTATAGACACAAAATTGTTCTGATAATGTCAAGTACCTCGTATAGTTCTGTCATATTTTGCCAGTCTTCTTCTGTAAAACATATATCTGACTTCATATCAATTAATGCCTTAACTATGCACGTTCGAAGTTTCAGAAACCGATCTAGATTATTTGCTAGACTGCCCCATCGCGTTTTTGAATCACTTGTCAGTGCAAATTCTTTTTTTAAGTCGCTTGTCAGTGCAAATTCTTTTTTTGAGTCACTTGTCAGTGCAATTTCTTTTTTAGAAACAGCGATGACCTATTTTTGTAGTATGTCGTCGTTTTTTGTTTGTGATTTCCTGAATAACTTAACGGTTTTTACCTTTGAAATTAGATCGTGATATGCAAACTCGTTCAACGAGCGGTGAATTATATGATTCCAAAACTTCTACGGCATCCGAGTCGTCGTCTGAACCGTTGTCAGAAGCGACATATTCATTGGTGCTGTTTTTCCGAGCTAATGTCGAAAAAGGAACGTCGTCGTCGTCATCATTTGATTCAGCGTCAGCAAAACCGATTATCGATTCCAGGGGTTCTTCAATTATTGCATTACTTTTCTTGTAAAATACATCAACGATCGCAAGTTGAAGAGCATGGGCAATACAAGTTTGGTGGTAGGATGTCAGAAATTTACCGAACTTAATCATCATACTGCATCCGTCTGTTGTTTGAGCTACGATGTCTTTTTCGGGCAAACGCTGTGACTGCAGATTCAGATAATAAAATAGAAATATTCTAAATGCGAATTATCTTTTCCCGAAAGTAAGTAGTTGGTTGAGGGTTCCGTACAAACCTGTAGGTATATATAAATAAAAGTTTACCCATCACGACAATCGAGTCATAGTTATGGTATTTTTATTGCAAAATGAAATTTATAACATTACAATTACAATATGGAAAGCTGGAGGAGCATAAATTAATGACAAAGCTCTCTTTATCGTTTCAGTAATCCTTTATTTTATGTTAACACATATCATTTATTTTATAATATAACTGAAATACCTACACTAGCCTTGCAGCAGCCTTGCAAAAGTCTGCTGACGAATGAGGGCAAGCTTTTTTATCACAGTTATTTATTTACAAAGTTTTTTAGTCACTATTTAGAAATGTGGTACAAAAATGTTAATTATGAATTAAATTTGAACTAGATCTGTAAATGGTGACTGAAAAATGTATGAATAGTACAACATTGAAGTTCGAAAAAACGTTATCTATAGTTGTACTACTTCGTGTAGTGCTAGTTTTTATTAACGGATACATGTTTATGGATGAAAAATAATATGTGGAAATTCCATTTTGGGGATTCATTCTAAAATCGATATTGAAGTCTCCCACAACAATCAGACGAGAACATGAAGTATACCTATTGAGGTTGCTGTCGTATATTGCTGTATTTATGCATTCTATTGCAACATTAATTGGACATTGTGGTGACCTATATACAGTTATCACTGTGACATTAAACATTTCAAAATGCAATCATTCACAAAGGCCGTATGCAGCGCCTGGGTTATTTAAATAATATTTTTTACATGATCTATCTGTCACGGCATCCTTGAGATTGCGACGTACATACGCGATAAATCCCCAACCTGGATTTGCATTAGATACCTATAGCTGGACCATCTACTCTGCACACCTCATAAAACCCATCAAGTTCAAAAGTGTCTCTACAACACCCCCAGGTTTCAACAAACAATGCTGCATGGGAGGAATGAATAATAGGATCTATGATGACGTCTGAAAAATGTTTGCGCAATGATTGCACGTCACGAAATATAATTTGAACTGCATTATCTTCAGGAGTTTGCAAAAATTTAAAATTTGATAGGTACCAATTTGTTTTGCTCTAGTCTTTTCATTTCTATACTTACAGCACTACTCGATTCTAATATTTCAGAGGGAGGTTTAAATATGCCTGAATTCACGACTAAAAACAGTCCAGACGGTGACGTTGCTCTAGAACAAGCTACATACAACATCGATCTTTTTACATTTTTAGAAATATGAACCACAATTTTTTCTAAGGTTGCACCTTGCGACTTGTGAAGTTGTGAATTGTAATACCTTCTGCTGGTACTATTGGGAACTGAGTACGTTGCACTACAAGATTTGAAGATTTTCACCTTTTCGCAGTATAAGTGACAGCATCTAATGGCGTCCAATACGAATTAAGATATTGACGATGTTTCCGAGAAGTTACTTGACATTTATTTCTTGTAGCTATTCCCGTACTTTTATCGAAATGGTTGTACATTTGCGTTTTTGCGTTGACTTAGAAATTTCTTTTATTTTCACAGCCTAAAGGCAATTAGACCTAAGTATTTGATATGAGTTTCAACTTGATATCTCTACGCGTTCATGAGGAAAAGGGTAATAAGTTTAAAATTATTTGAAAAAAAAAAATATGTGATGTAACTAAAAATGTAAGGTTTTCGGAATTTTTCCTTTATATGTGCTATTAAAAATTGCTTCATGCCAAATTTCAAGATTCTAAATCGACTGGAAGTACCCTTTAGGTTTTGATTCCCTCGTGAGTAGTTGCGAGTTTGAAAATATGCGGCTTAAATTGCTATTTCTTTTGATTGCGTTGACATAAAAGTTTGATTTTGTTACAGCTTAAAGGTATTATAGCCCTGAGTATTTGATATGAATTTCAATTTAATACCTCTAGGCGTTCATGAGAAAAGAAGTAGTAACTTTAGAATTTTCAAAAATATTTTTTATTATATGATGTATCTAAAAATTTACGCTTTTCGCAATTTTTCCTTTATCTGTACTATAAGAAGTTACTTCGTACCAAATTTCAAGATTCTAAATTCACGGGAAGAGTACCCTGTAGGTTTTGATTCCCGTGGGAGTTTCGAAAATTTGCGGCATAAACGGCTGTATCTTTTGATTGCTTTGGTTTAGAAGTTTGATTTTTTCACAGCTCTAAGGGACAGTAGACTTGAGTATTAGATATAAATTTCAGTTTGATACCTCCACGCGTTCCTGAGAAAAACGGTTTTGACAGACGGACGGACGGACAACGAACTGATCCTATAAGGGTTCCGTTTTTTCCTTTTGAGGTACGGAACCCTAAAAACTAACTAGAAAATGTTTTATTTGAAAAAAAAAAAAGGTGTTTTAAATACAGTAGAACTCCAATTATCCGAATTAATGGGGACCGGGACCCATTCGGATAATCAAATATTCGCATAATCGGATTTTTTAAAAAAAAATTGCCATTGGAGAGAGTAAAAGCTACGTTTTGATATTGCACTATTTTTTTATTGAATTAAATGAAAGAATCATGAAATTTTCACATGTTTTAAATATAAATAAAATGTACTTATGTACAAGTTTAGAAATAAAAATCATTGTTTTTTTAAACATCTCCGTTAATGTAAGCTGTTTTGCGGTCTTCAACCGTTTCCGGGCAGCCAGGTCACGCATTCGCTTGACGGTGAGCAGTTGCAAGTGGTCACACTCGGGCTGACGCTCCATCCACTTCAAAGCAGTCTCGAGGCCGGCAAATGCTTCACTAGCTGATGGTCCAGCGTCTACTTCAACATCAGCAGAAAGTTCTTCTTCCACTTCCACTTCAACATCTTCTCTCACACTTACAACAATTTCATCGTCATTGAGAATTTGAAAACCAGGGTCAGACGTGTCACAAGCTATCCACTCTCCTACATCTTCAGCACTTACTTCTGTACAACCAGGAATTTTTACAATCATTTTTATTATTTCCTCTAGTGACAACGCATCTTCATCATCATCATCCTCTCCATATTCTTGTTTCTCATTTTCTTCAGATTCTTTTTTTTTGTTCTTCTCAGACGGTAGGCCTTTCAGTTTATTCCACGCACGTCTTAGCGTCACTGCCGTAACCAAACTCCAAGCTTCCGCTACCATGTAACAGCAGTCTTTAAATTTATTTTGCTATGATTTGCCAAAACCAATTCTTCATCTTCAGCACCTTCGATCAGCAGTTTTCTCAGCAGTTGCCTTCTGTAATGGCGCTTCATTGTTTCAATAACAGACTGGTCCATGGGTTGCAGCAAACTTGTAACATTGGGAGGCAAAAACGTCGTTTTAAACTGCCCATTCTCTCTTTCCAACAGTTCTGCTGTAGGATGAGTGGGTGCGTTATCAACAATTAAAAGCACCTTACTGCCTTCTTTTCCCACCGATTTTTGGTGCTTTTTCACTTCAGGAATAAACACTTCATCATACCATTCGGTAAACAAAGCTGCAGTCATCCAGGCCTTGGGTTGACTTTTGTAGAAGAGTGGAAGTTTTTTTACGTTTTTAAATGCTCTTGGATTTCTTGATTTTCTTATCAAAAGAAGTGGCAGTTTATGATTTCCAGTGGAGTTGGCACAGTTAAGCACTGTAACACGTTCTTTACTGACCTTACGTCCAGGGGCACTAGATTCCCTTTTAGAAGCCAAAGTGGTTTTTGGTAATGCTTTCCAAACAAGGCCAGTTTCATCGGCATTATAAACCAACTCCGGATCATAGGATTCTGATGCAGTTTTAAATTTTTCAATAAAATTTTCAGCAGCTGCAGAGTCTGCTGAAAGCTTCTCACCAGCCAAATCTAACTCGCGTACACCATGCCTGAATTTAAAATTCCTTAGCCAGCCGTTACTAGCCTTAAAAGATGAATAACCAAGCTTTTCTGCTAAGATTTTGGCTTTTTCACAAAGGATTGGACCTGAAATCGGATTTCCCATAGAACGTTGCTGCAAAAACCATTTAAACACGGCATCTTCCAAATTTTTGTTGGTTGCTGTCTTCATTGTTTTCCTGGACGAACTTCCATCTTCATTTTCAAGCACCGAAACAAAGTTTAAAAGTGTTGACTTACTGTTTTTAATGTCAGAAATTGTTGCTTGTCCAACACCATAAATCTCAGACAACTTCTTACCCGTTACACCTTTATCGAGTTGCTCTATAATTTTCAGTTTGTCCGCTAACGATAGCACAACACGTTTTCTTTTCGAAGCCATGGTATAAAAACAATACAGTATTGTACACGCACAAACAAAAGTAAGCCGTAGCGAAAGAGTAGCGTCCTCGAGCAAGGTCAATAGCACACTGGCTAATCAAAACAAACAATGACAGGTGCGCCGTGACTGCAATGCGCCGGAACTTGTCTTAACTTGCCGTTGTGCCTACACTGACTTCGCGGGGGGAAGTCAGTGTAGGCACAACGGCAAGTTAAGACAAGTCAAGTCAAGACTTGACGCGCAAACACTGGCTTCGCGGGGGGAAGAATAATAGCGCACTTAGACTTTTTTTGGACAATTTTTTGTGATTCGGATAATCGGCGATTCGGATAGTCGGAGTTCGGATAATTGGAGTTCTACTGTACTTTCTATTAACTTATACGAAGTTGGCTGTGCTAAAGGAAAATGTATGAATTTGAAAAATATTGAGTGGGCTAACCGAACTAAAATTCATCTTAATTATTAGTTACAATTAATTCAACAAGAGAATAATCATCGATTGCTAGATTTTGTTCATTAACAGGTCTCAACAAAGACAATGCGGCCGGTGCCAATGGAATTTTTTTAGCCTTTTTTTTTCTCTCTCTAACAGATTGTAATCAGAGATAATTGGATCAGATGAGACTAAAGCTCTGTGAAAAAGGTCAGACAGTTGCTTCACGAGACTTTTTTCTGGTATGGTGCTCTCTGTCAAACCTCCGAAATTTGTTACGTGACTTAGCCGCTTGTTCAGAGAGCATACCTATAGGTAAATTTGACAATTCTATAATTTTCAAGCTATGTACTAAAATTTTGTGAAGCGTGACAGTCATAGAATGCCATCCATACTTCGCAACATATTTGTATGCCAACTCTTTGTAAAAAGTTGCGAATTTTTCAGGGTCAATTGTCAAATTCTCGTGTCACAGTGTTAGTTACCATACTCCTCCGAAACGGCTGGACCGATTTGTATGAAATTTTGTGTGCATATCGGGTAGGTCTGAGAATCGGCTACTATCTATTCATTTTTTTCCAAAACGACGTTTGCGGCTAGTAACATATAATCCATCTAATAGCCACGGTTCGATGTTCAGAATGTTTGCAAAGGTTCCTCGGTTTCTGTCAGAAAGAGCAGTGCGTGCAGTGTTTCCGTCGTTAGTGGTCCCTGAAATTGGACGAAGAACATCTACCAAAAGTCCCATTTTTTCTCTGATTTCAGCTTGGATTATTTTTTACGGTCTTCGACTAATCGGCTCTCTTTTGCCCTTTGAGGGATCCTCCATTTCTTAACCTCTACTTTATATCCCAGGTTTAATAAAAATTCTAAGGCCCTTATCCACGAATGAAGTGGACTTATGCCGTGCACCAAACGTTCTTCTATTACTGGTTTGGAGAACGCTAACTCTAAATCGTTGAATTGGGATGAGGTCAAATCGCAATATGGGCAACGTAACTGGGATGGTGTACAAAGAATTGCATTCACGACTTTCCCATCAATAGCTGAACAGTATAATTCATATTCCACAACTTTTATTGTATGCACTCTCGAGGTTTCAGTTATAATGCGGGTAAGATTTTGTATTTGTTCCTGAATAGACTGTTTCTCCAAAATAATTAATTCTTTCGTTCCTTTTTTATACTGCAAGTCAGTAACGAAAATATGACGGTGCAGGATTAACCCAAGTAAATAACATCATTGCTGTCTTTAGTTACAACATGCAACGGCGTAAATGTCGTCGCAAAAAGACTATTTTCGTCACCTTCTGCATCTGAGAATGATTGTTTATACCTATAAAGATTGCCCAGAGCTTCCATCAAAGCCCCAGTTACCCCTTAAAATGCAATCTACTGCTTGAATGCTTTTTTTTGGTACAATAGTTGATGAGGACTTTATCGCATAATTTAATCACCTGAGTAAAAGTGTGGTAAAAGTGTGGTTGACTAAACTTTGAAGAGGTACAGATGCTTCTCTTTCAGACACCTGAACCTGGTCAGGATAACAGGTTTTTTAGCCTCTTGAATTTTATAATACAGAGGATATGCATCAAAACCACGTCTTTTAAGATCCAAACGAATTGCACTGTATGTTTCGACGGACATATTTCTATCAGTTATCATAGCCAGTGCTTCGACAGGTGTGCATGGTTCTGAAGAACTTTTTTAAGAATTTCCGTTGGAGCAGTCTCAGCAATCTGTATACTGTAATAAATATAGCTACATATTATATATAAATAATGTGTGTTAACGTAAAAAATGTAAGCAGGGGCGCATTCTCAGCGTAACGTATATAAAAATCGATACAATTGATGAAAATACATGATGAAATTTATAAAATTGATATAAATAATTAGGTATATAATTCATTTAGATAAAAATAAAATAAAACAAAATGCGATAAAATGTATTCTAAAGAATTGTAAAATCATAAAGAATAATAAAATTGATTTAAAAGAATTGTAAAATTAATAATAAAAAGATTTAAATTGACTAAAAATATTTATAAAATTGATAAAAAATATAGATATAATTATACTCTTTAGAGACATCGAAAAAGATTTTCTTTTATTTACTATTAGTTGAGTCCTTTGGGTTAGAATTTATAGACGGTTTCTAAAAAAGGTGTATCAGTCAACATGATACCATTTTCTCCATTTGTTTTTTTTTAATATCCTTTGTACACTTTTTGCCATCTAAGCCACAAAATAATGATATCTTGTTATGGTCGTGATAAGGAAGCTAAAACTTATAATAAAAAAAAAAAACAAATGTTTTGGTTGAAGTGGCAGCCCTAGCTGCGGATATTTCGGATAATACAAAAATTTCCAATAACTCCTGGAAAACAATGAGTTTGGTTTTGGAATTAATACTACACATAATAAAAAGTATCAGCAATTTTTTGATGTAGGAATGACACCTAATGCGGTGTTTTAGATTAATAAAAAAATGAAAACGAAAAATGAGAAAAAAAATCATATCTCTCGACCCATTCATACTAAAGCAACAGAAATTGGTAGAACGGTTAGTTTATTATACGTGTAATCAATAGAAAAAATAAAATCTGGAATCGTACTTCCTTTAAATTATAATGATTTTTTTTTTTCGTTTTTCATGAGTTGGATATTGCGAATCTTTGACATTTAAAAAAAAAAAGTACAAGTCTTAGCGAAGCCGGAATTTTACTCTAATCCCCGGAATTGGACTATCGATTAATTTAATAAAAACTTGATGACACAAAAACGGGGATCTTATCACAATGTGCTCTGGGACGAAGCCGTTTTCATTGCCTGCGTGTACAATAATTATTCGCTTTCCTTTGGAAATGGGTTGTTTGTTACCTTTTTTGCTGCTATCTTGCCAAGTTTTACCCTTAGTATGATGTATGCACGTATGACTCGTCCATAAACACTATGTTTCTACCAGAATTCCAGCTGTTGTATTTCTCTGAGATATTTGATCCTTTTTAAACGTATATCATGCTTTTCCATAAGTAACCGTCTGTTATTATCAGTTTTCAGAAACCTAAACCACATTTCTTTCAAGATCAGCCTTAAAGTCGTCTCTGCACAGCCTTTGAAATTAATAGCTTCGATCAACTTTTTTCTCAAATTATTTACAGTTGGGAGTTTTTTGAGTGCCAACTGAAAATTGTATATCATATTACGAATAACACACAGTAGTCGAAATCATCAAGTCCCAGCCGAAATCTACTTTCAGGTTTTCCTTTTTTCGGTGCGTAAAATTTCATTGATTGATTCTGTTTTTTTTTTGTTTAAGATATTACTCAAAGTTCGTCGTGAAATTCCTGTAGCTTTTGTAACACGGTCCTGATTTTTTTTTTTTAATAACCATCATGGTCTCTTTTGAAAACATTGGCTTCATTTAAGTAATAAAGGTACAAATTAAATACCATTTGCCGTGCTTGTGACTTAAGCGGCTTTCCACGTTTAAAAACATCGTGTTAGGGACGTTTTAGTGAAAGACGCGTTGGTTCGTTCGCCATTTTATTTGCAGAGAGAGATCTTACATTCTGTCACATCGAGTTGGAGCATAGACCACAGATAATACAAAGGTAAGGTAGTAAGTACACACAATATTTTACACTCCTCAATTTAGACATTTTTTTTAAATAAGTACTAAATTGTTTTTTTACATGAATAGCTTAAATCCTAATAAAATAATTAACAAATTATCATAACATAGATTGTATCTCCAAGGTACAATTTACTGAGGTTTACATAACACAACAGTTTAGTAAGTATAAGTGTTATAATTTTCTTACATATTTATTATTATAAATTCAGTTTACTAACAAAATAATTGGGTTTTATTTTTGGTACAGCCTTGGTGAACAAATCTGAAACATTTTCATCAGTTGGAACATAATTTACTGATACTAATTTCTTTTGTACTTTATCTTTTATATAATGAGCTTTAACTGTATTAATGGTACAATTTGTTCCGATATCTAAATTGAATTCTAATATTAGTTCTTTAAATTTGCTATGAAATTTTTCCCAATTTGCTTTTTTAGTATTATAAAGTCTTGTGGTTCTTTTGACATTTACCCCAACCGATTTTTTGAGTTTAATATTAAAACTAATACCACTGTGGTCAGGGCACGTGAGATTAGCGATAACTTTCCAGTCCTCCACTAGATCCAGCATATTAATAGTGCAGGCCGTCACGTCAACAAAACTGGTGTAGTGTCTCCCGCCACGAATGGTATCAAAGGTTGGAGCGTCACCTTTGTTAAGGATGTGAAGGTCCAGCCAGTGAAGCGTGCCAGCCACATCGTCCCCCCTATGGTCGATTTCAGGGCTTCCCCACCAGGTGCTCTTTGCATTGGAGTCGCCTCCTATGATGAGCCTCCGTGTTATGGTTGTTGCAATTTTCTTGACGTGATCCAGGTACGGGTCTATGGGCTGATCCGGTTCAAAATAATATGAAAACAAAGTTAGTTTCCATTTTTTGGTGCTTACGCTCACCACTGCAATGTTATTTGTGGAGAGCTCCGGGTGTTGGGTGACGTCTAGGTTGGGGTCAAACACAGCGATAGCGGCTTTGACCGTGCCCCCTCCGGTGTTCTGGTATATTCTGACACCGCGGTATGTCTTCATATTATTTGACCCACCCACATAAGGTTCCTGGACCAACGCTATTGCAACTCTGCCTTTAGTTGCTTCAACCATTAATTCCTCTGTAGCTAACTTCCTTCGCTGAAGGTTGCACTGGAACACCCGGTACAGGTGTTTGTCCTCCTGGACGCCCTTAGCAATACGCTACCGACATGCGAGCTATAGCGTCGCGCTTTCTGCGTATGGGACAATCTTTGCTAAAGGCGTTGTGGTCATTGCGATCGAGCTTGGCCGCCGTGCAGTTCCTGCATGTGGGTTCGCCTCCTGCAAGCCACTCCGGGCATTGCGCCCTAAGGTGCGGACCTCCGCAGTGGCTGCACAGATCCAATGGAGCCGCGCAGAACCTCTTGCTGTGACCATATCCAAGGCACCTCGAGCATTGTACCAGTGGTGACTGGTCCGACACCCAGATGCGTTGAAGGTCAATATAGACTGCTCCAGCGTCGGTCGCTCTTTTCCATATAGCTGGTGATGCACTGAGGACGATGTGGCTAGTATGCGGATTGCGGGCTTTCCTTTTATACTTGATTTCTAGTCTGTCGTCATTCTCTTTTAGGTCGTGGAATATGCCCCGGTTTTGGTTCCTGAATGCCCTTAAGACATCCTCATCAGTGTTGACTGTTAGTTCGTCTGCCAGCTTCAGGAGAGGGTCTCTGTTTTTGACCTCTTCCACGACCAGGCTCTTACCGGAGTTTTCCAACCTCTGTTTTACTTTCTGTCTGTCTTCGGCTGTGTTACAACTCATAATTACTTTTCTGTCCTTGCCTTTCCGAGTCCTTTCCACCCTGATCCACCCTTCTTTGGCATTCACTGCCTCTCTAACTTTTGTTAGGACTTGGTCTCCTGTGTCGTTTTCGTCCTGGGACGTAACAACTACCGAGTGCAGTACGTTCTGTGGGGGTGAATGCAATGTAGATCGGGCTGCCGTTACCTCTGCGTAGTTTCTTGCGCTTATGAGTTGGTGCTGTTGTTCCATCTTGTCCTTCAGTTCGTCCATTTTTTTGCCATTTTCCATGAGTAGCTGGCTCTGCTCTTTCAGTCGTTCGATTATCTCTATATTTCTTTCCTCGGTCTCTTTCTGAGGCGTCCTGTCTGGTATTGTCTGGGACTTGTCAATACCGTCAGATGCAGGTGTCTCTCCAGTTCTTTTGAGTCTTTTGATCTCGTTATCCGCATCTTTTATTATCTGAAATAACTTGTCTACAGCTTCCAGTTCATTTGTTTTAATGTCCGTTTTTATATTCCGAGAGTTATTTATATTCGTCTTGGCTTTGATTACGTTTGCTTTGGCTTCAGCTAAACGCGTTGCAAGAACCTGTCTAGGAAGAACTTGTGCTTCCACTTTACTGGTAGCTGGAGTCAAGTTATGCAGCTCTGATCCGGTAGCCTCTAGCTTTTCAATGCTCTGCCTAACATTTGACGAGGTCGTTTGCGTCCTTGACGGAGAAATTTGTTTACCAACGCAGCGTCCAACGCCTGACGAAAGCGTCTGTGTTCTTGGCGGAGACTTTTGTTTCTCATTTTCTTCTACGAATTTCGTTGGTGTTCTGGTGGTCATTATCAGAGGAATGCGTCAGGTAAAGATGTAAAAATAGAAATAAAAACACAATAGTGTATTTGACGTCAAATTCGTGGTCTGCACACAGTGTAAAGATGTGTGCCTAAATAAAAATAAATCAAAAATAAGAACACAAAAAATAAAAATAAAAAACAGGAAAACCAGGGAATAAGTGCTAGTCAATCAGTCGTAGAGTCCACAAGTTTGCAATCAGGCTCAATAAAGCCTTCGTGTTGACGCTTACTAACGATAATATAGGATGAGTTACTTAGAATAATATTCTTAGTTTAGTCTCTATGTAAAGTCAGTCTCCACTGGATTATACTAGTAGAGTTTCTACGGATTTATAAAGTTCGGTCACAATAGTCTCGCCCCGCAAGAAAAACTGCTGCAGGGTCCCCAGTTCCCGATTTAAGATCGAAAAATTTTTGTGCTCTATGTAGAGTCAATTTGCTGTTATCAATGGATAGCTCTCCTCGAGCCCTATCAAATGACCCCAAACTCGGTACAACTCCACCGAGGGGTTCCGGAGATATTTCAAGTTAAAAATTTAGGTTTTTTGCCAAGATGGCGGCCGAAAAGTGGTTACAAGAGGTTATCTCCGGAACCGCTGGTCCAAATACCCTCGTGTTTGGGCTTTCCGCACTTGGCTCGTTGAGACCCACCCACTGACACAATTTTCAGGAAGAAAAATTTTGACGCCTGAAAAACGCCTGAAAGATATCCTACCCGATAGGCCACTGTCAGCTATAATACAGAGTGAAAACTCCGAAGCTCTACGACACTCCGATGCAGAGATATGACTGTTTTAAATTTTTCAAGATGGCGATACAGCTGTCAATGTCAATATTTGACAGGTGATATCTCCGCTTTGGCTGGTCGCAGAACACCCGTGTTTGGATTTTTCTGACTTGGCCCGACCCGTTCCTTCATGCAAAATGGTCTACAGATTCCTGAAAATTTTCAGCCCCAAAACGCCTGAAACCTATTTCATGCGATAGAGTTTATGCCCTCAAACAAGAATATCGAAACGGCAACTCTCTGCGACCACTGAGTCAGGAGTTACGTAGAGTCAAAGATTTCCAATATGGCCGCCCAACTGTCAAATGCCAACTTTAAGTGGCTGTAACTCCGTAACCGTTTGTCAGAGAAAGTTGCGGTTTCAAATGTGGGGCTTGCCCTGATCTCCCGCGTATAGCAAAGGTGTTTTCAGTGCTGAAAATTTTCAGGCCTGAAAAACGCCTGAAAGTAATTTTTAAAAGTTCCCACAAGTGTCCCGCTCAGAAATGTTCAAACCCGGCTCCTGTGCGCCCAATAACTTTGGAGATATTAACAGTTAAATATTCTAACCAATAAAACCAAAATGGCTGAAAAAGCTACTTCCGTCAGTTTTCAATAACTTTGGAGATATTAACAGTTAAATATTCTAACCAATAAAACCAAAATGGCTGAAAAAGCTACTTCCGTCAGTTTTAAAGTTTTTGGGCGCGACTTTGGGCTTAAACTATTCACAATATACATATATAAGTCAATTCTATTGTCAAAAAATAATTATTTCTATTTATTTCTATTTTTTAAGCAAAAATAACAAAAAAATTAATAACTTTGGAACCAGTGATCAAAAAATTTTGAAAAAAATTGGTAAATATTCTGCAAATGGTACACTATAAGATTCTAGTAAAACATTTTAGGCAATTCAATTTTTTCTTGTCAATTTATATATATATGCACGTTTTACCGTTTTTTAATTACTACATTAAATCTAAAAAGGCTAAAAATCTTAATTTTTTCAGGACCTCTTCTTCTAATTAGCGCGCAAAAGATAGCAGTTGAAGATTTGTGATTTTCGTGTTTTTTCAGGAGTTATAGGTGTCCAAATTTTCAACTTTCAGTTAGTAATAAAATAGAAAGTATATAACGTAAAAATCAAAAACTTGCAAATATAGTCTCCTCCAATAGTCCTCTTGCGTACTGCAAAGTTTCAGGCCGCTGACGTGTCCCGTTCAGGTTTTTCAGACCACGTGGTGGTATTTTGCGGTTTACGCAAACTTAAATTCTTATGGCGTTTTCGGAAACTTGCTAACCAATCTGCTCCCGCCATCTTGTTACTATCCCAACTTGCTGGATATTTGAGTTCATTGGCCTTAGCGAATTCATATGCCAGTTTTTTAACTTGGACACAATATGTTAGTCCATAGTGCATTTTGGAACACTCTAAGATGTATTTATTTAAGTGTTCTTCTTCTATTTTTGTTAAAACTTGCTGCGATGCAAAATTAGAATCGAAAACACGATTTTCGCTAAGTAGATCTCGTGTTCGTAACTTTTTGAGACGGCTTTGTAAAGTTTGTGGATTTACTCCGTACTTGGCTGCTGATTTTCTTAAAGATACTTTTTAGTATGACTTCATCGATAGCTTTTGATATTGCCACTTCGTCTACCTCTCCACTACTAGTACCCTTTTTCTTGTAATTCCTGACCATATTTTTTCTGTAAAACAAAATATAATATCATTTCAACTCTAATATAAAATATGGGGCACATTCATACAGTATGAAAGTGCCCCTCTTATTACTGTATGAACCTGCCCCATTCAATGATTTTGAAAAACAAATATTCTTATAGAAAAACCAAACATATATATTATTATTTACGTATCAATTCACAAAATACATCCTATTATCTTTGAAATAAAATAGTATTGAATAATCTATATAAAAACTTTCATCAAAATAAAGATGTTTAAAGTGAGGTTATAAAATTACTTACGCGTTGCCGAATCACGTTCCGCGTCACCTCGTCGCGAGTTTCACACTGACTGCTCTCAAAATTCGTGAGCCAACGCACACGTAGGTAAGTCACGTGTACATGCTTAAATCGTTCAGTTAACGCGCGCCTAATAAAAAGATGTCGCTAGTGTATGACGGTGCCCCGTGTATGAATCTGCCCCACTTCCCCCTACGCGTTGCGGAGCAATTCAGAACAACGTCGCGACAAAGAAAAAATGGCGGTTGAAATCTTCTTATTCACTCGCGAGGTATGTGCGGAAGGGACATGGATATAGGGAATAGCGGACATCAATTAAATTATGAATGTTGGCGCAACCACTTTGCAAACCCCATCGGAGGGTTTTATAAGACCGCCTCTATCTTTAATAGAAATCAAGGAAAATTATGCTTGGCTGAATTTATTTTCCAAACATTGGACACATTTTTCGCAGCTTAATTCTTTTTTATTTTCCGCACTGCAAAGCCCGCTACATAATGTACAACGTGATTTGCGTACTCCGTCAAAGTTCGTGCGCTCAAAACATATGGCACTCGGTACATCTGTAAGTTCGACAAGCCTACTATTTCCAGTGGTCGAATTTATTATTTCTTTATATTTTTGAACATTATAATTGAGAACTGTTACAGTTTATAATGGTACACATTTACCGGTTGAACCATCTTTAAATTGCGCGTGCACAAGTAACCTTTTATAAGCAGCACGGAACATTCGAGCTGAAGGGTTGTTATCGAAACCACATTTTGACCTGATAGCTCCGAAAAACAATTCTATGTGGTCCTGACTCAATTTGTAGGTACATAAATACCTCATAACGCTGTTTTCAGGGGCGACATATTTATCGTATAAGGCTATTAAAGATTTCATACAAATAATAAAGCTCCGAAAGCCAGTTGACCTACTTGAATTGATTACAAGAGAACCATTTAAGAATTTAAGATTTTTTATATATTCCTCAGCAGCAACAAAAAATATTTTAGTTTCGTCTATATTAAATTTGGCCGTTGCCTGTTTCCCTCCTTTTGCCCTCATATTTCTGCTGTTCATAGTATCGAAAAGATTATTAAGTATTCTTATAAATTGAATAGTGCCATCACAATCAGCAAACTCAGGAATTCCCAGATTTTTACAAAATTCTAGGGCATCTGCAACAGACGCACTTAGTAATTGTGTGGCTAAACGAACCTTCATTTTTTGTTTTATGTAATTAATGTGATCTTTCCTTAATTTTGTACCTAAATGAAGTCTTTCATTATTCTGCAGGTTGTGTAAGAGTTCAATATAGTGCCAAGATATTTTTTTTCCTTGATTATCCATCAAAACTTTCTTGTCCCCAAATGTGTTACGTATTAACTTAATATTATGGCACGGATCTGGCCACAAACAAACTTCGTTACCATTTTGAATTACAGAATAATTAAGTGAATTAATTTCGCAGCCTAAATGACTACACATAGCTTTATTAGTTGTAGCACCATCAAAAGTAAGGGAAACCACTTTAGCCCCAGTGTTTTCTATCAATGTTAGACATTGCTGTACTAATAAGGATTTCTGTTCAGCTGTGATGGAGTCTATGAGAAAATATCCTACAGGGATTTTCCACGTGTCATTTACAGCCGTTAATACGAATGTCAACGCTTCCCTTGCTAGCGGTATATCCTGTGAATCATGATCACATCCAATGTTAACATACCCAATATAATTTTTCCCATCCCATTCGACTAACTTACGAAGTGCCATTTCGTCGAATGACAATGCGCAATATAATAGCTTGCCACTATTACATTTAACTCTTTCTTTTATTGCGTCAAAAGCTTCTTCTGTGAAACCTGGGTTGCAGTTAATACACTGGTAACATTTAGAAATAGTCTTCGGATGTGGCAAAACATATTTTAATTCATTACGCACGTAAGCATATACGCGCGGGGATAGGTAATTCAAGGTGACTGCGAATTTTTTCAGCTCTAAACTGTATCCACGCGTGTTGTCTCCCTGTTGCTACGATAAATATTTTTCAATAACTGGATTGTTTTTCACACAGTCCAGTAAAAGCGTATTTTCTTTTTCTATTTTTTCTTTTTCTAAGAATTCCATTAATCTTAAGTTTAAATTCTTATTTTTTAAACGTTTTGTCTTTTGTTGCAAAGAATTAATTTTTAGCAAACGTCGTTTAGAAACTTTTTTAGTCTTTCTAGGTCCTGTTCTAACTGAACTACACGAGTAGGGTATTATTGGGCATTCTATTCCACTGTCCTCCAGTAGCTCGGCGAGTACGCCTCGCTACGGACAGTGGAATAGAATGCCCAATAATTAACGATCGACTCGACTTAAGCATTCTATACCACTATCCTCCAGTAGCTCGGCAAGTTCGCCTTCGCTACGGATAGTGGAATAGAAAGCCCAATAATGAACGATCGACTCGACTCTCTAGTGTATTACTGTACTCGACCAATGAGCATGCGAGTGCGCCATCGCTCCGGATAGTAGTGCAGACTATAATTATAATGCTCAATAATGAACAGTCGACTCGACTTAGGCATTCTATAGCACTGTCCTCCAGTAGCTCGGCGAGTTCGCCTTCGCTAAGGACAGTGGTATTGAAATACCTGAACGATCGACTCGACTCTAGTGTATTACTGTACTCGACCAATGGTCATGCGAGTGCGCCATCGCTCCGGATAGTAGTGCAGACTTTACTTGATCGACTTGGTGAATGAACAATTATGTGAATTTATGCGACAGCGAGTTTGTTTGAGATAAAATATCATACACGTCTTTCTACTCATTTAGTTTATTGTTCATAAAGCCTTGGTTTTTCTAGGAACAACATATCAGCCGAACGCATGAACTCTTGTAGTTTCCGCCACTGAGGAGAATCCGTATCGGTCTGGAACTTGAGTCGGATGAGCGCCTTCCTCCACAGCTCCAGGGAGTCGGTGTGGCGCGCGTCGTCAGCCTTGTACACCTTGCAGTCGATGTAGTACTCCCCGTCGGTGCTCGTTGCTCGCCGCTCGCAGCCGTTCGCCACTCTGTTCACGAAGAATGATGATAGACATGTTATGTTCGACGAACCTTCTTTGAGCTCGGTGTCAGTTCCGCTGTTCTTACTGATACCGAATATATCGTTACCAGCATTGGTTTTTTTACTGAAACAACAACGAAAACTACTGTTAGTTCATCACTTTCATGATTGATTTATCGTTTAGGTAGGTTCGCACTGAAAAACATAATTATTATCAAGAAACCTACACAGCACGAGAGAGTAGAGACGCACAAATAATAACATAACGGTTATGTCTATAGAAACTCAGCAGACTTGTAACAGTGCATGATTCACTGATTATGTACAAAAACATAGTTTGCAAGATAAGAAATATAAATAATTAATTAATAAGTACTGAAATAATTCTACACTTTAAACTTTTTAACACTAAATAATTTAATATTTTGTATAGATACCTCGGATGAGTTAAATTCGTTGAAGGCGTGCGCGACTTGCGTTTCCCACTATTGTCTGCAGATGGTTTGCGGCTGGATTTAGTTTTCTGTTCAGTGACCGGAGCTTGTCGAAAGTATTCACACTCAGAGTCAGACCTGAAATAAAGACAAGAAAAACATTTAGTTAAACGTATTCCAATACAAATACGACTCTGAACCGTGAAACGGTTGGAATGTTTTGACTTACATTTTTCCAATGATGCCCGATCGGTCTGATGGGTTGGTGAGGGCAGGCGCAGGGACTGACGGCAGCAGGTGACGATGGCAGCGGATGGCTATCAACACTGATATTGACAGTAACTCGTGGTGTACAGTAAGACTTATCGCAGAGCACTTCTTGAAGATTACTTCCACACTTACAGACTGCAATTAGTATGTATCGAGTACTCCGAAAACATGAAGCTTATAAGTCACAAATGAACGATAATTCACTATATTAAAAATTACTGCAACCGATCAGTTACTGTTGCATAAAACAACTTTTTCCTTGGTCGTATTATACCCATTCAAAAAATAAAGACTAAGGATTATTCAGGTAGCATCGATTGTCGATGCAGCGAAACAGCTTAGGGCTGACAAACTGATAACGCGTAAATAACAAACAACGCTAATAATTATGCTTGCAAGTAATTAATAAAATAATTACCATTGCATTGGTGTCTTGTAGGTGATTACCTATTTTACGTATCATATACAATATCTAAGTTTTATTTATAATTCAATTTGTTTTGCTTGAGTAAAGCATAGGAAATAATTAGTTTGACTTGGGTTTAAATATGTCATGTAAGCGAGTTTTTTTTTTTTTTCTTCAGTAAGTCATAATAGATGAATTTAATTGTTAACACTTTTCATGATGTTGTAATACTACATTTTATTAATTTTAACCTAAAATGTAGTGTGTAAAAATACTTGCCTATACATAAATGTGAATGCGTGTCAACCTTACCTAAAATAGCTGATTGTTGCGAGTGTGACTTAGCTGACTGGAAAAAATAATTTGGTTGAGCACACGTGTAATATTTTGTGCAAAATTGGAAAAACGTCGTATGACTACTTGTATAAACATCCGGTATCGATTTTTAATTTCATTATGAGTACCTAACATTTGTATTATTTAAAAGTCGAAAACTGACAAATGTTACAACATTATCTCAAAGCTACGACGGAGTATAAATCCTTTTCAGAATAATTAAAATTAATAAAATCATTTTTATTGATAGCAAATACCGAAGTGTAGGTACCTACATTAAAAGTATACCTACGATCTTATCATCTCATGAAACAGATTTGATCAGTAACTGAAGTTTAATAATGCGATCTGAAGAATATCTACACATTTGGACTACATAAAATTGGAACATTGTAACCTACCTATGTCATTACATAATTATTTTGCAGGTAATTAATAAATAATTATTTTTGTTTAAAATATTGTTAATTTTTCACTATAAGTACCTACTTACTTACCTTTTTTAACTTTTCAGAATTATTTTGATGAACTTTTGGATTAATTCAAGAAGAAGTCATCATCAAACGAGAGAACGTGAGCAAAACGGTCCTGTATTATAATTCTGCTACGCTACTTACTTCGATTTTTTATGTATACCTACTAGGTAAGATCGTGAATTTTAGTTGTAAGTATTAATTTATTTATGTTGTATTTAGTGACTATATTGTATTTTAATTAATTTCAATAAGTACCTAACATTAATATGCCTCACTGTTCGGTTTGCAAAGTATTTGTAGATAAACGGCGATGGTCTGGTCATTTACGTAGCAATGTTCATAAAAACAAAAGCGCGACCCCTATTTATGATAACGTTGTAATGATTAATTCTTCGTTTAAAGCACGAATCGTAAGTTACAAGATCATTGCAACTAGCGAACAAATAAATAATTTCCCTGAGGTGTTTCTCCATAATATAAGTGAACAGGTTAAAAATCTAATAGATCGTTCACTACAGAAACATACAGCTGTCAAAATTAACTTTGAACTTTTTGCTTTCTTTCTTATGTTTAAAAATGATCAACAGGAACTGAAATCATTCGCTACGAAAAACATTATCATTCATTTCAATTACGATTTTGATTTAACTTATAAAGCAACAGTTGAATTACTGTTAAAAAAAATTGAAGAGTTTCAGGAGAGAGATAGTGGTTGGACATTTTTGTGCAATTCGCATTTAGAAATAAATATTAATAAATATCAACCTCTCGGCGGATCAAAATTTATAACTTTGCCAAAATATATAAAAAATAAAAGAGCTTGTTTGAACATTCGGAACAAAGATGAGTATTGCTTTTTATGGTGTGTTGTGGCGGCCCTGTACCCCACAACCCGACATCCCGATAGAGTTTCATCTTATCCCTACTTCCAGGATGTTTTGAATATTGATGATTTGACATTTCCAATCACATTTTCGGACATAGCTGTCTTTGAGAAAAATAATCCCTTTCTGAATATATTCGTGTATGGTTTAAAAAATGATAAGACAATCATTGGACCTTTGTACACATCAATGAATAATAAATCTAAGAGTATCCATCTATTGCTTTTAGAAAATAACACTAATTCTCATTACTGTCTTATCAAAGATTTGCCTCGTCTAGTCAGAAATCAGATGACCAAACATCATGGTAAACTATACTTCTGCGAAACATGCTTATTGTTTTTTCCAACGCACAGCCAAATTGAATCACACCTGTGTGGGGGAATTGTCACCATTTTACCAGAACAGGGATCATTTTTAAAGTTTAAAAATTATGATAGAAAACAAAACATTCCTTTCGTCATCTACGCTGATTTCGAAACATTACTCGAACCGATTTCCGGCGATGAATTCAACACCGCCAACACGTCATACTCACAACGCCACGTGCCGACCGCGTTCGCCTATAATGTAGTATCATCATTTAATGATAGGGTTGACGGATATAGAAGCTATCGCGGAAAAGATTGTGTTTCAAAATTTGTACATTTTCTGACTGAAGATGTTATAGCAATACATAGAATTCTGTGCAAAAGCGAGCCTATGATATACACAGAGGAAGATGCTCTCGATTTTAAACGCTCTGTTAAATGCTACATTTGTGAAAATTTACTTTTGACCGATAGAGTAAGGGATCACTGTGATATTACAGGTCGATACCGAGGTGCAGCACATCGACACTGTAATCTGCAACACAAAGTACCAAAATTCGTTCCAATATTTTTTCACAATTTATCTGGCTACGATTGCCATTTATTTATAAAAAAGTTAGGCGAAATACCAGGGCAAATTAAAATAATACCCAAGAACAAGGAAAAATACACAGCATTTACAAAGTATATTCCTACTGGTGATAACGAGTATGTGCAAATAAGGTTTTTAGATTCTTTCAACTTTTTAGGAACAAGTTTAGACAAACTTGCTAAAACATTGCACGTAGAACATTTTGTTAATCTTCGATCTCATTTTTCTGATGAGAAACAATTTAATTTGCTGACTCGTAAAGGTGTATATCCGTATGATTATATGACCGATTGGAAATGTTACGAACAAAAATCATTACCATCTAAGTATTGTTTTCATAATTCTTTGACCAACGAAGATATTAGCGATGAAGATTATAATCATGCTCAGACGGTTTGGGCTGAATTCAATATTAATGACCTCGGCGAGTATACGGATCTATACTTAAAAACAGATGTGCTTTTGTTGACAGACATATTTCAAAATTTTCGAAAAACATGTAAACAATATTACAAACTCGATCCCGCGTTTTATATAACTGCACCTAGTTTATCTTTCGACGCAATGTTGCTAAAAACAGGTGTCCAGTTAGAACTCGTGTCGGACTTGGCTATCGTCAGAATGATTCAAAGCGGTATACGAGGGGGTTTGTGCATGTGTTCCCATCGGTATGCAAAAGCGAATCATAAATATCTGCCAGAATATAATGCATCACAGCCTCCGTGTTTTATAGTATATCTAGATTGTAATAACCTATACGGCTTTAGCATGTGTCAGTATTTACCGTATTCTGGTTTTAGATTTCTCAGTGAAAATGAATTAGCCAATTTTCGTGTTGAAAATGTTGAGGATAACGCTGAGTGGGGCTTCATATTAGAAGTCGATCTTTTGTATCCTGATCATTTACACAATCACCATAATGATTTACCATTTTGTCCTGAGAAATGTATACCCCCGGGAGGTAAAACAAAGAAATTAATTGCAAATTTGTATAATAAGTACAACTATGTGATACATTATGTTCATTTAAAAAAATGTTTAGAACACGGTTTAATATTACGTAAAGTTCACAGAGCTATTACTTTCAGACAAAGTCCATATTTAAAACAGTACATAGAATTAAACACTCAATTAAGACAAAAGGCAAAAAGTTCCTTCGAACAAGACTTTTTTAAGTTGTTAAATAACAGTGTTTTTGGCAAGACTTTAGAAAATACTGAAAATAGAGTAACCGTTCATTTAGTTAATCAATGGTGCGATCAATCTAATCGAACCAAGAAATTAATATCCGCCGAGAGACTTGTAGCCAACCCCTATTTCCATAGTGTTTCTATTCTATCTGAAAACTTAGTTGCAATACAAATGAAACCTGACCAAATTATTTTAGATAAGCCTATTTATATTGGATTCACTGTATTAGAACTTTCTAAGTCACACATGTATGATTTTCATTACAATATTGTAAAGCGTTTTTATAAAGACCGAGTGCAGTTATGTTATACAGATACCGATTCATTTGTCTATAAAATATTCACAAATGATTTTTATCATGACTTGAAGTATAATTTTTTGCAATATTTTGACACGAGTAACTATGACGTTGAAAATTATTTTAAGATACCAATAATTAACAAAAAAGTTCCAGGTCTGTTCAAAGATGAAATGGAAGGAAAATATATAACTGATTTTGTTGGTTTGAGATCAAAACTTTACTCTATAAAAACCCCCAATAAAATCATTAAAAAAGCTAAGGGAGTAAAATCATGCGTAGTAAGGGATTTGAACATAACAGATTATCAAAATATTTTATTTAATGGTGGAGTGATCCGTAGAAAAAATGTTATGTTTAAATCAATGAAGCATGAAATATTTACTCGGAGCGTCAACAAAATTGTGTTATCTAGCAATGACGATAAACGATCGATATCTGTAGATCGAATATCAACGCGAGCCTGGGGTCATTCTTCGATTTTAAAGAATTAAGATGTAGTTTTTTAGACTCAGAATGTATTGTAATAAATATTGTAGTTAATATTTTTTTATAATTAATATTAATACCTACATCTATTTATGTATGTAATAATCTTACTTTAGTTTTAGAAAATATATCTAATTAATGTATGATAAATATAATTTAGGTATAGTTTTAATAATTCTACTGTTTTGTACAAATAGAAATAAAATGTGAATGATTATAACTATCCAACTTGTTTAATTTACTAGTTATTTATTTAAAGAAATCCTCCCTATTAAAGTCGGTTAAAAAAACTTTTATACAAAAAAAAAAAAAAAACAACCTTCCTGAAAGTATGTAGATCACGTTAATGAAAGAAACATCAAAATTGGTTCATTAGTTTTTGAGTAAATCGAAGACATACCAAAACATACATACGGATCGAATACAGAATCTCCTTTTCTGAAGTCGGTTAAAAACAAACCGAGACTCGAGTTTCAACATGCACCTATAATAATTTCAACCACGTAAATTGCATCATGTACGCAATACAATAAGATTTATTTTCAAAGAGCTAATGTTCACGTAATACGATCATAACGCTGTTCATCAGTACATAATGTAATTATTTAAAAACACACGACAGTTCAATACCCTCGGCATGGAGACACAAATGCTTAGTTAACATTATTATGGTTATCGTGTTCTAACTTTTATATTGACGTACTCGTGATAGTATAAATAATAATTATTTTTGGTCATTTACGAAATATTACTCACCTGGAGTACCTACTTGTACAATTTTAGAGTGCATCGTAATCATGTCGGTAAGTAAAATATTTATAACTCGATTTTTTTTATATTGTTTCGTAACTAACGATTGTGTTCGTAGCAGTGTTAATGTGTTGTGTTGTCTGTTATTTGTGTTATATTGTCACATAATCTAAACCAAATCCAGACTCCAGGCTGCGTTTGAAAAATTCCTCGTTGGAAACCCAATTATAGCGCTTTCGACCGCTATATTAACTGCTTACCTAGTGTTTTATAATGTGTCTATATTTTGTTCCAGATTTCTGAATCCGAGATTTTGTTCAGCCAGTATGCTCAAGATCCTTACGAGGGATTCCCTGAGATGCTTCGCAGCGAACCCGAGCATAGCAAACAAGTCACGAAAGATAAAAAATCAAAACAACGATGCAGGCAAAAGTCGAAGAAGCAAAAACCAACCAAATCCTTCGTTATGAGTCGACTACAGCGACGTGGTATTAAATTAATAAAAATTTCAGTCGTAGATCTCTGTAATAACAATTCTCAAGCCATAGACAGTGATAGTGATAGTGAGAACGTTATTATAAATGCACAATATATTGTGAAAGATGCTATCGACAGTGTTATGGACGAAACTGAGTCTTTAGTTAAGAAAATATCAAAATCTTTAATAGATACTGATTTTTAATAACCGTTTGTGTAAACTAGTTGGTGAGGTAATACTGTACGTAGTGTTTATTTTTTTATTTTGATGTGTTTATTTAATTTCTTATTAGGTTGTGTTATTTGAAGAAGTGTGGGGTTTATAACAAAATAAAAGCATATTTACCTTATAAAATATTTTTATTTAAAAACCAATAACCTAAGTAGGTACACATTTTATGTCCATTCTAAATACTTCTTTAAACAAAGCACATTTCTAAGCGCACAATGCTTTAGATGTTTATTACAATTAAAATTAGATCTTCCCTCACAATATTTTTTATGCAAAGCAGAGAAATTAGGACATTTTTCTCCGCCAAGGTCTGATACTTTACAATTCGCACAAAGTTCCTTTATCCACTTCACCTTCTCCAAACCATTTACAATGATTTCATTATTTTCTAGATATGGAACGATTATACGTCGAAATTCTCTATAGTCAATATATCCTTCATTCCAATAAATACCTCTATTTCTTTCCAACCATTTAACCTGTCTCTTTTCGTCACTTGTTAAGTATTTAAACAAGTATGGGGGTTTTACTAAAAATGTTTGCGTATAATCACGACTAGCAAAAGCTAATTCTTTTATTATAAAATTATTGTTCAGGTCTTTAAACCCTTGAACGTCTAATATGATAGTATTCGGATTCATGATATTTTTCTCACAGTATTACTCAGCGGCTTATACTCAATTATACAGTCGTTCAATATAAGACAGTATGCAGAAGTTTGATCGGGTATGTCCGAATCGCTCTCAATTTCCACTCTTACATCCACAACAGGACCTGTCTTTATATTATCAGCTTGTCTAGAGCAATCGATGACAAATAGCGGTGCCAAATCTTTAAATTGCTTCTCACTTAATAAGGGCTCCGGGCGACGTCGTAATAAGACGTAATAAGACTGTTGAAATCTGATGTATTGCTCGTATAATAAAGCGATTCTGTTATTCGCGAAACTTACATTTAGGTTTTCATACGGGAAGTAAGTTGAATTTAGGTATACTCTAACATCACGAACATGACAGTGATCGAACTGAGACATATCAGAACTTGAATTGTTTTTTCTATTTGTTTGTAGGCCCATAATTATGTATCTTGGTTTCTCTATTTGTGAGGAAGTTTTGATAGACCAGGTATGTTTTGTAGTTTTAGGTAAAGCTGGATATTCGTACAGATCCCAATTTCTGAATATCATCTGGAGTGGTCGATCTTTTTCTAATAGTTTTAACAAACTTATTTTCTCTTTGTCGGACACTTTAACATGCGGTACACGCCAGATGATTTTATTTATCTGAACGTCGTCTACAAATTCACCGGTATTAAGTTTGACAGCATTCAGGTTAGTGTTACTTCGTAGCAATATCAGTTCGTGCCTACTATTTATCACGACTTTCTTGAAATCTTCTGCGAAACCCATGATGTTACAGAGTGGTATAGAAGCGGAAAAACTACCCCCATGAATATTTTTCATACCATCGATATTCCAGCCCCACGCATTAGATATCTTTGATTCACTTTCATTCATTGATATTAACGATTTCATGGTGGTAGTTATGCCAGCATTTTTTATTCTATCAATTTCCACTCCATTCAGCTCGTATCTTATATCTTGGAACAGGTAGAGTAGAGCATTATTCGTAAAATGAACACTAGTGGCTTTCTCTTTCATATCCTTTTTGCTAACGATAACAGTTCCTTCCAAATACAAGGTACTAGCTGAAGGAAGTACATACAGGTCCTGTTGGTTAATAGGTATGCGGATTTCATCGTTTCTATTGAAACTAGTTACGTAGGGCTTGTAAGAATGAAATTCGATTCCTTCAACAGTGTTGTCGTAAGTCGGAGCGGATAATACGTCTAAGATATTCATTTTAGCAAACCGATTGCTTTGAGGAATGCCTTGTTGTCTTTAGTTAATTTTATTTTCTTCTTAGGGCGAGCTCTTATTTGGTTGGAAGCTTGAGCGGAACTGATATTTTTGATTTGTTGATGCACATATTTATTATAGTTAATCATTTTTTCTTCTGAGATGCAAATACAGCTGCACTTCTTCACCGCGCAAATTTATTAAGCGGTTATTTATATCTAACAGCCTGATATGTATGCAACTAATGTTGTTTTGGTTGATTGGAAAGTATATTGCGTTTTTCGGGATTTCTATAATCCTATATCCGGGAGGCACGTTGAGTGCAAATTCGTGGATAATGTGACTTGGTTCTCCGTTTGTGTACGAGCCGCTTACAATATCACATTCGATCCTGATCACTGTTGTAGGTAAAATGTTGACTGGAAACTGTGACACATGCCATTTATTTGATTTCAAGATCTGCTTATTAAAACCTAACACATTCCTGAGAGTGTCTTCTTTATTAAAATTTATGTCTTTTGTACAATATACAGTAGTTTTTAAAGTATTGTTATTGCACTGTAGTTTGACTGATGCACCTTTCATTTCAGATTTCAAATAATCAATAATATCTTGCAATTCATAGGTACCGTCTGGTATTTCAATAACCTCGTTGGAACCATAATAGAACTTATTATTCGTTTTGTCAATGTTTGGAATAGAATTAAATGTTGAGAAATGCAATAAGGCACACTCATACTGTCCATATAGTTGCAACGTGTTAGGATAGTAAGTAGTTAAAGTTGACGAGTTTCCAGTTATCGATAATGTGAGTGACATCTTGCAAATGATTCAAATAAAAGAAAAGCATAAAATTTATACATTTTTATTCCAAAAAGTCCACAGATATTCTAAACATAAGTGTCCACAATTTTCTGTGTTGAATTTCTGATATCTTGTATAATTATAAAAAACATTACAATTCTTAAAATATCGCATTAATTCCATTGGAGGTTTCAAATCCCCAAAGCTATCAAAATATTCACAATAATTGCATACTTTTACATAAGCTACCCAATGCGTCCCTTCGTTCTTATAATCGTCTAAGTTGACGATACCACATTCAATCCGTTTTGGAGTCCTTGGTAACTGATCCTTCATGTAGACTCCTCGAAAGTAAGGGATGTTGCGTGCATGCCTTTGTATGTCTACATTAGTTAGAGGACGATTAGGTAGCTTATTTTTCAGTTTTTTGAAGATTTTACAAATAAACCTTGACCATTTTTATGTGACTTAATGTATAAACCCTGGCCTAGCTTTAAAGACTCCATAGTCTTATTATGTCGTTGTGTTTCTCGCAAATTTTGCTGACCTGCTTTGTAATCGTTAACAGTTTTTGCAATACCAGCCGCACCACCAGCTAAAGTTCCTAAAGCTGATAAGCCCGCAAAAATAGGGATTAAAGGTAGAATACCTCCAGTTTTTGGTAAGGGTATCACTCGCGGTACTCGAATTTTTTGAATGTTTGGAAATATCTTTTTTGCTGCTGAGTAAGCAGCGTTAATTAAAGTTTTACTGTCCGTTGGTTTCAATTTCTTTATTTTTGCTCTTATTTTTGACACAAAACTTTTAAACGTTTTAACTCCGGATCCAGATTTCAGTTTGGCTTTCATAACTTTGCTCACTAACCATGAACTAAGTTTTTCACCTTTCCCAGCATCGTTCGATTTAAGTCTTTGTTTAGCCATATTTAGTAGTTGTAAATCAGCTTTATGACGATTGGGTAAGTCTGTATGGTTTGCATATGCAATGTCGTGATGCATACAAGCTTCGTCTAACTTATTTACACCTCGGTCACCTCGAAGTAAACGTTTCTGAAGTTTTGTTCCCGGACCGCAATAATTGTAACCTGGTAAATGAAGTTCGAACGGTAGATTGTTAATTAACGTATTAACAAGTTCACCTCCTTGCATTGTCCAAAGTGTAATGAAAGAAATAATGCAATAGTAATTATTATATAATTATTTTAATTCACTAATGCAGTTTTGTCGATACAGCTGTTTTCTTCGTTGTTTAGACCCAGCCATTTCACAAACATTTTTGTTCCTTTTCTTTTTAAAACCCTTTCTATCAAGTAAATACCAGGATAGTCAGATTTTTGAAGTTCTTGCTCGTAAAAGGTTCCCAATATGCCTTGCTTTCGCTGATCTTCTATATGATATGTTACTGGTATGGTATGATTAATCTTTTTTATAGTAAATATTTCAGTTGACCAATTAGGTGTATAGCCTTTCTCAAAATTGTGTTTGTATTTACTTATACGAACAAAGTCACCTACTTTGAACTTAGGTTTTCTACGAACGGTTAAATGGTTTAAGGCTTTTTTAATATTTTCTTTTATAACTGACTCACTAGATTTATTTACTTCGATTGGTTTAAATTTAATAGTCCGATGTTTTGTGTTGTTATATATCTTCAACGTAACTTCTAACGGTATACCTAACCACTGATAGTTTCCATTCAGGCTAAAATATTTATATAATTTATTTTTAAGAGTTTTAATCAGTCGCTCTACGATCGAAGCTTTTTTGGTAGAAAACGATGAGTAATGGTTAATATTGTAAGTCTTCATAAGCGTTTGAAATGAATTGTTATAAAATTCCGTTCCCATATCAGTTTGTAAATTAACAGGTTTGCGATTGCTGTTAATCAGTATTCTTTTAAATGCATGAGTAACATCAAGTTTATTTTTTGACTTTAACGGCTCTGTCCAAGCGTACTTTGAGAAGCAGTCAATGACGACTAAAATGTAATTGTGACCTTTATTATATTTTCTCAGGTTTTGCATGTCCATCAGATCAGCTTGCCATAAGTCATCGACCCCCTTTAGAATGACAGGACGTCTAAGGAAGTTTCTTCGAGCTGCTTTGTGTATTTCGTTAACAATTTGCTGTTTTGCCATTACGGAGTTTTTTGAAGTAATTTATTTACCTCTGCTTTAGTATAAAACTTATCTTGCAATTGAGTTGAAACCTCAGGTATCCTTGCTTTTAAAGTAGCCTGAACTGTACCCTTTGCCTCTTTTATGATTTGAGAACGCAATGATCCAATCATATTATCAAATTCTTTTATCATATTAGCATTCAATCGATCTACATAATCCTTGTTCACAGCGTCGTCTGCTTCTACTGGAGATCGAATTCCTCTCAGTCTTGATGTTTTTAAATCAAAATCTCCGTTTTCTGATTTTAACAATGCATTCTCATTAAATTCAAATAACTCTGATAAACGCATTCTTTTGTGAATGTAGTGTCCGAATTTGTCTACGTTCATGTTTAAGGTGTATTGTAATGGGAGGCTGATAATAAAATAAAAACATTATAAAATATTTATTTATTTATAACTTTACTTTCACGCAATTCTTCGATGATAGATATAATTTCATTATCTAATCCTGTGTTACCAGCATCTCGAGATGCAATTAATAATTTTAACCTATCCACCAGTTCATTGGGATCGTCCCAATATACAAAATCTACGTTTTGTTTCCACATTTTTGTTAAGGGTAGCCCTTTTCCCTTCGATTGATGGTCCTGAATTGTACTTTGTAGTTTGAATAGAGGCTTAATAATTTGCAAATATTTTTGCCCTTTATTACTTTTTATTGGTTTACCAGGCTCATAGTCTCGTCGATGTGCGTTTGTGTCAAGTAGCATTGACTTATAATGTTTCGTATCACTCTCTGTAACCAAGCTTAAATCTACGTTCTTTTTCAACAGCAACTGTTTTAAACCAGGCGTATTTCGGTATTTGCGTCCAGCCACGATGATATACTCATCACTCATCGTTATACGAGCAGAACCTAACATCAATTTATCGCCCTCTACTCTGACACCAAACGGAATATCTGTCAGTGCTTCTGAGGATACTGACCAGGATGACGTATCACCACCTTGGTCTTTTTCAACTAATGATTTATATGAAGAGTCACTTTCGATATCAGATTCATATTCGACTGCATCGTCGTTGTTATTATCATTGCTTCCTTTACTAATAGGAACTTCTTTTTGCAAAGTGTTATTGATAAACGGAACTTCAGTTTCTTCATTTTCTGTATTACGCAGGAGAGAAGTCTGCTTACTGACATTAGCAATTAGGTTGAGTGGCTCTGTTACCGGCTTGAAAACTGATTCCAGTACCTGCTGATTGTTAATCTCAGCATCTCTCATCTTTCGCACTTTCTTCTTAACAGCTTCTGCAGCATCAACTATTTGTCGTTTCAGTGATTTTTCCATAGTAAAAAAAAAAAACCAGTTCGTGATTGATTAAGCGTTGTCTGAAGAATAATAATATCGCGAGAGTAACGGTCTTAAATATTAGTATTTTTAATCAAAGACAACAAAAGTATCAAATTTATTTCTGTAACATCCTTTATTTTTGGAACAATCCTTATTAATCACTACATAATTGAAGGGTTCACTCCATATTTTCGAACACATTTCACGAAATTCAACCCATGTCATATCAGTATTGACATGTTCTTCGTAGATATGTCGTAAATTAATTTCATCTTGTTTAAAAAGTATGATTAAGTTCGCATTGTCTCTTACTAACTGCTTAGGGATTTTACTATATGTTTGGTTTAGATAAAAACAATCAATGCATTTGTGTCTTCCCATTGCAAAATAATCACGCATGCTACTTTGATTTTCACAAGCAACATCATCAAAAATAATTACGGAGTTGGGTTTTGCGTCCTGAACGCTTAGTACTTCCTCATTTCCATGATATTTTTGGAGGGAAATACCGGGCACCCGTTGCAAAACTCTTTCTAAAAAAATGTACTTGGGTTGGTGCAGAGTTTTTGAATAAACATAAACATTTTCAAATCTTAATCCATTTTCGTGTATAAGAAGACCAATTAATAAATTGGTTTTTCCACAGTTGGACGGACCGCAAATGATACATCGTACTGAGTTAGGTAATAATTCTCCATGACGAAAACTAGTCTGACAAATATCATCGCAGACTGTATTAACATTCAGCGTTTGCGGTTGTTTTACAAATTTCATGATTACTGTCGGAAATGAACCGATTGAAAATGAGTGAATGTATATAGTACGTTAACATTTATAAACTTACCGCAACCTCTTTCGCGTTACTGGTCATTGATCGAGTCGGTTGTTCATTAACTCGCATGCTCATTGGTCGAGTACAGTAATACACTAGAGTCGAGTCGATCGTTCATTATTGGGCTTTCTATTCCGTTGTCCGTAGCGAAGGCGAACTTGCCGAGCTACTGGAGGACAGTGGTATAGAATGCCTAAGTCGAGTCGATCGTTAATTATTGGGCATTCTATTCCACTGTCCGTAGCGAGGCGTACTCGCCGAGCTACTGGAGGACAGTGGAATAGAATGCCCAATAATACCCTACTTACACGATTAATCAATCGTTGCCGACTTGGTGACGTGACAGATGTTGCACTGGATACAGATACAGCTCCACTGGTAGATGCAACTCCACTAGAAAATGTAGCTCCGCATTCAACCTAAAAAAAATTCTTTCGTTTACCGATGTATTATAAATCTTTGTTCTAGTGGTCAGAGCATTCACCTCACGATTCTGAGGTTCCGGGTTAGATTCCCGATGGGGACTATTTCCCCAATTCGTTTGGAAAATGCTAGCTGAATCACCTGATTATCTGAAAAGTAAGATTACATTCAAAAAACGTATCCATGCGTGTAGCGGTGATAAACCGAATAACAGAAAATCTTGTTTGACCGTCTTGATCAGATCTTTATTGTTAATTTCTTTTGGTTTGGCACCACACAAATAACAAGTTTGTGTAGATGCACAAGAAGCAACAGCATTGCAAACATTGCCGTCGATCATGCAAAATATCATTTTAACATTTACTAACATCTCCACGCCATTAATTGAAATTTTTGTGGGTGTTAGAGTTTCAATTTGACTCCTGATTTTATCAACTACTGTAGTTATCAAAGGAGACGTTTCGTTTTTGTATGGGACTCCGGCCATAACATGTACACTTTAGAAAACTCGGAAAACGAACCCCTGAATACATTAAAGAATGAATTTTTTTTATAATAATTAATATTCTTTAGGCACTAAATAAAAACTGAACATTTTTGACGTTTGTTATGATCATCGACAGCCAGCCATGCCATGACAGGTTGGAGAGATGACATTTACATAACCTAGAATTTGTCAAAACTGTGATTGTTGTTTTCCGTTATAAAAAGCCAAAGTCGTAAGAAGTTAAAAGAAAGAAATGAAACGCAAAATAACACCGAAAGCCACGAAATCGAAACGAACGAGACCACAACGAGACTGATAGACTGACTGATGTAATGTAAATAATACAAACCTAGAATTTTTCGTCCAGTAGTACCTACAAATCTACAATCCACAAAAGTAGAACATATTTTTTAACGATGAATTGAATCGTCACACTTTCTTGTAATTAGTCAAAAAAGTTGTGTGAGATAGATATCTTACCATAATAGCAAAGAATCACATGCCTTTTATAACTAAATACCTAAATCACGTCTACGTGATATTATTATGTAATAATGTAATATGAGTTACATGATTTCTGGACGAAAGCAGTATGCAAGTAAGACGACGCCATGTTCAATAGATTATGGCAATAGTTTGAAAAACTATTATTTTTTGTTCCGAAGTAATCAGGGGAATATTCAGAAAAGAATATTTTTCCACAATTCTTGGAATTATTTCCTATTTTTTCACTACCGTACAGTTTATGGCCGAAAATGAAACATGTCCTTTGCATTTTCTTTTGCAAACAATATTTATTGGTCGACAATATCTGGTCGAAGATGGCGAAGGATTTTGCTATATAATAATTTTGTTATTTTCCACATACATTTGCAGGGGTACCATAGATATACTAAAAAGACTTTCTTCACTACACTGTTCTTCAGAAAATTTTTGTTTATATCTATTTTGTTCCTCCCCATCACAACCCCACTTCACTATTATCTCTAGGTTTCGTATATTTTTTATAGTTTTTAAAACCTCTTCTTGCGCCTTGCATAATCTTATAATCGTAAGATCTATTAAAGATTGTAGTTTGATTTCTGCATACGTTTCTGTAACATCTATGTCATTGGGATAGCAAAGTTTTTTTTTGCCAATTTAACTTTACAATATGCTGGATATATATTCTGATAGGAATAACTGCAGACCTATCTCTCTTGCCACAGTGGTATCGAAGGTATTTGACAGCATGTTGAACTCACAGCTCACCAAACACATTAAACTTCATGACAATCAGTTCGGCTTCCGGGGCGGACTATCCACTGAAAGTGCAGTTTTGTGTGTTAAGCATGCTGTCAAATACTACACAAGACGTCAAACTGCAGTTCACGCATGCTTTCTTGATCTTTCAAGGGCCTTTGACCTGGTTTCCTATGATATTCTTTGGGAAAAGTTAGAAAATACTAATCTACCAATAGAACTCATCAACATCTGCAAGTACTGGTACGGAAATCAGGTCAATGGCGTGCGATGGTCGGGAACCATGTCGCAATCGTACAGGTCGCAGTGCGGGGTGAGGCAGGGGGGATTGTCCTCGCCAACCCTATTCAACCTTTATATGAACGATCTGATTGAGGCACTCAGTAGGACCCGGGTAGGTTGTCACATAGACGGAATTAATGTAAACAACATAAGCTATGCTGATGACATGGTTCTACTGAGTGCATCGGTATGTGGCATTAAGAAACTGCTTACCATCTGTGAAACATATGCCGAACAACATGGATTAAAATATAATCCACTCAAAAGTGAAGTCATGGTCTTTGAGGCCAGAGGAAAAGAGACAGGTAACGTGTTTCCCAATATTACGCTTAATGGTACAGCTTTGCGTAGGGTGTCTAAATTTAAGTACTTAGGACATATTCTGACCTCTGACCTCAGGGACAATGATGACATCGAGAGGGAACGGAGGGCGCTGGCAGTGCGGGCGAACATGATGGCTCGCAGGTTTGCACGTTGTTCGACAGAGGTCAAAATTACACTTTTTAGGTCTTATTGTACATCTTACTATACGTGCAGCCTGTGGGCCAACTATACTCAAAAGTCTTACAGTGCCCTCCGAGTCCAATTTAATAATGCGTTCAGGGTGCTGATGGGGCTGCGGCGATTCTGTAGTGCATCAGGGATGTTTGCTGTACATCGCGTAGACTGCTTTTACACTACGATGCGTAAAAGATGCGCATCCCTGGTGCGTAGAGTTCGCGGCAGCGCCAACAGCATCCTTAGCATGATCGCTAGTCGGCTGGACTGCAGTTATATCAATAATTGCTGCGCCATTTCTCATGGAATGGCGCAGTAGTGATTGTTGTTTTGTTCTGTTCTGTTTATACATATATTTTGCTGTGGGTAGTTTTAAGTTTACTAACACTAGTCTATAAGAACATTGTTACTAAAAAAATGGACACCATGGTCTGAAATAAAGTATTATTATTATCTCCTTTATTTCATTATATACATATAAATTATATTTTTAAATATTAAGATATAAAAAATATAAAAACATTTAAAAATATAAAAAATAGTACCCACCGGTATCAGGAACAGGGTCCAAGCTACCTCCTAACAATGCGGGCCGTGTCCAAAAGTACCGCCCTCTGAATCAAGTCCTTGATCCAGCTACCCAACGAGAGCCTGCTTAGGTGTTGGTCGAGGCTCTTGGCTATAAGCCCATTGGCTGTCACGACTATCGGCACAATGATCGCTGAATCCACATCCCACATGTCGACAACCTCGTGAGCCAAGTCAAGATACTTGATTTGTTTATCTTTCTCGGTTTTCACGAGGTTCTCATCATGCGGAACGGCTATGTCAACAATCATTGCGCGCCGCTCTGATCGATCCACCACCACTATATCAGGCTTATTGGCAACAATAGTCCTATTATTATTATTATATTGGCATTTATTAGTTTTGCTTGCTGTCGTATTACATCATATTGATGGGTTGACAGATTGGCGTCGATAATCAATGCCACAGCTTGGTCCGCGGAAAATTCCTTTTTTTTATTTGAGAAACACACTCGCGCTCTCTCTTCAGTGTAGTGCCTCTTCTGGGTGAAAACTCACACAGCTCTTTCACTATGGCCGCTGAATCTCTTTTACCCTTCTTGTGAAGCTGCACTTCGGTCGCCAAAGACAACTCTCCTTCACTCGATGAATCTAGAAGATGTTGTATACGTCGCATTTTGGTTTTATGGCTGGAACTGTCGAAGTCTTTTTGTGGTCTTCCGGGTCGGCTACTAGGTCCATCCAATGAAACGTTTGTGACATTTTCTGTGATTATATTATTAAACGTAAAACTTTCTTCTAACCAAGCACTATTCGTTTTTAAAAAGCGGTCCCGATGTCTGCCTGATTTTGTCCATTTTACTTCAATTTGTTGGGCACAGCTTCTTATTTTTGCCTTTAATTTATTTATAATTTCATCTGGGATAGATGGATTACCAAACTCTTGCAATATATGATGCAACAAAGCATCCATTCTACATTCTTTCGCATTGGCGAACGAAACATCGAAAAATGAAATTCGTGAAATCTCGAACATCATTATGAAAATGGAAAGAACACGTATGAGTGTCGCAACTTTGCGCCAGCAAATGGTCATGTTTCATAGAGTTTACAAGTGCTTCTATTAGAAAAATATGACATGAGACTCATATAGTTTCATATAATGTGTTAAAAGTTTCTTACAAACAGTATTAGGCATTTTCTTTTAGAAAAAATAAAATACTAATTATTCCCTTCGCTCTGACTATTTAATGGAACGATATTTGTAATAAAATGAATATGTAAACTTACCTCAAGACTCAAACGAAGACGATAACAACACTTAATCACAACTAGCACACAGAAACACAGCGTATTCATCGAACAAACTCAGACGAATGACGCGACCGTTCACTCTAAGGGACTGTACAACCGCAGGTAGTTGGCCGGTCTGACCCTTTTTTCTAAAGTCTTGTGTGCTTGAAATATGGTTTATTGTTACTGATTTTAAGCAAGTGGCAGGCTGGTAATTAAAAGTGTGAATTTTTAATAATGTCTTTCTAGATTTAAAAAATATTGCATGTGCTACGTACGATAGGTACCTATAGGTATCGCCTCGCGAGAGTTAAAAGACTGAGACTAGTGATTGAGATAAAGATAATTTTATTCTCAAAACGTGTTAGTAGTACAGTGGTATGTTACAGAGTGAATACAATAATGAGCCCTGAGTTATATTTAGGTTAGTTTATATACTAAGTCTTATCAGCTAATACAGTGGTGGGGACAGGACGCTTGTCACCACAATCCATATTTATGTTTGATTCTGCTTACTCCGTTTATCGGGTACTGGCGTTATCTTTATTGTTAACTGTCTGGTCTCGATATCTTGACTTCATATTTATGTTTATCGATTCCGTCCATTTCGTTATTTATTGAGAAATGGCGTTATCTATAGGGTTAAAAGTATGATCTCGTTATCTTGACTTCATATTTATGTTTATTACTTTATTTATAATTGATTCCGCTTACTCCGTTGTTATCGGGTAATGGCGTTATCTCTATTATTGACTGTCTTATCTCGATATCTTGACTCTTCCCTCCTAGTCTTTTTGTACTCTGTCGGGTTTTTATAATTCGACGAGTTAAAAAGACGATAGTTAACAAGATTATGGTTCCTATCGTTGTATAGGTTAGGATCCCTATGTGTTTGATTTTATCTGAGGTTAAGTCTGGTCTATTAATTGCTGCAATCTGCTCCTCTATGTTGTCCATATTTTCTGGTAACGTCATTGGTAACATGTTTGCTGGTTCTATGACTTCAGTAAAGGTCTGAATATCCACAGCATCTTGAGTGCTTCCGCATTTGGTGTTGTCTTCTATATATGAGTTTACGATGGTCACGCTTCTGTCGACACATCTATCATAAATTGTTTGTTCCTTTAATCTGAACTGAAAATATAAGTCATTCTGAATTTTGTATGAGTATCGTTCTGGGCAGTAGATTTTTATAACACTACAGTTGTTGCGTTGTTTCAGGATGCTTTCTTCTACACATTTCTTTGTTGGTGAAGCTGTACATATATTGTTGTTACATTTGTCTACTTTATACACATGATTGGTTCCCGTTAAATACTGGCTGTTTACGCGCCTCACTACTAGATGGCGTTGCTAGTCTCATTCGTATCGCTAATCATCGTTGCGAGTGAGACCTTTTTTTATTAATATACCTACATTGTTTTTTAGTTCAGTCTTGAATACACCGTTACTTGCTGCCCGTGAATTTTATTAATCCCTCCTAACAAAAATCTGAATTTCGGTAAAATCAGGCAAACATATGGTCCTTCGAAGCCGGATAACGGAACCGCGACGCGTAGTGTGTAGTTCGTAAAAATAAACATTGTGTAGTAGAACAAACTGAACAGTGTAAAACTCAAGTGACACAGTGCCGGTTACGAGTAGACACAGTGGAACACAGTGCGACACAGTGCTAATAAAATAACAGACCTATATAATAATCGATTAATTTAGTGTGAATAAGTGGTTGATTAGTTGTAATGAACTGTTTACGAACGATTTTATGACTTTTCGTAAAAATTAGTGTATGTGTTGGAACTTTGAACTGATATTAGCTAGCTGTTTTTTATAAAGGGTGATTGGAACGGTGTCGTAAGTACCTAAAAACGAACGATTTTGTGGACTCATTTATCCTACTTTGTGATAAAGTTGTGTACCTACGTATACAAAGATTCAAACTTTAAGCATGGAAAAAATCAATCAGCTATTACGTTTGCAAGAGGAACGTTATGAGCAAATTCAAAAAGCTCAAATTAATTATAAAAAATCTCCGAAGGAACGACTCGTATTAAGTTACTTAGATACTCGTCTAGAGAATTTGGAGAAGGATTGGCAAATCTTTAAAACGTCACACGATCACCTTGTAGCTCATGTAGCTAAAGAACAGCGAACAGCTTTAGCGTACTTCTCTGATGACATGTACGGTCAGTGTGAAGAAATATATATTGTGTATAAAAGCGAATTAAAAACCAAACTTCAACTCTTAACCCCTAAAGAACAACCACACACTACGCAAAAACAAAATCCTACTGCCGAAATTATGTTACCGAAAATAAAAATACCGACCTTTTCTGGAAAATACATCGAGTGGCCGTCATTTTTGGATTTGTTTACATCAATCATACATAACAATACGACATTGGATGATGTTCAAAAACTACATTATCTCAAATCAAGTTTAGCTGGCGAAGCTGAAATATTATTAAGAAGCATTTCAGTGACAAGTCAAAATTATAGATTAGCATGGGAAACTTTAAACAACCGCTACAACAACAAAAGATACATATCGAACTGTTTGTTTAAGAGATTGTTTGGTGTTAAAGCCATAACTATCGAATCAGCACTGAGCATAAAGCAATTGTTAGATATAACTGTGGAATGTTTGAGTTCGTTAAATAATCTTGGCCTTCCAACTGATTCCTGGGATATAATCATCATTTACATGACAGTGACTAAATTAGACCCTGAAAGCCAAAAGTTATGGGAACAACATATATCAATTGATTGTAGCAACGATTTTCCAACATTCAACAAATTAAAGCTGTTTATGGAAACAAGATTTAGATCACTTGAAATGACTGAAAATGTAAGCAGGTCAACTAAATTAAAATCATTTCACGCTTCGTCACCAACACCATCTAACACACCTGTCGAATGTGCATATTGTAAAGAAGACCACTATATATACCAATGCAAACAATTCGCAAAACAACCATATTTAAACAAACATGAATTTATCCAGAATAATAACATGTGCTTTAATTGCTTGAACCCAAACCACACTGCAGCGAAGTGCATGAGAGACACGGCTTGTCGCATTTGTAATAGAAAACATCACTCACTGCTACATCCGGATAAAAAAGAATCGGTGAAGGAAGAATCGGTGAAGGAAGAATCTCATCAAGACCAATCGGACAATATTTCATCCCATTTTATATATCAACCTGGTCAAGTCCTCTTAGCCACAGCACTGGTAGATGTCGTATCAAGGAACAAGAAACCACAAATTTACCGTGCTCTCATTGACCAGGGTTCACAAGCCTCGTTCGTAACGGAAGATCTCGTTCAGTCGATGGGTCTAAAACGAGAAAAGATTAACGGCAAGGTCTCAGGATTAAGTGAAGGTAACACACTTCATATCAAGTCTATGGTTGAAGTTCACCTAAAGTCTAGATGCAACTCAAACTTCACTATCCTTGTAAAGGCGTACGTCTTGAAAAAGATTACTAACTACTTACCAACACAACCATGGAACACAACCACGTGGCCTGATCTGGCACGCATAGAGTTAGCCGACCCTGAATTCAACAAAGGTAATAAAATAAATATTTTGCTGGGCGCTGAAGTATTTGCTCAGATAATAGACGACGGTTTGCTGAAGAGTCCATCTGGAATTATAGCGCAGCAGACTCAACTGGGCTGGATACTATCGGGAAGCGCTAGTAGACGATCAAAATCTGAAACAGAAAAACAAATGATTAGTATGCATTTAAATGTGAATGTTAATGATATGATAAGAAAATTCTGGGAAATAGAAAACGAAACACTTACCTTTGAAAGAAAATTGTCAAGAGAAGAACAACGATGTGAAAACATCTACCGGGAAACTACTAAAAGAACAGAGTGTGGTCGATACAAGGTCAACTTACCTTTCAAAGAAGACGCGATGTCACCTATAGAAATAATAGGAAAAACTAAAGAACTTGCGATATCTAGATTTTTACAACTAGAAAAAAGGTTCAAAAAAGACCCCACGTTACACAAGGAATATACCAGCGTTATTCAAGAATATTTAGATCTTGGTCACATGAAATTAACCAAAGATAATGAAGAAAATGGTATCTACCTACCACATCATGCTGTAATCAGAAACGATAAAGATACTACAAAAGTTAGAACAGTCTTTGATGCGTCAGCCAGTGGATCAAAAGGTGTCTCTCTTAATGATATTCTTTTAGTGGGGCCTACACTGCAAAAAGATCTCCGTTATTTAATCATGCAATGGAGACAACACAAAATAGCTATTATAAGTGACATCGTCAAGATGTATCGACAAGTGCAAGTATCCGATGAACATACTGATTATCAAAGAATAGTTTGGAGAAACAACTCCAATGAAGAATTTAATTCCTACAAGTTATTAACGGTTACATTTGGAACAGCATCTGCTCCATTTTTAGCAGTTCGCACCCTGATTCAAGTTGCAAAGGATGAGGGCCAGAAGTACCCTTTGGCAGCTGAAATAGTTGAAACTTCGTTCTACATGGATGACCTACTAACAGGCGCTTCTAACGAAATACAGGCCACAGAAATTTATACACAAATTACACAGCTTTTGAGTAGTGCAGGATTTGAATTACAAAAATGGTCCAGTAATTCTGACAAGTTCTTGGAGAATATTGCTCAACACAAACGTGAATTTAAACCATTTGAAATCAAGTTTGACCAAGTTATAAAAACCTTAGGATTGTCCTGGGATAGAGTAAATGATAAATTCAAGTTCCATATAAACCAAACCGACGTTACATCGCCAATGACGAAACGAAGCGTACTTGCAGAAGTAGCACGCTTATTTGATCCCTTTGGATGGTTAGCACCGGTGATTATCACAGCCAAGGTATTCATACAAAGGTTGTGGCTGTGCTCAGTTGACTGGGATGAGGTTCTGCCATCTAACCTTCAAGAATAGTGGCTATCTTTTCGCGAACAACTCCCAAACCTTCACAACATAGAACTATGTCGATGGATGTATACTCACCCTGACAATGATCAAGTCGAAATTCATGGATTTGCGGACGCCTCGACAACTGCATATGCAGCAGTTCTTTATATGAGGGTTGTTCAAAATAACAAAGTGTACCTGTCTATTCTAGAAAGCAAAACCAAGGTAGCCCCCTTAAAACAAATTTCAGTGCCTCGTCTGGAATTGTGTGCAGCAGTTTTATTAGCTAAACTATTGTCTGAAGCGACATATGTCTTGAAAATACCTCGAGATAAAATTTACGCCTACACTGACTCAATGGTGGTATTAGCATGGATTCAAGCCCCACCAATAAGATGGCAAACTTTCGTAGCTAACCGAGTAACAGAAATACAAAACCGCATTGATAATGACAGTTGGAGTCATGTTGCGTCCGAAGAAAATCCTGCGGATCTGGCATCGCGTGGTGTTAGTCCGTCCGAATTACAACATCAGCAATTGTGGTGGGAAGGACCACACTGGCTTATGGATCTGGAAATAAATAGAAACAAAAAGGAAACATTAAGCACTGACCTAGAAGAGAAAATCCAAGCAAAAGTAACCCTTACCTGTTCGGAAGAAAAAGATAATTTCATGGAACGATTTTCAAACTTTAATAAAATGTTAAGAGTACTTACCTATTGTAGAAGATTTCTCCGTCTGAAACAAAAAAAAAGAAATAAGAGAAGAACCCCTGGAATATTTGACCAGCAAAGAAATAACAGAAACTTTAGACATATGTTTAAAATATACCCAAAAACAAAAATTTGAAGAAGAAATACAAGATTTAATAGAAAAGGGAAGAATTAAGAAAAGAAGTAAACTTATCTCCTTAAATCCTTATCTTGATGAATTTGGAGTACTGAGAGTGGGAGGTCGCTTACAGGCAGCAACATTACCACATGAGTACAAACATCCGGTCATCCTCCCGGGTGATTCACATCTTTCCATTCTTCTAGTTAAAGATGCTCACTTGAAATTACTGCACGGCGGCATAGCACTTACGATGAACTTTCTTCGTTCCCGGTACTGGATAATTGGCTTGAAGCCTTTAGTGAAAAGGTGCTTTCGCGAATGTGTCGTTTGCATCAAGCACAGAGCCCTTACGATCCAACCACAAATGGGAGAACTCCCCCGGGAACGGGTAAACCCCGGGAGACCCTTCAAAGTCACTGGCGTTGATTTTGCTGGACCGATACAAATACGCACCAGTAAGGGCCGAGGGCAGAAATCTTTCAAGGGATACATTTGCCTCTTTGTATGTATGGTGACTCGTGCAATACACCTAGAAGTGGTAAGCGACTTGACAACACCAGGATTCATAGCAGCATTTCGCAGATTTGTATCACGCCGTGGACACTGCTCAGATTTATGGAGTGATAACGGACTCAATTTCGTAGGAGCCGCAAAGGAATTAACCCTCATGTTAAATGAGAGTATGAACGGAGTACTTATGGAAGTGGCTGAGCTACTGTCTAATGACGGAACTACATGGCATTTTATACCTCCAAGAGCCCCCAACTTTGGTGGCCTATGGGAAGCCAGTATTAAATCAGTAAAAACACATTTAACAAAGACCATTGGTTCTTCAACGTTAACATTTGAAGAAATGTCAACTTTACTGAGTCAAATCGAAGCTTGCCTCAACTCAAGACCCATAGGACAGTTGAATGACCATCCCGACGATTTGTCTCCACTCACACCAGCACACTTCTTGATTGGAGAATCATTGATGACGATTCCGGATACACGTGATGAAAACGAATGGATAAGCCCGCTGAATCGATGGAAATTGATACAGAGAATGATGTCAAATTTTTGGAACCGTTGGTCTAAAGAATTTTTACACACCATGCAACAACGTTACAAGTGGCAAACCAAAACAGCACCCCCTCAGATTGGTGATGTGGTAGTGGTAAAAGATGACAACCTACCACCAGCTAAGTGGCTACTGGCTCGTATAACACAGTTACATCTAGGACCAGATGGAGAAGCTAGAGTAGCTGATCTAAAGGGTAAAGGATCTACATTCAAAAGACCTTTATCGAAGATTATTTTACTGCCCCGCCTAGACTCCGCTTAAAAGAAGACGATTCTGGCATGGTGGGCGGTGTTAAGAAGAACAGAAGGTTCTTGGTGGGCGGAATGTTTACGCGCCTCACTACTAGATGGCGTTGCTAGTCTCATTCGTATCGCTAATCATCGTTGCGAGTGAGACCTTTTTTTATTAATATACCTACATTGTTTTTTAGTTCAGTCTTGAATACACCTTTACTTGCTGCCCGTGAATTTTATTAATCCCTCCTAACAAAAATCTGAATTTCGGTAAAATCAGGCAAACACTGGCCGTTCTTAATACTAGGCATTTGACAATATTGGTTAGATGGGGTGATTACGCTAACTACTGTTTCTAGATTATATTGTTCTTTAGAGACAATGGGTAGAGCGAATCGGAATATTAAAAGTTTGCTTCGTATCTGTAACACGAATTTGGCTAATATGAATTTGGTGTTCTTTATATTTGGAGTCATAGGAGAATTTATTTCGTGGGAGTATTTTTTTTATTATGTATGGGCCTTTAAATGGGTTAACATGTTTTGACCTATCATGCTTAGCGATATAGAATTTAGTTCCTATGGTGATTTCTTTAGTCACAGGTGTTCTGAATTTATTATTCCTTTTGAGTGTGCTTTCTTTTACTTTTTCTATTTTGTCGTTTATCTTCTTTAGGTAGTCAGAGGTTTGTTTGTTCTGTACGGGTAAGTTAATTTCTCGTAAAAAGTGTAATTCGTTAGGTGTTTTGTTAGTGGCACTATGTATAGTGGAATTATATGCTAGTACTGCTAAGTAAACATTTTCTTTCTTTAGTTCCTGTTGTACTCTTAATCTCTCTATTAGGGTGGAGTGAAACCTTTCTATGTCTCCGTGAGACGTGTGGTGCAGGGGTGTTGTCACATGATGTTTGATTTTTAATCCTGCTAAAAATCCTTTTACTATTTCCGATATTAGTGTAGTCTCGTTATCCGTTGAGATTAGTTCGGGGGTTCCTATTAAAGCGAAGAGTTGTAATAGTGTTTCTATTACTTGTAGCGAGTTGTTTTCAACAAGTTCTATGGCGAAAGTCCATTTAGAAAATGTATCTATTCCGGTTAAGTAGGTTTTCTTTTTAAAGTGGAACGTATCTATTTGCCATTTTTCCATTGGTTTTGTTTGTGTTTTGGTTTTTTCAAAGGGTGGTTTAAAAGGTTTTCGGTCGTATTTTACTTTAGTGCATGTTTCGCACTGATTCAGATAGTTTTGTGTATGTTTTTTGATGTTTTCGATATAGTATTTTTTTGAGATTTCCTTTATTAAAGCTGGGTTTCCTATATGTCTATCTATAAATTCATGCGTTGTTCTAATTATTTTTAGGATTTCTTCTTTATCTGCGATTTCTACACGTGGTTGTGTAAACCAAATGATTGTGAGTTCTTTATTATTGAAATGTTTCCTGTTTATTTCAGACAGTTGTTCTATGAGTTTATTACAATTTCCTACTATAGCATATCTTTTTGAACCGAGATATTCTTTACAGAATGGTTAGGTTAGTAGGTGTGGTTGTCTTTTTGTGTTACTTTCACTTGATAGGGTTCTGTCGTTACAAATATTCTATTCATACGCCTAGGGGGATGTTCTGACTTTATTATGAATCCTTCATCTGAGTCATCAAAGTTGCTATGTACCGTTGCTTGGTCTGAGTTATGCATTAGTATAATTCTAGACAGAGCATCTGCTACGTGGTTAGTACTTCCCTTTTTATGTGATATTTCATAGTCGTATTCTTGCAGTTTTAACTTCCATCTGGTAAGCTTAGCGTTTGGTTCTTTAAGTTTGGTTATCCATACTAGTGGTTGATGGTCTGTTTCAAGTTTAAAGTGTCGTCCATAGATGTATGGTCTAAATTGTGTTAGGGCATAAAGTATACCTAGTAGTTCTTTTTCAGTCGCGTTATATTTTTTTTCCGTTTCTGTTAGTGTTCGAGATGCGTATGCTATAGGATGATTTTCTTGTGAAATAACAGCTCCTAATGCTATATCACTTGCATCAGTCGTTACTGTGAATATTTTATTAAAGTCTGGGTATGCTAAGACTGGTGGGTTAATAATTAAGTATTTTGCTCTTTGGAAAGCTTCTAAAAATGGTGTATCATGTTTTATCTCTTTTCCTTTCTTTGTACATTCAGTTATAGGTTTTACTATTTTGGATAGGTTTGGTATGAATTTCCTATAATAGGATACTAGTCCTAAGAATGACTTGATTTCTTTGGTCGTTTTAGGTGATGGAAAATTGGTTATTGCTTTGATTTTTTCTGGACATGGACTGAGTCCCTTTTCCGTTAGGATATGTCCTAGAAATTTGACGCTAGTCTGCATAAATTTACATTTTTCATGGTTAATCCGTAAGTTGTAATGTCTTAGGGTGTTGAACACTGCTTGTAATCTAGTTAGGTGTTCTTCCTTTGTGGCGGCAAATATTATTACGTCGTCTAGGTAGACTAGACATTCCCTATTTTCCAAATGTTTCCTTAATACATTATTCATTACTCTCTGGAATGTAGCTGGTGCTGTTTTTAAACCAAAGGGCATTCGAGTGTACTCATAATGACCGTCAGGTGTGGAAAAGGCAGTTAATGGTATTGATTCAGGATCCATTCTTATTTGATGATATCCGGCGGTTAAATCTAATGTAGAGAAATATTTTGCTCCATTTAATTTTGAAAATATATCGTCTATGTTTGGTAGAGGGAATTTATCGTCTCTGGTTTGATCGTTGAGTTTACGGTAATCTATAACTAATCTCCATTTCTTTGGTTTTCCTGGGTCTACATGTTTTTCCACTAGATGTACTGGGCTTGACCATGGGGAGTCTGAATGCCTGATTATTCTATTTTTTAACATTTCCTTAATCTGGCGAGTGACTTCTAATCGTTGTGTTTCTGGTAGCCGGTACGCGCGTTGGTAAATTGGTTCGTTTTTTGTTAACGTAAGGTAATGTTTAACGGCAGTGAATGAAGTCTGTGCCGCGTCTTCTGCGAATAAGTCTTCGTTCTCTTTTAAGAATTGGTCTAAGGTAATCGACTTGTTTTCTTGATAATGTAACAGTATAGTTATATCGTCTGGTGTTTTTATTTTGTTCTCGCTAGGAATTATTAATAGATTTTGCTTAGTTAATGTGTCCCATCCTATTAGGTATTCGAAATTATTAGAGAAGTCGAACATGTAAAATTCTATTGGATTACTGTTTTGTCCGAAGATATTTACCATGGGGTAAGTTATTATTTTACCATTATGTTTTGAGAGTCCGTGCGGGGTTTGGACTGAAAATGTTTCGTCAATATAAGTTGCGTATCCATCCGATATAAGTTCTTTAGCTATATTGGGTTTAATAAATGAGCGTGTTGATCCGGTGTCTATTGGTATTTTTTCGTCTGTATTAGGTATTTTAATATATATGGTAGTTGGGTATGATTAGGTGCAGAGTTTATGTTGGGGCATTCTGGGGTAAATCCGTTTGAAAATCCTCCGTGTTTAGGCTATTTTCGTGTGTTGGTTCACAAAGGTAGGTGGTATTTTCATATCTAGGGTTGATGTTAGTAAAATATTCGTTTACACATTGCTGCATGTATTCTTCAAAAGAGTTATCGGGATATTCATCACTATTAGATTCAGGTTCATTGATGTTAAATACTCGGTTTCTTTTTAATTGAGGTCGTTCTGTCACAGTTCGCATAGTCGCGTCTTTATCCTGTAGTTCAGGAATTTGTGGTTTTGGTTGCCAGTTTGGTCGAGTTTGTTGCCATGGAGGTCTTTGATTAAAATTATTAGCATTATTATTAAAATTACGATTAGGGTAAACATGAGTTTGATTATTATTAAGGTTGCCATACCAAGGTTGTTTAGCTTGTCCTGCTTGTTGCATCCGAATCCTAGCCGAGAAAGGTGAGGGTGGATATACGTGTCTTTGCTGGACAGGTCTATTACCAAGGTTTGAATTATACACAGGGGCGCTGTGTTGTTGGGGGGTTGAGCTCATATTATTTTTAACGAAAGGTTGAGTATGACCATTCGGTTTGTTTCCCGTATTTTTGATGTTAATTAAGTATCCTTCTTTGTCGAGAGTTCTAGCTCTAAGGCAAGTTTCTAGAAAGTCTAATTTTTCACAGGCTGGTTTATATTCAGGTGGTAGGAGTGATATTAACTTTTGGTTAGCTATTTCTTTTAAACCGGTGTGTACATGTTGGTTAATTGTACATCCTTCAGCTATTAACATTTGTAACTCGTATATAACGTTAGTTAAGCTTGATGAGCTTGGTCTTAAATTGTTAATTTCCTGAAACACATCTCCTATCGTTCTATTCCATGATCCATATTGTTGTTTTAGGATTTCTTTAATTTCTAACCAAGTGAAGTTATGAGGGTAGCTATATATGAGAGTAGCCGCATTGCCTGTTATCTTTGATAAGATTATATTGACTTTCTGCGCATCTGTGCCAGAAGTTATTTGAATAAAACGTTCTACTGCGGTAATAAAACCGTGTAGGTACCTTTCTCCACCATCTCCAGAGAACTGGGGAATAGGTATATTACTTTCTGGTCTAATTTGAGAGTTGGAATCTACGGGTGGCGTCATTATTAATTTTGGGGTGATTACTAATTTTCTACCTGAAGGGGTAAATGCCAGTTTAATGTTATTTTAAACGGGAAATAATCACGTGTAGGGTAAGGGGAGGTATATTGGTGATATAAGTAATTTGGTGATATTTTTTAAACAGAATACCACAGAGTTCCCTATGCTAGCACATTCAAGAGACAGCGCTAGCGAGTTGTTACGAGTGTGAGGAAGACAGATATATATTACGCGCTTCACTACATCGTTCCCGCGTTTAGTAAACAAACTTTTCTCACAATCGTGCATCAGTGGCGCCATTGCTTAGCGAATGTGGACTATGTTTACGTATTTCGGTAAAATTAATAGATTTAATTGGTGTTTTAGTGATAAAACTTACTAAAATCGTTCAATAAACTAACGATTAATAAAAAACAGCTGTAGTGAAGTCGAGATTCAATCAAGGTAAGTTTTTATTCCTTAAGTTGTGTCGGTTGTTTCTTAGTGTTTTTGCCAATATCATGGATACTTTTTTGAGAGGTTAACTTTAGACCTATTTTACGCTTGTATTTAAAAATATACTAGAGAATTCTATTATACAGTTTGAAAGGTACTATGTTAAGGAATTCGTGAATGTATTTTATTTTGAATTTGAGGTTATTTTTTTTTATCACCAAATTACCTGTACAAGGATTGTTGATATCACCAAATAACCTATTTTTTGTACCTCTAGATTGGCAATGGATAAGGAGAGTAAATATAGAAAATATAACCAGCAGCAACTTCAAAAAGCCGTCAGTTTTGTAAGAAATGAAGGTAAAACCATTTATAAAGCTGCTAAGGAAGCAGATGTGCCATGGAGTACCTTAAAGCGTTACCTAGGGAATGAAGAGGATTCTGTACGAAAAATGGGGAGGCCTTATGCATTATCTTGTGACTTAGAGTTGAAACTTTACAATTATATTGTAGAAATGCAAGAATTGGGTTTTGGGCTTACCGTTTATCAAATTAGAAAATATGCCTATGATCTTGCTGAAGTGGCTGGACGGGAGAACTTCTTGCCATCAGCTAATCGCGTTGCAAGCAAATGGTGGTGGAATAGCTTTAAAAGTAGGTACAATTTATGCTTACGTGTACCAGAAAATCTTTCAGCTTATAGGGCTTCTATGGCTAATGAGATCATGATCAAAGACTTCTTTTCGAAACTAGATGATGTTCTTACGAAACTCGCTATCAAAGACAAACCACATCTAATTTGGAACTGTGACGAGACTGGGTTATCGTATGTAGTGAAACCATCTAAAGTTGTTACTGGCATTGGAAAAAAGTACGTTTATAAAAGATCCTACGCTGAGCGAGGTCAAACTCAAACAATGTTAGCATGCATTTGCGCTGATGGGACATGGATTCCTCCTATGATAATATTTAAAGGTGTTAGGTGGAACGATACACTTAAAAATGATGCTCTTCCCAACGCATTAATCAAACTATCTCCGAAAGGATGGATAAATTCGGAATTATTTTTAGAATGGCTAATTTTTTTTATAACTGCCATACCACCTGAACGTCCTGTAGTCCTATTGATGGACTCACATTCTGCACATATTGGAGCAGACGTTCTTAAAGTTGCGAAAGATAACCAAGTTCATCTATTTACTTTCCCAGCTCATTGCACTCATCTATTGCAGCCTCTTGACGTAGGTTTATTCAAGCCACTTAAAAGTTACTGGCGCGACAGCATGAATAGGTACATGAGCAATAACCCTACAGATGCTCCAAATCGCAGTAACTTCCATTCCATTATGAATCCAGCATTCATAAGCGCCTTTAATAAAAAGAATATTGAGAATGCTTTTAAAAAATCAGGCATTTGCCCTTTAAACGGAAATGCAATTTCAAAGGAAGCGTTACGACCTTCAGCTTTAACTGACACAGCTCCTGCTGCATGCCCTGCTTCTGCATCTTCAGCGTTGATTAGCACATCATCTGAAAGTCCTTCTTCAAGTCCTATACTCACAGTGGATCACATTTTAAAAACACCCAAAGCTTTAAAACGCCCAGAAAAGTCAAGAAAAAGAGATTCTAGCGCGAAATGCTTAACACTGACAAGTGCTAATGTAAATGAAAATATAATACAAGAAAACCTTCAGCCTCAGCCCTCGACATCGGGAAAATCTACTCAAAAAGCAAAAAAAAGTAAAATTCAAGAGATTGAAGATGATTGGGAGTGTGGATTATGTGAGGTCTTGTACTCAGCTGATGTTAAAAAAAGGAATGGAGCCAAATGGATCCAGTGCTCGTATTGTTTGACCCCATACCACGAGATCTGCGCATCTATCGAAGATAATGATCCCGAGGAACAGCTATATTATAGATGTGATCGTTGCATGGAATGATATATATAGTAAAGGGCCAAACGTTTTTTTAAATTTTAAGTTTAAAACATCTGATACTGATTATATAGCCAATTTACATACTATCACCAAATTTCCTACCCTATATCACCAATCTACCGGACTGTGTCGCCAACTTACCTCAGATTTCTTATGTATTAAATTAACATTTATTCTCAAAATTATTAGATTTTTGTTTAGCAAACTATTCCCAATGTTTACTTCAAGCAATAAATAATGTAATAAAATAAAAGTGACTTTTTGTTTAGTTGCCAAATTCCTATAAAATTAGTGCGTTTCTTTTTTATCACCAATATACCTTTCCTTACCCTACTTACAGTTGTGTTGTGAGAATGATGAGAGCTATCACTGTCTTCATCTGGATGTAGTAGAGGCTTCGTAGAGTCGGGTCTTTGAAGTCCGTCGATTTACTCCGATGAGCTTCTATACTGCGATGTACGAAGAAAATTTGTTCTTAGCCAGCGTCACCTTGATGTGTACGGAGAAGAGTTTTTTCTGAGTCAGCGTCACCTTGCAGGAGAAGTCTTGAATCTTTTTCTTTATTTGTAGGTTCTGGGCAGGTTTGATAGAGTAATCTTCTTGGTTCGGTGTCTGGTAGCGGAGATACAGCAATTCAGCACGTCGCCTTGATTGATAGTTTCTTCAAGAAATGCCCGTAACGTTGGGCGCCAGTTAAAAGACTGAGACTAGTGATTGAGATAAAGATAATTTTATTCTCAAAACGTGTTAGTAGTACAGTGGTATGTTACAGAGTGAATACAATAATGAGCCCTGAGTTATATTTAGGTTAGTTTATATACTAAGTCTTATCAGCTAATACAGTGGTGGGGACAGGACGCTTGTCACCACAATCCATATTTATGTTTGATTCTGCTTACTCCGTTTATCGGGTACTGGCGTTATCTTTATTGTTAACTGTCTGGTCTCGATATCTTGACTTCATATTTATGTTTATCGATTCCGTCCATTTCGTTATTTATTGAGAAATGGCGTTATCTATAGGGTTAAAAGTATGATCTCGTTATCTTGACTTCATATTTATGTTTATTACTTTATTTATAATTGATTCCGCTTACTCCGTTGTTATCGGGTAATGGCGTTATCTCTATTATTGACTGTCTTATTTCGATATCTTGACTCGAGCGACAACCTCTCCTACGGATGGTAATGCGCCTTCGGCGTTGGAGCATCCAAGAAATAGCTGGTCTCTAATGTAAATTTCTCGGCTAGCGTGGAACTCCGCTCCTTTCTTCTCACGGAAAGGGGAATGGGCACAAATATATGGAGCTTGGTCCAAATTTCCACCACCAATAAGAACTATGGCATATGATGGAACACTGCGTACTGAATCATTATAAGAAGACCACAACCAAAAATATTTACTCGGTAAAAAGTTATGACCCCATGAAAACTTGCAATTTCAAAACCTTTTTACGCTTCTTTATTTCACTATATCTTTTAAACTATTCGATTGATTTAGGTGTATGACATTTCGTTGTAATTCATACGTTATTCTGGTTGATATAAGCTATATGACGTCAAAATAAAAACAATATGGCGGCCGCGGTAGGTACCTCGCTACGTCAAAAAAATCAAACCCTATCATGTGGGGTATCAAATGAAAGGTCTTATACCTATCTTTACAATGCTTATATTTATTTAAAAATATTTGTGATACTGGGAAGAACGTAAACACAAAAATATTTCACAATAGTTTTATTTATTCCTGTGTCACAGTGTGGGGTCTGCCTTAAAAGCGTAAATCTCTTATGTCTTCATCCACAATAACATTATCCAGATTCGCAGCTGGAAGTAGAATTGTGGGTTGGTGTCTCGCCCATCCAAAATACCAAATAATTACCATGACGTGGGCACAGCAACCCACAGTTCGCATTCCAGAAAGACAAGAACAGTAGTAGTTCGAAATGGTTTCTCGACTATGGATCATTACATACGTGTAGTACTGTCTTGCACGTGCGTGTCAGGATTGTATTCTTGCGCGTAGCAAAATAGCGTTTTCAGGTTCAATGCCAAAATCAACTATTTCACTAAATGCTCCATCTCTTGCTACTTCAATCTGATACACGCCATTGCGTACGTGTTCGCTATAGTATCTACGCGCAAGTTTTATGTGATATGAACCAAGTGCAAACAATGTCAAGTCTTCTTGAGTCAGAACAGAAAATTCATCTGCTCCTATGGCGTCGGCTTCAATATTTCGAAAACTTGCCCGCCGTCTATTTATATTTCTATCTGTAACATATGCTCCCAATTGATTTGGTACATGCAGTCTCTCTTTAATGATTCTTAAATATTCCTCTGCATGCGCGTTATCTTCGATTAAAAGATGAAAAGCGTTAATAAGCTCAGTGGCCACCCGGAAATCATCCATCATGTGGCACATAGCACGATTAAAAAATTCTTGCCTGAACAGCCGAAAATCGCGTTTAAAACGTCCGTTTACGACCTCGACGATCCAGCGGCATATCGTCACTTCCCTATTTTTATTGGCTTCTAACGTGGTTAACTAGCCTTCGCCACGCCGTTTGCTAATTGGCATACGTGCCACATAACCACACGATTCCATGTCTCCTATAACGTCTCTAAAGCCGCGGTCGCAGATAAAAACGAGTGGAAAATTACGCGAGTTATCCCAGTGCCTAAAGGGGGGGCAGGCACCGACGTAAGTGGATACCGACCGGTGGCGGTGCTGTCGCCGTTCGCGAAGGTATTTGAATCTGTGTTGCATAAAAGTATTTATACTCAAGTGAGCTCACAACTGTCAGACGCTCACCCTGGCTTTCGGCCGGGTCGCAATACGGGGGGTAACTTGTTGTCATTTGTTAACTATCTGTCGCCCGTCATTGATGCCGGCGGGCATGTGGATGTGGCGTATCTTGACTTCCAGAAAGCTTTTGACACCGTGGATAACGATGTACTTTTGTGCAAACTCTCTGCTATGGGATTCACACCGCACTTGCTTAAGTTCTTTGCTAGTTACCTTTGCGAGCGCCGACAGTACGTCGAGTTTAGGGGCATGAATCTAGACCTTATTACACATTCTCCGGGGTAAATCAAGGGAGTAATATTGGACCTTTGGAATTCATTTTAATAATTAATGCCTACAGTAGTGAAAGAGGCGAAGTGTCTACTGTTTACAGATGACTTAAAGTTATTCCTAAAGGTTAAGGACACCGCCGACTGTAATCGGCTCCAGGCTGACATTGATGACGTAGTCCAATGGAGTAAATCCAACAAACTTCACTTTAACAGCGAAGTTATACCGCGCGTGTCACTTGTACGAGACCTGGGCGTACAGATGGTATCTGAGCTGACGTTCCGCAAATACATAGTTGAGATGTGCGGCAGGGCTTTCAGAAATCTTGGTTTCATCTTCAGACAGTGTAAGGATTTTACGATATTGCAGCTGTTAAAGTTTTATACAATGCACTTGTGAGGAGCCATCTAGAAACAAGTGCAATGATTTGGAATCCGCATGAAGGGAAATACAGCCTCATGTTGGAAAAAATTCAAAATAAATTTGCTAGATTTCTTTACCGTAAGCAGTACGGGGTTTATCCCTTGATGTACCCGAGTCTGTTCGTCCTGGGTATGGTCGGGTACACCAGGCTGGCAGTAAGAAGGGACGTCGTACTGGTCAAGTACGTGGCGAGCGTACTGTTGGGGTTGCTGCACCACCCGGAGCTGCTAGCAGCGCTGCGGCTGCGCGCGTCGGACGTGTGCGTAGGTGCGCGCCGCCGCCCCACTCTGTTAGACGTGCCAGCGGCTAGAACAAACCTACTTAAGTTTGCCCCTATGTCACGAGCCACACGTATTATTAACCTTAGTACCTACAGTATCGGAGGATATATTTGGGCAAAACCTGCTGAAATTCATTAAAAAGGTACAATTAATCATTGAGAAGGGTCTGATAATATAATAACACACCTTTTTCAATGATTGATTCAAGCCATGTGGGCGTGGTGATTTTATTTTATTTTATTTTTGTAAAGGAATAGATATGGTGACTTGTAACATCGCCTTGGATGATTCTGTAAAGATATTATAATTGTGGTTACAATAAATAAATAATAAATGAATAAAAACATCGTTCGCTTCAAAAAAGTAATGGAATGGATTGTCTTCTCTTTCGTTAATAAGACCTTTCATTATTACGGCATCCGATGTTGTTGCTGTGTGAGGCCTAATAACATCTATTATGTAGCCATCACAACACACAGTGAGAAATGGTTTTAACAGGTTCGTGTATTTGTTGTATCGCCCTGTTTCGTTTGATCCACGATTTTGTACCCACCCTGTATAAGTCTTTTAAAGATTCATTTATGTAGCGTCTTTGTTTTTTATCCTTTTTCTTGGTAATGAACTCCTTTTTTCAGAACACATACGACTGTTTTCATCTTCTTCAAGAAAAGTTGTAATGTCTTCTTCGACATTATTTTTAATTGTTTTTATAGCGTCTGATTCTAAAACAAGTTATTTTATGGAAAATGAAGAAATCAGCAATTTGTTTTGACTAATTGACAGCTACTTTACTTTAGTTACTTTTTAATCAGTGTTGCCAGGCAAGAAGAAATTGTAGTTCCCTTTGAATACATTTCATCTCTTTTTTGACAGACTGTATCTTGTTGTAGCTTTAACCAATCCTTAAGAAAAAAATAATTATAGTTACTTACGGTTGTCAACTAAGCACTCCACTTGAAACACCAGCAATAAAACACTTTAAAACATATTTTTTGTAGATTTTTTTTCACCACGTGCGTTCGTATAAAATTGCTTCAAAATTGCAGTTTGACAGATCAACCTGTTTTACCTTCATTTTTAGGTGCAGTGCTTCCATCTATTATTTACATATAACAATATGGTATGCTCCGTAATTTATAGATGGCGGTATATTTAAAAATCCTATCATAACGGAGATATTTAATTTAGTTACACTAGCCCCGTAATTGCTTTAGCCCCGGGGCACCTAATAAGGTTTTCATTAAGACCAGTAATCCGCGCTGTTGTGGCATAATTAAAGGTGCGTGATTGAGATGGTTACGCCTCTCACTTCCACGAGAGTTGGCATTAACATCCGTATTTGATTTTCAATGCCTTGGCATTCTTCTTTGATAAATGCTTCGTATTCTTTCTTATACAAGAATTTGTTAGTTCTACAGAATCTTGGTGATGATGGCCGAGTATTTTCCCATATGACCTTCTGTGCATTCTTCATTCGTTCTTCTGGTTAGTTGCGTCGATTTTGAGATTCGGCATAATATTCTGGGGAAATTGTAGCCCGAGAGAACAGGTGTTCAAGGCTCAAAAACGATGTCTAAGGGCAATGTGTAATTTAACAGTAACGGCCCGTTCACACATGGAAGTCCGTTTTACTGGTACGTTTTTAACGGATACGTCATAAATTTATGCGCTGTTCACACATAGGCACCATATAACGTTCAACGAATCCGTCATTACTGGATGCGATGTGTGAACAGAAAACTCGCAGTATACCGCCGCTATTCTACAAGGATGGACGCTGTCGTGTTGTATTGGTACTATCGTCGGAGAAGGAAGATTTGACGTTATTGGCAGCATCCACTTATGGCCCAGAGATCTAGAGAGGGTGCTTACATTTTACTTATGAGTCAGTTACGAGGTGATGAATGGAAATTTTTCAATTACTTTCGTATGTCAATGTCTACTTTTGATGAACTCTTCTTAAACTATTGGAAAAGGATTTAAAAAAGCAAGATACTCGTTGGAGGAAAAGTATCTGCCCAGAAGAAAAACTAGCGATATTTTTAAGGTACGTACTTTTATTTTTAAAACTCAGACAGATCTAACGTAGCATCACTGTATACAGATTGTAACGGCGATAATGCACTATCAGTAGACTGTGGTCTGCTAGCATCACTGTATACAGGTTGTACTGGCGATAGTGCAATATCAGTAGGCTGTGGTCTGCTAAAATAGCCCTGCGATTGATAGTAACAGACAGCTGCGTACCTATGTTTAAGTCCCTAAAATTACTTACGTTCCCATCTCTTTATATTTTTAAAATTGCTGTTTTCAATCTGAAAGCATCTGATAATAGAAATAGGCCAATACGGAAACAATATAAAAACATGCTGCTTGTGAGTAGTTATGACACCGCCTTATTAAAGAAAAGTGTTTTATGTATGGGCCCGATATTCCTACTAATCCTACTAATATTATAAATGCGAAAGTTTGTGAGGATGGATGTTTGTTACTCTTTCACGCAAACACTGCTGAACGGATTGTGATGAAACTTTACAGTAATATAGTTAATACATCAGAATAACACATAGGATACTTTTTATCCCGATATTCCCACGGGATCAAAACTTACGCGGGTGAAACCGCGGGGCGCAGCTAGTATTTAATAAAATACCCGATAAAATAAAAACACAGACAATTCCAGTTTTCAAGAAACAATTGACAGATTTGTTGACTAATAAATGTTATTATTCGATAGGCGATTTTTTGAACGACACATTTTAAATTAATATTGACATTCTCTACCTATTTTAATAAAATATTATTAAATTTAATTCAATTGGCTCTCTGACATTCTTTGTAATAATTTTTATTTGTAAATTTAATTAATAATTTATTCTGACATTGTGCTTGTTTTATGTTATGGCTGTACCTATTTTAATATTATTTAATTGAATTTATCAACTTTATAACACTTTTGCATGCCTTAGGTAAGGTAGAAGTACATGGATCGCTTAATATTAAAAAAACATCTGTATGTCGCATCATTGGGTGGCCGAGATGCGATACATCGGGTCTTCTTCACGATCCGACAGTTTAGATAGGTGTGGGCATTACAGTGGGTACTCGAACGAAAAGATAATTTGAATTTACAGTAACTTTAATAAACTAGCGATTAACAACCGAGACGCACACGTGCGTCGGAAACAAACACGTGCGTTGGTTTTGGGCGTTTGCAAGACTGTCCGAGCTCGACCGTTGACTGTAGACTGTAGCAACACTCGGTCTCCCCGCCAGTCCTCGCGGTATCCACTCCACCGACGATCGTGTCAAGGGTAGGGCTCCCTTGTGTTTCCGATCACGTGATCCTTCGTGTACCAATCAAATTGTAAGATGGCGCTGTCCACTGTACTGTGGCGCCATCCATTCACGACATGTATATTGTACCTACTTTCTGTGCAAATAAACGGTTCTTATTCTTATGCATTGTTTACAAGTCTTTTGGAACTAAAGATATGATAAACATATTATATTCGTCTGTGCTATCGGTATCTTCAAATGGTTGCTTGTATAAGCTAGGACCCGAAGACCCATCGCACCCCCATTTTTATATCAAAGTGTAATTTCAACACACTTGTATCTAATCTTTCTCCAAGAATATTTTTACATATTCTCAATGCAGTATGATTCAAAAGAGAATCCAGTTCATCCGAACTGTTATATTTTCAACAGGAGGATAGCACTGCTTTTTAACCTGTGCCACGAGATCATAGCAAGGGTATACATTAAATCCCCTTTCTTTGGCTTCTTGTTGAACATTTTTGTATGTCTGGACAGTGAAATTATTTGATATGAAAAAAGGCCAAAGCTTCATCAGGAGTATAAGGTCTATGATGATGAAGAGAGTTACTACTCCTAGCTTCATGGGATATCTTTGGGGGCGAGTCGGCTTGAAGCTTCGTCGTACGTCCGCTTGATTCCAATGAGCTTCCAAACTGCTGCGTGATTCTCTGCTGCTCGTAGTAGGTGCCTTGAGGATCCGCTTGTCAGGGGAAGTCTTGATCGATGGTGTTCGATGGGCTTATGCGTATACTCTTTGTTATAGAGGTCAAGGTAACGATTAGCCCTTCACTTGGGCGCCAGTTAAGGGAACTGATCAACGAGGAGTGTAAAGATAATATTTATTTACTAGCTTCTGCCCGCGACTTCGTCCGCGTAAATTTTTTTTGTTTCCCCGACCCACCCCGTCGCAACGTGTCGCCGGCCTGCGCTATTACTTCGTTTTCGCTTGGCGAAAACTTCAGACTTTTTTCTTTTTGCTCAACTCCTAAGGGTCCTAGCGTCAAGTTTAATAGAATATAGCCTTCCTCAAGAACTGGGCTATCGAACGCAAAAATATTTTTTATATATGCGACCAATACTTCCAGAGATTTAGAGCTCGTGTTTCAAACCGTGTTTCAAACAAACTCTTCAGCTTTATTATTAGTATTATTTTAAAACTATGATATCTCCTAAGATATACATTGAAATCAAATGATGTCAGAGGCAATTTTGTTCAAAATTAAATACATGTGATGAATAACGTATTTATTTGGATAAGGATTAATACCATGTTTATAAAAACATCTTCGCAAATAATGCATTATTTTAGAACAAATTTGGTTAGCATAAAAGAGGTTATAGTGAGCTAACCTTAAAAGATAGACATATGCTGTCGCGGACTTTTTTTTAAAGCTTTTAAAGGGGAACAATTCTGTCATATATGATTTTTGCGAAACTTTAACCGTTTACGCAGCGCACGCAGCGGAAGATCTCAATAGGAAAAAAATCCCCCGATTTTGAAACATTCTTCATTGGTGCTCCGCTCCTATTGGTTTTAGCGTGATGATATATAGCCTATAGCCTTCCTCGATGAATGAGCTATCTAACATTGAAAGAGTTTTTCAAATCGGACCAGTAGTTCCTGAGATTAGCGCGTTCAAACAAACAAACAAACAAACAAACTCTTCAGCTTTATAATATTAGTATTAGTATAGATTATTTTACATAACGGAGAACCGGGACCATTCGGATTTTTAGAAATCGTGACGTCAGCAGAGCTGACGTCACCATCTTCACCGCAAGGCTCACTCATTGCAAAAATGAACACACCCAATTTATCTACTCACGTTTTTATTCTTATCACTATTAAAACACAATTAAGAAAACCTTAAAATCTAAATTAATAATAGAAATCGTACTCACAAGATATTCTAATAGAACACCACTCGTCTTCACAAAATTCTCCTCGTCAATGTATCCTCACAACGGTTCGCCATTTTTTTAATACCGAAGATGGCGTCGTCGTTGCGAAGTCAATACACTTATTGTTTTACAAATTGCAGGTAATGTTGATTAGAGTAGCAAACTATGATTTGTTAATTCGTTTTACTATTTTTAGCACTCGGTTTTAACATTGAATTAATTATTTATTGCTTAAAAACAATTAAACATTTACACGCGCCATGTTGTTTCGCTTAACCAAAAGGCTTTTTTTTACATTGAAAAATTGCAAACTGACTACAACAATCGTACTAATATTATAAATGCGAAAGTTTTTGAGGATGGATGGATGGATGTTTGTTACTCTTTCACGCAAAAACTACTGAACGGATTTTGATGAAACTGTACAGTAATATAGCTTATACATCAGAATAACACATAGGATACTTTTTATTCCGATATTCCCACAGGACCGAAACTTACGCGGGTGAAACCGCGGGGCGCAGCTAGTCAAATCTAAACTAATTCAATCCTATCAAGTCATATTTAACTGTTAAATTTTAACTTAAAGTTAATATTTTTAAAGTTTAAGTTAGCCTTACGTCGACATACATTTAAACAAGTTAGAAATACACAAGTAGTGACTTAGCTGGAGTCAATCAGGTAATGAATGGCACCTTACATGGCACGCAGGCCTTTTATACAACCAGCAGATCCCTAAGGGTAGAAAATGTTAGTTACATTAGTCATTCGGAGTAATCGCTATCGTAATTAGTTATAGATTATCCTGGTTTCCTGTTGTGGATTTTTGGGTACTGTTGTCCTTATCAGTTCGGGTATTGTTGTCGGTGGATGCCACCGAGATGAGTGTTCCTTGACTCGCGCGGCCGTCGCGGTGCTCAGTTGGCGATGAGCCAGTGTTGCAAGCGCACGTAATTATAGACTGCACAATGAGCGAGTTTGACACCGAGCGATTTATTATTGAAATTCAAATGAGTCCTGTTTTGTGGGACTTAGGCGATGATAGCAACAACAGGACCCTTAAAAAGAAAAACTGGCAAGAATCATGTGCATTGCACAAGTCCTGACTGACTGACTGACTGACTGACTGATTGACTGACTCATCAACGCCCAGCCCAAACCCCTGGACCTAGAAAACTGAAATTTTGCACAGAGGTTCCTTTTATAATGTAGACGAGGAATAAGGAAGGAATTTTCGAAATTCAACCCGTAAGGGAGTTAAATGGGGGATGAAAGTTTGTATGGAAAATCTTATTCCTTGAGTTAATAAACTTGAAACTTAGCACGAATACTTATCTAAGTAAATTATGAAAATTGGTCTTTTTTGTTTTTCTAAACTACCTTCTAAAGGGGGATGAGGGGGTGTCAAAATTTGTATGGAAGAATTTTAATGCACGGTCCGATTAACTCAAAACTCAGTATTTATACTTAGTACCAAAAATAAAGAATTACGTGTATCAGGGTTTTTCAAAAATCTACCCCTAACGGGGAGAAAAGGGGTAGTTAATTTTACAGGGCAAATTTTACTGCCGGGCTTATTGAACTCAAAAATTGGTATAAATAATCTGTGAGTCAAGTAATGAACACATTCCAAACGATTTTTCAAAATTCCACCCCTGTGGGGGTGAAAAGTGGGGATACGGCTTATATGAAAAATCTTATTCCTTGGGTTAATAAACTTGTAACTTGGCACGAATACTTATCTAAGTAAATCATAAAGTTTGGCATTTGTTGTTTTTCTAAACTACCCCCTAACAGGGGATTGGGGGGTGTCAAAATAAGTGTGGAAGAATTTTAACGCGCGGTCCGATTAACTCAAAACTCAGTATTTATACTTAATACCAAAAATAAAGAATTACGTGTATCAGGGTTTTTCGAAAATCTACCCATAACGGGGAGAAAAGGGGTAGTTAATTTTACAGGGCAAATTTTACTGCCTGGCCTAATTAACTCGAAAATTGGTATAAATAATCTGTGAGTCAAATAATGAACACATTCCAAACGATTTTTCAAAATTCCACCCCTGTGGGGGTGAAAAGTGGGGATACAGCTTATATGAAAAATCTTATTCATTTGGTTAATATACTTGAAACTTGGCATGAATACTTATCTAAGTAAATTATGAATTTTGGCATTTTTTGCTCTTCTAAACTACCCCCTAAAGGGCGATTAGGGGGAGTCAACACTTGTAATGAAGAATTTTAACGTGCGGTCCGATTAAGTCGAAACTCAGTATTTATACTTAAGACCAAAAGTAAAGAATAACATGTATCAGGGTTTTGCGAAAATCTACCTCTGACGGGGTGAAAAGGAGTAGTTAATTTTCCATTTTACTGCGTGGCTTGATTAACTCGAAAATTGTTGGAAATAATCTTTGAGTCAAGTTATGAACACATCCCAAACATTTTTTCAAAATTCCTCCTGTGTGGGGTGAAAAGTGGGGAAAAACTTTATACGAAAAATCTTATTCATTTGGTTAATAAACTTGAAACTTGGAAGGAATATTTGTCTAAGTAAGTAATAAGAAATGGGTCTTTCGAAAGTAGATCCCTGACGGGTAAAAAAGTGGTAATTCGATTTTTAAGGCCGGTATTATAGTGCGTAGCTTGATTTACTCCAAAAAAATGGTATGGATAAATTTAAGCTTCAAACTTGGCACAAATAGGTACTTATCTAAGTTAATTATAGTTTGTCATTTTATGTTTTTCTGCTCTAAAGGGAGATTGAGGGTGTCAGTTTGTATGTAAGAATTTTATCGCGCGGTCCAATAATATAAACTCGGAACTCAGTATGTATACTTAAGACCAAAATAAATAAAAAAGTGTGACTGGGTTTTTCGAAAATCTAACCCTAACGGGGTGAACGGGGGTAGTCCATATCACAGAGGAGTATTTTATTGCGTGGCTTGATTCAATGGGAAATTGGTATAAATAATCTTTGAGTCAAGATATGGAAACGTCCCATACATGTTTTCAATATTTCACTCCTATGGGGATAAAAACTGTGAAGGTGAAACTGTGGTCTTATTCCTTTGGTTAAGAAACTTGAAACTTTTCAACATTTGCCTCAGTAAATAATAAAGATTGTCACTTTTAGTGGTTTACTACTATTACTTACTACTTACTTAAAATAAAAAAGTATGAGTTTTAGGGTTTTACTTATTGGACTCCTACCGGGGTGGAAAAGGGTAATAAAGTTTAAGGAGTAGAAACTCCAACTTCCATTAACACGAAAATGGGTAGGTACTTATAAATAATCTTTATATCATAAAAATGGAAACGTACCAAATGCAAAAACAAGCCCTGTCGTGTTGAAAGTTTATTTGAGTTAAAGGGAGGATAGTTTATTTGAAACATCTTAGGTAGTTTAACTAAAATATTGGCCCGAATACTTATTTCTTTAAATAAAGTAAGTATAAAGATCGTAATCAATAATTTTCGAAATACCTTTCAGGGAGAGGTGGAGAGGGTGTTAAATTTATTTGAGGAAAGTACGAAACCCACGCGGACGAAGTCGCGGGCAAAAGCTAGTCGAAAATAAAAATGGGTCCGAAAAAAAGATTTATTCCAAAAATCCCCACCGATACTCAATACTCAATATATTTATTGCTTCCACATGTGAACTTAGGTGGTAGGTTTTACAGAATTTATGATCATTGTGGACCCTGTCGGGCACAGCAACAGTGGGAGAGAGGAAGAGAGATTTTATTTCACTACTTAGTTGTTATACTATATTTATAAATATTGTTGTTATTTTATAAAAACATGTAATTTAAAATTTGTCATTTAGGTATTCATTTATATTATAATAGCATTTATATAATAGAAATTGCTTCAATTTATTTATGAATGTATTAAATGTTTGTTCTTGTTTAATTATTTCTGGTAATTTATTATATATTTTAATTGACATGACTTGTGTACTTGTTGAGTGCATTTTTAACTTAGAGCTTGGTAAGTTTAACCTATTTTTATGGCGTAATGTATATTTTGACTGTATATTTTCTCTTCTTGTGTAAAAGTGTTGGTAATTTCGAACGAATTTGCATATTTCTAGAATGTATAAGCAGGGGAGGGTAAGTATTTTATGTTCTTGGAAATGTGGTTTGTAACTGTCGGTATCTTCTATATTTACTAGGATTCTTATAAGTCTTTTTTGCAATGTGAAGAGTGTCGGTGCATCTGTGCTGTTTCCCCACAATATCACGCCGTAACTGAGCCACGCGTATGCGCAGGCATAATAGGTAACAAGTGCAGTTTTAAGGTTAGTGGCTTTTTTGACTTCACGAAGGGCGTATGCAAATTTGGATAGTTTTGACTTAATTTTTTTAATGTGTGATTTCCAGTTCATGTTTGTATCTATAGACAGGCCAAGTACCTAACTTAAATTCGTGAACGACTGCTATTGTTTTGCCATTATAGGTGAAGTTTATGTCTAGTGGGGTTTTTTGACGGGGGTGGAAGGACATTAATTTAGATTTAGAGAAATAGATTTCTAGGTTATGGTCGTTCATCCAGGTTATTGATTTATTTAATGTGGCGGTTAGGTCCTCGCTTAAGCCTACATTGTTCTGGCATGAAGTTAGAAGCGAGATATCGTCAGCAAACAAGACGCATGGCCCTTCTATGGTTTTTGGAAGGTCATTTATATAAATAAGAAATAGGAGGCATCCAATTACACTCCCTTGGGGGATAGAGGCGTTAATCTTTTTACTGTTAGATCGAATATTTTCTATCTCTTTGGTATTTTCATTATAAAATTCTATTTCAACCTGATGTTCTCTATTTGTTAAATAGGATTTAAACCATTCGTGAGTTTTACCGCGGATCCCTATGCCTTGTAATTTATTTAATAGAATGTCATATTGAACTTTATCGTAAGCTTTTGTCATATCTAATAGTAAACCTACGGCGTATTTTTGTCATTTATTATATTTACCGCTTCCTGCATGTATTTATAAATTGCTAGAACAGTGGACCTGTTTCTGCGAAAGCCGTTTTGGCATTCGTTAAATATTTTGTATTTCTCGCAGAAGGAGTAGACACAATTGCACATTGCTTTCTCAAACACTTTTGACGCAGTTGGTAGAAGGGCTATTGGACGGTAATTGCTTGGATCCGTTTTCGTGTTTTTTTTATGGATTGGTTTTATAAGTGCTTTCTTCAGGTAGTCCGGGAAAGCGGCATCTTCGAAAGATTGATTTACTAGCAAGTAGAATGGTAATGTAAGTTCGTTTGCACATTGTCGTATTAACATTGGTGGTAAGTCGCCTATTCCATGGCTCTTCTTGCTTTTTAGGTTTTTTAATAGTGTGTTTATTTCACCGGGGTCTACTGGGCTGAGAAACATGGTATTTTCAATGGGGCAGAGCACTGGGGTGCTTCGCGGCTCATTGCCAGGTGCTTTATTTCTACCGTCACCGATGGACGCAAAGAAGTTATTAAAAAAGTTAGCAATTTGTTTAGGTTCAGTGACATTTATATTATTTATTTGTAATGTAATGTTACCTATTTTTATCCCTTTTAATTTTCTTATTTGTTCTTTCATTTATAATACTCCACATAGTTTTAACTTTGTTGTTTGATTTTTTTATTTTGTTTATATATTGTAATTTCTTTGCTATTATAACCGCTTTCTTTAGTGTTTTTTCATATTTTTTATAGTTTTGTTTAATTAGTGGATTATTACTTTTAAGTGTGAGTATCTTTTCAAGCCTTTTATTTTTACATGAAAGTTTGATGCCTGGGGTTAGCCAATACTTTTTATAATTTATTTTTAACTTTATTTTCATTTTAGGTATACATTGATTTAATATGTTGGTTAATGTGTTATTAAATGCTCCATAGTTTGTTTTTATTATTTCGTTCCAATTTAATTCGTTTAATTTAGATTTAAATAGCTGGTTATTTTTATTATTGTAGAATCTTTTTTTGACATACCAGATAACTTGTTTTGTTTGTTGGGGCAGAGCCATGTGTATGATAGTACCACTATGATCTGAGAAACCCAACTCCTCTACTGTTGTATGTAATTTGCTATAAAAGTTTGTAAAAATTAAGTCTAGGCATGTTGCCGATGTTTGAGATACTCGTGTTGGTGATTTTATTTGTTGATTAAACTTATATTCTAGCATGAGATCTAAAAATTGGTTACTTTTCAAATTATTTTCTAAGATATTAAGTTTAAAGTATTTTTTATTCACATAAGTTAAAATTTGTTTTAATTGTTTATAAAATATATCTTCCTCTCTTCTATTCCAATAAATAGTTATCAATAATAGTTTTTCTGTTATTAATTCTGTTGCACATACTTCTATAACGTATTCAATTGAATGATCTGTGATATCGCTTCTTTCTATGTACTCCATATGCTCTTGTAAAAGGATGCAAACTCCGCCGCCAGTTCGAGTTTTCCGGCAGTAAGCAGAAGTCAATTTGTAGCCGCTGAATTGTATTGTACCCATTTTTTCTTGTGATAACCACGATTCTGATAAGCATATAGCTTTGTACTTTGGTGTTTGTTCTATGAAGGCTTCCAGTATGTGTTGTTTATTATAGAGGCTTTGGATATTTTGAAATAATATTTTAAACTGTTGGTCTTTGTTTTCGAAATGATTTGTTATTGTGTTCTGCACTATTGTAACTTTGGAAGGAGTTGTTAATGTCTTGGGAATTTACTTGGTCTTCTTTGTCTTCGTTTTTATTTATGCTACATCGGTTTCTGAGTGTCTCATCTGCCATTATTATGAGTTTTCCTTCTATCATCAATTGATTGTTACGAATTATTGCATGTAACCCTTTACTTCTTGCTTTTAGCATTTCTTCGCGCATTAGTTTCCTAACTCTTTGCGATAAATCCCCACCAGTGGGGATTCTAATTTTTTTTCCAGAAATCCTTACTAGTTAAATAAACTCAGCCTAGTGGGGATTTTTGTAAAAATAAGTAACAATCCCCACGAGGTGTTGTATCAGCAGGTATCTAGTATATAGGATGAGGAGCAATTAATTAAACGGCGGTATTACTCATCAGTTTATATTGTAAAAGGAAACAGAACAGTAGGAGGATTGAACACAACGCACAGACAAATAAACGAGACGACCGGGTCGGCGCGCGGCCAGAGCGCGCGTACGTGTTGATTGAATGTCAGCTCGCGTAATACTATTGAATGCCGCGCTCTCCGAGCGCGGCACCAACTCGGGCGCCGATGCGGGCCGAGCGTCGACTCGGTTGAGGGGGCTGAGGAGTGCGGGCTTGTGGCGAGCGGCTATCGCGTGTTATACTATGCGCTACAATCTCCCCCTCCAAGACAGCGGAAGTATCTGGAGTTGGCTTGGAACCAACCTTACGAGGACGGCCCTTCTTCCTTTTGTGAATGACAACGTCAGAATCACCTACATAAGGCGTTAGGAGACTGGAATGATACCTGCCTCGAGGTACTTTATCCTTATCAACCACTTCATAAGTGGTCGGTGAAACTACTTTACCAACACGATAAGGACCTTCGCGACGCGGAGCAAACTTACTGGTGTACCCTTTTGCTGCCTGACTAAGACGATGACTGTCTACAAGCACGAGATCACCCTCCTGATAGCAGGGTCCAGGACGACGATATTTGTCGGCTGCTTCTTTACGAATGTCTTGTTGACGTTCAACTCGCCACTTCACCTCCTGCAAGCGGTGTACGAAATCGCGCAAATACGGTGATATTTGAGGCACGTAATTTTCCTGTTCGACGATAGCCCGCAGATCGTGGGTTACGTCCACCGGGGACCGAAACTCGCGTGCAAAAGTCAAGAAGGCGGCGGAGTGGCCAGTGCCTTGATTATAAGCTGTATTTAAGGCAAACCGGATAGCTGACAATACTTCTGGCCAACGTCGATGTTCCGGATCTAACAGGATTGCCAACATTTTCTTCATTTCCCGATTCTTTCGTTCAGCGGGGTTGGCCTCGGGGTGATAGACGGGAGTCAAAGATTGCTGAACCCCAAGGACGTGCATGGCCTTCTGCATCACCGCTGACACGAACTGCGTCCCGTTATCAGATATTACTCGACGGGGGAAACCATATCGCATGAAAACTTCTTCGATAAGTACTTTTGCACAGGACTCTGCAGTTGCATCGCCCAACGCAAACAATTCCACCCACCGGCTAGCGGTGTCCTCCACCAGAAGAATCCACTTCTCTCCCTTGTTACCTTCGGGAAGTGGACCAAATAGGTCCATTGCGAGAACTTCAAAACGCTGCTGTGGCACTGGGGTCTGGAGTAGACCAGCAGGTTTGAGATTTGTGGCTTTATACTTCTGACACAGATCGCAGGACTTTAAGTACTGTGCCACATAAGTTCTCATGTTTCTAAAAAAGTATTTTTGTTTGATCTTCCTCAAGGTCCGTTCCAAACCCAAGTGTCCAGCAGTGGGCGCATCGTGAAGCTCCTTCATGAGCTCGGCCTGTAATAACTCTGGAATAACTAGTTGAGGTTCTTCGGAATCACCATCCGGGTCACAGCGGTACAACACGCCTTGCGAAAGATAATAACCTCTGTCAGTCCAGCGCATGGCTGCGTCTGGGTTACTGGAACCCTCAAAATCCTCTATGATTTTGTTTACCTCAGGATCCTTAAGTTGAGCATCTCGAATATCTTCTGGTTTCCTCTGAGGTAAGTCAACTATCACCGGACAAATGCTGCAAGAGTTAGTGGCGCTCGGCTCTGCAACATCGGTGTATACTGGTCGACTGAGAGTATCAGCGACTAAGTTGACTCTTCCAGGTGTGTACTCGATATCCAAGTTGTAACACTGAATTTTCATTGCCCAACGGGCCAAACGACCACTGGGTGTCTTCAAGGACAACAGCCATTTCAAGGGCTGGTGATCGGTAGCCACACGAGTCTGCGCTCCCTCGATGTATCCTCTGAATTTGTCCAGAGCCCAGACAACCGCTAGAGCTTCGCGCTCTGTCGTGTGGTAGTTACGCTCGGCGGATGTCAGCAACCTACTTGCATACTCAATAGGTCTTTCTTCGGTAGGATTTTCCCCTTGCATCAAAACTGCTCCAAGCGCATAAGCACTTGCATCGGTGCGCAGTACGAAGGGTTTCTCAAAGTTTGGTTGGCGAAGAATGGGGCTAGTTGATAGCCGAAGCTTAAGTTCTTCAAAAGCTCTTTGTTCATTCTCCCCCCATTGCCAACGTCGATCTTTCTTTGTAAGGTCCGTCAAAGGACGCGCTACCTCTGAAAACTGCGGGATAAATTTACGGAACCAAGAACAGGTTTGCAAGAAAGTCTTCAGTTCTTTAAGGGTCGTCGGTGGCTTCATTGTCACCACCACTTCAACTTTTGTGGGATCAGGCTCGATCCCACGTGCTGAAATGACATGTCCCAGGTAAGTTACTCTATCCCTAGCGAAAACACACTTACTTCTGTTTGCTTTCAGGTTGAACAGGCGGAGGCGCTCGAAGACTTGCTGCAGATCCCTCACATGGGATTCTAGTTCCTCGGAAATCACAAGGATGTCATCCAGGTATGCCACCACAGTGATGTTCTTCAAACCAGCTCGAAACCTGTCAATAAGGCGTTGGAATGTCGACGGGGAGTTCTTCAAGCCAAACGGCATACGCCGGAAACGAAACATTCCAAAGGGTGAAATAAAAGTCGTTTTGTCTCTATCTTCAGGAGCTACTTCAATTTGCCAATACCCAGCCTTCAAATCAATGGTTGACATTACACTGTTAGTCTTGGTGGACTGCAGAACCTCATCAATAACAGGTAAGGGATACTTATCCGTTTTGGTTACCTTATTCAAAGCCCTGTAGTCTACGCAGAATCGTACCTCTCCGTTTTTCTTTGGCACCAACACCACTGGGGATGCCCATGGCGATTCTGCTTCCTCAATTACTTCTTCTTCTAGCATTCTATCAATCTCTTTTCTTATGATCTCTTTCTTTGCCGGTGTCACCCTGTAAGGCGGCACTGAAATTGGAGCACTGTTCCCAGTGTTTATCCGATGCAAAGCAAAAGTAGTTGGTCCTCCCCCTGGTTCAAAAATATCTTTATTGGACTCCAGCAGGTTGGCCAATTTACTGCGTTCAGATGGTTGCAAGAGAGTACCCTCGTCATCGCGGAGACAAAAGGTAGCACACACAGTTTCAGAACGCCCTTCCTCATAACAAATCGGATAAATTACCTGTGAGCCTTCCAAAGACCAAAAATTCTTATGGAAGTCAAGTACCATGCCAGCATCCCTAATAAAATCTATGCCGAGCAACGACTCCACAGCCCCAGGTAACACAATAAAATGGGTGGGTACTACTTTATTGCAAAAGTGAACATCAACCAACGCAGTCTCTACATTTAAACAATTGATAGAACCATCAGCAAGCTTAATTTCAGAATAGGTTTTTACAAATTTTTGACCATTTTTAACTAAAACACTTTTTAAGCTAACACTAGCTATCGATAGTTTAGCACCGGTATCTAAAAGAGCACTACCACTTTCACCATAAATTTTAATGTTTAGCTTTGGCCTACTACGCGGATCTAATGATTCAACATCACACGTGGACACTGATTGAAACGGAATGGAAGACGTATTTGGTTTCTTCTCTTTACACTTCGAGCAGTTCGAACGAATGACGCCGGGTGCTCCGCACCCGAAACATGTAACCGAAGACGTTGGCGGAGGCGACTCTCCCTCTACGGTGCCGTCCTTGGCTTTCTTTTGCTTTGCCAGCCGCTGACAAGACTCTTTAACATGGCCGTACTGCTTACAGTAATTGCAATGGGGCCTTGTCTTACTTGTGGAAGGCACAGCCGTTGACCCTGAAGTCGGTGTCGAAGAGGCCGTCGGAGGTTTTCTATCCGCAGAGACACGCGGGCGGGATTCATCAAGAATATCTTCAACGCGGCGCGCGTGCGTCAACATTTCCGCAAAAGTATTAAAAGCGGTGCGCGGAAGCTTTTCTCGAATGTGGTAGTTGAGCAACCCATATGCCATGTCCAACTGAACTACCTCTGGAAGGAGGAATGGTGGTAGTTGAGCGAATAAGGCCCGAATATGGCACACAAACAAATCCGTAGCTTCGTCTACTCGTTGTTCCCGTTCAAATATTTTTCTATATAATTTATGCGGCGGCAATCGTGGTCCAAATGTTTGCTTTAATGACTCTACAGCAACTTGCCAGGAGACGGTGGTATCCTTTACTCCTTGCCACCACGTGGCGGCAAGCCCCGTCAACAACATGGGTAAACCCCGAAGAGCGTTGTGGTCGTCAACGCCAACACACTCTTTATACGTCTCTACAGCATCTATGAACGCCAAAATATTGCTTGACTTCTCGCCGTCAAAACGCGCCGTACACTTGGCGAAGTGGCCACTATGGCCAGAATAAACTGGTGTACTTACAGGTTCGCTGCGACTTAGCCTGTTTATCAGCAACAGGAGTTGCTCGGTCGACATTGTGACCGGAGCCGCTGCAGCGGCAGCAGCCAGCTGCGGATCCTCCGCGACCACCTGCGTGGCGGCGGTATCGGCGGCAGCGCCGCGCGGAGCCAACTCCAGCGCGGGCGCAACGGGCGCAGGCGGCGCCGTACCCTCGGACGAGGCGCCAGCCAAAGTCGGACTAGCAGCGCGTGATCTCGTTAACACCATTTTGAAATAGTTCACACAACGAACGAAACACAAACTTAGGTAGTCTAGGTTTCACCTAAGCACTAGACTGTTCGCAGTCGTTTCACACTTAAATAGCACACAGCATAGAAACACACCCAGACAGGTTTTAGGTAGCTATACTGGTCTAAAACTTCTTACAGTTACGCGATCAGTCAATTAAATTATTAGTCACATTCACTAACAGATTCCAAGTAAGTTACGAAAGTTTATTTACACCACAAGTATTGTTTACATCGCGTGGATGTATATTAATTTATTAATAATACACAAATCACAAGTTTCCAGTTTATACCGGCACAGTCTTTTTTGGTCCGTAATCTAGGTTCAGGTATATACCAAATTACCTGCGACGAAACCTAGCGCACAAATTACGACCTTGCGCCTACGCCATAAGCGCGAAACTTGCAACAACAGTGTCGAGCGTTACACGAGCGCTGTGACAAATATCCTTCACGAAGTGGGCGGAGTCTTGCCTCCCCGGCACACGAGGTCCGTGACAGATATACTTCACGAACCTAGAACTTAACCGTTCGCGCGCTTTTCTGTAGAACGTACCTATACCAACATTATACGGGAGGTACCTAGGTAGACTTGATAATTTTTGGTTACTAACACCACACGACAAAATAATATTAGGTATTGATTAGTTCTAACGCGCGAAAGTTCTGCACTTGCAAAATGTTCACTGATTCACTCCCGGTTCAGCTCCACGTTAGGCAGCCAGTTATAGGATGAGGAGCAATTAATTAAACGGCGGTATTACTCATCAGTTTATATTGTAAAAGGAAACAGAACAGTAGGAGGATTGAACACAACGCACAGACAAATAAACGAGACGACCGGGTCGGCGCGCGGCCAGAGCGCGCGTACGTGTTGATTGAATGTCAGCTCGCGTAATACTATTGAATGCCGCGCTCTCCGAGCGCGGCACCAACTCGGGCGCCGATGCGGGCCGAGCGTCGACTCGGTTGAGGGGGCTGAGGAGTGCGGGCTTGTGGCGAGCGGCTATCGCGTGTTATACTATGCGCTACAAGTATTATTTTATTTAGATTTCTTTTAGGAGATTTAGCCAATTTAATTCTGAAAAATCAAACCAGTTATTTAAATACTTCTGATTTCTTTTAAAACAGCAACATGCTTAATATCTTAGTTCGTTGAAAAGCATCTAGGAAATCTTGCTCTAATTTCCTTATTCTTTTATTCGTTTCATATCAGAAAAATAGATCTTTTTCCGTACCACCTTATAGTGAGCTTTCGAGGTGATGAATAATACGAGTCCATTTGGTCAATACGATCAACTCCAGACATGAATTTGTTGTATTGAACCACTTCTCGTGGTTTAGTTTTAGGCTGTCCACGTCTGTTAGTTATTTCAACTAACTCAGGATGATATTCAGTGGTGATTGGTGATCATGTTCACGGGTCGTTTGTCCACCCATTTCGAAACGTAAGTCTGATTTCTTTTTGCCGAAACATGATTTCCTTTTTTGAGTTTCTTGGACAGTAAACGTTTTGGGTTGCCTTTTCTGTTCACTCGTAATGTTCCCGTTGAATGTGTTTTGCGATATAAAAGTTTTTGGGATAATTCTATGGAATTGTAGTAGTTATCCATGTGAAGTGAATGACCTTTTAAAATGTATGGTCTCATAAGTCTCAAGACGGTCTTTAATACTTTCTTCCCCTTTTCTGTGGTGTCAGCTACTTTACCAGAATACATTAACATATTTAGGACATAAGCGCTCGATGTTGTCAGTTCATAAAACTTTATGCCATATCTACCTCGCTTTGATTTTATGTACTGTTTACATGTCAAACGACCTTTGAATAACAGTAAAGATTCATCCAAAGTCACTTCTTTTTCTGGTTTATAACATAATCGGAAGTTTCTTGTTACAAAATCCATAAAAGCACTTACTTTTTCTAGTCGTTTCGCGTCTGGAGAAGCAACGTTTAAACATCTTAGTATCTGTTCATAACGACGTCCAGATAGTACCGACACAAAAATCGGATGGTAATATAATGGATCTGACATTGTAAACAGTTTACGTTTTTGTGGAGTAGCAACGTGACCGCTTAGTAAACACAATCCTAAAAATTTTAGTAACTCTTCTCGGTCAACTTCTTTGTATATGTAAGAGCGGTTTCTAGTCTTAGGCCTATTTCTTTTACATAAATCGAGTCCGTAGGCGTTGGTGCATTCCATTATGTAATCAACTATTTCAGGCGGGAATACTCGAATAAAAATATCAACTACTGTTGTAGTTTCATCAACAGGAAACCGGATACCTACTGAATTATCATCGAAACTGAAATCAGGTATGGGAGAGATGGTAGCGCTCCATTCTTCATCGATAGTAGAAGCGCCTCTTACCTACACTGGAAGGTAACTCAGGTTCTTCTCTTGGGCTATCTTGAGGTGAACGGTTCGTAGACGGTAACGCAAGATCATTTTGTCCAGGACGAGTATCAGTTTCATACCTTTGGTCAATTTGCGACGACGGCCGAAAAAAAGCTGGCTCAGAATGACATCTTGACGAATGGCACACAGAAGACGTCTCGGGTACCTCTACATGATCAACTTGAAGCGAACGATAAACAGGAGTTATTGCAGAACCATCTCCTGATAAATGGGACACAGTAGGTGTTTCAGGTACCTCTAAGTGGCTAACCTGAAGCGAATGGCACGGAGAAGGGGTCTCGGGAACAAGTACTTGGCCTGCATGAGGTGACTGCTGAATCATCTTTTGAAGAACGACTTTTTGAAGGAGACTTAAGCCTTGATCTTTGCTGAACTTCCAGCAAAACATTATCGAAAGATGATGTTTCATATGTTTGGTTATCTAGACGTGAACAGCATGCAGACGTTGACTCAGGTTGATCTTGAGTTCAAAAACGATTATCGGACGGTGACTTCGGCTCACTTGCATGGCTTACATGGCTACTAGGTGAATGATGCGTAGATGGTAACTCTGGAGTGCTTTTAGATAAATGGTGTAAAGACGGCGATTTGGGTTCATTTCTATGGGGAGATAACGGCGAACAGAATCTAAATCAAGGTCGTCTTAAGGTGAACGGTGAACAGGACCTAAACCAGGATCAGCTTGAAGTAACTGGTACACAGGCGGCAACTTAGGTTCATCCTCATAGGCACCTTGAGGTGAACAGCGAAGAGGACGTAACTCAGGATTATTTTGAGATAAACGGCGCATAGAACGTGATGCAGATTCGTCCTTGTAGTCGTTTTGAAGTAAAGTTACAGTATCATTAGATTGCTTTTTCAGTCGTTTAGCTAACGGAAATATTTCCGAGTCTGATGAATTCGCAATTTCATAATCAGATTCATCATGTTGTTCATTATTACCCACATTATTTTCTGTCTCAGATAGATTGGATAGAGAGCCTTGGCAACTAGAATGCGAGTCTTTATCATTGCTGTCGTCAAGATCTTCTGAGGCCTCTGAATCCGAATCTGAGCTCTGACTATCAGTACCACTTGAAACAGATCGGAAACTGGAACCATTATTAGAATTTTTAGATAGTACCTGCTTAGTATAAAGCGATTTTGACGGTGAGTTGATATTATTACCACGGCGTGCATGGGGTTGACTTTTTCGGGTCTTTTTTCTTATCAGGGCACCACCAACTCGTGATCTTTTTATTGGTAATATGAAAGACTCACTAAGATTGCTGTCACTATAGGAATCTTCTTCACTGGGTTCATAATTATTGTCCGAACCGTACTCTCCGTCGTTTTCAAACGGGTCCCGACCTGTTTCATCTGATGACCGATGTTCAAATATTTTCATAGATTTTTTTATGCGTTTATCCATCTAAACAAGCAAGAAACACATTGATTAGATCCCTAGATAATGTACATTGGCCCCGATTCTGTTATTCACAAACTAAACTAAATTTAAGTTTAGTGCATCTTTTCTTTCTGCTTCACTAAGAAAAGGACAGAAGATAAATATTAGTTTAGTCCTGTCAAATTAGATAATCCATAGACAAGTTTAGACGTGATTAAAAAATTGGCTACTAAAAATACGTGAATTTACGTCAGGCGCTGACTAATTTGACAGGACTAAACTAATATTTATCTTCTGTCCTTTTCATAATGAAATAGAAAGAAAAAGATGCACTGAAATTAAATTTAGTTTAGTTTGTGAACAACAGAATCGGGGCCATTATCTTTCTGCTAGATAAACATCTAGTTACAACGTAATTTATGTAGGTACCTGCGTAAAAAATCAAAGGAGCTAGTAGGTACTTACATTCGTTATTACTCATTTAGGCGTCCGTTTAAAAAATGAATTATAGCAAAATATAACTCTCTATAGTTTATCTATTACATAACGTATAATAAATAAACAGTCATAATAGCAAACGTTTTCCCCCGAAGGGATAAAAAACGATATGTTTCATGTCTTGCCTAGGCTTGGCCTATGAGATTACCTCTCTCGATTTACCTTAAGATACATAAGTGTCCTAGCTTCCCGTGCCGTCTAGATGCGCTCGACACCGCCCGATCGCCGTTCAACACCGCGCGGGGTGAGCGGCGCGCGGGTGGGGTTCCGCGCGGTGCATGTCAGTACCTTGAGATTGTAGCCGTCAAGGGTTTACCCGGTCAAGCCTAGGCAAGACATGAAATATATCGTTTTTTATCCCTTCGGGGGAAAAACGTTTGCTATTTCATGGTCTGTGCCGTCGGCTTGACCTATGAGACTTCTTTGGGTTCTGACGACACGGGAAAGGCGTACTTTGAAAAATAAGGATTATCATTATTATCATTATAAATGGTAAGTGTAAGTGCCTGTATTGAATTAAATGAAACATCAAATAATATTCCTAGACATGTTTATTATAAAATAAACTATTTAAATTAGGAGTTATAATCAAGATCAGTCATACAAGTGACATTAATTAGGAACTATAATCAAGATTGGTCATACAAGTAACAATAATCAGGAACTATAATCATATAGTAGTAAAGCTAGTGTTGACTAAAGGAGACTGGTCATCTGAGCCCCAGGCCCGGCACAAATGAAATTATGTCAGAATTTTCGTAAAATTAGATAAAGTAAATCTAAAAAGTCCGCATGTCCGAAATCAGTGGCGAACATATTAAAATTGCCCAGTGTTTATGATAAGGCGCAGTATTTTAATTTGCATACTTATATTTTTTAAGTTTTTGTTATTTTTTTATGCTTTAACATTGAACACAAGTAATGTAATGTGTGTATTATTTTTCTATACAAACAAGCAAAGCATTCTACGCGGCGCGATGATTCCTGGAACTCGTTTTGTACTTTTTTACCTGCTTGTTGTCGCGGTCTCACTTGCGCTTAGCTAAAACGAGCGAGAACGATATAATGACTAGGCAGTCATTATGGCGTTCTCGCTCGCACACTCGTAGGCACAATAGGATCCATCGGCAGGCCGCAGCGCGCGCGCGTTCACTCTTGCTTGCTTTGCTCGTTAAGTGTGACCGTGCGTATTTTTCTCTTCCTGATTTATCTAACGACGATTTAGCTTACTCTTACCGGACTTTGTACTTTAATTGTGATTGGTTTTGTTGATATGGGAGACCGAGACAGTCATTGTGTTGTGTGTGAGCACTCACTTCGCCGTCGTCGGAGACACGTACTACATGAAGGGTTATTGGAAACCCGGCGAGACTTAGTGGTGCATCTGTTACGTGCTATAGAACCACCACAAGAGGTACGTACCGCTTTATATCTTACAATTGTTCATATAAGTAAAATACTAGCTTTGTTAGGATCATTCTCACGGAGATAATACCTACTTACCTAGATCAATTATTTTAATAGTAATGTAAAAAAATGTAGTATTAAAACAAAGTAAAATAAAGATTAAGTTTAAAAAAAAGCTATATAGTAGATGTTGTGGTGAGCTACTGCCGCACTGTGCTAAAAGACCAAAGTCGTAGTCAGAAAGTAGTAACCGGAATTTGTTAGAATAACCGTCATGGGGAGATGTTTTTCTACCTAGGTAGTGGTATTTATGTAGTGATAGGCGGCGCAATCGTGTCGCCCATCAATCTTTATAGATTGATAATTGTTATTTTTTAATGGGATTGCTTATTTTAATAATTATAAGGTTAGGTAGGTACTTTAAATGTTTTTGGATTTGTTTTACATTCTTTACTTTTTTTACAGGTTTCATTCGATGGTTCCAGGGCAATATGTCACGCTTGTTGGCATAGGATTGACTCCGAGGCCACCCAAGACCGAGCAGGCCCACAGCCTGCGCCCGCTGTTGTAGCTGTCGCAAATGTGGTTAATCCTCCTGGAATGACGCGAGCTGCTAACACGTCGCGAAGATGTATGTTCCACAATTGCAACAGAACAGAACTTCGACACGTCCCTAACAGTATAAAGGTGCATTTGCTCAATTACTTCAACTTCTACATTCCCATTCGCGCCCGTATATGCCATCAACACCTATTACATACGACTGTAGAAGATATTCCTGGCAATGTAAGAAATCATCAGTCTGGATTTAATGGAGAAAGCATTAATGATATTATAAATATATATAGAACGGCTATGGAACACAGAACTTTTTTAGACTTTGAAAATATTCAAGAAATATCGGAATACGACTTCCATTTTTGGACTGGTCTTAATCGAGAAAAGTTTATGACATTTCTTAATCAAGTCCCGACTCTCCATCAACAGTCGGATACACCGCGGCGAGATTTGGCTCTATATTTAAGTAAATTGAGAACTGGTGAGCCAAATGATAGACTTGCCACTGTTTTTAATATTTCAAGAAGAACTGTGGACAGAAAAATACACAGCGTTAGAAGATGTCTCTTGGAAGATTTCGTTCCAGTACACCTCGGACTGGATCACATAACTCGGGACCAAGTTATAGAACGTAACCGACTTCTACCTAACTATTTCTTCGGAAATGATGCTACACCGAAAGCGATAATAATCTTAGATGGTACGTATCTATTTATTGAGAAATCGACCAATTTTTTATTTCAACGTGTAACCTACAGTACTCATAAGTACCGGAATTTGATCAAGCCATTTATGATCGTGTGTGCAGATGGGCACATACTGGACGTGACAGGTCCATATTCTGCAAGAACGTCGGATGCCAAAATAATGGAACAGATTTTAAATAACCATAGTGAACCCATGGAGGAAGCAGCGTTCCATTATTTTTTTGAGGAAGGTGACGTTTTTATATTAGATAGGGGATTCCGGGATGCAGTGCCAACATTGGAGTCACATGGCTACGTACCGCATATGCCTCCATCTAAACGCCGAAATGAAACTCAATTAAGCACAGAAAATGCAAATAAATCGAGGCTAATAACACTGGTGAGGTGGGTTGTTGAAACAGTGAATGGCCGCTTCAAACGCGACTTTAAATTATTCAGAAACAGAATTTTTAATCTCCACGTACCTCACATCTTAAAAGATTTTAAAATCGCTGCCGCAATAATAAATGCCTTCCAGGAACCATACACCGACAGCCCATATACAAATGCTTTCATAGAAATCATTAACGCAAATATGAACCGACCAAATCTTTTGGCTGAGTATGTGGAGAATAATAACTTGAATAGACAGAGAGCAATATTCACAAGACTTGTGGCCGATAGCCCAGAAGTGGCAGATTTCCCTCGCCTCACCATTGAGGAGTTAATTCTCTTTTCAGTTGGTACGTACCATGTTAAAATAGCGCGCTCCTATTGTAGTGAGCATCTGAAACGCACTGGCGTTTACGAAATGGAGCTTTACAGACATCCAGAAATAAATGATAACGATATTTTATTAAGGTGCAGGATACATTCAAGGCACACCACTTCAAAAACCTACTATACGTATATTTTGTTCAATGCTATGTCGGAAGGAAGAGACGCTATTACAGGATATTACTGTTCTTGTATACACGGTAGAAGAACATTAGGTAGTTGCGCCCATGTCATAAGCATTATATACTATTTGGGGTGGGCCAGACACCACGAGGAGTTTGACCACCCTGCATTAGGTATGGATGATGTTCTCATTATAGAAGAATAATATTGTCAATTATTTATGTAATAAAAATAAATACCTACTACAATTTTTTTTATTTTACGTAATTGTTATATTTTATAGATTATTTTTGATAGTCAAGTGTATATTTCATAATTATCTATCAAAAAAAAAAACTTTCTAAAGATATGATAAAATGAAAAAAGTCACCTGAACAAAATCTGTAAGCAATTTTTCAAAGTGTTCGCCTCTGATTTCGGAGTTGAGGACTATTTAGATTTATTTCACCTGATTTAACAAAACTTCTGAGATAACTTTCTTCAGCGCCGGATCTGGGGTAATTTTCTATGGGTCATGACCAGTCTCCTTTAAATCATTGGTATTATCTTTGGACGGAGTACTAATTATTTCTTTAAAATAATGTCTAATCACATTTCTATCACTCTTCCAATTACCATTTCTTAATATTATATCTAAAAGAACATTATTGTCTTTTCTTGAAGAAGCAACAGCTGCCCTAATACTGCCTGGTGAAAAATTTATGTTTATTTCTGAAAACGCAGTTTTTATCCACCCTGCTATGACTGCTTTTGATGCAGGTGCTACCCGACCTCTTGAAGTAACGAACAAGAAATTAATTGTATTACCATTGGCATTTCTCCTTGAATCCGAAACAGCCATATATAATTTTATCCATCGGACTGGATTGAGTTTCTCGTCTGGTACTTGCAAGAGTTTCCAAGCAGACTGCCTATGTAAGTGGTTATCATTTTTGGACCCGAATTCCGGCCAGAATGTAACTGAGGAGTCTTCTATCACCATGCTGTCTTCATTAATTTTAAGTAAAGTGAGGTCGTGTATTCTTCTACCAGATGCTAAAAGTAGCAATAGAGCCAGATGGCGCGATATTTGAAATAGATTTTCCTCTAGTACTGTAACATTTTTCATCCATTTAATTAGATCGTTGACATCCCAAATTTGCTTTTTACCTGCTGGAGGTTTTGACAATTCAATGGCTTTAAGTATTTGTTTAACAACTGGACTGCCTGTGATAGAATCCCTAATAATGGGATCAGCAAATGTGGCAATTACTGATTTATGTAATTTTATAGTACTCGATGACAATTTCTTTACTCTGAATAAAAAACTTAAATGTTGTGCTACTGACGCTGCCTCTGGTTTATTTGGATTAAGGCCAAGGACTTTACATCTTGCTAACCATGTTTTCCATGGAGCTTGATACGTCTTAAGTGAAGAATTACGCCATGTTTTTTGAATTAAATTGGAATCTTCTTCGGCCCAGTTCTTTGTTAACAAAGACCACCCTGTACCCTCCAAGCCTCCAAATGTAGGTTTAGAACTTTCGATGGATTCATTGGGGTTGTTAGGTCTTTGAGGTGATGATGTAGGTTCCGTAATTTAAATGGATGGTCTATTGCTCGAGATTTCAGGTCTGACCTCCAAAATACTTTCTCCCAACGTGGGATGATCAGGATGTATAAGCCTTTGGCATGATTTAGATGTGCTAGCACTTGAGGAATCAGCGAAGGTGGCGGAAAGATCCATGCTAACTTGAATTCCCATATCTTGCTGAAAGCGTCTATAAAGAGAGCATCCTTGCCCTTTGCATCCCGAGATACATAAATTGGAACCACCTTCGAATTGCTCGATGCGAACAGGTCTACTTCGGGGATGCCCCATTTCTGAAATATCTTGTTGCAAATCTTTGGTGACAGATGCCAATCCGCAAGACGCAGCTGCCGGGATAAACTGTCGGCTACATCGTTGTATATCCCTGGTATAAATTGAGGACAAATTATCGCATTTAATTGCTTGGCCAATGTCAGCAGTTGAAAGACAAGATCTGCAGCTGCGGTGATTTTGTCCCACCCTGATTTCTTATGTATGCTATTACGGTTCGATTGTCTGACTGCACGACGACTCTTTTGTTCCTTATCGAATCCTTCTCGGAATTTAGGGCTAGAATTACAGCAAACAATTCTTTTTTGTTTATGTGCCATTTAGACTGGTGAGTGGTCCAGGTGCCGCTGATGTGTTTTTCGTTCACCTTTGCTCCCCATCCTTTGTCTGAAGCGTCCAATGTGATGAATATAGTTTCGGTGCAACTGAATAGAATTTCTTTCTCTTCGAGATTTTGAATCCACCACCTGCATTGTTGGAATGCCTTCTCCGGAATGGGATATTTTTTGTGGGCTAGGTTCTCTGGCAGAATGTTGGCTGCTCTTTGTATTTCCCTAGAGCAAAGTTTTCCCAACGGTATTACGAAGGAGGCAAAATTTAGTTTCCCTAGCAGACTTTTTGAAGACTGCCAACTCCATCTTTGAGTTAAAAGAACTTTGTTGAGATCTCTCTATAAGGAGAATATCTTTTGTTTTGGTAATGCCTTTGTATTGTGAAATGTATCCCAATGTATTCCTAGGTACTCGATGTTCTGAGATGGCTTCTGTAGAGTTTTGTCCATGTTGATAATCCAGCCTAGTTTTGTTAGAAATTGCATCGTCGTGGCGGAGTCTGCTTGTAATTTTATTGGATCTTGGTTGGCGAGCAAGAAATCGTCGAGGTAGACAATAACTCTTATATTTATCTGCCGTAGCCGTGAAGCTATCCAATTTGTCACCCTTGCAAAGGTCAGTGGTGCCGTTGATAGACCGAACGTGAGACATGTAAATTGTAATACTTTCTTTTGGTAGACTATTGACAGAAACCTTCGATGACGGTTGGCTACTGGAATATGAAAATATGCTTGGAAGATATCGATTTTTATAAGGAAATCTCCCTTCTGCAAGAAACGAGGTACCTTGAAGTGGTTTAACAAGCGGAATTTCTTCGGGGTAAGGTATTTGTTCAGACCTTTTAAATTGATTATTGGACGGACTTTCTTGTTGGGTTTTGGAACTGCGAACATCGTTGATAAGAATCCTGTCTGAATTTTGATTTTTCTAAGACTCTTTGATGTATTAGAGTTTGTATCTCTGTATTTAGGTTTATTGTTTCGAATTTTGTTAATATTCTTGGATGAAACGGTATGAGAGGTGGCTTCTTGACAAATGAAATAATGTATCCTGTTATTATTTTCAGGATGTTTACTGGTGCCCCCTCCTTCTCCCAAATCTCTACAAATCCCAAAAGCCGCCCTCCATTGAACATGTCAGTCATTTCTATTTCTTCTTAAGGTCTTAGAAGACTTGCCTCGGGAAGAAGGTTGACCGTGGTCCTTGTTTTTGGTATTGAACGGGCGCTTGACAGTTTCTTGCGTTTTGCTGGAACTGAACTTTCGCGGTCGGTTAACAAATTTGGACGCTTTTGACACCTTATTAGACGGTCTAATCTGACGCGCAGAATAGGTGTTGTAGTTCTTTGGTTGAAACGGCTTCTTATGTGGCTGACGAAAAAAAGTTTGTTGAGATGGTTGTTTCATCAGCTCTGCTAGTCCAGTTTCGCAGAACATATGCGTGGTTGATGGAGGGATTGCACCAAGAAGAGCTGCCTGATATTCATCCTTTAGAAGGAAACTATTCCTTCTTTGTTCAATGACCTCTGCTCTTGTACCACACACGTACTGAAGCAAATCGTCTGATATAGATTTTAAGGTTGCGTCCGTTGATAAAATATCTCTTAAATCCTGTTTCATAGCTGGGTACTTGTTGGCTAAATCCTTTAGTGTGTTTGTCAATGCCTCTCGTTGAAGCAGTAAGCCATGAGAAACTGTACCCAAGGTGTAGTCCATACGAGCTAAGTGATCTTGATTAGAAGCGGATCCGTGAGTAGCAAGAATAGGATTTATTTTTAAGGAATGTAAGACAGGGCTGGCATGTAATTTATTTTGGACCTCAGCATATCTAATTTGATTGAAAGCTATGTCACTAAACGTTGACACTCCGTACCCTGTGTGGCAATGTGCGGTTTAGGGGCTGGTATTTTCGGGTCTTATTGCTTTGTAGTAGGAGTCCAATCAAAATCTTCATCAACAGAAGAAGCTGGAGGCTCCCAGGGCTTTGATGACAGCGTGGTTGGCGGAGGTATATTCTCTTCTTCTTCCGATAGATCTGAGGAAATATATTCGTCTTCGGAACCCGAATTGGCACTTTCCTGTGGTTGAAAATTTCTAATGAATTGTTCCATCATCGATTCTAATTTGTGCTGACTCTGCTCCAATTTGTCCAGGCGACTCGGTTTCTTAGTTTTTCCAGAGGTTTGTATGGCCGGGATAGATGTATCATCTTCAGATTGGTCGGTCTGCCCTGTCAGCTCCCGATTTGCCTCCTCTCTACTTTTTAGGAGAGGTTTCATATCCGCTATCGATGCTATAACAAGTTAATTTTGAACCGCAGAACCCCGAACTCTTGCAGCCAGTGACATGGGGTGGATAATAAGACCAACGCATAGCGGCCAATTCAAAAGTTTTAGTTTTATATCCCTGTAAGTTTTTTCTCTTAGGGAAATGCAGTCAGGTGAAAATGCCCTTGCTAGTCCAACAGTTGGAACGGCAAATCGAATTTTATTCAGAATCTGAGAGTCTAGTTCGCTTTCCAGCAAATCTTCTTTGTCCAGGATTCTGATCCTCCATTGTTGCCATCCTTCGGGTAGGTGTCCGTTGATCAACCTTATTATTCTTTTGAGGATAAGTTTGTCCTCAAGATCGTCTGGTTCCCAGCTGAGTAATGACTCGAGGGTGTGCATATCCGCAGGAGATGAAGCCTAAAACAACAAAAATAGGCTTCAGAATATCATTCCACCAAGTTCATCCCTTATGGTTCATGAGTTAAGCTCGTAAGGCTCATGAAATGGAGTTATTCGTCTCATGAGATTGAGTCGTGCAGCTCTAGACTTTGACCCGTACGGCTCATGGGATCGACGTGTACGGATCATAGGGTTGACCCGTACAGCTCAGATTGGGCCATACGGCTCACGGAATTGACCCGTACGGCTCACGAAATCGGCCCGTACGGCTCGCGAGATTGACCCGTACGACTCGCGGAGTTGGTCCGTACGGCTCGCGGAGTTGGCCCTTACGGCTCGCGAATTTGAGCCGTTTGTCATGGTTACTGACAATGACGCGCTAAGTATAACACCCAGATGTTTATGGTATTAGACCATAGCTAACATGATAAACTCATCAATCTGGGCTGTGTGGCACGCAGATTATTTATTTAATAATAACTTCTTCCTGTACGAGGGACTGAAGTTAATAACATAATTATGATCAAATAAATCATTGTAATAACAACAATAGGTAGTACCTACTATAACTTAAGATTAATACATAAAAACTTATGGAAAAATTACAAGCACTTACAAATAAAGGAATAACTTACCATGATACAATGTCAATTCGTTGATTCACAATATAAGTTAATTCACTGACGATCCACACTGGATCTCGAACGAACACTCGTCGTTATTGTAACTATTAAAAAATAGGTATTTTGCACGTATTTTGCGTAGATACGCGTGCATCGCGGGTCAATCGAAAGCGTACTGACATGCACCGCGCGGAACACCACCCGCGCGCCGCTCAACCCGCGCGGTGTTGAGCGGCGATCGGGCGGTGTCGAGCGCATCTAGGACACGTATGTATCTTAAGGTAAATCGAGAGAGGTAATCTCATAGGTCAAGCCGACGGCACAGACCATGAAATACTTACATTTTATGCAAAATCACTCTCAAAAACAACAGTAAAAGCAGCCAGTTCTCGGCGGCGCGCGCGCGCGTACCCTTAGGTTGACACTATGTGACTGAGGCAACGGGAATGTAGGGACGCGGGGGCGTATCATGGCGTCGTGCGTATTCTACGTCTTCATTTTGAAGCACCAAAAATCATAATGTAATGTGACAGAACAATTTTGAAATTTTCATGCGTTGTGGCGGAAAGACGTAGCTAGTACAATTTTGTATTGCGAGTCAACGTGAGTGCTTAAAACAAACGGTCTGCTTAAAACAAGTAAATTAAAATAGACATGGTAGTACGTTCTGTCACCACTCGTAGCTGTCTTGGAACGTATATACACGCCATCGCCCATGAAAGGGTTAATATCTTAGTTCGTTGAAAAGCATCTAGGAAATCTTGCTCTAATTTGTCCTCTAAAAAACGACTACGTCCACGACCAGTGGTTGACACCACTGACACTCCATTGAAACAAATGGCACAAATGGTAATCTCGTACACAACGGCAAATGAATAAATGTAATATTTATTGCTATTTACGAACTTCTTACTACTTCAGATTGCAAACACTAATACGTAATATGTAAAAATATATATTAAATGAAATCTAGCATGAAATTTAGTAGTAGTTTTTCTCAGACCATTGACCGACCAATGATCGACCATTATGCATTGAGCAGATTACGAACTTTTAGCAAAATGACAATGGGATCGTGTTGGAATGACGAATTTATAAAAATAGCAGACTTGGGCCCCTGATTTTCCGCAGCCATAACCTTTTATTGTATTTGAACTGAACGCTTCATTATCTGCATATTTGTTTCATCCTTGTTTTTCCTTTAGCTTTATCTCAGCATCCAACAGTCGCACCTTCACAAATTCGATAGAAATTTATTTCAGTGCTCATCGTTTCTATAGAAGTTATAACTTGTTCATACTCCTCAGGTAATGATGACAGCAAGTAACAAATTTTATCAAGGCTCTCTATTTTTGAGTAATGTCGCAGCTGATGGTAACACCCTCCACGTTTGCTGTCATGCTTGCTCTTTTCACCTTAAATAAATCAAACGATTCCTTAGTGAAGGGACGCCAATAGAAGAATACCTAAAATAAAAATAAATTCATATTAGTTGTATAGTGGTTGAAACTAGAGATGGGCAATGTGTTTCTGCCCGGCAGGAAAATTGGAAAAAAAAAACCTGCCATTTTGGGCATACATTTATTAATGCCCGATATATGCCCAATCGGAGGTTATAAAAATATGGGATCGTTACACGTGATTTAATATTATAGTTCTTCATGTAAAATAGTACCTATAAAGAAATAAAAGAAGCAATGTCGATGATTGAACACATTTTTATTTTAAAATAATAACATAGTGCGAAAATAGGTATCGGATACAAGAATTAACAACATAATTTTTACATAAAAAATAATAAAATATGTGCTAAGTTACATGAAATATAAAACAATATGGACTAAAACAAAAAAAAAAACAAAAAAAGTGAAAATTTTAACGATCAACACCATCATAATAAATTTTAATAATTACAATAGAGAACCATTGATGACACCGGAACGGTATAATAATCAAACAAGTATTTTTATTGTATTGTAGAGCCAATTGCCCTAATCACTATCGGTATCGTATAACTGTTCGCTTATATCCATGAATTGAATATCGTTTGTTTATAGTGAAGTTGAAGCTACTGGTTGCATATCTTCCCATCTATCCTCGATAAGTGAAGATTCCATATCCTCCTGCATGTGATCTCCCGTGGCAGCATCTTTGCATATAATGTCGTCATCTGTGTCTTCCATGTCAGAAATTCCAGGAATAGTATCTTCATTGAAAAGACAATGTACGCTTTCACTTTTATTCCAATTATATGACAAAAAAGTTATTTTTGCCGCTTTTTCTGACGTGAGACGGTTTCTTTTTGCACTGTGTATATTTATCCCTGTGTGCTGAATGATCGTTCGGTGGTTGCAGATGTGCAGGGTGCTGTCAATATTCTTAGTGCAACTTTACTTAACTGAATTGACCCACAAATCCCCTTCCACCACAAAATAGGACCTACTTTCTCAGCGGCCTTCCAAATAAATGGTTTACTCCAAAGTCCTTCTTTAGCTTTATACTGGGCCAGATTAGCATGACAGTCAATGTTACAGTGCTCTGCGACATTACAGATGAATTCCATGGCTTCAGTTTCTTACATCTGATTTAGTTCAATGCCTGCAGATTTAGGATCCAGCATGAAAGCCGCATAATGTATGGGTTTTATGCACTGTTTAACTCGTTTTTCAATTGAAGTTCTTATGTTCTCCTTGTTGTCATCATCCAGCATTGTTATTGATGGTAACACAAATTCTAATTTTGATTTAAGGTTTCTAAGCACCATAAATACTTGTGTGTTGAATTCATTGCCTTCCAGTTTAAATATACTATCTGCTACAGGCTCAAGAACACTGATGCACTGATCTAACATGGACAAGAAATCTTCAAAAGTGTATATTTAATATCGGGCGTTGGTTGAAGGTTTTCATTAACAGCTAAAGTCTGTAGTGCAGCTTTATTAATTTTAAGACTTTTCAATGCACTGACATGACTGCCCCACCTTGTCTTGCGGGGTAATCTTAGACTCTGACTAGAGCTTTTTTCTTTTCTAATTTTACTTAAGACTATGCCGACCGCACAGTGGCGCCCTCATCGTGTGTTTGGTTATTTCATACAATTTAGAATGAAAATGCAGAAAATAAGCACGTAAAGTTGTGCTTCACAAGATCATACGTTAATATTATTAGAAACAGTAGTTTTATATTGTTTCGTTTTATTATAATCCTTAAAACGGATAACAGTGGCCACTATATTCCGTTTTAAGGATTATATAGCGTTTTATAGGATTATAAAGCGCTTAAGACTGGACTCTTTTTAATATTTTTAATAACATCTGTTGACAGATCTATGAAAGCTTTAACTTCGGGTTGTTTTAGAAAATCTAAGCATAATAAATTCAAAGTGTGAGCAGCACAGTTCAATGGTAAAATATGGGGGTATTTATTTTTTATCATTTCGAATGACTTTTGAAGATTTCTTGAGTTGTCTCCAATAAGGACCACAAATTTACTCACACCATAAGATTTCATGACTTTTTCAGTTTCAAAACTTAAATACTCGCTTGTGTGCGATTATCAAGTGTGTTCAAACTGTTTATGAAAACAGGCTCTGGCTTGGATATTAAAAAAATTATAATGCCTTCATTGCAAACATCAGTCCAGCCGTCGCACTGCAGGTGAAGGAAATTTGATGCTTTTAAATCATCACTGATTTCTTTATTCATCTCTTTATAAACGTTGTCTAAATATTTTTTTGAAACCGCCTTTCTACTGGGCAATTTAAAATCCAATTTAGAAAAAAAAAATACCCACAGTGGATGTTCTACCATTACTAGAAGCGTTCCTGTAATTAATAGAGCCTTTGCAAATTCTTCTCTTAGATCACTAATATTCTTAAGAAATTATTGTTAAGTTTATGGGCACTTATTAGGAATTTTCCCAATCTGCCAAAAATGCCCGGGCATTTTCCCATCTCTAGTTGAAACGTATTTGAAACAATAAAACATCCGTTCTCGTGGACGTGACATGACGTGCTATTTTTTTTTACAATATCGCGGGTATTACAAAATAAATTACCATTTTAACAATGTCCTAGGATGGAAGCAAACAACAGTTGAAAGTTCTCTGAACATATTTGTAGGCAGCCGGGGAGTAGAAATTAAAAGTCATAGCAGATTTTCTTAAAGTGGGTGGATACATAGGCCTTCTTCTTTCTTTGCGAGGACTTTTATTTTTATTTAAGGATTTTTATTTTATACTAGAAATTTATAAATCTCAGCCAGTTCTGTCGTTACTCCCAGAGCTGCTTCAATTTCAGTGCTAACAAATCTTTTATTTTTCAGCTTCTTTTATAATATTAATTAAAGACTCGTTTTTTTTTTCAATATAGTATTTTGTCCCTGAAGACTATTAATTTTCTTATTTTTCGCTAAATTAAGCAACAAATATTTTTTCACTTTTCGTTTCAGAGTAACATTACGAGTTGTGTCGAATATGGATTGCAAATCACTAATAACAACATCCATTAAATTGTCCTTTGCATTAGCCACATCAGTTTCATTATTCGTGTTTGTTAAATGTTTTGCTTCAATAAAAAATGCTTGAACCTGTTAAAAAAAGTTCTGTTATTAACTACCGAATTGAAAATGCGCTGGTTCGTGGTAGTAAAACAAAGTATATATTATGCCACTTAAAAGAAAAAACCAAAAAGTAGAAATAGCATAAACAAAAGGTAAAATATCAAAAAAAGAAAAGACTTGCACACATAGTATTACCGCTTTCTTCAACATTCTTCTCGATCCCGTCATAAATAAAAATCGTCCACTTTGAAGTGTGCGGAACAAACACGTAAACATCCAATCGATTTTAAATATGGTTCACCACGTTCCTGTTTTATGATATGACTCTAAGCTTCATTTCGCACGAAATCAGTAGGAAATCTGCAAATTAAATACGTATTTTCACTGTACTTATAGATTGTTTACCAGTAGGTACATAAACATACTTTAATTTGCTTCTAATAAACAATATTAATTAGTTTTGTTTATTATTAAATCTTATTGTAATATAATTCATTCTTTTCATTTCATCGGCCTACAATGCGTGCCGTTGCAAAGTTATGTCGCACAGCCATACGGTACGCGTGGGCGTGGCTTCGCGTCGTTTTTGATGAAAGAAAATTGTTTTAAATAATGTTACAAGTTGAATTAGTGACATATTTTTGACTTGCCGGTGATATGAAATGTTATATTTTTTTTATTACACTTTTTGTCGTAGTTCACGCAACCCTTCACGACACAACTTGGCAGTTTTGCCTTTAAAATTTACGACCGCACCCAAAGAGAGCCGATCGCGGACTAGTTCACTTCGGTTTAGGGAAGACTATTCTGGGACCACGTTCGAGGCATCATTGTAAAACGCGGTCCGTCCAGTCCTTGCGCAGTAATATACAGGGTGCATTTGATATCATGGGCATTATTTTAACCTAAGGTACTACTTATGATACTAATTGCATTAGGGCTACTATTACGCAAATCAAAAATATTATTAATGCAAGTATGGAAAACCTTAAAATGTAGTAAGTCATACAAAGTATCAAATTAGTTGCGCTTCTCGATAGCAAATGCGTAGGTACACTACGCCGTACGCGCGTCATTGGGCGTGAATTCTTTGACCCCGCCCGACTCACGTGACATTCGTAAGTTGCCAATGAATTGATTCATAATAAATTCCAATTTTCCCTTCGTACTTTGCCGGCTTAGAACGGTCAAAACTACGTCAACTAACATACATTAAAAAAAACATTTACGTACCTAGCTTGTGGATTGTTTTGAAAAAACCTTATTTGTCGGTAAAGTGACAGAAACGGGTGCTCTTCCACGAGCTTGTGCATGTGCTGGCACGTGAAAAGACGAAAAATCCAACAGGTTCTGAGTGGTTCTGGTGGAATGAGACCCCGTGAAGGAATAGGGTCGTTTGGGTAGCGCCGATGGAACATTTCACGAGTTCATACTAAATTTCTTGCGCGATCGTAAATTACAACCATTTGTGGGTATTGTTGGTTGGTGTACCTAGCCTGCACATTACGCGGTCGAGGCATCGTGTACACAAACACACACACAACACACAACTACTACACTAACACTTAATACACTGCAATCCAAGCACCGTATGCCGCGAGCGGCGAGTACGGCGATTACGTCACGGGATCAATAAATCAATTACGCGTCAATGCACCTGCGCAGTCGTTATGACACTGGTTCCGGGTTCGTGACTTCGTGTTGCGGCGGGAAGCATACCCCGCGCGGGGGTGATATTCGTATTTTTGCGAGTGAGGGAGTGGGACGGAGAGAGTTCAGGGAATCCCGCCGGACGGAATGTCTTGTAGCCCATTGTTATTATTACTTGTAAGGAAAAACCCGCGCGCGCGCAGGTGATGTTTGTTTACATTTCGCTTTGCGCTGTACTGCGCTTTAAGATTTTGATATTTCAACAATTATTGGCGTTAACGAAGTATTTTGTTTTAATTACTTTAAGTGTTTATTTGCAATAATAAGCCTTGTGCAATTTGACTTACTACATTTTTAAGGTTTTCCTTACTTGCATTAATAATATTTTTGATTTGCGTATTAATAGCCCTAATGCAATCAGTATCGTGAGTAGTGCCTTAGGTTAAAATAATGCCCATGACTTCGATTCCACCCTGTATAAATCAACGCCAGGGCAGCAAACTTTTTTTTCTCTTTATTATTATTCCAAAGTTTGAGGCTGTTATCATCAAACTTCTGATTTGCAACCATTCAGTGCTTTTTGTAAAAGGCGTATTTTGTAAAAGGCGACGAGCAAGTTGACATTAGGCTATTGTAACTTAGATACTTTATAAACAGACCCACTAAAAAGCGAGAAATAAAAACTTTTTAGCAAAAAAAAAACCGACTTCCAAAAAAACACTAAGTACAAAGTGAAAAATAACTTTAATTTCGTAAGTCGGTGGCAATAAACTAAAATACAGATCCAAAGACACCGACTTCCGAAATTAAAGTTATTGTTAAAAAGTTTTACATTTATTACTTAACTATTATAATATTATTTTTATTTCATTACGAATATTATTTTTATTTTTAGTATTTTCTGGTGTACAATAAAGTATATATAAATAAATAATAAACCCGACTAATTACATAAACAATCAAACTAGTCCTTTCTAGTCGCGTCGTCGTCGTTCCCGCCATTTTTTTTACGCTCCGCACGACAACCAACCCTACTAGAGTTTACGCACACATTTGCACGTGTACCAACGTCATTTGGCTATGTAGTAGTAGTAGGTAATTATTTTGCGCGCGTTGTACGGAGTGTCCGGGGTGTGGTAGAGGTCTGTAGCGGACTGGCTAGGGCGTCCGAGGGGCGCGGCCGTGCGCGGGAGACGCAGCGGCGCGGGCGACGGTGGCGATCCGATCGTGTTCCATGAATTTGCCGCTCGTAGGTACCAACGGCGCGCGGCGCCGCCGTGTGGCACAGGTGGCGCAGGTGGCGCAGGGCTCCGCTAGCCGCGGTGCGCGGTCTCAGCAAGCGGTAAATTGGCAGTAAGGCGGTGTACAGACATGTGAATTTCTTAGGCCATGTACACACGATTGTGAATATTTAATTAGTGTAAGTAATTTTATTATTGTTGAGTGTCTAAGTATGTATTGTGTTCAATATGTATGTATGTGTTTAATATTTATGTGTTTGTATGTAGGTATAGCCTACATCACTCCCCCGCTGAGGACGGTTCACGGGCGATAGTGGCGCGGAAATCTCACAGTTCTTCCGCTTCTTGTTTTGGTTTCAGGTGATGCAGGTGCTTGCGACGATGGTGGTGGTGGTGCTTGTGGTAAAGGTGGTGGTGTTTTCTGAGACGAGCCATCGTTGTTGTTAGCCATGTACGCTGGTTTTAGCCTATCAATGGTTACGGTTAAATGTTTTCCTTGGACGTCTATTGTGAATGTTTTTGGTCCTCTTTCTATGACTTTGTACGGACCGGAGTAAGGTGATTCCAACGACTTTTTTAAAGGTCCTTTTCGCAGGAAGACGTAGCTGGCTGTACTAAGGTCTTTAGGTACATAAACTCTAATGTCTTCTGGAACTGCACACACAATGTCTTCTGGAACTGCACACAGTCGAACTCTAATGTCTTCTGGAACTGCACACCCCTAAACATTTCCGTGGTCCACAGCTCATTAGGCCTTTCTCCTCAGTACCCCCCGTCATAACACTGCTTAACATATCTGTCATGCCCATCTTTAAAAGAAAGATTGGTCCATTTCCTTTTTTGTTTGTAGAAGTTGCGAGAAAATTCGAGCAAAAATGCACATCGGATCTCTTCCGCCACTGCCTCCAACCCCTGCTTGAGAATAGTACCCTTCTCTACCCATGCTGCTATGCTTTCATCCATCATAACTTCCGGGTGACCAAAGCATTTTGTTAGACCGGTTAGCTCGAGAGCGATATGAACATCAACAGTGGTGGTTAGTCTTCTTGTCGCTATCTTGATGAGGATAGAGTGAGGAAATCTAAGGATAGTCTCTTGGAGTGACTGCATAAAACTGGGATCACCCTCTATATCCTTCAACACCGTGGCTATCACCAATGGTTGCCAACATTTTAGAATGTCGTAGCCCTCATCCTTATAAATGCTTTGATGTTTTGCTTGGCATTCTTTGTTCTCTTAACATATCTCCACCGGTAATTGACTGGTTTTGTAGTTATCTGTTCGGTCGCCGGCAACGTATTTGCATCGGAGAGACCATGTCTTCCTGGAGTAATACTTCTGCCGGTGTACCTCAGGGTGGCGTTCTATCCCCTTTGCTTTACGCAGTTTTTATTAACTCCATCTCCGACGGACTAATTTCTTCCTACCATCTTTATTCAGATGATTTACAAATTTATTCGCGGGCTCCTCTTGGAAATCTGTCTGAGGCTATCTTAACGATTAATCATGATCTGGCCCGAATATGCGACTGGAGCAAGAGATTCGGACTTGTGGTTAACCCCATAAAGACACAGGTTGTAGTGGTGGGCAGTTCTAGGATGGTCTCAAGAATCGACTGGACGACCCTTCCCCAAGTTTCTTTTGACAACTCAGTGGTTCCCTTTAGTGACAAAGTTAAAAACTTGGGGATATTTATTGATAAGGCATTCTCTTGGACTGCTCAGCTACAGGAAGTTAGCCGCAAGTTATTTGCATCCGCTGCTTCTTTGAAGAGATTGCGTAATTTCCTGCCGACTGCCACTAAGGTTGCGCTTGCACAATCGCTTCTTCTACCCATCCTTGACTATGCTGATGCCAGCTACCTTGATCTTACCCAAGACCAACTCGAAAAACTTGAGCGGCTTCAAAATTTTTGTATAAGGTTCATATTCGGTCTGCGCAAATATGACCATGTTTCTGAATTTCGTGTGAAGCTCAAGTGGTTACCAATTCGCCTTCGTCGGAATGCTCATATTCTTTCCCTCTTGTACAATGTGCTCTTTTCCCCTTCCACCCCACTCTATCTCAAGAAGCGTTTCCAGTTTCTTTGTGACTCCCATACGAAATTTTTAAGGTCATCAGATAACTTGAAGCTCAAAATGCCTATGCATTCCACAAGCTTCCTTGATAAATCCTTTACTGTCCAGGCCGCTCGTTTGTGGAATGCATTGCCAGTTGAAATAAAACGCGCGCAGTCGTTACATGTGTTTAAAAGACTCGTAAAGGAACACTACTTGTCTTTGTGATATTGTTGTCTTAACTGCAATCATCTACTGTCTTCTTTTATTTTCGTTGCCTATGTATTTAGTATGTATGTATTTATGTATATATAATTTGGATATGTATATATCTGTGTATATATTTTAGTGAATTGAATACATAATGTTTGCACCAACGACAGCCCCATTTTATGTCCAGGAAAATCACTGTCCATCCTAAGGTTGCCTGGAAGAGATCGCAGAAAGCGATAAGGCCGCCCATTGTATATTTTGTAGTGTTTGATGTATTTTTACTCGTTGTATTTTTTTGTGGTGTACAATAAAGTATATATAAATAAATAAATAAATGCTGAGGTCGTTGAGAGCAGCATAGATAACATTTGCTACTTCATTATATAGGTTGTAAAGAGGATATTTTCTAGCAGCAACTAACCCATAGGACAAAGCAGAAAACCAAGAATTGACACAATCTCTGCTGGCTAAAAAATGACTGTGTGTTATAATATAACAAAACTTATCGGATGGCCAGATGACATGTAAGTTGTCGAAACACTTCCCTCTGCAGCCGAAAAAGTCATATGTGGCAGTAAGGCTCTCGCTGAATGTTATGATTCTGACGATACGTGTTAACTTCTTCTTCAGACCATAAACCTGTCTTAAAACGGGTGGTGGCCTAAGTGAAGGGCCCTCAACCCGAATCCCACAATAGTCTTGAGCCCCTAATGCAGTTGCTTCGTTAGCACAACGAATGTGTCTGGATAATTCTCCGAGAGCAGGTGTCTTGCAGCACTGGCTGACATGTAGTAAGGCACAGTGGATAAACTGGTCTGAGGGAAGGAAGGATGTCCCCTGTGTGTCTTTCTGGAGGAGGATGTGTTCCCTTTTCAACCCGGCAGGATTCTCCCAGTGTCGAAATAAGTAATCTATCTCCCCCCTATGGAGAGTGGATTGGAGATGCCTATCACGTCGGGGTCACCACTAGGGTTGCCACCTTTTTTTTTTGCAGTTAAAGTATATTGGTTATTTTAGGTAAGAAAAAAAAAGTACAGAGTATCAAAATAAAGTACAATTTATTTTCCTTTACTATTAAGTTTAAAAACATATTTTTTATTGATTTTTGCAGTTTGTATCAAATTAGTATCTTCACTAAACAATTGCACAGCATCATTACAGTCTACGTTTAAATTAAAGTATATAAATAATTCATTTTTTATCAAATTCAGAGACGCTTTATTTCGTTCATCTCGCCATTTGCAATTCATTACAGAAAAAACTCTTTCTGTAAACGCTGATGTGGCAGGAATAGACAATAGAAATGAAATTACTTTATACAAGTTTAAAAAATTACTATCACTCTTATTAAATACTTGTTGCCATTTTTTCGCAGTTGTTAGTTCTGCAAAATCTTTAGAAGTACATATCTTATTATAAAGTTGGTTTAATAAAGTGATTTCCTCATATAGATTATCCATATCTACATTAAGTTTTTGCATATTTAAACTTTCAATGATGTTAACAATAGTAGAAAATTCTATGTTGGTCTTTAAATTAATACTACCAAGTGTAAATAACCAGTTTGTATTATTAAAATTCTTCTGAATTTTATTACTCACTTCCTGTGAAGATATCAGTTTATTTTTTTTGCCTGTTTCATAGCCAAAAAAGAGATCTTGTTTCCTTTGTGTTAATCCATCTATAAGACTAATCATAATCCCATAAATATCTAAAATTGTTATGGAGTTGCCTTCTAGACATTTAATAGCTTTATTAAATAAATTTAAAATGTGACTACAAAAATGCAAATAAATTTCAATCATATCATTTTCAGGTTCATTAAGAATCAATAAATTTTGTAAAATCATTGGACATGTTTTACGCAATTATGTACTCTTAGAAACCAGAAGTGGAATATATTGAAAAACAAATTACTAAATGACCTACAAAGTTGTATTTCTTACAAATTACTTTTAAGTAGCAACAAACACACAGGTGAACAGTAAGTGCATAAGAAATACATAACACGATCCTAATCAACACTACAACGTCCCTAGAATATGCCCGTTGCATCCAAAAACCAAGCAGCCAACAGCCTCCACGCCCGTTGACAGCGCACCATGCCTTTTTTTCTTAAACTGTCACTCGCACCGTGTAGGTTGGAAGAAGAAGTATCTAAGACGGCCTTCCTGATAGCGTGACGTCCTCGACCGCAACATCATTAGCATCAGATCCATCTCTCACAACCTGGCCATAATCATTATTTTGATCATCATCATTATCTGAAAATACATAAGATCACATGAGTAATAAATAACATGAGCACTATGGTTTGAAGCTTATTCAACCTGAAGTAGTTTCATTTAGAGTTCACAAATCTGACCAGTGTTCCAGGCGCAAGCGTGCACTCAAGCGCCAGCAACAAAGACCACCAATAGTGATTTTTAAAGTTTGAAACAGCTTCAAACCCAAGAAATTCAATGCATCGCTAGTGACAGAATCCGGATTTCCATCACTCGCCATACATTGTTATCGACAGAGGCCCAAACGTTCGCTTGTCGTTTTCACGAATACATAGTAGAGGCCCAAAGGTTATGCTTACTATGAATTTGTGACACATCGCGTCATTGAGACAGAGGCCCAAAAGTTCTGCATGTCTCCACTATGACCGCGGAACAATTAGTAATACATCGCGTCATTGAGACAGAGGCCCAAAAGTTCTGCATGTCTCCACTATGACCGCGGAACAATTAGTAACACATCACGTCATTGAGACAGAGGCCCAAAAGTTCTGCTTGTCTCCACTATGACCGCGGAATAGAGCAGAGGCCCAAACGTTAGCATGCTCATAGAAATACCTCACCACTCTCAAAGAAAGCTGAGCACGTATCCGGGCGTCCACTCGCCACGCCATAACATCATATGTTCAGCAGCGGCTTGAAACTTTTTGCCATAAGACCCAACTAGTAATTATAGCTCATGACGGTGGTGTGGCAACGCTCGGCCAACCTTACACCGCGCATGCCGGAGTCTAGTTTTCCAGTAGTCTGAGCAACTTTGCTTACAAACACGATGTTACCAACAGCAAACGTACGTGGCTGCCTTTGATCTTCATTAACATAAGCATCCTGATAATGCTGATTGGCTGTGAAAAGCTCAGAAGCTCGTTGTCTTCTTAGATTTAACAAGGATTCTCTATTGAGATGCGAGTTTTCGAGTGCAACGTCTCGCACCAAAAATCTGACGACGGGGGTAGCCGCATCTATGCCCACCAGCAGCTGTAGTGGTGAAGTCTGGGTAGTGGCTTGTCTGCAGATGTTGAGGGTGAGCTGTATCTTCCAGAGCACGTCTGATCATTGCGAGCCTTTGTTGCTGACTTCAATCCGCAGCATGTTAAGAACAGTTCTCGCAATGCATACCCGGCGAAATAAAGTGCTTCAAAGATCCCAACTCAGTGACCCAATTTTGAAAAGCTCTACTGTCGTACATCCAACCACGGTCACATGCTATCATAGAAGGGGCACCAAATAGCGATACTGAATTAATGAATACACGCTTTAACTCATAAACTTCTTGTCTATATAGAAAGTAAAGTAAACAATACTTGGAAAAGCATCGATTGCTATTAAAACGAATTTAAAACCATTTTTGATTCTGGAAGAGGTCCAAGAACATCGGTATGTACCACAGAAAAAGAAATTTCTGGCTTAGGCCAGGACTGGATTGGCTGAAAGAGAGCCCTAGGATTCCTTTTATGTGCCAGACATATCCTTCCTCAGAAATTGCCGTAAGCTCGTAAACCAAAAATGTCGTAAAATCAGATCAGTAGTTCTGTCAGTACCGATATGATCATGGTCATCATGGAAAACCCTTAAGAGACTGACCCTATGACACTTCGGGATGAAGCACAAAAGTAGCGGTTCTTCCCCAGAAGTTGCACATTTGTAAAACAATAAATCGTTTTTTTTATTGTGTACCTCGTTAGATCTAATGGCCCTTTCTTCAATTTTAAACATCAATTCCTGAGTCTCTACGTCAACGGTTCGAGCAATCTTTGCCCAGTTGTTCGGGTTTCGAATATGAGAGACATTATCGGTAAGGGAAGGAAGGTTATGGCTTTAAAAATCCTCGTGTTGCATCAATGAACCCTTTCTATAGTCGAGAGTGAACGTAAAATACTGCAAGTAAACTCAAACTCAACTTAAAGAATTACAATCCGTCACTATCTTAAAGTGAATACCAATTAGATAGTGGCGAAAATGCTGGAGCGCACGTACAACAGCCAACGTTTCTAATTCGTAACTGTGGTACCGCGATTCCGCGCCCTGAATGGACTTGCTGATATACCCAATCACCCTCTTTCTCTCACCGCTATGCTCTTGGAGTAAAATAGCACCAAATCCAATAGCAATAGCGTCTGTGTAAAGCTCCGTAAGCAACTGGGAGTCAAATATCGCTAAAACCAGTTCATTACTTAGGCAATTTATAATGTAACCGCTAGCAGCTTCCTGCTCAGAACCCAACGAAAAAGATTCACCCTTCCTCAGCAGCCTTGCTATGCTTGCTGTCTTAGAGGCATAGCCAGCAATATAACGCCCCAGAAACTGGCGAACCTCTTTCACATTTTTAGGTTTTGGAAAACATACAAGTGCATCTAATTTTCCTGGACTCGGCCGCACCTGACCATGTCTAATCAGTCACCCTAGGTACTCAATCTCTACCTCTAGAAGGGTACACCTTTTTAAGTTTATGGAAAACCTCGCGGCTTTAAGTATCTGTAAAAGTTCTCATAACATTTTATGACTTTTATCTACCGAATTGGACAAGATCAGTACGTCATCATATACGTTAGAACCCTACTAGTGCCAATGAGAGGTTTTAATGTTTTAGTTAAAATCCTCTGATAGACGATCGAAAGGGAGGACAATAACCGGCTTTCGCTAGTTGGATGCAACGGACTATCTCTACTAAATGCTGTTGGCAATCAACACTCAATAATTACTTCTAACCTCGTAAGAATTCTATCAAGGGCTACATCGCGCGAGTTTTCGCTGCGGTCATACGAGTCTTCGGGATATCTGCGACAACGAGAGCTATGCAAGACACTACAATGCCTAGAAGACCTATCTCTACGGTCTATTGGACTGTTTCGACGATGGTCTGCGACAATTGACGGCGTATCACGATCATCCGAATTATCGCGACGATTTTTGCGATAACCGCTACTAGATGTTCGCTCACGAGAGTGTCTACGTCCTCTCTAGACGGCGCCTAGAACGCCATTTTGTAAGAACTGACATTTTGTAAGAAACACAACTTTGATACTTACAGTTGAGATGTTTGCACACAATTTTATTATCCCAACACTTTTACTTTAACACCGTTACTGAGTATTTATATAGATGGCAAACGGCCTAGAACGCGTGGCGATCCCACTTCTGATCTTAGAAACCAGAAGTGGAATATATTGAAAAACAAATTACTAAATGACCTACAAAGTTGTATTTCTTACAAATTACTTTTAAGTAGCAACAAACACACAGGTGAACAGTAAGTGCATAAGAAATACATAACACGATCCTAATCAACACTACAACGTCCCTAGAATATGCCCGTTGCATCCAAAAACCAAGCAGCCAACAGCCTCCACGCCCGTTGACAGCGCACCATGCCTTTTTTTCTTAAACTGTCACTCGCACCGTGTAGGTTGGAAGAAGAAGTATCTAAGAGTACTATATGTGCATGGCAATTGCCCTTAATCAAATCTGGTACTAAATTTTTCATATTTGTATACAAAGAATGACGGACACCAAAATTAGCATTTGTATTATCAGCACTTAACCCAGATACATTACTTATGTAAAGATAATTTGTATTGCTCTAATGACTTTTGGATTGCTTCAAACATACCATCAGCACATTCATTGCTATTTTCATAGAAATCTAATAATTTGTTTTCGATGCCATTTTTAGCCGTAAAATATTGTATCACTAAAGGAAACAGTTTTATATTTTTCTTGTTAGAAGCATCTGTTTGTAAGCAATAAAACAAATTATCTCTATTAATAGCATCTATTACATTTTGTAAAGAATATGGGCCCAACACCTCAGTAACTAGTGCTTCCATTTTTGTTCTAGCTAGATGAATTGCTGAAGCGGAAGCTGACTTGGCATAAATAATTTTATTCAATTTTATAGTACAATCCATGCTATTGTAGGACAAATTATGTTTCACGGTGTGATATGTTAGGGCTAACTCAGATGCAATAACATTTTCTTTATCACTGCATCGAAACGATGTTGAAGCAGAAGACGAGTCAATGAATTTTTCAAGTAGTCCAGATGTTCTCCTCATTTCTAATTTTGATTTATGTTGTTTTGTTTGCAGGTGTTGTTTAACCTAAAAAGAATAAAATTAATCCCATCACCTTACCCATCACTTTACCCAATTACCTCCAGTCAAGTCACCCACCATCAAATAATTATAAGTACTTCCAAAGTTATTTTAATTTTGCAACCATAGCAATACACTCAATCATACAAACGTGCACACACAGAAAAATAAAATATTTCGTCTTACTTGTCCTATTCCTGCTGATGCAACGGTAAATATAACTCCACACAATTTGCATTTTCCATTATATTCGTTTTAATCTTTAAATTGTTTCGCATTTGGGTTGTCATTGTGACCTCCATGCATTCGAATCATACCAAACAGTAACTCTAAAAGGTCTAGGTTTTGAAAACTTAAAATCACTATATGCGACCAGCATATAGTGATTTTAAGTTTTCAAAACCTATAAGAATTCCAAGAAAACCCGTTTTACAAATACATTCCAAAAGTGGTTTATAATTTTTCATTATAACTTGCACTTTTCGTCCGTAGCGATTAATTTTACGTTTAGTCACATTTTTTATTTTAAAATGTATGATTTCATTTTATCAAAAAAATTAAATATCATTTCTCTATTACGACTTAAAGGCTGCTTAAAATCAAATTGTTTCATGTTACGCGAGTTAAATATATCAAAAAGATCGTTCATATTATTAACAAAAACTTCGGTGGCTTTGGAATTACTAAATGCGAGCAATTTGGCATCTTCTCGACGAAATTTCAACGATGTAGCTACACTTTTACTCAAAATTTGACTAGCAAGTTTAACTTTCATAATATTATTTCTGAACATAATATGTCTACGTGTTAGCTTGTTTGCTATATGAAGTCCTTCATTTTCTTGGAGTTTATTTAACTCACACAATAGATTCCAGTTTATTTCTTCTTCATTTTCATCTAAGATTATTCTTTTAGATTCCCAGTTACTTCTTATAAGATTAAACATGTGAACAGGGTCTAAGAATATAGCCACATCAGATTGGTCTACGGGATGTTTGAAAGCAGTCTAACTCATTTTCGTGGTCCAATTTACACCCCAACGGTCAACAAATTGCGCTGGTCGCGTGCACACGCGACCGGCGCAATTTGTTTGAAACCTATGGTGGGTTTTACTGTGGAGCGTGCGGCCGGTCGCGTTTTTCGACACGTCTAACCGGCGCAAATGCTTGACCGGTGCCCGCGTGCCCCGCGTGTGCCGGTCGGCGCACGGGCCAGTGCCGCAACGTGAGCTTTCACTGTTGGACGTGCGCGTGTGCGTTTTGCGTTTTGCGTACAATCATGACGACAATTGACACAGAACAATTAATAAGAGAAGTTCAGAAAAGGCGTGCTATTTGGGACTTACGATACCTTATTGACATCCTAAAATAATTGAAAATTTTATTTTCATCTTCTCGCAGTTGCGAATACAGCGATACGAATGCACCACTCAACAAACGCTCCGAAGTTAAAGGGTGCATGAACAATTTTTCTTTTCGGTTAGTACGGTTAGAAAAACTTTTTTTTTTATTAATTGTATCCATGACTGTACACGTCCAGCCCGGTCGAGTGCACACGCAAAACTGTCAAATGCTCAACTTGACTGGCAGCGCTGCACGCGACCGGTGACACGCTGCAGAATGAAAGGAGCCTAAGATACACTCATTTCATAGTAAAACAATCAAACTTCTCGGGGGTATTTCCAACGGGTTTCTCCAACGACCAAAAGTATATTTGTTTTGTCCTTTGTGCATCACTTGAAGTAATTCGATTTTAGTCGCTAAACGCCTATTTTCTGGTTTTGACACCGACTTCCGAAATTAAAGTTATTTTTCACTTTGTAGTTTTTTTGGGAAGTCGGTTGTTTTTTTTTTTTTTGTTAAAAAGTTTTTATTTTTCACTTTTTAGTGGGTCAGTTTGTAATTTATCTAAGTTGCAATAGCCTAATGTCAACTGCTCATCACCTTTTACAAAATATTGCTTTTCCAGATGCAAGGATGTTAATTGTTGAGGAGTTCTCCTAGTAAGAACCAGGAGAACTAGAACTGATTGAAAAGTCACTATCAGCTCCACATCACCATACGCATTGTGACGAGCCAAATTGTTTAGCAACAACATTAAAGTACCCACCTAATCGAATCGCATCGCAACCTGCAGTGCGATTCTGTAACCATCTCACCGTGAAGACTTAGGTGAAGTGAACGTGGAGTGAGCTGTCAGTGTCATTCTGATGCTAGGGATTGATACACTTGACAGCTCACTCTAAGCTCACTTCACCTAACTTTTCACGGTGAGATTTTTACGGAATCGATCGGCTGTGAAATACTTATTATTGATAGTTCCGATGGCCATCTTTGGTCTTCATCAACAGTTCCACTTCACCAAATGGTGCTTTCCGAGAGCAAATGCACGAGTTACTATGAAAAATACCCAAATAGCTATAGGTGTGCCTATAAAATTTGAAGGTTTCCCTCGATTTCCATTGGATTCCCTCATCAGATTTCGACTTGGTGACAATGGGACCACCTCGGGAGCATATTCTTTCAAACGAAAAAATATTTTTTAAAATTGGTCCACAATTGATGGAGAAATCGGTGAACATACATAAAAAAAAACACAAAGTCGAACATATAACCTCCTCCTTTTTGGAAGTCGGTTAAAAATGATAATAACAAGCGTGGATACTTATCTCTGGAAAAATTGTACGCATAGCAGACATAGCTGCTTCTTCAAAATCAGTCGTAAATGCTGTAGGATTCCAATCGTTGATTTAAGATTTAACGAGTTTGAAAGTGTCTCGTATGTTTCTTTTTTACAGTTTGACATTAAAGCGTACAATAATGGCGTCAACGCTGTGCTTTGATGATCACTTCCTAAATCACCATGAACCGTGTGAAGTTGTTGGAACGGAGGTGGATAACTCCTAAAGGTACCGTCACCAAATATATTTTTTAAAACTAGGGTAAACTACTAGTGATTGGACACTTAAGTGACTTTAAACAGTAATCATTATTTTGTGGGTTTGTTTTTGAAGTTAAATATGTTAGCTACTAAAATTTAGTAGTTAATGCTTTACTCTATCATTCTTACCTTGGTTTAAAGCATAGTGTAATGATTTATAGGAAATATAAAATAAAAAAAATACTGAAATATACAGTCATTGGACAGAAATTCTAATATTGACACACAATACCAGTCAATGGACAGATATTCTAACACTGTTTTATGTATAAAAAAACATGTTTAAATAGCCGCCAATGTCGAGGATACGTTAATAAAAGGATAAATGAGTAATTTTCAATCATATTTATTGTAATATTATTATAAACATCTCTCAGTTATACAATCATTATTATCTGTGACCAATTAAATTACTTACTGTAACTTGGCACAACACAGATTTATCTCTAATAGGATATATTTCAATGTAAAACATAAAAAAACTTATTTACTTTTATAAAAAACAACATATTATAACACTTACACTTAATTCGTTGTAATTTAGTACAACTTAGAAATCAGTCTTAATGTAGAGATCTTTCAATGTTATCTAAAAATAAAAAAATAAACTTTTACTAACAACAAAATAAAAATTCTCGACAGGCCTTTCATATTTTAAAACTACTTTAGCATCTACTTATAATATTTATTATCTTGTTTCTTTTGTATGACCATATCATATAAAACCCCAACTTCTCAATCTTCTGTGTCGTTAGTATCTTGCATCAAATATACTTAAATCATCTTCACTCTCCTTTTCAGAACTTAGATCTTCGATTGTATCATTATCATCTTCTTTGTAGCAATGATGACATACAAACGTATCTATTGCAATATCCTCTGGTACATGTTTTTGATGCTTTGCTGGCACACATCTAATATGAAATATTGATGAACACATGTCGCATACTACTCGATTAGACGTGTTTGTTGACTTCGTGCACACTTTACATGCATTCGTGGAAATTTCTGGTATTTCTTTATTTCCACAGTTTTTCCCTTTTTTCGCATTTGCCTTCTTTATTTTGTTCTCTTCTCTTGTTTTCTTTCTCTCCTCTTTTGTTTTTATTTCCATTTCCTTCTTTTGTTTCTGTTCTTGAAACATTGATCTATACTTAACTGAGGTAATCGCAAATGGCATTTTAACTGAATTTTTTTTACCTTTTCTTTCCGGAGTTTTGGGTAGTGTCAAAAATCATCCAAATAGTCTATTTGATACATTATTAAATGCAGGACTTTTTTCGACATTAGCCGCGTTAACATTTTCTTGTGATTCATTAGGTAAATTAAACTGTAAATCATCTAGTCTAGGTTCATAAGATGTCGGTTCATGGTAAATTGGTTCAGTAGTACTTGAATGTGGTTCATTTGTTTGTGATGCATTAAGTGAAGTACTGAATACTTGTTTAGCTGGAGTTTTGTGTTGTGTCGTACCGAAACCAATATGCGCATTAAGAAACTGTAAATCGTCTAGCCTTGATTCAAAAGATGTCAGTTCATGGTCGATTTGTTCAGTAGTATTTGAATGTGGTTCTAGAGAAACAATATTTTGGATATTATTGTCTGATGTGTCCATAAGATATGAATGTAAATCAAGGGAATTGCTAACATTAAATACAGAGTAAAGTTGGTATAAAATTTTGGTATTTTGATCTGTCTCTAATATGCGTCCATTCATAGACTTTAATTCTGACATTTTGTATTATCCAACTATTTCCGAAAACTTTGAGAATGTTATTACATTTTGAGAGTTTGTTTCAATTTGTGGAGACAAATTGGGTGGGACATTTTCATTTTGATTATTAGTTGTACCACCCAAGCATTTAGAGTAATCAATAGCATCAGGATCAAAGGGTACCAATCCACAAGTTTTAAATCCATTAATGAGAGTATCCGGTTTCAATGATTTTTCTAGGGCAATTTCTAGTATTTTTGCAAAATTTACTTTCGTAATAGGCTCTCCTGGATTTTATATGTACCACAAACGTGTAGCGTCTTTCCAGGCTGCTTTTACAGGCCTAAAAACAGCTACATCAGCTGCCTGCAAAATGCGCTTGGCATTAGGATACAATGCAATAACCTCAATGCCTAATTCCTTACAGAGCTTGCTTACATTGTAAGTAAGATGACTTTTGTAACCATCTAAAAAATATATGACCGGAAAATCAATGGCTTTTTGAATAAGGTAGGGATGATATACATTCGCAATATATTCGAAAAATAATTCCGATGTCATCCATCCGTTATCGCTTCGACCGATTCCCCATTCTTTTGGAACTCCGTCCACAATTTTTTGCGGAATACGTTGATAATTGTATACAATCCATAACCATAGGTGGACAAGCATATCCAGCAGCGGAGAACGTAAACATGTCTGTGATCGATTCTTTTGCATTATTAGTCTCGACATGGTAAACATTTTTTGTCCCTTTCGCTGCTAACACTTTTCCTGTTTTAGGACAAAGCTAGAATCCACTTTCGTCACCATTAAATAGCCTTCTCGGATCATTTAATATGTAAAGTAGGTTGTTGTCCGATAGATAGCTATGGATCTCGGCAAACCATTTACGAATGTTCGGTTCTGATACACAAGCACTTGATTGTGTCACACCCTCGTTTGTTCGTTGGACTATTGTTGGATGTCTTTTCAAAAATCCTCTCACCCATCCATCTGCGGGATAATTATTTTTAAATTTATTAGGACAGAGGTTTTCTGTCAGGAACTTGTAGACGCTTTGTTTTAAGTCTTCTATCTTTAATGGGAAACCCATTCGCGTCATTTCTTTGATCCAAAACTCTAATAATTGTTCTTCTTCGGTTAAAATTGGTGCTGGACCAAAGGTTGTTTTATGGGTAGGATTTTTCAGTTTAAAATGTAACGTTGACTTGGGAATGCCATATTTACGAGCGATTTCTCGTATTTTGCCACTTTCTTTAATTTCTTGTAGTGCAAGATTTAAAACAGAGACATCATAATCTCTTTTTTTTCCTTTAGGCATTTTTATTTCATCATAAAATAACTCGAAACTGCAACAATGAATTATTGACACTTTATTATAAGTAATTGGACACCTGTCCAAACATTAGTAAGAATCGTCTAAACTTCCTAACACTCAAAATATAGTCCAATATGTTTTAACTTCCAAGTATTAGAGTACAATATTGCTAAAATAATAAAGGAACAAAATCTCAGTTATTGGACACTTGTCCAATAACTCAATTTTGAGAGATTAATAATAATAGTCATTGGACAAGCAAAAATAACCTCCCAACTTGTTTAAAACTTATGAATTACTTTAGATAATACTGTAACTTACCTACAACCAATCAAATAAACACCAAAGATTTGTTCTCCCAACACTGTGACTTACGAACGACGTCGGTTAACTTGCGGATTTTTTTTATTTTTTTTGCCAAATGTCACCTTATCGCGGGAACGCCAAATGCAACTAAATATTTTCAAACTACTACTGCCATCTATCAAAACTTTGGTTAATCATGAAGGATTATCATTGACTAGAGAACAGAAAAAGCATTACAGATGGCGTTGTAGTTTAATATTATCCTTATTATTGACAAATAATCACTGAACTGTCCAATAATTCGTAACGTTTAATAACTGGTAGTTTACCCCTATTAATGTTTCTCTAGCTTCTTGGGAACAAAAAATGAGTAGTCATGTGTTATTGTAACAGTAATCTGCTAACAAAAAAGATTGAAATTTTTGAGAAATCTCAACCGTTTTAACGTCATTGAAAATTATTTTACTAATACAGGGTTTTCCAATAAGAGGTGTTATTTTGATATTCAAAGAAAAATGCCATTTTTTAATATAAATGATCGGATGTCTATTTCATTATAAAGAAGAAGGTATGCCGTTAATAGTGGAAAATAACATCATGCAAATGACCACCACGACCACGCTTACAGGACCATATCCTTTTCATGAAATTTTCCATAACCAAATCGCAAAGTGGCTGCCCTATGTCCTCGATAGCCTCACGAATTCCATCTTTCAGGTCTTGAATCGACGCTGGGCTGTTGGCGTAGACCTTCTCTTTCACGTGGCCCCAAAGAAAGAAGTCGCAAGGTGTTAAATCACAAGATCTCGGTGGCCAATTGTGATCACCTCTTCGAGAGATAACACGGTCCGAAAACTTGTCTCGTAAAAGATCAATGGTTTCTTTGCTTGTGTGGCACGTAGCGCCGTCTTGTTGAAAGTAAACATTGTCCAGATCAATACCATCCAATTCCGGCCATAAAAAATCATTAATCATCTCTCGATAGCGCAATCCATTCACCGTAACTGTTACTCCAGCCTCATTTTCGAAAAAGTAAGGTCCAATGACTCCGCCGGACCACAAACCGCACCAAACAGTCACACGTTGAGGATAGAGAGGCTTTTCAACAATAACTCTTGGGTTTTCCGAGCCCCAGATGCGACAATTTTGCTTGTTGACGAAGCCACCGAGGTGGAAATGGGCCTCATCACTCAAGATGATTTTTCGATGGAATTCCGGATCATTTTCATGCATTTCAACGACCCAATCCGCAAAGACACGACGTTGTTGATGATCGGCCGGCTTGAGTTCTTGTGTTAACTGAACTTTATAAGCCTTAAGACCCAAATCTTTATGCAAAATACGGTGTAATGACGTTTGTGGAATGCCTAATTCCAAAGAACGACGAGAAATGGACAAACCTGGGTTTTCTTCAACACTTTCGGCTATAGCAGCAATATTCTCGGCTGTTCTTGAGCGATGTGCACGGGTTTTATTCTTCACATTACTAAGTTGTCCCAACAGCTCGAATTTTTCCACCAATTTCTGTATTGCGGTCCGACAAGGTGCTTCACGACGACCCAAAAATGTTCGAGTTTTACGAACCGTCTCTGCCAAATTTTCACCATTTTTATAGTGAATTTTAATAATTTCAATGCGTTGTTGAAGCGTGTATCGTTCCATTTTTATTAATGGCGTAGTTTCTACTTGTCAAATATCAAAAAAATGACAGCTTCAAAGTGACATCTACCAAAATAGCGGGCTATTCAAAATAACACCTCTTATTGGAAAACCCTTTATTATTCGTTCTATTTCGATGGCTATACAAAGAGCTTTTAATGTTTGTAAATTTGGGAATATAGTTTTTTCTTCTTGCATTCATCAATATGGATATCTATTATAATGTTTTATTGAAGTCCGGTGTACAAGATATGTGTGTAGTTTCTTTCAAAATTTGATCATTCTGCAATAACATGTATAATTTATTTATCCATTTCCTGATTTTGAATGAAAAATAAAAGAAAAAAAAGAACTTACTTTTATAGTTAAGGTCCCGCACTTATTTTTCCTTCTAAGATGGCATTCCCATACAACAGCTCCGTTTTTATATTGCCTTTTCCTCAAAAATTGATATCCAGCACGCAGAAGCACGATTCCACCTTTTCTTTGTATATATTGTAAACAGCTTCCTGTACTACTAGACTAGTAGTACAGGAAGCTGTTTGATCCTTTAAATTTTATAGGATCAAAACTGTATAAGCGATCACTACGCTCGATCTTTAAGCGTGTGTGCGTGAACGGTGCACACAAACATAGCATCGCAATGAATTTACCTAAACTCTAGCTAGGGAATTTTATGCACGGACTCGTTAACTCATAAACCGATTTAGTATGGATTTAGCTTTGATTCTATATCCCTCTTATTAAGATTCTTGACCCCAAATCATCTTGAAGAATTTTCACACGCATTGTGATTATTGCAGTTTATATTTTCTTTTTTTAGACAATCACTTATCACACTGGGCTCACACACACTGGACACTGGATTGTTGCCGTTTATTTCCACTAAAAGTAGGCGAAGGTAAAATCATGTTTACATCTCCTAAGGTTACCGAAGCTATGTCTGGAACATCCGGTAACCTGTATCCATTTCTCACTTTTGTGCCTACTTTTCCTCAAAAACTTCAACTTAAAAAATATCTACATCTGTTCCACCTCGTTTCCCTATAATCTTTCTTAGGTAAAATATCTTCGAACAAAGTGTACTAAAACAAAAGCGCCTTCATTGGGACTAGATTCAAGAGAGCGGAAGTTGTCAGGATCTATTTCTTTTACATCTTCGTCGTCATAGCCAGCTTCTTCATAAAAAAAGAGGAATACAATTATAAATAAGGGTATTTATTTCAGTTTTGAATTTGAGGCCAAAGCTCGAAGCGGAATTCAATTTAGTGTATTCCTCTTTTTTTTTTTTAATATTATCCACTCTTCAATTGGTGGATCGATATATTTTTCTGAGCATACCAGACAAAAAAGTCTGTTTTATTACTTTTCTTCTTGTTTAATTGTATTGCTCTTCCTTTTTTTGATGTGCTGGAACCTAAATCCGATATCTTAGTTTTTATTGTATTAATTTTCTGAAATTTTACAGGTTGTTCTACTTTAACAGGAGTTGAGGTTCAGATTTTTAACATTTACGTTTGCGATTTGTTTTAGAGGCTTACATCGTTGGTATTGGTCTAACAACAAACGGTGAATTACAGTCTGCCACAGATTTTTCTCTTGGCGTCATAACTCGTTCTTCTAAAATAGTTAAATCATCGGATCTCAATTGTAGCAATCGTCCTTTAATAAAACGGTTTTATCATTTATATGATGTCCAGTCATCGTAAAAAAAACAGTGTGATATCATTTTCTTCTTACGCAGTGCACTTTAGAAGTCGTTTCAGCGTTCAAAGGACGATACGTCTTAGGTGATAGTGCTTGTGGGTAATTTTTTTCCTGTGTTGTAGGTGGTGGAGTAGTTATTTCAGCATCCAAGTGATAAACTGTCAGAACAGATGGTAATGATGGCGGATCGTTCACATTTTGTTCAGTAGTTGTGTCAGCATCTGTCGAAGGGCCTAACAGACTAAACAGTACTGGCGAATTATTTGTTTCTTGTGATGTACCTGGTAGAATAGACCTAGACCTGGTAAATAATTTCAGCATCCAAGAGACGAATAGATTGTGTTAGCCGATTATTCTCTTTTTGTACAGAAGGCGGTAGGACAGTCGCTTCAGCGTCAAAAGGACGATCTGTCATAGGGGACGGGGCATAATCTTCATCACCGAACACATTGGGGTTGTATGGCCATATACCTGGTTTCCGAAATCCTTGTATAGCAGCAAAGCGCCTGCAAAAAGTTTTGCTATGTCATACTGATTTATTATTCGCCTGGGATGACCTTTTTGGAAAGTGTTTAACTCCTGCTCGAAATATTTCTTTAAAAGTCCATATAAGGCAACATCCAGCAGTTGTATTCATTCTGTCGGTTGTATGTGGAGCGAATGAAACAAAAAAGATTTGGCAAGCATATTCCAATGCCGGAAAGAATTTGTGTGATTCTTGGTTATCAAGAAGTAACAAGACCTTCTTGTCTCTTGTTAGGCGGGTCTTTTCGACAAAAAATTGGAGCCAGTTTAAAAAAGCCGGTCCATTTATCCATCCATTATCCGTCACGGTAGCTTGAGATCCAGGAGGCGAACCATCTAAGAGACGTTCTTGCATTATTTTCCGTGCAAAAACGAAAAATGGCGGAATAAATGTGCCAGCAGCATTGCAACAGCAAATTACCATTGTCAACTGGCCTCTCTCCGCACTGGCTACTACACCGACTCGTTTCTTGCCCTTTAAAGTTAGTACCTTAGGTGGTTTAGAAGTTGTCGTTTTTACGCCGGTTTCATCCATATTATATATAGCGGTGGCAACAAAATTGTGCTTCTCAACTTGATTCCAGAAATTGGAGTAGAATAACTCAACTTGTGGTCTATTAAACCCCTCGTCCTCGCTATTGAAGTAGGTTCCGGTGATCGCAAAACAATGTCAGGATGTCTCCTTTTATACGCAGCAAACCAATCATTGCCTGCTTTTCCATTATTAAAAGAATGGGGTATATTGTTTTTTTCTGGGTAGTCAAACGCCATTCGTAAAAAATCGGTACGAGTCAATTCATAAAACAGGCTATCTAACTTCATCAAGTATTCACAAAGTGCTTGTTCCTGCTGGGGTAAATATTGTTGCAAATCTACCTAATTTTTTAACCGTACTTCCAGATTTTAGACGTCTGTGTAAGGTAACGCCATATGGTAATGCCATATTTAGTGGCTGTAGAATTAATTGACTGACCTTCCATTACTTCTTTCATTGCTTTTCGCAAAGTTTCTTCCGACCATGATGCTTAGTTCGTTTTGCTTTTGTACTTAAACACCATTCTGAAACATGAATTTAATAAAACTATCAATACAAGTACTCGGGCAAAGCAGATAACCTATCCGTTTTGCCCTATCCGCTTTGCCCAACAGATACCTTTTTCGAGTTAACGAAGCTAACAAATATTTACTACATGCCGGTGCAATTTTAAAATCACAAATAAGTAATACTTTAAAACATTGTCAATTGTTTTATCCAAAGTAATTTTCGGATAGGTTACATTAAATACAAAAGAAAACATCACATACCTGAGGGACAATTCTCTTAATTTTAGGGTTGTATTGTTTTGGTTATTTTAGGGTTGGTTTTTTTGGTTGTCATGGCGTAGCCGCACACGTCAAGTGTCAACTGCATTAGTGCAAATAGCGCCATCTATCATAATTTTCGAGAAAAACGAGCTATCCGCTTTACCTCACTTATTCGCTTTGCCCGTATTTATCCTACTCATTTTTGGTGATGACTGCCCACTAGGAAAACATTAACCCAATATTAATTTGGTTTCTAGAAGCAACTCATGGGCTAGGGAATAAAACCCAGGGTTTTTTTTCTTTCTCTAATTTGATTGATCATAGGGTGCCAGGATTCCGCTGAATTTTGGGTTCTTGGTAGGCCCGAGCCGTGTAAGCTTGCAAATGTGCAATGCTCCATAGTTCTGGAGAATAACAAGGGTCTTTCTTGTCGTTACCTAAAACGTAATCTCTTCCAAACATTTGAACAATGTCAGTGCTTTCTGATGAAACAGATTCTTGCAACTTCATGAAATAGGGCATTTCCTTTTTATCTAAAAATGCTAATGTTAGTAAACATTTCATTTCAACTGATAAATTATAATTATTTCCATAGATAATCGCTTTCCCAGCTCTTTGTATTCTTCTGTATATAGATTGTGCAAGATGAAAAAAACAGCCATTAATAGTAACGCTGTCAACATTTTGTTTAACACATTTAATTGCAACAAGTTCAAAGTCCATTATTACATTGTTCACCATAACTGTGATCTCATGTTCATTACAGTAGGTAAAAATTAAATCGAATAATTTATTATACGTTTTTTTTTCTTTATGTGTACATAGTGCAAACAAAAGAGGATAATTGTGTGTCTGTTTTCCTCAAAGATATTCCCATGTTACGATTCATGTTTTCTTCAGAAACAAAATTGGGCAAAAAAAGAAATAAGTGGCATGCATCCAGCATGCACTTATTCTTTTTTTTGAACTGAAAATGTGCCAAGATACAATGTTCGAATAAACATTTCACGGAGTACTCGCTTCTTGGTTGCGGACTTGCGGTTCCATCAGTATAGAATTACTTACTGGAAGAAAATAAACAAAGATAGGTGTTCTCCTCGAATTTTCTGATGACTGTCTACCTTTTCCCTGAAAAGTTACGTTGTTAACTACATAGACTTTTCGTTGATGCCAATTCATGTCGCTCCAGAATTGTCGAAATGTCTTCTCTCTGTCTTCTCTTACTTCATCAAATCTTTTCTTACTATTTCTACAGAAATCTGAATTGCATCTATGCCCAAGGACTTGTTGGTTCTCGCCCTTTGGTTTTTTGTAACCTACATACTCTTTTCCCGCCATCCTTACTCGCTTAGTAATATTTGTTCCAGCTTTCGAGTTGAGCTCGTATTTGTCTACGTCGCGTCGGCCTTCAGTCATATCTCCAAAATAAACTACCTCTTCATTCGTTTCCAGTGCCTGTTCATTCGTTACCCGTGTGTCTTCATTCGTTGCCTCTTCATTTGGTGGAACATTATCTGAATCCGAACTTAAAACATCACGATGATTTGATGGTTCATAATCACCGTCGTCATCAGGCGAAAAATCCTCATTAAATGTAGTTGATGAATCTTGTCTAGGTGGTAGTGATGCTGGCTGTGACGGTGTTTCTAATAACGACGCGCGACGGTGCTTCAAATGCCACCAGATCTTCTAATTTAATGAGGTCTAGGTCTAACTTAAAAATACTTTATTTAAAAGAATACAATCATATCTCCTCAGGGAACAATCCTTATAATGTTGTATGTATTTATAGTATTTTTAAGTTATATTAATATTGTATTGTATGTGTTTATATGGGCCTTGATGCCTGAAATAAACGGATAAATAAAAAATAACTGACGCAAGATGTTGTCGCCAGTCAGTGTATTACCTGCGAGTGATCGTAGGTGACGGGGAAATAGTGAAGGTTTTCTGTCCCAAGTTCTTCTTCAGAAATTGAAAAGCGATTTAGTTGCGTTTCCTTCGATTTCTGGTACTTGCCTTCAGAAGGTTAGTTGGTGACAATGTCATCGATTTCTCCGGCTGTTTTGTGGTCGATTTGGCTGAGAATATGGCAAAATTTTGTCGTACCCGCTGAAGTGCCAGCCAGAAGAAATTGTGCTTCAGCTTGAGCAAACCATACAGGTATCCTATCAGTCCACAAGGGTGGCAGCTTGACAGAAACTGCCGCAGCAGTGGCGAAATGAGATTCAGGTTGTTCTTGCAGCGCGTATAGCTACGGTTTTAGCTTCAAGTGCTGCTAAACATGGTTGAAGTTCGTCAGCCATGTCAGTCACTTTTTGTGAAATAGGTTGGTTAAATATGAAAGAAGGTTTGCGATTGTAAGGAATGAGGAATGAACCAACGAATATGCAATAACACCAACCCAAAATGTGCAGCGGTTAACCATGTGTAAGCCTTAACCATGTATGGGCAGCGGAAACAATAACATTTAAAAACAAAACTCACATACAAATCTGTATTCTGAATCATCTAGGGTCTTTTTTTTTTCGTTGATGGGAAATCATCAAATTACCCCTCCCGCTCTGGGTGGAGCAGAAGGGAATGTCAGACTCTTACTGACTAAAACCCACCCGTGTTCCTTCTTTAGCCCTTTGTGTTCCGGGGTAGCGGTAACCCTTTCGGACAATCCCGCTGCCCCGGCAGGCTTCGGCCCTTACGGGCCCCTTCCTTATTGCTAACATCTCTTTGAGGCGCGCGTGGAACACGTACGCGCCGTCCGGCACGGGCCTGGTCCTGATCGGATGGAGAGTTACCCATAACTCTCCGCCCGCAGGCCCGCGCCTACGGTGGCCGCGAATCGTCACGCGGCTCCCGACGCCCGGAGCGTCTCTCGCGGCGGCTGGGACGTGAGGCTCTCTCCCTCAGCCGTTCCGCCACCTCCTTTGCTAGCATGACTGCTTCGCAGAAGGAGGTGACTGCCTCCCACTCCCTCTCACCCAGGACCATGGCTTGAACCAGGGCCGGGCGCGAGAGGTCGCCGCCGCTGCCGATCGCCTCTACGAGAACACGGCGGTGCTCCGCCCAAGTGGGGCAGACCTCTGGGCGATCCTCGCAGTGGTGACACCCGGGCGTTCTACCCTTCTCCTCAAATTATGGGCCATTGATCTATACCAACGTATAAATATATGTCTCGTCTCTTCAGGTAAAAGGAGAATAAGTATGAAGGGTCGTCGAATATAGTTCAAGTTTAGTAAGAAACCAATTGGTGTTTGCGAATAAAATTTAATTTAATTAATAGAAAACAAATAGCTCATTTATCAAATGAAATTTCATTCGAAAACATCAATCGGTTTCTTAGTAAACTTGAACTATATTCCACGACCCTGCATACTTATCTCCTTTGCTGACTGTACATAGCAACACCTGCTCCACCTTTGCCGGTCCTATCGTTGCGGATCAAGACGAAGCCGGGGAGTGAGTACTGAGTAGAGAGGAGTGATGGCTTCAAAAAAGATTCCGATATTAAGAGCGCGTCCAGATGAGCACTGCTAAAGGATGCCAGAAGGTCAGAATAGTGTCAAGGAATACTCTGAGCATTTATGTGAGCTATATGAAGATTCTTAGGGTCATTGGAGAAAAGAAGAGATTTTATCGTGTAAAGTAAGTGGTATGGAAGAGTCACTGTCCGCACTAACAAAACTAGTAGAAGAAGAGCACGAGAAGAAGCTGTCGTTAAGATCAGCTACATCATCCATGAGCATAAGTAGCTAAATTATAATATAAATATTAAAATATTATAAATATATAAAAAAACAAGAGTAATATTTAAAACGTAAAAAGCTAAAAGAAAAATAACTAATAATTAAAGATTTTTCTTTGAGAAAAACCTTCCCCACTCGCTGGTATATTGGCAGGAATTTTACATAACAAAGATAATTATGCAACTATGAACAATTAGTGTAGTGGTAAAAACAAAATTAAAAAAGAAACAAAAGATAGCATATAACTGTACGTAGAATGGAACGCGACGTAAGTGACATGACACTGACATCTGTCTACATAGGTTATTAATACGATCCGTCACATTGTCAAAACAAAGTTTTAAAACCGAGAGGTAAAAACAACATAATTACTACATACCATACCGGCAATAATAAAAATAAAAGTTAAATGAAAAGCGGTGATACAAATGAAAATTACTAAATTAACTACCGGTCCAAAATGATTGTGACTATGCAAAGCGGCCAAGTTGAGAAGCATTGAACTAAATGGAGTGACAAAATAATAACAACGAATGTGCTACTTGCGCAGACGCGTCTTCCTCGTTCTCTTAGCAGGAGTAGCCAAGGATGCATGATGAATTATGATCACTTGGTTTTAATAGGTTTTTATATTTTATTTATCTTTTTTTTGAGTTTTGATTTTGTAAATGTGAGGACTTTGTAGGCCCTGTAGATTTTAGATCTGTAGATCATTTTTATTTTATCAAGTACCTGGCACTTGTTGACAGGCCTACGCTGTTCTCCCATACCTACTGTAATTAGAAAACATTGTAAAAGCCAATTATTTTTAAAAGAGTAACCGTGGAGTTTCTTGCCGGTTCTTCTCCATAGGAAACGACCAATTGGAACCGTGCACCTAGCTTCTGACGTTTCATAAGTGCCCTTGTAGGCTTATGTGAAATAAAATATTTTGATTTGATTTGATTTGATTTGATGCGGCACTAGGAGATCGATCTTCAGATTGCGCAGAATCCTCGGTGTCGACCAAACAAGACTGGAATTTGGTTATTAGATCGTGAAGTTCGCCTGCTGTTTCGATCTTCCGGCGGGATTTGTCCGGGCAAATAACAACAATCTTGCCTTCCATGGACCAGCAATATGGCATACCGAAATGTTTACAGCGGCTGTAAACACACGATGCCGAACCTGTGTCAAGAACTCGGAGATGGTGATCCCAGTACCCTTGAGAGCTTTTTTGCTATCCCATACAAGTTGTCGGTACTCCATTTTGAAGAACCGTACTAGTATGGGTCGGGGCTTCTGCTGTGAGAATCCAAGTCTATGACAAACATGGACAATATTCTTGTCATTACTCGTACATACCTCCTTCAATTTAATTTGGTTGGATATGATGTTGTGGACCACATCAAGTAACTTTTTACTATCCTTCTCTGGAACACCATGGAACAGCAAGACCTTTCTTCGCATGATGGTTTCATGCCTATCAAACCCAGCAGCTAGCAGCTCAATTTGAGTTTTTAACTTGGAGAGTACCTGACAGACAAACTGCTTAAACTCCGAGAAATCACGTGCAATGGATACAAGGTCCGGTGAAGCTGATGTGGTGCCAGTGATAGCCTGCTGCAATCTTGCTTCGTATTCCTGCATTCGGGAGCCAAACAACTGCTCGAGGTCCTCCAAGCTGGCAGCTAGTTTAGTGTCCATGTTCAGTGTGTAGTGAAAGTGAACCAGTTACAAGTGCTACAGACTTGTTAACAATATATAGCGGTTGTGGGGGTGTCTAATATAAAATTAACTGATTTATATCATTAACAAATAATATATGAACTATTTGAAAGATTTAATTTGTTGAAAACTGTATGTTACTCCTATGCCTACCCACAAAAGAAAAAAAGCTCTAGTGATAAAGTTCTAGTGATAACGTTTTAGTATTTTTCACTGCAACATTAGCTAATATGATTTTTTTTTTTTGTCCAATGAAGTCTAAGTTCCAATACTTTCTACAAATTTGATTTCTAACCTCTTCGTTAATCTTCTCTGAACAGCGATGAGAGCATTTCGAGCAATCAACTTTTTAGGTACTTTTGCAGGTCTAATCTTATTTTTTATAGCATAAACTGACCCTTCGGCGTCTTTTTTTTGCCACATTAACTTTCCATGAAGTTGGATTAGGAATTCTCCAATGTTTTAATTGCATAGCTCTTTTAGACGCTTTATCAAAAATGTCCATTAAAATTTTCGTCGCAATTACAGAATATTCAGGTATTGTGTCGTTATCTGCTTTGTTCAAATTTTCTTTATTAAAACCCTCCAAAGCAAGATCTCTCAAAGTCTTCACCACCATAAAACTTTGCTGTACATCATTATTGATAAGGTCATGAAATTAGTAACATTTTGCAACTAAGAATTCGTGCAAACATAATTTGAATTGGTTCATTTTGTTTAGGTCTGTGATACTTTTTGGCAACTTATTGTATACTTTTGGTGCCATGCCCAAAATGTTTTTATTAAATACTGCTTTTTTATGACTTCTTACGCATATTTTATTTTTGTGTCGTGCACTTCTTAGATGGGTATAAAGATGTAGATTCGCTTTGACAAAGATCGCCATTTCATATATATAAAGACACGGGAATGTTAGTAACTGGAACTGTTGAAAATGTGGCTTACAGCTTTCTGTGCTCTGTATGCCACACATTGCCCTTATGCATTGTTTTTGGGCTTTGAACGCCATTTCTCTGTCTGGCGAGTTCCCTCAAAATATGAGTCCGTAGCGTAGAGTAGAAGCAACATACTCGTGATACGCCATTAATAAGAAAACAGACTTATTTATAGCCATGCATCTATCCCATACGGGAAAGGCAGAGCGTCAACGTTCTTGCTACGTCGGACAAGTTTTGAGGGACACATTAGGAAATACTAACTTTTGTATTGCTATAGTTAGAGTTCTCAGCCCGTCGCCTAAATTGCAATACTCTGAAACTCTCTTTTCCCTCTATTCATTTCTAGAGTATGTCCGGGAAGAGAAGCAGCTGGAACAGTCTAGGTATGTTTTTCTATCGCTCCCAGGCCAGCATGGAAGTAACAAATGGACTTACTTTCGCATTTATAAGTAGGTACCTATGTATTAAAATAAATCAAAGTAAGTACCTATAAACTATGGATATATGTGAACCTCCAGGTGCACTTTCATTGACAAAAGATCGTCCTCATCGCTGTCAGCAAAACATTCTGAAAAATAGATAGACAAGTATTTAAATGGGTATAAACCTCAACAACCTACAGGTACGATTGTCAGTTAGAAATAACCGTCGTGTTTCGATCTTAATTTTCCACATCAATTATAAGTATTACTACATTGAAAATCGGTAAGTAAAGTAAAAATTATCAGACATAACCTCACTTTCGCGGCTTTTTTCATTCAAATCGCTATAATAATTACTCACCTTTTTCTTGTTTTTCTTTTCCATGATCGAAATCAAGTTCCTTGACACAATTTGTCAAACTTCAAAATACAATTAAAAAGTTGAAAATTAACTTTTTTCGTGAGACGCGAGCGCACTTGTTGCAAATGCAAATGGCCGAAAGTCCAACACTAGCGCCAGTGACGCGGAACTAAACTGGTTTAATCGTTTTTCGCTGTAGTGATTATGTTTCATCCGTGAATAAATATCGTCAGAGATAAACAATTATCTGGATATATAATATTTTCTTTACGATTAGATTGTATTGTTTAATAGGGAATTCGTCAGGTAAAACAAATTAAACTATTTTAACAGCTTTTATTTGACCATTTTAATCTAGTTTGGAGATTTAAATCTTAGTAAATGGTTGTTACTGAGAGAAAATAGAGTATTTCATGAGCTCTCTCTGAAGAAAAACAAATGTCAGACAATCATTGGAGACAAATATGTCGGCAGTCAAGTTAAATCTGCTTAATGTTTTGTATTTGAAAAGAAACCTTGGAAATGCTTGAAATAATTGGTTATCAGCGAAACTATAAGACTTAGCGATTAATGGGTTTTCGCAGACGAAAGAACACAAAATTTTAAGTAGGTACTTTGGCATTCACAAGTCATTTTCGTCAAAATTTCGATATAATTAGTTTTCGTTGTAAGGCGGCGATTTAAGCTAGAAAGAACCGATATAGGAAAACCGTTGAGGCTCAGAATGTCAACTTCCCAAAATGTCTCCTGGTACCAAAATGTCAACTTCCCATAATGTCCCTTTCCCAAAATGTCCCTTTCCCAAAATGTCTCTTTCCCAAAATGTCTTTTTCCCAAAATGTCCCTTTCCCAAAATGCCGCTTTCCCAAAATGTCCCCCATTCTTAGAATTAAGCGTTATAACCCAACTAAAAAATTAAAAACAATATAATAATCAAATTTTTTATTTTAATTACTTTGTGGTATCAACTCTTTCGTCAATTTTTTATTAGAAAAGGAATTTGAAATGAAATATAGTTATATATTACCAACATATTATAAAAAACAATAAAAAATAACTTTAATTAGAACTAATACGTTCAAGTACACAGTAATTCAATAGGATTTCAATAGTCAGATACAGACTGATAATTAATCGTTAAACTATTATCAAATTTAGAAAGAAATTCAATTAATTAAAGCAAGTCTCAAAAATATCAATTTCTTTAAAAATTGTTGAATTGTGAGATGATTTCCTTGTAATTGTTTTAAATATCTTGCATATTTTCTATCGAACTCAATATCCCTGAGCCTTCTTCTGCGGTTGGTCTGCTTAAATAGTGAATCCTGTATACGGCCATCCCAGTATTTGCTTTCTTTTTTTATCTTATATAAAAAAAAATACAAATTTGGATTCTTTGGTATAAGGCTATTTACACGTCGGTGCCATCCTTCTAGAGCATTGGTGGTTCTATGGCGTTGGCCAGCGCAGCTTAATATTAACGGTGATTTTCTGGGATACCAGGTAGACTCGAAATAACTGCGAAAACGCCTCATCTCTGATGTATTTGGCGCCGTTTCCAAAATATAATTCCATGCGCCTGGTATATGATTTGCCGGCACCAAAGGAAGAATGGCACTCATTCTAGTCACGTTACGACCAGCTCTTGATTTATTCAATTTAGTTTTTTTTTTAATATTTCCAAATCGCTGCATTGAAGTGATGGTAACAACCAGTCACTCTAGCCTGCGGAAAAACCGCCGAAACTGCGTTCATGATGGCAATTTCATAATCCGATTTGAAAGTTTTAATTTGGATCTGTAAATTCTCTTTTATGAGACGAAATAGGCGCATATATGTTTGTTCCGATTTGTTTGGTAAGAGGGCGTATATAACCGGTACTATGTTTGTAGTATTTTCATCCGATGCTAAATCCCTGTGCAATACAAACATTTGATAAAAAGGTTTTGGAGCTGATTTGAACGTCCCATCGGCATAGTATGAACCTGGCGTTCTCATTATTTTTTTAACGATGGTGCTGGCAAAAATTATAATTTTTTCCGTACTGCCATCTTCACATACTAAAAACTTTTTTGCTAAACTTTGTGGTATTTGAACTGTTTCAGTATTATTATGTACTAGCAAGTCTGTATTCAAATATTTTTTTCGCGCTCGGTAAAGAGAGCTTTTTAAGGAACGAAATGTTGGTATCAAGTCTCGATCATCACGATTCTCATTGCTTAGGTCTGCCAAAGTAGATTCGCAAATTTTTTGAATCGGCCCTAAATTATCACACACTTCCTTCTTCAACCTGATTTTTTCTTTTTTAATATTGATGGCAACAATATTAAGTTCACAAGTATGCGTTGATTCTCTTAAAACAATTTTCCTGCTTTTATCTAATGTCAATGATGCATTACATACGGTTCTATTAATATATCGCCATGACGTACTGTCTTTGTTTGTTTTGTTTTTGTTGTACTGAAATCCCTTCCATATTAGTGTTTGATTTTCTTTTTGGTTACATATAAAGTCTACTTCCTCACTCATTTTCAAGTTATTAATAAAAACACGTCACAAACAACAAAATTAAACTGTCTCACGTAAGTATACACAATACCATTGAATAGAATAAAATGTCAATGAAATACATATTTTTTCAAAAGTACCCACTTTTGTGAGATAAATATTTTTCTTGAGTTTCGTTTAGTTTATGCAACATGTTTCAAAGAAAATGATTTTTAGAGGCTTTCTTTAATTTATTTAAATTTATTTTTAACTTGATAATATAAAATTTAATTACATAATATGTCGGAGGAAATGGTCAAGAACGAATAGATAATAATCTAGTTCAATTAATTTAGTTAAGTTAATAATAATAATAATAATAATAATACTTTATTTCAGACCATGGTGTCCATTTTGTTAGTAACAATGTTCTTATAGACTAGTGTTAGTAAACTTAAGCCTACCCACAGCAAAATATATGTATAAACAGAACAGAACAAAACCACAGTCACTACTGCGCCATTCCATTAGAAATGGCGCAGCAATTATTGATATAACTGCAGTCCAGCCGACTAGCAATCATGCTAAGAATGCTGTTGGCGCTGCCGCGAACTCTACGCACCAGGGATGCGCATCTTTTACGCATCGTAGCGCAAAAGCAGTCTACGCGATGTACAGCAAACATCCCTGATGCACTACAGAATCGCCGCAGCCCCATCAGCACCCTGAACGCATTATTAAATTGGACTCGGAGGGCACTGTAATGTCAATTAGTTCAATTAATTTCTGGACGAACAAGATCGTCTAAATGTGACCAACAAAATACATTCTAACAGTTATGATGTTGGTAGTTACATTTCTTTACATCCAATCACAAGCGAGGACGATTATAATTATTGTTTTTTATTTTTTAGTTGGGTTATAACGCTTAATTCTAAGAATGGGGGACATTTTGGGAAAGCGGCATTTTGGGAAAGGGACATTTTGGGAAAAATACATTTTGGGAAAGAGACATTTTGGGAAAGGGACATTTTGGGAAAGGGACATTATGGGAAGTTGACATTTTGGTACCAGGAGACATTTTGGGAAGTTGACATTCTGAGCCTCAACGAGGAAAACGCGTGCCGATCAGAGCTCAGGCGTGCGCGGCGGTTCGTGACGTGTACGATTACTGGCGTGGCTATACGTCAACTAACTGGGTCGGAGGCACGTGAGCGTCTCGCGGACGTCATATCGCTGTCCCTCTCCTGTGCCTGTAGTGCATAGCCGTTAAATCGAGAGGAAAGGCATACGTGGCGTCCGGAAGTGCGTGGGCTTAAATTGGTTACGACAAGAACTTTGTACCTACATATAATGCTAGCCGTAACGGGTTCACTATCGAAACCAGGGGGGCGATTCTACTAATTTGCAACATTACACGTTTAATTGTGTTTTAATAACAGTTCGATTTCGATCGCCGTTCGACTGTTACTTATAAAGTCATTCTACTATTTCCTATGCAAAGTGGAAACTAAACTTATGCTGAATCGCAACTGAATGGTAGCGGGAACGTAACAGCGGGTAAACTGTATTACCAACATGCCAAATAGTAGGGGAGACCGAGGGGAGTTGAAACAATTTTGACATTTTAATTCATACATAAAATTCTACAAACACTAATCGCATGAGTTTAGTGCCAATCGATAGTTCATTTCTTACACTTTCAAATACCTGTCACAAAGAACGTGTAAGTATGATTTTTGTGGAGAAAAATGAACTCGAATGTGACAAGTCATTTTGTTTCAATTCCCCTCATACCGAGGTATGTTGAAACAGAGGTCGAGGTGAGTTGAAACAGTTGATATTTGAGTAGAATTAAGGGTTTTAAAGTAGAAATGACGATATAATATGAAGGTATTTATTAAAATAAAACATTCTAACATATTTTTTGTGTAACATATAATCCGAGTCCTGAAATATTTAGGTGTTTACTGGCCAAAGTCCGGTTGTGCCGAATCCGGAAGATACATTGCGTGCATGCGTGGCGTGACTGCGATTTCAAACGATTTCTTCACTATTGCCGGAATGTCATAAATAATCATGACTTTTCCTAGATTAGACCGCATTCAGTTATCGCAAGTAGTGGTAATTGCTTTTTTTAGCGGTCCAAAAATGGCTCTATCTATTGGCTGCAATTTATGGGTGCAGTGAGGAGGAAAAGTCTGTAAAATAATCCCAATCTAATAGCTATAATACTTTATTTTCTTTTGTTGATCTAACTTGGTCTCTGAAGAATGTACGAAACGTATGAAAGTCTCTTGCATCCAACTTGATTCATTAGCAGTACCAATTGATCCAGAGGGTCCATCGCGTATAAAATGGTCTTGAAATCGTTTCGGCGAAAAGATGAATTTTCCTTTTATAATCAGTAGGCATACTGAAACAAAATTAACAAAAGAAAATAACTTATACCACACCATATTAGCAATCACCCATACAAACATAAGCGAGGTGAATTGAAACAGTCTGTTTCAAATCCCCTTAGTGAGAAAAATCCTCCCAATCTTTATACAAACAAAAATCTAGAAGCAAAACACAAAGAAATTAGTTTACCAGCGCCATGGTTTCAATCGTTAGTTAGTGAGGTTTCGAAACATATTAAACCCAAGCTAAAATACTCACGCATTATCGAAATACTGGTATCTTAAAAAAACGTTTAAAACTTTTCACGATTTTTTCGACGTGGCAGCCAACGACACAATCGCACGTCAGAAGCAAGGACTCGAATTGCGGGGCCCGGCGGATGGAGGGAAACGGCTGCTTGGTGTCGGTGCCAGCTCGTTATCGGTTTTAAATTCCGCGAAATCAGTGCTGTTTCAAAACACCTCTGTGTCAAAACCCCTCGGTCTCCCCTATGTTTTAATAATGCCACAGAAAAAAAGTTGAACCTAAAAATGTTACATACATGTCACCGAAAGTATTCTCGAATACAAAATTATGTTTAGACCATTTAATTCTAACAAATGTCAAAATAACAGTAGAATGTGACTAAACGTCACGCTCATGTTCGATTTTGTTAGCAGAATATATTTTGAAATTATTTCGATCGATCGTTGGCTTAAACTAAAACGTAACCGCAGTTGAATCGTTGTTCATTAGTAGTATATGAAAACGCTTAACAGACGTGATTCAGCTGTGGTTCCATTGCGATTTTTGAACAATTTTATTAGTAGAATCAGCCCCCAGTTCTGTACCTAATATTAAAACTGCATCTGTGAACTTCTTCTTAACTGCAACAATCTCACTAATGTAAGGTCGTAGTGACAGCCGGGAAAGTTTGTCTCAGCTTATTGGTACACTAGTTTCAAGATTTCTGTTTTCGTCAGTCCAAAAAACAGATTATCCATATGAAATAGATACTCAACTAGCTCTAATTCTTGAGCTGCTGTAAAAACTGTTGTTAATCTTCCTAGTTTTTTTTGTTCCTTCACATGTCTATGTAAAGTCGAAAGGTTGATGCCATATTTTTGGCTGTACCAGTGTCGGAAGTTTTGAGAGCTTCTTCTATCGCAAGCTTCATAACTCCCTCATCCCACGGTGCATTTGCAGTCTTTCTTTTATATTTACTAACCATTTTCAAAAGTAAAAGAACAAATATGCACGCAATGAAATTATACAGGGCAAATCTGGTATGGGCAAAACGGGTACCCGCTTTACCTCTACTTTTTTGCCCACAAGCATGTATTTTTTACAATCGACTTATAACCTTAAAATCAAAATCATAAACTCCAACCTATTGCACAAATTAAACGTCTATTTATTGCAAAATAATAACACAAAACTAGTAAGAAGATATTGTAGACCATAATTCAATTTTCATTCTTACTCTACGAAAGATGAACATGGGTGGTTGTTAACGCCTAGTATGTGTGCGCTCACCAACGTCGCACGCACACACGCGTACGACACGAACGCAGCAGCCGCGAGCGACGAGGTCGCGTCACTCACTCGCCCATAGATATCTCCATTGCTACGAAGAGATTTTTGATCAATTTTTTTATTAGTTTTGGGCCAATACAATACACCATCTTGTACCCAATTACTTGGCACCGCACAAACTGCATCTGAGATACCCTCTCTCGTAATCACTATTGAAAACGGCATTGGAAACAACTGAATAAAAATAAATTGAGGCTAATTAAATAACAAGTGTGCGCCCTTACACACACACCCCCACACATACAGTATATTGCTAGATACACTCACTAGTAATAGAAAAGCTCGCGTAAGCCGAACTGTAGGTAGGTAAGGTAATCAAAACACAGATCTAACGTGCGTCTCGCTCGACCGAATACACAATACTAGTAAATGACATGGCGGCGCGGTACGACACCGACGCTGCCGGTGCTCGATACTTCGTAACTACCTACCTTTCGTCTATGCCTGTAATATAATAATAATATAAACCCCAGATCGGGGTTTATATTATTATTATATTACAGTCGACCATTGTTTTAACTATTGTGTCTACTTATTGGACAAATCAAGGGATAATATGTGGGGACATTTCAGACGACCATCGGATCCCAAATTAAGCTTGTTAACCTATGGGTATCAGCCAATGGGTATTTATAAATATAAACACATACCATATATACAAAGATAAAATCAAGTATATAATCAAAGGATACATCTAGAAACAAGGCAAACACAAATGCTCAACACATAAATGTTTGCCTAATGTATCTACGCTCATGGTCACTCACTTGCCGAATCTGCATGACGACAGCACATAGATACCTACTTGATACATGTTTGGAACCACCACTTTTGTGGAACCACTGGCATCGGATTATTCCGTCGGCCATAATAGATTTTGTTACTGGATCGAGCAATAAGTACACTTTGTGTCGACTTAGTAACTGAACATTGTGATAGCCTTACAAAAACAATTAAATTTAAATCAAAACAACATAAATACATGTTTTGCAATCATTATTGTATGCTAAAATAAATATTAGATCTAAATAATTTAAACTTTCTAATTAGCAACAATGACACCTATGAAATATTATTTTTTCTTATCACAAAATTAACAAAAATGTAAATGTTTTACCTTACTTCTTTATAAATCACCGGCGCCTTTATTATTTGGAATTATCTTTCAAATTCCCTCGACAAACGAACTTGCGCACTTTGTAACTAACTATAATAATTATAAAAAACTTACCTTAACATACAATAAATAATTTTATTATCTTGTAATGGCTGATGACACCGACATAAAAGTAAAATGGATGTAAGATTTAAGTTGCATTAATCCTTCAATGATTCGATTATCGTTCATTCAGAACTGTAACAAACTGGTAACAATTTTATGAAACATCTTTTCTAAAATGTAACCACTTTTATATTTCTTAACTTCCTCACTTTTTGTCGAGGTGTCAACACTAGGTAGACACAGCTACTATAATTGTTACCTGTGTAGCAATATAAACAAGTAACAGCTTCTACACTACAACCTAAATGGTTGTATGGGTACCTATAGAAATTGATCCAGAAATACGTCTTGCGTTGGGGGATCCCATTGAAGACGGTCCAAAATATGGAGCTAATATTCACAACGACTTGGCACAGAGTTGGTAGCCAATACTAAAGAAAGGCTTGACAAAAGGTTTTAAAGAAAACTTGTTGAAGGAACATCATATACCAGATAACAGCAGATTACTAAAATCACCCAGTTTAAACCCCGAGATAGCCGCTGCTGTTGCAGAGACAGTCCGAAGTAGAGACAAAAAGATGGAAGTAAAACAAAATCAATTGGGATTGGGAATCACTGCTATTTCAAGAGCTTTGGAAATAATAATTAATGACGGAAGTAAAATGGAAACTATAAAACATCTTTCTGAAGGTTGTAGAATATTGATAGATCTTCATTATACAGAAACACAAATTCGGACTAAATGTATTACTCCGTGTATAGATAAATCTATACTGAACATAATTCAAGAAGAGGAAAAAGATGAGTTCTTATTTGGAAGTCAATTATCAGAAAAAATAAAGGCTGCCAAAGCCATAGAAAAGCAAGGTTCGCAAATCAAAAGAAATATACCTCAAAAAAATAATCAAAATCAGTCGCAATCAAAAGGCATATACACGGGAAACTGGACACCTTCCCATCGATATCTCTCGTCGTCGAGCAGAAGGGGGCGCGGAGCATACATGACGAGCAAAGTACATCCGAACAGGAAATTTCGCCCTCAAGCACCGCAGCCGCCGCCGCCGGCAGCGCAGTCGCAGGCGAGGACAGCCACATTTTCCAAACAACATGCCCAAACACGTCAATATTTCAGGTACCAGCAAGTAGCTTAACTTTTTATTATGATTGTTGGCTACACATAACGAAAAATAAAACTGTGTTAGATTATATTTTAAACATATCGAATACCATTAATAAATAATGTCACACGGCCTTTTATACCAAATAAATCTTTATCATATAAAGAGAAACAAAAAATGCAAAATGCTATTAATAACCTTCTTAACTTAGGAGATATTTCGGTATGCGAAAACCACACTGAACAATTTCTCTCACCATTTTTTTTTAATTCCAAACCCAATGGGACCGTTTATCAATGATCGTTTTATTTTAAATTTAAAATATTTTAATAAATATGTGAATAACGAACATTTTAAAATGGAGGATTACAGAAGTGTATGTACTTTATTATCAAAAAACAGTTACATGGCTAGTATTGATCTGAAAGGGTCGTACTTATTAGTTCCTATACACCCCGAACATAAAAAGTATTTAAGGTTTCAAATTGAAAACGATTCACAAAATTCAATTACGTATGAATTTAATGCAATCCCCTACGGCTTATCATCAGCACCAAGAATATTTATAAAAATAATGAAGGAAGTGATAGGTTACCTAAGAAAACGTGGTTTTAGTTCAGTTACATATTTAGACGATACCTTGTGTATCGAGAATTCTTACGAAAAATGTCTTTTGAACGTAAATGAAACTGTCAGAATCCTCGAATGTTTAGGTTTTAGTTTCGAAAAAAGCTCGTTAGAGCCAAAACAAACATGCACATTTTTAGGTTATATGTTTGACACACAAAATATGACTATGTCCTTACCAGAAAACAAACAAACTCATATATTATATTTGGTGAAAAAATTCAAAACATTACAAAAATGTATCATTCGAGAATTCTCTCAATTTGTAGGTGTTTTAACAGCTGTATGTTCGGCAATACAATACAGCCGGTTATACACAAAGAAATTTGAAAGGGAAAAGTAACAATAATTACGATGTGATTATGAAACTGTCGAATAACATTTTACCGGATTTAAATTGGTGGGAAAGAAATACATTAATTTCAAAAAAAAAAAAAATTCACCTCCAATATACAAATTGGAAATTTTCACGGACGCGTCAAGGTCAGGCTGGGGTGCTGTCTGCAACAATATGTGTGCCAATGGTCACTGGAAAGAAACTGAATTAAAATATCACATTAATATTTAGAGCTCCAAGCAGCATTTTTTGGCCTTAAATGTTTTGCAATGGGCGGTATACAATTCCTACACTTAAATGACTTAACGATATCCATTTGGCAGTGGTGCGAAGAACGCAACTTGTGGTTATTTGCATCTTATGTCAACTCCAAAGAAAATAAAGAAGCTGACATGGAATCGCGCAGAGTAAATCCCGACAACGAAATAGAATGTTCAGATGCCTTTCAAAATATTATCATCTAGCGGCCCGTTCCGGCTTCGCACGGGTGGGGAAAAAAAAAGAAAAAAAAGCATATATTAATCAGTGATAATGTAGCATTCAAATGGTGAAAGAATTTTTAAAATCGGTCCAGTACTTTTTGAGCCACAAACATACAAATCTTTCCTCTTTATAATATTAGTATAGACAAACTAGGACAAATTGATATAGACTTGTTTGCATCTCGCACCAATGCCAAATGTAGGGTATACATATCCTGGAAGCCAGACCCGGATGCGCTTACGGTAGATGCATTTACGATATCATGGTCAAAATATCATTTTTATTGCTTTCCTCCCTTTGCAATAATTCAAAAATGCTTAGAAAAAATTGTCAGCGAACAGTCAACTGGAATTTTTGTTTTTCCTTATAACAACGGGAACCACACTTGTGTGGGCCCACAAGTGTGGTTCCTGTTGTTGAGCAATATTATAACATCTAATTTTTCTAAAAAATGCAATTCGGTCGGATTACAGGATACATCTACCCGCGCAGACTATCCTGGCAGCAGCTATTGTCTCCGGGAAGCCTTCACAAAACAAGGCATTCCATCAGAAGCGATACATCTAATGATTTCTTCGTTGGCGGCTAACACTATTAAACAATACAACACAACATTCAAACTGTGGTGGAATTATTGTTTAACCAACAATATAAGGATCAATCTCCAAAACGGGCGTATTCGTGTGATCGCTCTGGTGCTTTTCAGATATTGATATTTAATGGTAATGATGTATCTCATTAAAAAGAATGATATTCAAATAGTACATTTTTACTATTGGCCTTCAATTTACACAAACAGTTATGGAAATATTTAAGTTCAAAAAATTTCGCGAACAGAGCAACCATAATTTGGTTTGGTGCCAGAGCGATCATTAATGGTGAAATCAGTGAAACAAAAAAAAATAATAATGGTAAAATATTATTTATTTAGCGGTTTTCAGTCATATTCAGTGTACGTGTTACAAGATTATATGTAAGAAAATGCATTATTTTAGAAAAAGGTCAAGGCAGTCATACATATCAAAAATACGGAATATTTTTTTATAAAAGAATTGCTAAAATAACAAATTAACATAATTATAACATCACGGTTCTCAGATAAGATAGGTTCTTCATTTATTGGGAGCTCATCAGTTGCTCGTAAGTCGTAACTTATCCACTTTTTCTTTAAATAATATCGTCGAGAACTCTTCCTACTTTTCTTCCTACGAACCTTTTGCTGGCTTGGAGTCAAATCACTGATTGGTAGTACTGTGCCCTAAGCTTTTTTCCTTTGGTAACTCTCTCTTGACTTTACAAGCCATTATGCGTAGGTATAGATCTGGATCATTTTTTATCTTGGCCATTCTACGACGCTCAGCCAATTTCTTTTATTTGTTTTTCTTCAATACATAATTTATTTCGAGGCATGGTTTTAATCTGCAACAATAATTGCCATTAAATTTTAGAGAAGAAAGGATTACAGTTGTGGTTAGCTAAATGTCAATATCATCAAGGTATTTTACCTTCATGACATTATTATCAAAATCTGTTTATGGGTTTAGGTTACCCGAAGAAACCCAGGTTGGTTATAAATTAAAGGTTACATCGCAAAGTTCATCGTTTGTCATTGTTATAGTCCCGTACTACTACTTAAAATAGATTTATAACGTACAATTAATGCAAAATATCATCGCTCTGGTCTTTTTGGACAGAACAATCACAGCCATAGCAATCAGAATAAGTCACAAAATTATAAATATAGTCCAATTTAAAAGCAGTAGAAAGTTGTGATTACGTCTCATAAAAAAATCATAACGATCACGTAATTCACTTATCAAACACAATGGCCCCGATTCTGTTGTTCACCAACTAAACTAAATTTAAGTTCAGTGCATCTTTTTCTTTCTATTTCACTAAGAAAAGGACAGAAGATAAATATTAATTTAGTCCTGTCAAATCAGTCAGTGCCTGACGTAGTTTTAGTAAACAATTTTTTAATCACGTCTAAACTTGTCTATTATAGACTATCTCAGAAATAACCACAGTTAGTCTTCAAAACGTATTTATTATTTCCACAACTTATTGCTTATATCCAAAACCTATTTCTTTAAAATCAATAACCCCGGTACCACAGTACCACTACCGCTCGTGTTAACTCCCATCCAAAAAGTGCCCGATCTGTGCCGAGCCTCTGCAACCGTCGCCACCAGTGTGGCCAGTGCAAAACCATTAAATCTCCCAATTTTATTTAAATACGTATTTCCGCCGTCAGTATGACCAGTACAAAAATTTTAAACCGTATATCGATTTGATTAGTCGATTTTAGATCATGTAGTTTATCGTTATTTTAACAAAACCTTACACTCGACCATCCTGACGACGTGTATGTCCTCATACACGTATCTGGTGAAACCTTAGGGGCAACGCAAATAGAAGACGGCGAGACGAAGGTACGGTACAGACACGGCGCAGATACGGTGCAGGCGCGATATCTGCGCAAACAGACGCGGGGACGATACGGCAAGTTAAGTCATTATAGAGCGTGATATTGACGGGATAAGACATGTATTCCTCTTCAGACGAAGATGAAGATGCACTGGCTTTGCTACAGATTATTAATTTACAGCAAAGACCAAGAAGGTATTGGATACATCCAGTGTGGAGAAATGCAGAAGAGCACAGGTACTATAAAATAATGGAAACATTATATGAATATCCTGATCGTTTTCGCACAGTTTATAAAATGTCACTGGAATGTTACCATATCGTATTGTCAAAAGTAAGAGAAGGACTTCGGAAGCAAGTTACAAATTGGAGAAAACCAATCAGCCCTGAAGAAAGACTACTGATAACTTTAAGGTAAGTGAAACTATTTTTTACAGATCAAACTTTTATTGACAAATCAAAAGATAATATTCATTGAAAATGTTTTTGGTTTAGCATCTTTGCTACAATTAGTATTTATAAATTGCTCTCAGTGTTACAGCTAATTTGAGTATCTGTCAAGCTGTCATCATGTGCTGTCCTTATCTCACAATACAGAATCAGCGCATGCGGACAGGGACAGCACATGACTACTCAAGCTAGCTGTCGCACTAAGAGCCATTTATAAATAAAGTTCAAGGCATTGGATAGTTCTCATTAAAATCACTTATTTCGTCTTCATGAGATTGGATAGATGTCTCTGGATTCGGGTGAGGTGTAGCTGGAGTTATTGGTGAAAATATTGGCAAACATAATGTAGTTGGAGTTGCCGGAGGTGCTAAGGATTGTGCTCTTTCATAAGCTCCCGGTGTCCGCGTTTGCTGATATTCTGAAATGCTGAGTTGATAATAAGCTTTCTCATCATAAGTTCGGTGTCTTGAAGGCCCAGCTATTTGTTCAATTACAGCCACTGCCGCCGGTGGTGCTGGATTTATATACTCTCCGGATATCAAAGTCAGCTGAGTTTCCGGATTTTTGTTAGCTGCTGCAGTATGTTTAGCTGTCTGCTTGTGCTCCACTTATACAGATTACCATGATTAATGAATGTAACTGATAACAACTGACTATTGTCCCCTAATTTTAAATCAACACTGATTACTGAAACAATCTGTTCATCAACTGGGATGTCCACTGTTTAACTCTCTCTTTTGCCTTGGCTGCTGATGCCCTGATTGGTCTTCTACTGGTGTCTGGTACTGACTGAACTATGGGTGCATCATTGATAACTGGTTCATCGTCTTGAGTACTTCGAGACTCTTGGTTATAACTGACTGGATGGTCTCCTTGTACTGATTGTACCTTCTGAAAATCTTCAGAGCGTGGACTGATTTGGACTGGCGAAACATTCTGTTCTGGGGACGATTCTGTACTTTGATCGTCAATCTCCAACGGGTACAGATGGCCTACTGCACGGGTTAGTGTTTCTCCTGATGATAGTTTAACTTTAGCTACTCTAATCTGCCCATCCGATCCCTTAATCAACTCTGCTATTTTGCCAACTTTCCAATGTGCCCTATTACTGTCTGACTTAATTTGAACTGTCTCTGCTAACTTTGGTGGCCTATTAACAACGACTCTAGGTTGCTTGTGTTTGTCACTTCGTTCACGGAGGCTAGTCAAGTATTGATTTGTGAACATTTTGGCGAATTCTGAAATTATGATTTGACCACGTTTCCATCCGTCAATCAGATTCGTCTTGGTTGCTGTAGCTGATTCTAAGAAGTCTCGATCTGCAACTTCAGTGGTCAAAGTGCCGCCCACACGTAGGAAATCTGAAGGAGTCAATATGTGCTCTAACTCTGCGCCTACAGTAGTCAGTGGCCTTGTGTTAATTACAGCCTCAAGTTCCTTTATTATTGTGCATAACTGGTTATGGTTTATGAGATGTTTGTCTAAAGTTCTCTTCATACTATGCTTGACTAAACCTACCAGTCGTTCATAAAATCCTCCGAACCATGGAGCCAATTCTGGTATAAATTTCCACCGCAAGTGATTCTGAATGCAATAATCTGAAGTTAACACTTCTGCTGTAAGCTTAAATTGCGTAGCATTGTCTGACACGAATAATTGAGGTAATCCTCTTATAGCGACGAATCTTCTAATGGCTAGTAAACATTCTTCTGCTGTTAAATCTTTAACGACCTCCAAATGTATAGCCCTAATTGTTAGGCATGTAAACAGGCAAACCCAGCGTTTTTCTTTACCACACTCATCAACAAACAGCGGACCGAAATAATCTAGGCCCGTAAAAGCAAACGGAAGACTTAGGTTGACTCTTTCTGCTGGTAGATCAGGCATGGATGGTAATTTAAATGGACCACCACCGTATTTTATACACTGTGGACACTTTCTGATGAGTCTTTGAACTATTGACCGTCCATGTGGCACCCAAAACTTTTGTCTTAATAGAGCTAAGGTATGAGAGACACCTACATGATAGTTTTTTCGATGTAGTTCGGTTATAATTTTGTGCGTAAAATCCGAATCTTTTGGAAGTAGTATAGGCTCCTTTTGATTAAGTGACAATTGCGTGTATCTGAATCTACCTTTACACCTAATAAGTCCTTCCTCGTCTTTGTATAATTTCAGTGATCTCGATAAGTTGGTTGTGATACCCTCAACTTCTTTAGGAAAATGCTTAGCCTGAATTTCTAATATTTTCTTCTCTTTTTTGTCTGAATCATCTACTATCATCGGTTCTGGAATATCTAGACTTGTTCTATTATTATCTGAAGTTATTGAATTCGAAAGACCCTCTCCGGCAATTGAAATTTGAGTATCTATATTATTATTATTAATTGTAGGCCACTGATTTGAGTTACTCGTTAAAAAGTCAGGTCCTATGAGCCATCTATTGTAATAATCTACCCGTTCTGTCCTAGTGCCTACATCAGATGGATTGAATTCAGATGGTACATATCTGATTTGTAAAGTCTTGTTCTGTTTTATTTCATTGATTCTACGTGCCACAAACGGCGGAAGTAATTTGTCTGATTTGAGCCAGCTTATTACTATTTGACTATCAGTCCACAAAAATTGTGCTTTGATTTTTAATCGCAAATATTTTATTACATAACCTATAAGTCTACATCCGATAAGTACTCCCAGCAATTCTAATCTTGGAATCTGTAAATTATTTTGGTCCTTTAACGGCACTAATCTAGACTTGCCAATGACAAAACTGACAATATTATTAGTGTGCAAAGTACCGCGTAAATAAATAACTGCTGCATAAGCATGCATAGACGAATCCGTAAAACAATGTAGTTCGTATTCAATTGGCTCCGCGACTTGGCTTTTATTTAAACCTTGCCCAAAATAACGATCAACATGAATATTTTTAGATATACAAAGTTTAATGCTATTTTTTGCCATTCTATAAGTAGATGATCACTCAATCTGACATCCCATTTAACTTTTTCTTTCCATAATTTTTGAAAGAATAGTTTAGCTGGAAGAACTACCGGAACTGCGATACCACACGGGTCATAAATTGAAGCAATGACCCTTAACACGTCTCTTTTTGACTGAACTGTGCCTGAACCTGTATTGAAGTTAGATTTTAAATATAACTGATCCTTTTGTATGTTCCATATTAAACCGAGGACTTTTATGTGTTCACGGTCTTCTGCTCTAAACTTATCTGGTATGGAAAAAACTAGTTCCTTTGAATTTGAATTCCATTCACGCAAATTCATGGACAAGCTATCAAATGATTCCTTAACAGCACAGTACAGTTTATTTGCGTCTGAACTTGTCTGTGCACCAGTTACAATATTGTCTACATAAATGTCTTCCGCAATTTGTTTCAGAAATATGTTGTTCGATTTATTTAAGTGATATCTGATCGTAGCATTCAGTAGAAATGGACTTGATATGACACCGAATGGGACACGACAAAACCGTAAGTGCACCACATTATCTGGTTGAGCTGTACTGTTTATGTCTTTGAACCAAAGAAATCGCGTTACATCCCTATCTGAATCTTGTAGACCTATCTGTAAGAAAGCTTTCTCGACATCTGCAACTATCCCTATAGGGTGTTCTCTAAACTTAATTAGCAATCCTGTAAGATCCTCTAACATAAGTGGACCCCTATATAGGCATTCGTTTAAACTTCGATTGTCTGCAGTTTTGGCTGAGGCGTCATAAACAATACGAAGGGTTTTGGACTTATCACGACTACGAACACAATGGTGAGGAAGATAGTGAACTGGATGATTCTGTGCAATCTTTGGATCTGGTACAATCTCAATTATTTTAGTCTGTAGCTGTTCCTGAATTACCTGGTCGTATGCCTTTAAATCTGAATTATCCAATCGTTTCATTAAACTATTGAGCCGACCCCAAGCTAAGCCTAGATTATTAGGAAGATTTGGAGGTAATTCAGTCCATGGCCATTGAACATGGTATCTGTTGTTTTGGTATTGAACTGTTTCATTAAACTGCTTAATCGCTTCTTCATCACGAGTGGTTTTTGGGGAATCTGTGATGCCTATTGATTCAAGGTCCCATAACTGTTTAACATCATCTAGTTTTAGGGGGAGATCGGGTTCGTTTAATTTAGTATCAAATGACCCATCTGATTGAAAGTAAGTCAATACTGTTAACTGATCGGAACTATCAATGTTCTCACTAATTCTTCCAGACCATACCCAACCAAAATCTGAATTAACTAAGAACAAATCTTGATTGACCAATATCTTTTCTTGTGACATGAATGAGTGATAATAATCGTTTCCGATTAAAATATCTATTTTTTCGCCACAAGACCCATCATCAGCCATTATTCGATCTTTAATTCCGATTTTGTCTAAATTATAAAAAATTGGTGCTTTTATACTCTGAGTAATATGAGGTACTACATTTGCATGAATAAGACGAGTGAATCCTGTCCGAGTTGTAATACTAAACTGTACTATAGGACTTTTAATAAGATGTGGTGATTTGTTTCCAAATGTAAATATTGATAAATTAATCTCGTCAGTAATAGGTAGTTTAAGTAAATTAGTATTATGTTCCGTTATATATGAGCGCTGGCTACCACAATCGAGCAACACCCTACACTGTAGTTTCATTTTAGTTTCTAAATTATTTACAATTACTAGGGCTGTCTGCAACAACGTAGTGCTATATGCATTATTAGTGTGTAAGGTATCAGTTGGCACGGACTTCATTGGCTGTGTTAGCTTAGTTGGACATAATGCCCGATTATGATTGCCGAACTTATTACAATGTCGACATTTCCTTTTGGCACGGCAATTTTCAGCCCTATGGCCTTCACCGAAACAATTATAACAACGGTTTCCTAATTGCGCCTTTCTTTCCGGTAAAGTTTTGTGTACACTACACTCATCATTAAAATGATCTTGTTTACAGAATATACATTTGGTTGATTTCTTTTTAGGTGGCTCATCGGACCCGTCACCGTTATGTGGTCTTTTCCGAGAGGGCAGTTTATTTTTATACTGTGGCCTATTTTCATACCTAGATTTTTCCTTTCTGAAGTTTGATGTAAATCTACGCCTTTTATTATCACTAATTTCTTCCGATCTAACATGTAATGATCCTATTGTAATGTTATCGGAAGCCTGTTTATCTCCGTTAGTCGTATGTTTAGTAGCTTCTGCAGTTTTCTTTAATCTATTTGATGTTTCCCTAGCCGATATGATATACTCTAAGAACTTTCTAATGTTATCAATAGACTCATCTTCGTTAGTTATCTTCATCCTCAATTCATAAATGAGGTCCTCGGGGAACTTTTCTAAAATCATTACTCTAAGATGATTGTGATTTACATCTTGGCCTAAAGAACTTAATACTCTAAGATGTCTCTCGATTTCATTTAGTACGTGCCTACAATCTTTGACCTGACTAGATTCCGCTGATTTAATTCTATAAAGTGCTACATAATGAGCATCAATAATTACGCTAGGTTTGCCATACCGTTCCTTTAATGTGTCGACGGCAATACGATAGTTTTTGTCTGTTGTGTCCAGCCCATCAATAGCCTGTTTCGCGTCACCCTCAAGAACAGATTGAAGGTACAACAGTTTATCGACATCATTAATATTTCTCTTATCAACGTTCGATGAAAACTGATCCCAAAATTGGTACCACTTTAGAACATCACCATCAAACTTGCCTAACTCCATTTTTGGTAACTTACTAATTGTGTTCACATTGTTGTCATTATTGGTAAAAACAAGTGTGCGGTTTCGATTATTCTGTTTAATATTTACATCTATTTCTGCGATTAACTCTTCGGCCTGAATCTGTGTGGATGTATACTGCTTAATTTCCTCAACGTTGACTTCTTTTATCAATTTACAATAATTTTGAATTTCCGAAACAAACATCTCATTTATTCCTTTTAGTTTAGCACCAATGAGTTCTAATCCTTTATAGTTGGGATCTTCTTCTGTTAATTCTGTTAGAGCACACCGAGCTGAGCTTATGTTTGATTGGAGGGATTCATAAATAATTTTTGTACGAGATCGGATAGCATCTTCCATTATAAATAGGGCACCAAATCAAAGTCCGTTCTTAGTAAATGAATATCCACAGTATCTAAAACAATATAACTTGGTATGAGATTCTTATGAAATCCAATATACCAATAAACTGCACCTACTAAACCAAAGAACTAAATTGAATCCCTCAAACACTATTACTAGTTGACTGCCAGACAACAGACACAATAGAAAATCTATTGTTGACGGACACCGTGAGACCGCGGTGGCAGTTAATTACTTAACTGAAAGACTTTTGAACTAAATCTAAAAACATTTTAATTGGTTCACTTAATAAAGTATATTTACTGCAGGAATACTCCTTTGATTACTAAGATTTCATATCAAACGTATAATATAATTAACTAATAAACTATTGCTAATGCCGCTGGTCACTGCGCAACGTAAAAATAATAATTATTTATTAGATTTCATTCGTACATTATCGTGCAGTGTGCACTCTGATTTACTAAATAAATGTTTTAATAGTCGTAACTGAGTACCTACTGTCCAGCGCGTACCTATAATAGCATAATAATAGTATTTCTTGGAAACGGCTTGACGCAGGGTAGGCTGGTACCTACCTCAGTGCAGGCTGTGTAACCTGATAAATACAACTATGTTGAAATCAAACTTCACTCGAATATAGCTAATATATAAACCTTACCCTAAAACCCAAAGTTCCAATCCGACACAGTTTTAGGTAGGACCATATCATACCAATAATGTACCTACCTAAGAAAACGGTCATCAACTTTGTAATTTAATAACATGGAACTAAATTATTCAACACTAACAACAGCGAGTTTGTTTTTTGTTGATAATTTTCTTTTAAAATGATTTGGTAGTTAATTTCATAGAAGTTCCATTTTTGAATTTATTTGGTGAGTAGATATGGCGGCTATTCGGACACGTTGTGAAACTGGCATAATTATTTTTAAATGCAGGGCACAATTTCGGTCTACCTACATTATTTTATTTTCGGAACTGAACAAATTTTATTTTTAAACTAGCTATAATAATTCGATCCCAGCATCTCCACCATGTCGTCACATAACCCTTTTAATGACGAATATCTGAACTAAAACACCTGTCTCAAAATAGACCTAGGTACGATATGATTAAGATCTAACGGCCGCTGTAATTATGTAATCTGATATCCACAGAATTACCGTTATACTGAATTATCATCGCAATGATATGGGGGGCTGTTCCCCCAAAGTGGCCTCCAACCTCCCCTTATAGCCACCCCGAGCCGCGCTTCTGAATGTTGGTCTGATTTGGTATCATTTCTGAATCTGATCGCTGTTAAAACAATACACGCACACATAGAAAACATTGAAATGCAATATAGAATGAATATCTGGTAAATCTGAATACATGCACTGAGACATAACAAGTTCACTCACCAATATACTGCTCGCTCCAACCATCAGGTGCCAAGTGGCCCGGGCGCGCGCGCGCGCCAGCAATCCCGCGCGCTACCCCCTCTTTCTCTCCCCTCACGCCACGTCATAACTAGTTATTATTTGTACCTATAGGCTATATTACTTAGCATTCGCGACAGCTTTAAAGTATTTTCGGAAGGGTAGGTGAGTGATTTGAATGAAGAAAACTCTCTTATTCTTATATATTCATTGAGCTTTGTTTCATCATTATTAAATAAAATTTCTTTACATTTCTTGCAATTCTTAAACACTTTTTGTTTTGCCTGTTTTAATACATAACCGGTTACGTAGCTAAGCTAATCATTCTTGGATTCCTCCTTTTGTCATTAAAATCTACAATTTCACAATTAATGTCATCGAAATCAGTATCGTTGATTTCTGTTATTTTATTCAAATCTTATTTTTTTAGTAAACAGTCCATAGACTGAAAAATCTTACAATCGTCTTCTTCACAGTTCGATCCTACAGAATCGAAAAATTATTCATTAATTGACTCGATAAATTATTTATTAATAAACTTGCAAATGCTGATTCATAGCCTGATGGTGTTGGAGATATATTTCTGTAACCATGAGAACGAATCCATCTCTAATGGATCTTGGTTCAAGTGTCGCATCCAGAATGATTTAACTTATGCTCTTTGAATAATTTATCTTTTAAAACTTCAATGCCTTCCAGCGAACGTAACCAGTTAGTTACCGATGGCACACTACCTTCCCTTCCTTCTTAGGTGACGAATTTAATCGATTTTAATATTTTTTTTGCCCTTTCCCATACTTTACTGTGTTTTCAGTATTGGTGTGACTGCACTTAAAAGTAATTTTCCGCTCCTTTTTTTCGAATTGCCTTGACTGCCATTCATCAAATCGAAGAGTTCGTCGAAAAACAACAAGACGTCGGCGGTATCTTTGCACTCCACTGGAAGTATTTTTTTTTCTGAATAATTAGAAATAAAATTAAATGTAGAAATATGAGTTTTAGATACACTTTGAAAACGATCAACAATCAGCAAACTAATATTAAACAACAATATAACTAGCATTACACCTAGTAAGGCCTGCGGGGCAATTGCGTAACACATTATCAATCGGAATCGGTTTCATTTTGACAGTTCAATAACATTCATTGCGTTATTTACGTGTTGGGCAGACAAATTTTTCGAACTTATGAAGCAATGAATTAGCAATTTGCTTCAAAATGATTCAGATTCCGATTGATAGTGTGTTACGCAATTAGGGTGCTGAGCTCACCAACATTCAAACCACCAGTTAGGTATTTAAACAGTTGGTTTTTGTAAAAATTCCTAAGGAAAATATAGAACTGTTGAATATTTGAACAGTTTGTTTTAAATGTCTGTGAACACAAGGCTGATACTATTGATCAGATAATCGGTGCTATAACGTAACTTCGAAGGTAAGCTTATAGGAAGTAAGCTCATTGTAGTTAACTTACTTTCATTAAATTATTTATTTGAGTTGGATGGATTTGGAATATCTGCCCATTTAATGGATAATCTTCTATTATAAACATAAGAAATTATGGACTATAGGTAAATACTAAAGGATCAAGAATATGTATCTGATTATTGATTTTTATTAATACTGACCCGCTAGGTATCCCATACTAGTAGCAACAGTTATGCAGAATATTTGGGTTGCCATCTTAACCTTCATTTTAGGGATTTTTTTTGGGTCAATGTGGGCTTCCGTTAAATTTTTCATTAATCTTATTCCTTTATAGGAAGGATTCTCTTGATGGAGATTTATTAAATGTTCCCATTTTGCCACTTTTACTTCATCTTCTATTATACATTTCATATCCTTCGTAATTAAATTATTCATAATCCCTTTAATTAAATGTGGGGTATCAAAGAGAGGTATAATTTCCTTTCCATTAATTTCAATTATATTATGTTTGAAATTTTGATTTCTTCTTATATAATTAACCCGAGTTTCTTCTATTAATTCATTTATGGCACTGACATTTGTTGTGCCTTGGTCACAGACAGTTGCAAGAATTTTCAATCCGCATTGTTGCAATTCAGTTGTAATATTTTTTATCAAAAATTTTAAATCTGCTTTGGTAGTTGTTCCTCTGCAAAATGTGTACACCAATGGTTGTTTGTAGTTTTTCATAGACCCCCTTATCATAAAAACGAGCGCATGATCCGCAATGTTTCTCTTTGTTTGTCGTCCATAATTGACATATCCAGTGATTGCATCTCTTTTTCTATTATAATCATAATGAGGCGTTATTGATATTTCGTCAAATAAACGGATGCACAACTTTTCATTTTCTGTCATGTTCCGGACCCAAATCTTTAACTGTGTAAATATTTTTTTGTTTAATCCTGGTCTTAGACCAGCACAATATATAAGTCGACTCAGTGTGGTAGGGGATGGCAAAATAAAAATTTTACTGAGCCATCTATATGCTTTTGGGCCTTGCTTATAAAGGCTGAGAGCCATGATTTTTTCGTCTTTCGTGAATAGTCTTCCCATTTTTCCTTTGGATATTTCGCGAAATTGCATAACTGTGAATAAGGCTGCCAATGTGCAGCGGGATTGTCCGAACGGGTTACCGCTACCCCGGAACACAAAGGGCTAAGGAAGGAACACGGGTGGGTTTTAGTCAGTAAGAGTCTGACACTCCCTTCTGCTCCACCCAGAGCGGGAGGGGTCATTTGATGATTTCCCATCCACAAAAAAAAAAAAAAAGGCTGCCAATGTAGTAAACACTTCTGAAAAGTTGTATTTTCGGAAAGTTTCAGGGCTTTCTTCAGCCGTGGCATATCTATCTTTCTTTTGTTGTAACTTTTTAATATTTTTTTTCAGATTTACTATGCTTGTTGCTGAAACAAAAAAAAACTTGTCAAAAGGTACTTCAGTTACTGATTCATTAGAAATTACAAATTTAACTTGAAACTTCTTACAACAAGTAATTATATTATATTATATTATAATATAAGTACCTTATTAGTATTATATTAATATGTAAGATCAATAATATAAATATATAAGTACCTTTTGTCATAGGTGCAGCTGGTTGTTGTATTGTAGGGAAATACGTTTCACCCCTGACGGCTTTGCAAGCACAGCTGAATCTAAAAAATTTGTAATAAGTATGTTATTCTAAGTTATATATTATGCTTATGTAAAACATGTATGTACCTACATAAACGAATACAATAACAACTGTTAGAAAATGTAAACTTGGAAGTTTTAGAAAATACTAAACTAAAAGCTTGATTATAAACATGTATTTTTCGGATTCCATAGTAAAACAAGGAATCTTAATAGTTCTAACAACATCCATCCGTTTGTATTACTTTTAAAGAGCTGTATCTTTTGAACCATAATAGATAGGCTAGGCAGTTGAAATTTGCAAAGAATATGTGTTAACATAACAAACATCCAAACAAATAATAAAAATACGTAAAGAAAAAAAAATATGGGGCCTACAAAAATCATGTTAATGCAACGTTTTTTGTTTTAGCTCTATCATACAAACTGTAATGGATACAAACGCTAAACTTGGTGCCAGTTTTTGTTGTTGTACAACAACAAAAATTAAAAACCAGTCAAGTGTGTTCGTGGTTGTTGGTACAGATCTGTCGGTGCGCGAATCCTATGCGAACCTGCCTGGTTTTTAATTATTTTGTGTGTGCTTCAGTAATGAAAATAAACTAGAATCTAACGTGGCATATCTATTTACTGTTAATTTACTCATTCTAAATAATAAACAATAACTGTAATTAAAAGTCGGTATTAGAATTTTACCTGTTTCTGCAAGTTTTTGAGCTCCATTTGTCTTAGTGGATATTGATTCACAGGTCTTGGTAGAAATTGGTTCATTGATCTTGGTGGATATAGGTTCACTAAAATGAGGTGGACCTGTTAAAATTAATTACCCAGTTATTAAATAAATGTATAGTAATAATGAACAACCAAAATGCTTATGCAAATGGTATAGTAACAAACATACATAAAATCATGCCTTTTTCTTATAGGAGTAAGTCTTAATCAAATGTCTTATCCATCATACTACTGTAAAAATAAAGTTGATATTATATACATATTTTAACAAACATTAGATTATTATTTGACTGTATCATACATACATTCAATACTTATGTATTTTTGATGTGGTTTTCAGTAATTTATTGGGTTATCATTTTTTAATAACTTTTTTATTTTGCTTTTCAAAATTCGTTAAAATGCAAATCCCTGACATACATAGATGGTAACTCAATAGTTTCATCTGCAACTCTTTCCTTAAAGTGCGACTTCTGTTTATCTTCCAAATTTTCTTTATCCTCAGTTTTCTGTTTCTTTTGTGTCTTGCTCAGTTTGTCTTGGTTCTCTACATATTTCCGCTTTCCCTTATTTTTTTTTCATCGATCGCATCTTGAATGAACTGAGGATCCCTTATTTTCTGATTTCGAGGGTACCTGGGATCGACCAGTTCAGGAAGCAAACATTCTGTGTAAAATTTGCATAATTTTTCCTCCATTTCGTTTGCCCAAAAGTTATCATCTTTGAAAATTATTTCTTGCCATAGAGGTCGATCCTCTCCCGTCCAAATGGCAAACAAACAACGAGGTCTTTTGGTGATATGTAATTGTCCCTGTATTTGAAAATATCAGTCATGTGTTTGATTTATGACCATTTCTCCCTGATTATTTACTTTGTAGAATGATATGTTTTTATTTTCTACAGCTTCCCTGACGCATTTAATAAAATTAAATGCCGCTATGGAGCACTTGATTTCGACGATGGTGTCGTCTTCAATCAAGCTATCAGGTGTGGCTCCAAGATATTGGTTACTAAAAGGAGTCTTCAAATGTAGGCCTATTACACCTAAATATAATAAGTACTATATGGGATCTACGGTTAGATTTCATGGATAGATGGTTCCATCATACAAAATCACTATATCAATTAACAATAAAGTTAGCCACACTTTTGGCTCTTTGGACAGCTCATCGCGTACAAACATTGTCTTTAACAAAAACAAATAGTATTGTGGTCCATCAAGATCAAATCATTAGAACTATTTCAAATTTAATTAAAACCTCGGCAATCAATTGGGAGCAACCAACCTTAGTTATACCCTATTTTACTGACAAACCTAGTATCTGTCCTGCAAAATGTTTGGAAGACTACTTAGAAATTACAAAAAATATTAGAAATGACTCTTCTAACTTATTTCTAACTTATAAACGTCCACATAAGCCGGTGACGTCACAAACCATCAGTCGATGGATTAAAAATATGTTAGCAGAGAGTGGGGTCGACGTGTCGAAGTTTAGCGCTTATAGCACGCGTCACGCCTCCACATCGGCCGCTCGCGCCTCAGGTGCATCACTGGACGCGATTCGGAAAACAGCCGGGTGGACGGCTACATCACAGACGTTTGCAAAATTTTATAATCGCCCCATTATTTCACAAGAGTTAGCTAGGTCTGTTTTTGAATCAAACAAATAAGTTTAATTGATTATTAATAATTTATAGACAAATTATATATGATCAAATAAACTTCTTGAAGGAAGTTCAATCATTATTATATGATTAGCTCCATTCGTAGATATAAGAACCCACCCACCTCAGCCCTTTGTTAAAGTTTTGATATCTCTAAAATAATGAGCAAATCGCAGGAGCGCTAGTGATGCGTAGACGATAGATGACGGTTTGAAATCGGAAATCGAGTAAGAACAATCGATATTTTAAAAGTGCGACACTACCTAGTACGTTAGGGAAACTACATGGTAATACTATATCTTCGAATACCTGTTGGCATGACTAGTCAAAGAATATCGGGCTTCGGACTAACCGTAACGACTGTCAGAAATCTATAAATCGCACTGCTAACACAAGACTGTATCAACTCAAAATGAAGCTTTTTTCAGAAATGATGGAAAACTGATTACTAGTTTCCTGTAAACGATTGTAAAGAAGTGAACAGTGTTTTGAAATAAGTGATAAAATTAAGGGGTTTCTTTAATTATGAGTAATCTCTGAGATTGCGGTTATCAAGTTATTTCCAAATTTGGAGTTAATACAGTATTGTGTGAGAAATTAAAAAAAAAAAGAATTATTTTTAGTTGCGTAGTTATAAGTGATATAATTTTGACTTCCTACAATTTATTTTGATTTTATATGAATGATTTTAGGTAACGTATTTTGAATTAGTATACTTTTTTATTAGATCTGTTATTTTAGATACTATGGTTAGGGCATAAATAAAGCAAAATAGAAGTGAAATATTGTATTTATCAAAAGAAACCATACAAATAATTTACAAAAACTATTATGGCACTTACAAAATATATAAAAATATATTAATTAAAGTTTCTTCTTTATTTATGCTTCTTAGGCATTTCTAGTTCAGTCATTTTACAAATAATCACTAATATTGTAAATTCTTATTAACATAACAACATTGCAAACATTTTGGACTAATAATTAAACAAAAAAAAAAGTATTCTTAGGCAATAGTAATCAGTCACTTTACAAATAGTCATCACTAATATTATCAATCCGAAAATCACGCAATGAATCTTTGGGAATTCAAAATGTTATACAAACGTTTTAGATTTATATTTAAATAACAAAATTATCCTTTTTAAACAAAACAAGAACAAAAATCTCTTAATTACTTATTTTTCAGTCTTAAATCACAAATCACAAAATTAAATGCTTCAAAGCAACATAGAATACCGAATTGAAATAATATCTGATAGGTGCTAACTAATAGTTAGTCGTTCGAATTACTCAATCAAATCTCGATAGTACGATTCATAAAAGGTCCTCGGAATTATATTTTTATTAATCAGTTCTTTTATATCCCTTTTTTTTATTCTGATTTAAGGGTATCTGGCTTGTGTGTGCTGGCGACAAACCAATAAAAAATATTTGCGATTGGTTTCCAGACCGTCGTGAACTACGTACAAAAACTTTATGGTAATTTTCATCTTCATAAGAATTCTTATAGAAAAAAGTGATAGGATTTTCCTTTTCAACACGGAGCACCTTAATATCATGCCATTTCACTTGGTTTCGATCCTCATTTACGTTGAAATTACTGCCCCACTGCTCTTGAAGAAGTTTAAGATCAACAATCGTGGGTCATGTCAGTAACTTTGTAGGGTTGTCCGGTCTTTTTAGCAATTTGAATTAAGGTGGCATATTGCTGCGGAACATAGATAGGTCCTGATTTAAGGAAACGCTTCACTTGTTTTTCAATAACGCTATGTACATAGCGTTATTGAAAAACAAGTGAAGCGTTTCAAAAAATTTATCAATAATATAAATTCTTCTGTCAGAAATTCATCAATATTATAGTAAGCTTTGTCAATCAGCTATAATACTACTACTTGTCAGCTACAATAATTCATAAAAAGCTCACGGTGGTTTCATAGTTTACCTATACGACAATTTTATTAGAAATTGAAAAAACATCACACAAGCAAGTCAACACAGCTCACTAGTGTCATAAGTTAAAAGGGCCTATACATCAAAATTGATTTGGCAAATGAGTTTTAGTCAAAAAGACGAAGTTATATTTTCCCAAATCCCACTTTCCCTTACCCTTCCCTTTTAACTAATAACTAGTTATACGTATTGGCTTCCTTCTTCCTATTGGTCAAGATGCATGAATGACGGCGATCGAGCCGAGAGCCGTGCTTTGCGATTATCGCCCTAAAGGTGAGCATGCGGAACTTGGCGCCATAGTACGTTATCACCCTCATTTTGAGAGTGACCTCTAATCAAAAATTTGTGGGTGATACTACTTATGTTAAATTTTTGTGTTGCATATGCGTACTTATTTTTTTGCTGTCCACAACAGTTGTCGGAATAGAAAATCACATCGGCTGGTTCTGGTTTATTCTGTGTAATCTTTTCTAAATAATTTAAAATGCATGTTCCTATTTCAGTGGCACCTCGTTTTCCCTCGATTTCATTCGATAAGTAACATTCAACGTCTTTAGCATGTAAGTCGCTTACAGTAAAGTTAAAACAATTAATTCTACTTTTGTATGAATGAATGAATGAATTGCACCGATCCCAGCGTGGTTAAACCAGACTCGATTAATCGAATGAACCCCAAGATTCGCACTAGCTTCTGTAGCCTCATGATCATGGTGCTACAGCGACCATTGCATATCAAGGAATAGACCGGGGGGCGCGGTAATTAGTAAGGAGGACGTGCCCGTAGGATAGGGAAGGATTTAAGAGCCTACCGGATATGCATCCTAGAGCAAGCATTGGACTAGTGGAGAGATGGGTAATTATTATCTATGGATGGGCATCTTCTAACGACCTTGCCGAAAGGCTGGTTCAGGTCGAGCTTCATCGGCGAGTCTTTTGGCGGAGTGTTACTGCTTTCTCGGTTCTTTTGTATGTCATTGTTCTGCTGTATTGTGTTAGATGTTGCTGTTATCGATGTCATCTTCGGAAGTTTCGCTACTATCCGTTTCCGGTTTATTGTAAATCTCACTAGCAGCGATCTTGATCTTACTTTTGTCTTCCGCTGTATCCATCCAGAAATTGATTCCCTTGTCGATGTACTTCATATCCTGTTTTAAATTGTCGTTCCATGTGTAAATAGGTCGTCCGACCTTCTTGGATTTGGCTTTGTATTGCATTGCTGCATGTAGCAGGTGTGGTTTGCGACGCCTGTAGACATGTGCGAGGTAGCACATCCTATGGTTCTTGATGCGTTTGGTTACTGTTTTTCCGTCTAATATTTCATGCATTTTCTTTTGTCTTGGTTTATTTCTAGATTGGTTAATCAAGTCCCTCATGATAACTCGCTCATATTTTCCGAGTCTTGATTTGTTAGCTTTAGTAAGTGCCGAAACTTTCAAACCGTGTATCATGCACGGTACGATCACCATTCGATACATGAGTCTGGCTAATTTCCAGTCCATATTTAAATTATTTATGAATGGTAGTAACGATTTGGCGTTTTTCATGGCCTGTTCGCAACGTTTTTTTATAGTGCTTTTTCAACTTAATGTAGATATTATGTATGTACCTAGGTATTTAACTTCTTCACATGTTGGTATACTTATTCCATTAAGGGTCACGTGGGTCGTTATCTGTGTAGCTTTGGGGTCCCTAATTAGTATTTTTGTTTTTGTTTCGTTTATTTGGAGGGCTACACTATTTAGTAGGGGTTTAATATGGTATATGATACCTTCTAATCCTTCTAGGTCATCTGTAATAAAGATAAGGTCATCCGCAAATGATAATACTAGGGGGAGTGAGATTTCACGATCCTGGTCAAGTTTTATTAATTGTGTTTCTTCGTCGAGGGTTCTAAGGACTTCGTCGATGACCAGTGTAAACAGGCGAGGGGACAGAGGGCAACCTTGTTTGACTCCCTTTCCTTTAATAATCCAACTGCTTTGCTGGCCACACCATTTGATGCATGTTCGTTCATTCATGCATACCTTGAGTATTCTGTTGGTTAGCGATTTGTTGGTTCGTTGTAATAAGATATCTCTTAGTGCATTGAGGTCGACGTTGTCAAATGCCTTTTCAATGTCGAGGGCGAGTACATAAATTCTTTTACCTGCACGCCATTCATCGTCTAAGACCCTTTTAAGCGTGAAGATATGGTCGTCTGTTGATCTATTGTTTAAAAAGGCCGCTTGGTAGTTGCCCAATTCCGTTATTATCTCATCTAGTTTTTTTAGTACGTAGGAGGCGTAAATTCTGTAACCCGTATTGCAAACCGATATGCGGCGATATTCATTCTCATTTTTAGGGTTATTGTTTTTTGGAATTGGTACCTGTACGGTCTCCAACCATGTGTCAGGTGCTTCGTTCAGTGTCCAGGCTTTGTTCATGTGTTTGGTGACGGCTTCTTGTAATATTTGGGGCATTGCTTTGTACAATTCGATTACCACTTGGTCCGTTCCGGGGGCTGTCCCGTTCCGCATTTTATTAATGATTGCAATTACGTCTTCCGTAATGGGTCCCTCACCCTGTACTTCGGTTATCGGCTTTTTTATATTAACTGTTGGTATAAGATGGCCCTCGGATTTTTTTAAAATTTGCTCCCATTTGGTGATTGGTATATAAGTAGATCTTTTTCGACGTTTTGTTTGAAGTTTGTTCCTGCTGTAAAAAAAGTATAGCATCTGCATGCGTTTTGCAGGGTGTTTTTTCCCCAATCCATTGAGGCAGGCCCTGTATGCTTTTTGCTCTTCCTGATATTTAACCTTTTGAAGTGTTGCCTGACATTCTTTTACTCGGTTGTGCCTATTTGGATTATCTGGTTGCCTGCTTTGTAAGAATTTAGCCTTTTGTAGGTTAGCAAGAGCTAGTCGATGATCTCTGGAGAGAACTGGCTGAAGAATAAGAGTTTCCTGAGCAGCCGATTTTAATACTTCCGTTATGGTATTCCAGGGTATTTCGATGAGTTTGTCCGTTGAGTTGATCCTTTATCTTTTAGTTTTTTTGTTATGCAATCTTGGTATTTTGTTTTCGTGAATTTACTATTGAGGGCGGCATAATAGCATTGTTTATAGTTAAAATCCTTGGCCGCAATTGTTGTTTCCTTTTTTTTTTTTTTTTTTTGTGGATGGGAAATCATCCAATGACCCCTCCCGCTCTGGGTGGAGCAGAAGGGAGTGTCAGACTCTTACTGACTAAAACCCACCCGTGTTCCTTCCTTAGCCCTTTGTGTTCCGGGGTAGCGGTAACCCTTTCGGACAATCCCGCTGCCCCGGCAGGCTTCGGCCCTTTCGGGCCCCTTCCTAATGCTGACATCTCTTTGAGGCGCGTGTTAGATTGCTCATATTTATAGGAAACAACTGTTGTTTAACGATGTTGTAAAACCAATTGTCCGTATGTATAATTTGCTCTGTTAAACCAATAACTACATTTAGAACTTGTTTATTTATCAAACACACTGTCAGCTGTCATAAAACAGATGACATTGACTTATGGATGTGTTCCATTTCAACATCATTTATTCATTCTATTCTCATTGTAAATTAATATTCTGTGAAACTGTGTTCTGTGTTCTAATTTAAAATAAATGTAATTACCACTCCTTGAATTGATATTTTACAAACAGATAATTTATGTCAATACTCAAGACAAGTCAAGTATTTCAAGTCACAATAAAATATTGAGACTTAAAAGACTAGATTCCAAACGAATAAATTATGATTTACGGCTGTGCATAATCAAAACAATGTTTATTAATTTTAACATTACAATTTGAGAACTTAATAATTAATAGTATGATACTTTACCAAGTTGTTTATAAACGGTTCTCGGAACTTTGATGTGATGTTACCAATTTATCAACTTTATATAAAGATAACAATTATATACTTAGTAAATTTCTAAATTATCTTAATAAATTCTAAATTAGTACCACTATATAATATTTGTTTATTATTACTCATGTAAGAAATTAGTTAGTCAAAACTGTTTGACGATCTGTGATTGGTGGATACTAAAATCTTATCAGATCTTAAAATACAAGTTATTTATAAACACAAGCTATATTGTTATACCTTCTCATTAAGTTTTAAGATAGTCTCGCTATATAAGTTTTGTTTATTAATATCTATAAAAATAGTTAATTATCCAAAGTCTGTATGATGCTCTATGATTGGTCGAAAATGGCGGTACTTTTAAAGGGTATAAAAGAGTAGGTGACCAACGGGGCGGGAACCACTTCCCTTGGATTCAACTATGGTAAAAGATGGGCTACCATTCATGTAAGTTGATTGATATTAAATATTGCTGTTAACTATAACTACTATGTTGTTCCTTATGTGTTACCTACCTATAATATGTCTATTGTTGCATTTTTGTGTAAAATCGAAATAGGGAATATTCATGTTCTGTTCCTTTCCGTTGCTAAGTCGCTATGGCTTTGAGATTAATGTGTTAAAAATAATTGTACTTTAACCAAATGCAAAATAGGGTTGCTGCTTGCTACAACCTACAATGTTTTAAAACAAGCTGCCATGAAGTTTACTTGTCCTTCCTTCTTCATGATGACCTAGTTTTGGGAACGGACAACTAGTTTTCTCACTAAAGAATTTAACTGACAAGCCTAATTGAAATAAATGCCTAGTCTTGTCTTTCTGTGCTTTTCTTCATAAAAACCCTTCCCCTACATACCTATTCTTTACTTCATATAGTAATTAACACCAGCCAGACTCACAGCTTGCTAAATAAGCTGATATTACTGACTATCCTTATAATCTCCATTCACCATTCTGACATCAGAAGTGGGATTGTACTCCAGCTTACATAACAGATTTCTAATCAATTTTATTGTTCTATTTTCATGATCTATGTTGGAGCCATCGATTGTTTGCTGGAAGCTGTTGTTAATCGGTGGGCCTCTAAGAGGATGACATTGCGCTGCCGCCTCTGACATCAGGACTGCGGAGTTGCAAATAACTGTACTAGCATCGAGACTGCGGAGCTACGAGTTGCTGTACGAGCATCGAGGGTCAGTGGATCATCTTAGGAGTCGAGACTGCGGAGATTGGAGCTGCTGTACGAGTATCTGGAACTTTTCCAGCAAGAAGAAATAGTTACGAGTCGGTAAGGCCCTTAGAGGCTCTGCTTGATATTACTTTGAAATCTGAGACCGTCTCCAGCTGATGGTGCGTCATAGAAGTTTGGTAACCTAAAAACTTGCATTTAAGAACAATATGTTTGTAATTAAGAGTTAAGCTTCAACTGGTATTTTGTCCAACTTCAAATAGAGAAGGTTCTGATAAGACAAAATGATGACAGGTAAATTGTAGGTACCTACCTATACAAAGATTCCAATAAATAAAAAAAACAAAAATGTACCTAAGTACCTATTATTACATCTGAAATTAGGTTGTGAACGTTTAATTGATCAAAGCTTAGCTTATAATTATAATAAATTTATTTGTTATAATATTGTTGTTACAAGGGTGTTACACTTAATATGATGTCCATAATATTCTGACGTTTCCAGCATACAAATATTTCAAGAATTAAAATTAGGAGTATTAAAGCAATGTCCAATTTATTTATTTAATGCACAATGTACATAACCATAGTTACATGACCCTGTTTGGGCACAGCAACATAACTTAAAACTAATAATATTAAAATCACGTAAATTATGAATTTTCAGAATTAAATATTGTATTTAAAAACTTAAATCTAGATTTTTACATAAAAGATTATTATTATAATTAACACACAGATAATTTTTATCTTCCATAAATTCATGGATACTGTAGTAACATTTTTTTTTAAGAGCAATGTCTTTAGCCTAGCTTTAAATACACATGTTGTTTTCGTGGACCGTATATTTTCAAGTAATTTATTGTATAACCATACAATGTCAAGAATAAGGAGAATGTTAACTGCTATCAAAGACAAGGGTTATTATAATGTCAAGAAGTAATAAATCCAATGTAAAAAAAAATATTCATTAAAATGTCGTAGAAATGAAATTCCATTCAATTATTAGTAGGTACAAATTCGAGTCGTCGTCTAATTTAAATTTTAAATCAAATTTTTCATTTAAAAATTAATTTGTTGAGTAGATTAGTTACATTAGTAGAGGTATAAAACCTAGAGATGATTGTTACTATGTTAGCTACTAGATTGTTACCAATAATTCTTGCTCAGACAGAAATTTTCACTTATAATGAAACTACATAACAAAGACTTACATATAAAAAAAAAAAATAAGGTTGAGAATAAGTTAAAAGTTTTGAGCAAGACTGACAGTTTGCACTTCTAATGAAACTACATAACAAAGACTCACATATAAAAAATATAAAAAAGATCAAGGTTGAGAATAAGTTAAAAGTTTACAGAAATTAAATTCTGTGTTACTGAAATACTGCTGTTAGATTCCGATGTTCATAAATTATTTTCAAAGATAGGTACATTTTGGGTAAAAATTGCAAAACATGATCACACTTCACATTAACATTATAAAGGCGAAAGTTTGTGAGTGTGTTGGAAGTTGTTACTTCTTCACTCACAAACGGCCAAACGGATTTGGATAAAATTTGACACAGACTAATTATAACCAGGATTAACACATGTGATACTTCTATTCTCATGGGATCAACACTTAGCAGGTAAAACTGCAGGGCGCAGCCAGATATAAACATTTCATATTGTAGTAAGAAGCTGAAATTTAAAGTTGGTCAGTTGGTTCTGTAAATGAAACATATTTAACTCTTTAATCTGACATGTAACAAATAATGAATACCATTTAAATAATTGTTCAGTGGGTTTGGTTAACAAATGATACTGTGAGAGGTTCTTAGTAATTTTCTATATTATGTTTTTCACTTTTAAGGTATAAAGAAATTTAAATTTACAAAAAGTCCAACATTACCAGTGACAGACTATTCAACATATCCGAAATCCGCTTTTATAGTGCTTACTATTGTATGGTTAAAATAAACTTTTAATTTGGTCTGAACCACTACCCTGGGTCTTGATAATTTAGTTTTTCTTGATAATTTAGTTTTGGATTATAACCTTTTATCTTAAGAGTATATTATGTGTCCACTGTTCAAGAGTGATCATGCCAAAGCCTGAAATTATTTTACCAGAAAATGTATAATACTTTGCAATGTTATTGTCAGATTGGCCAAGCGATGTAGTTTTGATAAAAGTTACGCCACTGGTTTACTTAGTGCTATCCCTTGACACCAGTAGTGGACTAGTTGTCTAGTTAATAATTGTTATTGACGTGGTTCGTGTACTTAATCTGATCAATCACATAAACTAGTAAAACAACATAAAAGCTGAAACTTGAATTAGTCACTATCACATATTGCTGTTTTTTGGGCTTGCTAAGTACATACTTCGAGAACGAAGTAATGGTCAGTATAGCCGTGTGAGATTACTCAAATTTATATGAGAATATCTAATTGAATATTGATCACCTATTGATTTTTTTAATTAACCAATAATCACAATATGAACGTCAACTGTCAGATGATAATGACATTGACGTATGATAAGATGACGTTCCATTTCAACAATATTTTATCAAACGTAAATTATTATTTTGTGTTAAAGGTTGCAATTAATTAAAATTGTTATTCGATTTCTATTGATATTTCACAAAGGAGACGTTTCATTTTTGTATGGGACTCCAGCCATAACATGTACACTTTAGAAAACTTGGAAAACGAACCCCTGAATACAATGTTTTTTTTGTTTCATAATAATAATCTTTAGGCACTAAGTATAAACTGAAACGTTTGTTGTGACCATCGACAGCCAGCCATGACAGGTTGGAGAGATGACGTTTACTTAACCTAGAATTTGTCAAAATTTTGATTGTTGTTTTCCGTCATACAAAGCCAAAGTCGTAAGAAGTTAAAAGAAAGAAATGAAACGAAAAAATAACACTGAAAGCCACGAAGTTGAAACGAACGGGACCACAACGAGACTGACAGACTGACTGATGTAATGTCATTGTCAACAATACAAACCTAGAATTTTTCATCCAGAAATACCTACAAATCTACAATCCACAAAAGTAGTACGTATTTTTTAACGATGAATTGAATCTTCACACTTTTTTTTTGTAATTAGTCAAAAAAAAAGTTGCTTATGATAAATATCTTACCATAATAGCAAAGAAATACTTGCCTTTTATAACTAAACTAGCGGTCCGTCCCGGCTTCGCACGGGTGGACATTAATTTTTTTAAATATTTTATTTTTTTCTTGTAATTAAAAAAGCCTATATTAATCAGTGATAATGTAGCATTCAAATGGTGAAAGAATTTTTGAAATCGGTTCAGTACTTTTTTAAGCCAATTCGTTACAAACATACATACAAACCTTTCCTCTTTATAATATTAGTATAGAAGTATAGATAAATAACGTCTACGTGATATTATTATGTTATAATGTAGCATGATTTCTTAACGAAAGCAGTATGCAAGTAAGATGACGCCATGTTCAATAGATTATGGCAATAGTTTGAGAAACTAATTTAGTTTTGTCTGAACCCCTGCGGCGGGACTTGATAATTTTGTTTTGATTTTAATACCCAGTGATGTGATTAATTTTGTTCCTTTTTTTTTATTATAATGAAAGTGTTCACATAGATGAAACTTTGTAAGGCTGATTATAGATTCTAGTCTTGAGAGGCTGAGAATTGGATGCGAGTGTTCACATAGAGGAAACTTGGCATCACTTATGATTCATTCCGGTGTTCACAAAGATGAAACTGAGAATGGGATGTAAGTTTCACATAGAGGAAACTTGACATCACTTATGATTCATTCCGGTGTTCACAAAGATGAAACTGAGAATGGGATGTAAGTTTCACATAGAGGAAACTTGACATCACTTATGTAAAATTCCGGTGTTCACAAAGATGAAACTGAGAATGGGATGTAAGTTTCACATAGAGGAAACTTGGCATCAAATATGTAAGATCCTGGTGCTCACTCACATAGATGAGGCTGAGAACAGGATGCAAGTTGTAACTACCTGTATTACATTTTAGTGCACAAAGACGAAGCCATAACATTGATATTGTAAGTACTTTGAGAGCAAAGTACCAGTCAGTATGGCCGTGTTAGATTGCTCATATTTATAGGAAACAACTGTTGTTTAACGATGTTGTAAAACCAATTGTCCGTATGTATAATTTGCTCTGTTAAACCAATAACTACATTTAGAACTTGTTTATTTATCAAACACACTGTCAGCTGTCATAAAACAGATGACATTGACTTATGGATGTGTTCCATTTCAACATCATTTATTCATTCTATTCTCATTGTAAATTAATATTCTGTGAAACTGTGTTCTGTGTTCTAATTTAAAATAAATGTAATTACCACTCCTTGAATTGATATTTTACAAACAGATAATTTATGTCAATACTCAAGACAAGTCAAGTATTTCAAGTCACAATAAAATATTGAGACTTAAAAGACTAGATTCCAAACGAATAAATTATGATTTACGGCTGTGCATAATCAAAACAATGTTTATTAATTTTAACATTACAATTTGAGAACTTAATAATTAATAGTATGATACTTTAATGTTTCTTAGATTTTACATTGCAATTTCTATGTACCAAGTTGTTTATAAACGGTTCTCGGAACTTTGATGTGATGTTACCAATTTATCAACTTTATATAAAGATAACAATTATATACTTAGTAAATTTCTAAATTATCTTAATAAATTCTAAATTAGTACCACTATATAATATTTGTTTATTATTACTCATGTAAGAAATTAGTTAGTCAAAACTGTTTGACGATCTGTGATTGGTGGATACTAAAATCTTATCAGATCTTAAAATACAAGTTATTTATAAACACAAGCTATATTGTTATACCTTCTCATTAAGTTTTAAGATAGTCTCGCTATATAAGTTTTGTTTATTAATATCTATAAAAATAGTTAATTATCCAAAGTCTGTATGATGCTCTATGATTGGTCGAAAATGGCGGTACTTTTAAAGGGTATAAAAGAGTAGGTGACCAACGGGGCGGGAACCACTTCCCTTGGATTCAACTATGGTAAAAGATGGGCTACCATTCATGTAAGTTGATTGATATTAAATATTGCTGTTAACTATAACTACTATGTTGTTCCTTATGTGTTACCTACCTATAATATGTCTATTGTTGCATTTTTGTGTAAAATCGAAATAGGGAATATTCATGTTCTGTTCCTTTCCGTTGCTAAGTCGCTATGGCTTTGAGATTAATGTGTTAAAAATAATTGTACTTTAACCAAATGCAAAAATGGGTTGCTGCTTGCTACAACCTACAATGTTTTAAAACAAGCTGCCATGAAGTTTACTTGTCCTTCCTTCTTCATGATGACCTAGTTTTGGGAACGGACAACTAGTTTTCTCACTAAAGAATTTAACTGACAAGCCTAATTGAAATAAATGCCTAGTCTTGTCTTTCTGTGCTTTTCTTCATAAAAACCCTTCCCCTACATACCTATTCTTTACTTCATATAGTAATTAACACCAGCCAGACTCACAGCTTGCTAAATAAGCTGATATTACTGACTATCCTTATAATCTCCATTCACCATTCTGACACGCGCGTGGAACACGTACGCGCCGTCCGGCACGGGCCTGGTCCTGATCGGACGGAGAGTTACCCATTACTCTCCGCCCGCAGGCCCGCGCCTACGGTGGCCGGGAGTCGTCTCGCGGCTCCCGACGCCCGGGGCGTCTCCCGCGGCGGCTGGGACGTGAGGCCCTCTCTCTCAGCCGTCCCGCCACCTCCTTCGCTAGCATGACTGTTTCGCAGAAGGAGGTGACTGCCTCCCACTCCCTCTCGCCCCGGACCATGGCTTGAACCAGTTGAACCAGTCCAGTGAATTGTTGTTTCCTTCGCGGCTTGCTGTTGTCTTTGTGTAATAATGTGTTTGGTGCTTTCTTTCTTGTTTGAAATTCGATTTGTTCTTATTAGACCCCAGATTATTTTATGGTCGGATGTGCCCCTAGCAGCCCATTTGCCTTTAATAGGTTCAAAAAGTTTTTCTGATGCATGTGGCGTTATAATGTGATCCAGTTGGGATTTCTGAGTGCCCTTTGACCATGTTACCCTGCATGATGATCTCGCTTTTGTCGTTTCTATTTGCAATTTTTCCCTGTTGGCTATATCCATTAACATTTCCCCGTTGTAGTTAGATAAGTCATGGTGTAGGTTTTGTTGGATCAGCCCTTTGCGTTGGAAACTTTGTGTATCATGTCGACCAATATGAGCGTTAAAGTCGCCAAGAATTATTAAAGTACATTTCCTTGGTTTTTGTCTCATCAAGTTTTAGCATGTAAGTCGCTTACAGTAAAGTTAAAACAATTAATTCTACTTTTGTAGTAAAAAACTGATATTTAGCCCTTTGGTACCGGCATGACAGCCTGTAAGTCGTACACAGCAATAATTGTATTATCGTTCCTAGTCTTGTCTTTTTCTTTCTCCCTTCTGGCCAGTTCTTTTTCTTTTAAATGAATTTCATAAGCTTGAATAATTTTCTGTTTCCCTTCTTCGTCCGCATTGTTAAAACTTTCACATAGATCACACTGATCTTTCTTTGGTATGTGGAATGAAATATTGAAATCTCTATTGAAAATACGGTTAAAAGTAGATTGAGATGCAAACGGTAGGCTATCTTTTGTACGAATATCTTTGTAATCCCTGTATAAGTCAGCTAAAGATTTTTCACAGGAAATGTATTCTCTTGATGTCTGGGCTCTAAGGTAATGTGATTCAATTCGGGGTACGCTATTTATAAAATTTTTCACGCTATCGTAGACCTCTGGATCAACAGTGCGATGATTATTATGTTTTCCGCGTAATTCACCCTCTACAAAACCAGTCTCAGATTTTTTTGATAATGCAGTAGCAATCGGTCTGTCATTTATTGCGAGAGTATTTTTAAAAAATGTTTTGCAAACTCTAATATTAGTGTGATTTAGCTCGAAATAAAATGCAGTATTTAATTTGCGGAAATTTTGAGTAGATGAGTATCTGTATTTTGGTTTTATTTGTGAAGTGTGAGCTATTATAAACTGTCTTTGTTTTCGCAAGTCTCCCAAACGCCAGTAATCATTAAAAATGTCTTGTCTAGAGGTCTCATCTATTTTTGCTCGACAATTTAATCGACATTTATCTCCACACAAAGGTCCCATCTTCCTTGCTGGGACTTGTTTTTTAACACTTGATGTGTAAGTCTTTACCTGTGTTTCGAAGTGTTTTTGCAATTTTACTTTTCCAATTCTTTTCATTTCTCACCCTTTTCTTGCCTCGTACGATTTCCTGTACCTCTGAAGCATTTGCCTCTGTAGTTATTTGACCTACTGATCCACTAGTAGAAGCAATGTGGTCTGAATTATTTTCTGCTTCATCATCTGAGCTACTTGATGAAGATGAACTGGAACTACTTGCAGAAGAGCTACTTGAGGAAGAACTATTTGGAGGTCTCGTGGCTTCACCTTGAAGTAAACAGGGAACATTACCTGTTGACCCAGGAATAAAAGTCAAAAAAAAAAGTCGCAGTCCGAATCGTCGAAATCACTCTGATCACTGTGCAGGGGTGAAATGTAGTATTTACTTTGGTCAGATGCAGTGTTTTCTTCGTTAATATTATTTTCCTTGTCCGTTTCATCGATGGAGGTCGTTTTGGTCGCCATATCTACCAGAAGACGCCCACGGTTCATGCTAAAAATAAACAAAAAGTAATGTACCTATTTACGAAGCGAAAATATTTTTTCGTCACCTAGGATGTGGTAACTCAAAATTATTTTGTAAATCATGCAGAAATGTTTTATTTTCACTTTAAGATAACTGATTGAACGTACGGTTTTAAATACTATTAGTTAGCAATAATTATTGAAATTTTAATAATTTACCCCATAAAAGTTAGTAAACAAAATTTTTTCAACAAAACTGCATTAAGTCTAAAACTACTAACTAAACCAACAAGAATGTCGTTATTCATAATAATTACTTCAAATCAATTCCTTGTTAACCAACAATAATGTAACAACTCGAAATACACCGACTTTATAATTAGGTTTCAATCAACAATAACGTATTAAGTCGTAAAAATACATAAATTTTTACATACCTGATTCAGTAATAACGCAGCAATTCAAAATAATGCGGTCTATTATGCAAAGCGACACGTCCTCACCACTCAAATTTTAACCGTAACTAAAGATGACGCAAAGTTGCGCGGGGTCTAATAACAGCCGGTAAATCATGAAGAGAGACTTATAACGCCATCTCGTAATTGTTTCTTGCACTATTTTAGTGACGGTTTTATTGACGCGTAGAGAATTAAATTTTACATAACAAGAATGAGTTATCTTGATTTCGTCTTTTTTTGAGTTGATACAGTCTTGTGTTAGCAGTGCAAAATGACAGCCGGTACTACGGCTTAATGTGCTTTCTGAGGCACGGAGGGGTCTCGATTTGTATTGGATGGTAGAACTACTACCGTACCTATTACTGCCGACAAACATTGCTGTGTTCCCGTTTAAAGGGTTTAGGTGAACTGTCTCCGGATGGCAACACCTCCGGTGTTGTAAATGTGAGATATTCCTTGATAGGCGACCACTTACAATCAGGTGGGCCCTTGGCTTGTAACAAACCTCTGTGGATTTTATTTGGCTGTCAAGAATTCTCATTGTAATGGTTTTTCATATTATTATTTCAGATGACTACCGTAAGTCATTGAAAGTAATTTTCTTTAATTAATTTGCATATTCAGCATAAATAATGTTCCTACTGCTGGGACACAGGCCTCCTCTGTGGGAGGGAGTAGGCCATAGTCCATCACGCGGGCCCAGTGCGGGTTGGTAGATGTCACATGTCTTCGAATTTTTTTTTGGTTTTGGTACATGTGGATTTCCTCACGATGTTTTGCTTCACCGTTTTGCGAGCAGTGGTGATTAAATAATTTACACAAACTGCCTGCTTGGGTTTGTATCCACGACCTACAAGTTCTACAACTCGTAAGTCGCAGCCTTTACCATTGGACCACCACTGCTCGAATAATTAATTACCTCTAAAACAAATACACTAATAAGGCGATTAGACCCATCCCTTTCATTGTAACGAAATGCCGTATTCTAAAAAAAAAAAACTATTTTAAATTAGAATGATTAAAAGAGGGAACGAAAATAACCGATATTTTCTATTTTCAGCTGGAAGCAAGTATCTTACTCAATATTTCAGCCTATAATGTCTAGAGTTGAAGTATACTGCTGCAACTTACGAATTGGGTGGGTCACTCAATTAAAAAGTACTACATTCACTATTACAACATGGCCGGTCCAAACTTGGCGCAGTAGGCTGCACAATAACATTTTTTACTAATTTAAAAAATGAGGATTTTCTCAATTCGACTGTATGTCGTTTTTTTTTTTTTTTTTGTCACGCGATATATCCGGAAATTGTAAATCGATTTCAAAAATTATTTTTTTGATGGATAGGGTATGCCTCTGGGGTGGTCCCTTCTTCCTTCCTTCCTGGCTTCTTCCCTCGTCTTCTGAGGTTAGTCACATCAGGTAATGCTGTAGGTTGGTATTTTAAGATCTGAATCCCAGAATCTTGTGCCAGTACTCCAAGATATATCTGTAGCGGTAACTACAACGCCACATGCGAACAACGCGTCATACTGACGCCACATCCTGCATCTCGCAAGCAGAGTTTACCGCGCAACTAGCATACATACAACATGCAGTTGCCCGCCAGACACAACACCCGTCTGGTCGGAGGATACTCCCTTTTCTATGGAGGTTGAGTGAACTTTACACCCTGTTCCTCACACCTCTTTATATGATTTCGAGAGGCATAAAGTGACCCGGGTTGGCGTGATCAATATGACGTGGTTTAATTTCATGTTATTAGATGCAATGGATCGGATTAACTTTTCTATTTCGGGCTTTAGGCAGTGTAGAAGTGGTTTGTCTGTTTGGAATAATTTTAACATATTAATATATGTATGATAGAAATTCTTTTGTCACTTTATTTTCCAGTCCTTCGTAAATACGAACGTTAGCGCTTGTGCCATTTTTGAACATCTCCAGGCGAAAATATTCAGTTAGGATCACGTACTGCTCTAGCGAGCGATCAACACAGGCTTTCAGAGAAAGCCATCAGGTGTTAGCTGGGCTCAATATTTTATGCATTTCCACACCGTAAAACTCCTGGCACTTGAAGACGGCTTACTCTTTTAGAGTTTCGGCTGAAGTGTGCTCCTATGTTTCTTAAAAGGTCTTCGATCGAGCTCGGAAGTTTAAAGCACGCTTTTGATGCCACTAAATGGATCATATAGCAGCTGCACTTTACGCAAGTAATATCCGGTATGCTTTCTTTTAAGTGGCTGAATACTGAGTTATACTGCCCAACCATGCTAGTAGTTGTATCAGACGCAAATCCTACGACGTTTTTTTAAAGGAATTGAGTTATTCTTCAGACGGAGAAGCATGGCCTCACATAAATCTTCAGCTTTACGAGAGTCGGCTTCATACAAATCAAAAAATCATGTTTCTAAAATTTCAGTATCGTTGTTGAAAAATGTCACGGACAACGCGCATTGTTTTTTTGTAGATCCATCATTCGTTTCGTCCATTACCAAACTGAAAAAAATTCCAGGAGTTTTTAAGTGCGTTATCAGCTCGGATCTACAAGCTGGTGCTACAACTTAAGACAGAACGTCAGTGGCTTTAGTACGGCCTAAAGACATTTCTCGTGCAATCGCCGAATCTGGGAATGTGTTACGTACGAATGGGACAAGAGAATTAGCCAAAGATAACAGCAGATTATGTTCAGCTAAGAATGCAGTGCATTTTACTTCTGCCCGTCTTGCTTGATCCCTGCTAGTACTACTAGTTTTTTTTTATTAGGTCACCAATGTTTTTCGTGTGCCCGAGAAAATGATACACTATCCCCAAAGTTTTATTAGAAAACCAGCGCCAGCGTCAGACAGCATGAATAGGATACATAAATGCGATGTATGCATAATTCACATCATCTGAATACATTCCATGCAGCAATTCTGCTGTGTAACATCTTTCTTTTAATTTGGCCAAATTAAAGTGTGTTTTCAGTTCCAACCATTGCACTGTGGTTCCGCCCATAGGTCATAAATCCATAAAACTCATATTCGAATTTCCAGAAACAAGTTACATATTTCGATAGACCATTAAACGAGCTATCCGGTGATATAAATATGTCACCTATTTGTTTTAATTATCACTTACTTTTTGACCTCGGAAGTGAACGCATCGTTACGTTGCACTCGCTGTTATCGGTGACTCATCATTAAAGTATTTGGTTACAAGTGAATTCTCGGAATTCTTTTATTTGTGTTGTTGTTTTGTGCAATGTAAATTCAAGAGCAAGGTATGTTTGTCACATTTGATTGTATTTTGAATAAATTGCCAGTATAATATTTGTACTATTTACGAGCTATGCTATACATAATTTATTGTATATTTTTTCTAATATAATAAACTTTGCTTAGAGCTACAAAATTTTCAAGATTTTGCAAACATTCGCAACTATCTTAAATTGTAGTTGAGACTGAAGGGTTAATGGTATAAATAAAAGAAATAGGCTGGATTAACAGAGACATAATAATATAAGAGCACACAAAGTTCTTACTCAGACGGCCATAGAATTGCAAGAGAGAGACAACATGTTAAAATATAAGTGACGTGTGTTTGACACATTGACATATTGCGTTTACAGATTACCAACACTGGCCCTTAAATCAATATCGTCTTATGTAATAGAAATTAATTAAAATGTACATACTTAATGCACAATAGCAACAAAAACATAAACATGGAGTAGCTTTAACTGTTAACATAACATAATAACACTAATAGATTATAAACAAAGTTTAACCATTACAATTATGGTATCTTTGACATTATTTGAATTACAAACTTATTATGCATTTCTTTTGACAATGGCTTTGTTAATAAGTCTGCTAACATATCTTTAGTGCATACATATTTTACATCAATAGAACTATTACAAATATGCTCCCTGATAAAATGGTGACGAATATCTATATGTTTTGTTCTAGCATGGTATACAGTATTTTTGCATAACTTTTGAGCGGACTGATTGTCGTTGAAAATTGTAACTTTACACAATGCACCCAATATCTCATGCAAAAAATTACGAAGAAACAGAGCCTCCTTACAGCTGTCAGAAAGAGACATATATTCAGCCTCTGTGCTGGATAAGGCTACAGTTCTCTGTTTTCTGCTCTCCCAGGAAACTACAGATTTGACAACCTGAAATACATAAAAGGTATAAGATTTTCTATCAGTCTCGTTCCTTCCCCAGTCGGCGTCTGCATACCCTGTAATAATAAATTCACCTTTATGAAAATTTAGACACAATTCTTTTGAACCTTTGAGATAGCGTAGTACTCTCTTTGCTGATTTCCAGTGTGTTTCATTGTAACAATCATTGAATTGACTCAGATAGCTGATTGCATGGGTAATATCTGGTCGTGATCCTACTGCAATGTACATCAGTGATCCTATCAAACGTCTATAATCAAATTTGTCCTTTTTATCAACACTTGATTTTTCAAATTTCAAACCAGTCTCCATAGGGGTCGCCACAGGTTTGCAATCTTCCATTTGAAACTTGTTTAATACTTTCTCAATATAATTTGTTTGATCCAAGGTTTTTCTGTCCTTATATTTGCAGATTCTCATTCCTAAGATATACCTTGCTGGCCCTAAATCTGTTATTTCAAACTCATTCTTGAGTTTATTTTTAATATCAATTATCTCCTTACATGTATTAGGTGTTGACATTAGCAAAATGTCATCAACATAAAGTGCTATCATTATAAGTTTATCATTACTGTGTTTATAATAAACACATGCTTCTAATGATGACTTCTTGAAATTTAATTTATCACACAAAACCTTATTAATTTTATCATTCCAGGCTTTAGCAGCTTGCTTCAAACCATAAACTGCTTTCTTAAGCTTATAGACTTTATTCTCGTTGCCTTTTATTGTGTAACCTTCAGGTTGCTCCATGAATACCAATTCCTGCAAGTCACCATTAAGAAACGCTGTTTTTACATCTAAATGCTGAATATCCATATTGTACTCAGCAGCTATAGCCAACAGTGTTCTAATGCTTGAATATCTGACAGGAGAGAATGTCTCATTGTAATTTATCCCATATCGCTGCGTAAATCCTTTTGCGACCAATCTCGCTTTATATCTGAGGATTTGACCATTGACAGCCAGTTTCTTTTTGAATACCCATTTACACTTTACAGGCTTTTGACCATCAACTCGATCAGTGAGTATCCAGCATTTATTGATGATAAACGAATCATACTCATCTTTCATCGCTTGCTTCCACCCAGCTGCTTCTGGACTACTCAGCGCTTCCTGTACTGTCTGTGGTTCATCGATATCGCTGGTACTGGATATTTCTTTGACGAGATGAGCTACCATGGAGTCATCTGAATTTGAACTCGAAGATGACTGTTCTGCATCTATATCAGGAATATAGGTTACATCTGAAAAATGATTTGAATAAAAACTTTCTTCACTATCAGAATCATTTACTGTTATCACACTATATGTTGGTCCAGGCTGACTTAAAATTATGTCATCAGAATGGACCTCATTAGAGATATTTTCCTCAGTAGATGAATCTGTAGTGGGTTCAGTGGCATTCTTTGCATCTAAGACTACTTGTGTAAATGACTCATTGCATTGATTATCATCATTTGACACATTATTTTCTTTAATAAATTTATCTTCTATAAATGTAACATCCCGAGCCTTTATACAATCTTTCGGATTTTCAGGGTCTAATAATCTGTAGCCCTTAGTATTTTAGCAATATCCTACGAATATATACTTCACAGCTTTGGGTTCTAGTTTAGTTCGACGGTGAACATGTACATAAGCAATGCAACCGAAAGTACGCAAATGTGAAATTGATACCTTGTTTTTCGTCCACTTCTCCTCTGTAGTGCACCCTCTGACGGCTGTAGTGGGAGAACAATTCTTGGTGTAGACAGCTGTATTGACAGCTTCAGCCCAGTATTTCTGACCAAGACCCGCTGTTTGCAGCATACAGCGTGTTTTTTCCATGATGCTCCTATTTGCACGTTCAGCAACTCCGTTCTGTTGTGGAGAGTACGGCACTGTTGTCTGGTGTACAACACCCGAGTCTTTCAACAGATTCTGAAATTTTAAATTACAATATTCAGTTCCATTATCACTCCTTATAATTTTTAATTTCTTATTCGTCTGGTTTTCTACTAGAACTTTCCAAGCTTTAAATGTATCAACCACTTCATCTTTCCTTTTTAAAAAATAAACAAATGTCTTTCTAGAGTAATCATCTATGAATGTAATAAAGTATTTTGCGCCACTAAATGATGTAGTAGGCATCGGACCACAAAGGTCAGAGTGAACCAACTCTAGAACTTCATTAGCTCTGTTAAAAGAATTCTTAGGAAAAGATGTACGAGTCTGCTTTCCCTCTACAGGGTGGAATTGAAGTCATGGGCATTATTTTAACCTACGGCACTACTCACGATACTGATTGCATTAGGGCTATTAATACGCAAATCAAAAATATTATTAATGCAATTAAGGAAAACCTTAAAAATGTTGTAAGTCAAATTGCACAAGGCTTATTATTGCAAATAAACACTTAAAGTAATTAAAACAAAATACTTCGTTAACGCCAATAAATGTTGAAGTATCAAAATCTTAAAGCGCAGTACAGCGCAAAGCGAAATGTAAACAAACATCACCTGCGCGCGCGCGGGTTTTTCCTTACAAGTAATAATAACAATGGTCTAAAAGACATGCCGTCCGGCGGGATTCCCTGAACTCTCTCCGTCCCACTCCCTCACTAGCAAAAATACGAATATCACCCCCGCGCGGGGTCTGCTTCCCGCCGCAACACGAACCCGGAACCAATGTCATATCGACTGCGCAGGTGCATTGACGCGTAATTGATTTATTGATCCCGTGACGTAATCGCCGTACTCGCCGCTCGCGTCATACGGTGCTTGGATTGCAGTGTATTAAGTGTTAGTGTAGTAGTTGTGTGTTTGTGTACACGATGCCTCGACCGCGTAATGTTTGTAATTTACGATCGCACAAGAAATTTACAATACCCACAAATGGTTGTATGAACTCGTGAAATGTTCCATCGCCGCAACCCAAACGACCCTATTCCTTCACGGGGTCTCATTCCACCAGAACCACTAAGAACCTGTTGGATTTTTCGTCTTTTCACGTGCCAGCACATGCACAAGCTCGTGGAAGAGCACCCGTTTACCCTCTGTCACTTTACCGACAAATAAGGTTTTTTCAAAACAATCCCCATAGTATTACCAATCTTAATTACCATAACATAAGTTTTAAACAAATGATTAAAAGAATTGCCAATACAAACCTGGATAATTATTCTACAATGGTTTTGCTATTAGGTAATAGCACTGGTATTACCACAAAGGACCTAGTGGATGGTGTCAACACCTTATTAAATTTAAACATAGGTAAGATAATGTTGTGTGCTTTTCCTTACTCTGATACTTTATCATATAACGAAAATAATTATATTTTTAAGTTGAATAGAACTATTCACAAGCTGACATGTTATCATAGTGACAAATTATTGTATTTTGACACTAACAAGTTTGTTAGTGGTTTTAAGTTAACTCAGAGAACTTTATTTCTGTCTGGGGAATGTAGACATCTGATTGCTATGTTGATAGCATATAATATTAACGAGGTTATAGTTAATATAACAAATTCTAGGATTAGTGACGAATCTGTGTTGCCTAGTTATACTAACAACATAGTGATTAATTATGAATTGTCATGTTGTACGAAGGAGGATCCACCTATAACACCAACATCCTTGGAGACCACTACCAGTCAGATAGGGCTCTCTCCTCCTGCTGGAACTTATACGGGCAATCTAGACTCTCCAGTTGTAGTTGTGGAGGTCACTCCGGATAATTATTTAAACTAGTCAGTGAGACAACAGAAGTTACCCCTTTAAATAACCAATTATTATTACAGAATAATAAAAAGGTATCTTCTGGCAATATATTTAATAACACTAAAAAACCAAAAGGAGTGCAACATAATTTAAAATTATTTCATCAAAATATCCAAGGTTGCGCTTCCAAATTATTGGAAATAGAATTGTTTTTGGAAAACACCAAGTTTGATGTAATTTGTTTAACAGAGCATTGGCTGAAAGATCATCAAGTAATGTCAATTAATTATGAAAATTATTGTGTAGTTAGCCATTTCAGCCGAAAACGTATGATACATGGCGGGTCATTAATATTACTTAAAAATTCTATTAAATCGAAAGAACGAAAAGACATCGCCGGGCTGTCTGTTGAACACACCATTGAATTGTCCTGTGTTGAGCTTGATAAGCATGTTATAGTATGCGTATACAGACCTCCCAGTTACCAGAATCTATCTGTATTTGATTCTGTAATGGAAGATGTCTTAAAGAAACTTAGTACTAGTAGTAAATCAATAATCGTATGTGGAGATTTTAATATTAATTTATTGGAAAATAACTTGAATACTGTCAGATTGTTAAGCCTTTTTAGGTCATTTGATTTGTCAAATGTTTTTATTGAACCAACCCGAGTGACAGCTTCCTCTGCCACTTGTATAGATAATATTTTTTGTAATTGTGATTACTTACACAAACAAATTGTAAATAAGTTGCCGTCTGATCACAGTGGACAAACAATTACATTTAGCTCCTACATGCCGTTACAAAAAATTCAAATAAGGTTTAGGACAATTACATGTAAAAATTTGGAAAAATTAAATAATTCTTTGGCCAGTAAATTATGTGACCAGAATTTTAATAATATAGGTGACCCAAATGAGTTCTATGCCGAGTTCTTTTCACTGTTAAACGACCAGTTTAATAACACTTTTCCACTAAAAACTAAAAGCATTTACACAAAGTTTTTATTTAGTGACTGGGCGACTCCAGGTATTCGTAAAAGCAGGGAAAAACTTTTTGAACTTTATGGCTTAAAGCAACATTTGAAAAATGAAAACTTTCATCGGTATGTTGCAAAATATTCAAAAACTTTTAAAAGTGTGTGCCAAATAGCTAAAGCTCTTTATATTAGCAATAAAATAAAATCAGCTGATGATAAAATAAAGACTACCTGGCAAATAATAAATAATGAAACAGGTAGGAAAAAACAGCGTAATACTGAATTTAATTTAGAGACTGCACATGGCCCCATCAACTCAGATGTAGAAATAGCTCAGGAATTTGAAAATTTTTTTGCGAATATTCCCTTTAAAACTACTGAAGCTTTAAATTCATCCCCCACACTTTCTGCTGCCTTGCTTAAAAAGAATGTAAAGCCATGCCCTTTGGAGTTTAGGTTTCAGCATACAAATCCCCAGGCTGTTATAAAAGCTTTTAAAGATCTTAAAATTAAATCAACAGAAGATCTCTGGGGAATGTCTGTAAAAGTATGTAGATCTCTCATAGAAACCATTGCGCCTTATTTAGCTTTCATATTTAACACCAGTGTTGATCAAGGAGTTTTTCCGGATCTTATGAAACATAGTAAAGTAGTTCCATTATTCAAATCCGGTGACAGTAAAGAACCCAACAATTATAGGCCTGTGTCGATTCTGCCAGTTCTCAGTAAGGTGTTTGAAAAGCTTATGCTCAATCAAATGTTACGTCACTTTAATAAAAATTCCATCTTTCATGAACACCAGTACGGTTTCACCAAAGGGCGTTGTACTACTGACGCCGGTGTTACCCTAATAAAGAACATTTTTAACGCCTGGGAAGAAGCACAAGATGCCATTGGAATCTTTTGCGACCTCTCTAAGGCGTTCGATTGCGTAAACCATGAGACACTTCTGATGAAACTGGAGCACTATGGAATTAGAAAAAAAGCACTTGATTTGCTAAGATCGTACCTGAAAGATAGAAAGGTTAAAGTTCAAGTAAACGGCATAAACTCATTAGGGTCTGAAATGACAATGGGCGTTCCTCAAGGTTCGATATTGGGTCCATTCCTCTTTTTAGTTTATATTAACGATTTACCCCAATTACTTCAAAATCAACCAAAGATGGTGTTATTTGCAGATGATACATAATGATGTATCATCTGCAAATATTAGATTTTGTGACCGTCGGTCTATTTTAAAGATCAATGGATCTTTAAAATAGACCAACGGTCACAAAATCTTGACGACGTGAATAGCTCTATTCTTCAGGTCCAAGATTGGTTTACGGTAAATAATTTAGTACTTAATGAAAAAAAAAACCAAATGCATTAGATTTAAATTGCCCAATGTTAGAAGCAGCGAATGTGACATCATATTGAATGGCCAAAAACTATAGTTTATTGATCAGACAGTTTTCCTAGGAATCACGCTAGACGAGAAATTACAATGGGGGCCTCATATAACATCTATTGCGGGGCGGCTAAGCTCGGCCGCTTATGCTGTTAGAAAGATAAGACAGTTAACAGATGTAGAAACCGCGCGTTTGGTCTATTTTAGTTACTTCCACAGTATTATGTCATATGGCATTTTACTGTGGGGTCGGGCTGCTGATATTGAATCTATTTTTGTTTTGCAAAAGAGAGCTGTCAGAGCCATTTACAATCTACGTCGTCGTGAATCTCTTAGGGAACTATTTAAAAAGGTTAATATTATGACGGTACCTTGCCAATACATTTATGAAAATATTATGTATGTAAGAAAAAATCAACATCTTTTTAATAAAATAAGTGATAGACATAATTTTAATACTAGAAATAAAGATAATTTAGATCAACCTTTTTTCAGATTATCTAAAGTGCAAACATCTTTTATGGGGTACTGTGTTAAATGCTACAACAAAATACCTTTTGATATATTACAATTAAATGAAAGAAAATTTAAAACTCATATAAAAAGTACACTTTGTAAACAAGGATATTACAAATTGGAGGATTATATCCAAGATAACAATGTTTGGAAACATGCTGGTCCTGCTCCATAGGACAATCTAGAGTCTAGACAAAATCAAACTGGTTGCTAATTTAATTTATACATACACATTTTTTTTTACATTGTTTTTTACATTCTTTGACAAATGTAACTCACACACTTTTTAAAATACTAGTAAAATTTTTCAATCTTTGTAAATATGTGGACACCATGTATCTATCACATAACTGATTTACCAGTCTGTTATATTTTTAATTCTTTTACCATTTTTGGTAGACTAAATTTTATTTTAGGTGCATCGTCTTCACATATAATTATATAAACAATGTATACAAAAACTTGTAAAACATTTTAAAAGAGTAACGGTGGAGTTTCTTGCCCATTCTTCTCCACACGAAAACTACATTTTGGAATGGGCGACTAGAATCAATTCTATTTTTTCATTTTAAATTTTGACGTTCAAAAGTGCCTTTTAAGTGCCTATTTGAAATAAATGATTTGACTTTGACTTTGACTTTGAATCCACAAGCTAGGTACGTAAATGTTTTTTTTTAATGTATGTTAGTTGACGTAGTTTTGACCGTCCTAAGCCAGCAAAGTACGAAGGGAAAGTTGGAATTTATTATGAATCAATTCATTGGCAACTTACGAATGTCACGTGAGTCGGGCGGGGTCAAAGAATTCACGCCCAATGACGCGTACGGCGTAGTGTACCTACGCATTTGCTATCGAGAAGCGCAAAGTATTTGATACTTTCTATGACTTACTATATTTTAAGGTTTTCCATACTTGCATTAATAATATTTTTGATTTGCGTAATAGTAGCCCTAATGCAATTAGTATCATGAGTAGTGCCTTAGGTTAAAATAATGCCCATGACTTCAATTGCACCCTGTATACATGATACACATTTCTGAAAACCACTGTTATTATATGAAATGCCTGTAACCATACCTCTCCTTAGTAACTCCATGCTCCGATGATTGAGGTGTGCCAGCCGATGATGCTATACCTGCTGAGAAGGGTTTTCTTCCTTCTCAATGACAGCAGGCATTGCTACAGCTTTCGAACTTTCTTCACTTGCAGCCAGCTCGTTCATAATACAAGTCTTCTCAGCACAACCACTATCTGAAAGTCTGAGAGGGGCATCGCATTTCATAGTAAAGTTACAATTCAAAGTAGTTGATTCTACTGTGTCTAGTCGATAGATGCCATCACATAGCATGGCTATTGCTATCATGACCTTATTGTCATAAATTTGACACATGCTAGAACTAAACACTACTTTAAAACCTTTTCTCACCATAGCACTCACAGATAACAAATTAACAGTTAAGTTAGGTACATAATAAACATGACTTATTGTCTTTATGTCACCATTTCTCATTTTAACACTGACAGAACCACTTCCAGCAGTGTATAACTTGTCACCATTAGCTATATTAACCTCTATTGGCTTTTTATCACTCACAAAATCACTCATGACACTTTTGTCCCCACACATATGTTCTGTAGCACCGCTATCTATGTACCACGAACCATGCTTGATGTTTGCTGACAGCGCAATTAGTAGGGCTTTCGATTTGTCCGTATTGGTCTTCCCAGTTTTCTTTTGCTCGGACTTAGGACAATCTTTAATAAAGTGTCCCACCTTCTTGCACCTGTAACATCTTGGTTATTTCCGAACAAGTAAGGCGGAGCCAGCCTCACTTTTGTCACTTCTACGGATGTTTTCCTGCAATAACTTTCCTTTTACAATTTCACTGGAAAGTTTTACATTTGAATTCTCCATTGCCATTATGAGCGGATCATAATCTGAGGTCAACCCGCTTAACAATTATTACAGCTATAAAGTGATCCTCTAGTGGTGATCCTATTTCACTAAGCATTTGTGACATCTCTGTGATTTTGTTGATATAGTACTCCATATTTTCGCTCTCATTCACCTTGGTAGCAAATAATGTTCTAAGGAGCCCCAGCCTACGACATAATCCCTTGTCTTCATAGGCTTTTGTTACGTTGCTCCAAGCTTCATATGCCGTTTTCGCGTTGCGTATGTGTGGAATTACTGACGATTGAACAGCTAAAGCGATTCGTGATTGGGCCTTCATTTGTTTTTTTTTTATCATGTGCTTCGTCTTCCACACACTCCCATAACTCTTCCTGTATTAACATCATCTTCATCATAAATTTCCATGAGCTGTAATTTTCTATTCCTTTTAATTTCTCGATGGAAAGAAAATTTGTTGGAGATGCACCCGCCATGTTGTTGACGAAATCACTACACCGTATTCTTGTAGGTTAAGATTTCGCCGGTTTGTTTTATTTTGCGTAAAATACATACAAATTTATACTTTTGCGACGCTCTGGGCCCATAACCTGAAGGGTTAATGGTATAAATAAAAGAAATAGGCTGGATTAACAGAGATATAATAATATAAGAGCACACAACGTTCTTACTCAGACGGCCATAGAATTGCAAGAGAGAGACAACATGTTAAAATATAAGTGACGTGTGTTTGACACATTGACATATTCCGTTTACAGATTACCAACAGAGACTGTATATTTTAAAAATATTATACTTTGATTTGCGCCATTCTGCGCCGACGGCTGCTATAAAGGGCCTACGAAATTTGCAACTAATTTCAAACTTTTCTTTCAGGTACTTTGATCAAGTGTTCCTTCTAAAGGATGTATATCTTTGAGATTTGGAGTACTGTGAGTGGAAAAGCAACCAAAATACATCAAGGTATATTAGAAGTTTTGCTGTCATCATTCAGTGATCTCGAAAATATAGACTTTAAGGATTTAGGTGATCGTATACTGTGTTTATGTAAAAGTCTTGATTATTATTGGAATCAAGTAGGTAGGAGTAAATCAATCAACTTAAGTATTCTGATTGGTTGAAAGACATTGAATGTATTGAGTTAAGAAGGAGCCAACAACAAACATTTTAAAGCTTTCAGACGAGATCACACTCGAAAAATGTCGAGAGAACTTACAAACTAGATTTACTGAACAGACTTTTACTTAGCTCAGATCCTTATATTACCTACTGGCCTTAGGAAACTTCTCCGTAAGAAAAAGAGCGCAATGTCAAAACAAATTTTAGATTTATTGCAAGTCTAGCTAATTTTAAATCTGTTATGTAAGTTCTAATTTTAAGTCGATTTCGTGTAAAATATCTATTGATTTCCATTTTTATTTTTTCATTTATCTATTTAGTTGTCTTTTTGACACATAGAGAATACACCCCAATATGAAGAGTTTTGATTTATTGTCAAAAACGCTTCAGAACGGGGGACAAGCACACTTAATATTTTGATATTTATTTTATTATTCTTATCGTGTTAACAAATTATCAAATATATATCGTTATGTATTAATTTACATATACACTAATATATTATGAGTTTTTATTGCAACCTGAACCACTTCCCATGAAAAAAAAGCATTAAAATAAGATTTTCAGTATTTATGACCGCTTTTGTTCGGCGGCGGTACCACTGTGCATTGTGTTAATAAAATACTATTAAACAGTTTATTTTATATTTATTGAGAATAGAACCATTGTTGAGTACAACCATTGTTGAAAAGGGCAGGGTCGAGTCTCTCATGCCCTTAGTCCACAGAACATGTGTGTGGGTTCATGGACCACAGATTAAATAAAATATTACAACACAGAACATCCTCTCTGTTTTATCTAATTATTTTATGTAGATACAATCATGTATACCTTAGCTACTTATTTCTAAGTCTTATAAATCATTAGTCATAACATATCAACAGATACAAATTTCTTATAAATAATTTTATAAATTTTAACCATGTCATACAATGGATAGTTATGAGTTAACAATTCTTGAACCTGTAAAGTAATAAAGTATTTATTGATTTTGAAGAATAAACATTTAATGCAGTGAGTAGTCATTGAACCTTAATGGTAAACATCTTGATCTGATGGGTCTAGTGTTATGACTTTGAGTTGAGACTGGCTCAGCTGTATCATGATTAACGTTTGAATTTGAAGTTACATTATTGTCAAGAATGAGTTCACAACCATAATCAGTGTTATCATACTTGTCAGTTATATTTTTATTTACATCATAGTTATTTTCAAAATTATCTAACACAACAGTTTTCTTCTTTTCTTTATCTTTATTTGTAATATCCACATTTTCTTTTAGTATCCCTTTATATGGTTTTATATGTGTTAGGTCTCGTCTATATATTGCTCCATCTACATTCACTTTGTATGACCTTTCATTAACTTTTTCTACAACAAATCCTAATTTCCATGTGTTGGTGTTTTCGGGACTTATTTGCACCGCCACATTCTGACCGTATTTAAAGAGAAGGGTTTTTTGCAGTTTTTATCATAGTAGTATTTACTTTTGTCTCATTTAGCTTTAATTATTTTTGGAATGTCAGTCATCAACACAGGAATGAGTTGCTCTGATGTACTTGGCATTAGAGTCCTAGTTTTTCTAGATAGAAATTTTTGTGCAGGACTACAATCACCTCCTCTACTTGGTACATTTCTCTGGTGTAACAGTGACATCCAAAAGTCTTCACCGGCTTCATATGATTTAAGAATAAGTTTCTTTGCAGATTTAACTGTAGCTTCAGCAATTCCATTGGACTGAGGGTAATGTGGGGAAGAAGTTACATGGATAAAATCCCATTCTTCAGTAAACATAGAAAATTCTTTGTTAACAAAATTAGTAGCTCCATCCGTACATACTCTTTGTGGTATACCATATCTTGCAAAATTCTTTTTACATATATTAATAACTTCACTAGAAGATAAAGGACATGGCCAATTTTTGTAAGGACGTCGGCATAGTTATTGAATTCAATATACACCAATGATTTTTGGTGTTTTATATTCGCGAATATTGGCTCATTAAATTGCTATAAATAAAAAACTCAGAGAACTTGTCATTACAATAGACTGGACAAAAACAGTTTCATTAAACCTTTTAATCAGATCGCTAGCAAGTAGGTGTATAGACTATAATTTCACTATTAAAAGACTTAAAGGTGCTTTATAGTAGCGAACAGTTGTGAATTATTACGTATAACTGATATAGTTTTAGTATTATTAAGCATTTAAACAAAGTAATGGCCAACTTAATTAAGGATTTTTAACTGCATATTGACTAACAATTATTAAACTGGGTAATAGTCTCAAAAAATGTAACAATAATAACAAACAACATAACATCACGCCTGTATTCCGCGAAGGGTCAGGCAGAGGTGTACCTATAGTACACCCACATTTCACCAGTTATTTTGAGTACCATGTAATAGGGGGCGAGTCTATTGCCATCAACCGGGCACAAATCCACACTCCGGGCTGCTACTGAGAAATTCCTGATACCAACAACCAATATCACTTTGCTTGATCTGGGAATCGATTCAGGACCTCATGCTCAGCAGTAGCGCTTGCAACCACTGGACCAACAAAGTAGTCATAATAACAAATATAACAATATTAACAAAGTATATTCGAAACGAATGTTTTTCTTTAAAGTAGGTACATTTACAAGTTACCCTATTATTATTTTTAAATAGTTCAATAAACAAGGGAAGCACAAAATAAAACAGAAGAGTAAAAAATATTATTTATTTATTAGAGAAAAAAGTAAAAATATTTTGATATATTATAATTATTGTATTTTTAGGAATTTGAATTTAATTGAAAGAATAATCAAGATGTTAAAAGTTTAACAAAGGAAGTCTTTTTAATCAAAATAATGAAGTTACAAAATACAAAGTTGTGGTGTTATAAATTAAATTAACAAATGGGGAATTAATAGTTATATGGACTCTATCACATCATACTCCGGGCTGGCCGGAGGGGTATAGGTTGAGGATGCAGCTAACAATATCTTAAATGCCTACCTAGATAACATACATTACAGCAATGCAGCAATTGTGTTAATAAAGAGACCGAAGGAGGTCTATCAAATATAACATTATGCGGTACCAAATGTAACAATTTGTTTCTGCATTGTTGAAACATACAGTGAACAGATGTGATTGAAGCTCGCTTATAATTAGGTAATGATATGGTATCAGTTTCCGTTTGAAGTGGCCCTCTTTGAACAGGCTGTAACGGTGGTGGCTCTGGTGGGCTAACAGCTTGAACATTAGGGGCTGCTGCATCATTGTCCAAATTCAATTCCTGCATGTCCGGTGATGAGTCATGCACCTCCGGTCTATTTGGTCGCATCTAACACACATGGCAAACATAGTTGTTTCTTGAGGGCTGAAAATAAACCACAGTTAGAATAAACACAGATAAATGCTTATGTTTATATAATTTTTAGTAACAAGGGTATCTTTTATAAACATGTCTTTACGTTTTCAAGTATTATGTTTTGTAAAATGAGCAGTACTAAGTATATGTTAAAGATGGAAAATATATAAAACACAGATATTACAATCATATATAAGTATATAGTATGAAAACTCGTTTTTTATAGATTAATACAACTAGATATTTATAATAATGAAAAACTAAATGCTTACCACATAATTAGTATTTTGTGATAATAGGACAGCTTAAGGACACTCCATACTGACATTATGGTGTCTTATTTTCCTCACAGATTTGCCACAACCAAGGCAAACCATGTTGTGCCCCAGTAGTCTCTCATGTTCACCAGCTTCGGTATTTAAGTAATAATAATACATGGATGACAAATAAATGTATACAGAGGTAACTGAAAATAAGATGCACTGTAAGTTAATTTCGCATACCACAATATTGTATAAAAATAAATCAGATTAAGTTTTTTCTAGTCCAACTTCTTACCTGGGTTTAAGCATTTCTTATTCAACGCGAAAGTCTTGTTTGATGATAATTATGTAGAAAGCGAGATGCCTCTGCAACCTTTGCATGGCTATTCCGCAGTTGATGCACCTCATATTGATCCACAAAACAAATCCGAAACGCAATGCAAATCAGAGTCCAGTGTGCAGTGTTAATAGCAAGGTAATCGAGTTGTAGAAGGTATCAGTCCGTAGAAATAAGCAGGGGTCAAAAATATTAGAAAATAATAGCAAAAACATAATCACAGTACGCAATGAAATATTGAAGAATCTGCAATCATAAAACAATAGTTTGACATTTGACATAGACAATGACAAATTGTCAAACAAGTAAACGCGTTCCGTTTTACGTTTATTTTTTTATGTGAAATATAAAAAAACTATCTTACGCATCAACATTATGAAATTATAATTTTATTAAAATGCAATAAATACCAATGAAGATAGTTTTGTATGAATAAAAATTTTATTGAGTCTACTAGAATCAAAAACCGCAATGTCCATATTCGTGTTTTGGCCACAATACATTATTTTGAATTATTGGTTGTTTGTACATTCAGTGGTTTATGTAGTATAATAAAAATACAGTAAATACATCATATAATGGTCGCATATTAATGGAATTACGTAGATTCGTCACAGTAACAAGAAAATTGAATAAATAGTCTGGACTTTGCTGTTTTTGAAATAAACCACTGGACTTTGCTGTTTTTGTTGCACGCGTCTGATGGACATTGCTTATTTTGAAACATACCTATTTTTATGTACTACGCCTGGTTAGTATTGATACTTTGAATAGCAAAGACTATAATCCTTAAGTACATCATTTTATAAATTGAAGTCCAGTAATTGAAGAAAATTGGCGGTACTTTTATTTAAAAATAAAAAATAAATTATATACTTAATGTTTAATTAATTTAAAAAAATATATAAAAAATATCAAATTAAATTATTAATGATGGTAGCTCCTCTTGGACTTGGCACATCGATTCTTCAGGGTTATCGTCGTCTCCGTCGTCACCAACATTATGACGTACAGGAATGTCGTGTGGCAGTACTCGAGCAAAATATCCTAAGGTATCTAAACTGCGCCAATCATTGCCGTAATGAGTTTTAAGTAATTGGCCGACGTCTCTCAGTTTTAACTGTTTTATTGACACTCCTTGTGTCATTACAGTCGGTGCAATCATTGCAGAGGTTTTATTTTTTTTACAAATACTTTTATACTGACTTAAGTCTTGTCGATAGTGCAATTCACCTCGAAGACCCACCATGTCACTACATCTGCTGCTTCTTTTTAGATAGAATCTTTTGCATTTAGCAAAAGGTACATGCCACTTACCAACATTTAAAAATATGTCTTTTAACGTGCTTTTCCAGTCGAAGATTGGACATGTTGTTGCTACGTTAATAACCGTTGCATGTTGACTTACTACATCTATGTATTCACTAGGATTTATAATATTTTCCCTTTTTCGCAGTTGCTTTTCAATGTGGGCAAAGACTCGGTCAGCGGGAAGAAATGAGTGACCCACTACGGGGAATACTATTTCTATAATTTTAATTTGCGTTGGTGCATGATGGACTAACCATTTCGAAAGCATAGCTATTAATATAGAGTTTTTATTCTGTCCGGCGCATCCATCAGCCATAATCCGAAGTAAATTACATTCAGGTGTAAATTCAGTATTACAAAGTCGATGAAAAACTGCAGATGAAATTAGATTTGAATCCTTTGCATATTCATCTTCGGTCCAGCAGTAACTGAATATATTTTGCCTCGTCAATGATGATTTTGAACTGCCTTCTACTATTGTGAAATTAAAAAAATAAAGTTGTCTCGAGTAATAGGTACTCTGATCTGGAATTTTAGGTAATACCATATTTTTTTGGCAGTCAAAGGATATTATTTTTATTGAAGGGTCTTCTGTTTTCAACATATCAAAAAATGCCTTTGCACGTCTCTTGTGGACTGTTTTTTCAATCATCAACCGACTTTTATCAGGCTCTTTCGTGACTTTTAATTTTTCCGTCAACTGCAAACAAGTTGAACATACATCAACACGTGGTGACCCAAATCCTAAATTGAAACATGTATTAAATATGTTTCGGAAATATAAGGCCTTTACTTTAAGATGTTCGGCTGTCTGGTCATTATACATTTTGGCCATATTATTTATGCTCAATTCTGACGGCAAATACATTCGCTTAGAATTGCCTCTGCAATAGTGAGCTTCAGTGCATTTAAATTTCTTAATGAATGAAATTACATTTTGTTTCTTATCTTCGTATTTATGTGACTTATGGTCACCACCGCGGTTTTCCTTTGGGAATTTGCCTTCTAAATAATAATTCTTTACCACATTTTCTATCCGATACCTTTTGATGTGCAATATTTGTAAAAAAGCTTTTTGGCAAACAAATATCATCTTTTTTTGAGATCTACAGTAAATCCTGTACATTCTTTGCATAGCTCTGGTATTGTAATGCTTAGTATTAGACCGAGGACGACGACGTTTTGTTTGCACAGCTATAACATGTTTTAATATGAACATATCTTATTTTACTTTATCCTTTACGGCATAAAAAGATTCATGAAATGATTGTAAGTCATTCATACAAATTTCAGAGCATTGCAGCTTTTTGTCTTTATGTGAACACGTCGGCTTAACAGGTAAGTCTTTTGGAGCGTATCTGGAACAACAAAATTTCAGATCTGTACTTATTTAGTTTGTTTAATATTTTTACCTGCTACGTACGGTGATACGGTATCATTAGGTAGATACAAATTTATTGTTGCTGAGAAATTTTTAGAGTCGCATACAAATGTTTTTACTGTTTCATTATGCTTCGATGGTAAACTAAATTTAAAATAAACATACAACAATGACGATTGGCTTCATAGTATACTATACTATACCTACTAATACTCAGAATATAATACAATATCTACGTTTAGTAAAGTGTGATAGGCGATTTGTGTAAATGTAATTTCGGTGTTGAAACAATGAACTTTGGCCAAAGAAGACTTTGATTTTATTCGCAAAGATATTTTAATAGTCTATAAATAAAATACAAATAATCATAAATGAACTGTAAAAAAAAAATACAAATTTTATGTTTAAATGGGGTGAAAATTTCATTTTTGTCAATAAATTGTACAATAAAGGACGATATAAAGTCATTATAAACTGAGTTTGAAAACTTTAAAAACAAAGTATCAAAACTATCTAATTGTGATTTACTCACCGGTCATTTTTGGTCTTGTTTTTTTTCCAATTTGCACTATCAACTCGGCGTTTTCGAGCATCTTTATTATCCACCACTTGGGGATAACATTCCATAGTTCGTTTATTTATAAAAATTATAGCTTACAAATCTGTTTTAACACATCAACAACGAAATAAACGAGAGCACTCCTAACAGCAAATACCTACCATATTCCGCCATGTTGTTTATGCGACCGTGATTGGTTGTGATGGACAATGCTTGTTCAGATACATACACAAGTGGACAATGCTGTTTTTGTAGCAAACATCGATTTTTAAATGTGAATTTCTATGAGACATTGCGGTTTTAGTTCCATATTGAATAAATAGATGTTTTATTTTTTCACTGGAGATTCATATGCCATAGACAACACAATTTCAGTTTTTTATGGACATTGCGGTTTTTGATTCTAGTAGACTCAAATAAAAAAACATTTAATGTTCCTAATTAGAGTATTTTGTCGTCCATATCACATGTCTACAAGTAGTATGCATGGTGTGGAACGCCCATTAATAGATTTATCTTTCTCTATGGTCCATTATGGCGGACGTTGACAAATGATACTCTGAATTCGTTGCATTACTAAATATTTTGAAATAAAAACTGACAAGTTCAGAGAGGTTGAAAACTACGTAATAATTCATTTTTCTATTTTTAATATACAATATTATTTACTATGTATGTGTATATGGAATGTACTTTTTTGTCCATGTCCTTTCTTAGTTTATCAATTTCATAAAAGTTTGAGTAATGATCAGCCGTTATAAGAAAATTAAGAGACTGTGAACTTAGATTTACATTGAACACATCCATAGAGATATACTGAAAGGGATACATTGGTATGTCATGAGATAACATTGGAAATCTAGTTTGGGATGGAGAATATTTTGTGCAAATTCTACATTTTTCTACAAAGTTTTTTATATCTTCAGACATGCCTGGCCAAAAAATATTTTGTTTAGCTAATTTAATTGAGCTAGCAGCGCCATTGTGACTTATATGAATTTTTGACAGCAATAAGTTTCTCATGCGCCTGGGAATTAAAATCTGATCATTTCTAAAAATTATATCTTCCTGAATGGACAGATCAGAGGCAAATTTATAGAACCATCTGAGATTTTCAGGCATATCTGAAATATAATCTGGAAATCCATTTACAATGTACTTTTTGAGCTCTAGACACTCTGGATCATTCTCCATTTCTTTCTTTATGCTTTCCATTATTTTGTTTGATGCATTGAAATATTTTGCTGAAGAGTGTTTACTAATAATCTCAAATATTTGTTTATCATTAGCCTTAGTAAAAGAATTAGACTCATCTTGTATTGAGTAGGTGCTCTTGAAAGTGCATCTGCTACAAAGTTATTTTTTCCACTTATATACTCTATTTTTAAATAATATCTTTGAAGAATCATTAACATAAGTTGTAATCTTTTTGGAGCTTCAACTAGAGGTTTCTTAAGAATATTTATCAAAGGTTTATGATCCGTTTTTATAATAGTATTAGTATTTGCAGTTACATATTGACCGAATCTTGAACAAGCGAAAACCACAGCTTACATTTTTTTTTCGGTTTGGGCATATCTTTTTTCTGTACTGGTTAAAGTTCTAGAAGCAAAAGCTACAACCTCATTATTTTGATAAAGTGTTGCTCCAAGTCCCATGCTGCTGGCGTCGCATTCTATTGTTAAGGGGTTGTTCATATCATAATACTTAAGGGTTGGTAAACTGGTTAAAGATGAACTAAGCTGATCAAATTCTAACTGTTCCTTTTCTGTCCACTGCCATAAAGCATTTTTTTGGTAAGCTCGTAAAGAAGTGACTTTAAACCTTAAGTTTTTAATAAATTTACTTAGGTATGTTACCATTCCTAGCAGTCTTAATACCTCCTTGGAGTTTGTAGGTATTGCTATATTCTTGATAGCTGTGATTTTCTCTTCATCAACCTTCAGGCCAGCATCAGTTAATACATGGCCATAGAATTTCACTGATTTCTGTCCAGTTCTTCTTTAAGAGGCGTTCGGAGTGCCATGGGCACACGACGTGCTGGCTGAATGCGAGGTGGAACATTTTCATCAATTTCCAAATCGAAAATTCCTGGTAACTGGCCATATCCTTCAAACACATCCGGATATTTGTTTATAATATTCAGTGCTTCCTTGGCGCTTTGACTGCACACTGATACTGCATTACAGTATTTTATTAACCCTAAGGCAACACAAGCAGACTTTGATAGTAGAGGTTGATGACTGACATTCACAACATAAAAATTAATAACAAACTTTTTGTTTTTATAAATACATTCAACATCAGTCACACCTAATGTCTCTATGTCTGTTTCATTAAAACATTTCAATTTTAAATCAGTAGGATGCAAATGTTTCAGACAGTCATTTCCACAAAGTTTCTTGTATTGTTTGGCACCTATTACACAAACATGAGCTCCCGTATCCAACGTACAGAAAACATTTAATCAGGTGTTGTTGAACTTCAAACAGAGTTTCACTTCCTTGTGGCCAGATTGCTGATTTGTCCTGATTTTAGATATGTCATAGAGAGACTCGGAGGAGGAAACCAGTGATAACAATCACTGGTTTCTTCCTCCGAGTCTTCTCTTTGTAATTCTTTCACCATTTTGGTCTTCTTACATACTTTTTTGGAATGATTCCTACCTTGGCAATTTTCACATCTTTTTCCACAAGCAGGACAAATTTTCTTTTTGAATACATGTTTCTCACCACAAAATTTGCACAATAATGATTTGCTGTCAGTTTTGGTCTGTTTTTTGTTAATTTTATGAATCTTTTCCAATTGTTCGGAACACAAATTCTGAAGTTGTTCAGTTTTTGCTTCGGCCGATTTGCAAATATTAATAGTTTGGGTGAGATCCAGTTGATCTATCCGTAATAATTCCGTTTTAATTTCCGGATTTCTAATGCCTACTATAATTCTGTCTCGTAGCACTTCGTCAATCATACTGGTACTGTATCCGCAAGTTTTAATTAATTTTCTAATTCCAGTATATAGGTATCTATGTCTTCACCCTCTGATTGTGATCTTTTGTTAAACAAGTACCGGCTGTATATTACGTTGCGTTTCTTCTCAAGAACTGCGGACTCTATAGAAAGCCACCTAGTATGACAAGACAACGGTGTCGAGTCGTGGCCATAGTAAAAAATAACTTGTTTTTAATTTTCAAAGGATTTATATTTGTATTTGAAAAGGAAAATGCCATTTGTTTTCAAATAAAATACTTTTATTATATATATTTTTTATCCTTTATTAAAAAGAACTAGGTTCTTAATAATTAATTACAATCTAGCCTATAAGACTAATAAGCAATTTTAATCTAACTTAATTTTCTACGTAATACTTATTTTAAAACTTAGAATAGTGTTGATTTTTTACAAAGGTATACAAAGCAGAGGTCACAGTAGGCACAAAACACAGTCCAGAATGCGAGCAAGGGTCAATTCCACGATCAGAGTCCGGTATACAAAGCAGAGGTCACAGTTGGGCAGGCAAAGAATTGCGATGAGAACAGGAAGCGTGAACAATTAGCGAGATGCAAATTGGCACTGATTGACGTCTGACGATTGTTGTTACTTTTTGCCGCACGCACACACTGCACTTGCTTGTCTCTAATTGGGCGGAACAAGGAAGGGGTGAGGCCGGTCACTAGCTGCGCTTCCACAGGAATATTTTCTTAAGTGAGCATGCTTAAGTTTGCGCCATAGTACGACGCGCAGCTACACACACACAATCACTTGTCTCGCTAGCGCGAGGTCGACTGGAACGCGATCCGACTAGTTCCAAGCGCCTCGATTTATTATCCTGCGGGGGAGAGGGGGCGTCCGTTTTACCCCGGGGGCCCGCAATGCCCGGCTTCCCCTACTTACTTGGTATGCTTGATTAAGACTGTGCCGACCAAAACCGGCGAGCGCTATTTAGGTATTTAACTTCATGCGATCGCTGTGTGCGAGTCACGCACACAGCTGCGCTCTCAAGCGTGCGTGGCTGTTGAAGAACAAAACTTGGTAACTTAAATTTAGTCAAATATAGCATTGTGTGGATTGTGAGTGAATATAATTCTAGTACAGAGGCCAGCACATCAAGCTACCCCAATCCGTCAAATTTCTTTGATAGATTTTCAATTTTACCACGAGGGAATAAGGTTCATATTCAAATGCGTGCACTGACTGGACAGGTCCGCTCAATCTGTGTGGTTCTTTCCTCAAAAGACCATTTCAGACACCAATCTACATGGTCTTCACATGATTTGACCAAGATTTTGTCTGGACTTTAAAAGCGACTGTGACTTCTGAGTTTGTTTCGGCCTTTCTTCCCAGAATAGTCAGTTAGGAAACGCCGACCTCATCTAGTTTAAAATTATAATAATAATATTGACGTGTAAAAGTGTTTGTACAAACCTACTTACAGAAATAAAATCATTTATCAATTGAGAAAAATTGACAGATTGGGGTAGCTTGATGTGCTGGCCTCTGTACATTATGTTTATGTAAGCTTCATTTTTTTTTTATTTGGTTTGAAATGAAAACAATTTGTGAAATCTTTTCTATGACTCTTACGAGTATATCAAAAACGCTTTATGCCGAATTGTACAAAATTTATTTTGAAACAACTTTATTATAAAGTTTTCAATGCATTTTACGTTTAAAAATGTGCCAAAATTGTGTAGATTATAAGCCAAATAAGAAAAAAACTCAGAACCGTTTTATAGATATATTATTGATAGTATCAAACAGTAGGTGACAATAAACACAGTGTTTATAATTTCTGAATTATTTATTCTACTATAACAACACTGCAAATAGAAGATTTTTTAACAAGTGACATAGATGATACTGTTAAATATACTATCTACTAATCATTACTTATTCTTTTACGTTTCACATTTGTCAATTTTTCGTTTTCAGTTTTTCGCTTATTTGTCTTCCGTACATTGATTACATATCCTGTGACTGAACGTCTCGTGCTAGGGTCATTAGCGTAATCTGCATCACTGTAGCCAATTACTACATTAGGCTCTGGCATTGGTGTGTAGCACAGACCAATGCCATGCCAGTGCTTTAGTCTCTTTTAAATACTTGAAAATCTTCTTCACTGCATACCAATGTGTTTCATTGTAAGAGTTTAAAAATCGACTCACCAGACTTACGGCGAAAGAAATATCAGGTCGGCTTACTGTTGCTAGATGCATCAATGATCCAACTGCCTCCCGATATGGAATATTCTTTTCTGTTTCTCCATCTCCTTTTTCCAACTTTGTATGTGGATCAGCTGGAATGCTGTTGGGTTTGCAGTTATATATATTAAACTTATTTAATAACTTCCCGATATAGTTTGACTGATGTATAAAAATGTACTTGTCACATTTCTGTATCTCCATGCCAACAAAATTTCTAGGTGAACAAGTTTTTACTTCGAATATTGACTGTAAGTCATTAATTAACTCCTTTAAAGTTGATGTATCTTTTGCAAATATTAGTCCATCATCAACATACAAACATAGGTAACATTTGGTTCCATTAATAGTACCAACATACACACACTGATCAGCTTTACTATTTACTAGCCCAAACTTCTTTAAACAGCATCAAATTTCCAGTTCCAGCATCTGGGAGCCTGTTTTAAACCATATAGTGATTTGTTGAGTTTACATACCTTGTTAGCATCACAGGTTAAGCCCTCAGGTATAGTCATGTATATGTCTTCTTCAAACTCACCATATAGAAAAGCTGTTTTAATGTCCAACTGAATTATCTGAAGATTATGTTGGGCAGCTTCTGAGAGTAATAGATGTATGGAATCATACCTGACTGTTGGAGCAAATGTTTCTTGGTAATCGATACCTTTGGTTTGTGAGTAACCTTTTGCACAAAGCCGGCACTTATAACGTGGACCTGTAGGTTCATCTTTGATGCGAAACACCTATTTACATACAATTAATTATTTTTGGGGGTTTTATCAACCAATGTCCAAGTATTTTTTTGATGTGATTTTGGTGATGAGAATCGAACTCTCCATTTATCGATTTTATCCATTTTGTGGCATCAATAGACTTTAATGCCTTTTCATAGTTATCAGGAACTTCATTTTCTGATAATTCATCTTCACAACACAAGTAAGAACTTTCTGCTTGTTTCTGAGCATTTAAATATTGTCTTCTTGTTCTTATTGTTATGTTTTTTTTCAGGTGAAGATTCTATACTTTCATCGGGGATGTACTCGCTGTCTGAGTGTGATTTACTATCAGTCACAGTATCAAATGAGTCATCACTTGAAAGGATGATGAGACATTTTGGTACCCGGTCCAATAACAATAATTATTGTATTATTGAATTGGTCTAACCTATAAGAGAAAAAAATTGTATGGCGACGAAACCTGAATGTTAGTATCTTCAGAGATATTGATATATGAATATGTTTCATTTGTTCAACTTATCAATATAAGTATCGTATTAAAAACTTAAGCGATACAACTGAAAACTTGATTTACTGACACCAACCAACCTAGGAGGCACCACGGGATATATCGGGAGCGGAGTGGGGGGTGCAGTGCGCGTGATCGGCTGATACATCTCCATCTATCAGTCAGTCAGTCGCTCGTTCGTTCCGTTCGTGAGACTACGTTACGCTACTTTCTACTACTTTATTTTATCTTTCATATTGACCTGTGCTTTTCTTTTGGACTCCGTTACCCGCTAAAATCGTTGACTTCGGCTTGTTTTATGGACTTTATTTTCTACCAAAATGGAAGGAAATCACAATTGTGTGATGTGTCGGCGAGGTTTATATCATGAAAGATATCAGGAACATATTTTACGTGACGACTTACCTAGCTTGCGTCCTGAGTTAGCCACTTATATTCAAGAAAATGCTGTTTTAGAGGTATGTAAAAGTTGTATTTCTTACTTTTGTTTAATACATTATATCTTAATGTAGAGGGGTACCATTAATCAATGATATTACATCTTAAATAGTTAAATCATATTCACTTATTAATATTACACATACGGCGGATAGTCCATTTCAAATGAAATGACAGGATTTCACTTGAGGCGGTCATTAGGCGGTAACAATAGGAGTGGTATTTACAACAGATACCTGGAAAGATATTTTGTTGTAAGGCCCATGAAAGCGCTCAATAAACTGCATTTCTAAGAAATGTCTTTTACTGTTATACACTTTTTAGGTCTGTTATACTTTTCCTCTTACCATCCAACTTCAACATTAAAACTATTTTACTGTTGCTTTCTCGTCTCTTTCTATCAAAGCCATTCGTATAGAAGCATCTAAGGACCGATATGATTTGTACACACAGAATATAATTATCTATCCCTCTAGCTCTAGGAGCTGGCGTAGTCTTTACGAGTATTTGTATATTTTATTAGATAACTAATGCATTTGAATATATATGTAGGCACTTAATATTGATATTATTTAATAAGCTTACGCTTTTATGTAGGTGGCTACAATGAATGAATGAACATTGTAAACGTAATGACCAAATAGTGGAATCGCTTCCCAGACCTATAAGTATATATAAAACTAATTAATATTATTACATGTTGGTTTCAGGTGGTATTTAACAATACGCAACGTATGTGTCATCGTTGTTGGCAGAGAATCGAAAACGATTTAAGAAGACCTGCTGCACCCGAAAGAAGACCAAATGATGGGGAGATTCAGGTCCCAGGTTATATGCGAGCACCAAATACACCAAGACATTGTATTTTCAACAACTGTGTTCATGCAACCCGATGCCGAATACCAGCATCTATCAAGACATATATTTTTTGTGCGTATTCTTTATACATTCCTGATAGTGCTCGAGTCTGTGCAGAACACCTTCAGGGCAATGCTTGGGATGATTTGCCTCAATGTCTCTCACAGTTTTAATGCGCAGCAATTTACTGACATATGTGACATGTTGCGAACAGCTGTACAAAATGGAATAAAGTTAGATTTCAATGTAAGAGGTGCCTTATCTGAAGAAGAGATGCACTTTTGGACAGGGCGGAAACCAGACCAGTTTGACGCTATACTAGACGAAACACCTTCTCTTAGTGTGAGATGCAAGGAACCCAGAAATGCGCTAGGTATCTATTTGACAAAATTAAGAATTTGAATTCCCTGTCAAATAACAGGTTATCCACACTATTTAATATGTCCCGCAGACAGTTAGAGCGAATTTTGAAAATAATTCGAGAATGCCTTAGTCTCGAATATGTTCCAAGACACCTAGGTTTTGACCACATAACTAGAAACAATATATTAGAGAGGAATCTCTCAATTCCAAAAGCTTTGTTCGGTAATGAGAATAACGATAAGGTCATTTTAATATTTGATGGAACTTATGTTTATGTTAATAAAAGTTCGAATTTTTTATTTCAAAGACAATCTTACAGTTTACATAAGTTCCAAAACTTACTTAAACCTTTTTTAATCGTATGTTCAGATGGATACATTGTAGAAGTACTTGGCCCATATGCTGCAACAAAAACGGACGCGAATATTATGTCTAATGTAATGAATGATGGGGAGAATCCCATACATATTTTGTTACATCCGGAAGACGTATTTATTTTGGACAGGGGTTTTAGGGACAGCGTAGGTGACATTGAAGCCAATGGCTATGAACCCCACATGCCACCAACACAAAATAGAAACGAGACACAGTTAACCACTGAGCAAGCAAATGAGTCGCGCTCAGTTACGATTTGCAGTTGGGTTGTCGAGGTGGTTAACGGGCGCTTTAAGCGCGATTTCAAACTTTTAAGACAAAAATACTTTAATAAAACGCTTCCAAACATGTTTGTTGACTTTAGAATTGCTGCAGCTATGTTAAATCATTTTCATATTCCTATTACCGACAACATACATGTAGAATCCTTTCTCAACATAATCGAGACTAAAATAGATACACCAAATATTTTATATACTTATGTCGAAAGAAAACGATTGAATGCGCGTAGAGCTAACTTTGAAAGAATAGAAGCTAATGATATTCAAAACTTCCCAGAATTAACTGAAGAGGAAGTTATTTTACTTTCGTTGGGTACTTATCAATTGAAACTCGCCCGTTCTTATTGCAACGAACATTTAACAAATGGACTCTATCTAATAGAAATATATCAACAACATAACCTTGATGACTTATCAGACTATGGTATAAATGATGCCGTCTGGCTATTACGCGGACGAATACAGTCGCGTCATGTACGTTCTAGGACGTATTATTGTTATATTATGATAAAATGTAACCTAGGTCAAAACAACAATATATTACATTATTATTGCACATGCTTAGCTGGGCGACGTACAATGGGCACTTGCGCGCATATTATTTCTATTATATGGTACTTAGGATATGCCAGACGCGAAGGGTTCCTTGCTCCAGCAGCATTTCTCAATGATGTCATTGTAGACAACGAAAACAGTCTATAATTGTAAAACTATAAAAAATAAAGTTGTTTTTGATTTATACCTGTATTTTTTTACTCAAATAAATAACTAACTTGAGCGTAAAATGACTTTGAGTCATGCGTTTTTGTCATACGTGCCTGATTTAAAAAAATAAACGTGTATTTTTATTCTTAGTGACTACTCACACCCGCATGTTAAAGCAAAAACGCATGACATAAAAATCGCTCTAACTCCTTAAATACTAATATGTGAGACAAGCACTTAAGTTTACATTATTCTACACAAAAATACCTTTTCAATGATGTATAACATGTTTCTATTGGAGCGGGTACCAGATTCCATACATTTCTGCCCATCATCCTTTCTTCTATATTTTTCACTTTAATACTGTTTTTATTTCTAGTTAATTCCATCGGTACATAATCTCTTTTAACTGATGACTCTAAGAATATTGCATCTCTACTTTTAATTGCTTTTCTTGAAGTAGGTAATATGAATCGATACCCTTTGGAATATTCACAGTAGCCAATAAAAATTAATTTATGTGATTTTGAATCTAACTTCTTTCTCTTGCTAAATGAACCATTGCCTCACAACCAAATGTACGCATGTGGCTGACATTAGGTTTCTGAGCAGTCCACATTTCTTCTGGGGTTTTATAAGACAGAGACTATGTCGGAGAGCGGTTGACAATGTAAGCAACTGTGTGAATTGCTTCAGCCCAATAGGTTTTAGATAAGTTGGCATTTAACATCATACACGTCGCTAGTTCTATTAAAGTTCTGTTCATGCGTTCAGCTGTACCATTCTGTTCTGGTATGTAAGGTGTAGTTGTTTGATGTATGATTCCGCCGATCTTTGAGAAAATTTGAAAATTTTTCATTGACATATTCAAGTCCATTGTCAGATCTGAGAATTTTAATACGACGTTTTAACTGATTCTTAACTTGGTTCTTAAATTTTTTAAACGTCTAGGACTTCTGACTTGTTGTGCATGGTATACACAAATATTTTCTTTGAGCAAATCATCAAGAAATGTCACAAAATATTTGGCTTTGCCTAAAGACTGAGTTTCCATCGGTCCGCAGACATCTGAGTGTATCAATTCAAGTAGATCTTTGCTCCGAGACCCTTGACTTTTAAAAGGCAGACGTGTTTGTTTTCCTTCCTGACACGTTATACACTTAACATTCTCTTTAACTTGACTTAAGTTTAAATCTGCAGTATTTTAAGGAAGCCCGAAAATCTGACAGCCAGTCTTACCAAGGGGCATCGTATTACCCAGTAAGTGGGTTGTGGAGGTCAGTTATGCAGTCGCTCCATGTAAAATACTGGTATTCAGCTGCATCCGTTTAGACTGGAAGCTGACCCCAACATACTTGGGAAAAGGCTAGGCCGATGATGAAGTGGTACCAACAATGTTACCGACATGGTAACTGACCAACTCCTCGATAGCAAAATCTCCGTTGGTCACTGTTTAGAAAAATTAAGGGTTTAGCATCATCATCATTTATTAATTTTTTTTAACCGGCATTTTTTAGCTTTTCCAAACAGTGACCAACTGTAATTTTCCCAGTGAGAAGTTGGTCAGTTATAATTATGTTGGTACCACTTATCTTTTGCAATTTCTTTTGTTAGACGTCGTTTTGTGAGGAGCAATTGAGCACTTTTTATATTCACTATTTGCAAATTTGCATCGTCTTTCAAAGCTTTTCAAAAGCTGATATAAATTTGGGTTTTTTGGCAGACTGCTGTTGAGCTTTTTATGCCAGGATTCCACAGCATTGGTTGTGCGATGGCGTTGATTGTAGGCACACCAAGTGTCAACGAAACTTTCATCTTCCAGCCATTGTGTTACCATGTAATCGTTGAATGCAAGTATTTCTTTAGACTCCGGACTGTCTTCCATTACGTAGCACCAGCCGTCTGAGATATATTCTCTAGATAGCAGTGGTAATAAAGCTGATAGCGCTACATGTTTGCGAAATTGTTTGCTTTTAGTAAAATTCAACGCTTTAGCTTTCTTCCATACATTATGAGTAAAATGAAAGTAGCATCCTTTTACTTCAACTGAGGGGAAAATAGTTGATATGGCATTCATTGCTGCTTGCTCGAAGTCTGTCATATATTTCAGTGGCTCCCATTCTGGGATATATTGCTTCAATAACTGAAATAGTGTAAGGTATATTTCTTCATTTTTTCTATTCAGTAATGCATATAATAAAGCTACTATTTGTGTGTGCTCATCATCACTCCCAAGGTCTCCATGGTTAGTGTAAAGTTGAACAAATGGTTTTGGGCAACAATCAAACGTTCCATCACTTAAATAAAATTGAATGTTTGCTAAACATTCAATAACATTTTTGTCAGCAAAAATTATTATACGAGTATCAGAGGTCTCGTGATCTCGTCATAATGATTGACCAACGCAAAATCTTTAAATTGAGAAGGAATTTCTACTTCATGAACATTTTTGCACTGTATTTTTGATATACCAGCTTGTTTATTTCTAGCATCATACAACGCAGTTTTTATGTTTGTAAACGACGGAAGCTTCTTTATTAGGTCCAAGCTGGCGTCGTTGAATTCTGCTTTAAAGTTGTTGTAAATATTTGGGATTGGGGAAAAAGAGGATGATAATACTTTTTCTCGGCAATCGTTTAACTTCTGTGCCATTATAGTATCCACTTTATTGGGCTCGCATTGATGACACTTCTCATTAGTAATGTTGTCACCCTAAAACAATATAAAAGATAATTAGAAGTTAAATTTGATGCCCTTATAGACAAAAGACTCCATAAAATGTAACATCTACCTTGATGTTAACCGACCCCGAGCAATTATTTCTCCAGTTTACACATCGCCATAGGCTCCACCCTGTTGCGTACACTTTTTTTTGGTATATTGGTGGCCAGCTCTTAATAGCACTGTACCACCATTTCAACTGATAAATTGTAATTGTATATTCTGGGCGGAAGTTGACGGCTGATTGACTATTATCTTTAGACATTCTGGAACGGACAGAAATAGAATTTAAATATTTAGTATTATAATCACAGAGTTAAATTTTTATGGGCTACAGTAGAATCTTTATAATTGTGTAAAGAAAAATTCTGTAAACCTTCTGGTGGCGACGGGACCATTGGAATCAGCCGCTATTTTCCGTCGGCGGGGTTACCAATATTTAGCGTATTGCTATATGGAATGTTGTATATCTATATATCTATTTATATAAAAGAAAGTCAGGTTGGTGTCACCATTTATAACTCAAGAACCACTGGACCGATTCTTATAATCTTTAGTTTGTTAAATTTGTCACCGCCCCGAATAGTAGAATAACTATAAAAATATAGGAATAATATATGAAAAAAAAGAAGATATTCATTTTCTCTTACATTCGTTCTTATTGATTCAGATGCAGTAGGAGGTTCGCCGGAACAGCTAGGTAATGAAAAAAAGAAGAACCCGAATTTTATTGTCTTGACATGTGCCAATGTAAAACATTTCTTTTTATATATGACATATTTATGGCTTAACTAAAAGAGTATTTACAAAGAGTAATTATGTGGTTCGCCACATCACGACTTTAGAGGCTTACAGAATTCTTATACCCTACTCTTAGGGTAAGAACGGATACGGGATAAGTCCAAATAATTCAAATAACTACTAAACTTCAAGATATGAAATACTCACATTCAATCCGGTTTCATAAGATATTTGTGTAACATGAAGTCCACTTTTACGCAACGTGCAATGCAAATATTCGCTGTCATTTCAATATTCAAATTTGCTTGTATTTTAAAAGGAACACACTGGTAATAGATAGAACACACGTCGCTAATCCACAATAGCAACCAACCAAGAACCAAAAAAGCTTTGGTCGCGGTCATTTAAAAATTCTGTTAAATATACTTTTTATCTAATCTCTAGGAGTTTTATTTATAAACCATATAAGAATGAATTAAGTGACGTTTAAAAGTCAAAAATGTATGGTTAATCAATCGCTAATCACTACATAACTTTAAGCAACATTTATGAATAAATGTTGCTTGTTGTAGATTTCCAGAATTTTGATTGACTTATGCAATATTAGCTACCTATATTGCAAATTCACTCTAAATGCTGAATAGTATTCAAATGAAACCAACTCTTATAATAAATCACAAATTTAAAGGCAGCATAAGTCTTTGAATTTTTTTTTCTTTGTCTTCTTTCTTTCTTTTTTTCTTTCTTTTTTTTGCCGTAAAGATTACGAGAACATTAGAAAGTTTCAATGACAGAAGACTTAGATGAGGATTTTATTGGAACTGTATCACCCACGCTAGACACGATTATTCGTGTCTAGAAAGGGCTCGCATTGCTCGCTGTACTGTAAGCGCGTTTCGCTCACTCGGCCCGTAAAAAGTATTCTCAGTGCTAACCGCGCTCTGCTTATGCAGAGCGCGCTTAATCGCACGATGAGCGCGCTTTATCAGAAGGTGGGCTTGCTTCTCTTGCTAGTCTTCAGCTTCTTAAACCAGCAAGCGAAACGAGCCCATCTTCGACACGAGTGATCTGAACGCACTTAGACACAAGCAAAGAGTGAGCGAAGCGAAACAACCTAAGAGAGACCCAGTTTTATCGTCAAATGTAACCCAAACCTTATATAAATGTTTGTATAAACCCTAGCACATCAAGCTACTACAATCTGTCAAATTTATTTAATAGATTTTCAACTTTATCGCTCAGAGTTGAACAAAAAAAAATTACTAAATGACGAGTTTACAGGCGACAATAAACCGGGTCCCAGTAATCGTCAAAATGGCACTTAAAATGTCGATTTTTGGGTCAAATAGGATTTTCAATAGATGTCACGTTCTAAAAAAAAATACTTTTATGATAAAACTGTTCCAAACTTCAAGTTACATCATTACCTAATTCATCCAACAATCAGGCTTACCCTAGACCCCACTGAAGGTTCGTAAATCAAAATACAAAACTAAATGCTGAGTTTGACATTTAGCAGCTAAACTTGAAAAAAAGAAGAAAAAATGGTATGACACACTTTTCAAGTAAGATATCTTATCCACCGTTACAATTAAAATTCGGTGTTGTTATTTTAATTGTGCAATATGTTACTAAATATATGTTGCCATAAAAATCGGCCAATTAAATATTTAGTAGAAAAAGATATTGAAGTTTTTAGAGAATTTGACCACTTCTGGGTCACTATCTACTTCATCCGCGTTTACCTTACCAAATCTAATCTAATCATAATAAGCTCTCTTAAAAAGATTCAAAACCACGTTCCACGGTTCTCGTGGAGCGCGCTCGTAAGTGGACGTGTGAGTGATACGATACTTAATTTATTACCGCCGCATTGTTTGTTATACGCCGACGTGATATTAAATATGCAGAGAACACCAACTAAACACGGATCGGATCCGAATTTAGCGTCGACGAAAGATAAGGAATGGGTTACTGCGAGGCACGGCAATAAGAAAAGGGAATATGAATCGGATAGCGACACCTCTCCAATGTCGCAGGATAGAATAGAATAGAATAGAATAGAATAGAATACTCTTTATTATGTACACCATTATAAATTACAGACATAAATATAGAACTTTTGCAAAGGGTGACACAATGGGCGGTCTTATCGCTAAAAGCGATCTTTTAAAGACAACCTTTGGATGGATTAAATAGGGGGAGGAGAGACAAATACTGTAGGTAGTCCGTGGTGTACCATTTACAAAATACAATAAATACATAAATAAAATAGGTATATTATACTAGTCTAAATAAATATATAGATATACATATATATAATAATAAACATAACGGGAGCAAAGAAAAATATAATGTTGATGTCTAAGGAGAGAGAAAGTGCTTTTTTATCATTTCTTTAAAAGTGGACAAAGATTGTGCACGCCTTACCGACACGGGCAAGTCATTCCATAACCGTACTGCTTGAACAGTAAAAGATTTGTCATAGAAACTGGTGGAATGCATCGGCATCTCTAGTCTCAGGTTTTCCGATGACCTCAGATATCTATTATGTGTGTCATGAAGGAACTTAAAACGTTCTTTGAGATAAGAGGGGGTTTTAGGATTAAACAAAATACTGTAAAGCTGAAACAAGATATGAGAATTCCGGCGAAGACGTATGGGAAGCCACTTGAGCTTTGTACGAAATTCAGATATGTGATCATATTTGCGCAAGCCAAATATAAATCTTATGCAATAGTTTTGAAGTCGCTCAAGTTTATCTAGTTGTGCCTCAGTAAGATCTGGATAACTGACATCTGCATAGTCAAGGATAGGAAGTAAAAGGGATTGTGCAAGCGCAGTTTTAGTGGCAGTTGGGAGAAAGTTTCGCAATCGTCTCAGCGACTTACCGGATGCAAAAATTTTGCGACTTACGTCCTGTAACTGAGGACCTCAAGAAAGATGTTTGTCGATCCAAACCCCAAGGTTCTTAACCTTTTCGCTAACTGGAATAACAGTTCCATTAAATTGAACCTGGGGAAGCTGCGACCAGTTTATCTTGGGGATCATCCTTGAGCTGCCAACAACAATGAGCTGAGTCTTCGACGGGTTAACCTGCAGCCCATGCGCCTCACTCCACTCACAGATTGAAACTAAATCCTTGTTGATAATATGAACGGCATCAGCCAAATTCGAGTGGAGAGCTTGCTTATAAATTTGCAAATCGTCTGCATAAAGGTGGTAGGAAGAAAGAAGGTTTTTGGTAATGGAGTTTATAAATATTGCGAAAAGTAAAGGAGATAAAACGCCACCCTGAGGTACACCGGCAGAAGTATAACACCACGAAGAGCAAGACTCTTCTATGCATATACGTTGCCGGCGGCCATACAGGTAACTATGAAACCAGTCAATCGCCGTTGGAGATATGTTAAGCGAGCGAAGCATGCCAAGCAGGATATCAAAATCGACAGTATTGAATGCATTACTAAAATCTAGCAAGCAAAGAACCGTCAGATTTCCTCCCTAGAGATAGTAGGAGATTCAAGCCTTGCTGTTCAACAGGTGCACTGAACGAAACACTTAACGCACTCCGTGAAGAAATGAAGGTCATGCACACCTTGTTGACCACCATGAAGCAGCAACAGGATGAGAAATACGCTGCTATTCAGTCAGACATTACGGAAATGAAAAAGGAGGTAGTGGAAATAAAAACAAAGAACTGTGACACGGATAATATTATCAAGAACTTAGAGGGTAAACACAAGGAATTAGATCAGGCGCACCTAAAACTAATTGATTCAAACTTCAAAAATGAGAATAGGATGAAGGACCTGATACAACGGGGTATATTTCTAGAAAAATATAATAAGTCACTTGAGGAGCGTATAGGATGGCTAGAGCAGAAGGAATTAAAATTCAATATTGAGTTAATTAATGTTCGTAAACATGATGGCGAAAACGTTAAAGAGGTAGTAGAGAAGATTGCAAAAGAATTGAATTTGAGGGTAGATGGCATAGAAAAGGTATGGAGAGTCAGAGGTGAGGGAAGTGGCATGCCAGTTATTGTAAAAATGTGTAACGCAGAAACGCGCAATCAATGGCTAAAAAGCAGGAAACAACAGCTGACGAACCACTCCATCTACAACAACAACGACGATACCCGCATCTATATTAATGAAAATCTTACACGCCAAATGCGCCAATTACTCTGGACAACGAAGCAAAAACTAAAGGATGAGTTCAAGTTTATATGGATTCAAGATGGAAAAATCTTAATTAAAAAGAGTGAGGTTGAGAAGAAAGTACATAATATCTGCTGTGAAAGCGACATAAATAAATACATATCTATTAATAGCGAGAACGGAGAGTAAACTTATAAACGGAACTTACTGTAGAATAGAATTCCCTAATTTAAAGTCTCTAAGTATAAATATGAACTCTGAAAACCTACAAGATATTACATACTCAAGATATGATTCCACAAAGCATTGGATGAATTATGTAACACATACTCAAAATAAATTAAACATCATACACATGAATATCTGTTCATTAAGGAAGCATTTTAATGAATTTATAGTATTAATAAAAGACTGTTTACCTAAATTGGACCTATTATGTCTAACAGAAATAAATATAAAGGAGGAGGAAGTGTATAATTATGAAATAAATGGTTACTGTTCATATTACTTAACTAGAACGGAAAGAAGGGGAGGGGGGGTATAATTATCTATGTACATGAAAATATGAAGTTTGAAATTATTAAGAAATATAACCTAAGCTGTGAATTAATACATGGTCAAATTGTCACGAAAAGCAAAAAAATTGACATAATAACTACTTACAGGCCTCCGCAAATGAACAAATCACACTTTATAAATGAACTCAAGAAATTAATACAAGATATACTAATTGGAAATGATATAGTGTTATTGGGAGACTGCAACATAAATATATTGCAAGGGGAAACCGACTCGCGTGCCAACGAATACCTAAACACCCTCAGTGAGTTAGGCATGGAATGCTGCATTCAAGACGTTACGCGGGAGGTAGTCCTGTCAGAGCGACGAGTGACATCATGCATCGATCATATTTTTGTGCGAAGTGCGCGACCGGCCTGCGAGCTTCACGCCTACGTACTAACGACTACTGTTTCTGATCACTACTTAACGGGACTCTCGATCGAAGTAAATAAACAGCTGATGCCTCCTTGTTATCGCACGACACTCAATAATGAAGCGGTTAAAACTAAGTTATGTAAGGTAGAATGGACTAATCTCATGTGTATTGAAGACCCATTAGAGCTGTATAAGCAAATGTGTAATATTGTTAACAACATTTACAGTACGTCGGAAACAAAAAAGCTAGTTAAACAGAGGGAATCTAACATCTGGATTGATAAAAAATTGCAAAAAATATTAGAAACTAAAGACGCATTGTTTAGAAAATGGAAAGCAAATCCTAAAAATATGACACTACGATTAGAGTACACAAAATATCGAAATAAAGCAAATAAAACTGTAAATGTTGCTAGAAATGTACACAGGCGCCAAGAATTGAAAAACTGTAACGGAGATATGAGAAAAGTGTGGGAGTGTGCGAACAAGTGGCTTGGTAGAAAAAAGTTAAATGTTGATGACGTGATTCAAAAGTATTTTGTAAGCATTAACGACAAACTGGAAAGCGTATGTAATCATTTCTGTTATACTTTTACTAATGAAATTGGTTTGCTAAAACAGAAGCATTTATGTAACCATTTGTTTTATGAAAGATGTGAATATGTAAAAGAAAGTGAAGTTAGTTTTAGATTTAAAAAAGCCTGCCCTAGAGATATATGTTTAATAATAGATAAGTTAAGCTGCAGCAAGTCCCCAGGCTCAGATGGCATTCGAGTACAGGATTTAAAAACTATTAAGTTCCCTATCAGCCAGGTTCTCGCACATTTCATTAATAAGTGTATAGAACGACAGGTATACCCTAATGAGTTAAAGACCTCAACTATTAGACCAATTTTCAAGGGCGGGAAATATAAAGAATACACAAATTATAGGCCCATCGCGATATTGAGTGTAATTAATAAAATTTTTGAAAAAGTAATTATAGGACAAATCACGATGTTTTTAGAAAATAATAATATAATAACAGATATTCAGCGTGGGTTTAGGCCAAATAGGAGCACAGCCACGGCATTAAATAAGTTTACAGATGACATAAACACTTCATTGAATAAAAAAGAGGTTGTTCTATTGACCTTTATTGATTTTAAAAAAGCCTTTGATACTTTGGAACATGAGGGCTTGCTGCAGGCCATGGACGAGTGTGGGATACGTGGCCCTGTAAAAGGGTGGTTCAGGCAGTATCTAGACAATAGGTATCTAAAAGTTAAGGTTAAAGGAGTAGACAGTAACCTCGGTAAAGTCGATTACGGAGTGCCGACCGGGTCAGTTTATGGACCGATAGGTTACATCATGCACGTCAACAGTATGGTCAATGTCATTAAAAATTGTAATGCATACATGTATGCAGACGATACGTGCTTGACATACAGCGGTCGGAACTTAGGACTGATCCAATCGGCAATGCAAGAAGACTTAGATAGTGTGGTAAAATGGGCGCACGATAATGGTATCCTTATTAATATAAATAAAACCAAGTGTATGTTGATATCATCCCCGTATAACCACATAGCTAAAAGCGCATGTATCTTGATAAAAGGCCACTCGTATGAGTGCCTTCACGATGGCAATGCAAACTGCCAATGTGAGTGTATTGAGCGTGTGGCGAAATACAAATATCTAGAATTATTAATCGATGAACGATTTACTTGGGACGCACACGTAGACACTGTATGTAACAGACTGCGCTCCGTTCTGGGGAAACTTAACAATCTGAAATATATAGTTAGCAGGCGGGTATTGTATATTCTTTACCATGCACTTGCAGAGGCAACAATAAACTACGGTTTGGGTGGTTATGGACTGACGTTTCCGGTACATTTAAACAAAATTAAGCTATTGCAAATTCGATTATTAAAATTACTAGTTAACAAGGCAACTAAAGATAGTATTAATAAGGAGTACGAAAAATTATTTAAAATTTGTAGAATATTACCCATACAGAAAAAAGTAAAGACAACTATAATTTTAGAACAGCACGACAAAAATGAACACAAAGTAAAGAAAGTGTATAACCGACCAGCCCGTAAAGCGACACAGAGAAACAATTACTCGGTGCCTACGGTGAGGAATTATTTTGGTCAAAGGACGAGAGAATGGCTAGTTCCAACATTGTTAAATGAATTGCCTAAGGAAATTTCTACCGAAACAGTATCTAAAAATGCCTTAAAAAATATCCTGCGTAAGCACTATTTGGGTTTGTGTCCCTAGCGCTGGAACCTAAATTGTTAAGATATCGCTTCGCTTGACGTATTTGTCCGGAGATTCGCGTTACTTGCTTTATGGAAATTATAGCCTACTCTATCGAAATAAAGTTCATTTTTAGCGACCGGGTTGAGCGAGTGTCAGTGCGGGTACGTCGGGTGAAGTGTACATAATTATTATGTACCTAACGTAAGAATGGGTCGGCCAAACTAGCATGCGCGCGCGACGTGCTGCTGGCGATCGGGCGGCCGCTGTAGTGTCTCGTCTCACTCGCGCTGGGTATCTCGTCTCCCACCTGGTGCTTGCGTATGTGTGCAGTTAGGCGTGGTGTGATGCGTATGTTTGTGTTCCGTTACCTTTAGAATTACCTATGTACCTAATAAATTAATAATGTTAAGAAAAAGAGCTGTGTCCACGAGAACACTGCCGACAAACTGTCCTGCAGTTTGGCAGAAGATTTGTGTAATATTATGTAAATGTTCTTTTGTTGAAATAATAAAAAAAAAAAAAAAATAATTAAGTACTCTACTGAAATCAGTCTTATATCCTGGTATTAATAATTATACTTACATGCCTATTGTCTTTTAAGAAAATTAAAATAAAATTACAGATTAGAATAAAAAGTTTTATATACTTTGGGATCACATTCTTTTCAATTAGGTTTAAAATAACCTGTTTTTCGCTTAAGTAACTTGTAGTTTATGGATTATGCTTTTAAGTTTTGGAAACTCATTTATGCCGTGCGGGTACATTGCCAACATAAATTATTTTTTTTGTCGTCCACATCAGTTAGTGTTAGCCTGCATCATCCCACTGATGGGCAAAGGCCTCGCCCCAAGACTTCCAGCTATTTTGATTCAGGGCTAAAGTGGACCACTGATCGTTTGTTTTGTCCAGCTGTCCGGCCATCTTCTAAGGGGGGTCCACGACTGTTATCGCTATAAAAAACGACGTCAAAATCTTCACTTGCTTTATCATGTAAACTTTTTTACATACCTAATAATAATACCCCACTGTCGTATTTCTACGTTGACGTCGTGGTGAGGCTTGTGCGCTCTGAACTCTGGGCCTGTGTCGGTAGAGTTTACCTTGCCGATGAAAGGGTGAGGAGCCAGACCAAGAGAGATACAGAATACCGCAGGACAGCATGTGGCTATCTATTTGATTTAAAAACCACGAAAACGTTATCCATGACAAAAAATATGAACATTTTCGCGTCCACCATCTTGGATTTTAATTTTGACCTCAATGTCGGCCTAAGCACCCTAGAAAACCACGAAAACGATATCCATGACGAAAAATATGAACATTTTCGCGTCCGCCATCTTGGATTTTCATTTTGACATAACTACCGGCCTTAGCACCCCAGAAAACCTCGGAAACGACATCCATGATGAAAAATTAGAAACTTTTCGCGTCCGCCATCTTGGATTTTCATTTTGATATAACTATCGGCCTCAGCACCCTAGAAAACCTCGGAAACGACATCCATGACGAAAAACTTGAACATTTTCGCGCCCGCCATCTTGGTTTTTAATTTTGACCTCACTATCGGCCTTAGCACCCTAGAAAACCTCGGAAACGACATCCATGACGAAAAACTTTAACATTTTCGCGTCCGCCATGTTGGATTTTCATTTTGACCTCACTGTCGGTCAGCAACCTCGAAAACCACGAAAACGAAACACCATCGAGCACGCAAGGAAAATTTAAAAAAAAAATTAAAACAAAACATTTAATTTCTTTTGACTGTACCTACTTACCCGTCAAAACGAGTAACCTAGATAATATGGATAAGACACGAGTCTAAAACAGAAGACGATCTAGCGGGGTATGCAAGGGGGGGATGGAGGGGGGGCTTAGGGGATCAGACCGGAATAAATCCCGAGGTCGTGCGGTACCCCCACCGGATTAGCCTTACGACTACCACCTTCTGGGGCGCGTTCAGGTAGTGGGCGGCTCGCCGCCGCAGTGAACGCGCCCACACCGGGGCCCCATATAGGGCCAAGGACCGCACGACCCCCGCGTAAAGCCTCCGGCAGGAAGCGTTTGGCCCCCTCAGGTTGGGCAAGAGCCGCTTGAAGGCGGCCCCGGCCCATTCCAGTTTGGGAGCCAAACGTCGAAAATGCTCGACGAAGTTCCACCGGCTGTCGAGGACGAGACCCAGGTATCTCATCGTTGTCTCGGCGCCGCGCGCCGATGTGAACCCCTCCTACCGTTAGTTGGGATCCCGAAGGCGGCTCGTTCCCAGGCCCATGAAAAGACATGGCCTCTGACTTGTGCAATGCCACCTCGAGAACCAACTGCCGGATCCTCTCCACGACTATCGCAACCCCGCGTGTCATCGCGTCGGCCGCCGCCTGATGCGACCTCCCCTGCGCCAGGACTAGCGTGTCGTCAGCTTAGCAAACCACGCTGACTCCATCAGGGAGATCGGCCCGCAGCACCCAGTCGTAACCGATGTCCCACAGGAGCGGCCCCAGAACCGATCCCTGTGGGACACCGCACGACATTTACCTATTACCTAACGTTTAAAACAAAACCAATAAGTAAGTGATATAAACATCGATTTATATTTTTTTTACTAGGATAGATTTATTTGGCCCCATAGTAAAAGTTGTCATGGATGATTAGTACTAACGTTTGGCATAGGTTTGAGTTATTAGTTAGTTAGTTTAGTTAGTTTGGTTAGTTAGTTAGTTTGAGTAGGTTTGAGTTGGTTTAATTTTTTTGGACCAGCGGTCAAAGGAAAAGTTGCATTGTCCTTTGCCTCGCAAACATTGCAAACACAATATCCGTGGTAATAATTATGTTTTTGATGGTGTAAATAAACTATTTTCGTTATTATCAACTAAACCGTAACTGTCCTTTTTTCGCTTTTTGCTCGGGGCAGTCTTAACTAAAAACTTTTACTTAATTCCCACTTAGTGCCTGCAAAATTATTAACACAAACAGGAACGCATTCTCTAGACAGCCGGGCTGTAATAAAGATCAAATTCGCAAAACACATTTTCGTTTGTATGAAATTGTCGGGTGTCAAGATCGCATTCTCTCGATGCGATGGCCAGACTATAATTCCTTGTAGACAAGTAAGTACTTATATAAGGTGTAACATTAAATGCGCAAAACCTCATACACCCCAATTAGAGCATTGAGTAAGCATAATACAATGAACAAAACTATTTTTTAAAGCTAACTATTTTTATTAAGAAAATCGTGTTGATCCTAACATTGCTTTATGCATTCAAAATTGAGTCTTATTGCCTTAGAATAAGACTTAATTTTCTTTGGCTCAATCGGCTGATAGTATGGCAAAATACATAATTTTTTGAAAAAATAACCTTTATTAAAAGTTACTGAAATCGATTCAGTAATCAATTATGAACAAACTATTTTCAGGTTTCGCGCATTTAACATTACACGTTGTATATTTATTTTAATTTATGTCTATAGTTATAAGAAAAAGACTAATGTTAACATGAGTTATAATAAGTAAAATGGATATTTTACAATTATTCGTGAATAAAATACAATTTATCATCTTCATCTTATTTTTTTTTTACTGTATGGATATAATATGGCATCAGCATCTCTTTGTTAAACCAGCGCTCTGGAACAGATAAAAAAAATATGACGCACTATAACATCACGCATATTATGTTCCGTGAAGGAGTAGGTAGAGCTGCAGCACAGCAAAGGTATGGTTTTTGCGAGAAAGAAATTAATTTTGCGGAAGCGTGATCAATGAAGGGTAAAATCACTGACAAGATACTTGCATTATACAGGGTGAAATTTTCATCAGCGTTTTCCTCTTAAGGGGTCGTTGTACTCATCATTATGAACAACTTTTACTATGGGGCCAAATCGGAAATCGCAAAAAAAAAATCAGCTGTTCCCTACATTTAGGTTCGCATAACTCGTCAAAATGTAGGGAACAGCTGATTTTTTTTCGCGATTTCAGGTTTGGTCCCATAGTAAAAGTAGTTCATAATGATGAGTACAATAACCTCTTAAGAGGTTGTTAATGTTTTCCATATAGTATTTACTAATTCCATGGATATAGCCCGATTCAAATTTTTTGGGAAACATGGGGCGGGCGAGTCGCTGCGCAGTAACGAATTCATGTGTCAGCGGAAGGTCAGCGGGGATGAGGGGTGGGGGCACTGCGCAGCGATCAGTAGCGCACTTCAGAGCCGCCATAAAATTTGAATCTGTACTCGCCAGTGCAAAAATGCCCTGATTTTGATACCTACTCAAATTGTAAGTTTCGTCTCTGTACCTTAACCTAAGAAAGGCGATACGTACCCTATCTCCATGATATTCTTAGTCACCCTCTCTGTGCCATTGGTCACCACGAGTTGATAAACACCCTCGTACTCTTTGGTAAACGGTTTGATTGAAAAGTTGATAGTAACCGTCAAGATTTCTGTATCATTCCCTTTCACCATCTACACAAAAAAGTAAAAACATGCCTGTAAATAACCGATTTTTAGTGCGACAACATGCTTGAATGATAATGGCGGGGGGAAGTGGTAGGCATGGAGAATAGAAGTACTTCTAGCCTCCATGGACAATAGGCCATTTTGTGAAATTGCGTTGAAAAACAAGATGGTTGCGTTAATTCAGATTTTTGCCGCGCGCCAAAAGTGTGAATGTATAAATAACTAGCTTTTGCCCGCGACTTCGTTCTCGTGGAAGTCGTAAGACACTACAATATATTTTCTTATTGTTTGTCTAATTTATTTTTAGTAAGTATATTCATGTATTTATATATATTTATTTGTGCTTATATATATATATATGTACCTAGGTATATATTATATTCATAGTTTTAATAGGTTTATGCGTATCTTTATAGTTAAAATATTTATTCCTCAATTTTCATGATTGCACCTACCACTGTTTGTCTCTGCATCACCCAAAGGTTGACTGGTAGAAAATGCCTATGGCATTAAGTCCGCCTCTGTACATTTATGTGCTTGAAGTATTAAATAAATAAATAAATATACAACAAAAAAAAAATACAGCCCATGTCACTCGCTTTTAACGTAGTTTTCTATCATTATCCTAGCTTGCTATCATTAGTCTAGTCTAGTCATTTCCTAACGATGTTGGGGTCGGCTTCCAGTCTAACCGGATGCAGCTGAATACCACTATTTTACATTTTACAAAACACACTATTTTACAAAACTATTTTTTTTTAAAGCTTGCTGTTTTTATTAAGAAAATCGTATTGACACTAGCATTACTTAGGACTTGCGTTTACTCTGTTACACTTTGTATAGATCTGAGGTATAGAAGTGGGAAGATGTAAGTCCTACTTGGTAAAGTTATGCTATCTTGACGGAACGGCAGTAGGGTGTGATCGTGCAGCTATATCGCAAACCATGCTCCACCACTTATCCTGTCCTTTGAGTCACAAAATATGCAGTCTAAGTGACCTCTGCGCTGCCACCGACGACGCCGTGGAAATGGCGAAGTTTTGGGCCGACATAAAATAAAGTCGTGCCAGCGACACGAAGAAGTAAGTATGGCATACATAAGTGCTACGTACCTCTGACTTGTACGAGTAGAAAGGATTTTTATCATCGCTTTTCAGAGTTTTGTCGTTGATGTAAATCTAAGGAACAAAATAATTAAATAAGTACCTTTACGTGATTATTAGTAAACCAATATAATCCCTGTTGGTCTCGTGGTCGCTAGCGTGACTGCTGAGCGTGGGGTCCTGGGTTCGATTCCCGAGTCGGGCAAGGTGTTATTGAGTTTTTCCATGAGGAATTTCTTAATAACAGCCCGGAGTTTGGAAGTTGGTGGTGTGATACCCCCGTGTCTCGGAAAGCACGTTAAGCCGTTGGTACTGCGCCTGATCTCTCTCCGGTCGTGTCGGATTGCCGTCCCATCGGACTATGAGAGTGAGGGAAGAGGGAGTGCACCTGTGTCTGCGCGCACACTTTTGCACTATAATATCTCCTACGTACCTGGCTAATCTTCGTTGAGATTGGCCACCGTGACCGAAATCGGTCGGGGAGGCAATTATTTATTATTTATATGGAAAACGAATGAACGCGACGATCGCGTTGGTTAGGTCGCGGTCTCACGCGTCTTACCATAGCGGGCTCACACTTGGCAAAGTTGCAGGTGTAGACAACATTATGTTTAAACTCTCCTGAGGGAGGAGGCGACGCTGCAGCACTCACTGTCACGTTGATCACTGGAAGATAACACACACATAAAGTAATCAATCAGAGAAGAGTTCCAGCTAAAACAAAAGAAATGAAAGGTAATTATGTAACTTACTTGGTGCTGAAAAATTAATACATAAATTATTTAAAAAAAAAACTGAAACTTAAACTGTCTAATGGGTCTCTGCGAGTTGACTTCGGCCCCTCGCACGCCTTATATAGGTCCGGGACCCGAAGGTCCCGAGATATGTCAAAGACATTTTAAGACGATACCGACCGTGCAGTGGCGCCCTGTTACATTTTTAAACGGAAAATAGTGGCCACTACTTTCCGTTCTAAGGATTATAATAAAACTAAACTAAAATACCGTTTGTAATAATAATAACGTATTAATCTTGTGGATGACAACGTAACATGTAAGGTTAAATGTATGAAGATAAATAAATAAACATGCATATTTTCTGCATTTTCATTCTAAAATAAAAGAAATAACCAAACAAACGATGAGGGCGCCACTGCGCGGTAGGTGTCGTCTTAAAAATAATAATAATAACTCCACCGCCGCGCCTCGCCACAACTCTATGTTCCGTATTACAGAACCTCACTCAAGCCTCAAGCATTACTTAAATCTAGTTTCAAGAAATCAAATAGCTCTAAACTAGTTATAAGTAATGCTTGAGTCTTTTTTTTTTTTTTTGTGAATGGGAAATCATCCAATGATCCCTCCCGCTCTGGGTGGAGCAGAAGGGAGTGTCAGACTCTTACTGACTAAAACCCACCCGTGTTCCTTCCTTAGCCCTTTGTATTCCGGGGTAGCGGTAACCCTTTCGGACAATCCCGCTGCCCTAATGCTTGAGTCTTAAGCGACGTTCTGTAATACGGGCCTATGTTGCGTTGACGCCGTGGTGGGGCTTGCACGCTACTAACTCTAAGTCCCGTATTACAGAACGTCACTCAATACTCAAGCATTACATAAAACTAGTTTCAACCAATCAAATGGCTTGAATCTAGTTTTAAGTAATGCTTGAGTATTGAGTGACGTTCTGTAATACGGGCCTAAGTCTGTGCCGGTAAAGATTTTACTTTGCCGTAAAAGATCTAGGGTGAGGAGCGAGATACAGAAACCCTTAGGGCAGCATGTGGCGAGCTGTCGTGACATAGCTCACAGATCTAAACTATTATTTAAAAGGTTCAGTTCCACATTTTATTTCTTGTAAGCCGCGCACTAAGCGAGCGTGCTAATAAAAAGCCTTCACTGCATGATAAAGTGCCTTTGAAATAGACATACAAAAACTTACAGCTATCTGAAATAAAACAAAATGAATATTAATTTATTTGAAATGAAACGCAAACAGTTTGGTCAATGGTGCCTAAAATCTGCTGATTTGTTGGTAAGTAGGTGAGATGTTAATTCGAAACGCATCATAATTTTAATTAATAAAAAAAACAGCGATGAGAGAATAAGAGAGGAGTGGGAGGGAGAGCGAGAGCGTAAAGGAAAAAAGATGGCGAGCGGTCTATGAGAAGAATAATTATGACGATTCTATGACATGAAGATTTAAAAAATAATAAAGAAGTTTCAAGAAGCTAAAAATTATTTCCGTCTCCACACCACCCTACATGTATGTACAGTCAGCAAAGGAGATAAGTATGTAGGGTCGTCGAAGAAGTTTAGTAAGAAACCGATTGATGATTTTGAATGAAATTTAATTTTATAAATGAACTGTTTAGTTCATTTATAAAATTAAATTTCATTCGAAAACATCAATCGGTTTCTTAGGCTGCTGCAGGCAGCGGCGGCGACGCGGGCAGTCGCCGATTGCCTTGAGTGCACCGCTCGTTGCCCGCTCCCGCGCCGCTGTTTTCGAGAACCGGTCCATTTAAATGTACGCATAAAATCCTGACGCTCCCGCGCCGCCGCCGCCGCCGCCCCGCTGCCCGCAAGATCCGAGGCAGAGGCCTCACTAAACTTCAACTATATTCGACGACCTGTGACCCCGCATCTTATTTTGCTGACGGTACCTATGTTCGTTTGGCACTTTCTGTAACCTAGACAGCTTGAGGGATTTTAAGAAAATATGAGATACTAGTAGATATTTAACCATTTTAAAAATGCACGCTCCTCCACTGCTTGTTACACACACATTTCAAATTGTATAGGTAGACAATAGACATTTTAGTGAAGGGGCGTGCAGTTTTAAAATAGTTATCTCTAACTTGACAGTGCGAGTGAACGACACTGGCTTTAATATGGATTAAAAAAAAAACATTAGTGTAATCGCAGAAACGATTTATTCCAGAAATCCCCACCGACAAATCCCCACCAGTGGGGATTGTTATTTTTTTTTCCAGAAATCCCCACTAGTTAAATAAACTCAGCATAGTGGGGATCTTTGGAAAAATAAGTAACAATCCCCACCAGACACATTATTTTTTTAAAACTTACTTTCAAGTACAGCTAATGTTTTTCTGTGTTCAGTTTGGCCGATTTTGAAGATTCCCATATATACGCAAGCATTTGTGTCCTCAAACCTGTGAATAAATATTTATTAAAATTATGTTTACTGTCGTCACAAACTCCTGCATCGCGCTACCGTGTCGTCTGTTCAGAGGACCCTTTCTTTTCAAAGGAGGAACTTTCTATCCTATTACTCCCTGTAAACTTTGAACCATAACCTATAATAATAAAATTGAAAATCTATTATTGACATTTTACAGATTGTAGTAGCTTGATGTGCTGGCGTCTGTACAATATTTTGGCCCATGGGCAAAATTGGAACTATCGCCGCCATTTTGTTTTGTCATTACATTCGTGTTTAACAACAACGGGGCCCCTATCGCCGTCATTAACGCCAGAACGTTCTTGTAGCTCTCTTATTAGGTACTCACTGATCAAAATCAATGTTGACGGTGTTGTTGGTCGATATACCGAGTCCCGTAGTGACGTTCTGTCCGCGACAGCTGACGCCAAGGAGCTCGCCGCCCGGGCAAGCGTAGCCGACTGTCTTCTGTTTGTAAGCATGCCCCGTTGGCACCGAGTCCCGGAGTATGTGCACTGTACAAGCTGACAAGTACAAAAAGTATTATGAATTCAGGCAATAAGCATAGTTATTATGCAATATCAGCCTATAATGTTCCCACTGCTGGGATACAAGCCTCCTCTCTGTCCGAGGAAGTGGGCCGTAATCAACCATGTGAGCCCAGTTTGGGTTGGTGGATGTAAAATAGAATATAATACTCTTTATTATGTCCAGTCAGCAAAGGAGATAAGTATGCAGGGTCGTCGAATATAATTCAAGTTTAATAATCTAGAAACCGATTGATGTTTTCGGATAAAATTTAATTTAATTAATAGAAAACAATCAGTTTCTTAGTAAACTTCAACTATATTCGACGACCCTACATACTTATCTCCTTTGCTGACTGTACACAATAAATATTAGAGATATAAATGTAAAAAAATTATAATATTGATTACCCAGTAACTGGGTTTTGGAGGTCAGATAGGCAGTCGCTCCATGTAAACCACTGGTATTCAGCTGCATCCGATTAGACTGGAAGCCGACCTCAACATAGTTGGGAAAAGGCTAGGCAGATGATAGGCGAGGGGGTGAAGGGGTGACACAATGGGGGGTCTTATCGCTAAAAGCGATCTTTTAAACACAATCTTTGGATGGATTCTGAGATAAAGGAGAGACAATACTGCAGGTAGTTTATGGTGTACTATTTAAATATGTATATACAATAAATATTACATACAAACATATACTTATCTAAATGAATAAATATACAGGGTCAAATTAAATTAGCTATTGATATCTAAACTTGCAACGTTGTAATAAACGTTCACAGACTCCAAGAACAAAAAATCATCAATTATAAAGTAACAGTGTACTCATTGTTGAAAAGCCTAATAAATAAATAAATAAATAAATCAATGATTGTGTAAAAAAACAGTTTTGGAAGTCTGTGCCAATTTTTTTTCTAAATAAATCCAAATCAAGTTGCTTCCGAAATTGTTTATACACTTTTGATTCATTTTTTTTAATGTCGTTTTACTGATTTTTCTTCTCCCTGTCCTTGGTCCATGTTACTTGGTGGTTGGTGCAACCTGGCGCAACACGTGTTTTGTTTTCCATTGTCACCTGTCAGCCGTCACTTTCAACTCCCTTTTCTTTCATATATTTTCTTTGGTAGGTATTCCTCTCTCTCTTCATCGATCAATATTTATGTAATGATTCCGTGTTTTGATTATTTCAATTGGCAACACAGCCAACCGCCATGCCGCTTAAATAACAGTATAGTGGAGGAAAATGGGAACGAACTTGAGGCTGGGAGTCGCTGGGGCATTCGGCGGACGGCAGTCGTCCGAGAAGGACGTGTAAACTAGCAGTTGGTTATAGTTATATTGATTATTATTAGAGTTAGATTATAAGTCACATTGTACTACATTGATAATTTAATTGATATTAACAACAATACATTCTGAAATAGCGTATAAAGTGGTTTTCTTTATATTTACATTCATCACTTTGTAGTTTCATACGTTTCATCCCTCCCTATTACATGCCCATGCTAATTTATAAACAATTATTTCCTATGAAATAATAAAGTATTACATTTTCTCAACGCTCAAAACTGTTGTTGTTTCTTGTGTGTAACCTACCTTCTTCTGATTTGTTTATTATGCTAAAAACGATGTATGTTATGTCAAGTTTTATTTTAATGTTAGTTTTAGGATACATTTTTGTGTTTTTCTACGCTTTCTGGCAGATAAGATTCTTCTAAACCTATTTATGTTTTCTCTATAAATGAATTGTATTTTGAGAAAAATAAATATCTTTACAGATAGTGCAATCCATGAAGACGACACTCTTTTTCCTAATGCTTACAGCACAAGTGAGCAACATTCCGCTAGTGTTTTAGTTTTGTCGCTACACACTATTATTGGTGGCTAATTAGTGTGTATCGAAAAAACTAAAAAACACTAGCGGAATTGACTAGCGATAACCGCTAACGATTAGGAAGAAGAGTGGGGCGCGTCTTCGTGGATTGCAATATCTATAACCGTATTTTCGTAATTCTATTACATTGTATCGTTTTTCCTTCACTACGGCGAGTCCCAGAAGGCTGCTGTTTCCTGCGTCCGTCGGCCAATACCCGATCGGGGTCCGCATCCGCATCAGGACCCGCACCGTTAAGGATCTGGTGTGACGGCGAGGGTTTTGCTCCCCGAATCTCCTCGGGCCTGAAATAAGTGACAACTAGCACATTCTACTGAGATTCTAACATTTAGACGATAAAATAAAACCAGGCCAGGGCACAGGTCAATCGATCAGGTTAAGCTAAGTTTGCCGCGGTTGGTCTGTGGATGGGTGACCATCTTTACATACCGAGAGAGATCCCTCCGTGCCTCGGAAAGCACGTTAAGCCGTTGGTCGCGGCTGTCTTTCGTGGATCTTTGACAGTCGTTACGGGTAGTCAGAAGCCCGAAAGTCTGTCAACCAGTCTTACCAATGGGTATCGTATTAAAAAGGCTAATTAGATGATGATGGTCAGATGAGTCACTATTCGAGCGATCCGGAATATTCAATATTCATAATTACCACAAGTGACCGATTGAAAATCCACACAAAGTGAGAGCTTCAACGTTTCAGCGTTCATTTGTGGTCTGGTATCCTCAATGGTAAACTAATAGGTCCGTTTGAACTGCCGTTCAGACTTGATGGAGAAACCTACAGAAACTTCTTGGAAAATGAACTTCCATTGTTACTCGAACTTAGACGAACCATGGTGTTACAAAATGACGGCGCCCCGTGTCACTACGCAACGCAAGTCGGAACATACGAGTACCTCAACAGATGGATCGGACGCAGCGGACCAATTAGGTGGCCTCCATGCTCATCTGACCTCAACCCCATCGATTTCTTCATTGATAAATGATAAATGATTTTATTTCCGTAAGTAGGTTTGTACAAACACTTTTACACGTCAACCATATTTTTAAAAACGAGATGAGGTCGGCGTTTCCTATCTGACTACTCTGAGAAGAAAGGCCGAAACAAACTCAGAGGTCAGTCTCTTTTAAAGTCCAGACAAAATCTTGGTCAAATCATGTGAAGACCATGTAGATTGGTGTCTGAAATGGTCTTTTGAGGAAAGAACCACACAGATTGAGCGGACCTGTCCAGTCAGTGCACGCATTTGTCAAAAATCGTGCAGCTCAACTCAGAACTTGAGGAGCTCAACGATTCGACGAACAATACCAAAAATTGAACATTTGGGTAGGCTGTGTAGATTACTCAAACTGCCAGATCATAAAACTAACTAAGAAGGAAAACAGAAAAAAAGAAAGAAATGACCCACATAGTCCTCACATTCACAATAGTTAATTAAAAAAGAAAAAAAATTACTAAAGTAAATGAAGAAATCGATGGGGTGAGGTCAGGTAAGCGTGGAGGCCTCCTAATTGGTCCGTTGCGTCCGATCCATCTGTTGGGGTATGTTCGGACTTGCGTTGCGTAGTGACACGGGGCGCCGTCATTTTGTAACACCATGGTTCGTCTAAGTTCGACACTCACATTTTCAACAACAATGGAAGTTCATTTTCCTAGAAGTTTCTGTAGGTTTCTCCATCAAGTCTGGACGGTAGTTCAAACGGACCTATTGGTTCACCATTGAGGATACCAGACCACAAATGAATGCTGAAACGATGCTGGAACGTTGAAGCTCTCACTTTGTGTGGATTTTCAATCGCCCATTTGTGGTAATTGAATATTCCGGATCGCTCGAATCGTGACTCATCTGACCTTAAAACTTTACTGAAAAATCCTGGATCTTCTTGCTCTTTTCGTAACATGATTTGCCAAAAATCAACGCGCAATTGGTGGTCTGTAGGCAGTAAAGCATGGACTCGTCGGATGTGGAACGCATGGTATCCTTCATCGTGAAGAATGGCTTGAAGAAGTCCTACTAAGTCATGCCGGTTTCCTCAAGATGATTTCCTTCCCCGTTTTGAGAGCAGTGGCGATGATATATAAATTACACACGTAAATCGCCTGCCTAGGTTCGAATACATGAACAACACAACAAAAACTACAATTCGTATGTCGGGACCGTGACCACAGGGCCTCAAGTCTGCTATTACAATAGTGTCAGAATGGTATATCATTGATTTCATAATTGTTGATTTTGACAAGTTTGGTAATCTACTAATATAATGACGTCATTATGACTTTCCAATGGTCAACCACTGACACTCCATTGAAAGAAATGGCATAAAATGGTAATCTCGTACATAATGACTTTAATGACAAATGAATAAATGTAATGTTTATTGATATTTACGAACTTCTTACTACTCCAGATTGCAAACACTAATACGTAATATGTAAAAATATATGTTAAATGAAATCGAAAATGAATCGAGTTTTTCTCAGACCATTGACCGACCAATGATCGACCATTATGAATTTAGCAAATTAGGAACTTTTAGCAAAATGACAATGGGATCGTGTTGGAATGACGAATTTATAAAAATGCTGACTTGGACGGCTGCTCGGCTTCCCAAAGCGTGAGACTTGTAGCATTTGCTACATTTGCTACGTTACTACGTGCTAATTTGGCCCTGTCTACAACATACCCTATTTCCATTAAACTTTTAGTAATCTGACGCCCATCCATCATGAATACGCCTTGGTACATGCCCTCGTATAGCGAATGGTACGCCGTGATGCCGATGGTTATCGCATTTTTTTCGGGCTGAAACAAAAATATTTGCTCACTTACCGAAAATTTATATAAAAGCTGTAAAATTAATAAACGTTGCTTATATCATTTCGATCCAGCCTGTCCCTTGCTGCCCTCTTCCAGCGACGTCCCATAGGGGGTGCCCTTAGCGTGAAGCAGCTTAGTTCTTAAGTTTTATTACCCCTGGCAGGAAGACTTAATTTATTGAGGCACCCACAGCTAAGTCCGATTAAGCAGACCACAACCTCCTAGGTTGCACTACGAGAACACATCTCCAAAAAAAAGATGCCTTTTTTGTTATACGCTTATCGTCGTAAACAACAACTTTTGTTCTAGAACTTTTTACAAAACATTTACACCAACAACAAACCTTCAAGATTTCGTTGTTCTATCTAACAACCTCTCCCCTCCGCTGAATTTTGTACTAGACACGGCAGTTTGTTTACCTAACTAGCGCTTTCTTTTGCTTCGCGTAGAATTCGTATTTAGAGCGTTGGGTTGAAATATTTTTATTTCTGTATGAAAGTCTGATGAAAAAATCTGATGAATTATTAAAAGGCATAGAACAAAAGTTGTTGTTTATGATGGCAGAATATCTATAGTCCTGATAGGTTGTTAGTGTTTTACCAATAACCCTGTATAAAAGGTCGCATCAAATAGGTGTTTAATTTTATACGCGTTGCCATTAGTTTCAGATTGATTTCTTGTTTGACTACGTAGCCCTAATTAAAAATCATCACAAAGTGCCAGAGTGCTGCAAGGATATTTTGGCGCCTGAATGACATTAATGGGGGGCGTTATTGGGAACCATTTGTGAAATTGTATTAACAAACCAAGAAAGCGGCGGGAGGATCCTCCTACCAGACGAGTGCTGTGTCTGGCTGGGCAAATGCCCGACGATTTATGGCAGGAGTCGTATACGACGGCTATATATGCCAGTCACGCGGTAAACTTTGCTTGCGCGATGCAGGATTTTTGCGTGGCGTCAGTGTGATACGTATTTCACATGTGGCGATGTAGATGCCGCCACATACGTTTGTGAAATTGTCACAGAAATTGTATTAGCAAACCAAGATGGCGCCGTTAGTTCCGATTTTGGCCACCCGCCTGAACGTCGTAGCGTTGTACGTACCACGTAATATGCCACAGAGCCGACATTCGACCTTTGCGGCATGGTCTCCAGAGGGATGCCGTTGACGGTGACCTGGGAACACGAATATGTATGTTCTATGTTAGAGGATTTCGTTTCCGCACTTTCTGACATTATGCTGAACTGAGGACCTTTTGGCATTATTATCTTTGTTTTCTGTTTGTATAGTTTTAAGGTGTATTTATTTTGCTGTAATGCCAATAAACGCATTTTTCTTTCTTTCTTTCTTTCACTTAGTCCTTGGCGGCTATAGGTTATTCCCTCCCTCCAGAAGTTACATTATAATATGTGTATACCCATTCGTCTTCACAATGGTCACCTCTAAAGGGGCTGACGAAGCTTGCGTAGTTCATACAAATATAATACCGAAATAATTTGTAAAAAAATATATTCTTAAGGTAGTGTGTATTTATTCCGAATGGATTACAGAATTTCTAGGTTCCCAAATATATATTTTGAATGGACACTGATTTAAAGACGAGTTATGAGAAAAATAAATTTTCTATAGAAATTTGAAATTCCTCATTATCAGGTCTTTATCTCAGTGTCCTTTCAAAATATATATTTGGGAACCTAGATATTCTGTAATCCAATCGGAGTAAATACACACCACCTTAAGAATATGTTTGATTTACAAATTATTTTGGTATTATGTTTCTGTGAACTACGCATGCATCACCGACCTTGAGCGATGCGTCTTGCGACGTTCACGTGACATGATCAAGAGACACGCGTCTGCTTTTTCCGTCCGTCGGTCCGCAAGCCGCATTGCGGTGATTCGTGGCACGCTCTAAAAACTTCTTTCATTTGTTTTCTCCGCAGTCGCTGGCGCAAGACGCGTGTCACTGGACGGTGCAGCTCGTGGCCACGGGGTCAAGTGACTGTACCTTGGTGAGAATACACTCCCCTGTGCAAACGTATTGAACTTTGTACTCGAAGGGCGCGCCCTCCGCGGGAATCGGCGCGAGTTTCGTCTTTTCGGGGAGATGTATATCTGAAACATAAACCATTGTTTATTTATTTTATTAAGTATCTGCCTGCAATTTTAACATCAATTTTAAAAAAAACCTTATAGGACTCGGCAAAAGCGTAGCTTTCTATCAGTGAAAGAATTTTTGAAATCAGATGAGTAGTTTCGAAGATTACGTCCTACATACAAACTAAACAAACTTGACTTCTTCTTTCATGTACATCAGACCGATCAGCCAATCGAGGTAGGAAGCTGGCTGCTACTCCAGGTTTTAGTGACGATTTTGTGACGCATAAATATGCCAGCCAAATAATTTGTGACAGAACAGTTCGAAAGTTAGAAGCATTTATTTATGGCCGAACGGCCTGATATCAGATCGTTCGGCCAACCTGAATCTCCACAACTGAGGACCTTAGAGAAATTGTTACTGAATAGAGATTTAGTGACAAATTAGTGACAAACAACTACTACTTTACTTTTACTCGTAATGCCACCGGTTAAAGTAAAATGAATTTTAGTTCCCGGAATATCAGGCCGTTCGGCCATCGTGATCTCCATAACTGAGGACCCTAGAGAAACCGTTAATGAATAAAGAGTTAGTGACGACACTGAAACGAATTTTTATTGCTTTAGTTTAATTTGTGACAGCCCCATTAAATGGCAAATTGAAAATTAAACTTCTAACCTCCAACATTGGGATTATCGATTCCTCCACAACGAAGAAGCCTAGAGAAACCGTGAATGAATAGAGAGTTAGTGACGACAGTGAAACGAATGTTTATTGCTTTAGTTTAATTTGTGACGGCCCCATTAAATGGCAAATTGAAAATTAAACTTCTAACCTCCAACATTGGGATTATCGATTCCTCCACAACGAAGAAGTCTAGATGACTTGTAAAAACCCCTGATATGTTGCAGTCATCGAGAATAGGTAACTGCTCTGCAGGTTTTCAGTGCAATGGTGTCAGTATTTTTATTGATTTAAGAACCTAAGCCACTATGGCGGATGGCGACTGAAATAGGGTGACCTTGTATTGAAATACTTGATAAACAGGTACTTGTACCGTTGGAACAAAACAAGTATTTATCCAATACCCAGGTATTTAATGAAACAAAACACGTTAAAATAGTTCAAATAAGGTGACCGTGTAGGTATTCCAACGAAATAATGATTACTTTATCCAGTAGATCTCAATGAAACAAAAAACGTCGAAATTGTTTATTTAAATTAGGTATTATATGCACAAGCAATGTTGAGCTGATGACTCCATAACAGTTCACTTGTGTAGTATCTGTTATATTGGTGAAGTCTATTTAGGTCTAAAGGTGACTGACAGTGGAAATTGGGAAATTTGACTACAAACTATACCCACGTAATTAAATAGATACACAACTTTAAAAATGCTTTATTTATAATCAATCATCAACAAAAAGGGGTAATTAGGTAGGTACAGCCGGCCGCATAATAATTTGTACATTTTAGAATCACAGTTGTTAAATTGGGCCACCACGAGAGAAAATAGATCGATTTGACAGCTTCTTGTGTCTACCGATAAGTGAGATTGACTTGAAACTTGTCAAATCAGATTTCTTTCGGTGGTGGCCTGACAATATTATTATTAATTTGATAAACTAGTATACACATTTTGCAATTAAATAACAGTTCCATAGAGAAATCACGATAGATAGGTATTGTACAGAGGCCAGCACATCAAGCTACCCCAATCTGTCAAATTTTCTCAATTGAATATGAACCTTATTCCCTTGCAGTAAAGTTGAAAATCTATCAAAGAAATTTGACAGGTTGGGGTAACTTGATGTGCTGACCTCTGTACAAATCAGTCTTGTCATGAGTTTCTAAGTACGTAAATATTTTTTTTAATTTCTGTCGTTTTCTAACTTTACATATGTTATAGTGTGCATTGTAATTTTTATGTCAACAGAGCTTTGATGTAGTTCACACTTTACATCATCATAACGTAGCCATTTATTTTTGTCGTAAACATGACATTTGTAGTGGCCGAGTTTGCCTAACACCGACGAAATGTATTCAATTACACCCAGAATATGAAAAACTTTGTTCTTAACTAAAATGGTAAGAGGCATTTCTGATAAGCTGTGTACATTATTGCAATCTAAACCAAACGTAATTATAGAGTCTATTACGTACGTGCAGGTTACTATTCCATGACAAGATTCGACAAGGCAGTTTGAGGTATTGTCATTAATTTCAATGGCGTCCTATAGACCGCTAATACCAAACATAGAAAATATGTTGACATTACAAGGTAACAAAGGAATTCATCTTGTAACATTGTTTGAGCAATTTTGTGAACACGATTTTATAAAGCGGCCACTAGTGAAAACGCTTAAAAATATTCTTTAACTCACGTTACATTGGCAGTCAAGCACCTCATTTCCACCTTCTTTCTTCAAGGTCTTATTAGATGAAAAATAAATTTTACACAATTCAACTCTAACTAGTTCTGCTTCCTTTTTATTATTAATTTGCAACGTATGTAGGTACATATTTTGCAATTAAATGTTTTTCGCCTAGTACTTTCAGTAAATAAGGATATATACTACAACCATAGGCAAGTAAGAACATAGCAGAATCTAAAGAACAAGTGTTTATTATATTTATGTTTGAACAACTATCTACAAAGACATTCTGCATTTAAAGTATTTTAGGTTTCAAACTGAGTTTCGTTTCTTCTCTTGCTTGCCCTTGCCAATTTTCTATGAACATTGGATTGTCAGAAAAAATTGAATCTTCATAAAATTGTCTATAAGTTTTTTGTCGTTTTGGTACTATTGAATTTACCTTGGCTGGTCTTCGCTTACATTTGATTCTCTTATTATTTTTCTTATTATTATTTTTTTTCATTAGAAACTAAATCTGATTTTGCAAGTTTTATTTCACCATGCAAATAATTAGTATGTCTTTGTAAAAAAGCATCAATTCTATGTTTTTCAACTTTCGTCTTAAAAATTAAATGTTTTAAGGTTTTAAAATAACTCTCGGCCCCAGAAGATGATGGAGAATAATTCTGAGCTTGGTAAAATTTAATCATTACATTTGACCACAAAGGTAATTTCAATAAAAGTCGTCTCAATGTGGTTACAAAACTTGGCAAAAAGAATATGTTTTCATCAGAGGAGACGATTGTAGCATCACAATTTTTCTCACTAGGTATCTACAATTTCGTCCACCCATTTAAACTATTTAAAATATTTTGTTTCTAAGTTATCGAAATCATCAACGTTCATGTCATTTATGAGCCATTCTTCGTTTGAGGATTCACTAGGAATTATTACTTCTTTTATTAAATCATTTATATCTTCCTTTGTTCTAAGATAATCATCAATTTGTTTATTGAGAGCCAGTTTTAAAACACCTCTTATAATGTTTTTTATGATCTCAAAATGATCACTTGACTTAATAAAAACAAGACATCGAATGTAGAAGTACTTTACCTTGTCTTGAACATTTTTGAAACACATTAGGTGATGTAATGTCTTTATGAAATGACTTGTATCTAGCCTTACATAGGTTCCTGGTAAATCATTGATCTCCGCGAATCCTTGTAATATGGCATAACTTATTTGTAGGTACTCTTTTGTACTGTTAAATTTGGTAAATGCTGCTACTGTAGCAGATATTAATGCTGAATTCACTTCAAACGGTTGAATAAAATGCAAGGATGTCCAATTTTGTATCCATTTTAAAATAGTAGCATTTGTATGAGATTCGGTAATCATCTGATATATCGGTACAGATTTAAATCCAGTAGTACCAGTATTAAGCATACATATAAAAATAACCGCTTCATTTGGTAGGGCTTTCGAAATGTCAGTTTAAAAAAAAAATAAACCTGTTGCACCTAAAGTAATTTTAATTTTTTCTGAGCATAGTCTAAAGTACTCAATTTGCTGTTGGGTCCAATAATGCAAACAAAAACAGGGATGTAATAGTAAATATCTTATAACATTTTGGTACTCAAATGACTTGCACATTTTTAAAAGTGAAGTTAACGTGTGTTTGTCGAAGTATGTGGAAGTCTGATGTTCATATTTAATTTGAGTTAAGGCTGCAGATGTTGGAAAAATAGGTGGATAATCATCTTTATCTTTAAATAGTGTTACTGCCATTTTATTACGCGTTTCTGTTACAGATACATTCGTTTTTTCTCTAGGCTTCTTCGTTGTGGAGGAATCGATAATCCCAATGTTTTGAGGTTAGAAGTTTAATTTTCAATTTACCATTTAATGGGGCCGTCACAAATTAAACTAAAGCAATAAACATTCGTTTCACTGTCGTCACTAACTCTCTATCCATTCACGGTTTCTCTAGGCTTCTTCGTTGTGGAGGAATCGATAATCCCAATGTTTGAGGTTAGAAGTTTAATTTTCAATTTACCATTTAATAGGGCCGTCACAAATTAAACTAAAGCAATAAACATTCGTTTCACTGTCGTCACTAACTCTCTATCCATTCACGGTTTCTCTAGGCTTCTTCGTTGTGGAGGAATCTATAATCCCAATGTTTGAGGTTAGAAGTTTAATTTTCAATTTGCCATTTAATGGGGCTGTCACAAATTAAACTAAAGCAATAAAAAATCGTTTCAGTGTCGTCACTAACTCTTTATTCATTAACGGTTTCTCTCGGGTCCTCAGTTATGGAGATCACGTTGGCCGAACGGCCTGATATTCCGGGAACTAAAATTCATTTTACTTTAACCGGTGACATTACGAGTAAAAGTAAAGTAGTAGTTGTTTGTCACAAATATGTCACTAAATCTCTATTCAGTAACAATTTCTCTAAGGTCCTCAGTTATGGAGATTCAGGTTGGCCGAACGACCTGACATCAGGCCGTTCGGTCATAAATAAATCGGGTAGCTTGATGTGCTGGCGTCTGTACCTCCATCAGCCATTTCGTCATCAACACAAAAGAGGCATACAGGCAAAAATATTCAGCACACTTTTAATACTCTCTTGAAAGTGTTAGGTTTGTAAGAAGACTTCTCAAACAAAGAAGAAAAACATAAGTTATGTACCTGTTGCTGAAAAATTTAACAATAAAATAAATTTTATGTATACTTTCAAGGTTACCTACTGTACTCGCTGCATCCGGTCGAAAAGATCCGGTCGATATACTGAGTGGTGAGATTTTACAAAATAGGTTTTGATGACAATTGGTACTTGAAATGACCTTGAACCTGGGCATCAACAATATTTCCAACATTACCGCTCGCGCGACCTGCCTCTTGCGTCTGCGACCGCGGCAAGAACAAATGTTAGAAGTTATTTAGAGCGTGCCACAAGTCGCCGCGGTGCATCTTGCGGAGCGGAAACACTCGAGCGACTGCAGCCGGCGGGGAGCGGAGAGGCGTGCGATGTAAACAAAAGTACTAGCTCACAGCGCGGTGGCTATAACACAGAATACCTAATAGTACTTCGGCTACGACTCAGAGCGGCGCGACCGGCGACTGCGACGGACGAATTCAGAGTCGAGTACCCTATATTATACTGTAGTCTTTGGTCGCAGGTCGTGGCATGGCGACGCTAGCCGCAAGACGCCTCGCGCCGCAAGACGCACCGCCCAAAACACCCCAGGAATTAAATGGGATTATGCACTTTGGAACTTTCTACGGGAAAATCCGAAGCCTAATAGAACGAAGTCCTTGTCTCAAAAAGGGTCTGGTGTTGTTGAAGTCCGATAGTTTCACGTGGCGACCTGGACTTATTGCCAGATTATACCGACACGCAGTGAATAAGCCTGGTAATCAAAGTTCGTTCCTGGATGAACAAAAAGTGCCTCTGCAATAATTTAAAGAAGAAACTTACTGTTATCTGAAATTTAAAATGAATTGAGTATTAAATACACATGAATGAAGAAATGCATATTCTCTAATAGGTATTAAAATAAATACAGACGATGCTTGTAAAGTCTGAAGCATATAAATTATATTTTTAAATATTAGAATAAAAAAAACTATTTAAAAACAAAAAATAGTAGCCTATCGGTATCAGGAACACAGCGTCTAAGCTACCGGACAGGTCGGCTAACGGCCAGGGCCTCAGGTCTGCTATTACAATAGTGTCAGAATAGTCTACCATTGATTTCATAATTGTTGATTTTGACAAGCTTGGTAATCTACCAATATAATGGCGTCATTATGACTTTCCAATGTCAACCACTGACACTCCATTGAAAGAAATGGCATAAAATGATAATCTCGTACATAATGACAAATGAATAAATGTAATGTTTATTGATATTTACGAACTTCTTACTATTCAGACTGCAAACACTAATACGTAATATGTAAAAATATATCGACGATGAAGTGACAAGAACTCCTAACTGACATTTTTTGACATGACTTCATAAATAAGATATGAAGTTAGCTGCTATTGCCTGCTCACGCAAACAATTATTTAAAATCTATCTACGTAAAAAAAGTAAAATCGCAAAAATGTCAGTTAGGAGTTCTTGTCACTTCATCGTCGATATATTAAATGAAATCTAGCATGAAATTTAGTAGTAGTTTTTCTCAGACCATTGACCGACCAATGATCGATCATTATGAATTTAGCAGATTACGAAATTTTAGCAAAATGACAATGGGATCGTGTTGGAATGACGAATTTATAAAAATAGCAGACTTGGGCCCCAGGACCCCAGAGAGAGGAACCTTCTACCAATGCGAACCGTGTCCAGAAGTGCTGCTTTCTGAATCAAGCCCTTAATCCAGCTGCTCAACGAAAGCTTCCTCAGGTGTTCATATTGACTTTTTAAGACAATATTTTAATTTAAGTTAAAAATGCTATTTTATAGAAATGGCAATATGCCAAATAAAATTCTACCATCTTAAAAGTATGCCATTGTAAATTCGGCCAAACAAAAATTATATTAAATAATTTTTATGCTATAAAAATATTCGAGGACTTATTTTAAAATTTTGACAGTTATTTCATACAAAAACTGTCAAACATTAATTTTATTCCTCGAATAAAAGTTTTCTGTCGATGGAAAAAACAGCCCTAAAGAAGATTATGAAAAGTGTGTTATGCCCATTGATGTATAAAAAACCCTATACATCAATGGTTATGCCAAATAAATTTCGGAGCATCAAGATTCTGCCAGGTAGAGGGAACTCGTCCCAGTGTTTTAGTGCTCTAAGCGCCTATTCACTTAGAGAAAAGCTTCCGACCTTCCGAACTATTTTGCAAACAATATTTTTTATTTCTCGATTACATTGATACGTCATATTCAGTACACAACCTACATTTTGGACCAAAAACTTATATCTTACTTAAGGCAAGCAAGGTAGCCCGCAAAATTAAAATTTTCTTACGTTTTTTGCAATTTGCTGATCAGTATTAAGTTTACGTTGATTAAAATATGATTCGCGACCGTACCAAATATGTATTTACAGAATTACAATAATTAAAATCATCAAAACAACTCTTTAAGACCAAGTAATCCTATTGAATGACTATTTCATGAAATCTTGATATTTAGGACTAGCTTTTGCCCGCGACTTCGTCCGCGTGGAATAATGACTTCCGGAAAAAAACAATTTATCCCCCTTTTCTCCCCGTTGGGAGGGAATTTCCAAAAATCCTCTCTTAGTGGTAGCTTACTCCTCCCAACAAACACATGCCAAATTTCAGCTCTCTACTGCCAGTTGTTTTGTGCTGTGCGTTGTCTGTCAGTCACTCAGTAACGGAAGAGTTTTATATATATAGATATACATAGCTGTGCCCGCAACTCCGTCAGCGTGTAATTCCTTGTGTGTTATTAAGTTAATGTATTGGTAATATTGTTTAGATCACGTTCACATAAGGCTTAAGTACCTATACAACGAAAATACTTCAGCGCAAAGCTTCCGGGTAAACTATGTTGAAAGTCGACCCGTCCGGCACGTGAACACAAAGATTTCTAGAACTGCTAACTGGGAAAGACCGACGTACAACTGACCATGCGAGAAACAACTGACACTGAGATCTACTCCAGCAACACGAAAAGTCTGTCTTTGAGCCTTATTAATTGTCATTGCATAACACACCGATACTGGGACTTGCGTTCTTTTTAATTGGAATATTGTATGAAGTTCGCGTTTGGATCTCCCGCCCTTTTATACCTGCCGCCGCGAGCCGCGTCGAGCGCGGCGACCGTTACACAAAAATAATCCTTATAGTATGATTCAATATTCACGCGCGATGGCTTATTAGCGTATTTCATGTATAACTTTGGTGTTTCTGTACCGATTTCTATGATTCTTTTTTTATCAAATAGGTAATAATGTTAACATTTTTTAATTAGGGATGAGTGAGAGTGTTATAAACGTAAGAGTAGACAAATATAATCAGAAAGCTCCGAACTGTTAAGCTATCGGGAGTTACACGTGTTATTGTGAGTCAACCATAAAAGATAGACATTTGCTGTCGTGGAATATTTTTTATATAATTTTAAGGAGAACATTTCCGTCATACATGATTTCTGTGTAGCTTTAACCATAAAGGCTGCACACGCGACGGAAGCTTAAAAAATGGAGTAAATTCTCCTGTTTTCCCAACATTTCCCTTCATTGCTTTGCTCCTATTAATCGTAGCGTGATGAAAAGTATACTATAACCTGCCCAGGAGTATGAAGAACAATTGTACCAAGTTTCGTTGAAATCCGTCGAGTGGTTTTTGTTTCTATAACGAACATACAGACAGACAGACAGACAGACAGACAAAAATTTTACTGATTTCATTTTTGGCGTCAGTATCGATCACTAACCACCCGCTGATAGTTATTTTGGAAATATATTTTATGTACAGAATTGACCTCTCTACAGATTTATTATAAGTACTAGCTTTTGCCAGCGACTTCGTCCGCGTGGAATAATGACTTCCGGAAATTGAGGCACTAACTCTCATAGAGTTTAACCGATGTGCTCTTTCTTCTGCCGATTCTTGAGAACCCGTATTTCTCATTGAACGCGTTTTTCAAGACAATAGCGGGCGGACGCCGGCGTCCGCTTGGGGCTTGAATAACTAAAAATATATAACTACGTCTAATATATAAAATAATATATAATAAAACCTACTTCACTTAAAACTAAATACCTATAACTACTATAATTAATAATACCTATACCTATAATTAATAAAAGTACCTACGCTTTTACCTACTTAATATTAAAAAAACTGAACATAAATTAACCAAAACTTACCTACTACTAACTAACTATTACTAACCTATTACTACTTCACCTAAAAAGAAATCCTGTTTTCCCAACATTTCCCTTCACTGCTCTGCTCCTATTGATCGCAGCGTGATGAAAAGTATACTATAACCTGCCCAGGAGTATGAAGAACAATTGTACCAAGTTTCGTTGAAATCCGTCGAGTGGTTTTTGTTTCTATAACGAACATACAGACAGACAGACAGACAAAAATTTTACTGATTGCATTTTTGGCGTCAGTAACGATCACTAATCACCCGCTGATAGTTATTTTGGAAATATATTTCATGTACAGAATTGACCTCTCTACAGATTTATTATAAGTATAGATATAGATATAGACTATACTAACTGAACGAGTTGTATTACTCATTCTAATGATTATAATATTCTGTAAATACATATTTGTTATAGTCGCGAAACATATTTTAATCAACGTACACCCAGGCACAGAGCTGCAAATTGCAAAAATCGTAATAAATTTTAAAAATTTTCGCGGCCTACCTTAGCGCTTCGCCCTTAATTAAAACTCACTTTCAACAACAGCTAGTAGTTTTCTGTAAGTATCGTTGCCTATCTTGAATATCCCCACGAAGGCGCAAGCATCATCATCTTTATAGCTGTAAAATTAAATACCTATCAATATTTTTATTATTTAGATAACTTTGTTGCTCTTGTGGTTGCAAGCGTGGCTGTTGAGCACGGAACTTGATCCTGAGGGTTTGCTAAGCGTTATTATTCTCTCTTTCTATAAGTAAATTCTCACTAAGGTTTAACAGTCGTGGATCTGGATTTGTGCTGGTTGATGCCAATGCGTTCTGTCTGATCTGAAGGACATAGGTATATTGTTTGTGTCCTTTGGGAGTGAGGTTTCGATCGCAATCATAGCAGACGCGATGACAGTGTTCTCTGTCTACATAGATCGAAAACAACACTAATGCACAAAAATGTTGTCTGTATGGCCCCTAAAATTTTCAATAAACTCCCAAGTATGTAGTTGGAAGGACCTTAATGTCCGTCTATTAAAAAATAAATTAAAGATACTCTTTGAAGGGAAAATATATTACAGTATCCTACAATTTCTTAGCGACAACATTGAATACCATGTAACCAATATTATCAATGCATCTTTGAAATAATCATAATTGTAAACCAACATATACAACGTGTAACGTAAAATGCGCAAAACCTGAAAATTGTTTGTTCATAATTGACTACTGAATCTATTTTAGTAACTTTTAATATAGGTTTTTTTTTTCAAAGATTATGTATTTTGCCATACTATCCGCCGATTAAGCCAAAGAAAATCAAGTCTTATTTTAATGCCATAAGACTCAATTTTGAATACATAAACTAATGCTAGGATCAACACGATATTCTTAATAATAATAGTTTGCTTTAAAAAAAATTGTTTTGGTCATTGTATTATACTTTTAACTCAATGCTCTAATTGGGGTGTATGAGGTTTTGCGCATTTAACGTTACCTACACGTTGTATACTGCTATGACTATTAATTTAATTGTCATTTTATAATTGTAATTGTATTTATGACTATTTCTTTTTTTTTTTCAAAATTAACATTAATATTTTTTTTTATTTATCCAATTATTATGTTATTTACTGGCATTTAAATAATTATTTGGCGTACAAAACTAAGTCCAAAAATGACTGATCTAATAATTTATTGTGATAACCTGCACGCTCTTTATGTATACTCCTGTTTCTGTGATATATTTGTAATCTGCGCAAATTCTAATGTTACCGTCTTTCCTGACGACCGGCACGATGGGTGTTGCCCAGTCAGAACGCTCCACAGGAGAGAGAATGCCGTCCCGCTGTAGCTGGTCCAAATAAAGAATTTTGAATATGCTCACTCAGAAATGCGGAAATATAACTTCTTCTGACCGGGGTCAAGCTTGAAGCGCTCCTGGGTGATCTGGCTTTCGCCGTGACACAGCACGTCCGTCATCTCGCAGTCGGTGCACACGTAATCCATGGTCCTGGACGCGGCGAAGTTTTGGTCCACTGGCAGCGTCATGTGATACCGCCACGAGTAGATCTCTGCAGGATATGAGAGGTTTAAGACTTACGTGTATAGGCAACCTCGTAATTGCTTTACCAACATCTCAATACTCAATCATTTATTTCATTCCACAATATGTATGGTCGGATCTGATGACCATTCGTCAAATTGGCTATTTGGTCGCTATCCCTAATAGGTGACATTCACTAATACGTCACCTTGTGCATCTGATCTGTATCTTAACTCGTTTCATGCTGTATTTCGACTCACTCCCAACTCGTCCGATGGATATGTACAACGTACAGACAGCGTCAAAAAAATGAAATTGAAAGTCCTACATTTTTAAAATTAAACATCTACCTTTAGGCGATTTTGTGTAACTCAAAATGCTAGTTAGGTACCTACCTATTACCTATTATATTACGAGTGAGTCCATTTTTAAGTTGAGTTTATTATTATTTTGTTTCTTTACGTCATTCTACTAAAAATCCAAACAAGATTGTACTAGTACTAGGTACCTAATTTATAACTATATAATATTATAAAGAGGAAAGATTTGTATGTATGTTTGTAACGAATTGGCTCAAAAAGTACTAGACCGATTTTAAAAATTCTTTCACCATTTGAATGCTACATCATCACTGATTAATATAGGCTTTTTTTTATTATTTTTTTTCCCACCCATGCGGAGCCGGGACGGGCAGCTATTTATAATAAAATTTTGTTGAACTGAAAATGTTTATTTTGTGCTTCAATTAAGTACAAAATAAACATTTACACACATATCCATTGGAAGAGTTGGGAATGAGTCTAAATACAGCATGAAACGAGTTAAGAAACTGACCAGATGCACAAGGTGACATATTAGTGAATGTGACCTATTAGGGATAGTGACCAAATAACCAATGTGACGAATAGTCATCAGATCCTTACAGCCACCACAGGAGATAAGTAACCTGGGTCGTCGGTATAGTTGAAGTTTAGGATGTTTTTTCCAATAAAATTTAATTTAAATTATAGAAAACTAGCGGTCCGTCCCGGCTTCGCACGAGTGGAAAAAAAAGCATTTATCAGTGATAATGTAGCATTCAAATGGTGAAAGAATTTTTAAAATCGGTCCAGTACTTTTTGAGCCAATTCGTTACAAACATACATACAAATCTTTCCTCTTTATAATATTACATTAGTATAGACAAACAGTAATTCATTTATCAAATTAAATTTCATTCGAAAATATTCGGTTTCTTACTAAACTTCAACTATATCCGACGACCCTACAGCCCATCGATTCTGTAAAAATCTCACCGTGAAAAGTTAGGTGAAGTGAGCTCAGAGTGAAGTCAAGAGTACCAATCCCTAGCATCAGGATGACACTGACAGCTCACTCCATGCTCACTTCACCTAAGTTTTCACGGTGAGATGGTTACAAAATCGCACTGCATTGCTATTCTGTAAAATCTCACCGTGAAAACTAAGGTGAAGTGAGCTGTCATTCCACCTGATGTTAGGGATTGCCTTCATTGATAGTTCACTTCTCGTTCACTGTGAGATTTTCACAGAATCGATGGGCTGGTTACTTATATCTCTTTTGGCGTCTGTACTTAGTCAGTAACTAAAAATTAAATGAGATCATTATGGACCCTGTCGGGCAAAGCAAAATGATTGGAGTAGAGATCTTTTAAAACTCGTCTCGCCTTTTGCATGCCATAAACGTCAAGGTCTACTTTTGCTGTAAGACCGTGTTAGGGCTTGCGTCAAATGGCGACGGCAGTGTAAGGGATTTTTATGCGACAAATAGAATTTCAGTGTTTTGATATTCGTTGAGATTAGTCGCGTCGATTGCATGTTCTACTTAAGACGCTGAAAACCAATATTGAGCTCCGATGTTTAGGTATTTTTAGCCACGCCCACTATTTCTCCGATATCCTAGCGCCATTCTTAAAAGGATGTGATACAGCGAACTACCAAGGATGAAACAAAGTGACGCGGTCAATAATAATTACCAATGAACCAATAGAGGGCGCTCTTATATATTTATTGTTCTGTATGAAGTGCTAAAATCAAATTAGACAAGGCGATTAAAAAAACAAATGAATATTTTGACCCCTTTTTAAAATTATTTTAAGTATTTACAGTGATTTTTTTTTAACTATTTACACTGAATTAGACGCTGACAAGAACCAAATAGGCTTGTCTCAAACAATTTTTTAGCCAAATCTATACAGTTTGTGACGGCGAAAAAAATATATGTTAATCTTGAACATATTTCTGAGAACCCTGTTGTATTCAAAACAGGTTTTTGAAAAGTTTTCTCGATACAATAAAATGGTAAACTAACCTCTTAAAATGATCTTTTAACAAAAATATCTCTATTAATTATCAACGTACATTGGTAAAATTTATAACAATAACGTATCATATTTAAATACAGAACTTGGTTGTTTTTTATTTTTGACTACTCAACCTATTTTTAAGTAATTAATTATTTTTTGGTTTGTATAAAGTTACGAGCGTCGCGTCATCGCGCTTCTCTTTCTTATGTTTCATTTAATACTTTGTTTTTTGAGAACTTATTTTATTTTGTTCTTTTAGCTACAATAAATTGTAAAAATATTAGCATTAGCACGTAGTAAGTTATACAGGTACATATAGTTCTAAGTTGTGTAAATATTTTCTATGTAAAATGGGAAACAAAAAAAATGCCGGAGGCCAGCAAAAAAGCGCTTCTATAATAATAAACAAAAACATCTCATGGAAGTAGTAAAGTAAGTAATTTTTATAATGTAATATCACAGTATAATTATATACAGTATTGTAACTCGGCCGTATCTTGGACATAAATGCCTACAGCCGCGCGGTACGTAAACATGCGATAGGGCTGCCCGCCTCCAGCATTTGAATTACATTACTTTGTGTTTCCATTTAGTTTTGTGACTGTAAATATACTTTATTTTATATAAAAAAATAAAATAAGTACTTTGTGAATTGAATAGGAAGTGTTCAATAAAAATGCATGTTGTTTTTTGATTGGTAGATTTAATTAAAAAACCATGTTTATGTTTGAAAAACAAATCGGTCTTATAAATTTGCGACCGAAAAATATTTGCGCCTTGACTGAGACGTACGAAACGCTTTATTATTAAATTTTAAAGTATAAAAAATCCGCATTCTAATATAAAGCTTAATTAAAAATTGTTTTGGGAAACATGGACAAGGAGGAGAACTCCAATCTTTACAAACTTCAACACCTACCTATTCAACTACAATGCAAGAAACAGCTGACGAGTAATTTTAATAACTTTTTATCTCAGCTTATTAACGTCTCTATAAATTAGGTACCTACAACTCGCAACAACTCAAAACAAACATTCTTTGGTCACCAATGCCAAGCTGCACAGCTGGCTACGAATGTTTTAAAATCACAACCCTCTCAAATATCTAAATATTCTGTGAATATCTCATGAGTCTAGCTGTTGTTGTCGTTATTAATACCGAGAAAAAAAAAACGGTTTTTAGTGGTATAATTGTTGTTATAGCAGCAGCAGAAATACTTATTCTGAGAAAATTTCAACTATCTAGTGACAGACAGACGGTCAAATTTATTTTTTCTAGTATTATTCATACACACAGTACAATAAACAACTATTATTAATAATAAAATACCACGTCTTTACTTTGAATTATACAAACTAACAAAACAAAACACACATGCCCCGAGGTTTTTAACACAAGCGTAAGTACCTACCGTATCATGATTCATGAACCGCCTATAACTACCTATTTCACTCTTGTCAATCACTTTCTTTTACTCTATTCACTTTATTAATCCAGACATCGTTTTTTTCGGGAGATAAAAGGAAATACTTATCCATTAAAAAGACACATTATGTACCTACCTACTAGTAAGTAAAATTATTTTATAGTCTTACCTTTCAGAGTTTCCAGGTAATCTAAAAAAAGTTATCCCTGGATGCGTTATTGACGAATTCATGCAACCAAAAACAGCACAATATATCCTACTCGTCGTATTAAATATGTACTTGAACTTATTTTTAGTGAAAAAATCGCGCGGTTATTGTTAAAAAAACAACACACCGACCGTTCGTCACTGCGGCACAGTCGCGACTGTCTGCCTGCCGAGCGAATGCCGAGATCGAGGCGCGTAGGCATAGCTCGCGCATCGTCCGTTTGTATGAAGATAGAACACTGCATATAATTATACCGTGGTAATATTGACAAAATAGGTACGAGAACAAAAATTAAATTTTTGTACAACCCATAGCGTAAATTCGACTACAATGATAACGCTAGGTTGGTCTAGTGGTATTAGCTTAGGTTTTAAAGAGCGAGTTCCGAGTTCGTATCCAGGAGAATTTTTAGCAAATTTGAAATGGTTTCTTTTTTTTATTTATTTGTAATTTTGAGGAAATTTTCATTTTTTTATACTTATTTTTATATAAAAAAAAATATATATACATATAAATATTTTAATTATTAATTTTCTTTACAGTAAAAAGAGACGTTTGTCGAACAGTTTAGAAGCAGGTGAAGCTTCGGAAATTGTTTTTCACCAGTAAGTTTGTAATAATTACAGACGCCAGCACATCAAGCTACCTGGAAGTGTCAAATTTTTCCAATCAACTTTGAACCTTATGTTTTAGTGATAAGGTTCTAAATCTATTAAATAAATTTTACAGATTATAGTAGCTTGGTGTGCTAGCGTCTGTACATACTTATACAGGTTGAAATTGAAAACATGTGACTAAACGAAATGGGAGATTGTACTACTCAACATTATGAACAACTTTAGTAAAGGGACGAAAACTGCAGTCGCGAATAAAAAAATCAGGTGTTCCTTACATTTTGACGAGTTATGCAAACATAAATGTAATGTAATAGATTTAGAACCTTATCACTAAAGCATACGGTTCAAAGTTGATTGGGAAAATTTGACACTGTCAGGTAGCTTGATGTGCTGGCATCTGTAGGTACTTATTACAAACTTACTGGTGAAAAACAACTTCCGAAGCTTCACCTACTTCTGAACTGTTCACCAAACGTCTCTTTTTACTGAATAAATATATATATTTTTTTAATATAAAAATAAAACAATGAATTTCCTAAAATTACAAAATAAAAAATGGATCCTTATTCAAATTCTGTAAGACTTGGGTTGGTTACGAACTCTAAACTAGTTCGCCAGAACCTATGCTAATACCACTAGACCAACCATGCGTTATCGTTGTCGATGAATTTGCGCTATGGATTGTACAAAATAGCCTTTAAAGTACCTATTTAATTATAATTTCATTTTTGTTCGTGTACTTGTTTTTTCAATATTACATTATAAAAAATTACTTATTTTACTACTTCCATGAGATATTTTTGTTTATTAGCTTAAAAGCGCTTTTTTTGCTGGCCTCGGCATTTTTGTTTGCTTCCCATTTTGCACAGAAAATATTTACACAACTTAGACCTATAATTATGTGCAACTTATAAAATATCCTATACAAATATGTTTACGTGCCAATATTTTTACAATGTATTGTAGTTATAAAAACATAATAAAATAAGTTGTCAAACAACAAAATATTAAACGAACGGATAGCGGGACTGCGGGGCTGCGGGGCAAAGCGACATACGTCCGTCTAGCAGCGCGTCTATGCGATCACTGTCGAACTGCATACATAAGAAAGAGAAGCGCGATGACGCGACGCTCCTAACTTTATACATATCATAAAATAATTAATTACTTTTATATAAGTTGAGTATTCAAAAATATAAAACAACCAAGTTCTGTATTTAAATATGATACGTTATTGTTATAAATTTTACCAACGTACGTTGATGAGTAATACAGATATTTTTGTTAGAAGATCATTTTAAGAGGTTAGTTTACTATTTTTTTGTATCGAGAAAACTTTTCAAAAACGTGTTTTGAAAACAACAAGGTTCTCAGAAATATGTTCAAGATTAACATATATTTTTTTCGCCGTCACAAACTGTACAGATTTGGCTAAAAAATTGTTTGAGACAAGCCTATTTCGGTCTTCTCAGCGTCTTAAGTGCAGACGCAGCAAATAAACCACGCTGGCTGGACCGCGCTCGCCGCGATGTCACACACAATTATGTAAGAATTAACCTAACATTCCATTTATAATTGTAATTTATTAACTCGCCTTCGCCACTAACATGGCTGAGACCGCCAAAATTAATGTGAAAACCGAAAACTTACTTGCACAAATACTACAGCACAGAAAAAACAGATATTGAATAACTGTGTAATGTTTTTTCTGATATGGAAAAACAAATAAAAAGCGTCGAACAACAAGGGAGGTATTTACAATATAAAGCAGAACATAGTACAGCTGCAACCAGTAAGTCACCTGAGCCAATAAAAAGTCCAACGCAGTGTCCTGAATACTGTACTGGGGAAGAGGAGCTAGCCAGGGAAACTCAGTGGATCAGACAAAAGAGCAGGAAAAATTAAAACTAAACATATTGGCCCCGATTTTGTTGTTCACAAACTAAATTAAATTTAAGTTCAGTGCATCTTTTTCTTTCTATATCATTATGAAAAGGACAGAAGATAAATATTAGTTTAGTCCTGTCAAATTAATCAATTATTATTAATCCATAGACAAGTTTAGACGTGATTAAAAAATTGGCTACTAAAAATATGTCAATTTACGTCAGGCGCTGACCAATTTGACAGGACTAAACTAATATTTATCTTCTGTCCTTTTCTTAATGAAATAGAAAGAAAAACATGCACTGAACTTAAATTTAGTTTAGTCTGTGAACAACATAATCGGGGCCATTGCCCACTTACACTGCGAACAAGCAACACCTAAAAACTGTTCAATCCAAGAAAGCGACCTAAAAGACTCCGCCTGTCGTAATAGATGAACTACCAGGCCTTTATGATTTGGGCGTGAATTTATCACCAGACTTAGGTCTGGTGATAAATTCACGCCCAAAATATTGATTTAATTATTATTCACAAAATCCATAGCTCTTTGAAATTTTATCTTAAAATATATAAGCCACATCTTACAGCCAATTACAGATTTATAATTTAATAGCTTTACAATACATGTAAGAATCGACTTATTTATAGAATTATTAAAAAAAAATTCTATTCGTCGCAAAAAATTCCTTGCCGTTCTGTGCCGTCCGTGGACGCAGGCCCTTACAGTTTCAAACTTAGAGAAGTTTCAAGTTAAAGGGAATTTCTGTCAACAGCGGTAAAGAAATAACGAGGTCGACTGTATCAATAAGCTCAAGTTATGCATGATGTCGTTTGATAGTATAACGTAACATAACTATGTCAAATAATAATGATTATGTGAACGTTGATATTGGACGTTTGTCAAGGCCATAATTTTGTAATAGTAATTTGAAACAACGCTTTTTTTGACTTGACGATAGTTAGCACCATTTTTGACATATACGCGTGCGTCAAATGGACGTGAAACAACCCGGCCAAAGTTTCGCACATATTTTAAAGCGTTTACATGACAATCAAGTCAAGTCACTGCGTCGTTGTGTATCAGAGAGGTGTCAAAACGAAACAGAAACACGACTATGGCGGCCCGTACACAGTCAATCTCGATCGCGATCCGCGATCAAAATCAATGATCGCGATCCAGATTTATAATGTACGAATTAGATTGACAGATTGATGCATCTGATTTCAAAATATATAGGCGGCCCGTACACAGTCGATCTCGATCGCGATCCGATCAAAATCAATGATCGCGGATCACGAAAATATCTAGGTATTTTGAAATCAGATGCATCAATCTACGATCATTTATTTTGATCGCGGATCGCGATCGAGATTGACTGTGTACGGGCCGCCTATCTTTCTACGCAGCGTGTCTAACGATTTAAATCTTTGCCACTGTCATCATTTTCATGACAGCTGTCATTGCTGGCGTTGTGTGCAGTCATCGCTTTTCTAGTAAACCGTACCTTCGAGAATATTTTTAGAAAATCCATTCCCTAAGTGGTTAAATAGGAGATGAAAGTTTGTTTGAAAGTTGAAGTTTCGCCAATGGGAAATCTCATCGAGCACACGAGTTGTGTTTAAAGAGAAAGATTAATAGAAATACATCATGTGCAATTGGCCAGCCTCATCTTATCCTCTCTCTCTAGCCCACAGGCTAGATGGAGTGACGATCTTCGCAGGATGGCTGATAGCAGCTGGATGAGAGCTGCCGAGAACCGAGCTGAATGGCGTGCAATAGGAGAAGCCTATGTCCAGCAGTGGACTGCTAAAGGCTGATGATGATGATGATCTCATCCAGACGCACTAGTTACAGGAGGTAGTTACTGATACAGTAACGCAGTCCGTGCAAACACCACCATCACCAAGTACTTACCAGCATCTGTAGAAAAAAAAACTTAATGTCAATCATAAACATAGATAATAGACTGAGCGCTCCGTATTCCGATGTGCAGTGAATACAGACCGAAAAGTACAAGAGAGACAAAACGAATATGCGGCCTCTTTATTAGTACTACAGGTATTAGCGGCACAGTCGCTTTGTCTGTTTCTAGAGAGTGATCACTTTTATGAGGCTTCAATTCATTTTTTATGTCTATAGTTTCAATACACTTTATAGTTGTGCAAGGCTCTTTTGGTGCGTGCTCAACATCGGAACTCACGACGCCATATTGTTTTTCTAATATTATATCACAAAAAAAAAAACATAAAAACGTCAACAACTCAAAATGTGAAATCCTTTGTTAGGTTTGTAAAAAAGTTCACTAATTTGGATTAAAAGCAAAAATGCTGTGTTGTTTTTTTAGACTTATGTAAAGCATTTGACTCAGTTTCTATTCCCACACTGCTTTTAAAGGTGGGAAACATTGGAATATGTGACCGTGCTTTAAAAATATTTACAGATTACTTGTCTGGAAGAACTCAGTGTGTCAAAATTAATTCCTTTGTCAGTGAAGATCATTGTATGTATCTGTTTGGGGTGCCACAGGAAGTATATTGGGACCTACCCTGTTTCTAATATACATAAATGATTTGTACAAAATGTCTATCCCCAACTGTGATATCCATCTACGCTGACGACACAGCGCTTATTGTATACGATGGGACAAGGCCAAAGAAAGAACGAAACACGCCCTCCCTGCGTCTTGTGATGGAGTGCCTTTCAGCAAATCTTATAACTCTCAATATTGAGAAGATCAAACTCTTACGTTTTTCCTTACCGAATTATATTCCTTTACCTTCTGACTCCAGCTGTGCTATTCTGTGAAAATCTCACCGTGCAAAACTTAGGTGAAGTGAGCGTGGAGTGAGCTGTCAATAGTGTCAATTCCTAGAAAAAACTAAGAAGCGATCTAAGTTATTTTTGAATACTTACTACGAACTACAAAGAAAAAAATAATTTAGTTTTTTTTACATTTTTGAATACTTAAAACCTAAAATATTTATTTTTAATATTTAAAAAAATTTATTAATAAAATCAACATTACCCATATCTGTAATATAAACATACATAGTTCTATTAGTTGTGCGTCGACGTTATTTTTCACATTTTTTTTTAAATTTAAGTATAATAAAATTATGAATAAGGGCTGATTTTTCAATCAACAGATAATTTTTATTCGTGGTATAAAATTTACGTCTGACATATTTGGTATGGAAGAACTGTCAAAAATTCAAAACTGTTCCTCGGATATATCTATCTGACGTTGGGAAAAACAGCCCTTAGACGTTCATGGTGTTTGAAAGAGAAGACGTTCATGGTGTTTGTATCGGTGTGCGATGTGAAAATAAATGATAAGAGCTTGGAGCAAGTACCTACAAACTCACTTTTGTATATTTGGAGAGTCTGGTTACAAGGGATGGGAAAATTGATCAAGATGTGGAAAGGAGAATAAATGCGGGATATAAAGTGAATAGTGCTATAGGTGCACGCGATTGTAACCAATCGGTGTCCAAAAAGGCTCCACTGGCTGTTCACAATAGTGTGCTGGGGCCTACGCTTATCTATGGAACTAAATGTTAGGTGGCAGGCAAAAGAAGCATGAAAGTAGAATAAATGCTATGGAAATGCGTTCCTTGCGAAGCATGTGTGGTGTGACTATAAATGATAGGTTGAGGAATAATGATGTCAGAAGGCAACGGTGCAGTTTCAAAGACGATGTCCTAGTGACAAAAATTTAAAAAGTATCCTTTGACGGTTTAATCATGTTGGGATGATCAAACAAAAGGTAAAGAACAAAAGGTATTTACAAGGCAGATGGGTGTGGAAACGCCGAGAGCGGACGCCCTAGGAGAACACACATAGTGCTATACTCGTAATTGGCGATGTTTTTGACAAAGGTCTGGTACGTAGTATTCGCAACTGGCGTGCGTGTGTGACCAGAGGGGCAATTCTCGTAATTTTATGAATGTTCACAGTCTGATCTCAGTCTCAATCTGTCAAAAATACCTATAATTTCCCCACATTTTGACAAGTTTTTGACATTTCTTTGTCGCTGAGATGAGACTGCGACTAGATTTTGAACGTTTTAAATTACGAGAATTGGCCTTCTGATGAACGTAAACGAGGCAAAAGAAGTATGTAAGGATCGTAGCCCATGCCCATGGCGGTCATGGGAAGAATGCGTGAGTTTACGTATTAATCTTTACAATATAATATTATGAGTGTACTCAATTAGGTATTATGATTCTGGCTATTGAAGGTACTTCAATCTGGCTTACCAGGTGCTAAAATAAAAATAAATAGTTAGGTAAGTAAGTAATATTTTCTGCAGCTGTCCTCAAAACGGCATTCCACAACGCTCCGCTCCACCTCTATGGATTTTTACTACCATTATATAAGCTGATGACGTCACGACTGCCAGTCGATCGCTAGTATGGTTTTTTGCCGAAATGAAGCAACACAAATTGGACCAACCCACACAAAAAAACTGTTAGAATATTGCAAGATTATGGGTGCGACCGTTTTGGTAGAATATTGCAAGATTGTGGTTGGAACCGTTTTGGTAGACTGTTGCAAGATTGTGGGTGGGACCGTTTAGGTAGATTATTGCAAGATTGTGGGTGGGACAATTTTGATACAATATTGCAAGATTGTGGGTGGGACCGTTTTAATAATAATATAGGTTTTGGTAGAACAAAGCTCATTATTCATATACGTACGTTTAAGAGTGAGTGCCTTGACCCGCTCCTCGCTTCCGTCATCATTCTGTATCATAAGAAAGTAGTCGCCGAAGTCACGCAGAATTATCAGCTCGGTGTCCAGATCGATAACCGATTGCCTAAACAGATGTATTAGTCATTACTTAATTCAACTCAGCCTATCGCAGTCCACTGCTGGACATAGGCCTCTCCCAGGCTGCGTCACAACACCCTATCCTCCACCTTCCGCATCCAGTATGTCCCAGCCACGTTTTAAGGTCATTGATCCATCTAGCTGGTCCCACACTACGCTTGCCGATACGCGGTCTCCACTCCAGGATTCGTCTGCTCCACCGGCCATCGGTCCTTCGACAGACAGGGCCAGCCCACCGTCACTTCAGTTTGCTTGCAATTATAGACGTGATCGCCTTACACCTGTCTATTTTCATAGTTGGACAATGATAACGAAGTTTTAATAAAAAATAGTAATGTGCAATACTCAACTGTACTCCTTGACTGTAAAAAAAAAAAACTATTAAGTGTTATATTCGTTTTATCGTCGCGGATGCGAGTATAATACTCGTGCAAAGTGCTAGTGTGGTATAACATATTCGTGCAAAGCGCTAGTGCGGGTAAAACGTACTCGTGCAAAGCGCTAGTGCGGAATAGTATATTTCATTACGAGTGCGGAAAGGTTGTCATTGCAAAGAGTTCCGACAAATGTCTACCCGAGCCGAGGTGCAGCCGAAGGCGAGGGTTGACAGTCGGAACAAGTTGCAATGACGGTTTCGCACGTGTACTGAACGACTATTTTTAATACAGTTGCGAAAAAATGAAGCAATTTAATAAAATAAGGTGGTGTTAATTCAAAAAAACTAGGGTCGAACTTACTCATTTTGTGCAACAAACAACTAAAACTCGCAAAGAAAATTTCTGAGAAATGGCGCCAACCGTAGAATATAAGCAGAGATATTTTTTTTCTTCACCCATTCTGGTAGGCAAAGGGAACTATGCCCATACAGCCAAGTCTTCATTAGAATTTTTTTATTGATATAAAATGAAAATGAAATTTAATGAGATGAAATGAAATGAAACCTAACCTAACTTATTCAATCAAATCATGAAATCTGATATTGAAACAAATTAGTAGCTTCTTTTTAGAAATATACGTAAGTATTTGCATGAATCATAAAAACTTCTATGAATTTTTTTAGTAAAAACTTCATGGTTGGTTTTTCTTTTTAATAAACATTATTTTGACAGTTGGGAAAGAGAACGCACGAGTTCGGGAAAGGTAAAAAAAAAGCACGAGTATGTAATACCCCACATCCCGAACGCTATACGTCCCTGCAATACGCCACTTTTTGAGCAACTGTATTAAAAAGTACTTATGCAAAGCGCTAGTGCGGGTGTAACGTACTTGTGCAAAGCGCTAGTTCGGTATATAGTACTCGTGCAAAGCACTAATGCGGGTATAAAACACTCGTGCAAAGCGCTAGTGCGATATAACATACTCGTGCAAAGTGTTAGTATGGGTGTAACGTACTTGTGCAAAGCGCTAGTTCGGTATATAGTACTCGTGCAAAGCAATATAAAATAAAATATAATAATGCAGGTATAACACACTCGTGCAAAGCGCTAGTGCGGGTATAACGTACTCGTTCAAAGCGCTAGTGCGGGTATAACATACTCGTGCAAAGCGCTAGTGCGGGTATAACATACTCGTGTAAAGCGCTAGTGCGGTATAACGTACTCGTACAAAGTGCTAGTGCGCGTATAACACACTAGTGCAAAGCGCTAGTGTGGATATAACGTACTTGTCAAAGCGCTAGTGCGGTATAACGAACTCGTGCAAAGTGCTAGTGCGGGTATAACGTACTCCTTCAAAGTGCTAGTGCGCGTATAACACACTAGTGCAAAGCGCTAGTGTGGATATAATGTACTTGTCAAAGCGCTAGTGCGGTATAACGAACTCGTGCAAAGTGCTAGTGCGGGTATAACGTACTCGTTCAAAGCGCTAGTGCGGGTATAACGTACTCGTACAAAGCGCTAGTGCGGATATAACATACTCGTCGTTAAACTTGCGCAGATGGTACTTCTCCGCTTCCAAGAGGCGCACGGAGCCGCCAGCGGCGTGCAGCATGATGCCGCGCAGTACGCAACAATCGCACGTGTAGTTAATGCTGGTGGCGTTGAGCTTCTGTGGCGGCAGCCACAACTGCACCTGCGGTGTGATCCGCGTCTGTCCCATGCCTGCAACGTTCGTCATCGTCAAGAAACGAAGCAAAAGAATAAAAATTTATCTAGAAACATCATAATCTTTTTAATTATGGGATCCACCCTACGAATAATAAAAAGTCAGGAAGCGTAACTATGAACAAAATCAACGAGAAATTCGGCTCCAGACTTCACTACATTGACAAAATACCTCGAGTATTCGAACGAAAGAACACACATGCAAATAAGCCAATCAGCTGCGTTCGCGTAAAGCGTTATATTTCGGCAAGGGACGCGATTGGTTCTGGTGCGCGGTGGCCTTTTCGGCAATGCCCACCGCGGTAAACATTTTGCGTGGTGCCATTTTTTAGCTTGAGTTACATTTCTTGACTTTTTATTATTCGTAGGATCCAACGACACCTCACACGCTTATCTGCATTGAATTTTTGTTTTCATCACTCGATTTCATTCCTCGAAAAAAAAAACAATTAAGGGTTGCTCTCTCGATAGATGTTTATCGTGAGAGTGACCCCTAATTGTTGTTTTCGTTTTTCGCTACGCCATTACTCATTCATTCCCATTTTCATCGTTAAGGTGCAGATAGTCTCCGAGTAACATGGCTGTATAACGTCCGGGCGAATGGACAGACCAACATGACGAAATTATAAGGGTTCCGTTTTTGCCATTTGACAGTACCATACAAAAAATAGACAGACTAAAGTAGCGATGGACACTTGGAGAGGTGACATTGTGGCTTCGCAACAAACATGAGATGAAATAGTAGTCATACAAAGTGTTAAAAATTTAACCCAACAAACTTTAAGAGGTGCTTTAGACCATTGAACTGAATAACTTTTACTATGGGACCAACTCTGAAATCACGAAAAAAAATCAGTTTTTTAATACAAAACTTTATACCTACTTGACCAAAATGTATGAAACAGCGGATTTTTGTGTTCGTGATAAATCATGGTCCCCATTATCATAAAAGCACTTTTGTAGTGACGCTTTTTTTTATTGCAAATAACCCCAGTTATCGTTTTGTTTCGTTTGATTCACGATTTTTTACCCATCCTGTAAACTTAGCTGAATACTATCTCTCTCTCTGTCTTATTTATATCTCACTAGCTGACCCGGCAGACTTCGTACTGCCTCAATCGATAAATAAACGACAATTCACTCTACATTTTATTTAGAAAACGTTTGTATGGGAAATAGAAAAGGGCTGTTTTTAGGGTTTTCTCGGGAATTATTCGATTTTTCTCACCTTTTAAACCTTCCCTAGACCTCCACGAACATTTCAAGACCAAGATAAGATAAATCCGTTCAGCCGTTCTCGAGTTTTAGCGAGACTAACGAACAGCAATTCATTTTTATATATATAGACTAGCTGACCCGGCAGACTCGTACTGCCTCAATCGATAAATAAAAGACCTAAGCTTTTGTATAAATTAATTTGAAAACAAACAAAACGAATCCGTATATAATAAAAAAAAAACATTTTTTGAATGAAGCATGAATAGTTATTATAATTTTGCTATTGTATGCTGCACCGGTCGACGTCATCACGCCAAAGACAGCTGTAAACCTGCACTGGGGCTCGTGGCTCTGTCTCGCATCACTCACAACAGTCGCAATGTTGAGCAATGGCCGTTTTGCGTACATGTCACGCATGTTTTCCGCCACTTTATTCTTTTTAGGGTTCCGCACCTTAAAATGAAAAAACAGAACCCTTATAGGATCACTGTGTTGTCCGTCCGTCTGTCAAGACCCTTTATCTCGGGAACGCGTGAAGTTATCGAGTTGAAATTAAAACCATAGGTATACTCAGGTCTGCGGTCCCTTGAAGTTGTGAAAAATCAAACATTTAAGTTAACGTAAAAAAAATATACGGCCGTTTATGTCGCAAAAAACGTATATTTCGACTCTCTCAAGGGAATCAAAATGTATAGGGTACTTCCCGTTGACCTAGAATCATGTAATTTGGCAAGAAGCAGTCATGTAGCACAAATAAAGGAAAAAATCCGAAAACCGTAAATTTGTAGTTACATACCTACTTTGTACGGAACCCTCGGTGCGCGAGTCCGACTCGCACTTGACTGGTTTTTTGTATTTCTGCTCTTTCTTTGCGTCATATTTACCGCAATTAACTGTATTTTTTTCTTTCTTTACTACTTACTGAGAGTGATCAGAGGTATGTGGACGAAATTTCCCTTCGTCGCGATTTCTTCAAACCGCGCGTAGTACGTCGTGGCGTCCTCTGGTCGCAATGGACGGAAGATCATAATGACTGTAACATAGTCGTCTTCTATTTCGCTTTTCACCTCTATATTGTCGAAGTTCTGAAATAATAATAACAATAAATACTTTATTTCAGACCATGGTGTCCATTTTGTTAACAATGTTCATAAAGACTAGTGTTAGTAAAACTTAAAACTACCCACAATAAAGTATATAAAAAGAAAGTAAACTCAACAATCATTCAAACTCAAACTCAAACTCAAAGCATTTATTTCAAATAAACCAATTATAGGCACTTTTGAATTGTCAAGGGTCGGTCAGTCAGAAAGATGAAGCTAGTTGCCCATTCCAAAGCGTAGATCCCTGTGGAGAAGAACGGGCAAGAAACTCCACGGACACTCTTTTAAATCATAAAATTGTTACAAAAATCTTGATTACATCATTCATGTTGAAATTATACATGTCAGAACGATGCAGAAAGACGTGCACGTTAAAGGCGTCCGTACTAAAAAGAACAATTCATAAATTAAAATAAGCCGTGGCGGCTAAGAGATGACCAGTCCCTACTGACGGCGCCCGTTCACGAACATGACGTATGGATCAGCACCATTCAGCTCAACCATTTTGAAGGGAACCCAATGATCCAACACACACGCCACCATCAGCGAGACATTTGAGTGAGCATGACATACTCTCAGCTGCCAGGGCACATTCAAGTCAATTAAAGACGTACCCAGTAAATGGTAGCTTTATAGTTTAGGTACATAGTGCTCACACGTGTGCTATGCAATTATACAATACTAAGAGATTGAATTTATACAATGCAAAGATAGTTTTTCAATCTTCAGCAGCTCCAACTATATTTTCGAATGCTAATTAATTAGTTTATGCGCCCTTGTGGAGCAGGACCAGCGTTCAGCCAAGCATTTTTGTCAGCGATGTAATCCCCCAACTTATAATATGCTTGGCTGCATAGTGTGCGTTTTATGCAAGATTTGAATTTTGTTTCATTGAGTTGGAGTATGTGGGGGGGTATTTTATTGTAACATTTTAAACAGTACCCCATGAAGGATGAGTCTACTTTAGCCAATCTGAAACCTGGTTGAACTAATTGGTCCCTATTTCTAGTCCCATAGGTGTGTCTTTCACCTCTTTTACTGAAAAGATTTAAATTTTTCCTTACGTACATGATGTTTTCATAGATGTATTGACAAGGTACTGTCATGATATTAATGTCTTTAAACAGTTCCCTTAGAGAATCGCGCCTGCGGAGGCCATATATTGCTCTGATGGCTCTTTTCTGCAGAATAAAAATAGACTCGATATCTGCAGCCCGTCAATATAAAATACCCCCCATAATAAAATACCGTAAGACATGATACTATGAAAGTAACTGAAATAGACTAGCCTCGCGGTATCTACATTAGTAAATTGACGGATTTTTCTTACAGCATATGCTGCTGAACTAAGCCGTCCTGCAAGAGATGTTAAATGAGGACCCCATTGCAACCTTGAGTCGAGCGTGATCCCCAGGAAAACAGTTTTATCGACGAATTCTAGTATCTCTTTATTCAATACTATGTCACAATCACTACTTTTAACATTCGGTAAAGAAAATCGTATGCATTTAGTTTTTTTCCCATTTAATACTAAATTATTAGCAGTGAACCAATTATGCACCTGCAGTAGGGCGTTATTTACGTCGTCAAGATTTGGAGCACGTCTACTTATCTTAAAAATTAATGAAGTATCGTCAGCAAATAACACCATTTGTGGTTGTTTTTTTAATAAATGGGGTAAATCATTAATGTATACTAAAAAGAGGAAAGGACCTAATATCGAGCCTTGTGGAACACCCATTTCTACTTTTAGACCAAGTGAATTGACACCATTTATTTGCACTTTTTGTTGTCTATCATTTAAATACGATTTTACTAAACTGAGCGCAAGTTTACCTAATCCGTAATGCTTAAGTTTTAAGAGCAAGGTGTCATGGTTAACGCAGTCAAATGCCTTAGAGAGGTCACAAAAGATTCCTATGGCATCTTGGGCCTCCTCCCACGCTGTAAATATGTGTGTTAATAAGGTGACACCGGCGTCAGTCGTACAACGTCCTTTGGTGAAACCATATTGCTGATCGTGTAAGATTTTGTTTTTGTTGAAATGACTAAGCATTTGATTGAGCATTACCTTTTCGAATACCTTGCTGAATACCGGCAACAGACGAAGAGATGGCGCTGCGCCTACGTAAACATAGCTCTGTGTATAAATAAATTGAAATATAACAAAAAGTGAAAAATAAGGACTAAATTGACTATTAATTCATGGATAACAAAGTGATACTCGAGTGCAATTGTTATCTCTTAAATCTGTGAACATTTAAGGAAGATATACCAGTGTAAATAACTTTGTGACTGTTAACCAAAACGCATCTCAGTTTGTGAATAATCTCATACTAGACGTGAAAGTACTGAACCGGAAAGTCAAAGTAAGCATTTCCTTAACAATTTCCAGTGAAAACACATTCGAAATTATAAAAACTAGAATCTAGGTGAAAAACGGTTACAACTTTAAAAATATTTTTTACAACTCATCTTCGCATATATTTGAAGATAGCGACATCTAATATCGAACAGCAGAATCTATTATCGAGCAATGTTACTACACAGTTCTCCTCAGTAGATGGCGCGGAACGTAATTTTGTAAAGTAGAACTATTAACCAATACTATAATAAAATTAAACACCATATTCACAAAGATGGATAGCTTGGAAAGACGAATGAGTTTCAATAATGTTACTCTAAGGAGAACCAGAACAAATACTTCCAATGATTCAGTAAACCTATCCTTCTCATCAATTACGTCTTATCCAAATACGCGAAGTTTACCAGATCTGTCCGTAATCCAGACAGAAGATATAGAAGCATTAAAGGAAGAAATTTACAAACTTAAAAATGAATTGGAAAGCGCACACCAAGAAATTGACACTTTAACGACCGAAAATAATCAGCTAAAACAAACAACGATTGAACAAGCCAGAAAAATAGCACAGTTTAAAGAAGTTTACCATGGATCTCCTAATTATAAAAACTCTGTTCGAAAAAGGAAAGCCAAAAGCAGCTGTAATGGTACTCTATTAGATGAGACCAGCGTTGCCAGTACCGCCAACAACGACCAGGAAAATATTAGTACATCTCAACCGACAGATGTCGCTACTGGTACAGTACAACAGCTAACCAAGCAAAGTAAAAACGAATTACATTTCAACTGTAGTAATGAAGATAAGGTTGAATCATTAAAAGTTGCCAATAAGCAGAATGTATACATCTTTGGAGATCAACAAGCCCACGGTCTCAATAAAACCTTGACGAAGACCAGGGCCAATAAATGGAATGATAATTACAACATAAGATCTTTTATCAAGCCAGCGGCTACGAGTTCACAAATACTTAATAGTTGCAACGACGACTTCATAAAAGTATTAACCCCAGACGATATTATAATTTTAGTTTTAGGTTCTAATGACATAAGCCCTTATTCATTTATGACTGAAATCTGTAATGTATTATATAAATTACGCAATCAAACTGTATTTATCACCAATGTGCAATACAATCCGTACTTAAACGAAGATACACTCAATTATAATCTAGAATTGATAATTCAAAACTATAAGAACTGTAAATACGTAAAAATACACAAGTCTACAAACAAACTCAATAATGGTAGTCATACGAAAAGTTACCAACGGCAATACTTAGAATATTTGTGTTTTGGGTTGAATACGAGAATTGATTACAAAAAATACCAAACAGAATTCCTCAATCAGTATAAACAAGCTATAATAAAACCAGCGAACACACATACACAACACCCTAAATGCGACACACAACCAATATCCCTAAAAACAACACAAACAAAAATTACAACCTATTTTGAAAGAATAACAAACTTAAGTAATAAATGTTTTCGTCCGTCAAAATAAAACCTCAATTACATTAATTCACCAAAATATTGCCGGAGTTCTAAATAAGCAAGATTTAATAGAAGTAGCATTAACAGACTTAAAACTGGAATTGGGGTCTATTGATATTATTTGTCTTACGGAAACCTTTCTTAAAAGTGGTTCTGAATCTTAGAATTGACAACTACAAAATGGCATCATTCTTCTCTCGACCGAACCAACGCCGGGGTGGTTCATGCATCTTAATAAGAAATAACTTACAATACAAAGAAATCAACCCTATCCCCCCCATTCCCCTTCAATTCGAATATTGTGCCATTGAAATTCTTAAACATAATCTAATAATAGTATGCATCTACAGAACACCTACACATGATGCTACGACATTTCTGAATAGTCTGGAACTACTTACAAATAAACTGTGTAAAAAGGTTAAGAAAAAAGTTATGATATGCGGTGACTGGAATATAGATATCCTAAAAACAAATAAAATGTCCAATGATCTAAATGCTATACTTAATAATAACAACCTGAAAAATTATATTAAACTACCGACGAGGAAAACATCTTGTTTGGATTTAATTGTAAGCAACATACATGACGCTAAGTCTGCACTGCACTGCTTAGCACTCTCAGACCACGAAACAGCACAATCACTGACAGCTAACTTAGAAACGGATACTAAAGTTAAGGACATTCACAGTTTCTGGTTTAAAACTGTAAGGGACATCAGTGATGAAAACATCATTAAATTTAAGGACTGCCTATCAAGCTTATCTTTCTCTGAGGTATACGAATGCAACTCAACAAATGACGCCTTCAATTGCTTACACGACTCAATTATTCTTTTTTACAACTTATGCTTTCCCATTATTAAAGTTAAAAATAGTAACAAACAAGTAAAAAATCGATACCTAACAAAAAATATTAAGCGATGTTGTGTTAAAAAACGAACCCTATACCTAAAATACAGCCTTTGTAAAGATAACAAAAAACACAACAAAAAAAAATATGACGACTATACTCGAATATTAAAAAGATGTATACAAAATGCACAACAAATAAATAGTCTACAGTATATCAACAAAGCAAAAAATACGAGTAAAGCAGCATGGAATCTAATTAAAGCAGACGTTAATAATAATACAAATTATTCTGACATTGAAACGATTCAAATCAATAGTGAAATTTATGACAACCCTAAACAAATTTGTGACCTATTTAATAATTACTACATATCTCTGACTAATACGACTGACATACCACAAAAAAATAATCACAATACCAATTTTGCAATTCCTCAAAATCCCAAAAGCATTTTTCTAACACCAATTGATGAAACAGACGTGTACAAAATAATTCACAGTTTAAAAAATACGAACTCGACTGGTTATGACGAAATAAATACCAAAGTGTTAAAAATATGTGCAGCAAGTTTAGCCTCGCCGCTATGTTACATTATAAATTTGTCTCTAAGTGAAGGAGTTTTCCCAAAACGACTAAAAATGTCTATTGTCAAACCTTTATACAAGAAAGGCTTAAAATCAGACATGAGCAATTATCGACCAATCACTTTAATCCCCATATTATCAAAAATATTCGAGAAGGTTATGTGTAATAAAATAGAGAACTTTTTGACATCGTGTGACATCCTTAAAAAAGAACAGTTTGGATTTAGAAAGGGGAGATCCACTGCTTCAGCTTGTTTCTCTTTAATTAAACAAATAACCGAAAGTCTAAACCAAAAATCTAAAATAGGTTGTGTCTTTCTAGATATGACAAAAGCTTTTGACTTTGTCTGCCATAAAACATTACTCTCTAAACTTTCTCACTATGGAATCCGTGGGAAAGCCAACGATTGGGTCAAAAGCTTTCTTACCGACAGACAGCAATGCGTAGAAATAACCAGAACGTGTAAAAATGAACAAAAGCAATTCAGATCAAAATACAGACAAAACAACTTCGGAACACCTCAAGGAGGAATTTTATCCCCTGTTTTCTTTCTAGTATACATCAACGACCTACCAGAGGCTATCAATGAAGAGTGCGTACTATTTGCCGACGACACAACCTTGATTATTAAAAGTAATAATAACAAAGACTTAGAAAAACGAATTGTTAATGCATTAGACAAGGCAATCAAATGGCTAGAAACAAATAATTTAAAAATAAACATGACAAAAACAAACATAATACAATTTCAAGCATCCAACACAAACACGGATAGTCTAGACATTAAATATAACAATTCCGTCTTAAACACTGTTAATAAATGTGTATTTTTAGGTATAACCGTAGATAAAAATTGCAGCTGGAAATCACACATAGATAAAATACTCACGAAAATAGACCGCTTTGTGTATGTCCTGAAGAGAATAAGACAAACGGTTAACTTAAATACTGCAATGGTTGCTTACCATGCTTATGTAGCATCTTTACTGAGATACGGGCTTGTTATTTGGGGCAACTCAGTAGATGTTGGAAGAGTTTTTAAAGGACAAAAAAAATGTATCCGGGCAATGTGTGGAGCCCACTTTTTGGATAGTTGTAAACCGCTATTCCAAAACCTTAGAATACTGTCTTTACCATGTCTTATTTGAAACATGCATGTTTGTAAAAAAAAATTATAATTTATTTGAAAAAAGTAATTACAAAATAAATAGTAGAGTACGGCACAAAGATAAATTGAAATTACCCCAAATTAAATTAATGTTACACAAAAGAAATATTTACTGCATGGCAATTATTATATATAATCATTTGCCAAATAGTATTCAAGATTTGCCATCATCGTTGTTCAAAAGGGTGTTATTTAGACTGTTATTGGAGAAAAATTATTACAGTACTAAAGAATATTTAGATGATAAGTCGCTTGTAACATAATACATAAAAATAGGCTATAATCTACCATATCAAACAATGACGTAATTATTCAATATTAATGACATGACTAATTATTAATTCAATATATTTTTTAATCGTTATTACATATTTTATTAAATGATAATTACTAATAATTAATAGGTTATAATATAAGGCTTAATTCAATAAATATTTGTACGCCATAGTATGGCAGGATATGCTGGAACCAAAATTATAATATCTATTGTACCATATTCTGACAAATAAACATTTTTGATTTGATTTGATTTGATTTGAATACGGATACTGGTCTATAATTATTAGTGTCTTTACTGTCCCCAGATTTAAAAAGTGGAATAACCTTACTGTATTTCATTAAATCTGGGAAGACTCCTTGATCTACACACATATTAAATATTAAAGCTAAGTATGGTGCTACAGTCTCGATTATGGATGTACAAACTTTAATAGACATTCCCCATAGATCTTCGGTCAATTTAATTTTGATTTGTCGAAATGCTTTAATAACTATCATGGGGTTCATATGTTTAAATTTAAATTCAACCGGGCAGCTTGGAACGTTAGCTCTTAATAAATCAATTGATACGTCGGATGAGGAATTTAAAGCTTCCGTCGTTTTTAATGGTATATTAGTAAAGAAATTTACAAATTCTTGAGCTACTTCTAAGTTAGAGCTTATGGCACCACGTGAAGTCTCCAATGAGTAATCAGTGTTCCGTTTTTTATTCCTACTAGTTTCGTTATTTATGATTTTCCAAACTGTTTTTATTTTATTTTCTGCTGATTTTATTTTGTTACTAATGTACATGGCTTTGGCTATTTTGCAGGTATTTCTAAAGATTTTGGAATATGTACTAACATACTTGCTGAAAGTTTCAGTATTGATGTAAGGCTTAAGGCCATACAGCTCGAACAGTCTTTCCCTACTTATCCTAATACCTCTAGTTGCCCAGTCACTAAATATAAAATTAGGGCAAATATTTTTTGTTTTCCTTTCAAAAGTTTTATTGAATTGAGTGTGCACTACTGAAAAGAAAACCTCGTACAATTTATTTGCATCATCCATATTAAGGCCCAGATCATTCAACTTATTATTTAGAGCACTATTGAATCTATTTAGTTTACTAGTCGTTATTGGTCTAAATTGTATTTGCACTTTTTGCAAAGGTGTTTTAAACTTAAAAGTTACCGTTTGTCCACTATGATCAGACGGCAGATAATTTACGATGGCTTTATCTAAATAATCACAATCGCAAAAGACATTATCGATACAAGTAGCAGAAGTTGGCGTTACTCTAGTCGGTTCTGTAAAAACATTACTTAAATTAAATGATTTGAAAAGGCTTATTAATCTACTGCTATTTGTATTATTTTCCAAAATATTAATATTAAAATCACCACAAATAATTGTGGCTTTGTTATTGGATGCAAGTTTCGCTAGGACATCTTCCATTATTGACTCAAATAAAGAAAAGTTCTGATAATTAGGGGGTCTGTAAACGCACACTACAACATGCTTATCTAGCTCAACACAGGATAGTTCAATGCAATGTTCAATTGATAAACCCACTATGTCATTTCGTATCTTGAATTTTAAACAATTTTTAATTAAGATTAAAGAACCTCCACGAAGCATAGATTTACGGTTAAAACAACTGCCCACACTATAATTCTCATAATTAATTAGCATTTGGTAATCCTTTAACCAATGTTCAGTACAACAAACAATGTCAAACTTTGTTTTTTCTAAAAAAATTTCAATTTCTAATAATTTGGAAGAAATGCCTTGAATATTTTGATGAAATAATTTCAGGGCATTCTGCTGATCTCCTTTTTGATGTTTATTTATTTTAGAGCAAGAAGATACCTTGTTGTTGTTAGGTATAAGAATATTATTACTGGTACCTTCTGTTGTCTTACAAACTAGTTTAAAAGATTATCCGGAGTTAACCCCAAGACTTCAAAGTCATCACCAGGCAGTGAGCTCATAGTGCGTGAGGGAAATGGAACCTCCTTCGTACAATTGGTATAAATGTTTATAGCATTTGAGCTACATTCATTCAGGTTAACCACCTTATTATTAGTATTATTACTAACTGTTGCAGTGTTAATAATACAAGACTTCGACATAATACTTATGTCTGAGTTTATATAAAAAGCTAATAGCCTTGCTATTAAGTGTCTAAAACTAACAGGCAGATACACAGTATCCCTAGTCGACTTCAAAGTTTCTATAAAACTGTTGGTGTCAAAAAATACAAGCTTGTCACTATAATGACTAACTAAAAAGTTCATATGCTTATTAAGCTTATGAATATAATTATTTTGTCTATTTGTCAATTTTTCAAAATATGGGAAAGCACACAATATTATTTTATTACAATTTAACTTTAACAACTCAGTTACACAGTCAGTGATTTCATATTTTTTGACCTTAGAACTGTTACCTACAAATACAGTAATGTTGGTTTTAGGATTAAATACATTTCCTGTTACTGATGCCATTATTTGTTTGTAATTTGACCCTGGCATACAATAATTTTGAGTAGAATAACTCATTTTGTTACTAATTAATTTACCTAAACCTCGTCTTATACTATCTGAGAACATAATTGAATCATAACAATCATGGCTACTGAAAGATGGACAGCTACCAATCTCAAGCTGTACCCCTTGAGATTGATCCTGTACTATATCAGCTACACCTTGGTCAAGGTTACACTCTTGAGACAAAAACTCAGTCTGGGACGGGTCCTCTGTTGCCTCATGCTGGACAGCAACAGGGTTTGAAACCTTCTGACAAGTACACTGACACATAACTAACTCATTAGCAGCAAGAATATGTTCTTTAATTTGATTCTGAGAACCCACATATTTAACGTAAAGGGAACTAAGTCTGCCCTCAAGTACCTGTATGTCAGACTGTAAGCGCTGTGTATCAATTTCATAGATTTTTTTGCTGTCTTCTAATTTGATTTGATAATTATTTAATTTATTCATTAGATCAACACGTTCTCTCCTCAGTGGAATATTTTTGGAAAAGTGTTTATATTGTTTCCTAAATTGATTACATTTTTTAATTAATCTATTCATTTTTGCATATTTTTTCATTTTGTTATGACTACATTTTAAATTACTCTGTTTCAGCAAGGAATCTTCAGTGAGGTCAATAGTTAATATGGAACGAGGGTTACAATTACAGTTTAACAATTCATCATATAAGTGGTTTGTTTCTTTAACCCGATTACATTCTTTTTCATTTTCTAACTGGATGATACGACTTTTAGCATGAATTAATTCATCTTCTAAGTCCCTAACCTTACTTAAGGCCTCCTCATACAAATTACTACAGTCATTGAAACCATCCGTGACTACCTTCAGTTGATCGCGTTCATCAACAACATTCAGATATTGTTGATGTAGGTCTACTAACTCCCGTTTAAGGCTTGAATTTTTGACAACTATTTTCCTGAATTCCTCCTCGCTTTCCTCATTCTCCAGTAGCAATTGGTCACATTGGAGTTTTGTTGCTTCAAGTTTTTGGAGGGCCATTCTCAATTTGAATTCCATCTCCTGAGCAGTAGCCTTACGGGTCATCACAGGCATGGTTTCAAGATTTGATACTGAAATTAGAATTAAGAAACGGTGACAAGAAGTTGGTCAGACAAATGAAATAGAGTTGGAAATGAAAGGGAAAATGGGAGAAGTTATTGTAGTTCAGAGAAGAAATTAGGTTGGTTACTTAATTGGTTTGAAGGGCTATTTTCAAAGCTATAAAAAAGGTAGTAAAATTTGGATACTTTTTATTGCCTTAGGATTTTACTTTATGTGGGTAGGTTGCTTAGATTTTAAAATAATTTTTTGATATTACAGTTCGTTACGGCAAAGCAAAAATAACGATCATGATCGTTTTTATTGTTGTATATTAAATTATAAATCAGATTATCATTAACAGAATCTTCGCAGTTTCGTTTTCTACGATGTAAACAATGCGATTTAGACCCAATGCAGGGTACTAAATTAGCGAACTATTTTATGCTAAGACTTCACAAGGATGTATAACAGAGTTACAATGAAATTGTGTGCTATTTTAAAGTAAAAGTGAACAAATACTCCCCGTTTTAATCCGCAGTACAAACGTCAGCTGTTGGTTTTAGGTTACCGGTGTGTAACAAACACTGTAAATTACTTTATCCATTTACAGGAAAACAATAATCCTGAGTATTTATGCAATTATATAACGCTTAAACATAAAACTACACCTTAATTTTACATAATTACTAATTAAAATTAATTTTAAAATACGGAACAAAAATTTGACATGTCACTCGGGCAGTGTTGCCATTACTGCGCCATTCCATGACAAATTGCGCAGCAATGATTGATGTAACTACAAATACGGCCGATTTATCTTGGCAAGTCTGAACTTCGCGCAGAAAGCTGCGCAGTAAGATTTTTTTGGAACCAAATGGTGACATGAGGCGAGTGTGAGTGAGTGTTAGAATATGCGCGAAAGTTCGTAGTGCCTATGTTCAGACTTGCCAAGATATTTCGGCCGTAGTGTACAGACGCCAGCAGGTCAACCTACCCCAATCTGTCAAATTTCTTTGATAGATTTTCAACTTTAGCACAAAGGAATAAGGTTCATATTCAATTGGGAAAATCTGACAGATTGGGGTAGCTTGATGTGCTGGCCTCTGTACAAGTCCAGCCGACTAGCGATCATGCTGAGGATGCTGTTGGCGCTGCCGCGTACTCTACGCATCAGGGATGTGCATCTTTTACACCCACTAAATCAATGATATTATAAGTAAAAAGGTGTAGATAGGTTACTTAAACAACATTCGATCTTCAAAAACGGCACTCTAACGCACACATAAATAATCTAATATTGCAATAGCACACTACAGTACGATTAGACGTCAAAGTGGGATTGCATGATTCAATTATCGCGAGCGAAAAAGAGACAAATATAATTTGCAACAGTGCGTCGTCTAGTGTATTAGAAACGATGTAGAATAAATTAATCAGATATGACATTTTACCTTACATCGTGATTTATGCCTAAAAATGCGATTCACTCATGAGTTCATCTAGTAAAAGTAATAAAGTAGTAGAAATGCATTGAAAGTAGGTAAATGAAAGGTATATTGACAAAAAAAAAAAATTAATATCAAATAAAGCGCTGTAATAAACTTATTTGTAACGACATCAGTGACCTTCAAATAAATTTAACTTATTTCTTTTGTCTTTTTGATGTTTTGTTTAACTCGGGGTTATTTTTATGTTCAGAGTGAAGACGGACATTCACATACTTCTCTATAATAGCTTTCAATAAAAGCATACGATGGTTTAAAGTGGGTGTTTGTGTCATAGCATGGTCGTTCAATTCACTAAATATATTAGAGTCGACAAATGATTTTAAAATACGATTTTTTACGTTAACAATTTCTTCATTTCTCGTAAAGTATAGCCCATCTTCTTTAATATAAGCCTTCAAAATGTATTCTGATTTTAAACAAACAGTAAACAAACTTTCCGTTGAGTAGCACAAGCCACCCATATCTTTTATCGAGATTAATTTGTGAAACCACAGTTTTTTGGACGTAAATAATGATTTTATACACACTTCACATTTCAAAATGCTAACCATTTTCCTTGCAATCCAGCCCGAAATATAACCCACTATCTGTTTGAAATGATCCGGTAAGGATTCGTTGTTGAGCACCTGCGCAAATGTATTAACATTTTCTAGTGATATCTTGTCACTTTGCATTTCGGGGCTTTTTTCAGATTCTGCCGAAGAATCAAATTCAAAATAATCAATTGATGCTCGTTTGCCGGAAGACCAATTGATATTTTGAATAGCGGAGGAACAATTCAAAATAGGGACACTTTCTAGTGGTACGCAATTGCCACTGAAACCACTACGTAATTTTAAATGATTTAAAATCTTTTTATAAATTCCCTTGAATTGAATCACGTTCGGGTTATTATTGTAGCCTCCATGCTTTCGAATAATACCAAATAGGATTTCAATATGATCTTGACTTAATCTATAGGTTGAAATGTATCTCAGTAAGGGATGATTTACAACTAATGATTCATAAAGATGTTTCAAAGACTCGATACAAATGAGAAATCCCACAAACTCAGATTTGCATTTACAGTCAACTAAACGTTTTTTGCTGATTGTAAATATAATTCTACGTTTAACCACCCTCTTCGTTTTGCTGTAAATTTTTAATGACAATATATATTGTTTTGCTTTATCGAGAAACTGTATGATTTCAGTGGTATTTTGTGGGCAAATAGGCTTCTTAAAACCAAACATTTCAAAAGATCGTGAGTTAAATACATCAAAGAGGTCATTAAAAATTTCTATGAATTCCACAGTGGCTGCTGTTTCATTAAATCGTGAAGAAACTAATAACTGTTCACACAGCTCTAGTGCTTTAGCAACACTTTTACTCAGCAACTGTGTTGCCAATTTAACCTTCATTATTTCATTTCTGAAGTTAATATGACGCTCTGAAAGTTTATTGGCAAAATTTAAGCCTTGGTTTTTTTGAAGGTTGTGTAAATTTACCAATAAGTGCCACTTTATTTCTTTTTCCCACTCGTTGAAGATAATTCTTTTCGATTCAAAAGCATTTCTAACTAATTTAAGCATGTGACAAGGGTCAAATAACACTGCTACTTCTCTATCACAACTGGGATGCTTGAACGTGGTTTTTAAATTGTTTGGGTCTTTCAAATGACAGCCCATTATATTTGCAGCGGAAAAGTTTGCTTGACAACCATCGAAAGTGACTGCAACAATATCCACTCCAGACTCAAAGCACTTCTGCAAACAAGAAATAATTAAGTGTGCTCTTGTTTCACCACTGATTCCTTTGACGAAAAAATATCCTACTGGTAGTTTCCAGTTTTCATTTAAGGCGACTAAAAGAAAAACATAGGCTTCTGTTGCAATTACTTTGCTATCGGTAGTGCCGCCAAAGTCTACCACACCTTCTGTCTTTTTTCCATTCCATTTGGATTGGTGTCGAAGTGCCATTTCGTCAACCACAAGAGTGCAGATCATTCTTTTTTTTGATAATTCATTTTTCTTTCTGAGCATATCAAATGCTTGCGTAGTGAATCCTGGTGAAACTGTACTATTCTCATACCACTTGCCTAATACTCTAGGGTGTAGCAGAGCGCTGTGAAGAATTTTCCTCACATATTTATACGCAGCTGGCGAATAAAAATTTAAGGTAAGTGCGAATTTTCGCAGTGTTGGTGGATATTTTTGACGAAAAGATTTCTTACTTCTTTTCTTACATAAAATTCTATTGAATAAACTCATAGTGTCTTCATTCAGGTTCAATTCAGTAAATTGTTCATCAGATATGTATTTCTTTGTTTTTAAATGTTTTAATATATCACTCAAATGCACCACACGTCTTTGTAACCTTTTGTTTTGATTTTTTAAATTTCGGTTTTTATTTATCAATTTTTCTTTCTGAAAACTTATTCTTTTGACGCATTTTTTAAGAGCAGGTTTTCGAGGGGTATCGAAAATTGACTCCAAATCGGACAACTTTTCTTCAGTAAGGCTGTTAGGACTACCGGGTATTGATTGTGCACGAGGTAACTGGAACAATTTTTTTTAAAATTAAGATAAAATATTCAACTAAACGAATCCTCTATAAAAATGCAACATTAACAAAAACGTAAATAAATTACCTCCAAAACAGGAAACGCAGATTTTTTTAATAAAGTGTATCCCTTGCCCGACATGTACTTGTCTTCGACTTTAAAATGAATGGAGCATATTTTACTCGATTTATTCGGTTGCCAAAATTCTTCATTTCTCTGTTTGCGGACAATATCCACCCACCGGATGCACCTTAGTTCATTTTTTGGAAATCTAGAAACAATTAATTAATTTAATATTTACACCTAAAGAAAAACATTCTTCTTTACGATACACTAAAATTTATATTTTGGTTTCAATTTAGTAATATAATATTTAATTTATGCTCCCTCATCATAACAAAAATCTACATTTAAGTAAAAAGAATGTACCACCATTTGAACCTACTGTCAGGCAACTGACCTATCTGTTTCTTAGACATAATTTTACTCTATGATCGGTAATGACGTCTATCTCTATCGCACTTGTTCATGGAGAAACTTTTGTTGCAGTCATTCTTTTCCGACGCCATATTTTAGGAATAAAATGTTTTGATTTGTGAAAATATTAGGATAAATAATGTACTTACGAATGATATGTGATTCCTTGACTTTTGGAAGTTTTGCTTGTATAATTTGTGCAATATCTCATAACACACGACGGCATTTTCGGTAGCTTTGGGTCTTTTACTTTGAATGCACTCAGTACCTACGTGACGTGCGTCTGTTGACGGCGCATTCGCAACGCGACACTAAGGTCAAGTGTGGCTAGTTAGCCACATTTTAACGTGCCGCTTGCTGAGTGCTTATAACCTATCTACACCTTTTTACTTATAATATCATTGCACTAAATAAGCACATTCAATTTATTATACACAATTTAATTGCTGATCATTTTGTTCACCAAATAGACTTTAATTTGACTATTGATATAACTATTATGTATCTTCCTCTTCTAGGTAAATGAAACCTATTTAACTGCACCGTAATTGCGTAACAAACTTTCTATCACAATCGAAAAAATTTTGTTAAGGATTTTGCATTGCATCATATGTCCCAAAAATTTGTCTGCTCAAAAACGTAAATAACGCAATGAATGTTGTTGAACTGTCAAAATGAAAGCCATTGCCACTGTTGGTGACTTACAGCGTATTTTATCATTCGACAGTCCTTAAAAAAAACTTACGTCCAAAGTCTGTAACACAAAATGTAAAGCATATAATTAATCATTACAACAATGTATGTGTAGTTCACGTATTCTGTCAAACGAGTCATATCCCTGCGAAGCATTCTGTAGAGCTCGTCCCAGGAAAGAAGTCCCCCTGCCGGGGCAGCGGGATTGTCCAAAAGGGTTACCGCTGCCCCGGAACGTAAAGGGCTAAGGAAGGAACACAGGTGGGTTTTAGCCAGTAAGAGTCTAATACTCCCTTCTGCTCTACCCTGAGCTGGGAGGTGTCATTTGATGATTTACCATCCATAAAAAAAACAAGGAAAGAAGTCCCGCAGACATGCGATGGAGGCATAAACAGTCTTGTGAAGGCCTTCGTCAGGAGTATACGTGTTCTGTGGTGAAGGCAGCGAATGGATGCAGACCTCCATTTCTCCTACGCGAAACAGTTGGTTTGCCCGAACTTGGAACACAGTGCGTGAACGCTATTAGTATTGTACTGTCTTTATTATTCTGAAAGTGAAATACTAACTGATTTGCTGTATTCATCGTGTTTTAATGTAAACCTACACTATGGATTCCGTACCACTGAATCGAGACGATGACGGCGCTATCGTTCAGCCAACGCTGAAGTCGTCATATTTAGATAAATATGACGGCTTCAGCGATGTTGAGATCAACATCATAATTGAACTTGCACTGGTTAATAAAATTGCTAGGGGTCTAGAATCAAGTACTGCAGTGCTATTCTGTAAAAATATCACCTTGAAAACTTAGGTGAAGTGAGCTGTCACTCTACCTGCCTTTCGATTCTGTAAAAATCTCACCGTGATAACATAGGTGAAGTGAGCGTGAACTGAACTATCAATGGAGGCAATCCCTAACATCAGGTGGAATGACAGCTCACTTCACCTTAGTTTTCACGGTGAGATTTTTACAGAATAGCACTGCAGATGTTAAGGATTCCCACTATTGATAGCTCACTTCACCTAAGTTATCACGGTGAGATTTTTACGGAATTGACCGGCTGAATCTATTGTAACAGGTTGCGCGGCGATGTCCCTATCACCTGTATAGATTAAACATATGACGGTCAGTAATTTATAAGTAGGCAATTACACTTACACCCTGTCGTCGACTGACGCGAGTCTGAAAAATAAATGAAACGTCACGTGGTAAGTGTCACGGTATACACTCGCAGGACGCTGGAGTACCAGACTCATCATTATAATCATCATTTCAGCCAAAAACGTCCACAGTTAGACATAGGCCTCGCCCAAGCACCTCCACTTCGACCGGTTCTGTGCTTCTCGCATCCAGCGGATTCCTGCGACCTTCACAAACTCATCGGTCAACTTTCTTGGAGGTCTTCCAACACTACGTTTCCCAGTACGCGTTCGCCACTCGGTCGTCTGTTCTGCAAGCAATATACCCTGCCCATTGCCACTTAAGTTTGGCAATTCTTTGGACTACCTATGTCAGTTACCTTGGTTTTCCCACGGATCTCTTCAATTTTGATTCGATCACGCACAAAAACTCCAAACAAAGCCCTCTACATTGCTCTAGCAATATAGACATCGGAGTAACAGGCTGTTTTAAAAAGGGCAGGAGTCAGGACGCACTGCTTGAAGTCTTTACTCCTCAAACATTGCGGTATGGGTGGCGAGGAGACCTTCATCTCCATGGTTGTTAGGACCATGCAGATGTCATGACCTGACCAAGATTATGTCTGGACTTTAAATCAGACTGTGACCTCCGAATTTTTTTCGTTCTTTCTACTCAAAGTTGTCGGATAGTATTGATTGAACACTTAACTTAGTTTTAAAAGATAATTTATTTTTGACGTGTAAAAGTAGTTTTTTTTACCAATTTAACGAAACAAATAATATAATTTCAGAGGTTCGATTGCCAGTATCTGAACCATTGCTATACGGTTCCCGTACTGATTAACCGAAGTTTGTAATATGTAATATTAGGTAACTGAAGTCTTTTAATTGTGCCTTCTTTGTTGGTCGAAATAAACGTTTAATATTATTATGTATTTATCAAAATTTTAAGCAGTTTCTTTTTTTTCTTTCATACAGTTGGTGCCGCTTCGAGAGAAGCATTACAGTATTAGTGTCACTCACCCGCAGTCCGTTGGGCAAGTACTTGCCGATCCCGTGGTATTCGTAACCCGAGGGTATCCGTACACGTCGCTTGCTCGTCACGTAGTTCTGCCCCAAGAATATTGTCTCATTCTTATCGTCCTCTGAAAATAAAATCAATATTGTTTTTTGGGATGCATGAAGCCTCCTCGTGTAGCGCAGTTCCGCCAGTTACTCAACAGAACCGAGCGCTCGGCGCATCCTGGACAGTCACACCCAACGCCTTATTTGACTGGCCAATTTTTTCTTTGCGGTGGTAGGACTAACGCCCGCCTGGTTTGCGACCAGGTCTCCCACCGGAGTCCGGCGTCAAGCAGCCTGCTGCGTTTCGTGAATGCGTAGGAGTTCTAGTGCCTTAGGCATCTTCTGGGCACGTTCGTTCCATCATAGACCTCATCCATAGCTTTCCATTAGGCGTGATCGAGGTCAAGAGCGGGGCCCAATCAGCAATAAAAAAAACCCTACATATTTTTTTTAATCATATATTGTGTTCCACAGTTAAGCAAAGTCCTCCGCTTTTTACTTCTACCCCTACCTGTCTTGTGCGATCTTTGGCCATGCTGGTTCTGTAAACGTTATGGCCCTACATCTACTAAAAAAAAAACTTAAGAGCCTATACTACCTCAGCTAAAATTCACTCTTTATCTCGCTCGCACGATACTGCTCGCGGACTGAGTGAGAGCGAGACAGAGTGCGGTGCTAGGCGGCAGGCAGCGCCAATAGTTTAGGTATTTGCTTTATACGGTGAAATAATGGTAATAAAAAAAAAAAAAAAAATATAAGACCTGCTTTATAATTAGTTCAGTTAGTATACAAAGTTTCATGATCTAATTTGAAGTATTTTTTGAATACCTGCGGTTTATTGTTCGGTTTGGAGGTAACTTTGGAATTTTTTCTATAGAGAAAATTTTATGGAATTGTGTTTTCGTCAAACATAAGACCTAACATTAATCCTCAACTTTACCATATATTTATTTCAAAATTAATGCTGCAGTATTTTCGACATAACGGAGGACCATTCTAAGCCATTTGAGGTGGTATAGGCCCTTAAATTCATTCCATTCACTGATAGACAACGCACAGCCTAAGCCGCTGGATTCAGAAGCATGACATTTTGCACAAAACTTGCTTATACAGGATCAAATTAAATTAGCTAGCGAAACTCCGCAGACCTGATGGGTATCTGATGGAGAGTCTGATGATGGAGTCAGGAGGTCGATAGTGGAACTCTTCAGTGGCTACTAGTAAATCCCTCGAGTTGGGGCTCATATGATTTGTTTTGGGGAGTCCAATAGATTGGGCTTGGTGACGAGGGTCTGGTGATGCAGCCAGGATATGGATAGTGGAACTCTTAAGGGTTACTAGTAATTCAATTGTGTGTCAGTGACAAAACCGTGCTTTTTTGTTATTTTTTTTTAAACTAGGCTTGCCTACTTATTTGTATTTTGTTCAGTAATTAAATAATATAATTAAATGTACGTACCGGGAACAGCTAAAATATAACAATAATAATCAATAAAGGTTGCCGATGAATTCAACAAAAACGAAAGAGTTAATGTTATAAAATACTTACGGGGTACGATTTCTGTAAATGTTAAATCAATCAATGAGTTATTTATTTAAAAAGTTACCGACATTTTCTACGTAACTACTTCTAATATTAAAGATAAAATAATAGAAGGCCAATTCTCGTTAAAAACGTTCAAAATCTAGTCGCAATCTCATCTCGGCGACAAACAAATGTCAAAAACTTGTCAAAATTCTAGGGATATTAGAGGTACTGTTGACAGATTGAAACTGAGATCAGACTGTGAAAGTTCTTCAAAATTACGAGAATTGCCTCTCAGGTATTGAGCAGTAAAAAAAAAAGTACAGGGTGTAATAAGACCCATCACGAAGTAGTCATTAACGCATTCTGCGTACAAAAATTAAGTAACTTTGTGCAAAAAAACTGCTAGGAAATTATCAAATGACCTTTTTTTGGTGTGAAACACTGTTTACGGTGGTGCGCAATGTAACGCACACAAATATTGTGCTTATGGGTGCAACAGTACAGGTAGAGGAGAGTGACCAAATATGGAATACCATTTTGATTTTTAGGCATAATTTGCACAAATGTTATAAATAAAAAACTTTTTGTGGTAATCATTAACAATCATATACATATTTGCACTTAAGTTTGTAACAAGTTTTGGTTATATTGATTAGTTTGAGGTAAGAAAAATTTTCAGAAACTAAATAACGATGAAGGTATTTATTTATTTATTGAGGATCTCCAACAAAGGATACACATATACCATACAGATTTACAATTATAAAAAAAGTTCTTTCACGTGTGCTCCTTCAATTACAGGAGACCACAGCATGCACATATAACTAGGTACCTATACAAAAAAAAAAATAGAGAACATAAATTATAAAAAATAGAACGAACAAAATAAAATTAACAAGTCCAGATTGAGCATTCATATAACAAATGGTGTAGGCAGAATAAAAATTAAAATTTAAAATTGAGAGAAAAAAAAAAGACATTGAACCAATTTGAGGAAAATAATAAAAATTAACATGTCGAGATTGAGCATTAATATTACAATTGTTTAGTTTAATAATAATACACACATCAAAAGTGTCTAGGGATCAAGCATTTTTATGCGGATTTCTTGAGATTGAGATGTGGCTTTGTAATAAATTTATGATTTTATAAATTTATATGGATCCTTTTTGGTGCATTTCATAATTTGAATCAGGAACTGTGAATCAAATTCGAGTAAAAGATGAAAATCAGCTGTCAATATTTTCCCTATAAAAACATACAACGCATTGAAGACATTATTAGTGCTACTGTTTCCCTACTACTGATTAAAACCAACGTTATTATGGAGCGGCGACGTCATTTAAGCAGGGAAGAAATGCTCAGAGCCGAATGATAGAAGCTGGTTCCCGGCAACGTACTGTGGCTTTAGCTCTGAATACAAGTCAGAGTGTTATCAGTCGACTTTGGACACGTTACCGAAGCACTGGTACCGTGGCTGAGCGCCATGGAGGACGGTATCGCTGCACCACACGGAGACAAGACCGATACATTCAAATCTTAACTCGAAGAGCTCCAACAATAACCGCCATGACGTTAGCCGTGAGGCTTCATCACTCTTCAGGGAACTTAATTAGCGACCAAACAGTCAGAAACCGCTTGCATGAAGTGAACCTTCATTCCCGAAGACCGCTACGGGTACCACCTATAGCAATGCACAATCGTAGGATTCGATATCAATGGGCTCTTGAACACAGAAATTGGGCAGAAGAACAATGGCGTTTCGTGTGCTTTTCTGATGAGTCTCGTTTTGGTATGAGACCGGATACAAGACGTATACGACACTGGAGAACCCCTGGACGCCAACAGCGATTAAAATCCTGCCAGGAAGTCCATCCTTATAGTGGTGGAACCATCATGGTATGGGCGGGTATTTGGATCGGCGGAAGAACTGAGTTGATTTGGATCAGAGGCAACCTCAACGCTCAAATTTATGCTGAGACGATTGTATCAGACGTCATCGTTCCTCTACAAGTGCAAATCGGTCCCTTATTTCAGTTAATGCATGATAATGCACGACCGCACACCGCAAGAGTTGTAAGACAGACTCTCGCCGCAGCTAACATCAATGTCCTGCCCTGGCCTGCTCAGTCGCCAGACTTGAACCCGATTGAGCATGCATGGGATATGCTACAGAGAAGAGCTCTGCCGAATATGGAGGGTATCCAGTCGCAAGAAGACCTTTTTTTGTTGTTGCAACGAACATGGGCGGCCATTCCACAGCGTGATTTGGATGAACTCATTTTGAGTATGCCAAACCGATGTTCTTGTGTTGTTAGTGTTCGCGGTAGAAACACGGATTATTAATTGTTTAAGTTACCCAATAAAATTTTAGAGAAAACTGTTATTTCAGTCTTTTTTTCGAACTTTTGTGTTAGTGGTTCAAATGTCAAAAATCCCTTTATTAGGAAAATGGCAAATTTCTTTATTAATGCAAAGGTGACTTGGTTTATCGTTACTGTGACAAACGAAAACACTTTATTTGATGAATCCTTAAAGAAAATTTTAATTAATATCAATCAGGAGAAAAGTTATTGCAAAAATATATGTTGATCCCTAGACACTTTTGATGTGTGTATAATAATAATTACAATTATTTCACATTTCGGAGAAAATTAACATACTTAGTTATTTTTAGTTTAGAGCGGCGAAATGTCCCAGATTAGTTTTAGATCCTGAGACGCAAAATAAGTTGTAGCTGCTTTTTCGTGGCAGACGAGATGGCGCGTTCATGTGCAGTTTACCTAATAGTTCGCTGCAGTCTATGACTCCATTGAATAGCTTGTGCAGTAGTATCAGATCTGCCGTTTTCCGTCTGTCTGCAAGTGAGACCATTTTGTAGTGCCCTAATCTGTCTTTGTAGCTGATGATTTTTTTAGCTAAACGATCTTTGTAACAAAGATGATATAGGAAACGTCTTTGGACACTTTCAAGGTGTTTAATGTATATATCATAGTGAGGATTCCAAACCTGGCTGCTGTATTCAAGTATTGGCCGAACCAATGTGTTAAATAATTTAATTCTAGTAGACGCTTTCTTAAAATCTTTGCTGTTACGTAAGACGAATCCAAGGATTTTGAACCCCTTCGATGAAATGTTTAAGATGTGTTTGTCAAATTTAAGTTTTTTATCTAACGTGACTCCTAAGTCGCGTATTTCCTCTACCTGTAGTAGTTTATGTTGGCTAATCGTGTAATCGTTAGGTTTAACGGTTTTGTTACGGCTAAATTGCATGTAGTAACACTTTGAGACGTTAAGAAGCATTTTGTTCGTTTTGCACCAGTTCGTCAGTCTATTCAGATCTTCCTGCAATAAGGCAGAGTCAATTTCAGATAACATTGGTTTCATTATTTTCATGTCGTCGGCAAAAAGATAGAATTTTGAATGCCTAAAGCAGAGCGTGATGTCGTTTATGAATATGTTGAAGAGGATTGGGCCTAAATGTGAACCTTGTGGAACACCTGATGTAGCTTGAAAAGGCTTTGAATGATAGCCTCTCACAACAACTTTTGAAGACCGGTTACTGAGGTAAGACTGAAACCACTTCAACATTGATCCTTCTATACCCAAGTGCTGAAGTTTAGCTAGAAGAAGAGAATGATCTACCTTGTCGAACGCCTTACTAAAGTCAGTGTATATGGTGTCAACAGGAATACGTTTATCCAAAGACTCTGATAAAGACGACACGTAGCACATAAGATTAGTAGTGGTAGATCTAGATTTGATAAAACCGTGTTGGTGGCTGGTGAGAAGTTAATGCAAGGTATGCAAGTATGTACGGTATATGGAATAGGTACCCCAAATATGGAATACTATAAACACTATTAAAAAGTAACCTTAACTTACAAGAGACTCTTTGGAAACTTTCGTATAATATAGAAAGGAACACAAATTATTTACAAAAATTGCAAATCCAGGTATCAAACTCTGGCTCAGCACAATCAGTATGTGCCCAGAGTCCACACATGAGGCACTTGACCCATGTTTCCCCATGAGTATCATTCGAAAACAGCATACCACAGAAAATACACTCCAAATCTTCAGAGTCTGGAGCTGTATATCCTAAAAAGGTATCGGGTTCATTGTCTGTATCAAATAGCATCACCTCCTCATCATCTGAATCTGACTTAGGCTTCTCTTTTGTTTTTTTTTTCCTTTTGATTTCTTCTCATTCTGTTTTTTATTCTTGTTTTTTGCCAATTTATTTTCTTTTTCTTCGTTTTTCTTGCTTTTATCTATAAGGTCATTCTTGTACGGTGACAACGTGATGACTGCTGCAACAAATGCCTTTCTTCCTCTAACAGAAGGTTTCCTTTTCTTCGTCAAAATGTAGTCTTCCAAAAGATTTTCAAGGGTTGTCCCTAAGACAGTTTTCCTTCCAAGTGTAGTATCTGCGGCTTCTTCTGGAGAAAATTCGTTTTTCTGACATAATCGAAACAAGGTAGATCTTGGCACGTCAAAGTGTTTTGCAGCTCTCAAATAACCCATTTTTTTCTCTCTTACTAATTTTATAGCTTCCGCCATATGCTCTGAATTCCATTCTTTACGCTTTGTTTCCGAGTTGACGCCCGCCATTCTGGTAAAACATGAAAAAAAAATATAATTATCAAATTCATCAAGTCAGCTGATACTTCAGAGAACCAATTATGGAATAGTCCATAATTGGATACGGTACTGGGATCCGTCCATATTTGGATTTTCCAAAGATTTCTAACTGACATTCACATTTTTATATTTAAGAAAGTAATACCAACTAATACCGCTAAAACATACAAAAGAACATCTAAACGATCTCTAAAAGCTATAAAATCAATACTTTGGGTACAAATCTTTTTAGGAACGCACGGATAAATTAAATTTTGTGTTATTCAATTTCATATAATTGTTGGTTATAAGTAGTTGCTTTAATTTATGAGTACTGTTTGTTTCATTTTATTTTGTTACCTATTAAGTACGAATCATTTGATCTGACTTGGTTTCCGTACGTCCTTTTCGGGTAACCACTGAAAATCAGCGCTGTGCTGTGGGTCCCTTATAGCACAGCATCATGCTGAGTGGAAACCTTCTTGTCACAGTCATGACGTGCAGCCGTCGACTATCTCTGCTTTGTGCTCGTGTGTAAAGATATTTTTTGTTTTTATTATATATGCTGTCATTAGAATTAATTATCTTTTTGTTTGCACGTGTGTCTGTGACAAATAAACCTATTTTTCTTTCTTTCACTTTGTGTACGAAAAATACGTATTTTTTACATACCTTAGAAAGTTATGCTTATGCGGTAGCGACAAAACAAAACACTGTCACAACGTCGAAGGCGCAAGCTCGACTGACATGCTACAACTTGTACGCGTAAACGGGAGTAGAAAGAGACAGAAAATTGTTTATTGCGTGTGTGAGTTTGCATTTGAGAGAAATGGGGGTATTCTATATTAGGGATACTATCCCATATTTGGTCACTTTCCTCTACCTATCGAAGGATAATTTAACAATTTGTTTACGTAAAAATAAGTCTGGAACAAAAAATCATAATATCGGGAAGAACAAGTAACTCTCAGCTACGTTAAGAATAGGACATGTTTATACCACAAATATAGATAGATCTAGATAACGGAAGTATCATAATCTGTATGAAAACCAAGCGTGCCATTTTTTGACTACCTACTATGACGTCACAAGCACTTTTTAGTGATGGGAAAACCAAATAGATTCAAAGACGCCGCCGCATGCGCCACCTAGCTGTCTCGCCACACCCCCGGGGCCTAACGCCAGCACTCACGCTCACCCAGCCAGAAGCCGATCAGTTCTGTAAAAATCTCATCGTGAAAAGTTAGGTGAAGTGAGCTTAGAGTGAGCTGTCAAGAGTATCAATCCCTAACATCAGGATGACACTGACAGCTCACTCCACGCTCCACCTAAGAGTTCATGGTGAGATTTTTACAGAATAGACCAGCAGGACTGAGCGCGAAAGTGGCGGCTTACGATTTTTGTACAACGTAAGCTGAGCACGTGAAATAATTGCTCTTGCGTTATTAAGGTGTATCCATATTTGTGGTTTATACCCGTTATTATTTATCTTACCTTCATCTAAAAAGACAAAACCACAGTACGGTATTATTATTCTCGTATAAAACTAATAAAATATGAATTCAGAATGTTTAGAAAAGTTTTTTTGAACTCGACAAATTAAACTATACTTACTAGAAATTTCTGTCAGAAAAAAAACCAATTATTATTGATAAATTGATAAGTAATATAAAAATATTAAAACCAAAACGTAAGGTATTTATTTATTTTACCATTATCAATGTCTGAAAGACAAAACAAATGAATTTTATAAAATTATTATTTACTAGCGGCCTGTCCCGGCTTCGCACGGGTGGACATTTACTTTTTAAAACATTTTTTTTTTCTTGAAATTAAAAAAGCCTATATTAATCAGTGATAATGTAGCATTCAAATGGTGAAAGAATTTTTAAAATCGGTCCAGTACTTTTTGAGCCAATTCGTTACAAAACTTACATACAAATCTTTCCTCTTTATAATATTATTATAGTATAGATAAGAATGTTTGGAAATATGCTGGTCCTTCTTTTGCACTTGTCAAAATCACTTCAATTCATTTGACCACTGTTCACTCTTAACTCCGATTAACCTTCTCTCGACTGTAAATACGATTTAACTGACGAAAAGTCGCTGAGTTTCGGTTTACATATATACCATCGGATATCGAAATTTCTAGTACCAGAACACTCTAGAACATTCAGATGTAGATTACTTCGATCTGGATCTTCTAGACCGATTACAGGAGTTTTACACATTTTAGAAATTTCTAGATCATTCCAGAAATTTTCAGAACTTTCCAGAACATTCCAGATCGACTACAACAGTTGTACACAATTTAGAACTATCTAGATTATTCCAGAAAGTTTTAGAACATTCTAGATCATTCCAGAAATTTTTAGAACTTTCTAGAACATTCCAGATCGACTATAACAGTTGCACACAATTAAGTGTTTTTTATATCATTTCCGGAAGTTCTCATGAGTTAGAAGAGGGCAGATATATATTTTTCTACATTTTCACCACCCACAATCACCCACTTCCACCCACCGCGACCAAACTCCCTTACTCCCACCGGGAGACCAAGAGGTATTTACCAACCCAACGGGAAGTTGATTGGAGTTAGTGGAGATAGAGAAAATCCTGTCTTTACGTACGCACATTAGCATTTTATATATATATAGGGTGACTGGTAATTAGTGACCGATACCTAAACACGTGATTGTACTCATGATAACAAACAACTTTTACTATGGGACCAAACCTGAATTCGCGAAAAAAAAATCAGCTGTTCAGTACCTACATTTTGACCAGTTAGGCGAACATAAATAATAAAAAAAAAAAAAAAAAATAATAAAATTTATTCAAAACTAAAAGGACTAACATTAAATACAGTTTTTCTTGAATCTATGTCAAGTTCACTCATGATTCGCGCCTGAACTAGGTAATCCTGTGTTTCAGGCGATTGGAGGTAACATTAATTTATTTAATAATCACTCAGTTATCATCTATAACTTAGATATTATGTAGAAAGGTGTATAAGCTTAAGTGTATAAGTTTAGGTGTATAACTAAAATTATATATTATGAACAATATTTACTTTGGCACAAGTAATAACTTCTCTGTATCTTCATAGGACATAGTTTGAAGAGCCTCTTTAAGGATTTTCTTGCAGTTACTGTGATTTAAGGAATAGATGTTTCCTTTATTATTTAGTCTATTATAGAGTAGCGGTCCGAGGTACATATAAAATTTGGCTGTGAAAGCATGTTTTGTACTTTTTTGAGGACAAACGATATCTTTCCGTCTCCTTTTTGTAAATTCAGTGCTGTACGGAAGCGCTGCGTGTTGTTTTAGTACAGTGCTCATTATAAATAACTGTCGAACTGTAAGTACTTTACAAGCTTTATACAGGGTGTTAGTGGGGAAAAGAAAAGGGCGGCAAGTAGCCACCTTGAGAATAGCTCTTTGAGCTCTTTCAATGGGCAATATCAAAGTTTTACTCGCCCCACCCCATGAAGTAATACAGTACGTCAAAATTGACTGACAAAGAGCAAAATATATTTGCCTAATTATTTTTGGATCTGCAATAAATCGTATCTTTTTGAATACGTATATCAGCTTACGAATTCTATTATTTAGAACTTCTATATGTGGTTTGAAGGAAAGAGTTTCATCTATTATAATACCCAGGTATTTTATTTTGTCTGTTTTTTTAATATTAGGACACTTACACTGGCTATCTGCAGGGACTGGGCAACAATGAGCATGCAACGCTGAAGGGATGTTCGATGTTTGCTTGCGCATCGAAAACTTAATGTAATTTGTCTTCTCTGCATTTAGGGTTAGTGAGTAATTTTGGAGCCATTTATTTACAATATTGAATCCGTGTTGCGCAAGATTGTAGACTTCATTTTCTGAGTGAGTGAGTGTCGTCAGCGTAAGTTATTATAGTGCCATGCTCTAGCTTTAGATTGCAAAGGTCATTTATGTAGATCAAAAACAGAGTGGGCCCTAAAATACTTCCTTGAGGAACACCAAATAATGTGTTTTTTTTAACAGCGCTATAAACATTGCCAATCTTTACGCACTGGGAACGATCTTCCAAATAACTCTCAAACATTTTCAGCTGGGTGCCTCTTACACCCATGATCTCAAGCTTGCGCAACAGGATCGGAATAGAAACTGTGTCAAAAGCTTTGGCGAGGTCCAGGAAAATTCCTACTGTGTGTTTACATTTGTCAAGCTCTTGCGCTAGATAGTCAAAAAAAAAAAAAAAAAAAAGACAAAAACACAGATAAATGACTGAACAGCAGATTTTTTTTACAATTTCAGGTTTGATCCCATAGTAAAAGTTGTTTGTTATCATGAGTACAAGCACGTGTTTAAGTATCGGTCACTAATTACCAGTCACCGTATATATAGATTATAATAAAGTCCTTCAGACCGAATTTCGACCATGGCGACCATTCTCGGCGGAGACAAGCCTTCTGCGCGGGAGATATCCTAGTGCACAAGTGTGTGCGCAGACACAGATGCTAACACGCTTCCCTTACTCTCATAGTCCGATGGGACGGCCATCCGACACGACCGGAGAGAGATCAGACGCAGGACCAATGGCAACGTGCTTTCCGAGATACGGGGACACACCGCTTACTTCCAAACTCCGGGCTGTTACTAAGAAATCCCCAAATAAAAAACCCAATAAAATTTTTGTCCGACCCGGGATCCGAAACCAGGAACTCAGTAGTCGCACTTGCCGTTGCGACTACTAGACCAACGGGGCAGTCAAAACATTACTTATAGAGCAGCTGTGCTCCTTATTTCGTCCGCGTGGACATCACATAGAAACATGTGTAGCATCATCATTATTCATCTTCATCTACAAGGTAAAACGTTTCAAGTTTCTCGAACAAAATAAAATAAAATAAATAAAATGTATCACCATGGCCGCCGGTCCGAACATAGGCTCTCCGAACTTCCGCGCAAGTTCTCTCACTCACATTCGCCTCATGTCACCATTTGGTTCATAAAAAATGTTATTGCGCAGCCTTCTGCGCAAAGTTCGGACCGGTCATGATTCACCGGTCGTGTTGCAGTATTGAAAGATGTTGGTCACTGCAGCCGTTTAATTTAAACTATAAACATTATAGGCTGAAATTTTGAATAGGATACTTGCCTTCAGCTGAAAATAGAAAATATCAGTTATTTTCGTTCCTTGTTATAATTTCAATTATTTTTTTTTTTTAGAATACGGTATTTCGTTACAACGAAAAGGATGGTTCTACTCGTGACTATACAAAGAAAATGATTTTCAACTACTTACTGTAGTCATCTGAAATAATAATATGAAAAACCATTAAAATGAGAATACTTGGTAGCTAAATAAAATCCACAGGGGTTGGTTCAAGCCAAGAGCCCTGGTTGTAAGTGGTCGCCTATCAAGGAATATTCTCACATCTGTAACACCAGTGCCTCAAGTCTACTATTACAATAGTGTCAGAATGATCTATCATTGATTTCATAATAGTTGATTTTGACAAGTTTGGTAATCTATATATATAAAAAGAGAAGTCCTGACTGACTGACTGACTGACTGACTGACTGACTGACTGACTGACTGACTGACTGACTGACTGACTGACTGACTGACTGACTGACTGACTCATCAACGCCCAGCCTAAACCCTTGGACCTAGAAAGCTGAAATTTTGCACAGAGGTTTTCTTTATAATGTAGACGAGGAATAAGGAAGGAATTTTCGAAATTCAACCCCTAAGGGAGTTAGATAGGGGATGAAAGTTTGTATGAAAACTCATATTCCTTGGGTTAATAAACTTGAAACTTGGCACGAATACTTATCTAAGTAAATTATGAAAATTAGTCTTTTTTGTTTTTCTAAACTACCTTCTAAAGGGGGATGGGGGGGTGTCAAAATTTGTATGGAAGAATTTTAATGCACGGTCCGATTAACTCAAAACTCAGTATTTATACTTAATACCAAAAATAAAGGATTACGTGTATCGGGGTTTTTCGATAATCTACCCCTAACGGGGAGAAAAGGGGTAGTTAATTTTACAGGGCAAATTTTACTGCCTGGCTTAATTAACTCAAAAATTGGTATAAATAATCTGTGAGTCAAGTAATGAACACATTCCAAACGATTTTTCAAAATTCCACCCCTGTGGGGTGAAAAGTGGGGATACAGCTTATATGAAAAATCTTATTCGTTGGGTTAATAAACTTGAAACTGGGCACGAATACTTATCTAAGTAAATTATAAAGTTTGGCATTTGTTGTTTTTCTAAACTACCCCCTAACAGGGGATTGGGGGGTGTCAAAATTTGTGTGGAAGAATTTTAACGCGCGGTCCGATTAACTCAAAACTCAGTATTTATACTTAATACCAAAAATAAAGAATTACGTGTATCAGGGTTTTTCGAACATCTACCCCTAACGGGGAGAAAAGGGGTAGTTAATTTTACAGGGCAAATTTTACTGCCTGGCTTAATTAACTCGAAAATTGGTATAAATAATCTGTGAGTCAAGTAATGAACACATTCCAAACGATTTTTCAAAATTCCACCCCTGTGGGGGTGAAAAGTGGGGATACAGCTTATATGAAAAATCTTAATCATTTGGTTAATATACTTGAAACTTGGCATGAATACTTATCTAAGTAAATTATGAATTTTGGCATTTTTTGCTTTTCTAAACTACCCCCTAAAGGGCGATTAGGGGGTGTCAAAATTTGTATGGAAGAATTTTAACGTGCGGTCTCCGATTAAGTCGAAACTCAGTATTTATACCAAAAGTAAAGAATAACATGTATCAGGGTTTTGCGAAAATCTACTTCTGACCGGGTGAAAAGGAGTAGTTAATTTTTCATTTTACTGCGTGGCTTGATTAACTTGAAAATTGTTGGACATAATCTTTGAGTCAAATTATGAACACATCCCAAACATTTTTCAAAATTCCTCCTGTGTGGGGTGAAAAGTGGGGAAAAACTTTATACGAAAAATCTTATTCATTTGGTTAATAAACTTGAAACTTGGAAGGAATATTTGCTTAAGTAAGTAATAAGAAATGGGTCTTTCGAAAGTAGACCCCTGACGGGTAAAAAAGTGGTAATTCGATTTTTAAGGCCGGTATTATAGTGCGTAGCTTGATTTACTCCAAAAAAATTGTATGAATAAATTTAAGCTTCAAACTTGGCACAAATACTTATATAAGTAAATTATAGTTTGTCATTTTATGTTTTTCTGCTCTAAAGTGAGATTGAGGGTGTCAGTTTGTATGGAAGAATTTTATCGCGCGGTCCAATAATATAAACTCGGAACTCAGTATGTATACTTAAGACCAAAATAAATAAAAAAGTGTGACTGGGTTTTTCGAAAATCTAACCCTAACGGGGTGAACGGGAATAGTCCATATCACAGAGGAGTATTTTATTGTGTGGCTTGATTCAATGGGAAATTGGTATAAATAATCTTTGAGTCAAGATATGGAAACGCCCCAAACATGTTTTCAATATTTCGCCCCTATGGGGATAAAGAAGGTGAAAAGGTGGTCTTATTCCTTTGGTTAAGAAACTTGAAACTTTTCAACATTTGCCTCAGTAAATAATAAAGATTGTCACTTTTAGGGGTTTACTACTTACTTACTTAAAATAAAAAAGTATGAGTTTTAGGGTTTTACTTATTCGACTCCTACCGGGGTGGAAAAGGGTAATAAAGTTTAAGGAGTAGAAACTTCAACTTCCATTAACACGAAAATGGGTATAAATAATCTTTATATCATAAAAATGGAAACGTACCAAATGCAAAAACAAGCCCTGTCATGATGAAAAGGGAGGATAGTTTATTTGAAACATCTTAGGTAGTTTAACTAAAATATTGGCCCGAATACTTATTTCTTTAAATAAAGTAAGTATAAAGATCGTAATCAATAATTTTCGAAATACCTTTCAGGGGGAGGTGGAGAGGGTGTTAAATTTATTTGAGGAAAGTACGAAACCCACGCGGACGAAGTCGCGGGCAAAAGCTAGTCTACTAATATAATGGCGTCATTATGACTTTCCAATGGTCAACCACTGACACTCCATTGAAAGTTGAAAGAAATGGCATAAAATAGTAATCTCGTACAAGAATAAATTTAATGTTTTTTGCTATTTACGAACTTCTTACTACTTCAGATTGCAAACACTAATACTTAATATGTAAAAATATATATTCAATGAAATCTAGCATGAAATTTAGTAATAGTTTTTCTCAGACCATTGACCGACCAATGATCGACCATTATGAATTTAGCGGATTACGAACTTTTAGCAAAATGACAATGGGACCGTTTTGGAATGACGAATTTATAAAAATAGCAGACTTGGGCCCCAGAGGCGTTGCAGATAGTTCCGGATTAGCCCAAAAGCAAATTAAGCAATTGCTTAGGGCATCACGTCTCAGGGGGCACCATAAGGCAGATTTTGTTTGTGATGTTTTGGAAAATTACGAGGCGGCTAGTAGATAGGGCGACCTACAGGCATGGATTGCTTAAGCACGGTAAGCACGGTGCCCTAAGCACGGTACGGTACTGGTTGCAGATGGGATAACATCCCGGAGATCGTTCACTCACGCCTTTTAAACGGGAACACAGCAGCGTTTGTCGGTAGTAACAGGTACGGTAGCAATTCTTCCGTCCAATTCAACCCGAGCCCCCCGTGCCTCGGAAAGCACATTAAGCCTTAGTCTCGGCTGTCATTCGTAGGTCTTTGACAATCGATACGGGTACTCAGAAGCCCGAAAGTCAAATGACTAGTCTTGCCAAGAGGTATCGCGTTACCCAATAACTGGGTTGTGGAGTTCAGATAAGCAGGACCTACCTGTCAAATTGTACCTGTTGTAGTATCAGCAGCATCCAGTTAGATTGGAAGCCGACCACAACATAGTCGGAAAGAGGCTAAACAGATCACGGTGTTTCACAAAGAGCTCAACCGCTATGAGACAGACTTACGCCACAGTTCGGTGGCCGGCGTGGCCTGGTCGGGTCCAGCCAGGCTGAAGATGTAGCCCACCTGGCAGGGGTTCCAGTGCTCGCACACCTCGCGGTCCGGGTCCAACTCCGACACAAACTTGTACGTCTGCGGGGAAAGAGAACGTTATGGTTTACTTGAAAACTTAAATGAAGTGAGCTGTCACTCCACCCGATGCTTGGGATTGACACTGTCAGACAGATCATCACCGAAGTTTTCACGGTGAGATTCATACAGAATACCCCTGCAGATGTAAGAAGCACCAACGAAACTGAAACTGTTTGCCTATCATTGTTGTAACAGGGTGCAAGCCAGGATCCTCCCCGGCACTCCCTGGGCAATCGACCTCTCTCGATTGGCTGATCCTTTCACCACGATGGCAAATATAAGTCCCAATCGGCCCTTTCCTGGGCCAAATATTTGCTTTTCGGTTTCGTTGGTGCTTTTTACATTTTTCGTTAGTGGACACAAAACCAGCATTGGCCCCGATTCTGTTGTTCACAAACTAAATTAAATTTAAGTTCCATGCCTCTTTTTCTTTCTATTTCATTATGAAAAGGACAGAAGATAAATATTAGTTTAGTCTTGTCGAATTGGGGGGGTTAATGTTGCTCGCGTCCGTAGGAATTACCACCTTATCCAGGCCCACCCTACACGTGTCCCCCGGGTGGTGCTAAAAGAGCAACTCAACGCCGAGTCACAGGCGGCGGTTAATTAACCTGTATGTAAGCAGGACTAAAAACCCAGCCAAGTGAAGTTAGGAAATGATCTTCACAAACCATAACCCTGCTATCGTATTGTATAGTAGGAATGGTGGCCTTGGCTTGATCGCCCGGACTGCGAGGAAGAACTTCGTCTCGGAAATATTCCTCTATAAACATTCCCTTACCCAACCCCTATCCTACGGTGGGAAACGTGCCAAAAGGATACTCATAAACATCTGCATGAGCGGCTAGTGGGAAACTAGTCACAAGCGCCATCCTCAACGGACCCGGCTAACGTTGTTGTATCGAGCCTTCTTGGGGGAATAGGCGTCACCCCGCAAGTGACTTTTTAATTCGTCCTAACTCGTGGGAACAAGATGAATGAAAATATAAAAAATCCAATAAATCACAACAATATGATCCAACAGCAATTTCATAAAAGTATGTTTATTAGACAGCGAAGCAACAGTCTTCCATTAGCTGTAAGTAAGTCTAATGACAATAACAATAAAAATGCTAATCAGCTAAACGAACCGGGGCCAGCAAGCAAAGTGGACTTCCCCTTGCAATGGCAAAACGATAATGCGCCGCAGAAACGGCACAAAAGAAAAGAAACGAGTCCAACAAGCAACAACAACACTAAGAAATCTAAAAATGAAACGACCTTTGCAGCTGTACCTATTCACAATCAATTTGACATCCTAGATACAGAAGACATGGATAAACCAGTGAAGGAATTTATACCTAAGCCAGAACCTATCTTTGTGACAGGAGTAATTGATATCACAGCACTAAAGACTGCATTAAATCAAATTGTAGAGTGCAAAACATATACACTAACAACATTAAGATCTGGTCATATCATCAAACTAATGCCACATGATATCTCTACATACAAAGCCATACGTGCAAATTTCATTGCTAATAATATAGCTCACTACACCTATCAACTTAAGAATGAAAGAGCCTATAGAGTGGTGCTCAGAGGTCTACATTCAACGGAAGACACCTCTTTACTGAAAGAAGAATTAAAAGAACAAGGACATGATGTCAGGAACATAGTAAATGTGTTACACCGAACCAGCAAAAAGCCACTGCCATTATTTTTCATTGACCTAGAACCGAAGAGCAACAACAAAGACATTTTCAAAATGAAATATTTAGGTCAAATGAAAGTGTCATTTGAAGCTCCCTACAAAAAAAAGGAAATTCTACAATGCAAAAGATGTCAAAGATTTGGACATTGCAAAAACCAGTGCCTTAGACCCCACAGGTGTGTCAAATGTGGCGACGCTCATGCGACCTCAGCATGCAAAAAAACACCAGATACTGATGCTACTTGTGCAAACTGCCAGGAGAAACATCCTGCAAACTACAAAGGCTGTGCTAAATATAAACAATACAAAGAAAGAATACTTAAAGTCAAACCCACTAACAAAGAAACAGCTCAAACCTATGTAAACGTAAAAGACACCAAAGGTAACAATAGACCTAGACCAAGATCTGATACGCAGAAACGCACTTTTGCGGATGTGGCAAGGGACCATATTACAACACCAACGCATTCAGATAACATCACTGACAGACTCGAATCAATGTTCGCCAAATTCCAAGATATCATGCTAAACATGATGGACAAAATGATGGATCGTATGATTCAGCTAATATCAAGTCTAGTTACAAAATGATGCACACAATCCGAGTCGTAACTTGGAACGCCAACGGCTTGACGGAACGTCGTCAAGAACTATTAACATTTTTACAAATGGAAAAAATAGATGTAGCACTAATTTCAGAAACCAGATTTACTACTAGGTCCCATATTACCATGAAAAACTACACAGTCTACACAACCAATCATCCTTCAGGAAACAGCCACGGAGGAACCGCAGTAATAATTAAAGACAGTATCAAGCACTATGCACTCGAAGAATATCGCACTGACAAAATCCAAGCAACATCAATTAACATCATAGTAAATGAGAAAGTGGAGACCACATTATCCGCGGTCTACTGCCCTCCAAGACACACAATCACCGAAAGCGATTTCAATACTTATCTTTGCTCACTCGGCCCTAGATTCATATGTGGTGGCGATTGGAATGCCAAACACACTCATTGGGGCTCTCGACTGATTACTCACAGAGGGAGGCAACTGTATAAAGTAGCTCAGACACGAGGTCTTGAATTCATGACCCCCAGGGTACCAACCTACTGGCCAACAGATCAAAATAAGATTCCGGACCTTCTGGACTTTTTCGTTACTGGAAACATAAGTCGAAATTATATGACCATCGAATCGTGCACGGATCTTTCTTCTGATCACACACCAGTAATTTTGAATGTCCACTCCTCAATAGTACTGGTGGAAACAGCGCTTAGATTATATAATAAGACCACAAACTGGGAATTATACCAGGACAGAATATCAGAAGATATCAACCTAGAGGCTAAACTGAACACTACTGGAAAGATAGAAAAAGCCATAGAAAACTTAAACCGAACTATCTACAAGGCTGCAGTGGTATCTACGATGGTGAGGAAGAAGTCACCCCCTGCATGTAATGAATACCCTAAATTAATCAAGGATAAAATCACCGAGCGCCGCGATCTAAGGAAAGAATGGCATAGAACTCGATATCCCAGAGATAAAACTGCATTCAACAGATCTTCTGGTGAACTAAAAAACCTCATCAAAACTCTTAACGATACCAACCTTCAGAACTTCCTCTCGAACCTATCACCATCAGTAGACAAAAACTACTCCCTATGGAGGGCCACAGGCAGGTTGAAGCGCCCGAAAAGCCAAATACCGCCTCTTAAAAAGAATACAGGGGAGTGGGCAAGATCAGACGTCGAAAAAGCTGCCAGCTTTGCCGAACATCTCAGTACTGTTTTCCGGCCATTTCCGGAGTCTAGACCTGAGCATGACATGGAAATAAAAAATTACCTAGAAAGCGCCCAACAGATGTGTCTACCACTAAAATCCACGAGCCCTCGAGAAATAAATCTGGAAATAAAACAACTTAAGGAAGGAAAATGCCCAGGATACGACCTTATCGATGGCACACTTCTGAAGAAGCTGCCAATGAGGGGTATCGTAGCATTGGTCCAGATTTTCAACGCTTGTTTGCGTTTATCCTACTTCCCGGGCCAGTGGAAAATTGCACAAGTAGTTATGCTACCCAAACCTGGTAAACCACCACAAGAAGTCGCTTCGTATAGACCAATAAGCCTTTTGTCCATCACAGGAAAACTATTTGAAAAGATACTGCTAAAAAGGATGAAGGAAAACCTAAATGACATAATACCAAATCATCAATTCGGTTTTAGGGAAAACCATGGCACAATCGAACAAGTCCATCGTATTGTGGATGTTATAAGTAGAGCATTGGAAGAGAAACAATACTGTTCTGCAGTATTCCTAGACATCAGCCAAGCCTTCGACAAAGTGTGGCATGAGGGTCTACTTTATAAAATCAAAAAGTCGCTACCACACTCGTTCTTCCTCATATTGAAATCATACCTTGAGAAACGTTGTTTTGAAGTTAAGTACAAAAACGAACTGTCAGACCTGTATGAAATAAAATCAGGTGTACCGCAAGGTAGCATCCTAGGGCCAGTACTGTACGTCATCTACACTGCTGACTTACCTGTTATGGACAAAACCACAGTTGCAACATACGCAGATGACACAGCTCTACTTGCAACACACTCAAATCCAGTTACTGCATCAGAACATCTACAGCTCCACATTCACGAAATCGAAGAATGGCTTAAAGTTTGGAGAATCAGGGCAAACCAAAGCAAGTCCACGCATGTAACTTTTTCCCTCAGAAGAGATACCTGTCCACCAGTGATTCTAAATAATGAAGAGATTCCCCAAGATGATAACGCCAAATATCTAGGTATGCATCTGGACAGGAGGTTAACATGGCGAAAACATATATGGAGTAAAAGAAAGCAGCTGGATGTAAGTCTAAGAAACATGTACTGGCTAATAGGAAAACAATCACAAATGAGCACACAAAGCAAGCTGACAGTCTACAAAGCAATTCTCAAACCAATCTGGACGTACGGTATCCAGCTTTGGGGCACAGCCAGCCAAAGTAATATTGAGATTCTAGAAAGGTTTCAGTCGAAGATATTAAGAGTTATCTTTAATATACCACAATATATTAGTAACAAGATAATATATCAAGACTTGAAAATACCTACAGTCAAACAAGAGATAACACAATACAGCAACAAATACCAGAAGAGAATATCAAAACATCAAAATGAACTTGCTCTAAAACTAACTGGTGATGGTGGCCTGCAATTTAAGAGATTGAAAAGACATAGCGTCCCAACTCTCCTGGACAGATTCATCTAATTGGAATGAGAACTTTAACTACGAAATTCTCACCAAGCTCTATTACCTAATAAATCCCAGAAATTTCGGACAAAGAAGCAGCTTATTGTCGTTTACGACAGATTGCCGTGAAGCAGAAAAGAAAAGAGAAAAAAAAAAAAAAAAAAGTCTTGTCGAATTAGATAATCCATAGACAAGTTTAGACGTGATTAAAAAATTGGCTACTAAAAATACGTCAATTTACGTCAAGCGCTGACTAATTTGACAGGACTAAACTAATATTTATCTTCTGTCTTTTTCTTAATGATATAGAAAGAAAAAGATGCACTGAACTTAAGTTTAGTTTAGTTTGTGAACAACAGAATCGGGGCCATTGTGTGGTATCTCTATCAACATCGAAGGGTTCTCTCAGGATAAATTAGAAATTGTCAAGGAAAAACTCCACAGGTAGGGGTTCATGGTAATGGTAGGTACTCACTCTATCGGGATAGTACCGGTAGTGCACCACCACATCGTCCGTGCCCTCGAGCGCGCACTTCTGGCTGGTGTAGTTCAGTGACGTGCGCTCGCCTGGCGCGCAGCCGATCACGCTGGTGCCGTTCCGGGGTAGGTCGGGACCCTCGATCCTGTGCCCTGAACGACGGTCAATACAAGTTAAAGCAATCATTTACTTTAACCACCATCATCTTTTTTTTAAATTTTCTTTTACTTTAATCTTTTACTTTTTTTTTTGTACTGTTTATTTTATTTTATTTTGATACCTGTTAAGTACGAATCATTTGATCTGACTTGGTTTCCGTACGTCCTTTTCGGGTAGCCACTGAAAATCAGCGCTGTGCTGTGGGTCCCCTATAGCACATTTCATTTTATCAGTGTTTGGACACCTCATGGTGCGTCATGGGTTGGCTCCCACAATGTGGACTGCCGACTTAGTGACGGTCGCAGGAATCTGCTTAAAGCGAGCAGCGCATAACCACGGGCCGTTGAGGCGAAACTTGTAATTGGATTGGTTTCAAAGTTGACTTCCAAGCAGAAAGATCAAGATAGCAACCAAAAATACTGGAGATTTTCGTGAGCAGCCAGTTGGAACGAAGTTCTTTTCTTTAATATATATAATAGTAAGAGACAGAAAGTCGCATGGAGGGGGAATAACGCTATTCTTTTACGTGTCGATTCCCACCGCAAGCCGCGTTAAGGAACTTCGTTCCAAAAAATGACAAAAGACAACTAGTATAAACTTACGGTTGCAAAAGAAGTACTTATTGTCTGCCACATAGAGCTCCCTATCCTCTGCGGAGAGGCAGGACTCGAACATGATGGGCGTGGGTTCCACGTTGTCCTCGCACATGATGGTACCGGAGCCGTCGGGCTCCCGCGGCGCGCGGTTGGTGGGGCAGCGGTACATCAGGCCTGCGACAGAGAACGGACATGTTTTGACATGATTTTAATCAGAAGGCAAATCAAGCGACAGAAAGAGAGATTTTTGACAGCAAACTAAGATTTGACAGAATGAGATCTACATTCAAACTGAATCGTTTTTTTTCTGTCACTTAATTACCTTGATTTACTGTTACCCCGTGGTCATGAGCTGCAGTTCATTCACAGTTATTTTTACCTCTGATTTTGCATCACTGTCAAAATCATAGTGATCTTTATAATCGTTACTATAAAGTTGATATTGGGTTGCTGCTGTCAGAGGTAATTAGCTGTAAAAGGACTTTACACGCTCAATCGTCACGCGTCTTGCGACAAGGACTGCGAAGAACACAAATGAAAGAAGTTGTTTAGAGCGTGTCACGAGTCTCCACTGATGGATTTACTGTGACTTTTCTTAGGAAATGGCAGTCTAGTTTACTTTCCTTCTATGCAAGCTACACAAGGACTAAAAAAAGAATTATTAAAGTTCATACCTTTGACCAATCCATTTTTCATAGCATTCATGCTCCTTGAGTTGAGGTGACCTAACCTCTTATGCCAAACCTCATGTGAAACAGAACCCCCGAATGACACTAAAGCAGTCGTGCCTTCACCGTGCACTGGCAACTCCTCAGGTTGAACCTGCTCACAGACTGAGTTCATGGCAACCTCTGATCTTACCTTACAACTCACATTTTGTACAGTATCTAGTTGATAAGTACCGCTATAGCATGTACCAGTAGCTATGATCTCATTATCATCCAAGATTTTGCAACCTTGTTTATTAAATTTTTAACTGTACTTGCACATTACCGAGTAATAATAATAATAACCCCATCGTCGTATCTCTACGTTGACGTCGTGGTGGGGCTTGCGCGCTCCGAGCTCTAGGCCTGTGCCGGAAGAGTTTACTTTGCCGGAACAGGTCTAAGGTGAGGAGCCAGACCAAGAGAGATACAGAAACCCGCAGGGCAGCATGTGGCGAGCTGTTGGGCAGTAGCGACCCCACGGACCCTATCTCCCGGGAGAAGTCTTGTTCCTCACCTCTGGCTTGCCTTTACTGGCTGGCTGGAGTGAACAGTGACGAGGAACAGAGGTGGGAGACCTCATTCTTGCCTTTATTGGCCGGCTTGAGTGGAGATTCGCAAGAGCAAACGCGCTCGGAGGAAGGATGTATTCCAGTAAGATGCTGGTAAGGATCTTGACCGTACTTCCGGGATTGTCCTGATAGCCGTGGAATACCTCTCTACTCCTCATAAGCACCTCAGGACATGTTGCCCCCTTGTCGCTACGTCACTATGTGCTAGCGACCGTTTCCGGGGGCCCATTATTGAGTGTGCAAGTCACCCCCTGCCATTTTATCCGTGTACATATAAAACATTGATCAGGCAGGGGTCAAAGTTCTTCCATAGTTCTTGGTAACCAGTCCACCTTAGCCACCCAAACCCATAGTCCAATTTTTTACTTTTCATATCTTGCAATAGTCCTACACCAACCGAGGGTTATCCTTGGGTGCACTTTCATAGTGCATACAAGTATAATCGTCGGTTGGTGCCGCATTTCATTAAAATTTCCTAAGGGGCCTCTGCGAGTTGGCTTCGGCCCCTCGTACGCTCGTACTTCCAAAGAACCGGGACCCCATGGTCCCGAGATATGTAAAGTCATAAAAATAAATAATAATAATAATACTTTATTGCTTAAACAAAAATCACATTGCACTGCACTGCATACATTCAGTTGACATAATTCAATACAGAGTCCTTCAGTCCTGACTTTTTCTCCATTCGCCACGTTAACTTCAAGCGATTTAGTACACTGAAAATTCTGCATGATCTCCTCGTTGTTGATCATGTGGTTGGTCGCCCCACTATCCACATACCTGGGGCCCATGTCTGCTATTTTTATAAATTCGTCATTCCAACACGATCCCATTGTCATTTTGCTAAAAGTTCATGATCTGCTAAATTCATAATGGTCGATCACTGGTCGGTCAATGGACTGAGAAAAACTACTAAATTTCATGCTAGATTTCATTGAATATATATTTTTACATATTACGTATTAGTGTTTGCAATCTGAAGTAGTAAGAAGTTCGTAAATAGCAATAAAAATTACATTTATTCATTTGTCATTATTTACGAGATTACCATTTTATGCCATTTCTTTCAATGGAGTGTCAGTGGTTGACCATTGGAAAGTCATAATGACGCCATTATATTAGTAGATTACCAAACTTGTCAAAATCAACAATTATGAAATCAATGATAGACCATTCTGACACTATTGTAATAGCAGATTTGAGACCCTGATATCACTCTGCAGCTTCACATATAACGCAATTAACAATGACTTCTCTGCTAATGGCGGTCGGCGTGAGCTAATGTATCTGCGCTCTCTGAGATTATAATCATATTTAATCTTAGTAGGTACTGTGTTTACTTTTCGCCCTAAATCCATCATCCACGACGCGACGCGCGGAGTGACGGAGACGGTAACAGTAACAAACAGGTGACTCGTGCGCGTGTTGCTTTTTTTTTTAACGTGGAGAAATGCCCATACATTCTCCACTACCACGGGGAGATAGTGCAGTTATGTGGGACTCTAACCCACTAAAACTCCACAGTGCACGCCGCTTACGGCGGGAACACGGGCACGCATTAGCAGTCAACCGTGAACCCGCCGCGAAAAAGGCCTAAAACAGCGTCAGTTCATCATCATCATCATCTGCCTCGCCTTTTCCCAACTATGTTGGGGTCCGCTTCCAGTCTAACCGTATGCAGCTGAATACCAGTATTTTACATGGAGCGACTGCCTATCTGACCTCCACAACCCAGTTACTGGGTAATACGATACCCCTTGGTAAGACTGGTTGTCAGACCTTCGGGCTTCTGACTACCCGTAACGACTGTCAAAGATCCACGAATGACAGCCGGGACCAACGGCTTAACGTGCTTTTTGAGGCACGGAGGGATCTCTCTCGGTATGTAAAGATGGTCACCCATCCACAGACCAACCGCGGTAAGCGTAGCTTAACCTGATCGATCGACCTGTGCGGCTGTTATTATTTAGCCACGGGCCCCTCAAAAAAAAAAAATTCTTTTCTTTCATGACACAATTCTCTGCGATAGCGAGTGGATTATAATCAGTAGGATCGATGATCCTAGTGATTATAATTACTAACTCGACTGAACAGTGAGTGATGATTAAGGAGATCTCCTTAATCATCACTCACTGTTCAGTCGAGTCAGTTAAGACCCTCCTGATTGCTGCGCGTGTTGCTGGACGCATTACCCGAAGCCGAAAACCGGGCATTAAGGTGGAGCTAGTCGCGAGCTCATTGTGTGAGTGTTGTGCAGTGAGCAAAACGATATCTTTGAATGCACAATGTCCAACAGTGGAGTAATACTCTCCCGAAATTTTTATGGAAAAAATATCGACTTGTGGCACCTTAGGCATGTTAAGAACAAACATTAACAACGCTCGTACGCACGGCTACATATCAAGCTATACATAACCAGTATAAGCTGACCTTTGATTGTACGAAAAATCTACACAATGCGAGGTAAGTTTAAACTAAAGATTTATAGCCGTGTGTACCATCGTAAATATGTAAACTGTCACGCCCTATATGCCTGGAGGATTTTATTTTGGTATAAAATTTTGTTTACATTCATATTTTTGGTTTGAATTTAGTTTTTATCGTATTTATTGGTATAATGGCTTGGCTAGCTGACATATGACAAATATTGTATTTTAATGTTCTTTGTCTTGTAATTTGAATACCTACTGTATAGAAGCAAGTTTTTCTAACTGAACAGACAGCTGTGCTGCTGGGAAGTTGTGTTGCGCCACTTCTTCCCAGCGAAAGCACTAGGAAGTGGTGAAGGGCGGGTGTTCTGGGGAACTGTGTTATGTAATAAGCATCACCTTTGTACCTATTTTTCTGTTCTGTTTTTTTCTTGTCTGTTTATATATGTGTGTACATAAATGGTAAAATAATAAATAATAATAATAATAGTAATTTGGACGTTCGAAAAGTGCTCATTCTAAGCCTAATTTCAATAAATGACTTTTGATTGAATAATTTACCCTTCCGTATGATGGCGGGCGGTTTGTTGCGTATTTCGGCGATGGTGACGCCCTTCTCTCCGTTCTGGATGGCCGTCATGACGCGCTTGTACAGCGTGGTGCGCCGCTCCTGCTCCGCGATGATATAAGGCAACAGCTCCTCCGACAGCACGTCAACCTTCTTCTTCGCTTCGGCGTTCAACTGCGACAAAGTATCGTTGAATGGCACAGCCCCGGATCTAAGATTTTTTCGAACCGGGACAAAAACTTGATAGTGGCGCCCTCCCACCCACAGTGTTTAAGGTGATTGCGCAGTGATTACCGCGAAATTCAAATTTTCTTACGTTTTTTGCAATTAGCAGGTCAGTGTCAAGTTGTATCTTGATCAAAATATGATTCGCGACTGTAACAGGTACTTATTCACAGAATTATAGTCATTATAATCATTAATACATCTTCTTAAGTTAGATTTGTACCACAAGAAGAAATCTCCTAGGGAAAAGTGTTTATGGTACAAATCTCACTTATAAAGATGTATGAATGTTTCTTATGATTATAATTCTGTAAATACGTAACTGTTAAGTCGCGAATAAAATTTTGATCAAGATACAACCTGACACTGACCTACAAATTGCAAAAAACGTAAGAAAATTTGAATTACGCGGTCTACCACTTCCCATTCACCTTAAGAAAAATTGTTAATACTGACAAATGGGTAGCATTTTTTGTGCGAAAGAATCTATTAGCTCCTCAAAGTCCGTCGCATAGGCAGTTTTGTTTTCAATAGCTAGGATCATAAACAAGCAGTGTTTGTCATTGGATATGCGACGGGGATTCCCCTGGCTTCAAAAACTAACTGGGCGTATGGAAATACAAAGGTTTGTTTTTCAAACATATTATATTAAGATTCGATTACTTGATAAAAATCTATGAGATTGAAGGAAAAGACGCTTCACTTATTCGACATTTGGAATTCTTGTCTCAAGGATTTGGCGCCCCCATGAAACTGCCGCCCGGAGCAAGTGCCCCCAGTTGCTGGCTGGATGGCATCGCAGGACAACAGAGAAGGCTGCTTGAGCGGGCTGTCCTCTTAAGAGCCTATACTACCTCAGCTAAAATTCACTCTTTATCTCGCTCGCACGATACTGCTCGCGGACTGAGTGAGAGCGAGACAGAGTGCGGTGCTAGGCGGCAGGCAGCGCCAGTAGTTTAGGTATTTACTTTTTACGGTGAAAATAATGGTAATTAAAAAAAAATAAAAAAAACATAAGACCTGCTTTATAGTTAGTTCGGTTAGTATACAAAGTTTCATGATCTAATTTGAAGTATTTTATGAATACCAGCGGTTTATTGTTCGGTTTGGAGGTAACTTTGGATTTTTTTTCTATCGAGAAAATTTTATGGAATCGTGTTTTCGTCAAACATAAGACCTAACATTAATCCTCAACTTTACCGTATATTTATTTCAAAATTAATGCTGCAGTATTTTCGACATAACGGAGGATCATGCTAAGCCATTTGAGGTAGTATAGGCCCTTAATAAATGAAGGCAGTGATTTTTTTAAATACACACATCAAAAGTGTCTAGGGATCAAGCATTTTTATGCGGATTTCTTGAGATTGAGATGTGGCTTTGTAATAAATTTATGATTTTATAAATTTATATGGATCCTTTTTGGTGCATTTCATAATTTGAATCAGGAACTGTGAATCAAATTCGAGTAAAAGATGAAAATCAGCTGTCAATATTTTCCCTATAAAAACATACAACGCATTGAAGACATTATTAGTGCTACTGTTTCCCTACTACTGATTAAAACCAACGTTATTATGGAGCGGCGACGTCATTTAAGCAGGGAAGAAATGCTCAGAGCCGTGGGAATGATAGAAGCTGGTTCCCGGCAACGTACTGTGGCTTTAGCTCTGAATACAAGTCAGAGTGTTATCAGTCGACTTTGGACACGTTGCCGAAGCACTGGTACCGTGGCTGAGCGCCATGGAGGACGGTATCGCTGCACCACACGGAGACAAGACCGATACATTCAAATCTTAACTCGAAGAGCTCCAACAATAACCGCCATGATGTTAGCCGTGAGGCTTCATCACTCTTCAGGGAACTTAATTAGCGACCAAACAGTCAGAAACCGCTTGCATGAAGTGAACCTTCATTCCCGAAGACCGCTACGGGTACCACCTATAGCAATGCACAATCGTAGGATTCGATATCAATGGGCTCTTGAACACAGAAATTGGGCAGAAGAACAATGGCGTTTCGTGTGCTTTTCTGATGAGTCTTGTTTTGGTATGAGACCGGATACAAGACGTATACGACACTGGAGAACCCCTGGACGCCAACAGCGATTAAAATCCTGCCAGGAAGTCCATCCTTATAGTGGTGGAACCATCATGGTATGGGCGGGTATTTGGATCGGCGGAAGAACTGAGTTGATTTGGATCAGAGGCAACCTCAACGCTCAAATTTATGCTGAGACGATTGTATCAGACGTCATCGTTCCTCTACAAGTGCAAATCGGTCCCTTATTTCAGTTAATGCATGATAATGCACGACCGCACACCGCAAGAGTTGTAAGACAGACTCTCGCCGCAGCTAACATCAATGTCCTGCCCTGGCCTGCTCAGTCGCCAGACTTGAACCCGATTGAGCATGCATGGGATATGCTACAGAGAAGAGCTCTGCCGAATATGGAGGGTATCCAGTCGCAAGAAGACCTTTTTTTGTTGTTGCAACGAACATGGGCGGCCATTCCACAGCGTGATTTGGATGAACTCATTTTGAGTATGCCAAACCGATGTTCTTGTGTTGTTAGTGTTCGCGGTAGAAACACGGATTATTAATTGTTTAAGTTACCCAATAAAATTTTAGAGAAAACTGTTATTTCAGTCTTTTTTTCGAACTTTTGTGTTAGTGGTTCAAATGTCAAAAATCCCTTTATTAGGAAAATGGCAAATTTCTTTATTAATGCAAAGGTGACTTGGTTTATCGTTACTGTGACAAACGAAAACACTTTATTTGATGAATCCTTAAAGAAAATTTTAATTAATATCAATCAGGAGAAAAGTTATTGCAAAAATATATGTTGATCCCTAGACACTTTTGATGTGTGTATGTAGTGTTAAATATTGTACGGTGGTACAGTCGAATTCATTAATATATTGGCAGTGACAAAGTTTCAAAATATTATAAGCCTTAAATGATGATCATTATAACGCTTATAATATTTTGAAACCTAAAATGTATGTTAAAATTTTATTTATGTCTAAGTTTGTAAAGCATTGTATGAACATTTTAACGCTTATAATATTTTGAAATTTTGTCACTGCCAATATATTAATGAACTCGACTGTACGGAACCCTTCGTATGCGAGTTCGACTCGTACTTGGCTGTTTTATTTTTGTGTGATAGTTGAATGCTTACCCGATCAGCGTCCTTGTTGAACTTGATACCCGTACCGTCCTGAAACGTTATGCAAAGAAGGTTACCTACATGAGTATATAATGTAAAAACTCCGTGAGGTAGGAACGATGTTCCTAAAGCTGTGTCCAGGGCCTCAAGTCTGCTATTACAATAGTGTCAGAATGGTCTATCATTGATTTCATAATTTGTTGATTTTGACAAGTTTGGTAATCTACTAATATAATGGCGTCATTATGACTTTCCAATGGTCAACCACTGACACTCCATTGAAAGAATTGGCATAAAATGGTAATCTCGTACAAAATGACAAATGAATAAATGTAATATTTATTGCTATTTACGAACTTCTCACTACTTCAGATTGCAAACACTAATACGTAATATGTAAAAATACCTCTAAATTAAATGAAATCTAGCATGAAATTTAATAGTAGTTTTTCTCAGACCATTGACTGACTAATGATCGACCATTATGAATTTAGCAGATTACGAACTTTTAGCAAAATGACAATGGGATCGTGTCGGAATGACGAATTTATAAAAATAGCAGACTTGGGCCCCTGTGCGAGGCTCTGCGATATTTGAAAAAAAAAAACCGCAGCGCTGAAGCCCAATTCCAATAATTAAAAACTTTCAAAATTTATGATAGACGCAATCTTATGTCAGCGATAATCAATGTCAAAAATGTTACGAAATTATAGATATTTTTGATTAATCTGTCAAAAATACCTCTAATTTCCTACCATTTTCAACTTCGATCAGACTGTGAACGTTCTTAAAATTACGTTAAGTAAATTGCCCCCTGTGCCCTCAAGGCCCGAATGTGATATCTGCCTTTTTAATCTTTAGACCAAATAAATTCAGCGAGTATTCGAAGTCTAGTCTATTGCTCTATGAGTAGGTCCTACAAGTTATGGAGTCTAGTAAGTCCTACAAGTTATGGCGTCTAGTAAGTCCTACAAGTTATGGCGTCTAGTACGTCCTACAAGTTATGGTGTCAAACAAGTCCTACAAGTTATGGAGTCTAGTATGTCCTACAACTTACCTACCAATCAAATTGTTAGTACCTAGGTAGATACTATGAAAGAATAATATTTATGTATTGTTATGCCCGAACTACCGAAATTATGCTTGCCCAGTAGAACAACGAATTGCCTGGTTGCTAGAAGGTAGGTAAGTGGTAACATGACATAATCTTATCTTTAACGTAATAAAAATCTTGAATTCACTCACTGGTGCCGATTCTGTTGTTCACAAACTAAACTAAATTTAAGTTCAGTGAATCTTTTTCTTTCTATTTCAATATGAAAAGGACAGAAGATTAATATTAGTTTAGTCCTGACAAATTAGTCAGCGGCTGACGTAAATTGACGTATTTTTAGTAGCCAATTTTTTAATCTCGTCTAACTTGTCTATGGATTATCTGATTTGTACAGGACTAAACTAATATTTTATCTTCTGTCCTTTTGTTAATGAAATACAAAGCAAAAGATGCACTGAACTTAAATTTAATTTGTGAACAAGGGAATTGGTGCCCAGCTTAAACCGCTGTGTCTAGAAGCACAAGAGTTTCTTTTATAATGAGGGTGAGCTCTAAAAAATTTTTTTGAAATGGATCCCCTAAAGGGATTAAATAGGGGATGAAAGTTTGTATGAAACTTCGACGTTTTTGCAGCTAATAGGAAATCCCTTCGGACACCGAATACTTACGACTGCCTGTCTCCTGGCGATGTTGGCGAGGTAGCGGCCGCGTCTGGACGCCGGCAGCAGCACGCTACCGGACTGCACTTCGTCGCCTATCTATTGGAACAGGGGGTTATTCTAATAATCACTTATACTCCATTTACAGTAAAATTAGACAGTAAAACAACCCTTTTTTACAGTCTGTTCAACCGATTTTGACTTCTATTCCGTTCACATAAGGATGGTCATTAAAAGCAAGAAAAGTGCTTACAATAGCAACTGTTTGCTGCTTTTAATGCCATCCTTATGCCTACAGAATAGATGACGAAATCGAATGAACAGACTGTAAAAAAGGTTTGTTTAAAGGTCTAATCTTATTGTAAATGGAGTTTTTTGATAAAATGCCATAGCTATTGCTTCAATGGCTTGCCTTCGCTGAGGATTACTAAAAATAAATTAAGTGAACGTGCTTACCGGTGGATAACCGCAATTTAAAAAACCAACATAATGGAAAACAAATAAGAAAATAGACAGATTGTCCCACATATTTGTGCACAAGCAGTTCCCTCGCTGAACTGAATCTAATCGTAGTTTCACTAACAGGCAATATTTTATTACTTTGTAAAGTAATTGGAAGGCGACATAAATGGTGTTCGTTATGACTAATTAAGGTGAATGCGCAATGGTAAAAAAAAATCGTATTTTGATCAAGATACAACCTGAAATTGACCTGCAAATTGCAAAAAAACGTAAAAAAAATTGAATTTCGCGGTCTACAGCTGCCAAGGCCGTCTTTAATGGATCGGAGGCCCTGGGCATATAAGGATTTACAGCGCCCCTGTGTAAATAAGCAAAATTCTAAAATTATTCGACAATTATTTTTATTTCTTTACAATCACAATAAATTAATAGATACTTGTAAAATTGTAATATAATTCGGAAAAGTAATTCTTAGCATTGATGTACAGACGCCAGCAGGTCAACCTATACCAATCTGTCAAATTTCTTTGATAGATTTTCAACTTTAGTACAAAGGAATAAGGTTCATATTCAATTGGGAAAATCTGACAGATTGGGGTAGCTTGATGTGCTGGCCTCTGTACAGTCAGCAAATGAGATAAGTATGCAGGGTCGTCGAATATACATAGTTGAAGTTTAGTAAGAAACCAATTGAAGTTTTCGAAAAAAAAAAACAATTTAATTAATAGAAAACAAACAGTAAATTTTATCAAATTAAATTTCATTCGAAAACATCAATCGATTTCTCAGTAAACTTCAACTATATTCGACGACCCTGCATACCTATCTCCTTTGCTGACTGTACATACTGAAAAAAATATCTCATTCTTCTGTCACGAAATACAAAATATTAGCGTTTAGTTATTATGCTAATTAGATAATTATTCACTGTCATTGCCGCATTTGGTCCCATTTTACGTATTTTGATACTAGGCAAAAATTTCTTTCAATGTTCAATATTTTAATCTAATTAAAGTATATAAAACCAATATATTTTATTGGTTTTGTAACATAGGTATGTAATACTAATATTTCATAAGTTTGGGTCTAGAAACTTACTGTAAATCGCACTGCAAACCAATTATTTTGTCATTGGCCCCGATTCTGTTGTTCACAAACTAAATTAAATTTAAGTTCAGTGCACCTTTTCCTTTCTATTTCATTAAGAAAAGGACAGAAGATAAATATTAGTTTAGTCCTGTCGACTTTGATAATCCATACACAAGTTTAGACGTGATTAAAAAATTTACTACTAAAAATACATCAATTTACGTCAGGCGCTGACTAATTTGACCGGACTAAACTAATATTTATCTTCTGTCCTTTTCTTAATGAAATAGAAAGAAAAAGATGCACTGAACTTAAATTTAGTTTAGTTTGTGAACAACAGAATCGGAGCCACTTTCTTCCTCCTCTCGAATCTCCACTCAGGCACTCAAGCCAAGCCAGAGGTGAGGAACAAGACTTCTCCCGGGAGATAGACTCCTTGAGGTTGCTACTGTCCAACAGAACGGCTCGCCACATGCTGCCCTGCGCATTGAGTTAAATAACTAGAGAAGTAAACCTCATTAAAATGTGTGAAAAAAGTGTACCCACTTTTTAAACGCGACGACGTAGCTTCGAAACTACCAAATATTTAAAAGTAAACATATATCTGTCTCACTTACACACGTCGCAAGAATAATACCATCGCTTAGGTTAGACAAAGACCGCAATATAAACATGCAATGGCGGGATGGGGCTGCCTACGCATGCGAAATTTTACCCAAATTTTTAAGCCATAAAAAAAGTTAAACGTTAAGTTAAATAATTTTTAAAATAATTGAATTATGTATTCCATATTGGATGTGTAATAGAAGTTTATACCTAATGAAAATAATTAAGAAATTTTCTTTTTTAATATTTTTTCTTTATTATTAACGAAATTAAATGATTTAGTAGGTAGCCAGACAGTCTCTTTTCTCAGCAATCGGATTATTTCCACCCATTTATCACGGCGTGCTGCATCTTTAGGCACCCTGCTACGTTGTTATTATTAAAAACATATTTAAAATCACTTATTCAATAAATTAAAAACTCTCATAAATGTGGGAAACTAAAACTAAGTTTTTAGTGGTAACACTGAACCTAATTTACAAAATTCTACATTTTATTGCGTTTTTACGTTGATATAAACACAGAGACAATTAATTTACGTGTGGAAAGTAATGTGGAAAGTAATTCCAGTTAATTTATTATGTTTTTGTGATCTTGAATATATCAAAATATATCTCTTTCGCGATATTTTTTGTCACATGTCACTCGGTTGACTTCGGTTGGCGTCACACAGAGAACTGAACTGACGTTAGCTACGCTGATGGCTGTGGCCATCAGTCTAGTGGCAACTAGTGTAACATATATATCAATGGCCCTGCGGGTTTATATATAATTATTTCTCTTGGTCTGGCTCCTCTCCCTAGACCTGTTTCGGCAGAGTAAACTCTTCCGGAGCGCGGAAGCCCCACGACGACGTCAACGAAGAGATATGGCGGTGGGGTTATTATTATTTACCATTTCTGATGTTAACACATAAAAGAGTTTTACAATGGCAACCCTCAAACATCACACAATTTTCGGTGATTCGTGAGTCCTTAGTGAAGTATTTGACACTCCTCTATATTAGTATACTCTTTGTATTTGACGAACAGAAGCTATGAAGCATGTAGGTACGTTCTTATCGTACGGCTATAGAATAACGAGTATCCGCCCATTCTAATCTAATTATAATAAGCAAAAATTAACCTAATTGACATGAATAGCAAATTTTATTTCAAATGAAAGAATGATTCTTGACGGTTGATCTTGGACTAAAATCATAGATGTACAGACGCCAGCAGGCCAACCTACCCCAATCTGTCAAATTTCTTTGATAGATTTTCAACTTTAGTTCAAAGGAATAAGGTTCATATTCAATTGGGAAAATCTGACAGATTGGGGTAGCTTGATGTGCTGGCCTCTGTACAAAAATTTACTTCCATACGTACTGGGAACAGTTAATAATTACCTGTTCCCAGTACGTATCATAGATTATACAGTATATAATGGTAGTACGTATGCTCAATTTAATTTTTTTTTTTATGAGATAAAATATTTTTCGATTCTCGTACTATACTCGTAATATACTATCCTACGAAAATTACCTCAACTCTTCAGTTATATGTCAAATTCTTGAACAAGTGACAGCAACATCTGCAATGAGTAAGTGGCAGTGAGTTTCAGAACTATAATACTAAAAAAAATAGGTTCTCAATTTGTTGCAAAAAATATAAGAATAGAAAACGGCACGAGACTTATTATTTAGTCATTGAATTAGTTTATTATTTATATTTTTTTATTTATAAATAGTAGAGTAGATATTTATTTTATAGAAGTGGCAATACCGGCGCGTCTATTGTCAAAATGGTTGTTTAACATTGATAATGCATTCGCTATCGCAATTTTTCGAAAAATAAACAATTTCCTATCAAATGTTACGTAAATTCAGTTGATAATTAACAATGTGTGACGAAGACGAAGCCTACTGTCGCCTGTGCGCCGAACCAACGACAAAAGAAACACTAATATCGCCAGACGAAGATGTAGGAATCAACTCCAAAATAGCTACGAAATTGTTGTGGATAAATATCGATGTAAATAACTCAGAAGCTCTTCCAAAAAGCATTTGCTTCTCATGTTTCGACTTACTAGAACGTACTTGGTCCTTTTTACATAATGTGAGGACTGCACAGGCAAAATTGAACGAGATATTCTTGAAAAAAGATGACAAGGAGAACTCGCGTTCTGATTTCAAAATAGACCCAAGTAAAGATGGAATACCTGTAAATATCGATTGGGAAGAGTTTGAAGACACTAAACGAGACGTAAAACCGGAAATTATCAATGAGGAACTGCAAATAGTGACTGTAGACCCCAATTCTTTGATAGACTTAGCTGCGGCTGCTGTGAAGATTGAACGACTGAGTGTGGACGAAATCATTCAAGATTCCGATGGTTTTAACACCACCGACAGTGATGCACCTCTATACATGGCTGTTAAGAAGAAAAAACTCAAAAAGAAAAAGAAATTAAAGTACAATTCTGCTTTAGACGCTGAGATTAATGAAAAAGGGTCAGAAAAATTGACTTGGTATGACTATATGTGCCGTTGTGCGGACTGTGACGCTCAATGCAAGAATGTCATGTCTCTACGCTTACATGCCTTACAAATACACACCAGGTGCTGCATATTCAAGTGCTCTGACTGCGGTAAAGTCCTGAATAATTTCAAATCATTTGTCAACCATGTACGTTCACACAAGAAATGGCTAAGATACTGCTGCGAGTTTTGCAACAAGCGTTTTACATTGGCATCCGTTTTGAAAAAGCATATAAGCTCTTGTCACGTCAATGCATACAGAACAATGTGTCAAAACTGCGGTTCAATGTTTGAAAACGAAGAACAACTACAAGACCATATCATAGTCTACACTAATAAAAACTATAGAAAACGAGTGAAATGTGAAACAATAGAATTTGAACTCAAATGTGAACATTGCCAAAAGGAATTTAAATCACGTAGCAACTTACAACAACACAAACTCATACACACGGAGCGTAGTAGAGATTTTTCCTGTCATGTATGTGGTAAAATGTTCTTTACAAAAGGTACTTTGAGTACTCACATGATGACACATGACGACACAAAACCTTTCAAATGTGAGTTCTGTCCGATGGCCTTCCGAGCTCGAGGTAATCTTCAATCCCACTTCAGTCTTCATTCTGGAGCCAAACCATTTGTTTGCGAGCAGTGTGGTAAAAGTTTTCGAGTTAAAAGACACTTGAAATCTCATTCTATAGTGCATACAGACTTAATGCCTTATGTATGTGAGTATTGTAACAAAACTTTCAGGTTTAAAACCCGTTTGAACTTACACGTCAGACAACATACGGGGGCTAAGCCGTATAAATGCGTGTATTGCCAACGGGACTTCACAAATGGGTCTAATTTTAAGAAGCACATGAAGCGCAGACATAATATTGATACATCAAGAAAGCGCTACACTACGAATGTTGTTGAGAACGAACAGAGTTTAGAACGCAGTGATGTTGATACGAATCAAACATAGATAATGTTTTTGGTAAAGTTATAATGTATTTTTTATCTCCAAGCTTGTATTTAAATATGGGATGAATAGAAATAAGAATTCCATTGTTTATTGTCACTGTTTAATATTGTTATTGCCATACAACTTAGCAATAAGAGCCGCACGGGCCAATCGGTTAGGTTAAGCTACGCTTGCCGCGGTTGGCGTGTGCCTCGAAAAGTATGTTAAGCGTTAAGTCTTACCAAAGGGTATTGTATTACCCATTAACTGGGTTATTAAAATCAAATAGGCCATCGCTTCATGTAAAATACTGGTATACAGCTGTATCTGGTTAGACTGGAAGCCGATCCCAACATAGTTGGAAAAATGTTGAGCAGGCAGATCGATTGTTATTCATATTTGGGTGTGTTCAAGTTCCCCTCCAAATTGATGCGCAAGAATGGACAATGATGTAAATGACATGTATATTCTGATACACCGCTTATTATAAATACGTACATACATAAACTCACGCCTTCGCATGGAGTTGGGCAGAAATTACAGAACGCTAACTCTATGATCCTTACATGAGTATGTAAGGATCGTATAGGTATGTTCTGACTTTCACTTTTCCATAAGAGATTTGTTCTTATTATGGTACAAATCTAACTTAGGAAGATGTATTAATGATTCTAATGATTATAATTCTGTAAATACGTACCTGTTATAGTCGCGAATCATATTTTGATCAAGATACAATCGAACACTGACCTGCAAATTGCAACAAACGTAAGAAAATTTGAATTTCGCGGTCTACCACTGCGCATTCACCTTAAATAATTTCATGTTTTCATCGTTGTTGCCTATTTATTTATTTATTTATTTATTGGCCTATCTACAATTGTTACACTGTTTATCCTTAAAAATACGAGCAATATACAAGCATAGTGTACAATATGATACGATAGACACAGCATGCATGTATGTTTTTTACCCGAATCGAAGTCTTAGAGTAATGTTTTGATTCAAATGTCGTAGTAATATTAAATGATACTTTTTACAACTAACAACTTTCTTGTTAAATATTTGTTCAAATCAACTGTTTTTTTTTTTTTAATTTCTATTCATTCCATGTATAGGTAGGTAGTGCAATCCACGAAGACGCTAGTGTTTTAGTTTTGTTGATACACACTAATTTTAGTGGGTAATTAGTGTGTTTAGAAAAAACTAAAACACTATTGGAATTAACTAGCGATAACCACTAACGATTCGGAAGAAGAGTGGGGCGCGTCTTCGTGGATTGCACTACCTATAACTCAGGTTGGAGATAAATGTTTATACATATTGTTATGTAATATACTATCGCGATAGCCTATGGGGCAATTCTAGTAATTTTAAGCACGATTACGATCTGATCTCAGTCTGTGAGATGAGATTGCGACAAAATTTTGAACGATTTTAATTACGAGAGCCGGCCTTCTGTTGTGAATTCAAATCTGGGCATGTACGCGTAATGACATATTGATTTCTAGTATAAGCTGACTTCTCAATGTACAGACGCCAGCACATCAAGCTACTACAATCTGTCAAATTTCTTTAATAGATTTTCAACTTTATCGCTAAAGTATAAGGTTCAAAGTTGATTGGGGAAATTTGACAGTTTCGGGTAGCTTGATGTGCTGTCTGTACCAAAAGCCTATACAATGCGAGGTCAGCTAAAACTGGAAATGTATAGCTTGATAAATGTCTTCGGGTATACCAATGTGACTTTTTCAATTCTGAGTTTATCTTCGATGTTACCACCACCTCTTTAGCAGTAGATATTATTTTAATCTTACTTCAGTGTGGGAAAGAGATGGAGCTGCATGTCCTGTATTGCTCCATCTCTTTCCCACACTGAAGTAAGATTAAAATAATACTGCTAAAGAGGTGGTGGTAGGCCCCTGACATCGGTGAAGGAAGAAAATCGTGAGGAAACCTGGACTTATAAGTCTGAAATCGCCAACCTGTCTTGAGTAAGCGTGGTAATCGCACTCGCGCCTTCTCCGTATGAGAAGATGCCTTTGTCCACCAGTTGATCAATAATACGTTGGTATTATTATACAGGGCTACAGCCCTACAGGTTAAGTCGACTTACTAGTAGATCCTTTAAGAGCTTGTAGTTTCCATCATTCCTGGGGCCCAAGTCTGCTATTTTTATAAATTCGTCATTTCAACACGATCCCATTGTCATTTTGCTAAAAGTTCGTAATCTGCTAAATTCATAATGGTCGATCATTGGTCGGACAATGGTTTGAGAAAAACTAATAGGTACTAAATTTCATGCTAGATTTCATTTAATATATATTTTTACATAATACGTAGATATTAGTGCTTGCAATCTGAAGTAGTAAGAAGTTCGTAAATAGCAAAAAACATTAAAATTCATTTGTCATTATGTACGAGATTACCATTTTATGCCATTTCTTTCAATGGTGTGTCAGTGGTTGACCATCAAACTTGTCAAAATCAACAATTATGAAATCAATGATAGACCATTCTGACACTATTGTAATAGCAGACTTGAGGCCCTGATTGATTTGAGAAACACCCTACCCCAAACTTAACCATTTTCTAGATATATGACTTTAAAGTTTAAAAAAAATGTTTTTTTTGTCTATTAACCTATTTTTTTTGTGTTTTGCCTCAAATTTATTTGTGTTTGCGATTTTTTTGTAGTAGACAAATTGCTATATTATTCTCTACACTAAAATTACAAAAAAAAAACTACTTCCAAGTCCCATATCTTGAAAACGGTTAAGTTTCATAGGCAAATCAGTCAAGAATGACGGAAACTACAACCTCTTAAAGGATGGTCGACATAACCTGTAGCCTATATATATTATTGTTATAATAACTTAAGCAATGTAAAATTTCGCGCATTTTATTGTTATTTCAAGACCCTGCTGCATTTTTCAGTTTTCATGAAAATGTTAAGAAAAATAATTGTTTGTTAGTTAATGTGTTCGCGCCCTTACTGTAAATATTATTATAATATCCTAAATGTAGATATTAGTTATTATTATACTCCTAGGTATACAGTTCTGATGTATGTAAGTAAATAAAGCAATATTTTATTATTCATATTGATGGTTTTCATTTCATTCTGAAAAAAATTATTGCAGGTTTATCTTAAGATTAGCGCAGACAGAAAGGAGCGCAGCGGAGAGGATTTTATTAAGGCACTCGAAAATCAACTTTAAAATTATTGAAATAAACGCGCGCGTGCCTTCCCGCGTATCCTCGAGGACGCGCGGGCATTTTTTGTCAGGTTCAAGCATATAAATGCACTTTATTTCAATAATTTTAAAGTTGATTTTCGAATGCTTTAATAAAATCCTCTCCGCTGCGCTCCTCTCTGTCTGCGCTAGCCCTTACGTTACGTTTACCTTTTGTTACGTTTTTTGCAATTTGCAGTTTGCAGTCTGCGAAGCGTAGGGCAAAGGTTTATACTAGGTACTAAGTCAGGCGTCGCAGGCAGTAGGGTAAACGCCACACACCTCCATACCGTACCCTCGCGTTGCCCATCCAGACGGCCGGCGGTAGTACCGTAAGTAGTACCATGGGCAAAAATATTTATCTTAGTTCTACTCGACCAGTAGATCTAATGCCAGTACAATGTGATCATTTTACAACGATGGTTCTATTGATAGAACCACCGAAAAGAAAAATACCCTTGGTCCTACTAGTAGAACTGCGCGGTCGAACCACGGGCAATAAACTAGTATAAAAATTCTATAAATACATACTTGTTGCGCTTGCAAATCATAAATTTTGTTCAACATACAAACCTGACCAGCGGGGTAATTGCGTAACACACTATTAGTAGCAATGGGTTTCATTTTGACAGATCAACAACGTTCATTGCGTTTTTTACATTGTTGAGCAGACACATTTTTCCAACATATGAAGCAATGGATTAGGAATATGCTTCAAAATGATTCAAATTGAGATCCATAGTGTGTTTCGCAATTAGAGTGCCGCAAATTGAAAAACAAAACGTAAGAAAAATTAAATCTTTGCCCACCATTGAGGAATACAGCCTTAGGTACCTAAATCATAACATAATCAGCCTATAATGTTCCCACTGCTGGGACAGAGAGTGTGGGCCGTAATCCACCACGCGGGCCCAGTGCGGGTTGGTAGATGTCACGTCATGTCTTCGACTTTTTGGTTCTAGGACATGCCGGTTTCCTCGCGATGTTTTCCTTCACTGTTTTGAGAGCAGTGGTGATGAAATAATTTACACAAAGTAAAGCGCCTGACGGAGTTCGAACGTACGACCTACAACTCGTAAGTCGCGGCCGTTACCACTGGGCCACCACTGCTCACTTAGATAATGTTAACCTTTTAACCGCCTACGTCGGATCAATCCGACAAATATTTTCGTGCCCATTTCGCCAGGGTCGTATATTTACGACCAAATACCACAGCTCGTTTACTCTGCTTTTTTATTAATTACGCTGTATTCTATCAAGTTATTCGAAAAATAAAAAAAAATCGAATCACTGTGCCCGGGCACGACAACTGAGGGACAATTCTCGTAATTTTTAAGAACGTTCACTGTGTGATCTGTCTCAATCTGTCAAAATTACTTCAAATTTCCCTATATTTTGACAAGTTTTTGACATTTGTTTGTCGCCGAGATGAGACTGCGACTAGATTTTGAACGTTTTAAATTACGAGAATTGGCCTACCGATATAAAGTCGGGTGGTTAAAGGGTTAAGTAACTTTTAGATAGTTCTCGCTCTAATAAAGCTCCTACGAGTACAATAGTTAGAAATGTGACACGACGCTACGGTCTGCAAGCTTGTATTGTTGACGTGGCGACGGTCGTGTCGCTATAACTCTTTTGTTTTGCTGACCGTTTGACGAGGCTTGCCGGGCATTCTAGCGGTGTCGGTTTTGAGGGAAAACGATGGGGTTGATGATGATGATGATTGATGATTTATTCACTAAAAATTTCTTAACGCTAGGTACATTGCTCCACAAAACTGCTTACGCAGTTTAACTGTGAATTGAAAAAGCCTTCAGAAATGATAAAATACTAACAGCGCCCCGCAAATCACCCGCGTAAGTTTCGATCCCGTGGGAATATCGGGATAGAAAGTACACGAACAGTACGTATGTATCAGCACCATTCAGCTCAACCATTTTGAAAGGAACTTAATATAACGTAGCATAGCACATCTGTGGTGGAAAAGCAGCCTAACGCGTGCCCAGGCAGAACCCCCTGACCCCCTGAAAAATCGAACCATAGCACACACACACACACAGCTCCCGATAGATTATTACATCACAGATATAGATAGACCTAGATAATGCAAGTGTCACGATCTATATGAAAACCAAGCGTGCCATTTTTTTGACTACCTACTATGACGTCACAAGCGCTCTTTCTCACTCACGCTCACCCAGCCAGCAGTACACAGGACTGAGCGCGAAAGTGGCGGCTTACGATTTTTGAACGTAAGTTGGTGCGATTTTTGGCACGCGAAGTAGTTGCTCTTGCGTTATAAGCATAGGTGTATCTATATCTATGGATTACATCTTGTTGAGGAAACGTAAGGCCCGGTATCCACTAAAGCGGAGACGAGAGGAGATGTACTGCAAAACTGGCAGGTTATTTCCACCAAAGCGGAGAGGAGATGTGAGCTGTGCGAAGCGGAGATGTGTGATGGGAATAACTCTTTCGCATGTACGAGGCGCGGGGAAAGGGTCGCGCGAGCGCGGGCGCCTCCTGACGCCCGGCCGCCCGACTACACACATCTCCGCTCTGCCGCTCTGCTTGCTCGCTGGCGGCACAAAATTCTATAAAAAAAATACACATCTCCTCTGCTCTCTGCTTGATCCATTTCCACCGAAGCTACGCGGAGGGGAGATGTGGAAATAACGAAATCTGATTGGTTATTCAAAACACATCTCTTCTCGTCTCCTCTTCTCTCCGCTTTGGTGGATACCGGGCCTTACTATTAGTAGGAGTTGGAGTAACTATTGTTAATGTGGTCATAACGCCTTGTTTTTTTTTTTATTTTTTATTTATTTATTTGTTTCATTCATTGTTTGCCACAGGTAAGACGACAGTTCTTACAATTAGCATTGTTGTATCTCTGCAACATACCCATGTCCCTACAGTCACGAGCCAACACACACTTCAACACACAACAACACTTGGACACTTTCAATTGCGATTTTTTCGTGAAATAACGAATGCAATTTTGAAATACTTACGGCACTCTACATAAACCTATGGGTTCGAAAATACTATGTTCGTAATAACATAAATTTTCATTCAAAAATAAAGGAGAAAATAGCTTTTGAATAAAGCCAAGTGTATACCTACATACTTATGGTCGTGACTGTACAATATTTACATTAGTCAATATTATTGGTTATGTTTAAAATATTATTACAATTTCACTCATAATTGATTGGTGGTTGTTATCCATTGCATTGGTTGTTCAGACAAACTCATTGTACATTCATTATTAGGTACCGTCATACAATTTACGTGTGTATTTGTTAGGTAGGTATTCGAATATGTCTAATTTCCTTTTAATTCGGTTACATGCGAACTCCCAAGTCTTCGTTAGACTAGAAAACGTTCAAAAACATGGCAAAAATGTAGGAAAATTACAGGTATTTTTGACACATTGAAACTGATCACTGTGAACGTTCTTAAAATGACGAGCATTACCCTTCTGATGCTCAACAGTACGGCTTGCAATGCAACCAATGAAGCAATCATTTCTACTCGTTTATGTTAATTCATATTCATCGTAACTACTTTTAATTGCATGTCTTGTCAGCCAAGTTACAACAAGCCGCACAGAAGTCATTGCCAGCAGATCATCTTGCAACATCGCGTGTGCTAAATAGATAATTTAAGCAAACATCTCCTCTCTTACTGCTATTAGCGATATATCAAATTATTAAGCTCTCTCCATCTTGTGACGGACCTACATAAATATAAGCAAAGATTATTTTATAGACAGGACATAAAAACACGTGTGGAGTCAGGGGATCCCCGGCAGGGATGAGGATATCTGTATTCGTTTTATTTTTAACCGTAAAAAGTATGATCATGTCTCTAACTTTCGCAAGGTACTCAAGTGGCTCCCCATTCGACTTCGCAGGAACTCTCGGATATTGTGTCTGCTATTCAATCTCCTTCACAATCCTAAAACACCATCCTATCTGCGAGAGCGTTTTTCCTACGCTCGTTCTTCAGATGTGCTTTGTAGGTCTCATCTCAAAAACCTTCTCAAATCCCCTCCCCACTCCACCGACGTCTACTCGTTGTACGTACGTTGTGGAATTCACTACCGCCCGAAATTAAAGACTGCCAAACTGTTGCACTTTTTAAAAGAAGAGTAAAAGAACACTATCTTTCCACTTCATCATAGTTGTGTATGTATGTATTTAATATAATTATTAAGATTGTAGTGATATTTATTTTAGAAGTATTATGTTTATTTGTATGTATGTAAGTATATTCTCATAGTATGTGTTTAGTTCTTATAAGTGAATTGTTTATGTATTTTTTTTTGTCTCCTTTATTCTTTCACACCCTGTCTACATCTCTCTATTTATTGTCCTATCGCAGGTATGCTGGAAGAGATTTCTTAAGAAATAAGCATCACCTTTGTACCTATTTTTCTGTTCTGTTTTTTTCTTGTCTGTTTATATATGTGTGTACATAAATGGTAAAATAAATAAATAAACGAAGTTCAAAATGAAAATCCAAGATGGCGGCTGCGAAAGGTTAATTAGAAATATCAAAATAATTGAAAATATTCGCAGCCGCCATCTTTTATTTTCATTTTGACCTCACTATCGGTTTCAGCACCTTTGAAAACCATGAACGCGATACTTAGGTAAGTACTTACTCATGATAAAAATTTGAAAATTTTCGCCGCCGCCATCTTGGGTTTTCATTTTGACCTCACTATAGGCTTCAGCTCCCTCAGAAACCATCAAAACTATTTCTCTCTCTCTCACTGACCCTTTCTTTAAGTAATAAAAAGTCGCACGGAGAGGACACTTGCACCTCACTGGCTTTAAAATAAAATATAAGTAGGTGTAAAAACATTCAGAACTAAAAATAACCGAATACGAGTACGCCTAATAAAATAATAGAGAATTCAACCTATTTGAGGCGAGATCCTCAAAATTTTCGATTGTATTCTGCAATCTCTCGATTCTAAACCTTTTGTGCATTAGTGAACAAAGTACCGAACTCCTATTTCCGAAAATCTAATCAGTCGATTAGGCACCACGATTTTCTTAATAAAAAAAATAGCAAGCTTTAACAAAATAAGTTTTGGTCATTATGCTTTTAACTCAATACTCTAATTAGGGTGTATCAATTCTTGCGTTAATTATGTTACACCTTGTATAAGCAATGGACCACAGTTTACAATCCGGATTTTGATCCGTGAGGGAATCTAGCTAAGCATCGTACCGCACCCTAATTGCGTAACACACTATTACTCTCAATTTGAATCATTTTGAAGCTTATTGCTAATCCATTGCTCCATATGTTCGAAGATGTGTCTGCTCAACAACTCAAATAACGCAATGAATGTTGTTGAACTGTCAAAATGAAACCCATTGCTACTGATAGTGTGTTACGCAATTACCCTGCCGGTAACAACGATCATCATCAGCCTACAGCAGTCCACTGCTGGATATAGGGTTCTCCTATTGCACGCCATTCAGCTCGATCTTCGGCAACAACGATGAAAACATTAAATTATTTAATGATGTGATTGATAACAACGGTGCCGTTTAGATGAAGATATAATGGCGCCGATTCCCTTGTTCACAAACTAAACTAAATTTAAGTTCAGTGCATCTTTTTCTTTCTATTTCATTATGAAAAGGACAGAAGATAAATATTAGTTTAGTCCCGTCAAATTAGTCAGCGCCTGACGTAAATTTACGTATTTTTAGTAGCCAATTTTTTAATCAAGTCTAAACTTGTCTATGGATTATCTAATTTGACGGGACTAAACTAATATTTATCTTCTGTCCTTTTCATATTGAAATAGAAAGAAAAAGATGCACTGAACTTGGTTTAGTTTGTGAACAACTGAAGCGGGGCCATTGCTAACCCATTGCTGCATATATTCGAAAAATGTGTCTGACGCAATGAACGTTTTTGATCTATCAAAATGAAACCCATTGCTACTAATAGTGTGTTACGCAATTACCCCGCAGGTGTCCTTTAAGTAAATAGATTGTAGGTAAGTAAATAAATGTTTTTTCTTTCTTCTTTCTTTAGATATACAGAGTGCCCTCTTTATAAGAACTAACTACACTAATAAAACGGGTGTAGTTTCTCTCATCTCTCATCAGAAGAAACATAAAATAATAAAAATGAAACTATTTAAATCAAAAGTAGACTTTACGAAGTCAGATATATCAGCCGATCGATTCTGTAAAAATCTCACCGTGATAACTTGGTGAAGTGAACGTGAAGTGAGCTATCAATAGGGGCGATCTCTAACATCAGATGAAATGAGAGCTCACTTCACCTTAGTTTTCACGGTGAGATTTTTCAGAATAGTACTGCAGTACCACCTGCAATTTATACTTAATATAACTGTACAATATAGGTACATAATAATGTCTTGTCTACAACATAATATTAGTCTTGGTAAAGTATGTCGCAGTAACGCACGCGATGGCGCGTCGCATGCGCAGCCGCAGATGAGGTAACTAGCTTGGGATATATCTGATGGGTTGTCTGAAGATATCTTTGCTTACCTGCAAGATTAAGGAGAGAAAAGTCGTGAGGTAGGTAATTTTCAACCGTTGATTGTATATAGCACTACGGAGACTGAAGTCTTGTAAGGAGCTCTCTATTTCAGTGCCGTATTGTGGATAGCCAATATACGTTATAATGTTACACAAACTAACCTTACAACCCCATCCCTAGCATTAATTTTCGAGTTAGAGGTAAAAATATGAAAAATCTGATGACCAACAAGGTCGACTATTAAAAAAACTGGTTTAATGTTCTCAAAAAATTGTCTTGATGGCATTAAAAATAGAAAAAAAAAGTTATTTTCTTTTAAATGGTTTCATTGCTAGTTTTTCAAATAAAATGAGCAGCATTCTTTTCAATTCTGTTTTTATTGTAGATTTTTTTAGTTGGGTACTTATTGGTACACAAAATTAAGAAAAAGTTTGTTTATTTTTACGTACTCTATCCGATGAACGTAACATTTCAGCTAAAACTTTCAGCATGGGATGAACCAATTACGTAATCAGCAGGTGGAGTGTGGATATACCTATTATCATCAACAACGAAGTAAACTGTGCTGTCTTGCCAAAAAGGATCTTGTACTTATCAACTTAATTAAGGTTTCTGCAGTACTTAATTTTGAGTTAGGCAAGTAGGTATTCGAGCTGGTGATCATAGATTTCCAGGTTTTGCGTTGCGTATTAACTGAAATCTCCAACCTGCTTCATATTGAAAGCATTCATAGTAAAAGTAATACAATCTCAAGATAAATAATTGAATCTTGGCTCGTGCCGCACCCTCGCAAGTCGCGCCGTGCTCATCAAAGCATGCAGAAAACAAAAGCAACGGAAATATTACTCCAGTCGACGACAAGAAAGCCCAGAGGACAGTTTTCTATACAAAACACTTAATTATAATTCTTAAATAATTCAAATAAAACCTCAGCTGTGTGCTTGTTTACCATTGCCTAATAGTAGCATAATTTAAAAACATAACCTGTCAAAAATTACCGCCAAATATTTATACAAATCAAATTAATTTAATAATCTCAAAGTTGTAAATATAATGAATATTCATGAAAATGTCTAACGTTAATCACATAATACGTTTACAAATTAATTAAAACTTTAAAAACAGTTGTTTTGTTAAATGAGTGTTTGAATTGATGCTGTAGTTGACAGTTAGGAGTTATATTTTTTAAGATGGACGCTGGCAAAGGCGCTGTAGTGCGTCTAGTATTTTTTGCTTTCTTCACACGGTATGCGCTATCTCAGGAGTACTTTAGAATGGTAAGTGTACCAATTAAATCCATTTTCAATTTGAATTTCCACTGATTAGCAACTTCTTATATGTAAATTTTATGCAGTAATGTTTTTTATCTCATAAAATCTTCGTTCGAGTGCATTGTAACGCAGAATCTTTTGCTTATGTAACATAGTGTGTAAGACACCAAGACTTGCAAAAGAAACATTCTGAATAGGTAGGTATGCTATTGTGTTCTTATACATCTTACGAAGTTTTTACTACCATAATAACTAATAGAAACTCGACTGTCGAACGTGAGGTCCAGTGTTCGATGCCCGAATGAGGGAAACTTAAAATGTGTTTTCTGTGAGGGAGAATCTCAGGATTGTACTAACAATTGTACCATTGTCCAATGTCTTATCGTATGTCTGTAATCCATCATTTAGAAATGAGGTTTCTGCTTCATGCATTTAAAACAGCATTAATGTTTCATAGGTATCCAATATGCGTTATATCCCGCATTTAAATACATCTCCATCAGTTATTTATTAGGACCTCACATATGAAATCTGCGTTTTATATGGAAAAAGCAGAAAGAAACCAAATTATGATATTATATAAGGTGTTTTAAAATTAACCCTACAAACTTAAGAGGTGCTTTAGACCATCGAACTGAACAACTTTCACTATGGGACTAACTCTGAAATCACGAAACAAAATCAGTTGTTTAATACAAAAGTTTAATACCTACTTGAACAAAATATATGAAACAGCAATTTTGTTTTCATGAGTTATTCCCATAGTGAAAGTTGTTCAGTAAAGTTTGCAGGGTTAATTTGAAACACCTTATATATTACTAGCAGCGCACCGCAGTTTTACCTGCATAAGTGTCGATCCCGTAGGAATATCGGGATAAAAAGTACCCTATGTATTAATCCTGGTTATAAATTATCTGTGTGCCAAATTTCATCCAAATCCGTTCAGCCGTTTGTGCGTGAAGAAGTAACAAACATACGAACACAGTCACAAATGTTCGCCTTTATAATATTACTAGCGGTCCGTCCCGGCTTCGCACGGGTGGAAAAAAAAGAAAAAAAATAGCCTATAATAATCAGTGATAATGTAGCATTCAAATGTTGAAAGAATTTTTAAAATCGGTCCAGTACTTTTTGAGCCAATTCGTTACAAACATACATACAAATCTTTCCTTCTTTATAATATTAGTATAGATAGTATAGATATAGATTACTGTGTTGTGATATTTAATCAATTAAAGTATGTACAATTGTTATCTACGCACTTTCGCCACTTTATAGGTAGTTTATTGATTCCATTGCTAAAAAAACTGTGGGAGCGAGAATCAATCTAATCTTTTCAGGTGGATTTGGCTGCCTCATCGGATACTTGTATAAATTGTACAAATTCCGCAAAAAGTGGTAATCTGTTGGAGCAACTTCCGGGGAATGTGGGTGTCGGAGCCATTCCAATCGCAGACCCTTTTAGCGATCACCTGTTGTGCAGTGTGTGGTCAGTCAATACTCTAATTGGGTTAGTATGAGGTCTTTACGCCTTGTACAATTGTTTCATGTTCACTCACGTTCATATGACGTGCACTCACTACACAATATCGTATGACATAGTCCATGCAGAATTATTGAGCATGAATGGTATAATGCTAAACAGTTAGACACCTTTACCGATAGAACCATAGATGCGTGACGGACGATACTTACTTTAGAATTTCATGAATTTGTATACGCAGTTATTTTCCCTGCGCTTTCAAACCTGTCGATCGATTCTGTAAAAATCTCACCGTGAAAAGTTAGGTGAAGTGAGCTTAGAGTGAGCTGTCAAGAGTACCAATCCCTAGCATCAGGATGACACTGACAGCTCACTCCACGCTCACTTCACCTAAGTTTTCACGGTGAGATAGTTACAGAATCGCACTGCAGTGCCTATAAGAACCGGGGCTTAGCTACCGCCGTATCAGCTGGTTCAATTATACGGGGTCCCCGAACTACAGGGGCCCCTGACGCGACGCCGATGTGTGTAAGCAAGAATTTGTAAAATACTATCGAGAACCTAAAATTCTTATTGATCATTAAGAGGCTTGTAAGTGAATCTATAATTATAGGATATCCCAGAAGTTGACGTCAAGCCGGAATCGGGTAATAGGCCAACTCATAATATTTATCAGAAAAATATTTTAAAAAATCTAAATTGGCGAATCTACCAGTATCTCCCGGGCCCCCGACTCATGGTACTGGAAGGAACAGTGAAGTTTGCGGTAGGAGTCCGACAGCAACAATCGTTCTTCTCAGAGGACTTCCAAAAAAAAAAGGAACCGTGAAAAGGGCCACCAAAAAAATTTGATATGGGCCACTTTAGGACAAGCTACGCCACTGCTAGGAACGAGAATGAGCAAAACAGCCGATCGATTCTGTAAAAATCTCACCGTGATAACTTAGGTGAAGTGAGCGTGAAGTGAGCTATCAATAGGAACAACCCCTAACATCAGCAGTGCTATTCTGTAAAAGTCTCACCGTGAAAACTAATGTGAAGTGAGCTGTCATTGCACCTGATGCTAGGGATTACCCCTATTGACAGCTCACTTCACCTAAGTTATCACGGTGAGATTTTTACAGAATCGATCGGCAGGTGGAATGACAGCTCACTTCACCATACTTTTCACGGTGTGATTTTTACAGAATAGCACTGCAGTTTTGAATATGGATGTGGATGGCGGTGGATGGTGAAGCGCGGCGTCACCTAGCTGTAGCCGAGTCGAAGTATCGAAGCTGCTGATCCGCTTTGGTTACGTGCTTACGTTAGGTTGACGCCTGTTTGACATCGAGGCGAAAGGCGATACGGTGACGATCCCTTTCCGAGCTGATTATGTGTGCCTTACCTTTATGCGGGAGAATCTGCGAGACGCTAGTTTATAAAAGGCTTACCTAATAAATACACACAGTTTTAACCCACATACGAAGAAAAATAAAAAGATGACAGAAAAATATCGAATTTGGTTGCTAATACCATAAAACAATGGTGGAATAAAAACCTGTATTTTTGAAAACCATCATCGGGAACCATTCTCTTAATTACTCACTACAATATCCAAAGCACCAGGGCCTCAAATCTGCTATTAAAATAGTGTTAGAATGGTCTATCATTGATTTCATAATTGTCGATTTTGACAAGTTTGGTAATCTACTAATATAATGGCGTCATTATGACTTTCCAATGGTCAACCACTGACTCTCCATTGAAAGAATTGGCTTAAAATGGTAATCTCGTACATAATGACAAATTAATGAATAAATGTAATGTTTATTGCTATTTACGAACTTCTTACTACTTCAGATTGCAAACACTAATACGTAATATGTAAAAATATATATTAAATGAAATCTAGCATGAAATTTAGTAGTAGTTTTTCTCAGACCATTTTCAGACCAATGATCGACCATTATGAATTTAGCAGATTACGAACTTTTAGCAAAATGACAATAGGATCGTGTTGGCATGACAAATTTATAAAAATAGCAGACTTGGGCCCCTGAACATCTGTATACCCAACGAAATCACGCCGTAAACATGACCCAGATAGTTTTATTGTATTTAGTCACGCTTATGACCATACTTTAAATATATACCAGTAAGGTACCCACGTCATTAAAATGTGACATTTTTTGTCAATCATCGTGGTCTGCACAAGGCATGACCGTAATGACAAGTTGGTCGGAAGATGCATTATAAAAAGTCATTTTGGCCAATTGCTTTTTAGATTAACCTTAAAAAAAAGTGTGCTTTATGCTTTAATTTTAGATTTTGTCATGCCCTGTGATCTTGTGCTTAAAAGAGGTTGTGATTTCATTGTTTACTTCGGGTGTCGGTTTTTAAGCAGCTCCTTGATTTTTTTACTTACCGTCTGTTGTGAATCTGAATCGGCTGTGTAATACTAAGTAGTCGTAAAATAGGATATACAAAGCGTCTAAAAATTAACCCGACAAACTTTAAGAGGTGCTTTAGACCATCGAACTGAACAACTTTCACTATTGGACCAACTCAAAAAACACGAAAAAAAATCAGCTGTTTCATACATTCTGGTCAAGTAGGCTACCTAACTAACTTAACTAGCTGTATTTTTTTTCGTGATTCCATAGTGAAAGTTGTTCAGTTCGATGGTCTAAAGCACCTCTTAAAGTTTGTCGGGTTAATTTTTTAACACCTTATACAACGTGTAACGTTAAATGCGCAAAACCTGAAAATAGTTTGTTCATAATTGACTATTGAATCGATTTCAGTAACTTTTAATATAGGTTTTTTTTTTTAATTATGTATTTTGCCATACTATCCGCCGAATGAGCCAAAGAAAATTAAGACTCAATTTTGAATGCATAAAGCAATTCTAGGATCAACACTATTTTCTTAATAAAAATAGCTTTTAAAAAAAAATTGTTTTGTTCATTGTATTATGCTTTTAACTCAATGCTCTAATTGGGGTGTATGAGGTATTGCGCATTTAACGTTACACGTTGTATAATTTTCTCTGGGTCTTCTACTACCCCCCTGCAACTCTCAAACGCTTACGAGGGGGCGTTATCGCCCACATTGAGAACCTATGATACTAGAGGTTCCCAGACTTTTTTTCTCCTAGACTACTTTCACAATTTAGCTGGTTCCGGCGGACCCCCTGCAGCTACATTTCTACCATATTTCCAAAACTTGACAAAAATGTGAACATTAGATGTATGGAAATTTGTCGAGTCTCCCGTGGACCCCTTCCGTTTGGCTTCCCTTTGGGAACTACTGAATTTATTCTACATATACTATAATCATCAAGCGGCATAGCTTTTACAGACTTCATTTATTTATTTTTTTTTTATTATAAAGCTGAATAGTTTGTTTATCAATTTGAACGCGCCAATCTTTGGACTTATCAGTCGGATTGTTTTTTTTTTTAACATCACGCATTTGCACGGCTCCCAAGGGTAGGACCCTTAAATATAAACACGTGCAAATAGCTAAAAAAACAGTAAGCGAAAACGAAAACGGGCGTTGCAATTCGATGGCGTGGGTCGGGGGAATAAGAAATTTCACTCAGACGAAGTCGCGGGCAGACGCTAGTAACTTTATAAACACACTAGCGGCCTATCCCGGCTTCGCACGGGTGGACATTTCGGGTGGACATTTATTTTTTTTCTTGCAATTAAAAAGCCTATATTAATCAGTGATAATGTACATAGCATTCAAATGGTGAAAGAATTTTTAAAATCGATGCAGTACTTTTTGAGCCAATTCGTTACAAACATACATACAAATCTTTCATCTTTATAATATTAGTATAGATAACATAATTTCTATTTGCGGATGAAATTTTTGACAAGGGAATTCTTTTCATATTTAGTTTGACATCACCACAATCCTTTAAAGTGAAGTGAGTGAGTCCTATTTGAAGTCATCTCCAATTTGATTTCGTCTATTTATTCTCAAATCCGATCAAAAGAGGAGGGGCTTGTGACTAAGCAATAACAGCCGTACGAACGGTCAGGTTAAGCTACGCTTGCCGCGGTTGGTCCGTGGATGGGTGACCATCTTCACATACCAAGACCTCTCCGTGCCTCGGAAGGCACGTTAGGCCGTTGGTCCCGGCTGTCATTCGTGGATCTTTGGCAGACGTTACGGGTCGTCAGAATCCCGAAAGTCTGACAACCAGTCTTACCAAGGGGTATCCAGGGCCGTCTTAAACTAGGCTGGGGCCCTTGGGCACACAAGAATTTGGGGCCCTTTTGGAAAGTAAAAAAAAGGAATTATAATAACACTAGCGGCCTGTCCCGGCTTCGCACGGGTGGACATTTATTTTTTAAACATTTTTTTTTTTCTTGAAATTAAAAAAACCTATATTAATCAGTGATAATGTAGCATTCAAATGGTGAAAGAATTTTTAAAATCGGTCCAGTACTTTTTGAGCCAATTCGTTACAAACATACATACAAATCTTTCCTCTTTATAATATTATTATAGTATAGATAAGAATGTTTGGAAATATGCTGGTCCTTCTTTTGCACTTGTCAAAATCACTTCAATTCATTTGACCACTGTTCACTCTTAACTCCGATTAACCTTCTCTCGACTGTAAATACGATTTAACTGACGAAAAGTCGCTGAGTTTCGGTTTACATATATACCATCGGATATCGAAATTTCTAGTACCAGAACACTCTAGAACATTCAGATGTAGATTACTTCGATCTGGATCTTCTAGACCGATTACAGGAGTTTTACACATTTTAGAAATTTCTAGATCATTCCAGAAATTTTTAGAACTTTCCAGAACATTCCAGATCGACTACAACAGTTGTACACAATTTAGAACTATCTAGATTATTCCAGAAAGTTTTAGAACATTCTAGATCATTCCAGAATTTTTTTAGAACTTTCTAGAACATTCCAGATCGACTATAACAGTTGCACACAATTAAGTGTTTTTTATATCATTTCCGGAAGTTCTCATGAGTTAGAAGAGGGCAGATATATATTTTTCTACATTTTCACCACCCACAATCACCCACCGCGACCAAACTCCCTTACTCCCACCGGGAGACCAAGAGGTATTTACCAACCCAACGGGAAGTTGATTGGAGTTAGTGGAGATAGAGAAAATACTGTCTTTACGTACGCACATTAGCATTTTATATATATATATAGATTTTTTTACTAAGTATGACCATTTATTATTATAGGTAATCAAATACAGTACGATATAATATGTCAGTAATGATATTAGAATGCTGCTGGTTTTTTGGTCTTTCGGGATTTCTGTTGAGCAAAATCTTCTATTATTTTTATGAAGGATATCACTTTCTATGCACATAATTGACAAATTACTCAGTCGTTCTTGTAACATTGTTGTTCGCAATTCATTTTTTATTCTCCTAAGCTGCGAAAATGACCGCTCTCCACTACAATTGGTAACCATTAATTAGGCAAAGGAATATTCTTGTAGCAATTTCTACGTTTGGAAAAGTTTCTTCCAATTTGTCTGATTTTATTAGGATACGTAAGATTGAGATATTTAAATCCGCTGATTGCTTTGCTATGTTTTTTAAATATTGGCTTAAATGAAAACATTCTGTTTTGAGCTCATCTGCATTAATGTGTCTTCATGATAAAATTCTGCAAATTATTTGCATTTTTTGGCCAACTCACTAGATTCGATTGTTGTTAACTGACAAAGAAAACTAAATCGATTATCAATTTCTTGGTATGCTGCCGAACGTTTTTTTTGAATGAAAGTATCTACACGAAACTTACCATGAAACTTACGTAACTAACCATGAAAGTCAGTTGGTCAACGTGGGACAGATCTGGCGTAGAATCTACGCTAATAGAGTAGTACTTTGCTGATTTAAGTTCTTTGATAATGGTTTTCAAAACTTGCTGTCCCATTAAATTTATAAATTCATTACAAATATTCGCCGATAAATCTGATGTACTACCTTTTCCACGATTTCTGCAGTTTTGTATGTGATCAGCAAGAAAAGGATCAAATTACTAATCAGTTCTAAGCATCCCAAATAATTCCCATTATTTTGCGATCCTAATGTCTCATTATCACCACGAAGAGCAAGACCTCTTGAAGCCAAAAATTTCACTACTGCAACAATAATCCTAAGCAGATTCTTCCAATAGTTAATTTCTGTAGTATATGCCTTGTAAATACCTTCTGATAAGATTACTGATTTGTGAAAAAAGTGTAATGTGCCCGACAAAAATGTTTTGAGAAAAAATGAGTGAGAGAATTGTCGGTCCTTCGGGGCCCCCTGAGAATGGGGGCCCTGGGCACGGGCCCCGTGTGCTCTTATGGTAAAGACGGTATTGGGGGTATCGTATTAACCAGTAACTGGGTTGTGGAGGTCAGATAGGCAGTCGCTCCATGTAAAATACTGGTATTCAGCTGCATCCGGTTGGACTGGAAGTCGACCCCAACATAGTTAGGAAACAGCTAGGCAGATGATGAGTCTCAAACCCGATCAAAAATAAAATTAACAAAACTCCAGTAACATAATTTCAGTTAACTAATTTGACCTCTGAACGGTATCACAACACCACGTGGTTTGTTAGACTGACCACTTTCATTACACCATTGTTTCAGAGAGCTAGACAGACGGATGTCTTACTAACAATGGATCACTTTCGATTCTTTTATTAACGTTATACCACTTACTCTAATTTCTTAAATTTCGTTATGTTGGGACTTATTCTGTGACTAGCTTCTGCCCGTGACATCGTTCGTGTGAAATTTCTTGTACCCCTGACTCACCCCGTTACTTGCCCGTGGTGGCAATTCCTTTTCGATTGAGCGCTCTTTCCGACTCCTTTTATGTTTGCTCGGCTCCTACGAGGCGTAGCGTGATGGTAAATATATAACCCGTAACCTTCTAGCCTAAAACCTTCGTCAAGAATTGGACTAACAATGCAAGAAAAAATTTCCGACTGGTAATTTCAGAGATTAGCGCGTAAAAACAAACAAACTCTTCTTCATCTTCATTATGGCGGGCGATGAGATGCGACGCGATGGGTTGAGGGCTAAGATTTCACGCGGACAAAGTCGAGAGGGCAGAAGCTAGTAAAATGATAAAATCACATTGGTAGTTGCACGGATTTTAACTCACGTCCCATCACAGCCGGTAATCGTAGAAACAAATGAACAGTCGGCCTCGATGCCAACCTTCCTAGATCACGAATTGTTGTCTTCGGCTTTTCACGTCGTAAGAGAAAATATATTTCCCTCCACACAAGGCCTTCATAACCTCCGGATCGATTTCGGATAATCTCAACGGAGATTAGCCAGGTACGTAGGAGATTTTAAAATGCACAAGTGCACGCGCAGACACAGGTGCACTCCCTCTTCCCTCACTCTCATAGTCCGATGGGACGGCAATCCGACCCAACCGGAGAGAGATCAGGCGCAGGACCAACGGCCGAGGCACGGTGGTATCACACCGCCAACTTCCAAATTCCGGGCTGTTACTATGAAATTCCTAATGGAAAAACTCAATAACACTTTGCTCGACCCGGGAATCGAACCCAAGATCCCACGCTCAGCAGTCGCGCTTGCGATCACGAGACCAACGGGGCAGTTACAGTTACACAAAGCCTTAGGACACATACATCATAGCCATCAAACCACATAGGTAACATTAAGACATTGGCCCCGATTCTGTTGTTCAAAACTAAACTAAATTTAAGTTCAGTGCATCTCTTTCTTTCTATTTCACTAAGAAAAGGACAGAAGATAAATATTAGTGTAGTCCTGTCAAATTAGTCCGGGCCTGACGTAAATTGACGTATTTATAGTAGCCAATTTTTTAATCACGTCTAAACATGTCTATGGATTATCTAATTTGACAGGACTAAACTAATATTTATCTTCTGTCCTTTTCATAATGAAATAGAAAGAAAAAGATGCACTAAACTTAAATTTAATTTGGTTTGTGAACAAGAGAATCGGGGCCATTGTCTGACCAGCTCAAGGTCACCTACAGTCACGATCACTGTAACGCTAGCAATTCATCTAATAACGTAAGGATTTCCGCCGATTTAATAACAATCATCTTGTGCATTATGGTCTCTTTCTGAGTAAGATAACAACGTGTGTAACTCTCAGGGTTTTCCGAAGGTCTGATGGGTGAACCAGAAAGATTTAATTGTCGTAGACACTATTTTGTAATTGGGTATTGTTCTTTGATCCTGAAGAGCGAGTCATTTTGTTTTGTGAAAAATGTTTGCAAAAAACAACCGACTTCCAAAAAAAAAAAAATATTACAAAGTGAAAAATAACTTTAATTTCGGAAGTCGGTGGCAAGCAACGAAAATGAACCTAACGACACCGACTTCCGAAATTAAAGTTTAAAAATGGTAGTTACTGGAAGTATAAGCTGAGAAAATAAATTTATTTTTGTTTTTTCGTGTTACCTATCACGTCTGTGAAGTTTACACAAAAACGACTGATATCAAAACTGATTTTTCAAGTAATTACACGTGTCGTTGATTCCAAAAATTATATTCATATTATTTCTTTTTTGTTTTATCATGTTTAGACATCGATACCCATCACGTCTGCAAAGTTTCGCTAGCTAATTCAATTTGACCCTTTATAATGTCACACCTGTATTTTCCGAAGGGTCCACGCAGACACACATTTATACATCTCTTATACCCCTAAAGGGGGTGTACATTTCGGCAGTATTGCTATTAGGCGGGGGTATATCTAACTACACGCCGACCGCGACCGCCGACGTGTTGGCGTCTGTTACCGACGACGGCCGAATGCTGTGTTCGTAAATACATGGGCGCGGTCTCGCTCGGACACCGCCCGCGATCGCCGGGTGCGACGGCTGCAACGAACGTTTTGGCAACCGGCGGCGCGGCGTGGCGTTACGGTCATCCATCGTGACGTCACCGCACGCTGCCGATAGCATAGCCTTATCCGAGCACAAATCCAGCCACCAGTTGGGTGCTAAAAAGAAATTTCTGATAGAAAAACCCAAAAGATATTACCCAACCTGAGAATCGAACCCAGGACCAGCACACAAGTTGTGCTAACAAGCACAACATAAACGAAGCAGTTACCTGATCAAATTCATATTTCATTTTCAGGGTGTCAATACAAATACGGCAGAGGCATCCCAGTTCCTTCGGGAGTATGACAGAGAAGCTTCTGGAATGTGCTACAGGTAAGATTCCATAAGATCTTCACATCAACTCAGCCTATCGCACTCCACTGCTGGACAAAGGCCTCTGCCGGGCTGCGCCATAACACCCTGTCCTCCGCCTTCCGCATCCAGTCTGTCCCAGCCACCTTCTTTAGGTCGTCCGTCCATCTAGCTGGGGGCGTCCCACACTACGCTTGCCGATACGCGGTCACCACTCTGGGACTCGTTTGCTCCATCGGCCATCGGTCCTTCGACAAACATGGCCAGCCCGCTGCCACTTCAGTTTGCTTACTCTGCCAGCTATGTCGGTTACTCCAATTCTTTTCCGGATAATTTTGTTTCAAAGAAACTCCGAGCATAGCCCGCTTCATAGCGCGCTGAACGACCTTACAACCTGACTATCAGCGAAGTACTATTAGGTATTCTGTGCTATCAGTGTATAGATAGTGTAATCCACGAAGACGCGCCCCACTCTTTTTTCTAATGCTTAAAGCACAAGTGTGCAACATTGCGCTAGTGTTTTAGTTTTGTTGTTAGGTAGACACTAATTATTATTAGTGGGTAATTAACGGCCCCGATTTTGTTGTTCACAAACTAAATCAAATTTAAGTTCAGTGCATCTTTTTCTTTCTATTTCATTATGAAAAGGACAGAAGATAAATATTAGTTTAGTCCTGTCAAATTAGATAATCCATCCGACAAGTTTAGACGTGATTAAAAAATTGGCTTTTTTAGTAGCCAATTTTTTAATCGTACTTCAATTTACGTCAGGCGCTGACTAATTTGAGAGGACTAAACTAGTATTTATCTTCTGTCCGTTTCATAATGAAATAGAAAGAAAAAGATGCACTGACCTTAAATTTAGTTTGTGAACAACAAAAAAAAAACTAAAGCACTAGCTAGTGGAATTAACTAGCGATAACCACTAACGATTCGGAAGAAGAGTGGGGCGCGTCTTCGTGGATTGCACTATCTGTACTTGTTTCGGCACCGTATGGCATAAGTTCATAAGTTCTGGCAAACCGCAAAACTGGTTGAAGACCTCAGTCTTCAAATATTGCGGGATAAGTTCTTCACTCCCTACAAAAATTAGACGACTCTCTGATCACGTGAACACCCGACTCCCTCATCCGACTTCAAAAAAGGAGGAGGTTTTCAATTTGATTGTATTTTTTTATGTTTGTTACCTCAGTACGCCGTCATTTATAGACCGATTTGGAAAATTATTTTTTTATTCAATAGAATATACTTCCAGATTGGTTCAATTGTTGTCAAAATGCAGTTCTGATGATGGGATCCTGGAGAAATCGAAGGAACTCTTCAAATATTATAGGCACACCTATAGCGATTTGGGCATTTGCTATCGGAAAACAACATTTGGTTAGGTGAAACTGATGATGAAGACCACAGATGGCCACCGAAACTAGTCAATAATAAGTATTTCACGGATTGCGATTCGTTGCTAAGCAATTAATGCTCGTCACAATGCGAATGGTGAAATGGAGCTGATGATGGAGTACTTAGAACTTCTCAACAATTAATGTCCCTGCATCAGGAAAAGCAATATTTTGTAAAAGGCGATGAGCAAGTTGACATTAGGCTATTATAACTTAGATACATTATAAACAGACCCACTAAAAAGCGAGAAATAATACCTTAAAAAAAAACTACTTCCAAAAAAACACTACAAAGTGAAAAATAACTTTAATTTCGTAAGTCGGTGTCTTTGGATCTGTATTTTAGTTTATTGCCACCGACTTCGGAAATTAAAGTTATTTTTCACTTTGTACTGTTTTTTTGGAAGTCGGTTTTTTTTTTTTGTTAAAAAGTTTCCTACTCATAGTTCCTCAATCTTATTCCAGAGTAACTATGTCCCAATGGAAGTTCGTGACCAACATCACAGAATATAATCGTCGCCGTATGCTGGAGGAGCTGGCTCTAAGCTCCAAGTTCGAGAGGCTCTCCTGGAGGAAGGCGGCTGCTTTTGACTCCTCCAGGCTCTCGGACCCTCAGGGGAGACGGCAGCTGATGAAGATCGTGCAGGCTAGCAGAGCGGCCTTGCCTGATGATAAGTATTCTGAGGTAAGGTATGCCAGCACCCTAATTGCGTAACACACTGTCAATCGGAATCTGAATCATTTTGTAACAAATTGCTGATCCATTGCTTCATAAGTTCGAAAAGTTTGTTTGCTCTACACGTAAATAACGCAATGAATGTAGTTGACTGTCAAAATGAAACCGATTCTTATTGATAACTAGCACTTCGCCCGCGATTTCGTCTGCATGTATTCGTGCCAAATTTCAAATTTATTAACTCAAGCAATAAGATTTTTCATACAAAAAAAATTCCCCTTTTCACCCCCTTAAAGGTCGAATTTCCAAAAACCCCTTCTTAGTGCTCCCCTACATAATAAAAGGAAGCCGTATGCAAAATTTCACGTTCCTAGTCCTTGCAGTTTCGGCTGTGCGTTGATGTCAGTCAGTCAGTTTCTACTTTTATATAGATGTATTACGCAATTGCCCCGCTGGAGTTACTTGAAGACCTTTTCAGCAAAATGCTTCCAAAGATTTTATTAATGAAACCGTGTTAGAATACGTTTTCTTTACAGAGTAGTTGACAAATCTACAATTCCGTGTCAGCTTTCTTTGTTTAGCGGACTGTCCTCAAGCTCAACACGTTCCTTGTTCATAAACGTTGCTTTAAGTAAAGTTTAAGTTAAGTTAAGTTGAAATGTCAAAATAACAGCTTTTTACCAACCCCCTTGCTAATAAACGTATTATATCAGATGAATAGTTACACACCGATTTCTCTCTTTCAGTCGTCAGTAATTTGACTTTTGAAAGAAGAAGACAAAGCTTTGTGTAACTATACAGACGCTATACAACGTTTATTAGTAAGGGGGGTATATGAATATGACGGTACTTATGATGACGGCGTTTCCTATGAGAAGAAAGGCCGAAACCATAGATATCCGTGGCCGAAACAAACTTAGTGGTCACAGTCTCTTTTAAAGTCTAGGCATAATCTTTGTTAGATCTTGTGATGACCATGTATAATTGTAGATTGGTCTGTAATGGTTTTTTGAGGAAAGAACCACACAGATTGAGTGGACATCTGTCCTGTCTCTGCGAGAGTGTGCCGTAATCCTCCACGCGGGCCCAGTGCGGGTTGGTAGATGTCACATGTGTTTGAATTTTTTGGTTCTAGGACATGCCGGTTTCCTCACGATGTTTTCCTTCACCGTTTTGAGAGCAGTGGTGATGAAATAATTTACCCACAGTTAAGCTGATGTCTGGGTTCAAACCTATGACTTACAACTCGTAAGCCACGGCCGTCACCACATCGCCACCACTCATGCATAAACTCAATTCTACAAAACCATAAAAAAACATAATTACAAAACTTTAATTCCAGCTCCAACAACTGATCTCAGAAATGAAAGAGATCTACAACTCGGCGAAAATCTGTCCCTACGGCCAAAAACCGTACGACCCTCACATACCAAGAATCCCCTACAGCAATGAATTCCAGGACATGAACCAGGGCTACCAACTGGCGAACCAGCCATACCAGCATTACCAACCTTACACAGAATCAACGGAATCTAATTACTGTGATATGCAATTGGACCCTGAGATATCCAGGATTCTGGCACATTCGAGAATTGAGAGCGAATTGCTGTATGTATGGAAGAGTTTTCGGGAGCAAACTGGACCGAAATTGAGGAATCGATTCATGAGATACGTGCAGTTGGCTAATCAGGCGGCGGTGGCTACCGGTAAGTACTTTATAAGTTTACTAGCTTCATAGGAATATGAACACCAACTTTATTTCGTACGTATAAGGTTCATTTTCGCATGACACGCTACTGTACGTAGTTTTAGCAAAATCAAAATGTTCTTTATAGATCTGGACCTAAGCCACTGAATTAGCACTTGCCTAAACAAGTTCAATCACAAAGATCTCTCATCTATTGGTGGTGCCCAGTAGTAGGACCAATCTACTGAGTAAAGCCCCTATAACGCCCCTTGCGTATACTTAATGACGTAGCAGACAGCATAGATCTTTTTACTCGTTCTCTGAGTGAGTTCACAAAAAACACGATGTATAGAATATGTTATGGAAAGTGATAAAACTATAATTATGGCCACACTATTGAATTAGGAAATTCCTGTAATGATAGTGAAGATGAGTTAATAAATAAATAAAATCTGCCCGCATTTTCCCAACTATCTTGGAGTCGGCTTCCAGTCTAACCGATACAGCTGAATACCACTATGTTACATGGAGCGACTGCCTATCTGACCTCCACAACCCAGTTACTGGATAATACGATGCCCTTTGGTATGACTGGTTGTCAGACTTTCGGGCTACTGACTACCCGTAACGACTATCAAAGATCCACGAATGACATCCGAGACCAACGGCTTAACGTGCTTTCCAGGGCACGGAGGGGTCTTCGTATGTAAAGATGGTCACCCATCCACGGACCAACCGCGACAATCGTAGCTTAACCTGATCGATCGACCTGTGCGGGTGTTTATTATTTAGCCACGGGCCCTTCGCTAGCCCCTAGTTTATACTGGTTAATTAGTAACAGCTTGAAGTGTAGTCGTGCGTACTAAGTAATAGTGTCTAAACACTCTATGCCGAAGCTACGCCACCGAAGTTCGGCGGCTGATTTTACGTTCCGACGTATTCGGCTGATATGACACACCATAAGTGCCGAACTTACGCGGCAGAAATTCAGTTCCGCAACTCTCCGCTGCTCCCCGTCCCCGGATCTTCGTCGGCAATCGAACCGAACTTCGGTCGCGTAATTAATGTGTGCTCACAGAATAAGTTGCCGCTGAACTTACGCCCGACCGAAGTTCGGCTGTACGCTAAGACGCGACGTAATTTCGGCATAGTGTGTCGTCAGTAATTCAAACAGCATTGCAGGCGTAATTGTGCTGAACTTCGGTCGCGTAACTTCGGCATAGTGTGTTTAGACACATAATCTTAAAGTAGCGGAATATATTTTAGTAGTTTAGTAGGTTTTTTCCTCAAATTAACGCGTATGAAACCGCGGGGCACTGCTAGTGGAATATATTTTAGTAGTTTAGCAGGTTTTTCCTTAAGACTGTGCCGACCCTACAGTGGCGCCCTCATCGTTTGTTTGGTTATTTCATACAATTTAGAATGAAAATGCAGAAAACAAGCACGTTAAGTTGTGCTTCACAAGATTATACGTTAATATTATTAGAAGCGGTAGTTTTATATTGTTTAGTTTTATCATAATCCTTAAAACGGAATATAGTGGCCACTTTTATCCGTTTTAAGGATTATAATGAAACTAAACAATATAAAACTACCTTTTATAATAATATTAACGTATAATCTTGTGAAGCACAACTTAACGTGCTTATTTTCTGCATTTTCATTCTAAATTGTATGAAATAACCAAACAAACGATGAGGGCGCCACTGTAGGGTCGGCACAGTCTTAAATTAACGCGGGTGAAATTGCGTGGCACTGCTAGTTACTACTACGTCTACCTCTACGTTCCCAGGATACAGAGACGCCGGCGACCAAATGCGAGCAGCATACGAAGACCAGTCCTTCAGAGCCAGCGTTGAAGAGATGTACAATCAGATACAGCCGCTGTATAAGCAGTTGTTCACGTACGTGCGCAGGCGGCTGGTGCAGCGGTACGGGGAGACGAGCGTGCGTTCTGACGGGCCCATACCTGCGCATCTGTTGGGTAAGTCATAGAATAATAATAATAATATTCCACAACTATCACACAACGCCATCTAGTCCCAAGCTAAGCAGAGCTTGTGTTATGGGTACTAGACAACTGATAAACATACTTATATATTTCTAAATACATAAATATTATAGATAAATTACACCCAGACAACAATCGGCAGCCTTCCCCATAAAGCTGGAAGTTTGGCCTCCAAAACAGCTATATAACCTTGGTCTTATGACCTTGAATTTTTCATAATCTACAATTGGACAACATAGCCCCAGACACAATCTAGAAACTTGTAATATGTTAGATAAGTTTTAGCAACATTATAATATATCTTTTGCAATAAATAGGGTCAAATTGAATTAGCTAGCGAAACTCCGCAGTCGTGATGGGTGTCAGAGTGTGTGATGATTACGCACTATAAAATTTGGGTTTAATATCGATGGTTCGGGCCTGCAGGCGGAGAGTAATGGGTAACTCTCCGTCTGATCAGGACCAGGCCCGTGCCGGACGGCGCGTACGTGTTCTACGCGCGCCTCAAAGAGATGTCGGCTTAAGGAAGGTTCCCGAATGGGCCGAAGCCTGCCGGGGCAGCGGGATTGTCCGAAAGGGTTACCGCTGCCCCGGAACACAAAGGGCTAAGGAAGGAACACGGCTGGGTTTTAGTCAGTAAGAGTCTGACACTCCCTTCTGCTCCATCCAGAGCGGGAAGGGTCATTTGATGATTTCCCATCCACAAAAAAAAAATATATATTGATGGTTTCCTTCACATTCAATCATCATTCAAAAATGTCTAAGATTAACGCATAAAAAAATTACGGGGATGTGCTAGGTAACCCGCGAAATTGACACTGACCTGCAAATTGCAAAAAACGTAAGAAAATTATAATTTCGCGGGCTACCCTGTCGAATCCCCCTTAAGACTGTGCCGACCGCACAGTGGCGCCCTCATCGTTTGTTTGGTTATTTCATACAATTTAGAATGAAAATACAGAAAATAAGCACGTTAAGTTGTGCTTCACAAGATTATACGTTGATATTATTAGAAGCGGTAGTTTTATATTGTTTAGTTTTATTATAATCCTTAAAACGGAATATAGTGGCCACTTTTATCCGTTTTAAGGATTATAATGAAACTAAACAATATAAAACTACCGTTTCTAATAATATTAACGTATAATCTTGTGAAGCACAACTTAACGTACTTATTTTCTGCATTTTCATTCTAAATTGTATGAAATAACCAAACAAACGATGAGGGCGCCACTGTACTGTCGGCACAGTCTTAAGAGGGAATGCGGTCGGAGAGACTTTCGAAAAAGCTTCAGTAAAAAGTAATAATTCGAGGTTTGGCTCTCGCTTATTTTCTCCTCAAATATTGGACCAATTTAAAAGATATTTCATAAACTGAATAAGAAGGACATATACTGTGTCCCTATGTTTTTCTTTTTTCATTAATACATAGTTGTCAAATTTGTACACTAGCCCTCTGTTGACAGCGGTTTAAATCGGCATTTTGGAGGGTTTCTAATGCTTATAAAAGCAATGGTATCATCAAAAAGGAAAACATAGGGACATACAAGTAGTTAATATTTATTATTCTGTAAAAAATCATTGCTTTATGGTCATTTACCAGAAATAAAACAGGCGAGACCGTTTCTATGGAGAAACGACAATCCAAGTCAATTCTTTAAAAATTGGTCCAATATTGGAGGAGCAAATAGCTTAGAGCATTAAATAGGCGAGAGCCAAACAACGAATTATCAAAAAAAAAAAATCAGATATCAAGGATCCATAGCATCTCTCGCCAGAGAATAGTATATTCCTTGATCCATAGGTAGGTACATTATAAATAACAACTAGCGACCCGCCCCGGCTTCGCACGGGTGCAATACTGATACTAAGTACAGGTATTTCAAGAATGCCAGCACGCGCCGCCGCGGCCGGTACCGCAGCAACCGCTATGTCCCTGCAGTTTAAATCTGTAATATCTTCGAAAATATTCATTTAAATTACATGCTGTAAAGGGCCATATTTATCTATATTAAATGCATAATGTATTTAAGGTACTTAATTGGATAAGGATTAATGCTGTATTGCTTAAAATCGCTTCGTAAATAAGCCATTATTTCTCGTAAAAAGTAAAGGATAAAAAATGATTATTGTGGGTTATCCCTAAGAGATAGACATATACCATCGCAGACTTTTTTGTAGACCTTTTTAAGGTGTACAATACTGTAGTACATTATTTTGACCTATCTCGTAGGGTTCAGCCAGCGTTTGAAAAATAAACGCAAAAAAATGTGTTTATTTACGACATCACATCCATGCATGTATTATATATATAAACCTTCCTCTTGAATCACTCTATCTATTAAAAAAAAACCGCATCAAATTCCGTTGCGTAGTTTTAAAGATCTAAGCGTTCAAAGGGACAGAGAAATCGACTTTGTTTTATACTTACTACGTAGTGATATTACAAACACGAAAATAAAAATTAAAATGTAGATTAAAATGAAAATGAAAAATTCGAATCAAAATGTAAATTAAAACGATAATTAAATGACTGATTTAATAAGAGACCTCCACAACGGAGATGACACCCTGTCAGCCACAGTCTTCAAGATTATGACTTTTTACTGAGGCTTTTTCAAAAGTCTCTCCGACCGCATTTCCTCTTAAGGATCTCTGAAAAGAATTGACATGGTGTGATAAGAAATGCAGTTAATTTCCTCAATCTTTATCATCAGGAAACATGTGGGCACAAAACTGGAAGTCGATCATGGACCTCGTGATGCCATTCCCGCAGTCCCGCAACGTCGACGTCACCGCTGAGATGCTGAGACAAGGGTTCACTCCACTCAGGTAAATACAATCAATCAGGGCCGTATTCCCAAAGAGAGGCAGAGGTGAGTACCTAGACATATAGTTATTTATGTTAAAACATGAACATGAACTTAAGAGCGTTTACGACTTACGGCATTTCATACAAACTTATAAGGTGAATGCGAAGTGGTAGACCGCGAAACTCAAATTTTCTTATGTTTTTTGCAATTTTCAGGGCAGTGTTAGGTTGTATCTTGATCAAAATTTGATTCGCGACTATAAAAGGTACGTATTTACAGAATTATAATTATTAGAAACATTCATACATCTTTATAAGTGAGATTTGTACCATAAACACTTCTCCCTAGGAGATTTCTTCTTGTGGTACAAATCTAACTTAGGAAGATGTATTAATGATTCTAATGACTATAATTCTGTGAATAAGTACCTGTTATAGTCGCGAATCATATTTTGATCAAGATACAACCTTACACTGACCTGCAAATTGCAAAAAACGTAAGAAAATTTGAATTTTGCGGTAATCACCTTAAGCCCTTATTTTTCGAAATGTATGAACCGCTTTTAATGAAACTTCATACGCATTTTTCTAAAATGTTCTTAATTCTAACTTTTTAGACCTTTGTATCCTAGGTCTAAAAAGTTAGAACTAAGAACATTTTAGAAAAATAATGTTACAGTCAAATTAAATCGATTTTAATTTTTCCATAGAAACAGAGATTTCCAGTTATCTTTTTCTAAATAAGACATTTCGAAAATGTTCTTTACTAACTTTTTAGACCGTTGTATCCAGCCGGTCGATTCTGTAAAAATCTCACCGTAAAAACTTAGGTGAAGTGAGATTGTTTTTTCTAGGAATTGACACTATTGACAGCTCACTCCACGCTCACTTCACCTAAGTTTTCTCGGTGAGATTTTCACAGAATAGCACCGCTGTATGCGTAATAAGTTTCATTAAAATCGGTTCATACATTTCCAAAGAACAAGGGCATGAAAGTTTGTATGAAATACCGTACGTCGGAAACGCTCTTAAAAGTATCATCATCTGCCTAGCCTTTTCCCAACTATGTTGGGGTCGGCTTCCAGTCTAACCATATGCAGCTGAATACCAGTGTTTTACATGGAGCGACTGCCTATCTGACCTCCACAACCCAGTGACTGGATAATACGATACCCCATGGTTATACTAGTTGTCAGACTTTCGGGAACTAAGACTCTCTTTCGGGGACTTTTTGAACTTAAAAATATATTAATGTTTATTGAGAATTAAAATAATATGTATGTAATTAACAACTAATTAATTAATAAAATTACCTACTCTTGGCATGTTATCCGTTTTAATTTCATTCATGCGATGTTATGATCCGTGACCCCAGTAAATGACCCCAGCAAACAACTCCTGAGTCCTGCGCTACATTTCTTTATTAAGTAAAGGTTAAAAATAATATTATAAATTTGAAAGTAACTCTGTCTGTATGTTATCTTTTTTCGCTATAACCACTGAATGGATTTCGATAAAATTTGGCAAGGATAAATGAAATCCTAGGGCGGGAAGGCGAAAGATACAGGCTACGTCTTGTAAATGTTCACGTTTCCGTGGGATAATTTCCGACACCCACGCGGGCGAAGCCGCGGTCAGAAAGAAGAACATAATATTAATGTTCATTAAACGAAAACGCGAAACCGTAAAACTAATGTCGCCATTAAAAAGCGGCACGCTTACTTCAAACACAGAGTCATTAGAGCTTCTAAAAACATCTTTAACAGGCAATTTCCCATTTATTTCAGAATGTTTCAAATGGCCGAGGAATTCTACACATCAATGGGCTTGAAGCCAGTCCCTCCCGAGTTCTGGCGCGGGTCCATGTTAGTGCGGCCTGCACAGCGCAGTGTGCAGTGCACAGCCAGCGCCTGGGATCTGTGCAACAGGATCGACTATAGGTAACAACTGCACATTACACTATGAAACAGTTCTATTAGTTCTGGCGCGGGTCCATGTTAGGGCGGCCTGCACAGCCAGCGCCTGGGACCTGTGCAACAGGATAGACTATAGGTAACAACTGCACATTACACCATGAAGCAGTTCTATGAATTAGTTCTGGCGCGGGTCCATGTTAGGGTGGCCTGCACAGCCAGCGCCTGGGACCTGTGCAACAGGATCGACTATAGGTAACAACTGGACATTTCACTATGAAGCAGTTTTATTAGTTCTGGCGCGGGTCCATGTTAGTGCGGCCTGCACAGCCAGCGCCTGGGACCTGTGCAACAGGATCGACTATAGGTAACAACTGGACATTATACTATGAAGCAGTTCTATTAGTTCTGGCGCGGGTCCATGTTAGTGCGGCCTGCACAGCCAGCGCCTGGGACCTGTGCAACAGGATCGACTATAGGTAACAACTGGACATTATACTATGAAGCAGTTCTATTAGTTCTGGCGCGGGTCCATGTTCGTGCGGCCTGCACAGACAGCGCCTGGGACCTATGCAACAGGATCGACTATAGATAACAACTGCACATTACACTATGAAGCAGTTCTATTAGTTCTCGCGTGGGTCCATGTTAGGGCGGCCTGCACAGCCAGCGCCTGGGACCTGTGCAACAGGATCGACTATAGGTAACAAGTACCATCAGCCTACAGCAGTCCACAGCTGGATATCCAGCTGCAGATGCAGAAGCAACGCGCTTATCTCTGGAACTGCCTACTTATTTGAAAATATATTTTTTGCATTTAATAGACCAACTCTTGAGGAAGGCCTAAGAAAAAAAAAATCAATCATTCTTGGGGAATTAACCAGTGCCTGACGTAAATTGAAAAGTTTTAAATCACGTCTAGGAGTAGTGTCAGGCGCTGACTAATTTGACAGGACTAAACTAAAATTTATGTTCTGTCCTTTTCTTAATGAAATAGAAAGAAAAAGATGCACTGAACTTAAATTTAGTTTAGTTTGTGAACAAGGGAAGCGGCACCAGTGTCAGATTGTTTGTTGATTAAAATATGATTCGCGGCCGCAACAAATATGACTTTACAGAATTATAATCATTAAAATCGTAAAACAACCCTTTAAGTTCATATAATCCTGTTGATTTATTTATTTATTTAAGTACAACCAACAAAGTATACGCCAAAAATACATGTTAAAAACCCATATTATTATTACATTTTATAGTGTAGCCTTAATTAAAGGCTGCCACGGCATGCATTAAACATAGGAGCAGGAAATGCAGTTACAAAAACAGATTATAAAAAAAATATTTAACTTATAGATTGATTGATATTTCATGAAGTATAGTCATTCAATAGGATTATATGAACTTAATGAGAGTTGTATGGATCCTAGAACATCATCATCATCATCTGCCTGCCATTTTCCCAACTAAGTCGGGGTCGGCTTCCAGTCTAACCGGATTCAGCTGAATACCAGTATTTTACATGGAGCGACTGCCTATCTGACCTCCACAACCCAGTGACTGGGTAATACGATACCCCTCGGTAAGACTGGTTGTCAAACTTTCGAGCTTCTGACTACCTTATTGATTTTTCTGATTATATGTTGACTGTTATTATTTTAATATTTTTTATGCTTAGTATTGTTCTTTTTTTCCCTTTTATAGTGTCATTTTGTATTATTATTGTTTAACTTTTAAATTATTATATGACATCATTATATATTATCTCTAGTATAATTATAAATTTTAATTCTTTTATACTATTTTTCGACTGTTATGTTTATAATGTATTGTACCTACTGTTTCATTGTACAAAATTTCGACACAATGTATTTTGTTATGAAATAAATGACTTATGACTTATGACTTAGGACCCGTAAGGACTGTCAAAGATCCACGAATGACAGCCGGAACCGACGGTTTAAGACTGCGCCGACCGCACAGTGGCGCCCTCATCGTTTGTTTGGTTATTTCGTCCAATTTATAATGAAAATGCAAAAAATAAGCACGTTAAGTTGTGCTTCACATGATTACACGTTAATATTATTAGAAGCGGTAGTTTTATATTGTTTAGTTTTATCATAATCCTTAAAACGGAATATAGTGGCCACTGTTATCCGTTTTAAGGATTATAATAAAACTAAACAATATAAAACTACCGTTTCTAATAATATAAACGTATAATCTTGTGAAGCACAACTTAACGTGCTTATTTTATGCATTTTCATTCTAAATTGTATGAAATAACCAAACAAACGATGAGGGCGCCACTGTACGGTCGGCACAGTCTTAACGTGCTTTCCGAGGCACGGAGGGGTCTAGGTATGTAAAGATGGTCACCCATTCGCGATCGATCGACCTGTGCGGGGCTGTGGGCTACCTAGTACATCCCCCTTACAACATAACATAATCAGCCTATAATGTTCCCACTGCTGGGACACAGGCCTCCTCTCTGTGAGAGGGAGTGGGCCGTAATCCACCACGCGGGCCCAGTGCGGGTTGGTAGATGTCACATGTCTTCAAATTTTTGGTTCTAGGACAAGCCGGTTTCCTCACGATGTTTTCCTTCACCGCAAGCAGTGGTGATGAAATAATAGGCTTGTCGACACTATCAATAAATTGAAAATTTATTTATGGCCGATTCCTATAAATTACGCAGCGTTGTTGGTTAAGATTAAGACTCTTGTATCTTTGCCAATCATGATGCAAATATCTCATAGCTTTCCATAGTAGACTTTCCCATATGAAAGTTACTATCACAGGTAAAATTAGCTTAAGAATCTATGTATAAGCCCAGTTTGACCATAAAAACTGCTACCATTGGTAAGCAAAACGATTCGTTTTTGTTTATTGGAACCGTGCGTAAGTCCGTCAGTTAGAATAATGGAAAATAACGGACACATATTTTTTTTTTTTTTTGTAAATCAATGAATATTGACAAAGATAAAACTCATCAAAACTCGGGAGTGGGGGCTCATGACGTCAGAACGCACTAAAAATTATACCAAGGTGTGACGTATTGAGAATTTTAAAAGCGTCGTATCTTCGTCAGTTTTGCTTTACGTAACAAAAGAAAAAATACGGGTCAAATATTTTTTGATAATCCAACTGACGGACTAATTAGATTGTTTCAGTCGACAAGCCTATTTACACAAAGTAAAGCGCCTGACGGGGTTCGAACCTACGACCTACAACTCGTAAGTCGCGGCCGTTACCACTAGACTTCCCCCTTAATAGCTAGTTATGAATTTATGATTCTCTAATCTTTTCCTCAGAATCAAGCAATGCACAGAAGTGACGATGCAAGACCTGGTGTCCACTCACCACGAGATGGCGCACGTGCAGTACTACCTGCAGTACTCCGAGCAGCCGCAGCTGTTCCGGGATGGCGCGAACCCTGGTGAGTCTTCATCGTCATTTCAGCTGAAAGACGTCCGCTGCTGGACTGGTTTTTCCCAAGAAACTTCAAACCGACCGGGCATGCACTGCCCACATCCGAAGATTCCCTGACACGTTAAGCCGATTTCAAGTATACAGACGTCAGCACATCAAGCTAATCGAAACTGTCAAATTTTCCCAATCATCTTTGAACCTTATGCTTTAGCGATAAATATGAAAATCTATTAAATAAATTTGACAGTTTGTAATAGCTTGATGTGCTGGCGTCTAAACATAGTGATTATTGCAAGATAGTAAATTAAAAAAACTAAACTAAAATCAATTAAGTAATATAAATCTCTTAGAATATTCATTGCCAGCGTCAGATCAAACAACGGAAAATAATATCAACAGTCTGAGATCAAGTTTAAGTATAATAAAATATTATTATTTTGTTATACCTAATTTCTTTTTGTTTTATCATAATAATATTATATTTTATATCATCTATTTTTTTTATTATGACACTGATTTTAAAGTAACGATTAGATAAGTACCTATTTAATATAATAATACTAATTCATAATGGACTTTTTTAAATCACATATATCTTAAAATTAATTGTACTTAGTACTTATTTATTGATTTATTTATTTATTTATGGACTTTGGAAGACTTACAGCTAAATACAATAATAATAAATAACAGTAAGATAATCTGACAGCCAATTACATGTCTTCACGTCTAGAGCTTGTCTGGTATAAAAGTACTGTGGAACAAAATATACACACTGCCAGATGTTGCCAAAGAAACAAAACAAAAATAAGTTAAAATAAAAATAAAATTTTGCAGGTAGATCATCAGAAAATATGTGAAAACTAATATAATTTCGACAGGTTATTTCTCATCAGAAGATGTTAAAAATTCAATTAAAAAGTTAAAAAGTAAACAAAATCTGAAGACTTCAATCTTTAAAGAAATTCCTAGCCAAACACTTTTTTGCCGAGGTCACACTTGTTTCAAAATTTATAAGAATGCCGTTTGAATATTTGTGCTCCATAATTATATTGTGGTAGAATGTATAATAGAACTTAAAAAAATATTAACACCATACAGTGGCGAAGGATCAATTCCCGCCGGCTTCCCTTCGAAAATTCAAAACACAACCACTCTATAGTCAATTCATCATTGAAATATAATGAAACTTTTTATTGACTTTTTTTTGCTCCGGCTTGCCTCTGTACTAAATTCATCCTTCGCCACTGACACCTTACTTACTCTGTAAAACTAAATTCTTACTAATAAATAAAATATAATGCTATTATAAATCAACAAAAATATAATCAATTATTTATCATGAAGCTCTGCCTAACCCATTTGGAAAAAATAGCCGTGGTGTTATGTTCACCATACTTTATTACCTCTTCTTATAATTCAGTATATTATAAGCTAATGAAATCAGTATGAACTACGCCTTCTGCTTACCGTTTCGGGACATAGAAGCATGATGCTATAATGTATTTTAAATTTTGTAGTAAAAATGTACTTGGCATCAATACTTCAATAATTTCGCCATTTTTGTCACATCTTCGGTAGTATAGTGGTAAGTATCCCCGCCTGTCACGCGGGAGACCGGGGTTCGATTCCCCGCCGGAGAGATTCTTTTTGTGTTTTTTCTCCATCAATTTTTGTTTAGCACTAAACCATTATTAGTGTAATCAAGCATTTTTCAGTTTTTAACACGTTTTTATTAGCTTCACTAAACTTGTAACAATAGTTTGTTACAAGTTCAAAATTAACTTTTGTAATGCAAGGTGTAATTAACGCAAGATCTCATAAACAGAGTATTAGATAAAAGCATAATACAATGACCAAAACTTATATTTTTTTATAGCTTGCTATTTTTATTAAGAAAATCGTGTTGACACTAACATTACTTTATGCAGTTAAAAGTGAGTCTTATTCCCTTGAAATAAGATTTAATTTTATTTGGCTCAATCGGCGGTTGGTATGAAAAAATACATATTTTTTGAAAATACACCTATATTAAAAGTTACTGAAATCGATTCAGTAGTCAATTATGAATAAACTACTTTCAGGATTCGCGTTAATTCTGTTACACCTTGTGTAGTTCGGATGACAAAACTAATTTGGTATCTTGGAGCTGATCTGATGATGGAGTTAGGAAGTGGATAGTGGCACTCTTCAGTGGCTACTCTAGTAAACCCCTCGAGTTCGGGCTCATATGATTTGTTTTGAGGAGTCCAATAGATTGGTCTTGGTGACGAGGGTCTGGTGATGGAGCCAGGAGATGGATAGTGGATTTTTTTTTATAAACCTCACACTAGGAATTACTCCTGTACCGTGGGTGCGTTTACAAACATTTAAACTCACATACACAAACAGACAGACCCGGAACAACTACTTGTATGTCATACAAATATTTGTTCCGTGCGGGAATCGAACCCGAGACACGCAGCAGACAATCGCTTATCCACTGCCAACTGAAACCGTACCGTCATTTCTTTAGTGACTACTAATTTACCGCCCGAGTTTGGGGCCATTTGAATCGTTTTGGTGAAACTTGAAAGTGTTTTTTTGAACAATTTATTAAAAACCTAACTTTTTTTAATCAAAAATAAACGATAGAGTGACCCCGATTCTGTTGTTCACAAACTAAACTAAATTTAAGTTCAGTGCATCTTTTTCTTTCTATTTCATTACGAAAAGGACAGAAGATAAATATTAGTTTAGTCCTGTCAAATTAGATAATCCATAAACAAGTTTGGTCGTGATTGTAAAATTGGCTACTACAAATACTTCAATTTACTTAGAAGATAAATATTAGTTTAGTCCTGTCAAATTAGTCAGCGCCTGACGTAAATTGACGTATTTTTAGTAGCCAATTTTTTAATCACGTCTAAACTTGTCTATGGATTATCTACTTTGACAGGACTAAACTAATATTAATCTTGTGTCGTTTTCATAATGAAATAGAAAGAAAAAGATGCACTGAACTTAAATTTAATTTAGTTTGTGAACAACAGAATCGGGGCCAATGATGGTTTTTAACTATTACCTATAATGTTAATAAAGACAACACAGACTCTGCAGTGCTATTCTGTAAAAATCTCACCGTGAAAACTAAGGTGAAGTGAGCTGTCATTCCATCTGATGTTATAGGAGGGAATCGACCCTTTTCAAAATTCAAAAAAAATACTATCTCTAGTATAAAAACTTTTGGAATTACCTTTTCGATTTAAATTATATCTAAACCTTTTTAACTAATTCATCTTAGTGGTTAACTGTTGTTTCACTAAATATTAGGGATTGCCCCTATTGATAGCTCACTTCACGCTCACTTCACCTAAGTTATCACGGTGAGATTTTTACGGAATCGATCGGATTGTTAACCTGTGAAACTAAAATGAAATCTGTATGTTTGTTGCCAGCATTCCACGAGGCAGTCGCCAATGCAGCCACTCTCTCTGTTTACAATCTACCTCACCTGCAGAGAGTCGGATTATACCAGAACAAGTGAGTTTTGTTTGAGACTCCTTTAATTTTTAACATAGCAAATAACAGGACTGCTCATTGCGTGTTTAGATTTTTATTTTGGAAGCTGAAAGTGAATAAGCGCATAAAGAGGTTTGGAAAGCGAAAGGCGAAGCTTTGCCCAGCATTGGGACTTATCGTAGACTAACACGGAATACCCACGCCTTCTGCACATGATGCCCAAGCGCAGAATATTTTCGTCAGTTATAAAAATTAGTTTGTGAACAACAGAATCGGGGCCAATATCAATATGCTCTTCCACCAGGAGTCACGACCCGTACGAGGTGGGAATGAACTTCCTGATGACGATGGCGCTGGAGAAGGTGGCGTACCTACCCTTCGCGTTCATGGTGGACCAGGTAACATTATTTATTTACATGAGTTTATTTACAATGTTATTCAAACAATAATTTTCTTATACTAAGGGCTGATTTTTCGGCACGTTCCACTAAAATCCCCTAGACCAGTCCCCCAGGGGACTACACAGCACTCAGTGTTCCACTACGATCCCCTATGCTGGGGATTCTATAAGTACTAATAAGTACTATTCCTTTATAGTCCCTTCTAAATAAAAAATCCACTTACAAAATAACAATACGTAATATATATAATTAAAAATCTGTCTACAGAGGCGATAACAATGACGTAAATTAACTTTTCTACAATGAGTTAGATGTTTTAAAAAAAGTATCAGAAGCTTTAAAAAATTTCACAGGTTCGATCAGTGCAACGTCTCGGTGGCGTAGTTGGAATCGCGTTCACCTAGATAGTAAAAGACGTGGGTTCGAGTCCGTGGTAAGGCGTTAGATTTTTTTCAACGTTTAACTTATATAGGTATATTTAACGTTATAAATGCAAAATATATAAAAAATAATAATAGCTTTTCTACTTACAAAATTAAAATTTGTAATTCTACTTAATTAACTGAAAAATTGCAAGTCGGTTATCCCTCCATTATTATTTACTTCATCATTTCTAGAAAATGACCGACTGGTTCAAGGTTCTCATACAATTAGGGGATTCAAAAAGAAATTATAGTTTTATATGATCCCTTAGGGGATCATAGTGGAACATTGAGTGCTGTGTAGTCCCCTGGGGGACTGGTCTAGGGGATTTTAGTGGAACGTGCCGATTTTTCGCGGTATTCCTTGAAACGCACCAACTTTGAAACGAACCAAAAGTATTCCTCGTAAAAAAATATTAATAAAAATTAAAAATATTATAATTTTATTCCTCGAAATCCATCAACGATGAAACATAGAGAAGAGCATGAAGGATCCGTAATAAATGATATCGATAGACGTTTCATTTGGCGCGTTTCAAAGTTGGTGCGTTTCGAGGAATACCCCAATTTTTCAATCATCTGATAACTTTATTCGAGGAATAATTTTGACCGTTATTTCATACAGAAACTGTCAAACGTCAATTTTATTCCTCGAATAAAAAGTTATCTGGCTATGGAAAAATCAACCCTTACTCGATTTTATTTTACCTCCTCTACACGTAAAGTGGGGATGATTTTTTTTTCTCGTTTTTCCCATGGTGTAGGTCGTATTTGGATAGGTCGTTCGAAAATATTCTATTGCGAGTGTGTGAGAACCATGCTAATCTTTGTTACAGTCTATAACTATGTACAGAGGCCAGCACATCAAGCTACCTGAGACTGTCAAATTTTCCCAATCGACTTTGAACCTTATACCTTTAGCGATCAAGTTGGAAATCTATTAAAGAAATTTGACAGATTGTAGTAGCTTGATGTGCTGGCGTCTGTACTTGCCAGCTAAATGGTTATTTTTGGATTTGTGAAAAAAATTACGAAGAAAGGAAAACTGTCACAGCTAAATAGACTTTAAAAGTTAATGAGTAAATAGTCAACCAATTTGCATTTGTAGTTGAAATGTATGGGAGAACATGTTTTTCGCGGGCTACCCTAGCGGTTACCCCTTTAGTGGATTTTATGGTGCCCTCATGGTCTAACATAAAGTATATTCAAACGTAAAAATGTTTCAAATTAATATTATTTCAAGTTAAACAAATATCAACTTTATTTTAATAGGAACTAAGTTGATTTCAGAGTGACTAGCACTATTGAAAAAGTTATAAAAATGTTTGAAATTGTAGCGTAAACTGAACTTTATTGTGATGGATTTAAAGTTATTTTTCCATAAACTCATATTTGTTTACATTTTTGGCAAATAAATCGCGAATGCAGGTTAGGTGACTTAATTAACTTTTGCAGTGGCGCTGGTCAATATTTGAAGACGGAGTTCAGAACATGAACACAAGATGGTGGCAAATGAAACTTAGATATCAGGTAAGAAAACATTTTTTTATTTCCATTTCAAAATACTGAAGCGACATCTACATCGCCACATGCGTACTACACACCAAACTGACGTCACGCAAAATCCTGCATCTCGCAAGCAGAGTTTACCACGCAAACATACAACGTCCGCGGCATCAATCGTCGAACAGTTGCCCGCCAGACATGACACCCGTCTAATCAGAGAATCCTCCCTTTATGTGGAGGATGAGTGAACTTTACACCCTCTTCCTTATACCTCTATACTACCTATCTTCTGCGTAGTAATTGCGTAACAAGAGAATTGCGGAGGTATGAGGAACAGGATATAGGTAAAGTTCACTCATCTTCTATAGCAAAGGAAGGATCCTCCGACCAGACGGGTGTCGTGTCTGGCGGGCAACTGCCCAATGATTCATGTCGGGCCGTTGGTATATGTGCTAGTAGCGCGGTAAACTCTGCTTGCGAGATGCAGGATTTTGTGACGTCAGTATGACGCGTTGTTCGCAGAGGCATTGTAGATACCGCTACGAACCCGCTGATTATTATTTTTTACGTTCCAGGGTGTGATACCTCCCCTCGCAAGACACGAAGGTAACTTCGACCCTGGCTCCAAATACCACATCATTTCTGATCAGGTTAGTAAAGCCGGCGAAATTAATTGCTTCTCGAATGGTTTACCGACTTAAATTGTCCGCATATTCAAATCATATAATTCTGCCAATCTTTGACAGTTGTATGAAACGGCTTTAACAGGGCCAATTGACGTAGGTTGTCAATTTGATAAGCAATTACTTTCCTTTTTTTCAATGTTTTTGTTAAGGGTTAAGTTGAGTGAAAATCTATTTTTTTTTTATAGAAAACTAGCTACGCCCCGCGGTTTCACCCGCATAAGTATCAATCCCGAAACCGATGAATGTTCTCGAATAAAATTTAATTAAATTAATAAAAAACAAACTTATTTATCAAATTAAAATTCAGTCGACAACATCCATCGGTTTCTTACTAAATTTCAACTATATCCGACGATGCTACATACTTATCTCTTTTGTTGACTGTACTTAAGTAATTCAATTTTATTTATAATTTTCAATTTAAAAAAAATGTCACTTGTTTTGACAAGTCAATAAGTCAATAATCAGAATAGCAATGCAGCATTGCTATTCTGTAAAAATCTCACCGTGAAAACTAAGGTGAAGTGAGCTGTCATTCCACCTGAAGTTATCACGGTGAGATTTTTACAGAATCGAAAGGCTATTTTGAACGTTAGACTTACAGATATAGATACACCTAGATAACGCAAGAGCAACTACTTCGCGTGCCAAAAATCGCACCAACTTACGTTCAAAAATCGTAAGCCGCCACTTTCGCGCTCAGTCCTGTGTACTGCTGGCTGGGTGAGCGTGAGTGAGAAAGAGCGCTTGTGACGTCATAGTAGGTAGTCAAAAAAATGGCACGCTTGGTTTTCATACAGATTGTGATACTTGCGTTATCTAGGTCTATCTATATCTGTGGTTAGGCTCATATGGAACTGCTTAAAGCAGTTCAGATAAATGTTTTTTCATTTTTATGTTTATTTCTTTCAGTGTTTCGGCTGAAATGATGACTCCCTATCTGTCTATTGGTCAGCAGAAATTAAGACGTATTTTTTTTTTTTCAAAATCCAGGAGTACATCAAATACTTTCTAGCAACCGTCCTGGAGTTCCAGATCTTCGAGCAGCTGTGTTCAGTGTCCGGCCACACCGGACACTTGTATGAGTGTGATATCTACCGAAGCAGGGATGCTGGACGAGTTCTAAGGTTAGTTTGTAATTTCGGGTTATTTAATTAACCGGACACTACAAGATGTTACATAATAAACACGAGACCTCATACACCCCATTTAGAGTACTTATTGAGTTAAAAGCATAATACAATGACCTTATTTTTTACCTTATTGAAACTTATTTTTTTTAAAGCTTGATATTAAGAAAATCGTGTTGATACTAGCATTACTTTATGCATTTAAAATTGAGTCTTATAGCCTTGAAATAAGATTTAATTTTATTTGGGTCAGGTTAGTATAAAAAAAATCATAATTTTTGAAAAAAATATATATATTAAAAGTTAAACAGCTGAGTCCCATAGCAAAAGTTGTTCATAATGATGAGTACAATGACACTTTAAGAAAACGGTGAATAAAATTTCAGCCGTACCTATATGTACAGTCAGCAAAGGAGATAAGTATGCAAGGTCGTCGAATATAATTGAACTTTACAAAGAAACCGATTGATGTTTTCGAATGAAATTTAATTTGATAAATGAACTGTTTGTTTTCTATTTATTCAATTAAATTTTATTCGAAAACATCAATCGGTTTCTTAGTATACTTCAACTATATTCGACGACCATACTTATCTCCTTTGCTGACTGTACCTTTAATTGAAAGTTTTAAGTTGAGCTGCGCGATTACTGACAAATGCGTGCACTGACTGGACAGGTCCACTCAATCTGTGTGCTTATTTCGTCAAAAGACCATTTCGACATCAATCTACATGGTCTTCACATGATCTGACCAAGATTTTGTCTGGACTTTTAAAGAGACTGTGACCTCTGTGTTTGTTTTGGCCTTTCTTCTCAGAGTAGTCAGATAGGAAACGCCGACCTCATCTAGTTTTTAAAAATGTGATTGACGTGTAAAATTGTTCGTGCAAACTTAATTTAGGTTCAATACATAGAATCATTTATCATAATAAAATTCCGAGTACAATAAAAATAGGATGTGTTTAATAGCACTGTATACTTATTTGATGAAAACGGCTATAAAATTGTATAATAGCACTATAAAATAATAATACATCTATAATTTAATATTATCACTTTAAAAATAATGGTTTGCAATATGACTGTCGAAAACCAACTCCGAAACCAGCTGATCGATTCTGTAAAAATCTCACCGTGATAACTTAGGTGAAGTGAGCTATCAATAGGAGCGATCCCTAACATCAGGTGAAATGACAGCTCACCTAAGTTATCACCGTGAGATTTTTACAGATAGCACTGCAGTTTCTGAACGCACATTATGAATGTCCACGAATTTAAGGGGATGGCGGGGTCTAAGATCGCCAGCTAAGCTCGCTCACTAGACCCCCGCCCCGTGGGGAAGATCACGTGGCGGGTCTAAGTTGGTTTACAAGCAATAATTATAACACGTAGTCGACGGAAACCCGCTTCGCAGGGCCCCTATTTCTGTCTACATGGTATACAATGTGTTCGTTTATGGACTAGCGTTTTGTTCTGTTCGTTTATATTCTAGGTACTTATATAACAACTGTTCTAGTACACAAATACACGATACACTAGGGTCCAATCCATTAAAATATTAATGTTAATTTAATGTTGTATTGTAGCTTAATTCAAAATCTGTCGATTTAGGAAAAAATAAAAAGGGACATAGTGGTTGTTTTTGGAATAATTTATAGTAATTTGTTGATTGGCATAATTTTTTGATATTTTTTTTACGTTAAGTTACGAAAGTTTTAACCCTTTGCATTGTAATCTAAACGATAGACAATATTGTTGCCCTCCGAATAAACCTAATTTTATCTCAGTAGGACCAAAACTTTAAGAGATATGACTTTTTTTGTACACAAGTATAGAATATCTCAACAAAAAAAGCAAAATGGCTGCCAAATAGCGGGGAAGTGGATTAGATCCTAATGTGTAGTGAATTTGCGTTCTAGAATAATTGCTCTATAAGTACCTAAAATATCACTAGTCCATGACCGGACACGTTGTATAGGAACCTAACCTAACCTAAGTCGGGGTACCGAGATCGCATAAAGAAACCATTATCTTTATATAGTTCATTCAATTAATTTTAAAGCTAAGCATATTTAAAGTGGAAATCAAAACCTATAGGGTACTGCCCCTTGACCTAGAATCATGAAATTTGGCAAGAAGCAATGTCATGTAAGGGTCAGCGCAGACAGAGAGGAGCGCAGCGGAGAGGATTTTATTAAGGCACTCGAAAATCAACTTTAAAATGATTGAAATAAAGTGCATATATGCTTGAACCTGACAAAAAATGCTCGCGCGTCCTCGAGGATACGCGGGAAGGCACGCGCGCGCGACGTCGAGTCGGCGCCCCTTCAGAAAATGTCCGAGACCGCGCGGGGATTATCCCTCTCTGTCTGCGCTGACCCTAAAAGAAAAAACCCGAAAACCGTAAATTTGTAGTTATATTATAAAAATCATTTTATTCCGTGATAAACTATTTACATACCTACAAATTTGTACGGAACCCTCGGTGCACGAGTCCGACTCGCACTTGATCGGTTTTTTTTTGTAGTTCGGATAATATTTTCGTATCATACTCATTTTGTTTTCAGTGAAATAATGCAAGCTGGCTCTTCGAAGCCTGCTTCGGAAATCATCAAATCTATGACTCGCGGGAAGACCAATAGGATATCACCTGAAGCTCTTGTTAGGTAAGTATTGTTGAATTTAAGCTGTTCCCATTCCCTTAACATGTATTTTCAACCGACTTCAAAAAAGGAGGTTCTGTATTCGACCCGTATGTATGTATGTATGTTTGTATGTCCGCGATTTTCTCAAAAACTAATCAACCGATTTTGATGTTTCTTTCACTAAAATGATCTACATACTTTCAGAAAGGTTTTAGTATATAAGACATTAGGTAATTATTCTTATGTACGAATTTATATACATAAATATACTGCGTCTCCGGCATTTCTTTTCCACTTACTTTATATAGATGGTGTTTTTACTGATATTTACATAGCAAGTAGTGTTAATTGAATTTGTGTGGGGTACTGGGGTAGGTACAACTAAAAAGTGAAAAATAAAAACATTTTAACAAAAAAAAAAACACTACAAAGTGGAAAAAAAACTTTAGTTTCGGAAGTCCGTGTTAAAAACGAAAATGCGGCACCAACGACACCGACTTCCGAAATTAAAGTTTTTTTTCACTTTGTAGTGTTTTTTTTTTAAGTCGGTTGTTTTTTTTTTTTGTAAAATAGTTTTTTTTATTTAATCGCATAGTTACCAGAAAGTATAGCATCACGATCCGCAGATTTCCGGTTTTTCGAAGGTTTATGCCTTTTTAGCCTTGATCAGTAAATCTGCTGTCACATCTCATGTTGTGTCATTTCACCAAAACTTGCCTCTTAAAACTCTCATGATATTTGACTACAGCCGATCGATTCTGTAAAAATCTCACCGTGATAACTTAGGTGAAGAGAGCGTGAAGTGAACTGTCAATAGGGGCGATCCCCAACATCAGGTGGAATCATGGAATGACAGCTCACTTCACCTTAGTTTTCACGGTGAGATTTTTACAAAATAGCTCTGCAGTTTAAACTGACTAAGCTTTCAGAGAACCCCTGATTGTTTTAAAATTATCCTCATTTCTGTTCCCAGATACTTCCGTCCCTTAGAACTCTGGCTGCGAGTTCAGAACCGCGACGAGCCCCTCATCGGCTGGAGCTCCAATTACCACGATGTGGCTCTGTTCGCGCCACAGAGAGGGTCTTCAGACGCTCTGAAAAAGTCCTGTGTAGTGATAATAATGGGGCTTGTGTTGATACTGTTATAATTCGTGTAAAGAATACATTCTAATTATGATTACGTTGTTTTATTTATCTTTCGTCAGACTGACCTTTCAGGTAAATGAAAAAAACATTTTTTGAGTTAGAGAAAATTCCAGAACATACGAGATTCAAAGGGGATTGGAGATTTTATATGGAGCCTGGCATATCTACCTATCCGCCATTTTGATTTTTTGTTGCGTAGATGTTTTTTTTCACTCACTTTCAAAAAATATGGACGGCACGTGATCAACTTTTAACGATAAGGGGCCGGTGAAGCATGCGCATAGAATTTCTAGGTTCCCAAATATATATATTTTGAATGGACACTGATTTAAAGACGAGTTATGAGAAAAATAAGTTTTCTTATTTTTGCCCCTAGTATTCCCGCACTGCTCGATTTGTATAATGAGACTCAGTACTTTGTTTATACTGGTTCATTTTAAATGACGTTACAATTATTGGTTTCACAGAATAATGTCGATTGTGTTGTGTCCCTTTTACGAAAACGGGAATAAACACAATGGACATTTTTCTGTGAAACCAATAATTGTAACGTTATTTAAAATAAACCAGTATAAACAAAGTACTGAGTCTCATTATACAAATCGAGCAGTGCGGGAATCCGTATCTCGTCTTTATATCAGTGTCCTTTGAAACCGCGGGGCGCAGCTAGTTTGATTTATCTTGCAACTAACTCTTATACAATTTAAGTATTAAATTGTCTAACCCGAAGGGGGTTAGACAATTAAACGACTAATAAACGTTGTATAGCGTCTGTATAGTTACACAACGCTTTGTCTTCTTCTTTAGAAAGTCAAATTACTGACGACTGAAAGAGAGAAATCGGTGTGTAACTGTTCATCTGATGTAATACGTTCATTAGTAATTAAGGGGGTGAGTTCAGCAGTTGGCCAGACTGCGCAATATGAAGTGCAGATGAACGGACATTCGGCATAGTCTAGCAAACAACAACAACAAAAATTGACAATTATTATGGATTCACAGACGCCAGCACATCAAGCTACTAGAATCTGTCAAATTTCTTTAATAGATTACAACTTTATTGCTAAAGCATAAGGTTCAAAGTTGATTGGGAAAAGTTGACAGTTTCGGGTACCTTGATGTGCTTGCGTCTGTACTAACACTAGTGTTAAGTTGTGTATATATAAATCTACTAACGAATTGGATTTCATGATCTGAAAAATAAAATAATTGAATTGAAATGGGTCATAGTGTGTTCAGGAGCACCGCACACGCCGTTAAATGATAATCGATAATGCCCCATTTCGCCAGTCAATCGATTTAGTGCTTTCCAAATAGGCCTCTTTACAGTTCACGACCGGGAGGCAAGTGTTCTTCAATTATAATCATGGCAATGGCACCGATTCTGTTGTTCCCAAACTAAATTTAATTTAATATTAGTGCGTCTTTTTCTTTCTATTTCATTATGAAAAGGACAGAAGATAAATATTAGTTTAGTCCTGTCAAATTAGATAATCCATAGACAAGTTTAGACGTGATTAAAAAATTGGCTACTGAAAATACGTCAATTTACGTCAGGCGCTGACTAATTTGACAGGACTAAACTAATTTAATATTTTTTATCTTCTGTCCTTTTCTTCATTAAGAAATAGAAAGAGAAAGATGCACTGAACTTAAATTTAGTTTAGTTTGTGAACAACAGAATCGGGGCCAATGCCCCATTTCGCCAGTCAATCGATTCAGTGCTTTCCAAATAGGCCTCTTTACAGTTCACGACCGGGAGGCAAGTGTTCTACAATTATAATCATGGCAATTTCAACTATTTATCTGCATTAACGGTTGCGACTTACGAGTTGTAGATCGTGACCCAGGCATGCATTTCATCACCACTGCTCTAAAAACGGTGAAGGAAAACATCTTGAGGAAACCGGCATGTCCTAGAACTAAACATTCGAAGAGATGTGACATCTACCAATCCGCACTGGGCCCGCGTGGTGGATTACGGCCCACTCCCTCTCGAAGAGAGGTGCCCTGTGTCCCAGCCTCCCAGCAGTGCGAACATTAAAGGCTGATTATATGTATCTACCTTAACTTATCTTTTCGTAATTTTTAATGTGACGATCTTATCGTGGACGTCCACGAAACAAGATCACGGTAACACAGGGAAGTTAAATGTATGAAAATATAATTATGAAGACGCTGTTAAATTTCCGTCCACGATAATGTTATAACGTGCACGCACTTCCATACATTTCATGGACATCGTCCGACGTGACAAATTATACGACGTTAGTTATTATTTACGTTATAATAGCGCTCAAATCGAAATTTCGAATCGAGTACGCAAAGTGAATTTTAAATTGTATTCTCAACTTACTCGATAGTTTGCACGTTGTTGCTTTTGAAAAAGTACTCATTAAATTCGCCATTTTGAAACAAACAAAACAACATCACATACTTAGACAATCTCCAAAATATTTTGAACTCATTTGATATTTTTCTTTTCACTCTCTGTTATAATTTAAAAGGGAAAGTGTCTGTGGTGAGGTTAAGTTAGCGTTTCACTAGCACTTTGAGTGTTTTTGAATTGCCTATGTGAAGATGCTGTGTGTGTTAGGTACCTAAGTTTGATTGTGTGTGTGTGTGATTTGATTGTGTGTATGAGCTAAGCTAAGCGAGAAAATATCTATAAACTGATTGAACTTCTAATGATGCAAACGTTTAAGAGTTCTGGAGTCAACAAGGAACCTTATAGTTTCACCATGTCTGTCTGTCTGTCCGCGGAATAGCTCGAAAAATCTTGATACTAAAAAGCTGTAATCTGCATGGGTATACTGGATTAAATTAAATTTGCTAGCGAAACTCTGCAGCTCTGCTGCTCTCTCTTTGAACAAGAAATTCATTTTTAAAAAGTACTTACGATAAAACTGTGGCAAAAAAATATGACAACCAGTCTTACTAAGGGGTATCGTATTACCCAGTAACTGGGTAGACTGGAAGCCAACCCAAAGGTAGATGGGAAAAGGCTGATGTTGATGACTTACGATAATAAATAAATAAAGGTCAATGTGTTTTATAGGAGTGTTTGCGATTCAGTCTGTTTTCAATGTCATCGATTATGACGTCACTCCAAGCGCGACAAAATTGAGGGCGTTTAAGGCGCCCGTGGCGGTTGGCTATTTTTTTTTTGTACAGACGCCAGTACACCAAGCTACAACAATCTATCAAATTTCTTTAATAAGTAGATTTTCAACTTTATCGCTAAATCATAAGATTCGATGCTGATTGAGAAAATTTGACAGTTTCGGGGGGCTTAATGTGCTGGCGTCTGTACTTTTAGTGCTGTGCTGTTTTAGTGCTGAATATTTTTTTCACTATTATATGGCAATGTAAACTATGGAATAAAAATATTAAGAAAATACATGCATATTCCCTATTAGCCCAATGCAAAGAAAAAGCCCTTCACATACAGCACTCTAATTGTGTAAGACACTATTAATTGTGTAAGACACTATTAATTGTGTAAGACACTATAAATTGTGTAAGACACTATTAATTGTGTAAGACACTATTAATTGTGTAAGACACTATAAATTGTGTAAGACACTATTAATTGTGTAAGACATTATAAATTGTGTAAGACACTATTGATTGTGTAAGACACTATTAATTGTGTAGACACTATAAATTGTGTAAGACACTATTAATTGTGTAAGACACTATTAATTGTGTAAGACACTATTAATTGTGTAAGACACTATTAATTGTGTAAGACTCTATTAATTATGTAAGACACTATTAATTGTGTAAGACACTATTAATTGTTTAAGACACTATTAATTGTGTAAGACACGATTAATCTCATTCTGAATCATTTTGAAGGATATTGCTAATCCATTGCTGCATATGCTGGAAACAAGTGTCTGCTCAATAACGTTAATAACGCAATGAATGTTGTGAACTGTCAAAATGAGAGTCATTAGCTACTGATAGTGTGTTACGCAACTACCCCGCTGCTCTTAAGGGCCTATACTACCTCAAATGGCTTAGCATGATCCTCCGTTATGCCGAAAATACTGCAGCATTAATTTTAAAATAAATATATGGTAAAGTTAAGGATTAATGTAAGGTCTTATGTTAGACGAAAACACGATTTCATAAAATTTTCTCGATAGAAAGAAAATCCAAAGTTACCTCCAAACCGAACAATAAACCGCTGGTATTCAAAAAATACTTCAAATTAGATCATGAAACTTTGTATACTAACCGAACTAACTATAAAGCAGGTCTTATCTTATATATATTTTTTAGTTACCATTATTTTCACCGTAAAAAGCAAATACCTAAACTATTGGCGCTGCCTGCCGCCTAGCACCGCACTCTGTCTCGCTCTCACTCAGTCCGCGAGCAGTATCGTGCGAGTGAGTTAAAGAGTGAATTTTAGCTGAGGTAGTGTAGGCTCTTAACGCTCATCTTACAATGAGAACAAACCTCATTTAGTCTCACTCTTATTACACATCAAGATATAGTTGGGTATATTTAGTACAGCGTTATTTTTTCTTCAATTTGGACACCCACTAACATTGCTCTGTAGGCCGGAAAGAAACTAGTTTTTTAACATACCTACATAAGTAATTAGAATGGTCACAAGCGTACGATTAAGTTATAAAGTAGGTAGGAATCTAATGTGCAATTTATAATGCTTAAAAACTTTTACTTACAAAAAAAAAACTGACTTTCAAAAAAGACACTGCAATGTGAAAAATAACTTTAACTTCGAAAGTCGGTGTCAATTGGATTCGCATTTTCGTTGTTTGCCATCGACTTCCGAAATTAAAGTTATTTTTCACTTTGTAGTGTCTTTTTTGGAAATCGGTTTGTTTTTTTTCTGTAAAAAAGTTTTTATTTTTCACTTTTAAGTTGTACTTACCCTACACAAATTAGTAAACACTACTTGCTATGTAAATATCAGTGACAGGGAGTCATTATAACATCATTAATAAAAACTAAGTGGCAAAAATACGTATTATTGAAGCTAACTCAAAAACTACCCGAGCAAATTAAATAAAATGTATATGGGACCACCCCTGAGGCATACCCTATCCATTAAAAAAAGAATTTTTGAAATCGATATACAATTGCCGGATATATCGCCTTAAAAATATGCAAAAAATACAATTGAATTGGGAACCTCCTCCTTTTTGAATAAGTTAAAAACAGCCAAATCGGTCGAGCCGTTCTCGAGGAATGTTCTTTCATATATGCGGCAAGAGATTTTTATACACCGTGTTATTGCATCAACGCAAAACCTCTTAAGGGGTCATTTTACTCATCAATAAGAACACCTTTTACTATGGGAAAAATCTGCTGTTCCCTGCATTAAATTCAGCCGGGTTAAGCTACGCTTGCCGCGGTTAGTATGTGGATGGGTGACCATCTTTACATAACAAGACCCCTCCATGCCTCGAAAAGCACGTTAAGTCGTTGGTCCCGGCTGTCATACGTGGATCTTTGACAGTCGTTACGGGTAGTCAGACGCCCGAAAGTCTGACAACCAGTCTTACCAAGGGGTATCGTATTACCCAGTCACTGGGTTGTGGAGTTCAGATAGGCAGTCACTCCGTGCAAAATACTGGTATTCAGCTGCATCCGGATAGACTGGAAGCCGACCCCAACAAAGTTGGGAAAAGGCTAGGCAAATGATGATAACGATGTGTCACTTTTGGCAAAATCATTTTTTTACGCCAGCCGATTCTACATTTTGAAGCTCTATCGAATGCAAAAACTCCCATGTGTAGGTATAGGTAGGAACGACGTTTAAATCGTAATTTATTTACCAACTTCAATCTCCAATGCGCTTGCTAATTAAAAGTTGGAGCTTAAAAATATCTTGTGTCAACTGAAATATTGTTCTAATTTTTTTTATGATAGGTACTAACTTTTAATTTCAACTAACAGTGGCAAAGTAAAAAGCACGAAAATCATGTGGCTGATAGGTACCTATATTTTCTACTAGCGGCCCGTCCCGGCTTCGCACGGGTGGAAAAAAAAAGAAAAAAAAGCCTACATTAATCAGTGATAATGTAGCATTCAAATGGTGAAAGAATTTTTAAAATCGGTCCAGTACTTTTTGAGCCAATTCGTTACAAACATACTTACATACAAATCTTTCCTCTTTATAATATTAGTATAGATTAGCATAGATTTCATTATATTTTTTCAGTAGACGGTATTTATCGATTTTCTCTTAGAATTGATTTAGGTCTTCTAATTTTGTTACCATTTGTGGTAGACCAATTTTTATTTTAGGTGCATCGTATTCACCTAAAATTATATATAAGTAATGAATGTATACAAAACCTTGTAAAACATTTTAAAAGAATAACGGTGTACCTAGTTTCTTACCCATTCTTCTACATACGAAAACTACCTTTTGGAGCGACTAGAATCAATTCTATTTTTTCATTTTAATTTTTGACGTTCAAAAGTGCCTTTTAGGAGCCTGTTTGAAATAAATGATTTGACTTTGTCTTAAAGTCGCAACGACGAAATGTTTCTTAGACTTTTTTAATGTGTGTATGTAGGTAGGTGGTTTTATATTTCTTAATTACTCGTAACAACTTCGATTAGACACTTTCAATTTTCTAGAAAGTAAAAACCTGATACAAAATTAGCAATGTCGTTGTCCTTGTTTTTGTGGCAGCCTAAATGTCAGACCCGTCAGCAAGTGTAGATAATAATTCTTAAACTTGAATACAAGTACCTACTTAGAGAAAGTGTTTAGAAAAAAAACTGGTCCGTCTGTGGTTCCAAATTACTGGAGACGCGAACGTGTCAATCAATACAATAATAGTGGTAATCTAAATACACAGATATATGTAGATAGACCTAGATAACGCAAGTATCGTGATGTGAGCCTCAAGTCTGCTATTACAATAGTGTCAGAATGGTCTATCATTGATTTCATAAGTGTCGATTTTGACAAGTTTGGTAATCTACTAATATAACGGCGTCATTATGACTTTCCAATGGTCAACCACTGAAACTCCATTGAAAGAAATGGCATAAAATGGTAATCTCGTACATAATGACAAATGAATAAATTTAATATTTTTTGCTATTTACGAACTTCTTACTACTTCAGGTTGCAAACACTAATACGTACCTAATATGTAAAAATGTATATTAAATGAAATCTAGCATGAAATTTAGTAGTAGTTTTTCTCAGACCATTGACCGACCAATGATCGACCATTATGAATTTAGCAGATTGCGAACTTTTAGCAAAATGACAATGGGATCGTGTTGGAATGACGAATTTATAAAAATAGCAGACTTGGGCCCCTGTATGAAAACCAAGCGTGCTATTTTTTTGACTACCTAATATGACGTCACAAGCGCTCTTTCTCACTCACGCTCACCCAGCCAGCAGTACACAGCAGTGCTATTCTGTAAAAATCTCACCGTGAAAACTAAGGAAAAGTGAGCTGTCATTCCACCTGATGATACGGATTGCCCTTAATGATAGCTCACTTCACGCTCACTTCACCTAAGTTATCACGGTGAGATTTTTACAGAATCGATCGGCTGGACTGAGCGCGAAAGTGGCGGCTTACGATTTTTGAACGTAAGTTGGTGCGATTTTTGCACGCGAACTAGTTGCTCTTGCGTTATCTAGGTGTATCTATATCCGCGAATATCATCTTAAAACTCCTTTCCTTTTTACCTCCTCCCTTACAAACTCACAAAATTTACCTCTTTAGTGGTAAAATTTGTGAATTTGTATACAGTAGGGCCCGATTCCAATATTTTTTTCCATTAGTGAAAGTTTTTTTTTTTTATTTAGAAGCTAATCATTGCCGAGTACCTATCATAGTATAGAAATTTTATGTTAAAACAAGAAACTTCACGCGGACGAAGTCGCGGGCTGAAGCTATAAACACCTCGTTGGACAAGAGGTAGCAAGAGCAAATTTTTAGCGAGTCCAGAGTTCTATTCTCGGTTTTGGCACAGTGGTGAAATGTATCTTTTCATCTACCAACCCTTTCAGAAAATATAAGCGTGATGCTGTTATGTAATAAAATAGTTATGTAAATAGTATATAAATATTTAGCATGACATGACATAATAAATTAATGTTCCCACTGCTGGGAGCTGTTCCTCATCTTTGAGAGAGGGAGTGGGTCATAATCCACCACGCAGGCCCAGTGCGGGTTGGTAGATGTCACATGTCTTCAAATGTTTGATTCTAGAACATCCCGGTTTCCTCACGATGTTTTCCTTCACCGTTTTGAGAGCAGTGGTGATTAAATAATCTATACGAATACTAATATACTAATATTATAAAGTGGAAAGGTTTGTATGTATGTTTGTAACGAATTGGCTCAAAAAGTACTGGACCGATTTTAAAAATTCTTTCACCATTTGAATGCTACATTATCAGTGATTAATATAGGCTTTTTTAATTGCAAGAAAAAAAATAAAGTGTTTAAAAAATAAATGACCACCCGTGCGAAGCCGGGACAGGCCGCTAGTAATTTATACAAAGAAAAACACCGATCTTAGTTCGAACCCACGACCTTACAACGCGTACTTAAGTCACGGCAGTCTTTTTACGAAAACAAGTTTTTAATATACACGACCCCTGCACCCTTGCATGCACCGATAAGCTAAATGTGCTTTGTGTGTAGCTTGCAGCTTTTCACACCAAAAATAGAAGTCGTTTACCAACTATTATTTTTTAGTTGACGGCTGTGTGTCTTTTTACATCCTCTATATATATTTAAGTATGTATCTTTCACTTTCATCCATCGCATTTAACATTCTCTAAATTATTCTAGCTATGTAAGATAAAATCTACAGAAAAAGTACTTCAAGCGTAGACTACAAAAAAAAAGTATATTTTTCACCGAAAATTAGCCTTTTTTGAGAATCGTGGTCACACAAGATGGTTGAATTTAGAATTTAGTCAATAAATTATGTTTTTATCTTAAAATCTAGAGACGGATTGCACTCTTTTTGTCTGAATTACTTTCAAAATGTCTTTATTCGTTGAATGTGACACAGATTTTGGAGATAAATAAGTAGCAAATGAGTAGTTTAATAAGTATGACAGTAAAAGATTGTTTTAGGTTGGTTATTATTTTAGGTACGTATAGATGGAAAGTGATTCTTCTTTCTATTAATATGATCTACAGGTTTGCAGGAACATCAACGCGTAAACTGAAACCATGAATCAGCACAATGATTTTAGACCCCTAGCGTAGAAATGATTCTTAGGTTATCAAAACTTTGCCTTGCAATGTGTGCTGTGTACGTTTATACCTATAATAAGTTACCAAATGATCTCAAAAATGTTAAATATGAATATGACATGTACGAATGGTTATCTCTTAATAGTTTTTAAAGTGTTATGGATAAACAAAGTTAATGACAGTTTTACATACTGAAAAATTTGTATGCTTATTTATATTGGCAAAAAATGTTTTGTTCTAAATTGTACTTTTACCATCTCTTTATGCAAATAAATATATTATTATTGAAAATCTTTGGACATTATCTCGGGAACCTGTGGTCCCGGATCTTTGGAGGGCGTACGAGGAGTCGAAGTCCACTCGCAGAGACCCGTTAGACGTATCAATCGCATCTTACAGATAGTGCAATCCACGAAGACGCGCCCCTCTCTTTTTCCTAATGCTTACAGCAGAATTGTGCAACATTCCGTTAGTGTTTTAGTTTTGTTAATACACACTAATTATTATTAGTGGGTAATTAGTGTGTATCGAAAGAACTAAAACACTAATGGAATTAACTAGCGATAACCACTAACGATTCGGAAGAAGAGTGGGGCGCGTCTTCGTGGATTGCACTATCTGTATTCGTGCCATTATCATCTCTTCTAAAAGCGCCGCGGGAAGCCATTGGTTTCTTTGTTGTCGCTTGTGTATTATGAAATAATTTTGGACAAAAGAAATTGTAGGCATAACGGGCAAGTTTTCACATAATCTTACATAGATAAGCGGGAATAAAGTAGACTTTTATAGCCCAGCGGGGCAATTGCGTAACACATTATCAATGGAAATCGATTTCATTTTGACAGTTCAACAACATTAATTGCGTTATTTACGTGTTGAAGCAAAAAAATTTTCCGAACTTATGAAGCAATGGATTAGCAATTATTTGCTTCAAAATGATTCAGATTCCGATTGATAGGGCGTTAGTTACGCAATTTCCTAATTGCAGGCTGGCACTGGCGATTTTTTTCGCGCACTCGCTTTTCAACGCGCTGGAATGCGCTAATGATTATATATGCCAATTTTTTTTTCTACTGGTAATTTAAAAGTATGTAATTGGATGATTGTGCCTGAAGACAGGCGTCGACACCGAGGTAGGTCTAAAGAAACGCTGGCGTGGCGATTTGAACTCGTTCCTAACCGATTGAACGGAGAAAGTACAAAGAAAGGTGAAAGAATATGAGGGAGGCCTTTGCCCAGCTGTAGGACATTAACGACTAATAAAAAAAAAATTGGATGATTGTGATTTATAATAGGCCAACACAGCCGATTCGAAAAAAAGGCCTTTTCACTTCTCATACCTTAAAAGTTCGTCTTTATGTTGTGCTTAGGCGATATAAAGTCGTTTTTATGATCTAGTGCGTAAAGTATTTTTTTTTCTAATGCTAAGATAATCAGGCCACACGCGCAATAAAACGTCGCAAATTGAAGTCGTTATTTTATTTCATTTGATTTAATTTATATCACTTTCGCATTTTCTATCGTTAATTTAATAAAACCAGATAAAATAGTTGCCATTTATTATTTAATAGCATCCTGTTCTTGTTGCTTAGTTTATAAACTAAGTGGAAAAAAATCCTATTGGCATTTAATGAATATTTCCGTTGTCTGTCTCCGAAACTCATCATCAGATCTTTACAAAATTTAAATGGGACCATTTCGAAATACACCTCTTTCGAATAAAAATTTTGCAAATCCGTCTATATATGACGGAGATATGCCCGAACATACATAAAAAAACTAACAGGGCTATCTAAAAAAAAAAAAAATTGACAGCCCTGATAAGTTTTTTTTTTAATGATTCTTTCTTTGAACACTATCTGAAGTGATTGGGAAAAAAAAATTGGTCACAACTTTTGAACCGTAAAAAAAATCACCGACATTCTCAGGGTTATAAGGTTTGGAAATGAGCTTGCCCACGCCCCTATTCGATTTGATCTATACTGCCAGGGACTCCCTGTATACTTTATGCCTGTTTCAATGGCTCGCAATCGAAGTGTAAATTTTACCCCCTCGCCACGTCTCGGAGTACAATGGCGTCTTTTATGCACTAGTTGTATAATCAACTATTCTTATTTTCAAATAGTCGAAATTTCAAATTCGAAAAAGTGAAAACTGGTGTTGATTTGCCGTACATAATTACAAGTTTCGAAGAGCCAATTAACAATAAGTGGCAATTAGACATACCTACCTAAAACACATAAAATTTATTGTAATCCAGTAATTAATTAGTAGTCTTTTTGAACGATAAAATCAGAAATGAAATTGTCCGGAAAAGAACCGGAGTTACCGACATAGCTTGCAGAGTGAGCAAACTGAAGTGGCAGTGGGCTGGCCATGTTTGTCGAAGGACCGATGGCCGGTGGAGTAGACGAGTCCTGGAGTGGTGACCGCGTAGTGTGGGACGCCCCCCAGCTAGGTGGACGGACGACCTAAAGAATGTCGCTGGAATGGACTGGATGAGGAAGGCGGAGGACAGGGTGTTGTGGTGCAGCCTGGGAGAGCCCTATGTCCAGCAGTGGACTGCGATAGACTGATCTGATTTGATTGAATTTATTAGTATACAGGTTCAAATTAAATTAGCTACCTTTCGAAATCTAAACACGATAAAATAAAAAGAATTGATGGATTTTTTGTGGGGTCAACGACCGCTGGTAGTGTTGTTACTTGAAGTACTTATGAGTTGAGAAAATCTGTTTTATTCGTTTATCTTACGTCTGTACGTCTGTGAAGTTTAGACGAAGAAAACCCGATATTACAAGTGACTACACTTGAACCGCAGTCCATGACGCCACAAAACAGAATCATTACGTAAATTAATTTATTTAAAAAAAAAGGCTAAAAAGGTACCTATATTTTCTTTTGGATTTTATATAACACTAGCGACCCGCCCCGGCTTCGCACGGGTGCAATACCTACTGATACTAAGTACAGGTATTTCAAGAATGCCAGCACGCGCCGCCGCGGCCGGTACCGCAGCAACCGCTATGTCCCTGCATTTTAAATCTGTAATATCTTCGAAAATATTCATTTAAATTACATGCTGTAAAGGGCCATATTTATCTATATTAAATGCACAATGTATTTAAGGTACTTAATTGGATAAGGATTAGTGCTGTATTGCTTAAAATCGCTTCGTAAATAAGCCATTATTTTTCGTAAAAAGTAAAGGATAAAAAATGATTATTGTGGGTTATCCCTAAGAGATAGACATATACCATCGCGGACTTTTTTGTAGACCTTTTTAAGGTGTACAATACTGTAGTACATTATATTGACCTATCTCGTAGGGTTCAGCCAGCGTTTGAAAAGTAAGCGCAAAAACATGCGTTTATTTACGACATCACATGCATGCATGTATTATATACTAGCTTTTGCCCGCGACTTCGTCCGCGTGGGTTTCGTACTTTCCTCAAATAAATTTAACACCCTCTCCACCTCTCCCTGAAAGGTATTTCGAAGAATTATTGATTACGATCTTTATACTTACTTTATTTAAAGAAATAAGTATTCGGGCCAATATTTTAGTTAAACTACCTAAGATGTTTCAAATAAACTATCCTCCCTTTTCATCACGACAGGGCTTGTTTTTGCATTTGGTACGTTTCCATTTTTATGATATAAAGATTATTTATAAGTATATACCTACCCATTTTCGTGTTAATGGAAGTTGGAGTTTCTACTCCTTAAACTTTATTACCCTTTTCTACCCCGGGAGGAGTAGAATAAGTAAAACTCTAAAACTCATACTTTTTTATTTTAAGTAAGTAAGTAGTAAACCCCTAAAAGTGACAATCTTTATTATTTACTGAGGCAAATGTTGAAAAGTTTCTTAACCAAAGGAATAAGACCACATTTTCACCTTCACAGTTTTTATCCCCATAGGGACGAAATATTGAAAACATGTATGGGACGTTTCCATATCTTGACTCAAAGATTATTTATACCAATTTCCCATTGAATCAAGCCACGCAATAAAATACTCCTCTGTGATACGGGGGTAGTCCCCGTTCACCCCGTTAGGGTTAGATTTTCGAAAAACCCAGTCACACTTTTTTATTTATTTTGGTCTTAAGTATACATACTGAGTTCCGAGTTTATATTATTGGACCGCGCGATAAAATTCTTCCATACAAACTGACACCCTCAATCTCCCTTTAGAGCAGAAAAACATAAAATGACAAACTATAATTTACTAAGATAAGTATTTGTGCCAAGTTTGAAGCTTAAATTTATCCATACCATTTCATTATTTTGGAGTAAATCAAGCTACGCACTATAATACCGGCCTTAAAAATCGAATTACCACTTTTTTACCCGTCAGGGATCTACTTTCGAAAGACCCATTTCTTATTACTTACTTAGACAAATATTCCTTCCAAGTTTCAAGTTTATTAACCAAATGAATAAGATTTTTCGTATAAAGTTTTCCCCCACTTTTCACCCCACACAGGAGGAATTTTGAAAAAATGTTTGGGATGAACACATCCCAAACATTTTTTCAAAATTCCTCAACTTGACTCAAAGACTATTTCCAACAATTTTCGAGTTAATCAAGCCACGCAGTAAAATGGAAAATTAACTACTCCTTTTCACCCCGTCAGAGGTAGATTTTCGCAAAACCCTGATACATGTTATTGGTCTTAAGTATAAATACTGAGTTTCGACTTAATCGGACCGCACGTTAAAATTCTTCCATCCAAATGTTGACACTCCCTAATCGCCCTTTAGGGGGTAGTTTAGAAAAGCAAAAAATGCCAAAATTTATAATTTACTTAGATAAGTATTCATGCCAAGTTTCAAGTATATTAACCAAATGAATAAGATTTTTCATATAAGCTGTATCCCCACTTTTCACCCCCACAGGGGTGGAATTTTGAAAAATCGTTTGGAATGTGTTCATTACTTGACTCACAGATTATTTATACCAATTTTCGAGTTGATTAAGCCAGGCAGTAAAATTTGCCCTGTAAAATTAACTACCCCTTTTCTCCCCGTTAGGGGTAGATTTTCAAAAACCCTGATACACGTAATTCTTTATTTTTGGTATTAAGTATAAATACTGAGTTTTGAGTTAATCGGACCGCGCGTTAAAATTCTTCCACACTTATTTTGACACCCCCCAATCCCCTGTTAGGGGGTAGTTTAGAAAAACAACAAATGCCAAACTTTATGATTTACTTAGATAAGTATTCGTGCCAAGTTTCAAGTTTATTAACCCAAGGAATAAGATTTTTCATATAAGCTGTATCCCCACTTTTCACCCCCACAGGGGTGGAATTTTGAAAAATCGTTTGGAATGTGTTCATTACTTGACTCACAGATTATTTATACCAATTTTTGAGTTAATTAAGCCAGGCAGTAAAATTTGCCCTGTAAAATTAACTACCCCTTTTCTCCCCGTTAGGGGTAGATTTTCGAAAAACCCTGCTACACGTGATTCTTTATTTTTGGTACTAAGTATAAATACTGAGTTCTGATTTAATTGGACCGTGCATTAAAATTCTTCCATACAAATTTTGACACCCCCTCATACCCCTTTAGAAGGTAGTTTAAAAAAACAAAAAAGACCAATTTTCATAATTTACTTAAGAAAGTATTCGTGCCAAGTTTCAAGTTTATTAACTCAAGGAATAAGATTTTCCATACAAACTTTCATCCCCCATTTAACTCCCTTAGGGGTTGAATTTCGAAAATTCCTTCCTTATTCCTCGTCTACATTATAAAAGGAACCTCTGTGCAAAATTTCAGCTTTCTAGGTCCAGGGGTTTGGGCTGGGCGTTGATGAGTCAGTCAATCAGTCAGTCAGTCAGTCAGTCAGTCAGGACTTGTCTTTTTATATATATAGATATAAACCTTCCTCTTAAATCACTCTATATATTAAAAAAAAACCGCATCAAAATCCGTTGCGTAGTTTTAAAGATCTAAACGTTCAAAGGGACAGAAAAAGCGACTTTGTTTTATACTATGTAGTGATCCAGTTGCTGGCACTGAAGAAAGTGCTGTCTTTTTTATATTCTCATAGCATGTCATCATCTGCCTAGCCTTTTCCCAACTATGTTGGGGTCGGCTTCCAGTCTAACCGGATACAGCTGAATACCAGTGTTTTACATGAAGCGACTGCCTATTTGACCTCCACAACCCAGTTGCTGGGTAATACGATACCCCTTGGTAAGACTGGTTGTCAGACTTTCGGGCTTCTGACTACCCGTAACGACTGTCAAAGATCGACGAATGACAGCCGGGACCAACGGCTTAACGTGCTTTCCGAGGCACGGAGGGGTCTTGGTATGTAAAGATGGTCACCCATTCACAGACCAGCCGCGCCAAGCGTAGCTGTTATTATTTAGCCACGGGCCCCTCATATTCTCATAGCTTGTACAGACGCCAGCAGGTCAACCTACCCCAATCAGTCAAATTTCTTTGATAGATTTTCAACATTAGTACAAAGGAATAAGGTTCATATTCAATTGGGAAAATCTGACAGATTGGAGTAGCTTGATGTGCTGGCCTCTGTACCTATGTCTATTTCCTGTTTAGTATAATTATTCTACGCTGTACCGTTACAGTGTCCTATTAAGTGTTTGCTGCACCGGACGACGTCATTACGTCAGCGCCGGCTGTCGCTGAAAACCAGCGCTGGGGCTCTGTCTTGCACTGGGTCGCAGCATAATGCTGAGCGATAGCCGTTTTGCGCGGATGTGACGCATGTTTCCCCCTACCGTTTATTTTTTGTGTTTATGTTATTTTTTGCGTCATGGTCAGCGCAAATAAACGTATTTCCTTTCTTTCTTTGTTTGTTACACTTTCCTATAAATGTTCTCAAATAGGCCTTATTAAACGATCATTTCAATGAAGTTCATTCATTTCATTTATTCATTCATTTCATTTATTCATTAACAATTTACATTGTGTCTGAATGTTTTACAAATAATTAAAATAAGTTGCATCAATAGCTCGCAAATTTGGCCACAGTCATCACGTCTTCGGTAGTATAGTGGTAAGTATCCCCGCCTGTCACGCGGGAGACCGGGGTTCGATTCCCCGCCGGAGAGATTCTTTTTGTTGTGTTTATAAACACACTTTCAGCACCACAAACTGTCTGTCGTTGGAACATGAAGCAAAGTTGTCGTTTCCATCTGTGTCTTGTCGTTGTGTGTCTGTCTTGCAAACGTGTTATGGATAATGATTTTCGGACAAACAATTTTAGGAGAAGAAAGGGAGTACCCTGATCTATCTAAGCTGAAGAGTTTGTTTGAACGCGATAATCTATATGTAGAACAGAACTAACAGTCGGATTTGAAAAAATATAATCTACTAGCGGCCTGTCCCGGCTTCGAACGGGTGGACATTTAGGTATTTTTTAAACATTTTATTTTTTTCTTGCAATTAAAAAAGCCTATATTAATCAGTGATAATGTAGCATTCAAATGGTGAAAGTATTTTTAAAATCGGTCCAGTACTTTTTGAGACAATTCGTTACAAACATACCTACATACAAATCTTTCCTCTATAAAATACTAGCAGACCCGGCCACGCGTTGCTGTGGCTAAGGTTCGCGATATTATAAATTAATTAATTATTGATAATAAATTGAGATATAAACTATCCTATCTTTCAAGTTGGATGAAACTGCACACAGTGTGCAAAATTTTATTAAATGGACTCCTAAACTACTGAACCAGTAGTTTAGGAGTCCATTGCGGACAAACAACGTGACACGTAATTTATATATATTAAGATTATTATTATTATAATTATAATATTATAATATAGTGTAGTATAGTTATAGATGGAACCACCAATCGGATTTGAAAAAATATATTTGCATATGACAACCAATTCTCGAGGAAGGCTATAGGCTACATCACGCTAAGACAGGAGCCTAGTAAAACCAAAAAAAGTCTGAAATACCACAGTAATAGCGCGGGTGGTAGGCTATGCTATGCGATGCGACGGGGTGGGTCGGGGGAACAAGTTTCACTCGGACGAAGTCGCGGGCAGAAGCTAGTAAAAATATATTTTGACAGGTTAATTTTATCTAGACCTCTCATATTGCAAAAAAATGGCTGTAGACGGGTCAGTCTTGCCAACAAAAGAATTCAATTTGCTCTTCTCACCTACATGATTTTAAAAAGTTCTTTTTCTTTCATTTTAGTGTTGCTATTAGGGTTGCCAACTTTGTATAGGTATAACAAATATAATATTTTCGAAGCCACTGCCTGTAAAAATATAGTACCTACTTAAATGGATGACGAAAAAATAATTTTAAAAAATAGTAGATATGTTTTTGAGGCTTTATAATAGCTTTTTTTTTTCAGTGACTTAATAATTATTACAATCAAAATTAAGCTTACATAAAACACTTTTTTTGCAAAAAATACAACCGTCTTCCATAAAAACACTACAAAGTGAAAAATAACTTAAATTTCGGAAGTCGGTGTCGTTGGTTCCGCATTTTTTTTATTGACAGTTTATAACTTATCTAAGTTACAATAGCCTAATGTCAACGGCTCATCACCTTTTACAAAATATTGCTTTTCCCGATGCAGGGACGTTAATTGTTGAGGAGTTCTCCTTGTAAAAACCAGGAGAACTGGAGCTGATTGAGAAGTCACCATCAGCTCCACTTCATGATACGCATTGTGCTTAGCAACCACATTAAAGTATCTAATCGAATCGCAAACCGTGAAATATTTATTATTGAGTAGTTCCGATGGCCATCTGTGGTCTTCATCATAAGTTCCACTTCACCGAATGGTACTTTCTGAGAGCAAATGCACGAGTTACTATAGAAAATACCCAAATCGCTATAGGTGTGCCTACAAAATTTGAGGGTTGCCCTCGATTTCTCCAGGATCCAATCATGAGATCCTGACTTGGTAACTACGTGACCACTTCAGAAGTATCTCCTTTCGAACAAAAAAACAATTTTGAAAATCGGTCCACAATTGGCGGAGTAATCGCGTAAAAAACACACAAAAAAAAACATACCGTCGAATTGATATCCTCCGCCTTTTTTTGAAGTCGGTTAAAAATACCCTTACTTTAGCTATTATGATACTAATACTGGCCCTATTACGCTTATTTCAACATTATGTATTAAAATGAAATTATAGTGGTTTCGCCGGCTATGTTTTTTTTTTTAATGTAGATAGTATTTAGGGCTCTTATATAGCAGGACAATATATTATATAATAGGGTTAGCAACCCTAATCGCTTTGCTGTACAACATTTTAATTTCACTTTTTAATGAAGCCTAGTTTTAGGATAAAATATGTATCCGTTAATAGAAGTGAAAATAAGTGAGAGTAAACGGTGAAGGACATCGTGAGGAAACCGGCATTAATCCTAGAACCAAAAATTCGAGGATATGTGACATCTAGCAACCCGGACTGGGCCCGGTGGTGGAGTGCGCCCACTCCCTCTCGAAGAAAGGAGACCTGTGTGCTAGCAATGGGACAGAGGCCTCTCAACATTATAGGCTGAATATACTACGTCCATTTTACAAAGACCCATCCACTTAAAAACCAGAATTAGAGATCAACAAATTGAACTTAATAAACACCTTTCGAAGTAAATTCTAATCACACAGTCACATTGTCGGAACGCGAGCGAACGCGCGCATTCGAAATTCAAAAATCCACCATGGAGTCCCTACCAAAATTATTAATATTTTTTATTTTCTGTTGTAATTTTAATATTTTAAAGGCGGAAGAAAATGGTTTGATGACAGTTTTAGAAGAAAAGTTACAAGATAAATTCAGTGATTGTAGTAATTATGTAGTAACATGGCTAGAAGATTTTAATGATAGACATTTAGGAAACAGTGATCTGGGGAGGATACTTCATTACAAGGATTTGAAGCCTAAGTTTAGTGTGGAATCTTCAAGAAGTGAGTATTTTCTTTTACTTAAATATTCCTTAAGCTAGAGAGCTACGAATGATGTGGTGTACTTCTTTTGTTTAATTTGATATTTACCTATATTTCTTTATAATAATAAATACCGACTGACTGTTAAGTACTATCCCACAAAAAAGCACTGATTTTCAATTTAAAAAAAATGTTTGAAAAATCATAATAACTAGCCCTGCTTGCCTACTTAGTTATCCAAATTAATGTATTAAGGGTCTGTGGATATTTGTTTAATTTTCTTTTACCTCTGTTTTTCGTGAACTGCTTACCCCATGTGGTTAAATAATTCAAACGGTCTTATTACAAAATAATAAATAATAATATTTACGCGACGATGCGAAAACAATATCCTGAAAATGATCGCTAGCAGGCTCAATTGCATTTCGTCAATCACTGCAGTGTCATCTCCCATGGGATGAAATAAATTTAAATTAAAATAAAATAGTCTAACATAAGTAGGTAATGAGTTCTTGTTACTTGATTAAAGACATTTTATTTTTATTATTATTACAAAACAAAGTATAACTTTAGACCCAGGTTTAAACCATCGAGCCACTTTTAAAGGACATGAATTATTTGGGGCCTAGTACGGCCAAAAAGTTAATATTATTCAAAAAAATAACTGATAATATTTGTAAATTCCACCACAGCTTTCGTTACTTGGCAAAGGTTTGCAGAAAATATTTCAATTTATAAGATTGAACTATAATCCGACAAAAATAAAGTACTTATTACAAAAAACTGGACTAGTCGAAGTTGTCAAGAACTTCACGCTTATTATTGGGAAATGTTTGGAATAAAGTTCAAAATACAGTAGCTGGCTCGAAGGTTTAGGATAGGTCTACGGTTAGAACTCTAGAATAAGACGGAAAGCATGTTATTTGAATTAAACCAATTACAGGCATTTTTAAATTGTTGCCAATTCCAAAGCGTGAGGGGGCCCGTGGCTAAATAATAACGGCCGCATAAGTCGATCGATCAGGTTAAGCTACGCTTGCCGCGGTGATGGGTGACCATCTTTAACATACCAAGACCCCTCCGTGCCTCGGAAAGCAGCTGTTCCCTACATTTTGACGAGTTACACGAACATAAATGTAGTGAACAGCTGATTTTTTTTCGCGTTTCATGTTTGGTCCCATAGTAAAAGTTGTTCATAATGATGAGTACAATGACCTCTTAAGAGGTTGCTGGTGTTTTACAAATAACCCTGTAAATGTGTGTACATAAATGGTAAAATAAATAAATAAAATACTGGTATTCAGCTGCATCTGGTTAGACTGGAAGCCGACCCCAACGTAGTTGGGAAAAGGCTAGGCAGATCATGACCAATTCCAAAGCGCAGTAGGTACCTATGGAGAAGAACGGGCAAGAAACTCCATGGACACTGTTTCAAATCATGATGTGAAGTTAACAAGCCTATGAAGCATTTTCAACAGTAATCTCGACATCCACTTATTCAAAGATTAACACCTCACTGAGGTTAGGATACCGTAACTAAATTGATATAATGAACGTAGTTTGCAAGGCAAAAAATTTGACAATTGTTTTTAAATTTTTGTTGCTGAATGAAAAATCAACTGTTCAACTCAAGAGTTGACCAAAATGTATGAAACAGCAGATTTTTTTTTCGTGATTTTTCAGAGTTGGTACCATAGTGAAAGTTATTCGGTTCGATGGTCTAAAGCACCTCTTAAAGTATGTCGGGTAAATTTTTAACCACCTTATTACTTATATCTTTTTTTGGTTAATACTTATTGTACTTTAGGCTAATTTTTTTATAGTGCCGTGTGTTCCTATAATTTAGATACATGCGAGATCTTTATTGCGACTAAGGCCCGTATTACAGAACGTCACTCAATACTCAAGCATTACTTAAAACTAGTTTCAACCAATCAAATGGCTTGAATCTAGTTTTAAGTAATGCTTGAGTATTGAGTGACGTTCTGTAATACGGCACTAAGACTTTGTATTTGAATGCTGTGTATGTGTTTAGGGTTCAGTTTCAAATTAAATTAGCTATCGAAACTCCGCGGACATGGTGGGACAAGTGAAGTTTACACAATAAAAAGCTCACTTTTAAACTGATATTTCACACACTAACTGCGGTCGGTGACTCCACACAAAAATCGTCAATTTATTTTTTATTTTATTATGTTTAGATATCGATTCTCATCACTGTTAGTTTCGCTAGCTAATTTAATTTGACCCTGTATAAAATAGCAGCGCCTTGCGGTTTCACTCGCATAAGTGTCGATCCCGTGGGAATATCGGGATAAAAACTATCCTATGTCCTTTCCCGGGACTCAAAGTATATTTAAACCTAATTTCATCTAAATTGGTCCTGTACTTTCGGAGCCTATTCAATTTAAACAAACAAACAAATCTTTCCTCTTTATAATATTAGTGTAGATATAATCATTTTCTTTACAAAGAAGATGGTTCAGCTTGTCAAAAAAATGCCTCCTTATTATACTTACTACATATTATGTTATCTTATCAATCACGCTAACACTTCTTCTCCCCACCAGAAGGCAAGGACATAAAGAAGATGGGTATGGCGATGATCCCGCTGATCTTCCACGTGGGAGCCACCTCCACCTGGATGCTGCTCACCAGCATCATGGCTGCCAAGTCTGTCGCCATAGGCCTGGCACTGCTGGTGTTCAAGATTGCTGTTAGTTCTGCTAAGGTAAGGAAAAAAAGAAAGAAAATAGATTCTGTCACAGAAACACGTCAGTCTGTCTATCCTCTATCCAACTATGTTGGGGTCAGCTTCTAGTCTCACCGGATGCAGCTGAATACCAGTATTTTAGATGAAGCTACTACCTAACTGACCTCCACAACCCAGTTACTGGGTTAATGTCATACGCTTTGGTAAAACTGATTGTCAGACTTTCGGGCTACTGACGACCCGTAACGACTGCCAAAGATCTAGGAATTACAGCCGGGACCAACGGCTTAACGTGCTGTCCGAGGCACGGAGGGGTCTCGGTATGTAAAGATGATCACCCCTCCACGGACCAACCGCGGCAAGCGTAGCTTAATCTGATCGATCGACCCATGTAAATACATATTTGTTACGGTCGCGAATCATATTTTAATCAACATACAAACTGCAAATTGCAAAAAACGTAAGAAAATTTGAATTTCGCAGCTATGGGTAGCACCCCGAATCGCTAGTAAAAAAGGCGAAAGATTTATGCGTTTTGAAGGGAAACCAGAGTTTACCGAATCGCTAGCTTAGCTTAGTGTTGCCATTTAACAAGGGTGCGTTCCTGGCTAACTTATAAACATAATACAGGCGACGCCAAGCATTCTAAGGTGCGTTCACAAATGCATAATACGTGACGCCACATTCTCTTTGATTACTTTTTTTCATCAAAACGCGTGAAATTTCTATCAACAGTCAAACCGCTCATATCATTATAAATGCTATTTACATATTTACTCAGGTTACGCTACGCCCCACGATTTTATTTTTTTGTCTGATCAATGCTCTAGATTGATGAGAAACAAATATGAAATCTGGCATTTTGTGCCGGCGGCCACCTTAGATTTGAAATTTTTCAGAGTGTAGGTTCAGTATTCTACTAGCCAAGCCCTTTCATCTGATTTCCATATTGAGGGGGTTATGAAAAAATATGTAATCTGCCATTTTGTAACGGCGCCCATCTTGGATTTACAATGATACTGAATAAATTAAATTGTATTGTCATCAAAATTAAAGGTGTGTAGCAAATCCAGTCCAGTCCAGTCAATCCAGTCTGCCAACCGGAAGAGGGTACAGTAAACGCATTTTGATTGCAAAAAAACTGCTCAAAAACTATGATAAGTACGTTGACCCAGTATACGAGTATTTAAAGTAATCAGCATAGTTAGCGTGTTTCCTGTGAGTTGTTTATCACGGCAGTATCTACGAAACGATGACAGAATTCTACAGGGAGTTTAGAAGGACCGACACAATTTTTTGAGGGATTTGGGATGTCATTTGCTACCACAAAATTGTTATAATTTTCATTTTATTATGAAATTTTACATTGAAATTTTTCTTCTCTAAAACAATTGTACGACTTTGGAAGCACCCGAATTATTTTCTACAATCAATTGTATGTAAATTTAGATTGCAGATAACACTAAAAATTATTGCGCTCTATTACAACCACAAACAAAAAAGATTTTACGACATTTTGGGTGATTAAAAAGAAACATATTATCTCAATTATCTACCGTGACACACATGACAACTACGATAATAGGACACTTCCTACCCTTAAGAAAATTGTGTCGGTCTTTCTACCAAACATCCTGTAGAAAGAGAAACATAGAATAAAAAACTAAAAAGGTTTATCCGGCACGCGATGATGTCTATGGACTTTTATTGTCTGTGCTGTGAATTTAATTGAGTTTTTGATGTTGCTACTGGTTGGTTAAAAAAAGACAATGTTGGTGTATTGGTCGCAAGAACGACTGCTGAGAGTAAGGGTCTTGTGTTCGTTCCTTGAGTTGGGCAAAGTGTTGTGTAGCGACAGGGCACGCAATACGAGATCTTGCTTATACTCGTACTTAAGGCGAATGGAACGTTCCTGACCCTGACGTTGAGCTAACTTGTATCAATAGTACCTATATGTGATTGGAAATATAACAAGTATAATAATTGAGTTTTTACTTCTAATGGAATACCCTTTCTGATCTGGACACAATAACTAGTAGTGCAGTGAAACATACAATACACACATTGACTTCACTCTCTGGAAGCAACACAGCACATAGAGTGATCAATAAAATAAATATACTAAATGTTGTTATTAAGGAATTCTCAAAAACAACCGGGATTCTAGCTTTGGGTACATTTAATAGCAATACAACAGCTTAGCCTTTTCAAAACTACGTTAAGGTCGACTTCTAGTCGAAATGCAGCAGAATTCCAGTATTTTACATGGAGCGACTGTCTAAAAGACCTCCACGACCCAGTTATAGTACCATGATACCCCGTGGGAAGACTGGTTGTCAGATTTTTGGGCCTCTGACTCAATCTGCTCAGAGTCAGAAGCCCAAAAGTGTGACAACCAGTCAAACAATCGTTAAGAGTGGTCAAAGATCCACGAATGACAGCCGGGACCGACGGCATAAAATGCTTTCCGAGGCACGGAGGTGTCTCGGTATGTAATGGATGTTGAATGGGACATATCTACGGACTAACCTCGGCAAGCATTGCTTAACCTTGAATACCGACCCGTGCGGCTGTTATTATTTAGCCACGAGCCACCCAAGTATTTTGTAGCTATGGCCGTCTGTCTCCGAAAGTCCCGTCAAAATCGGTTTAGCCGTTTCGGAGATCATCCGAAACAGAGAGACGGACAATTAAAAAAAAGTGTTATAAATACCGTATATACTTTCATATGCATGTATAGAAAAAAGCTGTTATTTCGACATTACAAACAGACCCTTTATTTTAGGTGCATCGTTCTCACATAATAATTATTATATAAACTCAAACCATTTATTTCTAATAAACCAATTATAGGCACTTTTGAATTGTCAAGGGTCGGGCAGTCAGAAAGATGAAGCTAGTTGCCCATTCAAAAGTGTAGGTACCTATGGAGAAGAACGTGCAAGAAACTCCACGGACACTCTTTTAAATCTTAAAATTGTTACAAAAATAATTAATGTATACAAAATATTCTAAAACATTTTGAAAGAGTACCGATGGAGTTTCTTGCCCATTCTTCTCCATACGAACACTACTTTTTGGCTTAAATCAATTCTATTTTATTGTAATTTTTGACGTTCAAAAGTGCCTTTTAAGTGCCTTTTGAAAATATTATAAAGAGGAAAGATTTGTATGTATGTATGTTTGTAACGAATTGGCTCAAAAAGTACAGGACCGATTTTAAAAATTCTTTCACCATTTGAATGCTACATTATCACTGATTAATATAGGCTTTTTTAATTGCAAGAAAAAAATAAAATATTTAAAAAATAAATATCCACCCGTGCGAAGCCGGGACGGGCCGCTAGTTTGAAATAAATGCTTTGATTTTGACTTTAAATTTTAGATTACCGAAAACTAACATACAAAAAAAAAATAATCTTATCTGTCTATAACATTAGTTTAGACAGCTATAGTTAAACATTTCTTTAATTACCCTTATAAATTAAAACATTCTTAATTACTGCAATTTAATGACCTAGCCGTCTAGTTCTCGAGTTGTTAGAACAAGTCGTTAAAATTAGATTAATGTAACTGGAACGGCATTTTACTATAATTTGTGACCTAGATCTGTACATACATACTTACAGATAAATACGCTTTTTTTTTTGTGGATGGGAAACCAGATGACCCCTCCCGCTCTGGGTGGAGCAGAAGGGAGTGTCAGACTCTTACTGACTAAAACCCACCCGTGTTCCTTCCTTAGCCCTTTGTGTTCCGGGGTAGCGGTAACCCTTTCGGACAATCCCGCTGCAGAGAAATACGCTGAAGTGTATATTTGTGATGTCAAAATAACAGCGTTTTAATATAAAAGGATATACAACGTGTAACGTTAAATGCGCAAAACCTCATTGAGCTAAAAGCATAGATCAATGAACAAAATTATTTTTTTAAAGCTAACTATTTTTATTAAGAAAATTGTGTTGATCCTAGAATTGCTTTATGCATTCAAAATTGAGTCTTATTGACTTAAAATAACTTTGGCTCAATCGGCGGAAAGTATGGCAAAATACATCATTTTTGAAAAAAAACTTATATTAAATGTTACTGAAATCGATTCAGTAGTTAATTATGAACAAACTATTTTCAGGTTTGTATATAAAGTACAAAAAAATATGTCTGTCTCTTTGTTTGATCCTTCTAATCTCCGAAACTGCGTCCGAAATCTCTTTGAACCCTGGGGAAGGACGTAGGCTACTTTTATCGACATAAGTACAATCAACAGCAAAAGTAGATGATGAAAATCAGAAATTCAATACTAATTAACGGAGTTCGCGTTAGAACTGTGTGGCGTCGAAGTGTCGTTATGTGGTTGTAAATTACACCAAACGTTTACTACTTCGACGCCACACAGTTCTGAAGCGAACTCGTTCGTTAATTAGTATTGAATTTCTGATTTTCATCATCTACTTTTGCTGTTGACTGTACCTGTGGAGAAGAACGGGCAAGAAACTCCACGGACACTCTTTTAAATCATAAAATTGTTACAAAAATCTTGGTTACATCATTCATGTTGAAATTATACATGTGAGAACGATGCAGAAAGACGTGCGCGTTAAAGGCGTCCGTACTAAAAAGAACAGTTCATAAAATAATGAAAATAAATTAAAATAAGCCGTGGCGGCTAAGAGATGACCAGTCCGTACTGACGGCGCTCGTTCACGAACATGACTTATGGATCAGCACCATTCAGCTCAACCATTTTGAAGGGAACCCAATGATCCAACACACACGCCACCATCAGCGAGACATTTGAGTGAGCATGACATACTCTCAGCTGCCAGGGCACATTCAAGTCAATGAAAGACGTACCCAGTAAATGGTAGCTTTATAGTTTAGATACATAGTGCTCAAACCAAGTAGGTTCCGAGTACGTAATAAAACAAAACATGATCTACAAGGCTTACAACGATGAGATTTTTACAGAATAGAAACACAGGTCTTAAATTTCTCGCGTTGAGAAAGGTTAGTTTTCATAAAACTGATCGTTCTCAACGATTACCTACTTTTTTCTAATACTTTTTGAATACAATATGTAGTACTACTTTTTTGAAGCGACCACAGATACTTTACAAATGAGATGAATTATGCCTATTCAATTATTTCTTTAGTATAAGTAATCTAAAATTGGACCATGCAATAACCAAGGAAAAACTGTTGAGGAAAGAAAAAAAAAAGAAAAATTGATTATTCTCCACAAACAAAACGCACATTACAAATAAAAAAAATTTAATTTAAAAAGAAACGACATAAAATATACACATACAATGTAGTCAAAAGCCTCGTACTCAAGCACATTTACTGAGGCACATTCTTACTTACCTATAGGTATTAAAGAAAAACATCGCACTATGAGCACGATTCTGAAGCACCGATCGCCTAAATACTTTGAATTTTTCACTCTTTAAAGCCGAACAGAATCTGAATCATTTTGAAGGAATCCATTGCTTCAAATGTTCGAAAAATGTGTCTGCTCAACAACGTAATAACGCAATGAATGTTGTTGAACTGTACCTAGTGTTACGCAACTACCCCGCAGGTTTACAAAGACTAATTGCCTAAAAAGAAACTTATTATTTTTAAACTTAAATCCGTCTTATAACAAAACTTCCAAACCCAAATCTTCGAGCCCGTTATTTTATTACTTATAAACTTTATTCAGAGCACGGTAAAGTTCTTAATACAAAATTGACAACTTAATCTCGTGTTTGACGTGTCTTTGTAATTAGCACTTTAACTTTCTCGGAAAAGAGTTCGAAATTCAAAAAGGACTCTATGGTTTTAAACCTGGAACTAAAGATTAACTCTGCTTTGTAATAAGGCCGTTCATTTTTATTTTGTTTAATTATTTAGATTATCGTACTTTCTTATCACGGAACGTTTCATTTATTTTCTTGTCTTATACTCAATATCAGGTTACTCGCATAGAATAGGCTTTGTAGGTCAAATTCTGCATTGATTGACATGCCAAGAGCCAAATAAAACAAGAGTTTTAAAATAAAATGGCAGCTCGTATTAAAGGCGTGGTACGAGTGTAAGCGGGGCTTCATAATTATACAGTATACACATACTAATAATCTACTTAAAATAACGCACCCTACTAATAATAAAGCTGAAGAGTTTGTTTGTTTTAACGCGCTTATCTCTGGAACTAGTATTTGAAGAAATATTTTTGCATTTGATAGCCCAATTTTTGAGGAAGGCTATTAGGAATCGAGCAGAAAGAAAGAATGCCAAGCGAAAACGAACAGCGCGGACGAACGATGCGATGTGACGGCGTGGGCCGGGAGGAAAGTTTCACGAGGACGAATCGCGGGCAGAAGCTAGTTACTAGTTTGATAATATCTACTACTACTGGAAGCCAACCGTAATTTAGTAAAGGTTTAAAAAAGGCTTCTCCTTGGCGTTTCGCTGGCAAAAATATTGTTTTTTTTTATTTTAAGTTTGTCCCCAAAGGCAACACGGATAGCATTCGCTGACGCAGCTTTAAGTCCTCACGTGTGGAATCTATAAAATGGGTCCTCGCGAGTCTCTTAGAAACAAAGTTCAAAGAAATTGATAATACTAACTCTGCCTTCTCTTATTTAAAAAGTATTTTGAATGTTCGCAAAAACTTAGGACTTTTCAAAATAATAAGCGATTTCCATAATATAAATACACGTAGTAAAAATGTGTACCCTACACTTAGATTAATTAAAACTAGCAAGTCATTTCTTATAAACAGCATCCGTTTTTATAACAAGCTGCCAAAGCCGGTTACAGAACTTAGCGATGGAAAGTTCAAAACCCTCATCAAACGTGTCCTTATCAAAAAAACATATTATAAGATTAAAGACTACGTTAAAGACAAGGTACCTAGTTTGGCAGTAATTCCTTCTGTAAGTACATGTTGCTTCCCTGGCACCTCATTAACCACATAACTACGTAAATGTCAATTAACTGCTCTCAGAAGTTTATTTATTATTAATTTTTTACATACTTCTTTGACATAATCTTTTTATTGTTTGACATAATTTTTCAACTCTTTATTAGTGGTTGTAATGGCACCGTAACACTTGGTTTTAATAGGTTTTTATATATTATTTTTCCTTTTGGTAGATTCTTTTATTCTTATTCTATAAATGTGAAGACTTTGTAGGCCCTGTAGACTTTAGATCTGTAGACCATTTTTTATTTTATCAAGTACCTGGTACTTGTTGACAGGCCTGCGCTGTCCTCCCATACCTACTGTAATTTGAAAACATTGTAGTTAAAAGAAAATTATTTTTAAAAGAGTAACCGTGGAATTTCTTGCCGGCTCTTCGCCATAGGAAACGACCAATTGGAACCGTGCACCTAGGTTCGACGTTTCATAAGTGCCCATGTTTATGTGAATTATGTGAAATAAAATATTTTGATTTTGAGATGACAGCGCTATGCGGTGCAAGATGAGAGGTGAGCCATAGTTTGTGGAGAGATGCCGTATACACACCGGAGGCCTTCTATGAACCTCCACTTCTGGAGGTTGTAGGTACTTGCTGCGGCCTACTTTGGTACGAAGTCTATTTAAGATTTTCCAAGTAAGCCACTCCAACTTATGCCCGGATAAGAGACTCTCTGATGGTTTAATAAAGAGATCGGGAGTTTGAAGTAGTTCTTGCCAAAGATCATATCTTTCCGTGGAGGGTTTGCCTTCGGCTGGACTTACGCACCCAAGAAATATTTTGCGGCTTTTAAATCTCTGTGGCAATGAATTAAAATTGTGCATTGATTGGCGTGGGTCATCCTGTAGCTTCGCCCTCTCGATGCGGCTAGCTGAAATAGCCCTGCGAAATTCTGGAGGCGCGATGCCAATCAAAAAGGCTGAGCAGATGATAATGATTAGAGAAAGCCACACTCTCATTGGAACAGCCTACCACATACCCACCGCAACGTACCTATTGACTATACAAATTAGAATATTGTATTCAACATTGTCGAATTCAATTTTGTAGACGATGAAAAAAGTATAAAAAAATTCTAAGTAGGTAGCGCAGACATTGTCTATAGGAGACGCGTTATTATGCTTCAAATTCTTCGACGTCAGATTTAAATTACATTTGACGAGCACTTGTGAAAAGCAAAAACTATCGGTAGGTAGGCGTGCGTAGGTATGTATGGCGATTATATTGAAGATAAGAAGTGAAATTGTATTTTTTTAGTTGTTTTAAGCTTAGGCCTAAAAAAGAATTTGATTGAATCAGTGTTACTTTTAAAAGCATTTTAAGGCCGTAATCCTAATTGCGTTGTAATCGATTAGAGAGTGGTTACATCCGTTCCGAATTACCGTAAGCTCGATAACGATGTCTCAAAAAGATGACATGCGTTATCTTGCGATAACGCCGACCATGCCCTAAACAGGGGCTCAAACTATAAAGGTCATAACTGTTTTTAACACTGTTTTTTTATAACTTTAGGCCTATCATGATGTAATTAAAAACGATTCAAAAGCAAGACATTTCAGTTTAGGTTCATATACTGCATCGCTTGGCCTACATTGAATTGTTAAAATGAAGTCATGGTACGAATTAGAAGAACAGCAGTGCTATTCTGTAAAAATCTCACCGTGAAAACCAAGATGAAGTGAGCTGTCATTTCACTTGATGTTAGGGATTGCTTCCATTGATAGCTCACTTCACGCTCACTTCACCTATGTTATCACGGTGAGATATTTACAGAATCGATAGGCAGATATTTAGATCTTTGACAGTCGTAACACGATACCCTAGGTAAGACATGGTTGTCAGAATTTCAGATCAAAAAATCTACGAATAACAGCCGGGCCCAACGGCTGCACGTACTTTCCGAGGCACGGAGGTTCTTGATTAGAGAATACAATCCTGGGATCCCAAATCCCGGGACCGCGGCCGTTTTCTGACCGCGTAGGTAAATCCCGGGTCTGTACTGTCTACTTTTTCAAAAACCGTTGATCAGTGCATAAAAAATGTACAGAAATATAATAACTTTGACTCAAGGCGATATACATACAGAGTTACAACATTTCGATACGACAAATTAGAAGTTAGGTTAAAAATTTACTTCTAAGATTTTTTTACATTGTTAGTTAGTTACGAGTGAAGCTAATAAAAGCGTGTTAAAAATAATAATTAATATCTATTCAATTGTTTATTTTCCAGGTGGCGTCATTCTTCACGACGTTGAAGGCGAAGCAAGGCGGTCATCATCACGAGTGGTCGTCACCTCCTTCAGATCATCATGGTTAGTTGACTTCCGAAATTAAAATTATTTTTCACTTTATAGTGTTTTTTTAGAAGTCGGTTGTTTTTTTTTTTTTTTTTGTAAAAAACTGTTTAATTTGAAGTCGGTTAAAGAAGGATTCCTCATCATTATTAAACACACGCCTAAATAAATGGGTTATCTAACAAAATCTTATTTAAAATATTGCATCTTTTTTCTCGTTGCAGGATATGACAGAAGTCTGCCGGATACCGGTAAGAAATATTTTATTTGTTTAAATATGCAATGTAAATAAATGAGATTTTGTTATTCACTCTGTCATTTTAAATAGGTACCTAAATATTTTGTATTGTCTACCTATTCTTCTTATTTTCTAACTAATTTTTCCCCCTTTATATTCTTTACGCCCACACAGCGTTTTTCATACCAATGCATGATATTGGCCCCGATTCTGTTGTTCATATACTAAACTAAATTTAAGTTCAGTGCATCTTTTTCTTTCTGTTTCATTAAGAAAAGGACAGAAGATAAATATTAGTTTAGTCCTGTCAAATTAGTCAGCGCCTGACGTAAATTGACGTATTTTTAGTAGACAATTTTTTAATCACGTCTAAACTTGTCTATGGATTATCTAATTTGACAGGACTAAACTAATATTTATCTTCTGTCCTTTTCTTAATGAAATAGAAAGAAAAAGATGCACTGAACTTAAATTTAATTTAGTTTGTGAACAACAGAATCGGGGCCATTATAAGACTTCTCCCAAAGTTTTTATTTAACGCCATTCTACGCCAACCACAATGTTTCACAGTTTCACACTTTCATCCGGTTCTAACATCAACCTCACACCTGCCTCATCATCTGCCTAGCCTTTTCTCAACTATGTTGGAGTCAGCTTCTAATCTAACCGGATGCAGCCGAACCAGTAATTTTACATGGATCGAAGACGTGCGTTTTGTTATCGCACGATTGCCGCGGTTGGTCCGTGGAAGGGTGGTTCATCTTTACATACGAAGACCCCTCCGTGCCTCGGAAAGCACCTTAAGCCGTTGGTCCCGGCTGTCGTTCGTGGATCTTTGACAGTCGTTACGGGTAGTCAGTAGCCCGAAAGTCTGACAACCAGTCTCACCAAGGGGTATCGTATTACCCAGTAACATGGCTTGTGAAGGTCAGAAAGGCAGTCGCTCCATGTAAAATACTGGTATTCAGCTGCATCCGGTTAGACTGGAAGCCGACCCCAACATAGTTGGGAAAAGGCTAGGCAGATGATAATGACTTCCATACCTACTAATATTATAAATTAAAGAGTAACTCTCATCTGTTGGCAAGGGCAAAGATGGCGTCCTGAGGATGGCCATAGGCTACTTTTTGTCCCGTTAACGCGTTCCCGTGGGATAATATCCGACATCCTAGCGGGTGAATCGCGGGCAGAAGCTAGTAATAAAAAAAACTTGTGGGGTCGAGGGACCCCCGCCAGGAACGAAGTTCAAAATATAAATCTAAGATAGCGGCTCCTAAAATTATAAATTTTTTCGACGTTGCTGAACTCTCTCAAAAACCATGAAAACGACACCCATGTCGAAAAATATAAAAAATTTTGCAGCCACCATCTTGGATTTTTGTTATTGGGTTCAATAACCTCGAAAATCATGAAAACTATATCTCTCTGTCTCTTTCTATTATATGTATTAAACAGTCGCATGCATGGGACATAACGCTTTTACTTTACGTGACGATTTCTCCAAGTTTACCCCTATCGCAAGCTCCGTTAAAGAACTTCGTTCCAAAAATAAAAAATAAAGAAAAAGTATTTATTGCGACTCGTACAGGAAGATCACAAACTAAACTAAACACAATGTAAAATAAAAAACCAAATAATATTTTTTAAAAAAGTAACAAAAAGAATAGTATTAAGTAAGAATAGTATATAGTACGCATGTGTATAATAGTCTTTTAACCTATTTATGTAATGTGCACGTTTTGTTTATAAGTCAATAATTGTAATAGTTTTTTTTTTAATCATTGTTCGGCTCAACCAAAGCACCTGCCATCTCATCTCTGCACCATCCTTGGTTGACTGGTAGAGAATGCCTAAGGCATTAAGTCCGCCTTTGTACCTTTTTGTGTGCGAAAAGATTAAATTAATAAATAAATAAAAAGTCCTATACGAGGCCAAAAGGCTCCTATCTCAGCATGATGCTGCGATATTTAAAAATAAATCATGCTACACCTCTAGAACTGAATCACTATTTTTCGAATATTTCTTTACAAAAACTCTTTATCATTTAATTTTATTCCAGGTTCCTATTACCCTGCAGCTTGGAGCTCCTACACCCCTGAGTTCATCGAAGCGTCGCCGCCATACAAGACAATCCCTATGTACAAGCGCCATGAAGCGACATACGAAGATGTCGAGTACGCGGAGGATAGCAAACCTCATAGCTGATACGATTTATTCATAAAATTGTAGATATTAGCCCCGATTCTGTTGTTCACAAACTAAACTTAATTTAAGTTCAACTTCAGTGCATCTTTTTCTTTCTATTTCAATAAGAAAAGGACAGAAGATAAATATTAGTTTAGTCCGTCAAATTAGTCAGCGCCTGACGTAAATTGACGTATTTTTAGTAGCCAATTTTTTAATGACGTCTACTTGTCTATGGATTATCTAATTTGACGGGACTAAACTTATATTTATCGTCTGTCCTTTTCTTAATAAATTAGAAAGAAAAAGGTGCACAGCAATGCGATTCTGTAACCATCTCACCGTGAAAACTTAGGTGAAGTGAGCGTGGAGTGAGCTGTCAGTGTCATCCTTATGCTAGGGATTGATACTCTTGACAGCTCACTTCACCTAACTTTTCACGGTGAGATTTTTACAGAATCGATCGCCTGAACATAAATTTAGTTTAGTTTGTGAACAACAGAATCGGGGCCACCAAGTACCTAATTCAATGCGTGTTAAAAGTAAAACCTTATTGCCGTGTCATCGTATTTTAAGACTATTTATTTATATTAGAATTAAGTAATTCAATTATTTCGATTATGGGCTGATTTTACCAAAGTCAGATATATCTTTTATTCGCGGAATTAAATTGACATCTGACAGTTCTGGTATGGAAAAACTGTCAAAAATTCAAAATTTATCCTCAGGATAAGATTTATTCTAGCTAGGTATACAAGTTTGGTGGAATGCGTCCTAACCAAACCGATCGCCGCGCAAACATGCTACTGTTGTGAGGTTCGGCGAACCTGAACGCGTGATCGCGCCGGCAGAGGGCGCCTTGTTAAAGTTACGGTTTCCTAGAAGTCCGTTGACCGCCACGTATGGCCGTAATGTCCAAATACAGAGAGTTTATTGACATCTTGATGTCAAATACTGATGAAAATTATACAGATATTCATGACGTCTGTTATAAATATGACGAAAACTTTATTTTAGGAAACCGTACCTAGATGAAGGCGACGTTCGCACGCGACCTAACTCTTTGGTTGGGACCAGCGTCCTAATTGCGAAACACACTATCAATGGCAATCTGAATCATTGTGACAGATATTGCTATCCATTACTTCATAATGTTTCGAAAAATGGCTCAACAACGCAAATAACGCAATGGCCCCGATTCTGTTGTTCACAAACTAAACTAAATATAAGTTCAGTGCATCTTTTTCTTTCTATTTCATTAAGAAAAGTACAGAAGATAAGTATTAGTTTAGTCCTGTTAAATTAGTCAGCGCCTGACGTTAATTGACATATTTTTAGTAGCCAATTTCTTAATCAGGTCTAAACTTGTATTATTTTAACTTGGATTATCTAATTTGACAGAACTAAACTAATATATTTTATCTTCTGTCCTTTTCATAACGAAATAGAAAGAAAAAGATGCACTGAACTTAAATTTAGTTTAGTTTGTGAACAACAGAATCGGGGCTAATGTCAATCTGAATCATTGTGACAGATATTGGCCCCGATTCTGTTGTTCACAAATTAAACTAAATTTAAGTTCAGTGCATCTTTTTCTTTCTATTTCATTAGGAAAATGACAGAAGATAAAATATTAGTTTAGTCCTGTCAAATTAGATAATCCATAGACAATTTAGACGAGATTAAAAAACTGACTACTAAAAATACGCCAATTTACGTCAGGCGCTTACTAATTTGACAGGACTAAACTAATATTTATCTTCTGTCCTTTTCTTAATGAAAAAGAAAGAAAAAGATGCACTGAACTTAAATTTAGTTTAGTTTGTGAACTACAGAATCGGGGCCATTGTTAATCCATTACTTCTTATGTTCGAAAAATGGCTCAACAACATTCATTGCGTGTAAATAACGCAATGTATGTTGTTGAACTGTCAAAATGGAACCCGTTGTTACTGATAGTGTGTTACGCAATTAACCCCCCCCCCCCCCCCCCCCGACGGTTAGATCTTAGTCAAAGAATAATGTTATGCGCAAGAGAATGATGCTAGATCTTGATTTTGAGTACAGATTTGTATGAAGTCTGTCTGTTTGAAATCTTAATTCTTGACTGAGCATCATTCCAATAATAGAATATGGGCGTAATTTTAGTTGCTGCATTTATTCGGCTTGTTTCACAGATTAAATAACCTTAGAAAATAGGATATGTTGTAAAATGAGTATAATCCTAATAAGTAGTTCACAATGTACAGACGCCATTTTCAACTTTATTGCTAGAGCATAAGGTTCAAAGTTGATTGAGAAAATTTGACAGTTTCGGGTAGCTTGATGTGCAGCTGGCGTTTGTACGTAAGGTCAATTTAAATTCATGTTTCCAATTGATGTTATTTCAAGTTGAATAAATATAAACTTTATTGTAATGAGAATTGAGTTGATTCCAGAGTGAATGTTTGAAGTTGTAACGTAAACTGGACTTTATTGTGTAGGTATTAAAGTTATTTTTCCAATAACTCATATGTATTGACATGTTTGGAAACTAAATAGTGAACGCAGATTAGGTAACTATATTTGAAATAAGAATTTGAGATAATTTTCAAGTTATGGAACAACAAACTGAATTTCATAATAAACAATATTCAAATTCGGTTGCAAACAAAAACTTATATGACCTTTTTATTACAAATAGATTGTCACTCAAAAACCAACTTAGAATAGATTTAGTTAAGGTATATAACTGATTAAGTGGCGATGGAATGTAAATTACCTGATATTATAAACATTGCTATAAGGTAGGTTAAGAAAACTGCATTTATAATTTATAGGGGTAACTTTATTTATTGCAATAAAAAAAAATATCAATAAATGGACGGACTATAATTTTTCCTTAAAAATATCCAATTTACATAAATAACATAGGGTTTTGAAAATTTATATATAAAACGTGGCATATCTACAGCTTCCGTCTTTTTTTCAAAATATCAAAATGGCGGACAATAGATATTCCACGGACTTTCAAAGCCCTCTACAAAAAATTTAGATAATAAAGCTCATTTTGGAATGTAAATATCGAGATTCTATTCCTGTTTATATAAAAAAAAATCCTACATAAAAGTCAAAAATCTTTTATAGGATTCACTAGAATACAATATTAATATACAATACTATACAAAGTGTTAATGAAATAACCCAAAACCTCGGACACCCCAACCGATTTTTATATTAATAAATTGATATGACATATAATTATTTATTTTAAAAAAATATAGTAAAAGATATTTGTAAATGTTGTTGTCGCGCTACTTCTTACAGATTTGTAGTTAGATCGCCGCCGGCGCGCTTCCCAGCCTTGGCGCCAGCTCTAGCACCCCCTCTCCTCACCCTCGCCCGCGCTGTTTGTTTTCATTGCGTTGGACAGTAGAGTACAGCGTCGTTAAAAAATATTAGACACGGCATGTCAAATAATTATTTTTAGGAAAAAAATAACCCATATTAAAAATTATTGTATTCGATTTTGCTGCCGATTCTAAACAAACTAGTTTCAGGTTTTGGGTTATATTCATTAACACATTGTATAATTATAAAAAATATACAAGGTGGAGACGTCAATACAACAATAAATTTAAACTGCGTACTTATGTATATCTGATGAGATTCCCAGTCTGCATACGAAAATTCAGCCAAAGATATCCGATAGTTTAGTTACTATTTATAAGCTAGTCAAAGATTGGCAAAATTCATACTAATATTTAGTTTTATTGAAAAAATCTCTTTTTTTATTTCGATGCCAGGATTTATTTGTTTTTTTTTTTTAATACTATTAGCCTGTGATGTCCCACTGCAGGGCAAATGCCTCCCTACTCTCTTTCCACTTCTCTCTGTTCAAAGCTGCTAAGGACCAGTTCTTGTTGAAGGAGTCCAACTCATCCCGCCATCTCCGTCTGGGCCTGACACGATGTCGCTTGCCATTAAGAGGGAGCCATTGGATCATAAGTTTGGCCCATTGATAGATAGATAGATAAAACGTTTATTCAGTGCAACAAAAGACACAATACAGGTACTAAAAAAAACATCAAAAAAGGTGAAAGAGAAAAAAAAACAACGATTAAAAAGATAAATTGACCCATAAACACCTCATATACGATACACCTATAACGGTTGATCACTATTGGTCATCTGACATGCGGCAGATGTGTCCAACCCCGTTCCATTTTAGCGTGGCAGCTTTTGTTTATTTGATAGTTCCAAAATGCATTAGTATTGCCAGTATTTTATTTACTGTCGTATTTTTATCTCCACAATGTTTTTATCAAAATATACAAACATCAACTTCTGTATAAAAAATAATACATTTTTGAGCTCAAGAAATCACATACAGTTACGGTTTTACACATAAAAAGATCTCCAAGTTTCAAATTAAAGCTAAATATAGTTTGATAAAAGATGATTTAAAATATCACAAAATAAATTAAAGTTAAAAAAAAATAGGTACCCTCATTTTGGACTCCGCTAGTCGGGTAAAAATGTCAAAGTAACATGGCAGTGATAATACTTTTCTTTTTATGTTTTTTTATCAAAAACTTTACAAACTTATTAATTGTTCTATTTTTTTTCCATACTTTTTTTTTCCTTCTCGTGCACATTATCATTTTATATATTACTAGCTGACCCCGCAAACGTTGTTTTGCAAAAAAAAAAAAAAATAGATAGTAGCCGATTCTCAGACCTACCCGATATGCACACAAAATTTCATACAAATCGGTCCAGCCGTTTCGGAGGAGTATGGTAACTAACACTGTGACACGAGAATTTTATATATTAGAAGATATTAACTATCGATTTATATACATAACCCCTGTAAGGGCACTACAAAACACAATGTCGGATTGCTGTTGAGTTATATTCCTGACAATCTTTCTTAATTAATCGGATTTGACAGGCTCTATCAAAATACGTTGTGTAGTGATGTGAAAAAATCGATTGCTTTATACAACCGATTCTCGAGACATATCGATTTAACAATCGATTTAAATTTTGCAATCCAGTTTTACCGCGATACTTTGTATGAACACACAAAGTTATTGCGGTATGTATATATTGCATGCAATTGATACAATTTGTGTATAGTTAATAGCTAAATATGTGGACATTATACACAAAAACCAAACTAACATGTTTAAAGCAAATAAAGACTTATTTTATCTTATAATGAGAAACGTCAAATCGGACTTCATAAATTGTCAGTGGTATAGTGAAAATTTGTATTTAAATATAAAGTCAAAACTTATCAAAACACAGCATGTAATGGGTTGTTAATAGTTTAAGTAGTAAGAAATAGATTTCAGAACAAAATCAGGAAATTGAGTGTTATTTTTTAATTTTAAAATAACATTCATCAAACACCTGTGTCATTATAAAAAAATTATACTACAAAGTCATGTTTATCAAAATATTTTACTTCACATAAACCTACAAGGGCACTTATGAAACGTCAGAAGCTAGGTGCACGGTTCCAATTGGTCGTTTCCTATGGAGAAGAGCCGGCAAGAAACTCCACGGTTACTCTTTTAAAAATCCATTGAGTTTGTCAAATATTCTTGATTAAAGATTTCAACATACTAATTCGATAGATATGTTTTTAAGCGGGCCGAATTGAGAACGTCCTGCCTATCGATTCTGTAAAAATTTCACCGTGATAACATAGGTGAAGTGAACGTAAAGTGAACTATCAATGGAGGCAATCTCTAACATCAGAGGGGCAATTCTCGTAATTTTTAAGAACGTTCACAGTCTGATCTCAGTCTCAATCTGTCAAAAATACTTCAAATTTCCCTACATTTTGACAAGTTTTTGATATTTGTTAGTCGCCGAGATGAGACTGCGACTAGGTTTTGAACGTTTCAAATTACGAGAATTGGCCTACAGGTGGAATGACAGTTCACTTCACCTTAGTTTTCACGGTGAGATTTTTACAGAATAGCACTGCTTTTTTGAAGTCGGTTAAAAATAAGTGAATATTTGCTTTGTCTCGTCAAAAATACTATTACAGCGTGGAACATTAGAAAATTCTTGCAGTTTTGGTTTCTTATAGAAGCGGTGGTGGCGGTCGCTACATAACGGCCGCAGTGAGGGCTATCATGAAAATGGGCTTTCACTTTATATAATCAGCCTCCACTGCTGGGAACAGGCTTCCTCTCATCGAGAGGAAGTGGGCTGTAATCCACCACGCGGGCCCACTGCGAGTTGGTAGATGTCACATGTCTTTGAATGTTTGGTTCTAGGACATGCCGGTTTCCTCACGATGTTTTCCTTCACCGTTTTGAGAGCAGTGGTGTTATTTTTAGGTAGGTTATTTTTTTGCCAGTATTTATGAACAACCAAGGAAGTTTATTTCCACATCTACAAGTCATCAGTAATCTTAAAACATACGCTCAAAAATATACACAAAGTAATCAAAATGGAGTCGCTGACCAGTCCAAGAACACTGTTGCTACCAAACCAACTATACTTAACCTTTTTCTTGGTCAACCTCCTTTTGTCCACAACCAACTTTTTGGGCCAAGAATTATAGTCTGTGGGCACGCTTTGACATTGACTTGGATGCCATTTGCGAGGAGTATTATTTGAATTTTTCGCTTGTATACAAACTTCATGTGGTTTTCCGTCTTGGAGTGATATTTTGAACGGCTCGTCGATAGGGATGGTTTGTGATCTAAGGGTGTAGGCCACGTCTGATGAGTACTGCAGCTTGTTGGCGCTGTCTCGAATGTAGAGGATGAAATCGCCGATGTCATCGTTCGAGGTTATGAACCAATGGGCGTAGATCGATGATTGGGAGCTGAAAGAGATAAAAATTGGTTTGAGAAATTTTGACGCAGTTGGGTAAAAGTTTGGAATGAAGTGGATAGATTTGTTTGGGTGATAGAGATGATGCGATAATAACGAGATAAAATTACTATTAATAATCATGAAAACTTGGAGAATAGTTTTTTTTTATTATTAAATTAGTAGAGAAGTATGCTGCAGCCCTTTTTGTAATACGGTGCAAATAAAAATCACTTAAAAGTAGTTCTGGGAAAATTGCGGACATGCATACATACGGGTCGAAGACAGAAAGTTTTTATTTGAAGTTTTTTTAAAGTAAACTTCGAGCCGAAAGCAAAAAAGACATAATATTTTGTAACAATCACTTTTACATCACACACGCAATTTTGGTAAATAAAAAAAAAATATTTTAACTGATTTTTAAAGACATTTCATAATATTATACCGTAATTCCAAATTTTTTGACGTTTTTCTCGTGAATACAGTGTTACCAAAAACACAAAAAGAATCTCTCCGGCGGGGAATCGAACCCCGGTCTCCCGCGTGACAGGCGGGGATACTTACCACTATACTACCGAAGACATGGTGTCAACGCTGAAATCTGCAACCTATTGGTGCAAAAGAGAGGCTACATACAAATTCTGATCACTATAATTATAATATTCTGTCTTCAAACGTAGTTTTTATAGCAACAACCTATGATTATTGACATTTCATATAAGTAAGGCTTCCAACCCCGCAATACCGTGTTCCCGGTATTCCGGCCCGCGTCATTTTCCAGTCTCGCGTGTTGCGGGACTAGAATTAATGAAAGACTTCGTAATGAGAATACATTTCATCTGAGGTAAACGATCAAATAGGTAAACGAGTGGTAACCAAATCGAAAAAAAAAACAAAAAAAAAATGTAGATCTAATGAAATATAACCACAAATGACTATTTCCTATCGACATACGATTACAAAAGTTTTAAAACCATGCCTGCGAAAAAAAAAACACAAAAAGAATCTCTCCGGCGGGGAATCGAACCCCGGTCTCCCGCGTGACAGGCGGGGATACTTACCACTATACTACCGAAGATGTGACAACAGTACCCAAATTTGCGATCTATTGGTACAGTCAACAGCAAAAGTAGATGATGAAAATCAGAAATTCAATACTAATGAACGGAGTTCGCGTCAGAACTGTGTGGCGTCGAAGTAGTAAATGTTTGGTATAATTTACAATCACATACTTTTGAATCACTTCGACGCCACACAGTTCTGACGCGAACTCCGTTCATTAGTACTGAATTTCTGACTTTCATCATCTACTTTTGCTGTTGAATGTACAATATCATTAGAACGATCGTTTGGAAAGACTTATTAAGTCACAATTTATTGTAATAAAAACCACACAAAGTTGTATCATAATCATCATCTGCCTTGCGTTCTCCTATGTTAAGTTAGGCTTCCAGTCAAACCGGATGCCGCTGAATACTTACCAGTATTTTACATGCAGCGACTGCCTATCTGACCTCCACAGCCCAGTTACTGGGTAACACGATACCCCTTGGTAAGACTGGTTGTCAGACTTTCGGGCTTCTGAAGACCCAGTATGTATTACCCAGTAACTGGGTTGAGGAGGTCAGATAGGCAGTCGCTCCATGTAAAATACTGGTATTTAGCTGCATCCGGTTAGACTGGAAGCTGATCCCAACATAGTTGGGAAAAGGCTAGGCAGATGATGATGTTTATCTAAGTACCGTGACGTATCCAGTTATCTATACTAATATTATAAAGAGGAAAGATTTGTATGTATGTTTGTAACAAATTGGCTCAAAAAGTACTGGACCGATTTTAAAAATTCTTTCACCATTTGAATGCTACCTTATCACTGATTAATATAGGCTATTTTAATTGCAAGAAAAAAATAAAATGTTTAAAAAATAAATGTCCACCCGTGCGAAGCCGGGACAGGCCGCTAGTTCGTCATATTTTAAGAGACTAATTTTATGACTGATAAATTAAATTATGTTGTAAAAACATATATTAATTCTTGTAAACAAGAATTAAAGTAAAACTATTGCTTCAAACTGTGTTTAGAAACACAAAAAGAATCTCTCCGGCGGGGAATCGAACCCCGGTCTCCCGCGTGACAGGCGGGGATACTTACCACTATACTACCGAAGATGTGAATACTACGGCGAAATAACGTACTGCTTGGTACTATTAATAATACCAGTACTATTAATATTATTGACCCACTGCAGGGCAAACCCCTCTTAGACAAGGCGCGAACGCTTGCCTTTGTACTTCTTATTTCAATATTGAAAAAATGTTAAAACTGTAAAAAACTATTAAAAATTTCAGAATTCACTTGCACGTCCCGTTCCATGATTAATTTGGATCACTCATTCCGCACACGGGCCGTATGAGTGCTCTTAAAAATCATTACTATACTGAATAAATACGTATTATTTTTATCGTGTAATATGACTTAAAAGTGAAGTTGTTAAAGAATGTGTGTAACCAAACTTATAAGCTCAAGGAAGGATTTTTTTTTGTGTTCACCGATTTCTCCGTCAATTGTGGAACTATTTTAAAAATTCTTTTTTTTGTTTCAAAGGGTACGCTTTCGAGGTGGTCCCATTTTCACCAAGTCGAAATCTGATGAGGGTATCCCATGGAAATCGAGGGATACCCTCAAATTTTATATGCACACCTATAGCGATTTGGGTATTTTTTATAGTAACTCGTGCATTTGCTCTCCGAAAACACCATTTGGTGAAGTGGAACTGATGATGAAGACTACAGATGGCCATCGGAACTACTCAATAATAAGTATTTCACGGGTTGCGATTCGATTAGGTACTTTAATGTGGTTGCTAAGCAATTTATGCTCGGCACAATGCGTATGGTGAAGTGGAGCTGACGGTGACTTCTCAATCAGCTCCAGTTCTCCTGGTTCTTACGAGGAGAACTCCTCAACAATTAACGTTCCTGTATCGGGAAAAGTAATATTTTGTAAAAAAGGTAATGAGCAGTTGACATTAGGCTATTGTAACTTAGATAAATTACAAAGTGACCCACTAAAAAGTAAAAAATAAAAAACTTTTTTACAAAAAAACAACCGACTTCCAAAAAAACTTTACAAAGTGAAAAATAACTAATTTCGGAAGTCGGTGGCAAAAAAAAGGTGTATGTATTTATAGTATTTTTAAGTTATATTAATATTGTATGTGTCCTTGATGTCTGAAATAAATTGATAAATAAATAAAAACTAAAACACAGATTTTAAAAAACTTTTTAATTCAGACTTTTAATTCCATAGAATTTTAGTACCTACAGTAAAACTTATGAAACTAGCGTTAGTAGTAAAAAAACATTATAATTACTTATTACCTAATGTGAGTATTAACCCAGTGCTGGATGTAATGCGTGTCCGCAATAACAGCCAGGATGCCATTGGTGCTCGCGCGCAACCTGCCGAGCGGCGCGGGCGCATCGCTTGCGCAGCGCGGCCGCGGCGTGAAACACATTATATTGGACACGCAGGGCGCTGAATGATCTATGCGTATAATGAGCCTACAAGCAGCACGTGAACATCATCATCTGCCTAGCCTTTTCCCAACTATGTTGGGGTCGGCTTCCAGTCTAACCAGATGCAGCTAAATACCAGTATTTTACATGGAGCGACTGCCTATCTGACCTCCAAAACCCAGTTACTGGGTAATACGATACCCCTTGGTAAGACTGGTTGTCAGACTTTCGGGCTTCTGACTACCCGTAACGACTGTCAAAGATCCACAAATGACAGCCGGGACCAACAGCTTAACCTGCTTTCCGAGGCACGGAGGGATCTCGGTATGTAAAGATGGTCACCCATCCACAGACCAACCGCGGCAAGCGTAACTTAACCTGATCGATCGACCTGTGTGGCTGTTATTATTTAGCCACGGGGCAGCACGTGAACAATGCGCTCTAAACAGTGTTATTTTCACTTGAGAATTACAACGTTCGAACTAGTGGGCTATCATGTTCGCTCTGATCGACAGCGCCCTACGCTCTCTGTCGGTCTCCTCATCGTCACTTATGGCTTAACATTCAGTGATCACACCGAGGCTTACAGTGAGCCGGCTCACAATCGGCAATAGGCTTGTCAACTGAAAAAATCTAATTAGTCCGTCAGTTAGATTATCAAAAAATATATGACCCGTATTTTTTCTTTTGTTACGTAAACCAAAATTGACGAAGATACGAGCGCTTTTAAAATTCTCAATACGTCACACCTTGGTATAATTTTTAGTGCGTTCTGACGTCACGAGCCCCCACTCCCGAGTTTTATCTTTGTCAATATTCATTGATTTACAAAAACAAAAAAATACGTGTCCATTATTTTCCAATACTCTAACTGACGGACTAAATAGATTTTCAATTTATTGATGGTGGAAACTAGCCTATTGACTAGACGTTTAGCGTGAACGCGGCCTTTGTGTTGACGGCATATCAAACTTATAATCTTCTAATATTTCTGCAATGCAGGCGAGATGTAATACATTGTAGCCACTTTAAAGGAAATATCAAAATAATAAATAAGTACATCCAGAGAAGTTTTTAAAGTTTTCATTTTCGCGCGCCGTGTTTCTTGTTCCTCTTCAGTTTATTACGACTTCCTTCACCGTCTCCTCCCCAGCTATCATTTCTTCACATGACATGGTACATTCTGCTTCAGCCGCATTGTTCACAAATCTGAACTCGCCGTTGTTCCTCAGTTTATTGATCTCACTCCTCAGTAGGATAAGGAAGTAAATCTGCACAGCTAGAAAAACAAAGAGGTTGGATTAATTGGAACGAAGTTCCATAAGACTGTGCCGACCGTACTGTGGCGCCCTCATCGTTTGTTTGGTTATTTTAAACAATTTAGAATGAAAATTAGTAGTTTCATTATAATCCTGTTATCTGTTATCCGTTTTAAGGATTATAATGAAACTAAACAATATAAAACTACCGTATCTAATAATATTAACGTATAATCTTGTGAAGCACAACTTAACGTGCTTATTTTCTGCATTTTCATTCTAAATTGTATAAAATAACCAAATAAACGATGAGGGCGCCACTGTGCGGTCGGCACAGTCATAACGCACGTCAAGGTGGGTTTAGACCAAACGAACGAAGAGCTAGAGCTAGAACAAGAGCATTCTTTCTTGATCTTTTAGTGCAAGAATGAGAACCAAGAACTAGAATTATTGCGCATGTGTTTAGATCAGCCGAACGAATGTTCATTGTTCATTCGTGTCAATTCTGTGGTTGATAGGGCTCCGCTATGTCCGACTCTGAGAGCGATATTATAATTGCAAGTGCTGCATTTATTATTTTGTCTGAAACACTTAAAAAGAAAAGAAGGAAGAGACATTAGAGGGTGTGGTCTTTATTGCTTCTTCAACATTACATTCAAGTATATTTGCAATTTCCTGCCAAGCATCTTGTTTGAAAGTTGTATTTTTATAATATTCAAAAGTCGGATCCCACAGACATCTAGCATTTTGGTAGACTTCTATCATTAAATTACATTTTTCTTGAGTCCAATCCATCATTAAACCTTCGATACTTATGTATTCAAATCGCTAGAACACAGGAACGCTTTGAAGAGACCGCTCCGGCGAACGATCGCGTCCGAACACGAAAGAATGCTCTAACCAAACTGTTCGCGCGCTCTAGTGTCGTTTACATCTAGCGAGCGAACATTCTTAGATTATTCCATAGAATCTATGCGAGCGACGCTAGAACAACGAAGGAATGTTCTCTCTGTGTTTACACTAATAGAATTTGACGGAGAGGGGATAGAATGAGCATTCGCTCGTCTGATGTAAATCGGCCTTTATACTTTGCACACTTGGCGAATGAGAGCTAGATCGAAAAAAGTGTAACATTTTGACCATCACGACACGTGTCGTGACGGTCCAAGCGACAGGAACTTCGTTCCAACCGGTGGAGTGCTACGACACCTCGCGTTTTTTCGTTTTTATAATTCTATCCAAGCTTCTACTAATAGTTGCACATGAACAATAAATCTCTTTGAAAAAATTATACTCCATTTACAGATAGTGCAATCCACGAAGACGCGCCCCACTCTTTTTCCTAATGCTTACAGCAGAAGTGTGCAACATTCCGCTAGTGTTTTAGTTTAAACAAACACCAATGAAAGAACTAAAACACCAATGGAATTAACTAGCGATAAACACTAACGATTCGGAAGAAGAGTGGGGCGCGTCTTCGTGGAGTGCACTATCTATACTTACAATAACATTAGACATTTAAACAAACCTTTTTTACCGTCTGTTCAATCGATTTTGACTTCTATTCCGTAGGAATAAGGATGGCATTAAAAGCAGTAAACAGTTGTTATTGTAAGCACTTTTTTTGCTTTTATTGCCATCCTTATGCCTACGGAATAGAAGTCAAAATCGGTTGAACAAGCTGTAAAAAAGGTTTGTTTAAATGTCTAATAAGTATATACTATTTTAAAAATAAAAACAAATATATGCTCACTTATTACGACGAAAAAAAATGACAATGGCAACACTACTGTCGACCAATAACGCAAGTTGTATGCTATTAAATCACTTATTGCTTTAACGAAGCATAAGGCAGTCAACAGACAAGTTATTATCAACATCCCTATGCTGAGGAAGTAGAATGCCCTTAGCAGCTTCACGTTTTTCTGCAAAAGAAAAATATTTATTAGCTTTTGTTCCAAGGATGAGTTACGAGTGGTATGATTAGTTTAATTTTATATTTAAATAAAACAATAATCACTTAAGGTGAATGCGCAATGGTAGACCGCGAAATTCAAATTTTATTACGTTTTTTTGCAATTTGCAGGTCAGTATCAGGTCGTATCTTGATCAAAATTTGATTCGCGATTATAACAGGTACGTACCTAAAGAATTAATACATCTTTTTAAGTGAGATTTGTACCACAAGCACTTTTCCATATGAGATTTCTTCGTGTGGTACAAATCTAAGTTAGGAAGATGTATTAATGATTCTAATGATTATAATTCTTTATATACGTACCTGTTATAGTCGCGAATCAAATTTTGATCAAGATACAACCTGACACTGACCTGCAAATTGCAAAAAACGTAAGACAATTTGAATTTCGCGGTAACCACTGCGCAATCACCTTAACATCAATCTTCCAAAAATGACAGAGGAGCGTTCTCATCCACTTTACGTCATCTTATAAACTGGACAGGACAAAGGCCTCTTTCAAGTGCACCTCAACAGCCCGTTCTCCACTTTCCACATCCAGCTTTTCTGGGTCACTTTTCTTAGGTTCTCGGTTCAAGTAGCTGGCTTCCCATTCCAAGTGGATTTGCCGATTAGGGTCCTCCACTCAATGATTCTTCGTTTCCTCAAACCCTCAACTTTATAAAGATAAGTACATCATCATCTGCCTAGCTTCTATGTTCTATGTTATGGGTTTGGTTTCCGCACTTAGTCCTTCAAATGGACCATTGTGCGTGGACCATGGCGGCCGTCGGTGGTTATTCCAACCAGCCCACCTCCCTCCAGAAGCTGATTAGGTCTCCTGGTCTATTGAGGACATATGTGTGTGATCTGGGTGTCCCGAGGGTTTCTGATCTAATCTGGGTGACGCCTGTGCACTCAAAGAGCACATGCGTAACGGTTTCTTCAGCCTCCATGCAAGCTCTGCACAGGGGACTGTCCATTATGCCTATAGCGTGGAAATGTTTATTTAGCGAGCAGTGTCCCGTGATGGTCCCCGTCACCAGGCGCAAGCCTTTCCTGTCCAGTCGCAATAAACGTCTGGTTAGCCTGCCAATCAATGATGGCATAGCTTCCTTGGACTGCCTGCAGCCTGGTGACGATCTGCCTAGCTTTTTCCCAACTATGTTGGGGTCGGCTTACAGTCTAACCGGATGCAGCTGAATACCAGTGTTTTACATCGAGCGACTGCCTATCTGACCTCCACAATCCAGTTACTTTATAGGATACCCCTTGGTAAGACTGGTTGTCAGACTTTCGGGCTTCTGACTACCCGTAACGACTGTCAAAGATCAATGACAGCCGGGATCAACGGCTTAACGTGCTTTCCGAGGCACGGAAGCGTCTCGTTATCTAAAGATGGTCACCCATCTACAGACCAACCGCGGCAAGCGTAGCTTAACCTGATCGATTGACCTGTGCGGCTGAAGTTAACATTAGAATCTAAGTTCCGTATTACAGAACGGCACTCAATACTCAAGCATTACTTAAAACTAGTTTCAACCAATCAAATGGCTTGAATCTAGTTTTAAGTAATGCTTGAGTATTGAGTGACGTTCTGTAATACGGGCCTAAATCTCACCTTATGTCCTCCAACGATGAAAACTATGGTCACTACGAAATCCGTAAAGAAAATAACAATTGCAATAATTGATACAATCACTTCTGTATATAGCCCGCTGATTCCGCCTGCCCTTTCATACATCCTGATAAACATCATAGTACTTATCGTTGCAAATGTCAATATTAAGATGAGAATCGCATCTGCTGTCTGAAATATAAGAAAGATAGTTAGTATACACGTCGTATAGTTGATTTCTTAGGCTTAAATTGATAATCGGCTAATATACTCACCATTTTGAAATATCCCCACGCGAGCAAGCCATATCGTAGCGGCAAACAGAAACAACATCTTTTGAACACTGGAATTTCTCCTTTCATTTTGATTTTCGTTCATTAGACGGTCCGATATTTCTAGATCACACTTAAATTCACTTTTTATGAACTCTTTACACCTTTCAAAGGCAAACGCTTATGATGCAAGTGTTATACAGCTGATTATTGCACTGAATTTAAATAATAACAAAATTTAAAGTATAAACCCTTACACTCACGGACCACACATATTATTGGTTGTCTGATTGTTTAACTATTATGTCTACTTTGCGAATAGTGAATGGTCGCGTTGGTTTAGATAAACTGAACTCTGTTGAAAAAAACACAAATATTTATAATGATTTAACCTCTATACTTATCTATCACGTTTCTCTAGATAAATAATACTACTGCACATTACTTGTAAACACGATAACTGGGAATTTTGTTGTAAAACCCGTGACTGTTCATGGAGTTTCTTGTTTGTTGTTCTCTATTTAAGAGTCCGTGCACAAAATTCCCTAGCTAGAGTTTAGGTAAATTCATTGCGATGCTATGTTTGTGTGCACCGTTCACGCACACACGCGTAAAGATCGAGCGTAGTGATCGCTTATACAGTTTTGATCCTATAAATGATATTTCTTTATTCATGTATGTACTTATGGTTAAGAAATAAAAGTTGGAATGTTTGTCTAGTATAGTATTCGTGTAGTATAATTACCACAATCAACATAAAAATGGTACAATTTGGTGTTATATGCATTTGGTACCTACCTATACTACCTACCTACATTAGGTACCTACATATTTTAGACATTCAATAACATTGAGGCACCGTAATATTATTACAGTACTGTGACTCGGCCCTGTTCTTGAAATAATTACTTACAGCCGCGCGGTACGTAAACACGCGATAGGGCTGCCAGCCTACAGTATTTTAATTTCATCAACCTACTTGAGTTTATTTCTAATCTTGTGATTGTATAGGTAAATATTATATTTATTTATTTATATTTATTTATATATACTTTATTGTACACCACAAAAATACAATAAGTAAAGATACATCAAACACTATAAAATATACAATGGGCGGCCTTATCGCTTTCTGCGATCTCTTCCAGGCAACCTTAGGATGGACAGTGATTTTCCTGGACATAAAATGGGGCTGTCGTTGGTGCAAATATAATGTACACAATACACTAAAATATATACACAGATATATACATATCCAAAATTATTGATACATAAATACTAAATATATAAGCAACGAAAATAAAAGAAGACAGTAGATGATTGCAGTTAGGACAACAATATCACAAAGACAAGTAGTGTTGCTTTACGAGTCTTTTGAAGACATGTAACGACTGCGCGCGTTTTATTTCAACTGGCAATGCATTCCACAAACGAGCGGCCTGGACAGTAAAGGATTTATCAAGGAAGGTTGTGGAATGCATAGGCATTTTGAGCTTCAAGTTATCTGATGACCTTAAAAATTTCGTATGGGAGTCACAAAGAAACTGGAAACGCTTCTTGAGATAGAGTGGGGTGGAAGGGGATTATATTTTAATTAAAAAAAAATGAATTTCGTTATGAATGAAATAGGAAGAGTTCAATAAAAAATATGTTGTATTTTTTGATTAGTAGATTTAAGAAAAAAAAAACTTTATTCAACAGTAAACAACATATCACCAGTAATTACTGTCTTTTCAGAAATTGCATTGTCATCGACTTTCAATGTACTCGTAAATACTTCTATGCACTTCTAGCGCTGATCAAAAGTAAAAGCTTACAAGTTCTTGAGACGAAGCCGTAGCGATTTGATTTGAATCACGTTTTGTAAGAATCTGTCTGATACGTGCCACGTTTCAGCCTTTTTTTTTTGGTGATGCGATTCTTTCTTTCGACCCATTATCTAAAACAAATTTCTGTATTAATACCAGTAACTTATAGGCAGTGTTGGGCTCAATAACTAAAACACTCCATCGATTGATTAGTCAAACCAAAGCATTAAAGAACCATTAAAAAAAATATGTGTGTGGCCGGGGGACCTTCGTCAGGAACAAGGCTTCTTCTCACATAATTATGATTTAAAACAAAAACAAAAATTTCTCAGCCGCCATTTTGGATTTACATTTTGACCTCACATCGACTATAACACCCTCGAAAACTATGAAAACGATACTCATGATGAACAATTTGAGAATTATCGCAGCCGCCATTTTGGATTTACAACGTCACTATCTGCTTTAAAACCCTCGAAAACCCTGAAAACGACACTGATGACAAAAAATTAGAAAATTTTCGCAGTCGCCATTTTGGATTTTCAGTTTCACCTCACTATCGACTTTAGCGCCCTCAAAAACTATAAAAATGATACATATGATGAAAAATTTCAAAATTTTCGTAGCCGCCATGTTGAATTTACATTTTAACGCCACTATCGGCTTTGAAACCCTCGAAAATCATGAAAACGACATCAATAACTAAACATTTAGAAAGATTTTTAACATTCTTAGGCCCATTCCTGTACAATAGATTAAATAGAAAACTAAGTATCTATAAACTAAATTACTATAGCTGTAAGAAAATTGTACTTAATTATTTACTAACCATCGACTATGCACAAACAGAAGACCTACTTAGTGTCTGCAAATAGAACTGCTAACATGCTATTTTACTTTTTATTTACCTAAGTTTTTAATTTAGTTTTTTTTTTTAAGTTATAATCATTGTTAATTTATTACATTAAGTATTTATGCACTTTCTAGCCTGAAGCACAGGTTCAACCTAGTTCAGGCAAATTAGCAACTGTGCGCTATTTTAATTGTTAAGCTATTCATTGTAAATGTATTCCCTTTTTATAAATAAACGATTATTATTATATTATTATTATTTGATTTTTTTTGCAACCGCCATTTTGGATTCATATGTTGACCTCACTACTGACTTTAGCACCCTCGAAAACTATGAAAATGACACCCATGACGAAAATTTTGAAAATTTTCGCAGCCACCATCTTGGATTTACATTTTGACCTCACCGGTTATCGACTTTAGCAACCTCAAAAACTAGAAAAATGACAACAGCGCCAGCCGAGTCCAACTATATAGCTAAGAACCATCCAAATGACACAACACGCGCACACCAGTATTTTATATATATCAAAAGATTTAATGTTCTTCATAAATATACAAAGTACTTACTTAAAATAAAATTATTACTTACCGGATCAAAATGTAAATCAAAAGATTTAATGTTCTCCATAAGTATACAAAGTACTTACTTAAAATGAAATTAATACTTACCGGATCAAAATATGGTAGTCGGCGTACAATTTCAGAAAATCATGTTTACGTAGAACGCACGCGCCTGCGATACAAAGTGACGCGTCCTCACGCTGGGAAGGCCCGGTCGCTACTGACGGGATCGATTTTGCGCGGTCGATAATATAGTTAATTTTGCCATTTGTTTACGAAATGAAGTTATTGTGTATTTATAAAATAAAATTTAGATTCTATTAAATGGTTAGCTTAAGATTAATAGGTAATTTTTAAAATTTCTTAAAAGTATTTCTAAGGAATAGAAAAAAATACTTATTTGTCTAGAACTTTTCCAAAAGTTATGTTATTTCAAAATTTTTTTCTGCTATATTTTGTACTGAAATTGAAAAAAGTGGTTCAGCCACGTGCAAGTAGACCATATAATGATGCTGATGATTTTTTTTAATGTTCAAAATCAAAAGTAGTTTCTTGTAAACGGATAATCAAACGTCAGTCTCGCGTCATTTTTCGGAAAACTTGTTGCGAAATTTAGTGATTTTCCATGAATACTTAATTTTTTTGAAAAATCCCTTTCAGCCACATGCAAGACAAAGAACTAAACTCTTCAATTCACAAATAATTTTGTTTAAATTTTCTTTCCCTTTCCCACAACGAACGAACAAAATTGATCAAAATCCGCCAATTTCGTGCACGGCCCCTTAAGGGCCTATACTACCTCAAATGGCTTAGCATGATCCTCCGAATTGCTAAAAAGATAAGCGGTAAATATGTCCAGTGATGTAAATTGCCGAAAATAACAAAACAAGGTTTTCCCTTTTTGATTAAGTAATTCTAGAGAATTTGTTTGTTTACAATTTTAATTGTGTTTTTTTGGACAATATGTTATGATTTGCCATTGTTATTGTCAATTACAGTTATACAGTTTAACTTTGGGATGATGCTATTTTTAGATGCTCTGCATAGAAAAACATCTTTGTATATATTAAAAAAAATTTTTTGAAAGTCCAAAAGTACACGACTCATAATGCTCATTTGATCGTATAAAAAAACCGACTTCCAAAAAAACACTACAAGTGAAAAATAACTTTAATTTCGAAGTCGATGGCAAAAAAACTTTTATTAAAAAAAAAAACAACCGACTTCTAAAAATTGAAAAAAAAACCACAAAGTGAAAAAAGTAATTTTAAATTAAATAACTACTACTAACTAAAACTACTACTTACTTGAAAAAGAAATTAACTCAAAATTATGAAATAACTTCAATTTCGGAAGTCGGTGTCTTGGGATCTGTAAAAGATACTCACGATTTTATAAGTTACTACCTGACCCCGCAAATGTCGTTTTGGAAAAAAAAAATAGATAGTAGCCTATTCTCAGACCTACCCGACATGCACACAAAATTTCATACAAATCTGTCCAGCCGTTTCGGAGGAGTACTAACACTGTGATACGAGAATTTTATATATTAAATTAGTAAAAGGAAATGCACTACACAATACTGTAAAATAAATTATTGCATCACAAAACTGCAATATTATGTAATGTTACGTTGTCGCGTCTGATTAATCCAACCAATAATTAAACGTTAAAAATAAGAATTTATGAGGGTAGTTGATCAACACAGTCACACAAAATAAAAAAATCACATCTACCCTACTCAGTATTTTCTCATGACATTTCTAAGAATTAATGAATTAAGGGCCAAAGCCTGCCGGGGCAGCGGGATTGTCCGAAAGGGTTACCGCTACCCCGGAACACAAAGGGCTAAGGAAGGAACACGGGTGGGTTTTAGTCAGTAAGAGTCTGACACTCCCTTCTGCTCCACCCAGAGCGGGAGGGGTCATTGGATGATTTCCCATCCACAAAAAAAAAAAAATATCTTCAGGTAGCCCGCGCAATTCGAATCTTCTTACGTTTTTTTTGCAATTTTCAGTTATGCATTGGGTTGAATGTTGATCAAAATTTGATTCGCGGCCGTAACAAGTATGTGTTTACAGAATTATAATCATTAAAGTCATCAATACGACTCTATAAGACCACATGGTCTTACACCACCACACACCCTCCGACCACATGGATTACAATCATAACTACGACAATTCCATGATGTTAGGATTATCTGGTCTTAAAGAGTTGTATTGATGACTTTAATGATTATAATTCTGAAAATACATCCTTGTTACAGCCGCGAATCAAATTTGGATCACCATATAACCATATACTGACTTGCAAATTGCAAAAAACGTAAGGAAATTTGGATTTCGCGGTCTACCTTGAGCATCCACCTTAAAGTATGACCCTTATAAAAGCAGAAGATATTCAAAATTATAGTAAAAAACAATGAACAATTTTGCATACAATCTCCAGTCTGCCTGCGAAGTATATAAAGTAGATACAGTTCAAAGTATGGAACACTCAGACGGCAGATGGAAAAAATAAAGGTTAATTCCTTCCTTGAATCCTTATAAGTTTTATCACATTCATTCTTTAACAAATTCACTTTTAATGTGGTCATAATACACGATAAAAATAATACGTATTTATTCAGTATAGTAATAATTTTTAAGAGCACTCATACGACCCGAGTGCGGAATTAGTGATCCAAATTAATCATGGAACGGGACGTGCAAGTGAATTCTCAAATTGTTAGTTTTTAACATTTTTAACATTTTTTCAATATTGAAATAAGAAGTACAAAGGCTATACAACGTGTAACGTTAAATGCGCAAAACCTCATACACCCCAATTACAGCATTGAGTTAAAAGCATAATACAATGAACAAAACTATTTTTTTTTAAAGCTAACTATTTTTATTAAGAAAATCGTGTTGACCCTAGCATTGCTTTATGCATTCAAAATTGAGTCTTATTGCCTTAAAATAAGACTTAATTTTCTTTGGCTCAATCGGCGGATAGTATGGCAAAATACATCATTTTTGAAAAAAAAAACCTATATTAAAAGTTACTGAAATCGATTCAGTAGTCAATTATGAACAAACTATTTTCAGGTTTTGCGCATTTAACGTTACACATTGTATATTCTAAGTTAGACATTATGACGTTTTATTAAAGCGCGCGGATTGACTGATCCACTTTATTGACCATATCATTTTTATCTCAGGTTTAACTAATTTTTAACTTCGCCATAATGCTTTAACTATTTTACACTAAGACCCGTATTACAGAACGTCACTCAATACTCAAGCATTATTTAAAACTAGTTTCAACCAATCAAATGGCTTGAATCTAGTTTTAAGTAATGCTTGAGTATTGAGTGACGTTCTGTAATACGGGCCTAAATCTTCTTCGATTTTTGTTTTTATTGAAGAGAGGATCACTCAATCCACAGGCACATATAATAAAGCTGAAGAGTTTGTTTGTTTGAACGCGCTAATCTCTGGAACAGTCGACTTTGAAAAAATATTTTTGCCTTTGATAGCCCAATCTTCGAGGAAGGCTAAAGGCTACTTAATATCACGCTTGGACCTTTAGGAGCACAGCAAAAATAATAAAAGTCACAAAGAACGCTAAGCGAAAACGAATTAAGAGCAGGCGATGCGATGCGACGGGCGGGTCGGGGAACAAGAAATTCCGCGTAGATGAACTCGCAGGCAGAAACTAGTCGGGCGGAGAGTAATGGGTAACCCTCCGTCCTATCAGGACCAGGCCCGTGCCGGACGGCGCGTACGTGTTCCATGCGCGCCTCAAAGAGATGTCAGCAGTAAGGAAGGGGCCCGTAAGGGCCGAAGCCTGCCGGGGCAGCGGGATTGTCCGAAAGGGTTACCGCTACCCCGGAACACAAAGGGCTAAGGAAGGAACACGGGTGGGTTTTAGTCAGTAAGAGTCTGACACTCCCTTCTGCTCCACCCAGAGCGGGAGGGGTCTTCCTCAAAAAAAAAAAAAAAAAGGCAGAAACTAGTACTAATAAATAATAATAAATTGTACTCACTATTGTATATCTCTAAACGCCAAATCTGGTTCAGATACAAAGTCGAACGCACTCTCTCCCACAGTGTTGCTATGCTCCGAAATCATGGTATCAACCAAAATGTTGCCAGTGCACAATAATCGATCTTCGTCTACAGTCAGTAGATTTTCATTTTGTAATGTTACCGGTTCAGCGCAGGTTAGATTTTGGTATTTGTCGTCCATTTTTAATAAAGATGGTATCATATGGTTTAAGTAATGTTTTAAAGGGCGCGTGAAGCAATCGCATTTTAAGCTGTTTCCTGTAAATAAAACAAGGAATTTAAAAAATTTACAATTATTTATAATTTGAGTACAAAGGTACTGCTTATTTCTTAAGAAATTTCTTCCAGCAGACCTGCGAAAGGAGAAGTAAAAAAAGAAATGTAGACAATAGTGTGTGATAACAAGAAGAGAAAAATATGAATGTGTGAAGTCTAAAACTAAAATATTAAATAAACTGACACAATTAATGCAAAAAAAAAAATATAATAATAATAATAATATAATAAAAACGTTTATTTTCTCCACCACATAATGAAAAGTTAGCAGGTACAATACATAACTGTGTATACAAAAATACATTGATATTGTGGAGACTGGAGCCTGTACTAGGAATACCTGTGTCACAGGTCTCCAGGCCTCCAAACTACACGGACAAGTCACACTGATACAGACGTCTATTAACAGATGCTAATGTTAATGGGATGAAAGATAAAAAGAAAAAACAAAACTAATGTTAAAAAAATGGAAAGTAAAAATCAAACAATTAATTAACTAAACAGAAAAGTAGGGTGTGTGGGTGTGGGTGTTGGTGTGGGTGTGTGAGTGTGGGTGTGTGAGTGCGGGTGCATGGGTGTGGGTGCGTAGTGAGTGTGTATGTGATATTCAAAACTTGTCTTAATATGGTATACCACTTTAGGCCACATGTCAAGCTGCTTTTTATGAGATGACTTCCAAGAGTCTCTCAGTGGCTTCATAATCATGAGATTGAAGCCAATTTTTGTCTATATTTTTACAATGAAATAAAGATAAGGTGTAGATGGTAATGGCTTTATTGACTTTGTTGTAAAGGTAAAAGGAAAATCTACGGCTGAAGCTGGTTTTGAAGGACCTAGATTTACAGACTGTGAAGTAATAATATATATATAAATAACTACCTATACTTAAATAAATACATAATGCTAAAATATACAAACATATATATATAATTATAACGGCGTATGCGATAGGTTAGCGGCACTGCCGTCATCAGTAGGGTTTTCTGGTAGAGGGTTCATGGCGTAGGTTTCAAACAGAGTTTACACTTCTCACAATCACTTTTATTTTACAGTAGTTATAATTTCAATTACAGAGGTATACTGAGCAGAGTGAACCAGCGGTCCCGTTGGGAGGGTCCGAACTACTCGATGGCTTCCAAAAGAGTGTCCAACCAACTTTTCTTCGACTCAAAACGTAACCGTCGGCCCCCCCAACGATTCCGCTCACATGACTTGTGACGTCACGGCGTTACTCCACCCCCGTACAATGAAATCAATTGCCTATCTTATTATTGCTAAATTGTCGTACTCTCCGACATATATATAAATATACTCACAGTATAGAGGAAAGGTAATGCTCTTTTAATCGACATTTAAATAGAGAAATACTTTTTAAATCACGAATGCTAGGCGGAAGTGAATTCCACAATCTTACAGCATGGATAGAGAAGGAATAAGAATAGTAGCTTGTTTTATGAGGATGAGATTTAAGGAGGGATCTTAGGTGTGATCTACACGGTGCGTCGCTAGGGCGAGCGTAAGAAAAACGCTCACGCAAGTAGGAAGGATAAGACGGGTTGTGTAAGATGTTGAAGAGGAGTCATAAAATCCGAGTATTCCTGCGAAGACGTATTGGGAGCCACTTGAGTTCCTTGCGAAGGTGAGAAACATGGTCATACCATCATGGTCATGGTCATAAGGTGGTTGGTGGACATTTTTTTTGAGTGACTTTTGATAACATCCGCACGAGTCGATCGATCAGGTTCAGCTACGCTTGCCGCGGTTGCTCCATAGATGGGTGACGGTCAAACTAAACAACTTTCTCCATGGGACCAACATCGTAATCGCGAATAAAAATTCAGCCGTCCCATACATTTAGGTCGAGTAGGTATTGAAGTTTTCTATGGGAGAGTTGATAAATTTTTCGCGATTACGATGTTGGTCGCATGGAGAAAGTTGTTTAGTTTGATGGTCTGTACCACATCCTTAAATTTGGCTGGTCATTGAAAAGTAACCCTGTAGAGTATAAGTGAACTTTACACCCACACCTCTATAATTTTCTATATCATTCTACTGACCTTGAAATAACACCGTCAACCCCTCATGTCTCACTTTCCTAACCAACTGGGGCTCGAAGCTCGTCAGCTCATTTTGTCGAACATCCAATAGCTTAAGTTGTTTAGCCGACATTAAATTTGCAGTAGGTAATGTTTGGAGCGAGTTGTTTCGTAGATGTAGTTCCGTTATGTTTTCGGGGAAGCTGAATTTGATTTCGGCTGGAATTTAAAAAAATATATGTTGGTTACACGGTGGAGTTCACAATACGAGAATAAATTAAACTGTGTATAGGCTAAGAGCTGTAAAAAGACCCGTCACATAGCCGTCAACTACTCTACAATCTGTCAAATTTCTTTAATAGATTTTCAACTTTATTACTGAAACATAAGGTTCAAAGTTGAGTGGGAAAATTTGACAGTTTCGGGTAGCTTGATGTGCTGGCGTCTGTACATTTTAAACTAAGCATTGCACAAAAATAATTGCTGGAAAACGTGATTTCAGAGTTGGTCCCATAGTGAAAGTTGTTCAGTTCGATGGTCTAAAAGCTCCTCTTAAAGTTTTACGGGCTAATTTTTTTACAACTTATATAATTAGGTATTTTAAAACAGTTGCATAAATAACTAATAAACTCCGGGCTGGACAACCTAATAACACTTTGTTCAACCTGGGAATTAAACCCAGGACACCACGCTCAGTACTCTTGAGATGATTAAACCAACGGGAAAGTTACTCATAATTTTTACAAAGTTCAACAAAATCAGTACAATACTTACACGTTCTTGATATCATATCTTTCAGATTATTATGAGATAAATCTAAGACTTCCAACGAAGTAAGATTGCCAAGGACATCTGGGAAACAATTAAAACATATTTTAGTAGATAAACGAAGTAAGGCAAACGAGGACTTTCTTCTCAGAGTAGTCTGATAGGAAACGCCGACCCCATCTAGTTTTAAAAATATGATTGACGTGTAAAAGTTTTCGTACAAACCTACTTACAGAAATAAAATCATTTAAGAGCCTACACTACCTCAGCTAAAATTCACTCTTTATCTCGTTCGCACGATACTGCTCGCGGACTGAGTGAGAGCGAGACAGAGTGCGGTGCTAGGCGGCAGCCAGCGCCAATAGTTTAGGTATTTGCTTTTTACGGTGAAAATAATAGTAATTTTAAAAAAGTAAATAATATAAGACCTGCTTTATAGTTAGTTCGGTTAGTATACAAAGTTTAATGTTCTAATTTGAAGTATTTTTTGAATACCAGCGGTTTATTGTTCGGTTTGGAGGTAACTTTGGAATTTATTTCTATCGAGAAAATTTTATGAAATCGTGTTTTCGTCTAACATAAGACCTAACATTAATCCTCAACTTTACCACATATTTATTTCAAAATTAATGCTGCAGTATTTTCGACATAACGGAGGATCATGCTAAGCCATTTGAGGTAGTATAGGCCCTTAACGTTTAGACAACGTTTAGCTTTGTCTTTGTTATTCTACATTATCTTTTAGTATATGCGAAACCCGCATATACTTTGTTCAGAATAAGTAACTGAATCGATTCCAATAATTTTTACACCATAGGAGCCCGTGGCTAAATTATAACAGCGGCACAGGTCGATCGGTCAGGTTAAGCTAAGCTTGCCGCGGTTGATCTGTGGATGGGTGACCATCTTTACACACCGAGACCCCTCCGTGCCTCGGAAAGCACGTTAAGCCGTTGGTCTCGGCTGTCATTCGTGGATCTTTGACAGCCGTTACGGCTAGTCAGAAGCCCGAAAGTCTGACAACCAGTCTTACCAAGGGATCGTATTACCCAGTAACTGGGTTGTGGAGGTCAGATAGGCAGTCGCTCCGTGTAAAATACTGGTATTCAGCTGCATCCGGTTAGACTGGAAGCTTATCCCAACATAGTTGGGAAAAGGCTAGGCAGATGATGTTACATTTTGTCCCAAAAATATTTAAAAAAGGTTACAAGTTGTACACCGAGCGACACTACCTAATCATTATTGAGCGCAAGACGACGCGCATGCGCGGGCGCCGCGCGGTGAGCATGGTTTTATACGGACAACTAGATAACATAACAAGCTTATAACTTTGTGATGTTTCATGATACAGTTTTGAAATTTTGTACATAGATTCTTTACACAAAAATACTAGACACGAGTTTCCGATTTCGCATATACTAAAACTAATGTTGTATAATAGGCTAGTTTCCACCATCAATAAATCGAAAATCTATTTAGTCCGTCAATTAGATTATTGGAAAATAATGGACACGTATTTTTTGTTTTTGTAAATCAATGAATATTGATAAAGATAAAACGCATCAAAACTCGTGACGTCAGAACGCACTAAAAATTATAACAAGGTGTGACGTATTGAGAATTTTAAAAGCGTCTACGTCAATTTTGATTTACGTAACAAAAGAAAAAATACGGGTCAAATATTTTTTGATAATCTAACTGACGGACTAATTTGATTTTTCAGTTGACAAGCCTATTAGGTATATGTATACATAATCATTATAGTTGTATAGGATTTTGCGACCCTTTATATTTAAAAATATTTATTCCTCATTTGTCACAATAGTACATAACACTGTTTGTCTCTGCATCACTCAAAGGTTGACTGGTAAAAAATGCCTATGGCATTAAGTCTGCCTCTATACATTAAAGGCCTACGCAGACCGGGACGGCATGGCAAGGGATAAATTAACAAAAAGAAAAATTAAACAGAAAGTCCTATATGAGGCCAAAAGGCTCCTATTTCAGCAAAATGCTGCGACATTTAAAAATAAATTAATAAAAAATAAAAAAATACCTAAATAATTAATTAAATAAATAAATAACTTACTATTCCTGATATCGTTAATATAATTCCCAGCCAGATTCAATGTCTTAACTTTTTGAGCTCCTAAAGTCAGATCATGCGTTAGCACTGGTATCTCGTTGTAACTCAGGTCAATTTTCTGCAGTCTGTAGGGAATCCATGGGCTCGCGGGAAACATCTTCTTCGTCAGGAAGCCGAATTTATTGTGGCTTAGGATTACCTGGATAGAGAAAATGCCTTATTACAACAAAGTCAAAGTCAAAGTCAAATCATTTATTTCAAATAGGCACTTAAAAGGCACTTTTGAACGTCAAAATTTAAAATGAAAAAATAGAATTGATTCTAGTCGCCCATTCCAAAATGTAGTTTTCGTGTGGAGAAGAATGGGCAAGAAACTCCACCGTTACTCTTTTAAAATGTTTTACAAGTTTTTGTATACATTGTTTATATAATTATATGTGAAGACGATGCACCTAAAATAAAATTTAGTCTACCAAAAATGGTAAAAGAATTAAAAATATAACAGACTGGTAAATCAATTATGTGATAGATGCATGGTGTCCACATATTTACAAAGATTGAAAAATTTTACTAGTATTTTAAAAAGTGTGTGAGTTACATTTGTCAAAGACTGTAAAAAACAAAGTAAAAAAAAAAAAAAAAAAATTAAATTAAAACATGTTCGTAAAACGAAAACGCGAAAACGTGTGTTAAATGAATGTCGCCATTAAAGCACGACGCTGTATAATACAATAGTATATTTTATAATAACAGGTGTAAAAAGACACTTAACGAAGCCGAGAGTCACTTATACTTCCCGTCCTTGTATTTTTTTTTTTGTATCGGACCATAACTCGGAACCATCTGGTTACGGAGATATTTAAGATCAAAATTCCAACTTTTACCGCCGTTTTTTTTTTCGGAAGCATAATTTTATGATGTTATAATTGGACATAGTTTAACAGAAAGGACCCACACTATGGTCAAAAATGAGGTGTATGCAAAAGAGGCTCTATAGGTTGGTTCTTTCAATCAGCAAAAAAGACCCGTAATACTACAAAGATAAGGTTGATTTTTTAATGATGCGAACCAACCCACACAAATAGGGGTATTTTTCTACAAACCACTGTAATAACCCAAACTGATTGGGTCGTTTTTAAAAAATCCAGCTTGAAAAAAGCAGGTCTATATTTAATATAACAGAATTGTCTCAAAACACTTGAATCGTTTCAGTTAAAATCCTACTATCCTACTAATATTATAACTGCGAAAGTTTGTGAGGATGGATGGATGTTTGTTACTCTTTCACGCAAAAACCACTGAACGGATTTGGATAAAATTTGGCACACAGATACTTTATAACCAGGATTAAAACATAGGATGCTTTTCATGTCGATATTCCCAAGGGATCGAAACTTACGCGGGTGAAACCACGGGGCGCAGCTAGTACCTTCATAAAAACTAGTACATTTTTACACACCTAAACTTAAAACCCTGATAACTCAAAAGAAATTTTTTGTGGGTTGAGTCATTTCTACTGAACTACGTCCAATTATAATACCCCCACGACCCCTATACCGTTGCATGCACCCATAAGTACAATATTTTAAGTGCTTTACATTGCGCACTATCGCAAACGGAAAATTTTCACACCAAAAATAAAACCAAAAATAATTATTTTTGTGCAAAGTTACTTAATTTGAAGTACAGAAAGCGTAGTTGACGGCTATGTGACGCAGCGTGACCAGATTCAGTATTTTTTTTTGTAGTTTTTCTTTTCCGAGCATCTGTATTTTGGAAGGTATTTTGGGGTTTTTTGGGCAAGTTGTTGGCGGAAGTAAGTATTTTAAAAACAGTTAAGTACCTTCAAAAATACTGATGCCCGAAAAAGTCGATAAAATACACCGAACAAGTATTAAAATAGTGAATCTGGTCACGCTGATGTGACGGGTCTTTTTACACCCTGTATATTTAAAAAAATATATTATTCAGTCAAATGAAGTAATAATTAGTCAACAAATGAGAGTACAAGAACGAACTTACCTCTTCTAGAGACAAACAATCATCTAACAACCCATTTGTCTTGTTATCAATCTTCTCTAAGAAGTTATGTGATAGATCCAACCTCCTGCGAAATTACAATTATTTAAATCAGTTCTAACCACGTTTTAACCGTGAGATCTAATAAGTGACAGAATGGCTACTTAAACAGGACTATGCCGCAACGGAGGCTTTACTTACCTACATCGCCTAATACTAATAATAATAAGCACACACTCATCTTCAAGCTTGCACGAATACTTTTATCCTCGCACTCACACACTCTCGCAAATACAACTCCCCCACTCACTTACACATCAACACCATATTACCACTTATCCCCACTCACACACACCTACACACCAATAATCACATTCATCTAATTTCATTTACCTACATCCTCACACTCTCACATACTCTCACAAAAAGTTATAATCTGTAAATTAAACCATAACTTTTCTTTTTTTCCCTTCTGAAGGTAAATTGACACAGTCCACTCATACTTACATAAAATTCATTGGAACCTCATTGTGAATCACTGCCTCTTAAGATACAGGATTCCCTAGTTTAAGAGACAGAGATTAATCTATTGTGTACAGATTTCTGCATCATCCAAATGTTTTATGTAAATGTTCTCTATTCTGTATTTTTTGGGAAATAAAGATATTATTATTCCCTTTATTTCATCAAATATACATATAAATTATATTTTTAAATATTAGAATATAAAAAAAATATAAAAACATTTAAAAATATAAAAAATAGTAGGCCACCGGTATCGGGAACAGGGTCCAAGCTACCGGTGGTTAGGGCTCCAGAGACAGGAACCTCCTCACAATGCGAGCCGTATCAAGGAGTACTGCCTTCTGAATCAGGCCCTTGATCCAACCGCCTAACGAGAGCCTCGATAGATGTTGATCGAGGCTTTCGGCCATCAAGCCATTGGCTGATACGACAATCGGCACAATGACAGCCGAGCTCACATTCCACATGTCAACAACCTCGTGTGCTAAGTCGAGATATTTAATTTGTTTCTCTTTCTCAGCTTTCACGAGGTTCCCGTCATGTGGAATGGTAACATCAACAATCATTGTGCGGCGCGCTAATCGATCTATCACCACTATATCAGGCTTATTGGCGACAATAGACCTGTCAGTAATGATAGATCGATCCCAATATAACGTGACATGGTCATTTTCAAGAACTGGGTCGGGCACATACTTGTAATACGGTACCTCAGAATCCACAAGTTTATATTTCAGAGCAAGTTGCTGATGAATAATCCTGGCTACTTGGTTATGTCTGTGCAAGTACTCGCTATTAGCCAGACGAGAACAACCAGAGATAATATGTCTGATAGACTCACCCGGACGGTGGCATGCCCGACACACGTCAACCGTCCCGTCCTTCATAATATGTCTCCGGTAGTTATTCGTCAAGATAACTTCGTCCATAATTGCACAGACAAAACCTTCAGTTTCCCCGAAAAGGTCACCAAAACGTAGCCAGGATACGGACGCTAAGAAATCTACACCGGGCTCATGAAGAGCCCGATAGAAGCGCCCGTGAAGCTCCTTGCTCTGCCATACCTTCTTGCGGTCATCGGTAGAAAGTACTACAGGTTTGCGCCAGTTCTCTTTAGCCATGGAGAGCGGGGTGAGCCCCTTGTCCACTGCGACCACATCACGGTGCATACCCACTTCGGCTTTTAAAAAATATTCCCTGAGACTGCACATCTCGCGGTTGTGGAGGGTCTTCGCATTTAAAAAGCCTCGACCCCCGCACTTCCGCGGGATATACAGTCTCATCACCGATGATCGTGGGTGATGCATCCGGTTTGCGGTTAGCAGTGTACGGACCCTTCTATCCAGGGCGTCGAGTTCAGTTTGAGTCCATTTGAGTATGCCAAAAGAGTACATCAAAACCGGCATGACCCAACCGTTGAAGGCGCGCACCTTATTTCCGCCCGAAAGAAGACTAATTAATACCTTCTTCAGGCGACAAAAGAAGCGCTCCTTCAACGATTGCTTCATGTCAGCATTGTTGATACCTAACGCTTCCGACATACCCAAATACTTATAGCTTTCGGATGAGGAGAGGGATCGAAGGCTTATGGAATCCGAGAGTTGAATTCCCTCGGATTCCATAATCTCCCCTCGCTTTACATGCATGACTGCACATTTGTCTACACCAAATTCCATCCTGATGGCGCTACTGAAAGTTTCAGTTACCTTCAGTAGCTCCATCAGATGCAATTTGTTGGGAGCAAAGAGTTTCAAATCATCCATGTAGAGTAGGTGAGATATGACCTGACCACCTCTTCTCAACCGATAGCCTAGACCTGAATCCTCCAGTAGTGTGCTTAGAGGATTCAAGGCTAAGCAAAACCAAAGTGGACTCAAACTGTCGCCCTGAAATATTCCCCGTTTAATCCATACAGGCTCATCATTCCCCTGGATTTGTCGACATCCTGGATAACGAAGGACTGTCTTCCACTGCCCCATACACGACTCAAGAAAGGTGCGTAGAGTTGCATCTACCTTGTATAACTCCAGCACCCTCATGAGCCATGTATGTGGCACCGAGTCGTAGGCCTTCTTGTAATCTATCCAGCATGTTGACAGATCCTTGCGGGATCGACGAACCTGTTGGCTAATGGCCATGTCTATGAGGAGTAGCTCCTTAGTACCGCGGGACCCATTCCTACATCCATTTTGAGAAGCACTCATAATCAAGTTATTGTCAATGTGCATATTAATTTTGGCTCTCAAAATGGATGTAAGAAGTTTATAAACCGTCGACAAACACGTGATTGGTCTATAATTCTTGGGTTCCGCGGGACTACCTGACTTATGGAGCAGGTGGGTAACGCCTGTTGTTAGAAACTGCGGTAGCGACCCAGACTCTAAGGATGACTGGAACTGAGATGCCAGGCAAGTGTGTGAACTAATTAGCCATTTCAACCAGAAATTGTGCAGTCCGTCCGGTCCCGGTGATTTCCAATTCGGTAACGGACGGACCGCTCTGGCAACGTCTGATGGCGTAATTAGGACTGCATCCATTTCTGGTATAGTCTCACACACTCGCTCGACATCCCGTATCCAGCCAGCCTCAGTGTGACAGACGGATACCGACCAGATGCTGCGCCAGAATGCACTCGTGGCGGCATCATCCGGACGGCATACGTCCGTCACATTTTGTTCAGGTCGCTCCCAAGCTCTATACACCCACCTTTCATCGCTCTGGAACATGCGATTCTGCGTGTATCGATCAACCCGCCGCTTATACCGCCGAATTCGGCTCGCCCATGCACAAACTTTCTGCTTCAGGAAGTCGATGCGCTCTGTGACACAGGACATGTATTCTCGAGGACTGATTCCAGTCCCCGAGAATGCCTGCCTCACAAAACGCATCACTCGTGGTCGTGTATTGCCCTCCCTGAAGCAGTATAGTTTGCCAATGAGTACCCTGGTCCTATCGATACGACCCTCGATCCTGCACTGCCAAGCTGGTACGATTGGTTTTGGTCGAGTAGCTCCGTCATAACTTGGAAATTTGACGTTAGCTAAACGACATGCCGCAACAGCTGCGCAATACAGGATCGAGTGCGTATCAACAAGATCCTCGCTGCTCTCGAAGAAATTCTTGAGCTGCGAGTCCAAGGCACACACCAGCGCCCTATTTTTCTTGTGCATAGGTAACCGTGGTAATCGGGGTCTAAGTTCGGTTGGAGTGGATCTATACTCGCGAAATGCATCCTCCAGTGCGCTCCTCAGTTGGACGTTGTATTGGCTACTTACTGTGGCAACCCCATCATCCTCTTCTTCAACACGATTGGACCGCGACGGAATGGCATCAACATTTGACGCTTGTGCCGCGGTTTGTGCCGGAGTCGAGACGATATGGTTGTTCAGTACCTCTGAGCGCAGCCTATCAAGCGCGATATCGTCCAACCTGTGATTGCGTTGAATGACTCGCACCTGATCCGACAGTCGTTGGGCCGAGACGTTGACGGTTGGTTCCAGTTCCTGGAACAGAGACAGCATCCTATCGCGGTACGCAGTGAGGTTAGTTCCCCCCTCTGTAGACCCGTAATATGCGCGCATGACGTTCTCGTTCATAGACTGAGTCCATCTCATGCGCTGCACACAACCACCGGCAGCGGGGACCCGGCTCGGGGCCGGTTGGCCCCTAAGTCCCAAGCTCCTCGGTGACCGGCCTCTCCCCTGCCGACGTACAGGTGTTGGCGACGTCGGCGGGGAAAAATATTCGTCGCTCGAGCTCGACGCAACTGCCACGGCCGGTGTCACAGCACTCTCGATGGGGCTGGGTTCCGGCGGCGGCGGGGCGGAGCTGAGCGACGAGTCCGGAGGTGTTAAAAGTGCACGGCGAGCTGCAGCTGATCTCGTCAACATTATATTTTCATTATCTTCATAGATTTATTTTGTTCGGCGGCCAAGTTTGACAGCCGTCAATTTTAATTTTTTTACGTTTGTAGGGTTTCTTCATTGTATTGTCGGTTTATTGTTTGTAGATTTATTATGTCTTATTCCAAAACGTTTTTTATGATACCAAAATATTACTATAAAGACGGGAAATGAATAAAAACAGGAAATATAAGATATGAAAAAAGCTGTACGTTGTTGACGTATCAGTGTTGCCAATTTTAAATATTAATTATTGCAAAGTAATAAACGAACAAGCACTGTGCGATATTTATTTAGCAGTTGAGAGATAGTTGCGCAACTGTTATGAGTAAGTTGCGTGGCTTTTTTTATATAGTTGCTCAACTGTTTTGATATAATAGCGCGACGGTTTTGACATAGTTGCACGACAGTTTTGAGATAGTTGCGCAATTTTGTCGTTGTAGTAGTTGCCCGAATCTTTCATAAAAGTTAACCGATTGTTTTTTCTAATTTGTGCAATTTTTTCAAGATTTTTGCCAAGTGTTTTGAGATAGTAGCTCTACAATTGTGAGATAAATGCCCGACAATTTTTTTTTTAGTTTATTTACAAACCTCAAAGCCACCAATTCTTTAAAAGCCTCATTAGGTATATGCTCAAGCTTGTTTCCGCTGAGCTGCAGATCGAGCAACTGTTGCAGGCCGTTGAACGTGGGTTGCGCGATACATATCATTGTTTGGTAATTGTTTGATAGTTGAGCGACTGTTACGAGATAGTTGCGCGAGTGTTTCGAGATAGTTGCGTAATTTTTTCGATGTAGTTGCCCGAATTTTTACAAAATATACATATAACCGATTGTTTGTCGAATTTGCACGATTTTTTCAAGATTGTTGCCCTACTGTTTTGTCTAAGAACTATTCAACAAACCTCAAAGCCACCAATCCTTTAAAAGCCTCATTAGGTATATGCTCCAGCCTGTTCCCGCTGAGTGACAGATCCAGCAACTGTTGCAGGCCGCTGAAAGTGCGTTGCGCGATAGTTGTCAGCTGGTTGCGCGACAGATCTATCTTGAACGTGGTGGGTAGGTTACCAAATGCAGACCTGCTTAGTTCTGTTATGTTGTTATCCTGGAAAACGATTAAAACTATATTTTAGACAATAAACAATATGGTTAGCGAAGAGGTTATGCGATTTTTGAGGGTGATTACATGCCGAAGACTGTGCACTGCGATACAGTTCAGTTCAGGCGTGAGTGCAGTTTAGCTCGTTACCTCGATGTAAAATAAATGCATGCTATTAACATTAGAGATGCACCGAAATTCGTTTCACATTCGGTATTACCGAAGTTCGGAAGCTTTTACCAAACTTCGTCTCCGGCCGACTTTCGGTTAGATCTGACGAATGTCGGCCGAAATTCGGTAGCTTAAGTTAATTTAAACTTATTTAAATTAATTTAAAATGGAAAAGTGAAAAGAAATTTATTTTAAAATGAAATCTAGATCAAATGATGATTTGTAAGTAAATAGGTAACGTAGAATTTCGTTTTTGTTTTTATTTCCGTAGAAAAGAAACAACATCACGTATCAAAAATATGCTTTATTAAAATTATAAATTGTAATATTATTATCTATCGCGGGCGAAAAGTAACCGAAGTTCGGCCGAACTTCGGCTTCGGTAGATATTTAAACCGAACATTCGGCCGAATTCGACATTCAGCAGGACCCACATTCGGTGCAACACTAATAAACATGCACGCACATGCCGAAGGATACCTCACTGCGATACATCGCGGGCTGCTTCGGAGTTTATCTCGATGAGCAGCTTCCTGGAGAAGCTAGCGGACGACAATTTGTCGCCCAACTTACTGACGCCAACGAATCGGATGTTGGCCAATGTTAAAGTTGAATCGAAGAAGTATTATTCTACTACCAACTTCTCTTTTTTCTACGATCCAACATGTTGAACGCTGACGAATCAGCCAACTTGTCGGACGTCAACGATTTGGCCAACTTGTCGGACCCCAATGAATCAGCCAACAAGGTGGACGTCAACAAATCGGCCAACAAGTTGGACGCTAAAAAGTCGGATACAAGCGCCTTCTTATATTATATAAAGGACTAGCTTCTGTCCGCGACTTCGTCCGCGTAAATTTTTTTTGTTTCCCCGATCCACCCCGTCGCAACGTGTCGCCGGCCTGCGCTATTACTTCGTTTTCGCTTGGCGAAAACTTCAGACTTTTTTTCTTTTTGCTCAACTCCTAAGGGTCCTAGCGTCAAGTTTAATAGAATATAGCCCTTTCTCAAGAACTGGGCTATCAAACGCAAAAATATTTTTATATATGTGACCAATACTTCCAGAGATTTAGAGCTTTCAAACCGTGTTTCAAACAAACAAACTCTTCAGCTTTATTATTAGTATTATTTTAAAACTATGATATCTCCTAAGATATACATTGAAATCAAATGATGTCAGAGGCAATTTTGTTCAAAATTAAATACATGTGATGAATAACGTATTTATTTGGATAAGGATTAATACCATGTTTATAAAAACACCTTCGCAAATAATGCATTATTTTAGAACAAATTTGGTTAGCATAAAAGAGGTTATAGTGAGCTAACCTTAAAAGATAGACATATGCTGTTGCGGACTTTTTTTTTAAGCTTTTAAAGGGGAACAATTCTGTCATATATGATTTTTGCGAAACTTTAACCGTTTACGCAGCGCACGCAGCGGAAGCTCTCAATAGGAAAAAAATCCCCCGATTTTGAAACATTCTTCATTGGTGCTCCGCTCCTATTGGTTTTAGCGTGATGATATATAGCCTATAGCCTTCCTCGATGAATGGGCTATCTAACACTGAAAGAGTTTTTCAAATCGGACCAGTAGTTCCTGAGATTAGCGCGTTCAAACAAACAAACAAACAAACAAACTCTTCAGCTTTATAATATTAGTATAGATTATATATTTACCTGCACATACAAATACTGCAAACTGGTCAGCGTAGACAGCGCCTCCCACGGTGGTTTCGTCAAACCGTTGTTCGACAGATCCAGAGCTTGCAGCGTCAACAAACTGGAGAAGCTGTCGGACGCCAACGTGTCGGCCAACATGTTGGACGATAGATTCAGTCGGAGGAGCGCGTTCATTGAGGGCCAGGTATTCGATTTGATTTCCGTTAGGTTGTTATAGGCGACGTTTAGTTCACTGTGGACGAAAAAGGGTAATTTTTTTAAATAAATCTGACTGGAGGGGCCCGTGGCTAAATAAAAACAGCCACACAGGTCGATCGATCAGGTTAAGCTACGCTTGCCGCGATTGGTCTGTGGATGGGTGACCATCTTTAGATAACGAGACGCTTCCGTGCCTCGGAAAGCACGTTAAGCCGTTGATCCCGGCTGTCATTCGTGGATCTTTGACAGTCCTTACGGGTAGTCAGAAGCCCGAAAATCTGACAACCAGTCTTACCAAGGGGTATCGTATTACCCAGTAACTGGGTTGTGGAGGTCAGATAGGTAGTCGCTCCATGTAAAATACTGGTGTTCAGCTGCATCCGGTTAGACTGGAAGCCGACCTCAACATAGTTGGGAAAAGGCTAGGCAGATGATGAAATCTGACTGGAGCTCTACGAATCTTGCGCTCATAAATAAAGGCTTTAATCGAGTCTGAAATAAGACAGGTAATCCTTATGATGCACTTACTCGAACAACTAAAATTACCCAATACTTTGACGTCATGGCAACACGGAGCAATTTAATGCGATGAAAACAATAAATCATTTAAGGGTCCCTATCAATTTCGCGGTCTAAAAACAGAAAATTCAAGTTTTTTCAGCGCAAATTTCTCAATAACCTTAAGTTAACTAGTTTTTTTTTTAATACACAGTTATTTATCAACTATTTATCTAGCAAGTGTACAATTTTAAATTTTACTACTTAATATAAATTACAAAAAATAAAAATCTAACACACGTTTTTACGTAAACACGAAACAGCATGTTTTTCAATTGCTTTCATAACTTACTGGCAGCAAATAACAATCTGAAAAAAATATATAAATACTGGTCATATATTATATTAGTAAGTGTACAATTTTGTTTTTTAAAGTTTATTGATTTAGTACTTGTAAAAAAATGTTGATCACGCTGAAAAAACCCAATAAAATCATGTGCAAAACCCTTGTCTACGCGTAAGAATTGATTGAAAATAATAATAAGTGTTATAAATTTTAAAATTTAAGATATTTATCTACCAAAATCAATTTTTATATTTTTATTTTGACTACTTATTTAAATGTAGTAAAATATACAAATAATGCCTTATAAACTTAAATTCGATCGTTCGTTTACTAAAATTTAAATTCTTAGACTTACTAGATAAATAGGTGATAAATAACTGTGTATTTAAAAAAAGAATGTAGATAACTTAAGGTTGTTGAGAAAATTGCGCTAAAAAAAACGGATTTTCTGTTTTCACCCCGCGAAATTGATAGGTACTCATGATAACAAACAACTTTTACTATGGGACCAAACCTGAATTCGCGAAAAAAAATCTGCTGTTCAGTACCTACATTTTGACCAGTTAGGCGAACATAAATGACTGAACAGCAGATTTTTTTTCGCGAATTCAGGTTTGGTCCCATAGTAAAAGTTGTTTGTTATCATGAGTACAATCACGTGTTTAGGTATCGGTCACTAATTACCAGTCACCCTATATAAAATTCTCGTGTCGCGGTGTTTGTGGTTAAACTCCTCCGAAACGGCTGGACCGATTTGTATGAAATTTTGTGTGCATATCGGGTAGGTCTGAGAATCGGCCAACATCTATTTTTCATACCCCCTTTTTTTTTGCCAAACGACGTTTGCGGGGTCAGCTAGTACTTTATATAAACTTTTGGATTCTATTTATCCCGGTAGTACATTCCTGTGGGATAATTTCCGACGTCAATACGGGCGATGCCGTGGGCAGAAGCTACAAAAAAATGTACTCACCCCAAACTAATAGGTATCTGAAACAGCTTCCCCAGCTGATTGAAGCTGATATCAATAAGGCGAGCACTGACCAGCTTGGCTAAGCTGCCTCGGGAAATATCGCGAAGTTTGTTATGTGACAAGTCTAGTTCCAATACTGTGGGAATACTGCCGAATGTCGCTGGTTTTATCACTTCTAGGGAGTTGTAACTTAAGTTAAGGAATCTGTGGAACGAGAAAAACATATTTAAGTTATGTATATCAAAGCTGCTTCGGGAAATATCGCGTATCTGAAAGCTTATTCTCATAATTTTAAGAACGTTGACAGTCTGGGTCAATTCTCGTAATTTAAAACGTTCAAAATCTAGTCGCAGTCTCATATATGAGTTATCTACAGGAATAAATTGAGTTAGCTAGCGAAACTCTGCAGATGTAATGAGTATCAATATCTAAACACGATAAAATTAAAACAAAAAAGATTTGATAGTTCCTTTGGGGTCAACGGCCGCTGATATTAACCCCCGAATTTTATTCGAAGACATGTGACATGTACCAACCCGCACTGGGCCCGCGTGGTGGATTATGGCCCACTTCCTCTCACAGAGAGGAGGCCTGTGTGCCAGCGGTGGGAATATTATAGGCGCGCCTAAAAGAGATGTCAGCAACAGGGAAGGCCGAAGCCTGCCGCTGCAGCCGGATTGTCCGAAAGGGTTACCGCTACCCCGGAACATAAAGGGCTAAGGAAGGAACACAGGTGGGTTTTAGTCAGTAAGAGTCTGACACTCCCTTCCGCTCCACTCAGAGCGGGAGGAGGTCACTTGATGATTTCCCAGCCTCAAAAAAAAAAATGTGAGAAATATTTTTTGGAAAAAATTAATTGCTCTTGAAATTTGGTACCCAGAGCAGCAATAGAACTTTTGTAGTGTTGATACATTATCTAGTAATAATACAACACCGTTTCTTTTATTGTTTTATAACACTTTTTTTTAATTAGACTAATTGTAAAAGAACTCGGTATACAAAAATATTCATAACTTTTCGGGCAATTGAATTATGGCTATGTTGTAGAAAGATTTTTTGTTGGAAATGACATCCTTTATCTCTCTATTTAGTTAGATCCACGACTTTTTGGCCACCCTGTATAATGCCGTATACACAGATAAAGATACACCTAGATAACGCAAGAGCAACTACTTCGCGTGCCAAAAATCGAACAACTTGCGTTCAAAAACTGTAAGACGCCACTTTCGCGTTCAGCCCAGCAGTGCTATTCTGTAAAAATCTCACCGTGAAAACTTGCCCCTATTGATAGCTCTCTTCACGCTCACTTCACGTAAGTTATCACGGTGAGATTTTTACAGAATCGATAGGCTGCTGGCTGGTGAGCGTGAGTGAGAAAGAGCGCTTGTGACGTCATAGTAGGTAATCAAAAAATGGCACGCTTGGTTTTCATACAGATCGTGATACTTGCGTTATCTAGGTCTACCTATATCTGTAGCCGTATACTTTTTAAATAAACTTACCGAATAGAAAATAGATTCTGGAAAACAGCATTGAAGATTTCACTAATATTATTATGTGATAGATCCACTGTGTTTAATTCGTACAACTTAGGGAATGCTAGCCTCTGTATAGATTCTATTTTATTGTACGATGCATTTAGGATTTGTATGCCAGACATATTTTGTATCGGTATCTGTAAAAGAAGAAGTTAATTTAAAGCTAGAAAGTTTTTCGATGCTTTGATAAGGGTAATATTGCCGAAGATAATAGCGGGTGATAATGCCAAAGGCCAAATTGGCAATATTTACTGGGATAACTAGCTGCGTCCCGCGATTTTACCCGCATAAATGTCGATCCCGTGGGAATAACGGGATAAAAAATAGCCTATTCTATTTCATTAAGAAAAGGACAGAAGATAAATATTAGTTTAGTCCTGTCAAATTAATCAGCGCCCGACGTAAATTGACGTGTTTTTAGTAGCCAATTTTTTTATCACGTCTAAACTTGTCTATGGAGTATCTTAATTTGACAGGACCAAACTAATAATTATCTTCTGTCCTTTTCTTAATGAAATAGAAAGATAAAGATGCACTGAACTTAAATTTAGTTTAGTATGTGAACAAGGGAATCGGCGCCAATATCAATGTGTTGTAATGTTGTAAAGGAGTGTTTGAAATTCAGTCCGTTGTCAATGTGACGTCACAGCAACTCGCCAAAATAGAAAGCGTATAAGGTGCCCCCTCTCGCCCAGACAGTAGTATATTCCTTGGGTGCCCCTGTTGGTTGGCTATTTTTTTTAAGTTGGTACTACTTTTAATTTTATTTAAATATCGCAGCATCATGCTAAGATAGGAGCCTTTTGGCCTCGTATAGGACTTTCTGTTTCATTTTTCTTTTTGTTACTTTTTTTATAAGTTATAATTCGTTTTTTTTTTAATTTTAGACTGTGATTATTATTTATTATTATTTGGTTAGACACACTAGCAGCTAATTAGCTGATGCGTGTGTGTGTGTGTGTGTGTGTGTGTTTAGTTTGTGATCTTTCTGTACAAGTCGCAATTAATACTTTTTCTTTCTTTCAATTGTTTTTTTGGAATATTTTTTTCTATTATATGGCGATGTAGACTATCCAATAAAAATATTTTAAAAAATATACGCTAATTCCCTATTGATTAGGATGGCTGTGGGAATATCGCCGAAAATTGCCAAAGTGAATGCGTAACACACGATCAATTACAACCTGAAACATTTTGAAGATGAAGATTTTTGCTAATCCATTGCTTTATATGTTCGAACAACTTGTCTGCTCAGCAATGAATGTTGTTGAACTGTCAAAATTAAAGTCACGCAATAACCCCGCTGTTTTATCTCACCTGAGAGAAATCTGTAAACTCATTATGCGCCATCTGCAATGTGTAAGCATAACTATTCTCATCGAAAGCCTGCGGACTGATCACAGACAACTTGTTATGGCTAAAGTCTAGCAGGGTCATGTTGTTGCAGTTCTGGAACGCGCCCGTCTCTATGGTCGATAGAGCGTTGTGTGATATGTTGACTACGGCTTGGTAGAGGTCCGTGAATGCCTGCTTCTCTATAATAGTTATGTTGTTTTCGGCTAGGTTTATCACCTGGAAAATAAATGTGAAGTTTTAATAAAGAGTAAGGTAATTTAATGATGGCTGCAGAGTGCCGGACTTAACAGCTGGCTGAGCAATGTCTACTCAGCCTATAATGTTCAGGCCCAGTGCGAATAGATGGATGTCACATAATGTCTTCGAACTTATTGGTTCTAGGACATGCCGGCTTCCTCACGATGTTTTCCTTCACCGTTTTGAGAGCAGTGGTAATTGAAATAAATACACAAATTAATTTTGCCTGCCTAGGTTCGAACTTACGACCTCCAACTTGTAAGTTAGGGCCGATACCACTGGGTCACCACTGCTTTATGTCTGCCAGGGGTGTCGAACCCTGCCGGGGCAGCGGGATTGTCTGAAAGGGTTACCGCTGCCCCGGAACATAAAGGGCTAAGGAACACGGGTGGGTTTTAGTCAGTAAGAGTCTGACACTCCCTTCTGCTCCACCCAGAGCGGGAGAGGTCATTTGATGAATTCCCATACTCAAAAAAGGGGGGTGCGTGCAACACAACTAACACCATTATTTTTATATGCAATCCACTTATACAGTCTTTTTGCGATAAACTAGCTGTACCCGCGACTTCTTTCGCGTGGATGTTGGAAAACAATAATGTGTCTTATTTTTACTAATTCTTCTCTAAAATAAAAATAGCCTAAGTTACTCTTCAAAACCTCGGCGTTCAGCCGTTTGGAGATAAGCCGGAGCAAACAGACTGACAGGCAGAGGCACAGACATGATATTTCAAATGACTACGCGGTCAATTACCACAAAAAAAAATCATCAAATTATTTATTTTTTTGTTTTATCATAGATATCGAGACCCATCTCGTCTGCAGTTTCGCTAGTTAGTTCAATTTGACCCCGTATATTAAATAACCCTCACCTCAGCATATTTAACCGCTTGGAACATCTGGAAGTCCACTTTGCTGATCTTGTTCCGGGCGAGGTCTACAGTACCGATGCGAGTCACCGCCGAGAACGTACCGCGACCTATGTCTGATATCTGGTTATCTTGCAGGAACAGACGTCTGCGAAGAAATATTAATATTAGCGCGATATTACCGTCTGAAAATATCATTATTGTTTAATAAAGGGGCCTGTAGCTAAATAATAACAGCCGCACAGGTCGATCGATCAGGTTAAGCTACGCTTGCCGCGGTTGGTCTGTGGATGGGTGACCATCTTTACATACCGAGATCCCTCCGTGCCTCGGAAAGCACGTTAAGCCGCTGGTCCCGGCTGTCATTCGTTGATCTTTGACAGTCGTTACGGGTAGTCAGAAGCCCGAAAGTCTCGACAACCAGTCTTACCAAGGGGTATCGTATTACCCAGTAACTGGGTTGTGGAGGTCAGGTAGGCAGTTGCTCCATGTAAAATACTGGTATTCAGCTGCATCCGACTAGACTGGAAGCCGACCCCAACATAGTTGGGAAAAGGCTAGGCAGATGATGATGATTTTGTAATTTTTATAATTACTGGCCACTAGGCCTACCCGTGTGTTGAATTACTATCGCTATTGTAGCGCCACATTGAATATTAGCCATAAAGGATGATTTCCACCAAACGACTCGCATCGCATCGGACCGGAAAGGATGCGAACAGATGCGGTGACAGACGATCGCGTCCGGCGGCATGTCGACGCATGCGATCGGCTCCGTACCGTTGACGTGTTCTAATTTTTAAAAATGGTTGAAGTTGACGTAGTATTGTTGGCTATTGCATTAAAAGAAGAAAATAATTATAAAACACAGAAGAGGTAAAGAAAAATTTGGATGACAGCCGAAAGGATTCCATCGGATACGACGACAGGCGAACGTAGCCGATCGCGCGTCGCAGCATACTTTCCGCTAAGATCGCGTGTCGCGGAAGACGCCCGCGGTCAAGCTGCTGTGCGCGACTTGGTAATATAGACTAAATACTGTGTACACGATTTAATATCGTTTAAAGATTGTAAAACCCGTTCCAATCCGATGTGATGCGAGCCGTTTGGTGGAAATCATCCTTAAGAGCCTATACCTATCTACCTCAGCTAAAATTCAATCTTTATCTCGCTCGCACGATACTGCTCGCAGACTGAGTGAGAGCGAGACAGAGTGCGGTGCAGGGCGGCAGGCAGCACCAATAGTTTAGGTATTTGCTTTTTAAGGTGAAAATAATGGTAATTAAAAAACATAAGACCTGCTTTATAGTTAGTTCAGTTAGTATACAAAGTCTCATAATATATTTTAAAATATTTTTTGAATACCAGCGGTTTATTGTTCGGTTTGGAGGTAACTTTGGAATTTTTTTCTATCGAAAAAATTTTATGGAATCGTGTTTTAGTCAAAAATAATACCTAACATTAATCCTCGACTTTACCATATTATTATTATTATTATTATTTTTATGACTTTACATATCTCGGGACCATGGGGTCCCGGTCCTTTGGAAGGCGTACGAGGGGCCGAAGCCAACTCGCAGAGGCCCCTTAGGAAATTTTAATGAAATGCGGCACCAACCGACGATTATCCTTGTATGCACTATGAAAGTGCACCCAAGGATAACCCTCGGCTGGTGTAGGACTATTGCAAGATATGAAAAGTAAAAAATTGGACTATGGGTTTGGGTGGCTAAGGTGGACTGGTTACCAAGAACTATGGAAGAACTATGACCCCTGCCTGATCAATGTTTTATATGTACACGGATAAAATGGCAGGGGGTGACTTGCACACTCAATAATGGGCCCCCGGAAACGGTCGCTAGCACATAGTGACGTAGCGACAAGGGGGCAACATGTCCTGAGGTGTTTATGAGGAGTGGAGAGGTATTCCACGGCTATCAGGACAATCCCGGAAGTACGGTCAAGATCCCTACCAGCATCTTACTGGAATACATCCTTCCTCCGAGCGCGTTTGCTCTTGCGAATCTCCACTCAAGCCGGCCAGTAAAGGCAAGAATGAGGTGGGAGCTCTGTTCCTCGTCACTGTTCACTCCAGCCAGCCAGTAAAGGCAAGCCAGAGGTGAGGAACAAGACTTCTCCCGGGAGATAGGGTCCGTGGGGTCGCTACTGCCCAACAGCTCGCCACATGCTGCCCTGCGGGTTTCTGTATCTCTCTTGGTCTGGCTCCTCACCTTAGACCTGTTCCAGCAAAGTAAACTCTTCCGGCACAGGCCTAGAGCTCGGAGCGCGCAAGCCCCACCACGACGTCAACGTAGAGATACGACGATGGGGTTATTATTATTATGAGCCTGTTATGTCCCACTGCAGGGCAAAGGCCTCCCTTCCGTTTTTCCATATTCTCCTGTCTCTTGCTACATCTGGCCAATCCTTTAAATAGGCGTCCAATTCGTCACGCCATCTCTTTCTGGGCCTACCGCGTCGCCGATTCCTGTTGTTCGGAACCCAGTCAGTGGCTACTTTTGCCCAATTCTGTTGCGACATGCGGCAGATGTGGCCTGCCCAATTCGACTTTACCATATATTTTATATTTTCGACATAACGGAGGATCATACTAAGCCATTTGAGGTAGTATAGGTCCTTAAGAAGAAGTGAACTGGGCATTTTATACGCAACAAAACTGTCGGATAATATCGCGTTTGAAAGGGAAGTTTCAAATAGAAATGTAGTACTGTTTTTTTTTCATGGCTAAATTCTGTATAGTCCAACTATATTTCGTCACTTGCAGTGGATCCAATAAGCGACTCGATTTTATACCGAAACAATGTATTTCTGGTCTTACCTCAAGAATCTCATTCCTCTAAAGCTGTTAGTATCCAATTTCTTGATCTTATTATTGTCCAAATGTACCACTTTAATAACTGTGTTCCTTGCAAACATGCCTCTGTAAAAAGATAAGAATAATATTTAAAATAGCTTTTTTCGGGTAGCTAGTACAAAAAGCGTATATCGAAGGAAATTCAAAATTCAAAGTAAAAAACACTGTCTTTAAAACTGGGTGATATATTATGTCAGTGAACTGTACAGGGTCAATTTAAATTAGCTAGCAAAACTCTGCAGACGTGACGGGTATCGATATCAAACCACGATAAAATTGTGACGACCGAAGGATGTTTATGTTATAATAGTATATACAGTGTCGGGTACTGTGACCCGAATAAACAGTTTATCGCTAACCACCGCCTTTTATTGACGTCCCATTGGCGACGAGTACGGGATCCGTGATTTTTTTTTTTTTGTTAAAATATTGCGCATAGACAGGACAAAGCCGATTGGAAAAATTGAATCATTTAATGTAAATTCCAACCAGTGGCCAGCTTACGTTCGTCGCGTTAATCAGTACATAAAGTTAAATGACATTGACAATGACTTGAAAGTGTCCATGCTGATAACCGTGGTCGGTGAAGAAACGTATGCGTTAATGTGTGATTTGTGTGCACCCGGTTTTCCAGAGAGTAAAACTTATGACGAGTTAGTAAAACTTGTAACGGAACACCTGGAGCCACAACGTTCAGAAATCGCGGAGCGCCACGTGTTCAGATTGCGAAGACAAAGGGCCGGCGAATCTCTGACGGAGTATTTGCAAGCATTAAAACATCTGGCCACGACGTGCAATTTCGGCAAATGCAATTCCTGTTCAACCCTAGAAGAAAACTTGCGGGACCAGTTCGTGTCAGGTTTATCAAATGACGTGATGCGCTCTAGGATCTTTGCGGAAAAGAAAATCCAATACAAAGAAGCGTTGGAGCTAGCCCTGGCTCTAGAAGCAGCAGAGAAACATGCTGAGGTGAGCGGCAGCACCACTTTGGCGGCGACAGCGGTGGACTCAACAGTGACAGGCGGCGCGGCGGGCGAAGGCCCGCATTACGCACGCGGCGGCGGCAGCAGGGGCGGCGGCGGCGGCGGACGAGCCGGCCAGCGCGGGCGCCAGGCAAGCGCCGCGGGCGGAGGCGCAGCGGCAAGCAGCGAAGGCGCAGGACCAGGCAGCGGAGGCGCGGAGCCTGCGAGCTCGCGCGCGCCGCCTTGCTGGCGTTGTGGCAAGGCGCACATGGCTGATAGATGCCGATTTAGGAACTATAATTGTGATGAGTGCAGTCAAAAAGGTCATTTAAAAGTGATGTGTAAACAAGCACGCAGCAAAGGTAGTAGGCAGAACTACGTATGCGAAGAGGTGTCAGATGACGGAATGTTTAACATTGAAGTCGCAGCACGAGGTAACAAACCTTATTTTGTTAAATTATTGATTGACAACATAAACATTGAATGCGAAGTGGACACGGGTAGCAGTATCTCGGCTATAAGTGAACAAATGTACAAACAGATGTTTTCGCATAAAAAAATTGTCGCGGACAATAATTTATTGTTACGTTGTTACTCGGGCTCACGGATTGAGTCATTAGGTTATATTGAAGTAGATGTCTGTTTAGGACAAAATAAAGGGAAATCATTGCGTCTTTACGTTATAAAGGGTGGCGCACGACCCCTTTTGGGCCGAGTGTGGATGCGCGTTTTAAAAATAACTCAAATAACGCTCAATGAAATAATAGATGACGACTTGGTGGCGCAATTACGTAATGAATTCCCTGAAGTATTTTGTGAGAAGTTAGGGACTTGTAAACAGCCCATCCGTCTACAGCTGACAGATAACGAACCGGTTTATGTGCGAGCGAGACCTATGCCGCTGGCACTCCGCGCACGAGTTGAAAGGGAATTGGAACGCTTAGAGACAGAAGGGACCATCTACCGCGTAGATTACTCTGATTATGGGACTCGGTGTTAGCCCGCGACTATACAGCAAGGGGGGACAAATGGACCGAAGCTACGGTAGTTAAAAAGACTGGCCCCGTATCATACAGAGTCAAAGTGGGGGACGAATTAGAATGGCGGCGTCATGCCGACCAAATGATCCCAGTAAACAGCAATAAAAATAGGTACTCTCTATCTCGAATGAGCGGGGCAGGGGTAGCTGTAGATGAGGAAAGAAAGAGTATTAATTTAGGTCGTTCGTCCGATAATGGAGCTGACGATGATTTGTATAAGGATGCATTGGGCGGTGACAGTGAGGTGGCGTATGCACCGTCAGCAACACTACCGGCACCAAAGGCTGATTCAGAAAAACGGTCGCCTATACCAGAACCGACACCGCCGGATGTATCGGCTCGAGCACTGCGTGCCTACAATCGAGCTAAACGTTTCAATAGGTTAGATTAGATTACATTAAATAAGTTTACATTAGTTTAATTTAACTGAGGTTAGTTTGGTTTACATTTAACATAACAATACATATACTGTGTATCATTAGGTTTAAAATAACTGCCTTGTAAGCTTAGTGAGGAGAGATGTGACGACCGAAGGATGTTTATGTTATAATAGTATATACAGTGTCGGGTACTGTGACCCGAATAAACAGTTTATCGCTAACCACCGCCTTTTATTGACGTCCCAAAAATAAATACAAAAATGATTTGATGTTGTTTTTTGGGGTCAACGACCCCTGGTTTTGTTGTTTCTTGAAGTATGAGCTGAAAAAATATGTTTTCTTATAATTTATCCTGTTTAGATATAGATATAGAGATACCCATCACATCTACGGAGTTTCGCTAGCAAATTTAATTTGACCCTGTATATTGACAGTTCACTCTATCAGATACCATTCTCAGGACACTGTTAGCGCTGCCCCTGACTCGTGCCATCATAGTTGTTGTGCGCTTGCGCATTATAGTGTAAAAAAATCTTCACGCGCCGCGGCAAGCATCCCTGACGCACTGCAGCGGCAAGAAGCGTTTTTAGTTTTCACAGTTTTTAATTCTAGATAAAACCGTTTTACCAAAAAGCAAAAAAGAACTTTTAGAAAAAAAAAAGTCTTGAAATGTTTTTTTTTTTTTTTGTTTTTTTACAATGTGTAACGTTCAATGCGCAAAACCTCATACACTTTAATCAGCGGATAGTATGGCAAAATACATAATTAAAAAAAACCTAAGTATATCAAAAGTTACTGAAATCGATTCAGTAGTCAATTATAAACAAACTATTTTTAGGTTTTACGCATTTAACGTTACACGTTGTATTTTCCTATAATCATTCTCCCAATGGAAATCTTCAAAACAAGAGGCTTCGCAGTTGTGTAGCCATCACAGAGACTAAAATAAATTGCTCAGGCTTTCAAAAAACGGGTTTAAAAATACTCCAAACATTTAAGGTGAATGCTTCAGGTAGCTCGCGAAATTCAACAATTCTTAAGTTTTTTGCAATTTGCAAGTATGTATTAGGTTGTATGTTGATCAAAATATGATTCGCGACTATAACAGATAGAATCATTAATACATCTTCCTAAGTTAGATTTATACCATAAGAACAAATCTCTTATGGAAAAGTGTTTATGGTACAAATATAGGAAAGAAAGATATACAGGGTTACTTTTCAATGACCAGCCAAATTTAAGGATGTGGTACAGACCATCAAACTAAACAACTTTCTCCATGGGACCAACATCGTAATCGCGAATAAAAATTCAGCCGTCCCATACGTTTAGGTCGAGTAGGTATTGAAGTTTTCTATGGGACAGTTGATAAATTTTTCGCGATTACGATATTGGTCCCATGGAGAAAGTTGTTTAGTTTGATGGTCTGTACCACATCCTTAAATTTGGCTGGTCATTGAAAAGTACCCTGTATAGAAAGATATATTAATGTTTCTAATGATTATAATTCTGTAAATAAGTACCTGTTATAGTCGCAAATCAAATTCTGATCAAGATACAACCTGACACTGACCTGCAAATTGCAAAAAACGTAAGAAAATTTGAATTTCGCGGTCTATCACTGCGCATTCACCTTAAACAAACATATTTACTTACCTCGGTATCTCTCCAAGTTGGTTGTGACTGACATTACACCAGCCTAGCTTACTTAAATCTCCGATGTGACTCCCATCTAGCTTGGTCAAACTGTTGTGACTGAAATAAATAAATATACCTCATTTTTTTGATCCATTTGCTCGCTTAAACTCTAGCCCCCGAACTAATAAACGTATTATATCAGATGAATAGTTACACACCGATTTCTCTCTTTCAGTCGTCAGTAATTTGACTTTTGAAAGAAGAGGACAAAGCTTTGTGTAACTATACAGACGCTATACAACGTTTATTAGTAAGTGGGTAAGAATCAATAGAAACGGAGATATCAAACTTTTCATTCACTCAAAATCAAAAGTCGTTTATTCAAATTAGGCTGAGAATCAGCACTTTTCGAACGTCAAAATTACAAAAGACAGTCCCCCCAAAACGCCCCCCTTCACCACTTCCTATACTCAATGTACAATAAGATTAGACATTTAAACAAACCTTTTTTTACAGCTTGTTCAACCGATTTTGACTTCTATTCCGTATTCCGTAGGCATAAGGATGGCATTAAAAGCAAAAAAAAGTGCTTTTTTTTTTTTTTGTGGATGGGAAATCATCCAATGACTACAACTGTTTACTGCTTTTAATGCCATTCTTATACCTACGGAATAGAAGTTAAAATCGATTGAACAGACGGTAAAAAAGATTTGTTTAAATGTCTTATTGTAAACTAGCTTCTGCCCGCGACTTCGTACGCGGATCCTGTTGATTATGCCAGCGACAACGGGGTCGTCAAAATCGAAGATCTGAAACGTCTGATGTCGAATTCTAAGAGCCCGGGGACGGGAAAACAACGGGATGCGCGAGACGATTCGAGACGTTCCAGATCTTTCATTTTTGTAAGTCAACAGAAAATTCCCATCAGACTAAACAACTTTTGCTAAAACGTCATTCCTATATATGTTGTAGTGTCGCTGGGCTTTGGAGTTCCACAACAGGTGTTCCAGATCTTCAGATTTATTCTCACAGCAGAAAATGCTCTTCACGTGGAATAATTTTTGCTATGGCACCATTTTTATATATATATTTATGGATTCTAAGGCAGATTTAAAACTGTGTACGTAGGGATTTACTTCATGCAACATATTTTGAAACAGTGAAATCAGACTATTTGTTCAAGTGCGGAAAGTTTTGGTTTCTAATATTTCCCTGATCTTGATAATTGGATACGAAATATATATGGAGAAACTTGGGGTCATTTTTAGACAATAATGAACCAATAAGGTGGTAAACTTGGCCTTGCACTTTGAATGTTGGCATAAATGGGCCTCTTGAAATCTGTTTCGCACCAAAAGATGTCATTTGAAAGGCATTGTATACAGATGTTGTCCAAGAAATGTTTTGACTGTGGATGGTCACCAATTAGCAGTGATCTTAATATTTCTGGAGGATTTTGTAATATTTCAATATGTACTTTTCCACCTGAGCAACACATACCGTTTGTTTCTTTTTGCCATTTAACAGCTTCACAAAAAGTACAATTTTGAACCATACCTCCGATAGCGGAATACGTGGCGTAGTCAATCAAGTCATTCATAAGAGTATACATAAATGCACTCCGTTCCTTATCAACCCAAGGAAGGTTGCCACGTCTTACGGCTATATCTCTGTCGGATCTGATGTGTCTCTGTCTTGAGACACATCCGATTCTTCAGATGATATCGACGTTCTGTTCAGAGAATGTCGAAGTCGATCAGAATTCAAACGTTCGTTGCGCTCTTCTTCTGTCTCTTCATGCCGTACTCCAGCAATTCTTTCTCTCTCACTTTCTAACTGTCCAACCAGTTACTCGCGCATCACGTTCATCACTCGTTTTAAAAGACCTGTTAGTAGATGTGCGAATACGCTGAGAACGCAGGCGTGCTTCGCGATCCGAAGAGGTTTCCACGGAGCGAGTTGCAGCCTGATGTTTTCGAACAGCATCAAGTCTCTCCTGACGCTCTTCGGTAGATTCTTGGGATCTTATGATCCTCAATCTTTCAGCTCCTTTGGAACATTGGGAAAGATTTGACCTCTTTCTAGGCATGGTTATAGTTTTATTGTGAATATACCTGATCAATTAAAATCCAAGTGACTGCTCCCCTGCGTTACCGGGTAGGCTACCGAGTCACGAAGATAAATGGCAAAGGAAATTAAACACTCAAATAACATAAGCCCGAAGGCATATTTATTGATAAAGTAAAAAAATAAATGGGAGTTTTGACCAGTAGAGTCAACTTTTCAATGATATACCATCGTCACCGAAAATCAGTCCTAAACTGTTACCGCCTTCACCGCGTGGAGGTACTCCCAGCTTATGTTATTTTATAATTATACAGTGAAATTAGTGATAGCTTTGATTTCCACATCAGATGTTTCTGATCTTCGATTTTTATAAGTCAACAGGAAATGCCCATCAGATCGAACAACTTTTGCTAAGACGTCATTCTTATATGTGTTTTGGTGTAGCTGGGCTCTCGGAGTTCCACAACAGGTGTTCCAGATCTTCGATTTTTATAAGTCAACAGAGAGTGCTCATCAGATTGAACAACTTTTGCTAAAACGTCATTCCTATATATGTTATAGTGTAGCTGGGCTCTTGGAGTTCCACATCAGGTGTTCCAGATCTTCGATTTTTATAAGTTAACAGAGAGTTCTCATCAGATTGAACAACTTTTGCCAAAACGTCATTCCTATAAATGTGTTATGGTGTAGCTGGGCTCTTGGAGTTCCACAACAGGTGTTCCAGATCTTCGATTTTTATAAGTCAACAGAGAGTTCTCATCAGATTGAACAACTTTTGCTAAAACGTCATTCCTATATGTGTTATGGTGTAGCTGGGCTCTTGGAGTTCCACAACAGGTGTTCCAGATCTTCGATTTTTATAAGTCGACAGAGAGTGCTCATCAGATTGAACAACTTCTGCTAAATCTTCATTCCTATATATGTTATGGTGTAGCTGGGCTCTTGGAGTTCCACATCAGGTGTTCCAGATCTTCAAATTTATTCTCTCAGCAGAAAATGCTCATCACGTGGAACAATTTTTGCTATGGTACCATTATTGTATCTCTTATACTTTAGCTGGTCTGTTGCGGTTCTGCATCAGGTGTTCCATTTTCCAAAATAAATTATAGCCTATATGTTGCCCAGACTTAATACCTATACAACAAAAAAAAAATCATTCAAATCCGTCCAGTAGTTCCGAAGATTAGCGTGTACAAACAAACAGACAAACAGACAAACAGACAAACAGACAATTTTTTTTTTTGGATTCGTGCTCTATTACTGTTTCTAAACCCCCCTCAAGTATTTTTTTTTTAATATATTCAATGTACAGACACAGTTTTTTTACTGTTTTATTATATGTATAGATGGAGTATAGTGCTTTCGCTGGGGAGAAGAAGTGGCGCAACAAACTCCCCAGCAGCACAGCTGTCTGTTCAGTTAGAAAATACTTGATTGTATACAATACTAGGTATGCAAAGTAATTGACGTTACAGGACACAGATTCACACACAGCCACTCACTTGCACAGTCTAATCCGCTGGGTCCAGAAGCATGAAAATTATGTACAGACGCCAGCACATCAAGCTACTACAATCTGTCAAATTTCTTTAATAGATTTTCAACTTTATCGCTAAAGCTTAAGGTTCAAAGTTGATTGGGAAAATTTGACAGTTTCGGGTAGCTTGATGTGCTGGCGTCCAGTGTTGAAGGTACCGTACAACTCAATTCCCGCCGGCTTCCCTTCGAAAATTCAGAACACAACCACACTATAGTCAATTCATCATTGAAATATAATACTGAAACCTTTTATTGACTTTTTTTATTCTCCGGCTTACCTCTGTCATAAATTCACCCTCGCCACTTCTGGCGTCCTTCTGGCGTCTATACAAGAGTTCCTAACGGGTGTAAAGCTTTAAATATCCCCACGACCCCTATACCGTTGCATGCACCCAAAAGTACAATGTTTTGCGTGTGTTACATTGCGCATTCAAAATTTTCACGACGAAAATAAAAGTGGTTTTCCCGCAATTATTTTTGTGCAATGTTACCCAAAGGCCAATTCCTATAATTTACGGACCGTTACTGGTTAAAATTAAGACTCTTGTATCTTTACCAATAATGAACCAAAAACCTCATATATTTGCATAGTAAACCCTCTCATATGGAAGTATATGTAGTATATGCTCAGTTTGGCAATAAAATGCTACGATTGGTAAGCAAAACGATTCGTTTTTGTTTATAGGAACCGTGTAAAATGTCTGACGCAAATGTCTCGCTGATGGTGGCGTGTGTGTTGGATCATTGGGTTCCCTTCAAAATGGTTGAGCTGAATGGTGCTGATCCATACGTCATGTTCGTGAACGGACGCCGTCAATAGGGACTGGTCATCTCTAAGCCGCCACGGCTTATTTTAATTTATGAATTGTTCTTTTTAGTACGGACGCCTTTAACGTGCACGTCTTTCTGCATCGTTCTCACATGTATAATTTCGACATGAATTATGTAACCAATATTTTTGTAACAATTTTATGATTTAAAAGAGTGTCCGTGGAGTTTCTTGCCCGTTCTTCTCCACAGGTATCTACGCTTTAGAATGGGCAACTAGCTTCAACTTTCTGACTGACCGACCCTTGACAATTCAAAAGTGCCTATAATTGGTTTATTTGAAATAAATGCTTTGAGTTTGAGTTTTGTATAAATTGATGTACAGAATCCGTAGTTGACGGCTATGCTTTTTACACCCTGTATATTATAATGAGCACTATATTTTGGACCAAAGCTAAAATTTTGGACAGAGGTTCCCTTTGTAATGTGGACAAGGAGATTCCCACGGGTTACGAAATAAAGAGCGGACGAAGTCCCTGTCAACATACAGACCAAGAAGCTTGTAGATAAAAATGGAGCCAACACTCTAAATACCTAACTGAAACCGACTGTGGGCTAACGCTCTCTTTCTAAATACGCACTTAAGAACGAGACAGTGATATACATGTTTTCTTTGTCTTATGTATGGATTCAGAAAGAGAGCGACAGCCAACAGTCGGTTTCACTTAGTTGTTCAGAGTGTTGGCTCCACTTTTATCTATATACTTCTTTATACAGACATACATAAACTCACGCCTTCTAGCCATGGGGCTATGCAGAAACTTTAGAACGCCACCTGCTTCGATTCTTACATACTCCTTTCGCCTCGTTTAGATTCATACATCTGCGAGGTAATTGCGTAACGCACTATCAGTAGCATCTATCTTATTGACAGTTCAACAACATTCATTGCGTTATTTACGTCGTTAACCAGACAATTTTTTCGAACAAATGAAGCAGTGTATTAGCAATAATCCTTCAAAATAATTCAGATTGTGATTGAAAGTGTTTTACGCAATTCGGGTGAAGTATAGTTTACTGTTAAACACTTTTTGGCTTCGCCGCAGTCGGGTAAGTACAGTAAAAGATTTAAGAGGGTCAGCCGATCGATTCTATAAAAATCTCACCGTAATAACTTAGGTGAAGTGAGCGTGAAGTGAGCTATCAATAGGGGGAATCCCTAACATCAGGTGGAATGACAGCTCACTTCACCTCAGTTTTCACGGTGAGATTTTTACAGAATCGATAGGCAGTTTCGTTCGATTCTATAGTAAAAATTACCTTAAATCCAATACTTCGGTGTCTCTCAATCCTTTAAACTGACTTCGTTTCAATGTTACTAATTTGTTCCCGTGTAGATCTAGTTTCTTTAGTTTTTTAAGCACCTGGAAATTTAACACGGAGATTATATTACCTCTCTATTTTTTTTTAACTGGCAACTGTGAAGAACTGGAGCGACCAATTAAGACTATGCCGACCGCACAGTGGCGCCCTCACCGTTTGTTTGATTATTTCATACAATTTAGAATGAAAATGCAGAAAATAAGCACGTTAAGTTGCGCTGCACAAGATTATACGTTAATATTATTAGAAACTGTAGTTTTACATTGTTTAGTTTTATTATAATCCTTATAACGGAATATAGTGGCCACTGTTATCCGTTTTAAGGATTATAATAAAACGAAACAATATAAAACTACCGTTTGAAGCACAACTTAACGTGCTTATTTTCTGCATTTTCATTCTAAATTGTATGAAATAACCAAACAAACGATGAGGGCGCCACTGTGCGGTTGTCATAGTCTTAATGAATGCGGCTCAGGTTCAAACAGGCGCGTTTTTTCCGCGTCGAATTTTTATTCGCGTACTGTTTTTTCAACGCCCTGCTTAACGCCGAAAGTTCGTAAAATCCGTAAATATCAGAAAAAAACAAGTAAGTACCTGAAAAGCTTCCGGCGGAATATCAGTAAGTAATCCGTTGGATAAGTGCAATCTCTCCAGCTTGCCAGCCGCCTCGCTGCCCGCGAAGATATCCTTACCCAACTTCGTCATCTTGTGTCCGTCTATTGATAGCACTGATAGATTGCCGAGGATCTGAAATGTAAGACAAACATAACATCACGTCTATCTATACTAATATACTAATACTAATATACTAATAATATTATAAAGAGGAAAGGTTTGAATGTATGTTTGTAACGAATTGGCTCAAAAAGTACTGGACCGATTTTAAAAATTCTTTCACCATTTGAATGCTACATTATCACTGATTAATATAGGCTATTTTAATTGCAAGAAAAAAATAAAATGTCTAAAAATAAATGTCCACCGGTGCGAAGCTGGGACAGGCCGCTAGTGTACTTATATTCACAGAGGGTACCGACGCCAGCACATCAAGTTACTACAAAAACTGTAAAATTTCTTTAATAGATTTTCAACTTTACTGCTAAAGCATAAGGTTCCAGGTTGGTTGAGAAAATTTGACGTGTCAACATAACCCAACTTCTGACTGTTTTTTGCAAGTGTGCCAATTAAAGTTGTAGAATGTTTTTTTCTTCTTTTTTGAGTTTTATCTGATGTGTAGGTCTGTATCTAATATAATAATCCAAGTTCCAAGCATCTGTGTTATTGAAATAAAATGCTAGACACCTTTGAAGTCGCAGAATGCTTGGTTTTGCACGCCGCTTCCAGACACCCATTACTGGAACTGAACTGGTTCAGGCTGTATACAGCATGTAACGTTAAATGCGCAAAACCTGAAAATAGTTTGTTCATAATTGACTACTGAATCAATTTCAGTAACTTTTAATATAGGTTTTTTTTTTCAAAAATTATGTATTTTGCCATACTATCTGCCGATTGAGCCAAAGAAAATTAAGTCTTATTTTAAGGCAATAAGACTCAATTTTGAATGCATAACGTAATGCTAGGATCAACACGATTGTCTTAATAATAATAGTTAGCTTTAAAAACAAATAGTTTTGGTCATTGTATTATGCTTTTAGCTCAATGCTCTAATTGGGGTGTATGAGGTTTTGCGCATTTAACGTTACACGTTGTATAATAATTTTTTCACCCGCTTAAATGTCGATCCCGTGGGAATATCGTGATAAAAAGTAGCCTGTGTTAATCCAGGGTGTCAGCTACCTCTATACAAAATTTTATCTAAATTGATCCAGCCGTTTGAACATGAAGAAGTAACAAACATATAAACACACACACACTCATAAACTTTCGCCTTTAAAATATTAGTGTGATGAATTGATGATAGTGTGATATGATGTGATTAATAGTGTGAAGTATGATGTGAAGTGTGATATTCAGTATTAATGAGCTTTGTTTCAATGTCTTTTTTTTTAATTTCTTCTGTAGCGGCAAGGCAATGTACGCATTCTACCGAAGAGATCGCCGCTTTTAGATCCATTTTCAAAAATAAAATGTTCTTCTTTTTTTTATGAAACATTAATAAGTATTTCTAAATCTATCTAACACACTTAAGGTGAATGGGAAGTGGTAGACCGCGAAATTCAAATTTTATTACGTTTTTTGCAATTTGCAGGTCAGTATCAGGTTGTGTCTTGATCAAAATTTGATTCGCGACTATGGCAGGTACGTATCTAAAGAATTATAATCATTAGAATCATTAATACATCTTCCTAAGTGAGATTTGTACCACAAACACTTTTCCATGAGAGATTCCTTCTTGTGGTACAAGTTAGGAAGATGTATTAATGATTCTAATGATTATAATTCTTTAGATACGTACCTGTTATAGTCGCGAATCAAATTTTGATCAAGATACAACCTGAAACAGACCTGCAAATGGCAAAAAACGTAAAAAATATTGAATTTCGCGGTAACCACTGCGCAATCACCTTAATATAATAATAATACTATGTACAAGTATATAAAAAGGAGGGAAAATAATCAAAGGGCGTCAAGAAATAAAATAATAATAACAGGTAATACGGGCTGGTGTTTGCAACTCCACGTCAATGCGCGTATTTTCCGTACGGAATAATAATAATAATCAGCTTTGTTTCTGATTACCCTTTTTTTTAAGGATGGGAAAATTCTGGTCATTTATATAACTTAGAAAATGGACAAGACAGAAAAGGTTTATGATATCTGAAGTGTCAAAAAATGACCGCTGTCAAAATTCCTTCGAATTAAAAATAAGACTTTAAGTGAAACCGACTGTGGGCTGACGCTCTCTTTCTGATTAAATACATAAGACAAAGAAAACATATATCACTGTCTCGTTCTTAAGTACGTATTTAGAAAGAGAGCGTCAGCCTTTTTTTTGTGGATGGGAACTCATCAAATGACCCCACCCGCTCTGGGTCGAGCAGAAGGGTTGAGTGTCAGTCTCTTACTGACTAAAACCCACCCGTGTTCCTTTCTTAGCCTTCTGGGGAGTTTGTTGCGCCACTTCTTCTCCCCAGCGAAAGCACTAGGAAGTGGTGAAGGGCGGGCGTTTTGGGGGGACTGTCTTTTGTAATTTTGACGTTCGAAAAGTGCTGATTCTCAGCCTAGTTTGAATAAATGACTTTTGATTTTGATTTTTTGAGACCTTTATGTTCCGGGGCAGCGGTAACCCTTTCGGACAATCCCGCTGCCCTTCTGATTACCCTGGAGTAAAGACTTACCCTAAAAGCATCTTTCGGAAACTCCTCAATGTTAGTATTAGTCATGTATAGCTCCTGCAACGTCCTGTTTACACCAGCGAAGGCGTACTGGTCTATCGTCTTAATAGGAGTGTCCACCATCTCTATGACCCTGATTGTGGAGCGGTGAAAGAGTGGGCCGAAGAGATTTGCTGGAAAAAGATGCAAGTATATTAGTACTAGCTTCAGCTCGCGACTTAGTCCGCGTGAATTTTTCCTAGTTCTTCCCTTGCGGTGGTAGGGCCACCGGAGTCCGGCGTCAACCAGCCAGCTGTGTTTCGTCGATGCGTGGGAGTTCCAGTGCTTTAGGCATTTGCTGGGCACGCTCGTTCCATCATAGACCTCATCCATCAGGCGTGATCGAGGTCAAGAACGAGCCCGTTCAGCAATATAATTATTTTTATATTTTTTTCATTATTATACTTTTTGACATTTATTTAATTCAATGATACAGTTTTAAAGGGATTATCTGTTTACTGATTGCATGACTGTGATCAATCAACTTCAATAAAATATGTAACCTTTTTTTTTTTTTTTGTGGATGGGAAATCATCCAATGACCCCTCCCGCTCTGGGTGGAGCAGAAGGGAGTGTCAGACTCTTACTGACTAAAACCCACCCGTGTTCCTTCCTTAGCCCTTTGTGTTCCGGGGTAGCGGTAACCCTTTCGGACAATCCCGCTGCAAATATGTAACCTTATTTTGTATTTGCACGCCGAAATTAAAGGCAGAATAAGATAACAATATTGTACATTGTACCAACCTTCTGTAAGTACCTTATTTAGGCAAATAAATGATTTTGTTTTTTTGAATAAAAAAAAATAAAAAATATATACTCACAAATCTTACACTCCCTCAACAACAATCTTTCAACTGGCAAACCCAATCCTGCGATATTCCCCAACCCCACACTGAGCACAGCCAATCCTGTATTCTCACATTTTATGAACAATCCTGTATCGGACCCTTTTTCACAGACACAGGGGTACATTAGGGTAACTGTCGAGTCTTTCGGACAGGGGTAGACCGGGCCAGGCGGTATGTACTCCGCGTTTGTGTAGGTAAGCAGTGTTGCCAGAGCGAAAATTATTTTTGTGACCATTTTTGTGGGTGAGGGATCTGAAAATAGGAGATTTTTTTAGCAGTTGCACAAAACATAATATACATAGTACAAGTAAAAGTAAGTATAGAAGATTCACTCCACAAAAATACAAATAGCTACTCTTGCTACGACACAATACTTAAAAGTGCAATTCTGGTCGCACAGCGTTTTTTACAGATCTACCCAAAAAAAGGAGTGTTATGTGTTCATGTATGTTTGTAAGTTTCTTTATTCCACCATAACTTCCAAACGGCTTAACCGATATCAATGTATGGTATCTTTAGAAGGAGATTCATATTATGTATAGGATAAGTTTATTTTCGTTTTTTTTTTAGATAAAGTTGGACACAAACAACAATCGATGCATTTTTTTGCAGCTATGATTCACCTTGCAAGATTTTTGTGAGATTAAAATGGAAGTCTTTAAGATTATACTTTACCTATTGTGATATAACATGAATTTACAGTGCTGACTAATGCATTATATCTGGGTTTGTCCAAATAATTTAGAACAGAAGATGAAAAACTCTTGTTTTATACTTTGCACCATAAAAACTAGTGTGAACCTTTATGAAAAATTCTTCATACATAAGAAGTTAAGTATAACTTATACAAGCTGAAATTTTAATGGTTGTTTTCCCGAAGCGAAATGATTTTGTCTTGATAGTACAATCGATTTATAAAAAAAATAAATTTAAATATTAAAAAATGGCAGATTTACAATTGTGAAAAACAAAACTCGAACGCGATCTTGAACCAATAGTACCTATAGCTACACTAATAGTACAGCTGATACGATACTACGTACTCCTTTGTTAACGAAACACAATAGGCACATATACCTACTTAACCACTCACGCACGTGTCCCTGGAAATACCAGGGGTTTTTCCAGGATTACTTAAAGATGGTAGGTAGCGGGCGGGCGCACGTGAGTCACTATTGATTCTCACGCTTTCGAGTTGAGATCATATTTTTATAATTATTTGAAAACAAAAACAATTTTATTTTTTAAATTTAACTCCATGAATAGGTAGCACTACTGAGACCAAATTGTTCTGCCGCGGGAAAACAACCATTAAAATTTCAGCTTGTATAATATAACTAGCCACGCAGTTTCACCCGCATAAGTTTCGATCCCGGGATAAAAAGTATCCTATGTGTTATTCTGAAGTCTAAGCTGACTGTAAAGTTTCATCAGAATCCGTCCAGTAGTTTTTGCATGAAAGAGTAACAGACATCCATCCAGCCATCCCCACAAATTTAAGGTGATTGCGCAGTGATTACCGCAAAATTCAAATTTTCTTACGTCTTTTGCAATTTGCAGGTCAGTGTTAGGTTGTATCTTGATCAAAATATGATTCGCGACTATAACAGGTACTTACTCAGAGAATTCTAGTCATTAGAATCATTAATACATCTTCCTAAGTTAGCTTTGTACCACAAGAAGAAATCTCCTAGGGAAAAGTGTTTATGGTACAAATCTCACTTATAAAAGATGTATGAATGTTTCTAATGATAATAATTCTGTAAATACGTACCTGTTATAGTGGCGAATCAAATTTTGATCAAGATACAACCTGACACTGACCTGCAAATTGCAAAAAATGTAAGAAAATTTGAATTTCACGGTCTATCACTTCGCATTCACCTTAACAAACACATAAAACTTACTACACACACTACACCCACACTACACTTTAAACTTTTGCGTTTATAATATTATTAGGATAATTTAAACACAAAACTTTGTAAGAGAACAAAAAGAAAAGGTTGCTGCAAAAATAAAACTTGTTGTAGGCAGCAAAGTAGTAAAGAATAACTTGTTATTAGCATAAGGACATTATGACGAATAAAAAACTCACTCAAGGCTGCAAAACATAGGCCTAAAGTTTACATTATGTACTACCTATTTCCAACTTGAAAGGTCGAAAAAACCAGTTTAAAACTAAAAACAAAGCGACAATAGAGTTGAGAACTTAAATGGCCATATATCTCCGTCTAATTATGAGTAATTAATAATTAACATGTTTTAAATAGCTCGGATTCCCTTGAAAAGTTAACTTTATAATACTTTGCAAACTACGACAAAACTTTCACTTCTAATAAATCAGTTGAAAACACAGTACCTACGCTTAATCCTTGAAGAAACATGGATTACACGAAATCCTGCAGTTGATGTATGAATTAATAAATCCGTATCATAATAATTACGTTAAAATACGTAATATTATTTTCTTGGAAGAACTGCGTAACTTCACTCCACCATGATCAACACAGAACTAACCATAGACAACTTGTTAGTGACATTTGATGTCAGTTAGCAAAGTCAAAAATAGAAATAGACTAAAATTAATATTTTTTGCTGTAGTTCGTGCCATGGCCAAAGCCAGTTATTATTATGCATGAAACATGAAACGTGTCAATCCCTTCTGTCAATCAATAACCTCTCCAAATATTGTCATCATATTTATTTTATTTTATTTCTCCGCTTGTTTTACGTATTATGTTTTCATCTCGTGTGAGGTGTCTTTGCCCGTTTGTCTAAAGCATTTCTATTAGTACTGATATTACGAAGCGTTACTGTGTTTTGGTAAACCCCGCTACCAAGAGGTGATTTGCTGGTACACAATAATATTGTGTCTTTTTTGTAATCCTACTACCTAAGTTCACATTGTGGAATGTAATAAATATATTGAGTGATGTTCCTACAACTTAAATACAACTCGATACTCGATAATAATCAAATTCGTTTCATCAGGATAACAATCAAATAGTACTATGTGATGCAGGATGCCCCATTTCTAAAAACGAATTTTGTTTGTTTCAGTTACTTTTTCACATCAAGAGTTAAATTAACTAAATAATATATTAAGTATGTAAAATCCGAATGAAAACAGCAAGAGAAAAAACTTAATCATGCCGCCGGCAGACAGAGGTAAAACTAAAAATGCCCCAGCGATGTGCGAAGCCCTCATAGGAGAAAAAATATTCATACAAACAGAAGACACAAACGATTTTAGTTGCTGGGAGGTGTTTTGCTTTCCTTACAGTATATGCTCGAAGTTTTTGAACTTCTGTTCTACACTGTGCTCAGGCTCGAACCAATTTGCGGTGTTCCTGATGTTGGCACAATGGTGTATTTGCAAAATCACTCGCGCCACAACCCCAAACCCCTTCATCTGCCCTTACTATTTCTACATGTTTGGCGAAGTTGCCGTTATGTCACTGATTTTCTATTTGCTGTGGTACTATTTCGGAGAAACTGTGGTTTTACCGTTTTTTCATACATTATTTGGGGCGGAATATGATACTAATCCCACGCCCCCGAAAAACGCAACCCGAAAATCTTTTAGAAAATATTGTTTTAGAAAAGGTGAAATATTTGACGCACCTGTAGAAACGAGTTCTGCTCCTTAGTTTCATTCAATAACGATAATTATTTTTGCCATAGAAGGTCTAGTTAATGGAATGTTTTAAATAATCATAATTTGCAAGAACGTCTTTTATTTTAATCCATTTGCTATAGAATTTTAACGTAAAAACCTCGATACATTGATTATGATACATCCGGCGAATCAGCGAGGTAATTGCGTAAAATACTAACAGTAGGGATGGCTTTCATTTTGAAAAGACAACAACATTCATTGCGTTATTTATGTTGTTGAGCAGACAAAATTTTCAAAATTACGAAGTAATAGATTGGAGAGATGAAGACTCAGAGATAGTGCAATCCACGAAGACGCACTAGTGTGCAACATTCCGCTAGTGTTTTAGTTTTGTTGATACACACTAATTAGGTATTATTAGATGGTAATTAGTGTGTATCGAAAAAACTAAAACTCTAGCTAGTGGATTTAACTAGCGATAACCACTAGCGATTCGGAAGAAGACTGGGGGGCGTCTTCGTGGATTGCACTATCTATAGTATGTTACGCAATTAGGGTAGGTACAGGTCCTCAATCAGAAACAGGATAAAATAAAGACCGGACACGACCGGACGTTACAGATGCGAGTATCACTCACGCACGCATGGTTACACGCTCTATGCTAGCGCCATTTTGGTGGAGTCCGCTACGTGACTTCGAAATAATATGCGACGTCGAATAATGCAGCGCCGAAAGGTTGCAGTAACGAAAAATGTACCTAATGACGAAAGTATACGTCAGAGGATAAATACAGTTTTCTAGTCGGTGCCATGAAAGAAGCTTGTAGATAAAAATGGAGTCAACACTCTAAATACCTAAGTGAAACCGACTGTAGGTTGACGCTCTGGGCAGCGGGATTGTCCGAGGGCAGCGGGATTGTCCGAAAGGGTTAGCGCTGCCCCGGAACATAAAGGGCTAAGGAAGGAACACGGGTGGGTTTTAGTCAGTAAGAGTCTGACACTCCCTCCTGCTCCACCCTGAGCGGGAGGGGTCATTTGATGATTTCCCATCCACAAAAAAAAGGCTGACGCTCCCTTTCTAAATACATACAGACGCCAGCAGGTCAACCTACCCCAATCTGTCAAATTTCTTTGATAGATTTTCAACTTTAGCACAAAAGCATAAGGTTCATATTCAATTGGGAAAATCTGACAGATTGGGGTAGGTTGACCTGCTGGCCTCTGTACATGTTTTGCCAAGTTATACTTTTAACAGCATTCATCGTTATGATTTAGCGTTATATCGGGACAAGCGTTGTTATACCGTATTTCGTAGCTTATTATGAGGCATGGATGGAAGTTGAACCAGGGACGAAACCGAAAAACACAACACGGTTATCCTTCAAAAAATATTGTTATAAAAAAGGTGAAATTATTGATACACCTTATGAAAATTCATCTTTGTCGTTGAAGAATGGCCCAATAACAATAGTATCGCTTTTATTAGAAATGTTTAACGATGTTCTGAGATAATATACAATCTGCAACCATTTATTCACTTTGATTTTATTGGTAAAGCAAAGCAATCACAAATTCTAAACCGTATGTATAATGTACTCTGTGTTCTAAATCACCATCGTTCAATTACGAGTTTGTGATCCTGGCAACAATCTGAGCAACTCCGGCTTAGACACACCCGACGACACAATCAAAGTAAATACATTACCTACTTACTCATTTACATTTTCAGTGTAAGCAGCCCAGGCATCGGATTTGATCAGGGACTTGAAAATGAAATGAATCTCGTTCCGTTACCACTAATGTTATCGTAGTACAGAGGCCAGCACATCAAGCTACCCCAATCTGTCAGATTTTCCCAATTGAATATGAAACTTATTCCTTTGCGCTAAAGTCGAAAATCTATCAAAGAAATTTGACAGATTGGGGTAGGTTAACCTGCTGGCGTCTGTACAACGTTCCAAAATTTGTAACGATACTCGAACCCAAAAATATCAATAACGTTACAAATCATAACGTTATGGAATATGGTTTTCGCAGAACGGTAGGGGAGGATTTCGTTCCGTTTGTAAGTATCGTTATAATCAAGGAATTAATTTCGTTACGTTCTTGGTGGAACGTTACAAATTATCGGTACCGGAACTACGCGTAACGTTATTTTGAGTAACGCTTCAAGTCCCTGGATTTGATTATAAATATTTATTTTTTTTTAGAAAAAAATAAAACTATGGCAATACTATCACTGGCGTTTTATGTTTGACATTGACAGGTAACAGATGGTAGAGAAGTAACGTCACATCAGTCACCCCCCGAAAATGGCGAGAAGTGTGTTATGCTGACACTATTTTTAATTTCAAAAATAAATCTGAGCTTTATTTCAAAGCGAAAATCATTTCTTTAGACTCCAAGAATCGTGTACAAAGTTTAAGCAAATACCAGCATATCAAAACGCTCTACTGGTAAGTAAAAATATTTAATTTTATTATTATGAAAAAGTGAAATTTAAGAGGCAACTTTGGTGATGTATTTATTCAATTAATTTGAATAATAAAGAGAGATCTTAACTGCGATCGATTCTGATACTATTTATATCCGTTTGTCAGTGTGTAGATGTATCTATTCAGTTCTTTTTCACTCTGAAATGAATGAAAAATTACATTGTTCGTAGTCGGTGGTTTACGTAAAGGTACCAAAGGATTGCGTGCTAATATACAGTAATCAGTTTCAAGTGAGCATAAGAACATTCTAACGTGCAGGAAAATACTGTGTTCCGCCGGCAAATATTATCACGTAAGTTTTGACTACGAGAAAATACGTTTGAATGTTGTTAACTATAATGTAGGTATGTTAAAAACTCTAATGACCTAGTAACGGCGCGGAAGACACTTGACACACTTTCTAGATCATAGATAATTTAGTGCCATTTTTTTTCTTATAGTTAGTGAAGGAAACTTGTAAAAGTATTGTGAGAACTATTTCATAGATTTTTATAAAAACTAGGCAAAAATACCTTAGCACGTTTTTACGAAACAAAAACGAAATTTTTAGTTCTGATTAAAATTTGATCTAATAAATAGCTATTTTTGGAAGTACCCAAGTAATTTATAATTTTTCCAAAAATGTTATATTTTAATTTTATGGTCATCTAGTGTGATTTATACAGCTATAAAAAATAACAGCATCATTTAATCTTAAATCTGAGATGAAAGAATAAGATTGAGAATTGATTATGGTTCAATGGGAATGTATATTCGCATTGAAGCTACTAAAAACTACTAGTTTCAGCCAGAGACTTTGTTCACATGAAATTTCTTGTTTGAACATAAAATAGTATATCCCATGACACTCGACAATACTGTAGCTTCAAATATTAAAGAAAAAATCGGCCTCGGATCAGTACTTCTGAAGATTATCCCCTTTAAACAAACTCGCCATCTTTTACTGCTTTTTTTAGTTTATACTATATAAACAAATTCATGATTTGAATCATGTATTTACTAGCTTCTGTCTGCGACATTTCACAAGTTTTAATATAAAACATAATATATGGCATTCGGCAATAGTGTAGCATTTTACTAGTGAAAGAACTTTTATAATTAGATCAGTACTTCCAGAGATTAGTTTTTACACACATATAAACAAAAATAATTTGATCTCTTTGTTTACTTATATTTTATTTTGGAAGAGTTCAGTGACATACACACACACACACACAGATGAATTATATATATAAAGATATATCGCACCTTTAAAGTAAAACCTTTACTAAACGAAATTATAAAATTTTATAGGAGAGCCAAATATATCTATACATATAATAAAACAGTAAAAAAACTGTGTCTGTACATTGAATATATTAAAAAAAAAGTACTTGAGGCGGGTTTAGAAACAGTAATAGAGCACGAATCCAAAAAAAAAAATGTGTCTGTTTGTCTGTCTGTCTGTTTGTCTGTTTGTTTGTACACGCTAATCTTCGGAACTACTGGACGGATTTGAATGATTTTTTTTTTTGTTGTATAGATATTAAGTCTGGGCAACATATAGGCTATAATTTATTTTGGAAAATGGAACACCTGATGCAGAACCGCAACAGACCAGCTAAAGTATAAGAGATACAAAAATGGTACCATAACAAAAATTGTTCCACGTGATAAGCATTTTCTGCTGAGAGAATAAATTTGAAGATCTGGAACACCTGATGTGGAACTCCAAGAGCCCAGCTACACTATAACATAATTATATAGTAATGACGATTTAGCAAAAGTTGTTCAATCTGATGAGCACTCTCTGTTGACTTATAAAAATCGAAGATCTGGAGCACCTGTTGTGGAACTCCAAGAGCCCAGCTACACCATAACACATATAGGAATGACGTTTTAGCAAAAGTTGTTCAATCTGATGAGAACTCTCTGTTGACTTATAAAAATCGAAGATCAGAAACATCTGATGTGGAAATCAAAGCTATCACTAATTTCACTGTATAATTATAAAATAACATAAGCTGGGAGTACCTCCACGCGGTGAAGGTGGTAACAGTTTAGGACTGATTTTCGGTGACGATGGTATATCATTGAATAGTTGACTCTACTGGCCAAAACTCCCATTTATTTTTTTATTTTATCGAATAAATATGCCTTCGGGCTTATGTTATTTGAGTGTTTAATTTCCTTTGCCATTTATCTTCGTGACACGGTAGCCTACCCGGTAACGCAGGGGAGCAGTCACTTAGATTTTAATTGATCAGGTATGTTCACAATAAAACTATAAACATGCCTAGAAAGAGGTCAAATCTTTCCCAATGTTCCAAAGGAGCTAAAAGATTGAGGATCATAAGATCCCAAGAATCTACCGAAGAGCGTCAGGAGAGACTTGATGCTGTTCGAGAACATCAGGCTCGCTCCGTGGAAACCTCTTCGGATCGCGAAGCACGCCTGCGTTCTCAGCGTATCTACGCATCGACTTCTAGGTCTCGAGAGACAAGTGGGGACGTTCCCCACTTGCGTGATGCGCGACTGACCGCTGATCGTGAACGTCACGCATTATCTCGCGAGTCGGAGACGTTCACGGATAGAGAATTGCGCTTGAATTCTCAGCGTATCTACGCATCTGCTTCGAGGTCTCTACAGACAAGTGCGGAACGTGATGCGCAACTGTCCGCTGATGGTGAACGACATGCGTTGTCTCGCGAATCAGAAACGTTTACCGATACAGAATCACGCTTGAGTTCTCAGCGTATTCACACATATACTAACAGGTCTTTTGAAACGAGTGATGAACGTGATGCGCGACTAACTGGTGATCGAGATTATCATACATTGTCCCGAACACGCACACAACAAAATATTCATAATCAGTTAGAAAGTGAGAGAGAAAGAATTGCTGGAGTACGGCATGAAGAGACAGAAGAAGAGCGCAACGAACGTTTTCTGAATTCTGATCGACTTCGACATTCTCTGAACAGAATGTCGGTATCATCTGAAGAATCGGATGTGTCTCAAGATATAGCCGTAGGGCGTGGCGACCTTCCTTGGGTTGATAAGGAACGGAGTGCATTTACGTATACTCCTATGATTGACTACGCCACATATTCCGCCATCGGAGGTATGGTTCAAAATTGTACTTTTTGTGAAGCTGTTAAATGGCAAAAAGAAACAAACGGTATGTGTTGCTCAGGTGGAAAAGTGCATATTGAAATATTACAAAATCCTCTAGAAATATTAAGATCACTGCTAATTGGTGACCATCCACAGTCAAAACATTTCTTGGACAACATCCGTTCGTACAATAATGCCTTTCAAGTGACATCTTTTAGTGCGAAACAGATTTCAGAAGGCCCATTTATGCCAACATTCAAAGTGCAAGGCCAAGTTTACCACCTTATTGGTTCATTATTGTCTGAAAATGACCCCAAGTTTCTCCAAATATATTTCGTATCCAATGATCAAGATCAGGCAAATATTAGAAACCAAAACTTTCCGCAATTGAACAAATAGTCTGATTTCACTGCTACTACTACTATTTGTTCAATTGCGGAAAGTTTTGGTTTCTAATATTTGCCTGATCTTGATCATTGGATACGAAATATATTTGGAGAAACTTGGGGTCATTTTCAGACAATAATGAACCAATAAGGTGGTAAACTTGGCCTTGCACTTTGAATGTTGGCGTAAATGGGCCTTCTGAAATCTGTTTCGCACTAAAAGATGTGAGTTGCTAAGACGTCGTTCCTATATATTATATAGGAACGACGTCTTAGCAAAAGTTGTTTAGTCTGATGGGAATTTTCTGTTGACTTAAAAAAATGAAAGATCTGGAACGTCTCGAATTGTCTCGCGCATCCCGTTGTTTTCCGGTCCCCGGGCTCTTAGAATTCGACATCAGACGTTTCAGATCTTCGATTTTGACGACCCCGTTGTCGCTGGCATAAGCAACAGGATCCGCGTACGAAGTCGCGGGCAGAAGCTAGTTATTAAATATAATATAATATTAGGAAAAAGTCACTGTTTTTTGTCAATAAAATCTGAGTGCAGGGTTCTACTATATGACATTTTTTACAAAAATTACAATCTTATGTTGCGGTTTACGTATATTTTAAATAGATGGCATTGATAACTCAATTCATTAAATTTTTCGTTTAGTAACGGTTTTACTTTAAAGGTGCGATATGTATACTTACAACATAACAGATCTTTTATCTAAGTCATTGTACAGTAAAGTTTTTACAAAAAATGGGACACAAGAAACTAACAATATAAAAAATGCAAAGACAAAAATACAATCAAGAGAAAAGTAAAAAATTTAGCCTGTCTTTCATCCGTCAAGTTCCAGAATCTGAAACATCCACCACACAGGTCTATACATCTGCATAATCAGCCTATGACGTTTCCACTGCTGGAATGAATGGGCCTTAATCCACCACGCATGCCCAGTGAGGGTTGGTAGATGTCATATTTCTCGAATTTTTGGTTCTAAGACATGCTGGTTTCCTCATGATATTTTTCTTCACATTTTTGAGAGCAATGTTGATGAAATAATCTTATATTTTGATTTTTTTTTTTACATTGTTCTCACATATAGAAGCAACAAGATTTTATAATATCTTGATTTAAAAGAGTGTCCTTGGAGTTTCTTGCCCATTCTTCTCCAAGAGATCTACGTTTTGGAATGGGGAACTAGCTTCAACTTTCTGACTAACTGACCGACTAGTAAATTTTGACAATTCAAAAGTGCCTGTAAATGGTATAATTGAAATAAATGCTTTGAGTTTGAGTTTGATAAATTACATAAAGTAAAGGGCCTGCCTGGTTTCGAACCCACAACCACCAACCACCAACTCGTAAGTCGAGACTGTTACCACATGGCCACCACTGCTCGATGCCTATTACACAAATACAGTTACTACTCGTAGTTTCCCTTAGATAATCACTTATACGTAATTAACATCTATGTATCTTTAATTACTGATAATACAGGATTTAAACTTAATTCCTGATCAAATTTTTCCTTTCATAGTAGCAAAGGCATTTATGTGAAACTAGCGACCCGCCCCGGCTTCGCACGTGTGCAATGCTGATACTAAGTATAGGTACTTCAAGAATGTCAGCACGCACCGCCGGCCCCCGGCCGCGGCCGGTACCGCAACAACCGCTATGTCCCTGCATTTTAAATCTGTAATATCTTCGAAAATATTCATTTAAATTACATGCTGTAAAGGGCCATATTTATCTATATTAAATGCACAATGTATTTAAGGTACTTAATTGGATAAGGATTAATGCTGTATTGCTTAAAATCGCTTCGTAAATAAGCCATTATTCCTCGTAAAAAGTAAAGGATAAAAAATGGTTATTGTGGGTTATCCCTAAGAAATAGACATATACCATTGCGGTCTTTTTTGTAGACCTTTTTAAGGTGTACAATACTGTAGTACATTATTTTGACCTATCTCGTAGGGTTCAGCCAGCGTTTGAAAAGTACGACATCACTTTAGAAACCTCTAAAATTATCAGTATGTATTATATATAAACCTTCCTCTTGAATCACTCTATCTATTAAAAAAAAAACGAGTGTGCTTATGACCACACGACTGAAGTGAAACTTCTTTCGCTCCATCTGTATGTATATTTCATTTACTAGCTATAAGAGAAAGAGAGAAAGAAAATGTGCGCGCGCACTGCTCTCTCTTGCTCCTACACTGTGATACAGACAATAAGCCTGCAGTGTGCTTAGATATACGGAACGTATTTGGCTATGAGAGGAAGAGAGAAAGAAAATGTGCGCGCGCACTGCTGTCTCTTGCTTATATCCCCCACTTAACTTCCGTTCGCTTTGCCCGATCACACTTTTCGTAACGCTTACGTCACGCGTTCGCCAACTTACTCCCCAAGTCAAGCGTGCGTAAAGAAGTTTCACTTCAAAAACCGCATCAAAATCCGTTGCGTAGTTTTAAAGATTTAAGCATACATAGGGACAGAGAAAGCGACTTTGTTTTATACTATGTAGTGATTTAGTACTATAGCATAATCAGCCTATAATGTTCCCACTGCTGGGACACAGGCCTCCTCTCTGTGAGAGGGAGTGGGCCGTAATCCACCACGCGGGCCCAGTGCGGGTTGGTAGATGTCACATGTCTTCGAATTTTTGGTTCTAGGACATGCCGGTTTCCTCACGATGTTTTCCTTCACCGTTTTGAGAGCATTGGTGATGAAATAATGTACACAAAGAAAAACACCCATCTGAGTTCGAACCTACAACTTTTAGAACTATACCAGCCTTTAACTGTCCACAGTAGAAGTATAAAACCAAAGGTTGACTGGTAGAAAATGCCTATGGCATTAAGTCCGCCTCTGTACATGTATGTGCTTGAAGTATTAAATAAATAAATAAATATATAAATAAATAAATAAAACCAAGCACATCCCAAGTCACCAGCATCTGAAACTAAAATTATTTTTCATTTTATACTTAGTTGCTTTTTCACCAGATTAAAAAAAAAATTGTAAAGTTATTTAAATGTTTCGCCCTGTTCGGGAGCGTTTTTTTTCTGTGGGGAGTCCTCATGGATACCCTCTGTCTGGGGAGAACGGATTCCTACCTACGAAAACCCCACTGTTCCTTTTACTACACTGTTATAGACAAAATCAAACTGTTTGCTAATTTAATTTATACATACACATTGTTTTTAATATATTGTTTTTTACTTTCTGTGACAAATGTAACTCACACACTTTTTAAAATACTAGTAAAATTTTACAATATTCGTAAATATGTGAGCACAATGTATCTATCACATAATTGATTTACCAGTCTGTTATATTTTTAATTCTTTTTACCATTTGTAGTAGACTAAATTTTATTTTAGGTGCATCGTCTTCACATATAATTATATAATGAATGTATACAAAAACTTGTAAAACATTTTAAAAGAGTAACGGTGGAGTTTCTTGCCCATTCTTCTCCACACGAAAACTACCTTTTGGAAGGGGCGACTAGAATCAATTCTATTTTATAATATTAATTTTTGACGTTCAAAAGTGCCTATTTGAAATAAATGATTTGACTTTGACTTTCCTACCATGAGTCTAGCGCCCGGGAGATACTTGTGCCCCCGACTGGTGTCAGTCCGCCACGCGTTGCGGGCCCCACCACCAAATGCGGCCGCATCCACGACCGCACGTCCTCCCAAAAAGGCGCGCATAGAACACTGCGCGCTGCTTCCGCCTCTTTGTGGCCCTGTTATGGCCTGCTTTAACTGCCCCGTTGGTCCCATGTTCTCAAGCGCGTCTGATGAGCGTGGGGTCCTGTGTTCGATTCGCAAGTTGGGCAATGTTATTGGGTTTTTCCAAACTCCTGGATGCTAATTTTGAAGCTAGTGGTGTGATAATATCTCGGTACGCACGTGGCGCCGTTGGTCCTGCGCCTGATCTCTCGCCATTCGTATCGGATTGTCGTCCCATCGGACTATGAGAGTGAGGGAAGAGAGAGTACACCTGTGTCTGCGCGCACACTTGTGCACTATATGTCTGCGGACACACTTGTGCACTATATGTCTGCGGACACACTTGTGCACTATATGTCTGCGGACACACTTGTGCACAATATATTTGAGGACACACTTGTGCTTCGTACACTCAATACGGTATCACAACAGCCTATCGATTCTGTAAAAATCTCACCGTGATAACATAGGTGAAGTGAGCTATCAATGGAGGCAAGCCCTAACATCAGGTGGAATGACAGCTCACTTCACCTTAGTTTTCACGGTGAGATTTTTACAGAATAGCACTGCAGATTCACCGCTTCAACTGCAGTGCGATTCTGTAACCATCTCACCGTGAAAACTTAGGTGAAGTGAGCGTGGAGTGAGCTGTCAGTGTCGTCCTGATGCTAGGTATTGATACTCTTGACTGCTCACTCTAAGCTTACTTCGCCTAACTTTTCACGGTGAGATTTTTACAGAATCGATCGGCAGTACGCTTGAGTGAATTTACAGGGGTCGCATTTTATTACTCTTGGCTAATACCTGTGGTTAATCTTCTTAATATATATAAATTACGTGTCACGTTGTTTGTCCGCAATGGACTCCTAAGCTACTGAACCGATATTAATAAAATTTTGCACACTGTGTGCAGTTTCATCCAACTTGAAAGATAGGATAGTTTATATCTCAATTAATAGTGGCAATATTATTTTATTGCGAATATTGCCAGGACAAGGTTTGTACTTATGAAATAAAATTTCGCAAATAAAAAAAAAAAATATGCACCCGTGCGAAGCTGGGGCGGGCAGCTAGTACTAATATATAATTGCAAGTCTATTAATAGTAAGCTATTATAACTATAACTACAGTATCGTATTAGGTAAGCCTGTGATGATAGTTGTATGTGTTTTAAAATAAAAAAATATCTACTTAAATTATACAGAGTGGAAAAAATCAATGGGCTCTGAAGGAAAACCACTTTAAATCCATAAGATAGATTATTAACCGACTTCAAAAAAGGTTCTCAATTCGACTGTTTGTTGTTTTTTTTTTTGTATGTTTGTTACGCGATATCTTCGGAAATTGTAACTCGAGAGAAAAGTACGCTCCGCGAATAAAAAGTCCGCCGCGGATTTACCGCGAACTCAACGCACACGGTGTGCGATCATTTGTTGCCCGGAAATACGGGCATATGTAACGTCACTCTCGAGCGCACAACGCGGAATAAAGTCCGCCATATGCGTCGCTTCGCCTAGTCACACGAGTTCTATTTTTTTTTCGGGGACTCCCCTGTACTTTTGTCCGGTCCACTCTCCGCATGTCCTCGGTCATTCGGGGGACTTTTTGCACGCGGTACTTTTAATCCCTCGTTTGCGATACTCGATACAGTTGTAAGCGATCTATTTTAGCGGACAAAAAAGTCCGCGGACAAAAATCCGTCGTCTGCGCAGATCATTACTGTGCATGTGCGCACGCGGTTGTAGCCGAACGGAGCTGTCCGCAAACGCGAGGAGCCGACCGGCTACTGGCGAATCCGATCGTGTTTCAAGCTGTGTTTCATGCAAATATGACATTTAACTACCTCAGAGGCATCAATTTCCTTTAATACATTGTAAATCGCACATTCTCGTGTTTTATAACTGATTAGCGTGTGCGTAAGATTGGATTTTAGTTATAATTCGCGATCTTGAACGATCTGCGAAGGTCGGTAGTACTAACTAGCACGAATATGTAGTAAGTTAACAGAACTTAATGGGGATGCGCTAAGGTAACCCGCGAAATTCAAAGGGCTTGAAGATCCTTGGCATACCTACCTGTCGGCCATTGTGGTTATTTTTCAAAATGGCGAGGCCACGCATGAAAACTATACAGGGTGAAATTGAAAACATGCGACAAATCGAAATGGGAGATTGTACAGAGGCCAGCACATCAAGCTACCCCAATCTGTTAGATTTTCCTTACAGATGAACCTTATTCCTTTGTACCAAAGTTGAAAATCTATCAAAGAAATTTGACAGATTGGGGTAGGTTGACCTGCTGGCGTCTGTACCTACTCATCATTATGAACAACTTTTACTATGGAACCAAAACTGAAATCGCAAAAAAAAAATCAGTTGTTCCCTACGTTTATGTTCGCATAACTCGTCAAAATGTAGCGAACAGCTGATTTGTTTTTCGCGTTTGCAGCTTTGGTCCCTTAGTAAAAGTTGTTCATAATGATGAGTACAATCTCCCATTTCGGTTTGTCGCATGTTTTCAATTTCAACCTGTATAAATCGATAGCTGATATCAATGCAAACAGAAAACATTCTAAGATCAAACCCCGTAAAGTATCACGTTTCCGAGATATTAACGTTCAAAGTTGATCACGTGACATCATTTTTTTTTATATCTTGGTACTTAGATGCTCGAAATAATCACTCTGAAAGTTTCAAGTAATCAAACATCTATATAAGCAAGTTAAAAAAAAATGGACGCCACATTTAAAACAAAAAACAAAATGGCGCGACAGTACGTATGCCAGGCTCCCTAAAAATATCTTAGATCCCCTTACGTTTTTTTGCAATTTGTGTCGGTGTCAGGTTATATGATTAAAATATGATTGGCGATCGTAACAAATATGGCGTTACAGAATAAAATTATAACCATTAGAATCAGCAATACAACTCATACCCTCTTATTAAAAAACAAGGTTTTTCTTTAGATCAGATTTTAAACCAACAAACCAGTAATTGAATTAAGAACCTAATTGTTATGTAAATGCAGTTCTATATACAAAAATTACAGCTTAGTTCGGTGCTAAGTTATAATTTTATTATAAAGAACTTTGCATAAATCGAAATACAAATACTGCCTCAAAGGTTTAGGCTAGAACTATAGTTAGATTTCGTCTTGTAATAAGACGGCTTGAGTTAGAATTGGTCATCATCATCATCTGCCTAGCCTTTTCCCAACTATGTTGGGGTCGGCTTCCAGTCTAACGGATGCAGCTGAATACCAGTATTTTACATGGAGTGACTGCCTATCTGACCTCCACAACCCAGTTACTGGGTAATACGATACCCCTTGGTAAGACTGGTTGTCAGACTTTCGGGCTTCTGACTACCCGTAACGACTGTCAAAGATCAACGAATGACAGCCGGGACAAAATACAGAAAGGTATTTTGTGGTAATAATATGAACCGCGAATCATATTTAGATCAACAGACAACCCGATACTGACCTGTTAATTGCAAAAAAAACTCTTCAGATTTACTATCGATAACACAGAACATGATGCGTGTTATGTATAATTCAAGAACCGTTTACTCATTTGGACTGTTTTTTCCCGAATCGCAATTGCCGACGCATCGACGTCAATTCGCGGAAATGTCGCGAGAATATTCGTAATTGTTTAAATTGTGAATTTACTGCGTATACCGTCCTTTAGGCTGGCACAAACGACGTCAAGCTGTGTGTGCTGTGTGTGTGCATTTTTAGCACGCATTTATTAGCTTCACTCGTAAGTAACTAACAATGTAAAAAAACTTTGAAGATAATTTTAACCTACTTCTAATTGTCGTATCGAAATGAAACTTTGTATTTGTATGTAGTTCGGATGACAAAACTATAATTTGGTATCTTGGAGCTGATCTGATGGTGGAGTCAGGAAGTGGATAGTGGCACTCTTCAGTGGCTACTCTAGTAAACCCCTCGAGTTGGGGCTCCTAGGATTTGTTTTGGGGAGTCCAATAGATTGGGCTTGGTGACGAGGGTCTGGTGATGGAGCCAGGAGAATAGTGGAACTCTTTCAATCAATCAATCAACTCAGCCTACCGCAGTCCACTGCTGGACATAGGCCTCTCCCAGGCTGCGCCAGCGCCACAACACCCTGTCCTCTGCCTTCCTCATCCAGTCCGGAACTCTTTAGTGACTACTAGTTTTTAGTGAGTGATAAAAGCGTGTTTTTTAGTTTTTTAAACTAAGTACTATATAGGCTGACTGGTAATTAGTGACCGATACCTAAACACGTGATTGTACTCATGATAACAAACAACTTTTACTATGGGACCAAACCTGAATTCGCGAAAAAAAATCTGCTGTTCAGTACCTACATTTTGACCAGTTAGCCAACATAAATGACTGAACAGCAGATTTTTTTCCACAATTTCAGGTTTGGTCCCATAGTAAAAGTTGTTTGTTATCATGAGTACAAGCACGTGTTTAAGTATCGGTCACTAATTATCAGTCACCGTATATATATTTTTATTTTCTGCTTTGCATACTATTTTATAGAACCGTGGGGCGCGTGGCTAAATAATAAAATGCTTGCATCGGAAAGCACGTTAAGCCGTTGGTCCCGGCTGTGATTTGTAGATCTTCGACAGTCGTTACGGGTAGTCAGATGCCCGAAAGCACAGAATACCTAATAGTACTTCGCCGAAAGTCTGACAAACGGTCTTAAGGTGCTATCATGAAGACGCGGGCTCCCGGTATAGACAAGCCGGTACCGATCGGTGCGATCGGTACGGGGTTTGTTCCTATTATACAGGGTGGGCAAAAAATCGTGGATCAAATGAAACAGGGCGACAGCTGGGGTTATTTGCAGTAAAAAAATTATCTGTGGCAGTGCCCTAACTTGATCTCCTTCTTTGACAATTTGATGTTCTAAAGTTACAAATAATTTTTCGTGAATTGAAAAAAGTGCCAATACTTACTTATAAATCATGGTACCCGCTATCATAAAAGCACTTTTGTAGTAAAGATGCTTTTTTAATTTTTTTTTTACTGCAAATAACCCCAGCTGTCGTTTTGTTACGTTTGATCCACGATTGTTTACCCACCCTGTATTTTCCGTTTGCATTGATGTCTGCTATCGATTTATATAGCTCCCATGCGTAGTCACAATATAGAAAAAAAAAAACAAAATGGGGCGACAGTAGGTATGCCAGGCTCCATAAAAAAATCTTTAATCCCCTTTGAATAAATTACTTTCCATTTTGATAGTCTACACTTTTTTCTTACAACGAGAGGTCAGCTTAAGTATGGCATACAAGGAAATGTATGCCTTTTTGTGACGTCATGCGTATATGAATTTATAATAAAAACGTTTCCTATAACAGCGGGTCATAAATTTTTAATGATTAACATAGTCAGTTAAGCGCAAAAAAACTGATGAGCGTCATTTTTCAACGAGGTTTCGAGGACTTAAACATAAGTCAGCCCCGGATCTAGAATGTTTTCGAGGCGGGGCAAAAAATGTCGTCTGCCGCCCCCCCGCCCCGCCAATCCTTTAGGTACTTAATCTTTTCCATAAACCCTTTTTTTTATTATATATCCACGTGAAAGGGCACCCCCGCTACACAATGAGCCTATAATGTTCCCACTGCTGGGACACAGGCCTCCTCTCTGTGAGAGGGAGTGGGCCATAATCCACCACGCGGGCGCAACCTGCTCATACCGTTTGACTGCCGATGCCTGCGCTAATCACGTAGTTATTACCTCAGTGCGCCACCCGCAGAGAGAGATAATACTCTGGTGTACTTTTTTGCTACGCCGCCCGCAGAATGCGGGGCACGGGTCCCGGCTTGCCCCCCCCCCCCAACCTATATCCGGGACTGAGTACACGGGGTTATTCCATTTTTATCCACCCCGAAAATCCACGACACCGGTGGATACGCGGACGGAAACACGTGTCCGAGAATCCACCGTAGGCGTAGTTGGATAAACTGAATTGACAGGCTAAGGGTGTGTCCCGGACGTAAGGGTCGCTGCCTGCCGGGGCAGCGGGATTGTCCGAAAGGGTTACCGCTGCCCCGGAACTTATAAGGCTAAGGAAGGAACACGGGTGGGTTTTAGTCAGTAATAGTCTGACACTCCCTTCTGCTCCACCCTGAGCGGGAGGGGTCATTTGATGATTTCCCATCCACAAAAAAAGGGGTTAATTTGTTGGGGTGGAAACCGGAATAACCGGGTAAACGCCGGGTTTCCCCGAATGGTAACAATAAGGGTCTAACACTGTAACCCTTCAGCGAAAACCAGGCGTGATTTTTAAACGACTTAAAAAAAAAGCAGGAGGTTTTCAATACGGCTGAATATTTTATTTTTATGTGTGTTACCTCAGAACTTCTTTATAAGCCGATTTGCAAAGTTCTTTTTTTAATTGAAAGGATATACTTTCAGATTGGTCCCATAGAAATTAAATTAAAATCTGTTCAGTGGTTTGGTTTATAAACCAAAATGACTGGTAATAAAAAAATCAAGTAAACGACATTGTTGAAGTGAAACTTCTTTACGCACGCTTGACTTGGGGAGTAAGCTGGCGAACGCGTGACGTAAGCGTTACGAAAAGTGTGATCGGGCAAGGCGAACGGAAGTTAAGTGGGGGATATAAGCAAGAGACAGCAGTGCGCGCGCACATTTTCTTTCTCTCTTCCTCTCATAGCCAAATACGTTCCGTATATCTAAGCACACTGCAGGCTTATTGTCTGTATCACAGTGTAGGAGCAAGAGAGAGCAGTGCGCGCGCACATTTTCTTTCTCTCTTTCTCTTATAGCTAGTAAATGAAATATACATACAGATGGAGCGAAAGAAGTTTCACTTCAGTCGTGTGGTCATAAGCACACTCGTTTTTTTTTTTTGTATGTAGGTATGTTACGAGATATATTCGGCAAATCGATTTCAAAGGTTCTTTTTTAACGGATATATGATATATGCCTCAGCGGTGGTCCCATATAAATTGTATTAACTTTCCTTGGGTAGTTCTTGAGATAGCTTCAATAATACGTATTTTTGCCACTTAGTTCAGTTATATTGATGATATTATAATAAGTTCTTGTCACTGATATTTCAAAGCAAGTAATGTTATATGAATTTGTGTGGGGTAAGTACAACTTAAAAGTAAAAAATAAAAACTTTAATAAAAAAAACGACTTCCAAAAAAGACACTACAAAGTGAAAATTATAACTTTAATTTCGGAAGTCGGTGGCAAACAATGAAAATGGGAACCTAACGACACCGGCTTCCGAAATTAAAATTATTTTTCACTTTGTAGTGTCTTTTTGGAAGTCGGTTGTTTTTTTTTTTGTAAGTAAAAAGTTTTTTATATTTGTTACTTCAGAACTCCGTTGTGCATCCGTTTCCTAAATGACGTGATCAAAATTTACTTTATAACACGTTGAATTCGAAATTTTAATTTGGCGTACCTATACAATTTCCTCCTGTAGTGTACACTGCACTGTAGTGTAGTTAATAAAGAGTATTATATTCTACTAGCATCGCCCCACGGTTTCACCCGCATAAGTGTCGATCCCGTGGAATAAAAAGTAGCCTTTTTTTTGTAGATGGGAAATCATCAAATGACACCTCCCGCTCAGGGTGGAGCAGGAGGGAGTGTCAGATTCTTACTGACTAAAACCCACCCATGTTCCTTCTTTAGCCCTTTATGTTCCGGGGCAGCGGTAACCCTTTCGGACAATCCCGCTGCAATAAAAAGTAGCCTAAGTGTTAATCCTGGGTATCAGCTACCTCCATACCAAATTTTGCCAAAATTGGTCCAGTCGTTTGTGCCTGAAGAACTAACAAACATACAAACACACTTTCGCCTTTATAATACTAGTGTGATGCTTCAGTTTCCTGAAAAAGTTCGACAGTAAAAGGTCCTAGGCAGATTTTGCTCTATTTACGTCAATGTTTGTATCATTCAAACAGACAGTTTGAATAAAAACGCGTAATTTTAATATGTAGGACAGCGATAAAAATACTTTAAAACTGGGTTTCTGTTGATGTTATTAAATCACTATTATAGACCAGATAAAAAAATTGGTTGTCTATAAAGTCGTTCTACGGACGATAGTTTTACGTGATAAGAGGAAAATTTTCAATCTTTGATTAGATTTAAACAGTAGTAATTGTCAGCAACTGGGTTGTGGAGGTCAGATAGGCAGTCGCTCCAAGTAAAGCTGCATCCGGTTAGACTAGAAGCCGACCCCAAGATAGTTGGCAAAAGGCTAGGCAGATGATGATTTGATTATGCTTCTAGAAACCATACATATAAATAAAAAATCAGTACTTTATGTACATACGCGAACTGGCTTCCGTCGGCATTAGAATCACAATCCATTTTTTTTAACTTAGGTACACGTATTTCTCAAACATTCGAGTAACAATGGATGTATTGTGCTGGTTGACGTTACAGATTTTTATCACAGGATCTAGCGAATATAGTATCATCGTCATAAATATTTTGTTTATCGTCTAAGAATAGAGGTAAACTATGTTTCATGATGTCTACGTCTGTTGGGACATGTCTACTTAAAGGCCTGAGCCAGACCAATATCCTTTCCTTGGTATTCTTCGTCGAATCGTTGAGCTATGAGTTGATCTACAAACAGACAAATGCTTGCACTGACTGGACTGGTTCACTCAAATCTGTGTGGTACTTTCCTCAAAAGACCATTTCATACATCAATCTACATGATCTGACCAAGGTTATGTCTGGACTTTAAAAGAGACTGTGACCTCTGAGTAGTCAGATATGAAACGCGACCCCATCTAGCTTATTTTTTATAATATGACGTGTAAAAGTGATTCCAATATTCTATTTACAGAATAAACAATTTCATTCATTTCAATTCGCTCAAATTCATATTTTTTCTGGATTGCCTAAAAATGCGAAGGAATGAGGAAAATGTTGCGAGAAAAGTTTTGAGTACATATGAATGTTGATGGCTATAAGAGTATGGGAAGACCAAAGAAACGATGGATGGATTGCGAAAGATGATATAGCTAAAGAAAAGTATGAAAAGGAAAGACATGTTTGCACCGACCACAAATAAATTGGGATGAAGGTAGGAGAACGTTGATGCCTGCAAATGACCGAGATCTCAAAATGGTGAAGAAATATGACATGAGGAAACCGGCATGTCCTAGAACTAAAAATTCGAAGCCATGTACAGCCCACAAAAAGGAGGCATATATTCCAGCAGGGAACGTTATAGGCTGATTATGATACTATGCCCGAGATCTTCGGCACTGGCAGACTTTCTCGCTCTAGTGAACAATGTTTCTGAGCGACAGAAAGAGACAGCATAACAGGAACATATATTAGAATAGGATCCACTTCCTTCCATAGGTAGTTCATTTGTCAGATATCCCTTGCATATAGCATAAAAAAATAAATCGATCTGCCCAGCCTTTTCCTAACTATGTTTTAATTCTTTTTACCATTTGTGGTAGACTAAATTTTATTTTAGGTGCATCGTCGTCACATATAATTATATAATGAACGTATGCAAAAACTTCTAAAACATTTTAAAATAGTAACGCTGGAGTTTCTTGCCCATTCTTCTCCACACGAAAACTACATTTTGGAAGGGGGGGCGACTAGAATCAATTCTATTTTTTCATTTTAATTTTTGGCGTTCAAAAGTGCCTTTTAAGTGCCTATTTGAAATAAATGATTTGACTTTGATTTTGTTGTGGTCGGCTTCCAGTCTTCTTAATCGGATGCAGTCAAATACCAGAATTTTACTAGGAGCGACTGCCTATCTGACCTCCACAATCCAGTTGTTGGGTACGTTACCGCTTGATAAGACTGATTGTCAGACTTTCAAGCTTCTGACGACCCGTAACGACTGTCAAAGATCCAAGAATGGCAGCCGAGACCAATGGCTTAACGTGCTTTCCGAGGCACGGGGGTCTCGGTATGTAAAGATGGGCACCCATCCACGGACCGCGGTAAGCTAAACTTTACCTGATCGATCGACTCGTGCCGCTGTCATTACTTAGCCACGGTCCACGAGGCCCTCCGTTTGTTTTCGCTGTCTCATTTAAAATTCCATGTTGTCGACTTTCTCCTAACGATCGCGCATAGTATCTACCGTACTGCTTAACTCAATTATAATTCGTTATCGTTTCCGATGGGTGTCAGGGTGCCAACATGCCATCCGTCTCCTGCCCGCGACTATATTCGCGTTAAAAATCTTGTTTTAACATAAATTATTGCTTGTTTTCTATAAACAATATTACAATAGAAGTTGTGTCATCAAATGTTTACCAACAACTATCATCCTTTTTGTTTTTCTTTGTTTTATACACTGTGTCATTGGATGTATTTATGACATGTGATAAATAAACATAGTTTCGTGTGCGTCCTTGCAAATGCTTCTGGCAATGCCAAACAAAAGTTAGACGGTCCCAACCTGCGGGGTGATTGCGTTACACACTATTAGTAGCAATGGGTTTCATTTTGACAGATCAACAACGTTCATTGCGTTTTTTACATTGTTGAGCAGAGACACATTTTTCCAACATATGAAGCAATGGATAGCAATATGCTTCAAAATTATTCAAATTGACATCCATAGTGTGTTTCGCAATTAGGGTGCTGGGCACCATCTTTGATTTCAGTTGCTTCTGATCTGTCCTTTTTACACACAGGATTTTTTGAGGGCCCATGAGATCGTATTTAGTCCAGAATACATCAATATTGATATTTGCCAGGTTACATGATCATCAGCCTACAGCAGTTCACTGCTGGACACAGGCCTCTCAAATTGCACGCCATTCAACTCGATTTTCGGCAACTCTCATCCAGCTGCTACCAGCCATCCTGCGAAGATCTTCGCTCCACTTAGCCTGAGGGCGTCCCTCCCACCTTACGTTTGCCTATTCGTGGTCTCCACTTAAGAACACATCTACCCAAAGCAGTCATCAGTTTTACGGCTAATTTGGCCGGCCCATTGCCCCTTCAGCTTGCCTATTCTGTGAGTTGACATCGACAACTTTGATTCTCTGCCGGATCATCTTATTCCGGATTCGATACCTCAGCCCGTTCCATAACTCGCTGAGCGAGTTTGAATTTATGGACCAGCTTACACAATCTAAAATCCTAGCGACTTAACTTCTGGGCCACCAAATCTATCGTTAACTAATTCTTTATATTTATTTTATAGGCCAGCGAAACATGATAATCGGATACAACCGGTCCATGCATATGATAAGTTGATTGTCTAGGCTCTACTGTGACGCAAATCATGTGGCCAGCACGTGTTAATTTTTATATTGCTGAATAGGCCTGTCCTTGACCTCGATCACGCCTGATGGAAAGCGATGGATGAAGTCTACAGGGTTATTTGTAAAACACCAGCAACCTCTTAAGAGAAAAAAAAATCAGTTGTTCCGTACATTTATGTTCCTGTAACTCGTCAAAATGTAGGGAACAGCTGATTTTTTTTCGCGATTTCAGGTTTGGTCCCATAGTAAAAGTTGTTCATAATGATGAGTACAATGACCTCTTAAGAGGTTGCTGGTGTTTTACAAATAACCCTGTATAATGGAACGAGCATGCCCAGAAGATTCCTGTTCACTCTTGATTTGAAGGCAGACGCGTTAAATGTGGAAGGGAACACGCCGGTAAAGAGTTCCAAACTTTAGCTGTGCGCATAATAAACTTGGAGAAGAATCGCTGACTTCGGCTGGTCGGGTTTTCAACTAAGTGCGGGTGCAATAAGTCTGGTAGTCCGGTAGTAAAAGGGCAATGGTGGGATCAGGTCGTGGAGACACATGTCCGAGAATCCACCGTAGGCGTAGTTGGATAAACTGAATTGACAGGCTTAGGGTGTGTCCCGGACACACGTTTCCGCGTATCCGCCTTAGGATTGATTTGTTGAGGTGGATAAACGGAAAAACCGGGTAAACGCTAGGTTTTCCCCGAAGGGTAACTACGCACTATGCGGTTAGCCGGAATGCGGTCAACCGTCCGGCTGAAGAACTGCACGGACCGTCCGGCATCACAGTGCGGATAAAAACTACTTTCTCGTACATATTTTTGATTGCGGTCAGCCGGACGGCTGACTGCATTCCGGCTAACCGCATAGTGCGTAGGTACCCTAAGGGTCTAGCCCTTCGGCGAAAACCAGGCGAGATTTTTACGACTTAAAAAAAAGCAGGAGGTTTTCAATTCGGCTGAATATTTTATTTTTATGTGTGTTACCTCAGAACTTGGTTATTTATAAGCCGATTTGCAAAGTTCTTTTTTTATTTGAAAGGATATACTTTCAGATTGGTCCCATAGAAATTAAATTAAAATCTGTACAGTGGTTTGGTTTATAAACCAAAATGACTGGTAATTAAAAAATCAAGTAAACGATATTGTTTTTGTATGTAGGTATGTTACGAGATATATTCGGCAAATCGATTTCAAAGGTTCTTTTTGAAGTGAAACTTCTTTACGCACGCTTGACTTGGGGAGTAAGCTGGCGAACGCGTGACGTAACCGTTACGAAAAGTGTGATCGGGCAAGGCGAACGGAAGTTAAGTGGGGGATATAAGCAAGAGACAGCAGTGCGCGCGCACATTTTCTTTCTCTCTTCCTCTCATAGCCAAATACGTTCCGTATATCTAAGCACACTCCAGGCTTATTGTCTGTATCACAGTGTAGGAGCAAGAGAGAGCAGTGCGCGCGCACATTTTCTTTCTCTCTTTCTCTTATAGCTAGTAAATGAAATATACATACAGATGGAGCGAAAGAAGTTTCACTTCAGTCGTGTGATCATAAGCACACTCGTTTTTTTTTTAACGGATATATGATATATGCCTCAGCGGTGGTCCCATATAAATTGTATTAACTTTCCTTGGGTAGTTTTTGAGATAGCTTCAATAATACGTATTTTTGCCACTTAGTTCAGTTATATTGATGATGATATTATAATAAGTTCTTGTCACTGATATTTCAAATCAAGTAATGTTATATGAATTTGTGTGGGGTAAGTACAACTTAAAAGTAAAAAATAAAAACTTTAATAAAAAAAACGCCTTCCAAAAAAGAAACTAAAAAGTGAAAATTATAACTTTAATTTCGGAAGTCGGTGGCAAACAACGAAAATGGGAACCTAACGACACCGGCTTCCGAAATTTAAATTATTTTTCACTTTGTAGTGTCTTTTTGGAAGTCGGTTGTTTTTTTTTTTTGTAAGTAAAAAGTTTTTTATATTTGTTACTTCAGAACTCCGTTGTGCATCCGTTTCCTAAATGACGTGATCAAATTTTACTTTATAACACGTTGAATTCGAAATTTTAATTTGGCGTACCTATACAATTTCCTCCTGTAGTGTACACTGCACTGTAGTGTAGTTAATAAAGAGTATTATATTCTACTAGCATCGCCCCACGGTTTCACCCGCATAAGTGTCGATCCCGTGGGATAAAGTAGCCTTTTTTTTTTGTAGATGGGAAATCATCAAATGACACCTCCCGCTCAGGGTGGAGCAGGAGGGAGTGTCAGATTCTTACTGACTAAAACCCACCCGTGTTCCTTCTTTAGCCCTTTATGTTCCGGGGCAGCGGTAACCCTTTCGGACAATCCCGCTGCAATAAAAAGTAGCCTAAGTGTTAATCCAGGGTATCAGCTACCTCCATACCAAATTTTGCCAAAATTGGTCCAGTCGTTTGTGCCTGAAGAAGTAACAAACATACAAACACACTTTCGCTTGCTTCAGTTTCCTGAAAAAGTTCGACAGTAAAAGGTCCTAGGCAGATTTTGCTCTATTTACGTCAATGTTTGTATCATTCAAACAGACAGTTTGAATAAATAAAAACGCGTAATTTTAATATGTAGGACAGCGATAAAAATACTTTAAAACTGGGTTTCTGTTGATGTTATTAAATCACTATTATAGACCAGATAAAAAAATTGGTTGTCTATAAAGTCGTTCTACGAACGATAGTTTTACGTGATAAGAGGAAAATTTTCAATCTTTGATTAGATTTAAACAGTAGTAGTTGTCAGTAACTGGGTTGTGGAGGTCAGATAGGCAGTCGCTCCAAGTAAAGCTGCTTCCGGTTAGACTAGAAGCCGACCCCAAGATAGTTGGGAAAAGGCTAAACAGATGATGATTTGATTATGCTTCTAGAAACCATACATATAAATGAAAAAACAGTACTTTATGTATACATAGGTACGCAAACTGGCTTCCGTCGGCATTAGAATCACAATCCATTTTTTTTTTAACTTGGGTACACGTATTTCTCAAACATTCGAGTAACAATGGATGTATTGTGCTGGTTGACGTTACAGATTTTATCACAGGATCTAGCGAATATAGTATCATCGTCATAAATATTTTGTTTATCGTCTAAGAATAGAGGTAAACTATGTTTCATGATGTCTACGTCTGTTGGGACATGTCTACTTAAAGGCCTGAGCCAGACCAATGTCCTTTCTTTGGTATTCTTCGTCGAATCGTTGAGCTCTGAGTTGAGCTACAAACAGACAAATGCTTGCACTGGCGACTGGTTCACTCAAATCTGTGTGGTACTTTCCTCAAAAGACCATTTCATACATCAATCTACATGATCTGACCAAGGTTATGTCTGGACTTTAAAAGAGACTGTGACCTCTGAGTAGTCAGATATGAAACGCCGACCCCATCTAGCTTATTTTTTTATAATATGACGTGTAAAAGTGATTCCAATATTCTATTTAATAAACAATTTCATTCATTTCAATTCGCTCAAATTCATATTTTTTCTGGATTGCCTAAAAATGCGAAGGAATGAGGAAAATGTTGCGAGAAAAGTTTTGAGTACATATGAATGTTGATGGCTATAAGAGTATGGGAAGACCAAAGAAACGATGGATGGATTGCGAAAGATGATATAGCTAAAGAAAAGTATGGAAAGGAAAGACATGTTTGCGTCGACCACAAATGAATTGGGATGAAGGCTGGAGAATGTTGATGCCTGCAAATGACCGAGATCTCAAAATGGTGAAGAAATATGACATGAGGAAACCGGCATGTCCTAGAACTAAAAATTCGAAGCCATGTACAGCCCACAAAAAGGAGGCATATATTCCAGCAGGGAACGTTATAGGCTGATTATGATACTATGCCCGAGATCTTCGGCACTGGCAGACTTTCTCGCTCTAGTGAACAATGTTTCTGAGCGACAGAAAGAGACAGCATAACAGGAACATATATTAGAATAGGATCCACTTCCTTCCATAGGTAGTTCATTTGTCATATATCCCCTTGCATATAGCATAAAAAAATAAATCGATCTACCCATCCTTTTCCTAACTATGTTTTAATTCTTTTTACCATTTGTGGTAGACTAAATTTTATTTTAGGTGCATCGTCGTCACATATAATTATATAATGAACGTATGCAAAAACTTCTAAAACATTTTAAAATAGTAACGCTGGAGTTTCTTGCCCATTCTTCTCCACACGAAAACTACATTTTGGAAGGGGGGGCGACTAGAATCAATTCTATTTTTTCATTTTCATTTTTGACGTTCAAAAGTGCCTTTTAAGTGCCTATTTGAAATAAATTATTTGACTTTGACTTTGATTTTGTTGTGGTCGGCTTCCAGTCTTCTTAATCGGATGCAGTAAAGATGGTCACCCATCCACGGACCACGGTAAGCTAAACTTTACCTGATCGATCGACTCGTGCCGCTGTCATTACTTAGCCACGGTCCACGAGGCCCTCCGTTTGTTTTCGCTGTCTCATTTAAAATTCCATGTTGTCGACTTTCTCCTAACGATCGCGCATAGTATCTACCGTACTGCTTAACTCAATTATAATTCGTTATCGTTTCCGATGGGTGTCAGGGTGCCAACATGCCATCCGTGTCCTGCCCGCGACTATATTCGCGTTAAAAATCTTGTTTGAACATAAATTATTGCTTGTTTTCTATATACAATATTACAATAGAAGTTGTGTCATCAAATGTTTACCAACAACTATCATCCTTTTTGTTTTTCTTTGTTTTATACACTGTGTCATTGGATGTATTTATGAAATGTGATAAATAAACATAGTTTCGTGTGCGTCCTTGCAAATGCTTCTGGCAATGCCAAACAAAAGTTAGACGGTCCCAACCTGCGGGGTAATTGCGTAACACACTATTAGTAGCAATGGGTTTCATTTTGACAGATCAACAACGTTCATTGCGTTTTTTACATTGTTGAGCAGAGACACATTTTTCCAACATATGAAGCAATGGATAGCAATAAGCTTCAAAATTATTCAAATTGACATCCATAGTGTGTTTCGCAATTAGGGTGCTGGGCACCATCTTTGATTTCAGTTGCTTCTGATCTGTCCTTTTTACACACAGGATTTTTTGAGGGCCCATGAGATCGTATTTAGTCCAGAATACATCAATATTGATATTTGCCAGGTTACATGATCATCAGCCTACAGCAGTTCACTGCTGGACACAGGCCTCTCAAATTGCACGCCATTCAACTCGATTTTCGGCAACTCTCATCCAGCTGCTACCAGCCATCCTGCGAAGATCTTCGCTCCACTTAGCCTGAGGGCGTCCCTCCCACCTTACGTTTGCCTATTCGTGGTCTCCACTTAAGAACACATCTACCCAAAGCAGTCATCAGTTTTACGGCTAATTTGGCCGGCCCATTGCCCCTTCAGCTTGCCTATTCTGTGAGTTGACATCGACAACTTTGATTCTCTGCCGGATCATCTTATTCCGGATTCGATACCTCAGCCCGTTCCATAACTCGCTGAGCGAGTTTGAATTAATGGACCAGCTTACACAATCTAAAATCCTAGCGACTTAACTTCTGGGCCACCAAATCTATCGTTAACTAATTCTTTATATTTATTTTATAGGCCAGCGAAACATGATAATCGGATATAACCGGTCCATGCATATGATAAGTTGATTGTCTAGGCTCTGCTGTGACGCAAATCATGTGGCCAGCACGTGTTAATTTTTATATTGCTGAAGAGGCCTGTCCTTGACCTCGATCACGCCTGATGGAAAGCGATGGATGAAGTCTACAGGGTTATTTGTAAAACACCAGCAACCTCTTAAGAGAAAAAAAAAATCAGTTGTTCCCTACATTTATATTCGAGTAACTCGTCAAAATGTAGGGAACAGCTGATTTTTTTTCGCGATTTCAGGTTTGGTCCCATAGTAAAAGTTGTTCATAATGATGAGTACAATGACCTCTTAAGAGGTTGCTGGTGTTTTACAAATAACCCTGTATAATGGAACGAGCATGCCCAGAAAATGCCTGTTCACTCTTGATTTGAAGGCAGACGCGTTAAATGTGGAAGGGAACACGTCGGTAAAGAGTTCCAATCTTTAGCTGTGCGCATAATAATCGCTGAGTTCGGCTGGTCGGGTTTTCAACTAAGTGCGGATGTGCAATAAGTCTGGTAGTCCGGTAGTAAAAGGGCAATGGTGGGATCAGGTCGTGGAGCTCCTGCGCACTCTCTCCGAAATGTTTGTCCCATATCTGTTACTATCAGCAGTGTGTGGTCTAAAGCTCTATCCACATTTCTGGGTCTGAGAATTCCTTCTGGACCTGGATTACCTTCTGGACAATAACTGTATAAAATGTGAACGGAGTAGAGGAGGAGTAGAAGAGAAAATCTAACACAAACTTTTCATACTAAAACAAAAGAAAAAAAAACCCCAAATAATATTTTTTATTATCTTCTAATATATAAAATTCTTGTGTCACAGTGTTATTTACCATACTCCTCCGAAACGGCTGGACCGTTTTGTATGAAATTTTGTGTGCATATTTAGTAGGTCTGAGAATCGGCTACTATCTATTTTTTTTTTTTGCAAAACGACGTTTGCGGGGTCAGCTAGTATGTTATAGATTTTTATTATTATTTCAATCCTTTGATTAAAGCCATCGGCCGGCCACGGTGTTTTCCTTCACCGTTTTGAGAGCAGTGGTGATGAATAAATTACACAAAGTAAAGCGCCTGTCTGAGTTTGAACCCACGACCTATAACTCGTAAGTCTGGGCCGTAGCCACTGGGTCACTACTGCAGAGCGATTCTGTAACCATCTCACCGTGAAAACTTAGGCGAAGTGAGCGTGGAGTCAGCTGTCAATATCATCCTGATGCTAGGGATTGATACTCTTGACAGCTCACTCTAAGCTCACTTCACCTAATTTTTCACGGTGAGATTTTTACAGAATCGATCGGCAGTTCTTTGAAACCACTGTATCAATGACGTATTGGGACCAAAATTTTGTCTACAGCTTAAAATCATACGAATTTTTTTTGCTGTTCATCGATTTATCGCCACCGTAAAAACTAGACGCCATTACATTCTCAAGTAATTTTAGACTCAACTCGCATAGTTTTTGTGGTGATAATTGAGTAGCTCGTTAGCTAATATGTATTCTAAGTGGTATTTCATAATAGCAGTATGCATGACCTTGTATATTACTTAAATGAGATGTTGGTTAACTCGTCTTTGAGAAAAATTGTTTAGTTAACCTCGATTTCCATTCGTTTTGGGGTTATTGAGGTAACTCGAGCAGTGGTGGCCCAATGGTAAGCGGCGCGACTGAGTCGGTCTCGCACACGAAGGATTCCGTACCACAAAGCAAAAAACGGGGTTATTGCGTTTAACCATCCCAAAAATCCACTCTAAGGTGGATACGCGGAAACGCTTGTCCGATAATACCAGTATTTTACATGGAGTGACTGCCTATCTGACCTCCACAACCCACTTACGTAACGACTGTTGTTGGCGACAGATCTGGCAACCCTGTTGCTAGGAACTTGTTGTTGTTGGTTAGCAAGCAACGGGGTGGCTTACGTATTTTTTTACCTTTTTTCGTTATATTGTTACGTGTGATATTTTTCTTTAGATATTAAACCCATTTGCACCTATCTTTATTTTATTTGGTGCTTAACAGTCTGGTCCTTTAAGCACCAAACAAAATAAAGGTAATAGGTGTAACAACAACCAGTTCCTAGCAACGGGGTTGCCAGATCTGTCGCCAACAACTGTCAAAGTTCCACGAATGACATCCGGGACCAACAGCTTAAAGTACTTTCCGAGGCACGGAGGGTCTTGGTATCTAAAGATGGTCAACCTTCCACGGACCAACCGCGGCAAGTGTAGCTTAACCTGATCGATCGACCCGTTCGGCTGTTATTATATTTAGCCACAAGCCCCTCCGGATAAGAGTTATTCGAGGTATAAACGTTTGGTGAAATTCGCCAAATTTGTTCGCCCGAAAATTTGAATTTGACATAAATGTTTTGACGTATCAACTAGTTTTGGACGGACCCCGTGTCTTCTTTGACGGGCTTCTTTGACGGGCATTTTTGACGTATACGCGTGTGTCAAGTGGACGTGAAACAACCCGTCTCAAGTGCGGAAACCAAACCTTCTAACATAAAACATAGAGACGTCCACAGCTCGTGGTAGACCTCGAGCTGTGGACGTCTCTACGTTTACACGACGACACGCGTATACGTCAAAAATGGCGCTAAGTATCGTCAAACCACAGATATAGATACACCTAGATAACGCAAGAGCAACTTCTTCGCGTGCCAAAAATCGCACCAACTTACGTTCAAAAATCGTAAGCCGCCACTTTCGCGCTCACTCCTGTGTACTGCTGGCTGGGTGAGCGTGAGTGAGAAAGAGCGCTTGTGACGTCATAGTAGGTAGTCAAAAAAATGGCCCGCTTGGTTTTCATACAGATCGTGATACTTGCGTTATCTAGGTATATCTATATCTGTGCGTGAAACCAAAAAAAGCGTTTTGAAAATACAGTTACAAAGTTATGGCCTTGATGTATGTATCTTACGTTAACCAACCGTTTGAAACAACCAGCCATTAGTTTTTCAAGTGGACCATAGTAGGTGGGCCATGGCGACCGTCAGTGGTTAGTCCAACCAGCCCACCTCCATCCAGAAGTTGATTACATTTCCTGGGGCCCAAGTCTGCTATTTTTATAAATTCGTCATTCCAACACGGTCCCATTGTCATTTTGCTAAAAGTTCGTAATCTGCTAAATTCATAATGGTCGGTGAATGGTCTCGCAATAGAATTGTGTTCTAATGACATTATCGTGTTGCCATTATTATAAAACCCGTTAGTAGAAAGGATTTTCGAAAAACTAGTACTAAATTTCATGCTAGATTTCATTTAATCTATACTAATATTATAAAGCTGAAGAGTTTGTTTGTTTGTTTGTTTGAACGCGCTAATCTCAGGAACTACTGGTCCGATTTGAAAAACTCTTTCAGTGTTAGATAGCCCATTCATCGAGGAAGGCTATAGGCTATATATCATCACGCTAAAACCAATAGGAGCGGAGCACCAATGAAGAATGTTTCAAAATCGGGGGATTTTTTTCCTATTGAGAGCTTCCGCTGCGTGCGCTGCGTAAACGGTTAAAGTTTCGCAAAAATCATATATGACAGAATTGTTCCCCTTTAAAAGTTTTAAAAAAAAGTCCGCGACAGCATATGTCTATCTTTTAAGGTTAGCTCACTATAACCTCTTTTATCCTAACCAAATTTGTTCTAAAATAATGCATTATTTGCGAAGGTGTTTTTTATAAACATGGTATTAATCCTTATCCAAATAAATACGTTATTCATCACATGTATTTAATTTTGAACAAAATTGCCTCTGACATCATTTGATTTCAATGTATATCTTAGGAGATATCATAGTTTTAAAATAATACTAATAATAAAGCTGAAGAGTTTGTTTGAAACACGGTTTGAAAGCTCTAAATCTCTGGAAGTATTGGTCGCATATATAAAAATATTTTTGCGTTTGATAGCCCAGTTCTTGAAGAAGGCTATATTCTATTAAACGTGACGCTAGGACCCTTAGGAGTTGAGCAAAAACAAAAAAAGTCTGAAGTTTTCGCCAAGCGAAAACGAAGTAATAGCGCAGGCCGGCGACACGTTGCGACGGGGTGGGTCGGGGAAACAAAAAAAATTTACGCGGACGAAGTCGCGGACAGAAGCTAGTATAGGTATATTTTTACATGTTACGTATTTGTCATTATGTACGAGATTACCATTTTATGCCATTTCTTTCAATGGAGTGTCAGTGGTTGACCATTGGAAAGTCATAATGACGCCTACCGAAGTAGATTACCAAACTTGTCAAAATCAATAATTATGTAATCAATGATAGACCATTCTGACACTATTGTAATAGCAGACTTGAGGCCCTGGACTGTTGAAAACATCTGCGTAAAATCTAGCTGTCCTGAGGGTTTCTGACCTAATCTGGGTGACGCCTATGCCCTCAAACTGTTTCCTCAGCTTCCATGAAGCCCTGCTTCGGGGACTGTCCGTTATCTGTTATGGTGTTGACGTCTTTCGGCTAAAAGATGACAATGGCCCTCATTCTGTTGTTCACAAACTAAATTAAATTTAAATTCAGTGCATCTTTTTCTTTCTATTTCATTATGAAAAGGACAGAAAATAAATATTAGTTTAGTCCTGTCAAATTAGTAGGCGCCTGACGCATTTTTAGTAGCCAATTTTGTAATCACGTTGTCTATGGATTATATAATTTGACAGGATTAAACTAATATGTATATTATCTTCTGTCCTTTTTATAATGAAATAGAAAGAAAAAGATGCACTGAACTTAAATTTAGTTTAGTTTGTGAACAACAGAATCGGGGCCAATGAATGCTTTATTTAAACTGATCCACTTTATCTAAACATCGTAAGTTTGTTTTTTGTTTCAATTAAAAAATATTATTCTTTATTGTTGTATTGTCTTCCTAGTGTATTGTGTGTTCATAGCATAACAATTTGATGTTCGTGCAGCCTATCACGGTTGTAATAAAGTTTAAAATTCACAGTCTACGCGAAGTATACGTGAGGGGAATGTGAGAATACAGTTTACATATTTACTTAGTAGCTCCTGCCCGCGACTCTGTCCGCTTGGAAGTCAACTATATTAGATAACTAGCTTTTGCCAGCGACTTCGTCCGCGTGGAATAATGACTTCCGGAAATTGAGGCACTAACTCTCATAGAGTTTAACCGATGTGCTCTTTCTTCTGCGTATTTCTCATTCAACGCGTTTTTCAAGACAATAGCGGGCGGACGCCGGCGTCCGCTTGGGGCTTGAATAACTAAAAATATATAACTACGTCTAATATATAAAATAATATATAATAAAACCTACCTATGCCTATAATTAATAAAAGTACCTACGCTTTTACCTACTTAATATTAAAAAAAACTGAACGTAAATTAACCAAAACTTACCTACTACTAACTAACTACTACTAACCTATTACTACTTCACCTAAAAATAAATCCTGTTTTCCCAACATTTTCCTTCACTGCTCTGCTCCTATTGATCGTAGCGTGATGAAAAGTATACTATAACCTGCCCAGGAGTATGAAGAACAATTGTACCAAGTTTCGTTGAAATCCGTCGAGTGGTTTTTGTTTCTATAACGAACATACAGACAGACAGACAAAAATTTTACTGATTGCATTTTTGGCGTCAGTATCGATCACTAATCACCCGCTGATAGTTATTTTGGAAATATATTTCATGTACAGAACTGACCTCTCTACAATTTATTATAAGTATAGATATATTATCCTATGGCAGGGATAGCATGTAACAAAATAATTTGGGCACGGCAACATTTCTACAATGCAGGCATCCGATTCACCGTTTTCCTCATAAGAGAAAATTAGTCGCGAGCTCGAACTCACTGGTGGTCATGGCCAAAAAGCACGCTGTCTCGCCTGGCTTCGTGTCCGACAACGCTAGTATCAGTAATGAGCAGTTAGACGCTAGTCTATACGAATTACGTCTAGTTCTCGTGCACAGAAACACAGTTTCGAACAGATAGGCGCGTAAAAAAATTCGAAAAGTGTTTCGGAAAATCGAGTTTTATGAAAAAACCACTGCATTGTCCTGGCAATATTTGCAATAAAATAATATTGCGATTATAAGTTGAGATATAAACTATCCTGTCTTTCAAGTTGGATGAAACTGCACACAGTGTGCAAAATTTTATAAAAATCGGTTCAGTAGTTTAGGAGTCCATTGCGGAGTTTGATGCTAATTTGTAAAATATTAAGCACAATCAGCCTATAATATGCCCACTGCTGGGACACAGGCATCTTCAGCCTTTTCTGTGAGGCTCAGTCCGGGTAGTTGGATGTCACATGTCTTCGAATTTTTGGTTGTGGGACATGCCAGTTTACTCACAATGTTTTCCTTCACAAATGATTTTAATATTTAGAAACAATTTATTTAATCGATATGTAATAACTTATGTATGAACTGTGTGAATGATGATACGGTTAAAAAGGGGGTAGTCCTACAGAATGACTACGCAAAATAGAAAAACCTGCGCTTTTCAAACGTCAAAATTACATAAGACAGTCTCCCAAAACGCTCGCCCTTCACCATTTCCTAGTGCTTTCGCTCCGGGGGAGAAGGAGTGGCGCAACAAACTGTCCAGCATCACATCTGTCTGTTCAGTTAAAAAAACTTGCTTCTATACAATACTTACTTATTGCAGAAGCAAGTTTTTTTAATGCAAAGTAATTGACGTCACGAGACTCAGAACATTAAATTTAATCATTTGCCATATGTCAGGTAGCCACGCTAATATACCAATAAATACAATGAAAACTATAACTACTTAATACAGAAGTATGGACTAACAGAGAAGAAGTATGGAGAAAAAGATACGCTGCGCTTGGCCGCAAATAAATTGGGATAAGTTGAGAATGATGATGACATTGTAACAAATAAGCATAATCAATTCAGCTGATATTGGCCCCGATTCTGTTGTTCACAAACTAAATTAAATTGAAGTTCAGTGCATCTTTTTCTTTCTATTTAATTAAGAAAAGGGCACAAGATAAATATTAGTTTAGTCCTGTCAAATTGGATAATCCATAGGCAAGTTTAGACGTCAATAAAAAATTGGCCACTAAAAATACGTCAATTTAAGTCAGGCGCTGACTAATTTGACAGGACTAAACTAATGTTTATCTTCTGTCCTTTTCTTAATGAAATATAAAAAAAAGATGCACTGAACTTAAATTTAGTTTAGATTGTGAAGAACAGAATCGGGGCCATTAACAACTCCTCTGGGAAAGGTCTTTTCGGCACATTTCATCCCGGAAATTTAAAAAGGCAAAGTCATACGAAAACAAGGAAAAATTGAACTCACTTTCATTTTCTTTAAAATGTCAATGCTGCGTAGAAAGCTATCACGGTCACTTGGCCGTTTTTAAGCACACACTCCGAAACTGGTTTTTTATAGGTCAATAGTGTTTTCGTTGTACAACGTTTATGGAGCGAATCGTAACTGTGTATCGTGTCCGTTGTTTATAAATAGTGTTGTGTTTAGTGCGTAGCGGGTTCGCGGAATGACCGGTGTTTGGATCAGGGAACTCGTATATTTAGTGCTGCGGGCTTAGAAATGAGATCTTATATTTAGATTGTTTATTTCCCTTTTCAAACAAGCTGTAGTTTCCGCCGATGTTGCGGGCCTTTCTAACCCCGTATCACTTACGGCTACGAATAATAAAGTCAAGATATGTAACTCAAACTCAAAAATGGCACCACGCAAATGTTTACCGCGGTGGGCTTTGCCGAAAAGGCCACCGCACTCCAGAACCAATCACGGCGCTTGCCGGAATACAACGCTTTACGCGAGCGCAACTGATTGGTTTATTTGCATGTGTGTTCTTTCGTTCGAATACTTGAGGTATTTTGTCGATGTAGTGAAGTTTGGAGCCGAATTTCTCGTTGATTTTGTTAATAGTTTTGCTTCCTGACTTTATTCGTAGACTTACGGACATAACAAGATTAGTTCGGTCCCCGAACTAAGAATAATTGACAGTTGTCCCGACGACGCCCAATGTGTTTTTGTCCGTTTGAAAAATTCTATTTGGTATTGACGGATTAACAAACGGACGGGCCCGTATCTTCGTCGACGGACGTGAGATACCGTATGCGAGAAAATGAAAGGAGAAAACGCACGTTGGAAAAAGAATAGGAAGATTATGATGATAATTTCCCGTTTTTGGAAGCCCTTTTTGATTGAATTTGTTTTTCTTAAGGACTTTTTGATTCATGGATATTTTGATCAACCAATGAAAATAATAACTTAAGATTTGACTTTTAGATATAGCTACGCTTGCCGCGCACAACGAGACCCTTCGTGCCTGCACGTTAAGCCGTTGGTTCCGGCTGTCATTCGTGGATCTTTGACAGTCGTTACGGGTCGTCCGAAGCCCGAAAGTCTGACAACCAGTCTTACCAAGGGTATCGTATTAGCCAGTTACTGGGATGTGCAGGTCAGATGCCTATCTGCACACTCATGGGGTGACTGTCTAGTCGCTCCATGGCAGCTACTGCTATTCAGCTGCAATCCGGTTAGACTGGAAGCTGACCCCAACAAAAGCAGAATAGAGGAATATCGGGATAAAAAATATCCTATGTGTTAATCCTGGTTACAAACTATTTGTGTGCCACATCCAAATCCGTTCAACAGCTTGAACGTCAAAACGTTAAAAAACAAATAAACTCACTTTAAAAAACAAATAAACGTTAAAAAACAAATAAACGTTAAAAAACAAAAAAACGTTAAAAAACAAATAAACTCACTTTCGCAAAAGTTCTCTTGCGCGTGGATCCAATCGTACAGACGTCAGAAAGTTTACATAAATAATATTTTCCGTAGTTACAAGATATTCTTGAAAATGAATAATATGCCATATTTATTTGAAGGTCTTCAATAAGATTTTTTTTTCTAATTATATCATTACCACATTTCAAGGAAATTTGTTTTTTTTGCCATTTTACTTGTCAGTTTTTCATTTTTTTCTACCTGAATATTATGTGTTTTAGAAAAACTGTACTTATTAGGTAACAGTGTTTGATAAAATCAAAAAGTCATTTATTCAAATTAGGCTAAGATTCAGCACTTTTCGAACGTCAAAATTACAGAAGACAGTGCCACAAAACGCCCGCCCTTTATTATTGATATTTCTTTAACCTAACCTTAAGCTATACTTAGTTGTCTTACGGCGAAGGCCGTGAGTCTGTTGAAGGTCGTGAGCTCAAACCTCACCCATCGAAGAACAAATGTATAAATCTAACATAAAGAGATATTTTAATGACTATAATTCTGTAAATACACATCTGTTATAGTCGCGAATCGTATTTTGATCAAGACCTGACACTGGCCTGCAAATTGCAAAAAAATGTAAGATTTGATTTACGCGGTCTACCGCGGCGCACCTTAAAAAAAACTCATTTTCGGCAAGTAGTCTGTAAGTCGCTTTTTCAACGTCATAATAGGGCAGACATAGACTCGTGCCCTAATTGCGTAACACGCTATCAATCAGAATCTGAATCATTTTGAAAGATATTGTTAATCCAATGCTTCATATGTTCGAAAAATCTGCTCAACAACGTAAATAACGAAACGAATGTTGTTGAACTGTCAAAATGAAAGCCATTCCTACTAAGTCCCGTATTACAGAACGTCACTCAATACTCAAGCGTTACTTAAAATTAGTTTCAACCAATCAAATGACTTGAATCTAGTTTTAAGTAATGCTTGACTATTGAGCAATGTTCTGTAATACGGGACTAAGTGTGTAACGTAATTACCCCGCCGAAAACGTCTCCTTTAATCCTTTCAAAAAATCGCAAGAACTAATCAATTTTTTTTCCATTATTCCAGATATCAGCTGTGTAAGCAGCTAAGCAGTAGAAATGAAAGTGTGGGGAGCTCACGGCGAGTTCTGCGCTCGTCACCAATGGGAAGTGATCGTGGCAACCCTGGCCTTGCTCGCATGCGCCGCTAGCGTCGAGAGAAATGGCCCGGGCAATAGATCGGAACACTGCGCAGGATGGGCGAGAGCATGCCCGGGACTAGAGGCCGAATACCAGGCTGCAGACGCAGTGATCATGACCTTTGTGCGCTGCGCAGCACTCCTCTACGCTTACTACCAAATCTCAAATCTGCACAAAATCGCTTCGAAATACCTCCTTATCATAGCCGGGGTGTTTTCCACGTTTGCCAGCTTCATCTTCACGTCAGCGGTCGCTAGTTTGTTCTGGAGCGAGCTAGCGAGTATCAAGGATGCCCCATTTCTGTTTCTGTTAGTCGCTGACGTAGCTAGGGGTGCGAGAATGGCAAAGGCGGGGTGGTCTGCTGGTGAGGACCAAGGAAAAAGGGTCGGAAGAGCGCTGGCTTTACTGGGACCAACAGCAACCTTGGATACTTTCCTAGCAGTCTTGTTGGTAGGAGTTGGAGCCCTATCTGGAGTACCCAGGCTAGAACATATGTGTACTTTCGCCTGCCTAGCGTTGTTAGTGGATTACCTAGTTTTCGTCACTTTCTATCCAGCCTGCCTTTCTCTGGTAGCAGACTTCGCTTCAGGACGAAAAGAAATGTCCCCTGATAGTCCGTTTTCTGAAGCTGATCTCAAACCGAATCCAGTTGTTCAAAGAGTGAAGATGATTATGGCAGCTGGGTTACTATGCGTCCATCTTACCAGCAGGTGGCCATGGAGTTCTGATAACGGAATCATCGAAGGTCCGACAGACACATTGACCCCTGCTCCAAATGATAATATTCTTTTACATTCATACGTCAAATGGTTTTCAGTCTCTGCCGACTACATCGTCATAGCAACTCTGCTTTGCGCTTTGATTATAAAGTTCGTTTTCTTTGAGGAGCAAAGAAACTGGGTCATAGATATGAATGACATGACTGTTAAAGAAGTGGTTCAAGAACAACCCAGAAGTAAGCCTAAATTCTCAGTGGGCGATGACTCGAATTCAGAAGTTTCTACGCAAACTGAGGGAGTTTTAGAAGATGAATGGCCTACACTGTCTCCGAGCTCTTCTGCGGCTAAACTTAACTCCAAAAAGCGTCCAATGGCAGAATGCCTTGAAATATACAGATCTGAGGGAGCTTGTGTCTCACTAAGTGATGAAGAAGTGGTGATGCTCGTAGAACAGTCCCACATACCTCTACATAGACTAGAAGCAGTATTAGGCGATCCGTTACGTGGTGTAAGATTGCGCCGAAAAGTTGTCGGATCAAGGTTCCAAACTGAATTGGCAATCAAACAGCTGCCTTACCTAAATTATGATTATTCTAAAGTTCTAAACGCTTGTTGTGAAAATGTTATCGGGTATGTTGGTGTGCCTGTTGGTTATGCTGGTCCTTTAGTCGTCGATGGCAAGCCATACATGATCCCAATGGCTACAACGGAAGGCGCTTTAGTTGCGTCTACAAACCGAGGTGCTAAAGCCATTGGAACGAGAGGAGTCGTAAGTGTTGTCGAAGACGTAGGCATGACAAGAGCCCCAGCAATCAAACTCCCCAACGTTGTAAGAGCCCATGAATGCCGACAGTGGATAGATAATAAAGACAACTACGCTCTAATAAAAGAAGCCTTTGATTCTACATCAAGATTCGCTCGCCTCCAAGAGGTTCATATAGGAGTTGATGGAGCAACACTGTACTTAAGATTTCGAGCCACAACAGGCGACGCAATGGGCATGAACATGGTTTCCAAAGGAGCCGAAAACGCCCTCAAATTACTTAAAAACTACTTCCCCGATATGGAAGTCATAAGCTTGTCTGGAAACTACTGTTCAGACAAAAAAGCTGCAGCCATTAACTGGGTTAAGGGTAGGGGTAAAAGAGTAGTCTGTGAGACGACGATAACCAATGATAGTTTAAGGACCATTTTTAAAACTGATGCCAGAACTCTGGCTAGGTGCAACAAAATTAAGAATCTCTCTGGCTCAGCTTTGGCTGGCTCCATAGGCGGGAATAACGCCCATGCAGCGAATATGGTAACCGCTATTTACATAGCTACAGGCCAAGATCCGGCTCAGAATGTAACCAGCTCGAATTGTTCTACAAACATGGAAGTCTGCGGCGAAAATGGTGACGATCTTTATGTTACATGCACCATGCCTTCTCTAGAAGTCGGTACTGTTGGCGGAGGTACCATTTTGACGGGACAAGGAGCCTGTTTAGACATCCTAGGAGTTAAGGGAGCAGGGGTACGTCCTGCAGAAAACTCGGCAAGATTGGCGTCACTGATATGCGCTACAGTATTGGCGGGAGAGCTGAGCCTAATGGCTGCGCTTGTGAATTCAGATCTTGTCAAATCACATATGAGACACAATCGGTCGACGGTCAACGTCCAAATGCAAGCTGAGAACATGACTTTGAAAGTACCCACCTTATAACACACAGTTTGATATGTTTAAAATTAAACTCATGCTAATGGGGCCTTATGAAGATAATTCAAGTTTCATGCCGGTTTTGCGGATAAACTCTTCGCTGAATCCGTACGGCGTAGGCGTAGTGCTTAATTTGACTATAGCGATGTGAGTAGTAATTCCAGTATTTTACTTATTTTGAAAAGCTCGGTCATAAGGTAAAGAAAAGTCAGATAAAGTGCAGCAAGTCCACCTAGCTTGGATCTCTCTAAGTCCGTCAACGAAGATAGGGGTCCGTCTGAAAGTAGAAGAAGATACAGATCCGTCAAAACCATTGTCAAATAAAAATTTTCAGACGGGCAAATGTATATCGGGAGAAGGGATAGCTGTCAAATCGCGTAGTCATTCATTCTTAGAACCCAGAACTAAACTTATGTCCGTAAGTGATACGGAGTGGGAAACCCTAGTATCTACGGCCGAAACTACGGACTTAGTACTTACGGTCTAGGCCCCCTGGTGAAGAAAAAGTGAAAATAAACAGAATGCGTTGATCATAGCAGTCCTTCCATAGTAATTTAGTCCAATGGGGACTATTGCTGTCAATTAGTTCCAACTAGATGTCGCTAAAAGTTTGTTACGCTAGGACAATCCATAGATACCTAAAGATGTGTATTTCCTCGAAATTTGTAAAAAGTTGGGACACTGTCTAAGCCTTCGCATGTAAAGAAATAAGCGTACATTAATTTCCAAGTGATACTTAAATGAGAAGAAAGTGGGAGAAAGCGCGGAGGATATGGTATTAATTTATATGTTTTTTATTTTATTTAAATCTTCGAGGTTATGCAGAAAACATTTCAAAGACATCTGACAAGCTATCATATCGAAAATGACACATTTAGATAACCTAATTTGCCTGGCCCCGCGACAACAAACAGCTGCCGGAGGAATACCGGTTGTCTATTCTGGTTTTTCAATAGACAAATAATTTTTATTCTTGGAATAAAATTTGACGTCTGACAGTTTTCCTAAGGCAGAACTGTCAAAAATTCAAAATTATTCCTCTGATAAAATGGTCTGGCGTTGGAAAAATCAGCTCATAAACCGATAAAATTTTCGGACTTATGAACCGCGATGACTCTTACGATAACATTGATTGATGTTCATTAAGGTACGGATGCGTATCTACTGTTTGTGAATAGTTATGTTGTAAGATCTGAGTACGGGAAAATAGAGGGCCTTTACATTACAATCAACATCTGCCTAGCCTTTTCCCAACTATGTTGCGGTCGGCTTCCAATCTAACCGGATGCCGCTGAATACCACTATTTTACATGGAGCGACTGCCTCCAATACGATACCCCTTGGTAAGACTGGTTGTCAGACTTTCGGGCTTCTGACGACCCGTAACGACTGTCAAAGATCCACGAATGACAGCCGGGACCAACGGCATAACGTGCTTTCCGCGGCACGGAAGGGCCTTGGTATGTAAAGATGGTCACCCATCGAAGGACCAACCGCGGCAACCGTAGCTTAACCTGGTCGAATGACCCGTGCGGCTGTTATTTATATTACAAACTAAGTCTCAGAAGTTAAGTACAACTTTGTAGCACCCTCTGCTGGAGAAGCATCCGTTACTCTGGGCTAGATAAGCTTGCTGCACTAGAAATTCACATTTCCGATTTATTTTGTTTTTACTTTTTCTACGTCGCAGATAGTGATTTTAGAGGGGAAAGCTTTTTGCAGAATAAAAATCTTGTCATTGATATTATCATAGTTTAATGTAGTGCGACTTGGTAAAAAGAAAATATGAAATATTCTCTTCCTCTTTAATTTAGAATATATTGACATCTGAAAGCCAAACGTTTAAAATCTAGTCGCAATCTCATCTCAGCGACAATCAATGTCAAAAATGTATGGAAATTAGAGGTATTTTTGACAGATTGAGACAGATGAAACTGAAAACGTTCTAGAAATTGCTCTTCTGACTTACGGTGTTGCCAGTAGTGAAAATTATTGTTATAATTTCTAGACTTTTTTGCCAAGGTAACATAGATTTTTCCAGAGATTTTATTAAATTCCTGAGTCTATTGATGTTTATGGGATGTTTCGGTGGCCTATTGTAAGTAAAATGTATCATTTTAACGGTATTAACGACAATATTATAATTATATTTAGTTGAATGTCTGCTGATGCGGTAAATGTAAAGCGTGATCATTGTAACTAATAGTTGTTCAATAAATTAACTTTGAATGTTTTTTTGTGTTTTTATTCAGTAAAAATGCCTCTTAATCGGTCTACTGTGTTCTAACGGGTGTAAAAAGACAGCGAAGCTGAGAGTCCATTTTATTTCCCACCCTTGTAATATTTTTTTTTTTGCTGGACCATACCAGAGAACCTCCTGATTACGAAGGTCAAAATTCCAACTGCAACTGAAGTTTTTTTTACAAAAACAAGTTTTTAATTTTTAACCGACTTCTAAAAAATTAGTAGGTTCTGAATTCGGATGTTTATATGTATGTTCGCATAACTCCGTCAGAATGATGTAGACCGATTTGCAAAATTCTTTTATTGTTCGAAAGAGGTGTATTCTGAAATGGTCCCAAATAGTAACTTTCCGTGGGTAGTTTTTGAGTTAGCTTCAATAATACGATTTTTTTCCAGTTAGTTTATATTGATGATGTTTTAATAGCTTTCTGTCATTGATATTTACTAGCACTTGCTAGTGTTATATGAATTTGTTTGGGATAGGTACAACTAAAAAGTAAAAAATAATAACTTTTTTCAAAAAAAGAAAAACCACCGACTTCCAAAAAAAACTACAAAGTGAAAAATAACTATAATTTCGGAAGTCGGTGTCAAAAAACGAAGATGCGGAACCAATGACAAAAAAACTACAAAGTGAAAAATAACTTTTAATTTCGGAAGTCGAGTCGGTGTCAAACGAAAATGCTGAACCAACTACACCGACTTCCGAAATTAAAGTTATTTTTCACTTAGTAGTTTTTTTTGGAAGTCGGTTGTTTATTTTTTAAGTTTTTTATAATACAACAATACCCCCACGACCCCACCACCGTTGCATGCACCCGTAAACAGAAAATGCTATTCTCTTTTACGCATGCACTCATAAGCACAATGTTTTGCGTGTGTTACATTGTGCACTACACTACCGCAAACAGAAAATTTTCACACCAAAAATAAGTCTTTCCCAACAATTTTTTTTTTTGCAATGTTCTTACTTAATTGATGTGATGTGGCTTTTTACAACCTGTATTATCATAGCAAACTAAGTTTTTCTTCCATGTCTTCAATCACATTCCACAGTAGGCCATAGCAGATATCGCCAAATGACACACGAGGAAAAACATCGATATATACTCTAGATAAAAATTGGGGAAAACTGCTATCAAACAGTTCTTCCTGTCAATCAAGTTTATTGCCAGGTTTTTAGATGTAGACCGTGTTATGAAGTTTTATAAGTAGTAAGTACCTACCTTGTATTTAAAAATACCAGTCGAGTTCCTCCCAACTGACTGGCTCTCTGGCTTTAGCTAGCTATACAGTGCCGAGACATGAGAGAGAGAGAGAAGAATTTTAGATAACAGGAACCTCTACTTAAAATCTAAATTAAAAACCCATTTGATAGTACCTGTAAAAAAAAAATTAAAAAGCTAAGACGTTCTGTGCTGCTAACTACAAAAAATATTTCATGCTAAATCAACGTTAAAAAAATGCCAAAAATATGCTAAATTTTATAAAAGATGCCAAAATATAATTCTAACCACTAATGTCCATTACCGATATTTTTGGAACGAAGTTCCTTATCGCGCGTTGTGAAAGGGGGCTAGACGGAAAAAATTCTTACGAAAAGTTATCACGACACTTTTTGCTATAGTAAGCTATTGTAAGCTGTGCGGCGTCGCATGTTTCTCTGTCTGTCTCTCTCTCTCTTATAGAAAGCAAGCCAGATATTTTCATTTCTATTTCGCATTGAATATAATTATTAATATAATTATTTTATACAAGATTCAATACATTACATTATTTATTATTATAACTTTAAAAAAATAAAATTTTATTACAATTCCTTCACTAATTAATCGAAAGGAACTTCGTTCCATCCGGGTGTCCCTTGACACCTCTCAAGTTTTTTTATGTAACTGTGATGTATGTGATAGAGTATAATATATTAGTATCAATAAGTAACAACACAATTATAATAGATATAATGTTTAATTTTAATTAGTATTACGGTCGTTAGTTATTGTTTTCGGACGCATATAAATACTATATACTATGACTACATATGATATAACACATATTAAAAAAAAAACAATAAAATGAAAAGACATAAAATAACAATAAAAAAATGAAAGTAATAAAAAGGACTTAATTAAAACTAATTAAAACATGTTATGGTTAAAAGTTGAGGTTCTTAATACTAAAATCAGTTGTTCTGTGACAAAAATAAAATATCCACATCCTCATTTGCATCCTAAACAAGTCAACAAGAAAATATGCAAAAAAATATGCTACATGCTAAAATGATTTTGTTTATGCTAAATCATATAAAAATATGCTAAATTTAGCCATAAATATGCTAAATTGGCAGCACTGAAGACGTCTGCGTCTGAGGTAAACTTGGTTTGAAAGATCTTCCAAGTGAAGTGGGCATTCAGCCAACTCAATTGTGTGCTAAAATAGACCTACATTAGTAGGTCTATTTTAGCACACAAAAAAAATAAAAGCTGGAACTTTAATTAAATTAATAATCCCTCTCAGGTACACATGGCCACCTATACACTATCTACTTTTAATATACTACCAGCACCATCTATTTTACTGTTCAATAAAATTACCAACAAAGTGAAAGCGTCTTCTTGTAATCAGACTGCGACGTTTCTTAAACTAGATAATTGATAATTCACAATGTAATCTACAGATGTCGCTGCAAATGGAACAAATATAACCCGCCCAATTTAGAACTGCCATGGCTACACGAACAAATCAGCTTCTGTTGATTGATCTAAAAAGTATTCTTGATTTATTTATCTTACCTATTTACTGTAGTTTTTTTTTTAGTATCGTAAAAGTTGGCGAAAGGAAAACATGTTTTACGCCAACTGACTTTTCATTGTTTATTTACACGTTTTAATGTTAAGAAAACAATGTAAAGTGTAATATAAATCGTGTTATAGTTATGTGACTGTGTTTGTGTACAAAATGAAAGTTATTGAAGCTAAAATTGTGGTTTTAGGATCGCAAGGTAAGTTGATTACTTACCTACTTACATTTTGATTTCTTTCAAGTTTTTCTCATGATGTCGTAATTTGTACCTACTTCAATAAAATTAATTCGGATAGCATGTTGCTATCAGTTATTTCGTCATAATTAGTGCCATCTTATGAATAAAGATAAAACATTTAACACATTTAACAATAATATTCTTGTTAGTTTTGAACTTATGTTTGAGTTGTGTTCTTTTGCGATTAGATAATAATTGGCATTTATTTTCTAGATCATTCTTCTCTAAAAAAAACTAGTGATACTTAATTAATTTATCACCAAAAATTCGTATAAAAAATGCCAGATGCAATACCTACACACGTATGCATATAACTTCGTACATAAGAATAATTACCTAATGCATTATATACCAAAACCTTCCTGAAAGTATGAAGATCACATTAATAAAATAATTATCGAAATTGGTTCATTAGTTTTTGAGAAAATCGCGGACATACAAACATACATTAAGTACAGAGGCCAGCACATCAAGCTACCCCAATCTGTCAGATTTTCCCAATTGAATATGAACCTTATTCGTTTGTGCTAAAGTTGAAAATCTATGAAAGAAATTTGACAGATTGGGGTAGGTTGACCTGCTGGCGTCTGTACATACAGGTCTAATACAGAACCTCTTTTTTTGAAGTCGGTTAAAAAAAAGACAAAATTCACGGAGTACCTAAATAAGTTTATTTTTCTTTGGTATATTGGTAGTATTTTGATTTATACAGTACCATGCAGCACAAATTAATGGACTTTGAAAACTTTTTTAAAATGTTAAAAAGTTTACTTTTCGCTATCCTATGTGGATAGTGAAAAAAATGTTTTGTTCGAATTAAAGTAAGTTTCTGAATTATTTAGCGGAAAACATACCTATTATTTAATATTTTTCCCGTAAATCTAAATTATGAATAATATAAAAACTTATCGATAATTAGATCATTCTGACTGACTTTTTACTGTGGGCTTGGCATTTTTGCTACATTGAGTGCTGATTTTACCAAAGTCAGATATCTTTTAACCATGGAATAAAATGGACGTTTGACAGTGGCCCCGATTCTGTTTTACACAAACTAAATTAAATAAGTTCAGTGCATCTTTTTCTTTTTTTCATTATGAAAAGGACAGAAGATAAATATTGGTTTAGTCCTGTCAAATTACATAATCCATAGACAAGTTTAGACGTGATTAAAAAATTGGCTACTAAAAATACGTCAATTTACGTCAGGCTAATTTGACAGGACTAAACTAATATTTATCTTCTGTCCTTTTCTTAAGTAAATAGAAAGAAAAAGATGCACTGAACTTAAATTTAGTTTAGTTTGTGAACAACAGAATCGGGTCCAATTTACCAAAGGCGCTGAGTAATTTGACAGGACTAAACTAATATTTATCTTCTGTCCATTTCGTAATGAAATAGAAAGAAAAAGATGCACTGAATTTAAATTTAGTTTAGTTTGTGAACAACAGAATCGGGGCCAGTTGAAAAATACAAAATTTAATCTCAGAATAAGACTTATCCTAAGTTTAGAAGTTTGGTAAAATTCACCATTAGTCATTTAATTTTTGCCAATAAGGGCCATCTGCCTAATCTTTCAAGTTTAACAAGGCATTCTGTAATTTCTGCCTGCCCCCATGGAAATAAGGCCGCGTGAATTTGTGTACAGAGGCCAGCACATCAAGCTACCCCATCTGTCAAATTTCTTTGACAGATTTTCAACTTTACGGGAAAGGAATAAGGTTCATATTGATGCTTGAAAGGTAAAATTAACTAAACGACAGGTCGAACTTCTCAGAAAAAAAATCATGTAAATTCTTGTAATCATCCTAAAGGCATAATTCTTACTGTTTTGGAAATCTTTGTTTAGCATCTGAATCAGAATTTAAATGATTTTTTAAAATGAAGAGTTAAACTTTAAACTGTGTTCCTGTAAAGTTAGTCCCACCCATGTCGCCACAGATTACTGAATAGTTACTACGTAACAGATGCTTCACTCAGTAGAAAATTTCCAATACCTATTACGATAATTGCCTACTCCCTCGCGTCAACAACCACTGTATGCTAAAATGCGCCTAAATGCTCAAGCGTACAGCAGTGATTGCTTCGCACCGCGCGATTCCACAGTAATCGCAGGGCTGCCTCTTCGATAAAATTAAATTAACATAACTTTTTATCTATGTTATTGAGAACTGTGAAATGGAAAAATGTTAGGTGTTTATCCCTTCTTTTGCTTGATTTACACCCATCTACAGCACATAAGGCACCACACGGCATCGTAATACGCGTACGAACGAACAGCACTATTAAAATTGAACGGCGTGCGCGCGCTTCGCTTGCGAAAACCGCACTGAATTTGATCCGCCGGCGGACCGAGACCGCTCGGCTGGGCGGTAGGCACTTATAGCGCGCAAGTACATGGAGTGACGGAGGCCTGATGTCGCTTAGTCAAATTTGCCTTCCAAGCGTCGATATTCAATTGGTAAAATTTTACAGATTGGGGTAGCTTGATGTGCTGGTCTCTGTACATGTGTATGTATTTCAATCATCATAAATGTGTAGTTATCATATTTATCATGCTATCTTTTCCTTCCGGGTTGAAAAATATTCAAATTAATAATGAACACATAGGTATATGATACCTTTTTTTTTTTGTGGATGGGAAATCATCAAATGACCCCTCCCGCTCTGGGTGGAGCAGAAGGGAGTGTCAGGCTCTTACTGACTAAAACCCACCCGTGTTCCTTCCTTAGCCCTTTGTGTTCCGGGGCAGCGGTAACCCTTTCGGACAATCCCGCTGCCCAGGTTTATGATACCTAAAGGTTGAAATTTTAATCACCATTTTCCTCTTAAGGGGTCATTGTACTCATCATTATGAACAACTTTTACTATGGAACCAAACATGAAATTGTGAAAAAAATCAGCTGTTCCCTGCATTTTGAAGAGTTATGCTACAAACATAAATGTAGGGAACAGCATATTAAATCAAACTTTTTCCTGGAAAAATATAACATCTAAAGTCTATTCAAACTTGTTCCAAATTAATATTATTTCAAGTTCAACAAATATCAACTTTATTTTAATGGCTATTAAGTTGATTTTAGAGTGACTAACACTATTGAAAAAGTTATAAAAATGTTTGAATTTGTAGTGTAAACTGAACATTATTGTGTTGGATTTAAAGTAATTTTTCCATAAACACTTGGAAGAAACAATTCTAAATTGTTTCTTCGTTTGTTTCTTTCTTTTTTGCCCTCACTTATAGAAGCAATAAGAATAATGTACCCAGGATTTTGTAATATCTTGATTTAAAAGAGTGTCCTTGGAGTTTCTTGCCCGTTCTTCTCGAATAGATGTACGTTTTCGAATGGGCAACTAGCTTCAACTTTCTGACTACCTAACTGATTGGCTATTTAATTTTGACAATTCAAAAGTGCCTGTAAATGGTTTAATTGAAATAAATGCTTTGAGTTTGACTCAATTTATTTTATCAGAGCAAACTACTGTATGTTTAATATTCCAACAATATTTTGGCAAGATGAATAAACTTTTTCTAGTCCATATCAAAATTCTTATTACCTATTTTACCTATCAGTACAATTAAACAAATTCATATAGGCATTAGGTATCTTTAATAGTAAGTAAAAGTATTTATTAATGATAACAAAAACTTTAATTCATCACCTGCTTAGCCTTTTCCCAACTATGTGGGAGTGCTTCCAGTCTAACCAGATGCAGCTGAATACCAGTATTTTACGTGGAGCGACTATCTATCTGACCTCCACAACCCAGTTACTGGGTAACACAATTAAATACCCCAGACTTCTGACGACCCATAACCGACTGTCAAAGACCCACGAATGATAGCCGGGACCAACAGCTTAAGGTGCTTTGCGAGGCGCGGATTGGTCTCTGTATGTAAAAATGGTTACCCATCCACGGACCGATCGCGGCAAGAGTAGCTTAACCTGCCATGCTATTCTCTAAGGATACAGCCTTGCGGGCAGCGCTGTCGCGGTGGGTTTGACAGTTGCGACAGCGCTGTCCGCAAGGCTGTATCCTTAGAGAATAGCTCCCCACATCGAACGACCTGTGCGGCTCTTATTACTTAGCCATGAGCCCCTCGAAAAAACAGAATATTAATTACTTAAGTATGGAAAAAAAACACTCATTAAGATGAAATAGGTATGCAACCTTTTCTTTATGATTAGATAATTATTTAAATATTCAATTTTGATGCATAGTGTCTAGGGTGTATAATCATTTAAATCATTTTATCATGAACTGGTTTAAGTAATTCATGATAAAATTATTATCCATCCTAAAACTTGATATTATTATGAATGGAAAGATAAAAAAAAAATGTTTCTTGTTAGTGAACAAGAAACATTTTTTGCATCACTATGCTCAACTGCAGCACCCTAATTGCGTAACACACTATAAATCGGAATCTGAATCATTTTGAAGCAAATTGCTAATCCATTGCTTCTTATGTTCGAAAAATGTATCTGCTCAACACTTAAATAACGGCAATGAATGTTATTGAACTGTCAAAATGAAACCGATTCCGATTGATAATGTGTTACGCAATTGCCCCACAGGTCAGTAAATATTAGAGATGCACCGAAATTCGTTTCACTTTCGGTATTACCGAAGTTCGGCGGCTTTTACCGAACTTCGGCTCCGGTCGAATTTCGGTTAGATCTGCCGAATGTCGGCCGAAATTCGGTAACTTAAATTAATTTAAATAAATGGAAAAATGAAAAGAAAATTTTAAAATTAAATCTAGATCAAATCATGATTTGTAAGTAAATAGGTAACGTAGATGTTCGTTTTTGTTTTTATTTCCGTAGAAAAGAAACAACATCACGGATCAAAAATGTGCTTTATTAAAATTATCAATTGTAATATTATTATCTATCAGCAAGGTAACATAATATTCTGGGTGACCGCGCATGGCGAGCGGGACGCGCGCGTGATTGAAATTACAAGCGACGACGAGGAACGAACACGAACCTGTTCATTGAGCAAAAGTGCGCGAAATGTAACCGTTCAGCCGAACTTCGGCTTCGGTACATATTTAAACCGAACATTCGGCCGAATTCGACATTCGGTGCAACACTAGTAAATATCACATTGGGCGCGCGCGTAGCTCGAGCGTGCGACCGACACGAGCGCCGCGTGCACGTCTCGCTCTACCAGCTCACGCGTATGCAGCACAGCGCAGACGGGGCGCGCGTGCAGCCTGTGCACTGCCCGTTGCGTAACACACTGACGTTTCTGAACGCAACCGCGCACTGTCACAACGATGAGCCAAGGAGAGTGGCGAAGATTTTGACAGCGCGGGAGGGAGAAAAGAATATATGAAACTTGAGCTGGTTTGGACAACCAATTCGAGTCCAGAAAAATAATACACGGGACTTATTCCTCCATTCCTCCACGCTAGATCCCCCACCGGTTCTTCTAAAACACTATCCATTTCAATCTGAATCATGTTGAAGGATATTGCTAATCCATTGCTTCATATGTTCGAAAAATGTGTCTGCTCAACAAGGTAAATAACGCAATGGATGTTGTTGAACTGTCAAAATGAAACCTATTGCTACTGACAGTGTGTTACGCAATTACCCCGCGGAAACGTGGTATTTTACGGGTTTGGTCTTATTATGTTTTCTATTTTCATTGAGGTCAGCTATCGATTTATGGGTAGTTCTACGATAAGAGGTTTTAAGTTCATAGAGAATACGGCCGCGGAGAAAAGTTGCTGTTTTTTCATTCAACACTTATATTACGATTTTTGTCCTATTTATGTATCTTTTCACGTAAGGGCAGGTCACTTTATGCATATTTTGTTACTTTTTACAAGGCCAGGGTAAATACATTGGGCAGGGTAGAGACAATAAGATCAGGGTAGATACTTATTTAGCCAGGGGAGAGAATTTGTGACAATAGAAGTAACAAAATGAGTAAAATCAACTTTAATTAAACATTGTACTTAACATAGAATCAGACTATCATTTTTACCAATCATATTAAACATTAACAGACTATTATTATTTCAGCCTACTCTGAAATTTAAAACAAAAATGTCTTTAGTGTCATTACAATACAACAAATAATAAAATATTCTTTTATTAATACTAATTATACAACCTGTAACGTTAAATGCGCAAAACCTCATACACCCCAATTAGAGCATTAAGTTAAAAGCATAATACAATGACCAAAACTATTTTTTAAAGCTATTTTTATTAAGAAAATCGTGTTGATCCTAGCGTTAGTATATGCATTCAAAATTTAGTCTTATTGGCTTAAAATAAGACTTAAGACTTCTTTGGCTCAATCAGCGGATAGTATGGCAAAATACATACCTAATTTTTGAAAAAAATAAAACGGTTATTAAAAATGACTGAAATCGATTCAGTAGACAATTATAAACAAACTATTTTCAGGTTTTGCGCATTTAACGTTACACGTTGTATAGACTAGCGTCTTTTAAGTAATACAAATAATCAGACTTGCGATAATCAGGATAATTTTCATATTACCTGTATCTATGTTACATTTCACTAAATGAACATGTTTTAATCATAAAATAAAATTAAAAATATAAATTAAAGTCACTCTCTTGCCTCTATTGCTCTCTAGGAGTCATTTGGTCGACAGTTTTTATAATTCCTTTCTCTTTCTTTTTTAAATATTTTGCCTTTTCTTTTTGCTTTTGCGATTCATATTTTTCGGGATCATTTTTAATCTTTTCATATCGTAGTCTCGCTGCTTCACGTTTCTTCTGTAATCTTTCTTCACGTGTTAACTTTTTCCGCGGTTCCTTGATCTGTAACAATATTAGACAATAATGTAATAACAATATGAACTGAGAACCTCCTTTATTTTTCAGTTTTAAGAATTTACCAACACTATTTAAATCTGTTTGTTGATAAAAATATGCTATAACTAAGTTTGTTTGCACTAACATTATCTCCCCTGGTCAACAAGTCTCTCCCCTGACAGTTATCTTGCCAGGGGAAATATGGCAGGGAAGAGACGTTTTCATGATAAATTTTATTGTTTTAATTGACATAAGAAATGTTTCTGTAAATTATGTATCACACTTTAACTATTACATTATTATTAAATTAGACCAGTAAATGCAAATAAATTAAATGAATAATATAACTTTTATGACTTACCAGTGGAGAGACACAATGACCTCGCGAAACCACCACTTTGAACCAACGCGTCGCAACAACTAACAAATGTCGGCGCCCTTAAGGGCTCACGTGTTTGCATTGCTAATTTCACGTTGTTAGATGACCTGGAGCGCTATTTGGAATATGGCCGTTTTAATATTTGTGTTTGTAGTAGCCGAATGAAATTTGCCAGGGTAGATACCCAAAAACATTGGGACAAAAGTTAAGTTTGAAAAATATTGCAAATAAATAAATTTTGTTCTATTTTTCCTTAACAATACATAAATATATTTATTGAAATTTGTGTTTAACTTACTTTAGTTTAATAACTGATACAAAGAAGGTATGTATCGTTTGCAAATTAAACTGAAACCGACAGGGGGACAGGCCAGGGTAGAGACTTTTTTAGACTTTACAAGGAATTTCAGAAAAATATACTTTAATTAGGCATTTAATCGTGACGTTATTTAATAAAGTGCATTTAGGTGATGTGTTTCATTGCAAAAAATAACAATTTATAGAATAAAATTTATATTTTAAACTGATTGCCGCACAAGTTACCTCTTATCGTAGAACTACCCTTATAAAGATCTCATGCGTGGCCGCCATTTTCAAAATGGCGCGACAGTAGGTATGCGAGGTGCGACGGACCTTCAAAGCCTTTTGGTCTGTCTTGATACGGTCGTTTGTTCCGGCTAATCTCGGCAACGGCTGGAATCTGGAACGATTTTGTTATTGCTGAATGGGCCTGCTCTTGACCTCGAAAAGAAAAAGTCAAAGGCTACTAAGGCGGCCCGTACACAGTCAATCTCGATCGCGATCCGCGATCAAAATCAATGATCGCGGATCGCGAAAATATCTAGATATTTTGAAATCAGATGCATCAATCCGTGAATATAATTATTTTCGTACATTATAAATCTGGATCGTGATCATTGATTTTGATCGCGGATCGCGGTCGAGATTGACTGTGTACGGGCCGCCTAAGAAAGATACAGGCTACTTTTTATCGAAATACCACGCGAGTGAAGCCGCGGGCGGAAGCTACGTCCCCAGTAATTATGAAATGGAACGGTCATTGACAGGCATTGTTATATTGTTTGTTAGTAAACAATTCCACGCTGTTATTAACGACTTCATCACTACATAGTATAAAACAAAGTCGCTTTCTCTATCTTTAAAATTACGCAACGGATTTTGATGCGGTTTTTTTATAGATAGAGTGATTGAAGAAGAAGGTTTATATGTAGTGTATTTATATCAGCATTGCACCCGTGCGAAGCCGGGGCGGGTCGCTAGTTGATAATAAAAACAGTGGAAGTAAGCACCTATGCGGTTAAAATACACTCGATCCACTTATATAGATATACCTAGATAACGCAAGAGCAACTACTTCGTGTGCCAAAACTCGCACCAACTAGCAACTTACGTTCAAAAAACGTAAGCCGCCAGTTTCACGCTCTTTCTCAATAACGCTCACCCAGCCAGCAGCAGTGCTATTCTGTAAAAATTACACCGTGAAAATGAAAACTAAGGTGAATTGAGTTGTCATTCAACGTGATGTTAGGGATTGCCTCAATTGATAGCTCCCTTCACGTTCACTTCAACTATGTTATCACGGTGAGATTTTTACAGAATCGATAGGCTGTAGGTACAGACGCCAGCAGGTCAACCTACCCCAATCTGTCAAATTTCTTTGATAGATTTTCAACTTTAGTACAAAGGAATAGGGTTCATATTCAATTGGGAAAATCTGACAGATTGGGGTAGCTTGATGTGCTGGCCTCTGTACACAGGACTGAGCGTGAAAGTGGCGGCTTACGATTTTTTAACGTAAGTTGGTGCGATTTTTGGCACGCGAAGTAGTGCTAGGCTAGGCAAATGATTATGAAGCAATGGATTAGTAATATGCTTAAAAATTATTCCGATTGAGATTTATAGTGTGTTATGCAATTGGGTATGTAAAGTTTTTTTCAGGTATTTTTTTTTATATTTTTAATTTATAGATTTAGTTATTTTATGCAACTAATTTCAAAATTTTGGTTTTCTAAGCAGCCATTAATTTTAAATAAATTTTCTAAATTCTGCTTCAAAAGTGGGCTTGAAGAGTTCAATATCTATGCCACGTATAACACAATAATAAAAATCCTAAATTTGACGTTTTTTGCTTGACATCAAAAACTTCAAGCATGACACTAGACAGTTTTAGAGGTGGGAATGATCGACATAATCGATTGAACATTTACTACAGTTATTAATTTTGTATAGGGATAAGTGGAAGGAGGGAAGGGAGACAAAGGCCTCCCTTCCCTCCTTCCACATGCAGTGGGACAGAAATGACTGATAATTAATAATTAAATTAAATAATAGGTATTATTAATATGTCATTATCAAAATCAAACCAAGAACAAGTAGCTACAGTACCTAGTTATATTTGTAAGTTTCCAACACCATTTGTGGTTACAAAATACATAGTTCGAATGATTTTATACTAATATTTAAAGGGAATGCATTTTATTTAAGCTATCATTACAATGATTGATTAACGATAATTCAGAATTCGGGATTTAGATTTTTTGTGTGAATAGATTTTCAATGTTTGATTTGAATCGATTCAAAAGCCGAAATTTTCGCACGACTGCATTACATATATTATTATGGTCATCCCTATAGTTGACATTATATGGCTTTAACTTTTTAACATATGATGAGAGGAGGCACAGAAAGTATTCTCAATCTGCTTACTTGTGACGTCATTTGGAGGTCAAATGAAAGTCAAGTGGTATTAAGTGTTTATGTTAAAATAAACTCCATCTTATAATTTTAAGCGCTAAAAATAGAAAAATTAAGTTAAGAAACCTTAAATCTCGAAAAAGTTTGGGAATCAGCGTAGGATTTTTTTTGTTTACATACCGAATTAGGCTGCCGGATTTAATTCCAGTGGTTGCAAAATGCGTGGCTGGGTTTTCACAAAAATAAAAAGTTGATTTGGTTGTTTGATTTTTTTTGCCACCAACTTTCTCCACTGAATTCGTTTAGCACTAAGTAATCTTATTTTCGGAAGTTGATTGTTTTTTTTTTTAAGATTTTAATTTTTTAGGTTGTAATTTGGGGTAGGTACTTACATCTCTATCATATCGTATTACCCAGTAACTGGGTTGTGGAGGTCAAATAGACAGTCGCTCCATGTAAAATACTGGTATTCAGCTGCATCCGGTTAGACTGGAAGCCTACCCCAACATAATTGGGAAAAGGCTAGGCATATTATGGAATTAGGGGTACATCTCTAAATATATATGTGTATGACTGACTAGGATTGGGACATTTAAGACTAAAATTGTAGTCAATTTAGAGTAACGTTTAGTCTGGTGTCTAGACCGAGACAATCCAGACATTAGGTACCCACTATGACAAATTGTTAGATAAGGGCGGAATTTTATCACATAGCAGATAAACAGCTGATTTTTATCGTAACATACGTGCATTACAAGGTCGTCAGTAAAATAATTGAACTACTTACTTATAATAATCTTGAATAGATTACACAAGAAATGATTTAAGATTTGTTTCTGCATTTTACATCATGTTCAATTGAATCTTTTTTATTAAGACTGTGCCGACCGCACAGTGGCGCCCTCATCGTTTGTTTGGTTATTTCATACAATTTAGAATGAAAATGCAGAAAATAAGCGCGTTAAGTTGTGCTTCACAAGATTATACGTTAATATTATTAGAAACGGTAGTTTTACATTGTTTAGTTTTATTATAATCCTTAAAACGGAATATAGTGGCCACTGTTATATAAAACTACCGTTTCTAATAATATTAACGAATAATCTTGTGAAGCACAACTTAACGTGATTATTATCTGAATTTTCATTCTAAATTGTATGAAATAACCAAACAAACGATGAGGGCGCCACTGTGCGGTCGGCATAGTCTTAATTGTATGTTGTAAAGTCTATCAACCGATCACAACAAGCAGTGTGCTGTGATGGCCCAGTGGTAATTGCTCCATCTTATGAGTAGGTCGTGGGTTCGAACCCGCTGCTCATCTACAGTTACATCCCCAATTCCCCACTGCTCTGAAAACAATGAAGGAACACATTGTGAGAAAACCAACATGTCCTGGTATGCACGGCATATCAAGCTATACATAACAAGTGTAAGCTGACTTCTGATTGTACGAAAAAACTATACAATGCGAGGTCAGCTAAAACTGGAAATGTATAGCTTGATGTGTAGCCGTGTGTACCACAGATATAGATAGGGTAAAATAAATAAATAAACCTAGATAACGCAAGTATCACGATCTGATGAAAACAAAGCGTGCCATTTTTTTGACTACCTACTATGACGTCACAACTTCACAAGCGCTCTTTCTCACTCACGCTCGGGTGGGTAGCCAGCAGTACACAGGACTGAACGCGAAAGTGGCGGCTTACGATTTTTGAACGTAAGTTGGTGCGATTTTTGGCACGCTAAGTTTTAAATTTTCTTACGTTTTTGCACTGAACTTAAATTTAGTTGTTTGTGAATAACAGAATCGGGGCCACTGACCTGCAAATTGCAAAAAACGTAAGAAAATTTGAATTTCGCGGTCTACCACTGCGCATTCAACTTAACATAAAGATTGAATACCAAGATAATCAAAGAAAGTTTTCAACACAAACTAAATGAAACAGACTCACTTTCTGATTTATAATATTACCTAGATAATTCACTCTTGGAAACCAGCTCGGCCGGGCATCGGCAGAGCGTTAAACCGGAACGCCTGAGCCTGCTATAATATGATACCTACCTTCTTACTTACGTATGTCGGTCAAGGGAGGTACTGAGATCTTACCTGAACACTGTTAGTGCAATATTGAATAGGAAGCAACGAAGCAATACCGTTGTTCGAAATTATATTGTAAGTACTAGCTTCTGCCCGCAACTTCGTTCTCGCGAAATTTCTTGTTCCCCATACCCAGACTTCGTTTTCATTTTCTTCTTTTCTTTTAGCTCGGCTCCTGAGGACCGTAGCGTGATGTCTTCTGTCCTTTTCTTAATGAAATAGAAAGAAAAAGATGCATTGAACTTAAATTTAGTTTAGTTTGTGAACAACAGAATCGGCCCCATTATATTACTTGTATTGATTTCTTGTTCTGTCTACCCTCTTCGCCCTAATCTAGTCTGATAAGAGATAACGCACGGTAGTCATCCACAGTAATAAATGTCTTGATTATAATGTCCATAACGTTTATCGTCAGTATTGCATGCTTGTTCAATTGCGTCAAGAGATTAACAGAGTAGTGCGAGGTTGTTGTTTCAGTACCCCTAGCACGAATCACTATCGAAAAAACATTCGTATCGTCAACGAAAGCATTTTGTATGGGAACTTGAACAGCGCCTCTAGTGTGCGTAAATTGAACTAATTTTCAGAGCACGAACAAAATACATGTAAGTTTCGTATCGTCATCGTATCGAATACGAGACGTAACTTAGCCGTTTGTATGAAGATAGCTAGCACGAAGGCATAAAATGACGGATAGTGTCGTAATTGTCGACGGCTGGCTTACGAGTTTCACGAATGTTTATTCACTTTAAATTTGACAGTGAGAAAACTTTCGTCGGAGTTTATTTTAAGCATAAAATTATAATTTAAGTTTTTGTGTTGACATATTTTATTAGAAAATGTTTAGATTAACAAGAAGCACCCCACGACGTAGTGCATTGTACTATTATCTTGCAGCGCGATTGATTGTTGAAAGTAGAAATGTACGAAGAGAAACAAGGCGAGTGATTTTTTTTAACACTATATTTTTATAAATCAAAAACAAGTTACCTTTTTTTACTGTTACATTTGCAGAGAAATCTCAAGGAGAGCTGTACTAAGAAAGAATTTGGCAAATATTAACCTACAAAACCTTAGCGACACAGAATTTAAAAATAGATTTCGTCTAAGTAAGGAAGCATTTTTGTTCTTGTGTCGTGAATTAAAAGAAAAATCCAGTCTAAAATCAAGTAAAAGGATCAGCCTGGAACACAAAGTAAGTGTAATAAATAAGCTACTTAAGTACCTTTCTAACTAAAATATTTTTTTTATATTTTCCACTTATAATGTGTACATTAACTAATACATACTATGTGAGTATAATATACCTACAGCTACATTACTAACTATTAACTCTTTAATATTTTTATTTCTAGGTGCTGTGTGCTTTGTCATTTTATGCTACAGGGTCCTACCAAAGAATTGTAGGAATGGCTAAATATTTAGGGCAAACTACAGTGAGCAAATATGTGAGGCAGGTTACTGATGCTCTTGTTAACCCTTTAATATTAAATAATTTTGTGAAATTTCCAACAACACGAGAGCAGCGAAATATTGTAAAAAACAAGTGAGTAATAATTATAATAACTATGTAGGTCAATAAAACTAATTTAGTGCAGAATGTTAAACAGCGAAAGGAGGATCAACTGAATAACCACAAATATGATGGCTACCTAATACTAGACAATTTTACTTAGGTACAATACTTTATTTACAGATTTTATACAAAATTTGGCATCCCTGGAGTAATAGGGTGTATTGATGGATCTCATTTTCATATATTCACTCCAAAAAGAGACATAGAACACTTATTTTACTGCAGAAAGCATTTCTACTCACTGAATGTGCAAATGGTGAGATATTACTCTACTAATTTATATTAATAAAATTATAACTGTATATTATGTTATACAGTTATAACTTTTCTACGTTTTTATGTTGTAGATATGTGACAGTGAATGCAGAATTTTAAATGTTAATGCCAAGTATGGAGGTGCCACCCATGACGCTTTTATTTGGGAAAATAGTCAAGCCAATAGGTATATCCAAGAATTACACCAGAATAATGAACAAGTGTGGTTTTTAGGTATCTATTTTATTTTTACATGTAGATTGTTTTAATGTATACTAATATTATAAAGAGGAAAGGTTTGTATGTATGTTTGTAACGAATTGGCTCAAAAAGTACTGGACCGATTTTAAAAACTCTTTCACCGTTTGAATGCTACATTATCACTGATTAATATAGACTTATTTTAATTGCAAGAAAAAATGGTGATAAAACCCGATGGTGTGCAGGAACCTCCCGAAACATCCGTGTCCGGTAAGGACCTGCGTCAGGCGGTAGGTGAGGGCGCCGTAGCGCCTCTCTAGCCACTCCTCAAAGAGGGGTCTTATCGCCACTATCGTGGCGTGCCCAAGGTTACTGTCTGTTGTAGGATTATTTAATTCAATATACAAAAAAAATTTTTTCAGGGGATTCTGGATATCCACAGAGGCCTTGGTTGATGACACCAATCACAGATGCTGCTGAAGGCACCACACAGGCAAAATATACTACCGTCCATGGGAAGGCTAGAGTTGTGATCGAAAATACTTTTGGAAGACTTAAAAATAGGTGGAGATGCCTTTGTAAGGACCGCACATTACACTACACCCCTGAGAGGTGTGCTTCTATCATAATGGCATGTAGCGTTCTACACAACCTAGCATTAGATTTTATGTTGCCTGATCCTGAAGATGATATATATTCCTCAAGATTAGGCGTTTCAACATTTTCGTCTCTAGAAGAACCTTTTCGCGAAAGTGGTTCTACAGATGAATTGATTCGCGGTAGAGCTATAAGAAACATGTTAGTAGATAGAATTAATCGGCTTCATAATGTAAATAATTGATTTCGGTTTTTGTGTAAGCATGTTGATATAATGTTCGTTATTTACAAAACAGAATTAAGTACCTTTAAGATATTACTTTCATGAGTATAGTTTCACCATATCAGGCGTACGACGCCCACTGCTGCACATAGGCCTTCCTTATGTATGAATATAGCTTAAGCAAAATAAATTTAATTCTAACATATACAAAATGTTTTCTTTTTAAGAAATAGAAGTGAATAGTAACCTTAATACAAATAAAATGAAAAATCAGATACTATTCACTTCTTTTCTCTAAATATGATTTAAATACATTCAACGCCTCTCTCATAAAATCTAACCACTGAGCTTGCAACTGAAGCTCTACATCACGCTGACGAATCCTCTCTCGTTCTAATTCTTGCGCAATTCGGTCACGCTCCTTTTCATACTCCCTAGCATTCCCCTCACACTCCTTAAATATTTTTAAAACTGAGTCTTCTGGCTTCTTCTTTTTTTTCGGCGGTTGCCACTGGGTTTGCACTGGAGCTGGTGGTGGTGTAAGTGCTGGTGGCGGAGTAGGTGGAGCGACTGTGGGTTGACTGCTCGTTCCTGGAGTATTCCATTCTTCTGAAAAATTATGATTCAACAATCAACGTAAATACTATTCTGTTAGCTTTAGTTAGCAGGATCTTTTTTTTTTACTTTAAGTATTTGAAGATCTTATTTTAAAACATTTTGTTGTTACTAGTAGTTATGACAAACAAAAGAGTTATAAGTTAGTTCAACCTTCAGGAATTGGTGTATATTCATATGGAACATCATCCACGGTCAATTCGTCTACAGTTTCTGTGGCAGATACTTGTAGACCTGACAAGCTATCTTTATCTCCACCAACACCCTGCTGAACAAAAAAAAAACAATAATTGAGTATAAGGGTCAGTTCACACCGAGACGCGACGCGACGCGACGCTGCGCGCACACTTTAAAAGAGTGACTCAAAATATACTTTATTTTCTACACGAAAAGGCACACATTGCATTGTGAGAGTTCAGAATACGTTGCGCCGTGCAGCGCTGCGCCTTGTGACGCCTCGCGGCGTAGAGCGACGTAGCGGTACTTCGCCGGTAGACGCGGCGTGCGAGAGCGGCGCGAAATCACTGGCCTCTTCCAGTATCGTCGCGTCGCGTCGCGTCTCGGTGTGAACTGACCCTTACTTAAAATTTGTGAGTAAAGGCCACCTTTACTGTTTAGTATACCTACTGTATTTTTTTTATTAAACAAAATACTACTCTATAGTATTCAATAATGCTCATAGAAACATCAAAGTTTAGACATTGTAAATTAACAAAAATCATAATTGAAATGCATTATGTGGCACTCGAACCCCAGCCAGTCATCCACACAAGAATTTCAAGTGGCTAGGATTGTGACTTGTCTGACGTGTAAAAAAGGGTCACTTTTTTTACAGGATTAGGTAGGTAAGTTGCAGACAAGTTAAACTTTTGTTCATATTCTGTCCCAATACGGATTATTATTTCTTTATTATATTTCCCTGAGATTACATCAATTGCTATGAAAATAATAAAATCGAGATAGTATATTATACTACATTACCAAGCAAAAAATATCACACCTGTACAAATCCAGCTTCTTGTATAGGCATCCCAGTAGCAGCCTGCGCTCCAATTAAATTTAAAACTCTGTTTTCAAGGTCTGTTAATGTCATCTGAATCGCTGGCCCACCGCCTGTACCCTGAGCAGACCTATTTATTTTCGACCACTTTTTCTTGACATTATTTTTGAAATCACTCCAAACCTTAACAAACATGAACAAGAGCAGGATGTCAGCACCAACTGTGTGAAGTAAGTTTATTTCCTTAAATGTGCGTAATTAGGATATAATAGGCTTACCTTCCGCCACTTTTCCTCTGTTCGAGAATCCCCAGTGCCATCACTATTGAGCATACCTATTAACTCCTTCCATTTTTGCTGCACATAATGTCTACCACGAGGACCCCCGCTGGGTTTGGATAAGTCTCCATGTCTAAAATAAATTTAACGTGAGATAAAGGACCGTGTGGTGAGTGGTCCAATATTTATAGTAATAATACGAGTATGCGTAAACTTTCTATTCAACTTTGTTTTTACAAATTTCACATGACTAGCGTTATATGTACTTTATTTAACTTGAGTATACAAATAAACTTTAGCTCCTTTAAACTTTACAAAAATATATTCCAATTAATATCCCATTGAAACACTGTTAAAATCAACATCTAAGCTTATGACAATAAAATCTTAAATGTAATACACTTACTTTTCCATAAATTCTACCATAATGGTGTACTGCGGGTGGCTGGTTCTCATTGTAGAACAATAAAATAGTTCCAAACTTTTTACAAAATCACAACACCAAAGTTCATTTCAAAACAAACTAACAAAGTTGGCCTTGAATGAGCTTCGAGCGGCCGTCGTTCGTTTAGGAATACAGTTAAATCAAACACAACGTTTTAGTAATCAGTTAAATTATTATGCCATTTATCTAACTGAATATTAATTTTTTCTGCAGTTTCTTCGTATTGCGTCATAAATTGAACAGTATTAAAGTTTTAAATGCCTTAAAATCACTATTTTTTTAATTAACTAACTACTTATGCAGTTTCTGAACGAAACATTCATTCAATGGTAAGATCATTCGTTCTATTTTTCCCATCCTTCCTTACGTTAGTATGACGTCACCAACGTTATCGTATCGAGCTCTCGATATTAGTTCGATAGTGCTTCGTGCTTCCAACTTTCGTTGTATTCCGTTATCGTATCGCCAACTCGAAACGTTTACGATACGAAACCTACAAATATTCGTGCTAGGGGTACAGATAAGATGGATTTGTTTAGCTTTCGCTTTCAGTAATAATCTTAGTTATCTCTAAGTAGAAAATAGGGATTATGATTTTTACATTTTAAGCTCTAAAAAAACAACTACAAAAATTCTAAAAGATTAAATAATTGCCAAGTTATAAAAAGTTATAAATGGTCGGCACTGGCGCCGATTCCCTTATTCACAAATTAAACTAAAGTTCAGTGCATCTTTTTCTTTCTATTTCATTAAGAAAAGGACAGAAGATAAATATTAGTTTAGTCCTGAGACAAGTTTAGACGTGATTAAAAAATTGGCCACCAAAATACATCAATTTACGTCAGGCGCTGATTAATTTGACAGGACTAAACTAATATTTGTCTTCTGTCCTTTTCTTAATGGAATATAAAGAAACAGTTGCACTGAACTTAAATTTAGTTTAGTTTGTGAACAAGGGAATCGGCGCCATATACAGCAGCGGGATTGTCCGAAAGGGTTACCGCTACCCCGAAACTAAAGGGCTAAGGAAGGAACACGGATGGGTTTTAGTCAGAAGGTAAGAGTCTGACACTCCCTTCTGCTCCACCCAGAGCGGGAGGGGTCATTTAGAGATTTCCCATCCTCAAAAAAAAAAAAGCGCCATACATACCCCGCTGTATAACTTAGGTCAAGTGAGACTCAATCGTCATCATCAGATTCTTATAATTAATCAGCGGAGACATTGCGTAACTCGTTATCAGTACCTAGTACCTAATGGCTTTCATTTTGACAGTTCAACAAAATTCATTGCGTTATTTACGTTGCTGAGCAGACAAAGGACATCATATTTGTACAGACGCCAGCAGGTCAACCTACCCCAATCTGTCAAATTTGTTTGATAGATTTTCAACTTTAGTACAAAGGAATAAGGTTCATATTCAATTGGGAAAATCTGACAGATTGGGGTAGCTTGATGTGCTGGCCTCTGTACCCCAAAATTAAAGTGTCGGACAAAAAAAATATGGGAAATGACCACAGATACACCTAGATAACGCAAGAGCAACTACTTTGCGTGCCAAAAATCGCACCAACTTACGTTCAAAAATCGTAAGCCGCCACTTTCGCGCTCAGTCCTGTGTACTGTGCTGGCTGGGTGAGCGTGAGTGAGACAGCGCTTGTGACGTCATAGTAGGTAGTCAAAAAAATGGCACGCTTGGTTTTCCCACAGATCGTGCGTTAAGGCGGCCCGTACACAGTCAATATCAAAATCAATGATCGCGGATCGCGAAAATATCTAGATATTTTGAAATCAGATGCATCAATCCGTGAATATAATTATTTTCGTACATTATCAATCTGGATCGTGATCATTGATTTTGATCGCGGATCGCGGTCGAGATTGACTGTGTACGGGCCGCCTATCTATATCTGTGGAATGACCTCTTGAGCATTATTTACTATTACAACGAAAGTCTACCATGAACCCCCCGCTTCTATTTGAGATCTAAAATGCCAAAAATCATATTTTAATAACAAGTTTATAGTTAAAACATGATCAGGATTCAATTAAAAGTTGGTATTTTTTCAATTTTGATGAATGATGTTCTTTTTCGAACAGAACATGAAGTAATGGATTAGCAATGATATAATACAGATTCTGATTGAAAGTGTAGGTATTTACGCAATTAGGATACTGCAGTGCGATTCTGTAACAATCTCACCGTGAAAACTTAGGTGAAGTGAGCGTGGAGTGAGCTGTCAGTGTCATCCTGATGCTAGGGATTGATACTCTTGACAGCTCACTCTAAGCTCACTTCACCAATTTTTTCACGGTGAGATTTTTACAGAATCGATCGGCTGGAGGTGTCGACCGCAGTCGCGTTTGCGATCACTAGAGCAACGAGGAAGTAATTTTTCGCTTGACTAATTCTAGATTCAGCTGGTTACATATCAACAATTCTAGACCCCAAGGTTGAAATAGGTTTCTAAAAATTGCTAATTTATAGCAAAAGTGCGCAGTGCTGCACACACACCACATTAAGTATTTCAATTTTCAAGTTAAACAAATATCAACTTTATATTTCAATAATAATTAAGTTGATTTCAGAGTGACTAGCACTATTGAAAAAGTTATAAACAGCTTCGCACGGGTGCAATATATTTTTTTTTCGATCACCTTGAAACCTTGTCCTGGCAATACCGAACACTAAAAAAAAAATATTATCCAATTTGATGCAGTCATTCGGAAGTTATGCGCGTACAACTACAGACATTTGGGTGACTTTGTTTTATACTATGTAAGGATAAGTATGATTGGGAAATTTTACAGTTTCGGGTAGCCTGATCACATCAAGCTACCCCAATCTGACAAATTTTCCCAATTGAATATGAACCTTATTCCTTTGTGGTAAAGTTGAAAATCTATCAAAAACATTTGACAGATTGGGTTAGCTTGATCTGCTGGCCTCTGTACATTCGCCGCATCCCGAACGAACTAGTGTTGTTGTATGCCTGCCCCCTATCTAAGCAGGCATACTGACCTATATCACAATAACACAGTCATCACTACATAGTATAAAACAAACTCGCTTTCTCTGTCCCTTTGTACGCTTAGATCTTTAAAACTACGCAACGGATTTTGATGCGGTTTCTTTTAGATAGAGTGATTCAAGAGGAAGGTTTATATATATAATACATGCATGCATGTATAGTAGAGAAACATTGATAATTTTAGAGGTTTCTAATGTGATGTCATAAATAAACACATTTTTTTGCGCTTACTTTTCAAACGCTGGCTGAACCCTACGAGATAGGTCAAAATAATGTACTACAGTATTGTACACCTTAAAAAGGTCTACAAAAAAGTCCGCGATGGTATATGTCTATCTCTTAGGGATAACCCACAATAATCATTTTTTATCCTTTACTTTTTACGAGAAATAATGGCTTATTTACGAAGCGATTTTAAGCAATACAGCATTAATCCTTATCCAATTAAGTACCTTAAATACATTGTGCATTTAATATAGATAAATATGGCCCTTTACAGCATGTAATTTAAATGAATATTTTCGAAGATATTACAGATTTAAAATGCAGGGACATAGCGGTTGTTGCGGTACCGGCCGCGGCCGGGGGCCGGCCCCGGCGGCGCGTGCTGACATTCTTGAAATACCTATACTTAGTATCAGCATTGCACCCGTGCGAAGCCGGGGCGGGTCGCGAGTCCTATTATAACAAAACACTTTTTTTATGAAATCATCTCAATAGTATTTTACTGAAACTGGTTATGCTAATGTTTCCACATAACATCACTCTCCTTAATGTATTAACAAACCAGTTTATAAATAACTACCAGTGCCCCGCGGTTACACCCGCGTTAATTTGAGGAAAAAACCTACTATACTACTAAAATACCTATATTCCATTACTTTAAGATTATTACTTAGTACGCACGCACGGTTAGACATCAAGCTATAATACCAGTATGAGCTAACTTCTGATTGTACGAAAAACATATACAATGCGAGGTCAGCTAAAACTGGAAATGTATAGCTTGATAGATAGCCGTGCATTTTAGGTACATCACGCTATGATCAGTAAGAGTGGAACTATAGTAAACCTCGCACAGCTACCGGCGCGCGGCGGCCGTGCTGATTTATTTTAAAACGATGATATCACCTAAGATATAGTCATCAATACGAGTCTATAAGACATGTAATCCTAACTACGACAATTCCATGATGTTAGGATTACCTACTTGGTCTTAAAAGAGTTGTATTGATGACTTTAATGATTATAATTCTGTAAATACATCTTGTTACAGCCGCGAATCAAATTTGGATCACCATATAACCTAATACTGACTTGCAAATTGCAAAAAACATAAGAAAATTTGGATTTCGCGGGCTACCTGAAGCATCCACCTTAACGTGGTTTCCGAGGCACGGGGGTATCACACCGCCAACTTCTAAACTCCGGGCTGTTACTAAGAACTTCCTAATGGATAACTCAATAATAATTTACCCGACCTGGGAATCGAATCCAGGACCCCGCGCTCAGCAGTCGCGCTGGCAACCACGACACCAACGGGGTAATTTATAAAGAAATACCATGAACTGCAATATACAAATGAACTGCGACCAATTTATCTTGAGATTTTCATATCGACACTATTTTACTTGTATTGAAAAAAAATCTAGATCGTTGGATCAGGTGATCAGACCGGAATAACTCGAAATAAATGCTGATCACTGTCATATTTTCTGTTACAGGAGTTGGCAAAACCAGTCTGGTAGTCCGGTACATCGGCAAGATGTTTTCAAAACATATCTCACCCACGATAGGAGCTTCCTTCTTCACCTGCAATATTAATCTGGAGAGTGCCAGGGTCAAACTACAGGTAATTGTTTTTTTTTTAATATTAAGTTCTATAACAGCCGCATAGGTTGATAGATCAGGTTAAGCTACGCTTGCCGTGGTTTGTCTGTGGATGGGTGGTCATCGTTACATACCGAAACTCCTCCGTGCCTCGGAAAGCACGGGTCCCGGCTGTCATTCGTGGATCTTTGACAGTCGTTACGGGTCGTCAGAAGCCCGAAAATCTGACAACCAGTCTTACCAAGGGGTATCGTATTACCCAGTAACTGGGCTGTGGAGGTCAAATAGGGAGTCGCTCCATGTAAAATACTGGTACTCAGCTGCATCTGCATAGCTATTTACAAGCACTCGATACGCTTCCGTATCGTATCGAACATCAATCAATGTTATCGTAGGAGTCCTGTAAACGCTGTTGACAAGTCCAAAACCATAAACGACCATTATTCTTCCGACAGCTGTTTGCTGTCGGGGTCAAGGCAAATCAGGTTATTGAAATGTGTCATTTTCGATACGATAGCTTGTCGTATGGTTGTGAATTAGGGTGCTGGTCAGACTGGTAGCCGACCCCAACATACTTGGGAAAAGGGTACGCAGATTGGAGATGTAACTGCTAAGCATTCAATATTGTTGAAGAAATCTTTAAAAAAAATGTTTTGATGATAAATTGATAAGAAACGCCAAAACAATTTCGAGGGGTCATGATCTCTTTAAAACCAGACATTTTGGTAGCATTCGGAGTGTGTGACTTGAAAAACTTGTTCGTAAATATAGGTAGTGCAATCCACGAAGACGCGCCCCACTCTTCTTCCGAATCGTTAGTGGTTATCGCTAATAAATTCCACATTTCCACTAGTGTTTTAGTTTTTTCGATACACACTAATTACCCACTAATAAACTCAAACTCAAAGCATTAATTTCAATTAAACCATTTCCAGGCACTTTTGAATAGTCAAAATTAACTAGTCGGTCAGTTAGTCAGAAAGTTGAAGCTAGTTGCCCATTCCAAAACGTAGATCTCTTGGAGAAGAACGGGCAAGAAACTCCAAGGACACTCTTTTAAATCAAGATATTACAATAATTAGTGTGTATCAACAAAACTAAAACACTAGCGGAATGTTGTAGACTTGTGCTATAAGCATTAGGAAAAAGAGTGGGGCGCGTCTTCGTGGATTGCATTATCTATACACGGGCGCGGTCCCGCTCGCACGCCGCCCGCGACCGCCAGGTGTGACGGCGGCAACGAACGTTGTGCCAATCGGCGTCGGCGTGTCGCATCCGTCGTGACGTCACCACACGCTGTTGGTAAGGTGTGACGTTTTAAATAGACTGTAGCCAGTGGTGTGTGAATCCAATAATCCTGTTTAGCACACTTGACTTGGCATTACGTGGGTGATAATAAAGTCGATAATAGAAGCCGTTATTGTGGATTTTTCCTTACAATTAAATCTACCACAAAATCTACAAATCAATTAATATGTAAAGAAAATCACGACACTCGTATACTTGTGTCGCTGACGCATTCCGTGGAAGATGGAAGAATGCTAATATGGCGGTGATGGCGAATATAAGCTTTTCACAAGGAAACTAGCTGACCTCGCAAACGTCGTTTTGCAAAAAAAAAATAGATAGTAGCCGATTCTCAGACCTACCTACCCGATATGCACACAAAATTTCATACAAATCGGTACAGCCGTTTCGGAGGAGTATGGTAACTAACACTGTGACACGAGAATTTTATAATATTAAATAACATGATCCGAAATAAAGGCTTTAAATATTGTCTCTTTCGTTTATACAGAGAAACGCAATTACTTACGTCTTTTTCATACCTATTACCAATCTATTGAAGTGGGAGTAACAAAAGCCATTATAAATATAATACTAGCTTTTGCCCACGACTTCGTTCGCGTGAAATTTCTTGTGCCCCCGACCCACACCGTCGCATCGTAACGTATCGCCTGCGCGCTATGACTTCGTTTTCGCTCAGCGTTTTTTCTGCCTTTTTTTTTTGTTCATGCTCCGTTCCTAAGGGTCCTAGCGTGGTGTGTAAGTAGCGTATAGCCTTCCACAAGAATTGGGCTATCAAATAATAATCTATATATATACTAATCTATACTAATATTATAAAGAGGAAAGGTTTGTATGTATGTTTGTAATGAATAGGCTCCGAAACAACTAGACCGATTTAAGAAATTCTTTTTGTGTAAGATAGTCCATTCATCGGGGAATACTATAGGCTATAACATCACGCTACGACCAATAGGAACGTCGCAGCAATGAAAAATGTTGCAAAAACCGGAAAAATTATTCCTTTTGAGAGCTTCCGTTGCGTGCGCTGCGTAATCGGTTAAAGTTACGCAAAAATAATGTATGACGGAATTGTTTCCCCTTAAAAGTTATAAAAAAAAGTCCGCGACAGCATATGTCTATCTTTTCAGGTTCACTCACTTTAACCGTTTATACGATAATCAAATTTGTTCTAAAATAATGCATTATTTGCGAAGGAGTTTTTGTTATCACTGATTAATATAGGCTTTTTTAATTGCAAGAAAAAAATAAATCTTTTAAAAAATAAATGTCCACCCGTGCGAAGCCGGGATAGGCCGCTAGTAAATAATAAAAGATATTTTCGGTATGTAATTACCGGTGCCACTCTCAGACTTCCTGTATATGGAATGGCTTACAATATATATCTTGTTCATAATGTTTCAGGTATGGGACACAGCTGGACAAGAGCGGTTTCGTTCGATGGCGCCCATGTACTACAGAAATGCCAACGCTGCCCTTTTAGTATTTGATATTACTAGTGTCAACAGCTTTGCAGCCATAAAAGGATGGGTCAAGGAGTTGCGGAGGTATGTAGTTTACTGATCAGCACCATCATTGCATAATACGCTTTTTTTTGGGTGGGTATTTATTTATTTTAGTTTTTTTCTATTTGGGAAACTTACAGTTAATATAACCCATCCATAGATAATAATTACCCATCTCTCCACTAGTCCAATGCTTGCTCTAGGATGCATATCCGGTAGGCTCTTAAATCCTTCCCTATCCTACGGGCACGTCCTCCCTACCAATTACCGCGCCCCCCGGTCTATTCCTTGATATGCAATGGTCGCTGTAGCACCATGAACATGAGGCTACAGGAGCTAGTGCGAATCTTGGGGTTCATTCGATTAATCGAGTCTGGTTTAACCACGCTGGGATCGGTGCAATTCATTCATTCATTCATTGGGAAACTTACAGTTAATATAAACAGTGTTCATTTGAAGGGCTTAGACAAGTTTCCACTGATAAACACTTGAAACAAAAAAGACAACAAAAAAAAGACGGAACAAAATACCTTCAACATAAATTAAGAAAAAACTTTTTTACAAAAAACACCCGACTTCCAAAAAAAAACACTACAAAGTGAAAAATAACTTTAATTTCGGAAGTCGGTGTCGCTGTTTGCGCATTGTCGTTTTTTGACACCGACTTCCGAAATTAAAGTTATTTTTCACTTTGTAGTGTTTTTTTTTGGAAGTCGGTTGTTTTTTTTTTGTAAAAAAGTTTTTATTTTTCACTTTTTAGTGGTATCTACCTCACACAAATTCATATAACACTACTTGCAACAGGGAAATGAGGGTGTATAACGCTAGTGTTTACATACTTTTTGTGAGGGTGTACCATGTACCATGGTATACTGAACACATCTGCACACCCCTTTAAAGGGTACAGGCGCTATGTTATGTTGTGTGATTGCGTAAACAATGGAAACATATGCGATAGCAGCAATCGCGGTTGATTTGCTGGCATTTATTGAAGAGTACCGTTGTCTGTCTCCGAAACTCATCATCAGATCTTTACAAAATTTAAATGGAACCTTTTAAAAATACACATCTTTCAAACAAAAAAAGAATTTTGCAAATCCGTCTATAAATGGTGGAGTTATGCCCGAACCCGTAAAATACTTATAATTGAGTAGTTCCGATGGCTATCTGTGGTCTTCATCATCAGTTCCACTTCACCAAATGGTGCTTTCCGAGAGCAAATGCACGAGTTACTATAAAAAATACCCAAATCGCTATAGGTGTGCCTATAAAAATTTTGAAAATCGGTCCACAATTGGCGGAGCAATCGCGTAACATCCACACAAAAAAAAAAAAAACATACCGTCGAATTGATAACCTCCTCCATTTTGAAGTCGGTTAACAAAATAAACACGAAATCAAATAACTTCTCCCGCTCTGGGCGGAGCGGGAAGGCGTGTTTTACCGACTTTAAAACCCACCCGTGTTCCTTCAGTTGCCTGTGCCAGGGGCCACGGTATCTCTTTCGAACAACCCGCGACCCGCGATAAATTGGGTGCGTGCCATCTAGTTTATGACGGACTAAACATTCTAGACATTGAGCTAAATCTTTTCTCTTATTTTTTATTGTCTGGTGTTTAAAGCGAAGTATAAAAGATATCTTGAACTAATTTTCTTAACTGACGTCTGAGGAAGCATGCAAGGTTTTTTAGAAGAACTTAGCCACTTGTTTGCCATATTCCAGGCTACTTTAATTCATCTCTCTCAATCTTCTTTTTGAACTTTGGTGGAATTCAGAGCCATAATTCACTATGGCCACTAAACGATTCCTCACTTCGAAACCACATCAATTCCTTAGTTAATCACGAATGTATTCTCTATGACACGACGGCGTGGTTTGAACTGTCAAAATACATCCTCCCTTTTCCTTAAGTAGAGGATAAGTGAACTATACACCCTGTTCCCCCATACTTCCATAGAACCATGTCTTTTAACTATGTTTGGTGCATGCAAGCGGGCGATTAAAAATGCCGTAATTACAGAAACAATTAAAAAGCAACTGTGTCTCGCGTGGATCCACGTTCCGAAGTTTACGAAGGGTTAAACAATAATATTTCTCACATTCCAGCAACGTACCCGAAGCAATGGTCCTGTCAGTGGTTGGCAACAAGAGTGACCTAGAAGGCTTGCGCGCAGTACAGTCCAGTGAAGCGGCTCAGTTCGCCGCGTCCATCGGTGCGCAGTACTGTGAGACGTCCGCCTTACATGATCAGGTAACTATCAGCGCGAACAAGAGTAATCAGAAGACTTGCGCGCAGTACAGTCACAGATTATTTATCAAGCATAGCATTTATTTCAAATAAACCAATTACAGGCACTTTTGAATTGTCAAGCGGTCGGTCTGTCAGAAAGATGAAGCTAGTTGCCCATTTCAAAGCGTAGGTACCTGTGGAGAAGAACGGGCTAGAAACTCCACGGACACTCTTTTAAATCATAAAATTGTTACAAAAATCTTGGTTACATCATTCATGTTGAAATTATGTGAGAATGGCGTAAAAAGATAAAAACAAAAAAAAAAACAATTCAGAAATGAAAATAAATGATACACGAACATGACGTATGGATCAGCACCATTCAGATCAACCATTTTGAAGGGAACTTAATGTTCCAACACACACGCCTGACGCCACCACCAGCGACACCACCACAGCAGTCTCAAGAGCATTCTGAAAATATCATATTGGACGCGCACGACATCTAGCGACCAATTATAATTTATATTTTGGTGTAGCTGGCCCACAGACTCCCCGTGTACAGACGCTGACAATAAGCCCCCGGCGCGGTCCGAGGGGGGGGGGGGGGGCATGGGGGTCATGACCCCCCTAAAATCATGCAAGCTGTCGAGAGCCTGAATGATTTACTTGTCTTACTAACTTAAAACTGTTCTTGAGCCACGGGATTCGAACGCAGGATCTCAGCAGTAACGCTTGCTTCACTAGACCAACGAGGAGATGTCATCATCATCTGCCTAGCCTTTTCCCAACTATGTTGGGGTCAGCTTCCAGTCTAACCGGATGCGGCTGAATACCAGTATTTTACATGGAGCGACTGCCTATCTGACCTCCACAACCCAGTTACTGGGTAATACGATACCCCCTGGTAACACTGGTTGTCAGTCTTTCGGGCTTCTGACTACCCGTAACGACTGTCAAAGACCGATGATGTACCGATGTGATGACCTGTGATGTACATCCCTAAAAATATTCCTAGGAACTCATGATGACCCCCCCTCCCCCCAAATCTTGGGCTGCGACCGCGCCTGATAAGTTTTAACAATTTGTAAGAAATATTTCATTCATTTTTGTTTGTTTGCCAGCAGGGAATCGACCAAGTATTCCTGACCACTGCGGCAGCTCTCCTCCAGCTGTCCAGCTCTAACCTGGTGTCCTCATTGAGGTCCTACGACTCCGCTGAGTTGGACACCACTAAAATACCCACTGGTAAGGAGGAATATATGAGGATTGTTAATGTTGAGTGAGCTTGATGGCGAAAACTGGAGACGGCCAAAATCAAAAGTCATTTTATTCAAACTAGGCTGAGAATCAGCACTTATAAAGGTCGTAGCCAGATTTTAAACAGCCTATAACCATCTTCAATAATTGGGCTATCAAATGCAACAATATTTTTTCAAATCCAATTGGTAGTTGCGGAGATTACCCCCCACATACAAACAAACAAACTTGACCTCTTTATAATATTATTATTATTATTTATTTACTTCAGACACAGCGATCCATATTTATGTTAGTACTTATACTTAAAAATTATGTTAGTGATCAAATACTAAAAATACATGCCACAATAATACTATTATAACTAAAACTAAAATTAAATAACTGAAACACATAAAATCAATTTGTAAAATAAATCCATTCAAATTCATCGCAATCATCTTTAAATTCATTAACATTTTTAAATTAACTAAAATCAATATAAAATTAAAATCCAGAATCTCATTAAAATCATAAAACAATAAAATATATATATAAAATAGAAATATAAATTAAATATCCTATCATCTCTTAATCTTGTGTTGTCAGATATTAGTGTAGACTATTATTTTCTCTTCATTACAGGCACACCCACAGAAGAAGACGCAACGCATACAGGGAAGGTGGAGCTACCCGCATGGAGCATAGACAGCATCGCGCACGGCGATGTACAGAAGAACATGTGTTGTTGACCATTACCTAATACTAGCTGTACCCATCGGTGAATAATACGTGTCGGATAATATCGGCCTGCTTAATACACTCCGCTCAATAAGCTGTACCCGCTTGCAGGAATCTCAGCACCTGCCGTACGAGAAGATGTCGCATGCGCGCTGGAAAAAAAATAACCAAGAATCTCGATTCCCGACATCCCCTCTACGATGGTATAACGACCTCGTATGGGCTTAAAAGCTCGTACGCAGGCCTTCCAGGATAAACCACCCAATGAGAGAACCAAGTTGTGAGAAGAGAATCATCCACCACCTCCAGGCTTAAACCCCTGGAACATTTGCCTTCCAGCATGATCTGCAGTGGCCAAGGAAAGCTCTCAATCGATTGTGTACCCAAGAAGGTCACTGCAGACAGTTTGTCGAAGTTGGTTATTAGTGACTCAACCAACACCAAGTGAGATGCTTCTGATCAGACCATGCCCCACTTGCTAGTGTCCTGAGAGCCTGTTCACCTGCATCTCGGATGACCTGAAGAATGCTAATGATGCTGCAATCGACGTGTCCATCTAATGGGCTCAAACAATATAAAACATCGAAGAAGAGTACCATTGACACGGAAAGAAGCTGTGCCAACTGCTACGCTAACACCTGGCCAGGCTAGGTAGATCATGATGTCATGATAATACTATGACATCATCATCTGCCTAGCCGTTTCCCAACTATGTTGGGGTCGGCTTCCAGTCTAACCGGATGCAGCTGAACCAGTATCTTACATGGATCGACTGGCTGTCTGACCTCCACAACCCAGCATAATATTACGGCATATGACATGGCAATACCGTTTCGGTAAATTGTCAATCACGCGCACCATCTTGGAGCAATTTGTACTTAAGGTGGATGCTCCAGGTAGCCCGCGAAATCCAAATTTTCTTACGTTTTTTGCAATTTCCAAATCAGTATTAGGTTATAAGATGATCCAAATTTGATTCGCGGCTGTAACAAGGATGTATTTGCAGAATTATAATCATTAAAGTCATCAATACAACTCTTTAAGACCAGGTAATCCTAACATCATGGAATTGTCGTAGTTAGGATTACATGGTCTTACAGAGTTATATTGATGATTTCAATGACTATAATTATGTAAACACATACTTGTTACGGCCGCGAATCAAATTTTAATCAACATTCAACCTAATACATAATTGCAAATTGCAAAAAACGTAAGAAAATTCGAATTTCGCGGGCTACCTGAAGCATTCACCTTAAAAGAACTGTAGCGCTGGGGTCGTTTGCAGGGGTCACGGATCATAACGTAGCGTCAATGAAATTAAAACGAATAACGTGCAGACGAATTGAAGGAACGAGAGAGACAGCCTTATGGTGGCGAGTGACGCAGGCGGTAGTTTTCAAATGACGAATTATTTTATATTGTTACTAGCTGACCCCGCAAACGTCGTTTTGCAACAAAAAAAAAAATAGGGGTATGAAAAATAGATGTTGGCCGATTCTCAGATCTACCCGATACATACAAATCGGTCCAGCCGTTTCGGAGGAGTATGGTAACTAACACTGTGACACAAGAGAATTTTATATATTAGATAATTATTATGGCCACGTGTGTAAAATTATTGTAGCGTCACGTTTTCTAGGTATCTCATTATTGTTTTATACGCATTTTTTTTTTTGTAAAATTTTTATTTTCATTTGAAATATAATTCAATTCAGATCTTAAAAAAAGTTAGGTTTCTCTCGATATTTTTTATACTTGCACTATTAACCCTTTCTTGCCACATATTATCAGAAAATGCTCAATTTCTTTATTATATCACCTATTTTAAAACCATGTAGTCTTACGCTAGAAACAGGGTATTGTAACATTGTTGACAGCAAAAATAACCAAGATTATTGTGTAATTTAGAATTAAGATGTGTACCTATTTAAAAAATACGGTTATATTTTTGATAATAATTGCAATTTTAATGAAACATTCCATTGTATGATTATTGGATTTTACTGTGTAGGTACAGAGCAGACAATTTTGTACGTATTAAGTTTATGAATAAATCAATTTATGAATAATGTTAATAATTGATGGTTTATTTATTTGATCATTATCAGTCTCCTACCATTACCCAGTTTGTGTGGTTGACTGTACGTCTTTTTCAATACTGTCCACACAATCTGTACCATCAAAATATTTTATTTCACATAACCTACATGGGCACTTATGAAACGTCAGAAGCTAGGTGCACGGTAGCACGGTACGAGATTGGAAGAATTGGAAGAAACGCCGCGCTCTCTTCTTAAAAATAATTTTTTGTTTTTTACAATGTTTTCAAATTACAGTGTTAATAAGTATGGGAGGACAGTATAGGCCAATAAGATCATTTTGAAGGATATTGCAAATCCTTTGCTTCATGTTTGAAAAATTTGTCTGTTGAATAACGAAAATAACGCAATGGCCCCGATTCTGTTGTTCACAAACTAAACTTAATTTAAGTTCAGTGCATCTTTTTCTTTCTATTTCATTATGAACAGGATAGAAGATAAATATTAGTTTAGTCCTGTCAAATTAGTCAGCGCCTGACGTAAATTGACGTATTTTTAGTAGCCAATTTTTTAATCTCGTAACTTGTCTATGGATTATCTAATTTGACAGGACTAAACTAATATTTATCTTCTGTCCTTTTCTTAGTGAAATAGAAAGAAAAAAATGCACTGAAGTTAAATTTAGTTTAGTTTGTGAACAACAGAATCGGGGCCATTATCAATTCAGTCATCTATAATTGAACTACACTTTTCTACATCTTGACTCTTGGCTTATGAACATTTTCGGGAAACGTCGACGTCGAACTAGTTTGACGTGCAAGAGCGGTTCTGCAGTACATCCGATCCGAATCCGAGAAATGCTGGTCCGAAGTGACCATAGTCCTATTTGTATGAGGGGTTGCGCACTTGATTCGAACTCGTATCCGTCCGAATTTAGAACATTCCTAATTCGGATTCGGAACGAATGTAATGGGGAACTGCTCCTAGTGTTTGTACAAACCTTCTTACAGAAACAATCACATATCATGGGCAATACATTCAAGTTTCCTATCGGGAAACCCCCAAGATTCTGGATTAGCGCGTGGTGTATGTGTTGGCTCTAGTGTATTACTCTGTTGCGCGTTTCTGTGTATAGTAATAGTATTGCTCATCGCTGTAGTTTACTCAAGTGTCAATATTGCCGCTCTATTTTCATATTGTCCATGATCATAGCCACTAAGAAAACTGTCATTTCGATTATCCAAGAAGAGCACAGGAATAAAAAATGAAACAACAGAAATTTTATTATAAATATAATAATATTGTGTTGTGATCTGTTAACAACATTGTAACACTATCACTGACTGAATATTTACAGGTCGACATGGTGTAACGTAACGTAGTCCTATGTCACTAGCGCGTGGCAAGCACTAAAACGTGCCCGCGACGGGGTACCGTGCGTCTTCCGTGACGCTTGCTTGCGTCACTCGTGACGCACGTGACGCTAGGGTGCGTCACGGGCTCGTAACCAGGCACGGAAACGTTCCCGTCGACGCGCACTGAGTGCTGGATGTGACGCCCTAGCGGCGGCTAGAGAACCGCGCTGGTATAGCTGGAGCGGTCTGAACGCCAGTAAGCGTCCTAGCGTGCACTCTGGGGCGTCGTGTAGCCGTGGAGGCTTGCGTCTTGCGTGTGGTCGCGCGGGGTCTGTGTGCGACGTTTGTGCTTGAGCTGGTAATGAGTGCGCGTTGTGCGTATAGCCCGGTGCTCGCGCTCTGGCGTTTCTCAGTAAAAATACTGGTTTTGGTGGAGCAGGCACGGGTGTCGGGCGAGCGTATCTTTCCCTGAATAGCGGCCATGTTTCATGTCTCTCGTGTCTGTCGAGTCTCTCTGGCTCATGGGGTGACGCTCTGCCTTCGCTGCCGCCCGCTAGTAGCTCGAACGTTACACGGCAAGAGTCTCCTCCATATAACTTCACAAGGAACGCGGTGTGTTCTTGTCGCAGATATCTAGCCGCTCGTCTGACGTACGCGAGGGGACCCCGCATGCCACCGGCGGCTGCAAGTTCTGCAGCGCGAACGGACCAGGGCTCCGCTACGCAGTGCTGTAGCTGTCGAACGGCAATGCTGACCAGTTTGTCGAGCGTGTAGGCGGGGTAGGCCTGGAAGATAAAGAGGGTTATTAGTTATTTATTAAAAGTATAGGCGATGTAGGCCTGGAAGATGAAATTACAGTAATAATTAGTTGGGGTTAGTCTACGAATAAGTAATAAGTCAGGAAATGTAACTGCGATAAAAAAATGGCCAAACAAATATTAGGCCCAAGTAGGCGGGGCTTAAAAATTGTACCCAGCGCGTCATCAGTCGGACATTTTTCTTGCAAGCGAGCACTTCGCGTACGTTTTCGTTTTTATCATTGTGAACTACAGCTGTGAATCATCATGCCAGCATGTGTTGTGAAGTGGTGCAGGAGCCATACAAGATTAAAATGTCCAAGGATCACTTTTCACTGGTAAATAGTAGCAAAATTATAATTATATTCAAAGATGTTTTTAATACAGTTGCTCAAAAAGTGGCGTATTACAGGGATGTGGGGTATTACATATTCGTGCTTTTTTTTTACCTTTCGCGAACTCGTGCGTTCTCTTTCCCAACTGTCAAAATAATGTCTATTAAAAAGAAAAACCAACCATGAAGTTTTTACTAAAAAAATTCATAGAAGTTTTTATGATTCATGCAAATACGCTTATTTCTAAAAAGAAGCTACTAATTTGTTTCAATATCAGATTTAATGATTTGATTGAATAAGTTAGGTTAGGTTTCATTTAATTTCATCTCATTAAATTTCATTTTCATTTTATATCAATAAAAAAATTCTACTGAAGACTTGGCTGTATGGGCATGGTTCCCTTTGCGTACCAGAATGGGTGAAGAAAAAAATATCTCTGCTTATATTCTACGGTTGGCGCCATTTTTCAGAAATTTTCTTTGCGAGTTTTAGTTGTTTGTTGCACAAAATGAGTAAGTTCGACCCTAGTTTTTTTTTTAATTAACACCACCTTATTTTATTAAATTGCTTCATTTTTTCGCAACTGTATTAAAAATAGTCGTTCAGTACACGTGCGAAACCGTCATTGCAACTTGTTCCGACTGTCAACCCTCGCCTTCGGCTGCACCTCGGCTCGGGTAGACATTTGTCGGAACTCTTTGCAATGACAACCTTTCCGCACTTGTAATGAAATATACTATTAAATACGTTAACAAACCGAGGTGGTCAATACTATGCAAAATGAAGTCAGTCAATTTTTTACCAATTTAAGTTTTCTTTTCTTCTTGATGAAATATTGAAAAGTAAATCCATAAAATTTAGATATGTTTATAACATTATTCTATTTTGCTTATTTTGTTTTCTTTTAGTTTCCCTGCCGATCCAATTCGGCAAAATAAGTGGATAGCTTCAGTTAAGCTAGAAAGACAAGAGTACGACTGGATGCCTGTGGAAGCCAGCAAAGTATGTTCCGTTCATTATGACGAAAAATCTTTTATTATTGACTTGGTCCGGTGCACTTATTGCATAACATCGTCCACGTCACTATGACTCGGCTGTCATAGCAGACATTGCAGCACGCGCGCTAACCAATCCCGGCTTTCGTTCTGAATTTAAACCAATCACCAAGCATGTGTTCTTGTAACCTCGAAAGTGATTCGTATTTTGAATCATACGTCGTTTTGGTTTGAAGTAGGGCCACTTTTTCTGTGGAATTTGTTCTGAATTAGACTTCCTGACTTATTACTTATTCGTAGGGGTTAGTCGAGTTATTTCATTTACACTTTTTATGTGTGGGTGCGTTTTGTGGCAATATCTCTTCGCAAGAATACAAAAAGCGTTAACATTAACCACTTCGTCATTTACAATTTTTATAAAAGTGAAGTACAGTCAGAAAGGAGATAGGTATGCAGGGTCGTCGAATATAGTTGAAGTTTAGTAAGAAACCAATTGATTTTTTCGAATAAAATTCAATTTAATTAATAAAAAACAAACAGTTCATTTATCAAATTAAATTTCATTCGAAACATCAATCGGTTTCTTAGTAAACTGCAACTATATTCGACGACCTTATACTTATACTTATTTATTTACTTATTTCCTTTGCCGACTATTTCCTCATGATTTTCTTGCCCTTATCCTATCCCATACTATTCCCCCCAGGAAAATCACTGTCCATCCTAAGGTTGCCTGGAAGAGATCGCAGAAAGAGCGATAAGGCCGCCCATTGTATATTTTGTAGTGTTTGATGTATTTTTACTTGTTGTATTTTTGTGGTGTACAATAAAGTATATATTCTGCCGTGCTAAACGCAAAAGCGGTATCTCAGGAAAAGTTAAATTCGAAAAAATTGAAGTTTTGCTTTTATTCTTTTAGCGATTTGAGGTAAAACGAGAGAGACGGTTAAAGTTTTTTTTATTAAGATTCCGGTATTTGGCTTAGCTCATTGGATGCGTATTTTTTTAAGCTATCGGATGTCATCAAAATCAACTTTACAATTTTTTTGAGATACCGCTTTTGCGCTTAGCACGGCAGTATTATATAAATAAACTAGCGACCCGCCCCGGCTTCGCACCAGCACGGGTGCAATCCTGATACTAAATACACTACATTATAAACCTTCCTCTTCAATCACTCTATCTATTAAAAAAAACCGCATCAAAATCCGTTGCGTAGTTTTAAAGATTTAAGCATACATAGGGACAGAGAAAGCGACTTTGTTTTATACTATGTAGTGATAAATATTCTGGGTTGGTGCAACAGTTAGTTCTGGCAGATGATCATTACCTTGATCCCGAGCATCTCTCTGGCGGCGTCTTCATACGCCGGCGCGTCCATGTTCCCGTCCAGCACGGCGCGCACCAGGTCCAGCAGCACGTCGTAGTAGCGCGTGGGCTCGTGCGCGTCGGGCGGCAGGTTGTTGGGCTTGAGGCGCAGCGCGTGCGCGACGGGCGGCCGCGCGGGCCGCTCGGCGTCGCGAGCGCGGCACAGCGCGGCCGCGGCACGACGCGCACCCGCCAGGCGCTGGCACAGCGCGCCGTGCACGCGCAGGAACAGGTACCACGACGACGTGCACACGAAGCGGGCCTCCTGCGACACACATACATAGCATGTAGTCAAAGAGATTACTGGATTTAACCGCACAGTGACCCCGATTCTGCTGTTCACAAAATAAAGTCGCCGGCGAATCGATAGATGCGTTTTTCCTTTCATTAGCTTTCTTGCAAACAGACATGCCCCTTTGACCGACACGGTCGTGTATAGACGACAAATGAAATCGTGCCCAAAACGCCACCGTCGGCTAATGCCGACAAGAAAACACCATGTTTTAAGTACAAAATAAATAAACTAAATTCAGTTTTCTGTATTTATACTTAAAATGTAGTGTTTTCTTGTCGGCATTAGCCGATAAAAGTGACCATTTTCTTGTAGCACTAATTGTACTTGCGCTAACTTAATCCCACTACGCCAAAACCTTGCCAAGTTACGTGCCGGCGACTATAAACTAAATTGAAGTTCAATGCATCTTTTTCTTTCTATTTCATTATGAAATGAACTGTAGATAAATATTAGTTTAGTCCTGTCAAATTAGATAATCCATAGATAAGTTTAGACGTGATTAAAAACTGGCCTACTAAAAATACGTCAATTTACGTCAGACGCTGACTACAGGACAGGACTAAACTAATATTTATCTTCTGTCCTTTTCTTAATGAAATAGAGAGAAATAAATGCACTGAACTTAAATTTAGTTTAGTTTGTGAACAACAGAATCGGGGCCAGTATTATATATCATAAGGATGTCAACACAGAGCATAATTTCGGGAAACTGAGGGTTACAAATTCATACGAAACCCGAGCAATCTTTTTCATCACGATAAGACTCTGTGACTGCGTAAGTGGTACGGCCGGGTAATATTCTCAATGATTTTAGGAGCAGAGCGAGACGTGCAGTTTTACATCAAAAACATTGCAGTAAAATTATTACCTGTTTAAAAGCACTTTAAAGTTTAATTTTTGAATGTCTTGGTATATGCATAACAGTGGCGAAGGGTGAATTTATGACAGATAAGTTTTTAACCTTTAACCGCTTAAACTTTACATCAAAATCATTTAAACTTTACATCAGTTGTTGTGCCCTCAGTGCCCGGCACAGTGATTCGATTTTGTTTTTTGTTTTCCGAATAACCTGATAGAATACAGCGTAATGAATAAAAAAAACAGAGTAAACAAGCTGTGGTATTTGGTCGTAAATATACGACCCTGGCGAAATGGGCACGAAAATATCTGTCGGATCAATCCGACATAGGCGGTTAAAAGGTTAATTATATTTCAACTACGAATAAGTATCAACTTATTTGTAGTACTTCAATGATGAATTGACTATAAGAGTGGTTGTGTTCTGAATTTTCGAAGGGAAGCCGGCGGGAATTGAGTTGTATGGTACCTTCGCCACTGATGCATAAACAGTTGAAATACTTACATTAGCAGGATGATCTCTATAATCATCCTCGAGATCTTGTGGCTCCGCTTTAATCTCAGTCTTCATCGACATCTCCTCATTACTGCTCGTTCTCTTCACGCTGTTCGCAGACGCGATTGAACTCTCTGTAAAACGGAAAAATAAACTTTAAAAATACTACAAAAGAGATTATAATTGATTGGAAGACTTTCGGAATATTGATTCTAAATATAATTTATATTTCGTGGAGACTCTCAGTAGGAAGGCAGCATGCGTGTATCACCACTGACATTCTGTCATTTGCACATCGCACGGTTTGTCATCATTGTCTCGAATTAATTAAAATTTATTTGTAAAAGCTTATTTTTTAAGGGCCTATACTACCTCAATTGGCTTAACATGATCCTCCGTTATGTCTAAAATACTGCAGCATTAATTTTGAAATAAATATATGGTATAGTTGAGGATTAATATTAGGTCTTATGTTTGACGAAAACGATTTCATAAAATTTACTCGATAGAAAAAAAATCCAAAGTTACCTCTAAACCGAACAATAAACCGCTGGTATTCAAAAAATAGTTCAAATTAGAACATGAAACTTCGTATACAACTGAACTAACTATAAAGCAGGTTCTTATGTTTATTTTTTTTTTTTACTACCATTATTTTCACCGTAAAAAGCAAATATCTAAATCTATTGGCGCTGCCTGCCGCCTAGCACCGCACTCTGTCTCGCTCTCACTCAGTCCGCGAGCAGTATCGTGCGAGCGAGATAGTGAATTTTAGCTGAGGTATAGTATAGGCTCTTAACTGTTAAACTAGAAATCTCACACCTCTCTATCTGTTGTTAACCATATTGCGTGCTGATATCGAACCCACGACTCGCAACGCAGTAGCTTATCACTGAGCTACTGTTTTAATGGTGCAATAAACGTCATGGTTTCAACAAGACTACTATTTTATATCGTCGGCTTATTGCAAGAACTCTATTAACTGCAAAAAAAATCACTAAATACGTTTTTATCTATAATGGACTCCTTTTGACACATTCTACAATATTAAGCTTATTGAAAACATTTAATTTTTCACCACCGTAATTATATTTAGGATAATATGAGCAAATCAATATAACCACTAACTAATTTGAAATACAATACCGTTTATCTCAGAATAGTGAATGTCACAAGTCACATAATGAATTCTTGCAATAAGCCGACGATATAATTTACGTTCAAATCTATACTAATATTATAAAGAGGAAAGATCTGTATGTAAGTATGTAACGAATTGGCTCAAAAAGTACAGCAGTGCTATTCTGTAAAAATCTCACAGTGATAACTTAGGTGAAGTGAGCGCGAAGTTCCACCTGATATTAGGGATCGCCCCTATTGATAGCTCACTTCACTTAAGTTATCATGGTGAGATTTTTACAGAATCGATCGGCTGGACCGATTTTAAAAATTCTTTCACCATTTGAATGCTACATTATCACTGATTAATATAGGGTTTTTTAATTGCAAGAAAAAAAATGTTTAAAAATAAATGTCCACCCGTGCGAAGCCGGGACAGGCCGCTAGTAGTCTATAAAGATATTTTGTCTTACCTTTGCTGTCTGTATTATTATTGTTCTTCGGTTTGTTTTCTTTATTCTTGTTGTTTTTGCCGCTCTTGTCAGACGCGTTATCAGATTCTGATGACTGTGGACAAATTACATGAATATAAGTAATCAAAATCAAGATACTTCACAGCTTATCTCTTGTAGAATGTTCTAGAGGCTTTTCCAGATTGTTGTTACACAAATCTGAGAGCAATTCTCGTAATTTTATAAACGTTTACAGTCTGTTCTCAGTCTCAATCTATACTATTCTATTCAAACTGTCAAAAATACCTCTAATTTCTCTAATTTTTGACATTTGTTTGTCGCTGAGATGAGACTGCGATCAGATTTTGAACGTTTTAAATTACGAGAATTGGCTTTCTAGTGTTTATTATAACACCTGCCAAACTACAAGCTCTTTTTTAACAATTCGGCGAAACTTCACAGACAAGATAAGGGTCGCTGTGTCGTATCTAGTAGCAATATATTTCTATTGGCGCGTAGCCAAAATTACAACTAATGAAATCATCTTACAAGACTTTTCGTCGCATTACAAGCAATTTTAATAAGAATTACTGCAGTTGAGATCTGTTTGCATTACCCCATAGAAAGTTTAGACTCATGTTACTTAACATATTGAAAAATTAATGTGAGACTGTTGTTCCCACTTAGGGCCTGTGCACACCACGTTTTTTAAACGCGCCGTTGACGCGCGTTTGTAGCGATACAGACGCGATACGCACGCGAGTCAGACGCAGCCTGTAGACATTCTGTAGGATAAAAGCGCGCCGTCGACGCACGTTTCTAAAACGCGCGTCAACGGTGCGTTTAAAAAACGTGGTGTGCACAGGCCCTTACGCGGCACTATTAACAGCTTTATGTTTTGTTGATACTTATTCCTCTTTTTTATTGTTTACAACGCTAGTCTTAAAAACCAAATTGTCTCATTGTGTATCTGTGGAGAACGTGGTTGATTTCACATTTGTATCATTTCTGTATCCTATGTTTTTGTAATTCTTAATGTGTAATTGTTTGTTTTCCCGAATAAATAAAATAAAATCTTTCTCCATTCACAAAACAATATTTACCAACATCCAAGCACCCCTTGCCATTCGAGCACCAAAAGATCTTTGTAGCAGTGAAAGTACACACATCAAAAGTGTCTAGGGATCAAGCATTTTTATGCGGATTTCTTGAGATTGAGATGTGGCTTTGTAATAAATTTATGATTTTATAAATTTATATGGATCCTTTTTGGTGCATTTCATAATTTGAATCAGGAACTGTGAATCAAATTCGAGTAAAAGATGAAAATCAGCTGTCAATATTTTCCCTATAAAAACATACAACGCATTGAAGACATTATTAGTGCTACTGTTTCCCTACTACTGATTAAAACCAACGTTATTATGGAGCGGCGACGTCATTTAAGCAGGGAAGAAATGCTCAGAGCCGTGGGAATGATAGAAGCTGGTTCCCGGCAACGTACTGTGGCTTTAGCTCTGAATACAAGTCAGAGTGTTATCAGTCGACTTTGGACACGTTACCGAAGCACTGGTACCGTGGCTGAGCGCCATGGAGGACGGTATCGCTGCACCACACGGAGACAAGACCGATACATTCAAATCTTAACTCGAAGAGCTCCAACAATAACCGCCATGATGTTAGCCGTGAGGCTTCATCACTCTTCAGGGAACTTAATTAGCGACCAAACAGTCAGAAACCGCTTGCATGAAGTGAACCTTCATTCCCGAAGACCGCTACGGGTACCACCTATAGCAATGCACAATCGTAGGATTCGATATCAATGGGCTCTTGAACACAGAAATTGGGCAGAGGAACAATGGCGTTTCGTGTGCTTTTCTGATGAGTCTCGTTTTGGTATGAGACCGGATACAAGACGTATACGACACTGGAGAACCCCTGGACGCCAACAGCGATTAAAATCCTGCCAGGAAGTCCATCCTTATAGTGGTGGAACCATCATGGTATGGGCGGGTATTTGGATCGGCGGAAGAACTGAGTTGATTTGGATCAGAGGCAACCTCAACGCTCAAATTTATGCTGAGACGATTGTATCAGACGTCATCGTTCCTCTACAAGTGCAAATCGGTCCCTTATTTCAGTTAATGCATGATAATGCACGACCGCACACCGCAAGAGTTGTAAGACAGACTCTCGCCGCAGCTAACATCAATGTCCTGCCCTGGCCTGCTCAGTCGCCAGACTTGAACCCGATTGAGCATGCATGGGATATGCTACAGAGAAGAGCTCTGCCGAATATGGAGGGTATCCAGTCGCAAGAAGACCTTTTTTTGTTGTTGCAACGAACATGGGCGGCCATTCCACAGCGTGATTTGGATGAACTCATTTTGAGTATGCCAAACCGATGTTCTTGTGTTGTTAGTGTTCGCGGTAGAAACACGGATTATTAATTGTTTAAGTTACCCAATAAAATTTTAGAGAAAACTGTTATTTCAGTCTTTTTTTCGAACTTTTGTGTTAGTGGTTCAAATGTCAAAAATCCCTTTATTAGGAAAATGGCAAATTTCTTTATTAATGCAAAGGTGACTTGGTTTATCGTTACTGTGACAAACGAAAACATCTTATTTGATGAATCCTTAAAGAAAATTTTAATTAATATCAATCAGGAGAAAAGTTATTGCAAAAATATATGTTGATCCCTAGACACTTTTGATGTGTGTATATTCATTCACTTTGGTTTAAAGGTACTGATAGGAATGTAATGCTTACCTCTTGCTTCTCCTGTTTGACAGCATTGGTGTTCTTGTCCTCTGGCGTTTCACCGCTCGGACTGTCTGGACTGCCAGCATCATCTTTTTCTTCTGCAGAAACAAAAATATGTTACATATTATTATTTTATGACGTCAAATTCACAGACCGCACGTTGGCTTAAATAAGGGTTAATATTCGTATGAATTGACATCTAAAGAGTATTTATAGGCTACCAATAAACCGGCAAAAAAAAAAAAAACGTTTCGTCGATGTGAGAATGGGCTTATTATGTTTGCATGTAAATAAAGATAAACTGATATTAAATCGTGTTACAATATTGACGGATATAAACACAAACACATACTAATGTGTGTTGCAAGTATATTGCGACCTTAACCTACATTTACCAATGAGTAATTATTATTGATAATGTGTTGATTTGGGTGTTTACATTATTAAAGGTAAAAGGTAAATTTACATTTTGGATATGTATATGAGACCATCAGTAGGAAGGCAGCATGCGTGTATCACCACTGACATTCTGTCATTTGCACATCGCACGGTTTGTCATCATTGTCTCGACATAACCTAAATTAGCTAACCTAATTTAACTGTAACGGATAACATTCTGTTTGTTTTACTAAATAACGATTTAAAGACTACCAAACAAGAAAATAAACGAGTGATCAATCCGAACAGAACTCTTCGCTTGCGTGAACATTCACGAAACGATGAGGATTTATTTTCAACTATTTGCTTAAAAAATCGCTTTATCAGTCGTAAGCGATCTTAAGAGCTCGTAAGAGTCACCCACTGTACAAATTTTGTCCAGATCAGACTGATTTGTTGTGAAGAAACCTGAAACAGGCATATCCTAGAACCAAAAATTCGAAGACCTGTGACATCTACCGTACTGGGCCCGAGTGGTAGATTACAGCCAACTCCCTCTCGAAGAGAAAATGTCTGTGTCTCAGTTGTGGGAACATTATAGGCCGATTATGCTGTTATGCAGACCGATTTGAAGGTAGAACTGACATTGTATGGTAGCCTTTAAGATCGTAGAAAGCGTCTGCTTACTCTCAACTAATTTGAAAACCAATAGAACATACCTTCATCCCTCTCATCATCAGAGAGCGGTTGCCTCGGATGCGCGAATAGATCTGGCAGGAAATGTCGCAACAGCCGTTTGATGCGTCGCTTCTCCGTCTTCTGTATCGCGGTCTGGCGGCGCGCGTGGTGGATCAGCAGCTCAGCAGTGTCACGGAGGATTTTTATTGCTGTTGACAATGGAGGAAGGTGTTTTTTAGTAATGGTAGGAATCGTTCTTCATATCTTAGTGGAGTTGAGGAAATAATATTAGTAACTAAGTCGAAATAAAATAGTAGGTATTCTAGCAGTATAAACAAAGCAATTTTGTAAAAAAAGGCTCCTGCAAACAGGCGTGACACGCGACGCGAATCGTGCGCGACACAAAGGCACTGCTCGTTATTCGCGTCGCGCCTGTTTGAAGGAGCCTAAATTCTGCGATCGCCGACTTTATTAACTAAACAATTGCGCAATATACATTATATATTATAAAGGAATTTCTATGTAGCAGTCTGGAGTTAGGAAGTTGGTGCTGTGATACCTCCGTTGCCTCGGAAAAAGCACATAACGCCGATGGTACTGCGCCTGATCTCTCTCCGGTCGTGTCGGATTGCCGTCCCATCGGACTATGAGAGTAAAGGAACAGAGAGTGCACCTGTGTTTGCGCACACACTTGTGCACTATAATATCTCCTGCGTACTTGGTCTCCGTTGAGATTGGCCACCATGACCGAAATCGGTCGGGGGATTATATATTATTATTATTATTATATAATATAAATGTTAAATATAGGTCGGTAATTAACAAAACTACTTTGTTTATATTACAAAATCCCCTGTTATTTAATTTAATCAACCAAGTTTACAAATACGGCAAGCATTTACCTCTAACAACTAAATACCTAGAAATTGTAATTAATGAGGAAACAATTGGATATAATTGAAGCACATTATTGGTAATTAAATCGGAAGGAAGGTGCTAATAACAAACAGCATGTATTTACAGCAGGATTAGGCAAACGTATTTCCTATTTCCGAAAACTAGACGGGTGTCGGGTAATTTAATTGCGAATAAAATTTTCGCTTGTAATGCTCGAAGGGTTGACTCACATTTCGCCAGTAATACGGGGCGAGTCTATTGCCATTGGCCATCCAGACCAGGCACAAATCTATACTCTGGACTGCTGATGGAAAACCCAAAAACACTGTCAGACCAGGAAATCGAACGCAAAAGCAATGTATGATAGATTTTCAAGTTGCAAGTTACAACCTCCGTCGTTCTTTCGCCATCAGAGCAAAGTAATAACCTCATGAATATTAATGGCTTCGTTGGAGTTCAAAATGAGATGGCTCATCCCCCCACACTTTTAGTCGGTTAACTAAGACACGTGGTTTTTTTGTTTGCCTTTATTTAATTAGCTAAACAAATAGAGTATAGGTGATGTGTTTTCTTAATAGGGACTCTTTCTCCCTTTCTCTTATTAAGCCATCCTGATTTAAGGAAAGGGTCACAGAATATCGCGTACTGTAATAAGGCGACAAATACCTTGGGCACCGTCAAAGCCGCCGTCATAACCTGTTCGCACTACCGCTATCTAGATCTGTTGCTAGAGCCGAATCCCCAGTATGTCGAACTCTAAGGATGCTAAACGCCCTCCTGACTGCCGACCCTGAATGTGATGTGTTTGCTGTGTTTGTGATGTGTTTGTTGATGGAAGAAAATAATGCGTGCTTGTCTGGTGTTTTGTGAGAGAGGGTGTCCACTGTTACATGTTAGTTTATGGTGCTTTTAATTTATTTAATCATTTACTCAAACAATTATTAATAATTTAATCCAGGAATTGTATATCTTTGAATTTGAATTTAATTTTTGTATTGTATTTTATTTGAATGCTTATTTTATTCTAATTTTTTTTATAATTGTATGTTAATTAATGTAATTGGACCTGTGCCGTTTTAATTAACTATAAATAAATAAAAATAAATAAAAGGCTTTTAGAAGTCAAAAATAATCGTCCACGACGCAATACGTCGTGAATTACTCAATTCTATTCTTATTAAAACCACATATTAGTCACAGCATGTAAGAGCGCTTCAGCCTTGGCCTTTTATAAGTTGCGAACATAACAAACCATTATTATATTTAACACAAAACGTCCATTACATAATAATACACAAGATATAAAGGAGGAAAACATTAAAATTGCCGCGTAGTTTGTATTCGTACGTGTTTTACGCATGGCCTTCAATTGAAGGTCGGTCGCGGAACAATCTAATGCTCAAATAAGATACTGGACCTAATTTTAACCGATTGCGGCGCAGAAAGAGGGCAATGGGTTTTAGTTTTGCGTGGTTGTTTGGCAAATAGGTCGACGGATGGAAAGAGTTTACTGCTGCATATGGATATTTACAATTCCTAGGAGTTTTACGAAATGTTACATACTTTGAAACTAGTACACAGTTACTTTGAACTGGCTTCTGCCCTGGCCTTCATCCGCTTGAAATTTCTTGTTTAATATTTTCTTGAGACGTAAGAACATACCCTATATGACCCGTAATTTCACCTATGCAAAGCTGGGGCTTTTTTTTGAGGATGGGAAATCATCAAATGACCCCTCCCGCTCAGGGTGGAGCAGAAGGGAGTGTCAGACTCTTACTGACTAAAACCCACCCGTGTTCCTTCCTTAGCCCTTTGTGTTCCGGGGCAGCGGTAACCCTTTCGGACAATCCCGCTGCCCACCTATGCAAAGCTGAGGCTGAGATCTTTCTTTCAGGTTTCAAAGCATCCGTCTTTAGAGCTAATAAAGTGAATTGCCCTACCTTCCTGCCGACTCTGCATATTGTAGTCCAGTACGACATGCGGGCCGGGCCGTCGAGCCGCGAACGCAGACTCCACCTCGTTGAACAGCGACTTAGAGCGCATCGCCTTCAAGTCGTTCTGTTTGAAGTTAATGCCTTGGTGGTCGAGCGATTTCAGGTAGTACTTCTCATTCTGTTCGCGCCATTGTTTGTTGAAACCCTGGAAGGAATGGTTTAATTAGTAATTTATATGTGGAAATTGTAATTTTTCTTGTAGAATATACCTAATATGCCATGCTTCTAAGTTTACAATAATTATGCAGGGTTATTTGAAAAACACCAGCAACCTCTTAAGAGGTCATTGTACTCATCATTATGAACAACTTTTACTATGGGACAAAACCTGAAATCGCGAAAAAAAAATCAGCTGTCCCTACATTTATGTTCGTATATTTCGTCAAAATGTAGGGACAGCTGATTTTTTTTTCTCGCGATTTCAGGTTTGTCCCATAGTAAAAGTTGTTCATAATGATGAGTACAATGACCTCTTAAGCGCGATAATATATAGCGAAAGTGCGACCACAACTGAATATAGGCCTCCGCTAAGCTTCGCCACAAGGATGCTAGTTTGTTATAGTTCTTCTGCAGGGCACAGGTAACTTCTCATACAGAAAAGGAGCAAGCATTGATTACCACGCTTCCTCAAGACGGGTTGTCGATTTCAGAGTTGTAAATACAGGTTTTTTCGCGATTTTTTCGATCTAGTTTAAGAAGTTAGTCTAACAAGATCTTTGGTTTAAAAAGCATGGTGTGTTTCTATGTGAGACCATCAGTAGGAAGGCAGCATGCGTGTATCACCACTGACATTCTGTCATTTGCACATCGCACGGTTTGTCATCATTGTCTCAAGTTACATAATATTTCTATGAAAAATATGTATGTTGTAATGTAGCCAGTTTATTTGATTTTCTGCCATTATTTTGCTTAGTCAATCAAAAGAGTGAACTTGAGTTATGGCAGTAGATAAACTAATCAGGGATAAGGCTTCCAGAAAACAATTTAGGCTAGTTTCTTTTCAATAAAACATTAACAAAAAACTCGGTTGTCTGTAAAGTCGGTTTACTGACGATAGTTGAACGTGACAACGTCTTAAGAAAATACTATAAAAAAAAAATTCTTTATTTTTATTTTTTTTTTTTCGATTGTGCCTCTTTTTCGCTCGTTCCGCGCTCTCGCTTGCACTTCAAGCCTTAAATGGAACGCCTCAGAGCGAGGTAACGCCGCATGACGTCATGTTTTTTCGCGCGTGCAGCCAGCTTCATCGAATTATAAGACGTTGTCACGTCAAAAAAATCTGCATTAATTGAACGTATCTAACATTCTCCCTGTATGCAATAGGAATTACATTATGTAATTTTTTACGACCACCGATTATAACTTTTTATTTTAGTTATTTCTAGCAACAAACATATCGATGCCTTAGTTCACAATTGCACTAACTACAAAATTTTCAATTTTTACTTTTTTAATGCCAAATACACAAAATTTCATGCTCTTTCGTTTCCGTGCATCGAAATATCTTTATTCCGACTCTTTTTACCAAAAACGTGGGTCACAGTTGTATCAAATGAGTTCGTTTAATGTTCCATGAATGTGGTATTGTACTAATGATCTTTATTTTTGTAAAACCAACCACTTTTACTCCATCTATCTAGATGGAGTAAAAGGACCAGTCTTATGAATAGATGCATATTTTTTTGTTATTTTACTTGGATTTTCTACTGTTCTCGTCTAAACTTTAAAAAACTTTAAAGCTCTACTCAAAAATGTAAATTTCGTAGTTAATGCAATTGTGAACTAAGGCATCGATATTATTTATAGTATATTTACCTTTTGCGCCTCCCGCCACTCATCTTCCTTGGCCTTCAGTCGTCGTAACACTACCGGCACAGCTACAACAGGATTCTTCTTGAGCCCGGCGATTATATCCACTGCCTGCAAAAGATACGCCTGTTATCTTACCTGAAGCATAGCTAAACTTCAACTCAGAATCTCTGATAAATTATCCAATTTTCGAACAAACTCAATGTCACGTATAACATTCAAATTCAATCTACCTATACTCCATTTAGAATAAGATTAGAAATTTAAACAGACCTTTTTTACCGTCTGTTCAATTGATTTTGACTTCTATTTCGTAGGCATAAGGATGGCATTAAAAGCAGTAAACAGTTGTTATTATAAGCACTTTTTTTGCTTTTAATGCCATCCTTATGTCTACGGAATAGAAGTCAAAATCGGTTGAACAAGCTGTAAAAAAGGTTTGATTAAATTTCTAATCTTATTGTAAATTGTAAATGGAGTATAGCCTTTTCCAAACTGTGTTGGGGTTAACCAGATGCAGCTAAGTACCAGTATTTTACATGGAGCTCAAATTCCATTACATTCGAAATTTATTAAGGGGTACTTTACTACTAAAAAATCAACTTGAACTAAGTAACTTTAAAGTTGATAGTTGAGTAAGTGACAATGAGTTTAATTATCCAGGATTCTGAATTCAAAAAAGTAAGCTTAGATACATGGTGTTAATTGATATGAAATATTAGAACTACATCTACCGTGAGAACAGTTTGCGCGTCGATATTCCTGCCATCTTGTATTAAAACGAAATAATTGGGTAACAAACAGACAAGACGGCTCATCTGATGGTAAGTAAACACCGTCGCCCTATCAAGCACTTCAATACCAGAGGCTTCGCAATGTATTGCCATCTCACGAGACAAAGCTGAAATATCTCGGGGTGCCTGTAATGACACCAACACCAAACTGGAAAACAGCCAGCACCTCCCTGGACGAGCTCCTTCACAAATTACTAGTCCACTAACTCAATTACTACTCGGGACGAATTCAACCAAACTTTATACGTAGTACAACTGTTATCCTGTGAGTAAAATTTAAGTGTATCTGACATAGGCCCAGATTCTGTTGTTCACAAACTAAACTAAATTTAAGTTCAGTGCATCTTTTTCTTTCTATTTCATTAAGAAAAGGACAAGATAAATATTAGTTTAGTCCTGTCAAATTAGATAATCCATAGACAAGTTTAGATGTGAGTCTAGGACATGCCGGTTTCCTCACAATGTTTTCATTCAAAGTTTTGAGAGCAGTGGTGATGATTTTATTACCAGTGACCACGAAGTAAGCACAACTTTTAAGTTGAGGCCATTACCACTGCTCAACTAGTAACTTATTTGTTGTATACCAATTCATCATCATTATCATTTGAGCTGAAGGAAGACCACTGCTAGTGATCGACTGTATACCAATTAACACCATGTATAAACTACAAGTTTCAATAAAATAGCTTCAAATTCTACTTTCAAGCATTTCTTCGCGCATTTCATAAAGCAAGCTTCTACATAGAATATATTAAGTTCTCCTCACGCCCCATAAGGCGTATGAACTAAAGTGCAAAGTGCATGAAAAACAATATAACCATAACCAACTTAAAATAAACTAAATATAAAAGAGCATAGACGAAGGCATGCAATGCTGTGTATAAATAACAAAAAGGCGAAATAAAAAATAGCGGACCGTGAAATTAAAATTGTAGCTGAAACTAATTTCTAAAACAGAAAAAATTGTGTTTCTATGCGAAAATAAATAGATATTTTGAGTCGGAAATCCCCAGAAACATAAAATTCATATAACATTTTCAAGGTAAAAACAGTTTTTATCTCTGCAGGATTTTAATATATTTTCACAGAGAATACGACATGCTTTCATTCTTGAAAGAAAACTAATCAATTATCAAAGATATTATCTTTTTATTGTTTTATATACCTTCACTCGATAAAAAGAAACTAAAATTCATAATACTGTTACTTTAATTTTGTTATTTCATTTTCATACTTTGATTTGCAGGCAAAAGCTATACTTTTCCTTTCAATGCTACAAGAACAGTCACTTCTAATTTAGTTTACCCTCTCAAAATCTACCCCTTTTTATAAAGCAATCTTGATCACTCTGTATCACCCCTGTATCAAATTAAATCTACCCTATTTTTCAATGCCCCATATCTATTTTTCCCCTTGCCCTAGCATTATTTCTACACCGCCCTTTGCAAAATTTATCCTACTATATCAAGACCCTATTTGACCCCTTGCCAGCCAAAATCTACCCCAGTACCTCCCCTATTTGCCCAAATCTAGCCCGCTACTTGCACAGCATGCCTAGTAGTCTCACTCGATCGTACCACCTTATCACCGTAAATGCGTCGCAGCGCCCTCTGGTGGATGGTGGGCGAGTGGCCGCCCAGACAGTCGTCCAGCCGGTACTTCGCCGCGTCCTCGGGAGTCATTCGGGAGAGCTTCTTCTGGACGCCTTCGAGCACTCGGATGGTTGACGCGTTGGTTTCTATTACGACGTCCAGCTGGAATGAGGAGAGACGGATTTAGTGAGTGATGCTAAATGATGACATATGATACGTCATTTTAACTTTTATCTGTATACTACAGAGGCCCGTAATCTGAGTTGTGGAGGTCAGTTAAGCAGTCGCTCCAAGTGAAATACTGGTATTCAGCTGCATCCGGTTAGACTGGAAGCCGACCCCAACATAGTTTGGAAAAGGCTAGGCAGATGACCACAGAGGCCCGACAGTGGTGATGGGTCTACACTGAAACAGCCGAACCCAATTACCTATCTACCACCAGTTATGGCGTACTGGAAGTAGAAAAGCCTATATATCTCTGGTTTTAACGTCCCAATAATATAATATCAGTTAGCGATCTGTACGATTATTTATACTGGCAGTTAAAATACTGGTATCTGCATCCGGTTAGACTGTAAGCTGACCCTCAAATGGTTGGGAAAAGTTTAAGCAAATGATGACTCTGGCAGAGAGTAGGGATTGTTTATGTTCCATGAACATAATTCTATTTGATGCTGTAATATGAACTGTTTCGAGCCATCATCGTCCCACAGCGAGAGAGCGATGGATACATACAAAACGAATAGCGCTATCTTTTTTTTTTTCAACATAAAGGTAAATAATACTATGATATAGATAGTGCAATCCACGAAGACGCGCCCCACTCTTCTTCCTAATCGTTAGCGGTTATCGCTAGTTAATTTCGCTAGTGTTTTAGTTTTTTCGATACACACTAATTAGCCGCTCATAATATTAGTGTAATGTTGCTCACTTGTGCTGTAAGCATTAAGAAAAAGAGTGGGGCGCGTCTTCGTGAATTACACCATCTGTAGATTATCAATTTTTCAACACTCACCTCAAACCTCTCATCCTCGCACCGATAGATATACTCCTCGTACTGCGTCTTGCGCGACGTGACGAAGGTGGAGTCCTCGCTCCAGGTGGGGAAGGACACCCAGGTGTCGTTGAGCACCTCGCGGCACAGCGGCGAGCGGCCCGAGCAGCGTCGCGCGGCTGCCTCGCGCGGCAACGCGCAGTACGACGTGCCCAGCCGCTTGCACGTGCTCAGATCTGCGGGCGAGTCGACATGTTGTTAATTGATCATGTCAATATATTACTAGTCCCTTAAGTTTGAGTGGAGCTGCATGATTACTGACAAATGCGTGCACTGACTGGACAGGTCCACTCAATCTGTGTGGTTCTTTCCTCAAAAAACCACTTCAGACACATTACATGGTCTGACCAAGATTATGTCTGGACTTTAAGAGACTGTGACCTCTTGAGTTTGTTTCGGCCTTTCTTCTCAGAGCAGTCAGATAGGAAACGCCGACCTCGTCTCGTTTTTAAAAATATGATTGACGTGTAAAAGTGTTTGTACAAACCCCTACTTACAGAAATAAAATCATTTATCATTTACTTGATATATTACAATGATTGCATGGGTAGCGTGGATCCACGTTCCAGCCATACCAAAGCTTAATAAACGAGAAGTAAAAGTTATACCAAACATGAACCTCGAAAATGTATATTCACTACAATCCCTACTCGACCCAAATGTATGGGACGGCTGATTTTTTTGTCGATTACGATGTTTATCCAATGGGGAAAGTTGTTCGGTTTGTTTCGAATGTAGCTTATATTTGGTTGTAATTTATTATTTTTTTTATTGATTTTATAATTTTTTATTTTTATTATTCTGACATTTAAATATTATTATTATTATTTCATAACTGTGACTGACAAAATTGACATATTTAAGTTTTTGTCTTATATGTACTTAATTTTCATTCTTTGCATACCCATGTGATGGTTAAACACGGAGAACTTAATTACCTACTTATATAAAAAAAAAACATCTATGTATATTTTTACCCATGTTTGCAAATTGATTTAATGACATTTTTAATAACAATTTTAACATACCTATATCCATAGCAGCATCTCCTTGCGGCCTCTCATGCCTCAGCTGCGCGCCCAGCTGCCCTATAGGCTCGTACCGCAGCTTCTCTCCTTGCGGCCGCTCCCGTTCAAAGAGCACGCTGCCAGCGGCTGCGAAGGCCGAGTTGTTGTAGCCTGTAGGAGAAATATACGGTATTTTTAATTGAATGTTAGCACTGCTGTGACACGAGCTTCCCTTGTGAGAGGAAGGGGGCCGTAATCTAAAGCGCGGGCCCGAAAAACACATGTGAAGATACTTTAATGAATAATGCCACAAAAGGCAGTTGTTATGATAGACGAACTCAAAGAACAGTCATCTATTAGGCTAAATACACGCATTATATAGGGAGGGGCCCGTGGCTAAATAATAATAGCCGCACAGGTTGATCGATCAGGTTAAGCTACGCTGGCCACGGTCGGTCTGTGGATGGGTGACCGTCTTTACATACCGAGACCTCTCCGTGCCTCGGAAAGCACGCTAAGCCGTATTCGTGGATCTTTGACAGTCGTTACGGGTAGTCAGAAGCCCGAAAGGTCTTACCAATGGGTATCGTATCGGGGTATCTCCGGAACTAACAGACAGATAAAAAAAAAAATGTTATTGCATTTGATCGCTCAATTCTTGAGAAAGCGCGGCAAGGGTAGCTTAACCTGGTCGATCGACCTGTGCGGCTGTTATTATTTAGCTAAGGGCCCCTCCAATAATATACAATACTGCCCGCTATTTCTACCAATATAAATATACCAACTACCTACCTACCTATATACCTTTTATTATTTTGATTTATAACTGTGCTCACTCAATTATTTACTAGCAACACTGACCACAACCCAGTTACTGGGTAACACGACACCTCTTGGTAAGACTAGTTGTCGGAATTTCAGACATCTGACTGCCTTTAACGACTGTCAAAAATCGACGAACGACAGCCAGAACCGGCCGTCTTTACGTTATTTACTAACAAAAATATAAATGTACTAAAGAATCTAAGGAAAATATTTCATAACTGCTAATAGTACTATGTGGGTGGTTTTCCTCGTTCTTCCCGGTCAAGGTAAACTCTATTTTCGTTATTTTGCACGCGCTAAATATAGTTTTAAAACTAACTAGACGTATTTTTATTCTCTAGCCACTTCCTATTTGTTACTTAGTGACGCGTAAGCCGTTGAATTTGGATGAAGTTAGGCACAGACTTTATTTTGTATTAACATACTAGCTTCTGCTCGCGACTTAGTCCGCGAGAAAATTCTTGTTCCCCTGACCCAGTCCGTCGCGTCGCGTCGCCTGCCCGCGCTATAAGCTCGTTTACGCATTCTTCCTTACTTTTTTCTTTTTGCTTGTGGAGTCCTAACGTGATGTGAAATAGGCTATAACCTTCCTCAAGAATTGGGCTATCAAATGCAAAAATAATTTTTCAAATCCGACCGGTAGTTTCAAAGATGAGTGCGTTTAATAAAACTCATAAGGTGAATGCGCAGTGGTAGACCGCGAAATTCAAATTTTCTTAAGTTTTTTGCAATTTGCAGGTTAGTGTCAGGTTATATCTTGATCAAAATTTGATTCGCGACTATAACAGGTATGTATTTACAGAATTATAATCATAAGAAACATTCATACATCTTTATAAGTGAGATTTGTACCATAAACACTTTTCCCTAGGAGATTTCTTCTTGTGGTACAAATCTAACTTAGGAAGATGTATTAATGATTCTAATGACTATAATTCTGTGAATAAGTACCTGTTATAGTCGCGAATCATATTTTGAACAAGATACAACCTGACACTGACCTCCTAATTGCAAAAAACGTAAGAAAATTTGAATTTCGCGGTAATCACTGCGCAATCACCTTAAAAATTAATCTCCTAAGAGGTCATTGTACTCATCATTATGAACAACTTTTACTATGGGACCAAACCTGAAATAGCAAAAAAAAAAAATCTGCTGTTCCCTGCATTTTGACGAGTTATGCGAACATAAATGTAGGGAACAGCTGATTTATTTTTGGGATTTCGGGTTTGGTCCCATAGTAAAAGTTGTTCATAATGATAAGTATGAGGTTCTTAATGTTTTTCCAATAACCCTGTATACATAAACAGCTGAACATGACGTGGAGCCTCTCATGGGGTGTATTTTTCATCCTGGATCACAGACGAAGTCGATATGTTATACAGGTCATGAAACAGGCCAAAAGATATCATAAAACTTACTATGCAGCGCATTAGTATTAGTGGGTGTGTGCGGCGGCGACGGCGGGCCGAGGAAGTCCTGCAGCCACTTCTGCAGCTCCGGGTGACGACACAGGAACGGAGCCGTCACACACAGCAGCTCCGATGACGAGATTATCTCGTTGGTAAAGAGGAGGAGGCATCTGTGAAGAGGTATATAGGTTTAGTGTTAAGATGCTGAAAATATAGACTGAAAAAATATGTATGAAAAAATAGACTGTATTTTTGTATTGTGAGACTCTCAGTAGGAAGGCAGCATGCGTGTATCAACACTGACATTCTGTCATTTGCACATCGCACGGTTTGTCATCATTGTCTCGATTCAGCTATTATTCTTATTAGAGTAAATAGCGATTTTGTTCTGACATCTTTTATTCCTTAGCTTAGTATCGACAGAAAACGATAGTTAAAACTAACAAAATTCGATAAACGTGTTGTTCGTAACAAATATATATGATGTTTATTTACTTTTGTACGGATTTCATAACACAAAATGACAGGGGCGCGTCGACGCGCAAACTGTGCCATGAATTAATCACATGATCCTCGACCCCCAACTCGAGAGTAGAAAACAATGTCGGTTATCAAAAAAACAAAAAAAAAAACTGCTGTTTTAATAGAAAAGTGCAATGCCTTTACAGTCAAAATATATGAGGAGTAACAGATCAAAGTGTTTAACTCCATCAATGTAACTTTTAAGATACAGGCATAATCTATAATACTTTAAAGAGAGCACACAAACAAACAACCTGAATTTAATATTGTTTGAAACGATGTGCACTTTTAGTTCTTTTTTGTAATAAAAAGTAATACAGTTTGATGCGTCATATTTTGACATGAGTAACAAGGTTTGAAATAGATAAAAAATCTGTTTGTACTATTTTTATTATGGTGGGTGGAGTTAATACACTTTGATCTGTTATTCCTCATATAGAACTGTTAATTTTTTTTTATTACCGGCGAAAAAATGTTCAGAATTCCGTACTGAATTCACGATAACATATTTCTCTATAACACTAGCCAAACTGTTAATACAGTTTCAGTAAAGATATAGTATGATAGTCAGTTAAAAATGTAAACAAATATGAGTTTATGGAAAAATAACTTTTAAATCTACAAAATAAAGTTCAGTTTACGCTACAACTTCAAACATTTTTATAACTTTTTCAATAGTGCCATTCACTCTGAAATCAACTTAATTCACATTAAAATAAAGTTGATATTTGTTTAACTTGAAATAATATTAATTTGAAACATAAGTTTGAATAGATTTTAGATGCCAGTGTGTTATAAGAACTGGACAACCCACACAACAGAGTCCTGTGTTAATGACATTTTTTATATACAAAAATTAACGTCTTCTTCCCAACGGGGCAGGCAGAAACTAAAGAACATGAGATATACAGGATTATTTTAAAAACACCAGCAACCTCTTAAGAGGTCATTGTACTCATCATAATGAACAACTTTTACTATGGGACCAAACTTGAAATCGCGAAATAAAAACAGCTGTTCCTTACATTTATCTTCGTCTATCTCGTCAAAATGTAGGGAACGGTTGATTTTTTTCAGGTTTGGTCCCATAGTAAAAGTTGTTCATAATGATGAGTACAATGACCTGTCAAGAGGTTGCTGGTGTTTTTCAAATAACCCTGTAGAACAGCTTCCCTTACCTAGTTTTCACCTAATCTGTATTTTCCCTACAATAAAATGAAATTTTCTCACCTTAAGAAGTTGTCGTAAACGTGCTGAGAACGCAGGGCTTTGCGCGCTCGGTCGAAGAAGTTGAACTCGTGTACGGTGGCGAGCTTGGACGCCTCGGCGTACGACACGTCGCGCACTGCGGCTCCCGACAGCGCAGATACGCGCGCCTTCTTGGGCGGAGGCGCGCCCGCGACTGCGCCGTGGGCTGCATATGAAGGATTTTATGAATATAATGGAAAACTAAACCTTATGGACTATGGATATTTTTTTCCCTTTTGTTCCTTGCGGAACAGGCTAAGGTCAGGGACCATGCTGCCTAGTCATCAGTTAATTTGTATTTTTTTGGAAAATTCAGTTTATTCATCAGTGTATTTTTTTCCAAGATAGGGTAGATCGTACGGTAGATCCAGTTAAATTCATTAGTTAGATATTAATTCATTAGTAAGTAAATCCAAGTTAAGTCATCGGTTTCTTCTAATTCATAAGTAAAGTAAATCCGTGTTAAGTCATCAGTGTTATATATTTTATTTCACTCTAATCCATGTTTAAGACTTTTAATTCTACTTATGGACTATGGATCTTATCAGAGGGGCAATTCTCGTAATTTTTAAGAACGTTCACAGTCAGTAGGCCAATTCTGCTAATTTAAAACGTTCAAAATCTAGTCGCAGTCTCATCTCGGCGACAAACAAATGTCAAAAACTTGTCAAAATGTAGGAAAATTTGAAGTATTTTTGACAGATTGAGACTGAGATCAGACTGTGAACGTTCTTAAAAATTACAGGAATTACCCCTCTGATCTCAGTCTCAATCTGTCAAAAATACTTCAAATTCCTTACATTTTGACAAGTTTTTGACATTTGTTTGTCGCCGAGTTGAGACCGACAAGATTTTGAATGTTTTAAATTAAATTTCCCTGCAGGATGTAACCTTCCATGGTCAGATAGGCAGTCGCTCCATGTAAAATACTGGTAATCAGCTGCATCCGGTTAAACTGGAAGTCGACCCCAACATAGTTGGGAAAAGGCTAGGCAGATGATGTGATGTAACCTTCCGTGGTCCCTGAACCGTCTCCGGACACAAGTGGAAAGATGAAAGTCCAACCTGGTAAACTTTGACGGAACGGCAGTAGGGTGTGATTGTGGAGCTATGTCGCAAACCATGCTCCACCTCGTATCCTGCCCTCTGAGTCCCAAAACATGCAGTCAGTGACCTCTGCGCTGCCACCGACGACGACGACGACGACAAGTGGACCGACGACGTGGAAGTGGACCAAAGTTTTGGACCAACAAGATATAAAATACAGTTGTACCAGCGACACGAAGAAGAATCGCTATAATTTTGATGATTTCACGATCACAACAGTCTCATCGGAAGTGATTAATAACCACTTGCCAGCCACACAATTTTTTATTTAATCTATGTTGAACCAAATACGACAAAGAGCTGATTTTTCCATTGCCAGATTCGAGGAATAAAATTGACGTTTATTTTTTTTTATGAAATGACTGTCAAAATTTCAAAATTATTCCTTGAATAAAGTTATCAGACGATTGAAAGATCAGCCATAAATAATATTCACATACTACCACTCAATCAATTTTACTGGCCAAGAATCATCATTGCCATGCAACGTGGCAATGCTGCCAGCCTTTCGGGCACTTATCCTGTTGACAGCGATGCAGATGAATTTTTTGATGCCCTATGATTCTTTCCCCTGCTTTTTCATGAAGAAAAGTTTTAAACTTAAGTAACCGAGATGATGATGATGTTCAAGATGCTGGCAAGATTCTACCCTAACACACTAAGGGAGTCATCATCTGCCTAGCCTTTTCCTAACTTTGTCGAGGTCAGCTTCCAGTCTAACCGGATGCAGCTGCATACCAGTGTTTTACATGGAGCGACTGCCTATCTGACCTCCACAACCCAGTTACTGAGTAATATGATACCCCTTGGTAAGACTGGTTGTCAGACTTTCGGGCTTCTGACTACCCGAAACGACTGTCAAAGATCCACGAATGACAGCCGGGACCAACGGCTTAACGTGCTTTCCGAGTCACGGAGGGATATCGGTATGTAAAGATGATCACCCATCCACAGACCAACCGCGGCAAGCGTAGCTTAACCTGATCGATCGATTTGTGCGGCTGTCATTATTTAGCCACGGGCCCCTTAACACACTAAAGAGTAGCCTAACTAAATACAAGCTTTTAAATCCAGTCATATATTCAACTCACCCATGGTGCTTGATGAAGTGAAGCTGGGAGATCTCTTGAGATGATGGTGCGGCTGTGGCGGGGCCGTCACCGTGCTGGATGCGGAGCTTTGGTGCTTTGGTAGCTGCTGAACAATGAGAAGGAATAACTTGATATTAATAGTCTGTGGAAATCATTTTATTGCTAGAAATGGAGTTCCGGCGATATGTGACCCTGGAACTAGGGGGTAGATGGTAAAACAAAATGATAAATAATAGAGCATTCTCAAAAAGGAGTCCAATTGCCACCTATTCTATGTAAGTGATAATTGGACTCCGTTTTGAGAATAACTACGAATAATAAAAGTCAAGAAATGTAACTCAAGCCCAAAAATGGCACCACGTAAATGTATACCGCGGTGGGCGTTGCCGAAAAGGCCACCCACCGCGCACCAGAACCAATTGGCTTATTTGCATGTGTGTTCTTTTGTTCAAATACTCGTGGTATTTTGTCAATGTAGTGAAGTTTGGAGCCAAATTTCTCGTTGATTTTGTTCATAGTTACGTAGTTACGCTTCCTGACTTTTTATTATTCGCAGGCTATGAACAAATAATAAGTGTAGAAGCGGAACTAAGCATTCCATAAACTATGAATCTATGTATAATACTTAGCTTGATTCTGAACGTGTTTGGAGCGCATGTTTCGAGGTTTTCAGACACAGTAATTCTGCCCTCGTAATAGCAAATGCAGTAATCGACAAAGGGTAGCAAATAGACCTCTAAATAGGTCAATGCCTAAACAACCAGAAACAAGTTATGTTCGTAGTAAATTAATAGATTAAATGACTCACATATTATGCCGGTGATCTCATTCTTATTTTTACTATTTTCCGTTTTTGTCAAAAATGACATGGGGAGACTTCAAGCATGGGGAGACTTTGTATTTTTACGTACCTTTTTCGTAACAAAACATATGAATTTTAGATCAGTTAAAGTAGAGATTAAAAAAAAACACTTAAACGCGTTTTTCTCGAAACCGCCATTTTGCGAGTACTGCATTTGCTGTTATGAGGGCAGAATTATCTCTCTATATTTTAAACAATTTCAATCTGAAAAGTGATTTTTTAAATTTGTGATAGCAATTACTTTTTAATTTGTACAGATTTCTGAATTTCTTTTAAGTACTTTATTAACTTAATACAATAATAAAGTAAGTTTCCTAAAACAATACCACATCGTTATCAATATCAACTAAGTAAACAGTGTTATCATGATCAATAAAATAGTATCATTACATGTTACTTTATTTATCTGATAACGACACTCGTGCCTCCATACAGGAAGGTGTGTTTGTCTCGTGTTGAGATTGTGTTGTAATGACAAAATGAATTCCGCTTAGAATTTAAGACTGTTGATCTTTTTGTGGTGGATAACAAATTAGTTAATGGCTCATGTGATGGGTACTGTCGTAAGTCGACCTTTGTGACAAAATTTAAATAATATGTGTGCTTGTAATTTAGTTTGCTTTAAAATTTAATAGATATTATTTTGCTAATATGAGTAACAGTGGCGAAGCGTGAATTTATGACAAAGGTAAGACGGTGCAAAAAAAAGTCAATAAAACGTTTCATTATATTTCAATGATGAATAGACTATAGAATGGTTGTGTTCTGTATTTTCGAAGGGAAGCCGGCGGGAATCGAGTTGTATGGTTCGAATCGAGTTGTTCGTTTGAATCGAGTTGTATGCTTCGCCACTGATGAGTAATACATAATAGGTGTTAATTAAACCTTAGCATGTATCATTTATATTATTAACATTTACTTGGTCTGTTAAAATATTTTGGTTTATCTTCTTTTTCTGGTGAGATTGTTGCACCAGTTTTTGTCAACCCTAGGGTGAGTTCACTTTTTTAGTTTTGTGTAGATTCTCAGCTGCGCCCCGCGGTTTCACCCACATAAGTTTCGATCCCGTGGGAATATCGGGATAAAAAGTAGCCTACATGTTAATCCAGGGTGTCGGCTACCTCCATACAAAATTTTATCAAAATTGGTCCAGCCGTTTGAGCGTGGAGAAGAGACAAACACACTCACAAACTTTCGCCTTTATAATATTAGTGTGATTAAATATTTTTATAACATCACGGGTTTTTATACTCTAAACCAGAACATAATCAGAATACCTAAAACCAATAATAAAAAAGAGATGTTTTCTTTGTGACAAAGGTTGGAGTTTGTGTAGGTGTTAATCTCATGGGTCTTTCAATGTGGCGTCGTGTAGATTGAAGAGCGATTAGAAACTTATGCAGCCTTATTACAAAACAAGATTTATCTTTAGACCTGGGTTTAAACCATCGAGCCATTTTTAAATTTCGAACAATAACCCGACGAAGTTAAAGTTCTTATGACAAAAACTGACGTTAAACCAGAATCTAAATTGTCAATTTTGCAATAAGAACTGCAGTGCTATTCTGTAAAAATCTCACTGTGAAAACTAAGGTGAAGTGAGCTGTCATTCCACCTGATGTTAGGGATTGCCTCCATTGATAGCTCACTTCACCTAAGTTATCACGGTGAGATTTTTACAGAATCGATAGGCAGCTTATCAGCCGATCGATTCTGTAAAAATCTCACTGTGATAACTTCGGTGAAGTGAGCTATCAATAGGTGAGTATCATCAGGTGGAATGACAGCTCACTTCACCTTAGTTTTCACGGTGAGATTTTTACAGAACAGCACTGTGCTGTTCCTTTGCCAAAGTAACATCGAACTACTAGATTATCATAACCGTAACATCAGCTGGCAATAGAACCAACACTCCACTGTACCTCCTACCCTCGATCCACATCAACTGAATCGATCAGCTGTACGTTTGTCGGAATAAAGTTAAAAATAGAGTAACTGGCTCGAAGGTTTAGGCTATGTCTACAATAAAAACTCCTTTTGTGATAAGACGGATGATGACTGTGTGTAATGTATGTAGGTATAGTACTCACCGGCACGTGGTGCAGGTGCGGCGGCGAGGCGGGCGCGGCCGGGAAACGCTCCGGGGGCGAGCTGTCGGCGCGTGCGGCCTGCGGGGGGGGAGGGGGCGTTAGCTACTCATCTTATGCGAGATTAGTATACAGCAGTGCGATTCTGTAACCATCTCACCGAGAAGACTTAGGTGAAGTGAGCGTGGAGTGAGCTGTCAGTGTCATCCTGAGGCTAGGGATTGATACTCTTGACAGCTCACTTCACCTAACTTTTCACGGTGAGATTTTTACAGAATCGATCGGCAGGATTGTTGGATATAGTTGAAGTTTTGGTAAAAACACGATGGATGTTGGCCCCGATTCTGTTGTTCACTAAGTAAACTAAATTTAAGTTCAATGCATCTTTTTCTATCTATTTAATTAAGAAAAGGACAGAAGATAAATGTTAGTTTGGTCCTGTCAAATTGGTTAGCGCCTGACGTAAATTGACGTATTTTTAGTAGCCAATTTTTTAATCACGTATAAAAGATATTTCATAAACTGAATAAGAAGGACATATACTGTCTCTATATTTTTCTTTTTACATGAATAGTTGTTAAATTTATACAGAAGCCAGCACATTAAGTACCCCAATCTGTCAAATTTCTTTGATAAATATTCAACTTTATTGCAAGGGAATAAGGTCCATAAACAATTGTGAAAATTTGACAGATTGGGGTAACTTGATGTGCTGGCCTCTGTACACTAGGTCTCTGTTGACAGCGGTTTAAATAGGTATTTTTTTTGGGTACTAGTTTTTTTCATTGCTGAATGGTTCTTGACCTCTATCACGTCTGACGGAAAGCGATGGATGAGGTCTATGATGGAACGAGCGTGCACAGAAGATGCCCACGGCACTGGAACAGGGAACTTCCACACATCGACGAAACACAGTGCTTATAAAAATAATGTTTCATCAAAAGGGAAAACAGGGACGTACAAGTAGTTAATAATTTATTATTCTGTAAAAAGTCATTGCTTTATGGTAATTAACCAGAAAGAAAACAGACGAGAGTGTTTCTATGAAGAAACGACCACCCGCATTTCCTCATATCGCACATTGATAAGAAGAGTGACACTAAACAAAAAAGCGATATTTTTAGTTGAAGCATTTAAAGTTTTACCAAACAGTAATGGCTAAAAAAATAATAAAAAATGACAGAAAAAATAAAAAATTGGTATCATGTCATGATACCGATGTAAAAATATAGCTTATTATTTTTAAAAAACTAAATATAGCATATGTATGATTATTTTATTTAAATTATAGCTTTTTTGGTTAGTGTCACTCTTCTTATCAATGTGCGATATGTGATCATAGTGAATTATAGGGCCCTGTACAGTCAGCAAAGGAGATAAGTATGCAGGGTCGTCGAATATAGTTGAAGTTTATTAAGAAACCGACTGATGTTTTCGAATAAAATTTAATTTAATTAATAGAAAACAAACATTTTATTTCTCAAATTAAATTTCATACGAAAACATCAATCGGTTTCTTAGTAAACTTCAACTATATTCGACGACCCTGCATACTTATCTCCTTTGCTGACTGTACATAGTACAACTCCCTGTCGTACAAATGCAGGAGAGATTGCGCCGCTCCAGAGATTGGTTCAAGCCTACAATAATAATTTTAACGATATCGATGTATTTGCCCTGTCTAAACAAAAATTTAAAAAACAAATTATTAACCTCCTCGTTCAAAATTCTTAATTATTGTAGTATTATTATGTATGTATTAATTAAGTATGTATTAACTATTGGGTTTTAAGATAAAGTAAAAATTGTATTGTTGTTATATATTGATCTTATTTAAATTTACCAAAACTGTATCATAAATTAGTAACTAGTGGAAACGTAGTGGATTGTACATTTACCTATAGCATACAGTATTTCTAGATATCGACACCTCCATGCAATAACACCGTAACTCACTTTTTGTGATTTTACAGGAGAGTGATTTTAAAGTTTGAAAAATTATAGCAAACTCAAAACACCCCATACAATTTTTGAAGCTGGCTCTATTTAATATGGTTTAGGCGGACTATAAATAGGTATGGTCAAGTTGTAAAAGAAAAATTGTTTTCATGGGTTTTCATGACTTACGTGAAAAACAAAACAGTGAAACATATAAGTTACGAGGACAAACATTGTATGTCTGAGTTACAATTTAGTTTTTTTGTAGTTTAATTTATTTTTATGGTCAGATAATTGTAACTCCAAGGTGTTAAGTTACAAAATGTTTTTATATTTTAGAAACGAAAGGGAATAGAATTACAATGATAGTACAGAAAAAATGCATTTTTTTTTACATAACATTGCCGTTGTAACTCAATTTTTGGAAAAAAGTGAGTTACGATGTTATTGCATGGAGGTGTCGATATAATACACAATGTACGATTGTTTGTTTTCCTAAAAAAAATCATATAAAATAGTATCGTTTAGCTAGTTTACCTGATGATGTGTAACAGGCGGTGACCGGACGTGCGGGTAGTGTCGCTCGCGCACCTCGGGCACGGGCTTCGTGACCGCCTTCGCGTCCGGCAAGAACTGCCCGAACTCGGCCAGCAGGTCATCTTGGTTCTCAAACAGTTTTGCCACCTGATAAATAAGGGTATTGGTTAATTAACCATTCATCTATACTACTTAAGACTATGCCGACCGCACAGTGGCGCCCTCATCGTTTGTTTGGTTATTTCATACAATTTAGAATGAAAATGCAGAAAATAAGCACGTTAAGTTGTGCTTCACAAGATTATACGTTAATATTATTAGAAACCGTAGTTTTATATTGTTTAATTTTATTATAATCCATAAAACGGATAACAGTGTCCACTATATTCCGTTTTAAGGATTATAATAAAACTATGTATGTATGGATTACAAACCTGCGAATAAACTTCAGCCTCCGTCTGCAGCTTGGCCTGTGGCTCCTTCATCTCCCGATGCCCTCGTTGATAAGCATGCAGGATCTCCAAGAACCGCTTGTACTTGTCCGGTTGCCTTGAAAACCGGGACTGTACGGAGATAAAACAAAATGGTAGTCAGTATGGTGGTGGTAGGTGGTTAGTGGTGGTGGTGGGGTAACAGGTGGTAATCAGAACTCAAATAGAGCAGCCGCAAGTTTTTATCATTAGGGGTCGAACGGTAATTAATTTCATCATTTTGGTGGTGGAATATCTTAATGTTATTGTAACTTTTTTTAAATTATTGTTCTTCTTGTAAAAGCATAATCCTTCTTTCTAGTCAAACGAAAGAAACATTAATTTTTTCTCGAGTCCGTATGATATTTATTGTACGCCATATTAACAAGAATAAATTAATAAAATGCCTGAAATAAACTCTGGGCAGCTTGAGTATGTGTGCAGTTAGGCGTGGTGTGATGCGTATGTCTGTGTTCCCTTACCTTTAGAAATGTAATAAATTACTAATGTTAAGAAAAAGATCTGTGTCCACGAGAGCACTGCCGACAACTGTCCTGCAGTTCGGCAGAAGATTTGTGTAATACTCATCTATGTAAATGTTCTTTTGTTGAAATAAAAAAAAAAATGTTGCAAAAACAACTAAGTTTTGTTTCTCAATATACCTTTTTTGTCGTTTTAAAAATAGGACAGTATAAATACATGTTCATAAGTAATAAGTTAAAAGTAAAACTCACCTTAATCTTGTTAACATACTCAATAGCATGATTAAACTCCACCGGCTGGCTGGAAGGTGCAGGCGCCGCGTGCGTCGGGTTCGATGGCTGCGCGGACCCTATGAGACAAAGCGTGATGATATAGTACTTGTTTAAGTGGGTAGTGTATGAGGAAGGTAAGGAAAGATAATCAGAACTCAAATAGAGCAGCCGCAAGGTTTTATCATTAGGAATCGAACGGTAATTAATTTCATCATTTTGAAGACGTGTTTGTGTTTATATTTGGATGTATAGCAGGTCATGGAAGTAGATTTGTTTATCTAAAGCATCTTACGATACTAATTATTACTTCATGTATCTGTATTTCAAGCAATGATTAATTAAATAATTCAAAACATTTAGACATTATGATATTGAAACATAAAGTCAAACAATGTTACATAATCAATATTTTTTGTTTTTAGCAAAAACTTTTGTAATAAATATTATGGTGGCGAGTTTTGGTAAACAAAGTAGCTATTATATAGTCGGTGAACAATAAAGAGCATTCTGCCCATTCATTCAATAGAATTTTAATCATTTATGTTATCAAGTTATGAATTACAATCCTTGTGTAGCGTTTGGGCTTCACCTAATCGGGGTCCGCTATTAATTTGTCAATGGCCGCGATTCTGTTGTTCAAAAACTAAACTAAATTTAAGTTCAGTGCATCTTCTTCTTTCCATTTCATTATGAAAAGGACAGAAGATAAATATTAGTTTAGTCATGTTACTTTCATGTTTAAGTTAAAATGATTTTGAATAGGCTAGTGCTTCCACCATCAATAAATTGAAAATCTATTTAGTCCGAAAGTTAAGAGTATTGGAAAATAATGGACACGTATTTTTTGTTTTTGTAAATCAATGAATATTGACAAAGATGAAACGCAGTGGGGGCTCGTGACGTCAGAACGCACAAAAAATTATACCAAGGTTTTGAGAATTTTAAAAGCGTCGTGTCTTCGTCAATTTTGGTTTACGTAACAAAAGAAAAAATACGGGTCAAATATTTTTTGATAATCTAACTGACGGACTAATTAGATTTTTTCAGTTGACAAGCCCATTACTGGAATAAGAGATGCAGAAGACCTGAGACGTGACATCTGTTAGTTGTAAAAGTCAATAAAATAAAAGAATTAAAACTTCGTGTAATGCTCACCCGGTGCTGTAGCATGATGTATAGCGGCCGCTTCAATCTGCTGATGGGCTTGCGAGATCTGATGCAGCGTGTTGGTAGGAGCTGCATTTACCGACAGATTGTGTACGATCGCGTTGTTTACCGACCTGAGGGAAATTAGGCTAGGTTAGGACAAAACTTCACAAAATGTCCATTTTGACTGGCTTAGACAGAGGCGGTTTTATAAATAAGTTATTTGTTAGACGTATCGGCACAACAGCCACATGAGCGTAATCCGGTTTTTTTTTTCATCTTCAATAGGATTTTCATCGCTTATCTTCAGTGGAACTCGTTTTGCGCAAAGTCAGAAATAAACTGCAATATAATGGTTACAGTTGAATGTGACGTAATTTTAAAGTCTGGGGAGCACTTATGCTTAAATATTTAATATCGCGTCCTGCGTTACAAGAGTTGTATTTATGGACTTTTAACCCTTTGACCGCCACGGTCGTGTATAGCCGACAAATGAAAACGTGCCCAACACGCCAATGCAGACAAAAAAACACCATGTTTTAAGTATAAACACAGAAAACTGAATTTAGTTTATTTATTTTGTACTTAAAACATAGTATTTTCTTGTCGGCACGGTGGCGTGTTGGGCACGTTTTCATTTGTCTGCTATACACGACCGTGGCGATCAAAGGGTTAATGATTATAATTCTGTAAATACGTCCTTGTTTCAGCCGCGAATCAAATTTTGATGGATAACCAAATACTGACTTGCAAATTAACTGAAAAAAAATGTAAGAAAATTTGGATTTCGCGGGCTACCTGGAGCATCCACCTTAAAGTTACATACTAATTTAATTTGAAGTAGGTACTTACATTTCCATGTTAGAATAGTTCGATCGCCGAACTGTCTCCTTCTCCACCTCCCTATGAACAAGAACTTATGTTTAATACGCATTCTAGAAACTCCATTTTAATACAACTAATATATTAGATTATTTGCCTAAGGCATGGAGATCTTTTAAGCCACTTATACAAGGGCGTGTTCTTCCTATGTCGTGACGATTAATTTATCGTAGGACGACTGTCGTCTCTAGCTGTTCCCATTATATCGACTGTTTATCGACAATCTGTCGTCACTGCAAAAAGAAGTCGTGGACGACAGTTAATCGTGCCGTCCTATATACGGTGACTGGTAATTAGTGACCGATACTTAAACACGTGCTGGTACTCATGATAACAAACAACTTTTACTATGGGACCAAACCTGAAATCGCGAAAAAAAAAATCAGCTGTTCCCTACATTTATCTTCGTCTATCTCGTCAAAATGTAGGAAACAGCCGATTCTTTTTTCGCGAATTCAGGTTTGGTCCCATAGTAAAAGTTGTTTGTTATCATGAGTACAATCACGTGTTTAGGTATCGGTCACTAATTACCAGTCACCCTATATGTGAATACCTCCATTTAAATACACAAGCCATGACGCTTTAAACGACACGATAATCTGTCGTCACGACATAGTGGGAATACATTGTGCCGAGTGAATTTCTGAGATGGAACTTCACACCAAAAACCTAAACAATGAAACAGTGGAGTCGACTAAGCAGTAGAACCTCTCATTATAACTGCCAAACAAGGCTACGTTAATTTCTTTATTTTACTAATTATCATACAGGTTGAAATTGAAAACATGCGACAAACCGAAATGAGAGATTGTGCTCATCATTATGAACAACTTTTACTAAGGGACCAAAGCCGCAATCGCGAAAAAAAATCAGCTGTTCCCTACATTTTGACGAGTTATGAGAACGTAAATGTAGGGAACAGCTGATTTTTTTCCCGATTTCAACTTTAGTCTTACTTTTACTATGAAGTAAAAGTTGTTCATAATGATGAGTACAATCTCCCATTTCGATTTGTCGCATGTTTCCAATTGCACCCTGTATATTCAAAATATTTTACTTCATATAAACCTACATGGGCACTTGTGAAACGTCAGAAGCTAGGTGTACGGTCCCAATTGGCCGTTCCTATGGAAAAGAGCCGGCAAGAAACACGACGACTCTTTTTTTTTTCAATTTGATGGATGATCATTTAATAATTATCTATGTTCTGTCTACTCAATATATACGCAAGTCCACGGCATTTAAAAATAACCCACATAGTACACTAGTACTTTAAAAAGTAAGAAATAAAGAGACTGTGACCTCTGTGTTTGTTTCGGCCTTTAATCAGATAGGAAACGCCGACCTCATTTAGTTTTAAAAAATATGATTGACGCGTGTTTATATAGGGTGTCCTGGAAGTATGGATCAAATCGAATAGGGGCGTGGGCAAGGTCATTTCCAAACTTTTTGATCCTGAGAATGATTGAGAATTATTTTACGGAGCATAGTGCTCAAAGAAAAAAAATCACTAAAAAAAAACTATCAGGGCTGTCTAAAAAACTTAAATTGACAGTTCCTGGTAGTTTTTTTTTAATGATTTTGTTCTTTGAGCACTATGCAAAGTGATTGAAAATAACAAAAGTTAGTCATAACTTTTGAACCGTAAAAAAATTCACCAACATTCTCAGGATCAAAAAGTTTGGAAATGACTGCCCACGCCCTATTTGATTTGATTCATACTTCCAGGGACACCTGTATAAACCTACTTACCGAAATAAAATCATATAATTTATATCATAATAAAGTAACTCGATAAATACCGAAGTTAGCAACAAAACTATTGACTTGTACGGCACGGCGCAGGGTGAATGAACCAAACATCTGTTGCGTCACTTCTACACGTTGATATAGCCAGCGGCTCCCGATTTACATAATACTGAATAAATAGCATTTCGTTTTATTATTAGGAAGGTTTTCGCAGTGTGACATGGTGATTAAGTTTAGATTATTTGAAGACGTGTCTTGATCATTTTTTGTTGTTGTTCTGGGTAACCAACCAATCACAATATTGGAGGCACAGTATTGAGGCAGAGGTCAGTCACTTCAAATAAGAATAAAGAGACAATTTACAGCAACTTGCAGCTTAAAATCAGCGTCAGGTAGCACGCCTTGTGTTATCATCTGACCTTATGCTGAGCCGAGAGGCCCTTTTGGCATTATAATAGTTTTTTTTTTACAGTTTTAAGGAGTATTTTTTTGCTTTAATGCCAATAAACGCATTTTCATTTTTTCTTTTCTTTATTATGTGCTAACAGTAACAACCTATAAATGATCCTACAGTGTGTGGGAGGTAGCGGGCCGCAATCCACAACGCGGTTTCCTTCACTGTTTATATCTCTCTATTTATTGTCCTATCGCAGGTATGCTGGAAGAGATTTCTTATGAAATAAGCATCATCTTTGTAGCTATTTTTCTGTTCTGTTTTTTTTTCTTGTCTGTTGTAAGTTTTTTGTTGTAAATAAGTTGTCTCACTGCTGGAAAAAAATGTCGTCCCAATACATTTCCAAGTGTGAAATGAAGCTTAATCTTAGGTTATTTAAAGACGTACCCCCCTCCTTTGTTTTGTCTACGTTATTTTATTATTATTATTAAAATGTCTAGCATATCTCGGGATCCTGGGGTCTTGGACCTTTGGAAGGCGTACGTAAGCGTAACCGTAGCCAACTCGCAGAGGCCTCATAAGCTGAGGCACCCATTATTATTAGCCATTAATGTCCTACTCCTTGGCAAGAACCTCCCTACTCTTTCTACTTCTCTGTCCTGTCATATTGTTCGTTTTTTTTTTGTTTTTGAGTCATGATTAATATAGGTTGCAGATCATTCTTTGTTTTCCAACGTCGCGTTCCGTGTCTGGAGATCCTATAAAAATAACAATTTAAATGTAAGATGTTTTATAAAAAAATACTTACTGGGCCTGCGGCAACAGATGTACCAGCTGCGGCTGCGGCGGCGGGGGTGCGTGCTGCACGCCCAGCACGACGCTGGAGCCGCCGCCCGGGCCCGCGCCCCCGAAGCCCGTTGGAGATGGCATTGATACCGACACCTGAGGAGGAAGGGAGTGCTATAGTATACGAAAAATCTGTTGGGAAACAAGCACGTTGTACACCTGCCGATCTATTCTGTAAAAATCTCACCGTGATAACTTAGGTGAAGCGTGAAGTGAGCCGTCAATAGGGGCGATCCCTAACATCAGCCGTGCGATTCTGTAACCATCTCACCGTAAAAACTTAGGTGAAGCGAGCGTGGAGTGAGCTGTCAGTATCATCCTGATGCTAGGGATTGGTACTCTTGACAGCTCACTCTAAGCTCACTTCACCTAACTTTTCACGGTGAGATTTTTCCAGAATCGATCGGCGGGTGGAATGACAGCTCACTTCACCTAAGTTATCACCGTGAGATTTTTACAGAATAGCACTGCTGGTCTGCAATTTTTATAAATTCGTCATTCCAACACGATCCCATTGTCATTTTGCTAAAAGTTCGTAATCTGCTAAATTAAATGATAAATGATAAATGATTTTATTTCTGTAAGTAGGTTTGTACAAACACTTTTACACGTCAATCATATTTTTTTTTAAAACGAGATGAGGTCGGCGTTTCCTATCTGACTACTCTGAGAAGAAAGGCCGAAACAAACTCAGAGGTCACAGTCTCTTTTAAAGTCCAGACATAATCTTGGTGAGATCATGTGGAGACCATGTAGATTGGTGTCTGAAATGGTCTTTTGAGGAAAGAACCACACAGATTGAGTGGACCCGTCCAGTCAGTGCACGCATTTGTCAGTAATCATGCAGCTCAACTCAAACTTAGGGAGCTCAACGATTCGACGAACAATACCAAAGAAAGGACATTTGGGTAGGTCGCATAAATTACTCAAACTGCCAGACCATGACTAAAACTATCTGAGAAAAAAACAAAGGCAAACTAAAATTAACCCACATAGTCTTCACATTCACACTCATTAAAAATAACATAATACTTTACAAAGTAAATATTCATGTCACTGTATATGTAAAATGTATCAATGTCAATGTGTATATAAAAATCCAGAAATAGTCTTGGTCAGATAATTTTGAGGACCATGTAGATTGGTGTCTGAAATGGTCTTTTGAGGAAAGAACCACACAGATTGAGGGGACCTGTACAGTCAGTGCTCCCATTTGTCAAAAAAAATGTGCAGCTCAACTCAGAACTTGAGGAGCTCAACGATTCGACAAACAATACCAAAGAATGGACATTTAGGTAGGCCGCGTAAATTACTCAAACTGCCAGATCATGAATAAAACTAACTAAGAAGGAAAACAAAAAAAAGATAGAAAAGACCCACATAGTCCTCACTTTCACGACAATTAAAATAATATTATACTTTACAAAGTAAATATTCACGTCTATAAAGAGAGAAAATAAAATAAATAATAAGCAAAAAAAAAAAACCAAATTCATAATAGTCGATCATTGGTCGGTCAATGGTCTGAAAAAAACTACTACTGAATTTCATGCTAGATTTCATTTAATATATCTATATTTTTACATATTACGTATTATGTCTTTGCAATCTGAAGTAGAGAAGCTCGTAAATAGCAATAAACATTAAATTTATTCATTTGTCATTATGTACGAGATTACCATTTTATGTCATTTCTTTCAATGGAGTGTCAGTGGTTGACCATTGGAAAGTCATAATGACGCCATTATATTAGTAGATTACCAAACTTGTCAAAATCAACAATTATGAAATCAATGATAGACTATTCTTACACTATTGTAATAGCAGACTTGAGGCCCTGATAATTAAGGTCATCAAAGGTTCATGAAGTGTATACACTGTATACACTTCTGCGAGATGCAGGATTTTGTGACGTCAGTATGACTTGTTGTTATTTGTATCGGTATCGGTATTCGGTATCTACAACGCCACATGTGGCGTTGTAGATACCGCTACACATTCCATAAGACAATAGTGCGAAGCCACTCAAGTATTGTCTATGAATAAGTTTTTGAAACCCTGTGCGTCCGCGCACACTGAGACCTCACAGTAATGTTTGTGAATATTACTTGAATGTGTTATTGTATTAACATTTTCGGCACACTGCAAGTCGTGTAGTACTGTGCAATGCTTCCAATGCTAACTTGATATACCCCCTTGTACGCAGTTGTCAAACCTATCGAGGTTAGCAACGGGATGGGGGGGATAAGACCATCGTAACCTGACTTTTAGGTAAGAATTATTGATTGGTCCTATGTTTGTTTCCTATTGCAAGTAATTTTTATGCGCTTTAGTTTGACCACCTCATAACAAGCCATTACGTGGTCGACGATGGTGTATGTCTGTATAAAAAGTAACCAGAAGGGAAATTCTTATAATTTTAAGAACATTCGTAGTTAGCAGAAATACTTTAAATTTCCTCACATTTTTGAAAACTTTTTGACATTGAGAAATTGCGACTAGATTTTGAACGTTTTTAATTACGAGAATTGGTCTTCTGTTCACTATAAGTTTCCCTTACAAGAGAATTTCATTCTCATTGAACTTGAAACATCTTATAAAATTTAGGGCTGATATTTCCAAAGCCAAATAATTTTAACCAAGGAATTATTTGGAATTTTTGACAGTACTTCTATAAAAAAACCCGCCTATCGATTCTGTAAAAATCTCACCGTGATAACATAGGTGAAGTGAGCGTGAAGTGAACTATCAATTGAGGCAATCCCTAACATCGGGTGGAATGACAGCTCACTTCACCTTAGTTTTCACGGTGAGATTTTTACAGAATAGCACTGCTGTTAGACGCAGACAATATCTGTCGATTGAAAAATGAGCCCTGAGTGTAATTTGAGAATTCGGCGAATAAATAAAACAGACATGTTTTCCCTAAACCAGTAGGCAGACGTGAAATATGAGGCTACTGCCAACACTGAGGCACCAATTCAGACAGAAATTCCTAATTAAACTTAGGGGCGGTAGACTGGTCGCGGGCAACAGCTAATAATTAAATAATTTTCTTACCTGTCCATTACTCTGAACTTCAATCTTATATCCCGGCGGCAAAAAAGTGTTGAAGCCAACTATCAGCTCCGGGTGCCCTTTGAACAGGTTCGATACCCGGGTGATGACGCCTGGGGTGTCAATACTGCAATATAAACTAAAATTAAGATGGAGGATAATTGTTAGTAATCAGTTTTTATAAATGAGTGTTGTCAGATACAATTAAAATTGCAGCCATTAATTTTTTCATGGTGTTCAAACGGTAATTGTTTTCATCATTCAGATATGGAATACTATATTTAGTTTAGTAAAAAATCTTGTTTAGACTGTGCAAGCATTTTAGTTAAGTACTAATTTAGTTGTGAAATTCAAGATTAGTTAATTTTAAGACAAAAATGTAGTAGAATATTTCAAATGAGGCATGATTTTTGAAAATAAGCTTCAAAATCGTTTCTTACTTAGATAATAGAGCTATGTTTTTGCTAATACAAGCTTAAGCCACAACAATTATTTATTTTCAAGTAAAAAAAAAAAATCTTTTAAAAATAGTCTTGTTTTATAAAATACGCAAATATTTTTAAATTCGTGCAAAATCAACTTATTTTAAAATTAAATAATATTTTTCAAAACATTTTCGTTCTAAAAAAATAACACTGCAAAATACGTAAATATTTTTAAATACATATTCATGCAAAACTCAAACTTTTGAATTATCCTTACCCTAACTAACTTAAACCCAAACGCAGCATGTAAAAAAAAAAAACAATACTAAAAAAAAACACCACTTACGTCTGACTCTTAAACTCCTTCATGATATCCAGAAAGTCATTATACACTTGTGGCTGCGTGTTAAACTTGTATTTGACTTGGTCCAGGTACGACAGAGCATCTTCCACCTTCAGCCGCTGGAACTGGCCCGCGGCCTGCTGCTGCGCGGCACCGGGGCCCACGCCGGGCCCCACGCCCGGCGGGGTCGCTAGGGGCGCGGGGGCCGGGGACTGCCGCCCTAGCGCTGCTGGTAAAGCGCTTAAGTTCGGCTGTTGTGGTGGTAGAGCCTATTGGAGAAATGTGTGTTGTTAGATTCTGGGCTAGTTTTGTTAAAAGAAACAATTTGTTTTGATCAGAACAATAATTATTGTTGTCAAAGAACCAATCGTTTCGATGAGTTTTTGCTAGTAACGGGTTATGATAACATTATAGGCTGATTGTGCATAAAATACTAAGTTTATGTACTAAAAAGATAACAGTTCTAACCTTTGTTTGTACTATTACATAAAGAAGACAACACAGTAATTATATAAACAAAACAAATGACCAATAAACCTAATCACTTGATTATTGTTTACATATTCGATAATGCCGGTCACGGATAAGCTATCCATTATCAAAGACTATCGCTAAGGACTTATAATGTCCTCATTGTTTCTTAGTGACATTTCTATGTGATTGGTCAAACATTGGTTTTATCCAACACTAGCTTCTGCCCGCAACTTCGTCTGCGTGAGATTTGTTGTTCCCCCACCCACTCCGTCGCAAAAGATTTTTCAAATTCTACTGGTAGTTCTAGAAATTAGCGCGTTCAAGCAAACTTTTCAGCTTTATTATTAGCAGTGATAGATAGATGGTCCTCACATGATCTGACCAAGATAATGTTTGAACTTTAAAAGGAAATTATTTTGACCTCTAGAGTTTGTTACGGTGTTTTTTCTCGAGTAGTTAGATAGGAAACATCGCCCCCATGTAGTTTTTTAAATATTACTGACGTGTTAAGTGTTTGCCCCCCTACCCCCTAACCTACTTACAAAAATAAAGATAATGTATCATTCTCATCATTAAACCTGAAAGTCTGACAAATAGTCTTACTAAGGGGTATCATCGCGTTACTCAGTAACTGGGTTGTGGAGGCCAGATATTCAGTCGCTCCAAGTAAAACACTGGTATTCAGCTGTATTCGGTTAGACTGGAAGCCGACACTAACATAAGTTGGGTTGGTTAGGCCGATGATGACTTGATCGACAAAGGGTAAATAAAAATAAACATTAAATATTTTGTAATAGGTTCTATTTCTAATCTGTATTTTTTGTACTTTTGTGTTAGTTTTGTCACAAAACCTATTGACCTACTACACAGATAAGCGCACACGCATAACAACACCATTTATAAATGTTACCAACTACAATTTATTATTCTCAGGTAAGAAAAACAACAACTATTTATAGAATTCTATTGGGTTCACTTGAGCTTAACTTTTGATTGTATTCAGAGTTGCTATTCCTGCGAAGTTGGGCGAGGTTTGATTTGTATCTATGTAGATGATATCACGCCAGTCTTTCAATACGGATAAGCAGACGTGGGGCCCAAGTCTTTAAGGTTTCAAGTCCTATGTAATAGAGGTAGAGACTAACGCCATTAATCGGGAACCAAAAACACAAGGGCCCGCTAAAAAAGTCCTCAAAGGAAAAACACTCTAATTAGCACGACATGGAGTTGAAATCAGGACAGTAATAATAAATAATCTGTTGGTCGTTTCAACATTAATTTTCCGAAATTGATTGACAAATAAAACCAACTGATATTATAAACGTGAAAGTTTCACACTGAACGAAACGGCTGAAGTGATTAGGAATTTGCATTGAGCTTGAATATGCCTTGATTTTATTTTCCTACTACAATGTTCTTTCCTAAAAGGACCCATAAAACCCTATTCTTACGATCTTCTCATATCAGCACAAAAACAGCTCATATCATGGTAAAATATAGTCAGTCAGCTAGGTAAGTTACGTCGGCCGACGATGAACCCAAAACGTATGGGGATGGCAGAACTGTTATGTCTTACTTTTAGGCACAAAGCATGGAAAAGCCTCGGGCAGGTCTCCCAGAGCCTCAAGTCTGCTATGACAAGTGTCAGAAAGGTCTATCATTGATTTCATAATTGTTGATTTTATTTTAATTTAGCAGATTACGAACTTTTAGCAAAATGACAATGGGATCGTGTTGGAATGACAAATTTATAAAAATAGTAGACTGGGGCCCCAGGTCGCAGGTTCGAATAGGTTCACACAGGCACTACACTTTGCGTGTGAATTAGAGTTGCCGCGAATACTCGCTATTATTCGGTATTCGGCATTACTCGTCATTTTTTTGATATTCGTCGAATACCGAATAATAGCTAGTATTATTCGGCATTCGGCGAATAGTCGTCGAAAATAAACTTTTAACGAACAAAAGAACTAATGAGTTAAAAATAATCATTTTTTTAATTATTTTCCTTAATAAAACAATACACAATATCAATTATTATCTGTAATATGTGCATGTGCCTATCATATTCATGAAATTAAATTAGTAAGGCTTTTTAATTAATATTTAAAATGGAAAATTAAATTTACTACACATATGTAGGTATGTATAACAATGAAACAGATTTCTTTAACTTTATTGTTTTCTTTTCTCACAACCTTAGAAGAAATTAGAAATATTTTTAATGTGTTTAATGTTTTTTTTTTTATGTCGAATAGTAATGTCGAGTTATTCGACTATTCGCCAAAGAGAATGGCGATTAATCGGTATTCGATTATTCGCTATAAACACTATTCGCGGCAACTCTAGTGTGAATAGTACTATATCACCAATGCTCTCAAAAGTGCAGGAAAGGTGAAGGAAAAATCGTGAGGAAACCATGTTCTACAACCGAAAACTCGAAAGACATGTGAGATCCACCAACGCGCGCTCCCTCTCACAGAGAGGAATCCCAGCAACTGTATAGACTATTTTATGCTAGTAAATCTACTCGCCTTAAGCCTCTGGGGCTGCGGCGGCGGCTGCTTGGCTGCGTACTGCACTGCGCTGGTCTTCAAGTAGTTGATCACGGGCCCGCCGCCCGGGGGCCGCGCGTTAGTGCGGGCGAAGCTCCCGCTGCCGACCGAGAGGAGCGTTGTTGGGCCGGCCGGGGAGCGGATGTCTGTTGGAGAAAATTACGGGTTCATAATGCAACGAATATGTTATACCTCTTGGACAATTACTGGATCAGGCCCTTCTTCAGGTCGGCATGCAACTATCGACATTATTCCCTTTAAAAGCATGCTAGTGTTTATGCAATTTGAATCAATGTGAAGGAACACGTCGTCAATTTATAACTCTTTACCATTTCATATTATTTTATTGAGTGTGCAACTGAAATTATCCATTTTGAATCTGAAGTATATTTTTTATTGTCTTCATGATTTTTTTAGGTTTAATGTTTTTCTTTTACTGTTTGTATTTCTTGTAGGTGTCCCAAATAAAATATTTTGGTCAGGAGAATTCAGTATTCTGTGCACTGTAGTATTAAGTTTAGTATACAGATGTTGCTATTGACCTGAGCTGCTACGAGAGAAGACAATTTGGGTTTAAGGCCGAGGCCAAACGAGCGTATTTTTTTGAGCTGTGAGTCGCGTATTTTGAGTAACGCAATTTAAGTTCAACTGAAATACGGTTGGGCTGCCAGACGGACGGACGTAACTTCAGTCGCATTCTGTAACTTAACTAGTTAACTGACACTTGCCTCTCTCCCCTCCCTCACGCTGAGCGCAATTCGGTTGGAATAACGCGCGTGAGTCAGCAGACAACTCATTTTGCGTCGCCGTGTGGACAAACACGACTTCAGAACAGGACTTCAGTATGAAACTGAATGCAGCAGAATTTCTGCGACTCACGACTCACAAAATTACGTTCGTTTGGCCTCACACTAACAAGTTGCAGCTTGAAAAACGCCCCCAGACGTAATAACAATAGAACTTCTATTGTGTCTCGTTCAGAGTCCTTCAATCTTTCGCTTAGTTCTGTTGTAAACTTACCTAAAATCTGCGGTTGGGCCGACTGAGCCAAAGTGTGCATATTGCTTGCACCTGCTTGTTGAATCTAGTAACAAAGCATAATTATAAATTAACAATTATTTTAAAAAAAGTCTGATACTATTTTCTATTGACAGTTTTAAAAAATATCAATGTCAATATTTTTATATGCAGCATATGAAAGTAGATACGGAAATAATAAACTGTCTATTTCACTTAAAAGGCAGTTGGTAGTACGTACGAGCCTTACTTATATCAATCAATCAAGCCGATAAATTCTTTGATTTTTGCTGTTCCGGTACTTAAGTGTTCATCCCTTTTTTTTTAGGATGGGAAATCATCAAATGGCCCCCCCCTACCGCTCTGGGTGGAGCAGAAGGGAGTGTCAGACTCTTACGTACTAAAACCCACCCGTGTTCCTTCCTTAGCCCTTTATGTTCCGGGACAGCGGTGACCCTTTCGGACAATCCCGCTGCAGCGTTCATCGCTGACAGGATAGCAACATCGCAATTGTGGTGGTTTTTCGTGATTATTAAATTTAAACCAAAGTACAATTTTTTTTACAGCCAAGTACTAGATCGTTGGTATATATAACTTTGTATGCTAACTTTTACAGTTATTTTCCTCATAAAAATTGCAGACATCATTCATGTCGATTACAGAATCTCCTTTATTGAAGACGGTTAAATGAAAATAGCGGTAATTCTACGCATATAACCTTACTACCTATCATAAACAAATATTTAAAAAATGGCCGTGTTTACAAGTAAAACAGGTAGATACGTATATCCAAGGCCGCAACGAAATAACAACTATTTCAAAGACAGCGTTGGCGTTCTAGTTATTTTTAACTTCATGAGTCATTTTCAAATTGTCGTATTGGCAGTTATAGACATCTTGTTTTTTGTTGAAGATTGTTTACGTGAAAGTCTGCGTTGAAAGGTTTTTCGAGTAGGTATCTATTTTGATCTTATGCTTGATTGTAAAAAAAAAAACTATTATCCTTTGTCTGTATGAGAGCTAGTATCATTTTTTGAATTCCTTTTGGGACCGCGAACGCTAAAATCCATGTTTAGTCTATGCCCGCAGCATGTTGCACTGCGGTTGCGGTCGGAATCCGCATGCGGGAGCCAGTCAGTTGTTTTTTATTTCGGACTGCACTAATTTTGTCCTTTCATGGCGATATTGCTGGCGCCCAAGCGCTTGCGGAGACCATACCAGGACATTCGTGACTTTTGTACTAAAGAAATAATGTGGAACATCATAGAGCACTTATATCACAGTCTACTTTTAAATAAAGGTCATCTTACAAGGAAAAGGGACTTCTCCGTATGTTCGCGTGTCAATGAATGTATCACAACAAAACATTGGGAAAACCAGTGAGTAAAAAAAAAACAGTTAGAATGAAATATTTTGGCACTTTGACACGTTTTCTTTATAGTTAAAGAATCTGTGCCAATTTAAAACTACGGCATCTGGGTCAAGCAGAGTACTGTTATATTTATGCTTTAGAACAAGCAGTCTTTGTTAATTTAAACATCAATATTGGGAGACAAGGGATCGCAGTGATCTATAATAGATGGACGGACGATCTCAAAAAGGTGGCTGGGACAGACCGGATGCGGAAAATGGAAAAGAAAGAAAAAGTATTTATTGCGACTCGTACAGGAGGATCACAAACTAAACTAAACACAGTCTAAATTAAAATACCAAAATAAAAACTAAAAAAAAAACAAATAAAAAAAGAAAAATGAAATAGAAACTTCAAGTCCTATACGAGGCCAAAAGGCTCCTATCTCAGCATGATGCTGCGATATTTAAAAATAAATTTCGCAGCGCTGGTATTCTGATAGGGCCCGCTGTGATGTCACGGGCAGTTACAGAAATAAAAAATAATAAATATATAAATAAAATATATCCGCACTAGACGTAACTTGACGTTACTTGTCTATGCCTTGAGTGTCATGTCATAGACTATAGACACTGTGTGGCATTTCTGTGGAAGACAGAGTTTGTGACGCAGCATAGGACAGGCCTTATATCAAGCAGTGGACTGCTATAGGCTGAGTTGATTGTTTGATTGAGAGACAAATCGGTTCGTCATCAGCGATTTATCTATTAGGTCGGGGCAAAAGTATTTTCGTATTTTTCATACAAAAAAAAAAATTCTTTTAGGTTTAATTTTTTATTTATTTATAATATGTACGTGCCGTTTTGTTCGATGACATGTTGCCATCTTGTGGGCAATGCCATGATCCCATTGTTATAGAAGTTTTGAGATTTTCTATCAAAAAAATCTGACAGGCAGTTTTCACAGTGTTCTTTTGAGGTTAACTTTATGCTTCCTAAAGAGTTCTGAAGTGACCGAAACAGGTGGAAATCTGATGGAGCAAGATCAGGGCTATATAGAGGATGCATCAACACATCCCAGCCAAGCTCTCTCAATTTTTGCTGAGTGGCTATAGATGAGTGCGGTCTGGCGTTGTCGTGATGAAACACCACGCCCTTCCTATTCACCAGCTCCGGCCGGTTTTTCTCAATAGCTTCTTTTAACCTCATCAGTTGTTGACAGTAGAGGTCAGAATCGATAGTTTTACGCGGCGGCAAAAGCTCATAGTGGACGATTCCTTTCCAATCCCACCAAACACACAGCATCACTTTGTTCCGAGTCAGGCCGGGCTTTGCCACGGTCTTTTTCGGACATTCTTATCGTAAGTGATCCATTTTTCATCACCCGTAATCAACCGTTTAAGAAATTGGTCGGAATTATTACGTTTCAACAAAGAATCGCAAATGGAAAAATGTTGCATTAAGTTTCTCTCAGTGAGATCATGTGGTACCCAAATATCAAGTTTTTTCTTGTACCCAGACTTTTGCAAATGCCGTAAAACCTATTTGTGATCAACATCCAATTCTTCAGCAATATCATAACTACTAATATGTCGATCTTGCTCCACTTTTTCAAAAATGGCACTGATTTTATCCGTCCAGAGCGAGCTTCATCCTTCACACTAAAATTTCCTGACTTGAAACGCTTGAACCACATTTGTGCTACTCGTATTGATACCGCATTAGGTCCGTAAACCGCACAAATTTTATTCGCGGCGTTCGTCGCATTTTTACCTTTTTTGTAATAAAATTTTAAAATGTACCGAATTTCTTCGTCACATACATTCATGTTGCTTGCTTGAAAAACAATTGAGAAATGGCGGGAACTAGTTTTTTTTTTATTTATTGCATCTTTACAATGTCAACATTTAATAGTATTAAAACCAGCCAGTTACATTCAGTACTGCCAAAGAGGTTTGCTTACTAACAATAGATTCAAAATACGAAAATATTTTTGCCCCGACCTATTAGATAACTTTCACTGGTGAACACCGCTCTTCACTTTGGCAAAAATATCCAGTGCTTGGCAAACAGTTATTCGCGTACCCTATATTATGTTTATACCAGCTTCTGCCCGCGACATCGTCCGCGTGAGATTTCTTGTTCCCTCGATCCACTCCGTCGCATCGCATCGCCTGCCCGCGCTATTACTTCGTTTTTGCTAAGCGCTGTGATTTATTTTTGCTTGGCTCCCTAAGGAAACGAGATGCGTACTGTTAGGCTTTGCCTTTATGGAGGGTTTTGAAAAAAGGCAAACTGTTTTACTTGAAATATTATATGTATTTTAAAAAAGATTTAGATATTACAAAATTAGGAATTAGAACGTGTGTGGCTCTTTAGGATGACGGAGAGAGACTGGGGTAAGTGTCCTCAGATTTGGGCGACGGCGGAAGGCCCTTAACGGTGCCACTTGAGATTGGAATGCTGAGAAGTGCAGAATGTACTTCTCTTAATTATTAATTTTTAATGTATTAGCGAGTCAGAGTTATAACAACCCCCTGCTTAAGTGGAAACTTACGCCTCTTAAAAGCGAAGTTTACAAAAAAATGGTTTCTAATTTGTTCTCGACGCGGCGTATATGTTAATTGAATTATGTATTCGCCAGCCGGGTTATCGGTGTTTAAATTATTAATTTCAGATTCATCTATTATTTGATTGTGTTTAAACTGTAAAGAGCCATACATTTCCTATTACAACAATAGTACAATAAAAGCATGACAAAAAGACTTGTAAACATAAATGTATATAAAACAGTAAAGTGTGATGGAAATAATGTTATAGTTTTTATCTATTTCTAGGATGTTATCAATGCTATGGTTAGTAAAATTATATCTAGGTTATCGGTGTTCAGATTAGGAATCTTAGGTAGATTCTGATTAGGTATAATTAAGTTTATTAAAATTAGACATATTACAACATGAATAATGGATTATATTAAAATCGGAGTGAATATAATTAAACATTTTATTTATTTCTTGCTTATTAGTTTTATATATTTTTTACAACATCCTTTACAGGTAGGTCTGGTTCACAAATAGGGTTATCTTGATACGCTAATCTGTTTTACAAATGTGTTTGAATAAGTAACAATTTTACAATCAGTTAATTTATCTAGCGTTTTAAACTTAAATCTATATCCTTACATAAAGCTATGTATGTGGCTGTTGGTAATATTAGTACATAGGATTTAGATACATTATGAGGTACAGGCACAGAAACATTCTTAAACAAACTATATTGGCTTATCAAAACTAAAGGAGTACAAGCTTATCATCTAAAATATAACTTACAATTTCTGACAGATTTACTTAAGGCCAGGAGTCTCAGAATCGACCTATTTTGATTCAACATTAAACAATCAAATATTCTTTGTTTTGATCTGATAAAAATATATGTTGTAGTTCAATAAACATTATTGATTATTCTATGGTTCAAAACACGATATTTACAACTTCACTCGATCATAAAAAATCGCAAACAAATCGAAAATAGGGAAGTTTTTTATCGTTTTTCAAGTCGTACTTGAAGTAGACCAAAGTTTTACTACAAAAAAATATGTCAAAAAATAGGCAATGATGTTTAGAAGAATATTCTACGGCTATTTTTTTTCAAAACAGATTTTTATTGTTTTGACAAAATATAATATAACAAAGCGGCCCGCGCGCTTCGCTTTAGTAGCCGGCTAGGCGTCTCCGAGGCAGGACCTGTGTCGCTTTTACTGGCTCGCCGCGTTCCTCCGCTAATCGATCGAAATATACGTTATATTATTGTTATTTTCCGTGTTTGTATATTAGTTTTAAAAGTCAGTCTGTAAATATTTTTTTTAAGTTCTAGTATTAATAATTGAACAAGATATTAGTTTATGTTGTAAAATATAGTGGTATTTAAGATTAAATTATGGGGAATAAAAACAGAAGAAAGTAAAAAATATCCAGCATTGAACTGCGGAAGCTTAAAAAAAAAAAGGTATGTTTGATTATTATTTTTCTACGTATTTATACCTACCTACTTTTAAAAAAACGTACGTAGTTGTATAGGTAATTATGTACCTACTTGCTTTCGTCACAGTACTAGCAGACTGTAGCAGGTAGGTAACTAAGTACCATAAATTTGCAATTATACCTACTAATATCAAATTAAATATAAACTACTTATACTCCATTCACAATAAGATTAGACATTTAAACAAACCTTTTTTACAGCTTGTTCAACCGATTTTGACTTCTATTCCGTAGGCATAAGGATGGCATTAAAAGCAAAAAACTGCTTACAATAACAACTGTTTACTGCTTTTAATGCCATCCTTATGCCTACGGAATAGAAGTCAAAATCGATTGAACAGACGGTAAAAAAGATTTGTTTAAATGTCTTTATCTTATTCTGAATGGAGTATAGTTGATATTTTAGTTTTTAATATTACAGTTTATGGACAAAACAGTAGTAGCACAACTACAACAAAGATAATTTTTGCTAATAAAACTTTTTATCTTTGCAGTTCATCGATACCAAGATGTAAAGGCGTATTTACAAAAAAATGCACAGGCGAACAGTAAGTACCTAATCTACAATTCGATTTTTTAACCGACTTCCAAAAAGGAGGAGGTTATTATGTTCGACTTTTTGTATGTTTTTTTTAATGTATGTTCACTGATTTCTCCGTCAATTGTGGACCGATTTTCAAAATTCTTTTTTTATTTGAAAGGTTATGCTTCCGAGTTGGTCCCATTGTCACCAAATCGGAATCTGATGAGGGAATTCCATGGAAATCGAGGGAAACCCTCAAATTTTGTAGGCACACCTATAGCGATTTGGGTATTTTTTATAGTAGCTCGTGCATTTGCTCTCAGAAAGCACCATTTGGTGAAGTGGAACTGATGATGAAGACCACAGATGGCCATCGGAACTACTCAATAATAAATATTTCACGGGTTGCGATTCGATTAGGTACTTTAATGTGGTTGCTAAGCACAATGGAGCTGATGATGACTTCTCAATCAGCTCCAGTTCTTACAAGGAGAACTCCTCAACAATTAACGTTCCTGCATCGGGAAAAGCAATATTTTGTAAAAGGTGATGAGCAGTTGACATTAGGCTATTATAACTTAGATTAGTTACAAACTGGCCCACTAAAAAATGAAAAATAAAAACTTATTTACAAAAAAAAAAAACAATCGACTTCAAAAAAAAACACTACAAAGTGAAAAATAACTTTAATTTCGGAAGTCGGTCTCAATAAAAGAAAATGCGGAACCAACGACACCGACTTTTTATTCAGTATTTGCTTCTCGCTCAGGCGCAATAGGTAGGTAGACATGTACCTAATGCATCAACTCAAGTCGCGCGCCTACTGTATCTATTCTACAAATTATAATAATAATGCAAGGTTGTTGATGTTGTTGTACTTTTATATAAAATAGTGACTAGAGTGTATGTAGATATCTGTTACCTCCTGACTTACCACTCGACTTACCGACTGACTTAACGACTTACTGACTGACTTTCTGTGGGAAATTGAATTACGCGGGTAAAACCGCGGAGCAAGCTCGTCTAAAATAATTTCGATGTTTCACATCTGCGAGGCGTCTCACGACGGCTCAATTTTTATGACTTTTATATAATAATATACGTTACATAGGTACCTTTAAAACTTAGTAATAGGGATAAGCCGAATCCGGCTAGAGTAGGTTTTTTTTAAACCATTGTTTTGTCTTTCAGACACTCTGAAGCAACGGAAAGCACCAGTGGAGATGGAGCTGGAGAACGTGATACTACTTTTATTACACTGAATCCTGAAGATATGCAAATAACTGGGTCTAATGAGTAAGTTTGGTGTAATAATTAATAAATTATTAATAATCATATTTTTTAGAAATTATGTTAGAAAAATTATTGAATTAGGATTTCAAACCAAAGCTGCAAAGTAGCGAACAAGCGTCACCAAATGTACTTGTTTCAACTGGAGCTCAACCTAATTCTAATGAATTGTAATATCTTGAAAATGTTTATTTGTAAGAATTATTTGCAAAAAAAACATTAAAAAAACATTTGAGGGAAAAACTTATAAAACAGATATCTAGAAACTAAATATAAGTAACTAAACTAAATGCTGGCCTCTATTTTTCCCAAAGACCAAGCATTGCCATACAACGTACCAATGCTGTCAGCATTTTGGAAACGCCAACTGGTAGCGGTTTATTAGACTAGTGTACCCTTTATTTTTGGTAAGTTTTAGTTTTAATTGTAATATCTTGAGTCAAATATACAGCAACTTTTTTCTTTTTATTGTTTCAGTGACAGTCATGATTCATATGATTTTACTGTTGAAGTGGAAAACAAGGAAGATGACTTTCAACCCGTTTCAGGACGCAGAATTGTCGACATAAATTTTATTTTGCGAAAACTGCAAGAAAAAGTAGGAATGAACGCGGCATGCCAATTAGAAACCATTTATGGCAAGACAAGGAAAATAAGCAACCAGATAAATGCGCATCCAGTACACACTCTCTGCCTCAGCCAGATTTGCAGCAACCAGGACCAAGCACGCTCGTGATTAATATTTATGATTTTTGATTATTTTTTGAGTAAATGATTAATTATATCTATTATTATATATTTTAAAAAGTATTTCTTATAAATAATTTATTGTCCTGTGTATTATATTGTAATGAGTTTTATCAGAATTCATTTAGTCCAAAGTATAAAGTATGTAACTTATAATAATTATATAACTAATAACTAGCTTATGCCCGCGACTTCGTACGCGTGGATTATAAATTAGTTATAAAACATAGGTACCCTATGTGGTAAGTGAAAACTAAAGCTACGGAATATAAACGCCTCTCAAAATCCTTCCAGTAGTTTATTATCAGACAAATATTCTAAAAATTGGATCGTAAGGAAGCGCTGTAACAGTCATGAAAGAAAAGAGTAGGTAACAATTAAAAAATAAACAATTGTTGTTAGGTTATACCTAAACTGATTTATGTTGATAAGTATACTTATATTTCCCTAAAAACTAAACACTCGAAATATTAACATGAATTCCGTAAAACAAAGTGAACTGTTCCTACTGTTACAATTTTATACTGTGACGCAAAATTTTTGCACAGCGGGGTCAGCGAGTTCATTTGAACTATGCGTTCGCGGGACTTGCCACGCGAGGAGGGGGGTAACGCTAAATGCCTACTGCGCTCGAATATCCTGGCCTTAAGTGTAGCTCCAAATTTATTAGGAATTCTGTGTATTTAGGCAAGTTCTTAATATTTTCGACCAGGTCGTTATACAGATCTTCATGTGATAAAACTGAAGGGTGTATACTAGAGTGTTCGAGTTTGCGAACAGGTTGAAGTTAAAAATATCTTCTGATTTATAGGAGAGGCTTAAAACGCTTGACTGGAGCACATTTAACGTGTCTTGTAGAGTGGCTTTAGGTGCTAAAACATTTGTAACGGCTGTGATATTAACAACGTGGGAAGAGAGGTTTTCTATTGCTGTGTTGAGGGCTTTCTAGTTATTGTTAATTTTTATGAATGACTTATTAGAGCTGTAGAACGCGGATTTGGCGATTAGTGTTGTATGCAAGGATTCCTGTGTAAACATATTTATGCCAATCTGTTTGGTCATTGTTAACATATGATTTTAAATATTCTTTTAAAGTGGAATGACTTCTTTCTAAAGCTCCTTGTGTTTGGGGATGATAGGGTGTTGACCACAGTTGTTTTATTTTTAGGAATTCGCAGGTCTTTTTAAACAAATCGGCTGTGAAATTAGTACCTTGATCAGTCAATATAGTTTTAGGGATACCGAATAAGGAGATAAAGTGGACAAGACATTCACAACATTCTTCGGCCGAAGTATTAGATATGGGGTAGGCAAAGGAGAATTTTGTCAAATCATCCTGAAGGGTTAGTATGTATTTGAATTTGAATTCTCCAGCTTCAGGAAGCGGACCTACGATGTCGAGGCTAATACGTTCAAAAGGCGCAGTTGATGTAGAAGTTATCTGCATAGGAGCTCGATTGGTTTGGCGAAGGGCTTTGTTGAGTTGGCATTGGGAACATCTTTTTACATAGTTTTCTATATCGCTTTTTATGTTTTTCCAAAAGTATCGTTCTCTGATACGGTTGTACATGCGTGTTTGACCTACATGCCCAGCTACGGGTAAGTCATGATTTTGTTTTAGGATTTTAGGAATTTCGCTTGGGACTGGAAATATAATAGTATTTTTGTATATATTAATCGTAATATTCGTATTATGGAATACATATGCTAGGATATTATATGTTTTGACGTATGAAAGTTTGACGAAGGGATCTTTAAAATCTGAAATAGCAATTTCTTTGGGAGTTTCATCATTTAATAATGCGTTTTTTAGGTTTTTCAACGATTTGAATAAATCTGGATATGGAAGTTCATCAAAATGATGTACTTTAGTGAAAATTAAGTAGTATGATTTACTTTTACATTTAAGTTTTTGAAAGGAATACAGTGTTCTTTCTCTATTCATTAAATCAGAGGCGTCGCTGTAGTTAGCAAGGATTTCTTCAATATAAGGATTCGACTCGTCAAGATCAATGGATGTAGGAATAATGATGACTTTTGAATTTGAAGATAGTAGAGGGTTTGTATACTCGTGTATTATAGTGTTGTAAGTATAATTTTTATTAGATGTAGCTTTCAGGAAATCGGAGTACGAGTTTTCATGCACTTCGGGACTTGGTAGGTTTACGGGTGAGTTTTCAGAATTTTCGAAGTTTGGTAAGTTATAACCGTCAGGATTAAAAGGACTAGGCGGGAGCTCTGAATCTAAAGGGTTAGCACGTGAGGGGCCTGCTCTCGGGAAAGTAGGATTGTTAATATTGATGGGATTTGATATAGGAAAGACAGGGATGGATTCTAAATATTCGGTTTTTATTACATTTATAGGGGCTGATTCACATATTGGATATCTAGATAGTGCATCTGCAGGGGAGTTAAGTTTTCCCTTCTTATAGATAATTTCATATTCGTATTCTTCTAGTTTTAATCTCCATCTTTGTAATTTACTGGAGGGGTCTTTGTGATTAAAGAGCCATTTTAATGGACGGTGATCGGTAACGATTTGGAATTTGCGACCATACAGGTATGGCCTGAAGGTTTTACAACCAAAGAGGATTGCTAGTAATTCTTTTTCAGTGGTGTTGTAATTGGTTTCACTTTTATTAAGAGTACGAGACGCGTAAGCTATAGGTCTTTCTTTACCATTTTCTCCTTGAGAGAGTATGGCACTTATCGCGTAATTAGACGCGTCACATGTGAGTATGAATTGTTTAGAAAAGTCTGGATATGCTAGTAGAGGTGGGGATATGAGTCTAGTTTTTAAAGTTTCAAAAGCAAGTTGATGTTCGTTTTGCCACACGAATGGAATGTCCTTTTTCAGGAGGGAAGTTAGTGGTTTAGCGAATTTAGAAAAGTCGGGTATGAATTTTCGGTAGTACGACATGAGGCCTAGGAATGATTTTATGTCTTTCGCGGATTTAGGTCTCGGGAAATTGGATACGGCTTTGATTTTTTCAGGATCGGGTTTTACACCGTCATCGGTGATTTGATGACCGAGGTAGGAAACTTCTTTTCGAAGGAACTCGCATTTGTCAGGTTGCAGTTTAAGATTAAAGTCTCTGATACGTTGGAATACTAATTCTAGATTTTTGATGTGGGAATCTAGGTCATATGAGTAGATAACGATATCGTCGAGATAGACAAAGCATCGGATTCCTTGTAGTCCGGATAGGACGGAGTTCATGAGCCTCTGGAATGTTGACGGGGCGTTTTTCAGACCAAAGGGCATTCTTTCAAATTCGAAGTGTCCCTGTGGTACGCTGAACGCAGTTTTAGCTGCGTCTTCGGGTGATAATTTAATCTGATGAAATCCAGAAGCTAGATCTAGAGTTGAAAAGTACTTGGATTTTCCAAGTTGATCTAGTATTTCAGTGATGTTGGGAATAGGATAAGAATCTCCGATAGTGACATCGTTTAACTTCCTGTAGTCTATTACAACTCTCCATTTTCGTTGTCCGGAAGCATCTAATTTTTTGGGAACGACCCAAATGGGTGCGGACCATGGGGACATAGAAGGTTTAATGATGCCCTCGTTCAGCATTTTAGTCATTTGTTTTTGAACTTCTTGTTTATGACATTCAGGAAATCTATAGGATTTAACGTGGATCGGTGCGTTACTTGTTGTCTTGATTTCATGTTGTAGCGCACTCGTTGTCGTCAGTGCGTCACCGGGTAGATGGAATATATCTGAGTAATTAGAGCAGGTTTGATGGAGGACGTTAATTTCTTCCGAGTTTAAGTGAGACGTTCTGAGTTGTTTAAGAACTTCTTTAGTGCGGGGATAGGTATCTTGAGGCGATATAGTATTGACAGGATATTCGTCACATTGAACGGATTCAGAGGGCATTTCGACTGGAATCAGAGTAAGATTCAAATTGGATTTAAGTGGTATAGGGGAGTCAGATATATTAGCAACAGTTATGTTGACTCTATTATTTTTCTTTGTGCTGACTAAGCAGTTTGATATCAATATATTTTTGTGTTGCGTTTGATCGAGAATTAACCCTTCTTTTATTTCAGGATTAGAGACGGAGCATTCTATTACCATTTCAGATCTGGCTGGAATATAATAAATAGGTTCGTTGAATTGGAGTGGTATTTGTAATTTATTAAATCTGATCTCTTGGCTAACATAGTCAATGTTACCTCCGAAAGCGTTTAGCAAATCGCTTCCGATGATGCCATCATGAGGGAGATGTATTTTATCTACTACATGGAATTTGTGGTTTACGAGCTTTCGAGGCGAGTCGGATAATTGTAACTTAAGTGAGAAATGACCTAAGGTTACCGTGGTTCCTTGGTCGGGCTCTATCCCTTTTAGGTTTATAGGTTCGGCTATGAGTTCGGGGATTTTATGCATACAGCTTTTCTTGATGAGGCTAATTGCTGATCCAGAGTCTATTAAAAGGCATAGTGGTAAGTCTGAGACGGAAGTGTTGATAAGGAGATGTGGGAGTAAAGTTCTTCGTGGATCAGTGGTAATTTCAAATATTTCTTTAGGATTTGCGGATTTTTTTTGTACAGATTCGGCGATTTTGGATTTAGTAGAATTAGGGATTTTAATGAATATAGTAGGTTCAGTAGATTTAGTACATTCAGTGGGTTTAGTTGATACAGTGGATTTAGTAGATTCAGTGGAATTAGTAGATACAGTCGATTTAGTAGATACGATGGATTTAGTAGATTCAGTGGATTTAGTAGATGCGGTGTCCAATGGATGTGGTAAGTGGTGTCTCGCACGACACCGATACGAGCCACTTAATAGTTTTTTGGGTCATTGTCGGTTTCATCGTTAAATTCACCTTGTTCGTTTGATTCCTCAACAAAATTTACTTGTTGTGGTGGTTTGTAACCGGAAGTAGAAGGTTGTTCATTATTACGGAAACGATTATTGTTATATTCGCGTTTACGGCAATTTTCGATTGAGTGCCCCGGGAATTTACAGTATCGGCAAATATCGGATTGTTGGGATCTAGGAGGGATAGCTTTATTTGGTCTAGAAAACCTATTTTCCGTAGGTTGTTTTCTCTTGAACATTGATTGTTGAATGCGCTCTTCGTTGATAGCGTAATTTACGGCCTCGTTTAGGGTTTGTGGAGACCTGCATCTCACCATGTTAGAGATACGCGGGAGTAGACCCATCGTGAAATGATGGAGAGCTAAATCTTCCATTGCCGCTATACGGCCGGGAAGTTCTTTGGCTTTAGCAGTGGATAGTGACACTTCTGTAAGCAGACGTGAGAGGCATGTCTCGATTTTTAGTGCGAATTCGTTAACGTTTTCTAGCGGGCTTTGTTTGCTCTCTTGGAGTTCAGTAAGAAGATAGGCATAGTGCTTCCTGTCGCAAAATTGGGTTTTTAGAAATTCTTTTAATTGTTCCCAGGTACTGAACTCTTTTATTGAGCAAACAACTTCCGCTTTCCCTTCAAGTCGGCTTAGGATATATTTGAACAAAATAGGTTTCTGTGATTCTGTGGCAAGTTGATAAGCGTTATTGCAGTTGGTAATAAATGAGTTGAGTATTTCCCGGGTTCCGTCGTATGACTTGACGAATTTGAACAGGCTGTTGAGGTCCATTTCGGGAGTTACCTTTTGTAGGGATTCCGGGATTACTTCGGGTTTCAGAGCTTTAGGCATAATAGTGTGAAGATGCGGTGTAGCGTCGTTGTATAATATTTGAAGGACTCACGACAGGCAGGCGAGCGTGAGTGCTAGCTGCATTCCTGCGGACTGCGTGCTGAAATTGTTGATTGTGCCGTCTAGGTCGTCTAAGTGACGGCTGGATGGATGTAACACTTGTTTTGGTTGCACTTGCACTAGCGTTTGCACTTGTTTTAATGAGATTTTCATTGATTTTAATTGATTTTCACTAGTTTTCACTGGTTTTTCCGAGTGATTCTTCGGCGGGACGGAGACGGACCGTGGGATTTACTTTTAAATCCCTTAAGCTGCCACCAATGTTAGGCTTTGCCTTTATGGAGGGTTTTGAAAAAAGGCAAACTGTTTTACTTGAAATATTATATGTATTTTAAAAAAGATTTAGATATTACAAAATTAGGAATTAGAACGTGTGTGGCTCTTTAGGATGACGGAGAGAGACTGGGGTAAGTGTCCTCAGATTTGGGCGACGGCGGAAGGCCCTTAACGGTGCCACTTGAGATTGGAATGCTGAGAAGTGCAGAATGTACTTCTCTTAATTATTAATTTTTAATGTATTAGCGAGTCAGAGTTATAACAGTACGCATCCCCGCTCAGACGCGGAGAGCTGAACGGACTTCAAACTAAATCGTTGTTTTCTATGGACAAAAGCTGAACAGAGCTGCATAAGTGTGGTTAGTCCCTTAGGGTCCTAGCATCAAGTTAAATAGCCATTAATCTTTTATTATTTCAAGCAATTTTGTCACATTGTACAGTATGGAAATACCGTCCCTTCTTTACTGGACTGTCTAGTAAAATTTTTAAACGCATTTAACAGTTTTTTTTAAACAGAAGTCAGACGATTATCTCTTTAAAACGAGACTAATGCCATTAATTAGTCGATTACATATTTTTTATCTTCGCCCACCTAATCGTACACAAAATACAAAGTGTAAAATTCTCCACAATTCAATGTTCAATTAGCTCCTACGCCGGCCATAAGGCAACACAAACAACACGTTTACACCTAGGTCGGTACATCGATATCGTGTCGATAACCCCGCCTCGTTTATAGTTTTATGCACATCACTATCTGCGCTGTAATGATGTAGTTTTGCTTCTTGATCGTCGCCGTGTGAACGGATCACACGGCGACGATCAGTACGATATTTAACTGTATGTATAATTTTGGGATCACATGGCAGTTTCATACTGCATTTATTACATTGGGATGTTGACGTGTGATCCCAACTTTTTACCGAAAACAAAAAACCTTACTGATCATCTCCGTGTGAACGGGGTCTATGGTAATGTAGTACAGAGGCCAGCACATCAAGCTACCCGAAACTGTCAGTTTCCCAATCAACTTTAAATCTTATACATTTAGCGATAAAGTTGTAAATCTATTAAGGCCCTATACTACCTCAAATGGCTTAGCATGATCCTTCGTTATGTCGAAAATACTGCAGCATTAATTTTGAAATAAATACATATATGGTAAATTTGAGGATTAATGTTAGGTCTTATGTTAGACGAAAACACGATTCCATAAAATTTTCTCGATAGAAAAAAATTCCAAAGTTACCTCCAAACCGAACAATAAACCGCTGGTATTCAAAAAATACTTCAAATTGGATCATAAAACTTTGTATACTAACCGAACTAACTATAAAGCAGGTCTTATGTTATTTACTTTTTTTAATTACCATTATTTTCACCGTAAAAAGCAAATACCTAAACTATTGGCGCTGCCTGCCGCCTAGCACCGCACTCTGTCTCGCTCTCACTCAGTCCGCGAGCAGTATCGTGCGAGCGAGTTAAAGAGTGAATTTTAGCTGAGGTCACACCCCGGACACTCCGTACAACGCGCGCAAAATAATTACCTACTACTACTACATAGCCCAAATCACGTTGGTACACGTGCAAATGTGTGCGTAAACTCTAGTAGGGTTGGTTGTCGTGCGGAGCATAAAAAAAATGGCGGGAACGACGACGACGCGACTAGAAAGGACTAGTTTGATTGTTTATCTAATTAGTCGGGTTCGTAATGAAATAAAAATAATATTATAATAGTTAAGTAATAAATGTAAAACTTTTTAACAATAACTTTAATTTCGGAAGTCGGTGTCTTTGGATCTGTATTTTAGTTTATTGCCACTGACTTACGAAATTAAAGTTATTTTTCACTTTGTACTTAGTGTTTTTTTGGAAGTCGGTTTTTTTTTCGCATTGTGACGAGCATAAATTGTGCTTAGCAAACATAAATCGCAACCTGTGAAATACTTATTATTGAGTAGTCCCGGTGGCCATCTGTGGTCTTCATCATCAGTTCCACTTCACTAAATGTTGCTATCCCAGAGCAAATACCCATGCAAATAAGGTACTTAGCTAAATATTGCTTACACTAAAATATTTTCGTTTAAATGACCTACTTAACTATAAATAATCGGTTATTATATCGCATGGTATTAAAATGCGATATCTTACAAACATTTATGTAAATACAAATTCGGAAAAGCATCACAATATCGAACCATCGTGATTAAAACTCAGATAAAACTTTTAAATCGCAAAATTGTATGTTCGTGTCAGCAGTACAGTGCTGCGGTTCTTTGTGAGCGCCCCTAGCTAATGAACCGCCGATAATGTCGCGGGTGTGCGGGGTGAGGTGCGGTATCTGATGTCAGCGCGGGGTAGGGAGTGGCCATTCTGTACGAAGTACTATTAAGTATTCTGTGCTGAGGTAGTGTAGGCTCTTAATGAAATTTGACAGATTGTAGTAGCTTGATGTGCCGGCCTCTGTACTTGATTTTTGAATTAAAGTGAATACTGTTTCTATTCGTGTTTTTACGTAACTAGCTGTTATAGGTAGTGCAATCCACGAAGACGCGCCCACTCTTCTTCCGAATCGTTAGTGGTTATCGCTAGTAAATTCCACTAGTGTTTTAGTTTTTTCAATACACACTAATTACCCACTAATAATAATTTGTGTGTATCAACAAAACTAAAACACTAGCGGAATGTTGCAGACTTGTGCTATAAGCATTAGGAAAAAGAGTGGGGCGCGTCTTCGTGGATTGCACTATCTATACCCGCGACGTCGTCTGCGTGTATTATGCAAATATGGAGGATGAAAATTAGCTTAAGTCATTCCTCAGGTCCAAGGCAATCTATTTGTGTCAAATTATTTCATAAAGATCGGTTCAGTGGGTAGGCGTGAAAGGTAAAAGACCTGCCATTCCATAATTACCATTAAAGATGATAATATAAAAATTACTTGTATTAACATTTTCGGCACACTGCAAGTCGTGTAGTACTGTGCAATGCTTCCAATGGTAACTTGATATACCCCCTTGTACGCAGTTGTCAAACCTATTGAGGTTAGCAACGGGATGGGGGGTATAGAGAGTTAACTAATTTGTAGAATCTAAGACACATTACCTTCCTTCTGGGACAATCGGGTAAAAAGATTTTTATAGATTTTGAGTAGTACTTCTTAATCAGAGCTACAAGAATCATAAGGCGATTGAACGACATTGATAGGGAGACGCTGTTAAGAGCCTACACTACCTCAGCTAAAATTCACTCTTTATCTCGCTCGCACGACACTGCTCGCGGACTGAGTGAGAGCGAGACAGAGTGCGGTGCTTGGCGGCAGGCAGCGCCAATAGTTTAGGTATTTGCTTTTTACGGTGAAAATAATGGTAATTACAAAAAAGTAACTAACATAAGACCTGCTTTATAGTTAGTTCGGTTAGTATACAAAGTTATTTTTTTAATACCAGCGGTTTATTGTTCGGTTTAGAGGTAACTTTGGAATTTTTTTCTATCGAGAAAATTTTATGAAATTGTGTTTTCGTCTAACATAAGACCTAAAATTAATCCTCAACTTTACCATATATTTATTTCAAAATTAATGCTGCAGTATTTTCGACATAACGGAGGATCATGCTAAGGCATTTGAGGTAGTATAGGCCCTTAAACATTTGTTTTCTTTTTTTGGTAAATATTATGCGATAATCTATAAAAAAATAAATACAATTGAAGTGACAGGCACTTCAATTGTTATGTCAAAATAACTGCTTTTTATTAAATGCATATGATTGTATAACCGGTACTTATAAGATTTTTTTTGTCTGTTTGTTTGTTCCGGCTAATCTCCGAAACGGCTAAGCCGATTTTGATGAAATTTGGTAAGGGGATACTTTGAAACCTGCGGAAGGACATAGGCTTTTTATCGACATACCACGCAGGTGGAGCCGCAGGCGGAAGCCGTGTGTTGTAAAATTTTATTGAAAAAAAAAACAAGATTGCGATTATGGCTATGAGCTAAAAGTACCGCGCACACGTAGTATATTTTAGTCCTGACCATAGGTATTCTACCGGATAAGGGGTCGTTTTGCTATTAAATTCCCATTAGTTATTTCCAAATTGTCATTATCATTACTCTTGACAAACATTTGAAATACATAATTTTCCTGCTTTCACGAAACAAAACCTCCCTTTCTGCCGTAGTCGGGTAAAAAAGGGAAGTTCTTTATCTTACTATGACGCACCATTCTGTTTCAAAGCCTTGATTTTACTTAGTAACTTGATTCGTTACAGAAAAACCTTACATAGAAGTTTTAATTTCGTTTATTTGACAAAAAAACATTGCTTAGCTATTACATCAAGCAAATTCAGACAATACATCACTCTTATTACATAAAAACGTAAATAGAAATATCAAGTTACTGTTTCTCTGTAATTTGTGAAGTTTATGATGCTTGAAAGAGTAAGCAGAGTTAGGAATATTACGATTAAATTACGTACATTGCAAAGTGTGGCGATATTGGACATTATTATTTTTCACTAGCTGCGCCCCGCGGTTTCACCCCCGTAAGTTCTGATCCCGTGGGAATATCGGGATAAAAAGTATCCTATGTGTTATTCTGATGTATTAACTATATTACTGTACAGTTTCATCAAAATCCGTTCAGTAGTTTTTGCGTGAAAGAGTAACAAACATCCATCCATCCATCCTCACAAACTTTCGCATTTTATAATATTAGTAGGATAACAATCAATCAGCACTTTTCGAACGCTAAGAAAGGAACACGGGTGGGTTTTAGTCGGTAAGAGTCTGACACTCCCTCCTGCTCCACCCTGAGCGGGAGGGATCATTTGATGATTTCCCATCCACAAAAAAAAGGGAATGGTTAATCGTAGGCTTCATGTGAAGCAGCTTGTTTGCTTGCTTCATGTGAAGAGTAGCTGGTACATGGTGGCCATGGAACAAGTTAAGGGGACTACATGACCTAGCGAGGTCACTGTCGGACTGCATAGAAAAGAAAGAGAAGCGTGATGACACAACGCTGGTAATTTATTGCAGAATACGAAGCCATTATCTATTAGTTACAAAAAATCTATTGTTTGGACTAAAAAAATTAAAACACTAGTGGTTTTAGTATGTTGCTTGTAGAATAATCTGACAAAAAATCAGAATGATTGTACGTATATTAGTTTGGTTTTTATTGTGAAAAGAAAGTTTTTAGAGGAATCTTCGTGATTTTTTTCTATCGTATCAAATCAGTTGTATTATGTTTTCAACACCTTAGGAATATCATATTTTTTTCTGATTTTGTTTACTGTAGTCGATCATACACTTTTAGGCATTAAAAAACTTGCGTTTTTTTTTTGCGTTTGGGTCCTTAGTCCCCTTAAAAGGCGTGCGACTGAAGAGGTCTTTACTCCGTGGTACACTGAAAACTGACATATTTCGTCACATATGACGTTACCGACCAAACTACACTCAGTAGTTTTCAGTGTCATTGCACCCTTTTGAGTTGTCGCCAAGGATAGCTCCGATACGGTGCGTACAGAATAGACAACGTTTTGGTAAGTTTCCAATTTAGATACACATGAAGAAACTGAAGTTTGTTGCTTTAGTATTGCTGACGTGTTTGGCTTAAATGTAAGTCATTGAGCTCCTTACTTTTATGTATGAATCATTATTTAAGTCAAAGGTTACACGCTCAGTCTGGCGTCAGTTCAGTCCATCAGTTTGGTCCGGCTAAGACTAATGACAGAATGATGGATGAAAAACACGTTTACTTTTTGTCATTCTGGACCATCAGTCCGTCAGTCAACCGGTTAGACGATAATTCTCCCGTCATTCTGAGCAGACTGATGGATCAGAGTGACGCCAGACTGAGCGTGTAACCTTTGACTAAAGAATATTGTCTTCAATCTATATACAACGTGTAACGTTAAATGCGCAAAACCTGAAAATTGTTTGTTCATAATTGACTACTGAATCGATTTCAGTAACTTTTAATATAGGTTTTTTTTTTTTTTTTTCAAAAAATTATGTATTTTTTCATACTAACCGCCGATTGAGCCAAATAAAATTAAACCTTCTCTAAAGGCAATAAGACGCAATTTCAAATGCATAAAGTAATGCTAGTGTCAACACGATTTTTTTTAATAAAAATAGAAAGCTTTAAAAAAAATAAGTTTTTGTCATTGAATTATGCTTTTAACTCAATACTCTAATTGGGGTGTATGAGATCTTGCATTAATTATGTTACACCTTGTATAAAATTGCCATGACAGACTGATATATCAACGCACAGCCTAAACCGCTGATCCTAGAGACATGAAAGAGGGTGTGTTCTTTGTGACGAGTCCACTAAGGAAGGGCTTTTTGAAATTCCACCCCTAAAAGGGTGAATGAGGGGAGGGTGAAGTTTCACGCGGTCGAGTCGCGGGCAGAATCTAGTAATTTCTATAATTGTAAGCATAAGGCTAAACACCAACCAGCACTGGGCCCACGTGATGGGTTGCTTGCCAGAGAGTAAGCTTGTGTCCCAGCAGTAGGAAAATTATAAGCAGATTTTGGAAGCATTGGATTACTACAGGCTCATAATGACAAGCAAAAATGAATTGAGCAATTTTGTAAATATTACAGAAATTGGGAGACCGCGAATCGGCAAACGTAAGGTAGGACGCCCTCAGGCTAGGTGGAGCGACGATCTTCGCAGGATGGCTGGTTGCAGCTGGATGAGAGTTGCCGAAAATCGAGTTGAATGCCGTGCATTAGGAGGCCTACGTCCGGCAGTGGACTGATTAATTGACTTAAGACAAAATGTGATAAAAATTTCCAAGTTAATTTTGATAGGTAGGTAGTAACAATGATGCTAAATGAATTTTAAGTTTGAGTTTGTAGTAAGCTAACTTTATTACAGTTTTAGAGATTAGAACTTCTTCCGACGTTTAATATAAAGACAAACATTGTATGAACGACGCAAAGGAAATAAGAAATAAAATTTCGTTCTCTACATTCGCCATTTTGTTTTTACATTGTACCGGTGAAGAAATAATTGAATTAGTGTTTACGTATGGTTTACGTAGTCTTTTGTTAAACAATTAGATACGCGTATGGTAACAGGTGCTTGTTGCGATAGCATGAGTTGGTCGATTTGGGGACTAAATATTTTTTTTCATCATATGGAAATCCTTATAAAAACTGCTTCCATTAAGTATGTTTTTGGAAGACAAGCCCTATTTTTAAGCCCGATTTTGCCTAAGGACTCCTAAACAAAATCTACATCCGGGAAAACCTATATTCCTTTTCCTTATTGGCGAATAACCATCACAGTCGGGTCGATAACATTCTAAAGAGCGTTCAACTTGTACGAAACGCTGATCGCTATCAAAATGGGTACGTCTATAAGCGTGTTACTGATAACATTATACACACAGCAATACAAAAACATTAAAAGAAAGATTATTATTATCGAAATCATGATTAATTTTGTATTTCTAAATAAAAATGCTATTATAGCTTTAGAAGGTAACACGGATATCAGTCATCGACGCGCAAACTGTATAAACCATGAATTCAACATAAGACATGATTCTCGACGTAGCGCATCAATTTTACTTCTGTTATCAAGAACATCTTTTCTCTATATCGTCGGCTAAATATTCAAAGCTGCTAACTCCATTTTGGCTAAACTGACTTTTTGGTATCAAATGAAAGAGAAAAATATTTTCTCTTACCAATGTCAGTTTAGCCAAATATGGAGCTAGCAGCTTGTTTGGCTAAACTGACATTTTGGTAAGAGAAAATATTTGTCTCTTTCATTTGATACCAAAAAGTCAGTTTAGCCAAAATGGAGTTAGCAGCTTTGAATATTTACCCAACGATGGCCCCGATTCTGTTGTTCACAAACTAAATTATTTTTAAGTTCAGTGCATCTTTTTCTTTTTATTTCATTAAGAAAAGGACAGAAGATAAATATTAGTTTAGTCCTGTCAAATTAGATAATCCATAGACAAGTTTAGATGTGATTAAAAAATTTGACAGGACTAAACTGATATTTATCTTCTGTCCTTTTCTTAATGAAATATAAATAAAAAGATGCACTGAACTTAAATTTAATTTAGTTTGTGAACAACAGAATCGGGGCCGATATGTAACATTATAGTTTACGCATAAAAAAATTGTCTCCGATACTTAATTTAACGTTTGTTCTGTATTTACAGGCGACCTACTTGCCACCAACCGTTACATACAACTGTAAAATATAAATCAAACTATAAACGTCACGTTAATGATTCGCGATTCCTGTAACTAACGGATGGTTTTCGCTCAGCACTTGAATCTTCGGCAAAATTATAGCAGTCTAGCCTTCAGAAGAACACAGGTGAGTGAGAATTCCTTTATACAATGTGTAACATAGTTAACGCAAGACCTCATACACCCCAATTAGAATATTGATTTAAAAGCATAATACAATAACCAAAACTTATTTTTTTTAAAGCTTGCTATTTTTATTAAGAAAATCGTGTTGACATTAGCATTATTATTATTATTATCTATTTATTTCAGGCATCAAGGCCCATATAAACATATACAATACAATATTAATATAACTTAAAAATACTATAAATACATAAACCATTATAATTACACTAAAAACTAACTAACACACACGAATTAGTGTCTGCGTCGTGTTTCGGTGTGTGTTATTTTAAATGCATTACTTAATGCATTTAAAATTGAGCCTTATTGCGTTGAAATAAGATTTAATTTTCTTTAGCTCAACCGGCGGCGGTCAGTCCGGCAAAATACATAATTTTTGAAAAAAGACCAATATTAAAAGTTACTGAAATCGATTCAGTAGTCAATTATGAACAAACTATTTTCAGGACTTGCGTTTATTCTGTTACAAGTTGTAAGTATATCTTTAGATTTTACCTGAAAAAATAACGCGTTTTCGGAACTCATTGCTTTCCCATATTACCAGCAGGCTTAGCATGACGCATTCTATTTCTACGTAGAATAGACACAGCTCTTTCTATACAAAGTGACATTTCGTTTCTCCACTTTTGACATCGCACCGTAGAAATCCTTCTACAATCTGTCATTTTGTCTTTCGTTTCTAACGATCTTTGTCTAGGTCTTTTTATATGTAGACTATTTCAGAAGAAAGTTTTCTATCCCAACTGTCAAAATGACACTGACGACTGACAGTTGTAAGGAGATTTTAAACTTTCTACACGACGGCCACAAAGTATATACGGTTATCTACAAAATCATGATTTTAGAGGAGAGCGTTTTGAACGCAAGACTGTGATAATTAATAGAAGAACAAAGCTATCTTCTCCTATTTTACATCATTTACTTACATAATAGGGCATTACGAAGGAAGTGGTTAAGGCCAATATTACTACAATATTTTTTTGTTCCAAAACACGGTACTTCGACACTGAGAACAATTTTTGTAGTTGTCTTTATATACTTGATTTATTATCAGTAAAAAAAACGAATAAAAATCCTAAGACAAAACAGAATTCCGAGTCGAATTATGTAAAAGAGTATGTATTTCGTAAAAAGTGCAGTTGACTCTTTCTACTTTGCTACCGTCGTACTGTCTACACGAAATGTCATCTTTGTCTACTCTTCCGTCGACAAAACGGTGCTCATGCTAAGCCTGCTGGAGTAAATGAGTTTTTGAATTGTCCTTCTACCATTCTCCCCTGTCGACCGTCTCCCTATCATCGATTCCTTTCATAACACCCCTCTCACAATCCATCCATTTTCTCTGGTCTTCCTCTCCACCATCCATCAATATTTATATGCAGACTGGATGCGGAAGGCGGAGGACAGGGTGTTGTGGCGCAGCCTGGGAGAGGCCTATGTCCAGCAGCGGACTGCGATAGACCGAGTTGATTGATTGATTTAAGAGGTGTTGAAAGTTCTAAGTCTATAGACCAGACGGGTGTTGTGTCTGGCGGGCAACTGCCCGATGTTTCATGTCGGGCCGTTGTATACACAGGGTGGTCAAAAAGTCGTGGATCAAACGAATAATAGGGAAATAAAGGAGGTCATTTCCAACGCTTTTAAATTCAGAAATAATTTGTGGTAGGGCTTAAAATTTTTTGGAATAATAGTAATTGCTCTTGAAATTTGGTACCCAGAGCCGCAATAGAACTTTTGTAGTGCTGATACATTATCTAATAAACATCATTTGTTTTTTGTTTTATTGTTTTGTATCGCGTTTTTTTTTTTAAATTAATCTAAATTGTAAAAGAACTCTGTATACAAAAATAGTCGTAACTTTTGGGGCAATTGAATTATGGCCATGCTGTAGAAAGATTTTTTGTTGGAAATGACCTCCTTTATCTCCCAATTTCATTTGATCCACGACTTTTTGCCCACCCTGTATATGCTAGTTGCGCTTTAAACTTTACTTGCGAGATGCAGGATTTTGCGTGTCCGTACCGCTACAAGTCCATTTTGATAGGTAGTAACAATGATGCTAAATGAATTCTAAATTTGAGTTTGTAGTAAGCTAACTTTATTACAGTTCCAGAGATTATAACTTCTTCCGACGTTTAATATATAAAGAAGCATTACATGAACGACGCAAAGGAAATAAAAAATAAAATTTCGTTCTATACATCCGCCATTTTGTTTCTCCATTGTACCGGTGAAGAAAAAATATGATCGAAGTGTTTACGTAGTCTTTTTGTTAAACAATTAGATACGCGTATGGTTACTACAGGTAAAAATAACATGTCCCGAATATTTTGAACAAGATAAAACTAAATAATTATGTACAGAATTTGACATTTCGTTTTACAGTAAGCGCCGCCATCTTTACGGCTGCGTAAAACTAAAAATTTATAAGTCTCTGTTTATAGTATTATCTAAGAACTTTGCTGTAACCACAATGGAATTGTTTAAAAAGTTAAAACAACCATGGCCACACCAGGAAATGGCCATAATTATGTATGAATGAAGGAAAATATGATAATTATATAAGTAATTATAAAATATACTTTAATTGTAGAGGAATTTTCAAAGTCCGGTTAGTTACACCATGAGTTACCGTGGTCCTGGCACAGACAACTGAAGGAACACGGGTGGGGTTTAGTCAGTGTAAAAGTCTGACACGCCCACCTGCTCCTGCCAGAGCGGGAGAAGTTATTTGATATTTCCACCCAAAAAAAAAAAGGTTAGTTACACCATTTATAACTCACGAACGGCTGGACCGATTTTTATGATCTTTTATTTTTTGGATTTGTCTCCGCTCCAAATAGCAGAATAACTATTAAAAATGAAGGAAAATACACAAAAAATGTCTTTTTCTCATACATTCTGAGGCGGTTTGAAGTTCGCTCAGTATGTTCTGTATGAAAGCGCTGGTTTCTAAGCCTTACCTTCATTTAAAAAAAAAATATATATTTATCTCTTTAGTTCTTAACTTAGTACCAAGCTATTATGACGACAAGACTCGGTTTATTCTGGATAGATACCAAGATATTATTCATTTTAATAATTCTTACCTGCGATTGATTCTGGGGAGCCATAGGCGAGGGCTCATCAGGCCCCAGCCTCGGGACACCTGTCCGTTTCATCATCTTTGATGATCAGCGATTTCCCATCACACGATCACCTGGAATTACAGAAAATTATATTATAAGTATGATTTTTATAAACAGATATTAAGTATTTTAATAAATATAAAAATGTAATGCAACCTTTATTGTGAATTTATTAGATTTTCTGTAGACTGCAGTTTTAGATATTTATTTATAAGTTTGAGGGTTTGTTTAAGATAAATGATCCTATTTAAGGCAAAAAGTCGACTTTTTTAAAATGAATGTATGTTATGTAAACGGTAAGGCTAAGGTTTCTTTTGATAAATAAAAGCTGTACTCAACAAAATAAGAAACATTGAAGGTTTTTTGTTAATCATTGTTAGCTTATGGACTTGTGGAGCTCGAGGCTAAGTAACAACAGCTGGACGGGTCGATCGATCAGGTTAAGCTACGCTTGCCGCGGTCGGTCCGTGGATGGGTGACCATTTTTACATACGCTAGAAAGTCGACCACTATTCTCACCAAGGGGTATCGTGTTACCCAGTAACTGGGTTACGGATCTAAGATAAGCAGTTGCTCCATGTAAAATACTTCAGCTGCATCCAATTAAGACTGGAGCTGACCCCAATAGTTGGGAAAAGGCTAGGCAGATGATTGCGTTTTGTTAGCTTAATGATAAAGTATTTATGACCATGTGGCAAACCGCATGTCAATAAAGAAGAGTTCATTACTTAAATAACATGTTAATCTAATTAATGGTTTCCTAATCTATACCTACACAAACGTGTCTTCAGCTGATAATAAAGAAATCAATATTATAATACATATCAACGCTTGAAAGGCACAATTGACTAAGCAACATAGGGCTAACTTTACAGAAGAACAGTTAATCATATAAATTACTAGCGACCCGCCCCGGCTTCGCACGGGTGCAATACTGATACTAAGTACAGGTATTTCAAGAATGCCAGCACGCGCCGCCGCGGCCGGTACCGCAGCAACCGCTATGTCCCTGCATTTTAAATCTGTAATATCTTCGAAAATATTCATTTAAATTACATGCTGTAAAGAGCCATATTTATCTATATTAAATGCACAATGTATTTAAGGTACTTAATTGGATAAGGATTAATGCTGTATTGCTTAAAATCGCTTCGTAAATAAGCCATTATTTCTCGTAAAAAGTAAAGGATAAAAAATTATTATTGTGGGTTATCCCTAAGAGATAGACATATACCATCGCGGACTTTTTGTAGACCTTTTTAAGGTGTACAATACTAGTACATACATTATTTTGACCTATCTCGTAGGGTTCAGCCAGCGTTTGAAAAGTAAGCGCAAAAATATGTGTTTATTTACGACATCACATGCATGCATGTATTATATATATAAACCTTCCTCTTGAATCACTCTATCTATTAAAAAAAACCGCATCAAAATCCGTTGCGTAGTTTTAAAGATCTAAGCGTTCAAAGTGACAGAGAAAGCGACTTTGTTTTATACTATGTAGTGATGATTCTGATGATAAAATAAGATTTCTGAAACAGTAAGAAGTAGGTACGCCTGTAATATGATTACAAAAATTTATATGATTTTTTTTCTGAGTTAAACTTTAAACTTTTCTCCTGTAAACTTAGCCCTTTGTTGCTTAGACAATTTTGCCTTTCAAGTGTAGATATTAATAACCTAGCCTAGCATGCATTATCAAGTGGTTACCATCTAGCCACATGCTTTCTGGCAGGTTAAACAACACAGAGTATTATAAGACATAATTCAAACTCATCGGACAAATCTTTTGCAGGAGTTTTGAAGAAACTAGGAGACCTAAATTACTTCTAGAGGGACGTGGACTAGTTGAAATGACCAGCGAAGGCCGCCATTGCCCACATATCGCACACCTAGATCTAAACAGCGATTAACTCAAAAAAACACTTTTTCCAGAAAAGATGAAAACTGATTACTGTCTCCCTGTGCACTGAAGGAGTTTTCTGTATTGATCAATACTTTTTAAAATGCAGATAGTAGAAGATTTTATAAGAATCTTGTGTTTTAATCGTGTAGTGAGTTAAGGAATTTGATGATACACATAACTCAAAAATTGAGATTTACGAGTTAGCTCTCTTTAGATCTAGGTCAGAACATGAATACTGTCAGACTTATGTCAAGCAATTTGATTGGTTTTTGTCATTTTTTCAATGATTTAATTTACAGCATTCAATTATTTTTTTCTGTGTTAATAATTGTTTCAGAAACTGGTGGGCAGTGTTTTGTTTATTTGTATTAACATTTTCGGCACACTGCAAGTCGTGTAGTACTGTGCAATGCTTCCAATGCTAACTTGATATACCCCCTTGTACGCAGTTGTCAAACCTATTGAGGTTAGCAACGGGATGGGGGGGATATGGGTTAAATGTATAAACCATGTGTACACCTAACTGTTCTAACCTAACTTTTTCATGAGGATGTCAGATATATTGTTTGTTTCTAAGTACCTGCAAGAAACCTAAATCTGATTTAAAAAAATACTTTAGTCCTTTCCTAGACAACTATCACACATGATAAGCGATAAAGCAGTTTAATAAAAGATGGTGCATACAGGCATACTGCATGCTTGGCTAGGAGTAGGTACCTAACCTATTTAGGTAGGTACTTATGACTTGACTGAAGTCTTAGGGGCGAATCTCACAGTGAACTTCACATAATTGACAGGATAATAAAATTATGCACTAGCGCCGCCGTTTTGTTAAAATGTCCTTACCTACTTCATATAGGTTATTTATGTAACTCAGTTATTCTTTCTGACATATACCAAGGTTGAAGTTAAGTATGTCGGGCGCAACACAAGTAACCAAAAAAGCTGATAAACTAATGACATTTGATAAACCGCGCCTACTCCATTTTAACGAAGACTAAACATCACGTATGTACTTAGTACTTTTTGGTCAGTTTCTCGTCTTATGGATTACTCTATCTGTTGTTGCCGAAAACGTGGAAACTAATGATTATAGCACACAGTTTTGTACACGGAAACTACAAGTGCCATGAAACACTGATAAAATTAATGAAAAAACGCGTCCGTATAGGTTAGGCTCAATACGCGCATGTGATTATGGAAATAACGATTTTTCTGCGATAAATACTTCTTTCAATACATAAATTATCTCGAACAAGACAAATTATCAGAACTGGAATCATTACAGCTCACTTTGACGAATCTAGTTCATCGATCCGCTAGTTGCTGATTAATTAACAAGCGATAATAACAGCGCCCGCCATTTTCAGTTGTTTTGTTTTAATTGTTTAACTACAGTACTGTCAATGCATGTAATTAATTATTGATAATGATGAAAGGATTACGTAATAATGTAACTCACCATCCGATTTTTTGTGAATGAATAATTTCTATTTATTTACTTTATTCATAAAATAGCGGTTATTTAAATTTTGACAGTCACACACACTTGTCAAGTACTGTACTCGAAAAAACGTAAATCGAAAATGAAAAAAAAAAGTATTGTGAAATGACGTCACGTCCTGAATTCAATCATTCTACATCGTTCCACTTTCTTACGACTTTAGCATTTTTAGCATGTCGTTCAGGGTCAAAATTATAAAACGACATTGAATATTTCGCAAATAACATGAATTTATCGAATAACTGGATTGGATAACGCCAATAAAGAAACGAAAATATGCAACGTGACTAACACAACGTACTACGTTGAATATACATAGCTTTTATAAACATATTACGCAACTTAAACACGAACATAAAGGTACTCGAAAGCTAGAAGGCGAGGGGCGCATTCGAATTTGGAATTTCGAATCTCCGGTCACAGCACCCACACAGGTTTCGTTCAGAAACCGGTCCGGCAGAGACGACGACGATGACACAAACTCGTACTTATTTATAGCGGAAAACGTACACAAATCGATAACACCCTAGCTAGCTGCACAACAGCGACCGACCGGGCCGGCGCAAATTACCTACTTACTCGCTCAAACTTTCAAGTCTGCAGCGCAGGCCACTAAACAATATATCGAGTACAGGAGAATTATAATAAAGTCCCGCCTTTTTTACATGGCCACGTTCTGAAATCTTCTATTTAGATATCGGACTCACCTCTTTCACGGTACAGTCACTCACAAAATCTTTAGGTATTATTATTTCTACAATGAATCATAGCGAACGGATCTCGTTTGAAGAAAAAGTTAAAGGTGGTTAAGGATAATCATCTTTCAGAATAGAGCGGTAAAGTCCGGTTTGCATCGGGCCGGGGGAAACGAGGACGGCGCGGCGGTATTCGTCACCGACGTAGAAAATGGCGACTAAATACCAACAATTACACAGCACGACTCACCGAACGTCAATGCGAATCAATGTTACACGAAGGAGAATAGAAGTCAACCCAGTTTACTGGACGCGGAGATGTGAGCTCATATCTATCTGTTGCAATTCAGATAACGATTGGCCTCGAACGCATAGATGTCAAAAACTAACAAAAAGAGTACATACCGATGAATATTAAATGATGACACGTCGGTATCTTCAATTACATGTAGAAAACGTCTTATAAAACTCAAAAAACAGTTTCGAGACAATGAATAAAGATAATAGCGCGTCACGGCTTGCTCCGAGCGAGCACATTCGTGCGCCTCCAAATAGCGCAACGGCGCAACTTTTTCGAGCGCGGCGTCAACACGGTCAGGTGGGCGAGGTTGCGACACTGCCATAGCGCTATCTCGCTCGCGCTGTATGCTATCTCTTTCGCACCCGCGATACTGACGCGCTGGGACTGGAGGGACGCAAGCGGAGCCCTTCCTCGGACAAACGTCGCGCACCGAGCTGCGCGGCCGACTGACTGCTCAACAGCGCCTCCAACTGCGGCGGCTCGACCGAGAATCGAGCCAGAGCCACTAGACGGAACGGCAACGCCGCCATAGAAATAATAGCGAGCGAAACAGACTTGCAACGATATGAAATGCCACGAACCACCGCTGCCGCGGCACTGGCGGACCAAAACAAAATCTCCTTTCTCTAAAATTATACAACAGTCGGTATTGAGAGCACACCCGGGCCACTCGGCGTCTATTTCCCGCCAAAAACAATGCACCGATATAAAACTACATAGGAAATGCACAAAAGATTACAATTTGTTGAGACATGGTTCCTGATCAATTTCATGGGCTTAGCCTATTGAAGTATGGATTTTTGTGCTTCCTACCAACATAGTTGTTGTACGGATGGTTCAAGCCGTATGTAAGCTTGACAACAAGCGGGGGTATTGGTGAGGAGAATAAAATCACTGCAGTGAATTAGAGGCATTTGTACCTAATGTGAAAACGTTCGTTTCTTGATTGGTAAGCCAAAAAATTTGATAAAACAAGAGAAGGCTGATTACGATTAGAGCAAGATTTATCATGAGATGGTGCAAATAATTTCAATAGGTTAGTAGTTTGCTAGGTGTTATAGAAAGGTAGACAGATTGATATCCTCTGCCTAGACTTTTCCCAACTATGTTGGGGACGGTTTCCAGTCTAACCCGACGCAGCAAAATACTAATGTTTTACATGGAGCGACTGCCTATCTGCTCCACAACCCAGTTACTGGGTAATACAATATCCCTTGGTAAGACTGGTTGTCAGACTACCCGTAACGACTGTCAAAGACCCACGAATGACAGCCGTGACCTACGGCAGATTGATTGCAAGATGTAATGGCCGAAATTCTGATTGTTACAAAAATCACGATGAGTACAGCTGCTGAAAGCAAGTAATGGGTCAGCTTGTTAAAAAATAAAGCTGTTTAGATAGAAAAATGAGAAAACACAGTTGCCGTTTCATTTTGTTTTATTAATTACTTAGAAGGTTTTTATGGGTCAAAACAAAAAGAAACAAATTGCAAATATTATGTTGTTTTATTTTCATTAAGATTTTTCTATTCATTTTAGCTGCCTGTCCTATGGTTCAGCAAAACCTAAAAATATTTTGTCAGAGTGTATTAAAATATTCGACAAAAAAAAATATCTACACAGTTGAATATCTAACTACAAATAATATTGGTAATACTACAACTACCACTAATTACAAAATTATCAAAATAAGCAAAAAGATTTATAAGTGTAAATTGGAGATCTAGTCAAATTTTAATTAAACCATTAGATAAACTCTAATGGTTTAATTAAAATTTGACTGAGAATGAAAATAACATCAGTCCAATAGATATGAATATCTAAGTTCTAACACAAGCCTGATAAATGACCTTGTTAAAAAACACTGGCGTCATAAACAACGAAGAAACAAACTAAATACGAGGTGTATTTAGTTTGTTTCTTCGTTGTAACCAACCAAAACAGCAAGCTATGATACTTGAAAATGATGATATGTTAGAAAATACAAAAAATACTGCAAATCAACTTTTAAACACTCAAAGTTACCGTGATAACAAGTGATGAATTTTTTTTTTTTTTTTTAATAATAATAATAATCTTTATTTTTCTCTCTTCACAAAGGTACATATAGTTATAGTCAGAGACAAGAATTATAGCGTTATGACAAAAATGCATAAAATATGATCCTTTGTGAGAGACTGGCGTCCATACTAGGATACCCTGTGTGACGGAGTGATGAAATTTAGTTATAAGTGTGAACTAATGATGAGCTAAACATGAATCAAAGATGGAAACATGCACCCTGAATCGATATTGGTAAAGGTACACCGTTTTGGAAATACAAAGTGGACTAATCTAAATGAAAGGAATACAATTTGGAACATCACACTTATCGTTTCAATCCAACTTTTTTTTTTTTCAAACCAATGTCCATATTAATAGCATGGTTTCTAAAATTCACCATGACTGCTACAAATTGTTTTGCCAAGTCATGCGTTGGTGAGGTGATTAAATGGCAAATGCCACGTTTTAGACAGAACATAAAGGTCAGAAGGTGATACCTACCTTTGCATCTAAGGGAATATAGATTATGAACTAGCTGCAAGTTGAATGATTGTGTTTTCTTTGTTTCTTTTCGATTACCTGTCATTAGGTTCCGATAGCTTAAGAAACCTATTTCGTATGTAAATATCAATTAATTAGGAACGCAACTTAAACCGTTACGATTATGACTACCAGTTCTGTAACCCACAATATGTAAGTGCATTGAAAACAGGTTCTAATTCTAAACCGTTTTCAAAGTAGCCCCACAAACTGTTCAATCGAATGCAAGATTTCCATCCAAGTAGTTTATAATATCTATCAGTATCTTTTGAGGAAGCGTTAATAAGTTAATACTGTCTAAGGACCCCATAACTTTTAAAGTTACCGTTCAATCTGTTAGTCCAGATATATTTATCTTATCGTGAGATAGATATATCTTTTTACTATCTTTTTTCACGTCGGTACGTGCCTTTGGTTTTTCTAAGATTAAAAAATATAGATCTTGTATTCTTTACAGAAACCAGTATTACTAAATTAAACAGATTTTTGGTCACAAGATTTTTGGCCTGACCCAGGAATTTTCGACAGTCTACAGATTTTTGTTACAATCTACTTCAATACCAATCTCTGTATATCCTTGCCCATTTCATCCATAAGTTACGTGAAAACCAAGGTGCAAAATTGCTCCCATCGAACCCCTTCCAAATGTCATAGTGACCTATTTGCATTAACAACTCTTTCGGGTCCTTTACAATAGCTCCATTGTGCTATGTTCAACGTCCATCATGGGTCACCCTAAATTTTATTCATAGAAAGGGCATACCAAAGAAGTTTTTATTCCACCAAAAGATAAAAATAAGAATAATTCCAGTCGGCAATTAGAGAAGCCATATTTTGCATTGAATTGAAGATAGCTGCATTGAAAGTCAGCATTCAATTAGATGTTAAAGACCTACATCAAGATCAGGCAAAGGAAAATGTGGTAGGTATTTATTTAAACGAGAGTTTTGCACCTCATTATCACCTTCAGTCGTAATTGTAAGCCAAGGGACAATGAGTCAACAAAGGAACTCGAAAATATTATGAAAGATTAAGACAAACAAGAAAATACCTGGCGAAGTGTCGAAAACTTAATACAAAAAAAAAAAAAATATTTTCCACAAAATTATCTCTTATTCAGAAGCAAAATAAGAATAACACAAAGGAAGTAGAAGAAAAGAGATTGAATAAAATTTCTGAAGTAATTAATTGCAAGTTGACTTAAATTTTGGCAGGGCAACTTAAACTATCAGCTGATACATGAAGCTTGTTGCCCATAACAAGACCTTTCCCAATGTGTGAATACAATAAACAGCACGCTAATCTATTTATCAACGCAGATGTTTATTTTTAAATTCGTACCATTTGTTGAATCTATTTCAAATCATGAATGCAACTATAGTTCCGAGGACCTCAATTTGGAATTCCATCCATTCTAATAGGTAACAATTAACCAACTAAACAATCTTATGATGAAACAGCACGCAAAATATGTAGAAAAATACCCATTTCCCCTCATTTCTTAATTTAAATAAATCCTTCATGATTAAGCAATATTTATATCTGTTGAGGGCCGCAGTGATGTAAACATAGGTACCTATATACAGATTATGACCAACCATTACTCTATCTATCAGGCCCTCGTCCACTCAATAACAACCTAGTTTGTTTGTTGGTTTATATGTGTGCGCAGTAAACAGGTATCAATAGACAACACTGGCACGCCAAGTATTAACCTCAATTAGCTCATCCATGTGTGAGTGCCACACACTAACTCAAGTTATTACTAAAATGTAATTACAACACCAATAATACGCTGGCATTAAGTATTAAACTCGTTTATCGTTTGTATTAAATTTATCCCATTGTTAATCGGAGGATACAAAACGTATAGCCTTGAAACTTCTTATCGAACAAGTGAGTCGACTGACGACTACACACAATTACGAACTGTGAAGCGCGACGTTGCCAACATTCAGCGCGCTACTGCGTCTTAATTTTACAGGTCCGCCGCCATTTTGTTTCCATTTATCAGATGCAACTTGCGAATGATGAGGCTCGATTTATTCTGTTTTTGTTAAGGCAAACAGATTCTTAAATAAAACACATTTAAAGAAAGCTAGTTAGCTAATAACCGCACTTTCCCGCATCAAAAAACACGCATGTTACGTAACCTTAGCAAGTTGTCTAACGATGTAAAATGCATGAGGTTAACTCTCGCATCGAGTATACTGCAGGCCGAAAGTTCAAGATATCTCAATAGCGAATATCGGATATGTTGTAGATGTCTAGATCATCGAGATTGCAAGCGTACCCTAGCCATACCTAGGTATTCATATAGGGGGCAAAGTGTCGGCGCAATATGGTTGCATACGTACTTTGAGAGGTTCGTGAGCCAGCGCCGGGTGCGGGGCGTTCGCCCCGTGCTGCCAGGGTAGCCCTCCGGCCGACTCACAACCAGATACATCACAAATACGGTCATTTTCAACGCAAATTCCGCGGTATCGATCACGCACAGACGCCATTTTGAACCGACACTGAGCGCGGACGAGCGCGCGACGTTGCCACGTCGCACGTTTCCAATCCGCACTTCTATTTCTGTCGCCCTCCCCCCGCGCACCGTGACGCCGGAGGTCGCCAAACAGCGCTCGACAAAACATTCACGATTTCAATTTATACATCAACTTCGCGGGTTCTTATTTGAAAAACTCATGATCTAGTAGGCCTTCGGATCCGGCAGGCGCGGGCAGGGGGAGGGGGGAGGTGGCCGAGTGAAGGGGAAGGGGTGTTATAACAGCGTTTCCAATGATAAGATAGTACTTATAGACATCGTATAGATGTACATGAATTGTAATATATCGTCCAAGCGCGCCCGGCTTTCACCAAAGAGCGGAGCGAGGCGCGGCCGCGCAGGACCGCGCCGACATGTGCCATTGGCCACCGCAGAGATCGATAGACAAACACCGACGAGGACGCCGACCTACATACGATACTGAGCCTTATTGCTGTAATAATAGAAGTCGTATTCGTCCGGTAGTGACTATAAACAAACTACCGCACGAGCACACTGACGTCGTCCACGTAGATACGCACGAACACAGGCGTTGTGAAAACGACGCGAGCAAGCGACGAGCTGCGCGACCTACCAATGTATACCATCATTGTATTATGGCAATTTTCTAGAGTCGAAATTCCTGTGCCGCGTCGCGCCCAGCGCGCCCTACCGAAGGACAAAGGGACGATTTCACACGGAAAACAAAGGGAAACGCCGGTCCACGGATAATAACACATTTTTTGTTTGATAAATTAACTTTAACAAGTTTTTATCGGGTGGCAACGCGTTGCCAAGTCGTCGGGTTGCGCCGATCGCGCGCTCTCTCATTATGAAATTGGGATTTTCTAACTGCACATGACGCAGTCGATTGATAAGATGATTTTTTGAAAGGTTACATAGAATTTGCAATACTACACTGGACTGAGTGAGTAACGTATGGTCATGGCACAGGTGCGCCGGACAAGTCGTAACAGGCAATATGGCATTATCCATCATAATAATTCCATTTCTCCTCCTTACACAAACAAAAGCAATCAAAATCAACTAAAAATACCACATAATAAGCTTGGAATAGGAAAAGACGCAATCTGTCAAGCAGTCACTTACCTGAATTTTTACACGAAACGTGCGTATTTCTTCACAAAACTCACTGGAACGTCACTCCGAGACGATGCAATAGTAATATTCAAGGTATTTTAAGGTTTTTAAACAATTTGATGTGCATAAAAAAATTATACATGCCGTTGAGCAAACGTCCCGCGCGCATAGAGACCGAATGCGAACTGTTGGTAAGTTTGGTTTGGTTGGGTCGGTTGATAGGTGGGGGGCGGCGGGCGGAAAACCGGAGAACGGGCAATCGAGGGAGTCGGAAAGGGCAAAATTTTTATAATTTTTAACTGATTTACATTGCTAAACTAGTAACCAACAACCCGTTAAAAAATATAAAATGTTTTTTGGAAGCGTTAAATTCATTAATAAACTCAGCTCATGTGATAAAAATGTGATAAGTGATTATCTTGACATTGATGTTTTTCCTGTTTCGAACTCTTCGGAACATACATAGACAAAAACCAAAAACACAATGATTTATTGACCCAGTGTTGCCGAATGAAAAATACTATGGTGTTTAAAATATTGTATAATAAGTGCTTTCTAAAACACACAGTGTTGCTAGATGAAGAAGCTGAAGTAAATCTGCCTTTATAATGATATATCTATGGTTAAAACTTACCGAATTATCCATGGTTTTATACCTGTCTCTCTCTCTCACCAGCATGCGTCCTTTTCTAAAGGAAGACGCTTGGCGCGAAGCTGTCAATGTCATAGCGTTTGTAAATTTTGCCGCTAAAACATCGAAAAATTTTCAAATTAAAAATTATGTGTAAATTATTGTATTTAACAATAATGTATCGTATCAAATTAACACACAGTGTCAATTTAGTTTATGTGTCGGGTTTTTCCGTTGTGAATAAGTGTTTAACATAGAAAACTCCGTGAGGAGTATTATTGTTCTGTGATTAGTGTTTCACGATGAATCCGGACGATATTGTAAGGGAAGTGTTGTGGTGAGCAAAGTTCGAATGTTGAAGTTTCGGATGGAGTTCAGCAGACCCACTGATCCAGCACTCGAATAATACGAGACCTAATGACTCATTGTCATCATCTTCATCTTCGGAGGATGAGTGAGAAGGGCATAGCATCACCTCCGCGGTCCGCCCAACAAAACACGAAACTATCACGTAAGTACTGACAAGTTCAGAGTTCAGACATGTCCGGACCCGCGGGTAGACACTCATGCAACAGGTGGAGTTTACATCTGTTACACTTTTCTAAGTCACGTAACACTAACACTCCTAGTTACTTAACTAAGTTGCCGTTACTAACGACTAATCTTAGTACATCTATCCAGGAACAACAAGAGAGTGCTGAATCCGACCCCATCCACATCTCATTTTTTGAGAAATCCGACACTTATTCTAAACTATTTTCAGGTGTACTAGTAAGTACAAAGTTTGAGGAAAAAAACATTATTCCACACACTGACAAAGAACAATTAAAAAGAATTAGCTGTACAATCATGCTTTGCTAGTTCTGGTTTTGTAGGCCTTAAACATAATGAATAGTTGTGCCATTTTATTATGGGCAAAGATTACTTTGCTTCCACTAACAATTATTATCAGTCTTGTCCAACAATATTTTGGAACAAAGACAACTTAAGTCAGGGTTACAAGAATTGCCTGACAGGGCATCAGCAAACTAGGATAGTTTAAATATTAGCACATTGTTTGAAAAGATTTCTGGTACTTTTGGTCCAGGATTCCCGTCTTTTCCAAGAGATCTACGTTTTGAAATGGGCAACTAGCTTCAACTTTCTGACTAACTGACTGACTAGTTAATTTTGACAATTCAAAAGTGCCTGGAAATGGTTTAATTGAAATAAATGCTTTGAGTTTGAGTATATGAAAATTCGTCTTATGAAAAGAGGGCCAAGTGCATTGAAATTAGACAGGATTATATTTTAAAAGAAATTGGAAATCCAAATTTTAAAGCTACTGTACATGATGTTTTTCCTAGCCAAGCATACATTTTTAGCCGAGATGCTTTGCAGCCTATCATAGCTTCATAAAGTAGATCACAGGTGTGGCCAGACCGGCCTGCAGTACAAAAAAAAAAAAAGTGCAAAACGAGAAACATCACGCTCCTTATCATAAACACAAAACTCAGCCTTAAAAATTATACATTGAATAATGATAAACAACACCCTCTAATACTAATAATAAACACGACTAAAACTGACTATCAAACCAAAACTTTCAAAGGAGGTTGTCTGATGGAACATGCCATTTTATGGCAAAACAGGGAGGAAACAATTATGTAATGGAATTAATAACAGGTGGCCGCATTCCATTCTGAAAGACTTTCCCCTTCAGTATAAAGACAACCATGTCTTTAAATAATTTGCAACTAAGATAACAAGGGACATGACAGACATGATCCTCTTAAAAACAAATATTAGAGACACCGCTAATTCTTAATCCAGGTTTTCTAGGGCGAATGTATCTAAAAATCAGATGGAGGACTATGTCCCATCTTCGACCTCGGAGGTCTCATTTCGGTATGTGTCCGTTAAACATTTCTATTTAATTTAAAAAACAGATGTACAGACAAACGATTGGATAAGGAAAATAGACATTCACCAGGCCTATTTTCGTTTACCAATTGCAGACACACACAGGAGGTTCCTCTGAAAGATTTGCAACAATGAAGTGCTATAATTGGCAGCCTTGCCATTTGGTCTGTCATGGGCCCAAAGATGTTTGCCTGAGGATTGCGGAGATCCCACAAGCATTAGTTTTCCGCATAATTGTGTATTTGGACGATTTTATCTTGGTCAATCAGGATCAGACCATACTGCTTTCTCAGGTTTCGGAAACACTGAGAATGTTGGATACTTTGAGACAACACATAAATTATCACAAGTCTGTTCTGGAGCCCTCTCAGGAGTACAATATCTTGGCTTGGTAAGGAACATTCACACTCAGCAAAACAGCAAAGCAAAGCAAACAGTTCCTTGCAAGAAGCTCAGAGTTTATTAGATTTGCTGAACTTTGCAAATTACTTATTATCAGCGGATCAACTGCCCTGTCGCAGAGCCCAACTTTGTCAAAAATTATTAAACCAAAACAGATTAAAAGAAAGAAAAGTTCTTTCTCTACCCGTTCATCAGACCTAAAATGTTGGTTATAAGCTGTAGATTACAGCTCGACACCAACAGTCAAGAAAAGTGTGACTCGCTTCTTGACCACGGATGCTGCAGAGTTAAGGTATAGCACAATTAAATAGCACTTACTATCAGGAAAGTGGGCCCCATATTAAGATCACCATCAACTCACAGTCAGTGGATGACTCTGGAAGGTGCGCAATTTCATATTCAGTCGGAAAACAGGACCCTGGTCGCATACCTTAAGAACGAGGGGGGACACCTTTCCTGGCACTGATATGATTGACGACCTGAGTTCTAAAACTTGGAGAACAGTTACATTTAACTTTCTCAGCCACTTACCTCCCGGGGAGTCTAAAGAGAATTGCGGATTGCCCATCAAGGGGTCGCAAAGTACTAGAGTGGCATCTTCTGCCCCAAGCCACGGAGGCTACAATTAGTGTGGGGTGTCCCAGACGTCGATCTATTCGCTTCGAAAGACACGGCTATCGTACAAAAGTACGTAACATTAGATACCAGAGATTGTTTAGCAGTTTTCTGCAGCGTATTCAGCCGAAAATGGGACTATCATCTAGGGTGGGCATTTCCCCCCACCCAGTTTAATACCAAGAGTACTAGCTCATTTGCACAGTGCAAAAGGAATTTAAATCCTAATAGCACCGGAGTGGATCAAATGTTTTTGGCTGCCCGACCTGCGAGCGAGAGCCTTAGTAGAGCCACTTCCGACAAAGGACCTGCGGAAGGTCCTGTTAGATCGGACGACAGGCAATTGCCCTGCACAAGTGGATAAGTTGACTCTTTTGTCTGGAAAATTGGGGCTGGGCTGATCATGTTGCTCACTGGTCCATAGAGGAACAAAACTTGTTAAAAAGTAGCTGGTGGACATCTACTTTAACAACATATATTAGATTAATAGGGGTCTATTAGAAGATGGTTATTGTGGTGTGATACCTCTAAAGTCCACCCCCTAAACCACCTGAGGGCCAGCAGGTTGCTAGACTTTTGGCAAAAATATTTTAGAAGATAAGTTAGTTTAAGAGACTATTCTTCATAAATCAACTATTTCTACTTACTGTGCAACATCAAAAGTAGATATTTCAAAACGTTTTTTCGTTCATCAACTTCTAAAAGCCATTTCATTTGCTAAACTTGCAATTCAGAAACTACCAATTTTTTACATTGCAATTTTGTTTATCTGGCTAAGGACTCCAACAAATTCAGATTCTTAAAGTATTTGAAATCACTAGACGCACAGCTTTAATACTCTTGCTGGCCTCAGGTCGTAGCATTCATGATCTTACATTATTATAAAATAACCCAGAGAGTCTAATTACTACGGAAGATGAGATTACTCTGTCGTCAAGGTTTGGCTCGGCTCAAAAATAGTTTCTAATACACACAGACAGTCAGGTTGGTTGTTGCGGAAACACTCAGACCATTGTGTCTGCCCTGTCAAACACATTAATAAATAACTTTAAGGTCTGAAATTAAAAGAAGCGCAGACGGAACTGTCTCAAGTCTATTTATTTCTCTATAAGGGAAATTAAAACCTGCATCAAAAACAATGATTGCAGGTTGGATTCATAGTATTTTCAAAGATACTAATATTGATGCCCAACCAGGCAGTATCAGGTCAGCAGGAGAATAGACCTGTTAAAAAATACATAACAAGGGAAACTACATATGTAGTATTATAACTTTAAAAAATAATATATACTGTTGTCCAGTAAGCAGAGTTGTTATTATTACCAAGTCTATGTTGATTAATTGTATTAATTTTTTTTTTCTAGTATTGGTTGAATTTAAATAGCTTTTATAAAGGGATTTACTTAGGTAATGTTTTCCTTGTTATAGGATTATTTAAGAATTATTTATTGGTTTTCTTTGTTTGATTTTTTAAAGAAATTTATATTTTTTGTTATATTTGGACATACACAGATGATAATTTACTATAACACGTGCAATAAAACTGATCTATTTTCTAGAACTGTTGTTTATTCCATTCATCATAGCGTTTGTATTTACCACCAGCAGATACCAAACAGGTCTTCATCTAGCAACACTGTGTGTTTTAGAAACCACATAATATGACTCACAGAGTACATGATATGACTGTTTTGCATTCCAACAAAACAGGTATTATGTGTGAATAAAACACACAGTGTTGCAGCTATTCTCTAGCTGGTGAGTTGAAGACCCTATGACATTGACAGCTTCGCGCCAAGCGTCTTTCTTTAGAAAAGGACGCATGCTGGTGAGAGAGAGAGACAGGTATAAAACCATGGATAATGGGGCCGACAACTGTCAAAGTGGCGCTAGCAGCGCACAGACCAATAACAAACCAGTTTTTCTAAGGAATAAGTAGTGAATTCATAAATAAAGACAATTATTGAGGAAATGCCTGGATGTTGTGTACCAAATTGTAAAGAAACTGGAGGATACCAGTTTCCTCAAGATGAGAAACTTAAAAAAATTTGCTTCAAAGCGATAAGGCTAGTAAAGTTTGAGCTTAAAAGCGGGGTGAGAGTGTGTCATAAACATTTCAAGGAAAGTGACTATTTTAAAAGATTGGTAAATACTTAGGTATGTATTAAAAATGATTACTTTCAGTTTAACTAAGTTATCAAAAACTATTTGCTCCTATTTGTATTTACGTAACTGTAAGATAATGCGATTTAATAAACGTTAAGAAAGCAGACTGCCAATAATACATAAATTATTTGTTTGGGATCATAAACCAGCGCAAAATGTTGAAAAAGTCTGCGATCTCTTCAATGTTTCCGTGGAATATAAAGCCAGTCTCTACATTGAGAGCAGAACGCCTGAAAACACCTAGGTACCTAATTATAAAAAAAGCTTGTTTCAAGGAGAGAACTCAACTACTCAGAGCTTCAGTAATATCCAGCCACTTGAAGAATTAGATGATGTAAATGTCTCTGCGTGTGTAAATGTTTAACACAGAGTTAAAATTTTATGTTAAAATTTTATTTATCTCGTAAAATGACAAATAAAATGACATTGACAAAGGTTCGTATAGTGGTGGCGCCATCTGAGATCAGCTTTCACTTGCCAACCCCATTCGGTAAGTTTTAACCATAGATTATAAAGGCAGATTTACTTCAGCTTCTTCATCTAGCAACACTGTGTGTTTTATTCACACATAATACCTGTTTTGTTGGAATGCAAAACACTCAAAACAGTCATATTTCTGATCTGCCTTGCCCCCGACAGCAAACAGCTGTCGGAAGAATACTGGTTGTCTATTTGATTTAAACTGACAAAATTTTCGGGTTTTGGGCTTGTGAAAAGCGTTTAGAGGACTCCTACGTTAACATTGATTGATGTTCGATGCGGTACGGAAGCGTATCGAGTGCTTGTGAATAGCTATGCTGCAGCCCTTCTTTTTTTAATCGTAATTTACTACAAAACAACAAAAAAATATAGCCCTCCGAATGCCAGTGAGATGTACTAGCACTTGCACCATGATATTCAGTCGGCTTATATCAGTCAGAAACCAACCAATGAAAATTAAGTACTTCATTAAAAAAAATTATACATATTCTCGACCAATCAGAATAGAGATCGTGTATAACAGAAAAAAGATAAACTTCTTCAACACGTATTGAAAATTTCCTGACATTTATCTGGATTTTCTTGTAAATTAAACACTTATTTGTGCTAGTTAGATAATAAGGAGTTAAATATGCGTCCAGCAACCCTTTTCTTTGCGTTTACAATTTTGTTTGTAACGGTAACTGCACGAATAGACCCCAAAAACTTGAAGTGTTTAGGTGTGTATTTACCGAAATATTTAAAAGTTAATTTTTATAGTTTTGATGGTTAATTGAAGTTATCTTGTTATTTCAGTGTGCCGGACGACCTTCGAGGAGCTTAACGATGTGATAAAAAAAATAGATAAATGGAAAAAAGTTGATGTAAGTAATACATTTTAATGACTCAACTTCAGTTCACAGTTTTATTACTATTGAATTCTTCAATTCCCTGCATATTATTCGATCACTTCAAGTTCTTTGAACATTTAAAGTAGTATTTATGTTATGTCAATTTATTGTGTCATGCAAATGCCTTTAGAATTACAACATGATAACCAAATTAGTAATAAATTGTTCTGTAGACAAAACTATAATAAATTGTAAATAGGTACTTAATTAACTTCATTTATAGGTTTCTAATCACTCCTGTAGTGTCCTAAAGTAAACCAGAGATATGTTCCATTCATAAAAAGCAAAAAAATTAAGTATACGATAAAAATTAATTGACCAATTTGTAAATTTTTATGGTGATCATAATGGCAGTGTTAAACAACAGTAATAATATGTTTATTGCTGATGTTTTATACAGTTAATTAAACACTACATTGCTAAATCAAAAACTCTCCATACGTAAAATATGAGCATTAACGTTACGGACACTAGTCCGTATTACCTATGTCAAACTTTTTTTTCTCACCTTCATCTGCTGGCTTTCTGCTGAAGAATCTGGTGTAATTAAATCATTTTATGAGAGGTATTGTTAGATGCCAATAATCTAATATATAAAATTCTCATGTCGCAGTGTTTGTGGTTAAACTCCTCCGAAACGGCTGGACCGATTTGTATGAAATTTTGTGTGCATATCGGGTAGGTCTGAGAATCGGCCAACATCTATTTGTCATACCCCCTTTTTTTTTTTTTTTGCAAGACGACGTTTGCGGGGTCAGCTAGTAAATTTATAAACAAAAATCCATTCCAATATAAGATTTGTAACAAAACAACAAACACGAAAGATTAACTTAAGACATGCTAGTTACTTAGTGACCCGCCCTCCAACTATGGAAGAAGAAATTTGGAGTTTGAGGGTGTTACAATTTATAATAAACTAGCTGCGCCCCGCGGTTTCACCCGCGTAAGTTTTGATCCCGTGGGAATATCGGGATAAAAAGTATCCTATGTGTTATTCTGATGTATAAGCTATATTACTGTAAAGTTTCATCAAAATCCGTTCAGTAGTTTTCGCGTGAAAGAGTAACAAACATCCATACATCCATACATACAAACTTTCGCATTTATAATATTAGTAGGATTACCATCAGCAATAAAAGAAGAACAAAGTTATGCCCGGTTCAAAAAGCTACTAAAAACTCACACAATTAATACATACATACAAATAAGTGAAAAAAAAAAAATATTAACTACATACCTCTAAAATAAAAATATACATTAGTAAAACTTAAAAGAATAAAAACAAAAAAAATTGGGTTCCATGCAAAAAAAATAAAACCCATGGAATCCAATTTGTTTTCCGATATGCACGCGAACGAAGTCGCGGACACAACTAGTCAAATTCATATAGTTATATGTAATTAAAGCATGTAATCTGCTTTATTGGAAAAATAATGTTAATATTTGCATAATAAAGTTCAATTTACGTTACAACTTCAAACATCTTATAACTTTTTCTACTAGTCACTCTGAAATCAACTTAATTTTCACTATAATAAAGTTAATATTTGTTTAACTTGAAATTACATCTATTGGGAACTTGAATTTGCATAGACCTTAGATTGATAACAGCTTATCTTTCTGTATAAGCTGTAAAATATTGATTGTACATAGTAATCATTTCACAGTAGTAGGTTTTTTTTTATGAATGGTTTTTTAATCAGCAAGCATTTCACTGGGGGAAATAATTGTAAATTCTACCTTCTACCCGCGACTTCGCCAGCGTTAAATTTCTTGTTTTAGGGTTCCGTACCGAAAGGGTAAAACGGGACCCTATTACTAAGACTCCGCTGTCTATCCGTGTGTCACCGGGATGTATCTCATGAACCGTAATAGTTAGACAGTTGAAATTTTCAGAGATGATGTATTTCTGTTGCCGCTGTAACAACAAATACTAAATAAACAGAATATCCTACTATCCTACTAATATTACAATACTATCCTACTAATATTATAAATGCGAAAGTTTGTGAGGATGTATGGATGTTTGTTACTCTTTCACGCAAAAACTACTGAACGGATTTGGATGAAGTTTGGCACACATATACTTTATAACCAGGATTAACACATAGGATACTTTTTATCCCGATATTCCCACGAGGTCGAAACTTACGCGGGTGAAACCGCGGGGCGCAGCTAGTAATAAATATTTAAGGGGGCTCAATACAACAAACGTGATATTTTTGCTCGTTTTTTGCTCGATATTGATAACGGCAGCAGGTAGACGCTTGAAATGTTCACAGAATATTTAATTAGTCCAGCAATGAACGTCTTTCGGCTGAGATGATGATATACAATAAATCAAACAAAAATTGAATTTTTGACGAGGTTAAGCAGCCTACACTGGCGCGCTGTCCTTGGGAAATTAAGACCCAAAAATTATAATAAATAAATTGATTATTTCAGGTTGGCAACTTCAGAATGGACGCGAGTGGCAACACCATGCAGGAGAAAGTTCCCGCTCACCGCTCAGCCGTGTACATCTCTGAATTGATTGATGAGATTTGTGAGTAGGCTAAATATTATTAAACCAGCACCCTTAAATGATTGCGTAACACAATCAATATCAATCTGAATCATTTTGAAGGATATTGCTAAACCATTGCTTTATATGTTCGAAAAATGCGTCTGTTGAACAACGTAAATAACGCAATGAATGTTGTTGAATTGTCAAAATTAAACCCATTGCAACTGATAGTGTGTTACACAATTCGTGGATCTTTGACAGTCGTTACGGGTAGTCAGAAGCCCGAAAGTCTGACAACCAGTCTTACCAAGGGGTATCGTATTACCCAGTAACTGGGTTGTGGAGGTCAGATAGGCAGTCGCTCCATGTAAAACACTGGTATTCAGCTGCATCCGGTTAGACTGGAAGCCGACCATAACATAATTGGGAAAAGGCTAGGCGATGATGAGTATGCTACGTAATTACACCGAAGCCTTTGATGATGTTGTGGTCGGAAACCGAGGTGTGGTAGTAATTCATGCCGTTATGGTTAACTAGCTGCGCCCCGCGGTTTCACCCGCGTAAGTTTTGATCCCGTGGGAATATCGGGATAAAAAGTATCCTATGTGTTATTCTGATGTATAAACTATATTACTGTAAAGTTTCATCAAAATCCGTTCAGTAGTTTTTGCGTGAAAGACTAACAAACATCCATCCATCCATCCTCACAAACTTTCGCATTTATAATATTAGTAGGAATTAGTAGGATTAAGTAGGAAGTAGGATGTCATAATTATCCTCTATGAAATACAGATCACCCATCTGAGGGGCAATTCTCGTAATTTTAAGAACGTTCTCAGTCTGATCTCAGTTTCAATCTGTCAAAAAATACTTCTAATTTCCCTAAATTTTGACAAGGGTTTGACATTCTTGTTTGTCGCCGAGATGAGATTGCGACTAGATTTTGAACGTTTTAAATTACGAGAATTGATCTTCTGGTATTCAGCTATTGTAACAACTAACAACACTACCAGCAGTTGACCACAAAAAAAAAAAACATCAAATCTTTTTATTTTTAACTGACTTCAAAAAGGTGGAGGTTCTCAATTCGACTGTATGTTTTTGTATATTTGTTACGCGATGTCTCCGGAAATTGTAAATCGATTTCAAAAATTATTTTTTTAATGGATAGGGTATGCCTCAGGTGTGGTCCCATCCTCCTTCTGCGAAGCAGTCATGCTAGCGAAGGAGGTGGCGGGATGGCTGAGGGAAAGAGCCTCACGTCCCAGCCGCCGCGGGAGACGCTCCGGGCGTCGGGAACCGCGTGACGACTCCCGGCCACCGTAGGCGCGGGCCTGCGGGCGGAGAGTAATGGGTAACTCTCCGTCCGATCAGGACCAGGCCCGTGCCGGACGGCGCGTACGTGTTCCACGCGCGCCTCAAAGAGATGTCAGCATAAGGAAGGGGCCCGTAAGGGCCGAAGCCTGCCGGGGCAGCGGGATTGTCCGAAAGGGTTACCGCTACCCCGGAACACAAAGGGCTAAGGAAGGAACACGGGTGGGTTTTAGTCAGTAAGAGTCTGACACTCCCTTCTGCTCCACCCAGAGCGGGAGGGGTCATTTGATGATTTCCCATCCTCAAAAAAAAAAAAAAAAAAAGGGGTGGTCCCATAATTATACATTTTAATAACTTTGCTTGGGTAGCTTTGAGTTAGCTTCAATAATACGTATTTTTGCCACTACGAATTTGTATGGGGTAAGTACAATTTAACAGTGAAAAATAAAAACTTTAAAACAAAAAAAAAAAAAAAAAACAACCAACTTCCAAAAAAGACACTATAAGGTGAAAAATAACTTTAATTTCGGAAGCCGGTGGCAAACAACGAAAATGTGAACCCAGCGACACCGGCTTCCGAAATTAAAGTTATTTTTCACATTGTCTTTTTTGGAAGTCGGTTGTTATTTTATCGTCTTTAGATATCAGTGCCAATCTCGTCTGTGAAGTTTACACTATCACTTTAATATCTATAGAGTTTCGCTAGCTAATTAAATTGACCTTGTGTGGTGTTCTGGAGCAGCATGTTTACCAATTCCTTTCTTGACATGTTCCAGGCAAAAAAATGGACGATTACGTGCGCGTGTATTACAAGGCTACCAACAAGCTGGCCATTATGCAGCTCATCACGAAGGAAGGAGGAATGAACCCTGACTTCTCCAAGACCAAGTTTGTGACTGACGACGATTTGAATAAGAGTTTGGAGTACTATGTAAGCATCATTAGATTTTAGTGAACTTATAACAGAAAAAAAAGTAATTTAAATAAAAAAATCGACTTCAAAAAGAAATTAACTCAAAATTATGAATTACTTAACTTTAATTTCGGAAGTCGGTGTCATGGGATCGGGATTTTATGGGATCGATAATGGCTCCAATTCTCTTGTTCACAAACTAAACTAAATTTAAGTTCAGTGCATCTTTTTCTTTCTATTTCATTAAGAAAAAGACAGAAGATAAATATTAGTTTAGTCTTGTCAAATTATATAATCCATAGACAAGTTTAGACGTGATTAAAAAATTGGCTACAAAAAATTGCTAAAAATACGTCAATTTACGTCAGGGGCTGACTAATTTGACAGGACTAAACTAATATTTATCTTCTGTCCTTTTCTTAAGAGCCTACACTACCTTAGCTAAAATTCACTCTTTATCTCGCTCGCACGATACTGCTCGCGGACTGAGTGAGAGCGAGACAGAGTGCGGTGCTAGGCGGCAGGCAGCGCCAATAGTTTAGGTATTTGCTTTTTAAGGTGAAAATAATGGTAAATTAAAAAAAGTAAATAACATAAGACCTGCTTTATAGTTAGTTCGGTTAGTATACAAAGTTTCATGATCTAATTTGAAGTATTTTTTGAATACCAGCGGTTTATTGTTCGGTTTGGAGGTAACTTTGGATTTTTTTTCTATCGAGAAAATTTTGTGAAATCGTGTTTTCGTCTAACATAAGACCTAACATTAATCCTCAACTTTACCATATATTTATTTCAAAATGAATGCTGCAGTATTTTCGACATAACGGAGGATCATGTTAAGCCATTTGAGGTAGTATAGGCCCTTAATGAAATAGAAAGAAAAAGATGCTCTGAACTTAAATTTAGTTAAGTTTGTGAACAACAGAATCGGGGCCTTTATCGAGAAAATTATAACTAAATGATATGTTAAAAAATGTATGTAAGTGACAGCTTTCAATGGCCCTGTCGACGATGCGCCACCTGTCGTGTAAAAAAGGCAGTAAAGATCCTCATTTAGTCTACAATCTGCCATTTTTTCGACAAAACCCGTTCCTATAGTGGTCACGCTACGCGCGCTGGGAACCTTTTGGTTACGGAGATATTAAAGGTCAACATTTCCAACTTTTACTGAGGCTTTTTTACGAAAACAAGTGTTTGATGTCGTAACACAACTTAAAATATCCCCACGACCCCTGCAGTGCTATTCTGTAAAAATCTCACCGTGAAAACTTAGGTGAAGTGAGCTGTCACTCCACCTGATGTTAGGGATTGCCCCTATTGATAGCTCACTTCACCTAAGTTATCACGGTGAGATTTTTACAAAATCGACCGGCTGAACCGTTGCATGCACCTATAAGCACAATGTTTTGTGTGCGTTACATTGCACACTACAGCAAACAGCATCACACCAAAAATAAAAATAGTTTTTCAATAATTATTTTTGTGCAATGTTACTTAATAAGTCGCTTTCCGCTGTCTGTCCCAATGCATGCTTAGATCTTTAAAACTACGCAACGGATTTTGATGCGGTTTTTTTAATAGATAGAGTGATTCAAGAGGAAGGTTTATATGTATAATACACGCACAATATATTAGAGAAACACTGATAATTTTAGAGGTTTCTAATGTGATGTCGTAAATAAACACATTTTTTTTGCGCTTAAATTCAAACGCTGGCTGAACCCTACGAGATAGATCAAAATAATGTACTACAGTATTGTACACATTAAAAAGGTCTACAAAAAAGTTCGCGATGGTATATGTCTATCTCTTAGGGATAACCCACAATAACCACTTTTTATCCTTTACTTTTTACGAGTAATAATGGCTTCATTACAAAGCGATTTTAAGCAATACAGCATTAATCCTTATCCAATTAAGTACCTTAAATACATTATGCATTTAATATAGATCAATATGGCCCTTTACAGCATGTAATTAGAGTTAATATTTTCGAAGATATTACAGATTTAAAATGCATGGGCATAGCGGTTGCTGCGGTATCTGCTGGGGCGCCTTAAAAAAATTTAATTTAATAATAATTAAATTGATTAAATTGCATTGCACCCGTGCGAAGCCGAGGCGAGTCGCTGGTACTGTATAATCTATGGTTTGATGTACAGAATGCGTAGTTAACGGCTATGTGATGTGTCTTTTACACCTTGTATAACATCATTTGAACCACCTATAATTTTTGATTTAATATTATTATTTTTATGTCATTTCCAGTGCGAGCGCATGTTCGAAGAGAATGAGGACGAGATCACGTCGCTGTACAAGAACAGGCCTGATGATGATATCATGCCTGATGCCGAGAGAGAGGTAACATTTATTTATTTATTAAGGTACACCAACAGATTCTATGTATAATATATCTTAAGTAGGTACTATAGATCACAATAGTCTCGGTCTTACACAGTCGCCAATTACAAGTTTACCAGCAATTGACATTTAATAGTTCATTCTGACATTAACTTTAGTTGATTTTTAATATTTTTAATTTGACATTTAATTTTGACTTGATAATTAATTAATTTGATTAAAATACATTTCGTATTTAAAAACGAAGATGACAAATTGATAATTAATGTTCTTTTTTTGTATTGAACGTGGATAAAAATTAAAGACCCATCAACCCAAAGAATCAATACAAAAAACAAGTAAAAAAAAACATTAAATTTATTTCAGGTAAAGACCTGAAATATATACAAAACTTCAATACCTACTTGACCAAAATGTGTGAAACAGCAGATTTTTTTTTCGTGATTTGAGAGTTTGGTCCCATAGTGAAAGTTGTTCAGTTCGATGGTCTAAAGCACCTCTTCAAGTTTGTCGGGTTAATTTTTTAACACTTTGTATATATATATTTTTATTTATTTATATCTCTGTTCACAGATATGTTTCAAACACGCCAACTACTGTGAAGAATGGATGCTGCCGAACGACGAGGATACAACGTGGACGCAAGAGATGGAAGCTGCGTACGTTAAGGTAAGCATAACTTAAAACTTAAGACTGTGCCGACCGTACAGTGGCGCCCTCATCGTTTGTTTGGTTATTTCATACAATTTAGAATGAAAATGCAGAAAATAAGCACGTTAAGTTGTGCTTCACAAGATTATACGTTAATATTATTAGAAACGGTAGTTTTATATTGTTTAGTTTTATTATAATCCTTAAAACGGATAACAGTGGTCACTATATTCCGTTTTAAGGATTATGATAAAACTAAACAATATAAAACTACCGCTTCTAATAATATTAACGTATTATCTTGTGAAGCACAACTTAACGTGCTTATTTCCTGCATTTTCATTCTAAATTGTATGAAATAACCAAACAAACGATGAGGGCGCCACTGTGCGGTCGGCACAGTCTTAAGGGCCTATACTACCTCAAATGGCTTAGCATGATCCTCCGTTATGTCGAAAATACTGCAGCATTAATTTTGAAATAAATATATGATAAAGTTGAGGATTAATGTTAGGTCTTATGTTAGACGAAAACACGATGTAATAAAATTTTCGCGATAGAAAAAAAAATCCAAAGTTACCTCCAAACCGAACAATAAACCGCTGGTATTCAAAATATACTTCAAATTAGATCATGAAACTTTGTATACTAACCGAACTAACTATAAAGCAGATCTTATGTTATTTACTTTTTTTTTAATTACCATTATTTTCACCGTAAAAAGCAAATACCTACACTATTGGCGCTGCCTGCCGCCTAGCACCGCACTCTGTCTCGCTCTCACTCAGGCCGCGAGCAGTATCGTGCGAGCGAGGTAAAGAGTGAATTTTAGCTGAGGTAGTGTAGGCTCTTAACTCAAACTCAAAGCATTTTTTCAATTAAACTATTTACAGGTACTTTTGAACTGGAGGGTCCGTGGCTGACTAATAACAGCCGCACAGGTCGATCGATCAGGTTAAGCTACGCTTGCCGCGGTTGGTCTGTGGATGGGTGACCGTATTTACATACCGAGACCACTCCGTGCCTCGGAAAGCACGTTAAGCCGTTGGTCCCGGCTGTCATTCATGGATCTTTGACAGTTGTTACGGGTAGTCAGAAGCCCGAAAGTCTGAAAACCAGTCTTACCAAGGGGTATCGTATTACCCAGTACCTAATTGGGTTGTGGAGGTCAGATAAGCAGTCGCTCTATGTAAAACACTGGTATTCAGCTGCATCCGGTTGGACTGGAAGCCGACCCCAACATAGTTGGGAAAAGACTAGGCTGATAATGATGAATTAATTGTATTAAATTAATTCCCAGGAGCACGGCCCCGACCCGTACGGCTTCGGAGGGCTTCCGCCGCAGTCCCAGATGCCAGACTTCAGTGAGGATTACGACGACACCGCGGCGCAATCTGACGACTTCGACATCCCTGCTGAACCTGAGAAGGATGAGCTGTAGATAGTAGAGCTATAACAATAATAATCGTGCAATAGCCGGTCCGAAAAAATATTTTTACACAAGAGAGATTGCTATTATCATTTCTGTGGTGTTAAGGTAAAAGGGGATAAGGGACTAATCTCTCTTATTCAGCTCTGTTCAGCTTTTGTCCATAGAAAACAACGATTTTGTATCAATTAGTTGTGTCAATTTAAGTTTTTTAGACAGCCCTGATAGTTTCTTTTAATGTTTTTTTTTTTTCTTTGAGCACTATGGGAAACGATTGAAAAAAATTGGTCACAATTTTTGAACGGTAAAATAATTCTCAATCATCAATCAGTCTCAGGATCAAAAAGTTTGGAAATGACCTTGCCCACGCCCCTATTTGATTTGATCCATACTTCCAGGGACATCCTGTATAATAACTCGTTTTTCAATATCTATGACTTATCCCCTTTTACCTTAACACCTCAGATTTTATCTTCAACAATTTGTAAAGCTACAGTTTTCTAGAAAAGCATGGTTTTGAACGTGTTCAAAACTTTGAACCAGTCAATATTGTATCCGGTACAATCTTTACACCTAATCTATGATAATTATGTCTTCCAACAAATTACCTATATCGCACCCCCGGTGCGACACTGTCACTTTTGCAAAAAATGCAAAAATGAGTTAAATATCTAAAAACGATGTTCCTCCCAGCGACGCGTGATTCGCGCCAAAACGGCAATGTCACTCACGCCCTCATACGGAAACTATGCGTACTACAAAAGTAACGTTATCGCACCAAGTAAAGGGGTGCTTTAGGATCATTTTTAGATATTTAACTCATTTTTGCATTTTTTGCAAAAGTGACAGTGTCGCACCGGGGGTGCGATATTTTTACTCTACAAATAGTAGAATAGATATTTAATATGAATTTCTGGCTACTTTTTCCAGCTCGCGTAGCATGACCAATTCTATGTCTATTTTACTAAAAATAGACAAAATTCTTTTTTTCCAACACGATATCTTTTCTGCCCGAGCACGGGGCGACCCGTAGACTCGCGTTTCTATGAAGACAAAGACATTTTATTCTTTCCATAGCAACGGGGAGCAAATTTTATCTATAAACTGTTACATTTTGATAGTTTTAATCCAGGGGTCATTATACTCATCATTATGAATAACTTTTACTATGGGACCAACCCTGAAATAGTGAAAAAAAATCAGCTGAACCCACCATACATTTATGTTCGCATAACTCGACATACTGTGCATATATTTTTTATAAGGATTAAAACGATCAAAATGTAAGGGTATATACATATATAAATTTCAAAGACCTGACTGACTGATATATCAACGCACAGCCTAAACCGCTGGTCCTAGAGACATGGAATTAGGAGGGTGTGTTCTTTGTGAAGAGTCCACTAAGAAAGGGTTTTTCGAAATTCCACCCCTAAGAGGGTGAATGGGGCAGGGTGAAATTTCACGCGAAGTCGCGGGCAGAAGCTAGTAATCAATATAGATTCTTGTCTAAGTCCAATGTGATGTAGACTATTTGACAATTTTTAAAAAGAATTGTTTCTACCGTCGAATGTAGAGAAAAAACCGGTCAAGTGCGAGTCGGACTCGCGCACTCAGGGTTCCGTATCAAAAGGCAAAAAAAACGCCACGTTTCATGTATGAAGACCCCCTTTTGTTTTTTTATTTATAGCGGTAATAGAAATACACACTGTATAAATTTCAACTGTCTATCTATTACGGTTCATGCGATCAGTCTGCTGACAGACAAACGGACGGATGTACGGCGGGGGCTTAGTGTAAGGTCCCGTTGGAAATCTTTGGATACGGAGCCCTAAAAAGTATTTTATGAGGTAAAATATGTGTCTTTGTTCAATGTTTTTGGTAAGTTACGTAATTATAAACCATATTTTGGCGTTAGTACTTATTTTAATTTATATTCATTACCAAGTACGTAGAAATCGAGCATTTATTTATGGGCCTACAAGCAACTTTTGTCTGTGAAACTAATTTGTCTCTCACATGCAAGTCTACGGGTTTGTATGAAAGTGCGCGCATGTAGCGACGTTCACACATGTATGCAACTGTCGCACGTCTATTGATGCTATGTAAGTGCGCGCACGGCAACAAAAAAGTTGCCGGCTAGTGTAACAAAAAACTAGCGTTGCTGTCGCTCCCGTGTGCGTATCGTCCAAATCTCTGCGAGGAGGCGGCGACAGAGACAAAATTTGCTGGGCAACTAATCTGCATTCGCGATTTATTTGCCAAAAATGTAAACAAATATGAGTTTATTGAAAAATAACTTTAAATCCAACACAATAAAGTTCAGTTTACGCTACAACTTCAAACGTTTTTATAACCTTTTCAATAGTGCTAGTCACTCTGAAATCAACTTAATTGCCGTTAAAATAAAGTTCATATTTGTTTAACTTGAAATAATATTAATTTGAAACACAAGTTTGAATAGACTTTTAAGTTGCTTGTGGGGCGCCCTCCAATTTTCAAGTCTGAGAGCTATACAATCCATTTCTTCATTATCTACAATAGGATATTTATGTGCAATGTTAATTAATCATTCAAAATTATTCAAACAGGTTGGCAATGCCATTAATGCACGAACTGTCACCATGAATTCAACACAAGATTCCAGACCCTGGCTAAGTAATAACATCCGCACTGGTCGATTGATCAGGTTAACCTACGTTTGCCGCGGTTGGTCCGTGGATGGGTGACCATCTTTACATACCAAGACCCCTCCGTGCCTCGGAAAGCACGTTAAGCCGTTGGTCCCGGCTGTCATTCGTGGATCTTTGACAGTAGTTACGGGTAGTCAGAAGCCCGAAAGTCTGACAACCAGTCTTACCAAGGGGTTTCGCATTACCCAGTAACTGGGTTGTGGAGATCAGAGAGGCAGTCGCTTCATGTAAAATACTGGTACTCAGCGGCATCTGGTTAGATTGGAAGCCGACCCTAACAGAAAATGCTAGGCAGATGATGATTCTAGACCACCAGCGTAGATTTTTTAAAAATTATAAAAAAAAATCTGTAAGTAGGTTTGTACAAACACTTTCACGTAAAAAATAAATTATGTTTTAAAACTAGATGAGGTCGGTGTATCCTATCTGACTACTCTGAGAAGAAAGACTGAAATAAACTCAGAGGTTACAGTCTCTTTTAAAGTTCAGACATAATCTTGCTCAGACCATGTACATTTTAGTTGGTTGTAATAAAAAAAATATTGTTTGCTACTAAAGTTGTGCTAAACTGTCAAAATGTAACGAATAATATTGTTTTCTCTAAACTAATATTATAAAGAGAAAGGGTTTGATTTTTGTATATTTGTTTATACCGCTTTCACGCTAAATCGACTAAACGGATTTGAATAAAATTTGGCACATAACCATGACCTGGATTAGGACATAGAATACTTTTGTCCCGATATGCCCACGGAATCGAGACTTATGCGGTGTGAAACAGAGGGCGCAGCTTGTTTTTAACCCTTTAACCGCCCGACTTTATATCAGTAGTCGTGCCCCCAGCGCCCGGCACAGTGATTCGATTTTTTTTTTGTTTTTCGAATAACCTGATAGAATACAGCGTAATTAATACAGAGTAAACAAGCTGTGGTATTTGGTCGTAAATATAAGACCCTGGCGAAATGGGCACGAAAATATTTGTCGGATTAATCCGACGTAGGCGGTGAAAAGGTTAATAACTGAAGAAAATTATGCTTAGGGTCTAAAATGATGTGCTGAATTCACGGTGACAACATGAGCATCGATGTCCTTATCTTGTATATAATATGTTTAAAAAACCTTTTTAAAGGGTTTACTGTCGAGCAGTGGCGAAGGGTGAATTTATGACAGAGATAAGCCAGAGCCTTTTGGCCTTTTGGCCTCGTATTCGTTTCTTTTTGTTTCATTTTTCTTTTTGTTACTTTATAAAATTTTTTTTAGTTTTTATTCTGGTGTTTTAATTTAGACTGTGTTTAATATAGTTTGTGATCCTCCTGTACGAGTCGCAATAAATACTTTTTCTTTCTTTTTCTTTCTTAGCAAGAAAATTTTTTTATAAACCGTTTCATTATATTTCAACTACGAATAAGTAACTTATTCATAGTATTTCAATGATGAATTGACTATAGAGTGGTTGTGTTCTGAATTTTCGAAGGGAAGCCGGCGGGAATCTAGTTGTATGGTACCTTCGCCACTGCTGTCGAGTGCTTTATTATTATTAATGTCGTGAGGAGTTTAACCCCTCAAAAAGTGCCTTCTAAGATCGCTAGTGCCTTTTATAGGATTTAGCGACGATATACAGGTTTTTTTTTGGTAGAAGGACCGACACAATTTTCTTAGGGATAGGAAGCACGGATAGGGTACACTTGCACCTCCCTGGTTTCAAAATAGGTAGGTGTAAAAACATTCAGAACTAAAAATATCCGAATACTTAGGCCTAAGGGATCATCTCATATCATCGCGACGAAAATCTGATGGCACCGCATGACTATCGCCACAAATTTTTCGCCCGTGGAGATGGCGCCTTATAGAATAATAGAGAACTCAACCCATTTGAGGCGAGATCCTAAAATTTTCGATTGTATTCTGCAATCTCTCCATTCTAAACCTTTTGTGCATTAGTCAACAAAGTACCGAACTCCTTTTTCCGAAAATCTAATCGACTGAAGTCGACAAAGTGACTCTTTGTATGTATGACAAACGATAACTTAACATATCCACTACATCATAGGTGAAGTGCAAATATGATCGTGCCTGCTTCGTTCAGCTGAAGGTGCACCCCCTTTTTTTTGTGGATGGGAAATCATCAAATGACACCTCCCGCTCTGGGTGGAGCAGAAGGGAGTGTCAGACTCTTACTGATTAAAAACCACCCGTGTTCCTTTCTTAGCCCTTTATGTTCCGGGGCAGCGGTAACCCTTTCGGACAGTCCCGCTGCCCAGGTGCACCCCCTGAAAATAAACTTGCCGGCGCCCATGATAGGAAGTGTCTTATTATACTAGTTTTCACCCGTAACACCTGTTTCAAATGTCACGGTAGGTAATTGAGATAATAATTATGTTTATTTTTAATCACCCGAAATATCTACACAATTTTTTTATTTGTGTTTGTAATAGAGCGCAATCATTTTTGGTGTTACCTGCAATGTACAGACGCCAGCACATCAGGCAACCCGAAACTGTCAAATTTTCCCAGTCAACTTTGAACCTGTCAAATTTTCCCAGTCAACTTTGAACCTAATTTTTTAGCTATAAAGTTGAAAATGTATTCAAGAAATTTGACAGATTGTAGTAAGTACCTTGATGTACTGGCGTCTGTATATTTACGTACAATTGGTTCTAGAATTTGACTTGGATGCTTTCAAAGTCGTAAAATTGTGTTAATGAAACAACATTTCGATTTTAAAAAATCATAATAAAAATAAATAAAACTATTTTGTGCTAGGGAATGACATCCCTAATTCACAAAAAAATTGTGTCTGTCCTTCAACCAAACTCCCTGTATACGTTGCCATAGAATAGCAATGCAAATAAAGTATATTATTTCGTTAAAAAACTATATTGTGTTAAATTGACTACAAAATAGTCTAATGTGAGGATTTATGAAATTATTGAATTGTGTGAATTTATTATTAAATAATTTTTTGAATAAACTGCCCAATATGTTTTCATTATCAACTCTATAATAATACAGGGTTACTTTTCAATGACCAGCCAAATTTAAGGGTATGGTACAGACCATCAAACTGAATGTTGTTGAACTGTCTAAAACTAAATGAAAGCCATTGCTACTGGTTTATCTTCGTTACAAGTCTATGAAGATGCACCTTGTAGAAATCGGGCAATTTTCAATCCTTTGAAGCTGCATTCTTATGAAAGTAATTTATATTTTAAGGGCACAGTTACCTGCAATGAGTTTTATGTTTAATTATTATATGTATGTTGTGATTATATGAGTGATTTATAAATGGGTATTAAATATTTGGTTTGAATAACATTGTTTTATTTATTTCTATCACAAAACTGACCTAATTTCGGTCACGGCGGCCAATTTTAAGGCGGATCACCCACTGCACCGCTTCACGCGGCGGGACGCAGATAACGCGCCGCTGCGCGTGATTTTTTACATACAAATTCAATAAAAACGCGTTTCCACGCGGGGAATTTGGCTCCGTTTCCCGCGCTTCGTCGCGTGAAAGGATAAATGATTTTGTTATGTAAGTTGGTTTGTACAAAGTACAAACACTTTAACACGTCAAATTTATATTATGTTTTAAAATTAGATGAGTTCGGTGTTTCCTATATGATTGCTCTGTGAAGGCCGAAACAAACTCGGAGGTCAGTCTCTTTTAAAGTTCAGACATAATCTTGTCTGATCATGTGGAGACCATGTAGATCGATGTCTGAAATGGTCTGTTCAGTCAGAGCACGCATTTGTCAGTATAATCGTGCAGCTCAACTCGTAACATAAGGAGCTCAACGATTCGACGAACAATACCAAAGAAAGGTCGTTTGGGTAGGCCACATAAAAAAAAAAAACTAAAAATTTAAAACTAACGTAGGAAGGAAAAAAGAAAACAGTATTTTAGTGCACGAGTGTGCACTCTCTCTTATCACTTTTGAATTGACATTTTCATTGAATCGGGGCCAATATTTGGCGCGAGGGAGATAGATGGCATTCTGGAGAAGGACAGGCTGCTTTTTGTCCCGGTAGCGTGTTCCCTTGAGATAATTTCCGACATAATAATACAGGAAATAAATTGTAAATCGAACCGTGACCCACAGACAGTTCATAGACAAATTAGATAGACCATAGACAAGTTTAGACGTGATTAAAAAATTGTCTACTAAAAATACGTCAATTTACGTCAGGCGCTGACTAAATTGACTTTTCATAATGAAATAGAAAGAAAAAGATGCACTGAACTTAAATTTAGTTTAGTTTGTGGACAAAAGAATCGGGGCCATTGATAGACTTATTAAAAGTCCATGCTTCATAGCAAATAAATATGGCGGGGATTGCACAGGCGACAAAGTGGAAAGGGAAGAGGGGCGCTGCTAACCATGGACCAAAAATATACGGGTATACGGTAGTCTATTACAAAGTACTCTGTGGCCATGGACAACTAGATAGTTCACAATGTAATCTGTAGATGTCGCTGCGGCTGCATGCTGCATGCAAAGACCTTACACTTCTTATACTAGACTGTTTACCAAAAATTTTAGTTTAGCTAAAATGAGATCTATTACCTTACTGCTAGGGTAGCTATTTTCAAGCGATAGCTAGCTAATGCTTCATTTACATTCAGCCGTAGTGAGCAGGAAAGTGGGCAGGGAAGTGGGCAGGACGAGTGTGTAAACGCGATACTTCTCATGCCACTGCCATTGCCACTCGCGCTGCCCGGCGAAACTTGAAAGCGAAGTGTAAAAGCGGGCCTGGCGAGAGGGCTCCCAATGGTAGTCTGTCCTTGTCTGACATCTTGCCAGCTCAACTAACCATAAGGTTTGGTATAAATGGTAGAAAATTTTATATTTTTCTTTTTTATGATTTACCAAAACGAACAATTCATAAACTTTAAAACGTATTTAAATATTTTTATAGTCAATATAATTAACAATCAATTCGTAGTATTTTAATAAAAAAACATTAATACTGAGTTAAAAGCAGTACTTACTTAAATGTTTGGGCTTGGTAACACTAAAGGCAATTGTGGTTTGCTCATTTGGTTGTTTGGTTGATTCTCGTGCTTCAATTTGCGATTGTGTAAATTTTCATATTAAATCCATCTGTTTTTCATGAAATATGGTGAATTCTTGTTGTGTGTCTAAGAAGTGTAAGGTCTTTAGCTGCATGTGCATTCCGAGATAACCAGCCGCAGCGACATCTGCAAATTATATTGTGAACTATATAGTTGTCCATTGTTAGCAAGCTCTTGAAACGTCATTGATAGAGGGTAAGTTCGACGTCGCTATAACTTTGTTGGTAATTTTATTAAGCAGTAAAATAGATGGCGCTGGTAGTATTAAAAGTGGTACAGTAAGTAATATATATGTAGGTAAGTATTTATTATGTTTCCTATAGCCCTGTGCCACCTGAAATAAAGGAATTATAATTATTATTATAAGAGTTCCAGGTATTATTTTGTTTTTCTGCCTGCTTTAGCACACAGTTGAGTTGGCTGAATGCGCATTTAACTGGGAAGATCTTTCAAATCAAGTTCTCGGCTAAGACTTAGGTTTAAAAAAAAATTGTCGCTGAATGGTCCTGCTATTGATTTAAATAGCTGCTTAATGGTTGACAAAATGAAGTATTTGAATACTTATAGTTTGTACTAACATAAAAGTAATGATTGCGCACTTAATAGCGCAGCGTTTTATAGCGATATCGAGTTAATAGTTTATGAGTTTTATTTTATAGTGATTGCTATAAGATGGGTAAGGGCACTGAGATTGACGTCGTAAAATATTATTTTATACACTACAAGAGCAGTCCAGAGCAGTTTATCATTTATGAGGTACTATCAAATGGGTCTTTAATCTATCTTTTATGTAGAAGGTCCTATTATCTAAAGATTTTTCTCTCTCTCTTGTCTCGTCACTATACAGGGTCAAATTAAATTATCTGCTGAAACTCTGCAGACGTGACGTGTATCGATATCTAAACATGACCCATAACGTCTGTGAAGTTTAGGTATTATATCGATAGCCATCATATCTGCGGAGTTTGGCTAGCTAATTTAATTTGACCCTGTATGCCTAGCTAAAGTCACTGAGCCACAGTCAGTTGGGAGAAACTTGACTGGTATTTTTAAATACAAGGTACCTATAAAACTTCTCATCGTGATCTGCAGCTAAAAGCTTTCCAATAAACATGATTGACAAAAGGAACAGTTTGTGCAGAACGAGAAACATGCTGTATGGAGGCTGTAAGTAGGGGGAACCTACATTTCATTGTGTTGCACAATTAGTTATTGCCCCACAAGGAAGACGCTTTTATTAAGTTTGCTTTTACGACATGACCACAAAATATTAATTCGGTGTTAAAATATTTTTACCCAATCTAATCTAAAAGAAATCACCTCACTAGTGAAAATAACAAGTTAACGAATTCAAATCAATACAAAAGGAGCGGGAAAACCAATCCAATATGGCCGATTTGCGAGCGCTTTCGACCGCCATTAAAATATTTGAGAAAGATCGTTTACAATCTTTTATGTTCATACAACATTTGATACATGTACCAATTTCGAATGAAATAAAGTCTAATTTGGCTTGTGTAGACGGTAAATATAGATGTGTTATATGTAAGTGCCTGCCACAAGTCAAGTCGGAAATCGGAAAACATTATACAGATTAAATTTGGCCGGAAGTATATAGAGTTGCTGAATAGTCTACGAAAGATCGTTTTAATTGATAATCCAAGGCCAATATTATGAGATAACACAACATCACGCCTGTATTTTCAGAGGGTTGGGCAGAGTACCTATACATATATTCCACCCACATTTCACCATATATGTTTAAAAGTCCCATGTAATTAGGGCCGAGTAACGGTAGTTTTATATTGTTTAGTTTTATTAGAATCCTTAAAACGGATAACAGTGGGCAGTATATTCCGTTTTAAGGATTATAGTAAAACTAAACAATGTAAAACTACCGTTTCTAATAATATTAACGTATAATCTTGTGAAGCACATCTTATCGTGCTTATTTTCTGCATTTTCATTCTAAATTGTATGAAATAACCAAACAAACGATGAGGGCGCCACTGTGCGGTCGTCACAGTCTTAAACCATTTCCAGGCACTTTTGAATTGTCAAAATTAACTAGTCGGTCAGTTAGTCAGAAAGTTGAAGCTAGTTGCCCATTCCAAAACGTAGATCTCTTGGAGAAGAACGGGCAAGAAACTCCAAAACGGTAATCGAATCCAGGAACTCCTGCTCATCAGTAGCGCTTGCAGCCACTAGACCAACGAGGCGATTAAGCGCATTCTAATCAAAGTTAATATTACAAACAACATAAGCATTATAAAGACATCCCCACAACTGCAAAATAATGTTCCCACTGCTGGGACACAGGCATAGAGAGGAGTATGAGAGGGAGTGGGCCGTAATCCACCACGCGGGCCCAGTGCGGGTTGGTAGATGTCACATGCATGTCTTCAAATTTTTGGTTCTAGGACATGCCGGTTTCCTCACGATGTTTTCCTTCACCGTTTTAAGGTGGCATAAACATCTCCATAAATTCTCCAAATACACTTTAATTCAATGGCTAAAGAAATCCTTATCCTCCGCCGCACTCGTACAATGGCAGATCTACATAAAAACACAATACCATCAACATACGTGCCGGTTAAAAGTTTGTCAAATTGTCTGTGAACGAGATGGCTGGGTGGGTCGTTCGGTGAATTAAATCAATTAAAAATGTTAAATATAAATATGAATATATCTATATTTATGGTGTACTTATTAAAGAATATTCTATTCTAAGAGCTTGTATGATCGCGCTAATCTCTGGGACTAGCAGTCAGATTTGTAAAATTATTTTTCGTTTGAAAGTTCAATTTTCTAGCGTATCTGTAGCCTTTAACTTTAATTTTACTGATTTTGTCTAAAATTATCAAAATGTTGTGCCTATTTAATGGTGCCCAAGATACAGACTGTGCCTAGTTTGGAACTAACGATACTCAGGATACTCTATATTGTAATTTTGAATCATGAAATAAGCGATTTTTACTTTACTTTACTTTATCCATGAGGAAGGCTATAGGCTACCAAACATCACGCTAGTCCATTAGCAGCCGCTCAAAAACAAAAAAAAAAAAAACAGAAAAACGCTAAGCGAAAACGAAGTAATAGCGCGGGCAGGCGATGCGATGCGACGGAGTGGGTCGGGGAACAAGAAATTTCACGCGGACGATGTCGCGGGCAGAAGCTAGTAAAAATATATTCCAACCTAAAGATGATCTTGTGGGTAATTTGGATCTTGGTGAATTCTACCTTTCAAGTTATAGGTGCATCAGTATTGTTTTTTGGAATATAATTCTGGAAGTTGGTTTGTTGATAGAAGATAAATAAAAAAGTATCAAGGAACACGCATAATTCAATTTTTCGTAACCTATCATGCGTCAAAGCTCATAAGTTTACTTACCCCCCACAAATTACGCGCTTTGAATATCAACGAATACCATAAACAAAGGGTATATTTTCTTCCGCGCCGCGCCGCCGGGGCAACGGTAACTGCCCACTCAGCCTAAGGAAACGAATGAAGCAAAAATGTTTATGATACATTAGCCAAATTACGACGGCAAATGTTATCTGTGCGATTTGTTTGTGTTTATCGCGTGAGTTTGGAATTTGAGCTGCTGAAGCGATGATTATGCTTGACAATTATATTCGTTTTTTTTTAGTATTCTTCTAAGATCAGCTAAATACAGCAATAATCTGTGATTATGTCCCTCGTTGCCTCTTGAGCTACAGAGCTACAGCAATGAGGCAAGATCTGAGAGCAAGGGATATCTGTAGAAACATGCGCCTATTCAGGGACCACCTACTACCTAGCCAATTAGCGATTCTATAAGCGCGCTATGTTATTTCTTTTCTTTGAAATAAATTGCCTTGATTTCCTGTTTTCCCCTTATACTTAGTGGCTTTGCTTTGTCCTAACTTTCAGGGCAACTTTTCTCCCGCTACCAAAAATACCAGACAAAGTAAAGCAGCGCTAATATCGCTGCAGAGTCCACAAACAGCAATATGTTAACGTAGTATGTAAGTAATGAGAGTAATTTAGCTAAAAGCCCGCGAAACGCGGCCAAAGTGGTCGTAACAATAAAAGTGGCGATAAATTTGTAACACCGCCATCTAGCAGTCACTAGTTCATGTTGTATTCATGAGACCCGTCGCTAGATGGCGTTAGTCGTGATTTAATTCTGCCCAGCCTTTTTGAGTGAAATGGAGCGGGGAATTAATTTAAGTATATCGCCTTTTGTTTAGTGCTTATTTACAAGATGTTTTGTGTTTTTAGGGAGTGTTACAATCAAAGAGGCGGCACGCAGTATTATTATAATAAGCGCGCCATAATGGGAGGACGTGCGGTGGTGGGATCGGCCGCACTTGGTGATGGGGCTCGCTAGGCATGGCGGGCTGATACCAGTGGTATTGGAGGGAACCGTGGGGTTTTAGTCGATAAGAGTCCGACTGAACCCACCTTCTTCCCATACAGAGAGTACCTATCCTTGAGGATATCCCCACAAAAAAAGCGAGTGCCTAGTTGTTCATGCATCATCTCACAAAGATTGTATTGCTGTTACATAGGTCAATTATGAACCAAAAATTCCCTATTGGGAAAAATAAAATAAATATTACATATTCTAACTCAAATTCTCAAATTCAAAGCACTTCTGAAATTGTCAATTACTTTTAAGTATATCCTTTCCTTTATTTATCGAGTTTTAACACCTTCGGCGCCAAGCATTATATCCAGAATCACACTTTTTTTGTTATATATTTTTTATTTATTTATGGGGTTTTATTTATCTGTATGATAAGCTTAAATTTTATTTTCCTTTTTTTTCTGGTTTTTCAGAGTGTGTATCAAAAATGATACACTGGTCTACAAAATACTTTTGTTAACAAGTGTGTGCAAAAATGATACACGGGCGCCGAAGGTGTTAAATGACCATAGATTCAATCGTCAGGTGATTGAATCTATGATCATATAAGGTGGTCCTTTGTACCCAAGCTTGCGAGTATTTTCTACAATTCATACATCAAACACTAACACGGATACACGGCTTGTCTCGATAGAGTATCTTGTCTCGATCACTCTTACTACAAAGAAGATTCCATGTTAGGTATTTCATGCGCATAACACATACCTACTACCATAGAGAACCGAAGTGTGAATGTAGAATGCTTGGAACAGAGTACAGTATGCACGAGAGGATACAGCTCGCTATCATAATGGAGACATTCTTGCATTGTTTGTATTTTCTTGCATAAAAAAGCTTACACATGTGATTTATTTCTTTATTTTTTAGGTTATCCAACAATATTCAATATGCCTAGACTTTTCTCAACTGTGTTCGGGTCGGTTTCCCGTCCAACCGGATGCAGCTGAATACAGTAATTTTACATGGAGCGACTGAGTAGACCAGAGATTAGCTCGTTCTTATAAACAATCAATCAAACTCTTCAGCTTTATTATTAAGATTACAATAAAGTCACTAGCAGTAAGTTTAATAATGGACTACCAATATAATAATGTAAGGTTGGATTCTTTCATTACAAATCAGTTCTACTAATCGAATCCCAACCAGCAGTGCTATTCTGTAAAAATCTCACCGTGAAAACTAAGGTGAAGTTAGCTGTCATTCCACCTGATGTTACGGATTGCTTCCATTGATAGCTTACTTCACCTGTGTTATCACGGTGAGATACTTACAGAATCGAGAAGATTGTCTTTTTTCCTACAAAAATAACAAAACATTTAAAACAATGCGTCGTATCCACACTAGTCTAGTCGCACCGCAAACGGGCAATCAGCGAGCGATCGCCAACACGACAACACCCCTCCCCGCCCCGTTCACCCGCCGGCGCTCCTTGATTCCAAATTCAATTTGCACCAATCAACGGCCGCCGTCTTCCCGCCTTCCCGCGACGTGACGAGCTGTTGTTTTTTTAAAAATATCGTCCCTATTGTCTTTGATTGTTTGCGGTTGGTGTAATGTCTTTTGTGTTTGGTTGTTTTTGGACCGTTTTTGGACGAATGTAATTTTTTTTATGATGGTGGGTTTGTGGTAAATTATGTTTTGTTTCGTAGAATAATGGTAAGAGGAAGTTAGTTATTTATTGATTAAAAAGAAGTATACTTTTGGCTAGTTTGAAACACGGACGCTAATCTACTATCTATGCTAATAATAAAGCTGAAGAGTTCGCTTGTTTGTTTGAACGCGCAAATCTCTGAAACTACCAGTCGGATTTGAAAAAATTGGTTTGTCTATGATAGCCCTATTCTTGAGGAAGGCTATAGGTTATTTAACATCACGCTAGGACCCATAGGAGCCGAGCAAAAAAAAAAGTCAGAAAGAACGCAAAATTAAAACGAAGTGATAGCGCGGGCAGGCGATGCGATGTGATGGGGTGGGTCGTCACGCGGACGAAGTCGCGGGCAGGAGCTACACGTACTTACATGATATATTTTCATGAAAACCCGAATAAGGAAGATAAGTTGAATAATTTTTTTGAGGAAAACTGTCTAGTTGGGCAAAGCTTGGAAAACGCGCTTTTTCTCCAATTTTCTTCGAGAAAATTGGAGAAAAAGCGGATCGTGCGAGTTAATGATGTTCTTTTAAGCTAAAAGCGGTTGGTAGTTTGGAGAATAGCCCCTTTATTTAAAAAAAGTTGCTTGCTTATAATTAAGTAGTGATTAGCGACTGTTTATTCATACATTTTTGACGTTTAACCCTTTGACCGCCACGGTCGTGTATAGCCGACAAATGAAAACGTGCCCAACACGCCAATGCCGACAAGAAAACACCATGTTTTAAGTACAAAATAAATAAACTAAATTCAGTTTTCTGTGTTTATACTTAAAACATGGTGTTTTTTTGTCGGCATTGGCGTGTTGGGCACGTTTTCATTTGTCGTCTATACACGACCGTGGCGGTCAAAGGGTTAAACGTCTTTTGACGGGACGAGCGGTCTAGATGGCGAGACAAGGCAGAGAATACAAACGACCCTTTATACGTGGATCGAAAGAGCTGGAAGTCATATGCCTTTGCCCAGCTGTGGGATGATGCAGGCTAACAGTAATAGCAGTAAACGACTCTTAACTTTAAGTAACGTTTATAAATAAACCCCTAGTGGTGTTTTAACACGATTTTTGGCAGTCGAGTAAATAGGAGCGGTGTTACAGAATATGACGTAGAGCGTAGAGATTGAAAAATATCAGCATAAAGAATTTTTTTTTCATTTTTAATCCTCACGTGGAATTCGTTGCATTTTGAGTAGACTCAATTAGTGGTAAGATAAAAAATATGAACGAATTTCAGGTAATTTGCAATTCAGGGACCTTGGGACTGATTCGTAAATCAGTCATCTCGTGAGCGTTTAGGAATAGCTCACTTCACGCTCACTTCACCTAAGTTATCACGGTGAGATTTTTACAGAATCGATCGGCTGTGGCTCAGCGTGAAAACTTAGGTGAAGTGAGCGTGGAGTGAGCTGTCAGTGTCATCCTGATGCTAGGGATTGATACTCTTGACAGCTCACTCTAAGCTCACTTCATTACGGCCCATTCCCTCTCACAGAGAGGAGGCCAAAAAAAGGAGAAGGAGGAGGAGGTGCTATGCGAGCACAAAAAATAATTGAACAATATAAGGCTGATGAATACATAAGATATAAATTACAAATTAAAATCTAATGATTACAAGAATTCCTGCCTGCTTAAAAAAAAAAAGTTGCGCTTGCAGCTCCGTACAGCAGGCTTAGCATGACGCATTCTATTTCTACGTAGAATAGACACATCTCTTTCTATACAAGGTGACATTTCGTTTCTCCACTTTTGACATCGCACCGTAGAAATCCTTCTACAATCTGTCATTTTGTCTTTCGATTATAACGATCTTTGTCTTGGTCTTTTTCTATGTAGACTATTTTAGAAGAAAGTTTTCTATCCCAACTGTCAAAATGACGCTGACGACTGACAGTTGTAAGGAGATTTTAAACTTTCTACACGACGACCACAAAGTATATACGGTTATCTACAAAATCATTATATAACTACAACATTTTTTGTTTCAAAACACGGTACTTCGACACTGAGAACAATTGTTTTAGTTGTCTTTATACAGGGTGCATTTGAAATCATGGGCATTATTTTAACCTAAGGTACTACTTATGATACTAATTGCATTAGGGCTACTATTACGCAAATCAAAAATATTATTAATGCAAGTATGGAAAACCTTAAAATGTAGTAAGTCATACAAAGTATCAAATTAGTTGCGCTTCTCGATAGCAAATGCGTAGGTACACTACGCCGTACGCGCGTCCTTGGGCGTGAATTCTTTGACCCCGCCCGACTCACGTGACATTCGTAAGTTGCCAATGAATTGATTCATAATAAATTCCAATTTTCCCTTCGTACTTTGCCGGCTTAGGACGGTCAAAACTACGTCAACTAACATACATTTAAAAAAAAACATTTACGTACCTAGCTTGTGGATTGTTTTGAAAAAACCTTATTTGTCGGTAAAGTGACAGAGGGTAAACGGGTGCTCTTCCACGAGCTTGTGCATGTGCTGGCACGTGAAAAGACGAAAAATCCAACAGGTTCTGAGTGGTTCTGGTGGAATGAGACCCCGTGAAGGAATAGGGTCGTTCAGGTAGCGCCGATGGAACATTTCACGAGTTCATACTAAATTTCTTGTGCGATCGTAAATTACAACCATTTGTGGGTATTGTTGGTTGGTGTACCTAGCCTGCACATTACGCGGTCGAGGCATCGTGTACACAAACACACACACAACACACAACTACTACACTAACACTTAATACACTGCAATCCAAGCACCGTATGACGCGAGCGGCGAGTACGGCGATTACGTCACGGGATCAATAAATCAATTACGCGTCAATGCACCTGCGCAGTCGTTATGACACTGGTTCCGGGTTCGTGTTGCGGCGGGAAGCATACCCCGCGCGGGGGTGATATTCGTATTTTTGCGAGTGAGGGAGTGGGACGGAGAGAGTTCAGGGAATCCCGCCGGACGGAATGTCTTGTAGCCCATTGTTATTATTACTTGTAAGGAAAAACCCGCGCGCGCGCAGGTGATGTTTGTTTACATTTCGCTTTGCGCTGTACTGCGCTTTAAGATTTTGATATTTCAACAATTATTGGCGTTAACGAAGTATTTTGTTTTAATTACTTTAAGTGTTTATTTGCAATAATAAGCCTTGTGCAATTTGATTTACTACATTTTTAAGGTTTTCGTTACTTGCATTAATAATATTTTTGATTTGCGTATTAATAGCCCTAATGCAATCAGTATCGTGAGTAGTGCCTTAGGTTAAAATAATGCCCATGACTTCGATTCCACCCTGTATATGTGATTTATTATCAGTAAAAAAACTAATAAAAATCCTATGACAAAACAGAATTCTGAGTCGAATTATGTAAAAGAGTAGAGCTTCGTAAAAAGAGCAGTTGACTCTTTCTACTTTGTTGCCGTCGTACTGTCTACATGGAATGTCATCTTTGTCTACGCTTCCGTCGACAAAACGGTGCTCATGCTAAGCGTGCAGATGATGAAAAAATAAAGAATATGAGAGAGTTATATCTTTCTTCTCTCTCATATAACAAAATATACCTAAACGTGACGCGCTCTTGAAATTTTACTCTCAATTCTCGTCCAAATATCGAATCGTCGTACAAGATGTTTCACTTCAAAAAGGAAACTTTTTGAGCCCTGGCTGAAGGCCTTAATTTATTGAGGCACCCACAGGCAAGTCCGGTTAAGCAGACGACAACCTCCTAGGTTGAACAGCGATACAAAAAAAAAATAGCTAAAAAAACAACTGTCATTAATAAGTCAAAAAGCGCGCGAACGCGTACCGAAAATGGCCGCCGCAGCCGAGAGCGGGGTGTCGTTACAATACCAAATATCAAATATTGATATTCGCTCCTCGATTTTGTATTCTGTTTGAATTTGTAGATACTATTTGCACTTCTACTTGCTACAGTTTTGCGTCTGTCATCATTGTTTGGCGTTCTATAGACCTGTGGGTGCCACAGATTATAGATGTGTAGGTATAGACATGATAGAGATATTGTAGTGGCTATTTCTAGATGGAATAACACTATTTAAACTACACACATCAAAAGTGTCTAGGGATCAAGCATTTTTATGCGGATTTCTTGAGATTGAGATGTGGCTTTGTAATAAATTTATGATTTTATAAATTTATATGGATCCTTTTTGGTGCATTTCATAATTTGAATCAGGAACTGTGAATCAAATTCGAGTAAAAGATGAAAATCAGCTGTCAATATTTTCCCTATAAAAACATACAACGCATTGAAGACATTATTAGTGCTACTGTTTCCCTACTACTGATTAAAACCAACGTTATTATGGAGCGGCGACGTCATTTAAGCAGGGAAGAAATGCTCAGAGCCGTGGGAATGATAGAAGCTGGTTCCCGGAAACGTACTGTGGCTTTAGCTCTGAATACAAGTCAGAGTGTTATCAGTCGACTTTGGACACGTTACCGAAGCACTGGTACCGTGGCTGAGCGCCATGGAGGACGGTATCGCTGCACCACACGGAGACAAGACCGATACATTCAAATCTTAACTCGAAGAGCTCCAACAATAACCGCCATGATGTTAGCCGTGAGGCTTCATCACTCTTCAGGGAACTTAATTAGCGACCAAACAGTCAGAAACCGCTTGCATGAAGTGAACCTTGATTCCCGAAGACCGCTACGGGTACCACCTATAGCAATGCACAATCGTAGGATTCGATATCAATGGGCTCTTGAACACAGAAATTGGGCAGAAGAACAATGGCGTTTCGTGTGCTTTTCTGATGAGTCTCGTTTTGGTATGAGACCGGATACAAGACGTATACGACACTGGAGAACCCCTGGACGCCAACAGCGATTAAAATCCTGCCAGGAAGTCCATCCTTATAGTGGTGGAACCATCATGGTATGGGCGGGTATTTGGATCGGCGGAAGAACTGAGTTGATTTGGATCAGAGGCAACCTCAACGCTCAAATTTATGCTGAGACGATTGTATCAGACGTCATCGTTCCTCTACAAGTGCAAATCGGTCCCTTATTTCAGTTAATGCATGATAATGCACGACCGCACACCGCAAGAGTTGTAAGACAGACTCTCGCCGCAGCTAACATCAATGTCCTGCCCTGGCCTGCTCAGTCGCCAGACTTGAACCCGATTGAGCATGCATGGGATATGCTACAGAGAAGAGCTCTGCCGAATATGGAGGGTATCCAGTCGCAAGAAGACCTTTTTTTGTTGTTGCAACGAACATGGGCGGCCATTCCACAGCGTGATTTGGATGAACTCATTTTGAGTATGCCAAACCGATGTTCTTGTGTTGTTAGTGTTCGCGGTAGAAACACGGATTATTAATTGTTTAAGTTACCCAATAAAATTTTAGAGAAAACTGTTATTTCAGTCTTTTTTTCGAACTTTTGTGTTAGTGGTTCAAATGTCAAAAATCCCTTTATTAGGAAAATGGCAAATTTCTTTATTAATGCAAAGGTGACTTGGTTTATCGTTACTGTGACAAACGAAAACACTTTATTTGATGAATCCTTAAACAAATTTTAATTAATATCAATCAGGAGAAAAGTTTTTGCAAAAATATATGTTGATCCCTAGACACTTTTGATGTGTGTAGTATTTAATCAAATGGCGATATGGTTGCTGCCACCCCTACCTGCAATAGTCTAGTTTCCACCATCAATAAATTGAAAATCTATTTAGTCCGTCAGTTAGAGTATTGGAAAATAATGGACACGTATTTTTTGTTTTTGTAAATCAATGAATATTGACAAAGATAAAACGCATCTAAACTCGGGAGTGGGGGCTCGTGACGTCAGAACGCACTAAAATTTATACCAAGGTCTGTGACGTATTGAGAATTTTAAAAGCGTCGTATCTTCGTCAATTTTGGTTTACGTAACAAAAGAAAAAATACGGGTCAAATATTTTTTGATAATCTAACTGACGGACTAAATAGATTTTTTCAGTTGACAAGCCTAATGTTTAAAATAACCGATGCGACGCCAACTTTACTAGCCTGCAGGCAAAGTTAAACTGTCTCATCTGCCTGTAATTTCACCAAGACCATAGCACAGCACACAGCAACGCTACATGGGGGCACGAAAAGATAATTATGGCAGTTTGCTTCTTCGGACGTACATCTTTGACAGACAATCAGCAGCACCTTATATCTACAGTCATCACCATCTGCCCAGCCTTTTCCCAACCATGTTGGGGTCAGCTTCCAATCTAACCGGATGCAGCTAAATACCAATATTTTACATGGACCGACTATGTCGCTCAACAAATCTACTTGCCTAATAAAATAAAAAAGGGTAGGAAGTAAATCTGAACAATATAATCTATACTTAATATTATAAAGCTGAAGAGTTTGTTTGTTTGTTTGTTTGTTTGAACGCGCTAATCTCAGGAACTACTGGTCCGATTTGAAAAACTCTTTCAGTGTTAGATAGCCTATTCATCGAGGAAGGCTATAGGCTATATATCATCACGCTAAAACCAATAGGAGCGGAGCACCAATGAATAATGTTTCAAAATCGGGGGATTTTTTTCCTATTGAGAGCTTCCGCTGCGTGCGCTGCGTAAACGGTTAAAGTTTCGCAAAAATCATATATGACAGAATTGTTCCCCTTTAAAAGCTTTAAAAAAAATCCGCGACAGCATATGTCTATTTTTTAAGGTTAGCTCACTATAACCTCTTTTATGCAAACCAAATTTGTTCTAAAATAATGCATTATTTGCGAAGGTGTTTTTATAAACATGGTATTAATCCTTATCCAAATAAATACGTTATTCATCACATGTATTTAATTTTGAACAAAATTGCCTCTGACATCATTTGATTTCAATGTATATCTTAGGAGATATCATAGTTTTAAAATAATACTAATAATAAAGCTGAAGAGTTTGTTTGTTTGAAACACGGTTTGAAAGCTCTAAGTCTCTGGAAGTATTGGTCGCATATATAAAAATATTTTTGCGTTTGATAGCCCAGTTCTTGAGGAAAGCTATATTCTATTAAACTTTACGCGAGGACCCTTAGGAGTTGAGCAAAAAGAAGAAAAGTCTGAAGTTTTCGCCAAGCGAAAACGAACTAATAGCGCAGGCCGGTGACACGTTGCGACGGGGTGGATAGGGGAAACAAAAAAAAATTACGCGGACGAAGTCGCGGGCAGAAGCTAGTTTAGAGATAAAAATACAGTAAGGATTAAAAAAAATACCAATAACACTCTCAGTAGAAAGAAGAATAGAGGTTTGTTATCCACAACCCAGTTACCGGGTAATACGATACCCGTTGGTAAGACTGGTTGTCAGACTTTCGGACTTCTGACTACCAGTGACGTCTCGTAACGTATTTTTCTAAAGTACTGATAGATGGTGTTGCGAACATAGTATTGTCGAGTCGGGTCCATGAAATAGGATCTCAAAGTAATAATTTTTATTTCACGAGAAAAATGATTTTGTATTTTGCGTACCCATAAGGTATTAATTTGACTACATATATGTATATAGGAAGGGGTTTGTGGCTAAGTAATAACAATAGTAGCCTCCCCGACCGATCTCGGTCACGGTGGCCAATCTCAACGGAGATTAGCAGGTACGCAGGAGATATTATAGTGCACAAGTGTGCGCGCAGACACAGGTGCACTCCCTCTTCCCTCACTCTCATAGTCCGATGGGACGGCAATCCGACACGACCGGAGAGAGATCAGGCGCAGGACCAACAGCTTTACGTGCTTTCCGAGGCACGGGGGTATTAAACCGCCAACTTCCAAACTCCGGACTGTTACTAAGAAATTCCTAATGGAAAAAAAAAAAACGAGTGTGCTTATGACCACACGACTGAAGTGAAACTTCTTTCTTTTTTCTTTCTTTCTTTCCTTTTCTAGCATCGCTTTCATACTCAGAGTCTGTGTCACTTCTTTCCATAATTTGTTATTATTTACCCGAAAATTCACAAAACATGAACTCTAAAATGAATTTACAGTTTTATTCACTTTAAACGTAGAATATTGAATGTATTGAACAAAATATTAATTCATAAAATTGTTCAAAACGAAATAGAATTACGAAAAATAACCAAAGAATCACCGTTCGCGTAACGCTAGTAAACTCGCAAACGAACTACTGACTGAAATATATATATATTTCATTTACTAGCTATAAGAGAAAGAGAGAAAGAAAATGTGCGCGCGCACTGCTCTCTCTTGCTCCTACACTGTGATACAGACAATAAGCCTGCAGTGTGCTTAGATATACGGAACGTATTTGGCTATGAGAGGAAGAGAGAAAGAAAATGTGCGCGCGCACTGCTGTCTCTTGCTTATATCCCCCACTTAACTTCCGTTCGCCTTGCCCGATCACACTTTTCGTAACGCTTACGTCACGCGTTCGCCAGCTTACTCCCCAAGTCAAGCGTGCGTAAAGAAGTTTCACTTCAAAACTCAATAACACTTTGTCCGACCCGGGAATCGAACCTAGGACCCCATGCTCAGCAGTCGCGAGACCAACGGGGCAGTTAAGTAATAATAACAGCCGCAAAGTTCGATCGATCAGGTAAAGCTTCGCTTGCCGCGGTTGCTCCGTGGATGTGTGACCGTCTTTACATATCAAGACCCATCCGTGCCTCGGAAAGCACGTGAAGCCGTTAGTCCCGGCTATTATTCGTGGATCTCCGAAAGTCTGACAGCCAGCCTTATCAAGAAGTATCGTATTACCTAGTAACTGGGTTGTGGAGGTCAGATAGACAGTCGTTCCATGTAAAATGCTGGTATCTATTCAGCTGCATCAGGTTAGACTGGACGCCGACCTCAACATAGTTGGGAAAATGCTAGGTAGATGATGACTGCCTATGTATTAAGTTATTAGTGTGCATAAAAATGCGATATATTCCGGTGGAATCACGAAATTTATAATTAGACTAGCAGCCCGTCCCGGCTTTGCACGGCTGAAAAAAAAAGCATATATTAATCAGTGATAATGTAGCATTCAAATGGTGAAAGAATTTTTAAAATCGGTCCAGTACTTTTTGAGCCAGTTCGTTACAAACATACACACAAATCTTTCCTCTTTATAATATTAGTATAGATAACAATAAAAAAAGGTCCGCAGAAGTAACGATACGTAAGTACTCCAACTAATATTTACACCCGAAAAAATAATTAGTGTCTATTCTTAATAATTAAAACACGATAAAAAGAGGACTGGATCTGCAACCATTCAATAGCGATTTAGGTAACCTCCCATTCTAAACTAGGCCTATATCCAGCCATTCTATTAGAACAGAAGTTAAAAAGCCCAGAAACAGTCTCAAGTTATCGACGTCGGTATCGGTGGCTGCAAACAGCGGTAAGTTGTTTAAACAAAAGGCATCAATCACTGCGGGCACGCCCCCCGGCGGTAGCTATAGTCCGGGTGAGAAGTTGCGAAGACAAAGATAAAAGAAGATCGAAGATTTTTATATGGCGCCTACTGTCGCGCCATTTTATTTTTTTTTCAAAATGGCAGCCATTCATGAAACCTTTATTGATCGATAGCTGACATCAATGCAAACGGAAAATATAATAGGACCAAACCACGTAAAGCGTCACGTTTCTGAGATATAACGTTCATAGTTAATCACGTGACATCCATATTTTTTTAAAGTTGCTCACATCTTGTTGCATAGATGTTTGTAATTAATGTTTAAAATAATCAAACAACGATGCAGCAGTGTTACGCGCTGCAGCTACAAGCTACGCTCTCCATGCTACGCGCTACTGCTACAAGCTACGGTCTCCGTGCTACGCGCTACTGCTACATGCTATGCCCTCCTTGCTACGCGCTACATGCTACGCTCTCTGTGCTACGCCCTACAGCTACAAGCTACGCTCTGCGTGCTACGCGCTACTGCTACAAGCTACGCTCTCCGTGCTACGCGCTACAGCTACAAGCTAAGTTCTCCTTGCTACGCGGTACAGCTACAAGCTACGTTCTCCTTGCTACGCGGTACAGCTACAAGCTACGCTCCCCTTGCTACGTGCTACGAACTTCATGCTACACTACACACTGATATTTTGCGGAAATAGCTACACGTATTGCTACTTGTAGCAATACTTACACTGTATAAGTATGTTTAAAACATAACTATAGGTATTTATTGTTTAAAATTCTTCATTCTTTTTTTTCATTCTTTTACATTATGGTAACATAAGTGGAGAAAATTTGGTTCGTTGGTCCCGGCTGTCATTCGTGGATTTTTGACAGTCGTTACGGGTAGTTAGAAGCCCGAAAATCTGACAACCAGTCTTGCCAAGGGGTATCGTCCCAGTAACTGGGATGTGGAGGTCAGACAGGCAGTCGCTCCATGTAAAATACTGGTATTCAGCTGCATACGGTTAGACTGTAAGCCGACCCCAACATAGTTGGGAAAAGGCTATGCAGATGATGAAGTGGAAAAAAAACTTGTGAAATCTTCGCGGTTAACTTTGAAATTACCAGATACTTACATTCACAATCAGTTTCACCAATCATTCCTCCCGCACTATGAATACCTCCCGCTATCCATAACAGGCACCGTGTGAGCGAGACGGCACTACTTCCCTCTCGCTCTACGACGGGTACAGAATACAGAGCGGCTGAGTTTTTCCACACCAATTTATACTGCCAACATCACTTCAGAATATAAGGTGACGGTGGCTTAGAGAAAATTTGGGATAGTCCCGAATCTTTTGGTGACTGGTCCTACGGTTCTCTTCATTTCTGATCACGTAGAAAGTCCCAGTATAGCCCTCTCCGTTGCTCTTTGGGCTCTTCACACTAATATTATAAAGGCGAAAGTTTGTGAGTGTGTGTGTGTGTGTATGTTTGTCTCTTCTTCACGCTCAAGCGGCAAGACCAATTTTGATAAAATTTTGTATGGAGGTAGCTGACATCCTGGATTAACATATAGGCTACTTTTTATCCCGATATTCCCACGGGATCGACACTTTTGTGGGTGAAACCGCAGGGCGCAGCTAGCATAATATATAGGGTGACTGGTAATTAGTGACCGATACCTAAACACGTGATTGTACTCATGATAACAAACAACTTTTACTATGGGACCAAACCTGAAATTGTGAAAAAAAAATCTGCGGTTGAGTCATTTATGTTCGCCTAACTGATCAAAATGTAGGTACTGCAGCAGATTTTTTTTCGCGAATTCAGGTTTGGTCCCATAGTAAAAGTTGTTTGTTATCATGAGTACAATCACGTGTTTAGGTATCGGTCACTAATTACCAGTCACCCTATATAAATAATCTAACAAAGGTATATTCATCATTACCAAAACACCTGCCATCTAATCTCTTCACCACCCTTGGTTGACTGGTAAAGAATACCTAAGGCATTAAAGAGGAAATGCGGGTGGTCTTTTCTCTCTCTCGCCTGTTTTATTTCTGGTTATACAAATTTGACAACTATTAATGAAATAAGAAAAACATAGGGACACAGTCTACGAATAAGTAATAAGTCAGGAAGTCTAATTCAGAACAAATTCCACAGAAAAAGTGGCCCTACTTCAAACCAAAACGACGTATGATTCAAAATACGAATCACTTCCGAGGTTACATGAAGACATGCTTGGTGATTGGTTTAAATTCAGAACGAAAGCCGGGATTGGTTCTCGCACGTGCTGCAATGTCTGCTATGACAGTTGAGTCAAGTGACGTGGACGATGTTATGCAATAAGTGCACCGGACCAAGTCAATAGTAAAAGAATATTATTGTACAATGTTTTTTTTATAATATATTTTAGTTTTTTTTTTGGGTTACTTTTTACAATCCAATGAACTCTATGTCCTGCGAAATATGATTAATTTATTAAGTTTTTGTCTAGAAGACATTAAAAGAGAATCTTTCAAACTGGTAGGTACAGCAGTTTTGTGTAACATGGTATATCCTTTTAATGATTTATAAAAATATTTTTCGTCAAAATGAACGGAACATACTCTGCTGGCTTTCACAGGCATTCAGTCGTACTCTTGTCTTTCTAGCTTAACTGAAGCTATCCGCTTATTTTGCCGAATTGGATCGGCAGGGAAAGTAAAAGAAAGCAAAATAGAATAATGTTATAAAAATAACTAAATTTTATGGATTTACTTTTCAATATTTCATCAATAAAAAAATAATAATTAAATTGGTAAAAAATTTACTGACTTCATTTTGCATAGTATTGACCACCTCGGTTTGATAACGTATTTGAACATCTTTGAATATAATTATAATTTTGCTACTATTTACCAGTGAAAAGTGATCCCTGGACACTTTAATCTTGTATGGCTCCTGCACCACTCCACAATACATGCTGGCATGATGATTCACAGCTGTAGTTCACCATGATAAAAACGAAAACGTACCCGAAGTGCTCGCTTGCAAGAAAAATGTCCGACTGATGACGCGCTGGGTACAATTTTTAAGCCCCGCCTACTTGGGCCTAATATTTGTTGGGTCATTTTTTTATCGCAGTTACATTTCCTGACTTATTACTTATTCGTAGGACACAGTATACAATGTGTTAATGAAATAACCCAAAACCTGAAACTAGTTTGTTTAGAATCGGCAGCAAAATCGAATACAATAATTTTTAATATGGGTTATTTTTTTCCAAAAAATAATTATTTGTCATGTCGTGTCTAATATTTTTTAACGACGCTGTACGCTACTGTCCAACGCAATGAAAACAAACAGCGCGGGCGAGGGTGAGGAGAGGGGGTGCTAGAGCTGGCGCCAAGGCCGGGAGGCGCGCCGGCGGCGATAGAGCTACGAATCTGAAAGAAATAGTGCGACAACTACATTCACAAATATCTTTTACTATAATTATTGAAAATGAATAATTATATGTCATATCAATTTATTAATATAAAAATCGGTTGGGGTGTCCGAGGTTTTGGGTTATTTTATTAACACTTTGTATATCCTTCTTATTCAGTTTATGAAATATCTTTTAAATTTGTCTAATATTTGAGGAGGAAATAGGCGGGAGCGAAACCTCGAATTATTACTTTTTACATAGGCTTTTTCAAAAGTCTCTCCAAACGCATTTCCTTTTATGTCCGCCTTTGCCCTCCTGATCAGAAGGTCTAAGTAGCTAAATGTCCAACAACGCGAAACGTCTAATGAGCAGTAAGTCTAATTAGCAAAATGTCCATGTAGCAAAACGTCCAACTATCAGATGGTCTGCATAGCAGAACATCTATTTAGCAAAAAGTCATTTTTGAGGAGCGCCTTTGTACCTTTTTGTGTGCGAAAAGTTTAATAAATAAAAAAATGTTTCGCATCGTCAAAATTTCTATAACATTTTATCCTTTCTTTTCTCTCTTTCTATATAGTCACCCTACACCTCCCCCCTTCCCCCTTCGGCTTAATTTAGTGTTGTAAGCGAACCGTTACCAGTCGCATGCTATTTAACTGTTCCTACCAGTAGATATAGTTTGTGTTTATATGTTTACTAGCTTCTGCTCGCGACTTCGTTTGCGTGAAATTTCTTGTTTTCTTTATGTCTCTTTTTTCTTTTTGCTCGGCTCCTAAGGGTCTTAGCGTGATGTTAAATAGTCTATAAGTTTCCTTAAAAATTGGGCTATCAATTGCATTAAGAATTTTTCAAACCCGACTGGTTTTTCCAGAGATTAGCGCGTTCAAACAAACAAACAAATTCTTCAGGTTTTTCATTAGTAGAGAAGATGGAAAAGGCAAGTAGTCTGTTTGGACTCGACCAATTGACTGCTGTAACGATTTTACTTACCATTAGAGTTCGTCTTTTAATAATTATAGTTTAACCAGTGCTCTGTTGAGTTTATTAGGCCTATATGGGGTTATTGGAAAAAAAAAATCAGCTGTTCCCTACATTTATGTTCGCATAACTCGTCAAAATGTAGGAAACAGCTGATTTTTTTTCGGCGATTTCAGGTTTGGGCCCACAGTAAAAGTTGTTCATAATGATGAGTATACAATGACCTCTTAAGAGGTTGTTAATGTTTTTCCAATAACCCTTCATATCCTAAATCATCATTCAATCAATCAACTCAACCTATCGCAGTCCACTGCTGGACATAAGCCTCTTCCAGACTGCGCAACAACACCCTGTCCCTCTACCTTTCGCATCCAATCCACCCCAGCGGTAAGTTAAAACTGAAACGTTACAATTAGCTGAGAGCTAATTGTAACTTACGTTTTTTTGAAACAAATGTATAATCTATAGGTACTAATATTATAAAGAAATAAAGTTTGTAAGTTTGTATGTTTGTATGTAGGGGGTAATCTCTGGAACTACTGGTTCGAATTGAAAAAATATTTTTGTGTTAGATAGTCCATTTATCAAGGAAGGCTATAGGCTATATAACATTACGCTACGACCAAGAGTAGCGGAGTTCACGCGGACGAAGTCGCGGGCAGAAGCTAGTTAGTAATAAAATATTACATCACAGATAAAAACTAAATTCTGGCTTCTGGCTGGCTTCAAAACTGGTTCCACAGGAATGGTTGTAATGTAGGAGGTCCCTCGCCGTCAACCGAAGCGTCCTTCACGGATTTACCGCGCTTTCTTGGCTAGAGACACTTTGATTGATGGCCAGCGACTCCTCCATCACAGACTTGCCGCGAAAGCTAGGCGAGGGACCTCCGCTTCACGCTAACAACCGCTTCGGTTGACGGCGTGGGACCTTTCTCCATCACTACCTCACATTCCAGAGGAACCAGTTTTGAAGCCGGCCAGAAGCCAGATTTTTTTTTTTAAATTTTATATATTTTTTTAAAACGTAAGCTACAATCAGCTCTCAGCTAATTGTAACGTTACACAGCCACCTTCTTTAGGTCGTCCGTCCAGCTAGCTGGGGGGCGTCTCACACTACGCTTGCCGATACGCTGTCTCCACTCAAGGACTCGTCTGCTTCACCGGCCATCGGTCCTTCGACAGACATGCCCAGCCCACTGCCACTTCAGTTTGCTTACTCTGCAAGCTATGTCCTTTATCATATACGGCGGGTTAATTAATTAATTATTGGCCCCGATTCTGTTGTTCACAAACTAAATTAAATTTAAGTTCAGTGCATCTTTTTCTTTCTATTTCATTATGAAAAGGACAGAAGATAAATATTATTTTAGTTCTGTCAAATTAGATAATCCGTAGACAAGTTTAGACGTGATTAAAAAATTGGCTACTAAAAATACGTCAATTTACGTCAGGCGTTGACTTATTTGACAGGACTAAACTAATATTTATCTTCTGTCCTTTTCTTAATGAAAAAGAAAGAAAAAGATGCACTGAACTTAAATTTAGTTTAGTTTGTAAACAGCAGAATCGGGGCCATTATTTCGTTATCTCATTATTTTCCGACATCATCATCATTTCAGTCGAAAGACATCCACTACTGAACATAGGCCTCCCTCAAGCACCTCCACTTCGACCGGTTCGGTGCTTTTCGCATCTAACGGGTTCCTGCAGCCTTCACAAGGTCGTCGGTCCATTCTCCGATATAGCTCGAAGAATTGCCAAACTTAAATGGCAGTACGCAAGGCACATTGCTCTTTGAAGTTGCAATCGCGTACCGGAAGAGACGTATCGTTGGAAGGCCTTGTTTTTCGTTTTCGGGGTGGAATACCTATGTAATTACTTAAAAAAATAAAAACAAATAAAATCCAATAATCAAAATGTTTTATAAACCATATATGTACCCAAAATATAGATATAAATCTATACTTATAATAAATCTGTAGAGAGGTCAATTCTGTACATGAAATATATTTCCAAAATAACTATCAGCTGGTGATTAGTGATCGATACTGACGCCAAAAATGCAATCAGTAAAATTTTTGTCTGTCTGTCTGTATGTTCGTTATAGAAACAAAAACCACTCGACGGATTTCAACGAAACTTGGTACAATTGTTCTTCATACTCCTGGGCAGGTTATAGTATACTTTTCATCACGCTACGATCAATAGGAGCAGAGCAGTGAAGGGAAATGTTGGGAAAACAGGATTTCTTTTTAGGTGAAGTAGTAATAGATTAGTAGTAGTTAGTTAGTAGTAGGTAAGTTTTGGTTAATTTATGTTCAGTTTTTTTAAATATTAAGTAGGTAAAAGCGTAGGTACTTTTATTAATTATAGGTATAGGTATTATTAATTATAGTAGTTAAGCCCCAAGCGGACGCCGGCGTCCGCCCGCTATTGTCTTGAAAAACGCGTTGAATGAGAAATACGCGTTCTCAAGAATCGGCAGAAGAAAGATCACATCGGTTAAACTCTATGAGAGTTAGTGCCTCAATTTCCGGAAGTCATTATTCCACGCGGACGAAGTCGCTGGCAAAAGCTAGTAGAACAATAAACTAAAAAAAAAAAAATGTGTAATAATAACTGACAAACTTCCTAATATCAGACTATGCCATCAATGCCACATCTAGTAAAAATTATAATACATAATTACATCCATATTTGTGCTTGGTTAACTTACGATCGAATAAATTTATATTATTTGTTTACCCACATCTGTGCGCTCTAATTATTAATCTTAGTTATAGATATTGTTTCTCAGTAAGTGAATTATGTATGAAATTCTTATGAGAAATAAAGTTATTCTTAAACCTAAATATCCTAAGGCCGCTGCCTCGAATTTTGCGGGCAGCGGGGCGGCAGCGGCGGCGGCGCTGGCGGTAGCCGATTGCCTTGAGTGCACCGCTCATTGCCCGCTCCCGCGCCGCTGTTTTCGAGAACCGGTCCATTTAAATGTACGCATAAGATCCTGCCGCTCCCGCGCCGCCGCCGCCGCCGCCCCGCTGCCCGCAAGATTCGAGGTAGAGGCCTTATGGATGTCCTCCGCCCTGGGGCGGGCGGAGGGGTCCGTCAGACTCTGACTGACTAAAAGCCACCCCGATGTTCCATCTCACACCTACGCCGGAGTTCGCGTGAACTTACGATCCTTCCGCAACCCCCGACTGGATCGTTCGAACGCCTGCCTCAAGGTGGACCGATTACCTTTTGAAAGCCGCAGTAATCAGCTGATAGCGAGAAGCACAGAACCGCTGGGTAATTGCATAATACACTATCAATAGCAATGGCTAAAATTTTGACAGTTCAACAACATTCATTGAGTTATTTACATTCTTGAGCAGACACATTTTTCGAACATATGAAGCAATGGATTAGCAACATCCGTCAAAATTATTAAGATTGTAATAGATAGTGTGTTACGCAATTAGGATGCGGGGGAATTTTATATAATTATAGCTGACCCCGCAAACGTCGTTTTGCAAAAAAAAAATAGGTTGTAGCCGATTCTCAGACCTACTGAATATGCATATAAAATTTCATACAAATCGGTCCAGTCGTTTCGGACGAGTATGGTAACTAACACTGTGACACGAGAATTTTATATATTAGATTTGGTAAATACTTAGCATAATCAGCCTTTAATGTTCACAATGCTGGGACACAGGCCTCCTCTATGTGAGAGGGAGTGGGCCGTAATCCACCACGCGGGCCCAGTGCGGGTTGGTTTTAAATACATACTTATGATCAAATTTTCTCTCGTTCTAAGTTTTTCGCCTAATCTTTTTAGGAAGCAATCAACAGCCGAATCGGACTTAATAATAATTAATTTAATTTATTCAGACAACCATGGATCCATTACATTTATATTGTTGGTATGATCTTAAAAACTATGTTAGTAACTAATAACTAAGAGAGACTTAGCCCTCTGGGTGAGGCTCCACACCTGGACAGGAAAGGCTAGCGCCTGGTGACGTGGACCATCACGGGACACTGCTCGCTAAATAAACACTTCCACACTATAGGCATAACGGACAGTCCCCTGTGCAGAGCTTGCATGGAGGCTGAAGAAACCGTTGCGCATGTGCTCTTTGAGTGCACAGGCGTCACCCAGATTAGATCAGAAACCCTCGGGACACCCAGATCGTACACAGATGTCCTCAATAGACCAGGAGACCTATTCAGCTTCTAGAGGGAGGTGGGCTGGTTGGAATAACCACCGACGGCCGCCATGGTCCACGCACAATGGTCCATTTGAAGGACAAGTGCGGGAACCAAACCCATAACATAGAACATAGAGGCTCCACACTAGTGGGCTCTCTAACTTATCACCTTATTACCTTCAGGGTGCTGTTACTGCTTCCACGCAATCTGCTTAGCAGTGAGGCTGTCCTTTTGCGCCAGGTGGCTTCAAAGCCGTCTGTGCGCGACTCAGCGAACATTGTTGAGGCACTGCAGAAGCGTGGCAGACATAACAGCGATACTACCTCAAATGGCTCAGCATGATCCTCCATTATGTCGAAAATACTGCAGTATTAATTTTGAAATAAATATATGGTAAAGTTGAGGATTAATTTTAGGTCTTATGTTTGACGAAAACACGTTTCCATAAAATTTTCTCGATACAAAAAAATTCCAAAGGTACCTCCAAACCGAACAATAATAAACCGCTGGTATTCAAAAAATACTTCAAATTAGATCATGAAACTTTGTATACTAACTGAACTAATCATAAAGCAGGTCTTATGTTTTTATTTTTTTTTAAATACCATTATATTCACCGTAAAAAGCAAATACCTAAACTATAGTCGTTGCCTGCCGCCTAGTATCGCACTCTGTCTCGCTCTCACTAAGTCCGCGAGCAGTATCGTGCGAGCGATATAGAGTGAATTTTAGCTGAGGTAGTATAGGCTCTCAAACTGGATGCGCAGAGAATTGTAAGCCCTTTGGGTATATCTGAACCACAGGCACCATAAATTATGGTTACAGAATAGACTGCTTCGTTGGTCTAGCGGTCGCAAGTGTTACTGTGTTGAGCTTGAGGTCCTGTGTTCGATTCCTAGTTTGGGCAATGTTTTTTTTTTTTTCTGGAATTTCGCTCAATAACAGCCCGGAATTTGGATGTGTGTCCGTTTAATGGCAATAGGCTTGCCCCGTATTACATTAGACTTGAACATAACTGGCGAAATGTGGGTAGGTATAGGCAACAAGGCGTGAGGTTGTTAAGGATGATTTCCACAATCTTTAAACGATATTTCCTACCGGAGTCCGGCGTTAAGCAGCCTGCTGTGTTTCGTCGATGCGTGGGAGTTCCAGTGCCTTATTATAGGCATCTTCTGGGCACGCTCGTTCCATCATAGAGCTCATCTATCGCTTTCCATCAGGCGTGTCGAAGTCAAGAGCGGGCCCATTCAGAAATAATAAAAAAAAATTAAAGTCTATATTACCAAGCTGCGGATAGCAGCTTGACCGCAGGCGTGTTCCGCGACACGCGATCGTAGCCGAAAGTATGCTGTAACGCGCGATTGGCTTCGTTCTCCCGTCGTCGTATCCGATCGAATCCTTTCGGCTGTCATCCAAAATGTTCTTTTATTCTTCTGTGTATTATTTTCTTCTGCTTCTAATTCAATAGCCAACAATACTACGTCAACTTCAACCATATTCAAAAATTAGAACACGTCAACACGGTAGGAATTAAACTATTTGACTAGGCGCAGAAACGGATACGTTCGCAAGCGACGGTACGGAGCCGATCGTATGCGTCGACACGCTGCCGGACGCGATCGGCCGTCGCCGCATCCGTTCGTATCCTTTCCGATCCGATGCGATGCGAGCCGCTTGGTGAAAATCATCCTTTAGTGAATACTGTCAAGGGAATAAAACGACAAAGTCCAACATATCAACTATATCTTTATTTATAATTTCCATATAATTTATTATTATTTACGATTATTATTTATTAGTATGGTACAGGACTCCACTTAGAAACATATACAGTTTTTAAATTAATTGTGACAGATACAGTTCAGGCCAGAATAAAATACCTTCTTTTATGAAATATGATCATATTGATCTTAATAGCTTTCTTGGTGGTTCTATAATATTTAAAGTGGTTTTAGTAGACAGGAAGATGCCGTTTTCTTGGGAAATCTTTTAGTAGAATTTGGTATAGGGTTAAAAAAATGGTAGACTGTTTTCTGCTCGTGTACATGACCAATTCTATCTCTATTCTACCAAGAATAGACAAAGTTCTTTGTATCCAACTCGACATCTCTTCTGCCCGAGCACGGGGCGACCCGTAGACTCGCGTTTCTATGAAGACAAAGACATATTTATACTTTCCATAGCAACGGGGAGCAAATTTAAGATTCTTGTGTAAGTCCAATGTGATGATGTAGACTATTTGACACTTGTTGAGAAGAAATGTTTCTACCCCCAAATTTCAAAAGTATAGAAAAATTGTTCGTCATGCTTGACATTGGCGCCGATTCCCTTGTACACAAACTAAACTAAATTTAAGTTTAGTGCTTTTTTTCTTTCTATTTCATTAAGAAAAGTACAGAAGATAAATATTAGTTTAGTCCTTTCAAATTAGTCAGCGCCTGATGTAAATTAACGTATTTTTAGTAACCAATATTTTTAATCACGTCTAAACTTGTCTATGGATAATCTTATTAGACAGGACTAAACTAATATTTATCTTCTGTCCTTTTCTTAATGAAATATAAAGAAAAAGATGCACTGGACTTAAATTTAGTTTAGTTTGTGAGGAATAGAATCGGCGCCACTGTAGACTTTTGTTGACTGAAGAATAGTAAACATTTCTTCTCTTCATTGCCATACTTAAGACGGTAGAAATAATTCTACAATCTGTCATTTTGTCTATTCTTCCTTCGATAAAACCCGTTTCTATGGTGGTCATGCGCGTGCTGAAACTGCCCGGGATAATTGGAATGACAATAGGTATTGGTTTTCTGTGGACCGTGTATCGGGAAGCGTAGAGCGAGACGCCTCCCTGCTAGATGGACTGACGACTTAAAGAAGGTGGCTGGAACAGACTGGATGCGGAAGGCGGAGGACAGGGTGTTGTGGCCCAGTCTGGGAGAGACGCAGCAGTCGACTGAAAATTTATTTCGGCCTGAATTGTACTTTTTGTCACTGGTTAAAGTATTTTATTAATGCTACGTTTATAATATATATTATTATTTATTAGTAACTTAAGTTACGGCCACACTAGCGCAGTTTTGTTACAAGATGTTACAAATTACAAAATGGCCGTTGAACCATGGCCGGTTGACGGTCTGAACTTCGCGCAGAAGGCTGCGCAATAAAAAATTTTAGGAACCAAATGATTGCACGAAGCGAGTATGAGTGAGAATATGCGCGGAAGTTCGGAGTTCCGGCGATGTGTCAGCGGCCATATTGTCAGTAATGACGCTTAATTTTCATGCGATCACAGCTTTTTAAGGAAACCTAAAGAAACTTAATAAATAATTAGCCTCAAATTAATTGTTACTTAATTTAATATTATTCCTGCTGCCTAATAATACACGTTCTATCTCAATCTGAATCATTTTTACGGATATTGCTAATCCATTGCTTCTTATGTTCGAAAAATTGTCTGCTCAATAACGTAAATAACGCAATGAATGTTGTTGATCCGTCAGAACGAAAACCATTCCTACTGTTACTGTGTTATGCAATATCCTTGTCGACTGAAAAAATCTAATTAGTTCTTCAGTTAGATTATCAAAAAATATTTGACCCGTATTTTTTCTTTTGTTACGTAAACCAAAATTGACGAAGATACGACGCTTTTAAAGTTCTCAATACGTCACACCTTGGTATAATTTTTATAGCGTTCTGACGTCACGAGCGGACTCCCGAGTTTTGATGCGTTTTATCTTTGTCAATATTCATTAATTTACAAAAACAAAAATACGTGTCCATTATTTTACAATACTCTAACTGACGGACTAGATAGATTTTCAATTTATTGATGGTGGAATTGGCCTATTATCCTGCTGGTCTATTCTGTAAAAATCTCACCGTGATAACATAGGTGAAGTGAGCGTGAAGTGAGCTATCAATGGAGACAACCCCTAAAATCAGGTGGAATGACAGCTCACTTCACCTTATTTTTCACGGTGAGATTTTTACAGAATAGCACTGTTGAAGTGTGCTTGAAGTGACCAGCTGTATGCTAGAGGTTGACACTATTGATAACTCCATTTATCTAAGTTTTCACGTTGAGATTTTTACAAAATAAAGGGAGACATGATATTAAAAAAAAAATGGTTACATTGAAAGGTGTGTTAAAGTATTAGGTACCTTTTTTCTGTTTTCGGGGGGAAACCTTCAAAAGGCACCTGGGGAGCTATTCTCTAAGGATACAGCCTTGCGGACAGCGCTGTCGCAACTGTCAAACCCACCGCGACAGCGCTGCGACAGCGCTGCCCGCAAGGCTGTATCCTTAGAGAATAGCATGGCTGGACTTTGGGGAAAAAGACCAGCGGGGCAATTCTCGTAATTTTAAGCATAATTTTAAGAACGTTCACAGTCTGATCTCAGTCTCAATCTGTCAAAAAATAACTCTAATTTCCCTACATTATGACAAGTGTTTGACATTTGTTTGTCACGGAGATGAGACTGCGACTAGATTTTGAACGTTTTAAATTATGAGAATTGGGCTTCTGGTAGTGTGGGATTTTTACCTCACTAAAACCAGCACATTAAAGGGGTCCAGTTACTTCTTGATAGACCAATCCGGAACCCCCTCAGTGCAACGCCTGTTAGGGAAAGTATTAGGTACCTACGCAATGGGATAGCAATGATGGCCATTCAATAGGAAAGTAATATTTAGTGACGAATTCTGGGAAATATTGAAAAATTTCCGCAAATGTCATGAATTTTCGCCTATGCTATATGGGTTGTTTATTTGGTGCAAATGGCTCACACTATCACGTCCTGAAAGGAATACGTTAAATTACAAGTCAACCTGTAGATCGAGTGATCTGTTTAATTAAAAAAAATAGTTAAATATTACGGTTTAAATAAGAATTCTTGTACACAAGCATGGCAGTAGCTATTAAAACTATCTATAATTACATTTTTACAAAATGGCGTATCCGTTAGTAACTTAAAAACAATAATACTGTTTGGAAAGATGTCTTATTTGTTAGTTTTTACATTATAACTAATAATACCTAAATGCTGACTTGTTTCCTTACACTTAAAAAGTAAATTCGTAAAATCAAAGTTTTAATAGAAAATAAAACTTTTTAGTTTTTTTCTAAGGCTACGTACGCACTGACTGATTGCTCGTTTAGCGCCTAGGCCCTAGGCGCTAAGCAAGCCACCTGTTAGTGCGTACTTAGCCTTACATAAACATAATTGGCAGTGGCAGACAATGAAGAAGCGGTTTGCGGTCTACATTTTGATAGAACTGCTAAATGCTGTCAATTAAACAAACATCTATCAGGAAGATCGGTCAAAGGTAATAATTGGACGTAGTTATGCAAAAAGGAACCAACCCACAATATGACCGAAAATGAGTTAAGTATACCAAACTGCTCGTCAAGGTCTATATTTTCGATTAGCAAAAACAATCCAAGTAAAATACGAATTTTTAATGTCAAAATATTCGTATTTTACTTGGATTGTTTTTGATAATCGAAAATATAGACCTTGACAAGCAGTTTGATTTACTTAACTCATTTTCGGTCATATTGTGGGTTGGTTCCTTTTTGCATAACTACGTCCAATTGTAGATGGCGTGACCATAGCTAGATCCCTACGGGCTATAATAAATTTGACATTTCGTTCATTCATTCCATTTTATTCGTGAGTTGGGTTTTATTTCACCATTTCGTTATTTTCGGTGATCTCGATAATTTAAATCAAGTAGGTGTTTGAGATGGAAAGTGTCAGAATTTATAACCTAAGATAAATAAATATTTACTCGTATTTTTTTCTTGAGAATATTTCTGACATAACCTCGAACACTGTTTAGCAATAGCTTTTGGCCACAATCTTCTTATTTTAGGGTCTTTCGAAGAATGGGGCCTCCAGTTTTGTAGTAGTATTCAAGAACACAAAAAAATTAAATGAACTCACTTCACGCCTTGTATTGGGAACTAGCTATGACAGCGCTATTTTGACAGTTTGCGTGCCCCATAGAAATTATATAATGGTGCATAATTATTGTGAAATAAGGATTACTTTGTAGCGAAAACATCGTGAGGAAACCGGCATGTCCTAGAACCAAAAATTCGAATACATGTGACATCTACCAACCCGCACTGGCCCCGCGTGGTGGATTACGGCCCACTCCCTCCCGAAGAGAGGAAGCCGGTGTCCCAACAGTGGGAACGTTTTAAGCTGATTATTTATACTTATTAAAAGTGAAGGAATTGTAAACGAAGAAACATTCTACAATAATATGCACCGACCCTTATAATATAACTAGATTTGGCCTGCATCAGTCCTTATAATAATGTTATAATAGTATGTAATCTAATAGGTCTTAATATGCTGGACAGCCTTCAAAAAAATAAAGCGGCATATTTTGACAGAAATGGGTTGAAAGTTTGTAAAGGATTTTGGGGAAGCGCAACGGTAACCCGCGAATTTTGCTTAGGTACGTTTTGTGCAATTTGCAGGTCAGTGCTATGTTGTGTGTTGAACAAAACAAATTTCGCGACCGTAACAAGTATAGTGCATAGGACCTTGAAAAGAGTGAACTCACACAATACTAATGGCGATTCCTTGAGTCAAGGAAGAATCAAGTCAAGTCTCTGAGAGGTGTTAAACGAAACAGAAATGCGACCATCTTTTACGCGGCAGGGCAAATTTAAGGTTGAAATCTTTGCTCCAAAGGCCAATTCCCGCAATTAATAACATTCAAAATCTAGTCGCAATCTCATCTCAGCGACAATACATGTCAAAAATGTAGTGAAATTAGAGGCGACAGAATGAGACAGAGACCAGACTGCGAACGTTCTTAAAATTTCTAGAATTGCCCTCTGCAGTCATAATTTTGCTTGGTTTCGTGCTACATTATTAGATTACACATTACAATAGTAATTATTATTTACATTATTAACTATTATTTAACAATAAATGTAGAAATATACACTATTCTTGACTAGGAAGGGTATGCTAACTTAGTTTTAGACTATTACTTAATTTTATTTAATATATTTTAGTTGGTATACGTTCTGCTGTCCATTCTAACATTTGCTTTAGCGACATAGGGTATTAAAAAAAAAGATCCGTCGTTTGCTATTAGGGAACTTTTTTGTCTGTTACTCTGATCATAGATGTGTTTATGGTAAAATAAAAACAATTGTCTATAGTTTGGAAAAGTCCGTAAAAGATTTCAATAGGTACATAAGAAAATAACAGATGAATAAAAAACGAAAAGAGAATTTACTCTCATACCACATACGGCCTAAACATATCCATAGGCCTTCCTCCATCTTGATTCATAACGACCAAACCGCGCCTATTTTCCATATTCGAATTAAAATTCGCGGCAGCCATCGCTCTTTCTCTCTCTAACGCAATAATTCTATCCCTGTCTAACATCGGTTTGACAGCTGTCAAATCTCCCGCCATCGGGGACGGCTTTTCTTGTTCATTTTGTATTTCTTTTGGTTTTTTTTCTTCAGTCTGTGGTGTGTCCTTGTTTTTGGAGTCTTGTTGGGCTTTTTTTGAACGTTTCCACTTCATTCTTCTGTTTTGGAACCAGATTTTTACCTGTAGACAAAATAAATCCTGGTTAATGTGGGCAGAACTTAATACGTATCTGATTAGTGGTGATCCTAATTTTCAAACGACTTCGAAAGATATTATGTAAATCAGGAAAACCTTGTTTTAAAGTTTTATCAATTAAACAATGGATATTTTGAAATTTAAATAACTTTTAACATTTATGCATATAATATAACAGGTAACATACGTTTTGTGGCATGCAATAAATATTTCAGGCGACATTTGATATGTTTGTCCCATCTAAAACCCATATTTCCACCCCCTAGCCTATAAAACGATATAAGTACCTAAAACCTACGCAGTATAAATCCAAACAGGTGTAAATATCGTATAAATTTCTAAGACCCACCCCAAGGGTGTGAGATTAATCTTTAAACCTTTGTAAACCTGCAAAGCCGTAACGTTTACGATTCCACCCTTGTAATCTTAACATACATTTGTAAGCACAAATCCGCCATGTTGACAGGTGTTGGCGGCAAAACAAATGTCAAAATTGGGCTGTTTGTAGTGTCTGTGATCTGTGTTGATATTAGAATATTATTACTATAAATGTAAATAAATTTTGCTATGTATATAAATGTTGATTTTATGTATTTTAGTGACTGATTCGTTTAATTTGAAAAGGAATTTGGAAACAATTTATATTTTATTCTGTTGTGTCTGTTATTTTATGAATAAATCGATAAAGTTGTAGATATCGGGTAAACATTAAGCTAATGCAAATTAACGAAGCAATTTTTATTAATCTATACTCATAAAATAAAGCTGAAGAGTTTGTGTGCGCTAATCTCTGGAACTACCGGATTTGTAAAATATTTTTGCATTCGTTAGCCCAATTCTTGAGAAAGCCTATAAGCTATTTAACATCACGCTAGGATTCTTAGGAGCCGAGCAAAAAGAAAAATAGTAAGAAAGAACGCTAATAGCGCAGGTAGGCGATGGGATGCGACAATTTGGGTGGGGTGTAGAGATCGTTTACACTTTACGTTAATACAGATTTTTTAAATAAAAAAAATGCAATTTTATTAATTTATACACAAGTTCGCGAGTGACACTAAAAATGCTCTAAAATAAATAAATCAATTGATTTCGATAACAGCTTATAATTTCGCACATTTGTTTCTTTTAATTTATTTATCAAGATAAAAAAGAGCCATAGATTAGGTTTTCATGGAATGCATTTGAATGTGATATCAATATTGCAGTGTCAATAGTAATAATACTTTACTTAGAACGTTTAGTCATCATCTGCCTAGCCTTTTCCCAACTATGTCGGGGTCGGCTTCCAGTCTAACCGGATGCAGCTGAGTACTAGTATTTTACATGGAGTGACTGCCTATCTGACCTCCACAACCCAGTTACTAGGTAATACGATACCCATTGGTAAGACTGGTTATCAGACTTTCTGGCTTCTGACGACCCGTAACGACTGTCAAAGATCCACAAATGACAGCCGGGATCAACGGCTTAACTGGCTTTCTTGGTATGTAAAGATGGTCACCCATCCATGGACCATCCATGGCAAGCGTAGCTTGCCTATGACTATTTACAATGGGCGAGATGAAACTCTTGGGTATAAAAACTAATTTGGATGAAAAGAAAAAAAAAGTGTATATTTTAAGTTTTCTGAACCACTTTTTCCTTACCTGAGTCTCAGTGAGCATCAGACTGGTGGCTACTTCAAACCTCTTGGGCCTGGAGAGGTACTTGTTCATCCGGAACTGCTTCTCCAGCTCCAGTAGTTGCTGCGACGTGAAAGCTGTGCGAGGCCTTCGAGTCTTGCCAAGAAGAGCGTGAGGAGCACCTGAGAAAGAAGGGTAATGATTAGTGATGATTGGAGAAAGTCTATCTAAACATTGGGAATCGCAAGATAAGTAGTTTTTTTTACATAAGTATCTGTAAAAGGGAAAAAAGTTACTGGAAGGTCTTTGCCCAGCAGTAGATACTTTTCCGCTGCTCCTCTGACCGCATAGGCTAACAAAAAAAAAAAGTACATTTATTATACTATGGTTTTTCTAAAGTTTGTGGTTTTAACGGCTTGGCTACTTGTAGTTGACCTTACCTAATTAAATTAGACAATCATTGAATGGGTCAGAGGCGGCTTGGGCCTTGGCCAAATATTTTCGGATACTAAGCCAAGGCCCAAGACGACAACAAAATTGAAAATCTAGCCATAAAACTTACAAGATCTTCGTGGATGTAAACAAAGTTTTTTTACGTAATTGATTTGCTAAGAAGCCGACGGCCAAATTAAAATTGGTTTGATAAAGAAAATAAATTAATTTAGCACATATTACCTATATCACAAAAAGGATTAAGCTGATACTGTATCCTACACGTAATTGAAACTAAGTATCTATTCCTAACCAATCTCAATTAATCAAATCAATAATAAAACACGTACCACTTAACCACTATTTATTTAACCGAACGTTAATATAACTAATTTATCGCGTCAAAGTCCCGCCGCTAAGCTTATAAAAATGATAATTAACAATTACTATAACACGAACGCGACATTTGGCGTTGTTTGTCCAACACGATAATGTCATGAACGCATCTGTCAAATTTTGGCGCGAACCGCTGTTATTTTTTCGGTTGTTTGATTGTTGTATTATTTTTATTGGTGGTCCTTTGGGGTGAATGGGATTAGAAGTGGTGGTAATGTGATGGTTTGTGCCACTTAGTTGTATTAATAAATAAAAAGCTTTTGACAATATTTTGTAATTTTTCTCCTAAGCGATGGTGAAATTTTAGGCTAAAACTATTCGGAATTCAGTTACAAATAGTTTTCCTTTTCACAAGCAACTAAGGATTGCTTGAACTAAAGATAAAAAAACAGTAAGCCTCCGTCGGCCTAGAGCTGACGGAGCATAAAACAGCAATACAATTGAAAATAGGAGGTTAAGAGAACTATCAATTTAATATTGTCATTGTATTAATGAAAATAAAGAATCTATAAATCACAAAATAATCTATTGCTATTTGTGAAACCATTACACGCCCACACAGCGCTCAACCAAAAAGAACCCTTTCAACTTTTTTTCTCCCACACAAAGGGCAAAAGTCAACACTCTACAGCCAAAATTAAACTTTCAATAACTTATAAATGCATTAAAACCTACATGTAGGAACAGAAAATAAATAGAAAATCGTGCTCAAGTGTCGATACATGATAAATAAATAGTTTAGTCATGTTGGCAGTACGTGACTTTCCTGTGTCCAGCTTTGGTTTGAATTTTAAAATATTGTTGGTCCCATCCTGGTAAATATATTTGTTCTCGTATAACGACTTCTTTTATTTGTTATTTATTTATAATTGGAATTGTAAATTACTATAATTTATTGGTTTGTTAACGGTAATTTTCATAGCGGTACCTACTTGCATGTTTGTGGAGTTTGGCCGTGTTGAGAATTTTACTTTCCGATTGATAAAATAAGTCCACGTGTTACGGATAATTCATTTTATTTCACTGCAACTACAGTAAATTCAAAACACTTCTACTAAACTCAAAAATAACTTAGGGACACTTCAACCTATGCTTTTAAAAAAAGCCGCGAATTAATTAATATTTTTCTTTATCTGTTTACAATAAATGTTACCAGCTGAATAAACTTTATTGTAACTGTGTATAAAATACTAACGTTATGTATTCATATAGGTATTCATATGATTAAATTGAAATTACTTAATAGAAAATCTGCTTCCAAATTTCAAGTTACTTGTTGCGATCATCTTGTTAACAAACATAACAACAGCCGATGAAAAATTACAAGAGAGGAATTTGGCGACCTGCCGATCGATTCTTTAAAAATCTCATCGTGAAAAGTTAGGTGAAGTGAGCTTAGAGTGAGCTGTCAAGAGTATCAATCCCTAGCATCAGGATGACACTGACAGCTCACTCCACGCTCACTTCACATAAGTTTTCACGGTGAGATGGTTACAGAATCGCACTGGTTCTGTAAAAAAGTGAGATTGAAGTGCGCTGTCAATAAGTCAATCCGTAGAATCAGTTGGAATGCCGTCTCACTTCAAGCTCACTCACATAATTATTCCGATGAGACCAGAGGGGCAATTCTCATAATTTTAAGAACGTTCACAGTCAGATTTCAGTCCCAATCCGTAAAAAATTTTACTTTCCCTAAATTTTTTACAAGTTTTAGACATTGTCGATTTGTCGCTGAGATGTGATTGCGACTAGATTTTGAACGTATTTAATTACTAGAATTGGCATTCAGGTGGAATGTCTTACTTCAAGCTCACTTCACCTATGTTTTTATAGTGAGCCTAGAATAGCCCGGCTGTTGTCAAAAAAAAAGAGCTGGGATTAATCAATATAATGGCATAATCCCAAATTAATAAAATTAGAGACTTCTTGCTTCCATCAGAAAGTTTGAATTTCAGTGTTCAGCTGCGTTATGAACGTCGAAGCCAGTACAAACATCGACCGACTCCGTAGCAAGGAGCTAGTATAAAATAAATCCGTATATTTTGTCGTCCGACATTCCCCTCTAGACTACTGAACGTCTTGTGTTATTTATACCGAAAGTTGGGACAGCGAGCTGAATGGAAAGTGGCTCTACTTTGTGTTCACTGGTATTAAATACTTTAGTAACTAAATTCGATAAATTGCCAATGAACACACATATCATAATATCACTTATCGCCTTGTTTTCCCGAAATTTTGGGCAGAGGTGTAACTATACTGCTGTGATAAACGCCAAAGCGGTATCTCAGGAAAAGCTAGTTTCGAGAAAATTTAAGTTTTGCTCTTATTCTCTATCTAGAAAAAAGTAACACTCAGCTGGACTGAGTACTACTAAAATTAATTAATATAGTCATGTGAATGAATGTAAGTTATGTAGGCGAATAATGTAATACAAGTGAGCTTTGAGTCGCCTACATAACGTTAATGTAAATAAGCCTTGAGCTACTAAGTGTCATTGGAAGTTTATAAAATCACCAAAACGAGCGTAGCGTCAGTCAATTGTTTTAAAATGGTCATCCTGTCTAGTTTACAAATCATTGCACCAGGCGCGATCCGAGGAGAGGGGGGGACATGGGTTCGTGACCCCCCCCAAAATCATTTAAGCTGTCGAGAGCCTGAATGATTTACTTGTCTTACTATCTTAGAACTGTTCATGAGCCACGAGAATCGCACGCAGGATCTCAGCAGTAACACTTGCGACACTAGACCAACGAGAACATGTACCTACCTAAAAATATTCCTCGGAACTCATGGTGACCTCCCCCAAAATCTTGGGCTGCGACCGCGCCATGTACAGACGCCAGCACATCAAGCTATCCGAGACTGTCAAATTTTCGCAATCAACTTTGAACGTTATGCTTCAGCGATAAAGTTGAAAATGTATTAAAGAAATAGTAGTAGCTTGATGTGTTGGCGTCTGTACGTATATAAACTCATGCCTTCTTACCATGGGGGTAGGCACAAACTACAGAACGCCACCTGCTACGATTTGTACATACCTACTCTTTTTGCTTTTTATGTTTATCTAGACTTAAGTACACATACGCCGGTAGCAAGTACTACGCGCCTGACTTTTTTGAAGAACATCCCTAATCAACAATAAAGTCAATAGGTATATGCACAAAGCAACATCTTGGACATAGAAATAGAGAACTTAGGGAAGGTTGTTTCACGTCCACTTGACGCACGCGTACACGTCAAAAATGGCGCTAACTATAGTCAAAGCAAAAAAAAAGCGTTGTTTCAAAATACAATTACAAAATTATGGCCAAACGATATGGACAAAGAACGACTAACGACGGGTACGCGGCGACGGGCGGGCGGCGCGGCGACAGTCGGATGAACGACGTGGAGACTTGGTGGTGTTTTGTTTGTATATTACTTTCACCAACCGCTTAAAACAATCTGCCCTGATTCGCAGGTTGTAATTTTAAAATGACCAAATGCAATAGGCTAGTTTCTACCATCAATAAATTGAAAATCTATTTAGTCCGTCAGTTAGAGTATTAGAAAATAATGGACACGTATTTTTTGTTTTTGTAAATCAATGAATATTGACAAAGATAAAACGCATAAAAACTCGGGAGTCGCTCGTGTCGTCAGAACGCACAAAAATTATACCAAGGTGTGACGTATTGAGAATTTTAAAAGCGTCGTATCTTCGTCAATTTTGGTTTACGTAACAAAAGAAAAAATACGCGTCAAATATTCGTTGATAATCTAACTGACGGACTAATTAGATTTTTTTTCAGTTGACAAGCATATTCCTTCTTAAAAATCTCATAAAAAGTGAGGGAAAATTAACCCCTTTATTCATAAACTTTGCTTAAAGTTAAGTAGTGATTAGCGACTGTTTAACCAAACATTTTTGACGTTTAAACGTCACTTAACTTTATACATCGTTTATAAATAAACCCCTAATCAGCAAATGGATAACCGCTTGCAAATTCAAAACTATTCAGAACACAAAACAAAATAAATCGTATATATTGTAACTGGAGCAACTTTCAGAGTGCGACGCACCCTTGGATAGATTTATAGTCTGAGGAATGAATACGTGTGCTTCTAATCTAACGGGAGGAGGTTACATTTATTGTCTATGGGCAAACGGTCTTTAGTCTGTACTCTATGGAAAAGATGGCGGATTTTCTGTTTGAATTTTGGCTGTCAAAGATGTAGCCTGAAGTTATTCTAATTGGTTTTTTGCAGTCTTTTGCAGAATTTGTTTCTATTTTCGCCTATTGTGAATTTAACAACTTATGTAATAAGATAAAATAACTACCTAATTATAAGGTGACTTTATAATTACTGTTATCATTAGCTGTTGTACGCAAAATACGCGCATTAACGTGGAGTTGCGGACACCAGCCCGTATTACCTATCATTAGCTGAAGCTGAAATGAAACTGTTTTATCGGCCGAACTATTTTATTGTATTTGAGATTAAACTCGAATCATGTGGTTGATTTAAAAAATAAAAATGTTACAGTCCGTCATATTAATAGCTGATCTGTTAGATGATAAATAATTTTATTACTGTAAGTAGGTTTGTACAGACGTCAGCACATGAAGCTACCAGAAACTGTCAAATTTTCTCAATCAACTTTGAAACTTATGCTTTAGTAATAAAGTTGAAAATCTATTAAAGAAATTTGACAGATTGTGGTAGCTTGATATGCTGGCGTCTGTACATCGGACATGTGAGTGGTTAATCCTTTGTTCCATAGGTTTGAAAAATTTCAATAACGCAATAAACGTGGGTGAACTGTCAAAATGAACGCCAATGTATTACGCAACTACCCCGGAGGTCGGCGATTCCTATTTGACTACACTGAGAACAAAGGCCGAAACAAACTCAGAGGTCTTTTTAAAGTCGAATGAACACATAAAGACTTTCACGAGTTTGAAAAACTTTAATTTTGTTTCGGACGTCTTAGAACTTATCTAGGGCCCTATTTGTGGGTTCTTGCCTGCACCCCAATTACGTATTACAATTTCAATCATAATCTGAAGGATTTTGGACGAAATTGCTAATCCATTTGCTTACTAACATAACTACGTCAAGAAAGTAAACGACACAAGGATTTTTTTTGAATTGGCAAAATGAAAAACATCGACATTTTAAGTATGTTACAAGTGTTAAAGTGACTTTTGGAACCTCATAATAAGCTCGCTATGTCTTCTAATTCTATATTATGGTCTCTTCCAATACATAACCAGTTCTCCAAAACACAATATTATACGTTCCTCAAATCGCACAGTCTAGCACAATTCGGATATCAACACAATAGCGTTAACTTGCTTCGTCGAGCGCAAGACGGCAATCAGTATAATTTGATTCTCGCCCCCCGAGCCATGGCGAGCATAGCTGTGTATGTATGCTATATCTCTTAGGTAAATAACTTTAGGGGACTGTAAAATATTATCTATGGTGTTTCGGATTGGTCGCAGAAACGAGACGAGGTTTTAGAAATAGCGAATAAAGCAAAAGAGTCCAGACTGAGATGGTACGGTCAGAACAGATGAGCATGTCGTGAAAAAGCCTTTCCATGGCTTCAAAGAAGAGGGGAAGAGGAAGACCTCAAACCATATGGATGACGAAGGTTCAAAATGACATAAGGGAGATGGGAGTTACGAACAAGACCGAAAAAAATGGCGCCCGACCCTGCGTAAAGGGGAAAAGCGACGCTAAAGAAGGTGTTTGGGATTGATGGACTCGAGGATTGGAGAGGCTCATGGCTAAGTAATAATAGCCGCAAGAGTTGCTTGATCAAATTAAGCTACACTTGCCGCGGTCAGTCCAGGGATGGGTGCGTATCTTTACACACCAAGACCTCTCCATGCCTCAGAAAGTACGTTAAGCTGATGGCGGTCTTTACTGTTATTCGTGGATCTTTGACAGTTGTTACGGGTAGTCAGAAGCCCGAAAGTCTGACAACCAGTCTTACCAATGGGTATCATGTTACCCAGTAACTGGGTTGTGGGAGTCACATAGCGAGCGCTCCGTGTAAAATACTGGTATTTAGCTACATCCGATAAGACTGGAAGCTGATCCTAACATAGTTAGGAAAAGGTTAAGCAAATGACTGATTAGTCAACCACCTCTCCCAGGTGTTCATTCACAGTTTTTCTAAGACATTTGATTCTCGCTCCCCGAGCCATGGCGAGTATAGCCGTGTATGTATGGTATATCTATTATGTAAATAACTTTAGGGGACTGTAAAATATTATCTATGGTGTTTGAAAATATGGTGTGAATCTGTGATGTATAAACAGAGATCAGTCAGTTTCAAATTTGAAATCTGCCGGTCGATTCTGTAAAAATCTCACCGTGAAAACTTAGGTGAAGTGAGTTTGTTTTTTCTAGGAATTTGCACTATTGACAGCTCACTCCACGCTTCACCTAAGTTTTCACGGTGAGATTTTCACAGAATAGCACCGAATCTTGAGTAGCAAGCAAGTCTGACTATACAGGGTCAAATTAAATTAGCTAACGAAACTCCGCGAATGTGACGGGTATCGACATCAAAATCTCTGATTTGAAAAAATCTTTTTGCATTTCATAGCCCAATTCATGAGGAAGGCTAAAGGCTGTTTAACACCACGCTAGAACTCTAAGGAACTGAGAGAAAATAAAAAAGTAAGTAAGAACGCTTAGCGAAAACGAAGTAATATCACGGGCAGTATGCGATGCGACGGAGTGAGACGGGGAATAAGAAATTTCACGCGGATAAAGTCGCGGACAGAAGCTGGTTATCTTTACAAGGTGGCAAGTACATCGACGCGCATACTGTAATCATGGATTCCGCCTAGACGTAGAAATTTCTCGACGATTATACAGGATGTCCCTGGAAGTATGGATCAAATCAAATAGGGGCGTGTTGGTGAATTTTTTTACGGTTCAAAAGTTATGACCAACTTTTGTTATTTTCAATCACTTTGCATAGTGCTCAAAGAACAAAATCATTAAAAAAAAAACTACCAGGAACTGTCAATTTAAGTTTTTTAGACAGCCCTGATAGTTTTTATTAATGATTTTTTTTCTTTGAGCACTATGCGAAACGATTGAAAAAAATTGGTCACAAGTTTTGAACCGTAAAATAATTCTCAATCATCAATCATTCTCAGGACCAAAAAATTTGGAAATGAAAGGACATTTCCAAACTTTTTGGTCCTGAGAATGATTGCCCACGCCCCTATTCGATTTGATCCATACTTCCAGAATCACCCTGTATATAAAAAAAAAAACTGCTGTTGTCATAGAAAAGTGCCAATGACTCGCTCTTGGCCAGTTTTTTCTTTCAAAGATAAAATAAAATCTAAGCCAGCCTAACAGACACTCATGGTACTCAAAATCCTATAACATATGATTTGAATGTACCACTTTATTTTTATGGGGCGCCCCATCAAATGGATAGGGTCGAGCATAATATCGGCATGTGGAATCCATGTCCACCCTAATTGATCCTATTATTATAGTGTTATTTTGGCACTTTCGCGCTTGGGCAAGCGACAATAGTGCCCCGTGGCGTATGGCCACCATTGTCACATTTAAAAAGTTTGGGTTCGAATCGTGTTTTTTAATGTTTTTTTTTTATAAAAAGTTGTCTAGTTCAGCGACAAAAGTCGATCAGCATTTCCGTTTTTAAAATCTTTATTATTGAACTAAATATTTAACTAAATAAAATCGGTACAATTAAAATTTACCGAATATTAGTCTTGTCTATTTTATGAAATGCTGAAGTGCAACGTGTAAATTTAAATTATGTGTAAATGTAGCAGTGTTAATCGACTTTTGTTGTTAACTGTACCCCAAGAAATCACATCACATATCACACTAATATTATAAAGGCGAAAATTTGTGAGTGTGTGTGTTTATGTTTGATACTTCTTCACGCAAAGACTACTGAACGGATTTGGATGAAATTTGGCACATAGATAGTTTATAACCAGGATTAACACATAGGATAATTTTTATCCCGATATTCTTTCGGGATCGATAGTTATGCGGGTGAAATCGTGTGGCGCAGCTAGTAATGTAATATTTTTGGCATTCCAACATTCATAATTTTAAAGAATATTAAAAGAGCACATGGTGTGATGATTTGATAACGTCTGCCGTCCCAACATGGCCAGAAATCGCACAAATTAGGGAGATTTGGAAGGAAAAAAGGGGAGGGCTTTGCCCAGCTTTGGGACGCAGAATAAGCTAAAAAGAAGAGAAGGTTTTTTTTTGTTTCCTTTTCTCTCTATCAAGTTAATTACCAGTTTCCTCACGATTGTAAGCTTCTCCGTGTCAAGTCACTGGCCCCGATTCTGTTGTTCACAAACTAAACTAAATTTAAGTTCAGTGCATCTTTTTCTTTCTATTTCATTATGAAAAGGACAGAAGATAAATATTACTTAGTTATTAAACTGTCAAATTAGATAATCCATAGAAAAGTTTAGACGTGATTAAAAAATTGGCTACTAAATATACGTCAATTTACGTCAGGCGCTGACTAATTTGACAGGACTAAACTAATATTTATCTTTTGTCCTTTTCATATTGAAATAGAAAGAAAAAGATGCAGTGAACTTAAATTCAATTTAGTTTGTGAACAACACAGAATCGGGGTCAATGGTAACTTAAATTAGAGAAGGTCGGTTCTTTCTTTTGTAAGTGCTACTTAAATGATGACATTGAAATAATCTAATTCTTCTACCCACCCCCAAATTAAAAAAAACATGAATATAAATAAAATTAATTGCAACAAACGAATCATATGTCACCAGCCATCACTTCATCTCTATTACTTAACATTTACATTCTTCTGCTAGAACAAATAAAGTTCATTTTGCCGAAGCACTCTTCGATTTATACTACCCTAAGATATCTTAGAGGATTTTGAATCTTATTAGACTTTAGATAAGGTTGAAATTACAATAGCCAACGATAAACTGGGGGTGGATACTGTTTATATAGGGTGATTACAATTAGTGCTATAGTAATTTAATTTGTTTATTTTTATGCTCACAATCACAAATGGTGATATTTTGGTGATTGTTAAGCCGGTGATTAGTGATTTAAATGTGTTGAGTTTTAAATTGTGATTGGGGCGATAATTATTTTATTTATTATTATTTGGCTTTTTTATTTTATTTTTGTTTTATTATTTGGCCGCACGGATTGATCGATCAGGTTAAGCTACGCTTGACGCGGTCGGTCCGTGGATGGGTGACCATCTTTACATACCAAGACCTCTCCGTCTCTCGGAAAGCACGTTAAGCTGTTGGACCCGCATGTCATTCGTGAATATTTGACAGTCGATAAAAGTAAAGTAAAGTAAAAATTCATTTATTTTCCACACTAATCAAAACACAGTACAGACATTATTATAATGAATGGAGTGGAAAATGAATGGAGAGCCTAAAATAGGGCAGCCCTGTATTTCAGGACTCCAGTAGGATCTCTCGTAATTTAAAACGTTCAAAATCTAGTCGCAGTCTCATCTCGGCGACAAACAAATGTCAAAAACTTGTGAAAATGTAGGGAAATTAGAGGTATTCTTGACAGATTGAGACTGAGATCACACTGTGAACGTTCTTAAAAATTACAAGAATTGCCCCTCTGGTCTTCCTCCCGCGGCGAGTAAGTTGGTACAATTTATTAATGAATAACAACTAGAGGTATCATTAATATATATTGTGAATCGTCGTGATGAGAAAGTTAGTTCTTAGTGAAAGGCTCGATGATGAAGAACGGTTGAATTTAATTATTACAATTTATAATACAAGTGTTTACTCGGTCGCCGTGAATAATTTTGAATTTTCTTTGACCGTTGGATCAAATAAGTCGGAGCGCGCGCTCCCCCTCCACGCGCTCGCTTCTACGTCGCAGCTGCCCGTCGCGTCCGCTTGATGGCGTTAGGTACTCGTAAACATGCCCCCGGCCTTGGAAGCTCCTGGTTCCAATGAAGCAGATGTCGTGGTGTTGCCTTCATCAGAGAGCGGGAGTGGGCATATCTTCGAGAATGACCGCTTGATTATACCCGTCGCTGTTTTTATGCTTGCGACGCGAGCTATGCCATCATTGCCCGGGAATGTCTGTAAAACCCGGCCTAGGCGCCACTTGAGGGGAGGTAGATTGTCTTCCTTCACGAGCACAAGGGTGTTAGGAACAATAGTGTCCTGGTTGGTCTGCCATTTTGTTCTTTTCTGGAGTTCAGAAACATATTCCTTAGACCATCGACTCCAGAAGTTCTGACGCATCTGCTCCACACGATCGTAACGGCGAAGACGCTGCGTAGCCGTTGTGGTCAAGTCCTGACTGGCGGGTGCAGTGAACGGTCGGCCGATTAGAAAATGAGCTGGAGTTAGAGGGAGAAAGTCACAGGGGTCGGATGACAAAGGAAACATTGGTCGGGAGTTGAGGACAGCCTCGATTTGTGCCAACACGGTACTTAATTCCTCGTAAGTCAAGTGTGCATTTCCTACTACACGAGTTAAATGGAATTTGCAGGACTTGATGCCTGCCTCCCACAAACCACCAAAGTGAGGCGAATACGGCGGGATGAACGTGAATTTAATTAGGTTATTAGCAGCATAATCCTGGACGTCACTCTCTTTATCTACTAGAAATTTAGCAAATTCCTTTAGCGCCCCTACGAATGTCGTACCGTTATCGGAATAGATCTGCAAAGGTTTACCTCGTCTGGAAATAAAGCGTTTTAATGCCAGTAAGTATGCTTCAGTCGTAAGATTTGTGACCAACTCCAAGTGTACAGCACGCGTTGTAAAACACACGAATAAACATAAGTAGCATTTTATTAACTTTGCCCCCCTTCCCGAACGGTTCAACATAAACAATGGCCCTGCATAATCGACACCACAGTACATGAACGGGTACCCGGGTTCCAATCTTTTGGGTGGTAGATTACCCATCTGAATATTTAAAGGTTTGGCTTTCATACGAACACATTTCACACAGGCATGCACTACTTGTTTGGCCAAGTTCCGCCCTCTGAGAGGCCACCAAGCTTCTCTTATCGTAGCAAGTAACAATTGGGGCCCCGCATGTAATAATACCCTATGTTTACATTCGAATAAAAGACGCGTGAATCTATGTCGACCGCATAACAATATAGGATGCTTTTTGTCAAATGAAAATGATTCGGAATTTTCTAGTCTGCCCCCTACTCTGATTATATTGTGTTCGTCTAAGAATATGTTCAAGTTAGAAATATTACGAGGACACTTTAAAGGTTGTTTACTTATTAAGTTATCATAAATTGTTGAAAAAGACTCTTGCTGCGCCATACGTGTCAAAATTCTTGTGGAAGTATTTAATTCATCAACCGACAGACTACCTATGAGGCGCTGAGAATTTATTTTATGTCGACAGTTAATCACAAAACGTTTAATGTAGGCCATCACGCGCAGCATACGATTGAAATTAGAAAACCTTTCGAAAGGAAAAAAACTTGGCATTGATTGATTCACCAATGCGATTTTTGTGGATTTCAACTCTGGTAATTCATCGTAGTTAATATTATATTTGTTATTATGTTTACCGTCCAGTCCATAAACGTGTAAGAATGGCGGTCCGCGCCACCATAGATCAGACGAGTTTAACACATCCAATTGCATTCCGCGCGATAGTAAATCAGCTGGGTTTTGTTTGCCATTTACGTGAAGCCATGCCTTGTCACCTGTTAGTTCGTTCACTTCCACGACACGATTTTGCACGAATGGTTTTAATTGACTCGGCGACATCTTAAGCCATCCTAATACTACGGTAGAATCTGACCAGAAATATACATTATTAAAAGTTAATCGTAACGAACTAATTATCTTTTTGTATAGTCTCGCGCCTACTACCGCTCCGCACAATTCTAAGCGCGGAATGGAGACCGGTTTCACCGGTGCCACTTTGCTCTTCGCACATAACAAAAGCGCTGTTATCATTGTATCTGTATAGCTACGTAGATACGCACATGCTCCGTACGCGTCTTGTGATGCGTCACAAAAAATGTGTAGTTCAACTGTGTGCGCGTTATCTCCTATTACGTAACGAGGTATGCGTAAATGTTGTAAATATTGCAATTTATTAACAAAATTCTGCCAGTCTAACAAAATCGGCTTAGGGACTGGGTCATCCCAACCTATCTTAGCTAACCACAGTTTTTGAAGTATGATCTTTGCAATAACTATCATCGGGGTAAGGAGACCTAAAGGGTCGTATATTTGGGCTATAGTGGAAAGAATGTTGCGCTTGGTCGCACGATTGACACTATGATCGCATTTAGTACTAAAATACAGTTCGTCCGAAGAATTAAACCACCCCAATCCCAACGTTTTGGTGTGACACGAGTCTCCTAGCGATAATTCTTTAAAAGTAGACTCACGTTGGGCTTGGGGAGGCTCAAAATTAAAGATCCACTTTCTCAACGGAAAACAAGCCGATTCTAGAACTTTAGAAACACCACTACATATCTCTAATAATTTTTGATAATCTTGATTTCCCGTTATTAGATCATCAACGTACATGTCATCGCTAATGACTTGTGAAATGACGTCATTATTGCATTCCAACGCTAGTTGTTTTATGCATCGTATGCTTAAATAAGGTGCGGATGCCGTCCCATAGGTGACGGTGTTAAGTTGATATATGCTAAGGGGTTCAGACGGCTTTTCCCTCCAAAGAATTAATTGTAATTGTCTTTGATCTGGCTGAATTAATATCTGGCGATACATTTTTTCGATGTCGGCACATGCGACGTATTTAAATTGCCGAAATCGTAGTAAAATTGCGAATATGTCATTCTGTAAAGTCGGACCAGTAAACTGTATGTCATTTAAAGACTTGCCCGACGTAGACTTAGCACTCGCGTCGAACACCACTCTAAGTTTTGTGCTCGAACTGTGTTCTCTATAGACACCGTGATGCGGTAAGAAATAGTAAGGTGGCGAATATTCAGTGATACGGCTCATGTGTCCTAAACTTAAATATTCTTTCATAAAATTGCAATACATCTGTCTATAGCTCGGCGCGCTTCGGATTAGTTTTCGTTCGAGTGCCAAAAACCGGTTCTCGGCCATTGAAAATGTATCGTGCAGTTCATCAGCTGATTCACTCAACGGAATACGTACAGAAAAACGACCGTTATTGTCACGCAAAGTGGTGTCTTTAAATAGATTTTCGCATGCGAGTTCTTCTTTTGTGTAATTTGATTTAATACATGTAATTTCTTCGAGTTCCCAAAAGCGTTTAAGTTCCGCATCCAATGCTTGTATGAAATTACATTGTGTTCGAGTATTGTTTAAACTTCGTTTTATTTGGTTTTGAACTGAACCCGAGATAACCCAACCAAGCTTTGTGTTCTGCAAATAAGGACCCTTAGGCAAGCGTATTAGACCCTCATTTAGCAAATCCCAGAACTTGTCGGCACCTATTAATAAATCAATTTCATTACTTGAATGAAAGTCGGGATCAGCAAGTTGTATGTTATTAGGAATTTCGATGTTATGATCGATGCCTAGTGATGGCAATTGTGCTGTGATTTGCGACAAAACTAAGCAATTAATGTGTGTATTGTATGAGCTTGCTTTGGATCTTAGTTTTATTTTACATAATTGTGTGGATTGTGTCATGGAGTTACCTACCCCAATGACTTGCATAGTGGACTGTATCGTTGGAATGTTGAGGGTTTTGCAAAGTTTTTCGGATATAAAACAATGCTGGCTCCCGTTATCGAGAAGAGCGCGGGTAGTGTGATATTTATTTTTTTCATCCGCAATCTCCACTAATGCAGTTGATAATAATACTTGATCATAAAAATAGCGCGTATCAATATTATCGACTTTGTAAGGCGTGTGAGACGTGTGAGATGCGGTGTGAGATATGTTTGTGTGTGTGATTCCCGTAGTGGACTCTGGCTGAGCCACTATTTGCGCTGTGTGTGAGACAGTAGACGATTCGTTAGCGTCAACGAATTCACTGTGTATTAATGTATTGTGCTTTTTGTTACAGTGCTTGCACGGCCCGAACCAGCACTCAGTTATTGCGTGATCGGCACGTAAACAGTTACGGCAAAGATTCTTTTCTTCGATTAATTTTAGTTTATCTTTAGACGATAAAATCAGGAACTCTTCGCACGAATAAATAGGATGATTCGAGCTGCACATATTGCACTTATAACGTGGCGATTTTGTGTGATTAGCCGATTTCTTTCCATCTTTCCGAGTTGAAACATGACTATGTGTTTTTATTGACGGCGAATTTTTCGTGTGATTATTATGAGTACTTTCTCTTTGTTTGCTATGAGAAGGTTCAACCGTTTCTAGAAAATCCGCGCGGTCCTTAAGAAAGGTCATTAAGTCAGACAACGATGTTTTTTTATTGGATGTCGCGTTTGTGAGGGTACCTTTGAAAAGTTCCCATTCACGCTCAGTCGATGAGTCTAACTTTGTGACGATGAGATAAATAATTAATGTATCCCAAGTGTCGGTGGGTTCGTTTAATGTTTTTAATGCACGAAGATTACGCCAAATAGTATCTATAAGTTTGCGTATTTGAGAAGCGGACTCTTTATTTATTGCCTGAACAGTAAATAGCGCCTTAACGTGATTATGCACTAGTAAACGGCTATTGTTGTATCTATTCTCCAGTAAATCCCAAGCAACGATGTAATTTTGTGCGGAAAATTCCAAAGCTTTAATAACCTGTAGTGCATTGCCCGAAAGAACTGAACGCAAATAGTGATATTTCTGAATATTGTCTAGAGTATTACTATTGTGAACGATTGATAAAAATGTATCTCGGAACTCAAGCCATTGATCATAAGAACCATCGAAGCTCGGCAAAGTAATTGTAGGTAGTTTGATACCGTGTGCGTGTGATTTACAATTATTGTTATCGCTTTGAATTGTGGAATTTCCTTTTAAGATACACTTAGATTTGGCCACAATAGCATAATATTGATTTTCAAAACATTCCCTTTCTTGCAATTCTTTATCAATCTGACTACCTGCAACGCACGAATCTATTTCATCTTGAGTGCTACAAAACTGATCAAACAACACTTCTACCTTTTGCAAGCGCTCCTGTAATTCTGTTTTCTGAATTTCTGTTGGATTAGAACCGTCTAGTAATTGGACAAATTTTGAGAACAAAGTGAATTTGCCTTTCAAGGAACCGCGTTTTTTTACTAAATCCCGAATAATATCCTCATTGCTTTCTGTGTCTATGAGTGAATGCCTCTTTTTCGTCATTATGGTGGTTGCGAAAGACAAAATTCAAGTACTTACAATTTATAATGTACAGATGCACTTAGTTAATTCAAAATAACTACACACTCGTTGCGAACACCGGAATTTCGAGAAATAAGACAATGTTAGCACAAACTCAGCACGGAATTGGAAAGGAAAATTTTGAATGACCTGACCGTTAACTGCAGATGGTGATATTCTCGGATCTTCTTCGTTGCAAGAGTCACGTAGAAGTCGTAGCTCCGGCTCGTAGGACCAAATTATGTGCAGGAGGTGGTCAATCGTCGTGATGAGAAAGTTAGTTCTTAGTGAAAGGCTCGATGATGAAGAACGGTTGAATTTAATTATTACAATTTATAATACAAGTGTTTACTCGGTCGCCGTGAATAATTTTGAATTTTCTTTGACCGTTGGATCAAATAAGTCGGAGCGCGCGCTCCCCCTCCACGCGCTCGCTTCTACGTCGCAGCTGCCCGTCGCGTCCGCTTGATGGCGTTAGGTACTCGTAAACAGTTAGTGTGAGTGCGTGTGTGTGTTGTGTGTTCATCAATCCGTGTAGAATTTTATTTTGTAAATACAGATATATTGTTGAGAAGTGGTAACGGCCCCTGACTTACAAGTTCTAGATCGTGGATTCGAACCCAGACAGACGCTTTACATTTTGTAAATTATTTCATCACCACTGCTCTCAAAACGGTGAAGGAAAACATCGTGAGGGAACCGGCATGTCCTAGAACCAAACATTCGGATTGCGGTAGATTACGGCCCACACTTTTTTTTTTTGCCCTGTTATTCAACTCAAACTATTTATGTACTTTTTACTATTTTTTTTTTTGTCTGACACATAATTATTTTATTTAAGTATGCATACATAGGTACGTCACGTTGCAGTATAAAACTGATTTACATCCGTCACCTCACACATCAGGTCCAGTTGAAAACCAGCGTCAGGCACTAGTTGTCTGGCTTTATGCTGAACTGCACCCTAATTGCGTAACACACAGTCAATCTCAATCTGAATCATTTTGAAGGATATTGCTAATCCATTGCTTCATATGTTCGAAAAATGTGTGGCTCAACAACGTAAATAACGCAATGAATGTTGTTGAACTGTCAAAATGAAACCCATTGTTACTAATAGGTGCAGCGCAGACTATTAGTAACGACTATGACTATCCGTGACGCACTTTCTAGTCTGTGAAAATAGAACCTATGCAATTATATGCAGTAACGCACACGACGCGCAAAAAGTCCGGCGCACAAAAATCCGTGTAATTCGGGCAGACCGCGCCGCGCCGCGCCGCGCCGCTCCGCACAAAAAGTCTGTGAAAAAAATGGAACGTTTGCTTCAACGCGCGCTAACGCAGACGGCGCACACTTTAGTCGGCAATCTGCATTTGCTAGGGGTGGACGTAACGCACGCGATCTATTATCATGGCGCGATTTATTATCAAAATAATACTTCGCGATCTCTGCACGACTTTTTGCGCGCTATGCAGACTTTTTGTGCGCCGCAGACTCGATCGCACAAAAAGTGTGCCGTCTGCGTTGCACCATAGTGTGTTACGCAATTGCCCCGCTGGGCCTTTTTGGCACGGCCGTGAGGCACACTCTCCTGCTAATTTCTTACATCGGACTTTACATTACTTACCTATATGTTCTGTTTTTTATCTGATGTATGTACCTAGCTGTTTTATTGTGTGTCTTTTAGTCTGTGCTAAGTTAATGTATTTTATTTCTTTCCTTCTTTTCTGTCACTCTCTCTCACAGGGAGGAGGCAGTGGGTACATTATAGGCTGCTTAAGCTAATACAGATATATGAATAAAACGTTTAATTATGAATGTGATTCCATTTTCAAGGTCCATAAAGACAGCCTTTTACAACCCCGTGAAACACACGTTATTAAAACATAAAACAACCCATCAAAAACCGGGGACCACAGAAAATTATTTAAACATGAAATAAAATCTGCTTGAACGAAAGGATTTTCTCAAGAGTAGGGACCGACGCTACAGCGCATGCATGGAGAAACCACGCCTACTATCCACCCCCTCTATATTATGGTAAATGTATGTACCTTTGTCCTTTCTTAAAAATAGAGGGTAAGTAGATATTTAAGTGGTTCAAAAGACTTCACAACTACTTTAAGAGGCCTTTAAATGCGCGTAGATGCATGATTTCCTCGTTGAAATTGAATACTATTCGTTGGTTGGTATAAATAGCAATTAATTGGAAAAGATAGTTTGTTTTCTCTTCTACAATAATAATACAGCATTTTTTAAAATTATTTGTCTATTTATTTAGCAATAATCGTTCCCCTGATGGATGTTTAGGCAAAAACTCATGGAGAGCTGATTTGAGAGATCTAATTTGCAGATTCTGTTGAATATAATCCATCAAAATATTTTTTCATATTACAAATGTCACATACTTTTATAATAATAGAATACATTTTTATTATGTGCCTTATAAATGAAGAAAAAAATACTGGACCTAATTAAATTTTCTACTTGAAACAAGTCTGAATATCTCCGAACTTCTACATCATTTTCACGTAGTATTTATACCAAAATAGTCTTCAATAATTGCTTAAACAATATAAAAAAAAAAAACAAATATTGATAATTTGATTTTTTAATAAATAAAATCTTCTAATATATAAAATTCTCGTGTCACAGTGTTAGTTACCATACTCCTCCGAAACGGCTGGACCGATTTGTATGAAATTTTGTGTGCATATTCAGTAGGTCTGAGAATCGGTTACTATCTATTTTTTTTTTTGCAAAACGACTTCTGCGGGGTCAGCTAGTAAACTCTAAATTTCACTGCGCCGGCGATGCGCGCTCGTCCTGGCTGGAGGCCTTAATTTATTGAGGCATCCACAGGAAATCCAGCTTAAGAAGACGATAACCTCACAGGTTGAACTGTGAGATGCCATTTATAACCAAAAAAAAATAGTAATAAAATGTATGAGGGCTCTTAAAGCGAGCCATCCTCGAGTGGCGATACTTTAATATACAGGGGTCTTCAAAACTTAGTTGACATTTTTCCACTTCAGCTTTGAAACACCACATTCATCATCTGCCTAGCCTTTTCCCAACTATGTTGGGGTCGGCTTCCAGTCTAATCGGATGCAGCTGAATACCAGTATTTTAAATGAAGCGACTGCCTATCTGTCCTCCACAACCCAGTTACTGGGTAATACGATACCCCTTGGTAAGACTGGTTGTCAGACTTTCGGGCTTCTGACTACCCGTAATGACTGTCAAAGATCCACGAATGATAGCCGGGACTAACGGCTTAAAATGCTTTCCGAGGCACGGAGGGGTCTTGCCGTCTTGGTATGTAAAGATGGTCACCCATCCATCATCACAGAACAACCGCGGCATGCGTAGCTTAACCTGATCGATCGACCTGTGCGGCTGTTATTATTTAACCACAAGCCCCTCTTCTTTGAAACACCACATTATGATTTAAAATTCTAGTGATCCAAATATTTGATCTTCTATAACGTTTTTATTGACTAATTCAACTACCTTTCACATCATAAAAAAAACCGATCAAGTGCGAGTCAAACTCGCGCATCGAGGGTTCCGTACAAAGAAGGTATGTAACTACAAATTTACGGTTTTCGGATTTTTTCTCTTACTTGTGCCACATGACCTTGCTTCGAGCCAAATTTCATGATTCTAGGTCAACGGGAAGTACCTTATACATTTTAATTCCCTTGAGAGTGTTGAAACTGCCTTGGTTTCGTGGTTGCAAGCGCTACTGCTGAGCTTGGAGTCCTGGGTTCGAGTCCCGGGTCGGACAAAATGTTATTGGGTTTTCTATTAAGAATTTCTTAGTAACAGTCTGGAGTTTGGAAGTTGGCGGTTTAATACCCCCGTGGTGCCTCGGAAAGCACGTTAAGCCGTTGGTCCTGCGCCTGATCTCTCTCCGGTCGTGTCGGATTGAGAGTAAAGGAACAGAGAGTGCACCTGTGTCTGCCCACACACTTGTGCACTATAATATCTCCTGCGTACCTGGCTAATCTCCGATGAGATTGACCACCGTGACCGGAATCGGTCGGGAGGAGAAATACTAACTTACATATTACTGAAAAGTTATCGGCTATTCTATTTCAATCAGTATAAAATCAAGCTACTCATTATGCAAGCCTTAAACAGTTAAAACCCTAATCCAATATGGCGACTATCAAAAGAGCCGGCTAAATAGATTCTTTGCCGAAACTGTGAATTTTACCCGCGAGCCGCCCAACGGGGTTCATTAGTGAGGGGAATGTGTCGATGACACAGATTTTCCTAAATAGTGCTTGTCCTAAAATAGCTATAAAAAAAGATATAGGCCCTTGAGCCTGGAGCCTTTTGGCCTCGTATAGGACTTTTTGTTTCATTTTTCTTTTTGTTTCTTTTTTATTTTTTTTAAATTTTTAATTTTGGTATTTTAATTTAGACTGTGTTTAATTTAGTTTGTGATCCTCCTGTACGAGTCGCAATAAATACTTTTTCTTTCTTTCTTTATATTGTTATAATGAGCATTATGATGGAATAGAAGACAGAGAGAGAGAGAGCACATGTAATATTTTATTTTTTATGTCCTTTAGTAATTTAGGTAATAGATAATACGGGCTGGTGTCCGCAAATCCACGTCTATGCGCGTATTTTGCATACCCTTTAGTAATTTAGTAACTTTCAAAATGTTACGTATTATTAATACTTTAACTTTGTTTGCTTAGTTGTTAATTTTATTGTGCATGCTATGGTCACCTATCAGTCAAGGACTGCACTTACTTAATACCTGATAGTGCCCTTTATTTTATCTGTGTATTGTTTATATCTTTTGTTGGAGATCCTAAATAAATAAATAAACTGTCTTGCTTATTGGAACCATAGCTTATTTAAAACTAGATTATAAAGTAGATACTGGATGTTTTTTTTTTCATAAAAAAGCAAAATTCTGTTAGTTACAGGTTATGAACGTGTTTTTGGTGGTCAAAATTAAAGGGGAAGGGCAAATCCAGAATTTTTGCAACAGAAAATACATTTTATATTGACCAATAACGTGTATGTGTGGTATAAACTGTCTAAATGTTGGTTAAAAATAAATAAATTAAACACACAGCTTTTTTAATTTATATGAAAAAATGTTTTCCGGTTATTTTCCTTTAAAAAGCTCATTATGTTATTTATAATGGAAAAAAATCTAAATCTATCGATATTCCTTTATAAAGCTCATTATTTTAATAATTGTCGATAAACAACAAAGTCTATCGATAACATCACACATCGACACTGCCCCCTCACTCACACACGGGGATCTAATTTGGCAAGGGCTGGGCTTTGTTTGTGAGAACAAATTGGTGCCAGATAATTGGCTTAAAGTCCCCAAGGGATGGGGGAATGGGGGCCTGAGTGCCGGCGGGGGAATCACGCTTGTGATGATTAGTTCGCTTTTTTAAAAGATATTTAAGTTTAAAAGTAATCTTCATTACATTTTTTTTAGTTGGCAAACATAGTCTGATAGAGATGGAGCTATACAGGACGTGTAGCTCCATCCTTTACCCCACACCGAAATAACATTTAAATTATTCAGCTACTAGCTGCGCCCTACGGTTTCACCCGTATATATCTCTGTTCTGTAGGAATATCGGTATAAAAATAATCCTATATCCTAATCCAGGTCACGGTCTACCCATGTGCCAAATTTCATCCAAATCCGTTCAGCCGTTTTAGCGTGAAAGCGTAACAAACAAAACATACAAAAATGATCTCTTAAATAAACTTGTTTCCATTTTCTTATTAACCGCCTTGTTGGGTTAGTGGTGGCAAGCGGGTCCACTGAGCATAGGAACCAGTGGCGAAGGGTGAAATTATGACAGAGGTAAGACGGAGCAAAAAAAAGTCAGTGAAACGTTTCATTAAATTTCAATGACGAATTTTCTATAGAGTGGTTGTGTTCTGAATTTTCGAAGGGAAGCCGGCGGGAATCGAGTTGTACGGTACCTTCGCGACTGATAGGAACCTATGTCCGATTCTCAGCTTGGGCAGTCCGAGTACGGTTCTTGTGATCAGACCATGCCCCACTTGCTGGAGTGTCCTGAGAGCCTGCAACTTGGATGACACTGATGCTGCAATCAACATGGCCAGGCCATCTACTGGTCTCAAATTATATAAAAAAAGAAAACAACGAGGAAAAGTACCATCAACACGCAAAAAGAAGAAGCTTGGGTCAAGTGTTGTTGGGTATTTTCATTTGAAATACCCCACTAGTGGTGATCAGTGGTATAGGCTCCAACTTTCGAATTGTAGGTCGTTTCGGACCCTCAGCTTTAGGGAAGGGCCGAAGCCAGCCTGGGCAGCGGGATTGTCCGAAAGGGTTACCGCTGCCCCGGAACATAAAGGGCTAAGAAAGGAACACGGGTGGGTTTTAGTCAGTAAGAGTCTGACACTACCTTCTGCTCCACCCAGAGCGGGATCATTTGATGATTTCCCAACCATATAAAAAAGACAGGCGCTTTTGTAAATGAGAGGACTTTGTAGGCCTTGGAGACTTTAGATCTGTAGACCATTTTTTTATTTTATCAATTACCTGGTACTTATTGACAGACCTAAGCAGTCCTCCCATACCCACTGTAATTTGAAAACATTTTAAAAGCCTATTATTTTTAATAGAGTATAACCGTGGAGTTTCTTGCCGGTTCTTCAACATAGGAAACGACCAATTTGGAACCGTGCACCTAGCTTCTGACGTTTCATAAAGTGCCGATGTATGTTTATGTGAAATAAAATATTTTCACATTGTGTAAATAATTTCATCATCACTGCTCTCAAAACGGTAAAGGAAAACATCGTGTGGAAACCGGCATGTCATAGAATTAAAAATTTGAAGACATGTGACATCTACCAACCCGCACTGGGCCGGCGTGGTGGATCACAGCCCACTCACTCTCGATTCGAGAGTCTTGAAGAGCAGTGGGTACATTATAGGCTGATTATGTAAGCGTGTCCACTGAGTATAGGGTCCTATATTCGATTCTCAGCTAGGGATATTTGTTATTGGGTTTTTCCATTAGAAATGACTCGGCTCATTAACTTTTACATTAGCAAAATGTAGGCATACTTATCACCCCTGCTTATACGATTTAGGAATACAGTAGGTAAATGTGTGTTTCTAAGATAATTACTATTCAATCAATCTGCCTAAGTCTATTCGTCGGCTCCACTCGTTTTCCAGTCTAACCGGATGCAGCTGAATACCAGTATTTTATATGGAGTGACTGTCTATCTGACCTCCACAATCCAGTTACTTGGGTAACACGATACACCTTGATAAGACTGGTTATCAGACATTTGGGCTTTTGGCTTCCAAATAGCCATCTTGTATATTATACTAGTTGACTCCGCAAACGTCGTTTTGCAAAAAAAAAAATAGATAGTAGCCGATTCTCAGATCTACCCGATATGCACACAAAATTTCATACAAATCGGTCCAGCCGTTTCGGAGGAGTATGGTAACTAACACTGTGACACGAGAATTTTATACAGGGTTATTTGGAAAACACCAGCAACCTCTTAAGAGGTCATTGTACTCATCATTATTAACAACTTTTACTATGGGACAAAACCTGAAATCGCGAAAAAAACATATCGTATATCTCGTCAAAATGTAGGGACAGCTGATTTTTTTTTTCGCGATTATATGTAGATATATGATCACGACTGCCACGGACGGATCTCGATATCTAATGGATGATCATCCATCTATGGTCCGACGCGACCTCAGCTACCTTCGATGGACCCGTGCTGCTGTTATTATTTATCTACGAATTAATTAAATACAAAATGGCCGCTCCAACTGGCACCACACACCATCAACAAATTACGCTCTAGTCGAGCTCTGTTGGTTTTTAAATGAACTTCTGAAGCGGCCATGTAAAGATTTATCTACTAATTGTATAATTGCATAATCAAGAAGTTAATTAACTATGTGTTGTATACAACGCCGTTAGCTTTTGTTTGATTATTTTATTTACCTGTTTTATTAAAAGAGAGAGAGCAGTAGGTAATTTTTTTTTTTGTGGATGGGAAATCTTCTAATGACTTCTCCCGCTCTGAGTGGAGCAGGAGGGAGTGTCACACTCTTACTGACTAAAACCCACCCGTGTTCCTACCTTAGCCCTTTATGTTCCGGGGCAGCAGATGACCCGGTGGTAATAACGAACGCGACTTACGAGTTGTAGGTCGTAGGTACGAACCCTGAGTGGCGCTTTACTTTGTGTAAATTATTTCATCACCACTGCTCTCAAAACGGTGAAGGAAAACATCGTGAGGAAACCGGCATGTCCTAGAACCGAAAATTCGATGACAAGTGACATCTACCAACTCGCACTGGGCCCGCATGGTGGATTACGGCCCATTCGCTCTCACAGAGAGGAGGCCTGTGTCCCAGCAGTGGGAACATTATAGGCTGATTATTATTACAAAAGCGTTGGTTTATTTAAGACTAGCTGTCTAGTTGCCGCCCGCCATTTTATCTGCCTGGAATTTCTCGTCCTCCGACCTACCGCGTCGCATTGTATCGAGCGCCCGCGCTGTTACTTTTTTTCGCTGAGCGTTCTTTGTGACTTTAGTCTTTTTTCTCGGCTGCTAGGGGTCCTAGCGTGATGTTAAAGACCTTATAACTTTCCTCGACAACTCGGCTATCAAATGCAAAAAGATTGTTTCAAATCTGAAGGGCAGTTCCAGAGATTAGCGCGTTCAAACAAACTCTTCTGCTTTAATATTAGTTTAGTTTACATTGGCCCCGATTCTGTTGTTCACAAAGTAAACTAAATTTAAGTTCAGTGCATCTTTTTCTTTCTATTTCATTATGAAAAGGACAGAAGATAAATATTAGTTTAGTCCTGTCAAATTAGTCAGCGCCTGACGTAAATTGACGTATTTTTAGTAGCCAATTTTTTAATCACGTCTAAACTTGTCTATGGATTATCTAATTTGACAGGACTAAACTAATATTTATCTTCTGTCCTTTTCTTAATGAAATAGAAAGAAAAAGATGCACTGAACTTAAATTTAATTTAGTTTGTGAACAACAGAATCGGGGCCAATGGCCCAAACTAACTAACATTGCACAAAAATGATTGCTGGGAACCGACTTTTATTTTTGGTTTGTAAGTTTGCTGTTTGTGGCAGTGCGAAATGTAACACACGCAAAAAATTGTGCTTAAGTATAGGTGTATGCAACGGTATAGGGATCGTGGTTTTCAAAGTTGTGTTATTATTTATAAAATTAAAAACTTGTTTTCGTACAAAAACGTCACTAAAAGTTGGAATTTTGACCTTCAATGTCTCCATAACTAGAAGGTTCTCCGGTACGGTCCAGTACAAAAAAATATACAATGACCGGGAAATAAGTGACTGTTTTACACCCGTTAGATATTACACACTTGCAATTACCCATTGGCGCCGATTCCCTTGTTCACAAACTAAACTAAATTTAAGTTCAGTGCATCTTTTTCTTTCTATTTCAAAGTCAAAGTCAAAGTCAAAACGTTAAGAAAAGGACAGAAGATTAGTTTAGTCCTGTCAAATTAAGATACTCCATAGACAAGTTTAGACGCGATTAAAAAATTGGCAACTAAAATACGTCGTCGGGACTAAACATGAAAATATTTATTTTCTGTCCTTTTCTTAATGAAATAGAAAGAAAAAGATGCACTGAACATAAATTTAGTTTAGTTTTTGAACAAGGGAATCGGCGCCATTGTCCTAAAAAATCACACATTCCTACTAAAAAGATATTAATCTATCTCAATTTATCTTTCCAACTAAAAACGTTAAGCGGGGGTGACCCTAAGTCGGGTGGCGGGTTTATTGCCGACCCATATGTCGGGGTCCTCGGGTAGCGGCACCTGTTAGCAATCACATAATTGAATGATTTTTATTGCTGGCCAAAGTTGGGATGCTGGACTAATCTTGCGTTAAATGTACGGTTTAAATTGCGGGGGTTGCCCAGCGCTGGGTTGTGAATATTGTAATTGGGAATTTGTAATGGTGTGTTAGATTTAATTTGATTAAATTGGTGTTTTATATCATTAGGGGGCAAAGTTATATATTTCTTTTTGTACATAATGTGTGAAACAAATAGTGGTTACAAATTGTAGTTACTATAGAAAAAATCTGTTTAGGCCTAAATGAAATGATTTTTCCAATTTATCTTTCTTTTCCTATAAAGTGTTCCAAACACTATTTTACATAGATTTAACACAATTTCTCATCTTTTCTTTAGAATCGTAAAATAAACATTAAATACGTAATAACTTAGTATTTTCATTCATGACATCATTGCACTAACATAGCTTTAAAAAAAATTATTAACACAACATAGGGCCAATGGTAGCCTGAATTAAACGTTTAATATTAAATAATAAATAATAATAATATAAGTTCAATAATGAATTTGCACATTAATATTATTATTAACGTGCAAATTCGATTAAAAAAAAACATATTTTTCACACGTCTTCCAATGTCTATGACCATTAAAAAAAAAGCACCACAGATTACCACAATTTTTTTTATTCACTATTTTTTTCCAGCCAGTTCTTTTTCAAAAGGGGTTGTTATAAAGGGTAGGTGTCATCGCAGGTGGCGGTGTTGACTGCAAATAGTGAGGGTAGTCAACAAACAGGGGTTGATTGACTATAGTGCAGTTAAGCTGTCATGTCGGCAGGTTCGGATTTGGATGGATTGGCAGGTTGAGTTATGAGAATAGATCAGACAAAACATGACTGTTTGATTGTCTAATGGATTTTCTTTAAAGGACGGATGTTATACCCAATCATGCCCTATTATTATTAAAAGAGTGTCCATGGAGCTTTTTTTCCCGTTTTTCTCCTACATTTTGGAACGGACAACTAGGTTCGATTTTCTGACTAACTGACCGATTCTTGGACAATTCAAAAGTGCTTGTGAATGGTTTCATTGAAATAAATGCTATGACATTGAGACAGTTAGTGGCTAATGTAGGGTACAGATGTCAGAATTACTACATCATTATCATCATAATATGCCTGCATCTTCCCAACTATGTTGGGGTCAGCTTCCAGTCTAACAGGATGCAGCTGAATACCAGTATTTAACATGGAGCGACTGCCTATTTGACCTCCACAACACAGTAACTGGGTAATACGATACATCTTAGTAAAACTGGTTGTCAGACTTTCGGGCTTCTGACTACCCGTAACGACTGTCAAAGATCTACTAATGACAGCCGGGACCAACGGCTTAACGTACTTTCTAAGTCACATTACAAGTTATTTAATGGATGGCACAATGACTGAATATTACAATTTATTCAAGCTATATACATAGGTGCTCTGTGCCGACGTGTAATTACTAATTAACAATCAGTAAACAAACTATCATGAATTATTGTAACACAATTATCAATTAATTTGAATTAATTATCATAAATGTACCTAAATGAACTGCCATCAAATTGACATTCTGTTTGAAATCTCTACACTAAGCGATGGGAATATGTATACATGATTTGTTCGATAGTAAGCTTAGGTGCTCTTGCAAGCAAACATAATATCTTTTGTCTATTATTATTTTGTCACAACACATATATAAATATACAAGATGAAAAGAACAGAAAAAACGTCAAAACGGCTTATTGTTTAAGAAAATTCCTCCAGCATTTGCGAAAGTAGATAAAGAGATGTAGACACCGTGTGAGTCTTTCGAGGATTTTGAGGTTGAAACTTGACACTATTCCCATTTCGGAAGACGTAACACTCTCAAATGAAACTAAATACAACTTAACTTGTTTTTTTTTTTTTGCATAATTTAAATGCATTACGAATATTAAGAATACATTTCGAGTTCCAAATTATCGAAATTACTTCAAATCTATCACTAAACACAAATGACCCCATAAAAATAAGTGCCGGCTAATTTATTTAATTTTATTTACCCATAACGAATGTTACCCCTGTCAACTTTACCCCCCGCATAACATTATTTACCCTAGGGGTCGTTTAGCACTGCTAATCATCTTTGACACATATGTCATCGTTTTTACGAATTAAAATCGATAACAATTAGATTATTCGAATGTTTTATTTTAGTATGTTACAAAAGTGACGAAATGGGCATATGGTCCCCCCACAGATATACAAAGTGTTAATGAAATAACCCAAAACCTCGGACACCCCAACCGATTTTTATATTAATAAATTGATATGACATATAATTATTTATTTTCAAAAATTATAGTAAAAGATATTTGTAAATGTTGTTGTCGCGCTACTTCTTACAGATTCGTAGCTCTATTACCGCCGGCGCGCTTCCCGGCCTTGGCGCCAGCTCTAGCACCCCCTCTCCTCACCCTCGCCCGCGCTGTTTGTTTTCATTGCGTTGGACAGTAGCGTACAGCGTCGTTAAAAAATATTAGACACGGCATGACAAATAATTATTTTTTGGAAAAAAATAACCCATATTAAAAATTATTGTATTCGATTTTGCTGCCGATTCTAAACAAACTAGTTTCAGGTTTTGGGTTATTTCATTAACACATTGTAGATACACCTAGATAACGCAAGAGCAAATACTTCGCGTGGCAAAAATCGCACCAAATTACGTTCAAAAATCGTAAGCCGCCACTTTCGCGCTCAGTCCTGTGTACTGCTGGCTGGGTGAGTGTGAGTGAGAAAGAGCGCTTGTGACGTCATAGTAGGTAGTCAAAAAAATGTCACGCTTGGTTTTCATACAGATCGTGATACTTGCGTTATCTAGGTCTATCTATATCTGTGGGTCCACCTAATGTTGGCAGTAGTGGCTCAGTGGTATCGTCCCCGACTTCCGAGTTGTAGGTCGTGAGTTCGAACTTTACTTTGTGTAAGTATTTAATTTCATCACCAATACTCTCAAAACGGTGGAGGAAAACATCGTGAGGAAACCGGCATGTCCTAGAATAAAAAAATCGAAGACATGTGATATCTACTAGCCCCCACTGGGCACGCGTGGTAGATTACGGCCCACTTCCTCTCACCGAGAGGCAGCTGTGTCCTAGCTTAAGACTCAAAAGTATCATGTTAAGAGTCTATACTCCCTGGGCTAAAATTCACTATCTCGCTCGCACGCTCGCGGACTGAGTGAGAGCGAGACAGAGTGCGGTGCTAGGCGGCAGGCAGCGCCAATAGTTTAGGTATTTGCTTTTTACGGTGAAAATAATGATAATTAAAAAAAATAAAAAAAACAAGACCTGCATTATAGTTAGTTCAGTTAGTATACAAAGTTTCATGATCTAATTTGTATTTGATGTAGTATTTTTTTAATACTAGCGGTTTATTGTTCGGTTTGGAGGTAACTTTGGAATTTTTTTCTATCGAGAAAATTTTATGAAATCGTGTTTTCGTCTAACATAAGACCATATATTTATTTAAAAATTAATGCTGCAGTATTTTCGACATAACGAAGGATCATGCTAAGCCATTTGAGGTAGTATAGACCCTTAAGTTAAGTTCACCGTTTAGAGAGCAGTGGTGATGAAATTATTTCGTTTCCTCACAATCTTTAATTTGTATGACAAAGAAAATGGGATAGTCTATTTTCAGACAGGTGATAACTGATAAGAATATAATGCATCTTCGATTTAAGATGAAAATAATATTTGTTTCAACATCGATAGCGCGAGTGACATGTTATTTGTCTCTGATTGTGTGATAAAAGATAAGAATTGTATTTTTTTTACTGACAATATGATTAATATACCTAGGTATGACATGACAGTTTTTACGTGTGGATATGCCTGTCTGTGCATTTATTTTTGTATTAAGAGAGTTAATCGAAATTAACTTATTTTTTGTAGAAATAAAGGTTATTTGCAAAAACGGTAACGTAAGGAAAACGTCGTGAGGAAACCGGCATGTCTTAGATACAAAAATTTGAAGCCTACAAACTTGCATTGGGAGAAGTTATTTGCTCCGTGGCACTGGGCCAGCGTGGTGGATTACAGCCCACTCGCCCCACTCCCTCTCACAGAGAGGAGGCGTGTTTCAGCAGAAAGTCCTCGACTGCGCAGTTTGCGTATAAATATGACTGACTAAGATAATGAATAGTGAAATGAATCAGTGAACTATAACAAATAAACTATAGGCCTCGATTCTGTTGTTCACAAACTAAACTAAATTTAAGTTCAGTGCATCTTTTTCTTTCTATTTCATTATGAAAAGGACAGAAGATAAATATTAGATTAGTCCTGTCAAATTGGATAATCCATAGACAAGTTTAGACGTGATTAAAAAATTGGCTACTAAAATACGTCAATTTACGTCAGGCGCTAAAAGAACTAAACAAATATTTATCTTCTGTCCTTTTCATAATGAAGAAAAAGATGCACTGAAGTTAAATTTAGTTTAGTTTGCGAACAACAGAATCGGCGCCATTGTCATCGATACTAATAATAAAACTGAAGAGTTTTTTTTTTGAACGCGCTAATCTCTGGAACTAGCAATCGCATTTGAAAAAATCTTTTTGCATTTGATAGCCCAATTCTCGAGGGAGGCTATAAGCTATTTAACATAACGCTACATTTCTAAGGAACCGAGCAAAAAGAAAAATAAACCAGAAAGAACGCCAAGCGAAGACGAAGTAATAACGCGGGCAGGCGATGCGACGCGACGAGGTAAGATGAGGGATCAATATATTTCACGCGGACGAAATCGCAGGCAGAAGCTAGTATTATATTATATTCTTCATGTTCGAACGTTTTGAAGAAAGCATTTAAGGGCCTATACTACCTCAAATGGCTTAGCATGATCCTCCGTTATGTCGAAAATACTGCAGCATTAATTTTGAAATAAATATATGGTAAAGTTGAGGATTAACCCTTTAACCGCCATGTCATAATTCGCGTGGAGTGCATCTAGCGCCAGCAACGTTTAGGTACAATTTTACATAGTGTTGTAAAATATAGTTATCGATAAACTAATGAAATAAATAAAACTTAAACATTTTTAATCAAAGGTTTTCTTTTTTAAGTAGTACCGCGCATAAATCTGTCTTCAAACATCCTACGTTAATCAGTCTTCAAATATACGTTAGGTAATTAGTCTCCATTGTTAATTCTTCATAAAAAAATAATATTATGGAGAAGGACACGGGCTGAAAGTCCCTTGATTTTTTGTTAAGTCATGGCCTGCGCAGACGACGGACTTTTCTCCGCGGAGGAGAAAAAAGTACGCTCCGCGAATAAAAAGTCCGCCGCGGATTTACCGCGAACTCAACGCACACGGTGTGCGAGCATTTGTTCCCCGGAAATACGGGCATACGTACATCACGCGCAACGCGGACTAAAGTCCGCCATGTGCGTTGCTTCGCCTAGTCACACGAGTTCTATTTTTTTCGCGGACTCCCCCGTACTTTTGTCCGGTCCGCTCCCCGCATGTCCTCGGTTATTCGGGGGACTTTTTGTACGCGGTACTTTTAATCCCTCGTTTGCGTTACTCGATACAGTTGTAAGCGATCTATTTTAGCGGACAAAAAAGTCCACGGACAAAAATCCGTCGTCTGCGCAGGCCATTTAAATTTGATTTGTTTAATACGATTAATGTATTGAGTGTTAAAATATTGGGATACAAATAATATTAATTAACAACAAATAAAATAACGAAATTACTTTAATTTTTCTTTATTATTATTATCTAGCTGTCTTTTTGACTGTAGGATAAATATACAGACTTGAAAAACAAAAGAGTGATTTACCGATTCATTATCGCTATCCGTTGAACTGCCACTACTACAAATATCATTGTTTGATTGCTGCAATATATTTAATAGTTCTTCGTCGTCGTATAACATCATCGACAACTTCTCGATACTAGCTTAGAACTAATAATAAAGAGAGCACGTGTTATCACGGCGATGGCGCTACCGCAACTGACGTTTTTTCAAAATATGACTTTAGTTGACCTTGAGCCGCACGTAAAATTACGGCGACGGCGTTCGCGGATAGCTTGTACTAGTGACGTTCTGGAATAAGTCGATAATTTATATCTCTTTGTTGATTTCTATATATTATTTCACTAAAGCTTATTGGGTTTTGAATAAATAATTAAATCTCTACTTACTAATATTATAAAGAGGAAAGGTTTGTGTGTATGTTTGTAACGAATTGACTCAAAAAGTACTGAACCGATTTTAAAAATTCTTTCACCTTTTGACTGCTACATTATCACTGATTAATATAGACTTTTTTAATTCCAAGAAAAAAATAAAATGTTTAAAAAATTAATGTCCACCCGTGCGAAGCCGGGACGGACCGCTAGTCGTTAATAAACTATGAATTTTAAATGAATGTTTAGTTGATAGTTTGATAAAAAACAGGATCTTTTTTATTCATTTAGCATCAGGAGTTTCATATGTGGTACAACACTAGTCTACGTGAAACGAACTGAACTAACTGCGAATCATTAATTATTTCATTCAATTAGCTAAAATATGTATCTAGTACTGTTAAAAATAAAGTAATTACACGAAATATACTAAGATTTAGTAAGCAAATTCAACATTCATTGTACATTTTTTAAATGACAGGACTTTTACGTAATATTCCGACGTGGCGTGTGAGGTAACATTCTTACAACACGTAATATTACGGCGATGGCGGTTAAAGGGTTAATGCTAAGTCTTATGTTAGACGAAAACACGATTTCATAAAATTTTCTCGATAGAAAAAATTTCCAAAGTTACCTCCAAACCGAACAATAAACCTCTGGTATTCAAAAAATACTTCAAATTAGATCATGAAACTTTGTATACTAACCGAACTAACTATAAAGCAGGTCTTATGTTATTTACTTTTTTTAATTACCATTATTTTCACCGTAAAAAGCAAATACCTAAACTATCGGCGCTGCCTGCCGTCTAGCACCGCAGTCTGTCTCGCTCTCACTCAGTCCGCGAGCAGTATCGTGCGAGCGAGATAAAGAGTGAATTTTAGCTGAGGTAGTGTAGGCTCTTAATGTTTAATAACGGGATTAGTCTTGCCAAAGAGTCTGTGAGTCCTGTCTGAAATCTTGGCCATTGATTTAATAGAACAATTTTACTATTGACACGTAGGCTAGGCCATCGGCGCGGGAGATATTATAGTGCACAAGAGCGTGCGCAGACACAGTTGCGCTCTCTCTTCCCTCACTCTCATAGTCCGATGGGACGGCAATCCGACACGACCGGAGAGAGATCAGGCGCAGGACCAACGGCATAACGTGCTTTCTGAGGCATTTTTACTCATAATGGACAGCGCAACTAGCAAACCAATTCTTTGAAACATTACTATTGTATTATTATTTCGTCTCCAACTTGATCGATGACATTTATCTTGATGACAGATTAAGTTCAACTTGCCTACAGATCACATATTATTGTAAGTACCTCCATTTGCTTCGTAAAAGATTAGATTACTTACTTATGTAAAAACGATGAATGGTGTGCTGTTGCTAAATCTATGTTATCTTTTCAGAATTTTTGTATGAGTTTTGAGAGTATTTTTTAATGTGTTGAGACGTTTTTTTATGCAATTATTTTGAACATACAGTTATACAATGTGTAACGTTAAATTCGCAAAACCTGAAAATACACACATCAAAAGTGTCTAGGGATCAACATATATTTTTGCAATAACTTTTCTCCTGATTGATATTAATTAAAATTTTCTTTAAGGATTCATCAAATAAAGTGTTTTCGTTTGTCACAGTAACGATAAACCAAGTCACCTTTGCATTAATAAAGAAATTTGCCATTTTCCTAATAAAGGGATTTTTGACATTTGAACCACTAACACAAAAGTTCGAAAAAAGACTGAAATAACAGTTTTCTCTAAAATTTTATTGGGTAACTTAAACAATTAATAATCCTTGTTTCTACCGCGAACACTAACAACACAAGAACATCGGTTTGGCATACTCAAAATGAGTTCATCCAAATCACGCTGTGGAATGGCCGCCCATGTTCGTTGCAACAACAAAAAAAGGTCTTCTTGCGACTGGATACCCTCCATATTCGGCAGAGCTCTTCTCTGTAGCATATCCCATGCATGCTCAATCGGGTTCAAGTCTGGCGACTGAGCAGGCCAGGGCAGGACATTGATGTTAGCTGCGGCGAGAGTCTGTCTTACAACTCTTGCGGTGTGCGGTCGTGCATTATCATGCATTAACTGAAATAAGGGACCGATTTGCACTTGTAGAGGAACGATGACGTCTGATACAATCGTCTTAGCATAAATTTGAGCGTTGAGGTTGCCTCTGATCCAAATCAACTCAGTTCTTCCGCCGATCCAAATACCCGCCCATACCATGATGGTTCCACCACTATAAGGATGGACTTCCTGGCAGGATTTTAATCGCTGTTGGCGTCCAGGGGTTCTCCAGTGTCGTATACGTCTTGTATCCAGTCCCATACCAAAACGAGACTCATCAGAAAAGCACACGAAACGCCATTGTTCTTCTGCCCAATTTCTGTGTTCAAGAGCCCATTGATATCGAATCCTACGATTGTGCATTGCTATAGGTGGTACCCGTAGCGGTCTTCGGGAATGAAGGTTCACTTCATGCAAGCGGTTTCTGACTGTTTGGCCGCTAATTAAGTTCCCTGAAGAGTGATGAAGCCTCACGGCTAACATCATGGCGGTTATTGTTGGAGCTCTTCGAGTTAAGATTTGAATGTATCGGTCTTGTCTCCGTGTGGTGCAGCGATACCGTCCTCCATGGCGCTCAGCCACGGTACCAGTGCTTCGGTAACGTGTCCAAAGTCGACTGATAACACTCTGACTTGTATTCAGAGCTAAAGCCACAGTACGTTGCCGGGAACCAGCTTCTATCATTCCCACGGCTCTGAGCTTTTCTTCCCTGCTTAAAAGACGTCGCCGCTCCATAATAACGTTGGTTTTAATCAGTAGTAGGGAAACAGTAGCACTAATAATGTCTTCAATGCGTTGTATGTTTTTATAGGGAAAATATTGACAGCTGATTTTCATCTTTTACTCGAATTTGATTCACAGTTCCTGATTCAAATTATGAAATGCACCAAAAAGGATCCATATAAATTTATAAAATCATAAATTTATTACAAAGCCACATCTCAATCTCAAGAAATCCGCATAAAAATGCTTGATCCCTAGACACTTTTGATGTGTGTAGTTTGTTCATAATTGACTACTGAATCGATTTCAGTAACTTTTAATATAATTTTTTTTTTTAAATGATGTATTTTGCCATACTATCAGCTGATTAAGCCAAAGAAAATTAAGTCTTATTTTGAGGCGATAAGACTCAATTTTGAATGCATAATGCTAGGATCAACACGATTTTCTTAATAATAATAGTTAGCTTTAAAAAAAAAAGTTTTGGTCATTGTATTATGCTTTTAACTCAATGCTCTAATTGGGGTGTATGCGGTTTTGCGCATTTAACGTTACACGTTGTATAGGTATTTGAACTATTAATAATGGCTGAATCATTTTGAATTTAGATAGGTACGCCTACAGTAAATATGTGAAAGATATCATCACTTTATAAGCTTAGACGTCTTATTTTGGATTATTGTTTTAAAGATAAAGTTTTTATTAGATGTGATGACGTATCTAAGTAATAATAGCCGCACGGGTCGATCGATCAGGTTAAGCTACGCTTGCCGCGGTTGGTCTGTGGCTGGGTGATCATCTTTACATACCAAGGCCCCTCCGTGCCTCGGAAAGCACGTTAAGCCGTTGGTCCCAGTTCTCATTCGTGGATCTTTGAAAGTCGTTACGGGTCGTCAGAAGCCCGAAAATCTGACAACCAGTCTTACCAAGGGGTATCGTGTTACCCAGTAGCTGGGTTGTGGAGGTCAGATAGGCAGTCGTTCCATGTAAAAATACTGGTATTTACCTGTATCCGATTAGACTGGAAGCCGACCCCAACATAGTTGGGAAATGGCAGGCAGATGATGCCAGTGGAGGTCAGATTTGGCGAGCAAGAGATAATAAATTCGAATCCCATTAGATGCACTATCGACGTGAACTTATCCCTAGGACAAACGTATTAAGCTTAAGAACATTGTTTGTAACAAATCTACTAACCTAACAAAATAAAAGGGTAGGAAGTAAATTTGAACAATATAATTTAGAGATAAAAAAATACATAAATGATTAAAAAAAATACCAATAACACTCAGTAGAAAGAAGAATAGAGGTTTTTTTAGTTGCGGTCCGTTTTTCAGTTTTCCAGTGCGAAGCCACAGGTCACAGTAGTGATAGATAGTGGAGAATAGGTGAAGAGAAGATGGTCCTCTGGACTTCAGCGTAGTCACCCCGTCAAGATATGAAGTCAAAATAGTTCCTTGGTCAAGTTTAGTTAAGGCTTGACTTCTGTTGTACTTTTCCTTTAGTAATTGGACGTGGTCTGTAGCGGAGATGTTTCTTTGAGTGAAACCAGAGCTGAATCCTGTAAATAATATGTCAGAGGTCCTTTTTTAAGAGTCTCCCATTTGTTTTTCCATCTTCATTTCTTTTTGTTCTTTCTAAAATTGAAGTTTTCTTCATAAAAATATGCACCTGTCACGAGCTTGAAACGGCCAGAAATATTTGTTTAATAACCTCTTTGATGAATACTGAGAGTGTGTTAATTATTTTTATAAATTTAAGTAGGATACAGTTATTCAATAAACAGTCATAATTATCTATAAAATACAATATTTGAGCTAACATAAAGATAAAAATAATTTTAAATTATACAAATCAAAACTAACCTTCATAGACTAAGCTAGTAAGAAATTATGAAAGAAAAGTAACAGAAAAAAGTAATAGCAGTTTGACAGCCTGACGTAAATTTCATTACAATGAAAACTATAGAAATATTTAATTTGGTAATTATAAAAGTAAATGAATCGTTTTAGGCCGATTCGCAAAATAAGATGTAAACGTGATAAAAGAGTATGATGAATAAATCTGAATGTATGTAAAGTGTAAGTATATATACAGGTATATATACTGTAGTAGGTAGATGCTATATGTTACTAACAAATTATGGAAGCAATTCTGAAATAAATTTTATTATTATTATTAGTCTATGGTGTTAAAAATAGAGGAAAAAACCTCCCTGATTTAGATCCACGTTTAAAAAAAAAATACATAGGTATACCTAGTTTATTTTTTATTATTAGTTAGTTAGTGATTTGTAGCACTCGTTTATCTAAATTGACACTTAAGCTTTTAGCTAGCTTTTGAGCCATGAAAATCTGAATAGATTTCTAAGTTTACGATAAATATCACGTTAACAACCTTATAAAAGAATCTATAATACATGAACGGCCGGCCTTTCCTTTGGTGTCATGCATTCGATTATCAAAATTCAAAAAACAAATACAACATTTTTATGCTTGAGTACGAGGTTTTTGACTACGTCGTAGGTGTGTATATTTTGTCTTTTTTATTATTTTTTTTTACTTGTAATGTGCGTTTTATTTGTGCAGAATAAAACAAATTTTCTTTCTTTTTCTTTCAAAATTGAAACATACGTCAAGCTAGCTTTTGACCCACGAAACCATGGAACAGATTTTTCTTTTCTGTATTCTGAGAGATTTTCAAGCATACACAAAATATCACAATATCAGCCTCACAAAATAATCCATAATTTGACATACATAACCACGTACCTCCGAGCTCGGGTATCCTATGGTAAAACATGCCAGTCCTGGCCAGCCATTCTAGCTGCATGTGATGCAGCACCCTATCTCCGGGGTGGTGGAAGGCAGACGGCAGCGGCGTCCCGGGGGGCAGAGCTCCCGGCTGTGACAGCTGAGGGTAGTTGAATAGGGCTGCGGACTGAGCTGCTACGAGGGCCGGGTTTTGAGGTAAGAGGCCTGGTTTTGGAATTATGCCTGTGGAAGAGAGAGATGCTTTAGGTATAAATAATAATTATTATTAGCTTGTGATGTCCCACTACAGAGCAAAGGCCTGGCCTGCCGGGGCAACCCGATTGTCCGAAAGGGTTACCGCTACCCTGGAACATAAAGGGCTAAGAAGGAACACGGGTGGGTTTTAGTCAGTAAGTCTGACACTCCCTTCTGCTCCACCCAGAGCGGGAGGGGTCATTTGATGATTTCCCATCCTCAAAAAAAACGGGCAAAGGCCACACTACTGTCTTTCCATTTCTCTCTGTTCAAAGCAGATAAGGACCAGTTCTTGTTGAAGGAGACCAGCCCATCCGGTGATCTCCGTCTGGGCCTGCCACGATGTCGCTTATCTATACTAATCTATACCTACTAATATTATATTGAATGACTATTTCAGGCCAATCTCTAGGAATTCTAGGAATTCTCTAGGAATCATTTAATCTAAAATGTATATTTAATGAAGCAACTAGAATAACAGCAACTTCAGCATCATGCATCGACAATGTATTTACTAATTGTAATATAAAAAACTCTTCCTTAATTAGTGGCGTTAGGTCTGACCACACTGGTCAACTTGTATCATTTGACTTAGGTAAAAAATTACACATAGATAAATCCACTCAATATAGACCTCTAACTAAAAATAGATTGAAAATCTTTAATAATAATGTTCATAACAATCTTTCAACAGCTAGTTTTGATTCACAAGACCCCGACATAAACTATAGTACATTATTTTCTACAATATGCCAAGAATTCAATAAAGCATGTCCTGTAAAAAAAGTTACTATCAATACTAAACCAAAATTTAGTGAATGGGCCACTGCTGGCATTAGAAAAAGCAGAGATATTTTATATAATTTGTATCACGAGAAATCATTAACTTCTGATCAAGCCCTTCATAAATATGTAAGAAACTATTCTAAAATATTCAAAAGAGTCTGCGCTGAGGCTAAATCTAAATTGATAAGTAACAAAATTAGTATGTCTAATAATAAAATAAAAGCTGTGTGGCAGATAATTAACAAAGAAACTGGAAACACAAAACAGCAACATCAGAATGAGTTGTCCCTAAAAATCGATGATGAAATCATTTCAGATAAGTTAAAAGTGGCTGAGACACTTGAAAATTTCTTTACCAACATCCCAATAGAGGTTACAAAATCACTCCCCTCATCACCTGTATTAGCTGAATCTCTTCTTAAAGAAAACTTTAATAAGGATATACCAATTTTTGAATTCAAGCCCATTTCTATTGCCACTATTAAAAAAGCATTTAAAAGTCTTAACATAAAAAATACTGAAGACTTATGGGGGATTTCTGTTAGGGTTCTTGGAGATATTATTGACACAATTGCCCCTGCCCTAACAGGCATATTTAATCAATGTCTAGACAGCGGTACGTTTCCTGACTTAATGAAACATAGTAAAGTAGTACCAATTTTCAAATCGGGTAGTAAGTTTGATCCCTCCAATTATAGACCTATATCTGTGTTACCAGCATTGAGCAAAATCTACGAAAAAATCATGCTAGACCAGATGTTGTCTCATTTTAACTCAAATGGGATTTTACATAGTCACCAGTTTGGTTTCACGAAAGGTAGGTCGACGATGGACGCGGGAGTAAAACTCATCAGTCACATTTTGGAATCCTGGGAGAAGTCCCAGGATGCAATTGGCATTTTCTGTGACCTCTCAAAAGCGTTCGACTGCGTTGACCATAATACACTGATCTGTAAATTATACCATTACGGAATTCGTGGACAAGCTGCTGATCTTGTTCTTTCATATCTGTCAAAGAGGCAGCAAAAAGTAAACGTTAACGGGGCGACGTCATCGGGGTCTCTAGTTAAGATGGGCGTGCCTCAAGGCTCAATTCTTGGGCCTTTTCTATTCCTAGTATATATTAATGACCTTCCTTACATGATGGCTAACTTATCGGATATCATTTTATTCGCTGATGACACTTCCCTTATTTTTAAAATAGATAGAAAAGATACGGATGTTTTAAATGTCAACGATAGTCTGGCTGTTCTTTCGAAATGGTTTGCAGCTAATAATCTTTTACTTAATGCGAACAAAACGAAATGTCTTAAGTTCTCATTACCAAATGTACCTCAAGTGGGTCTGAATTTAGAGCTTGATGGCAAAAAACTAGATGTTATTACGGAAACTGTATTTCTGGGAATTACTTTAGATTCAAAATTACAATGGGGCGCACACATTAGAGCTCTTTCAGGTAGATTAAGTTCAGCTGCATATGCAGTAAGGAAAATAAGGCAGTTGACAGATATAGCCACAGCTAGGTTAGTATACTTTGCTTATTTCCACAGTATTATGTCTTATGGTGTTCTGCTGTGGGGATCGGCAGCTGACGTAGATTCAATTTTCATTTTACAAAAGAGGGCAATCCGCGCAATTTATAAAATGAGTCCTCGCGAGTCTCTTAGAAACAAATTCAAAGAAATTGATATACTAACTCTGCCTTCTCTTTATATTTTAGAAAGTATTTTGTATGTTCGCAAAAACTTAGGACTTTTTAAAATAAGAAGCGATTTCCATAATATAAATACCCGTAGTAAAAATGAAATTGTGATACCTAAATTTAGATTAACAAAAACTAGCAAGTCTTTTCATATAAATAGCATCCGTTTTTATAACAAGTTGCCAAAGCCGGTTACAGAACTTAGCGATGGAAAGTTCAAAACCCTCATCAAACGTGTCCTTATCAAAAAAGCATATTATAAGATTAAAGACTACGTTGAAGACAAGGTGGTTTGGCAATGATTGCTTCTGCACATGTGGCTTCCCTGGCATTTCATTAACGGCATAACTACATAAACGTCTATTAACTGCTCTCAAATTACGATTTTTATTTAATTTTTACATACTTCTTTGACATTTAATCTTTTTACTATTTGACATTATATAGAGACAATTCTAATCCTCCAACTCTTTTTATTGGTTGTAATGGAAATTATGATCACTTGGTTTTAATAGGTTTTTATATTTTATTTATCTTTTTTTGAGTTTTTGATTTTGTAAATGTGAGGACTTTGTAGGCCCTGTAGATTTTAGATCTGTAGATCATTTTTTATTTTATCAAGTACCTGGCGCTTGTTGACAGGCCTACGCTGTTCTCCCATACCTACTGTAATTAGAAAACATTGTAAAAGCCAATTATTTTTAAAAGAGTAACCGTGGAGTTTCTTGCCGGTTCTTCTCCATAGGAAACGACCAATTGGAACCGTGCACCTAGCTTCTGACGTTTCATAAGTGCCCTTGTAGGCTTATGTGAAATAAAAATATTTTGATTTTTTGATTTTGAATTGTATTGCTGATTCTAATAATTATAATTCTGTAAAGTCATATTTGGACGATACGTAACCGTAATTATTTGACGTAAGTCTAAGCCATAATTTTGTAACTACATGTATTATAATTTGAAACAACGCCTTTTTTGGTGCGATGATAGTTAGCGCCATTTTTGACTTATATACGCGTCCATCAAGTGGACGTGAGACAACCCGCTCTAAGTAAAGCTTATGTTTTTAACGGCACTGTAATCATTAGATTTATTAATCTTGTAGCTTTTATAACATCATTTACTCTTGAACTGACTCATACAAGCTAAGTTAAAGCTGGTACAATAGGGAATATGCATGTGATTTAAATACGGGCCAAATATATTTTTTCATAAGCTGTATTACTTCAGAATTATGACTACATCAATATTTTTGAATATCATTTATTTTTGAGCAAGAAATTATTTTTTAAAAACTGCAGTAAATCTGTGGAAATTTCAAATATTTGAAAAGCGAATGAGATGCAAAAGTCACAGACAACAATAAATGTCAATGTGTTATAAAGAAGTGTTTGCGATTCAGTTCATTGTCAATGTCACAGACTATGACGTCACACCAAGCGCGCCAAAATGGAGGGCATTTAAGGTGCCCGTGTCGGTGATTTTTAAATACTTTTGATTGATTTTTTGGTGTTAATATTTTATTACTATTATACAGGGTTAATTTTCAAAGACCAGCCAAACTTAAAAGTGTAGTACATAACATCAAACTGAACAACTTTCTCTATGGGACCAATATCGTAATCGCGAAAAATTTATCAAATGTCCCATAGAAAACTTCATACCTACTCGACCTAAACGTATGGGACGGCTGAAGTTTTATTCGCGATTGAGATGTTGGTCTCATGGAGAAAGTTGTTCAGTTTGATGGCCTGTAACACACCCTTAAATTAGGCTGGTCTTTGAAAACTAACCCTGTATAGCGATGTGAACTATCAAATAAAAATATTAAAAAATACATGATTATTCCATATTCTAATTATCATGACAAACTATCTCCCACAAAAAAAATAAATTTAACTCACCTGGCCTATAACTCTCATACTCCTCATTTCCCCCCTCAACACCTGGCGAAATTGGAGGACTATAGCTCCCAGACCGATTTCCATCATCAGACCCTGGACTTGCAGACCGACTACTCTGCCCTGACCTCGGACTCCTCTGTCCAGACCTCGGACTCTCCCGTCCTTCGCACTTGTTTATCATATTTTGCTCGATTTGGGAGTCATAGTTCTCTTGGTACCTCCCAATGTAATTCTTATTATGAATGATCGTCAGATATTTCTGCTGTGCCATCTTGTCTTGTAAACTGCTTTCAGGCAATTGTCTTGAGAGTAACGCGTCTATGCAGAATGACTTTTTTCCTTGGTTTAGTATGGTTTTTTCTTCGTCGATTTGTTTGTAGTATTTCATATTTTTGGGGCTGTTGGATCGGCTACGGTCTGGGTTGGATTCTGTGTCGATATCTAGGGGTTTTTCTTGGATGTCGCTTGAGTCCCGGCGATAAATACCGTGTGGTAGGATTTGAGAAGACATTGTGTTGTTGTGGCGGCGTTTTACATCATGTAACTGTGGGAGGAAAGAAATTGTTGTTAGGATGGAGTTGTACTCGTAATCAGCACTTTTCGAACGTCAACGTGTAGACTAAGAGGCAGTCTTTAATAATAAGAAATAATTTTACGCATCATAGCTTAAAAGCAATCTACGCGATGTTCAGCAAACATCCCTGGTACCTGCAGTGCTATTCTGTAAAAATCTCACCGTGAAAACTAAGGTGAAGTGAGCTGTCATTCCACCTGATGTTAGGGATTGCCCCTATTGATAGCCCACTTCACGCTCACTTCACCTAAGTTATCACGGTGAGATTTTTACAGAATCGATCGGCAGAATCGCCGCAGTCCCATCAGCATCCTGAGCGCATTATTAACTTTGACTTTGACACAGGCTGCACGTATAGAATGATACGTACAAAAGACCTAAAAAGTGTAATTTTGACCTCTGTCGAACAACGTGCAAACCTGCGAGCTATCACGTTCGCCCGCACTTTGAGCGCCCTCCGTTCCCTCTCGATATCATCATCATCTTTGAGATGACTGCACACTTTATAGGATGATAAAGTAAATATCAGCACTGAGGTCACATTGACTGCATGTTTTTGGACACAAAGATCAGGAGCATGAGAGCATGGTTTGCGCTATACTTATCTCCACAATCACACCCTACCGCCATTCTGTCAAGGTAGCCCCACTTTACCAGGTTGGACTTACATCTTCCCACTTCTGTCCAGAGACGGTTCAGGGACTTCTAGGGGGGTTCTAGTCAAAGTGACGTCTGTGCTACCGCCGACAACGCCGTGGAAGTGACAAAGTTTTGGGCCAACAAGATCTTTTTTTTTTGAGGATGGGAAATCATCACATGACCCCTTCCGCTCTGGGTGAAGCAGAAGGGAGTGTTAGACTCTTACTGACTAAAACCCACCCGTGTTCCTCCCTTAGCCCTTTATGTTCCGGGGTAGCGGTAACCCTTTCGGACAATCCCGCTGCCCCGGCAGGCTTCGGCCCTTACGGGCCCCTTCCTTAATGTTGACATCTCTTTGAGACGCGCGCGGAACACGTACGCGCCGTCCGGCACGGGCCTGGTCCTGATCGGACGGAGAGTTACCCATTACTCTCCGCCCGCAGGCCCGCACCTACGGTGGCCGGGAGTCGTCAAACGGCTCCCGACGCCCGGAGCGTCTCCCACGGCGGCTGGGACGTGAGGCTCGAAGTCAAAGGTAAACGCCGTGGAAGTGACAAAGTTTTGTGCCAACAAGATCTAAAATACACTCGTGCCAGCGACACTAAGAAGAAGTAAATATCTACTGTTATTGTTTTAATCGGCAATACTACAGTTAGGCGCTTTGTACACGGCACAGTTTCTTTACTTACGGCGTATAAGCCGCGCCATAGAAATACCGTGTCCGTCAACAAGTTTTCATAGTGATACATACAACACTGACGACCGAGCCTGCACACGTCGAATAAAACGTAGATATTCACGGCAAGAAAAACGTGTGTCTAAAAAGGGCGTTATAGTTTTTTTGTTTACTAATTACATGCTCCACATGGAGGCGCCCGTGGCTAAATAATAACAGCCGCACAGGTCGATCGATCAGGTTAAGCTACGCTTGCCGCGGTTGGTCTGTGGATGGGTGACCATCTTTACATACTGAGACCCCTCCGTTCCTCGGAAAGCACGTTAAACCGTTGGTCCCGGTTGTCATTCGTGGATCTTTGACAGTCGTTACGGGTCGTCAGAAGCCCGAAAGTGACAACCAGTCTTACCAAGGGGTATCGTTTCACCCAGTAACTGGGTTGTGCAAGGCAGATAGGTAGTCGCTCCATGTAAAATACTGGTATTCAGCTGCATCCGGTTAGACTGGAAGCCGACCCCAACATGTTGGGAAAAGACTAGGCAGATGATGACATGGAGGAGTGAAATAAAAAAAATACGGATGAAATAGAAAAAGAATAGACAACCATACATCTTACTAAAGAAATTATCTAAATTATGGTAGAAACGCATCAAAATTCATCAAGCAGTATACATAGTTCTTCAGAATATATTTTGGCCATGGCGTCCAATCTCAACGGAGACTAGTCTTCGGCGCGGGAGATATTATAGTGCACAAGTGTGTGCGCAGACACAGGTGCACTCCCTCTTCCCTCACTCTCATAGTCTGATGGGACGGCAATCCGACACAACCGGAGAGAGATCAGGCGCAGGACCAACAGCTTAACGTGCTTTCCGAGGCACGGGGATATCACACCGCCAACTTTCAAACTCCGGGCTGTTACTAAGAAATTTCTAATGGTAAAAACCAATAACACTTTGCCCGACCTGGAGACCCAGCCTAGGACCCCACGCTCAGCAGTCGCGCTTGTGATCACGAGGCCAATGGGGCAGTAAAGAAGTACACAAAGGTACAAAGGACGTTGTGTATTTTTAAGATATGGTAGAGAAAACGTTATAATTAGTATTATTAAACTATTACAATTCAATATAATTTCGATTCGTATTTAGGGCGTAGGTCTACGGAATTTGTAAACAGTCTACGAGTCTACGCCGCTTGGCTACGCCTCGCCTACGAAATTTCATATTGCGCTATTTCTTTATGTGGACAAAAGTATGAAGATTCTGTAAGCCTCTAGGAGTTCAATTCTCCATTTATCAACCTTCAAAAATCATTTAATTAAATAAATAAATATATTATGCAAGCTCGATGGCCGGGCGGATTCAGCACAAATATTTGTAAAGGAACCTTCAATCGGTGTTACATTTCCATTTCTCGATATCTTTTCGATATGAAAAGGCAGGAATATTGCTTGTTATTTTTTTGTACTTCAATGGTTTTTAGTGTTGCGATAGAAAAAGCAGACAACTGTGAACCAAGGGGCTGCCGATACGTTGCAGACCTTAAAATAAAGTTTACGAGTGTCAAACCGGTAATTTCACCAAAGTAATATAATAACTGGTTGTTGGCTAAATAATAACAGTCGCACAGGTCGATCGATCAGGTTAAGTTACGCTTGCTTCGGTTGGTCTGTTGATGGGTGATCATCATTACATACCGAGACCCCTCCGTGCCTCGGAATGCACGTTAAGCCGTTGGTATCGGCTGTTATTCGTGGATCTTTGACATTGACAGTCGTTATGGGTAGTCAGAAGCCCGAAAGCCTGACAACCAGTCTTACCAAGGGGTATCGTATTACCCAGTATAGCTGGGTTGTGGATCGAGGTAAGATAGGCAGTGTCGCTCCATGTCAAATACTGGTATTCAGCTGCATCCGGTTAGACTGGAAGCCGACCCTAACTTAGTTGGGAAAAGGCTAGGCAGATGATGATAATATGACTGGCAGGTTCTTCATGTGTTAAGAGCGCTCGCTGGCAACGTCGTATTCCTAGTGGTTTTTCGTGATTAATTTATTGAATTTAAACCAAAGTACTACTTTTTTACAGCGAAGTTTACCAACGATCTGTTGTAATTAATTTAGTTTTATTTGAAGTTTATTATTTTTGTTGATTAAAGATTTACAGATTCACAAGATATTTAACTATGATCGGAATATCTAGACTTTAGACTGAAAACTGTACCCATGCTATTACTTCGTTTTCGCTTAGCGTACTTTTATGTTTTTTTTTTTTTGTTTTGTTCGGTTCTTAATGGTCCTAGGGTCATGTTAAGTAGCCTAGCCTTTATCAAGAATAGGCTTGTCAACTGAAAAAATCTAATTAGTCCGTCAGATAGATTATCAAAAAATATATGATCCGTATTTTTTCTTTTGTTACGTAAACCAAAATTGACGAAGATACGACGCTTTTAAAATTCTCAATACGTCACACCTTGGTATAATTTTTTTAGTGAGTTCTGACGTCACGAGCCCCCACTCCCGAGTTTTGATGTCTTTTATCTTTGTCAATATTCATTGATTTACAAAAACAAAAAATACGTGTTCATTATTTTCCAATACTCTAACTGACGGACTAAATAGATTTTAAATTTATTGATGGTGGAAACTAGCCTATTGGGTATCAAATATAAAAATAATTTTTAGTAGTACCCGATATTAACGAGCTCAAACAAAAAAACAAATTCTTCAGCTTTATTATTAGTACAGATTGATATTAAACTATCATATATTAAAGACATTTCGATGTTTTGTTAAGTCGTAAATGCCGTGCGCAGAGGGGCGGGTCGCTGGCTTAAAAATATGAGAACCCCTTGTTTTAATAACAATGAAGCCACTGTTAATACCTACACGTGACTAAACCAAACAGGTACCCATATAATAGATAGATAACGATATATTAATAATGATAATATGGTTAATATTGATTGCTCGTGGGGATAGAATATTCGTTCACCTCTTTTCATAGTGTATAAGATATAAAACAGTAGCTTTCGTACTTTGTATAAGCATAATAATCCTATAATAGGGTGCCGTGGCTAAATAAAAACAGCCGCACAGGTCGATCGATCAGGTTAAGCTACGCTTGCCGCTGTTGGTCTGTGGATGGGTGACCATCTTTACATAACGAGTCCCTTCCGTGCCTCAGAAAGCACGTTAAGCCGTTGGTCCCGGCTGTCATTCGTGGATCTTTGACAGTCGTTCCGGGTCGTCAGAAGCCCGAAAGTCTGACAACCAGTCTTACAAAGGGGTATCGTATTACCCAGTCACTGGGTTGTGGAGGTCAGATAGGCAGTCGCTCCATGTAAAATACTGGTATTCAGCTGCATCCGGTTAGACTGGAAGCCGACCCCAACATAGTTGGGAAAAGGCAGATGATGATAATGAATAATCCTATAATGTTCCCACTGCACTGAATATCGGGATAAAAAGTATCCTATGTGTTATTCTGATGTATAAACTATATTACTGTAAAGTTTCATCAAAATCCGTTCAGTAGATTTTGCGTGAAAGAGTAACAAATTTCCATCCATCCATCCTCACAAACTTTCGCATTTATAATATTATTATAGTAGGATTAGTAGGAAGTAGGATAGTAGGAAGTAGGATGTTTTCCTTCACCGTTTTGAAAGCAGTGGTGATGAAACGCCGGCCTGGGTTTGCACTCATGACCTACAACTCATAAGTCGGAGCCGATACCCTTGGCCCTGCACCACCGCCCTTCGCTGTGGATGGTGGCACTCCCTCTCACCAAGAGGAAGACTGTGTGCCAGCAGTAGGAACATTCAAGGCTGATTATCAGTGGCGAAGGGTGAATTTATGACAGAGTTAAGCCGGATCAAAAACGAAAATCAATAAAGCGTTTTATTATATTTCAATGATGAATTGACTATAGAGTGGTTGTGTTCTGAATGTTCGAAGGGAAGCCGGCGGGAATCGAGTTGTATGGTACCTTCGCCACTGCTGATTAATTTATTTTATTTTATTTATTTGGGACACAAAATAGTTAAGCGTTACAATATTAATAGTTAGTTATGGTATAATAGCAAACAAACGCATAACCCACACTATTGTCCACGGAACCATATCGATTTTAAAAGAAGTAAGGAAACGGACGTATACAGAAAGGCACGGTAACAAAATAAAAATAAACCTGAAAAGTCACACAAACCAACTCAAGACAGCGCTCCCCGTCCAGATTTAGTCTGAAGTCACCAATCAGATCACACCATAACATCAGCAAGAAGCAGTCATCATTAAGGATGACCAGAAAGTAAATCGATAGCCATTTTTCTAAATTTGTTCTGAATCGAGTTGTATGGTACCTTCGCCACTTCTGATTATGCTTATTCTATACCGTACAAATCTCTCTACAATCCGTAATTTTGTTTCTTCTGCTTCTAGAAGAAGGCTTCCCTTTTTTTTGTCGGTGTGGATATTCTCATGGATGTTCTAGAGGGGTCTTTTAGACTCTTACTGACTAAAACCACCCCAGTGTTCCCTCGTGCACCAGTGTCAGGGGTTGCGGGTGCGAAGGTGACTTCCGCTGCCCCGGACTGGTGATGGTCCCCGCTCTGCTGTCCGTCACATAGGGGGGAGTGAAAAAGGGCGTGGAAGACTACGCGCCGCCAAAGAAGGCTTCCCTGATTCGAGAAAAACTAAACCGTAAAAAAATAAATTTTCGCTACTTTACCGATTCTACAATAAATAGGGCTTATTGATAAAATTAGCTCACTGATAGGCGCTAACACGCGACTAAATGTTTGATAACGGTTTATTAATATAGTGATAATGCGCTCAATCACCGCTGAGGAGCTTTTAATATACTTTAATTAAGAGCTCTAAGCTTATCAGTTAATTAAAATCTATTTTTGTTTGTAGACTTAGTTAGCTGGTACTCAGTGATTGATTTTTGTTTAGTAATGAAAAACTAGACTAAAATTGGAGTGTACAGTCACGAGCACTAATATGTCAACACTTGGCAACTTTCAATTGCGATTTTTTCGTGAAATAACAAATGCAACGTTGAAATATGACACTTTACATAAATCTATGGGTTCTAGAATACTATGTTCGTAATAACATAAAATTTAATTAAAAAATAAAGGAGAAAATCGCTTTTGAATAAAACCAAATGTATACATACTTTTGCTCATGACTGTACCGTGTAGGTCTTTGATTGTCAAACATTTATTTAAAATAAACTATTTATAGGCACTTTTGAATTATCAAAGAGTCGGTTAGTTAAAGAGGTTAAGTAAGAAAGCAGAAGATACTCGTCCCAAAACGTAGATTTCTATTCTCTATGGAGAAGAACCGCCAAGAAACTACAAGGATACTCTTTTAAAAATGAAGTTAGGTACTACAAAATCTTGGGTGCGTTATTCGTGTTGATTCTAAATGTGAGAATAACGTCAAATACCTTTTTTTTAATAGAAAGAAAGGTTATTTAGCACAGACTAAGATACACACAATACACCAGATATATACATCAAATAAAAACATATAAAATATCAAATAAAAAGTGTGAAGTCCGATGTAAGAAATTAGCAGGAAAGTGTGCCTCACGGCTGCGCCAAAAAGGCTGCAAAAATGCCAGACAACTACCTAGTGCCTGACGCTGGTTTTCAACTGGACCTAATAAATATAACGAAATAATAAGAGAAGGGTTATAATAATAGACATATGCAACACCAATTACTTTTTAGATGCGATGTTGGCTTTAGAAGCAAAGTTGTAATATCTCCTGCCGATCGATTCTGTAAAATTCTCACCGTGATAACTTAGGTGAAGTGAGCTATGAATAGGGACAATCCCTAACATCAGATGGAATGACAGCTCACTTCACATTAGTTTTCACGGTGAGAATTTTACAGAATAGCACTGCTGTATATTTAATGTCACGTACCCCTTCGTACTTTGAAACGGGAGCACGGTATATTTACCGTGCTCCCGGTTACCTACGCATTTCTGCTATTTAACAAACGGTATTCCGTTTATTAGATCGCAGAAATGCGTAGGTTTATTTTTCGGATGCTTCATAATTTTATCAATAGCAAGTATTTTCAACCATTGCCGGACAGAAGCTACACAAACACTAAAAAAAGCTAAACGGTGAAAAACGTATTGCGTTGCCGTAACCAAAGTCAAATCATTTAATCACTTAGCTAGGCCACTTTCGAAGTTGTTATCCATACGAACATTTTCTGTGGAGTCATAATGTGCCTAGGCTTTTCCCAGCTGTGTTAGGGTCGGCTTCCAGTCTAACCAGATGCAGCTGAATACCAGTATTTTACATGGAGCGACTGCCTATCTGACCTCCACAACCCAGTTACTGGGTAATACGATACCTAGTCTATGTAAGACTGGTTGTCAGATTTTCGGGCTCCTGACTACCCGTAACGACTGTCGAAGATCCACGAATGATAGCCGGGACCAACGGTTTAGCGTGCTTTCCGAGGCACGGAGGGGTCTCGGTATGTAGAGATGGTCCCCCATTCATAGACTAACCGCGGCATGCGTAGCTTAACTTGATCGATTGATCTGTGTGGCTGTTGTTATTATTTAGCCAAGTGCCTCTTTTTCTATGGAGTATGGTAAAAAAAAACAAATGGTTTTACACTTTTAGAGCGGAGAAAACAAACGACCATTGGTCCACTTTAACAGTAACTCTTTTAGAAAAATATTTTTTTACAATACTTTTAATTACAATTGATTAGAATTAGCACTATGTAAAGAAGATGTGAAATAAACTCCAGTCTATGAAATGTTTTTGCAGACGGACTAAGACACTGTTTTCACGAGTTCCAAAGCTGGGAAACCGTAATTAAATGTCCGCTATTTAGTTTAGAAGTCACTTCAGGATTGCGGGTTCACTCCCCACATCAAGTCAAATATTTGCATGCCCTACAGATATTTCTTGCTGTTATATGCATCGGTAGCCAACGAGAATGTTAGTGTGGCTAGGAATGTGAAGCGGTTTGTCAAGCCCTTTAAATTGTCTTTGGTTATGCTATGTCTGAAGGACTTTCCCTAAACACATAAGAGGAAATGCGGTTGGAGAGACTTTTGAAAAAGCTTAAGTATAAAGTCATAATTCGAGGTTCGGCTCTCACCTATTTCCTGCTCCAATATTGGACCAATTTAAAAGATATTTCTTATACTGAATAAGAAGTATATATACTGTGTCCCTGTGTTTTTCTTTTTTCATTAATAGTTATCTAAGTATACTAGGCCTCTGTTGAAAACGGTTGAAATCGGCATTTTTTGAGGGTTCTAGTGCTTATAAAAATAATGTATCGTCAAAAAGGAAAATATAGGGACATACAAGTAGTTAATATTTATTATTCTGTAAAAAATCATTGCTTTAAGTGGTCATTCACCAGAAAAAACACAGGCGAGAGCGTTTCTATGGAGAAACGACCATCCGCATTTCCTCTTAAGTAGCCAAGTATGTTCCTACAGAATTTTGTAAATAAGTAAATCTCCATTACATAAGTGTGTTTTAAGGATTTAAGTATTTACGTTAGGTAGAGTACTGTAAAAGTTGTTCGCTAAAGTCGACTTTATGTAGTGCAGGCTGGCAAAAAAATAACTCTGGTCGCATTCGAACAATCAAGCGAGTTTAGAATGAGGTGTCAAATAATTTGTATTAGATTTTTTGGATTTAAGTATTTATTAGTGCTTTATAGTACCTACTTATGTGTACCTCCTGTTTGTTTAATTCAGGGCGAATTTCACCAAACTTTTTTACCTACAATAAGTCTTATCTTGAGAATAAATTTTTGACTGTTTTTCCTTACTGTCAAGACGTCGATTTTAGTCCACGGCTAAAAGATTTATATAGACTTTAGTACAATCAGCCCTTAGTATCATAAACTATTTTCTCAGACCTTACTTTTACTCCTTATTTTATACAGGGTGTCCCTGGAAGTATGGATCAAATCAAATAAGGGCGTGGGCAAAGTTATTTCCATACTTTTTGATCCTGAGAAGGTTGGTGGAACTTTTGTTATTTTCAATCACTTTGCATAGTGCTCAAAGAACAAAATCATTTTAAAAAAACTACCAGGAACTGTCAATTTAAGTTTTTAGAGAGCCCTGATAGTTTTTTTATGATTTTGTTTTCTTTGAGCATTAAGTATGCGAAACGATTGAAAAAAATTGGTCACTACTTTTGAACCGTACAATAATTCTCAATCATCAATCATTCTCTGGATCAAAAAGTTTGGAAATGACCTTGCCCATGCCCCTATTCGATTTCATCCGTACTTCCAGGGACACCCTGTATACAACTAGCTGACCTGGCTAACTTCGTACCGCTTATTACATAGATAAAGTTATTCCGCTATTCGGGGCGGAGACCAATTCAACAAATCTAAGATTATAAAAATTGGTTCAGCCGTTCTTGAGTTATAAATGGTGAAACTAACCCGACTTTATTTTATTTAAGTATTATACATATACACTAATAACCCGCCCCTGCTTCGCACGGTTTTTACGACTTTACAAAACATCGAGATTTCTTTATCACGAGTAACTTTAATTATACACATACACCTTCCGGAATAATTTCTCTAAAATGATGGTGAAAACGGCATCAAAATCAGTTGTGAAGCTTTGAAGAAGTAAGCGGTCAAACAAACAGACACGAAAAGCGACTTTAATTTATATGTATATAGAAGTTTTAGAAAAAAATCTTGTGAATAAAATCTTCGTCGATTTCAAACGCGTAGATCATGACCTCTACTATGGCAATATTTTCTTGTAAGAACTTATTAAAGACACTAGATAACAATTATTTAGCTTTTGTTAAATAATGAAATCTATAAAAATAAATAACTTTTTATAAGTAGCACGTTATTTACTTTTTTTTACTTACGATACTTAATACATAAAGCTACAAATATTAACAAAAAAAAAAAAAAAACAATCACTCACCTAGCAACTAGAAAAAAAAAAACAAAAATAGCACAGACAAAAAAAGTTCACTTCACACTTTTTTTAATCAATCAAAAAAACAGGCACACACCGATACAGTTTAGCGGCCGCGCATTAAAAACGAAATAATAAAATCTAAATGTCGAACGCGTTCGGATATCTACCCGAGAGCAGTAGTAACAAACAACTGAATTATTTTATTAAGGCGACGAGTAGCACCGATTATCGTCATATTGTGCCGTGTGTGGACAAAACGACTGGGCGGTACTTCCAGAAAACGTTGACACTGACATTTGTATTCATTACCTACAAATTTTTAGACGGCCAAAGCTCAAGTTTAGCTGGTTTTTCGTACGCCCCACCCCTAAACTCTCCCATCTCGCTTTTATATTGTCTTTCTCGCTTTAGCACGAAGGGATTCACGCATGAATCGTCTTATTCTACCCGTTTATCCAGACCACAGCAGATTTTGTGTTTGTACAACCAAATAATGTTCTTTAGCTCGCTTATTTTCTCCTAACGACATATTTGAACGGTAGTTTTTTTTGTTTTTTTTTTCTTACAACGGACTGTGTTGGTTTTTAAAATGAAGAGCAGGTTATGTTTTTAAGAAGGTTTAACGATGAGTTGTTAAATGCTGAGATTATATTTAACTAGCTTCTGCCAGCCACTTCGTCCGCGGGAAATTTCTTATTCCCCCGACCCATCCTGTCGCATCGCATCGCCTGTCCGCGCTTTTACTTCGTTTTCGCGTTGCGATCTTTTCGACTTTTTTTCTTTTTGCTCGGCTCCTAAGGGTCCTAGCGTGATGTTAAGTAGCATAAGTATAAGCCTAACCTTCGTCATGAACTGAGTTATCAAATGAAAATAGTACTCCATGATGATAAGAATAACACTACTTAAGACACACGTATCGTATAAGCACGTGTGTCTTAAGTAACGCTTTTCTGTGTAAAGATGGACTAAGTACTTAAATACACAGAAAAATGTGACTTTCACTTAATCGTAGGTTTAGGTCACATAATGCTATAAAAGAGTTTTTCAAACCGACTGGTAGGTACAGACGCCAGCACATCAAGCTTCTATATAACCTGTCTTTATAAAAGTTCAAATTTGATTTGGAAAATTTGACAGTTTCGGGTAGCTTCATGTGCTGGCGTCTGTACTTCCAGAGATTGGCGCGTTCAAACAAAAAAACAAACAAACTTTTTAGCTTTATTATTAGTTGGTACATATACCTATAGACGAGCTTTCGATGAGTTACGGCCGACTTGATTTGAGTATGCGTAATGGGGCCGACAACTGTCAAAGTGGCGCTAGCAGCGCACAGACCAATAACAAAGCAGTTTTTCTAAGGAATAAGTAGTGAATTCATAAATAAAGACAATTATTGAGGAAATGCCTGGATGTTGTGTACCAAATTGTAAAGAAACTGGAGGATACCAGTTTCCTCAAGATGAGAAACTTAAAAAAATTTGCTTCAAAGCGATAAGGCTAGTAAAGTTTGAGCTTAAAAGCGGGGTGAGAGTGTGTCATAAACATTTCAAGGAAAGTGACTATTTTAAAAGACTGGTAAATACTTAGGTATGTTTTAAAAATTATTACTTTCAGTTTAACTAAGTTATCAAAAACTATTTGCTCCTATTTGTATTTACGTAACTGTAAGATAATGCGATTTAATAAACGTTAAGAAAGCAGACTGCCAATAATACATAAATTATTTGTTTGGGATCATAAACCAGCGCAAAATGTTGAAAAAGTCTGCGATCTCTTCAATGTTTCCGTGGAATATAAAGCCAGCCTCTACATTGAGAGCAGAACGCCTGAAAACACCTAGGTACCTAATTATAAAAAAAGCTTGTTTCAAGGAGGGAACTCAACTACTCAGAGCTTCAGTAATATCCAGCCACTTGAAGAATTAGATGATGTAAATGTCTCTGCGTGTGTAAATGTTTAACACAGAGTTAAAATTTTATGTTAAAATTTTATTTATCTCGTAAAATGACAAATAAAATGACATTGACAAAGGTTCGTATAGTGGTGGCGCCATCTGAGATCAGCTTTCACTTGCCAACCCCATTGAATTTAGCTTTCGTAGCTAATTAGGTTCATCAAATAGGTCTGCGATGGCTAACTGGTTTGTCTATGGCACTCGAAAATTGCTGTTGAAGCTCTGATTTCTATTGTTGATATTCGTTTGTAAATACTTTAGCAAGACAAAAGATTATAGACGATTTGATGTGTTAAGAATTTATAGACAGAAGACGAGTTTATAAAAAGAAGCTTCATCTATTTCGATTTTCGTAATCCTATTTGGGGTCTGTGGTTTTGAGCTTTAGAGGTACTTTTTTTTTTTTTGTGGATGGGAAATCATCAAATGACCTCTCCCGCTCTGGGTGGAGCTGAAGGGAGTGTCAGACTCTTACTGACTAAAACCCACCCGTGTTCCTTCCTTAGCCCTTTGTGTTCCGGGGTAGCGGTAACCCTTTCGGACAATCCCGCTGCACCGGTAGGCTTCGGCCCTTACGGGCCCCTTCCTTATGCTGACATCTATTTGAGGCGCGCGTGGAACACGTACGCGCCGTCCGGCACGGGCCTGGTCCTGATCGGACGGAGAGTTACCCATTACTCTCCGCCTGCAGGCCCGCGCCTACGGTGGCCGGGAGTCGTCTCGCGGCTCCCGACGCCCGGAGCGTCTCCCGCGGCGGCTGGGACGTGAGGCCCTCTCCCTCAGCCGTCTCGCCACCTCCTTCGCTAGCATGACTGCTTCGCAGAAGGAGGTGACTGCCTCCCACTCCCTCTCGCCCCGGACCATGGCTTGAACCAGGGCCGGGCGCGAGAGGTCGCCGCCGCTGCCGATCGCCTCTGCGAGAACACGGCGGTGCTCCGCCCAATTGGGGCATACCGCCACCGTATGCTCCACCGTGTCCTCCGGGCGACCCTCGCAGTGGTGACACCCGGGCGCTTCCTCCCGCCCGATGGTGTGCAGGAACCTCCCGAAACACCCGTGTCCGGTGAGGACCTGCGTCAGGCGGTAGGTGAGGGCGCCGTGGCGCCTCTCTAGCCACTCCTCAAAGAGGGGTCTTATCGCCACTATCGTGACGTGCCCTGCGCTGGGTTGCGACAGTCGCTCTTTCCATGCCGCCATGAGATCGCGCCGGAGGTCGGTCCGCTTTAGAGGTACTTACATCAGAACTCTGCAAAATTTATTGCTTCTTCTTCTTGCGTACTTCTTTACTGAAGGTTGTGTCTCTGAAATGCCTTCGTGGCCTTTATGTATGATGTTCTTCCATTTTTTTCGGCTCTCAGCCTCTCTCAGGACAGTTGTAACGGAGTCCAGTGAGGGCGGTCACTTGGTCTGGCCAGCCTAGAACTATACGATCAATAATGGCCCCGATTCTGTTGTTCACAAACTAAACTAAATTTAAGTTCAGTGCATCTTTTTCTTTCTATTTCACTAAGAAAAGGAGAGATGATAAATATTAGTTTAGTCCTGTCAAATTAGTCAGCGCTTGACGTAAATGGACGTATTTTTAGTAGCCAATTTTTTAATCACGTCTAAACTTGTCTATGGATAATCTAATTTGACAGGACTAAACTAATATTAATCTTCTGTCCTTTTCATATTGAAATAGAAAGAAAAAGATGCACTGAACTTAAATTTAGTTTAGTTTGTGAACAACGGAATCGGGGCCACTGTCTAAGATCTAGACGGTTCAATATCTGTTGTCACAATGTTTGTGGTTTTTCCTATTACCTAGATATCAATGTGGAATTAAAGATAATGTTCTTGGTAGTCTTAGAGCTTATCTGCTTATTTATTATCTTTGAGAGTAGCTTATTTTTGAGATGTTATTGTTTTGTCTGCATTATTTTAGCTGATGACTGTGATGCAATGATTTTTTCTTTAGTAACTTACAAATAACAACGATATACTTTTTTTCTGAAATGTTTTATTTTTAAAAATTTTAATACATTTTGGTCAAGTAGGTATTGAAGTTTCGTGACTTCAGACTTTCAGAGTTGGTCCCTTATTGAAAGTTGTTCAGTTCGATGGTCTAAAGCACCTCTTTTTGTCGGGTTAATTTTTTAACACTTTTTAGATGACGTGCCCCGCATTTTGGTGGGGCTTATTTATGACAGTCGATCCTCAGTCGAACAATAGATACCAAGGTATAACCTTCCTAAGCCTAGTAGCACTTAGTTATTTTAATTCTATAAACTTTTAGCTACTAATCTCATCATCTGCTTAGCCTTTTCCTGACTATGTTGAGGTCGGCTTCCAGTCTTACCTGATGCCACTAAAAACCAGTATTTTACATAGAGCGACTGTCTATCTGACCTTCACAAACCAGTTACTGGGTAACACGATACACCTTGGCAAGACTGGTTGTCAGACTTTCGGGCTTCTGACTACCCGTAACGATCGTCAAAGATCTACAAATGACAGGACCAACTGCTTACGTGCTTTCCGAGGAACGGAGTCGGTCGGGTCTCGGTATGTAATGTATGGTCACCCATCCACGGACTGACCTCGACAAGCGCTGCTTAACCTTGAAGATCGACTCGTGCGGCTGTTATTGTTTAGCCACGAGCCCCTTCAATCCATTCTCAATTTTAGCTACTCATGTATCTATTTACTACAATCGATATTATTTTGTGTGCCTATCTACCCAGCTAAATTGCCACATTTTAGTGATTCATGAATGTCTCAAGGTTACTCCGGAGAACGTGTTATTCATGAATAAGATCTTGTTTTTTTTTTTTTGTAGATAATTTATCTTTGGATGAGATATTAAAACAGGAAATACTTGTCTTGCTTATTGTGAATGAAAAAAATATTTGTGATTAGCTTCTGGCCCGCGACAGCTTCCACGTGAAATTTCTTGTTCCCCCGACCCAACGCGTCGTATCGCATCGCCTGCACCTCCACTTTGACCGGTTCTATGCTTCTCGCATCCAACGGGTTCCTGCGGCCTTCAGAAGGTCGTCGGTTCACCTTGGGTGAGGCCTTCCAACGCTACGTGTTCCGGCACGCAGTCGTCAGTCCAGGGGTCCAAGTCTGCTATTTTTATAAATTCGTCATTCCAACACGATCCCATTGTCATTTTGCTAAAAGTTCGTAATCTGCTAAATTCATAATGGTCGATCATTGGTCGGTCAATGGTCTGAGAAAAACAAAATTTGATGCTAGATTTCATCTAAGTAATATATATTTTTACATATTACGTATTAGTGTCTGCAATCTGAAGTAGTAAGAAGTTCGTAAATAGCAATAAACATTACATTTATTCATTTGTCATTATGTACGAGATTACCATTTCTTTCAATGGAATGTCAGTGGTTGACCATTGGAAAGTCATAATGACGCCATTATATTAGTAGATTACCAAACTTGTCAAAATCGACAATTATGAAATCAATGATAGACCATTCTGACACTATTGTAATAGCAGACCTGATGCCCAGAGCCTTTATTTATTTATTTGAACATTTTGCACAAAAAGTTACAAAGGCGGACTGAATGCCTTAGGTATTCTCTACCAGTCAACCAAGGGTGGTGAAGAGATTAGATGGCAGGTGCTTCGGTTGAGAATAGAATAGAATAGAATAGATGTTTATTTCTTTAGTTGAGAAACTGTGTTACATGTCACTTATAAAATGTAATTTTACAAGAGCATTGGGTATGTATTTTATTTTGGCGCACTTTGTCCGGGGAGGGATCTTTTGCAACCTATCCTTGAGATCTTTTCTCACATAATTGATTTATAGGTATACAGAACAAGTGTGAGAAGTTTTGGATTTAAGATCCCATTAGGTCTAGACCTAAAATTACTTATAAGCTATGAGTGACTTTACGAGTCAAAGCCTATACTGACGGGGGGGGGGGGGGCCGTTCTCATGTGGAGCGGTTTGCCTCTCTCCGATTTGTTTATGTATTCAATTTCGCCTATCCTGTTTGAGAAAAGGGATGGATTGAACTGTCCATATCTCGTATAAGCGGGACCTGGATCGTCGAGGCCGCTGATCGTCAGTGAGGTGAATTTGTCAATCATATCGTGGTGGAGATCTTCGGTTGAGAGGAACAATGAAGAGAAAAAAAAACCTGTTAAAACTAGGTACACAAATACATAAATAGGTTATATACACATACATATTATACACATATGCCTTTCAGCTTCATCGGTCATCTATTCTGCCGAGCAATGTGCGCTGTCCACGGCCACTTAAGGGCCTATACTACCTCAAACGGCTTAGCATGATCCTCCGTTATGTCGAAAATACTGCAGCATTAATTTTGAAATAAATATATGGTAAAGTTGAGGATTAATATTAGGTCTTATGTTAGACTAAAACACGATTCCATAAAATTTTCTCGATAGAAAAAAAATCTAAAGTTATCTCCAAACTGAACAATAAACCGCTGGTATTTAAAAAATACTGCAAATTAGATCAAGAAACTTTATATACTAACCGAACTAACTCTAAAGCAGGTCTTATGTTATTTTTTTTTTAATTACCATTATTTTCACCGTAAAAAGCAAATACCTAAACTATTGGCGCTGCCTGCCGCCTAGCACCGCACTCTGTCTCGCTGTCACTCAGTCCGCGAGCAGTATCGTGCGAGCGAGATAAAGAGTGAATTTTAGCTGAGGTAGTGTAGGCTCTTAAGTTTGGCAATTCTTCGAGCTATGTCAGTTACCTTGCAGGCTTTTAAAATAAGACACATGCTCAACTAGATTGAGAATTTTAGCCTGACTCGTATCAGTCCCAGTTCCCACTGCTGGGATACAAAGTCTCTGTGAGAGGGAGTGAGCCGGAATCCCCCACGTAAGCCCAGTGCAGGTTAGTAGATGTCACGTCTTCGAATTTTTGATTCTAGAACACGTGTCGGTTTCCTCACGATGTTTTCCTTCACCGCTTTGAGTGCAGTGGTGATGAAATAATTTATACAAAGTAAGTGTCGGTTTGGGTTCGAACACTCCACATATAATCTTAAGTTGCGCCTGTTACCACTGCACCATTACTGCTTTACTGGTTCAAAGAATATTCGACAATTCAAGGAATTAGCTTTATGAGCCATTTTTTACAAATCAAATCAAATCAAAATCGTTTATTTGCATAAAATTTAGTAGACCGTACAAAAGATGATCTAATATATAAAATTCTCGTGTCACAGTGTTAGTTACCATACTCCTCCGAAACGGCTGGACCGATTTTTATGAAATTTTATATGCATATTCAGTAGGTCTGAGAATCGGCTACTATCTATTTTTTTTTTTTTGCAAAACGCGTTTACGGGGTCAGCTAGTAATATGTAAAATTGTAGTGCAAAGACACATTCCGCCATGTACTTACATACATGAAGTAGGTGTGTATTAACAACATAGAGTAATATACTAATAAGGAAGTTAATTAAATTATCAAAGGAACATAACTAATTTAAAAAAATATTACAATGCATTTCTGAAGTGGTAGGACTGGCAAGATTTTTTGTTCAGAAATTCGCCGACAGAATAAAAACTATGTGATATCAACCATTTTCTCGAAACCACATAGAATTTTTTGTAAGTTAAGTTACGCGTTGGTCATTCAAAGAAACGCTACATTTCGGCTCTCACAACCACAACCAAGAAATGGCGCCTGATAAGCTTATAGTTAAGTACACAAATACAAATATTGACACCGATATTAAGTTATTACACAATATTAATGTGTAATGTGACATTTTCCAACTATTTGTCCATTAATCACCTCGCATACTGTGCGACATGCGTCTGACATCGACGACAAAACGCAGACCTTTTGCATACGACTTTCATTAAGTGTTTTTTTGCAATATGAAGGTCAGTGTCTTGTTGATAAAAATATGTTAAAATCATCAATACAGTCCTTTAAGTTCATATAATTCTATTGAATGACTATCTCCAGCGTGCGTCTAGACTAGACCCTGCAACAATTAGCGAGAGCGTGCGACTTCCCTAGCCTGTCGATGCGACTCTGCAACTCGACGCCAAATGTACGGCGGTTAGAACAAAGTATATGGAAACTAGCTTCTGCCCGCGACTTCGTCCGTGTGAAATTTCTTGTTCCCCCGACCCAGCTCGTCGCATCGCATCGCCTGCTATAACTTCGTTTTCGCTTACGGTTCTTTCTGATTTTTTTCTTTTTGCTCGGCGCCTGAAGGTCCTAGCGTGATGTTAACTGACAGCTTTCTTCAAGAATTTGGCTATCAAACGCTAAAAGTTTGTTTTCAAATTCGACTGGTAGTTCCAGAGATTAGCGCGTTCAAACAAACAAACAAACAACCTCTTCTGCTTTTTATTATTAGTATAATATAGATTGTTGCGTCTAGCCGCCGAGCTGTCGTAATCGCATGTCGCATAGTGTGCGCCAAGTCTTAAAGTGGCAATCAGAATTCACTTTTACGATTGAATAAGTCATTGTAAACTGCTTAAGTGCTTCTGGAAAGGCCAAAAAGTCACGAACTCTTGATAAAATTAACACCCTAATGTAAAAAATGTGTAATGTGTGTGATAAAATTATAACATTTGAATGTACAGAGATCAACACACCAGCATATCAACCTACCCCAATCTGTCAAATTTCTTTGATAGATTTTCAACTTTACCACAAAAGGAATAAGGTTCATATTCAATTGGGGAAATTTGACAGATTGGGGTAGCTCGATGTGCTGGCCTCTGTACCTAATGGCTGTAGGGCCTATGTGGATTTTTAGTAGTTAATTACATAATTTTGCTGTGTCAATATTTTGCAACATGTAAACTGCATTTGCGATCGCCGATCCGCACCCTAATTGCGAAACACACTATCGATCTTAATTTGAATCATTTTGAAGCATATTGCTAATCCATTGCTTCATATGTTCGAAAAATGTGTCTGCTCAACAATGTAAAAAATTCAATGAACGTTGTTGATCTGTCAAAATGAAACCCATTGCTACTAATAGTGCATTACGCAATTACCCCGCCGTTTGGCAAGCGTAGTCTACAGTGTGCAGTTTAATTAAAGAAAATGTAACAAATAAATCGAGAATAAAAAGAAATAATTAAACTAGACAGATAAACAGATCAATTATCTAGACTTGGCTCGCGAGATTGTCGACATGTGGGATGTGGACTCAGCGATCATTGTGCCGATAGCCGTGACAGGCAATGGATTAATAGCCAAGAGCCTCGACCAACACCTGAGGAGGCTCTCGTTGGGCGGCTGGATCAAGGGCTTGCTTCAGAAAGCAGTAGGTACTTCTGGACACGGCCCGCATTGTTAGGAGGTTCCTCTCTCTAGAGACCTGACCGCCGGTAGCTTGGACGATACGATAAGTTTTTTTTAATAAAAATATTTATAAATGTAATTTATAAGAGGGCTGGCCTATTTTTTGGCCAAAGAATCAGCATTGTCATACAACGTGGCACTGCTGCCAGCCTTTTGGGCACGTTTCCTGTTGACAGCGATGCGGACGAATTTTTTGATGCCCTTTGATTATTTCCCCTTCTTTTTACATACTTGTACTTATTATTATTATTATTTTAAGCCTAAAACGCTATTATGTGAGTGTGAGTTTAGTGTTGGATCATGATCATGTTGAGAGAACAATAAATGTTGTGTGTTCAGTTTGATTGTTTAAGTAATATTTATTTATTTAATACTTCAAGCACATAAATGTACAGAGGTCAACTTAATGCCATTGGCATTTTCTACAAGTCAACATATGGGTGATGCAGAGACAAACAGTAGTAGGTACAATCATGAAATATTATGCCACAGGCAAGAACCTTGTGTCGTGTATGTAGTGCTCTATGGATTTTTCTCCTGTAACCACAACTTTAGAGCGTCCAGTTTGTCGCATTTTCCAGTTGTCCGGTTAGTTACCCAATTCAGTAAGATTTTCCAAGTAAGCCAGATTTCGCGGTTAAAACCGTATTAGGGAGAGCTTGAACAACTCAGATATCTATGTTTAAAAAGTAGTAGCTTTAAAGCTTGTTGAGACGGCTTGTAAAATTAATAACAATTTAAGTAAGAGCTTTAAACAATAATGCTTAAATCTCATTTTACAAACAACTTATTAACAAACTTAACAATTTATTTCTTCCGGAGAAATACTGCCACCGAACTAATTTGCCTGCAAACAGCCAGTTTGTGACCCTTAGGAATATCGGTGCTGGTGACATACTATTGGCATTTCAACTGAGTTTCAAAGTCTCGGACATAATGTAAGTAAGTACACGAAGACCAGAGGGGCAATTCCCGTAGGTAATTTTAAGAACATTCACAGTCTGATCTCATTCTCAATCTGTTAAAAAATATCTTTAATTCCCCTGCATTTTGACTTTTTGACATTGATTTTCGCTGAGATGAGATTGCAACTTGAATTTTAACGTTTTTTAAGTAAATTGGCCACCAGGGATCACCTGTTATTTGTCATAAAATTCCCGACAAAAACGTAGGAAAGAAATAAATTAAATATTTCTACTGCCAATGGTAGACAAAGGATCTTTAAAATTAAACAAACCGCTTTGTAAATGCACTTAACCACTACAATTTTATTAAAAGTCAATAATAAATAAAACAAAACCAAATCAAAAACAATTTCACAATCTTGCTTCACTACATAATTATCCTAACGCAGTGCGAGGGAGACGGACGCTTCTTTTTTCTTTCTTCCTACCATTGTTTTTGACGTAAAGGCGGGAACTTTTCAACCCAATCGCAATGTGCGAGAGCGAGACGGACGGATACTTTTATTTGAATTAAAGAAAGAGTAAGATGGTGTTCTTGGGAACTGGATTTTGAATGCGCTGTGTTGGTTTACGACCGCGGGTTGTCGGCTTCTGATAATGACATGTAGAACATTATTGTTTTTCTGATTATTTTAATGAGTAAAGTAATGTGGATGCTAAATCAATCTTCAGCTGTTTTTTAAGTCCAGTAAAGAGCTCAACTTTTACTGAGACACAATTACTTTGTCTATTGTTACCAAACTTAGTAATCTTGCCTAATAGACGAGGAGTTAAATAAGAGTTATTTGCGTAAGAATTCGTATAATATTAATTAGTTAGTTGGTAGGTTAAGTAAGTAGGTAAACTACACGATATAGTCATGGGTCTTCTAATAACCGGTTAATGGGAAAATAGCCGTAAAAACGGATGATGCCCTATCTCCCCAAATTGTGAGTTCTCCAAAATGATTTTTCATACATTCATTCCGAACGTCCCCAAAGTATAAAATTAAATTATTTTTAATGTTCACACTTGACCAATTGTCGTACTGATGTGTCCAAAAGAGTTAGAATAAAATAAAATCAGTGCCTAGTTAAAATTAACCTTTTTCGAAAGATATATTTTCTCTATGTAGGTACTCCTACCTACCCGTGTATAATTTGTGATAGGTATGTGTTTTTAGATGTTTTCGAGATAATATATTCAGGGTGTGTTTTATGTATTAAGCTTAAATTGTAATGAAAAGATTATGTTTTTTTACCCTATTGATTCTCTCAAGTAATAACCTTAAGTTTTGAGTTGGTGTACTTCCTGGCCGCGCCACAGTGGAAAATTAAAGAAACATGTTTCTAAATAAATTGTACCCTTTATGTATTCCAAGGTACATGTAGTTTTGTTGGCGCGGCTGGGAAGTATACTTCCCAGCAGCGCCACCAAAACTTCATTATATTTCATTATTCGTTGAGGTACATTTTTTTTCACCTTGGAGTACATAAAGGGTACAATTTACTTAGAAACATGTTTCTTTAATTTTCCACTGTGGCGCGGCCAGGAAGTATCACACTTGAGTTGAGCTGCACGATTTCTGACAAATGCGTGCACTGACTGGACAGGTCCACTCAATCTGTGTGGTTCTTCCTCAAAAGACCATATCAGACATTGATCTACATGGTCTTTTTATTGATCTGACCAAGATTATGTCTGGACTTTAAAAGAGACTGACCTCTAAGTTTGTTTCGGCCTTTCTTCTCAGAGTAGTCAGATAGGAAACGCCGACCTCATCTAATTTTTAAAATATGATTTACGTGTAAAAGTGTTTGTGCAAACCTACTTACAAAATAAAATCTTAATATATATAAATTACGTGTCACGTTGTTTGTCCGCAATGGACTCCTAAACTACTGAACCGATTTTGATAAAATTTTGCACATTCTGTGCAGTTTCGTCCAACTTGAAAGATAGGATAGTTTATATCTCAATTTATAATCGCAATATTATTTTATTGCGAATATTGCCAGGACAAGGTTAGTATGAAAGAAAATTTCGAAAATTTGAAAGAAAAATGCACCCGTGCGAAGCTAGGGCGGGTCGCTAGTAATTTATCAATCTGAATGATTTTGAAGGATATTGCTTCTTATGTTGAAATAAATTGTTTACTCAACAACGTAAATAACGCAATGAATGTTGTTGAACTTGAACTGTCAAAATTAAAGACATTGCTGTTAGTCTGTTATGCACTGGGACAGACGTCCAATATTTCAATTTTGATTTTTATAGCATACGACTCGATCTATGTTTTTTTGAAGGGTATCAGAAGGATCAAGATCAATCTTCATGTTTTATTTTACAACGAAATAAGGAAGAAATATGAGCCTAAAAATGACAGCCAAAAACAAATATGGCGCACCTTTCAAAACTCGTTTCGCGCGCAAATCGCAATCTACATAAAATTATATAATGTCGCCGAAATTAGTCTGCTCCGGCTATAATTAATAAACGGCAGTTAGCGAGGGAGCAAGGGGTGCTTGGGGATGAGAAATATGGATGAAAATTTCATTTCAACTTAAATTGGCGCCATTAGGGGGATTGCCAAGGACAATTGTAGCTCGTTATAGAGGTGTGGAGCTAAGGAGGTTTGATGTAAACGTAGTTAATGTATTCGAATTTTGATATTTGTATGTTTTGGAGTGGGTAATTAAGATAGGGGTGGCGAATTAATATTTAGCAAATGTTTTTTTGTTGGTTATCAACTTCATCATCATCTGCCTAGCCTACTCCTAACTATGTTGTGGGGTCGGCTTCCAGTGGAACCTGATGCAGCCGAATATCAGTATTTTACATTAAGTGGCTGTTTATCTGATCTCCATAACCCCGTTGTTGGTAAGACCGGTTGTCAGACTTTCGGGCTTCTGGAGACCCGTAACGACTGTCAAAGATCCACGAATGACGACTTATTAATGATGTGTGTTTTTTGATTAAAATAGCGAATGGCTCGATTGACTGCCCTGAATTATTAGCAAAGTTGGCTTTTCGCACTAACAATATTGGATTACGTAAGAGGCCGCTTCTAGGTGTGCCTTCTGCTACTACTAATTACAGGCGTAATGCTTTTCTTATAAGAAGCGCTCGAAGCTTCAATGATGTATCTTCTGAATATGATGTAGACTTATTTTCCACTAAGATAAACACAGCGAGGACGCTCTTAGCCAATTCATTTTTTTGTGAATGATGCGCTGCCTAGTGGTTCTTAAACTCATATGTAGTACTAGCTTCTGCCCGCGACTTCGTACGCGGATCCTGTTGCTTATGCCAGCGACAACGGGGTCGTCAAAATCGAAGATCTGAAACGTCTGATGTCGAATTCTAAGAGCCCAGGGACGGGAAAACAACGGGATGCGCGAGACGATTCGAGACGTTCCAGATATTTCATTTTTGTAAGTCAACAGAAAATTCCCATCAGACTAAACAACTTTTGCTAAGACGTCATTCCTATATATGTTATAGTGTCGCTGGGTTTTGGAGTTCCACAACAGGTGTTCCAGATCTTCAAATTTATTCTCACAGCAGAAAATGCTCTTCACGTGGAATAATTTTTGCTATAGCACCATTTTTATATATATTTTTATAGATTCTAAGGCAGATATAAAACTGTGTACGTAGGGATTTACTTCATGCAACATATTTTGAAGCAGTGAAGTGACTATTTGTTCAAGTGCGGAAAGTTTTGGTTTCTAATATTTGCCTGATCTTGATAATTGGATACGAAATATACACACATCAAAAGTGTCTAGGGATCAAGCATTTTTATGCGGATTTCTTGAGATTGAGATGTGGCTTTGTAATAAATTTATGATTTTATAAATTTATATGGATCCTTTTTGGTGCATTACATAATTTGAATCAGGAACTGCGAATCAAATTCGAGTAAAAGATGAAAATCAGCTGTCAATATTTTCCCTATAAAAACATACAACGCATTGAAGACATTATTAGTGCTACTGTTTCCCTACTACTGATTAAAACCAACGTTATTATGGAGCGGCGACGTCATTTAAGCAGGGAAGAAATGCTCAGAGCCGTGGGAATGATAGAAGCTGGTTCCCGGCAACGTACTGTGGCTTTAGCTCTGAATACAAGTCAGAGTGTTATCAGTCGACTTTGGACACGTTACCGAAGCACTGGTACCGTGGCTGAGCGCCATGGAGGACGGTATCGCTGCACCACACGGAGACAAGACCGATACATTCAAATCTTAACTCGAAGAGCTCCAACAATAACCGCCATGATGTTAGCCGTGAGGCTTCATCACTCTTCAGGGAACTTAATTAGCGACCAAACAGTCAGAAACCGCTTGCATGAAGTGAACCTTCATTCCCGAAGACCGCTACGGGTACCACCTATAGCAATGCACAATCGTAGGATTCGATATCAATGGGCTCTTGAACACAGAAATTGGGCAGAAGAACAATGGCGTTTCGTGTGCTTTTCTGATGAGTCTCGTTTTGGTATGAGACCGGATACAAGACGTATACGACACTGGAGAACCCCTGGACGCCAACAGCGATTAAAATCCTGCCAGGAAGTCCATCCTTATAGTGGTGGAACCATCATGGTATGGGCGGGTATTTGGATCGGCGGAAGAACTGAGTTGATTTGGATCAGAGGCAACCTCAACGCTCAAATTTATGCTGAGACGATTGTATCAGACGTCATCGTTCCTCTACAAGTGCAAATCGGTCCCTTATTTCAGTTAATGCATGATAATGCACGACCGCACACCGCAAGAGTTGTAAGACAGACTCTCGCCGCAGCTAACATCAATGTCCTGCCCTGGCCTGCTCAGTCGCCAGACTTGAACCCGATTGAGCATGCATGGGATATGCTACAGAGAAGAGCTCTGCCGAATATGGAGGGTATCCAGTCGCAAGAAGACCTTTTTTTGTTGTTGCAACGAACATGGGCGGCCATTCCACAGCGTGATTTGGATGAACTCATTTTGAGTATGCCAAACCGATGTTCTTGTGTTGTTAGTGTTCGCGGTAGAAGCACGGATTATTAATTGCTTAAGTTACCCAATAAAATTTTAGAGAAAACTGTTGTTTCAGTCTTTTTTTCGAACTTTTGTGTTAGTGGTTCAAATGTCAAAAATCCCTTTATTAGGAAAATGGCAAATTTCTTTATTAATGCAAAGGTGACTTGGTTTATCGTTACTGTGACAAACGAAAACACTTTATTTGATGAATCCTTAAAGAAAATTTTAATTAATATCAATCAGGAGAAAAGTTATTGCAAAAATATATGTTGATCCCTAGACACTTTTGATGTGTGTATTTGGAGAAACTTGGGGTTATTTTCATATGTAGTACAATGTACTTTAATTGCTCGACTTTAAGTAATCGTTATGTTATATATCTATGGAGGCTTGTTATTAGCAACATGATAATATGTACTACACACATCAAAAGTGTCTAGGGATCAACATATATTTTTGCAATAACTTTTCTCCTGATTGATATTAATTAAAATTTTCTTTAAGGATTCATCAAATAAAGTGTTTTCGTTTGTCACAGTAACGATAAACCAAGTCACCTTTGCATTAATAAAGAAATTTGCCATTTTCCTAATAAAGGGATTTTTGACATTTGAACCACTAACACAAAAGTTCGAAAAAAAGACTGAAATAACAGTTTTCTCTAAAATTTTATTGGGTAACTTAAACAATTAATAATCCGTGTTTCTACCGCGAACACTAACAACACAAGAACATCGGTTTGGCATACTCAAAATGAGTTCATCCAAATCACGCTGTGGAATGGCCGCCCATGTTCGTTGCAACAACAAAAAAAGGTCTTCTTGCGACTGGATACCCTCCATATTCGGCAGAGCTCTTCTCTGTAGCATATCCCATGCATGCTCAATCGGGTTCAAGTCTGGCGACTGAGCAGGCCAGGGCAGGACATTGATGTTAGCTGCGGCGAGAGTCTGTCTTACAACTCTTGCGGTGTGCGGTCGTGCATTATCATGCATTAACTGAAATAAGGGACCGATTTGCACTTGTAGAGGAACGATGACGTCTGATACAATCGTCTCAGCATAAATTTGAGCGTTGAGGTTGCCTCTGATCCAAATCAACTCAGTTCTTCCGCCGATCCAAATACCCGCCCATACCATGATGGTTCCACCACTATAAGGATGGACTTCCTGGCAGGATTTTAATCGCTGTTGGCGTCCAGGGGTTCTCCAGTGTCGTATACGTCTTGTATCCGGTCTCATACCAAAACGAGACTCATCAGAAAAGCACACGAAACGCCATTGTTCTTCTACCCAATTTCTGTGTTCAAGAGCCCATTGATATCGAATCCTACGATTGTGCATTGCTATAGGTGGTACCCGTAGCGGTCTTCGGGAATGAAGGTTCACTTCATGCAAGCGGTTTCTGACTGTTTGGTCGCTAATTAAGTTCCCTGAAGAGTGATGAAGCCTCACGGCTAACATAATGGCGGTTATTGTTGGAGCTCTTCGAGTTAAGATTTGAATGTATCGGTCTTGTCTCCGTGTGGTGCAGCGATACCGTCCTCCATGGCGCTCAGCCACGGTACCAGTGCTTCGGTAACGTGTCCAAAGTCGACTGATAACACTCTGACTTGTATTCAGAGCTAAAGCCACAGTACGTTGCCGGGAACCAGCTTCTATCATTCCCACGGCTCTGAGCATTTCTTCCCTGCTTAAATGACGTCGCCGCTCCATAATAACGTTGGTTTTAATCAGTAGTAGGGAAACAGTAGCACTAATAATGTCTTCAATGCGTTGTATGTTTTTATAGGGAAAATATTGACAGCTGATTTTCATCTTTTACTCGAATTTGATTCACAGTTCCTGATTCAAATTATGAAATGCACCAAAAAGGATCCATATAAATTTATAAAATCATAAATTTATTACAAAGCCACATCTCAATCTCAAGAAATCCGCATAAAAATGCTTGATCCCTAGACACTTTTGATGTGTGTATTTGCAATTAGTCTGTAAGCCTTCTTAAAACTAATAAATAAATAATAATATATGACGGCCGAGACCAACGGCTTATCGTGCTTTTCGCGGTACGGAGGGAGGAGGTCTTGATATGTGAAGATGGTCACCCATCCACAGACCAACCGCGGCAAGAGAAGCTTAACCTGATCGATCGACCCGTGCAGCTGTTATTACTTGGCCACAAAAACTCCTCCAACTACTTCATCAACAGAAGATAATAATACCAGCCTATTCTGTCCTACTACTGGATAAAAGGCCTCTTCTCATACAGAGAAGGCACTGGCGGTGATCACCACGCTTGCTCAAGACAGGTTGGCGATTTCAGACTTATATTATGTACAAGTCACGATGTTTTTCCTCCACCGATGTCAGTGATCCAAGACGGGCAGCGGGATTGTCCGAAAGGGTTACCGCTGGCCCGGAACATAAAGGGCTAAGCAAGGAACAGGGGTGGGTTTTAGTCAGTAAGAGTCTGACACTCCCTCCTGCTCCACCCTGAGCGGGAGGGGTCATTTGATGATTTCCCATCCACAAAAAAAAAAGTGATCCAAGATAAACTTAGAAAGTAGGTACATTTGAATTGAAAAAGTCACGTTGATACTTGCCCAGATTTGAAGCCACAACCTTTGTACAACATGAGAGGTGAAGGCCAGAGGCGGCGTAAACGGGTGGCGGTGGGGGCGGTCCGCCCCGGGTGCCAAGCTTCAAGGGGTGACAACGGAATGCCAACTCAGTCGCGCAGATTAGTAGCCACTGGCACATCTGCATGTCGGGCACAATGATATGATAACGCTGCAACCATGGTGGTGTACTAGCAATAATTAAAGAACATAATCTTATAGCGTTGTATATGCCTTGTGCTAATCATTCGCTAAATCTATGTGGGGTGCACTCTTTCGGGAGTGTTTGTTCAAGTGTAACATTTTTGGAACAGTAGAATTTACATGTTCTTTTCGTCATCCACACATCGATGGGAAATGCTAATGAAAAGTGTAGGCGTATTGGTCAAAAGACTAGTAGAGACAAGATGGAGTGCTCATCACGATGCTGTTAAATTACTGAAATATAATTTTGAGGAACTTGTATCAACACTCAAAGACATGTGTGATCCCAGTAGCAGCAGAGAAAACATCGATACAAGAGAAGCAGCATCCACACTCTTACCACCTTTGTGTGACTTCAGTTTTTTATGCTACCTCTCTTTTTGGTGTGAAGTCCTAGAAGAAGCAAAAAGTCAGTTTAGCCAAACAAGGTGCTAACTCCATATTTGGCCAAACTGACTTTTTGGTAAGAGAAAATATTTTTCTCTTTCATTTGATACCAAAATGTCAGTTTAGTTTTGGAGTTAGCAGCTTAGAATATTTAGCCGACGATATGCAAACATCTTGGCTATCGCTCGAAAACTGTCATAATAATCAACGCCCTAAAAAATTTTCTTCAGACTCAACGTATCCAAATATTGGAAAGAGTTATTTCCTACGCAACTGAAAAATGTGAGGACTTGGAAATTTCCCTTGAAAGAAGAAGAAGAAGATGATTCCGAAAACGTACCTATGCCAGGAGAAATGTCCCAAGATGCTGAACTAACATTGCCAGAAGAGTTGCAGAGAGCTATGTTAGAATGTCTAATAGATTTTACGAAGAACTAGAGCATCGTTACAGAGCAATGGATGACAATGGCCCCAATTCTGTTGTTCACCAACAAAATTAAATTTAAGTTCAGTGCATCTTTTTCTTTCTATTTCATTACGAAAAGGACAGAAGATAAATATTAGTTTAGTCCTGTCAAATTAGATAATCCATAGACAAGTTTAGACCTGATTAAAAAATTGGCTACTAAAAATACGTCAATTTACGTCAGGCGGTCTAATTTGACAGGACTAAACTAATATTTAACTTCTGTCCTTTTCTTAAGGAAATAGAAAGAATATAAAGATTGTGTGGTTTTATGAAACCACGGTAAAAGTGAAACTTTTTTTCACATTATAGAAATTAAATATAGGCGCCGCCATATTGGCCTCGGATGCTCTGACGAGCGCCTTTCACTTTATCCCTACTTCGCGGCCGACCGTCACGCGACATGCAACACACAGACGAAAAAGTTTGAGACGATGTAATAAAAGTTTCACTTTAAAAGATGCACTGAACATAAAGAAGGATGGCCAAATCATACCTGACGACGAGGCGGTGGCGTCCCAATATGCCATTTATATGAAAAAATTCGTAATTGCTTATGGTCTTAAAAAACATTCGAAATATCTCTTTAAAAGGCCAGAAAAAAAAGATATTCTTTTTTTTTAATTATGTTATTTCTTTGCAAATTATTTAGATTGTCATGTTCAGAACGCACCTATAGACGATTCATTTTGCAGAAATAATTTAGGTACTCTATGATTATTAATTGCTCACGTTTTTCTGAATAGTTACTAAATGTAATTCAATTCTCTAGATACTTAGGTATCAAATCAACTAGTGCTGTTTTTATTATGTATTGAATCTTGTCATAAAAAATAATTGTCTAGGTTCATAGTAAGTATCAACGTTTTGTTCAATTACGTACAGAGGCCAGCACATCAAGCTACCCCAATCTGTCAGATTTTCCCAATTGAATACGAACCTTATTCCTTTGTACTAAAGTTGAAAATCTATCAAAGAAATTTGACAGATTGGGGTAGGTTGACCTGCTGGCGTCTGTACAATGGAACGTCATATGTCATCGACGCGCGCCCGCCATATTGATTGACACATTTGATCATTAGCATCAAATTGTTGTTTGTGATTACGTAACACAATTCACAACAACAACGCACTGTGCTATTTTACCCAGTAGCAATGCAGACTAAAAGACAGTATCTAGCGACTAACCCCCTGTTCAGTTATAATTGAAATCAGTTATGGTGGCCTAGCCAGAAAAAACCCCCTAGTTTTTTCCGTGTCAGTGCGCTTTGACTAATCAGCCGTATTTTTGGATCATTATCTGAGGGAAATCCAAATAAATAAATAAGATCGCTAAATAATACCCTCTTTGCTGATCGCTAACTATCCTGCAATGCGATTCTGTAACCATCTCACCGTGAAAACTTAGGTGAAGTGAAAGTGGAGTGAGCTGTCAGTGTCATCCTGATGCTTAGGGATTGATACTCTTGACAGCTCACTCTAAGCTCACTTCACTTAACTTTTCACGGTGAGATTTTTACAGAATCGATCGGCTGGTCAGTGGGTCGTCTTAGGGGCGGATCTTTAGTTTAGTTTGTGAACAACAGAATCGGGGCCACTCTCATAGCATTTGGTGTTGTTCAGCCTAAAACTCTGCTTAAGTCAACAGAAGAAGAACTTCGTTTTATAGTTCCAAATCTTACTAAAATCTATGATGAACTTTCTGCAGAGGACATTATTTTGGAAATTTTACGACTGAAGCGCCACTTGGAAGCCACCAGCATTTCTCTTCTAGAAGCGGTCCAATGTAGGTACTACCCTGGAGCTTCTGAAATGTATTGTAAAATGGAACTATTCTGTCTAGCGCTGTGTCTAAGATTTTTTTAACTAAGTATTCGTTTTTCGGTGGCTTTTCGTGAAAAAAGTTTCTCAAAATTAAGATATCTCTACTTAAGATCTACAATGAGCCAAACACGACTTACCAGTTTTTCCATATTGTCCATTGAAATAGACAGAAAAGTAAATTTTTATAATGTCATCGAATATTTTATCAAAATAAAGTCACGTAGGCACGTTTAGTATTATCCGTTTTATTTTGAGGGTGCTCAATAGAAAGTCGCCCCGGGTGTCAACCCATGCTACGCCGCCACTGGTGAAGGCTTAACTTCTGTCACGAACAGAATATACAGGGTTATTTGAAAAACACCAGCAAACTCTTAAGAAATCATTGTACTCATCATTATGAACAACTTTTACTATGGGACCAAACCTGGTCTCGAAAAAAAATCTGCTGTTCCCTACATTTTGACGAGTTATACGAACATAAATGTAGGGAACAGCTGATTTTTTTTTGCGATATCAGGTTTGGTCCCATAGTAAAAGTTGTTCATAATGATGAGTACAATGACCTTTTAAGAGGTTTTTAATGTTTTTCCAATAACCCTGTATAAAATAATGAAAAAAAAAATCAGTGCGCAAACAGTAATCATGAATTCAGCTTAAATGATTCTAAACCTACTAGCGTAGTTCGTTGGTTACATAGCAAAATAAAAATCTGCTGTCTCATAGAAAAGTTCAATACCTACCTATGCGATGAAAATGTATGCGATAACTCATATTTTAGGAGAAAGATGACTTAAGTCTAAGCTACACACTCATCTTTCAACCTTTACCAGCCTTTAAATGATAAAATTATAAATGATTTATTTCGTAGTATGTAGGTTTGTACAAACACTTTTACACGTCACTAGATATATTTTTTATCTAGATGAGGTTGGCGTTTCCTATCTGACTACTCTGAGAAGAAAGGCCGAAACAAACTCAGAGGTCACAGTCTCTTTTAAAGTCCAGACAAAATCTTGGTCAGATCATGTGAAGACCATGTCGATTGGTGTCTGAAATGGTCTTTTGAGGAAAGAACTACTTACACAGATTGAGCGGACCTGTTCAGTCAGTGCACGCATTTGTCAAAAATCGTGCAGGTCAACTCAGAACTTGAGGAGCTCAACGATTCGACGAACAATACCAAAGATTGGACATTTGGGTAGGCCGCGTAGATTACTCAAACTGCCAGGTCATGATTAAAATAAACTAAGAAGGAAAACAGAAAAAAAAAGAAAGAAATGACCCACATAGTCCTCACATTCACAATAGTTAATTAAAAAAGAAAAAAAAAAAACTTTACAAAGTAAATACCTATTCATGTCAATATTAAAATTCATCATTGTCAATGTGTATACAATGTGTTAATGAAATAACCCAAAACCTGAAACTAGTTTGTTTAGAATCGTCAGCAAAATCGAATACAATAATTTTTAATATGGGTTATTTTTTTCCAAAAAATAATTATTTGTCATGCCGTGTCTAATATTTTTTAACGACGCTGTACGCTACTGTCCAACGCAATGAAAACAAACAGCGCGGGCGAGGGTGAGGCGAGGGGGTGCTAGAGCTGGCGCCAAGGCGATAGAGCTACGAATCTGTAAGAAGTAGCGCGACAACAAAATTTACAAATATCTCTTACTATAATTTTTGAAAATAAATAATTATATGTCATATCAATTTATTAATATAAAAATCGGTTGGGGTGTCCGAGGTTTTGGGTTATTTCATTAACACTTTGTATAAAAATACGAACATAATACTTTGATACTTAGAATACTTTCTCTCTTTATATGTCATGTTTATGGACGGGCGCCCCGTCAGTTGAGACTGGTCATCTCTTAACTGCCAGGCCTTTTCTTTGATCTTATATTTTGAATTTTATACTGTTTTTTTTTTCTGACATAAAGCTACAGGAATTTGATAATATCTCCCAGGATTTTGTTACATCTTGATTTAAAAGATTGTCCTTGGAGTTTCTCCCGTTCTTCTCCATAGAGGTCTACGTTTTGGAATGGGCAACTAGCTTCAACTTTCTGATTTACAGAGGACTCTGACAGTTTAAAAGTGCCTGTAAATGGTTTAATTGAATTAAGACGATACAAGATTATACGTTATTATTATTACAAACGGTAGTAAGGTATGGTATGGTTAAGTTTTATTATAATCCTTAAAACGGAAAACAGTTTTAGTATCTTCCGTTTTAAGGATTAATATAAAATTATTTTTGTAATAATAATAACGTTTAATCTTGTGGAGCACAACGTAAAACACTTATTTTCTGCATTTTCATTTTAAAATAAAAGAAATCACCAAACAAACGATGAGGGCGCCACTGCGCGGTCGGTGTCGTCTTAGTTTCAGTTCTCTCTAATAAAATGATACTCCTCCTTAGGATTATAACATAATTGACAAGAGTGTATCGGAATTCCCGATTCCCATCGTTTAAATGACATCAATTTGTAACTAGCAAACAAGTTAGCCTATTTAAACATGTTAACTTGTTCAGTATGTCGCAACATATCTGATATCTGTTATCTTTAAATATATAGATAAACACATCTCTTGTCAGATGCAATGAATCACATTGTAATTTCTGAATCGTTTTTGGGTTTTCTTAAGATCTGGTGTTGCCAGGTATTGTGATGGAAAGAGCGTTTTTGAAGTGAAACTTCTTTACGCATGCTTGACTTGGGGAGTAAGCTGGCGAACGCGTGACGTAAGCGTTACGAAAAGTGTGATCGGGCAAGGCGAACGGAAGTTAAGTGGGGGATATAAGCAAGAGACAGCAGTGCGCGCGCACATTTTCTTTCTCTCTTCCTCTCATAGCCAAATACGTTCCGTATATCTAAGCACACTGCAGGCTTATTGTCTGTATCACAGTGTAGGAGCAAGAGAGAGCAGTGCGCGCGCACATTTTCTTTCTCTCTTTCTCTTATAGCTAGTAAATGAAATATACATACAGATGGAGCGAAAGAAGTTTCACTTCAGTCGTGTGGTCATAAGCACACTCGTTTTTTTTTTTAAGTTTTATTGTCTGAAAAAAAAAATTGTAGGCTATTATTAATTTGGCTTATGGAATATCATAACATTATAACATAACAACACAACACATTAACATAATAACATACTTATACACACCACCACATACAACATATTAACATAATTTTAAGTTTTATTTACTAACACAATTGTTATTATTATGATTTACTAACACAATTGTTATTATTATGTATACTTAGGTTAAGGTAGGATCTATGGGTCTTTTTAACATGGAAATAAATGGTTTATTATTATTATTCCTTTATTTCATTATATATACATATAAATTATATTTTTAAACATTAGAATATAAAAACATTTAAAAATATAAAAAAAAAGTAGGCCACTTGTATCGGGACCAGGATCCAAGCTATCGGTGGTTAGGGCTCCAGAGAGAGGAACCTCCTCACAATGCGAGCCGTATCAAGGAGTACTGCCTTCTGAATCAGGCCCTTGATGCAACCGCCTAACGAGAGCCTCGACAAATGTTGATCGAGCCTTCGGCCATCAGTCCATTGGCTGATACGACAATCGGCGCAATGACAGCCGAGCTCACATTCCACATATCAACAACCTCGTGTGCTAAGTCGAGATATTTAATTTAATTTAATCCCACCTTATTATTATTATTAATACAGTCAGGACATAGAAGAAAAAGAAAGAAAAAAAGAAGAGAATAATGAAGAAGAAGAAGAGAGAAAGGGATTTCTTAAGAAATAAGCATCACCTTTGTACCTATTTTTCTGTTCTGTTTTTTCTTGTCTGTTTATATATGTGTGTACATAAATGGTAAAATAAATAAATAAGGTGGGATTATAACTGGGAATCGACTGCTTTGTCCATTGATTCATTGATAAATGTCCAAACTGGTGGGAAGCTTTACGTCTGTAATTGTTTTTTTCTTATGTGTACACGATCTATTACCTAAAAACTCTTAGCATAATCAGCCTATAATGCCCCAGCTGGGACACAGGCCTCTTTGTGAGAGAAAGTGGGCCGTAATACACCACGCGGGCTTAGTGCGGGTTGGCAGATATCACATGTCTACGATTTTTTGGTCCTAGGATATGCCAGTTTCCTCACGATGTTTTCTTTCGTCGTTTGAGAGCAGTGGTAATGAAATAATTTACACAAAGTAAAGCATCTGACAGGATTTGAACCTACCACTCGTAAGTCACGGACGTTGCCACTGGGAAACTCTTGCTACATCGATATTTTTAACCATTTAGCAAGGAACATACCTCAATATTACTGGACTTTTGATAATACTGTTCAGTACATGGTTTCCACATGATCTGACCAAGATTATGTCTGGACTTTAGAAGAGACTGTGACCTCTGAGTTTGTTTCGGCCTTTCTTCTCAGAGTAGTCAGATAGGAAACGCCGACCTCATCTCGTTTGTGTTTGTACGCACCTACTTATACAAATAAAATCATTTATCATTTAGTATCTAGCTCAAAAACATTTTATTTATTCAAGTGTTTGTAGAATCATCTGATATTTATGCCTATTTGGCGCAGTCGTGAGGCATACTATTTAATGTTTTTTCTGTTTTTTTTTTTCGTTTATGTGTGAATATTGTGTGCCTTAACTGTATCTGGGAAAATAATCTTATTTTTTTTTCTTTCTTTTCACCGAAAATAGTACCGAGAGCTGGCAACACCATCTCATGTCAGTTAAAGCGGGCAAATTGACAGGTGTCACAGATAACGTCAACATAAGTATGAATTATTTGCTTTTTAGTGTCGCTCTCTATCTCCACGATTTGTTGACGAAATGCGCCATTGATAAACATTTTATTTTTTAAGATATTATCTGCGTGTGAATCTATGGGTTATTTGAGTTAGGTGACGATTTCCGAGACATTTTATTAGATAGAGCACAGCGTTTCTTTTATCCTAGACCAGCGGCCTGTCCCGGCGTCGCACGGGTGGACATTTATTTTTTAAATATTTAATTTTTTTCTTGCAATTCAAAAAACCTATATTAATCAGTGATAACGTAGCATTCAAATGTTGAAAGAATTTTCAAAATCGGTCCAGTACTTTTTGAGCCAATTCGTTACAAACATACATCCAAATCTTTCCTCTTTATAATATTATTATTAGTATATTAGTATAGATTTCTCAGAATCTATCATAAACCCACGTTTGTATTCATATGAACGAGTAGTTAGAGATGTATTTCATACTCCTACACTCTCACATTTTACTCGTTAGGTTTTATTCCTATGTAATAAGAGGCAAGCCTATACGCCACATGCGAACAACGCGTCATACTGACGTCACGCAAAATCGTCACGAAACCGGCATGTCTCGGAACCAAAAAAAAATCGAAAAGATGTGACATCCACTAATCCGCACTGGGCCCGCGTGGTGGATTATGGCCCACTTCCTCTCTCTTAGAGGAGGCCTGTGCCCCAGCAGTTGGGACATTATAGGCTATTGCAATCAACTGGGCACAATTTATGCTAACTCCGGACTGATACTGGCCCCGATTCTGTTGTTCACAATTTAAACTAAATTTACGTTCAGTGTATCTTTTTGATGCACTGAACTTAAATTTAATTTAGTTTGTGATCAACAGAATCGGGGCCACTGTGAAATTTTAGATGAAAACATTCAATTAATCTTTGTCCGATCTGGACATCAAAACCAGAACACATTTCTCAGCAATTGCTTGAGCGATCACATACATACAGCAACAAGGCATTACTCTTGCTTCGACACAAAAAATATTTACCGAGTACATATACCCGATAAGTCGATACGATAATCCGTTGGTCCTGCGCCTGATCTCTCTCCGGTCGTGTCGGATTGCCGTCCCATCGGACTATGAGAGTGAAGGAAGAGGGAGTGCACCTGTGTCTGCGCACACACTTGTGCACTATAATATCTCTTGCGTACCCGGCTAATCTCCGTTGAGATTGGCCACCGTGACCGAAATCGGTCGGGGATGCTATTATACCCGGGTCAAATTAAATTAGCGAGTGAAACTCCGCAGACGTGATGATAAATCTAAACATGATAAAATAGAGATGATTTCTTTTTGTGTGGTCGTCGACCGCGAGTCATGTAGGTAGTCACTTGAAATATTATTATAGTTTAAAAAAAACAGTATTTTAATATAAAAAAATTATCTGCGGTCGTTGACCCCAAAAAAACACCAAAACTTTTTATTTTTTATTTATCGTATCTAGAAGTCGATACCCATTAGGACTGCAGGGTTTCGCTGACTAATTTAATTTGAACCAGTATATGGCTTACCCTAAAAAATAAATAGCTCACTTGAGACTTTGTAATAAGTACCAAGCCATTGCTTTGTACTTAGTGGTACAATTATAGATCAATAAATCTACCAATTTTGTTAATAAAGATAATTTTAGCGCAGCATTCTTGGAGTCAAGATTAACGGATCGTGTTAGGAACACAGTGCTGCTCTCCAAAACACAAATCGCCGACGTCACAAAAAAGCAGCCAAGCTTAAGTGGGACAGGGCTGGACACGTTTGCCGCATATCGAACGAGTCATGGGCCATAATGCTACCACGCTGTGGGTCCCGGAAAACTCCGGCAAGATCGAGGTGGAGAAGGTGGCCGGATGATTCTTTTGCCTACAGAAAGGAGTGGTCCATACTAGCTCAATACAGAGAGGAGTGGAAAGAATAAAACACTGGTACAACACATCATCTACAGCCTAGCCTTTTCCCAACTATGTTGCGGTCGGCTTACAGTCTAACCAGATGCAGCTGAATACCAGTATTTTACATGGAGCAACTGCCTATCTGACCTTCACAACCCAGTTACTGGGTTGGTAAGACTGATTGTCAAACTTTCAGGCTTCTGACGAGAAGACCCACGAATGATAGCCGGGACCAACGGCTTAACGCGCTTTCCGGGATAAAATTAACCTGCACAACTATTATCGTACTTTACATCCATTTAAATATCCCACGGCCCGATTCCCATAATCATATTTTAATAAATCTAAATCGTAAAACATCGGTCGCGCCATGTTTGCCGTGCGGCGCTTATCACTGCAAATCAAACATACAGAGCACACATATTATGTGGTCGTATCGCGGTGGGAAAGTAATTAGTCTCTCTGTGGTCTATGGTACATAAATTCTGGCAATATTTAGTATTTGGGGCGTGTTTGGAGTCTGCTATGGCATTTTTTTAGACGGTAAAATTGTTGACGGTCTTTTGTTTTTTTTATTGTTTTAAAGCAATGGATGAGGTCTATGATGGAACGAGCGTACCCAGAAGATGCCTGTTCACTCTTGCTTTGAAGACAGACGGGTTAAATGTGGAAGGGAACACAGTCGCTGGCAGAGTTCCACACTTTGGCTGTGCGCATAATACATGTGGAGGAGAAGCGCCGAATAAAACTGGTCGTCGGGGGATATCAACTAAGTGTGGATAGTACCCTCCAGTACATCAGAGGGGTGATTCTCGTAATTTTAAGAACGATCACAGTCTGATCTCAGTACCTATAAAAATACCTATATTTTTCCCATTTTTTTCCTACATTTTGACGTTTGTTTGTCGCCGAGATGAGACTGCGACTAGATTTTGAACGTTTTAAAATCCAAGGATTGGCCTTCTGGTAGTCCGGTAGTAAAAGGGCGAATTCTTTTGGAATTCTGGGATGCACTTATCTAATCTAATCTAAGTATCATTATTTCGATATAACAGTAAGTTAACTTTATAATAGGTACCACTAAATACAGAGTGGTAGCTTACGTAGATTTTCTTTAAAAAAAAGCTTACTACATATTGGCTAGTATCATCAATGCACGCATTTATGTGCTTCAAAATCATTCACACACAATGTCTACACAATTTGAATGATTTTGATGGATATTGCTAATCCATTACTATACAACGTGTAACGATAAATGCGCAAATCCTGAAAATAGTTTGTTCATAATTGACTACTGAATCGATTTCAGTAACTTTTAATATAGGTTTTTTTTCAAAAATTATGTATTTTGCTATACTAACAGCCGATTGAGCCAAAGAAAAAGTCAATTTTGAATGCATAAAGTAATGCTAGGATCAACACGATTTTCTCACTTTAAAAAAATTAGTTTTGGTTATTGTATTATGCTTTGAACTCAATGCTCTAATTGGGGTGTATGAGGTTTTGCGCATTTAACGTTACACGTTGTAAATGTTCGAAAACTTTGTTTGCTCAGCAATATAGATAACGCAATGAATGTTGTTGAACTGTCAAAATTAAACCCATTGCTAAGTACTGTTAGAGCGGGTCTGCAGTACATCCGATCCGAATCCGAGAAATGCCGGTCCGAAGTGACAATAGTCCTATTGTATGAAGGGTTGCGCACTAAACCCGAACCCTATCCGTTCAAATTTAGAACATTCTCAATTTGGATTGAAGTCGGATCTTTAATTCAGATTCGGATCGGATGTAGTGCAGCACCGCTCTTAGTGTATTACGTAATTAGCCCGCTGGACGCATTGGGTTGCGGAACTAATGTATTTGACTACAATAACCAATACGTTGCATTTTCGAGCATAGCTCAATGTTATCGATCTGCTGAGGGCCCATTAAGCCCCCTAGTCTAAAGCTATTGACACAAAAACACATGTTATGTCCGAACGGTAGCCGTTGTTTGCCATCACTCCCGACACTTGCCGTCACTTACTGTCAATTAACTCAACACTGATAACTGCTGATACGGATAAAACACTGAAAGATAGGCATCAGGGATCCTTACACTTATTTTTAATTTCTCGAGGCAGCTCATGGCTAAGTATTAGCGACGGCACGGGTCGATCGATCAGGGGCCCAAGTCTGCTATTTTTATAAATTCGTCATTCCAACACGATCCCATTGTCATTTTGCTAAAAATTCGTAATCTGCTAAATTCATAATGGTCGATCATTGGTCGGTCAATGGTCTGAGAAAAACTGTGCTAGATTTCATTTAATATATATTTTTACATATTACCTACGTATTAGTGTTTGCAATCTGAAGTAGTAAGAAGTTCGTAAATAGCAATAAACATTTTGTCATTATGTACTCGGAGATTACCATTTTATGCCATTTCTTTCAATGGAGTGTCAGTGGTTGACCATTGGAAAGTCATAATGACGCCATTATATTAGTAGATTAGCAAACTTGTCAAAATCAACAATTATGAAATCAATGATAGACCATTCTGACACTATTGTAATAGCAGACTTGAGGCCCAGGTTAAGCTACGCTGGCCGCGGTCGAGCCGTGAATCGGTGACCGTTTTGACATACCAAGACCCCTATATCTTTCGGAAAGCACGTTAAGCCGTTGTCGGCTCTCATTCTTGGATCTTTGACAGTCGTTATCGACCGTCAGAAGTCCGAAAGTCTGACAATCTTATCAAGGGGTATCGTGTTACCCAGTAACGTGGTTGTGGAGGTCAGTTATGAAGTCGTTTCATGTAAAATACTGGTATTCAGCTGCATTTGGTTAGACTGGAAGCTGACCCCAACATAGTTGGGAAAAGGATAGGTAGATTTACTCTTATTTTTAATTATTATTAAAAAGCCTGTGGTGAAAGGAGTTCAATTCATCCCGCCAACTCTAGCTGGGCCTGCCGGCTTCCTTACTCTTAATAAAGAGTTTTCATGCCAGAGACAAAACTGAAAGGTCTCTTATGCCTGTTACTTACGCCGGCAAAGAAATAAATAATGGTAGAACTTCCCCGAACGAGCTCCTTCAAAATTAGCTCTGCTATCTACTTCAGTATTTTTGTCTCAAACTCAAAAACTCAAAGCATTTATTTCAAATAAAACAATTACAGCTCATGAAGTGACGCGTGCTTCACTCGTGTTTACCAAGTGTGCGAACACGCTGTGGATGTGTGCGTGAAGCGCGTAACGTGAGCCTATAACACATACACGCACACATGCGCCCGACTTCGCCAATATCTTGGACGGTACCGCGAGTCATTGCGCTTACACACACATTCACAGCGTGTTCGTACACTTGTTAACCACAAGTAAAGCGCGCGTCGCTTCATGAGATAAAAATACTATAGTAAAGATGTAATAGGTACAGAACCACTCTCTTTACAATTAGGTTCGTAACACCCACGTTATTGTTTAAATAGCGTTGATCCACGGTGGACGAGTATATGTCGAAAATGCAAAGCTTTTTATGTATGTAATCAAGATAAAATAATAACAATGAAATACTCTGTTATGGATGCAATGGACTTCCATTTTGAGTATTATCTGAGGCAATATCTAATGTAGCAATACAGGGTCAAATTAAATTAGCTAGCGAAACTCTGCAGACTTGATGTGTATTGATATCTAAATTATAAAATAAAAATAACAAATTATTTTTGTCTTTCTTTCCGGTCAACGTACGCTGGTAATTATGATAAGTTGAAGTTTGCGATGTGGCGCGGTAGGTCGAGGGAACAAGAAATTTCACGCGGAAAAAATCGGGTGCAGAAGCTAGTAGGCTAATATTAATACTTGTTTTGAAAAGAAATACGTCTATGGCCAAGGTCACGGTTGCTAAAATGCCTACAACAGACTATTCTTTTTACACTCGAATTTGCAACGTGTCATGTATATAGATACATCTCTACCTGTATGTATACAGTGTCGCTATGTAGCGTCGTATATAACGGTAGATGAGTGCGATTAAAACAATTAACAGTGAATGAAACGTACAGCGTTTGGTAGCCGTCGCAATGTAAGGGCGGAGAGCGATGAAGGATTTAATATTTTAATTGACCAGGGGCCCAAGACTGCTATTTTTATTATAAATTCGTCATTCCAACACGATCCCATTGTCATTTTGTTAAAAGTTCGTAATCTGCTAAATTCATAATGGTCGATCATTGGTCGGTCAATGGTGTGAGAAAAACTACTAAATTTCATTCTAGATTTCATTTAATATATATTTTTACATATTACGTATTAGTGTTTGCAATCTGAAGTAGTAAGAAGTTCGTAAATAGCAATAAACATTACATTTAGGTATTCATTTGTCATTATGTACGAGATTACCATTATAGGCCATTTCTTTCAATGGAGTGTCAGTGGTTGACCATTGGAAAGTCATAATGACGCCATTATGTTAGTAGATTACCAAACTTGTCAAAATCAACAATTATGAAATCAATGATAGACCATTCTGACACTATTGTAATAGCAGACTTGAGGCCCAGTACTCTAATTGCGTAGGTAATACATAAAAATCTGAATCATTTTGAAGGATATTGCTAATCCATTGCTTCATATGTTAGAAAAATTTGTCTGTTATACAACGTTAATAACGCAATGAATGTTGTTGAACTGTCAAAATGGAACCCATTGCTATTGTTATAGTGTGTTACGCAATTACCGTGCTGGCCTGGAGGCTAAATATGTTCAATACTGGCCATTATTAGCCAGCCAGCCGTTATTTACCTGACTTACCAAGGGGTATCGCGCGTGTTACCCAGTAACTGGGTTATGGAGGTCGGATAGGCAGTCGCTCCATTTAGGTAGGAGTACACAGGTAAAATCGCATATCTGTTCCGCCTGTTCTTGTTCCACGTAATTAACAGTTCCAAAAACCTGTTACAAAATAACAGACTGTTATTTCATACTATGTGGGAACAATCTATTGTGTGTTCTCTGTTATCACGTAGGTATTTTTCTTTCTAACTAAGGTGTTACAGCCATGCGAGAAAAGGAAAGAGCTTGTGACGGACGATGTGTCACAGTAACATTTTTTATCTTATTCTAAGGTAACTGTCATAAGCATGAATAGAGAAAAGCTTGTGACTGGATGGGTTTTTTCAGTTTGTTTGTCACGGAACTTACAGTTTGTTATCTTGTGATACCTGTTATATTTAGCTGTTACGATATTTACGCCTCACTCCTAGCTCCGCGTAAAATAATAAAATATTGGTATTCAGTTGCATCCGGCTAGACTGGAAGCCGAACCCAACATAGTTGGGAATAAGTTGTAGGCAGATTGACTCGTGGCAATGTAACCTGTAAAAAATCTCCATAAATATATGCACCTTTTCATCATGGTGATCTAGGCTTCAGCTGTGGGATCCCGACTATGGCCAGGGCAATATCGGCCTTTACACACAAACTCTATCGCGCGTTCTTTGGAACGTCACGTTTTGCACGCGATTAACTTTGTAAGGTTTCTTACACTTCCCCGTTCTTTCGCGCGCGCGATTACTCGTGTTTGTTATTCTTAGCGGAATGAGCGGTCGTGTAAAGGCTAATCGCGCGGGATAGATCGCTCGAATTTGGCGCGTGTTGGAGTGTGTGCATTTCATACAATTTTACTGAAGAACGTGGGTATTCAGGCAACCAGAGGAAACGCAATTGGGCGCACGACTGATGAGCGCGGTGAGTGGTCTTTTCCTTTCCCTTTCCCATCCTTTATGCGCGCGCTCTTTCGCGCACGATTGCTGTTTCACGCGCGATAGAATGAGTGTATAAAGGGCGCTATTGTGATACGGCTACGCGCTACGGACTGTCAGCTACGCGGAATATGCTACGGGTTATGCATATTAAAATGTCTTACAGGTTGTAGACTTTATGGCACCAATGCTACCTTCAATGGCTTCGTGCAACGTGCTATAATCTAAGGGGCTACTGCTACGGGAATTGATAGAATTATACTTTTTAATCGACTTCAAAAAAGGAAAGCGGAAGGCGTATGACCAACAGTCGACGTCTCTCGCCTTTTTTTTTTTTTTTTTGTGGGTGGGAAATCATCCAATGACCCCTCCCGCTCTGGGTGGAGCAGAAGGGAGTGTCAGACTCTTACTGACTAAAACCCACCCGTGTTCCTTCCTTAGCCCTTTGTGTTCCGGGGTAGCGGTAACCCTTTCGGACAATCCCGCTGCCCCGGCAGGCTTCGGCCCTTGCGGGCCCCTTCCGACGTCTCTCGCCTGAAATTAGAACACAACGCTAATCATAATAGGTTTGTATTTAAGGATTACAAATTATTTCAATATAATTAAGGTTTTATAATCGACATCAAAAAAGGAGGAGGTTCTCAATTCGGATGTTTATATATTTTTTTAAATGTATATTCGGGCATAACTCATACGTCATAATAGACGGATTTGCAAAATTATTTTTGTGTTCGAAACAGGTTTATTCCGAAATGGTCCCATATAAATTTTATTAACTTTGCTTGGGTGGTTTTTGAGTTAGCTTCAATAATAGGATTTTTTTTCACTTAGTTTATACTGATGCAGTTTTAATAGCTTCCTGTCACTGATATTTAAGTACATATGAATTTGTGTGGGGTAGGTACAAATAAACAGTAAAAAAAAAAAATAACCGACTTCCAAAAAAAAACACTAAGTACAAAGTGAAAAATAACTTTAAATTCGGAAGTCGGTGTCTTAAAACGAAAATGCGGAACCAACGACACCGACTTCCGAAGTTAGTTATTGTTCACTTTGTAGTGTTTGTTTTTTGGAAGTCGGTTGCTTTTTTTTGGATTTTCTATTAATTTGCCTTTTTTTAATATTCCCCGCTCCCACTCCCGCTGGCGCTCATGCCACACGCTTTTGCGGGCGGGGGAGCGGCCGGGCGCGGCTGTTCCACCGTCGAGAGGTAATTTGTTAGGTAATAGCTCCCCCGGCATATCTTTAATCTCATCGCTAATTGGATGGGAGCCAGGCACGGACTCTGGATGGGGGAGTTGGGGTATAAGTTGAATTAAAGTTTGAGTGAATAGTGTTTTGTTTTACTGATGGTATGTTAACTTTTGTTAGGTAGTTGTATGATAAAATTATGGTTGAAAGATGATTCGTACTTATACTGGGTGGTCATCGTAGTTTCTGAAAAAAGTCGATAGATCAGGTTAAGCTACGCTTGCCACGGTTGGTCTGTGGATGGGTGACCATCTTTACATACCAAGACCCCTCCGTGTCTCGGAAAGCACGTTAAGCCGTTGGTCCCGTGTCATTCGTGGAATCCTGGATCTTTGAGTTTGACAGTCGTTACGGGTAGTCAGAAGTCCGAAAGTCTGACAACCAGTCTTATCAAATAGTATTGTATTACCCCGTAATTGGGTTGTGGAGGTCAGATAGGCAGTCGCTCCATGTAAAATACTGGTATTCAGCTGCATCCGGTTAGACTGGAAGCCGACCCCAACATGGTTGGGAAAAGGCTAGGCAGATGATGATGATGATTTTTAAAAATTATAATTGCACTTTCTCTGTATTGCTTTCTTGAAGGCGTCGCGGCGTGTTTATCATAGAAAAAAACGAACGACCAGTGGTCCACTTCAGCCCTGGATCGAAAGAGCTGGAAGTCATGGGGAGAGGACTTTGCCCAGCAGTGGGCTGATGCAGTCTAACAGTAACCCGAAAGAAATATGAAAAAACTTTTTACAAAAAAAAACCCTCTTCCAAAAAAGACACTACAAAGTGAAAAATAACTTTAATTCATATTACTGAAGCTAACTAACTCAAAAACTACCCAAGCAAAAGTTAATAAAATTTATATGGAACCACCCCTGAGGCATACCCTATCCATTACAAAAAATATTTTTGAAATCGATTCACAATTGCCGGAGATAACATAACCTAACAAACAGATGAATTCAGAACTTCCTCCTTTTTGAAGTCGGGTAATAAAATTAGAAAACTTTCGTTTAAGTTTTGCAAATGTTTATAGATAAGTACTTAGGTAAAGTCAGGGAAGTTAATTGTTTAGCATATTAACTACCAACTTACATTGTCCATATAGGTACTCAAATCAATACTGTCATTCCTTCACAGTTATACTTATGTAACATATGTATATTGGATACAACATGACACAATGACGTAGATTATCAATTTGCTTATCAATTCATTTCCCTGGGTTTTATAAATAAAATTCGTTATTTTTTTTTTAAAAAAAGAAAGAAAGAAAATGAATTTATTTGATTTAAGGTTAAAGCACATCTACATATATTTAAAAAAAACAAAAACTGAAAAATACTTAAAAAAGCATTATGTGCCTCACGGTTGCGCAGAATAGGCCCAGTTCAGCATAAATGTCAGAAAACTAATGTCTGACGCTGGTTTTCAACTGAACCCTCTGTCAGTTCTGAAAGATGAGAGTCGTGGGGTCGTGGCTGATTTTTGTAGATGAGATAAATGAGTAACATTATACAGCAATGATCAATCCACTTAGTAAATGCCAAGAAGTATGAGTTTATCTCCTCGAGTCGTTCATAGGGGGGAGATAATTGCCATATTAAGATAACGCAGTAGGTATTATTAATAATAACTTAGCCAATACACAGGTGGCAGCGGGATTGTCCGAAAGGGTTACCGCTGCCCCAGACGGAACACAAAGGACTAAGGAAGGAACACGGGTGGGTTTTAGTCAGTAAGAGTCTGACACTCCCTTATGCTCCACCCAGAGCGGGAGGGGTCATTTGATGATTTCCCATCCACAAAAAAAAAAGCCAATACATAGGTACTATGTAGACAGTCGAAAAAGTAGCCCTTAGAATCGGAAAATCCGAAATCATTCTGCCTGCATTTTCCCAACTATGTTGGGGTATACTTTAAGTGTTCTACCAAAGAGCGACTGCCTATCTGAACTTTCCCGGGCCCTTTTGGCATTATACTCTTTGTTTGTTTTGTTTGGTTTCCGTACGTCCTTTTCGGGTAACCACTGAAAATCAGCGCTGTGCTGTGGGTCCCTTATAGCACAGCATCATGCTGAGTGGAAGCCTTCTTGTCACAGTCATGACGTGCAGCCGTCGACTATCTCTGCTTTGTGCTCATGTATAAAGATATATATTTTTTTTGTTTTTATTATATGTGCTGTCATTAGAATTAATTATCTTTTTGTTTGCACGTGTTTCTGTGACAAATAAACCTATTTTTCTTTCTTTCTTTCTGTTTTCAGTATTTTATAGTTATAAGGTGTATTTTTTTTTTGTTGTAATGCCAATAAACGCATTTTTCTTTCTTTCTTTTTTTGACCACCACAACCCAGTTACTGGGTAACACGATAGTCGATTCCCTTATCGTAATACTGTACAAAAATCGGTCGATGTAAAGGTTAGGTATGCGAGGTCATACACCAAAATAAATAAAATATATTATATGCGTCGACTCGAGAAGACTCTTTATAAACTTTACCCATAAGTTACTAATATATTGCAAACCTTAATCCCAAATAACAACTTAAAAGTCCCCAAATAACGCAAACAAATCACTATTACACCGCCCACCCATCCGAATCCAAGCCTTGCTGCAGACCGCACAGATCTACCGATTGTAGTGTCCATAAGTCTATGTAATGTGACATTATTGCCTAAATCCCCACTTGGGGGTGAGGGAGGGGGGTGGGGGGCCCCACGACGAGTTTCAGCAATGAGAGAGCATTTTCAGTAATTGCGACAATTAGCAGGCTGTAGGGATATGAGTAGGTATGGCGGGAAACGGGAGGTGGGAACTAATTTTCAGAATATTATTTTTTGTTGATATTAAATTGTAATGTAATTTCGTTATTGCGTTTCGTTTGCTTTGTGGATTATTTTCTAAGTCAAATAATTCATTTCAAATAGGCACTTTTTAACATCCAAATTTACAAAAAAAAAAAAAATAAGTACATTGATTCTATTCTAAATAGATTCGCCCCTTCTAAAAGATATTTTCGTATGGAGAAGAATGGGCAAGAAACTCCTGCACCGTTACACTTTTAAAAATGTCTTATTATATTTTGTGTACATTATAATATGTAAAGGCGATACTATGAGGAATAAAATGACTAATTATCACGATAGGTAAAAAATGAGTTTAAAAACTAAATACCGAATACTGAAAAGGATGAAACAAGAAAGTACCTTCTCGTGGTCGCATGCCGCTGTACTAACATACATTTAAAAAGCTATGGTAGCATGCAACCGTGGGTTGGGTTTTAGTTTTTAAACTTATTTTTTATATAATTATTTTGGGGCTTACTTCAATAATATTTAAATTTTTGAAATGTTATAAATTAAACCCTTTCATTTGATGCCCAACAAGGCACCATCCCAAAATATTTATTTTTAAATTCATTACTTTATGTCCTCTGGAAGGCGCCATATTGAAATTAGTATGACGTCACATAGCATATAACCAGCGGACGGTCAAGACGCTTCTAACGATATCTCATTTGTCAAATTAATAAAAGTATTTTTGAAGTACATACCGTTTAAAATCATATACTCGTATACCCTCCATAGTCGGGAAAAATAATTAAATTTATTATTTAATATCATTTATAATTATGACATAAATTGTAAAGGTATACTTAAGTAACATAACATAACATCACGCTTGGCCTATGGATTAAGCAGAGATGTTACTGACACCAATACTTGACCAGTAAAAGGTACCTACATAATACTTCCTTGGTTATTTAATAAATCTGGTATTTCATGCATAAACACGCGCTTACTCAAAGCTTTTATAATTGTCGCGACAAATCGATTAGGTACAAATTCATCACGAAAATTATTCAATTAATTATAAATTATTTTTTTATTAATTAAACTAGCGGCCTGTCCCGGCTTCGCACGGGTGGACATTTATTTATTAAACATTTTTTTTTTCTTGAAATTAAAATAGCCTATATTAATCAGTGATAATGTAGCATTCAAATGGTGAAAGAATTTTTAAAATCGGTCCAGTACTTTTTGAGCCAATTCGTTACAAACATACATACAAATCTTTCCTCTTTATAATATTATTATAGTATAGATAAGAATGTTTGGAAATATGCTGGTCCTTCTTTTGCACTTGTCAAAATCACTTCAATTCATTTGACCACTGTTCACTCTTAACTCCGATTAACCTTCTCTCGACTGTAAATACGATTTAACTGACGAAAAGTCGCTGAGTTTCGGTTTACATATATACCATCGGATATCGAAATTTCTAGTACCAGAACACTCTAGAACATTCAGATGTAGATTACTTCGATCTGGATCTTCTAGACCGATTACAGGAGTTTTACACATTTTAGAAATTTCTAGATCATTCCAGAAATTTTTAGAACATTCCAGATCAACTACAACAGTTGTACACAATTTAGAACTATCTAGATTATTCCAGAAAGTTTTAGAACATTCTAGATCATTCCAGAAATTTTTAGAACTTTCTAGAACATTCCAGATCGACTATAACAGTTGCACACAATTAAGTGTTTTTTATATCATTTCCGGAAGTTCTCATGAGTTAGAAGAGGGCAGATATATATTTTTCTACATTTTCACCACCCACAATCACCCACTTCCACCCACCGCGACCAAACTCCCTTACTCCCACCGGGAGACCAAGAGGTATTTACCAACCCAACGGGAAGTTGATTGGAGTTAGTGGAGATAGAGAAAATCCTGTCTTTACGTACGCACATTAGCATTTTATATATATATATATAGATTATATTTCCTTAGATGTATCGCATTTATTTTAATTAAACAAATTACAGGCACTTCAGAATTGTCAAGGGATCGGTCAGTCAGAACAATGAAGCTAGTTGCCCATTTCAAAGCGTATTAGTTCTTCGAACCCCATCCAGACTCCCGGTACATCGACTGTCGTGGGCCGACAGAACGAACAAATTAAAGATGAGACGTAACGAAACAGGCGATGTATCTGCTACAGTAGATGTAGATTGAGGGTATGAGGTACAGTGGAGTGCCGGTTCGATTACCAGCTGATGTTACGGTTAGGTTTAGTTTTTTTTTAATGATAATGTAGTAGTCCGATGTTACTTTGGCAAAGGAACAGGGGCCCAAGTCTCCTATTTTCATAAATTCGTCATATCAACACTATCCCATTGTCATTTTGCTAAAAGTACGTAATCTGCTAAATTCATAATGGTCGATCACTGGTCGGACAATGGTCTGAGAAAAACTACTACTAAATTTAATGCTAGATTTCATTAGGGAACACTAAGGACAACTAGGGAACACTAAGGACGTGGAATGTTGGATACGTTCCGCTAAGCAATTTAATTGGACATCAGCTGATATTTTGTCCAACGTATCTAGTACTGATGCGCCGGCAAAAATATATGTGCGATTCGCGTTATCACAAGTTAACAGAAAACTTATGTGGATGGCTAAACAACAACTGCGACCGGATTTTAAATACATTTGGTTTCAAAATGGAAAAATACTGGTGAAGAAAGGTGAGGTCGACGTGACTGGAAAAGACAAGATATTTGTCATTAGATGTGAAGACGACATACAAAATCTTCTTAAAAATAAATCGATTAGCTCCAAATAAAAACAAGCACAAAATCTTTTCCATGTATTATAATAAGTACACACATCAAAAGTGTCTAGGGATCAAGCATTTTTATGCGGATTTCTTGAGATTGAGATGTGGCTTTGTAATAAATTTATGATTTTATAAATTTATATGGATCCTTTTTGGTGCATTTCATAATTTGAATCAGGAACTGTGAATCAAATTCGAGTAAAAGATGAAAATCAGCTGTCAATATTTTCCCTATAAAAACATACAACGCATTGAAGACATTATTAGTGCTACTGTTTCCCTACTACTGATTAAAACCAACGTTATTATGGAGCGGCGACGTCATTTAAGCAGGGAAGAAATGCTCAGAGCCGTGGGAATGATAGAAGCTGGTTCCCGGCAACGTACTGTGGCTTTAGCTCTGAATACAAGTCAGAGTGTTATCAGTCGACTTTGGACACGTTACCGAAGCACTGGTACCGTGGCTGAGCGCCATGGAGGACGGTATCGCTGCACCACACGGAGACAAGACCGATACATTCAAATCTTAACTCGAAGAGCTCCAACAATAACCGCCATGATGTTAGCCGTGAGGCTTCATCACTCTTCAGGGAACTTAATTAGCGACCAAACAGTCAGAAACCGCTTGCATGAAGTGAACCTTCATTCCCGAAGACCGCTACGGGTACCACCTATAGCAATGCACAATCGTAGGATTCGATATCAATGGGCTCTTGAACACAGAAATTGGGCAGAAGAACAATGGCGTTTCGTGTGCTTTTCTGATGAGTCTCGTTTTGGTATGAGACCGGATACAAGACGTATACGACACTGGAGAACCCCTGGACGCCAACAGCGATTAAAATCCTGCCAGGAAGTCCATCCTTATAGTGGTGGAACCATCATGGTATGGGCGGGTATTTGGATCGGCGGAAGAACTGAGTTGATTTGGATCAGAGGCAACCTCAACGCTCAAATTTATGCTGAGACGATTGTATCAGACGTCATCGTTCCTCTACAAGTGCAAATCGGTCCCTTATTTCAGTTAATGCATGATAATGCACGACCGCACACCGCAAGAGTTGTAAGACAGACTCTCGCCGCAGCTAACATCAATGTCCTGCCCTGGCCTGCTCAGTCGCCAGACTTGAACCCGATTGAGCATGCATGGGATATGCTACAGAGAAGAGCTCTGCCGAATATGGAGGGTATCCAGTCGCAAGAAGACCTTTTTTTGTTGTTGCAACGAACATGGGCGGCCATTCCACAGCGTGATTTGGATGAACTCATTTTGAGTATGCCAAACCGATGTTCTTGTGTTGTTAGTGTTCGCGGTAGAAACACGGATTATTAATTGTTTAAGTTACCCACTAAAATTTTAGAGAAAACTGTTATTTCAGTCTTTTTTTCGAACTTTTGTGTTAGTGGTTCAAATGTCAAAAATCCCTTTATTAGGAAAATGGCAAATTTCTTTATTAATGCAAAGGTGACTTGGTTTATCGTTACTGTGACAAACGAAAACACTTTATTTGATGAATCCTTAAAGAACATTTTAATTAATATCAATCAGGAGAAAAGTTATTGCAAAAATATATGTTGATCCCTAGACACTTTTGATGTGTGTATTATGGCTGTATTTAGTAATATTAAGGAAATCTTTGATTGTATTGATTTACCTTCCTACGTTAGAAAACTTCCAAAAAACACAAATAACTTAAATCTATTGCATGTTAATATACGATCGTTGATAAAAAATTTCGCTACTCTTAAGAACTGTTTAATATCGGTTAAGTCGCGAATTGATATTGTAGTTCTCACGGAAGTGGGGATATCGGAACAAATCGTATCTATGTATCAATTGGATGGATTTACACTGTATAGTATTTTGCGTAAAAGCAGGAAAGGTGGTGGGATTATTATCTATGTTAATAATAAGCATAAGTTTCAACCGATAAATACCCAAACTAGACATTGTGAATGTATACTAGGTAAATTAACAACGCAGCAAAATCATAATATTTATATCTGTGCAGTGATAGACCACCAAAAGAAAGCAAGCACCTGTTTGTTAATGAACTGTGCAGTGTGATTAACGTTGATTATGTAAAGAGAAGCGATCTCATTTTGTTAGGAGATATAAATATGGACCTTAAAACTACCAATAATGTAAACAATTATTATCTGAGTAAACTTGCTGAGTTAGGACTTGAATGTGCGATCTCAGACTTCACGCGAGTTGAAACCAAAGGTAATGTGGTCACAAAAACCTGTCTTGACCACATTTTTGTGAGATCTCGCCTTGAGGACCTTTACTCAGCTGCTCTGGGGACTGTCTTGGCAGACCATCGCATGACGATTGTCACGCTTGCATCTATACCTAAAGTTACAGTTCCAAAGTTCATTGATTCTATTGATAATAAAAAAATAAAAACACTCTTAGCTTGCACCGACTGGGAAATGATAGATGAGTTAAGCTGCGCCAATGATATATATAAGTACATAAAAGAAAACTTTGTAAAGTGCTACAATGAATGTAAATACACTAAAAAGATAAATAACTCGAGTAAAAGAAATTGTGATAAATGGGTTAACAATAAAATAAGGATAAGTTGTACCAAAAGAGACAAACTATTTATAAAATGGAAAAATGACCCAGATAATAAAACACTTAAGTTAGAATATATTAAAACTAGAAATAAAGTTAATAAAATAATACTAAATACTAGAAATAATTATTACAGAGAAGAAATAGCAGGTAACAAAAATAATCCCAAAAAACTGTGGAAAATATTAAATAAACTTACTGGTAAAATAGTGAAGTCTGTAGATGAGGTGATAACGAACGCTTTTGTAAATGAATCAAATAATGAGTTGAGTATCGCTAATGACTTTGCAAGGGAATTGGAAACCAGTGTGTCTGATATTGTGCCCAGATGTGACAGACCCTTGTTGGATGAATGCGACTTTATGAAATCGCAAGATAAATCAATATTTTTTAAAAAAGCTACACCTCTAAAAATTCTTAAAATCATTAATAACTTAAATACGAATAAATCAGCTGGATATGACTCAATAAGAATCATGGACATCAAAATGATAGGAGATAAAATTGTAAATGCAATAGTAAAGTTAATCAATGCGAGTATTCAACAAGGCGAATATCCGTCAGAATTAAAAACAGGTATAGTTAGGCCCATTCATAAAAAAGGTAAATTCAATGACTTTGCAAATTACAGACCCATAACGATATTGCCTGCCATAAATAAAATAGTTGAAAAATTTATATGCGACCAAATACACACTTTTTACCGAGATAATGACATAATTTCCAAGTCACAGTATGGCTTCCAAAGTAAGAAATCAACAGCTCAGCTACTTTCCAATTTTACTGATGAAGTTAACAACTACCTAAATGACAAGAAGCATGTGATACTCATATTTATTGATTTCAGCAAGGCGTTTGACACACTTGGGCACAATACACTATTAAAAACACTCGAAAATTCGGGTATAAGAGGAAAATTACTCGACTGGTGCAAAGAATATCTTCGAAGCCGAAGTTATTGCGTCAAGGTGGGTCCTAGCCTTAGCAGACCTGTTAGCGTGACGAAAGGCACAGCCCAAGGTTCAGTGTCTGGTCCACTACACTATCTGGCATACGTTAATGACCTAGAAAATATTATAACACACTGTTCCCTTTATCAATACGCTGATGACACCTGTATACTCTCTGCTAACTTAAACCTTAATTTGGCCGCAGAATGTTTGCAGAAAGATTTTACGTCTATGACGAAGTGGGCACATGATATGGGACTTGTTCTGAATCCACAAAAAACTAAAGTTATACACGTACATTCAAGTCACATAAGTACCCACCATCCCTTTCAAATCATAGCTCATAGTCATGACTGTCTACATAGAAACGTGCCAGACTGCCACTGCTCGCCTATAGAGCAAGTCCCATATCATACCTATTTGGGATTAATAATTGATAACCGATTCAACTGGAGTTACCAGGTGGAATCAGTTTGTGGCAAGTTACGTGCGATACTTTCCAAATTTTCCCTTATAAAGCGCAATATACCGTACAGAACCCTCCTTCAAATGTACACAGCTCTTGCTGAATCGATAATATCCTATGGACTCACCAGTTATGGACGCACATTTAAAACTTACCTAGATAAAATACATAATTTGCAAACACGTTTGTTGAAACTTGTAGTACCAAACCATGTAAAAATTAAATACCAAGATAACTACACAGGGTTATTTAAACACTGCAAAGTATTACCTGTTCTAGCGCGCGCTGAGTATATGTTTATCATAGAACATTTTGATAACCGTGATATTCAAATTCCAGTTAAATATGACGTGAATACACGACAAGCCAAATCAAAATCATTTCAAGTGCCACGCAAAAATAACTTTTATGGCAGGCGTACTGCCTCCTTCACAATACCTAATTTACTAAACCAAATACCTGTAGAAATTAGAGACTCAATAAATAGTAAAAACATAAAGCGTAAGCTGAAAGAACATTACATCAACTCGATTAAAACTAACTGTTAACAGTGCGTTGATCAAATCTCAGACCATGGCATGCTAAGACAGACCCCAGAGGTCTAATTGTGTGCTTTGTTTACGTATAAGGAACTTGTATTTTATAAAATAAAATAAATAAAATAAATAAATTTAATATAATATTTTTACATATTACGTAGGTATTAGTGTTTGCAATCTGAAGTAGTAAGAAGTTCGTAAATAGCAATAAACATTACATTTATTAATTTATCATTATGTACGAGATTACCATTTTATGCCATTTCTTTCAATGGAGTGTCAGTGGTTGACCATTGGAAAGTCATAATGACGCCATTATGTTAGTAGATTACCAAACTTGTCAAAATCAACAATTATGAAATCAATGATAGACCATTCTGACACTATTGTAATAGCAGACTTGAGACCCTGATAAGCTGTAGGCTACATCAATCTATCTTGACTCATAATTATCAGTCTGGGCACAAGTAAAAAAACTAAGTAATGACTAAATTTTCTACTAGTCAACCTTAAAGTGATGCAGAGAGAAAACATAGCAGGAGCAATATCAGGGATAAATAGATAGCTCAAAAAAACCTGCCAAGTGCGACCTGGACTCGCGCACGAAGGGTTCCGTACTCTACAAAAACGGCAAAAATATCATGACTGTTGTATGGGAGCTCCCCTTAAATATATATTTTTTTAATTTTAATTTAATGATTTATTTTTAAAGTGAATATATAACTAAATATTCTGTGAATATTTCAAGCGTCTACCTGTTGCAGTTTACAGAATAAACAATTTTATTTAATTCAGTGCGAGGTCAGCTACAACTGGAAATGTATAGCTTGATGTGTAGACGTGTGTACGTCCTAAAAATGAAGTGGAGCGTGCCTATATTCATACATAATTGTGTATCTTAGGTGACTGGCTGTAGGTACTACTACAGCCAGTCACCTAATATTTCTCATACAAAAATGTCAATTAAAAATACATAGACAATAGAAGTGAAGCTACTCCCGTGCAAGCGAGACAGAGCACGATTCGTGTATAGGAGTGAGCGAGACAGGTGCAGTGGTAGCGTTAATCAAGTGACTGTTGTTGTGAGCCAAAGGGGACGGACTCGGGAGTCACAGTTAACCGACTGACGGAGAGGAGGCTTTTGTGGTTGTTTGGGAAAATTAATGGCCGATTCCTTTATTTTACGGACAGTTCATCATCTGCCTAGCCTTTTCCCAACTATGTTGGGGTCGACTTCCAGTTTATCCGGATGCAACTGAATACCAGTGTTTTACATGGAGCGACTGCCTATATGACCTCCACAACCCAGTTACTGGGTAATACGATACCCCTTGGTAAGACTGGTTTTTAGACTTTCAGGCTTCTGAATACCCGTAACGACTGTCAAGGATCCACAAATGACAGCCGGGACCAACGGCTTAACGTGCTTTCCGAGGCACGGAGGGATCTCGGTATGTAAAGATGGTCACCCATCCACAGACCAACCGCGGCAAGCGTAGCTTAACCTGATCGATCGACCTGTGCGGCTGTTATCATTTAGCTACGTACAGTTATTGGTTAAAATTAAGACTCTTGTATCTTTATCAATAATGAAGCAAATACCTCATAGATTTGCATTGTAGACCGTCCCATATGGAAGTAGCTTTCACAGATAAAATCAGCTTACGCCCGGCTTGGCAATAAAAATTGCTACCGTAAGCAAAACGATTCGTTGTTGTAAGGAACCGAGCTTACGATGGTAGGGTTCCAGACCAAGAGCTAAGCTAAGTTAGTCTAGCTTACGGGCGCCGTCAGTAGGGACTGGTCATCTCTTAGCCGCCACGGCTTATTTTAATTTATGAATTGTTCTTTTAAGTACGGACGCGTTTAACGTGCACGTCTTTCTGCATCGTTCTCACATGTATAATTTCAACATGAATGATGTAACCAAGATTTTTGTAACAATTTTATGATTTAAAAGATTGTCCGTGGAGTTTCTTTCCCGTTCTTCTCCACAGGTACCTACGCTTTGGAATGGGCAACTAGCTTCATCTTTCTGACTGACCGACCCTTTTTTTTTTTTTTTTGTGGATGGGAAATCATCCAGTGACCCCTCCCGCTCTGGGTGGAGCAGAAGGGAGTGTCAGACTCTTACTGACTAAAACCCACCCGTGTTCCTTCCTTAGCCCTTTGTGTTCCGGGGTAGCGGTAACCCTTTCGGACAATCCCGCTGCCCCGGCAGGCTTCGGCCCTTGCGGGCCCCTTCCTTATGCTGACATCTCTTTGAGGCGCGCGTGGAACACGTACGCGCCGTCCGGCACGGGCCTGGTCCTGATCGGACGGAGAGTTACCCATTACTCTCCGCCCGCAGGCCCGCGCCTACGGTGGCCGGGAGTCGTCTCGCGGCTCCCGACGCCCGGAGCGTCTCCCGCGGCGGCTGGGACGTGAGGCCCTCTCCCTCAGCCTATAATTGGTTTATTTGAAATAAATGCTTTGAGTTTGAGTTTTTAGCTCGCAGAGCCGATGTAGTTTTTCGACCTTTTCTATTTATTTAGATTAATCTTATTCGTCTTCTTGTAAGATGATAACTATCATGTGATATCTTATTTTGTGTAGGTAGGTACAGACCACAAACTATGAACAGAAGTAAGAAAAAATACCTCAGATAAGCGAGCTACGCTAGACTAACTTAGCTTAGCTCTTGGTCTGCAATCCGCAAGGTTGTGATGCTATAATAAAAAAAATCCTGATAGAATTTGGACTCTCTCGGTAGCAGTATGCACTTAAGCAATTTCTTTGAGATTTTGGTCGACTAACTAAAACGGTATTCGGTTGGGACAGCATCTTGGCTATCCAGCAGGATCATTAGACCGAAGAAATCATGGATGAGAAAACTATAAGAGAGTGAACTGCACCATAATTGCGTACTCAACGCAATATTAATCACAATCTGAATAATTTTAAAGGATAATATAATCCGTATAATAAACGCTATCCGCTTAGTAGGTACCTAACCTAGGCGCTTAATGTAGATTGCGTATAGATATTGAACTATTGTAAACTGTAAAACAAAATAAGGTTAGTTGATTAAATAAAATGTTTAATTGATGAAAACTGAACACGGTTTAACATCAAGGTACGCAACCAATCACTTCACTTTCGTCACTTCTGATTGTACGAAAAACTTATACAATGCGAAGTCAGCTAAAACTGGAAATGTGTAGCTTGATATTGTGTCGCTATAAGTGCCATGTTAAAAAAGTGTGGTAATTACAACGCAATCGGTGTCTCGAATTGGAAAACATTGAAAAGGAAATGGGCTTTTCCATCATAGAAACCTAGGTACTAAGCTTTGGAATGGGCAGCTTCATCTTTCCGACTCACCGACTCCTTGACAATTCAAAAGTGGTTTAATGGAAATAAATCTTTTAGTTTGAATTTTGACTCGCCAGTTGCAAATGTTTGAATCTTAAACTGCCATCTGTTGATGGATTTCTTAAATTAAATGGGTATGCAGTACAACTTTTTACTAATAGATGTCACAGATCCTAATTAAATTTTGATACAGCTATTAACCGTTAGATGGCAGTAACTTTGTCAGTTGTTAATGTGTAGCGCTAGATGTCGCTGTTGTAAGTTTTCTTGTAGTTATACTTTGACATAAAAGATGGCAGTGTCATTTAGTTTAACTTCACACACTGAACTACCAAAAGGATCAGCAGTTGTTTAGAAGCCCAACTTGATTCGTCATTATTATCATATCATTGGGTTTGTGCTTATTTCCAGTTCCGTGTTAGAGGCTTTTTTATTTTTTTTCTGGCAGCAATTTATTATGCGGATAAAATATTTTAACCAATAGCTTCGGATGTCTTGTTCCAGTAATTTTAATTTCATATGTTTATGGATTTATGTTCTGAAAATAAAGATTTATTTATTTAAATAAATAATATTAATTGTTTACTACATTAGACAGCATAGTTTTCTCATGATAAAGAATATACCCACATAATTATTGTTTCAACGACTTTTCAGGATATTTTGCCACATCCTGAGAACAATACTTTTTTCACCCTCTAACGATTTTATTTCATTTTATTTCAAATATTAAGCTTTTAGTTTTAGTATTAAATACCTACCATGTATAATTTTCTTAATTTGTGTTTTATTTGTGCAAAATTATAATTTCCTCCCCTTTATTTTTTTCTTTATCCTGATATAGCTGAAATAAAAAAGGGTTATTTTGCTTTGCTGTGGGTAAATATAAAAAAGTAAAATAAACATACAAGATATAGGCTAAAATCTTTATTATTAACAATAATATACTCTACATGTTACAATAAACTTTCTTACAAATAGCGTCCTACGATCTTACGCCATGACAGTTCAACTGTCAAAGTTGTTGTTACGTAATCATTATTATGACAGGACAAGTTTTGGCGGTAAAATAAAAAAAAATTATTATTTTGATGATTTTTAAAAGTTTTTCCTTCATTTAGTAGCAATTTTACAATAACTGTATGTACATTAAAGACAACTCACAAGTAGAAAGTGATGGTAAGATGGTACAGTAATCCCCGTTTTCACTAACACTAGACAACATCTAAATGTAATGCCTAAACCAAAACGCATTATTAGATTTTCAACGCTTGGCTCAGCTATGAGAATTGAAAATCCAACGTACAATAATATATAGGCTTATCCCGTAGTGTTAGTGAAAACAGCCATAAGACATAAATCAGTAAGCTACATGCAAACGTTCTCAGTACTGTCCATAACTTTAGAAGACATTGCCATTTACATTCATTTTTTTACGTGAGTCTAACTAGCATTTTCTGCTGCCATATCTTGGAATTTAAATGGGTTAACACGCTCAATTGTTGTCCTGGCTTTTTCAGCTCGGATAGCAGTGTAGCTCACATGCAAAATACTCACATGCTGATACTCAGCTGCATCTGATTAGACTTGCAGCCAGCCACAACTTGGGTTCAACATTATTAAAAGTTGCTACTAAATAAAAGAGTTACCTATCCTTTATCAATTACAATTTAAAATCAATCAGTGTTGCCAATACCGGTAAATCTAACGGTAGGTATTTATTTATAATTTTGTTGGTATTCAATACCGCGTTGTGATGAGATGCTACGTTAGTTCGAGACTAGTAGATTAATTTATATGTAGTATTTCTTAAGTTACGGTTTCCTAGAGCTATAGCCGCCGCAGTGTCAGCAAATTTACCGTCTAATGACGTCATTGAAGCGTGATTTATGAAAGTGTCTTCCTATTCCTAGAGAGCGTTTTTTGACACCGTGAAGTCTAAAACAGCCGTCATTCCGCCGTTATGTGGCGGCCACAGTTTTTCTAGGAAAGCGTAGCTTATGTCAGAACTGGCGCTGGTATGTGTGACAAAAGTCCAGGTTTGACTGCCAAATAAAAATGAACTTTGTCATTATTAAAAATAAAGTCGGAAATTAAATAAACATTTACAACGAGGAACGCTTTCATTCTCTCGCAGGTCTATTTACGACTTTATTTCAATAAAAACAGTGTTGATATTTCTTTGGCAGTGTAAACTGCGCTACACTCACTAAACACTCCTCTTTGTCAGGTTTGTGCACACGGCTACACACCAAGTTATACATTTCCAGTTTTAGCTGTCCTCGCATTGTATAGGTTTTTGTACAATCAGAAGTCAGCGTAATACTGTTGTATAGTAGCCGTGCGTACAATCAGAGAAATTAATTGCAAAAGAAAGTTTTCGTCAATTTGACGTGTCATTCTCTGACAGCTGTCTGATAATGACAGCTGTCGGTTGTGTTACATTTAATTTCCCTAACTTCATCATTTGACGGGTTTTATAGATAGTATCTAACCGGGAATTATGAAATCTAAGGTCCATAGAATCATATTGCCACTAGCTACTGGAATAATGTAGCCATATCATCATTTTGCGGTTGAATCCAATTATTTCCAAAATTTACGAATTCAAATGGGAATTTAATTAAATAAAAAATATATATAAATACAGGCGTTTGTTTTATGTGAAAAGAATACCTAATAACAATGGCATTCGGATAAATAATTAATTCGTAAAATTATGATTATCTTCTACAAAGACTTGCGATAATTTTTTAATGTTTAAAATATTGTTTTAACAAAAAACAAACGCATGTATTTGTTTGGTACATTGAAAATTCAATAATTATTATTGTATAATTTAATTATTTTCATTATTTTCGTGTTAACTACAGAAAGGTAAGCAGAGTGATAAAATTAAAATCACAAAAGAGTTATAATTTGACAATCATTTGAAATTATTAATCAAAATATTTTCTGCTAGAAGATTGTTACATCAGATCATTCAGAAAATCCTAGGAAGATAGATTCCTAGAAGGCTAGGTAAGAACAGATCTAGGTTCGGTTTACGGAAGTCCTACAGTCCGTTCATTTTACTTCTGACAGCAGCAACCCATTAGCAACCTTATTGCCACTATAATAAAGATCACTGTGATTTGACAGACTTGTCAATGGCAATCTTATTGTAACCATAATAAAGATCACTGTGACAGACTTGTCAATGGAAGCAACGCAATAGCAACCTTATTACAACGTCGATAAAGATCACTGTGATTTTGACAGTGATTCAAAGTCAGAGGTAAAATTAACTATGAACAGACTATAAGAGCGGTTCTGTGACTGAAGAACTGAAGCGGTTCTGGGGACTTGAGGGATCTGCGAGGTAATTGCGTAACACACTCCAATGCCATTGAATCCTTAAAATTGTGATGGAAAGTGTTTTACGCAATTAGTGTGCTGTCTTCACTGTAAGAGACCAGTGATGGTTCCGTGGTAACAGCCGAGACTTACAATTTGTAGGTCGTAAGTTCGAACACAGACAGGCTCTTTACTTCCTTTTTTTTTTAATTATTTCATCACCACGACTCTCACAACGGTGAAGGAAAAAATCTCAAGGAAACCAGCAAGTCTTAGAACATGTGACATCTACCAACCCGCACTGGGCCCGCGTGGTGGATTATGGCCCACTTCATCTCACAGAGAGGAGGCCTGTGTTCCAGACGTGAGAACGGTATAGGCTGATTATGTTGCACTGTAATGTAATCAAGGCTGAACTAGGATTTCCTTAGACAGCGGTGGCCGTCACATAGCGTCCTCAATTTACAAGCAAATGACGTCGCTGAAATGTTATTTATGAGAATAAGTGTGTGATTACAGTGGCGCGTGGCTGGCAGCGGGAGCGGGTCAAGCGGAAAACGCACATTTCCATGGATGAACACAGTAGCAGCGGGGCGATTGAGCGGTCCGGACGTACCCACCTCAATAATGTCAGATTATTTGAAAGCTAGCGCTTTTATAAAGTGGGACCTTTTTTTTTCTAAAAGCAATCGCCTGGATATTTGATATTTTTACGCTTATTATTTTTATTTCTTGCCATTGTTTTTTAATTAAGTACTTGTCGATTCGAATGATTTGTATCACTAGAATTCCACAAAGGTGGCCGAGCCAATACGGCACTTATTAAATCTTAGATAGATAGATAGATAAAACGTTTATTCAGTGCAACAAAAGACACAATACAGGTAGGTACTTAAAAAATAAACATCGAAGAAGGTGAAAGAAAAAAAAAAACAAAAATTAAAAAGATAAATTGACCCATAGACACCTCAACATCTATTACGGTCTCGATCACTACTATCTTCAGTCGTCAGCGGCATGTTTGAACAAATCGAGCGGGAAACGCAAACTGACTTGCGGCCACCCGCCCCGCTCGCGACACCCGCTTGTCCCGCTCACCCGCCCCGCCCGCACTTGGTGCACCTTAGTCAAAAACTATGTGTTTGCGTTACCCGCCAGCGGATTCCGCTGCCCGCCCCGCTGCCACTGTAATTTCACACTAAGTTGGTGTGTTTCATAGAGAGCGTTTTTTGACACTGTAAAGTCAAACTCAGCAGCCATTATTTTCATAAAAACCGACACTGCGACCGTTATGTGGCGGCCACCGCACTTCTGGCAAACCTTAGCTTTAGACGAAGATATATTGAGTCGAGTCTTATCCTTTATTTTATGACACCAAAATCTACTGTCTAACATTTATTCAATTTAATTTTCTTATTCTCTGATACCCTTAGTTTTTCCAGGATTTATCTTGGAAAGGTATATTTTTTATATCAAAATGCGACAACCAGTCTTACTAAGGGGTTTCGTGTTACCTAGTGACTGGTTTGTGGAGGTCAGATAGGCAGTCGCTCCATGTAAAATACTGGGATGCAGCTGCATCCGGTTAGACTGGAAGTCGACGCCAACATAGTTGGGAAAAGGCTAGGCTAGTGATGATATTGGGGATCTATATTTCCGAGGTATAATGTATACGTTTTAGTACACTGTCTCATCATTTATCTTTTAAAAACTCTGCTTACTTTCATTAGTTTGGTTTACATTGTCGTAAAGTTACATTTTATTTAGTGAACAACGCAAAGACAAATATTTTAAGTTTTGAGGCATTTATGAGTCTATCCGTGTTTGTCTATGTCATTATAGCTCAGAAGGTAAGCTACTCCTTAACCACGGAAGCATGGAATCCGTAATCAGCCTATTGATTCTGTAAAAATCTCACCGTGATAACATAGGTGAAGTGAACTATCAATGGAGGCAATCCATAACATCAGGTGGAATGACAGCTCACTTCACCTTAGTTTTCACGGTGAGATTTTTACAGAATAGCACTGCAGGGCGAAGTTAAAGCTGTTTCCTACTGATAAAATATATTAGTTTGAGGCCCAAACTAAGAATGAATGAAAACACGATTCGTCCAATAAGTATTTCCGAAGTGGTTTAGCCTGTCAGAGATAGTTATTAATCGGAAGTAGGGTTAATTTCGAAGTTTCGAACTACTATACGTATCTTCGTTGACGAACTTAGGGCCGACTTTACCAAAGTCAGATATCTTTTATCCGTGAAAAAAAATTGACATCTGAGAGTTCTAGTATGGAAAAACTGTCAAAAATTCAAAATGTATTTCTCAGGATAAGACTTGTTCTAGGTACACAAGTTTGGTGAAATTTGCCCTTACAGAGAAGGCCCTCTGAAACCACCGAACCGATTTCATTGCTATGGCTACTACACGAAGATCTAGATTTTTGTAAGATAAATGTGTTTTTGATAGATTTCGCATCTTTTGATAAATGTTCACTAAATAAAATTATAACTTAGTTATCATGACGTGTATTAAGTTTTTAACTTAACTGTAACTTAGGACTAATATTAAGGTGAGTTGACGTGGAATTGAGTTTTGTGAACGATTCAGTAAGAAATAAATTTAATAATAATAATCTGGAAGAGATCGCAGAATGCGATAAGGCCGCCCATTGTATGTTTTGTAGTAATAATAGTTTTTTTTGTTATGTATTTTCTGGTGTACAATAAAATATATATAAATAAATACTTAAATCATTATTTAATTTTTTCTAACGTTTCATAAGTGCCCATGTAGGTTTATGTGAAAAAAAAAATATTGTTTTTTTTTTAAAATCCTAATTCTAATTCGGATATCATTAATATTAGATTATTCATTTGTGTGTAGAATTATTATTTAATTTAAAAGCGATTTTGGGAGTTTTAGCCGGTGATGTGTTCAGACCTCCGGTGTGCATGCGACGTCTTTCCACAGACAATGGCTCAGCTCTCACCTAGCGCCGCATGCCCCGTCAACTGCACACGTGAGGATCTGCTGCGTCAGCGCAGGAATTTTGGGCCAAACAAATGTAAAAAGCTATTGATATATTTCGTGTTATTTTTAGAAAGAAAAAAAGAAAATACGTTTATTTGCGGTGAACGTGACGCAAAAAGAACAAAAACACAAAAATAAAATAAATAAACGGTAGGGGGAAACATGCGCCACATCCACGCAAAACGGCTATCGCTCAGCATTATGCTGCGACCCTGTGCAAGACAGAGCCCCAGCGCTGGTTTTCAGCGACAGCCGGCGCTGACGTAATGACGTCGTCCGGTGCAGCAAACACTTATTAGGACACTGTACCGGTACAGCGTACTTAAAGAAAAATGATTTAATTGAATTTAAAAGTGATACAATATTTACTAAGCAGAAAATAGACACGCCAAGAAGAAAGTCTTTAGTGGCAAAAGGGACTATGAACTAAATATTGTTAGAGGATTTATCATGTGAGGCGGTAGGAATATCACGTGACCATTGTGACGCAGCGAGTGGAAGGGGCGACACAACGTTAGAGGGGTGCTTACGCACCTCGGTCACGGTCACTTTTGCTCGGGAGCTCGGAAGCGACAGTCGTATATTAGTAACTGTAAATCACTACATAGTATAAAACAAAGTCGCTTTCTCTGTCCCTATGAATGCTTAAATCTTTAAAACTACGCAACGGATTTTGATGCGGTTTTTTTTAATAGATAGAGTGATTGAAAGGAAGGTTTATATGTATAATGTAGTGTATTTAGTATCAACATTGCACCCGTGCGAAGCCGGGGCGGGTCGCTAGTTTTAAATATTTCGATGTCTACGGTTTGACGTTTTTGTGATTTATTTTCTATTCTGTTATTTTTAAATAAATACATCCAGGTATTTTTGCTTTTATTAAAAAAAATATATAGTTTTTATGTTTTTTATAAAATAATCTAGTTTTTTAATCCACCACTGACATTCTCATTCAAAAAACTCAACCCCACGCGAAAATAAACTAAAACGGGAAGAACCTAGTCTTAAATAAGTTAAACTTATTGTACGCTAACTATAGTCAAAGGATATTTCGTAGTTGTTAAAAAAACCTTTAAAAAAACAAAGTTTAATTAAATGACTAATCTATGATTGTTTTAATATAAAAAAATGACTAGATCCGGTTTATGCGTGAGATCTTTAAGACTACGTGGATTCCTTTGACTTGTTTTTGTATCACTATGTAAGTGGGTAGTCAGAGATATGCTTTACTTTTTTTTAAATAAATGGTCTTTGTTGTTATTTTGTTAGTCACCCAAAATAATCAATCACGGGGCAATTTCTCGTATTTTTTAAAATGTTAGCTACCTAATCTCAGACTCAATCTGTCAAAAATACAATCAATTTTCCAACATTTTTTGACAGGTTTTTGACACTGACAGTCTCTGAGATAAGATAGCAACTTGAATTTGAACGTTTTTTAAGTACGAGAATTGGCCTTCTAGAATAATAGGGCTTTCTCGCTCATTTACCGTATGTAATAACACCAACGATAGTGGCATCTGCGGTTATAAAACGCGAGAGCGAGACACAAGACCTGTCGTCCTACTCGCACGTTTTAAAACCGCGAATGCTTAGTTTAGTAGTACAGTAGCAGAAATATTTGTGGATGACGTCATGATTGACAGTTCTCTAAGTTAAACTGGTCAGTAAATAGTATAATTGTTTTTATACAGCATGTATCAGAAAAGTGTGGTCATATTTAAGGGTTTGTAAATTTCAATGCCTACTTGTATGAGACGGCTGAATATTTTTTCGTAATTACGATGTTCGTGTGACCGTTTTGCGTGGATGTGATTCATGTATTCCCCAACTTGTTTTTCTTTTGTGTTTGAGTTTTTTTTAAGGCTAATATACGTATTTTCTATTTTAATTCCATGGACAAAGTTGTTTAATTTGATGGTCTGTACTGCTCCCCTGGACCACACTTTTCTGATACACGCTTTATAAGTCTATAAAGTTTATTTTTAGCAGCGGACGTTTTTTAAGAAGGATAATTTGAGAGATATTTTTAAGAACGCGTCTTCAATGTTTCTTTGTACAATACAACATCAAGGAATATTATTGCTACAATATTTTTTCTATAAACGTTATGATGTTACCATTTTCCAAAAATGTTTTTTAGATATTTAAACATTTTCTACTAACGCGTGATACTTAGTATATTTTTCTATAAACATCCCATAGATAATATATTTTCTTATTTTGAATTGATATCGTTTTTTCCCATTATCAGAAAATTCACGAGGAAACCGGCATGTCCTAGAACCAAACATTCGAAGACATGTGACATCTACCAACCCGCACTGGGCCCGCGTGGTGGATTACGGCCCACTCCCTCTCATAGAGAGGAGGCCTGTGGGACACAGGCTTCCTCTCAGCAGTGGGAACATTATAGGCTGATTATGTTCTTTAGATTTTCCGTTAATATTTAACAGAAAGCACAACCGTTTTTTAACGTTCTTTACGTAGCACAACCTTTTAAAAGCGAATCTTTTTTTCAACGCCCTTCACAAAGTACAAACATTTTTTACAGTTACACATCCAATCTATACTGCCCTCATAACAGCAAATGCAGTACTTGCAAAATGGCGGTTTCGAGAAAAACGCGTTTAAGTGTTTTTTTTTTAAATCTCTACTTTAACTGATATAAGACTCATAAATGTTTTGTTACGAAAAAGGTGCATAAAAATACAAAGTCTCCCCATGCTTGAAGTCTTCCCATGTCATTTTTGACAAAAACGGAAAATCGTAAAAATGTCGATTACTGCATTTGCTGTTACGAGGGCAGTATAGACGAGGCGTTACTGTATATTAAAATTATTTACAAAAAAAAATAATTGAGGAGTTAACCAACTGATGGCGTTTCTTAAATTCTTGTTTGTTTGTCTATTTAAATCTGAGTGGTTAATTAATTGTGAATGTATCTCGGTTTAGCAATAATAATGTAACATATTTTATGGGGTGACAGGACTTATGATTATGCAAAAATTTAACCCCCCTTACTAATAAACGTTGTACAGCGTCTGTATAGTTATACATCGCTTTGTCTTCTTCTTTCAAAATTCAAATTACTGACGACTGAAAGAGAGAAATCGGTGTGTAACTATTCATCTGATATAATACGTTTATTAGTAAGGAAACTCCCTTACTAATAAAGTAATAGTAAAGTAAGTATGAGACCAACTTAAAAAAAAAAACAATCGATTTCGTTTGTTAATCATGTCTTTATATATTTTTTTTTATTTTTAAGGGGGATGAGATAAGGTAGCCCCGATATTCAAATATACTTACTTTTTTTGCAATGTGCAGGTCAGATTGTATGTTAAAAATATGATTCGCAACCGTAAAAAATATGACTTTACATAATTATAATTAAAGGACAATGCCAGATCCTGCCCCAGCAATTTACAGACAATGTAAATTAATGAAAATAATTGTAATGAATACAGGACCTAATTATAATAAATTGTTTATCTTTAGGCCCTGCGGATTACAAATCAATGTTAAATGGAATTCAACCCCTGAAATTCCTTTTTGCTATTTCCGTAACAAACATTTCAGAAACCGCAAGTTCTACAGGCATTAGGAAAAATGTTTAGTTATCAGTAATACAAAAGCAATAAGGTGCTGCATACTGCATGGTTGTAAATTAATAGTTGTATTCAATGGGGCAAAGTTCTATAGAGTTTCTGTCATTGTCCTTTCATTCGAAAACATCCATCGGTTTCTTGCTAAACTTTTAACTGTACCGACGGCCCTGGTTCCTTATCTCCTTTGGTGACCGTATATAATTGCGTAACACTTTAGTCTCAATCACAATCTGAATAATTTTGAAGGATATTGCTGATTCATTGCTTCCTATGTTCGATAAATTTGTCTTTGCAACAACGTAAATAACGCAATGTATGTTGTTGAACTGTCAATTTGAATGCCATTGCTACTGTTAGACTGTTACGCAATTGGACTTAGTTTAGCAGAAAGGATTCAAGCCACACTATGGTCAAAAATTACAGTTGTATACGCCAAAGAGGTCTTACTCAGCAAACTCCCACTCGGTTCTTTCACTCAGCAAAAAAGATCCGTGATATGAATGTGATCGACGATGGTGCACTGATCTAGAAGAAACCTATTGACTCGAAAATTAAATATTACTATACCTTATTTAACTTGGCTTGAGACAAAGTATAAACAAACATACTGTATCTTTCTGTGGTGAAATATGAAACTAGGTAATGAAAAATTCGAATTTTTGTTACACAAGAAGATTACACGTTTTTTTTTTGTTAGAAATTAATTTTGTGAAATATTTTACAGGATATCTTTTTATTAAGAATAATCAAATGTTGTTTACGCTTTGTCTAAAGCGAAACCGAATAGGGTATAGATTATAGCTTCCCACAAATTGTTGCTAAGCCATATCTCTGCTTACCCCTTACAATACGAGCATGTACCATGTATTATTGCTTGTGAATATGATTGTTTAGTTAACGGCGAGGATTGCGGGTGTCCGGATGTGGCCGCCGAGGGTGGTTTAGTACTGAAACAGAAATTGTTGTAATTATTGTATGCTGTCTGAAATTTAATTTCATAACTGAGCTGTTTGTTATCTATTAAGACTATGCCGACCGCACAGTGGCGCCCTCATCGTTTGTTTGGTTATTTCATACAATTTAGAATGAAAATGCAGAAAATAAGCACGTTAAGTTGGGCTTGACAAGATTATACGTTAATATTATTAGAAACGGTAGTTTTACATTGTTTAGTTTTATTATAATCCTTAAAACGGAATATAGTGGCCACTGTTATCTGTTTTAAGGATTATAATACAACTAAACAATATAAAACTACCGCTTCTAATAATATTAACGTATAATCTTGTGAAGTACAACTTAACGTGCTTATTTTCTGTATTTTCATTCTAAATTGTATGAAATAACCAAACAAACGATGAGGGCGCCACTGTGCGGTCGGCATAGTCTTAATAAAATTTTATTCGAGAACATCCATTGGTTTCTTACTAAACTTCAACTATATTCGACGATCCTGCATCGTATCTCTTTTGTGGAGTGTACGTAGGTATGTGGTAGTACTTCCCTGGGGCCCAAGTCTGCTATTTTTATAAATTCGTCATTCCAACACGATCCCACTGTCATTTTGCTAAAAGTTCGTAATCTGCTAAATTCATAATGGTCGATCATTGGTCGGTCTCGGTCAATTGTCTGAGAAAAACTACTAAATGTCATGCTAGATTTCATTTAATATATATTTTTACATATTTCGTATTAATGTTTGCAATCTGAAGTAGTGAGAAGTTCGTAAATAGCAATAAACATTACATTTATTCATTTGTCATTATGTACGAGATTACCATTTTATGCCATTTCTTTCAATGGAGTGTCAGTGGTTGACCATTGGAAAGTCATAATGACGCCATTATATTAGTAGATTACCAATCTTGTCAAAATCGACAATTATGAAATCAATGATAGATTATTCTGACACTATTGTAATAGCAGTCTTGAGGCCCTGGACGATCTCGTTAATGTATTAATCAGCATTTTCTCTGGCTGGTGGTCATTAGGATATTGGAGAAATACTTACCTGGGTGTACAGGTCCCGGCGAGCGGCGGCACCACGTCCCGGGTGTCATCTGTAAAACAAACCAAGTTTATAGTTACTGTGGGGCAATTGCGTAACACATTATCAATCGGAATCGGTTTCATTTTGACGGTTCAACAACATTCATTGCGTTATTTACGTGTTAAGCAGACAAATTTTTCGAATATATGAAGCAATGGATTAGCAATTTGCTTCAAAATGATTCTGATTGATAGTGTGTTACGCAAATTTTAGGGTGCTGTTCTGATGGTCGCAAGTGCGACTCCCGAGTAAGACTGATGCCGCACGGGCGTTGCCAATGCGTTGCGTCGTCGCAACGCAGTGAGTGCAACACTAGCGCTGCGATGTCGCAACGCAACGCAGCTTATCCCGACGTCGCACCTTCATAACGGCGCCGATTCTGTTGTTCACAAACTAAACTAAATTTAAGTTCAGTGCATCTTTTTCTTTCTATTTCATTATGAAAAGGACAGAAGATAAATATTAGTTTAGTCCCGTCAAATTAGATAATCCATAGACAAGTTTAGACGTGATTAAAAAATTGGGTACTAAAAATACGTCAATTTGCGTCAGGCGCTGACTAATTTGTTTTGTTTTGTAGTAATAATTGTTTTTTTTTTGTTATGTATTTTCTGGTGTACAATAAAGTATAAATAAATAAATAAATAAATATTTATACTTGATTAATAAATAACACAAATAAACTGATTGATTAAAAAAAATACAATAAAAATGCTAAATAAATTCACATCTGAATAAATTAAAACAAGTAACTTGTTACTTAAATTTGTAAATCTTACTTAAATGTGTATTTGTTGTTTTTTGTTACTTAAATTATTTACAAATTTATATTTATACAAATGACAGTTTGGCTTCAACAATTTAGGCAGCAAAAGGCTGAATAGTTTGTAATTACAGTTACAGTGGATTAACCAGAAATAAAACAGGCGAGACCGTTTCTATGGAGAAAAGACCACCCGCATTTCCTCTTAATAAATGAAAAAGAACGTACGTGAATGAGGGGCTAGTGGCTAAATAATTACAGCCGCACAGGTCGATCGATCCGGTTAAGCTACGCTTACCGCGGTTGGTCTGTGGATGCGTGGCCATCTTTACATACCAAGACCCCTCCGTGCCTCGGAAAGCACGTTAAGCCATTGGTCCCGGCTGTCATTCGTGGATTTTTGACAGTCGTTACGGGTAGTCAGAAGCCCGAAAGTCTGACAATCAGTTTTACCAAGGGGTATCGTATTACCCAGTAACTGTGTTGTGGAGGTCAGATAGACAGTCGCTCCATGTAAAATACTGGTATTCAGCTGCACCCGGTAAGACTGGAAGCCGACCCCAATATAGTTGGGAAAGGCTAGGCAGATGATGAACTGTCCGTAAATTAAAGGAATCGGCCATAAATTTTCCCAAACAACCACAAAACCCTCCTCTCCGTCAGTCGGTTAACTGTGACTCCCGAGTCCGTCCCCTTTGGCTCACAACAATAGTCACTTGATTAACGCTACCACTGCACCCGTCTCGCTCACTCATATACACGAATCATGCTCTGTCTCGCTCGCACGGGAGTAGCTTCACTTCTATTGTCTATGTATTTTTTTAATTAACATTTTTGTACGATGCTACGTGAAATGTAAATACTTACTGGTCTAAGTAGATAAGGCTGCCTATACACGGGCATGTTGAGTCCCCGGTCCCGTGCGTCGCAGTGCTCCGGCTGTGCGGCGCCGGCGCGCGGTGCGGCCTTGTCGTCTCTGTCGCGACGTCGGTGGTCGGGTCTGTCGGGTCTGTCGTACTTGTGCTCGGAGCGTTGGTAGTCGCGGCGGCTGTCATGATCTGCGAATGGGAAAAAAAAACCAGTCCAGTGCGAGTAGGATTCGCGCACCGAGGGCTCCGTAAAAATGTGCAGGTATGTAGAAATTTTTTTTTTTGGAATGTTACTACAAATCTGCGGTTTCCGGATTTTTTTCTTTTACTTGTGCTACAAGACATAGCTTCTTGCTAAAGGACCATGCCCATCTGTGCCTCAGAAATGCCCAGATAAAATAAATTACAAGACAGTACTAATAAATGAAAACTAGAATTAAGTTGTTAATTTTGAAACCTAACAAGCACTGGACCAAAAAAAACGAAAAAAAAAGACTTGTATACATTGCAGTACCTATCCTACTAATATTATAAATGCGAAAGTTTGTATGTATGGATGTATGGATGTTTGTTACTCTTTCACGCGAAAACTACTGAACGGATTTTGATGAAACTTTACAGTAATATAGCTTATACATCAGAATAACACATAGGATACTTTTTATCCCGATATTCCCACGGGATCAAAACTTACGCGGGTGAAACCGCGGGGCGCAGTTAGTGATAAATAATGTTTCATTCATTCATGCACTAAAAGTGCAGTTTATTACGGTCTGGAATCACGTCCTTTGGCCGATTTATTCATTCGTTGTGATAGTGTTGTTACTTGTTACCGATGATAACACTGATCTGGCCTAGCTTATGTGATGATTATGAAGTTCCTAGTGGAAAACTAATAGCAATGCTGTCTGTAAACGATAAAATGTATAAACAATACCAGCAGGCAGTTATCATGTTTAACGTCCAATAACTTTTCAATCAGTGCTTTATAAGACATTAAATCTAGACATCATAAAAATGCTGTTAATAAGTTATCGTATGACATAGAGCTGCAATTTGGGCGTTGCATGGCATTGCTGACTTTCACCTCCTTTATAATATGGACATGGTCCTTTCATGATTCTAGGTCAACACGAATAACTTTTTTAATACTGGTATTCAGCAACATCCGGTTAGACTGGAAGCCGAAGCCAACATAGTTGTTGGTGTCGGCTGGCCTGTACTATGTTAGTTAACTGCCCCGTTGGTCTCGTGGTTGCAAGCGCGACTGCTGAGCATGGGGTCCTGGATTCGATTTCCGGGTCGGACAAAGTGTTATTGAGTTTTTCCATTAGGAATTTGTTGTTATTTATGTTATTTGCATACCTACAGAGTGAAATGTTATTAACTTATTGCGTAAATGATTTTGTTGTAAAGAAAAACAATAGCTGCATAGTTTGTGTGTCAAAGTTCATGTAAGTAATAAGTACTTAAATGTTAAAAAATGTTCTCAAGTAAGTGAAATCTTTGCAATTTCTTATTGAGAAATAAATTTCTTTAACCATATATTTCTTAGTAACAGTCCGGAGTTTAGAAGTTGGCGGTTTAATACCTGTGCCTCGGAAAACACGTAAAGCCGTTGGTCCTGCGCCTCATCTCTCTCCGGTCGTGTCAGATTGGCGTCCCATCGGGCTATGAGAGTGAAGGAACAGAGAGTGCACCTGTGTCTGGGCGCACACTTGTGCACTATAATATCTAGCTGATGTCCGTTGAGATTGGCCACCGTGACCGAAATCGTTCGGGGAGTCTATTCCTATGTTGGTGTCGGCTTGCCCGTATTATGTTGGTGTCTGCTTGCCTGTACTATGTTGGTGTCGGCTTGCCTGTACTATGTTGGTGTCGGCTTGCCTGTACTTGGTGACTTATCTGTACTAATATAATAAGTCATAGATAAGTATTTAAAACTTACATGTGCTTTTAGCCTGCATATTCCTTATAGTATCGACGATGGCGCGCGCGGCCGTTGTTAGGTGTCGGTCATCGCTGGGGCCGCGTCTAGGGAAACAGAACATTGTATTCATTATTGGTTATATTTAAGACGTAGATCATTGAAATAAATTATAATGAATTCAAAATAAACTTATATGGGAACTTGATACATTAAGGCTTTGTTAACCAAATTACCAATTATTTACATAAAATAAGCAAAAGAATCATAGAGCATCGAAAAATACGTCCGCATCGCTGTCAACGGGAACAGTGCCCAAAAAGCTGGCAGCATTGCCACGTTGTATGGCGATATTCTTTGGCCAAGAAATAGGCCAGCCCTCTGGTCACGTGAGTGCGACCTATTTCTGACTGTTACTTTTTAGTGCGACCGATTCTTGACTGTCGCTTCTTAGTGCGACCTATTTTTGACTGTCGCTTTTTAGTGCGACCTACTTTTGACTGTTACTTTTTGTGCGACCTATTTTTGACTGTCACTTTTTAGTGCCACCAATTTTTGATTATCACTTTTTAGTGCGTCGCTTTTTAGTGCGACCGATTTTTGACTGGCACTTTTTAGCGAGTCCGATTTTTGACTGTCGCTTTTTAGTGCGACCGTTTTTTAACTGTTACTTTTTAGTGCGACCGATTTTTGACTGTCGCTTTTTGTGCGACCTATTTTTGACTGTCACTTTTTAGTGCCACCAATTTTTGATTATCACTTTTTAGTGCGACCTATATTCGACTGACACTTTTTAATGCCTCCGATTTTTGACTGTCGCTTTTTAGTGCGACCGATTTATGACTGGCACTTTTTAGCGAGTCCGATTAATGACTGTCGCTTTTTAGTGCGACCGTTTTTTAACTGGCACTTTTTAGTGCGACCGATTATTGACTGTCGCTTTTTAGTGCGACCTATTTCTGAGTGTCGTTTTTTTAGTGCGACCTATTCCTGACTGTCGCTATTTGGAGCGACCTATATCTCACTGTAAATTTTTAATGCGATCAATTTTTGACTGTCGCTTTTTAGTGCGACCGATTTTTGACTGTCGCTTTTAAGTGCGACCTATGTTTGACTGTCACTTTTTAGTATGACCCATTTAAAACTGTCGCTTTTTAGTATGACCAATTATTGTCGGACCCTTAATATGAAGTAATATAAAACTGGACTCACCCCATAACTCTAGTATTAAAGTTATTAACGGGACAGTTTCCCAGTATTCCGCTACCACTGTTGCGTCTGCGCCACTCTCCTCTCTTATCCTTATCAAGTCTATAGTCTCTGGTATCCAACTGAGCCATCTGAGACTTAATCTGTTGAATCGTCACTGCTATCTCATTATTTTGTCTATTGCCATCTTCATAGTTTACTTTTTCTTCGTTAGAGGGCGTGGCTCGAGCGGAACCGGATACGGAGTTCCGTTTTGACGGCCGGTTTGATAGACTGTTTCGTCTTTGGTCTGGTTGCTTGTCTATGACTGGGTAGACTGGCTGGCAGATTGGGTAGGGCTGTTGGATTACCTGGCAAAAAAAAAAACGTTTTAGGGGAAGTTTTCTTTCTTTCTTGTCTTCTCTATATTAGTTTTTCTTGATTTGCCAAAAAAAAGAATGATCATTCATCTGTCATTCTTCGCTAGTTAAAGTTGGTATGTTTGCAGAATGTGATATGCATGTTTGACTTTATTAAATATCGATTGAAATTGGAATATACAATTCGAATTACATTACTGGGATTAAAAATATGATTAAAAAAACGTTAAAATTTAGTTTATGAAAGAATTCAACAATAAATGTTAAAGTAAGAAAGACTTTTAAAGACTTTAGAAGCCTAATAACACTTTTAAAAAAGTTGTGATTTTGCATTTGCGCGGCATCAAGTAAAATATTGTTATTTTATCTCTTCTTCTTTTTATCGTGTCGATGGAAATCTAAATGTACGCACGGCTACACATCAAGCTTCTGATTGTACGATAAACCTATACAATGCGAGGTCAGCTAAAACTGGAAATGTATAGCTTGATGTGTAGCCGTGTGTACTTGGCCCAGAATTCGGCTACGTGTTTGGCGTCATCACTATTTTGCCTCTGGCTTGACTGGAAACTAACCACCAACATAGTTTAGGAAAGGCTTGTCAGAAAATAAAACAGTTGGCTGACCATGATACGAATGAATCTGTGGGTACTTACTTGTGGGTACACAATATTGTAATGTTGGTAGGTCGGCTGCTGGTACTGCATGATGGGGTAGAGCTCTGGCAGCACCAGCTTGTGCGGCGCCAGGCTGTGCGGCGGCAGCGCCCACGGGAGCTGCTCCTGATATTGCTGGAAAGAAACAATGTTGGATCATTAGGTTCCCTTCAAAATGGTTGAGCTGAATGGTGCTGATCCATACGTCATGTTCGTGAACGGGCGCTGTCAGTAGGGACTGGTCATCTCTTAGCCGCCACGGCTTATTTTATTTTCATTTCTGAATTGTTCTTTTTTAGTTCGGACGCCTTTAACGTGCACGTCTTTCTGCATCGTTCTCACATGTATAATTTCAACATGAATGATGTAACCAAGATTTTTGTAACAATTTTTTTATTTAAAAGAGTGTCTGTGGAGTTTCTTGCCCGTTCTTCTCCACAGGTACCTACGCTTTGGAATGGGCAACTAGCTTCATCTTTCTGACTGACCGACCCTTGACAATTCAAAAGTGCCTATAATTGGTTTATTTGAAATAAATTTGAGTTTGAGATTGACAATCATACATTCATTCATTGGAAATTCCTAATGTACCCACAGAACATTCTCCTAAATTTATTCCAATTGATGTGTGTTCAGCGCTGTCTTTTTCCCGTACATCTGTATCATCTCACTTTCTTTCTAACCATATCATACACACACAATTAAAAATAAACACTAAAATAATTGATATTTACATATTTGATACTTGTTTAAGTTTTAAGAAACAAAAATTTGAATATTTAATAGGCTACAATGACTTACCGGGTATGGTGGTAATTGCTGTAAGTGTTGCTGTGGAAGCAGCACGTTGCCGACCGGGTAGGGTGGCAGAACTTGCTGCGGTACTTCCATCTGACCGTATGGCACGCTGTAGCTAAAATCAGAACAATACTAATGTAAGACTAGCTACTAGCTAGTTACTTTGGGTCAATTTCTGACTGAACTAGTTGATAATCTTCTAATATATAAAATTCTCGTGTCACAGTGTTAGCTACCATTCTCCTCCGAAACGGCTGAACCGATTTGTATGAATTTTTTTGTGCATATCGGGTAGGTTTGAGAATCGGCTACTATCAATTTTTTTTTTGCAAAACGACGTTTGCGGGGTCAGCTAGTTTAATATAAAAATATAAATAAAATAAAAATTTGCAATAAAAAGTTTTTAAGTATACAAAAAGTGTACATATGATTCAGTAGTTAAGGTGTTAAAAAATTAACCCGACAAATTGTAAGAGGACCGCCTTTGAAATCACGTAAAAAAATCTGCTATTTCATACATTTTGGTCAAGTAGGTATTGAACTTTTATAGGACCACATGGCGGTGAGCGTGCCTTTAAGTCAATCAATTGCAATTGTAGTAACATTGTCAATCGCTTCAATTTCATCTGGTAGACGATGATTTTGCGCATCAGTGTGTAACAATCACGTAAACCTTGACAATTGCAATTGATCGTTTCCGGGACGCTTGATAATATTTTTAAGAAGAGCATTTTAAAACCCCCCAAAAAGCATTTCAAAACCAAACATTTTAAACAAAACACAGCATTTTTTTTAGCATTTTTTTTAAAGGACATGTTTCATTTTCGGCCATAAACTGTACGGTAGTGAAAAAATAGGAAATAATTCCACAAATTGTGAAAAAATATTCTTTTCTGAATATTCCCCTAATTACTTCGGCACAAAAAATAATAGTTTTTCAAACTATTGCCATAATCTATTGAACATGGCGTCGTCTAACTTGCATACTACTTTCGTCCAGAAATCATGTAACTCATGTTACATTATTACCTATTAATATCACGTAGACGTTATTTATTTAGTTATAAAAGGCATGTATTTCTTTGCTGTTATGGTAAGATATCTATCATAAACAACTTTTTTGACTAATTACAAGAAAGTGTGACGATTCAATTCATCGTTAAAAATATATATTCTACTTTTGTGGATTGTAGATTTGTAGGTACTTCTGGACGAAAAATTCTAGGTTTGTATTATTGACAATGAAATTACATCAGCCAGTCTGTCAGTCTCATTGTGGTCTCGTTCGTTTCGACTTCGTAGCTTTCGGTGTTATTTTGCGTTTCATTTCTTTCTTTTAACTTCTTACGACTTTGGCTTTTCATAACGGAAAACCACAATCACAGTTTTGACAAATTCTAGGTTGCGTAAACGTCATATCTCCAACCTGTCATGGCTGGCTGTTGATGGTCTTAGCAAACGTCAAACATTTTCAATTTTTATTTAGTGCCTAAAGAATATTAATTATTATGAAAAAAATCATTCTTTAATGTATTCAGGGGTTCGTTTTCCGAGTTTTCTAAAGTGTACATGTTATACAAACATGAAACGTCTCCTTTAATTTTTTTTTTCATAGCTTTTTAGCATTTTTGAAGAGCATTTTTAAACCTTCTCTGCTGATGTTGCTGCATTGCTTGCATGTTGTTGGTGTCGACGCAGGCGCCGCACGCAGCCGCGGTATAGTCTACTGCCGCGTACGGGTAGCTGGGGTCTGCAATAACAAGTAAAATAGTTCAAAATTATATTTACGGCTCGTGATATTCACACGTCCACTCATTTAAAGGTCACAGCACACATAAAGTCAAAGTCAAATCATTTATTTCAAATAGGCACTTTTTTTTGTGGATGGGAAATCATGAAATGACCCCTCCCGCTCTGGGTGGAGCAGAAGGGAGTGTCAGACTCCTACTGACTAAAACCCACCCGTGTTCCTTCCTTAGCCCTTTGTGTTCCGGGGCAGCGGTAACCCTTTCGGACAATCCCGCTGCCCAAATAGGCACTTAAAAGGCACTTTTGAACGTCAAAAATTAAAATTAAAAAATAGAATTGATTCTAGTGGCCCCTTCCAAAATGTAGTTTTCGTGTGGAGAAGAATGGGCAAGAAACTCCACCTTTATTCTTTTAAAATGTTTTACAAGTTTTTGTATACATTCATTATATAATTACACTATTACATATACATTCGGAAAGGGTTCGTAACCGTATCAACTCGAGCCATTCAGTATTCTTTGTATGAACCTCCCTACTGCAACGCACACTAATCGGAAATCGTAACGTAATCGCCTCGACATTATATACGGTGACTGATAATTAGTGACCGATACTTAAACACGTGCTTGTACTCATGATAACAAACAACTTTTACTATGGGACCAAACCTGAAATTGTGAAAAAAAAATCTGCTGTTCAGTCATTTATGTTCGCCTAACTGGTCAAAATGTAGATACTGAACAGCAGATTTTTTTTCGCGAATTCAGGTTTGGTCCCATAGTAAAAGTTGTTTGTTATCATGAGTACAATCACGTGTTTAGGTATCGGTCACTAATTACCAGTCACCCTATATGCTGATTATAAAACTCACCGATCCTGAATGCAGTTTCGTTGGGATGCGGTGAAGGAGCGAGTTTGTGTTCCTCTGTCTGTAGTACTTGCGGGTACAGCTGAAGAGACGGCTCCTAAGGAAATAATAGAGTTCGTTGGTAACGTACATAATTATGTGTTTTTGCATAAATTCTTTAGACAGAGATTCTCCAGGAACCATTTACTTACAGTAGAAAAAAAGATATACCTAGCGAAATGGCTACTTTACTGCCTTTTTGACGAAATAACTCTTCTGGCACTTAATACAGGGTGTACCTGGAAGTATGGATCAAATCAAATAGGGGCGTGGGCAAAGTCTTTTCCAAACTTTTTGATCCTGAGAATGTTGGTGAATTTTTTTACGGTTCAATAGTTATGAAGACTAACTTTTGTTATTTTCAATCACTTTGCATAGTTCTCAAAGAACAAAATCATTTAAAAAAAACTACCAGGAACTGTCAATTTAAGTTTTTTAGATAACCCTGATAGTTTTTTTTTTGAGCACTATGCGAAACGATTGAAAAAAATTGGGTCACAACTTTTGAACCGTAAAATATTTTTTTTTTTTTATTGTTTATTAATTATGGAACAAAACAAAACACAAACATAAACATCACAAAAACCTCAATAGGTTTGTCCGGATGTTGACACACTAGCAAATCTTAAAACTAACTAAATACTTAGTTAAGTTACTATACAAATATAACATACTTAGTTTATAGAAAAATGTGAGGTAGTTAGTAAATAACAACCATAATGTACAAAACGATGAAGATGCTAATCACTTATTGAATAAAATCTATACAGCATGATGCATTTTCAAACAGAATCAAAGAATTTTTTGTATTTATTTTTATAGTTACTGTCTGTTATTTCTGATTGGATTTTTGTTGGAACATCATTAATTAGAGTAGGTATTAAATAAGCGTTCGTTCGTTTCCCGTAATAGTTCTTGTATCTCGGTACTATTAGTTTTGATTGGGCCGCCATTCTTGTTGCTATGCTATGATTAAATTTAATTTGCAGTTCTTTGTTGGTGAACTGTTCTATTAATAACCACTTTCGTATTTTAGTGTGTATTGGCAAGATTTTACAATATTTAAAGAAGCCTGTTACGTCATCACCATCATATAGCGATTTTTTTATTTTATTTGGTATAATTATTTTTAATAAACGAAGTTGTAGGTTATATATTTTGTCTAAATAAGTCTTAAACGTTCTGCCATAGCTAGTAATTCCATATGAAATTATTGATTCTGCGAGAGCATTATAAAGGTTAAGTAATATTTTAAAAGGTACCTTGTATTTAATTATAGCAAATTTGGCTAGCATTGCTCGCAGTTTATCGCAAATGTAGTCAATGTGGTAGCCCCAGTTAAATCTGTCATCAACCACTAAACCCAAATATTTGTAGTTGGTAACCTGCTCCAGTGGTTCACATTTACAACCAAGCCTAGATAATTGCTCTTCATGCAAACATTGGTGATTGTGCGCAATTATTTTAACTGGCTTAACAGAGTTGAGTAAGTGATTGGAACGAACGTGGATAGTCTTAGTTTTACCAGCATTAAGCACCAGACCAGCATCATGAGACCACTTACACAAATTATTAAAATCATTTTGTATCCTTTGTTCAGCCTTGGATAAGTCTTTATCAGCTGCTACAAGACAGGTGTCGTCTGCGTATTGATAGACTGAGCAATTGTTTATAACATTCTCCATGTCATTGACGTAGGTTAAATAATGCAAGGGCCCTATAACTGATCCCTGTGCTGTACCCGTAGATACTAAAGCTTCGTCACTGAGTTCATTTCTGATCTTTACGCGACATGTTCTGTTTTTTAAATAATCTTTGCACCAGAGGGCCAATTCTCGTAATTTTTAAAAACGTTCACAGTATGATCTCAGTCGCAATCTGTCAAAAATACTTCAAATTTCCCTACATTTTGACAAGTTTTTGACATTTGTTTGTCGCCGAGATGAGACTGCGACTAGATTTTGAACGTTTTAAATTAGCAGAATTGGCCTACTGTTCTTTTCAGTTCAGTTCAATTCTCAATCATCAATCATTTTCAGGATCAAAAAGTTTGGAAATGACCTTGCCCACGCTCCTATTCGATTTGATCCATACTTCCAGGGACGACCTATAGAGTAGTCTATGCTTCGGTGTTTCTTTGAAGGATAAAATCAGAAATGAAATTATTGGGAAAAGCACCGGAGTTACCGGCATAGCTTGCAGAGTGAGTAAGCTGAAATGGCAGTGGGCTGGTCATGATTGTCCTGGATTGGAGACCGCGTATCGGCAAGCGTAACCTGGACGGAAGGCGGAGGACAGGGTGTTGTGGCGCAGCCTGGGAGAGGCCTATGTCCAGCAGTGGACTGCGATAGACTGAGTTGATTGAACTCTTCTGACTCAATCGTAGAGATTTATAAGAATTCACTGTTACTGGTTTTCAACCAATTTACAAAACGTAACATCACGCCTACAATCTTCAAAGGGTTAAACAGGTTTGTTCGCCCACATTTCGCCAACTATGTAACTAATAAAACTAATTGACATCTTAACAATTATGTTACGCGCGCGCCGCCGCCGCGTGCGCACCATCGATGCGATATTCATTCGTATACACAAACTTGCCGGTGCGGCTCTAGTGTCATGTACAGACGCCAGCAAATCGAGCTGATCTGTCAAATTTCTTTAATAGATTTTCAACTGTATCGCTAGAGCATAAGGTTCATAGTTGATTGGGAAACATAGGCCCCGATTCTGTTGTTCACAAACTAAACTAAATTTAAGTTCAGTGCATCTTTTTCTTTCTATTTCATTAAGAAAAGTTATGACCAATTTTAGTTTATTTTTTTTAATTACTTCGCATAATACTCAAAGAAATAAATCTACAGGGCTGTCAATTTATTTTTTTTAGATAGTCCTGATATTTTTTTTTTAATGATTTTTTTCTTTGAGCACTATGCAAAGTGATTGAAAATAACAAAAGTTGGCCATAACTTTTGAACCGTAAAAAAATTCACCAACATTTACAGGATCAAAAAGTTTGGAAATGACTTTGACCACGCCCCTATTTGATTTGATCCATACTTCCAGGGACACCCTCTATATTCTATTGCATATTACTGAGTTTAAGACACGAAGAGCAGCCGATCGATTCTGTAAAAATCTCACCGTGATAACTTAGGTGAAGTGAGCGTGAAGTGAGCTATAAATGGAGGCAATCCCTAACATCAGGTGGAATGACAGCTCACTTCACCTTAGTTTTCACGGTGAGATTTTTACAGAATAGCACTGCAGATCACATTAGGCAGATAATTAAACTTAGGTATATATGGTGTTATACTTACAACTCTGCACTGATATGGGTTGTATCCTTGCGCCATGGGGGCCTGGTACACCATGTTTGTATGTAGTGGCATTTGTCCTGCAAATATAGGAAGCTTTAAATTACCACTGAACGTTTATAAGCGGATGGGTTTATGGGTTCTTTTTGAATATTCATACTATCTAGGTGTACAGACAACTGTACAGGTTTAATTTTGTTTTATATACATAATTAGTTTCGCGGCACGCGTCAGCACTTTTATACGCTATTTAAATTGTAACCTTCGCATTATAAAAACACTGCACCTTTATCACTGCACTTTATCATTGGTATCAATTAAATACTCACCGCAGAAAGTTGTGTTATTTATCATCTAATACGCGATCTTCCTGCCTGTATCAACGAGAAGCAGTCATCTATCATTTATCATCTAAGTGTAGGCGTGAAAACCCCTACATTAGGTGTGTATGTTATGGTTTGTACTCTTTACACTATTCCTATTCTTGTCGTTCTTGTTATTTCCTTTTACTAAAGCTGTTCGACTCAAATAAATAAAATTCAATACTTTCTTTTTATAGAGGGGCCCGTGGCTAAATAATAACACCCGCACAGGTCGATCGATCAGGTTAAGCTACGCTTGCCGTGGTTGGTCTGTGGATGGGTGACCATCTTTACATACCGAGACCCCTCCGTGCCTCGGAAAGCACGTTAAGCCGTCGGTTCCGGCTGTCAATCGTGGATCTTTGACAGTCGTTACGGGTAGTCAGAAGCCCGAAAGTCTGACAACCAGTCTTACCAAGGGGCATCGTATTACCCAGTAACTGGGTTGTGGAGGTCAGATAGGCAGCCGTGTTTTACATGGAGATGTAAAACACTGATTTTAAACTACATCCGGTTAGACTGGAAGCCGTCCCCGACATAGTTGGGAATGTTGGTTGAAATACCACTGTTGGGAGTCGGACCCAACACCTGGCGCGCGGTCTGCATGAGCAGGTTATAATTTAACAATAAATCTTATTGCCATAAAAACAGGTTACAGAAAAAAGTGAGACCCTGGCTCCAGTGTTAGGTTAGAGTACCTGCATTTCAGGCGGTAGTGGCCCCGATTCTGTTGTTCACAAACTGAACTAAATTTAAGTTCAGTGCATCTTTTTCTTTCTATTTCATTAGGAAAAGAACAGAATATTAATAAATTAAAAATCTAATTAGTCCGTCAGTTAGATTATCAAAAAATATTTAACCCGTATTTTTTCTTTTGTTAAGTAAACCAAAATTGACGAAGATACGAGCGCTTTTAAAATTCTCAATACGTCACACCTTGGTATAATTTTCAGTGAGTTCTGACGTCACGAGCCCCCACTCCCGAGTTTTGATGCGTTTTATCTTTGTCAATATTCATTGATTTACAAAACTAAAAAATACGTGTCCATTATTTTCCAATACTCTAACTGACGGACTAAATAGATTTTCAATTTATTGATGGTGGAAACTAGCCTATTATGAACAAACTATTTTCATGTTTTGCGCAAATAACGTTACACGTTGTATAAATACTTACGTATATTCGGGTCAGGTAGAGGTAACTGCGCCACCTTCTGTTGGGACATGACCTGCGTGTTCACTTCATGGTGAACGAAGTGGTTCACCGTCTGAGGCGGCGATGTGACCTGGTGATAAATGGTTATTTCAGAAATAAAGTCAAAGTGAATCCAACATAGTTGGGAAAAGGCTAGGCAGATGATGAGTTTAGATAGAACATACGTAAAAAGCGTAGTAAATAATGTATTATTGTCTATACTAATATTATAAAGAGGAAAGATTTGTATGTTTGTAACGAATTGGCTCAAAAAGTACTGTACCGATTTTAAAAATTCTTTCACCATTTGAATGCTACATTATCACTGATTAATATAGGCTTTTTTTTCTTTTTTTTTCCACCCGTGCGAAACCGGGAGGGGCCGCTAGTAATAGATAAAAGTGTTGGCTGGACTTAGGCCTCCCCCAAAGCACATACACTTAGATAGTTCTTCTCCACTTTGGTGGTGGATGGTTGGTTCATACAGCGGATTCCTGCGACCTTCACAAGATATTTCTCTAGTTATAAATTCGCTAACCCATGTAAAAGGGACAAGCTTACCACTACACCATAAAGACAATGGACCCGATTATGTTGTCCACAAACTAAATTAAATTTAAGTTCAGTGCATCTTTTTCTTTTTATTTTATTATGAAAAGGACAGAAGATAAATATTAGTTTAGTCCTGTCAAATTAGTCAGCGCCTGACGTAAATTAACGTATTTTTAGTAGTCAATTTTTTGATAACGTCTAAAATTGTCTATGGATTATCTAATTTGACAGGACTAAAGTAATATTTATCTTCTGTCCCTTTCATAATGAAATAGAAAGAAAAAGATGCACTGAACTTAAATTGTGAACAACAGAATCGGGGCCAGTATTTTTTTAAATATTATTGTTAATGTTTTATTACTTTTAAATAAAAAATATACCTCTTCTGTCCTATACCCTTGCTGGTAAGACTGATACTGAATCTCCTGTCCCTCATTGGTCAATTTCACCGGTCGGTTATTCAAACCGCTATTCACAACGTTCTGATTGGCCGGTTCAAAACTCCGTGGAGGCTCATACGTCTTCTGATTGGTCGTTGGTTCGTATATTTGTTGCTGATTCGGTGCTTCGTATCGTTCTACTTGCTGATTGGCTGGTTCGTATTGCTCTGGTTGCTCATTGGTCGGTTGTTCGAATTCTGGTTGCTGTTGTAATTGTGTAGTTTCTTCTTGTGCGAGTATTTGTGTGTTCGTTTCGAAGGGGCTTGGCGGTTTTGTGTTGGTTTCCTAGAAATGAAAATAATAAGATTAATATTTTGATACATTAAGGTAGAAGGGGCTTGTGGTTAAATGAAAACACCCATACGGTTCTATCGATCAGGTTTGGTTAAGAAATAAAGAAAGAAAGAAAACACATTAATTTAGCACACACCAAAAGACACACAGTAGTTACACCAGAGACATACATCAGATACAATCAAATAAAAAAGTGTGAAGTCCGATGTAAGAAATTAGCACTAAGCAGATTGATCGTTATCTATCTACGAAGAGAAATTCGTGTATAATTGTTGTTGTTTGTTTTGTTTAATCTACGATGCGATCCATCCGGAATAGTATTAATGTCAACGTAATGGCATTTTATAGACATTCTTGTATAATCAAAAAAATCCGATTCAAACTCAAAGCATTTATTTCAAACTAGCTGCGCCCCGCGGTTTCACCCGCGTAAGTTTTGATCCCGTGGGAATATCGGGATAAAAAGTATCCTATGTGTTATTCTGATGTATAAGCTATATTACTGTAAAGTTTCATCAAAATCCGTTCAGTAGTTTTCGCGTGAAAGAGTAACAAACATCCATACATCCATACATACAAACTTTCGCATTTATAATATTAGTAGGATAAACCAATTATAGGCACTTTTGAATTGTCAAGGGTCGGTCAGTCAGAAAGATGAAGCTAGTTGGATTGTCGTAATGTTTCATATAATGTAGCAAATTCTCCTAAAGAATCTCTTTGTTCAATTGTTTTACTTTTAGTTTTTCTTTCATCAAGTAATTCACATCTTAAAAATGAGTTTTCTTCTAATAATACGTCAATATCTTCCCATTCCATAATTTATTTATGAACACACCACTTCTTTTACTGGCAAATCTTGACACACTGAACAAAACACTGATCACGCCGCTTAACACGCTAAAAACGCTGCTACGAATACACCAAGAGAGAAACCCATACGTTCAGTAGTCGAGCGTGCACGCTCAAAAGAACGAACCGCTGTACGCGCCGCCGTTCCGAATTTGTGGCCTAATGGTTCCTTGTTAACTAGGACTATGGAACCCTACAAATTTGAAGACATGTGACATCTACCAACCCGCACTGGGCCCGCGTGGTGGATTACGGCCCACTCCCTCTCATAGTGAGGAGGCCTGTGTCCCAGAACTGGGAACGTTATAGGCTGATTATGTTAGGTAAGTACTAACCTTTTCAGCCTCAGCCTTCAGCTGACATCCCTCGTCTCTCAGACAGTTGCAGCAACATTTGTCGCGGCACTCTTCATTCGGTTGACATTCGCTTTCTGTAATAATATTTATTTATTTATATATACTATTTATTATTTATTTTTTCAGACACCAATCTACATGGTCCTCAAAATGATCTGACCAAGACTATTTCTGGATTTTTACATATACAGTGACATGAATATTTACTTTGTAAAGTATTATATTATTTTAATGACTGTGAATGTGAAGACTATGTGGGTTATTTATGCCTTTATTTATTTTCTCAGATAGTTTTAATCATGGTCTGGCAGTTTGAGTAATTTATGCGACCCACCCAAATGTCCTTTCTTTGGTATTGTTCGTCGAATCGTTGAGCTCCTTAAGTTTGAGTTGAGCTGCTTGATTATTGACAAATGCGTGCACTGACTGGACAGGTCCACTCAATCGGTGTGGTTCTTTCCTCAAAAGACCATTTCAGACACCAATCTACATCGTCTCCACATGATCTGACCAAGATTATGTCTGGACTTTAAAAGGGACTGTGACCTCTGAGTTTGTTTCGGCCTTTCTTCTCAGAGTAGTCAGATAGGAAACGCCGACCTCATCTCGTTTTAAAAAATATGACTGACGTGTTTGTACAAACCTACTTACAGAAATAAAATCATTTATCATTTATACTTTATTGTACACCACAAAAATACAACAAGTAAAGATACATCAAACACTACAAAATATACAATGGGCGGCCTTATGGCTTTCTGCGATCTCTTCCAGGCAACCTTAGGATGGACAGTGATATATTTCTAAGCTGCTAACTCCATTTTGGCTAAACTGACTGTATGGTATCAAATGAAAGAGAAAAATATTTTCTCTTACCAAAAAGTCAGATTAGCCAAACAACCTGCTAACTCCATATTTGGCTAAACTGACTTTTTGGTAAGAGAAAATATTTTTGCATGCGCTCTTGAGTGGTTTGTGTTCGTGTGTGTGTGTTTGCTGTGTTTTTTGAGTATGTGTGTGTGTGAGAGAGATTGTGCTTGTGCTTGAGTGAGAATGTTGATGTAATCGAGTGATCTTACCGTTATCTATAAATGAATGCTGTTTCTCCAACCTACCGCGGCGTTTTTCACTGCACGGATCCAACTGTACCTGAAAGAAAACAAAATTTTTATTAATAACTAGCTGACCCCGCAAACGTCATTATGCAAAAAAAAAATAGATAGTAGACGATTCTCAGACCTTTTTTTTTTACCCGATATGCACACAATATTTCATACAAATAGGTCCAGCCGTTTCGGAGGATTATGGTAACTAACACTGTGACAAGAGAATTTTATATATTAGAAGATAATTTTATTAAAATATTTGTAAGCGACGCAACTACCGTAAGAACTTTTGCTATAGACTTTTTTATACAGGGTGACATTTTAATCACCGTTATCCTCTTAAGGGGTACTCATCATTATGAACAACTTTTACCATGGGACCAAACCTGAAATCGTGAAAAAAAAATCAGTTTTTCCCTACATTTATGTTCGCATAACTCATCAAAATGCACGGAACAGCTGATTTTTTTTTCCGGACGCGATCGGCTGTCGCTGCATCCGTTCGTATCCTTTCCGAATGCGATGCGATTGATGGAAATCGTCCTTTAGACAAAAATTATTTTATCCTACTAATCCTTCCTACTTCCTACTAATCCTACCCTACTAATATTATAAACGCGAAAGTTTGTGAGGATGGATGGATGGATGTTTGTTACTCTTTTACGCAAAAACTACTGAACGGATTTTGATGAAACTGTACAGTAATATAGCTTATACATCAGAATAACACATAGGATACTTTTTATCCCGATATTCCCGCGGGATCGAAACTTACGCGGGTGAAACCGCGGGGCGCAGCTAGTTTAAAATAAAAATGGCATAACACTCACTCTCTGTTCCAGACACGGCTGTTCATTCTGTGTGACAGCCGGGTCGTACAGCACGGGAGGGTTGGCCGGGTCGAACTGGTACACTGTGCCGTCCGGATTGGTGAGCGGACGTCCGGTCTGCAAGATACAGAGAACAAGTTATTAAGGTGATTGCGCAGTGATTACTGCAAAATTCAAATTTTCTTACGTTTTTTGCAATTTGCAGGTCAGTGTCAGGTTGTGTCTTGATCAAAATATGATTCGCGACTATAACAGGTACTTATTCACAGAATTATAGTCATTAGAATCATTAATACATCTTCCTAAGTTAGATTTGTACCACAAGAAGAAATCTCTTAAGGAAAGTGTTTATGGTACAAATCTCACTTATAAAGATGTATGAATGTTTCTAATGATTATAATTCGCTCACCCAGCCAGCAGTACACAGGTGTACTGCTGGCTGGGTGAGCGTGAGTGAGAAAGAGCGCTTGTGACGTCATAGTAGGTAGTCAAAAAAATGGCACGCTTGGTTTTCATACATTTCATACGTGATACTTGCGTTATCTAGGTCTATCTACAAGGCGTCGACCGTAGGTTCAATTGAGGTAAGGGACAAGATACCCAATGTCCCTTACCTCAATTGAACCTACGGTCGACGAAGGTTTATCATAATTAACGCATGACCTCATACACCCCAATTAGAGTATTGAGTTAAAAGCATAATACAATGACCAAAACTTATTGTTTTTAAAGCTTGCTATTTTTATTAAGAAAATTGTGTGACACTGTCATTACTTCATGCATTTAAAATTGAGCCTTATTGCGTTGAAATAAGATTCATTTTTCTTTGGCTTAACCAGCGGTCAGTATGGCAAAATAAATAATAAAAAAAAAATACCTATACTAAAAGTTATTGAAATTGATTCAGTAGTCAATTATGAACAAAATACTTTCAGGACTTGCGTTTATTCTGTTATACGTTGTATATCTGTGGCTGACTCAAATAAATTGGAAAAAAAACACAGCAGGATGACCATAATATCTTACATGTGGGTGTATGACCATAGCGCCGGGAGGTACAGCAGACATGTCTGTAACGCACCAGACCACGCCTGCGTTCTCAACGTTAGTCGTAACGGGTATGTTTGCGTTTACAGCCGGCTCGGGACTGGCGCCACCTGTGGACAAATGAAGTAAATTACAAATATATTACGTTATTTGTAATGTACAGGCAGAACTTTGAACATACGAAAATGGTGGGGTCATCTGCTACTTACTCAGCCTTAGTTTATTTGGCCCTAGCCCCCTGGATATTTTTACAATTTTTTTTTTATTTTCTTCTAGTTTCACCACTTTCTAACTTCAAAGTTCTTTCTTAACTTCAAACAGGCAATATTGGTTGTGTTACTCATTTTTAATAAAATTTACACTTTAAAGTTAAGCAAAGTCACCTCGTAAGCAGCGTTTACCGCGCAACTAGCATATACAACGTGCAACGTTAAATACGCAAAACCTCATACACCCCAGTTAGAGCATTGAGTTAAAAGCATGATACAATGACCAAAACTATTTTTTGAAAGCTAACTATTTTTATTAAGAAAATCGTGTTGATCCTAGCATTGCTTTATGCATTCAAAATTGAGTCTTATTGCCTTAAAATAAGACTTAATTTTCTTTGGCTCAATCGGCGGACAGTAAGGTAAAATACATGATTTTTGAAAAAAAAATCCTATATTAAAAGTTACTGAAATCGATTCAGTAGTCAATTATGAACAAACTATTTTCAGGTTTTGCGAATTTAACGTCACACGTTGTATACAACGGCCCGATATGAATCATCGGGCAGTTACCCGCCAGACACAACACCGGTCTGGTAGGAGGATACTCCCTTTTCTATGAAGTATGAGTGATATTTACACCATGTTCCTCATACCTCTACAAACTTACCAGTAGGTGAGGGGGTGATAGAGTCAGTACTGCGAAGACTGAGGGTCTTGTACCCAGAGCTGGATGGAGACAGGCGCCAACTGCTGGACGCCAGGTCACCTGGAGCAACATTATAACATGATGTGAGTGTTCAGCGTAAATAACTCGGAAACAGGTTAATGAGCAAGCAATTAAAAAAAAATCTTTTGTTTTTTTTAAGACGCCATTTTAACTAACGGCGCATCACCTTGTCTCGACACTAGTAACCACTATGCTCCTTTTGTTTAGGTAATTAAATAAAGGTAAACAAATAAAACCACGTGACGTGGTTAACCGACTAAGCGTAATACCAGTCTATTCAGTTGTCATGCTACGTCACAATTGTACTCTTCAATTTAGCAACGTAATAAAGAATTATAACGTTGCTAAATTGAAGAGTACAACTGTGACGTAACTTTACAACCGAAGTGCATTCGTATTACGTTTAGTCGGTTAACTAAGTCACGTGATTTTTTTGTTTAACTTTAATTAGTTACCTAAACAAATGGAGTATAGTTAGATAGTGGACATGAGTGACAAGAGTTGAAAAGAGAGTGAAAATGGAAGGTACGAGATGATACAAGTTGACGCGAGTGTAACTAGAGTTGATACGAGAGTGACACGAATCTTTCCGATGTTGTTTGTGGTTGTCAATCCTGCGGATCGATTCTGTAAAAATCTCACCGTGAAAAGTTAGGTGAAGTGAGCTGTCAAGAGTATCATTCCCTAGCATCACGATGACACTGACAGCTCACTCCACGCTCACTTCACCTAAGTTTTCACGGTGAGATGGTTACAGAATCGCACTGCTGTAATAATTATTCGAAGAGCGGCGAGCAGCCGAGCGCGCGCGGTTCGGTCAGCTGTTTTGTAAGGTGTAATATTTCGTGATTTTTTTTTAAAACCATACCAAAACAATCGTTTCGTTGCCCTAATTTATATGACAGTGTCATTTACAGTTTTAGAACTAAGTTCTGTAAAGTACGTAAAGTGATTTTTTTTTTCGATAACGACACTAGCTAGCGAAACTTTACCCAACAATTGGGTAAGTTTCGACAGATAATTTAATTTGACCCTGTATACTGGTTATACAATAATATTTTGCAAACTAAATGAGGTCAGTGTATCCTATTTGACTACTCTGAGAACTCATAGGCCACAGTCTCTTTTAAAGTCCAGACATAATCTTGGTCAGATCATGTGATTGAAATTCAGCTCATACCTTGTCTACTAAGTAGCCTTGGAGTATGCGGCTCTGCTGCAGCATATCCTCCGAAGCTGTGACTCTTGGAGACAGGACCCCGGGCACCACGCCAGGACCCACTTGACCCTGGAACACTGCCCTCGAGGGATTGCACCTGGGGAAGGATACAATGGTTTAGAGTAAACTAGTCGTGAGCTTGAACTCGCTGGTGGTCATGGCCAAAGAGCACGCTGTCTCGCCTGGCTTCGTGTCCGACAGCGCTAGTATACGTGATGAGCAGTTAGACGCTAGTCTACACGAACAACGTCTAGTTCTCACGCACAGAAACACCGTTTCGAACTGACAGGCGCGTAAAAAGATTCGAAAAGTGCTTCGGAAAATTGAGTTTTATTAATAAACCACTGCATAAATCAATTACAAATAGAGTTTATTGATCTCTTCGATAACTGAGCTTTGTCGGTACGGACTTGGTTTTGAAGATTTTACAGTTCCTTTATTACTTATTTACACCCAAAGTCACGTTAAAAAAAAAACAAGAAAAACTAATCTTTGTTGGCTCATAACTTTTTAATGGCTTTTTATTTTACTATTCTGTTTCCGTACAGACACAATTAATAATAAGTCAAAATGATATCATGTTTAACTTTGGATGCACAATGTCAAACAGTGGAGTAATATTCTCCCGAAATTTGTATCGAAAAAATATCGAAAAGTGGCACCTTAAAATAAACTTCCGAAGAGGCAGTAACGGGTGGATTCTTAAACGCTACTTAATTTTACGTTGCTGCGGGATAATTGCGTAATACACTAACCCCCCTTACTAATAAACGTTGTATAGCGTCTGTATAGTTACAAACGCTTTGTCTTCTTCTTTCAAAAGTCAAATTACTGACGACTGAAAGAGAGAAACCGGTGTGTAACTATTCATCTAATATAATACGTTTATTAGTGAGGGGGTAAGTCGCAATGGCGTTCATTTTGACAGTTCAACAATATTCATTGCGCGGTTAACATTGTAGAGCAGCCACATTTTTCTAACATATGAAGCAATGGATTGGTAATTTCCTTCAAAATGATTCAATTTTGATGTGCAATTAGGATGCTGTTCATTTGAAGTTGTCTCTTGTCACTTTAAAGTGACAACAACTTACAAACAAACATACATACAGGAATATTTTTTATTCAGTGCGCAAACTTTGACAAAATAAACTTATATGAGTTTTATTAAACACGTTGTTTTTATTTTGATATGTTTTAGTACAAAAAAATAAAGTTATCGATAACGAAAGATGTCTACTTTCAAATTGACTTTATGGCCACTCACCGGCGCGTGACGCAGCGGAGCGCGCATAAGTACCTAGATATCAGCTGTGCGCTCGTTCATTTTTCGTTCACAGGCGTAGGTAGGTATTTCCGTGGGTTACAATGTACGAACTAAACTTTTTAAGACTAGGCCGCGATGTGAAGTTTTGAAGCTTCCATACCGCGTACTGGCTCACACCAAAGCGACGTGCCGCATCGTTGGTACTTGGATCCCGCTCGAAGAAATCAAAAATGGTTTCTTCGGTTTCGACCGCCAGTCAAGGTCTGCCAAACTCTTGTGCGTGATTCGGGGTCCTGAACTAATCGTGATCAAACAGCCATTGATTGGCTGCTAAAATGATCCTTTCACTAGGGACCGCGGGGTTAAGGATGCCATGGGCTCGCATTCGAGGTACGCTCTCCATCGCATACATTCTGCGAGCTGCTCGTAAACTTTCACCACTTAATAAATACACTCGCACCATCTCCTAAAACTCGCGGTTACTAAAGTCCGACATCGTGACCGGTAGGTACGAGTTCGACACACACGCGGCACGGGGGTTGCGAGCAAAAGCGATTGGACGCGAGGTCACGATAGATGAGATGAGCAGACTGCGACTGTCGGGACTCGGGCACCCGCCACCCGCAGCACTCTGCTGCCCCGCCCGGGTTTTACCCCGATGCAACACCACCACGTGCGCCACCCAGGCGGCGCGTGCGCCCATTGTTCGTTATTACGAATAGACAGTGTCCATATTTTGCTGATTTAAAGTCGGATAAAAAAATTAATAAATAAAAAAAAAAAATTGACAAATAATGGGAATGTGTTCTATTACTAATACTGAACCACCAAAATTTTTTTGCGCACTCCTTAAAAAATATTCCTGTATATATACGGGTCGAATACAGAACCTCCTTTTTAAAGTCGCATGAAATTGATGTAGGTTGTCAATTTGCTTAACCGATTAATTTGCCTGGCTGTAATATACAAGAAAATACTCATTGACCAAGATTTAGAGAAACTTCAGAACATACCTTCAACAATTTATTTCTCCCGCCTCCTTCGGGTGTGAGTACCTTGATGGGTCCGGAAGCAAGCCACGGCCATTGCGATTCGTCTTGCTGCAACCAAATAAATCAGGTTAAAGTATGAATTCTATGTACTGATGAGTCGGTATGAAGCGATGTAAGGACGAAGAAGATAGTCTGTTAGGAACTACGAATAATAAAAGTCAAGAAATGTAACTCAAGCTCAAAAATGGCACCACGCAAATGTTTACCGCGGTGGGCGTTGCCGAAAAGGCCACCGCGCACCAGAACCAATTACGGCGCTTGCCGGAATATAACGCTTTACGCGAGCGCTGCTGATTGGCTTATTTGCATGTGTGTTCTTTCGTTCGAATACTCGAGGCGAATTTCTCGTTGATTTTGTTCATACTTACGCTTCCTGACTTTTTATTATTCGTAGGCTAGGAAACACAAATGTCATATTTTATCGCCAGCACATCAAGCTATCCGAAACTGTCAAATTTTCCCAATCAACTTTGAACCTTATGCTTTAGCGATAAAGTTGAAAATCTATTAAAGAAATTTGATAGATTGTAGTAGCTTGATGTGCTGGCGTCTGTACAAAAAATAAATACTGGTATAAAAACAAAATTTTTGACCGAGCTATAAAATAAATTAATTTTTCATATTGCGCCGACCCTATTAATATTGGAATACGGTATAAGTACAGTCAACACCAAAAGTAGATGATGAAAATCAGAAATTCAATACTAATGAATGGGGTTCGCGTCAGAACTGTGTGGCGTCGAAGTGTCGTTATGTGATTGTAAATTATACCAAACATTTACTACTCCGACGCCACACAGTTCTGACGCGAACTCCGTTAACTAATTAGTATTGAATTTCTGATTTTCATCATCTACTTTTGCTGTTGACTGTACAATATATTATCATCTGCCTAACATTTTCTCAACTATTTTGGGTTCGGCTTTCAGTCTAATGGGATGCAGCTGAACACCAGTATTTTACATGGAGCGACTGCCTATCTGACCTCCACAACCCAGTTACTGGGTATCAAGATACCCTTTGGTAAGACTGGTTTACAGGCTTTCGGGCTTCTGACGACCCGAAACGACTGTCAAAGATCCACGAATAACAGCTGGGACCAACGGCTTAGGTGAATACTTCAGGTAGCCCGCGAAATTCAAATATTCTTACAGAATTATAATCTTTAAAGTCATCAATACAACTCTATAAGACCAGGTAATCCTATCTACGACAATTCCATGATTTTAGGATTACCTGTAGGCCAATTCTGCTAATTTAAAACGTTCAAAATCTAGTCGCAGTCTCATCTTGGCGACAAACAAATGTCAAAAACTTGTCAAAATGTAGGGAAATTTGAAGTATTTTTGACAGATTGAGACTGAGATCAGACTGTGAACGTTCTTAAAAATTACGAGAATTGCCCCTCAGGTCTTAAAGAATCTAATACTGACTTGCAAATTGCAAAAAACGTAAGAAAATTTGGATTTCGCGGGCTACCTGGAGCATCCACCTTAACGTGCTTTCCAAGGAGGGGTCTCGGTATGTAAAAATGGTCACCCATCCACGGACCGATCGCGGCAATCGTAGATTCACCTCATCGATCGACACCTGCGGCTGTTATGAATTTAAATAGAAAATCATACATTTTACTTCATTTTTATTTTACTTTACATCGATACCCGTCTTGTCTGAGAAGTTTTGCCAAATTTTATATTTTATTAAATTTATAAAACAAGGGAACGTTATTGCGAGATTTTGCGCCTTATTCGTTTTATAACTGTCTGAATGTTTAGTTCTTAGTGACCAAGATAGTTACCGAGCTGAATATCCTCCGTCTCACTTTCTCGTACTCCCTCTCTCTCTGCTCCAGGGATTTGCTTCTGTTGTTAGCGAGCGAGCCGGCGCCCGGCTCGTCCAGCGAGTGGGTGTCGCGTTTTAATATGGACCTGTTGAAGAAATAATACAAATAAACAAAGTGAACTGTCGTGTTGTCAAATAAAATGGGCAAAACAGTATTTTTTCTTACATTTTTGTTTTTTTTATACATGTCTTAGTTACAATAGGCTTGTCAACTGAAAAAATGTAATTAGTCAGTTAGATTATCAAAAAATATTTGACCCGTATTTTGTCTTTTGTTACGTAAACCAAAATTGACGAAGATACGACGCTTTTAAAATTCTCAATACGTCACACCTGTGCGTTCTGACGTCACGAGCCCCCACTCCCGAGTTTTGATGCGTTTTATCTTTGTCAATATTCATTGATTTACAAAAACAAAAAACACTTGTCCATTATTTTCCAATACTCTAACTGACGGACTAAATAGCTTTTCAATTTATTGATGGTGGAAACTAGCCCATTTGACACTAGTTTTACTCTTAACTCGAAAGCTGTTCGGATTAAGACTGCCGACCGTACAGTGGCGCCCTCATCGTTTGTTTGGTTATTTCATACAATTTAGAATGAAAATGCAGAAAATAAGCACGTTAAGTTGTGCTTCACAAGATTATACGTTAATATTATTAGAAACGGTAGTTTTATATTGTTTAGTTCTATTATAATCCTTAAAACGGAACATAGTGGCCACTTTTATCCGTTTTAAGGATTATAATGAAACTAAACAATATAAAACTACCGCTTCTAATAATATTAACGTATAATCTTGTGAAGCACAACTTAACGTGCTTATTTTCTGCATTTTCATTCTAAACTGTATTAAATAACTAAACAAACGATGAGGGCGCCACTGTGCGGTCGGCACAGTCTTAAGGTGGCAGGTGAAGTAATCGAGCGTCACAAATAATTATGTTACAGAAAGCAATTATAATTATTACTCTCACGATATTTTATAGCAAAGACAACGCGCGTTTGCAAAAAAATGAGTGTGCCTACATCGCGTTCTTAACTTGTTTTGGTTGTATTGACGCAATTCTACTGCGTTTAGGTTTTAGAGCCTTATCACACTGGCGATTTGCAAGCGAGTCTGAAGCGAGGCGAGTGCGCAGCGAGCTCACCGCGAGTACGCAGCGAGCGTGCGGCAAACTCGCCGCGAATAGCGCCTTCGACGCCATTTTGTACACTCGTGGCGTCTCAGGGCACCAGACGGGGCAATTCTCGTAATTTTAAGACCGTGTGAACGTTCTGATCTCAGTCTCAATCTGTCAAAAATACGTCTAATTTCCCGACATTTTGACATTTGTTTGTCGCTGAGATGAGACTGCGACTAGATTTTGAACGTTTTGAATTTGAAGAGAATTGGCCTTCAGTTCTGTGCGTGGGCACAGAAGTTTGTCACATGTGGCAGACATGTCCTGTCCAGTCTCGTTTAAGTTGTGCAGCCTTATAATAATGTTGTAATAGTTGTTTACTTGGCATGCGGCACGTCGGGCTGGTGGCGCAGCGGGCTGGGCGGGAACGTGGCCGTGCACCACTCCTTGAAGCTGGTGCAGGGGATGCGGCCGCCCGATGTGCCTGTGGAACAATAACACAATATACATGTGGAAATGGCAACGATAAATAAAAACATAGGAGTATTTAGGAACTGTCAAATAAATCCTAACGTTGAAATTAAAAAAGTGATTTTTTTCTAACATTATTAAATAGCTTAGAAGTGTAAACCAAAAAAGAACATTATTTAAATATTGCGGCAACAGCGCGGTGTCATTTACTCAATGAACATATGGCCGAAACCTGAAAAAATGGTATAGGTCAGTGAGCCGGACACATCATTTTTTAAGGTTTGTAAAAAAAATGTAACGTTTCTCTACGTAATAACTTCCGCATGCATGACTCTTATGTCTCAAGCATAAGGTATAATATTCATTAATTCGCATCGGGAAATAAAATTTAAGAACACGAAGGTTATTGCTGGCAACATGTTATGTTTAACTGCAGATGTCTTTAACCTGTAGAAAATGTTAAAAATTAAAAATAATGTCCAGTGAATAAATTGGATATACATATTTCATTGAACTTTTGTATGCAGACTGGGAACATCATTAGGTATACGAAGCGTTTTTTTCTTCGCAAGTGTGTTGTAAAACGTCGTATAAAACGCGTGTGCATTGATCATTACACACGCGGCTTCCTTATCGTGCGAGCCGCAGGGTCGGCTTCCAGTCTAACCTAATGCAGCTGAATACCAGTGTTTTACATGGAGCGACTGCCTATCTGATCTCCACAACCCAGTTATCGCGTAACACGATACCCATTGGTAAGACTGGTTGTCAGACCATCGGGCTTGAATTTCAAAAATTGTTTTATTTCTATGAATATAATTAGCGCTAAATCTATTTAGTGATAAAAAATCTTGGCTTAAATATCCTAATTCTTCTATCCTATTATACAGGGTGTCATCTTTTTATGTAGACTGCGGCCTTTTGATATACTTAGCATTAGCTGCGCCGCGCGGTTTCATCTGCATAAGTTTCGATCCTGTGGGAATATCGGGATAAAAAGTAGCCTATATGTTAATCCAGGGTGTCAGCTACTTCCATACAAAATTTTATCAAAATTGGTCCAGCCGTTTGAATGTGAAGAAGTAACAAACATATAAACACACACACACACACTCACAAACTTTCGCCTTTATAATATTAGTGTGATGTGATATCGTCTTTAAATTCAGGCAGGACGTGGTTTTTACGTTGAGTTTCCTTTTTACATAGCGCACGCTTAATAATAAACCGGAATATGTCAAAAATTAAGGATTCCCACTTTTTTTAATAAAACGAACTAACTTCGACTGAAAAATCTATAGGTACAATCCCACCATGCGAAACAAACTAAAATGGCCGATTGTTAGATCATCCCTCTCTTTTCTACAAAGGCGCGCGACAATGCATTCAACTTTGACCGTGATTTTCCAAGAAAGTGAAGTTTTGTCTTATTCCGGTTTATTATTAAGCGTGCGATAGGAAATGTTGTCAATTGATTCAAAATTTAGTCTTTTTAAGTCTATTGCAATTCAATTAATATAACTTACCGCTCTTAGACACTAATACCGAAGTTTTGTTGGTCATATCGAGATGATGCGACAGTTGGAACAGCGCGGCGCAGCGGTGCACCAGCATGCGGCCGTATGACGTCATCACCGGGAAACGGACTATGCAGCGGCTGTCAAAGGAAAAACAAAAAACCATCAGTAAAACGGAACGATTTGTTTGAAAGAAAGAAAGCAAAAGTTTTATTGTGACTTATATAGGAAGATCACAAACTAAAATTAAACACAATTATAAATAAAAATGAAAAAACAAAATTATATAAAAATAAAGTACCTACTTAAAAAAAAAACACGAGTCCTGTACGAGGCCAAAACCCATTTAAAAATAAATGTCGCAGTCCTGGTATTCTGACAGACCCCTCGGTTTTGTAGGTACTAAGTAAATGATAGTGAAAATGGGACTAATTAAGCCACATTTATCGTAGACTATTTTATATCTCGTGTGTCTTAAGTAAGGCGGATCACCCACTTTACGCGGCGGGACGCAGATAACGCGCCACCGCGCGTGATTTTTTACATACAAATTCAATAAAAACGCGCTTCCGTGCGGGGAATTTGGCTCCGTTTCCCGCGCTCCGTCGCGTGAAACGTTGCAGTGGGTGATCCGCCTTACATAAAAGCGTGACTCAAGGTGAATGGGAAGTGGTAGACCGCGAAATTCAAATTTTCTTACGTTTTTTGCAATTTGCAGGTCGGTGTCAGGTTGTATCTTGATCAAAATTTTATTCGCGACTATAACAGGTACGTATTTACAGAATTATAATCATAGGAAACATTCATACATCTTTATAAGTGAGATTTGTACCATAAACACTTTTCCCTAGGAGATTTTTTCTTGTGGTACAAATCTAAGTTAGGAAGATGTATTAATGATTATAATGATTATAATTCTTTAGATACGTACCTGTTATAGTCGCGAATCAAATTTTGATCAAGATACAACCTAAAACAGACCTGCAAATTGCAAAAAAGTTTAAAAAATTTGAATTTCGCGGTAACCACTGCGCAATCACCGTGTGAGTTTAGGTCACACAGTGCTATAAAATAACTTCATGTAGTATTAGTCACTTTCCTGGCCGCCTGTATATTACAAAGCCATTATGACGCTAGTAAGAACTCTGCTTACCCAGTATCATTAACAAGCGCATGTAACTCTCGTTCTATCTTCAGTAGCGCCATTCTGTCGCGCATGTTCTTATTGAGAGTGTCCCTTATGAAGTGCACCAGTTCTGGACCCGTTGGCTCGTAGCGGTCGTCTGAAATGGGATGATATCATCATCATCTGTCTCCAATCATGTTGGGGTCGGCTTCCAGTCTAACCGGATGCAGCTGAATACCAGTATTTTACATGGAGCGACTGCCTATCTGACCTCCACAACCCAATTACTGGGTAATACGATGCCCCTTGGAAAGACTGGTTGTCAGATTTTTGGAAAATAGGATGATATATATGGTGTTAAAAAATTAACCCGACAATTTTTAAGAGGTGCTTTAGACCATCGAACTGAACAACTTTCAATATATCGACGGTGTAGTATAAATATACAACGTGTAACGTTAAATGCGCAAAACCTGAAAATAGTTTGTTCATAATTGACTACTGAATCGATTTCAGTAACTTTTATTAAAGGTTTTTTTTTTTAATTATGTATTTTTCCATACTATCCGCCGATTGAGCCAAAGAAAATTAAGTCTTATTTTAAGGCAATAAGACTCAATTTTGAATGCATAAAACAATGCTAGGATCAACAAACACGATTTTCTTAATAAAAATAGTTAGCTTTAAAAAAAATAGTTTTGGTCATTTTATTATGCTTTTAACTCAATGCTCTAATTGGGGTGTATGAGGTTTTGCGCATTTAACGTTACACGTTGTATAAGGTGTTAAAAAATTAACCCGACAAACTTTAAGAGGTGCTTTAGACCATAGAACTGAACAACTTTTAATATATCGACGGTGTAGTATCAATATAATTATAATAAATAAAAAACCATGATTTTACAGGAGGCGAAAAAAACGTTGCATTTCTATAGTTTTTAATATTTGAATAAAAAAAATCGGTTGTCAGTAAAGTCGGTTTACTGACGATAGTTGAACGTGACAACGTCATAAGAAAATACTAAAAAAAAAGAAAAAAAAAAATCTTTTTTTTCATTCTTTATTTTTTTTTTTCGATTGTGCCTCTTTGTCGCTCGTTCCGCGCTCTCGCTTGCACTTCAAGCCTTAAATGGAACGCCTCAGAGCGAGGTAACGCCGCATGACGTCATGTTTTTTCGTGCGTGCAGCCAGCTTCAATTATAAGACGTTGTCACGTCAAAAGTAACTTATATTAAAAAAAAATAGTAGTACGCTAGTGATTTTAAGACCTTATGTAAAGACCTTATGCAAATACGAGCTATTTCATATTTTACCTAAGAATCTATACATATAATAAAATCGTAGGAAAGTCAAAACTGTACATTGAATATTTTTAAAAAAGAATACTTGGGGCGTGATCTACAATCAATATCGAAGCCAAAAATATAGTTTTTAGAATTTTTGTCTGTTTGTCTGTTTGTCTGTTTGTCTGTCCGGGATAAACTCAAAAAGTACTGCATGGATTTACTTCAAATTTTGCATGAATATTACTAAGAGGTTAGGTCAACATATAGGCTACATATTATCACGCTATCACCTACGGGGGAGGAGCTGTGAATCTTTATTTTTCTTACGCATTCTGTGACAGCGTGTAATCTAACGAAGCATATTTAAATGTTGTTTTTGAGTAAGCCATGCTGTTATCTAGCTTTACACTATAAAAACTACTCCATTTAAGTAACTTGGGCAGAGAAATATAGTTTAATGAATGTTAGTAGTATAAAGACAATTTTAAAACAGCGCCATCTATGAGATTTCATAAAAATCAAATCAAGTTACATGTTAACATTTTTTGGAAATTAATAATTTAAATTTGATCATGTTGGCGAGGTAAGTAGTTAGTTATTCTTAAAATTGATAGATGGTGATGTGCATTTTCTTCATAAGTTGTATCGTATAGTTCGTTTTGACAAATTCAAGTTCCAACAAAACCCTCAAAATCTTGAGCAGAGTTGACGAAGACAATTTAAAAAAAATGCAGTGTTAAGTATTACAAAAAAGTTATGTTCATTGATGATGATCATTTCATTTCATGACACCCTCGCGGAGGCTAGCGTCAGTGACAGTCCCAGCCACATGCGTCATCTGTTTGCCGTCATCTTGGTGTTTTGTGGAGTCGCGAACCCGGTAGCTTTGTGGGAGAAGTATCGCCATCATCTGTCTGAAGATTTTCTACGGGCTTTGAGGCGTGCTACTGGAGACGAAGTCGAAGTAACTGATGAACGCGTGCTGAACACCTGTCTCAGTTCACTTCAAGATGTGGTCATTTCTATCGGCGGCAATCCACTGATCGAATATGGGTTACCAGCTCCCCAATCATCACCGTATCAAGACTGTGGAGTATAACGCTGAGACAAATTACGATCCGGGCGAAATTACCACCATACAAAATGACCATGTAGCTTTGTTCTCTTCAGAGCAAAAACTTTATGACACCGTCCTTGAAAGCGTTGGGCAAAACCAGGGTAAAATGTTTTTCTTGGATGCTCCTGGTGGAACAGGAAAAACATTTGTTACCACTGGCATACTTGCAGAGGTCAGGAGGCAAGGCAAAACTGCTATTGCTGTAGCGTCTTCGGGAATCGCTACCACACTGCTTCCGAGTGGCAAGATAGCACATGCCATGTTTAAAATTCCCATCGATTTAGAGAGCGCCAAAACGCCTGTTTGTGGTGTGTCACGTGACAGCGATAAGGGACACGTGCTCAAGGATTGCTCTCTGATCGTATTGGATGAGTGTACGATGGCCAATAGGAAGGCAGTTGAGGCCGTGGACAGAATCCTGCAGGACATCCGCAGGAACGAACATTTGATGGGTGGTGTCACAGTTCTGTTCAGTGGTGATTTTCGGCAAACGCTTCCAGTGGTGACGCGGGACTCGAGGGCTGACGAGGTGAATGCTTCGTTGAAACGCTCTTCGTTGTGGTCACGAGTTCGTACGCTGCGCTTGACCATTAATATGAGAGCTCGGCTCAGCGGCAATGCACGTGCTCAAGAATTCTCCGATGTCCTTCTAAGTCTTGCCGAAGGCACTCTACCAGAAGAGATAGGTGGACAGGTGGTGCTTCCAGAGTCTCTTGGTAAAGTGGTATCCAGCTTAGAAGAACTAATTCGCTGTGTGTACGGGGACATCAGTCGTATACCGCACCAGCAGAATTCTTGGGTGTGTGAGCGGGCCATTTTGATGCCCAAAAATGATCAGGCTGCAGCAATTAACGAATGCATTCTCTCGGAAATTGAGAATAAAGTGGGAATAAAGTGGTCTACACCTCGATAAACACTGTTGTCGAGCAAGATGACGCCACACATTATCCCGTGAAATTTCTGAGCTCCCTGTCAGCAAGTGGACTTCCAACGCATACCATCAAGCTGAAGGTCGGTGTTCCGATTATGCTTCTTCGGAACCTATCTCCTCCGAAGTTGTGTAACCCGCCTTAAAGTCATCTCGCTCCACAGACACACCATTAAGGCGGAAATTCTTACGGGTTGTGGCGTCGGCGAGGCAGTATTTATACCACGCATTCCCCTCATACCTCATAACTTACCGTTCCAGTTCAAGCGCGTAGAGTTCCCCGTGAGTGTTTGCTTCGCGATGACCATCAATAAGTCGCAGGTTGCAGGGGCAGAGACTGAGGGCAGCGGATGTCGACCTCAGGACGAGTTGCTTCTCACAAGGGCAACTGTACGTCGCTTGCTCCCGCGTCACCAGTCCTGACTCTCTTTACATTTTGGCTCCTGGCAGCATAACTACCAACGTAGTTTATAGAGAAGTGTTGTAAGGTGATACCTTTGTACGTATTTTTACTCTTTTGTGTCCTGGAATGTATTCCTGCATTATTTTCTCTATTTCCTTCAGTCACATCTTATGACTGAACTCAGCAGGATTCCCATATAACTCTCTTCACTTGCAAAAAAAAACTTATATTTTAATGCTATTTTAAAAGTTGTGTACTTATAATGCTATAGCGACACTGGCATCTTAGGTATTTTTGGTGCTTTAGAGCCTTCACGCAGACGACGTCGCGGGCAGCAGCTAGTATGCAATAAAGTGAAAATCGCTAAAATGTTAGTTATTAGATATTCATACTTCACCGTCGATATGTTAATTAAACTAATAATATGTTGGACTCACCGGAATCATTTCTAGTTAACATCCGAGGTCTAGGCTCTTTACGTTCTGGACATCTGAAAATAATAAACATATCGACGACGTGAGTTTGTTAATTTGACATATTTCATATTCAGATTCCATAAAAGTTTGGTGATTGGCATCCTTCGAGAGTGCGCTCCATTTTGATGATGTGGCGCAGTGATAGAAATTTTCTGTCACGGTGACAAGATACTCGTGCGCGCCTGCTGTTACAGCAGTGCTATTCTATAAAAATCTCACCGTGAAAACTAAGGTGAAGTGAGCTGTCATTCCACTTTGCCAGGCCTGTTGGTCTAGTGGTTAGTGACCCTGATTGCTATGCCGGAGGTCGTGGGTTCGATTCCCACCCAGGACAAATGTTTGTGTAATGAGCACGATAATTTGTTCTGTGTCTGGGTGTAATTTATCTATAATATTTATGTATTTAGAAATATACAATGTATAAGTATGTTTATCAGTTGTCTAGTACCCATAACACAAGCTCTGCTTAGCTTGGGACTAGATGGCGTTGTGTGATAGTTGTGGAATATTATTATTATTATTATTACCTGATGTTAGGGATTGCCTCCATTGATAGTTCACTTCACGCTCCCTTCACCTATGTTATCACGGTGAGATTTTTACAGAATCGATCGGCAGGACTGTCACAGATATTTTACTTCTGACAGGAGTAACCCAATAGTAACGTTATTATAACTAGAACTAGCTGCGCCCCGCAGTTTCACCCGCATAAGTGTCAATCCCGTGGGAATATCGGGATAAAAAGTAGCCTATATGTTAATCCAGGGTGTCAGCTACCTCCATACAAAATTTTATCAAAATTGGTCCAGCCGTTTGAGCGTGAAGAAGTAACAAACATATAAACACACACACACACACAAACTGTCGCCTTTATAATATTAGTGTGATATAGATCTCTGTGAATTTGACAAACTTGTTAATGGCAGCAATCATATTGCAATGGCAATAAAAATCACTGTGATTTTGGCAGTGATGCAAACTAAGTCATGAGTTCATTTCGCTGCCCTAGTTCAATAGTAAGATATCTTTAAAAAAATCAAAATTGAGAGAAGTTTTGTTTCATGTGAAAAATTTGCTCTTCTGTCCGGTCCAAAAATCGGATATGTGTAAAACGCAACCAAAGTGCCTAAATTTCAATGTCTAACTGAGACATTTAAGCATATTTTTACCGCCCTTAAGTTCAAGATTCTTGATATCTTAAGATATTCATAAAGTCAGAAAGATTTTTACTTTTATTTTATTTCTACACAGAGACTTCTTCAAATGTCCCTAAAACATTAAACTAAGCTATAGTTTTAAAAAATCAGCTACATTTCAATTAACAACGCGTGTTAATAATGACAGAAAAAGCATAAAAGTATGAATATCTCAAAACATACTTTGTTCAACATAATTATCTTACTGTTGAACTAGGGCGGCGATTTCGCTGGGGCTCTGTCTTGCACAGGATCGCAGCATAATGCTGAGCGATAGCCGTTTTGCGTGGATGTGACGCATGTTTCCCCCTACCTTTTATTTATTTTATTTTTTGTGTTTTTGTTCTTTTTGCGTCATGTTCACCGCAAATAAACGTATTTTCTTTCTTTTTATTTCGTGGTAACAAATGAAGTTCGACTTACCTACAGTAATAAGGTTGGTCGTCAACATCGAGACTGCTCGATTTTCTCATCGTGTCGTTATTGTAATTAGATGCACCTGTAAATAAAAAAAAAACGGTCAAATGCGAGTTAGACTCACGCACCGATGGTTCCGTACACGCTTACGTTCCGTTTACGCTACACCTACGTATAGAACATCAAATTTTGTTTTTAATAACCGACGAAAAATTTTTTCAACGCCCCCTACGTTGTGAATGTGTGTAAATCCATGGTTGCCCGTCGATGCCCCTGGGACTCTGGCACCCTGTATATTTCTGTGAAATGCTAAAATATTATTGTTCCTATATTTCTGTTGTTACCTGTATCAGTATCGGAGGAGTCGGGACAGTCGTCGGGGCACACGATGCCGGAGTCCTGCTTCGTCGCGCAGTAGTGGCGGCGGCGACGTCCTCTGAAATACAAACAGCATATTATACGATCCGATCTAGCTTGCCCATTGCTGTCCTTACCAGCGACGCCCTAAGCCGAGGTTCGTACCCCTTAGCGGTGCTCTTAGCGTGTAAAGCATCCGTTAAGATAAGCTATATATTTTTAAAACACACATTCAGGGGTTCGCAACCTTTGGATCAAATAAAACAGTTGTGTAATTATTTTTATATAGCGATATAATTATGTTAACACACACACCTAATTACTGTCGTCAAACTATTCCGAGTATTCTGCATCTGCATTCTGCAGCATTGACAGCGTCAGCGTGAACTAACTTCAAAACATTAGACGAAAGCGCTTTGTATCGCTAAAATATAACCCAACCACGTGAAATTGCTCGTTAGTTTCGTATAACACGTATATTACTTTGAGTTGATTGAATTTGGGATCATTTGTTGTTAATTGAATTGTCGCTACGGAACTTAGTAGAAGTTCTTTCAATACAAAATTTATAGCTTCTCGTGACGGATACTTTAGTCGCTTGGTTTATAAATTGTATGCCCTGGCTGATATTAAGGTACCCACAGGGTAGGTCGGTTAAGCAGCCCGTAACCTGCAAGGTTCACCTGTGAGATGCCTTACACAAAAAAAATTGGTTAAGTGCGAGTCGAACTCGCATACCGAGGTTTCTGTACAAATTTGTAGGTATGTAAATAGTTTACCACCAAGACCAGACGATGTGCAATTTGTACGCGAAAAATTTGAAATCGTAATAAAATCCTGAGAGTCTAATTGTCCTAAGTGTGCGTTATTGTATAAACCATACGTTCTACCGTTTGGTCAAATTTTCTAGTCTGCTCAGCGCCTTACTGCTTATTGCCTGCGTAAAACGACACGCATGCGCATCACTTAAACGACTTTGACTGTGTCACCTCTAAACAACTTTTTATTTATTTTCTCCGCAATCGCTGTTGCAAGACGAGTGTTTTTTGAGCGTATAGCGCGTTGCGACGGAAAACACGGTCTTCGAGAGGAATGTCGTAGGCTGATTATGCTAGGAGATGAGGTACCTGCAGTGGACGCAGGCGGCGCAGTAGCCGCACACGCAGCTCACGCGCGGGTTGTTTGACAGCAGGTCGCGCGATGCGTCTGAGTGCCAGCGACGAGTGCGGTGACGCTCGTGGTGCGAGTTGTCCCAGCCGCCTGATGTTATCTGTGAGAGAACGAGATAATGGCCCCGATTCTATTGTTCACAAACTAAACTAAATTTAAGTTCTTATATCTAGGTATCTTTTAGGTTTTTTTTTTTATTTAGGTATCTTTTTCTTTCTATATCATTAGGAAAAGGACAGAAGATAAATATTAGTTCAGTCCTGTCAAATTAGATAATCCATAGACAAGTTTAGACGTGATTAAAAAATTGGCTACTAAAAATACGTCAATTTACGTCAGGCGCCGACTAATTTGATAGGACTAAACTAATATATACCTTCTGTCCTTTTCATAATGAAATAGAAAGAAAAAGATGCACTGAACTTAAATTTAGTTTAGTTTGTGAAGAACAGAATCGGGGCCAATAATAGTCTTTATTAAAATTATACGGTAAGGTATGATGACAAATTTTTTATTTGAACTCTAAAAAATATTATTTTTGCAAACGGTGCAAACAATATTACAAAAAAAAAAAAATTAAGCTTCAAGGACGGGAATAATCCCCTCCAAAAACTTTAATGGCTTCTCCATAATTTCCACCGATTTTTTTGATTATCTCATTTTACTATGCCTTCTTTGAAATTACATGATTTGTTCGAACATTTCTAATATTAATTATCATCCCTTAGATGCCGAATATGCCTTACTGCGTAGATGTTTTATCAGGGTATTTTTTAGGTAATCCTATCTATACTTATAATAAATCTGTAGAGAGGTCAATTCTGTACATGAAATATATTTCCAAAATAACTATCAGCGGGTGATTAGTGATCGATACTGACGCCAAAAATGCAATCAGTAAAATTTTTGTCTGTCTGTCTGTCTGTATGTTCGTTATAGAAACAAAAACCACTCGACGGATTTCAACGAAACTTGGTACAATTGTTCTTCATACTCCTGGGCAGGTTATAGTATACTTTTCATCACGCTACGATCAATAGGAGCAGAGCAGTGAAGGGAAATGTTGGGAAAACAGGATTTCTTTTTAGGTGAAGTAGTAATAGGTTAGTAGTAGTTAGTTAGTAGTAGGTAAGTTTTGGTTAATTTATGTTCAGTATTTTTTAATATTAAGTAGGTAAAAGCGTAGGTACTTTTATTAATTATAGGTATAGGTATTATTAATTATAGTAGTTATAGGTATTTAGTTTTAAGTGAAGTAGGTTTTATTATATATTATTTTATATATTAGACGTAGTTATATATTTTTAGTTATTCAAGCCCCAAGCGGACGCCGGCGTCCGCCCGCTATTGTCTTGAAAAACGCGTTGAATGAGAAATACGCGTTCTCAAGAATCGGCAGAAGAAAGAGCACATCGGTTAAACTCTATGAGAGTTAGTGCCTCAATTTCCGGAAGTCATTATTCCACGCGGACGAAGTCGCTGGCAAAAGCTAGTTATTGAATATATTAGTTATCGCATATTATGATACCATACCTATTACTGGGTATTAGTCAAATATTAGTGAACCGATTCGTTATATTAGTGAGGCGAGTCGCCTCGTTATTACGCGTCCCTATTATTTGACTAATACCTGCCGAGCTATTCTGTTAAAATCTCACCTCGAAAACTTAAGTGACGTGAGCTGTCAATAATGTCAATCCCAAGCATCTGTCATGGTGGGATGATACCGATAGCTCACTTCGCGCTCACTTCACCTAAGTTTTCACGGTGAGATGGTTACAGAATAGTAAATACACCGCTGGTAACCCAGGGCCGTAGCTAGACTTGAATTTAAGGTAGGGCCGCTCTTGTTACCTACTGGTAGGGCGGAAGTAAAAATGTTACTTGATCTGTTCTGGTCAATCGACTTGTGGCTTTCTTGACTTATGTGTCAGTACTTAATTGTTGGGGGTGTTATATAGGCTGACTTTGAAAACATGCGTCAAAATTTAAGGGGGCTCTGGGTTCTACCCATCAATATTAACAACTGTTACTACGGGACCAAAATAGAATTCGCAAAAAAAAAAACTACTTTCCTCGGATTTTAGAGGCTATGGGGTACCTCGTTCCATAAACTGCAATACGAACAAATCCCGCACACATATTTAAAATGCCATCTATGAGCAGAATAAAGAATGAATAATTATATTATGATTGTAAAATGCCGTGGTTAATTCGGAATAGTATACATTTCACTTTAAGTTAAGCTAGTATTTTTTTTCGTCATAACTGAGTTGATGGTGTTTTTTTAAGGTAGGGCATTGCCCCACAATGCCCCCCCCCCCTAGCTACGGCCCTGTGGTAACCTAACCAAAAATAAATATGATTGACGTGTAAGTGTTTGTACAAACCTACTTACATAATAAATCATTTATCATTTAACCTATTACTCTATATTCGCTAATACGGGATGTCCCGTAAGGCGACGTCAAGCCGGAATTGGGTAATAGGCCAAAGACATAATAGTTATCAGAAAAATATAAAAAAAAAACTTTAATAAAATATAATTAAATAAAAAAATAAATTTTGCTTAATAAATTTAGCTGTTCCTTACATTTTGACGACATAGACGAAGATAAATGTAGGGAACAGCTGATTTTTATTTCGCCATTTCAGGTTTGGTCCCATAGTAAAAGTTGTTCATAACGATGAGTACAATCTCCCATATCGGTTTGACGTTTATTCTCCAGACATCGGTTACAGAAGATTGTTTTGCTTTAGCATAGCTTTCTCGAATATCGAGAGAAAGAGATACTGCTGTTAGAAAGAGATGGAGGAAAGTTCAGATGGAATAATGAAAACCGCGGCACAGATTCTGTGTTTCGGAGAGCATTTTTGACTTTGGAGACCAGTTGGAGTAGGTCCTATACAAGTCTATACGGGTAGACGAAAGGCAGTTAGCTTCTATGCTGAAGTTGAAGAAATTACCTTCGAGTCGGGATTTTTCAAAGTTCAGGATGCAAAAGTCAGATTGCAATACTGAATTAATTTTGTCAAAATAGAAGCATAGTCTTAATGGCCAGGCTGATGAAAATTAAAAACTTGAACGAATTAATGTCCAAATTACAAAGGACAAATAATACATAGGTATTCATTTAAATAAGTAATTTAAATTCAAGAAAAAAATAAGCAAGTTAAGTATTGCAACACTCACCTGAATCTCAACTGGCAACTTTTTCTTAAAATCATCACTATCACTATGTTTCACATCACTACTGTTAACCACATCACTACACCTAACACTAACATGACTAGAATCGTCACTCACACTCACAGTTCGTTCATTACTCGCTTCCGCTGCTGTTGCCATGGAGTTCACTACGGTAGGCGACGAGTTTCCCACGCTAGGCGGAGAGTTTTCTACGCTAGGCGACTTTGTGATGTTACTCGCGGCATTTCCAACGACATTCGTACCGTTTTCGATGTAACTCGCAGCTTTACCAACATTATTCACCGCGTTACTGACGTAAGGTGAAGAGTTACCGACGCTAGGCGAAGATTTATCGACGCTAGGAGTCGAGTTTGTGACGGTAGTAGGCGATATTGTGACTGTAGGAGTGGTCGGTTGCGCGGGTGATAACGCGCGCGGCGGTGAATGCGTTTCGCGTAACGCTTGACTTCGTACCAGTTGTTTTGATTTGAAGCTCTGCAAAGAAAGAAAGGTTCATGAATAAAATATACAGCACAACAGTAAGATTAAAAAAAAATCTAAATACACAATTTTTTTAGTATATTATGAACAATAGTTTCCGGTATCTGAAAACCTATGCAATTTACTTATTTAGTTTGTTTGCAAAACTCATGTCAACTTATCCTACGGTATTTGTTATTTTAACACATAACACAGGAGGGATTTTCTGGTGTACAATAAAGTATATATAAATAAATAAATAATTAAAACAGGAACAGCTTACATAAGATTTAACAACAGGTTTCTCATAGATTTTTCCATTTTGGGACGTATTGAGTAAATGCCCAACAAACGCCCAAGAATTGCCCTGCTTTGGTACGTTTATTGGGCGTAAATGGACGTTTATTGGGCATTTACTCAATATATTCCAAAATGCCCAGGCATAAACCCATCTCTAAGTGTGAGTAGCCAAACAATCGCCCTTGCACTTTTATTCTGTTATATCATTAACCTTTTGACCGCCACGGTCGTGTATAGACGACAAATGAAAATGTGCCCAAAACGCCACCGTCGGCTAATGCCGACAAGAAAACACCCTGTTTTAAGTACAAAATAAATAAACTAAATTGAGTTTTCTGTGTTTATACTTAAAAATATGGTGTTTTCTTGTCGGCATTAGCCGACGGTGGCGTTTTGGGCACGTTTTCATTTGTCGTCTATACACGACCGTGGCGGTCAAAGGGTTAAAGATGTAACGTATCATTCGGGCATGTCATTAAAGATGTAACTTATTGTTCGATCATGTTATTACACCATTGTCATTCACCTCTTTTTACACGTGCAGTGGCCAGCTCAATTTTTGAAGAAGCTTATGGACACGCTACGGCCATTTGGAGCCGAGCAAAGTAAAAAAGAACGCGAAGTAAAAACGAACTAATAGCGTGGGCGGGCGATGGGATGTGACGCGGTGGGTCGGGGCGAACGCGCGAAGCAGACGAAGTCGCGGATATAAGCTAGTTATAGGATAAAATATGTAAGCTACCATTATAAAACAAGTCCATAATAATCACTTGTGAGACCTAGAACTCCCTCATTAGCGAGACGTAACACCTATACAGGGTGTCCCTGGAAGTGTGGATCAAATCGAATAGGGGCGTCGGCAAGGTCATTTCCAAACTTTTTGATTCTGAGAATGATTGATGATTGAGAATTATTTTACGGTTCAAAAGTTGTGACCAATTTTTTTCAATCGTTACGCATAGTGCTCAAAGAAAAAAATCATTAAAAAAAACTTAAATTGACAGTTCCTGGTAGTTTTTTTTAAAAATTATTTTGTTCTTTGAGCACTATGCAAAGTGATTGAAAATAACAAAAGTTGGTCATAACTTTTGAACCGTAAAAAATTCACCAATATTCTCAGGACCAAAAAGTTTGGAAATGACTTTGCCCACGCCCCTATTTGATTTGATCCATACTTCCAGGGACACCCTGTATAGCGTTACAGCCTTGTTAGATAACACGTAACATTAATATACTCCTAGACCTTACTTCAGACCTTGTGCCTTCACCTTGGCATTGAGAATGAGGGTGTTACTGTGTTTTATTGTTCTTGTAGACTGCAGAGTAATATCTGACGTTAGGAAGTTTTTAATCTACATTAGTAGTGCTAAGAGTATTGTGAGCTCGAGGCTTAACAAGAACTTTTGGTGAGAATATTTTGACCTTCGAAAGTTTTTGATGATATTCCGACACGTTTGCATTGCCCTGCATAAATATTATTTTCGTCTTCTGGGCAGTAACTAATTCGGATTCCAGAACAGTTTGGACTTGAGAACTATGCGCTTTTAATCCCGTTAATTTAAGAGCTAGAATCAAGCTGACAGGTGAAAATAGTTCTGGAATCTATCATTGGCGCCGATTCCCTTGCTCACAAACAAACCAAATTTAAGTTCAATGCATCTTTTTCTTTTTATTTCATTAAGACTGTGCCGACCCTACAGTGGCGCCCTCATCGTTTGTTTGGTTATTTCATACAATTTAGAATGAAAATGCAGAAAATAAGCACGTTAAGTTGTGCTTCACAAGATTATACGTTAATATTATTATAAAAGGTAGTTTTATATTGTTTAGTTTCATTATAATCCTTAAAACGGATAAAAGTGGCCACTATATTCCGTTTTAAGGATTATGATAAAACTAAACAATATAAAACTACCGCTTCTAATAATATTAACGTATAATCTTGTGAAGCACAACTTAACGTGCTTGTTTTCTGCATTTTCATTCTAAATTGCATGAAATAACCAAACAAACGATGAGGGCGCCACTGTAGGGTCGGCACAGTCTTAAGAAAAGAACAGACGATAAATATTAGTTTAGGCCTATCAAATTAAGATACTCCATAGACAAGTTTAGACGTGATTAAAAAATTGGCTACTAAAAATACGTCAATTTACGTCAGGCGCTGACTAATTTGACAGGACTAAACTAATATTTATCTTCTGTCCTTTTCTTAATGGAATAAAAAGATGCACTGAAGTTACATTTAGTTTAGTTTGTGAACAAGGGAATCGGCGCCATTGTATAGTCCCATCCTAGCCTCAGAGTATATGCATAGAGCACTTTATAATGAACAATACTTCAGCGTCCAATAGGATTGCTTTTGTATGCTTGTTTTGTGGCGATGCTTAGGGAAGTCTAATAGTACTGGTCGTCTTCCAGCTTGCAAGATAAGGCTCATGAAGTAATGATACTCTTTAGGAAAGGATTTCGTCCATGGGAAGGATTTCCACTCACCCTGTTCCTGTTAAGTTGGCTGGTATCTTCAGAGCCGGCGGCGACGTTCTTCTCCACTTCCGTAGTCTCCATTGCTTATGTATTCACACTGGAATTTTAATAACAACTGGTTAAAAGAACATAATGCAACGAGAAAGCGATTTTAAACCTTTACGCCAAAATCAAAAATTTAACATACACACACAAAGATATGTATAACAATAAGGTTTGGGGCGAAGATAGAAGTTGTGAAATTATTGTACCCTTTCGGTTTTCTGTTTGCTGCGCGTTGTCATACGCGGCATTCTACAGCGCGTATGAAAACAACGATAGATGGTACCTGCGATTCACGAACCAGTTCCTCAAAACGCGCGCACGCACGCGTTTCCCACTCGTTGGGGCGCCAGTTTAACATACACACAAAGATAATATGTTTATACACCGAAAGGCTAGGTACAATAATTTTCACGACTTCTAACTTCGTCCCAAACCCTATTGTGTATAAACATATCTTTGTGTGTATGTTAAAAAAGTAATTTATTGAAATTAGGCTGAGGATCAGCACTTTTCGAACGTCAAAATTATATAAGACAGTCCCGCAAAACCCCCGTTCTATGCACTTCCTAGTGCTTTAACTGGGAAGAGTGGGGAGAAGTGGTGCAACAAACTCCCCAGCAACGTAATTCCGTCTGGGTGGAAATTAACTTAAGGGGACTACAGGACCTAAACGCAAAAAACACAAGTTTTATAATGCCTAAAAGTATATGATCGACTACAGCAAACAAGATCAGTAAAATATATACGGTGACTGGTAATTAGTGACCGATACTTAAACACGTGCTTGTACTCATGATAACAAACAACTTTTACTATTGGACCAAACCTGAAATCGCGAAAAAAAAATTCGGCTGTTCCCTACATTTATCTTCGTCTATCTCGTCAAAATGTAGGGAACAGCGGATTCTTTTATGCTAGTTAGATAGTGTGTTGAAAATATAATACAACTGATTTGATACGATAGAAAAAAATTATGAAGATACCTCTAAAAACTTTGTTTTCTCAATAAAAACCATACTAATATACATAAAATCATTCTGATTTTTTGTCAGATTATTCTACAAGCAACATACTAAAGCACTAGTGTTTTATTTTTTAGTCCAAATAATAGATTTTTTGTAAATATATAAGTAACTGCTTCATATTTTGCAATAAATTACCAGCGTTGTGTCATCACGCTTCTTTCTTTTTTATGCAGTCCGACAGTGACCTCGCTTTAGGTCATGTAGTCCCTTTGTGATTCTGATTTCAAGGCAATCCATACTAAGAACTTATTAATAAAAAGGCTTGTTTCTGATTGTATTCAAAAGAGAATACAGGCTCAGAACATAAAATTAGCTTGGTATGACCTCATGAACGAAGGTAAGCTCTTCCAATTTAGCATTACAAGACTTCTCAAGTCCAGCATGTAGTTCGATCACAAAGCGACCACCGGGGTACTTGCGTAACACACTATCAGTATCAATGGTTTTCATTTTGACGTTTCAATAACATTAATTGCGTCGCAAGGGGACCAAGGGTGCCCAGACACGAGGTTATCTGGCGCCCATGTGCTGGTTTGGTCCCTGGGGTGGTCACGGCATGCTATGTGTTCTGGTGCGCCGGTGATGGGGAGTACTCCCCAGAGGAGGGTCCGCGGCAGCCGCGGCGGGTTCACGGATGAGTACTAACGCGTGTCCCTGTTCCCGCCGTATGCGGCAGAGGAGAACACCGTGGAGTTTTAGTGGGTTAGAGTCCCACATAACTGCACTATCTCCCCGTGGTAGTGCAGAATGTATGAGCATTTCTCCACGATAAAAAATAAGGGTATTGGACCATCTAGAAATGGGATTCGAACCCAGTTGAGGAAAGTCCTTTAACAACGTTCCTAGGAAAATTAACTTTCTGTTAAGTTGTTAATACTATAAATATTAAGACATATACTAACCTTCAGTCACTTTTTAAATAACACCTCTAAAACACAGTATTTTTTATATAAAGGGGGAAAATTATTACTTATTATTTATTAAAGAGATTGGACCAACACTGTCTACCGCTAAGAGAAGGCAACTATTTAATATTACATCCATAAACTACAGAGTTAAAGCCTCTTTAGTCAAAAAACTTCTTTTTTCAAACAAAAAAATTCGCGCGCTTAATTTGGTAACTATAGTTTAGAACACAGTATTATTTTTATGTTGGTAAGCTCGTATTTCTTTTTTATTTTTAGTTTTTTTATGACTTTCGTTCTGTGAGCACGTGGACGGCTGTTGACGGAGCGCATTTTTTTGTAAATTCGTTATTACAAGATGGTGGAAAACAGAGGGGGAGCGGAGGAGTTCAGTTGGTGCTTCTTCGGTATCACGGACGCCATGTATCTGTAACAAAGAGAAATGTATTATTAGACATGGTTATTTAAGGATAAAAGGTATAACTAATGCTGGGGCATAACTTATTAAACTTAGGTCTAGAAGACTCGAAATCATCATCATCATCATCATTTATTTATTCAAACAATTTACATTGTGTCGAACATTAGGTAAGTACTTAAATAGTAAAGTGACAGTTAACAATTCACGGGCAAAAACAAGTACATCTTAAAGCTAAAACAAAATAATCAATCAAATAAATGTTAACATGTCTACAAATAATAATTAAAATAAATTCAATGTCAAAGTAATGTCAAATTATAATGCAAAATTGTCAAACGTTATGTCAGATGGTAAGCCAAGTCATACAATAAAAGTCCAAGTCAAAATCAATTTAATAATTAATATAGTTTATTACGAGTTACTTGAGTTGCTTACGAGTTATTTGACATAAAATCCGACACAGAGTAAAAACATTTTTCCAACAAGAAGGATTTCAATTTGTTTTTAAATAAATGAGGGCTGTAAATTGATAACTTTAAATTTGTTGGTAACCTATTAAACAACTCCACTGCTTGATACCCGGAGCAATGCTTAACTATACGTATATTTGGTGATATCTTGTGTTTAAGCTCCTTCCTTCTTGTACTTTCTCGTGTCTTACGTTCATCTTGTGATTCATATTGATGAATGTACTTAGCAAGGTGCGTTAGTATAACTAAAATATACAAACTTGGTACGGTTAATATTTGCAGTTTTTTAAAATAGTCTCTGCATGAGTCTCTTTGTGAGATTCTTACAATAGTCCTGATAGCACGTTTCTGTAAGACAAACGCCTTCTGACAGTTATAACTGTAGCTGTTACCCCAAAGCATGATACTGTATCTTAATCTAGATTCTACCATTGCATAATATATAGCCTTCAGTTGCTTAAGACCCAAAGTATCTCTCAGGCTCCTGAGGGCATAGCATGCTGATGAAATGGAAGAGTCAATTGCGCCTAGCTCCTGTTTCCAGTTTAAATTAACGTCTATGATAATCCCTAAGAACTTCGCTGTATATGTAATAAATCGAAGACAACATGATGTGACATCAATATACAAGATGATTTTTTATTACCGATTCCAACAAGGTGTTTTGTTTTTCCCATGAATATGAACAACTTTCACTATGAAACTATCTCTGAAATCACAAAAAAAAAATCAGCTGTTTCATACATTTTGGTCAAGTAGGTAGGTATTGAACTTTTGTATGAAACAGCTGATTTTTTTTCGTGATTTCAGAGTTGGTCCCCTAATGAAAGTTGTTCATATTCATGGGTAGAACACCCTGTAAAAATTTGGAACCGGTAAAAGAAATCAACCTGTATCATATTCTAGTGACAAATAAACGTTTTTATTTTTGTTCGTTTTTTGTTATTTACTAACCCGCACTAGGCTGGCGTGGTGGATATGTATGGCTAATTCCTCTCAAAGAGAGGAGGCCTGTGTCCCAACAGTGGGCACATTATAGGCTGATTACGCTTATGCTAGAAGCCTGATCAACCATTTCATTCCGTGTAGATATACAGGGTGTCAGATAACCTCTTAAGGGGTCATTGTACTTATCATTATGATCAACTATTACTATGGGACTAAAACTGAAATCGCGAAAAAAAAATCAGCTGTTCCCTACATTTATGTTCGCATAACTCGTCAACATTTATATGAAACAGCTGATTCTTTTTTCGCGATTTCAGGTTTAGTCCCGTAATAATAGTTGTTCATAATAAAAAGTACAATGACCCCTTAAGAGGTTATCCATTATTTACCGGACACCCTGTATAATACGAACGCAAACAGCAAAGTGAAAACTAATCATTCCTATTGTTTTTTTTTGTTTCAATGGCTTCCATAAGGTGTCGCTTTCATTTTATTTAAGTTTCAAGAATTCTTGTTAAGAAAAATGTTTTATTTTTTAAATCAAAACTTCTTATTTCAAAAAGTATTTCAACCTCAATCTCGAAAACGAGATTTCGCCCGATTACCGTGCGAGATCTCGAATGGCCAATCTCGAAAGCAGACATAGCACGCGGGGTCTCAAATTGCCAGTACCGACTCTAAATCACATGCCCGATCTCATCTAAATGTTACCATTGTATAGAATATTAGCACTCCTCATCATCTGCCTTGCCTTTTTCCAACTATTTTGAGGCCGGCTTCCAGTTTAACGGGATGCAGCTGGATACCAGTATTTTACATGGAGCGACTGCCTATCTGACCTCCACAACCCAGTTACTGGGTAACACGATACCCCTTGATAAGATTATCAGACTTTCGGGCTTCTGACAGCCGATAACGACTGTCAAAGATCAAAGAATGACAGCCGGGACCAACGGCTTAACATGCTTTCCAAGGCACGGAGGTGTTTTGGTATGTAAAGATGGTCACCCATCCACGGCAAACGTAGCTTAACCTGATATTACTTAGCCTAAATGTTTTAATCGTAAAGTAGGAATATTAGCACTAAGGATATTTAATTAAAGTAACTATCCACACCTAATGAGTATCTACGGTAGACAGAAGCCAAGCAATTACAGTGCTAGTCTGTGTGACTCACGGCTTTAACTCAATGCCTATACAGGATGGGCAAAAAATCGTGGATCAAACGAAACAGGACGACAGTTGGGGTTATTTGCAGTAGAAAACTTCTCTGTGGCAGTGCCCTAACTTGATCACCTTAAAAGTTATGACAATTTTGAGTGTTTACAGTAAGGTTCTGAAGTTTAAAAATAATTTTTCGTGAGACTTAAAAGATATTGAAAAAAGTGTCAATACTGATAAATCATGGTACCCACTATCATAAAAGCACTTTTGTAGTGATGATGCCTTTTTTATAAATATTTTTTTTTACAGCAAATAACCCCACCTATCGTTTTGTTTCGTTTGATCCATTTTTTGCCCACCCTGTGTATGTATAAGCAGTTTCCATTAGCACTTTTTGTTTGCTTCTGTTTTTGCTATGGCGTCCGACAAATGGAGCAGCGGTGGCCAAATGCTAACGGCCGCAATTTACGAGTAGGTAGGTCGTAGGTTCGAACTCAGACAGGCACTTTGAAGACATGACATCTTCCATCCCGCACTGGGCCCACGTGGTGAATTACGACCCACTCCCTCTCACTGAGAGGAGGCCTGTGTATCAGCCGTGGGAACAGTATAAGCTGATTATGTATGTTTGCAAAAAACACTTGTTACAGATAGTGCAATCCACGAAGACGCGCCCCACTCTTCTTCCGAATCGTTAGTGTTTATCGCTAGTTAATTCCATTAGTGTTTTAGTTCTTTTGATACACACTAATTACCCATTAATAATAATTAGTGTGTATCAACAAAACTAAAACACTAGCGGAATGTTGCACACTTGTGCTGTAAGCATTAGGAAGCAGAGTGGGGCGCGTCTTCGTGGATTGCACTATCTGTAATTGTTGTTATACTGACCCACTGCAGGGCAAAGATTCTCTTCTCATACAGAGAAGGAATGATTGAGTGAACACCACGATGCTCACTGCACGTTGGCTCTTAAAACCATTATCATCATCTGTTTTTTTTTCTTTGTGGATGGGAAATCATCAAATGACCCCTCCCGCGGTAAGACCCCTCTTTCAGGAGTGGCTAGAGAGGTGCCACGGCGCCCTCACCTACCGCCTGACGCAGGTCCTCACCGGACACGGGTGTTTCGGGAGGTTCCTGCACACCATCGGGCGGGAGGAAACGCCCGGGTGTCACCACTGCGAGGGTCGCCCGGAGGACACGGTGGAGCATACGGTGGCGGTATGCCCCAATTGGGCGGAGCACCGCCGTGTTCTCGCAGAGGCGATCGGCAGCGGCGGCGACCTCTCGCGCCCGGCCCTGGTTCAAGCCATGGTCCGGGGCGAGAGGGAGTGGGAGGCAGTCACCTCCTTCTGCGAAGCAGTCATGCTAGCGAAGGAGGTGTCGGGACGGCTGAGGGAGAGGGCCTCACGTCCCAGCCGCCGCGGGAGACGCTCCGGGCGTCGGGAGCCGCGAGACGACTCCGGCCACCGTAGGCGCGGGCCTGCGGGCGGAGAGTAATGGGTAACTCTCCGTCCGATCAGGACCAGGCCCGTGCCGGACGGCGCGTACGTGTTCCACGCGCGCCTCAAAGAGATGCCAGCATAAGGAAGGGGCCCGCAAGGGCCGAAGCCTGCCGGGGCAGCGGGATTGTCCGAAAGGGTTACCGCTACCCCGGAACACAAAGGGCTAAGGAAGGTACACGGGTGGGTTTTAGTCAGTAAGAGTCTGACACTCCCTTCTGCTCCACCCAGAGCGGGAGGGGTCATTTGATGATTTCCCATCCACAAAAAAAAAAACCCTTCCGCTCTGGGTGGAGCAGAAGGGAGTGTCAGACTTTTATTCCGGGGTAGCGGTAACCCTTTCGGACAATCCCGCTGCCCCGGACAATCCTGCTGTCCCATCATCACCTGCTTGACCATTTGATTTTGTGTGATGTCAGTGTGACGCGTAGTTCGCATGTGGCAATGTAGATGCCGCCACGTGTATTATGAAAAAATATTGAGTTTCGCGACGGAAAGCATTGTTGTGCAAATAGCGTTAGTGGAAAATTGTAAATCAATCTATTCATTGCAGTCGGCGGGGGACGGTTCCTTGGAACAGTTCTTTACATGTCCCCCGACTTCGCTGAAAAGATTAGTTTCAGTTTTCTACTTTTGGCCACAATGGCGGTTTAATAATCTATTTAGTACTTGCCTTGTGCCCATTCAGCACTAAAATAAAATAGCTAATAAAATGTTTAATTTGTTAGTTCAATTTTTTTAATTCACTCATTGGCAAGGCAGGCGTGTTTTTAATTTTTTTTTTAAGCACTAGAACCCTCAAAAAATGCTCAAAATTGCCGCTGTCAACAGAGGCTTAGTGTACAAATTTGACAATTATAATATATTCTTGAAGAAGAATTATATATTAATGAAAAAGAAAAACATAAGGGCACAGTATATGGTCCTTCTTATTCAGTTTATGAAATATCTTTTAAATTGGTCTAATATTTGAGGAGGAAATAGGCGTGAGCGAAACCTCGAATTAGGTTTTTTCAAAAGTCTCTCCGACCGCATTTCCTCTTAATTCTAGCCATATTTATCAACAAGAACTTAGAATATATCGCCTTGGTATTTGCCTGAGTTCGAACCCTCGATCATATCCCTTAGAAGTTGAGCACTTTTACGCAGCACAGCATATTAAAGCAACTGCTATCAACTCAACCTATCGCAGTCCACTGCTGGACACAGGCCTCTCCCAGGCTGCGCCACAACACCCTGTCCTCCGCCTTCCACATCCAGTCTGTCCCAGCCACCTTCTTTTGGTCGTCCATCCATCTAGCTGGGGGCGTCCCACACTACGCGGTCTTCACTCAAGGACTCGTCTGCTTCACCGGCCATCGGTCCTTCGACAAACATGGCCAGCCCACTGCCACTTCACTTTGCTTATTCTGTAAGCTATGTCGGTAACTCCGTTTCTTTTCCGGATAATTTCTTTCCTGATTTTATCCTTCAAAGACTCCGAGCATAGCTCGCTCCATAGCGCGCTATTAAAGCAACTGCTAAGTGCTAACTCAAATATAATTTAAAACTCGCAGCACAATGACGTCACTGTAGGGGTATCAGCAGTAAAGCTACGCGTTCACCGGCTGCTATCGCAGGTAATGTAAAGCGGAACGAAACGCGGCAATCAGTCAGTGCTATCGAACGATCTGAGGCTTGTGTGCATTGTCGCACGGTACGGTATTGTGTTTTATGTTTTTACGATACAAAAAAAATATTCCATTTAAATAGTGACTACAGTCATATGCATGAACGAATACCAATGTGACTTCAGGGAAAATGATTGCTTAGTAAATTTACTACTAACCTACGAATAATCCCCGGCAACCCGGGATTATTACTGGCGGGAATAATCCCGGGGCAGCGGTATTGTCCGAAAGGGTTACCGCTACCACGGAACACAAAGGGCTAAGGAAGGAACACGGGTGGGTTTTAGTTAGTAAGAGTCTGACACTCCCTTCTGCTCCACCCAGAGCGGGAGGGGTCATTTGATGATTTCCCATCCACAAAAAAAAGGGAAAATTATTGCTTAGTGAATTGACTACCAACCTACGAATACACGGGTGGGTATTAGTCAGTAAGAGTCTGACACTCCCTTCTGCTCCACCTAGAGCGGGAGGGGTCATTTGATGATTTCCCATCCTCAAGAGAAAAAAAAAAAACCTACGAATAATAAAACTACCAAATTTAACTGCCCATACATTCGAATCATTACGTCAATCTTTGCCAGTTAGATGAAACGGCAGGGCAAACTGACGTGGTGTGTCAATCTGCTGAACAATTAAGGTCCCTGACTGTACACTGGGCGGTAATAAAATATATCGTAGGATTACGTACGAGTTCTTTGATATTAAACGGCACTAACCGTTTAATATCAAAGAACTCATACGTAAACTTTATTTATAAACGTTCCTTAAGGAAGGCTTAAACTTCAAATAACTTAAATGATAAGTGAACGAAAAGTAACTTTCTTGTTCTACATTTATATGAAGACTCAATAGCTTCCTATAGAACGAGAATCATAGGTGTGCTGAAGTAATGCATATGTTTTAGAAGATAATCTAATATATAAAATTCACGTGTCACGGTGTGCGTAATTGAACTACTCCGAAACGGCTCGACCGATTTTTAAGAAATTTTGTGTGCATATCGGGTGGGTCTGAGACGACCAACATCTATTATTCACAGCCCTATTTTTTTTTTGCAAAACTATATTTGCGGGATCAGCTAGTAATAAAATAATAAAAAGTTGTTTATAAAAAAAAACTACTTTAAATATTTATGACTGCATAGTGTATAATGTATGGCATAGAGGATAGGTCGGTCCGTTACGGCGGAGAGGCTGTAGGATTAACCTTTAATCGCACAACGAGTTTTATAGTCACTACATAGTTTAAAACAAAGTCGCTTTCTCTGTCCCTATGAACGCTTAGATCTTCAAAACTACGCAACGGATTTTGATGCGGTTTTTTTTAATAGATAGAGTGATTCAAGAGGAAGGTTTATATATATAATACATGCATGCATGTGATGTCGTAAATAAACACATTTTTTTGCGCTTACTTTTCAAACGCTAAAAAGTCCGCGATGGTATATGTCTATCTCTTAGGGATAACCCACAATAATCATTTTTTATCCTTTACTTTTTACGAGAAATAATGGCTTATTTACGAAGCGATTTTAAGCAATACAGCATTAATCCTTATCCAATTAAGTACCTTAAATACATTGTGCATTTAATATAGATAAATATGGCCCTTTACAGCATGTAATTTAAATGAATATTTTCGAAGATATTACAGATTTATAAAGCAGGGACATAGCGGTTGCTGCGGTACCGGCCGCGGCGGCGCGTGGTGGCATTCTTGAAATACCTGTACTTCGTATCAGTATTGCACCCGTGCGAAGCCGGGGCGGGTCGCTAGTAACGTATAACAATGGAAACAGCACCCCAATAACGGTAAAGCCATGACCTAATGCCATGGTCGTAGGCTCGTAGCAAGTTCAGCTGCTACGGGCTACGAAAATGAGTCACCGACTACGTGAGCATAGTGATGTATTATGTAGTAGGATCAGATGCTACGGTTGAGCTGCGAGAATGACTCATAGGCTGCAAGAATATTAAACTGTGTTGATAAATTCAAATTCAAAATTATTTCGTTTTGGGACAAATACACACATCAAAAGTGTCTAGGGATCAAGCATTTTTATGCGGATTTCTTGAGATTGAGATGTGGCTTTGTAATAAATTTATGATTTTATAAATTTATATGGATCCTTTTTGGTGAATTTCATAATTTGAATCAGGAACTGTGAATCAAATTCGAGTAAAAGATGAAAATCAGCTGTCAATATTTTCCCTATAAAAACATACAACGCATTGAAGACATTATTAGTGCTACTGTTTCCCTACTACTGATTAAAACCAACGTTATTATGGAGCGGCGACGTCATTTAAGCAGGGAAGAAATGCTCAGAGCCGTGGGAATGATAGAAGCTGGTTCCCGGCAACGTACTGTGGCTTTAGCTCTGAATACAAGTCAGAGTGTTATCAGTCGACTTTGGACACGTTACCGAAGCACTGGTACCGTGGCTGAGCGCCATGGAGGACGGTATCGCTGCACCACACGGAGACAAGACCGATACATTCAAATCTTAACTCGAAGAGCTCCAACAATAACCGCCATGATGTTAGCCGTGAGGCTTCATCACTCTTCAGGGAACTTAATTAGCGACCAAACAGTCAGAAACCGCTTGCATGAAGTGAACCTTCATTCCCGAAGACCGCTACGGGTACCACCTATAGCAATGCACAATCGTAGGATTCGATATCAATGGGCTCTTGAACACAGAAATTGGGCAGAAGAACAATGGCGTTTCGTGTGCTTTTCTGATGAGTCTCGTTTTGGTATGAGACCGGATACAAGACGTATACGACACTGGAGAACCCCTGGACGCCAACAGCGATTAAAATCCTGCCAGGAAGTCCATCCTTATAGTGGTGGAACCATCATGGTATGGGCGGGTATTTGGATCGGCGGAAGAACTGAGTTGATTTGGATCAGAGGCAACCTCAACGCTCAAATTTATGCTGAGACGATTGTATCAGACGTCATCGTTCCTCTACAAGTGCAAATCGGTCCCTTATTTCAGTTAATGCATGATAATGCACGACCGCACACCGCAAGAGTTGTAAGACAGACTCTCCGCCGCAGCTAACATCAATGTCCTGCCCTGGCCTGCTCAGTCGCCAGACTTGAACCCGATTGAGCATGCATGGGATATGCTACAGAGAAGAGCTCTGCCGAATATGGAGGGTATCCAGTCGCAAGAAGACCTTTTTTTGTTGTTGCAACGAACATGGGCGGCCATTCCACAGCGTGATTTGGATGAACTCATTTTGAGTATGCCAAACCGATGTTCTTGTGTTGTTAGTGTTCGCGGTAGAAACACGGATTATTAATTGTTTAAGTTACCCAATAAAATTTTAGAGAAAACTGTTATTTCAGTCTTTTTTTCGAACTTTTGTGTTAGTGGTTCAAATGTCAAAAATCCCTTTGAAGGAAAATGGCAAATTTCTTTATTAATGCAAAGGTGACTTGGTTTATCGTTACTGTGACAAACGAAAACACTTTATTTGATGAATCCTTAAAGAAAATTTTAATTAATATCAATCAGGAGAAAAGTTATTGCAAAAATATATGTTGATCCCTAGACACTTTTGATGTGTGTAGATCCAACGGTTAGTACTTATACAAAAACTTTGAAACTATTGTTAGTACTTAAATACAATAACAAAGGACAACACTAATCATATTACAACGTATAACGTTAAATGCGCAAAACCTCATACACCCCAATTAGAGCATTGAGTTAAAAGCATAATACAATGAACAAAACTATTTTTTTAAAGAATTAGTTTATGCATTCAAAATTGAGTCTTATTGCCTTAAAATAAGACTTAATTTTCTTTGGCTCAATCGGCGGATAGTATGGCAAAATACATCATTTTTGAAAAAAAAAACCTATATTAAAAATTACTGAAATCGATTCAGTAGTCAATTATGAACAAACTATTTTCAGGTTCTGCGCATTTAACGTTACACGTTGTTTATTACAAATCACAAATGCCCATAAACATGGAATATAAAAAAAAAAAGATTTTGTAAATAATGAAACGTTTGATTTCTCTTGACTGTACTTACCTGTCAAAAAGAGTGACCTAGATAATGTGGATAAGACAGAGTTTAAAACAGAAGAATAACTAGCGGGGGATCCAGGGGAGGGGGTGGAGGGGGGGTTCAGGGAATCAGACCGGAATAAATCGTGCTGAGACACCCCGCCCCGTCAAGATAACCAACAGGGAGATACCTCTCTAAAAGATCACCAGATGAACGAAATGCCTCAACACAGGCGCACGCACATTTTTAACTATAGTTTTCAGGATGCTGTTGTAACTCCCCCGCACCCTCCTGATAAGTGACACGACTTTTTTCCGAATGACGGCAAGAAAACCGTCAGTATAAGCCTGCGCGAACATTTCAGAGGCACTGCAAAAACGAGGAAGTCTTGGCATCATCCTGAAAATGATATTGTATTGGACTCGTGTCCAGGGATTTTTTGAAGATATACTAGTCAAAACAAAATAAGGCCCACTTGTGAGTTTTAACATCCGGACTGGTATTTCCTGAAGTATTAACAAACACAATGTGAGGATATCACTTGCATAATTTTTGAAGTGGGTACTTTGATACTTTTTTTTGTAACCACTTGAATTTACCGTATTCTAAGACGAATTCTTAAGGTGCCACTTGTCGATATTTTTTCTATAAAAATTTCGGGAGAATATTATTCCACTGTTTGACATTGTGCATCAAAATTTAAAAATGATATCGTTTTGACTTATTATTAGTTGTGTCTGTACGGAAACAGAATAGTAAAATAAAAAGCCATTAAAAAGTTATGAGCCAACAAAGATTCGTTTTTCTTGCTATTTTTAACGTAACTTTGGGTAAATAAGTAATAAAAGAACTGTAAAATCTTCAAAACCAAGTTTGTACCGACAAAGCTCAGCTATCGAAGCGATCAATAAACTTTATTTTTAATTGATTTATGCAGTGGTTTTTTCATAAAACTCGATTTTCCGAAGCACTGTTCGATTTTTTTTACGCGCCTATCAGTTCGGAACGATGTTTCTGTGCGTTAGAACTAGGCGTTGTTCGTGTAGACTAGCGTCTAATTGCTCATCACTGATACTAGCGCTGTCGGACACGAAGCCAGGCGAGACAGCGTGCTTTTTGACATTTTGATCGCGACTAGTTTACTCTTAAGTCATTTAAATTGTGGATTTTTTTGTGAACAGTCTTACATTAGCTAAGTTAGAACGTGGATAAACATTTTGAAAGCGCTATGCCGAGGACTCGAAGACATATGGACCTGCAAACCACAACTAGAGCCATCACATTGATCCAAGAGGCCCATTCGCAGCTTTCTGAAGCTTTACAGCTTGACTTTTTAAGGCGAGCGATCCAGAATGCTTGGAATCGATTTCAAGAGACTGCAAGTGTAACCAGAAGACGGGGGTCTGGCAGGAATCGAGCAACTACCTCACAGGAAGACCGCTACATGCGTTTGACTGCTCGCTGTCGTCACCGCTCGCGCTTTACAAAATCGCTTGCGCCAGGCGACCGGTACCCGCGTGAGTGACCAAACGATTAGAAATCGGTTACATGAAGACCAGCAGTTTTCTAGGAGACGCGTAGTGTGGATTCCATTGACTAGTGTACACCGTGCAAATCGATTGCCATACAACGTGGCAATGCTGCCAGCCTTTTGGCCACTTCCTGTTGGCAACGATGCGGAATTCTCCTCCCTTTTTTATATTATTATTTTAATACTATTAGCTTTTAAATTATATATATATGAAACAAAAAAAATATTAGATCTGTAACGTGTTAGTCTCGTCAAACCTCATTTCAAATGATGATCGTTTTTTTTTTAATCAACGAAAAACATTCTTTTCTCAGACTGTTAATTTATTGTTGAAATCGGAGCAATGAAACTAGTATTGATGTTGTGACGGATAACACAATGGATTTACGTCGGCTACGGCTACGCCGCTACGGCGTAGAGCCGTGAGCTAATCGTAGCAAGTTCAGGCGCGTAGGCCTGTAGCCATAGAATAATCTTGAGTGACTCATTCCTTAGGTGCGTAGCGACACAGTTTCAGAATTAATTGACCAGTAATTTTATACTTTCGGTATTATTTTTTCCCAGAATTCTTTAGTTCTAAAATAGACAAGGAACAAGCATAGAGCAACACGCCAGTTTTTTACAGTAATATTCAGTTTCCTTGCAAGTGTTTCCTTTAACATAAATTACGTCCAAGATTCATTTTTAAACTTCCCACGAAACAAAAAAAAAAACTTGTGCGGTTGGGGGTCCCCCGTCAGGATCGAAGTCCCTTACGCGAGACTCGCACGCACACACACCGTCTTGTATATAAACTCATGATAAAAATTATAAAATATTCGCAATTTATTTTTTAATAACCGCTTGATCTAAGGTCTTCCGTCATGAAACATGGTGCTGAAACGTGAACACTGACGCGCTATGGAGCGAGCTATGCTCGGAGTCTCTTTGAACGATAAAATCAGGAATGAAATTGTCCGGTTGCAGAATAAGCAAACTGAAGTGGCAATGGGCTGGCCATGTTTGTCGAAGGACCGATGGCCGGTGGAGCAGACGAGTCCTTAAGTGGAGACCGCGTATCGGCAAGCGTAGTGTAGGACGCCTCCCAGCTAGATGGACGGACGACCTAAAGAAAGTGGCTGGGACGGACTGGATGCGGAAGGCGGAGGACAGGGTGTTGTGGCGTAGCCTGAGAGAGGCTTATATCCAGCAGTGGACTGCAATAGGCTGAGTTGATTGATTGATTGAACCACTTGAGGTGTCGAATCATGTGCTCCTCCATATAATTAGAAACATTTTGGACACACGCATGTATAATGAAAACACTCGCTACAACAAACAGCCGTGACCCAATGCCCTTGAAGCAAGTTCAGAGCGCCTATGAGTCATCAGTACCATTAAATTACGAGGTTTATAGGGAAAGAAAACTTTTAGTATAGTTGGTGATACCTATGGTTAGATGGATAGATACAACGTTTATTCAGTACAACAAAAGACACAATACAGGTAGGTACTTAAAAAATAAACATCGTAGAAGGTGAAAGAAAAAAAAAACAAAAATTAAAAATACAAATTGACCCATAGACACCTCAACATCTATTACGGTCTCGATCACTACTGGGCGGTGTGTGTCTTAGGCCGCTGCCTGTAATTTTGCGGCAGCGGGGTGGGGGCGGCAGCGGCGGCGACGCGGGAGCGGCAGGATCTTATGCGTACATTTAAATGGACCGGTTCTCGAAAACAGCGGCGCGGGAGCGGGCAACGAGCGGTGCACTCAAGGCAATCGGCTACCGCCCGCGCCGCCGCCGCGCCGGCAGCGGCAAAATTCCAGGCAGCGGCCTCATGGTTGCACCAAATGGGAGTCCAGCTCAGCATATGTCAGGATTTTTATGACTAGCTACCCGCCCCTGCTTCGCACGGATGCATCTAAGTTAAATATTAACGTTTTACGGCTGATTTTTCCAACGCCAGATAATTTTATCGGAGGAATAATTTTGAATTTTTGACAGTTCTTCCATAACAAAATTGTCAGACGAACCACGAATAAAAATTATCTATCGATTAAAAAATCAGCCGTTAAGGGCCTATATTACCTCAAATGGCTTAGCATGATCCTCCGTTATGTCGAAAATACTGCAGCATTATTTTTAAAATAAATATATGGTAAAGTTGAGGATTAATGTTACGTCTTATGTTTGACGATTTCATAAAATTTTCTCTATAGAAAAAAAATCCAAAGTTACCTCCAAACCGAACAATAAACCGCTGGTTTTAAAAAAAATACTTCAAATTAGATCATGAAACTTTGTATACTTACTGAACTAACTATAAAGCAGGTCTTATGTTTTTTATTTATTTGTTATTACCATTATTTACACCGTAAAAAGCAAATACTAAACTATTGGCTCTGCCTGCCGCCTAGCACCGCACTCTGTCTCGCTCTCACTCAGTCCGCGAGCAGTATCGTGCGAGCGAGATAATAGAGTGAATTTTAGCTGAGGTAGTATAGGCTCTTAAACACAAACGCTCTGGAATAAATGATCTTACTAAAATATGGTGATCGCTTCAAAATCCTTTGAACAAGATCTCAGGGTGACCTAGCGTAGAAATTCGTCGGTAATAAAAAAAAACAACTGTTTCATACAAAAGTGCCTACGCCATCAAAATGTATGGAACAGCATTTTTTTTGTAGCCTGGCTTTCGCTACAAACCAGCGCTGTGGCTCTGTGTGGCACATGAGGCGCAGCATTATCTTATGCGATGGTAGTTTTGCGCATACTATCCCGTTTTTAGCTACATTTTTACGTACCATAGGCGTAAAAAGAACATATTTTCTTTCTGTTTACCCTGAATTATGGGCTTGAAAATTGAGGCCGTTTTATAAATTATTCACTACACTAAAATATATATTTTTATTAATCATTAACATCTCTTAATATACCTAATCAGTAACCACCAAAATACAGCCTGGTCCTGCAACCAGAGGGGCAATTCTTGTAATTTTAAGTACGTTCACAGTCTGAAGGCCAATTCTCGTAATTTAAAACGTTCAAAATCTAGTCTCAGTCTCGTCTCGGCGACAAACTAATGTCAAAAACTTGTAAAAATTTAGGGAAATTAGGGGTATTTTTGACAGATTGAGACTGAGATCAGACTGTGAACGTTCTTAAAATTACGAGAATTGCCCTCCTGATCTCAGTCACAATCTGTCAAAAATACCTCCAAAACCCCTTCGTTTTTGACATTGATTGTCAATGAGATGAGATTGCGACTTACGTTACGTTTACGTTACGTTTTTAATTACGGGAATTGGCCTCCAGGTCACCAGCTACATTGCACCGGGGCGGGGTGCATGCTGACCTATTTGTAGAGGTCACAGACTTGCCCGGGACCAACCGGGATAACCTACTGAACTGGGACATTATTATATGTGCTCGTGGGCGATGATGATTATGTGGCTATATGCAACTATTATTTATTATTATTTCCTTTATTTAACTAAATACATATAAATTATATTTTTAAATATTAGAATATAATAAAAAATATAAAAAATAGTAGCCCACCGGTATCGGGAACAAGGTCCAAGCTACCGGCGGTCAGGGCTCCAGAGAGAGGAACCTCCTAACAATGCGGGCCGTGTCCAGAAGTACTGCTTTCTGAATCAAGCCCTTGATCCAGCCGCCCAACGAGAGCCTCCTCAGGTGTTGGTCGAGGCTCTTGGCTATTAATCCATTGGCTGTCACAACTATCGGCACAATGATCGCTGAGTTCACATCCCATATGTCGACAACTTCGCGAGCCAAGTCAAGTATTTGTTTATCTTTCTCGGCTTTCACGAGGTTCTCATCATGCGGGATGGTTATGTCAACAATCATTGCGCGCCGCTCTGATCGATCCACCACCACTATATCAGGCTAATTGGCAACAATAGTCTTGTCAGTGATGATGGATCGATCTCAATATAATGTGATATTACCATTTTCGAGAACTGAGTCGGGCACGTACCTGTAGTACGGCACTTCGAATTCCACAAAGATGTATTTCAGAGCAAGTTGCTGATAGAATATCCTAGCTACAAGGTTAAGTCTATGGAAGTACTCCCCGTTATTATTATTTATTCAGACAAAAGTCCATAATTTTTAATTACAAAAATTATCTTAAAAAGTATGTTAATACAGACATACTCGTATTACAAGAAAGGTAGGTACAAAAGGTGTTAAAAGTCATGAAAACTCTCGCTCGGGTTAGGATAGTTTGCCACGCTATTTGACCAGAATCCGAACGAAAGCTCTCATGACAATGGATTTTCCGAAAGGGTTACCGCTACCCCGGAACATAAAGGGCTATGGAAGGAATACGTGTGGGTTTTAGTCAGTGAGAGTCTGACACTCCCTTCTGCTCCACCCAGAGCGGGAGGTGTCATTTGATGATTTCCCATCCACAAAAAATAAAGCTATTAATTTGCGAGATATTCTGATCTTTATTTTTCTGTTTTTTTTTTTCTTTTTGATAATTTGTTAAGGTTTCATGCTGGATTATACTCGAACGCAATGTGAATTGTTACTGAATAAATAAATTCAATTCAATTGGAAAATTTCTTTAAATAAAACATTAATTTAAATTAAATGTTATGTTGTTGGCTTGCTACTTGCTTTGGTGGAAGCTGAAAGCACCGCAAACTATTTTAAGTAAATAAGAAAACTAGCTTCTGCCCACGACTTCGTCCGCGTGAAATTTCTTGTTTCCCCGACCCACGGACCCCGTCGCATCGCATCGCCTGTCCGCGCTATTACTAAATTTTCGCTTTATGTGCTTTCTGACATTTTCTCTTTCTGCACGGCTCCTGAGATCCCCAGCGTGATGTTAAATAGCCTAGATAGTCTTCCTCCAGAATTGGGCAATCAAATAAAAAAAGATTTTTTCAAATCCGACCGGTTCCAGAGATTAGCACTTTCAAACAAATTCTTCAGCTTTATTATTAGTTAAGAAAAAAGACAATATGAAATGCAAAAAAAAAATATCCGACCGGTTCCAGAGATTAGCACTTTCAAACAAATTCTTCAGCTTTATTATTAGTAAAAAAAAAAAAGATAAAGGACATGAAATGCAAAAAAAAAATCCAACCGGTTCCAGAGATTAGCGCTTTCAAACAAACTCTTCAGCTTTATTATTAGTAAAAAAAAAGATAAAGGATATGAAATGCAAAAAAAAAAATCCGACCGGTTCCAGAGATTAGCGCTTTCAAACAAACTCTTCAGCTTTATTATTAGTAAAAAAAAAAGATAGAGGATATGACATGCAAAAAAAAAAATCCGACCGGTTCCAGAGATTAGCGCTTTCAAACAAACTCTTCAGCTTTATTATTAGTAAAAAAAAAGATAAAGGATATGAAATGCAAAAAAAAAATCCGACCGGTTCCAGAGATTAGCGCTTTCAAACAAACTCTTCAGCTTTATTATTAGCCTAGATATTGAAGATAGATAAGTATTACTAAACACGGGAACCAACATTCGTCCCTTCTCTGGACAGTAAAAAGTTCCAGCTCTGCTAATACCCTGTTTTTGCTGTGTGTATTCGTGGGTTTTTTGATAAAAACCCGCGTATATAACTGCACTGTACACCAGGGCACATCTCTATTATTGGGCGTGAGTCTATAGTCGATGCGAGGGGAGCGAGAGGGGTAAGGGGAGGGGGGGGGGTGTACAGGTGACCTAGATACAGGATCCACCCCATCTAGGCTATGTAGGTGAACTATCTATCATACATTCAGGATTTTTATGACGTCATAGTGAAATTCTTTGTTTGATTTATTTGAGGGTGCTTTCAAATATTTGCTACTAGCGGCCCGTCCCGGCTTCGCACTGGTGGACATTTATTTTTTAAACATTTGATTTTTTTTCTTGCAATTAAAAAGGCTTATATATTATTAATCAGTGATAATGTAGCATTCAAATGGTGAAATAATTTTTAAAATCGGTCCAGTACTTTTTGACCCAATTCGTTACAAACATACATACAAATCTTTCCTCTTTATAATATTAGTATAGATGAGTGGCGAGATTCAAATGGGAAATATTAAACTGTGTGTGTGTAACTGTCTGTCTGTGTGTGTGTCTAAAAACGTATTGACCTTCTAACGATGCAAACTTTTTTAATATAATTGAGTCTCTTTTTAACTCTCTGACCACAGTAAAGTTGGTCGCAGTACTTAAGTTATTTAGTATTCTTTGGACCCCAAAATAAGAATTATTTGAGGTTCACAAAAAGAGGCGCAATCATTATATTAGTGTGAACAATAATATTTTTGGAATTATTTTTAAAATCGGAATTTTTCGATTAAGTTGCATGTCGAGTTAAGGGACCAACCACACTTATTCAGCTCTGTTCAGCTTTTGTCCATAGAAAACCATGATTCTGTATGAAGTCCGTTCAGCTTTCCGTAGCTGAACGGATGCGTACGCATCTCATACAAAATCGTTGTTTTCTATGGACAAAAGCTGAACAGAGCTGAATAAATGTGAGTAGTCCCTAAATGTGCGTAAGGTACATTCGGGGCAATTTTTTTTAGTAGGGAAAGAGCTATTCTTTTAGTCTTGATACGAGACACCTTCTTATACTAAAACCTTCCATATGTACACAAACATACTTTCAAGTATGTAGATCACATTAATGAAAGAATTATCGAAATGGCTTAATAAGTTTTGAGAAAATTGCGGACATACAAACACATACTTACGGGTCGAATACAGACCCTCCTTTTTTGAAGTCGGTTAAAAATTTTTCACTATTGCCGAGTGCCATAGGATATGTTTTATAGTATAGTTAACTTCCACGCGGACGAAGTCGCGGACAGAAGCCAGTGTTGGATACTTTGAAAACTATAACTATGAAGCTCATAAAGAGTACATTACACGGCGCCAGAACATGCAAGAAACACATCCAAACCCACCACTGGATGCGCAACAATCTTGAACTTTAAATCCACACGGTAGCCCCATTTCACCTTGGAAGAGCTGACTCATACGCCTCTGACCTTGACTTCAACCAATGGGGCTCGTTACAGGCTTTTAACCACCTCGCACACTATGCGACATGCGACTGCGACTGACAGTTCAACGACAAGACGCTAACCTGTCGGCTGCAACTGACATCGGCACCCTAATTGCATAACACACTATCAATTGAAATCTGAATCATTTTGAAGCAAATTGCTAATCCATTGCTTCATAAGTTCGAAAAATTTGTCTGCCCAAAACGTAAATAACGCAATGAATGTTGTTGAACTGTCAAAATGAAACCGATTCCGATTGATAATGTGTTACGCAATTGCCCCACAGGTCTTGATTTCACCGTTCCTCTAGACGCTGCGACAATTAGCGAGATCGTGCGACTCCCTCCCTAGCCTATCGTTCATAATTAGCTTATATTTTTTCATTGCTGGGCCACAGGCCTCCTCTCTTCGAAAATGGGCTGTAATCTACCACGCGGGCCCAGTGCCAGTTGGTAGATGTATCATGTCTTCGAATTTTTGGCTCTAGGACATGCCGGTTTCCTCTTGATGTTTTTCTTCACCGCCGCCGATCTGTCGGGGTTGCATGTCGCATAGTGTGCGCTCAGTCTTATGTCACAGATTATAGACTTTTATTGGAAAGTTACTCACGGTTTCCAAGGTAAACTACAGAGGTTCCGAGAAAAAAGGTTTTGGGGGTAGAAATGAGGTCGTTACCGGTGCTGTAATAAATCTTTTTTTCTTTTTTAATAATGGTTTTGTTAGATTTGTTAGATTACGGTGAAATCTATGTAGGTTAGGAAAGTGAATTACCATTTATGACTCAGTGGTGAAGATCGATCGAAAATATGGAAATGGAAAATTGATAACGATGCGATGGGGCCTAGTAAATAAAAGTTTTTACTAGTTCTTCTCCGTAGGTACCTACTACGCTTTAGAATGGACCACTAGCTTCATCTTCCCAACTGACCGACCACTTGAAAGAAAGAAAAGAAAGAAAATGGCGTTTATTAGCAGTACAGCAAAATAAATACACCTTAAAACTATAAACACAGAAAACAAAGATTATAATGCCAAAAGGGTCTCAGCTCAGTATATTTTTGATGATTTAAACGTGTCTGTTTTTGGTTTATTTAAAACTAGCTGCGCCCCGCAGTTTCACCCGCGTAAGTTTTGATCCCGTGGGAATATCGGGATAAAAATTATCCTATGTGTTATTCTGATATATAAACTATATTACTATAAAGTTTCATCAAAATCCGTTCAGTAGTTTTTGCGTGAAAGAGTAACAAACATCCATCCATCCATCCTCACAAACTTTCGCATTTATAATATTAGTAGGATTAGTAGGAAGTAGGAAGTAGGATTATTATTAGTAGGATAGGATAGGAAGTAGGATTAGTAGGAAGTAGGATAGGATATTATAATATTAATTATATTAATATTATTATATTAGTAGAATAAATGTTTAGTTTTCTGGATTTTGTTTCGCCATTTTTCTCAAGGGTTGTCAAATAGGAAATGTTGACTCCATCTAACTTATTTTTAGGGTTCCGTACCTCAAAAGGAAAAAAAACGGAACCCTTATAGGATCACTTTGTTGTCCGTCTGTCTGTCTGTCTGTCAAGACCCTTTATCTCGGGAACGCGTGGAGGTATCGAGTTAAAATTAAAACCATATACTCAAGTTCTACAGTCCCTTGAAGCTGTAAAAAAATCAAACTTCTAAGTTAACGTAAAAAAAGGTACGGCCGTTTATGCCGCAAAAAACGTATAATTCGACACTCTCAAGGGAATCAAAATTTATAGGGTACGTTCCGTTGACCTAGAATCATGAAATTTGACAAGAAGCAATGTCCTGTAGTACAAGTAAAGGAAAAAATTCAAAAACCATAAATTTTTTGTTACATACCCACAAAGTACGGAATCCTCGGTGCGCGAGTTGATCGGTTTTTTTTAATGATTCCGATACATTATTTACAGAATGAACAATTTCATTTCATTTCATTACTACTTAACACCTCTACATACCTTTTTGAGAAATAAAGGCGTAATGTTTTGAATATCAAACATCCCTAGATATTGCACAGAAACTGCATAAGGACAAAGGGCTGGAAAGATGTACCGCGCGTGTGCGTTGTCCCAATAACCTGGTAACCGGTTTGAACCGGATCGTTCGGCTCTCCCGAGCGATCCCGAACTCTCCCGAACGCTGAGAGGGCAGTTTATTGGGTACAAATTAGCGGATTTTTAGTGTCGCTTCATTTTAATGGTGCAATGTTTGTAGAGTGGGTGATAAAGCACTTGGGTGTAATCAAAATGGCGGGGTGCTGGGTTGGAAAATAGGTCAAAGGTTGGTGAGATCAAAACTTTAGGCGGAATCTTGAGTCTTTGTCAATTTCAGTAGCATACTTTTGCTCTCGCGCCAGGTCTAGACAAAGATGTCGGGAGGAGCGGGACTTCTTTGATAATACATGGTACTATGCAAGTCTGGACAAAGAGACGAAGAAGGAGAGGAGGGAGGCCCATAAAGGAAGAAAGAAAAACTATTTATTCTGACTTGCACAGGAAGACCATAAACTAAAGCTGGATACAATCATAAAAATATAGAAAAACAAAATCCTACTAATTCCTACTATAATATTATAAATGCGAAAGTTTGTGAGGATGGATGTTTGTTACTCTTTCACGCAAAAACTACTGAACGGATTTTGATGAAACTTTACAGTAATATAGCTTATACATCAGAATAACACATATGATACTTTTTATCCCGATATTCCCACGGGATCGAAGCTTACGCGGGTGAAACCGCGGGGCGCAGCTAGTATAAAAATAAAGTAAAAAAAACAGAAAGTCCTGTACGAGGCCAAAAGGCTCCTATCTCAGCATGATGCTGCGATATTCGAAAATATGTGTCACAGCGCTGGTATTCAGATGGGGCCCGCTGTGGTGACACGGGCAGTTACAGAAATAATTCCTTTATCTCCCTATTTCGTTTGAACCACGACTTTTTGACCATCCTGTATAGGCAAACTGGAACCAACATCACAAAATACAGAGAGTACCAACGTGTAATCAAAAGGAAGGAAGTTGAACCCAGTGACTGGATAACACGATATTCCTTGGCACCTAAAGCTGGTTGTCAGATTTTTGGGCTTCTCACCACTCGTATCGACTGTCGAGTATCTATGAATGACAGCAAGGATAAGCTGCTTAAAACGTGCTTTCCGGGACACGGAGCGGTCTCGAATTCTTGATTGGTAATGGACGGTCACCCATCCACGAACCGACCGCGGCAAGCGTAGTTTAACCTTCGATCGTTTTCGGTCATTATTTAGCAAAATGAATGCAAGCGTCTGCACATATTCTCTATAAAACACCTTCAGACGCATTCTTAGCGCTTCATTGAAAATTTGCACGTCAACAATTTTGTGAATTTAAAAACTCTCATTTTAGAAAACATCAGAAACACTGGATGGGGTTGAAAGTGGTTGTAAAGGGCATAAGGGGGGTGATTATACAGAGTGGACGGTCGCTAGCACAGCGTTAACTTTTATTTTTAGTCGCAAGGGCAGCGGGTGGTGTGATATCGATAGGGACACACGTGTTTATTGAAACACTAACTTATGCCCCGCCTTCGTCCACGGAAAATTTCGGCACACCGCGTCGTATCCCATCACTCACCCGTGCTATTCCTCGTTTTCGCTTACCGTTCTTTTTAACTTTTTTTCTTTATTGTTAGGCTCCTGAAGGTCGTAGCGTGATGATAAATAGCCTATAACCTTCCTCAAAAATTGGGCTATCAAATGCAAAAGATTTTTTCAAATGCGACTGGTAGTTCCAGAGATTAGCGCGTTAAAACAAACAAAAAAACAAACAAACTCTTCAGCTTTATTATCTATACTAATCTATACTAATATTATAAAGAGGAAAGATTTGTATGTATGTTTGTAACGAATTGGCTCAAAAAGTACTGGACCGATTTTAAAAATTCTTTCACCACTTGAATGCTACATTATCACTGATTAATATAGGCTTTTTTTTCACTCGTGCTAAGCCGGGACGGGCCTATATTTAGGCTAAGTCTGGAAAAGGTGCAAAATTAGAAATGGTAGGAGGTGACTTTGGTTTAAGCCTGTAGAAGTGTGAACGTATACAGGGTTATTTGTAAAACACCAGCAACCTCTTAAGAGGTCATTGCACTCATCATTATGAACAACTTTTACTATGGGAACAAACCTGAAATCTCGAAAAAAAAATCAGCTGTTCCCTACATTTTGACGAGATAGACGAAGATAAATTGTGAACGAACCGGCACTAACAGGGTTTACAATCTGTCCGATTTAATCACCAGTAAAATTGTGAACCATACCTTCAGTAACTAAGCCAGGGCACCCCGACCAAATGGGTTAGATTACAACAGTAATTATTAACCTCGCGCGAGCCGAGCGAGCGAAGCGAGCGGTGCCGCGGCAACGGGCGGGAGCGCTACTTCCAAGTTGGTCGCAGTTACTTTGGCTATTTACTATTAGCACAAGGTGCGATACGTAGCATGCAATGCAAGTTTGATACCAATCCACAAATTGTCAGTTAGCATGAACAGATTATAAACTATCGAAAAATAATGCGTTAAATTATAAATGGTTTTTTGCAGTTCACAATTTTTAAACTGTTTATTTAGGCCAAATTAATTAAAGTAATGTGTAAGCAATCTAGCAAAACATGTTTTAGGCCTCTGTGTCAATAGACATAAAAAAACATAAAAATTAGGTTTAAAAAAATTGGTAAGATTTTGTCTAAGACAACCATGGTTTAAATGGTTCTAAATTGTCTGTACTATCTTCGCCTTTAAGCTTTGCAGCCATCTTCCAATCGCCCTGTATAATAACAGAAGGCTTTTAGAAATTCGAAGCAGATTATCACTTTTCTGGGTGCAGTCACGAGTATAAATACTTTACACTAAAGCAAATGTTTCCTAGAAAACCGGTGACCGCACATAACGGCCGCAGTGATGGCTGTTATAAAAATGATGACAGTGGCAAAGATTTAAATCGTTAGATACGCCTAGGGTTGCCAACATTTTTTTGTCTGAACATAGTATTTTTTAAAAAAAAGCCATAAAAAAATATAGTACGCTTCAAAAAAATACCTACATACATAGATGTTACAGAAGTAATAAGTTACTCAATAAAATTAACGAAATCCAAAACAAACGAAAAAGGCAAGCAAGATTAGAATAAATAAACATTAGTTTGATGTTGTCAAGTTTGACATTGACGTATCAATTACGAGCGAAATATGACAGGGACGCGTTCGGTTACACGCACACGCACAATACTTCGGTCGAACGAAAGTCGCGTTCGAAAATTGCACGAAGTTTTTTTATTTTACCAATTGCAAAATATAAACACTGAGCTATTGTACTGAAATATAGTATTTTCGCGTACTATATATTTCTTCAATATAGTACGGAGACCCTAAATACAGTACAATACTATACATATATTATAGTACGGTTGGCAACCCTAGATACGCCCCACCGCGTCAAAACATAGTCGCGTTTCTGATTGGTTTTGACAACTTTGACACACAATGACGCAGCGACTTGACTTGATTCTCATGGAAACGATATACAATAATGTGTGAGCTCACTCTTCTACAGATAGTGCAATCCACGAAGACGCGCCCCACTCTTTTTTCTAACGGTTACCACACAAGTGTGCATCATGCCACTAATGTTTTAGTTTTGTTGATACGCACTAATTATTATTAGTGGGTAATTAGTGTTTATCGAAGAAACTAAAACACTAGTCAAATTAACTAGCGATAACCACTAACGATTCGGATGAAGCGTGGGGCGCGTCTTCGTGGATTGCACTATCTGTAAGTATGGACATTTTTTCATGTGATTAAGTGCGGTGAGGACAAATCTAGCAATTTAAAAATTGGGCTGAGGAGTTTGACTTTACGGGGTGTCAAATACGTTCTCTAGGAAAACTTACATTCATAAATTAACGTTTCAGTGACGTCATTCACCGGTAAACTGCGGACGCTATGTGGGCGGTCATCGCACTTCTAGGAAACTGTAGCTTTACCTACGCAAGATTCAAAAGCTATTTTCTCCTAAAATATTGATAAAAATTGTGTGATGTGTAGCGAAACAAAGGAAACGACAAGAATTCTTCACTACTATCACGTATAATTTTAGTTGAAAAGTCCGAATACAAACAAAATATATCAAAAATAATATTAAAATGTAGAAAATACAATTAAAAAAAGCTTGATGAAACTTGTCACAAAACTAAACATAAATTATGGAATCAGGAAATACTTTAGGTTTTTTAAATAAAATATATTGTTTTAATTAAGCAATGCGACGAGTTTAGATTTTAGTTGCAACCAAAACGTACACTACGTCCACGTGAATAAAATAGACCGCAAAAAAAAATAAAAATAGAACCCGCTGTATTTTTAAAGAACAAAGTTATAATACGAACCGTAGAGATATAGTTTAAAATTAAAAATAAACTAAACTAACTACACTAGAAGTTAAAAAATAAATTAATATCTGTTTGATGGTCTTCGAAACTTGGATAGAAAGATTTTGCGACTGTTTCCACGGCGTCCTTGAAGAATAACACTTCAGTTTAGTCCTGGAAAGTTCGATTCTTTCTGCTTCCACAAGGAAATCAGTCAGGTGTAATCAGGTGAAATTGTAGTAGCCTGGGAGGGTGGAGCCGAATGAATCGGCTTGCAAAATGTTCGGGTACTATTCCAAAAAAAAGACGAACAGAGTTTGTTGTGACCCTTGAAAGTCTCAACTCGCTGCTAAAAACGATGAACCGCAAAAAAATCACCAGCAACACATAATAATATATTTTAAGAACATAATTCAAAAGAAACATATAATTTAGGTTTAAAATTCCAAGATAAAAATAACGTGGCCGTCATCTATGACAAAATTTCAACAAGTACACCATATTTTAAAGGAAAAATCTCAACCGAATCACAAACAATTCTTAATTTAAAAAAATACGAAAATAAATTTTCTGGTAAAGCAAAATATCAAAGAAGAGGTAGAATTTAAACTTAAAGAAGTATGAATGTGGAAAAATAAACATGCAGTATTTACTAATACTGCAGTACCCCCTTTCCAAAAAAAATAAAAAAATATTTGTGAGGAAGAAAAGAGAGAAAAAAAAAATATTCAGAGTATTGAAAACCCTGAAAGAATTATAATAACCTAGCCTAAACTATAAGTAATCGAAATTAAACCTAAACATACGACATCGAAGTGCAACGGATACAGAATAAATATGAAAGCGCATTCAATTTAAACGTTATCAGTGCGAACTCACGACGCGTCGACTAAATCTAGATAAAAACAAGAAAATTAGAAACTAATAAGACTAACCTAACTTAACAGCAAAAGACTTAAGACCTAAGTAAAAAAGAAGAAACCCCAAAGAAATATAATACAAGAGCAAAAGAAACGACAAAAGTTAAATAAACGACGTTAAGTCAAGATAGAAACGACGAAATGAAAGAAACGACATAAAACAACCAAAGGACTAAAGTCAAACAAAGGACTTAAGTAAAAAGGAACCTTAAATCTAAACAAGAACTAAAGTCAAACAATAGACTTAAGAAAGAGAGAGAACTTCAAAGAAATAGAAGCTTATGCATGCTTCTTATATATAGAAAAAAGGATAATCGACAATAAACAAAAAATATTTAATACCATTATTAAAATAAATTATTGTGATTTTATCGATTTAAGTACATCGACAGTGTGCCAACACTATAGTTATCGATAAGTGTAAATCGACCGTTTCCCAACACTAGAGCTATTATGTCAGACGTCAAGACATGACATGACAGTCATTATATAAGTGCATGAGAAACGTAACGACAACTGCGGGCGTAGCCAGAACTATAAGCATTGACAACTAAGAAAAAGGTAGTTAACAAATAGTTTCAATAAAGAAAAACTAGATGACGCTGTTAACGTTTTTGTAGACATTAAAATTTATAAACGAGCTTAATAAATTTTTAGGGTATTTAAATTAAAGGGGTTCAAGCTATACGTAAAAATAACATTCCAAATGAAAAAAATGTTAATGGGTAAATGAATTTAAGAGAGGAATTATTTTAAGATATCTTTGATATGATATATTCCTGAATGGGTGGAATCAAAATCATTAAGTACATAAGTGGTCCTAGAAATAACCCTAGTCACACGGCATTTAATAAAACGAGGAGCTAGCTTTCTCGAAAAATAATTGTCCCCAGAAGATCTGGAAAAATTCTTTCTCCATACAGTATCACCAACATTCAGCGTAACGGCTGAACGATGCATATTATAAGCTCTTGAATTACGGAGGAAAGCCATAGAAAGATTATCAGCAAGTTTGACATAAAACTTGTTAGGAGAAAAATGTTTCAACACGTGTATGAGCCCGACTTTCAGCTAAATTGTCGCTTAGAGTCTAACCATACGCACAGGTGGAACGCATAAGGACTTCCCTATAGTTGTTACAAAGAATCGATAAAGGAAATCGTAAATTAAAAAAATGAACCTCCATCTTTGAAGTCGGTTAAAAAAAATTGACTCAAAATACTAGTCTTCGATATAAGAATCCAATAAGTATAATAAAAGTAAAATTTTTGAAATTTGATGTATAAAGAAAAATTATGGAATAATTTCGTAACTTGAAAACGTGTTTTTTTGTTAATAGGAATATTTGCGTAACTTTAGAGTCATATGATAGGATTACGTGTAAAACTAATATACACGTTTGAATTAAGTAAATCAATCCAAGGGTTTTTGAGTTAGAAAGAACTTAATAAAATGAAAACATGCCCAAAGACCGATTTTAGAAAATGTGTTTTAAAAAGTATTATTGAATAGAAATAGGAATAACCTTCATCTGCTATGTTAAGTTGCAATAAAGACAAAACAAATAAATAGGCAAATCTGATAGTATGAGAGGAAAAAATTTAGTGATTAGTTTGATGGGGAACTGAACGGCAACATATCAGCAAAGAAAAAAAATAATGGTTGAGAATAAAAAACATCAGACCCAAACAAACTAACACTAAACGAATAGCAAGGATGAAGATCAAAAGCAAACTAAGGCAGTCAGGTAACCAAAAAAAAACAAAAATCTAACCCTCAACTGCCATAGAAAAGATTAACAACAAACAAACAGGTCAGATTCCACGAAGCAGGAAAGTGTTAGATATCGAGTAATATGGCTGATAGAGGAATGGTACGACGACGTGACATCACAGGAACGGCTGGGCTAAGAATTCAAAGAAAAACAAAATAGAAACTAGGAAACCAACTGCACCAAAAAAGAAATACGTAGGTACAGCTGGGCTAGAATCAAAAAAAGTCAAATAGAATCTAGCAAACAGCCGTGCAAAAAAAAACGCTTACCTTAGCCACGAAGCCTAAAACATTCACGCACCAAACACACACTACAGGATGCCAACTACTTCTAACTAAGGAGTGAAATAAAACCCAGGATAAACATGTATTTAAAGGGAAAAAATAAAAGATTATTATTATGTTTTATAGTTCTACAAAGTAATTATTTATATTGCAACACAACATAGCACAAAATAATAAAGAACACCATCAGCAATGAAAGGGTTAACATAAGTTGACAATCCATACGTTTCAACGGTAACCATAGTAACAAACTTGTTTGAAGGAACGGTAACCTGAAAAAGACAATAAAGAGATGAAAGATAAAAATTTGCTCGGAAGGAGCAATCACCCTCACGACAACAAAAAAAAAAAGGTTAAATTAATAATAAGAATAAATAAAAGTACTTACTTTTATGTTCGGGCGCCAATTTTGTAGCGAAACAAAGGAAACGACAAGAATTCTTCACTACTATCACGTATAATTTTAGTTGAAAAGTCCGAATACAAACAAAATATATCAAAAATAATATTAAAATGTAGAAAATACAATTAAAAAAAGCTTGATGAAACTTGTCACAAAACTAAACATAAATTATGGAATCAGGAAATACTTTAGGTTTTTTAAATTAAATATATTGTTTTAATTAAGCAATGCGACGAGTTTAGATTTTAGTTGCAACCAAAACGTACACTACGTCCACGTGAATAAAATAGACCGCAAAAAAAAATAAAAATAGAACCCGCTGTATTTTTAAAGAACAAAGTTATAATACGAACCGTAGAGATATAGTTTAAAATTAAAAATAAACTAAACTAACTACACTAGAAGTTAAAAAATAAATTAATATCTGTTTGATGGTCTTCGAAACTTGGATAGAAAGATTTTGCGACTGTTTCCACGGCGTCCTTGAAGAATAACACTTCAGTTTAGTCCTGGAAAGTTCGATTCTTTCTGCTTCCACAAGGAAATCAGTCAGGTGTAATCAGGTGAAATTGTAGTAGCCTGGGAGGGTGGAGCCGAATGAATCGGCTTGCAAAATGTTCGGGTACTATTCCAAAAAAAAGACGAACAGAGTTTGTTGTGACCCTTGAAAGTCTCAACTCGCTGCTAAAAACGATGAACCGCAAAAAAATCACCAGCAACACATAATAATATATTTTAAGAACATAATTCAAAAGAAACATATAATTTAGGTTTAAAATTCCAAGATAAAAATAACGTGGCCGTCATCTATGACAAAATTTCAACAAGTACACCATATTTTAAAGGGAAAATCTCAACCGAATCACAAACAATTCTTAATTTAAAAAAATACGAAAATAAATTTTCTGGTAAAGCAAAATATCAAAGAAGAGGTAGAATTTAAACTTAAAGAAGTATGAATGTGGAAAAATAAACATGCAGTATTTACTAATACTGCAGATGTTACGAATATAGTCATCATCATCATCATCATCTGCCTAGCCTTTTCCCAACTATGTTGGGGTCGGCTTCCAGTCTAACCGGATGCAGCTGAATACCAGTATTTTACATGAAGCGACTGCCTATCTGACCTCCACAACCCAGTAGCTGGGTAATACGATACCCCTTGGTAAGACTGGTTGTCAGACTTTCGGGCTTCTGACTACCCGTAACGACTGTCAAAGATCCACGAATGACAGCCGGGACCAACGGCTTAACGTGTTTTCCGAGGCACGGGTGGGTCTCGGTATGTAAAGATGGTCACCCATCCACAGACCAACCGCGGCAAGCGTAGCTTAACCTGATCGATCGACCTGTACGGCTGTTATATTTTAGCAAACCATACTATTATAATATAGATCTTTTCTCAAACATAATCAGCCTATAATGGATCCAACTGCTGAGACACATGCCTCCTCTCTTTGAGAGGAGCCGTAATCCACCACGCCAGCCCAGTGCGGGTTGGCGGATTTCACATGTCTTCGAATTTTTGGTTCTAGGGCAAGACGGTTTGATTGTAAACCCCACAATATTGTTTTTTTTTCACTCAAGAAAAAACTGCAATCAATAAGTAAGAAGCGATTCATTATGGTGCAAATCCCTCTCAATATCAATCGATTTATTAGCAGGCTTTGTTCAAATAAAGATGGCCGGAGTCAATTATGCAAACATTCATACATCTTTATAAGTGAGATTTGTACCATAAATACTTTTCTTGTGTTACAAATCTAACTTAGGAAGATGTATTAATGATTCTAATGACTATAATTCTGTGAATAAGTACCTGTTATAGTCGCGAATCATATTTTGATCAAGATACAACCTGACAATGACCTGCTAATTGCAAAAAACGTAAGAAAATTTGAATTTCGCGGTAATGTCTGCGCAATCACCATAATATAAATAGTTAGCTTTAAAAAAAATAGTTTTGGTCATTGTATTATGCTTTTAACTCAATGCTCTAATTGGGGTGTATGAGGTTTTGCGCATTTAACGTTACACGTTGTATATATCACTAGCTTCTGTTAGCGACTTCGACCGCGTGAAATTTCTTGTTCCCCGACCCACCCCGTCGCATCGCATCGCCCGCCCGCGCTATTACTTCGTTTTCGCTAAGCGTTCTTTCCGAGTTTTCTTCTTTTTACTCGGCACGTTCAGACTATGCCGACCGCACAGAGGCGCCCTCATCGTTTGTTTGGTTATTTCATACAATTTAGAATTAAAATGCAGAAAATAAGCACGTTAAGTTGTGCTTCACAAGACTATACGTTAATATTATTAGAAACAGTAGTTTTACATTGTTTAGTTTTATTATAATCCTTAAAACGGAATATAGTGGCCACTGTTATCCCTTTAAGGATTATTATTTATGAGGGCGCCACTGTGCGGTCGGCACAGTCTTAAAGGTCTTAGTGTGAATAGCTTTTCTCAATAATTGGGCTATCAAACGCAAAAATATTTTATTAAATCCGACTGGTAGTTTCAGAGATTAATGAATTCAAACAAACTCTTCAGCTTTATTAGTCTTTTTCTTAGTGTGTCGATGGCAAAAAAAAATTTTTCTTTAATTTGTTTGGCTCAAAATTCAGCAACGCGGATAGCGTTCGCGGATCAGCCATTAGGTCCTCACGTGTGCAGGTGACAGGGCTTGCGGTGCAAGATGGGAGGTGAGCCATTGTCTGTGGATAGACACCGCATACACACCGGAGGTCGGTGTCTTCCATGAACCCCCACTTGTGGAGGTTGTCCTTGCTGCGGCCTACTTGGGTACGAAGTCTATTTAAGGTATTCCAAGTAGGCCACGGATGAGAGACTCTCTGATAGTTTAATAAAGAGATCAGGAGGTTGAAGTAGTTCTTTCCAAAAGTCACATCTTTCCGAGGCGGGGTTGCCTTCGGCTGGACCCAAGATTTATAGTAATTTATAGTAAGTATATTTTTATAGATGTCATGTATAATCGTAAGTCAAATTAATAACCCACCAAAAGGTGTACTTAGGTGTATATTTCACAACCCCTAATTTGAAAAACTACCGTTAACATCCCCTTTTTACAAACCTAAAATACCGTAAATGTTATCAGAAACCAAAATTAAAAAAACTGGTCAAGTGCGTGTCGGACCACAGAGAAAGGTTCCGTAGTTGGGATGAATGTATCCCAAGAAAAAACTTAAATTTGTAGTTGAAAATGTTCTCCTATCCTATAAATGTTCTCCATCAATTCGATATACGTTACGGTCAATTCTGCAACTGCAAGTATAAGTTTGTAATCGCAAACATATTATTTTTAAGTGATAAAACTATAAAATTAGTAACAATTTTCGGATTTTCTTCTTTACTCGTGTTGTGAGATCTAGCTTCTTGCCCAATTTTTAAGCTTAATTTTGTTAGAGCTCCAAGGGACCGTAGACCTACGTATTCGATATCAACTTGATACCTCCACGCGGTTCTGAGGAAAAGGCTCTTGACAGACAGACGGACGCACCACGAACTCAAATGCCAAATTTCATGATGAGGTCAACGGGAAGTACCCTATAAGTTTTGATTTATTTGCGAGTCTCAAAATATGTCGCATAAAGGTTCTGTTCTTTCCTTTAGAGGTACTGGACCCTAAAAAAACAAGTTACCTTTAATTTAAAACCAGACAGTGTCCGATATAAATCTACCCTCTCTATAGATGCTGCATGGAGGGTGCTACATAATCTAGATAGACAGATGGACCGGTTTCGATTGTAACGGGGATATTAGCAGACGAAACGGTATTTGATGACCGTTGATTTTCAAGGATAAACTTGAACCCCTCTATAAGAATCGGAAATGGCCAAAACTTGCTTGCAAACGGATTTGATGTATGACCAAAAGATTAATTTCCACTAATGACGGGACATATTAATCGAATTAATTTATTTGCAATTTTGTATTTCATCTAAATGGTCCCGCTCTTGACATCGATCACGCCTGATGGAAAGCGATGGATGAGGTCTATGATGGAACGAAAGTGTCCAGAAGATGCCTGTTCACTCTTGCTTTGAAGACAAACGGGTTAAATGAGGAAGGGAACACAGACGCTGGCAGAGAGTTTCATCCACACTTTGGCTGTGCGCATAATACATGTGGATCGTGGATCTTTCACAGTCGTTACGGGTAGTCAGTAGCCCGAAAGTTCAACAACCAGTCTTATCAAGGAGTATCGTATTACCCAGTAACTGGGTTGTGAGGTCAGATAGGCAGTCGCTCCATGTAAAATTCTGGTATTCAGTTGCATCCGGTTAGACTGTAAGCCAACCTCAACATAGCTGGGAAAAGGCTAGGCAGATGACGGTGTTCACAGCAAAACATTTCAAGCCATAACAAAGCAAAAATCGTGACCCACCTATCAATTTCTCGACTACAAACCACAGTTATTTAAAACATTCGCCGACAGGAAATGCCAGAAGTGTATTGCATACATGCTTACACCCAGATAGACAAGGTCAGCATATCAACGTCAACCACAATACACGTCACCAACATACACAGACAAAACATGCGCACAGCGTTCTAATGATTGTGACACGCGGCGAAAATCGGAACTAACGCCAAAATGTTCTGAATTTTATGGCGTTGGCTTAGACAGTGGCGCCACCCTGAAGTGTCCACTTACCATGGTCGGGTCATTCTAACGTCATGCTTGCCTTTATGTACGCACACATACAGAGTCAGTACATATGGGAGCACGTCATTTTCTGAATGAAGTTCTCTCTGTTACTAATTCACATTTTGATTAATAGTAGGTACCTACACACATCTGTTTTAATTTTATTTGTATTATGTCTGTAAACATTGAAGGAATTTTTTGAAGTTTTTTTTTTCTCATGTTTATGTAATTTCGTTCTTGTTTCATGTTTGAAAGATTATTTAGAAAATTGTTTTGTCTATGTTTCGTTTATGACTGTTACGAGGAACCTGTGTTTTGAACGTTTTGATATTGGATTAATTAAATGCGTCAGCTTTTAAAACGAATTATACGTTCGTGGCATTGTAGGATACTTCGGTAATGGACCCGAAAATATGGGCAAAGATCGGCACTCACTGGACGTCTGAGGGAGAACATCACCGTCGAGGTAGACCATAAGATCGATCTGATAAGTTTTGCAGGGCCAATACGGCCAGAAATCGCACAAGACAGGTTTATAAGGATAAAGGGAGGCCTTTAAAGGCCTAGGTATACTACCTCAAATGGCTTAGCATGATCCTCCGTTATGTCGAAAATACTGCAGCATTAATTTTGAAATAAATATATGGTAAAGTTGAGGATTAATGTTAGGTCTTATGTTAGACGAAAACACGATTTCATAAAATTTTCTCTATAGAAAAAAAATCCAAAGTTACCTCCAAACCGAACAATAAACCGCTGGTATTCAAAAAATACTTCAAATTAGATAATGAAACTTTGTATACTAACCGAACTAACTATAAAGCAGGTCTTATGTATTTTTTTTTTTTTAATTGCCATTATTTTCACCGTAAAAAGCAAATACCTAAACTATTGGCGCTGCCTGCCGCCTAGCACCGCACTCTGTCTCGCTCTCACTCAGTCCGCGAGCAGTATCGTTCGAGCGAGATAAAGAGTGAATTTTAGGTGAGGTAGTGTAGGCTCTTAAACAGCAGTGAAAGTGGGTGGGAGTGTCTGAAAACAAGCGCTGGGGCTCTGTCTCACATAGGGTCTTGCTGAGCGATGGTCGTTTTGCGTGGATGTGACGCATATTTTCCTCCATCCAACTTGTTATTTTTTTTTGTGTTTGTGTTCTTTTTATGCGTCATGTTTATTGCGGTAAACATGAACATAAAAGTATTTTCTTTCTTTTTTTTACAATAAGTAAATATAGGCTAAAAAAAAAAACATATACACAGTGTCCCGTAATTAATGGATAACCTCTTAAGGGGTCATTGTATTTATCATTATGAACAACTATTACTATGGGACCAAACCAGAAATCGCGAAAAAAGAATCAGCTGTTTCCTACATTTTGACGAGTTATGCGAACATGAATGCAAGGAACAGCTGCTTTTTCTATCTATCACCAGTTTTGGCATACTAGATGTAGAAAAACTTATCTATGATCTCTGATTTTGACGTCCCAATAATCTATATCAGTGGCGATCCCAATGATTATATTAAACTGGCAGTTGTGATTATACTGGCTACCATCAGTAGCGATCTGTCTTTAATTGACAACAGCTTATTGGGACCGTATGGTAGTATAAATAAAGCCTTCATGGAAACCAGTTACGAAACCACCGGTTTCCTTGACGGCCGAAGTGGTACAAACCTACATTTACAGTGTGAAATTGAAAACATGCGACAAACCGAAGTGGAAGATTATACTCATCATTATGAACAATTTTTACTAAGGGACCAAAGCTGCAATCGCGAAAAAAAAAATCAGCTGTTCCCTACATTTTGACGTGTTATGCGAACATAAATGTAGGAAACAGCTGTTTTTTTTTTTCGTAATTTCAGGTTTGGTCCCATAGTAAAAGTTGTTCATAATAATGATTACGATCTCCCATTTCGATTTGACGCATGTTTTCAATTTCACGCTGTAGACATAAAACCATTTATCATTTAGCAGAAAAACAGAACTCTTCAATGTACAACAGGTTAAAATTACATTCACTTATTGCACCGACCGAACCCTATTCAGCTAAAAATCAATACACGTGCCGAAAATAAACCACTGAATAGCACAGGAGATGAGAGTTTTAAATGAAATACAATTTGAGCTCTCATTTGCTGTAGGGATACGAGGGGCTCGTGTTTAAATGATAACAACTGCTAGTAATAAGGGAGACTCGTGGCTAATAAGTCGCACGGGTCGATCGAAGGTTAAGCTACACTTGCCGCGGTCGGTTCGTGGATGGGTGGCCATTCGTTACATATCAAGACTACTATGTGCCTTTTTTTTTTGGGTGGGAAATCATCAAATGACCCCTCCCGCTCTGGGTGGAGCAGAAGGGAGTGTCAGACTCTTACTGACTAAAACCCACCCGTGTTCCTTCCTTAGCCCTTTATGTTCCGGGGCAGCGGTAACCCTTTCGGACAATCCCGCTGCCCTATTATGTGCCTTGGAAAGAACTTTAAGAGGAAATGCGGGTGGTCTTTTCTCCATAGAAACGCTTTCTCCTGTTTTCTTTCTGGTTAATGACCATAGAGCAATGATTTTTTACAGAATAATAAATATTAACTACATACTTTTAAGTCCCTATGTTTTCCTTTGTGATGATACATTATTTTTATAAGCAAATAGAACACTAAAAAAATACTGATTTAAACCGCTGTCAACAGAGGCCTAGTGTACAAATTTGACAAAAATTAATGGAAAAATAAAAACATAGGGACACAGTATACAATATCCTGCTGATTCAGTTTATGAAATATCTTTTAAATTGGTCCAATATTGCCGTCACCGGCTTTTCCGCGCTGCTAAGTAAGCTCAGAGAGTCATTCTACAAAAGGGTAACCTTGAGTAGGAATGAAATTGTAAAAACGGTGTACCGTGTTGTCCATCTTGCAAGGAAGGTAGACTTTTAATATATATTTTTTGTTATTTTTAGTTATTGTATTTGTATATTTTAATATTCTCTCTGTGTTATTTTGTTGTTATTATGTTATTGCCTATGACCTATGGTAGTTAATGTGTCTGTGTGATATGGGTTTAATAATTGCCTGTAATAAATGATATTTAATTTAATTTCATTTAATTGGAGGAGGAAATAGTCGAGAGCCAAACCTCGAATTATGACTTTTTACTTAGACTTTTTTAAAGCCTCTCCGACTGCATTTCCTGATCCGGTAGGATCCGGCTATCATTCGTAGATCTTTGACAGTCGTTACGACTAGTCAAAAGCCTAAAAATTAAACAATCAAGACAAAAATGAAAAAAAATTCGAAATTCTAATGAGGCCTTCCTTAGAATTTCGAAAGCCACACAAAGGTCTATGGAGAGGACTATGCCTGAAGTTTCCCTCCATGATCGAATCTGAAATGAAAAGATCCGTGGGAGAACCAAGATCACCTATCTTGCTAAACTTAAGCGGTAGTGGGCAAGGCACATTGCTCGCAGAACAGATGGCCGATAGAGCCGAAACGTTCTGGAGTGGCGAACGCGTACCGTAAGACGTAGCGTTAGAAGGCCGCCTACAAGGTGGACTCATGACCTGGTGAAGGCCGCAGGAATCCTCTGGATGCGAGAAGAACAGAACCGGTCGAAGTGGAGGCCCTTGGGGGAAGCCTATGTTCAGCAGTGGACGTCTTTCGGCTGAAATGATGATGATGATGACAATTGAAAAGCATTTAAAGCTCAAAAGAAAGAGAAAATACCCACAAGAAAGAAGGAAAATAAGAGTTTTGGTAGTAGATTATGAATGAGAAATTATAAATCCGGCTAACGCCCATTGCAAGTGTGGTGCGCCAAACCCAACTACATTATATGCCCCACATGCCTGAATTGTCCATACACCTTCACTTTAGACCAACTGAAGAACGCCACTGATGAAGCGAGCGATTACCGTGGCTTGCCCAAGTATAAGAAAGTACCATCGATTCAAAGCCACAGCCAGATTCAGTTAAAAGCGACATCTCATTCAGTTTCAAGGACTCAAACCGAGTAAGACCAAAAGAACCCAGAGGAAAGAAAACATTACAAACCCATCTTCCGATAAACCGATAGCTTCGCACCAAAGCGTGGTATTTGTAAACACGTATACATAGTTGGCACGCTGCTCGGGCCGGTGAACGCGAATTATTAATAGAAGACCAAATGTAACGTGACGTCACGTGCGCTTGCGCTACATGTATTACAAGACGAGTTACGATGGGTAATTAGCTTTATGGTTGAGGATGAAACGCCTTTTGATAGAGAGAAGCTAGGAGGCAGACAGAAGGAATAGCACATCTTTTTGTAAGAGGAGTCTGCTCCTTAACAGTTGCAAGACTTGAATGCAAGTGGCACAGAGATAGATGTCATGCAAAAAAGGAAGGCTAGCCCAGCAGTAGATCTAATGAACTGATTAGTAAGTACAATTTACGTTGTAGTAAATTACACATTAAACCCAAACAGAGAATCCATTTATGAAAAAAGAAAGAAAGAAAAAACAACCGACTTCCAAAAAAGACTTTCGGAAGTTGGTGGCAAACAACGAAAATGCGAACCCAACGAAACTGACTACCGAAATTAAAATTATTTTTCACTTTGTAGTATGTGGGGTAACCCACACAAATTCGTGTATAACACTACTTGCTATGTAAATATCAGTGACAGAAAGTCATTATAACATCATCAATATAAACTATAAGTGGTAAAAATACGTATTATTGAAGCTAACTCAAAAACTACCCAAGAAAAGTTAATTAAAATTATATGGGACCACCCTTGAGGCATTCCCTATCCATTTAACAAAATATTTTTTGAAATCGATTTACAATTGCAGGAAATATCGCGTAACAAACATACAAAAAAACAACATACAGTCGAATTGAGAACCTCTTCCTTTTTCAAGTCGTTTAAAAATAGACGCACTTTACAAAAAAAAAAAAGACCAAATACACACTATAATGCAAAGTAGTCGAAACGGTTTGTATGAATAAACAAAAATAAAAGTTCAAAGTTGAAGCTTTTTTTTTTTTGTGGATGGGAAATCATCCAATGACCCCTCCCGCTCTGGGTGGAGCAGAAGGGAGTGTCAGACTCTTACTGACTAAAACCCACCCGTGTTCCTTCCTTAGCCCTTTGTGTTCCGGGGTAGCGGTAACTCTTTCGGACAATCCCGCTGCGTAACCCTTTCGGACAATCTTGATTGTTGAATACGCATCACGCATAGTTTGGGTAGGTCTAGGTACCTTTATAGCGAGCGGCTAGCGCCTCCTAAGACCCTGCGCCGGGGTGCCACGCACCCCTTGCAGCCCCGGGTAAAGACGGCCCTGATTGTTGAAGCTGTACAAAAGGCGCTGGAAGCGGTCACTACTAGTATATCTTTGGATGGACAAAAATTGCTTGACACACTGACAGGTATACCGCAACTTTGTGCTGATAGATTTGCCTAAGGTAATACTGTTTTCATCCCATCTATTCGAAAATAGCCGAAGGGTTCCTCGGTAAGTGCGAACAAAATGAGTCATTCCGGCGCACTTAATAACAGTGACGAAATGACTTTTAAATTTGGAACACTGTTCAAACTTTAGTTTGAACGCAATTCGCTTCGATAAAGTCCTGGCCGGTAATAAAAAAAAAACGCATCTACGATTCGACTCTAGAATCACTACGCTCGGGATTCTACTCTAGAATCCTTCGCTTCGCTCTGATTCAAACAATCGCTCTCGCCCTCAATACATTATTTTGGTCCCATATGACACAATCTACTATACTACATATGTATAGTATATGTTTTGTTTGTTGTAGAAAAATAGGCTGCTAAGAACAGTAACTCATTTCAAGAATGATTGTGGCTGAAAAAACATTAGCATCTGACGTCGCACGATGATACTCTTGCCTACAGCAGGAATGGTCGAACAGGTTTAGCGGGCTACTATAACTGCAAAAGGTACCAGAGAACTGCCTCCTAAGGGCTAACAAGTAATAAATGAATACGAGGAAATAATATGACGATAGATATTAGTCATATTCTGGCAAACGACCAGAAATCTGTCACTGTTCGCGCGTTAAACAGTTTTTAAAACATTTCGTTGAAGCACGTGCCTTTCATGTCATTCTACACGAGCTGCGAAAACCGAGCTTCGAGGTTGACAAGGCCAGGATTTCGAAGGGTGGATAATGAGTGGATTCATGTCTCCTTCGAGGTCGCTCAGAGCGCTATGGACCGGGCTACGCTTGAAGTTTCTTAGAAGGAAAATGATCAGAAATAAAATTATGCGGAAAAGAATGGTTCCCTTTACGTCGAGTCTGAGACCACTACCTACACCTCAATAAAATTTCATGACAGGTAAGTCGACGATTTTGGTACAAAGTTGTATGGCTTATTTGCCAAGAGCTCTCATCAGATCGCGTTGTTTGAATTTTATACATATTGGTAATACTTACACATACTTTTACCATGTATCTTGCACGTGTTATTTGGACGTGTGCTCGTGATTTTAAGGTGAAATATATTGAAAAAAAATGTGGTTTTTCTATTTCGTGTAACTTGTTAAGTATGTGGAATAGGGACTTACTTGATATATGTTTTTTGACTCTTTGGTCTAGTATTATGTAAAAGGAATACACGTTTCAATAAATTATTCTCGATAAAAAAAAATTGCAAAGTTAGCAAAACTATGCAAAAATTGCAATCTTCATTATGGTTAGTGCGTTACCAAGCTAGCAATGAAAAACTATCAGCATTGTTAGTCTATTAGAAACTGAATATCGTTAGCGTTACATCACTAGCAGGAATGGGAACACCAGCAGCGGTCAATGTCGAGTTATGTGCTAGTGAGGGGAAAACGTCGTTGGTTGGAATGTTTATCGATTTCGACTTTCACGTTTGTGTGATAGTTATGGGCTGTGGTATTTTGTTGATTTTAGGCGTGAATTTTAAGTCATTTTTGGAGAGTTTTGAGTAGGACATGACGCAAGGCGTTGGTTCTAAAACTACGATATATGCTATCTATTTCATCATCTGCTTGCCTTTTCCCAACTATGTTGGGGTCGGCTTCCAGTCTAACCGGATGCAGCTGAATACCAGTATTTTACACGGAGACAATGCCTATTTGACCTCCACAACCCAGTTACTCGGTAATATAATACCTCTTGGTAAGACTGGTTGTCAGACTTTCGGGCTCCTGACTACCCGTAACGACTGTCAAAGATTCACGAATGACAGCCGGGACCAACGGCTCAACGTGCTTTCCGAGGCACGGAGGGGTCGCGGTATGTAAAGATAGTCACCCATCCACAGACCAACCGCGGCAAGCGTAGCTTAACCTGATCGATCGACCTGTGCGGCTGTTTTTATTTAGGCACGGGCCTATGTATGTAATGTATATTACGAGAATTAAAATAAAAAATAAGCAGAGCATCAGCACTTTTTGGAGGTCAAAGTTACAAGAGATATGCCTTGACACGGCCCGTCCTTCACTTTTTCCTAGTGTTTAAGCTGGGAATGCCAAAATGTTAGGAGACGATTTCCCGATCATCGATAAATCATAGCACAACACTACGCCATAAACGCCGGAAATATCGCATAAAAGCTATCCATCAACAGATGCCCGTTAGTCGCAGACTCGCATAAACTATATGATTGCTTTTAACGAAACACGCACAACATACACAGATCAAAATACATCTTAATTGTTCAACGGTGTTTTTGAAATTAATACTATCTATACAAGCACCGTTCTTAAAAAGGATGCGCTAGGTAGCCCGCGAAATGCAAATTTTCTTACTTTTTTTTTTGCAATTTGCAGATCAGTGTCAGGTTGTATGTTGAAAAACATAATGATTCGTGCGCGTAACTAGATGTATTTACTGAATTATATAATCATTAAAATTCAATACAACCCATTAACAATATTCATTGATTTACAAAAATAAAAAATACGACGGACTAAATAGATTTTCAATTTATTTATAGTGTCGACAAGCCTATTTGCATGTATAGTTTGTGCGTTATCAGTAGGTCAGTCAGTCACGAAATTGTTTGTAAAGATAAGCTATTGAGGTAACTGAGGAGATCTTCGCCACCTCTAATCAGCTTTTTGACACCAAGAAAAAACAGATGGGGAGACCCAAACTTGGCACCACATAAGACAAATAAATAAATATCGATGACATCAGGCTAAAACCTTTATAACCTTGAGTGAGTCAGTCACATCGACGCCATTATTAAATGAAAGTCGAAATAATGTTATGGCGATAATAAACGATATTTTATAAACAATCGTTCATGAGTTTATAATTAAATCTGTGTTTGGCGTAAACATTGTTTTCGTTAGTTGTTTTAAAAATATGAAGATAAGGATGGCACTTCCGATTCTTGGAAGATTTATATAGACGTTTGTTTGATAGACCAGACAGCCAATTACCGTATTTTTACGAAATTTCGTGACCATAAAATGTATGGAAATACGTTCACATCATCATCTGCCTAGCCTTTTCCCAACTAAGTTGGGATCGGCTTCCAGTCTAACCGGATGCAGCTGAATACCAGTATCTTACATGGATCGACTGCCTATCTGACCTCCACAACCCAGTTACTGGGTAATACGGTACCCCTTGGTAAGACTGGTTGTCAGACTTCTGACTACCCATAACCCCCTCTATATGGAAATACGTACACGTTATAACGTTATCGTGGACGGAAATTTAAAAGCGTATTCATATATCCATACATTCTACTTCCCTGTGTTATCGCGATGCCGGCCGTGACGTGGACGTAGAAGTCCACGATAATACCGTGACGTTAGAAATTTATGCGCACATTCTGATTCACAGTCTGTCAAAAAAACCTCTAATTTTCCTATATGTTTAACAAGTTTTTGACATTGATTTCTCATATCCTTTGATGTTAGATGTTGAACGTTTTTATTTACAAGAATTGGCCGAGCAGATGACAACGGCCAAGAGAGAAGAACGGAAGAAAAACGTTTTGCGCAGACCCCAAATAACACAGTAAAAGGACGAGAAGATGACGATAATGATGATTTGAAAGGTTACCAATGAGATGCCGATTCTCGCTTTAATAGAAAACAGAAGGGCATTTCTCGTAATTTGGGGCCTTTCAAGTATTAAGTAATCTTATTTTTTGCAACTATTAACGCCCCCTCCCCTCGTCAGCAAAAGTAAGAAAAGGTCTTACCCCAGCCCCAATGCTTACGTAAATATTGGTACATGCATTTTATATCTTTTACTAGGTTCTAAGCGAGGAAACGTATCCATTATTTTCGGGAATCCCAGAAAAAGCGTTTCGTTTTCAAGCATAGACAAGTAGGGTTGCCATGTGTTCAAACCAATATCGACAAAAGGAGATGTTTCAAAATGGGCCAGGTCTATGTACAGTATCTCAAAAAAAAAGAGAAAAATCCGTAGAATTCGGGAAAAATACAGATAATTCAATTAAATCTGTACTGTTGTGGTAGTGAACTGATATTTATCAATTAATTTTATCGACTTTCAACATGGCGTCTCACAGATTTAGTTACTCTGTGCTTAAAAAAACTGTCAGTTGTCACAACAGTGTCACTTTCGTCTAGCGTCGAAATAAACAAAAACATGTCAAACGTCATTAATCAATCAAAATGACAGCTTACCGCCATGACGGGTTGTTTTTTGTGTGTTGCAATTTCAAGTGTAATTTCTTCTGTTTACCAGAAAACCAAGCTATTTTAAAGCAATTGGACAGTTGAGAACTGTTTTAAATGAAGTTCTCTATTTTTAAGTATAGTGTACAAGGACCTGGCCCAGGCTCCATACATTTTGGAACATCTCCTTTGTAGAAAATCCGAAAAAGATAAAAAATAAATACTGCTGACGTAATCACCATCCAGACCTCACGTCCACCATGTCAAAAAAAATAAGCAAAGCAAAGACCCCCCGCCCCCCGTAGTGCTTTTTTTTTGTGGATGGGAAATCATCAAATGACCCCTCCCGCTCTGCGTGGAGCGGAAGGGAGTGTCAGACTCTTACTGACTAAAACCCACCCGTGTTCCATCCTTAGCCCTTTATGTTCCGGAACAGCGGTACCCCTTTCGGACAATCCCGCTGCCCCTCCTGTAGTGCTTTCGTAAATACTTGAATGGACCCTTTTAAGAACGTTCACGGTCAGAGCAGTGTTGGCCCAGTGGTAACTGACGCGCCTTACTAGTTGTACGTCGTAGGTTCGAACCAGACGGGCGGTTTAATTTGTGTAAATTATTTCATCGCCACTGCTCTCAAAACGGTGAAGGAAAACATCGTGAGGAAACCGGCATGTCCTAGAACCAAAAATTCGAAGACATGTGACATCTACCAACCCGCACTGGGCTCGCATGGTAGATTACAGTCACAGATATAGATACACACATCAAAAGTGTCTAGGGATCAACATATATTTTTGCAATAACTTTTCTCCTGATTGATATTAATTAAAATTTTCTTTAAGGATTCATCAAATAAAGTGTTTTCGTTTGTCACAGTAACGATAAACCAAGTCACCTTTGCATTAATAAAGAAATTTGCCATTTTCCTAATAAAGGGATTTTTGACATTTGAACCACTAACACAAAAGTTCGAAAAAAAGACTGAAATAACAGTTTTCTCTAAAATTTTATTGGGTAACTTAAACAATTAATAATCCGTGTTTCTACCGCGAACACTAACAACACAAGAACATCGGTTTGGCATACTCAAAATGAGTTCATCCAAATCACGCTGTGGAATGGCCGCCCATGTTCGTTGCAACAACAAAAAAAGGTCTTCTTGCGACTGGATACCCTCCATATTCGGCAGAGCTCTTCTCTGTAGCATATCCCATGCATGCTCAATCGGGTTCAAGTCTGGCGACTGAGCAGGCCAGGGCAGGACATTGATGTTAGCTGCGGCGAGAGTCTGTCTTACAACTCTTGCGGTGTGCGGTCGTGCATTATCATGCATTAACTGAAATAAGGGACCGATTTGCACTTGTAGAGGAACGATGACGTCTGATACAATCGTCTCAGCATAAATTTGAGCGTTGAGGTTGCCTCTGATCCAAATCAACTCAGTTCTTCCGCCGATCCAAATACCCGCCCATACCATGATGGTTCCACCACTATAAGGATGGACTTCCTGGCAGGATTTTAATCGCTGTTGGCGTCCAGGGGTTCTCCAGTGTCGTATACGTCTTGTATCCGGTCTCATACCAAAACGAGACTCATCAGAAAAGCACACGAAACGCCATTGTTCTTCTGCCCAATTTCTGTGTTCAAGAGCCCATAGATATCGAATCCTACGATTGTGCATTGCTGTAGGTGGTACCCGTAGCGGTCTTCGGGAATGAAGGTTCACTTCATGCAAGCGGTTTCTGACTGTTTGGTCGCTAATTAAGTTCCCTGAAGAGTGATGAAGCCTCACGGCTAACATCATGGCGGTTATTGTTGGAGCTCTTCGAGTTAAGATTTGAATGTATCGGTCTTGTCTCCGTGTGGTGCAGCGATACCGTCCTCCATGGCGCTCAGCCACGGTACCAGTGCTTCGGTAACGTGTCCAAAGTCGACTGATAACACTCTGACTTGTATTCAGAGCTAAAGCCACAGTACGTTGCCGGGAACCAGCTTCTATCATTCCCACGGCTCTGAGCATTTCTTCCCTGCTTAAATGACGTCGCCGCTCCATAATAACGTTGGTTTTAATCAGTAGTAGGGAAACAGTAGCACTAATAATGTCTTCAATGCGTTGTATGTTTTTATAGGGAAAATATTGACAGCTGATTTTCATCTTTTACTCGAATTTGATTCACAGTTCCTGATTCAAATTATGAAATGCACCAAAAAGGATCCATATAAATTTATGAAATCATAAATTTATTACAAAGCCACATCTCAATCTCAAGAAATCCGCATAAAAATGCTTGATCCCTAGACACTTTTGATGTGTGTACATCTAGATAACGCAAGAGCAACTACTTCGCGTGCCGAAAATTGCACCAACTTACGTTCAAAAAAATCGTAAGCCGCCACTTTTGCGCTCCGTCCTGTGTACTGCTGGCTGGGTGAGCGTGAGTGAGAAAGAGCGCTTGTGACGTCATAGTAGATAGTCAAAAAAATGGCACGCTTGGCTTTCATACAGATCGTGATATTTGCGTTATCTAGGTCCATCTATATCTAAAACTAGCTTAATTTTTTCTGACTGACCAACTTCTTGACAATTCAAAAGTGCCTGTAAATGGTTTAATTGAAATAAATGCTTTGAGTTTTGAGTTTTGATTGATGTCCCAGTAAATTGTAACAGAAGTCTAGCTTTCTGTAAATAAAGCTAACTAAGCCTGAAATGGGATTATCGTCTCTTCTGTCTAATTAATCCGTTGTTTTATGACTTCGTGAGGATTCAAAGTGATGTAATTTGTCACGACATATTCCCTCCAGTGACATGTCGCATAATAATAATAGTCTCCCGACCGATTTCTGTCACGGTGGCCAATATCTACGGAGATTAGCCAAGTAAGCAGGAGATATTACCTACAGTGCACAAGTGTGCACGCAGACAAAAACTCAAACTCAAAGCATTTATTTCAAACTAGCGACCCGTCCCGGCTTCGCACGGGTGAAAAAAAAAGCTTATATTAATCAGTGATAATGTAGCATTCAAATGGTGAAAGAATTTTTAAAATCGGTCCAGTACTTTTTGAGCCAATTCGTCACAAACATACATACAAATCTTTCCTCTTTATAATATTAGTTTAAATTAGTATAAATTACAGCCCACTCCCTCTCACAGACAGGACGCCCGTGTCCCAGCAGTAGGGAAAGTTCTATGCTGATTCGGTTGTCTTTTTTACAAAAAAAAAAAAAAAAAACAACCGACTTCCAAAAAAAGCACTAGAAAGTGAAAAATAACTTTAATTTCGGAACCTACAAAGTATAAATCTACTGTGACTTTAAAAAACATTACGACAGGTAACGATAAACAGGTAGAAAAGTTATGTAGACTCAGATCCCAGGGAAATGCCGTCACAACTAATTTGGGAAAAATTGTTACACGTGCAGCTAACGCTATGGCGATCCATTCAGCATTGAACTTTTTAGAAAACAGTGAAGTCGCTTCAGCTACGGTCCTAGAAGAAGGTTTCCATCATGTTTATAACGGACGTCATGAAAATCTGTCATTTGTATCAGTTTTTGACATTAAGGTGTCAAAAAACGCTCTGTATTTGGACATTATGGCCGCATGTGGCGGTAACCGCACTTTAAGGAAACCGTAACTTTAGTATTGAAAGAAAATACATTTAACTGTGGTAAATATGACGCAGAGAAAGAACACAAACACAAAAAAAATAAATAAAAACAAGTTGCTGACATGACACAGACATGACTTTTGCGTAACAGTGGCAATGGATCAGTATTTTTTTACGCAAAGCAAGAACAGTTTGGGTTTAACTACTAAACTGGACTATTGGTCCCCCGGGAAGGTTGGCAGATGTTGTGCGCAGGCGACATAAAGTCGCTTTTTATGCTCTAGTGCATAAAGTATTTTTTTTAAGACTAAGATAATCAGGCCCAACCGTCACACGCACAATAAAACGTCGCAGATTAAAGTCGTTATTTTATTCCATTTGCTTTAATTTAACCCTTTGAACGCCACGGTCGTGTATAGCAGACAAATGAAAACGTGCCCAACACGCCACCGTCGGCTAATGCCTACAAGAAAAAACCATGTTTTAAGTACAAAATAAATAAACTAAATTCAGTTTTCTGTGTTTATACTTAAAACATGGTGTTTTCTTGTCGGCATTGGCGTGTCAGGCACGTTTTCATTTGTCGGCTATACACGACCGTGGCGGTCAAAGGGTTAATATCACTTCCGTGTTTTCTATCGTTAATTTAAGACTATGCCGACCGTACAGTGGCGCCCTCATCGTTTGTTTAGTTATTTCATACAATTTAGAATGAAAATGCAGAAAATAAGCACGTTATTTTCTGCATTTTCATTCCATCCTTAAAACGGAATTTATAGTGGCCACTGTTATCCGTTTTAATGATTACAATAAAACTAAACAATATAAAACTACCGCTTCTAATAATATTAACGTATAATCTTGTGAAACACAACTTATTTTCTGCATTTTTTTTCATTCTAAATTGTATGAAATAACCAAACAAACGATGAGGGCGTCACTGTGCGGTCGGCAGTCTTAATAAAACAGATAAAATAGTTGTCATTTATATTATTTAAAAACGCAAAGAAACGTTTTATGACTTGGCAGTAATAATAGCCTCTGTTGATTTATTTGATTTACTTATTTACAAAAATCAATCTTTAGTCGATTCTGTAATAATCGATATGTTGTAGGTACTTGTTTAATCAAAATAATCTCCTCTTCTAACCGCCATCTTTATTTAATCTTACTTGCTGTATGCGCCTTAGTAAAGACGGACGTATAACCTTCCTAGTGACTTTCAATTGGCTTTAATATACTTACAGTTATAAAAAGCCCATAACTCGTTTTATTTAAGAGTTAGAACCTAGATTTCCTACAGGTTATGGGCCCAGGTTACGTTTTTACTGCAATATAAGTAGTTAAAAGTAAGTCCGTTACGAACTTTTTAAAAATGGATAATTTAAAAACTAAACGTAATATCAAGCCATTCGATGGGAAAAAATACAGTGTCTAGAAGTTTAGAATACGGCATTGTTAAGTGGTATAGATGTGATAAAAGTTATTGAAAACGATCCGGTAATTCGATGTAACTTGTGGGAGAAAAATAACCGGATAGCAAAAAGTGTTATCGTCGAGTATTTATCGGATTCCTACCTCGGTTTTACGAAGGAAGACAGTACGACGAGAGAAATTTTAAAAAGTTTGGATGTTTTATAAGAACGGAAAAGTATTGCTACTCAGTTGACTTTACGAAGAAAAAAAAAATTGTTAACTTTAAAAGTGCAAGGTGACGTCATACTCATAAAACATTTTACGATTCGAATCAAATTGTTAGCCGCCGGTGCGAAGTTGGAAGAAACCGTTATGGTAGCTCATTTGTTGCTCATCCTACCCGCAACTTATGATGGCGTGCTAACTGCGATCGAAACTTTATCGGAGGATAATTTAACGCTAGCATTCGTTAAAACAAGGCTTTTGGATCATGAAATAAAGTTGAAAAATTAGTCCAGTGATACCAGCGTCAAAGTTTTGCAAGTTGAACGGAAAAAATGGACACGAATTCCGAAAAAGAAAATTCGATAATTCTCAAAATAATAAAGGGCTACTACCAGAAGAATAACAAGCAGAAGAAGAGGTCTCAGTTCTTGAAGTGTCATCAGTGTGGCCGTAAGGGGCATGTGAAAAACGACTGTTTCTACTTCAAAAGAAAACACAGGCAGTTGAGATCAGTCGACCATCCACGTTTGCTTTTATGATGGGAGACTATCAAGGGGATGATGTTGGAAGCAAAGTTACTTTCCTGTTGGATTCTGGATCATCGGACTATATTATAAACTGGGAAGATCTTTTCATTAGTCACACCGTTTTGCAGCCGCCTTAAAATTTTCTATTGCTAAAAATTATGAATTTATTTCAGATACCAAAAAGGGAACGATGTGTGTGACCAGCCACATGGGCGTTCAAGGAGTTTTAGAGGATGTGTTCTTCTGTGCTGAGGTACCATACAACCTGCTGTCTGTATCGAACATGCAACGTGCTGGGTTGACAGTCAGTTTCGACCAGCATGGAGCCCACACAAGTAAGGATAAAACCATTATGCAAGGTATGTTGAAAAATAATTTAATTGCTGTAGACTTAATGGCATCTGTAAATAAGTGTAAATCTGTTTCTCAAATGTATCTGAATGCAGTAATAAAAATATGTATAAAGTATGGCATCAACGCTTTAGTCTTAATACTAAAAATAAATTCATCGAAATTAAATATAATAAAATGGTTGATGACACCAGCCAAATCGAAACTGTAATGCCAGATCATGAGTTGTGTAAATGGGAAACAGCCTGTATAAATGGGAAACAGAGTCGACTTCCATTCAATTAGGTTAAAGATAAAAGTTATGTTAAACGGCAATTATTTATTGTGCACTCAGATGTTTGTGGACTTATTACTCCCCAACAAACGACAGCAAAAACTACTTTGTACTTTTTGTTGACGAATATACGCGTTATTGTATTACGTACCTACCTATTAATCTATAAATCAGACGTGTTCGCTACTTTTTAAGATTTCGTGGCTAAAAGCGAAGCTAAGTTTAAGTTAAGATTAGTCAACTTATACTGTGATAATGGTGGCGAATATCTATAGACTGAAATGAAAATGTATTGTGTAGAGTGAGGGATATCTTCTACAGTTCCGAGAAAACCACAGTTGAATGGCGTTTCTGAACGTATGGTCAGAACCATTACTGAAAAATCTTGTTCCATGATAAACGGTGCTCAATTAGACAAAGTGTTTGTGGCGATGAAGTACTTACTGACTGTTGTTTATTTAATTCATTTGAGCCCAACTAAAGCTTTGAAACTTTCAAAAACACCATTCAAAAGTGGCATGATAAAAAATCTCAAATTAAATATTTGAAGGTATTTGGTTCAACTGTTTACGTTCATAATTAAATCAGTAACACCAAGTTTGATGAAAAATTATGGAAACTATACTAGTGGGTTATGAACCAAACGGCTATAAAGTTTGGAACCCAGAATGCGAATAATACGTAGTAGTCAGGGATGTTATTGTCGATGAGACTGGTTTTCTTCAATCCAGGCCAGACCTTAAGTCTGAAGGGAATATTAAAAAAATTCTCACGGCAAAACTGATGATGTAATATCCAAGTCAGTGCCGGTAAAGTCTCATAATTCTGACAGTTTAAAATCAGATACGCCTAAATCTGATGGGCACAAGTGTCCTAGTAAAATTCGCAAATTAAACCATGATAATTTAATTGAACCGGAGCAAATAGTTGATATACTTTCTGATAACCCGTCTTCACCAAAAGAAAACACAATAATCCTGAAGTTAGAAGAAGCAATAGGCAAACAATTGTCTACCTATTTCGTATAGGTAATGAAGACGATGATGATGATTACACTTTGTGAGCTCATTCTATTAAAATATGTTATAGGTATATTATGTTATAGGTATATTATTATAATATATGATTCTATGTAAAATACCAAATTCATTAGAAGAGATCAAAACTCAAGAGATCTCAGTGGGAAAGCGCAATTAGGGACGAATTCAATTCTCTAAAGTTAAATAATACTTGGACTTTCGTACCAAGACCTGAAAATAAAAACACTGTCGATTGTAAATGGATATTTACTGTAAAACATGATGAATTTGGAAAACCTTTAGAAAAGCTAGTTCATAATAATATGGACGTCAAAACCGCCTTCTTAAATGGCCAATTAAGGGAAGATATTTTTATGAAAGTCCCTGAGGGCTTCTCTTATCTAGATAATTATGTTTGTAAATTAAATAAAGCATAATAATTAAATAGCTAGATGTTGGTTTGAAGTTTTCGAACAAGCTTTTAAAGAAGAAGGTTTTCAAAATTCTTCAGTCAATTTGCTAGACAATGGAGATGTACATAACAAATATGTATGTCGTTCTATATGTAGATTATTTAGTTATAGTATGCGCTGATATTGAAATAATGAATCATTTTAAAAGGTATTTAATGAGTAAATTTAAAATGACTGATTTAAAAGAGATAAAATTATTTCTTGGTGTAAAAAAAAAAAAAAAAAATTACTAGTCATGAAAATGAAATTACATAAGATCAAAGTGCATACATAAAAACGTTATTGAATAAATTTAATATGCACGATTTAAACCTGTCAATACACCCATTGAAAATAAACTTAATTTTGACGCATTCAACTCTGAAGAAAAATATATTGCTTATGTCTAGACGTTATAGGATGTTTAATGTATGTCATGTTATATACTCGTCCAGATTTAAGTACAAGCGTTGGATGTTTAATGTATGTCATGTTATGCACTCGTCCAGATTTAAGTACAAGCGTTGGATGTTTAATGTATGTCATGTTATGCACTCATCCAGATTTAAGTACAAGCGTTGAATGTTTAATGTACCTATGTGATGTTATGCACTCGTCCAGATTTAAGTACAAGCGTTAATATACTGAGAAAGTATATGAACAAAAATAATAAAGAACTCTGGCAATATGTTAAGCGAGTACGTACGAGCGAGGTACCGTTGATTTAAAATTAAGTTATAAAAGATCTGCTTACAATAATATTGTATGTGGTTACGTAGATTAAGATTGGGGTGGCAGTGATGCAAACGACAGGAAAAGTACAACTGAATATTTAATTAAGCTCTTTGAGCACTGTTCTGTAGCCTGGAGTACAAAGAAACAAATTTCAGTTGCTGCCTCTTCAACAGAGGCGGAATATATGGCATTGTATAAAGCTGTTAGGGAGGCATTATGGCCTAAATCACTAACAGTTAGTATTAAGATAGATATCGATAAATCTATCACAATCTATGAGGATAACAATGACTGTATAAGCATTACAAATAATCCAACCAATCACAGACGTACAACACATTTTTATATAAAGTATCATTTTTCTAGGGAACGGATTAAGAAAAATGTAATAAAATTAAATTACATTCCAATAGGTCAACAATTGGCAGATGTTCTGACCAAGCCATTACCTGCTATCACTTTTCAAAAGTTGAGAAGCATGATGGGCTTAGAATAAGATTCTGATATTTTTTTTTTATTAATTTAATTATTATTTAGAATGATTTAATGAAGTGGTCTGATTAAGGTTTTTTCTGGGTTTTCCTTAATCCTTAGAGCAAATGTTAGACCAATAATTGTATTTCCCAGCAAACACTAGGAAGTGAATATGTTCCGGTCGATTAAGTATTTACATTGATTTATTTTATTTGTATAATTGGTAGATTAATTTTTGAGGGGGCGTGTTGATTTATTTGATTTACTTATTTACAAAAATCAATCTTTAGTCGATTCTGTAATAATCGATATGTTGTAGGTACTTGTTTAATCAAAATAATCTCCTCTTCTAACCGCCATCTTTATTTAATCTTACTTGCTGTATGCGCCTTAGTAAAGACGGACGTATAACCTTCCTAGTGACTTTCAATTGGCTTTAATATACTTACAGTTATAAAAAGCCCATAACTCGTTTTATTTAAGAGTTAGAACCTAGATTTCCTACAGCCTCACTGACCGTTTTCGGTCACGGTGGCCAATCTCAACGGAGATTAGCCAGGTACGCAGGAGATATTATAGTGCATAAGTGTGCGCGCAGACACAGGTGCACTCCCTCTTCCCTCACTCTCATAGTCCGATGGGACGGCAATCCGACACGACCGGAGAGACATCAGGCGCAGGACCAACGGCTTAACGTGCTTTACAAGGCACGGGGGTATTAAACCGCCAACTTCCAAACTCCGGACTGTTACTAAGAAATGCCTAATGGAAAAACTCAATAACACTTTGTCCGACCCGGGAATTGAACCCAGGACCCCACGCTAAGCAGTCGCGCTTGCAACCACGAGACCAAAGGGGCAGTGATTGGGGGTGGGGGGGGGTTGACTTGGCAGTATGAATTTATGAAATACCCAAGTCGAATGACACATGATGGAAATGTAAAAAAAAAACTTTTGAAAAGTTTCGCTGTTCTTTAATTTTTCAACATTTTTGAACAGTGAAAATACTGTTATATACTTTATGCCTGTTTAATTATCTGGCAATCGAATTAAAAGCAGAGTGCACTCGGGCATAAACGAGCCATTTTACCCCTCGACCTATCTATCCAGCCTCGCCTGCGGCTCGGGTGGATATAAACGTCTCGGACTAAAATGGCTTCTTTTATACACTAGTTGTACAATCTACTATTATGTGGGGTGCAGTAGGCTCAGTAGCTTTACGTACCAGAGTACCATAGACGGAGAGAGTAGCCATGAGGCGAAAACTATAAAAAGCCAAAGCGAGCCAAGTGCGAGTCGGAATCGCACACAAAAGTCAATTAACGTACGTTAACTATGGTTTAATATTACATGTACTAGTATAATAATAATTCCGAGATTAGCAATGACGTACAATACCCGGATCTACCAAACACTACGCGTAAACTAATGACTGTTTATAACAAGCAAAGCATTGAACTGGAGTAATTTACGGAATGTGAAAACATGGTGTGGTACTAGCAAAAGAGCCAAAATGGTCTCCGACACACGACATCCTTTGTATGACAACTTCCTTGTGCCACAAAGGCTGAAAAGCCGAAACAGTTTTTTAAAGTGTGTCGTGAACTCACTGAAGAACCATCACAAGAAAGACTGAAGTTGTGGCGAGACAGTGCTTCCTAACCCAAACCGTTCGTTCCACCCACTGAAGTCCTCCCACCTGAACCTTGGGTAACCTGGAAGTCTTTGAACAGACTCCGGACCCAGGTTGGCCGAAGCAAGGAAAACCTGTTCAGGTGGAGATTCATAGACGACTCCGCCTTGGAGTGTAAATGTGGTGCTGTTCCACAATCGATGGGACACTTAATATCGTGTCCTGCGTGTCCTGTCAGCTGCACGTTACAGGAACTGATGGACGCTGGTGATTTATGCTGAGTAGGTACGCGCTTGCCGGTCCATTCAATCTTTGCAGCAAGTCCGAAAACCGATAGGCTACCACAGACAGACTACCTACATAATGCATTTGCAAAAAAATTGCCTGTATCGGTGTCAACCCCCAGTATAGTCGCGAAAACTTTACTGCAGTATCAAATTATGAAAATCTACTCAATCAATCATCATCATCAGCCTACAGCAGTCCACTGTTGGACAAAGGCCTCTCCAATTGGCGCCATTTATCTTCACTCTCAGCAACTCTCATCCAGCTGCAAAGATGGCTTCCTACCTTACGTTTGCCGCTTCGCGGTTTCCACTCAAGAAAACGTCTAGCTCAACGGCAATCGGTTCTACGGCTAATATGGCCGGCCCATTGCCACTTCAGCTTGCTGTGAGCTATGTCGACAACTTAACAAACTCAATCAGTCATGAGCCATTATCATGCTCCAAGCTACCTGATATTAACACATTTATAAGATATTTATATAAAAGGTATTACGGAGTTTATCCCTTTTACCCGTTAATGTATCCGACTTTATTTATTTTAGGTATGGTAGGATACAATGAGCTGAGGGTTAGGAGGGATCTTGCGCTCACCTCATATGTATTTAACGTATTAAGAGGGAAGGTGCACAATGCAGTTATTTTAGGGCAGGTGAGTCTGTGTGTTCCGGACAGGTACGTGTGGCGGCGACGGCGGCTGCCACTGCTAGTGGAACCACGCGCTCGGACCAACCTTCTAAGGGAGGCGCCGCTGTCGCGTGCACTCCGCACGCTTAACCTCATAGCGAGTAAGACAGACTTATTCTTTTGTTCTCTGAGTGAATTCACAAGGAATGCATTGTTTGTAATTTGTTATAAATTGTAGTATCAATAAATTAAGTTAGGCTAGGCGCATTTATCGCATTGGGTTACCCTGTAAGGTTACATGTATGAAGATAAATAAATAAAACACAAATGCCCCTCCAATCACAAAATGTCACGGCCAGTTGACTCATTGCATCTGATTCATTTGGGGGGAGGGGGGGAGTACCTCCCCCTACCCCACCTTGGTAAAACTACGAGTGGGCGTGGTAAAGATCAGCTGATAAAGCATTGTTTATTGCCTGGTTGACTTAAACTGAAAGTTTCTTAGAAAACTGGAATAAAGGTATTATGGTAACGCTTAAAGGTTTCTGTAAATTAAGGTAGTTGGAAAATCTTGACAGTATTTTTTGAAGTGAAACTTCTTTACGCACGCTTGACTTGGGGAGTAAGCTGGCGAACGCGTGACGTAAGCGTTACGAAAAGTGTGATCGGGCAAGGCGAACGGAAGTTAAGTGGGGGATATAAGCAAGAGACAGCAGTGCGCGCGCACATTTTCTTTCTCTCTTCCTCTCATAGCCAAATACGTTCCGTATATCTAAGCACACTGCAGGCTTATTGTCTGTATCACAGTGTAGGAGCAAGAGAGAGCAGTGCGCGCGCACATTTTCTTTCTCTCTTTCTCTTATAGCTAGTAAATGAAATATACATACAGATGGAGCGAAAGAAGTTTCACTTCAGTCGTGTGGTCATAAGCACACTCGTTTTTTTTTTGTAGTTGTTTGATTCGCTTTTTGTTCTTTCTTTGGGTTTGTGATTATATTATTTTTGAGCTTGGCAGAGAGAGTAGGTCAGCAATAAATAGGCCTCACTTATTTATTAAAAGGACTAAAATAGCATTCATGAGTGTTGATACTTGTGGGAGGAGCTTGAGCATAACAGTCGCACCGGTCGATCGATCAGGTTAAGCTACGCTTACCACGGTTGGTCCATGGATGGGTGACCATTTTCACATACCAAGACCATTCTTATCCATAGAGATGTACGGTTTGAAATGGGCAACTAGCTTCAACTTTCTGACTAACTGACTGACTATTTGACAATTCAAAAAAAAGTACCTGTAAATGGTTTAATTGAAATAAATGCTTTGAGTTTGAGAAGCCCCTGTCCTTTGGGCTTTTTGAAATGTTATGGGATTTTTAAGCCGTGAAGCCGTTGGTCCCGGCTGTCATTCGCGGATCTGACAGTTGTTACGGGTAGTCAGAAGCCCGAAAGTCTGACAACCAGTCTTACCAAGGGGTATCATATTACCCAGTAACTGGGTTGTGGAGGTCAGATAGGCAGTCGTCCATGTATAATATTGGTATTCAGCTGCATCCGGTTAGACTGGAAGCCGACCCCAACATAGTTGAAAAAGGCTAGGCAGATGATCTTGGTAAAGATACAAGAGTTTTAATTTTAACCAATAACGGTCTGTAAATTATAGGATTTGGCCATTAAGAGATGATAATACTTATTTTTTTATTTTAATATATTGAGAGCAGGTTTGGATAATAACATAGAGCTACTTAAAAATAATACTGTTATCAACGACATTGGGTAATTAACAAGCCTATGCTAATTATTTTCACACTACAGTAACCTGCTATCATGAAATCAATGGTAAATGTACTCTGAACCACATTTTATGTTAATTAGTTTTAATTAACAGTGGTTTTGTTAATGAGAGATACATATTAGTTTGAAATCACATGATTTTGAATCAGTTTTTAGATATCTATACTAATATTGTAAAGAGGAAAGATTTGTATGTATGTTTGTAACAAATTGGCTCAAAAAGTACTGGACCGATTTTAAAAATTCAATTAAATTATTAAAAAATAAATGTCCACCCGTGCGAAGCCGAGACAGGCCTCTAGTACCTGATAAATTGCATAAGAACCAGCGTATAGTCATTAGAAAAATACACTCGAAACAACAATAAATATAATCACTAAAACCGTTGAGCGCTTACATGTAAATGGCTTTTATTAGGCAATAGTTTGATGGGTTAAATTAATTATTCAAGTTTTCTTCTAAAAATAGAAACAATTATAGCTGACGTGGCTTAAAAGACTGGCTAACTTAGCTGACTACTGAATTGGGGACATGCCTGCTGCATGCTACACACTTTGGGCCTAAATAGAAGAGGCCTTGAGATTGAGATAGGTACGTGATAGGCCACAAATCAATACAGCGGTAGAAACTGGATAGATTCCATAAAAAAATCAAAGGAGTGCGGGATCACAAAAGATGAAAGGAATGGAAGGCCATAGTCTAGGAGTGGGACAGACAGGTTAGCAAAAAGACAACTAATGTTGGATAGATAGTTATAAAAATAATCCAATAATGATAGGTGTCTGTTGCCAAACATGATACAGTGGGGACAAATTAAGAATCATTCTAGACAAACAAACTGATACCGGAATGTTATCACCAATAAGAAACATTCTAGGAATAAGGCATAGCCAACTAGATTTGCAAACAATTGAAACTGTCAAAACATTATTTTACTGTAATTATGATTTAGAGGTGTAATTTATCTTTTGTTTTTGTGAAATCTCCCTTTTTTTGTACTTGCTTGTTGAGAAAACCTTGCAACATCCTTTAAAAGTAGTAGTAGTAATTTTTTTTTTACTGTCTTAGTAATTGCAAAAATCCTTCTAAATGTTGTGTTGTAGGCAACCACAGCTGAAATTCAGTCTCCCTTTGTGTACTATGTATGTAAACAGACTTATAAGTAGGTACTTTTTAAGCATAAATTCATGTTCCTTTGCATTAGCAACTGCAACCAACGGGCTAATTATCGTACGGACGCTGAAATATCGAAAACAAATGTGTAACTTACGCAATTTGCGAGTCTTCATACAAGTAATTCAATAAAATGGAATCACTGTCGTTAAATATAGATCGAAAATGTAGTCAAAAATAGACGTTATCCACTATACACATCAGTTGTAATACAGTCACATCATCTTCGGAATGTGAAACAAAACAAGTTAATTTATATGAACAGAACGCACCACACGGAAATTCAGGGGGAAACTGCAATAAAGTCGATTTTCCTTTCAGGATTTGACCACCATGATACACTCCAGTTTTATCGTCCACTAGTACATTGTCCAGGTTATTCTATTTAACACAATCGTTCGTTTATTTATGGCACTCATGCCCGAAGACACCACGTCCTTATATTTTCACAAATTCAACTCGTTTTTACGATATCACTAAATAAAATGATGTGTGAATGACATGAATTTTTGACATGCGCACTCCATTATGTCTAGCTAGCGACATCTAGTTTTTTAGACATGCGAAATCTTGTAACCTTCTGTTCTAAACAATGAAAAAGCGCCGCTACTCGCTGATAGATGTCGCTAATAAGATTGGTTTACATGATCATCCCTAGATGACGTTACAAAACAATTACAATATTGGCATTAGACATCAACCACACTCTACAAATTAATTATCTAACTACTCTATGAACAGTTCAAAGCCAATCTCTCAGTTACTGAGTTACATCACATCTCAACTCATATCAATTAGTATTCTACGAATAAATTTACATCCATTATAGCATAAAGGGTAATTCAGTTAAAATTAAACTGTTAATTACTAGCTTGGACTATAAAAACTGTTAATAATGTTTGTTCGTTTCTCTGTTTTAATTTCAAAGTATATCTGCTAAAAGTCTTTGTGTTGACAAACCTGTGGCCTCACATATCAATATGGCGAATCAAACGCGCATATTTGTCCCAAAAATACGAATGACCAAGAACGCGTGGTTGGATTCAAGGATGTGGGAAAAATGGATGTGGCATTAATTAAAATTGTGACACAAATCAATTGATTGCTAATTGATTTTTGTGTACATTTATCCAAGTTTTTATGCTTACAAACATATAATAATCGATGGTTTTTTTTTTGAGGATGGGAAATCATCAAATGACCCCTCCCGCTCTGGGTGGAGCAGAAGGGAGTGTCAGACTCTTACTGACTAAAACCCACCCGTGTTCCTTCCTTAGCCCTTTGTGTTCCGGGGTAGCGGTAACCCTTTCGGACAATCCCGCTGCCCCAGCAGGAATAATCGATGGTAACTTGTGGTGGCTGCTAAAAAGACACAGTAAAAATTAATGAAAGATGAGCAATCTAAGCCCGTTAGAAAATAATGGAGATTAATGGACCCGCATTTTAAAAAGGAACAATATTCGAACATATCAGCTTGCCAAAGCTGAATTATCAATAATGGAAGACAATTTAATGTTTAGACAGCTTTACGCATTACAAGAACTCACGAGTATTTGACTATAGAGCTGTTAGCTGTACAACAGAACTCAGTTGATCTTTAAAAATACAAGCATTAAATTGAGTCACGTTTATGCTGTCCAGCACTTACCATTTAAAAGTGCTATTACAAAGGGCACTAAAAACAGCTCAAGGTTGTATAACGGATTTATCGTGCTTTAGGCAATATCTTACTACTTAAAAATGCAATTACACCCTAAGGTACTAAAAAACAGCTGAAAGCTGTATATCGGATTTACGTGGCAATGTCCATAACTCATATTTGTTTACATTTTTGGCAAATAAACCGCGATTGCAGATTCATCGTCATCTACCTAGCCTTTTCCCAACTATGTTGGGGTCGGCTTAAATATTACGAATACAATCTAAAGGTTAAGCTGCGGGGTAATTGCGTAATAAATTATCAGTAGCAATCTGTTTCATTTCGACAGTTCATCAAAATTCATTGCATTATTTTAGTTGTTGAGCAGACACATTTTTCGAACTTATGGAGCAATGGATTAGAAAGATGCTTCAACATTATTCAAATTGAGAGTAGGTATGTTACGCAGTTAGGATGCTGGCTGTGCGTCATTGATGGGCTTACCATATTTTTTTATTATTATTATAAGCTCATTTTATTCCATATTTCTCTACGCATATGTGTTTATTTACATATTAATAGTTTTGTATTTTTACTAGCTGACCCTGCAAACGTCGTTTTGCAAAAAAAAAAAAAAAATGGAAGATAGTATATAGCCGATTCTCAGACCTACGGAATATGCATATAAAATTTCATAAAAATAGGTCATGCCGTTTCGGGGGAGTATGGTAACTAACACTGTGACACGAGAATTTTATATATTAGATATTTTGTTTGGATATGGGTAAAGCCTCCTCAAACCCGTGCCAATTTTCCCTGTTTTGGGCAAACTCCATCCAACGTGGACCAGCTACTTCAATGATGTCGTCCGCCCATCTCTTGCGTGGTCTGCCCCTTGTGCTTACCATATACCACCTCCTCAAATCTTTATAGCTCCTCAAAATTAGGACTGGTCTAAGTCGTTAGTTCTTAGAACGTGTTCAGGTAGAGTGACGTCATACATACAAACATCCACACATTCACACATACACACACTCATACATACATAGGAATGCAGTAGGTATTATTAGCTTTGGTTATGGGGTCGCTACTTGATAGTGTAGTAGGCCCAAGGTCAGTTGATTATCGTGAGGTTCTGAGTTCAAACTAGGCAGTTAAGTGCCTATTAATTTAATAGCTTCTGCCCGCGACTTTGCCCTCGTGAAAATTCTTGTTCCCCGACCCACCCCGTCGTATCGATCACTTCGTTTTCGTTAAGCGCTCTTTCTGACTTTGTTTTTCTTTTTGCTCGCCTTTTAAGGGTCTTAGCGTGATTTTAAATAGCCTTTAGACTTTCTCAAGAATTGGGCTATCAAATGCAAAAAGATTTTTTGAAATCCGACTGATAGTTCCAGAGATTAGCGCGTTCAAACAAACAAACATAATTACTCTTCAGTTGTTATTACAGCAATTAGTGCCTGCGGGATTGTCCGAAAGGGTTACCGCTGCCCCGGAACATACCTAAAGGGTTAAGGAAGGAACACGGCGTGGGTTTTAGTCAGTAAGAGTCTGACACTCCCTTCTGCTCAACCCTGAGTGGGAGGGGTCATTTGATGATTTCCCATCCACAAAAAAAGAAAAAAAAATTACAGCTATTAGTACTATCTATCTATTATATGAAAAATTATTCTTGGAAATGCAGGATGTCATCCCTGTAACCATAAAAGAAAAGAAAGAAAGAAAAATAGGTCTATTACCATGGATTCAGTACTTACATGATTCTGCACCCCCTGCATTGAAATTATTCGTCGGCTATTAAATAATTATTAGTGGCATAAGTGTGTCCTACTTCCCCAGGGTTCAAAGTACCCCCATACTAAATTTTATCAAAATCGATCCAGTCGTTTCGGAGATTAATCGGACAAAACAGACAGACAAACATTAAAACTTTATTTGTTTACCTAGTCTCAGTAAAAGCACGCTAAGCCGTTGGTCCCGGCTTTCATCCGTGATGGATCATTGACAGTCGTTACGGGTAGTCAGAAGCGCGAAAGTCTGATAACCAGTCTTACCAAGGGGTATGGTATTACCCAGTAACTGGGTTGTGGAGTTCAGGTAGGCAGTCGCTCCATGTAAAAGATTTTTATTCAGCTGCATCTGGTTAGACTGGAAGCTGACCTCAACATAGTTGGGAAAAGGCTAGACAGTGAGGATTACGTCAGTAACAAATTGTTGATGAATTGTTTAATTTATTTTAATTTCTGAATTGTTCTTTATTAGTAAGGACGCCTTTAACGTGCACGTCTTTCTGCATCGTTCTCACATGTATAATTTCAACACGAATGATGTAACCAAGATGTTTGTTACAATTTTATGATTTAAAAGAGTGTCTGTGGAGTTTCTTGCCCGTTCTTCTCCACAGGTACCTACGCTTTGGAATGGGCAACTAGCTTCATCTTTCTGACTGACCGACCCTTGACAATTCAATGTATAATTGATTTATTTGAAATAAATGCTTTGAATTTGATGCCAGTCTTGATTCTGGCTTACAGGAGTTGCATTGGCGGTGAATCTTCGAACGGGAACACTGTGGCATCAATATACATTCCTCCCGGCAAATACAGCCGTGATTTTATACTGTATCAGTATTCTACTCGTCCCTCTCATAGCGAGGTTTGGCGATCTCAGTCTAACAGCTGACATACCAGACATGTTTTATGCATGAGATGACCCGGATGTTCTAGTCTTGGAGCTAGAATTCTGTTAGCAAACTTGATATATATTATTTATTCAAAATTACGTAAGTAACACCTTAACAGCTATAACGCCAATGCAATGTTACTACAATACCACAAAGATACACAAACATCTAATTTAGATTGACTACCTAAAAATACAATTAAAAATACAATCAAAAATACAATTGAGAGGACCGTGACTAAATAATAACAGCCGCATACGTCGATCGATCAGGTTAAGCTACGCTTGACGCGGTTGGTCTGTGGATGGGTGACCATCTTTACATACCGAGACCCCTCCGTGCCTCGGAAACCACGTTAAGCCGTTGGTCCCGGCTGTCATTCGTGGATTTTTGACAGACGTTACGGGTACTCAGAAGCCCGAAAGTCTGACAACCAGTCTTACCAAGGGGTATCGTGTTACTCAATAACTGGGTTGTGGAGGTCAGATGGGCAGTCGCTCATTCTTATGCGTCATGTTTGCCGCAAATAAACGTATTTTCTTTCTTTCTTTCTTTTTCTCTCTGTAAAACACTGGTATTCAGCTGCATTCGGTTAGACTGGAAGCCGACCCCAACATAGTTGGGAGAAGGCTAGGCAGATGATGATGAATCAAAAATACAATTACAAATACCATTAAAATACAATTAAAATCACTTCTCAACATTTTTAAACACTTCAATGCTATTCCTGTTCATGATCATTCAATTCATGGTAACAAATTATTGTAAAAGAAAGGATATTGTATGTTTCTATGGCGAAGAACACTACTGGGGGAGTTTGTTGCGCCACTTCTTCTCCCCAGCGAAAGCACTAGGAAGTGATGAAGGGCGGGTGTTTTGGAGAATTATCTCATGTAATTTTGACGTTCGAAAAGTGCTGATTCTCAGACTAGTTTAAATAGATGACTTTTGATTTTATTTATTTATTTATTTATTATTACCAATTACATTTGTTTAACAGGTAGGAACCCAATACAACAATGTAGTCACAATTTCTACACTCGTGTAGCACCCAAAACCAATTTGATACCACCACCAACAAAAATGAACTGTTTTTAGGATTATTTTGACTGACAGGGTTCAAATTTATACCAGTCGATTTTCGTGTCGACACAATTCATACAGAGGACAATAAGTTAAGTGTCACCATCCGGAATTCCGCCAATGAGCAACTAAAGATATCCAATCGCAGAGAGACGCTGTTGAGTATCTTTATTGCCCGCCGCACCGGTGCAAACTTTAACAAGTTTGTACGGACCACCGGGACTTTGATTTTAAAGTTTTGGTATTTTAGGAGAGCGAAACCTTTTGTTGAACCGGACTAATTTATCATTCGAATTAGTAGCTTGGAACACAGATTACATAAAACAGTAAGAATCCGTAATAAGTACACTAATGTAGATAGGTACATAGCAACTTTCGTAAGTTCACACAACCGAAATTCTAGAAGATAATAAAATTGCAAATGAAAAATAAATGATAAGGATCTTTTTAGTCGAAAGTAATCTTAAACGATCAGAGGGAGTGGGCCGTAGGTAATCCACCACGGTGGCCCAGTGCAAGTTGGTGGATGTCAAACGTCTTCGAATTTTTGATTTTAGGACATGCCGGTTTCCTCACAATGTTTTCCTTCACCGTTTTGAGAGTGGTGATGAAATTATGAACACAAAATAAACCACCTACCTGGGTTCGAACCTACGACCTACAACTCGTAAGGCGACCACTGCTCTTGATACTTGGCGAAATCAATTATTCTAAAAGTTAACATAACCAAAGAATAATATGTAATAAGTTAATAACAACTGCTACGACATAACTTAGTGAAGAAGTCTCCTAGCTCCTAAACCTAAATCATTAGATCTCAACGGTGTTTCTTCACGATAAAAACTTCTCAGCCTGCGCCCGCGCCTGACGTAGTGACGTCACAATATAACCTTGCTATTCACACGATGCCTGCTCAGTTAACGGATTAATAGATACAATGATCTTAGCATAACGCCTACATTCCAAGAAGGAGTAAGGGGTCTATTCTGAAAAAATCTCTCAGTGAAAAATAACTTCAACTTAAGAGCCTACACTACCTCAGCTAAAATTCACTCTTTATCTCGCTCACACGATACTGCTCGCGGACTGAGTGAGAGCGAGACAGAGTGTGGTGCTAGGCGGCAGGCAGCGCCAATAGTTTAGGTATTTGCTTTTTACGGTGAAAATAATGGTAATTTAAAAAAAGTAAATAACATAAGACCTGCTTTATAGTTAGAATAGAATAGAATAGAATACTCTTTATTATGTACACCATTATAAATTACAGACATAAATATAGAACTTTTGCAAAGGGTGACACAATGGGCGGTCTTATCGCTAAAAGCGATCTTTTAAAGACAACCTTTGGATGGATTAAATAGGGGAGGAGAGACAAATACTGTAGGTAGTCCGTGGTGTACCATTTACAAAATACAATAAATACATAAATAAAATAGGTATATTATACTAGTCTAAATAAATATATAGATATACATATATATAATAATAAACATAACGGGAGCAAAGAAAAATATAATGTTGATGTCTAAGGAGAGAGAAAGTGCTTTTTTATCATTTCTTTAAAAGTGGACAAAGATTGTGCACGCCTTACCGACACGGGCAAGTCATTCCATAACCGTACTGCTTGAACAGTAAAAGATTTGTCATAGAAACTGGTGGAATGCATCGGCATCTCTAGTCTCAGGTTTTCCGATGACCTCAGATATCTATTATGTGTGTCATGAAGGAACTTAAAACGTTCTTTGAGATAAGAGGGGGTTTTAGGATTAAACAAAATACTGTAAAGCTGAAACAAGATATGAGAATTCCGGCGAAGACGTATGGGAAGCCACTTGAGCTTTGTACGAAATTCAGATATGTGATCATATTTGCGCAAGCCAAATATAAATCTTATGCAATAGTTTTGAAGTCGCTCAAGTTTATCTAGTTGTGCCTCAGTAAGATCTGGATAACTGACATCTGCATAGTCAAGGATAGGAAGTAAAAGGGATTGTGCAAGCGCAGTTTTAGTGGCAGTTGGGAGAAAGTTTCGCAATCGTCTCAGCGACTTACCGGATGCAAAAATTTTGCGACTTACGTCCTGTAACTGAGGACCCCAAGAAAGATGTTTGTCGATCCAAACCCCAAGGTTCTTAACCTTTTCACTAACTGGAATAACAGTTCCATTAAATTGAACCTGGGGAAGCTGCGACCAGTTTATCTTGGGGATCATCCTTGAGCTGCCAACAACAATGAGCTGTTAGTTAGTTCGGTTAGTATACAAAGTTTTATGATCTAATTTGAAGTAATTTTTGAATACCAGTGGTTTATTGTTCGGTTTGGAGGTAACTTTGGAATTTTTTTCTATCGAGAAAATTTTATGAAATCGTGTTTTCGTCTAACATAAGACCTAACATTAATCCTCAACTTTACCATATATTTATTTCAAAATTAATGCTTCAGTATTTTCGACATAACGGAGGATCATGCTAAGCCATTTGAGGTAGTATAGGCCCTTAATGAAGTGAGCTTTCAATAGTGTCAGCCTATTCTAAAAAAAACCTTACTGAGTGAGCTGTCTTATAGCTATGGTGGCCCAGTGGTAACGGTTACCCGACTTACGAGCTGAAGGTCGTGGATTCAGACCCATTAAGGCCTGCCGCTGATTGCAATTTTTTGTCGACGCGAATATTTGTCACTTAGTCAAGTGCAATGAAAACTATACTGAGTGCGCTCATTATGGTGACGTGATAGTACGTTTAATAGGTGACAGTAATAATAAGTCACGGTGACAAAAAATTGCAATCAGCGGCGGGTCTAAGGCGCTTTACTTTGTGTAAATATAGCGCCTTACTAGGCCCGTGGCTAAATAATAACAGCCACACAGGTCGATCGATCAGGTTAAGCTACGCTTGCCGCGGTTGGTCTGTGGATGGGTGACCATCTTCACGCCTCGGAAAGCACTTTAAGTGTCTAAACACACTATGCCGAAGTTACGCGACCGATGTTCAGAACAATTACGCCTGCAATGCTATTTGAATTACTGACGACACACTATGCCGAAATTACGTCGTGTCATAGCGTACAGCCTAACTTCGGTCGGGCGTAAGTTCAGCGGAAACTTATTTATTTATTTAATACTTCAAGCACATACATGTACAGAGGCGGACTTAATGCCATAGGCATTTTCTACCAGTCAACCTTTGGGTGATGCAGAGACAAACAGTAGTAGGTGCAATCATTACAGGAATAAATATTTTAAATATAAAGATACGCAGAACCCTATGTAAACTATAAATATAATATATACCTAATTACATATAAATATAAGCACAAATACATATTATTCTGTGAGCACACATTATACGCGACCGAAGTTTGGTTTGATTGCCGACGAAGATCCGGGGGCGGGGAGCAGCGGGGAGTTACGGAACTGAATTTCTGCCGCGTAAGTTCGGCACTTATGGTGTGTAATATCAGCCGAATACATCGGAACGTAAAATCAGCCGCCGAACTTCGGTCGCGTAACTTCGGCATAGTGTGTTTAGACACTAAGTCATTGGTCCCGGCTGTCATTCGTGGATCTTTGAGAGCCGTTACGGGTAGTTAGAAGCCCGAAAGTCTGGCAACCAGTCTTACCAAGGGGTATCGTATTACCCAGTAACTGGGTTGTGGAGGTCAGATAGGCAGTCGCTCCATGTAAAATACTGGTATTCAGCTGAATCCGGTTAGACTGGAAGCCGACCCCAACAAAGTTGGGAAAAGGCTAGGCAGATGATGATGACTTTGTGTAAATAATTTTATCACTATCTCTCAAAACTGTGAAGGAAAACATTGTGAGGAAACCGGTATGTTCTAGATAGAACCAAAAATTCGAATACATGTGACATCTACCAAGCCGTACTGGGCCCGCGTGGTAGATTAGATCCTTGAGAATCCTTGGTTGACTGGTAGAGAATGCCTAAGGCATTAAGTCCGCCTTTGTAACTTTTTGTGTGCGAAAAGATTAAATAAATAAATTAGAACACATGCACATGCACTTCCTCTCACAGACAGGAGTTTGTGTCCCAGCACTAGATAAGTTCTATGCTGATTTTTACAAAAGACAACCCTACAAAGTATAAATATACTGTGACTTTAAAAAACATTACGACAGGTTACGATAAATAGGTAGAAAAGTTATGTAGGGTATCCCAGGGAAATGCCGTTACAACTAATTTGGGAAGAAATGTTACACGTGCAGCTAAGGCTATGACATGTGACATCTACCAACCCGCACTGGGCCCGCGTGGTGGATTACGGCCCTCTCCCTCTCACAGAGAAGAAGCCTGTGTTCCAGTAGCAGGAACATTATAGGCTAAGTCATCAGGCTACATAATCATGTGAACTAGCTGTCATAGGCTTCCCAGTGGCGAAGGGTGAATTTATGACAGAGGTAAGCCGGAGCAAAAAAAAAGTCAATAAACCGTTCCATTATATTTCAATGATGAATTGACTATAGAATGGTTGTGTTCTGAATTTTCGAAGGGAAGCCGGCGGGAATTGAGTTGTACGGTACCTTCGCCGATGGGCTTCCTCAAGAATTGAGCAATCAAATGCAAAAATATTTTTTCAAAATTGAAAGTAGTTTCCGGGATTACTGAGTGCGTTTAAGCAAACAAACAAATTCTTCAGCTTTATTATTTGTATAGATACGTAGATTACATAATTTGATAGATAGAAAGAAAAAAAATTCGTTGCTTGTTCCAAGTCACTGTACTGCTGTTGTGATTTCTATTCAGTATTCTGACTTTATTTGTAAGTTCTATGTTAGTTGTATCAAGTTCTCTGGGACTCTTAAATTGCCTCGGTACACGACGTACTTACGTTTTACTTTCAAAAAGAAGGAGGTTCTCAATTCGACTATGTTTTTTTGTTTTTATGTTTGTTACGAGATATCTCCCGAAATTGTACATCGATTTCAAAAATTCCTATTTTAATGAAGAGGGTACGCCTCATGGGTGGTCCCATATAAATTTTATTAACTTTGCTTGGGTAGTTTTTAAGTTAGCTTTAATAATACGTATTTTTGCAACTTAGTTTATATTGACGATGTTATAATGACTTTCTGTCACTGGTATACGAATTTTTGTGGGGTAAGTACAACTAAAACCGGGGCAGCGGGATTGTCCGAAAGGGTTACCGCTACCCCGGAACACAAAGGGCTAAGGAAGGAACACGGGTGGGTTTTAGTCAGTAAGAGTCTGACACTCCCTTCTGCTCCACCCAGAGCGGGAGGGGTCATTGGATGATTTCCCATCCACAAAAAAAAAAAAAGTACAACTAAAAAGTGAACAATAAAAAGTTTTTTACAAAAAAAAAAAAATACAACCGACTTCCGAAAAAGACACTACAAAGTGAAAATATCTTTAATTTCGGATGTCGGTGGCAAACAACGAAAATGAGCCCAACGACACCGACTTCTGAAATTAAAGTTATTTTTCACTTTGTAGTGTCTTTTTTGGAAGACGGTTGTTTTTTTTTTGGTTCTTTAAAGTTTTTTGGTAACCACTGTAGATCACATCACACTAATATTATAAAGGCGAAAGTTTGTGAATGTGTGTACCTATATTTGTCTCTTCTTCACGCTCAAACGGCTGGACCAATTTTGATTAAATTTAGTATGGAGGTAGCTGACATCTTGAATTAACATATAGGCTACTTTTTATCCCTATATTCTTACGGGATCGAAACTTATGCGGGTAAAACGGCGGGGCGCAGCTAGTTATAAATATAGCTTACAAGAGTTGAGATGGTGGGCTACAGTGAGACTGAAAAGCTAACTATATCCTAGGTCACATAATAAAAACTTTATATAAGTAACCCGGACACCACAGCACCATCTCTCCCATACAATATTATACATACCGACTTATGGCACATTATATTTTGGGCTCAAAATGTTGTAGTTTTATTTTATGCATATTTTAGGACCATTAAGATTCCTCAGTTGCTTGATAAACCAAAAAAAAACGGAGAAGCGCGATCGCTTGCTTTAATTTTAAAGGTTCCATACTTAAATACGCATAAAATATGCGTTCGTTTATCTGCTACTTTTGTACGTGCCGACTACGAAATAATTTGAAGAGGTATGGCACATAGGTACATAGATTGAGGTATGAGGAACTGGGTGTAAAGTTCACTCATACTCTATAGAAAAGGGAGGATCCTCTGACCAGACGGGTGTTGTATCTGGCGGGCAACTGCCCTATGCCTGGCCCGGGCGGGCCGTTGTATATATGCTAGTTTCGCGGTAAACTCTGCTTGCGAGATGCAGGATTTTGCGTGACGTCAGTATGACGCGTTAGTCGTATGTGGCGTTGTATATAATACCGCTACAGAATAGAGATGGTAGATTTATGTTCAATCCCACCGACTTACGTTCAGTCAGTAAAATCAGTCTTTTCATAGTTTAAAAGTGACCACTTGGTAACTTTAAAACTACGAAAAGGCGCTGTCAATGTATGTCTATCATGGGTTACCTCATGCATGGGACGTTAGACCATGCCTGAATTTAAACATAGGGTACTTTGCAGCCCAAAATGTGAAACTATTCACAGCAAGTTCTTAGTTAATAATAATAGCCTCCCTGACCGATTTCGGTCACGGTGGCCAATCTCAACGGAGATTAGCCAGGTACGCAGGAGATATTATAGTGCACAAGTGTTCGCGCAGACACAGGTGCACTCTCTGTTCCTTTACTCTCATAGTCCGATGGGACGGCAATCTGAAACGCCCGGAGAGAGATCAGGTGCAGGACCAACGGCTTTACGTGCTTTCTGAGGCACGGGGGTATTAAGCCACCAAATTCCATACTCCAGACTGTTACTAAGAAATTCCTAATGGAAAATTCTATAACACTTTGTCCGACCCGGGAACCGAACCCAGGACCCCACGCTCAGCAGTCGCGCTTGCAACCACGAGACCAACGGGGCAGTCCATCGTCTCATTTAATAACCAGGGTTTTGCCATGAGGCTAAGCCCGTGCCTACCACCCAAATCGAACTTATATCATCTTAGCCGGCCCCACCGACGCCGACGCCCGTTGCAAAACTGTAGCAGGATACTCTTTCCCCTCCTACTCACTATCTACCACTAAATTAGCATCTCTCTGCAGGGTGTAACCTTCCGTGGTCCACTTGGAAGTCCATGAACCGTCTCCGGACACATGTGGGAAGATGTAAGTCCAACCTGGTAAAATGGGGCTACCTTGATGGAACGGCAGTAGGGTGTGATTGTGGAGCTATGTCGCAAACCGAAATTGAGTCCCAAAACATGTAGTCAAAGTGACCTCTGCGCTGCACCGACGACGCCATGGAACTGGCTCCATAAGTTGATCCATACTTCCAGCGACATCCTGTATATCGATTTTGATCACGTCTGTGGAGTTTCGCTAGCTAATTAAATTTGACCCTGTAGATATTTATCAAAATTATTACTCGCTTTTAGATCAAACGCTTTCCGCAACTGTCGGTTTTCGCAGACACACAGAGCGCTACATGATTTTGGCGTTTTAGCAATTAGCAACATACATAACGTTTAATTTTCCGCTTAAAACGCTAAACTAATTGCTAAAAGCTTCCAGTTAGCCGTTATTTAAATTGTAGTTTACGAGACTTATCAACGGCTGGGTTCGTATCTACCGTGCATTTGGGTCGACTAGTTTATATGGGGCCTGGGAGCGGCAGAATTGGGGCCGTATCATCGCTCGAGCAGCCAGGCTCAAAGAGGTGGTACGCAGTATGCGCGCCATAAGGTGGATGCCCCAGGTAGCCCGCGAAATCCAAATATTCTTACGTTTTTTTGCAATTTGCAAGTCAGTATTAGGTTATATGGTGATCAAAATTTGATTCGCGGCTGTAACAAGGATGACGTATTTACAGAATTATAATCATTATAGCCATCAATAAAACTCCATCTCTATGACCAGATCACCAGGTAATCCTAACATCATGGAATTGTCGTAGCTAGTATTACGGTCTTATAGAGTTGTGTTGATGACTTTAATGATTATAATTCTGTAAACACATACTTGTTACGGCCGCGAATAAAATTTTGATCAACATACAAGTTAATACTTACTCGCAAATCGCAAAAAATTTAAGAATATTTGAATTTCGCGGGCTACCTGAAGCATTCACTTAAATGGAATGATGTGCGGTCGTGGGATCGGCTGCACTTGGTGATGGGGCCCGCTGGGCATAGCGGGCTGATACCAGTCGGGGGTGCGGCGAATGTACAAGTATCTCCCGGGCCCCCGACTCATGGTGCTAAAACGAACTGTGGGGTTTTAGTCGGTAGGAGTCCGACATAACCCTCCGTTCTTCCCACATGACGGAGACGGAGGGCAACCATGAGGATTTCCTCAAGGAAAAAAAATATGAGGAAAAAAATGATTAGTTTTCGCGGAACTTACGATGTTGGTCCTATGGAGAATTGTAGTTCGATGGTCTTACCACCACCTTATGACTCCACATTTTTGACACACGCTCCATAGTAAGACCTGCCTAGCCTTCTCCTTCTCTCCTGGTTAGTTTCCAGTCTAACTGATTCAACTTTTGGGTTTCTGACTACCCGCAACGATTGTCAAAGATCTTTGATGCTTCTTATATATGTGCTTTTTTTTTCGATTGCCGAGGAACAAAAGAGTAACGGTATGAAACGGATGCATGGCCTGGTCCGGGCTGATATTATGCAAATTCTATGGTTTTGCGATTCGTCTCAAGGATCCCCATTTGCTGAGTCTGATAATGATATTCGACCATATCCGCTCAACGCAACATTTTGAATATCAAACGAAATTTACGTGCGCGAGCCTGTTTGAGAAGATATTAATGTTAAATCTGGGAATATGCCTCGTGTGGCTAGAGAAATATATTAACAAAAACTTGATTTGGAAAAAATAATGATTCGATACATTAAGTAATAATTATAATTATCTAACTAGCTTCTGCCCGCGGCTTCCGTTTTTTTTTTCAAATTACATGTTATTATTTTAAGAATGTGCGCAATATGGAAGGAGTTTTGTAGAATATGTAGCTATGGAGAATAGACTTAACACTGTGTGATCTATCGCCGCCCATTCATTTACCATTTTGTGAGCAGTGGTGATGAAACTAAATACACACGAAGTACCTGCCTTTTTTTTTGAGGGTGGGAAATTATCAAATAACTACTCCCGCTCTGGGCGGAGCGGGAGGGCGTGTCAGACTTTTACTGACTAAAACCAGTAGAATACGGAATTTCGATGCACAAAATATCGACAAATGCTAATACGATGCTACAAAAATGCGATGCACGTAGTAACGTGCATCGCTTTCGCAGTAGCGAAAGACTGTCTCTGCGAAGCCACTACACTTCGATGCACGTTACCCCGATAGATCTTCACTGCGATACTACTTGACTTCGATGCATGTTACCGCGAAAGATTTTCACTGCGATACTAGTTGGCTTCGATGCACGAACGCAATAGGCGACGTAGGATGCAAGAGGGAACGAAGGGCACCCCGAGGTTAGGTTTGGTTAGGTTACTTTAAACCCTTTATTTAGAAATAGACACGTTCATCGACATATTTCGCGGTAACGTGCATCGATGTGAAGTAGTATCGCAGTGAAGATCTATCGCGGTAATGTGCATCGAAGTGTATTGGCTTCGAAGAGACGGTCTTTCGCAGTAACGTGCATCGCAATTTTGTAGCATCGTATTAGCATTAATCGATATTTTGTGCGTCGAAATTCCGTAGTCTAGGTACTCGACTAAAACCCGTGTTCCTTCAGTTGCCCGTGCCAGGGGCCACGGTATCTCGGGATCGAACTCACGAGCTACGAATCGTAAGTCGGGGCTGATACCACTGTTCTATAATATTGCTGACTTACTTAAATTAACTATTTGACGATATCAGACCATGGATCCTCATCGCAAATTTGTCTTGTCTTCGACAGTCGATGAAAGCCCATTTAAAATAAAAACTTCACATTGTATTGATATTGTTTTGTAATTTATAGAGGGACCCGTGGCTAAATAATAACAGCCGCAGGTCGATCGATCAGGTTAAGCTACGCTTGCCGCGGTTGGTCTGTGGATGGGTGACCATCTTTACATACCGAGATCCCTCCGTGCCTCGGAAGGTTCCTGCTGTCATTCGTGGATCTTTGACAGTCGTTATGGGTAGTCAGAAGCCCAAAAGTCTGACAACCAGTCTTGCCAAGGGATATCGTATTACCCAGTAACTGGGTTGTGGAGGTCAGATAGGCAGTCGCTCCATGTAAAGTACTGGTATTCAGCTGCATCCAGTTAGACTGGAAGCCGACCCCAACATAGTTGGGAAAAGGCTAGGCAGATGATGATGATGTTTTGTAATTTATAAATGCAAGGTTTTAACATCTGAGGGTTAATGACAATGGAAATAATAATTAGCAGGAAATAACAACAAAACTAGCTTCTGACATTACAAAATGACAGATGAATGTCAGATCTAACGAAACAATTGTCGTTCAATAAATAACACAAAACTGGCATTCAAAGTTTACCTTTTGCAATAAGTTGCAAAATGTCAATTGAAGAATTATTATCTAAGGAGACAAAAATAAACGAAAAATCAGTTTTCATTATTATTTCGTAGCTATTCATAAATAAAACACGGTGATAACTATGTTTATCACTTTAGCATTAAGAAACTTTTAAGTATGTAGATACAGTGTTAAATCTTTTGGCGCCTGAATGACAGTGACATGAAAGGGATTTTTTTTTTCACATTTGTGAAATTGTCACAGCAACTGAAGAAATATCTTGGTATTTCTTAGTTTTTTGCGAGAAATACAAACTTATTTTGCGGTCAATAATATCAGTACTGTACATGTGTAATTCATTCGCAGTCCGACATGCACTTTGCCGGTTTTTATCGCTCTTTATTCTTTTAATAATTATTACAAAATATTTAAGAATCTTTTACAATGTATATGTAGGTGTCCTGCCCACACCTCGGTCGAATGACCTAGACTTACAACTGACCTTTATACAAGAAGTCTAGACTTTAGACAGAAAGACCTAGGCTTTTTAACCCCGCCTTTTAATTATAGCGTTCAAGCTGACGTGGGTTGTATAATGATGATATTTTTCTAATGTCATCGTCGTCCTTATTTTTTTAATTTACGTAGGCCCGTTTTTTTTTTGCCACGACGATCATCATCTGCCTAGCCTTTTCCCAGCTATGTTGGGGTCGGCTCCCAGTCTAACCGTATGCAGCTCAATACTAGCATTTCACATGAAGCCTATCTAACCTCCACAACCTAGCAACAGGATAACAAAATTCCCCTTTACCATCTATTTCTAAATTAAAACGAACACACGCTCAGCAGACATCATTAACGTAGGTATATTAAATATTCCGTGACAGGCATAACCTTGCATTCCTTCGCCGTTTGCCGTTTGATTAAAAAAAAACACACCTAACATAACATGGCGGACCGGTAACAGCTGATCTGTGATATTATTATTTGGAATTGAGAAAGGATTCAAAGGATGAATATCAGATGGAACGGAGTACTGATCGCCTCGCTTGTAGCGTGTTGACTTTAGATTAATGTGAGAGATTCTTTCAGAATCAAAATATTTTATTTCACATAAACCTACATGGGCACTTATGAAACGTCAGAAGCTAGGTGCCCGGTTCCAATTAGTCGTTTCCTATGGAGAAGAGCTGCCAAGAAACTTCGGGGTTACTCTTTTAAAAATAATTGGCTTTTACAATGTTTTTAAATTACAGTTTTTATAAGTATGGGAGGACACTGTAGGCCTGTCAAAAAGTAGTACCATGTACAGAGGCCAGCACATCAAGCTACCCCAATCTGTCAGATATTCCCAATTGAATATGAACCTTCTTCCTTTGTGCTAAAGTTGAAAATCTATCAAAGAAATCTGACAGATTGGGGTAGGTTGACCTGCTGGCGTCTGTACTTAATAACATAGAAAACGGTCTTTAAATCTAAAGTCTACAAGGCCTACCACGATCTCACATTCACAAAATAAGTATTAAACAATCTATCAAAAAGATATCTAAAAACATATATTATTCATAATAAAACCTACTAAAACTAAATGCTAAGATTACCATAAACACCACTAACTAACACACTAACTTCACTTGTTTTCGTTCGAGTCTCAAGACCAACATAAAATATACCAGCATACAAAAATCTCTAATAGCGTCACGGTAACTCGCGAAAATTTAATTTTCTTACGTTTTTGCAATTCGCAGGTCAGTGTCAGGTTTATTTATTTTATTTTTATTTATTTATTATTACCACTTACATTCGTTTTTACAGGTGGGAACCCAATAGAAATCAGCTGTTTAATACATTTTGGTCAAGTAGGTATTAAGGTTTTGTAACAGCTGATTTTTTTTTGTGATTTCAGTGTTGGTCCCATAGTGAAAGTTGTTCAGTTCGATGGTCTAAAGCACCTCTTAAAGTTTTTAGACCATAACTAAAACTATCTGATCAAAAATAAAGACAAAAAAAAATTAACCCACATAGCTTCACATTCACAATCATTAAAATAATATAATACTTTACAAAGTAAATATTCATGTCACTGTCTAAGTGAAATGTATCAATGTCAACGTGTCTAAAAAAATCCGGAAATAGTCTTGGTTACATCATTTTGAGGAGCAAGAAAAATTGGTACCAAAAGTTGTAAAAAAACTTTTCATTGCAACACACTCGAAGGCAAAACGTGAAAGAAGCAATAATAAAAATTAATCGCTGATCAATTAAAACGAACCTTGTTCGTTTTTCCATCGATGGCGAGACTAGCAGTTGTTGCAAGCAATTATTACCTTCACAGTCACGAGAAAACCAGGAAAATTGTGCTTAGTGACCTTAGCGTTAAGTCTGAGACAAAGAAGAACACTTTTAGTAAAGATAATTGTCTTATATCTGTGTTGGACCTACAGACATAGATAGACCTAGATAACGCAAGTATCACGATCTGTATGAAAACCAAGCGTGCCATTTTTTTGACTGCCTACTATGACGTCACAAGCGCTCTTTCTCACTCATGCTCACCCAGCCAGCAGTACACAGGACTGAGCGCGATTGTGGCGGCTTACGATTTTCGAACGTAAGTTGGTGCGATTTTTGGCACGCGAAGTAGTTGCTCTTGCGTTATCTAGGTGTATCTATGTTTAACTGTGGTTGGACCTTTCCGTGTTTCTTGGCATTTGCTGTGTATGTATCTAAACTGTCTATCTATTGCATTTGAAGGCGATGAAAATGGTTTTTATGTGTTAGTGGTTGGTGGAATTAAAAAGCTGTGTGATAAAAGGATTTTAGTGGAAAAATATATTTACATAAATTGGAAACAAAAACCACACCTTTTGACAATACAAACAGAAGAAACAAAAAAAAATTACATTTAAATATAAAAATCTTGTAAAAAGTTAACCACAGCCAAGGAGTTTGCAACAGTATTACTGTAGAAACTGTATGGGGATTTAGATACGAGTACACTAGGTCGGTTTTCCCCGTGCGGCTGTTCGTTTATGCGGGCTTTGTACAGGTAACTACAGCCATACTACAGTCTAAAGCAGAGGTACTCAAACATATTTTGTCCACCGCCCTCTTCGAGAATATTTATTTTTATAGTGTCCCTAATTTTTTGACGTTAAAACGTCTTATAAATCGATGAACACCGGCTGCACGCACGACGCTTGTTCCGCGCTCAAGTTTGCACTGCGTGCAAATGAGAGCGCGGAACAAACGATAGAGAGGCACGATCGGCCCAAGCGTTGGCTTGTGACACATTTATTCATCAATATTTCTTTATGACGTTATCACGTAAAACTATCGTTCGTAAACCGACTTTACAAACAACCCATTTTTTTTACTCATCATCTATCGCGAATCTGAAACAGCTATTGGCCACGATTATATTTATATGAGTAATAATATATGGTCGTAAGATAGGATATATAATTTTATCTGGGTCTTCTAGTGTCCCCCCCAAAGTCTTTAGCGCCCACGAGGGGGCGTTATCGCCCACTTTGAGAACCTATGGTCTAAATGGCAATTCGGCTACGCTGTAGGTGACTAAAACTGAAAAATCCAAAGTAGATAGATTTCGACTTTTGTCGTGCTGCGTTAGGTCGCATGCGGTGGATGACTAAAATCGACAGTAAAAATGCTCAGTCGCAGGAAATCACCCGCCGCTTGAAGGTCGTCATTTAGACACAAAATGAACGAGTATAACCTTTGCAATGTGCTACTTAAAAGAAACAAAAATAGGTATCGTCATGATCTGCCCAGCCTTTTTCCCAAATATCTTGGGGTTAGCTTCCAGTCTAACTGGATGCAGCTGAATTATTTTATCTCTGACCTCCACAATCCAGTCACTAGGTAATATGATACCCCTTGGTAAAACTGGTTGTCAGACTTTCGGGCTTCTGACGAGCCGTAACGACTGTCAAAGATCCAAGAATGGACGGTTGGAACCGACGGCTTAAAGTACTTTCCGTGGCACCGGGGTCTTGGTATGTAAAGATGGTCACCCATCCACGGACCAAACGTGGCAAGCGTAGCTTAACCTGATCGATCGACCCTTGCAGCCGTCAAGCTCAAGCTCCTCCCACAAGTATCAACACTCATGAACGCTATTTTAGTTTTTTAATAAATAAGTGAAGCCTATTTATTGCTGGCCCACTCTCTCTGCCAGGCTCAAAAATAATACAATCACAAACCCAAAGAAAGAACAAGAAGCGAATCAAATAAACTGATCGATTGACCCGTGCGGCTGCTATTACTTAGCCACGAGCCCCACTTTTAAGAAGGTAACTTATGGAACATAAAAAAGAAACTAAGTAATTAGCAGATTTCGATGATCACAGATATGAATGGTGACGGTTACGTTTGCCATCAGACGGACACGTAACATGAAGAATGTGGTGATGACATCATCAGCATACAACCGGTAATTTAACCAGTTACCAGTTGCCACAAAAAACGGTGTCGACAAAAAATGGCGCCGGCGCTACAGCCTGGTCTATGGTGATTTAATCATAGTCTATGGGCACATGTGTGTATTAGTTTTAATTTAAACTTCATCCGCCTTCAAAGGTTGCCATAGAAGAAAAATAACATTCATTCATGCTTTCTAACCAATTTAAACTACGAAGACACCTGCTTACTTCACATTCGTAGTGAGTTCCTCTAACACTGTCAAACTCAAACTCAAATTCAAAGCATTAGTTTCAAATAAACCAATTATAGGCACTTTTGAATTGTCAAGAGTCGGTCAGTCAGAAAGATGAAGATAGTTAACCATTCCAAAGCGTAGGTACCTGTGGAGTAGAACGGGCAAGAAACTCCACGGACACTCTTTTAAATCATAAAATTGTTACAAAAATCTTGGTTACATCATTCATGTTGAAATTATACATGTGAAAACGATGCAGAAAGACGTGCACGTTAAAGGCGTCCGTACTAAAAAATAACAATTCAGAAATTAAAATAAGCCGCGGCGGCTAAGAGATTACCAGTCCTTACTGACGGCGCCCGTTCACGAACATGATGTATGGATCAGCACCATTCAGCTCAACCATTTTGAAGGGAACCCAATGATCCAACACACACGCCACCACCAGCGAGACATTTGAGTGAGCATGACATACTCTCAGCCGCCAGGGCACATTCAAGTCAATGAAAGATGTACCCAGTAAATGGTAGCTTTACAGTTTGTGTGTATACATAGTATACAGCGGTGCTATTCTGTGAAAATCGCACCGTGAGAACTTAGGTGAAGTGAGCATGGAGTGAGCTGTCAATAGTGTCAATTCGTAGAAAATACAAACTCACTTCACCTAAGTTTTCACGGTGAGATTTTTACAGAATCGACCGGCTGTATCTAAACTCAACCTCTTAACCTTCCATTTACACACACACACACTCACCACACCTTAACACTTCACACTTCACACCTAGTATAAGTTTTCATATGTTTTTACCGTATAATCCTAGGCAATCTTTATTGAATTTTGTACTCCTTCTGAGGGAACCTGAGCTGGCGAACCTTAACACAGGTCACCATGTAATCTCTTCTGTGAAACAGTCGTCTCGCAGAAGGAGGCTGCGGAAAGGGAGAGGGAGATCTCGTCCACTCACCTGGCCCGCAGCAGGAGCACCGGGCGTCGGCGCAGGGCGGATAACGCCCTCTTCCAGCCCCCTAAATGGATCCAGGGCTGACGGACTTGGGGACGTCCGTCGCCCCCCACACATCAGGACTCGAGGTGGCGGCGCGTAGTGTTCCACGCACGCCTGTTTTAGACGTCGCGGGGGGAGTGAAATACCTCTAATTTTCCTACATTTTGACAAGTTTCTGACATTTGTTTGTCGCTGAGATGAGATTGCGACTAAGTAGATTTTGAACGTTTTCAGTGTGTCTCTCAGTGTTCAAAATTAAAAAAAAGTATTATTTGCTAGGCTGGACACATCTGCCGCATGTCAGACGAACAATCGGCCAAACTTACGACCCAATGGGTCCCTCTTAATGGCAAGCGACATCGTGGCAGGACCAGACGGAGATGGCGGGATGAGCTGGACTCCTTCAACACGAACAGAGAGAAGTGAGTAGTGAGGCCTTTACCCTGCAGTGGGACATCACAGGCCAATAATAATAAATATTTGCAAAAACTTAGTCCATAAAAGTGCTAACTAGTACCTACATATTTTGTCAGGACGCTTGAGAATATGATGACACATGGCAACGATCAATGACAACTATGTGATTGCAGGTATTATTATCAGACAGGGCCATCCCCTTGAGGAAATCCCCTAACCACCTTACATTACAACACGTACAGAAGCCAGCACATCAAGCTACTCCAATCTGTAAAATTTCTTTGATAGATTTTCAACTTTACCACAAAGAAAAAAGGGTCATATTCAATTGGGAAAATTTGACAGATTGGGGTAGCTTGGTGTGCTGGCCTCTGTACAATATATATTGGTTCTCTGTAAATTGTAATGTTGGAAATCGTGTAAATAGGATATCGGAATATAATACACGTCTTATTATATTTTAAAAAATCTAGAAAGTCGGCGTTTCCTATCTGACTACTCTGAGAAGAAAGGCCAAAACAAACTCAGAAGTCACAGTCTCTTTTAAAATCCAGACATAATCTTGATCAGATCATGTGGAATTGATGTGTGAAATGGTCTTTTGAGGAAAGCACCACATAGATATGAGTAGACCAGTCCACTCAGTGGAAGCATTTATCAGTAATCGTGTAGCTGAACTCAAAACTTGAGGAGCTCAACGACTCGACGAACCAAAAAAAGGACACAACATAACTACTGGCGATCTTTTCCAAAGGTGGTCTTTGAAAAAGATCATCTAATACAGAAATGCGACCTCATACAACCAGATTTTAATAATATATTAGCGATATGGCCGCCATTTCAGCGACATAAGCGTCAGTACCTAATATCTATTCACATATTAATAAATAGTTTGACATTTCGGCTCGTAGCTTGTCCTTGAACATTGACATTTGAGAGAAGGGGCTTCGCGATCCGTGGGCGACTGTGCAAACGACACAAGACAAAACATTTATCGAGTTACTTTTAAAAATATCATTATCATCTGTCGCTTTCCCAAATATGTTGGGGTCGGCTTCCAGTTTATCAGGATGCAGCTGAATATCAGTATTTTGAACGGAGCTAGTATTTTACACGGAGCGACTGCCTATCTGACCTTCACAACCTTTCAAAATCAAAATATAAACCAACATGTACACTTATGAAACGTCAGAAACTTACTCTTTTATTAAAAACTAGCACTTCGCCCGCGACTTCGTCTGCATGTACCCGTGCCAAATTTCAAGTTTATTAACTCAAGCAATAAGATTTTTCATACAAACAAAATCCCCCCTTTTCTCCCCCTTGAAGGTCGAATTTCCAAAAACCCCTTCTTAGTGCTCCCCTACATAATAAAAGGAAGCCGTATGCAAAATTTCACGTTCCTAGTCCTTGCAGTTTCGGCTGTGCGTTGATATGTCAGTCAGTCAGTTTCTCCTTTTATATATATAGATAATTGGGTTTTACAATGTTTCCAAATTGCAATGTTAATAGGTATGGGAGGACAGTGTAGGCCTGTCAACAAGTACTAGGTACCTAATAAAATAACAAATGGTCTACAAATCTACAGTCTACCAGGCCTACAATCTGACCGCCACAGGCCCCCAGCCCACTTACTATGTAACAAGACACCCCTTGGCAAGACTGTCAGACATTTGGGATTTAGACAAACCCTAACGACTGTCAAAGATCTACGAATGACAGCCGAGATCAACTGTTTATTCTGCTTTCTGAGGCACGAAGGGGTCTCGGTATGTAATGAATGGTCTCCCATACAGACTGACCTCGGTAAGCGTTGTGTAAACCTGAAGATGGACCCGTGCTGCTGTTGTTATTTAACCACCTAATTTTCATAGCTTTTTGACTGCCCCGTTGGTCTCATGGTCGCAAGCGCGACTGCTGAGCGTCCTGGGTTCGATTCCCGGGTCGGGCAAAGTGTTATTGAGTTTTTCTTATTTCTTAGTAAAAGCCCGGAGTTTGGAAGTTGGTGGTGTCATACCCCCGTGCCTCGGAAAGCACGTTAAGCCGTTGGTCTTGCGCCTGATCTCTCTCCGGTCGTGTAGGATTGCCGTCCCATCGGACTATGAGAGTGAGGGAAGAGGGAGTGCACCTGTGTCTGCGCGCACACTTGTGCACTATAATATCTCCCGCGTACCCGGCTAATCTCCGTTGAGATTGGCTACCGTGACCGAAATCGGTCGGGGAGGTTATTATTACATGGCTTTAAACATAATAATTATAATCTTTCAAAATTTAAGTATTAGTAACTTTCATTCATCCTCAAATTATATTTATTCAGACTATCGAAGTCCATTGCTGGACTTATTACATCTTCTATTTCATCATTTTTATGGATGTTGCTAATCCATTGCTTCTTAAGTTCGAAAATTTGTCTGCTCAACAACGTAAATAACGCAATGGATGTTGTTGGTTAGGCTCCAAAGTTTTATTATTTTCTAATATATATTCAGAGTTGAATCAGACAACTCGACCTTCCGATAGCGATACAATTCAGAAAATTTATCCATATTATTCAGTGAATAAAATTTACGATTACACAACATTGTATGTATAATCTTTTACAGAGATTTCACAAGTTCACATACGTCAAGGTCTACAGAACCCATTCAAAAGTTTCTCCCAAAAAAAATAAAAATAATTCCCAGTCTACGAATCCGCGCCACATTTTTTCGAACATCGTTTTAAAATCCGCCAAGAGGCAAGAGTCTAACCTAACAGTCTCATCATAATGCCGGATAATTAAACTTACAACCTGTTTTGTTGATTTTTAATCGATTCTCATATCGATATCTCGCTCCGAAGCGATTATCGTTCAGTGTGGTTTGTGTGTCTGTGTGTACGGACGTGTTGAAGGTCTGTAGGACTATTTTTTTTAAACATTTTTAATTTTGTGTGTCTTTGCCCGAATTTCTTGGTTGACGGTGAGTTCCAATATTTATTTTTTATAAATTATTTTTTGTCTGTGGTTTCTTTTAGTGATTTTTTAAAATTGTTTATTTTGTAGGTATTCTGATTTCAAATGCGTAGTGTTATAGATTTTTATTTATTTTAATAATTTATTGTTAAATCCGCTTGTAAATTGTTTTTATTAAACTGTACCATACTTAATAACGTACTTGGCAAAGTGTTAATTTAACTTTTAATATATCTACCTTGACACATAATCATTGCGTAATTTAATTCTAATTCTTTCGCAACCATTTTTATACTCTGTTAAATGTCAAATTCCTATGCTTCTTATTAAAATTACAAAGTAGGCTGTAGGTATATCCAGCGCCAAGAATTTAAAACATGTTTGGCATTATACTGAAATACCTTTGCTAATCCCGAGTCTCGATGATACTTTGTTTTACCGCCATTTTCATTGCAACACAGATTCGCAATTTGCATTTTTTCCTCTTTTATAAATTGAATAGAATAACCTCCAAGTCATAATCTTTAAGGTATTCTTGTAACAAAATGTAGGTAATTTTCATCTTCATTCGCTGTGATGAAATCATTGGTGTAGGTTCAGCCGTTTCTGAGAAAAACGCGGACAGACCGACAAAGGTAGTTTTTTTTGTAGTCTTTTTTTCTTAAGTGGCAATTGTTTTGTTTATAAAGTGCTAATTAATTACTGTTTGCTGATTACATAGACCTTTAGCCTTCCTATATCATCATGACACGTGGTTTATTTATGGTTGGAACATACTACTTATGTATTTCTATTTTTAACTCGCAAGTAGACTGGACTAAGGGTCACTCAACGAGCAATGGAAAGAGCTATGCTCGGAGTTTCTTTGCGTGATAAAATCCGGAACGAGGATATTCGACGAAAATCCAGAGTCACTGACATAACTCTTAAATTTGAAAGTTAAAGTGGCAATGGGCAGGCCACATCGCTCGTAGAACTGATACCCGATGGGGAAGAAAAGTTCTTGAGTGGCGACCACGAACCGGGGAAGACGCAGCGTAGGCAGGCCTCCCGCTAGGTGGACCGACGACATCGTGAGAGTCGCGGGCAACCGATGGATGCAACTGGCAGATTGTCAGCAGTGGACGTCTTCCGGCTGATGATGATGATGATGATGAAGTAGACTGCTTTTAAGAGGGATGCGCGGGGTTTTGCAATTTTCAGGTCAGCGCCAGGTTGTATGTTGATGAAAATATGAATTGCGACCGTAACAAGTATGTATTTACAGAATTATAATCATTAAAATCATCAATACAACTCCTTGAGTTAGAATGGGCCTCAAATGTAATTTTTTCATGAAATAGTCATTCAATAGAGCAATATCAAGATAGAGAGTTGTAGATATTGTATATTCATGATTATAATTCTATTAATAAAAGCTTTTTACGGCCGCGAATCATATTTAGATCAATATACAACTTGATACTGACCCGCAAATTGAAAAAACGTAAGAAAATTTGAACTTCACGGGTTATTTTACAATTTTCTGGAGAGGGCCTGCTATCTCATTCTTATAAGCCAACGTCATGATCTCGAAGAAAAAATATCTGAACTTTATTTTAAAAACTTATACGGACGCGTTGGTGTACAAAATATTATTTGTATTGTATGACATGAGTGATTTGTTTGCATTTTCAACAAGGTGTAACATAATTAATGCAAAACCTCATACACCTCAATTAGAGTATTGAGTTAAAAGCATACTACAATAACTAAAACTTATTTTTGTTGTAAAGCTTGCTATTTTTATTAAGAAAATCGTGTTGACACTGGTATTACTAGTATTTAAAATTGAGTCAATCGCCGGTTAGTATGAAAAAATACATAATTTAAAAAAAATCTATATTAAAAGTTACTGAAATCGATTCAGTAGTCAATTATGAACAAACTATTTTCAGGACTTGCGTTTATTCTGTTACCCCTTGTATATAAATAAAGTATCATTCTCATGTTTTCGTAGTACATAATAAATTCTCTTTTTCGTCATGTGTCATGTGTAAATGGTATCATAGAAATATTATATCTATGGTAAAATTTACCAATACACCAATACACACTACGGTTTTTGTAATGCCAATTATTTGTAAAAGAATAACCGTGGAGTTTCTTGCGGGTTCTTCTCCATAAGAAACAACCAATGCAAATCGTGCTAATACAATAAGTGCCCTCGCAGGTTTCGTGAAATAAAATATTTCGACTTTGATTGTTGACTGTCATCATAAACCGGCTAACCGGTTGAAACTGGCATGTCCTAGAACCAAAACTTCGAAGACATGTGGAGACTGGGCCCGGGTGGTGGATTACGGCCCATATCCTTTCATGAGAGGCTGTGCTGTGTCCCAGTAGTTGGAACTATAATTATGTTAGTACAGAGGCCAGCACATCAAGCTACCCCAATCTGTCAGATTTTCCCAATTGAATATGAACCTTATTCCTTTGTTCTAAGGTTGAAAATCTATCAAAGAAATTTGACAGATTGGGGTAGGTTGACCTGCTGGCGCACTGACCTCTACTAATACCACTGGACTGGCGGCTGTCAAAGTGCTTTTGTGCCTGCTTGATAATCGCCATTTTGGCGCTGTCGGACGTAGCGAGTGTCTGTGGTACTAAAACTAAGTGATGTCGAAACTTGTACTTGTTGTATTTAAATAAAGTTATCATTCTTGATAACTTTTGTATAATGCATTTATCAAGAATAACATTAAATTCGAACCAAATTAATTCAAAATGCTAAATTACTTTATGGTAAACAAACACTTCTCTCGCAGCCATTTGCAATATACGTCAAATTTGTTCTCTGGACACTCGCTAGTGGCGCTTCAAAAAGACACAAAAAAATTGCTGTCAAACGCTTGGAACAGCCTGTCCAGTGGTAATAATAGAGGTCAGTGTATTGTCGTGATTTTAAAGATTTAATTTTTAAAAAGCGTGCATTATTTCAATACCGCATTAGGTATAATAATTATTCACAGTGGCAACACTGTCAAAGTACAAAATTAATTAATGTGACAAACTTTTAAAATTGTATTTCCACTATGGCAACTAAATGTATTATTCTAATTTGGCCACACTTGGAAATAACTGATGATAATAACATTATTTCTGGGTGGGGCAAATGTGGTTTTAAATGGTAAACTATAGTGCAAAGTCAGTCGCAAAGACTACAATATATGTAGGTCAGTCGTTAATGGGTTGTGAAAGAGTGCAGTTGTGTGATTAAAAAGTATCAGCAAGAAAAGGGCGTTTTTCTTAAAACAAAGATATAGTCTTTGTATGAGCAGACATACCCTACGTAGATATTTACTGGTTTGAAGTAGCACCACGGTCGTCATCATATTCTTCCCATTGTCTCATTTGACTTGGCGTTGGCGCTCACGTTTTTTCTTTCATTCATTCTCCCTCTACAGCTACAAAATATTCCAAAAAGAAAGGAAAAGTCAATGACAATTTCATAACACCATTCGATTATAGATCGTTTACCTTCCAATCTTAAATTTAATATATTTGAATCCGTTCTAATTTCGAAACCAACTTGACATTGACATTTCAAGGCGTCCATCTTTTATTTTCTGTCACTTTACTCACTTTACGTCACACCATTCAGATTCCAAATAATATATCGAAGCCAAAACTTAGATAACTCTGCTAGCTTAATATTCTTAATTGAAAATCAAACGAGTCGTCAAAATATCCTTGGTCCGGCGAACGGTTTGTCCTCACCATTCTAAAAAAGGTATAATGTATTTGACCTGCAGTGTTGACTAAAGTGACTTTGAGATGATCTTCCAACGTGGCTTATGATGTCATAGACAATCCGGATTCGAAACTTAGGTATCGAGTTATTTATAACGATTTTGTCGAAAACTTGAAATCGATTCTTGAACGTTTTGTGTTTTGTGGACACAAGTATTTTTGCAATTTTGAGTAAATTGTCACATTAAAAATTGTCCCCAAAAAGAGGGGGATTGAATTCCTTTTTCAGTCTGTCTGTCCAACCGTTACTTTCACAGTTACTCCCTGACGGATGAGTCGATTTCAACACGGTTTATTTTGTTTGATAGCTAGTTTACTCTCTATAGTTTCTAAGCTATGTTTAATAATATCTATTCAATATCACTGGGTTGACGATATCGTCAAAGTCGCGGGAAACGCCTGGATGAGAGACACACAGAACCGGGAAGTATAGCTGAAGAAACCGAAGGCCTTTACCCAGCAGTCTGTGGGTGATTCCAGGCGGAAATGACGGAGATGATTCATTGATCATCAGCTCATAAGTAACAGATTCAGACAAATAAAAATTTCATCGCAAAAACATAACTTTGAGTATAATGAAAGACTTGATTCACTTAACCTCGGAAAAAGTTTACTCGAGGGACTAGCTGCTGCCCACTACTTCGCCTGCGAGGCAGCCAAATATACCATAAAACATATCCTATGGCATTTGGCTAAAATGTAGCTTTCCATGAGTTAAAGAATTTTTGAAATCGGATCAGCAGTGCGATTCTGTAACCATCTCACCGTGAAAACTTAGGTGAAGTGAGCGTGGAGTGAGCTGTCAGAGTCATCCTGATGCTAGGGATTGATACTCTTGACAGCTCACTCTAAGCTCACTTCACCTAACTTTTCACGGTGAGATTTTTACAGAATCGATCGGCAGTAGTTTCGAAGATTACCTTCCCACATACAAACTTTAAAACTTTACCTCTTTATAATATTAGTGTAGATTATTATAATATTACCAATGTTAGATAATCAGCCTATAATGTTCCAACTGCTGGGACACAGGCATCCTCTCTGTGAGATGGAGTGGGCCATAATCCACCACGCGGGCCCAGTGCGGGTTGGTAGATGTCACATGTCTTCGAATTTTTGGTTCTAGGACATGCCGGTTTCCTCACGATGTTTTCCTTCACCGTTTTGAGAGCAGTGGTGATGAAATTAAATACATAAAGTGACTGACTTGGTTCGAACCTACGACCTACAATTCGTAAGTCGGGGCCCTGCTCTCGTTAGATTGTAGACTAGATTCAATCAACACTTCTAGACAGAAGTAATACCTGTACTGGGATTGGCTCGCCATGTTAGTATCGAGGTCAGGTTTGTATGACGACCTTACGTCTAAAACTCAGACTTTAAACTTTGAATGAGATATTGGCCTGAATCCCTTGCTCACAAACTAAACTAAATTTGAGTTCAGTGCATTTTTTTCTTTTTATTTCATTGTGAAAAGGACAGAAGATAAATATTAATTTAGTCCTGTCAAATTAGTCAGCGTCTGACATAAATCGACGTAGTTTTAGTAGCCAATTTTTAATCACGTCTAAACTTGTCTATGGAGTACTTATCTTAATTTAGCAGTGGTGATGAAATAATTTGACAATTCAATTTATTTCAATTCAATTTATAAATTGAATATTATTTTAATTAATTGAGGTGATGAAATAATTTGACACAAAATAAAGCGCCTGCTTCTTTTCTTTTTGGTCCTGACTCCAAATCCAGGCAGACATTATACTTTGTGTATTTAATTTCATCAACACTGCTCTCAAAACGCTGAAGGAAAACATCGTGAGGAAACCGGCATGTCCTAGAACCAAAAATTCGAAGACATGTGACATTTACCAACCCGCACGGGGCCCGCGTGGTGGATTATGATCCACTCTCTCTCACAGAGTGGCCAGCAGTCCGTTAAAAGCTGATTATACGAACCCCCTTACTAATGAACGTATTATATCAGATGAATAGTTAGACACCGATTACTCTCTTTCAGTCGTCAGTAATTAGACTTTTGAAAGAAGAAGACAAAGCGTTTTGTAATATACAGACGATATACAACGTTTATTAGTACGGAAACGGAATATAGTGCCCAGTGTTATCTGTTTTAAGGATTATAATAAAACTAAACAATATAAAACTACCGTTTCTAATAATATTAACGTATAATCTTGTGAAGCACAACTTAACGTGCTTATTTTCTGCATTTTCATTCTAAATTGTATGAAATAACCAAACCAATGATGAGGGCGCCACTGTGCGGTCGGCATAGTCTTAAAAAAAAGTAAACAGTTCATTCGTAAAAAGTTTCTCAAAGCATATAAAAAGTGACTTGAGGAAAACATACATTCCCACTATAAAACAAAATGGACACAAGATGTAACTCCTATTCAAGAAATCAAGAATAATACTTAGAATGTGAAGAAAAAAAACGCGGTTTCCATGGAAAAATACTAGAAAACCTTGAATTGTTACTATCACACAGCTGACCAGTTCTTCTAGACATGCCCTGCCCCCCTCTGACGATACAAACTAGGGGCCTTGAGGGGGAAACCGGCTGGTGGAAATGTCAACTTAAAATGGTTATTATTTATGTATGATAATCAGGTAGAATCAGAGACAGGCGAATCTTTGAATTGATTTAATTATTATGTTTTATTAGACTTTTATACTGGTTTTAAGTGTCTTCTTGATAATAATATAGCACTGGGTTTTTTATCTTCGAGGTTAGCGTTCGTTATTTGGTTTTTGACTAAGTAAGTTTGCATGTAAAAAATATACAATATTCCACGAGTCTGTTAACGTCATAACATAACATATCTATACTTAATATTATAAAGCTGAAGAGTTTGTTTGTTTGTTTGTTTGCTTGAACGCGCTAATCTCAGGAACTTCTGGTCCGATTTGAAAAACTCTTTCAGTGTTAGATAGCCTATTCATCGAGAAAGGCTATAGGCTATGTAACATCACGCTAAAACCAATAGGAGCGGAGCACCAATGAAGAATGTTTCAAAATCGGGGGATTTTTTTCCTATTGAGAGCTTCCGCTGCGTGCGCTGCGAAAACGGTTAAAGTTTCGCAAAAATCATGTATAACAGAATTGTTCCCCTTTAAAAGTTTAAAAAAAAAGTCCGCGACAGCATATGTGTATCTTTTAAGGTTAGCTCACTATAACCTCTTTTATGCTAACCAAATTTGTTCTAAAATAATGCATTATTTGCGAAGGTGTTTTTATAAACATGGTATTAATCCTTATCCAAATAAATACGTTATTCATCATATGTACTTTATTTTGAACAAAATTGCATCTGACATCATTTGATTTAAATGAATATCTTAGGAGATATCGTAGTTTTAAAATAATACTAATAATAAAGCTGAAGAGTTTGTTTGTTTGAAACACGGTTTGAAAGCTCTAAATCTCTGGAAGTATTGGTCGCATATATAAAAATATTTTTGCGTTTGATAGCCCAGTTCTTGAGGAAGGCTATATTCTATTAAACTTGACCCTAGGATCCTTAGGAGTTGAGCAAAAAGAGAAAAAGTCTGAAGTTTTCGCCAGGCGAAAACGAAGTAATAGCGCAGGCCGGGCGACACGTTGCGACGGGGTGGGTCGGGGAAACAAAAAAAATTTACGCGAACGAAGTCGCGGGCAGAAGCTAGTAATAAATAACATATCAGCCTCCTCTCTGTGAGAGGTGGGCTGTAATTCACCACGCGGGCTCAGTGCGGGTTGGTAGATGTCACATGTCTTCGAATGTTTGGTTTAGACTTGCCGGTTTTCTCACGATGTTTTCTTTCATCGTTTTAGGAGCAGTGGTGATGAAATAATTTACACAAAGTAAAGAGCCTGGCTACCTTATCTTCATTAGCTAGAAGTGCAATCGTTTTAAACTACAAGATAAATTCGCTAATCGATTTTATCCTTCCATACATCTCTCGTCTCACTGTCTTGTCTGTTTCTGTTCTTATAACTACAGAGCAACTGATCCAATTTACGTGATTTTCACTTCTTTACCTACAATGACAAATTATTGATATGTTGTTTAGGAAAAGCTAGTAATTTTATTCAAGATACAAACATACGGCTTGTATCTTGAATAAAATTACTAGCTTTAAATTAGCCCATTATTTTTTCCAACGGTAATAATAACGAACTTCCATAAGTATGAACGTTCTGAAAATTATTTATGTTACTTTGCTGATTTAACTAATTTATTAGTGTATTACTCTATGTTACTGAACTTACATACTTACCTACTTCATGCATTAAATATTTGCACATGGCGGAATGTGTCTTTGCACTGAAATTTTATATATCATCTGTTGTACCTATCGCATTTTATGCTAATAAATGATTTTGAATTGATTTGATTCGTTCGTCCCTTGTTGAAACCCTTTTTTCAAAAATCTTCGTTCCATCATAGACTTCATCCATCGCTTTCCATCAGGCGCGATCGAGGTCAAGAGTCCCAATCAGCAAAAAAATATATACATATTTCCTTAGTGCTCACTTTCTTTTTAAAAAGAACTCTAGTGCGTAAATTCAAGATTTTAGAACTTATCGGCTGTGCATTGTCTATCAAAGAATTTAAAATGATTTTTTATATAAAACTGATTTATTTTAAACTCAGACGTCCTTATACTTACGGAAATCGTTAGAATATTAAACAACATTTTATTATTCCGGTGACCTTCCAAGAGCTAGCGTATACGTATCATAATCGATGAAAATGCCATCAAAGTTCGTTCAACCATTTAATTTTAAAAGTGGTTATTACATTTTGGTAGATTGCGAAATTCAAATTCATTTTGCGAAAGGGCAAAATTCTTATAATAAACTAGCAGCGCCCAGCTGTTCTACACGCATAAGTTTCGATTGCGTGGGAATATCAGGATAAAAAGTCTTATGTGTTAATTCTGGTTATAAACTATATCTGTGTGCCAAATTTCATCCAAATCCGTTCAGTAATTTTTGCGTGAAAGAGTACCAAAAATCCATCCATCCTTAAAACTTTCGCGTTTTAAATAATATTAGTAAGATTAACTATGAAACTATTTAAACAAAAATATAATATCCTAACTAAAACTATTAAGAGCGTTTACAACTTACGGCATTTAAAACAAGCTTTCAAGCTCTTATTTTTCGAAATGAATGAACCGATTCTAATGAATCTTCATACTAAAAAAAAGTTAGTTAAGAACATTTTAGATAAATTCATCACCTACCTAGTCTTTTCCCAACTAGCGGTAAGCTTCCAGTCTAACCTAATTTACTGCCTAAAATAACTGAGTAATATTATTTTATATTATAGTATATTAGCTGACCCCGTAAACGTCGTTTTGCAAGAAAAAAAAAATAGATAGTAGCCGATTCTCAGACCTACCCGATATGCACACAAAATTTCATACAAATCGTTCCAGCCGTTTCGGAGGAGTATGGTAACTAACACTGTGACACGAGAATTTTATATATTAGATTAGTATGGAAGTATAAATTGGGTTCAAGAAAAGCCGGGACAAACAAACATGCCCGCGATATAGAACTAAATATATAGTGACTAATCTGTTGGTGATGCCAGCACATCAAGCTACCTGAAACGTCGAATTCTCCCAATCAACTTTGAACCTTATACTTTAGCGATAAAGTTAAAAATCTATTAAAGAAATTTGCGGATTATAGTGGCTCGATGTGTTGGCGTCTGTACAAGTGTATGCGCAGTGTGTGTGCGTATCTAATAATGTATTCAAACAGCTCACGAGTTTTGTAATTGTAATATTGTAATTTATTTACTGATATTTCAACTACCTTATTGCAAAGGCTTTACCGAAGGAGTCTATACTCCATTTGCAATAAGATTAGACATTTAAATAAACCTTTTATACAGTCCGTTCAACCGATTTTGAATTCTATTGCGTTGATAGCATGACAAATGGCAGTTGCAGTAAACAGTTGGTAACCACGTTTTTGCTTTTAATGCCATCCTTATGCCTACGGTATAGAAGTTAAAATCGGTTGAACGGACTGTAAAAAAGGTTTATTTAAATGTCTTATTTATTTATTTATTTAATACTTCAAGCACATACATGTACAGAGGCGGACTTAATGCCATAGGCATTTTCTACCAGTCAACCTTTGGGTGATGCAGAGACAAACAGTAGTAGGTGCAATCATTACAGGAATAAATATTTTAAATATAAAGATACGCAGAAACCTATTTAAACTATAAATATAATATATACCTAATCTTATTTCAAATGGAGTATATTTATTGTTTTAGGCGCTATAACGTATTCGATTGTCTGACAGAACCAATAAAGGTTGATATTTAAAATTGATGAGTACAATCTCCCATTTCGATTTGTCGCATGTTTTCAATTTCAACCTGTATATGTGTGCCTACAAATGTAATCTTCGATTTTTTTTTAATTATCTCTTGTTTAGCTCATAGCATGGCATAATCAGACTATAATATTCACACTGTGACAAGGAGTGGGCCGTGATCCACGACGCGGATCCAGTGCGTGTTGGTAGATGTCACATGTCTTAAATTTCAGACATATTAGAATTGGCTTTTTTCAAAACTTCAAATATCAGCAGGCCATTTGAGTTGCCAATAAATGTTAATGAAACTATAGAGGTGTGAGGAACAGGGTGTAAAGTTCACTCAACCTCCATAGAAAAGGGAGGATCCTCCGACCAGACGGGTGTTATGTCTGGCGGGCAACTGCCCTATGATTCATGTCGGGCCGTTCTATCTATGCTAGTTGCGCGGTAAACTCTGTTTGCGAGATGCAGGATTTTGTGACGTCAGTATGACGCGTTGTTCGCATGTGGCGTCGTTGTAGATACCGCTACAAAACAAATCATTTCTAACGTTAATGCGTAAAGTTATTGCAGTTAAAATCAAACCGCCCATGGGCGGGCTCGGCGCTGAATGAGTTAACGGATTGGGACAACTCACTCTCGCCACTCTGTGAGAGAGTGTGGCTCATAATCCTTTACGCGGGCGCAGTGCGGGTCGTTGAATATCACATGTCTTCGATTTTTTTTTCTCGAAGACATCCCAGTTTCCTCACGATGATTTCCTTCAGTGAGAGTTCTTGTGATAAAATAATTAACTAGTACTAAAGCGCCGGTCTTGGTTTGAATCTACGACCTACAACTCGTAAGCCGTGACCGTGGCTATGGCCCTTTCGTCGGTTTCGTCTAATGGCCGATTGCTTTATATTACGGACCGTTATTGGTTAAAATTAAGACTCTTGTATCTTTACCAATAATGATGCAAATATCTCATAGTTTTCCATAGTAGACCCTCCCATATGAAAGTAGCTTTTTTTTTTTGTGGATGGGAAATCATCCAATGACCCCTCCCGCTCTGGGTGGAGCAGAAGGGAGTGTCAGACTCTTACTGACTAAAACCCACCCGTGTTCCTTCCTTAGCCCTTTGTGTTCCGGGGTAGCGGTAACCCTTTCGGACAATCCCGCTGCCCCAAAATGTTGCTCACTTGTGCTGTAAGCATTAGGAAAAAAAGTGGGGCGCGTCTTCGTGGATTGCACTATCTGTAGCTTTGCATTGTAGATCGTCCCATATGGAAGTAGCTATCACAGGTACAATTAGCTTACGAATATATTTATAAGCCCAGTTTGGCAATAAAAAATGCCACCATTTGGTAAGCCAAACGATTCGTTTTTACCCGATTAGGAACCGAGCATTTAAAAACAAACACAAAATAATATTTAAATGAAAAGTTAGCGCGCGTTGATATCTTTTGAACTACAGAACTATCGTACATTTTCATTTAATTTTATGACACATATTATTCTCATAATAGTTTTAATTAATTGGAAAAGTATTATCTAACAGATTGAGAGTGATCTCAATCTATCAAAAATACCTCTGATTTCCCTACATTTTTGACAAGTTTTTATCATTGATTTTCAAAACAATTGATCGTCGCTGAGATGAGATTGCAACTAGATTTTGAACGTTTTTAAATACGAGAATAAATTATTATTGGTCTTCTGAATTGGTTTCAAAATTGTGTGCCTTATCTTGAGTGAGTTTTATAGTGATACTAGCTTTTGCCCGTGGCTTCGCTCGCGTTAAATTCGGGGTAAAATGGTTAAAAAAAAAAGTAGCCTATGTCACTCTCCATCCCTTCAACTATCTCCACTTAAAAAATCACGTCAATTCGTCGCTCCGTTTTGCCGTGAAAGACGGACAAACAAACAGACACACACATACACTTTCACATTTATTATATTAGAGGGATTTTATAGGACATACGTGTCTCTAAGTAATAGAAATAAAACGATTTCGCAAGGTTAATTAAATTAACAAAATTAAACTCGTGATATACCGTTAGTCACGACTGTAATATAATTCTAAATATAAATCAATCAAATGTCTACGCCATCTTACAACACTGCTGTGTTAATACTGCTTAGATTATTTATTATCTATACGAATAAATAAAACTGAAGTACCTTTTTGTAATATCAACATAAAAGCTTTTTACTAACTACTTACATATGAAAGCATATACGGTACTTATAACAAAAAAAAAATCAATTTTTAAAATTGTTTTCTGTCTATCTGTTTGTTCCGGCTAATCTCCAAAACGGCTGGACCGATTTTGATGGGACTTTCACAGGCAAATAGTGGATGCTGTAAAGAGTTACTTAGACTACTATTTTTATTAACCGACTTCAAAAAGGGGATTTTTTTTTTGTAAAATAGTTTTTATATAAGAAGATTTTTTTTCCTAAATGCACGTGAACGAAATCGTGGACACAGCTAGTTTTTACTGCTATTATAAAGAGGTAAAATTTGTGAGTTTGTATATAGGTAATAATCTTCGGAACTTTTGATCCGATTCCGAAAATACTTTCACTAATAAGAAGCTACAATATTTCCGAGTGACATATGATTTAACCCTTTGACCGCCACGGTCGTGTATAGCCGACAAATGAAAACGTGGCCAACACGCCACCGTCGCCTAATACCGACAAGAAAACACCATGTTTTAAGTATAAACACAGAAAACTGAATTTAGTTTATTAATTTATTTTGTACTTAAAACATGGTGTTTTCTTGTCGGCATTAGCCGACGGTGACGTGTTAGGTACGTTTTCATTTGTCGGCTTTAGATGACCGTGGCGGTCAAAGGGATATTATATGTTAAAACAAGAAATGTCACGCGGATGAAGTCGTAGGCAGAAGCTAGTCATAAAAATCCCATATTTTTAAAGCTAGATTGAGCTTGTAAATGATAAATTATTTTATTTCTGTAAGTAAGTAGGTTTGCACAGACACTTTTACACGTCAATCATATTTTAAAAACTAGTTTTAAATCTAGCCTTAAATCATTACTGTAGCAAAGTACTAAAATTAGATTTATTAAGAGACGTTCACAGCCATTTTTTATCTTGCGTAATATGACGTGTGGTATTAATTCAAAAAATATAGAATTAGCTTTTAAATTAGGCGACGTAAGTCGTAATATGGAGCTATTTTTAATAAAATTAAGACATTTTTATTTATCTTATTTAACTACCAAAATACAGTTGCTTTATTTATTAGTATAATATTAAAATTTAGGTAGACTTTTGTTTATTAGAATATAAAAATAAAATAAGATTGAAGAAAACTTTATCTAATTCTTCTTCTTCACGCGTGCGTGTCTGATATATGTATGGACGTAAACGAAGCAAAAGGATTGAAGGAGTATGTAAGGATCGTAGCAGGTGGAGTTCTGTAGTGTCTGCCTAACCCCGGGGAAAGAAGGCATAATTTTATGTATGTGTGTATACACAGGCTGGGTAAAAAATCATGGATCAAACGAAACAGGACGATACTTGGGTTTCTTTCCCGTAAAAAATTTTTCTGTGGCAGAGGCCTAAGTTAATCTCCTTATAAGCTATGACAATGTGAGTGTTTTTTTTTATTTTAAACACTAAAAGTTGTAAGAAATAGTCAGTTAGAGTAAAATGGGTTTTTAATCGTCATCAAATAGGCATAGTATTTTGGTAGTACATTTTTTTACAGTAAGGTTCTAAATGATTTTTCGTGAGACTTAAAAATATTGAAAAATGTTTTTTTTTACTTCATATAACCCCAACTATCGACCTGTTTCATTGATCCACGATTATTTATTTATTAAACTATTTATTTCAGGCATCGAGGCCCATATAAACACATACAATACAATATTAATGTAACTTAAAATACTATAAATACATACACCATTATAATTACACTAAAAAACTAACTAACACACACGAAGTGTCTGCGTCGTGTTTCGCTGACTGGTGTCATGTAGCCGGCCACGAAACCGGCGGTACACAACACCCTTCGGCCAGAACTCTTCCTTGAAAAACTTTTCGAGATGATGTGATTTACCCAACCTGTATAGTTAAGCATTTTAGACCCTAAAAACATCTACCCAGCTACCAAATACCAAGGTGTAATTTTGGTGCCTTGTCTCGTCATCATAAAGGATTCCATGAAGAGCTTAACACCGGCCTCTTCTCAATCTCTGCCTCGCCAAGAACGGAAGAAACTGTCAACATCTGCATCGCCTAATTCCAGCCTGAACTCGTCACAGGGATTTTGACCTAGCCTCTCCTTGGCTTTGTCTGTATCTAAGAGATGTTCAGACATAGCCTGATAGAGGTTACGTTTTATCCCTTCGTTTCTGCGATGGATCAGAAGATTTAAGAACACTTAACACAGAAGAATTAATGTCGAAGATGAAGATATTCCAGACCCATATATTTTTTGTGTACCTACCTATATTTTGTGTGTATGTTTTTTTTTGTTTTTATGCTTACAGGGTATTAACAAAGAAACAGCAGTGCTATTCTGTAAAAATCTCCCCGTGAAAACTTAGGTGAAGTGAGCTGTCACTCCCCCTGATGTTAGGGATTACCCCTATTGATAACTCACGTCACCTAAGTTATCACGGTGAGATTTTTACAGAATCGACCGGCTGTTATGCAGCGAGGTAATTGTGTACTCACTAACAGTAGCTAGGCTTTCATTTTGACAGTTCAACATCATCCATTAACTTATTTACGTCGTTGAACGGACACATTTTTCGAACATATGAAGCAATGGATTAGCAATATCTTTCAAAATGATTCAGATAGTTGCTAGTCTGTTACGCAATTAAGATGCAGATTTGTTAATTTTATTTTTTAACTCTTTTTAGTGATATTGTGGTGTAAAATGCAAAGTACTACCTATATTAATCTATATATTTTGGCTTGTGTTATGTGTACTGTTTGTTGAAGCTTATGCGGCTAATCGTTATTTATTTAGACTTAAGACTGTGCCGACCGCACAGTGGCGCCCTCATCGTTTGTTTGGTTATTTTATACAATTTAGAATGAAAATGCAGAAAATAAGCACGTTAAGTTGTACTTCACAAGATTATAAGTTAATATTATTAGAAACGGTAGTTTTACATTGTTTAGTTTTATTATAATCCTTAAAACGGAATATAGTGGCCACTGTTATCCGTTTTAAGGATTATGATAAAACTAAACAATATAAAACCACCGTTTCTAATAATATTAACGTATAATCTTGTGAAGCAACGTGCTTATTTTTTGCATTTTCATTCTAAATTGTATGAAATAACCAAACAAACGATGAGGGCGCCACTGTGCGGTCGGCATAGTCTTAAACTGACTAACCGAATTGATTTATTGATTTTGTGTGTAGCTCAAGGAACCAGCTCGAGACCACGATGATTAGATTCTTTGTCTTTATCTGGTTTTTCCAACGCCAGATTTATCGGAGTAAGAATTTTCATTTTTGATAGTTCTTCTATACTCGTAAAAAAATTCTCAGACGTCAATTTATTCCACGAATATAAATTATCTGTGGATTGAAAAGTCAGCCCTAAATCAAATAAAGTATTTGAATATAAGTTATAACTTTGGCAAACCTATCTATATATATAAAAGGAGAAACTGACTGACTGACATATCAACGCACAGCCGAAACTGCAAGGACTAGGAACGTGAAATTTTGCATACGGCTTCCTTTTATTATGTAGGGGAGCACTAAGAAGGGGTTTTTGGAAATTCGACCTTTAAGGGGGTGAAAAGTGGGAATTTTGTTTGTATGAAAAATCTTATTACTTGAGTTAATAAACTTGAAATTTGGCACGAAAACACGCAGACGAAGTCGCGGGCGAAGTGCTAGTATATTATAAAGAGATAAAATTTGTTAGTTTGTATGTAGGAGGTAATCTGCGAAACTACTCGTTCGATTTCAAAAAATCTTTCACAGATCTCAGGAAGCGATGCGTGCTTTACTTGAGGTAACTAAGTGTACAAACGTACGCTGCGAATGTGTGTGTAAACGCAGGGGCTCTCAGTTATCAGTACCCCCCGAGACTATTGGCGAAGTCGGAAATGTGTCTGTTGTATTGACGCTACTGTTCTTCACGCACACATTCACAGCGTGTTTGTACACTTGGTTACCACAAGTAAAGCGTGCGTCGCTTCGTGAGATAAAAATACTGTAGAAAGCTTCGCTATAGCCGGGTATGGTTAGTGTATTTTTAAGTAAATTAAGATTATATAGCTCAGTCATACACTCATACCATAAAGTTATGTTCTATGTTGTAATTTGTAGCAATAGCATAAGCGTCATCATCATCAATTAACATACCATAAGTTCCAGGAAATATCAAAGGAAAATATTATGAGAACATAAAGATCATTCCACGAATAGTTCCTTGAAAATGTCGTTAGATGGCGTGGTGCTTCTGTTGGAATGTCTGAGTAATATAATTATAAATTTTGAACAAGTTTTTGATATTTGTTTGTAGCCAAGATGAGACTGCGACTAAATTTTGAACGTTTTAAAATAAGAGAATTGGCCTTTGGACTGGTGAACGTTCTTAAAATTACGAGAACTACCCCCTTGTTACCATGGATTCAGTAAACGATATTGAAAAAAAAAAAATGGTGTTCCATACATTTTGATCTTGTAGGTATTGCATTTTTCTATGAAACAGCAAATTTTTTTTTTTTGTTATCGGACGAGACATTTCTATGCTACGTCCAGAATCATGTGTTGAATGCATGTTTCCACTCCGTGTTTAGTGTATAAGGCTGTGTTCGAGTAGGCAAACTGTTGGCGGCCGACTGAGTTTGCGGCGTATTGGTTTAGTACGCCCTTCCAATTTGAAATGGAGTGTCCATAGTTTGGTAATTTTGCGCTCACTTAACGCTAACTTTACTCACTCAGTCGGCTGCTAACAGTTTGCCTACTGGGGACACAGCCTTAAACTTACTTAACATACCAAAAATCTTGATGTTATATATATGTCAAGTTGTAAAAACCGTGCGAAGCTAGTTTACCTAAAATACATAATTAAGTTTTAAATAAGTCTCAAGATCTTTCAACTAATATTTTTCAACATTCAGTTCCATTTTGAAATCTTCTAAATCTGAATGGAATCACGCTGCGCGGGCGACTAATGCCGTGACGTCACATCTTGACGCCCTTGGAACACACGTTGACTACCTACTAATATTTAAAAGTCAAATTATTTACCTGTTTTTAAGTATTATTATCTTATAAAATATTGTATTTTTGTGGCGTTTGTTGCTATGGTAATGTTTTTGTAGTATGTCATAGTTACAACTTGTTTTTTTTTTATATCCCGTAACTCTAGGATATGAATGAGACCATATCAAACTGGCATATGAATTATTTTTCAACTACATATATTTTTTTTTGTTTTCATTTTTCATACAAAATAATTCGACAAAGTCACGATCTATGCTAATATTTTATAGAGGAAAGATTTGTATGTATGTTTGTAACAAATTGGCTCAAAAAGTACTGGACCGATTTTAAAAATTATTTCACCATTTGAATGCTACAATATCACTGATTAAAAACTATTTTATTATTGGTTATTTTTATTGCAAGAAAAAAAAAATGTTTAAAAAATAAATGTCCACCCGTGCGAAGCCAGGACAGGCCGCTAGTTATTGATAATAATACAGCCAATGGGCTAATAGTCAAGAGCCTCGACCAACACCTCAGGAGGCTCTCGTTAGGCAGCTGGATCAAGGCCTTGATTCAGAGAGCGGTACTTCTGGACACGGCCCGCATTGTTAGGAGGTTCCTCTCTCTCTGGAGCCTTGACCGCCGGTAGCTTGGACCCTGTTCCCGATACCGGTGGGCTACTATTTTTTATATTTTAAAATGTTTTTATATTTTTTTATATCATAATGTTTAAAAATATAATTTACTAGTGGTTCGCCCCAGCTTCGCACGGGTGCATTTTTTTTTCAAATTTCCGAAATTTTCTTTCATACAAACCTTGTCCTGGCAATATTTGCAATAAAATAATATTGTGATTATAAATTGAGATATAAACTATCCTATCATTCAAGTTGGATGAAACTGCACACAGTGGGCAAAATTTTATTAAAATCGGTTCAGTAATTTATGAGTCCATTGCGGACAAACAACGTGACACGTAATTTATATATATTAAGATATGTATATAGTGAAATAAAGAAAATATGAAATAAGTTTATTATAAAGACCTGTATCACAGGTCACCAGGGCCCTCCTGCGGCTAGGTGCCTGTATTTGGATACACGACATAAAACAATGCAGGATACTTAACGAACTAGGTATAAATTAATATAAAAAATACTAAAATTTTGTGGAAATTTTGTGGAAAGAGTATGAGAGTAAGGGAGGGAATGTAAGAGTGTATGTGAGCTGCCGATCGATTCTGTAAAAATCTCACCTTGATAACTTAGGTGAAGGGAGCGTGAAGTGAGCTGTCAATAGGGACAATCCCTAACATTTGGTGGAATGACAGCTCACTTCACCTTGGTTTTCACGGTGAGATTTTTACAGAATAGCAATACAGTTGTTTGAGTGAGTGTGCGAGTATTAATTAATGTAAAACATCTTGACGTGAAGTTGTTGAATGTTGACCTTCTTTGTGCAGTCACTGTTTGATTCATAGTTCTCTATTCTATGCTACTGTCGTAGGTTTTTGAATTTAGAGTGACTTTTGTATTCGCCAATGTTATCGCCTGACGGCTGCGCTCATGTATTTTCTATGTGATTTTATTTTAATATATCTGGTGTACAAACTCTTCAAGTCTTTGATTGCATCCACGGAAAATCTCTCTACGAGAAGTTAACAGAAGTATGACAACGTTGCATTTCTTAGCTATAAATCCCTTAAAAGATCACATAAGGGTTATGTTTTTCTTTTTGAGGTACAGTACCATAAATAAAAAACACGATGTATACAGGGTGCATTTGATATCATGGGCATTATTTTAACCTAAGGTACTACTTATGATACTAATTGCATTAGGGCTACTATTACGCAAATCAAAAATATTATTAATGCAAGTATGGAAAACCTTAAAATGTAGTAAGTCATACAAAGTATCAAATTAGTTGCGCTTCTCGATAGCAAATGCGTAGGTACACTACGCCGTACGCGCGTCATTGGGCGTGAATTCTTTGACCCCGCCCGACTCACGTGACATTCGTAAGTTGCCAATGAATTGATTCATAATAAATTCCAATTTTCCCTTCGTACTTTGCCGGCTTAGGACGGTCAAAACTACGTCAACTAACATACATTAAAAAAAAACATTTACGTACCTAGCTTGTGGATTGTTTTGAAAAAACCTTATTTGTCGGTAAAGTGACAGAGGGTAAACGGGTGCTCTTCCACGAGCTTGTGCATGTGCTGGCACGTGAAAAGACGAAAAATCCAACAGGTTCTGAGTGGTTCTGGTGGAATGAGACCCCGTGAAGGAATAGGGTCGTTCGGGTAGCGCCGATGGAACATTTCACGAGTTCATACTAAATTTCTTGTGCGATCGTAAATTACAACCATTTGTGGGTATTGTTGGTTGGTGTACCTAGCCTGCACATTACGCGGTCGAGGCATCGTGTACACAAACACACACACAACACACAACTAATAAACTAACACTTAATACACTGCAATCCAAGCACCGTATGACGCGAGCGGCGAGTACGGCGATTACGTCACGGGATCAATAAATCAATTACGCGTCAATGCACCTGCGCAGTCGTTATGACACTGGTTCCGGGTTCGTGACTTCGTGTTGCGGCGGGAAGCATACCCCGCGCGGGGGTGATATTCGTATTTTTGCGAGTGAGGGAGTGGGACGGAGAGAGTTCAGGGAATCCCGCCGGACGGAATGTCTTGTAGCCCATTGTTATTATTACTTGTAAGGAAAAACCCGCGCGCGCGCAGGTGATGTTTGTTTACATTTCGCTTTGCGCTGTAACTGCGCTTTAAGATTTTGATATTTCAACAATTATTGGCGTTAACAAAGTATTTTGTTTTAATTACTTTAAGTGTTTATTTGCAATAATAAGCCTTGTGCAATTTGACTTACTACATTTTTAAGGTTTTCCTTACTTGCATTAATAATATTTTTGATTTGCGTATTAATAGCCCTAATGCAATCAGTATCGTGAGTAGTGCCTTAGGTTAAAATAATGCCCATGACTTCGATTCCACCCTGTATAATAACGGGTTCAGGGTATTGATGGGACTGCCCCGTTTCTGCAGTACATCAGGTATGTTTGCACAAGCACACGTTGATGGCTTCCACGCCATCGTCAGACAGAAATCTGCCTCTTTGCTCTGCAGAGTGCGGGAGAGCTCCAACTCCATCCTGAAGACCATAGCGGGGAGGTGCGAGTCTCCATTATTAGGCGATGTTGTTCGACGATGTATATCGAACACCAGCCTTGTGTCCAAATAAATAGATAGTAAGCTATACTTATTCGTAGATAGTAAGTTTATTAACATAGGTATAAGTTATCTTTTTGTTTACTAACCCGTATGGATGCTGCTTATCCGAAATAAAGATTATTTTAATTTATTTTATTTAACGTAACATCACGCCTGTTTTACAAGAAGCGTTAGCCAGAGGTGTATCATAATCTATGAGTATTACACCCCCATTTCAACTGCAATTACGAGTATGTGGGGCGAATCTATTACCATAAACCGGTCACAAATCCAGAGTCCGGGCTTCTACTGAGAAATTACAGATAGAAAAATTATAGATAGAAAAATTACAGATAGGAAAATTACAGATAGAAATTTACAGATAGAAAAATTACAGATAGAAAAATCTCAATAACACTTTGCTCGGCATGGAAGGCGAGCATATCTCCTCTTTGCTTCAATAACGTGATAAGACCGACAATTCATTTTTTTTAATTGAATAGTTGAAACCGCCGTGACCGATTTTATTTTTCCAAAGAACGTGGTTTCTTTTGTGGGTGTAATAGCGAATCTATGAGTGAGAGGAAGGTGCTCTCAAATTTCAGCGAAAACGTGACATATTCACGACGATATCACTCTTTCAATTTTCAAGATAACACATTATTGAAGCAGAGAAGCGATATGTACAGTCACGAGCACCAATATGTCAACACTTGGCAACTTTCAATTGCGATTTTTTCGTGAAATAACGAATGCAACATTGAAATACGACACTTTACATGAACCTATGGGTTCGAAAATACTATTTTCGTAATAACATAAAATGTAATTCAAAAATAAAGGAGAAAATCGCCTTTAAATAAAGCCAAGTGTATACATACTTATGCTCGTGACTGTACCAGCGTGGCCTTTTCCGCCTGATCACTTAAATTTTTCCTTCACCGTTTTTGAGAGCGGTGGTGATGAAATAATATAAAATACACAAAGTAAATGTCTGCTTTGATTCGAACCCACGATCTACAACTCGTAAGTCACGACAAAAGCTAGTAATATACAGGGTTATTTGAAAAATACCAGCAACCTCTTAAGATGTCATTGTACTCATCATTATGAACACTTTTACTATGGGACCAAACCTGAAATCGCGAAAAAAAAAATCAGCTGTTCCCTACATTTTGACGAGATAGACGAAGATAAATGTAGGGAACAGCTGATTTTTATTTCGCGATTTCAGGTTTGGTCCCATAGTAAAAGTTGTTCATAACGATGAGTACAATGACCTCTTAAGAGGTTGCTGGTGTTTTTCAAATAACCCTGTATAAGTACAACATTGGCCCCGATTCTTTTGTTCACAAACTGAACTAAATTTAAGTTCAGTGCATCTTTTTCTTTCTATTTCGTTATGAAAAGGACAGAAGATAAATATTAGTTTAGTCAAATTAGATAATTCATAGACAAGTTTAGACGTGTTTAAAAAATTGGCTACTAAAAATACGTTAATTTACGTCAGGCGTTGGCTAATTTAACAGGACTAAACTAATATTTATCTTCTGTCCTTTTCTTAATGAAATAGAAAGGAAAAGATGCACTGAACTTAAATTTAGTTTAGTTTGTGAACAACAGAATCGGGGCTATTAGCTTGCAAATTAATTCGTTAGCAACATGTTCTCGACACGTGTGGTTGTCGGTTGCTCAACTAAGTAGTCGATTGACAACCAGTCGTTTGACAACCAGTTGCAGGTTTAAAATAACAACACTTTATACTTGAAGGCTGACATTTAATATGGCGCCAATATGCCACGCAGATATACTCAGATCAGACATATATACAAACCTTTCTTACAGTTTGTTCGACCGATTTTAAGGATGTCATTAAAAGCAAAAAAAGTGCTTACAATAGCAACTGTTTACTGCTTCTAATGCCACCCTTATGCCTACGGAATAGAAGTCAAAATTGGTTGAACGGATGGTAAAAAAGGTTTGTTTAAATGTCTAATCTTATTGTAAATGGAGTATAGATCAGCTTCAGGCTCTTTGTGAAGGTGCTTGTCTGAGGAATTACCGTGACTGCCCCGTCGCTTTCTTGGTTGCAAGCCCGACTGCTGAGCGTGGGGTCCTTTTGACTGTACTTACCCGTCAAAACGAGTAACCTAGATAATGTGGATAAGACACGAGTCAAAAACAGGAGAAGATCTAGCGGGGTATGCAAGGGGGGGATGGAGGGGGGGCTTAGGGGATCAGACCGGAATAAATCTTCGACACCTAGGTCGGAAAAAGCGTTATTGGGTGTTTCCATAAGGAATTTCTTAGTAACATTTTGGAGTTTGGAAGTTTCTTTTGTTTGAAACCCCCCTGCCTAGGAAAGCACGTGAACCCGTTGGTCCTGCACCTGATCACTCTCCGGTCGTGTCGGATTGCCGTCCCATTGGATTATGAGAGTCAGGGAAGAGAGAGTGCCCTAGCTGTGTCTGCGCACACACTCGTGCACTTTAACTCCCGCGCCGCAAGCTTTTGTCAGTTGAGATTGGCCACCATGGCCGTAATACGATATGGAGGACAATTACTTACAGTTTCTTGCAAATCGAATAACTGATTTCCAATTTGAATGGTTTGTGGCATGAAACATTTTAGCTTTCGGGGCGGTGCCTCTAATGTTACAGATATTCATATGCGGCGGTAACTATTTCCTTTACCTACCATCAGATGACTTATTCTGTAAAAATCTCTCCCTGAAATCTTAGACTGAAATGAGCCTGAAGTGAACTGTAAATCCCTAGCAAGAGGAATGGTAGCTCATTTCACTAACATCATTTCACTGTCTTTCATTCTCACTTCACTTTTTTATAGCTTTCATACACGCGACGTACCTATACGCGCAACGCGCGACACGGGTGTACGTGCGAATAAAAACTCCTTCTTGGAATCGGTGTTTGTCGATTGCTGTAGGTATAGTAGGTACAGTAGGTACTACTGGGGGGACTGTAAAGGGGCCTCCTTATGTGCTGATGGTGACCACCGGGGTGCAGCGGGGGGCAGTCTCCCCAGGGATGTGCCTTACAGGCGTTGCACGGGGGGGAGTTCCGGAATTGGTTTTTTAAGAGAAGCCGGGACCACCCCTATGTGCTGATAGTGACCACCGGGGTGGTTTTAGTGAGGTAAAAATCCCACACTCCCCGACCTCCCTCCCCAGAGGTCGGGTGCCTTTTGAAGGTTTCTCCGAAAACAAAAAAAAAAAAAGGTACAGTAGGTACTAATATACCTGGGAAATGCCTGGTTAAGTCTTGAGTGAATAGTTTACTTGTAGATAAGTGTATCAGTTGAGATAGAGGTATAAAGGTATGAGGAACAGGGTTCACTCATCCTCCATAGAAAAGGGTAGATCAGGGTGTTGTGTCAAGTGGGCTGCTTCCCGACGATTGATGTTGGGACGTTGTATATACAGGAAAGAAATTAACCAGTGCGCAAACTCTAACCAGTATTGTAGTGGTATCTATATAACGCCACTTGCGAACTACACGTCAAACTGACGTCATGCAAAATCCTGCGTCTCGCAAGCAGAGTTTACCGCGCAACTAGCATATATAATATACAATGGACAGACATGAATCATCGGGCAGTTGCCCGCCAGACACGACACCCGTCTAGTCGGAGGTTCCTCTCTTTTCTATGGAGGATGAGTGAAATTTACACCCTGTTCCTCATACCTCAATAAACTTAATAATAGAGGTAACAAACACACTACTCAAAACGTTATCGTGGTATAGAGGTATGAGGAACAGGGTGTAAAATTCGCTCATCCTCCATAGAAAAGGGAGGATCAGGGTGTTGTGTTGAGGGGCCGACATCAACTGTCGGAAAGTATTCCGACAATTGATGTCGGGACCAGAATCATTCACTATATTCTAGAAACATATTACTTAAGCTGAATGAAGAAAAAAAGATAAGTTGTTCCCTACATTTTGAATGCTTAGGCACTTTTATAAGGAACAGCAGATTTCTCTTTTATAACCGACGAAAAATTTCTACGCTAGGGGTCTAAAACCATATATGCTACAGTCAACTCTGCTTGCGCGATGCAGGATTATGCGTGACGTCAGTGTGATGCATGTAGCGATGTAGATGGCGCCACAGTGGTCAAACGAGAGTCTAAACTTTAAACTATACAGTTTCAAAACAAAACTCTTACAGATAATGTGACTTGGGATATTTGCTTTACAAATAACGATATACACACACAGCTCACATATATGGGTGTTAGCTAATGAAGCAACAATTTGACAATGAATACTAAAACAAAATGGCGTCTCAGCTTATTTGGAAGACGTTGCAACATTTTTAGACAACTCGAGTGGGTGTGTATTGATTGTGACTAGTTTTCAAGTCTGTAATGTGTTTAAAGTACATATAGAGGCTATTTTAATGAACCTTAACATTAAAATAACCACGCCGAGCCATCATCACCATCTGCCTAGGATTTTTCAACTATCTTGGGGTCGGCTTCCAGTCTAACGGTATGCAGCTGAATACCAGTTATTTTACATGGAGCGACTGCCTATCTGACTCCTACAATTCAGTTATTGAGCAGCACGATACCCCTTGGTAAGACTGGGTGTTAGACTTTCGGGCTGAAACAAATAAGAAAAAAAGTAGAAGGGGAGGGGCAATGGGGAGTCAGTCACGACATGATTTATTTTATATAATAGAAACCATTAATACAAAACGGTACGTCATCGGGTTACCCTCGTCGCAACCTGGTAACATCTGAAAAGAACATTAGAAGTGTTGCCAAATCTATCCCAGAAGACAGGAAGGCAACTTTATTTTTTAAGTAATGTGTTTAAATAGTAATTTTCGGTTTCGCAAGTATAAGGCTATTGGTTCGATGGCTTCAGCACAATCAGCCTATAATGTTTAATTCTTTATTTATATATATTTTATTGTACACCAGAAAATACATAACAAAAAAAAACAATTATTACTACAAAACATACAATGGGCAATGGGCAATGGGCAATGGTTCTCGCTGTTGAGACACAGGCCTCATATCGCTGAGAGGGAGTGGGCCTTAATCCACCACGCGTGCCCAGTCCAGGTAGGTGGATGTCACATGTCTCCGAAGTTTTGATTCTAGGACATGTCTATTTCCTCACGGTGTTTTCCTTCACCGTTTTGAGAGCAGCGGTGATGAAATAATTTACACAAAGTAAGGTGTCTGTCTGGGTTCGAACCTACGACCTACAACTATTAGTCTATTATTACTAGTCGCAACTTTTACCACTGGGCCACCATTGCTCACTGCAGTAGCTCTGGATTTAAATTAGCTGAATCTAATCTAGTAAGATTGAAATAAAATTGTATCAACGAAAATTGGCCATTAACTTTCGTGTGGCGTCTGTGTGGTTCCACATTAACCCATCTGCCTTCAAAGCAAGAGTGAACAGGCATCTCCTGGGCACGCTCGTTCCATCATAGACCTCATCCATCGCTTTCCATCAGGCGTGATCGGGATCAAGAGCAGACCCATCTCACTAATAAAATAAAGGCGAAAGTTTGTGAGTGTGTGTGTTTATATGTTTGTTACTTCTTCACGCTTAAACGGCTGGACCAATTTTGATTAAATTTTGTATGGAGGTAGCTGACACCCTGAATTAACAGATAGGCTACTTTTTATCCCAATATTGCCACGGGATCGACACTTATGCAGGTGAAACCGCGGGGCCCAGCCAGTTTAGCAAAAAAAAAAAAAAAACTAGAGTGTAGCTAAGGACTCTTTTATTTATTTATTTATATATTTACTACAAAATGCTGTAAGAACGCATACCAACACGTTGAGTGGGCAAAACCGTGCAGTCATCAGTGTTAACGAAATGTTCAAAGATTACATTTAAAATGGCGTCACCTGTGAGCTCATAGATTCTAAGAAATGTTACAATTGTGACATTTTTATGCTGATATATTAGAAATTAAGTCTCTATGACTAATGGTATTAGATTTAATTATATTCTTCGACTGACTAGGTATTTCTAGGCCCGGACTTAGAGATTCAAGGTCCCTAGGCACTTGACATTTGAGGCACCCCCATCCCGAAGCCATTTTGGAAACTTAGCAAATTAAAAGGGATGCATTTAATAGCACTTTAAATTATATGAAAACAGCTATAAAATTGTATATCAGGACTATAAAATAATAATGATATAAAATAATAATAATATATATGCATCTATAATTTAATATGATCACTTTAAAAATAATGGTTTGCACTATAACTTGTATATTTTTAAAATAATAATAGGTACTTCTATAATTTAATATTATCGCTTTAAAATAATGGTTTGCACTATAACTGTGTCGAAAACCAACTCCAAAACCAGTTAGTTTCTGAACGAACCTTTTTTTTTTGTTTTTCTTGTTTCCGGGGTGGAAAATCCTCATGGATGTCCGCCGCCCATTATTACCACCATCCACACACCACCATAACCATAACCGTTCTTTTTATAGTTCATTCAATTAATTTTAAAGCTAAGCATATTTAAAGTAGAAACCATTATTATTACAGTTCAATCATATAATTTTAAAGCTATGCGTCTTTATAGTGGAAACCATATTATTTTTATAGTTCATTCAATTAATTTTATATATAACAATTTTAAAGTGTGAAAAATTATTTTTAAATGGCGTTCCCCAAATTAAAATGCACTAGTACATAAAACATTATTTTAACTGACTTCAAATACTATAGAAATAAAATCAGAAATAATCCAGTCTGTTCTATGTAGCCGCCATAGTTACGATACGACAACGGTCGCCATAAATCGACTTTTTTAGCTAAACAAAGACGTTGATTTTCCTCGTATTCCGTAGCACTCACGTTACTTAATTGAATCAACAAGGAGGTCATTCATTGTTCCTCTCAACCGAAGCACCAGCCAGCTAATGTCTTCATCACCTTTGATTGACTGGTACAAAATGCCTCAGGCATTAAGTCCACCTTTGTACTTACCACTTTTGTGTGCGAACAGTTTCAATAAATAAACCAACTTACTTTCTTCAAACAATACTAAATATAGTACTTTTGTAAAAGCCTACATGACTGATTATTCGGCCCCTAAGGCCTTGTAGACCTAGGCATAAATACGGGGCTGTGTTGAAAATTTTTGACACTTAAATTTTATTTATATATTATACTATATATTGTATACAAAATAAAATCCTTACAGGTTGGCACAAGCCACAGCTAATCATAAATACACATACAAAAGTGGAAATATACTGGTAGAAGTGAGGTCTAACATTTTGATCGCTGGAACAAGTCTGCAAGGTTATGTTATGTCAAGGGTAGCGAGTCGCCGATAGATTCTAATGTAGAGGTGCTCAAACGCCGGCGAGGCGAGCTTTTCTGATAGTTATAAATCGAAACTAAACTGTAATAAAGAATTAAGTACCTCATTTGCCAAGCCTTTTCCCAACTATGTTGGGGTCGGCTTCCAGTTTAACCGGATACAGCTGAATACCTGTATTTTACATGGAGCGACTGCCTATCTGTCCTCCACAACCCAGTTACTGTGTAATACGATACCTCTTGGTAAGACTGGTTGTCAGATTTCGGGCTTCTGACTACCCGTAACGACTGTCAAAGATCCACGAACAACAGCCGGGACCAACGGCTTAACGTGCTTTCCGACGCTCGGAGGGGTCTCGGTATGTAAAGATGGTCACCCATCCACGGACTAACCGCGGTAAGCGTAGAATTAAGTACCTATCTACCTGGAGATTCCCGTTGATCCCGTGTTTTGAGTTGAGCTACACGATTCCTGACAAAGGCTTGCACTGACTGAACAGGTCCACTCAATTTGTGTGGTTCTTTCCTCAAAAGACCATTTCAGACACCAATCTACATGGTCTTCACATCATCTCATCATCATCTTTAAAAGAGACTGTGACCTCTGAGTTTGTTTCGGCCTTTCTTCTCAGAGTAGTCAGATAGGAAACGTCGACCTCATCTATTTTTTTATAATATGACGTGTAAAAGTGTTTCCGATACTTATCCTATTTACAGAATAAACAATTGCATTTCATATCATTTAAACTGATTATTGATAAACAACATTGGCTCATGTAACGCAAAATGCATTTAATGATTTGTGGTCTAAGCAAAATTAATTAGATATTCAGGAATCGTTGATGATATTCTTGCTGTTATTCACCGTAATGTCGATAAACAGCAGTGGACGTCTTTCGGAGTTCAGCTGTGATGACGATGACGTCTGTGCCATCGTCGGGCACCTGGCTGGAGCCCTCCCAACCTAACAATAGCAATCCTTGTTCACGCGAACAATTTGAGAATCTCTGATCCATAGCTTATGTCATAAACATTGTCTGAGGTAAGCAGAAGTGTAGGTTGGTTCTTGACGAATGGAATCAGCAGTGTAATTGCGTAACACACAGTCAATGGCCCCGATTCTGTTGTTCACAAACTAAACTAAATTTAAGTTCAGTGCATCTTTTTCTTTCTATTTAATTACGAAAAGGACAGAAGTTAAAATATTAGTTTAGTCCTGTCAAATTAGATAATCCATAGACAAGTTTAGACATGATTAACAAATTGGCTACTAAAAATACGTCAATTTACGTCAGGCGCTGACTAATTTGACAGGACTAAACTAATATTTATCTTCTGTCCTTTTCTTAGTGAAATAGAAAGAAAAAGATGCACTGAACTTAAATTTAGTTTAGTTTGTGAACAACAGAATCGGGGCCAATATCAATCTGAATGATTTTGAAGAATATTACTAATCCATTGCTTCAAATGTTCGAAAGATTTGTTTGCTCAACAACGTAAATAACGCAATGAATGTTGTTGAACTGTCAAAATGGAAGTTATTGCTACTGATAGTGTGTTACGCAATTACCGGATAAAGGTGTTTTATGATTCAACTAGCACTTCGCCCGCGACTTCGTCTGCGTGTTTTCGTACCAAATTTCAAGTTTATTAACTCAAGCAATAAGATTTTTCATACAAACAAAATCCCCCTTTTCACCCCCTTAAAGGTCGAATTTCCAAAAACCCCTTCTTAGTGCTCCCCTACATAATAAAAGGAAGCCGTATGCAAGATTTTAAGTTCCTAGTCCTTGCAGTTTCGACTGTGCGTTGATATATCAGTCAGTCAGTTTCTCCTTTTATATATAATATAGAAGATAAAATAGACTTCTTGAAACTTGTTTTCAATTACACATCTTGGAAACTCTTTGGATATTATTTTCAGAAAAGGACAAACCCGTTTTTAGTCTTGGAAATCATAGTAGAATAACTTCTCGTTAGTTGACGTTTCGAAAAGTATTGTGATGGTTTCATCATCATCAGCGTCATCTGCCTACCGCAGCCCACTGCTAGACATATGCCTCTACAATTGCACACCATTCAGCTGCATTTTCGGCAACTCTCATCCAGCTGCTACCAGCCATTCTGCGAAGATCGTCGCTCCACCTAGCCTGAGGGTTCCTATTTTACGTTTGCCGATTCGCGGTCTCCACTCAAGAATACGTCTACCCCAACGGTCACCGGTTCTACGGCTAATATTGCCGGCCCATTGCCACTTCAGCTTGCTTGTGGTTGGTTTATAACACTGCTTATCGGGCTGAAATCCCTAGGTATGTCACTTAAGACATTTCCAGATGTATCTATCGAACAAAAGGAAAATAGACAAAATAATGTAGAATTAGCATTGCCTTGCATTGCGGATGACAGCGTTGCGGACAAGTACTGCGACGCCAAAGTGTCCTTTTGTTTTTGTATTTATTTCTGTTGTTACTCATTTAATTTAGTAGATACCTAGCGTGAATGGGTATTTGTGTTACAACGGGTGTAAAAAGACACTCAAAGAAGCCGAGAGTACCTACTCCCCGTCATTGTAATCTTTATTAATTTATTTTCATTTCTGATTTTTTTTGCTTCATTTCTGATCTTTTTCAGCACCGACGTTTTTATCATATAATAGGTATACATATATTGTATCTACTGATGTATTTGTATATAAATAAATACTTAGTAACCAATAAAAAACAAAAAAAAATAGAAATAATTTATTCGGCATATCTACACTTAAACAATTATACTAGGTAAGCTTTTAAATACAATTTAATAAATAAATATTACTTCTATTTAAACATTAGTTTTAATTTTAATACGTTCTTAAATTAGTACCTAAGTATTTCTTGGTAACATACTCGAAGCCAAAAAGCTGACAAAGCTTTTAAAGCAAAAAGAAACAGCGTAAGTATTTCTAAAATCAAGCACTGACGATTGACAATAGAAATTACTTATAATCTACTAATAATTTAGTAATAATTATACATAATAGTCTTCCATATAGAACGTGTAACGTTAAATGCGCAAAACCTGAAAATAGTTGTTCATAATTGACTACTGAATCGATTTCAGTAACTTTTAATATAGGTAGACTTTTTTTCAAAAACTATGTATTTTGCCATACTATCCGCCGATTGAGCCAAAGAAAATTAAGTCTTATTTTAAGGCTATAAGACTGAATTTTGAATGCATAAAGTAATGCTAAGATCAACACGATTTTCTTAATAATAATAGTTATCTTTAAAAAAATAGTTTTGGTCATTGTATTATGCTTTTAAGACTATGCCTACCGCACAGAGGCGCCCTCATCGTTTGTTTGATTATTTCATACAATTTAGAATGAAAATGCAGAAATTAAGCACGTTAAGTTGTGCTTCACAAGATTACCTATACGTTAATATTATTAGAAACGGTAGTTTTATATTGTTTAGTTTTATTATAATCCTTAAAACGGATAACAGTGGCCACTATATTCCGTTTTAAGGATTATAATAAAACTAAACAATATAAAACTACTGTTTCTAATAATATTAACGTATAATCTTGTGAAGCACAACTTAACGTGCTTATTTTCTGCATTTTCAATCTAAATTGTATGAAATAACCAAACAAACGATGAGGGCGCCACTGTGCGGGCGGCATAGTCTTAAAACAATGCTCTAATAAGGGTGTATGAGGTTTTGCGCATTTAACGTTACACGTTGTATAATAGGTACGTATTACAATATTATGTATCATAATCAGCTTATAATGGCCCGCTGCTGGGAAACAGGCCTCCTCTCTGTGAGAGGTGGGCTGTAATCCACCACGCGGACCCTGTGCGGGTTGGTAGATGTCACATGTCTTCGAATGTTTGGTTCTAGGACATGCCGGTTTCCTCACGATTCCTTCACCGTTTTGAGAGCTCTGGTGATGAAATAATTTGCGATTGTCTGGGTTCGAACCTAAATAAGCGCTTTACTTTAAGCAAAGCTTTGTATTTTAAGCATTTAGCTTTGTCCAAAAGCATTTAGCGGCTGTTTTGTGGTACACTTAACAGTCAAAAATTGCCTACAAAGCTAATAAATACATACAAACTTCTAACTTTTATATATCTCATTTCGGACTGAGTTTAGAGATACTGAATGCATGTCAAATAAGTTTTGTTTATTACACTATTCTGTACTAGAAAAACAAGATTTCGTTGAAGGCCGCGAGAAAACAAAAAGACGCCAATGGCGCCGATTCCCTTGTTCACAAACTAAACTAAATTTAAATTCAGTGCATCTTTTTCTTTCTATTTCATTAAGAAAAGGACAGAAGATAAATATTAGTTTAGTCCTGTCCTGACGTAAACTGACGTGTTTTTAGTAGCAAATTTTTTAATCACATCTAAACTTGTCTAGGGATTATGTAATTTGACAGGACTAAACTAATATTTATCTTCTGTCCTTTTCCTAATGAAATAGAAAGAAAAAGATGCACTGAACGTAAATTTAATTTAGTTTCAGTCACTGGCAATACAAATTGACATCCACAGTTACATTTTCTGATTCATTTGTTTATATTTTCATCTGCAACCTAATTGCGTAACACACTATAAATCCCAATCTGAATAATTTTGAAAGATAAGTATTGATAATCCATTGCTCCATATGTTCAAAGAAAAAAATTGCTCAACAACGTAAATAACGCAATGAATGTTGTTAAACTTTGAAAATGAAAGCCATTGCTACTGATAGTGTTACACAATTACCCCGAAGATACTTTTGGAAAACACTCTAGTCGGATTAAGGATTTTTTAAATTTAAGTCATAAATATTTTTAGTTCTATAATATTTTAAGTCCAGAGGCGTGCCCATCTCCAACCAAATTCTGGGAGATTCAACTCCAAATACTAGGAATTTAATAAAACTGAAAAAACATTGCGCTTTCAAGGAATCGATCCCAGAATATCACGGGCGGTATTTTGCTTTGTAATCAAAATGACCAATGATGCCGACTATTTTGATTCCTGAGTTGGAAATAGCACAAAACCTATTATTAGTAACTTTAAAATAAAATCTTCTAATATATAAAATTCTCGTGTCACGGTGTTAGTTACCATACTCCTCCGAAACGGCTGGACCGATTTTTATGAAATTTTGTGTGCATATCGGGTACGTCTGAGAATAGGCTACTATCCATTTTTTTTTCTTTTTGCAAAACGACGTTTGCGGGGTCAACTAGTAAAGCTATAAAATAGTTTCTGAGTTCATCTTTTATATTCCAAACATCGGTGAAGGAAAACATCGTGAGGAAACAGCACCGTAATGGCGTAATACACACTGTAAATCATAATCTGAATCATTTTGAAGGATATTGGCAATCCATTGCTTCTTAAGTTCGAAAAGTTTATCTGCTCAACATCGTAAATAACGCAATGGATGTTGTTGAACTGTCAAAATGAAAGCCATTGCTACTGATAGTCATCATTCTCCTGCCCTTATCCCAATTTATTTGTGGTCGCCGCAACTGAATGTACATTGACAATCAGGGCCGCACCGCCCCTGTGTACGAAGTGTGCGGCGCACACAGGCGCCAGGGCAATATGGGCGCCGCGCGCCGCCGCCATAGAATAGGCGCAACATATGCCTTGTAAATAACAAACATATAATGCGCTTATTGTACAAATCTCCCAAGATAATAGTCACGTTTGTGGTTTAATTTTAAACTTTGGGTTTTAGTTTAGGTACATTACTTTCGAGCTCAGCGTTAAAATCAAAAGAAGCGCCCGCGCCGTGTTTGTTTGAATGAGTTTATGAACGCAACCCGACCGATGTGATGCGTGCGACGTAAGTGGGGTGGGGTCACGGGACTCACGGGAATTCCCCGGACTTTAGGAACGACCTCTCGTTGCTAAACCAATTGAACAAGCATTTAATCGAAAGTGTGTGCAAGGTGCGCATTGATTTTTTATAATAAGAATAAGCTATAATATTGACAAAAGTTAATTTTATGAGCAAAATTCTACAGTCCATTGAAATGAATATGCAAGTTGCTTTAGATGCTTTATCGGAATTAAAGGAGTTTTTGATAAAAATTAGAAACGACGCAAATTGTACATGATGCCATGAAAATTGCCGGAAAATTAGATGTCGAGGTTGAATTTGAAACTTCCAGCAGTAAAAATCTCACCGTGAAAACTAAGGTGAAGTGAGCTGTCATTTCACTTGATGTTACGAATTGCCTCTATTGACACTCACTTCACGGTCACTTCACCTAAGTTATCACGGTGAGATTTTTACAGAATCGATCGGCTGATCCAGACCCCTATGACGTCTTAAGACTCCAAAGAGTTTTGATTATGAACACGAAGACCACACCACAAATGATCCGAAAACCGCTTTTAAAATTAATGTACCTATTTTTTTATATATTCGACCAAGCTATATACTCCGTAGACGAAAAATTTAATTTATTGAATAATCACAATGACGTGTTTAATTTTTTATTTACACTAAGTGATGACCAAGATCAAAATCGATTAAGAAGTAGCTGTCATCGGTTGCAAGAAAAACATTCAACAAATGATTCAACTGATATTAATGCCGATGATTTGTTTGAAGACATACTTAGTCTTCTTTCAAAAAATTAAACAATGATGTGGATTTTACCTATTTAGCAAAATATTATTTAAGTATATAAAACTGGAGAACATTTATTTCGGTCAAAAATAACAAATAATAAAAAAAATAAGTTGAAACATGAAAGTTTGTGAAAAAAAATAGGCGCTACATAGGTTTCGTACACAGGCGCTGTATGGGGTCGGCGCGCCCCTGTTGACAATTATCATGAAATGGACAAAGTATGGGTACTTTGTCTTACAACACACTGTAGGTAAACAGCTGCTTTGGTTAATCATTTTCCTAACAACAAAAATCATTTTGGAACCACATTAGAAAACAAAGCATTAGAATTATCAACCCTCACATAGTTTCCGTAAGGCGTGCTGATAGTTTGAGGACCTGCGGCTGCTGCATAAGGGTTAATAACCAGGTTGATGTTCTTATTATCTGTAGCGGAAGCTGCTGCAGTGCCATCTCTGTTCCAACCGGCTGTAAAAAAATTAAATTGGTTAGAGCGCCATCTGCTAGTGAGTAGCTGAACTAAAGTAAAAAGAGCCAAGGTGCTCTGTATTAACGCCATCTATCGCTGTAGCAAAAAAACTATATAATAGAATTGGAAATAGTAAATTGTGCATAGAAATCAGAAAAGATTCCTACTAGTTGAAGGTTTGTGAGTTCTAAGATGAATTTGAGTACCTACGATTAGGACTCGTTGAAACTAAAATGATTTAATAAAAATAATATTAATAGCGCCATCTAGTTAATAATATTAAAACTACGATAGTTTTTCAGTTCTTGAACGCTTTAATAGTTGCTCTATTCGATCATAGATGTCGCAAGGAGTTCATTAGTTTAAAAAGTTTTGTTTTTTGATAGTTGTTGCAAAAATTTTACTTTACAAAAAATCGGTCGCTAATAATAATTATCATTAATATGAAGACATTAACTCGTAAAGACATAATGGTAATAGAGGATGCAGGAACTTCTTTAGAAATTGTTATCCCGAGCTTTAAAACCAATATTATTTAATAATAACGTCAAATTACGGCAAGCAGCCTCACTTATAAATACTCGTAAACACGAAATAACAAAGTTTAAAGATTTTTCAATTACCAGTAATAACATAACTAGCGTTTTCCGCACCCAATCCTAACAAAACTTTCACTGTTTCCATTTTTCCCATATTAGGCGACTAGCACCGTCATGCGTCATCGAAAACCTACTTTTGCTTTTGAAGAATCACTTTCTCGGTTTAGTACCGTTCAATACCAAATCTACGAATGCAAAAGGTTGGTGATAACAAAACTCCAAATGCCTTTCTTTTGTTTGCAGCATTTGAGATGTAAGCGGAAAAATCTTGTTTACAACGTGTTTTTTTTATATCCCATAACTCTAGGGCAGAGATAGCGAACCAATGGCACGCGTGCCCGTGCTGGCACGTACCAAAATAATTTGGGCACGGCATAATTTCAGAAATTCAGGTATCAAGTTTGCAACAGCAGAAATCGCAATAATTTGTCATTTCATTTATAGAAATAAAAAACTATTATTATTAACATTCGTCCTACATCGACCCCCCTTGTCCTTAGATACACTTGCATAGTGCGACCAAGGATAAATCTCGGTTGGTGTCTCATTTTATTAAACACGTCTAACGGGTTTCTGCGAGTTGGTTTAGGCCATTCATATGCCTTCCAAAATTCCGGGACGCCAGGGTCCCAAGAAATGTCAAGAGAGATTTCAAATAATAATAACAATGCGAAAGTATATACTTAGTTTAAAGATTGTTTGTTGGCACGTCATGGCCGCATTAAATATTTATTTGGAAAAAATTGCACGTAGATGTATAGAGGTTCGCAATCCCTACTCTAGGGGGTCATTGTACTCATCATTATGAACAACTTTTACTATGGGATTGGTCCCGAAATCGCGAAAAAAAAATCAGCTGTTCCCTACATTTGTGTTCGCATAACTCGTCAAAATGTAGGGAACAGCTGATTTTTTTTTGCGATTTCAAGTTTGGTCCCATAGTAAAATTTGTTCATAATGATGAGTACAATGCTAGAGTTATGGGATATAAAAAAGCACGTTGTAGAATAAAAAATAAAAAAATATCTCACAACAGAAGTAGGTAAGCATGCATATCTTTACATGACGTGAAATGTGCTACAAAGAACACGACGAAAAGATAAAAGAGAAGACACATGCAGTATTTCGAGAAGAAGGTGGCAGTCAACACAATCAATGAATATGAATCACTCTGAATCAGAGCAATACGGCCGAGATGATGCAAACAACGGGAGATTTACGAATATTCACTTCCACATCTCACCCAAATTCAAAGCAAGAGTGAACAGGCATTTTCTAGGCACGCTTTTTCCATCATAGGCCCCATCCATCTCTTTCCATCAGGCGTGATCGAGGTCCAGAGGAGGCCCATTCAGCAATAAAAAAATTAAAATGGCAATTGTTGTATTGAAGATTGTGAACTTAAATAAAATTCATTGAAATTCATCGTATTTTTTTTATTGTGTCATTTAAAGATGTTTCATACCGATAGACAAGTATGGATGAAAAACAACCGAATTCCAAAAAAATACAACAAAGTGAAAAATAGCTTTAATTTCGGAAGTCGGTGTCGTCGGTTCCGCATTTTCGTTTTTTGACACCGACTTCCGAAATTAAAGTTGTTTTTGACATATTTGTGTTTTTTTGTCAAAAATTCTTAACACTAGTGCACACAAATTCAATTAACACTAGTGCATTGAAGAATTGAAGACACCGACTAGAAGAATCATCAAAATTCGCATAGAAATGCCGGAGATGCAGTAGGTACATTTATGCATATAACTTCGTACATAAGAATAATTACCTAATGTATTATACACTAAAACATTCCTGAAAGTATCTAGATTACATTAATGAAAGAATGATCAAAATTGGTTCATTAGTTTTTGAGAAAATCGCGGACATACAAACATACATACATACGGATCGGATACAGAACCTCCTTTTTTGAAGTCGGTTAAAAAAGACATGTTGCGCCGAGACCAAATAAATTTGGAGTAGGAGATCATCATCATGATGACGATTAAAATGTTTCAAAGACAGAGAAACTAGAAATGCAAGTCTGAACGAAGTAAGTACGACAGTAGATACCTACATAGAAGACGATCAAGAAAGCGAGAATTTTGCAACCTGTGACGTGCTCATACCGAAAGACAAAGATATCAAGAATAATATAAATAAGACGAAAAAACTTAAAGGAGAGTAAAATATCACAGTGCTTACAGACGATTTTGGTGCTGGTAATGAAACCCACGGAAGGAAAAGAGCAAGTTTCAATGTCCGGATTAGAACAGCCAGATACTAAATAGAAGAACTGGAATTTATCACGTGGTGAACTAAGACAAAAGTTTATGGGTTTATTTAGAAACGAAGATTAAAGTTAAGTGACGTTTAAACGTCAAAAATGGCGCCGATTCCCTTGTTCACAAACTAAACTAAGGCCCGTATTACAGAACGTCACTCAATACTCAAGCATTACCTACTTAAAACTAGATTCAAGCCATTTGATTGGTTGAAACTAGTTTTAAGTAATGCTTGAGTACTGAGTGACGTTCTGTAATACGGGACTAAATTTATGTTCAGTGCATCTTTTTCTTTCTATTTCATTAAGAAAAGCACAGAAGATATATATTTGTTGGAACGAAGTTCCTTATCGCGCGTTGTGAAAGGGGGCTAGACGGAAAAAATTCTTACGAAAAGTTGTCACGACACTTTTTGCTATAGTAAGCTATTGTAAGCTGTGCGGCGTCGCATGGTTCTCTGTCTGTCTCTCTCTCTCTCTTATAGAAAGCAAGCCAGATATTTTCATTTCTATTTCGCATTGAACAGTGTGGTGTCGCGACGATTATTTTTGTTGAGTGTATACAGGTACATTAAGTTTATATAACATTATATTTGTTAATAATAAAAAAAATATTATTATAACTTAAAAAAAATAAAATTTTATTACAATTCCTTCACTAATTAATCGAAAGGAACTTCGTTCCATCCGGGTGTCCCTTGACATCTCTCAAGTTTTTTAGTCCTGTCAAATTAAGATTAGACAAGTTTAGACGTGATTAAAAAATTGGCTACTAAACATACGTCAATTTACGTCAGGCGCTGACTGCCTTATCTTCTGCCCTTTTCTTATTAAAAAAGAAAGAAAAAGGATGAACATAAATTTAGTTTAGTTTGTGAACAAGGGAATCGGCGCCATTGTATGATGAAACATTCGCTAATCACTACTTAACTTTAAGCAACATTTATGAATTAAGGGGCTAAATGCCAGGAACAGAAAAATATTGAGAGGAACAAACTCTTTGTAGAACAGGATATGACAGAGCGTGAAAGTCAAGCTTCAATGGTAGGTACCAGTCCCTCAAGTAATCACTTACGTAACCACTCAAATCTTCTAGAACTTAATATTTAGTATCCTTTTCGTAGCTTCCGTGGGGGCAGCGCCGATGAAGAATCCATTACCCACCGGTTTGAACCCCGTGTGTGTCTGATAGGGTTGGGGCCCGAAGTAGTAACCGTAACCCACAGGGGCCACACGGGCCGCTGGGGTCACAGGTTTTACCCCTACAGCCCCTACAGGGGGTACTTGATTCCATTCTGACACTAGATAAACAAGTTATATACATTTCTCGTTCAAAAAATCTTGGATCTGTAAATTAAACCCTAATAAGTTATAGTGACCTGATCAAAGTACGGCTGGGTAAGTTATATTCTTCTCAGTCTTCTCAGAAAGAAAAGACACTATCCTGGTGACGTATGTTAGGTACAACTAGTGATGGGTAATTTTAGGAAATTTTTCAAATCGTTTCCGTTTATATTTCAGAAAAATAACAATTTGGAAAAATAATGGAAAAATATTGTTTACTCTAAAATTTTGACAACAGGAAGTAAAATAACACTTGAATTAAAGGGTTTTATTTATATTGAAAATATTTTCTGACTGACTGACTGAATGAATGACTGACTGACTGACTGACATATTATCAACGCACAACCGAAACTACTGGGTCTAGGAACGTGAAATTTTGCACACGGCTTCCTTTTACAATGTAGAGGAGTACTAAGAAGGGGTTTTTTTTAATTACGAACTTTGTCATTTTTGTTTTTCTCAACTACCCTGTAATGGAGAATTGGGGGTGTCAAAGTTTGTATAACGCGCAGTTCGATTAACTCTAAACTCAGTATTTATACGTAGGTAAGACCAAAATAAAGAATACTTGTACCTATCAGTGTTTTTCGGAAAAATCTTACGGGGTGAAAAAGGGTAGTCAATTTTGCAGGGGAGGATTTTACTGCGTGGCTTGAATAACTCGAAATCGATATAAATAATGTCTAAGTCAAAAATCTTATTCCTTTTTTCTATAAACATAAAAATTGGCCCGAATACTTATTTATATAGATTGAATTTATATAAACTGAAAAAAATAAATATTTTAAATGAAATTAAAAGACGTAGATTTAATAAACATTAATTGCACGCACAACATATCTATTCTGTTGAAGAATCCGAATCATCACTGGCAAAAAGTGTATCATGACCAATATTTTCTACTGCATCTGCATCTACAAACAATAAATCTTCAGTCGGTGGGTTTTCATCTTTCTCCTCAATATTATGATCAGACAATTCTTCATTATTTTTATTTTGTATATTCCAATTATATGAAATGAAAGCAATTTTGCCAGCTCGCTCAGTCAGTACATATTATTTCTAATTCAACGACTTTCTCATGCAGTTAGTTAATCGGAATGAGTTTTAAGTTTTAATTTCGTTTGAATATCCATAATTTTTCAGTGTACACTGAATAGACTTATTTTTTTCTAATCACAGCCAGCTTTTTGGTTTGGAAAAATATCGGAAAAGTATTGGAAAAATATTTTTTTTCTTTTCTTTTCCTTCCGAAATTTTTCCATTACCCATCACTAGGTACAACACAAACTTGATCCCCGGAATGCTTCGGATCTGTTCGTTTAATGTGCGAATCGCGAAACTACGCCAAAATCGATAGTTATATTTCTGGACTAAAAATCTCGGCATATCGAGTAGGTTCTTAAGTCTACTAAGTCTACTTACAAATTTTATTATGTAAGTTATAATTTCGACTTTAATAGTTTCAGTGAAGTTTGCAAAGCAAGCAAGGCTTATTCATCTCAAGTCGGTTACATAAGTCAGCTCTTATAATGAAACTGGTCAAATCTACTCAGATATAAATAGTCAAAGAATTAGCATTGCCATTCAACGTGGCAATGCTGCCAGTCTCCTGGGCACATATCCGGATGACAGCGATGCGGATGAGTAAGTACTTCGATGCCTAAGTGTCCTTTTATTTTTATACAGGGTGTCCCTGGAAGTAAGGATCAAATCAAATAGGGGCGTGGGCAAAGTCATTTCCAAACTTCAAAAAGTTTTTTCCTGAGAATGTTGGTGAATTTTTTTACGGTTCAAAAGTTATGATCAACTTTTGTTATTTTCAATCACTTTGCATAGTGCTCAAAGAACAAAATAATTTAAAAAAAACTACCAGGAACTGTCAATTTAAGTTTTTTAGACAGCCCTGATAGTTTTTTTTATGTTTTTTTTTTCTTTGAGAACTATGCGTAACGATTGGAAAAAATTGGTCACAACTTTTGAACCGTAAAATAATTCTCAATCATCAATCATTCTCAGGACCAAAATGTTTGGAAATGACCTTGCCCACGCCCCTATTCGATTTGATCCATACTTCCAGGGACACCCTGTATACAGTTAATCATTTAATTTAGTACAGACGCCAGCACATCAAGCTACCACAATCTGTCAAATGTCTTTAATAGATTTTCAATTTTATTGCTAAAGTAAAAGGCTCAAAGTTGATTGGGAAAATTTGACAGTTTCGGGTAGTTTGATGTGCTGGCGTCTGTACCTAATTATACCAATGAAAACCACAATAATCAAAGAATGAAAATCATCTTACAAATAGCCCCATGTTCTTCATGCACTTCGGGATGACCTCCATTGTGTATATGCAGGTGTATCTCCTTCTGGTGTGGAGGCTCCCAGCCCTGGCTGCTGCCGTGTGTCTTGTGACCGAAGAGGGCGCCCACCTGGAATGGGAGAAAGTCGATAAGTATATAGTTAAGATAGACATTAATGATAATCATCATTATCTGTTAGACAACGGCCTCTCCAAAAGTCGCTACATCGTGGTCTTGAATGATAAAAACTTATACTCGAAAGAATATAAAAAAAAAACAAAAAAAAAACTGTAGGTACGTCTGTTTTTTTAATTTAAGAAATGAAGGAATACTTTAATTTATTATTATTGTGAAAAAGTGTCATTAGAAAAGATATTTAAAAGACTTTACACAGGCCGAAGTTGGCTTGCTTATCGGCTTCCACTTCAAGGAAACGCGCGAAAACTTCGATCTGTGCATGCCCTGAAACGCACTGCTCCGCCGCGTAACCGCACCACTTTGTATGTTAATATTAAAAAAAGGAGCTACGTCTGCCAGCATATAAAAAAATATTTCTGTGAATAAACCCTTTTTAATTTTTTTTTCTTTCTTAAAGATTGAGACCTGACATGTCAACAAATGGAAAATATATTTTTCCTTACATTATTATATCGCATAAATATAATAGTACATAAGCTCGTGTATAGATATATTTTGTTTTTATTATATCCTGACATTAGAATTAATTATCTTTTTGCTTGCACATGTTTCTGTGAGAAATAAATCTATTTTTCTTTCTAGTTAACTATATTTAATCCTTGTGTTGACCTTCCGTTCTAAATTTTATATGTGGACTTTGGTCAATATACCAATATTATTTCAAAATATCATCTTTGATTCATTTACATCCCAATACATACCCACTTCAAGATAATAATATAGTCATACCAGCTGACACCGCAAACGTCGTTTTGCAAAAAAAAAAATAAAATAGATAGTAGCCGATTCTCAGACCTACTGAATATGCATATCAAATTTCATAAAGATCGGTCAAGCCGTTTCGGAGGAGTATGGTAACAAACATCGCGACACGAGAATTTTATAAGTACAGGTTGTCCCTGGAAGTATGGATCAAATCAAATAGGGGCGTGGGCAAAGTCATTTTTAAACTTTTTGATCCTGAGAATGTTGGTAAATTTTTTTACGGTTCAGAAGTTATGACCAACTTTTGTTATTTTCAATCACTGCATAGTGGTCAAAGAACAAAATCATTTAAAAAAAACTACCAGGAACTGTCAAATTAAGTTTTTTAGACAGCCCTGATAGTTTTTTTAATGATTTTTTTTCTTTGAGCACTATGCGAAACGATTGGAAAAAATTGGTCACAACTTTTGAACCGTAAAATAATTCTCAATCATCAATCACTCTCAGGACCAAAAAGTTTGGAAATGACCTTGCCCACGCCCCTATTCCATTTGATCCATACTTCCAGGAATACCCTGTATATTAGAAGATAGTCAGCCTCAAGTTCTGAGTTGAGCTACTTGATTACTGACAAATGCTTGCACTGATTAAAAAACCATAGGTCCTTACGGTCCATAGTGCATCGTGAAAGTTAAGCCCATAATCTAAATACTTACATGAAAAATACACCACCGATCTCTTCCGTCTCTATGTTTTAGACACGTGCTCACGTTACATTATAATGTCACTGATAATGGCCCCGATTCTGTTGTTCACAAACTAAACTAAATTTAAGTTCCGTGCATCTTTTTCCTTCTATTTCATTACGAAAAGGACAGAAGATAAATATTAGTTTAGTCCCGTCAAATTAGATAATCCATAGACAAGTTTAGACGTGATTAAAAAAAAAAATGGCTACTAAAAATACGCCAATTTACGTCAGGCGCTGACTGATTTGACAGGACTAAACTAATATTTATCTTCTGCCCTTTTCACAATGAAATAGAAAGAAAAAGATGCACTGAACTTAAATTTAGTTTAGTTTGTGAACAACAGAATCGTGGCCGATGTCCGCATGTGATGCTGTCAGAATACCGGTCGTCAACAGCTGCCATCATAAAGGGCCTGAGACTGTCAGCACAATGTACAATGGTATATCAATGTCACTTTCATTTTCTATTGCTATGAAAGTTGCAATTACTGTAATTGGACGAGACGTAAAAACTTTTTAGATGCAAATAGCCAATTTAAATAAATGAGAAAGAATTTGCGATTCTCTATTAAAATGATTCTGAGTGACCTACATTCTGAAATAGAAGAAATAACTAACAGTAACTACTTATCATCAGGTGATCCAACGATACTGTCTAAAAAGCATCAGGAAGGCAATTCTCGTAATTTTAAGAACGTTCACAGTCTGAAGGCAAAGGCGACAAACAAATGTCAAAAATGTAAGGAAATTAGAGGTATTTTTGACAGATTGAGACCGAGATCAGTCTGTGAACGTTTTTAAAATTACAAAAATTGCCTCTCAAATCTGTCAAAAATACCTCTAAGGGAATAATCACACTTATTCAGCTCTGCGGGGCAATTGCTTAACACATTATCAATGGGAATCGGTTTCATTTTGACAGTTCAACAACATTCATTGAATTATTTACGTGTTGAGCAAACAAATTTTTCGAACTTATGGTGATTGCGCAGTGATTACCGCGAAATTCAAATTTTCTTACGTTTTTTGCAATTAGCAGGTCAGTGTCAGATTGTATCTTGATCAAAATATGATTCGCGACTATAACAGGTAATTAATACATCTTCCTAAGTTAGATTTGTACCACAAGAAGAAATCTCCTAGGGAAAAGTGTTTAGGGTACAAATCTCACTTATAAAGATGTATGAATGTTTCTTATGATTATAATTCTGTAAATACGTACGTGTTATTATAGTCGCGAATCAAATTTTGATCAAAATACGAGCTGACACTGACCTCCAAATTGCAAAAAACGTAAGAAAATTTGAATTTCGCGGTCTACCACTTCCCATTCACCTTATGATGCGATGTATTAGTAATTTGCTTCAAAATGATTCCGATTCCGATTGATAGTGTGTTACGCAATTAGGGTGCTGTTCAGCGTTTGTCCATAGAAAACAACGATTTTGTTTGGAGTCCGTTCAGCTTTCCCCGGCTGAACTCATACAAAATCGTTGTTTTCTATGGACAAACGCTGAACAGAGCTGAATAAGTGTGATTAGTCCCTATTTTCCCTACATTTTTGAAAAGTTTTTGACATTTATTTGTCGCCTAGATGAGACTGCGACTAGATTTTGAACGCTCTGTTTAAATTACGAGACTGAACAACTTTCACTATGGGACCGACTCTGAAATCACGAAAAAAAAATCAGCTGTTGTTGTTACCTACTATTTGTAATTAGTCTGTAAGCCTTCTTAAAACTAATAAAATAATAAATAATAAATAAATAATTTCGGTCAAGTAGGAATTGAAGTTAAGCAGATTTTTTTTTCATGATTTCAGAGTTGGTCCCTTAAAGTCACCTCTTAAAGTTTGTCGGGTTAATTTTTTAACACCTTATAACTAATATGTATATTTTACCTGTGATAGCAACCCTAGCCCCTAGCTACATAATAATAATAATAATAATAATAATAATAATAAATGTTTATTTCATCTCCACAAATTACATCAAGTTATACCACTATACAGCTGACAGGAAATCTTTACAAGAAGTTTTGTAATTTGTGGGAGATCTGGAGTCTAAACTAAGCCGAGGCTTGTGCTATAGATCTCCAGGCCCCCCATTACATAACATTTTATGGATTGCCAACATGTGAGAAGCGAATGTGAGTGTAGTGAATGAGTCAACGGGAAACATGTTTTAGTGTATAATAATGATAACTTTGAGTGTGGGAGTGGTTGGGGTGTGTGTGTGTGTGTGTGTGTTAGGGTGTGTGTGTGTGAGGGGGTGTTAGTGTGTGTGTGGTCAAAGGTTATGTAACTTTGTCAAATAACAATTTTGCATATTTTAACATATTTATTAAGTTATAGGGTTCCTAAGTATTGTGGGTAGTATGTAGATAAATAAATAATAATTATAATTAAGTGTATAACATAATAATTGTGATTAAATGTGATATGTAATCTAATACCTAATGTGATATATAAAACGTAGTGTTATAGATGTATGTATTATATATATAGTATATATAGTACACCTCAATTTATGTTGTTACCTCTAGGATCTTTTCTGTTTCAGAGTAACTAAGAGTCTGTATCCATTTATATATTATACTTTTGCATTCTTTATTATAATGGTTGGAGAACGGAACTATTTTGTTTACTTTATTGAGCAGCATAGCTCCTCGGTATGGAAAAAATCTTCGAGCAAATGAGGTGTTTACAGCAATCGACTCACATACCGCGTACTTTCTTCTAGTTTGTGCTATGCGCTTTCTTCTGTCCTCTGGTAAGTCACTCATCTTATGAAGTATAGATAGCATAATGTAAAGCTGACGCACAGTGAGGACTTGCGCTTCTTCGTAAAGTTTAGAAGTAGGAAATAGCCGAGGTTTTGATAGGCTTACTTTCAGTATCATTCTTTGCGCTCTTTCAAGGGTTATCATTTTTGTTTTACAAGCTCCTCCCCAGGTAGTGATGCAATAGGATAGGATTGATTGCGCCAAAGCCTCATATACTATCTTTATGGTATATTTGTCTGCTACATCACGTAGTGCTTTAAAAATGTATGTTAATTTTCGTATTCTATTGGATATAGTTTGTATATGATTTTCAAAATTTAAGTTAGAGTCAATTTGGACTCCAAGATATTTAATACATTTAGTGGGGGTAATTTTTGGACAAGTGCAGTTTGGAGTGGGAGGAAAGTTACATTTATGCGCATATATGTTATTTTTAAGATTAACTATTTCTGTTCGATTATGGATAGAGAACACAATGAATTTGGTTTTATCGCCGTTTAAGGTGAGAGAGTGTGATGCTAGCCAATGACAAATTTTGTCAAATCCCCCCTGCGCAAGATTAAAAAGTTCATCCCATGAATCAGCATAAAAGGTTAAAGCAGTATCATCTGCATAAGCTGAGATGCGGCAATTCTTATTACTAATCATGCAGAGCTCATTTATATAGCAGAGAAAGAGTGTTGGGCCGAGTATACTGCCTTGTGGCACCCCGAATGCAATTGGCAATTCGTCACTGATGTTGTCACCGACTTTTACACATTGGGTTCTATTGTGCAGATAATCTGATAACAACACCAGTGGGATGCCTCTAATACCAAGGTCTTCCAGTGTCTTTACAAGGCAGGGGACAGAAACAGTGTCAAAGGCCTTTGCAAGATCTAGAAATATTGTTAAGCATTTCTTTTTATTATCTAATTTATTTACCAGAAAGTTAACAAGGTCAAGCACAGCATTATTAGTTGAGCGGCCAGATCTAAAACCATATTGCGCGTTTGAAAGTAGATTGCCGTCTTCTAGGTATTTCGTAAGTCTGGTATTAATAATGCGCTCAAATAATTTTGATAATGAAGTTAAGATTGCAATCGGCCTATAGTTACTGACACTGCCCCTATCACCCGCCTTGTATATCGGATGTACTACAGCTCTTTTTAATGAATCTGGAAAAACCCCAGCCTCAAAACAGCGATTTATCAAATCAGTAAGCACGGGTGTTATTGTCTTGGATGTAATCTTAAGAATCTCGGCACCGATCTGATCCCAACCAGGAGCGCAGTCACTTTTTAAAAACTGTATCGTTCTCGCAACTTCTTCGTTGTCGGTAGGTAAGAGAACAAAAGATTTCACGGGAGGCTCAACAACTTTCTGGAAGTTTGGAAAACGGGTAGGCAAAATCATATCAGATAAACGTTTACCGATATTAGAGAAATATTCATTAGTTTTGTTGACCGCCTCTTTGGGACTATCAGCAGTTTTCAGGAGTTGTAGTGGTTGTTGATTTTTGCTATTGTTATTAGTAATTGTTTTAATGGTGGACCAAAGCTTTTTTGAATTATTTTTAGACATTATTAATTGATCTCTCTCATACTGTTTCTTAAGTTTTTTTAATAAATTATTGCAATAATTTCGATATCTTAAGTACGATATTTTTAATATTTCATTAGTTGTATTTGATTTTAATTTTTTGTGCATCCTATCCCTAGTTCGTATGCAACGTAACATACCAACAGTTATCCATGGTTTTATTATAAATTTATTTCTAGGTGTTAATCGTCTTATCGAGTTATCTGCAATTAATTGCTGCATTATATAAATGAATTTGCTCATTGCAGCATTTAAGTTAACTTCCTGATAAACTTCCACAAAATCATAATTATCACAATCGGATTTCAGTTTTTCTTTGTCAGTTTTACTGATGATTTTCAGTTTAGTTGATTTGTTTATGGACGCGTCAGTTTTTAAGCTAAATAAGACTGATTCATGATCTGTGATACTGGTTCCTAGCGAAAATGTAAACGCACTTAATTTTGTTTTTAGTAACACATGATCTAAGCACGATTTTCCCCTAGTTGCGGTATTGATGGCAGGAAGTAGTCCATGGAAAGTAATTGTGTCCATGTACGCTGTGTTAATCGGACTCGTTTTAATAAGATCAATATTTATATCGCCAACTATTATAATATTTTTGAAAGACGAAAAACTTTCTAATAGTATGTGTAAGGAATCAATAAACTTATCAGGTGTTCTGAAACTCGGTGGCCTATAAATCGCAATTATTATTGTGTGATTTTGAATTTTAATTGTCAGGCAGTTGGCTTCAGATAAGGAGGGTTCCTCTACAATACATTCCAGGTTGCTGTTTGAATAGACCACGAGGCCATCATTTTGGTTGTAGTTATCACTGGTTTTGAACGAGTTATACCCTTCAAGCAGTGGCAAGTTCACGACATGGGATAGCCAGCACTCTGAGAGCACTATAATGTCACAGGACAACTTTAGTCGTTTAAGAAGAACGTGTAACTCCTGGAAGTTGCAGTTTAGGCTACGGATATTTTGCTGTAGAATATTAAGATATCGTGTAGAATGTTGAAGATATGAACTGCATTCCTCCGGTTCACAAGAAATAGGGACAGAAATATTAAACTGGTCAATGTTTTGTATTAAATTATGTGTGGTATCGAATGATGCGTATAATTATTACTAGTGAAAAGAAAGTACAAATAATAATTTTGATTTAATTTGGTAAGATGAGAGCCGCATTTGTTGTAGGTGTACAGTAAAAAGGCATCGTAATCCAAAACTGAATCACTCCATTGGTCGTGATGGGAAAAAAATAAGTATTGTAGGTATATAATTTTTAGTAGAGAGAGGAATATTACAGGTGATAGCTTAGTACTTGTGAAATTCGATGTAACTATGTAATGACAGAAGTGGTATATTATAAGTATATTTCACATTGTATAAGATAATATTGATATAAGTTGTAGTGTAGATTGTGTATGTGTACATTGTGTAATTTTGCAAATACATTCGTAGACTGAAGTGTATTATTAAGATGAGAGTGTAGACAGTCATAAGCAAGTAAATTAGAAAAAATATATAAATATGTACGCAACCACATTTAACGCTTAAATTGATATGACTTTTAGGTTTAATAATTATACATTTTGACTTTATAAAATAGTGCAATGGTATTAGTCATTGTATCTTTAGTGCAGTCAAATCTGCTTCACAAGAGATCAATTTGGATGGGTCACCTTCATTCTGACGAATATACACCTTTCCGTACGAAGTCCAGCAGCCTGCGTATTTGTTGTTTTTGACGAATTGACGTGCCAAGAAATATAATCGTCTTCCATTAGTAGTGAGAGATTCCGATATGAAGATAGGTTTAGACTCGCCGGCTAATTTCAAATGTCCCGTATTCAGTTTCTCTTTGTTCTCCTTATTGAAAGTTTTCGAAGCTTTCATTATGCTTTCCTTAAGAGTGGTCGCTGAGAATTCCACTATTACTGGAGCGGTTTTGTTTTGCGACATTTTCGGTCTAAAAATGTTTCGTATATCGGATCCTTGCACCTCCACCTTCAGAAAGTCACCGACATTTTTTATTAAACTGACTAGTGTTGATTTATTTTCAGATTGTTGTTCTGGTACATTTCTGAGCTCTAAAATTGATGCTTTAGTATTCCTCTCAAGTAGTTCAACCTTTTGTTCAAGTAGTTTGATTTGCTTTTTGAACGCAATATTTTCAGTTTTTGCTTGCTTGAGTTCTTGCAAAATTTCGTCGTATTTAGCTGACATGGTCTCAATAGAGTTTTTAATTTCCTCATTTTGTTTAATCATAGTATTCATTTCCGTAGCAAACTTTAAAGCCTGGGCTTGTTGTTGTTGCTGTACATTAGATAACATCTCTTTTATGTCAGTTAAGGTGGAGTCATCAAACTTACGTTTAAAACGACGTGTAACATTTGTTTGTCCTCCACAGACAGGATCAGAGCCGACACAGTCGGATGCCGAATCAGACTCCTGTGTTAAAATATTAGGTATGGATAAGGATTTTTCAGGTGGAGTTCGTGGAGTTGACATAATGATTACACACAGTAGTTTCGATTTCGATAGAATTACTATGTCGTAGGTACCAGGATAGCAGCAAAAAGTATCACGGTGTAGTAAAAAGCTCAGCGTGTGCATATACCCGTCCTTATCATTCCAGACGGGCGCTCGCAATAACGCCGCTTAAGCTAACTTGCTCACACAATGGGTCCAGCGTTTTGGTCACCGATCGACGATTTAGTACAAGTTTGTCGTCCGTCCAGTGTATGGAGACCTCTTAGTTTTAATTATAGAAATGATTACTCACACTAAGATAGTGTTTCGCTGTGTGTTCTGGCGCCGCGCACTGGAGTTTTTGTAGCGAACTCGATGCCTTCTTGCGCCCTGGTACCTCGAGATTTATTTTCGTGGTTATTTTACGTAAAAATCGGTATTTAAATTAAATATTTAAATAACTGCTACACAGTGGACACGTCTTGACGCTTTCGCGATCCAAACGGAAGGGAATAATAAAAATCACTATAGCAAAAATAAAGATCACTTTAATTTTGACATTCATGCAAAATCAGAGAAGAACTATTAGGTATACTAACTCCAAAATCATAGCAACTTCAATTCAATTGTTTCAATAAATCAGGAAAGCATAGAATCCGATACTGATACTACACCTATCTCTTTCAAACTCGTTCTAAAGTCATATCTGCATCCCTTTCCTCAATCCGGTTGTAAAAGTAACTTTCTCTCGTACAGAATGTGCCAAATATGTGTGTTACGTTATAAGTTATAATACGTTTTAATTTATTTTGACAAATGACAGTTAATGACCTTGAAAATGCTTATGAACTTTTCGCAAATGGACAATCAGACCCGCTACCACCGTGCTGACTGGAAAATATTTTTTCACAGCACTGCAGGATGGTGATGTAGGATTTCGTACCCAAATGGTGCTAACGGGACCGTATAAGAGCGGTGCTGCACTACATCCGATCCGAATCTGAGAAATGCTGGTCTCAAGTGACCATATAGTCCTATTTGTATGAGAGGTTGCGCACTAAATCTGAACTCCATCCAACGGAAGTTAGAACATTGCCAATCAGAATTGAAGTCGGATCTTTAATTCGGATTCGGATCGGATGTAGTGCAGACCGCTCTAAGGCCCGTATTACAGAACGTTACTAAGTACTCCAGCAACCCGGGGCCCGTGGCTAAATAATAACAGCCGCACAGGTCGATCGATCAGGTTAAGCTACGCTTGCCGCGGTTGGTCTGTGGATGGGTGACCATCTTTACGTACCGAGACCCCTCCGTGCCTTGGAAAGCACGTTAAGCCGTTGGTCCCGGCTGTCATTCGTGGATCTTTGACAGTCATTACGGGTAGTCAGAAGCCCGAAAGTCTGACAACCAGTCTTACCAAGGGGTATCGTATTACCCAGTAACTGGGTTGTGGAGGTCAGATAGGCAGTCGCTCCATGTAAAACACTGGTATTCAGCTGCATCCGGTTAGACTGGAAGCCGACCCCAACATAGTTGGGAAAAGGCTAGGCAGATGATGATGACTCAGTACTCAAGCATTACTTAAAACTAGTTTCAACCAATCAAATGCCTTCAATCTAGTTTTATGTAACGCTTGAATATTGAGTGACGTTCTGGGGCCTAAGGCTCCTCTGTCCGTCCTTTATATTATTTAGTTAAAATAAATAAAGTTAAACATAAATTTTTATTTTTTTTTAATACAAGATACGCGTTTTTAACGGAACCCTTCGTGTGCGTTTTTTTTTCTTCTTTTTATTAATTTTTGGAATAGTAAACCTTTCAATGCTTATTTTGAACAAACTGCACAGCTCTATAAGATCCTTCTAAAGCCTGCTATTGATGATAAAGCGACCTCGGTTAACATCATCGACGGCTATTTTTCAGACAGTTTTTATCATCCTCTTTATCCTACTAATCCTACTAATATTATAAATGCGAAAGTTTGTGAGGATGGATGGATGGATGTTTGTTACTCTTACACGCAAAAACTACTGAACGGATTTTGATGAAACTGTACAGTAATATAGCTTATACATCAGAATAACACATAGGATACTTTTTATTCCGATATTCCCACGGGATCGAAACTTACGCGGGTGAAACCGCGGGGCGCAGCTAGTAAATAATAATAATGTTTATTGCAATCATGAGGTTTTCTCTGCACGGTGACGATTTACAAATTATGCAGACACGAGAGTAATTAAGAGAAGAAGCCGTGAGAGTCAAACTAGGGATAACTTGAGTTGCGAAGCGACTTAATTCAATCAATTATTCTGCCTGCCCTTTCCCAACTATGATAGGGTCGGCTTTCAGTCTAACCGGATGCAGCTGAATACCAGTATTTTACACGGAGCGACTGCCTATCTGACCTCCACAACTCAGTAACTGGGTAACACGACACCCTTTGATAAGATTGATTGTTAGACGGGCTTCTGACTACCCGTAACGACTATCAAAGATCTACGAATAACAGCCGGGACCAACGCCCCCCCCCCCCCCCCCTAATTACGCCTATGTCAAAGATGTAATAATAACAGCCGGGACCAAAGGTTTAACGTGGGTCGTGTAGGTAATCGAATATTTGTATAGAATTCGTATCATCGTGAACATAGAAATGTAAAAAACAGATCGTGAAGATACAGGGTGGTCAAAAAGACGTGGATCAAACGAAATAGGGAGATAAAGAAGGTAATTTTCAACAAAAAATCTTTCTACAGCATGGCCATAATTCAATTGCCCTAAAAGTTATAAATATTTTTGTATACCGAGTTCCTTTACAATTAGGCTAATTAAAAAAAAAAAGTGATATAAAACAAACGTTGTTGTATTAATACTAGATAATGCGTATCAGCACTACAAAAGTTCTGTTGCGGCTCTGGGTACCAAATTTCAAGAGCAATTCATTTTTTTCCAAACATTTTGAAGCGTTATAAAAATTATTTCTCTCTTTAAAAGCGTTGGAAATGCTTTCCTTCATCACGGCTAACACGATTCAAAGCCATTCTATACAAAATCCGTTCAAACTTCAAGATCAGCGACGTGTCTTTGACTTTGTGTACAGTACACTTGGGTGGTGGGACAGTGTCGAGAGCAATGACCTTGTGATCAGTTAGTTCGTCTGGTTCAATTTACAAATAAATATGCTTCAAAGTGTGTACTTAGTAGGCGAACTACTTAATTATATTGAGAGACTAAAATAACAAATGCTTCAAACATTGTTATAAGTAAACAACTTTGAAAATGTGCTTAAGTAATTGAAAAAAAAAAATGTCGGACTGGTTCGTCAAGCTGTTGCAAACTTATCAGCTAAGTCGGGTCGGTCCTGTTTGATCCTAGTTGGGCCAATTGCAACAGTTTTATTTACAACGTGTAACGTTAAATGTGCAAAACCTCATACAGCCCAATTAGAGCATTGAGTTAAAAGCATAATACAATGAACCTAACAATTTTTTTTTAAAGCTATCTATTTTTATTAAGAAAATCGTGTTGATCCTAGCATTGCTTTAGGCATTCAAAATTAAGTCTTATTGCCCTAAAATAAGACTTAATTTTCTTTGGCTCAATCGGCGGATAGTATAGCAAAATACATCATTTTTGAAAAAAAAAACCTATATTAAAAGTTACTGAAATCGATTCAGTAGTAGTAGTTAATTATGAACAAACTATTTTCAGGTTTTGCGCATTTAATGTTGCACGTTGTATATATAGGTACCTTAGAGCTTTACTTATAACCAGCGTGACGATCAGCGTCTTGACTTCAAACAGCGTGGTGACTACATCCCACATAGACAGCTCGCTTATCACTAACTAATATAAAGTAAAGTCACCTTAGCAGCGTCCGCCACAAGCAGCAGCTTCAGTATAACCAGCGTGACGATCAGCGTCTTGACTCCAACCAGCGCGGCGACCACATAAACACACGTAGACAATACGCTTATCACTAAGTAATAGTAAAGTCACCTTAGCAGCGCCCGCCACAGGCAGCAGCTTCAGTATAACCAGCGTGACGATCAGCGTCTTGACCCCGACCAGCGCGGCGACCACATAAATACACGTAGACAACGCGCTTATCACTAACTAATATAAAGTAATGTCACCTTAGCAGCGCCCGCCACAAGCAGCAGCTTCAGTATAACCAGCGTGACGATCAGCGTCTTGACTCCCACCAGCGCGGCGACCACATAAACACACGTAGACAATACGCTTATCACTAAGTAATAGTTAAGTCACCTTAGCAGCGCCCGCCACAGGCAGCAGCTTCAGTATAACCAGCGTGACGATCAGCGTCTTGACCCCGACCAGCGCGGCGACCACATAAATACACGTAGACAACGCGCTTATCACTAACTAATATAAAGTAATGTCACCTTAGCAGCGCCCGCCACAAGCAGCAGCTTCAGTATAACCAGCGTGACGATCAGCGTCTTGACTCCCACCAGCGCGGCGACCACATAAACACACGTAGACAATACGCTTATCACTAAGTAATAGTAAAGTCACCTTAGCAGCGCCCGCCACAGGCAGCAGCTTCAGTATAACCAGCGTGACGATCAGCGTCTTGACCCCGACCAGCGCGGCGACCACATAAACACACGTAGACAACGCGCTTATCACTAACTAATATAAAGTAAAGTCACCTTAGCAGCGCCCGCCACAAGCAGTAGCTTCAGTATAACCAGCGTGACGATCAGCGTCTTGACTCCGACCAGCGCGGCAACCACTGCCCACGTGGACGCTGCGCCGATTTGAAACGCTAGCGGGATAAGCGCCTGCATCATCTTCTTAACTGGACGACCGAATGTCCGGCCTGGAAATGGAAATAAAAGCGTGTTTAAAAAGGTTATGTAAGTATCTACAGGGTGGAATCGAAGTCATGGGCATTATTTTAACCTAAGGCACTACTCACGATACTGATTGCATTAGGGCTATTAATACGCAAATCAAAAATATTATTAATGCAAGTAAGGAAAACCTTAAAAATGTAGTAAGTCAAATTGCACAAGGCTTATTATTGCAAATAAACACTTAAAGTAATTAAAACAAAATACTTCGTTAACGCCAATAATTGTTGAAATATCAAAATCTTAAAGCGCAGTACAGCGCAAAGCGAAATGTAAACAAACATCACCTGCGCGCGCGCGGGTTTTTCCTTACAAGTAATAATAACAATGGGCTACAAGACATTCCGTCCGGCGGGATTCCCTGAACTCTCTCCGTCCCACTCCCTCACTCGCAAAAATACGAATATCACCCCCGCGCGGGGTATGCTTCCCGCCGCAACACGAAGTCACGAACCCGGAACCAGTGTCATAACGACTGCGCAGGTGCATTGACGCGTAATTGATTTATTGATCCCGTGACGTAATCGCCGTACTCGCCGCTCGCGTCATACGGTGCTTGGATTGCAGTGTGTTAAGTGTTAGTGTAGTGATTGTGAACACGATGCCTCGACCGCGTAATGTGCAGGCTAGGTACACCAACCAACAATACCCACAAATGGTTGTAATTTACGATCGCACAAGAAATTTAGTATGAACTCGTGAAATGTTCCATCGGCGCTACCCGAACGACCCTATTCCTTCACGGGGTCTCATTCCACCAGAACCACTCAGAACCTGTTGGATTTTTCGTCTTTTCACGTGCCAGCACATGCACAAGCTCGTGGAAGAGCACCCGTTTACCCTCTGTCACTTTACCGACAAATAAGGTTTTTTCAAAACAATCCACAAGCTAGGTACGTAAATGTTTTTTTTTTATGTATGTTAGTTGACGTAGTTTTGACCGTCCTAAGCCGGCAAAGTACGAAGGGAAAATTGGAATTTATTATGAATCAATTCATTGGCAACTTACGAATGTCACGTGAGTCGGGCGGGGTCAAAGAATTCACGCCCAATGACGCGCGTACGGCGTAGTGTACCTACGCATTTGCTATCGAGAAGCGCAACTAATTTGATACTTTGTATGACTTACTACATTTTAAGGTTTTCCATACTTGCATTAATAATATTTTTGATTTGCGTAATAGTAGCCCTAATGCAATTAGTATCATAAGTAGTACCTTAGGTTAAAATAATGCCCATGATTTCAAATGCACCCTGTATATTGTTAGTGTAGCTTTGCAGCTACATTTTATGCTGAGTAGGGTAAACAGGGCGAAGGCACTAATTCAGACTCCGCTCAGACGCTCAGCAGCTGCCTTTGTAAGTGCGGCTAGCAAGCATATCCCTAAGTACAGACGCCAGCACATGAAGCTATCCGAAACTGTCAAATTTTCCCAATCAACTTTGAACTTAATACTAACAGCGATAAAGTTGAAAATCTATCTATGACAGATTGTTAGTAGCTTGATGTGCTGGTGTCTGTACATAAAAGTACAGTAAGTAAGATCAGATTTATAGGTACCTTCCAAACAGACAAATTGCTCAACCATTTAGTGTCAATTTTTTTATGAAATGAAATATGGTATCTGTAACTCATAGTCATTATTAAACCATGATTATAAGAATCACACAGGTAAAGATACAATCTTATGGTGTTAAACGTGTTAACCATATACTTACACCGTTACATTTTGATCGTTTCAATCCTTAAAAGGGGTCATTATACTCATCATTATGACCAATTTTTAATATGGGACCAATCCCAAAATAGTGAAAACTAAATCAGCTGATCTATACATTTATGTTCGCATAACCCGACGTAATGTATGGATTAACTGATTTTTTTTTCACGATTTCGGGGTTAGTCTCATAGTAAAAGTTGTTCATAATGATGAGTATAATGACCCATTCGATCAAAATGTAAGGGTGTAGACTCATGCATGCTCTATTATTTTTTGAAGGGAAGTAGAAATCCTAATGGTTTTTAAGTAACCCTTGAAAACTTAACAATAACAAGTCTTAGTTCAAGGTCACTAGGTGTGATTAATTCATAGATTAGGTACTACAACTTCAATATCATTTCATTCATTAACTCTCATCTTTAGGCTGTTCGGATCTGTGTACCAAAAGGAAACGAAATGTTACGAAATAAAAAAAAAACATTGATGCTGGATTTTTGTTTGAACATAGGTAAGTACTTAATTATTCTACAAAGTCGCCATGTGTGTTGAGAAACTATAATTATACTCATGGCCAATGGCAAGTGGCGTAACTATGGTGCGGGGCACCAGGGCCCGCGGTGTTTGAGGGCCCCACTGAGAAGCCAAACCAACAATACACGTTGGGCCTCGAAGGGTTTTAAAATTTTTTGGAAGAAATGCTATGTATAATTTTCGAGCTCGCTACCACCCACCGAAGCCTCCACCTGCCTAGGCTCTATATAACTTATATTCAGAAAATTCACTGAATATCTAAATCTGCAAAGTATCTCCTAATTCTCTATGAATTGTTAAAAGAAAATCTAACATTTCTGTGGGAGGTTGCTCAAATTTCGATCTCACTTCACTTAATCTTACAGCCTTGGTTCATAACCAAAGTCAGGAAATTAAACGAGTTTTAAAAAAGACACGCCGGGGAGATGGGTGATGGAGGCCCAATTTCCTCTTTGCACCAAGACCTCTGAAGGCCAGTTTATTTATTTAATACTTCAAGCACATAAATGTACGAGGTGGACTAAATGCCATAGGCCAGTTCTCGTACTTAAAAAACGTTCAAATTCAAGTGGCAATCTGAAGGCCAATCTCGTAATTTAAAACATTCAAAATATAATTGCAGTCTCATCTCGGCGACGAACATATGCCAAAAACTTGTCAAAAAGTAGGGAAATTAGAGGTATTTTTGACAGATTTCAGACCGAGATCAGACTGTGAAAGTTCTTAAAATTACGAGAATTACGCTTCTCATAAACTTGTCAAAAATTTATTTCAATTGGTAGTATTGTATGTTTGACAAATTGAGACTGATTAGAATGAGACTGTTCTTAAAAATACGGGAATTGCCCCTCTGATATGGGGCCCAAGTCTGCTATTTTTATTAATTCGTCATTCCAACACGATCCCATTGTCATTTTGCTAAAAGTTCGTAATCTGCTAAATTCATAATGGTCGATCATTGGTCGGACAATGGTCTGAGAAAAACTATGCTAGATTTCATCTATCTATATATATATAAAAAGAGAAGTCCTGACTGACTGACTGACTGACTGACTCATCAACGCCCAGCCTCCCTTGGACCTAGAAAGCTGAAATTTTGCACAGAGGTTTTCTTTATAATGTAGACGAGGAATAAGGAAGGAATTTTCGAAATTCAATCCCTAAGGGAGTTAAATAGGGGATGAAAGTTTGTATGAAAACTCTTATTCCTTGGGTTAATAAACTTGAAACTTGGCACGAATACTTATCAAAGTAAATTATGAAAATTGGTCTTTTTTGTTTTTCTAAACTACCTTCTAAAGGGGGATGGGGGGGTGTCAAAATTTGTATGGAAGAATTTTAATGCACGGTCCGATTAACTCAAAACTCAGTATTTATACTTAATATCAAAAATAAAGAATTACGTGTATCAGGGTTTTTCGAAAATCTACCCCTAACGGGGAGAAAAGGGGTAGTTAATTTTACAGGGCAAATTTTACTGCCTGGCTTAATTAACTCAAAAATTGGTATAAATAATCTGTCAGTCAAGTAATGAACACATTCCAAACGATTTTTCAAAATTCCACCCCTGTGGGGGTGAAAAGTGGGGATACAGCTTATATGAAAAATCTTATTCATTTGGTTAATATACTTGAAACTTGGCATGAATATTTATCTAAGTAAATTATGAATTTTGGCATTTTTTGCTTTTCTAAACTACCCCCTAAAGGGCGATTAGGGGGTGTCAACATTTGTATGGAAGAATTTTAACGTGCGGTCTCCGATTAAGTCGAAACTCAGTATTTATACTTAAGACCAAAAGTAAAGAATAACATGTATCAGGGTTTTGCGAAAATCTACCTCTGACGGGGTGAAAAGGAGTAGTTAATTTTCCATTTTACTGCGTGGCTTGATTAACTCGAAAATTGTTGGACATAATCTTTGAGTCAAGTTATGAACACATCCGAAACATTTTTCAAAATTCCTTCTGTGTGGGGTGAAAAGTGGGGAAAAACTTTATACGAAAAATCTTATTCATTTGGTTAATAAACTTGAAACTTGGAAGGAATATTTGCCTAATTAAGTAATAAGAAATGGGTCTTTCGAAAGTAGACCCCTGACGGGTAAAAAAGTGGTAATTCGATTTTTAAGGCCGGTATATAGTGCGTAGCTTGATTTACTCCAAAAAATGGTATGAATAAATTTAATCTTCAAACTTGGCACAAATACTTATCTAAGTAAATTATAGTTTGTCATTTTATGTTTTTCTGCTCTAAAGGGAGATTGAGGGTGTCAGTTTGTATGGAAGAATTTTATCGCGCGGTCCAATAATATAAACTCGGAACTCAGTATGTATACTTAAGACCAAAATAAATAAAAAAGTGTGATTGGGTTTTTCGAAAATCTAACCCTAACGGGGTGAACGGGGGTAGTCCATATCACAGAGGAGTATTTTATTGCGTGGCTTGATTCAGTGGGAAATTGGTATAAATAATCTTTGAGTCAAGATATGGAAACGTCCCAAACGTGTTTTCAATATTTCGCCCCTATGGGGATAAAAACTGTGAAGGTGAAAAGGTGGTCTTATTCCTTTGGTTAAGAAACTTGAAACTTTTCAACATTTGCCTCAGTAAATAATAAAGATTGTCACTTTTAGGGGTTTACTACTTACTTACTTAAAATAAAAAAAGTATGAGTTTTAGGGTTTTACTTATTCGACTCCTAGCGGCGTGGAAAAGGGTAATAAAGTTTAAGGAGTAGAAACTTCAACTTCCATTAACACGAAAATGGGTATAAATAATCTTTATATCATAAAAATGGAAACGTACCAAATGCAAAAACAAGCCCTGTCGTGATGAAAAGGGAGAATAGTTTATTTGAAACATCTTAGGTAGTTTAACTAAAATATTGGCCCGAATACTTATTTCTTTAAATAAAGTAAATATAAAGATCGATAATTTTCGAAATACCTTTCAGGGGGAGGTGGAGAGGGTGTTAAATTTATTTGAGGAAAGTACGAAACCCACGCGGACGAAGTCGCGGGCAAAAGCTAGTTTAATATATATTTTTACATATTATGTATTAGTTTTTGCAATCTCAAGTAGTAAGAAGTTCGTAAATAGCAATCAACATTACATTTATTCATTTGTCATTATGTACGAGATTACGATTTTAAGCCATTTCTTTCAATGGAGTGTCAGTGGTTGACCATTGGAAAGTCATAATGACGCCATTATATTAGTAAGTAGATTACCAAACTTGTCAAAATCAACAATTATGAAATCAATGATAGACCATTCTGCATAGCAGACTTGAGGCCCTGATCTGAAGTTACGCCATTGCCAATGGTCATCACATTACAACTTAATTTTTGATCATTAAGACATTCTAATGGCCTTCTAAAAGGGCTTGAAGGCGAAATATTTTCGTAACTGCGCTCTTATTAATTCCGGAAAATAAGATACGCTTTTAATGCTTAGTTTAATTATTTGTCTGTCGATGACATGGTAAATAAAGACAGGTATGGGAAGAAAGTGGTCCAGCCGCATGCTGTAACAGATTTGAACCGGTTGGCACGATATGTAGGTATGTATTTACCTATTGCCGTTTACGACATCGATCGTATTGGAATCGTTCTTCTTCGTATTTGTTTATTTATGTACAGACGCCAGCACATCAAGCTGCATTACAATCTGTCAAATTTCTTTAATAGATTTTCAACTTTAACGCTAAAATTTAAGGTTCAAAGTTGATCTGGGAAACTTGACAGCTTCGGGCAACTTGATATGCTGGCGTCTCTATAGGCCCGATGGGATACCTGTCAAAAGTTTATCGATTCCCGTCCCCTCAATTTCTATAGAACGTCTAAATCAATGCACTTCCATTAAACATTTTTTAGCTGTACCATACCCCATATAAATTCAATAAACACTAGTGTATTGAAGAATTGAAGACACCGACTAGAAGAATTATCAAAATTCGCATAGAAATGCCGGAGATGCAGTACATTTATGCATATGACTTCGTACATAAGAATAATTACCGGATGTATTATTTACTAAAACCTTTCTGAAAGTATGTATATCACAGTATTGAAAGAATTATCAAAAATGGTTCATTAGTTTTTGAGAAAATCGCGTACATACATATACAAGGTGTAACATAATTAACGCAAGACCTCATACACCCCAATTAGAGTATTGAGTTAAAAGCATAATACAATGACTAAAACTTATTGTTTTTAAAGCTTGCTTTTTTATTAAGATAATTGTGTTGACACTAGCATTACTTTATGCATTTAAAATTGAGTCCTTGAAATAAGATTTAATTTTATTTGGCTCAATCGGCGGTTAGTTTGAAAAACTACATAATTTTTGAAAAAATACCTATATTAAAAGTTACTGAATCTATTTCGGACTGAATCGGACTTGCGTTTATTCTGTTCCACTTTGTATATAGTATACATACGGGTCGAATACAGAACCTCCTTTTTTGAAGTCATTTAAAAATGGGAAAGGTGCATCTACCATAACAGCCAAAAAACATCGTTTAAAAAACGTTGCATAGGTACTAGGTAGGTACCCGCTGCTAGACTTAGTGCGTCTCACGACATAATAGGTTTACGACCGCAGTCGTGCTTTGGACAGCCATGTAGATAGATGTCTGAAATAGTATTTTGAGGGAAGTACCACACAGATTTGAGTGTTCCAGTCAGTGCAAGCATTTGTCAGTAATCGTGTAGCTCAACTCAGCATTTAAGGAGCTCAACGACTCGACAAACAATACCAAAGAAGAGACATTTGGGTAGGCCGCATAAAGTACTCAAAATTGCCAGACCAACAATAACACTAACAGAGAAAGAAATAAAAATATTTTGAGGGAACTCTTGCGTAAAATGTCATCAATCAAAATCAAAATCAACAGTCATTTATTCTAATTAGACTGAGAATCAACACTTTTCGAACTTCAAAATTACAAAAGACAGTCCCCCAAAACACCCGCCCTTCACCACTTCCTAGTGCTTTCGCTGGGGAGAAGAAGTGGCGCAACAAACTCCCCAGCAGAGAGAAGGGATCATACTTCTAGATCCAACCGTTTCGGCTGTGCGTTGTCTGTCAGTGAATTTAAGATTTTAGCTGTGATAAGTATTGTGTGGATGTGTGTGTGATGCCTATTTTGAGTGTGTGTGGGGTTGTGTGGTTTTTTAGACTATACTGTCCAAATGCTGGGCAAAGGCCTCCGGAATTCCTTTAAGGTACTCTTTTGCACGCCACCAAACACAGACCAGAGAAAAAAACAAAGACAGGAGAGCACATATGTACTGCTTACTTCATGAGAAATTAATTCTTCCAGCAGCCCTGCGAAAGGAGAGTCTTCTTCTTTAGAATCGGAGCGAACTGTCAGGAGAACTCTTCTAAAGTAGAATTCTTCTGTTATAGTAAAATTGAAAGGTCAATGTTTATGAATATTAAAAAAGTATTTGATCATATTTTAGAGGTCGCACTGTGTCAATATGACAAGGTGAAGAATCTCAACCAACTTCGAAGGAAAACAAACATTATGTGACTATATTTGCAAGTTTTTGACCTTCTGCGTTACGTGTCGCGGGTTCGATTTCCGATTGCAAACAAATATTTTTATGGCCTACAGAGAGTTTTTTGCAGGAACAAACTCCCCTCACCAACCCCTCAACACCCACACTCCTCTCTTCTGATTCTCTCTGTGTTGTGCATTTTTAATTTATACTAGCGGCCCCGCCCCAGCTTCGCAAGGGTGCAATTTTGTTTTTCACATTTCTGAAATGTTCTTCCATAAAAACCTTGTCCTGGCAATATCGAACGCAACAAAAAAAGGAATTATCCAATTTGGTGCAGTCATTCGGAAGTCATAAATACATTTAGGCGATTAATTTTTATTTATACATGATAGATTTGCAAACCACGAAGTTCTGGTTCAGAATAGTCCAGATACAGGAAACAGGAGAAATTCCTGCAGCATTATTGTTTCAAAAAACATGGAAGGAGGGACCGGCTTTATCTTTACCAAACTACACGAAACTTATGCGAAACCTACAAAAAAAGTAAGAACACATTAAGACAAGCGTATTTGCTAAACACTTGATTTTTCGGAGCTGGCTTCAAGAAGCCAGCTCCGAAAAATCAAGTGTTTGTGTATGCTTATTAAGGTCAAGACCTTAATAAGCATATTATGTGGGACCAATTATACGCAGACTACAATATAGAATAACTATACTAATCTATATAATTTACCCCCTTACTAATAAACGTTGTATAGCGTCTGTATAGTTATACAACGCTTTGTCTTCTTTCAAAAGTCAAATTACTGACGACTGAAAGAAAGAAACCTGTGTCTAACTATTTATTTATTAAAACTTTATGCACAAGTAAAAACTGTACAAAGGCGGACTTAATGCCTTGGGCATTACTAACTATTCATCCATAATAATATTAAAAATGCGAAAGTGCATCTGTCTGTCCATCTGTTACCTCTTCACGCTTAAACCCCTGAACCGATTTAGATGAAATTTGATATAGAGATAGTTTGACTCCCGGGAAAGGACATAGTATAATTTTTATCCTGACATTCCCACGGGATCGGCACTTATGCGGGTGAAACAGCGGGGCGCTGTTAGTTTACTATAAAATCAGCTTTCCACAACGTAATGACCAGGAAATGCTTCGATCCACTGACCCTAATGTAGTATACGTAAAAACGTTATAGCTCAGAGAAAATTAGAGGTAATCGCTATAATGTGGCGTGTTTGTTTTATGTCATTTGCTCCGAGTTATAATGATAGAAAACTTGGATGGTTGAATGAAAGATGACGTGGCTGAAAGAACAGATATAGGTACACCTAGATAATGCAAGAGCTACTACTTCGCGTGCCAAAAATCGCACCAGCTAACGTACAAAAATCCTAAGCCGCCACTTTCGCGCTCAGTCCTGTGTACAGCACTGCTATTCTGTAAAAATCTCACCGTGAAAACTAAGGTGAAGTGAGCTGTCATTCCACCTGATGTTAGGGATTGGCACTATTCATAACTCACTTCACCTATGTTATCACGGTGAGATTTTTACAGAATCGATCGGCTGCAGGCTGGGTGAGCGTGAGCGCTGGCGCTAGGCCCCGGGGGTGGGGCGAGATGGGTGCCGCACACGGCGGCGTCTTTGAAACAATTTGATTTTCCCATCACTAAATAGTGCTTGTGACGTCATAGTAGGTAGGTAGTCAAAAAATGACGCGCTAGGTTTTCATACAGATCGTGATACTTGCGTTATCTAGGTCTATCTATCTATCTAGTTCTGTCGATCTATCTAGCGAAAAAAAATCAGCTGTTCCCTACATTTATGTTTGCATAACTCGTCAAAATGTAGGGAACAGCTGATTTTTTTTCGCGATTTCAGTATTGGTCCCATAGTAAAAGTTGTTCATGAGTACAATGACCTCTTAAGAGGTTGTTGGTGTTTTTCCAATAACCCTGTATGTATATGTGTAGGTACCCCATATTATGTACTAGCTGTGCCCCGCTGTTTCATCACGTAACGTAAGTCTCGATACTCTGGGTATATCGGGATAAAAAGTACCCTATGTCCTAATTTAGGTCTTGGTCTTGCCATGTGCCAAATTTCATACAAATCCGTTCAGCCGTTTTAGCGTGAAAGTGTAGCAAACAAACATACATACCAAAAATCAAATCTTGTATATTAGTTTAGATTAGTATAGATATATGTAGATTTACTTTTTTCAATCTCAACTTAATTATGAGTAAAAGCGTAAACAATGATAATTAACGACTTCGTTCTAAAGTAATTGAGATTGGTTTCGTTTTTTATAACTTGTAAATAACGAGAGAGATTAAAATTTTTCGCTTTCTACACTTCAGACCACAATTATTTTTATTTATCACGCGAGCTTGTTAGGTACAGACGCCAGCACATCAAGCTACTAGAATCTGTCAAATTTCTTTAATAGATTTTCAACCTTATCTCTACAGTATAAGGTTCAAGGTAGATTGGGAAAATTTGACAGTTTCGGGTAGCTTAATGTGCTGGCGTCTGTAGGTACATAGATTTGCGCTATATCATCGCATTACATCAAACTAAGTAACATTGCATATAAATAATTGTTGGAAAATGACTTTTACTTTTTGGTGCGTTTGCTATTTGCAGTAGTGCGCAATGTAACACACGCAAAATATTGTGCTTATGGGTGCATGCAACGGTACAGGGATCGTGGGGGTATATAAAGTTGGGATATCTATATATATAAAAATGAATTGCTGTTCGTTAGTCTCGCTAAAACTCGAGAACGGCTGAAGGGATTTATCTTATCTTGCTCTTGAAATGTTCGTGGAGGTTTAGAGAAGGTTTAAAAGGTGAGAAAAATCGAATAATTCCCGGGAAAACCCTAAAAACAGCCCTTTTCTACTTCCCATACAAAAGTTTTCTAAATAAAATGTAGAGTCAATTGTCTTTTATTTATCGATTGAGGCAGTACGAAGTCTGCCGGGTCAGCTAGTAAGTTATAAATAACATTACAATTAAGAGCGTTTACGACGTACGACATTTCATACAAACTTTCAAGCTCTTGTGTTTCGAAATGAATGAACGGATTTTAATGACCCTTGGTTGACTGGTAAAGAATGCCTAAGTGTCTAAACACACTATGCCGAAGTTACGCGACCGAAGTTCAGCACAATTACGCCTGCAATGCTACTTGAATTACTGACGACACACTGTGCCGAAATTACGTCGCGTCATAGCGTACAGCCTAACTTCGGTCGGGCGTAAGTTCAGCAGCAACTTATTCTGTGAGCACACATTATATGCGACCGAAGTTCGGTTCGATTGCCGACGAAGATCCGGGGGCCGGGAGCAGCGGGGAGTTGCGGAACTGAATTTCTGCCGCGTAAGTTCGGCACTTATGGTGTGTCATATCAGCCGAATACGTCGGAACGTAAAATCAGCCGCCGAACTTCGGTCGCGTAACTTCGGCATAGTGTGTTTAGACACTAAGGCATTAAGTCCGCCTTTGTACCTTTTTGTGCGAAAAGTTTAAATAAATAAATAAATGAAACTTCATACGCATATGGAGGATACAAAGGTCTAAAAAGTTAGTTAAGAATATTTTCGAAATGTATAAAGGTAGGTTCATTATTTTTTCTCGAGGACCACCCTCATGATCAGGACCACCCCCTGGTGTCCGCTTATTGTTGAATTTTGGGACACGTTCTACATATATCCTGAAAGTGTAAGGCAAGGGACGCACAGCTACACATCAAACTAGACATAACCAGTATAATGGATTAAACCACTTAGTTATGAAGAAACAGAGGCTTTATTGTTATAAATACACACTATCATCAGTCATATGCTCAACACCTTTCACATATCATTCTCTCAACCACTCACATCCCACACAAATTCACATACATAACACACAATACATCCTGACTCACACTCAATTCCAGTCTTACACGCACACTTTGCTTACTTGTAAATGTTACCCATTATAGTTTTTTAAGTTATTTTATTTGTATAAATATGGTAAAATAAAATCAAAATAGAATTAAACAAGTATTTTTAAGTAGGTATTACTAATGCATGGAAGAGCGGAGTCTCCTAATACAGGCTATACACGCTTAAAAGGAGGCTCCAATCACCACTGATGTGATATAATATGTAAAATGTTGATACCAATAAACCTTTTTGATTTTGATTTTTTTTTTTTAGTATAGGCTGACTTCTAATTGTACGAAAAATCCATAAAATGCGAGGTCAACTAAAACTGGAAATGTATAGCTTGATACGTAGCCGTGTGTCAGTACTAGACCACAGTTGCAGCGAAAGAGTAGTGCAAAGACGTTCGAAGATTCTGATTCATATGCATGTGGGTAAAAGATGATAACAGCCGATCGGGTCAATCGTTCAGGTTAAGCTACGCTTACAGCGGGTAGTCCGTGGATGGGTGACCATCTTTACATACCAAGACCCCTCCGTGCCTCGGAAAGCACGTCCCGGCTGTCATTTGTGGATCTTTGACAGTCGTTACGGGTCAGCAGAAGCCCGATATTCTGACAACCAGTCGTTTCGTATTATCCACCCAGTAACTGGGTTGTGAAGCCTGTGGAAGTCAGGTAGGTAGTCGCTTCATGTAAAATACTGGTTCTCAGCTGCATCTAGTGTTGCCTACCGATAGTCGACTATCGCTAAACTATCGATAGTATATCGACAGTTGACGTTATATCAATAGTATCGATAGCCTATCGATAGTATCGATATAATCGATACTATCGATACTATCGTAGTATGATACAGGGCAATAGTATTGATACACAAAAATAGTATCGATAGTATCGATACTATCGAAGACCAGCATATGTTTAGGAGCAATACTATCGATAGTATTGATAGTATCGATAGTTTAATAAACGGCGATAGTATTGCCTTCCAATATTCAATAGTATTATATATTATTATTTTATTTAGTATTGATAGTTTTTATAATTTAATACAACGATACTATCGATAATATCGATAGTACCGATAGTATCGATACTATCGTTAGCACTATCTATATTGTTACTAGTTTTCGAGGTCATCTATCGATAGAGAAACTATCGATAGTTGGGCAACTCTGGCTGCATCCGATTAGATTGAAAGCCGACCCTAAAATAGTTGGGAAAAGGCTAGGCAGATGATACATAATATTAATACAGTATGCTGTATCTAGAACTAGACTAGAACTATATAGAGAATTTAAAATTGAGTTAAATAATTAATTATTATGTATAATAATTATGATTATATAATTATTCCTTAAAATGCATAACAGTGGCCACTTTATTCCGTTTGAAGGATTATAATAAAACTAAACAATGTAAAACTACCGTTTCTAATAATATTAACGTATAATCTTGTGAAGCACAACTTAACGTGCTTATTTTCTGCATTTTCATTCTAAATTGTATGGAATAACCAAACTAACGATGGGGGCGCCACTGTGCGGTCGGGAGAGTCCTATCTAAGCGATCCACGTCACGGTGTGTGACTATTTCGCTATCAAAAATAGAATTATAAGCCTATTAATCCAGACTCCGGCTTTTTGCCAGTCATTTGGAAATTATCCTCGCTGCATCTTATATCAGCGGCGGTAACGAAACCATAGCGACTTCTAATTCGACGTCAACGCCATCTAGTTACGTTTTCGGGAACTTTTTTCCGTCTATGACCATCTGCTATAGTAAAGAGAGACTTATCTCTGAGATGATAGTGTATCTGAGATGCCTAAGGCTTCACAGATTACCTAAGTACTAAAAAAAATTGGAAAAAAAAAACCTCTCGAGTGCGAGTGAGTGAGTGTGTGTGCTGTGTGTGTGTTTTTCTGGAGATGCTTTTAACTTTGTTCTACTAGCTTTTGGCCGCGACTGCGTCCGCGTGAAATTTCGGCTACCCTCTGTATACAAACTTAAAAACAAATAGGTATCTGTTTATAATATTACTAGCGGCCTGTCCCGGCTTCGCACGGGTGGACATTTATTTTTTAAACATTTTATTTTTTCTTGCAATTAAAATAGCCTATATTAATCAGTGATACCGTAGCATTCAAATGGTGAAAGAATTTTTTAAATCGGTCCAGTACTTTTTGAGCCAATTCGTTACAAACATACATACAAACTTTCCTCTTTATAATATTAGTATACAGGGTGGAATTGAAGTCATGTGCATTATTTTAACATAAGGCACTACTCACGATACTGATTGCATTAGGGCTATTAATACGCAAATCAAAAATATGATTAATGCAATTAAGGAAAACCTTTAAAATGTAGTAAGTCAAATTGCACAAGGCTTATTATTGCAAATAAACACTTAAAGTAATTAAAACAAAATACTTCGTTAACGCCAATAAATGTTGAAGTATCAAAATCTTAAAGCGCAGTACTGCGCAAAGCGAAATGTAAACAAACATCACCTGCGCGCGCGCGGGTTTTTCCTTACAAGTAATAATAACAATGGGCTAAAAGACATGCCGTCCGGCGGGATTCCCTGAACTCTCTCCGTCCCACTCCCTCACTCGCAAAAATACGAATATCACCCCCGCGCGGGGTCTGCTTCCCGCCGCAACGTGAACCCGGAACCAGTGTCATAACGACTGCGCAGGTGCATTGACGCGTAATTGATTTATTGATCCCGTGATGCAATCGCCGTACTCGCCGCTCGCGTCATACGGTGCTTGGATTGCAGTGTATTAAGTGTTAGTGTAGTATTTGTGTGTTGTGTGTGTGTTTGTGTACACGATGCCTCGACCGCGTAATGTGCAGGCTAGGTACACCAACCAACAATACCCACAAATGGTTGTATGAACTCGTGAAATGTTCCATCGCCGCAACCCAAACGACCCTATTCCTTCACGGGGTCTCATTCCACCAGAACCACTAAGAACCTGTTGGATTTTTCGTCTTTTCACGTGCCAGCACATGCACAAGCCCGTGGAAGAGCACCCGTTTACCCTCTGTCACTTTACCGACAAATAAGGTTTTTTCAAAACAATCCACAAGCTAGGTACGTATATGTTTTTTTTAATGTATGTTAGTTGACGTAGTTTTGACCGTCCTAAGCCGGCAAAGTACGAAGGGAAAGTTGGAATTTATTATGAATCAATTCATTGGCAACTTACGAATGTCACGTGAGTCGGGCGGGGTCAAAGAATTCACGCCCAATGACGCGTACGGCGTAATGTACCTACGCATTTGCTATCGAGAAGCGCAAAGTGTTTGATACTTTCTATGACTTACTACATTTTAAGGTTTTCCATACTTGCATTAATAATATTTTTGATTTGCGTAATAGTAGCCCTAATGCAATTAGTATCATGAGTAGTGCCTTAGGTTAAAATAATGCCCATGACTTCAATTGCACCCTGTAGATATAGACTAGCATAAAATTATAGTTGGATTCTTCAATAGCATCATCATTTCAGCCAAACACTACTAAACATAGGCCTGCCACAAGCGAATAAAAAATCTATTATTGATCTGTAATCATCTTTAAATTGGATTCAGCTCTCACTTAAACCAATCCAGTCAGTTTACGGTTGGAGAAATTGTCCTCCATTGCAACCAATTTATTAATTTAAACAATGTGCCTAATCCAATTGATTTATTTTGATTTACTTTTTAAACAATACTGCGTCATCTGCTTCGATAACTTTTGCTACTAGGTAGGTACTATAGATTCTGCAGTAGTAGAAAAAGTTAGACTCTAGACGGTATAGCGGTAGTACTATTGAGTATTCTGTGCTCCAGATTCTAGAGTACCTTTTTTATTTTTGTTTTCGGGGGTAAACCTTCAAAAGGCACCCGACCTCTGGGGAGGGAGGTCGGGGAGTGTGGTATTTATCTCACTAAAACCACCCCGGTGGTCACCATCAGCACATAGGGGTGGTCCCGGTTCCTCTTAAAATAGCAATTCCGGAACCCCCCGTGCCAGGCACATCCCTGGGGAGACTGTAAAGGGGGCTCCCCTGTTTTTTTTTTTTTTTTTTGAGGATGGGAAATCATCAAATGACCCCTCTCGCTCTGGGTGGAGCAGAAGGGAGTGTCAGACTCTTACTGACTAAAATCCACCCGTGTTCCTTCCTTAGCCCTTTATGTTCCGGGGTAGCGGTAACCCTTTCGGACAATCCCGCTGCCCCGGCAGGAAAGGGGCCTCCCCTGAGCCTCGCTATTTACGGCCGCACGTGATCACTGTGCCACCGTCTTCTCTGGGATCACTTGGTGGGCGGACAGAGTCCCCACTTTATGCGCCCGTGACCCCAAGATTATAGAGTACCTACCTACCTACAATTTGAAAGTTAACTGCTAGGACACATCCATCCTCTCTGTGAGAGGGAGTGCATCGTAATCCACCACGCGGGCCCAGGGCGGGTTGGTAGATGTCACATGTCTTTAGATTTTTGGTTCTAGGACATGCCGGTTTCCTCACGATGTTTTCCTTCACCGTTTCGAGAGCAGTGATGATGAAATAATTTACACAAAGTAAAGCGCTTGTCTGGGTTCGAACTTGAGACCTACGATTCGTATATCGCGGCCGTTGCCACTGCCACTTGTGTCACCAATGCTCTCGAGTAGGTCGGATATCCGAGGACAAGAAGTCTGAGGGGCAATTCTTGTAATTTTAAGAAAATTCACAGCTCTCAATTTAAATCATTTTTAAGCATATTTCTAATCCATTGCTCCATAAGATCGAAAAATATGTCTGCTCAAGAACGCAAATAATGCAATGAATCTTGTTGAACTGTCAAAATGAAACCCATTGCTACTGATAGTGTGTTACGCCATTACCCTGCTGATCGCAGTCAATGGCCCCGATTCTGTTGTTCACAAACTAAACTAAATTTAAGTTCAGTGCATCTTTTTCTTTCTATTTCATTATGAAAAAGACAGACGATAAATATTAGTTTAGTCCTGTCAAATTCATCAGCGCCTGACGTAAATTGACTTAATTTTAGTAGCCAATTTTTTAATCACGTCTAAACTTGTCTATGGATTATTTAATTTGAGGGGACTAAACTAATATTTATCTTCTGTCCTTTTCATATTGAAATAGAAAGAAAAAGATGCACTGAACTTAAATTTAATTTAGTTTGTGAACAACAGAATCGGGGCCAATGCCTTTAATTTACCTATATTTTTGTCAAGTTTTTTGACATTGATTGTTGCTGAGACGAGACCCCGACTAGATTTTGAACAAATAATAAAAGAATTATGTAAAAAATTCATTGAAATTACCACCAAAACTGTTCACTGTGGCTTTTGGCGGAAATATGATAATTAGGTTCTAATTGGAGACTTTATGTGCTTCATTCATGAACATCGTTCCTATACATGTTCAATGGCACATACAAATGCCTTTATTTTACAAATAAAATGACGAGTTACAAGCATATTATTTCCTTTAGTTGGTAATCTCATAAGTATTTGCATACTCAGTCCGACGGCTGCGGGCGCTGCGTGCTAAAATGCGGGCTATAAACCTAGTTTGGCACCAGATGTTAAATTTAATTAGACACAGTTGTAACTGATTTACTCATAAGCATAATTATAAGTAACTAAGGGCTAATTTTTCCATCGCTAGAAATTCTCAGGGTTAAAAAGTTTGGAAATGGCCTGGCCCACGCCCCTATTCGATTTGATCCATACTTCCAGGGACACCGTGTATAAGTACACCAACATTTCAACAGTCCCATGTAATATGGGGCGATTCTTTTGCCATCAAACGAGCACAAATCCAGAATTCCAGGCTGCTACTAAGAAGTTCCAGATGCAAAAACCCAATAACACTTTACCCGACTCGGGAATCGAACCCAAGACCTCATGTTCAGCAGTAACACTTGCGACCAATGAACCAACGAGACAGTCTATCCTAGTCAAGTAGGTAAGAATGGCGATTTTTCCGTGTAAAGACAAAAAACCAACATCAATCAGAAAGCCGGTGTCACGTACTTCATTAGAGTAACTTAATTAATGCATTATAGCAAGATGTCTTCGTCAAATTCTCCTGCCCTCATCCCATTTTATTTGAGACTAGCTGCGCCCCGCGGTTTCACCCGCATAAGTGTCGATCCCGTGGGAATATCGGGATAAAAAGTAGCCTATATGTTCATCCAGGGTGTCAGCTACCTCCATACAAAATTTTATTAAAATTAGTCCAGCCGTTTGAGCGTGAAGAAGTAACAAACATATAAACACACACACATACACACTCACAAACTTTCGCATTTATAATATTAGTGTGATTATTTTTTTATTTCTGAATGGCCCGCTTTTGACCTCGATCACGCCTGATGGAAAGCGATGGATGAGGTCTATGATGGAACGAGCGTGCCCAGAAGATGCCTAAGGCACTGGAACTCCCACGCGTCGACGAAACACAGCAGGCTGCTTGACGCCGGACTCCGGTGGGTGGGTGGTCGCAAACCAGGCGGGCGTTAGGGTGCGTTCCCACTATGTCGTGACGACAGATTATCGTGTCGTTGAAAGCGTCGTGGCTTGTGTATTTAAATGGAGGTATTCACATATAGGACTGCACGATTAACTTTCGTCCACGACTTCTTTTTGTAGTGACGACAGATTGTCAAGTCAATGGGAACGGTTAGCACGACAGTCGTAAAACGATAAAAAAACGTCACGACTTACCGTGACGGCAAATTATGTATCGTTATTGCGACTATCTATCGTAGCCATGATAAAAATATCAAAAGAGCGTAGAGGCGACTGATGTGAAAATGACAAGGCAACTGCCGTCAACAGTAAAAATGTCGTCACGATCCAATGGGAACAGCTAAATACGACAGTCGTTCGACAACATAATATTTTGACAATATGGTGACGATAAGCAGTCGATATAAGCAATGGGAACAGCTAGAGACGACAGTCGTCCAACGATAAATTAATCGTCACGACATAGTGGGAACGCGCCCTTAGCCCTAATTGGCCAGTCAAATAAGGTGTTGGGTGTGACTGTCCAGGATGCGCCGAGCGCTCGGTTCAGTTGAGTAACTGGCGGAACAAACTGCGCTACACGAGGAGGCTTCTTCATGCATCCCATTTTGACAGTTATTTCATACAAAAACTGTCAAATGTCAATTTTATTCCTCGAATAAAAGTTATCTGGCGATGGAAAAGTCACCCCTTACTATAATACAAACAAATACCTACGAAACCCTACCCTACTTTTGAAGTTTGTGATCCTCCTGTACAAGTTGCAAAAATATTTTATTGCGTATAATTTTCTTTCTTTAAAAAAGAGAAATTACGCTTAGGCGTCGAAATACCCTTCCGCATCGCTGTCATCCGGAAACGCAGAAGACTGGCAGCATTGTACCTAACGGCGTTGCTAATTCTTTGGTTAAAAAATAGTTCTTTTTTTGTTTGAACATATTGTAAAAAACACATACCTAAACAGTTTAAAAATAGTCAATAAAACTGCTTTCGAGGTGAAGGGTGAAGCGAAAAAGACAAAATCTCGAAACTTGCATTATTTTGTGAAAGCTTAGGTAACATACCTAATCAAACATTAAAATAAAACTGGTTTATTTCTTAATTATCAAATTACGGAAATTACTACCGTGTAGAATTAATACCTATTTACACCTATTTATCTAAAAATACTGGTTCCTCATAAATGCTTAATCTATTGACTGGTAATAATAATTTAAAGCACTTTTTTAAACCTGCCAGTGCGTCTCATAAATAAATATAGAAATATTAAAAAGAAACTCATTATCTATCATTAAAAAAAATGTTTAACTTACCGATAGATGTGTTAAGACTTCTCCCATCATTCCTTTGTATTTTCGCATCAAAATTATCACTTTGGTTATTTTTACTCTCTAAATAACTATAATTAACTACATTTTTGGTATTTATATTATTATCATCACTAACTAGGCTGTTTACATCCGCGCCATAACTGGGTCGCAAAATAAAAAGTAAAAACAAACAGATGTAAGTCAAACGACCGCACATTTTCACTTTTTTTATTAAGAAAATATGGAAACACGGTATAAACCACTTTATTATTTCTTTTAAATCCATTATTTATTTATGAAATGTATTTCGGAACGTAGTTTGTTGAAAAACACGCGCGGCGAATTAAAAAGTATTTCAAGCCGACAAGCGACATTTCGCGCCAAACGCTTGGTCCGAACTAAGCGCGCGAAGAGGTCGGTAACCCATTTCTTCTTTCACCTAAAGATGTCTGCACACTGCGGCACAAGAAAATAAAACAATTTCGTCACGACTTTCGCTTTTTTACACATTAAAATTCGTGTCCTGTCCGATTTTGCCTTAAAATGTGCAACCAACGAACGATTTTACAAAAACAGGAGAAAATGAGAGAATTTGAAAAAAGAAAGTTTTTTTTTATTTGGGCCGCGTTCGCTTCAAGCATTATTTTAACAATGGCTAAAACGGATGTGTATTGAACTTAGCTTTGATGTCACAATCTGTCAATCATTATAGTCGGTTTTAAATACGGTATTTTGTTACACAGTTTTGAAGAATAGTTATGAAATATTTTACCGTAAACGTAACCACTTTCTAAGGCGAAAATGTGTTAGTTTTGCATACAGTAGGCTAGCACTACCAGTATGATCTAGACTTATTAGAAGGGGCCATACTTTCAATATGAATTAGAGAACGAGAGTTGATTATGTTGGGCTAAATTACACTTCCTGCATCCTTATTCGAATCAACTCATGATGCTCACATGCATTTAAATCCAAAGTGATTTTCGGTAAAGTATAATAAATGAAATTGAAGTGTCTGCTTCTAATAAAAATAACAGGTTTTTACTAAATGCTTAGGAAAGTATACGGTACTAAAAAAAAAACAGTAGGTACCTATTTAATATTTTTGTCTGTTTGTTCCAGCTAATCTCCGAATGCCCGGACCGATTATGACCGATTTTGAATAATGTAGGTACCTTATACATGATTCAAAATCAGCAACATAGGCTACTTTTATTATAGAAAAAAAAAGAAAATCTAAAGCCTTTTAATGTCACGCGAACAAAGTCACGGCAAAAGCAGGTGTGTATTAAGGGCCTATACTACCTCAAATGGCTTAGCATGATCCTCCGTTATGTCGAAAATACATGTACATTTGCCCCGCACGGCCCCGCTGAATTTGCGATTTAGGTGTGCACCAATGGAATGTACTCGCCTCTAGGAGTATATGTACCGGTTTCTTTTTCAATGTACCTCTGTACTTTTGAAGAAATATGCATAAAAAGGGGGCCGTGCCAGCCAAACGTTTTCAGCACGGCCCCCGTGTAACTTGAAAAATATAAAGCGTATTAAAAAGGTTCATATACTCAAGGAATGTACTCTATTAACACGTTATATGTACCGTAACAGATATTGTGAATTCGTAATAACAAATAATATATAGATGTGGAAAGGGGGCCGTGCTGAAAAAAAAACATATAAGAAAATATCTAAAAAAGACAAAACAACCTTAGCCAAAAACTATTAAAATATAATTGATGTTTGGCAAGTAACATATGTACCGCATTAGTTTCTCATACGACTTGCAAAATTTAAAATATAAACCAATTTTAGTTTATTCAGCACGGCCCTCTATAGTTGCCTATATCTTTTTAAATATGACATGTTTGTTTACAAAATTCGACTTCCTAAATTATGTATAGGAGTACATTCGTTCCCAATAAATTGCGATTCTGCTGTATTAGTACTTTAAAAGATAAATTGGATCAAAAATATCATATAATACAACTGACAGGGTGACCATGGTTCCATATATTAGGTACATAATTATATTCTAAGGCCGCCCATTGTATGTTTTGTAGTAATAAGTGTTTTTTTTTTGTTATGTATTTTCTGGTGTACAATAAAGTATATATAAATAAATAAATAATAATAAATAATTAAATTATGTGACTACATTGAAATAAACATTCTTTTTGTACAATTTTTTTTTCTTGAAAATTAATATTAGCGATGACATCTTTTAAGGGAATTAAATCAGTTAAAACTTGTCCTGTGCGGTCGCTATTAGTCCACTGACGCTACCGTGATTTTTGAAGTGGCGCTGGTGTCGCGGTTACTTCATGTTGCGCAGTTGCGCTCGAGTGTTTATTGATCAGTCACATCTTTACGCGCACAATATACCTACAGCAGTAAATGTAAACATTGCTCCATTAATTTCAGTATTCACGTGTTTTCTACGTGTCGTTGAGCAGTGAATTCTATTTCAAGCACGGAAATGGAATGTTAATAAACAGGTAGTTGAAAGTAATCATATAATTTATTTGTACTTAAGAAACGGATTTGATATGTACTAAAATCAATTTACTTAAGTACTAGGTTTATTTAATAAAATTTAAAAATATCAAAATGTATGAAGCACCCGCTCACGGCACAGTGAAGTGTAAGCGAGAGTGTGCTAAGTCTTACACCCGTATACAATAGAAGTAATTGCTTGTTGCGTAATCATTTCTTGATTAAGTCTAAGGTTAGAATTCTTAAGTCACAAAACCTAACTTTATAGGCGTATACCTACCATAGGTATATTAGACGTTTATAAAATTAGACGTTACTTATGAGTATGACGTTACTTATGGGTATTTGCTTCAGTGTAGCCCGCGAAATACAAATTTTCATACGATTTTTTGCAATTGCAGGTCAGCGTCAGGTTGTATGTTAATCTAAATATGATTCGCGAGTGATCTTTGATGTTTTATAATTATGTAAAAATAATAACAATATTCTAATTATTACAGTTGCTTGAAACACTACTGTGATTACGTAGGTTGAATTAGTTGCCTGTGATTATTCCAAATAATATTAATGTGATTAATGTAAGTAATATTATTGTAATATAGGTACTTCAATCGATGTGAATTGTTGGAAACGTATCTGTGATTTTTCAAAGCCTTTTAAGCTCTGTAGTATTAGTGACACATAGTTATAGTTTTCTGTGATTATTCTATAGGTAAACTTACGTTTAACTATAGAATAATCACAGAAAACTGTATAGGTAAACTTACGTTTACCTATAGAATAATCACAGTAATCTGTGAAATGTAATGAATCTGTAATTTTATTGTAATGTACGGTTCAATCCGTGTGATTTATTGGAAATATATCTGTGATTTTTTTAAGCCTTTTGAGCGAAACTTGTTGATTTGCGACCTATTACTTACTACTATTATGGGCATTTTCGTTTAAACTGCTACCTATCTTTGAAAATAGCTTACTGAAATTGTTTTGGATATTTTAGCTAATTCTTGGTTTAGTCGAATGATAAATCTTACAAATTTTGCTATGTATGTATTTTTTTTTATTATAAGGCGCTTATTTCAAATAATATATGTAAATAAATAGTAACTTAGATACGTTTTGGTCATGACCGTTACCAGATAATAAAAAAGTCCGGAAAAAGGCCGTTACCGGTCGAACTCGAGTGTCCACTGAAGACAGATCAAAACTGACACTTCAAAAAGGCTAGTGGTGTTAACATATTTGATTTGGTGTTGTTATTTAAATAAAAAATCGGCGAGTAGTAGAAAAAAATCAGTACTAAAATGGATTCAATTTACGGTCACGGTGCAAGGACATGTCCACTTAACAAAAACTAAAATATGTGGAGTATGTAATAAGAAGCAAATAGCGAAGAAATAGTTTAACATAGGTCACATCTAAAAGAGGACAGTACTGCAAGACGTAAGATGCCACAATTCTGGATTTAATTTTGTTATTTGTTTTAAGTTTCTGTTAACAATTTAAGTAAAAAAAGAAAACTTTAGTCTTTTGCATCTATTCAATAATTAATCGATACTTCCATGTCATAAAAATGTTAGTTATTTGCAACTTGTATGTATGGGACATCCCATAAGAGGGTTGGTAGCTATTTTGACGAAAATGCCCTTATAGTTATCGTTAATACAGATTACGATATTTTTGATTTTACTAAAGATTTACTCAAATTATGCAGAAGTTTTTTATCCATTCTCACGTGGAATCACGAATCATAGGAAAACATCGTGAGGAAACCGGCATGTCCTAGAACCAAAAATTCGAAGACATGTGACATCTACCAAACCGCACTGGGCCCGCGTGGTGGATTACGGCTACCTCTCACAGAGAGGAGGCCTGTGTCCCAGCAGTTGGAATTATAGGCTGATTATGTATGTATGTGTACGTGGAATCATGGTCACCCTATCGGTTGTATTATATGATATTTTTGATTCAATTTATCTTTTAAAGTACTAATACAGCAGAATCGCAATTTATTGGGAACGAATGTACTCCTATATATAATTTAGGAAGTCGAATTTTGTAAACAAACATGTCATATTTAAAAAGATATAGGCAACTATAGAGGGCCGTGCTGAATAAACAAAAATTGGTTTATTTTTTAAATTTTGCAAGTTGTATGAGAAACTAATGCGGTACATATGTTACTTGCCAAACATCAATTATATTTTAATAGTTTTTGGCTAAGGTTGTTTTGTCTTTTTTAGATATTTTCTTATATGTTTTTTTTTCAGCACGGCCCCCTTTCCACATCTATATATTATTTGTTATTACGAATTCACAATATCTGTTACGGTACATATAACGTGTTAATAGAGTACATTCCTTGAGTATATGAACCTTTTTAATACGCTTTATATTTTTCAAGTTACACGGGGGCCGTGCTGAAAACGTTTGGCTGGCACGGCCCCCTTTTTATGCATATTTCTTCAAAAGTACAGAGGTACATTGAAAAAGAAACCGGTACATATACTCCTAGAGGCGAGTACATTCCATTGGTGCACACCTAAATCGCAAATTCAGCGGGGCCGTGCGGGGCAAACGTACATGAAAATACTGCAGCATTAATAGGAGCGTTTTTCCTGAAATAAAACGCATATTAAATTACTTACCTAAATTCGAAGCTTAATTATTTGAGATAGCAACACTGTGATCCCGCTTGTTTCACTACTCTTTCTACCCTATATATCCGTCTCTTTCGCACATCTCCCCACCCTTCATCTCTCTTTCACCACCTGGTGGGGCTCGTCGCTAACAGCGTTCGAGTCTCTTGCTCATTGCGTTGAAAATCAACAGGCAGAAATTATCATAAGCTTCGAATTTAGGTAAGTAATTTAATATGCGTTTTATTTCAGGAAAAACGCTCCTATTAAATAACTTGACCGTAAATTCGAAGCTTAATTATTTGAGACGTGTTTGTTATCGCCTGGTGGTGAAGAACGCCAATGTGAAGATGATCAAATTTATGCATAGATAGAGTTTATTGTGTATGGAATATAAGTTTTGAAATGTGTATATTCAGTGTATTCAATATATTCAGAGGTGAGGGGAGTTATATTAATCATTAAAATTAAAATTCATCTTGGAAAATAATAATATTTTTTAATTATTAGTCATAAAATCAGAAAAATAATAATAATTCACAATTATTATCAATGAAATAAAGTTATGTAACAGAGTAAATCAAGCACTTGTAAAAACAAAAATAACGGCCTTCCTTGAGAACTTACATTTTATGGTTTAGAAAAATATTAACTATTTAAATTTCTATACTTTTTAATAATAATAATAATATAATTTATATGTATATATGATGAAATAAAGGGAATAATAATTACAATTCAAACTAATCACTGCAATCAATTAACAGGATCAAATAGATTAACAATAGTACCTGAATTAGAGACGGTTGGCATGACCTGGCGTTTGTAATATTTCATAAAAGTATTTTCAGCTCTCCAGTTACCTCTAGCTAAAATGTTTTCGATTGGGAGATTTTCGGACCAATTTTTGGATGCAACCGCGGACCTAAAACTACCGGGGATTGCTATTATATTAGCTTCTAATAAAAGAGATCTAATCCAACCTGCTATTACTGCTCGCGAGGCTGGCCTTGCTTGACCTCTAATATTTATAAATAAATTATTGCATGAGGCCATACTTCGTCTATTCTTGAGAATATCAATATGTAGTTTGTTTTATCCAATATACAGGGTCAAGATTCCTGTTATCTGGGTTTTTTGATAATTTCCAGCCCGATTGCCTATAAGTTGCAGAATCGGTCTTGGATCCAAAAACTGGCCAAAAAACTATATTATCGGTAGACATAATCAAATGTTCTGAATCAACGTTGAGCAGAGTCAGGTCGTGTATTCTTCTGCCAGAACAAAGAAGTAATAATGCAGCTGTATGTCTGGATGTTGCAAAAATATTGTTTGAATCGATTGAACTATTTTTTAAATGAGATACAAGATCATCAATATTCCATATAGAGGGTCTGCTTGCTACCGTTTGTTTGAGAGCAATCGACTTAAGAACATGCTTAACTAAGGTATGAGAACTTTGAAGACCGGCTGAATCCGCATTACACAATGTAGAAACTACAGACTTATACAAAAGGATAGTTTTGAACGAAAGTTTGTCAATTAAAAATAAATCTGCCAAAAACCGTGCTACTACTGAGCCCTCTGGATTAACGGGGTTAATTTTATGCTCTCCCGCCCATTTAAGCCATCGTAACCAAGCAACTTTGTAGGTCTTACGAGTTGAATTCCGCCAGGATGATTGTAATAAACTAATTTGATCAGAATTCCAGTCTAATAGATTTTGATCCCACCCCCACATTTCCATACCTCTAGAGTTATATCTTGGACTTTGGGAGGTGGAAGCCCCGTTGACGTGTCCACTAGGTAATGACTGAGGTTTCGTATGGTGAACGGAGCTGCTATTGCTCGTGCTTTCAGGTCTCCCCTCCAGAACACTCGGTCCCATCGAGGAACTACCAGGAGGAAAATTCCGGAGGCTCGATTGAGATGCGCTAGTACTCTTGGCACGAGACAAGGTGGTGGGAATATCCACGCTAGTCGGAAATTCCAGACCATTGAAAATGCGTCGTGATGAATTGCCTGTTTGTCGTTCATATCTAACGATACATAGTTGGCAACGACATGTGCTGTTTCTGATGCAAAAAGGTCTATCACAGGGGTCCCAAATTTCCTGAATATCATTTCTGTGCAATGAGGTACCAGGTGCCATTCGACAGCGCTTCGACGCCGAGATAGGCGATCGGCAAGAATATTGAATCTGCCTGGTAAATGAAAAACTTTTAGAACGATGCAATGTTGGTCCAGAATTTTGAATATCTCCTTTGTAATGTTCATCAGAGGCTTTGATATCGTCCCCCCCTCGTTGCGAAGGTAAGCAACTACTGTTTGGTTGTCGGACTGAACTAAGACTGTAGAGCATCGCAGGAGCTGACAATGGCCTTGTAGGACTTTTAAGATGGCCAACATTTCTTTTTGGTTGCAATGCAATAGAGTTTCCTGCTCGTTCCATGATCCTGACAGAGGCCGATTGTCCAACTCAATACTTTATTGCATTCCATAATGTGCACATATAACAGTTGGTATGTCAGAACATCGAATCAATTATGGACCCTGTCGGGCACAGCAAAGTTAAATTTAATAGGACAACTGTGCGCCCCAGGCTAGATCGGACGCGTCTGTTGTTAGGAAATGACTCGGTGGTGCAATATGAATCGGTGACGAGGCCTGGTAATTTTGTAGCCACCACTTCAGATTTGTCTGTGCTTCTGCTGGCACAGTATGTAGCTCCTTTGACGATTTTGGAATTGAATTTAGGAACTCTAGCAAACTCCGATGATTTAGCCTGCCTTTTGGGACTGTAAAACTGGCAAAATTTAGCAGGCCCACTAGGCTTTGGAGTTTCTTTAATCCCACTCTGTTGTCCTTCAGAATTCGTGACAACTTGGTCAAAAGACTGTGATATTTTTCTAATGGAAGCCTTTTTTGATTGAGCCAAGGGTCCCAATGAATACCTAGATATACTAGATTCGTTTAAGGAGTAAGCTCGGATTTTGTAAGGTTTACTTGCCAACCTAGATACTGTAGTCTTTTTATTACCAACTGAACTTGCAATCTGAGGATGTCCATATTCTGATGTGCAATCAAAAAATCGTCCAAATAGACAACGACGCGAATGCCTTCTTGTTCTCGCTAGGTCTGAGCGATCCAATTGGTCAAGGATGCGAAAACCTTTGGAGCTGTGCTCAGTCCGAACGGCAGGCATGTCATTTGGAGTAACTCTCCGTCGTAAATAAGTCGGAGAAAACGTCTTTGGGACTTGGTAATTGCCAAATGAAAGTATGCCTGGGAAAGGTCTATTTTGCAAAGCCAATCCCGAGGTTGAAGAAAATCCGGTATCCGAAAGATGTTTATGAGTTTGAAACGATCTGTAAGAACAAACTTGTTTAGGGCTTTCAAGTTGAAAATTGGCCGAAAGGAACCTTCGCTTTTCGGAACCAAGAAAATTGTTGATAGAAAGCTTGGGGATAAATCTGCAATCTCGAGAACACCCTGCATTTTCATTTGATTTACGAGCACCGTCATTTCTGTCGAAATACTCTTTTTTAAATTCGGTACAATTAGCGGAGGTCTTTGAAGAAATGGTATTCGATAACCTTTTATTATTTTTATAAGGACTTTCGGAGCTCCCAAGTTCTCCCAATGATGAACAAAACGGGATAGCTGACCGGCTTTGAACTCGGTGCTCCTGTGACTCGAGTCAATACCTTCGGTTTTTTAAATTGTCATTTTTTGAGGCACCGTTGGATGCGCTCTGATTTGTTGTGTTTTTGAAATGGCCATTGACAGACCGGTGTTGGTGTCCAGCTCGTGTTCGAAAGGAACCCCTGGTATTGGATGTCCCCCGTCGACCCGTGTTGTTGTTTCCTAGATATCCCTGAGGATATTGAGAATAGCTACCTCTCGGAGGAGCATTGTGTCTTGGATGTTTAGCTTGCGCATGACAGCATCCAGGTATGTTAGCCTGCGTAGGCTCCTTGTAATACACCGCTCCCTTCGGAAAGCGGTTGTTAGGTATAGATCCTTTAGGGCTTGCTTGGGAGACAAGGCCAGAGTTGTTTGATTTTGGTGGAAAAAATGCTTTCTTAACCCCACCGATTTTTTCGAGAGCAGCCGTGAAGGAGTCGGCATTAAAAAGATGTTGGCATGAAGGCGGAATTTTACGTAAGGTCGTTTTTATAAGAGGGTCTCGTATGAACTTCGTTATGCCGTCACGTCTCATCTGAATTATCTCGGCTCTGTGTCCGCATAATAATTGCAGCAAATCGGATGATACTTTATGTACATCACCATTTAAAAATAACTCAATAATCTTTCCTTGTAAATTTTCAAAGTTCAAATCTTGTTGATCTTTTGCCCACGTCAAAAAACTTTTGATAGTTTCTTGCAGAGCTTCTCTAAATTTCAATAAACAGAAGGTTTGAGCAGCATAGGCCCTATCCACTTGAGCCAACTGTCGCGATGCCTCATAGGCTTTGATTTCGTCGTTAATTTCTAACTCTACGAAACCTGGAGAATGATTATATATTTTTTGTGTTTCGGCATAACGAACTTCACACCAGTGGCTATTATCAAAATGCTGAATACTGTTTAAGGTAGTTAAAAAGTCACTAGGGGCTACAGGAACTGACGGCTCCTTTAATTTAGTCTGAATAGCAAACTCAAAAGAAGATTCTTTTGCAGCTTCACTAAAACTACCCACACTTTCTTTATTATCAAAAAATAATTCGCGGCTTTCGTTCAAGTCTATACACGATTCATTACAAAAATCCACAGGACCGGTAGGATTACAAGTATTATTATGTGCAAGAAAATCACGAAGCTAACCTAGTTCCCTGGATAATTTATCGTACCTACTACCCGTACGTCGAGAACGTTTGGATTTTCTATGACGGTGGCGCCTTGCACGTCTTCGTTTGCGGCTTGTCGAGTTACCTGTACTACTCGAGCTCGATGAGGTACTAGAATTACTCGATGAACTGCTAGTCGATCTGTGGCGAGACGTTCTCGGAGCCACTGACGCCTTAGCAGGATTGATTTCAGAAGGCACAGCCTGGTTATTCATTCTAGTACACAATAAATCGAAAGAAATCCGCTATAGAAATAATTCGTCACGCAATCAGAGAATTTTTTGGGGAATATAATAAAAATCTGAGGGTAGACAAAAAATAAAACCTTAAGTATAATAAAATCATACAAAAGATAAATTAGCAATGATCGCCGACCATTTGCTAGATTATAAATTATAATGTAGAAACGAACAGTATAACTGTTACCTAGGAATAATAATTGAATAAACACTCACATGTATGATGTTTACAGCTTTTCTGATACGTATTTAAAACTCAAATAGAATTCAGTTATATTCTTTTAGGGAAATATGTATAGGTTCGTGATCGAACCCTATGCAGCGGGAAACAGAACGCCAATGAGCAAGAGACTCGAACGCTGTTAGCGACGAGCCCCACTAGGCACCACCTAGTGGGGCTCGTCGCTAACAGCGATGATCGCTAAGAGAGATGAAGGGTGGGGAGATGTGCGAAAGAGACGGATATATAGGGTAGAAAGAGTAGGGAAACAAGCGGGATCACAGTGTTGCTATCTCAAATAATTAAGCTTCGAATTTACGGTCAAGTTATTTAATTTTGAAATAAATATATGGAAAAGTTGAGGATTAATGCTAGGTCTTATGTTAGACGAACACAAGTTTTCATAAAATTTTCTCGATAGAAAAAAAATCCAAAGTTACCTCCAAACCGAACAATAAACCGCTGGTATTCAAAAAATACTTCAAATTAGATCATGCAACTTTGTATACTAACCGAACTAACTATAAAGCAGGTCTAATGTTATTTACTTTTTTTTAATTACCATTATTTTCACCGTAAAAATCAAATACCTAAACTATTGGCGCTGCCTGCCGCCTAGCACCGCACTCTGTCTCGCTCTCACTCAGTCCGCGAGCAGTATCGTGCGAGCGAGATAAAGAGTGAATTTTAGCTGAGGTAGTGTAGGCTCTTAACAGCAAATGAACTTTTTCATCTATAGTAATACCACGCAAAGTAATTAACAGCCTAGGTATGGTGTGGATAAAATACCACGTCATATCTGCCTAGCCTTTTCCCAACTATGTTTGGGTCGGCTTCCAGTCTAACCAGATACGGCTGAATACCAGTATCTTACATGGAGCGACTGCCTATCTGACCTCCACAACCTAATTACTGGGGAATACGATACCCCTTGGTAAGACTGGTTGTTAGACTTTCGGGCTTCTGACTACCCGTAACGACTGTCAAAGATCCACGATTGACTGCCGGGACCAACGGTTTAACTTGCTTTCCGAGGCACGGAGGGGTCTTGTTATGTGAAGATTCTCACCCATCCAGGGGCCAACCGCGGCAAGCGTAGCTTAACCTGATAGATCGACCCGTGCGATGTTATTACTTATCCACAAGCCTCTCAGGATAAAAAAAAAAACTATAAAATACCTCGTGTAAGTTAAAAAACTGTACCTCATTCAATCTGCCTTTTTTTTTGTTGCGCTGTGGAAATCCTCATGGGCTTCCTCCATCGTGGGGGTGACAGAGGGGCATTCATTTTTTTTTTGGCAGACTTACCGGCTAAAACCACCGCGGTGTTCCACCTCTGCCTTCTGGTGGGGCGACGGACGCCCCTAGTCCGCCGCCCGCAGGCCACCTCTCATGGAGGTTGTAAATTGTATTGCGCCCTCCTCGGGCGCTCGGTGCGTCTCCTGCGGGAGGAGAGAGGATGCGGCTTCTCTCTCCCGCTCGGCCGCCTCCTTTGCAAACATGTCATCCTCGCAAAAGGAAGCAACCCCGTGCTATGCACTCGACCATTGATTGAACGACGGCCGGGAGCGAGAGATCGCTCTGCCTATTGCCGTGATGAGGTCACGGCGCAGCCCTGCCCAAGCTGGGCACTCCTCCAACGTGTGCTGCGCCGTACCCTCGTGGCAAGTCGCACAGCTCATTCAATCTGTCTGCTTTTTTTCAACTATGTTGGGGTCGGCTGCCACCCTAACCGGATGCAGGTGAACACCAGTACTTTACATGGGGCGACTGCCTATCTGACCTCAACAACCCAGTTACTGGGTAACACGATATACCTTGGTAAGAACGACTGTCAAAGATCTACGAATGATAGTGCAGTTTGTGGAAGTCAGATAATCAGTCGCTACACGTAAAATACTGGTATTCAGCTTCATTCGATAAGACTGGAAGCCGACCCAAAAAAAAATAGTTGGGAAAAGGCTAGGCAGATGATGATGACTCTTTAGAGACAAAAGTCTCATGTACCTGTAGTGTCTTCAGCACCCATGCCTGTCAAACCAGCTAGGTGACTAATTATGGTACTCGCATTTGAAAGCTCTTGATCTCGATCTCGCCTGCTAGAAAGTGATGGATAAGGTCTGCAAAGGAACGAGCGTGCTCAGAAGATGTCTGCCAACTCTTCCTTTGAAGACTGAGAGCCGTTCCACACGATGCGGTGCGGCGCCGCACCGCACCTAATTTTGTACAGACTGTCGTCGTAGAGATGGGCAAGCCAACACTCTTTTTGTCGCCACTACGGGGCGCTGCGACGCTGTCGTAAGAACGTTGCGACGCCACACTGCCCGTGACAGCCATTCCACACGGTCCGGTGCGGCGCCGCACCGGACCGTGTGGAATGGCAGTCACGGGTGGAACACAGTAGGAGCAGTGGTAACCCAGTGATAACATCCTCGACTTACAAGTTGAAGATCGTAGGTTCGATCCTAGGCAGGCACTTTAGTTTGTGTAAATAATTCCAATACCACTGCTCTCAGAACGGTGAAGGAAAAAATCACGAGGAAACCGGCATGTCATAGAACCAAAAATTTGAAGGCATGTGACATCTACCTACCCGCACTGGGCCCACTTGGGAGATTGAAGCCCACTTCCTCTTGAAGAAAGGAGAGCTGTGATCCAGTAAAGAAAAAATTATAAGCTGAATATGCTATGCGTATGCTGGTCAACACAATGATTAAACCAATTTCGCTTCGTGCATGCGTTAAGCATATGCGGCCTCGTTCATTAAGAGCATTATTCTAATAACAAAGTGGCTTACAAAGCTATCTTGTATCACATCTAGACAATGGTGCCGATTCTGTTGTTCACAAACTAAACTAAATTTAAGTTCAGTGCATCTTTTTCTTTCTATTTCACTAAGAAAAGGACAGAAGATAAATATTAGTTTAGTCCTGTCAAATTAGTCGGCGCCTGAACGTAAATTGACGTCTTTTTAGTAGCCAATTTTTTAATCACGTCTAATCTTGTCTATGGATTATCTAATTTGACAGGACTAAACTAATATTTATCTTCTATCCTTTTCATAATGAAATAGAAAGAAAAAGATTTACTGAATTAGTTTAGTTTGTGAACAACAGAATCAAGGCCATTCATCTTCAGACATTCATCTTAGCACCCGTAACCGTGAAGAACAGAAATTAAAAGAAACTATAACATTTGGACAGTTAGACTTAATTATGGAAGAGAAATGTGGGGCAAGCTAAAAATTTACCGAATCTAAAAAGTAAGACGAATTTTTGTTCACGACTTCAATCTGACACCAACTATTTCTGCCGGTATGCAGCGTGTTATGTTCAATTTGAAGGGCTGATGATAATCAGCTAACCTTTTTTCGACTATGTTGGGGTTGGCTTCCAGTTTAACCGGATGCAGTCATGCAGTATGTAACATGGAGAGCTTGCCTATCTGAATTCCACAACCTAGTTACTGGGTAACACGATACCCTCGGTAAGACTGGTTGTAGACTTTTGGGCTTCTGACTACCCGTAACAACTGTTATAGATTTATGAATGACAGCCGGGACCAACGGCTTTACGTGCTTTCCGAGGCACGAAGGGGTCTCGGTATGTATTGGGTGACCATCAATCCACGAACAGATGGCGGCAAGCGTAGCTGAACCTTCGATCTTAAGCATAATCAGCCTATAATGTTCCTTCTGCTGAGACACAAGCCTCCTCTTTCAATAAGAGGGACTGAGCCTTAATCCACCACGCGGGCCTATTGCAGTTTGGTGGATTTGCGGTTCATAATATTTAGCCACGACCGCCTCTAGGCTGATGACAGACGTAGGTACCTACCTAGTGCGATAACACGAAGCGAGTTTGGTGTTAGGGGCACTTATCTGTTCTGGGGTTAGGGGCGTGGTTATTTCCAACTCCTCATCATGTCATTTCAGGATAGCTGACTTATTCCGATGGGAAATTGGTGACTCGCCAAGCTTCAATAAATCTAGACGCTTTTCTGGTTGGTCTTCACTAAAGATTCTGACGGGTAATTGCGTAATATACTAACAGAGGAAATGGCTTTAATTTTGACAGTTCAACAACATTCAGTGCGTTAAGTTGTTGAGCAGACAATTTTTTTCGAAAAGCCTTGGTTTAGAAATATCCTGTAAAAGGATTCAGATTCTGATTGATATTGGCCCCTATTCTGTTGTTCACAAACTAAATTAAATTTAAGTTCAGTGCATCTTTTTCTTTCTGTTTCATTATGAAAAGGACAGAAGATAAATACCTATTAGTTTGGTCCTGTCAAATTAGTCAGCGCCTGACGTAAATTGATGTATTTTTAGTAGCCAATTTTTTAATCACGTCTAAACTTGTTTAAGGATTACCTAATTTGACAGGACTAAACTAATATGTATCTTCTGTCCTTTTCTTAATGAAATAGAAAGAAAAAGATGCACTGAACTTAAATTAAGTTTAGTTTGTGAACAACAGAATCGGGGCCAGTGTGTGTCTGTTATAATTGCCTTGTGAATAAATAAATAAAGCGTGGTGATCAATGCTTGCGCCTTTTGTTTCTTTGTCAACGGCAAAAATGAGTTGGACTGTAGGTACGCCAGTTCCGTGACAAGCTTAGGTACTCATTCAAGAAGATAAATAAATCATGACAAGTGCCAGGAGAAATGGCTGCGCGTAGCGAAAGTGTCTCTTAACTGCACTTAGCATACTTAGTTTATTTAATTAAGTGCGTCAAAAGTCCGCAATTGGAGTCTGCCAACGGGCTATGGAACGAAGTATACCAGGTGTCGAACTCTATACTTCGTTTCAAAACAGAAATAGCGGACGCTGGCCGCACAGCTGCTGGACTAAAGTGGAACTGGGCTGGCCATATCATGTCGCAAGTCGGAGCAGCAATTTGCAAAAACCATCACGTTCAGTGGATCTCCAAAAGCAGGAAACGACTGCGCGACTGGCCCAGAAAGAGATGGCGGTATGAGCTGGACTCCTTCTTAAAGGATCAGCCCACCATAGCAGTAGACCGGGAGAAGTGGAAAGGGGGAAGGGAGGCCTTTGCCTTGTAGTGGGGCAACACAGGCTTATAATAAATAATAATAATGTTTATTAAGTAAGTACCTACCTACATTCTTTCTAATTTGTGTCTACGCGCAAAATGTGTAGGTATGCATGGCTACATAATATCAAGCTGTATCTATACTAGGTGCACAGAATAAACGCAAGTCCTGAAAGTAGTTTGTTCATAATTGACTACTGAATCGATTTAGGTAACTTTAAATATAGGCATTTTTCATACTATCCGCCGATTGAGCCAAATAAAACTAAATCTTATTTCAATTTCTCTATGTAAAATACTGGTATTCAGCAGCATCCGTTTAGTTTGGATATTAACCCCAACATAGTTGGGAAAAGGCTGGGCAGATGATGCAGATTATGATCTAAAATAATATCGGCAACCGGAATTCTTCATTAAATCTTCCTTCGACCTCTACAATATCCCATTACTACCTAATCTTTCCTGTTCTCGATAGCCATTTTTTGTTGGGAATCCCTGTAGCAATTTTTCGTCCAGCTAGGAGGATAGTCTTATTCCAAGTAGGTAGTATATAGCTACTACTTAGACTCGATTAAACCCCCACCTTGTTACCTTCGGCTACCATGAGTCAAGAGAACGGGTTACACCTCACCAAGATTTCAAGAACGACACACCAAACAACTTAATCCCAAACCATTCTGCCAAAAATTTAAACAACAATGGCCGCTCGAAATGTACAATTTTTTTTATTTGGTTTAGTGATGTAGTGAAATCGATGTTACAATAAATCATCATCTGCCTAGCCTTTTCCCAACTATGTTGAGGTCAAACTTCGTAGGTACCTACTACGCTAGGTCAGCTCAAGGACAAAGTTTCACCACTGACGTGCGGCCAACTGTAGGTATCACCACTGTGGTATCACCTTCAAATTCGTTCAAGGTGAGTTAATATTTGCCTAAATTAGTAAAGGTTTGTTACTCCGAGAAAGAGGAAAGCGTAAGTGATGTTATACACACACGAAGATGTGGAAATTAACGGCGAGGCGCCCGACGTGTTGCGTGAGAGTCGGTCACGGTTGACTGCGAATGAGAGTATTGCTCTGTTGAAGACTTTGACATCTGTTTGTTGAATTAGGGATAGGTAGGTCGTCCGTCGCCCCCCACACATCAGCAGTGCTATTCTGTAAAAATGTCACGGTGATAACTTAGGTGAAGTGAGCTGTCATTCCACCTGAGGTTAGGGATCGCCCGTATTGATAGCCCACTTCACGCTCACTTCACCTAAGTTATCACGGTTTATTCCCAGTCGTCCCCACCCCGTCGTCCCCACTGGGCACGAGTGGGAAAAAAAGTTTCGTTCCTCCCCAGTGATGACGATTGGAACTTTTTATTTCCCACTCGTTCCGCTATAGACCGACAGTCAAAATACAATAATGGGGATTTGAAGAAGAGATTTCACGGATTGTTAAAATGTGCCCAGTGGGGACGATGGGGTGGGGACGACCGGGAATAAACCGTTATCACGGTGAGATTTTTACAGAATCGATCGGCAGGACGCGAGGTGGTGGCGCGTAGTGTTCCACGCGGGCCCCTCTTAGACGTCGCGGGGGGAGTCAAACACCTCACTCCCCCCTGATCCAAGGAGGCCCGCAGTGGCGGGCACCAGTCGGGGGTTGCGGAAGGTTCGACCCCCGGCGTAGATGTGAGATGGAACACTGGGGTGGTTTTTAGTCAGTAAAAGTCTGACAGACCCCGCCGCCCGCCCCGGGGCGGTGGACGTCCATGAGAATTTTCCACACCAGAAATAAAAAAAGGCATAAGCACAGCTTATTGAACCAAAATCAGACAGTTAAGTTATTAGATTAAGTACGAGGCAAGCCCAGCGGGAAATAACTCAAAGTGTGATGGGGTTGGCAGTGGCCAACCCAACCTGGGGATCGAACTCCAGACTTCTTACTAAGCCAATCAGATTGTCTCTTGGCATTCATCTTTTAATTTTACTTCTGTCTCGATTTTAATCAATAATTTAGCTATATAATTAAAAATCAGTTATAAAAATTATTATTTTTAAAACTGAAGTGATATGCAACTTTTGACCTACCTAATCGAACAGATCCTACCTGGGAAAGTCTATGACTTACTTTTGGAAACCAACATTTATATCTAGGCAGGCACCTAGCACCTGTAGCTACTGCATTATGCATGATTTGGCACCAAAATGATGTTAAAACAGATTTTATACAAAATAACGGAACGCATCCAAGTGAACGGACTGCGATGCGTCAGATGCGTGATTGGCTTGTTACGTGCAGATCTTGATAGTGAGACTAAGTATTAGTTCATTTACCTGAAGTGCCGGTTGATGAATTCATAAATCTTTACTGTTTACGATCGTTTTCATCTATAAGAAGAAGAGCCAGTCTTTTCAGCGTGTTTTTTTTTGCTAAGAGATGAAAGAGAGAAAGATACATCTAAAAAGTAATTTCTTTTAAAAATTAGGGCGATGGGAGAAACTCTCACTCAACAAAAAAGCTGTACTTACGTGGCTCATGCTACCGCTTCTTACTGTTTTGTATAAGCTGAAAAGATGCGATGTAGATGATGATGTCAGTAACTTCCCTTAGATTTTTGACGATACTGTAACTAGAAAATGTAACCTCGATCCTTTTTTCGAGATTTATTTTTTTTTTTCTCGTGAGAAGGTTGCCAATCTCGACTCGAGATTGCATTCCCTACCCGTAGCGTAACCACATTTATACAAAATTCATAATAAACCAGAGTTCTAAGGTTAATTCAGTGTAACATAAAAGTAGACAGTTGGTTACGCATATAAGTAACAATAATTTAAATAAAATAAAATAAAATTTATTTATTATCTTCGCTTGAACTAGTGACACCGTAAAACATAATAAAAATAAAAGACATAACTCGATGTCACGCTTACGTGTTAGAGCAAGGCATTTGACTCCATCAATCAAAAAATATTACTGTATATCGGAACAATATCGGAATACAGTTTTAAAAACTTACCTACAAAATTCATCCTTTAACAAACCTAAATAAATATCGTTTTCATTTATAATTTGTAAATATTTATTTCTATTTCCATCCCTGGAAGAGTCCTACAGGGATATATACTAGGTCCTATATTTTCACGACGTAAAAAGCAAGTCGTTGCCAACAGTTATGCAACTAATTACTTTATTCTCTTCTTTAATTACTGACAAACTTTCATATTTAACACTGGCATTTAAATGCATTTTCGTCACGCAATAATTAATCTTCTTTCGTGACTCGTGAGCTGTTGTCGTTAGAAATTATGAATTCAATGCCTGTTTCTTTGATTTCGCTTTAGCGCCAGCGAAAACTGTGCGTCATGTCTCGTTTGCGCCTGCGACAGAGGTCGTGCGGGGTAAGCGATCATTTTCTTGGTGTATTCGAGACTAGACGCAAGGTGCACGCGCACATCCGACGGCGGTCAAATGAGACAGGTCAGCGACAGTCTTCGTAGTGTAGAGGTCACGTATTCACATAAAAGATGAACAACACGAGACGGTCGTGTTGTTCATCTTGTAAGTGGATATGGAGCCTCTAGTTACACTTGCCTTGGTGCCTATCATGCAAAGACTGATGCTGACCTATCACAAGTGACTGTCTTTGGGTGTGAGCGTGCACCTAACTTCAGTCGCTGCGACGAGTAGCGAGTGCTTGCTAGCCTGTCGTTGCGAATGTGCAACTCGACGCACGTCTGTCGAGCTTTGAAACAAATAAAATATACGAAATTCATCGGGTGCAGCTTTTCTTTGCGTCTAGTCGCCAAGCTGTCACATAGTGTACGCCATGTCTTATGTTAAAACTATGCTGGTAAAGACGCCGATCCGTTCTGGCATTTCGTTATTCGGTTCCGCGTGACAGTAAAATGCATTTTCAAGTAATAAACTGGTTAGGTAGTTGGTGTAGAGGAAAATACTGTTTGTTAATTCTTTTGCTCTAAATGCCCCTTTAGGTGATGTAAAAAATCCTTTTAGTAATCCTATGCTTCATTGTCTTAAAGTAGTTCGCGGAATAGTTCGGTAACTCTGTTCTTCCGTTACTATGTTTTGATAGGCAAGGAGTTTGGAAGCTGGCGGTGTGATACCACCGTGCTTCGGTGCGCACGTGTCGCCGTTGGTACTGCGCCTGATCTGAAGGCCAATTCTCGTAATTTAAAACGTTCAAAATCTAGTCGCAGTCTGATCTCAGCGACAAACAAATGTCAAAAACTTGTCAAAATGTAGGAATTTTTTTGACAGATAGAGATTGAGATCAGACTGTGAACATTCTTAAAATTACGAGAACTGCCCCTCTGATCTCTCCCCGCTAGTGTCGGATTGCCGCCCCATCGGGCTATGAGAGTGAGACCACCTGTCTGCGCATACATTTTTGCACTATAATTTATCTCCCGCGCTGAAGGGAGTCTCCGCCACGATTGGCCCTCATGGCCGAATTTGGGTCTGGAGGACTCAGGTGCGGTCGATTTATTAGGCTTTTAGATAGATTTATCAGGAAGAACTCTACGACACAACGAATCCTAGTGCAGAGGCCAGTGCTATTTAATATTGATTTTTTTTCCTGAACAATAAAGTTTATATTTTGATTTATTAATTGGCCTTCAGTTATGAAGTGGAAATATAACAATGATTTATTTTTAAACAAATACCTTAGTTTTATTGAAAACAGTCAGACTGACATCCTACTAATCACACTAATATTATAAAGACGAATGTTTGTGAGTGTGTTTGTATGTTTGTTACTTTTTCACGCAGAAACGGATTTGAATGAAATTTGGCACACAGATAGTTTATAACCAGGATTAAGACTTAGGATACTTTATATCCCGATATTCCTACGGGATCGACACTTATGCGGGTGAAACCGCCGGGCGCAGCTATTAATATTATAAACGCAAAAGTTTGTGAGGATAGATGGATGGATGTTTGTTACTCTTTCACGCAAAAACTACTGAACGGATTTTGATGAAACTTTACAGTAATATAGCTTATACAACGTGTAACATTAAATGCGCAAAACCTCATACATCCCAATTAGAGCATTGAATTAAAAGCATAATACAATGACCAAAACCATTTTTTTAAAAGCTAACTATTATTATTAAGAGAATCGTCTTGATCTTGCATTCCTTTATGCATTCAAAATTGAGCCTTATTGCCTTAAAATAAGACTTAATTTTCTTTGGTTCAATCGGCGGATAGTATGGCAAAATACATAATTAAAAAAAAAAAACCTATATTAAAAGTTACTGAAATCGATTCAGTAGTCAATTATGAACTATTTTCAGGTTTGCGCATGTAACGTTACACGTTGTATATTAGAATTTCCAGCACCCTAATTGCTTAACACACTTCCAAACTCAATCTGAATAATTTTATTTTTTATTTGATTTATTAAGGGATAATAAACACCTACAACATATATGTATAATACATAAGGCTAACAAAAGTTTAGTTAGTAATGTTGCAGTCCACTGCATTATCCGCAGATAGGACATATTAAAAGATCAGAGGTTGCCACTAAATTTAGATTTGAAGAATATTGCTAATCTATCGCTCCTTATGTTCGAAAAATGTGTCTGCTCAACTACGTAAATAACGCAATGTATGTTGTTGAACTGTCAAAATTAAAGCCATTGCTACTGATAGTGTTACGAAATTACACCGCAGGGTCGAGCTCTGATTATAAAAAAAATGAATGAGATGTAATATCTACAGGAATAAAAACACAGAACTAAAAATTAATAAAAAAAACCAATATACATATTTAACAGATATTTATTTCAAATATAAATTACAACGAAAATTTGATAATAGTTCATAACTAATCTAGAAAACTTAATTATTGTAGCGTTGACCCATTTAATGTGACGTTAGAAAAAGAAATAGGAATGGCCGCCATTTTGAAAAATAAATGTCAAAAATTAGAATTTTAGCAGGGCGTTTTCTGTAATTTCTGTTTATCCCCTTAAGAAAAAGCATCATATGTATTTTTTTTTTGTAGGTTTTTCAATAGTATTACGGGTATAAAGTAACAAGGGTCAAATGTAACACTGAACGGGTCAAAACTTTTAATTGAATTTCTTCAATACGAAACATAAATAGTAAAATAAATAATATAAGAATCGTCCCCGTTTTCATAGCTGAAAACAAAATGCAAAAAAAAATTATACTTAGTTTCCAACAAATTTGACAATAATTATACATATTTTTTTGAAACTCGAAAGTGTATATTTTTTAATTTTTTTTTTAAACATTGGTCAATATATACATAGAAAATATTCATACATTTAGTTTATAGTGACATGAAATGATTATACATTTCATTTAAGTCAAATATTAGTATCTAAGGTAATATTTAAGTTTAATCACGGGTATTTCACATGAAATAATTGTTTATGCAGAGTAAGGGAGGGCGCCCACGAGCAACTTTTGTCTCCGCAACTAATTTGCCTCTCACATCAAGTCTACGGGTTTGTATGAAAGTGCGCGCATGTAGCAAAGCAACAGCAGGGAGACATTTTTGTCCGCGGGTTTGGACGCAACAGTTGCTCGTCTATTGGTTGCAATGCAAGTGTACGCACAGCGACAAAAAAGTTGCCGGCTAGCCAGTTGCCACTCAACCAAAAATTTGACAAAAATGTAGCGTTGCTGTCGCTCCCGTGTGCGCATCGTCCAAATTTCGGCGAGGAGACAGCGACAAGAGACAAAAAGTTGCTGGGCAACTAAGTTGCCCGTGTGCGCCCTCACTAATATGATCTTATGTGATATGAATGCAGAGTTGCAAGGTTAACGTATTCATTTATATTAACCACAGTATAACTATTTCGTAACAGTAGCTCAATGCTAATGACAAGACCACTGACATCTGTCAAATGGCACAGATAATAAAACTATTTTTTTTTCAAACCTCGATCGCACCACCCTTTTTTATACGTCCCGAGTTGCAGTATGTCAACTCGGGACGCCCAATTTTTCTCGCATTGAACGACTGTAGAGATTAACTATTTCAGAAAGATTGTGATATGAACGACTTACATTAAATATTAAAATAACAGTCAAGCGTAGTTAAACACCTATTGTGTTGCAAATCATATCAACAACTTTAAGTAAAGACTCTGCAGAAAATCTGCAGAGATTTTAAGACTGCAGTTTCGATCATACCTTTCAAACCGTTATAATTATAATTGCAGAGTATCCTTGCTCTGTATGGCAAACTAAGGCGCGGCCCAGACAGAAAGGACGTGAGCCAAGGACGGGACGCAGAGAAAAAGACGCGCCTGTATCTTGTCCTTTCCGTATATTTTAGCCAGATCGCGATAAAGGGGATGCGATAAATAGCCCGCGAAAATAGAATTTTCTTAATTTTTATCCATTTGCAGATCAGTGTCATGTTTTATATTGATTAAAATATCATTCGCTACCGTATCAAATATGTATGACTACAGAATTATAATCATTAAAATAATAATCAATTATGTAAATATATATTTGTTACGCTCGCGAATCATATTTTGGTTAATATACAACCTGACACTGACCTGCAAATAGCATAAAACGTATCGACGGTTGAAAGGCTAATTGATCTAAGCGACATTTTGTAAAACTTGCAGTAGGACAGATTAAAGTTTTTTTTTTTATTAAAATATTCATAAAAAAAGAACTATTGCATAGACTTTTATTTATTTAAATTAAAAACTTTAAAGACTACCAACTACTACTACTGCTACTTTAACTTTTAAAAACTTTAATCTGTCCTACTGCAAGTTTTACAAAATGTCGCTTAGATCAATTAGCCTTTCAACTGTCGGTATGATAATTTGAATTTCGCGGGTTATCCTGGCACTTCCCCCTAAAAATACTTTGTATTAAGAATAATGAAGAACATGAAAAGGACGCTTCACCTGCGTCCCGTCCTCTTCTCACGTCCCTTCTGTCAAGCCCGCGCCTAAGGCCCGGCCCACACTTGATACTTTTAGCATCGCTTTCTGCGTCTTAGTCGCTTGCCTGAAGCGAGATTTTACTATCTAAAGCACCAGAGTGTTTTCTTATACCAAATGCTAAGAAGCATCCCTGTATTTACAAAGACTGTTAATATGGATGCTAAAAGTATAGCTTTCGTACCGGGCTAGTGGAATTGTGATACTCAAATATGGCGATCCGTCTGTAAAAATCTCGTTGTGGAAATTTAAGTGAAGTGAGTTTTCATTCCACCTGAAGCTAACAGATGCTAGGGATTAATTAACACTATTGACAGCTCACTTCATTTAAGTTTTCATGGTAAGATTTGTAAAGAGTAGATCGTCTGGCTGAAGTAAAGTGAATCCCGCGCAGGATGCGGTAAGAAAATCGCTCGCACCGATTGCGTCAACTAACTTGTATGGAGGTGTTCGAACGGGCATGAATAGTCGCGTGAATTCCTTAATATCGCGTCCTGCGCAGGATTCACCCCAGTGTGGCCAGAGCTTAAGCTGGCTATACGCGGGCGATAAATCGCGTAAGCAACAGTTCCTTGTTTGTTAAATCAATATTCATTTGTAGTTAAGATTCACACTGTAGGTACTACTACTTTAACTTCTAGAATAGTCTCATACATACGCCATAAGATTAGTCGCAAACGCTTCTGCTATGTGGAAATCGAGCAACTTTTAGTCGCGATCGCCAGTCGCAATTTGCATCGAGCATACCAAGCCGCCACTTACACGATAATCGCCAATGTGCGGCCAGCCTTATTCCTAAGTGAATGCGCAAATTTAGCGCCATTTTGCGCTCATGCTGGGGTGCAAAGCTCATAGTACCTTCAGACCATGCCCGCATTAGAGCAACATTTAAAAGCATTAAATTCCCGCCAAAAAAATCAAAATGGTCGAATAGTTATAATAAAATTATAATTGTCGCGAACAACAGCCACGTTCACGATTTTATTCACATTGTAGTTCGAAAGTAGACGGGTATTAGACTACCGAGCTCGAAAGAGCTGCGATTGAGTCCGAAATACGCAATAAAACCATAAATTATTATAGGAATAAAATATATTTCTAATAATAAAATTATTATACCCTAGTGCGGACTAGGCTTAACCACAAAAAAGAAAATACACTTCGTTTAAAAACGAAACTAACTCTGATTGCCTTCAAAATCGCTTAAACCTTCATGGCGAATAATACGCCCATTTTTCAGTTATTATATTAAAATAACTCAAGTAATTTGGATAGCAAACAAGTTGTCGCCCGGATGTTAAATCTTCGCCGTCTAAAGACATCTGTAATACAAAAGGCAACGCAGACACCTCTTCATCCCATAGACTAAGCTGAAATTCCCCAACAAACAGAGTTTCGTTCATAGACAAAGTGAATTCTTTTCCTAATACTATAATTTTCCCACATTGTCACGATTACATTTGCTGAGTTGAATTACCATTCCATGTGTTATTATCATCGTCGGGGGCGCGGTCAGACGGCAGCCGGTGTATGTTGCCGCGCCGGCGCACTGCCGGGGGCGCGGGGGCCGGGGCCGCCGGGGCCGCAGGGGCCGCGGGGCCCGCGGGGCCGGGGGCCGGTGCGCGCGTGCGGGGCGGGGACGCCGGGGGCGGGAACAGGCGCGTGCGCAGCCAGATGAAGAGGTTTTGGGAAGGTTCCAGGATTATGGTGGTGAAGAGTTGTGTGAAGAACGCTGTAGAGAAGAAAATTTTGTTTCAATTTTTTTTTTTCATTGGTATTTTGGTGTTAACAACTGTTGAGTCAAGTAGCCATTAAATTTAACTAAATAAAATTCAGCCAATAAAAACAGGAGCGCGTAAGTCGAGTTAAACATACAGGATGTCCCTGGAAGTATGGATCAAATCGAATAGGGGCGTGGGCAGTCATTTCCGAACTTTTTGATCGTGAGAATGTTGGTAAATTATTTTACGGTTCAAAAGTTATGAGCAACTTTTGTTATTTTCAATCACTTTGCATAAGTAGTGCTCAAAGGACAAAATCATTAAAAAAAAACTACCAGGAACTGTCAATTTAAGTTTTTTAGACAGCCCTGATAGTTTTTTTTAAATTATTTTTTTTCTTTGAGCACTATACGAAACGATTGAAAAAAAATTGGTCATAACTTTTGAACCGTAAAATAATTTACCAACATTCTCAGGATCAAAAAGTTCGGAAATGACTGCCCACGCCCCTATTCGATTTGATCCATACTGGAAGTATATTGAAGTTAAATATCTTAAAATATTGATCATGTGATGGCTACATACACCATTCCTATTGGCCCCGCCTTCATTTGTATTAAAACAAAAAAACAATGGCCCCGATTCTGTTGTTCACAAACTAAACTAAATTTAAGTTCAGTGCATCTTTTTCTTTCTATTTCATTAAGAAAAGGACAGAAGATAAATATTAGTTTAGTCCTGTCAAATTAGATAATCCATAGACAAGTTTAGACGTGATTAAAAAATTGGCTTCTAAAAATACGTCAGTTTACGTCAGGCGCTGACTAATTTGACAGGACTAAACTAATATTTATCTTTTGTCCTTTTCTTAATGAAATAGAAAGAAAAAGATGCACTGAACTTAAATTTAGTTTAGTTTGTGAATAACAGAATCGGGGCCAATATCATAAAGTAATATGATACTGATTAATGTTTGCCTACATTGTCTAAATGCTGCGCAAAGGTATCTCCCAAATCCTTCCAGCATAGATATTCACAAGCACTCGATACGCTTTCGTACCGTATCGAACATCAATCAATGTTATCGTAGGAGCCTTGTAAACCCTGTTCAAAGTCCAAAACCCGAGAATTTTGTCAGTTTAAAATCAAATAGAAAAGAGAAAGAGAATACATTTATTTAGCACAGACCAAAAGACACACAGTAGGTACACCAGAGACATACATCAGATACAATAAAATTTTTTTTAAAAATAATAAAAAAGTGTAAATAGAAGACCACTATTCTTCCGACAGCTGTTTGCTGTCGGGGGCAAGGCTAATCACCAGTGCTATTCTGTAAAAATCTCACCGTGAAACTAAGGTGAAGTGAGCTGTCATTCCACCTGATGTTAGAGATTGCCTCCATTGATAACTCACTTCACGCTCACTTCACCTACGTTATCACGGTGAGATTTTTACAGAATCGATAGGCTAGTTATTGAAATGTGTCATTTTCGATACGATAGCTTGTCGTATGGTTTGAATTAGGGTGCAGGCATCCTTTTCTAGAGCCATCTCGATCCATCCTTATCAGTATCCACCATGATGCTGATAAGGCTATGATACTTACTGATAAGGCACTTGAGCTCTCAAACCAGGGATCCCCAAACTATTTTGGACAAGTGACCCCTTTTCCAAAATGAACTGTTACCTCAGACCCCCATAGCCAAATTACCTACTTTTAAGATCAACCCAGTCGACCCCCATAATCAGTTTTCGTTTATGTCGACCCCTAGGTCCACTTTGGACCACTTTGGGAATCCCTGTCTTACACTAATGGAGGTCTCTAACAGATTCTAGCTGTTTTAAAATACTTAAATTTTGTTTTTTTTTAATAATATTGTGACTAAGATACATCAACAGGGACTTGAAAACGAAATGAATTTCGTTCCGTTACCACTAATGTTATTGTATAACGTTCCAAAATTTAAAACGATACTAAAACCTAAAAATATCAATAACGTTACAAAATATCGTTATAGGTAATAGGTATAAGTAACATTAAACTTATCCGCTTGCAATAACGTTACTGGTGAAACATTACAGATTAATTTGTAACGTTATTCTTCATACTTTTTCGTCATCTTTTATGTCATAAAGCTGGCAAAAGTGCAAACGTTGAGTATCGAAATGAATAACATTATTATATCGTTGTACTAATAACGATATATTGATAATATTGTTATTGAACAGTTTAAGATTTAGTTCCGTTTGTCAGTATCGTTATAGTCACGGTATTCATTTTTTAGTTAGGTTCCTGGTGGAACGGTACAAATATCGGTGCCGGAATTAAGCGTAACGTTATTTTGAGTAACGTTTCAAGTCCTTGTTCATGAGCAGTTTACCTAGCGACTAATTTTATTTCATTAATTGGTAATCTGTAAACAACACTGTTGTTAATACTTAAGTATTTTTGTTATTCTGTTTGTAATATTGCATAATCTAGCTGTTTGTTGTTCCTTTAATAAAATACTTACTAAAAAAGGCTATGGTACTCACTGATAAGGATTTCATACTTATAAGGCTGTGATATTTATATGGCTATGACAGTCACTGAAAAACCTATGATACGCCGTTATGATTCTCACTGATAAGGCTATGATGGGCATTTTCGTCAAAATGGCTACCAACCCTCTTATGGGATGTCCCATACAAACAAGTTGCAAATAACTAACATTTTTATGACATGGAAGTATCGAGTAATTATTGAATAGATCCAAAAGACTGAAGTTTTCTCTTTTTACTTAAATTGTTAATAGAAACTTAAAACAAATAACAAAATTAAATCCAGAATTGTGGCATCTTACGTCTTGCAGTACTGTCCTCTTTTAGATATGACCTACGTTAAAATATTTCTTCGCTATTTGCTTCTTATTACATACTCCACATATTTTAGTTTTTGTTATCAATTTGTAGCTTTCAACCATGTTAAACTCTATAATATTATAATACAAGTATTTAATAACATTTTAAAGTTTATATTCTGTCCCCTAGGTATGTGTTAAGTGGACATGTCCTTGCACCGTGACCGTAAATTGAATCCATTTTAGTACTGATTTTTTTCTACTACTCGCCGATTTTTTATTTAAATAACAACCAAATCAAATATGTTAAGACCAGCAGCTATTTTGAAGTGTCAGTTTTGATCTGTCTTCAGTGGACACTCGAGTTCGACCGGTAACGGACTTTTTCCGGACTTTTTTATTATTTGGTAACGGTCATGACCAAAACGTATCTAAGTTACTATTTATTTACATATATTATTTGAAATAAGCGCCTTATAATAAAAAAAATACATACATAGCAAAACTTGTAAGATTTATCATTCGACTAAACCAACAATTAGCCTAAATATAAAAAACAATTTCAGTAAGCTATTTTCAAAGATAGGTAGCAGTTTAAACAAAAATGCCCTGATACGCCCTAATAAGGTTATGATTCTCAATGATAAGGCTATGATACGCCCTGATAAGGTTATGATTTTCACTAATAAGGCTATGATACGCCCTAAAAAGGCTATGATGCTCACTGATAAGGCTATGATGCCCACTGATAAGGCTATGATACTTATAAAGCTATGATACTTACATGGCTATGACAGTTACTGGAAAACCTATGATACGCCCTAATAAGGTTATGACTCTCACTGATAAGGCTATGATACGCCTTATTAAGGTTATGATACTCACTAATAAGGCTATGATACGCCCCAATAAGGTTGTGATGTTCACTGATATGGCTATGATTCCTATAAGGTTATGATACTTACTGATAAGGCTGGACACAGCTGAAGGCCTGGCCACGACGGCCGCAGTGCGTCGTGGTAGCACTAGCAGAGCAGCTGATGGAGCCAGTTGTAAGCCTCGCAGACTTGTGTCGGCTTCCGTTAATTCTCGACGAGGGAATGCTGTCCAGAGAGAGAATGATGAGGCTGAGAGCTGAAAAGAAAACAATTACTGTATTAATTAATATACAGGCTGGGCAGAACATCCTGGATCAAACGAAACAAGTCGATAGTTAAGGTTATTTGCAGTAAAAAATATCTCTGATCGATTAGCTTTTAATTTTGTTTCGCTATCATTTCACAACCACTTTCGATTTACTTGAACATCCTTCGCTTTCACTCATCCATCATCTGCCTAGCCTTTTCCCAATTATGTTGGGGACGGCTTCCAGTCTAACCGGATGCAGCTGATATTTTACCTCTACAATCCAGTTACTGGGTAATATGATATCCCTTGGTAAGACTGGTTGTCAGACTTTCGGGCTCCTGACTACCCGTAACGACTGTCAAAGTTCCACGAATGACTGCCGGAACCAATGGCTTCACGTTCTTTCCGAGGCACGGAGGGTCTCGATAGCTCTCGGTATGTAAAGATGGTCACCCATCCACAGACCAACCGCGCCAAGCATAGCTTAACCTGATCGATCGACCAGTGCGGCTGTTATTATTTAGCCACGGGCTCCTGTTTTCCTTGACTTCGCTTTCACTAGAATCTGCTAAAGGCGGGGGAGTCATTAAGTTACCTGTAAATTATCAGCGACATAGCGCTGCACTTCACGAAGTGTGCCTTCAGCGTCGAAGTGTGCCGTGTGCGATGTGCCGTCGGGTAACTTGAACTGAATGCGAGCTCGGCCATCGCCGTCACCTGATGCTGGAAAAAAGGACCACTGCTTAGTGAAATTTAAAACATATTTTTCGGGACGAACCAAGGTTGGGGCAGTTCCATACCAAAAACATGTTTTCGGGGACGAACCAGGGGTAGGGTAATCCCATACCAGTAGCGAAGGGTGAATTTATGACAGAGGTAAGCCGGAGCAAGAAAACGATGTCAATAAACTGTTTCATTATATTTCAATGATGAATTGACTGGTTGTGTTCTGAATTTTCGAAGGGAAGCCGGCGGGAATCGAGTTGTATGGTACCTTCGCCACTGCCATACAGTGACTTTTGTACCGGGTATTGTCACTTGATTAACGTTCCACACTGTGCCCATTATTTCTCAGCCAGGACGGGCTACGTTAGCCACATAAGAGCACACGCTCATAACCCATAGCCGTTATAATCAGAAATTGTCACCGGCTGAAATCGGCATGGGAATACTGAAGAGCGGGCGTTTTGGGGGTCTGTCTTATGTAATTTGTTCGAAAAGTGCTGATTTCAGCCTAAATTGAATAAATGACTTTTGATTTAGAATATACAACATTGTTTTTAGTATATGCGAAACATGAATATAGTTAGTTCAGAATAAGTTAGTGAATCGTTACCAATAATTTTTACATCATTTTATATTTTGTCCCAAAAATATTTAAAAAAGGTTACATAGTTGGACGCCGAGCTACACTACGTATTACGCGAAGACACGAAACGAAGACGCTACATGCGCGGGCGGCACACATGTTTTTGTATGGACAACTAGGTAACATAACCAGCTTATTTGTGATATTTCTGTGACAAATGTAACTCACACACTTTTTAAAATACTAGTAAAATTTTACAATCTTTGTAAATATGTGAGCACCATGTATCTATCACATAATTGATTTACCAGTCTGTTATATTTTTAATTCTTTTACCATTTTTGGTAGACTAAATTTTATTTTAGGTGCATCGTCTTCACATATTATATAATGAATGTATACAAAAACTTGTAAAACATTTTAAAAGAGTAACGGTGGAGTTTCTTGCCCATTCTTCTCCACACGAAAACTGCATTTTGGAATGGGCGACTAGAATCAATTCTATTTTTTAATTTTTAATTTTGACGTTTAAAAGTGCCTATTTGAAATAAATGATTTGACAAAGTCAAATCATTTATACAGTTTTGAGATTTTGTACATACGATTCTTTACGTATAAATACTAGACACGTGTTTCGGGTTTCACATTTAGCGCATTAAACAAAACAAAAAAAAAACTCTTCAGCTATATTATAGGTAGAAGATATAGAAGCAGTTGTCCGTACTGGGTGCGGGCTGCGCGGCCGGCTGCGCCTGCGCAGCGCGCGGCAGGTCGCGGGCGCGGCGCTCGGCGCGGTCGTGCGCGATCTGCTCCAGGATGCGCTGGCGCGCCAGGTTGTTCTCCATCTTCTCGCGGCGCCGTTCTTCCTGTGGGCAGCAGGAATAATAATAACATGAATAACTAGCTTTTGCCCGTGGCTTCGCAGGTCGGGAATTATCCCCCAGAAAACGTACTATATCGGGATAAAAAAGCTTATGCCACCCAGGTGATGGTCTATTTGTGTGCCAAATTACATCGAAATCCGTTTAAGCCGTTAAGGCGTGAAAAAATAACAGAGACTGACTTACTTTTATACATAAACTATCTACACCCCAGGGAACCCATGGTCATGGCCTAATCTAACCATGTGCCTGATTTCATCCAAATCAGTTCAGCCGTTTTAGCATGACGGCGTAAAACAGACATACAAACAAATTAAATCTTTATTCTTTATAATATTAGTTTCGTTTTTTTTTTGTTATACTTGTACGGTCTCATCAACCGTGCATTTACTTTGCGAACGCAGCAACCTACTTGAATGTCATACGTCACAAATATTATGGTATAATTATAACGTTTTACGCAACGAACATCGAGTAAGATAATAACTGTGGAACTAACCACTTGTCAAGAGAAAGAATCGCTACCACTTTAACTTGTTAACCGTCTACATGTTAATATAACTTTAAACTCAACTTGTGGTTCTTTCTGTGTGCTCCATAACTAAACCAACATTATCAAAGTGATAGTGTAAGAAACCTACAGCCATTGGCTTCTACAATACTTTTTATTTATTTTTTTTTTAAATTAAGGAATAAAGAGGCTTTTTTTTTTTTTTTGTGGATGGGAAATCATCCAATGACCCCTCCCGCTCTGGGTGGAGCAGAAGGGAGTGTCAGACTCTTACTGACTAAAACCCACCCGTGTTCCTTCCTTAGCCCTTTGTGTTCCGGGGTAGCGGTAACCCTTTCGGACAATCCCGCTGCCCCGGCAGGCTTCGGCCCTTTCGGGCCCCTTCCTTGTTGCTGACATCTCTTTGAGGCGCGCGTGGAACACGTACGCGACGTCCGGCACGGGCCTGGTCCTGATCGGACGGAGAGTTACCCATTACTCTCCGCCCGCAGGCCCGCGCCTACGGTGGCCGGGAGTCGTCTCGCGGCAAAGAGGCTTCATTATTATTTAGTTTAACCTATCACAACAGGTAACATGAAATTTGACAGCTCATTTACTGACCAAGAACTTAGATCTCAAGGCTTATAAAAAGAGGGTATATCCCGCAGCGCTAAGTTTGCCAGTCCGTGAAACGCGCGGGCCCTCCAACCGCCTACCGCACCACTGCGTCGTCCTCTCAGTACCGAAAGCATCGCACGCGCATCTGCCTATCGATTCTGTATAAATCTCACCGTGATAACATAGGTGAAGTGAGCTATCAATGGAGGCAATCGCTAATATCAGGTGGAATGACAGCTCACTTCGCCTTAGTTTTCACGGTGAGAGTTTTACAGAATATCATTGCTGATTGATTATACTTATTCGGCAACTTAACATTCTTCAGTTTTCTCAATGTTTGTTAGTTTTGCTCACGGTCAGCGGCAAACTTAGCGCGAACTGGTAATATGTCTTACCTGTATCTGTTTCAGCTCCTGATCCGCCTGCCACCTCTTTAGTTCTGCGACGCCCTTCCCTGCTTGCCGGCGCTCTATCTCTTTCTCCTTCTCCAACTGTGAGAGAAAAAGAGAAGGTTACTAAGGAACCCGTTAGAACTGAAGGAATAAGTTGGATATTCTCCGTCATGGCCACTTAAAAATTATTTCTTTTATTAAGGAAAGTCTTGTAAACATCTTAAGCGTCGTTTAAGAAACTTTTATGAAATATATTTTACTTGTCAAATTCATTCTTGGCGTATCTAATTACTTTGGAATAAACATGCAAACTTAAAAAAACAAGCAACTTTCATTCACTAGTCCGTCTGTGGTACAGACGCCAGCACATCAAGCTACCCGAAACTGTCATATTTTCCCAATCAACTTTGAATCTTATGCTTTAGCAATAAAGTTGAAAATATATTGAAGAAATTTGACAGATTGTAGTAGCTTGATGTGTTGGCGTCTGTACATTTATATGACAATTTCTCCTTCAAGCAAAACCTGTATGTTCAGTATTACTTGGGCTTATATCGGGCAGTATACAGATATCCCAAAAAAAGAAAGCTCTTCGGAAATCATCGTTTATCTTCGGAAATACGAACGCGCGATGATGATATCTAATATAGAGTTGTTGTCTATTTTGTATTATCATGATTACAACATTACAGATTAACAACTCTATGCAATTCAAAGTCAAAGTCAAAGTCAAATCATTTATTTCAAATAGGCACTTAAAAGGCACTTTTGAACGTCAAAATTTAAAATGAAAAAATAGAATTGATTCTAGTCGCCCATTCCAAAATGTAGTTTTCGTGTGGAGAAGAATGGGCAAGAAACTCCACCGTTACTCTTTTAAAATGTTTTACAAGTTTTTGTATACATTGTTTATATAATTATATGTGAAGACGATGCACCTAAAATAAAATTTAGTCTACCAAAAATGGTAAAAGAATTAAAAATATAACAGACTGGTAAATCAGTTATGTGATAGATACATGGTGTCCACATATTTACAAAGATTGAAAAATTTTACTAGTATTTTAACAAGTGTGTGAGTTACATTTGTCAAAGAATGTAAAAAACAATGTAAAAAAAAAATGTGTATGTATAAATTAAATTAGCAACCAGTTTGATTTTGTCTAGACTCTAGATTGCCCTATGGAGCAGGACCAGCATGTTTCCAAACATTGTTATCTTGGATATAATCCTCCAATTTGTAATATCCTTGTTTACAAAGTGTACTTTTTATATGAGTTTTAAATTTTCTTTCATTTAATTGTAATATATCAAAAGGTATTTTGTTGTAGCATTTAACACAGTACCCCATAAAAGATGTTTGCACTTTAGATAATCTGAAAAAAGGTTGATCTTATTTATCTTTATTTCTAGTATTAAAATTATGTCTATCACTTATTTTATTAAAAAGATGTTGATTTTTTCTTACATACATAATATTTTCATAAATGTATTGGCAAGGTACCGTCATAATATTAACCTTTTTAAATAGTTCCCTAAGAGATTCACGGCGACGTAGATTGTAAATGGCTCTGACAGCTCTCTTTTGCAAAATAAAAATGGATTCAATATCAGCAGCCCGACCCCACAGTAAAATGCCATATGACATAATACTGTGGAAGTAACTAAAAAAAAATTCCAAATAACTTTTCAATACTTTTGAGTGACAAAAGACTATCTGCGACCGGAGTAGGTAATTGGACAGAGATAAAACTTCCTACAAACGCGCAATGATAGGCGCACTACTACAGTTCGTTCACAGTTATTTTAACTCTAAAGCAGCAATCCAAACGCAACCTTATCGTAACGAGGATAAAGATCACTGTCACTTTGCCAGACTTCTCAGTGTCAGGAACCCAACAACACCGTTATTGTAACAACGTTATAGATCACTGAAATTTTGACAGTATTTATTTATTTATATAGGGTTATTGGAAAAACACCAGCAACCTCTTAAGAGGTCATTGTACTCTTCATTATGAACAACTTTTACTATGGGAACAAACCTGAAATCGCGGAAAAAAAATCAGCTGTTCCCTACATTATTTTCGTCTATCTCGACAAAATGTAGGGAACAACTGATTGGTTGCTGGTGTTTCTCAAATTACTGATGATAAGGACTCCCTACCTCTTTCTCCTTATCAGCTTTCTCTCTTCTCCTTGCTTCAATCAACTCCTTTGCTCGTTCCATTTTTTCTTCCACACTGCCTGGACTCTCTGTGGTGTGGAGTAGAGATTCCTGCAATATGGTGGCAAATTAAGAAAAGTAATTCCTAAAGTGTGGGTTTTGACAAAGTCATTGATGTATAAAAAAAAACGTGTGCGTTCGGGGATCTCGTCAAAAACGAAGTTCCTAACTCGATACTCGCACTCGTATACAGGGTGTCCGGTTTAGTGGATAACCTCTTAAGGAGTCATTGTAGTCATTATTAAGTAAGTAAGTTTAGTAATAAATAAATGAACAACTTTTACTGCGGGACCAAACATGAAATCTGGACAAAAAAATCAGCTGTTCCCTAAATTTATGTTCGCTTATCTCGTCAAGTTTTTCAGACTTTCGGCACACCCCGGACACTCCGTACAACGCGCGCGAAATAATTACCTACTACTACTACATAGCCAAATGACGTTGGTACACGTGCAAATGTGTGCGTAAACTCTAGTAGGGTTGGTTGTCGTGCGGAGCGTAAAAAAAATGGCGGGAACGACGACGACGCGACTAGAAAGGACTAGTTTGATTGTTTAACAATTAGTTAAACAATCAAACTAGTCCTTTCTAGTCGGGTTCGTAATGAAATAATAATAATATTATAATAGTTAAGTAATAAATGTAAAACTTTGTAACAATAACTTTAGTTTCGGAAGTCTTTGGATCTGTATTTTAGTTTATTGCCACCGACTTACGAAATTAAAGTTATTTTTCACTTTGTACTTAGTGTTTTTTTGGAAGTCGGTTTTTTTTTGCTAAATAGTTTTTATTTCTCGCTTTTTAGTGGGTCTGTTTATAAAGTATATAAGTTACAATAGCCGAATGTCAACTTGCTGTTCTCTTGGTACTCCATCATCAGCTCCATTTCACCATTCGCATTGTGACGAGCATAAATTGTGCTTAGCAAACATATTAAAGTAATCGAATCGCAACCTGTGAAATACTTATTATTGAGTAGTCCCGGTGGCCATCTGTGGTCTTCATCATCAATTCCACTTCACTAAATGTTGCTATCCCAGAGCAAATACCCATGCAAATAAGGTACTTAGCTAAATATTGCTTACACTAAAATATTTTCGTTTAAATGACCTACTTAACTATAAATAATCGGTTATTATCCTCTCGTGTGCCGGAACGTAGATCAACGCTCCAAATAAGTCAGTGTTAGTCTGCCGGAGCGTATATCTACGCGTAACTACGTGTCGCGCGCGTACTATTTTCCGCGGCAAACAGCGCCTTCGGTGCGCATTGTCGCCCGGAATACGAGGGGTTATATCGCATGGTATTAAAATGCGATATCTTACAAACATTTATGTAAATACAAATTCGGAAAAGCATCACAATATCGAACCATCGTGATTAAAACTCAGATAAAACTTTTAAATCGCAAAATTGTGTGTTCGTGTCAGCAGTACAGTGCTGCGGTTGTTTGTGAGCGCCCCGAGCTAATAACCGCCGATAATGTCGCGGGTGTGCGGGGTGAGGTGCGGTATCTGTAGGCCAATTCTGCTAATTTAAAACGTTCAAAATCTAGTCGCAGTCTCATCTCAGCGACAAACAAATGTCAAAAACTTGTCAAAATGTAGGGAAATTTGAAGTATTTTTGACAGATTGAGACTGAGATCAGACTGTGAACGTTCTTAGAAATTACGAGAATTGCCCCTCTGACGTCAGCGCGGGGTAGAGAGTGGCCATTCTGTACGAAGTACTATTAGGTATTCTGTGCTTTCGGGCTTCTGATTACATAACGACAGAATATGATATCTTTGTAATATTTTCTGTTGTTCCAAAAACTGCTTTGTAGGTAATAGTTGGTTTAAGATTGGAATTAATATTTCAGTTTGTGTGTCGAATGTTACATTTTTGTGCATTGTTTTTCGAATCGTTCAAAATGCTGCTTTATGTCTCTGTGTTAAAGTTTAAGTTCGTGATGTCTGCCTTTTGTTTTTTTTTTACGTTACGTAAATTACCTTCGTTATAAAAACTTTGAAAAAAGAGTAACTGCATGTTATTCTTCGTAAAGTTTGGGTATATTTAAATTAATATCAATAAGGGGTGTGAAAAGATACTTAAGGCGCTCAATTTCTTTAGTTATTTAAATTCCTTTTATTATCATTACCTACATAAAATATGATATTTTACACTCAAAATTTTAACGTTTTACGGTGACCTACGTTTGGACAGCGCCTTAACAAATCCTATATTCACTTATTCTTCGTATTATTGCAATTATCATTGGCAAATTGGTTTGAAATGTTGACGTGTCATTCAATACATACGCGAGCTAGACTGACATTGGCGCCGATTCCCTTATTCACAAACTAAACTAAATTTAAGTTCAGTGCATCTTTTTCTTTGTATTTCAATAAGAAAAGGACAGAAGATAAATATTAATTTAGTCCTGTCAAATTAGTCAGCGCCTGACGTAAATTGTTTAGTAACCAATTTTTTAATCACGTCTAAACTTGTCTATAGAGTACCTACTAACTAATATTTTTCTGTCCTTTTCTTATTGAAATAGAAAGAAAAAGATGCACTAAACATAAATTTAGTTTAGTTTATGAACAAGGGAATCGGCGCCATTAGTGGTTTTCAATTCCAAAAAAATAATGTATACTTATATTAAAACATTCTTTTCTTTCTGTCAATAGTTTGAAGTCGCAAGAGACAGAGTGATGTTTGGAACAGATGATGATTTTTAGCGAAGGTCATCATCGACGGATCGTCTTGATGATTCTATGTTCTATGTTAAGGGTTTGGTTTCCGCACTTAGTCCTTCAATTGGACCATTGTGCGTGGGCCATGGCGGCCGTCGGTGGTTATTCCAACCAGCCCACCTCCCTCCAGAAGCTGATTAGGTCTCCTGGTCTATTGAGAACATCTGTGTACGATCTGGGTGTCCCGAGGGTTTCTGATCTACTCTGGGTGACGCCTGTGCACTCAAAGAGCACATGCGTAACGGTTTCTTCAGCCTCCATGCAAGCTCTGCACAGCGGACTGTCCGTTATGCCTATAGTGTGGAAGTGTTTATTCAGTGAGCAGTGTCCCGTGATGGTCCCCGTCTTGATGATTATAATTCTATTAAAAAAAAAAAATCGTTACGGCCGCAAATCAATATCACCTGACACTAACCTGCAAATTGCAAAAAAAAAAACGAAAGAAAATTTCAATTCCGCGGGCTACTCTGACGCTTTCGCGTAAATAAATAGATAAATAACAAAAAAAACCGCTTTATTATTATTATAGAAGAAAAAACGAACTATCTTTATCAAAGTCATTGACTGACACCGCGGTCACACGGTGTCCGCCAACAATAGATTTTCTATTGTGTCTGTTAGTCAACGTGTTAATTGTTATTTATACCAACCAACGAATGGTATTCAATTTCAATGAGGAAATCATGCATCTACGCGCATTTTTGTAATACTCCTCTTAAACGCATTTAATGACTTCAACAATGGCCCCGATTCTGTTGTTCACAAACTAAACTAAATTTAAGTTCAGTGCATCTTTTTCTTTCTATTTATTAAGAAAAGGACAGAAGATAAATGTTAGTTTAGTCCTGTCAAATTAATCAGCACCTGACGTAGATTGACGTATTTTTAGTAGCCAATTTCTTAATCACGTCTAAACTTGTCTATGGATTATCTAATTTGACAGGACTAATATTTATCTACTGTCCTATTCATAATGAAATAGAAAGAAAAAGATGCACTGAACTTAAATTTCATTTAGTTTGTGAACAACCATGAACAACAGAATCGGGGCCAATAACTTTTGCTCATTGTTTCTTAGTTTGCTAAGTATTGAGTCTTTTCACACCACGTATGTAGCTATACAACAATAAAAACAACTACAAAACAAACATTGCCTAACACCTAAACAAAGATCACAAAACAAAAAATATGCTTGTCTGTAAAGTCGGTTTACGGACGATAGTTTTACATGATAACGTCTTATAGAAACATTGATGAATAAATGTGTCACTAGCCAACATTTGGGCCGATCGTGCCTCTCTATCGCTTGTTCCGCGCTCTCGCTTGCACGCACAGGCTCAGGCGGAACGTGACACTTTTTCGTGCGTGCAGCCGGTGTTCATCGATTTATAAGACGTTCGACGGCACGGTTGGCGCAGTGGATAAGCGATTGTCTGCTGCGCTGCGTGTCGCGGGTTCGATTCCCGCACGGAACAAATATTTGTATGACCTACAAGTAGTTGTTCCGGGTCTGTCTGTTTGTGTATATGAGTTTAAATGTTTGTAAACGCACCCACGATACAGGAGTAATTAATTCCTAGTGTGGGGCAAGGTTTTTCGCAGCGGGATTGTCCGAAAGAGTTACCAACTTAGTGCTACCCCGGAACATATAGGGCTAAGGAAGGAACACGGGTGGGTTTTAGTCAGTAAGTGTCTGACACTCCCTTCTGCTCCAACCAGAGCGGGAGGGGTCATTTGTGATTTCCTTACCATAAAACAAAAAAAAAAACACGTCAAAAAAATCTTCTTCAAAATTTAAAACTCACCTGTGCATTCTCCGGAGAATCGGGCAAGCTGGACGTGGGGGCCTGGCTGGGCCCCGGCTCGTCAGCCTTGACGGGGCGGCGCACGCACACATCGCCATCGCACACCATGGCATCCGGAGTATGGGGCGCGTCTGCGGGGCCGGTCTTAGAGATCTTGGCGCGGGGGGAGCCGGATTCTAGGAATTTATCAGAGCTCCTATAAATCTCATTTTTATTTTGATCAAAAATATAGGAATATTCCCAATAGTCCCCTCTAGCCCTGTCCTCCGGGGTGACAGCAGGGAATTGTCTTCCCAGTTGTCACCGGGGTGACAATTTGTGCCGACTGTTTCCTTTGAAAACTTTCCCAGCTGTCACCCCGGAGGACAGGGCTAGAGGGGACTAATGGGAAAATTCCAAAATATAAGTTCCCACTGAAATCTTATTTTGAGTTGATTATCGCAACAAGTCATCATCTGCCTAGCCTTTTCCCAACCATGTTGGGGTCGGCTTCCAGTCTAACCGGATGCAGCTGAATATCAGTAATTTACATGGAGCGACTGCTTATCTGACCTCCACAACCCAGTTACTCGGTAATAGATACCCCTTGGTAAGACTGGTTGTTAGACTTTTTGGCTTCTGACGAACCGTATTTGAACCGCTTTTTGTCCCGATATTCCCACGGGATAGACACTTACGCGGGTGAAACCGCGGGGAGCAGCTAGTAAATAATAATTATGGGGAAAATTTTGTCATATCATTAAAAATTAATATCATTTTGGACATAACAGCGACCAATCTGAGTCTCAATTGGACCGATATAAGCAAAAATGATCCAACCCACAATACCGACAATTTCGAGTTTTTGTACCTACTCCAAAAATAACTTATATTTTAACATATCAAGGACTCATGTCATAACTCTATGTTAATAAATTGACGAAAATCCGTATGATCCAACCCATAGCTGTCATATCGAAGTCAATTATCTCCAAATGAGGTTTGTGTGGATTGGATAATTTTTTCGTAAATCGGACCAATTATAAGGGCATTTTGGGCACAAATGTGTCTGTCATTTGAAAAACCTAATCCCCCATTACGAAATTCCATATAGGTAAGCTACGAACCTATCTCAGGGTCGACCTTCGTTTCATTAGCAGCAACCTGGTGCAGCATGGCAGCTTGCTCGGTCTGCATGAAGCTGACTGTCTGCTGCATGTTCTGCTGGATGACGGTGGGCTGGGTGGTGGTTGGATGGACGCTGGGCGGCGCGGTGTTGGTGGATGACGTGGATGCCTGCACCCCGGGGGATTGGGACGATGACACGGATGGCTGCTTCTCTTTGACTGGAAGAGGAGTATATTTTTATTTCATCAAGTTAATGTATCTTTTTCAATTCATATCTAGTTGTGTACTTTTTAAGTGTATCATCACTGACATCGGTGAAAGAAAAAATCGTGAGAAAATCTGGACTTATTTATTCTTTAATTTCAGGCGGTAAAGGCCCATATACAGGATGTCCCTGGAAGTATGGATCAAATCGAATAGGGGCGTGGGCAAGGTCATTTCCAAACTTTTTGATCCTGAGAATGACTGATGATTGAGAATTATTTTACGGTTCAAAAGTTGTGACCAATTTTTTTCAATCGTTTCGCATAGTGCTCAAAGAAAAAAAAATCATTGAAAATAACTATCAGGGCTGTGAAAAAAACTTAAATTGACAGTTCTTGATAGTTTTTTTAAAATGATTTTGTTCTTTGAGCACTATGCAAAGTGACTAAAAATAAAAAAAAAGTTGGTCATAACTTTTGAACCGTAAAAAAATTCACCAACATTCTCAGGATCAACAACTTTGGAAATGACTACCCCACGCCCCTATTTGATTTGATCCCTACTTCCAGGGACAGCCTACATAGATACTTTAACCTAAACATACATATTTTGACTCTAAAATAATACTTCAGTAGCTTGTTCTTGTGCTGCTCTGTGGTATTTGTCCGCGGAAGCGACGGAACACCACGTCCTGCGGCCAGAAGTTTTCTTCCATGACAACGGGCAGATAACAATTCGGCACGCGCACCACGAACGCCTTGAAGTTGACGTTGCGGTGCGACTCCAGTAACTACACCCTCGGAGTGTACCTATTTTTATTATGTAGAAGATACTTACAGTGCTCTTCAAGGATCCTATCTATTCTGGTTGCCAGGTTGCTAGGCTGCACGCCGGCGCAGACCACCTCCAGTGGCGTGCCATTCCGACCTATGAAGAACAGCGAAGGAACTGGCACGAATTGATCTGGTTGTGGAGTTAGGGAATGATTTTTTTTATTGCAGAATGGGCCCACTCTCGACCTCTATCACGCCAGATGGAAAGCGATGGATGAGGTCTATGATGGAACGAGCGTGCCCAGAAGATGCCTAAGGCACTGGAACTCCCGCGCATCGACGAAACACAACAGGCTGCTTGACGCCGGACTCCGGTGAGAGGGTGGTCGCAAACCAGGCGGGCGTTAGCCCTACCAACGTAAGGAAGAATTGGCTAGTCAAATAAGGTGTTGGGTGTGACTGTCCAGGATGCGCCGAGCGCGAGCTTCAGTTGAGTACTGGCGGAACAAACTGCGCTACACGAGGAGGCTTCTTCGTGCATCCCAAAAAGATTGAAAGATTGCGTAAGATATAGGGTTGTATAGCATAATATACAAAAATCCCTGTCACCTGCACACGTTAGGAAGTAATGTCCGCAGCAGCGAATGTTATCCGCGTTGCTGAATTTTGGGAGAAACAAATTTAAAAAAAAAGTTTATTTTTATATTTTAGCCATAGACACGCTAAGAAGAAGATAGCAATATCAACAGGGACTAGCCTTCGCCGTGGGAGATTTTATAGTGCACAAGTGTGCGCGCAGACACGGGTGCACTCTCTCTTCCCTTACTCTCGTTTGGAAGTTGGCGGTGTGATGCCCCCGAGCATCGGAAAGCATGTTAAGCCGTTGGTCCTGCGCCTGATCTCTCTCCGGTCGTGTCGGAAGACCAGATAGTATGCAGGTAAAAGAGGCTAAAGGCGGATGTAAGGAGTGCCTCAGGGCATATCGTTATAAAGGATACAAATCTGCGCGAAGTGTATGTAGTTGTCGGATCCGCTCTTCAGCTTGACAGCGAGAAAGTTGCTTTGGTCTGACAGACGGTCCAGCACAGCAGCGTCATCGATTGTGGCCGCCATCTCCACTGACATCTCGTTATCATCTGAGGACAAGGTAAAAAAGGCTTGAATAAAAATGTTTTGCTGCTACAATGATAAATAAAACAAAAACATGATGGGTTGAAGGAAAACGTCATGAGGAAACCGGCATGTTCTAGAACCAAAAATTCGAAGACATGTAACATATACCAAGCGGCACTGGACCCGTTTGGTGCTACAATAATGAGCAAACATTGTAGTAGCTAGATGCAATGGCAAGCGCAGTTGCCGAGCGTGGCGTCCTGATTTCGATCCCAGGCACTACGCCGGGGGGAAACTCCGCTTCCGCGGCAAATTGCGGCGGAGCGGACGTACCTCCGGCGTGATCTCATGGCGGCATAGAAAGAGCGACTGTCGCAACCCAGCGCAGGGCACGCCATGATAGTGGCTATAAGACCCCTCTTTGAGGAGTGGCTAGAAAGGCGCCACGGCGCCCTCATAGGTGAGGACCTGCGTCAGGCGGTAGGCCGCCTGACGCAGGTCCTCACCGGATACGGATGTTTCGGGAGGTACCTGCACATCATCGGGCAGGAGGAAACGCCCGGGTGTCACCACTGCGAGGATCGCCTAGAGGACACGGTGGAGCATACGGTGGAGATCTGCCCCGCTTGGGCAGATGGAGATGTCAGCATTATAAGGAAGGCAGCCTGCCGGGGCAGCGGGATTGTCCGAAAGGGTTACCGCCGCCCCGGGACATAAAGGGCTAAGGAAGGAACAGGGGTGGGTTTTGGTCAGTAAGAGTCTGACACTCTCTTCTGCTCCACCCTGAGCGGGAGGGGTCATTTGATAATTTCCCATCCACAAAAAAAAAGGCTGGAAAATTTGTTGTAGGGATTTTCTATTAAAACCTTAGGAGTAGGCCGGAATCTAGATTCGTGCCCGCCCAGTTAACAGCAATATACTCGTCCTGTACAGGGTAACATCATCGACGCGCAAACTGTAACCAAGAAATCAGCACATGATTCTAGACCCCTTTTTTTTGTGGATGGGTAATCATCAAATGACCCCTCCCGCTCTGGGTGGAGCAGAAGGGAGTTTCAGACTCTTACTGACTAAAACCCACCCGTGATCCTTCCTTAGCCCTTTATGTTCCGGGGTGGCGGTAACCCTTTCGGACAATCCCGCTGCCCCGGCAGGCTTCGGCCCTTACGGGCCCCTTCCTTAATGCTGACATCTCTTTGAGGCGCGCGTGGAACACGTACGCGCCGTCCGGCACGGGCCTGGTTCCTGATCGGACGGAGAGTTACCCATTACTCTCCGCCCGCAGGCCAGCGCCTACGGTAGCCGGGAGTAGTCACGCGGCTCCCGACGGTCGGGGTGTCTCCCGCGGCGGCTGGGACGTAAGTTTCTCTCCTTCAGCCGACCCCCAACTCCTTCGCTAGACCCCCTAACGTACAAATATTTCGTCAATTATCAAAAAATTGTCAATTAGCTGACAACCAGTCTTACCAAGGGGTATCGTATTACCCAGTAACTGGGTTATAGAGGTCAGATAGGCAGTCGCTCCATGTAAAATACTGGTAGTCAGAAGGCTCGGCAGATGATGATGATGATGATATAAAAAAAAAATAAACTGCTGTTTCATAAAGAAGTTCAATAGATACATACTACAGATGCCAACACATCAAATTACCCGAAACTGTCAAATTTTCCCAATCAAAACGTATTATTATTAGCCTGTGATGTCCCACTGCAGGGCAAAGGCCTCCCTACTCTCTTTCCACTTCTCTGTTCAAAGCAGATAAGGATCAGTTCTTGCTGAAGGAGTCCAGCTCATCCCGCCATCTGTCTGGGCCTGCCACGATGTTCTACGATGTACACGTACTAGTATTTTTATAAGTAACCGACGGAAAATTTAAACGCAGGGGGGTCCAGTTCCAGTATCGTGTACTGAGTCTGAATCTGTAACTGGTTGCGCGTCGATGTCACATAGAACACTTTTATCCCGATATTCCCACGGGAATGCGGGTGAAACCGCGGGGCGCTGCTAGTTAGAAATAAGACGAAAAACGTTTGTTATAGAATTTTCTAGATCAGTAGATATTATAGGTACCGCCACGACTATTGGCATTACATGTCGTTTTATATTTAAACTAGATTTTACTTAATATTATGCATGACACATGTTCTGAGTGACACACAAAGTTATTTTGAAGCCGCGGGTGGCAATAACGACATGCAATACCTAACTTAAGAGATTATAATCACTATTGTGTTTTATACTAGGTCCTTACATATGGAATTGTGTCGATCGATCAGAATGCCAATTCTGGTAATTTAAAATGTTCAAAATCTAGTCGCAGTCTCATCTCGGCGACAAACAAATGTCAAAAACTTGTCAAATTATAGGAAAATTAGAGGTATTTTTGACAGATTGAGACCGAGATCAGAGGGGCAATTCTCGTAATTTTAAGAACGTTCACTGTCTGGCTTCAGTCTCAATCTGTAAAAAAATATTTCTAATTTCCCTATATTTTGACAAGTTTTTGACATTTGTTTGTCGCCGAGATGAGACTGCGACTAGATTTTGAACGTTTTAAATTACGAGAATTAGCCTTCAAACTGTGAACGTTCTTAAAATTATGAGAATTGTTACCAGTAAGGAATACGCTATATTCTTTAGTGACCTTATTGCTGTGTTTAACTGCCCCATTGGTCTCGTAGTCGCAAGCGCGACTGCTAAGCGTGGGGTCCTGGATTCGATTCCCGGGTCGGGGAAAGTGTTATTGAGTTTTCCCATTAGGAATTTCTTAGTCTTACCCCGTGCCTCGGAAAGCACGTTAAGCTGTCTGTCCTGCGCCTGACCTCTCCGGTCGTGTCGGATTGCCGTCCCATCGAACTATGAGAGTGAGGGAAGAGGGAGTGCACCTGTCTCTGCGCGCACGCTTGTGCACTATAATATCTCCTGCATACCTGGCTAATCTTCGCGTTGCAAAGCAAAAAGAGGAGGAGAAAGTAAAGATCGTAGCAGGTGGAGTTCTATAGTTTTTGCTTATCCCATGGAGAAGCATCAGTTTATCTTAAATATATAAAATTCAAAGTACTGACTGATATATCAACGCACAGCCTAAACCGCTGGCCCTAAAGACATGAAATTTGGAGGGTGTATTCTTTGTGAGGAATAGGTATCCACTAAGAAAGGGTTTTTCGAAATTTCACCCCTAAGAGGATGAATGGGGGGAGGGTGAAATTTCACGCGAACAGAAGCTAGCATAAGTATATAATAAAGGATCAATGTAGAATCGGTACCTACTGATTTATTTTCTTGCAAATTCCTGTCTGTATTCTAATCCAATTTTAACCCAAAATAATCTGTTAGAAAAATACAAAGTTAATAATACACCAAATAACATTTTTAACTGCAACTTTAACCAATAAAACGTTTTTTGTCACGGCCAGTGGTGCCAATTGCCAAATCTCGAACACTGATGCTGCAATGTGGCATACTGCCAGACTGGTACAGTGGACAGCACACATATGTATACATTTAAGAAAATACAAAGACAAGCTTCTGTCAGTTGCCGGGGCAGCGGGATTGTCCGAAAGGGTTACCGCTGTCCCGGAACATAAAGGGCTAAGGAAGGAACACGGGTGGGTTTTAGTCAGTAAGAGTCTGACACTCCATTCTGCTCCATCCTGAGCGGGAGGGGGTCATTTGATGATTTCCCATCCACAAAAAAAAAGCTTCTATCAGTATTGGTTTCATTGTTGAAACCTATATATTTACTAGCTGACCCCGCAAACGTCGTTTTGCAAAAAAAAAAGAAATTGGGGTATGAAAAATAGATGTTGGCCGATCCTCAGACCTACCCGATGTGCACACAAAATTTCATACAAATCGGTCCAGCCGTTTCGGAGGACTTTGGTAACAAACATCGCGACACGAGAATTTTATATATTAGAAGAAGATTTATTTATATTACCCATTTATGTCACCCATCCACAGACCAACCGCGGCAAGCGTAGCCTAACCTGATGGATCGACCAGTGCGGCTGTTATAATTTAGAGTTTAAATATCAACCTTGTCTCAAGGTGATTTTTTTTTTGCACGCCACATTTTTGTGTCAATAGTTTCTTCAAAATATGTATTTTTTTCTTATCTTTTTGTATATTGGCACCTTGTAGGTATTTCCTAAATATTCGTGATTTTTTTTTGATTATTTAACCGGGTTTCACCAAACTAAATAAACAATTTATCTACCTATCTATCTACTTACAGTGTCTCAATATTTTTGCCGTTGAGTGTACAGTTGGCAATGTAGCGTGTGACATACGGGCTGACTCACTAACAGGTGGGCATCATTATATATTTGTAATGTTGTGAACTCGTTGTTATGACGCGTTCTTGTTTGGTCTTATAAGGTAACTGTTTCCTTTGCATGTTTAAAAGAATTAAATAAAAAAACTAAAATTTTAAGTAGACTTCTTTCATTTTTTAAGGTGAAGTTTAAGTTTTTACATTCCAGCAGCGAAGAGAATGTGTTCCAGAAGTATACACCCTAAATGCATAACAAAATATCGGTTAAGCCCGGCTAATGAGATACAATTGATTTTCTATTGTATATGTGTATTGTATTGTATATGTGCAGTCAGCAAAGGAGATAAGTATGCAGGGTCATCGAATATAGTTGAAGTTTAGTAAGAAAGCAACTGATGTTTTCGAATAAAATTTAATTTAATTAATAGAAAACAAATAGTTAATTTATCAAATTAAATTTCTTTCGAAAACATCAATCGGTTTCTTAGTAAACTTCAACTATATTCGACGACCCTGTATAATTATCTCCTTTGCTGACTGTACATGTGGTACGCGTCGGGTCAAACTACATAGTTTCACAACCTGATTCATTTTGAAGGACACTGCTAATCCATTGCTTCATATGTTCACAAAATTTGTCTGTTTATGACAAAGGAGATCACCCAGATTGGGCTAATTTTTATTTTGCCGGCCAACAAACATAAACGCATTATTTAAATAGAATTCAACATTATAATCATTTTTTATTACTATACCAAAGTTCTCAGTCAATTCAATGAGATTATATTTCGGTTTGAATTTTAGCCTCAAAGTATCACTCAGTGTAGATGTAAAGCAGTTTTTTGTTTAGTCAAAAGTGTTATTTCTATGTGGTGCAATGGTAGTCAGTTGCCATTTTAGTTTCACGTCCATTATAAAAAGTCCCGGGAAAAAAAAAAATTCTTTATTGAACATTTCAATGATTATTCTCTACTTATAATTCTCCTGGTCTAACAAAAATATTCTCTAAACCTTCAGCAGGAATGTTTATGACAGACAGGTGCCTTGCATGCCCCATGTACCATACAATACACATCACATGGGAGCAGCAGCCGATAGTTCTTCTGCCATTACGGCAAGAGCAATAATAATGCGCAATAGCTTGCCTGCCTGTGAGAGCTGTGTCTATGGCTATATAAACATGATATGTTTGTAAACGGATATGCCGGGACTGGATTCGCCCTCGAAGTATGTAGAGATCCCTCCCTTCAACTTCTCGCAGATGTTCAGCAGGTATATTTCCTCCGATTTCAATGACAAACATACCAGTTGCCTGTATGTGCTCTGCATAATAACTACGTGCCTGTTTAAGTTGGTATATACCAAGGGCGAACAAAATAAGGTCTTCTTCCGTTAATATAGGGAACGGGATATCAGACAGATTCGTATTTATTGGCTGAAACTGTGCACGTCTTCGGTTATAATTGTATCTGGTTACCAGATCACCCAATGTATTTGGAATATTAATTCTTTCTTGAATGATTTCTAAAAATCTTGGGGCGCGCACATTGTCCACAATCACTTGATGATATGCGTTTAATATTGCTGCTGCTATCCTAAAATATTCAATCATGTGCGGTAAGGCACGATTGCAATGAACGATTCGTAATAGTCGAAAATCCCTCTTAAATCGTCCATTAATGACTTCGACCACCCAGCGGCATATGGTAACAAGGCGTGACTTGTTTGCTTGTACCGTAGTCAGTTGCGTTTCATTAGCATCCTTTGTTTGGGGCATATGCACTGAATATCCATGAGATTGTAGAGGTAATGCCGCGTCTCTAAAGCCGCGATCAAGGATAAATACGTCTCCTGGTCTATAAAACCAATGAAATACACTTTCTTCGTCCTCAAGAATAGAATTCATTACATAGGCGTCAGAAGTTGTTGCAGCGTGTGGTCCAGACACCTCTATAATATGACCGTCACAACATACAAATAAAAAAGGCTTCGTCAGATTTCTATATTTATGGTGACTGTACGTGAGTCTTTGAAAAAAGTAGTTGGAGCTTTTTTGGTTATATACAGCGTGTATCGTTTGGGCTATAGCTATCTTGATGCATTAAATATAACAGCTGGTATACAGTCACTATACATAGTTTCAACTCAAAATAAAATACTCTAAGAATTGATACCAAATTTTCGGTTTCATTGGTTTCTTAAATTCAAATCATAACAAACGTGTCACCGCACTACGTAGGTCAATAACTTTTTAAGTTACTTGCCAATATCACGATAAATCTCTTCCGTAACTCTGCGCGCCTAGTACCGTAGCCTACTGCAGCGCAGGCGGTGTTTGTCGGCGCCAACTGACGGAATATTCCGCTGCCGCCGCGCGCGCGCGCAATAAGCCATACGTACTTTACCGTGATGTAAAAATTAATGTGTAATTCTAATTATTGATTTACAGTTTACTCGTTAATATTAAGCCAGAAATTGCACGTAAAAACTGGAATAACAAAACTTACGTATACAATCGTAACAAAGTTTAGGAAGGTACCTAGGTTAACTAGTTTCATCCCTTATTATTACTTTATACCGAGTAAACAGTAAAATCTTAAAGCTTTGCTTAATTTAGTAAATTGACTTACATTTTTAAAGATGGGGTTCGATGTGGTGACCTTGGTATTGTATGCACAAGGCCGCTCACTTGTTCATGGACACACATTACGTAGCATGTCTGATGTTATAGTCCTGAAAGCGGCCTCAATCCGCACTTTAATTTGTATCACACTGCACTGCGTACACTACACACGCACTATGGGTGCTGACCGTCGTTGCTCAGCACTCGCCATAGGTACCTGATTACCTATGGTTAGAGGCACCAAGCCGATGTACCATCCGAGATCAAACTAAAACATGCCGACGAAGGCATCTATCGACGCTCAGCATCTGGTCTACTCTCAATAAAACGGCGCCGGTACAGTTCTCGGGCAACTCGCAAATTACTGATGCGCATAATTATCATAGGGATAAAAACGAGTGTACTAGACGCAGGACAGATGTCGACTGACGGCGACGAGCAAAGCAATAACAAAAATGAAGCTCCTATTCCCTGCTATCCTGGTACGTAAATATTATTTCGTTAAATTTGATACCTATAGGGTAGCTGTCCCTATTAGTGTCCACTACTGTTAAAAATATTATTCAAGATTATTTTACATACTAATAATAATTTCAACTAAACTCCGTTAAACTTTTAAGTAAATCTAACACAACCGAGCAAACTAATTACGAATTCAAAATTGAAAAATCATTCATTTTTTTTTTTGGGTGGGAAAATCATCAATGACTCAGCTGCCGCCCTGGGTGGGGCGGAAGGCTGAAGGAAGTGTTAGACTCTTACTGACTAAATACCACCCTGTTCCTTCAGTTGCCCTTGCATTCCGGGTTATCTCGTTAGAATATTCCCGCAATCCCGGAAATTCCCAAAACTCCGGAAAATCATTCATTTCAATCCATTAAAGATCATAATATGGGTTCGCGTTATCTCGTTATAAGTCTGAAATAAAAATTGTATTTACCAGGAGTAATTGAAACTACACGGACTGCAATTGGTTCACGTACCCTAAAACCCAGGTTTACACACACATCGATGTTACATTGTGTGTGTAACGACGTAATCAGGGTTCTGTGAGCAAACGATATTCAATTCGGAAATAACAATTCCTGTTACTCATGCGCTTCTAGTACTTTTATTAATTTCTTTCGACAGTTAGATGCAATTTTGCGACATTTTCTTATTTGAATTATAATAACAAAGACTAAACGTGCTCAAACTAATAAAACCTATGTACCACTCAAACAGCACCGACAGACCGTGAACTCCGATAATTCTTTCGGTTAGTTCTACACACAAAAATTATGAGTGCGTGGTATTATTTTGTAATAAAAAAAAACGATTAACTTGTTGCTAATAATTTACGTCTTATTTAGTAAAAAAATAACCTTATTTTAAAAATTATGAACGGAACCCACTGTGATTTTATTTGTACTAGGAGAAGAATAAGTTGCGAAGAGGTGAATTGAAATGATGTTTTGGGTTCAGTTGGACAAAAAAATGGTTTCTAAATCCTTTTCCTATTCTAAGTACTAAAGGCAAATAATAATGTTTATTTAAGCAATTAATTGCCGGTAGGATGCACGTAAGGATTCGATTTTTATGATCAATTCAATGGTTGTACAAGCTGTCGATTTTTCGAAAAAATCGTTTTAATGCGATCTTCAAGCAAATCGATTCAATAGTAACGTGAATCGAATCTCTTGGATCGTATGTGTAAATAAAGGCTCTTAATAGTTCAAGTTCATATTTGCCCAAAGCATTGTGCTGACAATCATAAACAGCGAATAGGTAGGTTTATCTATTTCAAACAAGATCAATTACATAAGTATGCCGACACTTTTTAACTTGTCCGAAGATTGAAACATATTAGTCATCCATCTGAATTAAAGTCATTGAATTACGCTGGAAAGGTTATCAAATATTATTGACGTACCTACCTGACTGGCAACTGTAAATATGTAACAAAACAGAGGTGTGTTAAATGTTGTTTAAAATTTTTTAATTACGATTTTTGAATGAATTTTTAGAAGATCGATGTAAGAAGAGCACGGGATTCGATCTGTGAATCGAATGAAAAATCGAATTAAAGCAAAAAATCGTTCATCTTTATGGCCACCAAAATAAAAGGTTAGAAATAATGTTAGGAAATTTACAGGAATATTGTTTTTGAATTAGGTATTTACTGTATTGTAGGTATGATGGAAAGGTGGGTAGCGGGTGGAAGATTACTACGAGGTAGATAATAATTATCTACAAAGTAATCTTCTACAAAAGGACAACCACGTAAAAAACCAACAAGTGTGTAAATGATACGTGACAATTCAAGCAGGTATCTAAATATTTCGTTAACTTTTGATACCTAGACCAATTAATTGTATTGTAGGTAGCTAGTTCACAAACATAATCAAAGTTTTGGAAAAGTCAGTAATAATATTTTGTGAATAAAAAATAAACATGCGGAACCGTTTATTCAGAAATACCAGGAGTAGGAGGTTTATCTTTACTTACAAATAGTTCGTTGACACCGATCAGCTGTTTTAGTGCTAGTGATGTGTTTATTTCAATTTGAAAAGTTCGGTTTCTGGTATCAATGTATTAAAAAATCTCATAACTTCCGAACATGTAGCGATAGGATTAAAAAACCCTTCCTATATCGTTTGATATCATCCAAAGAAGGCGTGCCCTTTGTATGTATATACCTTTTCCGTTACAGATTGTATATATGTACCGTCGCATATAGTAATAGCGTTTCTTTGTTCTATAGAGCTTTCTGGATTTCCATATAACGTTTCTGGTAATAATAAGTTCCTTTGTGCTACATCTTGTCGATTTAAATGGTCAAATCCTAAGTGTATAGGAACAAAATCACGCACTAACGCTTCACGACCTAAGGTCAATAGTCTTTGAAAACGGGATTCGCTTGTTCTAAAAATCAAAGCGAGCCTCGCATTAGAATCCCCTGTTCGAAGTTTGGCTAATGTTGCAGCCAGTATAGTTTTTTTGTGTCTGTTACTATTTAAACTGGATATATTGTCGAGCAAATTGGAAAACTGCTCATGACTAAGTCCAATCCAAGTGTGGAATTCGTTTGCATTTATAAGTTCATATTGTTCAAAGTTGAGTATCTCTGTTGTTATTTGATTTCGCATTATAGTTAGAGCACTCACTATTTCAGAGGCCGTAAAATCTTCTACGAGATTATCCTGTAGAGGAAGTGTATGCCAGAGGTTTTGCTCCAGATGTTCTTGACACACGCGAGCATTTTCTGGTATCAATAAATTGTAACGTCCGATCAGAAGAACAATCACACTATGTGGAATTCTAAGTCGGGTCACATTCTGGCAATGTTGAAAAACACAATTCACTGTTGTGTTTGGAGTACGAACGAATCCTGGTAATGTCAGTGTTGGATGGGTTCGGGGTACTTCCGGAGCAGGTTCATCTGGCAGAGCATCGATGACTTGATTTGCCTCGCGAACTCGTCGTTGAAAAGTCCTTTCAACTCTTTGCCAACATGGTCGGCAAATGAAGTCTGTTGGCTCTTCCTGAAAAGAATAATAAATAAAATGATTAAACACCTACTTTGATTAAAAACCTTTGATTATAACGGTAGTGTTGCCTCCAAACCGTGCCAGATGTAGTGTGTGTAGTGTTATTGTGTTAACCATTATGAATTATTATTATTATTATCGTATATGACATGTTTTTTTTTTATTAATTGATAGAAGTATATGCACTAATACTAGTTTGTAAGTTGTTTATGTTCTTACTAACAATATTGGATTGTACTGATCTGACAAATAAATGAATTGAATTGAATAAACTACAATGATTAAAATTGTTCGTACACGTGACAAGACTGCCCAGTAGTGGTGTAGGTACGTTATACGTCCAACTGGAAAGAGACTAGCATGGTATGGAGTTACTATCATTTAGTTGTACCAAAAAATATAAAATAGGTTACCTGTCTCGCAACCAGCTCCTCGATAACTATCTGCGCCATGTCGTTATGGTGTTCTTCTCGTGAAGTCCACGTATAAGTCCTTCGACCTTCACATGGTTCACGACATTTTATACACAACATTTGTGCCATTATAGCAACAATAAAACGACAAAAAACAACAATAACACGACAAAAAACAACAATAACACTATAACAAAAACAGCAATGACAAAACAACGATAAAACTGGGAGCACAGCGGTGTAGCCGTCCGATGTAACAGAAGTTGCATGGAGAACTGAAGGCAAGCCGTGCGGTGAGCGCCGTGTGGTCAGTGCGAGCGAGATAGCATGTGACGCAGGCGCAGGTAGCTGCTACCTTTTTTACATTCTGACTCGCACGTTATTCCAAGAAATATAATAATAATTAGGTTTCTTCCACAAACTGAATAGATGTTCTGAGTTTGAATAATATCTCACAGACTTGACTTAGAACTTTAGTGTGGTAATAAAAAGTGTTTATACAGGGTGGAATCGAAGTCATGGGCATTATTTTAACCTAAGGCACTACTCACGATACTGATTGCATTAGGGCTATTAATACGCAAATCAAAAATATTATTAATGCAAGTAAGGAAAACCTTAAAAATGTAGTAAGTCAAATTGCACAAGGCTTATTATTGCAAATAAACACTTAAAGTAATTAAAACAAAATACTTCGTTAACGCCAATAATTGTTGAAATATCAAAATCTTAAAGCGCAGTACAGCGCAAAGCGAAATGTAAACAAACATCACCTGCGCGCGCGCGGGTTTTTCCTTACAAGTAATAATAACAATGGGCTACAAGACATTCCGTCCGGCGGGATTCCCTGAACGCACTCCGCCCCACTCCCTCACTCGCAAAAATACGAATATCACCCCCGCGCGGGGTATGCTTCCCGCCGCAACACGAAGTCACGAACCCGGAACCAGTGTCATAACGACTGCGCAGGTGCATTGACGCGTAATTGATTTATTGATCCCGTGACGTAATCGCCGTACTCGCCGCTCGCGGCATACGGTGCTTGGATTGCAGTGTATTAAGTGTTAGTTTAGTAGTTGTGTGTTGTGTGTGTGTTTGTGTACACGATGCCTCGACCGCGTAATGTGCAGGCTAGGTACACCAACCAACAATACCTACAAATGGTTGTAATTTACGATCGCGCAAGAAATTTAGTATGAACTCGTGAAATGTTCCATCGGCGCTACCCGAACGACCCTATTCCTTCACGGGGTCTCATTCCACCAGAACCACTCAGAACCTGTTGGATTTTTCGTCTTTTCACGTGCCAGCACATGCACAAGCTCGTGGAAGAGCACCCGTTTACCCTCTGTCACTTTACCGACAAATAAGGTTTTTTCAAAACAATCCACAAGCTAGGTACGTAAATGTTTTTTTTTAATGTATGTTAGTTGACGTAGTTTTGACCGTCCTAAGCCGGCAAAGTACGAAGGGAAAATTGGAATTTATTATGAATCAATTCATTGGCAACTTACGAATGTCACGTGAGTCGGGCGGGGTCAAAGAATTCACGCCCAATGACGCGCGTACGGCGTAGTGTACCTACGCATTTGCTATCGAGAAGCGCAACTAATTCGATACTTTGTATGACTTACTACATTTTAAGGTTTTCCATACTTGCATTAATAATATTTTTGATTTGCGTAATAGTAGCCCTAATGCAATTAGTATCATAAGTAGTACCTTAGGTTAAAATAATGCCCATGATATCAAATGCACCCTGTATTATTATTATCTATTGTAATATTGAGTTTATTTTAGTTGGCCGGCACTTTCAAAATTAGCCCAAAAATGTATGGAGGTTGGGTGATCTCCTTTGTTTGTTTATTTGTTGGTTGTGGCTACGTACACACTATGCGGTTGTAATATCTGAAGGTCAATTCTCACAATTGTGCTGCTGTCACTACATGACGCGGGCAGAATAGTCAACATCGGCTAAGTTGCTAAAGAAGAAAGGTACAGAAAAATATGTATGAAGCTGACTTGCTGACGAGCAAATTGTTGCTGATGTATATTTCTTAAACAGCATTGTACAATTATTTACCTCCCAAGTGTTCAGCTCTGGCTAAGTACAGTTGAGTTCATTAATATATTGGCAATAATAATTAGTAGCAAAATATTATAAGCGTTAAAACGATGATCATTTTAATGCATAAAATATTTTGAAACTTTAAAAATATGTTAACATTTTACTTATGTCTAAGTTTCTATGATCATTTTAATGTTTATAATATTTTGAAACTTTGACACAGCCAATATATTAATGAACTCGATGGTACAGCTAACATGAGTAAGGAAGTCAAAACAGGTGTGTAAATTATGAATACTTAATGGCTTTAGTTGACTTCGGAGAAGGAAAGAAAGGAAAACTATTTTAAGGAAGATCACAAACTACACAAAACACAGTCATGGAAAAAGAAAATAATAAACAGAAAGTTCTAGAGAGACTTGGTATCCTTATACTAATACTAGCTGACCCCGCAAACGTTTTGCAAAAAAAAAAAAAAAATAGATAGTAGCCGATTTTCAGACCTACCCGATATGCACACAAAATTTCATACAACTCAGTCCAGCCGTTTCGGAGGAGTATGGTAACTAACACTGTGACACGAGAATTTTATATCTATATAAATAAAAAGACAAGTCCTGACTGACTGACTGACTGACTGACTGACTGATTGACTGACTCATCAACGCCCAGCCCAAACCCCTGGACCTAGAAAGCTGAAACTTTGCACAGAGGTTCTTTTTATAATGTAGACGAGGAATAAGGAAGGAATTTTCGAAATTCAAACCCTAAGGGAGTTAAATGGGGGATGAAAGTTTGTATGGAAAAACTTATTCCTTGAGTTAATAAACTTGAAACTTGGCACGAATACTTACCTAAGTAAATTATGAAAATTGATCTGTTTTGTTTTTCTAAACTACCTTCTAAAGGGGGATGGGGGGGTGTCAAAATTTGTATGGAAGAATTTTAATGCACGGTTCGATTAACTCAAAACTCAGTATTTATACTTAATACTAAAAATAAAGAATTACGTGTATCAGGGTTTTTCGAAAATCTACCCCTAAAGGGGAGAAAAGGGGTAGTTAATTTTACAGGGCATATTTTACTGCCTGGCTTAATTAACTCAAAAATTGGTATAAATAATCTGTGAGTCAAGTAATGAACACATTCCAAACGATTTTCAAAATTCCACCCCTGTGGGGGTAAAAAGTGGGGATACAGCTTATATGAAAAATCTTATTCATTTGGTTAATATACTTGAAACTTGGCATGAATACTTATCTAAGTAAATTATGAATTTTGGCATTTTTTGCTTTTCTAAACTACCCCCTAAAGGGCGATTAGGGGGTGTCAACATTTGTATGGCAGAATTTTAACGTGCGGTCTCCGACTAAGTCGAAACTCAGTATTTATACTTAAGACCAAAAGTAAAGAATAACATGTATCAGGGTTTTGCGAAAATCTACCTCTGACGGGGTGAAAAGGAGTAGTTAATTTTCCATTTTACTGCGTGGCTTGATTAACTCGAAAATTGTTAGACATAATCTTTGAGTCAAGTTATGAACACATCCCAAACATTTTTCAAAATTCCTCCTGTGTGGGGTGAAAAGTGGGGAAAAACTTTATACGTCTTATTCATTTGGTTAATAAACTTGAAACTTGGAAGGAATATTTGCCTAAGTAAATAATAAGAAATGGGTCTTTCGAAAGTAGACCCCTTTTTTTTTTTTTTTTTTTTTAACGTGGAGAAATGCTCATGCATACTGCACTACCACGGGGAGATAGTGCAGTTATGTGGGACTCTTACCCACTAAAACTCCACGGTGTCCTCCTCCGCCGCTTATGGCGGGAACACGGGCACGCGTTAGCACTCATCCGTGAACCCGCCGCGGCTGTCCGTCACCGGACCCTCCTCTGGGGAGTGCTCCCCATCACCGGCGCACCAGAACACGTAGCACGCCGTGACCACCCCAGGGACCAAACCAGCACATGGGCGCCAGACGACCCCGCGTCTGGGCACCCTTGGTCCCCTTGCGGCGGGACAGGTCGTTGGCCCCGCCGCCTGCCAATTTTCGGCCGCAGAGGATAGGGAGAGTGGCCAACGTAATACCAACACTCCTCCTCCCCTGCGGCCCCACCGCGTCCGCCATCAATTTTTTTTTTTTTTTATTTTTTTTTTTTATTTATTTTGGTATTAAGTATACATACTGAGTTCCGAGTTTATATTATTGGACCGCGCGATAAAATTCTTCCATACAAACTGACACCCTCAATCTCCCTTTAGAGCAGAAAAACATAAAATGACAAACTATAATTTACTTAGATAAGTATTTGTGCCAAGTTTGAAGCTTAAATTTATTCATACCATTTTTTTGGAGTAAATCAAGCTACGCACTATAATACCGGCCTTAAAAATCGAATTACCACTTTTTTACCCGTCAGGGGTCTACTTTCGGGTAAAAAAGTGGTAATTCGATTTTTAAGGCCGGTATTATAGTGCGTAGCTTGATTTACTCCAAAAAAATGGTATGAATAAATTTAAGCTTCAAACTTGGCACAAATACTTATCTAAGTAAATTATAGTTTGTCATTTTATGTTTTTCTGCTCTAAAGGGAGATTGAGGGTGTCAGTTTGTATGGAAGAATTTACTTAATACCAAAATAAATAAAAAAGTGTGACTGGGTTTTTCGAAAATCTAACCCGAACGGGGGTAGTCCATATCACAAAGGAGTATTTTATTGCGTGGCTTGATTCAATGGGAAATTGGTATAAATAATCTTTGAGTCAAGATAAGGAAACGTCCCAAACATATTTTCAATATTTCGCCCCTATAGGGATAAAAACTGTGAAGGTGAAAAGGTGGTCTTATTCCTTTGGTTAAGAAACTTGAAACTTTTCAACATTTGCCTCAGTAAATAATAAAGATTGTCACTTTTAGGGGTTTACTACTTACTTACTTAAAATAAAAAAGTATGAGTTTTAGGGTTTTACTTATTCGACTCCTACCGGGGTGGAAAAGGGTAATAAAGTATAAGGAGTAGAAACTCCAACGTCCATTAACACGAAAATAACGTACCAAATGCAAAAACAAGCCCTGTCGTGATGAAAAGGGAGGATAGTTTATTTGAAACATCTTAGGTAGTTTAACTAAAATATTGGCCCGAATACTTATTTCTTTAAATAAAGTAAGTATAAAGATCGTAATCAATAATTTTCGAAATACCTTTCAGGGGGAGGTGGAGAGGGTGTTAAATTTATTTGAGGAAAGTACGAAACCCACGCGGACGAAGTCGCGGGCAAAAGCTAGTATTAGATATAAAGAGGAAAGATTTGTATGTAAGTATGTTTGTAACGAATTGGCTCAAAAAGTTCTGGACTAATTTTAAAAATTCTTTCACCATTTGAATGCTTCATTATCACTGATTATTAGAGGCTTTTTTAATTGCAAGAAAAAAATAAAATGTTTAAAAAATAAATGTCCACCCGTGTGAAACCGGGACGGGCCGCTAATTAGGTATAGCTGACGAGTTTTACACCTTTGGACCATTGTTTGCAGTATTCTCTTAATAAACGCAAATAGGAATAACAAGAATGGATAAATAAGTACTTATGTGAAACTATTTACATAAATAATTACTGAAATCACTGCATTCATGATTTTTTGTAACTATGCACATACAAAAGGTGATTCATCTTTTACATTTTGCAGCAGATATCGGTAGGTAAGCTTGATTGATTGAGTGAACAATAAACATACATAAATACATTACGAAATTCTTCCTTTCTATGACGTCAAAATGTTTGTCATTAACCTCACAAACTTGACACAGGGTTTGACCTACATTTGTACAAACAAAAACCTCTAAAATACTGCATTTCTCCTTATCAATCAATATCGCACAAGTCTTGAAACCGAATTACAAAAGAAAAAAGAATTACCTTCGACGAATACCACGAAAATGGCATTTCTTTGCTTCGATAGATTTACCGCTTCCGCGATACTGCCCCCGTACCAATGCATGGTGGTGAGACCGATGCCGTAGTTTTCTAGGTCAGTTATAAACTATGAGTTAATTATTTCTATTCTAAACAAATTCACAGTGTTTCTACAAAAATATTACAGCAGCGACATGACACAACAAATTTTGACAGCTGACGTTTTTTTTTTTTTTTTCTATTTGTTCCTTGCGGAACAGGCTAAGGTCAGGGACCATGCTGCCTAGTCATCAGTTAATGACAGCTGACGTGTTTATTTTTGTTCTTTTTTCTTGCCGCTGCAATAGTGCGTTTGCAAATCATATTTTCTTCGATAACTACTATGAATTGTTTGAATATTCGAATAATTTTTTAAAATTATTTCTACTCTTTAGTAAATTACGAAATTATAAAAATATTACCGCTATTTAATTTATGAAGTAACTTTAGTCTAATAAATGAATTGGTATAGTTCGAATGTTTTGAACGAGACCCTGAAATTGCTCCTAACCGACTCAATTATAAAACAGTAATTTCACCAATATTTTCTAACGAGAATCAAACCGTGTAAATAAGTTGGGTAATACTTGAAGCGATTTGAATGATTTATGATGTTGTCTATGGTTCGTTCCATGTGACCTTGGAAAATGGCTATTCGATAATAGATGGCGCTGCACATTTCATTACAAAAACTGCATTTTTCATTACAGAAACTATACAAGTACTATTGGATAATAGATGGCGTATCTGGTTTGTGTAATAGTCTACTAGCAAAGGCGGCAGCCAAACGTGAGATCCTGAGTTCGATCCTCGGGCCGCAGCCAAGCAAAATAATATTGGACTTCTCCTGAATAAGTAACATACCTACTCAAAAGCATGACATAAATCGTTGACAACAGTTTTAGTAACCAATCTGGCTGTGGGATTCAAAAGTAAGTTATTAGATACAAAAGACGCAAAACAAAAAACTTAAAAGAAAAAAAAACATACAGTCGAACCTAAGTCGGTTAGTGACATAAGAAAGTCTTAGTTTCTGAAGTCGATGGTTGTAGATTTGATTGTAATTTACAGGGTGACGTTACCGCTCAGCCATACAGCAGCCCTTAAAATAAAAAAATAAATTATTATTTATATCTCGGACGTTATCCAGAAAGCCGCTAAACTTAAGTGGGACTAGGCTGGACATGTTTGCCGTATGTCAGATGACAATAATTGGGCTAAGATAACCACCGATTGGGTCTCATTAAACGCACGACGCCATCGCGGCAGGCCAAGACGAAGATGTCGGGACGAGCTTGACTCCTACCATAAGGACTCGCAAAAGACAGAATTGTGTGGAAATTGGAGAGGCAGGCCTATTTGCCCTGCATTGAGACAATACAGCGGGTTAATTGCGTAACTCACTACTTATTAGTAGCAATGGGTTTCATTTTGACAGATCAACAACGTTCATTGCGTTTTTTACATTGTTGAGCAGACACATTTTTCCAACATATAAAGCAATGGATTAGCAATATGCTTCAAAATGATTCAAATTGAGATCGATAGTGTGTTTCGCAATTAGGGTGCTGGCTAGTTAAATAGACTTTAAGGGGCCGGCGGAGCATGCGTAGTTCATACAAATGTAATACTAACCAAAATAATTTGTAAATCAAACGTATTCTTAAGGTGGTATGTACCTATTTATTCCAGAATATCTAGGTTCCCAAATATGCAGGGTGAAATTTTAATCAACGTTTTCCTTAAGGGGTCATTGTACTCATCATTATGAACAATGCAGGGAACAGCTGATTTTTTTTTTCGCGATTTCATATTTGGTCCCATAGTAAAAGTTGTTCGTAATGATGAGTACAATGACCCCTTAAGAGGAAAACAGTGATTAAAATTTCTACCTGTATATTTTGAAAGGACACTGTTAAAGAACGAGATATGAGGAATTTTAAATTTCTATAGAAAACTTATTTTTCTCAGAGTTCGTCTTTAGATCAGTGTCCATTCAAAATATATACATATTTGAAAATTTAACCTAGACATTCTGTAATCCAATCGGAATAAATACACACTACCTTGAGAATGTCTGATTTACAAATTATTTTGGTAGGTATTACGTTTGTATGAACTACGCATGCTTCGCCGGCCCCATAACTATAGAAACTAAATCAGAGGTGAAATAATTGGTTGGAAGGTAGGCAATACTTAATTACTTAACATTTATTTCAGCAACTTCCAAGATTACACGGTTCCGTAACCAGATGGCAAAGACAGAACCCTTATTACTTTTGGCATGTCTGCATCCCCGTCCGCGCGTTTGCACATCCATTTAATTCATGCTACGGCTATAATGTCGTGATAACGCGAAGTAAGTATGTCCTGGGGCCCAAGTCTGCTATTTTTATAAATTCGTCATTCCAACACGATCCCATTGTCATTTTGCTAAAAGTTCGTAATCTGCTAAATTCATAATGGTCGATCATTGGTCGGTCAATGGTCTTTTAATAGAATTGTGTTTTAATGACATTGTCGTATTGCCATTATTATAAAACCCGTTAGTAGAAATGATTTTCGAAAAACTACTACTAAATTTCATGCTAGATTTCATTTAATCTATATATATAAAAATGAATTGCTGTTCGTTAGTCTCGCTAAAACTCGAGAACGGCTGAACGGATTTATCTTATCGTGGTCTTGAAATGTTCGTGGAGGTCTAGGAAAGGTTTAAAAGGTGAGAAAAATGGAATGATTCCCGGGAAAACCCTAAAACAGCCCTTTTCTATTTCCCATACAAACGTTTTCTAAATAAAATGTAGAGTCAATTGTCTTTTATTTATCAATTGAGGCAGTACGAAGTCTGCCGGGTCAGCTAGTATAATATATTTTTACATATTACGTATTTGTCATTATGTTACGTACGAGAATAGCATTTTATGCCATTTCTTTCAATGGAGTGTCAGTGGTTGACCATTGGAAAGTCATAATGACGCCATTATATTAGCAGATTACCAAACTTGTCAAAATCAACAATTATGAAATCAATGATAGACCATTCTGACACTATTGTAATAGTAGACTTGAGGCCCTGTCACGCGCTCTCTCTCGCACACCGCGTTATCGCGACCATGCTGCAATGTAGGTAGCCGTAGCATAAAGAATTACAAACGTATTTTTGCGCGCACTTAGCCGATTTTTAAACTTAAATTGAAGTAACTAATCACTATACTAAACCGCAAAAAGGAAACATCCTCCCACCGGAATCCAACAAGACATTCCTACAAACAGCCGTCACATCTCCTTCAAAAGAATTCAAATTAACATGCCTTGTATTAAGAGTCACGCAAGACAATCGATCCGATGTCTTAACAACGTTAGTTTGTTTTATTAGGATCTAATTCTGTGTCTGTTCACAATTAACGAAGCCATCAAAGCTTAACGAGCAATTGTGGGGTGTTAAGGGCTGTGTTCGAAGTACACAGGGTCAAATTAAATTAGTTAGCGAAACTCCGTAGACGTGACGGGTATCGATTATTATTAGGTATTATTTGGTTAGACACACTAGCAGCTAATTAGTTGATTCTTGAAGTAGTGTGGGATTGATATCTAACTAAATATGATAAAACAAAAATCAAATAAATTTGAAGAGGTTCTTTTTTTGGGGTCACCAACCGCCAATAGTGTGTAGTTATGTAAAATATCAGTTTTAAAATCAGTCTCTATTGTGTAAACTACACAGACGCGATGATGTGATATGTCAATACGATAAAACAGATTTTATCAACTCAAATTTCAAGTAACAACACTACCAGCGGGCATTGACCTAATTTAATTTGACCCTGTTTAGGCGTTAAATTAACGGATCGCAATATACAGGCTGTCCAGTAAATATTACGATTAGTGCAAGGCGTGACGCCTGACGTAAAAATCGCTGTACGCTGCGAAAATAAATTGTAGTGTGTTTAGTGATATTTTGAGTTGAATATTTTGCTGTGCAATCAGTAATTTTGATGGGAATTCGGAATCTTATTGCACAGAAAAAGGATATTTTTTGATTTGCGTTTAAATACTACCCTTATTAAATTTTTATTGCTATCGCTAATAATGTTAATAGCCGCAATTTAAACATTAAAATAGCCATTTGCGAATTTATTTTACCATCGATCATTATTTGTCAACCCTATTCTCGAGCTGTCAGAGTGATTGATAGAAATGGGCGGGAATTTTGACGTTTGTTTTGGCGCGAACAGATCGGGCCGCGTTCGTTTCATGATGCGAGTATTTAGTACAATCGATGGCTAATTTATTTTTAGTGATTTTAAATCGTGTGTCACCGTTTAGGATCTTGATTTCGTAGATAATGAAGCTGATATAATTGGCAAGTAGGTACTGCAAGTTGTTACTGTGTAAATAACCATAACTTATAAAACAATAGGTAATGAGGCTAAAATACTGTCGAGAAGACAAAAAACTTGACATGAATTTGACAGTCTATTAGCTATTTTTGTCATTTCAGAAACCACTGTCTTTTTTAACCAACGAAAAAGAGGGAGGTTGTCATGTCGACGCGGCTTTTTCTAAAGGTATGTTTGGTCATGCATAGGTAACTTTTTGCAGAGTAGTTTGATTCTTTCTTTATTAGATACAAATGCTAGGTATGGGTCAACTTCGAGGTTAAAATTGAGAAGAATCCACCCCTGAAGGTAGAGAAATAGGGGTTAATTGATATTTCATTTACAAAATTTTCAACTGTGACCAATTCGGTTGAAACACACATCCTAAATAAAACCCATTCTGATGACACTACAACATATTTTGAGACTTGGAGTTGGTCTGATAATGGAAATGGAAGACTGTTTACAGAGCTTCTCAACAGTTTACAGTAGCCGTAGCTGCTGTAAACGTATTGCGCCGACGCCAACTAACTGGGAACAAGGATAGGAAGAAGATGGTACCAATTTTGCCCATCAGAGGTGAATTTTTTCATTAAAATTATTTTCAAATCAGGCATTTTATGTTCTAAATTACCCTGCCATCGTAAATAAAACAAAGCTCCAAATCACCAGGTATACTTAGCAAAGTTAAACACAAAATAATAAAACATCCACAACTCAACCACATCGTCTGTACCACAGCTGTCAGCTGTCGGCCATTTTTAGATTCAAAGGCGCGAAAACACTCCATTTTACGACTCATTGAAATTTTCAAACGTAATTCACACTTGCAAGTAAAATGTTGCCACAGTAATAAACTGCGGCAGGCGATGCGTGTTGTCAGCGTCGAAAACAAATTGTTTAATTGCCACGTTTATTAATAGAATGAGGATTTCTAATTAGGGCTGTTGACAATGTGAGTTGACGGAGTTTTTAATTATGTCATGGAGTTTTTTTTTTAGTTTGGGAGATGTGTCCGTTGTTAGGATGATTATTTTAAGGCATGTAAATAGGCATAGATAATTAATTAGCTAAGCTTGTTCAATTGCAGTCCGGCCGTCCTGAGAATGCGTTCCGGACGCCTATCAGTGTGACAAATCGACAATTGTAGTAACTAATAGACAATAGTAATTTAGAAGTCAATGCTAATAAAGATCAAGATCGCTTTCGTTCGTTCGTTTGTATTAAAACTAACGGGTTTCGAGAATGCATTCTCAGCGGATGGACTGTAGTACAAAAATTACGATTGAAACTCATGATTTTCTTTCACAGATAACGTACTCTCTGCGACCTATTACAAAATCCCCCAAAAAAATTAAGTATAGGTTTCTGTAGTCTGTTCCAAAAGTGAGGGGCTTGTGGCATATAACAGACGCACGGGTGCCGCGGTTGGTCGATGGATGGGTGACCATCTTTACATACCAAGACGCCTCCGTGTCCCGGAAAGCACGTTAAGCCGTTGGGCGTGGCTGACAAACGTGGATCTTTGACTGTCGTTACGGATCGTCAGTAGCCTGAAAGTCTGACAACCAGTCTTACCGAGGAGTATTGTATCAAAATCAAAAGTAATCTATTCTAATTAGGCTGAGAATCAGCACTTTTCGAACGTCAAAATTACAAAAGACAGTCCTTCAAAACGCCCGCCCTTCACCACTACCCAGTGCTATCGCTGGGAATAGAAGAAGTGGCGCAACAAACAACGGCCAAGCTTTATATATTTTGACTAGGGTGTAGTTTGCGAAGTTAGGTCTTGTAGAGTTAGAAGCTTGGCTCTACATGAGATCTGATTACTTTTTGACAGTGCGAGCTATAATATGGTCTCGTCTCGGCAACATTTAACATGAAATGTTTTTGTGGGATATATAATACTCCAAACGGCGAAAATATTCCAATCTTATTGGGAGTTATATGTTCGAGCCATTTGGGGTTGAAACCCTAGGGTCATAGGGTCTGAGTGCCCAGTTGGTTTTTCAAGACATCACCAAGCGGTTGATCGATTCTTCACGTGACCAGAGAGCAGCACCCTAATTGCGAAACACACTATCGATCTCAATTTGAATCATTTTGAAGCATATTGCTAATCCATTGCTTCATATGTTGGAAAAATGTGTCTGCTCAACAATGTAAAAAACGCAATGAACGTTGTTGTTCTGTCAAAAAGAAACCCATTGCTATGAGCTGTCATTCCACCTGATGTTAGGGATTGCCCCTATTGATAGCTCACTTCACCTAAGTTATCACGGTGAGATTTTTACAAAATCGATCGGCTGTTTTGTAAAACAACTAGCGGTTTTATAAAACAGCAAATTCTACAATCCATCTGCGACATTTAACTTGTATGAAGGTGTTCAAACTAACGCAAACAAAAAGGTGTCATAGCATTAGCTTTGCAACAAAGCGGGAAGCTATTACAGTTAACTCTGTCACCAGCTCTCAAGCAGCCAATCTATTAGCAACAAAGTAATCAAAGGAGCGAAATAATATGACAAACACATTTCCAGCTAGTTTGTCAAAAGTGGATAGTAAAAACAGGTGTTCTCAGTACAATATATATTATTAGTTTCAAACAAGAGAATATTTACTTATTAAATACAAAGTGGAGACGATAATACGACAATAAATTAAACAGCTTAATATCATATTAGCGATCTCGTGACTTTGATTATAATATGCCTCCGTGCCTCATCGGAAAGCACGTTAAGCCGTTGGTCCCGGCTGTCATTCGTGGATCTTTGACAGTCGTTACGGGTAGTCAGAAGCCCGAAAGTCTGACAACCAGTCTTACCAAGGGATATCGTATTACCCAGTAACTGGGTTGTGAAGGTCCGATAGGCAGTCGCTCCATGTAAAATACTGGTATTCAGCTGCATCCGGTTAGACTGGAAGACGACCCCAACATAGTTGGGAAAAGTCTAGGAAGATTATGATGATGATGTAAGCTAAAACGTTTTTCCACAAAACAACAAATCTCATAACACAGGGCTTCCTCTCTCCTACCTTTTGCTGTGTGCATCACCTAAGTACACATTATGGTAAATCAATAAAGATATTGAATGTTGACGTTCCCAGTTTGCACCCAAAAATTCAATAAAATATATGCAGTAGTTTAGAATTAATTATTTCGAAATGGCTGGTTGACACTTCCCTTGACCCAAGTGCTGGCTTTTAGAGGCTTAAGCATTGCCACACAACGCGGTAATGCCGCCAGTCTCTTGGGTACATTACCAATCGACAGCGATGCAGAGGAAGTTTTCGACGCTATATTTTAGTTGTTATTTTATTAATTAACTAGCTTCTGCCCGGGACTTTGTCCGCAGCCTATTGCAGTCCACTGCTGGACATAGGCCTCTCCCAGGCTGCGCCACAACACGTCAAATTCAGCGTCTGACGTAAATTGACGTATTTTTAGTAGTAATTTTTTTAATCACGTCTAAACTTATCTATGGATTATCTAATTTGACAGGATTAAACAAATATTTATCTTCTGTCCTTTTCATATTGAAATAGAAAGAAAAAGATGCACTGACCTTAAATTTAATTTAGTTTGTGAACAACAGAATCGGGGCCATTATCTTCCACGAATGACTTCCAGACAACAGTACTAGTCTCGACTAGTTTTGTACTAGTCTCGACTAGTTTTGTACTAGTCTCGACTAGTTTTGTACTAGTCTCGACTAGGGTTGTCCTAATCTCGACGAGTTTAGGACTAGTTTTATACAAGTCTCGACTAGTCTCGACTAGTCATGTACTAGTTTTATACTAGCGTCGCCTAGTTTTGTACAAGTCTCGACTAGTTTTGTACTAGTCTGGACTAATATTGTACTAGCCTGGACTAGTTTTTTACTAGTCTGGACTAGTTTTGTACTAGCCTGGACTAGTTTTGTACTAGTCTAGACTAGTTTTGTACTAGTCTGGACTAGTTTTGTACTAGTCTGGACTAGTTTTGTACTAGTCTGGACTAGTTTTGTACTAGGCTGGACTCAAACTCAATCTCAAACTCAAAGCATTTATTTCAATTAAACCATTTCCAGGCACTTTTGAATTGTCAAAATTAACTAGTCGGTCAGTTAGTCAGAAAGTTGAAGCTAGTTGCCCATTCCAAAGCTGGTTAGTTTTGTACTAGTCTGGACTAGTTTTGTACTAGCCTGGACTAGTTTTGTACTAGTCTGGACAAGATTTGTACTATTATGGACTAGTTTTGTACTAGTCTGGACTAGTTTTGTACTAGTCTGGACTAGTGATGGACTAGTCTCGACTAGTGATGGACTAGTGTTGGACTAGTATTGTACTAGTCTCGACTAGCTTTGTACTAGTTTTGTACTAGTTCGATTAGTTTTGTACTAGTCTCGACTAGTTGCGTACTTTTTCGATTAGTTTTGTACTAGTTTTGACTAGTTTCGTACTAGTTTTGTACTTGTCTCCACTAGTTTTGTACTAGCCTCGACTAGCTTTGTACTAGTCTCGACTAGTTTTGTACTAGTCTCGACTAGCTTTGTACTAGTTCCACTAGTTTTGTACTATTTCGATTAGTTTTGTACTAGTTTCGACTAGTTTCGTACTAGTTTCGACTAGTTTCGTACTAGTTTTGTACTTGTCTCGACTAGTTTTGTACTAGCCTCGACTAGCTTTGTACTAGTCTCGTCTAGTTTTGTACTAGTCTCGACTAGTTTTGTACTAGTCTCGACTAGTTTTGTACTAGTCTCGACTAGTTTTGTACTAGTCTCGACTATTTTTGTACAAGTCTCGACTAGTTTTATACTAGCCTCGACTAGTTTTGTACTAGTCTCGACTAGTTTTTTACTAGTCTCGACTAGTTTTTTACTAGTCTCGACTAGTTTTGTACTAGTCTCGACTAGGGTTGTCCTAATCTCGACGAGTTTAGGACTAGTTTTATACAAGTCTCGACTAGTCTCGACTAGTTATGTACTAGTTTTATACTAGCGTCGCCTAGTTTTGTACAAGTCTCGACTAGTTTTGTACTAGTCTCGACTAGTTTTGTACTAGTCTCGACTAGTTTTGTACTAGTCTCGACTAGTTTTGTACTAGTTTCGACTAGTTTTGTACTAGTCTCGACTAGTTTTGGACTAGTTTTGTACTAGTCTCGACTAGTGATGGACTAGTATCGGACTAGTTTTGTACAAGTCTTGACTAGTCTCGACTAGTTTCATACAAGTCTCGACTAGTTTTATACAAGTCTCGACTAGTTTTATACTAGCCTCGACTAGTTTTGTACTAGTCTCGACTGGTTTTGTACTAGTCTCGACTAGTGACGGACTAGTCTCGACTTGTGACGGACTAGTCTCAACTAGTGACGGACTAGTATTCGACTAGTGACGGTCTAGTTCTGCCTAGTTTTGTACTAGTCTCGACTGGTGACGGACTAGTATTTGACTAGTTTTAAACGATAAAAAAATATTTTCCGACTTTTTATGGTTTTGTCATGATCTGCTGGCACTCGAACGTGAGTTCTGGGCCTCAAGTCTGCTATTACAATAGTGTCAGAATGGTCTATCACTGATTTCATAGTTGTCGATTTTGACAAGTTTGGTAATCTACTAATATAATGGCGTCATTATGACTTTCCAATGGTCAACCACCGACACTCTATTGAAAGAAATGGTAATCTCGTACATAATGACAAATGAATAAATGTCATGTTTATTGCTATTTACGAAGTTCTTACTACTTCAGATTGCAAACACTAATACGTAATATGTAATATATATTAAATGAAATTTAGTAGTTTTTCTGAGACCATTGACCGACCAATGATCGACCATTATGAATGTAGCAGATTACGAACTTTTAGCAAATGACAATGGGATCGTATTAGAATGACGAATTTATAAAAATAGCAGACTTGGGCCCCTGGACTCGAATCGAGTTTTAGATTGCAGTTCTGATAAGAACCTGTGAAAAACGAAAGAGTTCCAGTTTTCAAGAATTGTTTGAAACGATAAAAATTGTATTTTTCGACTTTTTAACGTTTTTACATGATCTGCTGGCCCTTGGACGTGAGTTCTGGACTCGAATCGAGTTCTAAATTGCAGTTCTGTTATGAATCTGTGAACAACGAAACAGTTCTAGCTTTTAAGAATTGATTGAATTTATGAAAATTGTATTTTTCGACTTTTGAACATTTTGACATGATCTGCTGGCACTCAAACGTGAGTTCTGGACTCGAATCGAGTTCTATATTGCAGTTCTGATATGAATTTGTGAAAAACGAACGAGTTCTAGCTTTCAAGAATTGTTTGTAACGATAAAAAAAAATATTTTCCGACTTTTCATGGTTTTGGCATGATCTGCTGGCACTCGAACGTGAGTTCTGGACTCGAATCGAGTTCTAGATTGCAGTTCTGATATGAACTTGTGAAAAACAAAAGAGTTCTAGCTTTCAAGAATTGATTGAATTTATAAAAATGGTATTTTTCGACTTTTTAACATTTTGACATGATCTGCTGGCACTCAAACGTGAGTTCTTGTCTCGAATCGAATTTTAGATTGCAGTTCAGATATGAACCTGTGAAAAACGAAAGAGTTCTAGCTTTCAAGAGTTCTAGTCTTTCACAATCATTTGAATTTATAAAAAAATATGACTATGTATCTATTGTATTTTTCGACTTTATAAACGTTCTGACGTGATTTGCTGGCACGTGGACGTGAGTTCAGAACTATTCCTGAAAGTATCAGGAACTATAGAACTCAGCCGCATGCGAGAAGAACTCACATTTGCTTTTGATCTGCTACGGGAAGTTGGCAGATCATTTTGCCAATTGACTTTTTTAAGGTAGAAACGCCAGAACTATTTCTAAAAAGTATCAGGAACTATAGAACTCAGCCGCATGCGTGAAGAACTCACATTTGCTTTTGATCTGCTACGGGAAGTTGGCAGATCATTTTGCCAATTGACTTTTTTAAGGTAGAAACGCCAGAACTATTTCTAAAAAGTATCAGGAACTATAGAACTCAGCCGCATGCGAGAAGAACTCACATTTGCTTTTGATCTGCTACGGGAAGTTGGCAGATCATTTTGCCAATTGACTTTTTTAAGGTAGAAACGCCAGAACTATTTATAAAAAGTATCAGGAACTATAGAACTCAGCCGCATGCGTGAAGAACTCACATTGTTTTTGATCTGCTGCAAAATGATCTGCTACCTACGGGAAGTTAGCAGATCATTTTGCCAATCGAATTTTTTAGGTAAAAACGCCAGAACTATTTCTAAAAAGTATCAGGAACTGTAGAACTCAGCCGCATGCGAAAAGAACTCTTATTTATTTTTGATCTGCTGGAAAATGATCTGCTAAATTCACTGACATCAGTTTTGTCTACATAATGTCTTAAAGACATGGAAAACAACAATCACAGTTTTGACAAATTCTAGGTTATGTAAAACGTCATCTCTCCAACCTGTCATGGCCGACTGTTGATGGTCATGACAGACGTCAAACATTTTCAGTTTTTATTTAGTGCCTAAAGAAAATTAATTATTACAGAAAAAAACATTCTTTATTGTATTCAGGGGTTCGTTTTCCAGGTTTTCTAAAGTGAACATGTTATGGCCGAAGTCCCATAAAAAAATTAAACGTCTCCTTTGTAATTACATTTTTTTTAAATCCCGTGATGAACTATTTACATATTATCTACTTTGTACGGAAAACTCGGTGCGCGATTCCGACTCACACTTGACCGGTTTTTAAAACATTAATTGATGTAACTACTAGATACTACTGTTACTGTCAGCCTGCTTCATCCCACTGCTGGACAAAATCCTCTCCCCAGTCTTCCAGCTTTTTGATTCAAAGCTTAAGTTGTCTACACTCACTACGCAGTCTGCTGCGATAACGTATATTAAGACTGTGCCGACCGTACAGTGGCGCCCTCATCGTTTGTTTGGTTATTTCATACAATTTAGAATGAAAATGCAGAAAATAAGCACGATAAGTTGTGCTTCACAAACGGAATACTCGATCCGTTTTAAGGATTATAATAAACCTAAACAATATAAAACTACCGCTTCTAATAATATTAACGTATAATCTTGTGAAGCACAACTTAACGTGCTTATTTTCTGCATTTTCATTCTAAATTGTATGAAATAACCAAACAAACGATGAGGGCGCCACTGTGCGGTCGGCACAGTCTTAAACTACTATACAACGTGTAACGTTAAATGCGCAAAACAGCATACACCCCAATTAGAGCATTGAGTTAAAAGCATAATACAATGACCAAAACAATTTTTTTTAAAGCTAACTATTATTATTAAGAAAATCGTCTTGATCCTTGCATTACTTTATGCATTCAAAATTGAATCTTATTACCTTAAAATAAGACTTGATTTTCTTTGGCTCAATCGGCGGATAGTATGGCAAAATACATCTTTAAAAAAAAAAACAATATTATAAGTTACTGAAATCGATTCAGTAGTCAATTATGAACAAACTATTTTCAGGTTTTGCGCATTTAACATTACACGTTGTATACAACGTGTCTCAAAATTCAACGATAAGCGGACACCAGAGAGCTGGCTGTCGCCGCATCCGATCGTAAGTATCCTTTGCGATCCGATGCGATGCGAGCCGTTTGGTGGAAATCGTCCTTAAGACTCATATTACCGTCCAGGATTTTTCACAAACTCAAACTCAAAGCATTTATTTCAATTAACCTTTTGACCGCCACGGTCGTGTATAGACGACAAATGAAAACGTGCTCAAAACTCCACCGTCGGCTAATGCCGACAAGAAAACACCATGATTTAAGTACAAAATAAATAAACTAAATTCAGTTTTCGGTGTTTATACTTAAAATATGGTGTTTTCTTGTCGGCATTAGCCGACGGTGGCGTTTTGGGCACGTTTTCATTTGTCGTCTATACACGACCGTGGCGGTCAAAGCGTTAAACCATTTACTGGCACTTTTGAATTGTCAAAAATAACTAGTCGGTCAGTTAGTCAGAAAGTTAAAGCTAGTTTCCCATTCCAAAAAGTAGATCTCTTGGAGAAGAACGGGCAAGAAACTCCAAGGACACTCTTTTAAATCAAGATATTACAAAATCCTGGGTAAGTACATTATTCTTGTTGCTTCTATAATGTGAGAACAATGTTATGAAGAAACAATTCAAAATAGGTATAAGATTAAAAAGAAGCCCTGGCAGCTAAGAGATGACCAGTCTCATCCGACAGCGCCCGTTCACGAACATGACCCATGGATCAGCACTATTCAGCTCAACCATTTTGTAGGGAACACAATGTTTTCCTTCACAGATGGATATCAGTAAGTAACAGAATTCTAATTTCGAATAAATATGATGATGGCGTGACTGGCAATGAATCGATGCTTAAGCGTAGCTCCACCCGTTCATTATCAAATTATATATTAATTACACAAATGACCGCACAGAGCTATGAACGCACAATCTAGCCAATATATTTTTCGGAAAGTTTCAAGTTTTCGGAATTAAAAATACCTATAATAGGCTCGCAAGTTCGTAAGTAGTTATCCAAAGATGAGACTATTAAGGTCAGGGGGCCGATTCTACTAACAAAATTGTTCAAAAATCGCAATGGTACCACAGCTGAATCACGGCTGTTAAGCGTTTTCATATTCTACTAATGAACAACGATTCAACTGCGGTTACGTTTTAGTTTAAGCCGAAATAATTTCAAAATATCTATAATGTATATTCTGCTAACAAAATCGAACTTGAGCGTGACGTTTAGTCACATTCTACTGTTATTTTGACACTTGTTAGAATCGAATGGTCTAATTAAAATTTTGTATTCAAAAATACTTTCGGTGACATATATGTAACATTTTTAGGTTCAACTTTTTTTTCTGTGGTATTATTAAACATACTATTTGACATGTGGGTAACACAGTTTACCCGCAGTTACGTTTCCGCTACCATTCAGTTGCGATTCAGCATAGGTTTAGTTTCCAGTTTGCATAGGAAATAGTAGAATGACTTTATAAGTAACTATCGAACGGCGATCGAAATCGAACTGTTATTAAAACACAATTAAACGTGTAAATTAGTAGAATCGCCCCCCAGGTGCGATCCGTCGCATGCTAGTTTGATACTAGTTCACAATTTTGTTTGTTTGCCATGGACAGATTCTAACTAAATTAAATAATTAATAACAGTTAATTTACCTGTTCTGTGGTTGCAGTTCACAATTTTATCGACACATTACAATCTCGCGAGAGAGATTATAAACACAATCATACAGTGACATAATATATTATCCTATTATTATAAATGCGAAAGTAAGTTTGTTACCTTTTCACGCATTTACCACTGAACCGATTATCATGAAATTTTGTATATTTACGAGTATACGTTGTCAGGCGTCTAAAAAAGGACATAGGAAATTTGCTTGAATTCATTTTATTTTATTTTTATTTTGGTAACTACAATTAGGTAAATGTTATACATACGATCTTACTAATTAAACAAAATACTTACTCGTATTAAACTACTAGCAACATTGTATTTATAATTTGTTGCTTGTTAATGCTACGTGAGATAAAAATAAAAACAGAATAAGTAGGTACATAAGTGAATGAAGTGAAAGATTAAATGATTGATTGATTGAATTAATGCTTTCTAATAAAGAAATTTATGGGATAGAAAAAATCATGATAGTATTTCAATAATTAATATTATGCTTTTAATATGATTTGGATGTAATATAGCACACAGATAGTTTATTTCATCCTGGATTAACACATAGGATACTTTTTATTCCGGTAATACGTTTCCGTGGGATAATTTCCGACCTCCACGCGGGCGAAGCCACGGGCAAGAGCTAGTAAATGATATATTTATCGAAAATATAGACTCTACTCTAATGCCACTTCTACGGATCCCATAGCATATATGACAAAACAAACAGAACCCCACCGTTTGTGCCACAAATAACACTTATTAAGCCATGAGCACCCATCAATTATAGCTTTATGAGGACCTCCACACGATGTTAACCATGTGGAAGTTCTGTGGACAGTGGTGTTGGCCACCAATGTTTATTGAATATTATATTGGGCCAATGTTTTTATGAGGTATGATATATAATAATAATAATAGCCTCCCCGACCGATTTCGGTCACGGTGGCCAATCTCAACGGAGATTAGCCAGGTACGCAGGAGATATTATAGTGCACAAGTGTGCGCGCAGACCGCAGACACAGGTGCACTCCCTCTTCCCTCACTCTCATAGTCCGATGGGACGGCAATCCGACACGACCAGAGAGAGATCAAGCGCAGGACCAACGGCTTATCGTGCTTTCCGAGGCACGGGGGTATCACACCACCAACTTCCAAACTCCGGGCTGTTACTAAGAAATTCCTAATGGAAAAACTCAATAACAATTTGCCCGACCCGGGAATCTAACCCAGGACCCCACGCTCAACAGTCGCGCTTGCGACCACGAGACCAACGGGGCAGATAGTAACCGTGTGAGACTGTGGACAGTGCTGTGAGTGGTTGTCTGCCAATGTTTGCTGAATATTATTGGGCCAATGATTTCTGGTTGTCTTTGACAGTCGTTACGGGTAGTCAGAAGCCCAAAAGTCTGACAACCAGTCTTACAAAGGGAATCGTGTTACCAAGTAACTGAGTTTTGGAGGTTAGATAGGCAGTCGCTTTATGTAAAACACTGGTACTCAGCTGCATCCGGCTAGACTGGAAGCTGACCCCAACATAGTTGGGAAAAGGCTAGGCAATTTGATTATTAACAGACTTCAAAAAAGGAGGGTGGACTCAATTCGGATGTTTATACAAGGTGTAAAATAATTAACGCAAGACCTCATACACCCCAATAATTAGAGTATTGAGTTAAAAGCATAATACAATTACCAAAACTTATTTTTTTTTAAAAGCTTGCTATTTTTATTAAAAAAATCGTGTTGCCACTAGCATTACTTTATGCAATTAAAATTGAGTCTTATTACCTTGAAATAAGGTTTAATTTTATTTGGCTTGATCGGCGGTTCGTATGAAAAAATACATAATTTATGAAAAAATACCTATATTAAAAGTTACTGAAATCGATTCAGTACTTAATTATGAACAAACTAATTTCAGGACTTGCGTTTATTCTGTTACACTTTGTATAATTATATATAGGGTGAAATTTTAGTCACCGTTTTCCTCTTAAGGGGGTCATTGTACTCATGATTATGAACAACTTTTATTACAGGAACAAACCTAAAATCGTGAAAAAAAAATAAAAAATGCAGGGAACAGCTGATTTTTTTTAACCTACAGTATTTGTCTCTCCTTCCCCTTCTTAGGTAATCCATCCAAAGCTTGTCTTTAAAAAGTCTTTATTATAGCGATAATACCGCCCATTGCGTCATGTAAAATTTCTATATTTGTGTCTGTAATTTATATGGTGTTGTACTTAGAAAACAATATCATACAACGTGTTACGTTAAATGCGCAAAACCTGAAATATTTTGTTCATAATTGATAACTGAATCGATTTCAGTAACTTTTAATATAGGTTATATTTCAAGAAAAAAAAATTAAAAATAATAATTAAAAATTTTAAAAAAATTGAAAAATTATGTATTTTGCCACATTATCCGCCGATTGAGCCAAAGAAAATTAAGTCTTATTTTAAGGTAATAAGACTCGATTTTGAATGCATAAAGTAATGCTATGGTCAACACGATTTTCTTAATAAGTTAGCTTTAAAAAAATAGTTTTGGCCATTGTAATATGCTTCTAACTGAATACTCTAATTGGGGTGTATGAGGTTTTGCGTTAATTATGTTATACATTGTATTCTCAGTAGTCCCTTTCTAACTAATATCATCATTTACATAGTTCATCCATCGTTTCTTTCGTCTTCCCCCATTCTTGTAGCCATCGACATTCATACTCAAAAATCCCAGTTAGTAAAAATTAAAAAGTGAACGTCACTCCAAACCTTTGACCATACATTGGCCCAAACATTTCCTCAATGATAACTGATCAATATTAATTCGATAATTTGCTACAATTTGTGCTTGCCAGTAATTGGCACGTACACCCCTCTGTTACGAGGTAGCCATTAGCTTCATTATACCTTATTTTGTTTACTTTTTCGAAGGATGTTTGCTTTTTTGTGAAGTTTATAATACTTTTGTAAGTATGAGTGTTTAAGGTTTTATTCAGCATCCGAATTGCGTAACAACTAACACACTATCAATCACAATCTAAATTTTTGAACGATCATATTGTTCGAAAATTGAATCGCTAGAAAAAAAAAAAATATTTAAAAGTGACGATCGCACATTTCGGGCGAGTAAATTCGTGCAAATCGACTAATGAGCCATAGCCAGTCGTTCCTCGTCGGCGGTGGGGAAGGTGCCATAGGTAGTTAGGTAGGTATTTTTATTAGTTGGTAAGTAGGCCATCAAAGTAATATTTTCCCTGCAAACACATTAAGTAGGAAACATTAATTAAGAATTTAGTTTCACACGTCGCAGCAGTAAATTAAATTACCGTAAAACCCTTTCAACCGCATCACCAATAATTTGTAAACACACTCTTCGACAATACTTTAATTATTTTTTGTCTGTCGTCAAAATGGCGTCGCGTCGTTCCGTTCCACGCGATAAATCTTGACATTATTAATTATCCCATTAGTGGAGATGGCCAGTTTGAAAGGAGCTCTCGACATATTGTTAAAGATTATTTATAGGAGACCACCCTTAATGGTGGTTTATTTCGGAGTATGATGATCGAACAACTATTAGAGGCATTCGTTTCTTTTGTCAGATAATGGATGCGGAACGAATGTTATTTTGGCCTCTGTAATGTAATTACTAAGCCATTCGAGTATCTTATGGATAGAGGGTTTGTGGTTTTTGGGTTTTTCACAAACTTTATGTTATTTCTGGGTCAAGAGTAACAACGTCTGACGAATGTAGACAATTTTCACTGCATTAAGCGATTTATTTCATAACAAGCTTCTACCCACGAGTTCCTCTGCATGAATTTTTTTGTTCCCTCGACTCACTTCGTCCGTTTTCGCTTAGCGTTGCTTTTGATTCTTTTTGTTTTTGCTCCGCTCCTGAGGGTCATAGCGTGATGTTAAATAGCCATTCCAGAGATTACCCCCTACATACAAACAAACAAAATTTTTCCTCTATATAATATTAGTATAGATACGACACTAATGCCGGTTAAAGGAAGGCCTTACATATCCCATCCATTAGAGCCATTCACTGCCTATTTTATACCACGTAAGTACGTAAGTGGGATATAAGCTAAATTAAATATTTTAAATGTTAAAGTGGTAAACCCTTACCTATTCAATTTCCAATCTTAGAACTTGACTGAAAAATCAATCAAAAAATTTGAAAATACATATGAATTCAAATGAATTTCCATAAAAATCTCTCAATCTCCATTTACAAATCCAATATGAAATCAACCGTAAAAATATACCAAATGTAATCACATAACAATTCAAAATATCCGCTTCCCCAACCACTTGAATCTCAAAGATTGTCAACATTTAAGATCAAAGCAAATCGGAGGGTAGTCCAAGTAACACTGGTCGATTTTAATGGGTCGTGTCATTTTGCGAGCGTGCGTTAAGTAAAACGGAACGCGGCCGGAAGCCACGCCCCTTCCGCCGAGCTGTCATCGTGACAGCGCGCCAAATTACATGCCACAGATTATTTTGTGGTTTCGAGTTTGCGGAAAACAGGTTTGAGTTTAATACTCGTATATTATTTATGATATTATGTATTTTATATTTAGTTTATTGTCCTAAGCTTATCTATGCTCTACCTTAACTTTGATGTGCTGACCTGCAGTGCTATTCTGTAAAAATCTCACCGTGAAAACTAAGGTGAAGTGAGCTGTCATTCCACCTGATGCTACGGATTGCCCCTATTGATAGCTCACTTCACGCTCACTTCACCTTTATCACGGTGAGATTTTTGCAGAATCGATCGGCTGAACCTGAAGGATATGTGTTTAATAATCAGTTTAACATAACCTGCAAAATGGGCCTTATTAGAAGGCTAAAAGTCACCCAAAGGGCAATGGAGAGGGCTATGCTTGGTTGGAGTTTCCCTGCGAAATGAAGAGATCAGCAGGAGTACCAAGGTAACCGACATAGTCCGAAGAATTGCGAAACTTAAGTGGCAGTGGGCAGGGTACATTGTTTGCAGAACAGATGGCCGATGAGGCCGAAAGGTTGCGCCCGCGTATCGCAGAAGACGTAACGTTGGAAGGCCTCCCACAAGGTGGACCAACGATCTTGTGAAGGCTGCAGGAACCCGTTGGATGCGAGAAGCATAGAACGGGTCGAAGTGGAGGTGCTTGGGGGAGGCCTATGTCCACCAGTGGACGTCGTTCGGCTGAAATGATGATGATAATGAAGTCTTCAGTAGTTAACAGACTGTTGTGATGTCCATCCATTCATATTTTCCAACATCTTTCCCATTTGGAGATCGTTATCAAAAAGATGTTTGTAATTAACGGTCTAACTTCTTGTGTAAGGGTTCAGCCACACTACAGCCAATACTTAAGGTGAATGCGCAGTGGTAGACCGCGAAATTCAAATTTTATTACGTTTTTTGCAATTTGCAGGTCAGTATCAGGTTGTATCTTGATCAAAATTTGAATCGCGACAATAACAGGTAGGTACGTATCTCGAGAATTATAATCATTAGAATCATTATTATATCTTCCTAAGTTAGATTTGTACCACAAGAAGAAATCATTTTGATATAAGAACGTGTTTTCAAAATTCTAAAGTATTGCTGTACGCAGATGATTTAAAAATTTTTAGACCGATTATTAATCTACGCGACTGTTTACTGCTGCAGGAAGACTTAAATAGATTCTCTGAATATTGTGTTAAAAATAAACTTAAATTGAGTATATCCAAATGCCATTGCATTAGTTTTACTAAAAATAAAAAAATAATAAAACATGCATATTCCTTAAACAATATAGATCTGACTAGAGAAACAATAGTTCGTGATCTTGGTGTTCTGCTGGATGACAAACTCCATCTAGATGCTCATGTTACTAAAATTGTGAACAATGTTTTTCGTATGTACGGGTTTGTAATGAGATCGGCTCAGGAATTTAAACGTCCTAGTACTTATCTATATCTATTTAAAACTCTGGTTAGGTCTCAATTAGAGTACGGAGTCCCGGTGTGGAATCCCTTCTATGATAAATATTCTAACATGATAGAAAAAGTACAACGCAAATTTTTAAAGGCCATGCATTACCGTTGTTTTCGTACGTATGCATCTTACAGCGACTTACTAAATAAATTCAAACTTCAAAATCTTAAATCTAGACGTATAATGTTGGAATCGATGTTTTTGTTTGATTTATGTAACAATAAATTTGATTGTATAGACCTAAGCAATAGAATAAGTTATGTAGTACCTAGAACAACTATATGTCGGGGTGTGCGCGCGAGACCGCTGTTTGCTGTAACCTCTTGTCGGACAAACGCGGGCTCGCGAGCACCCTTACGACGTCTTACCGCTCAGTTCAATAAAATTTTCCAGGGTATTGAGTTCTTTGCTGTTTATTCTTTCTCTTTTTACTTTTTTTTTTTTGTGTGTATAACTTTCAGTTTAGTTTTATTAGTATTAGAGGTTAACATTTATCCATAATCTACGTACTTTTACATCGCACGATGTTCATTTTAGTTTAATTTTTTTATATTATGTGGAAAATGTTGTTGGTTGTACATTTATAATACCATTTTAGTTTTAAGTTCTTAGCGACATTGTAATGTATAACCGTTTATTTTCCCAAATAAAATAAAATAAAATAAAATCTCATAGGGAAAAGTGCTTATGGTACAAATCTCACTTAGTAGAAAGATGTAAATACGTAAGTACCTGTTTTAGTCGCGAATCAAATTTTGATCAAGATACAATTTGACACTGACCTACAAATTGCAAAAAACGTAAGAAAATTTGAATTTCGCGGTTTATCACTTCGCATTCACCTTGAGAGCGAAGCCACGCTGCTCCGTTGCGTCATCGCAGCGCAATAATTTGACGCATCTAGTGCCATAAATGCAGTGCGGCGTCTTAACGCATCGCTGTTTTTTACGTCATAGCCCACTTGGTTTTTCGAGACATCGCCAAGTGATTGGTCGACTCTTCACGTGATTAGAGACCAAGGTTATTTTTTGGACAAAGAATCACCATCGCCTTATAAAGTGCCAGCATTTTTGGCACTTTTCCTGGGGCCCAAGTCTGCTATTTTTATAAATTCGTCATTCCAACACGATCCCATTGTCATTTTGCTAAGTTTGTAATCTGCTAAATTCATAATGGTCGATCATTGGTCGGTCAAAGGTCTGAGAAAAACAATGCCAGATTTCATTTAATATATATTTTTACATATTACGTATTAGTGTTTGCAATCTGAAGTAGTAAGAAGTTCGTAAATAGCAATAAACATTACATTTATTCATTTGTCATTATGTACGAGATTACCATTTTATGCCATTTCTTTCAATGGAGTGTCAGTGGTTGACCATTGGAAAGTCATAATGACGCCATTATATTAGTAGATTACCAAACTTGTCAAAATCAACAATTACGAAATCAATGATAGACCATTCTGACACTATTGTAATAGCAGACTTGAGGCCCTATTGACAGCGATGTGGACGATTTTTTTGAAAGAAGTCTGTATTCATATTAGTTATATTGAATACCTAATTAAATTGTTTGTTAAATATTGCTATAAACCAAGTTTTATGTGTGCAAGAATATCATCATCTGCCTAGCCTTTTCCCAACTATGTTGGGGTCGGCTTCCAGTCTAACCGGATGCAGCTGAATACCAGTATTTTACATGGAGCGACTGCCTATCTGACCTCCACAACCCAGTTACTGGGTAATACGATACCCCTTGGTAAGACTGGTTGTCAGACTTTCGGGCTTCTGATGACCCGTAACGACTGTCAAAGATCCACGAAGGACAGCCGGGAGCAACGGCTTAATACTTTCCGAGGCACGGAGAGTCTTGGTATGTAAAGATGGTCACCCATCCACAGACCAACCGTCCAACGTAGCTTAATCTGATCGATAGACTCGTTCGGCTGTTATTACTTTGCCCCTGTATAAGAATAATAAATACAGAAATATTTATAAGGTGAAGTGGGGTAACACTAACATAGTTTCCTACCCGACAGAAAAAACCGGGTTTTATGAAGAAGTTGTTCGCCATACTTTTGAGGTAAAAGTTATACTGATATATGATAAAATAAACTTTTAAACGATTATAAATATATTTGCATAAGTATTTTCAAAACTGGAATAATGAAGCAAATGTAAAACTGGAAAAGCTGGTAGTCTTACCCCGGGTGGCGGGGAAAGACTAACAGCAATGTTTTTTAGTTTAAAACGTGTGCTAAACTGCAGTTTCTGAAGAAAAATCATAATGTTAACAGTAGTAACTGTTATTTTTAATCTTACGTGTAACGTAATAGGGTTCCTTTTTAAGTAATTCGTGTAAATATAAATAAGGGGCAAGACTAACATACAATCAAAATCAGGGGTACCAAACTCTGGTCTCCAAACTTTAAAGCCATCTTAAAAAATAAAAACTGGTGGAATAAAGTAAAAGTCATAGGAAACTTTATTTAATAGTATTAAAATTTGTGCATAAAACAACAAAATAATTTTTAATATCATTTAGCATCATTGCTATAGTAGTAATGGCGTTAGATACAATAATTTTACAAGTTCTATAATTTATTTTCTTGACAGTCCAAATCCGTATCTTTCCATTTGATGTAAGTTTTGAGCCAATTTTTGTTCTAATTATTCACGAATAATTGTACTCCTTCCTAAAAGATCTGATTTCAGTCCATATCTGCTATACACTCGCGCCACTATTGTTGGTCAAGGAATCCCGTAATTAATGGAGGCTCTGTAAGCAGCCAATTCTCCGTTGTTTACCTTTTCTACGGCTTCTGATAATGTTACTATTGTATATTATTTGCCTTTCCCCTGTCTGTCTTTCGAACATAATTTCGGACCATATTCCGTGAATCTGTAACGTAAAATATACAATACAATTAGAATTGTATTGTATATTTTACAATACAATTTGTATCCAACAAGAAAATGTTCATTACTTCTGACTTGGGGAAAGACTAACATACGTTTGTCTTGCCCCGGACAAACTGATAGTCTTTCCCCAGCTCGCAATTTCTAGTTTATGTTTTTGTTTTGTAGAATATTTTAGAAGATCGTTTGTTTTAATTTATATTGATATAATTACTTAAAAACTAATATTCATAGGATGCTACTTACGCTAACAATACTTAGATTTTTGCAATTTTTCACCAAATTTTTTTAAAATCCGATATGCCGGCGACTTTGACATATTTTTTTCAGTTCTGTCATTTTTTATAGGCGTTTTTTGGCCATATTTACTTGCAGAAGCGACATCTGTATTTTTAGCGGGGATTTTTTACGACTGTACTGTTTTACCGACTAAGAGAATTTCGTAAGTACGCTATACTTATCGAGATAATAGACAGTGATTGTCTAGCCCCGGTGATAGTCTTACCCCACCTCACCTTACTGGAAAAGGCGTGTTAATTTCACAAATCTCTAAATATGCACTTAAAGACAGCACGTAACTTTAAATAATTAAGTAGGTATATAAGTAAATAATTGGTATCTGATTCGATTACCTTTGTCAATCAATTTAAATTAAATCAAAGTCAATTAATTTATACTAATATTATAAAGAGGAAAGATTTGTATGTAGGTATGTATGTTTGTAACGAATTGGCTCAAAAAGTTCTGGACCGATTTTAAAAATTCTTTCACCATTTGAATGCTACATTATCACTGATTAATATAGGCTTTTTTAATTGGAAGAAAAAATAAAATGTTTAAAAAATAAATGTTCACCCGTGCGAAGCCGGGACAGGCCGCTATATTAAAATAAAAAAGAGAAAATACCTATCTATTTGATTTTTTGTATGTTTTGTTTGTTACGCTTTCACGCTAAAACGGCTGAACGGATTTGGATGAAATTTGGCACATGGATAGACCATGACCTGAATTAGGACATAGAATACTTTTTAACCCAATATGTCAATGGAATCGAGACTTAAGCGGCTGAAACCGCGGGGCAGAAGCTAATGTCAAATAAACTCCCTATGCACGTTTCGTTATAATATGGATCTACCTTTACCAAAATATCCCCCACGGTACCCCCATCCCCCTAACTGTATTGTGGTTAGTTGGGGGACTCGTACACTCGTACTCGCACTTAAGTGGCGATACGGCCATGTATAAATCAATAACTGTTATGATCAGTTTAGCTTTTTATATTTTGTACAAAACATTTTATATTTTATACAGGGAGATCAAAACTTTCATGAAAATATTTATGGCGAACCGTTTAGCTACTAAGTTTGTTGCATCCACAGATATAGATAGACCTAGATAACGCAAGTATCACGATCTGTATGAAAACCAAGCGTGCCATGTTTTTGACTACCTACTATGACGTCACAAGCGCTCTTTCTCACTCACGCTCACCCAGCCAGCAGTACACAGGACTGAGCGCGAAAGTGGCGGCTTACGATTTTTGAACGTAAGTTGGTGCGATTTTTGGCACGCGAAGTAGTTGCTCTTGCGTTATCTAGGTCTACCTATTTGTGGTTGCATCGGTCAAGCATAGCGATGTACCGCAAGCCCTGTCACCAGCACACGTGAGGACCAAACGGCTGCGTCAGCGAACGGTATTAGCGTTGCTGAATTTTCAGCCCAAACAAATTTAAAGAACGATATTTATATTTTCGTGCTATTTTTGCCATCGACACGCTTAGAAGGAGCTTTGCATTGTTTTTAGACTGATGATGTATATGTTTTACCCAATCAAAATGCTATTATTGATTTATTTACCTACCAAACTTGCCTGTGATTGTGCTAGTTCACCAAATGTATAAGAGGCGAATTATGAGTGTTTTTCGTTTAGATTTATCCTGTTACAAAATGAAACACTCTGTATAAGCATATAAGTTAAGAACATACTTCCTACTAATATTATAAATGCGAAAGTTTGTATGTATGGATGTTTGTTACTCTTTCACGCGAAAACTACTGAACGGATTTTGATGAAACTTTACAGTAATATAGCTTATATATCAGAATAACACATAGGATACTTTTTATCCCGATATTCCCACGGGATCAAAACTTACGCGGGTGAAACCGCGGGGCGCAGCTAGTATTCTATAAAGGTAAGTTATAGTAAGTTGGTAACTGAAGAACTAAAGTTAACACACAACCTACGAGTTGTAACTTTTATTATTTTCTTTTTTATTTAGCAGCGCCATGGTGCAGCTTTTGCCGCGGTCCCACGGGCCGCTTTGTGACTGGCCAGGCCGCGCCAGGCTAGGCCCACAGGCCGTAGGAACCATCGCATTTGAGGAGGCCTGCAGTAGCCTTTCATCGCCAGTCCGATCCGTCAGAAACCGGTAAGTTCCAAGGCGCGGCGTGACGCGGCGGCGGCGCGGCGTGGGGTCTGTACGGACGCATTTCGTTTTGCTTTGTCTATCAAATGTCAACCACTGAATAAAACCACAGCAACGGCTACACACGTAGCCATGCGCTCCGTATCACTTGACGTGTTGGAATAGTTAGTTTTTAGTGTAATTATAATGGTTTAGGTATTTATAGTATTTTTAAATTATATGAATATTGTATTGTATGTGTTTGTATGAGCATTCATGCCTGAAATAAATAGATAAATAAATAAATAAAATAAAATAGCGGCCAACAGGCCCCACTAGGCCGACACACGCCGTAAGATTGCTCGGCACGGGCCGCGATAAGCCTAGACAGACATAACAACGCTTGGCGCGGCTCGGCAGTTAACGAGCCGTGGGATCGCGGCATTACAGTAGCTCATTTAATTAATTTAGGTATAAGTGGACGTTGCGTCGGTGCATCTCTTAATAGGCAATTAAATATAATTAGTTTGAAGTAGGTACCTGTCTAGTTAGCGAAGTTGTTGATAAGTATATCGTAATTGGCTTATTTTTAACCTGTTTACCTTACATTCAAGTTATGGGTTAAACCATATACAGGGTTATTGGAAAAACATCAACAACCTCTTAAGAGATCATTGTACTCATCATTATGAACAACTTTTAGGTACTATGGGACCAAACCTGAAATCGTGAAAAAAAAAATCAGCTGTTCAACATAAATGTAGGGAACAGCTGATTTTTTTCGCGATTTGAAGTTTGGTCTCATAGTAAAAGCTGTTCATAATCATGAGTACAATGACCTCTTAAGAGGTTGTTGGTGTTTTTCCAATAACCCTGTAAGTAGGTATATGTATAAGAAAGAAGTTTGAAGAAGTTTTTTATTTGCCACACAAGACAGACATTATAAAGATATGTTATTTTGTAAATTTATTAGGTACCTACAGTCACCAAAAGAGATAAGTACCTACCTAACCAGAGTCGTCGAATATAGTTGATGTTAGCAAGAAACCGATTGATGTTTTCGAATGAAATATTAATTTCCTAAATTAACTGTTTGTTTTCTACTTAATAAAAATAAATTTTGTTCTAAAAAATCCAGTGGTTTCTTATTTAACTTCAACTATATCCGACGATCCTGGTTACTTATCTCCTTTTGTGATTGCATGGTGTTAAAGGCAATAGATTCTTCAGCGATATTTTATCAGTAGGGAAGTACTTAACCTAAAAAAAAATTGACATTTGCATTTGTGTGACATCTACTTTTACCAATCCGCACTGGGCCCGCGTGGTGGTTTACGGCATAGAATAAATAGTTTTACGGCCCACTTCCTCTCACGGAGAGAAGGCCAACAGTGGGAACATTGTGGGCTACGTGTACGTATGTTATGTAAGCACTTACCTACTTAGCTATACAAAAGTTTCAAAATTCTAGACACGAATTCACTAAACTTTAAGAAAAACAAAAACAACACAAAACCATAAATACATGATACCTAATTCTTATTTTAAACATTACCTACATTAGCAGTCTATGTTTTAATTTTTTTTTCCGCCAAGAATGCTGTTACGCTATGGTTATAGAATTTTGGATTCAGTCTACAGGGTGGAATCGAAGTCATGGGCATTATTTTAACCTAAGGCACTACTCACGATACTGATTGCATTAGGGCTATTAATACGCAAATCAAAAATATTATTAATGCAAGTAAGGAAAACCTTAAAAATGTAGTAAGTCAAATTGCACAAGGCTTATTATTGCAAATAAACACTTAAAGTAATTAAAACAAAATACTTCGTTAACGCCAATAATTGTTGAAATATCAAAATCTTAAAGCGCAGTACAGCGCAAAGCGAAATGTAAACAAACATCACCTGCGCGCGCGCGGGTTTTTCCTTACAAGTAATAATAACAATGGGCTACAAGACATTCCGTCCGGCGGGATTCCCTGAACTCTCTCCGTCCCACTCCCTCACTCGCAAAAATACGAATATCACCCCCGCGCGGGGTATGCTTCCCGCCGCAACACGAAGTCACGAACCCGGAACCAGTGTCATAACGACTGCGCAGGTGCATTGACGCGTAATTGATTTATTGATCCCGTGACGTAATCGCCGTACTCGCCGCTCGCGGCATACGGTGCTTGGATTGCAGTGTATTAAGTGTTAGTGTAGTAGTTGTGTGTTGTGTGTGTGTTTGTGTACACGATGCCTCGACCGCGTAATGTGCAGGCTAGGTACACCAACCAACAATACCCACAAATGGTTGTAATTTACGATCGCGCAAGAAATTTAGTATGAACTCGTGAAATGTTCCATCGGCGCTACCCGAACGACCCTATTCCTTCACGGGGTCTCATTCCACCAGAACCACTCAGAACCTGTTGGATTTTTCGTCTTTTCACGTGCCAGCACATGCACAAGCTCGTGGAAGAGCACCCGTTTACCCTCTGTCACTTTACCGACAAATAAGGTTTTTTCAAAACAATCCACAAGCTAGGTACGTAAATGTTTTTTTTTAATGTATGTTAGTTGACGTAGTTTTGACCGTCCTAAGCCGGCAAAGTACGAAGGGAAAATTGGAATTTATTATGAATCAATTCATTGGCAACTTACGAATGTCACGTGAGTCGGGCGGGGTCAAAGAATTCACGCCCAATGACGCGCGTACGGCGTAGTGTACCTACGCATTTGCTATCGAGAAGCGCAACTAATTTGATACTTTGTATGACTTACTACATTTTAAGGTTTTCCATACTTGCATTAATAATATTTTTGATTTGCGTAATAGTAGCCCTAATGCAATTAGTATCATAAGTAGTACCTTAGGTTAAAATAATGCCCATGATATCAAATGCACCCTGTATAGTATCTTATAAGTACCTAGTAAATTCTGTACCTATAGAGTAAGTACTCGAATTAAACCCTTCTAAGCTCTGCCTACCCCTCTAGAAATAACTGATTTCATCACAAATGTGACTTCCCTTTAGCAATTGTCAAAAATGTCAAACGACCGCCATTTTCGAGGGAAAAGCGCGCGAATTCGCATCGCAATTACAACAATAACTTGTACTATAAATACAAATAAAGTCAATCAATTCTGTGCTCTATTTTGTAAGCCATAAAATTTTACAACCAATTTTTAAAATGCATCTTTATTTTTGTTCTGCACTAGTAAAATGTCAACTGTATTTAGCTGGAAAATGCAGCGTATTACTTATTATATAAAATCCAATTTCCTTCGCCTCACAAATAAGATATAGGAACACCGGCTTTTAGATTCCGCCAATAAAATACAAATATCATTTTTCTGTCTTATAAAACTTATGTAATTAGTAATAAGGTTCAGTTTCCTTCAATTTACATGTGAAATAGGTTTGCAATCAAAATGTGACATTAGTAACGGTTTTTAAGTGCACTCAAATAGTGACGTGAGATGACATTCGGATTCGCGTAACGAAATGGTTTATTATAATTTTGTAGAATATCCGTAGGGATGTAAAAGTGTTTGTTGTAGGTAAGCATTTGCAATTCATATTTTCTGTGATGTTTTGAATAATTTGTTGGTGCTAGAGATTTTGTAGGGGAGAGTTTTGGTAGGTATGGAAAGGGAAAATCTATTAGGGCAAAAAGATTGCCGGTAAAGAAAAATCAGTGCTGCCAGCATGATTCACCGAGACCTAAGCCAGCAGATTTTTCTAAGAGGTCTTGTTTTTAAAGCAGTTTAAGAATTTCCTAAGTACTAAGTAGGTACATATCTAACGAAGGAAAAATAATTATTGAACTCGAAAGAGCTAAATCACACCTTTTCCGGATTTGATTTCTTTTGAGGATAGCAGAAATAAAAATTTGGAAAATATAAAAGTGTACCTACGACTCATACTTAATCTCCATTGATCGTATAAAAAAACATAGGTAGATAGGTTCTATACCTATCTATCTATGTTTTTATAACATAGGTAGATAGGTTCTATACCTATCTACCTATGTTTTTATTATATTAGTTAGTTTTTTTTATTTATTATAGGAGGAACCCTATTGAAAATGGCTCTTTTATTCAAAGTAGATACACAAGTACTAGCAGGAGTCTAACAATAAAAACAGTAAGTAGCAGAAAGAAGGCAAAAAAAATATGATTGATAAAGACTCTAATGCCGAAGCATTATAGTCTTTATCAATAATCTTTTTTTTACGACGACTCATAATGCGAACATTATGAGTCGTGAAAAACTATATTTTTATTGAAGAAAAGTAAGAATGAATGTCTAACATTCAGACATATCAGTATTTCCCATCATCATATCTTCTATCTCTATAGTATTACCCCGTAACTGGGTTGTGGAGGTCAGAAAGGCAGTCGCTCCATGTAAAATACTGGTAGGTACTCAGCTGCATCCGGTTAGACTGGAAGCCGAACGGCTAGGCAGATGATGATGAAGAAAAGTACCTAATAAGTAATGACATTTACCAAGAAACAACAACATAATATAAACAAGTAGAACCCTTTAATTATACCCTCTAAGTATTCCTAAGCCATTATGGGAATTAGGTACCTAATGAATGAAAAAAAATTGAATGAAAAATGTAGGTAGGTAAGTGAAACACTGGTACCTACCTAACTATATACAAATTATGGTCACAAATGATCGTCATTAGTAAGTAGTTGGAGATAGTACCTAAGTACTTTCCTATAACTACAAATATGTAAAAAAAAAACATGTTATCGCTATATTTTTAACACCCCAAATGATGCCTAGACAAACACACAAAAAACTATCCAAAATTAAATTACCCACAATAAACAAATTACAAAACAATTTAATGAATCGTAAACTCGCTAACGAGATTAAAAAATTACCGTCGGCTGAACGCGTCATTTACACATAGTCCACAGATAATGAACGAAAATTACAGCTAAAAAAAAGCGTTTCAAACTTCGAACCCTGTTAAACGACCAATCATGGCGCCGGCATTTGATTGCGGGGCGTGACAGTCCTCATTACTTACAGAACAACTGCAGCAACGAACCGACAGATATCTATCTATCTCTGTCTTTTATATGGGGATAAGAAAGAGATGGCTGTATACGGAAAGCAATTTGCGTGGATCGTTGAGCACTACACAGCGTGTTTTAATATTTAATTTTATAGCGATATTAAGTTTTTTATGAATAAGTTTATTATATTATCGTGGATTTATGTCGGGGGCGCGGTAATGGCGCGTTCCCGTTTCTTATTAATGTTTGGAAGTGTGATTTGTTTGGATTACACGTTAGATGTCGCTAATTCGATTAGAGGTTGAGTTTGGTGCGGGCGCGCGAATGTGAATTATTGGGAATCGTTAGGGTTATGGGGTCCCTTGAGATAGTTTATTTTGGGAATTAGTTGCAGCTATGCTTTGGGATTTGGAGTCGATTTTGACTTTGTGAAAATGTTTAGTTTGATGCCTCAATGATCTTAGTAGATAGCTTTTGATATCTTCCTAGTCTTTTGAACAATCTCCACATTACTTCAACCGCATATAGCCTGATAAAAATTAGGTATGTCTGGACTTTAAAAGAGACTGTGACCTCTAAGTTTTTTGCGGTCTTTCTTCACGGAGTGGTCGGATAGGAAACACCGAATTCATCTAGTTTTAAAACGTTATTTTTGACATGTAAAGTTTTCGAACCAATTTTTTGAAATACTTAAATATCTTTAACTTTTAATCTGTTTTAGCGTTTTGTCCCGGTAGCACGTTCTCGTAACCACGCGAGCGAAGCCGCGGGCAAAAGTTAGTCATATTATAAAATCAATCACGGTATATTTGATGCCAAACAAGGATCTATGCAACTATTAAAACATTACAATAGGCACAAACACATAATTAATCACAATGGTAAAGACCCGACTTACGTGAATGCAAATTCAATGACAAAACATACTTAAGTACCTACAATGATGATCTAAGACGACAATAAAGGACCTTGTGACGCCATCGAACTATCTATAATAGTCCTAGACATATATGTAGGTACTTACTATAATCAGCCTATAATGTGGCGCTAGTTTTTTATTAATTATTTGACTAACTATTTGCACTAGAAACTAAATTAAAAGACTAAATTACTATACAAATAAATACAAAAAAATAAACAAAGGACACTTAGGCGTCGAAGTACTCGTCCGCATCGCTGTCATCCGGAAAAGTGCCCAGAAGACTGGCAGCATTGCCACGTTGAATGGCAATGCTAATTCTTTGACCAAAGAAAGACCCAGCCCTCTGGTCACGTGAAGTGTCGACCAGCCGGCGAGAAATTTCATTAAAAAGGAGACGCGCACTCGGGCCCCATGACCCGAGCGTTTCGACCCCAAACGGCTCAAAGCTGTAGTTGCCCATAAGGTTGCAGTATTTGCGCCGCTTGAGGGTCTCAGCAGCAGCAGCAGCGGCGCCAGCACAGCCCGCCGTGCTAGGAACATGAGATGGCGCAAGGGTATCGACACACGTTGCGTCCCACACCAGAGGCCTACCCATCTTCCAAGGCAACAACGTCATACCGTCTGGTCTCCTATAATGTTGTAGGTACTTACTATAATCAGCCTATAAGTTCCCACTGCTGGGACACAGGCCTCCTATCCAATGATATTATAAAGGAAAGATATGCTACGTTCATACTGAGCGACGTTTTGTGTTGTTGGGATAGTGGTTTTCAACTACGACTGCGACAGATAATACGGAACGTATGACATAGAAAGAGATAGCTATCTGTAGTGTGTTGCGCTTGAAGTATATCGACTAAACGTAATTACGACAATTGTCTGAATTTGACTGCAACAATTTGCGCGCGCTAGTGCTATCTACCTCTTTATTGTATATAATATCATTGCTCCTATCTGTCAGAGGGAGTGGGCTGTAATCCTTCACGCGAGCCCAGAGCCTCAAGTCTACTGTTACAATAGTGTTAGAATGGTCTATCATTGATTTCATGATTGTTGATTTTGACAAGTTTGGTAATCTGCTAATATAATGGCGTCATTATGACTTTCCAATGGTCAACCACTGACACTCCATTGAAAGAAATGGCATAAAATGGTAATCTCGATAAATAATGACAAATGAATAAATGTAATGTTTATTGCTATTTACGAACTTCTTACTACTTCAGATTGCAAAATATATATTAAATGTAATCTAGCAGTTTTTCTCAGACCATTGACCAACCAATGATAGACCATTATGAATTTAGCAGATTACGAACTTTTAGCAAAATGACAATGGGATCGTATTGGAATGACGAATTTATAAAAATAGCCGACTTGGGCCCCAGGTTGGTAGATGTCACGTCTACAAAGTTTTGGTTCTAAGTTAAGCCGGTTTCCTCACGATGTTTTCCTTCACCGTTTTGAGAGCTAAATTACAGGCACTTTTGAATGGTCAAGGAGTAAGAAAGATGAAGCTAGTTGCCCATTCCAAAACGTAGATTTCTATGGAGAAGAACTGGCAAAAAACTCCAAGGACACTCTTTTAAATCAAGATATAGATACAAAATCCTGGGTATATTATCCTTGTTGCTCCTAGTAGGTATATGTGAGGAAAAAAGACAAGCAATAGGCTAGTATTTCCACCATCAATAAATTGAAAATCTATTTAGTCCGTCAGTTAGAGTGTTGGAAAATATTTTTTGTTTTAAATGAATATTGACAAAGATAAAACGCATCAAAACTCGGGAGTGGGGGCTCGTGACGTTTATCTATCGTGATGAATTGAGAATTTTAAAAGCGTCGTATCTTCGTCAATTTTGGTTTACGTAACAAAAGAAAATACGGGTCAAATATTTTTTGATCTATCTACCTGACGGACTAATTAGATTTTTTCAATTGACAAGCCTATTCAGAATACCCATTCACGAATATGATGCGTCGATCAGCACCATCCAGCTCCAATATTTTGTAGTATCACTGTATCATTATCTTGCGGTTATTCCAATAGCAGACAATCTTAAGTCCAGCAGTAGTTAGTACCTACTCAAAATGAGTCACTACACCTCTCTTTACGATCAAATCCCAATAAATGATTTCCCTCACGACTTTTAATATCGGCATTAGAATCCTTATATCCGAAATCCAGTATCAACCGTTAATAAATGATTTCTCTCACGAGCCATATTATCGGCATTAGAATCCTTAGGTATGTCCTAAGTCCAGTATGGGTCGATATGACTGAATGAGCTATTGTTATAAAATTTATAGTCGTTGCAATAACGCATTCAGTTCGTGGAGGTATTTGGAAAGCTAATTTAAGCTTAGGTGTAGTTTTATTTGTGAGAACTTTATACGAGAGTTGACTGGGAAGTTTTTGATGATCGAAAATTTTTTGGAGGGGCTGAATAATGAAGGTCATTGCGAGGTAGGTACATATCAAAACGGATATCAACGGGTTTTTATCGTGAGAGCGCTTAATAAAAGATTAAGATTAAGGACTGTTTCCCCAAAAAAGAGCCCGAATGAGAAAATACGATGAAAAAAAACCATTTTCCGAGATAATTTATAAATCTTCATAATTATGACTTCATGATTTTCACATGTTTGAATAGTTAGGTGTTTGAGGCGGAGACAAATCCAAAAAAATCAAAGATCATAAAAATCGGTTCAGCCGTTCGTGAGTTACCTATACTTAAATGGTGTAACTAATCCGACTTTGTTAGGTAGGTATATTTATATAAAAGGAGATAGATTGAGTACATTTTGGATGGAGATCATCAATAAAGTTCCTAAAAACCACCGATTTATCTCATTTTGGATACTACCTATACAAACCACACTTCCTTTCTCATTCTCATCCATCACCAAAATATGACATTCCTTCAATGACATAAGAAGCCATCAAACTGCCCACACAAATCGTAAATTATCTTGTATACATCAGCGGTGTACCAAATAGCCACAATCAATTTAGAGGGGGTGGTGAAGTGGTGGGGGGAGGGGACAAATTGCTCGCTAATGACCACCGCGCCAGCCAAGTGGCCGTGCTGGCTTTAGATGTAGGAGAGTAGATTGGAGAGATCGATAGGTAAAACGGGGATAGTAAAATTTTCATATCAACGAGTAGGTAGAAATTGCGCTCAAAAAACTGTGCCAGATATGGTTCGGAATTATTTAAAAAAAATTATAATACATACCTACACAAGACGCTGAAGTTTTTACAATAACATTGTTTCATATACCTACCTTAACAATATTATAGACCAATTATTTAGAACATTTAAAAGAATCTTACAAAATTACTATTAGATAAATGTAATAATTAGTATCATCATCTGCCTAGCCTTTTCCCAACTATGTTGGGGTCGGCCGGATGCAGCTGAATACCAGTATTTTACATGGAACGACTGCCTATCTGACCTCCACAACCCAGTCACTAGCTAGGTAATACGATACCCTTTGGTAAGACTGGTTGTCAGACTTTCGAGCTTCTGACAACCCGTAACGACTGTCAAAGATCTACTACGAATGACAACCGAGACATCGGCTTAACGTGCTTTCCGAGGCACGGTGGGGTATCGGTATGTTAAGATGGTCACCCATCCACGGACCAACCGTGGCAAGCGTAGCTTCACCTAATTGATCGATCCGATAATTTACTATGTATAATTAAAAATTGATTTAGATTTGAACCTCGTTACCTACTTACCTTGTTTATTTTGATTTAGCTACTAGCTGACTCTGCAAACGTTGTCTTGCAAAAAAAAAAAATAACTTGAGACATAGGTACTCTCCTACCAAAAACACAAAAAAAATCGGTCAAACCGTTTCAGAGGAGTTCGATAACAAACACTGTGACACGAGATTTTGTATTTTATAATTATAAAAATCCTAATATTTTTGTATGCCTTAAAGACAAGAGTGTCCAACGATTGTAACATTAATAATTGTAGTACCTAACTAGGTATGCGGCTGTTCTATTCTTAGATCTAAAATAAACCACTTCCCAGCTGACATAGCTCGTGGTACAGATTGCGTGGTTATTATATTCCCTCGAGGTCTATGCAGAGATGTACGCAAATAATTCCTGACAGTGATAGACGTTGAATTAAGTGCTGCTACATAGACACTAGGGAAAGGCGTGAATGAATGTATTTAAATTATTTTATTAAGAGGAAATGCGGTCGGAGAGAAAAGAAGTAGGAAAGTAATTTGAAGTTTGGCTATTTTTCCTCCTCCAATATTGGACCAATTTACCTAAAAGATATTTGATAAATTGAATAAGAAGGTATATTATACTGTGTCCCTATGTTTTTCTTTTTTCGCTAATAGTTGTCAAATTTGTACACTAGGCCTCTGTTGACAGCGGCAATTTTTTGAGGGTTCTCGTGCTTACCTATAAAAATAATTTATCACCAAAAAGTAAAACATAGGAACATACAAGTAAGTAGTTAATATTTATTATTCTGTAAAAAATCATTGTTTTATGAAAACAGGTGGCGTTTCTATGGAGAAAAGACAACCCGCTCTTAAGAGGTATGTGGACGGTGGAGGGGATATCGAAGCGTAAACTGTAACAATGAATTGAGCACATGATTCTAGACCCATAGCGTAAAATTTTATGAAAAGTTGAAAAACATTCCCTTATGTGAGGCAAATAAAATAGGAATACCTACAATCTATATCAACCGCATTTGGATAAGGATTAATTTTTTTTTTTGGCAAAAGATTATATTTTAGTTATTTCATTATTTAACTAACTATTTACACTAGAAACTAAATTAAAAGACTAACTTACTATACAAAAAAAAACAAAGGAAACTTAGGCGTCAAAGTACTCGTCCGCATTTTATATATAAATAGAATAATGATAAGAAAACTACCAATGAATGATAATGTACGGTTCGTACACTTGCAGAGTTTTAGATGTTGTTGGAGTGTGTGGAGAAAAGATCACGAGGTTGATGGCACTTAAATAAGTTTAATGCACCCAAGTTATGTAACAATAATGCACAGTTGGCGATTCCTTTCTCTAGGTTGTTTACTCAGTTGTTAGATATATCACACTGCTTAGTAATTAGGTGAAATATGACTTAAATACCTAAGCAAACTGACGCGCGTTCGTTCCAATCGCAGCGTCAGCAGAATTTTATGAACAGTTGAAGACTGTACATCTTGGCAACCCCAAAGGAAAAACAACAAAGATAAGGAAAAACCATCACAAAGCAATAAAATTAAAACAATTAGTTATCAAAGTTGAATGCAATGTTCCTAGTTCCGTTGTTGCTTCGGCGAGATGTCTCAGGACGAGGCTCCACGCTGCTGTCCTTACTCCGCGATGATGTTTCAGCAGTTTCCTTCTGACTGTGGTTCCCTTGACAGATGTTTTGAAGCTCGATTTCCTCATTCTGTTGTCTAGTGGTGGAGTTTCTTGACATGTTTTTGAAACAGTGGAGACAACGCTTCCTCCCAACCGCCACAAGTACAGCAATGATTGCCGCTGTCAACAGAAAATAGCAGACGACATATTGATGAATGTCGTGTATTGTAACTGTTGTCTGTTGAGCTTCATTTTCCCTTTGTGTTTTAAGTTTGTCTTCAATCTGAGCTATTTCAAGGCTTGTAGATGAAGACTGAAGTATGTTTGGCGCGTAGCGATACGTTAAGTTTACGATTTTGTTTATGGATGTGTCTAAAGTAGGAGCTGTCAACTCGTAGTCCATTTTTATGCGGCTGTTATACTGACGATGGGCGTAGATTGTTAAGTCTTTAGACTGCAGCACGCATCCTTGAGATAACGACACTAGGCTTGGTGACGTTATGGTGTAGGTTGTGATGTCATTACTGCAAATCGTACGTAATAAACACGTATCGCAGCATATTGCTAGCCAGCTGTTCGATGAGTGTAACTCAATCCATACGTCCTTGCATATGATACGCTCTAGGTCACAAGGCGAAGTGTTTTGATGCGACAGCAGTTTTGCTTCACACGGCGCTATGCTGCTATGCAAGTTGTAAGACGGTAAATTGTTTTTGCATAGAAAGTTGTTTGACCTTTGTTGTACGCATTGTTTGAAATCGTTTTCAGTCAGTAGGATGTACATATTCTTGTTAAGGTTGACAGCGATGTACTTGGACGATGTTTGAACCTGCATAGGTTTTTTGGCTCTCGTAAGTGGTAACGGTATAGTTTGATAGATAGTGTAGTCTTCGTTAGCCACAAGAGGTATGTGCACCTCGAAAAGAAAATAAGTTTCCGTGACTCGTGCTTTTACATTAATTAGCTTGTAGACGTCTTTGATGTTTTCCTTATAATTTTCAATCGGCAATGATACTGTTTTCGGGAGATTTCCAGATATTTCTCCTAGTTGCTGTATCAAATGTACCGGAGTTATTAGATGCACATCTGTGTGTCCTTGGTACACGTTGGTGAGGGTATTAAACAGCATTTCTTGGAATGTCCTTAGGCTGTTAATCAGTAGGTATACCGTCAAGGAGGCTGAGTTAATGTATGTTGTCGCTGAAATTATTTCTATTTCTGATTCGATGGACTCCAAGTTCATATTAGTTTGGTTGACGAAGCTATCAATGATGTCAAATTGACGCTTAATATTTGTTTCACTTTTCTTTAAAACTTGGTTCTCCAGTTCCACAATAGATGTTTGGTTTTTTATTAGACTCAGAAGGTAATTTTCGTTGCTTTTAAGTGACTTAATGTCATTTTGATATTTTTCAGCAAATTGTTGATCCAGTATCCCAAACAAACTGTTAGCTAGGTAACCGACTCCATCCACCAAGCCGCGTTTCTTTCGTTTGCTAAGATGTTTATGTGGATTGATCAGCACAAAGTTGTAGTAGCTAAGCAGCTCCATTTCATGGCTCAGTTGTTCCATAGTAGTTCGGCAATGTTGTATCTTTGTTTGGTAGCATGCTTTCTTCACATTCTCGAAGAAAGCTTCAGTTCGATGAATTCCTTCCCAATAGTTAGTTAAATTATAGTACATGATTAATGTCCATTCATCATGTACCATTTGCATTTTACCGACCGTGTCATAGTACACGGGCCGTTCTGGATTCAAACTTGTAATCTGAGCGCCTGGCGCGATGCGAGTAGTGTCAATGGCCCCATAGGCTCCCGATATATATGAAAACAATGCTAATGTTGTTATGAGTAAGGTGGAAAGAAGTTTATTTCCTCTTACTCGTTGTTTTGATTTTTTGCTTTTCTCGTTATCTGTTGCCGCTTGAATTTCAGTGTCCAAAGGCAATGGTGACAGCTTGACTACGGGGCGCTTGATGGTTCCCGTTTGTGTTTTGATCGTTGCGACCCGAACGTAGCCATCAGATCCAGGGTGGGTTTCCATAACTCGTCCCATGGCCCATTTTCCTGGGGGCAAATTATCTTCCTTTACCAGTACTATCTCACCTTCCTTGATATTCTTTTTCGGCCTATTCCACTTACTGCGAGTTTGCAGTGTAGTTAAATATTCGTTGGACCAATTTTTCCAGTACTGATGAAACATATGTTCGCAAAGTTGCCACCTGCGACGTAAGTCAATGTTATCTGCATCGCTGTAATCTGACAGTGGCAATGATAGTATGGGGCTTCCTGTGAGGAAATGTCCAGGAGTCAGGCAGTTGTAAAACTCTTCCGGGTCCTCTGTAAGAGGACACAGCGGCCTTGAGTTTAAGCAAGCTTCTATCTTGGCCAAGAGTGTAGCAAACTCCTCATAGGTTAGTTTCTGGTCACCCAATACTCGTCGCAGATGGTGCTTCATTGATTTTACAGCAGCTTCCCAAAGACCACCTGCACTGGGCCAAGCTGGAGCATTAAAATGCCACTCGACCTCTAGTTTCGCCAACTCGCTGAAGACTTCTGGTTTTAGTACTTGTTTGAATAATTCAAATTCTTCACGAAGTATCCTTGCAGCGCCGACAAAGTTAGTACCGCAGTCCGAGTACATGTGCTTCGGTGTACCGCGCCTCGCGCACAGCCTTTGGAAGGCCGCTATAAAAGTCTCAGTGCTCAGGTCCGACACCAATTCAATGTGGACGGCTTTTGTGGCCATACATATGAATATTGCTATATAGCCCTTTGATGTTTTGACGCCTCTACCCTTGTTATGTTTGACGTCTACATGCCCCGAGAAGTCAACACCGGTATGTGTGAATGGCCGACACGGTGTAATTCTTTGTCGGGGTAAATCTCCCATCAGTTGGTGACTGTTTGTTCTGCTAAAGCGATGACAGCGAACACATTTCTGGAGTACCGTTTTGACTGCTCTGTTCCCTCCAACAATCCAGTATTTCTGTCTTAAGTACATCAACGTAAGTCTAGCTCCTCCGTGTAACGTGCTTAAATGTGCTTGTTCTATCAAAAGTTGAGTGTGTCGTCCCCCATGTGCTATGATAACCGGATTTTTCATAGCAAAGGGCAGGTTAGAGTTCTTGAGACGACCTCCAACCCGAATAATACCCTCGTCATCCAAATAGGGATGTAGTTTGAAGATTGGGCTTTTTCTTGACATGTCTTCGTTTCGGTTAAGTTGATTATATTCGGAACTGAACTGTAACCGTTGCACATAGCTGACAATACTTCTATCCGCTGCACGTAGTTCGCTTGTTGTTAGGTGCGAGGTTTCGCATTTCGTTTTATATCGCATATTTGCTATAAAGCGCTGTGTCCATGCGACGATGCGTATTATTCGTGTCATTGAACTGTAATTGTTCAACAAGTCACTTATAAAATTTTGCTGATTATCTTGCTTTGCTATTTTTGTTTCAACATGATTTGCGCAACCGATGTTTGTTCGGAATGAGCCTGGTATATTTTTAGAAGTTTCCGATTTCGTTACAATTTCTGGCCCTTGCCACCATAAGTTGAAGCCCATAAGTTTGCTTGGCAATAATCCTCTTGACGCACAATCGGCGGGATTTTCTTCAGACTTCACGTACTCCCATTGAGTTGCAGAGATGATGCGTTTGATTTTCGTAACTCTGTTGGCGACATATGGTTCCCATCTTGTTGAGTCACCCTGAATCCATGCTAAAACAACTTGGGAATCAGACCAAGCCTGCACAGAAATGGTGAACTCAGATAGTACTTCCTTTGTTTTTTCCATTAGATTTGCCAATAGTACGGCGCCGCAGAGTTCCAGTCTGGGCAATGTCGTTTTCTGCTTAACTGGTGCCACTTTTGTTTTTGCGACTAGTAATGTTGTTGTGGGCAGCCCATGTTCATTCCATACCCGACTGTATATAACACAAGCGTAAGCTTTTTCGCTTGCGTCACAGAAACCGAGTAGTTCTACGCGTTGTTGCGTATCACCTATCCATCGATTTATCTTCATGTTTTTTATGTAGATCATTTCGGTATTCAGCTTCAGCCATTCTGTTTTTATGTCGCTAGACACTTCGTCATCCCAGCTAAGTTTACCAAGCCAGAGTTTCTGGAACAGTAGTTTGGCTTTGACTGTCACTGGAGACAGCCAGCCGAGTGGGTCGTAGAATTTGGAAATCTCTGAGAGTAACGATCTCTTCGTTAGCCGTTTTGTTTGTTGCACCGGCCAGTTAAAGTAGAAGGTATCGCTTGTGTGGTTCCAACCTAGTCCCAATGTTTTGGAAGTTTCTTCAGATTTGAAGTCAAAGGTGTTTTGTCTTGAAATCTGTTCTTCGTGTAGGTTTTCAAGTAAAGCACGATGATTACTTGACCATTTCCGCAAGTTCATCCCTCCTCCTCTCAAAAGTTGTATGAGAGATTCTTGTAGATGTTGGGCTTCCTTAACACAGTTGTGGCCACTTATGACGTCATCGACATAACATTCTGTCTGCAGTATTTTGGCCGCTACTGGATACTTGTGCCCATCGTCAGTAGCAAGCTGTTTTAAAGTGCGCATGGCAAGCCAAGGAGCACATTTTGTTCCGTATGTGACTGTACAAAGTTGAAAGTCGCGTAGGGGTTCATCTGGCGAATCTCGCCAGACGATTCTCTGTAGACCTTGTTGCTCTTCTGACATCCATATACAGCGATACATCTTCTCGATGTCAGCAGTGAAGACGTATTTATACGTTCGCCACTTTAAGATAAGACCCTGTATATCCTGTTGTAGATTGGCACCCTTTTCCATAAGGCTGTTTAGGCTGTAGCCACTTGAAGTTTTTTGCGATGCGTTAAATACAACTCTCAATTTTGTGGTCGTGGAGTTTTCCCTTAAAACTCCGTGATGCGGGAGATAGCAACACTTAGATGAAACATGAGACGATGGTTTCATATGGCCGAGTTCAATGTATTCATTAATGAACTGCTTGTACATAGCCGAAAGTTTCTTATCCTTTTGCAGTCTTTTTTCCATTTGTAGGAACTGTGATACGGCCACTGATTTAGACTTTCCCAGCCTTTCCTCAAAATTAGGCGAAAGTGGCATTTTGACGACGTATTTTCCATCTTGCATGCGTTTTACGGTTTCCGTGTAGAACTTTTCACATTTTTCGTCCTTGGACATGTACTTTGAGAGTTGAATGTCTTCCGATTCCCAAAATTTGGTTACTTCCTCCAAGTTGATCAACGCTACATTGCAGTTGAATGTGTTCGTTTTTCCGCATAGAATCCATCCTATTTGTGTTTGTTGTGCCACGGGGGATTGGTTGCTGCCTTTTAGTACTCCATCCAGAATTATCTCTGAATATACGTCAGCTCCTAGCAGGAGATCAACTTGGTTAGAAATGTTGTATTCTGGGTCCGCGAGTTTTAGATTCTTCAAATGTGGCCATTCAATTTTCTCAAACGTTGTTGTTGGAAGGTTATTTGTTAGTTTCTTCATAATAAGCGCCTGTGTTGTGAAACAGTAATCGGAGTGAATTGATGTACAGGTGAGGTTCAGTTTTCCCCTGCAATCTCCCGACACAGTTCCAATTCCGGTTACGCATGCGTTGACGTTTAACCGAGGAAGTCGTAGAGTTTGAGCAGCGTTTTCTGTGATCAAGTTCACCTGCGAACCTTGATCTAGAAGTGCCCGTAGTTTTACATAAGTCCCATCAATTGTTTTGACCTTAAGTTGGACTGTAGTTAGCAAGACTTCCATGTTTCTTGTATTTACGTGGTTAGAAGAATTTTGTTGAGATGTTGACGGCGAAGCTTGGTCAGTTGGGCAGTTTTTTCGGTTAGATGTTACGTTCTTCTTTTCTGTATTATGCAATAATGTGTGGTGTTTTAAATTACACTCTTGACAAGTTTTTATTGATTTGCATTCTTCGTTACCGTGGCTGAATAAGCAATTTTTGCATAGCTGCAGTTTTGAAATTGTGTTATATCTTTTGCCAATGTCCATGTCACGGAATTGGTTACAGTTCATTAACACATGACTTCCGTTGCAGTGTGGGCATTTTCGTTGTGATGCATGAAAGTTGTAGGTTTTGTAATTTGACTTCTTCATACGTTTTTTATTATCAAATTTCGAGTTTGTTGGCTTTTCTGTTGAGGTGGTTGAAATTCCCTTTTTTGCAGACTTCATTGTTTCATATGCCATGAATTGGGTTTCGAGAAAATACAGAAAATCCTGTAAATTCTGAAGCTCCCGATGATCTTGTATTTCTTTCATATAATCGCTCAATGTTTTAGAGTCTAGTTTCTGTGACATAATGTGCACGATAATTGGACCCCACGATGTTGTTTCAATACCGATATTCGATATTCCGTTTAAGCATTCCGTGATGACATCATGCATTTTCTTTAAGTTATAAGAATCCGGGTTCTGTATGACCGGAAGGTTCAGCATGCTGTTCATGAATGATGTGAACTGCAAACGACGATTGTCGTAACGCTGATTGAGGATGTCCCAACAGGAGTTGTAGTTGTCAGCTCTAACGCTTAAGTGTTGTACCAAGCGCTCAGCTTCGCCTCGCAGTTTGGTTTTCAGATGTTGCATTTTCTGTGCGTTATTAATCATCGGGTTCTTGTGAATAGTCTCCAGAAATAGATCCTTGAACGAGATCCACTGACTGTAGTTGCCGGAAAATTCGGGAACTTCGATCTTAGGAGCCGAGTTCGAGTAGTGGGCGGTGGTCCAAATTTTAGAGTTGAGGCGCTTTTTTATCTCATCATATTTTTGTTCGACGTCCGCAAACACATTGTAGTATTTTTCATTCGATCCTTTTAGTTGGAAATCGATTTCCCAATGCAGTTTGTCGATAGGCTCCCATTTTGAGTTTAGCGTGTGAAGATGATCCTCCAGTTCCCATTTTTCAGCAATCGAAGCGCGGTTTATCTTTGTCATAACACGATGTATCGCATTAAAATTGCATTCTTGTTTGTTGAGTAAAAGCTGGATTCCATCGTCACCATCACTCTGTTGGTTGGCGTCTGCTGACGTCCCAGTTAAATCAAACTTCACCTTCTGTTGTTGTTCTTTTAAGTCTGACAGTTTGTTGATAATGTCTGTTTTTATTTTGAGGTACATCTCTTCCGTTTTTGCGTGGATGTTACCCACGAAATAGTCAATCGTTTTATCTTCTAGTTCTTGAACTAAAAGGGCATGTCTGCTGTCAAAATCCTGCCATTGGTTTTCTAGCGATGACAAGCGCTTGTTCAGGTAGTCAGCGGTTTTACGGGCTGATGAGTCCTTGCGATAGTTGACACACAAGGTTTTGATGTTGTCAAAACATGTTGACTGCAGCTCCAGTTTGTCCATGTCGATGATGGTGTTTAGCTCGTAGTCTCTTAGTTGATGGCGACCGTTGAGCGTTGCGTTAGTTGCAGCTACTAGAAGACAGCAGTGTGCAGTTTTCCGCTAGTAGTTGTTTGTTTGTATAGCCCGTAGTCACGTAGTTTACGGCGACCGTTGAGCGTTGTGTTAGTTGCATCTACTAGAAGACAGCAGTGTGCAGTTTTCTTCCAGTAGTTGTTTGTTATGATAGCTCTTAGTCACGTAGTTGACGGCGACCGAAGAGCGTTGCTTGGCTCGTTGACACGAAGACTTCTTAGTAGCTGATAGTCTTCTCACTTCAAATCTTGAATCCTCGATTCGAAATGGTCAATGGAACTCGGTACCTCTGCGCTTCAATTACAGTATTGTGCGCCTTCTCAATCTAACTGGGGCGACCCGCTTCTGGGAGACCAGCTAGACCGATTCGCTACCGTAAAGAGACACAAGCACCAAGAATCCGGCTCGAAGGACCATTAAATGTACGGTTCGTACACTTGCAGAGTTTTAGATGTTGTTGGAGTGTGTGGAGAAAAGATCACGAGGTTGATGGCACTTAAATAAGTTTAATGCACCCAAGTTATGTAACAATAATGCACAGTTGGCGATTCCTTTCTCTAGGTTGTTTACTCAGTTGTTAGATATATCACACTGCTTAGTAATTAGGTGAAATATGACTTAAATACCTAAGCAAACTGACGCGCGTTCGTTCCAATCGCAGCGTCAGCAGAATTTTATGAACAGTTGAAGACTGTACAGATAACTACTAAGAAACGGAATGATAAGAAAACTACCAATCATAATTTACTACCTACCTCTACTTATCTAAGTGACTTTTGTTTGTCCGACGGCATAATTTCTCATGATTTTTCGGTAAGACTTCTAAGAGTATTTATCATTCACTTTGAAACTGGACAATATTTTACTACAAAACGGCCTAAAAGGAACATAACACATAATGAGCCTATAATGTTTCCACTGTTTGGACCTTCTTCGAGAGGGAGTAGTCTTCGTCATCACAAATGTAAAAATACTAAAAGGAACATTTCAAACCAAATACCTTCTATGACAAAAGATAACCTCGAAATCAAAAGTGAACAGTAAGTAATCTGTCCACCACCAAACGAGGCATAAAACGATGGAATTTATACCCCGTGCTGACACTGGCAAAACATTGTGATCACCACCAATTACCACTGCACACTGCCTCCACAAATATCACTACCACTATCTCCCTCTAACATATCAAAAAGGAACTAGCTATCCCTTTCGCGCCTCACACAAAAGTGTTCTTAATCATTTGTTTGGCAGAACCTTAAAGGTCGTATGTTTATGTAAGTCTTTTTGATGTTGAACTTTAGGCTGAGGAGATAGAGTATAAGTTACAATGTTAATTGGTTGATTCCAGACTTTATCGTTGTTTAACAAAAGTGATCTTTATTGTGAATGCCGTAGAGGTTGTTTTGGGATTTGTGGTCGTTAATAATAGGCTCGTTATCAATGTAGTTAGAAGATAATGACTGAAGTATTATGACGCTAGCAATAAAGCTTACATTCCCTCGTCCAGTGGTTAGTACTAATAAAATAAAATAACGTTTTGACTACACCCCGTACGTAGGCGTGGCGAGAGAGTTAACGCGCGATACTCGCGGAGTGAAGACGTGTGGACACTCCGTTTACGTTTAGTGTTTTTTTAAATTCTAAAGTTTAAGTTTTAAAATAGGACTATGATATTAATTTTAATAAAATTTAACAGTATTTTTTGCCAATGTAATGAGTGATATTAAGATACTAAAATATTGAACTTCGGTGTGCTAAGTATAGTTTTTTTTAAATAAAATATTCTGCAGGGCAGTGAAAAATTGAGAAGAAGAACAAGAAAATTTGACTCGTTTTATAAAGTAAAAAATATTGAAATAAAAAATGGAACGTTACGTAACGAAGTATTAAAAAAAAGACTGTTTATTTGTGATTCTTAACACAAAAGTGACTGAAAAAAAAACAGTGTGTGATAAAAATGGAGTCAAAAATAGAACTAGGTGATACCCAAACGCAGAAAAAAGTACCAAAACCATTTTCGATCGAATCGATAATCGGAGACCGAAAATCACCGGAAATCGATATAGAAAATAATATATCTGAAAATTCTCGCAATTCGGAAGAGGATGAAAATGAGAGATTGGACGGATTGAATCAGATGCGATATTACGCGCCATTTTTGCAACAAAATGGCTTCCCATTTTTATTAGGATATCCTGAGCCGTGGCTGTCAAGGGTACTAGGGTCTGGAGCTGCTCCTGTAAGGGAGAATAGAGAGAGAGAGGAGGAGAAGAGAGAAAGTCCTGTCAGTGTGGGGAGTGAAGCAGAGAGTGACGGCGGAGAAGAAACTAATCAAGGTTTGTAAACTTTCTTGGCACTTTATCTGTCAAACTCAAACTAATTATGTTTTTAGAATTCATGCATTTATTTCAAACTTGCTTTTGCCCGTGGTTTCGCCCGCGTGGAGGTTGGAAATTATCCCATTAGTATCCTATGTGTTAATCCAGGTTATAATAACCTGAGTGCCAAATTTCATACAAATCCTATTAAAACCATAATGGGGTGATAATATATGGAATAATGTTTAGTATGGAATTTTGTCATTTTTGACTGTGGGAAAAATCATCGAGCACACGGCTTGAAAAATACAACCCTCTATCCATAATGTCACACCACCACCACCACCACCACCACCACCTCACCACCACCACCTCACCACCATCACCTTTGTACCTATTTTTCTGTTCTGTTTTTTTCTTGTCTGTTTATTTATGTGTGTACATAAATGTTAAAGAAATAATTAAATGTCTTTGCTAGATACTCTGACACGACTGTCGCTCGCTTTCTGATGACCTAGTCAAATTCCTTGTGACAGTCAGATAGCAAAAGAACATTCATCATCATCTAGCCTTTTCCCAACTATGTTGGGGTCAGCTTCCAGTCTAACCGGATGCAGCTGAATACCAATATTTTACATGGAGCGACTGCTTATCTGACCCCCACAACCCAGTTACTGGGTAATACAATACCCCTTGGTAAGACTGGTTGTCAGACTTACGGGCTACTGACGACCCGTAACGACAGTCAAAGATCCACGAATGACAGCCGGAACCAACGGCTTAATGTGCTTTCCGAGGCACGGAGGGGTTTTGGTATGTAAAGATGGTGGAACCGCGGCAAGCGTAGCTTAACCTGATCGATCGACCCGTGCGGCAACATTCAATATAAAAAAAAAATCAAAAGTTTTATTATTAGACATAAAGTGTTACATTCTGTTATTATAAAAATATATGATATGAGAAAAATTGTTTTGATGGATTATATTCAACAGAATCTGCAAATTAGAACTCTCAAATCAGCTCTCCATGAGTTTTTGCCTAAACATGCATCCGGAGAACGATTATTGCTAAATAAATAGATAAATAATAATAAAAAGCTTTATTATTATTGTAGAAGAGAAAACGAATTATATTCACCTATTAATTGTTATTTATACCAACCAACTAGTATTCAATAGTATTCAATTTCAACGAGGAAATCATGCATCTACGCGCGTTTTTGTAATACCTACTCCTCTTACTTAACGAACCGTGGGGTCCAAATGCTCATGGTCTCTTTAAGGAAATCTTCAAACAGCTACTTATTTGACACTTCTTGTGACCCAAGGGCTGGCTTTTACCTTGGCCAGAGGCTAAGCATTTCCATACAATTTGGCAATGTCGCCAGTCTCTTGGGTACATTAAGTAGGTACCAGTCGACACCGATGCGGACGAATTTTTCGACGCCATGTTTCAATTTGTTAATAGTTTTCGTTAACTTATGATATAATTGTGTTGTTATTTTTATCAATTAATTACTTAGGTATAAGTGATGAAAACTTGTGTGTGAGTTATGAATTGACTTGATTATAAGTAAGAGAAAGATTAAAATAATAAACCTGGGGGCTGATTCTACTAACAAAATTGTTCAAAAATCGCAATGAAACCACAGCTGAATCACGGCTGTTAAGCGTTTTCATACTCTACTAATGAACAACGATTCAACTGCGGTTACGTTTTAGTTTAAGCCAACGATCGATCGAAATAATTTCAAAATGTATTCTGCTAACAAAATAGAACATGAGCGTGACGTTTAGTCACATTCTACTGTTATTTTGACATTTGTTAGAATCGAATGGTCAAAATGTAATTTTGTATTCGAAAATACTTTCGGTGACATGTATGTAACATTTCTAGGTTCAACTTTTTTCTTTGGTATTATTAAAACATACTACACACATCAAAAGTGTCTAGGGATCAACATATATTTTTGCAATAACTTTTCTCCTGATTGATATTAATTAAAATTTTCTTTAAGGATTCATCAAATAAAGTGTTTTCGTTTGTCACAGTAACGATAAACCAAGTCACCTTTGCATTAATAAAGAAATTTGCCATTTTCCTAATAAAGGGATTTTTGACATTTGAACCACTAACACAAAAGTTCGAAAAAAAGACTGAAATAACAGTTTTCTCTAAAATTTTATTGGGTAACTTAAACAATTAATAATCCGTGTTTCTACCGCGAACACTAACAACACAAGAACATCGGTTTGGCATACTCAAAATGAGTTCATCCAAATCACGCTGTGGAATGGCCGCCCATGTTCGTTGCAACAACAAAAAAAGGTCTTCTTGCGACTGGATACCCTCCATATTCGGCAGAGCTCTTCTCTGTAGCATATCCCATGCATGCTCAATCGGGTTCAAGTCTGGCGACTGAGCAGGCCAGGGCAGGACATTGATGTTAGCTGCGGCGAGAGTCTGTCTTACAACTCTTGCGGTGTGCGGTCGTGCATTATCATGCATTAACTGAAATAAGGGACCGATTTGCACTTGTAGAGGAACGATGACGTCTGATACAATCGTCTCAGCATAAATTTGAGCGTTGAGGTTGCCTCTGATCCAAATCAACTCAGTTCTTCCGCCGATCCAAATACCCGCCCATACCATGATGGTTCCACCACTATAAGGATGGACTTCCTGGCAGGATTTTAATCGCTGTTGGCGTCCAGGGGTTCTCCAGTGTCGTATACGTCTTGTATCCGGTCTCATACCAAAACGAGACTCATCAGAAAAGCACACGAAACGCCATTGTTCTTCTGCCCAATTTATGTGTTCAAGAGCCCATTGATATCGAATCCTACGATTGTGCATTGCTATAGGTGGTACCCGTAGCGGTCTTCGGGAATGAAGGTTCACTTCATGCAAGCGGTTAATGACTGTTTGGTCGCTAATTAAGTTCCCTGAAGAGTGATGAAGCCTCACGGCTAACATCATGGCGGTTATTGTTGGAGCTCTTCGAGTTAAGATTTGAATGTATCGGTCTTGTCTCCGTGTGGTGCAGCGATACCGTCCTCCATGGCGCTCAGCCACGGTACCAGTGCTTCGGTAACGTGTCCAAAGTCGACTGATAACACTCTGACTTGTATTCAGAGCTAAAGCCACAGTACGTTGCCGGGAACCAGCTTCTATCATTCCCACGGCTCTGAGCATTTCTTCCCTGCTTAAATGACGTCGCCGCTCCATAATAACGTTGGTTTTAATCAGTAGTAGGGAAACGGTAGCACTAATAATGTCTTCAATGCGTTGTATGTTTTTATAGGGAAAATATTGACAGCTGATTTTCATCTTTTACTCGAATTTGATTCACAGTTCCTGATTCAAATTATGAAATGCACCAAAAAGGATCCATATAAATTTATAAAATCATAAATTTATTACAAAGCCACATCTCAATCTCAAGAAATCCGCATAAAAATGCTTGATCCCTAGACACTTTTGATGTGTGTATTTGGCATGTTGGTAATACAGCTTACCCGCTGTTACGTTCCCGCTACCATTCAGTTGCGATTCAGCTTAAGTTTAGAAGAAATAGTAGAATGACTTTATAAGTAACTATCGAACGGCGATCGAAATCGAACTGATATTAAAACACAATTGAACGTGTAACGTTGCAAATTACCTAGTAGAATCGAGGATTCCGGCGACTGGGACCGCAATTAACTAGGACCGTGGCACAGTATAATTATATATACAGTATTGTAACTCGGCCGTATCTTGGACATAAATGCCTACAGCCGCGCGGTACGTAAACATGCGATAGGGCTGCCCGCCTCCAGCATTTGAATTACATTTGCCTACTTTGTGTTTCCATTTAGTTTTGTGATTATAAATATACTTTATTTTATATAAAAAAATAAAATAAGTACTTTGTGAATTGAATAGGAAGTGTTCAATAAAAATGCATGTTGTTTTTTGATTGGTAGATTTAATTAAAAAACCATGTTTATGTTTGAATAACAAATCGGTCTTATAAATTTGCGACCGAAAAATATTTGCGCCTTGACTGAGACGTACGAAACGCTTTATTATTAAATTTTAAAGTATAAAAAATCCGCATTCTAATATAAAGCTTAATTAAAAATTGTTTTGGGAAACATGGACAAGGTGGAGAACTCCAATCTTTACAAACTTCAACACCTACCTACTCAACTACAATGCAAGAAACAGCTGACGAGTAATTTTAATAACTTTTTATCTCAGCTTATTAACGTCTCTATAAATTAGGTACCTACAACTCGCAACAACTGAAAACAAAAATTCTTTGGTCACCAATGCCAAGCTGAACAGCTGGCTACGAATGTTTTAAAATCACAACCCTCTCAAATATCTAAATATTCTGTGAATATCTCATGAGTCTAGCTGTAGTTGTCGTTAATACCGAGAAAAAAAAAACGGTTTTTAGTGGTATAATAAATTGTTGTTATAGCAGCAGAAATACTTAATCTGAGAAAATTTCAACTATCTAGTGACAGACAGACGGTCAAATTTATTTTTTTCTAGTATTATTCATACACACAGTACAATAAACAACTATTATTAATAATAAAATACCACGTCTTTACTTTGAATTATACAAACTAACAAAACACACATGCCCCGAGGTTTTTAACACAAGCCAAGCATTTCCTTTTATCTCCCGAAAAAAGCGATGTCTGGATTAATAAAGTGAATAGAGTAAAGGAAAGTGATTGACAAGAGTGAAATAGGTAGTTATAGGCGGTTCATGAATCATGATACGGTAGGTACTTACGCTTGTGTACGTTGTTTGTTACGTACCGCGCGGCTGTAGGCATTTATGTCCAAGATACGGCCGAGTTACAATACTGTATATATAATTATACTGTGCCACGGTCCTAGTTAATTGCGGTCCCAGTCACCGGAATCCTCGTAGAATCACCCCCCAGAGTTAATGGCACCGATTCTGTTGTTCACAAACTGAACTAAAAAGTTCAGTACATCTTTTTCTTTCTATTTCATTATAAAAAGGACAGAAGATAAATATTAGTTTAGTCCTGTCAAATTAGTTAGCGCCTGACGTAAATTGACGTATTTTTAGTAGCCAATTTTTTAATCACGTCTAAACTTGTCTATGGATTATCTAATTTGACGGACTGAACTAATATTTATCTTCTGTCCTTTTCATATTGAAATAGAAAGAAAAAGATGCACTGAACTTAATTTTTTTTAGTTTGTGAACAACAGAATCGGGGCCATTATCGCATTCTCCGATGTAGGAAGTCGCAATTTCCTACATCGGAGTTTACACTATTTGTTTTTTTTTTTTGTTTTTATCTGATGTGTGTACCTAGCTGTTTTATTGTGTGTCTTTTAGTCTGTGCTAAATAAATGTATTTTCTTTTTCTTTTTTTTTTTTTGAGGGTGCGTACCTATTCATCCCGCTCTGGGTGGAGCGGAAGGGAGTGTCAGACTCTTACTGACTAAAACCCACCCGTGTTCCTTCCTTAAAACTCTTTATGTTCCGCGGTAGCGGTAACCCTTTCGGACAATCCCGCTGCCGCTGCAGGCTTCGGCCCTTCCCTATTGCTGACATCTCTTTGAGGCACGCGTGGAACACGTACGCGCCGTCCGGCACGGGCCTACCTATCGATACTGTAAAAATCTCACCATGATAACATAAGTGAAGTGAGCGTAAAGTGAACTATCAATGGAGGCAATCCCTAACATCGGGTGGAATGACAGCTCACTTCACCTTAGTTTTCACGGTGAGATTTTAACAGAATATTAATGCTGCCGATCGATTCTTTAAAAATCTCACCGTGAAAAGTTAGGTGAAGTGAGCTTAGAGTGAGCTGTCAAGAGTATCAATCCCTAGCATCAGGATGACACTGACAGCTCACTCCACGCTCACTTCACCTAAGTTTTCACGGTGAGATGGTTACAGAATCGCACTGCTGGTCCTGATCGGACGGTGAGTTACCCACAAGAAGTTTGTAGATAAAAATGGAGGCAACACTCTAAATGGGTAGTTCTACGATAAGAGGTAACTTGTGCGGCAATCAGTTTAAAATATAAATTTTATTCTATAAGTTGTTATTTTTTGCAATGAAACACATCACCTAAATGCACTTTATTAAATAACGTCACGATTAAATGCCTAATTAAAGTATATTTTTCTGAAATTCCTTGTAAAGTCTAAAAAAGTCTCTACCCTGGCCTGTCCCCCTGTCGGTTTCAGTTTAATTTGCAAACGATACATACCTTCTTTGTATCAGTTATTAAACTAAAGTAAGTTAAACACAAATTTCAATAAATATATTTAAGTATTGTTAAGGAAAAATAGAACAAAATTTATTTATTTGCAATATTTTTCAAACTTAACTTTTGTCCCAATGTTTTTGGGTATCTACCCTGGCAAATTTCATTCGGCTACTACAAACACAAATTTTAAAACGGCCATATTCCAAATAGCGCTCCAGGTCATCTATCAACGTGAAATTAGCAATGCAAACACGTGAGCCCTTAAGAGCGCCGACATTTGTTAGTTGTTGCGACGCGTTGGTTCAAAGTGGTGGTTTCGCGAGGTCATTGTGTCTCTCCACTGGTAAGTCATAAAAGTTATATTATTCATTTAATTTATTTGCATTTACTGGTCTAATTTAGTAATAATGTAATAGTTAAAGTGTGATACATAATTTACAGAAACATTTCTTATGTCAATTAAAACAATAAAATTTATCATGAAAACGTCTCTTCCCTGCCATATTTCCCCTGGCAAGATAACTGTCAGGGGAGAGACTTGTTGACCAGGGGAGATAATGTTAGTGCAAACAAACCTAGTTATAGCATATTTTTATCAACAAACAGATTTAAATAGTTTTGGTAAATTCTTAAAACTGAAAAATAAAGGAGGTTCTCAGTTCATATTGTTATTACATTATTGTCTAATATTGTTACAGATCAAGGAACCGCGGAAAAAGTTAACACGTGAAGAAAGATTACAGAAGAAACGTGAAGCAGCGAGACTACGATATGAAAAGATTAAAAATGATTCCGAAATATATGAATCGCAAAAGAAAAGGCAAAAGATTTAAAAAAGAAAGAGAAAGGAATTATAAAAACTGTCGACCAAATGACTCCTAGAGAGCAATATAGGCAAGAGAGTGACTTTAATTTATATTTTTAATTTTATTTTATGATTAAAACATGTTCATTTAGTGAAATGTAGCATAGATACAGGTAATATGAAAATTATCCTGATTATCGCAAGTCTGATTATTTGTATTACTTAAAAGACGCTAGTCTATACAACGTGTAACGTTAAATGCGCAAAACCTGAAAATAGTTTGTTTATAATTGACTACTGAATCGATTTCAGTCATTTTTAATATACGTTTTTTTTTCCAAAAATTAGGTATGTATTTTGCCATACTATCCGCCGATTGAGCCAAAGAAGTCTTAAGTCTTATTTTAAGCCAATAAGACTCAATTTTGAATGCATAAACTAATGCTAGGATCAACACGATTTTCTTAATAAAAATAGCTTTAAAAAAATAGTTTTGGTCATTGTATTATGCTTTTAACTTAATGCTCTAATTGGGGTGTATGAGGTTTTGTGCATTTAACGTTACAGGTTGTATAATTAGTATTAATAAAAGAATATTTTATTATTTGTTGTATTGTAATGACACTAAAGACATTTTTGTTTTAAATTTCAGAGCAGGCTGAAATAATAATAGTCTGTTAATGTTTAATATGATTAGTAAAAATGATAGTCTGATTCTATGTTAAGTACAATGTTTAATTAAAGTTGATTTTACTAATTTTGTTACTTTTATTGTCACAAATTCTCTCCCCTGGCTAAATAAGTATCTACCCTGATCTTATTGTCTCTACCCTGCCCAATGTATTTACCCTGGCCTTGTAAAAAGTAATAAAATATGAATAAAGTGACCTGCCCTTACGTGAAAAAATACATAAATAGGACAAAAATCGTAATATAAGTGTTGAATGAAAAAATAGCAACTTTTCTCCCCGGCCGTATTCTCTATGGACTTAAAACCTCTTATCGTAGAACTACCCAAATACCTAAGTGAAACCAACTGTGGGCTGACGCTCTCTTTCTAAATACGCACTTAAGAACGAGACAGTGATATATGTTTTCTTTGTCTTATGTATGTATTCAGAAAGAGAGCGACAGCCCACAGTCGGTTTCACTTAGGGGTTCAGAGTGTGGCCTCCACTTTTATCTTTAAACTTCTTGGTTACCCATTACTCTCCTTCCGCAGGCCCGCGCCTACGGTGGCCGGGAGTCGTCACTTTACCTTACCCTCATATTTTTCAATTTTACATATTTTACATATTTTTCAAGTTTGTCAAAACAAACATGAGGTTATTCGAAAAAGTGTTGACGTTACTAGATGTTGCGATTCGTTGGCCACGCGCAAATTCTTTAAGCAATCAGCGGTGTTGTATATTAAGTTCAAGGGAGAGAGGTGTTGAGATGACTCTACGCTATTTGTTTTGAAAATAACTCTGCAATTTCCGCTTAAATGCCGACAGGTGGCCGTCCTGCAGTGCGATTCTGTAACCATCTCACCGTGAAGACTTAGGTGAAGTGAACGTGGAGTGAGCTGTCAGTGTCATTCTGATGCTAAGGATTGACGATTCTGTAACCATCTCACCGTGAAGACTTAGGTGAAGTGAACGTGGAGTGAGCTGTCAGTGTCATTCTGATGCTAAGGATTGATTTGACTTGACAGCTCAGAGTGAGCTGTCAAGTGCAGTGTCAAGCTCACTTCACCTAACTTTTCACGGTGAGATTTTTACAGAATCGATCGGCTGATATCAATATAAAATGTATCATCATCTGCCTGCCTTTTCCCAACTATGTTGGGGTAGGCTTCTAGTCTAACCGGATGCAGCTGAATACCAGTATTTTACATGGAACGACTGCCTATTTGACCTCCATAACTCAATAACTGGCTAATACGATACCCCTCGGTAAGATTGGTTAATCAGACTTTCGGGCACATAATATGTATATGAATTGAAAAAGTCACGTTGTTACTTGCCGAGATTTGAACCCACAGTCTCGTGCATGAGAGGCGAGGCTTAAACTAGACCATTAAGACATTAATATTATAGTCTTCTCTCTCTCTCTCTCTCTCTTACTCTTACTCTTCTCTTACTATCTTCTCTCTCTTTTCTCTTTTTTATATAATTTGGTTTTTATTTTGACTGTGTTTAGTTTAGTTTGTGATCTTCTTGTACGAGTCGCAATAAATACATTTTCTTTCTTAGATTCCCCTAAATACTTTGAAATAATTGTCTAAAACGTCTCCATCTAATAGATTTGGAACCACCACCTTTTCAAGGCGATATATATCAAGTGGAATTTGACAAATAGCCCTACTCTTCGCGGCAATTCGGCCATTAGGAACACACCTTGTATATTATGAAACTCTATGATTCTTCACGATGTTTGCGTTGTAGGCTCTGTGTTTAGGAGGAAATTCGGGTGGTATTTTCTCCATAGAAACACTCTCGACTGTTTTCTTTCTGGCTAATGACCATAAAGCAATGGTCTTTTACAGAATAATCAATATGAACTACTTGAATGTCCCTATGTTTTTTTTGATGATACCTAGGTACACACGGCTACACATCAAGCTACACATTACCAGTTTTAGCTGACCTCGCACTGTATAGGTTTTTCGTACAATCAGAAGTCAGCTCATACTGGTTATGTATAGCTTGATGTGTAGCCGTGCGTACATTATTTTTATAAGCACTAGAATCCTCAGAAAATGCTCATAATTGCCGCTGTGCCGCAACAGAGGCCTAGTGTACTTGATAACTATTAACGGAAAAAGAAAAACATAGGGACACATTATATCCTTTTTATTCAGTTTATGAAATATCTTTTAAATTGGTCCAATATTGGGGAAAGAATAGAATAGAATAGAATAGAATACTCTTTATTATGTACACCATTATAAATTACAGACATAAATATAGAACTTTTGCAAAGGGTGACACAATGGGCGGTCTTATCGCTAAAAGCGATCTTTTAAAGACAACCTTTGGATGGATTAAATAGGGGGAGGAGAGACAAATACAAAAAAAAGAAAAAAAAAATATACCTAAAGAAATAGGCGAGAGCCAAACCTCGAATAAAAACATTGACCACACATTGGTCCTTCGCCGGATGAAGAAAATTAAAAATTAAGAAGAACAATGGAAGCGTTACGTCGTTGAAAAAATATACGGATGGAGAATTATTGAGGATTATACACATTAGCAAGAGGAAAGACCACCCTACTTCAAGAACCTTAAGGCCTGATGAGTACTGGAGTAGCGTTATCGTGAGTCTGTTCCAATTAATTAGTGAGACGACATCGTGTTCCCCATAATTGGCATTATTTCATTTTTTTTTTCATTTTTTTTTTTATTTTTTCATTTACTTTTTACTTAGGCTTTTTCAAAAGTCTCTCCGACCGCATTTCCTCTTAACTCCTGTGATTTCTCCTCTTCTCCTATTCGAGCTAATTAATCGTTACTAGCTTCTGCCCGCGACTTCGTCCGCGTGAAATTCCACCCGCGCTATTTCTTCGTTTTTTTACTTTTTTTCGGCTCCTAACGGTCGCAGCGTGCAGCTAAATAGACTATAACCTTCCTCAAGACTTAGCCTATCAAATGCAAAAAGGAATTTTCAATTCCGAGTGATAGTTTCAGAGATTAGCGCGTTCAAACTAACAAACTCCTTAGCTTTATTGAAGTGAAACTACTTTACGCACGCTTGACTTGGGGAGTAAGCTGGCGAACGCGTGACGTAAGCGTTACGAAAAGTGTGATCGGGCAAGGCGAACGGAAGTTAAGTGGGGGATTGCGCGCGCACATTTTCTTTCTCTCTTCCTCTCATAGCCAAATACGTTCCGTATATCTAAGCAATAGAAGATCTATGCAAAAATATTAATTTACCAATGAAACCATGACATAAATTTAAATATTTGTAGAAAATTAATATATGTATATGTGTATACATGTATATATTGTACACATATATATATATACATACAGATGGAGCGAAAGAAGTTTCACTTCAGTCGTGTGGTCATAAGCACACTCGTTTTTTATTCGTATAGATATTAGTACCTAAGTATAATATTAATATCGTTTATTGAGGATCACATATGAAGATACACACAATCCGTATAGAATTAGTAAGTAACAACAACTTTAAAACTATGTTAGTAAAACTTACAAACTAACCTAACAACAACTAATAAGGAATAACTACGTGGCAAAACACATATCGGGACGTGCCTCTGCACCCAGTGCCTCTTAAAAGGGCTATCCACCTTGTCAACCAATGTCCATGATAGGCTTGGTCAACTGAAAAAATCTAATTAGGGGAAGGTTGCTATGAATGGACCACTTAACTTTACGACAACATATCTCAAAACATATAAGTGATAAAATGAAAGCAGTTTATTATTTTTATTTTGTAGGACCTTTATTTATAATAATTAAACGCACAAACAATTCGGCCTTACACTTTTTGGTATAAACGAAGAAAACTAAATCTTGGGCTGTTACCTTCTTTGGACCATGGGCACCTTCATTGAACCACCAGGTTGCCATCAATGGACTTCGAGAAATTTGTTCTAGAGGTCCAATCAAGGAAACTTATTATAATTATCAATATGATTAAATTATTGCATACGAGAAGAGACAAACAATACACATACGACAAGTAAACAAACTATAGTTATACTTTATAGGATATTTAGTTACTAATTTAATTTTACATCCGGTATTTGGACGTGTTCTTTGGCTTTTTGGTTCTTTTTGGCTCCATCTAACCTTCGTTTACCTAAGTGTTGCTTTCGGGACTCCGTTTATTCTGCTTGCTTCATTTAAACCAATTTTTTGTTTCCTTACTGATTCTGATAAAGCAAGTTTCATACTTGTTTCATTCCATGCAAAGTATTTTCTTTTATTCGGCGACATTCTGAAATTTTAAATTTATAAGTACTTAATCATTTTTCAAGAGTTTTTTCCATAATTAAATATTAATTAGTAAAATACTCGGAGCCTATTCCTATAATTATGACCAAAACAAAATACAATAAAAAGTTGCTGTGATTGGACCGGTCCAACGGTGGAAAGCTCCCTTGAGGTCCATTGATGGCAACAAGGTACTCGTTAAGAAAAGAAAATATAAAATATACATGGACATAATTAGACAAAATTGAATAACACACATGGAATCACAATTAAATTGTCTAATATTTCATAACGGTGCACGCTAACAAATATGAATAGAATGATACTTACAACAAATTGTTCCGAGTCAAATAATAAGATTTTGACCTCCGCAAACACAACCACACCCGTCACTCCTCGCCGCGTGCTGCAGCGTCACTGAGGTAAGAGAGGGTTGCAACTGAGCCGGCACGGACTCGTTTCTACTGGTTTGGATGTTGCTAGCTTGGACAGTTTTGGAAATACCTTGATGGTCCAATGAAAGAACTAGTCCAATGATCGCAACTTTCCTTTTTTTTTAAATCGTTCCAGCCGTTCTTGAGTTTTAAATGGTGTAACTAACCCGACATTTTTTTATATAAGTACTAGCAGCGGTTTCACCCGCATGAGTGTCGATCCCGTGAGAATATCGGGATAAAAAGTATTCTATGAGTTATTCTAATGTATAATCTATATTACTGTAAAGTTTCATAAAAATCTGTTCAGTAGTTTTTGCGTGAAGAAGCAACAAATATAGAAACACACTCACAAACTTTCGTCTTTATAATATTAATGTGATGCGCAAGGTGCATAGTACACACGGCTACAAGTCAAGCTATACATTTCCAGTTTTAGCTGACCTCGCATTGTAAAAGTTTTACGTACAATCAGAACTCATCTTATACTGTCTATGTATAGCTTGATGTGTAGCCGTGTGAGTACCACAGAATAACTAATAATACCTACTGGTAGTACTCACAACCGACGCACGTGTAAGAACATAAACGAGGTAAAATAAAATATTTACTAATAATTAAAATTGCCGGAGAGCTGAGAGTCATGGGAATCGTTTTCCAAATGACGCAAAATGATCCCTGATGGACTATCACAATTTCGAAACCAAATTGGCTGAAACGAATGCCCTTTGCTAACAAACCTCGTCCCCTCAATTCATAGGCACTCGAAACAGTTCACATACATTCCCCTAAACGTAGAAAATCAACAAATAAACCAATTAGAAATGGCTGCTTCACATTACAAAGATTATTTCACGCCACTCGAACGCATCTGTAGCGTGAAATTGACTCGTATCCGAACGAATCTGAACTATTTAGCTTTTGGCGCGAATTGTTCAGGTGACATCTGTCACTTTTTTCTTTTATTTTTTTTTGTGATTTTGTTGACAAAACGATTCTTTTTTTATTACGGTGTTTTCAAATGAAACGTTATGTATGATGGAAGAGCAAAGTCGTAATTACCGCCACATTCTCGAAATATTTATATTAGTGCTTCCAGTCTGTTTTAAATGAATGTATTTTCTTTCTTCGCAAAGTGGTCGTCGCTAGTTCGCTACCTCGCTATTAACTATTGTTTTAAATATGAAGATTTTTCAATTTTTCAAAAGCCTACCTACATAAGAAGGTAAATAGTTGCTTTAAAAAAAACACGAATGGTCTAAAGAACCTTTTTCAATCATATTCCGGGTAGCCCACAGTTTTTTTTTTTTGTCGAAAAGTACAAGTGTAAAAGTGAAAGATGAAAACATGATGCGCCGATTTCTATTAAATGTAAATAAGTATGGCGGTTTGTTATAGGTTTCTTATTTAATTTCTCAGATAAAGTTATTTGAAGAAACATCGTATTACAAATTATTTCAGGTCCTAAAGCACTGCCTTGAAATACTCCTTATCTTAATTCGATGTAATTACTACCTATTCCTGTTAAATTGCCAGTCACTTCTTTTTTTAAATATATTTGGAAGACAAGAACATTACCTATGCAGTCAAATGCTTTAGTTTAGTCTATTTACATAGTGCTTGCAAAAATAAATTATTTATCCATTGTTGCGTTTTTTTCGTTAATGCAATGTCAATGTCAATCAGAAAGGTTATTGACCGTTTCCTTTAGATTTTTTGCATTGTAATGTAGACAAGACGTGCAATTATGTAGATGATCAGTTTATTAGACAAAGTAATTTGGACAAGCAACTGAATGAATCTGCCTAGCCTAACTAGTATTCAGCTGCATCAACCCCAACATGGTTCGGCCATGTTGGGGTTGATGCAGCTGAATACTAGTATTTAGCGACTGCCTATCTGGGCCTCAAGTGTGCTATTACAATAGTGTCAGAATGGTCTATCATTGATTTCATATTTGTTGATTTTGACAAGTTTGGTAATCTACTAATATAATGGCGTCATTAAGACTTTCCAATGGTCAACCACTGACACTCCATTGAAAGAAATGGCTTATAATGGTAATCTCGTACATAATGAATTTAATGACAAATTAATAAATGTAATCTTTATTGCTATTTACGAACTTCTTACTACTTCAGATTGCAAACACTAATATGTAAAAATATATATTAAATGTAATCTAGCATAGTTTTTCTCAGACCATTGACCGACCAATGATCGACCATTATGAATTTAGCAGATTACGAACTTTTAGCAAAATGACTTGTGGACTTCTGACTACCCGTAGGTACTTAACGACTGTCAAAGATCTACGAATTGCAGCTGGAACCAACTGCTTAACGTGTTATCCGAGGCACGGAAGGGTCTCGATATGTACAGAGGCCAGCAGAGCGATTCTGTAACCATCTCACCGTGAAAATTTAGGTGAAGTGAGCGTGGAATGAGCTGTCAGTGTCATCCTGATGCTAGGGATTGGTACTCTTGACAGCTCACTCTAAGCTCACTTCACCTAACTTTTCACGGTGAGATTTTTACAGAGATGATAGGCAGCACATCAAGCTATCCCAATCTGTCAAATTTCTTTGATAGATTTTCAACTTTACCACATAGGATATGGTTCATATTCAATTGGGAAAATTTGACAGATTGGGGTAGCTTGATTTGCTGGCCTCAGTTCCTACTGCAAGTGAATATGAAACGGAAAGGAACGGAATTTAAATAAAATAATAGAATAGAATACTCTTTATTATGTTACACATCATTATAAATTACAGACATAAATATAGAAATTTTACAAAGGGTGACACAATGGGCGGTCTTATCGCTAAAAGCGATCTTTTAAAGACAACCTTTGGATGGATTATAAAGAGGGAGGAGAGACAAATACTGTAGGTAGTCCGTGGTGTACCATTTACAAAATACAATAAATACATAAATAAAGTAGATATATTAATCAGCCTGCTGGGTAGTTGCGTAACAGTAGATTCTATAGGGCTTTCATTTTGACAGTTCAACAAAACAACATTCATTGCGTTATATATGTTACGGCTAATTGCCGAAGTGCGGCTACACCTAGTTTTAGCCGGGTACAACTAGGTGCATCCTACGTCGATGGAGCTATTTCTGTGTAAAGGGTTTAAAGTAACCTAACCAAACCTAACCTCGGGGTGCCCTTCGATCGCTTTTGCATCCTACGTCGCCTATCGACTGACCGCAGCCATGCAACCGATGTCACCCGAAGTACACACGAACCGAATGTGGCCGGCTGCACCTAGTTGTACCCGGCTAAAACTAGGTGCAGCCGCACTTCGGCCATTAGCCGTGAATCCGTGACATATAAATTGCTGAGCAGACATATTTTTCGAACAATATCCTTCAAAACGATTCAGATTGTGATTGTTAGTGTGTTACGCGATTAGGGTACTGATAATAATGAGATAGTGATACTAGGGGGGCAGTTCATTTTCTTAATCAACCCGAAAAAAGGAAGCGTAAAACAAGAGGACAAGACGGGTTAATTCTATGAGTTACATACCTAAATTAAACCAGCCCTTGATGGCCTAACGATTTGTATATTATTGTGTTCATCAATTCAATTTTTTTCTTGAAAACCGGGACTGACGCGACCATATGCAGTGACATAGCTTGACAATGACATGCTATGTCACTGCATGCAAGCGAGTTTCCAATGTGTTATGAATTTATGATAATTTAATGCATTTGTTTATGTTGTCTACCTATCTATCAAAAGAAAGAAGTTGATTCATCCATTATCGTGTTAGGAAAAGAAATAAAGCAGCGAGCCTCTATTTATTATTATTATTTAATAGCAGACCCGACAGACGTTGTCCTGTCATAATCCTGTCCACTGCTGGGCAAAGGCCTTCCTACTCAATTTCCAAGTCTCTGTACAGAGCTGCCACGGACTAATCTTTATTAAAGGACTCCAGCTCCTTAATTGCCTAACACACGATCAATCACAATCTGTTTCATTTTGACAGTTCAACAACATTCATTGCGTTATTTTGCGTTGTTGAGCAGACAAATATCCGAACATATGAAGCAATGTATTAGCAATCTGTTTCAAAATGATTCAGATTATGATTGAACGTGCGTTACGCAATTAGGGTGCACCACACAAATAAAAAAAAACACGTTACAATTCATACAAAATTCCCATAGTAAATGCAGTTTCATTTTTCTCGTATTATTTTCCAAATTTCCCGGTAATTTTTTAAATAATTCTTTCCGTCTCTTCTTCTTTTCGTGTCGATGGTACCCTTCTTCGATATTTCATATTGTTTGAGCCCAATAGGTGACCACGTTGATTGCAGCATCAGTGGCATTCTTTAAGTCATCCAAGGTAAAGAGTATTATATTATCTGTGGTGAAGGTGAACGAGCACTTAGGGCACTCCAGCAAGTGGGGCATGGTCTGATTAGAGGCACTGCACTCTCACTGGGTGTTGGATGGGTCACTAATCCCCCACTCCGATAAATTGTGTCTGCAGCGCCCTACTTGGGTTTTCTTTTCGTAAAAATCTGATTTGGACTATTACGAAAAAAAATTTGTCAAGTCGTTCCTGCCGCTCCGTGCTGAAGCACTTACTTTTTATTAGACAGTGTTTTCGGGGAACGGTTATAGATACTTTATATAATACTATAGTACTAGTTTTTATCGCCAAATGCACTTTTATAAATATTCCTAACCTAACACACAGCGAATGACAGCCATCTTATTTTATTAATCGACTGAAATAGGGTAAGCTCAATAGAATTCTAATCTCTTTGAATCTAAGAAACCTACAGAAGTGTCATTTTTTTTTTTGGTTACGGGGCCCAAACTACACTTTCCATTGACCTTTCACGCGGGTATAAGCTACAGTCATTGATAAAGTCAGGTGCAAAATTAACGATTGTGAATGTTGCCATGCTGGTGAGAAATAAACTATTTTTTTTTTGTAGGGTAGTATCCTATTTTATCAAGCCAGTTATTTAGGTCCTTAGTTATGGAACTTGAGCAATAATTGACCTGCTATCGTTCTAAATGAAACCTATACTGCAAGAATGTTAACCACAACATTTTTTTTTTTTTGTGGATGGGAAATCATCAAATGACCCTTCCCGCTCAGGGTGGGGCGGAAGGGAGTGTCAGACTCTTACTGACAAAACCCACCCGTGTTCCTTCCTTAGCCCTTTATGTTCCGGGGCAGCCGGAACCCTTTCGGACAATCCCGCTGCCCTAACCACAACATGCATCAAGCACATCAAGCATCTTGAAAGCCCTCAGATAAGAAAATTGCCCGACAGTGTAACGTAGGTACAGTATTAACGCTAAAATAACCAAGTAAACAAATATGTCAACAGTTTTACGGCACACTGATTCCCAATTCATCATTCATTCGAGGAAAACTGCCAAAGTGACAGAGTGAAAATTTAAACTGAAATAATACGTGACCGCCATTTTGAACGGACTGTTTAACGTAATCGATACATCTGATTCGACTAAAATGCATTCGACTTCACAATCGATTTAACTCGCCGCTCGAACAATATAATTTAAAATTCGAAACGCGATCGCGCGGGGACTTTATGCGTCTACAAAGTTTGCTTATGCAGTTGTATTGTCTATTCCCCGTTCAAATCGTTCTTTTTTGACGGCAAATTAAAGATGGCGGAGTTTACAATTCATTTGGCGCTCTCGATAACTGTCAATCGGTGTTCGGTCGTAAGGAATAAATATATTTATTTGCTAAAGGGATCCTTTATCGTGGTTTTCATGGAAACTGTTGGTGTGGTCGGTATTTAAGAAGTGACTACGTGTTGGCTAGCACGTAATAGTTATTTTATTGAGATTTTAAAGAACTTATTACCCATTTCTTAGAAAAAGTCAATGCTTGCGTCAATTTTGTAGAAGCAGACGACGTAGGCTTACGCGGTTAGCACACCAAGAGGCAAATTTATGGACAAAATAATGCGTTTTGCAAAAAAAAATTGCAGAGGCAAGTATCGTCGTCACGGTGTGTTCTTTACGTAGTTACGAAATTTTCATTCGAGAAAATGGATCTTTCCAGCGAATTCTAAATTAAATTATCAATATAATTGATCTTGGACATTTACTTAATCGGCATCATTATCATCATCAATAAGCCGAAAAACATCTCTCCCTCAAGTATTCATATCTCCCTCATCCGGTGGATTTTTGCGACAAGATCATCGATCTACCTACTTTGCAAAAATTTTAAAAGCTGCGTTAGATGACATCAATGTGGAAAACTACAGCATGAATGTCCTCTGCTCTGGGGCAGGACAAATTAATTAATTAAATTGTCAATTATAAACTATCGAAAAATATAGTTTATAATGAGTTAAATTGTAAATGTTTTGTTGCAGTTCACAATTTTGTAATAGATCTCGCGAGAACGATGTTCATAATTATAAGGAGACAGATATAACCTGCCTTCAACCAACGGCAACGGAAAGAGTTTTCTAGTCATATCTTAGTTCAACCCCGAATTAAGAGTTCAAGTTCTAATTCACTTATTGTTTTGTTATAAGTAGTGAATTCATAGCAAATAATTATTACAAAATGAACTTTTCAAATTGTGAGTTATTTTACTGCTTTTATTAAAGGAACCTGTTTAAATATCTTCTGCGTTGTATCTTCTTCATGATGTTTTCTAGAAAAGTACTTACTAACTAAGTATGGTAAAAATCCAAAAATGGGTCTCGTAGAAACAGTTACCGGGTGCGAGTTGTATTCTTAACAATTGACCAATATTCAGTAATCGTTTTTTCTTTGTTTTTATTATGATTTATAAGTGATTCATTTCTTATAATTATAGATTTTTTTCTTGCGGCTAAGCACAGGTATTTCCTCCTCATTTTTTTATCTGTAGATAGTTCCTAGAAGATCATCCTCATAATTATGTAAAACATAAACGTAAAGACAACGTAAAATGGTGTCTCTCTTCCTGTCTTTTGTGCTTAGTGTCAAATTACCTATCCACCTTAAAGGTTAACCGGGAATTAAAACAGACCGTTATTTTTTTTAATCTCACATGTAATATGACTTCTTAACAAATTCATAACAAAATCTTACAAACCACGTCAAGACAAACTCACCCCGGCTCCTCAGTTCCTCACCCCAGCAATCTAATCATTAGATTTGTCCACCACGGGGCGTGGCGCTGACTCGGCTCTCGGCTTTCGGCCGTCGCTTTTTATCGTCCATTTGGCCCCGGGGTTATGACTGCGCAAAAACTTAGGGAGAGATTGACATGGACGAGAAACATGATTTGACGGCGGATAGCGACGTATCTTTAGTATTATTGAGTTGCGAGATTTTTTTTTTTTTTGGAAATTCCAAAGATTTAGTTAAAAGTATTTTTCCGAAAATTTCAATTAACTTGAAGAGCGGCGAAAAATCTTCCCGTATATAAGGCCGTCATCGGCTTTTGTCAAACTAAGTAGGTATAATAATGAGACGGACTGATTTCTCAATCGACAGATAATGGCCCCGATTCTGTTGTTCACAAACTAAACTAAATTTAAGTTCAGTGCATCTTTTTCTATTTCAATAAGAAAAGGACAGAAGATAAATATTACTTTAGTCCTGTCAAATTAGATAATCCATAGACAAGTTAGACGAGATTAAAAAATTGTCTATTAAAAATACCTACGTCAATTTACATCAGGCGCTGTCTAATTTGACAGGACTAAGCTAATATTAATTTTCTGTCCTTTTCATATTGAAATAGAAAGAAAAAGATGCACTCAACTTAAATTTAGTATAGTTTGTGAACAACAGAATCGGCGCCATTATTTTGTTTGTGGAATAAAATTGACGTTTGACAGTTTTAGTATGGAAGAACTGTCAAAATTTCAAAATTCTTCCTGGGATAAAAATTATCTGGCGTTGGAAAAATCAGCCATATGGAATATAACCAGACAGCATCACACTTGCTTATTTTTGATACATTTATATGTACACACGGCTACACATCAAGCTATAGGTACATTTCCAGTTTTATGTGACCTCGCATTGTATAGGTTTTTCGTACAATCAGAAGTCAGCTTATACTGGTTGTGTATAGCATGATGTGTAGCCGTGCGTACCTACACCTTCCGGAATAAATTCTGTAAATGATAGTGAACACCGCATCAAAATCCGTTGCGTACTTCAGAAGAAAACATCCGTCACACAGACAGATACGAAATACGACTTTAATTCATAATATTAACTAGCAGCGGTTTCACTCGCATAAGTTTCGATCCCGTGGGAATATCGGGATAAAAACTATCCTATGTGTTAATCCTGGTTATAAACTATATGTGTGCCAAATTTCACCTAAATCCATTCATTAGTTATTTCGTGAAAGAGTAACAAACATCCGTCCATCCATCCTCACGAACTTTCGCGTTTATAATATTAGTAGGAAGTAGGATAGGATAGATATAGAAGTACCCATCTATATGTAGATATCTAATCGATCTGTAATGTTCCCACTTCTGGAACACAGGCCTCCTCTATGAGAAGGAATGGTCCGCAATCCACCACGCGGTCATGTTTCCGAATTTTCGGTTATAGGACATGCCGGTTTTCCTTCACCGTTTTGAGAGTAGTCTATTTATTTATTTATTAGAGACAAAAAAAAAGTAGTGGTGATGATATAATTTACATAAATTAAAGCGTCTGTGTGGGTTTCACCCTACGACTTTATACAATTCGTAAGTCGAGCCCGTTATCACTGAGCCAGCAACCTAAATACAACCTAAATTCTAAAGGCAATCTTAGTCTGAAGGCAATTGCCGTTTATGACACCCAAATGGAGACGTCCATTCACCCCCACAACGAGATACTCAATGGCCATCGTTTTCCAGATACCAAACATCCATCAAATAAATGGGCAAGCAAATTCCTACTGTTTAAGCTACACTTGCCGCGGTCGGTCCTTGGATGGGTGGCCGTCCATTACATAATATATCGAGATCCCTCCATGCCTTGCACGTTAAGCCATTGGTCCTGGCTGTCATTCGTAGTTAATACGGGTAGTCAGAAGCCAAAAAGTCTGACAATCAGTCTTACCATGGGGTATCGTGTTACTCGACAGTAACTGGGATTATATTAATTTATTTGCCAGGCACATAATGGGAATAGAGATAAAAATAGATTTTTATTTTGAAGAACATGAGCAGTTTCCGTTTGTCGTGTCAGACTTTGCAGTTTAAGTAGATGATGTTACATTTAATTTGTATAAAAAAAACCGTCAATCTATACCTAAGTACTGTATAAAAATTCATAATCGCCTGAAACTAAAAGACATACCAATAAAATCGACTAAACGAGCGACCATAAAGTTCCTGCCGCGCCGCCATTACTGCAGAAAGCGCGGGAAATGGGGAGACCAATGACTAATAGTTCTGCCGACAGATACAGACGTATTATTTTATAATAGTTTTCGCTTTTTTCTCGGTCATTGATTCTTAAAATTATGGCTTCGATATAATATTACGAAAGGTTTATCGTGGATGTAGCACATTTTCAAGGGACTGAAATATTGCAAGTTTAGCATTATTGATTGTTTGACTATCTTTTCACCACTTACTAGCAGTGCAATTCTGTAGCCATCTGACCGTGAAAACTTAAGTGAAGTGAGCGTGGAGTGAGCTGACAGTGTCATTCCACCTCTTACTAGGAATTGATCAAGCATACATAATCGAGATTTTAATAATATTTTTTATGCTAATTCTATTGATCATTTTATATAATTTCAAAGCTAGTATTTTAGTTGTCAAAACATCATTTTTTAATGGGGTGTTCAAATAAAATAGCAAAACCGAAACTTAGTCACAATCTCAATGTTGTTTTTTTTTTCCTAGACTAATCCTTATATAGCCCGTACATGACTAGCCACAACAATATTAATGATAACAACTACAGAGACAAGTATATTTCACAAAATTACAGCTACAGGCTACAAGATAGGGAATGTGTAGGATACCAAACACGCCAGGTACCTAGGTACAGTACATAATTGACAAAAGTTACATTAGTTAAAGAAAAGCGACACAATGTTATGAAGAAAAACCTGAGAGGGCTATGCGAAGCGATGCGGTGGGTCGAGGGTACAAGAAACACCTAAAACACGCGGCCAAAATCACCGACACGCTAGTCATGTTATCAGTCCGAAGGGCCGAAATCATTGCGGATTAACCATGCACAAATTCATACTTCAGGTTACTGACAATTCTTCTTATGAAAATGTAACTCTTCCCCTGAACGAACCAACGCTGCCATCGAAAATCAGGCCAACATCGAGACAACAGAATGAATTTCCTTATTCACAATCCTCTTCTCCTTCTCCAGGTAATGACTCAGAACCCGACCCAGAAGATTCAAGCACGGACACAGCACGAGAGAGCAAAGCGCGCAGAAGAAGAACTGCCTTCACCTCAGAACAGCTGCTCGAGCTGGAGAGAGAGTTTCACGCCAAGAAGTACTTGAGTCTCACTGAGAGGTCACAGATCGCTTCAGCTCTGAAGCTCAGTGAAGTACAGGTAAGCGATACTGCTTTTCTATGCCTTTACATACTGCTGTTCTCACATACATTCGATGATGCCTAAATTATGCCTAAATAAAAGCGCACTGTTCAATTTTCAACGTTCAATTTAATGTTAGGCGTCCATTTAAGTGTTTTTTTAGCCTATTCTGCTACCTCTGTTGAGACACAGGCTTCATCTCTGTGAGAGGGAGTGGGCCGTAATCCACCACGCGGGCCCAGTGCGGGTTGGTAGATTTCATATCTTCGAATTTTTGGTTCTGGGACATGCTGGTTTTCTTACGTTTTCCATCGCCATTTTGAGAGCAGTGGTGATGATATAAATTACACAAAGTAAAGCACTTGTCTGGGTTTGAACCCACGACCTACAACTGGGCCATATCTGCTTTTGAAACCGGGCAATTGTCTTCGTAAATTCCCATATTGTTGGTATGACAATTATTGTTCAGTGGATTGGAACGAACACTGAAGAATAACATTCCATGCGATATTTAAAAAAGATGACAGTCTTTTCAAAAACCTCGGAAATGGAGTCTCGTTTATTTTGTCATCGATTTTTTTATTTTTTAAAAGACTTTTTTATAACTGCTTCCAATGTTTAAAACTTGTTCTCTACCCTGTCGTAAAGAAATTGACGAATGAGTATTTAAACAGGGAAAGATATTATATAGTTGCAATGCCATCGATTCCAGCAAAAGTGTTGTGTCTACTGTAACTCTCGACGGCTAAGAATTGTGAGCATAGCAGAATAAGCAAGATAACTACTTTCAATCTTTACAAATCAAACTTTCTTCCGCAGGTAAAAATATGGTTCCAAAATCGCCGCGCGAAATGGAAACGAGTAAAAGCCGGCCTCGCATCCGGCAGTCACTCAAGCAAAAACGGATCCGGCACGAAAATAGTCGTACCAATACCGGTCCACGTCAACCGATTCGCGATCCGAACTCAACACCACCAAATGGAGAAGCAGAATCTACAATATAGGCTAGAAAGACAACAGCCTTTACCTGGGAGCCTACTCCAATCACAGTCATCAGCTTTTTTAAGTGCAACGAAAATTGATTCGAATAATCGACTAGATCGCGAACCGATTGTGAACGGTCGCAGCACTATGTTTGACGTATCTATGCCTGGAAGAATGGCGCCAATGAGTCAAGTGAATATGAGACATTTTCAAAATGGCCGACCGAGTTAATTTTCGGTCGGATATTTTTGTTTATGGACCATGGTTTCTTTGGAGCTTGCTGGCTTAGGATTGCAACTAGATATTTCTTCTTTTTTTACATCAAACCAAGTACCTTATTACTTTTTTCATTGTAATAAGTACTATTTTCAATACAGAACTCAACCGGTCTTATTACAAAACAGGATTTATCTTCCCCAGGTTTAAACCATCGAGTTATTTTTGAATTTCGAACTTCATTTCGAGAAAGATGTCAAATCCGAGTCTAGTTGTCAATTTTGTATTAAGAACTATACGGTTGTCGGAATAAAGTTAAAAATACAATAACTGGCTCAAAGATTTGGGCTTGGATTAAAGTTAGTATTCGTCCATTCCTCCATCAATCAAAAACAAAAAAAAAAACTGACGTCAATCTGATGACCTTTATTTTAAATGAACTAGACCCCAACCATCTTACGACCTATTTCCAGCAGTCTTGAAAGTAGCTTACAGGAATTAGAGTCAAAGCCGTACTGTTGTATGGCAAATATTTAATTATTTCAGTCAGGCCAGTCGGCCAGTACAGAACTTTAATTGAATAATACTCTATCAATCACAATCTGAATAATTTTGAATGATATTGCTAATCCATTGCTTCGTATGTTCGAAAAATTTGTTTGCTCAACAACGTAAATAACGCAATGAATGTTGTCGAACTGTCTAAATAAAAGTCATTGCTACTGTAAGGGTCAGCGCAGACAGAGAGGAGCGCAGCGGAGAGGATTTTATTAAGGCACTCGAAAATCAACTTTAAAATTATTGAAATAAACGCGCGCGTGCCTTCCCGCGTATCCTCGAGGACGCGCGAGCATTTTTTGTCAGGTTCAAGCATCTAGGCACTTTATTTCAATAATTTTAAAGTTGATTTTCGAGTGCCTTAATAAAATCCTCTCCGCTGCGCTTCTCTCTGTCTGCGCTGACCTTAATGGGCCGTCTCCACGATCGAGAGAATCGCGGCGATATTATCGTCGTGCCATCAAAGTCAATAGAAACTCTATGAATCAATTTCCACACGGCGATATCATCGCGACGATAATTTGATGGCACCGCATGACTATCGCCGCGATACTCTCGCTCGTGGAGACGGCCCCCGTAATAGCCTCCCCGACCGATTTCGGTCACGGTGGCCAATCTCAACGGATATTAGCCAGGTACGCAGGAGATATTATAGTGCACAAGTGTGTGCGCAGACACAGGTGCACTCCCTCTTCCCTCACTCTCATAGTCCGATGGGACGGCAATCCGACACCACCGGAGAGAGATCAGGCGCAGGACCAACGGCTTAACGTGCTTTTCGAGGCACGGGGGTATTAAACCGCCAACTTCCAAACTCCGGACTGTTACTAAGAAATTCCTAATGGAAAAACTCGAGACCAACGGGGCAGTCAAACGGCCCTAGTGTGGTACGCAACTACCCCGCTAGTTGCAGTCAGTTCAGTAAAGCAAAGCTCCAGGAACCAAGTAGATATAGCTGTAATTTAACATGTATAATATTTAAAATATAAAAGCAATGCCTCTAATGTCAAATTATTATCAATATTAAAGAATGTGTGATCAAGATTCTGTGATTTTCATTTACCTATTAAATCAGTACCTAAAGCGGCAAGAGGTTAAAAGGACCTACTTGTGTTGGATCTCCAAAAAGCTTTTTCATTCCAGAATAATCAGCCTATAATGTTCCCACTGCCGGGATCTTCAGACCTACAGGCCTCCTTTTGTGAGAGGCAGTGAGCCGTAATCCACCCAGTGCGGGTTAATAGGTGTCACATGTCTTCAAATTTTTGGCCCTCGGACATGCCGGTTTCCTTGAAATGATTTCCTTCACCTTTCTGAGAGGGCGGCCATAACAGTGCAACTGTGGTGATGAAATAATCTCTACAGACGCCAGCACATCAAGCTACCTGAAACTGTAAAATTTTCCCATAAACTTTAAACCTTATTAGCTTTAGCGATAAAGTTGAAAATCTATTAAAGAAATTTGACAGATTGTAGTAGCTTGATGACGCTTGTCTAGGTTCGAACCTACGACCACCACGGCACCACTGCTCTGCCCTGCAAAAATGAATGTCTAAACTAAAAGATAAAAAATGAAAACATTTAAGAGGTCTTAAGTATATTGCGAGGAGTTATTTAACAATACTGAAATCACAAAGTAAATAAGAATTTTGTGAAAGTTATAGAAGTATGAGGAGTTGTATATATGCTAGTTGCGCGGTGAACTCTGCTTGCGAGATGCAGGATTTTGCGTGACGTCAGTGTGACGCGTTGTTCGCATGTGGCGCTGTAGATACCGCTACAGAGTCATATCCAAATCAACGCTTAGCAATCGGGTAAGTGATCATATCACATTGCCTTAAACGAGGGTATGAGATGCTTTTTTTTTTTGTGGATGGGAAATCATCAAATGACCCCTCCCGCTCAGGGTGGAGCAGAAGGGAGTGTCAGACTCTTACTGACTAAAACCCACCCGTGTTCCTTCCTTAGCCCTTTGTGTTCCGGGGCAGCGGTAACCCTTTCGGACAATCCCGCTGCCCAGGGTATGAGAGGCTGCGGTTTTACTCCAGCCTTTTGATACTGTCATTTTCTTTAAACGATAAAAATGAGGATAAGTTATTATGATTACTTACTAAAAAAAGAGTATAAATTATTATGATTACTTACTATCTACATCTTCAGAAGATTGCCTGTTGCACGGTAAGATAAATTCGTAAGTATCGATGGCCTTTAAGTATCCGTGACCCTCGCAAAAGTGACCTGACTTCGGAATCAAACTCTCCATATGTGACTTAATAGAAATCAGTCTAGCTTAGTAAAAAAAAGTCTTAACTTTTTCATCCATGCAAAAACTAGAAGACAAAATAGGAAATCTCTAAAAAATACACCAATTTTGGAAACATCCTATATTTGAACTGCAGGGGGCGTGTCTAGCAAATATTTCTATACTTAGACAACACCTGCGATCCAAATTCAACCTTATGGAAACACGTTAAAGTATATTGCTACATTTACTTAAGATATGAATAAAAATACGCATTATGTTCACAATTCGATCTGATAAAATCTATCCCGAATACGACATTCAAGTCTGAACCCTATTTGGCTCAAACTAAAGCTCATTTTGCTTAAATCAAGTACCTAAGACCTAGTCTCTAGTTTCTTCCGTTTAACAAAATCGAACTTTGTAACCAGCAACTAAGGTTTAGTTTGCGTTAATTTAGAGTCGATCGTGTTTTTAATATTGTCATAAGCAGAGTATGGGTTTGCTCTTTGACATTAACAATAGATTTGTGATTTATTTATGGCAATTGCACAACTTATGTTAGTTCTATAGGATGTCTAAATCTAAATAGCTACTATTAGGAGGGTAGGTACCTCGACGTGCAACCTGTTAGGGGCTGTTCATTTATTACGTAAGACGATTTGAGGGGGGAGGGGGACCGAACAAGTCTTATTTTTGGGGTATTCCTCGAAACGCATCAACTTTGAAACGCACCAAATGACATGTTTATCGATATCATTTATTACGAATGCTTCATGCTCTTTCGATGTATTTCGAGGAATAAAATTATATAATATTTTTATTTTGATTAATATTCAATTTTTTTTTTCGAGGAATACTTTTGGTGCGTTTCGAGGAATATCCCTTATTTTTTTTTTACATTTGGGTGGGCGGGGTCTAGATTATTCTTACGTAAGATCACAAAAGTAAGCAAAAATTATAAGTTGACGTTGACTGCCAGACAACAGACACAATAGAAAATCTATTGTTGGCGGACACCGTGTGACCGCGGTAGACGTCAATTACTTTAAAAAAAATTGCTATTTTTTTCATAATCAGCTTCCAGTCTCATCGGACGCAGCTGTATACCAGTATTTTACATGAATCAACTACCTATCTGACCTCCACACCCAGTTTATGTTGCAACATCCTATAAACATTACCTAACAAAAGAATTAGTTCATTTTGAATATTCTCGGTCGGATAAAAATTGTTACCATCGCAGATACTAATTTGACAGGACTAAACTAATATTTTATCTTCTGTTCTTTTCGTAATGAAATAAAAAGAAAAAGATGCACTGAACTTAAATTTAATTTAGTTTGTGAACAACAGAATCGGAGCCAATGTGTTAAAAAATTAACCCTACAAACTTTAAGAGGTGCTTTAGACCATCGAACGGAACAATTTTCACTATGGGACCAACTCTGAAATCACGAAAAAAAAAATCTGCTGTTTAATACCTACTTGACCAAAATGTACCTATGAAACAGCTGGTTTTTTTTTTCGTGATTTCACAGTTGGTCTCATAGTGAATGTTGTTCAGTTCGATGGTCTAAAACACCTTTTAGTTTGTCTGGTAAATTTTTTAACACTTTGTATAGCGCAACGAATGGCGGTCGAACCCACGACCTCCCAATCGCCATTCTGCGTCATAACTATTCATCTATAGATTTACAACATCCAATGCTTCAACAATTATTAATAGGTGGTATAATAGCAACATTGGCGACAGATGTGCAGTTAATAGCTGTATGTGTCGCCTAATCTGGGGGCGTGGCACCAGCGCGGGCGCAGGGAGTGAGCTCAATAACAATAACAATGACACATTGTGCGGCATTATGCTTTTAATCGGGACCTTAACAAGTCAGATATAAATTGTAGTTATCAGCTGCTTAATGGGAAGTCAAATAATCTACTAGTGATGTCAAAATGTTAACTTCAGATTAAAATAATTGACGATCTATCTATATCTATAACTAGCTTCTGCCCGCGACTTCGTCCGCGTAATTTTTTTTTGTTTCCCCGACCCACCCCGTCGCAACGTGTCGCCGACCTGCGCTATTACTTCGTTTTCGCTTGGCGAAAACTTCAGTCTTTTTTTTTTTTTGCTCAACTCCTAAGGGTCCTGGCGTCAAGTTTAATAAAATATATCCTTCCTCAAGAACTGGGCTATCAAACGCAAAAATATTTTTATATATGCGACCAATACTTCCAGAGATTTAGAGCTTTCAAACCGTGTTTCAAACAAACAAACTCTTCAGCTTTATTATTAGTATTATTTTAAAACTATGATATCTCCTAAGATATTCATTGAAATCAAATGATATCAGAGGCAATTTTGTTCAAAATTAAATACATGTGATGAATAATGTATTTATTTGGATAAGGATTAATACCATGTTTATAAAAACACCTTCGCAAATAATGCATTATTTTAGAACAAATTTGGTTAGCATAAAAGAGATTATAGTGAGCTAACCTTAAAAGATAGACATATGCTGTCGCGGACTTTTTTTTTTACTTTTAAAGAGGAACAATTTTGTCATATATGATTTTTGCGAAACTTTAACCGTTTACGCAGCGCACGCAGCGGAAGCTCTCAATAGGAAAAAAATCCCCAGACTTTGAAACATTCTTCATTGGTGCTCCGCTCCTATTGATTTTAGCGTGATGATATATAGCCTATATAGCCTTCCTCGATGAATGGGCTATCTAACACTGAAAGAGTTTTACAAATCGGACCAGTAGTTCCCGAGATTAGCGCGTTAAAGCAAACAAACAAACAAACAAACTATTCAGCTTTATAGTATTAGTATAGAATATAAAGCTGAAGAGTTTGTTTGTTTGAACGCGGTAATCTCTGAAACTACCAGTAGTATTTAAAAAAACTGGCCAAGTGCGTGTCGGACCACGCATAATGAAGGGTTCCGTAGTTGGAATGAATTTATTCCAAGAACAAACTTAACATTGTAGTTGAAAATCATCTTCTCCCATACATTGCAACTGCAAATTTAATTTGGTCGACTATTACTCGTAAACTTGTAAAGCCTTCTTAGCTGTGATAGTTTTCCTTTTAATTTCGTTATGTATACTTCTGCCCTGATTTTTTTCACATATCCAAAAGAACCAGTTAGCTGGCGGGGGGGGGGGGGGGGACACTTGACTCTAAAAAAAAATTAGTGCTTTAAAGCTTAATATTTCACAAACGGTTCCCTGAAACGAAAAATTGTTTTCACAAAACCGCAATATTTTTGAAAGACCTATCTAACGATACCCCAGACCATGGGGTAGCAGAGAAAAAAAAAACACATCGCCCCACTTTACCTACCATAAAAAATTTTTTTTTCGAGATTTCGGTCGGAAGGACGGACAGACGGTCCTGGCGAAACTATAAGTGTTCCTTGTTGACTACGGAACCCTAAAAAAATGCTTTTGGTAGCCCAATTCTCGAGGAAGGCTATAAGCTTACAGTTTGTAATTAATATTTTGAAGAATAGAATACTCTTTCTCTTTCTTTATTTTCTTTTGAAGCACCATTTAGACTTCAAGTCGCGGACTCGTGATAGTGCTATGCTGTTTACCGGTGCGGTTACTCGTATCATCCCCTGCTCGGCAAAGTCCTCTCCCCATGACTTCCAGTTCTTTCGATCCAGGTCTGAAGTGGACCACTAGTCATTTGTTTTGTCCAGCTCGTTCGTGCGGTTAGTCAGCTTTAAAGAAAGAAAAAAAAAGCACGTTTATTTGAGGCAAACTTGACGCATAAAAAATAAACGCAAGCAAAAAAAAAAAAACAAAACAACAATTTGGGAGAAAACATGCATCTCATCTACGCAAAAGGGCCATCGCTCTATAAACTTACCGTTTTGAAGACGTCACTACTTACGACTTTACAAAGCTGTGCAGATCCGTATCGCACCCCAATACACGCCAACCACGCCCCCTGTCTGCCTGACGAAATATTATAAGTAATTGTTATAGTTAGTGCATTTGAGAGGGATCTTTTGGGGATAGATAAGGAACTGCAAATGTGTATGGTGTCTGCTGGATTCAACAGTTGAATGGTTTGAAGTTGAAGTTAGTATTTACAATTTCAAACTCAAACTCAAAGCATTTATTTCAAATAAACAAATTATAGGCACTTTTGAATTGCCAAGGGTCGGTCAGTCAGAAAGATGAAGCTAGTTGCCCATTCCAAAGCGTAGGTACCTGTGGAGAAGAACGGGCAAGAAACTCCACGGACACTCTTTTAAATCATAAAATTGTTGAAATTATACATGTGAGAACGATGTAGAAAGACGTGCTATGTCGATAGTGACATCCATCTGCCTAGCCTTTTCCCAACTATGTTGAAGTCGGCTTCCAGTCTCACCAGATGCAGCTGAATACCAATATTTTACATAAAGCGACTCACCGATCTGACTTCCATAGCCCAGTTAGGCCCGGCGCTCATTATCGGCATCGGTACGGCTGAGGATTTTAGGTGATAAAAAGCATTATACATTAACTTTATAGCAATAAAATAGATATTTCCATGATATATGATCGTAGTGATGATGATGATGATGATTTAATGATTTATTCACTAAAAAAAATCGACGGGTTGCACTCCGGGAGTGCCGGCAGAAGTGAAAACTTAAATATTAATGTTCTGCATTTTTGATATTTTGGAATGGTTAGAGAATAATTTTGTACGAATTGCTTTCGTTATCAGTATAAAAGTATTATTATTTGTGTGGTAGGATACAATATTTATTCATTGCGCTATCGTACACAAACATGACAATTATCGAACATTCGCGCAAGCGCCTTGCGCCGCCTGCTCTCTCTCCATCCGTCTTACGAATTCTCGATCAGGTCACGTGTCCTGACGCGAGTTTAGAGATTTTTACCCATTCCAAAAAAAATACGCAGCGCCGCTAAAGAAGTTTTCACTTCAACATTCGCGCAAGCGCCTTGCGCCGCCTGCCCTCTCTCCATCCGTCTTACGAATTCTCGATCAGGTCACGTGTCCTGACGCGAGTTTAGAGATTTTTACCCATTCCAAAAAAAATACGCAGCGCCGCTAAAGAAGTTTTCACTTCAAAAATCTTATAGATAGGTACATTGCCCCACAAAACTGCTTACGCAGTTTAACTGTGAGATCATTGAGTCTCTCTTAGGCGCAGCGCAGACGGCACACTTTTTGTGCGATCGAGTCTGCGGCGCACAAAAAGTCTGCATGGCGCGCAAAAAGTCGGTCGCGGATTTTTCACAGACTCAACGCACACGACGCACATCTTCGATCATTCTGTCGGCAGAGCTGTAGGGACGTAGACGCTATGGAAATCGTGCAGAGATCGCGAAGTAGTATTTTGATAATAAATCGCGCCATGATAATAGATCGCGTGCGTTACGTCCACCCCTAGCAAATGCAGATTGCCGACTAAAGTGTGCGTCGTCTGCGTTACCGCGCGTTGAAGCAAACTTTAAATTTTTTTCAGACTTTTTGTGCGGAGCGGCGCGGCGCGGTCTGCCCGAATTACACGGATTTTTTGTGCGCCGGACTTTTTGCGCGTCGTGTGCGTTACTGCATATAATTGCATAGGTTCTATTTTCACAGACTAAAAAATGCGTCACGGATAGTCTGTCGTCTGCGCTGCACCTTACCTACAGTAATTTAATATCATGAAAATCTATAACCTTATACTTAATACCTACACTTACATAGAATCTAATAAATATTTTTTAAGTTTACGTGCGAATTTTACTTTATCATCCTCCTGTCTGATGTCAGCAGGCAAAGTGTTCAATAAATAGGGAACGCGTTTCATTAAAGTTCTATCGCCATAGTAATTACTAACTCTGGGTACATCATATTTACCTGCTGTCATCGACCTGGTAGTATACCTGTATAGTAACAAAAATACCGCTTCGGTATGCTTGAGGCTACTGCATCGGCAGCTTTGAGGATGCTTCGGGATACTTCGGGATCCTTCGGTACGCCGTCGCCCGCTGCGCCGCCGCCGCCGGCGCCGAGGCAACACTCGGGGCTAGCTTGCACTGCGGTGCGAGGGACGAAAGGACGGTGCGGCATGCATAAGGACGCCTCGTCATCCCTAAGACCGTTGCAGCATGCCAAAGGCGTAGTTTCCGACAGTGTGCGCTTGCATTTAGAGATGCCGAAGGATTCCTTTCCTTGCCGATGCCGATAATGGGCGCCGGGCCTTACTGGGTAAGACGATACCTTTTAGCAAGACTGGTGGTCCATCTTTCGGGTTTCTAACTGCTCGTAATGACTGTTAGAGATCCCCCCGTTGGTTCCGTGGTTGCAAGCACGACTGCTGAGCGTGGGGTCCTGGGTTCGATTCCCGGGTCAGACAAAGTGTTATTGAGTTTTTCCATTAGGAATTTATTAGTAACAGTCCGGAGTTTGGAAGTTGGCGGTTTAATACCCCCGTGCCTCGGAAAGCACGTAAAGCCGTTGGTCTTGCGCCTGATCTCTCTCCGGTCGTGTCGGATTGCCGTCCCATCGGACTATGAGAGTAAAGGAACAGAGAGTACACCTGTGTCTGCGCGCACACTTGTGCACTATATAATATCTCCTGTTGACCCGGCTAATCTCCGTTGAGATTGGCCACCGTGACCGAAATCGGTCGGGGAGGCTATTATTATTATTAGAAATCTACGAATGACAGCCGGAATCAACGGTCTAATGTGCTTTCTAAGGCACGGAGAGGTCTTGAAATGTAAAGATGGTCACCCATCCATGGACCAACCATGGCAAGAGTAGAGACCCTCGTGGCATTACTTAGCCAAGCCTCAAGATCCATCAGTTACAAATTTATAATTCATTTTGTGCATACCTACCACATACCACAACTTGAGACGTCAGTTTATAAATCGGATCATCGGTTGTAAACCCCCCCTTACTAATAAACGTTGTATAGCGTCTGTATAGTTAAACTACGCTTTGTCTTCTTCTTTCAAAAGTCAAATTACTGACGATTGAAAGAGAGAAATCGATGTGTAACTATTCATCTGATTTAATACGTTTATTACGTCAAACGGGGTGACTATGTGCCAGGCAGGTGAGAATGTGCCATGGAGGTAATGGACTATAAAATTACCGATTTCTTTTTCAGTTTTGTCATAAGCCACTTTTTTTAGGATGAACTAGAGATGATAAAATGTTTAAGTATAAAATCGACTAACCTAAAAAAAGTGGCTTATGACAAAGCTGAAAAAGAAATCGGTAATTTTATAGTCCATTACCTCCATGGCACATTCTCACCTGCCTGGCACATAGTCACCCCGTTTGACGGTAGTAAGGGGGTAATTTTGAAGGATATTTCTAATCCATTGCTTCTTATGTTCGAAAAGTGTGTCTGCTCAACAACGTAAATAAAGCAATGGATGTTGTTGAACTGTCAAAATTACTTTCATTGCTACTGTTAGTATGTTACCGTGTAGCAACCATTTGCTTCATCTGGCTAGATTAGCTATAATCTCGCAAATTTCCCTTCTTTCATCCCAAATCGGTTCGTTCATGATACAAAACGTCATTTAACTGTCACGCCCTTCTGAATTGACAGAATGGCTAACTGTTTTGGGGCGTTGGCACTTTAATTCATCTTTTGTGACCTTCCTAATTGTTCCTATTTACTGGGGTAGTCAAATATACAAAGCGGCCAAGTGCAAGACGGACTTGCACACGAAAGGTTCCGTACCACCGCACAATATTTAACACTACATATTTTTTACATATTATGTTTTAAAACAACGTGCTTTTTTATAACCCATAATTCTAGGGTTATATTCTATAAATAAAACTACTTAAGACTATGCCGACCGCACAGTGGCGCCCTCATCGTTTGTTTGGTTATTTCATACAATTTAGAAAGAAAATGCAGAAAATAAGCACGTTAAGTTTTCCTTCATAAGATTATAGGTACGTTAGTATTATTAGAAACGGTAGTTTTATACTGTTTAGTTTTATTATAATCCTTAAAACGGATTACACGCAGTGGCCACTATATTCCGTTTGCATTAATGTGATCTACATACTTTAAGGAAGGTTTTAGGTTTACGGTTCAAATAATACAGCCCTGTGACAGACGGACGGACATTGGAGCATAGGGGTCCCGTTGGCAGTCATTGGCCCCGATTCTGTGGTTCACAAACTAAACTAAATTTAAGTTCAGTGCATCTTTTTCTTTCTATTTCAAGAAAAGGACAGAAGTTAAATATTAGTTTAGTCCTGTCAAATTAGTCAGCGCCTGACGTATATTGACGTATTTTTAGTAGCCAATTTTTTAATCACGTCTAAACTTGTCTACGGATTATCTAACTTGACAGGACTAAACTAATATTTATCTTATGTCCTTTTCATATTGAAATAGAAAGAAAAAGATGCACTGAACTCAAATTTAATTTAGTTTGTGAACAACAGAATCGGGGCCATTGAGTACAGAGCCCTAAAAAGAGATTTTTTATGAAACCCATGTCAAGTGAAACAGTTGACTGTCAAATGACATTAGCTATTGTACTGTATGTTCACGCCTGTTATAATTTTCAGAGTCAGTAGGCTTTGTTACGTATAACGGTAATTATTATTAAGATCTATTTCTGCCGAGGGCATTGTAGCAAGTAATAACAGCCGCACGAGCCGATCGATCAGGTTAAGCTACGCTTGCCGCGGTCAGTCCGTGGATGGGTGACCATCTTTACATACCAAGACCCTCAGCGCCTTGGAAAGCACGTTAAGCCGTTGGTCTTAGCTGCCATTCGTGGATCTTTGACAGTCGTTACGGGTCGTTAGAAGCCCGAAAATCTGACAACCAGTCTTACCAACGGGTATCGTAATACTCAGTAACTGGGTTGTGGAGGTCAGATACGCAGTCGCTCCATGTAAAACACTGGTACTCAGCTGCATTTGGTTAGAATGGAAGCCGACCCCAACATAGTTGGGAAAAGGCTAGGCAGATGATGTGATTTTGCAATAAATTTCCAGCGTTGTGTCATCCTGCCGGGGCAGCGGGATTGTCCGAAGGCTTACCGCTGCCCCGGAACACAAAGGGCTAAGGAAGGAACACGGGTGGGTTTTACTCAGTAAGAGTCTGACACTCCCTGATTTCACTTCACTGATGATTTTCCATCCACAAAAAAAAAGCGTTGTGTCATCGCCCCTCTAAATTTATAGCAAAATATGATTTACAAAAAATTATCAATTATTTATTTACAAAAAATCTATTGTATGGACTAAAAAAATAAAACACTAGTGCTGTAATCTGACAAAAAATCAGAATGATTGTATGTATACTGATATGGTTTTTATCGTAAAAAGAAATTTTTAGAGGTATCTTCATGATTTTTTCTATCGTATCAAATTAGTTGTATCATGTTTTCAGCACAATACCCACCTAGTGTATATCCTGAAGAATATACACTAGGTGAAGAAGAAAAGAAGAATCATATATTTTTCTGATTTTGTTTAGGTACAGTCAACAGCAAAAGTAGATGATGAAAATCGGAAATTCAATACTTACTAATGAACGGAGTTCGCGTCAGAACTGTGTGGTGTCGAAGTAGTAAATGTTTGGTATAATTTACAATCACATACCTACTTTTGAATGACTTCGACGCCTCACAGTTATGACGGGAACTCCGTTAATTTGTACTGAAATTCTGATTTCCATCATCTACTTTTGCTGTTGACTGTACTGTAGTCGATCATATACTTTTATTGCTTCTAAAACTTGCGTTTTTTGCGTTTAGGTTCTGTAATCCCCTTAAAGTTATGTAGGATTAGCGACTATTTAATGATACATTTTTGACGTTTTAACATCAATCAACTTTAACCATCGTTTATAAATAAACACCTATCCGTTTTTTAAAGATTCTTACTTTATAAAAGCCATGACACGATGCAGCAGTGCTATTCTGTAAAAATCTCACCGTGAAAACTAAGGTGAAGTGAGCTGTCATTCCACCTGATGTTAGGGATTGTCCCTATTGATAGATCACTTCACGCTCACTTCACCTAAGTTATCACGGTGAGATTTTTACAGAATCGATCGGCAGTACAGCCAATAATTGCTTGCCTCGACGAGCTACACCACCTCGTTTGAACAATCCATAATAATCTCAAAAGTAAGTACTTATAATACGATACCGACTTAACAAAACGATCAACCACATCCCCCTCAGCTCACCACAGCTCACAACTCACAGCTATAGCTCAACATTATATCCACCCCACGCCACGGCGTTATCCACGCGGCGTTTAAATCAATTTCCATGTCTTATTTGTTATGCAGATGCCCGTTTGTGTAAGCGATACCCCCTGTAGGGAGGGAACGTGTTGTCGATAGTTTTTTTTTATTAAACTCAAACTAATCGCAGTGAACCGGGAAAAGTTGAAATAGAGAGAGAGACACTGCTTACAGCCTTATAATTAAAGGATAATAAAGGCAGACCACGTAGGAGATGGCGAAACGAGCTGAATAGGTTCCTTCAAAACTAGAAGGAAAAGAAAATTTTACATGGAGCGACTGCCTGTCTGACCTCCACAACCCAGTTACTGGGTAATACGATACCCCAGTGTCAGATTGTATACAACGTGTAACGTTAAATGCGCAAAACCTGAAAATAGTTTGCTCATAATTGACTACTGAATCGATTTCAGTAACTTATAATATAGGTTTTTTTTTTCAAAAGTTATGTAGTTTGCCATACTATTCGCCGATTGAGCCAAAGATAATTAAGTCTTATTTTAAGGCAATAAGACTCAATTTTAAATGCATAAGGTGATACTAGGATCAACACAATTTTCTTAATAAAAATAGTTAGCTTTAAAAAAATAGTTTTGGTCATTGTATTATGCTTTTAACTCAATGCTCTAATTGGGGTGTATGAGGTTTTGCGCATTTAACGTTACACGTTGTATAGATTAAAATATGATTCACGACCGTAACAAAATACATATGGCCCTATAGAATTATAAACATTAGAATCAGCAATACAACTTATTAAGTTAGAATATTGGCCTCAAATGTCATTATTTCATGAAAAGTCATTCAATAGGCTAAGTATTATGCATTTAGATACTTGTATTGGTGATTCTAGTGATTGTAATTCTATAGAGATACTAGCTGACCCCGCAAACGTCGTTTTGCAAAAAAAAAAATAGTAGCCGATTCTCATGCAGACCTACCCGATATGCTCACAAAATTTCGTTCAAATCGGTCCAGCCGTTTCGGAGGAATATGGTAACTAACACTGTGACGCGAGAATTTTATATATTAAATATTTATTACGGCCGCTAATCATATTTAGATCAACATACAACCTGATACTGACCTGAAAATTTGAATTTCGCGGGCTTGCTTGACGTTTTCGTCTTAGCCATATGGTCATCAAGAGTTATTAAGTAAGTCGGTACAACAAAATACCGACCAACTTGTAACCTTCTCGAAGAGATGTCTTTAGAAATAAGCATTACCTTTGTACCTATTTTTCTGTTTTTTTTTTTCTTGTCTGTATACAGGGTGGCAGGGACATCGACGCACAAACGTCGTGAAAAGGTTACACCTGATGCCCTAAATAAAATTACGAAAGTCATTCATCTCGGAAATGACCGGTTAAAAAAATTGTCATTTTTGAGCGCGCAATGTATTGCAAACAACGCAATCAAAACGCTCCGCGGATGGCGCGCGCGCGCGCTACCTACACACACACGTTTGTGGCGCGGCCGCCCGCCGCCGCCGCGCCGCCCGCCGCCGCTGCCGGACGAACATGATTGTACCTACGAAATATCGCCTAACGACAACATTGATAGGTACCTACCACATCAAAACATTGTTTAGTTACAATTAGTCTTGATAACCGATGGTAGTTACTTCTTAAGTACCCGTTATGGAAATAAAACTAACGCTAAAAGCTTATTCCCATAAAATAGCGATACCGATGAGGATTTTTATCAAAAAAGATTAGAACTTAGCGATCAAGTAATGTTCAATTAATGAACTTACCTTAACTAAGACGACCCAGACCCACTGACCGTCGGACAGGAAGGGTTACGTTTAGGGGAGCGCCGTCGTGTGGGAACCATGTCTCGCGGAACTGGAGCACAGGCACCTCCTCGATTATTTCCTCGAGAAAGGCATTTTGAACGTCTCTCACAAACACACACATACACTCACACACACAATGAAAATTACTTTTGATTTTATTAAGATCACAAATTCGCGTCAAATAGCACACCCGTTTGCGATCAACGAAATCTAGGAACTGGCAAAAATCCGATAAAATCGGCGAAATTCAAAAGAAATGTACTTTGCTGATCTTTCTTTCAATTTGCCACACTTGCTTTCTACAGTTAGTACTATTATTTAATTTGTGCCTACAGTGCCTACACCGAACACAGACCAACAAAATGATAGAGTGTACAAACACATTTAGTTGTACCTAGCTACCTATTCACGAAATTAATTGCGAATATCAATGTATTTTTTTTTACGAAACAGTAAATTACATTGTTGAATTGCATTCGAAACTAAAATTAATGTTGATAATAAAAAAATATCGAAAAATTACGTGACTATCAAGACACTTCTACACGTTTTTTTTAAAATCTTCTTTACTTAAATCGATGAAGCTTTAGAAAAATAACTATCCCGCATAATGAATCTAAAATAAAAGTAGTAAATGGGTCATTCATTTCTTGAGACGCGTCTGTTAGATTCATTGGGATATGTCGCCTTATCGCATAGCTTCTTAGAACGAGACCGCTCGCCGCCGCCGTCCTTTTGTCGGCATTTTAAAGCGAATAACGTAGGTACTAAGCCAGTGTTGACCTCACAAATGAACTTTAGCAAAACAGCTGATCAGGTAGCCCTTTCGAGTTTTATTTACATTGCTGTTTTAAGTGAAACAAGTGAATTTACTATTTTTTAATTAAAAATCTCATTGGGTTGGATAGAAATAATGATTTTATACAGCTTACATTAAAAAAAATTGCAGAAAAAAACGTAAAAATTAAGAAAATGCCGACGAAAAATTTCAACGCAGAGGGGTCCAGAATCATGTACTGAATCCATGGTAAGCGGTTTCGCGTCGATGTCCCTGCCACCCTGTATATATGTGTATACAGACGCCAGCACATCAAGCTATTACAATCTCTCAAATTTCTTTAATAGATTTTCAACTTTATCGCTAAGGCTTATGGTTCAAAGTTGATTAGGAAAATTTGACAGTCTCGGGTAGCTTGACGTCTGTACTTACTTAAGTAATAAAATAAATAAATAAACAAAATAATGCTGCTTCTAGTATCGATACCGACAACATCGACACACAGCCACATCACTACGCACTGCTACCCCGGAAAGCGAGCAGGCGATGCACAAAATTCATAGTCGTGTTCCCCGCGACAGCCGCCGACGAGATCTGAAACATGACTGATTAAGTGATAACTGCTATAAGTCACTTACGAAAATAATATTTATACACACATCAAAAGTGTCTAGGGATCAAGCATTTTTATGCGGATTTCTTGAGATTGAGATGTGGCTTTGTAATAAATTTATGATTTTATAAATTTATATGGATCCTTTTTGGTGCATTTCATAATTTGAATCAGGAACTGTGAATCAAATTCGAGTAAAAGATGAAAATCAGCTGTCAATATTTTCCCTATAAAAACATACAACGCATTGAAGACATTATTAGTCCTACTGTTTCCCTACTACTGATTAAAACCAACGTTATTATGGAGCGGCGACGTCATTTAAGCAGGGAAGAAATGCTCAGAGCCGTGGGAATGATAGAAGCTGGTTCCCGGCAACGTACTGTGGCTTTAGCTCTGAATACAAGTCAGAGTGTTATCAGTCGACTTTGGACACGTTACCGAAGCACTGGTACCGTGGCTGAGCGCCATGGAGGACGGTATCGCTGCACCACACGGAGACAAGACCGATACATTCAAATCTTAACTCGAAGAGCTCCAACAATAACCGCCATGATGTTAGCCGTGAGGCTTCATCACTCTTCAGGGAACTTAATTAGCGACCAAACAGTCAGAAACCGCTTGCATGAAGTGAACCTTCATTCCCGAAGACCGCTACGGGTACCACCTATAGCAATGCACAATCGTAGGATTCGATATCAATGGGCTCTTGAACACAGGAATTGGGCAGAAGAACAATGGCGTTTCGTGTGCTTTTCTGATGAGTCTCGTTTTGGTATGAGACCGGATACAAGACGTATACGACACTGGAGAACCCCTGGACGCCAACAGCGATTAAAATCCTGCCAGGAAGTCCATCCTTATAGTGGTGGAACCATCATGGTATGGGCGGGTATTTGGATCGGCGGAAGAACTGAGTTGATTTGGATCAGAGGCAACCTCAACGCTCAAATTTATGCTGAGACGATTGTATCAGAAGTCATCGTTCCTCTACAAGTGCAAATCGGTCCCTTATTTCAGTTAATGCATGATAATGCACGACCGCACACCGCAAGAGTTGTAAGACAGACTCTCGCCGCAGCTAACATCAATGTCCTGCCCTGGCCTGCTCAGTCGCCAGACTTGAACCCGATTGAGCATGCATGGGATATGCTACAGAGAAGAGCTCTGCCGAATATGGAGGGTATCCAGTCGCAAGAAGACCTTTTTTTGTTGTTGCAACGAACATGGGCGGCCATTCCACAGCGTGATTTGGATGAACTCATTTTGAGTATGCCAAACCGATGTTCTTGTGTTGTTAGTGTTCGCGGTAGAAACACGGATTATTAATTGTTTAAGTTACCCAATAAAATTTTAGAGAAAACTGTTATTTCAGTCTTTATTTCGAACTTTTGTGTTAGTGGTTCAAATGTCAAAAATCCCTTTATTAGGAAAATGGCAAATTTCTTTATTAATGCAAAGGTGACTTGGTTTATCGTTACTGTGACAAACGAAAACACTTTATTTGATGAATCCTTAAAGAAAATTTTAATTAATATCAATCAGGAGAAAAGTTATTGCAAAAATATATGTTGATCCCTAGACACTTTTGATGTGTGTATTATGGTTTTAGGACAATAACGTAATATTCACTTACGATAATTAAGATCGCAGACGATGAAAGCCTTTGATTCCTGCACTTTTATCGTGTCTTATTGGTATTATCAAAGACTCAAAAGAGAGGGGCCCGTAGCTAAATAATAACAGCCGCAAAGGTCGATCGATCAGGATAAGCTACGCTTGCCGCGGTTGGTCTATAGGATGGGTAACCATATTTACATACACGAAAGCACGTTAAGTCATTGGTCCCGGCTGTTATTTGTGGATCTTTAAATTGACAGTCGTTACGGGTAGTGAGAAGCCCGAAAGTCTGACAACCAATCTTACCAAGGGGTATCGTATTACCCAGTAACTGGGTTGTGGAGGTAAGATAGGGAGTCGCTCCATGTAAAATACTGGTATTCAAGACTGGAAGCCGATTCCTACATAGACAAGAGAAAAGGCTAGGCAGATGATGATGGTATTATGAAAAATTACATAATACACACATCAAAAGTGTCTAGGGATCATCATATATTTTTGCAATAACTTTTCTCCTGATTGATATTAATTAAAATTTTCTTTAAGGATTCATCAAATAAAGTGTTTTCGTTTGTCACAGTAACGATAAACCAAGTCACCTTTGCATTAATAAAGAAATTTGCCATTTTCCTAATAAAGGGATTTTTGACATTTGAACCACTAACAAAAGTTCGAAAAAAAGACTGAAATAACAGTTTTCTCTAAAATTTTATTGGGTAACTTAAACAATTAATAATCCGTGTTTCTACCGCGAACACTAACAACACAAGAACATCGGTTTGGCATACTCAAAATGAGTTCATCCAAATCACGCTGTGGAATGGCCGCCCATGTTCGTTGCAACAACAAAAAAAGGTCTTCTTGCGACTGGATACCCTCCATATTCGGCAGAGCTCTTCTCTGTAGCATATCCCATGCATGCTCAATCGGGTTCAAGTCTGGCGACTGAGCAGGCCAGGGCAGGACATTGATGTTAGCTGCGGCGAGAGTCTGTCTTACAACTCTTGCGGTGTGCGGTCGTGCATTATCATGCATTAACTGAAATAAGGGACCGATTTGCACTTGTAGAGGAACGATGACGTCTGATACAATCGTCTCAGCATAAATTTGAGCGTTGAGGTTGCCTCTGATCCAAATCAACTCAGTTCTTCCGTCGATCCAAATACCCGCCCATACCATGATGGTTCCACCACTATAAGGATGGACTTCCTGGCAGGATTTTAATCGCTGTTGGCGTCCAGGGGTTCTCCAGTGTCGTATACGTCTTGTATCCGGTCTCATACCAAAACGAGACTCATCAGAAAAGCACACGAAACGCCATTGTTCTTCTGCCCAATTTCTGTGTTCAAGAGCCCATTGATATCGAATCCTACGATTGTGCATTGCTATAGGTGGTACCCGTAGCGGTCTTCGGGAATGAAGGTTCACTTCATGCAAGCGGTTTCTGACTGTTTGGTCGCTAATTAAGTTCCCTGAAGAGTGATGAAGCCTCACGGCTAACATCATGGCGGTTATTGTTGGAGCTCTTCGAGTTAAGATTTGAATGTATCGGTCTTATCTCCGTGTGGTGCAGCGATACCGTCCTCCATGGCGCTCAGCCACGGTACCAGTGCTTCGGTAACGTGTCCAAAGTCGACTGATAACACTCTGACTTGTATTCAGAGCTAAAGCCACAGTACGTTGCCGGGAACCAGCTTCTATCATTCCCACGGCTCTGAGCATTTCTTCCCTGCTTAAATGACGTCGCCGCTCCATAATAACGTTGGTTTTAATCAGTAGTAGGGAAACAGTAGCACTAATAATGTCTTCAATGCGTTGTATGTTTTTAAAGGGAAAATATTGACAGCTGATTTTCATCTTTTACTCGAATTTGATTCACAGTTCCTGATTCAAATTATGAAATGCATCAAAAAGGATCCATATAAATTTATAAAATCATAAATTTATTACAAAGCCACATCTCAATCTCAAGAAATCCGCATAAAAATGCTTGATCCCTAGACACTTTTGATGTGTGTAGTTGGAATTAACCGTAGCACCGTAACTTTTTGCAACTTATATTTTTTTACTTTCAAGTAAAGTAATATAATGTAAAAGTTACAAAAAACGGTTATATATTCTTTTACAACATTTTGAAAAAAAGGCGGCATACGTCCGCTATGTAGGAAAGGAAAGGAATGTGTTTGAAAATTGCTTCATTATTTCGCTTTCACGTTAAAAATTGCAAGAAAAACGAATCTTTGTTGGCTCATAACTTTTTAATGGCTTTTTATTTTACTATTCTGTTTCCTTAGACACAAAATTAATAATAACTCAAAACGATATCATGTTTTGGATGCACAATGTCAAACAGTGGAGAAAAACTCCCGAAAAAAAGTATCGACTGTAGGTACAACATTATGTAAATCTTGTGTCTGGTCTGTACCTATTAATGTAATTAGCGACTTACACTGGATATGGCCATGATAGTTAAACTTGCATGTTATATTTTATTATTTTAATTTATGCAATATTAAAGCATTATTCTCACGATTTTGGAAACATGTATAATGTTCAAATACCTTTTGGCGCCATCTATTATCCTTTCTGCATACTAAACAGCGGAACCATAGACCAAACTAATCAGAATATTTTTTTCTGATATAACTCGTATTGTTCCATTTTTTTCTTAACGCGGCAAAGGCGCCAGCTTCTTTTTTTAAAATAAAATTAATATTAAAAAGTTATTGTAACAGTTTTTTTTTTCAAATCCGGTGGGATTAAAGATCTCTTAGAAATTTTTATTAAAAAAGACAATGGCGCCGGGAAAAAACGTGTTTAGAATGGAAATTGAGGGAATGACCAAGATCTTTGTATTGTTGTAATGGCACTCATCTGCATTTTCTTGTTGGCACATTAAGTTTTTAACGGTACTTATTTTGTCTACAGACAAAATAAATAAGTGAAAAATCTCTCATTCTTAATACACTATGAATGAGAGATTTTTCACTTATTTATTTTATTATTTATTTACCTATGCACAGACGTCAGAAGCTGTCAAATTTTCTTAATCAACTTTGAACCTTAAACTTTTGCGATACGTTTGAAAATCTAATAAAGAAAGTCAAATTGTAGTAGCTTGATGTGCAAGCGTCTGTGCACACAGTAAAATAGATACAGATAGGACATAATATATACAGCGTCAAATTAAATTAGCTAGCGAAACTCCGCAGACGTGATGGGTAGCGATATCTAAACATGATTTTAAACGCAACGCAAAAAAGAACATAAACACGGAAACATGCGTCACATCCACGCAAAACAAGTACTGCTTATATGAAATTTCTTCCTGCGAAAGGAAAACTGAAAAAGAAATTTACATACCTACGCCAGCAGGTCAACCTACCCCAATCTGTCAAATTTCTTTGATAGATTTTCAACTTTAGCACAAAGGTATAAGGTTCATATTCAATTGGGAAAATCTGACAGATTGGGGTGCTGGCCTCTGTACTTAGAAAATAGTGTGTGTGTAGATGTGTGTTTTTATTTTTATTTATGAAATTCTTTCAAAACAGGTATCCTAGACGTAGATAAAAAGGCTGCCAAGTTAAAATGGGATTGGATATGTCACGTCAGCCGGATGCACAGTGACCGCTGAGAAACAGGACGGATGGCGCCGCTGAGGCCGGCCCAGGAAAAGGTCGCGAGACGCCCTAGACGCGCAAACAAAACCAGCAATCATGATTAGATCAGTTCAGTCCATCCTCTGCTGAACTCTGAACAGCTATAGGCTTCTCATTAAACGCTAAGTACAGAGGCCAGCACATCAAGCTACCCCAATCTGTCAAACTTTCCCAATTGAATATGAACCTTATTCCCTTGTAGTAAAGTTGAAAATCTATCAAAGAAATTTGACAGATTGGATTAGCTTGATGTGCTGGCCTCTGTACAATGAAGAAAGAAAGAAAAATAAAATCCAGTAAGAAATCTTAATCATTCCAAATCTGTCGTTAAAGTAATTCTACATCTGTGATGCTTGAAATGTTCATCATAATTTTTCCGTACGCAAAATACGCGCATTGACCTGGAGTTGCAGACACCAGCCTTTATTACCTATTACCTAATTTTTTTGGCTCAATCGGCGCTTAGTATGATAATAATTAATTTTTGAAAAAATACCTATATTAAAAGTTACTGGAATCGATTCAGTAGTCAATTATGAACAAACTACTTTCAGGACTTGCGTTTATTCCACTCCCAACGCGCTGAGGGCACCTTCCCGGGAAGCATCTAAAGTATTCCAATGTCGCCACTGAGTTGTTAATTTATGCGAGTTTTAATTTTACTTAGGCCGAATTTGTGATTTAGGGAATAAATGTGTTAATAGTTTATTCGGTTACACCTTGTATTCGTGTTTGTTGTTGGTGGTCATGTCACAGGAAATGTACCTACCTTATTTACAGACGCCAGCACATCAAGCTGGGCAACGGGATTGTCCGAAAGGGTCACCGCTGCCCCGGAACATAAAGGGCTAAGGAAGGAACACGGGTGAGTTTTAGTCAGTAAGAGTCTGACACTCCCTTCTGCTCCACCCTGAGCGGGAGGGGTCATTTGATGATTTCCCATCCACAAAAAAAAAGCACATCAAGCTCCGAAATTCCTTTAATAGATTTTCAACATTATTACGAAAGCATAAGGTTCAAAGTTGATTGGGAAAATTTGACAGTTTCGGGTAGTTTGATGTGCTGACGTCTACCTCTTCGAGTTTGTTTTGTTTTTAAAAACTTTTTTACAAAAAAAACAACCGAGTTAAAAAAAAAAACTTGAAAAATAACTTTAATTTCGGAAGTCGATGTCGTTGGTTCCGCATTTTAGTTTTTTGACTCCGACTACCGAAATAAAAGTTATTTATCAAATTGTAGTGTTTTTTTTTTTAAGGTTGTTGTTTTATTTGTAAAAAAGTTTTTATTTTTCACTTTTTAGTTGTAGGTACCTACTACCTACTAGTGCATTGAAGAATTAAGACACCGTCTAGATAAATCATCAAAATTCGCAAAGAAATGCCGGTGATGCAGTACATTTATGCATATAACTTCGTAAATATGAATAATTACCAAATTGTTTATATGCTAAAACCTTTCTGAAACTATGTAGATCACATTAATTAAAGAATTATTAAAAATGGTTCATTAGTTTTTGAGAAAATCGCGGACATACAAACGCATACATACAATGTCGAATACAGAACCTCCTTTTTTGAAGTCGGTTAAAATGGCAAGGTTTTTTTATACCATAAATAGGGTTACAGGGAGATATTCAGCATGTGATTGTAGCATAGAAATTTATCATCAGTTATTAAAAAAAAAATACTGTTTATATTAAATGTATTAATATTTATATCAATCTATATTTTTTGACCGCGTAGGTTGCAATTTTCCATGAAACAGCTGATTTCTGTTTTGTTAACTATCGAAAAATTTCTAAGGTCATGTCATGAAAATATGTAGAAAATGGTCAACAAAAGCGGACACAAGACGACGACGCGACGGTGCAGTAAAAAGACATGAATAGAATGTTGAAGTTGTTCCAGCTGCTATTTAAAAGGTAATTCAGTAGCTGCCCAAAATTAAATATTTTCGTCGCAACGCCCAATTGACTTAAAATTCAAACAATTACCGTTTCAAATAATCAAAAGCGTCTATCTTGTCACGAGTAATAAACTAATCAAATTCATTAGAAATTCTGTGTTGCAACGGACCTTCTTTGAGGCGCCGCCATAGACAATGCGGTGTTGTCTATGCCCCTATTTCTTTTTAATTTCTTTACTGAGCCGCCGATCATGCGTTCGGTGACTATTGTGAATAATCGACAGGAGCGCGTGAGGTACATTTTGATTGATTCGGCTTATAAGCAGGGAAATCGGCCATGTTGAATTTTTCGATTATCTATCAACTAGCCTCTGCTCGTGACTTCGTCCGCGTCACATTTGTTGATTCTCCGACCCATTGCGTCGCGTCGCATCGCCCGCCTGCGGTTAGAAAGAAAGAAAGAAAATACCTACGTTTAATGTGCGGTGAACATGACGCAAAAAGAACATGAACACAAAAAATCAAATAAATAAAAAGAAGGGGAAACATGCGTCACATCCACGCAAAACGGCTATCGCTCAGCATTATGCTGCGACCCTGTGCAAGACAGCCCCAGCGCTGGTTTTCAGCGACAGCCGGCGCTGACGCAATGACGTTGCCTGGGGCAGCAAACACTTATTAGGACACTGTACCGGTACTACTTCGTTTTCAATTAACGATCTTTTTGATTTATTCCTTTTTGCTCGGCTGATAATGTTAACTCAAGAAATGGGAACAGATTTTTTTTTTAAATGCGAACAGATTTTTTTTAAAATCAAACTGGACGGCAAGACTGTCGGAGTTTCGGGCTTCTGATGACACGGAACGACTGTCAAACATCCAAAAATGACAACCGAAATCAACGGCGTATCGTTCTTTTAGAGGCACGGCGGGGTCTCGATATGTAAAGATCACCCATCTACGGACCAACTGCGGCAAGCGAAGCTTAACCTGATCGATCGAGCCGTGCGGCTGTTATAACTTAGCCATGAGAAGAATAGTAAAGCTAAACCATTAATTAAAAATGTATCACAGGTCGGAACAAAAGCCAGCCTCACAGTTTCTACGCAACACATCAGAAGGCCAATTCTTGTAATTTAAAACGTTCAAAATCTAGTCGCAGTCTCATCTCTCAAATTTGCCAAAATCTAGGGAAATTAGAAGTATTTTTGAAAGATTGAGATTGAAATCAGACTGTGAACGTTCTTAAAATTACGAAAATTGCTCCCTGGTTTGCTCATGATCATAATCAGCTTTTTATGATCGGTGTCAACACTCAAAACTCAAACTCATCAAATAAACCAATTACCTACATGCACTTTTGAATTGGGTTCGGTCAGTCAGAAAGATGAAGCTAGTTCCCTATTCTTAAACGTCGTAGGTACCTATGGAGAAGAGCGGGCAAGAAACTCCATGGACATTTTTATCTATTCGATTACTAACACACATTATTAATCCTATGGACTTCTGTCTGAGAGAAATGTTTTCTACTTTATTCTATTCTACTCTACTCGACTCTGCTCTACTCTACTCTATTCTATTCTATTATAGTTAAAACAAGCGCAGCTGGCCTTTCCGTCAGTCATTCTACTCAGTAGTCATGAGCCCTTCTATGTAAACATTGACAGGAAAGTTTAGAAAGTCATTAATATTATTGTCATTCTTTACGATCGTCGTGTGCGATAAGACCACAGTTGTAAACAATCGGAAGCCGACGCTGAGGGCTCGAAGAATTACTTACTTAGTCCAGCGGAGGATTGACTGGTCTATACCGGCTGACTTTTTTACAGTCTGGACAAAGATAGGGAAGATAGGGTAACGTTAAAAGGTACAGATATAGATAGACCTACATAACGCAAGTATCACGATCTGTATGAAAACCAAGCGTGCCATTTTTTTTTGACTACCTACTATGACGTCACAAGCACTCTTTCTCACTCACGCTCACCCAGCCAGCAGTACACAGGACTGAGCGCGAAAGTGGCGGCTTACGATTTTTGAACGTAAGTTGGTGCGATTTTTGGCACGCGAAGTAGTTGCTCTTGTGTTATCTAGGTGTATCTATATCTGTGGTTAAAGATGAACGGAGCAGCAGCCTATGGAGAGGAATGGGCAGCCAGAGGAATGGTCCCTTATAAATATTAGCTAGGCAACAAGTTAGCGGATCTCACTGCCATGGCTATGGTTTTTACTAACCAAATGTTATACATTAGGTACAACACCCGAAAGCAGTAAAGCTACAGTGTCTCTAAACCATCTCAAGAACATCCAAAACTTTAAATCTATCCCTTGCCAGGAAACTCAGAAACCCTCATTCAAACGCAGAAATCGTTTAAATAAAACAAAATCATTTAAAAAGGGCTACCATACTCCTTAGTATTTAATACGCGTACGCCTGATAGCATCCGTCTTTGATGCACATACAAAGTTAAATGAAACGTCAGTGAATGACAGTTGAGGAATAACAACCTTATGCCCTTTGCCTTGAACGTGAAAAAAGTTAGCGCTCATTGCTTATGGTTACAACGTTTTTGCTACAAAATAAACGCCCAGTTTGTGTTGAGCTTTGAGCTGAGAAAATGTGAAATTGTTCTAGTTAGTTGTAATAGAAACATTCTATTAGAAATTTGTATAGAAAGAAATTCAAATTTTTAAGCAACGTATTTTCTCAGTAGCAGCACGTAATCTACATTCGCGATTTATTTGCCAAAAACGTAAACAAATATGAGTTTGTGGAAAAATAACTTTAAATCCTCCACAATAAAGCTCAGTTTACGCTACAACTTCAAACATTTTTATAACTTTTTCTATAAGTAGTCCTAGTCACTCTGAAATCAACTTCATTAAGTACCATTATAGTAAAGTAGATATTTGTTTAAATTGAAATAATTTATAAATTTATTCGATCATTCTAAAAATGACTCTAGTAAAAAAATCACTTTATTTTAGTGTGTGAAAATAATTCTGTTTCGACGAATATTTTACTACGATCTTTTTAAATTACTTTTTCCAGTTTACTTGGCCTTCAAATGATCTTGATTTCTCTTAAAAAAGATTTCCTAAAAAAAAGCCAAACATTTCCTAAAAAAAACCGCGCCAAAACTGACGGTTCAACGCAAGATGGCGCACTTAAAATGGCCGCCGCGCGCGTATTTATGTTATGGTAATTGATTAATTGGAATCGAGCGGTCGTCGGCGCGACAAAGTGCAAGTTTTGTGCCGATCAAATAAAAGGCAACTCGATTTAATTTAATTTTCACATCACTCTATGGTACGTTCATGGAATTGTCTTGGGAAGACGTTTTTGTACGATTTCCCGCAGTATTGCTGTCAATTTTGTTGCTTAGATTTGAATCTACTGATTTTTTTGTGGCGATTTATGTTTGACACTTCAGTTATTGGCCAAAATACGCATTTTTTATTTGATGTTAGTTAGATTATCAGGAATAAGTCTGTGTGGAATTCTGCTCCAGTTCTTATGAGCCTAAAAAAGATAATCCGTCTAGGACCACATGGTTTACAGCCGAATTCCTCTCGAAGAGAGGAAGCCTGTGTCTCAGCAATGCGAACATTATAGGCTGATTATGATGTGTGCTTCAGAAGCAAATAACTACAGGAAACTGCGAGATCGGCTGTGCGAGGAAGCTATCAAAAATCAACAAAATCAATAAATCTGCCAAGCCTTTTCCTAACTATGTTAGGGTCGGCTTCCAGTATAACCGGATGCAGCTGAATACCCCACAAGTTAAGGTCTAATGAAATCCAAAAATTACGTCTTTTATTTTTAACCCCCCTGCAGCACCGCTCATGCAGAAACAATGTGACACACTAATAAAGAAACAATTCCAAAATCAAACTTCAAAACATATCAAGTGACGTCACAATAAATGATAAGCATTACCAACATGACAGGCGCGTACAAATCAATTAGAGGCGCGTTCATTTCAAGTGCATTACGAATGCAATGCTGTGCGTTGAGTCCTTTATACTGCCGACGGGACGCGCGACGCATAATACTACCGCACATGGCAGGGGCCATAATTAAAAATCGTAGGTAGTTGGTTTCACTGGTGATTATAATTATATTTAACTATTAAAGTAGAATTTTTATTACTAGAATCTGGGGATTTCAGAAGATAGAAACATGGGGTATCAAAACATTCGTTCGCATCGCTGTCAATATGAAAGGTGCCAAAGCTGGCAGCATTGGCAGGATGTGTGGCAGACAAAGTAACGACTAAAATTGAGTAAAATATACTTTTCTTGTCAGAAAATTGAAAACTTCATACATGGACAAAACCACACTTATACATCAATAAAAAAAAACCATCGATGCCATCTTCAGGTAGTCTGAACCACCCCTTAAATTCGGTATGATGACCATAAAAATAGTAATTTTTTAATGGCTTCCATTTTATCGCTTACAGGTGTTGAAATAAAAGTCAACACAATAATATTTATTGATACTTTTTATGTGTTTAAAATAAGCAATAAAATCTGTCAACGTTTTTTTTTTTCAATTTTGATGGTACTGACTCATACGCAAAGGATTTCCTGTGCCATCCAGACCTCGGATCATCACTGACCTCTATTAAACAAGTACTTGTATAATACTCAAATCAGGCAGACAGACAGACGCGGAAAAAGTTGGAATAGGACGTCTATCGTACCGACGAATTCTGAATAGTTTTGACAATAAAGTGATCGAAGATCCGTGGCATACTTACCTACTGTGGCGCCATTATGAAAATGGCGGCCATACATGAGACCTCCTTATATCGAATAAGATCAAACCCCGTAAAATGTCACGTTCCCGAGATATTAACGATAAAACGTGACAGTAGATTAGATATGCCAGGCTCCATAAAAAAATCTTCAAACCTCTTTTATATTCTTGTAAAAGAAATGAGGATGTGTCTCTGAAAGGCTAGTCATAACATAAAATTCAGCCTTGCCTGTCTCCATGCAGAAGAAAAGGCTCACTTTCCTTTTTCCACTCAACTGGATCCTGAGCCAATATGGACCAGTCCTTCATATAGGCGTCAAGTTCGCCCTACTATCTATGCCTGGGCGTTCCGCGATGCCGTTGGACGTTTTCAAGGACTCATGCTGTGACGATCTTAGCCCACAATGTATAAACGTGTCGGGCTCAGTCACATTTGATCTTGGCTGCTTTTTGGGGACATCTGCGATTTATTTTCTTAACCTGCGTCTACGCTAGGAGAGCCGAGCACGAGCGGAGCACGAGCCAAACACAATTCGTCTAGTGTGGACCGACTTAAAAGTGAATGTAGTTGAAACATTTATTCATATTTACATAGAATTGTGTTCGGCTCGTGCTCCGCTCGTGCTGGGCTCTCCTAGCGTAGACGCAGCTTTAGAGAGCGGTATCGTGTTCCGTATCCGGTCGGTAAGTCGAACTCCAAGATGATGAATTTAGTAGGTACCTACTAGAAAGCCAATTCACGCAATTAAAAACGCTCAAAATCTAGTCGCAATCTCATCTCAAATAGTAGTGAAAATTAAAGGTATTTATGACAGATTGAGACTGAGACCAGAATGGCAAATTTTAAGAACGTTTAAACAGTTTCAATCTGTCGAAAATACCAGTAATTTCCATACATTTTTGACAAGTTTTTCACATTGATTGTTTTTGTCGCTGAGACGAGATTGCGAATAGATTTTGAACGTAATATGCGAATAATTGGCCTTCAGATTACGCCACCTGTCAAATTAAATTAAGCACTCGTAACTGTCACCAAACGTCAAAGTGTCACATACCACAGATAATACAATATTTCGGAGTGGTTCACACACGTAAATTGATTATTTTGCTGGACCAACCCGCGTTCCTTCACGAAATACGTTGATACAGACAGCAGGTAAAGATGAAAATTTATTTATTTTATTTTTATTGCTGACTGTTGTTCGAATCCATTTAATACTGACAATAAATAAAGTGTAATAACCTCATAAATAATGCTTAATGCGAAGTTATTCACAAACACATTAATTTTTTTTAGTACCTACCATATATTTTATTTTCAAAACATAGCCTTGTTTTGGGACTTATGCATTCATGAGCTTAGTTTCTTCTTCTTTAGCATAATCCTACTTCCTACTATCCTACTAATCCTACTATCCTACTAATCCTATCCTACTAATATTATAAATGCGAAAGTTTGTGAGGATGGATGGATGGATGTTTGTTACTCTTTCACGCAAAAACTACTGAACGGATTTTGATGAAACTGTACAGTAATATAGCTTATACATCAGAATAACACATAGGATACTTTTCATCCCGATATTCCCACGGGATCGAAACTTACGCGGGTGAAACCGCGGGGCGCAGCTAGTCAAGCTATAAAGTTCCCACTGCTGGGACACAGGCCTCATCTCTGTGAAAGAGAGTGGGCCGTAATCCACCACGCGAGTCCAGTGCGGGTTGGTAGATGTCACATGTCTTCGAATTTTCGGTTTAGGACATGCCGGTTTCCTCACGATGGTTTCCTTCAGCGTTTTGAGAGCAATGGTGAAAAAAAAAAAATTTATCTCTGGCCTCGCCGTTTTCAGTTGCGCGGGGTCAGCTTTCCCAATCATGCGACGCCATTTATTTCGGTCTTGTGCGTCATCTCCCTCGTGACCTTTTGGGCCTTCTTCATCCATCTGGTTTGAGGTATTCCTCTTCCCCTCTTCTTTGCAGCCAAGGAAAGGCACCTTTTCACGACATGGTCATATGTTCGTCGAAGTACAGACGCTAGCACATCAAGCTACTACAATCTGTCAAATTTCTTTAATCGTTTTTCAACTTTATCGCTAAAGCATATGGTCCAAAGTTGATTGGGAAAATTTGACAATTTGGGGTAGCTTGATATGCTGGCGTCTGTACATGACCGTATCATCTCAGTCTGGACTCGTTTACTTTATCTACTATTTATGCAGTATACTGCCCCGTTGGTCTCGTGGTTGCAAGCGCGACTGCTGAGCGTGGGGTCCTGGGTTCGATTCCCGGCTCGGAAAAAATGTTATTGAGTTTTTCCATTAGGAATTTCTTAGTAACAGTCCGGAGTTTGGAAGTTGGCGGTTTAATACCCCCGTGCCTCGGAAAGCACGTTAAGCCGTTGGTCCTGCGCCTGATCTCTCTCCGGTCGTGTCGGATTGCCGTCCCATCGGACAATGAGAGTGAGGGAAGAGGGAGTGCACCTGTGTCTGCGCGCACACTTGTGCACTATAATATCTCCTGCGTACCTGGCTAATCTCCGTAGAGATTGGCCACCATGACCGAAATCGGTCGGGGGGGCTATTTATTATTTATGCAACCTTGAGGCTCCCTCTAATATCTCCTTTGTGCACCTTGTCTCTAAGTGTGACTCCTCCTGACCATCGTCTAGCATAATTATGCATTTCTGGCTTGCGAATTTTTTTCGTGCGTCTTTTTCGTCCATCTTACATCTATCATTATTTTTTTGAACGAATGCAACCCAAACTCTATCGTTATTAACATTTTAATTCTTAGCATAAGCCTAAGTATTATCAGCCTATAATGATCCCACTGCTGGGAATCACGCCTCCTCTCTGTGAGAGGGAGTGGGCCGTAACTCACCACGCAGGCCCAACGGATTGGTCCAATTGGTCCAAGCTCCAATCTCCAGCAAATATCAGTAAATCCTGACCTAACTGTGGGTCCTCAATCATAAGCTGAACCAATTGTGTCAGAACAACACACTCTGTGAAGGCTAAGTATGCCCTGTTGGCAAAGCTTACACCCATAATTCGCCAGTTGTTTAAGTTCTATATGATAGGGGGCGAACTCAAACTCAAACTCAAAGCATTTATTTCAATGAAACCATTTACAGGCACTTTTGAATTGTCAAGAAGTCGGTCAGTCAGGAAAAAATGAAGCTAGTTGCCCATTCCAAAGCGTAGTAGGTACCTATGGAGAAGAACGGGCAAGAAACTCCATGGACACTCTTTTTAAATAATATTTTTACAAAATTATTAGTTACATCATATGTTGAATTTATAAATATGTGAGAACGATGTAAAAAATAAATAAAAATCAAGTACGCGTTAAAAGTGTCCAGAGTACAGCAAATAGTAACAAAATAACAATCCAAAAATAAAATAATTAAAAATAAGCCGTGGCAGCTAAAAGATGACCAGCCCCAACTGACGGCGCCCGTTCACGAACATGACGCATGGATCAGCACCATCCAGCTCAACCATTTTGTAGGGAACCGAATGATCCAACACACACGCCACCGTCAGCGAGACACTTGAGCGAGCATGACATACTATCAGCCGCCAGGGCACATTCTAGTCAATGAAAAACATATTACCCGGTAAATGGTAGCTCAATAGTACATAGAACTCACATCTGTGCTATGCAGTTATACAATACAAAGGAAATTGAGTTTATACAATGCAAAGATAGTCTTACAATCTTCAGCAGCTCCAACAGTATTTTCAAGTGTTAATCAATTAGTTGTGGTTGTGGAGCAGGACCAGCATTGAGCCAGGCATTTTTATCAGCGATGTAATCTCCTAACTTATAATATGCCTGCCTACATAGTGTGCGTTTTATACATGACTTGAATTTTGTCTCATTCAGTTGAAGAATGTGGGGAGGTATTTTATTATAACATTTTAAACAGTACCCCATAAAAGATGAGTCTACTGATTTTATTGATATAATCAATCAACTCAGCCTACCGCAGTCCACTGCTGGACATAGGCCTCTCCCAGGCTGCGCCACAACACCCTGTCCTCCACCTTCCATATCCAGTCCGTCCCAGCCACTTTCTTAAGGTCGTCTGTCCATCTAGCTGGGGGACACTACGCTTGCTGATACGCGGTCTCCACTCAAGGACTCGTCTGCTCCACCGGTCATCGGTCCTTCGATAAACATAGCCAGCCCGCCGCCACTTCAGTTTGCTGACTTTGCAAGCCATGTTTACTCCGTTCTTTTCCGGATAACTCAATTCCTTCTTGCCTTCTTGCCAAATCCAGACTCAAGCTGAGAAATTGTAGATGGAAAAAACTCAATAGCACTTTTCCCGATCCGGGAATCGAAGGATCTCATGCTCAACAGCAGCGCTTGCAGCCACTAGACCATTATGGCAGTCAAAATCTGAAATTGAAATTGAAATTGAAATTGAAATTGTTTATTGAAATAATTGATTTACATAAATATTTACAAATTAGGGCCTTAAACTAGAGGTAGGTAACAAATAATTGGATTCTACCTGAACTAGGAATAAACCTGTATCTCAGGTATCTCACTCAAGTGCTTATTACGTAAGTATTATCTAAAATTTCTACAAATAGTAAATATCTAATTTATCTACTTTAATTATGGCTATATTTAAATTGAGCAAAATAGTAAGTATGCTACTTTTTTACATCATCGTCTGACATTCATTTTACAACCATATCCTATTACTTATGATTTTCGCAATGTTACATTTTTAATGGTCGCGTTTAGGTACTTTGTCATACAGAAAAATTTGCCGAGTCAACAAAATGTTAAGATTGCATGTTTAGGTACTTATAATATAAATAGTAAAAACTTAAAACAAACATTAATTTTACGTACTTATTATAACTATTAAAAGACGAAATACGAATAATTATATAACATAAAGTAAAAGTAAAAAAAAAAAAAGGCTTATAGAGAAACATTGGTGGTCTTATGCGACGTCATTATAATCTATAGAATTAATGTATCTTGTCTCAGCTATTCTAAATCTAATAGGCAAGTGTTATTTTATTATTCTTAGCAACATCAATTTGTTTGCTAACGCTACACTAGAGACGGGGCGTCCGGTAGCCGCAAGCGACGATAAATGTATTTATTATGATAATCACCGAACATTGTACCTCTGAACGGATATATCGATGGTTTTATTTACGAATTATTGATTTTAATGTGCTATCATTATTTTTTATGCGTTTGAGGCAGTTAATCGTATAATGCTACATTCATTCGGCTCACTATTTTACATAATGTTAACTGTTCGCGAAGCAGTCACTGTAGTTGAACCATCACTATTTTCCGTAATAATATCGAGTCCTGAGTTTATCGTATCTTATTTGCGATTTTTATCATAAATGTTATACAGAATGAAAATTAAAACTTGCGTCAAATCGAAATAGGAGGTGCATTAAAACTGTTACAAGTTCACTATAAATGGTCGTTTCACAAAAATAAATTCTTGAAAAAAAAAAATTGTATAATTATCATCATAGATAGTACAACATAAGTTATTACTTTCAAGTAAAAACGAAATATTGACGTACCAGTAAAAAAAAAAACAAAAGAAAAAAGTATTAATTTTAGCGCGCGCTATTCATTAATCGCAGAATTCACAACACACAACAACAGAAGTAAGTTGGCAAAGCGTTGAACTAACGGTTATTTACCTAATTTTGAGCGCTCCTACAAAAAAGGGAACGCAACGACGGACGTTGCCAAATCGCTTGCGAATCTAAGCTAAGAATCAATAACGACGAAAATCACATTTACATCACTTGCGATAGCTAAACGGTCAGGGTTCGATATGTGGGTCGCAAAGACAGGGAAAGGGAAGAAACTACCCAAAACTTTTCCCAGCTATGTTGAGGTCGACTTTCAGTCCAACCGGATGCAGCTGAACCAGTATTTTACATGGAGCTTCCTATCTGACCTCCACAACCCAGTTACTGGGTAACACGATACTAATACCTACCTCACGAATTTTTCTTCATCTTAGGTCTTTCTTTTGGGTCTTTCTTTTGGGCCTGCGGGCGGAGAGTAATGGGTAACTCTCCGTCCGATCAGGACCAGGCCCGTGCCGGACGGCGCGTACGTGTTCCACGCTCGTCTCAAAGAGATGTCAGCATCAAAAGGAAGGGCCCCTTCCTTTTGATGCTGACATCTCTTTGAGACGTAAGGGCCGTAGCCTGCCGGGGCAGCGAGATTGTCCGAAAGGGTTACCGCTGCGGCGCTGCCCCGGAACATAAAGGGCTAAGGAAGGAACACGGGTGGGTTTTAGTCAGTCAGAGTCTGACACTACCTTCCGCTCCACCCCGAGCGGGAGGGGTCATTTCATGATTTCCCATCCACAAAAAAAAGTCTTTCTTTTAGGTCAGAGGTCGCTAACTGCTGGGGAGTTTGTTGCACCATTTCTTCTCCCCAGCGAAAGCACAAGGAAGTGGTGAAGAGCGGGCTTTTGGGGTACTGTCATGTAATTTTGATGTTCGAAAGTGCTGATTCTCAGCCTGTATAAATGACTTTTGATTTTGGTTTTGATTTAACGATCATATACCCGCAGGGCATATTAAGTGACCAAAGAAAGGTCTAGATATTATGGGGGAAGCGATAAGGTAGTTCGGGATATTCAAAGGAGAAGTTTCATTTTTGTATGGGACTCCGGCCATAACATGTACACTTTAGAAAACCTGGATAATGAACCCCTGAATACAATAAATAATGTTTTTTTTCGTAATAATTGATATTCTGTAGGCACTAAATAAAAACTGAACATGTTTGACGTTTGTTATGACCATCGACAGCCAGCCATGACAGGTTGGACATATGACGTTTACATATACTAGAATTTGTTAAAACTGTGATTGTTGTTTTCCGTTTTAAAAAGCCAAAGTTGTAAGAAGTTAAAAGAAAGAAATGAAACGCAAAACACCGAAAGCCAAGAAGTCGAAACGAACCAGACCACAACGAGACTGACAGACTGACTGATTAATGTCATTGTCAACAATTCAAACCTAGAATTTTTCGTCCAGAAGTACCTACAAATCTAAAATCCACAAAAGTAGAATATATTTTTTAACGATGAATTGAATCGTCACACTTTCTTGTAATTAGTCAAAAAAGCTGTTTAAGATACATATCTTACCATATTAGCAAAGAAATACATGCCTTTTATAACTAAATAAATAACGTCTAGGTGATATTATTATGTTATAATGTAACATGATTTCTGGACGAAAGCAGTATGCAAGTAAGACGACGCCATGTTCAATAGATTATGGCAATAGTTTGAAAAACTATTATTTTTTGTGCCGAAGTAATCAGGGGAATATTCAGAAAAGAATATTTTTCCACAATTCGTGGAATTATTTCCTATTTTTTCACTACCGTACAGTTTATGGCCGAAAATGTAACATCTCCTTTTAATATATTTATTTAGTAGATATCATATCACTTAATGCCATACATAAGCATTTTCTACCACCTTTGGGTGATGCAGAGACAAACAGTGGTAGGTGCAATCAAGAAAATTGAGGAATAAATATTTTTTAATATAAAGATACGCATAATATAAAGATAAGCACAAACAGATATACAAAAATACACGAATATACTAAAAATAAATCAAACAAACTATGAGAAAAGATTACCGTTGTGATGGTATTATCAAGCTACTTGCGAATGAGCTCGCGAACTTTAAAGGATAAATCGGTTGGTTGCCATCCTGGATTATTTTTTGATTCTCTCACGTTTTTGCGATTTGCAGGTCAGTGTCAAGTTATATGTTGATCAAGATATGATTCGCGACGGTAACAAAATTTTTATTTTGAGAATTATAATAATTAAAAAATCATCAATTTAACTATAAGTCTGAATTGACCTCAAATGTCATGTTTTCGCGAAATAGTCATTCTATGGGTAGTTTGAACGAGTTGTATTGCTGATTTTAATGATTATAATTCTGTAAGTAAATATTTGTAAGGTTGCCAATCATATCTTGATTAATTTTCAACCTGCAAATTACAAAAAAACTAATTTAAATTAAATTTCGCGGGCTTTCCTGTCTCATGATGATCGCATTAAGAATACAAGTTGTACTGAGATTAATAATAAAACGATGCTGACTGATATAGCCCTAAGTACCTAACAGTAAGGAAGAAGTAAAAGTTGGTTGGCCACATAATACAAGGTGATTGGTAATTATTGAACGATACTTAAAACACATGATTGCAGGTAGGTACTCATAATGTTAATCAACTTTCAGAGTCTCGTGGCTAAATGATAACAGCCGCACAGGTCGATCGATCAGGTTAAGCGACGCTTGCCGCGGTTGGTCTGTGGATGGGTGACCATCTTTACATACCGAGACCCCTCTGTGCCAGCAGTTACTAAGAAATATCCAATGGAAAAATCCTATAACAGTCCCCGACCCGAAAAGCGAACCCAGGACTCGCAGTCTTGCTTGCGACCACGAGACCAACGGGGCAGTCAAAAGGCAGCCAAGACACAAACTAGTTGACGTCATAATCAGACCATCTTACGTCATCAGTTAGCAATGATTAGAACGGTACGAAGCACTTGGCATTCACACGCAGTCCGCAATTTACGCTTATTATCATAATCATAAGCGGTCCGGAATAACTTAAGTTTGTGGTAGAGAGAGATATCTTAGTCATCAGATAACTTGTCACATTCTAACATATCGAAATTTATTGTCAGTTTTAAGTAGTCTGTACGTAAAATTAATAGTACTTACTTACATTATGACACGTATGACTTAAGTAGACCATTATTGCACGGCATGAAATTAGCGTCCGAGCGTAGCGAGAGTGCTAAACGCCGTGCATTAATAGACTACTTAATTAAGTCACGTTCATGATACGAATAATCCTAGTCACTGGTTTTGGCGAGTAAGTTTGGCCCTGGCTGTCGGCACGGCCAGCCCTGGTGGACGTCGAGAATGGACGACCTACAGAAGATCGCGGGGAAGATCTGGATGAGACTTTCACAGACCACGAAGAAGTTCATGCGTCATGTTCGTGAACGGGCGCTGTCAGTTGAGACTGGTCATCTCTTAGCTGCTTCTTTTTAATCTTATACCTATTTTGAATTGTTTCTTCATAACATTGTTCTCACATATAACACAACAAGAATAATGTACTCAGGATTTTGTAATATCTTGATTTAAAAGAGTGTCCTTGGAGTTTCTTTCCCGTTCTTCCCCAAGAGATCTACGGTTTGGAATGGGCAACTAGCTTCAACTTTCTGACTAACTGACCGACTAGTTAATTTTTGACAATTCAAAAGTGCCTGTAAATGGTTTAATTGAAATAAATGCTTTTGAGTTTGAGTTTGAGTTCGCAGAGGATGTTGGGGGCATACAGTACCGCCATGATGTAGTTTAATCCTAGCTGGAATTTGATAACCGTTCTATTTCTACACGATTATGGAACTGTTGGTCCCATGTCAACCGATTTATTCTGTAAAAAGCTAGGGATGATGTCGGTTGAGTAAAAATCTCACCGTGAAAACTTGCGTGAAGTGAGCTGTCAGTGTCATCGCTCTCATGCTAGGGATAGATCAAGCAGACATTTACAATCATAATCGAGATTTTAGTAATATATTTTTTATGCTAATTCAATTGATCATTTAATTTTTACATAATTTCAAAGGCATACTGGCTTTAGTTGTCAAAACATTACTATTTTGTGGGTTTTAAAATAAAATAGCAAAACAGAAACTAAGTCAGAATCTCAATGTTGTTTTTTTTTCAACAATCTCACCCCAGCGACAATCAATGTCAAAATTTGTCAAAAATGTAGGGAAATTATAGGTATTTTTGACAGATTGAGATTGAGACTTAGATCAGACTGTGAACGCTCTTATCTCAGATAGTTTCTTTCTCGCCTCAGTCAGGCATATTTAGGTACGTCCTTCATTTTCGCTCACGTCAACCACCTATTAAGGCCAGTTAAGCGACAATTCTAGTCAAACCCATCAGCGAAAAACAATAAAACTATCCCAACATACAATTAAACATAATATCATTGTCAAACAATTAAATGTCGTCATTAATTAATCAATATTAAAGTAATTGCTGCCATTGTTACAAATTGGTCACAATGGCGGCGGGCGCGAATTGGCGCGAATGAAACCAATATGGCCGATAATTATGAGCCATGGAATTAGTATGTACTATTTATGTCATGGACCAAGTGATTATTAGGACATTATAAAAAATTTCCGGGTAGTTTGAAATATGCCCAATATGAGAGGGCAGTGTGATAACAACTATTGAAGTAATCAAATCGACCGGGCATTTTTTATAATGCTAGTCACCTATGGGGCAGAACAATTACAACCAGGTTTTATTACTATTTTTTTCAAACGTAGAATCAATATTTAAAATTAAATAAAATATTTTCCAATATAAAATATTTATAAGACACTCTGCAAGAGCGAGCGAATGAGAATTAGTTACGATTACGTGAAATGTACCTGTGTATTATCAGATTGCCCAAAGACCACACGACAATATTTAGGTATAATGTCGAGGCAATGTGATAAAAAAGGAAGTTCAAATATTAATTATTTATTTCGCCTTATGTAGCTTTAATGCGCGGTCATTATGAAAAATGCCCCTATTTATTACTTGCTCCATAACATATGCATATTATGAGTCGAATACGTTCCGAAACGATTGTATGCAAAATTGTTATGCATTGGAGGTTGATTGATTGTGTTCTGTGTGTGCCAAAGTTGTGATGAAGTGTCTAATTTATCGTTTTGGGTTCTAAACTGGAGTAGCTCAACTTTGTTATTTTGTGTTGGTCCTGACATGATTGCACCAAGATTATCTATGGATTTGAAAAGAGACTTTGGCCCCTGAGTTTGTTTCACCATTCTTTCTCAGGGGTCGTCAGATGGGAAATATGGAGTCCATCGAGTATATACCTATATATAGAGATATATAGAGCTATGAGGAACAAGGTGTAAAGTTCACTCATACTCCATAGAAAAGGGAGGATACTCAGACCAGACGGGGTTGTGTCTGGCGGGCAACTGCCCGATGATTCATGTCGGGCCGTTGTATGTATGCTAGTTGCGCGGTAAACTCTGCTTGCGACATGCGGGAGTTTGCGACGTCAGTATGACGCGTTGTTCGCATGTGGCGTCGTAGATACCGCTACAGTTACACCATTTATAATCCAAGAACGGCTGGGCCGATTTTTATGATCTTTGATTTATTGGATTGGCCTCCACCCCGAATAGCAGAATACCTAACTATTAAAACATGGGAAAATTCAAGATAAAAAAAGAAAGTAATTCAAGTCGGTACGAAATTCGCCGGGTCAGCTAGTTTATATATAATTATATTTTATAAATGACGTTTAAAAGTGATCGTCCGATATCGTATTTACAGAATAAACGGTTTCATTTCATTTCATTTCAGAGTTATAAAGATCTTTCGGGCCGAATCTCATGTTTGCTATTGTCACTGAAGATGGTTATTCCAAACAATTATAAAAAAAAAATCATAACTGTCGGCATGAGATTTGATAACCGATGTAACTACATAGTGTAAATTAATCTTTTGGCGCGTGTCCAAAATCAGAACTAACCCCGCCATCTTGTTTTTTAATATAATTTGTAGCGGTATCTACAACGACGCGCGACGCCACATGCGAACAAGGCGTCATACTGACGTCACAAAATCCTACATCTCGCAAGCAAAGTTTACCGCGCAACTAGCATAGATACAACGGCCCGACATGAATCATTGGGCAGTTGCCCGCCAGACATAACACCCGTCTGGTCGGAGGATCCTCCCTTTTCTATAGAGTATAAGCACACCCCGGACACTCCGTACAACGCGCGCAAAATAATTACCTACTACTACTACAAAGCCAAATGACGTTGGTACACGTGCAAATGTGTGCGTAAACTCTAGTAGGGTTGGTTGTCGTGCGGAGCGTAAAAAAAATGGCGGGAACGACGACGACGCGACTAGAAAGGACTAGTTTGATTGTTTATCTAATTAGTCGGGTTCGTAATGAAATAAAAATAATATTATAATAGTTAAGTAATAAATGTTAAACTTTTTAACAATAACTTTAATTTCGGAAGTCGGTGTCTTTGGATATGTATTTTAGTTTATTGCCACCGACTTACGAAATTAAAGTTATTTTTCACTTTGTACTTAGTGTTTTTTTGGAAGTCGGTTTTTTTTTTTGCTAAAAAGTTTTTATTTCTCGCTTTTTAGTGGGTCTGTTTATAAAGTATCTAAGTTACAATAGCTTAATGTCAACTTGCTCATCGCCTTGTACAAAATATTGCTTTTCCCGATGCAGGGACGTTAATTGTTGAGGAGTTCTCTTGGTACTCCATCATCAGCTCTATTTCACCATTCGCATTGTGATGAGCATAAATTGTGCTTAGGAAACATATTAAAGTAATCGAATCGCAACCTGTGAAATATTTATTATTGAGTAGTCCCGGTGGCCATCTGTGGTCTTCATCATTTCCACTTCACTGAATGTTGCTATCCCAGAGCAAATACCCATGCAAATAAGGTACTTAGCTAAATATTGCTTACACTAAAATATTTTCGTTTATATGACCTACTTAACTATAAATAATCGGTTATTATATCGCATGGTATTAAAATGCGATATCTTACAAACATTTATGTAAATACAAATTCGGAAAAGCATCACAATATCGAACCATCGTGATTAAAACTCAGATAAAACTTTTAAATCGCAAAATTGTGTGTTCGTGTCAGCAGTACAGTGCTGCGGTTCTTTGTGAGCGCCCCTAGCTAATGAACCGCCGATAATGTCGCGGGTGTGCGGGGTGAGGTGCGGTATCTGATGTCAGCGCGGGGTAGGGAGTGGCCATTCTGTACGAAGTACTATTAGGTATTCTGTGGTATAAGTGAACTTTACACCCTGTTCCTCATACTTCTAGAAATTTTCATGGAGCTACTCTCTAGTGTCAGCATAAACAGCCTATAAGGTTCCCACTGCTGGGATATAGGCCTCCTCTCTATGAGAGGGAGTGGGCTTTAATCTACTATTCGAGCCCAGTGCGGGTTGGTAGATGTCACGGCTTCGAATTTTCGGTTCTAGGGCATGCCGGTATCCTCACGATGTTTTCCTTCACCGTTTTGAGAGCAGCCGGTAGATTCTCTAAAAATCTCACCGTGATAACTTAGGTGAAGTAAGCTATCAATAGGGGTAATCCCTAACATTAGGTGGAGTGACAGCTCACTTCACCTAAGTTTTCACGGTGAGATTTTTACAGAATAGCACTACAGTAGTGAAGAAATTATTTGCATAAAGTAAAGCGCCTGCCTGGATATGAACCCACGACCAACAACACGTAAGTCGGAGCCGCTACCACTGGGCCATCATATATTTTGGCGCCTGAATGACATTGACAGTTCATAGACACTACAAATTCGGCCTCTTCGGTCATTGTAACTTTTTTTTTTTGTGAATGGGTAATCATCAAATGACCCCTTGACTAACATCATCCGATTATAAGTGCAGCAGTGCTGCCGATCGATTCTGTAAAAATCTCCCCGGGAAAAGGTGAAGTGAGCTTAGAGTAAGCTGTCAAGAGTATCAATCCATAGCAACAGGATGATACTTACAGTTCGCTCCACGCTCACTTCACCTAAGTTTTCACGGTGAGATGGTTACATAATCGCACTCCAGTTCGATTCTTACTTAGGTGAAGTGAGCTGTCATTCCACCCGATGTTAGGGATTGCCTCCATTGATAGCTCACTTCACGCTCACTTCACCTACGTTATCACGGTCATATTTTTACAGAATCGATCAGCTGTTTACCAACAACTACCACCTGTTAATGTCATTCTGGCGCCAAAAGGTCGGTACCGCTCTATTTTATTTTAATCTCTGATTTTGCATCACTGTCAAAATCACAGTAATCTTTAATATCGTTTCAATTAAGTTGCTGTTGGGTTGCTGTCAAAGGTAAATTATCTGTTATAGTACAGTCAACAGCAAAAGTAGATGATGAAAATCAGAAATTCAATACTAATGAACGGAATTCTCGTCAGAACTGTGTGTCTGGTGGTTACGTAAATGTTTGGTATAATATACAATCACATACTTTTGAACCACTTCGACGCCACACAGTTCTGTCACGATCTCCGTTCATTAGTATTGAATTTTTGATTTTCATCATCTACTTTTGCTGTTGACTGTACGATACATTGTTCACCGAGGGGTAAAAGTGTCCGATTAGTAACGAGGGTTTAGTTTGAGGCTCGAGACTAACCCGAGGGCCTAAATACACCCGTTTTGGAAATCGTACTTTCTTCCGATGATACATAGTGCTTTATACTATAGGTAAGTATATTATAAAGCAATAAGTAAACTACGAGGAAAATAAAAGACATTTTTTAAAGTAAAATATTTAAATTGTACCAGGGAGATATTAATATTGGTTTGAATGATCAGCAAAATTATGTAGCCAGTATCATTTTGCGCTTGGTGATAAAAACTTTTGTCTTTTGGCATTCTACTATATTTAGGTTAGCAACTGAATTGCTCTAAATAATAAAAAAAACACAGCGCGTTAACAATAGATTTCCATACACTTTTTCGACCCGCTTTGTACAGAGGCCAGCACATCAAGCTAACCCAATCTGTCACATTTTCCCAATTGAATATAAACCTTATTCCTTTGTATTAAAGTTGAAAATTTATCAAAGGAATCTGACAGATTGGGGTAGCTTGATGTGCTGGCCTCTCTACAACAGTAATGACGTACTTTCTGCCTCATTTTTTAAAAGTAATAGGATACTTTCCGAGCAGGTTAATAGAAAATAGCAAGTATATAAAAAGCACAGAGCAGGTATATAAAAATACTTTATTTCTCTTACTATTGACAGTGCCCTCAGTCTGTCTTTGTCTTTTCAACCCCAATGAATACTGTAAGCTAGGTGATGTATTGCAACTCTAGAACAAAAATGTTGAGAGCCACATCTCACCAATCGATTGCATACAAATATCCCGATTACCGATTAGAAATCGATTTACGAGAATCGATTTTACGATTTAAGGATATAGATTCTTTAATGGTACTTAATTAAATTATTAGGTATTTTTTATTGCGTTCTTATAAAGCTGCTATTGTGTTAAGGCATTAGAATTCTGCGCTGGTTTAGAACCAGACTTGTTAACGTATTGTTTTAAAGTTTTTACCGCCATTTTCCTTGTTGTCTAGCGCAGATTCAGTTTAATTTAAAAATAGATTTCCAATATCCATTGTTGGATGTTACCATCTCAGGTTTTTTGTTTCCTTTGCTTTTTGTTGCGTCAGATTGTGAATGTGAAATCCAGACTCAGCTTAGGTCTGCGGGGTAATTACGTTACACACTATCAGTAGCAATGGGATTCATTTTGACATTTCAACAACATTCATTGCGTTATTTACCTTGTTAAGCAGACACATTTTTCGAACATAAGAAGCAATGGATTAGCAAAATATCCTTCAAAATGATTCAGATTGCGGTTGATGGTGTGTTACACAATTAGGGTGCTTCTATTGAGGATACACAATAACAGTTTGCGAGATTTAGCCTAGGAACCGAACGCAGATTATCACTCCAGCATTCGCTTTTATCTGTGTCACTAGACCAACGAAGCAGTCACATTTAATTAAATTCCGACCAAATTTCGTTTTCGGTTTTCGGTAATTTTCGGCCGAAATATGCCTTTTCGGCAATTTTCTGTCGAAACATAGTACTTATTAACAACTAGCGGCCAGCTCCAGCTTCGCACTGGTGCAATTTTCACCAACTTAAAAAAAGGAGGTTATTCGACACATACATATGTAATATTATTAATGAAACTGCAATATATTCACATAATATGACAATCTAGTAGGACTTCCAAACAAATACTTTCAAAATTTTATAGACGTATGTACATTTATGTATGTATGTTTGTCCCACAGAACAGATAAAAAGAGGTTCACCTCTTATATCTGTTCTGTGGTTTGTCCACGCATTTCTACGCAACAATAAATTGGATTTTGACCATTTTTTTATTGGCTTACATTTATTTAACTTAGGGAACAGTGCAAGTTTCATCAAAATCAGCTCAGTAGTTTTGAAGATATGGACTAATACTTGTAAGTGTGACGGCCTGGCTTATTGATACTCGCGAGCATTGATATATATGTTACACTAGATTAGCAATTACCGCACCAAGGCGTTGCCACTAGGCTGATGGCCACAGCCATCAGCGTAGCTAACGTCAGTTCAGTGCTCTGTGTGACGCGAACCGAACTCAACCGAGTGACATGCGACAAAAAATATTGTGAAAGAGTGCGATTCAAGATCACAAAAACATAATAAATTAACCGGAATTACTTTCCACACGTAAATTAATTGTCTCTGTGTTTATATCAACGTAAAAACGCAATAAAATATAGAATTTTGTAAATTAGGTTCAGTGTTACCACTAAAAACTTAGTTTTAGTTTCCCACATTAGTGAGAGTTTTTAATTTATGGAATAAGTGATTTTAAATATTTTTTAATAATAACAACGTAGCAGGGTGCCTAAAGATGCAGCACGCCGTGAAAAATGGGTGGAAATAATCCGATTGCTGAGAAAAAAGACTGACTGGCTACCTACTAAATCATTCAATTTCATTAATAATAAAGAAAAAATATTCAAAAAGAAAATGTCTTAGTTATTTTCATTATTTATAAATTCTATTACACATTCAATAAGAAATACATAATTCAAATATTTAAAAAATAATTTAACTTAACCTAAAACGCTTTTTATGGCTTAAATTGTTGGGTAAAATTTCGCATGGGTAGGCAACCCCATCCCGTCATTGCATGTTTATATTGCGGTCTTTGTCTAATCTAAGCGACGGTATTATTCTTACGACGTGTGTAAGTGAGACAAATATATGTTTACTTTTAAATGTTTAGTGGTTTCAAAGCTACGTCGTCGCGTTTATAAAGTGGCTACACTTTTTTGACACATTTTATTGAGGTTTGCTTCTCTAGTTATATAGCTCAATGCTCGCGAGCTACTGGTGTGGTGTCAAAGGGAAAACATCTCAATGCTTTGGTCAAATTCTAGTTCAATATATAAAATAAAATTATTACCTACCTATTTATTACAAAAAACAAGTATTCAAGTTTTTACTTAAAACTAAAAACCGGTCAAGTGCGTGTCGGGCCACGCGTAGTGTAGGGTTCCGTAGTTTTTTTTTCATTACAGCCAAGTGCGGGTTGTATTGGCTGACTGATAGTTTCGTACCATGCTCTAACTAAAAGCCAAACGAAGAAGAAGTCAAATTAGGTAGGTAGTCATACCTACCTAATTTGACTTCTTATACAAATCCTCAACTGATCTGACAATTTTCGAGTCAAATACAATTGGTAGACTATTACTCGTAAACTTGTAAAGCCCACTTAAGTGTGATAGTTTTCCTTTAAACTTCGTTATATATAGGTACTACTGCCGTGACATTTGAATTCCTAACTACAACTGTTTAGTTGGTAGAGGAGGGGGACACTTGACTTTAACGAAAATTAGTACTTTAAAGCTTGATAAGTCACGAACGGTCCCAAACCCCTTATATTTTTGAAAGACCTATCCAAGATTCAACGATATCCCACACTATGGGAAGGACGAAAAAAAATTTTTGCATCTCCTCTTTACATGTAGGGGAGGTACCCTAAATAATTGTTTTTTTGAAAATTTAATTTTACCACTTTTTCGGCGTCATTAACGTGTATACTCATGCTAAATTACAACTTTCTAGTTCTAACAGTTTTTGAGCTAAACCGCGGACAGACAGACAGAAGGACATGGCGAAACTATAAGGGTTCCTTGTTGACTACGGAACCCTAAAAATTACGAAATAAAAAAGTAATTTAAAACCATCGACTTCAAAAAGAAAATAATTAGGTAACTCATGAAATAACTTTAATTTCGGAAATCGGTGGCAAAAACTAAAACATAAGGGGCCGGCGAAGCAGGCGTAGTTCACACAAACGTAATACCAAAATAATTTGTAAATCAAACATAGGCATTACATAATATCTGAGTTCCCAAATATATATTTTGAAAGGACACTGACATAAGGACGATAATGAGGAATTTCAAATTTCTGTCTTTTGTAATTTTGACATTCGAAAAGTGCTGATTCTCAGCCTAGTTTGAATAAATGACTTTTGATTTTGATTTTGAATGGGCAACTAGCTTAATCTTTCTGACAGACCGACTCCTTGACAATTCAAAAGTGCCTGTAATTGGTTTATTTGAAATTTAATGCTTTATGTTTGTGTTTATACTACTTATTAGTAAGTACTTTATTTATTTATTTATTTTTAGGAAAACTTACAGCTAAACAGATACAGTAATAATAGTATAAACAAAATAAGGCCAATTACAAGTTTCCACGTGTAGTGTTTAAATCACTAAGATTATGACTAAGATAAAACAGAAATACACATAGAAAAAACAGAAAAATTACTATTTACGCTCGAAGAAGCAATTAGATAACATTTTCTTCAATTTAGCAACACTAGTATTGAAAATGTCGATATCAGCTTCCTGGCAGGTTGCGTTGTACATACGACTCGCTCTCACTATGTACGAGTTCCGTCTGTATGTAGTGGCTACCACCGGGGTGTGCAATAAATGAGGTCTACGTAAGAACACAGACGGCACTCGCAACCCGATTTTGTGTAACAACTCTGTAACACCAGTTGTTCCATTGGCAATTTTGAAAAGAAATACAAGATCTGATATTTTTCGCCTTTCGTAAAGTGGAAGGATATGAAATTTTTTGCAACGGTAGGTATAATTCCTTAGAAACGTTTTTGACCGATATTGAATGTGCCTTAAAAACCTTTTCTGTATGCTCTAAATACGGTTTATGTAGACATTATAATTGGGGTTCCTTGAGAGGCATACTCCAAATGACTGCGAACAAAAGAACAGTATAATATTTTAATCGTCTTTATATTTTTGAACTCCGAGGACACTCGTAGAATGAAACCAAGTGCCTTTGATGCTTTCTTGACTATATTGTCTATGTGTGCATCAAAGAGAAGCTTAGCGTCAAAGGTAACTCCCAGATCCCTGACAGTGTTGACCCTATTAAGTGCTGTATCCAAAAGCATGTAGTTGTGAACGATCGGAATAGGTTTCCGTGTAAAGGAGCAAACATAACACTTGGAGACATTCAAGTCCAACTTATTATTAATACAATAGCCCTGAAAATTATTAAGGTCTGCCTGTAATAGATGAGCATCTGCCACGGTATTTATTTGTCTCATTATCTTCATGTCATCAGCATATAGTAACAATTTTGAATACCGGAAAGTAGAAGAGATATCGTTAATAAAAATAATAAATAATAGTGGCCCTAGCAAGGATCCTTGAGGAACCCCCGAGGGGACATTCATAGGCTTAGAGCAGTATCCATTCAAGACTACAGTCTGACATCTGTTCTCTACATAGGACTTGAACCACCGGTAAAGATCACCTCTGATGCCCACCGATAAAAGTTTACGCAACAGGATAACATGATCTATCCGATCGAAACATTTACTGTAGTCGGTATATATAACATCGACCTGGGACCTCTGTGACATACACTCGGAGAGGTAGTCGCTACAGACAATGAGATTAGACGAGGTTGACCGACCCCTTACGAAGCCGTGCTGGCTTTCACATAAACTATGCTTGAGTGCCGAATAAACCTGTGCATGTACAATTTTCTCCAGCACTTTAGCAAACACACACAGCTTCGAAATAGGTCGGTAATTCTCGACCAGTGTCCTTGAACCTTTTTTATGTATCGGTGTTATATAAGCCGACTTCCATATTTTAGGCATCACGCCAGTAGCAAGCGATTTTTCAAACAGGATGGAAAGGGGTACAGAAAGCTCCCTGGCGCAGTTGACGATGAATATGGGTGAAATATCATCTGGACCCGCGGATTTGTTTAAATCCACTTGTTTTAGCAGCCTAAAATCCACTTACTTTAAGAGAAAAGTTTCGTGATTTCAACGATTAAAAGATGGACACTGCATTTCTTTTACTTTTACCGAAGAAAAACTAAACCACAAACAAAAAAAACATTGTTTCGGTTTTCGCCGAAAATGCAAATCAAGTGAATTTCGATTTAGTTTTCGGCCAAAAAACCTACATTTATTTATTTCACCATAATCACAGGATATTCTCCAGCCATATACAGCACGTTCTCTATGACTCATCCGATCATATAGGCATCAATAAAACTATGCCAACCATAAACAACGATATTAATACTCAGCCAGGTGTCTATGGTACCTGTTAGCGGTCATAAAGTGTCTATGATTGCTTCCGAATTAAATGTGGTATTGAATAGTAATAACAGTTTTATGATTTCTGTGTAACCAGATATCGTTAAAGATAAGGTGGCTATAAATGTTAAGTTGTTAACGGTCCAAATATTTGATTTTCTTGGAAGACAAAAACAAAGTTGGTTCTTTAAAAAAAAAACCGGTCAAGGGCGAGTTGGACTCGCGCACGGAGGGTTTTATACAAATTTGTAGGTACCTATTGAATAAAATAATAATAATAACGGGTAATTATTTTTTCTTTGTTTTAAGTTATTTCAAAATGGAGGGGCTTGCCCTCCGTGTCTCGGAAAGCACGTTAAGCCGTTGGTCCCGGCGGTCATTCGTGGATCTTTGACAGTCCTTACGGGTCGTCAGATGCCCGAAAATCTGACAACCAGTCTTACCAAGGGGTATCTTATTACCCAGTAACTGGGTTGTGGAGGTCAGATAGGCAGTCGCTCCATGTAAAATACTGGTATTCAGCTGCATCCGGTTAGACTGGAAGCGGAACCCAGCATAGTTGGGAAAAGGCTAGGCAGATAGTATGTTATTACAAATTTATGGTTTTCCCATTTTTTCCTTTAGGTACTTGTGCTACATGACATTGCTTCTTGTCAAATTTCATGTTTCTAGGTCAACGGGACATACCCTATAGGTTTTGATTCCCTTGCGAGCATTGAGCTATACAACTAGAGAAGCAAACCTCAATAAAATGTGTCAAAAGAGTGTAGCCACTTTATAAACGCGACGACGTAGCTTTGAAACCACTAAACATTTAAAAGTAAACATATATCTGTCTCACTTACACACGTCGTAAGAATAATACCGTCGCTTAGATTAGACAAAGACCGCAATATAAACATGCAATGACGGGATGGGGTTGCCTACCCATGCGAAATTTTACCCAACATTTTAAGCCATAAAAAGCGTTTTAAGTTAAGTTAAATTATTTTTAAAATATTTGAATTATGTATTTCGTATTGGATGTGTAACAGAAGTTTATAAATAATGAAAATAACTAAGACATTTTCTTTTTGAATATTTTTTCTTTATTATTAATGAAATTGATTGATTTAGCTGGTAGCCAGTGAGTCTCTTTTCTCAGCAATCGGATTATTTCCACCCATTTTTCACAGCGTGCTGCATCTTTAAGCACCGTGCTACGTTGTTATTATTAAAAACTATTTAAAATCACTTATTCCATAAATTAAAAACTCCCACTAACGTGGGAAACTAAAACTAAGTTTTTAGTGGTAACACTGAACCTAATTTACAAAATTCTACATTTTATTGCAGTTTTACGTTGATATAAACACAGAGACAATTAATTTATGCGTGGAAAGTAATTCCGGTTAATTTATTATGTTTTTGTGATCTTGAATCGCACTCTTTCGCAATATTTTTTGTCGCATGTCACTCGGTTGACTTCGGTTGGCGTCACACAGAGCACTGAACTGACGTTAGCTACGCTGATGGCTGTGGCCTTCAGCCTAGTGGCAACGCCAACATATAATATATCAATGCTTGCGAGTGTCAAAATATGCGGCATAAATAAACGGAACATAAACGCACGTATCTTTTGATTGAGTTCACTTAGAAGTTTAATTTGTTCACTGCTTCAAGTGATTGCAGCCCTGATTACCTATTTATATTAATTTCAAGTTGGTAACTCCACGCGTTCCTGAGAAACAGAGTTTTGACAGGTGGATGGAAGTGAAGGGTTCCGTTTTTCCTTTTGAGGTACGGAACATTAAAAAAACCGCCTTTTCCAAACAAATTCTAACTTTGCCAGGATTATCGTGTTCAGTATAACAATGCGTTCAGGATGCTGTTGGGACTGCCACGCTTTTGTAGTGGGTATATTCGTGAATGCACAAACTGACAGCTTCGCTGCGATCAGATGCAACCGTGCAGCATTCCTTTTGCACAGAGTACGCGCGAGCTCCAATAGTCTCCTGGTTGTCATCGATAGCAAACTGGATTGACCTATCCTTCGCTTTTTGAGCCAGCTTTTTGTACACAAGTCAGCACATCAAGTAACCCCAATCTGTCAAAGAACAATGTTCAAAACGTCCCCACCCTTGTAGCACTTTAAAACCTATGTTAATCGAAGGGCCATAACAATCTTATAATTTTATTGTACGACGGCGAAACTGAAATGTACTACATCCGAAAAAGTTATATCGACATGAAGAAAACGGAATCAGTAACAATTTATGTTGCCGTTTGTTATACTTTTTCGACATGTAACCATACCTACTACAATTATAATTACATTGAACTATATTTTAGAACAGGGCTAACCCACGAGCACTTTGCTATTGTTTTAAATGACACACCATCTTTACACCAGCACACAAGACAGCCAAAAACTGTGCTGGCATGCTATCTTATGAAAATAAGGTCAGCTGAACCAGATGTCAGAATAGCATGCCACTTAAACGTCAGCAGGACAACAGTGGGACGTTACCTGAATACAGCCTGAGAGTGCTTAACGAGAGAGTTTGTGGCACTGCATCTAGGATACGACCACATCGGCCGAGATGAAATAATAAGTCACAGCACGCAGTAATTATGAATCAATACGGTATAGACACGGAAGATTGCACTATTCTAAGGGGTCGAATTATAAAGAGGAAAGATTTGTATGTATGTTTGTAACGAATTGGCTCAGAAAGTACTGGACCGATTTTAAAAATTCTTTCACCATTTTAATGCTACATTATCACTGATTAATATAGGCTTTTTTAATTGCAAGAAAAAAATAAATGTCCACCCGTGGGAAGCCGGGACAGGCCGCTAGTACTGAATAACGCACAGGGCATATACGCTATTCAGGCATAATATTACTGCTCATGTTTGACGGGTATGAGGACAGTTGGTGCCTGCGCGCATGTCGTCAGCATCGTGTGGTACTTTGGGATTGGAAGGCGTTTAGAGAATTTCGTTGGGCAAGCCAGTGTCTGGGACAATATTCTAATAGATACTGAAAACACCGAATAAAGGTTTTATTTGTAATTAATACTTAAGGTATTTTATTTGAAAACTCCTAAAAAAACGTCAATGGTTACCTCACAAAACCAATATTCAGCAGAATTATTCACTGAACTTTTTTCTGCTCCGTGAGTTGTTCCCGAGCTGGAGTCACCATTTAATTTCCAAAGAGTTGTTTGAAAACTCCGAACGAAACCATCCCACAGTAATAATTAAAAAAAAGAACAGCATCGTGATCGGAAACATAATTATTATTGTGACTGATTCCAGTTCCTTCATGTCGATATAACTTTTTTCGGATGCACATATCTGTTTCGCTGTCATACAATAAAATGATAAGATGACTATGGCCCTTCGATTAACATAGGTTTTAAAGTGCTACAAGGGTGGGGACGGTGTCCATACATTTTTGAGCATTGTTCTTTCTTTGATAGATTTTCAACTTTACTGCAAAGGAATAAAGTTCATATTAAATGGTGAAAATTTGACAGATTGGGGTAGCTTGATGTGGTGGCCGATGTACCTGCTAATAGGAACTTAGTTGTTTAGTTACCTACTTATATTTTTTTTTTGTAAATATTACTAACATAGCTTGTAAGTGAATTGTTACTAACGTTATGTGTCCATGTTACTCGAAAATAAATGTTTTATCATATTATATTATCGACTGCTTCATGGGCAGCTCATTTTTTTTTAATATTTGATATTCATTGAATAGCATTTTTTTTACACCCAGTCGTATCCTATGTTCCACAGGAGCGGCCCCAGTACCGACCCCTGCGGAACACCGCACGACACCTCTCGCCGACCACATCTTTCTTGACCCGGGTAGACGACACGCCTGTCCGCCAAGTAGGCCCCGACAGTGCGGCGAAGGTAGTTCGGCACTCCGTGATATCGAAGTGCCTCCCTAATGTGACTCCAGGGCAAGGTGATGGAAGGCATTTGCGATGTCGAGAGATACCACCACACCCTTTTATTTTTTTTTTTTTTGAGAATGGGAAATCATCAAATCACTCCTCCCGCTCTGGGTGGAGCAGAAGGGAGTTCAGACTCTTACTGACTAAAACCCACCCGTGTTCCTTCCTTAGCCCTTTATGTTTCGGGGTAGCGGTAACCCTTTCGGACAATCCCGCTGCCCCGGCAGGCTTCGGCCCTTACGGGCCACTTCCTTAATGCTGACATCTCTTTGAGGCGCGCGTGGAACACGTATGCGCCGTCCGGCACGGACCTGCGGGGCAATTGCGTAACACATTATCAATGGGAATCGGTTTCATTTTGACAGTTCAACAACATTCATTGCGTTATTTAAGTGTTGAGCAAAGTCCTGATCGAACGGTGAGTTACCCATTACTCTCCGTCCGCTGGCCCGCGCCTACGGCGGCCGGGAGTCGTCACGCGGTTCCCGACACCCGGAGCGTCTCCCGCAGCGGCTGGAGATGACCTCAACCTGGGACCGCGTCCACTATGGAGCGCCCACGTCGGAAACCGAATTGGTTATCCGACAGGGCTAGACCCACCCCTGATAAACGTTGGACGAGGCTGTCTACAACTACTCTCTCAAAGAGCTTGTCACCTCGTCCAACAACACAATGGGGCGGTACTCGCCGCATCGCCTGTCCGCGCTATTAGGCCCGGATTCCACCAAAGCGGAGATGTGCGGAGCGGAGACGTGCAGGAATTGTCCAATCACAAACGAGACGAGTGACGCGATGAGGATTTCAACCATTGTGATTGGTAGATTCCTGCACGTCTCCGCTCCGCTTCGCACATCTCCGCTGTCGTGGAGTCCGGGCCTTACTTCGTTTACGCTTAGCTTCCTTTCTGACGTTGTTTTGTCCGTCTCCTAAGAATTGGTTAGCGTGATGTTAAATATGCCTACTTTATTTATAACCTTCCTCAAGATTTTGGCTATCAAATGCAAAAAGATTTTTTCAAATCTTACTTCCAAAGATAAGCGTGTTCAAACAAACCAATTCTAAGCTTTACTATTATAACTAGCTTCTGCCCGCCACTTCGCCCGCGTGATATTTCTTGATCTCCCGGCTCACCCTGTCGCAATATTGCCTACCCGCGCTATTACTTCGTTTTCGCTCAGCGTTCTTCCTGACTTCCTTTTTTTTGCCCGGTCCTAAGACTCCTAGCGTGATGTTAAATAGGCCGATTAGTAGTTCCGGAGATTTGCGCGTTCAAACAAACTCTTCAGCTTTATTGTCAGTATATATTCTCATTTTTATTCCCTTTGCGGTTAAATTATTTGGGCAACAATCCATGTCTCTGTTCTCCTTTATTTGTAAATGTTTGTGTTTGAGTTGTTGATGTGCCTTATTAATAAATAAATAAATTCGCGTTGGCAACCCAGGATGCACCTAAAGTACCTAAAGTACCTGCCTAATGCCGTATAAGAGAAAAACATTTACGGGCAAAAACTAGTCACCTTAAAACTTCTCATGACTACCATTATTCGTTAATTAATATTCAAAGCGCGCAAAACACCTTATTTCTAATGAACCGGCAATAAATCAACAAAGTTTGCAGTAGCTCTGTTTGATAGCCACATTGGCGTTCTGAAGAATTTGGCGCGAACGCGATTCAATATGGCGGTCTGGTTCCTGTTTGTCTGTGGTTTCAAAAAAAGACAGGACATCAAAGCCAGTCTGAAACAGAAAATATGTAAAAGAAAGTTTTATTATTAGGAGTCCTTTTTTCGATATTGGCTACGGTAACCTAAAAAAAACCAGTAACACTTTTTTTTTGTTACAAGATATTTAAACCTATTGAGTTTTCAGCAATATTTCAATAAAACTCACGTTAGATTTCTTTACGAACAATATTTAATATTAAGCACAAGCGGAATGACATTTTTAATACAGTTGCTCAAAAAGTGGCGTATTGCAGGGACGTATAGCGTTCGGGATGTGGGCTATTACATATTCGTGCTTTTTTTTTTTACCTTTCCCGAACTCGTGCGTTCTCTTTCCCAACTGTCAAAATAATGTCTATTAAAAAGAAAAACCAACCATGAAGTTTTTACTAAAAAAATTCATAGAAGTTTTTATGATTCATGCAAATACGTATATTTCTAAAAAGAAGCTAATAATTTGTTTCAATATCAGATTTAATGATTTGATTGAATAAGTTAGGTTAGGTATCATTTCATTTCATCTCATTAAATTTCATTTTCATTTCATATCAATAAAAAAATTCTACTGAAGACTTGGCTGTATGGGCATAGTTCCCTTTGCCTACCAGAATGGGTGAAGAAAAAAAATCTCTGCTTATATTCTACGGTTGGCGCCATTTTTCAGAAATTTTCTTTGCGAGTTTTAGTTGTTTGTTGCACAAAATGAGTAATTTCGACCCTAGTTTTTTTGAATTAACACCACCTTATTTTATTAAATTGCTTCATTTTTTCGCAACTGTATTAAAAATAGTCGTTCAGTACACGTGCGAAACCGTCATTGCAACTTGTTCCGACTGTCAACCCTCGCCTTCGGCTGCACCTCGGCTCGGGTAGACATTTGTCGGAACTCTTTGCAATGACAACCTTTCCGCACTTGTAATGAAATAGTATATTTCAAGCAATTGAAGCAATTTAATAAAAACAAAATGAAGCAATTTAATAAAATAAGGTGGTGTTAATTAAAAAAAACTAGGGTCGAAATTACTCATTTTGTGCAACAAACAACTAAAACTCGCAAAGAAAATTTCTGTGAAAAATGGCGCCAACCGTAGAATATAAGCAGAGATTTTTTTTTCTTCACCCATATTGGTAGGCAAAGAGAACTATGCCCATACAGCCAAGTTTTCAGTAGAATTTTTTTATTGATATGAAATAAAAATGAAATTTAATGAGATGAAATGAAACCTAATCTAACTTATTCAATCAAATCATGAAATCTGATATTGAAACATATTAGTAGCTTCTTTTTAGAAATATACGTAATTGCATGAATCATAAAAACTTCTATGAATTTTTTTAGTAAAAACTTCATGGTTGGTTTTTCATAGACATGATTTTGACAGTTGGGAAAGAGAACGCACGAGTTCGGGAAAGGTAAAAAAAAAGCACGAATATGTAATAGCCCACATCCCGAACGCTATACGTCCCTGCAATACGCCACTTTTTGAGCAACTGTATTAAAATATACTATTGTTTACCAAAAAGAAGAAAGCAACAACGTCACCCGTATCAGGAAACGGAAACAAAACGCATATGTTTATGAAGACACTCTTCAACAAAATGTTTACAAAGATATCTATTATCTATCTTATAAATTTATATTTATTCAACAAAACCAATATCTTTTTTTAAATGGTAAATGTATTTTCTTTCTTTTTTTTGAGTTAAGTACATTGATATATCGTCGACCGTAGGTTCAATTGAGGTAAGGGACAGGATATCCAATGTCCCTTACCTCAATTGAACCTACGGTCGACGATATGTTAAGTACATATCCTCCATTAAAAATATTTTTTTCCACTTAGGCGGGTCACTCACTGCACCGCTTCACGCGGCGGGACGCAGATAACGCGCCACCGCGCGTGATTTTTTACATACAAATTCAATAAAAACACGCTTCCGCGCGAGGTTTTGGCTTCATTTCCCGCGCTCCGTCGCGTGAAACGTTGCAGTGGGTGATCCGCCTTAATGATATTGATGATGTTACAATAAAAACTTCCTGTCACTGGTAAGTATTTACATAGCAAGTAGTATTATACGAATTTGTGTGGGGTAGGCACTTAGGTAGGTACAGACGCCAGCATATCAAGTGACTACAATCTAGAAAATTTGACATATTCGGGTAGCTTGATATGCTGGCGTCTGTGCAAGCAAAAAGTGAAATATAAAAACGTTTTAATCGACTTCAAAAAAGGAGGTTCTGTATTCGACCCGTATGTATGTTTGTATGTTCGCGATTTTCTCAAAAACGAATGAACCAATTTTGATAATTCTTCAATAATGTGATCTACTTACTTTCAGGAAGGTTTAGTATATAGTACATTGGGTACCTCTCAACGGAAACTAGCCTTCGGCTCGGCGCGGGAGATATTATAGTGCACAAGTGTGTGCGCAGACACAGGTGCACTCCCTCTCCCCTCACTTTCATAGTCCGATGGGACGGCAATCCGACACGACCGGAGAGAGATCAGGCGCAGGACCAACGGCTTAAGGTGCTTTCCGAGGCACGGGAGTATCACACCGCGGCCAACTTCCAGACTCCGGGCTGTTACTAAGAAATTCCTAATGGAAAAATTCAATAACACTTTGCCCGCTCAGGAATCGAACCCAGGAGCCCACGCTCAGCAGTCGCACTTGCGACCACGAGACCAACGGGGCAGTCTTATGTGCGAAGTCATATGCATAAATGTAAGTACTGCATCTCCAGCATTTCTATGCGAATTTTGATGATTTTTCTAGTCGGTGTCTTCAATTCTTCAATGAATTTGTGTACCCCACACAAATTCATAGTACTAGTACATAAAACTAAAAAGTGAAAAATAAAAACTTTTTTAAAAAGCAGAAAAAAGTAAAAAATATCTTTAATTTTGGAAGGCGGTGTCAAAAAACGAAAATGCGGAACCAACGATACCGACTTCCGAAATTAAGTCGTATCAGAAGTCATTACTGGTTAAGTATATGCTTGTATCTTGATCTCGCATTGTATAGGTTTTTCGTACCATCAGAAGTCAGCTTATACTGGTTATGTGTAAGCTTGATGTGTAGCCGTGCGTACTAAGTAATAATCTTAAAGTAATGAAATATATTTTAGTAGTATAGTAGGTTTTTTCCTCAAATAACGCGGGTGAAACCGCGGGGCACTGCTAGTAAATAAATAAATTATAATCGCGATAGTTTGTGAGGATGGATGGATGGATGTTTGTTACTCTTTCACACAAAAACTCTGTACGGATTCTGATTTGGATGAAATTTGGCACACAGATTATAGCCAGGATTAACACATAGAATAATTTCATTCCCGATATTCCCACGGGATTAAAACTTATGCGGGTGAAACCGCAAACAAACAAACCCGGCTGTCATTCGCGGATCTTTGACAGTCGTTACGGGTAGTCAGAAGCCCGAAAGTCTGACAACCAGTCTTACCAAGGGGTATCGTATTACCCAGTAACTGGGTTGTGGAGGACAGATAGGCAGTCGCTCTATGTAAAATATTGATATTCAGCTGCATCCGGTTAGACTGGAAGCCGACCCCAAAATAGTTGGGAAAAGGCTCGGCAGATAATGATGATTATAGAATAATTTTCATCCCGATATTCCCACGGGATCAAAACTTATGCGGGTGAAACTGCAGGGCGCAGCTAGTAATAAAAATAACTACGTTTAAAATTAAATAGGATTTCCCGAAACGCGCGACTGCGCGGACTGGGATAACCTATACACCTCTTAACACTGATCATGATATTGTTATCGTCTTACGACGACCCCGACATGAGTCAAATTAGGTACAGTCGAGTTCATTAATACACACATCAAAAGTGTCTAGGGATCAACATATATTTTTGCAATAACTTTTCTCCTGATTGATATTAATTAAAATTTTCTTTAAGGATTCATCAAATAAAGTGTTTTCGTTTGTCACAGTAACGATAAACCAAGTCACCTTTGCATTAATAAAGAAATTTGCCATTTTCCTAATAAAGGGATTTTTGACATTTGAACCACTAACACAAAAGTTCGAAAAAAAGACTGAAATAACAGTTTTCTCTAAAATTTTATTGGGTAACTTAAACAATTAATAATCCGTGTTTCTACCGCGAACACTAACAACACAAGAACATCGGTTTGGCATACTCAAAATGAGTTCATCCAAATCACGCTGTGGAATGGCCGCCCATGTTCGTTGCAACAACAAAAAAAGGTCTTCTTGCGACTGGATACCCTCCATATTCGGCAGAGCTCTTCTCTGTAGCATATCCCATGCATGCTCAATCGGGTTCAAGTCTGGCGACTGAGCAGGCCAGGGCAGGACATTGATGTTAGCTGCGGCGAGAGTCTGTCTTACAACTCTTGCGGTGTGCGGTCGTGCATTATCATGCATTAACTGAAATAAGGGACCGATTTGCACTTGTAGAGGAACGATGACGTCTGATACAATCGTCTCAGCATAAATTTGAGCGTTGAGGTTGCCTCTGATCCAAATCAACTCAGTTCTTCCGCCGATCCAAATACCCGCCCATACCATGATGGTTCCACCACTATAAGGATGGACTTCCTGGCAGGATTTTAATCGCTGTTGGCGTCCAGGGGTTCTCCAGTGTCGTATACGTCTTGTATCCGGTCTCATACCAAAACGAGACTCATCAAAAAAGCACACGAAACGCCATTGTTCTTCTGCCCAATTTCGGTGTTCAAGAGCCCATTGATATCGAATCCTACGATTGTGCATTGCTATAGGTGGTACCCGTAGCGGTCTTCGGGAATGAAGGTTCACTTCATGCAAGCGGTTTCTGACTGTTTGGTCGCTAATTAAGTTTCCTGAAGAGTGATGAAGCCTCACGGCTAACATCATGGCGGTTATTGTTGGAGCTCTTCGAGTTAAGATTTGAATGTATCGGTCTTGTCTCCGTGTGGTGCAGCGATACCGTCCTCCATGGCGCTCAGCCACGGTACCAGTGCTTCGGTAACGTGTCCAAAGTCGACTGATAACACTCTGACTTGTATTCAGAGCTAAAGCCACAGTACGTTGCCGGGAACCAGCTTCTATCATTCCCACGGCTCTGAGCATTTCTTCCCTGCTTAAATGACGTCGCCGCTCCATAATAACGTTGGTTTTAATCAGTAGTAGGGAAACAGTAGCACTAATAATGTCTTCAATGCGTTGTATGTTTTTATAGGGAAAATATTGACAGCTGATTTTCATCTTTTACTCGAATTTGATTCACAGTTCCTGCTTCAAATTATGAAATGCACCAAAAAGGATCCTTATAAATTTATAAAATCATAAATTTATTACAAAGCCACATCTCAATCTCAAGAAATCCGCATAAAAATGCTTGATCCCTAGACACTTTTGATGTGTGTATATTGGCAGTGACAAAGTTTCAAAATATTATTCGGCATGTGACGATGCACAGCATCTGTGAGAGGGCGTTGTGTACTTCCCGTTAGTTGTCATCCAATCACTGCTCTCGTGACGTGACATCCTCGACCAATCAGCGCCAAGTCCGGTAGTCACGTGGTCCCAGGTGGCGTGTTCGCTAATGGCGGACTCTTACCTCATAGCGTCGTTACTTCCCGATTAAGTAACATCTATTTTTTAATTTTTAGAATTTGCGGTTACTTTTTAACATTTTAAATATTCTTATAGTTTAAAGTGTTAGAAGATCAATAGTTAATATGAGTGAAAATCAAATAAATAGTGCAATTGCGAACAATTGTGATTCGGATCAAGAATTGCGGGTAGGCGACGACTTGATGTCTACATCGAGCCATAAAAACGCCGGCTTCCACGAAGCGATTCGAGCTCTTAGCAATCTCATTCTTCGGATACTGAGGTAAAACGGCGGAAATGCGGTGAGTCATCAGACATTTCAAATCTTATTAACCAAGTGGCTGTGCTAACTAACCTGTTAATGCAAAACGTGGTTGCATATAGTGCGACCCCGAATAACTCTACAGAGGCACATATACTGAACCAGTTCCTAGACCTAGTTCCGCGATACCTTCAGGCTTTAACTTGAACCGCCCGCCGGCGGCTGCCAATAACGTATAATTCCACGTTTAAATTTAAGTGTCGTTAGTACGTCTTTTAAGAGCCTCTAGTATTTTCTACAAAATTTCGGAATCATTTCTCCCTCATCAAAATTCCACAAAATTAGTGAGGAAATAATGCAGCTAGTTTTCGCAAAACGAGCTGAATATATTGAAAATCGCCGGGAGCGCATCCTGAGCGGAATTACTAATAAGAATCTTCGTGACGGTCTGCGTAAGATCCCTCCGAGTTCTAATTGTCTATTTGACGAAAATCAATTACATGTTTACATTCAGAGGACAGGTGGCATAGATAAATGGGTACGTCCTTGGTTCGTTTCCGTAAAGGATCAAAATAAGACTACTCCTAAGGTGGCAAATAACCCAAATAGATCAAATTTTCGCGAGTTACCACAAAATAATGTGCCCTTTCGTCAAAAGGATTACGAATGGAACTTCAGAAGAGGCAAAAACTCTTCCAAACAAACAAATAACAGGAACAAAAAGTTCCACAACAAAGATCCTCAGCCAAGCACGAAGAAACATGACAAATGACTCGCAAGTTCACCAGTTCTACGGAGGCTGTCTCCGAGCGTATCGGAGACAGTGGCAGACGCTGCGGGCTCCGGAGGCCCTTCTCGGAATGATCACGGGAATGCGTCTGCCATTTACCTCCAAACCACCACTGATTTATCAATCAATACGAACCCTGCGCCGATTGAAGTCCGCACAATCGCCAGAGATGTCGATCCAGGTAGAACAATTATTAGATCAAGGCGTTCTAGAAGTTGTGGATCATCGCGATGCCGCGGCCGGTCCGAGCTTTTTCTCAACCAAGTTTCTCACAAACAAGAGCGATTCAAACTGATTTCTCACTTTCAGATAACCCATTTTTTTTTTACAGAAGGAGGACTGGATGGTAAAGTAGGATCTATCCTCAGCATATTTTCACGTAAGCATCTTGAAAAACCACCGTCGGCTCCTCAGACTGATTTATGCTCAAAAAGTCTTTAGATGACCTACCTGCCGTTCGGTCTATCATGCGCACCAAAAAAAAATTTCGCAGCGTTGACCAACTGTGTGGCCCAACATCTACGATCCAGAGGTATGCGTGTCGTGGTCTACTTAGACGATTTTCTGATAGCACGCAATCGAGAACTCTTCTACGATCTCAGGTGGAGTTGTATTTAAACGTACTAGAGACGTTAGGGTGGACAGTAAGTTACAAAAAGTCCGTCACCGAACTCTCTCAAAAATTGAATTTCTCGGGTTCATTTGGAACACCAAAGAAAACTTTAAGTGTTTACCTCCAGAAAAGACCCAGACAATTCTATCGCTCTCAAAGAGAGTTATTCGCAGGGGTAAAATTTCTTTGAAAGAGGCGCAGACTATTTTAGACACTCTCAGCTTTGCCAACTTTGTTGTTCCAAGAGGTCGTCTTCACTGCCGCCAACTTCAAATTCTTTCTCGGAGTCTGAAGCGTCCCCCTCCTCGCAAACCGGTAGCAACAACACAATCGGTCACGGAGGATCTAAAATGGTGGGTCACAACTTTAGAAAAGCCTGTAATTCGGAACAGCTTGCACACCCGGAGCTGATTCACCATTTCATGACTACGGATGCTGCAGATACGGGTGGGGAGCACAGTTAGACGATCTTTCGGTTTCAGGAAAGTGGAAACCAGACCAGCGGCGGAGGCTCTGCAATCGAAAGGAAATGTTTGCCATAATAGCAGCAGTCAAACATTTCCGATCTCACCTTCGCGATCGCCATGTGAGCCTACAATCGGGCAATCGCACAGTGGTTTCCTACGTTCGAAAAGAAGGCGGAACACGATCAGCGGCCTTACTTCACATGACTTACCAACTCTTGAGTCTTCTAGACAAAGAGCGTATTTCAATCACTGCGGAATATATTCCAGGAAGATTCAACGACATCGCAGACAGGTTGTCCCGCGGGAAACAGGCGGCAGAGTGGCACCTATTACGATCAGCTCTAATAAAGGTCTTTCACAGATTTGAAGTTCCACAGGTAGACCTCTTTGCCACCAGGGACACCAGGGTTGTGAGGAAGTATGTTACCAAAGATTGTTCAGACTTATCAGCCCACTTTTTACAACGCCTTCAGTCGTCAGTGGCTATTTCAGCTGGCGTGGGATTTCCCGCCTCCAAGCCTCATCCCTCGAGGTCTTCACCATTTGAATTCAGCTCAAGGCGTTTTCTTAATAGTGGCTCCAAAGTGGAAGAGAGCCTATTGGTTACCAGATCTTCGTCGTCGAGCACTCTGCAGAGCCTTGAGAATCACCAACCTAGCTCGAGTTCTAGTAGATCGGAGCACGGGCCTTCCACCTACTCGAGTTTAAGACATGGAGCTAGCTCTATGTTTGAAAGATATCGGGTGGGGCGAAATAACCAGTAATTGGCCAGAAGCTGAAAGGTCCTTGCTCCGATCTAGTTGGGGGGAGTCCACACTAAGAACTTACAGACCGGCATGGTCTCGGTGGGTCAAATGGTGTAAAGATAACAATTTTGATTTCAGTTGCCCCAATAATATTAGTTTGACAAAATTTTTATCATTCCTATTCAATGAAGAGAGATTCGCCTATTCCACCATATTGTTGCATAAATCTGTAGTTTTAACCTTTGGACGACCGTCTTGTAACGAAAATTTGAATTCGGACTTCTTAGTACAACATATTCATAAAGCTATCTCCCTCCAATCTCCTAGAGCAGAGAAGCCCCCTATTTGGGACCCAAGTGAACTAATTGCCTGGATGCAGGCGAATCCTCCTAATAACATTACTTACCTTGTTCAAAGCATCGCGTCGATTGCCTTGTCTTTTGTTGCTAGCGTCATGAAGACGAGTCCATGACCTTACCCTAGAGTCTCATCAAATAACTACATCGATCTGGGCACATCATTCTGTACCCAGTGTTTGGGTCAAAGACGGATACGGCTGCGTACAGGCAATCAGGCTGGAAACTATCTTTTCATGCTAACGTAAATATATGTCCAGTTAATTGGTTAAGGAAAGTTTTGGAATTAGGAATACCGAGACGTACAGCCGAATGTAATCACTCATTGTTCATGTCAATTCGTGGTCCCACGCAAATTGCATCATGGACTGTGAAAGGTAATTGTCTTCTGAAGGATGCAGGTATCTTTGCATCTCCTGGAAGTATGCGTTCAGCTGTAGCTTCTTTGAATTGGTACAAAAATTTTCCAATCAAAGATATCCTCTCTCGCGGTATTTGGCGCAGACCAAATACTTTTGCCAAATATTATTGTAAGCAGATTATAGGTAAAGTTGTCACTTCACCAAGTACGAGCAATCTTTCGAATAATTTTGAACCAGCTGTATAAGATAAAATCGAGATTCTCTTGATAGTTGTTAGTATGATTAATTCTTATATTCTAGACTCATTCGTTAACATTTTTTGAATGATGTAAAACATTAATATTTCTATGTACCTAAATCGAATGGTATAGCTAGTGTTACATATACTAATTTGTATAGTAAATACATAATTTTTATTATATATGGTTTATTTTTTCAGTAAATATTATTATATACTCACATAGCGTCATCGTGGTCACCAGGAGATATAAACACGTCTCTCACAGATGCTGTGCATCGTCACATGCCGAATAATAGTGCAAGTTTTACATAAAAATAAAACTTGTATTATTTAGCAGAGACGATGCACAGCATCATTCAAGGTCTCCTGGTGAGAGACTTCTATGAGGTAAGAGTCCGCCATTAGCGAACACGCCACCTGGGACCACGTGACTACCGGACTTGGCGCTGATTGGTCGAGGATGTGACGTCACGAGAGCAGTGATTGGATGACAACTAACGGGAAGTACACAACGCCCTCTCACAGATGCTGTGCATCGTCTCTGCTAAATAATACAAGTTTTATTTTTATGTAAAACTTGCACTATTATAAGCGTTTAAATAATCATATATTTCTATACAAATTTAGACATACTTAAATACAATGTTAACATACATTTAACGTTTCAATATGCGTTAAAATGATCACCATTTTAACGCTTATAATATTTTGAAACTTTGTCATTGCCAATATATTAATGAACTCGACTGTACCTACACAGGTTTTAACCAACTTCAAAAAAAGGAAGAGGTTCTCATTGTAGTTCGTAGTTTTTTTTTTTCATTTATTTAAGATTGATTTTTCATATATGAAGATTTCAACGAACATGAGAACCTCGTGTTAGAGAATTTATTCCGGAAATTTTATATGTAACATTTAACTTAGATTTAGCAAATCTCGATGTTTTGGCATGCCACCATTGGACCCGTGCAAAGCAGCGGCTGGTTGCTGGTATACACTTGCCGCGGTCAGACCGTGGATGGGTGACCATGTTTACATACCGAGACCCCTCTATGTCTCGGAAAGCACGTTAAGCTGTTGGTCCCGGCTGTCACTCGTGGATCGTTGACCACAAATCGGGTCGGATCGGGATCGGGTCGTCAGTCAACCAAGTGCTAATATTTTTTAGAGTCAAGTGTCCGCCCGCCCCCCCTTTGCCAGCTAAATGCTTGCCTTTGGATATGTGAAAAAAATCACGGCAGTTGTATGTATGTTACGGCTAATTGCCGAAGTGCTGGCCCTACACCTAGTTTTAGCCGGGTACAACTAGGTGCATCCTACGTCGATGGAGCTATTTCTTTGTAAAGGGTTTAAAGTAACCTAACCAAACCTAACCTCGGGGTGCCCTTCGATCGCTCTTACATCCTACATCGCCTATCGACTGACCGCAACCATGCAACCGATGTCACCCGAAGTACACACGAACCGCATGTGGCCGGCTGTACCTAGTTGTACCCGGCTAAAACTAGGTGTAGCCGCACTTCGGCCCGCTAAAACTAGGTGTAGCCGCACTTCGGCCATTAGCCGTGATATATATGATATAACGAAATTAAAAGAAATACTATCACAGTTAAGAAGGCTTTACAAGTTTTCGAGTAATACTCGACCAACATAAATTTGCAGTTGCAATGTATGGGAGAACAAGATTTTCAACTACAATGTTAAGTTTGTTCTTGGGATAAATTCATTCCAACTACGGAACCCTTCATTGTGCGTGGTTCGAAACGCGCTTGACCGGTTTTCTAATTTTTTATCGATATAGTGCAAATAATCTCCGAGTGAAATGGCTGTGTGACGTCCGGACGGACGGGGGACGTGGACATTACGAAGTTATAAGGATTCTATTTTTGCCATTTGGCTACCGAACCCTAAAGATTGGCATCGAGATAAATAAAAGGGTAATAAATAATATAATTTAAAAGGTCATCAAGCTATCTGTGCAATGAGTAGGTACGGGGAAAACCCTAAAATGATTGTGTGTGACATCTCTTATCAGGGAGTCGTTCCTATTCTAATCTTCAATAAACAAAGACCTGGGTATATAACTGCCGAAAACCAGCGTTTTGTTTTAAAATTCTAAGAGCGATCAGCAGGGGAGGACGTAAGGTAAACGCAGGTATTAACGACCCCCCTAAGGCAATTTTAAAATCAACCATATTTTTTTAGTATACTGGTTCCTCTAAAGATAAAAGTTTAATTTTATATGCTAGTGTTATGTATAAAAAATGTATTTACTGAATCAAATACATTTAAATAAAGGATTATCTTGTAAAAAATAATTTAAAATGTGACTTAGTTGATTGTTGCAATTACCGACCCATAAAAACGGCTGTGAAGCTATTAACGATTTTTATGCAGCTATTCCCGATCGTGTATGAGAGGAGGCCTTTTTCCAGCAATGGAATGTATATAAGCTAGTGATGATGATGATTACCGATCTTAATATAATAAAACAAAATAAAAATGCAAATACTTATTCGTACTTTTTTATTATCGTTATTTTTAATAAAACAAATTAGTACTTCTTAGTAATACCTATGAACTAAATAATTATAAACTTTTAAATTAGTCAACATAATACTATTAACACACATATATATTTTAATTTAAGGATTCAAACTCCAGGACATTTCTTTATGCTATTGAGATCATAATCATTTTTTGAAAATTATAATATTAATCATCACAGTCATTGGTTCGGCGAGTTGCGTTTTACTGTATACTTTTCGCCGCTTTTGTGGCTCCATACTTCTGGAAAAAAATATAATTGTAGGTATGTTTTATGTTGCTTTAGCCAAGAAGTAGCATTTATTAATAGGTACCTATTATGTCATAAAAGTAGGTGAGAAACTAAATAATCTATATACGAACGGTAATAGCTTCTTATAGTTGCTATTGCCGACCCTCATGGGTCGGTAATAAAGTATGTAAGTATAAACATAAATTGTATTACCGACTCATAAAAAAATGGTTATTTTAATTCAATTGACCTTCAGACTATAAAATAGATTATAATTGATTAATGTCACAAAAAATATGAACAAATGCACACTGTTTTAAACACAAAAACAATGATTTAATACTGTAACTATTCAATATCGATTCTCGAAAAATATCCTAACTTTGGTTAAATTGACAACGCTAAATGGTAAAAACTAGACAAAAAAGTTTAGTCGCTAATAGATTTTTATATTGACTGATAGCTTAGATTTAAACTGGTCCATAAAAATATTTGTGTCAGTGTGATATAATAACATAAAAGAAAAATAAAACGAAAAGTTACGTTGCTGCCATTGCCGACTTATGGGTCGTTGATAGCTGCCACGACTTAAACTGATGAAGCTAACACCATCCCATTTTAATTTAAAGTTTTATCGTTTCAAATTACTTTTTATTAATAAAATGTCGTAAGAAATCAGGAGTTGACACATAGATGAATACATTTAGTAATTTAAGATAGAGTATAGACGTCATTTGTTTGTATAAATGTCTTAAATAGAAAAGTCATGTACTTACTTGAAGGAACAAGGGAACAGTACGACACGTCCTGCATCCACGCTGCCCCGTAGTAATTAACGTATTTTATCTCTTTTTTGGACAGCTACTCACAGTAACGTAAAAGTATACGATGCTCAAGGAATAAACGCGTGTGTAACTTTGCCTACTTAAAGCTAGAATAGTTCTGGAAACGTAAAGATTTCGAATTACTTTTATAGGTCGGTAATAACTACAGATTTTCGATGGGTCGTTGATAGCTGCGTTTACCTTATTATCTAATTCTATTGAAACAATTTTGTTTTTACGAGCATGAAGTATAAAATCAGTAGAACGCAGTGTGTGCTGGCGTTGTTAGTGCTGCAAGTGGCGTTGGCGCATTCCTGGGGTGAGTACGAGGACCATGTTTTTTTTTCTTATTATCAAATTTTTTTTTATTTATTTTAAAATTAAACAAAAAAACCAGCTAAAAACTTAGGTGTTATTATGTTCTTATATCCTTTTTTTTCAGTATTGATTTTTAAAAGTTTTTTTCATTCTTTTATATAATTATTTCATAAGTTACATTTTGAGTGGCACAAACAATACAGGGTGTCCCTGGAAGTATGGATCAAATTTAATAGGGACGTGGGCAAAGTCATTTCAAAACTTTTTGATCGTGAGAATGTTGGTAAATTTTTTTACGGTTCAAAAGTTATGACCAACTTTTGTTATTTTCAATCACTTTGCATAGTGCTTAAAGAACAAAATCATTTTAAAAAAAGTACCAGGAACTGTCAATTTAAGTTTTTTAGACAGCCCTGATAGTTTTTTTTAATGTTTTTTTTTTCTTTGAGCACTATGCGAAACGATTGAAAAAAATTGGTCACAACTTTTGAACTGTAAAATAATTCTCAATCATTGATGATTGAGAATTATTTTACAGTTCATTCTCAGGATCAAAAAGTTTGGAAATGACCTTGCCCAGGCCCCTATTCGATTTGATCCATACTTCCAGGGATACCCTGTATAAATAGACAAGTGAATCAGCAATATATTGGTATCATCCATCGAAGATTCAGATTCAGATTTATTTATTTGCCATCAATGTAGGTACAAGTTTAAGATGATACAAATAGCTGAGGGTTACCGCTACATTCTACCTTACGGCATGCAAATTCATAGAAACTAATATATTACATACAATATTATTATAAATTAACAACTAACATGTCATTCTAATTAACACAAACAGACATAAAAAGAAGGAAATAATAATAAAGTAATAATAATCAACACATAGTCAATTGCACATAAATGAATCTTGTCAATAAAATGAATTTCATTGGAATTACAATAAGTGAAATATTATTTTACAAACCTAATGTCATTTACAAATTTGATTGTCAAATTTTTTATCATTTAAAAAGTCATTGATACAATAATAACATTTATCCAATAATAATGCAGTAAGCTTAGATTTAAATGTTCGAATAGGGTGTTCTTTGAAACTGTGCGGAATTTTATTGTATAGGATAGGTCCCATCGACATAATATTTTTCCTTAGTAGTGTTGTTCTGTAATTGCCTGTATGTAATACGTTTTTATATTGTAGTCTCACTGGACCTGACCGCATTCTAATATCGGCTAGTGATGGAAATAAATCTAAATTAGTTTCAACATAAATTGCGACCTCTAAAATGTACAGTGATGGGAAGGTCAGTACTTTCAGCGACTTAAACACAGGTACACAGCTGTCTGTAATTTTCAGATTTAACATAGATGTTATGCAACGTTTTTGGGCTCTAAAAATCTGCTCCCTCTCACTGCAATTGCCCCAGAATATTACTCCGAATCTTAAAATTGGCGCCACTAGACCGTGGTAAGCTACTACGAGTATATTATTGCTTACTTTATGCAATAGATTATGCAGCACATAGGCTGACTTGCTAAGTTTTCAACAAACGTCTTCAGCATGAGGTTTTTTTAAGATTGATGACTAAGTTATTTATGTCAAGCCAGTCAATAATGTATTCGAATGCTGTATTGATATCATCTTCATAATCTTTAATGTCATTACATTTTACTATCACAGTACTATCATCCGCAAATAGCACCATAGGGTGTTGGATTTGACGCGGCAAATCATTGATATAGAGCAAAAATAGAGGTGGCCCAAGAACGCTACCCTGTGGAACACCATATTTGACTACTCTACCGTCTGATGCATATTTAAGCTCGCGTTTCGTTTCAAGAGATATTCTCGATATTTCTGTTACCTGCTTTCGACCAGTGAGGTAAGAGGTTATAAGGTCCAGGACATTACACCTAATGCCATAGCGGTGTAGTTTATATAAGGGAAGAGTTCCTTATCCATTGTCTATCTCTGCAAGTCTTCATCAATCAGAATAATTTCACCTTTCAGTATTACTAAAATGACGTAGATTTAGTTCTGGTTCAAAATTTTTAATTTGAAAAGTTTAGTTTCTATTCTCAATGATTACTTTATTGTTTTCTAACGAATGAGTCTGTCTTACATGACGAGTTTTATATAGATACGTACACTACATAATTAGATAAAGGCAGATAAACTCAAACTCTGCTATTTTATTTACACCTCGATCACGAGTAACCTTTGTCACAAAAGGAAAGACGGAGTAGTATTTTTCGTGAACAACTCTTTCATAAGATTTGTTGCCCTGATTGGTTTCAATAACACTGTCTGACCACGTTGGCGTTGTCGCGGAGGCGCCGCCTGCGCCGCCCACACCTTTATCGGACGCTTCAGCCTAGAGAAACGCTAGTGAGGGCCTGTCCGTAAAAAGAAGAACATTTTTTTTTTTATGATCTAACTAAACCGAATCCATCTTACAGGAATATAATCTGGTCTTAGTTTGATTTCCTCAGAGTGTACTTAGTGGCAGTGTCGTAACTATACCAGTTGAGGTCCGTGGCAAATTCATAGGATAGAGCCCTCCCTCAATGTAAATGAAGGGTAAACTCAACCAATGTTATAGTTTGTTGTTTGCTGCTATTTCGTAATTTCCCCTATAAAATTATATACTAGACCGACGAAGCAGTCAGGAATGTTTCGTTGGTCTAGTAGTCGAAAAACGTTTGTATTTCTATACGTATGTTAGGATACTCCTGTGCTCATAGCCCTCACGGGCCGGAGCCCTCTCCGGCTGGGGGCCAGTGGAATTTTGCCACTCCTGCCACCCTTTTGTTACGCCACTGCCTAGCGGGTTATTTTGCTCGGCTAAGTATGTTTCTCTTGTTTCAGACATCGCCGCAAGCGCAGGAGATGAGTTAAAGTTTTACACCAACAATACCTTAACAAGCACCATAAGATTTAAGTCCCACAATCTCACAGCGTTAGCTTACGATGAAGTGCACAACGTGATGCTGTACGTCGACAAACAGACCGACAACGACACTATATGTGGTTATGACTTATCTGACGCAGAAGTCAAATGTTTCACCGAAGGAAACGGTAGAAACATTCATGGCATCGCCTTCGACTCCGCCACAGACACAGTCTTCTTTACTGATACTAATGAAAGAAGCGTCAATTGGATTTCATTAAAACCTGGACCTGTTGCCAACCCAAACGGAAATCTTTTAATCAAGATGGATGACGGCGTCCCCCGGGATATTGTCGTGGACAGCTGTAAAGGGTACGTTACCAATGATTGTTTAAGTATGTATAACTCTATTTTCTTTATTTCATTTTTAATTATTATTTACAGATTTTATTTCAGAAGCAGGGTCTAAGCTGCCGGTGGTAAGGGCTCTAGAGAGAGGAACCTCCTCACTATGCGTATATTTTGTCTTTTCTTTTAAACCGACTTAAAAAAAAAGGTGGACGTGAGTTTACGTAGGTATATATTCTAAAAAAAAATTGGCAGAAAAGGCATAAAGGTTCGAGTATGAGGGGAGTAAAAAATCTCACATCTCGGACTAGTTATCTGCGGCGTATTTTTCCGCCTTGTGCGAGAATTCAAAGTAAAAAGCACGCGTGTTTAATACACTGCATTGTGAACCTGAAAACAGTGCAATAAGAGCCACTTTTTGAGCAAGTGTGTAAAAGAACCTATTTAATTTCGCGATAGCCTCAACAGGTTTTCTTTTTTAACAGATATATTTACTGGCTCAACACAAACATGGCGCAGCCTACGATAGAGCGAGCTCGGTTAGATGGCTCCGAGAGAGAAGTTTTTGAGAATATTACTTCACTGCGTATGAACGCAACTCACAATTTGGAGCCACACAGCTTAGCTTTTCACCAGCAGGCACAGGCTATATACTGGATTGCGCCTGAGAACACTACTACGGAGACTATGTATCGAATGTATTTTTCCAAACTCAATACGAAACACAAGGCATCGCTCATGCATTATGATGCAGCATTTAATCCATTGTTTATCCATCCATCAAATACATTGGCTGTTACAAAAACATCATTCTTCGCCGTAGAGTTTTGCAGTGCAAAAAGGAATGTATATGAATTCATTGTGAAAGATTCAGATATTAAAAATATCTTCACTGTGCTTATAGATGAAAACATCGATGTTGGTATAGTTGTCAACTATAAAATTGCAGACCAAATTCAGGGACAACATTGCGAAGCACTAGAGGGTCTGACTGCTCCAGAAACTGCTCCAAAATGTCATAAGCCGTATTGTGTACACGGTACACGAGTTAATGGACAATCTGTTTGCAAATGCACACCTGGTTACACCGGCGAGACATGCGATGTTTCAGTCTGTGAGAACTATTGCTTACAAGGCAACTGCAGTATAAATGATAAGGGACTTCCTGAATGCAGGTAAAACATATTCTAAGCCAAAGTAGTTGGTTCAAAGTTACCCTCGAAAATCAATATTTCTTTCAAATTACGGTGCCGTTTGAAGTAATTTTGATAAAACATTTACCTGCAAAGCTCTCGAAATTACATTTGCTGGAAATCGTCATATTTTCACGAAATAGTGTTATTTCTATAATATATTTTCGAGACTGACTGCCCCGTTGGCCTCGTGGTCGCAAGCGCGAGTGCTGAGCGTGGAGTGCTGGGTTCGATTCCCGGGTCGGACAAAATGTTATTGAGTTTTCCAGTTGGAATTCCTTAGTAGCAGTCCGGAGTTTGGAAGTTCGCGGTTTAATACCCCCGTGCCTCGGAAAGCACGTAAAGCCGTTGGTCCTGCACCTCATCTCTCTCCGGTCGTGTCAGATTGTCGTCCCATCGGACTATGAGAGTAAAGGAATAGAGAGTGCACCTGTGTCTGCGCACACACTTGTGCACTATAATATCTCCTGCGTACCTGCTAATCTCCGTTGAGATTGGCCACCGTGACCGAAATCGGTCGGGGAGGCTATTATTATACTTTCGAGAGATACGTTGATGTTACCAAATATGATTATAATTTGGTAATTATTTATTCAACAGCCGCAATTTGCAAAAAAACGTACTAAGTGATTAATTTTGAATTCCGCTGGCTGTCGTGACGGAACACTGTTTCACATTTTCATTATTTCAGATGTGATGCCGGTTATTCCGGGGACAGATGTGCAGTCTTCGCATGTCATGGATATTGTCTGAATGACGGCGAGTGTTTCCTGAATGAGGAGAATGAGCCATTTTGTCAATGTGTTGACAGTTACGAAGGAGCCAGGTGCGAAGCTGACACGAATGACACTTTTACCTCTGCGTCCTGCTTATCGGGAGAAAACCTTACTCTTGCTGATTTTTTGTCAATCTTGCGAAAGCCTTCCTCAGGAAAGTGCCTAATTGTTGAAGTATAATGTAATACGTTATTAAATATCTTTTATTTTTCAATTTCTTCGTTTTTCATTCATTCTGGTTTTAATTTTTTAGTAATAAAAACAAATGAAAAATTAATAATACAGGCTCATAATAAATTAGCTAGCTACTTACTGAAATAAAATGATTTGTCATTTAACGGCACTAGAACTATTCAACTGAACATCTCTACCGAGCAACCGACTCGATAAGTTTTCTAGTAAAAAAGTTTATACAAATAAAAAATTCAACCGACTTCCAGACACTTATCGCGTAACATACTACAGCGACACCTCTGCGGTCTGGTCATTAAGTCTTTTTAACCGACTTCAAAAAGGAGGAGGTTCTCAATTCGAACCTCCTCCTTTTACAATTGCCGGAGATAAACGGCTGAACCGATTTTGATTTTTCTTTCGTTTGATGCGTGAGTTGATCGAGAGTGTTCTTAGCTATGATTCAAGAAAATCGGTTCAGCCGTTTGATGATTATCAGCTCTTTTCTGGTTGATGAATTGATGTGAGCATCTTCCACAGGTCTGATTGAGTCGAAATATGGCATTTCATTTCTTCAATGATAGTAGAAGAACATAGTAACCTTGAACTGCTGCTGCAGCATCACCTGGAATTTGCAGGACACCCAGCTCCCTTAACTTACAACAGAGGTATCGTGTTTGGGCTCCTTGGAATGGTCTTAATGAATAGGTTATAGATAGATGGTGACCAGGGGCTGACGATAGAGTAGGAAAGGAAAATAAAAGAGGACCGCACAAAATGATCCCCACGGCCAATAACAACCAAACATATGTCATTAGATAGGCATTTTAATAAAGAGCAATAACTAATATCGTTGTTCTTATCAAATCGATGTGTGAAAAATGTTATGGCGATGTTCCGTAGGATACATCGGAATCGGACGGTAGATAACGAAATACTTGAATAGTAATACATTTGCGAATATTCGAACTAAGACCACTTCTAGTGGTCTTAGTTTGAATATTCTTCAATGTAGAAAAAATAATAATATTTAAGCTATTTGGACTAGTATCACTATCCAGGGAGAAATCAGAGGAATACGTTAGTATGGAATAATCTTCTAATATATAAAATTCTCGTGTCAGTGTTAGTTACCATACTCCTCCGAAACGGCTGGACCGATTTGTATGAAATTTTGTGTGCATATCGGGTAGGTCTGAGAATCGGCTACTATCAATTTTTTTTTTTGCAAAACGACGTTTGCGGGGTCAGCTAGTAATATATAAATAAACTCCGAAACTACTAGACCGATTTGGAAAATTCTTTTTGTGTTTGATATTCCATTTATCGAGAAGGTTATGGGCTATATAACATCACGCTGTGACCAATAGGAGTGTCGCACCAATGAAAAATATTGCAAAAACGGAAAAAATTATTCCTTTTGAGAGCTTCCGTTGCGTGCGCTGCGTAAACGGTTAAAGTTACGCAAAAATAATGTATGACGGAATTGTTCCCCTTTAAAAGTTCTAAAAAAATTCCGCAATTCAGCATATGTGTATCTTTTAAGGTTGACTCACTATTACCTTTTTTATGATAATCAATTTTGTTCTAAAATAATGCATTATTTGCTAAGGTGTTTTTATAAACATGATATTAATCCTTATCCAAATAAATACGTTATTCATCATAAGTATTTAATTTTGAACAAAATTGCCCTTGACACCTTTTGATTTCAATGAATATCATAAGAAATATCATAGTTTTTAAAATAAATCACCACGGCCGCCGCACACCGGTAGCTGTGCGAGGTATACTATAGTTCCACTCTTACTGATCATAGCGTGATGTGCAGAGGCCAGCACATCAAGCTACCCCAATCTGTCAAATTTCTTTGATAGATTTTCAACTTTATTGCAAGGGAATAAGGTTCATATTCAATTGGGAAGACAGATTGGGGTAGCTTGATGTGTAAGTAATGTACAGACGCCAGCAGGTCAACCTACCCCAATCTGTCAAATTTCTTTGATAGATTTTCAACTTTAGTCCAAAGGTATAAGGTTCATATTCAATTGGGAAAATCTGACAGATTGGGGTAGCTTGCTGTGCTGGCCTCTGTACACACGGCTACACATCAAGATGATCAAGCTATACATTTTCAGTTTTAACTGACCTCGCATTGTATAGGTTTTTCGTACAATCAGAAGTCAGCTTATACTGGTTATGTATTTAAGCTGGATGTGTAGCCGTGCGTACTAAGTAATAATCTTAAAGTAATGAAATATGTTTTAGTAGTATAGTAGGTTTTTTCCTCAAATAACGCGGGTGAAACCGCGGGGTACTGCTAGTAAATAAATAAACTATAATCGCGATAGTTTGTGAGGATGGATGGATGGATGTTTGTTACTCTTTTACGCAAAAACTACGGAACGGATTTGGATGAAATTTGGCACACAGTTTATAGCCAGGATTAACGCATACAATAATAATTTTCATCCCGATATTCCCACGGGATCAAAACTTATGCGGGTGAAACCGCAGGACGCAACTAGTAATAAATAAAACTACGTTTAAAATTAAATAGGATTTCGCGATGCGCGGAGCCGCGGACTGGGATAACCTAAGCACCTCTTAACACTGATCATGATATTGTTATCGTCTTACGACGACCCCGACATGAGTCAAATTAGGTACCTACCCAAGTTTTAACCGACTTCAAAAAAAGGAAGAGGTTCTCATTGTAGCTCGTCGATTTTTTTTTTTCATTCTATATGTAGGTATTTAAAAAAACGATTTCAACGAACTGTAATGAGAACCTCATGTTAGAGAATTTATTCCGGCAATTTTATATGTAACATTTAACTTAGATTTAGCAAATCTCGATGTTTTCGCATGCCACCATTGGACCCGTGCAAAGCAGGGGCTGGTCGCTGGTATACACTTGCCGCGGTCAGTCCGTGGATGGGTGACCATCTTTACATACCGAGACCCTGCCGTTTCTCGGAAAGCACGTTAAGGGCCTATACTACCTCAAATGGCTTAGCATGATCCTCCGTTATGTCGAAAATACTGCAGCATTAATTTTGAAATAAATATTTATGGAAAGTTGAGGATTAATGATAGGTCTTATGTTTGACGAAAACACGATTCCAAAAAAATTTCAGATAGAAAAAAAATCCAAAGTTACCTCCAAACCGAACAATAAACCGCTGGTATTAAAAAAATACTTCAAATTAGATCATGAAACTTTGTATACTAACTGAACTATCTATAAAGCAAGTCTTGTGTTTTTTTTTTTATTACCGTTATTTTTACCGTAAAAAGCAAATACCTAAACTATTGGCGCTGCCTGTCGCCTAGCACCGCACTATGTCTCGCTCTCACTCAGTCCGCGAGCAATATCGTGCGAGAAAGATAGAGTGAATTTTTGCTGAGGTAGTATAGGCTCATAAGCTGTTGGTCCCGGCTGTCACTCGTGGATCGTTGACCACAGATCGGGTCGGATCGGGATCGGTTCGTCAGTCAACAAAGTGCTCATTTTTGTTAGAGTCAAGTGTCCGCCCCCCCTGCCAGCTAAATGCTTGCTTTTGGATATGTGAAAAAATACACGGCAGCAGAATATACAGGTTATCCCTGGAAGTATGGATCAAATCAAATAGGGGCGTGGGCAAAGTCATTTTCAAACTTTTTGATCCTGAAAATGTTGGTGAATTTTTTTACGGTTCAAAAGTTATGACAAACTTTTGTTATTTTCAATCACTTTGCATAGTGCTCAAAGAACAAAATCATTAAAAAAAAACTACCAGGAACTGTCAATTTAAGTTTTTAAGACAGCCCTGATAAGTAGTTTTTTTTAATGATTTTTTTTCTTGGAGCACTATGCGAAACCCTTGAAAAAAATTGGTCACAACTTTTGAACCGTAAAATAATTCTCAATCATCAATCATTCTCAGGATCAAAAAGTTTGGAAATGACCTTGCCCACGCCCCTATTCGATTTGATCCATACTTCCAGGGACACCTTGTATAACGAAATTAAACGGAAAACTATCACAGTTAAGTAGGCTTTACAAGTTTACGAGTAATACTCGACCAAAATAAATTTGCAGTTGCAATGTATGGGAGAACATGATTTTGAACTACAATCTTAAGTTTGTTCTTGGTATAAATTAATTCCAACTACGAAACCCTTCATTGTGCGTGGTCCGAAACGCACTTGACCGGTTTTCCAATTTTTCATCGATATAGTGCAAATAATCTCCGAGTGAAATGGCTGTGTGACGTCCGGACGGACGGGGGACGTGGACATGACGAAGTTGTAAGGGTTCTATGTTTGCCATTTGGCTACCGAACCCTAAAGATTGGCATTGAGATAAATGAAAGGGTAATAAATAATATAATTTAAAAGGTCACCAAGCTATCTGTGCAATGAGTAGCGAGGCAAAACCGTAAAATAATTGTGAGATCTCTTATCAGGGAGTCGTTCCTATTCTAATCACCAACAAACAAAGAACTGAGTATATAACTGCCGAAAACCAGCGTTTTGTTTTAAAATTCTAAGAGCGATCAGTATGGGAGGACGTATTATCTAATTCTATTGAAACAATTTTGTTTTTACGAGTATGAAGTATAAAATGAGTAGAACGCAGTGTGTGCTGGCGTTGTTGATGCTGCAAGTGACGTTGGCGCATTCCTGGGGTGAGTACGAAGACCATGTTTTTTTCTTATTGTCAAAGTTTTTTTTTTATATATTTTAAAATTCGCGACTTTTCACCCTGTATATGGCAAGCCGATCCCTTGGGGGAATCAAGCTAAAAACTTAGGTGTTATTATGTTTTTATATGCCTTTTTTACAGTATTGATTTTTATAAGTTTTTATTCATTCTTTTAAATCACTTTGTATAGTGCTCAAAGAACATAATCATTTAAAAAAAACTACCAGGAACTGTCAATTTAAGTTGTTTAGACAGCCCTGATAGTTCTTTTAAGTAATGATATTTTTTTCTTTGAGCACTATGCGAAACGATTGAAAAAAATTGGTCACAACTTTTGAACTGTAAAATAATTCTCAATCATCAATAATTCTCAGGATCAAAAAGTTTGTAAATGACCTCGCCCACGCCCCTATTCGATTTGATCCATACTTCCAGGGACACCCTGTGTACATAGACAAGTGAATCAGCAATATATTGGTATCATCCATCGAAGAGTTCCTTATCCATTGTCTATCTCTGAAAGTCTTCATCAATCAGAATAATTTCACCTTTCAGTATTACTAAAATGACGTAGATTTAGTTCTGGTTGAACGTTTTTACTTCGGAATGTTTAGTTTCTATTCTCAATGATTACTTTATTGTTTTCTAATGAGTCTGTCTTACATGACGAGTTTTATATAGATACGTACACTACATAATTAGATAAAGTCAGATAATCTCAAGCGCCTGCGCCGCCCACACCTTTAACGGACGCCTCAGCCTAGAGAAACGCTAGTGAGGACCTGTCGGTAAACAGAAGAACATTTTTTTTTATAATCTAACTAAACCGAATCCGTCTTGCAGGAATATAATCTGGTGTTAGTTTGAATTTCCTCAGAGTGTACCTAGTGACAGTGGCGTAACTATACCGGTTGAGGTCCGTGGCAAATTCATAGGATAGAGCCCTCCCTCAATGTAAATGAAGGGTAAACTCAACCAATGTTACAGTTTGTTTTTGCTGCATGCCCGCGACTTCGTCCGCGTAGATTTCGTAATTTCCCCTATAAAATTGTATACTAGACCGATGAAGCAGTCAGGAATGTTTCGTTGGTCTAGTAGTCGAAAAACGTTTGCATTTCTATACGTATGTTAGGATATTCCTGTGCTCATAGCCCTCACGGGCCGGAGGCCTCTCCGTCTGGGGGCCAGTGGAATTTTGCCACTCCTGCCACCCTTTTGTTACGCCACTGCCTAGCGGGTTATTTTCCTCGTTTATGTATGTTTCTCTTGTTTCAGACATCGCCGCAAGCGCAGGAGATGAGTTAAAGTTTTACACCAACAATACCTTAACAAGCACCATAAGATTAAAGTCCCACAATCTCACAGCGTTAGCTTACGATGAAGTGCACAACGTGATGCTGTACGTCGACAAACAGACCGACAACGACACTATATGTGGTTATGACTTATCTGAAGCAGAAGTCAAATGTTTCACCGAAGGAAACGGTAGAAACATTCATGGCATCGCCTTCGACCCCGCCACAGACACAGTCTTCTTTACTGATACTAATGAAAGAAGCGTCAATTGGATTTCATTAAAACCTGGACCTGTTGCCAACCCAAACGGAAATCTTTTAATCAAGATGGATGACGGCGTCCCCCGGGATATTGTCGTGGACAGCTGTAAAGGGTACGTTACCAATGATTGTTTAAGTATGTTTAACTCTATTTTCTTTAAGTATTTCATTTTTAATTATTATTTACAGATTTTATTTCAGAAGCAGGGTCTAAGCTGCCGGTGGTAAGGGCTCTAGAGAGAGGAACCTCCTCACTATGCGTATATTTTGTCTTTTCTTTTAAACCGACTTAAAAAAAAAGGTGGACGTGAGTTTACGTAGGTATATATTCTAAAAAAAAATTGGCAGAAAAGGCATAAAGGTTCGAGTATGAGGGGAGTAAAAAATGTCACATCTCGGACTAGTTATCTGCGGCGTATTTTTCCGCCTTGTGCGAGAATGCAAAGTAAAAAGCACGCGTGTTTAATACACTGCATTGTGAACCTGAAAACAGTGCAATAAGAGCCACTTTTTGAGCAAGTGTGTAAAAGAACCTTTTTAATTTCGCGATAGCCTCAACAGGTTTTCTTTTTTAACAGGTATATTTACTGGCTCAACACAAACATGGCGCAGCCTACGATAGAGCGAGCTCGGTTAGATGGCTCCGAGAGAGAAGTTTTTGAGAATATTACTTCACTGCGTATGAACGCAACTCACAATTTGGAGCCACACAGCTTAGCTTTTCACCAGCAGGCACAGTTCATATACTGGATTGCGCCGGTGAACACTACTACGGAGACTGAATATCGACTGTATGGTTCCAAACTCAATACGAAACGCAAGATACCGGTCATGTATTTTCATGAAGCATTTAATCCATTGTTTATCCATCCATCAAATACATTGGCTGTTACAGAAACATCATTCTTCGCCGTAGAGTTTCGCAGTGCAGTAAGGAAAGTATATGAATTCAAAGTGACAGATTTAGATATTAAAGATATCTTCACTGTGCTTATAGATGAAAACATCGATGTTGGTATAGTTGTCAACTATAAAATTGCAGACCAAATTCAGGGAAAAGATTGCGAAGCACTAGAGGGTCTGACTGCTCCAGAAACTGCTCCAGAAGGTCATAAGCCGTATTGTGTACACGGTACACGAGTTAATGGACAATCTGTTTGCAAATGCACACCTGGTTACACCGGCGAGAGATGCGATGTTTCAGTCTGTGAGAACTATTGCTTACAAGGCAACTGCAGTATAAATGATAAGGGACTTCCTGAATGCAGGTAAAACTTATTCTAAGCCACTTCCATTGGTTCAAAGTTACCCTCGAAAATCAATATTTCTTACAAATTACGGTGCCGTTTGAAGTAATTTTGATAAAACATTTACCTCCAAAGCTCTCGAAATTACATTTGCTGGAAATCGTCATATTTTCACGAAATAGTGTTATCTCTGTAACATATTTTCGAGACTGACTGCCCCGTTGGCCTCGTTGCAAGCGCGACTGCTGAGCGTGGAGTGCTGGGTTCGATTCCCGGGTCGGACAAAGTGTTATTGAGTTTTCCAGTTGGAATTCCTTAGTAGCAGTCCGGAGTTTGGAAGTTCGCGGTTTAATACCCCCGTGCCTCGGAAAGCACGTAAAGCCGTTGGTCCTGCACCTCATCTCTCTCCGGTCGTGTCGGATGGCCGTCCCATCGGACTATGAGAGTAAAGGAATAGAGAGTGCACCTGTGTCTGCGCACACACTTGCGCACTATAATATCTCCTGCGTACCTGGCTAATCTCCGTTGAGATTGGCCACCGTGACCGAAATCGGTCGGGGAGGCTATTATTATAATTTCGAGAGCTACATTAATGTTACAAAATATGATTATAATTTGGTAATTATTTAATCAACAGCCGCAATTTGCAAAAAAACGTACTAATTAATTTTTAATTTTTAATTTTGAACCTAATATTTTTGTTTTAGGAAAATTGTATGGTTAGTTTATGTATTTTATTTTAAATTATAAGAGCTATTTAAACATATATATTTTTATCTATTTATTATAATTATTAGTACACTATGTTCAGCTAGGATCACAGAAGTATTTCTGCGTAAGAACACTTACCCGATTTACGGTGGGACGTCATTACGTCATTCGAGAGGTAGTTGCTGAAAATCAGCGCTGTTGACTTTATGTTTGTCTGAAGTCACAGCATTTTGCTGAGCAATGACCTGTTCTTGCACAGATGCGACGCACGGCTTAATTGTTTTTAATATTGGTTTGTTTGTTACAAAAGTAGTTATTTTTCCACTCTGTAATTTATTATTGGTATTTTGTTTTTGTTTTTGATTGTTGTTATTTTGTTGTCACTATGCCAGTGTCGCGCGGGCGCACTGTCAATGTCAAGTGTCAACTGTCAACTAAGGCAAAGAGTATAAATAATGGACAAAATTGACAACATTTTTTATGGTTAAGTACGAGCCTTTTGACTACATTGCATATAATAGGATGTTATTTTTTTTTATCTGTAATGTGCGTTTTGTTTGTGCAGAATAAACATTTTTTCTTTCTTTTCTTTCTTTCTTTCTTTGAATTCCGCTGGCTGTCGTGACGGAACACTGTTTCACATTTTCATTATTTCAGATGTGATGCCGGTTATTCCGGGGACAGATGTGCAGTCTTCGCGTGTCATGGATATTGTCTGAACGACGGCGAGTGTTCCTTGAATGAGGAGAATGAGCCATTTTGTCAATGTGTTGGCAGTTACGAAGGAGCCAGGTGCGAAGCTGACACGAATGACACTTTTACCTCTGCGTCCTGCTTATCGGGAGGAAACCTTACTCTTGCTGATTTTTTGTCGATCCTACGAAAGCCTTCCTCAAGGAAGTGCCTAATTGTTGAAGTATAATGTAATACGTTATTAAATATCTTTCATTTTTCTTTTTTTTTTCTTTTTTTTTGGTTCAGCCTGGTTTGAATAAATGACTTTTGATTTTGATTTCAGGTTTTAATTTTTTAGTAATAAAAACAAATGAGAAATTAATAATACAGGCTCATAATAAATTAGCTAGCTACTTACTGAAATAAAAGTATTTATCATTTAACGGCACTAGAACTATTGAACTGAACATCTCTACCGAGCAACCGACTCGATAAGTTTTTTTTTAGGAATGGCATCTCGCAGTTCAAGCTATGAGGTTATCGTCTGCTTAACCGGGTTTGCCCGTGGATGCCTCAATAAATTAAGGCCTCCAGCCAGGGCTTAAAAACTTAAAAACTAATCGACTACACGCTAAGGGCACCCCCTGTGGGGTGCGGACCTCGGCTTAGGGCGTCGCTGGGAGAGGGTAGCAAGGGACAAGCTGGATCGGAATTATTTAGGGACGAATTTAAAACTACAGACTCAGCGGCGCGGGCTGGCTCGAGCAAGTGTCCGGGCGGTCATGGAATGGAGCGTCGCGACGGGCCTCGGGCGGCGAGGACGGCAGGACGGCTGTCGGAACTTGTACTTCCTGAGAGTACCTGGTGGCCTTACTACTCTCATGTAGGAAGGTTGCAGCGTCGTCGGGTATGGTAAGGGTATGCCTCGGTCGGCGAATCCTAATTATACGGGAGGGAGTGTATTGGGCGGCCGACTCTATAACGTCCTTGCAATCCTGTTTACCTATAACCTTCTTAACGTATTTTACATCAAAAATCTACCGCCATTTTGATCAATCACAGATCATCTTGTTTTGGCTTACTATCTTTTAACAAAGATAATTATTAACCACCGAAATAAAATGCGGAGTAGGGTAACGATACAACTAGTGTCAAAATGAAGTTCACTCGGATCGGTACTGACCGAACCAAATAGAATGAACTTCGTAGTAGGAAATGACCGAACATTCGGCCGATACGATAAATTTACCACTTCGGAGTAGACCCCCTAACTTTCGGGCTTCTGACGACCCGTAACGACTGTCAAAGATCCACATATGACAGCGCGGAACAGTTTGACGTGCTTTCCGAGGCATGGAGGGGTCTTGATATATAAAGATGGTGACCCATCCACGGACCAACCGTGACAAGCGTAGCTTAACCTGATCGGTCGACCCGTGTGGCTGGTATTACATCGCCACAAGCCACAAAACCCATTATGTTAAACATATAAATTAAAATATTATAAATAGTAAATCCTTATCTTACCGGATGTGGCAAGTGTGAACAGATCAATTTCTAACAGTCAATGAAATTCAATGACTTGTCAAAAAAAGAAAACAATAGAGCATAGACAATCGCGCCAAAATTACCAAACAAACGCTCTATTGGTTGGCCGTGATTTTATCTGTGGGTATCGGGTAAGCGCGAAAGGTTCAACTTAAAGGGTTCTGTCTATTCAGCTTATAGATCAACTAGCTTCTGCCCGCGACTTCGTCCGCGTAAAATTTCGGACCCCGATCCACCACATCGCATCCTACTTACCGCCCGGCCGCGGTTTTACTTTGTTTTCTGACATTGTTTTCATTTTTGCTCGTCTCTTGAGGACCGTGGAGTGATGTTATAACCGTCTCCAAGAAATTGTTTATAAAATTGGGTCATTAAATGCAAAAATATTTTTTATAGCAGTGTCACGCTATTCTGTGTAACAGAAGCTCAGAGAAGCGTGACTTAAATTGCGGATTTAGGTCACACGGAATACATTTATACATTTTAAGCATTTAGCCTTGTGTTCACCAACATTTAAATCAACTGATTAAAATATTTAACAGTTCTATAATTAAAATTTCCTTAATAAATTTGACATAAACCAACTGTTTAAATACCTAACCGGTGGTTTGAATGTTGGTGACTCAGGTTTTAAAGAAAAGAGGACCGATAAAAAAAATGAAATCGTTTTTATTGTGACATATTGCATTTGTTCTGTTGCTCCGCCGTCACGGATGACGTTACTTTCAATATTAGTTTCATCTGAACTATGTAAATATAATTAAAATCCTTATCAACATAACGTCATCATTCATCGGCATCGTTCATCTGTCACTTTCTCGAACGTAACTACAATAAAGTAACCTCACAAGTAAAGCAGCAAACGGCAACGTGGCAGGCCCAGAATGAGTTGGGACGAACTCGACTCTTTCCACAGGGATTGGCGGATAACAGCACTGGATAGGGATAAGTGGAAGGAGGGAAGGGAGGCCTTTGACCTGCAGTGGGACAGAAATGGCTGATAATAATAAAGGTAAATAAATACGAATAGCGGGAATCCATGTAAAAAATAGTTAGCAATATAGGAAAGGCAAATGCATCCTCCAAATACAGGTTTAGTACAGTTTGGTTGTAACAGCGCAATTTTCGTATGGTACAGGGCGAACCATATTTGATGGCATCCCTCCTTTCACGGAAATTATGGGAAATATATACAACGTGTAACGTTAAATGCGCAAAACCTCATACACCCCAATTAGAGCATTGAGTTAAAAGCATAATGCAATGAACAAAACTATTTTTTTTAAAGTTAACTATTTTTATTAAGAAAATCGTGTTGATCCTAGCATTGCTTTATGCATTCAAAATTGAGTCTTTAGCCTTAAAATAAGACTTAATTTTCTTTGGCTCAATCGGCGGATAGTATGGCTAAATACATCATTTTTGAAAAAAAAAACCTATATTAAAAGTTACTGAAATCGATTCAGTAGTCAATTATGAACAAACTATTTTCAGATTTTGCGCATTTAACGTTACACGTTGTATATCTAAACACGATAACCCCACACTAATTCATATACCTACCACTGCTTGCTATGTACAAAACATTGAAAGAAGTCTTATTATTAGCTGTATCATTATGTGTATGTGTGATTATTAAATCAATTTTATGTTTTATATATAATTTAATGTAATAGAATGGACTTTTTCTGAAAATAAGTAAATTATTATAACATTTTCAAAATACGGGTAGACATTTATTGTGCACTGGCTGCGCCCCGCGGTTTCACCAGCATAAGTGTCGATCCCGTGGGATTATCGGGATAAAAAGTATCATAAGTATTAATCCAGGGTGTCAGCTACCTCCATACCAAATTTCATCAAAATTGGTCCAGCCGTTTGTACATGAAGAAGTAACAAACACACTCACTTTATCCTTTTTAAAATTAAGATAGTGTGATGTGATAACCTCCACCTTTGTTTAAAGTCGGTTAAAGAACGGGCCAAAGGATCTCTAAACAATAGATTAAATAATAAAGTGGAGAGGAAAGTGACAGTACAATATGTAAATAGCATTATTTAGTGTTCCGCTGCGTCATCGAACCAATTTGTTGCGACGCCATCTTGTATTGATTGTTGCACAGGGAGGCTGTGGAGCTGTTTTAGTGAAATTGTTTTTATTTTTATGTGAAACATATATTGGCGCCCTTGGGAGTAAGGCTGACTCGTTTGCCGTGGCGGGAAACGGCACGACGCTCTCTAACGGCCAGTTTCTTCAACAATAGTAAAAGCCAAAGTAACACAACAAAAGTCAAAGTAACAGTTTTTGTTTCTTCATTATTTTAGCTGTTACTTGAATGAAGAAACACATTTGCCGTAGTAACAGTAAAGGTCAAGTAAAAGTCAACAGTAAAAGTCAGTTTGACTGATTAGTTTAGTTTTGATGAAGAAACTGTCCGTTAGACTGATGCCACACAGGCCTTGCCAGAGTTGCGCCGTCGCTAGAGGTGATCGTTGAAAATCAATAAACTGTTTTTTAACGACTTTTCATTCTTCAAGACTGTGCCGACCGCACAGTGGCGCCCTCATCGTTTGTTTGGTTATTTCATACAATTTAGAATGAAAATGCAGAAAATAAGCACGTTAAGTTGTGCTTCACAGGATCATACGTTAATTTTATTAGAAGCGGTAGTTTTATATTGTTTAGTTTTATTATAATCCTTAAAACGGAATATGGTGGCCACTTTTATCCGTTTTAAGGATTATAATGAAACTAAACAATATAAAACTACCACTTCTAATAATATTAACGTATAATTTTTTGAAGCACAACATAACGTGCTTATTTTCTGCATTTTCATTCTAAATTGTATGAAATAACCAAACAAACGATGAGGGCGCCACTGTAGGGTCGGCACAGTCTTAATCGTCCATGAAAAAACAAGTTGAAAATAAGTATTAGTTGTTAATTTAAGTCAACGCACAAGACGCATTAGTTCAATCGTCATTATTTTACTCAGTTCCAAAAAAAACCAGTTGAAAATAAAATGCCGCTAATGCTGTTAATTTACGTCAACGGCTCTTCGGATTATTTTCAATGATTGAACAAAATTGTCACTAATTGAACTTTGACATAAATTTGACGCTAAACGCTACCGATTGAACATTCAAAACCTGTTAATAAAATAACAGATTTTTTAACCTATTGACCATTGATGATTAAAAAATAAAAGATGCAAAAAAAAAAACAAAACAAATAAATGTACAGTCTGTCTATAAAGTCATGAAAATAATGTTTGAGGAACTAACATTATTCAAAAGTAGGGCAACACTAAATCATAGTACATCGAATGTCATCGGCTGTCATCGACTTGTTTTGTAACTTGTTAACTCTTGTATTTTTTATTGCTTTTCAAATCTACGTGGACAAAACTTTGAAGAAACGTGTTAAATATGAGGAAAACAAATAGGAGCGGAGCTCGGGAAATTATTTTTAAAGTGTATCAGCGATGTTTGTTAGAGCACCAAGCTGGAGAAATTTTATCAAATTTGGATGATATATAAGCTCGAACATCAGCTATGACAGGTATGTAATCGTGTTATTGTTTGTTTTTTATCTATCACAAGTTACAAATTTACTAATTATACGATTTTAAGACTAAAATAAGGATTGTTTACATTGCGCATTTATAGGTTAAATTGCAAAAATAAGTAGGCTACATTGTAGTGCGACCAGAACTTTTGATACTTATGGCTGATCAAATTTATCGCTGATTTTAAATATGAATAAGTTATATCATGTTTGAAATTAAAAATAATGCTATCTATTTTCTGTTAGATATTACATACATATAATTTTTTTAAATCTTTCTTTTAGGAAAATCTGAAAGTACAGTGAGGCGTATTGTAGATGAAGGCTATAAAAATGAAGGCTGAAAAATGGAAAAACTGTTGCCGTCATGTTGCAAACATTGAAAAAGAATATTATGACCGGGGAAGAACCCTATATCAAGATATAGATGAGTTAGTCATTCGCCTAAGCGAAGATAGCAGCAGCAATGACAGCAGTAGCGAAGACGTTGTTAGTGACGCAGCTGACAATGAAAATACTTTTTTTAACGTAGAATATTTGGAATCAGATGATGAAAGTAATTCATTATTATGTTATGGGATATTTTTCATGAATAAAAAATATGTATGAACACTTTTTTTTATTTACTCATTATATTTGAACGACAGAGACGATAGATTTGTGCTATCTGATCGTTTATGCAAACTAATGAAGGTCGGAAGGAAAACATCGTGAGGAAACCTGGACTTATAATTAATATAAGTCTGAAATCGCCAACCCGTCTTGTCCAAGCGTGGTGTGGTGATCAATGCTCGTGCCTCCTCTGTTGAGAAGAGGCCTTTGCTCTGCAGCGGGACAGTAACAGGCTGGTATTATTATTTATAATGAAGGTCGCATCTTTGTCTATGGTTTCTGTAGATTTTTTAAATGAAATCTACGGATTTTACTACTACCTTTTCTATCAAGTTTAAAAAAAAAGCGTCTCGTCGTTTTCATTCTAGTACAAAATAATGTGCTAGTATCAAAATCAATTCAGTCACCTATACAGGGTTGCTACGTGCACGACCGCAGCGCCCTCATTTTTTTTCATGACTTTATAGACAGACTGTAACTAGAACCTAGAATAAGCATTGTGAGGAGAAATAAAGAACTTATTATTATTATTAACAGTTAAATTACATTAATCAAAAAACCGTCAATGGCCCACTTCTAGTCGTCGCAGAGCAGTGATTTCGACGCAGTGAATGCCGCAGGAGCAGTGTGACCATCTTATAAATGGCAAATCTGCCACAGACTGGGCAATAAAAACTTCCAAAATCTGCCACACTTGGCGCCAAAAATTTGCCTTAAAAAATACACAACGAATTCAATGAAATTTCTTTAATACCCTCTTTTGTTATCCAAAAATTAAGAACATTTTCCCTATTTTTGTTTTTTTTTAAATTCACCTGAGAAATCCCCGTTTAATTTGGGCATAAAACAGAAGTTGCCAGTTCGATAAAATCATTTGTAATCTAATTTTATAGAAAACCTGATGTAATTACCTACATTGAAAAAAGATGAATTCATTGAAAATTTTAATTAAACAGTGTGGATTTTCTTGAAATCTTTCAAATCTGCCGAAATCTGCCACTTTTGTATATCGTCAGCATGATCTGCCACAGTAAAAATTTAGGAGCGAAATCTGCCAAAATGGCAGAAATCAGTCACGAATGCGCAACACTGCGCAACACTGCACAGGAGCGCTGCGATGACGTTACCGCTTGGTGTGGCATCGTGATGCATCGCCGTTAACCGACATTAGCAGGGACGTACCTAACAATATTGCGGCCGAATTTTTACGCACACTGCTAAGCTCCGAGAGTAGAAATTCCAACAGTCAAGTTATTTGACGCGCTGGGGTGCGCTCTGTTGGATTTTCAATGCTTGGCTCAACGCTGAGAGTTTAAAATCCAGTGCGCAATAAAAAACGAATGTCCGCAAGCCGTCATGCCTACAGATAACGCAAGAGCAACTACTTCGCGTGCCATAAATTGCACCAACTTACGTTCAAAAATCGTAAGCCGCCACTTTCGCGCTCAGTCCAGCCGATCGATTCTGCAAAAATCTCACCGTGAGCTATCAATAGGGGCTCTCCCTAAAATCAGGTGGAATGACAGCTCACTTCACCTTAGTTTTCACGCTGAGATTTTTACAGAATAGCATTGCTGTGTACTGCTGGCTGGGTGAGCGTGAGTGAGAAAGAGTGCTTGTGACGCCATAGTAGGTAGTCAAAAAAATTACACGCATGGTTTTCACACAGATCGTGATACTTGCGTTATCTTGACCCTGTATAGGTACCAACGTGACAGTCAATAAAATAAATAAACAAAAACTAAAAATTATTACACGACTCCACACCACCCGCGCCGATCACCATATTGAAATTGGAACGCTCACCCATAGACAATAACGATGGTATCGATGGCCGTTTAGCATACTACATCGTTTAGTTTGGCAAAGGTATCAGTCATACAGCCGCGAGCCGTTTTTGTTAAACAATTAATAATTATTATTGTATGCTGTTATGGAACGACTGCTTTTTTTAATGGCGCCCCGAAATATATGGGTGTGCTTCCGTTACTTGTAATAATTTCATTTAGTTTTAGATGTTTTGTCCAGCTCGTCTGGCCATTTTCTATGGTGTCTGCCGCGACGCCTTCTACATGTGTCAGGGCTCCACGTGGTGGTTATTTGGCCCACAGCTCATTGGCATACGGCAGACGAGGCCAGCTCAGTCCCACTTCAGGTTAGCGGCTTTTTGAGCAACATCAGTAATCTGTGTTTTGTAGCGCAGCGCAGTGCGGTGTTGCGAATATGGTCTGTAAATAAATAAATAAAAAAATTAAAATTGTTTATTGACACAAAAATTTCAACATTGGTACTTAATTATGGACAGTCTTCGGATGTTTATTACAATATATATGTACTGATACTGAAACCCAAACTAGGCTAGGAGCCTGTATCTTGGGAGACAGTGTTCAGTCGCAGGCAAAGGTACACAAAACTGTTTGCACATAAGGTTGCTGATTAATAAGTTAATTATGCTATTAATTTTAAATTTGTGTTAGTATATATGAGTCTGTGGTTGATAGTGTGTCGTTGTGTGTGTTTGTGTCTGTGTGTGTATGTGTGAGGAGTGTATGTGTTTGTGTGTATGAGTGGAGATTTATATTAGATAGCTAAGGTCTTCGGTTGTTTGATAGTCAAGTTGTTGAAGCCATTCAGTAATCTTCAATTTAACTTTGCGTCTACATAATGAAACGATGTTAAGTTTCTTATTTAAATCGTTATATAGTTTAGCACTTGTACTTCGTGTTTGCCTTTTTACAAAAGAGGTTCTACAAAACACACGAGGGCATACAGATGATAAGCTGCGTTTATTTTAGTTTGGGATGGGCACATCTCTATGCTTTTTGAGAACAGCATTCAAGATGAACAGCTGACGAACTGTGAGGACCTTACAGTTTGAATACTCGTATAGGCTCACAGTCGGGTATCTGTAAGGTTTCCTGGTCATTACCTTTAGAACTGCTCGTTGTGCCCTTTCCAGTTTAATAAGGTGCGTTTTAGCTGCTCCACCCCAGACCGTGATGCAATATTGTATTACAGACTGGCATAGAGACAGACAGACTAGTTTTAGCTTGTCATGTGTTAGGGCATCTCGTAGGGATTTAAAGATAGATATCAATCGCCTTACTCTTGTTGTGACTAAATCTATCTGTTTATTCCATTTCAGTCTGTGGTCAATCTGTACCTACGCCCAAGTATTTTACCTTTTTAAATATGAGGCCTAGAAAGCGTTATCATTAAATTGAAAAACTATTTAGTCCGTCAGTTAGAGTATTGGAAAATAACGGACACGTATTTTTAGTTTTTGTAAATCAATGAATATTGACAAAGATAAAACGCATCAAAACTCGGGAGTGGGGTTTCGTGACGTCAGAACGCACTAAAAATTATACCAAGGTGTGACGTATTGAGAATTTTAAAAGCGTCGTATCTTCGTCGATTTTGGTGTACGTAACAAAAGAAGAAATTTAAAAAAAATAAAAATCGTTTATTTCCAGGCGTCGAAGGCCCATATCGTGTTAGTATTATCAAAAAAACTTAAAAACTATGTTAGTAGGTAGTATGGTAGTAACACTTAGGCACAAAAACAAACACAAAAAAAAACAACATCCGATTACATAAAGGAAGATTTATCAAGTCCTATGTATTATGACATGTAGCTTGATAGGGCTATCCACTGTAGACCCGTCTAATCCGTCAGCAAAAACCCTCTGAACGCTAAGTATTGCTGATTCCCCTCAATCTGCGCAATACTGACGCCACTTTTTTGCGGATGATCGCGAAATAATCGTCAGTGTGCGCGTCAGCGAACATCCCTGACGCACTACAGTAAGGCGGAAGCCTCAACAGCGCCCTGAAGGCATTGTTGTATTGAATACGCAGTGCGCTGTCTGCTTTTTGGGAATGATTAGAAATAGAAATAGAAAATACTAGCAGCGCCCCGCGGTTTCACCCGCATAAGTGTCGATCCCGTGGGTATATCGGGATAAAAAGTATCCTATGTGTTATTTTGATGTATAAGCTATATTACTGTAAAGTTTCATCCAAATCCGTTCAGTAGTTTTTGCGTGAAAGAGTAACAAACATCCATCCATCCTCACAAACTTTCGCATTTATAATATTAATAGGATAGAAAGTAGGAAGTAGGAAGCAGGAAGTAGGATATTAGTAGGATTTATTGTCCAGGTAATACAGTAAGCAGGTTCACTGGTTAACAGCAAGTTGAGACGACATGAGTAGCTTAAAATATTACCTACAGCTAGGTTACAATAGGATTTGCTAGTGAGCCCCAAACTAGACAGTTAGTCTGTATCTTGGGGCTGAGCCCACAGACTGCTGGTGTGAAATACGGGTCAAATATTTTTTGATAATCTACATGACGGACTAATTAGATTTTTTCTTATGACAAGCCTATTCTGTGCTATTTGAGTTGAGCCCACACCCTTTGGGGGGGGTTTGGGCATCCTTTTAAGCCACGTCAGCCATCTTTGTTTTAGACCGCAGTATTGTGTTTCGAACACGATGCGTTAATGTAACGCCTAGTATACTGCGCTCCATTGCTCGCTGGCAGACCTTGAGTTTGGACTTCTGTATGTTAGTAAGACCAAGTTTCAAGTTTGTTCACTAGGTATAGGTTAAGACGGGAAGAATACACACGTCCATGAGCCTGCGTTTCAACGTCATAGGCAAGGCAACTCACCCATAAATAGTTCTTGCAAGGTCCAGCCGATCGATTCTGTAAAAATCTCACCGTGATAACATAGGTGAAGTGAGCTATCAATAGGGGCGATCCCTAATATCAGGTGGAATGACAGCTCACTCCACGCTCACTTCACCTAAGTTACCACCGTGAGATTTTTACAGAATAGCACTGCAGTAGCTCTTCCAGGCGTTTTCCGTTCGTCTTTGATTTCTAAATTTTTTAGGAAAGGAACACCAAATTTTTTTAAATTACCGACGAAAAATTTCAACGCACCCTGCGTTGAAATTTTTCAGAAGCGTGTACAGACGCCAGCAGGTCAACCTACCCCAATCTGTCAAATTTCTTTGGTAGATTATCAACTTTAGCACAAAGGAATAAGGTTCATATTCAATTGGGAAAATCTGACAGATTGGGGTAGCTTGATGTGCTGGCCTCTGTACATACGCCAGCACATCAAGCTACTACAATCTGTCAGATTTCTTTAATAGATTTTCGACTTTATCACTAAAATATAAGGTTCAAAGTTGATTGAGAAAATTTGATAGTTTCGGGTAGCTTGATGTGCTGGCGTATGTACAGAGGCCAGCACATCAAGCTACCCCTATCTGTCAAATTTTCCTAATTGAATATGAACCTTATTGCTTTGTGATAAACTCGAAAATCTATCAAGGAAATTTGACAGACTGGGGTAGCTTGGTGTGCTGGCGTATGTACTAAGTCCATGGTAATAGGTTTGCGCGTCAGTCCCTCATGACACCCTGTATAATTTAAAGAGTTTGCACCTCGTCTTCCTGCATACTATTGCCGTATTTGCGTCCCGTCCTCGTCTCACACCCTTTCTGTGTGGCCCGCGCCTTAGGTTCTACAACAAACCCTTGCTAACTACTTTAGCGATAGACCTTCAGCTGGTGTTTGGTCTAGGCTTTTGGTTGTAGACCATTGATTGGGCACAACAACTAAAACTGCTTATGATGACTGCACAAGTGCAGTCTTATTTTTCGACAGCGTCCTGTGTCACAACAAGAGAAGCTGAAGAGGCAGGTTATGCGGGTATACTAGGTATGACATCATCGAAAATGCACGAATAGGAAATAGATGTTGCACGGCTCAAGTTTTTTAAATTAAACTTGTGCTGGGATTCTGTTTTTAGGAAAATACTTTCTGATGAAGACCACCCTAGCGTCAGTAATGTGATATTAAATTTGTAAGTGTATCTATAAAGTGTATGAAAAATCTCTCATTACGTTGTTAATAAAAACTACAAGCAATTAGTGAGTAAAAACATACAAATAGAATGTATATTTACGAAGTCTCAAGATTCAAAACTACTACCGCCATCTGTTGTCGAGTAGCAAACCAAATTCTATTTATAAAATATAACCTTGTCTATGGCACTTGGCACAAGTACCCGAGTGAAGTTCAGTTTTGACAGTTGTAATGTAACAGTGGTCATCTTAGTTTTTTTATACCTCCTTGCATTTTGATACCAAAATATTAGATATTCGTAAAGTGGTATTACGTGAACAAGATGAAAATGAGAGCCCACGCACATCGGGAAAGGTGGAATGCGACCCGCTAGCGACGGTGAGTACGATATGAGCTCCTTAGTATAATGCTAGTGCCTATATTTTTAACTGATTAAAAAAAACCGTAGTCAATTGGCTGTTAACCTTTTAACTAAAAGCGGGAGACGCGTAATTCGACGCTATGCCGTGTATAATTTTATTACTATTCGCTCGACGGCGCATACATTAGCGAGAGGACGGTCGCCCACATTCGTTTTCGGTCTATAGCATTAAAAACGCCTAACTTTACTGTAATCATAACTTATCAAACGTAATTGTTTCTTTATCTTTAATAGTACAAATTTCATATTTAAACCCTTGATTGGATGTAAACTGCTTGATAATACATAATAACTGTAAGCAAAATTTATTATCATTAGCAAAGTAATCAGTGATTGTGTTTTTTTAATTGTGTAAAAAAATACTTGGCTGCACGCGAAATTCTGTTGCACATCAGTGGTGGGAAAAGAAATATGCCAGGCTTTTTAACAGGTGAGTTTAGTGTTCTATAATTTTAAAACAATTTACTTATTCAATTATTTTTAAAGATTATTTTTTGAATGAAATTAATTATCAGAGCTGATTAAGTACCTTATTATCGGATTTTTCAGGAGATTATACTCTTTTAGACTGTATTTATCTACATAAACTGGAACAATAAATTTGAATAATATGAAAATGGCTTGTGTATATTTCCAAACTGTCCTTGCTGACCTAATGTTAATATTTTTTTCTTTTATATCAGTCTTCAATAATTTTTCTGTTGTTATTATTTTAATCTGGCATTAAAATGTCAAAACAACACTAACCCGGTGTTCATATTTCTATAGGAATACCATTTGAGCCAATTTCTTATCTTAATTTAATAATATTATATTAATAATAATAAAATGGACATGCAAAATGTTCTATTCTATTCTATTTTTATTTTTAAGATATAAATTCATTTTACAAATGTCTTTTGTTTTTCAAATTGTGAAATTGTGAATTGAAGTTTTTTTTTTTGGCATCATTAATTTTTTTTAATGCCATGTTTTTTTTTTTAATTGCATAAGAGGTTGACTGAATAGGCTGAATAGTCATAAGTTCCTTGTTCTTTAAAACTTAACAATCATAAACACAAATAATCTTATCTATTCAAATTTTATATTGATTACAAACCTTTCTCTGCATAAATGACAATTTGGCGCATTTTTGATAAGTCGAATCAGACATCTTGTTGATATAATTATCATTAGAAGCCATGTATTTCCACGAATTAAGTACTTGAAAGTTTATAATTGCATGTTGATTTTATTTATAGGTACTGGGTTATTTTATTTTTTATTATTCAGTTATCATAGTGTTTTTCAACATTTGGGCTTCTGGCTAAATAATAACAGCCGTACGTGTCGATCGAAGGTTAAGCTACGCTTGTCGCGGTCGGTTCATGGATGGGTGACCATCCTTTACATTTCAAGACCCCTCCGTGCCTCAGAATGCAGTTAAGCCGCCCATCCCGGCTGTCGTTTGTAGATCTTTGACATTCAGATGAATACCAGTATTTTACATGAATCGACTGCCTATCTGACCTAAAGGTCGTCAGAAGTCCGAAAGTCTGACAACCAGTCTTACCAAGGAGTATCATATTACCCAGTAACTGGTTTTTCAAGGTCAGATAGGCAGTCGATTCATGTAAAATACTGGTATTCATCTGAATCAAGTTAGACTGGAAGCCAACCCCAACATAGTTGAGATAAGGCTAGGCAGTGCTTTTCAACATTTTTTAACCACAAAACTCTATATGTAGGAAAAAATAAATCAGCATTGATTCCTCTATGAGCCTTTTCCCAACTATGTTGGGGTCGGCATCCATTCTAACCGGATGCAGCTCAGTAAGTACCAGTATTTTACATGGAGCGACTGCCTATCTGACCTCCACAACACAGTTACACGATACCACTTGGTAAGACTGGTTGTCAGACTTTCGGGCTTCTGACGACCAGTAACCACTGTCAAAGATCCACGAATGACAGCCGGGACCAACGGCTTAACGTGCTTTCCGAGACACAGAGGGGTCTTGGTATGTAAAGATGGTCCACTCATACACGGACCAACCGCAAAAAGCGTAGCTTAACCAGGGCCCTAATTCACTACGACCACTTAATGATTCCTTACTTCAAAACCATGTATGTCAATTCCTTAGTAAATCCCACTAATCTCGTGTTCATTTCGCACAGTTTCGTTCATAGTCTCATAATGAATAAGGCCCCTGATCGATCGACTCGTGCAACTATTATTACTTAGCCACAAGCCTCAATCACTGATAACCAATATTAATCTTTTTGAACAGTTAATTCACTATCTAACTATGTAGGTAACAATGATGTGGAAATATTTTTAAATGTAACATTTATCTTGGAGATAACTATCAGTTATTTTATCTAGGTGTTAAAACTGTTTTTGAATGTAATTATCTCTGATTAGACACATTTTGTGTAACCTTAATCTAAAAATCGTTATAACTGCCACTGTAAGTACGCACGTACGGCATTTCGTGAAAAACGTCATAGTTTGAATTGGTTTGGTACTAAAAACTCGACATCAACTGCCTAGCATCTTTTCAACACTTTTGGGGTCGGCTTCCAGTCTAACCGACCCGTTTTTCTAACTGAATAGAGAGCTGTGCTGCTGGGGAGTTGTTGCGCCACTTCTCACCAGCGAAAGCACTAGGAAGTGGTGAAGGGCGGGCGTTTTGGGGGACTGTCTTTTTTAATTTTGACGTTCAAAAATATTCTTAGCCTAATTTGAATATTATTTTTGAATTTTTTTAACTGGATGCAGCTGGATCCAGTGTTTTACATAGACCGACCGTCAATCTGACCTCCACGACCCAGTTACAGCCCGATTCAAACTTTATGGCGGCTTGGAACATGAGGCGAATCGCTGCGCTGTAACGAATTCACGTGTCAGCCTGGGTGGGGGGTGAGGAACTGCACAGCGAGTACCGCACTTCAGAGCCGTGAAAAAGTTTGAATCAGGCTGTATCAGGAGAACACGAAACCCCTTGTTAAAAGTTGTCACACTTTCGGGCTTCTGACGACCCCTAAAATCTGTCAAAGATCTACCAATGACAGCCGGGACCAAGAGCTTCACTTGCTGTCCGTAACACGGAGGAATCTCGGTTTGTAAATATGATCACCCATCCATGGGCCGACCACGGCAAGCATAGCTTAATCTGCAAAATCAACCCGTGTGGCTGTTATTAATTAGCCACGTACTGAAAACTCAAAACGTACATTCGAAACACTTGGAACTACGACCTATATAATAATTAATTATACAGGGTGTCCGGTAATTAAAGGATAACCTCTTACGGGGTCATTGTACTTATTATTATGAACAACTTTTACTACGGAACCAAACATGAAATCGAAAAAAAAATTGCTGTTCCCTACATTAATGTTCGCATAACTCGTCAAAATGTAGGAAACTGCTGATTCTTTTTTCGCGATTTCATTTTTGGTTCCATAGTAATAGTTGTTCATAATGATAAGCACAATGACCCCTGAAGAGGTTTTCCATTAATTACCAGACATCCTGTATATACTTACCCGTAGCCTAACCAAAGCGATCGGTCGCGCAAATACAGGAAGTCTTGCCCTGTATTTCTCAAATGGCACTCATTTGTTTGAAAACCCGAAAGGCGCCAAGTCGCCGTTCGCAAGTTCGCCGAACAAAATGAACGCAACAGTCCCGTGTTCGCGCGAAGATCGCTTTGGTTAATGGTTAGAACACGGATATAGGAACAAAGATGAATATTATGTATCTTGTGATGGAAACAACAGAATTAAATGCGCGATGCGTTAGGCTCTAGACAGACGGACTGCATTTCAACTGCAATCCAACCGCAAATTGCAGTTCGGATGCAGTTTGAATGCAGTTGACACGGTTTGCAGTCGTGTCAACTGCATTCAAACTGCACTGCATCCGAACTGCAATTTGCGGTTGGATTGCAGTTGAAATGCAGTCCGTCTGTCTATCTAGAGCCTTAGCGTAAAATCCAAACTGAACCACTGCGCCAGTAGGAGCGAATTTTCACGATCCGAAGTGCTTCAATTCAATTAACGAAATTGACAAGTATCTCTGTCGGTTAAGGTGCATATTTGCGTGTGCTTTACAAACACGTAAAAAACCTCCCGGCTGCACCCAGGGATTGGCCAAAGTAGAGACAGAACACAACCTTGTTTGATGGCAAGCGCACGATTAATTGATTATACGATATTTTATTAATTAGTAGGCGCTGTAATTAACCCAGTACATTTAACGAGGAATTGGAACTTATCGCCTTCGTCAAGAATTGGGCTATCAAATGAAAAATAGTTTTTTTTTTATCTGACCGGTAGGTAGTTCAAGAGATTAGCACGATTAAACAAACAAACTCTTCAGCTTTTCGATTCAGTACAGCGTTAAAATGTTCGTCGTAAAGATTGCTGTTCCATACATTGAGTTCCATTTTCACCGCCTTTTTATTTGAGGATGGGAAATCATCAAATGACCCCTCCCGCTCTGGGTGGAGCAGAAGGGAGTGTCAGACTATTACTGACTAAAACCCACCCGTGTTCCTTCCTTAGCCCTTTGTGTTCCGGGGCAGCGGTGACCCTTTCTGACAATCCCGCTGCCCCGGCAGGCTTCGGCCATTACGGGCCCCTTCCTTGATGCTGACATCTTCTTGAGGCGCGCGTGGAACACGTACGCGCCGTCCGGCACGGGTCTGGTCCTGATCGGACGGAGAGTTACCCATTACTCTCCACCCGATTTTCACCGCCTAGGTATTTTACTTTTTCTACGAAACTGTAGATTTTTTATTTATACCGACGAAAATTTTTTTCGCTACGTCTATAATCATGATTGTGTTGAATTCATGCTTATAGTTTGCGCGCCGATGTCCCTGCACCCCGGCTCGTGTCTTTACGATGCTAATTCGTTAAAGTACAAGTGGCTTGAAGTGCTTGAACAATAAAATTGTTACTCGGTGGCATCCTTTATTGCACGCATTCCATCTGGCGTGGGTTTTTGTACGGACTCAAATCGATCCGAAACTTAAGACTTGGTGCTTTAAGCCCTTCTGGGCCCCAATTATATATCATCTGCCTAGCTTTTTCCCATGTTGGGGTCGGCTTCCAGTCTAATCGGATGCAGCTGAATACCAGTTTTTTACATGGAGCGACTGCCTATCTGACCTCCACAACCCAGTTACTGGGTAATACGATACTTCTTGGTAAGACTGGTTGTCAGACTTTCGGGCTTCTGACCACCCGTAACGACTGTCAAAGATCCACGAATGACAGCCGGGACCAACGGCTTAACGTGCTTTCCGAGGCACGGAGAGGTCTCGGTATGTAAAGATGGTCACCCATTCACAGACCAACTGCGGCAAGCGTAGCTTAACCTGATCGATCGACCTGTGTGCCTGTTATTATTTAGCCACGGGAAGAACAAAGAAATATTAATAATTTTATAGTGCCTCAACACTTAAAACTGTCTAAGGGGCATCTACGAGTTAGCTTCGGCCGCTAGTACGCATTTCAAAGATCTGTGACCCAAGCTAGGGTATCGAGATACGTAAAAGACATTTTAAATATATAACATTCAACGTTGTAGACCAGGAGACTAGTTTTCGTAATTAAAAACGTCCTAAATCTCGTCGCAATCTCATCTCAGTGACAATTAATGTCGAAAGTGTAGGTGAACTAGAGGAATTTTTGACAGATTGAGCCTGAGATCATACTGGGAACGTTCTTAAAATTACGAGAATTGCCCCTCTGTTAGGGGCACCTCTAAATAGAGAGAAGCCCGAGCAATATGACACAGATAGTTAATATCAGTGTTAACCTCTTCAATTAGGCTGAATAGCAAGTAATAACAACTCGCCTGTGCCATGGCAAGAAGTAATAGGAGTCTAAAAATACATATCTACCTACTGTATGTTATAGACATCATTTGTTTTAATAGATAGAGACCCTCAAGTGGCGAAAATACTGTAACCTTATGGGTAACTACAACTTTGAGCCGTTTGGGGTCGAAACGCTCCGGTCATGGGGTCCGAGTGCAGTTCTCCTTTTTAACCACTCGCGTGTCCTAGGGAAATACCTAGGTTTTTCCAGGGTTACCAGATTGGGAACTTTTTTCACAATTTGTGGATAAAAATTTGGCTCCTGGAGAATGTCGATGTTGTGTTCCGAAAGTCGCGGCAGAAAGTGACGGGTGACCACTTCACGAAACTGCAAAATGTCCGCGCGAACGAAAGTTACCACTTCGCAAAGCACAGAATAACCGAACGGACGAAAGTTACCACGACAAATTTTATTTTTTTGTGTTATTTTACGACTTTCTAATTATTTTGTGTACAAAATGTTCGCCAAAACAAGATAACGGACAAATTGACAGGTCCGCTTATCAGTGGCTACTTTATTTAATGTCATTAAAAACTGTTCCATAGTGGTTACGATTGAATAATAGTACAAACTTTTTGCCTTTGGGTAAAATTTAGAAAAATTATACCATTTTGGAGAAAAATTATTTCAAATTTAGGAAAATAGATAGAGATAGATAAAGAATGACATCTGGCAACCCTGAAAGGTCAATAACTGGTCACTTTTGTGCGCCGGGACATTTCACGCATTAAGGAAATTTCTCGCCGGCTTAAAGAAAAAAACTGCTCTTGACCAGAGGGCTGGGTCGTTCTTCGGCCAAAGAATTAGCATAGCCGTTCAATATGGCAATGCTGCCAGTCTTCTGGGCACATTTCCGGATGACGAGTAACTTCGACGCCTAAGTGTCCTTTTGTTTTTGTATTTATTAGTATAGTTAAGTCGTTTAATTGAGTATCTAGTGTAAATAGTTGTCGGTTACATTATTGTATATATGTTACGGCAAAAGGTGGGTGTGAACATAAACTTAAGATTAGCCGGGTACAACTAGATGCATCCTACGTCGACGTGTAAAGGGTTTAAAGTAACCTAACCAAACCTAACCTCGGGGTGCCCATCGCTCGCTCTTGCATCCTATATCGCCTATCGACCGATCGCAGCCATGGAACCGATGTCACCCGAACTACACACGAACCGCATGTGGCCGGCTGCACCTAGTTGTACCCAGCTAAAACTACGTGTAGCCGCACTTCGGCCGGCTAAAACTAGGTGTAGCCGGACTTCGGGTATTAGCGATGACATATACATACAATAATGTTACCGCTCAACAAAATGTTTTAAAATACTTAAAAAATAAAAACAACCGACTTCCGAAAAGAAACTACAAAGTGCAAAGTGAACTCTAATTCCGGTGTTGTGAGAAACTTTGAAAGAGGAAGAGTGGCTTCTTTTTTGCGACTTCGCGCGAACCCTTTGATTCTCGAGTCATCGCAAAAAATATGATTTGACGTAGTGGACCAATCATGTCTTGTTACTTATAGAGCAGAAACGGTACTTTAAAAGCATCTGCGGTTTTGCAAATGCTTCAAAACACGTTTTGGCAACTCTGCGTTTCAGATTTCAAAGCACATAGCTACCGCCGTATCAGCCGTATCAATAAGGTGCTGCTCATTTATTACGTAAGATGATTTGAGGGGTGAGGGGGTCCGAACAAGTCATAACATGGGGGTGGGAGAGGTCTAGATTATTCTTACGTAAGATTGCAAAAGTAAGCAAAAATTATAAGTTTAAAGAATGTTTGCTATTTTTTCTTTGCAATTTTGGTAGATACCTACTGATCTTACGTAAGATTCAAAGGGGGGGGAGGGAGTTCATTTAAATCTTATTTTTTCTTATGTGGAGGAGGGTGAAAAAAAAGCCGACTCCAACATAGTTGGGAAAAGGCTAGGCAGATGATGATGATGTAGAGGAGGGGGGTCAGAAATTGGTTGAAATTGTCTTACGTAATAAATGAACAACCTCTAACTAGCTTCTGCCCGCGACCTCTTCCGCGAAAATTTTCGGCCCCCCGTCGCCCTTTCTGACGCTTGATCCTTTTGCTCGGCTCCTAAGAATCCTAGCGTGATATTAAATAGCCTCCCTCAAGAATTTGGTTATCCTTTAGGAGCCGTGCAAAAAAAAAAACTCGCGAAATCGAAGTAATAGCGCGGGCAGACGATGCGATGCGACGTGGTGGGTCGGGGGATCAAGACATTTCACGAGGACTAAGTCGCGGGCCGCAGCTAGTCTTGACAGTAAAGTTAATCTGCATTCGCGATGTATTTGCCAAAATTGTAAACAAATATGAGTTTATGGAAAAATAACTTCAAATCCTACACAATAAAGTTCTGTATATGCTACAACTTCAAACATTTTTATAACTTTTTCAATAATGCTAGTCACTCTGAAATCATCTTAATTGACATTAAAATAAAGTTGATATTTGTTTAACTTGAAATCATTTCAATTTGAAACATAAGTTTGAATAGACTTTATAGATAGTGCAATCCACGAAGACGCGCCCCACTCTTTTTCCTAATGCTTACAGCAGAAGTGTGCAACATTCCGCTTGTGTTTTAGTTTTGTAAATACACACGAATTACTATTAGTGGGTAATTGAAGTGTATCGACAGAACTAAAACACTAATAGAATTAACTAGCGATAAACACTAACGATTCGGAAGAAGAGTGCAAGTGAGGCGTGTCTTCGTGGATAGCACTATCTATAAGCTTGAATATAAACAAAACATTTAAATAACGCAGTAATATGTAATAAGAGTCGGGTACACATTTGAAACATAAACAATGAAATTGATTCCAATTGTCATTGAAAAATATGCGATATACACATTCCTTGTTATTATTAACATTAAGGAAACATAAGACTCTAATATATTAAACGTCTAGTTATCTATCACACTAATATTATGAAGGCGAAAGTTTGTGAGTGTATTTTTGTATGTTTGTTATTTCTTCACGCACAAACGACTGGACCAATTTTGATAAAATTTGGTATCGAGGTAGCTGACACCCTGGATTAACACTTAGGAAAAAATTTTTTCCCGATATTCCCACAGTATCGAGACTTATGCGGGTAGTACTAATATAAAGCTACGATCAGGTTAAGCTACGCTTGCCGCGGTTGGTCCGTGAATGGGTGACCATCTTCACATGCCAAGACCCCTCCGTACCTCGGAAAGCACGTTAAGCCGTTAGTCCCGGCTGTCATTCGTGGATCTTTGACAGTCGTTACGAGTCGTCAGTAGCCCGAAAGTCTGACAATCAGTCTTACCAAGGGGTATCGTATTACCCAGTAACTGGGTTGTGGAGATCAGGTAGGTAGTCACTTGTATGTAAAATACTGGTATTCAGCTGCATCCGGTTAGACTGGAACCGAACCCAACATAGTTGGGAAAAGGCTCGGCAGTTGATGATTTACACCAGGACTTTTTTTTTTTGTGGATGGGAAATCATCTAATGACCCCTCCCGCTCAGGGTGGAGCAGAAGGGAGTGTCAGACTCTTACTGAGAACACGGCGGTGCTCCGCCCAATTCGGGCATACCGCCACCGTATGCTCCACCGTGTCCTCCGGGCGACCCTCGCAGTGGTGACACCCGGGCGTTTCCTCCCGCCCGATGGTGTGCAGGAACCTCCCGAAACACCCGTGTCCGGTGAGGACCTGCGTCAGGCGGTAGGTGAGGGCGCCGTGGCGCCTCTCTAGCCACTCCTCAAAGAGGGGTCTTACCGCCGCTATCGCGCTTTACAGCTTAAAACCTTTAACATTATTTTTCCGTACAGCGAGAAATAAAATATAAAGATCAGAAAAAGGCGATTTCCTTAAAAAACTTACTCATTCTGAAGTCTGAACCAGAACCAAGAAAAATGTAGTCATAACCAAGGTTATCTAAAAAAGTCCTCCAAATATCCATACGATTAACCTCAGTTATTGCGAGCAACGCCACGTGCAAGTCTAGTATGCAAATAATAAAATATAAGCGCGAATAAATAAATAAATTATCATTAGTTTGCGTGGATAATTTAATAGAGTTTATTTAAATGGTTAACGTCGTTAAAATCTTTTGGCAACTTACTTTGTATTAACAGAAGTTATTATACGCGTGTCAGTTACAGGGTGCTCTTAAGATGTGTAGCGGTTAAACTTTTTGGCGGTCGTTTTTGAGGTTATTTTTTATGGTCTCAGGAAGATCTTTAAATGCTGTTATTATAAATATAATTTATGGTTCTGTTTTTGGATGTTTTCAAGGTTAATTTGCGTTTTAAATTATTTTAAATGACGGAAATGTGGATTCTTAACTTAACGCAAAATACTAAAGGTATTTATTATTACTAGCACTTCGCCCGCGACTTCGTCTGCGTGTATTCGAGCCAAATTTCAAGTTTATTAACTCAAGCAATAAGATTTTTCATACAAACAAAATTCCCCCTTTTCACCTCCTTTAAGGTCGAATTTTCAAAAACCCCTTCTTAGTGCTCCCCTGCATAATAAAAGGAAGCCGTATGCAAAATCTCACGTTCCTAGTCCTTGCAGTTTCGGCTGTGCGTTGATATGTCAGTCAGTCAGTCAGTTTCTCCTTTTATATAATATAGATAAGCCTGTGTTGTCCCTCTGCATGGGAAAAGCCTCCCATCCCTCTTTCCACTTTTCCCGGTCTACTGCGATTGTGGGCCAATCCTTTAAGAAGGAGTCCAGCTCATACCGCCATCTCTTTCTGGGCCTGCGGCGCAGTCGTTTCCTGCCATTTGGGCTTTTGCCAAAACCGCGGCATCCCCACAAGCATTCTGAAGGCATTGTTATATTGTACACGCAGAGCGTTGTATGCCTTCTGCGTATACTTGACACAGAAGCTGCAGGTGTGGAAAATCTGACAATAGGCTCGAAAAAGCGTCATTTTAACCTCAAAAATACACCGTGCAAACCTGCGGGCCAGCATATTACTTCGGGGCCGATTCTACTAACAAAATTGTTCAAAAATCGCAATGAAACCACAGCTGAATCACGGCTGTTAAGCGTTTTCATACTCTACTAATGAACAACGATTCAACTACGGTTACGTTTTAGTTTAAGCCAACGATCGATCGAAATAATTTCAAAATATATTCTGCTAACAAAATCGAACATGAGCGTTACGTTTAGTCACATTCTACTGTTCTTTTGACACTTATTAGAATCGAATGGTCTAAATCTATTTTTGTATTCGAAAATACTTTCGGTGACATGTATGTAACATTTTTAGGTTCAACTTTTTTCCTGTGGTATTATTAAACATATTTGGCATGTCGGTATCACAGTTTACCCGCTGTTACGTTCCCGCTACCATTCAGTTGCGATTCAGCATAGGTTTAGTTTCCAGTTTGCATAGGAAATAGTAGAATGACTTTCTAAGTAACTATCGAACGGCGATCGAAATCGAACTGTTATTAAAATGCAATTGAACGTGTAATGTTGAGAAAATTAGTAGAATCGCCCCCCAGATAGCACCCGGCGCTCCCCTCAAATCGACTTACGTAATAAATGAACAGCCCCCTAGTTTCAATGAGATGACGCGTGTCGCTTGGTCAGTGGACTCGAAGTGCTGTTGGCGTGACGTGTTACACGTGCCGAACTGCCTAACTGAGAACCTCTTTTTTTAATTATTCACGAAATAATAGTAATCAGTTTAAAAATAACGCTAACATTAAACACTATTTGACGTCATTGCAGTAGGAAGTATAGAATAACCTTACATGTTAATTTTCTAGTTTACAGTTTGAAATCGCCAATTCACAGCGCAAACTTTTCAAGTTAGGTATCAAAATGCTAGATCGGCGATTTTATCTCTAAAATCAATCTGCCTAGCTTTCTGCCAACTATGTTGTGTCGGTTTCCAGTCTAACCGGATACAGCTGAATAACCAGTATTTTGCATGGAGCAAACTAAAAGCATTTATTTCAAATAAACCAATTACAGGCACTTTTGAATTGTCAAGGGGTCGGTCAGTCAGAAAGTTGAAGCTAGTTGCCCATTCCAAAGCGTAGTAGGTACCCATGGAGAAGAACGGGCAAGAAACTCCATGGACACTCTTTTAAATCAATTTAAAGGCTGTAAAGTTGAAATGACAGATTGTAGTATTGTTGCCACTACTTTATATAGTAAAACATTTATTGAGGATGATATTCTCATAGCATGTGCCTATGTCTATTGCCTGTTTAGTAAATAGTGTTTGCTGCACCGAACGACGTCATTACGTCAGCGACGGCTGTCGCTGAAAACCAGCGCTGGGGCTCTGTCTTGCACAGGGTCGCAGCATAATGCTGAGCGATAGCCGTTTTGCGTGTATGTGACGCATGTTTCCCCCTACCTTTTATTTATTTTATTTTTGTTCTTTTTGCGTCATGTTCACCACAAATAAACGTATTTTCTTTCTTCTTTCTAGTAGCTTGATATGCTGGCATCTGTACAATACGAATAAATAAAATTGAAGTGTCTGTTTCTAATGTCAAAATAACAGCTTGTGTAAGTGTATACGGTACCTATAACAAAAAAAAACAATTAATTCAATTTTTGCCCGTCTTTTTGTTCCCCGGCTAATCTCCGAAGCGGCTAGACCGATTTTGACGGAACTTTCACTGGCAGAAAGCTGATGTTATAAAGAGTAATTAGGCTGCTTTTATTTTAGAAAAATAATTAGGGTTCCGCGCAAAAATATTAATACCTATAAAATCCAAGTCTCAGACACAGTAACAAAAATAAAAACAAAACTAGCGGTATTATTAAGATAATAAAAAAAATAATGTCACAAGGAGGTCGCAAGTTAAACCCCACCCACTGACAGGTCTCTGGTGAATGGTGCATCCAATCCGAGGATGGTTTTACCGGCAAAAAAGTTAGTTGAAAATACGTTTTGAGCGCTACTGACGATAATAGTGTTATTCTAGTGAATGTGTGTTTTGTGATTTATCTTAAGTTTTGGTACAGCGGCGGAGTATTTGACATTAATTTTGACAGTTCAACAACATTCATTGCGTTATTTACGTTGTTGTGCAGACAGTTTTTTCGAACGTATGAGGCAATGGATTAGAAATATCTGTCAAAATGATTCAGATTGTGAGTTATAGTGGATTATGCAGTTATGGTGAAGGTTGCATCAAACTTTTTTTGGAACGTCCTTATAGCATTCGACACTTGGCAAATGAGAGCTAGATTTTGACCGTCTCCTCCCTTTGTTTTTTTTTTTTTTTTAATTTAGTTACTCTATATTTTTTTTGTTAGCCCTTTACTTTCTCACCGCTAGGCAAAGGGCCTCCACCAAATGTTTCCAGGAACTCTTTTCCCGCGCCACCTCGAACCTGCCCTCGCGGTACGCTTGCAGATCATCTCGCCATTTCTTCCTTTTTTTTTTTCGTTGAGAAATGCATTACCCGCTCGCGTGAGACGAGACGGGGTGTGCGGGGTGTGTCGGAATGACAGTAAGTATACCCACTAAGACTCAGAGGTGTTCCCACATGGCCGTGATGGGGGGGCCATGGGAAACCGGCTCAGCCTTTACGCCATCTCTTCCTGCGCTGGCCTCGGCGGCGGCGTCCATCTCTAAAACGTTGTTAATTTATGTCATAGTGCCTATTATTAACACTTTGCGGGACTCCCCTTGGTATGACTGGTTGTCAGACAGGATGACATGGAAATCGACGCGCAAACGAACCATGAATTCAAACACATGATTCTAAAGTCTATCCAAATCCAAACTTGTTTCAAATTAATATTATTTCAAGTTAAACAAATATCAACTTTATCTTAATGTTAATTGATTTCAGAGTGACTAGCACTATTGAAATAGTTATAAAAATGTTTGAAGTTGTAACGTAAACTGCACTTTATTGTGTAGGAGTAAGTTACTTTTCCATAAACTCATATTTGTTTACATTTTTGGCAAATATATCGCGAATGCAGATCAGCACCCTAATTGCGTAACACACTATTACTCTCAATTTGAATCATTTTGAAGCATATTGCTAATCCATTGCTTTATATGTTGGAAAAATGTGTCTGCTCAACAACGTAAAAAACGCAATGAATGTTGTTGAACTGTCAAAATGAAACCCATTGCTACTGATAGTGTGTTACGCAATTACCCCGCGGATTAGATCCCTGAATGCGTAGACATTTTTCGTCGGTTATAAAAAAAAACAATACGACCAGAGATTACCTCCTACATCCGAATGTTACTTCTTTATGACATGTAGTAGCTTCTGCCCGCGTGAATGTAGGTTTCATAGGGTTTACTTTTTTTTGCGGGGTACCGCGCAAAAAAGTTTTCTTATATATTCATTTTCATAAATAAAATTAATTATCTGCTATCTGCCAATGAAAGTCCCTTCAAAATCGGTCCAGTTTTGGGGATTAGCCGGAACAAACAGACAAAAATATTTGAAAAAATGTTTTGTTTTATGTAAGTACCGTTTAAACTAATTTCATATATGAATCATGCATCTATGTAAAAAGCTGTTATTTTGACATGACAAACAGACACCTCAATTTTATTTATTCATATGTATGTATATGAAGATTAGTGTAGATAAATCGAGTTTAACTTTTAACGTCGTTCAACAGTAATCCATTATACATAAGAAAAACCTACCAAGCTAATTAAAAAAACCGGCTATTTATAAAAAAAAAAACCCGCAAATCCAAATGTAAGGTTGTTAGCCTCTTGTGTCTGCACGTGTCTTACTAACCCATTTATATTGATGCATTGTGTATCGGAGGGACTCGTGGCTAAATAATAACAGCCGCACAGGTCGATCGATCAGGTTAAGCTACGCTTGCCGAGGTTGGTCCGTGGATGGGTGACCATCTTTACACACCGAGACCCCTCCGTGCCTCGGAAAGCACGTTAAGCCGTTGGTCCCGGCTGTCATTCGTGGATCTTTGACAGTTGTTACGGGTCGTCAGAAGACCGAAAGTCTGACAACCAGTCTTACGAAGAAGTATCGTATTACCCAGTAACTGGGTTGTGGAGGTCAGATAGGCAGTCGCTCCATTCATTAGCCTATTCTGTCCCACTGATGGACAGAGGCCTCCCCCAAGTCCTTCCAGGAACTCTTTTCTCGCGCCAACTCGAACCAGACCTCGCGGTACCTCCTAAATTCAATTGGGATGCATGAAGAAGCCTCCTCGTGTAGCGCAGTTTGTTCCGCCAGTTACTCAACTCAACCGAGCGCTCAGCGCATCCTGGACAATCACACCCAACACCTTATTTGACTGACCAATTCTTCCCTTGCGGTGGTAGGGCTAACGCCCGCCTGGTTTGCGACCACCCTCCCACCGCAGTCCGGCGTCAAGCAGCCTGCTGTGTTTCGTCGATGCGTGGGAGTTCCAGTGCCTTAGGCATCTTCTGGGAACGCTCGTTCCATCATAGACTTCATCCATCGCTTTCCATCAGGCGTGATACAGGTCAAGAGCGGGCCCATTCAGCAATTTTTTTTTAATTTTCCCTTTGTAAATAACTTCTAAGACTATGTAATAATTATACCAATTTTAATACTGAATAAAACATGTATTTATTTATTTATCGATTGTCCAAAATTCAACATTAATTAGGTATACATACCTACAAAAAAAAATCAAATCGAAACAGCTAATGTACAGACGCGAGACGCCAGCACATCAAGCTACTCGAAACTGTCAAATTTTCCCAATCATCTTTGAACCTTATAATTTAGCGTTAAAGTTGAAAATCTATTAGAGAAATTTGACAGATTGAAGTAGCTTGATGTGCTGGCGTCTGTACAGGTTTTTGTATTAAATGCATGGCGCGCTTACACGTGCCGATTTAGTCGCACGTTGACCTAAAGCCGCTGTTTACGACTAGTTGAGGTGTCTGGGCGTGTGACCTTCGGAGGTGCCGACGCAAGGACTTAACGGCAATAGTTTTTAGATGACTACGTTTTTTTATCTTTTTTTTCTTCTTTATTTTAAGGGCTTTATCGAAGAAAAAATGCGAAAATGTGCTGATGTTACAGGGCGAAGTTATCGCTTATCAAAGCGATAACTTCGCCCTGTAACATCAGAACAATTAACTAAACCTAAAAACAGATAACATTTTAAAACAGAAAATGTCAGTTTGTACAGTATCCTAAGCTCGTTCCGTTAAGACTGTACCGACCGCACAGTGGCGCCCTCATCGTTTTTTTGGTTATTTCATACAATTTAGAATGAAAATGCAGAAAATAAGCACGTTAAGTTGTGCTTCACAAGATTATACGTTAATATTATTAGAAGCGGTAGTTTTATATTGTTTAGTTTTATTATAATCCTTAAAACGGAATATAGTGGCCACTTTTATCCGTTTTAAGGATTATAATGAAACTAAACAATATAAAACTATCGTTTCTAATAATATTAACGTATAATCTTGTGAAGAACAACTTAACGTGCTTATTTTCCGCATTTTCATTCTAAATTGTATGAAATAACCAAACAAACGATGAGGGCGCCACTGTACGGTCGGCACAGTCTTAAAGGACAAGCCGGCGGGGCAATTGCGTAACACACAATCAATCGGAATCGGTTTCATTTTGACAGTTCAACAACATTCATTGCGTTATTTACGTGCTGAACAGACAAATTTTTCGAACTTATGAAGCAATGGATTAGCAATTTGCTTCAAAATGATTCAGATTGAATTGTGTGTTACGCAATTAGGGTGCGGGAAAGCATTACACTCTCCAATACCATACTTATTTATAGGGGCAAGTAAATTAAATCTCAAAGCCCCGAAACATTTTATATTGACGAGCCCTTTTTGGTTTCCGTACACGATTGATTGAGTACGCAAACCAAAAAAAATAAACAACCGATTTCCAAAAAAACACAACAAAGTGAAAAATAACTTTAATTTCAGAAGTCTGTGTCGTTGGTTCCGCATTTTCGTTTTTTGACATCGACTTCCGAAATTAAAAAATATTTTTCACTTTGTTGTGTTTTTTTGGAAGTCTAAAGTTGTATTTTTCACTTTTTAGTTGTACTTACCCCACACAAATTCAATTAACACTAGTGCATTGAAGAATTAAAGACATCAACTAAAAGAATCATCAAAATTCACATAGAAATGCTGGAGATGCAGTAGGTACATGTATGCATTTATGTTCGAAGTTATAAAACTTCGAACATAATAATTACCTAATGTATTATATACTAAAACCTTCCTGAAAGTATGTAGATCACATTAATGAAAGAATTATCAAAATTGGTTCATTAGTTTTTGAGAATATCGCGGACATACAAACATACATACGGGTCGAATATAGAACTTCCTTTTTTGAAGTCGATTAAAAAGGGCTGGTTGCTTAGCCTTATCCCAAGTATGACGGGGTTGGCTCCCAGTCGAACCGAAAGCAATGGACTTTTACATAGTACAGTCAGCCTATAGGTAATGTTCCCAGCTTCCCACAATCACGCGGGCCCAGTGCGGATTGGTAGATGTCACATGTCTTCGAATTTTTGGTTCTAGGACATGCCGGTTTCCTCACGATATTTTCCTTCACCGTTTTGAGAGCAATTCTGGGGATTAAAAAAATTACGCAAAGTAAAGCGCTTGTCTAGGTTCGAACCTGCATGGAGCAGCTGCATATTTGACTTCCACAACACAGTCATTGGGTAACACTGTACCCCTTGACAAGACTGGTTCTCGGACTTTTGGTCCCCGTATCAAAGAATTAGATATAGTTAAGCCGTTGGTTCCGGCTGTCATTTGTGGATCTTTGACAGTCGTTACGGGTAGTCAGAAGCCTGAAAGTCTGACAACGAGGGGCCCGTGGCTAAATAATAACAGCCGCACAGGTCGATCGATCAGGTTAAGCTACGCTTGCCGCGGTTGGTCTGTGCATGGGTGACCATATTTACATACCAAGACCCCTCCGTGCCTCGGAAAGCACGTTAAGCCGTTGGTCCCGGCTGTCATTCGTGGTTCTTTGACAGTCGTTACGGGTAGTCAAAAGCCCGAAAGTCTGACAACCAGTCTTACTAAGGGGTATCGTATTACCCAGTAACTGGGTTGTGGAGGTCAGAAAGGCAGTCGCTCCATGTAAAATACTGGTATTCTGCTGCATCCGGTCAGACTGGAAGCCGACCCCAATATAGTTGGGAAAAGGCAGGCAGATGATGATGATATGTATGTATTAATATGTACAGAGGCCCGCACATCAAGCTACCCCAGTCTGTCAAAGTTTCTCAATTGAAAATGAACCTTATTCCTTTGTATTAGTTGAAAATCTATCAATGAAATTTTACAGATTGGGGTAGCTTGATGTGCTGGCCTCTGTACCTATAAATTACTAAAAATAATTATAAATGATTAATCAATAATAATTAATAATTTTATAAACTTGATATGAACGGCTTGCCAACATGCAGATTTTGCAGATAAAGCCCGAGAGGTTTTCGTTGCGAGGTCAAATTTAAATTTGAATTAGGTTAAGTTAGTGTTTTAGAAATAAAATAATAAGTATAACAGACGGAAAAACACTAAATACATTTTTATTACATCCTAAATCGTTTTGAAACAAAAACTAAAAGAAATGTACGTCATCGGAATTTCAATCAACGTGTAAATGGCGGTTTATCATAAATCTTATTCTTACTAATAATATTATAAATGCGAAAGTTTTTGAGGATGGATGTTTGTTACTCTTTCACGCAAAAACTACTGAACGGATATTGATGAAACTTTACAGTAATATAGTTTATACATCAGAATAACACATAGGATACTTTTTATCCCGATATTCCCACGGGATCAAAACTTACGCGGTTGAAACCGCGGGGCGCAGCTAGTAACTAATATTCTCGACTTAGCTTGATTATGCTTGAGAATCGACTTTAATCATTTTAACGGCGCCAAACAAGTAGTCGAATTCTAGGCAGAGTCCGTTTAGATTGCTCACACGCTAAGAAGAAGAAGAATGTTGGTCCTTTTCGATCCCCATAGCAAGTTTATGCAGATTTCATGGTTTTTAGAGTTCCGTACCAAAATGGTAAGAACCCTTATGGTGCGACTCAGTCTGTTTGTCTATGTGTCTGTCTGTCCGTCTGTCACAGCTGGATATCTCCAGAACTACAAATGCTATCAACTGAAATTTGGAATAGTTATAGATGTCGTTTGCCCAACTATTTTGCAAATAAGATTTTTTTTTTTTTTGCAATGGACTGAAAGAGTGTCTTAATAAAAATTCGAAGTGGAGCTACTAGGTCATGTGGGGTATCATATGAAAGAGCGCTGTTTGCATATTCTCAAAAAAAAATCTTTTTTTTAGGGCTCATAGTTTTCTACTTTTGATGAAAAATGTAAAAAAAATATACCGTTCCTTATCTCCGAAGTTTGCATAGAGAAAAATCTGAAATTATTCTATGTGATAGAAGTTTATGTAAAGATTACAGGAAAAATAAAACTATATCTCTAAATATCACACTTTTTCTGAAATCATCAACAAAACTTAAACGGCAGTAAGTGTTAAAATTCTCTGGCGAATCTAGGCCTTGCCGATAACAATTTAAAAACATGATGGTACGGGACCCTCGATGAGCGAATCCGACTCGCTCTTGACTGGTTTTTTTTTTTCTTAAACACCATTGAAGACTTAGGAATCTAAAAAATCTATGCTGAGAACTGGTAATTGACCTCAAAGTATTGGCATCAAAGGGGTCAAAATCATTAAAAAGATCAGTACCTAAATAACAGGAGACCTTTAGGCCTAAAACGATAATACATAATTAATGTAAAATGTTAATTTTCATGTTAATTTGATGACAGGGCGCGACTCATATTACGCAGGACGTTAGATTAGGACCAAATTCCATATACAAGGTGTAACAGAATAAACGCAAGTCCTGAAAGTAGTTTGCTCATAATTGACTACTAAATCGATTTCAGTAACTTTTCATATAGGTATTTTTTCAAAAATTGTGATTTTTTTCATATTAACCGATGATTTGAGCCACATAAAATTAAACCTTATTTCAAGGTTATAAGACTCAATTTTAAATGATGTAATGCTAGTGTCAACACGATTTTCTTAATAAAAATAGCATGATTTAAAATAAATAAGTTTTGGTAATTGCTCAATACTCTAATTGGGGTATATGAGGTCTTGCGTTAATTATGTTACAGTTTGTATAAGGTGTTTCAAAATCAACTCTACAAACTTTAAGAGGTGCTTTAGACCATCAAACTGAACAACTTTCACTATGGGACCAACTCTGAAATCACGAAAAAAAATCAGCTGTTTAATACATTTTGGTCAAGTAGGTATTGAACTTTTGTATTAAACAGCATTATTTTTTTTCATTAATACATCTTCCTAAGTTAGATTTGTACCATAAGAACTATCTCTTATGGAAAAGTGAATACGATACAAATCTAACTTAGAAAGATGTATTAATGATTCTAATGATTATAATTCTGTAAATACGGATCTTCTAAAATAAATATCACTACGAGTAAAATATATATAAATGGAGTGTTATTTATAAATACATATTATGCAATTATGACGAAGAGAAAAGATAGTTTTTTTTTTATATATATAATTATATAGATTACTAGCAGCGCCCCGCGGTTTCACCCGCATAAGTGTCGATCCCGTGGGAATATCAGGATAAAAAGTATCCTATGTGCTATTCTGATGTATAAGCTATATTACTGTAAAGTTTCATCCAAATCCGTTCAGTAGTTTTTGCGTGAAAGAGTAACAAACATCCATCCATCCTCACAAACTTTCGCATTTATTATATTAGTAGGATTAGTAGGACTAGCTTTTGCCCGCGGCTTCGCTCGCGTTAAATTCGGGGTAACCCGGTTAAAAAAAAAGTAGCCTATGTCACTCTCCATCCCTTCAACTATCTCCACTTAAAAAATCACGTCAATTCGTCGCTCTGTTTTGCCGTGAAAGACGGACAAACAAACAGACACACAAATACACTTTCACATTTATAATATTAAGTATGGATTCTAATGATTATAATTCTGTACACGGATCTTCTAAAATAAATATCACTACGAGTAAAATATATATAGGGTGACTGGTAATTAGTGACCGATACCTAAACACGTGATTGTACTCATGATAACAAACGACTTTTACTATGGGACCAAACCTGAATTCGCGAAAAAAAAATCTGCTGTTCAGTACCTACATTTTGACCAGTTAGGCGAACATAAATGACTGAACAGCAGATTTTTTTTCGCGAATTCAGGTTTGGTCCCATAGTAAAAGTTGTTTGTTATCATGAGTACAATCACGTGTTTAGGTATCGGTCACTAATTATCAGTCACACTATATAAATAGAGTGTTATTTAAATAATAAATACATATTATGCAATTATGACGAAGAGAAAATATAGTTTTTTTTTTTTTTTTAATATAATTACACAGTTTATTCCTAACATGGTTTAGTTAGCCGGTTGACATTCCAGTCACATTATTATTTACTGAATGTCAACTGACTGACTGGTATTATAACAATGATACGTGAAGGTTACATACTTTAGAATTAGATAATTGTTATTAATAAAAAAATATTCACCTACGAAAACGTCGTGAGGAAACCGGCATGTCCTAGAACCAGAACCAAAAATTCGAAGACATGAGACATCTACCAACCCGCACTGGGCCCGCGTGGTGATATATGGCCCACTCCCTCTCATAGAGAGGAGGCCTGTGTCCCAGCAGTGGGAACGTTATAGGCTGATCATATTAACTAGAGTTGCCGCGAATACTCGCTATTATTCGGTATTCGGCATTACTCGTCATTTTTTTGATATTCGTCGAATACCGAATAATAGCTAGTATTATTCGGCATTCGGCGAATAGTCGTCGAAAATAAACTTTTAACGAACAAAAGAACTAATGAGTTAAAAATAATCATTTTTTAAATTATTTTCCTTAATAAAACAATACACAATATCAATTATTATCTGTAATATGTGCCTGTGCCTATCATATTCATGAAATTAAATTAGTAAGGCTTTTTAATTAATATTTAAAATGGAAAATTAAGTTTACTACACATATGTAGGTATGTATAACATGAAACAGATTTCTTTAACTTTATTGTTTTCTTTTCTCACAACCTTAGAAGAAATTAGAAATATTTTTAATGTGTTTAATGTTTTTTTTTATGTCGAATAGTAATGTCGAGTTATTCGACTATTCGCCAAAGTGAATGGCGATTAATCGGTATTCGATTATTCGCTATAAACACTATTCGCGGCAACTCTAATATTAACATCTGTATAATTGCACCCTCATCATCATCTGCCTGCCTTTTCCCATGTTGCGGTCGGCTTCCAGTCTAACCGGATGCAGCTGAATACCAATATTTTACATGGAGCGACTGCCTATCTGACCTCCACAACCCAGTTACTGGGTAATACGATACCCTTTAGGCTGGGCTTCTGACGACCCGTAACGACTGTCAAAGATCCACGAATGACAACCGGGACCAACGGCTTAACGTGTTTCCCGAGGCACGGAGGGGTCTCGGTGTGTAAAGATGGTCACCCATCCATATTTACATACCAAGACCCATCCACAGACCAACCGCGGCAAGCGTAGCTTAACCAGATCGATCTACTTGTGCGGATGTTATTATTTAGCCTCGAGCCCCTCTGTATAATTGCACCCTATGTTCACAAAATGAATAAATGAATTTGAATCATTCTGTATTCACCTACTATCTGATACTGCGTTTGACTGTATAATTGTAGCGGTATCTACAACGCCACATTCGAACATCGCGTCATACTGCCGTCAGAAAAATCCTGCATCTCGCAAGCAGAGTTTACCGCGCAACTAGCATACAGGGTTACTTTTCAATGACCATCCAAATTTAAGGATGTGGTACAGACCATCAAACTAAACAACTTTCTCCATGCGACCAACATCGTAATCTCGAATAAAAATTCATCGGTCCCATACGTTTAGGTCGAGTAGGTATTGAAGTTTTCTATGGGACAGTTGATAATTTTTTCGCGATTACGATATTGGTCCCATGGAGAAAGTTGTTTAGTTTGATGGTCTGTACCACATCCTTAAATTTGGCTGGTCATTGAAAAGTAACCCTGTATACAGCGTGTATCGTTTGGGCTATAGCTATCTTGATGCACTAAATATAACAGCTGGTATAGAGTCACTATACATAGTTTCAACTCAAAATAAAATACTCTAAGAATTGATACCAAATTTTCGGTTTCATTGGTTTCTTAAATTCAAATCATAACAAACGTGTCACCGCACTACGTAGGTCAATAACTTTTTAAGTTACTTGCCAATATCACGATAAATCTCTTCCGTAACTCTGCGCGCCTAGTACCGTAGCCTACTGCAGCGCAGGCGGTGTTTGTCGGCGCCAACTGACGGAATATTCCGCCGCCGCCGCGCGCGCGCGCAATAAGCCATACGTACTTTACCGTGATGTAAAAATTAATGTGTAATTCTAATTATTGATTTACAGTTTACTCGTTAATATTAAGCCAGAAATTGCACGTAAAAACTGGAATAACAAAACTTACGTATACAATCGTAACAAAGTTTAGGAAGGTACCTAGGTTAACTAGTTTCATCCCTTATTATTACTTTATACCGAGTAAACAGTAAAATCTTAAAGCTTTGCTTAATTTAGTAAATTGACTTACATTTTTAAAGATGGGGTTCGATGTGGTGACCTTGGTATTGTATGCACAAGGCCGCTCACTTGTTCATGGACACACATTACGTAGCATGTCTGGTGTTATTGTCCTGAAAGCGGCCTCAATCCGCACTTTAATTTGTATCACACTGCACTGCGTACACTACACACGCACTATGGGTGCTGACCGTCGTTGCTCAGCACTCGCCATAGGTACCTGATTACCTATGGTTAGAGGCACCAAGCCGATGTACCATCCGAGATCAAACTAAAACATGCCGACGAAGGCATCTATCGACGCTCAGCATCTGGTCTACTCTCAATAAAACGGCGACGGTACAGTTCTCGGGCAACTCGCAAATTACTGATGCGCATAATTATCATAGGGATAAAAACGAGTGTACTAGACGCAGGACAGATGTCGACTGACGGCGACGAGCAAAGCAATAACAAAAATGAAGCTCCTATTCCCTGCTATCCTGGTACGTAAATATTATTTCGTTAAATTTGATACCTATAGGGTAGCTGTCCCTATTAGTGTCCACTACTGTTAAAAATATTATTCAAGATTATTTTACATACTAATAATAATTTCAACTAAACTCCGTTAAACTTTTAAGTAAATCTAACACAACCGAGCAAACTAATTACGAATTCAAAATTGAAAAATCATTCATTTTTTTTTTTTGGGTGGGAAAATCATCAATGACTCAGCTGCCGCCCTGGGTGGGGCGGAAGGCTGAAGGAAGTGTTAGACTCTTACTGACTAAATACCACCCTGTTCCTTCAGTTGCCCTTGCATTCCGGGTTATCTCGTTAGAATATTCCCGCAATCCCGGAAATTCCCAAAACTCCGGAAAATCATTCATTTCAATCCATTAAAGATCATAATATGGGTTCGCGTTATCTCGTTATAAGTCTGAAATAAAAATTGTATTTACCAGGAGTAATTGAAACTACACGGACTGCAATTGGTTCACGTACCCTAAAACCCAGGTTTACACACACATCGATGTTACATTGTGTGTGTAACGACGTAATCAGGGTTCTGTGAGCAAACGATATTCAATTCGGAAATAACAATTCCTGTTACTCATGCGCTTCTAGTACTTTTATTAATTTCTTTCGACAGTTAGATGCAATTTTGCGACATTTTCTTATTTGAATTATAATAACAAAGACTAAACGTGCTCAAACTAATAAAACCTATGTACCACTCAAACAGCACCGACAGACCGTGAACTGCGATAATTCTTTCGGTTAGTTCTACACACAAAAATTATGCATGCGTGGTATTATTTTGTAATAAAAAAAAACGATTAACTTGTTGCTAATAATTTACGTCTTATTTAGTAAAAAAATAACCTTATTTTAAAAATTATGAACGGAACCCACTGTGATTTTATTTGTACTAGGAGAAGAATAAGTTGCGAAGAGGTGAATTGAAATGATGTTTTGGGTTCAGTTCGACAAAAAAATGGTTTCTAAATCCTTTTCCTATTCTAAGTACTAATGGCAAATAATAATGTTTATTTAAGCAATTAATTGCCGGTAGGATGCACGTAAGGATTCGATTTTTATGATCAATTCAATGGTTGTACAAGCTGTCGATTTTTCGAAAAAATCGTTTTAATGCGATCTTCAAGCAAATCGATTCAATAGTAACGTGAATCGAATCTCTTGGATCGTATGTGTAAATAAAGGCTCTTAATAGTTCAAGTTCATATTTGCCCAAAGCATTGTGCTGAAAATCATAAACAGCGAATAGGTAGGTTTATCTATTTCAAACAAGATCAATTACATAAGTATGCCGACACTTTTTAACTTGTCCGAAGATTGAAACATATTAGTCATCCATCTGAATTAAAGTCATTGAATTACGCTGGAAAGGTTATCAAATATTATTGACGTACCTACCTGACTGGCAACTGTAAATATGTCACAAAACAGAGGTGTGTTAAATGTTGTTTAAAATTTTTTAATTACGATTTTTCAATGAATTTTTAGAAGATCGATGTAAGAAGAGCACGGGATTCGATCTGTGAATCGAATGAAAAATCGAATTAAAGCAAAAAATCGTTCATCTTTATGGCCACCAAAATAAAAGGTTAGAAATAATGTTAGGAAATTTACAGGAATATTGTTTTTGAATTAGGTATTTACTGTATTGTAGGTATGATGGAAAGGTGGGTAGCGGGTGGAAGATTACTACGAGGTAGATAATAATTATCTACAAAATAATCTTCTACAAAAGGACAACTACGTAAAAAACCAACAAGTGTGTAAATGATACGTGACAATTCAAGCAGGTATCTAAATATTTCGTTAACTTTTGATACCTAGACCAATTAATTGTATTGTAGGTAGCTAGTTCACAAACATAATCAAAGTTTTGGAAAAGTCAGTAATAATATTTTGTGAATAAAAAATAAACATGCGGAACCGTTTATTCAGAAATACCAGGAGTAGGAGGTTTATCTTTACTTACAAATAGTTCGTTGACACCGATCAGCTGTTTTAGTGCTAGTGATGTGTTTATTTCAATTTGAAAAGTTCGGTTTCTGGTATCAATGTATTAAAAAATCTCATAACTTCCGAACATGTAGCGATAGGATTAAAAAACCCTTCCTATATCGTTTGATATCATCCAAAGAAGCCGTGGCCTTTGTATGTATATACCTTTTCCGTTACAGATTGTATACAACGGCCCGTCATGAATCATCGGGCAGTTGCCCCCCAGACACAACACCCGTCTGGTCGGAGGATCCTGCCTTTTCTATGGAGGATGAGTGAACTTTACACCCTGTTCCTCATACCTCTATACAGTCATCATCTGCCGAGCCTTTTCCCAACTATGTTATTGTCTGCTTCCAGTCTAACCGGATGCAGCTGAACACCAGTATTTTACATGGAGCGACTGCCTTTCTGCCCTTACAACCCGTTAATGGGTAATACGATACCCCCTGGTAAGAATTGTTGTCAGACTTTCGGGCTTCTGAGTACCCGAACGACTCATTGATCTGCATATGACAGCCGGGACCAACGGCTTAACGTGCTTTCAGAGACACGCGGGGTAATTGTGTAACACACTATCAGTACCAATGGGTTTCCTTTTGACAGTTCAACAACATTCATTGCGCTATTTACGTTTCTGAGGAGACACATTTTTCGAACATATGAAGCAATGGATTAGCAATATTTTCTTCAAAATTAATTAGATTGAGAATGTGTTACGCAGATAGGGTGTGGTTCGGGCGCATACATTAACAGGACCTCCGACCGCGAATCACCTCATCGCTAACGTCCCGTGTCGCCTATTTACGATCACAGCAGCATACATATTTGCCAGCAGATTTTCTATTCATAGAATTGATCAGAAAGCCAATTTTTGTAATTAAAAAAATTTGTCAAAAAAAACCGACTTCCAAAAAAATACTACCAGTGAAAAATAACTTTCATTTCGGAAGTCGGTGTCTCTGTATCTGTATTTTAGTTTCAATTAGTAGTTGTTTTTTTGGAAGTCGGGATTTTTTTGTATTTTATTTTATTTCTCGCTTTATAGTGGGTCTGTTTATAATTTAAGTTACAACGTCCATTTACGCCCAATAAACGTACCAAAATGGGGCAGTTATTGGGCGTTTATTGGGCATTTACTCAATACGTCCCAAAATGCCCAGGCTAAAACCCATCCATGCCCACAACCCTAATAGACGGTATTATATCCTATATTATGCCTTAATAAAATAAAAATAAAATACAATGAATCGTGCGTGAAATCTTGGTCAGGGCGTCATATATTTTGTAAACATCTCCTTTGTAGGAATGCACTATATCGATCATGAGCGAGTTCATACTGGCCGATTTTCGAGTGACTGAGACCACAACCACGACCTTTTTTGAGGACTGGATCCGCGCCTGCATCTCAGCTACAATCAATTTCAAAAACTAGTCAAAATGTAGGGAAATTAGAGGCATTTTTGACAGACGCTCATAAAATTACTAGAATTGCCCCTCTGGTATTAAGGGCCTATACTACCTCAACTGGCTTAGAATGATCCTCCGTTATGTCGAAAATACTGCAGCATTAATTTTGAAATAAATATATGGTAAAGTTGAGGATTAATGTTAGGTCTTATGTTAGACGAAAACACGATTCCATAAAATTTTCTCGATAGAAAAAAACTCCAAAGTTACCTCCAAACCGAACAATAAACCGCTGGTATTCAAAAAATACTTCAAATTAGATCATGTAACTTTGTATACTAATCGAACTAACTATAAAGCAGGTCTTATGTTATTTACTTTTTTTTAATTACCATTATTTTCCCCGTAAAAAGCAAATACCTAAACTATTGGCGCTGCCTGCCGCCTAGCACCGCACTCTGTCTCGCTCTCACGCAGTCCGCGAGCAGTATCGTGCGAGCGAGATAAAGAGTGAATTTTAGCTGAGGTAGTGTAGGCTCTTAATTAATGTCATCATTATGCAGTAACTTAAAAAGCTAAAAATAAAACTAAGTCTATCTTGCTATAAGTACGAATTATATTAATGTTAAGTATATAGGATACATTATAAATCACTAAACAGGTTCTACAAGGCCCAATTTCTAGTATAAATAAATAAAAATTCAGATAGCCTATGTCAGGGCTGTCGCACTCAAGAAAATATGTCAGATGTCTCAGGAAAAGTATGAGCTTCGGCAATGATCGTCGATCTTCGGAAAAACGAAGGGGGCAATACTCGTCATTTTAAAAACGTTCACAGTCAGCACCCTAATTGCGTAACACATCATTACTCTCAATTTGAATACTTTTGGAGCATATTGCTAATCCATTGCTCCATATGTTCGAAAAATGAGTTTGCTCAAAAACGCAAATAACGCAATGAATGTTGTTGAACTGTCAAAATGAATCCCGTTGCTACTGATAGAGTGTTACGCAATTACACTGCTGATCTCAGTCTCAATCTGTCAAAAAATCCTCTAATTTCCCTACATTTTTTAACATTTGTTTGTCGCCAAGATGAGACTGCGACTAGATTTTGAACGTTTTAAATTACGTGAATTGGCCTTCTGTTATAGAGCAGTTGCCACCATTTAAGTACTTACCTTTCTTGTATCACCATGATTAGAATATCATAGATTTACAAATGCGACCGGAATAGGTAACCCGGTGGAGGGAACACTTAAAACAAACGCACAATGATAGGTGCACTGCTACTAAGCGCGGCATAGGCAATTCAAAACAAAAAAGCGTAGCCTCTGTGGGGGGTTTACTCTGCGGCCCAACGTTCGTGCTATATCGTAAACACGAAGATTACCGAAGCCCATAACTTCTCTGGTTTAACTGTGCTCAGGAAAATAAAGAATTACTAATAGGTTGAGTTTATAAAATGGTCGTCGGCATTTTTAGTTTATTTAATGCCATCCTTATACACCGGTAAAGTTCAGAATCGCCAATAATTCTTGTATATGCTGCTATTTATAAAATAAAGAAAGAAAAAGTATTTATTGTGACTCGTACAGGAAGATTACAAACTAAACTGAACACAATCATAAATTTAAAAAAAAATAATAAAAATAAAATTTAAAAAAACAGTCCTGGCAAAAAGGGTCCTATCTCAGCATGATGCAAATGTTTATTGGTTAAAAAAAAAATTGCACGACCATAGTACAGTTACATAAAGTGTAAATGTACTATGTCGTGCAAATTTTAATAGGTGTAACTGTTACACCCATAAATTTATGGGTAACGACATTTATTATTACAGCACATTTTAAATTGGCCGGATAATTAAAAACCTGTCTAATAGATCTACTTGTAGTGAGTATTTATAGGACTTTAATGGGATCAAATTCCTTGAAGTCTTTTGGTGTTTTAATCCAATTTGATTTTGACAGTTCAACAATATTCTGTTGTAACGTATGATTCTACAATACTTTGAAAAACTTGATACCTCTATGGATTTACTAGCTTCTGCCCGCAATTTCGGCCGCGTGAAATTTCTTGTTCTTACCCCGGACCCACCCCGTCGTATCGTAACGCCTGCCCGCGCTATTACGTCATTTTCACTTAGCGTTCTTACCGACCTTGTTTTTTTTTTGTTTTTTTTCTTGGCTCCTGAGTGTCCTAACATGATGTTAAATAGACTATAGGCTGTCTCAAGAATTGGGCTAACAAATGAAAAAAAAAAATTCAAATCCAACTGGTATTTCCAGAGATTAGCGCGTTTAAACAAACAAACTCTTCAGCTTCATTATTAATATCGTCTGTAAACGATGTCATCTGCCTGCCTAGCTTTTTATCAACTAATTTGCGGTCAGTTTCCAGTCTAACCGAATGCAGATAAATACCATTATTTTACATGGAGCGACTGCCTATCTGACCTGAGATTTCCACAACCCAGCGGGGTAATTGCGTATCACACTATCAGTAGGGTTTCGTTTAGACAGTTCGACAACATTCATTGCGTTATTTACGTTGTTGAGCAGACAATTTTTTCTAACATATGAAGCAATGGTTTAGCAAATATCTTTCAAAATGATTCAGATTGAGATTGATAATGTGTTACGCAATTCGGGTGCACTTTTTAGTTGCAATAAATTTTGTCAAGTGGTAACACAATACCCCTTCGCAAGACTGGTTGTCAGACTTTCAGGCTTCTGACTTCCCGTAACGATTGTCAAAGAACTGCGAATGACAAACGGGATTCATTATAAATACTTAACCAATAGTCGTGTAGTATTTTAGATTTTGCTTGCATTGAAATTCCTACAAACAGACATTATGACATGATTTAGAACGTTGTATTATATATAATGCCTGAGGTGTTAAAATTCTGCAAATAGTCTAAATATTCAATACGATTTCCTGAGTTTAGTATTAATATACATATTACAACTGGTTCACCTTACTAAGTCAAAAAAAGTTAATCATGCAACTTTTAACATTTAAAATTAAATGTCTACATGCATAAAATATATTATTCTACTTGGTTTAACCAGTTTCTGATTTGAATTAGAGGTTAATAATAATAAATGTTACTACCGGGAGCGCTAATCTCGATAGCGTGATCATCTCGATATTGAATCACTGTCTATCGGTCAAAGTACAGTTGACAATGGAAAAAGGTACCTAACTTCAAATGACACGGATAACAGTGGCCACTATATTCCGTTTTAAGGATTATAACAAAACTAAACAATATAAAACTACAGTTTCTAATAATATTAATGTATAATCTTGAGAAGCACAACCTAACGTGCTTATTTTCTGCATTTTCATTCTAAATTGTATGAAATAACCAAACAAACGATGAGGGCGCCACTGTGCGGTCGGCATAGTCTTACAGAACGTTAGCGTGCAAGATTGACAGTCCTTTTACTGTGTACTGGGCAAGTGTACACCTGCACAGAAATAGGAAATAGGTACATTTAGTGTGTAACTTGTTTTGTTTACTAAGAAATTACTAACACCTTTTTTTTTCTTTTTGTTTTGTGTTTATTGTTAATAACCCTACTAAAGATATCTTGGTAAAAAGGTATGGACGTATGTCTGAAATAAAGATAAATTATTATTATTAAAGGCTCCGCGGCTCTAATATAACAATTTCTATGAAAACTTCATGGAAATTGTTCTATCAGAATCCCTTCGCACCGTCGCCGTCGCGTCGCGCCCCATTAATTTTCCCAATATTAATATTTTCAGCGGTTTAATTATCATAGTGGATAAGCTCGCCCCCTATTATATGGGACGTAAATATGACTGGCGTAATGTGGCTGTACAGACGCCAGCACATCAAGCTATCCGAACCTGTCAAATTTTCCTAATCAACTTTGAACCTTATCTTATACTTTAGCGATAAAGTTGAAAATTTATTAAAGAAATTTGACAAATTGTAGTAGCTTGATATGCTGGCGTCTGTACTGTAATGTTTACCTCTGGTTAATCATTCAGGGAATACAGGCTCGGTGATAAGTTATGTAAAAAAAACCGACTTCCAAAAAAGACACTGCAAAGTGAAAAATAAATTTAATTTCTGAAGTCAGCGTCTTTGTGTTTGCCTTTTTGTTGTTTGCCACCGACATCCGAAATTAAAGTTATTTTCACTTTTTAACGTCTTTTTTGGAAGTCGGTAGTTATTTTTTTAATAAAAAAATTTAATTTTTCAATTTTAAGTTTTACTTACCCCACACTAATTCGTATAACACTACTTGCTATGTAAATATCAGTGACAAGAAGTCATAACATCATCAATATAAACTAAGTGTCAAAATACCTATTATTGAAGCTAACTTAAAAACTTTCCAAACAAAGTTAATAAAATGTATTTGGGACCACCCCTGAGGCATACTCAATCCATTAAAAAAATATTTTTTGAAATCGGTTTATAATTGCGGTAGATATCGCGTAACAAAAAAAAAAAAGTCGAATTGAGAACCTCCTCCTTTTTAGAGTCGGTTAAAAAATAAACTGATTTACATCCGTCACCTCACACATCAGTAATGTTATTCTGTTAAAATCTCACCGTGAAATCTTAGGTGAAGTGAGCTGTCACTAGTGTCAATCCCTAGCATCAGGTGGAATGACAACTCACTTTAAACTCACTTCACCTAAGTTATCACGGTGATGTTTTTACAGAATAGCACCGAAGGTCAAGTTGAAAATTATTTCTTACATCGCACTTTACACTTTTTATTTATTTGGGTTTTATTTTTTATCTGCTGTATATTATATCATGTGCTTTCCTTTTTACTCATTAATGATTTTAATAATTAATTAATTCAAGAACTGAGTACAATACAAATAATTATGGCTCCTAGTGAAAGTGAAGGCACTTTTGATGTTTTTAAAAAGCGTTTTAATAGTAGTTCAATCTGCCTACCCTTTTCCCAAAAATACTTAGGGTCGGCTTCCAGTCTAACCGGATGCAGCTGAATACCAGGATTTTACATGGAGCGACTGCCTATAACTGGTTGTCAGATTTTTGGGCTTCTGATTACTCGTAACGACTGCCATTATGAAGCAATGGATTAGCAATATCTTTCAAAATGACTCAGATTTTGATTGATAGTATTAAGAGCCTATACTACCTCAGCTAAAATTCACTCTTTATCTCGCTCGCACGATACTGCTCGCGGACTGAGTGAGAGCGAGACAGAATGCGGTGAAACATAAAACCTACTTTATAGTTAGTTCGGTTAGTATACAAAGTTTCATGATCTAATTTAAAGTATTTTTTGAATACCAGAAAATTTATTAATTTTGGATTTAATTAGAACTTGGTTTATTGTTCGGTTTGGCGGTAACTTTGGATTTTTTTTCTATCGAGAAAATTTTATGGAATCGTGTTTTCGTCTAACATAAGACCTAACATTAATCCTCAACTTTACCATATATTTATTCCAAAATTAATGCTGCAGTATTTTCGACATAACGGAGGTTCATGCTAAGCCATTTGAGGTAGAATAGGCCCAGATGCTGGTTATTCGAATTTCAGGCCATAGATCAACGAATGACAGCCGGGACCTATGACAGAATAATGCACGTTATCTTTTTGTACTTAAAGGTCCTTTTTCCTTCATCCCCAGAGTGATATGTCAACACGCAGTACGTCCACATCGTTCCGCGCTCGCCGCGGCCACAAGGAGCGCTCCAAGAACTTCACCGAGCTGGAGAAACGAACAGTCCTCGAGCTGATAGCACGCCACCGCGACGTGTTGCGACAGGGACGCTCCAACAACGCGACCAACAGGAGCAAACAGGTACCTACATCAATATCATCAGCCCACAGAAGTCCCCGAATTTCGCTCACAGCGAACAATCTCACCGGAGACCAGCCTTCGGCGCGGGAGATATAGTGCACAAGTGTGTGCGCAGACACAGGTGCACTCTCTCTTCCCTCACTCTCATTATCCGATGTCAGTTTCCAGTCTAAACCGGATGCAGCTGAATACCAGTGTTTTACATGGAGCCACACACAACACAGTTACTGGGTAACACGACCCCCCTCTGTAAGACTGGTTGTCAGACTTTTCGGCTTCTGACTACCCATAACTACTGTCAGAAATCTACGAATGACAGCTGGGCCCAACGGATTAACGTGCTATCGGAGGGGTCTCGATTATGTAATGGATTACCACCAATCTACCATAGAAGAGATCAAAAACATTCAAAACCCGAAACCAAAGACACGAGTCTAAAACAGAAGAAGATCTAGCGGGGTATCCGGGGGGGGGGGGGGGGGGTGTTTCAGGGGATCAAACCTGAATAACTTCAATAAATTAAACATTTAAAGGTCATCACTTATTACTGCACCGCTCCAGCGCAGTAACCGCTCGTCACCACCTCTAAAATTTCCTCCCGATTGTCGCCACGCACCGTCAGCAAGACGACCATTCGCTGCTGGCATGCCACCTATGAGATGACCACTTTGTTTTGCGCCGCTTAGGGCCCATTCACACGTACCGTACCACAACCACACCACACCACATCGCAGCGACAAAATGTGGTCAAGCTGTGGTGTTACGTGTGAATACTGTCGCTGCGGCTTCTTGCGGTGCCGTTGTAGTACAGTCAACAGCAAAAGTCGCTTAACACTTCAGTTTTTTAATCTCAGTTATTGAGCAAAATATTTGCTCAAAATTGTATTGTACTTCTGCTGCAATTTTGAACAAATATTTTGTCAAAAACTGACATTAAAAAACTGAAATGTTAATCGACTTTTGATGCTGACCGTACCTACAAAATGTTTTGTAAACGTTGTGTTTACGATGTGGCCGGCCTTTAGTTCGCGGCGTCGCTGGTGGTTGCGTTGTGGTTGCGACGTGACTGCAATGTGGTCGGTATCACACACGCGGGCGATAATGGCCCCGATTCAGTTGTTCACAAACTAAACTAAATTTAAGTTCAGTGCATTTTTTTCTTTCTATTTCATTATGAAAAGGACAGAAGATAAATATTAGTTTAGTCCTGTCAAATTAGATAATCCATAGACAAGTTTAGACGTGATTAAAAAATTGGCTACTAATAATACGTCAGGCGCTGACTAAGTTGACATGACTAAACTAATATTTATCTTCTGTCCTATTCCTAATTAAATAGAAAGAAAAAGATGCACTGAACTTAAATTTAGTTCAGTTTTTGAACAACAGAATCGGGGCCAATGACGGCAAAATGTGGTCCGTGTGATTGAATTATTAAGTTTTATACAAATTAGCGCCTGCCCACGTTTTGTGGTTGTGGTTCCTGTGAAACAAGCCTTAATAGTTGGTAGCTTACCATCTACGTATCAATGGCATGTTTTCAGCTTACAGACGTGTTTGCGAACATTAGGTGCAGCACAGACGGCACACTTTTTGTGCGATCGAGTCTGCGGCGCACAAAAAGTCTGCATGGCGCGCAAAAAGTCGGTCGCGGATTTTTCACAGACTCAACGCACACGACGCACATCTTCGACCATTCTGTCGGCAGAGCTGTAGGGACGTAGACGCTATGGAAATCGTGCAGAAATCGCGAAGTATTATTTTGATAATAAATCGCGCCATGATAATAGATCGCGTGCGTTAAGTCCACCCGTAGCAAATGCAGATTGCAGACTAAAGTGTGTGTCGTCTGCGTTACCGCGCGTTGAAGCAAACGTTCAATTTTTTTCACACACTTTTTGTGCGGAGCGGCGCGGCGCGGTCTGCCCGAATTACACGGATTTTTTGTGCGCCGGACTTTTTGCGCATCGTGTGCGTTACTGCATATAATTGCATAGGTTCTATTTTCACAGACTAAAAAGTGCGTCACGGATAGTCTGTCTTCTGCGCTGCTCCTTATGGGAGTGTGAGAATTTACGGACGCCGCGCCGCGCCGCCGCGCCGGGGAAATAACCGTGCGAGCGGCGCGAAGACCGCGCGTGGGCGGAAAGGCGTCTGTATGCATTCCACTTGCAAGCGTTTCTTCGCCGGGTAGCGGACTGCTCGCGAAAAGCGCGCGGTCGTCGCGACGTGTGACACTTCGCAAGGCGCACTGTCCACTATCCTGTATTGTCATCGTAAAATTTACTTTAATGCGTTGATTTAAAATGCTAACTTGAACGACAAGTTATTGGAGAGGTGCTGTTATAATAAATTATGACCTTAAGTCAGTTAATTTATTATCTGTAATCTGTCATTGAGTCTTATCTTAACTCTTGACCACTAATTGAATTCTTTTACCAATGATATTCCAATATTGTTTATATGATATAAAAAGATACGATTATTTGATAAAAAATAATCTTTTTATCGGATAGCTGTAGTTACGTAAAGATTATCGTCCGCTATCAGTTACAATTTGTAATGCTTCCGTGGTAGCTCAAAATTAACTAAATTTTAAGTGCCTATACTACCTGAGCTAAAATTCACTCTTACCTCGCTCGCACGATACTGTTAGCGGATTGAGTGAGAGCGAGACAGAGTGCGGTGTTAGGCGGCAGGCAGCGCCAATAGTTTAGGTATTTGCTTTTTACGGTGAAAATAATGATAATTTAAAAAAAAAAAACACAAGACCTGCTTTATAGTTAGTTCAGTTAGTATGCAAAGTTTCATAATCTAATTTGAAGTATTTTTTGGATATCAGCGGTTTGTTGTTCGGTTTGGAGGTAACTTTGGAATTTTTTTCTATTGAGAAAATTTTATGGAATCGTGTTTTCGTCAAACATAAGACCTAATGTGAATCCTCAACTTTACCATATATTTATTTCAAAATTAATGCTGCAGTATTTTCGACATAACGCAGGATCATGCTAAGCCATTTGAGGTAGTATAGACCTTTAAGGATTCCATTAAAGAATACAGGCATTCAAATTTCTTCCACGTGTGCCAATAGGTACCTACTTAAATGGAACTGACGGTCATAAGGTCACCGGAGACAGTCACCCACTACCAGTTACCTTACTATTGAACAAATAAATGAAAAAGTGTTTAATCACAGATTGATCATTTTTAACCGACTTCAAAAAAAGGAGGAGGTTCTCAATTCGGTTGATTGTTTTTATGTTTGTTATCTCATAACTCCGTTATTTAAAAGCCGATTTGCAAAATTACTTTTTATTTAAAAGGATTTTACTTTCATATTGGTCCCATAGAAATTTCATCAAAGTTTCGTTTTTTAAACGTAAACTGTAATTACTGGTAAAAAGTCAAGTAAATGAAATTGCGTCGTTTGCTTTCCTATGACTTTTCAGCGGCGCATTTTAAAAGTTTGAAAGTTAAATGCATCGATACAGTCGCAAAATCGCAGATCGCCGATGGTAAAAGTAGCGCGCGTGCTTTCGCCCTAAATGCACCTTCAAACAGGCGCGATTCGCGTCGCGTGTCGCGCCCGTTTGTAGGAGCCTTAAATGCGTTTAGCGCTAAACACGTTCTTTTCCGTCAATCGTTTGAAAATAAACGATTGACGAAAATATAACGATTTTAAGAGACATAGGCGGCCCGTACACAGTCAATCTCGTTCGCGATCCGCGGTCAAAATCAATGATCGCGATCCAGATTGATAATGTACGAATCGTGAATGTACGGATCGTGGTTCGCGATCATTGATTTTGACCGCGGATCGCGAACGAGATTGACTGTGTACGGGCCGCCATACATAACGATGTTTTAAATGTGTTCAAAAGTTAAAAATGTGTTTAATGATTTGTGGTGCAGGCAGTAAAAAATCTTCAAATTCTGGTCCTAAAGGAACCTACAGACTACAACCAAAATGAATTTAGAAACTAGCTTAAACCTATTGCTTCGCCCGCGTGACGGTCGGAAGTTATCCCACAGGAACAAACTACCGGAATAAAAATTTTCTTATGTCTTAAGTCAGCTCGTGGTCTATCTGTGTGACGGTTTTAAATTTTTGCGCGGGCCCCTAATTCTTTTTCTAAAATAAAAGTAAATTACCTAAGTTACTCCTTATAACAACAGTTATCTGCCAGTGAAAGTCCCGTCAAAATCAGTCCCGCCGTTTCGGAGCTTAGCCGGAACAAACATACACACAGACAAAAATTATAAAATTAGTTTTTCTGTCAGAAGTACCGTATATAAGGTGTTAAAAAATTAACCTTACAAACTTTAAGAGATGCTTTGGACCACCGAACTCAACAACTTTCACTATGGGACCAACTCTGAAATCACGAAAACAAAATCAGCTGTTTAATACAAAAGTTCAATACCTAGTTGACCAAAATGTACAGCTGATTTTTTTTCACAGCTGATTTCAGAGTTGGTCCCATAATGAAAGTTATTCAGTTCGATGGTCTAAAGCACCTCGTTATAGTTTATCGGGTTAATTTTTTAACACTTTGTATACTTTCATATGCATTTCATAAAAAGCTGTTATTTTGACATTACAAACAGACTTCAATCTTATTTATTTGTATAGATTGTAGGAAATAATTATTTGAAGGTCATCTAAACTTAACATAATTTTGTAACAAAAGTGCCACGAGGCGATGTTGCCAGTTCAGCAATTAAATAAAACTATGCGAGTGTAGAGTTACCTGCTTACGTTAAGTATCATGTTTTAATGCGCAGTAAGTAAGTACTAGCTAATTAATTCTGGTTTGCCTGCGTTTTGAACTAAGATTGTTATGTAAATAAACGTATGTCTTAAAAAATCAAAAGTCATATATTAAATTAGGCTGAGAATCAGCATTTTTCGAACGTCAAAATTTCATAAGACAGTCCCCTAAAACGCCCGCCCTTCACCACTTCCTAGTGCTTTCGCTGGGGAGAAGAAGTGGCGCAACAAACTCCCCAGCAGCACAGCTGTCTGTTCAGTTATAAAAACTTGCCTTCATAGCCAGAGTGAACAGGCATCTTCTGGGCACGCTCGTTCCATCACAGACCTCATCCATCGCTTTCTATCAGGCGTGATAGATGTTAAGAGCGGGTCCATTCAGCAATCCAGCTAACCAGCTTCCAGTCTAACCAGATGCAGCTGAATACCAGTATTTTACATGGAGCGACTGCCTATCTGATCTCCACAACCCCGTTACTGGGTAATACCATACCCCTTGGTAAGACTGGTTGTCAGACTTTCGGGCTTCTGACTACCCGTAGCGACTGTCAAAAATCCACGAATGACAGCCGGGACCAACGGCTTAACGTGCTTTCCGAGGCACGGAGGGGTCTCGGTATTTAAAGATGGTCACCCATCCACAGACCAACCGCGACAAGCGTAGCTTAACCTGATCGATTGACCTGGGTGTACGGCTGTTATTATTTAGCCACGGCCCACATCATGCCCGTGCCCATTCAGCAATAAAAAAATTACTTTGCGGTGGTAGGGCTAACGCCCGCCTGGTTTGCGACCACCCTCCCACCGCAGTCCGGCGTCAAGCAGCCTGCTGTGTTTCGTCGATGCGTGGGAGTTCCAGTGCCTTAGGCATCTTCTGGGCACGCTCGTTCCTTCATAGACCTCATCCATCGCTTTCCATCAGACGTGATCGAGGTCAAGAGCGAGCCCATTCAACAAAAAAAAAATTGAATGATTTAAAAAGTGACTGCCTCATTGGTCTAGTGGTGGCAAGCGCTACTGATAAGCTTGTCTTGGTTTCGATCCCCAGGTCGTTAAAACGGGACCCTATTACTAAGACTCCGCTGTCCGTCCGTCTGTCTGTCTGTCTGTCTGTCTGTCTGTCTGTCTGTCTGTCTATCACCAGGCTGTATCTCATGAACCGTGATAGTTAGACAGTGGACATTTTCACAGATGATGTATTTCTGTAGCCGCTATAACAACAAATACTAAAAAACAGAATAAAATAAATATTTAAGGGGACTCCCATACAACAAACGTGATTTTTTTTTTGTTCGTTTTTGCTCGATATTGATAACGGCAAGAGGTAGACGCTTGAAATATTCACAGAATACCTATTTATTAATAATATATTCTACTTCTTTAAAAATAAATAATTAAATTAAAATAAAACAAATATTTAAGGGGGGCTCCCATACAACAGACATGATTTTTTTGCCGTTTTTTTTTTTAATAACCAAGAGGGCTCGGTAATTTAACTTCAAGAATGAATACGAGCAATGATTCACTAAGCGCTGATTTCTCCATCGCCAGATAACTTTTATTCGAGGAATAAAATTGACGTTTGGTTATCAGATAATTTAAAAATCAGCCCTTAAGAGCCTACACTACCTCAGCCAAAATTCACTCTTTATCTCGCTCGCACGATACTGCTCGCGGACTGAGTGAGTGCGGTGCTAGGCGGCAGGCAGCGCCAATAGTTTAGGTATTTGCTTTTTACGGTGAAAATAATGGTAATTAAAAAAAAGTAAATAACATAAGACCTGCTTTATAGTTAGTTCGGTTAGTATACAAAGTTTCATTATCTAATTTGAAGTATTTTTTGAATACCAGCGGTTTATTGTTTGGTTTAGAGATAACTTTGGATTTTTTTTCGATCGAGAAAATTTTATGAAAACGTGTTTTCGTCTAATATAAGACCTAACATTAGTCCTCAACTTTACCATATATTTATTTCAAAATTAATGCTGCAGTATTTTCGACATAACGGAGGATCATGCTAAGCCATTTGACGTAGTATAGGCCCTTAATAATAAAAAAATGCTAAGATTAATTTAAAGCATTACACAAACGAACAAACATTGAATTCTGCAATTACACACTTATTAAAACCTCGCGTTATTAGATATTTAGCAAATCTATGCTTAATATCAAGTTTGCAAAACATTATTTTGTAATAAAACTGCTTAATATCTACTTTGGCTGTTTATAAATATTTCTGTAATTACCTACTTTATAGAGCCAGTCTAAGTTGTAGACGTCAAAACCTAATAAGTTTCTCTGACTAAAACTATTTGCAGAAAATTGTAGTCTTTAGAAAAAAAACTAAGTAGTGAATTCTAATATCGGTATGGATCCACAAAGCCAGTTATACAATTACGTGAGTATTATAATTACTTTATTTATAGAATACTAGCTGAGCCCTCAAACGTCGTTTTGCAAAAAAAAAATAGGGGTATGAAAAATAGATGGTTTTCGATTCTCAGACCTACACGATATGCACACAAAATTTCATACACATCGGTCCAGCCGTTTCGAAGGAGTTTGGTAACAAACATCGCGACATGAGAATTTTATATATTACTAGCTGAGCCCGCAAACGTCGTTTTGCAAAAAAAAATAGATAGTAGCCGATTCTCAGACCTACCCGATATGCACACAAAATTTCATACAAATCGGTCCAGCCGTTTCGGAGGAGTATGGTAACAAACATCGCGACACGAGAATTTTATATATTAGATATTTAGGTTTTTATTTATAACGGGTGTAAAAAGACACTTAACGAAGCCTTCAGAACTTTAAATACCCCTACACAACCTGTATCGTTGCAAGCACCCATAAGCACAATATTTTGAGTGTGCTACATTGCTCACTACTGTAAACTGTAAACAGAAAATTTCAAATCCATCAAATAAAATCATAATATTTTATTTCACTTAAACATATTTAAATGGGCACTTATGAAACGTCAGAAGCTAGGTGCATGGTTCCAATTGATCGTTTCCTATGGAGAGAAGCCCCCCGGGGTATGGGAGGACAGCGTAGGCCTGTCAACAAGTACCAGGTACTTAATAATAAAATAAAAAAAAAACGATCTAAAGTCTACAAGGCCTACAAAATCCTCTCATTTCCAAAATATTAAATATCTAGTGTAAATAGTTAGTTATCTAGAGAAAGTATATTTAAATAATTTTAAAAAAATGTTTTTGTATTTCAAAAGGTTGAATAAAATATAAAAACCTATTAAAACCAAGTGATATGATTGCTATTACAACCACTAGTAAAGAGTTGAAATTAGAAGCCATTACAACCACTAGTAAAGAGTTGAAATTAGAATTGTCTGTATACAGGGTGTCCCTGGAAGTATGGATCAAATCGAATAGGGGCGTGGGCAAGGTCATTTCCAAACTTTTTGGTCCTGAGAATGATTGATGATGGAGAATTATTTTACGGTTCAAAAGTTGTGATCAATTTTTTTCAATCGTTTCGCATAGAAAAAAAATCATTTAAAAAAACTATCAGGGCTGTCTAAAAAACTTAAATTGACAGTTCCAGGTAGTTTTTTTTTTAATGGTTTTGTTCTTTGAGCACTATGCAAAGTGATTGAAAATAACTAAAGTTGGTCATAACTTTGAACCGTAAAAAAATTCACCAACATTCTCAGGATCAAAAAGTTTAGAAATGACTTTGCCCACGTCCCTATTTGATTTGATCCATACTTCCAGGGACACCCTGTATAATGTCAAATAATAAAAAGATTATGTCAAAAAAATATTTGTAAAAAATAAACATCATAATTTGAGAGCAGTTAATAGGCATTTACGTAGTTATATCGTTAATGAGGTGCCAGAGAAGCCACATGTGCAGAAGGAATTATTGCCAAACTACCTAGTCTTCAACGTAGTCTTTAATCTTATAATAAGTATGCTTTTTTGATAAGGACACGTTTGATGAGGGTTTTGAACTTTCCATCGCTAAGTTTTGTAACCGGCTTTGGCAACTTGTTATAAAAGCGGATGCTGTTTATAAGAAACGACTTGCTAGTTTCAGTTAATCTAAATTTAGGTATCACAAGTGGTAGACTATTTGACAGGCTATCGGGCTTCTGTTTCCCCGTAACGACTGTCAAAGATTTACGAATGACAGCCGGGACCAACGGCTTAACTGGTTCTCCGAGGTTTCGAGCTTACCGCCCAGTCATCATCATCATTTTAGCCAAAAGACGTCCACTGCTGGACATAGGCCTCCCCCAAGCACCACCTCTTCAACTGGTTCTGTGCTCCCTGCATCTAGCGGATTCACAAGGCCATTGGTTCACCTTGTGGGAGGCCTTTCAACGCAACCTGGTTCGGTAGGCGGTCGCCACTCCAGAACCTTTCGGTCAATCGTCGCATCTATAGAGGTATGAGGAACTGGGTGTAAAGTTCACTCATCCTACGTAGAAAAAGCAGGATCCTCCGACCAGACAGGTGTTGTGCCTGGCGGGCAAATGCCCGATGATCCATGTCAGGCCGTTGTATGTATATATGCTACTTCCGCGGTAAATTCTGCTTGCGAGATGCAGGATTTTGCGTGACGTGAGTATAACGCGTAGTCCGATTGTGGCGTTGTAGATACCGCTACAAATCCAACTCAGCTGGGTAGCGTTAGGGAAGCTACGCAATATCTTCTCGTCCCACATACCGCAGTGTCTCAAAACAAAAGTCTTTGACCAGTGATGACGTATGGCACTGAAACGTGGTCACTCATAATGGGCCTTATTAGTAGGCTAAAAGTCACCCAAAGGGCTATGCTTGGGTTTCCCTATGTGATCGTATCAGAAATGAAGAGATCCGCAGGAGGACCAAGGACACCGACATAGTCCGAAGAATTGCCAAACTTAAGTGGCTGTGCACATTGCTTGCAGAACAGACGGCCGATGAGGACCGCTCCAGTTTGAACTCTTAATTAAATTATATAAACATAATATTAACCACAATTTTTCTCCCAATCTCCAGTTGGTGTGGTCAACAATATGCGAGGAGGTGAACAAGAGGTGCGGGGGCGACCGTCCGCGCACGCCGGCGCAGGTCAAGATGTGGTACGAGAACTACAAGAAGAAATGCAAGATGCGCGCACACGACACTCAGGTTAGCGTCAAAGTCAACCATGCAAAATTAAACTATCTCTATGCTGAAAATCGAGTTGATTTGTTGCTCCGTTGCTGCGCGAAAGAATGGCGAACGTACAGAGGCCAGCACATCAAGCTACCCCTATCGGTCAAATGGAAAATTTGAATATGAACCTTATTCCTTTGTAGTAAAATTAAAAATCTATCAAAGAAATTTGACAGATTGGGGTGTCACACTTTCAAGTTTATAATATTAGTTGGATACTGGCGCCGATTCCCTTGTTTACAAACTAAACTAAATTTAAGTTCAGTGCATCTTTTTCTTTCTATTTCATTAAGAAAACGACAGAAGATAAATATTAGTTTAGGCCTGTCAAATTAAGATATCCATAGACAAGTTTAGACGTGATTAAAAAATTGGCTACTAAAAATACGTCAATTTACGTCAGGCGCTGACTAATTTGACAGGACTAAACTAATATTTATTTATTAAAACTTTATGCACAAGTAAAAACTGTACAAAGGCGGACTTAATGCCTTGGACATTTTCTACCAGTCTACCTTAGGGTGGTGCAGAGACAATACACAGTAGGTGCAATAACAGAAAACAAACTAGAAAAAAATTATAACTAAAAAATATAAGATAAGAATAAATACATACATACAACAAAATATAAAATAAAAAAAGTTATGAGAGATAAACAAGAGAATCTACAACAACTTAATTCTGAGACGAATCTGCCAACTTCTTGTATTTGTGTTCTCGAGCTATCACTTTAAATGTGAACCGATTGGTTACCGTCCTGATATTCTGAGGGAGCGCATTCCAAAGGTAAACCGCCTGGACAAAGAAAGAAGACTTTATAAAACCAGAGCGATGAGAAGGACAACGAAGAAGACGATTATTCTCGGACCGAAGATTCTTGCTGTGTGCAGAGGATAAATATTGACAAAGACAAGTCAGATACGAGTATGAAGGAGAAGTGGGTTTGTGAAGAAGAGAAAACAGGGTTGTCAAAGCCCTCAACGCTCTGCGCTGCCGGATAGGCAACCACTTTAAAAGCGATCGATGTGCAGATACATGATCATACTTACACTTACTTTATTTATCTTCTGTCCTTTTCTTAATTAAATAGAAAGAAAAAGATGCACTGAACTTAAATTTAGTTTAGTTTGTGAACAAGGGAACCGGCGCCAATGTCAGATTGGTTAACTATAGCGTCTTAATTATTTTTTTTTTAACTTATGGTCTTATGACTTACCGGATGACGCAAAACGCGACCTTATGTATTCTAGAAATAGATATCAAAATTAAAAGAACAGGTTAATCCATTGTGGCTTTCTTAGACAAATCACTTAACTTAAAAATGTGTCTGTTTACGTCATTCTTGTAATTCGTTCGTCCAACAAAAAGGCGGAGGTTCTAAATTCGACTGTTTGTTTTTTTTTTTGTATATTTGTTACGTGATATCTCCGCGATTTCAAAAATTCTTTTTTTCATGGATACGGTATGCCTAGGGGTGAACCTGGAGGCAAGGTCGTTAAAAGATGCCCATCCATAGATAATAATTACCCATCTCTCCACTAGTCCAATGCTTACTCTAGGATGCATATCCGGTAGGCTCTTAAATCCTTCCCTATCCTACGGGCACGTCCTCCCTACCAATTACCGCGCCCCCCGGTCTATTCTTTGATATGCAATGGTCGCTGTAGCACCATGAACATGAGGCTACAGGAGCTAGTGCGAATATTGGGGTTCATTCGATTAATCGAGTCTGGTTTAACCAGGCTGGGATCGGTGCAATTCATTCATTCATTCATTGACAACCGAATTGCGCTCAGGGTGAGGAAGGGGAGAGAGGCAAGCGTCAGTTAACTGGTTAAGTTACAGAATGCGACTGAAGTTACGTCAGTCCGTCTGGTAGCCTAACCGAATTTCAGTTGAACGTAAATTGCGTTACTCAAAATACGCGACTCATAGCTCAAAAAATTACGCTCGTTTAGCCTCATGCTAAATCTATCTTTTGTCGTTATTACAGCAATCGCAGTCGGAACCGCCTGGGCTGCTGGATGGCATGCTCTGGCAAAACATACACCCTCTAGACGTTAAAGGTTTGTAACAAATTACTTATCAGCATCATCATCTGCCTAGCCTTTTCCCAACTATGTTGGGGTCAGCAAGTACTAGCTAATTAATTCTGGTTTGCCTGCGTTTTGAACTAAGATTGTTATGAAAATAACCGTCTGTCTCAAAAAATCAAGTCATTTATTCAAATTAGGCTGAGAATCAGCACTTTTCGAACGTCAAAATTACAAAAGACAGTCCCCCCAAAACGCCCACCCTTCTGCACTTCCTCGTGCTTTCGCTGGGGAGAAGAAGTGGCGCAACAAACCCCAGAAGCACAGCTGTCTGTTCAGTTAGAAAAACTTGCCTTCATAGCCAGAGTGAACAGGCATCTTCTGGGCACGCTCGTTCCCTCATAGACCTCATCCATCGCTTTCCATCAGGCGTGAACGAGGTCAAGAGCGGGACCATTCAGCAATAATCATCTGCCTAGCCTTTTCCCAACTATGTTGGTGTCGGCTTCCAGTGTAACCGGATGCAGCTGAATACCAGTCTTTTACATCGAGCGACTGCCTATCTGCACTCCACAACCCAGTTACTGGGTAATACGATCCCTTGGTAAGACTGGTTGTCAGACTTTCGGGCTTCTGACTAGCCGTAACGGCTGCCAAAGATCCACGAATGACAGCCGGGACCAGTGATGTGCCGCTGGAAATATTGAAAATTTACGGGAACTTTCCCATTGTAAATTTACACAATATTCCCAATATTCCCGTAAGTATTCCCAAAGTTTCCAAATATGTATTTAATATATTTTTCGTACATACTTTATAATTACACATGTGCAACTAACATTACGCTATATTTGAATAAAAAATATTAAAATACTTAAAAAAAAACAGTCAGCATCTTTATAAATCACAATTTTATATTTACTATAAACATTTAATAAAAAAAATTATATTTGAATGCTATCCTTAAATTTTTTAAACAGTCCCCTCATATTAATTAATTAGGTATTATTTATAATTTGAAAACCGCGCTTAAGTAAAATTTTGTATTGGGGCGTAAATCTTAACATCGTGAACCGGAACGCAATCAGTATGAAGTTCATTCGGGTGTATATAGATAGGCGGACAGTTACCATTTTTTTAGTGCCACCACTGAGTCTGCTAGTGAACTACGTGTCTCGGCCGTTAGATAAAACAGTCCACTGGTTAGCACTGGTTAGTGGTTGGTTGGTTTTAATTACAAATATTTGTTTAAAATAATTGATTATTAAGTATGTAGCCACATTTGTTTCGTTAATGCGATAAGTTTAGATGATTTTGTTTTATTGCATTTACATGTAAAAATGACAGTCCCCTGGCCGACAGTCCCCTGTCATTTCATAGCACAGGGGACTGTTTCATAACGCAGGGGACTGTTTTCTTTAGGTTTTGTCAAGTCTGACTGTATGCCAGATTAATTTTGAGAATATTGCAGGATCTAGTACAAGCAGCCAACAGCAATACAATAATGGTGATTACGTTTTGGTCAGGTTCAAAGTCAGAAACACGGAATATTGTTATGCTGCTGTTATTAATAAAGCAGATGATGAGGATGGCAAACTAACAGTAACTTTTATGAAAATTTGTGATAATAAGGGCCACACGTTCAGAATGGATGAAGATGATATTTCTGATGTCAGTTTTAACCAAACACTGGAGAAGTTACCACAGCCAGATCTTTCTCTAAAAGGGAGAAGATTATTTTATTATTTTCCAATATCCGTTTTTTTTTTTTTGAGACATAAGTTCATTTTAAGATTTTTTCCTGAAGTGCAAATTGCAATGTTAAGGCTGGTTTTCTGTAAGACGTTGTGAAATTAATTCTAATTACTTTAAAAATACAAATGTATGTTTTAACTACTTAGACTGTTTATTGTGATAATTAGCAGAATTTCTATTTCTTTGTTCTTATTTAATTTTTTAATCATTATAAAGACTGACTTTAGTGTGAAATGATAAAAAATGAAAAAGTGAAGAAATGAATTTAACAATTCAATTTTTCTTTCAATTTTAACACAAATGTTAAGAACATTATTTTGTAAATGAAATTAATTTTCATTAATTACATAAGGTAAAGTAATAAATAATATATGTAAGAATAAGAAACAAAATTTGATTACTTTCATACTGAAATGCTTGTTTTCATTCATAAAAGCATTCCCCTGTGCATTTACTAACAGTCCCCTGTCACGATTTTTAATAAAATCGTCTATAACTCAAAAACCAGGACGAAAATGTGTGGGCTTTTCAAAGAGATATATATATAATTTAATATTGTCCTTACAAACATTCTCAACATTTAATAAAAATTGCATATGACAGTCTTGTATGGGCGAGTTGCCAAATAGCAGAGAAACACCCATATTTAGTCTTTAAAGACAGATACTTGTTAATTTTAAACAAATATAAAAGTGTGTTGATTCCGTAGTTTATTAAAATTGTTAATTTTATTAAAAAATTTATAACTCTCAGAATCTGATTGTAAAATTGTGTTAAGAAACCAATGTGATTAAAAATGTTTTAATAAAACATAATTTCTGATGCTTTGTGATTTTTTTTACTATGGGAATATTTACGGGAAGATTGTAAATTTACAGGGAATATTCCCGTAAATATTGGAAACTTTGGAAATTTTCAACTTATATGTATAATCAAAAATCGACGTATCCACGATAGCATGCAAATTTACCTAATTAATTGGCTAGCATATAATAAAAAAACACTTAAGTACATTATCATCAATATTCCCCTAATTTTCCAGTTTTGGGAATATTGCCGGGCACGTTTACGGGAATATTCCCAAAGTTTCCAAAATTCCCGGGAACGGCACATCACTAGCCGGGACCAACGGCTTAACGTGCTTTCCAAGGCACGGAGGGGTCTCGGTATGTAAAGATGGTCACCCTTCCACAGACCAACCGCGGCAAGCGTAGCTTAACCTGATCGATTGACCTGTGCGGCTGTTATTTAACCACGGGCCCCTCTCAAATAAATAAAATACTCATATTAAAACTAATAAATAACAAATGAGCATTTTTTAAATTGTTTTAAACTTAATAAGTTTTAAATAATACTATTATAGTCATATTCAAAAAGTATCTGATGAAAATGTAAACAAATGTATCAGAAAATAATAATAATTCGCGGATAATGTAGTGGGCTGCAATAATGTTAATATGTTGTATTATCTTTTCTCTGTTCCAACACATATTGTAGCTGTTTCTTGTCCCTAAATAAATAACATTAAACGTACCAGTGACAGGCCTGGCCACAGATATATAGATACACCTAGATAACGCAAGAGCAACTACTTCGCGTGCCAAAAATCGCACCAACTTACGTTCAAAAATCGTAAGCCGCCACTTTCGCGCTCAGTCCTGTGTACTGCAGTGCGATTCTGTAACCATCTCATCGTGAAAACTTAGGTGAAGTGAGCTGTCAGTGTCATTCTGATGCTAGGGATTGATACTCTTGACAGCTCACTCTTGGCTCACTTCACCTAACTTTTCACGGTGAGATTTTTACAAAATCGATCGGCTGCTGGGCTGGGTGAGCGTGAGTGAGAAAGAGCGCTTGTGACGTCATAGTAGGTAGTCAAAAAAATGACACGCTTGGTTTTCATACAGATCGTGATACTTGCGTTATCTAGGTCTATCTATATCTGTGGGTCTGGCGCACTCCGCACTTTAAGTGTTGTAGCGGTATCTACAACGCCACATGCTTACAACGCGTCATACTGACGTCACAAAATCCTGCATCTCGCAAGCAGAGTTTACCGCGCAACTAGCATACATACAACAGCCCGACATGAAACATCGGGCAGTTGCCCACCAGACACAACACCCGTCTGGTCGGAGGATCCTGCCTTTTCTATAGAGTATAAGTGAACTTTACACCCTGTTCCTCATACCTCTAAAATATGAAGCTAAAAGTAAGCGGCGGAGGCAAGTAGCAGCTGTACTTCTGAGGAGTTTGTTGCCCTACTTCTTCTCCCCAGCGAAAGCACTAGAAAGTGGTGAAGGGCGGACTGTCTTTTGTAATTTTGACGTTCGAAAAGTGCTGATTGTCAGTCTATTTTGAATAAATGAGTTTTGATTTTGAGTATTAAGAGCCTATACTACCTCAGCTAAAATTCACTCTTTATCTCGCTCGCACGATTCTGCTCGCGGACTGAGTGAGAGCGAGAAAGAGTGCGGTACTAAGCGGCAGGCAGCGTCAATAGTTTAAGTATTTGCTTTTTACGGTGAAAATGATGGTAATTAAAAAAAAATAAAAAACCTAAGACCTGCTTTATAGTTAGTTCAGTTAGTATGCAAAGTTACGCAACTTGACGACACTTTTTTTTAATACCAGCGGTTTATTGTTCGGTTTGGAGGTGGTAACTTTGGAATTTTTTTCTATCGAGAAAATTTTATGGAATCGTGTTTTCGTCAAACAGAGGACTTAACATTAATCCTCAACTTTACAATATATTTATTTCAAGATGAATGCTGCAGTATTTTCGACATATCGGAGGAACATGCTAAGCCATTTGAGGTAATATAGGCCCTCAAGAGTATACTAGTCGAAGTCACTGGTGGTCATAACCAAAAAGCACGCCGTCTCGCCTGGCTTCGTGTCCGACAGCGCTAGTATCAGTGATGAGCAGTTACACGCTAGTCTATACGAACAACGTCTAGTTCTCACGCACAGAAACACCGCTCCGAACTGTCAGGCGCGTAATAAAATTCGAACAGTGCTTGGGAAAATCGAGTTTTATGAAAAAATCACTGCATAAATCAATTACAAATAAAGTTTATTAATCTCTTCGATAACTGAGCTTTGTCGGTACGGACTTGGTTTTGAAGATTTTACAGGTCTTTTATTACTTATTTATTACCAAAGTTACGTTAAAAATGGCAAGAAAAACTAATCTTTGTTGGCTCATAACTTTTTAATGGCTTTAAGTCAAAACGATATCATGTTTAACTTTGGATACACAATGTCAAACAGTGGAGTAATATTCTCCCGAAATTTGTATAGAAAAAATATCGACAAGTGGAACCTTAAGAGCCTACACTACCTCAGCTAAAATTCACTCTTTATCTCGCTCGCACGATACTGCTCGCGGACTGAGTGAGAGCGAGACAGAGTGCGGTGCTAGGCGGCAGGCAGCGCCAATAGTTTAGGTATTTGCTTTTTACGGTGAAAATAATGGTAAATAAAAAAAAGTAAATAACATAAGACCTGCTTTATAGTTACTTCGGTTAGTATACAAAGTTTCATGATCTAATTTGAAGTATTTTTTGAATACCAGCGGTTTATTGTTCGGTTTGGAGGTAACTTTGGAATTTATTTCTGTCGAGAAAATTTTATGAAATCGTGTTTTCGTCTAACATAAGACCTAACATTAATCCTCAACTTTACCACATATTTATTTCAAAATTAATGCTGCAGTATTTTCGACATAACGGAGGATCATGCTAAGCCATTTGAGGTAGTATAGGCCTTTAACGTTAGAAATAATGTTTTGACAGACGAGGACGGCGAGCCGACTACGAGCGCGGACGGAGGCCACAGCGTGAAGGATGACGACTGCGTGCCGGTCAACGTGAGTCCTTCATACTATGTATACCTTCACATATTTATATACGGTGACTGATAATTAGTGACCGATACTTAAACACGTGCTTGTACTCATGATAACAAACAACTTTTACTATGGGACCAAACCTGACATTTTGAAAAAAAAATCCGCTGTTCAGTCATTTATGTTCGCCTAACTGGTCAAAATGTAGGTACTGAACAGCAGATTTTTTTTTCGCAAATTCAGGTTTGGTCCCATAGTAAAAGTTGTTTGTTATCATGAGTACAATCACGTGTTTAGGTATCGGTCACTAATTACCAGTCACCCTATATTCATTATCTGTTAAAACCCTCAGACCCCGAATATTCCCGACCAGTAACACCTTTTTTTTTGGTGTATGGGAAATCATCAAATGACCCCTCCCGCTCTGGGTGGAGCAGAAGAAAGAAAGAAAGAAAATACGTTTATTTGCGGCAAACATGACGCATAAAAATAAGAATAAACAAAAAAAAATCAAATTAACAATTTGGAAGAAAACTTGCGTCACATCCACGCAAAACGGTCATCGCTCAGGATAATGCCAAGACCCTATACAAGACAAAACCCCATCGCTGATTTTCAGCGACAACCGGCGTTGACGTGATGACATCAACCAGTGCAGCATACGATTAAATACAAATATATAACAACAATCAAATAAATAAAATATAAATTACAAAAACATGGAAATATATGAAGCGGTAACATTCCGGGCAACGACCCACGCGCCGCCCCCGGTTATTAATAATTTTTGCGCGCGCGCAATTGTCATGACACAGAAGGGAGTGTCAGACTCTTACTGACTAAAACCCACCCGTGTTCCTTCCTTAGCCCTTTGTGTTCCGGGGTAGCGGTAACCCTTTCGGACAATCCCGCTCCCCCGGCAGGATCAGTAATACCTTGTCATCCACCCTGTTGATTGAGTTAAAGTCAAAGTTTTTTTTTATTTGTAAAACATAGGTGGTGTAAAAATAGGTGTCGTTAATAAAATATACAGGGTTAGTGGAAAAACACCAACAACCTCTTAAGAAGTAATTGTACTCATCGTTATGAACAACTTTTACTATGGGACCAAACCTGAAATCGCGAAAAAAAAAATCAGCTGTTCCCTACATTTATCTTCGTCTATCTCGTCAAAATGTAGGGAACAGCTGATTTTTTTTTCGCGATTTCAGGTTTTGTCCCATACCGTCAAACGGGGTGACTATGTGCCAGGCAGGTGAGAATGTGCAATGGAGGTAATGGACTATAAAATTACCGATTTCTTTTTCAGCTTTGTCATAAGCCATAAAGCCACACTTTTTTTAGGATGAACTAGAGATGGTAAAATGTTTATAAAATCGACTAACCTAAAAAAAAGTGGCTTATGACAAAGCTGAAAAAGAAATAGGTAATTTTATAGTCCATGGCCTTTTTTTTTTTTTTTTGTGGAGGGGAAATCATCCAATGACCCCTCCCGCTCTGGGTGGAGGAGAAGGGAGTGTCAGACTCTTACTGACTAAAACCCACCCGTGTTCCTTCCTTAGCCCTGTTCCGGGGTAGCGGTAACCCTTTCGGACAATCCCGCTGCCCCGGCAGGCTTCGGCCCTTTCGGGCCCCTTCCTTGTTGCTGACATCTCTTTGAGGCGAGCGTGGAACACGTACGCGCCGTCCGGCACGGGCCTGGTCCTGATCGGACGGAGAGTACCCATTACTCTCCACCCGCAGGCCCGTAGTCCATGACCTCCATTGCACATTCTCACCTGTCTGGCACATAGTCACTCCGTTTGACGTAGTAAAAGTTGTTCATAATGATGAGTACAATGACCTCTTAAGAGGTTGCTGGTGTTTTTCAAATAACCCTGTGTAATCAGTCTATGTTGTTTCCACTGCTGGGACATAGGCCTCCTCTCGGAAAGATACCACGAGGGCCCAGTGCGGGTTGGTAATTGTCACATGTCTTCGATTGGTTCTAGAACATGCCGGTTTCCTCACGATGTTTTCCTTCACCGTTTTGAGAGCAGTGATGATTAAATTTTTATACAAAATAAAGCGCCTGTCTAGGTTTGAACCTACGACCGATAAGACGTGCGACAAGGAGGGTTTTATCAAGGTGGAGAAGAAGAAGAAGAAGCTTCCTTGTCGGAACCAGTGCGGCACCGCGCTGGCAGGACCCAACATGCTGCTGCGTCCCGCAATCCCGACGACGCAGCTGTACGTGTCCAGAGCGCACCACTCCACGTAGGTTGAGGAGATCGTGGAGTACATGCGTGTGAAGACCAACTGGACTTTGAGGGTCGAGAAGTTGCAGTCGCGTCCCAACACGAACTTCAAGTCGTTCGTGGTGCGTGTTCCAACACATCATCTCGAGAAGTTCCTCAAGGAAGAGTTCTGGCCGCAGGGTGTTGTGTACCGCCGGTTTCGTGGCCGGCTACATGACACCAGTCAGCGAAATACGACGCAGACACTTCACGAGCGTTAGTTTTTTAGTGTAATTATAATGTTGTATGTATTTATAGTATTTTTAAGTTATATTAATATTGTAATGTATGTGTTTATATGGGCCTAGATGCCTGAAATAAATGGATAAATAAATAATTCGCGGCCATTACCACTGAGTCACCACAGCTCAGGATTCCCAGGATGGGCACTGTTAAATTATCGCGTTTTTCCTTCTGGAATTTCTCAGTTGTCTTTATTTGTGCACGGTTGATTACAAAAGACTCGTCCCCTATTATAACTTGCGAAATGTAGCTGTACTATAGGTTCACCTCAGTCTAACTCCAACCCCTTCAGAAATACAGGCGAGATATTATGCTATGTTGTTAGGGTTCCGTACCAACATGGTAAAAAGGAACCCTTAAGACTCCTACACACTATGCCGGCGGGTTTTTGCCGCGCAGGCATGCCGCCGGCATAATCAGGCCGCCGGTACTTGACGCTGACGGCCGCAGAGCATCATTTCAGTTGTGACAGCCGGGTAGAACGCTAGTAGTGTACACTTTGTGTTCCTAGTTCTTAATTGATGCCGGCTCTCCGCGCAACCCGCCGGCATACCCGCCGGCCATGCCAGCGGCTCGATTGTGCGGCAAGCCAAAGTTTGTGCGATACCGCAGTGTTAAAATTCTCTTGACGAATATAGTCCTCGCCGATGAAAATTTAAAAGCATTTCACATTACGGAACCCTCAGTGCGCGAGTCCGACTCGCTCTTGACCGGTTGTTTTTATCAATGGTATTCCTTATTATTTTAAACAATAAAACTCGTTTCCTCTCTTCCAGATGTCAAACGGCCGACTATCAAGTACGAACGAAAGCGAAGACACTATGCCGAACGTCCTCGAGCCTCAAGTACAAATCATCCCCCAATCCTCTCCCACGCCCCCCCCGCACAAGCAGCTCCCCCTCACCCCACTACCGATACCCCCCCTCCCCATGCTAACGAACCCCCTCCAAGCAATCGAACAAGCGAGAATACAACAAAACTTCTTACAAAAACTAAACGAACTATCAAATACTCCATTAAACCTGAGCAATTTGGACGAAATCAAACGAAAAAATGGTCACGACCGACAGGAAAAAATGGACGACCAGATCAAACATGACTGTGGAACGGCCACTGAGGAAGAAAGGCTATATTTCACGGCTAAACGGCAACATGCGATTTGGGAGCATGAGGCCAAAATGAAGATTTTAAATATGGAGCTACGGCAAAAGGAAGAAATCTTTTCGCTGCAGAAACAACTATTTTTAATAGAATTGAGGTTGAAGATGGATTTCTTGGAAAAAGCTAGCGCTAAATGATGGGGTGAGTCGTTATTTTAGTCGTAATCAAAGACGTCCACTGCTGGACATAGGCCTCCCCCAAGCACCTCCACTTCGACCAGAGGGGTTATTCTACTAATTTTTAAGAACGTTCACAGTCTGATCTCAGTCTCAATCTGTCAAAAATACTTCAAATTTCCCTACATTTTGACAAGTTTTTGACATTTGTTTGTCGCCGAGATGAGACTGCGACTAGATTTTGAACGTTTTAAATTAGCAGAATTGTCCTACAGTTCTGTGCTTCTCGCATCCAACGGGTACCTGCGGCCTTCACAAGGTCGTTGGTCCACCTTGTGGGAGGCCTTCCAACGCTACGTCTTCCGGTACGCGGTAGCCGCTCCAGAACCTTTCGGCCTCATCGGCCATCTGTTCTGCGAGTTCGAAGACATGTGACATCTATCATCCCGCACTGGGCCCGCGTGGTGGATTACGGCCCACTCCCTCTCACAGAGAGGAAGCCTGTGTCCCAGCAGTAAGAACATTATAGACTGATTGCAATCCATTCTCTTTGTCTATGTTTTTAGGAGACATCCACTCGTAAAACATGATGGAACAATCTTCACTATAATTTAATTTTTCAATTCCCCAGACAGCGCTGCATACGGAAATGACGTCACCCAACCGTTTGTTTTTAAAACAACGAGCAAAGGAAACAAGCCGCACATCCGAGTGTAATCTAGTTTTAAAAAGTGCCATCTATCGTGTAGTTACCGAATTAATTCCTTTGGTTTGAGTTTCAGTAGTTAAACTACTAAGCAATCCATTAAAAAAAAAGATATTGTTATTTTTAAAAACGTTTTTGCAATAATACTTAAAAATGGGTGAAAGGACCAATTTTTGTCCGCGCCATTTTGAGGACAGCAATTGGACCGTTCACCCTATTCATAGCTGTGACATTTTAAGGCCACATAGTCACGTTCGAGGCCATAGACTAGAGTCTAGGCCTTAACCAAAACAACGATGAAAATAAGCAATATTAAGATAGATGCCGCCTTAACTAGTATATATATAAAAAGTGGCCTTGTAGGGCCTTTTTTATAAGTAATGAAATTAGGGACTTACTTTTAAGTTAAGGCCATATAGACAACTTTAACTGAACAAAGATGTGTGCGTAGGCCATAAGTCTAATGGCCTTTTGGTCATAAAGAGACTCTATTCTATGGCCTCAAAAGGCCAGGTTTCAATGTGATTACGAAGTTATTTTTGTATTCGTTTATACATTTGTCTATAGCTTATTTTTTATGTTTTTTTTTCATTAGTCTAAGGAAAGTGCTTAAGTTCGTAAATGCCGTGATTTTTATAGTATTATCTGTGGCAGCTCATCATTATTGTATGGAGTTGGTAGTGTCAAATATTGGAGATCGAAAAGCTATATCGCTATCTCTTTCTGTTCCCTATGACAGAAAGAGATAGCGCTACTTGTATTTTAAACGACAAATAGGGCAGAAATATATTCGGTTAAAAACTACTCGTATAGCTATTTTTGTGAGAACCATCGTGGTTTACAAAAAGGCCTCAATTTATTATAGGCCTCGCATAAAATGGGACGTCAATTTATTTGAGGCCTCACATAAAATGTGGCCTCAATTTATTTGAGGCCTCACTTAAAATGAGTCCTCAAAAGAAATTGAGACGTCCTTCATGACAGTTTTAAGTCTGTAAAAATAATTGACAATAATATCTAGCCTAAGAATCCGTGCAAAAAAATATTAACGTCAAGACTCCAATATTTGACACAACCAAGTATAGAAATAAAAAATAAACTGCCAAAATTAAAGTATCGCAAAACGGTATTTAGAGTAGCAGTACTTAGGCCGGAAGTCTGTCAAATATATATTATTATATCGTCGGGGGCAGTGGCTATATTCACGACGTATTTATAATGGTAAAGGCAGATCTGTGACATAGCGAAATATTAACTTATTGAGCGAATATTTTGTATCCAAATACATTTTTGTGGTTCCTATAGGATCACGGATAATAGTCATAAGCTAACTTGCTTTGGTGTCGGTTAACGAAATTTGAATTTTCCAAGCCTAGCCTAATTTTAGCACATTTCGCGGAAAAGAACGACTAGTGATGTGAAACACATTACTATAATGCTTTTAGTCAATTTTTCGTTTATGTGATTAAAACCTTCCCATCCATTACTAAATATAGCGTGAATATAGTTATAATTCGGGGGTGTTTCAAGTGTCGTATCAGTAATAATGATGGCTGGTTTGCTTACAAACGTAATTTAAAAGCGATAGAATTATATTTTCGGTGGTTTAGTTTTGTAAAGTGCCATTTCGTCCCGATTTCGATTTTGCATCGATACCTAGTGTCTGACTTAAATATGTTATAATAGACATCTTACAACAAGTGAAAACTTACGACTGGAGCCGAGTAAACGCGATCGTCACCGGCCGATTGGATCCGAATATATCCGATTCAGTTTCACTGAGCCGAGCGCGACGGTTCATTTTCGTTCACTGTTCAAGAGCTCAAAATGCATCTAAAGAAGTTTTCACTTCAAAAATTAAAACACGCTCAACATTTTTAAATAATGTTTGTAAGCGAAACGAAGGTAACCTAGTCTTAAAAATTGTATTCTTTGTATGGAATAGTTATTGCAAGAAAGAGGTAGATATGTTTCAGTATTTTGAGTAGGAAAAAGATTAAAACCTTCATGTATTATTACAGAATTAGATTAGTAAATTTTGGGTTTAAAAGACATTTTTTGGTGCTTCCGTTTCAGTTTTAAACTTTTCTTGCCATAATTTTAGTATTAAATTATCTAATTTTTTTTCTATCTCTTTGTAAGAACCGCATCATACTCGGTCAAGTAATAATTTGTGATATTAATGATGGATTGATAATAAAGAAGAAGCTTTATCTTTTATATCCTAAGATATAAATTCCCTAAACGCTTTGGATGGACCGTTGGCGATGCGGTCGTAACTATTCCATACAATTATTATTTCGAGTCAATGACGTGCCAATAATCGAAAACCATTGTTAATAATAAATAATAATAATAGTTATTACATATATAAGATATTGTTATAATAGATTTTTAGATACGTAAAGAAAGTTAGACAACAAATATTGGACAGTATGATGATATTAATAATATTAATAATTTAGACAGGAAATAATAATACAGTACAAAGACTTCAATTAGAAGTCGTTACCTCAGTGCAGTGTATTGTAAATAAATAAAATAACTAGGTTTAGATGTAAAAATAAAGTTTTAGAAATTTTTTATACGAGGGCGACTTACACCTTCAAATTTTCATAATTTTCGCGTTCAAGCAATTTGATTTGCCAGATTATACAATTATTATTACCCATTGTCTGGCAATAGTAAATTTTAAAATGTGTAAATATAATTATTATTTAATTATTAATTCGAATTTGTCAAATGTGGCAATAAAAATAGGTGTAAGCACCTCAAAACATGGCAATACTATAAAAATATTTTAAATGGCAATGTAACATTGTGATGTATTTTACGATCTCAATACAGATTAAAAAAGATATTTTTTTTACCTCCAACAAAATTTTGTGTGAAATTTTTAGAAAAAGAAACTTGCAATATTGTATTAAATACATTTTTTTTTATTAATCAAAGCGACTACGTTAATCTGATGAAATTGGATATTATTAAAATAAAGAATTTATTTTCTGTTCCGATGTGTTTTATTAGAGTTGGTATAAAACATTCCCTGAAGTTGGTATCAAGTGTGTCTATAGAGGTATGATGAACAGGGTGTAAGTCCACTCATTCTCTACTGAAAAAGGAAGATCCTCCGACCAGACGGGTGTTGTGTCTGGGGTCGTTGTATATATGCTAGTTGCGCGGTAAACTTTGCTTGCGAGATGCAGGATTTTGCGTGACGTCAGTATGACGCGTTGTTCGCATGTGGCGTTGTAGATACCGCTACATGTCTAACCAAATAACATTTTTTTTTTAATAATATGTGTAAAAGTGATTCCGATATCTTATTTACAGAATAAACCATTTCAATTCATACCTACCAACTTTTCTGGATCATCTACTTTTTCAGCCTTCATCTGACTAGTTAAAATATTTTGTAACGAGATCTACAGGATTGGGTGAGACTAAGGTCTCTTACCCTAAGGCCGTATTCAGTGCTCTCCTGACGGTCAGGACTGACGGTCAGTGCGTACGCGCGTCAGGATTTCGTATGCGGACGCGGTCAGTGCTGCTCTGAATGTACGCATTGGTTTCTATGGCGATAGCTACGGCAGACCGACGTCAGTCCTGACCGTCATGAGAGCACTGAATACGGCCTTAGGGCTATATTTTTTCACCAGGCCACCATAGCGCAACTAGTCGCTGGCTGCCACCAACAAAATGTAAGTATACAACTATACAGAGTATCCTATCTCACTGTGTCTGCTTAACCACACCTAAAATTTTGTTGGCTGCGCGGGCATGGCGTCATTTTTTCTATTCAATTTGTTTTTCAACCGGCATATTTTGAATCAATAATATTAATCTTACGTCGTCTCAACGTACAGAGGCCAGCACATCAAGCTACCCCAATGTTTCAAATTTCTTTGATGGATTTTCAACTTTTATTATAAAGGAATAAGGTTCAATTGGGAAAATTTTACAGATTGGGGTAGCTTGATGTGCTGGCCTCTACACTCGAAAGCATATTCGCATATTTCTCTTCTATGCCTCGATAGCCGTGATCTTTCGAACCGAATTAGTAGCGTTAGTAGCCGCCAAAAGCTAACGGAAGACGGCTTCATTGCCTTGGTAAATACCGCCAATTTTTACGTCCATTTTACGTATGTTTGGTCTTTTACTTCTTAGACATCTAACTCTGATGAATGCAAAAGGTGTACCCTTTTGCATTCATCACAGTTAGATATTTTTTTTATATAAAATTTACTTTTATTTTTTATTTAATTTTTATCTCTTATTTCTAAACATTATTAGGTATTAGTTGCAAAAACTCAAAAACTAGATGACGACCCTTCCACAGCTGATGTATTTTAGCAAATGTTGATGATGATGACTGTCATCCCGAGGATACGGACTCGGAAGAGGAAGCTTGCGGGATTTAAGGAAGTCAGAAGTAATGTTGAAGATGAGATGGTGGGCCACGTTGAAAAGTTTAGGTGGTAAAACCGGGAGGGTCAAAAATTTAGTGCCATTTTTCGTATGCCTCATTAACACTATGTAGGCCTCATTTCTATAGTTGTTTTTTTTATATTATAGATATTATATTTGCATTATTAGGTAGTTGTAGTAAATAATTATGGAAATAGTCGTAATAGCGTAACATACTGAACAACAGGTTCGTTTCTTCTTGGACGACTATTTGACGTATGATTAAGCTTTAGAGCTAATAATAAAGCTAGTAAAATATAATTGGGCTCTAAGGTTTAAAAATGCAATTATTCTACTCTAATTCAATAAAATCTTACTAAGTGCTTATTTTTGTTGAGTAGACTAACATAGTGTTACAGACACATCCCTAGTCACCAGTGTCACCACTGACATTGACGTCTATCATTAAATTGTTTGACAATTTGATCGCGTCATTTTGGAGTTATTGTTGTCTTCTCTGATGGTTTACCAAATCAACAAAATTATATCGATTTATATATTTTTTTTAATATGGAAATAAGTGTTCTGACGTTCGACAGAATATGCCGTGTCTGTTTATTACAATGTACCGACATGAAGTCTCTATTTACGAAGACGGATGGCGAAAAACGCAACTTGTTCGAAATCCTTGCATTTACCGCTGATGTTAATGTTAAATTCGAAGATAGTCTGCCAAAACAGGTTTGTGCTGAATGCGAGTCGGTCATGTGCAAGGCTGATGCATTTAAACGCCGTTGCCGGAATTCTGAGACGATTTTAAACAACATCTACCAGAATTCTTTAGGCCGAGGTGAAACATCGATTATTGACAAAAAATGCTCGATAAAAGATGAAAATGGGGATTCAACTGAAAAATTAAGCGATTATATTAGTTATGAGACATCAAATATTACTAATTACGGTTCCCAAGACAGTTTTGATAAGAAAAATGTATTAAATCAAGATATTTCAATATACCCAATTGCCGACACTAGTTATTGCAAGCTAACTAACTCTACAGTACCAGACAACCCTGAACAACCTGTCAAAGAAGAGATAAACTTAAATTTTGAAGAAGATATAGGCTTTCCAGATCATTATGATGATGGAGCGCAGTGCAAGTCAACACCCATCGTATTTAAAGAGGAAGAACCTTCAAAAATAGAAGGAAAGAAACACACATGCTACTGCGGACTAACATTTACTACAAAAGACAAATATAAGAACCATTTAAAACAGCATAACTGTAATAAGTACAAAAAAATATTGGAAAAAGTTAACAAAAACAAATTAGTTACTATTCAAAATGAGATAGAATGTGTTGAATGTAATCGCAAGTTCAAAACTCCGAATGCATGGAGGATACATCAGCAAGTACACCGTAATGAACACACATCCAATGACAAATCATTATTACATGTCTGCAAATTCTGTTTATGTCAGTTTAAAACGGAGGCAGCGTTAAAAACCCACATTCAAAAACACGAAAAAACGATAAACAGCAAAACAGAATCCTACCAATGCTCGTTCTGCTTACGTAAATTCAAGAATAAAACCTCATTTTCAGCTCATATACTACGTCATAAAGAAACGGACAACATAAAACACGTCTGCAAAGTTTGTAAAAGAGAATTTAAGTACAAAGCTTATTTAGAAAACCATGTCTTGACGATGCATTCAAGAAAAAATGGTATAAGTTGCGAAGTGTGCGGTCAAAGTTTTCCTAGTGAAGAGAGTTTAGAATTACATAGAGATAGCCATAAGAATGAGAAGAAACACTCCTGTAACATTTGCAATAAAGCGTTCCTTATGCTGTGTACCCTGAAGGAGCATATGCGAACTCACACTGGTGAAAAGCCGTTTCTTTGCTCGCAGTGTGGTCGTGGATTTAGTCAGAAAACTAATTTAGCACAGCATATGAGAAGACATCAGGGATTGAAGCCTTTTAAGTGCGAAAATTGTGAAAAGAGGTGAGTTTTAGATGTTCTTTTCTAAATCTAAGAGAAAAGATTTGATTATTTGCATGTTTGTTTGTTACGCTTTCACACTGAAATAGCTGAATGGATTAGGATGAAAGAGCTTATAAGGTCCGTGCCATACCTACCTGTCCGGTACAAGATCGAAGCGAGGAAATGTATGCAAGTTCAAAAAAAATATGGATATCACATGATCAACTTTGAACGGAAATATCTCGGAGACGTGACTCTTTACAGGGTTTGATCATGTTATATTTTCCGTTTGCATTGATGTCAGCTATCGATTTACCTATACAGAGTGACTGGTAATTAGTAACCGATACCTAAACACGTGATTGTACTCATGATAACAAATGACTTTTACTATGGCACTGGACCTGAATTCGCGAAAAAAAAATCTGCTGTTCAGTACCTATATTTTGACCAGTTATGCGAACATAAATGACTGAACAGCAGATTTTTTTTTCACAATTTCAGGTTTGCTCCCATAGTAAAAGTTGTTTGTTATCATGAGTACAAGCACGTGTTTAAGTATCGGTCACTAATTATCAGTCACCGTATATAGGTTTTATGCGTGGCCGCCATGCTCCATATAAAAATCTTCAGTCCCCTTTGGCACATCGGAAGATCATGACCAGAGGATACTTTTTATCCCGATATTTCCACGGGATTGAGATATGCGAGTGAAACCGTGAGGCGCAGCTAGTCGTTTATAATTTACTCAAATTATAGTAGAACAAATCATTGCCAATGCTGAGGATTCACTACAGTATACAGGGTGGCCCAAAAGTCGTGGATCAAACGCAACTAGGGGTTAGATGGGATCATCAGCTGCAAAAAGTTGTTCTACGGGAGGTCCTTAAGGTCAACCCCTGCAGAGTTATAATTTATTTTGTGTTTTTATGAGAATATTGACTTTTTTTAACTAATTCTTATTAAAATTCGAAAAAATCTACATCCTGTATCTTTTTTTATAATTTTCACTAGATTGGTACTGATGAGTCCTTGCGTTAGACATGCTATTTATGGTTGTTTATTGGGTATGTTGAAGATAATATTAAGTTTTACGATTTTTTTTTTTCTCAAATCATAACTTTTTATTTACTTCGGACCCCACTGTGAAAAAAAAAATACTCTAACGAAAAGTGACCCTGTATTACAAGTTTTGGCGCATTTAATAGGGATTCTGAAAAGGTATTACACATGGCCATGAGTGGCTCTAATATCTTTCTAGGACGAAAAAACAAAACAACGATTGTGAAATAATTGTTTTATTAAGCAAAAAATTTTACAATAAATGCTCAAAATTCCTGCCTCTGACCATAATACAAAATCTGTACCGTCTAATAAAATTCCTACGTAACCTACGGAATGCATCTCTGTTGTTAGTAACTTGTACCCTAGCAAATTCGAGTTTTTGTCGTAGTTCTTGTTCGCTATTGTTCTCTCCTTGGTAAATTATTTCTTAAAAATAGCCCCAAAGAAAAAAATCTAATGGATTTAGATCGGGCGACCGGGGTGGCCACGCAATATGTCCGCCTCGACCAATCCACCGGTTGGGGAAGCGCTCGTTCAAATGATCTCTAACTGCTCGAGCGTAGTGAGGCGGGGCGCCATCATGTTGCAGCCACATTTCTGCTATTCTTTCTTCTGGAACTTCAGCTTCGTTAAGAATATTGTTTAAATTATTTTGCAAAAAAATTAAATACTGAGCACCATTCAGCCTTGCTGGCATTTCATGCAGCACCAACTGCTGGCCAATTATACCAGCCCACATGTTAATACCAAACAGATGCTGGAATCGATCATTTCTTATGATATGGGGGTTCACTCTGGAGTAAAAATGTAGATTGTGGATATTGAATACTCCCATTCTTCTAAAAGTTGACTTATCCGTCCATAAAACCTTGTTGAAGAACTGCGGATCCTCTTTGTGGTATCTTGGCATCTCTCTGCAAAACCGCACTCTAGGTTCATAGTCACCGGGCAGCAAAGCTTGCATCACACACAATCATCATTTATTGTAAAATGTTTTGCTTAATAAAACAATTATTTCACAATCGTTGTTTTGTTTTTTCGTCCTAGAAAGATATTAGAGCCACTCATGGCCCTGTGTAATACCTTTTTAGAATCCCTATTAAATGCGCCAAAACTTGTAATACAGGGTCACTTTTCGGTAGAGTATTTTTTTTTCACAGTGGGGTCTGAAGTAAATAAAAATGAATGATTTGAGAAAAAAAAATCGTAAAACTTAATATTATCTTCAACACACCCAATAAACAACCATAAATAGCATGTCTAACGCAAGGACTCATCAGTATCAATCTAGTGAAAATTATAAAAAAGATACAGGATGTAGATTTTTTCGAATTTTAATAAGAATTAGTTAAAAAAAGTCAATTTTCTACTAAAAACACAAAATAAATTATAACTCTGCAGGGGTTGACCTTAAGGACCTCCCGTAGAACAACTTTTTGCAGCTGGTGACCCCATCTAACCCCTAGTTACGTTTGATCCACGACTTTTGGGCCACCCTGTATAGCTTTTGTAAAATCTAATAAGATGATAATAATTATCATCTTATTAGATTTTCATTTCATTTGTCCTGTAATCCTGCTGAGCTAAAGTTGCTTACATAGACACAAATCGCCGGTCTTGTTTTATCAATCCTTATGGCAGTCAAGTCAAGCATTACTGCGTGGGCCACACGGTAGCCGAACCCGCGACTTATAGCGCAAAAGCTAATAACTCAAGCACTTTATCCATTTCATCGTCAAGAATGCGACGTATCAGTAACGAAGGGTGAATTTAAGACAGACGTAAGCCGGAGCAAAAAAAAGTCAATAAAACGTTTCATTATATTTCAATGATGAATTGAATATAGAGTGGTTATGTTCTGAATTTTCGAAGGGAAGCCGGCGGGAATCGAGTTGTATTGTACCTTCGCCACTGCGACGTATTATATTTATTTATCTCTATCCTTTCAGATTTGTATCAAAAGGCGAGCTAGACGCCCACAACCGCAAACACAGCGGAGCACACCCCTTCGTCTGTGACGATTGCGGAAACGGCTTCACAACCTCAAGCGCCCTAGTTAAACACCGTCGCATACACACGGGAGAAAAACCTTACCTTTGTGACCTCTGTCCGATGAGGTTTGCTGCATCTGGTACCTTAACGAACCATCGCAGAACGCACACTGGCGAACGACCATTCCAATGTTCTTATTGCGAAAAAGCTTTTGTACAACGCAATGATTTGATATCCCACATCCGTTGTCATACCGGTGAAAAACCTTATATTTGTACTCAATGCGGTCAGTCGTTTAGAAAAGCTTCGGGATTGAAGAGTCATGTTAAGATGCATGTGAAGGAACCGGGGAGTATGCTACAGGGTGTTAATGTGATGTTGAGTGGAATGCAGTGTGCGGAACAGTGATTGTGGTTGATGAAATAGTAGGAAGGTCGCGACTGCTGAGCGTGGGGCAGTTCGCGATGTGATACCCCCGTGTCTCGGAAAGCACGTTAAGCCGTTCGTCCTGCGCCTGATCTCTCTCTGGTCGTGTCGGATTGCCGTCCCATCGAACTATGAGAGTGAGGGAAGAGAGAGTGCACCTGTGTCTGCGCTCACACTTGTGACTATAATATCTCCCGGGCCGAAAGCTGGTCTCCGTGGAAATTGGCCGTCATTGCGGAAACGGTCTGGACTGGAGGACCATTATTAGGCCATATATCATTATTTTTCCGAAAGATGTTTACTGCTCGACATGGATTTCCCCTCAAATATCGCCACATCGACCAGCTCTAGGCTTCTCGCATAAAGCGGATTCATGCGGTCTTCGCCAGGTCGTCAGTCCACCTTGTGAGAAGCCTTCCAACAAAATATATATACAAGCCCATAATAATATTCCCACTGCTGGGACGCAGCGTTCTCTCTGCAAGAGGGATTGGGCCGTAATGCACCACGCGGGCCCAGTTCGGACTGGGCCCGCGTGGGAATTCGTAGATAATCTATGAATGGCACGCGAGACAAGAACAGCTGTTCGATACAAATTCAATAAAATATCATTTTGTCAGCAGATTATTCTTTGCGATTTCGTTTGTAAAGTTGTTCATAATTATTATTTCAATCACCCCTTTTCGAGTTTTGAGTTATTGAGCCTAAATTATTGGTATTATTTACTAAACTTCTCAATCAAAGTCGAAACTAATTTATTCAAATTATAAGCTGAGAATCAGCACTTTTTGAACGTCAAAATTACATAAGACAGTTCCCCAAAACGCCCGCCCTTCACCCCTTTCTAGAGCTTTAGCTGGAAAGAAAAGTGGCGCAACAAAGTCCTCAGCAGCGCCAACTGCGGTGCTGATGACTCTCTGTTCAGTTATAAGAACTTGATCACAGGGCAATTCTCGTAAATTTAAGAACATTCACAGTCTGATCTCAGTCTCAATCTTTCAAAAATAATTCTAATTTCCCTACATTTTAGACAAGTGTTTGACACTGATTGTTGAGATTTTAATTGGCCTTCCTATTGGTGATTACTCAGTCCAAAATATTTTTGCTCCCTGAAGAAGGAACATAATTTCAGTGAATTATTTTCACGCAATTAGGCTAAAATCATGCCAAGTATTAATTTAAGTATTATTGTTTACATAGTAAATTGTATGAATAATCTAATAATAATCAATATTGGGACCAATTTAGTTCTATTTTGTGTGTGGTGTTTATTTTGCGAATGGTTCCAAACGGGTACCGGTACTCCACAAAAATACCGGTACCAAAAGCAGATACCCACCGCGTACAGTCAACAGCAAAAGTAGATGATGAAAATCAGAAATTCAATACTAATTAATGAACGGAGCTCGCGTCAGAATTGTGAGGCGTCGAAGTGATTCAAAAGTGATTTTAAATTATACCAAACATTTACTACTTCGACGGCACACAGTTCTGACTCAAACTCCGTTCATTAGTATTGAATTTTTGATTTTCATCATATACTTCTGTTGTTGACTGTACCACAAATCTTATCATAATCTCGTATTTGTATCTTGAAGTTATTTTTTGTCATGCCTATTTACATAAAGTGCTGTATCTGTTTTCTCACTCCAATTTACGGAAATATTTGTTTGCTATCGGTAAAGTACCGATACTGATTAGAAATGCCAATAGCAGGGACTCAAACTGTAATAAATAATAAATAAAACCCATAATTTCTTAAAACTGTTTTAAAAGAAAAACACTTTTAAATGTAACAGATACAATAATGTTACAGAATCAAACTATAACCTTTTATATGTGTAACAGAAAAAAGCATTTGTAGGTATAATTGCACGGTACCGCAAAAACGCACGGCGGACAGACAGCCGCGGCGATGGCAAAATAGCCTTAATCCAGTCGGCATTGTGGCTATTTTGGCAACGCCGCGTTTACCGGTTACACTTATTAACACTTTCAAATCTGTTACAAATATATTACGGTTACACTTTTGTAAATATTTTGGATTAACACATATTAAAATGTTACATATTTGATTCTGTTATCAATTCAATATGTAACACTTATAATTCTGTAATCTTTATGAAGACGTTTTAAAGTCCCTGGTCAATAATACAGGTACTACTTTGGTACCGGTATCACACCAAGGCCAATGGTACCGGTTCTCAAAAATTCTGTAATTTCAAGCCCTGCTTGGAAATTTGGTGGTATATGATTTGTAAATAACATTGATTTAATCGTTTTATGTAATGGATTTGGATAACATATTTTGTATTATGTTCATTAATGTGAATACTCGAATATACCTACTTTTATGAATATATATATATTTTTTTTTTAACCTTTTAACCGTGCCCCCAGCGCCCGTCACAGTGATTAAAAAAATATTTATTTTTCAAATAACCAGATAGAATACAGCGTAATTAATAAAAAAGCAGAGTAAACGAGCTGCGGTATTTGGTCGTAAATATACGACCCAGGCGAAATGGACACGAAAATATTTTTGTCGGATTAATCCGACGTAAGCGGTTATAAGGTTAATAAAGTATTCCTATTACTACCCCATTATCATAATCAGCCTATTGTTCGCACTGCTGGGCCACAAGCCTTTTCTATTCGGGAGTGGGCCATAATCTACCACGCGGGCTCAGTGCGAGTTTGTGGATGTCTATGTTCTATGTTAAGGGTTTGGTTTCCGCACTTAGTCCTTCAATTGGACCATTGTGCGTGGGCCATGGCGGCCGTCGGTGGTTATTCCAACCAGCCCACCTCCCTCCAGAAGCTGATTAGGTCTCCTGGTCTATTGAGAACATCTGTGTACGATCTGGATGTCCCAAGGGTTTCTGATCTACTCTGGGTGACGCCTGTGCACTCAAAGAGCACATGCGTAACGGTTTCTTCAGCCTCCATGCAAGCTCTGCATAGGGGAGTGTCCGTTATGCCCATAGTTTGTGGATGTCACATGTCTTCGAATTTTTGGTTCTAGGACATGCCGGTTTCCTCACGATGTTTTCCTTCACCGTTTTGTGTTGATGAAATTAAATACACAATCTGCCTGCCAGGTCGTACCCAGCCTAGCCCACAGCACAGCAGGCAAAATTAAATCATTAATTTCTGTTAGGCACTTTTGAACTTCAACATTCTGAAACACCCTAGGCTGTATATACAGGATGTTCCTGGAAGTATGGATCAAATCGAAGAGGGGGTGGGCAAGGTCATTTCCAAACTACACACATCAAAAGTGTCTAGGGATCAACATATATTTTTGCAATAACTTTTCTCCTGATTGATATTAATTAAAATTTTCTTTAAGGATTCATCAAATAAAGTGTTTTCGTTTGTCACAGTAACGATAAACCAAGTCACCTTTGCATTAATAAAGAAATTTGCCATTTTCCTAATAAAGGGATTTTTGACATTTGAACCACTAACACAAAAGTTCGAAAAAAAGACTGAAATAACAGTTTTCTCTAAAATTTTATTGGGTAACTTAAACAATTAATAATCCGTGTTTCTACCGCGAACACTAACAACACAAGAACATCGGTTTGGCATACTCAAAATGAGTTCATCCAAATCACGCTGTGGAATGGCCGCCCATGTTCGTTGCAACAACAAAAAAAGGTCTTCTTGCGACTGGATACCCTCCATATTCGGCAGAGCTCTTCTCTGTAGCATATCCCATGCATGCTCAATCGGGTTCAAGTCTGGCGACTGAGCAGGCCAGGGCAGGACATTGATGTTAGCTGCGGCGAGAGTCTGTCTTACAACTCTTGCGGTGTGCGGTCGTGCATTATCATGCATTAACTGAAATAAGGGACCGATTTGCACTTGTAGAGGAACGATGACGTCTGATACAATCGTCTCAGCATAAATTTGAGCGTTGAGGTTGCCTCTGATCCAAATCAACTCAGTTCTTCCGCCGATCCAAATACCCGCCCATACCATGATGGTTCCACCACTATAAGGATGGACTTCCTGGCAGGATTTTAATCGCTGTTGGCGTCCAGGGGTTCTCCAGTGTCGTATACGTCTTGTATCCGGTCTCATACCAAAACGAGACTCATCAGAAAAGCACACGAAACGCCATTGTTCTTCTGCCCAATTTCTGTGTTCAAGAGCCCATTGATATCGAATCCTACGATTGTGCATTGCTATAGGTGGTACCCGTAGCGGTCTTCGGGAATGAAGGTTCACTTCATGCAAGCGGTTTCTGACTGTTTGGTCGCTAATTAAGTTCCCTGAAGAGTGATGAAGCCTCACGGCTAACATCATGGCGGTTATTGTTGGAGCTCTTCGAGTTAAGATTTGAATGTATCGGTCTTGTCTCCGTGTGGTGCAGCGATACCGTCCTCCATGGCGCTCAGCCACGGTACCAGTGCTTCGGTAACGTGTCCAAAGTCGACTGATAACACTCTGACTTGTATTCAGAGCTAAAGCCACAGTACGTTGCCGGGAACCAGCTTCTATCATTCCCACGGCTCTGAGCATTTCTTCCCTGCTTAAATGACGTCGCCGCTCCATAATAACGTTGGTTTTAATCAGTAGTAGGGAAACAGTAGCACTAATAATGTCTTCAATGCGTTGTATGTTTTTATAGGGAAAATATTGACAGCTGATTTTCATCTTTTACTCGAATTTGATTCACAGTTCCTGATTCAAATTATGAAATGCACCAAAAAGGATCCATATAAATTTATAAAATCATAAATTTATTACAAAGCCACATCTCAATCTCAAGAAATCCGCATAAAAATGCTTGATCCCTAGACACTTTTGATGTGTGTATTTAACCCTGAGAGTATCGGTAATTTTTTTTACGGTTTAGAGGTTTAATGACCAATTTCTGTTTTTTTTTCAATCACTTTGCATAGTGCTCAAAGAAAAAAATAATTTTAAAAAAACTATCAGGGTTGAAAATTTAATTTTTTTAGAAAGCCCTGACAGTTTCTTTTTTTTTTTCTTTGAGCACTATGCGAAATGATTGAAAAAAACAATATTAATTTTAAATTTTCCAGCCCTTTGTCGTATTTGCTGTGAAAGTAAGGGTGCCTAGACACAAGGTCGCTATATTGTTATCTCATTCGAACGGCCATCAAAACCCATAAGTTTATCCTTTTCTCTTTTTATCTTGCTTCTGTGAACTCTATCTAAGGTTGTGTGCAGCTTTCCAGGGCTAGAGAATTTTCCATATCCCTCAAGTTTATGCTTTCCTTGTAGGTACTTTTGATCGGTTTAGTATATTTATTTTATTGATCACTCTATGTGCTGTGTTGCTTCCAGAGAGTGAAGTCAATGTATATATATGTTTCACTGCACTACTAGTTATTGTGTCCAGATCAGAAAGGGTATTCCATTAGAAGTAAAAACTCAATTATTATAAGTACTTGTTATATTTCCAATCACATATATAGGTACTATTGATACAAGTTAGCTCAACGGCGTGAGGCAGACGACTGTGGTACTATTGATACAAGTTAGCTCAACGGCGTGAGGCAGACGACTGTGGTACTATTGATACAAGTTAGCTCAACGGCGTGAGGCAGACGACTGTGGTACTATTGATACAAGTTAGCTCAACGGCGTGAGGCAGACGACTGTGGTACTATTGATACAAGTTAGCTCAACGGCGTGAGGCAGACGACTGTGGTACTATTGATACAAGTTAGCTCAACGGCGTGAGGCAGACGACTGTGGTACTATTGATACAAGTTAGCTCAACGGCGTGAGGCAGACGACTGTGGTACTATTGATACAAGTTAGCTCAACGGCGTGAGGCAGACGACTGTGGTACTATTGATACAAGTTAGCTCAACGGCGTGAGGCAGACGACTGTGGTACTATTGATACAAGTTAGCTCAACGGCGTGAGGCAGACGACTGTGGTACTATTGATACAAGTTAGCTCAACGGCGTGAGGCAGACGACTGTGGTACTATTGATACAAGTTAGCTCAACGGCGTGAGGCAGACGACTGTGGTACTATTGATACAAGTTAGCTCAACGGCGTGAGGCAGACGACTGTGTGTCAGGAACGTTCCATTCGCCTTAAGTATAAGCAAGATCTCGTATTGCCTTCCCTGTCGCTACAGTGGTCCCCCTCTTGTAAAAATTTTGGTAGGTATACATACAGATAGGTACTTAAAATAAAACAATGGTGTGTCCATTTTGATAATGTTGGACAAAGCAAAAATTTATAGACGAACAAAAAATTAAGGGTAGCTGTAATGGCATCCATTCTGCAAAAAAAAAAAAAATAACACCCCTTAAGGCCCACAACAGATATCCATTACAGCGCCAACGAAAAACAAAACAAAACAACAATCATGGGTTTTGCCATTTGTCATTATTACTCCCATGACTCTGACCTTATTGTCAGCCTCTGGAAAAACATTCGATACCTACTAAAGCGCAATACACACTGAGCTCGCCGGGCCGCCGATACAGCCCGCCGACACAACCCGGCGGCCTATATGAAAAGAATCATGTCGGCAACATGCGCCCGCGCGTGTTGCCCGCCGACATGTTGGCGGCTTGCGTACGCCTTTGCTCAACTGCTCAGTTGCCCGGTGAAGCTCGACCCTTAGTGACGTGCTAGAATCCGCCGACATGCCGCCGACAAAATTTTCCGACTTGCAATAAGTGAAGCCGCCAACTAGCCCGTCGACAAAAAGTTGCCAATATAGGTCGGCGGCCCGGCGGGCTCAGTGTGTATTGCGCTTAACAACAAGCTGTGTAATGGTTCAGGGTTTCTCCATTTGACGAAACAGTCGTAGTTCAATATGGCTCAGCTCAGTAGACATATTTTGAGAGGTTTAGTCCGACTCGGCACCATGTGTGTCGCTGGCGAAAAATGTTTCGGGGTAATCCCATGACGATAATACATATGCAGATGACACATAATCGGTGCTTAATGTTATACAAAGTAAGAATCTTCTACAAAACAAAGTTGAAGTCATAACATTGAAACTTGAAACAATTGTTTATCATAATTATACACACTTAAAAAAATTTAGTTCACTGGAAAAACCAAATACAAGAAACTGACGATAATTTAGTCGCTGATATACTCAATACTCATTTATTGTTTTACCATAATGTGTTCTTATCATTACATTATCTGTTTTCTCACCAAATACATTTTGTTATGTTGAAAAATGATTGCAAACTATTCATATTAAAAATCTAACTGGTAATTTTGATGTACGACCACTGCGTGTGGTACAATTGACACGCTTATTGCTACTTGCGGCACCCTCATTTTGACTGTCTTGTATACTTATTCTATTATTATTATTATTTTCATCCAAACGTTTTCGTTCCAGTGATACTGTTTCCTCATTCAGTAAATACGCTGGTTTTAATCTGTCAATAGAAACTAATGTTCTTTTTCCAAAAATATCTATCGTAAATGATTTACTTCCCCTCTTTATGACAGTATACGGGCCTAAATAAGGAGGTTGAAGTGTTCCTCTCATTACTTCATTCCTAACAAATACATGATCACAACTATTCAAATCTGGATGAACAAATATGGTGCGAGAGTCTCTCTGTTGTACGCTTCGTGGCTTAAGATCTCTAAATAAGCTTACTTATTCATCATTGTACTTTATGTTAGAGTTTGAATGCTCGTAAAAATCGCTAGGTAGTTTAAGCTTTAGACCATACGTCTATTCTGCTGCGCTGACGTTCGTATCGCTTCTCGGGACTGTGCGTAACCCTAATAAAATTATGGGTAACTCTTGTAGCCAATTTATACTATTATTTAGACGTGCTCGTAATGCAGTTTTCAAAGATCTGTGCCATCTTTCTATCATCCCATTACTTTGTGGTTGGTAAGGTGTGGTACGTTTTTTATCAATGCCTAAAAATTGTGTACTTAAGTTGTAAAAATAAATCGCTCTCAAATTGACTACCCTGGTCGCTTGTCAGCCTAACAGGACATGATCCGAAACGAGCTATCCAATTTTCAAAAATTACTTGTGCGACTAACTTTGCTGTAATCTCTTTCAATGGGTACGCCTCTGGCCAGCCCGTGCCTCTATCTATAATAGTTAGTAGGTACCTATGTACCTCTTGTGAGGTTGGCAGAGGTCCTACTAAATCAACATGTTGCTCAAAACGGGCGCTAGGCATAAAATTTCCCAATTCCGATTTTGTGTGTCGCTGTACCTTTGATTTTTGACAACTGATACACGATTTAGTCCACTTTGCAATTTGTACATTCATTTATGGCCAATAAAATCTATCCTTAATTAATTTTTTTGTTGCTCTGATGCCAGGATGACATAAATTATGTAATTGTTCAATAATTAATCTACGATAACCTTCCGTTAAATATGGTCGAGCTACTTGAGTTGACATATTACAAACGATTGGTACCATAAAGTCTGGTATGAATATTTCCCTAGATTGCAAAGTATCTTTCGCCTGTTATACTCTAGTACGTAACTCACTGTCTAATTTTTGCTTACTTGCAAGTTCTTCGTAATTAATACTAGTAGGAGTACCTATCTATCGTTTCTATGCGTGATAAAGCGTCCGCTACGACGTTTTCGTCGCCTAAAATATGCCTAATATCGGTTGTAAACTCACTAATGTACAGACGCCAGCAGGTCAACCTACCCCAATCTGTCAAAATCTTTGATAGATTTTCAACTTTAGCGCAAAGGATTAAGGTTCTTATTCAATTGGGAAAATCTGACAGATTGGGGTAGCTTGATGTGCTGGCCTCTGTACACTAATTGTCGAGTTCGACGTGGAGTCTCTTTTTCACAAATTTTCCGGGAAAACGCAAAAGTTAATGGTTTATGATCGGTATAAATAGTTAGTTTTCTACCTTCATACATTTTACGGAAATATTGCATTGCTGAGTAAATTGCCAAAAGTTCTCGATCGTACGTTGAGTATTTATGCTGAGCTTCAGACAACTGTTTTGAATAATAACCTAATGGTCTCCAGCGTCCTTCTATTTTTTGTTGTAATACAGCGCCTATGCAAGAATTCGATGCGTCCGCCATCAGTGATAACGGAACCTCAGAAACTGGATGTGATATTGTAACACTATTTTGCAAACTTTCTTTACATTTAATGAAAGCGTTTTCCGCTTGTTCAGTAAAATTATTTTAGTTTTATCCTTTCTTTTTGAATTATGTAAATACTTACTTAACTCTTTTTGAAATTCTACCGCTCGCGGCAAATGTGCCCTATAAAAATTTATCATTCCTAAGAAACGCCTCAATTGTTCAATTGTTTCTGGTTTAGTGTAATCTATAGGTACTAATATTATAAAGAGGAAAGGTTTGTATGTATGTTTGTAACGAATTGGCTCAAAAAGTACTGGACCGATTTTAAAAATTCTTTCACCATTTGAATGCTACATTATCACTGATTATTATAGGCTATTTTTTTTTCTTTTTTTTCCACCCATGCGAAGCCGGGACGGACCGCTAGTAACTAATATGTACATAAATCTTGTTGTTTTGTTGTTATAACGAATCTATATAAATAAAACAGTCTTTGTTTGCAAAGACTGTTTTATTTTTTTTAATCGGTCGGTCGGATTTTGATGATCTTTGATTTGTTGGAACCATCTTCGCCCCGAATAGCAGAATAACTACTAACACATAGGGAAAATTCACGAAAAAATAATAAGTAATGAAGATAATATAATAATGAGGATAATTCATTTTTTCATACATTCGTCTATATTGAATCTGAGGCACAAAGTTCGCCGGGTCAGCTATAAGTTCATTAATAAAAATGAAAAAATCAAAATATTTTATTTCACATAAGCCTATATGGGCACTTATGAAACGTCAGAAGCTAGGTGCACGGTTCCAATTGGTCGTTTCCTATGGAGAAGAACCGGCAAGAAACTCCACAGTTACTCTTTTAAAAATAATTGGCTTTTACAATGTTTTCAATTACAGTAAGTAGGTATGGGAGGACAGCGTAGGCCTGTCAACAAATACCAGGTACTTGATAAAATAAAAAATGGTCTACAGATCTAAAGTCTACAGGGCCTCCAAAGTCCTCACATTTACAAAACAAGAATCTATCAAAAAGATAAATAAAATATAAAAACCTATTAAAACCAAGTGATATGATTTCCATTACAACCACTAAAAAAGAGTTGAAAAATTATGATTGTCTCTATATAGGGTGACTGGTAATTAGTGACCAATACCTAAACACGTGATTGTACTCATGATAACAAACAACTTTTACTATGGGACCAAACCTGAATTCGCGAAAAAAGAATCAGCTGTTCCCTACATTTTGACGAGATAGACGAAGATAAATGTAGGGAACAGCAGATTTTTTTTTTCGCGATTTCAGGTTTGGTCCCATAGTAAAAGTTGTTTGTTATCATGAGTACAAGCACGTGTTTAAGTATCGGTCACTAATTACCAGTCACCGTATATAATGTCAAAACTATATCCTAACTCAACCAAAACTGTTCACAAACCAATATTTATGTGTATACCGTCGAAAAATTTATCCGCATCGCTGTGTGTGACCATCGCGGCTACGCATTGCTCTGCCCTTCAACAGCGGCAGCCGAACAATTCAATACTCCGGTCAAATGTACCAGGGCGTCAGTAGTTTAGGAGGTTCTGGCCCATTTTGTAGAGAGCGCGAGCGGTAGTTACCGACACCAGCACATCAAGCTACTACAATCTGTCAAAATTCTTTAATAGATTTTCAACTTTAACGCTTAAGTATAGGGTTCAAAGCTGATTGGGAAAATTTGACAGTTTCGGGTAGCTTGATGTGCTGGCGTCTGTCTAAGACTCCTATACGTAGCCGTTTTTCAATAAAAGCGTCCGCGTCCTCGTGTTGCGGTGTAGCAACGAGCCCGAAACACAAGCGCTTCGGTGTAGATACTAGGGTAGCATAAACTGGAAAAGCTGGCAAAAATCTGGCAAAATATTTCACAGGGATAGACTCATTAAAAAAAATAATTAACGTCTACGGCTTTTTCAATGTTTCCATTTATTTATCACGGCAAATTTAATTCCAAAAAAACTTTTTATTTCGGAAAATTTTATTAAATAATAGGCGGCACTATAATTATCTCCGGTTGCCAAGTGACGTCAGTCTAGTGACGTCATAGTCACGGGATTCTTTAAGATTCCGGATAAAGGTACTAGGGCAGCATACATCAGAAGGGCTATGCTCCGATTCTTGTTGCCGCGGAAAACCACGTTGGTAAGGGGTGGAAAATGGACACGCCCTACATTGTTTCTATCTCACTCTGTTCAATAGAGCAATAGAGGGTGGGTTGTTAGCTGTTAGAGAGGGTGAAAGGAGATACTCTGCATGGCTATCACCGTTGTGTGTGAATGTCGATATAGAGTGAGGAAAGGGGGCGGAATGAGTGCGATGGAAAATCCATACTAATATTATAAATGTGAAAGTGTTTGTGTGTGTCTGCTTGTTTGTCCGTCTTTCACGGCAAAACGGAGCGACGGATCGACGTGATTTTTTAAGTGTTGAAGGGATGGAGAGTGACATAGGCTATATTTTTTTTCCTTTTTTTTTTAACCGTGTTACCCCGAATTTAACGCGAGCGAAGCCGTGGGCAAAAGCTAGTATCCATATAATTATGAAAACACAAGTTTTTTACCGCAAAAGTTCTGACAACTTTAAGATGAATGAAATTGAAGTTGCGAAGCTTGAAATTCTGGCAACCAGTCTTACCAAGGGTTTTCATATTAACCAGTGTGACTGGGTTGTGTTAAATACTTTTATTCAGCCTCATCGGTTACACTGGAAGCCGACCCCAATATAGCTGGGCAGAAATAGTACTTTAGTTTGTTATTTGATTAATTAATTTGGTATAAGTTCTTATCAAACACATGTAACCTTACCCATTGCAAAACCTCAAAGGACCATATACATTATTGAAAATCTTTTTTTTATATTTCGTTCATCATCTCTTTTAATTCTTCTCATTTATTCGCTCCTTGATTTTATCTGTTTACAACCACACATTGTTACGACAATGTGTGGTTGTAAACACCGTGGACCATGACCTACGGGTCATGGTCCCTGAAGTGAGAAAGGGCTAAGAGCGCCAAACTAACGCCATCCTGCTCACTCGCTCGCACACTTGGCCCTCCATCACCATCCCTCTCACTCAAAATTATCGTGTACTCGTGTACCTATTTGTGCTTTTATGTGGTGGTATGGTATGAGGTACTCCTTTTGAGTGAGTTTTCATGGTCAGGAAAGTATTTGCTGCCTTATTTTTATGCTAACCTAGTACCATTGAACGCAGTGCTGAAGACTTTGGCCATTATCGTCGCTACGGAACGCGTAGCAACGGTCTACGACGTTTCGTAGCAGCGGTCTACGAGTTTCGTAGATTTTACGACGCCATATTGTAGTTCGATCAGAGTTCGATACTGTTATATATATTTTTTTGTATTATTTAAATTGTTTGTTAATCAATCCAGTGTATATATTTTTATTGATTCAAAGCAGTATTATTTATAGATACATTAAGTGAAAGTTATGTCAAAGATTGGAATTATGATATATTTATTTAAACGTTACTATTACTTAAATTATTTGATTTTATTTTGTCACTTCACCGAAAAGTGTCCTGTAGATTTTTAATTTTATACCAAGGTAAAACTAAAAATAAACGCTTTAATTGGTTATTTGATTCATCATAAATAGACTCACGCATGAGAGGCTTGTAGTCAATAACAGATGCACGGGTCGATCGATCAGGTTAAGCTACGTTTGCCGCGGTTGATCTGTGGATGGGTGACCATCTTTACATATCAAGACCTCTCCGTGCCTCGGAAAGCACTTTAAGTCGTTGATCCCGGCTGTCGTTCGTGGATATTTGACAGTCGTTACGGTTCGTCAGAAGCCCGAAAGTCTGACAACCAGTCTTACTTATCGTATTACCCAGTAACTGAGTTGTGGAGGTCAGATAGGCAGTCGCTCCATGTAAAGTACTGGTATTCGGCTGCATCCGGTTAGACTGAAAGCCGACCCCGATATAGTTGGGTAAAGGCTAGGCAGATGATGACGCATGCACCGGATGATAACATGATGAAATCCAATTAAAAAATTCGTCACGTCTTTCTACATCGTTCTCACAACGTTCAACATGAATGATGTAACCAATATTTTGTAACAATTTTTGATTTAAAAGAGTGTCCATGGAGTTCCTTGCCCGTTCTTCTCCATAGCTAGGTACCTACGCTTTGGAATGGACAACTGGCTTCATCTTTCTGGTTGACCGACCCCTTGACAATTCAAAAGTGCCTGTAATAAAATTGGTTTATTTGAAACAAATGCTTTGAGTTTGACTTTGACCGTAAATAATAACCGATATTAATCCGTAACTTTATTATTAGGAAAACGCATTTTCGATACAACGAATTACCGATTTAACTACTAGAAATACACATTATAGAGGAGTAAATACTGAATAATAATCAATTTGCGTAAATTCTGAAGGCTACTTCCCTTAGGTTTGTGTTGCCCTAGTACTTTTCAGTTCGAGTCGCGGTAACTGCGCGGTGTTGGATCATGTTTAACAGACTATATAATAAAGAAAAATATGAGTATCTGTAAATTTTTATTTACTCCATGTTTTCCAGGCGAGTTTATTATGAGGAATTCGAATTTATTTAATAAGAAAATGCTAGGTACTTGGCTAGGTACTTGTTGACTTTTTAACCCTTTAACCGCCCGACTTTATATCTGAGGGGCAATTCTCGTAATTTTTAAGTACGTTCACAGTCTGATCTGTCTCAATCTGTCAAAAATACGTAAAATTTCCCTATATTTTGACAAGTTTTTGACATTTGTTTGTCGCCGCGATGAGACTGCGACTAGATTTTGAACGTTTTAAATTACGAGATTTGGCCTACAGTTGTCGTGCCCCCAGCGCCCGACACAGTGATTTGATTTTTTTTTTTTTTTTGTTTTTCGAATAACCTGATAGAATACAGCGTAATTAATTAAAAAAGCAGAGTAAACGAGCTGTGGTATTTGGTCCTAAATATACGACCCTGGCGAAATGGGCACGAAAATATTTGTCGGATTAATCCGACGTAGGCGGTTTAAAGGTTCATTCATTACTTAGTCATTCTTTTACGATTTGAAAGCACTCACAAACTCTGAAAAGTGACACAATTTTTTTATTATAAGTATTACAACTTAGTACCTACACAAGGCTACACATCAAGCTATCCAGTTTTAGCTGACCTCGCATTGTATAGGTTTTTCGTACAATCAGAAGTCAGCTTATACTGGTTATGTATAGCTTGATGTGTAGCCGTGCGTACTTATTCACTATGTATACAACATTAAATAAATCAACTTAGTGTCACCCTTGCGCCATTTTATCTTCCTGGTACTGCGGGCTGTGCAGAAAACGTCAAACGGCGAAAATATTCCATCCTTATTGGGAGTTATATGTTCGAGCCGAACATATAACTTGGGGTCCAAATGCCCACTTTGTTTTTAGAGATATCGTCAAACGGTTGATCGACTCCTCACATGACTAAAGGGCCTGGCCTCTTTATTGGCATCGCCATACAACGTGGCAATGCTGCCAGCCTTTTTTGGGCAATTTTTCTGTTGAATTTTTTAATGCCCTGTGATCCTTTTCCCTCGTTTTTTAAACATGTACCTACATAATTATTCATATCATTTCAAGTCTGTTAGCTTAAATATGACGTAAATATTACAGTCTATAAGTAATGTTAAAAACAACTTATCATGTATTAAGTAAGTACATTTTTTGTATGAAACGGTTTCCACTGTAGATTGTTTACATTTATTATGTGTTTTCTCTCCCTGAAAGCAGCCAATGCATTCATTGTTAGTTAGCCGGTTTCCATGCCTGAACATGCTGAAATCTAATTCCATTAGGTTTATGGTGTCCTAGTACCTTTCAGTAGAAAAGAGGCAGCCGATCGCTGGAACATACCGTCGGTCGTCACTACGAGTAGATTGGGAGGAAAACTCTCGGCTTTGGTAATATAATAATAATAATCGTTTATTAACCATATCACGTTATTACATTTCCTTATACATATACAAATAAACTACTAAAATTATTGTTACAAGGGAAACATACCTAATTATAATATTTTAACTTAATATAATAGGCTAGTTGCCACCATCAATAAATTGAAAATCTATTTAGTCCGTCAGTTAGAGTATTGGAAAGTAATGGACACGTATTTTTTGTTTTTGTAAATCAATGAATATTGACAAAGATAAAACGCATCAAAACTCGACGTATGAAAAGCGTCGTATCTTTGTCAATTTTGGTTTACCTACGTAACAAAAGAATAAATACGGGTCAAATATTTTTTGATAATCTAACTGACGGACTAATTAGATTTTTTTCAGTTGACAAGTCTATTTTTACCAACAAACGCAAAATTCATTCAAAATAAGAAAAACCTCATTATATATAACTAGCTTCTGCCCGCGACTTCGTCCGCGTAAATTTTTTTTGTTTCCCCGACCCACCCCGTCGCAACGTGTCGCCGGCCTGCGCTATTACTTCGTTTTCGCTTGGCGAAAACTTCAGACTTTTTTCTTTTTGCTCAACTCCTAAGGGTCCTAGCGTCAAATTTAATAGAATATAGCCTTCCTCAAGAACTGGGCTATCAAACGCAAAAATATTTTTATATATGCGACCAATACTTCCAGAGATTAAGAGCTTTCAAACCGTGTTTCAAACAAACAAACTCTTCAGCTTTATTATTAGTATTATTTTAAAACTATGATATCTCCTAAGATATACATTGAAATCAAATGATGTCACAGGCAATTTTGTTCAAAATTAAATACATGTGATGAATAACGTATTTATTTGGATAAGGATTAATACCATGTTTATAAAAACACCTTCGCAAATAATGCATTATTTTAGAACAAATTTGGTTAGCATAAAAGAGGTTATAGTGGGCTAACCTTAAAAGATAGACATATGCTGTCGCGGACTTTTTTTTAAAGCTTTTAAAGGGGAACAATTCTGTCATATATGATTTTTGCAAAACTTTAACCGTTTACGCAGCGCACGCAGCGGAAGCTCTCAATAGGGAAAAAATCCCCCGATTTTGAAACATTCTTCATTGGTGCTCCGCTCCTATTGGTTCTAGCGTGATGATATAGCCTATAGCCTTCCTCGATGAATGGACTATCTAACACTGAAAGAGTTTTTCAAATCGGACCAGTAGTTCCTGAGATTAGCGCGTTCAAACAAACAAACTCTTCAGCTTTTTAATATTAGTAGGTATAGATTTTACAACTACTGATATTTCGATATTTTAGCTTGGTACAAAAAAAAACTGGTGTATACTGTGACCACAGCATTTTTCAGTTTTTAACTACATATTAACCTTTAAACCGCCTACGTCAGATTGATCCGGCAAATATTTTCGTGCCCATTTCGCCAGGGCACGAAAATATTTGCCGAATTAATTTCATATATTTACGACCAAATACCACAGCTCGTTTACTCTGTTTTTTTATTCATTACGCTGTGTTCTATCAGGTTATTCGAAAAACAAAAAAAAGTCGAATCACTGTGCCGGGCGCTGCGGGCACGACTACTGATATAAAGTCAGGCAGTTAAAGGGTTAAAAGTTCTATCACAAAGATAAATGTCACCTTGGAATGCTGCCACGCTAAAATAGAATTGGGAAGGATACATCAGACATCTGCCACATGTCAAACGACCAAGCAATGGGTCAAAATTACGACCCAATGGGTGTCCCTTTTCATGGCGATGCGAAACCGCGGTAGGCCCAGACGGAGATGGCGGGATGAGTTGGACTTTTTGAAAAAGAACTGAGGGGCAATTCTCGTAATTTTTAAGAACGTTCACAGTCTGATCTCAGTCTCAATCTGTTAAAAGTACAGACGCCAGCAGGTCAACCTACCCCAATCTGTCAAATTTCTTTGATAGATTTTCAACTTTAGCACAAAGGAATAAGGTTCATATTCAATTGGGAAAATCTGACAGATTGGGGTAGCTTGATGTGCTGGCCTCTGTACTTCAAATTTCCCTACATTTTGACAAGTTTTTGACATTTGTTTGTCGCCGAGATGAGACTGCGACTAGATTTTGAACCCCCCGTTTTTGCCCTACTGGTCCTTAGACGCTTTAGTACGTAAGCATACGATAGCATCATAGAACCAAGCAGTCTCTATTTAAATTTAATTAAAGGTACTCCTGTGGGAACCTCTGCTGGCGAATCTTAAAACAGGCTACGAGTACCATGTAACCTAGCTAGGACGCCAGATTCAATTCTGTTAATTGTTACTCTCTTTATGATTTATCCCTAATTTGTTTAGTTATATTTATGGTAACAGAAAGTACCTACCACAATTTTTTTAAGTAAATGGATAATTTAATTAATTGATACACCTTAACGTCTGTAGATGTCGCTACTTGCAAAAGTTCTCGCCACGAAAGCTTTGAATGAATTTCATCAATGCGTCGCGTGACGTGGCATATCCTCGTAATATATGATACCCTAGTACTTTTCCACCGGAGTGCTGAGGCCATCGTGGCGGTTACGTCATATTCGTGACGTCAGTTTATTGAACTCTGTGGGCGTCGACAATATTAATTGCTACGGGTTACGTATGCGTAGCCATTGCTACGCGCAACCAACGCTACGCAGCGGTATAATTTTTCTTTCTACACATGGGATAGAATATTTTGGTGAATTTAGAACTATTAGAAAGAAAGAAAGAAAGAAAGAAAGAAAGAAAAATGCGTTTATTGGCATTACAGCAAAATAAATATTTGCGTTATTAAGAGTAAAATTTTGTTTGCTAATATATTACAACTACAATATTTGTAATGAACATGGACTATTTTAAGCCTCTTTTGTCCTACAAGGCTACACGACGATTATTTATGTACGATAAAAATTAATTGAGATATCATCATTACTTTCGCGAATCTCTCACAAGTTCCCAATTATGAATGGCGAGAAGGGAGAATCTGTTAAGCGGTACACGTGGTCGGCTGTGAATCTCACTCGCACTATAGTCTGAGCACATAGCACTATCCTTCTTGTGGTTTAGCTGTGTGCTTTCCACGTGGTAAAGTCGATGAAAACGTTTAATATCTTTTAGTTCATTCTTCCCTAGTACGCATGGCCGGAGTGCTGTTGTCTAGCGCGAGTGCTACGGTTTTATTTATCTCGCCGTTTATTGTTGCTGATATTATTTAAATACTAGGTATAAGGTAATGACAAAATTGTGTTACGACTCAAAAGATTTATGTGATCTAAATACTTTGAGGAAGGTTTTAGTATAAAATACATTAGGTAATTATTCTTATGTAAAGTTATATACATAAATGTACTGCGTGTTCGGCATTTCTATGCAAATATTTTGATGATTCGTCAGTATCTGCAATTCTTCAATGCACTAGTGTTAATTGAGTTTGTGTGGGGTATAAAACTTTTTAACAAAACAAACAACCAACTTCCTAAAAAAACACAACAAAGTGAAAAATAACTTTAATTTCGGAAGTCTGTGTCATTGGTTCCGCATTTTCGTTTTTTGATGCCGACTTCCGAAATTAAAGTTATTTTTCACTTTGTTGTGTTTTTTAGGAAGTCTGTTGTATTTTTGTAAAATAGTTTTTTTGTACAGACGTTTCACTTCGAGTGAAAGATGCCGAATGAAAGGCATAATTGAACAAAAAGTGAAACATCTACTATCAGTTTTAGTAAAAATAAAACGCAACATTATAATTTAGGATGAATAAATAATAATTTATTTGTTTATTTGTAACGCGGCGAGTTGTTTCTTGAGATCCAATAACTTGTTAATCTCTGGCTGCCAAACCGCCTTGTCTTTCGTGGAGGCCTTCAGTTTTCGTACCTTGTCAGTCTGCAATGAAAAAAAGGAAATATTATTTTTATTATACAGGGAGGCAATTCCGGACATCGACGCGTAAACTGTTACCATGAATTCAGCACAGGAAATTAATCGTTAGTTTAAAAAAAAAACAGCTGTTTATAATGAAAGTGCAATACTTAAGCGGTCAAACTATAAGGTGTTAAAAATTAACCCGACAAACTTTAAGAAGTGCTTTAGACCATCGAACTGAACAACTTTCACTATGGGACCAACTCTGAAATCACGAAAAAAAAAATCTGCTGTTTAATACAAAATTTCAATGGCCCCGATTCTGTTGTTCACAAACTAAACTAAATTTAAGTTCAGTGATTCTTTTTCTTTCTATTTCATTATGAAAAGGACAGAAGATAAATTGATTATTGACTCTACTGTATTATTTATTCACGTTACCAGTTTTTATCCCCCATACGGGTAAGATACATCTGAATGAACGCCAATTTAGCCCAGCTTGACGTGTACTGGCTACCCTCGAGGCGACTGACCCCCAATATTAGTTAAGTCCTGTCAAATTAGTCAGCGCTTGACGTAAATTGACGTATTTTTAGTAGCCAATTTTTTTAATCACGTCTAAACTTGTCTATGGATTATCTAATTTGACAGGACTAAACTAATATTTATCTTCTGTCCTTTTCTTAGTGAAATAGAAAGAAAAAGATGCACTGAACTTAAATTTAGTTTAGTTTGTGAACAACAGAATCGGGTCCAATGTCCGACCTACACGCGGGTAATACCGCGGGCAATAGCTAGCGAGTTTATAAATCCCACTACCCCTGCCTAAAATTGCTTGGGGAATTGAAACGTTATGTTATGTGTAAAATCAGAAATTCAATACTAATTAATGAACGGAGTTCGCGTCAGAACTGTGTGGCGTCGATGTAGTAAATGTTTGGTATAATTTACAATCACATAACGACACTTCGACGCCACACAGTTCGGACGCGAACTCCGTTCATTATTTATTTATTTATTTATTTATATATACTTTATTGTACACCAGAAAATACATAACAAAAAAAACAATTATTACTACAAAACATACAATGGGCGGCCTATTAGTATTGAATTTCTGATTTTCCTCATCTACTTTTGCTCTTGACTGTACCTGTTCAGCCACTTCCTTCTCCAGCCCCTGGACATCCCCCCCAGCACTGGCACAGTTACCCACGGCCGCGGGTACAGTCTGTGCGGCTGCGAGCTGTCTCTTCAAATCCAGCAGCTTATTTATCTCCGGCTGCCACACCAGCTTGTCTTTAGTTGATGCTTTCAGTTGGCGGACTTTTTCAGCCTACGGGTGGGAAAGAAAAAAAGAATGATATTTTTTTTATTGCTGAATGGGCCCGCTCTTGACCTCGATCACGCCTGATGGAAAGCGATCGATGCGGTCTATGATGGATCGACCGTGCCCAGAAGGTGACTAAGACATTGGAACTCCCACGCATCGACGAAACACAGCAGGCTGTTTGACGCCTGACTCCGTACAAACCAGGCGGGCGTTAGCGCTACCACCGCAAGGGGAGAGTTGGCTAGTTAAATAAGTGTTGGGTGTGACTGTCCAGGATGCGCTTAGCGCTCGGTTCAGTTGAGTAACTGGCGGAACTAACTGCGCTACACGAGGAGGCTTCTTCGTGCATCCCAAAAAGAGTAAGATGTAGGAGTAAGTAGATGGTGTTCTGTAGTTTCTGCTATCATGCCACATCCATCATGTTATATTTTACCAGATTAGATATAGTACGTACTTATAACCCGTGCCATTAAGAGGAACTGCGATCGGAGAGACTTTTGAAAAAGCCTAAGTAATCCTACTAATATTAATATTATAAATGCGAAAGTTTGTGAGGATGGATGTTTGTTACTCTTTTACGCAAAAACTACTGAACGGACTTTGATGAAACTTTACAGTAATATAGCTTATACATCAGAATAACACATAGGATACTTTTTATCCCGATATTCCCACGGGCTCGAAACTTACGCACGCGGGTGAAACCGCGGGGCGCAGCTAGTAAGTCATAATTCGAGGTTTGACTCGTCTATTTCCTCCTCCAATATTGGACCAATTTAAAATATATTTCATAAACTGCCACAGCCACTTCCACTGCATATTTATCATCGACACAGCTATGTTGTTTTTTTTTTACTATTTCCATCTTTCTCACCTGTTCTGCAACAGCTTTTTCCAAACCACTTGCATCACTATTTGAAGCACTATTCTGTGCAGCTTGGGTATTCTGCGGGGCTGCAGCTTGTGCAGCTTCGAGCTGTTTCTTGAGATCTAACAGCTTGGCGACTTCCGGTTGCCACACTGCCTTGTCTTTTGTTGACGCTTTTAACTGACGAACTTTATCGGCCTATCGAGAAAAAATCGGATATAACATATAATTCTTGATACATAGCCGTTGGCGACCATTCTGAGAGGACAGCACAGACCATCTAACACAGCACACCAGTATGGCACACTATCAATCATTAGCATGGGTCATCGACCACTGTCTATCACCTCCGTGGAACTTTCTCAAACATTTCTCACCATCATAGACCACTAAAAGCCATCTATCTCCATCATGGACCACTACCAACCATCTAACTCCATCATGGACCACGAAAAACCATTTTACTCCAACATAGACCACTGACTACCATCTATTACCAGCATGGCCCACTACCAACCATTTTTTTCCAGTATGGTCCATCGATAACCATGTACCACCAGCATGGCCTGCTGTCAACCATATAATAATAGCCTCCCCGACCGATTTCGGTCACGGTGGCCAATCTCAACGGAGATTAGCAGGTACGCAGGAGATATTATAGTGCACAAGTGTGTGCGCAGACACAAGTGCACTCCCTCTTCCCTCACTCTCATAGTCCGATGGGACGGCAATCCGACACGACCGGAGAGAGATCAGGCGCAGGACCAACGGCTTAACGTGCTTTCCGAGGCACGGGGGTATTAAACCGTCAACTTTCAAACTCCGGGCTGTTACTAAGAAATTCCTAATGGAAAAACTCAATAACACTTTGTCCGACCCGTGAATCGAACCCAGGTCCCCACGCTCAGCAGTCGCGCTTGCGACCACGAGACCGAGGGGGCAGTCCCCATATACCACCAGCACGGCACATAGATAACTATCTATCACCGCAATGTTTTCAACGAATTTCTCTCACCTGTTCAGCAACAGCTTTTTCCAAGCTGCTGACATCACTGCCCTGTGATGCAGCTTGAGGTTGAGCCTTCTGTGGAGCTGCAGCTTGTGCCTTTTGTGCAGCTTCGAGCTGTTTCTTGAGATCCAACAGCTTGGCGACTTCCGGCTGCCACACTGCCTTGTCTTTATTTGACGATTTCAGTAGGCGGACTTTTTCACCCTGGAATTTTATGACGAAATATTATTTTCACAAATGCTTAAAAAATAAATTAGTAATAATATAAAAAAACGTGTGACCCCGACAGGAACAAGTTCAAAATGAAAATCCAAGATGGCGGCTGCGAAAATTTCAAAATGACGAAAATTTTGAAAATTTTCGCATAATTTTGGATTTTCATTTTGACCTCACTATCGGCTTCAGCGCCCTCGAAAACCACGAAAACTATCTGTCTCTTTCTATTATATATAATAAAAAGTCGTATAGAGGGGACATATTTTCGTTATGTGACGATTTCTACCAGTTTACTCCTAATGCTCCGTTACGTTCGTTCCAAAAAGATATTTGGTATTAAGTGCATAACACATGCACGTGCATTGTGTGAAATGTACAATTTCGTCTAATCCTTCGGGAAAAGCTTGCGTTATGTTGTTTGATTAATAAAATAAGATTTGTACTAGGTTCAAAGATATACTAATTTGAATATTACCTGTTGCTTCACCGCCTCTTCAAGCTCTGATACAGCAGCACTTCCGTTTTGCTGAAAAAATAAAGAACAATTTGAATTAAAAAAATAAACAAAGACCACTCATATAATTATTATGTACTAGCAGCGAGCCGCGGTTTCACCAGCATAAGTGTCGATCCCGTGGGAATATCGGGATAAATGATTTATTTCTGCAAGTAGGTTTGTAGGTACAAACACTTTTACACGTCAATCATATACGCTACTTTTCTGTTTAGTTAATTAATTGTTTGATTTTTACTTTCCATTTTTTTACATTATTTTTGTTTTTTTTTTATCTTTCATCCCATTAACATTAGCATCTGTTAATAGACGTCTGTATCAGTGTGACTTCTCCGTGTAGTTTGGAGGCCTGGAGACCTGTGACACAGGTATTCCTAGTACAGGCTCCAGTCTCCACAACATCAATGTATTCTTGTATACACAATTATGTATTGTACCTGCTAACTTTTCATTGTGTGGTGGAGAAAATAAACGTTTTTATTATTATACTAGCTTTTGCCCGCGACTTCGTCCGCGTGGGTTTCGTACTTTCCTCAAATAAATTTAACACCCTCTCCACCTCTCCCTGAAAGGTATTTCGAAAATTATTGATTACGATCTTTATACTTACTTTATTTAAATAAATAAGTATTCGGGCCAATATTTTAGTTACACTACCTAAGATGTTTCAAATAAACTATTCTCCCTTTTCATCACGACAGGGCTTGTTTTTGCATTTGGTACGTTTCCATTTTTATGATATAAAGATTATTTATAAGTACCTACCCATTGTCGTGTTAATGGAAGTTGGAGTTTCTACTCCTTAAACTTTATTACCCTTTTCTACCCCGGTAGGAGTAGAATAAGTAAAACCCTAAAACTCATACTTTTTTATTTTAAGTAAGTAAGTAACCCCTAAAAGTGACAATCTTTATTATTTACTGAGGCAAATGTTGAAAAGTTTCAAGTTTCTTAACCAAAGGAGTAAGACCACATTTTCACCTTCACATTTTTTATCCCCATAGGGGCGAAATATTGAAAACATGTATGGGACGTTTCCAATTCTTGACTCAAAGATTATTTATACTAATTTCCCATTGAATCAAGCCACGAAATAAAATACTCCTCTGTGATATGGACTACCCCCGTTCACCCCGTTAGGGTTAGATTTTCGAAAAACCCAGTCACACTTTTTTATTTATTTTGGTCTTAAGTATACATACTGAGTTCCGAGTTTATATTATTGGACCGCGCGATAAAATTCTTCCATACAAACTGACACCCTCAATCTCCCTTTAGAGCAGAAAAACATAAAATGACAAACTATAATTTACTAAGATAAGTATTTGTGCCAAGTTTGAAGCTTAAATTTATCCATACCATTTTTTTGGAGTAAATCAAGCTACGCACTATAATACCGGCCTTAAAAATCGAATTACCACTTTTTTACCCGTCAGGGATCTACTTTCAAAAGACCCATTTCTTATTACTTACTTAGACAAATATTCCTTCCAAGTTTCAAGTTTATTAACCAAATGAATAAGATTTTTCGTATAAAGTTTTTCCCCACTTTTCACCCCACACAGGAGGAATTTTGAAAAATGTTTGGGATGTGTTCATAACTTGACTCAAAGATTATTTCCAACAATTTTCGAGTTAATCAAGCCACGCAGTAAAATGGAAAATTAACTACTCCTTTTCACCCCGTCAGAGGTAGATTTTCGCAAAACCCTGATACATGTTATTCTTTACTTTTGGTCTTAAGTATAAATACTGAGTTTCGACTTAATCGGACCGCACGTTAAAATTCTTCCATACAAATGTTGACACCCCCTAATCGCCCTTTAGGGGGTAGTTTAGAAAAGCAAAAAATGCCAAAATTTATAATTTACATAGATAAGTCATGCCAAGTTTCAAGTATATTAACCAAATGAATAAGATTTTTCATATAAGCTGTATCCCCACTTTTCACCCCACAGGGGTGGAATTTTGAAAAATCGTTTGGAATGTGTTCATTACTTGACTCACAGATTATTTATACCAATTTTCGAGTTAATTAAGCCAGACAGTAAAATTTGCCCTGTAAAATTAACTACCCCTTTTCTCCCCGTTAGGGGTATATTTTCGAAAAACCCTGATACACGTAATTCTTTATTTTTGGTATTAAGTATAAATACTGAGTTTTGAGTTAATCGGACCGCGCGTTAAAATTCTTCCACCCAAATTTTGACACCCCCCAATCCCCTGTTAGGGGGTACTTTAGAAAAACAACAAATGCCATACTTTATGATTTACTTAGATAAGTATTCGTGCCAAGTTTCAAGTTTATTAACCCAAGGAATAAGATTTTTCATATAAGCTGTATCCCCACTTTTCACCCCCACAGGGGTGGAATTTTGAAAAATCGTTTGGAATGTGTTCATTACTTGACTCACAGATTATTTATACCAATTTTTGAGTTAATTAAGCCAGGCAGTAAAATTTGCCCTGTAAAATTAACTACCCCTTTTCTCCCCGTTAGGGGTAGATTTTCGAAAAACCCTGATACACGTGATTCTTTATTTTTGGTACTAAGTATAAATACTGAGTTTTGATTTAATTGGACCGTGCATTATAATTCTTCCATACAAATTTTGACACCCCCTCATCCCCCTTTAGAAGGTAGTTTAGAAAAACAAAAAAGACCAATTTTCATAATTTACTTTGGAAAGTATTCGTGCCAAGTTTCAAGTTTATTAACTCAAGGAATAAGATTTTCCATACAAACTTTGATCCCCCATTTAACTCCCTTATGGGTTGAATTTCGAAAATTCCTTTCTTATTCCTCGTCTACATTATAAAAGAAACCTCTGTGCAAAATTTCAGCTTTCTAGGTCCAGGGGTTTGGGCTGGGCGTTGATGAGTCAGTCAATCAGTCAGTCAGTCAGTCAGTCAGTCAGTCAGTCAGTCAGTCAGTCAGTCAGGACTTGTCTTTTTATATATATAGATTATTATTATATATTTTTTTAAACTAGATGAGGTCGGTCTTTCCTATCTGACTATTCTGAGAAGAAAGGCCGAAACAAACTCAGAGGTCACAGACTCTTTTAAAGTCCAGACAAAATCTTGGTCAGATCATGTGAAGACGATGTAGATTGGTGTCTGAAATGGTCTTTTGAGGAAAGAACCACATAGATTGAGTTGAATAGCCAGTGCACGCATTTGTCAAAAATCGTGCAGCTCAACTCAGAACTTGAGGAGCTCAACGATAAAAAGTATGCTATATGTTAATTCTGATTATAAACTGTGTGCCAAATTTCATCCAAATCCGTTCAACGGTTTACGTGTGATTGAGTAACAAACATCTTCACAAACTTTCACATTTATAACATTAGTAGAATAGTAGGAAATATTTCTAGTTATTTCAAACATAGTATTATATCTGTCTCACCTTATTAGCCCTGTCGGTCTGCGTGCCCGCGTACTTTGCGCGAAGTTTCTCCAGCACTTCAGGCTCTATCTTCGCGAACAGCGGCTCTGGTCTGCCGATGAGGTGCCCATATGGTAGGTATTGGAGAAGGGATGGGTTCCTGAAATTGAAAACAACGATTAGTAAGATTCCCAACTTTTCGAATTCGAATCTAATCGATTAAAAACGATTATCGTCGTGATAATTTTGCAATGAATTTTAATTCGTACGGGCAAATAATTTACACCAACTTACAAGTTTAGATTATCTATGGAATCGAATCGACAGACAATTGTTTAAGCAAATAGGATCCTACCCAAATTCAAATGTACAATTTGAACTAAGGCAGGGAATATAAAGTCTTACTTGCAGGATGTCGTGGATCAATGATTCGTCAGTCAAACTGGCACAATGGCTTGTGCCAGTTTGACTGACGAATCGCGTTGCGGTTTATTTCTACTGTAGAAAGTTTATAGCGGGTAAGTTAAGCAGCTAGAAAGGATACGAATAAATCTATATATATACAAGCTGAAATTTTAATGGTTGTTTTCCCGAAGCGAAATGATTTTGTCTTGATAGTACAATCGATTTATAAAAAAAATAAAATTAAATATTAAAAAATGGCAGATTTACAATTGTGAAAAACAAAACTCGAACGCGATCTTGAACCAATAGTATCTATAGCTACACTAATAGTACAGCTGATACGATACTACGTACTCCTTTGTTAACGAAACACAATAGGCACATATACCTACTTAACCACTCACGCACGTGTCCCTGGAAAAACCCCTGGTATTTCCAGGGACACGTGCGTGAGTTACTTAAAGATGGTAGGTAGCGGGCGGGCGCACGTGAGTCACTATTGATTCTCACGCTTTCGAGTTGAAATCATATTTTTATAATTATTTGAAAACAAAAACAATTTTATTTTTTAAATTTAACTCCATGAATAGGTAGCACTACTGAGACCAAATTGTTCTGCCGCGGGAAAACAACCATTAAAATTTCAGCTTGTATAAGGAGAAACTGATGACTGACTGACATATCAACGCACAGCCGAAACTGCAAGGACTAGGAATGTGAAATTTTGCATACGGCTTCCTTTTATTATGTAGGGGAGCACTAAGAAGGGGTTTTTGGAAATTCGACCTTTAAGGGGGTGAAAAGGGGGATTTTGTTTGTATGAAAAATCTTATTGCTTGAGTTAATAAACTTGAAATTTGGCACGAATACTTATCTAAGTAAATTATGAAGATCATAAACATACAGTGGAATTTTTTAGAGGAAAGTACGAAATACACGCAGACGAAGTCGCGGGCAAAGTGCTAGTAGCGATATAAAATTAGTATAATGTTCATAAGCACACAAGTACAGAGTACAAGAAGAATAGGAAAAGTCACAGTCAAATTAAACCCGGTGGTTAGAAACGCACGCGCAGCCTTCCGGCGTCGGGTTGGAGAATCGACCGGCGAGCGGGGAAAACGATCACACGCACGACTCATGTTCGGTTGTCTCCGCTCGCTTCGGCGCGGCGTTCGGCGATTAGCGGTGTAACGCGAAGGACGCCACACTGCTATCAGAAAGCTATACAAAAATCTAGGTAAATATGCAATAACTTACTCGGGATTAATCCGAAGTGTTTCCGGCTTCATATTGAGCTGTTCCCTCAGTCTTCTGGAAGTCTCCGGCAGGTATGGTGACAGTAACGTACAGAGTACCGCAACCAGCTGACAGCACAGACCTATGGCCGTCGCGCCACGCTTTCTGTAAATGAGGTATTATAACACTTTAAAACCAACTTTAGTATTTATTTATACAATACAATATAATTAGACCGCTAGTCATAGTGTTTTATTGGTAAGTGATTCATAAGTCACTTTTCAATAAATCATTTAGATTTAGATAATGGCGCTGGTTCCCTTGTTCACACATATTCGTCACCTCGGTGGCCACACCCAGTAAAAGGTAAGGTCCAACTAAACTAAATTTAACTTCAGTGCATCTTTTTCTTTCTCTTTCATTAAGAAAAGGACAGAAGATAAAATATTAGTTTAGTCCTATCTTGAATCTGTATTTTAATTTTAGTTTTTACCGACTTTTTGCCACCGACTTCCGACATTAAAGTCATTTCATAATTTTGAGTTCATTTCTTTTTGGAGTCAATGTTTTTTTTTTAATTACTTTTTTATTTCGTAAATTTTTTGTTGTCAAATATATTTCAGGTCCAATAAAATTACATACACACGTATCCAATATTGATAACCTTCTTTTTTGAAGTCGGTAAATATACCTCTAATTTCCTACATTTTTGACAAGTTTTTGACATTGTTTGCCGCTAAGATGAGATTGCGACTAAATTTTTAACGTTTTTAATTACGATAATTTGCCTTCTGATTATACACACTCGCCGACTGTGAGTAGTACCACCTGACTTTTATGAGGAACATCACGGATGCAGTGTGCCCTGGCGGCTGAGAGTATGTCATGCTCACTCAAATGTCTCGCTGATGGTGGCGTGTGTTGGATCATTGGGTTCCCTTCAAAATGGTTGAGCTGAATGGTGCTGATCCACACGTCATATTCGTGAACGGGTGCCGTCAGTAGGGACTGGTCATCTCTTAGCCGCCACGGCTTATTTTAATTTATTTTCATTTATGAATTGTTCTTTTAAGTACGGACGCCTTTAATGTGCACGTCTTTCTGCATCGTTCTCACATGTATAATTTCAACATGAATGATGTAACCAAGAATTTTGTAACAATTTTATGATTTAAAAGAGTGTCCATGGAGTTTCTTGCCCGTTCTTCTCCACAGGTACCTACGCTTTGGAATGGGCAACTAGCTTCATCTTTCTGACTGACCGACCCTCGACAATTCAAAAGTGCCTATAATTGGTTTATTTTAATAAATGCTTTGAGTTTGAGTTGAGTTTGAGTGATGAATAAAGAGTGTTCTATGTATCAACTCACTTATCGTCATCGGATCCTTTGAGCAGCACCCATGGTTGTTGGAACTGCATGTGCTGGTTACCGATGCGGGAGATCGACAGGACGTGACGTAGTGCCTCGCGGAGGCGGCCCTTTTCCATGTGTTGGACGTAGGCTGGGGAGGAAATAACATACGTAAATATAATATTATGCTTCTAATACACGTAGAGGTTAGGAGAGGTGTAAACTACACCGACGTTTGGATTTTGGGATGCATGTAAAAGCCTCCTCGTGTAGCGCAGTTTGTTCCATTAGTTACTCAACTGAAGCTCGCGCTCGGCGCATCCTGGACAGTCACACCCAACACCTTATTTGACTGCTAATTCTCCCCTTGCGGTGGTAGCGCTAACTCCCACCTGGTTTGTACGGAGTCCGGCGTCAACCAGCCTGCTGTGTTTCGTCGATGCGTGGGAGTTCCAGTGCCTTAGGCATCTTCTAGGCACGCTCATTCCATCATAGACCTCATCCATCGCTTTCCATCAGGCGTGATCGAGGTCAAGAGCGGGCCCGTTCAGCAATATTTTTTTATAAACTTGCTCAAGTCTCATGTAATAGGGGCGAGCCTATCTTCCATTAATCTATCACCAGCATAGCCCACTGTCCACCATCTATCACCAGCCTGGCCCACTGTCTACCATCTATCACCAGCATGGACAACTCTCTACCATCTATCACCAACATGGCCCACTGTCTACCACCTATCACCAGCATGGACCACTGTCTACCATCTATCACCAACATGGCCCACTGTCTAGCATCTATCACCAGCATGGACCACTGTCTACCATCTATCACCAGCATGGCCCACTATCTACCATCTATCACCAGCATGGCCCACTGTCTAACACCTATCACCAGCATGACCAAATGTCTACCTACCATCACCGGCATGGACCACTGTCTACCATCTATCACCAGCGTGGACCACTGTCTACCATCTATCACCAGCATGGCTCACTAACTACCATCTATCACCAGCATGGCCCTCTGTCTACCACCTATCACCAGCATCCATCTATCACCAGCATGGCCCTCTGTCTACCACCTATCACCAGCATGGCCCACTGTCTGCCACCTATCACCAGCATGGACCACTGTCTACCCCCTATCACCAGCATGGGCCACTGTCTAACATCTATCACCAGCATGGACCACTGTCTACCATCTATCACCGGCATGGCCCTCTTTCTACCACCTATCACCAGCATCCATCTATCACCAGCATGGCCCTCTGTCTACCACCTATCACCAGCATGGCCCACTGTCTGCCACCTAGCACCAGCATGGACCACTGTCTACCACCTATCACCAGCATGGACCACTGTCTAACATCTATCACCAGCATGGACCACTGTCTACCATCTACCACCAGCATGGCCCACTGTCTACCATCTGTCACCAGCATGGACCACTGTCTACCACCTCTCACCAGCATGGCCCACTTTCTACCATCTATCACCAGCATGGCCCTCTGTCTACCACCTATCACCAGCATGGCCCACTGTCTGCCACCTATCACCAGCATGGACCACTGTCTACCACCTATCACCAGCATGGACCACTGTCTAACATCTATCACCAGCATGGACCACTGTCTACCATCTATCACCAACATGGCCCACTGTCTAACATCTATCACCAGCATGGACCACTGTCTACCATCTATCACCAGCATGGCCCTCTGTCTACCACCTATCACCAGCATGGCCCTCTGTCTACCACTTATCACCAGCAAGGCCCACTGTCTACCACCTATCACCAGCATGGCCCACTTTCTACCATCTATCACCAGCATGGCCCTCTGTCTACCACTACCATCTATCACCAGCATGGCCCACTGTCTGCCACCTATCACCAGCATGGACCACTGTCTAACATCTATCACCAGCATGGACCACTGTCTAACATCTATCACCAGCATGGACCATTGTCTAACATCTATCACCAGCATGGACCACTGTCTACCATCTATCACCAACATGGCTCACTGTCTACCATCTATCACCAGCATGGCCCACTGTCTACCATCTATCACCAGCATGGCCCACTGTCTACCATCTATCACCAGCATGGACCACTGTCTACCATCTATCACCAACATGGCCCACTGTCTAGCATCTATCACCCGCATGGCCCACTGTCTACCATCTATCACCAGCATGGCCCACTGTCTACCATCTATCACCAGCATGGCCCACTGTCTACCATCTATCACACGCATGGCCCACTGTCTATCACTCCAACATGGGCCATACTTACGGCGGGGTGTCTCTTTATAGCTAAATCTGTTAGAAAAAGACAGCAATACTATTCATAATATCACTTACCAATAACCTCTCTATTGACCAGCGCGATCAGCTCATAGTCGGCCTGCGTCAGCGCAAGGTCGGGCACACGCCCCTTGAACGTGCTCGCGCAGAAACTTAGCGAGCGATGGCAGAAGTTACCCAGATTGTTCAGCAGTTCGGAGTTGTTCCTGAAATGAGGAAATTTTGCTAGAAATTTGATGAATTCTGAGTCTTCTTCTTCTTAGCGTGGCGATGGCAATCTAAATGGGCTCTGGCCCAGAATTCGGCTACGTGTTTGGCGTCATCACTAGCGTCTGTCAGTTCCTGCGTGTGACAAGATTGCGACAATCTATACTAGTATTATAAAAATTCCTTTTGTATTTGATAGCACAATTCTTGAGGAAGGCTTCGGCCAATTAACATCACGTTAGGAGCCGAGCAAAAAAAAAAAAAAACAGTCAGGAAGACACAAAGTACCACTGGTAGGCGATGCGATGCGACGAGATGGGTCGGAACAAGAAATTTCACGCGGACGAAGTCGCGGACAGAAGCTAGTATTGCAATAAAAAAAATACTATTTAAAACCAAGCTAAAAAAAGTCAAGAATAATTAAAAGATAGAAATTTTATTGTTCATTCAAATGTTTGGTTTCCTATGAAGAAAAATGCAAAAGTAAGAGATAAGTCTTACCTAGTGCCAAGTTCAACCCAGCTAAAACTGGAATCGGAAGTCTCAGGTCGAATGCTAGCCAAGTAGAACCGCCACACGTCTGATGGTATACCAGTGTCCTGAAGAAATAACTTTATGGTATAATCATAATATTAGGTACTGTTAAATAATAAATAGATTTTTAAGTGAAAGAAAAAATAAGTTTATTTGACCCAGATTAAGTAAAGCACACAAAAAAAACTCAAAATAGTATTGCGTGCCTCACGGCTGCGCCTATTAGGCCCAGTTCAGCATAAATGTCAGACAACTAATGCCTTTTTTTTTTGTGGATGGGAATTCATCAAATGACCCCTCCCGCTCTGGGTGGAGCAGAAGGGAGTGTCAGACTCTTACTGACTAAAACCCACTCTTCCTTAGCCCTTTGTGTTCCGGGGTAGCGGTAACCCTTTCGGACAATCTCGCTGAAATGCCTGACGCTGGTTTTCAACTGGACCTTATGTAACGAGGACGTCTTACGAATGTAAATCAGTTTTATGATCAGTGCTATAATGGTCCCTCTCACAGAGAGGAGGCCTATATCCCAGCAGTGGGAACATTATAGGCTGAGTATGCTACAATATATATTTTTGTATTGTAAGAATAAGATTTATTAACTTTTAAGATTAATTAGAAATGTTGTACTCGAGCTCTGCCTGATTTCAATTCGAATTTGTAACATGTGGATAACGTAGTTACTTATGCACTGATATATCTAGATTATACGCTATTATTATCCATGTATAGTATTGTTGGTTTTCCTTAAGGGCTATGCTACCTCAAATGGCTTAGCATGATCCTCCGTTATGTCGAAAATACTGCAGCATTAATTTTGAAATAAATATATGGTTAAAGTTGAGGATTAATGTTAGGTCTTATGTTAGACGAAAACTCGATTTCATAAAATTTTCTCGATAGAAAAAAAATCCAAAGTTACCTCCAAACCGAACAATAAACCGCTGGTATTCAAAAAATACTTCAAATTAGATCATGAATCTTTGTAATACTAACAGAACTAATTATAAAGCAGGTCTTATGTTTTTATTTTTTTTTAATTACCATTTTTTTCACCATAAAAAGCAAATACCTAAACTATTGGCGCTGCCTGCCACCTAGCACCGCACTCTGTCTCGCTCTGACTCAGTCCGAGAGCAGTATCGTGCGAGCGAGATAAAGAGTGAATTTTAGCTGAGGTAGTATAGGCTCTTAATAAATAAAATACAATAATGGTGCCGGTTACGGGTTTAAACCTGAAAATCGGCTACGGGAATCTAAACAGCGAATCAAATGACAATTCGAACGAGTAATTTCCATTTTAGCTGGTTTACTCTTGGTAATAAAATAAACTCTCATGTTTAATGAAATAATGATAATTTACCTGGGCATCACTTCCGAATACACCAACTCCTCGAGATTTTGAGAACTTGCCGTCTTCGTAGTTCAAATATTCTAAAAAAATTAATTGTATATCAGTTTTTCCAAATCGTGAAACGATAACATCGGTGCCGTCGTTTTTATGACGGTCGCTATGTGACGGTCATCATTATCTTAGAAAGTCCAAGTTTGACGATAGACGTAATTGCGTCATGACGTTATGGCTTTCTTAGAAAATCCATGCTTCAAACAAAAATTTAGGGTATTTTTCTCATATAATTTCATAATGGGATTTTCAGAAACAATTCTTCTAAACTTCTAACTAAAATATATCTAATGATAAAATTTGTTTATATGTTTGTGTGGTCTTTGTAAAATCTCTGGAAGTAATGATCCGATTACAAAAATTATTTAACTAATAGAAATCCGCACTACTGCCCAGCGCCATGGTGTTTTATGTTAAAACACACGGGCGAAGCTTTAGGCAAAAGCTAGTTTTCAATAGAAATTATCCTTCTGGCAAATCTTCACAAGTTTTTTATTGTCTTTCTGTTTAAGGCTCGGTATCCACCAAAGCGGAGAGGAGAGGAGACGAGAGATGTGCTGCGAAACGGGCAGCTTATTTCCACCAAAGCGGAGTGGAGATGCGTAGCGGAGAGTAGAGAAATCAGTCAAGTGCTGTCTACGCAAGGAAGATGACGCATGTCGTTACAAAAGTATATAAAATACTAGCTGAGCCCGCAAACGTCGTTTTACAAAAAAGAAAAAAAAATAGATAATAGCCGATTCTCAGACCTACCCGATATGCACACAAAATTTCATACAAATCGGCCCAGCCGTTTCGGAGGAGTATGGTAACTAACACTGTGACACGAGAATTTTATATATTAGACGATATTATCTTACGAACGTGGGCGCCGCCGCCCGACTACACACATCTCCGCTCTGCCGCGCCGCTTGCTCACTCGAGGCACAAAATAATAGAAAAAGGAGATATCTCTCTTCTCCGCTTGATCCATTTCCACCGAAGCTAAGCGGAGAGATGTGGAAATAACGAAATCTAATCTCCTATCATCTCCTCTCCTCTCCGCTTTGGTGGATACCGGGCCTAATAATGTAGGTACCTGTTGCGAACAGATGGCTGACCAACACATGCCCTTCGTTGACTCCCATCAGTGTCGCCGGGAACATGACGCAGTGGAACGGCACGTTGTCTTTAGCCATGAACTGGTACAGCTTCACCTACGAAATAAAATACATGGATTAATAATAATTAGTTTAGTTTGTCGTACTCGTACGCACGGCTACACATCAAGCTATACATAACCAGTATAAGATGACTTCTGATTGTACGAAAAACCTATACAATGCGAGGTCAGCTAAAATTGGAAATGTATAGCTTGATGTGAAGCTGTGTGTACTTCCCAACCATTGCCCCACTGTCCATTGATGTTTGTTGTGTTGTTGTTGTCCGCCCACTGTGTCACCCTTTGCAAAATTTCTATATTTATGTCTGTAATTTATATGGTGTACATAATAAAGAGTATTCTATTCTATTCAATACGTGTCCTACAGCTTTTAACTCACAGGAATCCGTATCTGTCAGCGACGCATGCAGCCCTGACAGACACGCATCAATACAGCCCGATTCAAATTTTATGGCGGCTCGGAACATAAGGAGGGGCCCGTGGCTAAATAATAACAGCCGCACAGGTCGATCGATCAGGTTAAGCTACACTTGCCACGGTTGGTCTGTGGATGGGTGACCGTCTTTACATACCGAGACCCCTCCGTGCCTCGGAAAGCACGTTAAGCCGTTGGTCCCGGCTGTCATTCGTGGATCTTTGACAGTCGTTACGGGTAGTCAGAAGCCCGAAAGTCTGACAACCAGTCTTACCAAGGAGTATCGTATTAACCAGTAACTGGGTTGTGGAGGTCAGATAGGCAGTCACTCCATGTAAAATACTGGTATTCAGCTGCAGTCGGTTAGACTGGAAGCCGACCCCATCATATTTGGGAAAAGGTTAGTCAGATTGAACACGAGGCAAATCGCTGCAGTAATTAATTCACGTATTAGCGTGCACATGCAGAAGCAATATAAATAACTTTAATGCAAGATCTAACTTTGGGCTTTGTCTTAGATGCAGACTTACGAATAATAAGTCAAGAAATGTAACTCAAGCTCAAAAATGCCACCACGCAAATGTTTACCGCGGTGGGCGTTGCCAAAAAGGCCACCGCGCACCAGAACCAATCACGGCGCTTGCCGGAATACAACGCTTTACGCGAGCGTAGCTGATTGGCTTATTTGCATGTGTATTCTTTCGTTTGAATACTCTAGGTATTTTGTCAATTTAGTGAAGTTTGAAGCCAAATTTTCGTTGATTTTATTCATAGTTAAGCTTCCTGACTTTATATTATTCGTAGACGCAGACTGATACATGTTCCAGCTCTGACCGTTTTCATTTAATAATGTGCCTATTCTCATCGTTTTCAATTAATTATTAATTTTGGAAATATTTTTGCACTTCTTGTCAAAAAAAGTAAAATACATGAATGAGGTATAATTAAAGATACTCACGTCATGCTCTTTGTCAGGTTTCCACCACTTCTCGAACTCTTTCGTCGCGTTCTGTGTGATGCTCAGGTAGCCAATCGGCGCGTCGAACCATACGTAGAATACCTGCGGAAGAAAATGTAAACTTGAATAATATACAGGGTTACTTTTCAATGACCAGCCAAATTTAAGGATGTGGTACAGACCATCAAACTAAACAACTTTCTCCATGGGACCAATATCGTAATCGCGAATAAAAATTCAGCCGCCTTCAATAGCTACTCGACCCAAACGTATGGGACGTTTGGGTCGACTAGGTATTGAAGTTTTCTATGGGACAGTTGACAAATTTTTCACGATTACGATGTTCATCCCATGGAGAAAGTTGTTTAGTTTGATGGTCTGTACCACATCCTTAAATTTGGCTGGTCATTGAAAAGTAACCCTGTATATAAAATTCAAACTCCTGACTGACTGATATATCAACGCACAGCCTAAACCGCTGGTCCTAGATACATGAAATTTGGAGGTTGTGTTCTTCGTGAAGAGTAGGTATCCACTAAGGGTTTTTCGAAATTCGAACCCTAAGAGGGTGAATGGGGGGAGGGCGAAATTTCACGCGGACGAAGCTAGTTATTTTACAAAAACGTCGTCTAAACCTTAGCATTTTTATTTATAACTGTCTGTCTTTGTGGGTACACAATAGGCTAGTTTCCACCATCAATAAATTGAAAATCTATTTAGTCCGTCAGTTAGAGTATTGGAAAATAATGGACACGTATATTTTTTTTTGTAATTCAATGAATATTGATAAAGATAAAACGGCTCGTGACGTCAGAACGCACTAAAAATTATACCAAGGTGTGACGTATTGAGAATTTTAAAAGCGTCGTATCTTCGTCAATTTTGGTTTACGTAACAAAAGAAAAAATACGGGTCAAATATTTTTTGATAATCTAACTGACGGACTAATTAGATTTTTTCAGTTGACGAGCCTATTCTTATATACAGTGTTATTGGAAAAACACCAACAACCTCTTAAGAGGTCATTGTACTCATCATTATGAACAACTTTTACTATGGGACCAAACCAGTAATCGCGAAAAAAATCGTTTATCTCGTCAAAATGTGAACAGCTGATTTTTTTTTTGCGCGATTTTTGGTTTGGTCCCATAGTAAAAGTTGTTCATAATGATGAGTACAATGACCTCTTAAGAGGTTGTTGGTGTTTTTCCAATAACCCTGTATATCTTTACCGATACTAGACATTTGGTTCTGTCCTATACAGCATGGTTATTTTCATTTATTTAATTAAACTTTTCGCACAAAAAGGTACAAAGGCGGACTTAATGCCTTAGGCATTCTCTACTAGTCAACCAAGGGTGGTGAAGAGATTAGATGGCAGGTGCTTCAGTTGAGTGGAACAATGAGGCAAAAAAAAACCTGTCAAAACTAGGTACACAAATACATAAATAGGTTATATACACATACATACTATAATATATATATAGATAATTATATACTAATGATATACAAAGTGTTAATAAAATAACCCAAAACCTCGGACACCCCAACCGATTCTTATATTAATAAATTGATATGACATATAATTATTTATTTTCAAAAATTATAGTAAAAGATATTTGTAAATGTTGTTGTCGCGCTACTTCTTACAGATTCGTAGCTCTATCGCCGCCGGCGCGCTTCCCGGCCTTGGCGCCAGCTCTAGCACCCCCTCTCCTCACCCTCGCCCGCGCTGTTTGTTTTCATTGCGTTGGACAGTAGCGTACAGCGTCGTTAAAAAATATTAGACACGGCATGACAAATAATTATTTTTTGGAAAAAAATAACCCATATTAAAAATTATTGTATTCGATTTTGCTGCCGATTCTAAACAAACTAGTTTCAGGTTTTGGGTTATTTCATTAACACTTTGTATACAGGGTGTAATTTAAACGCTGTAGTGATCCTGAAGGAGTAAATATAACAGCTGGTATAGAGTCACTATACATAGTTTCAACTCAAAATAAAATACTCTAAGAATTGATACCAAATTTTCGGTTTCATTGGTTTCTTAAATTCAAATCATAACAAACGTGTCACCGCACTACGTAGGTCAATAACTTTTTAAGTTACTTGCTAATATCACGATAAATCTCTTCCGTAACTCTGCGCGCCTAGTACCGTAGCCTACTGCGCAGGCGCGAGGCGGTGTTCTTTGTCGGCGCCAACTGACGGAATATTCCGCCGCCGCCACGCGCGCGCGCAATAAGCCATACGTACTTTACCGTGATGTAAAAATTAATGTGTAATTCTAATTATTGATTTACTGTTTACTCGTTATTAAGCTAGAAATTGCACGTAAAAACTGGAATAACAAAACTTAAGTAAACAATCGAAACAAAGTTTAGGTAGGTACCTAGGTTAACTAGTTTCATCCCTTATTATTACTTTATACCGAGTAAACAGTAAAATCTTAAAGCTTTGCTTAATTTAGTAAATTGACTTACATTTTTAAAGATGGGGTTCGATGTGGTGACCTTGGTATTGTATGCACAAGGCCGCTCACTTGTTCATGGACACACATTACGTAGCATGTCTGGTGTTATTGTCCTGAAAGCGGCCTCAATCCGCACTTTAATTTGTATCACACTGCACTGCGTACACTACACACGCACATGGGTGCTGACCGTCGTTGCGCAGCGCTCGCCATAGGTACAGACGCCAGCAGGTCAACCTACCCCAATCTGTCAAATTTCTTTGATAGATTTTTAACTTTAGTACAAAGGAATAAGGTTCATATTCAATTGGGAAAATCTGACAGATTGGGGTAGCTTGATGTGCTGGCCTCTGTACCTGATTACCTATGGTTAGAGGCACCAAGCCGATGTACCATCCGAGATCAAACTAAAACATGCTGACGAAGGCATCTATCGACGCTCAGCATCTGGTCTACCCTCAATAAAACGGTGACGGTACAGTTCTTGGGCAGCTCGCAAATTACTGATGCGCATAATTATCATAGGGATAAAAACGAATGTACTAGACGCAGGACAGACGTCGACTGACGGCGACGAGCAAAGCAATAACAATAATGCCCAAAATGAAACTCCTATTCCCTGCTATCCTGGTACCTAAAAGTCATTAGGTTTACACACACATCGATGTTACATTGTGTGTGTAGCGACGTAATCAGGGTTCTGTGAGCAAACGATATTCAATTCGGAAATAACAATTCCTGTTACTCATGCGCTTCTAGTACTTTTATTAATTTCTTTCGACAGTTACATGCAATTTTGCGACATTCTTTATTTGAATTATAATAACAAAGACTAAACGTGCTCAAACTAATAAAACCTATGTACCACTCAAACAGCACCGACAGACCGTGAACTCCGATAATTCTTTCGGTTAGTCCTACACACAAAAATTATGCGTGCGTGGTATTATTTTGTAATAAAAAAAAACGATTAACTTGTTGCTAATAGTTTACGTCTTATTTAGTAAAAAAATAACCTTATTTTAAAAATTATGAACGGAACCCACTGTGATTTTATTTGTACTAGGAGAAGAATAAGTTGCGAAGAGGTGAATTGAAATGATGTTTTGGGTTCAGTTGGACAAAAAAATGGTTTCTAAATCCTTTTTCTATTCTAAGTACTAATGGCAAATAATAATGTTTATTTAAGCAATTAATTCCCGGTAGGATGCACGTAAGGATTCGATTTTTATGATCAATTCAATGGTTGTACAAGCTGTCGATTTTTCGAAAAAATCGTTTTAATGCGATCTTCAAGCAAATCGATTCAATAGTAACGTGAATCGAATCTCTTGGATCGTATGTGTAAATAAAGGCTCTTAATAGTTCAAGTTCATATTTGCCCAAAGCATTGTGCTGACAATCATAAACAGCGAATAGGTAGATTTATCTATTTCAAACAAGATCAATTACATAAGTATGCCGACACTTTTTAACTTGTCCGAAGATTGAAACATATTAATCATCCATTTGAATTACGCCGGAAAGGTTATCAAATATTATTGACGTACCTACCTGACTGGCAACTGTAAATATGTCACAAAATAGAGGTGTGTTAAATGCTGTTTAAAATTTTTTAATTACGATTTTTGAATGAATTTTTAGAAGATCGATGTAAGAAGAGCACGAGATTCGATCTGTGAATCGAATGAAAAATCGATTTAAAGCAAAAAATCGTTCATCTTTATGGCCACCAAAATAAAAGGTTAGAAATAATGTTAGGAAATTTACAGGAATATTGTTTTTGAATTAGGTATTTACTGTGTTGTAGGTATGATGGAAAGGTGGGTGGCGGGTGGAAGATTACTACGAGGTAGATAATAATTATCTACAAAGTAATCTTCTACAAAAGGACAACTACGTAAAAAACCAACAAGTGTGTAAATGATACGTGACAATTCAAGCAGGTATCTAAATATTTCGTTAACTTTTGATACCTAGACCAATTAATTGTATTGTAGGTAGCTAGTTCACAAACATAATCAAAGTTTAGGAAAAGTCAGTACTTAATAATATTTTGTGAATAAAAAATAAACATGCGGAACCGTTTATTCAGAAATACCAGGAGTAGGAGGTTTATCTTTACTTACAAATAGGTCGGTGACACCGATCAGCTGTTTTAGTGCTAGTGATGTGTTTATTTCAATTTGAAAAGTTCGGTTTCTGGTATCAATGTATTAAAAAATCTCATAACTTCCGAACATGTAGCGATAGGATTAAAAAACCCTTCCTATATCGTTTGATATCATCCAAAGAAGCCGGGCCTTCTCTATATATATACCCATTTCGTTACACGTTGTATATACCATACAAATTCGAGAGACAGATCCAACCTCATCTGGTAATAGAAAAGACCTCGTCTGGTAAAAGAAGACAGCCTAGTGGTCTTGTTACACGTACCTTGTTAGTATACCCATGGACTGGCACAGGCACTCCCCACTTGAGGTCTCTGGTCACGGCACGCGCCCTCAGCGGCTCCCTCAGCCACGATCTGCACACAGCCCGCGCGGGAGGAGACCATTGCTTTTCTGCCGAGCTTATCCACGTGCGGATTGAAGGCTCTAGCTGTGGACGACAATAGAAAGTTCATTTTGTAGCCAACGTGGGTATACAAGGATTGATGGCCATCAAAGGCCACACAAGTTAAATAAACTGTTTAAAGCAGTCAATGGCCAGCAAGGGCCGTTGTGTGAAAGTTTCGTTGGTCAACATGGACAAATGTTAAATACCATGAGCCACCGAATAACTTCTACGTCAATGGCCAGCATGGGCCACTGTGTAAATGAGTGAACGACCAGCATGAGCCACTGTGTAAATAAGTGAACGACCAGCATGGGCCACTGTGTAAATAAGTGAACGACCCGCATGGGCCACTGTGTAAATATGTGAACGACCAGCATGGGCCACTGTGTAAATAAGTGAACGACCAGCATGGGCCACTGTGTAAATAAGTGAACGACCAGCATGGGCCACTGTGTAAATAAGTGAACGACCAACATGGGCCACTGTGTGAACTGTCAACAGGCCAGCACAGGCCACTGTGCCATAATGTTATGATTAAAATGGCCATCTTAACTGTCCCAGTTCAATAAACAGCTGCTCAGTAGCTCAATAAATACCCGCACACTTTACACTTCGGCTGTATGAGTTTTGTCGCGGTGATCAGTTTGCCGCATTTGTCGAACTGGTTGCCACGCGCGCTATCGTACCCACGGCCGAGGTACAGACATATGCGTTCTTCTAAATCAGTACGATCTGAATAGATGTATGGCCAGCATGGGCCACTGTGTGAATAGGTGAAGGCCCAGCATGAGCCATTGTGTAAACTGACAATGGGCCAACATGGGCCACTGTGTAAATAGATTGCGGCCAGAACAGGCCAGCATAGGCCTTTGTGTAGCTTACCTGTCCCAGCTCAATGAACAGCTGCTCACTAGGCCTGATGGTGGGTGTATGTCCGCACACTTTACACTTGGGCTGTATGAGCTCTGTCGCGGTGATCAGTTTGCCACATTTATCGCACTGGTCGCCACGCGCGCTTTCGTACCCGCAGCCGGGGTAGGGACACGTGCCTTCAACGAATCTGTAGGAAAAGAATTGAAATATATAAATGGGAATGAAAATAAGTCAATAAATACAAGAATATACAGGGTTATTGGAAAAACACCAGCAACCTGACCAAGCCTGAAATCGCGAAAAAAAAATCAGCTGTTCCCTACATTTATGTTCGTTTATCTCGTCAAAATGTAGGGAACAGCTGATTTTTTTTTTTCGCGATTTCTGGTTTGTTGTGGTGGTCCCATAGTAAAAGTTGTTCATAATGATGAGTACAATTGGTGTTTTTCCAATAACCCTGTATAAGAAGAAGTTGTAAATATTTTCTAATTTGTTTTTTGTTATTGCACCTACTGTGTATTGTCTCTGCATCACCCTAAGGTAGACTGGTAGAAAATGCCCAAGGCATTAAGTCCGCCTTTGTACAGTTTTTACTTGTGCATAAAGTTTTAATAAATATCAAACGAAAATGCTTTTTGTAAGGGCTTTGACATTATGGCATGATATTAAGTCTCTAAATGGCATTTTTTCAAATGGTATACAAGTTTCAAAATGACTGATTTTGTAAACACGATTTTGATTTTGCAAAATCTTAAAAAAGGTCTTAATAAAAATCAGATTTAATCAAAATTAATTTCCAGTAATTTATGTTCGCTCGGGCTCGTGGCTAAATAATAAGAGCCGCACAGGTCGATCGATCAGGTTAAGCTACGCTTGCCGCGGTTGGTCTGTGGATGGGTGACCATCTTTACATACCGAGACCCCTCCGTGCCTCGGAAAGCACGTTAAGCCGTTGGTCCCGACTGTCATTCGTGGATCATTGACAGTCGTTACGGGTAGTTAGAAGCCCGAAATTCTGAAGACCAGTCTTATCAAGGGGTATCGTATTACCCAGTAACTGGGTTGTGGAGGTCAGATAGGCAGTCGCTCCATGTAAAATACTGGTATTCAACTGCATCCGGTTAGACTGGAAGCTGACCCCAACATAGTTGGGGGAAGGCTAGGCAGATGATGAGTTATTTGTGTTCTATATACACCTCATCTCATGGAGCATGTCATTTTAAGTTGGTTATAATTAATTAATAAATAATAACTAGAAATGTTGTAAATCGCACCTGTCAGCTAGAAATCGGTCACAATTCATACAAAGCAGTTGATCGACAGACTGTGAGCTCACAAATCCGTTGTCACGCAGCTTTAAAAACATCCTCTGTGCTATTCTGTGGACAATATGTGATAATTATATTAATGTAGGATGTTAATTCGGAACGCATCATAATTTTAATAAATAAATAGAAGTATAAATGCAGCGATGAATGAATGAGAGAGTATGTGTGGGAGGGAGAGCGAGAAAGTAAAAGGAAGATGGCGGGCGAGCCATGAGAGAAATAAGACGATTCCTGCATTAATAAGTTTAAAAAAAATTATTAAGAAGTTTTTAAGAAGTGAAGATTGTTTATATCTGTCATCCACACCACTCTATATTAATAAATAACACTGATTGCAATTATTTGATGCCTGATCACATTTATATAGTTAATATAATACATAACAACACATACATCTATACCACAAAGGAGTTGTTTAAGAGGAAATGCGGGTGGTCTTTTCTCCCTAGAAACGCTCTCGCCAGTTTTCTTTCTGGTTAATGACCATAGAGCAATGATTTTTTACAGAATAATAAATATTAACTACTTGTATGTCTCTATGTTTTTCTTATATTTATAAGCACTAGAAACCTGTCAACAGAGGCCTAATGTACAAATTTGACAAATATTAACGAAAAAATTGGTAAAGTCGGTTTACGGACGATAGTTTTACGTGATAACGTCATAGAGAGAAAAAAATGCCTATGGCATTAAGTCCGCCTCTGTACATTTATGTGCTTGAAGTATTAAATAAATAAATAAAGAAACATTGATGAATAAATGTCACAAGCCAACGCTTGGGCCGATCGTGCCTCTCTATCGCTTGTTCCGCGCTCTCGCTTGCTTGGCGGAACGTGAACGAGTTCTGCAGTGCTATTCTGTAAAAATCTCACGGTATAACTTAGGTGAAGTGAGCGTGAAGTAAGCTGTCATTCCACCTGATGTTAGGGATCGCCCTTATTGATAGCTCACTTCACCTAAGTTATCACGGTGAGATTTTTACAGAATCGATCGGCAGAAGTGGAGACCGCGTATCAGCAAGCGTAGTGTAGGACGTCCCCCAGCTAGATGGACGGACGACCTAAAGAAAATGGCTGGAATGGACTGTATGAGGAAGGCGGAGGACAGGGTATTGTGGCGTAGCCTGGGAGAGGCCTATGTCCAGCAGTGGACTGCGATAGGCTGAGTTGATTGATTGATCTACATCAGCAATTTACTTACTCAGTCTGTTGTGGTGTGCTGGTACGTCCGAAGTAGTCGAACCCAATGTTGAACCACCGATAAACATTGTTGTGAATGTCAAAATATTTGTCACAGATTTCTCGGGGAGATATGCCTTCTTCTAACGCCTGAAAACCATGCAACCAACACATTAATTATTATTATTAAAATTTTTGCAAAATTTATGATTTGGACATCTTCCACGACCATCTCACGCATTTTAGATCTAAGATTATAAATGAGGGGAAGACTGAAGACAGCAAAACAAAATAATATAATATAATTAGTCAATAGCCCCGATTCTGTTGTTCACAAACTAAACTAAATTTAAGTTTAGTGCATCTTTTTCTTTCTATTTCATTAGGAAAAGGACAGAGACCTGAGAATGATTGATATTGCTTATCGAATTATTTTGATTGAGAACTATTTTACGGTTCAAAAGTTGTGACCAATTTTTTTCAATCGTTTCACATAGTGCTCAAAGAAAAAAAATCATTAAAAAACTATCAGGGCTGTCTAAAAAACTTAAATTGACAGTTCCTGGTAGTTTTTTTTAAATGATTTTATTCTTTGAGCACTATGCAAAGTGATTGAAAATAACAAAAGTTGGTCATGACTTTTGAACCGTAAAAATCAACATTCTCAGGATCAAAAAGTTTGGAAATGACTTTGCCCGCGGCCCTATTTGATTTGATCCATACTTCCAGGGACACCCTGTATGACACCATTCGAAATATGGGCTTAAAAAAATCTCGTCGAATGCAAAACCTCCTCCTATTTTTGAAGTCGGTTATAAAAGGTAAAATAATCTTGAACTAAATATTATCTTACCTTAGTTTCTGTGGCGGTACCATATTCGTCTGTGCCGGATATGTATAATGTGTTATAGTCACATAATCGACAATACCTGGAATATTAAAACAGTCAAATTATATGAATAACTCCTATTTACAGTAGACTGGCTGAATGAATTCCCTACCAGCACCCTAATTTACAACCATACGAGAAGCTATCGTATCGTAAATGACACATTTCAATAACCTGATTTATTTTGTCCCCGACAGCAAACAGCTGTCGGAAGAATAGTGGTCGTTTATTTGACTTAAACTGACAACATTTTCGGGTTTTGGACTTGTGAACAGCGTTTAAAGGAATCCTACGACAACATTGATTGATGTTCGATACGGTACGGAAGCGTATTGCGTAGTTGTGAATAGCTATGCTGATCCTCAAGACTACCACAGCGGAGACGATTCAAAATTTACCCAGTTCCAGAGGTAATGATTTATATTCTAGATTATAGATTAAAAAGAATAGCAATAGACCAAAAGAGTAGTATCATCACTATCGGTCTATCGGGTGGTCAACATGTTATTTTTTGCCCTGAGAAATTTTGTCTATGCTGACACAGGCCTGCTCTGTTTTTTATATTATTTTATTGCTGAGCGGGCTCGCTCTTGACCTCGATCACGCCTGATGGAAAGCGATGGATGAGGTCTATGATGGAACGAGCGTGCCCAGAAGATGCCTAAGACACTGGAACTCCCACGCATCGACGAAACACAGCAGGCTGCTTGACGCCGGACTGCGTACAAACCAGGCGGGCGTTAGTCCTACCACCGCAAGGGGAGAGTTGGCAGTCAGATAAGTGTTGGGTGTGACTGTCCAGGATGCGCCGAACGCGAGCTTCAGTTGAGTAACTGGCGGAACTAACTGCGCTACACGAGGAGGCTTCTTCATTCATCCCAAAGGTCTGTGAAAGGCAGTGAGCCATAATCCACCACGCGGGCAAAGTCAAAGACAAATAATTGATTTCAGATACGCCATTGACAAGCATTTTTGAATGTCAAAATTTACAAGAAAATATAATTATTTTTACTTGCCCCTTTCAAACAGTAGTTTCGCATGGAGAAGAATGGGCGAGAAACTCCATATAGTTATTATTTTAACAAGTTTTACAATATTTTATTAAGGGCCTATACTACCTCAAATGGCTTAGCATGATCCTCCGTTATGTCGAAAATACTGCAGCATTAATTTTGAAATAAATATATGGTAAAGTTGAGGATTAATGCTAGGTCTTATGTTAGACAAAAACACGATTTCATAAAATTTTCTCGATAGAAAAAAATTCCAAAGTTACCTCCAAACCGAACAATAATCCGCTGGTATTCAAAAAATACTTCAAATTAGATCATGAAACTTTGTATACTAACCGAACTAACTATAAAGCAGGTCTTATGTTATTTCCTTTTTTTTAATTACATTATTTTCACCGTAAAAAGCAAATACCTAAACTATTGGCACTGCCTGCCGCCTAGCACCGCACTCTGTCTCGCTCTCACTCCGTCCGCGAGCAGTATCGTGCGAGCGAGATAAAGAGTGAATTTTAGCTGAGGTAGTGTAGGCTCTTAACATAGGATAGTACGGGTTGGTGAAGGGCACTTACCTAGCGAAAATATCAGCAGAGAGCACACATCCGATGATGTTGCCCAGATGTGGCACATTATTGACATATGGAAGCGCGGATGTGATGAGGATGTTCTTGCGGTCTTTTACTGGTAAACTGAAAGATTATGATAATTATTATGGTAATATTATACAAGGTGTGACAGAATAAACGCAAGTCCTGAAAGTAGTTTGTTCATAATTGACTACTGAATCGATTTCAGTAACTTATAATATAGGTATTTTTTTTTTTCTCAAAAATTATGTATTTTTCATACTAACCGCTGATTAAGCCAAATAAAAATAAACCTTATTTCAAGGCAATAAGGCTCAATCTTAAATGCATAAAGTAATGCTAGTGTCAACACGATTTTCTTAAGACTGTGTCGACCGCACAGTGGCGCCCTCATCGTTTGTTTGGTTATTTCATACAATTTAGAATGAAAATGCAGAAAAGAAGCACGTTAAGATGTGCTTCACAAAATTATACGTTAATATTATTAGAAACAGTAGGTTTATATTGTTTAGTTTTATTATAATCCTTAAAACGGAATATAGTGGCCACTGTTATCCGTTTTAAGGATTATAATGAAACTAAACAATATAAAACTACCGTTTCTAATAATATTAACGTATAATCTTGTGAAGCACAACTTAACGTGCTTATTTTCTGCATTTTCATTCTAAATTGTATGAAATAACCAAACAAACGATGAGGGCGCCACTGTACGGTCGGCAAGGTCTTAATAAAAATAGTAAGCTTTAAAAAAATAAGTTTTGGTCATTGTATTATGCTTTTAACTCAATACTTTAATTGGGTGTATGAGGTGTTGCGTTAATTATGTTACAATTTATATCATTATCATCATCTGCCTAGCCTTTTCCCAACTATTTTGGGGTCGGCTTCCAGTCTAACCGGATGCAGCTGAATACCAGTATTTTACATGGAGCGACTGCCTATCTGACCTCAACAACCTAGTTACTGGGTAATACGAAACCCCTTGGTAAGACTGGTTGTCAGACCTTCGGATTTCTGACGACCCGTAACGACTGTCAAAGATCCACTAATGACAGCCGGGACTAACGGCTAAACGTGCTTTCCGAAGCACTGAGAGGTCTTGGTATGTAAAGATGGTCACCCATCCATGGACCAACCGCGGCAAGCGTAGCTTAACCTGATCGATCGACGTGCAGGATAAATAAACAATATACAAGGTGAAATTGAAAACATGCGACAAATCGAAATGGGATATTGCACTCATCATTATGAACAACTTTTATTATGGGACCAAATCTGAAATCGCGAAAAAAAATCTGTTGTTCCCTACATTTATGTTTGCATAACTCGTCAAATGTAGGGGACAGCAGATTCTTTTTCACGATTGTAGCGTAGGTCCCTTGGTAAAAGTTGTTCATAACGATGAGTACAGTCGAGTTCATTAATACAGTGTTACTGGTAACTCGACCACTTCCTTGCCGGAGGTGATAGGGGAGCTAAAACGTGACAAATTTAACCCCCATAGCCATACATATGGGGATATGTATGGCCGAAAACTAATAATTTAAGAGATATTTGAAAAAAGAAATGCAACTACTCGTACAAATAATTACAAAAACTACTTGAAGTTATTTGATATTTTTAGACATTTTACTGTGTTAGCTTTGTGTAGAATGTTAGCTATAAATAAAAGATTAGTGTGAAAATTTGGAGTAATTTAAAATTTCAAATAACTGTAAAAGTATTAGTTTTCGGCCATACATATGGGGGGTTAAATTTGACACATTTTAGCTCCCCTATCACCTCCTGCAAGGAAGTGGTCGAGTTACCAGTAACACTGTATATTGGCAGTGACAATGTTTCAAAACATTGTAAGCTTTAAAATAATCATATAATTCTATATAAACGTACATCAATAAAATGTTATCATATAAACTGTTCATAAGGTCTAAGTTTTTATAGAATTATATGATTATTAGAATTCTTACAATATTTTGAAATATTATCACTGCTAATATATTAATGAACTCGACTGTACAATCTCCCATTTCGGATTGTCGCATGTTATCAATTTCAACCTGTATAAACTTTTAGTTTTATCATAATGGAAAGTAGACGACCTTATCAATACTCACACTAATTTCCCGGGTATAAGAGGCTTTTGTAATTTCTTGAGTCCATTTACCCAGTTCTCTTTAGCCGCCTCCACTTCTTCCGCTGTGGGTCCTAATTCTGCTGCAGTACCTTCATCCGGTGACCTGAAGTAAATATAATGGATATTTTGTTACATAATTGTGTTAAGTTTTATTTGGTTATTGAAAGAAATTTGCGTTTGGGAAGAAATTGAAAATGTACAGTCGCCAGCACATCAAGCTACCCGAAACGGTAACATTTTTCCAATCAACTTTGAACCTTATGCTTTAGCGATAAAGTTGATAATCTATTAAAAAAATTTGACAGATTGTGGTAGCTTGATGGGCTGGCGTCTGTAAACCATTCCTGAGGGGCAATTCTCGTAATTTTTAAGAACGTTCACAGTCTGATCTCAGTTTCAATCTGTCAAAAATACTTCAAATTTCCCTACATTTTGACAAGTTTTTGACATTTTTTTGTCGCCGAGATGAGACTGCGACTAGATTTTGAACGTTTTAAATTACGAGAATTGGCCTACTGATGGCTTAAAAAATGTATTTTTTTTTTTTACTAGCTTGTGCCCGCGATTTCGTCTGCGTGTTCCGGCCCCGACCCATCGCATCGCCCGCCCGCAATATTACTTCATTGTCGCTTAGCGTTTGTTTTAACTTTTTCTTTTTGCTCGGCTCCTGAGTTTCCTAGCGAGCATTGTAAATAGACCTTCCTCAAGAATCAGGCTTAATATCGGGTTTAATATTCAACTATTTGTAAATGGTTCCTTCAGTTAGTACAACTAGCCTTTTTTTTTTTTTTGAGGATGGGAAATTATCAAATGACCCCTCCCGCTCAGGGTGGAGCAGAAGGGAGTGTCAGACTCTTACTGACTAAAACCCATCCGTGCTCCTTCCTTAGCCCTTTGTGTTCCGGGGTAGCGGTAACCCTTTCGGACAATCCCGCTGCCCCGGCAGGCTTCGGCCCTTACGGGCCCCTTCCTTGATGCTGACATCTCTTTGAGGCGCGCGTGGAACACGTACGCGCCGTCCGGCACGAGCTTGGTCCTGATCGGACGGAGAGTTACCCATTACTCTCCGCCCGCAGGCCCGCGCCTACGGTGGCCGGGAGTCGTCTCGCGGCTCCCGACGCCCGGGGCGTCTCCCGCGGCGGCTGGGACGTGAGGCCCTCTCCCTCAGCCGTCCCGCCACCTCCTTCGCTAGCATGACTGCTTCGCAGAAGGAGGCAACTGCCTCCCACTCCCTCTCGCCCCGGACCATGGCTTGAACCAGGGCCGGACGCGAGAGGTCGCCGCCGCTGCCGATCGCCTCTACGAGAACACGTACAACTAGCCTAGCCGCATGAGGACTATAAGCTCCGTTCGAGTTCTAAACTAGTCGAACAAACCCGAAATAAATACGTCAGTAATCAGTAAAAAACATGCATAATAGGCTAGTTTCCACCATCAATAAATTGAAAATCTATTTAGTCCGTCAGTTAGAGTATTGGAAAATAATGGACACGTATTTTTTGTTTTTGTAAATCAATGAATATTGACAAAGATAAAACGCATCAAAACTCGGGAGTGGGGGCTCGCGACGTCAGAACGCACTAAAAATTATACCAAGGTGTGACGTATTGAGAATTTTAAAAACATCGTATCTTCGTCAATTTTGGTTTACGTAACAAAAGAAAAAATACGGGTCAAATATTTTTTGATAATCTAACTGACGGACTAATTTGATTTTTTCAGTTTACAAGCCTATTTGCACGTGTCTTGTGAAGCATATTGTTTAGGTGTCTTCTAGCACTTGCCCGACTGGTGTTGATAAACTTGCGGCTTGTGGGATGCCGAGAGCTGATGATGCTCCAAAGGGACCCGTAGCTGATCCGCCCCACTGTTTTACAGCTTCCTGCAATCGAAATACATGTTTAACAAAAATTAGTTAAAGTTAAGTAGCGACCGCTAACTTGCCTTTTCCAGACTATGTGTTTGGGGTCGGCTTCCAGTCTCACCGGATGCAACTGAATACCAGTATTTAACATGGAGCGACTGCCTCTCTGAAGGTAAATTCTCGTAATTGAAAACGTTTAAAATCTAGTCGCAATCTCATCTCAGCGAAAATCAATGTCAAATAAACTTTTTTACAAAAAAAAAAAAAAACAACTGACTTCCAAAGAAAAAGTGAAAAATAACTTTAATTTCGGAAGTCGGTGTCTTTGGTTCCGCATTTTCGTTTTTTGACACCGACTTCCGAAATTAAAGTCATTTATTGGAAGTCGGTTGTTTTTTTTTTTTTGTAAAAAGTTTTTATTTTTCACTTTTTAGTTGTACCTACCCCACACAAATTCAATTAACACTAGTGCATTGAAGAATTGAAGACACCGCCTAGAAGAATCATCAAAATTCGCATAGAAATACCGGAGATGCAGTACATTTATGCGTAAAACTTCGTACATAAGAATAATGACCTAATGAAAGTGAAAAATATACTAAAACCTTCCTGGAACTATATAGATCACATTAATGAAAGAATTATCAATATCAGTTCATTAGTTTTGGAGAAAATCGCGGACATACAAACATACATACATACGGGTCGAATACAGAAGTCGGTTAAAAACTTAATGTAAGGAAATTAAAGGTATTTTTTGACAGATTGAGACTGAGATCAGACTGCGAACGTTCTTAAATTACAATAATTGCCCTTCAGGGCTTTTGCCCTGATAACGACTGTCTAAAGTTCCATGAATGACAGCCGTCTTAAAAGCCTACACTACCTGAGCTAAAATTCACTATTTATCTCGCTCGCACGATACTGCTGGCGGACTGAGTGAGAGCGAGACAGAGTGCAGTGCTAGGCGGCAGGCAGCGCCAATAGTTTAGGTATTTGCTTTTTACGATGAAAATAATGGTAGATAATTTAAAAAAAATAAAAAACATAAGACCTGCTTTATAGTTAGTTCGGTTCATGATCTAATTTGAAGTATTTTTTTAACACCAGCGGTTTATTGTTAGGTTTGAAGGTAATTTTGGATTTTTTTTCTGTCGAGAAAATTTTATGGAATCGTGTTTTCGTCTAACATAAGACCTAGCATTAATCCTCAACTTTACCATGTGTTTATTTCAAAATTAATGCTGCAGTATTTTCGACATAACGGAGGATCATGCTAAGCCATTTGAGGTAGTATAAGCCCTTAACGGCATAACTTACCTGGATAGCTTTAGCACTGGCCAACTCTTCGATCCACCGCACGATGTTGCTACATTCAGCTAGGTAGACCTGCTTCAGCTCTGGGTTGTAGTATATCGGGTATAACGTGCTCCATACTGATATGTCCACCGGAGACAGTTTGTCCTGGGAATGAAAAAAAAAATATTAGCCTGAATAAGACAATAATAACCATTCAATGAACATCGGCCGAAAGTTACAAGTGACCTCTCAGTGTTCCCAGATGCCACTCTTTATTTTTTCCTAAATTTGAAATAAAATGGTACAATTTTTCTAAATTTTACCCAAAGGCAAAAAGTTTGTACTATTATTTAATTGTAACCATTAGGGAACAGTTTTTAATGACATTAAATAAAGTAGCCACTGATAAGCGCACCTGTCAATTTGTACGTTATCTCGTTTTGGCGAACATTTTGTACACAAAAAAATGAGAAAGTTGTAAAAAGACACAAAAAAAATTTAAAAAATATAATTTGTCGTGGTAACTTTCGTCCGGTCGGATATTCTGTGCTTTGCGAAGTGGCAACTTTCGTTCGCGCGGATATTTTGCAGTTTAGTGAAGTGGTCACTTTCGGCCGCGACTTTCGGAACACAACATCGACATTCTCCAGGAGCCAAATTTTTATCCAAAAATTGTGAAAAACATACCCAATCTGGAAAAACCCAGGTATTTCCAGGAACACGTGAGTGGATAAGAGACAATATTAAGGGCAGTGGTGACCAAGAGGTGTCGGCCGTGACATACGAGTTCTAGGTCGTAGGTTCGAACACAGACAGACGCTTTACTTTGCGTAAATTTTTTCATCACCACTGCTCTCAAAACGGTGAAGGAAAACATCGTGAGGAAACCGGCATGTCCTAGAACCAAAAATTCGAAGACATGTGACATCCACCAAGCCGCACTGGGCCCGCGTGGTGGATTACGGCCCGCGTGGTGGATTACGGCCCGCGTGGTGGATTGTGCTGTGTAGACAATAATTGAAACGAGGTTGTGTGACTTTTTCAATTCATAATTTCTTTCTAAGCTTATCTTGGATATCACTGATATTGGAGAAGGAAAATGTCGTGAGGAAACGGTCTGAAATCACTATACCGCCTAGAGCAAACGTAGTGATTAATGCTTAAGCCTTCTCTGTATGAGAAGAGGTTTTTGCCCAGTAGTGGGACACGATAAACTGGTATTCTTAAGACAATATATTGGTATGTGTTCAAGAATAAGGCATAAGTAGATTAGATTCGAGAGACAAAGAATGACTGAACCAGGGCCTCAAGTCTGCTATTACAATAGTGTCAGAATGGTCTATCATTGATTTCATAATTGTTGATTTTGACAAGTTTGGTAATCTACTAATATAATGGCGTCATTATGACTTTCCAATGGTCAACCACTGACACTCCATTGAAAGAAATGGCATAAAATGGTAATCTCGTACATAATGACAAATGATTAAATGTAATGTTTATTGCTATTTATGAACTTCTTCCTACTTCAGATTGCAAACACTAATACGTAATATGTAAAAATTTAAATGAAATCTAGCATGTTTAGTAGTAGTTTTTCTCAGACCATTGACCGACCAATGATCGACCATTATGAATTTAGCAGATTACGATTTTTTAGCAAAATGACAATGGGATCGTGTTGGAATGATGAATTTATAAAAATAGACTTGGGCCCCAGGTGTGGCTCCCACTAAATAAGGCATTGCAGTGCTGTAAAAATGGCGGAAAAAGCTTTATCTCATACAAAATAAAATGGCACAAGAAACAAGATCGAAAAGGGAGATGCACGATGCACTTTGCAGTCAGCACTGACGACACGGCCGGGTGGAGCCGCGTCGCTTACCATTCTTGCACTAATCAATCAATCAATCATCGCAGTCTACTGCTGGACATATGCCTCTCCCAGCCTGCGCTACAACACCCTGTCCTCCGCCTTCCGCAACCAGTCCGTCCCAGCCACTTTCTTTAGGTCGTCCGTCCATCTAGCTGGGGGACGTCCGACACTACGCTTGCCGATACGCGGTCTCCACTCAAGGATCGTCTGCTCCACCGGCCATCGGTCCTTCGACAAACATGGCCAGCCCAGTGCCACTCCAGTTTGCTCAATCTGCAAGCTATGTCGATAACTCCGGTTCTTTTCCGGACAATTTCATTCCTGATTTTATCTTTCAAAGAGACTCCGAGCATAGCTCGCTTCATAGCGCGGTGAGCGACCTTGAATTTGTGGACCAGCTCGACCGTCAGTGTCCACGTTTCAGCACCATATGTCACCACACTTGCACTAATATCTGCATAAAACTCACCCCCAACATATACTTGTGTTTCTGCAGCGTGTCGTTGGCAGTAGACAGCAGCGCCTGCAGCGACTGCTTGAGATCAGAGGCGACGTTCTTGGCAGTCAGCACTGACGACACGGCAGGATGGAGCCGCGTCGCTTCCCATTCTTGTAATTGTTGGCTGAAGGAAATTTTCTTTTGTTAGAGAGCCATCACAAAGATACTTACAACTGACTTAAAAGGTTCTTAAAACGTAGAGTTCTAGCAACTAGCAATGTGATTGGCACTTTCATCGATCCAACCGCTCTTTTAATGGAAAAAGCGGGTAATTATAACATTGCTTCGGAGCTAGGCTGATAGTGGGCTATTTTTTATTTTAGTCATTCTTTATCCGTTGGCGTTAAGAGCCTACCTCAGCTAAAATTCACTGTTTAACTCGCTCGCACGATACTGCTCGCGGACTGAGTGAGAGCGAGACAGAGTGCGGTGCTAGGCGGCAGGAAGCGCCAATAGGTATTTGCTTTTTACGGTGAAAATAATGGTAATAAAAAAATATATAAGACCAGCTTTATAGTTAGTTCAGTTAGTATAAAAAGTTTCATGATCTAATTTGAAGTATTTTTTGAATACCAGTGGTTTATTGTTCCGTTTGGAGGTAACTTTGGATTTTTTTTCTATAGAGAAAATTTTATGGAATCGTGTTTTTGTTAAACATAAGACCTAACATTAATCCTCAACTTTACCATATATTTATTTCAAAATTATTGCTGCAGTATTTTCGACATAACGGAGGATCATGCTAAGCCATTTGAGGTAGTATAGACCCTTTAGTTGTAAGCTCTGATCATTTATTTATGACCCTTTGAACACCCACGTTTTTCTTGCCGTGAAAAACTATGGTTTATTCGCAGTGTGTAGGCACGGTCGTCGGTGTTCTATGGATCACTATGGAAGTTTTTTGACAGACACATTTTTTCTACGGCGCGGTTTTTAAGCCGTACCGTAAGAAAACCGTAGCCGTACCGTGTGATACTGCTGGCGTTCAAACAGAGCTGTGGGAGGAAGAAATCATAAAATAAACAATATTTTCGCTAACCTGTAGCGGTTAACCGTTAGCAGCGCCCCGAGGTTTCACGCGCATAAGTGTCAATCCCGTGGGAATATCGCGATAAAAGTAGCCTATATGTTAATCCAGGGTGTCAGCTACCTCCATACAAAATTTTATCAAAATTGTTCCAGCCGTTTGAGTGTGAAGGAGTAACAAACATATAAACACGCACACTCACAAACTTTCGCCTTTATAATATTAGAGTGATGTGATTTAATTTTTTTCAAGATCACTTTTTTCATGTTGCACCTACTATGTTTTTATCGCTGCATCACCCTAATAAGGTAGACTGGTAGAAAATGCCGAGGCATTAATTCCGAATATGTACGGTTATTTTTAATTGTGCATAAAGTTTTAATGAAATCAAATAATAGCACAGATCAGAAGGTCAATTCTCGTAATTTAAAACGTTCAAAATCTAGTCGCAGTCTCATCTCGGCGACAAACAAATGTCAAAAACTTGTCAAAATGTAGGGAAATTAGGGGTATTTTTGACAGATGTAGACTGAGATCAGACTGTGAACGTTCTTATAATTACGAGAATTGCCCCTCTGGTGGAATGCCAGTCTTATACTTGTAGGTCACGTCCGCCGGACGGGCATTGCACCGCGGCCGCCAAAGGTGCATTCTAAGTCAAATTGGCTATTTAATATTCAGTCAAGATTCAAGATTAATAAAACTCATAACTGCGAGTATGATATGCATGCTTAATTAAACACTTGCTTTTCATAGGCATGCACTCAAACTCAACACCGTCTTCCCATTAAAGCTCATTCGAAATTGACAATGCATTTACATCAGCGGGCAATTAGGTACGTCTTTATCTTATAAACAACTTACTATCTGCGCTCCGCGGTTTCACCCGCGTGAGTGACGATCCCGTGGGAATATCGGGATAAAAAGTATCGAGTATCCAGGGTGTCAGCTACCTCCATATAAAATTTTATCAAAATTGGTCCCGCCGTTTGAGCGTGAAGAAGAAACAAACATATACACACACAAACTGTCGCCTTTATAATATTAGTGTGATTTCTCTTTTGTCCAATAATGGGTTGATTATAAGGTAACTATGTGATGGACATAAACTAGCGAAGTTTGGTAAGACTATTCGATCGACAGCAAAAATCGATAAATACTTCTAAGTGAACAAATCATCTGAATCTACTTAACAAGAAGGGCACTGAACGAGAAACAACAGAAGTTTTATTGTTATTACTTCGCAAAGTGTTAAAAGCTATTCTTACTATTTCAAAATCAAAAGTCAATCATTCAAATTTGGCTGAGAATCAGCCTTTAGAACGTCAAACAAAATTGCATGAGACAGTCCCCCAAAACACCCGCCCTTCACCACTTTCTAGTGGTTTAGCTGGGACGGAGTGGCGCAATAAACTCCCCAGCAGCACAGCTGTCTGTTCAGTTAGAAGAACTTGATTCTATACAAAAGTATGGAATAACCTACGAATAATAAAAAGTCAGGAAGCGTAACTATGAACAAAATCAACGAGAAATTCGGCTCCAAGCTCCACTACATTGAAAAAATACCTTGAGTATTCGAACGAAAGAACACCCATGCAAATAAGCCAATCAGCTGCGCTCGCGTAAAGCGTTGTATTCCCGCAAGCGCCGTGATTGGTTCTGGTGCGCGGTGGCCTTTTCGACAACGCCCACCGCGGTAAACATTTGCGTGGTGCCATTTTTGAGCTTGAGTTACATTTCTTGACTTTTATTATTCGTAACAAAAATATACAAATACTAGCTGACACCGCAAACATCGTTTTGCAAAAGAAAATAGATAGTAGCCGATTCTCAGACCAGATTCTGAAATATGCATATAAAATTTCATAAAAATCGGTCAAGCCGTTTCGGAGGAGTACGGTAACTAACACTGTGACACGAGAATTTTATATATTAAAAGATTTGTATATTTTACAAGTGATGTAAATAGTTTTGACATTGGTTGCAAACTAAGTAAATGTTCCGTGATTTATTTCTCTAGATTTGCCCGTCTCTTGCAACAATAATAAAAATACAACACGTACCACTGCCCATCATCGGACAGATCCAGCACAGGGAACAGGTACTGCGCCGCGGCGTTACTCGAGAAGAAGCTCACATTGTCGTCGATTTCCAGTAGAGGGAGCTGGCGCGGCCCTGCGAATACATCGTCTGCAATCACAGACGGACGCTCAGTTGCCGTTACCCAGGGTTAGTTCAGAAGCTTTTGTGTTAAGTAAGGTGGAAATGACAGTTGCTATTAGTAATGTTACAAGGTATTATGCAATACTAGCAGCGCCCGCGGTATCACTCGCATAAGTTTCGACCCCGTGGGAATAGCGGGATAAGAAGTATCAAAAGTGTTAATCCTGGTTATTCGACTCCTCCTTCCTGGTTCGCTCGACTATTACTCGTAAACCCCACTTAAGTGTGAGTTTTCCTTTAAATTTCGTTATTTAAAGGTACTACTGCCGTGAAATTTAAATTTCTAACTACAACCGGAGGGACACTCGACTGTAACGACAATTGACTCTTTAAAGCATGATAAGTCACGAACGGTTTCCTTAATCAAAAAACGTCTTCCCAAACCCCTAATATTTTTGAAAGACCTATCCAACGATATCCCACACTATTGGAAGGACGAAAAAAAATAATTGTTTTTATCAAAATTTTATTTTACCACTTTTTTGGCGTCATTAACGTGTATACTCATGCAAAAATACAACTTTCTAGTACCAATAGTTTTTGAGCTAAACCGTGGACAGACAGCCAGATATGCCAAAACTATAAGGGTTTCTTCATTCCTTGTTGACTACGGAACCCTAAAAACTGCTGTTTCAACATCAGAAAAGTGGTATGGTGTCAAGATGTATGGAACAGTTAATAATTAATTTGAAATCATGTAGGTATAGGATCCATGGTAACGGTTGCGCGTCGATGTCCCGCCACCATGTGTAAAAGCACAAAGACAAACAGGAAAAAGAAATCATGTCCAGCAGAGAACAACCTCCAATACTCCATAAGTTTAGGTAGTAAAATAAAGGTAAACAAAAAAAGCATGTGATGTGAACATGTGGTTAACCAACTAAACGTAAATACCAATCTATTCAGTTGTCATGCTATGTCACAGTTGGACTCTTTAATTTAGCAATGTTATTAACGAATTATAACATTGCTAAAAGAGTACAATTGTATTTAAACTATGAGTATTACAACAATATAAACTCAATTAAATAGCCTTTTCTCAAAAATTTTATATCTGAATGTTATTTCTAGGTCTAGATCTTAGTCTAGGGTACCTGGATGCACTAAAAAAAACTAATAAATTACAGCTATATGACCCACTTAATTGAGATTAATATAGTTTGAATGATTTCTGTGCAAATTCACTATTCAGGCACAATTTTGATGTGAACCAGTACTGTTAATAATTATCATAAGTATATATATTTGAATGAAACTGCAACATATTTTTATCCAATCAGTTCAAAGAATTGTCGATTGTTTAGGATTAAATCAAAATTGGTCAATTGCGTTCCATTCACATCACTAGTAGAGATAGTGTGGCAACACCACAGACATAGATACACCTATATAACACAAGAGCAACTACTTCGCGTGCCAAAAATCGCACCAACTTACGTTCAAAAATCATAAGCCACCACTTTCGCAGAGTCCTGTGTACAGCAGTGTTATTCTGTAAAAATCTCACCGTGAAAATTTAAGTGAAGTGAGCTGTCACTCCACCTGATGTTAGGGATTACCCCTATTGATAGCTCACTTCACCTACGTTATCACGATGACATTTTTACAATTTTACAGAATCGACCGGCTGCTGGCTGGGTGAGCGTGAGTGAGAAAAAGTGTTTGTCATGTCATAGTAGGTAGTAAAAAAAATAGCACGCTTGATTTTCATACAGATCGTGATACTTGCATTACCTAGGTCTATCTATATCTGTGGTGGCAACATAATCTATTGAAATAACAGTAAAATAAGAAGTGTCATTTTATTGCAGCTAATTAAAAGTCAGACTGTATGCATAAATTAAGCTTTGGAGGATATTTGTCTGTCAAGTTATCCACTAAGTGCAGAGCCAGAGCAAGAAATGGCAGGAAAAAAGAATGTTATAAGAGAAAAAAATGTTCTCTAAAGAAAAACCACATTTAATAATCAAAATATTAGTCAATAAGGCAAAGTTATAGGAAAAACAGTTGTTTATAGGTTTTCTGATGCAACACTTACAATATTATTGACATGAAGTTATTGAAATGATAGAATAATTTGATGATTTTGCATTTTAAATATGATACAAAAAAATGGTTCCTTTTTTAAATATGGAATGGAGCAGTGCACATGGACAAATGGTTAGCATGGTAGCGACATGATGAATTACTCTGTACTCAATGGCTCAAGCATGGAGAATATTAAAAAATAAAGTTTTTCCATAAATCTATTAGAAATGAAATATTACGCACAGGAATTGCACCGTTAACCGAAACATAAATTAAATACATGCAAATATAGACCTTACCACAGATGAGAGACGCTAAATACACCAAGATTAATTCATTTTCTGATGGCAAAGAGGAAAATTCACCTACCTTCGAACGATGCACTGACAAGATCAACTTTCTTTCCAGCTAAGTTAGCCGCAATTAGCAGCTTTAACGTGGAAGTGTTGTTTTGGTTTGTGTAAATCTTCATTTTAATACAATTTTCAGTCTTAAACGTAATTTAAAAATCAATAACAATTTCCCATAACCTCTACTTTTACGGGGTCTACCCAGCTGGCAGAAAAATGTTTTTTGTGCTGTCAGACAGTCAGAATGAAATTTTGTTTTCTCTTTCTTACGCACCATTTTAGAAAGAAAACGACGTACATTTGATGCTCTATTTTATAAATTGTATGAATGGAACGCACACACAGAACACTGGAGAACGAACACCGCGAACACGATAAAAGTGACAGGACTGACAACAAGACAGTCTATTGACAGTTCTTTAGCACTATTAGCTATTAGCACAGATTATTAAATAGTTACTTCGCTATTAGCCAGCTAAAACCAAAATCACCTCGCGTTGTAGCGTGACAACGTAAAAGCGTGACTTACACCACCTGGTTGGATAGTCCATATTATTTTGGCTCTGTTCATTTCAGTGTGTAAAAGTTAAAAAAATCTTCAAAGCACCATGATGGATTATACTATGTTTTAGTTTGTGACACAATGACGGCATCGGTGGTACAGGGAGTACAGAGGCCAGCACATCAAGCTACCCCAATCTGTCAGATTTTCCCAATTGATTATGAACGTTATTCCTTTGCACTAAAGTTGAAAATCTATCAAAGAAATTTGACAGATTGGGGTAGGTTGACCTGCTGGCGTCTGTATACACGGCTACAAATCAAGCTATACATTTCCAGTTTTAGCTGACCTCGCACTGTATAGGTTTTTCGTACAATCAGACGTCAGCTTATGCTGGTTATGTATAGCTTGATGTGTAACCGTGCGTACAGGAGTACAGGGCCAGGGACACGGCACGGATTATGGACCTATATGGACTATCTGTGTGTGTGTGTGTTAGACCTAGACAGTACTTGAATGACAGTAGCAGTACCTATTAGAATACTGGGTTTTGATTTAAGCCAGTGCACTGTTGTGGACAATGGGTGACTGGACATCCAATGGATACCTCTAACCTTTATCCCTACTTCCTTCAATATAATACAATCCTAAGTACTTTTTAAAACAAGTTATTAAAAAAAACATCAAGCGCCGCATACGAATATGAACGTTAATTTTATACGAATAATGTTTATATTCGTATGCAACGCTTACAGTACAAGTGCGATCTGAAAATCATGCTCTAGTCTCACTAAGACCAGGCGACATTATAAAGCTGAGTTTGTTTGGTTGAACGCGCTAATCTCGGGAACGATATTGATTCGAATTGAAAAATTAATTTTGTGTTGGATATTTAATTTATCGAGGAAGGCTATAGATAGGCTATATAACATCACGCTGCGACCAATAAGAGCAGAGCCTGAATGAAAAAATGTTGCAACAACGGGAAAGAATATACTTACCTATTGAAAGCTTCCGTTGCGTACGCTGCTTAAGAGTAAACTAGTCGCGGGCTCGAACTCACTGGTAGTCATGGCCAAAAAGCACGCTGTCTCACCTGGCTTCGTGTCCAACAGCGCTAATATCAGTGATGAACAGTTATACGCTAGTCTACACGAAAAACGTCTAGCTCTTACGCACAGAAACACGGTTCTGAACTGATAGGCGCGTAAAAAAAATCGAAAAGCGCGTCGGAAAATCGAGTTTTATGAAAAAACCACTGCATAAATCAATTACAAATAAAGTTTATTGAACTCTTCGATAACTGAGCTTTGTCGCTACGGACTTGGTTTTGAAGATTTTATAGGTCTTTTATTACTTATTTACACCTAAACTTACGTTAAAAATACCAAGAAAAACGAATCTTTGTTGGCTCATAACTTTTTAATGCCTTTTTATTTTACTATTCTGTTTCCGTACAGACACAATGAATAATAAGTCAAAACGATATCATGTTTAACTTTGGTTGTACAATGTCAAACAGTGGAGTAATATTCTCCCGAAATTTGTATAGAAAAAATATCGAAAAGTGGCAACTTAAACGGTTAAAGTTACGCAAAAATCACGTATGACGTAATTGTTCCCCATCAAGTTCTAAAAAAATTCTGCGACAGCATATGTCTAATTCTATCTTTTAAGGTTGACTCACTATAACATTTTTTATTATAATCAAATTTGTTCTAAAATAATCCATTATTTGCGAAGGTGTTTTAATAAACATAATATTAATCCTTATCCAAATAAATACGTTATTCATCACAAGTATTTAATTTTGAAAAAAATTGCCCTTGAGATCATTTGATTTCAATGAATATCATAGTTTTAAAATAACTCCGCAAGGCCATGGGCCATGAGGGGGGGTGGAATATATTCTAGTAGGTTTTTTTCATAAAAATAACACGGGTGAAACCGAGGGACACAGCTAGTGTCTAAATAAAAGCACGCTGTTGGATTTTCAACGATCTGCTCAGCGCTGAAAGTTGAAGATCCAATAGCGCCACTTGCAGTTCGTATGTGCTTGCTCACATTTGCTTATACGAATATGAACATTATGCTCGTGAGAATATGGTTAATACTCTATGAATCTTCCCCAAGTCCACCTTTGTACAGTTAGTTATTTTTGCTTGTGCACATAAAGCTCTAATAAATAAAAACACAGATAAGTACTATTTCACAAAAGTTTATTTAGTAAAAATTAAATATTTTTCTTCACTAAATATCATCTCTACGCAATATTTAATCACTATATTTAAAATACACAATATCGATTTTGGAATAAAACTTAAATAAGAAATAGAGTAAAATGCAAATGAGTAATAATATTTTTCACAATACCAATAGGTACACACAACGTGTAGATACAATAGTTAGTCAACCCCGAGTCTGACTACCAGTCATACCAAGGCGTATTGTGTTACCCAGTAACTGGGCTGTGGAGGCCAGATAGGCAGTTGCTCCATGTAAAATACTGCAATTGCGCTGCATCTGGTAAGACTGGAATCTGACCCCAATATAGCTGGGAAAAGGCTAGGCAGACGATACAATAGTTAGGCACAGTTATTCAAAAATAGGATTTTTTATTTAAAAATATTATTTCAATTGCATTGCTTACCTACAAAAGAAAAGTTTATTTTAAATCTTGATTAGGATTTAAAGTGCATAGAGTACATTTATTCTTACAAAAATACTTTAAATTTATGCATTTATACAATTGCATGGATTTTCCAGCAAAATATTTGTGGTAGACATAAGATTATTTTATTTCTAAAACATTTAAAGTTATTTTTAGGAGTCACAACAAATAGGCAGCAATTTTTTTTATTGCAAAAATGCATTGCAGACAGTTTCTTGTTAATTTTAGCCTAGCGGGTTGATATCGAATCGTCGCAGAACTGTGTGAACTACATTTTATTACACAGTTTGAAACTATTTATGAATATTAACCACGGTGCATTTTTGTTACGAAAATGAAATATACAAAATTTTCTTTGTCATTTGTAATAACAAACCTTCGGTCAACAATGTACTAGATTTCCGATGAGCGCATTAAAAACGGCCGAAAAAGTAAGACCACAATAAATAACGTTGTAGTCTTATTTTGCAACATAGTTTCTTCAACCTTATTGCTTAGAAATTACGTTTTATTTTTCTATCAATATGTTTGTTCTTATTCTATAAACACGTTTACTTTTCAAACAAAGCAGTAAATACATTACAAACGATAATAAACTTTATATTTTAAAGTTAAGCTTTATAATCGAGTTATATGCAATCACGGCCACTTGAACGATGTGTTTTTGTTCCTAATCCTTAGGTAATCTAGTGCTATTGTTGATCGAAGACCAACACATCAAAACTTAGTTACTTTTAAATTATTGTTTCATTTATTGAAAATAAAAAAGTATTTTATAAGTCAACCGTAATTCAATTTGATAATAATTTATTGCTTTATTCGTTTATATTAAAATTACATAAATCTTATAGGCTCACATTCAACATATCAAATAATAACATTAAAATGTAATGTCATGTTGCCAATAAAATCTTAACATTTTGTTACTTTTTTTCTGTTGTCATTTACGGCTATCATTCGTAGATCTTTGACAGTCGGGAGCCAAAAAGTCGGACAACCAGTCTTACCAAGGAGTGTCGTGATACCCAGCAACTGTAGTATGGAGGTCAAATATGTAGCTCCATGTAAAATACTGGTTAGACTGGAAGCCAACCCCAACGTGTGTGGATTTGTGTAATCTTAAATTATTTTGTTCGCAATATTATATTTAATAGTGTAGGTAGCTGTAATTTACAATGAAAGACACATTATTATGATCACTGTGTAAATTATTGGCGATAAACTTACAACTGGAGCAGAGTATACCCGATTCAGTGTCACCGTGACGGACCGTGACGGTTCAGTTTCGTCCATTATTCACAAAGAGCGCAAAGTGCGCTCAAAGAGGTTTCACTTTAAAAAAAGAATATTTTTGAATATGCCTAAAACGGATCAACACTAAAATACACGTTTTACTTCAACGAGATGTTTTGTCACTAGCTGTAAATGAATGCTTCTATTTATTATAATTTACTTACTCCGTCCTAGTTTTCAACTCACGACTTTTTATGTTATCACTATTCTTAGGTCCACCATAATTCAATTTACTTTATTTATTCAAAAAATATATCAATTTCGAAAAAAATAATTTTACATTATTTTTGTCATAAAACAATTTAGTTGGCTACCACTATTTTCTAAATCGTATCATAATGATATACAAAATTGTACGAGATCTTATACATAGCGAATATCGTTTGTAATGGAGTTTGATTGTTTTATTTATAAATAAATACCACTTAAGATACAAAAAAATGTAAAAAATGACCTAGCTAAAAAAAAATTAATTTTGGTAATATTGATGATAAAGTTATTAAAAAATTGAACGTCGAAGCGAACAAACCAAACGATTTTTTTTTTTTTATATCATAAATGTCAGTTTATCATAGATAATAAACGTCAGTTTTAAAACTAAAAGAAAAGTGAGTAATATTTATAACTAAAAGTATCATGTCCCTCACAGTCACACTGCCTTACACTAAATTCTAATCTATGATATCTGTACTAAGTCTACTACATTTAAAGAGTAGTTTTAATTTACTTAACTTCCTCATTACCAGAACTATGTTGTTTCATGATTGTGTTTCAAAATATTTTGACGTTTAGAAGATTTTAAATAAAGCGTTTTAGAGGCATGATAAAAAAGTATTTCTTTTTTATCTGTTTTTTTTTCTCTGATTCGGTAATATTATTTTTAAAACAAAATCACAAAACAACCACAGAGCTCTTATCAGTCCATTTTTTGCGAGCCCAAAAACATTATCTAACTTTACGCCGAGTATCACAAAAAATATTTAACAAAAATTGTACACCATCTTTTTTATGGCAATATTTAACAAAACAATTTCAACAAGTTAAAACAAATAGCCAATTTTTATGCTTTTTACTCTTGTAATAATTTATTTTCATAGTTTTTAGGAGAATTTTTGAAGAGAACACAGTATATGGAAAATATTAAGAGAACTTTGGTTCAATGCTGTGAAATATTGTATTATAATATTTTCTGATTTAAGTTTGCAACCTAAAACAATAAGTTACTAATAGCATTTATAAGTAATTTCATAATATTTTTTTTATATTATGTTTACATGACGAATGTAATATACTGAAAACACCGACATTTTAAAGATAAAGAAATAAAATTTAACTTTTATTCGAGCATTATAGGGTAAATATGTTATGTATTATAACATTTCAAAATTTCGTCCCAAATCCATTTTTCACAATTCAACCCTCTACTTCCTACCATTTCATTTCACCTGCAATTAAAATTAAACTATGAAGTAAAATTAATCGAATTAGTAAAAAGCACTGGTTGTCTTCTATACTTTTCCATCGAAATACCGATGACGTTAAACAGGTTCTATTTTTAAAAGTCAAGCAATACTTGACATTTCAATAAAATATTGCCAGGTAGAAAAATACCAGATTTTTTTATTAGGAGTGGCAACTTCACTCCTGGGGTGTTGACTATAGACTATGAGAAACGGGTGTTGAGAGGGGGGATACCTTCTCCCGATTCTTGCATTGTGAGTTACTGGCTGTGTTTAATGATCCAGACCAGTCAGCTAGTTGTGTAACGGGTCGGTAGAACTTCGTTGATGTTCGGTTGAACACTGGAAGGAGCTCGTTCGCTTCGTTTGATAGAGCCTGTGGAAAAAGAAAACGTTGAATTTAGAAGCTTTTTACTCAAGTTTATATTTATGGCAGTTCGGCTTCTTGATCTGCACCCTAATTTCATAACACACTATCAATCACAATCTGATTTATTTTGAAGGATATTGCTAATCCATTGCTTCATATTATGTTCGAATTTGTCTGCTCAACAACGTAAATAACGCAATGTATGTTGTTGAACTGTCAAAATAAAAGCGACTGCTACTGTGTTATGCAATTATCCTGCTCTTCTCTGTATTAATCTTAAGCTTGGCCATTTATAAAGCAAACTTGTTCAGGATCGATTTATTATTATGACATTTACTTAATAGGTAGATTAAGCTTAGTTGTACTATGGTATCTTCATCTTATTCGACCTTATCGTTCAAAAATAATTCTATAGCCGTTACGATTACACAGGTTGAGTACCAAAACAAAGGGCATCTTCAAACATGACTTCAGACTTATCAAAACCAAATTTTATTGATTAAAATTAGGTTCAAAATCAGAAATTTATGAACGTCAAAGGACAATGCCCAAGAGATGAAGTAATGTATGAAAAGTTTATTGAAAAGTTAAAATTTGCATATACTACATTATTTTTAATTAAGTTATTTCAAGGTTTTCTTGGACTTCTAATACAACTGCCCAAAAATTAATAAATTACTCACTTTCAAGTAAATGACGGCGTCAGTGCCATACCCCTCGCAGGAGACCAGTATCAGATCGCCGTGGAAATACCGCGCGTACAGCCGAGAGATCGGCAGGCCGTACCCGTAACCTATGAAGAATTAATATTGACATGTAATTTTGATAATGATTAATAAATAAATATATTACAAACTTCAATTGCTTAGTACGTGAACCATACAGCAATGGTTCATTCAGATACTGACAATCGCACCTCTGCGCGAATGCCCGCGGGATGCAGTTGGAGCTAGCACAAATGCTGCGCACCAGGGATGTACACCGTCTCTTTTATGTACAGAGGCCAGCACATCAAGCTACCCCAATTTGTCAAATTTTCCCAATTGAATAAAATCCTTATTCTTTTCTAATAAAGTTGAAATGCTTCAAAGAAATTTGACAAATTGGGGTAGCTTAATGTGCTAGCCTGTGTATTGAAACTTTGACACTGGCCTATACGGCTCCTGGCGGGCATTTATTTTCTTTTATGTTTTCTTAAGATACCTTATTTAAATATAATTTTAAAGATCATTCAAAGATTTGGTTTTTTCTTTGTATCTATGTTAGTTACAGTCATGTTATAGCAATTGGCTGACTCATCATCTGCCTAGCCCTTTCCCAAAAATGTTAGGGTCAGCTTCCAGTCTAACCGAATGCAGCTGAATATCGGTATTTTACATGGAGCGACTGCCTATTTGACCTCCACAACCCAGTTATTGGGTAATAAGTTACTCCTTGGTAAGACTGGTTGTCAGACTTTCGGGCCTCTGACTACCCGTAACGACTGCCAAAGATCTACGAATGACAGCCGGGACCAACGGCTTAACGTGCTTTCCGAGGCACGGAGGAGTCTCGATGTGTAAAGATGGTCACCCATCCACAGACCAACCACAGCAAGCCTAGCTTAACCTAATCGATCGGCCTGTGCGGCTGTTATTATTTAGCCACGAGCCCCTCTGGTTGGTTGAGATTTTTAAGAATACGAATCGATAGAATTTTATAATTAATTAACTTATAAAAATCTCAACCATTTATGCAAAGGTGGGTCAGCTAATTGCTATAACTGACTGTGCTACTGCATAGTGTATTTACAAACAACTATCGAAGCAGTCTATCCCACATAATGTTCCGTGCGGGATTCGACACTGTTACTTTAAGACTGTGCCGACCGCACAGTGGCGCCCTCATCGTTTGTTTGGTTATTTCATACAATTTAGAATGAAAATGCAGAAAAAAAGCACGTAAAACGGAATATAGTAAAGAAGAAAGAAAGAAAGAAAATACGTTTATTTGCGGCAAACATGACGCATAAGAATGAGCATAAACAGAAATAAAATTGACAATTTGAGGGAAAATATGCGTCACATCCACGCAAAACGGCCATCGCTCAGCATAATGCCAAGACCCTGTACGAGACAGAGCCCCAGCGCTGATTTTCAGCGACAACCGGCGTCGACGTGATGACGTCAAACCAGTGCAGCATACGATTAGATACAAATATCTAACAACAATAAAATAAATAAAATATAAATTACAAAGACATGGTGTAAACAAGAAATATTTAAAGTGGTAACATTCCGGGCAACGACCCACGCGCCGCCCCGGTTATTAATAATCTGTGCGCGCGCGCAATTGTCATGTCACAAGCAAAGCTCTAACGTTTTGACCTAAGCAAAGATTACGTGATGAAATTAATAAAAACAGTAACAAGATGAATTTTATAAATAATGATGTGAGAGAAATTAGAATACATTTGGCACAGAGTACAACAAACAATACGGACAGAAATGGGGGAATTGTGTTGGTATCTATGGTTTCGTCAAACAGTGTTTTTCAAATTAGTGTTAGAAATTCAGAATCAAGGACTACAATAGTATACTGGCTATTAGAACTGGGAAGGTGCGAATGATTAAATGACAAACTTGGGAACTCAAAGGAAAATCAAAGTCTTCAGTCCAGGAAGAAAATGGTAAGTGCATCGTGATTATATTGAATAAATTAAATTGTTTTAAAATAAATAAATTATTATAAGTAGGTGTATAAATATATATATATTTTCTAACAAGCCACTATATTTGACAAGACGGTTTATGGAGACAGTTGAATAATTATTAGAATTAACTGTAAATTACAGTGCTATGGTTGAAGGGAAATTTGCTCATGTATGAGTAACTTTTTGTGTTGGTATTTAAAAGATTGTATTGTTTTCAGGTGACGCAATGGTGGTGGGAGATCATTCCAACAGCGTGTGGCTGCAAACTTGAAACACCCTCTGAATGCCGTAGTTCTGTGCATTGGCACTGACAGTGGGCTTACCATGGAGCGAAGGCCATACTTTAGATAGTTTTGTTTCCAATTTAACTTTTCATAAAGGTAGTGTGGTTTTTGAGTTGTAATGATACCAAACAATAAGTTGGCCAAATGCAGCTTTCTCCTGGCATCCATCTTTAATAATTTCAGTTTATTTGTGTATGGAGTGATATGACTTCTTCGTGGGACATTAACACAAAAACGAACACAGGCATTCTGGATACGTTGGATTACACGCTCCGTTCTTGAAAGCAGGCATGGACCATAAACTGTATCACAGTAATTCAACTTTGATAAAATGAGGCTATCAACAAGTTGTTTCCGTACTGGTACGCTCACATACTTCCGTATTCCATATAAGACCTTCAGCCTATAAAAACAATTCCGAAGAACATTTGTCACATGGGCCTCAAAGCGCAACTCTGGATCCATAATTAGCCCCAGATTGCATGCCTGCTCTACTCTCTCAATTTTCTCACCCATAATAGTGATCTCAGGGTTAGCAGACAGTATCGCACTAACTTGTTTTCTAGAACCCAGCACCATATATTTAGACTTGAGAGGATTCAGAACCAGAGAATTTTCCTCCGACCATGAAACCACTCTATGTAAGTCCTCGTTCATTTTCTGCACCGCCAATGATGTTTCCTCCCCTTTGCAGGATATATACAGCTGAATATCATCGGCATACATGTGAAATTTGCAGTTTATGAAGGATTTTATGATGTCCGCACTATACAGAATATACAACAAAGGCCCCAGAATTGATCCCTGAGGAACACCCCGTGACACTTGGAGGGGAGGGGATGCCACCCTTGACCCATCGTCCCTATGCATCTCTACATATTGAGACCTGTTGCTAAGATAGCTATTAAACCACTCCACTGCATCACTGTCGAAGCCATAGAAAGCTAACTTAGACAGCAGTAGAGTGGTATTAATTGCGTCAAAAGCCCGGGAAAAGTCCAGCAGTGCCAGAATTGTTCCCTCCCCTCGGTCACGTGCTTCAAGGATGTTACCCACAACATCAGCCAGAGCCGTTGCAGTACCTCTACCCCTTCTGAAACCCGACTGAAGATCAGGAAGAATATTATTAGTTTCGAGGTATTGGATAACCTGCGAGTATACTACACGTTCAAGGATCTTAGACAGGCAAGGTAGAATGCTTATTGGTCTCAAGTCCTTCATGCTAACCGGGTTATTGTTTTTAGGGATAGGGCGAACGATAGCGCAACGCCAGAGTTCGGGGAATGTTCGCGTGGATATGGAGCGGTTAATGATATCTGTAATGGCTTGCAAGGTAGTTGGCAACGTGAGAGATATCATACTGAGACTTATACCGTCGACACCCTGTGCATTCGAATCCAAACTCCTGATTATTTTCAGGACTGCTTCAGGATTAGTCGCTGTAAGTCTGAATGAGGCCGGACCATACCTGTGAGACTCAAAGTAGGACAATTGTGAGCTAATATGACGGCAATCACCTGGGACGTCCAAAAACGCCGCATTGATGTCATCTGGATTGTTAAAATGACTTGGCAGCAAGCTTTGTTTATGGTCCGGAAGCACATCCGATTTTAAATTGCGCCACAACAGCTTGGGGTCCTTAATTCTGTCATTGATGCTTTTGGCAAAATAAGCCGTCTTCTCTCTAAATAGTGCCGTGACTGCTTGGTGCTTCAGATCCAGATAGTATTCCCTATGACTCTGTAGCTTCGATTTACGAAATCTGTCCCTGGCTTCATCTCTTAAAGTCGACATCAGTTTGATGTTCTCAGTTATCCATGGGGTAGGACGGGTTTTATATGTTTTCCTTTTAAGAGGAGCGTGAAGATCGAATAACCAGGTCATGAAGGAATTGAATGTTTGCACCATTGCATTGACGTCACTTAGTTCTCCAATACTCGACCATGGTATAATTTTAAGATCGTCATTAAAATAATCCTCTAAAATGTCTGAGAGTGGACGAAAAACGACCGATCTGGGTTTAGCCTTATGCTTCTTAAAAATGGTCTCGCATGTGATGAAGGAGTGATGGCCAAGTTCACTAATATGGTTCACCACGACATTACGGATTGAAGCATCAGTGCAGATAACATCAATAAGCGAGGCACTATCACCTACAAAGTGTGTGGGTGTTTGGACTAATTGACTAAGGTTTAAGTAGTTCAAAAAATCCGAAAGTTGTTTAGTTTTAGAGCTATTGACATCTAGCATATTTACATTAAAATCACCCAATAATATAACATTATCGTAGGGGGCCAAACCACCAACGCTGGCAGTCAAGCCCTCGAGAAAGAGCTCCAAGTCTAACCATGGCGGACGATATGCAGTGCCAATGAGTAACTTTTTCTTATTTACATTAAGGGTTAGCCAGAGCTGTTCAACATTGGGATGATCAGGATGCGCTCTTACACGCGCAGTAACCCTATTTTTTATATAGAAAGCAACCCCTCCCCCGCGTCCACCACGAATAGACAAAGGTCGTGGTATGTGTATAAGCTTGTATCCAGGTACACTGGGCGCTCGATCCTCCTCGCCTTTCCGTAACCAAGTCTCGTTGATAGCCATGATATCCACATCATGCTTGCCCATGGCTATCAGAAACTCATCCTGATTGGTACCGAGAGAGCCCGCATTCAGTAAACCAAACTTAATACATTTACTAGGAGTCATTTACGACAGTTATTATTGTATTGTGTGTGTGTCCAGTGTATCTGTATACGAGATAGGAAATATGATTAACAGTGGGCGGCAAAGGGCATAAAGGATGAAGTGATAATATACTGTGAATGTAATTAACGTAGATTATAATAATTAAAAATAGATTGGTTGTATATAATGTTCGGAAATAATTAGGGTAAGTTGTGATCAATGTTATAAGTGTATTGATACGTATAGCAAATCTATAAAAAAGTAAGTCAAGCACCCGAAATAAACAATTGCGACGCAAATCCTCCCAAGTAGTAATAATTAGTATAAACATAACATAAAATACCAAAAAGAGAAATAAAACTATAGAGTAATCAGGCTGTTTCATTGACAGGTCCAAAAATCCGCGATAAGTCTTCATCGGTACGGATTCTCTGAGTGGAGTCTCCCGGCTTCCTCCTGGCAAGAATGCGGCCACGCTTGGTCCATACGAATCTCCAATCGAAGAGACTAGCAGCGTCCCGTGCCTTCCGAAACAACTGGCGGTTTGTTTTTGTAAGGCGTTCGTTGAGAAAGAATCTCTGGGCCGGGCCGGACATGTCAAGGTCGGCTGTCGTCGCACCACGTCGGACCCGCGCGCTCGCCAGCAGATCATCACGCAGATCACGGCGCGCCAGACGCACGACAATGGCGCGCGGGCGAGGTTCTGTCGCACCTGCAGAGCTCGTCGCGTTGAGCTGCCTCCCGCCGACCCGTTCCGCGCTGACAATGTCACGCTCCTCAAGGTTGACCCCTAGCTTTAGGCTTATAGCCTTGATGATGTGGATCGGGTTATCAACCTTGGCCTCGGGTATATTAGATATTTCGATGTCATTAGCCAAGAGATCCTGATCCCTGTCGTTGAGCTCGCGCCTCAATTCCTCTACGACCCTGTCCACTGCCCCGGTATTCGCCGGACCCGAAGAAGCCCGCCGCTCCAAAGCGTCCACCCTGGCCTCTAGTCCATCGATGCGCGTGTTACAGGCATTCATAGAGGTCTTGAGCTCCATCATCTCCACCTCCATCTCCTTGCGAAAGACTTGGATCTCCGCACGCACCGCCCGCAGTTCCCCCATTATTAGTTTCAAGTCGGATCCGGCGATCATCGATATTTCTCGGGCCGTGACATCGACTACAGAGGCGTTATACGGCGGGGGAGTGGCATCACCAGAAGAGCACGCCGTCTGCATAGTTGCAAGTTTCACACAGCTGGTATCAGAGGTGTTAGGCGTACTGGTTTCCACACAGGCTTGTTCAACGGGGGTCACTGCCTGAGAACTTTCCGCAGGGCCTCTGACTGGGGTCTCAGCCCTATTATCCCGTATGAGGTCCTTTTTACATTCCGGGCAGCGCCAGCTTGCAGCTATAGTTGCTTTCGTAGGAACACCCACACACACTCGGTGGTATTGCACCTGGCATTTACCACACCTAGCGCCCTCTACTGTCGAGATGAACCGACCGCAACCTCCACACTTGACACCTGGCATGATGGTAATTGAGACAAGCTTGAAACGAAAGTGGTTCTAGGATCGCACGCTAGATGGCGCCAACGACACGAATCGTTAGATCGATAGCCACGAGAAAGACAGATGGCGCTGTCAGCACGTTAGGACTTGAAATCCAATTGTTGCAATTAGTGGGTAAGCAGCTAATACGCCAAGTCACTGTGTTGTTGTTTTTGTATTTACGTCTCTTATGCGCACTATTTATTGTTCACTCCAATTTTTGTCACTCAAAGTTGAACTTAGTTTACTATTTTACTAAATATTTACACTAAAAACTTGTGTTATGTATTATTTTTATTAAAAAAAATGACACAGAGCTACACCGATACAGACGTCAAAACGTCACCTCAATAGTGACCACTGTTATCCATTTTAAGGATTATAATAAAACTAAACAATATAAAACTACCGTTTCTAATAATATTAACGTATAACCTTATGAAGCACAACTTAACGTGCTTATTTTCTGCATTTTCATTCTAAATTGTATGAAATAACCAAACAAACGATGAGGGCGCCACTGTGCGGTCGGCATAGTCTTAAGCCAATCCTACCAAAAAAATATTATAATGTTACCCAATGTTAACGCAGAAACCAATCGCTCAACCACTGCGCCAACTGAGCCGTCACAAAGCAAATATTATAAATATGAGAGCATGCAATCATAATCAGCCTAACGTCCCCCACTGCTGGGAAACAAGCCTCCTCTATGTGAAATGGAGCGGGCGATAATCCACCACGCAGGCCCAGTGCGGGTTGGCGGACATCATGTCTTCGAATTTTTGGTTCTAGGACATGCCGGTTTCCTCACGATGTTTTCCTTCAACGTTTTGAGAGCAGCGGTGATTATATTAAATACACTTAGTAAAATCCTGGGTTCAAACTCCCGATCTACAAACTCGTAAGTCGGGTGGGGCCGATACCAGTGGGCCACCAATGCTCTCAACAATATGCAATATTTGTAAGTTATTGGTGTATTTCTCATCACCATCCATCATACAACAGAGCCCTATTCCGGAGAGCTACAAGAAGTCTTGAAAACTATTCCTAGAAATTATGATCTTGAAACTTCTATTATAATATTGTTGCAACAAGTCTCAAGTTATATTTTCGTATAATATTTTATCTCGCGAAGCGACGCGCGCTTTACTTGCGGTTACCAAGCGTACAAACACGCTGTGAATGTGTGCGTATGCACACTTCCAACTTCGTCATTGTCTCGGACGGTACCGAGAGCCCCTATATATACGTCACACATATTCAGTGTTTGTACACTTGGTAAAGCAAGTAAAGCACGCGTCGCTTCGTGTATACAAAAACGGAACGATGGACTTAAAATTTATGTTTGTTGCCTATGGAAAACAATAGCCAAAAACTCGTATTCTAATTCATTTTTCTTACAAAATTACAAACGGTCATAAAACTTTCACGATTTGACTTTGACCCACATTAATTATATTTTCAGTGAAGCATATCTTCAACTTCAGGTATAAAATCAATGTCCTCGTGTTTGCAATAACTTACCAGCCAGTGGCACGGTGTGTGCGTCAGACTTGGAAGGCTGCGGCGCGGTACTATACATGTACTTGAACAGCAGATCCGACACGCTGCGCGGGATGCCACCGCCGCGGTCTGATAGCTGTAGAAAAAAAAACATGTGTTACCATTCTTGCCATAATTAATGTCTACTGTGTTTGCGATTAATTTTCCAACATGTAAACAAATATATGTTTTTGGAGGAAAAAACAACTTTAAAACCCACACTTGCTCGGTTTGGAAAGGAGAATGCCAAGGTTTCCTACAAAACTCGGCCAGAACCGACAAAGATGATCTATATTTCATAAAAAAGGAAAATTATTATAGAATTTAACAGTATAATTAGTTTTCTATTAGAAGTACACCAAAAAAAGTTATAGCTCTTTAAAGTTGACCACTTCATACTTATAATTTTAACAATAACATGAAATAAACTAATGATTGATTAAATTAATTACTTTTAGCACATTATCCTCGCATCATATACAATGTGTTAATGAAATAACCCAAAACCTGAAACTAGTTTGTTTAGAATCGGCAGCAAAATCGAATACAATATTTTTTTGATATGGGTTATTTTTGTTCCAAAAAATAATTATTTGTCATGCCATGTCTAATATTTTTTAACGACGCTGTACGCTACTGTCCAACGCAATGAAAACAAACAGCGCGGGCGAGGGTGAGGAGAGGGGATGCTAGAGCTGGCGCCAAGGCCGGGAAGCGCGACGGCGGCGATAGAGCTACGAATCTGTAAGAAGTAGCGCGACAACAACATTTACAAATATCTTTTACTATAATTTTTTAAAATAAATAATTATATGTCATATCAATTTATTAATATAAAAATCGGTTGGGGTGTCCGAGGTTTTGGGTTATTTCATTAACACTTCGTATATACAAAGTTGATACGACAGAAAGGCTTTCCTTTAAACTGCTTATACTAGGTACCATTTTCAAGCTCTGTACCAAATATCATTTAAATTGAAACAGTAGTTTAGTCGCAAATGACTTTTTAAGTTTTTGGCCCGTTTGAACATGATGTATTTTTCTTAACAGCTGATTATGTCTATAGGCATAGGTCATGCACCTTAAAACGATAAATCTACGATACGTTGTTGCCGCTCTTACGCAAGTCATAAGCAAATACGTCCTACAAAAGAAAGTGACAATCCCATTAGCAAAACATCACGCGCGTAAAAGAAATAGAAATAGGTCAGTGTGTTGCTATTGCATCTTTGGTCCTTGCGAGGGGGGCCTCTAAAAACTAAAAAACTTGGTTTTTCAGTGCGCCAACGCTATCCTTCCGGGACGTACGTTACGTAACACGGAAGTCCTGTGCCGCTATTGTTTTGTCGAACTCGTGCGCTGACAATTGTGATTTTGTTTTGTTATTGTGAATAGGACACTTCTTTCTTTTTTTTTATTGTGACAAGACACGTAACTTGCTATTATAATTATTTAGTGTTAGTGTTTTTTTTTGTGATTTACTGTTTTTTATTGTGATAGGACACGTAATTAAACTTTGGTTGTGTGTGTGTGTATACCTAATTAAAGTGTTCAACAATGCCTCGTCTAACTTACACGGCGTCAGAATACACTGACATGATTTTAATTTACGGTGAATGCCGTGGAAACGCAGCATTAGCTCTGCGAACATACAGAGAAAGGTATGGTGACAGCCGCAATTGCCCTAGGAACGCCCGCACCATACAGTTGGCAGTACAAAGATTACGGGACAATAAACGTGTAGTGCCGCAACAGGAGGGAGTGCCACCGCGGCAAATACCCGCTGCATGGGACGAACGAATATTAGATCATTTTTCCCGCAACCCGACAACGAGTCTGCACAGAGCCGCCCGGCAGTTTAGATGTTGCCATAGAACCATCCACAAGCTTCTAAAACGTAACAAACGCAAACCTTATAAATATCGGAAGGTGTAAGCTTTGTTATCGAGAGACTTACCGATCAGGAACAGTTACTGCCAATGGCTATTAAATAAAACATCCGAAGACCGCCATTTCTTAACAAATGTAATATGGACCGATGAGTGTACTTTTACTCGGAACGGCATCTGGAATCGGCAAAACCTCCGGTACTGGAGTTTGGGAAATCCACACGTGTTTCGAGAATCTGAACACCAGTACAGATTTTCTCTCAATGTGTGGGCTGGTATCCATAATAATAATATTATCGGCCCTGTTTTTATTGACGGCACCCTTACAGCGGCGAAATTTTTAGATTTATTAAGTGGTCCTGTGGCCGAGTACACTGACCAACTACCTTTAGCCGTTCATCGCAAGTTGTGGTACCAGCTGGACGGTGCGCCTCCACATTCTGTGATGGCTTCCAGGGAGCGGCTCACAGAAATGTTTGGGCAGCAATGGATCGGTCGATTCGGACCTGTTCGGTGGCCACCACGATCTCCGGACCTCACTCCCATGGATTTCTTTTTGTGGGGATACATTAAGGGTGAAGTGTATGCCTCCGAGGTAAATACAATTGTTGAACTAAAAAACAGGATTATTTTAGCATTTCACAAATTAAAGTGCTTAGCGACGGACAGTGATTTAATTAGAAAACTAAATAACAATATTCTCCGTCGGTATAATTTGTGCATTAATGTGAATGGAGGACACATAGAGAATTTAAAAATTTAGTGTTTTTGTTGTCGGCGTACTTCAAAACTATCTAACATAACAGCCAGCGCGAGCGGAGGCCTAAGCCGCCACCCGCGCCACCGCCGGCCGCCCGCTTCGACACGAAACACATGCCGCGCCCCGGCGCGCGTGCGACGACGTTGCCACTTTGTAAGGTCAGTCGCCAGGTCCAAGTTTCTATGAAATTTGGGTTTTTCCTTTATTTACAAAGGGTGGTTGCGTTTTACTCTGATTTGTAAGCTATTTAGTTTGTTTGAAAAAAAAAAATTCTCAATTTTGGAGCTTTTTATTTTTATACCGTATCGAATTAATATTAAACACGTATAGTATACGTAGTGTAATTTAATGCCCCTCGGTCGTATCAACTCTGTATATTTTATAGTAAAAATATACATATAACATACCTACATGATTTTAGAATACTTAGGTATAGGAAAAAAAACCACATGTATACTTTTTTACAATTTATTATTCTTCAAACAGTACATCATCATATTTAATCAAATAAATAGTCTAAAAATTGGGCTGGAGGGGTTATATTTGTTTGATGTCTTGCCCAACCGAGGAACCATAATATTGTCATTGTATGTGCACAGCAACCTACGGTTCTTCGGCCAACTATGCAATTACAACAATATTGCTCAATTTCTTCTCTCCCACTTTCTCCCAATTATGATATAAACATAATATATTTTTCGACTTATATGTCTGCTTTGAATTTTTCCTCTAAGGAGCCAATGATTTTTGGGAGAGATCGTCGCATCCGAAAGGCATTTACTCCACAATTGATGCAGCGAATCATGGTTAGTAGACTAGAGGAGGTTCAGATATCCGTATGAGAAAAGCCAGGACAACAAGTAGGCAGGTTCAGATGTTCGGTTAGGCGAGCCGGGTCAGCGAGTAATACAGGTTTAGGATCAGTTTCAACAGCCAAGGTAGTCGTAAGTGGTAGAAAAATCGGAGTCAAAAAACACAGCAATAAACAACACAAAACTCGAAAAAACACTGAAACACTTCGTCGCTCGTGATGACACGCGGGAGAAGTGAAAGTCAATCTTTTTGACAATGACAAATACAAGTTAAAAGTTTTCCGTCAAGTGTTGCCAGTACATTATTAGGAATAAACTATTCTAGACGGTATCGATAATAGAAATAAATTATTTTTAATTATTACATTACTATTATAATATATATTCAAAAATATAAATAAATGCTATTTATTGTTATAAGAATTACGAGGTACGACTTATGTAATTAATAAATATTTAAATAAACTTACGGAGCTTCGTAATGATAATACTGTAATCGATTTGCAAGTGTAATTTCGTGACGATATTATTTTATTTTGGTATTGGCAACATTTCTAATTGAAATTGTAGCTATGAAATGTGTTAAAAAATTGAATAACTATTTAAAATTACTTTTCAACGGTGTGCTTCTACAGATTTTATTTATATTGTATAATTCTTACTGTTTTAAAGTATGAATTATCATTAATAAAGAATGTCTGTCGGACGCTGCCATGATTCGAGCCGATACTTGGCATTGTCTTTTGGAATACAACCTAAACATTTTGACTTTTTCTGAAATTAATTAACACGAGCATAATTTGCTTAGGTGGATTTGAATAGACTTTATGTTCGTTATAAAACCGAACTTTTTTTAGCCAAACAGAACGAAATAAAACCTATATTTTTATACAGAACATTTTGCTTCTGCACCATTCCTATTTTGCGTATACTATTGAAGCGTTCTTACTACTTAGGACCCTTGATCCTGTTCCTTGGATCTTGTTATATAATTACAAAAACACCCTCACAATGTTTAAAGTAATTGGTATAGGGGACAGTTCTCATGACTTTCCATCCAATCAACTCACCCCCGTCCCTTAAAAGACACATCCCCCTTCCATCCTCCTTACCTTAACAGACACATCCTCCTGTCCCCTCGTGATGTTCACAGTGATAGGTGGTGGGCTGTTCTCATGGGTCTCCATCGTAGCTCTCATCGAGTTCTTGAACAGCTCGAACAGCATGTGGTACAGATGGGATGGCACGTAAATGATGGGCATTGCTCGTTCTGATGCCACTGGAATGGAAAAAAATATGGTGTAAGGCCTTGATCCAATAAAGATTTCGTAGCAGTTAAAAATTTCTGATTCACACTCAACTATCAACTTTAACTTTATGTAGTTTAAGTTAATTTTTGAGTGATAGTTAATAGTAAAAAACTCCTCAATGTATTTTGTTTAACATGAAATAAATATTTTTTTTAAATAAAAACAACTACAAATTAAATTAACTAGTGAAACTGCAAAGACATGATGGGTATCGATATTACCATAAATGATAAAAAATGAGTTTATAAAAAATAAAATTACAAATTAAATTGGTTAGTGAATCTTCAAGACAAATGATGGTAACGATATGAACATAAATGATACGTAAAATGATTTTGTAAACAATAAAGTAACAAATAAAATTAGTTAGCGGTACTCCGCAAACATAATTCCCGTATTATTTTATTTTGTATGTATAATGGTACTATATGGAATTGGTAAGTACTATGTAAGCTTTTTTTTTGTGGATGGGAAATCATCAAATGACCCCTCCCGGTCAGGGTGGAGCAGGAGGGAGTGTCAGACTCTTACTGACTAAAACCCACCCGTGTTCCTTCCTTAGCCCTTCATGTTCCGGGGCAGCGGTAACCCTTTCGGACAATCCCGCTGCCCCGGCAAGATGTAAGCTCCTTGTGGCATGAATTGAAACATGGGACAAATGCAGAAAGATGATGATAATAAATATCAATATTGTACTACACACTACTAAATATAAATGAATAATAATAATGAATAAATAAATGAATAATGAATAATAATCAATTGAATCTAACCCTCACCCCCGTTCTGCAGCAGCTGTAGCTCAGGCGACGCCAGGTAATACCGATCGCAGAGGAACCGTGCGTTCTCGTACGCGTCCCGTACGACAGCAGCTACGTCACACGCGGGGTCAATGGACCCAATATGGCGGCCGCCGTTGCCGATGCCTGTTACTGACGCTTGTCGGGGACCAACGCCGACTTGTTCGCCGAAGAGGAGTGCTGGGGGAAGAAGAAAAAGACATGAATGTCACGTTAGCCTCTACGAGAAATTAGGTACAATTACAAAAGACAGTCTCCCCAAAACGCCCACCCTTCTTCACCACTTCCTAGTGCTTTCGCTGGGGAGAAGAAAGAACTTGTAGCCCCAAACAAAAATTGTATCCCTATGGTAATCGACTGCAAGCCATGGGCCTCCCCAAAGTTATGCCTCAACACCCAGTTCTCCACTTTCCCCACCCCGACTATCCCAGACTTACATTCCCCACCCAGACTATCCCAGCCTTTACTTTCCGCACCCAGTCTACCCCAGCCTTTTCAAGTTCGTTGGTCCATCACTATTGACTTTTATATGGACAACGGTGTAGGAAAAACTTACTATGCTGATTGATTAGCATCCGAATAGATATACGGCTCATGTAGAAGCGGTCCAGGAAGTATTGGATGGAGTTCTCGGTGCTGGGGTCCACTTCGTGCGATTCCTTCAGCTCCAGGACACCCTGGGCCATGGTTTGGACAACGTCGGCGTGACGGTTGCGGATGTGGACCAGGCGTTCGCAGAATCTGGAGAAAGAAAAATAAATGGTAGATGGTGTGGAAAAACTTTTGGGATACGTGATAAACGGCTAATGTTTTTGAGTTTTTCTTAAGAGTAGTCTCATTAATTTGATAAAGGTGTCTGAGGATCTTCGTGATATTTGATACTCTGTTTCATGCACGAAAGATAAGGAGCAGAAAGGCACAAACCGTCAGAACTCCGAAGCTCAAATCAAAATCCGAACAACTGCTTTATGCTCCGGTACACGAGGATCACTTTTCAAAGTTAGGATAGCAGCAGTGCAATTCTGTAAAAATCTCACCGTGAAAACTAAGGTGAAGTGAGCTGTCATTCTACCTGATGTTAGGGATTGCCTCCATTGATAGCTCACTTAACGCTCACTTCACCTATGTTAACACGGTGAGATTTTTACAAAATCGATAGGCTGGCTAGAACCTCTGTATACTATCCTGGCTTGCTATCCTAGCTTGGCACAACCTAGCGCTGTTTAAGTGTTTACACGAAGCTAGCAAATTTTAAGCCTCTAGCATTGCGGTGACTTAGACAAAACGTAGAGTAAAATGTTCCGATTGGGTACAACGCGTCATACTGACGTCACGCAAAATCCTGCATCTCGCAAGCAGAGTTTACCGCGCAATTAGTAAATATACAACGGCCCGACATGAATCATTGGGAAATTGCCCGCCAGACACAACACCCGCCTGGTCGGAGGATCCTCCGTTTTCTATGGCGGATGGGTGAACTTTACACCCTGTTCCTCATACCTATTCTAGGAAAAAAATAATATTAAAGGACAGATTTTCCTCGCATTTTCACTTTCTAAAAGCGCATAAGGCCGCAAAATCTACCTATACACCTACTATGCAAAATTTGTGTGAAACGGATTATCTGACTTGGCTTAGTTTCAAGAGATAGCATAAAGCTATGCACCTCATGTTGGCACCGGCTGAAGTATGGATACCAACACGTTCTAACACGTGGCGTAGATTGCAACTTACAAGTCATTAAGCATTGACCAAAATAACTTTTTGTGGTAATCAAGGAGACAGTCCATCTGCACTTAAGGTGCGTCACACGTTCAATCATAATTTTTGTTTGTATGAATTGGAATAATAATAACATTAAACTTTAAAGTAGCTGTTGTCTGTTCAAAATGAAATATTCAGTGTTTCGATATTAATTACTTATTGCAATTCATATTTAAGTGCACTACAGAGCGATATTTCATCATTTATTTTTTTATTTCATTTGTTAAATAATAATTATAAAAAAAATATGAAAATAGCGAGAGATTTGACAGCTATTCGCGATGTTGCCAATTTTCTGAATGCGCCCTTTTGAGATGAGCCAAGGGTAAACTACATCATAGGATTCATAGGTAATCTTCAGCCAGAGGGTCAGAGTCAGAGGTCAGGTATCGTAACCATATCAACTCGAGCCATTCAGTATTTTTTTTGTATAAAACTCCCTACTGCAACGCAACTAATCGGAATCGTAACGTAATCGCCTCGCCTCGGGTCAAGCTCACAAACCGCGGTGCGGTGCGTGGTCAACTTGCAGTTCCCGCGCTTACGGCTCATCGTCCCCGCACTTAAATCTCTCCGTACCCAAGCTTACGTCTCTTCGTCCACCCTTTCCCCTCTCACCCCTCCAGCACCCTGCCTGCAGCACTATCAACCAGCGGTCGGCAAACCGTAAGCGCGACGTCGCCTAGCCGTAGCCGAGACGACGTATCAGAGCTGCTGATCCGCTTTAGTTACGTGCGTGCTTACGTTAGGTTGACGCCTGTTTGACGGAGTGGCGAAAGTGATACGGTGACGATCCCTTTCCGAGTTGATATGTGTGTTATGACTGTATATCAGTCCAGGAGGCCTAATGTCCAAGTCCGTCAACGAAGATACGGACCCGTCTGAAAGTAGAGTTCGAAACTTGAGAGTGAACCCTACACCCGTTATAACATTTTTGGACTGCACATCGGAAGTCAGACAACTGACAGAGACAACTGTCAAATCGTGATGTCATCACCAAACTAATCTTATGTCAGAATTCGCGCGAAAGTACGGATTTCGTGCTTAGGGGTAGACCAGACCAGGACTGGACAATCAAATTCGGTATACATATGATTTTACTTACGAGCTCAATATGGGAGGCTCCGGTTCCATCGTCTCGAACTGTATGATCTCTTCAAAGGACCTTTCATACCATTGGTTGACCAGGCCGACTGAAGGCATCCGCAGCAAGTTCTCTGGCAGCAGCGCTATCTCTTTCATGATGTTCGCCAGCCTGTAAGAGAGAAAGAGTACGATACAGTTTAGGGTATTCATATTTTTATATGGCGAAAGTTCCAAGTTTAGATGGTGGTCTTTCTAGTCAGTTCATTGCTAACATGATCAACCAAGGACCTCAGTTAATCTCAAGTCTGCTGTATTTGAAGATAGCTTCATCAAAATTTTATTTTATATTCATTATTTATTTAGGTTCATGCTTAGATTCAAGATACTTCATATATTTAAATGTCCAGCGGTGAAATTAATAACCATTCTGGCAGTTTCGTAACTATGTACCAGAATTGTTTTCAATTTCATTAACTTTGGTGTAAACTTTATGTAGGCCGTTCGGGACGCAAATATTTAGCTAAGATACAGAATAATTTTAGCATCGTAAATTATATTTGCAGATCCATTTAGTTATTTTGTTAGGCTGTATAAATAATGTCTTATGAAAATAGCCTGATTACGCAACACACTCGCTTTCGTAATGTCATTTCAAGAGCCTTTTTTTTCACTTATGTCATTGCCATTAACAATACCAGCCCATCGATTCTGTAAAAATCTCACCGTGAAAAGTTAGGTGAAGTGAGCTTAGAGTGAGCTGTCAAGAGTATCAATCCCTAGCATCAGGATGACACTGCCAGCTCACTCCACGCTCACATCACCTAAGTTTTCACGGTGAGATGGTTACAGAATCGCACTGAAGTACCATCAATCATCTTCATTCTCCTGACTTTTATCCCAATTTATTTATGGTCGGGGCAACATTTCTTTTTCACTCAATATATTTTTCCATTATTCGTCACCTCGGTGGTCACACCCAGTTGTATACACAGTTACATTTTGATCGTTTTAATCCCTAACAGGGGTCATTATACTCATCATTATGAACAACTTTTACTATGGGACCAACTCTGAAATCGTAAAAAAAAATCAGCTGATCGATACATTTATGTTTGCATAACTCAATTGATTTTTTTTCACGATTTTAGGGTTGGTCCCATAGTAAAAGTTTTTCATAATGATGAGTATAATGACCCCTTTTAAGGATTAAAACGATCAAAATGTAAGGGTGTATAATATACTGACATTGGTGCCGATTCCCTCGTTCACAAGCTAAACTAAAAAGCTCAGTGCATCTTTTTCTTTCTATTTCCTTAAGAAAAAGTACAGAAGATAAAAAAATTTTGTTTAGTCCTGCCAAATTAAGCAGCGCCTGACACTACTCCATACAAGTTTAGAAGTGATTAAAAACTTGCTTAGTAATATTACATCAATTTACGTCTAAATCGGAACGACCCCTAAAACTCAACACGTTGGCAATAATTTTTCATATTTTCCAAACAAAAGTGAAAAATTCCATAAAAAAGAGGTCGAGGTTGCCCCACTGCGCACCTTCGGCTCAAAAAAAACACGGGGAGGGGCCCGTGCCCAAATAATAACAGCCGCACAGGTCGATCGACCAGGTTAAGCTACGCTTGCCGCGGTTGGTTTGTGGATGCGTGATCATCTTTACATACCGAGACCCCTCCGTGCTTCGGAAAGCACGATAAGCTGTTGGTCCTGGCTGTCATTCGTGGATCTTTGACAGTCGTTACGGGTAGTCAGAAACCTGAAAGTCTGACAACCAGTCTTACCAAGGGGTATCGTATTACCCAGTAACTGGGTTTTGGAGGTCTATATAAAATACTGGTATTCAGCTGCATCCGGTTAGACTGGAAGCCGACCCCAACATAGTTGGGAAAAGGCTAGGCAGATGATGATATTTATAGTTTATGGTTGCTACTTGCTAGCACATAACTATTCACCTTGGTACTATTTGTGTTCGTGTGGTGTGCTTATAATTGCAGCATCCTGAAGTTAACGAGGAAATGATTATCTGTACATCATACAGACCTTATGTAAAGTGTTTATTATTTAATATTTTATAAGTTAGACTGATATTTTTAACACAAGTCAATCATGATCACGGATTTCGGCTAATGTTGGAAGCATAGAAAGTCGGCTTCTGCATGCAGTACTCGAATACACAATTCGAGTGCTGCATACAGAAGCCCTTAATTAACACCATAGTAAGACGACACACGTTTAACCGAAGCCATTGTAAGGTATGTGTACTACCTACAATACAAACCACGCAATACCTAGTGTTAATTAACTTAGCTGATTCATTGTCATTTACACTCGTTCATACGGTGTGATGGTTGGATTTTGTTCAGTTTTAACAAAGAGCAATCACAAATCAAAAACAAAGAGCAATAATCAGAAACCTGAAAGTCTGACAACCAGTCTTACCAAGGGGTATCGTATTACCCATTCACTGGGTTTTGGCGGTCAGATAGGCAGTCGCTCCATATAAAATACTGGTATTCAACTGCATCCGGTTAGACTGGAAGCCAACCCCAACATAGTTGGGAAAAGGCTAGGCAGGTGATGAGTCGCATACATTCTCCGTTAGAATCGAAGTTTTTTGCGCATATTTTACACGTGTGTGGGCCAGTTTGTAGATAAATAGCTATTGTTATCGTAACATTACGTTATCACAGATTATACATAACATAAAAACGAGAGGGACACTGACGCGGCCTTGATGCGAGCATAAACAATGTGTCACGGTAGGTACCTGAGATGTGGTGATGACCGTTGGCGAGAGCGATTTAATCATTTAAAATTGCGGTTACAGAAATTATAATCATTTTTAAATACAAAAATAGTCGGTCATCGATAGACATGCAAGAAATAAAGAAAGAAATAAATAAAAGGAAAAGAAAGAAAAAGAAGAGAAATACTTCAAAGAAAATCCTACTTTAATATTATAAATGCGAAAGTTTGTGAGGATGGATGGATGTTTGTTACTCTTTCACGCAAAAACTACTGAACGGATTTGGATGACGTTTGGCACACATATTTTATAACCAGGATTAACACTTATGATACTTTTTATCCCGATATTCCCACGGGATCGAAACTTACGCGGGTGAAACCGCGGGGCGTAGCTAGTACATTACATAAAAAAGTCGTAGAGTGGGATAGAAGAAATTAGCAGGAAAGCAGGTAATATGCCTCACGGCTGCGCCAAAAAGGCCCAGTTTAGCAAAAATTCTAGACTAGTGCCTGACACTGGTTTTCAACTGGACCTGGCATGGACACGGCGATTTCGTAGCGAAAACTAGAAAGTTTATCGGTTAATCCGAATGTTTACAAACTGGCGCTCAGCATTGTGAAACACAATCATAATTCACAATTCGACGGATTTTGAAGGAAATTCATAACCCATTGCTTCATAAATGTTTGAAAAATTCGTCTGCTAGACAACAACGTTAATAATAACGCAATGAAATGCATTACCATTGTGACTTAGTAATTAATTAGGCTGTTGGCCTCCAAAAGAGTTCACGATCCACCTCCTAATTTACAGGAAGGAATTCACAGCAACATCTAAGGGTTTACACTTGCAGTTGCTTGGCTGTCATTTGCTATATATAACAGTAATTTGTATTTCTCTCATATGTTTAACATTTCCAAAACACGCACGAATCACGCTATGATAAGAAATCGCTTCCGCCTCAGCACTATGTCCTCACCTTAACATACATATGTTATCTCAAGGCACTGCCCAGAACCTTCTAGATAGTATCGGAACACTTTATATATACCACAATGTAGTGACAGATATAATAGCTGACAGAATTTGTAGTCGAATGCTTATCGATGTATTGATTATTTTGATGTATCTGATAAGAATGTATTAGGTCAGTGTTGTGTATGTTTTTTTTAACCGACTTCAAAGAAGGGGGAGGTAATGCATTCGGTGTGTTTTTTTTTTGGTTTACGACTTTACGTGATTCTTATTTGATTTGGTAGAGGAAGCTCCGGAAGCACAGTCCCGCATCATCTTTGCTTGGGTAGTTTTTGAGTTATCCTAATTTTATAAATGCGAGAGTAAGTTTGTTTGTTTTTTACGCTTTCACGTCAAACGGCTGAACGGATTTGGATAAAATTTGGCACATGGGTAGACCATAACCGGGAGAAGGACAGAAACTACTTTTCTGGATCGCAGACGGAGTCGCGGACAACAGCTAGTCTTCAATAATAGGTATTTTTTTCACTTTGTGTATGTAAGTGTTGTGTCATCTGACGATGTTATACAACTTCCTATCACTCTTATTTACATAGCAAGTAGTGTTAGACGACTTTTTGTTGGGTAGGTACCACAACTAACAATAAAAACTTTCTTTTTAGAAAAAAAAACGGACAATCAACAAAACACTATAGTGAAAACAAATTTTAATAAATTTGGAAGCGTTGGGAGAATACGAAAATATAAAACAAAAGATAGGTACTTCCGAAATTAGTAAATTTATACTTAGTAGTGTTTTGTGGACGTCGATTATTTTTATTGTTAAAACTTTTTAATCCCTCTGTTTCCCCTAATTTCAGAGCGCGAAAACTTTAAAAAAAAATCTGGCGTCGCCTACTAAGTAGTTGAACTTGAATTCTCCGACTCTCCGTACTATACAAAGGTGTTAAAAATTAACCCTAAAAACTTTAAGAGGTGCTTTAGACCATCACACTGAACAATTTTCACTATGGGACCAACTCTGAAATCACGAAAAAATAATCAGCGGTTCAATACAAAAGTTCAATACCTACTTGAACAAAATGTATTAAACAGTTTTTTTTTCATGATTTCAGATTTGCTCCCATAGTGAAAGTTGTTCAGTTCGATGGCCTAAAGCACCTCTTAAAAATTTTCGGGTTAATTTTTTAACACCTTATATAGGTACTTTACGCAAAGTTTTTCTTATTTCATGAACTCGCTCCGTCAACTTCAGGGCCCTAATTCACTATGATCACTTAACTATTCCTTACTTCGAAACCACGTCAATTTCATAGCTATTCCCGCCAATCTCGCGTTCATTTCGCGCGGTTTCGTTCATTGTGTCATAGAGAATACGGCCACAGATTACTAAATAGTTACTTCGTTACGGCCCCAGTAGCGTTATGGTAGCAGCTGATAAAATTTATAACTACGTTTTTGTGTGAGAAGCCTTTGAATGATAAAAAGGTAAGAACAAAATAAGCACGGGTTTTTATAATTCTGTTAATTCGTTGTAATTAATTATGTTTGTGCTAAATTCTTTTGCTGATAAAAGGTACCAGCTAAGGGTTGGCACACTAATTAAATGAGAATTTATTTCATGGTAACGAATTTGTTTTGAATCCTCATTCTAGAACAGTCTAGAATGGAGATTCGAAATAAATGAGATGTAATAATAATCAGTCTACATTGTCCTACTACAAGGCCTCCCATTTCTTTTTCCACTCAGTTCGATCCTGAGCCAATATGGATCAATCCTTCATATAAGTAATGATTTCCACCTTACGGCTCGCATCGCATCGGATCGGAAAAGATAGGTACGAACGGATGCGGCGACAGCCGATCGCGTCCGGCAGATCAGATATAGATCGGCTCCGTCCGTACCGTCGCTTGCGAACGTATCCATTTCTGCGCAGTCAAATAGTTTCATTCCTACCGTGTCGAAGTGTTCTAATTTTTGAAAATGGTCGATGTTGACGTAGTATTGTTGGCTATTGCATTAGAAGAAGAAGAAAATAATCATATACGACGACAGGCGAACGGAGCCGATCGCGCGTCGCAGCATACTTGCGGCTACGATCGCGTGTCGCGGATGACGCCCGCGGTCAAGCGGCTGTGCGCGGCTTGGTGATAATTAGAGTTGCCGCGAATACTCGCTATTATTCGGTATTCGGCATTACTCGTAATTTTTTTGATATTCGTCGAATACCGAATAATAGCTAGTATTATTCGGCATTCGGCGAATAGTCGTCGAAAATAAACTTTTAACGAACAAAAGAACTAATGAGTTAAAAATAATCATTTCTTAAATTATTTTCCTTAATAAAACAATACACAATATCAATTATTATCTGTAATATATGCCTGTGCCTATCATATTCATGAAATTAAATTAGTAAGGCTTTTTAATTAATATTTAAAATGGAAAATTAAATTTACTACACATATGTAGGTATGTATAACATGAAACAGATTTCTTTAACTTTATTGTTTTCTTTTCTCACAACCTTAGAAGAAATTAGAAATATTTTTAATGTGTTTAATGTTTTTTTTTATGTCGAATAGTAATGTCGAGTTATTCGACTATTCGCCAAAGTGAATGGCGATTAATCGGTATTCGATTATTCGCTATAAACACTATTCGCGGCAACTCTAGTGATAATATAGACTTTAAATACTGTGTACGCACAGCTACAGATCAAGCTATACATAACCAGTATCAGCTGACCTCTGATTGTACGAAAAACCTATACAATGCGAGGCCAGCTAAAACTGGAAATGTATAGCTTGATGTGTAGCCGTGTGTATGTGTACATGATTTAATATCGTTTAAAGATTAAAAGCCATTCCCACTGATAGTGTGTTACGCAATTACCCCACTGATGTCCTCACGATGTTTTGCGTGACCGAAAGTCAGAGATATCTTAGCTTAACCCAGCAAGGGTTCATTATTATGACACTGAACAAGTCACATTATGTTTCGATAAGAAAGTAAAATAATAATAAAAACATATTTACCTGACAGGCAGCTCTTTCCGCAGAAAGAGAAAAGATTTACTTTCGCACGCATTTAAACCTGAAACAATGAAAGAATACAATTATTACATAATTTTCAACAAACTCACGTCACACGTCACGTAACTCGTTCAAAATAATTATGTGGCTTCAGCCTTATCATTTGTCAATGGTGAAAAAACCCAACCTAGATTGTCACAGCTTGCCCTGAGTAAGGACAAATATTTACTTTATTTTAAGCAATATTTAATCTATTATTTGATAAAATGAGCGACTCCAAAATAAATTATTATTAAGTTTTTTTTTTTTTGTTTAATTTCCCATCACGTCTACGGAGTTTCGCTAAATAATTTAATTTGACCCTGTATGCAAAGGAAAATCATTATTCCAATCGCGGTGACATAACTTGGGAGGCCTAATCTCTAACTCCGTCAACGAATATACGGGCCCACCCGAACGTAGTTCGAAATTTCGAAGTGAATCCTACGCCCACAGAAATTTTTATTTAGATTTCTGTGCCTACGCCCGATTAATTAACTTTTTTGGAAGGCCAAAAACACATCAGCCAGTAGGGACAACTGTCAAATCGCGGTGTCATCATTCTAAGTCGCGCCCTAAACTAATCTTATATTAGTAGGTGATAATAAGGAGCAGGAATCGCACGTAACTTCAACCGAAAATACGGACTCTGTGCTTTCAATCACTATCCGAGGGTTTTGAAGGAAATTCCTAATCCATTGCTTAATGGGTTTGAAAAACTAGTATGCTCAACAAACAACGTAAATAATATGGCTGAACTTGCCAAATTGCCATTTAATGTGTGTTACGCAATTACCCCGCAGTTCAATGACGTTCATTGCGATTGCGACGAATAATCAAAATGAAAGTGATAGCAACTGTCAATTGTTATTTGAAAGCAATTCTTCCTATGCCAAGTAAATAGTCAAGAATGAGACTAAAAAAATCGTTCTACATGTAAACACGACTGCGGGCAATTTACAATTAACTTTATTTATAGACATTATACATGAACACGATCACTTTAATTCGAACAAACCCGCTCCTTGTATCAATAAACTTACTGATATTAAACAAAAGACTACGTCACCACTTATCTTTATTATGTACTTTAAACAAACAAGTATTTGTAACACGTTGCTTCAGAAAGTTCAATGACATACATACGTCATAAACTCACGCCTTTTGTATACGGGGTAGGCAAAACTAGCCACAAGCAAGTCGAGGGAAATGTCCCATGAAATTTAGGTAGAAAATGAGACCACATTCCGTGGTTGAAACGCGTGGATCGAATGTGAAATTCAATTAATAGAACCTCATTCCAATGACTTTTATTCCAGTTAAATGATTATTAACTAAAGCTTCGAATTCTCTATTACACCCTACACTGCTTCACCATTTTCTGAGCCGTCGAATCGGAAAGTTGTTCACACTGAATATTTGGAAGTGTTAAAAGGCTTATAAGTTGCTGCAAAAAGCCGATAATAGTTCTTCTCCCTACTTCAATGTAAACTAATCAGAGAGGAAACAATGGCCCCGATTCTGTTGTTCACAAACTAAACTAAATTTAAGTTCAGTGCATCTTTTTCTTTCTATTTCATTATGAAAAGGACAGAAGATAAATATTAGTTTAGTCCTGTCAAATTAGTCAGCGCCTGACGTAAATTGACGTAGTTTTAGTAGCCAATTTTTTAATCACGTCTAAACTTGTCTATGGATTATCTAATTTGACGGGACTAAACTAATATTAATTATCTTCTGTCCTTTTCATAATGAAATAAAAAGAAAAAATGCACTGAACTTAGATTTAATTTAGTTTGTGAACAACAGAATCGGGGCCAATATCATCATCAATTCATCATCATAACATTCTCCTGATCCCATTTGGGGTTGGCGCAACATGTTTTTTTCTTTCATACTTCTCTATAAAGGATGATTTCCACCAAACGGCTCGCATCGCATCGGATCGGAACGGATTTTACACACAGGTACACATTGCATTGTGAGAGTTCAGAATACGTTGCGCAGTGCAGCGCTGCGCCTCGTGATGCGTCGCGGCGTAGAGCGACGCATCGCGACGCAGCGGTACTTCGCCGGTACGCGCGGCGGGGCGAGAGCGGCGCGTTCGACATCACTGGCCTCTTCCAGTATCGTCGCGTCGCGTCGCGTCTCGGTGTGAACTGACCCTAAGAAAATTTTTATTTCGCGGGCTACCGTGGCTCTTCCCCATAACAAGTTCCTTGTATAACGAACTTGACCATGGAAACTTGAAAATACGTCCTTTAAAGGAGTTAAATAGGGTATGGAAGTTCGCCATTTCTGCCAATGGTAATCTAGCGAAATGCTTGACACCCAGGTAGACCGAAGCAATGAAAAGCTGCTAAGGTGGAGATTCATACATGACTCCTGGAGTATAAATGTGGTGCTATCCCAAACACTTAATATCGTTTCCAACGTGTCCCGTTCGCGGGAGACGCTCCGGGTGTCGGGAGCCGCGTGACGACTCCCGGCCACCGTAGGCGCAGGCCTGCGGGCGGAGAGCAATGGGTAACTCTCCGTCCGATTAGGACCAGGCCCGTGCCGGACAGCGCGTACGTGTTCCACGCGCGCCTCAAAGAGATGTCAGCATCACAAGGAAGGGGCCCGTAAGGGCCGTAGCCTGCCGGGGCAGCGGGATTGTCCGAAAGAGTTACCGCTACCCCGGAACATAAAAGGCTAAAAAAAAGCGTGTCCCGTTGCCAGAAAGTTACAGGAACTGATGGACGCTACTGAAGGTGCCAAATTAGTAGCAAAGTTTTAAGCTCTATTTAGATTGCCATCGAGACTAAGAAGAAGAATTTAAACACGAGCCCCACATAGTTAAAATATCGTTTACAAATGACATATTGATTGTTTGTTATTCTCATTACTAAATGGTTAAATAAAAAGACTAATGATAAAAAGTTGTGTCATACAGCTACCTAATTAAGCAGAACTTGTTTTTAAAATGATTTTTATTATCTGTGGTATGATAACTGTAACTGGGTTTGAAAATGGTCCCGATTCTGTTGTTCACAAACTAAATTTAATTTAAGTTCAGTGCATCTTTTTCTTTCTATTTCATTAAGAAAAGGATAACAGTTAAATAGTCCTGTCAAATTAATCAGCGCCTGCCTTAAATTGACGGTTTTTTAGTAGCCAATTTTTAGTAACCAATTTTTAGTAGCCAATTTTTTAATCACGTCTAAACTTGTCTATGGATTATCTAATTGCACTGAACTTAAAAGTTTAGTTAAAGATAGATACTGGTGCCGATTCCCGTGTTCTCAACACGGGAATCGGCACCAGTATCTATCTTTTGATTAACGTTTTAGATCTGTAAGATTAAACTGATAGATATCGTCACGTTACGATAAAGCGTCATGCCCCAGGGAATTTCTTTTTCTATGTCTCTTTATATTATAATAATAGAAAAAGAGAGAGATAGTTTTCATGGTTTTCAAGGGTGCTGAAGCCAACAGTGAGGTCAAAATCAAAATACACGATCGCGGCTGCGAATATTTTCAAATTTTTCATCATAGGTCTGTATTAAGAAAACGTATTGAAATTCACACTTTCTCTCTCTCTCTCTCTGCCTTTTTTTTTTGAGGATGTGAAATCATCAAATGACCCCTCCCGCTCTGGGTGGAGCAGAAGGGAGTGTCAGACTCTTACTGACTAAAACCCACCCGTGTTCCTTCCTTAGCCCTTTATGTTCCGGGGCAGCGGTAACCCTTTCGGACAATCCCGCTGCCCCCTCTCTCTCTGCCTGCTTCTATATTTTTTTTACATGAGAGTGTGCGTGCTAATATCGTGTAAGAAACTTCGTTCCTGCATTGCTATTCTGTAAATAATTATCTCACCGTGAAAACTTTGGTGAAGTCAGCTGTCATTCCACCTGATGCTAGGGATTCACACTATTGACAGCTCACTTCACGCTCACTTCACCTAAGTTTTCACGGTGAGATATTTACAGAATAGAACAGCTGATGGGGAAGTATTTACTTTTTCGTTCACACTCGGTTCGCTTGCTTTCGCCTTAGTCTAACCGGTTCGTCACTTACCAGTTACGACTGGCGAGTAATATCGTGTAAGAAACTTCGTTTATGCTGATCGATTCTATAAAAATCTCACCGTGACAACTTGGGTGAAGTGAGCGTGAAGTGAGCTATCTATAGAGGCAATCCCTAACATCAGGTGGAATGACAGCTCACTTCACCTTAGTTTTCACGGTGAGATTTTTACAGAATTGCACTGCTGATGCGGAAGTTTTTACATTTTCGCTCAAACTCGGTTCGCTTGTTTTCGCATCACTCAAACCGGTTCGTCACTTACGAGTTACGAATGGCGAGTCATCGATGTATACAAACAAGCTGCTAGTGTTTAAATAAATTAACCCTCGGCCTCAAGGTGATCAGGCGGCCACACAGTAACGATAATAATGTTAATCTGTTAGGTAATCGATGTAACGATGTCAAGCGGCCATTCTTCATTCATTCCTTCTTCGACGCGTCTAAAACAGTGGTGACTCAGGGCTTTACTTTGTGTAAATTATTTCATCAGCACTGCTCTCCAAACGGTGAAGGAATACATCGTGAGGACACCGACATGTCTTAAAACGAAAAATTCGAGGACATGTGACATCTACCAACCCTCAAAGGGCCCGCGTGGTGGAGTACGGCCCGCTCCCTCTTGAAGAGCCTGTGTCCCAGCAGTGGGCACATTACCGGCTGATTATTTTATTTATTTACTAGCTTTTGCCAGCGACTTCGTCCGCGTGGAATAATGCCTTCCGGAAATTGAGGCACTAACTCTCATAGAGTTTAACCGATGTGCTCTTTCTTCTGCCGATTCTTGAGAACGCGTATTTCTCATTCAACGCGTTTTTCAAGACAATAGCGGGCGGACGCCGCCGTCCGCTTGGGGCTTGAATAACTAAAAATATATAACTACGTCTAATATATAAAATAATATATCATAAAACCTACTACACTTAAAACTAAATACCTATAACTACTATTTAATAATACCTATACCTATAATTAATAACAGTACCTACGCTTTTACCTACTTAATATTAAAAAAAACTGAACATAAATTAACTAAAACTTACCTACTACTAACTAACTACTACTAACCTATTACTACTTCACCTAAAAAGAAATCCTGTTTTCCCAACATTTCCCTTCACTGCTCTGCTCCTATTGATCGTAGCGTGATGAAAAGTATACTATAACCTGCCCAGGAGTATGAAGAACAATTGTACCAAGTTTCGTTGAAATCCGTCGAGTGGTTTTTGTTTCTATAACGAACATACAGACAGACAGACAGACAAAAATTTTACTGATTGCATTTTTGGCGTCAGTATCGATCACGAATCACCCGCTGATAGTTATTTTGGAAATATATTTCATGTACAGAATTGACCTCTCTACAGATTTATTATAAGTATAGATAGAGACGCAGGCCAGTAGTGTAGAATTGGGGGTTCTGCATCACTTGCTCGCTGCGCTCGGCAAGTGATGCAGAAACCCCAATTCTATTTACGGTTTACGATACAACTTGCAATGCAGATTGAATATTGTATTTCATAATGTCGCATTAAGTGACTGTAACCCACCGCCGCAGATGTAACAAGCTACTACATCACTTATAGTGGGACAAATTCGCTAAGTCGGCGAGTGGTCAGGTTCAGATTTCTCTTAGCTACCGCTCTGGATGATGTCGCTTTCTGTGTGTATTGACTTAAGTCACCAGTTCACAGATAGAATTGCAGTGTCGTAGCGCCGCAGTGAGGTTTTGTATTGTTCAAATCCGTATGAGCGCGGTCACACATGATATGGAAACAGAATAATAATGATGCATAATAATGATACAGTAGATTAACTGGGCTAAAGATTTGATAAGTAAAATACAGTTTAGTTAAGTTTCAGTTGAAAATAAAAAGTTAAACTAATGTGTGACTTTCAATTAACATAGTGTTTTGAATTGTACAGACGCCAGCACGTCAAGTTACTACAAATCTGTCAAATTTCTTTAATAGATTTTCAACTTTAGTACTAAAGTATAAGGTTCAAAGTTGATTTGGAAAATTTGACAGTTTCGGGTAGCTTGATGTGCTGGCATCTTGTACATGTTTATAATAGACGATGTTGTTATAGATGTGGTAAAATATTGGACCGAACCCCCCCAATTCTAGTTTAGGTCTAACTCGATGGTTTGTAATACAGATTGAATTATGGTTTCTTGCGCTTAGTCGCTTATTTGATGAATCGAAATGAATGATATGACGAAAGTGTGACGATCATTCATAGGCAGAACATGCAGCGCGCCTCAATTATCAGTGTATTAATTTATTTTGTACTAGACTATTAGATAGTAATGATTGATTCTGTTGAGTTTTATCTTCATTGATGCATACGTACCTACGACTAATATTCCGATCTATGTTCATCATTGAAGTATCTATGGAACATTACTTAATACAGTATCTTATATTATTATTCTCTTTAATTTTTGATAATTTCTTAAAAAAAAAATATAAAAGATTTTAAAAATAGTCAAAACAAAATCCAGACCGAAACAAATACTTATTTGATCCGTGCGGGAATTGAACCCGCGACACTTGGCATGTATAATTTGTGATGTGAAGATTTCTTATCCTATGCGCCAAACGTGTCGTCAAAGATAAGATAAAATACTGGACCACTATCCTCACATAACACATCCGTAATGATTAAGGTATTTTGAGTCACATTTTTATTTATTTAAAAATAATTACTGAACAATTAGGTTTATGGACATGCGAAGTTTGAGTATTTTAAGTGTAATGCAATCACTTAATTGTAGCTGAAAACGTATGAATACATTATTATTATAAGAGGAGAAGGATTTTTTTTTATTATTAGCTGTGCCCCGCGCCTTCGTTAGCATGAACGTCGTACCTACTACTTACATAAACTTTAACAGGCTTTAAACGATAAAACGAATTTCTTGTACACCACGTTCTGTAACCTTTTAATAACGTAAATAATTGTGTAATTTTAGGTTTCGTAATAAAAAAATTTAGAGTTCAATTTATATTAGTTATTCTCAATGTTAATATGAAAGACCCGATATGGTTGGTCTCTAGAATTTCATGATGGTGAGACCGATTTGTGTGCAAGTACATACGATTACCTTATAAAAATTTCGTCTCAGTTTTCAGCGACAATGCGGCGCCGTCTAATATATCCTCCTAAAAAGGTAAGTTAGGGCAACGTTACAATTGAGTATGAATGATGATTAAGAAATAAGTAATTATAAATCTTATGCACAATACGCATAGGGATTAAAACAGTATGTCAATATGTACACCTAATTTTAAATAAACTATAACTAATAACCGTTCCTTATATGTGTATACAGTTTTACAATTGATGGTTATAAAATCAGTGTCATCTGGAGATAATCTCCCACAATATTTTTAGCAGTGCATTCTGCAGTGTACCGTATCGTTTCGTTTAAAAATTAAAAACTGTAAGTATGTACGTATCATTTTAACTCTATTTTTATTATCAATGCATGTGCATGTGTGTGGTGTGTGTGTGTGTGTGTGTGACTGGGCGTTTTTATTAGTGGGTTTTTTAAGTTCAGAGGTCGCTGTTGAAAGTGAGTTTACGAGTTCGATTCCCTTGCATGAAAATAGCTTGGCGTGACAAGAACCTAATAATTATGTAGGTATGTTGTATCTGAATGGACTGGATGATAATAGTTGTAACTAAACGTTTTAAAACTGTTCGTAAGTAGACCTGTTTTACAAAATGTTATATATTTGTTTTATTTTCAGGTTTCCTAATCCATTTGACTCTGACACTGAAGTGATCCCTATATCACAAAAGAGGAAGTCGAGTAAGCCTAAACCTTCGAAGACAAAAGGAAAAAATAAGAAACCGTTGCAAGAACAGCTGGATGGTAGTGGGTCTGAATCAGAGGCCGGCCCTTCGACTGTACCTGCGTCTGCGTCTACATTGGCTAAAAAGAAACGAAAACGCTGCATCTTCCCTGATTCCGAGGTAAGTTGAGATAAAATTGTGATTTAATCATTATATTTTGACGGTCCGGTTGGCCCAGTGGCTGAACGATTGGCTGCTGTGTTGTGTATTGAGGGTTCGATTCCCGTACGGAACAAATATTTGTGTGGTCTACAGGCAGTTGTTTCAGGTCTGGCTGTTTGTTGGCACTCGTGATACAAAAGAAATTCAAATTTTAAAGTTTTTAAATTGTCTGTCATGGGGATTGCCTACAGAAGTGAAAACTTGAACTTAAAACTATGCATAGTAATATCGCAGTGTCGAGGTGTCACAGTGGTGTGGTGATGCAAACCCAAGTTATCACTTCCAAAAAAAACGTATTATGTTCATTATAGAAAACAGTATTTGCTATACATGTTTAGTGGTGGTGTAAGCATAGTTTCTATTCTCAGGCTTATCTACTGTATATAGTTGTGCCAACTTTGAATAATTTTATAAGTAGTATCTAGCAGCATGGAGTCTAACCGTTCGGAAAATACAGGTGTGATGTTATGTATGTTATAAATAAATGTTGAAGTTTACTTAATAAGTTTAATAAGAATAACTCATGACTTGCTAAAGGGATTTTGTACGGTTTACACTTTCTAAGGTTTAAAAGACATTATTCACATGTCCGACATAAAATCAATGAAGGTTATGGATACCTTAAGATATTATTGTGATGGTATAGGTATAATAATAGCAGAGGGCTGATTATCATTATGAATCAACGGATTATAATGATAATATAGTAATAATGAAAAATTTTTGCATTGTTTCCAGGATGAAGAGCAACGTGAACCAATTCGGGCAGCAAAGCTGAAGAGCTACCTAACGCGTCGAGTCGGTTCTGGTTATACTATGCAAAGCAACCCCACAAAGTGCGGTGAATATTATGTTGAGGTCCGCATATCAAATAGTCAGGAGTTGGAGGCCATAACAACCAGCGACCGTTGGAAACATTCACTGGTTTGTTTCAAAACAGCGGTAAATGACGTTAGCCCAACTTGGAAGGCGGTTACTCAGTTGGTTGCAACAGTTAAAGAGGATTACTCCTCTATTCAACCAATTTTGTACCCCAAAAACCCTTTTTAAACCTCTTTTTAATTATGTTTTTTTTTGTAAAGTTTAACACATTACCTACTTAACTTTTTTTAAATTTTATGACTTTATACTTAAGTAATATTTTAGTATTAAACTTGGTTTAATCATTTATAATATTAGGCATAGTCTAAGTACATATTATCGATATTAGTATTCTTTTTATTTTATTTTTTTATTTGAGTAGGTATCTACTAACCATGTGACTTATATTTTTTGCATTGTTCTCTTACAGATCTACTTAGTAGACAAAACAAAAACCTAAATTAAAAACTAAAATTAAAAACAATACAATATTTCATAAAATAATAATAATATTATTCTCATAAATAAAATTTTACTACGAAAATAGAAATAAAGCTTTTCTAAAATTAGTTAAAATGGGTTTCTGTCAAACTTGTAACATTATCATTCATAATTATTCTTCTCACAAAAAAACCAACATTCATAAATCTAATAACCTCATAAAAACTCAATTTGATAATGTCCGTATAATAGCTTGTGCTTTTAAAAACAAAATAGTCAGCTACAAAATAAATCCTCAAAGTTTTACTATTACACCTGAAAAGTTTTTAACTGAAGCTTCAGACACATGTTGCTATCTAATTAAACAATTATTAAAACAACACGTTTCTTTGAAAGTAAATTTCGAACTATTTGTTACGTACACTTTACCTAAAAATGATGAAATTAGTCTTAAATCTTTTAACACAAGATATGTTATTATACTTCAAAGCACAGATATACTATCCATTTACCATGCATTTGCAGAAAGAATCTTAAATAAATGTTCAGAGTTCGAACTAAGTGAGTCAGGCTGGACAATCGAATCGATAAGTCATTTAGAAATGAATTTAGTTAAATACAGTCCTTTGAGAGCGGGTTCTTATTTAGAATTACCTAAACGAATTCAAAATACGAAATCATGTTTAAACATAGTCAATAAAGATAATCATTGTTTTCTTTGGAGCGTTATAGCATATTTATACCCAATAAAGTATAACCCCAATAGAGTTACATCATACCCTCACTATTCAAAAGTGTTAAACATTACAAACATGATATTTCCGCCCAGTTTAGACGATATAAAATTATTTGAAGAATTAAATCCAAACATAAGTGTTAATGTTTATGGTTTGGAACAGAATTACTATGTAACAGGACCATTATATAAAACTTTAAAAAGAAAACTTTATCATGTAAATTTACTTTATTTCAATAATAATGGTAAAAGTCATTTTTGCTTAATTAAATATTTTAGTAAGCTTGTACACAGACAACTAACAAAACATAAGTCTAAGATATATTTATGTGACGAATGTTTTGTGTATTTTGACTCACCAGAAAAACAATGTAATCATAGCTGTGCAAGAGTGCAGACTATACTTCCTGAAGAAAACTCAAAACTTTGTTTTTCAAATTTGAATAGGACTCAAAGAGTTCCAATTGTTATTTACGGTGATTTTGAAAGCCTATTACATGAATATTCAGACAAAAATAAATCCACATGTGTAGAAAATATACAAATCCATACGGCAAGTTGCTATGGATATTACATTTTTTGTCAGTCTAAACCTGAATTAAATGAGTTTAGATCATATAGGGGGTCAGACTGCTCGAAAAAGTTCGTTGAATCTATTAGTCAGGATGTAATAAGACTTCATAGACTTATGTCAGAGATAAAACCTATGACAATTAGCAAAGATCAACAAATGTCTTTAAACAACGCTAAACAATGCCACATATGTAAAAATACATTTTCTGATACTGACCTCGTTGTCGCCGATCATGATCATTTCACAGGAATGTATAGAGGACCAGCACACAATACATGTAATTTAAATGCAAAATCTTGTCCATTTATACCGATCGTATTTCATAATCTTTCTGGTTATGATTGTCATTTATTTATAAAAGAACTTTCAGCTCTTTGCGGTCGTATAAATCTTATTCCCAAAAACAAAGAAAAATATATTTCATTCACAAAATTCGTCCCGATTGACAAAAAAAATGTAGCTCAGTTAAAGTTTATCGATTCCTTTAATTTCTTAAGTTCAAGTCTAGATAATTTAATAAAAACGATGAAAACGGAAGATTTTCAAAACTTGCGAAAGTTTTTTAATGATGATTATTTATTTAATTTAGTATGCAAGAAGGGTGTATACTGTTATGATTTCATCGATTCATGGGATCGTTATGGAGATACGAAATTGCCAGATTCATCAAAATTTTATAATAAACTCACATCTCAATCTATTTCGGATGAAGATTATAATCATGCATTAAAAGTCTGGAATGCATTCGATATTTCTAATTTAGGGGAGTACACAGACTTATATTTGAAATGCGATGTCCTACTTTTATGTGATGTTTTTGAAAAGTTTAGAACAATGAGTTTAAAGTATTATAATCTTGATCCATGTTATTATGTATCATCTCCCTCGCTGAGTTGGGATGCAATGTTATTATATACTAAAATTAATTTAGACTTAATTTCAAATATTGATATGTACCAAATGTTAGAACAGGGTATAAGGGGGGGCCTTGCCCAGTGTTCTTTAAGATATGCGAAGGCAAACAATAAATATCTTCCAAATTATAACAAAAAGGAACCTGACAGCTATTTAATTTATCTTGATTGTGTTAATTTATATGGCCATGCTATGATGCAACCACTTCCTACTCGAAACTTTAGATTTTTAAACGAAGATGAAATAAATAATTTTAATGTAATGTATATTTTAAATGACAGTGACACAGGATTTATTTTGGAAGTTGACTTATGTTATCCTTATAAAATTCACAATTCTCATTCAGATTTACCATTTGCGGCTGAAAAATTCGCTCCACCAGGTAGTAAAAACGTTAAACTAATTGCTAACCTGTACGATAAACATAAATATATCATTCACTATGTTCATCTGAAAGAATGTATACAAAATGGACTTATTTTGCTAAAGATATATAGAATACTAGCGTTTGAACAAACTTCATTTTTGGCTCCATATATCTTGTTGAATACCACTCTTAGACAAAGAGCGGCTTCCGATTTCGAAAGAGACTTTTTTAAAAAACAAAACAACTCTATTTTTGGAAAAACTATTGAAAACAAAAGAAAACAAGTCGATGTAAAACTGGTTAATGTATGGAAAGATATTCATAATAACACCAACAAAATTTGTGGAGCTGAAAAATATGTAAGTGCTCCAAATTTCAAAAGTTTATCTGTATTTTCTGATACTTTAGTAGCAATCCAGTTACAACAAACGAAAATTGTTCTTGATAGACCAATTTATATTGGCTTCACAATATTGGAATTGGCTAAGAGTCATTTGTATCGTTTTCATTACTCAGTGATGAAACGTTTATACGAAAATAATATTCAACTTTGTTATACTGACACTGACAGCCTTTTATATTTACTATATACAGAAGATTTCTATGAGGACATGAAACAGAATATAAAATACTTTGATACGAGCAACTTTGAAAATGGAAATCAATTTAATATACCTAAAGCAAATTGTAAAATACCAGGTTTTTTTAAGGATGAAATGGGTGGTGATATAATATCTGAGTTTATAGGTTTAAGAGCGAAATTGTATTGTATAGACTCTCTAACTTCTTCAATCATCAAAGCAAAAGGTGTAAAAAAATCAGCTGTGAAAAAACTCGATATTAAAAAATATAAACGAGCTTTACGGTACAATGTATGCCTAAGAGATGACATGTGTATTATAAAGTCGAAAAATCATAAAATTTTTACTCAGAAGATTAATAAGCTGGTTCTTAGTAGGGATGATGATAAAAGACAAATAATGGAAGATGGTTGTAAAACTTTGCCATGGGGACATCATAAAACAGTATTTTAATTAAGTGCTATATAAGATAACAATGTATTAATTTAAGATGTCTATTTAAGCAAATATAAATAAAGTTAAATGTATTGAAAAAATATAATATAAAATAAATGATATGTAATCAAAGAAATGTGTTTGAATGTGATATTCTATACCTACTTCCTATTAAAAAAAACTAGTAAAAAAATTAAACTCCAGAATAGTTGATAATCGTAACATTTATTTAATAATCACAGAAATGTAATCTTTTTAATTGTTTTACATCATAATAATTTTATAGAACATTTACAGTCCACATTTACTACCTATATATGTTATAGAAAATAATAAAATAAAAGCAATCAAATCTCGAAACAGTAACAAAACAATAAGTAACTAAATATAATAATTATAGACTTATTAACTCAAGTATACATTTTTCGACAGTACAAACTACAACTATTTATTATTAACTAGGTATACAAAAATTACCTAAAACTGCTCAGTGTCACTCAACTTTTTCCCAATTTTTTTAATAAGGGTCTCTGCTGCTTCCATCACTTCGTCATAAGTTTCATGCACCACATATTGTACACTTACACATGCATTGTCACTATCACTATAATACTTTTCATCTTTAGAGTCTTTAAGTTTATGCACTTCTAATTTAATTAAATGACCTCCACTACCGTTTCCCCCTCGGCGAGCAATGTATGATGTTGATGATGTTCCTAATGTACATTTCCTTTTTTTTGAAGATTTTTTAGGGGTTTGAGCTTGATCATTTCCAGTGAGCAGCTTTTCAATATTAGCACTCTGATTTAAACCTTCAAAATATGGTTCGTAGTTGCCCTGGGAGTAAAAAAATGAGCTCATAACAGGATTGCCATTGAGGACCTCAGAGTTCCACTGCAAAATAAAAAAAAGAAATTAGCATGTGAAAAAATAATAACAGCATGAGAAAAAAAAATGTACCTACTCCTATAAAATTATAAAAATATTAAAACAATGATTACCTCACGTAATCTAGATTGCTCCTGTTCTACTGAAATCATATTCGCATTGTCCAAAATGCTGGGGCTGTAGGATGGTGATGGTGCCCGAGACATTATTCTGAAAAAAAAAGAAACTAATTACAAATAAACATTAAACCAATATTTTATTTATTATTTTTTGTTTGATTGGTTATCATTCACACTTACCTTTAGACTGAAAATATTATTTAAATCGTTAACAACAGTGTAAGGTCCTACTTCGATCAGCTACTGCAATGTAGTGTAACGTTTAATTAGTTTATCATACTCAGAATATGTTCTCCTTTAAGTCATTCATTAGTCACAACTGCAGGTAATACGAGAACATAATTTTAATAACGACACAGGTCCAAACCTGTAGTTTGAACACTGTGCGTACATAAATATATAAAGGATAGTAAGTAGTGAAAATAAATAATAGGCAAGATGAAGTTGATCAAACAACTCATATCCCTGAACGTGAATAATATCAATTTTAAGGATTCTGTTCATCAGATTAGACACAGTGCTTTATTGCCTAATACGATTCGTTGCATAATATGTGGACCCTCAAACTGTGGCAAAACAAACGTTATGATCAGTTTATTGTTGCATGAGAATGGACTTAAATTTCAAAATCTTTATCTTTATTCGAAAACTACTTTCCAACCAAAATATAGGTTCTTAAGTGAAGTATTAAGAAGAGTACCTCAGATTAACTACGATGTATTCAATGACAATAAAGAAGTCATATCTCCTAGTGAAGCTTTACCAAATTCTGTATTTATATTTGATGATGTTGTGTGTGAAAAACAAATAAATATCCGTAATTATTTCTCTATGGGTAGACATAAACAAATTGATTGCTTTTACCTATCGCAAACCTACTCAAAAATTCCAAAACAGTTATTACGTGATAACGCTAATTTTCTTATAATATTTAAACAAGATGATGTAAACTTAAAGCACATCTATGCAGAACATGTCAACTCCGATCTACCATGGAATCAGTTCAAAGATATTTGTAAAACTGTTTGGAGTAAGCCATATCAATTTCTTCTTATCAACAAAGAGTCACCATTAAATAATGGAAGGTATAGGCAGAATTTTGATATATTTTTTAAATTTGACTGAAGGTATATAAATATAAGTAAATAACACACAAAAACAAAATTAGTATCTTTTGTTCCTCAGTGGCACACAGTTGTTCCAAAACATGGAGAAAAATATTAAAATAGAATTAATGAAGTCTGTAGACTCTATAAAGAATAAAATTAAACAAATGAAGAACCAGGAACACTCAACGAACTTGTCCCTCGATAAAATGCTAAAACCTGTCACAGATCCACTTAAAACCCTAGTTGATTCGAATATATCTATGGAAAAAATAAAACATTTAGAAAATACAACGCTCGCTAATTCTGAAGACTTAGGCGAAATTAATACTAGCTCATCTACAAAGTTTGAAGACTGCTATTATCCAAAACTAAATTCTGCCAAAAAACCCACCCTACAAAGTCTGCCTACAAAGTCTAATAAAATGGAATTACCAGTTGATTTAGAAATTTCCTTAGAGGGTTGTGATATTCATGATATTTACGATGGTGTAAATATACCATTTGGAATAAGAAGTGAAAATAAAACTTTATTGTTGGGTAATTCAGTAGTATCATTTTCTAAAATTGATTGTCTAAGTGACGACAATAACATTTTAGTTAAAATCGATGACAAAGCCTATAATTTAACACCTGGCCTGAAAGAACTTCTACTTCGAAGAAAACCTGATTTAAAATTAATTTCGAGTAAAGATAAACTTGTCTATAAGGATATGCTACATTCTACAAATGCTCATAAGAGAGATTTTAATCCTAATGGGCAAATAAGAGGCGATAAAGGAATAAAATATCGTGAAATAATCAAACCACTTTTTTCCTATGATGATAAACATGGTCACACTAAACTTGGAGGAAACTTACCAATACTAAAAAAATACAAAAACAACACTGACTTTGTATATTGGGATGACCCTAATGAATTAGTTGAGAGATTGAAACTGTTAGTTGCTTCAAGAGATGCTGGCAATACAAACCATGACAATGAAATTTTATCGATAATTGAAGAATTAAAAGAAGCTAACATAATTAAAGAATAAATAGTTGTATTAATATACTTTTCATTCAGTATTATAGATGCATTCAAGACAAATGTACTCAATTTTAACATGAGCAAAGCTGACGTTGTGAACGAAATTCATAAAAATGCGAGGGTGAACTTTCCCCGAAGACATGTTATTATGAAAGATATAGATGACCTGTGGCAAGCAGACTTAATTGATATGCAATCAATTTCAAAAGAAAATAAAAATTATAGATTTATTCTTACCGTTATCGATACATTTTCGAAATATGCTTGGGCATTTCCTCTGAAAAGTAAAACCAAAGATGATGTATGTAACTCATTCAAAGTTTTGTTAGCTACAGGGCGCGTTTCGAAAAATCTCCAAACGGATAATGGAAAAGAATTTTATAATAACAAATTTCAAAAGCTTATGAAATCTAATCATATTAACCACTATTCAACCTTTTCAACAAAAAAGGCCTCAATAGTTGAACGATTTATCAGAACATTGAAATCTCAACTGTATAAGGAATTTAGTTTAAAAGGCAACTATAATTGGGTAGATAGTACCCTTAATGACGTTATTTATAAATACAATCACACTTACCATCGAACAATTCATGAAATTCCTGCTAATGTGGATAACATCAATAAAAAACGTATATTAGAAAGGTACTTAAGGTTGGTAAAAAAAGAAAGAATAAAAAGCAAGTATAAAGTGGGTGATTATGTACGTATCAGTAAGTACAAAGGCACATTTGAAAAAGGATACACCCCCAACTGGTCGACGGAAATATTTAAAATTCGAAAAATACAAAATACAACTCCTATTACCTACTTAATTGAAGACACAATCAGAGGTCAACCTATTTTGGGGGCATTTTACTTACAAGAGCTTCAAAAGACAAAACATCCCAATGTATATCTAGTCGAGAAAGTTCTTAGAAGAAAAGGAAACAGGGTTTTAGTGAAATGGTTAGGTTTGTCTTCTGCTGAAAACAGTTGGATTGATAAATCCAATGTAATAATATAACTAAAAATATATTTACTAACGCAAAAAAAAAGTCATTGATGAAACGTATAACTATTTATTAAAGTGTTCAATCCAGATTCATTAGTCTTATGATGTGTATTGGAGAGAGTAGTCTTCTCAATTGGCTTATAAATAATTTACCGTTTGAATTACACTTACCAGGATACAATTATTGTGGTCCTGGTACAAAATTAATTAAAAGGCTTGCACGCGGAGACGAAGGTATTAATAAATTAGACGAATATTGCAAAGAACACGACATTGCCTATCTCAAATCATCAAACTTAAAGGATCGTCACAGAGCTGATTTAATTTTATTGAAAATGGCGAAAGAGCGAGCAGTTGCCTCGGATGCAAGTGTAAGCGAAAAAATCGCAGCACGCTTAGTAAGCAAGACAATGTCTACAAAAATTAAAAGTGGTTCTGGACTAAAAAAAAATAGTAGAAAGTGCTCTCAAAAATTTACATCTGGAAAAGGGTTAAAAAATAAATTTAAAAATGTTATCACTAAAACGAAAAGACACATGAAAAAACTAAAACCAAAATGCAAAAAAGCGGCAATAGAGTTAGCTATGGCTTCAGCCAGAGAATTAGCTGACGATTTATCCATTAAACTTCCTCGCGTTATTCCTATACCAAAAACTGGTGGTGTATTACCTTTGATTCCTATTTTTGCGGGATTATCAGCGGTGGGAGCAATAGCGGGCGGTGCAGCTGGTATTGCCAAAACCATAAATGAATTCAAGATGGCTAAAAAGCTGTTGGTTGAATCGAAGAGACACAATGAAAAAATGGAAGCTCTCTGCATTGGGAAAGGACTACACCTTAAACCACATAAAAATGGACTTGGAATTTTTGTATCGAATGAAAAAAACTAAGATATCGGCTACCCAAACGAGCCTTAACTAATTTTGACATTTTGAAGTATGGAAATAGTATTCCCTATTTTAGAGGAGTCTTTATGAGAGATGAGCTTCCTAAATGCCCTTTTAAAAAAGAATGTGGAGTTATTAATTTAGATAGTTCTAAAGATCCTGGCTCTCATTGGGTAGCCTATGCAAAATACAATAATTATATTGAGTACTTTGACAGTTACGGAAATCTTAAGCCTCCAAAAGAATTTATAAAATACGTAGGTACTAAAGTCCACTATAATTATGATAATATACAACGCGATCATCCTTTCAATTGCGGACACCTCTGTTTAAACTATTTAAAAAATTTTTGGTGTAGTCTAGGGATAAAATAAACAGGATCTTCTGAAAGAGTCCAGTATACAAGCATGTCTACCACAGTTACCATCTCTGGAAATAAATCTGAATTGGTGTCATACTTTCAACCACCACTGCATTTATCCGATCAATACGAGTGCGGTTTGTTATACTTTTCAGTGTTAAATTCAAGACCAAATGTGTCCATCAATAGCAACAGTCTATCTGTAATCAGAATCGAATGTGATCTTGTACACAGTTCGTACTGCAACGGATTACCAACTCATTTTATTCATGAATTTCTATTTGATACTGCTCAGAGCCATCAGTACATAGAAATACCGCGAAACGTTATTTACTTTCCAGTGAACAAAAATATAATTTCATTTATAACTGTTAAGATTATTGATCAATTTGGTTATTGTATTAACTTTGGTGAAGATTTTAATATTCAACTACGTCTTCATTTAAGAAAAATAAAATGATACTATATTATAAAAATAGTCCTGTGAAAATAAAACATCTTATTCCTTCAACGATCACTAAGCTGCATAGACGTAAGAAAAAAGTTAAGAAATTGACTGAAGCAAATAAAGGGAAAAAAGTTAACAAATTTACTGAAGCAAATACAGGGAAAAAAGTTAAGAAATTGACTGAAGCAAATAAAGGGAAAAAAGTTAACAAATTTACTGAAGCAAATACAGGGAAAAAAGTTAAGAAATTGACTGAAGCAAATAAAGGTTTTCTTAGAGCCCTAGGTTTTAAAGTATGAATATACTACAGATTACTGAATTACCGCACTTCGATAGTGCGATCGAAAGTTATGAAATTCATTCATATAATCCCTACAATAATAGCTTTAGAGAAAACGATGAAATCAGAATCCCCATACATCAGCAAGACATATACGTCCTACCATCAGCCAGTTCAATTTACATCGAAGGTCAAGCAAAGCTATTCGGTAAAGATGGGAATTCGATCAAGAAAGCTGTTACGTTCACTAATAACCCTGTTATGTCTTTGTTTCAAGACATCAGGTACGAAATGAATGGTATTGAAATAGATCGTATAAAAAATTCTGGAATAACGTCAACAATAAAATCATACGTGTCAATGAATGAAGGAGAAAATAAAGTTGCTGCCTTATGGGGTTGGAATATGGATGGGTTTAAAAGTGATGGTCATTTTAGTGCTATCATACCCCTAAATAAGATTTTAGGATTTGCAGAGGATTACAATAAAATTGTAATAAATTGTAAACATGAACTTATACTAAATAGAAGTAACTCTAACTTAAACAGCATCATATTAACTGATGATGTTGCTAATTTTCAAATAGATGTTCAAAGAATACAATGGCGTGTACCACACATAAAAGTGTCAGACCGGGAACGACTGATACTTCTAAAACATTTAGAAAGAGATAAACCTATTCAGATGGCGTTTAGAAATTGGGATTTATACGAGTATCCATTACTTCCTAAAACTACTAAGCATTCTTGGTCAGTTAAGACTGCATCTCAATTAGAGAAACCACGATATGTAATTTTTTGCTTACAAACTAATAGAAAAAATAATAAAACCAAAGACAGTTCGTTGTTCGATCATTGTGGAGTAACCAATATAACACTATTTTTGAATTCACAGTATTATCCGTACGAGCCTTTAGGCTTAAAGTTTACTGAGAACAAATATAATATATTATACGAGATGTATGTGAAATTTCGTCAGTCGTATTACAACTGCCCTGCAGACCCGTTACTTGATATTGCCGATTTCAAGGAAAAGGCTCCTCTCTTTATCATAGACTGTTCAAGACAAAACGATAGTTTGAAAACAGGTCCCGTAGATGTGCGGCTGGAGATTGAATGTTCAGCACCAATACCAGATAACACAACTGGATATTGTTTAATTATTAACGATCGACTTGTGGAATATAAACCTTTGAGTAACATAGTGCGCAGGTTATCATGACTGCCATTGTAGATGTTCAAGGTTTTAAAACAGAAGCAAATGAATTTATCGTTAAGGAAATTGCTATATTATGTAATAAAAAAATTCAGGTGTTTTTAATTAAGCCACCATTCCCATTTTACGATCTAACGAAACCAGAAAAACGGCAAGTCAGTTGGATTGAACGTAATAGAAAGATATACTGGAGTGAAGGATTTGTGTCTTACTCAAATCATCAGAATTTGATTGTAGATATTTTAAGAGATAAAAGTGTTTACACCAAAGGTTTAGAAAAAGTGTTATGGTTAAAAAATATTTCGCATAATAATAATATAAATAATTTAGAAGATGAAGGTTGTCCTAATTTATTAAGCTTGTACAATAAATATGAACATTCTCATGATGTGTACAGTTGTATTTATCATGATACAATATGTGCTTTAAAAAATGTAATATGTTTAAATAAATGGTGTATGGATAATAAATATTTTAAATAAATATTTTCTTGTTTAATTTTTTTCATAATTGGTTAGTATGTATCAGTTTCCTATCCCTACCAATCCTGCCAATGTTAATCTTTATAAGTTGCTGGTAACAGATGTCAGTGTCATTACACTTTTCTAAGTATCTGTATCAAGAACTAGGAAGTGAAAAAATAGAAAATGTCACAAAATAAATACTATCCTCGATATGACATGTATAATGCGTATAAAATGCGTGAATTTTCATTTGGTTATTATTGGGCAACGGCTGATTCAAGGAAAAGATTGGTGATGGAAATGGCTGATGCTGGATTTTTTTATTGTGGAAATAGCGTAAATGATAAAGCAGCATGTTTCTCATGTGGAGGTGTTATAGAAGATTGGGAGATTTACGACAATCCTTGGATGCAACATGCTGTACAGTTTCCTCAATGTTTTTATTTGAACGCTGTGAAAGGAAAATATTATATTACTAAGTGTCTAAAACAGTTACTCTATTGAACTCAGAATGAGTCTACTTGGGCCTACATATTATCAAAGCGCCATGTGCCACATCATTCGACTTCATTGCAGTGTGAAGGTTCGATCACAAACAAGTAAATTACTTACAGTCATTTAATGCGACATTATGAAATACAATATTCAATCTGCATTGCAAATTGTATCGTAGCCCCTAAATAGAATTGGGGTTTCTGCATCACTTGCCGAGCGCAGCGAGCAAGTGATGCAGAACCCCCAATTCTACACTACTCAGGCCCATACAAAATACCTTAAGAATATACCACACAGTGGCGCCCTCATCGTTTGTTTGGTTATTTCATAGAATTTAGAATGAACATGCAGAAAATAAGCACGTTAAGTTGTGCTTCACAAGATTATACGTTAATATTTATTAGAAACGGTAGTTTTATATTGTTTAGTTTTATTATAATCCTTAAAACGGATAACAGTGCCACTATATTCCGTTTTATGGATTATAATAAAACTAAACAATATAAAACTACCGTTTTTAATAATATTAAGGTATAATCTTGTGAAACACAACTTAACGTGCTTATTTTCTGCATTTTCATTCTAAATTATATGAAATAACCAAACAAACGATGAGGGCGCCACTGTGCGGTCGGCATAGTCTTAACCTAAACATAAATATGTTTATTAAAAAACAGTACTATGCTATGCGTTGATGGCACGACGGTGTATAATTTTTTGTTGGCCCAAAACTTCGGCACCTCCACAGCATCTTCGATGGCAGCGCAAGACCCCCCCCCCCCTTAAGTTCGTCAACGAAGGTGCGGGTCAGTCGGAAAGTCATTGATCCGTCAAAACAAGTGTCTAATTCAATTTTTATACGTAGGTAATTATCAATGGATCTTGTTAACTGTCAAATAAACCCTATTACTACTTTTATACTGCGCAACACTGTTTTTTGAGTTGGTAACACAATTTCAATATTGTTTGTTTACATGAGGGGATTTGGCGCTGAATTAAGAAATTAAGGTGGGTATAAAAGTGAAGGGAATAAAATATTATTTTTTACTTTAATAGTTCGTGTTTTTTTGTAGGCGGTTCTGTTATCTCTAAAAAAAAGATACTTATTCTAATCAGTATTTGTCTTAATTTTTTTTCAATTTGTTTTTTTTTTTAGTCTGTTTTCTTTTTTGAATCACATTTATTCTGTTATTTTTTTTGTTTTATTTTACTTTGTGCTTTTTTTAATCAGATTAATGATTCAACAAAAAACAAAACAACAATGTTGTGTTAAAAAAATCAAGCAGTCGTAATTCAACCAATACTGACATATTTTAATTTGCAGGTCAACATTATCTCCATAACAATAGAACAGTTGATAAATAATAGATGTAGTGATTGTATTTGAATTGTAAACAAGAATTAATTACAAACATTCTACGTGTAACTTTTACTTACAACAAGTATTTTATGTTGCGACTTGTGATGCCCGTTCTTCTCCACAAGTACATACCTACGATTTGGAATGGGCAACTAGCTTCGCCTTTCTGACTGACCGACCCTTGAGAATTCAAAAGTGCCTTTAATTGGTATATTTGAAATACATAAATGCTTTGAGTTGAGTTTGATGGCTCGAACCCACTCGCTGGGAGGGGACGCCCTAAAAGGACATGATAGTGACCTTATTGGCAGGGATTTGAAACGTTACTCAAAATAACGTTACGGGTAGTTCCGGTACCAATAATTTATACCGTTCCACCAGCGGGGTAATTGCGTAACACACTATCAGTAGCAATGGGTCTCATTTTGACAGTTCAACAACATTCATTGCGTGATTTACGTTGTGGAGTAGACACATTTTTCGAAAATATGAAGCAATGGAAATGGCAATATCCTTCAAAATGATTCAGATTGATTTGATAGTGTGTTACGCAATTAGGGTGCAGGATTGTAACAAAATTAATTCCTTGACTATAACGATACTGACAAACGGCACCCTAATTGCAAAACACACTATCGATCTCAATCTGAATCATTTTGGAGGATATTGCTAATCCATTGCTTCATAGTTATGATCGAAAAATGTGTCTGCTCAACAACGTAAATAACGCAATGAATGTTGTTGAACTGTCAAAATGAAACCCTTTGCTACTGATAGTGTGTTACGCAATTACCCCGCAGGTTCGCACGGGTTTTCCTCGCGGTGAGTTGAAAATCTAGTGTGCGATAAAATCCCGCTGCGATATCTTTACCTCCGTCCGTGCGAACGAAATAATGTCTGTCTCTTTCTGGCAACCGAACTTATCAGACAACGTACTTTGCACCGGCAGTTTTTAAACCAAACGTGTCCTTCAAATCTGGAGACAAGATGGCGGTTCAAAGTCCACACAGCTGTCCGCAGATAGTTTTGGCGCTAATTGTAAAAGTTGGCACGATACAGTGTTTTTATAATACTGTGTTTTGACGGACATAATTAGCCGTAAATCTAACGTAAAAATATCGCGTTATTTAAATCACCTAACTTGGGTCAGTTACTAACATTGGAGGTCAAAAGTAATTTCAAATAGGGCATGAGATTTCTTACAAAAGAACCAGTAAGATCCTCTAGAATAAAAAAGCCAAAATGAGGCAATATTGTCAAATTGGGAATAAAGTTGTTATTTATTTATTTTAATAGGTCGGGGCAAAAATATTTTCGTATTTTGAATCTATTGTTAGTAATCAAACCTCTTTGGCAGTACTGAATGTAACTGGCTGGTTTTAATACTATTAAATGTTGACATTCTAAAGATGCAATAAATTAAAAAAAAACTAGTTCCCGCCATTTCTCAATTGTTTTTCAAGCAAACAACATGAACGTATGTGACGAAGAAATTTGGTACATTTTAAAATTTTATTACAAAAAAGGTAAAAATGCGACGAACGCCGCGAATAAAATTTGTACGGTTTACGGACCTAATGCGATATCAATACGAGTAGCACAAATGTGGTACAAGCGTTTCAAGTCAGGAAATTTTAGTGTGAAGGATGAAGCTCGCTCTGGACGCCCTTTTACGGATAAAATCAGTGCCATTTTTGAAAAAGTGGAGCAAGATCGACATATTAGTAGTTATGATATTGCTGAAGGACTGGATGTTGATCACAAAACAGTTTTACGGCATTTACAAAACTCTGGGTACAAGAAAAAATTGATATTTGGGTACCACATGATCTCACTGAGAGAAACTTAATGCAACGTGTTTCCATTTGCGATTCTTTGTTGAAACGTAATAATTCCGACCCATTTCTTAAACGGTTGATTACGGGTGATGAAAAATGGATCACTTACGTTATGAATGTCCGAAAAAGATCGTGGTCGAAGCATAGACAAGCCCCACAGACCGTGGCAAAGCCCGGCCTGACTCGGAACAAAGTGATGCTGTGTGTTTGGTGGGATTGGAAAAAAATCGTCCACTATGAGCTTTTGCCGCCGGGTAAAACTATCGATTCTGACCTCTACTGTCAACAACTGATGAGGTTAAAAGAAGCTATTGAGAAAAACCGGCCGGAGCTGGTGAATAGGAAGCGCGTGGTGTTTCATCACGACAACGCCAGACCGCACTCATCTATAGCCACTCAGCAAAAATTGAAAGAGCTTGGCTGGGATGTGTTGACGCATCCTCCGTATAGCCCTAATCTTGCTCCATCAGATTTTCACCTGTTTCGGTCACTTCAGAACTCTTTAGGAAGCATAAAGCTAACCTCAAAAGAACACTGTGAAAACTACCTGTCCGATTTTTTTGATAAAAAATCTCAAAACTTCTACAGCAATGGGATCATGGCATTGCCCACAAGATGGCAACAAGTCATCGATCAAAACGGCACATACATATTATAAATAAATAAAAAATTAAACCTAAAAGAAAAATTTTTTTTTGTATGAAAAATACGAAAATACTTTTGCCCCGGCCTAATATTAACTTTAGAGATTACAACGACACACACAAAATCTTAAGAAAAAAAAAAAAAAACATTTTTCGTCACCCGTCAAGAAGGGGCACAATTTACTGTCAAATTCCATAGACAATACAAAAGAAATAAACGTCAAGTCAATATCTTGTTCATTACCTGCACAGACAGCTAATTCCTCTAAATTCTAGTAAGTAATATTGTTGTTAATAGTCGTGTTTTCCCAGACAAACAATGTAGCTATTGTTAAAACGTTCTAGAACGTAATTCTAAAGCGCTGATTGATCGTATTTCTTGATTATATGGCTGTTCTTCCGTTCTTTATACTTCGGGGTGTTGCCGTGTACAGCAGTGTGGCAGTACATTGTAGCAAGATATCAATTCCGGTTGTCATACAAATCATCCAACAATCGTAATGGTTATTGAAACGCCAAGAATACTGACAAACGGTCCAGTGACCTTCGAACGCAATTGGTGGTGTAGTTAACTGTCAAAATTAAAGCGATTGCGAGTTGCGAGTGCTTCACGAAATAAGAATAAAATAGAATACAATTTAATAAGAATAAAATAGAATACTCTTTAATAAGTATACAGGGTGTCCCTGGAAGTATGGATCAAATCGAACAGGGGGGTGGGCAAGGTCATTTCCAAACTTTTTGGTCCTGAGAAAGATTGATGATTGAGAATTATTTTACGGTTCAAAAGTTGTGACCAATTTTTTTCAATCGTTTCGCATAATGCTCAAAGAAAAAAAAATCATAAAAAAAAACTATCAGGGCTGTCTAAAAAACTTAAATTGACAGTTCCTGGTAGTTTTTTTTAAATGATTTTATTCTTTGAGCACTATGCAGTGATTGAAAATAACAAAAGTTGGTCATAACTTTTGAACCGTAAAAAAAATTACCAACATTCTCAGGAACAAAAAGTTTGGAAAAGACTTTGCCCACGGGCCACGCCCCTTTTTGATTCGATCCATACTTCCAGGGACACCCTGTATAAGTATCTACACCATAAAAATTAAGATATAGACTGATGTAGATGTGATTATGTGAGTGTGGTGCGTGTATGTGATGTGGTGATGTGGTGTGATGTGATGTGTGTTTGTGTTATGCACAGAAATCTAAATAATAATTATTTAGATTTCTGTGATGTTATGTGTAGATGATAGATGTGACGTATTGTTGCTGTATTTGTGCATGGGACTGCGTTAGTATGAAGTCGACCGTAATGTAACGAACAAATGCTAGGATAGCTCAGTAGATGATGTAAGGTGTAATAGAAATTAAATAATATTTATTACGGGCCGATTGGTTGTCGTGTAGTAACTAACTATCATGCTCGAATTATTTGTTCGACGTTTTTGTGCCAATAGTCTTAACGAGGGACGATTGGCGATCTGCCGACGATGTAACACTAAAAGCGTTGGGATTTCCGGAAATCTAGATGTGGAATCTGTGTTAGTTTCAAGAACAAGGTTGTGTAAAACTATGAGGAATTGCGTCAAAACACAGACTCAAAGTATTTATTACGATTAAACCATTTGCCCTTTTGAACTGTCGAAAGAGTCGGTCAGCTTGTCAGGAATTTGAAACTAGTTGTTCTTGTCTATGAAAAAGAACGGGCAAGTGACAGAAGTGAATGTTTAGTGAACACTTACACCCGGTTTCTAAATTGAGGATTTGAAATTTAGAACTTGTTATACTCTAATTTGGCATTACTTAAGGTGAAAACCCGCGAAATTCAAAATACCTTTCGTATTTTTGAAAAGAAAATTTAAATTCCGCGGGCTACAGTAATGCTTAAGTTTCTAATACTGCCTCTCATAGAGAGGAGGCCTGTATCCCAGCAGTGGGAACGTTATAGGCTGATAATGCTAAAGACTTTCTAGCCATAAATATGCTAAAAAAAAAAACAAGTTTTCAACTTCAAATGGAAATTACATCAGTTAGTGCGAGGCACTCGTTCTTTTTGGTTTGATTTTTTTTAACGCATCTCCTGGGACTTCTTTGTTACCTTGGACCTTCTATAAATAAAAATTAAATGTTTTTTTTTTTCATTGCTAAGCGCATCATTTGAGAACGGCTGTTCCGAATTAGCAATTTTTTTTTGTTCTTAAATGTTCGGTCCGATCCGAATAAGGTTTTTAGGCATAGAAAAATTTTAAAATATCCCGGATTATTGAAAAAATAGGAAAAAATTAAAGTTCTTTTTAACAAGACAGCTTCTGTCAGGTCAGCCAGCACAACTTAAAAACAAAAGTGCAACGACCGCACGACAACACAACGACGTAATCCGTGTGTAAAGAAGCTCTCTAAAAGAGCTCTATTCTGCGTCCTAGGCATCGAGGTCAAGATCAGGCCAGGTCGTTGACTGATAGCAGGAAAAGGCATCGTAAAACGAAACAAGGTCGTTCAAATATACAACATTTTTTTTAGTATAAGCGAAACCTGAATATAGTTTGTTCAGAATAAGTAACTGGATCGATTCCAATAATTTTTACACAATGTTATATTTTGACCCAAAATTATGTAAAAAAGGTTACAAGTTTGACACCGAGCGACACTACGTAATCATTATCGAGCGCAAGACGACGCTGCATGCGCGGGCGGCGCGCGGTGACCATGTTTTTGTACGTACAACTAGGTAACATAATCAAGCTTAGCATTTTGACGAGATAGAACAGGGATCCCCAAACTATTTTGGACAAGTGACCCCTTTTCCAAAATTAACTGTTACCTCAGACCCCCATGGCCAAAAACCCACTTTTAAGATCAACCCCGTCGACTCCCAAAATCAGTTTTCGTACCTCTAGGAAACCGATATGGACCCCAAGGGGTCGATATCGACCACTTTGGGAATCCCTGAGATAGAAGAAGATAAATATAGGGAACAGCTGATTTTTATTTCGCGATTTCAGGTTTGGTCCCATACTAAAAGTTGCTCATAATGATGAGTACAATGACCTCTTAAGAGGTTGCTGATGTTTTTCAAATAACCCTGTATAAAACGATACCGACATCAATCGTGGGGCAGTAGCCCAATAGACACAACACCCGTCTGGTCGGAGGATCCTGCCTTTTCTACAGAGGATGAGTGAACTTTACACCCTGTTCCTCATACCTCTAGACTTTTTGAAAGTGAAAAGAATGCCGATTCTAAACAAAGCCAGCCAGGACACGGTAACAGCATAAGTACGAAATATTTAAATGATTTTGTTTATTCTAGTCGTTCCGGTTGACAAACATTCCTAGACTTAGACGCGCGGAAAATTTGGTCAGTAGAGCAGACGAGTTCCAGAAGGGAGACCGCGTATTGGCAAGCGTAGTGAGGGACGCCCCCGAGCTAGATGGACCGACGACTTTAAAACGGTGGCTGGAACTGATGCGGTTCTGGTGCAGGAGGCAGAGGACAGGGAGTTGTGGCGCAGCCTGGGAGAGGCCTACGTCCAGCAGTGGACTGCAGGAAACTGACAAGCGCTATAACCATTAAACAACAACGATTACCTATGAGTTATCCTCATCGCAAATGATTCAGAGTAGTGGATTATCTATGTATATAGCTACAAAGTAATATTGGCACGTGCAACGTTGTAACACCGGGGACGACTCAGTTGGACTTTGAGCCATTAAAACGCCACACGAGTACTTCAAAATTAGATGTTACTTATTATAGGTGTTTTTATAAATAGGAGTAGTCTTTAATTAGAGAGTATATGAGTTATTTAAAGGTGACACATGCAGGGTTTAAAGATTGATCTACTTATTACATTTTAAGATGTCGGATCCTACGGGATAATGGCCCCGATTCTGTTATTCACAAACTAAATTAAGTTCAGTGCATCCTTTTCTTTCTATTACATTATGAAAAGGACAGAAGATAAATATTAGTTTAGTCCTGTCAAATTAGTCAGCGCCTGACGTAAATTGACGTATTTTTAGTAGCCAAATTTTTAATCACGTCTAAACTTGTCTATGGATTATCTAATTTGACAGGACTAAACTAATATTTATCTTCTGTCCTTTTCTTATTGAAATATAAAGAAAAAGATGCACTGAACTTAAATTTAGTTTAGTTTGTGAATAACAGAATCGGGGCCATTACCGGGTAATAGGAGAGAAAGAGAAAGCAAGACTCAGAAATGATATTATTATACCTATTGCAGTGAAGGCAAGTCTTACGAATATTGCGTACCCCAAGTAAGCCACTGCAGACACAATTTGTCGGAGTGGGGGATTAGTGACCCAACCAATGCGAGTGCATTGCCTCTAAATCAGACCATGCCCCACTTGCTGGAGTGCCCTAAGTGCTTGTTCACGTGCACCATGGATGACCTAAAGAATGCCATTATGCCACTGATGCTGCAATCAACGTGGGGCCACCTAATGGGTGCTAAAAATATAAAACATCGAAGAAGACTACCATTGACACGAAAAGAAGAAGAATACGAATATAGCTTTACTCAAACATTGTTCTAATTCTAACAGTTTGTATACCTACGATATAAAAAAAACAGGTTACGTTTTTCCGCATGTCAGCTGATATAAATGTCAGCCAAAAATAAATAATTTAATACGAAAAACTAGAATCCGCTCTGGTCTAGTCCGCAAGCAAAACATGAATCAAATTAGATTTTATGTTGCATCCGCGTATGTAATCATTTTGTATTTTTCGCTAGCTTGGAAGTTACTACGTTGTTGTAACGAGAACATACTTACATCGCATATTGGCCCTGATTCTGTTGTTCACAAACTAAATTAAATTTAAGTTCAGTGCATCTTTTTCTTTCTATTTCATTATGAAAAGAACAGAATCGGGGTCAGTGACCAGCGCCCTAATTGCGTAACAAACATAATCTAAATCATTTTGAAGGATATTCCTAATTAATTGCTTCATATGTTTGATTGTCTGCTCAACAACGTAAATTACGCAATGAATGTGTTTGGACTGTCAATAACCATTGCTACTGTTAATGTGTCACGCAATAACCCCCGCAGTATTTGAATTTGAAATATTTTAAATAAAAAATCAGAGCGGAATTTTTCCTCTTAGTTAAAAAGTTACCATAAATAATTCAAATATGTTTCTCTTGGTCGTTGTACAATATCAATTCCGTTGATACGAGTTTAGTGGAACTGTCAAAATTAATGCAATTGTTATTAATTGCAATGTCAAAATGAATGCTATTGTAAGTACTTAATTGCAATGTTTTAATGAACGCGATTGAATGTCAATTTTTTGAATTAAAGATTTTTCTTAGATTTAATACTTTACATACAAGAGTACAGAGGCAAACTTGATGCCATAGATCTTTTCTACCAGCCAACCTTTGGGTAATGCAGAGACAAACAGTGGTACTTATATGCAATAATGAAAACAATACATAATCAGCCTATAATAACCCCACTGCTGGAACACAGGTCTCCTCAAGGTGAGAGGGAGTGGGCTGTAATCCACCACGCGGGCCCAGTGCGGGCTGGTAGATGTCACGTGTCTTCGAATTTTTACTGCTCACAAAAACAACACAATGCAATGCAATGCAATTGCATGTGAATTTGAGGTTTATGGTTCCAAGATACTCCGGAAAAGGTTTTACATCCGTCTTTTGATTAATAAGACAGTAACTATTATCATTATTAGTGATATGATATATTTATCATATATTTATATTTTTATTTTTTATATATGATATTTTTATATATATATTTATCTTGACCAGTTTGACACTCCGATAACCCATATCCTGATAACTTCTATCATACAAACTAATATATATTATATTTTTAACTTTACATTAAAAACAGCTGATGTTGATAGCAATTGGATCATTCGGTTCCCTACAAAATGGTTGAGCTGGATGGTGCTGATCCATGCGTCATGTTCGTGAACGGGCGCCGTCAGTTGGGGCTAGTCATCTTTTAGCTGCCACGGCTTATTTTTAATTATTTTATTTTTGGATTGTTATTTTGTTACTATTTGCTGTACTCTGGACACTTTTAACGCGTACTTGATTTTTATTTATTTTTTACATCGTTCTCACATATTTATAAATTCAACATATGATGTAACTAATAATTTTGTAAAAATATTATTTAAAAAGAGTGTCCATGGAGTTTCTTGCCCATTCTTCTCCATAGGTACCTACTACGCTTTGGAAATTGGAATGGGCAACTAGCTTCATTTTTTCCTGACTGACCGACTGCTTGACAATTCAAAAGTGCCTGTAAATGGTTTAATTGAAATAAATGCTTTGAGTTTGAGTTTGAATTAACAATTGAAGATGCTAGAATACAGATACAGATAGACCTAGATAACGCAAGTATCACGATCTGTATGAAAACCAAGCATGCCATTATTTTGACTACCTACTATGACGTCACAAGCGCTCTTTCTCACTCACGCATGTTTAAAAATAATCTATGGCAATTACCATAGTATAATGACAAACAATAAAAGTGACCATTTTCTTGTTGCACTAATTGTACTTGCGCTAACTTAATCCCACTACGCCAAAACCTTGCCAAGTTACGTGCCGGCGACTATACACAGGACTGAGCGCGAAAGTGGCGGCTTACGATTATTGGACGTAAGTTGTTGCGATTATTGGCACGCGAAGTAGTTGCTCTTGCGTTATCTAGGTGTATCTACATAATTATATGTGTGCTAGAACGAATGTAAATCGAAACGAAAGAATCCTGCTGACCTTTCTGCTCTATACAGGGTAACAGTCTGGACAGGCAGGAAACGATGGATGGACTGTGTGAATGATGATATGGTTAGAAAGCGGGTGACTACCGAGATGACGGCTAATAGAGAAGTCATCATCTGACCAGCTTTTTCCCCACTATATTGGGGTTGGCTGGGTTGTCAAAGTCAAAGTCAAATCATTTATTTCAAATAGGCACTTAAAAGGCACTTTTGAACGTCAAAATTAAAAATTAAAAAATAGAATTGATTCTAGTCGCCCATTCCAAAATGTAGTTTTCGTGTGGAGAAGAATGGGCAAGAAACTCCACCGTTACTCTTTTAAAATGTTTTACAAGTTTTTGTATACATTCATTATATAATTATATGTGAAGACGATGCACCTAAAATAAAATTTAATCTACCAAAAATGGTAAAAGAATTAAAAATACAACAGACTGGTAAATCAATTATGTGATAGATACATGGTGCTCACATATTTACAAAGATTGTAAAATTTTACTAGTATTTTAAAAAGTGTGTGAGTTACATTTGTCACAGAATGTAAAAAACAATGTATTTAAAAAAAAAATGTGTATGTATAAATTAAATTAGCAACCAGTTTGATGTTGTCTAGACTCTAGATTGTCCTATGGAGCAAGACCAGCATGTTTACAAACGTTGTGGAGGTCAGATAGGCAGTCGCTCCATGTAAAACACTGGTATTCTGCTGCAACCGGTTAGACTGGAAGCCGACTCAAACTCAAAGCATTTATTTCAATTAAACCGTTTCCAGGCACTTTTGAATTGTCAAAAATTAACTAGTCGGTCAGTTAGTCAGAAAGTTGAAGCTAGTTGCCCATTCCAAAACGTAGATCTCTTGGAGAAGAACGGGCAAGAAACTCCAAGGACTCCAACATAGTAGGGAACACGCTAGGCAGTTGATGAGATGATGATTGGGGTCGGCTTCCAGTTTAACCGGATGCAGCTGAGTATCAGTATTTTACATGGAGCGACTGCCTCTGATCTCCACAATCCAGTTGCTAAGTAATACGAAACCCTCTGGTAGGACTGGTTGTCGGACTTTCGAGCTTCTGACGACCAGTAACGACTGTCAAAGATCCGCAAATGACAGCCGGGACCAACGGCTTAACATGCTTTCCGAACACGTTTCCGAAGCACGGAGGGATCTTGGTGTGTTATTTTATTTTATTACTTTAGTTCTTATTTACGATTTAGGCAGATCACCCACTGCAACGTTTCACGCGACGGAGCGCGGGAAACGGAGCCAAATTTCCCGCACAGAAGCGCGTTTTTATTGAATTTGTATGTAAAAAACCACGCGCGGTGGCGCGTTATCTGCGTCCCGCTGCGTGAAGCGGTGCAGTGGGTGATCCGATTTACAATGGAAAAATTATACTTACACGTTTGCGTTTAGGAAACCGTCATGTCCTAGAACCAAAAATTCGAAGACATGTGACATCTACCAACCCGCACTGGGCCCGCGTTGTATATTACGGCCCACTGCCTCTCACAGAGGAGGCCTGTGTCCCAGCAGTGGGAAAATTATAGGCTGATTATGTACACGTTTGCGTTAAAACCGAGAAACTGGATATTGTAAAGACAAGCGACACCTGTGATTTGTAATAGCGGACAGAACATGATATTGATAGCGTAAGCCGAGACCTAGGTGTGAGGTTATGTGGTCTGGCGTTTCATAATGTAGTGCTTACTGGAAAGGAATAGGTTTCCATAGGAGAGACCTCTCCTATTTCACAAACAAAACGGCGAGACTACCCCAGCCACCCTTCAAAGATCGTCGCTCCATCTAGCCTGAGAGTATCCTACCTTCCATTCCACTAAAAGATCAGCCATTTTTCGAGCATCTATCTTCCATTCCACTGAATGGAAGGTAGGATGCTCTCAGGCTAGATGGAGCGACGATATTTGAAGGGTGGCTGGGGTGGTCTCGCCGTTTTGTTTGTATGCTGTAATGTAGTGACATTACAGCATACAAACAAAACGGGGAGAGATTTTCGTCAAGCTGTAGGACATAAAATAGGTTCATTGAAAAGTTGCAGTAAGCAGTGGTGGCCCAAAGAAAAATGGTTGCTCTCAAAACGATGAAAGAAACAAAAACGCGACATCCGAGGAAACCACCATGTCCTAAAACCAAAAAATCGAAGACATGATCGAGACATCCACCTACTTGTACCCCGCGTGGTGGATTACATTACAGTCCAGCATAGCTATTCACAACTACCAGAGGACACGGTGGAGCATACGGTGGAAGTCTGCACCGCTTGGGCGGAGCACCGCCGTGTTCTCGTAGAGGCGATCGGCAGCGGCGGCGACCTCTCGCACCAGGCCCTGGTTCAAGCCATGGTCTGAGGCGAGAGGGAGTGGGAGGCAGTCACTTCCTTCTGCGAAGCAGTCATGCTAGCGAAGGCGGTGGCGGGACGGCTGAGGGAGAGAGCCTCACGTCCCAGCCTCCGCGGGAGACGCTCCGGGCGTCGGGAGCCGCGTGACGACTCCCGGCCACTCCTACTACTCGATAAGCTTCCGTACCGTATCGAACATCAATCAATGTTATCGTAGGAGTCCTCTAAACGCTGTTCACAAGTCCAAAATCCGAAAATGTCAATTTAAATCAAATATACGCCACTATTCTTCCGACAGCTGTTTGCTGTCGGGAGCAAGGCAAATCAGGTTATTGAAATGTGTCATTTTCGATACGATAGCTCGTCGTATGGTTGTGAATTAGGGTGCAGGTCCACTCTTTCTCGCAGAGGACGACCGTGTCTCAGCGGTGGGAACGTTGGCGGGTTCACGGATGAGTGCTAACACGTGCCCGTGTTCCCGCCATAAGCGGCGGAGGAGGACATCGTGGAGTTTTAGTGGGTTAGAGTCCCACATAACTGCACTATCTCCCCGTGGTAGTGCAGTATGCATGAGCATTTCTCAACGTTAAAAAAAAAAACGGTGGGAACGTTATGGGCTGACTATATATGCGTGATAAAACCATTAATACGTTAACATAGTCAAAATTGGGACGAGAGACGTATTTTGAATCAATTTGAAGAATATTGCTAATCCATTGCTTCATATGTTCGCAAAGTGTGTTTCTCGACAACGTAAATAACGCGATGAATGTTGTTGAACTGTCAAAATAAAGCCATGGCTACTAATAGTGTGTTACGTAATTACCCCGCAGCCCAATTTCAGAAGCAGCCGGTCGATTCTGTAAAAATCTCACCGTGATAACTTAGGTGAAGTGAGCTATCAATAGTGGAAATTCCTAACATCAGCTGGAGTGACAGCTCACTTCACCTAAGTTTTCACGGTGAGATTTTTACAGAATAGCACTGCTGTACAGGTAATAACATAATCCCATTTACCATAAAATACAGTGGCGGATTTACCAACAGGCTGAGTAGGCTGGAGCCTAGGGCGGCAGATTTTAGTGGCGGCAAATTTGGGGCTAACATTTTTTAAATGTCTTACTGAAATTAAAAAGATTTATATTTATATACCTACCACGTTTTTATGTTGGAAATAATAAACTAGGTGAATGCTCAATTCAGGCACTCTGTTGCCGATCTCTACAATCTCTATGCAAGTTTTTCGCAGCAGAACCAGAACATTTTAAGTATTTTGAAGAAAAGGCGATGGAATTAAGCGTGTCGAAGCAGTATACAAAAGACATGGGACATTATTGTAGAGATCGGTAGGGGCGGCAAAATTTGAATACCCTACTGGCGGCAAATGTGTAAATCCGCTACTGATAAAATAACTTCAAAACGTGTTATGAATATCAATATTCAGTGTAGCGATCGTAAACAACACAAGGTCGAAGCCATTTCCACAACAGTATCTACGACAGCAGATACGTCGTGATAACATAATGTTTTTATAAACACTACAATAGCTGTAAAACCGTTGTGTTGTTTTGTTCACAATAACACCAGAATGTCATTATTGTTATCTATGGATGACAATAGCGTTTATTTGACACTAGCAGCGCCCCGCGGTTTCACCCGCATAAGTGTCGATCCCGTGGGAATATCTATCTTATGTCCTTTCCCGGGACTCAAACTATCTCTATACCAAATTTCATTTAAATCTGTTCAGTGGTTTAAGTGTGAAGAGGTAACAGACAGACACACTTTGGGTCAGCGCAGACAGAGAGGAGCGCAGCGGAGAGGATTTTATTAAGGCACTCGAAAATCAACTTTAAAATTATTGAAATAAAGTGCATATATCGCACCCCCGGTGCGACACTGTCACTTTTGCAAAAATATAGTTTTTCAGAAGCATTTAAAACTTTGACACCTCACAAAACAATGACTTAAGACTAATTAAATGGGCAGCGGGATTGTCCGAAAGGGTTACCGCTGTGGGTTTTAGTCAGTAAGAGTCTGACACTCCCTTCTGCTCCACCCAGAGCGGTAGGGGTCATTTGATGATTTCCCATCCACAAAAAAAAAAAAAAGAACGTCAACTTTTAACTTTACTTTTGGATAAATATTAATCACTTTATATTGTAAAAAATATACTATAATATTTAACTCATTTTTTGCAAAAGTGACAGTGTCGCACCGAGGGTGCGATATGCTTTAACCTGACAAAAAATGCTCGCGCGGCCTCGAAGATACGCGGGAAGGCACGCGCGCGACGTCGAGTCGGCGTCCCGTGATCCCGTCAGAAAATGCCCGAGACCGCGCGAGAATTATTCCTCTCTGTCTGCGCTGTTTTATAATAGTATAGTATGGATTTGATCGCTTTTGTAATGTTGAGTGGATCGGACAACCTCCAGGCTTTCGGACCGTAGATTATAATTAACTTGAACTCGCATGACAGCAGGGACCAACGATTTCACGTGCTTTTCGAGGCACGGAGATCTTTATTGTGTGTTATGGATAGGGTTGCCAACTTTTTTTAGCAGAAATAAAGTATATCTGATTTTAAGGAGGTAAACATAACAAATTTTCATTATTTTTAAAGGTATTACGTACGATTGTGTGTATTTTTGTGACCTTTTTTTCTTGGCAACAACTTTTTGCTTTTTACGTGGGGGGGTGCTTGGGTTATATTCTTGATCTGCATTATTTTGTTCCTCAATTACGTCATCCATTACAAATTGGATAAAACAAACAAAAAACAAGTCACAACACAGTGGAAACAAAATCAATGTAACCGGTAACCTCAAACTCCGGACAACTCAAAATAACTTGTGACATGACATTGACACATATAACATAATGACATTAGTGGCTGCGGTCAGGAACGTTCGAATATGGATTGAGGAATCGGCGATACCAACATAATGACAGTAAATAGTGGACTTTTTTATTCTGATTAAGGTTTTTGCGTATTATTACAGACGTGCACTAAACATTTTGTAAAAAAGAGTATTTTAGCGTACTTTATTAGTGTTATAGAGTACGACCACATGATATAGAGGACAATACTCTATTTTAGAGTACGGTTGGCAACCCTAGTTATGGATGGTCTTAGCTAGGTACAGTCGAGTTCATTAATATATTGGCAGTGACAATTTTTCAAAATATTGTAAGCGTTAAAATAATCATATAATTCTATAGAAACTTAAATCAATAAAATGTTATCATATGAACGGTTCATAAGGTCTAAGTTTGTATAGAATTATATGATTATTATAACGCCTACAATGTTTTGAAACATTGTCACTGCCAATATATTAATGAACTCGCCTGTACCGACCGCGGCAAAAGTGGGGTTTTTTTTGGAAATAAAGTTTTTATTTTTTTATTATAAGTTGTACTTATGTAATAAATATCACTGACAGGAAGTTATTATAACATCATCAATATAAACTAAGTGGCAAACATACGTATTATTGAAGCTAACTCAAAAACTACCCAATCAAGGTTAATAAAATTTATATGGGACCATTTTTAATACATACCCTATCCATTAAAATAATTTTTGAAATCGATTTACAATTGCCGGAGATACCGCGTAACAAATAAACAAAAAAAAAACATGCTGTCGAATTGAGAACCTCCTCCTTTTTTAAGTCGGTTAAAAACGGGTTGCGCCAAGTCGCCGACCTCAAGTACCATGGGACAAAGGCAAGAAGATGATAAATTTTCCGCATCCAAGATAAGTTGGTCACCTGATGACGTCTAAGCCCAACTGACGTCATAATATATACAAAATTTCATAAAACACGTCGCGTAACACTCTATGGAAATTCAATAATAAACATGGTTCTATTTTCACAGGTTTATTATAATGGCACGATATGGAAAAGGAGGATGGTCAGGCGCTAATTCTTTGAATAATATTTATCTATTTCTATACTAATAATAAAGCTGAACAGTTTGTTTGTTTGTTTGAACGCGCTAATCTCTGAAACTTCCAGTCGGATATGGAAAATTCTTTTTGCATTTGATAGCCCCCCGATTCTTGAGGAAGGCCATAGGTTTCACCATCACGCTAGGACCCTTAGGAGTCAAGCAAAAAGGGAAAGTCAGAAAGAGCGCTAAACGAAAGCGAAATAACGAATTACCCTTGAACGATATAACTGTCTACAGAAAGCATGTTTCACCGACGAACGGTATTATGATAAAACTATTAGTCGTTAGGGTTTGTATTAGTTAGTTAGGGTGGGTCGGTGGAACAAGAAATTTCACGCGGACAAGTCGCGGGCAGAAGCTAGTTAGCTAGCTTGAAATAAAGTTGGTCACCTGATGACGTTTATTTGTCAAAGTGACGTCAACGTTTAATTTTTAACCGCCCGACTTCTTAACAGTTGTAGTGCACCCAGTGCACAATGATTCGAATATCCTGATAGAATACAGATTAATTTATAAAAAAAAACAGAGTAAACGAGCTGGTGGTATTTGGTCGTAAATATACGACCCTGGCAAAATGGACACGAAAATATTTGTCGGATTAATCCGATGTAAGCGGTTTAAAGGGTATTTATTACCCTTTAAACCGAAGTTTGGAATATTACGGGATGTCTATTGTCTATTAGACAATAGACATCCCGTAATATTCCAAACTTCAATAATAAATATACTTATTATTATTATATTAACACGAGATGGAAATGGAGGATGGTCTGGCGCTAACTGTTTGAATAATATTTACTCGAAATACGTCATTGACGCTAACTGGTATACAAATAAACACTTTGTAATTGTAAGAAACGATACCTATAGGTGTTAATTTTTAGATCAATGTGACGTCGATTTGCAACAACAGAATTATTTATCTGTGACCGAAGTATCACTAAAATGTTCATCATCATCATTTCATCACGCATCACGAAATTTGTACGTACCTACTGTCAATGTCAAGTGTCAAACTGTCAACTAATGTGTTGGTTGTCTTTGGTACACACGGCTACACATCAAGCTATACAAAGCCAGTTTACGCTGGTCTCGCATTGTACGGAAATCCTATACAATGTGAGATCAGCTTATACTGGAAATGTATAGCTTGATGTGTAGCCGTGTGTACCTGGCCCAAAAATGAAGCAATGGACAAAATTGACAATATTTTTATGCTTGAGTACGAGGCTTTTGACTACATTGTATGTGTCTAATTTATGTCTTTTCTTTTTAAATTTAATTTTTTATTTTTGTAATGTGCGTTTTGTTTGTGCAGAACAAACAATTTTTCTTTCTTTCTTCTTTTATTTCAGCCTAGAATCACCCACGGCTGGGCCTCCCTTTTCGTCTGCCATACTTTCTGGTTGCTCCGTGCTTCTCTTATTCAGGGGGGTAATGCGTAACACACTAACAGTAGGTATCAATGACTTTCATTTTGACAGTTCCAACATCACTGCCTAGCCTTTTCTCAACTTTAGGATCGGCTTCCAGTCTATCCGGATGAAGCTGAATACCAGTATTTTACTGTCTGACCTCCACAACTCAGTTATTGGGTAATACGAAACCCCTCGGTAAGACTGGTTGTCAGACTTTCGGCGTTCTGACGACCCGTAACGACTGTCAAAGATTCACGAATGATAGCCGGGACCAACGGCTTTCCGAGGCACGCAGGGGACTTGATATGTAAAAATGGACATCCATCGACGGACCAACCGCGGCAAGCATAGCTTCGACCCGTTCGGCTGTTATTACTTAGCCACGAGCCCATTTGCACTGCATTTTAGGGGCACAGAGAGCAGGATAGGAGCTATTGATATTTTATCCTGTAGATGAAAAGAATGAGGCTTATCCGTCAGTCCTTTACTTACTTAACCGTCAGTGCTGTCACCAATGAGATCAGTCTTCAATGACGTCAACAAAACTCCAGTACATCTTTTACTGTATTACAATTTACAACTTAACAACACGCCCGTATTACGTTAGGTAGATGTGTCTCTATAATACACCCTCATTTCGCCAGTTACTTTTTAGTTTTACTTAGGAATTAGACCCCCAGGTTTCTTTGGCCGGAATGTCCATAACTTATACGACTACTTATTTAAATTCAGAATAACTTTGCTGAACGAAGCTAGTGTTACGTTTTTAAACAGTGGTTGTTTTTGCTTTCCACGCTTCATTAGAATCAGCAATGGAAATGAAGTAATTACAAAGTTCAAACACTTACCTAATATGTGTGTGTTGCATTGTTTTTATCTACCGAATGCATTATTGCAGTATCATTAGTTACAGTTGCTACTTCAGCGAATGGTGAAACAATACCAGCCGCACGTGTCGATTGAAGGTTAAGCTACGCTTGCCGCGGTCGGTTTGTGGATGGGTGTCCATCCAATACATATCGAGACCCCTCCGTGCCGTTGGTCCCGGCTGTCATTCTTAGATCTTTGACAGTTGTTACGGGTAGTCAGAAGCCCGAAAATCTGACAACCAGTTTTACCAAGGGGTATCGTATTGCCCAATTACTGGGTTGTGGAGGCCAGATGGGCAGTTGCTCATTGTAAAATACTGGTGTTCAGCTGCATCCGGTTAGACTGGACGCCGACCCCAACAAAATTGGGAGCGAATAAGAAGAGAGTCTATATAATGAAAAAGTTAACAGGAATTCAAGTGAAACCCTTAAGAATAATCCTGCAATGATTTTTTCAGTCAACTCAATTGTTTTGTACGATTTCCATATTTTGTGATAAATTATATTATTTCTGTAAACTTGATCAGATCATATACAGGGTGAAATTGAAAACACGCGACAAACCGAAATGGGAGATTGTACTCATCATTATGAACAACTTTTACTAAGGGAACAAAGCTGCAATCGCTGCTGCAAAAATCAGCTGTTCCCTACATTTTGACGAGTTATACGAACATAAACGTCGGGAACAGATGATTTCTTTTCGCGATTTCAGGTTTGGTTCCATAGTAAAAGTTGTTCATAATGATGAGTACAATCTCCCATTTCGATTTGTCGCATGTTTTCAATTTCACCCTGTTATATATCATGCAGTCTGAGACGGTCATTTGAGGGAAGAACCACACAGATTTGAGTGGACCTGTCCACTCAGTGCACGCATAATCAGCCTATAATGATCCGACAGCTGGGACACAGGCTCCTCTCTATGATAGGGGCCGTAAACCACTACCATGCGGGCCCAGTGAGGGTTGGTAGTGCACGCATTTGTCACTAATTAACCACAAGCTTCTCGAATCCATGGCCATTTCATGACGCCAATAAGATCGCATTTGTCTCCATTACAATCAGACGGGGCTATCACTAAAACTCATCACACAATACATCCTTTTGTATTTAACTTTGAAGTGTTTGTCTAATATCAAGAACCATTGTCTTATTAAGGTCAAGAGAAGATTTACTGACAAATAATACTTGAGTGAAGGATGATTGAGAAGTGTTATGTTCATTCAATTGCTATCCGAATGGCATTGTCGTCAATGATCTTTGCAAATTCGATTTATTCCGGTTTGATACCCTGAACCCCCTGAATACCCCACTAGTTCTTTTTCTGTTTTACACGCCTGAAGGTCTTTTTGCAGGTACATTTGCAGTGTTAACGCAACCACGAGACACACCCGTCTGGTCGGAGGATCCTCCCTTTTCTATGGAAGATGGGTAGACTTTACACCTCATACTTCTAAACTTTTGTAAATCCAGATCTAAGGGCCCTTTTTGGTTTGTAATGCAATACATGCCATTGCAGACTCTGACACGAGTATTTCGCATGCGTATGCGCAAGCCGGAGCCTCGCGATTATAATGTCAATCAGTGCTAATGTGTATTGAGTGAAAATCATTGATTACTTCGATGTAGGTATATACAGTGTTGTTAATTAATTGCTTACGTAGGTAAAATTATAGCATTATTAATTCCGATACAATTAATTATGGTTAGTTGCTGATTGGCTATAGCATAATCAGCCTATAATGTTCCCACTGCCGGGATACAGGCTTCCTCTCTGTGAGAGGGAGTGGGCCGTAATCTACCACGGGGCGGGGCCAGTGCGGGTTGGTAGAAGTCACATGATTTCGAATTTTTGGTTCCAGGACATGCCTGTTTCCTCACGATGTTTTCCTTCTCCATTTTGAGAGCAAGGATGATGAAATAATTTACACAAAGTAAAGCTCTTACGCAAAGGTAAGCGACTGCTCTCGAATACAAGCGTGATGTTACAATGTAAAAAACAGCTGCTATCGTTATGCCAAGTAACCTCGAAAGGTGTTACGAAGTAATAACAGTCTTATCAATAGAACACGTTCCTAGAATGTTTAAAAATATAATTATAATTACGTCTTATCTATGAAATTATGGCATAAGTATTTGATAATATTGTTTTGAAACGAAGTTCTTGACGTTTCGTACGATGACAAGTTCGTACGGTGGCTAGTTTTGATGAATTAATTTCACTGATACAAGATAGTATAAGGCCGCTGCCTGGAATTTTGCGGGCAGCGGGGCGGCAGCGGCGGCGGCGCGGGCGGTCGCCGATTGCCTTGAGTGCACCGCTCGTTGCCCGCTCCCACGCCGCTGTTTTCGAGAACCGGTCCATTTAAATGTACGCATAAGATCCTGCCGCTCCCGCGCCGCCGCCGCTGCCGCCCCGCTGCCCGCAAAATTCCAGGCAGAGGCAGCGGCCTAACTGGTGTCAATACAAAAATGAGAGTCACGCGACCGCGGCCGGGCCACATTCGCAGTCGCAGATCTAGTGCGCGAGCGCTCATACGTAAGTTGGTCGCAACGACCAGTCGTGCCAATCCGGTGTGCGGCCAGTTGGCCGTTGCGACCAAGTGCGCGACGTACATATGGTTTCTTTAGTTAACCTGATCGTTGCGGCCACTGGTCGTGGTCGTGGCCGTCTAGTGTGCGAGGTGCCTAACAGTAGCAATCTAGTCAAACAGTAGTGTTAAGTAGTGACCCCTCCCGCTTCAAGCAGAAGGGAGTGTCAGACTCTTACTGACTAAAACCCACCCGTGTTCCTTCCTTAGCCCTTTATGTTCCGGAGTAGCGGCAACTCTTTCGGACAATCCCGCTGCCCTGGCAGGCTACGTAATTCATTGCGTTATTTATGTTGTTAAGCAGATTTTTTTCGAACATAATTAGGGTCTGAATACCCACTAAAAGAGCAGCGGACCGCAGCGGCCGTAAGAGCAAGTGACTTTCATTTTTTGACTAATCGCTAGAAGGCTCGCGACGCCGCGCTGTGATCCTTTGCCTTCGAATACATAACATACATAATCAGCCTATAATGTTCCCACCTGCTGGGAGACAGGCCTCCTCTCTATGAGAGGCAGTGGGCCGTAATCCACCACGCGGCCCAGTGCGGGTTGGTAGATGTCACAAGTCTTCGAATTTTTGGTTCTAGGACATGCCGGTTTCCTCACGATGTTTTCCTTCACCGTTTTAAGAGCAGTGGTGATGAAATAATTTACACAAAGTAAAGCGCCTGACGGGGTTCGAACCTACGACCTACAACTCGTAAGTCGCAGCCGTTACCACTGAATCACCACTGCTCTTGCCTTCAAATGACTATCTATAATTACCGCTGCTCTTTTAGTGCGGATTGACCCTTATGAATCAATGGATTTGCAATATCCTTCAAAATCATTCAGTATGAACTTAAACGAAGCAAAACGTTTTACGAAAACATTTTTTTTTTTTCATAATACTACTCAGAATTTTTTTATTTTCTAACATACCAACCGCAAAAATCAGTCTACATTGAACAAAGATTTACACCAATTTGCAGTTTGTTTTAAAACCCTGTCTTCTCTATCAATCATCGTATCGAATCTTATTGAACGGAATAATTGAAAGATTCCAGATTCATCTTAATTCGCCTTTGCCGAAAAATAAAATCGAGCGTTGGTAATTCAGTATATGTATACTTCTATCATCATTTCAGCCGAAAGACGTCCACTGCTGGACATAGACCTCCCCCAAGCACCACCACTTCGACCAGTTCTGTGCTTCTCGCATCCAGCGGGTTCCTGCGGCCTTCACAAGGTCGTCGGTCCACCTTGTGGGAGGCCTTCCAACGCTACGTCTTCGGTACGCGGTCGCCACTCCAGAACCTTTCGGCCCCATCGGCCATCTGTTCTGCGAGCAATGTGCCTTGCCAACTTATACTTCTATACTATATTATAAAAGATTTGGTTTGTTTGAAAGCGCTCGTCTCTGGAACAGTCGGATTTGAAATAATATTTTTTCATTTAATATCCCAATTCTTGAGGAAGGTTATGGGTCATTTAACATCACGCTACAACCTTAGGAGTCTAGTAAAATGAAAAATACGGGTGGGCGATGCGATGCGGTGGTTCAGGGGCTGAAAGTTTTATAAAAATGTGTCTGTTATTTTATTACTTACCTATACTGTGTATCTTACGACTTACACGCGAACGAAGACGCGGGCAATAGTTAGTTTGAATAAACAAATAAAGGGGTCACTGGTCACCCAGATAGTTTTAAGTTTTAATCAAAACAAAATATGTTATACTATCAAGCATTTATTCACAAAAACAAAGTCAATGTCTTTAATTATCTTGAAGATGTGAATTATATCTCATATTTTATAGCTTATCCTCCCCTGTGGCCTGTGGCCCACAATCTTTTTATAACACCAAGATAACCAGCAGGGTAATTGCGTAACACACTATCAGTAGCAATCGGTTTCTTTTTGACTGTTCAACAGCATTCATTGCGTTATTTATGTTGTTGAGGAGACACATTTTTCGAACATATGGGGCAATGGATTAGCAATATGCTTGAAAATGATTCAAATTGAGAGTAATAGTGTGTTACGCAATTAAGGTGCGGCTCAAAGATTAAAACTTTAAGAATGTCTAATATTGTCTCGGTCATCATCATCTGCCTAGCCTTTTACCAACTATGTTGGGGTCGGCTTCCAGTCTAACCGGATGCAGCTGAATACCGGTATTTTACATGGAGCGACTGCCTATCTGACCTCCACAACCCAGTTACTGGGTAATACTATATCCCTTGGTAAGACTGATTGTCAGACTTTCGGGCTACTGACTACCCGTAACGACTGTCAAAGATCCACGAATGACAGCCGGGACCAACAGCTTAACGTGCTTTCCGAGGCATGGAGGGGGCTCGGTATGTAAAGATGGTCACCTATCTACAGAGCAACGGCGGCAAGCGTAGCTTAACATGATCGATCGACCTGTGTAGCTGTTATTATTTAGCCACGGGCTGCTTATATTATCTCGGTATTCGGCAATATTATAAAAAACACACTCACTATATGTAACCTAGCTAGGACGCGAACATTCATTGCGGTAATTACTAATCACGGACTGACGGACGGGCCTCCTCTCGGAGAGGGAGTGGGCCCTGCAGTGTTATTCTGTAAAAATCTCACCGTGAAAACTAAGGTGAAATGAGCTGTCATTCCACCTGATGTTAGGGATTGCCTCCATTGATAGCTCACTTCACGCTCACTTCACCTGTGTTATCACGGTGAGATTTTTACGATTAGAATCGATAGGCTGAATGGCCCTGATCTACTACATGGGCCCAGTGCGGGTTAGTAGATGTCACATGTCTTTGAATGTTTGGTTTTCCTTCACTGCACCGTTTTGAGAGCAAAGGCGATGAAATTATTTATACAAAGTAAAGCAGCTGTCTGGATACAAAGCTACAACTTACATGGGCTTCCACGGCACTCCATTCTTCATCTTCGTCTCTTATTGCCATGGATTAGCTACTTATATCCATCAAAATTTTCATTCAAAGTGTGTTACGCAATTAGGATGCTAGTCGACCAGCGGGGCAATTGTGGAGTGAAACACACTAAAAGTAGAAATAGCTTTCATTGTGACAGTTCAACAACATTCATTGCGTTTTTTACGTTGTTATGCAGACAAATTTTTCGAACATGTGAAGCAATGGATTAGCTATATGCTTCAAAATTACCTACGCAATTAGGGTGCAGTAGCTATAACAATAATATTAGATGGATTTAGGGCGAAAAGTAAACACAACACTAAGATTAAATAATATGATTATAAATAATCTGAGAGCGCAGATACAGCCATTAGCAGAGAAAGAGAGAGAGGGTTATGTATGTCGCAAACTTCAAACTCAAATGACATATTACTTATGATACTTGACAGATTATCACTTATATTTTTTTTTTAAAATTTTTTTTTTAAATATATTATTATGAGTTAAGTATTAAAGTAAGAACAAAAAGCTAATTTATATTATCAACAAAAAAAATAACAAAATTAAATCCTAACTTAATAAAACAAAAAAAAAACTAAAATATAGCGTCGAAAAATTCATCCGCATCGCTGTCGACTGGTAAAGTAACCAAGAGACTGGCGGCATTACCACGTTGAATAGCAATGCTTAGCCTCTGGCCAAGGTAAAAGCCAGCCCTTGGGTCATGGGAAGTGTCAACCAGTCGTTTTGAAATTTCCTTAAAAAGAACATGAGCATTCGGACCCCACGGCCCGAGGGTTTCAACCCCAAACGGCTCGAAAATATAACTTCCGCTAAGGTTATTATATTTTCGCCGCTTGAGGTTTTCCGCAGCCGCAGCAGCAGCGCCAGCACAGCATGCCGAGCCAGGAAGATGGGATGGCGCAAGAGTATCGACACACGTTGCGTCCCACACTAAAGGCCTACCCAACTTCCATGGAAATAAAGACATACCGTCCGGTCTCTTGCCATCATCGCGTGCCAAGCCATTGGGTTCTAATACAGCTGGAACGCCGACGGTGACAAGAGCTCGTCGGATGATGTCATTAATGTTCGCGTGCCGCGCTAAACGACCCGCACTTCGGCTGCAAGAAAGGCCGTGGTGTCCGAGGCTGTTGACATCTTCGCCACAGTGACAGCGATGAGGAGAACAGCAAGAAGTGCCTAGCCGAAGAGAAGCAGCGAGGCGAAAAGTAGTGTCGTCGAACAAAGTGCCTATGTTCGACGAAGGTAGTGCAAGAAGCCAAAGACCCGACTCCCACCTATCCACAGCCAGCAGGCGCGCATGCTCCGCAGAAGTAGCAGACGATTCAAGTAAATTGTTCTGTACTACTCTGCAGAGCGGCTCATCCCACCGTTTTTGGGAAGATGGATTGTCGGGTAGATCTGTATTCGGGCAAGCGAGTCTCCAGGCATCCATAGCCTCGGTGAAACACGGCACATCAAAATCAATCAGTGTGGATGCTAGAATTTTCCTGATTAACTTATCAGTGCCGTGGACCGAGGATATGAAAGCCGGTAAACTAATACTAGAAATTTTGCGGACGCCGAGTCCTCCCATACGAATGGGAAGAGTAGCTTGTGCCCAAGCTCGGTCGTCCAATGCCACATTTAAAATAGAAGTTAATGTATGCCTGATAATTTGGTCAATTTTATCTAAAAGGTGAGTGTGCTTCCATAAATGTGAAGCACGAAGGAAATATATTAATTTAGGGCCAAAACAGCAGTAGCGGATTAAAGTTATGGCCGAATGCATATTAATTTGGAACAATCTATCCGAAACGTCATTGAAATTTTGGATTTTTTCCTCAATAAAAACGGGAAAGGAATTGTCAAAGATTGGACACCCAAGGAGGCGAAGAGAGCTTTTTTCAATAATTTTGATTTCTGGAGCTATTGCGTTAAATTTAGGAAGTGTCAGATGTCTGTCAGAATTATCCGTTAAGTATAATTCACATTTCGAAAGATTGAGATCAAGGCCGATGGAATGAAATTCATTTTTTAAAAATTTAAGGTCCTCTAATACAGTTTCTGCATCGCCTCCCAAGGTTCCATCATCGAGATACCAAACGTTAAATTTGGAATTTAGCTGACGAATAATAGGGTGAATGGCTAAACTAAAAAGCACAGGCCCAAGAGGGTCACCTTGTTGACAGCCAACAGCAGATTCCAAAAGGTTGTCCCGATAGAGTAATTTAGAAGGGTGTCTGTAACATTGCCAAATGAAACTATAAATTTGGGGAATTTCTTTTCTAGTTACTGCCAGCAAGGTGTCCCTATTAACAGAATTGAAGGCATTCTTTATGTCAACCTTCAGGATGACCTCTCCTTTTTCAGAATGTAGGTAGGTCGACAAGGCGTGTACGGCAGCCTCACAGCCCCCCTTGGAGCCATAACCTAACTGCAGGGGCTGAAATTTTTCCGAAACAAAATCACCAAAAAATTTACAACAAATTTTGGCTGCCGTACGGCGGTAAGTAGTGCCTACGGCAATGGGCCGAATGCCGCCATCCTTCTTACGCAGGGCGCATAAATTGGCCCCGTACAGAACGTCGATGACGGCCTCGTTCACCTTGCCAGAGAGCATAAGGTTAATCAAAGCCGTAAGCTCCTTCAAGAGCAACTCACCAGCTGCCCCGGCGCCTGAACAAATAAGATCCTTAAGGTGCTGAGGACTCAGGCCGTCGAGGCCGCCAGCGGAGCCGCTCCGGAAGGAGCAAACGGCTGTGACCAACTCTCGACCTGTAATGGTGAGGGAGTGGTTATCAGAATCAGGAGGATCGGGAAAAGAAAGGCCATCCGCTGCGGCTGGGTGTCTGCTCTCCAGAGCTGCGAGTGTTTCTGGAGAACATGGTGCCACCACATCGCTACTAAAAAGAATCCTGGCTGCTCCGCTAATGTCACCTTCCCCTAACTTAGATTCTACCAGATGGGATATACCTCTTGATGAGGTATATCTCTGTGTCTGCAATTTTGAATCTAAATTATGAGCCGAAATATTACAGTTTTCTTTAATTTGTGCAGTTAAAGTCTTTTTGGTTGCCAAATTTTTTTGTACATTTAGAATTCTGTAAGGGAAGGTGAGTAGTTGTTCCCAAGCACTTAGCGAGTTCTCGCGGACCGCAAGACGAACGCAACCTGCTAGGTGTTGTGCCACTAGAGGTCTAGCGCCGCGGGGAACTCGCTTCAAAACAGGAACAGAGGTTTTGAATTTGGACAGGGTTTTCCAAAACGGGTCAAAAGAGGATGTAGCTGGAGTTGTAGGTGTAGCTGTTGAGACAGGGTCTGAGATGAGTGCATTCTTCCAATGTGCACATTCAAACCCCGCTTACCTTTAAAAAACCGTGCCTGGGTACATAGCGGACATCTCTCCAGGATGCTCAGCGATGTTGAAGGTTGACAAGCACTGTTATCCACCACATCGCTGCTTCCACTCAGCATTTATATATATATGATTTAGTCAGTAAGAGTCTGACACTCCCTTCTGCTCCACCCTGAGCGGGAGGGGTCATTTGATGATTTCCCATCCACAAAAAAAGGGCTCTGTCTCGCATAAATAAATCTATTTTCTTTCTTTGACAGATTTACTTCAAAGTGACAATAGTGTATTCGTTTACAGAGAACGCTCCAACAATATTTACTTTAAAATACGTCAGTTAATATATATTACATAAATAAAACAAATGTTGACAAGTTATATATACTTAAGCGAGTGTTAGATTGTTGACTATATTATAGTACTACTTATATTGTTATCAAGTAGAGACAATGCGAAATAACAACAGTTTTGTTATTTCTTTAAATGTTGATTAACATAGATAGTTTATGTCATCAGAAGGACTCGTGGCTAAATAATGACAGTCGCACGGGTACATTGAAGTTTGTTTTGCTTGCCAAGGTCGTCCCGTGGATACCGGTTGACGTCATCACGTCCGCGCCGGCTGCCGCTGAAAACCAGCGCTAGGGCCCGTGCCGGACGGCACTTAGGCATTCCACGCGCGCCTCAAAAAGATGTCAGCAATATAAGGAAGGGGCCCGTAAGGGCCGTAGCCTGCCGGGGCAGCGGGATTGTCCAAAAGGGTTACCGCTACTCCGGAACATAAAGGGCTAAGGAAGGAACACGGGTGGGATTTAGTCAGTAAGAGTCTGACACTCCCTTCTGCTCCACCCTGAGCGGGAGGGGTCATTTGATGATTTCCCATCCACAAAAAAAGGGCTCTGTCTCGCATAATTATGGTCTTAGCATATAATATGCTGAGCGATGGCCGTTATGCGTGGATTTGATGCATATTTTCCACCAACTTGTACTTTTTGGGTTAGTGTTCTTTCTCTGGGTCATTTTTACCGCAAATAAATCTATTTTCTTTCTTTCCCCATCTACGGAATGACCTCAGCAAGCGGCAGTGGTGCCTCGGAAAGCACGGTAAGCCGTTGGTCTCGCCTGTCATGCGTAAATCTTTGACAGTTGCTACGGACAGTCAGAAGCCCGAATGTCTAAAAACCATTTTTTCCAAGGGGTATCGTCACACAGGCAGTCACTTCATGTAAAATACTTGTAATCAGCTGCATACGGTTAGAATGACACGACGCCAACACAGTTGGGAAAATACGGGCAGATTATGTCATCCAAGTATAACATCATGTACAGACGCCAGCACATCAAGCTACTCGAAACTGTCAAATTTTCCCAATCAACTTCGCACCTTATTCTTTGGCGATAAAGTTGAAAATCTATTAAAGAAATTTGACAGTTTGGGATAGCTTGTTGTACTGGCCTCTGTATTCAAACTTATGTTTCAAATTGATGTTATTTCAAGTTAAACAAATATCAACTTTAATTAAGTTGATTTCAGAGAGTGACTAGCACTATTGAAAAAGTTATTTAGCAAAAACACAGCCAGAAAAAATCGTGTATCAAAAATAAATCAAAATATATAAAAACTAGTGACCCGCCCCGGCTTCGCACGGGTGCAATACTGATACTAAGTACAGGTATTTCAAGTATGCCAGCACGCGCCGCCGCGGCCGGTACCGCAGCAACCGCTATATCCCTGCATTTTAAATCTGTAATATCTTCGAAAATATTCATTTAAATTACATGCTGTAAAGGGCCATATTTATCTATATTAAATGCACAATGTATTTAAGGTACTTAATTGGATAAGGATTAATGCTGTATTGCTTAAAATCGCTTCGTAAATAAGCCATTATTTCTCGTAAAAAGTAAAGGATAAAAAATGATTATTGTGGGTTATCCCTAAGAGATAGACATATACCATCGCGGACTTTTTTGTAGACCTTTTTAAGGTGTACAATACTGTAGTACATTATTTTGACCTGTCTCGTAGGGTTCCGCCAGCGTTTGAAAAGTAAGCGCAAAAAATGCGTTTATTTACGACATCACATGCATGCATGTATTATACAAAGTTGATACGACAGATGGGCTTTCCTTTAAACTGCCTATACTAGGTATCATTATCAAGCTCTCTACCAAAAATCAATTAAATTGAAACAGTAGTTTAGTCGCAAATGATTTTTTAAGTTTTTGCACCGTTTGAACACGATGTATTTTTCCTAACAGCTGATTATGTCTACAGGCATAGGTCATGCACCTTAAAACGATAAATCTACGATACGTTGTTGCCGCTCTTACGCAAGTCATAAACCAATACGTAGTACATAAGAGAGTGACAATCCTATTGGCAAAACATCACGTGCGTAAAAGAAATAGAAATAGGTCAGTGTGTTGCTATTGTATCTTAGATCCTTGCGACACAGAATACCGAGAGTACAGAAGTCTACGCTCGGCGGTCGCGCTATGGTTGTCAACTTTGGCTTATGCACAAAAAACTATCGTGGTAGTGGCACTCGCATCTAGTTGTTTGATTTATTGATGATGATGAGAAACGAAAAAACCAATAATAACTAAAATATTTTAATTTTAATGTTATTGTTACATTACTTTGTCACAAAGTGCTACAAAGTCATGTTCGCTTTTACTTTACGGCGCGGGACTGGGGGCCGGGGCGCTTACCTACCTACCTAACTACTGTGTTACGTTAATACAAACCATCGAAATACAAGCAAATACCTACTTACCTCTCTGAAACAACTGGTAGATTAAAAAACGACAATTCACCGTTTAATGTTGAATTTAAACAACCGTCCACTGAACAGTTATAATTTTTTTTTATTGCTCCATTTTTGCACTTGATAGACGCATGTCTCAAGCGGATGGCACTTGCGCTCGCACTAGTCCCAACCAGTCCGAGATATCGTGTCCGTGAGCGGTGTCTATGTGTGCGTTGCTCGAGCGCACTTTGTATGTAGATTGACTTCTGTACTCTCTGTATTTTGTGCTTGCGATCAGTAAGTGGGGCCTCCAAAAAACTTGTTTTTTCAGTGCGCCGACGCTACCCTTCCGGAACGTAGGTACGTACGCGGAAGCTCCTGCGCCCTTATTGTTTTGTCGAACTTGTGCGCTGACAATAATTGTGAATTTATTTTGTTATTGTGATAGGACACTAAATAAGTTTAAGACAGTATTCCTTTTTTTATTGTGACAGGACAGGACACGTAACTTGGGATTATTATTATTTAGTGTTAGTGTTTTTTTTTTGTAATTGACTGTTTCTATTGTGATAGTTAAACTTTGGTTGTGTGTGTGTATAATTAAAGTGTTCAAAAATACCTCGTGTAACTGACACGGCGTCAGAATACACTGACATGATTTTAATCTACGGCGAATGCCGTGGAAACGCAACGTTAGCTCTACGAACTTACAGAGAAAGGTATTGTGATAGCCGCAATTGCCCTAGGAATGCCCGCACCATACAGTTGGCAGTACAAAGATTACGGGACAATAAACGTATAGTGCTGTAACAGGAGGGAGTGCCACCGCGGTAAATGCCCGCTGCTTGGGACGAAAGAATTTTAGACAATTTTTCCCGCAGCCCGACGAGTCTCCACAGAGCCGCCCGGTAGTTTAGATGTTGCCATAGAACTATCTACAAGGTTCTAAAACGTAAAAAACGCAAACCTTCTAAATATCGGAAGGTGCAAACTTTTTTATCGAGAGACTTGCCGATCAGCAACAGTTACCGCCAATGGCTACTAAATAAAACATCCGAAGACCGTCATTTCTTAACTAATTTAATATGGACCGATGAGAGTACTTTTACTCGGACCGATCTGGAATCGGCAAAATCTCCGGTACTGCAGTTTGGAAAATCCACAGTGTGTTTCGAGTTACTCTGCCCGCGCGCGACGTTGGACGTTGCCACTTTGTATAGTTATCCAAGGTCAGTCACCAGGCCCAAGTTTTTATGAAGTTTGGGTTTCTCCTTTATTTACAAAGGGTGGTTGCGTTTTATTCTGATTTGTAAGCTATTTAGTTTGTTTGAAACAAAAAAAATCTCATTTATGATGCTTTTTATTTTTATACCGTATCGAATTAATACTAAACACGTATAGTATACGTAGTGTAATTTAATGCCCTTCTGTCGTATCAACTCTGTATACCTTCTTCTTTAATCACTGTATCTATTAAAAAAAACCGCATCAAAATCCGTTGCGTAGTTTTAAAGATCTAAGCGTTCAAAGGGACAGAGAAAGCGACTTTGTTTTATACTATGTAGTGATATCACGATGTTTTTCTTTCAATGTAAGTAGTCTCCGAGATAAACTCACCCATTTATACCTACATATAATGTCAAATTAGGTATGTAAAAAAAAATTGTTAGAAAGTTTACGGCAAACTTAAACAAAAGCTACTCTCCTAATAGTAAACAAAACTTAGATAAAGCCGATATCTGCTTATTATAATAATTATGTTCGCAACGAAGCGAAGTTGACCGAGTCGAGGTCAATTTCGTTGACTCAACAACAACCACGGTTAACAACCTATGAATGAGAGAAAGAGAAAGCAGATAAATAAATGTCTCGAATCATTTGTGATTGTGTATCGTCAAATTATATTTAAGTATATATAATTATTCTTCAAGTTATACTTATAGGTATTTTGTTCCGGCCATTTTTTTTCCTTTCTCGTTTTTGTTTTTTGTGTTTACAGTATCAAACTTGTAAATGGCCTTACTGGTTGAATGCCGTAATAACAGAAACAATTAAAAAGCCATTGTGTCTCGCGTGGATTGGATCCACGTGAATACAGCAATAACGTAATTATAATATAATATAATCAGCATACAGAGTTGATACGACCGAGGGGCATTAAATTACACTACGTATACTATAAGTGTTTAGTATTAATTCGATAAGGTATAAAAATAAAAAGCGCCAAAAATGAGTTTTTTTTTTTTTCAAACAAACTAAATAGCTTACAAATCAGAGTAAAACGCAACCACCCTTTGTAAGTAAAGGAAAAACCCAAATTTCATAGAAACTTGGACCTGGCGACTGACCTTACAAAGTGGCAACGTCGCACGCGCGCCGGGGCGCGGCATGTGTTATTTCGTGTCGAAGCGGGCGGCCGGCGGTGGCGCGGGCGGCGGCTTAGGCCTCCGCTCGCGCTGGCTGTTATGTTAGATAGTTTTGAAGTACGCCGACAACAAAAACACTAAATTTTTAAATTCTCTATGTGTCCTCCATTCACATTAATGCACAAATTATACCGACGGAGAATATTGTTATTTAGTTTTGTAATTAAATCACTGTCCGTCGCTAAGCACTTTAATTTATGAAATGCTAAAATAATCCTGTTTTTTAGTTCAACAATTGTATTTACCTCGGAGGCATACACTTCACCCTTAATGTACCCCCACAAAAAGAAATCCATGGGAGTGAGGTCCGGAGATCGTGGTGGCCACCGAACAGGTCCGAATCGACCGATCCATTGCTGCTCAAACATTTCTGTGAGCCGCTCCCTGGAAGCCATCACAGAATGTGGAGGCGCACCGTCCAGCTGGTACCACAACTTGCGATGAACGGCTAAAGGTAGTTGGTCAGTGTACTCGGCCACAGGACCACTTAATAAATCTAAAAATTTCACCGCTGTAAGGGTGCCGTCAATAAAAACAGGGCCGATAATATTATTATTATGGATACCAGCCCACACATTGAGAGAAAATCTGTACTGGTGTTCAGATTCTCGAAACACGTGTGGATTTCCCAAACTCCAGTACCGGAGGTTTTGCCGATTCCAGATGCCGTTCCGAGTAAAAGTACACTCATCGGTCCATATTACATTTGTTAAGAAATGGCGGTCTTCGGATGTTTTATTTAATAGCCATTGGCAGTAACTGTTCCTGATCGGTAAGTCTCTCGATAACAAAGCTTGCACCTTCCGATATTTATAAGGTTTGCGTTTGTTACGTTTTAGAACCTTGTGGATGGTTCTATGGCAACATCTAAACTGCCGGGCGGCTCTGTGGAGACTCGTTGTCGGGTTGCGGGAAAAATGATCTAATATTCGTTCGTCCCATGCAGCGGGTATTTGCCGCGGTGGCACTCCCTCCTGTTGCGGCACTACACGTTTATTGTCCCGTAATCTTTGTACTGCCAACTGTATGGTGCGGGCGTTCCTAGGGCAATTGCGGCTGTCACCATACCTTTCTCTGTATGTTCGCAGAGCTAATGCTGCGTTTCCACGGCATTCACCGTAAATTAAAATCATGTCAGTGTATTCCGACGCCGTGTAAGTTAGACGAGGCATTGTTGAACACTTTAATTAGGTATACACACACACAACCAAAGTTTAATTACGTGTCCTATCACAATAAAAAACAGTAAATCACAAAAAAAAACACTAACACTAAATAATTATAATAGCAAGTTACGTGTCTTGTCACAATAAAAAAAAAGAAAGAAGTGTCCTATTCACAATAACAAAACAAAATCACAATTGTCAGCGCACGAGTTCGACAAAACAATAGCGGCACAGGACTTCCGTGTTACGTAACGTACATACGTCCCGGAAGGATAGCGTTGGCGCACTGAAAAACCAAGTTTTTTAGTTTTTAGAGGCCCCCCTCGCAAGGACCAAAGATGCAATAGCAACACACTGACCTATTTCTATTTCTTTTACGCGCGTGATGTTTTGCTAATGGGATTGTCACTTTCTGTTGTAGGACGTATTTGCTTATGACTTGCGTAAGAGCGGCAACAACGTATCGTAGATTTATCGTTTTAAGGTGCATGACCTATGCCTATAGACATAATCAGCTGTTAGGAAAAATACATCATGTTCAAACGGGCCAAAAACTTAAAAAATCATTTGCGACTAAACTATTGTTTCAATTTAAATGATATTTGGTACAGAGCTTGAAAATGGTACCTAGTATAAGCAGTTTAAAGGAAAGCCTTTCTGTCGTATCAACTTTGTATAACGTTCTCATTGCTAGGATGCAGGCCTCCTCTTGGTGAAAGGGAGTGGGTCGTATTCTACCAGCAGACCTATATACTTAACAAAATCAACGAGAAATTCCGCTCAAACTTCACTACATTGACAAAATACCTCGAGTATTCGATTGAAAGAACACCCATGCAAATAAGACAATCAACTGCGCTCGCGTAAAGCGTTGTATTCCGGCAAGCGTCATGACTGGTTCTGGTGGCCTTTTCAGCAAAGCCTACCGCGGTAAACATTTTCGTGGTGCCATTTTTGAGCTTGAGTTACATTTCTTGACTTTTATTATTCGTAGGAACTGGCTTATGTGAATTTGACTTTAAAAAAGTATTGATTTTCAGCCTCATTATTATCCACAACCTGACTGCACCCACTCTTGACCACTGTTGACCATAGGCCTCTCTTTTCATGAGCCTATCGCCACGCTCCTGTGCCATACAGGTTCTTCCCGCGGTGTTCTCAGTCTAGTTTGAACAAATTACATTTGTAGGTTGGGTAGCATGAGTATCAAAGTTAAAAGTCGCTTTGACCCCAAAAACCTGTGGCAGTTTTATCTCAAATTCATTATGTATTTGTAACGGTACCTGCATCGGTAATGAGAACGAATTGAGTCTACAGTTAAGTGTAATACACAACTGTGTATGAGCGGTAGATCTTTTTTATTACACATTTGTTTATTTCCTACTAGCTTCCGCCCACGACTTCGTCCGCATGAAACTGCCTCCGACCCATCGCGTCGCATACCATCGTTCGCCCGTGCTACTATTTAGTTTTCGCTTAGCGTTTTTTTCTTTTTTCTTTTGCTCGCCTCTTAAGTAAATAACATATAATCTTCTTCAAGAATTGGGCTATCAAATGCAAACTTTTTCAAATTCGACTGGTATTTCCGGAAATTACTAGGGGGTAATCCACACTATCAGTAGCAATCGGTTTCATTTTGACAGTTCAACAACATTCATTGCATTAATACGTTGTTGAGCAGACACACTTTTCGAACGTAAATGGAGCAATGGATTAGTAATAAGCTTCAAAATGATTCAAATTGAGAGTAATAGTGTGTTACGCAATTACGGTGTCGGGGGTATAAGAGGTTACAAATAAAATTAGTATAGATTTAGTTAAAGACCTGCACCCTAATTGCGTAACACACTATCAATCGGAATCTGAATCATTTTGAAGCAAATTGCTAATCCATTGCTTCATAAGTTCGAATTTTTTTTCCGTGCAACACATAAATGACGCAATGAATGCTGTTGAACTGTCAAAATGAAACCGATTCCGATCGATAATGTGTTACGCGATTGCCCCGCTGGTAATTGTTGACACGCCTACATCCTACCTCTCATAAATATTAACGACAAAGGTGGACAACAAACACAGTCAAACAATGGCACATCAGAACACTTCTATCATGTCAGACGATTACGTAATGTTTACTAACACAAAGAGCGCCACGTGCACCGACACATGGCCACACAGCATACACACACTCAGAAGCCTAAACACCATTAATACATAAGAGTTATGGATGTTTTATCTATTATAAACGGTCCGACCCTTGCTCGACAAGCCAGCCCGCGCCGCTGAGCAAGTAGCTTTAAATTCCCCAAATAATAATTCGACCCAGCCTGACCATTGCTGCCCTCCCCTCAATGACCCACTAAGCCGAGGCCCGAACCCCACAGGGGGTGCCCTTAGTGCTAGTCATTTAAATATAAATCCTTAGTTTGTAAGCCCTGGCTGGGGGCCTTAAAGTAATTTTTGGCCACCACAGGATAGCCCGGTTAAGCAGTATGGCAACCTCCATGAGTTGCACAACTGCGAGTGGACATACCTAAAAAAAAAAAAATCTATTATAATCACATTTTTTTTCAAGGACATTGAACTACGACTCAAAATGTGACGCAAATTATCCAAAAATAACAAGGACTGTTTTTCGGGCTTCGATTATTCTTATAGATTATGGAAAATCTTTTAAATGCACGTTATCATTGTCACCGTGACATTGAATTTTATCCAATGCGTAGAACATACAAAACATAAGTAGGTACCTTATGTTTTGTGATAAAATTTGACGGGTCTTTTTGATGTTTCGAAACTCTGATTAATGATGTTTTTGTCACGTGGTTGTTTAAAATGATACTTTGACTGCTCTTCAACTAACCATAGTTCGCTGCAGCCCAAAAAAGTAAAGGACATCGATGTAGGGATGAAAGATAATTCAGTCTGAGAATGTATAAAGAACTAGCTTTTGCTAGAGGCTTCGTGAAAGTCGGAAATTATGCCAAGGGAACGTAATATCGGGATAAAAAGATTTATATGGCCTAACCTAGGTCTATTCGTGTGCCTTCCAAAATCGTATAGGCGTGAAAAGGTAACAGACAGACAGGCTGTCAGGGCAAGGCAGAGTTACTTTTCGATTTATAATATAATATTAGCACGGATAGCTTGTCACACTATTATAAAGGCGAAAGTTTGCGAGTGTGTTTGTATATTTGTTACTTCTTTACGCGCAAACGGCTGAACGGATTTGGATGAAATTTGGCACACAGATAGTTTATAACCAGGATTAACACATAGGCTTTTATCCCGATATTCCCACAGGATCGACACTTATGCGGGTGAAACCGCGGATCGCAGCTAGTAATCCACAAATGACAGGTTTTCTTTTTACAAAATCATCGTAAGTACGTGAAGCCAATGCAGGAAGTATTTACTTAGGGCGCGGTAGGAAATAATCTGCGGTCAAGGAGAGGGTCACGCGCTCACTGCAAATAAACTTATACACAACACAGCATACCTACAGGTACCATGCAAAGATGGTTAACAGGATAAGAGACTCAAGCAAATGCTTCAAGACCAAAAATGCGAGTAGAATACGGAATTTCGACGCACTAAATATCGATCAATGCTAACGATGCTATAAAATTGCGACAAGTTACTGCGAAAGACAGTCTCTGCGAAGACACTTCGATCCACGTTACCGCGATAGATTTTCACTGAGCTGCGATACTACTTGACTTCGAAGTGTACCTTATAAATAGGGTTACCAGTTTAAATATATTATTGTATAGAATCAAGTTCTTCTAACTGAACAGGCAGCTGTGCTGCTAGCGAGTTTGTTATTTTTTTTAAATTTTTTGCTGAATTGGCCCGCTCTTGACCTCGATCACGCCTGATGGAAAGCGATGGATGAGGTCTATGATGGAACGAGCGTCCCCAGGGCCTATGGTACTCGAACGCCCACGCATCGACGAAACACAGCAGGCTGCTTGACGCCGGGCTCCGGTGGGAGGGTGGTCGTAAACCAGGCGGAAATTAGCCCTACCACCGCAAGGGAAGAATTGGCCAGTCAAATAAGGTGAAGGGTGTGACTGTCCAGGATGCGCCGAGCGCTCGGTTCAGTTGAGTAACTGGCGGAACAAACTGCGCTATATCGAGGAGGCTTCTTCATGCATCCCAAATTCATTTTCCCAGCTGGAGTACTTATAGGAAGTGGTGACGAACGGGCGTTTTGGGGGATTGTCTCATGTAATTTTGACGTTCGAAAAGTGCTGATTCTCAGTCTAGTTTGAATAAATGACTTCTTATTTTGAAACGGACACGCAGACTGATGCACGAGCTAGCCATTATTCCGAACTATCATGTCCAGTGATCACGATTACCGTGTCGTTGCTAGGCTGCAGGCGAAAATAGCTTCATAGATAGGGTTACCAGTTTAAATAAAAAGACAGATTTAGCACTTGTATTGTGTATTTATTATGCTTTTTGTTTTATCTCATTTTATGCTGCACTGGTTGACGTCATCACACGTCAACGCCAGCTATCACGCTTAGAGTCACATTCATTACGTTGAGCGATGGTCGTTTTGCGTGAATGTGACGCGTATTTTCCCCCCAACTTGTTTTTTTTGTGCTTTCTTTGCGTCATGTTTTTCACAAATAAACTTTTTTTTTTTTTAATACCTAAATAAAGTTTGTAATGAGATGAAAACATTAACCCATATTCTAGAACAAAGCTCTCAAGCATGTCAATTTTGACGATATAGGTGCAAGATATTTTGTTTTGGCAACTGGTGAATATTCTACAAAATGTTTAAACGCAAAAACAGCACATGACACATGGCGTAGCGACAAAGCACAAACATTTGACATTACTAATGACGTTTCCATTTGTAAATCATGCGAATGTGACCTGCCGAGATATTCTGGAATCCTGAAATGACAGGGAACAGACGTTAAGCGTCGCAATCATTGAGGAGATAAAGAGTGAACAAATGTCTATAATAAGTACCTACGTTGCAAGTTTGACAATCCAAAGGTGGATGGCGCCGATGGGGCCGACCCAAAAAAGGTGGAATTGGCGAGATGATTTGGACACGTACCGCGAAGGCTGGTGCGAAGTGGCGTAGAAAAAGGAACAGAAGTGCTATCCTGTGTAAGTTCTGTACCTGATGCTAGAGATTGACACTAGTGATAGCGCACTTCACTTAAGTTTAGACGGAAGATTTTTACAGAATAGATCGACTGTAGAAAGCCTTTGTTCGGTGGAGGGACAGTAGACACTAGAGCAAAAAAATTGGCAACCCTAACTAAAGATACGCTTGAAGTGCACGTATAAAGCCATTCATCTTTATCATCTACAAGTATCTGCAATTGATAACAACTCAATGGTAAAGACTTTGGACTTATTTTTGAACGATAAGGTCGAATAACATGAAGATATTATAGTACAACTAAGCTTAATATACTATCAAGTAAACGTCATCACAATAAATCGATCCTGAGCAAGTTTGCCAAGTTTAAAGTGACAGTTTAACAAAATTCATTGCATTATTTACGTAGTTGAGCAGACAAATTTTTCGAACATTTAATTAGCAACTAGCGACCCGCCCCGGCTTCGCACGGGTGCAATACTGATACTAAGTACAGGTATTTCAAGAATGCCAGCACGCGCCGCCGCGGCCGATACCGCAGCAATCGCTATGTCCCTGCATTTTAAATCTGTAATATCTTCGAAACTATTCATTTAAATTACATGCTGTTATCAAAATAAAAGAAAATTAACACTTTTTTTCGTGGCGTGTGGGAACCGTAATAATATTTGGCAATAAAAATACCTACATAGATGTGGATTGGGATTATAGGCACTACATAATTATAATCACAAAAAATGGGGTAAAATAATTTACCTAGCCTAGCAACATTTTCATTGTAATGGCGGCTGTCAAATTTACGATTTATTATTTTGTTTTGATGAATGTTTTATACAAAAATATAAGATGCTAGGCTGTACTTAAACGTGAAATGGTATCTTTAAACGTTTTTCATGATTATATGATGAGCTGTGACACCCTTTCACTGCACAGTACGTAATTTTTTTGCGAAACTGCGCGAGCTCTTTACAGTAATACTTGGTCTTGAGTACTGACGCGCCGAAAGGCGCGTCCATGCCATACAATCTTAGTACTTTACACCCTGCAACACAGCATCGTGATAACCCAACTTATTACAGATGACAGTACATAAGATATTATTTCCAGCTAGTTAACAGCTTTACAATTTTGTAGTATTTTAATCTACTAGTTTAATATTGTAAATCCAGAGGCGCTGGTATAGCGTATAGTGTAAGAAAATAAAAAATATTCAAAACTTAATACTGCACTAAGGTTTACAATGTTCTCCTTAAATAAATGGTATAATATTAGTAGTACTATTAAAAATGTGTTGCTATAAGTAATTAATTATTTGCTAAATAAGAGTTTGAAAGTTGTAATGGAGAAAAAGACACACATTTGTTTATTGTAAATATAGGGTTTGTTAGAATAAATGAAATATAAAAGTACGTGTCCATGATGATAAGTCATTTATGCTGAAAAATATGTCGAAACAAAAATACTTTGGCAAGAATTTAGACATATTTAAATATATGCCCTGGCAGCACTGGCAGCTGGCAAGTAATAACAGGGTTACCAGAATGGGTATTTTTTCGCAATTTCGGGCAAAAATTTGGCTCCTGGAGAAATGAAATATTTGGAGAAATGTTTGAAAAGAGGAAAAAAAATCATGGAGAATTTTCGGTATTTTTAATATTATAATTATTCGATGCTAATCGATGAGAGTAATCGACATATTTTATCAAGCCATACATTTCCAGTATAAGATGACTTCTTATTGTACGACAACCCTATACAATGTGAGCTCAGCTAAAACCGGAAATGTATAGCTTGATATTATTTCGTCGTGTGTACCTCTAGAGACACCAAAGAAAAAAACGATGTGCATCATGGTAAGCTATTTTAGTAAGTAGAAGCTTGAAGTTCAAACTATTTTTATAGATTACTGGAAATAATTTGCTTGATGGTTAATTAATAAAATCTACTTACTACATTACTGATGTCCATTTAGTTTCAATCAAAGAGCGTGCAATGCTCTTTTATAATTATGTCCATGTTGTGTTCAGTTAGGTTAGTCTACTTTATTTTTGTCATTAAAAATTGTTTCCTAATGGTTACAATTGCATAACCTTTTAAGCGCTTAGGTACGTCGGATTAATCCGCAAATATTTTCGTGTCCATTTCGCCAGGGTCGTATATTAACGACCAACCCGAGCTCGTTTACTCTGGGTTTTTTTATTAATTAAACTGTTTTTTTTTTCAAATCACTGTGCCGGGCGCTGGGGGCACGACAACTGTTAAGAAGTCGGGCGGTTTTTTTTTCTACTACAAAGTATTTGCCTTTGGGTAAAACTAAAAAAAAAATGTATCATTTTGGAGAAAAAATATTTCAAATTTGGGGAAAAATAAAAAAACACATCTGGCAGCCCTGAGTAATAAACAAAAATGGTTGCTGAATGCTGTTGTTTCGATGTCGTTCTGCTGTAATGTGTAATCGTTCTTCGGTGTCCGCTACTAAGTTAAATCTATGTGTGTTGTGTGAGGTGCAGAGAATATTCTGGGCGTGGTTCGTTGTGTTACCCAAATGAAAGTTTTATCTATCTATTTTCACAAATTCAGGACGTGTGCCATATAATCAGTGAGATTTTTTAAACGATCTTATTGCAATGATCTAAATAAAGTTATAAGTGGAAAAAGAAAAAAAGACAATAATAATGTTCTTCAGAGTATGGCTGAAATATACTACAATAAATCTTACAAAAAGAAATGAAAGTGTCAATATTGTTTTATTTCCCATTTATTTAGATTAATGTAATTCAAATAATATCTAAATATTCTTGTAACAGAGTTATCTGCTACAAGAATATTTAGATAAAAACAACATTAAGGATGGATATAGATCGCGCGAATAAAATACTGCCGACACGGATGTAGTTTAGTATTTTCATCGCAGAGGGCGCTTTTTATTCTGTTATCATCCAAATCTCGCGAGATGGCCCTCTATTTCAGTTTATACAAAGTACTCTTTGGGCGCGTCAGTACTCAAACGCGGTTCTAAGCCTATTAATTCTAATAATACATGCATGCATGTGATGTCGTAAATAAACACATTTTTTGCGCTTACTTTTCAAACGCTGGCTGAACCCTACGAGATAGGTCAAACTAATGTACTACAGTATTTTACACCTTAAAAAGGTCTACAAAAAAGTCTGCGATGGTATATGTCTATCTCTTAGGGATAACACACAATAATAAATTTTTATCCTTTACTTTTTACGAGAAATAATGGCTTATTTACGAAGCGATTTTAAGCAATACAGCATTAATCCTTATCCAATTAAGTACCTTAAATACATTGTGCATTTAATATAGATAAATATGGCCCTTTACAGCATGTAATTTAAATGAATATTTTCGAAGATATTACAGATTGAAAATGCAGGGACATAGCGGTTGCTGCGGTAGCGGCCGCGGCGGCGCGTGCTGGCATTCTTGAAATACCTGTACTTAGTATCAGTATTGCACCCGTGCGAAGCCGGGGCGGGTCGCTTAGTAAATAATAAAGAACGCTAAGTGAAAACGAAGTAACAGCGGGATGCGAAGCGGTGCGTCGGAGGACAAATAAATTTCACGCGGACGCGGTCGCAGGCAGAAAAGCTAGTAAGTAATAAAGTAACATTTATAATATTAACAGCCTACTCGACAAATGGATAAATAAAACCTCGAACCCGTCTAAGGAGTAAACTTACCATATTAGGTAGAGGTGAAGAATTGAAGATGCTATGAGTCACACGACGAAAACGTTAGTTCACAGAATTTGGCATCAATTTTAAACTCACTGTTTTATTTGGATCTATCACAGCACAGATTGATGGGATAATTCCGTGTAATTCTACAAAATGATATTACGTATCACGTAAACAGGAAGCCACGGATAAAGACTAACTCATACCAAGGATAATTATATTGTTATAGCCTCGCAGGTTATATTAACACATATTAATAGATTGAATGACGCACAACTGCATTGTAAACAAAAACATTAATGCAAATCCACTCGAAGTATGGAGTGAATCATTGAACAGAACAGAGGGGCAATTCTCGTAATTTTTAAGGTGAATGCTTCAGGTAGCCCGCGAAATTCGTAACAAGTATGTGTTTACTTATATTATAATCATTAAAGTCATCAATACGACTATAAGACCATGTAATCCTTCCTAACTACGACAATTCCATGATGTTAGGATTGCCTGGTCTTAAAGAATTGTATTGATGACTTTAATGATTACAATTTATTCTGTAAATACATCCTTGTTATAGCCGCAAATCAAATTTAGATCATCACAATATAACCTAATACTGACTTGCAAATTGCAAAAAACGTAAGAAAATTTGGATTTCGCGGGCTACCTTGAGCATCCACCTTAACAACGTTCACAGTCAGATCTCAGTCTCAATCTGTCAAAAATACTTCAAATTGAAAAACTTGTCAAAATGTAGGGAACATTTTTGACATTTGTTTGTCGCCGAGATGAGACTGCGACTAGATTTTGAACGTTTTAAATTACGAGATTTGGCCTACAGGTTCCTATAAGACCTTAAACATCCATTTTAAAGACGGACCGCTTAATTAACTATATTTAAGTACATTAAAATATCTTCCACGAGGTGCAACACTGAAATGTATGTCCAGCGCACTGGGCAGTCAGACCAGCATGCTGACTGGCTATTCCTTTACTTCATGGTATTACATGGTTCTGACTGAGCGGTTCCGATACCTGAAAAGATTTAGGGGTGGCCTTTACCCTACAGAGGGACATTCATCCAACTCTTGTCCTTATTATTTATTTGGGCAGCATGTTTTCCCTTCTTCTTCCATATTTTTCCATCAGTCGTCAGCCCCTTTCTAGCCAATATATACCTATCATCTTTCTCACAATTGCAATCGAACCATCATTTCTTTGGTCTTTCCCTACTCTCATAGCTAGTTTAAAAAAAAATGGCATGACCTGCCATGACATTTATGAAGAAAGAAGACGGTAGTGATCAAACGTCTTTTGACATAATGACCGTGGTGGTCATTATATCAAAAGACAAACAGATAGATTATGTTGAAAAAATAGTCACTGACAACGTGCTGTTAGCAGACAAGAGGATGAGTGGCCTATCGCTATATCACTGAGTCATATTTAACGACATCCTTGCACGAGGCGACGCGACGGCTTAATTCGTTTTCCTGACACTGCACCTCACATGTGTTTTCAATTAGTCGTCTGGGTCAAATCTTTCTAGAATCTTCTAATCAATCAACTCAGCCTATCGCAGTCCGCTGCTGGACATATGCCTCTCCCAGTCTGCGCCATAACACCCTGTCCTCCGCCTTCCGCATCCAGTCTGTCCCAGCCACCTTCTTTAGGTCGTCCGTCTATCTAGCTGGGAAGCCCACGCTTCGCTAGTTTGGTATAATTATCCGAAAATACGCTCAAAAGTAAGTGACTGTAACCGCATTGTTCCTTTAAACCTGCAACATTTTCGTACTTGCCGATCGATTCTGTAAAAATCTCACCGTGATAACTTAGGTGAAGTGACCGTGAAGTGAGCTATCAATAGGGGCAATCCCTAACATCAGGTGGAATGACAGCTCACTTCACTTTAGTTTTCACGGTGAGATTTTTACAGAATAGCACTGCTGGATAGCCTTAGCACTAGCTAGCTCTTCGACACAGTTCTTCGATCCACCGCACGATGTGGTTATATATCGCGATGTACACCTGCTTGCTATCCTCTTACTTATAAACGTTGTATAGCGTCTGTATAGTTACACAAAGCTTTATCTTCTTCTTTCGAAAGTCAAATTACTGACGACTGAAAGAGAGTAATCGATGTGTAACTATCTGTATGTGTATTATATCACCTGATATAATATGTTTATTAGTGAGGAGACATATCTATACCAAAGCTGAAGAGTTTGTTTGTAATATTTTTGCTTTTGATAGCCCAATTCTTGAGGAAGGCTATAGGCTAGGCTACTACACCACACTAAGACACTTAGGAGCCGAGCACAAACAAAAAAAAGTCAAAAAGAACTTAGTAATAGCGTGGGCAGGCGATGTGGGGTGTATTGATCGAAGGATGTGGGTGAATCGTCGGGGGAACAAAAAATTCATGAGGTCGAAATCATGACAGAGCTAGTTTTCTAATAAGTCTCCCTATACTACCCATGAAACACACTTAAGTCAGCTACTAATTAGTATTGCAACGCGACGTGTAAATAAATACATTGTGCGAGGTCGTCTGCTAATAAGTAGGAAGGGTATCCATCTCCATCCGTCTGTGATGGCTATTTCTAGAACATGCATACGTTACTATCCTGTTAGTAGTTCGTGCTAGGGGTACTGGTTTTCAGAACGTTTTTTTACGCTACCGATTGGGTTTTGCCATCAGGAATTTCTCCATAGCAGGCCAGAGTCTGGATTTGTGCCTGGCAATTAGGCTCGCTCGCCCCCTATAGGACTTGAACGTGACTGGCGAAATGGAAACCTCTACGTAACCCTTCAGAGATTACAAGCGCGATGTTATGTCATGTGTAAACAGTGTCTATTGCGTTAGTTTTGCTGTCAAGCAACGATTTTTTTTTTACATAAAGGGGTTTGGGTAAAGTTGGCGTCGTTTTGAAGTTGAGCGGCCAGTAATGAAATTTAGATATTATGAAAAAACAGAATAAAGCGATCAAAAGCTAATATGGACACATTTCTCTAAACCATATCGGAACGGAGATATTTGGTTTTGTATTGGTAATTGAAATCGAAGAAGTTATTATATGTTATTGCACTCTTTTAGGTTTCTGCCGTATTTTTTTAAAAATTCTAAATAAAATACAGTGACGTAGATGAATTATTAATTAATTATTACTATTACTTTCAGAGAAAGTCTTATAGCTTACACAACTTCCGGTATTTATTAAAGCCTTTAAGCCTTTTTTACTGGTTTGTCCTGATGGCCACATCATAGACATATATGGTTTATATGAGGCTATTAAATCAGATGCGACGATTCTCTCAGAGATCTTTAAGAATCCATGTGATCCCTTTCATTGGTTCTTTCATGAGGACGATGTGCTAATATTAGACAGAGGATTCAGAGACTGCATCGTAGATGTGGAGTCATGTGGATACCGTGCATATATGCCCTCATCTAAAGATGACAATGAATACCAGCTTACTACACAACAAGCCAACGATTCAAGAAAAGTAACCATGTGCCGTTGGGTGGTCGAAACCATTAATGGCAGATTAAAAAATCAGTTCCGTCAGCTTAGGTCTCAGAATTTTAATGTAGCTGCAAGTCATCTATTTGAAGAAATAAGAATAGCTGCAGCATTATTAAATGCGTTTGGGGTACCACTGACTGATCATAGGCTAACACAGGAAATAATAAATCGTATACCACACCATAGTCCACGGAATCAACTAGGCGAGTATGTCATTGCGAATAATCTGAATAGAAGAAGGGCTGATTTTGAATCTATGAATGCTGAAGTTCCTGGGCTGGATGACTTTCCTATTTTAAGTGAAGATGATTTAATTCTCTATGCACTTGGAACGTATCAAGTACAACAAGCCCGTAGCTACTATGGAGAACATGTAAAAAGTGACGGTTCTGATTGAAGTATGCAGAGAACCCAATATTAATGATTTTTCGGCGGCAACCTATAACTGGATTGATCTGTGGCTTCTTAGAGGCAGGATTCAATCCAGACATTCATCTAGACGGACATATTACGTGTATATACTCGTAGAAAGACTGGAAAGACAAGATACACAAGGGCTGGATGCAATATTGGGCCACTATTGCTCATGTATAATCGGGAAACGGACCTTAGGCTGCTGTTTGCATGTAATGTCCATTATATGGTACATGGGATGGGGCAGATATCAAAATAATCTGACTCTGCCGGCACAATTTTTAGATACCATTATTCGACATGACATTGAGAACGAAATGGACGAAGAAAATTAATAAATGTGTTTTTACATATCATGTAATAAATGCAATAAAGTATAATAATGTGTTTTTATTATTTCCTAAGGCCCAATACTAATGTCACATTGACAGACGGTCGTGAAACAGTAAAGCCAATATCTAATATCAATCTTCTAAAAACATAACTAAGATTTTTTTCACGCACGACGGTAATTAAAGTCTATAAAGACTACATATTTAAAATCTTCAAATGCAAATATCTCAGCTTCGATATCACTTAGGATAAAAATAATTGAACATATAAGTGTACTTAACACAGCAGAACAAAGTAACATGAAAATTATTGGTGGCCGCTGAAAAAAAAATGACGCCACAAGTCCATACAAAGTTACTCAAACCCCTTTACTTTCCATAGGAAACACTTTCTTTTTTTCATTTGTTCCTTGTGGAACAGGCTAAGGTCAGGGACCATGCTGCCTAGTCATCAGTAAAAGGAAACATAATTTGTAGTTGACCTGTCAAAATGACAGCGATTATCATAAGAGTTGCGTTCCGTAAAAGAAATTAAACCTGCGGCCTTACCGCAGGTTTGAAGCGAAACAACTGATAATTCCCATATTTTTAACAGGCAACATTATCGGGATCAGTCCACAAGAGCGAAATAATCAGTTAAGTGCAAAAAGGTCGAGGTCCACAACAATAGCGGGTCGTAAACAGACTTGTTCAGTGATATTACGTGACTTGCAACCGCCATTCGTGATAACTATTAGGATTAATTATCACAACAGTGTATTGTGCTAACAGTCTTCAATTATTATAGCTTCGATTATGAGGTTTCCATACGATCAATGAAAATATGTATGATTTTCCTGTCTTTAGGTTTAATTTCTTTTACATACCAAAACCCCTCCGAGCCTCGGAAAGCACGTTAAAACGTTGGTCCGGGCTGTCATTAGTGGATCTTTGACAGTCGTTGCGGGTCGTCAGAAGCTCAAAGTCTGAAAACAAGCCTTACCAAGGGGTTTTACGTTACCCAGTTAGGGTTGTGGAGGTCTGATGGGAAGTCGCTCCATGTAAAATACTGGTATTTAACTGCATCCAGTTAGACCGCAAGCCGACCCCAACATAATTGAGAAAAGGTTCGGCAGAATGATTAACCTATACCTACACTTTGTAATCGGCAGACTAAATCAGGAACCGCTACTAACAAAGATGGCGACTATTTTTAGAGCAGTTTAGAACTGCCAGATTGATTCATTTTTATTGGACACCAATTTAAAATGGCCATGGACCGTGAATTTGACTCCTGGAGTGGAAACCACCCAAATTAAGCTGTTGACCAGTAGCTACAATTTGCCTTGGCTCAAATTAATTACCAATTAGAATTAGGTAGGTACTTACTTACATTGTCAGTTGGTTGTTGAAATGCTGACTAGCTACAAAGATAATCTTTACACTAAAGATTTTTTTTAATCCGACTGGCAGTTCCGGAGATTGGCGCGTTCAGACAAGCAAACAAACAAACTCTTCAGCTTTATTTGAAAACAAAAAAGTATTTGATAGCCCAATTCTTAAAGAAGGCTATAAGCTACCTGAAATCACGCTATGACCCTTAGGAACAGAGCAAAAATTAAGTGATAGCACAAGCAGGCAATGTGATGGAGTGGGTCGGGGAAACAAGAAATTTCACGCGGACGATGGCGCAGGCAAAAGCTATTTTCTAACAAAGAGTAAGAATTAAGTGTGAACAACAAATCCGGGAACATCAACCAACACACTTTATAACTTAAAAGTTCATGGAAACAAAAGTAATAATTTTTATTTTCTTTCGTGATTCACCTGTTTGCTGAAAGTTTTTAATTTTTGGCTAAACCTATATTGACAAACAATAAATTAAAAAATGTTGGCATCGTCTCAGCAGTTTCAAAGTTCAAACTCTGAACTTTATTTATAACAAAAATACAATTATATTTCGCTTTTAGCGATAAGACCGCCCATTATATTACTCCTTTATATCTGTAATTTGAATGATGACTACAAAATTAATGATAAATGATTTATTTTCTGTAAGTAGGTTTGTACTTAAACACTTTTACACACGTCAATATTATTATTATTTTTAAACTAGATGAGGTCTGCGTTTCCTATCTGACTATTCTGAGAAGAAATGCCGAAACAAACTTAGAGGTCACAATCTCTTTTAAAGGGTATACTCCCAACGGCCACCACTAAAACAGGCACCAGTGGTGGCCGTAAAATCTTGCGGTGACTTGGTCAGATGATGTGTGTAAAGAGTATTCTATCTTTTTATAATAGTACTTATGGTGGCTGGAATATTGACGCGAGACCTGTTACCATGGACTCAGTACATGTATCAGGAAGCTCCAGCGGTAAAATTTTGGGACTGGGCTGGCTACGTCTGCCGCATGCCCAAAAACTTGTGGGCCAAAATAACCACCACTTGGAGCCCTGACACAGCTAGAAGGCGTCGCGGCAGACCCCGTAGAAGATGGCGGGACGAGCTGGACAAAACAAACGACCAGTGGTCCACTTTAGCCCTGGATCAAAAGAGCTGGAAGTCAAGGGGAGCGGCCTTTGCCCAGCAGTGGGCTGATGCAGGCTACAGTAACAGTAACAATATGACAATGAGGTCAAAATTTATGGAACAGCAATTTTTTTTTAATACCCGTCAAAAATTTCCCGCTGGGCGTCCAAAATCATGTGCAGACGCCAGCACATCCAAGCTACTACAATCTGTCAGATTTCTTTAATAGATTTTCAACTTTATCGCTAAAGTTTAAGGTTCAATGTTAATTGGGAAAATTTTACACTTTCGGGTAGCTTGGTGTGCTGGCGTCTGTACAGACAGACGGGAGGCTTTAGCGATAAAGTTGAAAATATATTAAAGAAATTTGACAGATTGTAGTAGCTTGATGTGCTGGCGTCTGTACCTACTGAATCCATGGTAACATTATGCGTCGATGTCCACGCCAGTCTGTTTACCTACTATGTTGACAAAAGTTAATTTAAAAATCGTTGGCATCGTCTCAACAGTTTCAAAGTACAAAATCTGTTACAATGGATAAAAACATTTAAAAATAACGCTTTTATAATTTCTTCCATGACGATATTATCGTGGTCGTCCACTTTCACGTCACAACTATAGCAAAAACTACTATATAACAACTTAATATAATGTATGGAAATATATGAATACGCTTTCAAAGTTCTGTTCACGATAATGTTATAGCATAAGCATTGGCCCCGATTCTGTTGTTCACAAACTAAACTAAATTTAAGTTCAGTGCATCTTTTTCTTTCCATTTCATTATGAAAAGGACAGAAGATAAATATTAGTTTAGTCCTGTCAAATTAGTCAGCGCCTGACGTAAATTGACGTATTTTTAATAATCTAATTTGACGGGACACTAATATTTATCTTCTGTCCTTTTCATATTGAAATAGAAATAAAAAGATGCACTGAACATAAATTTTGTTTAGTTTGTGAACAACAGAATTGGGACCATTATCAGCCTATGATTTTCTCACTGTTGAGTTGAGACATAGCTTCCTCTATTCGAGAGGGAGTGGGCTGTAATATACCACGCGGGCCTAGTGCGGGTTGGTAGATGTCACATCCACATAATGTCTTCGAATTTTTGGCTGGGGACATGGACATGCAGATTTCCTCACGATGTTTTCCTACAACGTTTCGAGAGCAGTGGTGATTGAAATTATTTACACAAAGTAAAGCGCCTTCCTGGGTCCGACTTCGAACCCACGGCCTACAACTCATAAGTCAAGGACGTTACTATTAAAACCCACTGCTCCAACGTTATAACGCTCAACTGTTGCAAAAATCAAATTTGATTTATAACAATAGAAATTCAATTGTGTCTCATCAGTTGAGCTAGTATAAATTGAATGGACGACATTTTGATAAAAACAATCCTTGACACTAGCCATAAAACTATCAATGACGCGACGTTATTAGGTATGGCAACACAAAGAGTATTTTCAAACAATGTAATACAAAGGGACAGTTTACACTGTACTACAGTCTACAACTGAATAAAGGAATAGGAGACGGACGACAGAACTATTTTTTAGTTTTATTTACGAATGCAGTCGCTTTTAAAATTATGTATCTTTGTTTGGGTAATAATGACGAAGCAAGGTCCAGGAATTGCTGCGAAAGCTTGTTCTAGGAAATTAATTACCACAAAAGACAGTATAACATAGCATATCATCACGCATTTACTCTCAGAAGCATTAGGCAGAGATGTACAGACGCCAGCACATTAAGCAACCCGCAACTGTCAAATTCTCCAAATCAACATTGAGCCTTATGCTTTAGCAATTAAGTTTAAAATCTATTAAAGAAATGTGAGATTGTAGTAGCTTAATGTGCTGGCGTCTGTACACCCACATTTCGCCTCTAATGTTAAGGTTCTATGTAAATGGGATGAGCCTATTACCAATACCGTCAACCGGGCACAAAACCACTCGGGGCTGCTATTGAGAAATTCGAGATGTAATAATCCAATCCAATAATACTTTGCCCGACCCGAAAGTCTAAATCTAGAAATTGTTTAAATATTATGTACCCAAGAATTGTATGGTAAAGGCAGAGGGACAATACAGGCTAGTTAGATTCGATCCTTTTATAGAACGTCTGTCTTCTCCTTTACTTCACCAACGTTTTCAAGGCAGTAAGCGACGTCGAACCGTCTATTCACAGACGCAAAGATTATAACAGCATCAACACATATCTCGCTGTCTACATTAGCCTTTATTTTATTTTTTCTAATGGCAATCGATCTATTAAACTTTTTCTTTTCTCAAGAACTTAGCAAACTTATTAGTATTATGCCAGAACTGTCAAATCCTAACAACCTTGTTTAATTAAACGTAATAAAACACGTTATTAAACTTGCTTTTTTAATGTAATGCCTTTATCGTCGAAAGGAACACGCGGTAAATGCAAGTTGTTTATTTACTTAGTCGCTGCAGCCGTGAGCCGTGACTCATTGTCGGTCATGTCCAAAGTGCGATCTGCAAGGTTTCTTTAAGATTTCTAAGAGCTTCTACCTGGTTTTTGTCACGTAGTCTTGAACCGTAAGGATTTTAACGGGTTTGGTAAGATAATGGTTTGGAAAGTTCTAGTCGATCGTGTTTCGAGTGCAATACAGCCGATGGTTCATGGCCGGTTTGAACATAATATAATCAGCCTCACACCATCAATCTCAATCTGAATAATTTTGAAGAATATTGCTAATCCATTGCTTCTTATGTTAGAAAAAATTGTCTGTTCAACTACATAAATAACGCAATGAAGGTTACGCAATTACCCCGCAGTTTTTCAGTCAACATTGTAGAGGACTGAGTTAAATTCGCAACTTAAGTAATTTTTTACAGATTTTTAGTAATTTGTTCCAATAAATCGATTGGCACAAAATAACGCGGTGCTCTGATATAGATAACCTACACGTGTGCCTAATCTCTATTCATGCTTGTATTGATTCACCTCGCTTTAATACCTTACCTTAGTGTATTGCACAGATCTCGAATATTACGAATGGTCTTTAAAAGTTATGAGTTTACTAGCAGCGCCCCGCAGTTACACCCGCATGGCCGCATAAGTGTCGATCCCGTAGGAAAATCGGGATAAGAACTATCCTATGTCCTTTCCCGGGACTCAAACTATCTCTATACCAAATTTCATCTAAATCGGTTTAGCGGTTTAAACGTGAAGATGTAACAGACAGACAGGCAGACACACTTTTCTCAGGAGTATTCAAACGGGAAATGTCGACTTCATTTAGCTTATTTTTTAAACTAATATGACCAGTGTTGTCGATACCCCCTAAATACAAAATAAACAATTTCATTTCAATAAAACTATTTTGTACTGCTTTAAAATTCTCTTCACGATCTCCAATATTAAATTATTTATCAGAGCTGTAATTGAAATTATTTTAGGGAGGAAAACGAAATGAATTTCTTTCCGTTACCACTAATGTTATCGTATAAGGTTCCAAAATTTGTAACGATACTAAAATCTAAAAATATCAATAACGTTACAAAAAAAAAACGTTAAAGAATATTATTTTTGTAGAACAATATTATAAGCAACGTTATAGGTATCAGTAACATAAAGCTTATCCACTTGTAATAACGTTACAGGTGAAAAGTTATAGATTCATTTGTAACGTTATTCTTCATACTTTTCGTCATCATTTTAAGTCATGAAGCTGGCAAGAGTGGCAACTTTGAGTATCCAAATGAATAACGTAAATATATCGTTATCCTAATAACGATAATATTGTTATTGAACAGTTTAAAGATTTCTTTCCGTTTGTCAGTATCGTTAAAGCCAATGAATTAATTTTGGTACAAATAATCTGTACCCGTAGTCTGTACCGGAACTACACGTAACGTTATTTTGAGTAACGTTTCAAGTCCCTGGCAGTAGCACGACCTAGATTTTGACGTCGTCCAACGTCCGTTAGGCGATAAGGGCAGACGGAAAATCTAACTCTGTAGCAACCTAGTTAAATCCTACTATCCTACTAATATTATAAATGCGACAGTTAGGGAGGATGGATGGATGGATGTTTGTTACTCTTTCACGCAAAAACTACTGAACGGATTTTGATAAAATTTTACAGTAATATAGTTTATACGTCAGAATAACACATAGGATACTTTTTATCCCGATATTCCTACGGGATCAAAACTTACGCGGGTGAAACCGCGGGGCTCAGCTAGTAGGAGTATAATTATTGCACGGTTCAAAATTCGTTTAACAATTGTATGAAAAAAAGGTTGAAGGTTGTCGAAATGTCCCAAAACTATGCGTGTCGTAGAAATCATTATCAAATCACATGAAAAAGTTAATTGGATAGCAGTAACAGAAGACCAAAGAAATGGTGGATATGTTATGTGAGACATGACTTAAAACGGAGTGAATACCGAGATGAGGGCGTATGTGAAAAAAGGCATGCTATCCGGCCTCAAATGAATTTCTATAAAGAATATGATGAAAAAGCGAAATACGTCACTAGTTCATCCATATATTATAAAACAGGAAGCATCTCTATTTATAGAAGCTGGTATGGATGCAGTGGCAACATTGACCTAGAGATGACGCGTGGCATCACGCCAAAATGGCGGAATGCCGCCAAAATACTGTTAAAGAATAAATTTGTTGTTTTAATCGTTTTTCTTGCTTTGTTTGATTCTAATTTCTTTGTCAAGTGCCCGAAAAAAAACTGACAGCTAAACTTAACTTTCAATTTATTATACATAGCTATGAATTGATTTTAGACGGATTGCTTTTTCGGCAATTATAACAAAATGATTAAAGGTAGGTAGCACATTAGAAGTCAAAAAGACGTAAGAGTTAGTTGGGGTCGTTGAGGCTGGTGACCTTTGTTTTTATGAAATCATTTGAACGTCCGACTCCGTCTTTAATAATTTGAACTTTGGGAGAAACTGCAAATATTTTTGCGGCTCATCATTTTTTTTCTTCCATACTTCTCTATTAATAGTCTTCTCGGTAGTCACTCCCTTTCTAGCATCTTTCTGACAGTCCATCCATCGCTTCTTTGGTCTACTCGTATACATAGTCATCCACGTTCATACTCAAAACTTTCCTGACGACATTTTCCTCATTTGCGATGACAATGCATTCTAAAATTTTCTAGCAAATGCGACTTTAAAGTTGGTCCCGGCTGTCAATTGTGTCTTTGATCGTCGTTATGGGTATTCAGAAGCCCGACAATTTGACATCAGTCTTACCAAGGAGTATCGTGATTCCCAGGTTCTGGGTTGTGGAACTCAGGTTAGACCGGTTAACCCGACCACAACATAGTTGGAAAAAGACTAGGCAGATAACGATAATGTATCTTCAAAATTCTTCTTGTATTTTCACCACTTCATCTCGTTATAATTTGTAAGTACGGCAGATGTTCCCAGAAAATTAAATTTTCATAAGAAACCCGAGGGACCCTATTATCATCGTCTATATTGACAAGACTTCGACGGCAACAAATTATGAATAATGTAAACAGTTCCGCCCACTCTTCGACGGAAAATAGACGACATCTTCGACCGTATTCGTTTCAATATTAAATTGAGTGACAGACAGCGGACAGCCTAAGCCATTGGGTATAGGAGCGTGAAATTTTGCTCAAAAGTTCCTTTATGAACATCCCCTTATGTTGGCCGAAGCAAGGAAAACTTGTTCAGGCGGAGATTCATAGACGACTCTGCCTTGGGAGTGTAGATGTGGTGCTGTTCCACAAACGATGGGGCACTTAATATCGTGTCCTGCGTGTCCTGTCAACTGCACGTTACAGGAACTGATGGGCGCTGGTGATGGCGCCAAGCACGTAGCAGAATTCTGTGCGGAGTCCATTTTGACTGCCCGAGACACGCTATGAAGAAGAAGAATGTATGTATAAAGCGGGTTGGTCGGATTATAAAAATATTTTTGCGTTTGATAGCCCAATTCTTGAGGAAGGCTATATTAAACTTGACGTTAGTACCCTTAGGAGTTGAGCAAAAAGAAAAAAAAGTCTGAAATTTTCGCTAAGCGAAAACGAAGTAATAGCGCAGGCCGGCGACGCGTTGCGAGTTGCGACGGGGTGGGTCGGGGAAACAAAAAATTTTACGCGGACAAAGTCGCGGGCAGAAGCTAGTGTATGTATAAAGGGGGTTTAACAGGAGATAAAAGTTTGTATGGAAGGCGCTCATTCTTGCCGATGGAAAATCTCATGGAGCACACAGCTTGTATGTTAATAAATTATTAAGTTTAAAACGTATCTACGTCATGTGGCAATGGAAAATGAGTATAAGATCGTAGCTCGAGGCGTTCTATATTTTCTGTCTACCCCCATGGAAAACAAACATGAGTTCACATTATATTGATATGTTATGAAAATACACCATTTTTATTGGTCTGTCATTTGGCCCACACATGTGAGGCTAACCTATATTCTCACGGTCTCAATGACCTCCACTCAAGGTCAGACCCCCGCAGTAAATAATTCGAACCAGACTGAACTCTAGCAGCCTTGATATGACCTTGAGTGTAAAAGCTTTCTATAGTAGCTTAATAGTGACAAAGTGCCACTATGAAACCAATTCCAGGCGTTTTTATTAGGCTATAGACTCACTGGAGCAGTTCCTGATTTTTTTTTGGTTAACTTATTTTGTCCCACAGCTGAGCAAAGGTCTCCCCAATTTTTTTCACTATTTGTGCTGTGCCTTCTCCGCGTTTTATGTCATAGGAGAATTTTACCTTTATCATCTTGGAAACTTTATTATTATTTTTATGTTTTTCTGGTCCTTTTAAACCTATGAGATTAACTACCAAAACCATTATTGGACAAGCTGAATTCCAGTTACATCGTCCGACACTCCAAAAAGTTGAAAAAAAACGCTCACCGATGCAAATTGAGGCTGTCTGAAATAAGACTATAGTCTGTGCGACGTTTCATGGGTCATAAACTGATTAATAAAATCAACAAACTTCGCATAGCACGAGGGTCATTCAAATTTAACTAATTTAAAAGCTTTTAACAATGAACAAGTTCGAACAAAGCTCCAACGATTCTTGTAAAACAACAATAACACAGAAAATTAAGTTGTTTAACCTTGTTCAATATTTCATGACGAGCTCTTTATGTATTTAAATCTTTATTACTAAGCTTCAACTGTAGCTATACCACAGAATAACTAATAGTAATAACGTAGTTATACCTACGTTCTGGCGGTTACGTAATCTAACCTTTAGAATCCCTGGGTCTTAAGTTACGTAAATGTAATATCGCTGAGGGTTATCTTGGACAGTAGAGGGGATAAGGTGAAATATAGGTTATAACTTACAATGCACGAAATAAGGTTATTTTATTTATTTTGACAGAATTTGAGATTGATATCAGAGCGTGAAGGTTCTTAAAATTACGAGAATTGCCCCTCTGCAGATGACTTCTTGTCGTATACAGTGAAACATCGAACATTTGAGTTCCACGCTTGCTCACTGCTTCGTATTAGCGATTTTTTTTTGTTCACGATGTTATTTGTATCTTTTACAATGTATTCGTCACTTTTCACGTGTTAAAGTGGAAATACCAAATAAAACTAAAGTAGATAATTATATTACTTTACAATACAATAAATAATTTCACGAAATCCCTTGTAAAATATAAGTACCTAATAATGATAGTGTTTATTTGTGACAAAGGGGGCAACGATTGTATTGCATGTGAATGCAACGTGATACGGGAGAGGCTGGCAAAGCCCGGGTTTTATAACAATAACAAACTTAATACCTCGTTTCTGGCGGGAGAATCAGGGTTGTCAAAACTGCACCCTTTACTTAACTGCATTACACTCTATAAAACACAATTTTGAAGGATATTGCTAATCAAAAAATTTGTCTGTAAATAACGCAACCAATAATAACGAATGTTGTTGAACTGTCAAAATGAAAGCCATTGCTACTATTAGTGGGTTACGCAATTACCCCGCTGGAGATATATTTTTTTGTAATTTGTTAAGCCGACCGACATCAGACTCTTTACTTGACTGAGGTCCGGTATCCACCAAAGCGGAGAGGAGAGGAAACGAGAAGAGATGTGCTGCGAAACTGGCAGGTTATTTCCACCAAAGCGGAGTGGAGATGCGTAGCGGAGAGTGAACTGGGCGTAGCGGAGATATGTGTGATGGGAATAACTCTTTCGGATGTGCGAGGCGCGGGAAGAACGCAGCGGGGAACGGGCGCGTGAGCGCGAGCGCCTCCAGCCGCCCGGCCGCCTGACTACACACATCTTCGCTCTGTCGCTCCGCTTGCTCGCTGGCGGCACAAAATCTATAGAAAAATGAGACATCTCCTCTCCTCTCCGCTTGATCCATTTCCACCGAAACTACGCGGAGAGGAGATGTGGAGATAACGAAATCTGATTGGTTATTCAATACACATCTCTTCTCGTCTCCTCTCCTCTCCGCTTTGGTGGATACCGGGCCTTAAGGTTCGTTTTTGTATCATTTCACGTTCACACTGCACCGAAAAAATTATACTTATAGGAATAAAGTTCATCTACTCTTTTCATTACATTAATTTATCGTTCCGTAAGCGAGTGAAAGAAGCCGACTGCCGAAATCCAACATCGTTGGATCAGTTCACTAAAGAATTTATTAATCACTTTTGATTCATTTTGTGTTCAGATGTTTCACTTAGGGCTAATTTTTCAATCATCTGATAACTTTATTCGAGGAATAATTTTGAAAATTTGACAGTTATTTCATACAAAAACTGTCAAACGTCAATTTTATTCCTCGAATAAAATTTATCTAGCGATGTAAAAATTAGCCCTTAGAGGAAACGTTGCCAACTAATACTCGGTTCATATAAACAACAAAAACGAATCGTTGCTTACCAATGGTAGCATTTTTTTATTGACAAACTAAGCATATGAATGGATTCGTAACTTATTTTACTTGTGACATCTACATCCACATGGGAGGGTCTACTATGCAAGGCTATGAGGCCCTTCCTTCATTATTGGTAAAGATACAAGAATGTTCATCTTAACCAATAACAGTCAGACAAATTATAGGAATCAGCTATAAGAGACGCAAAAATAAACAAAAAATGAAGAGTTTGATATCTGCATTAGCGAATAAAGTGAGTGTATTAAATAAAAAGTTCGGAAGGCTATGGCAACACTGGATGAAGGCCCCCAATCCTTGCCCAGCATTGGAAAAGCACTGGTTGGTAAAAATCACATTGAATACAAGTTTCAACAACTTCGACCTAAACATATCACAGTTCTCACAATATATAATCTAACTAAAAACTGTAAGGGTATTAAAAAAGTACTTAGAATATTATTTTTATTATTATAGGCATTAGGCACGCCGATAGAGTACGTACTGCGTATGCGTAAAAATATTTAATTTGATTCAAATGGCTGTCTTACGAAATGCAACCGGCTGCAGTTTGTGCCAAGGTCAGAAAAAAAACTCGTCCGTTTTGCAATAAGTTGTTAAAAAATTACGTAGGTACATTGCTATAGACTTCCGAAAAGTTATTAGAAGCCCTAGAATTACGGTAGGACGTCCAATCGTCGCTATAAAAGTACTTTTGAAAAAAAAAAAAACAAATACAAATGGTCAGGTGAAAATCGGTAGGACCGACCTTGCTATAACATCGAACTTATTGAGAAAGCTTAATAAATAATAATCAAATTAGTAATATTACTTACCAAAGTCTATAAATTGTTTTATAGACAGCGGCGAAGGGTTGAATTGCGAGTAAAAATCAAGCATTTTCGTAACATTCGAGAAAATAGCACCTGCTAACCTCATCTTGAATAACTTTTGACAACGTTTACAAACTGAAAAACTGTTAAATGACTACGACAAAACTTATTCACAGTCACAGACGATTAACACACATGTTTTGAAAATTAATAAATTTAATGTTCACCGGCACTGACTTTCCACGAAGAGAAAAATTTTCGACTGAATCAGTGTTGCCCCTTTCTGAAGCTTATATATTTTAAAAGTGACTTGAACTTTGATCCTCAGTGTTGTGAGAACATTATAAAATGTATTCTGTTTGAAATATAAAATAAATATAAATTTATAATAAAATGTATTTCAAGAAATGTTGCTAAAGCTACTTTATTAACTGCTACCCAATTATAATAAAAGAACAAGAAGTCATGAAATAGTAGCTTCGAAACGCAACTGGGTGCTGTTAGTTTTACCGATCAGGTATTAAAATTTAGAATACTTAAAAACATACATTTAAAAAAAAATGTCTGCTCAACAACGTAAATAACGCAATGAATGTTGTTGAACTGTCAAAATGAAAGCCATTGTTATAGAAATAAGGATTGTTTGGTTTTATGAAACCACGGTAAAAATGAAACTTTATCCCTACTCCGCGGCCGACCGTCACGAGACATGCAACACACAGACGAAAAAGTTTGAGACGATGTAATAAAAGTTTCATTAATAATTTTGTGTCAAGATTGTGTGTAACTACAATCTGTCGCAGCAGAAAAAATCTTTTTTATGGATAACATAACTAATCAATTTTTTAATTATGTTTTGATAGAATCAATCACTGGCAAAAAAGCAAAATGTGATGTGACACTGACACATTTGATTTGACGTTTTAGTAAAGTACTCTTTGAGTTGAATTTGACGTATAATTAAAGGGAAGAAAAAATTTCCAGACAGGGCAGCGGCCACTACTTTTTTTTTAAACTTTACCTAGAGTAAAGTAACTTTACTCTATGGCAGCGGCACTCGGCAGCGGCCAGCGCAGGGCCCACAGACCACAGAGTACATTTATTTATTGAGTTAAGCGCAGCTGCCAGCTGTTCAGTTTCAGTAGCTAACCAAGTTTTCTGAACCAAGGAAAGTAGTTATACAAATTATATTTAGAATTAGGATGTTAGATTAGAAAAGAAGCTACACTGATGAATAAGTTACAGTTCCTCATTCCCAAACCTGTCTGTTTCCAATTGCGTACAATAAGTTATGCTTCTGTGAGTTCTCCCCATTCTATCCCGATTCCATCTTTGTTTTTGTTGCTCTATTACCATTTTCCTCCCCTTAACTTATCATCATTTTTCTGAGGATCTAATTTGCATCATTTCATTGATTCATATGCCGACCCACTGCGCTTATTATTCTCAGCCGTCGATTTATTTCTCTCTTCTCAGCTGTAATCTTATAATGTATAGAAAACATGTCGATAAATCGAGGTAAATGGGTAAATACGATGTATTTCGCTTTGTATTAATGATAGTAAATTCCATAATTGTAGTAACTTAGTGCTTGTAATTAAACCTATTACACAAATATGTAGCATAACATTTTCAGTAAAGTAACCAAAAGTACAGCTCATTTCAAACTTTATGCCAGCTAAGAATATGAGACAAGTCTGCGCTGTAACAAATTCATGTGTCAGCTGGGGTGAGGGCAGCGGGATTGTCCGAAAGGGTTACCACTACCACGGAACATAAAGGGCTAAGGAAGGAACATGGGTGGGTTTTAGTCAGTAAGAGTCTGACACTCCCTTCTGCTCCACCCTGAGCGCAAGGGGTCATTTGATGATATCCCATCCATAAAAAAAAAAGCTGGGGTGAGGGGTGAGGTACTGCACAGTGAATAGCGAGTAGAGCCGTCATAAAGTTGGAAGTGGGCTGTAATTTAGTTTGTAAAAATCTGATCAATTAAGTCACAACAGTTATGTTTTTATTTCGATTTCCAAGATAATATTTACATAATTTAACAAGTCTTATCATAATAAGTCATAGCATTATGTATTTAAGGTGTTAAGCTTTAGACCATCGAACTGAACAACTTTCACTATGGGACCAACTCTGAAATCAGTAAAAAAATTCAGCTGTTTAATATAAAAGTTCAATATCTAATTGACCAAAATGTATGAAACAGCTGATTATTTTTCGTGATTTCAGAGTTGGTCCCACAGTGAAAGTTGTTCAGTTCGATGGTCTAAGTTTGTCGGGTTAATTTTTTAACACTGTAAAAAAGGGAGGGCACAGAATCTGAGGGCATCAAAATTTTGTCTGCATCACTCTCACTCAGTAGAATAAGTGCCCAAAAGGTAATGCTGATTCTTTGGCCAAAAAATAGTTTAAGTACTGTTGAAGTATTAAATGACTGTTGAGTTTAGTTGAATAAGGTTACAAAAACTTGCCTAGAGTTATGACTAGTTTTTCAGATAGCATGGACTATGAAACATACGGCTTTATTTTTTTTTGTTTTATTTTAAATTTACATTTTTATTGTTTCACATAAGTATTTAAAAAAAGGTGTAACCACATATTATAGTTTTTTATGGTAGACATTCCCGGTTATTTCATGTACCTACCCCAGTAAATCCACCCTAAGGTGGATACGCGGAAACGCATGTCCGAGGATCAAGCCTTTAAATTCCGTTTATCCAACTAGCCCTAGGGTGGATTCTCGGATATGCATTTCCGCGTATCCACCTTAGGGTGGATTTTTTGGGGATGATAAAGGGGATAACTCGAAATTCCACAAAATGATTAAAGTACAAGCTATGCGCCTGATGGGATATCTCATCTACAAAAATGATTAAATCCATACAAACTTCTATCCCGTATTTTGCTCCTTTAGGAGATGAATTTGAAAAAAAATCCTTCCTTAGTGCTGACCTTTGCTATACAGGCTGGTAGGGACATTGACACACTACCAGAAGGCCAATTGCCGTACCTAATTAAAAACATTCTAAATCTAGTCACAGTCTCATCTCAGCATGTAAGGAAATTAGCAGTATTTCTGACAGATTGAGACTGAGATCAGACTGAATGTTCTTAAAATTACGAGAATCGTCCGTCTGTTATCACGGATTCAGTATATGATTCTGGACCTGCATTGAAATTTTTCAAACGGCTTTTTCCTGCAAAAGTGCAATGCATGGAAAAATGTATGGAAAAGTTGACGCTGATGAAACATTATCTCGATGTCCCCTGCCACCCTGTCTGGAAATCTTGTGAGAAATTTCATGCTTCTAGACCCAGCGGTTTAGGCTCTGTGTTGAATCTCAATGAATGAATGAATGTACCTATTTAAGATTTTTGTTAAGTAGATGTAATAGCGAAAACTAATTTGAATCTACAAATTTTAGAAGATGCAAAACGTCTTTGTATACGGTACATTAAAACGAGGAGAACCAAACCACTATTGGTTGCAAGATGAGAAGAATGGTGTTGGGAAATATATAAATGATGGAGTCACCAAAACACGGTATCCTCTCATTATTGCAACAAAGTATAATATACCATTCCTGTTGCATGCTCCGGGGACGGGGTACAACGTTCATGGTGAGAATTTCATTCGTTATTATTCACGTTTTGGGCCATTCATTAGGGCTTTGAAGATCCGTGGCATACCTACCTACCTGTCCGCCATTTAGATTTTTTTCCAAAATGGCGGCACCACATGATTCCTTTTGAAATCGATGGCTAGCATCAATGCAAACAGACAGGTCAATTAAGTGTGTCATCCTGTGACATGGGTGGCACGAGTCATAAGCTTTGTGACGTCACATGTAAAAAAGTAAAGATTTGTATTTTTTATGAGGCTTCAGTGCACTCTGAGTGACCCACTTATCATAGCAATATTAAGCCCGGTTTCCACCCCGAGCGGAACGGACCCATTAATGACTTCGTTAAACTCGCAAACGCAAACTGTTCCACCATTGGTGGAAATACAAGTATGCAGTTTGCGTTTGCGAGTTTAATGAAGTCATTAATGGGTCCGTTCCGCTCGCGGTGGAAACTGGGCTTTAGTATAGCAGCATGACGCGCCATTTTCTTATTTTTTTCACTTGCTTACATCTTGTTGCTTAGATGTTAGAAATGAAAGAAAGAAAGAAAAGAAAAAGAAAATAAGTAAAAAAAATATGGATGTCACGTGATCAACTTTGAACGTTAATTTCTTGGAAACGGGATGCTTTACGGGGTTAGGTCCAAGTGTATTATCCGTTTGCATTGATGCCACCAATAGATTTATATAGGTTTCATTAGTGGCCCCCATTTTGAAAAAAAAAAAATGGCGCGACTAGGTACGCCAGGCTCCATATAAAAATCTTTAATCCCTTTTGGGGCTGTTTATTTATTAGGTAAGACATTTTTAACCAATTTTTAATCCCCCTCCCTCTGATAAATTAAAACTTGAATGAACCCCCTCCCCCTTCAAATCGTCTTCACTACATAGTATAAAACAAAGTCGCTTTCTCTGTCCATATATTATATGCTTAAATCTTTAAAACTACGCAACGGATTTTGATGCGGTTTTTATTAATAGATAGAGTGATTGAAGAGGAAGGTTTTTAAGTATACTAGCGGCCTGTCCCGGCTTCGCACGGGTGGACATTTATTTTTTAAACATTTTTTTTTTCTTGAAATTAAAAAAGCCTATATTAATCAGTGATAATGTAGCATTCAAATGGTGAAAGAATTTTTAAAATCGGTCCAGTACTTTTTGAGCCAATTCGTAACAAACATACATACAAATCTTTCCTCTTTATAATATTATTATAGTATAGATAAGAATGTTTGGAAATATGCTGGTCCTTCTTTTGCACTTGTCAAAATCACTTCAATTCATTTGACCACTGTTCACTCTAACTCCGATTAACCTTCTCTCGACTGTAAATACGATTTAACTGACGAAAAGTCGCTGAGTTTCGGTTTACATAAATACCATCGGATATCGAAATTTCTAGTACCAGAACACTCTAGAACATTCAGATGTAGATTACTTCGATCTGGATCTTCTAGACCGATTACAGGAGTTTTACACATTTTAGAAATTTCTAGATCATTCCAGAAATTTTTAGAACTTTCCAGAACATTCCAGATCGACTACAACAGTTGTACACAATTTAGAACTATCTAGATTATTCCAGAAAGTTTTAGAACATTCTAGATCATTCCAGAAATTTTTAGAACTTTCTAGAACATTCCAGATCGACTATAACAGTTGCACACAATAAGTGTTTTTTATATCATTTCCGGAAGTTCTCATGAGTTAGAAGAGGGCAGATATATATTTTTCTACATTTTCACCACCCACAATCACCCACTTCCACCCACCGCGACCAAACTCCCTTACTCCCACCGGGAGACCAAGAGGTATTTACCAACCCAACGGGAAGTTGATTGGGGTTAGTGGAGATAGAGAAAATCCTGTCTTTACGTACGCACATTAGCATTTTATATATATATATAGATTTTAGTGTATTTAGTATCACCCTTGCACCCGTGCGAAGCCGGGGCGGGTCGCTAGTACGTTATAAATGAACAGCTCGTTTGATTGTGAAACTTGTGTCGTAATTATAAGTATGATGCAGTTTCAGAAAAACCAATATGGCAACTTTGCAGGTATTAAAAGCTTCTTTCATTTTTTTTCAGGTGAAATATTTGAAGTAGACAAAAACATGCTTGCCAAACTAGATCTTCTAGAGGATCACCCGAATTATTATATACGGGAAAAAGATGAAATCTTGGTTTATGATAGGTTAGTAAAAATCCGATATTTATAAATAAACTAGCTTTCGCCCGCGACTTCGTCTGCAAAATTTGATGTTCTCCCGATCCACCCCGTCGCATTGCATCGCCAGCCCGCGCTATTACTTCGTTTTCAGTTAGCGTTCTTTCAGATAATTTTTCTTTTTGTTCGGTTCCTAAGGATCCTACCGTGATATCAGCTTATAGACTTCCTGAAGAATTGAGCTATCAAAAGCAGAAATAATTTTTCAAATTCGATTGGCGAGAGAAATCAGAGATTATCGCGTTTAAACATACTCTTCAGCTTTATTATTAGTATACCCGCTTCGTGTCCTATCAAATTAGATAATCCATAGACAAGTTTGGACGTGATTAAAAATTGGCTACTAAAACTACGTCAATTTACGTCAGGCGCTGACTAATTTGACAGGACTAAACTAATATTTATCTTCTGTCTGTAAATAGAAAGACAAAGATGCGCTGAACTTAAATTTAGTTTCGTTTGTGATTACCAGAATCGAGGCCACTGACTGACTGACTGTGACAGTGTGACTGGTCTTCAAAAATCATGAAATACATATTGTGACGTAATTTATGAATAGCCCCTAACAGCCTGTGTATAAATTTTCAGTAATAACGAAAATCCAGAATCAGTGCAATGCTGGGTGTATTTTCTGAAGAACTTTAAACCGGAGCTGTTGACGAGAAAACGTTATGAAACTTACAGCTCAACTGGCGCCCACGGACTTCTCTACTTGGACAGGTCACAAAGAGATTCTACATATGATTATAAAACCGAAATTAAGCCTGATAATGTATGAACCAACACTATAATACAGTTAAAGGTCAGTAGATTAATTTCCACATTTTTTTTCTTGTAGAGGAATTTACTATATTTTAAATTAGTTTTAAACAGTAAAACAGGTATTTTAATAGTTATCAAAGAATTGGTTAAAGTTGCAAAATGACTTGCTAGGCGGAGACGGCGCTTCGCTTTTTTTTTTGCTAAGGGAGGAAGCCCAAGGTTAGCCCTTAGCCCGCAATATTCAAATTTTGTTACGGTCGCGAATCATATTTTAATCAACATACAACCTTTTTTTACCCTCTGTCTGAGAAGAACGAAGGGTTATGTCAGACTTCTACCAACTAAAACCCCACTGTTCCTTATAGTACCTGGGGGGCCCGGGAGATATTTGTACATTCTCCGCACCAAATTGCAAAAACGTAAGAAAATTTGAATTTGGCGGGCTTCCTTAGCGCATCTCCCTTAAAACTGTCAAATACAGCTGTCATTCTTACTTGCAAAACCTATTATTTTGCTTAATTTTTTTGTGGGTATTTTTTTTTTACTGAATACTCTGCCATTTCTATATTTAAATTGATCTACTGAACTTTTTCTGTATGCCGGTGACTTGGGATTTTATTAAGGCGCGTCCATACTCGGGCCGTGAAAATACCATCGTGCGTTAGCGAATAGTTAGAGCGGCTCTTTGAAATGATTTCACCCAAGTAATGTTTCAATGTACAGACGCCAGCAGGTCAACCTACCCCAATCTGTCAAACTTTGATAGATTTTCAACTTTAGCACAAAGGAATAAGGTTCATATTCAATTGGGAAAATCTGACAGATTGGGGTAGCTTGATGTGCTGGCATCTGTACCTATCGCTCAAATAGTCGTAGTCAACCCCCAGTGTGCACTTTTATCATTTCTAATGTGAGGATAATTATTATTGTTGACGCCACGTCATGACATCACGATAACACAGGGAAGTAAAAGAGCGTTAAAGATTTTTCTATGGAGCCTGTCATACCTATACATATCTATTTGTCCGTATATAATATATTTACAGAGGCCAGCGCATCAAGCTATCCCAATCTGTCAAATTTTCCCAATTGAATATGAACCTAATTCCCTTGCAGTAAAGTTGAAAAGAAATTTGACAGATTGGGGTAGCTTGATGTGCTGGCCTCTGTACGTTTTTTCGTGAAATGAAACCACGTGATACAACCCGCCCTTAATCCTCATAAGGACAAAGGCGGATTAAGTTGTTTGACACTGTATAGAAAATATGTCAAACTTCCATAATTAAATTTATTCTTCAAATAAAAACTATCCGACTATTGTAAAACCGGCCTTTAATTTATTAAAAAGGAGAAAAATTAATTAAAAAACATTAAATGCCATTAGGAAACATTTTCACAATAATTATTATCTTTTATTTGCAGCAAATCTTCCTTACATGAAGTAGAGGAAATGGATGACTTGTTAGATAAGAAGAAAAAATAATTAGCATATTATAGTGAAATTAATCATTTGAAAAGTAGGTACTTGATAAAAAGACTGATGACTGTATTTAATTATTAGAATATATGTCACTATGTGAAACTAATTATAAGTTTCATTTAAGTAGTTTTTTGCCTTTTTAACCGAGTTCAAAAAAGGAGGATCTGATTTTCTCAAAAACTAATGAACCCATATTGATAATTCTACGAAGTTATATGCATAAATGTACTGCATATCCGGCATTTCTATGCAAATTTTGATGATTCCTCTAGTCGGTATCTTCAATTCTTCAATGCACTAGTGTTTTATTGTATTTTATTTATTATGGGACAATAAACAGCTACAATATATAACGTTTACAAATAATAATATACATATTAAGCATTAACAATATTGCAGCCCACTACATTATCCGCATGTTAACAATATTAGGATAAAGTAAAAAGTGCCACTAGATTTAGCATTACTCAGATATGTATATAAATTGAAATAAAAAGAAACAAAAAACATAGATTATGAAGTAAATACAATGCAATTAATTAGTTATTTAAAATTAAATAAACTTTTAAAAAAAGGAACAAATTAAAATTAAAATTTAGGATTATTCGTTATTATCACAAATAAGAATTGAAATTATGTTAAATAAGGAAATTGACATAACATCACAGTACAATTACAAATTCATACAATTCATTAATGTAAATAATTAAAACGGTTGACATATATTAAGTTAATAATTAAAACGGCTGACATAATATTAAGTTAATAATTCATAGGACTTACACTATTTCTTATTAGCATTGGATAAGATTTTAAAAACATTGGACTTAAATTTCGATTTGGAACATACAAAAATATCAATATCAATGAAGTTGCTATTATAAGATTCCACCATACGACGAATAGGGCAACGCAATCCTGAATTAGTCCGACAGGTATTTACTGCGAACAATGTACCTGCACGGACTCTACGCTTATTCACAGTGCGTGGGACCACATAACATAACTTACTTGTGAGATCAATGGAATCGAAGTAATTATGAACTAAGCCATGTAGTACGTTGGCTTCTAGAAATTTTCGTCTAGATTCTAATGATAACATATTATATTTATTTAGTAATTGCGAATATGACAAACACTTTTTGTAACACCTATAGTACATGGAACGAAGAAATTTACGCTGGACTTTCTCTATCATATCTATATATTTCTTATAAAACGGGTTCCAAATAGAGACGGCATACTCGAGCTGCGAGCGTACAAGCGTCTTGTATAAGTAAAGATAGGTGGAGGGCCGTTTGAATTCGGCAGATGATCTCGGCAGATGAGTTGTTTCCAATTCTCTCTACGTGTTGATTAAGTGATAGCTTATTGTCAAGTAGAACACCAAGATCTCTTACAAAAGTGGTGTTACATAGAAAGGCGTTATTTAGCTTATACTTAAAATTTGTGACACATTTATTTCTTGTGAAATTTATATAATGGCATTTGGAGACGCTCAAGTGTAATTTGTTCTCAAGACAGTATGCTGAGAGTCTGTCTAAGTCTTCCTGGAACATTAGACAGTCTTCAATTGTATTAATAATTTTAAAAGCTTTCATATCGTCAGCATACATAAGGAATTTTGTACTTAAAAAGCATTTCCAAATGTCATTTATATATATATTAAATAGGAGTGGCCCCAGGATTGAGCCCTGCGGAACACCGGAGGTTATAGAAACCGTATCTGACTGATGGCCACTCACAACAACCTTTTGTGTTCTATTTTGAATGTAGGACGAAAACCACCGGAGCAAGTTTCCCCGTATGCCATTAAATGCAATTTTATTAAGTAAAATTTCATGATCGACCTTGTCAAAGGCCTTCCTGAAATCTGTGTAAACAGCGTCCACCTGCAAACGTCTGTCCAGGTTTTCAAAAAGATAGTTGGTGAATATTAATAAGTTGGAAACAGTAGATCGGTGCTTAACAAAACCATGTTGTTCAGGAATTAATACGTTGTGCAGGATTGGATAGATTTCGTTATGTACGAGTCTTTCAAACAGCTTTGGCAAGGTCGATAGAATTGAGATGGGTCGATATTGCTCAATATCATGCTTCGAGCCTCCCTTGTGTACAGGCGTTATATTGGCCCGTTTCCATATATCAGGAAACACCCCTTCACTCAGACATTTATTGTAAATTATATGAAGCGGTTTGTAGATGCTATTAGCAGTAGCCTTAAAGAATAGAGCTGGATATCCATCAGGGCCAGCCCCTTTGGACGGGTCGAGGTTTTTTAACTCCTGAAGTAATTTAGCTTCGTCGATACTTATGTTCTCGATTATGATGTTAGCGTCACAGTGAGTTGGCGGAGTCCACGTCGACAATGTGGGCGATGCGGGTTCGAATACCGACAGGAAGTACTCGGAGAACATATTGCAAACCACGTCTGGAGCACTCGACTTAAGGTTTTGGTATTGCATCGCAGATGGAATACCTGATTTATCTTTGCGATTAGCTATATAAGTCCAAAAGCATTTAATATTAGAGGCGAGATTATCCTCAATAGATTTAATGTATGCAGAATAACAGGAGTTGCAATCTTCTTTAAAGGTTGATCGGTATTCGGCAAACATATTGTAGTCTTTAATGTTTTTAAACTTCTTCCACTTTATCCAGAGGCGCTGTTTCTTTTTGAAAGTTTTAATCAAATGAGGAGAAAACCAAACAGGAAAGTCAAGTGTTAATTGAATTTGTGTGGGGTAGGTGGGTAGGTACACACGGCTACACATCAAGCTATACAAAACCAGTTTACGCTGGTCTCGCATCGTACGGAAATCCTATACAATGTGAGATCAGCTTATACTGGAAATGTATAGCTTGATGTGTAGCCGTGTGTACAACTAAAAAGTGAAAAATAAAAACTTTTTTCAAAAAAAGGTCGGTGTCGTTGGGTTCGCATTTTCGTTTTTTATCACCGACTTCTGAAATTAAAGTTATTTTTCATTTGGTGTTTTTTTTTTAAAGTCGGCTTTTTTTGTTAAAATGTTTTTTATTTATTTTTTGTTTGAGTAATCCTCATGGATACCCTCTATCTGGGGAAAACGGAGGGTTATGTCGTACTCCTACCGACTAAAACCCCAGTTCCTTCTACTACCATAGGCCCACCGGGAGTGTATTACGTGACTTAGAAAAGTGTAACATCGATTATCACGTCCCCGTAAGTTTACTAATACGAAACCCCGTAAGTTTGTCAAGTGTTTCGAACAGGTGAATTAGAGATTTGGTTATTCGAGATCGCATGGCTGCGGCGCTAAGTTTTTCGTGGTAGCGTGCATTCGTTGTCAAGTGTTTCGAATAGATGAATTAGAGATTTGGTTATTCGAGATCGCATGGCTACGGCGTCAAGTTTTTCGTGGTAGCGTGCATTCGTTGTTATGTGTTTCGTATTAGTAAATTTACGGGGACGTGATAACCGATGTTACACTTTTCTAAGTCACGTAATACACTCGCCCCCCGGCCTGATGGCCGGATGGCCGATATGGTAGTAGATGGTAGTATATTCGCCGCACTCCAGACTGAAAAGTAGTTTTTGCCTGCGCTTTCAACTCAGTCTCTGTAAAGGGGGAAAATATGTTGCCCCAGTGCTACGGACCACAGCGATGTTTCAAGTTTCATGAGTTTTTGCCTGCGCTTTCAACGTATTTGTCGAGAGAGAAATTAAATGAAATTATTTATTCTGTAAATAGGATATCGGAATCACACGTCATATTACCAAAAATAAATTAGATTAGGTCGACATTTCCTATTTGACTACTCTGAGAAGAAAGGCCGAAACAAACACAGAGGTCACAGTCTCTTTTAAAGTCCAGACATAATCTTGGTCAGATTATGTAAACACCAAGTAGATTGATGTCTTAAATGACCGCTTGAGGAAAGTACCACACAGATTTGAGTGGTCCACTCAAATCTGTGTGGTACGTCCACACAGATTTGAGTCCAGTCCAGTAGTGCAAGCATGAGTCAAGTAATCAGTGGTCGCAGCTGGAACACTCAATCTGCCTAGCCTTTACCCAACTATGTCGGGGTCAGCCTCCATTCTAACCGGACGCTGCTGGATACAAGTATTTTACATGGAGGGACTGCCTGAGGGGCGATTCTCGTAATTTGAAGAACGTTCACAGTCTGAACTCAGTGTCAATCTTTCAAAAATATCTCTAATTTCCCTGCATTTTTTGACAAGTTTTTGACATTGATTATCGCTGACATGAGATTGCGACTAGATTTTGAACTTTTTTAATTACAGGATTGGCCCTCTGATCTCTACAGGGTGCATTTGATATCATGGGCATTATTTTAACCTAAGGTACTACTTATGATACTAATTGCATTAGGGCTACTATTACGCAAATCAAAAATATTATCAATGCAAGTATGGAAAACCTTAAAATGTAGTAAGTCATACAAAGTATCAAATTAGTTGCGCTTCTCGATAGCAAATGCGTAGGTACACTACGCCGTACGCGCGTCATTGGGCGTGAATTCTTTGACCCCGCCCGACTCACGTGACATTCGTAAGTTGCCAATGAATTGATTCATAATAAATTCCAATTTTCCCTTCGTACTTTGCCGGCTTAGGACGGTCAAAACTACGTCAACTAACATACATTAAAAAAAAACATTTACGTACCTAGCTTGTGGATTGTTTTGAAAAAACCTTATTTGTCGGTAAAGTGACAGAGGGTAAACGGGTGCTCTTCCACGAGCTTGTGCATGTGCTGGCACGTGAAAAGACGAAAAATCCAACAGGTTCTGAGTGGTTCTGGTGGAATGAGACCCCGTGAAGGAATAGGGTCGTTCGGGTAGCGCCGATGGAACATTTCACGAGTTCATACTAAATTTCTTGCGCGATCGTAAATTACAACCATTTGTGGGTATTGTTGGTTGGTGTACCTAGCCTGCACATTACGCGGTCGAGGCATCGTGTACACAAACACACACACAACACACAACTACTACACTAACACTTAATACACTGCAATCCAAGCACCGTATGCCGCGAGCGGCGAGTACGGCGATTACGTCACGGGATCAATAAATCAATTACGCGTCAATGCACCTGCGCAGTCGTTATGACACTGGTTCCGGGTTCGTGACTTCGTGTTGCGGCGGGAAGCATACCCCGCGCGGGGGTGATATTCGTATTTTTGCGAGTGAGGGAGTGGGACGGAGAGAGTTCAGGGAATCCCGCCGGACGGAATGTCTTGTAGCCCATTGTTATTATTACTTGTAAGGAAAAACCCGCGCGCGCGCAGGTGATGTTTGTTTACATTTCGCTTTGCGCTGTACTGCGCTTTAAGATTTTGATATTTCAACAATTATTGGCGTTAACGAAGTATTTTGTATTAATTACTTTAAGTGTTTATTTGCAATAATAAGCCTTGTGCAATTTGACTTACTACATTTTTAAGGTTTTCCTTACTTGCATTAATAATATTTTTGATTTGCGTATTAATAGCCCTAATGCAATCAGTATCGTGAGTAGTGCCTTAGGTTAAAATAATGCCCATGACTTCGATTCCACCCTGTATAACCCAGTAACTGGATAACACGATACCCCTCGGCAAAATTAGTTGTCCAGCTTTCGGGCTTCCGACTACCCGTAACGACTGTCAAAGGTCTACGAATGACAGCCGAGACCAACTGCTTATCGTGCTTTCCGAGGTAACGAGGGCTCGTTGCTTAATCTTGAAAATCGACCCGTGCGGCTGGTATTATTTAGCCACGGGTTCCTCCCCAGGCAGGCAATCTACTCTGTAATTTATTTCATCACATTGCTCTCAAAACTGTAACACAGAAAAGGCTTGTGTCCCAGCTGTGTGGGAACATTATAGGCTGATTATTTTGTGGTTTCCTGTCATCTAAGATAGATTGGTAGGGTTATAGGTTTAAGTCCTTATATTCTGGCGGCCTTTTTGACAAATTAAGGCGAAATCGCCAGAGTAACCCGCGAAATTTTAATTTGCACCTCAGTATCTGGTTGTATGGTAATAAAAAAGATGACGCGTCAGTAACAAACATGAATCTCCCGAAGTACAATAATTAAAATCGTCAATAAAACTCTCTAACGTAGAATTGATCGCCAACGTCATGTTTTATTGAAATCTTCATCTATTTTTAATAACAACCTGCAAATTGCAAAAAAGAAAGGGATTTGAAGATCCGTGGCACACCTCCCGGTCCACCATTTTAATATTTTTTTCAAAATGGCGGTTACGCATGAAGATTATTTATATCGATAGCTGACATTAATGCAAACAGAAAACATATTAAGAAAGTGTCACGTTTCCGAGATGCCTCCTATTCTATTTTATTTTCCTCGGTCCTATTATATTTTCCGTTTCAGTTGATGTCAGCTATCGATTTATAGAAAAATTTTCAATCCCCTTTGAATTTCACGGAGTTCCCAAATCATCCCCCTTAAATAAGTTTAGTTTTACAAATTAAGTAAGCTAGACTACATTCAGAGTAGTGGTGGCCCCGACTTACGAGTCGTAGGTCGTGGGTTCGATCCCAGACAGGCGCTTTACTTTGTGTAAATAATTTCATCACCACTGCTCTCACAACTGTGAAAGAAAACATCGTTTCTAAGACACGTAACATCTACCAGCCCGCTCTGGGCCCGCGTGATGGATTACTGCTCACTCACTCTCGGAGAGAGGAGGTCCGTGTTTTAGCAGTATGAACGGGCATAGGCATCTATTTGTCGTCGTATATTTTTTTGTGGTATTAAGGTAGGGTCACATAAAGCATTTTACCTCACGTTTATTAGAGCGATAGTGCGACTTCAGACTGGTTTTTTTTTGTTGGCCGTTTATCCACCCCAGTAAATCCACCCTAAGGTAGATACGCAGAAACGCATGTCCGAAAATCCACCCTAAGCCTTTAAATTCCGTTTATCCGACTAGGCCTAGGGTGGATTTTTTGGGGTGGATAAACGGAATAACCCCTTTTTTTCTGTGCGTATAAGGTCGACGATTTTTAACTCTCGACGTTGAGCCGAGCATTGAGAATCCAACAGAGTGCATCCCTGTGTGGCAAAAAAACGCACTGGATTTTCAACGCACTGCTTAGCGCTGACGTTGAAAATTGAGTACGCGAAAAATAATCGCTCTTTAAGAGGGCACTGAATTAAAAATGAGGGCTTAATCTGCAGAAACAGGCTTAGTTCAGGATCCTAATTGCGTAACACACTATCAATCTCAATCTGAATTGTTGTGAAGGATAATTGCTAACCCATTGCTTCGTATGTTTGAAAAATGTGTCTGCTCAACAACGTAAATAACGCAATGAATGTTGTTGAACTGTCAAAATGAAACCGATTCCGATTGTTAATGTGTTACGCAATTGCCCCGCCGGTCGAAGTGAGGTGACAGTTCAACAAAATACATTGCGCTATTTACGTTGTTGAGCAGTCACATTTTTCGAACTTATGAAGCAATGGTTTAGCAATATCTTTCAAAGTGATTCAGATTGAGATTGATAATGTTACGCAATTACGCGTTCATAAGTGCGTATTTAGAAAGAGAGCGTCAGCCTACAGTCGGTTTCAGTTAAGTGTTTAGAGTGTTGCCTCCTCTTTTATCTTCAAATTTCTTGACTGTACCTAATGTTACCATGCAAATATATATTTTAAATATTCTGTATATTCATCTATCTCGACATAGTGAAACGAAATGAGAACTTAGGATGCAAGAGGGAGCGAAGCGGCGACCTCGCTATTTGGGCACCCCGACTCGGGCATGTTAGGTTTGAAGGGGATGACGGAGGCTCAACTGAGCGAGCGAACGTGCCCCCGGCATCTCCTTTGTGTTAGGTCCCTTTAAATACCCTGTAAACAGAAATAGGGACCCCGCGAAGTGGGGCTCCGTCGAACACGTCTTATTATTATTGCTTGTAAACCAACTTAGACTTGCCACATGATCTTCCTCACCCTAAATACTTGCACTATGCACCAATCCCGCCATTTTTCAAGCAAGTTATTCTAATGAAATAAGGTATACATATTTAGTAATGATTCATTTTAAACTGGTGCTACTAAATCTACCAGAGTAGTGGTGTCTTGGTAACGTACATTTAGCGGGAGTCACTCGAAAATGTGATCTCCTAATTATTCGAAGTCGGCTAGGTCCGTGACGTCACTGGCGTCCCCAAAAAGTACAGACGCTTGCACATCAAGCTACCCGAAACTGTCAAATTCTCCCAATCAACTATAAACCGTACATTCTAGCAATAAAGTTGAAAATCTATTAAAGAAATTTGACGGATTGTATTAGCTTGATGTGCTAGCGTCTGTACCTACATTTAGTAAAGACGCAGCTAGACCGTATAATGACTAGCGCTTAAAAAAAACACCAACTTATAGGATTGATTTAGATGGATGGAGATTTTTATGGAGCCTGCCATACCTACTGTTACTATGGCACCATTTTCTTTTTCAATTTAATGTGACGTTACTTAGCTTAAAAACCAGCGGTTACCAGCGGACGATCAAGACGCTTCCAACGATACCTCATTTGTCAAATTATGAAGTAGTTTAGAAGTTATGAGGGAACAGATGAACATACATACAGAGGCCAGCACATCAAGCTACCCCAATCAGTCAGATTTTCCCAATTGAATATGAACCTTATTCCTTTGTGCTAAAGTTGAAAATCTATCAAAGAAATTTGACAGATTGGGGTAGGTTGACCTGCTTGATAGATTTTCAACTTTAGCGCAAAGCAATAAGGTTCATATTCAATTGGGAAAATCTGATTATCTGACAGATTGGGGTAGCTTGATGTGCTGGTCTCTGTACATACCGGTCAAAATTTTTATTAAAAGCCTCCTTTTTGCTTCGAAGTCGGCGGCAAACAACGAAAATACGAATCCAACCAACACATACGACATCTTCGCACCAATTCTTCTTACTTAGTCTGTGCTTGCTTTATTTTGCTGCTAAGTGTCATATGTTATCTATGACATGATATCAGCTGTCTGTCATATAACTAAACGCATGTTTCGAAAATAGGTTATGTTTAGATTCCGTTTTTATTTATTATTTTGAAAGTTTTAGGTAAAACATATGTGATCAGACCTCTTCACGTTACCCAATAATGGATTTTGCACGTAAGCAACTAGAGAAATATGGCTGGACCGATGGTAACTATTTTGTTTTCTTAGGTTACGAGATAAAGATTTCGAGTGCTTAAAAAACATCTACCTTTTAATGCCTCTGTGCCTTGTTTACATTAATTTTAGTCATTTATCTTTCGTCATCGCATCACTTATATAGCCTAGAGTTAGATTCTTCAGAATCTTTAAAGTATTAACTTAATTAGTTAGTATTTAAATACTACGAAATCTGTGAGTAACGTTGCCTGTGTACGTAAATTAATTAAAACACTCATTACTTATTATTTGTAAGCTCTAGATTCAGATATTACACGTAGTATATTTCCTGTACTGTGACATAAATTATTTAAAAAAATACTTTACTTTTTTTTCAGGCAAAGGACTTGGTAAACATGAGAATGGCATATCAGAGGCGTTAAAACCTAAGCTGAAGCGTAGTGTGGCGGGAGTGGGTCACGATGCTGCAGCCGAGTTCAATGAGCACTGGTGGACTACGCTCTATGATAAGGCTGCAGCTAATGTTGAGGTGGGTAGTGTGGGTACTTTATGATGCTGTTAATTTTGATAATAGAGATTTTATTATTTGCGTTTGAGTGTACCATTGTGAAAGTCAAATAAAAAAAAGTACCGTCTCCACAAAAAGAAGAAGTATTAGTGTGTACACACAGCTACACATCAGGCTAAACATTTCCAGTTTTAGCTGACCTTGGATTGTATAAGTGTTTCGTACAATCAGAAGTCAGCTTATACTGGTTATGTATAGCTTGATGTGTAGCCGTGCGTACATAAATAAATAAATAACGAGAATTATTTTTATGAAAGGATGAACCAGAGTTATTACAGTCTAGTAGGTTTAGCTAGATGTATAAGCAGCTAAAAAGTTGACCCCAAAAAATAAATTGACTAGCTTTTCTAAAAAGCTACCTCTTAGAAAGACGTGTTATTGTTATCGGTTTTTACTTTATTCACCCTTCAAACACTGAATAAAAGTGCAATGTGTAAAAAAATTGTTGAATACGATTAATTCAGCATATCACAGAATTGGTCATATTTTGTCTGCATTCTTTATGAGTAACACCCCCCGCCCCCCGCCCCGCGTTTTTTACATACAAATTCAATAAAAACGCGCTTCCGTGTGGGGAATTTGGCTCTGTTTCACGCACCCCGCTGCGTGATGCAGTGCAGTGTGCCAATCGCCTAGTTATGATAAAACTCAATGTTCCAGGTCAAAGAAAAAAATGGTAAAACAAAGAAAATAAAAACAAAAGACAAACAAGAATTCGTAATAACAAACAGTACTTGGAAACTAAACAAGAAGCAAACTGATGCTGAAAATGAAGAACAGTATGCAGATTACTTTGTCCGAACTGCGGTGCTAACCAATGGTACTAATAATGTAGAGAGAGTACGAGAATATGAGTCGGAGGAGGATGGAGATAAGAAAGATGTGTTTAAGATGACCGATGAAGAGCTGTTTGCAAATTGTGAAGGCAGGACTGCTCATAAGTAAGTTTCTTTTTAAGTAAGGCTTGTTGACGTGCAGTCAATGTGACCACCAACGACGCTGTGGAAGCGGCGAAGTTTTGGGCCAACAAGATCTGAAATACAGTGTCTCAGCGACATGCAGAAGAAGCGTAAGGCTTGTAATGAGTATGTACTTCTGGATAGACCACAACTGCAAATTCTTGAATGCAGTTGGCATGCAGTTTTAACCAGTTGCGCGTTTAATTAGCAGAAACAATAGAAACTTAATTGTTATCTGTACACATGGTGTACACACGGCTACACATCAAGCAATACATTTCCAGTATAAGCTGATCTCGCATCGTACGGAAATCCTATACAATATAGGATTTCCGTACGATGCGAGACCAGCATAAACTGGCTTTGTATAGCTTGATGTGTAGCCGTGTGTACACTCGACGTGCAAAGAGTTAATGCAGTGTGTCTGTATACCTATAAGGATTTGGTAGTACTGGGAATAATAATAAGTGCTAGACAGTACTGTTTACAAGTATTTAAAATTGGTAGGTGGTCCCTTGCAGAAAAAAAGGTAAACTGAAAGCTCAGGAAATCATAGAAGAATAGAGAATATTTTTGTCCAGCAGTGGTATTATGGAGGCTGAAAAAAGTACTTGTTCCATCTGGGATTGACACCTATAGCAGAAGCAAGCAGAAGTCACATTTGGCTCAAAACTTTCTTACTCCTTGACTTCCTTGGTATTAATAATATTGTATTTTACAGAGGTGCACGCCATGGCTTGAAAGCTACAGGAAAATTAGCAAGGATAGCTCAACAAGAAGCATTACTACTATCCCAATCAAAATACAGTGACTATTCACATGCTAAGAAATTAAAAGAACAAGTTGAAGATATTAACTTAAATAGTGACTCTGATAGTACGGAACATAAAAAAAACAAGAAGAAGAAAAGAAAACGCTGTAATAGCAATGAAAAAACTAGAAACAAAGTAGAATGTTTTTTGGCTGAATCAGATGTTCCTTTGCCAGAAAAAAGTGAAGTGACAGACGATAATAATGTTGCCAGTGTGATAAAAGTAGGAAAAGTTAGTAAAAAATCTAAAAAGTCAAAGAAGAAAGATTTTCGTGATATTGAAGTTATTCCCGAGGAAGATGAAGATATTCCAAAGCCTAAGAAAAAGAAAAAAGAAAGGGAGGATGATGAAACGACCGAAGCTATGGAGACGAATAATGCAGAAAATATAATATGTAATGAGTATAAATCTAACAAAAAGAGCAAAAATGCAAAGAATAGAAATGTTGAATCATAGTATGAAATAAGTGATGACAACTTTTTAAATAAAATAATGATTAAATCATGTATATATTTATAGCGGTTTTCCTTTTTTCCCTTCTCATAAACCAACTCAACTCAATACAGTATGTTAAACTCAAAAAAATTAACCCACACCTGCATAGCTCAGCACTATAGTAATCGCGTTATTCATAATTGTATATTCAATAAAGGCAAAATTCTCCATTTTGTGAAGAATAAGGAATATTCTCTAAATATTGTTATTAGATAGATTTCTTAAGGGATTTAAAAATCAAATTACACCTTATGGATAGAGTTACGTATGTTTCGCAAATAAAACATGGAAACTTCGCTTAAATTTAAACAAAATTCAAAATATCGCTTTTATTCGCTAAAAATAAAACTAAATTTAAAATCGCGTATTTATTTGCATAATCTACAATTACTAACTAACTATTGAAAAAAATGAGTTTACAGAGTTTAAACTTACTTTTAGCTTTACTGAAGGCAAAGAGTAATGTGGATGCTCCAGGTAGCCCGCAAAATCCTTTCTTATTTTTTGCAATTTGCAAGTCAGTATTAGGTTATATGGTGATCAAAATTTGATTCGCGGCTATAACAAGAATACCTATATTTACAGAATTAAGATCCATCTAAGAGTTCATCTCATAATCTCATTGAAGAATTTATTTTAGAGAAGCTCTCAAAAATACTACTCTTCACGTCACGCTCGCGGGCGATGGCAAAGCGCCCGAGACGCTTATTTAGTTATTTAGGTTCCCAAGACACGAGATTGATTAAACATGATGTATTCTTCGTATCCCTACTTATGGACAATAAAAAACCATTATTTAGTAGATTTTTTATTAATTAGCTAGCATTACCAAATCTTCTATCTGTCAAAATGATTAGGCTGAAGGACTTGTATCCATGGTCATGAATAAAGTTTAAAAAAAAAAATATCTGTCAAAGTTGTCAATATTTTCACTGAAATAAGAAGACGAAAAATTGTTATAAAATGTCCCTAGGGAAGATATTTGCGCTTGATAAAGTCGCTAATTTCTTCAATATTATCCGCCAGAATGGTGGAATTAGAGGTTCCTTGTATAAACTCTACAGGTAAGGAGTAATTTAATTTATTATGTAATTTGCTTTTAGGTTATGTTTATTCCAAATTTTTATACAGCTGATAGTTTCAGAGCAATTTTTACGCAGTTTCTCTATTTAGACTTCAAATTATATTCAAGTTACTTAAGTTACATGTTTTATATCCTTGAAATTGCTGATAAAAGTTAAAACAATTTACTACGCAATTGCTTTTGTACTACTTATAGCTTTAATAAAGCAACAGTTAAGCTTGTAGTTTCCTACAGCTGGGAAAGGCGTCTTTCGTACAAACAATGATCAAAATATCCTATCCCTTTTTCTTGTGTCGAAGGTTTTTACAGTCATTGAATGCTTAGGCCTGTATTACAGAACAACGGACAAGCATTACTTAAAACTAATTTAAAGGCATTTCATTGGTTGAAACTAGTTTTAAGTAATGCTGGAGCCTTGAGTGAGATTCTGTATTAAGAGAGTTAGAGTCACCAATTCAATATTTTATTATTTATATAAACAAATATTTGCACTGGAAAAATCTCTACCCAAGTAAATTTTTCTGTTCCGGAAACAAATATTGTCTCGTAACAACTTCCCTGTGTACCTACATTCTATGCAAATACATTTTCAGACAAGATGAGCTGAAAGATGGCAAGCTTGTAGGAGAAGACAAATACGGCAACAAATACTATGAGAACCCTCGCTTCTTCTACGGAAGGAACCGCTGGGTGGAGTACAACGACAAGGTCTACCTGAACTACGATGGTAGCCAGGTTAGTGTTTATTGTTCAAAGTTGGTAGTTTGTTTAATTCAAAAGTGAGGTACATAGGTACAGTCTGTCACAATAATTTCACAATTTAGAGAAAAATCATAAGGAGAATTACAGCAGAACTGAATCTGGCAGCCTAGCTAGGTTACATGGTAAGTTTGCCAGCCCAGGTTCCCACAAAAGGAGTACAAAAAATCCAATTAGGACTGAAACATGAAAACTTAAACTAAGTGTGAAGTATTCTAAGCTAAAAAAATATTTCTACAACAAGAATGATTCAATACCTGTTTGTGAAACTGTTCTTAAAGCCTGTGGACTTCTATTATTTAGTTTAAAATGAAAATAATACTAATGTATTAAATTAATCATTACACTGCACGCCAAAAGCGTCTTACACTCAAAAAGGTTTATTTAAAACCCATTGCTTAGAGTAAAGTAATGATTAAATACTGTTTAACCTTTTAAACACTTACGTCGGATCAATCCGATAAATATTTTCATGTCCATTTCGCATAGGTTATATTTACTACCAAATACCACAGCTTGTTTACTCTGTTTTTTTTTATGAATTACACTGTATTGTATCAGGTTATTTGAAAAAAAAAATTTAATCACTCTGCCGGGCGCTGGGGGCATGACAACTGATATGAAATTGGGTGGTTAAAAGGTTAACCATACACTTTTGATGTTTAAATGTCTTAACTTTAAGCAGTGTTATAAAGGGGTATATCAACAAACCTTGATGAAAGGAAATTTTTGGATTGATTTCATAGCTATTCTATTGTTGATTTACTTATAATATTACAGTGAAGTTGGTATATTATTATGTGTTTGCTTATAGCATATACTTAAATACATCACAATCACAATTTTTTCTATGAGTTTTACTCTGTTAAAAAATTGAAATCTATATCAAAGAGACAAGAATAATTACACAAAATATTCATTCTGTTCTAGGTCCCCGCTGAATGGTTCGGCTGGCTACACTACAAAACTGATCTTACCCCAGACAAGGTAAGTCAGACTTCTTTTAAATAGCGCATTTAGATGTCAAATAACAATATCCCTGTGTCCTGACCGTGTCAGAAAGCGATTGTCGCGCGAATATACGATTGTTTATATGAATTATGACGTACAGACGCGACTTGATTGATCGCGCGAGTACGTCATATTCATTTTTAAAAAGCGCGATAACCGCTTTTTGACGCGGTCCATGAGCGCCACAGAATCCTTATGTGTTCCAAATTCTAAGTTAGGAATATAAGGGGCTGGCCCTAGCCCCATATACCTTTTGTATGTCCCTAGCCGTTAGGGGCATACTAAATCTTATGCTAGAATTTGGGGTAGGCAATATCATATACATGAAGAGATATCGGGATTTCTAGATGAGACATAAATGAAATATCATTACACTTTGCTATGGTCAAAAAGACTCAAGAGTAAATGAAAATAGACTGAACAAGCAGCGCCCCGCGGTTTCACCCGCGTAAGTTTCGATCCTGTGGTAATATCGGGATAAAAAGTATCCTATGTGTTATTCTGATGTATAAGCTATATCACTGTAAGGTTTCATCAAAATCCGTTCAGTAGTTTTTGCGTGAAAGAGTAACAAACATCCATTCTCACAAACTTTCGCATTTATAATATTAGTAGGAAGTAGGATTAGTAGGATATTAGGATTAGTAGGATAGCACTTGTTTACTAGATCATGGAAATTCTTTTTAAATCGAACCTCGCTGCCTGCATTTTTATGACAGCGGTCACTGCGATCGTTATGTGGCGGCCACCGCTGTCATAAGAAACCGTAGCATTACTCCAGTTACTAAAAGGCAAAGTTAAGAGGAAATGCACGTGGTCTTTTCTCCATAGAAACGCTCTCGCCTGCGGGGTAATTGCGTAACACACAATTAACAACACTGGGTTTCATTTTGACAGTTCAACAATATTCATTGCGTTATTTACGTAGTTGAGCGGACACATGTTTCGAACATATGAAGCAATGTATTAGCAATGATTCAGATTGAGATTGATAGTGTTTGACGCAATTAGGGTGCTGTTTTCTTTCTGGTTAATGACCATAAAGCAATATTTTTTTTTACAGAATAATAAATATTAACTACTTGTAGGTATGTCCCTATGTTTTCCTTTTTGATGATACATTATTTTTATAAGCACTAGAACCCTCAAAAAATGCCGATTTAAACCGTTTTCAACAGAGGCCTAGTGTACAAATTTGACAACTATTAATGAAATAACAAAAACATAGGGACACAGTATATGTCCTTCTTATTCAGTTTATGAAATATCTGTTAAATTGGTCCAATATTGGAGGAGGAAATAGCTGAGAGCCACACCTCCAATTATGACATTTTATTTAGGCTTTTATCAAAAGTTTCTCCGACCGCATCTCCACATAAAGCTTTGATTTCTAGACATTAATTTTTCATAAACAAGAACTATTTCATTCACATTCCAGGACCCCAGCAGACCTCATTACAAGTGGATGTTAGACTTCACAGAGAACATGTCAGGCACGACCGGCCAGTACGTTCCCTACAGTACCACTAGAGAGAAGGTGCAGCCCTGGGAGCCCAAGAGGAAGAGCGCCTAAAGAAAGAGCGCCTAGGTCTTTGACGGTATATAGCAAACGAACATTACACCTTCAGTAAAATATTGTTTACGATTTAGTTGTAATCTTAAGTAGAAAATGGAATAAATCATATTTTGAGTTCATTGTTGATTTTTGTTTTATTTTGATGATGATAATGGTACTGTAGCTCCAAGCTAAGCTTCTGCGCAAATTACTTTCCATTTCGCCGAAAGCAAATACATAGATATGTAGGTACTGCGGTTTTATGATCAGAGGTCCCAAGAACGGAAGACGTTAAACTTACCATTTTTTTTACCGAAAATTCCCTGGCCCGTGGCTAAATAAAATCCGCACGGGTCGATCGATCAGGTTAAGTTACGCTTGCAGCAGTTGGTCTGTGGATGGGTGACCATCTTTACATACCGAGACCCCTCCGTGCCTCGGAAAGCACGTTAAGCCGTTGGTCCCGGCTGTCATTCGTGGTTTATTCCCGGTCGTCCCCACCCCATCGTCCCCACTGGGCATATTTTAACAATCCGTGAAATCTCTTATTCAAATCCCCATTATTGTATTTTGACTCTAGGTCTATAACGGAACGAGTGGGAAATATAAAGTTCCAATCGTCATCACAGGGGAAGAACTAAACTTTTTTTCCCACTCGTGCCCAGTGGGGACGACGGGGTGGGGACGACTGGGAATAAACCTCATTCGTGGATCTTTGACAGTCGTTACGGGGGTAGTCAGTAGCCCGAAAGTCTGACAACCAGTCTTACCAAGGGGTATCGTAGGTACTACCCAGTACAGATAGTGCAATCCACGAAGACGGGCCCCAATCTTCTTCCTAATCGTTAGCGGTTATCGCTAATCAATTCTGCAAGCGTTTTAGTTTTTTCGATACACACTAATTAGCCATTAATAATAATTTGTGTGTATCGACAAAACTAAAACACTAGCGGAATGTTGCTTAGGTACTTGTGCTGTAAGCAATAGGAAAAGAGTGGGGCGCGTCTTCGTGGATTGCACTATCTACATATAACTGGGTTGTGGAGGTCAGATAGGCAGTCGCTCCATGTAAAATACTGGTATTCAGCTGCATCCGGTTAGACTGGAAGCCGACCGCAACCTAGTTGGGAAAAGGCTAGGCAGATGATGATGACCCTGTAGTAATTTTAGTATTAAATTGCGACAAGCGTAAGTATCAGTAGCAGAGCAGTGGTGGGCGGTGGCTCAGTGGTAACGACTTACGAGTTATAGATCGTGGGTTCGAACTCAGACGGACTATATTTTCGATTAGCAAAAACAATCCAAGTAAAATACGAATTTTTAATGTCAAAATATTCGTATTTTACTTGGATTGTTTTTGATAATCGAAAATATAGACCTTGACAAGCAGTTTGATTTACTTAACTCATTTTCGGTCATGTTGTGGGTTGGTTCCTTTTTGCATAACTACGTCCAATTATACCAAACATTTACTACTTCGACGCCACACAGTTCTGACGCGAACTCCGTTCATTAATTAGTATTGAATTTCTGATTTTTATCATCTACTTTTGCTGTTGACTGTACCAACCCGCACTGGGCCCGCGTGGTGGATTACGGCCCACTCCCTCTCACAGAGAGGAGGCCTGTGTCCCACCGATGGGAACGTTATAGGCTGATTATGTCAGTATTAGTGTCACTCATAATGCGCTCCCTCACAGGGGGTATTCGCCTGTAATATAACTATCCAAGATTCGATTTTGAACATAATAATGTATTGCCATTACTTCGGTTCTCCTCAATCACTGATGTATCTAATGCTCGAATCTGTTACCATACAAGCGAATGGTTCTGTTGAATGAGCGTCTATAGAATTATTAAGACTATGCCGACCGCACAGTGGCGCCCTCATCGTTTGATTGGTTATTTCATACAATTTAGAATGAAAATGCAGAAAATAAGCATGTTAAGTTGTGCTTCACAAGATTATACGTTAATATTATTAGAAACGGTAGTTTTACATTGTTTAGTTTTATTATAATCCTTAAAACGGAATATAGTGGCTACTGTTATCCGTTTTAAGAATTATAATAGAACTAAACAATATAAAACTACCGTTTCTAATAATATTAACGTATAATCTTGTGAAGCGCAACTTAACGTGCTTATTTTCTGCATTTTCATTCTAAATTGTATGAAATAACCAAACAAACGATAAGGGCGCCACTGTGCGGTCGGCATAGTCATAAGTTGAAATCGTTGAGTGAAAAGAGTGTTTTCAATTTAAAAATTTCGCCGCCTTTTTGTGGTCTCTAGGGCCTCGGTTAGGTCCACGTGTCTTAAAAAAAGCGGCTAAGTGCGAGTCGGACCCTCACTCGAAAGGTACAGAGGCCAGCACATCAAGCTACCCCAATCTGTCAGATTTTCCCAATTTAATATGAACCTTATTCTTTTGTGCTAAAGTTGAAAATCTATCAAAGAAATTTGACAGATTGGGGTAGGTTGACCTGCTGGCGTCTGTACAAGGCAAAATCGCAGAAGCAAGTTACACGTTTCTTGTTGGAGACACCTTTATTTTATTTTCCTGCAAAGATAGTGTATGTAAGTTTAATAAATAAATAATAAATCATTTTTGTTATAGCGGCAATAGAAATACACAGTCTGTGACAAATGTCTACCTATTAAATACGGTTCATGAGATAGGTATAGACGGACGATCAGACAGCGGAGGCTTAGGATTAATAGAGTTCCGTTAGCACAGGTTCGATTCTCGCATCGAACAAATATGCTTAGAACCCATACATACCGCACACATTGTGTGTCCATTTAAGATTCGTGTACGTAAGCAAACCAACAAAACAAAGAAATTCTAGTGTGTGGCAACTTCACAATAAAAATATTTTTATAGACATTTCACCAATAAATTCCCGTCCTTCTGTAGGCTATATACATACCTCACTAACTCTCACGGCGACATTTTATTTAAGTTAAGCCATAACAATATAGCTCGTAATGACAAACCGGTTGCCAGCTCATCGGTTAAGAAGTCAGCCCGGTTTTAACTTGAAAATTTGCAATTAGCACTCCTGTGGGTCTTGCTAAAATAGACACGTCACACGTGGCCATCTTGTCTTTTTTGATAAGCATAAAACTATATAGCATATCTATAGTTGCTTAGTTTTTATAGCACTGGCACAGGCACTGGCTGGAGGCCTTAATTTATTGAGGCGCCCACAGGCCAGCCCGGTTAAGCAGACGACAATTTCATAGCTTGAATTACAGGTTGAACTGCGAGATGGACAATCACAAAAAAAGGCAAAAACGGAATCCTTGTTATTTCTTTCTTAAAAACATAGACAGAATTTATTGGTATGTTTACCTAATAGCCCCCACGAGGTGGGTGGGATACGTACAGCGGGGTATATGCGTAACACAAATAAAATCCATTGCAATAATGGATTTTATTTTGACATTTCAACAACATTCATTGCGTTATTTACGTTGTGAAGCATATTTTTTTTCGAAAATATGAAACAATGGATTAGCAGTCTCTTTCAAAATGATTCAGATTATGATTGAAATTGTGTTACCTACTTACGCAATTTATAGCGCAGTCTCTACTGACAGCGCCCGTACACGAACAAGACGTCTGGAACTCCACCATTCAGCTTAACCATTTTGAAAGCACCTCATCTGTTGTCCTCCAGTTAGCGCAGAAACGAGAGAAAAAATAGAACATCTCAGGTGCTAAGCAGCTGACATCATTGTTTTTCCAGCATGCACGTCGGATCTGCGTGGCCGAAGTGTAGATAGATACCATTGGGAACGGTTTAATTCGTATCATGCCGCCACTTATTACTTCTTAAAACCTGTTTGCACTGCCACGGGTCCTGGCGAGTGGCTCTCAAAGTTTATTGCTTAGTCAAGTTTTCGAAGGGAGGTTCTTGGTTCTGTTTGTAATTAATTAAGTAACTTTTATGTGTGGTGCAAACTGTTAATATAAGTTGGTTATTAATAAATAAATAAGTAATGTTCAAACAGTCATTACTTACTCTTCTCGCGTGTTTATTTATTCGTAATTTTGCCACGTGATTAGCTAATGACCTAGTTGGTGGATTGCTCCTGCCGAGAGAAAAAGCAAGGTACGGTCAACCGCACATCAGTCATCCTAACAATATGACATTAAAAGCGCTTTTGTGTCCTAGAAGTAAGAATGGTTTTCGAAAGGCAAGAGTTAACACTGACGTGCGGCCTACTGTACCTAAAGGACATTAACAAAATGACATTTATGGCGAAAGTTTCAATTTATTTCACGAACTTCCTTTCGCTCTTTGCGGGAGATTTGTGTCCATCTGCGTCCTATATAACGTGACATTGATTGATGTTATGCCCGATATTTTTAGACACACAAATCTACGACTGTGTTGCAACTGTTGTTTCGATTATAAATAGACGGACGATGGTAGTTTTGTTGCCCCAAAAGAATTCCGATCCAGCCTGTCCCTTGCTGCCTTCCCCAGTGACGTCCTAAGTCGAGGTCCGTATCCCGCAGGGGTGCCCTTAGCGTGTACTCGCTTAGTTTTTAAGTTTTTGAAGCCCTGGCTGGAGGCCTTATTTATTGAGGCATCCACAGACAAGTCCGGTTAAGCAGACGATAACCTCCTAGGTTGACCTGCGAGATGCCATTTAAAACAACAAACGATAAAGTTGAAAATCTATTAAAGATATTTGACAGATTGTAGTAGGTTGATGTGCTGGCGTTTGCACCTACGTATGGGGATTCGATGAATGTTTGGCAATGTTTTTTTTTATTATTGTTTCTTTTCGGCATATAGGTAAGTATGCCAAGAGAGATTAGGGCATGCAGTGGTCAGTTACCTATACTCCATTTGTTTAGGTAATTTAAATAAAGGTAAACGAAAAAACCACGTGACTTAGATAACCGACTAAACGTAATACCAGTCTATTCAGTTGTCAAGCTACGTCACAGTTGTACTCTTCAATTTAGCAACGTTATAATTCGTTAATAACGTTGCTAAATTGAAGAGTACAACTGTGATGTAGCATGACAATTGAAGTGAGTGGTATTACGTTTAGTCGGTTAACTAAGTCACGTGGTTTTTTTGTTTACCTTTATTTAATTACTTAAACAAATGGAGTATAAGTAGGCATTAGGTGTGTCTAGATTAAGTTATACAGGGTCAAATTACATTAGCTACCGAAACTCCGCAGACGTGATGGGCATCGATATCTATGGGTCAGGCACTCGAAAATCAACTTTAATACTATTGAAATAAAGTGCATATATGCTTGAACCTGACAAAAAATGCTCGCGCGTCCTCGAGGATACGCGGGAAGGCACGCGCGCGTTTTTTCAATCATTTTAAAGTTGATTTTCGAGTGCCTTAATAAAATCCTCTCCGCTGCGCTCCTTTCTGTCTGCGCTGACCCTAAACATGATAAAACAAAAAAAAAAAAATATGATTTTTTTTGTGGGGTCATCGAACGCAGTTATTGTATTCACGAGAATAACGTTAATGTAATATTATGTTTAGATATCGATATCAATCCGGTCTGCAGTTTCGCTAGCTAATTTAATTTGACCCTGTAGTTAACTTAAATTAAGTTGAGAGAATAAAACAAATGGAAAACTTCAAACTATGGTGCAAGTTTTCTCTAGAGGGTTGTAGTTGTATCCATCACGTAGGAAGGTAATATGTTTTTAACCGACTTTAAAAAAATTGAAGTTCTGTATTTGACCCGTATGTATGTTTGTATTTGCGCGATTTTCTCAAAAACAAAAGGGTGCTGCTTTTGATTCTTTGGCTAAAAAATAGACCATCAATGATTCATCACAAAATCCTTCCTGCCTACCTTACATTTTGAAAGCATGGTAGTTGTGCATACCATAAAGTTCAAGTTATTTTGTAATTATTTTATTTTTCTAATTTTCTCCAATTCACTTTTTATAACATACGAAATTCTTTTGTCCGCCTCTCAAAGCGTGGTAATTAAACCATCCGAATCCAAAATGATAGAAATGGTAATAAAAAAACTTTTAGAAACTTTGTAACGAACCAACTGCCCACAATATATCTACAGGCACACTGTTCAAGACGAAGCTTTTGGGCTAATAGCCCTGCAATATTCAACCTTATTACGTAAGGTAATACAACTCAGATTTGACCAGCAACGTTCACAACTATGGCCACACTAATGCAATTTATCAACTGCAAAAGGAAATGGGCTTTATTTCAATGAAAATAAGGTTAGATGTTGCTTGTGCCAGTCAATTAAGCTCACAGTACGAACGAAACTTTTTTTGCCATCACAGGTAAAAATATCTTTTAACTCGACTCAAATCCAGTGAAAATGCGACGCGGCGCGGTTCGTACGCGTCTTAATGAAAACTTTTTTGTAGTTTTGTAACTTAAAATGTTAGTTTTCAATGAAAAATGCACAAATAAATGTAATCTTTGTGTTTCAACTCAGTGTATGTGCAACCGTGGGCTGCCTGACATGTGTTCCAATTTATAAATCAGTTTCGAAATTCAAAATAGTTGTGGTGTGCAAAAGGTGTGCTGTTACGTTTGGAAAACAGGATTTGTGATTCTTTTAAACTTTATGGTAAGTTTTTAAGGTTATCATTTGATATTAAATCACTGTTTTAGTTAGGGCGTGTGATTTTGAAGTTTGAACGGTGAAGAACAAAGAAAACGTAAACTAGTTTTGAAAGTAAGCGGCATAAAATTTCGTTAGTTGATAGGTGGACCGGTAACGAGGATGTTTTGTGTAACAGGATCTTTGCCTCATTTTTTTTTGTAAAAGATGTTGGAGTGGGTGCTAAAATGGCTGGCATTTTACATATTTCTACATGAATTACTAGGATAATTATTGACTTCGTGGGGACCTGTATTAAAGTGTTATTAATTCTATGTCTAGAACTTTTTTTTCTTGCTAAGTCACTTATATTTCCTTTAATATAAGTTATGCATCTAAGGTCAGAAACTTTAAACTAGAAGTCAAAACTTTTTGTTAGAACTTCCTTTCGCGATAAACTTTGACCTCCACTCATTAAGAACCCTTCAGACTGTGCAATTTATTGAGCTAATTTAGACTGATAAAGCTTTAAGGTCAAACTTAGTCATAATTTTAATGTCTTGAAGATGGTTAGCAGCTGTCGCCGCCCTGATGGCATAACAACTTAATGCGAAGTGAGATTCACCAATCTGTCTGAAATATGAAAAGACTTACATATGCTAAGCAATTCCTGTTTTTAGAACGATTTTGTTTCGGTATCGCCATCGCGGCATTCTCTTGCCCGTCAAAAATATAACAGATTAAAACATTTCAATTTTGTTAGTGGTGGTTTTTGATTGACTTTTGAGTGTCGTCTCTTGAGTGTGAAAATTGGTGGCTTTTAAAGTTACACTGGGTTTGCACATGTACTAGATTATAATAAATAAATAATAGAAGATAGACCAGGCAGATATAAAACTGCAACCAATCATAGACAACAAAATGATTCACTATACAAAAATGAGTACCTTACTCCAATCGACATGTTGAAGATATGCAAAGAGAATTTATATTGTAACGGCCTTTCTAAAGTTGAAATATTTTATGTTCTCGTTAACTGATGGACCTACCATGAAAAAGTTATGGCAGGTAATAATTTTAATTCTAAATGCGTATAGAATTATGTCTATAAACTTTAAAGTGCGCAAATAGTTTATAATAGCTTCTGTGCTAAATTGTGGACGTTGATAAAATAAAATTCCATTAATAATAGAGTTCTGATTGAAACTGAGAAAATTACGCAAGACGCTGAAATGGTGACAAAACTGTTATTATCACAGAAAAAAGTTTGGATAAGTCAGGTCTGTGATCTAAAGACTAGCTCTGAAATGCAGAACCTTTTCTCCTACATTTCACCATGACATTCGGAATTATGGCTGGATCATCCACATAATTATGAATGTTATCTATGTTAATAAAGAGAGTTGGTTCAAATGTACTACCCTGTGGGATTCCAAACTTTATAAGAACCGGGTTTTAGCCAAGATGGTTAACTTTAACATGTGTTTTGTAGTTCAAGAAGTTACTATACTTAAGCTATTATGATAAGACTGCCTATATTCATCTACAATTCAAGTTTATCTACGATAAGATCGAACAAAATATGGTCAAATGCTTAAACTAATTCTTCAAAGCAGTGCAGTGTAAATCCAATTTAACACATCTTAAATCTGTCAACTTATAATACTAAAGTGCAGGCTTCTCTATTGAGTAACATTCTATGAATTCTTTCCCCTCAGATGCTTAAAGATCAATGCTCTATCAACATAGTGCCAACTATGTACAATCCTAATCAATTAGGTAGTTGTTAGTTAACTACAAGTTTTTATTAACACTTCTGTAGAACTACTAAGAAACTTTGGAATGTATCATCTGTCATTCTCTGCAAGCTGTAAGCTCCCGTACGCATTGCTGCACGCATTCCGAGTTCTGTCCATGTTGCGTCGTTTTATACAAGTCATCTTGTTGCTAGCCTTGTGTATTATCTAACTATGCTATTGCCAGATGCGGGTAATCATAAGTATTGTACCGATGGTGACTATTGGAATCGCAACTAAAGTCTTCTTACTGTCGTCGGCACAACAGTTATTCATATTTTGTTAGCCCAAAACTTCGCCACTAAAGTGATCGATATTTGAAAGACAGGTAAATTTGATAATATACAAAGTTACTATAATAACTTAGAACTATTGAAATTATCAAAGGGTATTTAACAAAGATGGATGCAGAATTCGTTCAGAAGCCTCATTAAACATAATACAGAAAAAAAAACGTTTCAAAAGATGTTTACCTAAACACGGGAAGTTATCTTAAAATCCCATAACATACACAGTGAGTCTGTAAAATATTGGTCGTTAAACCTATACATTGAAAATTAAAATGAATCGTAAATGATCTATAATGTCTTTATTCGAGGTTCTGGCTGTAAATATAGCAACGGACGAAGCAAAGGGTTTTTAAACCTAAAAACTTCCGGTCATCGTGCACCCATTTTTAGGACATTTTTAATAATCGCAATTTACGAATTGTGACGTTATTACTACAGAAAGGGGGTGCTTCCTACGATGGTGACTAATAGAGAAAAAATAAAGTAGAAGACGTAGCGTAGCGTCATCCTCGAACAAATTGGGGAACGGCTAGAAAATGATATTATTACCAATGGCTCGTCGTTTATCGCCTATCGTCAAAAAAAGGCATCAATTTTGTACCTAACATTACGTATTCTGCAATGCCTTATATCTATTGACAATATTACAGGTAGTTGTATTGTATACCTTCAAAGTTCCATCTAACCGCTAAACTTTTCGTAATTGCTTTACCTACATTCACAATTCCATGTTGTCTACCCGTATCATCCCCGTAACATCACTTTGAAACATCATAGAACTGTATCAGGTAACAACTTTTTTTTTCTTTTCAAGGGTTGCTGGTCAAAATTCCTATCTATTTCTTTTTGTCTGTGGGTGCCTATTGAGGGCGAATTTTTTCACGCACCCCGTCGAGTTTAATAATGGTTCTTGTTAAGAATTATTTGAAAACTTGCAGAATTCGTAGGAGTATCGTTACGGTCGTGGTCACGGTATAATTTTTCAAAAGGCATTGAAGAGTCTGTTCATTGCTTCTGTACACATTATTGTACAGAGGCCAGCATATCAAGCTACCCCAATCTGTCAAATTTATTTGATAGCTTTTCAACTTTACCACAAAGGAATAAGGTTCATATTCAATTGGGAAAATTTGACAGATAGGGGTTGCTTGATGTGGCCTCTGTACACAGAAGAAAAGTGATGAATGATTATTTTGTTTTGCTCACAATACACTTTACTATTGTTGATTACTAAAGACTTCGTCTTCTTCGTTCATCATTTGAACTGTGAATTGATTTGAGTGTTTCTTTTCGACAATGGAATGGCTTCTTCATCTTATTGTTTTTATGCTACACACAATATTTTGACAGATTCATGAGTTGCAACTAATCACAGGCTTGTGCTTAAAATAATTTACTGTGTAGTCAGGAAAATTAATTGCTAAACAAAATAAGGCCTTAGGTTAAGTTACATACCTATATCTATTTCAAACAACTGTCAAAGAATGACAGTTGTGATTTGAATGTACGATCAATTTGCCTAACAAATTACCCCTGACTTTACTGCGGCTATGTATGTATGGATGTAACTATTGTATATAATTTTGTTAATCCAAGTGCAAAATTCCAGAAACCATAAAATTGGCTGATAGAATCATCACAGATAAATCTTTTACCAAATCATTTAACCACCAATAAACAAATCCATCTCAACAAGACATAAAAACAATTGACTACCATCGCCAAATTAAAAAAAAGAACAACACAACAATGGCCGCCGCTGTCATTGCGCGCGCCATTGCAATTGATATAATAATAAATGTTATGGCTACGTTCTCACAGTCATCAAGCGCTAAGTGTTGGGTTACTTCGCTTGGAACTAATAGTCCGGGCATTGGCTTCTGTTGGGCATGACTTAGTTACGATAAAGGAATGTGTGGGGAATGTTTTCCATGACGTTTAGCGAGGGAAATGTGTTTTCAGATGGTTTTGTTGTTGTATTGTTGTTACATGGTTGCTACAATCTACTTACATGCGAAAAGCGACGAAACGAGGAAACTAATGAAAATCAAAATATTTTATTTCACATAGATTATCGTGGGCACTTGTGAAATGTCAGAAGCTAGGTTCCAATAATTGGTCGTTTCCTATGGAGAAGAGCCGGCAAGAAACTCCACGGTTACTCTTTTAAAAATAATTGGCTTTTACAAAGTTCTCAAGGAGGACAGTGTAGGCCTATCAACAAGTACCAGCACCCTAATTGCGTAACACACTACTTATTACTTTGAATCATGTTAAAGCATATTTCTAATCCATTGCTCCATATGTTCGAAAAATGTATCTGTTCAACAACGCAAATAACGTAATGAATGTTGTTGAACTATCAAATTGAAACCCATTGCTACTGATAGCTGATAGTGTGTTACGCAATTACCCTGTACGTACTTAATCAAATAGAAAATTGTCTACAAATCTATCGTCTACGAGGTCCGTTCGAACGTTTTCACGTTCACAAAATATAAAAGAATCAAGGAGCCTATATAAAAAAAAATTAAGAATAAAGCTACAATCTTTTACTCGAAAATAGGCTACATGATAATGGTGGTAGGTAAACTAAATAACTGTAAATGACAGTTGACCAAAACCCAGATTGGTGATAAACTTTTAACAATAGTCTAGTTTCCACCATCAATAAATTGAAAATCTATTTATTCCGTCAGTTAGAGTATTGAAAAATAATGGACACGTATTTTTTGTTTTTGTAAATCAATGAATATTGACAAAGATAAAACGCATCAAAACTCGGGAGTGGGGGCTCGTGATGTAAGAACGCACTAAAATTATACCAAGGTGTGACGTATTGAGAATTTTAAAAGCGTCGTATCTTCGTCAATTTTAGTTTACGTAACAAAAAAAAAATACGGGCCAAATATTTTTCGATAATCTAACTGACGGACTAATTAGATTTCTTTCAGTTGACAGCCTATTCGAATGAAATCGAAACGTCTAAAACGTTTTGTTCATAAATCTATGAAACGGGCCATTTGTCTTTCCCAAAAGGAAAAAGGTACTGGATTTTCTTCACTTGGATAATCCTTTTGCCATGACGGCTATGCTGACAGTGAGCCAAGTTGGAAGCGGAGTTAATGATAGTTCATTAACTCCATCAACCTCCATCCCCTCCTACCCCCTCCCTCCTCTCTCCTTCATCACTCCTTCTCCATTTTTTTTCTTTAAAATTGTGCTATGATTCCTTTCAGCGTTTTTCTCTATACCCTGTAGGCTTAGAACTTACCCATATCTTCTGCCTAGAAAACTAATTCGACCTCTACCTAAGTGTATAATCTCAAACTTCGCCAAACGGACTTGCGAGTACGCAACGTGGTCGAAAAGTTGCTTCTGATCGTAAGCTAACGGACTGCGGCGCATACCGTCGCATGCCTTCCTCCATTGCCTCCTGCTGAATGCTGTCGCATCCCGCCGCATGTCGTCACATCCCGCCGCGGTATCCTCCAGAGCTCTCTTCAATATCGCAGAGAAAAATCCTTTTTTGAATGTTCCGTGGTCGGTCTCTGAGCTTTGGAATCTATATATTTTTACCATTAGATACGTACGAATTTGCGTTGGTAAGTTTAAAATAGATAATCTGCCCCACCGTCGCCGATGTGTCCTTGGTGGAGGCTCTTTTGAAAACCCTGTTATTCATTATCTGCGTAGCCTTTTCCCAACTATGTTGGGGTTGGCTTCCAGTCTAACCGGATGTTGCTGAATACCAGTATTTTACATGGAGCGACGGCCTATCTGACTTCCACAACCCAGTTACTGGGTAATACGATATACGATACTCCTTGGTAAGACTGGTTGTTAGACTTTCGGGCTTCTGACGACCCGTGACGACTGAAACAACACCACCGTTATTATGGAACAACGTTTAGAAAACAGAATTATGTACAGACGCCAGCAGGTCAACCTACCCCAAACTGTCAAATTTCTTTGATAGATTTTCAAGTTTAGCACAAAGGAATAAAGTTCATATTCAATTGGGAAAATCTGACAGCTTGGGGTAGCTTGATGTGCTGGCCTCTGTATATGACCACAAATTTGCTTGGAGGTCACAAAACCGAAGCTAGTTACAATAAATTTCCACAAATTCATGTTGTTTCCTCAGAAACATTGTGTAATATGATCCCGCAGTTGTTACACAGAAATCGTGACTCGACCGCACCTAGCCACCTTCTATTACATTATAATCTATTTCAAACTCGACATAAAACGCAAACACGAGGAACCAAACTAATGTTATGGCGAAAATGAATCTCTCTGTGTCTGCATTGGACATTAAAACGTCTTAAAACGACGTCGAATACTAAATGTTACAAAGGCATAAAATCAATGGGAATCTTCGCAAAGGTCTTAGCTATGCAAAAAAAACATGCCTAACTTATAACGACTTAATTTCGCACATTATCATCTTTCCTCTTACATCAGTTACTGACCTCTGAGATCAAATGACGCACGTAACAAAGAATCATTGTACAGAACAGAGAGAGCTCTGTAGTAGTTCCTGCTAAATTGAGAGGCCCAGCTATGGTTATCGTATCTTTAGACTTGTGCGAAATCGGGAGAGCAGAAATAGGTATACGTGGTACAGACGCCAGCACATCAAGCTACCCGAAACTGTCAAATTTAACCAATCAACTTTGAACCTTATACTTTAGCGATAGAGTTGAAAATTGTAGTAGCTTGATGTGCTGGCGTCTGTACATATTAAGGCCCCCGCAGAAAGGCGCGACGCTACTCTAGTAGACTAATTTCTATAAAGTTTTCATATAATTTTTTTTAGTAAAGTCGCGTCGCGATTGTCTGCGCGAGAGGATAGTTCATGAGTTCTATGAGCAGAAAAAGGATAGTTCTTGTAAAAAGGAGCCAATCAAAAATGTTTAATAGTTAGTCGCCGAAAATATGGCCTTATCTGTTACTTCTGTTAGTCTTAGCTTCCATCAAGTCCTTTCAAGATGGTGAGGAATAGAGGAAGATAATAATCTGGGGAAATACATTTGCGTGTATAAAAATTGGCCCGCCCCATGCTCTCCATTTGAGACACAAACAGTTTTTGCTATAATAATAAAGACTCTTATACCTATAGCTAAACACAATAATATTGATTGTGTTGTATTATATATGTTATTGTGTTCATGTCAAGATGAACTTTTAACTTAAGGGACATCGCAGTGTGGCAAACGTCAACAGAATCCATTAGTGCGGAATGACAGACTGCCGTATGCACTTTGTTTAATCCATGCTAAAATTAACAATGAGTGACGTCTGTCTGTGGGGTCGTTATTATTACTAGCTTTACTCGCAATCCAGACTACAGAGCTACTCAGCACTAGATAGTCGAAGAATCTTTCTTATGGCTCCAGACTTTGATAAGTAGACTGTCCATTGCTACGTAGATTATTATGTGCATGGAGAGGTACACTAAGTTGCGTAATACGCTATCAATCAGAATCAGAATCATTTTGAAGGATCTTGCTAATCCATTGCTTTATATGTTTGAAAAAATTTGTCTCCTCAACAACGTAAGTAACGCAATGAATGTCGTTGTATTATATTTCTTCTTTCTTTCTTTCTTGAAATGTCAAAATTAAAGCTATTGCTACTGTTACAGTTAGTGCGTTACGCAATTACCCCTCCGGTCTGCTTGGAGGATTTCTTTGACCGTCGATCTTTAGCTTTTCTCATCCATGGTTTTTATAATGTAAAATAGAAGCTAATTTTGTTACGTAGTAGTAAGTTAAGTGGGTAATGGTCGGCAATGCAAAAGGTGGCGAGAGAAATGAAAAAGCAACTTTCAAAATCTTGATTTTCAATATTTTCAAAATCAAAATGTTTTATTTCACATAAATCTACAAGGGCACTTATGAAACGTCAGAAGCTAGGTGCACGGTTCCAATTGGTCGTTTCCTATGGAGAAGAGCCGGGAAGAAACTCCAGGGTTACTCTTTTAAAAATAATTGGCTTTTACAATGTTTTCAAACTACATTAAGTATGGGAGGACAGCGTAGGCCTGTCAACAAGTACCAGCTACTTGATAAAATAAAAAATGGTCTACAGATCTAAAGTCTACAAGGCCTACAAAACCCTCACATTTACAAAATATAAAAGAATCTATCAAAAGGATAAATAAAATATAAAGCCTATTAAAACCAAGTGATATCATTGCCATAACAACCACAATAATAATTATCCACTTTCCGTAAAGGCAATGAAAAAAAACTTTATGTTGTTCGAAATATTCTCACGAAATTCGACAGTAAACAGTGCCAAGGCATTCTTTAAGAAACTGCATAATAGCAAGTACGGGTGGAAAGTTTCAAAATATTACCCAACACAATTTAAAGTCTTGCAAATCATTTGCTCTGCAAGTTTATTTGAGGGTCTATCGATCAGGTTAAGCTATGCTTGTCACGGTAGGTCCGTGGATGGGTGACCATCTTTAGATACCGAGATCACTCCGTGTCTCGGAATGGTCCCGGCTGTCATTCTTGGATCTTTGACAGTCGTTACGGGTCATTAGAAGCCCGAAAGTCTGACAACCAGTTTTACCAAAGGGTAGGTACCCGTACATTGAAGTTAGTGTGTTAAATCACAGATTTTATGTTTTACCTTAAAAATTATGCTTTTTTATTCTACTAGCTTCTGCCCGCGTCTTCTTCGCTTGGCGTTCTTTCTGAGTTTCTCTTTTTGCTTGGCTTTTGTAGTTCCAGAGATTAGCGCGTACAAACAAATAAACTCTTCAGTTTTTATTGGTATAGTGATTGAAATCAGTGCTCCGAGTGGAATACCTCGATTTTGAGGACGCGCCACACACGTTAAACTGATTAATGGAACTTAAACTATGCTCCATTTAAAGTCCTCAGTAGAAAGTGTCAGTTGGTAATGTGACACAATTTTGCCAATTGTCTCGCAGTGTTAATTGACCCACAGTATGTAGACACAGATCAGTGGCCTCGAGGAGGAACTGGGGAGGGGAGAGACTTTAATAAGAACATCTTGTTGAGAAACCATTCCCACTAAATGTGGTAAGTACCAAAAATAGGTGGTGAAAAAGTAAACAAATGGATCAGAAAACATGGGATGCCCATTTAGTGACATTTACAAATTGGGTATTTGATTATTTGAGAGTAAACTGAACTTTTTTTGTGAAGGATTTAAAGTTATTTTTCCATAAACTCATATTTGTTTACATTTTTGGTAAATAAATCGCCAATGCAGATTAGGCTGATGACGATGCTAGATAAATACTTAGAGATTAGAGAATTGAATTTTCACAGAACTAAAGAAAGTGGCTGGAATGGACTGGATGAGGAAGGCGGAGGACAGGGTGTTGTGGCGCAGCCTGGGAGAGGCCTATGTCCAGCAGTGGACTGCGATAGGCTGAGTTGATTGACCAACCTTTGGTGATGTTCTACTCTTAAAACGGTGAAGGAAAACATAGTGAGAAAATCATTTCCTAGAAACAGAAATTAGAATAAATGTGACATCTACAAACCCGGACTGGGCCCGCGTGATAGATTACGGCCCACCTTGTGGATAAGTAATATCAGCCGCACGGGTTGATCGATCAGGTTAAGCTACCCTTGCCGCGGTTGGTCCGTGGACCCATCCACGGGTCCATCTTTTCATACCAAGACCCCTTCGTGCCTCGGAAAGCACGTTAAGCCGTTGGTCCCGGCAGTCATTCGTGGACCTTTGACAGTCGTTACGGGTCGTCAGAAGATCGAAACTCTGACAACCAGTCTTACCAAGGGGTATCGTATTACCCAGTGGGTTGTGGAGATCAGATAGGCAGTCGCTCCATGTAAAATTCTGGTATTCAGCTGTATCCGGTAAGACTGGAAGCCGACACCAACATTAAAATTAAAATTAAATTAAAATTAAAATTGTTTATTGTGTCTCAAACGGTTACATTTACAAATGTGAATGAAACAGCCCCAGTAAGTAATTAATAATACTTGTGTTGGGGTTGTCTCGCTCCTTCCCTTAATTGATAATTAACAATATTGAGACTTTATAAAAAATTCAATTAAGAACTAATTTAAAAAACAAAACTTAAAAAGAAAAAAAAAAAGATAAATAATGACTTATAAGGTAATTAGCTGCTCTGTGTAGTTTGTAATTATGAGTATAATTATGTATGTGTGACTATCGAAGTTTGTGAGTGTGGGTTATGGTGTGTGTGTGTGAGGGTGTGTTTGTGTCTATGTTAGGATGTGTGTGTTTGTGTCTGTGTTTGGGTGTGTGCGTTTGTGTTTGCGTGTTTGCTGATGGTGCCATTATAATCGAAGATAAAATATATCACTATAAAATCCAAAACAATACACAAAACATAGTTGGGAAAAGGCTAGGCTGATGATGATGATGACGCCCTTTCACAGTGAGGAGGCCTGTTTCCCAGCAGTGGGAACATTATAGGCTGAGTATGCTTACTTGGTGACATTTAAGTGCCACATTCAAACGCGTTCTTGAATTATACTCCAATTTGATTCGCCTTTCAAACTCAGTGTCCATAAAGATTGTTTTTAAAAACCTCATAATGGCCCCGATTCTGTGGTTCACAAACTAAACTAAATTTAAGTTCAGTGCATCTTTTTCTTTCTATTTCAATATGAAAAGGACAGAAGACACATATTAGTTTAGTCCTGTCAAATTAGTCAGCGCCTGACGTAAATTGACGTATTTTTAGAAGCCATATTTTTAATCACGTCTAAAATTGTCTATGGATTATCTAATTTGAAAAAAGATGCACTGAACTTAAATTTAATTTAGTTTGTGAACAACAGAATCGGGGCCAATTTGTCTGCAACGAAATAAATAGTTTGTATGCAATGTTTGACTTCCTCAGTGAAAGTGTTCTGTTCTATGTTATTAAGGTAGTAATTGCAATGTACGTATTATCTCTACAATGGTGGCTTAGTTCGCATGTCAGGGGTCAGTGAAAGTACTTTTTATGGGCATATTATGGGTACTATGTTGTTTGCGTAGTGAAGTTGGATTAATGGAGGTGTTTTATTTAATGGGGTGCTATTAAAAGAGACTACGGGGACTAGGGGCTATGATGACAGCCGCACGGTCGTTTGAAGGTTAAGCTACGCTTGCCGCTGTCGGCTCGTGGATAGTTGTCCATCCATTACATATCGAGAGCCCTCCGTGCCTCGGAAACACGTTAGCCGTATATTCTATTTTTTTTTGTGGATGTGAAACCATCAAATGACCCTTCCCGCTCAGGGTGGAGCAGAAGGGAGTATCAGACTCTTACTGACTAAAACCCACCCGTGTTTCTTCCTTAGCCCTTTATGTTCCGGGGCAGCGGTAACCCTTTCGGACAATCCCGCTGCCCTAGCCGTAGATCCTGGCTTTAATTCATAGATAAATATCTACAGTAACAACCAGGATCAGGCTTGCAGACAGTCGTGACAGGTAGTTATAGAAGTCCAAAAGTCTTGACAACCAGTTTTGACAAGGGGTATCGTGTTACCCAGTAACTGGGTTGTGGAGGTAAAAGAAAGAAAGAAAAGAAAAATAGGTTTATTTGTCACAGAAACACGTGCAAACAAAAAGATAATTAATTCTAATGACATCATTTATATAATAAAAACAAAAAAAAAAAAAAATATCTTTATACATGAGAACAAAGCATAGATAGTCGACGGCTGCACGTCATGACTGTGACAAGAAGGCTTCCACTCAGCATGATGCTGTGATATAAGGGACCCACAGCACAGCGCTGATTTTCACAGTGGTTACCCGAAAAGGACGTACGGAAACCAAGTCAGATCAAATGATTCGTACTTAACAGGTAACAAAATAGGTCAGATAGGCAGTTGCTCCGTGTAAAATACTGATATTCAGCTGTATCCGGTTAGACACAGTTAGGCACAGGCGATGATCGGGAGTCTGAATTCAGCCCTACAAATTTGCTGTTTCAACTTTGCAGGCCAAGAAGAATAGTGATTTTGACACGATTAAACAGGGAAAACATATCTAGAAAATAGTTAAGTTTGGTGTGCGGTGTTTCATAGTCAAATCAATCAGGAATGATGGAACTACAACTCTTAAAGGATCTAGGTCGACTTAACCTGTAGCCCTGTATAAACTTTAATTTGGCGTTCAAACTGTAGGTACTGCCGATCGATTCTGTAAAAATCTCACCGTGATAATTTAGGTGAAGTGAGCGTGAAGTGAGCTATCAATAGGAGCAATCCCTAACATCAGGGTGGAATGACAGCTCACTTCACCTTAGTTTTCACGGTGAGATTTTTACAGAATAGCACTGCTGATTCTCATGATAACCTATCAAGCTTAGCAATCGTGCTTGCGACCAAGACCAAAGCGGCAGTCGCCACAACGATCTTCAGTTAAAACATTCACTTTCTACACATTTTCATGGATAACGCAAATAAAAAATCATCTTTCCATTTAGAAAAAACGTTTGAAAACGAGAAATAACAACAATACGATGGTCCATTGACTACCAGGCATGGAGTCGTGACAGTCAACGTTTGACAAAACGGTTAGAAAGTCTCTTGTGTTCACACAGAGCAAATGAAACAAAATGGCGGGTAACTGTCATCCTTAACGGGGGGTTATTCGAATTTTCCTGTTTTAGAATCAATTTTAAATAAGTTGTCAAATTAGTGTATTTTTAGGTCTAGAAAAAAAAATGTATGTCATAGATGCATCCTTGTTTGAGGGAAATTACAAAACACGAGTTGTACCTACACAAGTACCTACAAAACACGATAAATGAAAAAAAAATCCGAAACAGGGTCGATTTCAAAACCATTTTTCGTTTCATTTCCTCATTAGGTACAGCACAAAATATTAAGTAATATGAAAATTGCATGTACCAAGATGTAAATCTATACCTAGTGAATTCAAAAATAGTGAATTTAAATTCGATTTTTAAGATTAATAGATTAAGAAAAAAACAATAATTATTATAAAACAGGCTAAATTGGCTCAAGCTCAGAGTCATTGAGGGTGACATGTGCCATAAAAAAAAAAAAACGAGTGTGCTTATGACCACACGACTGAAGTGAAACTTCTTTCTTTTTTCTTTCTTTCTTTCCTTTTCTAGCATCGCTTTCATACTCAGAGTCTGTGTCACTTCTTTCCATAATTTGTTATTATTTACCCGAAAATTCACAAAACATGAACTCTAAAATGAATTTACAGTTTTATTCACTTTAAACGTAGAATATTGAATGTATTGAACAAAATATTAATTCATAAAATTGTTCAAAACGAAATAGAATTACGAAAAATAACCAAAGAATCACCGTTCGCATAACGCTAGTAAACTCGCAAACGAACTACTGACTGAAATATATATATATTTCATTTACTAGCTATAAGAGAAAGAGAGAAAGAAAATGTGCGCGCGCACTGCTCTCTCTTGCTCCTACACTGTGATACAGACAATAAGCCTGCAGTGTGCTTAGATATACGGAACGTATTTGGCTATGAGAGGAAGAGAGAAAGAAAATGTGCGCGCGCACTGCTGTCTCTTGCTTATATCCCCCACTTAACTTCCGTTCGCCTTGCCCGATCACACTTTTCGTAACGCTTACGTCACGCGTTCGCCAGCTTACTCCCCAAGTCAAGCGTGCGTAAAGAAGTTTCACTTCAAAAATCTGTTAAAATTTGTCAAGACCTTAGAAATGTTTCATCTATGGTCAAGACGCTTAGAATTAGAAAGTCTGTTGTGTTCGCACAAAGCATAAGTACAGGTAAAATTAACCAAAATGGCGGCTAATTGTCATACTTAATAGCATTTCTTGCTGTTTAGCGGACCCTGGGACCTATGTAAATATGGACATATTAGATTGTAATCTGTGGCTGTAATAGTCCACTATTTAAACTTTAAAGTGGCTTTTTTATGTTTCACCGACTCCAAATAAATTGGGATAAGGGCAAGCGAAATGATGAATGATGTTAGACACAATAAGATCAAAATCAGCATGTTTGGCAAATGGATTGATGAACGCACTTCTTCGCGTGTCGATGGCAATCTATGTGTGTATCAGAATGGCTGGTTGCCTGTGGCTTTGGTCTATGAGAGTTGATTAGAAAATTGCTACATAATTGCTTATATTTGCTACATTTAATAAATAATTGCTACATACTATATATATTCAGAAATAACATATTTTTTTTGTACAGCCATCCTGACGTTTGGTTGGCTGGTCGCCTCCTAGTTTAAAGCCAAGCATGCAGAGTTTCCCGAAATGTATTGCGTCAATAATTGCTACATATTTGCTTCATTTATCTAATCTAGTTGTATCTTCAAACATATGTTAAATAAAGGATGTAGCAATTATTTTAATTATCCCAAGGAAAAGTGCCTGATAAAACAATAAAGGCAAATAGTTGCAGTGTGTCTTCAGTCAACGGTATTGCTACTTTAGGAGGCTATTATTGCTACTTTATGTTATTAAAAATTGGTTCTATAGGTAGGTACTCCGTACTTGTTCCTTATAATAACATAGATCTATTTAAATTGTCGAATAAAATTAAATAAGCCTAGACTGTGATTCCAATACGATATCTGCACTAGCAATGACTAAGAATAATTGTTATAATGATAATTATTGGATTATTGAGGGTAGGTACATATTTTTTTTAACGCAAGAATCGCATTACTTACGCTGTTGCCAGAGCCTAAACGATTAAACCGATTCAACATAACTAAGTATTTGCCTTTATTGTTTTATCAGGCACTTTTCCTTGGGATAATTAAAATAATTGCTACATCCTTTATTTAACATATGTTTGAAGATACAACTAGATTAGATAAATGAAGCAAATATGTAGCAATTATTGACGCAATACATTTCGGGAAACTCTGCATGCTTGGCTTTAAACTAGGAGGCGACCAGCCAACCAAACGTCAGGATGGCTGTACAAAAAAAATATGTTATTTCTGAATATATATAGTATGTAGCAATTATTTATTAAATGTAGCAAATATAAGCAATTATGTAGCAATTTTCTAATCAACTCTCATAGACCAAAGCCACAGGCAACCAGCCATTCTGATACACACCAATCTATACCTAAATCATTCAATTAAATCAATCTGATTCAGAGTTTGGCGCCATCAGTAAGTAGTGTCTATCAATTGTTGCAGGCATCAGGGCCTCAAGTCTGCTATTACAATAGTGTCAGAATGGTCTATCATTGATTTCATAATTATTGATTTTGATAAGTTTGGTAATCTACTAATATAATGGCGTCATTATGACTTTCCAATGGTCAACCACTGACACTCTATTGAAAGAAATGGCATATAACGGTAATCTCGTACATAATGACAAATTAATAAATGTAATGTTTATTGCTATTTACGAACTTCTTACTACTTCAGATTGCAAACACTAATACGTAATATCAAAAAATATATATTAAATGAAATCTAGCATGAAATTTAGTAGTAGTTTTTCTCAGACCATTGTCCGACCAATGATCGACCATTATGAATTTAGCAGATTACGAACTTTTAGCAAAATGACAATGGATCGTGTTGGAATGACGAATTTATAAAAATAGCAGACTTGGGCCCTAGGATGCCTGCACCAAACAGGAATAATTGCTGCTACAGCCCTGGCACACATACTATATCAGAAGGGCAATTGTCGTAATTTTAACATCGTGCACAATCTCAGTCTTAATTTCTCAAAAATGGCATTCTGCCGTCACATCATATGTAATTATTTATTTATTTATTTATCTATTTATTTCAGGCATCAAGGCCCATATCTACACATATAATACAATAATAATATAACTTAAAAATACTATAAATATATACACTTTTATAACTGCAAAACTAAAATTTAATTTTTAAAGGATAAAGTAAAACTCAATTTTTAAAGGATAAAGTAATGGTAGGATCAACACGATTTTCTTAATAATAACAGCTAGCTTTAAAAAATAGTAGATTATACAACAAGTGAAAAAAAAGGGAATTTAATTCGAGGGCCTACGTTGGATCCCGAGAGCAGCGAAGGATTCTAGAATAGAATCCCGAGCGTAGCGAGGTATTCTAGATTTGAATCCTGAGCGGAGCGAGGGATACAAGGACGGAGATGAATTATTTTTTTCACGAGTTGTGTACTCTACTTTTTACCATTGACTGCGAGAAAATAAATAGTAGTATAGTATTTATCACATTTTACTATAATTGCTGCTTTATTTCGAAATGATTCCGGAGTTAGTGTCTCATTTTCGTCACTGGAAGAACTCATTTTATTATAATTTATGTTATTAGATTTTCCAATGACTTAAAACAACGATAACAGATAGAAAAGAACCTAAAATGGCGGGTTTTTTTTTTTATTATGGAATAGCTCCGTATAGCCAGCCAGTACGTACTACGTACTTTCAGCACGTTTTATTTATTTTTGTATATAATTCGTATATTCGTGCTTGTTCCAACTTCAAAATGTTTTTATTCACTCAGTGACTAAAAGAGAGTTTTATTCACTGTTTTCGATGAATAAAATGCCCTTTTTCGAGTGGCAATGGTAAAAAAATAGTTTTGATCATTGTATTATGCTTTTAACTCAACGCTCTGATTGGGGTGTATGAGGTTTTGCTCATTAAACGTTACACGTTGTATAAGATACATGGGTTTCCATGAAAAGTCAAGGTCGGGGAGCATTGATCTCAGTTTTAGCACACAAGGACATTGCTGCATCACCTATTATAAGTCTACTGGCTACTGTCAGTCGCAAACTAATACCTACTTTTTACTGGGGGTTTTTAACATTTTACACGGACCGACCGGCTGCCATCTGGCCTCCGTAACCGGATATTTTAATGCTAGACCGGTTTCCAGACTTTTGGGCTTCTCACTCTACGTACACGTAACGTGTTTTTAGGTCTAACAGGCTATATTATAGATAGTGGCTATGCGTTCAACAAGCTAATGATTTTAGTGCTTTTTGATTCCGAGATCTCGTGTGAAATGAAACGATTTTTTTTTCTTCTGTAAATAGGATATCGGAATCGCTTTTACATGTCATAATATAAAAAAAATAATCTAGATGAGGTCGGCGTTTCCTATCTGACTACTATGAAGAGAAGAAAGACCTAAACAAACTCAGAGGTCAGTCTCCTAAGTCCAGACATAAGCTGGGTCAGATCATGTGAAGACCGTGTAGATTGATGTCTGAAATGGTCTTTGACGTATACAGTTACAGTGGCAGGCGAATTGTGGGTGTAAATTTCCAATATAACTCTGTCAAACAAGTCGGTTTTCACGTTAAATTGCACCAGCACCGGCCGTTAACAGAAACCGTAAAAAAAAATAGTTACAAGTTGTTAATGACAGCTGTCAGAAATCAATCAAATACAGGTGCGACTTTATCTACTAATATAGTCTGCTCCAAAAAGAATCTAATGAAAGTGTAAACAAACCCTGTTCAGATTAAATCATGCGTAGTTCATACAAACGTAATACCAAAATAATTTGTAAATCAAACATATTCAACATATTGGTGTGTATTTATTCCGATTGGATTACGGATTATCTAGGTTCCCAAATATTATATTTTGAAAGGATACGGATTTATAGACGAGATAATGAGGAATTTCAAATTCATAAAGAAAACTTATTTTTCTCATTACCCGTCTTTAAATCAGTGTCCATTCAAAATATATGTATATATTATACTAGCTTCTGCCCGCGACTTCGTCCGCGTAAATTTTTTTTGTTTCCCCGATCCACCCCGTCGCAACGTGTCGCCGGCCTGCGCTATTACTTCGTTTTCGCTTGGCGAAAACTTCAGACTTTTCTTCTTTTTGTTCAACTCCTAAGAGTCCTAGCGTCAAGTTTAATATAATATAGCCTTCCTCAAGAACTGGGCTATCAAACGCAAAAATATTTTTATATATCGTCGACCGTAGGTTCAATTGAGGTAAGGGACAAGATACCCAATGTCCCTTACCTCAATTGAACCTACGGTCGACGATATGCGACCAATACTTCCAGAGATTTAGAGCTTTCAAACCGTGTTTCAAACAAACTCTTCAGCTTTATTATTAATTAGTATTATTTTAAAACTATGATATCTCCTAAGATATACATTGAAATTAAATGATGTCAAGGCAATTTTGTTCAAAATTAAATACATGTGATGAATAACGTATTTATTTGGATAAGGATTAATACCATGTTTATAAAAACACCTTAGCAAATAATGCATTATTTTAGAACAAATTTGGTTTGCATAAAAGAGGTTATAGTGAGCTAACCATAAAAAGATAGACATATGCTGTCGCGGACTTTTTTAAAAATCTTTTAAAGGGGAACAATTCTGTCATATATGATTTTTGCGAAACTAACCGTTTACGCAGCGCACGCAGCGGAAGCTCTCAATAGGAAAAAAAACCCCCGATTTTGAAACATTCTTCATTGGTGCTCCGCTCCTATTAGTTTTAGCGTGATGATATATAGCCTATAGCCTTCCTCGATGAATGGACTATCTAACACTGAAAGAGTTTTTCAAATTGGACCAGAAGTTCCTGAGATTAGCGCGTTCAAACAAACAAACAAACTCTTCAGCTTTATAATATTAGTATAGATTTGGGAACCTAGAAATTCTATAATCCAATCGGAATAAATACACACTACCATAAGAATATGTTTGATTTATAAATAATTTTGGTACCTATTACGTTTGTACGAACTACGCAAAGCTTCGCCAGCCCTATAAGCAGCCACTAATGGGAATTAGTATCACATTCATCTGTATTTTTAAGGCATAACTTTATATCTCACGATTCTTCATCAAGAACGTTCACTAGTCTATGGCTATGCCGTGGGTAGCACTGCTCCAACTAACAAATTGATTGATCCTGATGGTTGTAACTAAGCCACAAGTCAGCTGTACTGCTGGGGAGTTTTTTCTTCCCAGCTAAGTACTAGGAAATGGTAAATGTTTTGGGGGACACTCTTAAGTAATTCTGACGTTTAAAAAGTGCTGACACTCAGCCTAGTTTTAATAAATTAATTTTGATATGATTTGAGTTCTACGAATAATAAAGGTCAAGAAATGTAACTCAAGCTCAAAAATGGCACCACGCAAATGTTTACCGTGGTGGGCGTTGGCGAAAAGGCCACCGCGCACCAGAACCAATCACGGCGCTTGCCGGAATACAACGCTTTACGGGAGCGCAGCTGATTGGCTTATTTGCATGTGTGTTCTTTCGTTCGAATGTATTTTGTCAATGTAGTGAAGTTTGGAGCCGAATTTCTCGCTGATTTTGTTCATAGTTACGCTGCCTGACTTTTTATTATTCGTAGTTTGAGCACACCCCGGACACTCCGTACAACGCGCGCAAAATAATTACCTACTACTACTACATAGCCAAATGACGTTGGTACACGTGCAAATGTGTGCGTAAACTCTAGTAGGGTTGGTTGTCGTGCGGAGCGTAAAAAAAATGGCGGGAACGACGACGACGCGACTAGAAAGGACTAGTTTGATTGTTTATCTAATTAGTCGGGTTCATAATGAAATAAAAATAATATTATAATAGTTAAGTAATAAATGTAAAACTTTTTAACAATAACTTTAATTTCGGAAGTCGGTGTCTTTGGATCTGTATTTTAGTTTATTGCCACCGACTTACGAAATTAAAGTTATTTTTCACTTTGTACTTAGTGTTTTTTTGGTAGTCGGTTTTTTTTTTTTTGCTAAAAAGTTTTTATTTCTCGCGATTTTTAGTGAGTCTGTTTATAAAGTATCTAAGTTACAATAGCCTAATGTCAACTTGCTCATCGCCTTGTACAAAATATTGCTTTTCCCGATACAGGGACGTTAATTGTTGAGAAGTTCTCTTGGTACTCCATCATCAGCTCCATTTCACCATTTGCATTGTGACGAGCATAAATTGTGCTTAGCAAACATATTAAAGTAATCGAATCGCAACCTGTGAAATACTTATTATTGAGTAGTCCCGGTGGCCATCTGTGGTCTTCATCATCAGTTCCACTTCACTAAATGTTGCTATCCCAGAGCAAATACCCATGCAAATAAGGTACTTAGCTAAATATTGCTTACACTAAAATATTTTCGTTTAAATGACCTACTTAACTATAAATAATCGGTTATTATATCGCATGGTATTAAAATGCGATATCTTACAAACATTTATGTAAATACAAATTTGGAAAAGCATCACAATATCGAACCATCGTGATTAAAACTCAGATAAAACTTTTAAATCGCAAAATTGTGTGTTCGTGTCAGCAGTACAGTGCTGCGGTTCTTTGTGAGCGCCCCTAGTTAATGAACCGCCGATAATGTCGCGGGTGTGCGGGGTGAAGTGCGGTATCTGATGTCAGCGCGGGGTAGGGAGTGGCCATTCTGTACGAAGTACTATTAGGTATTCTGTGGTTTGAGTCCTACAATATTAGCGAGTAACACGTACACTTCGTAATTCGAAAGTGCTAACCTGTTACTCAATCATTGTATCACTTCCTGGTTAATTTCGTATAAACCACGTTGCGGTTGAGATAGTTGAGTATAAATGAAAAGAAATCTCAATTCAAGGTGTGAAGGATAAATTGGATCGTTCCCAGGCTGGTCTGACATAATCGTTATCGTAAAAGTAGGCTCATTTTATCATCTGCAAACTCAAACTCAAAGCATTTATTTCAATTACACCCTTTACAGGATTACAGGCACTTTTGAATTTCCCTGCCTACTCGTAGCTCTTTTACGACTGTTGGACCTTCCAGTCTAACCGGATGCTGCTGAATACCAGTATTTTACATGGAGCGACTGCCTATCTGACCTCCATAACCCAGTTAGTACTGGGTAACACGATACGTCTTGGTAAGACTGGTGATGGTCACACTCAAAAGTTGGTTCATTTACGGAATCATTTTATAGGCATGACGTCCTGAAATCTTTAGAAAATTACTCTTGAGTCGGGAGCTGCGTGACGACTCCCGGCCACCGTAGGCGCGGGCCTGCGGACGGAGAGTAATGGGTAACTCTCCGTCCGATCAGGACCAGGCCCGTGCCGGAGGGCGCGTACTTGTTCCACGCGCGCCTCAAAGAGATGTCAGCGTCATAAGGGCTCGTAAGGGTCGTAGCCTGCCGGGGCAGCGGGATTGTCCGAAAGGGTTACCGCTGCCCCGGAATATAAAGGGCTAAGGAAGGAACACGGGTGGGTTTTAGTCATTAAGAGTCTGACACACCCTTCTGCTCCACCCAGAGCACACATAATCAGCCTATAATGTTCCTACTGCTGGGACACAGGCCTCCTCTCTATGAGAGGGAGTGGGCCGTAATATACAACGCGGGCCCAGTACGGGTTGCTCCACCCTGAGCGGGGACATTTGATGATTTCCCAGCCACAAAAAAAAAAGAGCCATATAAACCACATCCTATTACTTCAACACCCAATTACGTTTTACTGCTAACCCTAAAAAGAATGGTACTGAAGATACTACAGTCCATTCACTAGTTATTTTTAGTTTTCTATGATTTTGCATCGCTGTCCAAATAACAGTGATCTTTATTGTCATTCCAATAAGGTTGTTTTTGGATTGCTGGTACTGACAACTCTGTCAAAATCACAATGACCTTTATTCTCGTTATATTAAGGTTGCTGTTAGTTTCTACTTTCAGAGGTAAGATAATAACTGTGAGAGGACTGTATTCCTGTGCCAATAATAATAATAATAATGACAGGTTGCTATAACTAACAAGCTATGAAAAAAAAAATGGTCCATAGTAAGTTTACCTGCTCCAAAAACCATGTTTGAAATGGTCCGCCTTTGCTGTTAATCTTTTGTCTTTGTGGAGTTCCGCCGCTATTATAAATTTTATATTACTTTTATGAATAGCGGCATTGTTAAAAGGAGTTTTTGGAGGTGTTCTTGTTCTGTTTTGTTTTATTATCGACTTCAAAAAAGGAGATTCTTTATTCGACCCGCATGTACAGAGGCCAGCACATCAAGCTACTCCAATTTGTCAAATTTCTTTGATAGATTTTCAACTTTATTGCAAGGAATAAAGTTCATATTCAATTGGGAAAATTTGACAGATTGGGGTAGCTTGATGTGCTGGCCTCTGTACGTATGTATGTTATAGGTACGTTGTATGTCCGCGATTTTCTCAAAAACGAATGAACTAATTTTGATATTTTTTTCATTAATGTGATCTACATACTTTCAGGAAGGTTTTAGTATTAGGTAATAAAATTATTCTTATGTAAGAGGTTATAGGTTTCTTACTAAACTTCGTTCTTATATCCGACGACCCTGGTTACTTGTCTCCTTTGGCGATCGTAAGTACATTTGATCGTAAGTACATTTTGACTTCGTAGGTAAGTATTACAATTTTCTATAAAACAGCAAAATTTCTAAGCTAGGGTCTAGAATCATCTGCTGAATTTATGGTTATAGTTTACGCGTCGATATTCCTGCCAGCCAGTCTGTAAAAGAAAAAAAAACTTGGTTACCAGTCATTTATTTTTGTAAACGTCTTGATAAATTGCAACAGTGCTGGCTGGTAACAGAATCCGTACAGGCGCCAAAAATGGCAATACAAGTTGCTAATGATAGCTGTCAGAAATCAATTAAATGCAGGCACGATTAGTATCTACCTTTCACCAAGTGATTGACAAGCGTTAAGAAATTTGACGAAACTGTAGTTTTGTCACCGTTAAAATTATACAGGGTGTCCCTGGAAGTATGGATCAAATCGAATAGGGGCGTGGGCAAGGTCATTTCCAAACTTTTTGATCCTGAGAATGATTGAAAATTATTTTACGGTTCAAAAGTTGTGACCAATTTTTTTCAATCGTTTCGCATAGTGCTCAAAGAAAAAAAAAATCATTAAAAAAAAACTATCAGGGCTTTCTAAAAAACTTAAATTGACAGTTCCTGGTAGTTTTTTTTAAATGATTTTGTTCTTTGAGCACTATGCAAAGTGATTGAAAATAACAAAAGTTGGTCATAACTTTTGGACCGTAAAAAAAATCACCAACATTCTCAGGATCAAAAAGTTTGGAAATGACTTTGCCCACGCCCCTATTTGATTTGATCCATACTTCCAGGGACACCCTGTTTATGTACTAGTTTTTTCTTATGATTTTCAAGATACCTAATTATACTTAAGTATAGCTTTTTATTTTGTTTCTGTAATGTATTGTCTCCCATAACTCTGGGTCAAATAAATTCATTTTCTTTCTTTCTTAGGCGTTACGATAACATGATATTTGTTGTTTCCCCGACCTACCCCGTTAAATCGCATCGCCTGCCCGGTGCTATTACTGTGTTCTTTCTGTTTTTGCTCGGCTCCTAAGATGACTAGCGTGATGTAAATAGCCGATGGCCTTCTTTAAGAATTGCGCTACGATTGGTAGTTCCGGAGATTAGCGCGTTCAAACAAACGAACTCTCCAGCTTTATAATTATCTAGTAATTAGTAATAGCTTCTGCCCGCGATTTCGTCCACGTGAAATGTTTGTATTTGCTCTTTCTAAAAGGTAGTTATGTATGGAGAAGAATATGCAAGCAACTTTACAGTTATTCTTTTAAAATGATTCCTACATCGTATGAAAGAATAGCAAGCAAAACAAAACAGCTACTTTCACCATTAAAAAAAACAAGAATCTTTCGACCATCAGCAAAAATCTAGTCCAAAATCTAGGCTGAATAACAGCCTTCACAAACAACTAGGCATTATCGCGTCTTCCCACGCTTAAAAACAACAAAAAAACACTCGAATTGTTGACAAACCGCTTCGCCGTGGTCAATGACCGCGCGTAATCGTTCAATCATTCACTCACTGAGTGAATGATCTGTGTCGATGGTCGTTCAAAAAGATGTGATTCGCTCGTTGAGAGATTTTCGCTAATTATTTTAGGTGTTTATTCTTAATTGATGTGGTTATTTGATTATATTAAAACTCTTTGTAGTAAGATTATAATTATGCAGGCTATTTGTATTGTGGTAAAAGTCCATTTTTATTTTGCATGTTTTGTAGTTTTTTTTAGATCAGCAGTAGGTAGGTAGTTAGTTATTTTTTTATTGTTAGGTACATAAAATAAATAGATTTAAATAGTTTAAACCTTTTAAATAAAATTCAAAGTTCAGACTGACTTATTATTAACGCACAGCCTAAACCGGGCCGGGACCTAGAGACATGAAATTTGGAGCGTGTGTTCTTTGTGAAGAGTATGTATCCACTAAAAAAGGGTTTACCTAAATTCCACCCCTAAGAGGGTGAAATTTCACGCGGACGAAGTCGCGGGCAGAAGCTAGTTTTATGTAACATTGAATGTATCTCGTAATTGCACAGCGACTCTCAAAAACGCGCCAAAACCGGCGCTCCCCGACCGATTTCGGTCACGGTGGCCAATCTTAACGGAGATTAGCCAGGTACGCAGGAGATATTATAGTGCACAAGTGTGCGCGCAGACACAATGTGCACTCCCTCTTCCCTCACTCTCATAGTCCGATGGGACGGCAATCCGACACGACCGGAGAGAGATCAGGTGCAGGACCAACGGCTTAACGTGCTTTCCGAGGCACGGGGGTATCACACCGTCAACGTCCAAACTCCGGGCTGTTACTAAGAAATCCGACATAGTACCAAAATGTATAGTGTCTGTTCAAAAAGCATCTGATAAAAGGCTAAATTCTTACGCAATCACTCACTAAAGGTTAGGTTAGGTTAGACTTCCGCTTGGATACGCGTTACCGAGGGCGACTTGGAAATCGTTAAATAGACTTCGAACCCAAGTCGGCCGAAGCAAAGACAATCTCCACAGATAGGGTTCTCGGACGGTTCAGATCTCAAGTCGTATGCGGCAACTCCCCACAGACAATGGCCCACTTTCCATCCTGCGCCGTATGTCCTGTCACTTATGCACTTGGTGATCTTATGACTGCGTCAGTGAGCGGAGTTCTCGCAGCTGAATTTTGGGCCAAAAATATTTAAATTTTTTGCCATCGACAGACGCTAAGAAGAAGACTAAAAGTTAAATGCTCAACTGTTAAATGGAAATCATCTTTATGGTGATTCCAAATTAGAATTTGGGGTTTTGCTTTTCAAATAATCTAATCAAAGCACTCAATTTCTAAGTGGCTCTACGAATTAGCAGCCAGATCACACACACATCATCATATGCTTTCAGAACCAACCAATCTGCCTAGCTTTCTGCCAACTATTTGGGGTTAGCTTCCAGCCTAACCAACCGGATGCAGCTGAGCACCAGTATATTACACAAAGCGACTGCCTATCTGACCTCCACTACCCAATTACTGGATTACACGATACCCTTTAGTAAGACTGGTTGTCAGACTTTTGGGCTTCTGACTGCCCGTAAAGACTGTCAATGATCAACGAATGACAGCCGGGACCAACGGCTTAACGTACTTTCCGAGGCACGGAGGGTCTCGATATGAAATGGATGGTCACCCATCCATGAACCGGCCGCGGCAAGCGTAGCTTAACCTACGATCGACACATGCGGTTGTTATCATTCCACGAGTCCCTCTTTATATCTTCATACTGGAATAGAACGTAGGTAGCTAACCTAAATGCAAGCTAAGATGAAAGTGCAACTTGTCTCTGGTTATAAACATTAGCATTGCTGAGTTTGGAGTAATATTAACTAGCTGACCGCGCAAACACCGTTTTGCGAAAAAAAAATAGGGGTATGAAAAATAGATGTTGGCCGATTCTCAGATTGGTTCAGCTGTTTCCGTAGGAGTTTGGTAACAAACATCGGGACACGAGAATTTTATATATTAGATAGCAAACGAAAACTAGCCGGCTGAGTTTATTGTTTTGCACTTTTTATGAAAAACTTTTTCAAATTCTTCGCGTATCGGCTGGGACACACTGGATGCGGAAGGGCAGGGAACCGTGTGTTGTAGCGCAACTTAGGAAAAGCTTACTTCTCGAGATCTGCATGAGTTGATTGAATAACTTGTGGAAGATAACGTCACAACAGACTCATACGAACAATGTCAACTATTTCACTTCTAGCACATGCGCAAAAGTTATACAGCGTGGCGCTTTAAAGGCTACATTAATTTAACACACATATACCTAAGCGTTTTCGTTTTCAATTTTCTAAAAAGCATCTTTTCCGGCAAAACGGATCATAACATCGCATCAATATCATTAAAACGAATAACGTGCAAAGAGTAGGTGAACTGAAGGCAAGGGAGAGAGTAGTTTTCAAATCTCGAATTATTTTATTTTATAATTTTTATGATTACTGACCAGTGACCACTTTGCAGCGACACGTTTCAGTTGTATGTTGTACTTGGTGGTATGTAATGTCATGTCCCCTTTTTTTAGTGTATGTATAATACATACACTGATTTATTAATTACGACGGCGACGACACAGTTAGCACAAGTCACTTCACCAGTGGCGAAGGGTGAATTTATGACAGAAGTAAGCCGGAGCAAAAAAAAAGTCAATAAAACGTTTCATTATACACATTTCAATGATGAATTTACTATAGAGTGGTTGTGTTCTGAATTTTCGAAGAGAAGCCGGCAGGAATCGAGTTGTTTGGTACCTTCGCCACTGCACTTCACACATTCTCTGATCATAGTACAAAAAGATATTATCACCGAACAGTTCGATGAGTCACACAAGAAAGATTCGAAGCTCTATTTTTTTATATTGCTGTAAGGGCCCGCTCTTGACCTCGATCACGCCTGATGGAAAGCGATGGATGAGGTCTGTGATGGAACGAGCGTGCCCAGAAGATGCCTGTTTACACTTGTTTTAAAGGCGGACGGGTTAAATGAGGAAGAGAACACAGACTTGCTTATTTGCAGAGAGTTCCACATTTTGGCCGTGCGCATAATAAATTTACGAAGATTTGCATATTCCTTTAGCAACTTTCATTGCTAACTGTTCTTGCATGCTTATTTGTAATTCTACTGACACTCAGTCGATTAATTAACGGTTTTATTAATAACTAGCTGAACCGTCGAACTTCTTACCGCCTCCGAATCGATAAGAACGATATTATAAATGCGAAAGTGTGTCTGTCTGTCTGTTACCTCTTCACGCTTAAACCGCTGAACCGATTTAGATGAAACTTGGTACAGAGATAGTTTGAGTCCCGGGAAAGGACATAGGATAGTTTTTATCCCGATATTCTCAAGGGATCGACACTTATGTGGGTGAAACCGCGTGGCGCTGCTAGTGTATGATAAAATTAATTATTATCGTGAATTTTTCTGCTATTCGGGACGGAGACAAATACCTACAACAAATCAAAGATCATAAGTTCTATTCAATTTGGTACCGGTACTTGTTAGGCGGAGTACCGGTATACCGGTACCGAAATGGCAAGAACCACTAAGTACCGATACGGAACCTCTCCTTTTACTACCGGTTCCAAGCCCTGATTAGTAGTGCCTTAATTTAGAGAGGCAACAGTATACACACCTACCAAGTATAAAATTACCACTAAAGGGACTACGGCCTTCAGCACTACATAGACAATAATAATGACAGCACTAAATCCAGCACCTAATGGCATTTAAACTCCGGGACAGGACAATACAGTTTATTAGATCGTCGAGTGATAGCCTGACCCCATTTGATCTCCGTTTAAATGCCATCTGCGCACGGCGACATTCTAAAAAAAGGTTTGAACATCTTGCTTGGCTATGGTCGATTATTATGGTGGCTTTACTTGCAAATAAACTAAGTGAAGGTTAATCTGTTAGTTTTAATGATAAAATTCTATGCAGGGACATATTAATATAGCTAGCGAAACTCCGCAGATATCGATACCATCAGCATTCAGCACCCTAATTTACAACCATACGATAAGCTATCGTTTCGAAAATGACACATTTCAATAACCTGATTTGCCTTGCACCCGAAAGCAAACAGCTGTTGGTCGTCTATTTGATTTAAACTGACAAAATTTTCGGGTTTTGGACTTATGAACAGCGTTTAGAGGACTCCTACGATAACAGAGATTGATGTTCGATACGTTACGGAAGCGTATCGAGTGGTTGTGAATAGCTATGCAGGTCTGCGAAGTTACGGTAGCTAATTTAATTTGACTCTGTATAGTCCTGTGATTTCTTGTCTTTCAGGTTAAGACTGTGCCGACCCTACAGTGGCGCCCTCATCGTTTGTTTGGTTATTTCATACAATTTAGAATGAAAATGCAGAAAACAAGCACGTTAAGTTGTGCTTCACAAAATTATACGTTAATATTATTAGAAGCGGTAGTTTTATATTGCTTAGTTTTATCATAATCCTTAAAACGGAATATAGTGACCACTTTTATCCGTTTTAAGGATTATAATGAAACTAAACAATATAAAACTACCTTTTATAATAATATTAACGTATAATCTTGTGAAGCACAACTTAACGTGCTTATTTTCTGCATTTTCATTCTAAATTGTATGAAATAACCAAACAAACGATGAGGACGCCACTGTAGGGTCGGCACAGTCTTAAAGGTTTCCTCTACGAGTAAACTAATATTATAAATTAGGGATGGGCCGAATATTCGTGTTATGTTCGGTATTCGGCATATTCAACAGGTTTACCGAATATTCGTATTCGGCCGATTATTCGGCATAATGCATATATATAGCTTAAGTGATAGGCTTCAGAGAGCTGATGTTAACGGAGTAAGATTAACCGGATCTGTAGTAAATGGGGGTCCCCCAGGGCTCAATTCTTGGCCCATTTATGTTTCTTATTTATTTATTTGACTTGCCTTACCCTCATAAAGTATGATCGTGAGTTAGTGATTTCATACCACTTCTTACTCTTTACCGGTCATAATGAAATTTAATTCAGTAAGCACATTTCTTAGCCCTCCTTATTGCCATATGCCAAGAAATACCGGTCCCTTTCAATATCGATATCAAACCGACAAAGCTGATTACAAAACCTGAATGGCTAATTCATTTATTTTTATTTGCCATTGAATAAAATACAGCTGTAAACACGAACCATGTTTTGTTGACGAGTCGGGTAAAACAGCTGCTCGCACCGGATGTCGCCATAGAGACCGGATGTAGATGGATTAACTGTTGTTTTTGCTGCCATAGAGCGCGCATATTTGTTTTTTGCGCGCCAGTCCAGTTGGAGTATGGCAAAGGTATTTATGGTAGAAGTATGTGCATAGGTATTATTTTATTGTTCGATCGCACTAGTTTCTTTGATGGTGTTCCTTTAATTGTTATATATCTATACTAGTAATAAAGCTGAAGAGTTTGTTTGAACGCGCTAATAATATCTGGAACTACCATCAGGATATGAAAAAATATTTTTGCATTTGATAGCCCAATTCGTGAGAAAGGCTATAGGCTATTTAAAATTGCGCTACAACTCTTAGGAACCGAGAAAAAAGAAAAAAAAATCAGAAAGAACGTTTAACTAAAACGAAGTAATATGATGTTTCTTTTAGTTAATTATTTGAGATTATAAGGATGTCTTAAATGGGGTTAATTTTTATATCGACTGTACGAGGCAGAATAATCTAGGAAAGCTCTTTGCGACATCCTTTTTATGTTTGGCAGTGCAATTATTATGATTTAATTAAATACCGAGATCCGCAGGAGAACCAAGGTGAAAAAAAAAACGAAATTTATTCTTCACTACTAAACGCATTTAATTTTTGAAAAAAAAAGGGCCCAATACAAATATATCAAAAATAGTAGAAAATACAATTAAAAGGCTCGGAGAAACTTGTCACATAGCCCGAAGAATTGCCAAACTAAGTGGCAGTGGGCAGGGCACATTGCTCGCAAAACAGATGGCCGATGGGGCCGAAAGGTCTAGCATTAACTATTCACAAGCACTCGATACGGTTCCGTACGGACCGAACCATATCGAACATCAATCAATGTTATCATAGGAGTTCTCTAAACGATGTTCATAAGTCCAAAGTCCGAAAATTTTCTCAGTTTAAAATCAGATAGAAGACCACAATTCTTCCGATAGCTGTTTGCTGTCGGGGGCAAGGCAAATTAGGTTATCCAAATGTGTCATTTTCGATACAATAGCTTGTCGTATGGTTGTGAATTAGGGTGCTGGAGTGGCAACCGCGTACTGAAAGACGTAGCGTTGGAATGCCTCCCACAAGGTGGACCAACGACCTTGTGAAGGCCGCAGGAACCCGTTGGATGCGAGAAGCACAGAAACGGTCGAAGTGGAGTGCTTGGGGGAGGACTATGTCCAGCAGTGGACGTCTTTCGGCTGAAATGATGATGAAATAGACTGAAGAAATATATAAAAGCCAGGCCATATTTAGTGGCACCTTAAGACTTTTAATAAGTAGAGGCAAAAAGAGTATGTTAGGATCGTAGCAGGTGGCGTTATGTAGTTTCTGCTTACCCCCATAGGAAGAAACCGTGAGTTTATGTATGTAGTTGTAAGCCAGCCTAGCCAATGTGGCTGGTTGAGGCTTGAGGAAGTGATATATGTATAAGCTGAGGATTATCTTTTATCTCAACTCCTGCTATCTCTTTCCAGCATCAACACGTGGAAGATGTCGCTGGGTGACGTCACGTCAGCTCGCAGCTCGCCGGCGCCCGAAGCGTGCCCCGAGTGCGATACCAGCGCTTCTGTCACTTCGGATTTGCACAAGGTAATACCAAGAGCCTATACTACCTCAGCTAAAATTCACTATTTATCTCTCTCGCACGATACTGCTCGCGGACTGAGTGAGAGCGAGACAGAGTGCGGTGCTAGGCGCCAGGCAGCACCAATAGTTTAGGTATCTGCTTTTTACGGTGAAAATAATGATAATTAAAAAAAAATAAAAAAACATAAGACCTGCTTTATACACACATCAAAAGTGTCTAGGGATCAAGCATTTTTATGCGGATTTCTTGAGATTGAGATGTGGCTTTGTAATAAATTTATGATTTTATAAATTTATATGGATCCTTTTTGGTGCATTTCATAATTTGAATCAGGAACTGTGAATCAAATTCGAGTAAAAGATGAAAATCAGCTGTCAATATTTTCCCTATAAAAACATACAACGCATTGAAGACATTATTAGTGCTACTGTTTCCCTACTACTGATTAAAACCAACGTTATTATGGAGCGGCGACGTCATTTAAGCAGGGAAGAAATGCTCAGAGCCGTGGGAATGATAGAAGCTGGTTCCCGGCAACGTACTGTGGCTTTAGCTCTGAATACAAGTCAGAGTGTTATCAGTCGACTTTGGACACGTTACCGAAGCACTGGTACCGTGGCTGAGCGCCATGGAGGACGGTATCGCTGCACCACACGGAGACAAGACCGATACATTCAAATCTTAACTCGAAGAGCTCCAACAATAACCGCCATGATGTTAGCCGTGAGGCTTCATCACTCTTCAGGGAACTTAATTAGCGACCAAACAGTCAGAAACCGCTTGCATGAAGTGAACCTTCATTCCCGAAGACCGCTACGGGTACCACCTATAGCAATGCACAATCGTAGGATTCGATATCAATGGGCTCTTGAACACAGAAATTGGGCAGAAGAACAATGGCGTTTCGTGTGCTTTTCTGATGAGTCTCGTTTTGGTATGAGACCGGATACAAGACGTATACGACACTGGAGAACCCCTGGACGCCAACAGCGATTAAAATCCTGCCAGGAAGTCCATCCTTATAGTGGTGGAACCATCATTGTATGGGCGGGTATTTGGATCGGCGGAAGAACTGAGTTGATTTGGATCAGAGGCAACCTCAACGCTCAAATTTATGCTGAGACGATTGTATCAGACGTCATCGTTCCTCTACAAGTGCAAATCGGTCCCTTATTTCAGTTAATGCATGATAATGCACGACCGCACACCGCAAGAGTTGTAAGACAGACTCTCGCCGCAGCTAACATCAATGTCCTGCCCTGGCCTGCTCAGTCGCCAGACTTGAACCCGATTGAGCATGCATGGGATATGCTACAGAGAAGAGCTCTGCCGAATATGGAGGGTATCCAGTCGCAAGAAGACCTTTTTTTGTTGTTGCAACGAACATGGGCGGCCATTCCACAGCGTGATTTGGATGAACTCATTTTGAGTATGCCAAACCGATGTTCTTGTGTTGTTAGTGTTCGCGGTAGAAACACGGATTATTAATTGTTTAAGTTACCCAATAAAATTTTAGAGAAAACTGTTATTTCAGTCTTTTTTTCGAACTTTTGTGTTAGTGGTTCAAATGTCAAAAATCCCTTTATTAGGAAAATGGCAAATTTCTTTATTAATGCAAAGGTGACTTGGTTTATCGTTACTGTGACAAACGAAAACACTTTATTTGATGAATCCTTAAAGAAAATTTTAATTAATATCAATCAGGAGAAAAGTTATTGCAAAAATATATGTTGATCCCTAGACACTTTTGATGTGTGTAGTTAGTTCGGTTAGTATACAAAGTTTCATGATCTAATTTGAAGTATTTTTTGAATACCAGCGGTTTATTGTTCGGTTTGGAGGTAACTTTGGATTTTTTTTCTATCGAGAAAATTTTATGAAATCGTTTTTTCGTCTAACATAATACCTAACATTAATCCTCAACTTTACCATATATTTATTTCAAAATTAATGCTGCAGTATTTTCGACATAACGGAGGATCATGCTAAGCCATTTGAGGTAGTATAGGCCCTACGAAATAAGAGCTAGATCTTTTTCCGAAAGTTTTTTCCTGGAATCAGTAACATGAATACAGAATCAAACTTTATGCATTGAGGATTGGCAAGTTCTATATAGCTATTTCACTGTCTGCCGTTGGTACAGTTCCATTTCTTAGCTGCGGACTCCAACACTTCCAACAGACGCGAAATGATAACCTCTCCTATTTTACAAATGACATTCTAAAAAACCAGCGGGTTTGAAAGGCCCCTGATAATTTATTACCTAATATGATGCTAAAATGCTGTGATTGGCTGTCAGAAAACATTAAAAAAAAACCGGCCAAGTGCGAGTCGGTCTCGCGCACGAAGGGTTCCGTACCATTATCTATAAAAACGGCAAAAAAATCATGTCTGTTGTATGGGAGCCCCCCTTAAATATTTGTTTTATTTTAATTTAATTATTTATTTTTAAAGTGAATATATAACTAAATATTCTATGAATATTTCAAGCGTCTACCTGTTGCCGTTATCGATATCGAGCAATAAAATCACGTTTGTTGTGTGGGGCTCCCCTTAAATATTTATTTAATTCTGTTTTTTTTTTAGAGTGTTTGTTGTTATAGCGGCAACAGAAATACATCATCTGTGAAAATTTCAACTGTCTAACTATCACGGTTCATGAGATACAGCCTGGTGACAGACGGACGGACAGCGGAGTTTTAGTAATAGGGTCCCGTTTTACCCTTTGGCTACAGAACCCTAAAAAACGTACAGCCGAATTAACAACCTCCTCCTTTTTGAAGTCTGTTAAAAATAGCTGATCATTTGTTTGAGTTGGTTTTCAGTTACCAGTCTCAAACAAGAAAACTACTTTTACTTCATCCCTCACATCTTCTCTTTCTCAATTACAGTATCAAGTAGCATGTACTTGCAAGCCGGCATCAGCTCAGTACGCATGCGCCGACGACCCGGGGCCCCCTCCCCCCGCGAAGACCGACACACCCCCCGCGCTGCCCCCGCGACCACCTACCAGCGTGCTTGCAGCCACCAACAGGAGGAATAATGGTGAGTTTGAGACGAATCTGATGAAGGTTGAAAAAAATATGACTGTCATCTGTCAAAGGCTATGCAGAAGTTACTAATGTCTAAAAAAAGAGTTCTATTGTGGTTGGCCTTTTATTCTAAAACTAGCTTCTGTCCGCGACTTTGTCCGCGTGAAATTTCTTGCTCCTCCGACCCATCTCGTGACCCCATCGAATCGCTTCGCCCGAGGTTTCCGGCGACTGGGACCGCAATTTACTGGAACCGCGGTCCCAGTTGCCGGATCCATTTATTTTTATATTTTTTTTCATCCGGCGACTGTGACCACCCTTACATTTTTATAAAACTTTTTGATTCTAAAATTATATTATCATTTATTTTTTGTTTGACTGTGCTGTTTGTGGGTTGAACAATAGATATGTTTTTACTAATTCCGAGGAGGGAGGTGGGCTGGTTGGAATAACCACCGACGGCCGCCATGGCCAACGCACAATGGTCCAACTGAAGGGCTAAGTGCGGAAACCAAACCCATAATATAGAACATAGAACTAATCCCCAGTCGCCGGAAGAAAAATATTAAAATTAAATAGATCCGGCAACTGGGACCGCGGTTCCAGTTAATTGCGGTCCCAGTTGCCGGAAACCTCGTCGCCCGCCCGCGCGTTTATAGGTATCGTTGTTTTTCTGTTTTTTTTTTTTTGTTCAGCTCCTAAGGGCCGTAGCGTGTATTAATAGCCTATAGCCTTCCTCAAGAATTGGGCTATCAAATGCAGAAACATTTTTTTCAAATCGGTCCGGCAGTTCCAAAGATTAGCGCTTTCAAACATAAAAACAAAGAAACTCTTCAGCTTTATTTTAATAATGTCTAAATAGACGAAGAACAATCATTGCATCAAAAATGTGGGTGAAAAGCTGAACTGTTTTTCTCGTCTGTGTAAAACGCTGTATCTTCTAATTTTAAAAAAAAGTGTTGAACAGGTAATTTTGCGCAAAAGGGAATGAGGTTTTCATGTTTCATAATTTGATCTTATAAATATTGAAGTGAAACTGACCAGCGGGAAACATATTTCAATTTTTTTACCGCGTACTGAACAGAAACATCTATTAATTTGTTAACGAAATACCTGCCATATACGCAGTGAAATTATGACAGGTTATCGGCCCAAAATGTCAATAAATCTTGCAGAATAGGTTTCTTTTTCATCTAATTGAAAGGCGCTGCGAAATTCGGCGGCATACAATTTTATTGTTACCTCAATGTTTAATGTTTTCCGGACATCAAATCTACGTTTTTGCTGTCAATTTCTAAATAAAAAATGCGTAAAGCATATTGGTATGGTCCATTGAAATGTATTCAATGTGTGGGCGAAATAAATTCTCACCAAAACGAAACCGAAATGTCATTCTATAGAAAAGATTAAAAAAAAAATCACATCGTTACATCAAACCTTTTTGCACAAATCTACCTGTTCTATGGCTAAAAAATATCTATACGTACCACCATACAGTAATACAGCACAATAAAATCTATACGTCACATTCCCATACATTTAATTTAAGACCGTTCTACCTGAGCCACATAAAGAACCCATTGCTTCTGCGCGAAACGGCCATTGTCAAATCACATACCTAACCTTACAACGTAAACTCAATAATGCAACGAGAATTTGTTTATTGTGAAAATAAACTTGAATAATACCTGAATTGATAATATTTGTGTTAAATTACAGTAATTTCGTTAAAAATTAAACGTAGTTTGTGTTATACAGTGATAAAAACAAAAGGACGGAGGGAAAAAAATAAAAGACGTATTTGTGGAATTAAATTCAAGGAATTGATAAGTTTTAAATTAGGAAGTGGAAGCGAAGTCTTTTATTCAGCCAGTGCTTAAATAAGATTGTTGTTATATGTAAAGAGGTCATTGTTCTTTACGCTCGGCTTGCTTGGGGTGTAAATATCGATTTTATAGAAAAGGCGCGAGATTTGAAAGTTCACGGTGGAATTTGAACGTGGTGCCTGTGCGTTATAATTGAAAATTTAAAAAAAAATAAATTGCCAGGGCGGGAAACCGGACATTGCAAATAATTTTAGCGATAGTAGAATTATTTCTTTGTTTATTTTCAAGTGACTGGATTATTATTGTTGTTCTAAGTGATAGTGGAATTATTAAAATGGGTGACTGTTTAGTCAGTTTGTGATGCAAGCGTGTGGTGTTATGCAAGTAGTACAATACCAGGTATCAACTCCAAGATCTACGATAGCAGCTGAAGTACCTCAACACTATGTGCCACCGCCACCATACTTTGGTAAATTGTGTAAAAAAAATATGAGAAAAACCTTAACCTTACTTAGTCTAGTTACTAGTTAGGGCTGATTTATCCAATGCCAGATAAATTTATCACACTAATATTATAAAGTTTGTGTGTGTGTATGTTTGTCTCTTCTTCACGCTCAAACGGCTGGACCAATTTTGATAAAATTTTGTATGGAGGTAGCCGACACCCTGGACTAAAATATAGGCTACTTTTTATCCCTATATTCCCACGGGAACGAAACTTATGCGGGTGAAACCGCGGGGCGCAGCTAGTTGGAGGAATAAATTTGAATTTTTGACAGTTCTTTCTTTCTTATAGAATCTGTCAGACACGAATAACAATCATCGATCGATTGAAAAATCGGCCCTTAATAATCTATATAAATACTGGACAGTTATTATTTTAATCGCTAGGATAATTAAAGATTATAAATGTATTGCGGTTTTTTATCAAAAGGCGCTAGCAGAATGTCAAAAAAGAATTAAATATTGTGCCCATCAATTAATCATTATACTCGAGTTTGACAGTCTGTCAGTCAGCATATTTTTTTTGTTGATTATTTTAATGGAATTAGTAAGTAATATAGTGCCATTATAAAGTTAATTAGATTATAAAGTTAATTAGATAAGAGGAATCGGTTCAAACTGTCAAAACAATTTTTTTTTTACGTTTTTACACAACGATCAAAACTTTTTACGACTTTTCAAAGATAGGCTTGTTAAGTTAAAAAAAACTGTTCGCTTCTGATCACGCTCGCCGCAACTTTTGAATGACAATAAAAAAACAGTCGGTCGAGATCGTGGTTAAAATATTTGTGTATCGTGCGTTTAAAGTTTGAATACAATTCTAAGTTCAGTGTCACGGTAAATTAACGATTTGTCGGTTTATGTAAAAAAGTTTAACCGCAGTAGTTAATTCACGTTTTTGGTAGGTAGTTTGATGAACAATTAAAAAGTATTAACTAATAAGGGTCGGGGTAACAATTTCGTGTTGTTTTGCGGCAACATCTTATAGTACAAAACCAAGGAAAACCAAAAATTCGAAGGCATGTGATATCTACCAACCCTCACTGCAGGGCCCGCGTGGTGTATTACCAGTATTAGGCCCGGTATCCACCAAAGCGAAGAGGAGAGGAGACGAGAAGAGATGTTTTTTGAATAACCAATCAGATTTCGTTATTTCCACATCTCCTCTCCACGTAGCTTCGGTGGAAATGAATCAAGCGGAGAGGAGAGGAGATGTCTCATTTTTACTATAGAATTTTGTGCCGCGAGCGAGCAAGCGGCGCGGCAGACAGAGTGGAGATGTGTGTAGTCGGGCGGCCGGAGGCGCCCGCGCTCGCACGCCTCGTTCTCCGCTGCCTTCTCCCCGCGCCTCGCACATCCGAAAGAGTAAGGCCCGGACTCCACCAAAGCAGAGATGTGAGCGGAGCGGAGACGTGCAGGAATCGACCAATCACAATGGTTGAAATCCTAATCGCGTCACTCGTCTCGTTTGTGATTGGACGATTCCTGCACATCTCCTCTCGTCTCCTCTCCTCTCCGCTTTGCTGTAAACCGGGCCTGACACATCTCCGCTACGCACAGCTCACATCTCCTCTCCGCTACGCATCTCCTCCCCGCTTTGGTGGAAATAACCTGCCAGTTTCGCAGCACATCTCCTCTCGTCTCCTCTCCTCTCCGCTTTGGTGGATACCGGGCCTTACAGCCCACTCCCTCTCACCAAGAGGCGCCTGTATCCCAGTAGTGGGAATATTATAGGCTGATTATGCTTTGTGCTCCCCTAAATTGTTTACAAATGCGTTGGAGGACGTCTTCAAGACTCTGGACTAGACTGGACAGCGTATCAACGTGAACGGCGTGTACATTTCACATCTTCGATTTACCGATGACATTGTCATAATAGCAGAGATACTGGAACAGCCCGACCAAATGCTGCACAGCCTAAATGAAGCCTCTCGGCGGATTGGCCTCGGCAGGATTTGGACAAGACGAAAGTCATATAAAATTCCGTAACGGTAGAAATCGGAACCCTTACCCCTGCTTGTACCCATATCTAACAATTATATTCTGATTCCAGCGTCGGTCGGATGCAACGGGAATGAGGGAACGTGTCGCCGCCGTAAATACGCATGGTGGTGTGTGGGATGCGGAGCCCTGGCGGCCGCGCTGGGCGGTCTACTGGCAGCGCAGCACATCCTGCTGCGGGCTTACACTGCTTCTCCACAACATCTGGAGACTGTGCCCGCCGCTGTTCCGGCCGCTATGGTGAGTAACTTCATACTTATGTCATTAAAGCCAAAGGCATGAGGAATTGTCCCTTCTGCATATCTATCCACAATCACTCGCGCTTCGGTACCGTATCGAACATCAATCAATGTTATACTTTATACGCTGTTCACAACTTAAAACCTGAAACAGTGACAAAATTTTCGGGTTTTGGACTTGACCGACTCGTGAGTTTAAATCAAATAGATGACCACAATTCTTCCAACAGATGTTTGCTGTCGTGGGCAAGGCAAATCAGGTTATCGAAATGTGTAATTTTTGATACGATACCCTGCCGGATGGAATGTGAATATCTATGCTGGAGGATCTATAGAAACGACGCGTGATGTTCCTTCTGTGAGGATGGATGGTCTTCTGTCCAGATAGGGATGTCTGACCACTGTATATCAATTGATGGCAGGCAACGATAGTGTGCAACTCCCAGCTGGATAGACCAACGTCCATAAAAAAACAACTGGGAAAGACTGTATGCGATTTGCGAAAAGCTGTCCCTCTCATGATGTTTTCGTAAAGTCTTTTGTAAGTTCATCTGCTAACGCAAAACCTCAGACGTGGATTTGCCTAAACTCCAACTGTACTTTACCAACAGTCCCAACTGCTGGTGCTCTGGCACACCCCGGACACTCCGTACAACGCGCGCAAAATATTACCTACTACTACTGCATAGCCAAATGACGTTAGTACACGTGCAAATGTGTGCGTGAACTCTAGCAGGGTTGGCTGTCGTGCGTAGCGTAAAAAAAATGGCGGTGAGCGACGACGATACGTGACCTTGTACGAGCGGTGTTCAATTGTTTATCTAGTTAGTCGGGTTCGTAATGAAATAAAAATAATATTTTATTAGTTGATAAGTAAAACTTTTTAACAATAACTTTAATTTCGGAAGTCGGTGTCTTTGGATCTGTATTTTAGTTTATTGCCACCGACTTCCGAAATTAAAGTTATTTTTCACTTTGTAGTTTTTTTGGAAGTCGGTTTTTTTTTGTAAAAAAGTTTTTATTTCTCGCTTTTTAGTGGGTCTGTTTATAATGTATCTAAGGTACAATAGACTAATGTCAACTTGCTCATCGCCGTTTACAAAATACATATTGCTTTTCCCGATGCAGGGACGTAAATTGTTGAAGAGTTCTCCTGGTACTCCACTATCAGCTCCATTGCACCATTCGCATTGTGACGAGCATAAATTGTGCTTAGCAACCATATTAAAGTAATCGAATCGCAACCTGTGAAATACTTATTATTGAGTAGTCCCGGTGGCCATCTGTGGTCTTCATCATCAGTTCCACTTCACTAAATGTTGCTTTCTGAGAGCAAATGCACGAGTTACTATAAATACTTAATACCCGAATAGGTGTGCCTATAATATTTGAAGAGTTCCTTCGATTTCTTCAGGAAACCGTCATCAGAACTGGATTTCGACCACAATGGGACCAATCTGGAAGTATATCCTTTGAAATAAAAAAATAATTTTCCAAATCGGTTTACAAATGACGGCGTGCTGAGGTAACAAAAAAAAAAAAAAAAACAACCGATTTGAGAACCTCCTCCTTTTTTAAAGTCGGTTTAAAAGAGGTTTATCTATTCAATCAATAATGCCAAAGTAAGATACCTAACTAAATACTGCTGTAATGGTCTAGACTCGGAGTGAAGAAAAAAGACGGATTTAACAGTAAAACGAACAAATAAACTTTAATTACAAAAATAGCAGATAAATATATTACATAGGGTTTTCAACGACGATGACAGACCAAAAAAAAAGTGCACATCAATTTGACGGCTAAAAGAAAATAAATTAACATTCTATAAAAAGTTCCTATGGTAGTTGCGTCGCTTACATAGCCCCACCTTAGTGCTGCTGGCGCAGCACTAGCTAATCTAAGGAGAACTTAGCGACGCGTGCCACAGATCTTTTAATGCTACCTAATTGGGTTCGTACCTGTACCACTCGCACTCTGCCGTCCCTTCCAGGAAAAACCTCCTCTATGATGCCTCGTGGCCACACGTTACGTGGCGCATCAGGGTCGGCAATAAACACTAAGTCTCCAACTTGAAGAGGCTTGTTTCCGTCATCGGTCCACTTTTGCCGTGGTATCATCGTAGGCAGTACTTCAGTGACCCATCTTTTCCAAAACATATCGGACAACCGTTGTGCTACCCGCCATTGTCGACGCCGGTACAGGTCCGAATCTTGATAGCTGCCTAGCTGCGGTGAAGTAGAAGAGGAGCCGAGCAAAAAATGGTTAGGCGTCAAAGACTCTTTACTGTTTACGTCCACCGAGACGTTGCCAAGTGGACGGCCATTCACCATAGCTTCTACCTCAGCCAGCAGAGTGTTCAGCACCTCCTCTTTAGGCGCTCTTTCTTTAAGGACGACCTTCAGAGCAACCTTTACACTACGAATTAAGCGCTCCCATGATCCACCCCAGTGGGGGCTAGCCGGCGGTATGAAGGTCCATCGAGTGCCGTGAATGCCGGCAGCGGTCTGCAGAAGCTGCTCATCCAGTTCCATAGCTGACTTCTTGAGTTCTGCGTCTGCACCTCTCAAATTAGTCCCGTTATCGGAATATAAATGGGCAGGCCATCCGCGCCTTGAAGCCATTCTCCGAAGAGCCATAATCAGCGAATCGGTACTGAGCGACGACACTGTCTCCAAATGAATTGCCCTAACAGTGAGGCAGGTAAAGAGGACCCCGTACCTTTTCTCTATACGTCTGCCAACTGTAACGTCCATGGGTCCAAAGAGATCGATGCCGCAATGAGTGAACGGTCGCTGATGATGGGATACGCTAGCATCTGGTAAGTTACCCATTTTTGGCATCTGTGGTTTTACCTTTCGTATCCTACAAAGCATACATTTAGTTGTTATTTCTTTAACAGTAGGTCTCATTCGAATTAACCAATATTTCTGTCTCAAGTTATTTACCACCATCTCCTGATTGCCGTGACACGCTTGTACATGGTAATGTCTAACGATTAACTTTGCTACTTGACTTCTTCCATCTAAAATTATAGGATGCTTAGCATCAAAAGAAACACCATCAGCGGCATCTATGCGCCCACCCACTCGAAGAACATCCTGCTCATCTAAGAAAGGCGTTAACTTAAGTAATTTGCTACTTTTACCTAAGCATTTTCCATTTTTTATTAAAATTATATCCATAGAAAATGATTTTCCTTGAGCATTTCGTAAAAGCAAAATCTCAGCGCGTTTCATAGCAGTGTAGTCATCAGTTTCTTTCTTTTGACATTTATCTATGAATTTTAGCATTGCACTTGTACTTCTGAGCAACCGAATCCAAGACGAAAACCGCATCGGGTCCGGTTCAGTTGCTGCGTTTTCAGATACATTTTTATGAACTATATTTGATATACATTCTACGTCAGACTCTTCAATGATCGGTGCAAATATACTCGACGGCCACAAAGTCTCTGTGTCGTATAAAAATGCAGGTCCATTAAACCACTCCCCATCCAGCTGAACACTATCAAAGTTCTCGCGAGTAGCTTTATCTGCAACGTTCATTGACGTAGGTACGTATCTCCATTCTTTAATTTGCGTTAACTCGTCGATTTCTCCTAAGCGGTGAGCAACATAAGGTTTGTATGACCGTGTGTTGTTGCGCACCCACTGCAGCACCGTCGTGGAATTACACCAAAAAAATCGTTCGGTTGCTTTAATTCTATGTGTGGACTGTAAAGTTTGCGCTAACCTGGCAGCTATGATTGCTGCCTGTAATTCTAACCTCGGTACTGTAACGAGTTTTACAGGTGCAACTCGACATTTACTCGCAACGAAGCAAACCCTTGTTTGTCCATTGCCATCCAACCAACGCCAATAAGCAACAGCGCACATGGCTTGCATAGACGCGTCACAAAAAACATGTAGTTGTAAACAATTATAAACTGTTTCATCACTCAATTGGTTGGTCGGTATTTGTGCGCTCACTCGTGCAGCGTTACTCGCTCCTGCTGCAGCGTGAGGTGACAACGGCGTGTTCACTCGCTGGTAACAGCGTGGTATTCGAATACTACTTATTGTTTTTAATAGCATCAACCATTTAAACCATTTAAAATAAATATCTTCCGTTATGTTTTCATCCCAGTTTACATTAGATTTCCAGGTTTCCTGAAGTAATATTTTCCCATTAATAATGAATGGTGACAGAAACCCATGGACGTCAAACAATGACATAATAACTTTTAATAACTCGCGCTTCGTAGGACATTTGGTGCCATTCAGAATTTCTTCCGGTATACGCTTGAATGTGGTATTAAAGCCCAGGGTGTCATCGACAGGGTACCATAATATACCCAAGGCGCGTTCACCTTCGTGCCTTGCTCCAATCTTCACGGCTACGGCCGAGGTGGCGAGCAACTCTTCGGGTAAACTGTTTAAAACTATCTTGCTGTTACTAAGCCAATTACGTATCTCGAAGCCCCCTTGTTTATATATATGTATTATGTCGCGCGCTCGGTCAATGCAGGCTTTGTCGTTCGGTAGACTATCAATATAATCATCCATATAATGCTGTTCGAGAATAGCTTGAACGGCTTGAGGATTTGAAGATTCGAAACGTCGCGCGTTCTTATTCTTAACAAACTGTGCAACAAAAGGTGCGCAATTCGCACCAAATATCAAGGAAGTCATTTTATGCGTCTTAATGGGCTCGTGAGGGCTCTCGCGCCATAAAAATCTAAGAGCATCTTGATCACTCTCCCTGATTTTAACTCGTAAAAACATATCCTTGATGTCGCCTATTACGGCGATCTCATGTTCGCGAAAACGCAACAAAATGCCTAACAAAGAAAGCAATAAATCGGGACCCGTTAATAAATAGTCATTCAGTGATAAGCCGCGCGTTTTAGCCGCCGCATCAAAAACAAGACGAAGTTTCCCTTTGTTTGGGTTGTCTACACCAAAATGAGGTAAGTACCAAGTTTTTATAGGTTTCGATAAGTTTGTAATTTCCTTAGCAAAGTCGTTGTCTAACAAATGCTTAACACGATCTCGGTACCTTTGTGCGTACTGCCCATTTAAGGACATTTTCTTCTCTAAATTATGCAGCCTAGACAGTGCCGTACGTTCAGAATCAGGCATCTTACACCTAGCATCCTTCCAGGGCAGACCTACGTGCCATCGACCATCAATCAGCTTAGCCGTTCGTTCCAGGTGTTCCAGAGCGCGCAGTTCATCAGCAGTCTGGCGCGGTTTCCCGGATATTCCCATTGATTCAATAGTAAATGACTTTCTTACCATCTCGTGCAGGTTTTCGAAAGAAGTGATTGCCAACTCTGATTGTACCTCGGAGACGTGTAGAGTGGAGAAACACCCGCGCGTCGAAAGAGAGACAGGCACCAGTCCGTGGACGCACCATCCCAGCGGAGTACGAGTGGCACAAGGTTCGTTACATTTGCCGACTCTAACATCTAACGGTAATAATAAATTATAATTATCCTGACCTATCAAAATTTCAGGTTTAGTATAAGAATAACAAAATAAATCTTTTAAACTACTTAAATGTTCATAGTTTTTAAAATTAACTAAATCAATATTTTGTACAGGTACACTAAAGTTCTGGAAACTACGAGCAGAAATTTTAAATCTCTCACCATTATGGTTCGCTATACAAACACTCATCACGTCAGCGTCGCACACCAGCGCGCTGTCACCCCACGCGCCCTGCACACGCAGCGTCTCGCGGCGCCCGCGGAGCCCGGCGCGTGACGCCAGCTCTGCACTGATCAGAGTTACAGTAGATCCATCGTCTAGCAATGCACTTGTATTGACAATACCGTTAGGTCCATACACAGTTACAGGCACCACTTTCAGCAATACTTTACACTCGCCATTCTTGATATGAGTGACTGTTTCAGGTGCCACCGGCGGTGGCGGCGACGACGGTTCGGATGCAGCATTGCTATCGCTGTTCGATGATTGAGGTATTTTGTAGTGCAGTAACTTATGGTGTGGTAGACCACAGTTCTCGACGTCACATGCTGAAGCTGGACAGGTTGCTCTATCGTGATTTGCATTCATACATTTGAAGCATATCCGGTTTCGCTTCACGAAACTCCATCGATCTCTACGTAATGCTTTTCGAAATTTCTTACAGTCCTGTAGTTTATGTTTTGAGATACGACAGAACTTGCATTTTTCATTATCATCGCTAGTTTTGTTTAATAAAACTGTACCTTGCGTATAATTTGCGACGTTTTTATTGTTCAATAGAACCATAGACGACACTTTAAAAGCTTCCTCGTTTAAAAATTCGGAAATATCGAACCATGTTGGCTTTCTTCCTTGTTTAATAAATGTGTAGCTGTAATCTGCCCACTTTGATAGCAGAACTGATGGCAACTTAGATAAAATGCATGTAGTTATTCCTATTCCATTCAAGTATTCATCTTGCCCAATTACTTTGACAGCGGCTACACAATTTCTCACTTTGACTGCGAAGGGCACAATATCTTTATAATATTCTTGTGATACTGGATGTAATTTCTTGATATCAACCATAATGCGTGACAAAATGATGTAAGGATTTCCAAACTGAAGCTCAAGTGTAGATATTACTGTTTCAGGCGAGGTTGCACTTATCAACAAGGCCGAGACAGCTTCGCGAGCTGATCCCTTCAAACATTTCCTTAGGCGCCACAAATTTTCATTATCATTGAAATTACATACTTTAGACGATTCTTCATATGCTTGTTTAAAGTGGAGCCACTCCATGGGGTCGCCAGAAAAGGGTGGTAATTCCCTTGGTGTGCAAATTCTACTTAACAGGTTTGAATTAAGTCCATTATTGGTAGAAGCGGCTGCAAGATCCTTTAATGCGCTGGCCAGCAGGTGAACTGTCCCATCAGTGCCGACATTCTGTGTGGTCGGCGGGCATGCCACGTCCGATGTATGACCCTTGTCGTGGACGGGCTGTACCAACAGCTCTTGGTTGCTGTGCTCTAGCCACTCTTCTACACCCTTGTTAGTGTGATCTGACATTACACTACGTTCGTCGTCGATCTCTGCTAAGTTTGCCTCTAGTCGTTTATTTATTAAATCTAATTCTATCCTCGCCCGCGCCTCTGCAGCCTCTAACTCTAGTCTTTTTTTCCGTGCAAGTACAGAGGAAGATGAAGACCTCTTAGACTTTGTTTTGCAGACTTGAAACGTTGTAGACAACATATCCACAGCGGATAGCGATCGTGGTTCCTTTTCAACTACACTTTCGAGAAGAGTTTTGTCACCTTGACGCTGTAAGTCTTTCACACTTACTTGTTCCTCGCTCGCTGGTAGTGTTGGTGGAACCTCTTGGATCGAAGACTTCGCCTGTTGTTCCGCTAGTTTCTTTGAAGCACTTCGAGTGAACATTGTTGGTGGTGAATGAAACATTGATCCGGCTCGTAGGACCAACTGTAATGGTCTAGACTCGGAGTGAAGAAAAAAGACGGATTTAACAGTAAAACGAACAAATAAACTTTAATTACAAAAATAGCAGATAAATATATTACATAGGGTTTTCAACGACGATGACAGACCAAAAAAAAGTGCACATCAATTTGACGGCTAAAAGAAAATAAATTAACATTCTATAAAAAGTTCCTATGGTAGTTGCGTCGCTTACAACTGCTTACACTAAAATATTTTCATTTAAATTACTTAACTATAAATAATCGGTTATTAAATCGCTTGGTATTAAAATGCGATATCTTACAAACATTTATGTAAATACAAATTCGGAAAAGCATCACACTACCCAACCATCCTGATTAAAACTCAAATAAAACTTTTAAATCGCAAAATTGTGTGTTCGTGTCAGCAGTAGTGCTGCGGTTCTTTGTGAGCGCCCCTAGCTAATGAGCGCCGCTGAGAACGCCGCGCTGTGCGGGATAAGGTGCGGTATCTGATGTCAGCGCGGGGAAGGGAGTGGCCATTCTGTACGAAGTACTATTAGGTATTCTGTGGCTCTGGTCTAGCGCAGCTGCTTCGTCTAGCTACCTATATGTACCAATAGTATAGTCTAAACCCTTTGTTCCCGTAGAGTTACGCATTTTGTGTTACACTGTTATCCATTACCGATTAGTAACACTGTAACTAAAAGTCACATTTTTTTCCCTGTGATTGACAATGTAACTCAACAGAACGGTGTGTTCCCGTAAAGTAACACCTTCTTGGGTGAAAGCATTGTTGAAATACATCTTGACTTAATACGACGATTATCCCACGACGTCGACGACGGAGCCACGCTTCGCGGGGCCCCTATTTCTGTTTACAGGGTTTAAAGGAACCTAACCTTTTTTTTTTTTTTTGTTTGCGCTTGGAAAAAATGCGTTACGCATGCTACGCACGGGGGCTATGTGGGACTCCCACTAAAATAACCCAGCGGCACTCCCGCTTCGTCTTAGTGGTGGAGGACTGGGAATCCGGCACACCCTTTACGTCCAGTCCACCGCCGACGATTGCCCGCAATGCGAGCCCCTCACCCCCCCCGTGGGGAGGGGGACGGGCCCGGGAGTGACCGACGAAGGTGGTGACAGGTGCAATGCGGGCGGAGGCACCCTCGCGCCTGTCGCCCGCCCGTCGCCACCGCGAGGAGGGGGAGGACGGCGCCCTCTCCGACCCCTTCTTCGTCTGCGGAGCGGCGCAGCGAGAGGATCGTCCTCCCGCGCGCGCTCCGCCTCCTCCTTTCGCGACATCACGTCCTCGCAAAAGGAGGCAACCGCTGTCCAGGCCCCCTCGCTCCCCAGCATGGCGTTTATCACGCCGGGAAGCGAGAGGTCCTGACCAATCACCGCGGTCAGACCGCGGCGCTGCTCGGACCAAGCCGGGCACACCTCGAGGGTGTGCTGCGCCGTGTCCTCCGCCGCGCCGCAGTCGTGGCACGCCGGGGACTCTTCCCTCCCGATCCGGTGCAGGTGCGATCCGAAACAGCCATGGCCGGACAACACCTGCACCAGACGGAAGGAGAGGAAACCGTGGGACCGCTCGAGCCAGTCCCGCAGGACCGCACCGAGCGCGTCCAACGTCCGGCGGCCAAAGGCGGCGGCAGCGAGGTCCTCCGTCCAATGGAGGACGATGGCGTCCTTCGCCTCCCGCGGCACGGCCTCCCGCTCTTCCGCGACGGGGCGCTCCCCGAGCGCCTTCCGACGCGCCGTCCACTCGTATACTCTGGCGAGCACCCAAGCCTCCAACTCCCAAGGAGGGGTGCCGGCCAGAGCGCACGCCGCCGAAAAGCCCACCGAGCGGTAGGCCCTCGCCACCCGCTGTTCAATGGCTCTTTGGGGCCTGCGGATGGCGGTCGCATTCTCCCTCCTGTGGAGGGAGTCCGCCCAGATGGGGGCCCAGTACAGGGCCATGCTCCGCAGGATGCCAGCATAGAGGCGCCGGCATTTCGCCTTGGGCCCCCCCAGGTTCGGGAGGAGCCACGAGAGGGCGTCCGGGGCCTTCAGCAGGCGCGTCGACAGCCCGCTGAAATGCGGGCCGAAGCGCCACCTGTCGTCCAGCACCAGGCCCAGATACTTCATTCGGGGCTGGACCTCTATCCGGACGCCCTCTACGACGATGTGGGCATCGGGTGGGCAGCGCTGCCGAGGCCCGCGAAAGAACACGGTCTCGGTCTTGTTCAGCGCCACCCTCAATCCCAGGCAGCGGATCCTCTCCGCAACCAAGGATCCGCCAGCCGAGGCCAGACAGGCCGCGTCCGCAAAGTTCCTCCCCCGGGCGGTGAGGAGAGTGTCATCCGCGTAGCAGATGACACTCGTGCCCTGGAGGTGGGCTCCCCGCAGGAGAAAGGAACCTAACCTAACCCAAGTCAGGGTGCCACAAGTCCCAAGATCGGCCTTATAGAAACCATTATTTTTATAGGTTGAACAATAAAGTTCTGTTTGGGACATTTTGTTCCCGATATGTAACCCTATTACGTACTGCCGGTCGATTCTGTAAAAATCTCACCGTGAAAACTTAGGTGAAGTGAGTTTGTTTTTTCTAGGAATTGACACTATTGACAGCTCACTCCACGCTCCCTTCACCTAAGTTTTCACGGTGAGATTTTCACAGAATAAAAACGCGGCATTGAGTTACAGTTTTACTAATCGGTAATTTTTTTCCCAATGGGTACCTATCAGTGTGACACAAAATGGTGTAACTAAACGGGAACAAACTGTCTAAACGGTAGTTATGGTCGGTGAAGGAAAACATCGCGAGGAGACCGGCATGTGCTAGAACCGAAAATTCGAAGACATGTGACATCTACCAACCCGCACTGGGCTCACGTGGAGGACTTCAGCCAACTCCCTCTCACAGAGAGGAGGCCTGTGTCTCAGCAGTGGGTACATTATAGGCTGACTAGCTGCGCCCCGTGGTTTCACCCGCGTAAGTTTCGATCCCGTGGGAATATCGGGGTAAAAAGTATCCTATATGTTATAAACTATATGTGTGCCAAACTTCATCCAAATCCGTTCAGCAGTTTTTGCGTGAAAGAGTAACAAACATCCATCCATCCATCCTCACAAACTTTCGCATTTATAATATTAGTAGGAAGTAGGATAGTAGGATTATGTGTGTTACGTAACAGTATAGAAGGCCCATAGTTCGCAGATATCTATTTCCTTGCTCGACAAGCCAGTAAAATAACTTTCAACTCCCCAAATAATAACCAGACCCAGCCTGACCATTGCTGCCCTCCCCTCAATGACTCACTAACTAAGCCGAGGCCCGAACCCCACAGGGGTGCCCTTAGTGTAGCTCATTTAAATAATATCCTTAGCTTGTAAGCCCTGGCTGGGGGCCTTAAAGTAATTTTTGGCCATCATAGGATAGTCCGGTTAAGCAGTTAGGCAACCTTAGTGAGTTGCATCTGCGAGTGGTCATGTCAAAAAAAAAAACATATCTATTTGTATTTAAGGTGATTGCGCAGTGGTTACCGCGAAATTCAAATTTTTTTACGTTTTTTGCAATTTGCAGGTCTGTTTCAGGTTGTATCTTGATCAAAATTTGATTCGCGACTATAACAGGTACGTATCTAAAGAATTATACATAAGTAAGGTACAAATCTCACATAAGAAGATGTATTAATGATTCTAATGATTATAATTCTTTAGGTACGTACCTGTCATAGTCGCGAATCAAATTTTGATCAAGATACAGCCTGATACTGACCTGCAAATTGCAAAAAACATAATAAAATTTGAATTTCGCGGTCTACCACTGCGCAATCACCTTAAGTTGATCATTCTTCTAAAACCTGATCATCTAATTGACTATCCTTCTCTTGTTGCAGTTGGTGTTAACAGGCGTTTGTATCATGAGCCTAGCCCGTCGACGCAATAGATACAGCTATATGGTAAGAAAAGTATGTTCGATGTCATTCATTATATCACTGCTTGATAGTGCATGATGCATGTTACGTCTTTGGATACTGCAATGGGTTTCATTTTGAAAGTTCAACAACATTCATTGCGTTATTAAGAGCCTATACTACCTCAGCTAAAATTCACTCTTTATCTCGCTCGCACGATACTGCTCGCGGACTGAGTGAGAGCGAGACAGAGTGCGGTGCTAGGCGGCAGGCAGCGCCAATAGTTTAGGTATTTGCTTTTTACGGTGAAAATAATGGTAATTAAAAAAAAAAATTAAAAACATAAGACCTGCTTTATAGTTAGTTCGGTTAGTATACAAAGTTTCGAGACCTATTTCGAAGTATTCTTTGAATACCAGCGGTTTATTGTTCGGTTTGGAGGTAACTTTGGAATTTTTTTCTATCGAGAAAATTTTATGAAATCGTGTTTTCGTCTAACATAAGACCTAGCATTAATCCTCAACTTTACCGCATATTTATTTCAAAATTAATGCTGCAGTATTTTCGACATAACGGAGGATCATGCTAAGCCATTTGAGGTAGTTTTTTGAGCAGACAAATGTTTCGAACATTATGAACAATGGTTTAGCAATATTCTTCAAAATTATTCAGATTCTGATTGATAGTAGGTATGTTATCGCAATTATGTTGCGGGAGTGCATTACACTCTCCAACGACAAATTAAACAAGTTAAATTAAATTTTAACCCCCTTACTAATAAACGTTGTATAACGTCTGTATAGTTACACAACGCTTTGCCTTCTTCTTTCGAAAGTCAAATTACTGACGACTGAAAGAGAGAAATTGTTGTGTAACTATTCATCTGATATATCTTTCTATCTATCTGCATTTCTTCCATACTAACCGAGATTTCATTCGGAATGGTATTTAGCCCTCCGATTTTATTGGTACCCCCACTGATCATAAATCAGTTAGAGTACTGTTTCCCCTAAAATAATATTTGATGGGATCGTTAAAATATCGGTATCGATATTGTCGCATGTTAATTGAGCTATAACAACGCTTTCAGGGAAGTTTGCGTGTACTATGCTAATCATTATTTACTGTAATGGCTTAATTTGATGCTTGCGAATCTTGTTTATACGAACAGCGTTAATAATGCTTTTGTTTTGTCATAACTTCTGCCAAACGTAACTATTGAAGCTGTGCTATTTACCTGCATTCATTCAGCTCATTACATAATTGTTTATTTTCACATAAGGTGTTTCAAAATTAATTCTACAAACTTTAAGAGGTGCTTTAGACCATTAAACTGAACAACTTTCACACTGAGACCAACTCTGAAATCACGAAAAAAATCAGCTGTTTAATACATTTTGGTAATATAGTAGGTATTGAACTAAACAGCAAATTTTTTTTCGTGATTTCAGAGTTGGTCCCATAGTGAAAGTTGTTCAGTGGCTTGTTATCATAATAAATTCCACAAAAATATTGAAATATGAAGAAGAAAATACATTTACTAATACACAGTAGGTACACCAGAGACATACATCAAATACGATCAAATAAAAATAAAAAGTGTAAAGTCAAATGTAAGAAATTAGCAGGAAAGTGTCTCAGGCTGCGTCAAAAAGGTCCAGTTCAGCAAAAATGCCAGACAACTAGTGCGTGACGCTGGTTTTCAACTGGACCTGATGTGTGAGGTGACGGATGTAAATCAGTTTTTTAATGCAACGTGACGTGTGTATGCATACTTAAATATATCAGATAAGAACAGCCTATAGATTCTGTAAAAATCTCAAAGTCGCGTGAAGTGAATTCTTGGTACACCTTAAGAACGAATCCTTAATTCTTAGAGGGGCGACCTTCAGAATGATTTAATTTTTCATGTTCTTTTTGTACCAGATCAAAGTAGTGGGGGCTTGCTGCCTGGTATGTGCGCTGACCTGCGTGTTGGTCACCATTACAACCACCGTCATACATATGAACAAGTGAGTATTTTATCAAGAGGGTAGATGAAGAGAATTAAATGGTACGCGGTTAGAGAGGCTAGCAATGATATATCCAGCAGAGCGGGATTGTCCGAAAGGGTTACCGCTGCTCCATAAAGGGCTAAGGAAGGAACACGGGTGGGTTTTAGTCAGTAAGAGTCTGACACTCCCTTCTGCTCCACCCAGAGCGGGAGGGGTCATTTGATGATTTCCCATCCACAAAAAAAGCTGCAGACTGCTGTAGGCTGATGATGTCGATTAGGTCACATAACACACACATAATGAGTTTATAATGTTCCTACTGCTGGGACCCAGACCTCCTCTATGTGAGAGTGAGTGGGCCAGTGTGGGTGTGGTGGTGGTGTGGCGTGGTGGATTACGATTAGGTCAACCATCATAAAATGATCAGGCAACTCCTTTTGTAGTACGTTGGCAGTGAGGCCAACGTAACACCAGAATGTGTGACCGCCGCTGTATGGACGCCTGATCTAACACACGATTTTAGGCCCAAAGCTAAAATGTCTCATACAGCTTATAAAATCAGCTATCTGCTAGTGAAAGTCCCGTTAAAATCGGTCCAGTCGATTCGGAGATTAGCCGGAACAAACAGACAGACAAAAATATCTAGCAGTATGATTAGTTCAAGTCAGTAGCGAAGGTACCATACAACTCGATTGCCGCCGGCTTCCCTTCGAAAATTCAGAACACAACCACTCTATAGTAAGTTCATCATTGAAATATAATGAAGCGGTTTATTGACATTTTTTTTTTGCTCCGTCTTACCTCTGTCATAAATTCACCCTTCGCCACTGGTTCAAGTGTCTTAAATTCTAAGAATCTTGTTCCAGATTACAAACCCTGAAGTTCTGTGAGTATACCAAGCTGACACGCACCTGTACTTGCTTCTCAATGCCACCGGACACACAGCACAGCGCGACCGATGATGAGGGTAAGCAAAATCATTGATAATAATCCTAATGTTATCTTAATTCTTTACAGTACATACACTATGATTATAGAATTCGTAGAGGCCCAGAATATAACTCACAGTTATAGATACACCTAGATAACGCAAGAGCAACTACTTCGCGTGCCAAAAATCGCACCAACTTACGTTCAAAAATCGTAAATCGCCACTTTCGCGCTCAGTCCTGTGTACTGCTGGCTGGGTGAGCGTGAGTGAGAAAGAGCGCTTGTGACGTCATAGTAGGTAGTCAAAAACATGACACGCTTGGCTTTCATACAGATCGTGATACTTGCATTATCTATATCTGTGATATAACTATACAACCTGACACACTCCAATTAGAGCATTGAGTTAAAAGCATAATACAATGACCAAAACTTTATCTTTGTCTCCAGGCGTACGCTGCGTATTCGAAGGCGTATCAGAATGCGGCGTAGTGCACGGCGCGCTATACTGGTGCCTGCGCGGCGTGTTCGCGTTGTCAGTCAGCGCCGTGCTCGTGTGCATCTTTAGCTGCATGCTGGCGTATCAACTGCTCAGGTGAGACTTGTTTCTTCTATCTCAGAAACTGGCGTATCAGAGTGCGGCGTATTGGTGTAATCGAGTGTAAAGTAAACCCATACTTCCGTCAGTTATGTTTACAAGCTATCAACCATTTTCTCGCTTAAGGCCTTCTTGTAGTGAGGTGTGTAGGTATGATAACGTTTCCTCACTCCCCGCATAATACGTATCGGCATCTCTTTCTCGCAAGCGCAGGCACTGGCCGGCCGTTGTGAGCTCTTGAACTGCTAGATTTTGTGTATAATTGTTTCATAGAAAAAGAAAAAAGTAAATTATAAAACGTGTTCTCACCAAGCCCTAAAAACAATAAGGCATCTTTTGATATTAACTTTTACATGTTATAACGATGTAATCTCTTCATAGTACCTACACGTTTTAAATAGTGATTTTTTTATCGAGCCAATTATTTTAATTCCCGTTTCTATCTTCACACAGCGCTTGAAAATATGTTCAATTTTCCTAAAATATTTTCTTTTTGTGCAAAATTAATATTTTGCTAGATTTACAGAGGTTTAAAAAAGTTATAAAGTACTGTAACCTCACCTTAAGAAACGTACAAATACTGTAAGTTCCGTGTAAATTATAGGGATACATATTATTAATAATTAGTAGTTGATCGCTGACTGATGCCGCCGGCGAGTACTCGTTTGATACAGCGACAAGAGCTGTCAAAGAGAGCTCTCGCTCAGCGGCGCTCGCTTGGCGAGCAGATCGCTGACTCGCTAGCTTGCTCGCCAACTCGCTTCTCGTTAGACAGTTGCCCCACCGCCGGCGAGGAAGCGACTCAGAAACGTGCAATAGATATACATTCCGTGTAAACAAAAGAGATGCATAATATATTAATAGTTGATCGCTGATTGTTCACACTGCCGGCGAGGACTCGCTCCACTGGTTTGTCGCTGAGCGACAAGAGCTATCACAGATAATAATAATAATAATCATTTTATTATCAGGCAACTAAGACCCCTAAATAAAATACACAAAATAGTCGTAAGCAATAATAAACTAATACATATTAAAAACCTTAAAACTATGATTATACACGTAACGTTGTCGGCGTCGTGTTTCGCTGCGTGGTGTCGCGTAACCGTCCTCGGAAACGACGATATGCGACACCTTTCGGCCAAAAGTCCTCTTTCAGGCAGGTCTGCACATGTTGGGTTGGAGCTCGTACCACGAATGACTTAAAGTTGATGTTGTGGCGCGATTCCAACCTTTCGACCCTCAGAGTCCAGTTGGTCTTCACCTTCAAATACTGCACCAGTTCCTCAGTTTTCGTGGAGTGATGCAGACGCGAAAGGTACAGTTGCGTCGTAGGTACAGCAGGGCGCAGCAGCATGCTGGGTCCACTCGGTGCTGTGCCATACAGGTTATGATATATAATACTCGTTCAGCGATGCTCGCTTGGCGGTCAGAGCTTACGCGGAGAGACCAATCAGCGGTCATTTCTACCTAGAGTTCGGGTCGCGAGTAATTGCCCGTCGCACTGGGACACTCGCTGATAGCCCAGCGACAAAACTATCGGAACTACACACTCGCTGCTCGCCAACTCGTTTTCAGTTGCTAGTTTTACTCGCTACTCGTTCATCGCCGGCGGTGGGACAGCTCCCTTAGTCGCAGGCGGCGGTAAGACCTATTAAGACCTATATATAGACCTATTCTAGATAGACCTAGATAACGCAAGTATCACGATTTTGTATGAAACCCAGCGTGCCATTTTTTTGACTACCTGCTATGACGTCACAAGCGCTCTTTCTCACTCACGCTCACCCAGCCAGCAGTACACAGGACTGAGCGCGAAAGTGGCGGCTTACGATCTTTGAACGTAAGTTGGTGCGATTTTTGGCACGTGAAGTAGTTGCTCTTGCGTTATCTAGGTGTATCTATATCAGTGGGGTGAGCCTATTGACATTAACGTAGCACGAATTAGACTTTTGTTTTGAAGATATTAAGTTTTATACATAGAAATCAATAAAATGCAGATGCAATAACAAAACAAATATTTAATTGGAAATTATTAAGATGATTCCAAAAAAAAAAAACAATCAATAATTATAAAAATAAATTACAATTAATAAATCTACATCTAAATACGATAAAAAAAAATGTTTTTTGCTTAGGGGTCAACGACCGCCGGCGGTGTGGTTACTTTTTTTTTTTCTCTTTATTTATTTTGGGGTTTTTATCTAAGCAGACATGTCAACCCCATCGTGCCTTTTACCACTGTAACATTAACACACATAAACTATACTAAACAGTTATACAATCTATGACACACTTTGTGATCAAGATAGAAGTCACCGAGGAAGGACTGTTATTAAATGACATAATTTTTTGGCACTTTCTGATGTTGGTTGGGACAGAATTGATTGTACTAATCCCACGTTAAGCCTATTCAAGTCTAAGTCTCTAAAAAGTGACTCCCTCTCGCGCCTGTTGCGGACACAATCCATCAGCTATAAATGATGCACGTCCTCAATCTGATTACATTCTCTGCAATTCGGTGAATTAGTTTTTTTCATTAGGAATGCAAACTTCGCTGATGGAGGTGTGGTTACTTAAAGTATGAGTTGAGAAGATATGTTTTTATCGTATTTAGATATCCAATCACGTCTGTAAAGTTTACACAAAAAATACTTATTTTATAAACTGATATTTCAAGTAAATACACACTAACTGCGGTCGACGCGACGACCCCGCCAAAAAAATCATCAAATACAATTATTTTTTCTTTATCATATTTAGTAATCGATACCCATTACGTCTGCGGAGTTTCTCTAGTTAATTTAATTTGACCCTGTATAAGTCGAAATCTGAAAATGGCACTGGTAGCTGAAAAGTTGTGTGGAAAATGTGGAAATCGGTTGTCATGATATGGGCATGTGGAGAAATGAGGAAAATGCCGTGAGGAGAGTTTTAAGTATGAATGTCGATGGCTCTAAGAGTAGGGGAGGACCAAAGAAACGATGGATTGACTGTGTGAATGATGATATGGTTAGAAAAGGGAGTGACTACCGGGATGACGACAAATAGAGAAGTATGGAAGAAAAAGATATAAATTGTGATAAGGACAGGAGAATCATAATCATACATTACCCTTTTTTCATTAATGTCTTCGATTTCTTTGGAGGGTCTTCAAAGGTAGTCTTCAATTCGTTCTTCGCTGCGATGTCAGTCAAGGTCTGCAGCTTTCGATTAATAGACGCTATAGCAATCTGTTGGATATGCCGCCTCGTTTCCAGGATCTTAATGGAGTGTTTCAAGCCTGTGAGCATCCATTTAACTTCGACATACTCCATTATATTCGGGACTTGGTACTTCAGTCTTACTTTTCTTATCTCATTTAGTCTTTGAGAGAGTATTCCTACCTGTGCTTGGATTAACTCGCTCTCTTTGTCCAACTGCACAGTCATATCTTCCTTATTCTTGATCGTCGACAACACTTTGTTCAAATAACAGTTTTGCTCCATCATCGCCTTTTTATGGATCGTCAGGTTCAAATTAGCGTCGCCAGTCATTTTTTTCAACTCCCCTAGCTGTTGGAACTTGTGATCTATCAATTTCAAGCTTTCTCCGTTTTCTATTTGAAGTTTCTCAAAGTCAACTGGTCTCAGACTTTCGCTGAGCTCAGCTTTCACTTTGATCTGACCTTTCAGCTTGCTGTACTGAGAGTTCAAGGTACTGGTTCTCAATCGCAGCTTCCCTATTTGACTATCCGATATCTTCATCCATTCCGTCATGAATCTTATCCATATTTCAGCCGGGATTCGTTGAGCTATTTTGTCCCAGCCATCTATTAAGACCTCTTGACGGAACATATCATTCGCCCTTTCAATATCAGTTTCTTTCAATCCCACTTCTTCTAATTTTGCTTTTAATAGAGCACGTTGCTTCGCCCCTCTGTTCCTTGACTTGTTCAAGTTACTGACGAGGACTTCCATTTCTTTGTTGACTAGTTCGGCTCTTTCTAGAACGTTGATCCTTGCCCCAGTTCCGAAGACGATGGTACTGCCACTGAGTTTGGTTTTGGATTCTGCTCTCCGAGTGGAAATTCGCGAAGGGCTCGCCAGCATCCTTGACGTACCCTGGTGCCTCGAAGGGCTAGCCAGCATTCTCGAAGGGCTTGCAAGCGGGTCAACGAGACCGAATTTTGATGCGCCGGCTCTCATCAGACTTACTGAAGTGCCGGAAGGGATTCTGGTGGCGTATTCCAAGGCTTGATACACACCATTCATCAACGAAGGTTCTAATCTCATTATAGTCTTTTCAAAGATTTCGTTTTCTAGGGTTAGTATTCTGACTTTTTCTTTTAAATCAGTCACAAGCTTCACGAGTTCCTCGTCAGTAAGAACGTCCATATCCGTCTCCCATCGGCCGTTGCTAATTGAACGAGAGTTCTGACTCAGAATACAGCTCCGTCCAGTGTGGGACAACAACATTTTTACGTTTCTTTATATAAATTAACAAAAAAAATAAAATAGAGAGTTTTAAAAGCCACAATAAACTCTCCGAATGCTGTCAGTGTTTGGCGGTTATGACATTTGCTATATTTGAGGGGGTTGAAGTTATTCATATGTGGTGTCTAGGCAACGGTTGCCGTGGTAATAGGTTTCGAATGACGTGTCAGTTTCAAAGTGTATTTGGCCAATTCTTTGGTGTTTGACCTTCTAATGAGGTTTTATATGGAGGGCGAGCACGAACTGATAGTATTTCTAGGTCTCGTGACTGAAATAGACGCAAGTTTCTGATTTATTGGTTTAATTTTATGGTTTTGCTGTCTTGACGTATCGAATAATGCCTGGTTCACATTATTCCAGTGCAGTAAACCAGCGTGTCGATCCAGTCCAGTGCTAGACTGAATCATATCGTCTACATCATTCCGTTCATTCAGTCAGTCACAAAAATGCATGTTCATCGTTTAATCCAGCTCTGGATTGGTCGTCTACACTATTCCAGTGACACTGGAATGGGCGAGCTGGAATGAAAAAGTAGACTGTCAATCCTATCCTTTCTAATAATATTACTATTACTATTAATCCAGGCACTGGAACTGATTTTTCACTAGTACATTACACATCACCGCGGAGACGGCTGGTTCGATCACATGAAATTAGGTTATACGTTTTTATAGCATATTAAAATTATATCATATGAACGTTATTTCAAATGATATCTGTTATGATGCCATATATTAGGCAGTTGTCCCACTGCCGGCGATGAACGAGTAGCGAGTAGAACTAGCAACAGAAAACGAGTTGGCGAGCAGCGAGTGTGTAGTTCCGATAGTTTTGTCGCTGAGCTATCAGCGAGTGTCCGAGTGCGACGGGCGATTACTCGCGATCCGCACTCTAGGTAGAAATGATCGCTGGTGGGTCTCTCGGCATGAGCTTTGACCGCCAAGCGAGCATCCCTGAGCGAGTATTATCTTTGATAGCTCTTGTAGCTCAGCGACAAACCACTGGAGCGAGTCCTCACCCGCAGTGTGAACAGTCAGCGATCAACTATTAATATGTATATGCATCTTTTTTTTACACGGAATGTATATCTATTGTACCTTTCTTGAGCGAGAAAATAGCCGATAGTTAGTCGTTTCCTCGCCGGCGGTGGGACAACTGCCTTACACCCCCGGCAACGATACCCGTCGACAACGGTCGTCGGCAGCTGCCGCTGGCAACGTGCCGTTTGTGTATTTGAGTATGGTGCTCAAATACACGAGCTGCATATTGTCGACGCCGACGACTGAAGTAGCTTCTGCTGTTGACGCGTGCTGCTCGTGTGTGTGAGCACTAAACCGGCACTGGAATGCCTTCCAGAACCGGCATAAAGGTTAAATTGCTAAAAGTAAGAACTCGAAGATTGTTGCATCTTAATAACTAACTAATAATAACTTTTCAAGGAGTGCCCTTTGTTGAGCAGAGTACGTCAATGCGTAGCTTGGAATTAACCCTGTGTTTTCAGAAGAACTATTACGTTGAGATTAATTGAAATAAAATATAACAGTTAAATCAATATTTATTAAAAAATAAAATAAACTAAAACTAGCTTTCCATAAAATTTAAATAATAAAATTAAGATTATACATACTTAAGTGAAAAGTGTAGAGGAACATATTATGTAGCCACTCTTAAACAAAATACTTGACGAACATAATTAATAATAATTATAGTACGCAGGGCTACACATCAAGCTATACACAACCAGTATAAGCTGACTTCTGATTGTACGAAAAACCTATACAATGCGAGGTCAGCTAAAACTGGAAATGTGTAGCCGTGTGTACCTAAACGGACCTTGTTCTAAAACTGAAATAGATTACTGAATCAGCCTTTTCAGCGGGGTATTTAATTATCCACCCTAAAAATCCTACTCCTACTAATATTATAAACGCGAAAGTTTGTGAGGATGGATGTTTGTTACTCTTTCACACAAAAACTACTGAACGGATTTTAAATAAACTTTACAGTAATATAGCTTATACATCAGAAAAACACATATGATATATATCCCGATATTCCCACGGGATCAACACTTATGCGGGTGAAACCGCCGGGAGCAGCTAATCCATCATAAAGTGGATATGCGGAAACAGAATTTATAGGGTTACTGTGGATTCTTGGACATGCGTTTCCGAGTATGCACATTTGGGTGGATAAACGGAATGACTGTTTTCAGCCACCCAACATACATGATTATTAAATCTAGCAAATGCATAGAAATAACCTATAAATCTTCAATGCTAGGATGCCCACTAACCCAACGATTACATACAACATATTATTCAGCCTATAATGTTCCCACTGCTGGGACAGGCCTCCTCTCTCTGAGAGGCAGTGGGCCGTAATCCACCACGCGGGCCCAGTGCGGGTTGGTAGATGTTACTAGTCTTCGAATTTTTGGTTCTAGGACATGCTGGTTTCCTCACGATGTTGTCCTTCACCGTTTTGAGAGCAGTGGTGATGATATAATTTACACAAGGTAAAAACGCCAGACTGGGTTCGAATCCACCACATACAACTCAGTCTTCGGAGGCCTGTGTCCCATCACTTGGAACTTTATAAGCTGACTATGCATAGGAAATCAGTTGCGAGGCATTAAGCCGCATGGGCTGCAAGCCTTCTTCGGTGCATGCAATTCAGTCACCTTTAACGGTACCTCACACACATCTGAGGCGTTTGTAGACTCTCCCGTGCTTTTCAATTTCTTCTTACTTATTAATATCTTAGACAGGTTCATACTTCTCTTTTTAAAACTAGATATAGCACATTGTTTAATACCAAGACTAGTCTCCAACCGTTTGATGGAGTTATTCAATTCATTCATTTCCAGTTTAACCCTTACGTATTCCAGCACGTCTGGAGCGAAGTAAGCCTTTCTTTGTTCCTGAATCCAATATAACTTTTGTTCCAAAATCTTTACTTGTCCTTCAAGCGAAGCTCTTTCAGCATCCAGCTTTACAGTCTGACTTTTCCTTAGAAGTTTCAGATTTTGTACTTTTTTTAGGTAGTTGCTTGTATTCATTAAATCATACTTGTGCATAGTTAGATTCAAGTTAGCATCGCCCGTCAAAGCTTTTAGTTCGATTAAGTCTTTATTTTTTTGTTCTATGACTCTTAAAGCTTCTGTGATTGCTATTGTTTTTACTTGAAAGTCTACAGGTACGAGGCGTGATACCAAGTCCTTCTTGCGTTTGATATCTTCTCTCAGTTTTCTGTGCTGAGTGTTCGCTGTGCTGGTTCTTAGTCGCAATTTGTCTATCTGTCTGTCAACCTTCTTGCCTTGCTCTGTCATGAATCTGATCCATGTCTCGGCGGGAATTCGTTTCGTCATCATTTTCACACCTTCAATGACCACCTCTTTTTCGAAATCCAGAGTCCACTTGTCGAAGTCGATGGTCCGAAGACCAATTTCATCTAACTGAGCTTTTAATAAAGCAATTTGCTTGGTCGCGGTGCTTTTAAATTTCTTTAAATCATTCCCTTGGTTTTCCATGACAGCGTATACTAACTCTAGCCTTTCTTCGACATTGATCTTTGGGCCTGCGCCACTGATGATGGACCTGGACATTTTGACTGAAGATGCTTTAATTGAGGGTTCTAGTTTCCGATGAAAAATTCTCGACTGACTCTTGATATTTACGGAGCTTTGCCCGTAGTCTGTCAGGGCGAATCTCGACCTACTTGATCCGTCCATAGTGAGTGCAGATTGCGATAGTTTCTTAGCATATTCGAAAGCTGAGTACACACCGGTCATTAAAGACGGTTGTAGTCTCATGATGCTTGCCTCCAAGACTTCGTTCTCTAAGCGGAGAATCCTGACTTGTTTCTTGAGGTTTTCGACGAATCTTATTAAATCAGCGTCGGATAGGACCTCGATCGCGAATACGCTGACAGAATCTGATTCTGGGCCGAGGGTACTGCCGATGCCGTACACCATTTTATGAGATACTTAAACAAGCTTAAATCTGTGATATCAAAATCTCAGATCAAAAATTGTTCTCAGAACAACGCTTTGCACAGAATTCGATTCAACTTCGTTTGTCAAAATGACTGTTGTCTGTGCCTGCTTGCAGAATATTATTTTTTTTGGTTCGAATAACGAACAATTTTTCATGCTTGAAAAAGGAGGTCTTTTTAAAAGTCCTATCACGAAAAGTGTCATGGAATTAGTAAGTACTACTATTAGTATGTCTTAGAGTGCACAAACACGAAACGATAACAGTCCTTTCACAATTATTGATACCCTTTCCTCTGAAAGCAACCCAGTAGCAACTTTATTTAAAAAATAATAGTGCACTATGATGCAAAATTAGAAGTAAAATAAGTGTGAAAGGACTGTAGCTTGCTAGATCATCGCTTTCTCTGGCAGGAAGCGCTTCTAGCCAGCACGTGGTCCTGGGTTCGATTCCCGAGTGGGGCAAAGATTTATTTGGTTGTTCCATCGGAATTTCTCAGTACGTAGCACCCCGGAGTCGGGATTCGAGCGCGGTTAATGCAATATGCTCGCCCCCTATTAAATGGGTCTTAAACTAAACTGGCAAACTATGCGCGTACTGTATCACAGATATAGATACACCTATATAACGCAAGAGCAACTACTTCGCGTGCCAAAAATCGCACCAACTTACGTTCAAAAATCGTAAGCCGCCACTTTCGCGCTCAGTCCTGTGTACTGCTGGCTGGGTGAGCGTGAGTGAGAAAGAGTGCTTGTGACGTCATAGTAGGTAGCCAAAAAAATGGCACGATTGGTTTTCATACAGATTGTGATACTTGCGATATCTAGGTACACTTCTACCTAACCCTTCTGAGAATACAGGCGTGATGTTATGATATGGATTGATATTGACGTCGCATCATCTAGGTACCTAAATTCTATTCAAAATTATGTTTCAAATTAATATTATTTCAAGTTAAAGAAATATTGAATCAACTTTATTTTAATGGGAATTAACTATATAAAATTGAATTTACAAACTTTTATTACAATGCAAAATAATCTATAACAATAGTACTGTCCAATTATTGATTAAAGAATAAAGCAAGTTTATTTATCTATTGCGATTTATTGTGATCGACGTCTTCAAAAGTCATAACAATGTTTGAAGTTGTAGCGTAGACTGAACTTTGTAGGATTTAAAGTTATTTTTCCATAAACTCATATTTGTTTATATTTTTGGCAAACAAATCGCGAATGCAAATTATACTGTTTTTTTTTTGTTAGCCTATTCTATCCCACTGCTGGGCAAAGGATCCCCCAAATCCTTCTAGGAACTCTTTTCCCGCGCCATGACGAACGTCATTTTTAACCTCCGACGCAAAAAGTGTGCGTGTTATAAGTTTGACGTGTCTGTGGCATCGGAGCTTGTAAACGAATGGACCGATTATATGATTATTATGTTTTATTTTGTTCTAGTCATGAACGTAAGAAGATGTACTGGGAGCAGCTGGAGCTTCGCTGCAGGTCCTTGTACAGGCCCTCCACCGGACAGGCCGCGCCCTCTGCTGGGAGACAAGTGCAGGTAAGAATCGACCGGCCACCGTAGGCGCGGGCTTGCGGGCGGAGAGTAATGGGTAACTCTCCGTCCGATCAGGACCAGGCCCATGCTGGATGGCGCGTACGTGTTCCACGCGCGCCTCAAAGAGATGTCAGCAACAAGGAAGGGGCCCGTAAGGGCCGTAGCCCGCCGGGGTAGCGGGATTGTCCGAAAGGGTTACCGCTACCCCGGAACATAAAGGGCTAAGGAAGGAACACGGGTGGGTTTTAGTCAGTAAGAGTCTGACACTCCCTTCTGCTCCACCATGAGCGGGAGGGGTCATTTGATGATTTCCCATCCACAAAAAAAAAAGGTAAGAATCGAACATTGTATTGAAGAGTAGAAAAGTCGGTTAGTCGATGTGAATGAGTTCCTTTGGGAAAGCATTACTGTGTTCAGACACCGTTGGTCTCGTGGTCGCAAGCGCGACTGCTGAGCGTGGGGTCCTGGGTTCGATTCCCGGGTCGGGCAGTGTTATTGAGTTTTCCCATTAGGAATTTCTTAGTAACAGCCCGGAGTTTGGAAGTGGGTGGTGTGATACCCTCGTGGCTCGGAAAGCACGCTAAGGCGTTGATCCTGCACCTGATCTCTCTCCGGTCGTGTTGGAATGCCGTCCCATCGGACTATGAGAGTGAGGGAAGAGGGAGTGCACCTGTGTTTACGCACACACTTGTGCACTATAATATCTCCTGCGTACCTGGCTAATCTCCGTTGAGATTGGCCACCGTGACCGAAATCTGTCATAATGGCGCGTCATAACCACGTCGAGCAACGACATACCGTGTGTCCTAAATAGCGCTTTATTTCCATGCGTTTTGTATGAAATTTAAATGGAATAGGAAGCCGCCCGTGCCACGACCGTGCCCGACGCCATTTATGTGGCCTGCACCTTATTGTGTGTATTTTAGTCTGTGCTTAAGGTCCTATACTACCTCAAATGGCTTAGCATGATCCTCCGTTATGTCGAAAATACTGCAGCATTAATTTTGAAATAAATATATGGTAAAGTTGAGGACTAATGTTAGGTCTTATGTTTGACGAAATCACGATTCCATAAAATTTTCTTGATAGAAAAAAATTCCAAAGTTACCTACAAACCGAACAATAAACCAATGGTATTCAAAAATACTTCAAATTAGATCATGAAACTTTGTATACTAACTGAACTAACTATAAAGCAGGTCTTATGTTTTTAATTTTTTTTTAATTACTTTTATTTTCACCGTAAAAAGCAAATACCTAAACTATTGGCGTTGCCTGGCGCCTAGCACCGCACTCTGTCTCGTTCTCACTCAGTCCGCGAGCAGTATTGTGCGAGCGAGATAAAGATTGAATTTTAGCTGAGGTAGTATAGGCTCTTAATAAATGTATTTTCTTTGTTCTTATTTTACAGAGCAACTGTAGTTGTTGTGCTCAATGTCACCCCACCCAGCCTGCTTGGGACATAAGTCTACAGCATCGGTTCTGGGCGCCGGGTAAGTTCACTTCTCCTATTATTATTATATCATGTTAATTACTCCGTGGCATAGAGCTCAACCCGGGAGTGTTACAGCGCTTGTGCTTTAGTGTTCCGGACCGCTACGTGTGGAGACGGCGGCGCCCGCCACTGCTGTCAGTGCCAACCGCCAGGACCAATCTACTGGCGAAAACGCCTCTCACGCGAGCGATCCGCACTATTAACGAAACCCAGAATAGTATAGATATTTTTTCGTGTCAGTTCAGTGAACTCGCAAAGATTATTTTACATATATTATGTTATAAGATAGAATAAGCTATATATGTATTAGTATTTTTATTGTTTTATTTTATTGTTTTATTTAATGTTATTTTTAATTTAGTATATCTTGCTTTTTATTGTTTAAATTTTAATTTAAGTAAGTAATTAGTTATAAGTAAGGTGCCTCACTAACGCATTAGGATTTAGCCTGTAATGTTAGCGATAAGGTGGAAAAATAAATAAAGAAATGTTTTTTTGTGTTTTTAAACGGAACCCATAAATAGGATCACTTTGTTAACCGTCTGTCTGTCTGACAAGACCCTTTATCTCGGGAACGCGTGGATGTATCGAGTTGAAATTAAAACAGTATATTCAGGTCGGCGGTCCCTAGAAGCTGTGAAAAAATTAAACTTCTAAGTTAACGTAAAAAAAAGATACCGCCGTTTATGGCCGCATAAAACGTATATTTGGACACTCTCGAGGGAATCAAAATGGATAGGGTACTTCCTGTTGACTTAGAATAATGAAATTTGGCAAGAAGCAAGGTCAAGTAGCACAAGTAAAGGAAAAAATTCGAAAACCGTAATTTGTAGTTACATTCCTACTTTGTACCACCCTCGGTGCGCGAGTCCGACTCGCACTTGACCGTTTTTTTATCTACTTCTGACCATGAGAGGCCATGCTATATAAAATAAGGGGAATGTTTAAACTTTTTAAGCTTCTGATGATACCTTTTCACACAGCTGGTATTTGAGCTAGGGTATCCTAACCCAAACGGGTCGGGTTAGAACTGTGACCAAGAGCTACATCCAATTTGGTCACAGGTATTTAGTATTTTAAGGCCCCAAAATAGGAATTATTGGAGGTTCACAAAACGAGGCGCATTTTTTTTTTGTGGATGGGAAATCATCAAATGACCCCTCCCGCTCTGGGTGGAGCAGAAGGGAGTGTCGGACTCTTACTGACTAAAACCCACCCGTGTTCCTTCCTTAGCCCTTTGTGTTCCGGGGTAGCGGTAACCCTTTCGGACTATCCCGCTGCCCCGGGCATTTATTATATTAAGAGTGTCCAGTAATATTTTTATGAAAGCAAAATGGGAATGATTCGAGGTTCGGTTAATTACCACCCTTAAAATAATAGATATACAAGATGATATTTAAATGGTGTAGCTCCTCAAAACGAGAACAATACTGAAATTGCAAAATAAATTTAAAAAAAACGCAAAACTACAAAAATTTAAGGCAACAGTTGATTTTCTTTTCGCTTCTTGGTGGTTTTCAGCAGTAAATCCGTGACATATTGATAAAGCTCGAAATTAGACTCATGCGCCATCTACTTGGCGAGAGAATCGCGTCGATAGTCTCGCCGTGCTATCAAATTCAATAAGAACTGCAGTGCGATTCTGTAACCATCTCATCGTGAAAACTTAGGTGAAGTGAGCGTGGAGTGAGATGTCAGTGTCATCCTAATGCTAGGGATTGATACTCTTGACAGCTCACTCTAAGCTCACTTCACCTAACTTTTCACGGTGAGACTTTTCCAGAATCGATCGGCTGTATGGATCAATCTCTATAAGGCGGCGATATCATCAAAATATTAGCTCACCTTCCCATCCCGCACCGCAAGCCTTGTCATCTGCACACGTGAGAACATAATGGCTGCGTCAGCGAACGTTATTCATGTTACTGAATTTTGAAATGGACATAAAAAAAAAACGCTAAGAAGAAGATTACGATGAAAATGTGATAGCACGGCGTGGCGTGGCGTTTCTCTCACGCATACCTACTAATTAGTTTTGTATTTACCCCCAGGTCGTATAGGCAACCTATATTCGCCGAACCCTGGAACTGGTAGGAAGACTTCTGCGTGGAGCTGGTTCCCCTGGCCCAGAAGTAACAGTCAGAAGTAAGTTACTCTCTAATATATAAAATTCTAGCGTCACAGTGTTAGTTACCATACTCCTCCGAAACGGCTTGACCGATTTTTATGAAATTTTATATGCTTAATCAGTCGGTCTGAGAATCGGCCGGCATCTTTTTTTTTTGCAAAACGACGTTTGCAGGGTCAGCAACTCTAATATATAAAATTCTCGTGTCGCGATGTTTGTTACCAAAGTCCTCCGAAACGGCTGGACCGATTTGTATGAAATTTTGTTTGCATATATCGGGTAGGTCTGAGAATCGGCCAACATCTTTTTCATACCCCAATTTTTTTTTTTTTACCCGACCGTATGCGCAGAAAAACGTTTTGTAAAATAGAGCTTTGTTGTATTATTTGTAAAAAATATTGCAGATTTTTTTTGGTGACCTTCCAAAAAATTTTCTTTTTAAATAATATATAATAATAATAATTTACAAAATTATTCCGAGAAAGCCTTATTGAAGACTTGCTCTTGTTCTGAAACGTTTTGAAATAATCAGTATTATCATATCCCCAGCTCCCGTTGCCGCATGGGCGTCCCACAGTCCGGCGACAGCGCGTACGGGTTCTGTGACACCGAGGCTCCCCCGACACAACAGCCACAGGCCTACGACGAAAGATACCCGCACTCCTTCAACCAGACCCCCTTCACGAGGGCGCAGAGCTCTGGGACATTCGCACAGGGAACCAGCTTTGCACAGGGACAGGGCAACTTTGCGCAAGGATCCGGGAATTTCGTTCAGGTTTGTACCATATTTCCATAGGAACCGATTCCTTTTTCGGGATAGAAAGTAGTCTATGTAACCGCCTGTGTGTGTGTGTGTGTATGTGCCTATGTACTTTACGCAAAGGGCATATAGTAGCCTGCGCACACAATATAACAATACGTTCCGGGTGTTGATGGGGCTGCTGCGTTTTTGTAGCGCGTCCGGCATGTTTGCCGACGCGGAACTTGACAGTTTTTCGGCCATCATGCACAAGAGATGCGAAAGTTTTTTAACAGCTCGTTCTTTGAGGCCATAACTCGGAAATGTTCATTAAAATTCTAATCCATTATAAAGAGAAGGAGTAGCGCAAAGAGTTGCAGCGGTTGGGAACAGTGAGGTCTTTTATTCCCTAAAGGTAGCCACGACATGCAAAACAATTGTAACAAACCTTTACCAGTTGTTTACCATTCCAGGGTCAAGGCAACTTCCCCCAGCCCAACTTCTCCGGGGAAGGGTTTGGCGAGGCCAGCGGTAGTTTCGACGCAGCGACGGGGGTGTGGGGACCTCCTCCTCCTTATAGTCCTCAAGGAAGGAGTGGCAGCAGGTTTGTATCAAAGAGATCTACGAGGATTTGATTGATGTCTACGAGTGGTCCAATGTACAGACGGCAGCACATCAAGCTATCAGAAACTGTCTTGTCCAATTAACTTTGAGCCTTATATTTTAGCGATAAAATTCAAAGTCTATTAAATAAATTTGACACATCGTAGTAGCTTCATGTGCTGGCGTCTGTACCAAGTTGTTCATAGGCTAAAATTTTTACCACGGACTCATTGTGCTGATATTATGTGGGTAGATAGAGAAGCACAATTCTATTAATAGAGACGTGGCGGCATCTACATCGCCACATGCGAACTACGTATCACACACACGTCACGCAAAATCCTGCATCGCGCAAGCAAAAGTTGAATGTGAAAATAGCAATGCAATACAACATCCCGGCATCAACTGTCGGGCAGTTACCCACAGCACACGACTCCCGTCTGGTCGGAGAATCCTGCCTTTTCTATGGAGGATGAGTGAACTTTACACCCTGTTCTTCATACCTCTATAGATACATTCGTATCTTTTAACATGGCAAACTACCAATGGGCGACCGGTTTATGTTGATAAAAGCATAATAGTTAAGTCTGCGGTTGTAAATTCGAGTTATTCCGGTCTAATTACCAACCATGGTCATCCTTATTTGCTCCTTTTGTATGAGATGTGGAACGTGTATCATGCAGTGGACGAATATACAGCAAAGAACTTTGTATATTATTTTGCCTAAATTATGTGCGAAATTCTATAGTCATGTTTAAATAATTCATCTGATACTAATATCAATATTTCTCGTTCCAGACACCACTTGCACCACCAAGACCCAGCTGCCGCAACTCTCCTGCACCACCACCACATGGAGCCACGCGCGGCCATGCACGACCATCCCACGGCCATGCACGACCATCCCACGGCCATGCAGCCCCACACCTGCGCCAGAAACAGCTACCTCATGCAGCAGCACATACCACCCAACGACATCAGAATCACCAACCCGGAGTTAGCCAGAATCAACCCGGAATTAGCCCGAATAAACCCGGAATTAGCCCGAATCAACCCGGAGTTGGCCGAATTTGCGCGGTTAAACCCGGATTTGGCGCGCTTAAATCCGGAATTAGCTCGTTTAAATCCGGAATTGGCGCGATTGAATCCGGAATTAGCGCATATGGGGCAGATGTATCCCCAGGATGTGGCGGAAATGGCTCGTTTGCAGGCGGAATTAGCTCACATGCCGCCGGAAGCGAGGTTCAATACGTTGAGGGGTCATTTGGTTCCGTATCGATGTCAGAGGTTGGGCATGAGTGCTAATAATCTTCATAGAGATTGTAGGATCGATGATACGGTGGCCATTGAGTGCTTGCATCAGAAAACTGGGAGTAAAGGTTGGTCTTAAATATGTTTGAATTTTAAAAATATAGGCCCTGATTCTGTTGTTCACAAACTAAATTAAATTTAAGTTCAGTGCATCTTTTTCTTTCTATTTCATTATGAAAAGGACAGAAGATAAATATTAGTTTAGTCCTGTCAAATTAGATGATCCATAGACAAGTTTAGACGTGATTAATAAATTGGCTACTAAAAATACGTCAATTTCAATTTGACAGGACTAAACTAATATTTATCTTCTGTCCTTTTCTTAAGGAAATAGAAAGAAAAAGATGCACTGAACTTAAATTTAGTTTAGTTAATCGGGGCTACTTTTTCGTAAATTAATTTAAACCTAATTTGAATGTTCAGTTTCAGATCAAAGCACGGACTCCTGTCAGAAGCAAGGCAAGGAGAACCTGGGCTTCCAAAATGACAAGCATTCTCCTATAAGGTTCGTATTGCATTGATATACAGGGTTTTTGTAATCTATACTAATATTATAAAGCTGAAGAGTTTGTTTGTTTGTTTGTTTGTTTGTTTGAACGCGCTAATCTCAGGAACTACTGGTCCGATTTGAAAAACTCTTTCAGTGTTAGATAGCCCATTCATCGAGGAAGGCTATAGGCTATATATCATCACGCTAAAACCAATAGGAGCGGAGCACCAATGAAGAATGTTTCAAAATCGGGGGATTTTTTTCCTATTGAGAGCTTCCGCTGCGTGCGCTGCGTAAACGGTTAAAGTTTCGCAAAAATCATATATGACAGAATTGTTCCCCTTTAAAAGCTTTAAAAAAACGTCCGCGACAGCATATGTCTATCTTTTAAGGTTAGCTCACTATAACCTCTTTTATGCTAACCAAATTTGTTCTAAAATAATACATTATTTGCGAAGGTGTTTTTATAAACATGGTATTAATCCTTATCCAAATAAATACATTATTCATCACATGTATTTAATTTTGAACAAAATTGCCTCTGACATCATTTGATTTCAATGTATATCTTAGGAGATATCATAGTTTTAAAATAATACTAATAATAAAGCTGAAGAGTATGTTTGTTTGAAACACGGTTTGAAAGCTCTAAATCTCTGGAAGTATTGGTCACATATATAAAAATATTTTTGCGATTGATAGCCCAGTTCTTGAGGAAGGCTATATTCTATTAAACTTGACGCTAGGACCCTTAGGAGTTGAGCAAAAAGAAAAAAAGTCTGAAGTTTTCGCCAAGCGAAAACGAAGTAATAGGCGCAGGTCGGCGACACGTTCCGGCGGGGTGGATCGGGGAAACAAAAAAAATTTACGCGGACGAAGTCGCGGGCAGAAGCTAGTAACATTATAAACGGAGTTTCTTTCCAAATGAAGTGACAATGCAGAAGAACGTTCTCCATTAGAATCTCATTTGGCTTTTGGGAATGAAGATTTTTATACGAAGCCTGGCATACCAACTGTCGCGCAATATTGTTTTTTTTTTCAGCCGTCCCATACGTTTAGATCGAGTAGGTATTGAAGTTTTATATGGGACAGTTGATAAATTTTTCACGATTACGATATTGGTCCCATGGAGAAAGTTGTTTAGTTTGATGTTCTGTACCACATCCTTAAATTTGGCTGGTCATTGAAAAGTAACCCTGTATTTATTTCAAAATGAATGCTGCAGTATTTTCGACATAACGGAGGATCATGCTAAGCCATTTGAGGTAGTATTAGGGCCTTAAGTTTGCAATGACTTTTGTTTTTATAATGTTTTTTTAATATTTCAGATCATCAATGCAGGACTGTCGCGCAGCCAGCAACCAGAACGCGGAGTCCGAAGTGTACTTCGCAGACGTATCAAGCTGCTGCAATGTGAGTGTCAAGGTATTGAGCTTTTTATTGTTCACTAGCTGCGCCCCGCGGTTTCACCCGAATAACTGTCGATCCCGTCGGAATATCGGGATAAAATGTAGCCTATATTATGTTAATCCACATTGTCCGAAAGGGTTACCGCTACCCCGGAACATAAAGGGCTAAGGAAGGAACTCGGGTGGGTTTTAGTCAGTAAGAGTCTTTATGCGGGTTGCAGACCAAGAGCTAAGCTAAGTTAGTTTAGCTTAGCTCGCCTATATGATGTGGTTTTTCGGCCTTTTCTATTTGGTTTATCATATTAATCTTCTTGTAAGATGATAATTATCACGTGATAAGAAGATGAATATGATAAGCCAAATAGAAAAGGCCGAAAAACTACATCAGATATGCGAACTAAGCTAAACTAACTTAGCTTAGCTCTTGGTCTGCAACCCGCATTACACTCCCTTCTGCTCCACCCAGAGCGGGAGGGGTCATTTGATGATTTCCCATCCACAAAAAAAAGGGTTTCAGCTACCTCCATACAAAAATTTATCAAAATTGGTCCATCTGTTTGAGCGTGAAGAAGAGACAAACATACATACTCAAAAACTTTCGCCTTTTTAGTGATTACTCAATTAATTACTCCTTAAAGGATTGGCCCGCAATCGCAGTAGACCGGAAAAAGTGGAAAGAGGGAAGGGAGGCCTTGTCTTGCAGTGGGGCAACACAGACTTATAATAATAATTATAGCTTCTGCCCGCGAACCCTTTTAGGAGAGGAATTTTGAAAAACCCTTTCTTAGTGGATACCTACTCTTCACAAAGAACACACCGCCCAAATTTAATGTCTCTAGGACCAGCGGTTTAGGCTGTGCGTTGATAATTATATCAGTTAGTCAGGAGTTTGAATTTTATATACCTACAGGTTGAAATTTTAATCACCGTTTTATTCTCATGGGGTCATTGTACTCATATAAACAACTTTTAATATGGGACCAAACATGAAACGCGAAAAAAAAAAATCAGCTGTTCCCTACATTTTGAACCGTGTTTTTACCGTGTTACCATGGAGCTTCTTGCCGGCTCTTCTCCGTATGAAACGACCAAAATTGGAACCGTGCACGACGTTTCATAAGTGCCCTTGTAGCTTTATGTTCAATCTGTCTGCCTTTTTTCGGATCGGCGTCCAGTCTAACCGGAAGCAGCTGAATATACCAGTATTTTACATGGAGCGACTGCCTATGTAGGTTTCTGAGGAATAAAATATTTTGTATTTGAATTTAGTCAATAAAAATATTGGCATGCTTGTGGTCCTATTTTTTTTAAATTTCATTAAAAAGGGTTTCGTAAAAACAGACAAAAACAATAAGAACTAAAATAATATATTAAAGGAGAAAATAAAGAGAAGCCATAAGTAAAGCATAAAAGAGAGATATTCTAATGTTCTCTTCATTTTCTTCTTTAATACTCTCCTCCTTCACTTTTCTATATTTCAAACCAAAATGACTATAATAATCTTTTCTTCATTCTAGGCTGACTGCTGCATGAACACCAACGTCTCAGCTCTAGTAGGAACCATAGAGAACCATCCAGAATCCACATCGGAGTCCGACACTGGTTCCTTCACACTAACGCGACAGCAGCGCCCCCAGCCGCAGGTCGGCTCCAAGCGAAGACCAAGACAAACTGATAAACACATGAAGAACCAGGAGAAAATGAGGCAGGTACTCAACAACTCCATAAGGCTGACTGAACATCAAATAGAACAGCTGAACAATTCTATGAGAATGAATGAACGAATTGAACGTGAACGAATGAGTGATAGAATGACTGAGACAAGGCTGAGTGAGAGGATGAATGATTCGAGGGATAGGTTGAATGATAGAGAACGGATTGAACGTATGAATGATGTTAGAATCAGTGATAGAATGAATGAAACACGGTTGAGTGAGAGAATGAATGATTCAAGAGACAGGTTGAATGAGGTAAGGGTGTGTGAGCGGGAGCGAATGGAAAGGCTGAATGATTCGCGTATAAGTGATAGAATGAATGATTCTCGCATTAGTGACAGAATGAATGAAACTAGGATGAGTGAGCGGATGAATGACTCTAGAGACAGATTAAACGATTCAAGGAGCTGCGAGGTCATGGACCCGAGAATAGAAAGAATGAACGACTCCAGAATCAGTGACCGAATGAACGAGACAAGACTAAGTGAACGCCTCAATGATCCCCGCGTTTGCGAGCGGATGGCTGAAGCAAGAATAGAAAGAATGAACGAATCCAAACTGAGTGACAGAAGTGACACTCGCCACAGTGACCGAATGAACGACTCCCGTCTTGAACGAATGAACGACTCACGCCTCGAACGAATGAGTGACATAAACTCAAGCATCAGAATCGATGGCAGTCCAAAAATACGATCACACATAAGTCCATTACGGATCGCTAGATCTAGCCCCAAAAACGTACCTAAAGACCACCCTAGGCAGTCAAGTTCAGACTCGAACAAGCCTGATTTCAGGCAAATCTCGCCTCTATCCCCAAATACCGAAGAATCATTACTGTCTGATGATGACAGGCCTCAGGATACAGTATATTCGAACGACCCTGAGTCTTCAAAGTGTTTGGGGCCAGATTCTCAGTATGAGCCGGTGAGGGATGGAAAAGAGGAAATTTTGAAGACCAACCACCATCATTGTTATAGTGATACTAATACTATGGATTCTGGGTGGCAGAGTGGCTCTGAGAAACAAGTTACAGACTAATACAAGATTCTGACTGACTTCCTAACCTTTACGATTTTTGTAAGAACCACATGACATCACATCAACGGGACGCACTCTGTATTGAAATCTCGTCTCATATAGGGTTTTCGTAAAAAACAGAAAAAAAAATCACTTTATGATTTTATTGTCGTTGTTTTTAGTTGATAAAGAAGGAGGTTATTATTAATTCTATTAAATGTTTTTTTAAGCATTCAAATTTGTTTCTCTCAATGAATATGAGGTTTGTATGAGTGTGAGTGAGCAATGGCAGAAAAAAAGGTTTTTTTTTATTCTTACCAATTTATTAAATAATTATTTCTATCATTCTCAATTCAAGTTTTCTATGTGCTGTGCTAAAAACTATAGTGTTACTGTAAAATGATAGATGTATTACTAGATTTTAACAAAATTGTCCGCAATATTTCAAAGGGGTTCGAATCTTTGTGGCGTATCCCACCCGCCGCCATTTTGATGTAGAGCACGATGAATGTAGTATATTATATACCTGTCTGTGTTTATATCTGTAATTTATATTGTGTGCATAATAAAGAGTATCAGCTATGTTATTATATTCTATTTCATATATGAGTACCGGATACTTATACAAACCAAAAATGTCAAGTAATATGGTACCTACTCCAGTGTTACGTTCCCGAGGAAGTAAAGATCGCCATAAGAGAACTATGAAATACATTAAAAATGCAGTAATTACTTGTGTATACGCATTATTCATCCATTGTATTCTAATAAAAACCGAGCGCGAAAACTTTGAAAAAAAAATCAAAATGGCGGCGGGTTGATCTGATACGCTAGCTTCCAAAAAATGTTCGAACCCGTCGTCGTGTTATGAAAACTGATATGACGATTTACTGTAAACGATAAATACGTTTAAGTTAATGAATAAAAATCTTGATTTTTCTAATAAAATCCTTGTGATAATAATTCATTGATTGTGAATTTAATCATTCGTTCATCTCAGTACCATTCATTCGCAATTCACCTTTCATTCACCGTAATTTTTATTGAACATCCATTCATTAACCGCTTTTTCATCATTCATTCATCTTTCATTCTTTCAACCAATGGATTATTTTGCCAAGGAACATATTAAAAAAAAAGAATTAAGTTAATTTCCGAATTTGACGTAATAATTATTAATTTTTTAATAGTAATAAATTATTATTATGTAAAAAAATTATAAAGTAGGTGTGTTAATAACGCTCTCTAAAAAGTTGAATACGATTGAGATTAATATTTGTAATAATAATAAAAAAAAACTCGAATTTGTAGATCGCGTAGATAAATTTTTAAAATAAAAAAACTTCGTTTGAATGATAGGACTATTATTATTACTATTAATTATACCGAATTAGGACTATGTCAGATGTCAACAATTATAATTGAATTCAGAATATTAGCTATTTTACATGCATAGCCACTCAACTATCTACTTTAGCGTTATGTAATCTAAGTTGATTTTTGAGTGTCAATTTGTAGTAAAAGGTCATAATTTTGATTGCAATGGAATTTGAACTTTGTCGCGTATGAGTTTGATAATACATATATCGCTGCTTCAATTCAAAACTACCACAAATCAAGATTACATTTTTTTACAGAAGAGCTAATCAAAGATAAAAAAATCTATTTGTGTGTAATGTTTTCTTATTTTACAATTATACGCAAATATTATCTTTCGTAATAATTATCTAAGATTCTGAATGCAAGTTTATGCCAATGCCAATATTGCCAATACTCGTATTTCGAGTAATAATTTATTAAGTTGCGTAAAAGTGAATGTGTAGTGATCGTGCCAAGTAGACTATAACTAAAAACTTCTGATACTTATGCGACTAAGTATGTGAAATGAAACTAGTTTTACAGAAATATATCCCATGCTGTTAAAAGTTACTTTATCGTAAGACCTCAGGGCAACACAATATTTAAAATGGTTGCCTTTAATATGTCATAGGACGAGACTTGGGTCATAGATATGAACATCGGTTATTTTTATGGCCTGCGGGTCTTTCTTTTTCTTGCAAATAAAACTAATACTAACCACCAAACCAACCAACCAACCACCAACCCAACCAACCAACCAACCACCTATCAACCAACCAACCACCAACCATCCAACCAATCACCAGCCAACCAAGCACCAACCCAACCAACCAACCTCCCACAAACCTACCAACCAACCATCAACCAACCAACCACAAACCAACCAACCAACCAACCACCAACCAACCAACCACCAACCAACCAACCACCAACCAACCAACCACCAACCAACCAACCACCAACCAACCAACCTCCAACCAACCACCAATTTGGTTCTAAAACTCGAATTAGTCGCTAAAGCTTTCTCACAACTTTCTTTGAACACTCATAATATTCAATTAAGTTCAGCATGATAGTCTTCTGTAAAACTAGCTTCATTTCGTTTATATTTAAACTGTTTTATAATAAAAACGACCAAACTTAGATTTCTATGATTATGATTCTATGAGGTACTCAATTTTGTGTGCTCACTGCTAAAATAATGAGTTAAGGCCCTCACCTAGCACTCGCCTGTAATGTAACGACCTAGCCGAGTTACTTCTCGCCAGCACATCAAGCTACCAGAAACTGTCAATTTTCCCAATCAACTTTGAACCTTATGCTTTAGCTATAAAGTTGAAAATCTATTAAAGAAATTTGACAGATTGTAGTAGCTTGATGTGCTGACGTCTGTATAACCTAACCTAACCAGCCTGCGTAGCATGACCAATTCTGTCTCTATTCTATCAAGAATAGACAAAGTTCTTTCTATAGATCCAATTTGACATCTCTTCTGCCCGAGCTTATGAGAGAAAAACTTATGAGAGATTTATTCTTTCCATAGCAACGGGGGGCAAATTTTAAAATCAATATAGATTTTATCCGAAAAATAATTTTGAATTTCAGTTCTTCGTTACAAAATCTATCAGACGTGATTTTTTTTCCACGAAGAGAAAATATCTGTCGATTGATAAATCAGTCCTTAGTCTAAGTGCACGGTTTCACCCGCATAAGTGTCGATCCCGTGGGAATATCGGGATAAAAAGTAGCCTATATGTTAATCCAGCATGTCAGCTACCTCCATACAAAATTTTATCAAAATTGGTGCAGCCGTTTGAGCGTGAAGAAGTAACAAACATATAAACACACGCAAACACAAACTTTCGCCTTTACAATATTAGTGTGATAAACTATTTGAGACTTGTTGAGAAGTGTTAAAGGTTTTTTTTTTTCTTTATATTATCTGCAGTCGGCTTATCTAGCCATAATTAATTTTTTTAATTTATTTTTTATAAATAAAAAAAAAAAAATAAAAAAAAATCAGATGTGGTTTCAGTAGGCTAGATATTTTTGATAATGTGGCTTCATTGAGCCGACATCATCACAAAGCATGATAAGAGCTATAGGCCCCGATTCTGTTGTTCACAAATTAAATTTAAGTTCAGTGCATCTTTTTCTTTCTATTTCATTAAGAAAAGGATAGAATATAAATATTAGTTTAGTCCTGTGAAATGAGTAGCCAATTTTTTAATCACGTTTAAACTTGACTATGGATTATCTAATTTGACAGGACTAAACTAATTTTTATCTTCATAAATAATATAATTTACTATATAAAAAACTAACTAATATAATATCTATATCTATGGTTTTTTATACGATCAAATGAGCATTATTAGTCGTGCACTTTTGGATTTTCCAAAGTTTCGTTACATCACAGACGAATGCTTCCGGCGAAGGAGAAATAATTATTAGAAATGAATTAGGTACCTTTTATGAAATATGCTATGATATATTACGTAAAAGTGGTTAATTTCAAATGTCTTCTTGTTTGTTGTAATGTTGTCCTGCTATACAATATATTTTTTATATCCATCCGTCCACCCATTTGTTGTTTGTGAATGAATGATTATCATTGATAATTTCATATTCAATCATAAATTTATTTATTATTTAGCAATCATAAAAATGTACTCTACCCATAAAAATGGCTAATTCTCATAGCCAAATTATATTAAAAAATAACTTCTAGTGAACGAAATAGAATCTATTCACACTCATCGTTTTTTTTTCATTCATCATTCATTCGTTCATTTTTTTCATTCATTATATAATATAACAGGTACCTCGTATATTAATAGCGACCATTCAGGCTATTTTTCTTAATAGCTTAAAACATCAATCTATAAAAAAGTATTATTTTTATCAAACCAATGTTGCCATAACGGTTTCCTTTTTATTTTATTCTTCCATTTAAAGCAATAAGTTGTGTAAATAGTTTATAATTATAAGTATGTGTAGTGTAATTTTTTGTCTATTATTATTGACATTATACAGGGTGCAGTCATATTTTATTGAAAAAAAAAATCAATTTATTGAATTTTCTTTTGGAATTTTAGAAAAAAAATAAGGATATTTTCTTTAATCACAGTAATTTTTCTTTTAAATTAAATTTTTCTTGCCTTGTGCTCAATGATTTTTATCGTCAATAAAATATTATTGCACCTCAGTTTTGTAGCTGCTAGATTTATCGCTGTAATGCCAATATGGAATTGTTTTAATATTATTATGTATACAGGGTGTACAAAATAAGGTTTGGTCTTGTTTTCGAAAAATATGGCTGGCACGCCTAATATAAAAGAAAAATATATTGAGCATTTACCATCAAATTTGCCGAAATTAGGTTCCCACGAAGCAATAGATTATGAATAAAGGCCGCCACAGACAGGCGAATACTTCATGAAAATTGTTTTAACAGAATTGCGTTGCACCTGTCTGCGGGAGCCTTAATGTGAAACTTACTGCACATCCTGTATACACTTGTCTATAACTTGAACATTTTGTGTATATTCGTTATACTCGTACTTTAAGTGTGTTAGCGTTGACATAAGTTTTAGATGTTAAGTTAATTTTGACTACTCGTTTCAAGATATTGTATGAAAAGATTCACAAATTTTTGACCCCTGTACTGAAAATTTCCAAATAATTTCATTACTTAAAAAAACTTTCAATGGGTCACCATTGCATCTAGCGTAGGAGTTTTTCATATGTATACGCTGCGTTAACGCGACGGTTTCCGAAAGAAGAGCGGTGCCCGTCATAATATTGTCCACAATTTGCGGGCGAATGTTATCAGACGTGTTTTCCCAGAGGGCGCTTTTGACACCGTAAAATCAAACCTCGCTGCCTAAAGATTTAAATCGATAGATTTGTCGTCACCGTAGGTACTTAGTCACGCGAAAAATTGTGCATGCTGAGAAGAGTGAGCTCTCACATTAGTACAGAGAGTTTCCATGACAATTAAGTCAGGTCACTGTGTGTGACACCTCAGAAGGTGTCAAAACGAAACAGACGCGAATATCTTTTGACACGGTAGGAATCTAACGATTTCAATCTTTCCGCTGCCATGTGCTTTATGTCGCGACCATCGCTCTTTAAGAAACCTTAGCTAACTTCACGTTGCATCAATGTGACATCACCAACGTCAGATGTGAAGGCACCTTTATTTCAAAACAAAATCTCTGTGTTCTAATGTTTAGAAAAATCCTCAATTTTTTCGATTATATTATTAACTATTTTTAATAACTCGAGGAATTATTATTAAAGTATTGTATGAATATAGTTGTGATTTTCATTTACTATTAGATTTTAAATAAGACTACTTTAATTGCTATGTACCTATATTGTTAGATCATTTATTGATAACGGTTCTATTAAAAGACTGAAATCTTAAGTTGGATTTTTTATTTATAAACTTACCTAAAGGCATACGGGCAGTACCTACCCCATCAGACACAACACCCGTCAGGTCGACGGTCGGTCGGGGATTATTTCTTAAATCCATCCCGAAAACTTTACCCTAAGGTACGCGGAAACTGCCTGACTGTTGGTCCCTTGTAATGCTAACAATAAAAAAAAATGTATATAAAATCAATACAAAATCAATATAAAATTCTCGTGTCGCGATGTTTGTTACCAAACTCCTCCGAAACGGCTGGACCGACTTGTAAGAAATTTTGTGTGCATATCGGGTAGGTCTGAGAATCGGCCATCTATTTTTCTTACCCCTATTTTTTTTTTGCAAAACGACGTTTTCGGTGTCAGCTAGTAATATTATAAATGCGAAAGTAAGTTTGTTAGTTTGCTTGTTACCTTTTCACGCCTAAACCACTGAACCGATCATCCTGAAATTTTGCATATACGTTGTCAGGTGTACAGAAACGCACATAGGGTACCTTTCGTCCCGAAAAAAAGTGCTGTTACCGAGGAAACCAACAATAACGTTATTATGATAATAGATGGCGCCACGTGTCTTGAATCATGAATTAATTTTAATAGGGTTTTTCCTGAAATTAATGCGGGTGAAACCGTGGGGCACAGCTAATAATTGACTAATCCACACTCAGGGCTACTACTACTGGGTTATTCTACAAATCCTCATTGGTGTCTCATAGAGCTCATAAGATTTGTGGAAAAAAGTTTACAAATCCCCCCATAAGTTTAAAAATAAAATATGAACAACAAAACAGGTATTTTAATTGAATAAGCATCTTTATTCAGGAGATTTAATTTTTTAATTAAAGTGGTGCCACTGGTCCTAATTAAAGACTCAACTACCGTAGGCAAACAAAAGTTCTAAAATTACTTACAAAGTAACCATACAGTAATTAAAAAGTTGATCTCTAAAATATTATTTCTTAGTACTTAAAGTTTAGACTGATTTCATTCTTTTGGCTAAAATATTTTAAACTTAGGCTATTAATTGGACGTAGTTATGCGAAAACGTTCCATTCCACAATGACTACAATTTGAGAAAAACGCAATTTAGTGTTTCAGTGGTACACTTTTTTTGCCGTAACTACATAGTACAGGCGAACACTAAGACTTAAAACTTGAAACCTTTTTGCTAATCTGACGCTAAGTGTCATAAAAGGTAGTTTGATCACATTATCTCGATTTTGGGTGACTTGTGGGTTGGAACGTTTCTGCATAACTACGTCCAATTTAGCCATCACTTTAATTTTGTTTATGGGCTGATTTCTTTCGTCAGTTAACTTTTATTCAAGCAATAAAATTGACGTTTGACAGTTCTAGTTTGGAAAAACTGTCAAAAATTCAAACATTATTCTCAGGATTCTTATCCTGTAAAGTTAAATTTCATAATTGTTAATTTTGACAAGTTTGGTAATCTACTAACATAATGGCGTCGTTATGACTTTCCAATGGTCAACCTCTGACACTCCATTGAAAGAAATGGCATAATGGTAATCTCATCATAATGACAAACGAATCAATGTAATGTTTATTGCTGTTTACGAACTTCTTACTATTTCAGATTGCAACACTAATACGTAATATGTAGAAATATATATTAAATGAAATCTAGCATGTTTAGTAGTAGTTTTTCTCAGACCATTGACCGACCAATGATCGACCATTATGAATTTAGCAGATTACGAACTTTAACAATGGGATCGTGTTGGAATGACGAATTTATAAAAATAGCAGACTTGGGCCCCTGGTTTTCAGCTGCATCCAGTTAGATATGCATACATATAAATTACAAATTCACGTATGCCTTGAAAAAATAAAGGGAAGCATAAATAAAACGACAACTAATTTCGAAATATTCTTTTTATTTTTTTAAAATTCCTAATCAATTCCTAAACTTATAGTTAGGCAAAGGACCCTCTTTACAAATGAACAATATTAGTTTTAAATGAAAATGATACAGAAGAAACCCTGTTTACCTTGATGATTTTATTTAAAATCCCTTCCACATTGGGTTTGTAAAAAAATTAAATATGGAAGAAATTCCTTTTTCTTTTATAGTACAGTACGTCCATTTTGGCTTGTCTCGTGACGCGATTGGTAGTCTGTTCTGTCAGTCGCCATTTTGAGCTCTATTTACTATTAATGAAACTAACTAGCTATGGTGCCAACATGACGGCAAGGGACAAGTTATAGTGAACGGTCTTAAAATTTTTTTTTTCATCAACAATGTTGCATGACTTTTTGAGGTTGGACAACAGTCAACCTTTATGCTGGTTATTGTATATCGAACCTTATTCCTACTGGTATAAAAAGTTCTTTCTTAATCGGTTTAAGGAGACTGAACGACGCCAATGGACATTTTTAATGTCCCACAAAAAGTTATTACAAAATTGACAACTTAGACCGGGCAAAATTTGCTCGATGGTTTAAATGCCCTTAAATACAGTTCGTTTGCTAAAATCATTAAGAATATTAAGGAATGTGGGGGACATTATTACGTATACCCTGATATAATAATTATGGTAAATGAATATAGCTGGCCCAATTAGGCAACTCACAAATAGTACCTCAACCTTTAATTAAAGTAGGTACTATTCGAAGTAAAGCTAAGGAAAAAAGGAATATTTGTAAAAAGGGTCCCTAAAAAGCTAGTTTTAAAATTGGATTCACATAAAGTGAAAGTAAGTACTGCAAGCACCAAAAAATTAAACTATTTAGTTAAAAGTAAAAAAAAATATGGCCAATTACTTATAGAGATTTTTTCAAAATCTTAAATGTGTTTTTATCTATGTATTTAAATAGTCATTCATTTTTTTTATTAAAGGTTTATAAAAATATAATCCTTTTTTGCCATATTTCCGAAAACATTTCATGTAGGTACAGTTATTTTACCTCTGACGCAACCCAGCAGCAGCATCCAAATAGGAACTTTATTGTTACGAAAATAAAGATCAGAGTGATTTTGACAGACTTGTCATTAGCAGTAACCTAACAGCAACCTTATTATAACAACTGTAAGGATCACTGTGACTTTGAAGGTGATGCAATATCATAGATAAAATAACTGTAACTAGTCTGTTAACGTTACTCATTGAAAACTGGCTGTTAACATAAAAAAAAAGAAATAAAAAGTTGCCAGTAATTCAAATCAAGAAGAGTTTGTTTATAAAAAAAAAGCAGCTGTGCAGAAGATTCTAAAAAATCCTATTGTTCTTTTACAAAAAGTCACAACTCCAAAAAGGTATGGTTTTCCTACAGATGTAAGTGTACTATGTTTAATATTCACAATAAATGGACCGAGGCTATCTATGGAACAGTTATCATAAGACTAGTGGACTTAATGCGTCTGCATTACGATTTAGTAAAACGCACATTAATGTAAGAAATTACAAAACAAAAAAACTGATCGATTAAATATTATGAGTTGGTATAACATTTAGCCAAACTTGGCATAATATTTTGAAAGAGAAATGACATCCAGCCAGATTAGCGCCAGAGTCGGCAGGATATCTAGCTGTACTTAGCTTTATATTAAGCCAGACTTGGCATGCCATGTAAACAAAGTCATTCTTTTGGCTAAAATATTTTAAACTTAGGCTATTAATTTAGCCATCACTTTAATTTTGTTTATGGGCTGATTTCTTTCGTCAGTTAACTTTTATTCGAGCAATAAAATTGACGTTTGACAGTTATAGTTTGGAATTGGCAGGATATCTAGCCGTACTTAGCTTTATATTAAGCCAGACTTGGCATGCCATGTAAACAAAGTAAACTAGACATAACATTTAGCCAGAGTCTGCATAATATCTAGCAAAACTTAGCATGTTAGTTAGCCAAACTTGTCAAGACATTTAGCCAAAATCAACCAATATTTAGCTAGAGTTGGCATAATATTTTGCCAAAGTGCTTCTGGCCATACTCCTAGAGTCGGTATGCATTTAGCCAAACTTGGCATAACTTTTAGCCAAAGTTGGCACAATATTAAGCCAAATTCCGCATATTATTTGGTCAAACTTGGCATAATATTTAGCCAAATAATATGTATAAATATCTTGTCAATTCAAATATTATAGGCAAAAGATTTGAATTAAAAGCGTGTTGTTCTAAATAATGTGCGCTTACCTTACACTGGTATTAAATCATTAAAATCTATACTACATTAATTACGACCTTAGCATTACGTTATTATAGTTAAATCACTTTAGTTTTAATCTAAGTTCGATGTTAAGTGTCTACGGAATGGTTCAGAGCAATACAGTACTTTATTTATTAAGTTTTTTGGCAAAAATAATAAGTACTTACGTAAGAACATTTATGTAAAAAAAAATTAAAGGAAAGTAAAAAAAAACAGAGTTTAATTTAAGAAAAGAGTTTTTAAAGTCTTTTGATTGGACGTATTCAAAAATAGTTTCAAAAGTTACCAAAACAAAGAAAGGACTAAAATCAAAGGACTATCAATGGCGCTAGTAGCACAGGAGAATTTATTCACATTTTTTTTTCCTATATTTAAAATTACCAGTCAGCAACAATTTTGCTCCTTCAAGGAATTTCTTTTGTTTATTGCCATGTTAGAAAATCTTTTTTATTTGAACAAAATGAGCAAACTAATTAGGACTAATAGACTGCTTGTAAGAATGCTCGCTTTGCTTTCAATGAAGGTGTCTTTCTCGTAAACGAGCACATTTTTCGAAGTATGCTCAGCGACAGTCGCTGGGGTTCCGTCCATGTCTCCTAGACGCTGGTTCGCGACTTTAAGGTTCCGTAGAAGGGCTAGTACGTCTTCTGTAAAAAAAGAAAAAAAAATGGTAAGTAGGTAATTTTTTTTGCAACTATCTTTGGCTTTTGACATAAGAAACGCTTTTGCCCTGCAACGGGAAAATTCTGGCTTAAAATAATAATACCTAGGTAGAATGCATAGTACAGACGCCAGCACATCAAGCTACCCAAAACTGTAAAATTTTCCCAATCAACTTTGAACGATATAATTTAGCGATAAAGTTGAAATCTATTAAAGAAATTTGACAGATGGTAGTAGCTTGATGTGCTGGCGTCTGTTCATGAAAGGATAATATTTTTTAAGGTTTTCCAACATCAGACGACACACGATGAAAACATGGACCTCATAAGGCGCGTCCTAACCATGCGATAATCGCGCGAGTATGCGGCCGTCGCATTCATTTTGTTCGGTAAACCCAAGAAGTATAAAGATAAAAGTGGAGGCAACACTCTGAACACCTAAGTAAAACCGACTGTGGGCTGTCGCTCTCTTTCTGAATACATACATAAGACATAGAAAACATATATCACTGTCTCGTTCTTAAGTGCGTGTTTAGAAAGAGAGCGTCACACCACAGTCGGTTTCACTTAGGTATTTAGAGTGTGGACTCCATTTTTATCTACAAGCTTCTTGGGTAAACCCGACCGCGTGGTCGCATCGATAGAGGGTGCCTTCCGATTTTCCAAACACATGAGTCATTTATTTCACAAGCACAAAAAATGCACTTAAAAGGCATTATTGAATGTCAAAATTTACAATAAAATAAAATAATATTGATTCTAGTCGTCCGTTACGAAATTTTCCGTATGGAGACGAGTGGGCAAGAAACTCCACCGTTACTCTTTTAAAATGTTTTACAATATATTTTGACATTATGAACGCGACGATCTCGTCTTCGGGCAAACGATTTTGTTGGTTGGGTTGATATTATGATGATCATAATTTACAAAAGGCTCTTGAAAGAAATAAAGTGGCCTAACTAATTTGTTTGCCCAAACATAACTCGTCTATAAATTGTGTAGTACTTTATAGCCACATAAACAATATAATTATTAAGCTATATTATATAGGTCATCATGGACGCCGCGAATATACCAAAAGTCATCCATTTTAATTTCAGAATGAGTTATATCGCACTCAAATCCCTTTTAGAGTAATAAATATTAAAGCACACTGATAGCAGCTTTTAACTCATTAATTATTGGAGGAATGCTTTTAAATAAATAATGTGGGCTTGTATTTTCAACTATAGCTTCTGCCCGTGACTCAAAGTGAAATTCAGAATCAGGCAATCAAATGCAAAAATATTTTTCCAAATCCGGATTAGCGTGTTTTTATTTCATAGAATCAAAAATTCGAAGACATGTGACATCTACCAACCCGCATTGGGACCGTGTGGTGGATTACGGCTCACTCCCTTTCATAGAGGACGCCTGTCTCAGCAGTGGGAATATTATAATCTGATTATGTAACGCATAAAGGCGGGCTGCACCGCAATTTTAAATAAGAAAATTCACTGCGTTGCGGCCCGTTGCGGTTTTACTATGCGTTTGGTTTTAAGAGGAAAATAGTAGCAATAGAAAGAAGAGTATAAGGTTCACAAACCTGCCTCTTTCTGTCCCTCCTCATAGTCCACCTTGATGAAGGTAGTCAGGGACACTTCGTACACCTTGTTGGAGTCAGCGCTGGAGCTGATCGAGCGACGCTTTCTGCCGTACGCTATCTGACCGTTGCTGCATTGAACCTGAAACGTAAACATGTAAATCTATATTATCACTACATAGTATAAAACAAAGTCGCTTTCTCTGTCCCTATGAACGCTTAGATCTTTAAAACTCCGCAACGGATTTTGATGCGGTTTTTTTTAATAGATAGAGTGATTCAAGAGGAAGGTTTATATATATATAATACATGCATGCATGTATAGTAGAGAAACATTGATAATTTTAGAGGTTTCTAATGTGATGTCATAAATAAACACATTTTTTGCGCTTACTTTTCAAACGCTGGCTGAACCCTACGAGATAGGTCAAAATAATGTACTACAGTATTGTACACCTTAAAAAGGTCTACAAAAAAGTCCGTGATGGTATATGTCTATCTCTTAGGGATAACCCACAATAATCATTTTTTATCCTTTACTTTTTACGAGAAATAATGGCTTATTTACGAAGCGATTTTAAGCAATACAGCATTAATCTTTATCCAATTAAGTACCTTAAATACATTCTGCATTTAATATAGATAAATATGGCCCTTTACAGCATGTAATTTAAATGAATATATTCGAAGATATTACAGATTTAAAATGCAGGGACATAGCGGTTGCTGCGGTACCGGCCGCGGCCGGGGGCCGGCCTAGGCCTCTCCCAGGCTGCGCCACAACACCCTGTCCTCCGCCTTCCTCATCCAGTCCATTCCAGCCACTTTCTTTAGGACGTCCTACACTACGCTTGCCGATACGCGGTCTCCACTCAAGGACTCGTCTGCTCCACCGGCCATCGGTCCTTCGAAAAACATGGCCAGCTCACTGCCAGGCCTGCTGCTGAAGATGATTGATGACGATGTTTCGCTCCATATAAAATACTGATATTCACCTGCATCCGGTTTGACTGGAAGCCGACCCCAAGATACTTGGGAAAAGGCTAGGCAGATGATGATGATGTTTCGTGATCATTGTGATGATAACCAAACGTCGTCTACTGTACTCACCCCTTGGCACTTGTCGAGGCACACGGTGACGGTTCCCTTGAACTGCACGTAGGAGGTGTCGGGGAACTTGAACGCCTTGAATTTAGCGGTCAGTGTGTCACCGTCGGCTGTCACGAAGTTGTCGAACAGGTATGTGTCCACTGAGCAACTGGAAATGGAGAAAACATGTGTAAATAAGCACACGCACAGGTAGAAATAAGCACAGGAGACTTTTTAAGCTTCATCTCTGGCAATCCATCAGCAATATCTTTGGTGAAGACTAGTGGCGGCATCTACATCGCCGCATGCGAACTACGCTCACACTGACGTCATGCAAAATGCTGCATCGCGCAAGCAGCGTTTACATCGCCGCATGCGAACTACGCTCACACTGACGTCATGCAAAATGCTGCATCGCGCAAGCAGCGTTTACCGCTCAATAGCATATTATACAACGCTCCGACATCAATCGTCCTTCCCGCCGATACCCTTCTGGTCGGAGGATCCTCCCTTTTCTATGGAGGATGAGTGAAATTTACATTTTAAATTAAAAGAAAAAAAATAAAAGAAATTAAAAGACATTGCTGAGGGCGAGTGGAAACGATTTTTAAAATCGTTTGCCCTCGCCCTCAGCAATTTCATAACTTTTTTTTTTGGAATTAAATGCATGATCGAAAGCCTGAGAAGGAATAGAGCTCGTAAAATCCACTATGGTTTCTCTCTCTATAGCCCTAACCACCGGCAGTTTGGATCCTGTTCCTGATGCCGATGGGCCACAAATTTTTATATTTGTAAATATTTTTTCTAAAAATATGTAAATAATATCTATGAAAATGTAATAAAGGAATGATCATGATAGATCAAGAGCTGTAGCGATGTATGAGGTATATGATGGAACGAGCGTGCCTAGAAGATGCCTAAGGCATTGGAACTCCCACGCATCCATGAAACACAGCAGACTGCTTATGCCGGAATCCGGTGAGAGGATCGCAAACCAGGCGGGCGTTAGCCCTACTACTACAAGGGAAGAATTGGCCAGTCAACTAAGGTGTTGGGTGTGACTGTCCAGGATGCGCCGAGCGCAAGCTTCAGTTGAGTAACTGGCGGAATAAACTGCGCTACATGAGGAGGCTTCTTATTGCACCCCAAAAATACTTGCAGCTCGTGCTGATAATATTTGCCATAATTATTGATGTCCAGACTTACCCATTCAAGATAATCGTCTCCTGCTGCTTTCCAGTATCAGTGACATGCATATAGTTGACCAGCAGTCCGTAGATCGGCGCTGACTTCTCGTTCAAGAAGATCTCCATCGTTAGGGGAGTACCGGGGGTTACTGAGATCTCGCCGGATACCCTGCAAAATTATAAGTTTTTAACTTAGGTTATTTTCACCATAGACAGTTGTACAGAGGCCAGCACATCAAGTTGCCCCAATCTGTCAAATTTTCCCAAATTATTATGAACCTTATTCCTTTGCTGTAAAGTTGAAAATCTATCAAAGAAATTTGACAGATTGGGGTTGCTTGATGTGCTGGCCTCTGTACAATAGCGGTTTCTAAATGAGGACTTTACAGTAGTATAACTTTGGAGATTTGGTAATTATTCGAACTTGCTAAAAATGTTTTGGGTTACGGTAGAACAGTTCTACGTACTCTGAGGGCCCGCGGCTAAATAATAACAGCCGCACAGGCCGATCGGTCGGGTTAAGCTACGCTTTCCGCAGTTGGTCTGTGGATGGGTGACCATCTTTACATACCGAGACCCCTCCATGCTTAGGAAAGCAAATTAAGCTGTTGTTCCCGGCTGTCATTCGTAGATTTTTGTCAGTCGTTACTGGTAGTCAGAAGCCAGAAAGTCTGACAACCCAGTCTTGCCAAGGGGTATCGTATTACCCAGTAACTGAGTTGTGGAGGCCAGATAGGCAGTTGCTTCATGTAAAATACTGGTATTCAGCTGCATTCGGTTAGACTGGAAGCTGACCCCAACATAGTTGGAAAAAGGCTAGGAAGTTGATGAGCTGTGCGTACTCTGTCTGATCTATGAAAGTACAATAAAAAAAAGTAGTAAAAAAAAGTTTTAGGTATACTTACTGCTTTCCGTTTTGTTTGACGATGGCTCCAAGAACTGGTTCAGGCGCCTTGCCTTCTTCATAACGTGTAATGTTGAGCACACTGAAATAAAGAATACACTAAGGTAAGTTTCATTATAAAATTTAACACACAGAACGAGAGACACTTAAGAATCAAAGTGCTCCTCCATATTGCTGCCATCTGAAAACGTGCCAAGAAAACTGGCATGAGGCCTTAAACTTTTGGATAGATAGATAAAAACGTTTATTCAGTGCAACAAAAGACACAATACAGGTAATAAAAAAAAAAACATCAAAAAAGGTGAAAAAAAAAAACAAAGATTAAAAAGATAAATTGACCTATAGACACCTCTTACATCTATAACGGTCGATCACTATTGGGGAGCTATTCTCTAAGGATACAGCCTTGCGGACAGCGCTGTCGCAACTGTCAAACCCACCGCGACAGCGCTGCGACAGCGCTGCCCGCAAGGCTGTATCCTTAGAGAATAGCATGGCTGGGCGGTGTGTGTCTCATGGTTGCACCAAATGGGAGTCCAGTTCAGCATATGCCAGGTACAATACCTGACGCTGGTATTCTGCTGCATCCCGTTAGTGACACACGGATGTCGAAAAGACACATCTGAGTTACAACAAAATGGTACCAACAATCTACATAAGAAGTTGAAATGGTCATGAGACTGGCAACTTCAATAAGGAGAGAATTGCGGCTTATACGAGTAGAATAAAGCATAAGACACACTTATCTTTCCAAAAATATATCAAGACAAAAAACTCATGGATTTGTGACGGCAAATCCATAAGTGTTTGTTTTTCCAGCGTGAAGGGGTGCACTTCTCTATTGTCAAGAGTCCTAAGACAAAATCCCGAAGAGGTTTCGCCAAGATACTGTTCTTTCATTCTAAAAGGGACTTCCATTCTACTTAATCTAGATAAACCTTCAAAAACCAGTTCATTAATTATACTGTACTTATTCAGGCTCGTTGGTGTCCAACGGAAAGGGATGCACGTCTCTCCTGACAAGAGACCATGCCTAGAGTTTTATGAAAAAATCCCCAAGATAATTTGTCAAGAGACTGCTGTCAATCCAAGAGAGGAGGAGGGGCTTGTAGCTAAGTAATAACAGCTGCACGGGTCGATCGATCAGGTTAAGCACGGTTGGTCCTTGGATGGGTGACCATCATCAAATATCAAGACCACCCCCCCTTTAGGCCTCGTGCCCTCCATGCCTCGGAAAGCACTTTAGGCCGTTGGTCCCGGCTGTCATTCGTGGATCTTTGACAGTCGTTACGGGTCGTCAGAACCCCGAAAGTCTGATAATCAGTCTTACCAAGGGGTTTCGTATTACCCAGTAACTGGGTTGTGGAGGTCAGATAGGCAGTCACTCCATGTAAAATACTGGTATTCAGCTGCATCCGGTTAGACTGGAAGCCGACCCTAACATAGTTGGGAAAAGGCTAGGCAGATGATGATGACTGCTTTCCAAAAGCGCCTCCCTATGTTAATGATCCTAGATTCTTAGGTGAACCTCTCAAAAACCAGCCAAATAAACCATATGCTGTACTCACTCAGGTTCGTTGAAGTCGAGCGGGAAGGGATGCACGTCTCTCTTGTTGAGAGCGCGCAGTTTGCCCGCGACCACACACCGCGCTGTCAGGGTCTCCACGTCGCCTGAAGAGTTCTCTATTAATATGGTGCTGTAGAATGAGCGCTTGCCCTGGAACGGAGAAATAAGTTGTGTTAAACAGCTGAAGAAACTAAAAGACGATCACGGTCTTGGTAGGTCTTTGTATAAGTCTCATTACTGTTACTGTCAGCCTGTAACATCCCACTGTTGGGAAAAGGCCTTTAATGATAAATGATTTTATTTTTGCAAGTAGGTTTATACAAACACTGACACATAAATCATATTTTTAAAAGTAGATGAGGTCGGCGTTTCCTATGACTACTCTGAGAAGAAAGGCCGAAACAAACTCAGTCTTTTTTAAAGTCCAGACATAATCTTGGTCAGATCATGTGAAGACCATGTAGATTGGTGTCTGAAATGGTCTTTTGAGGAAAGAACCACACAGATTGAGCGGACCTTCCAGGCAGTACACGCTTTTGTCAGTAATCATGCAGGTCAACTCAGAACTTAATCAGCTCAACGATTCGACGAACAATACCAAAGAAAGGACATTTGGGTGGTTTGCTTATAGTACTCAAACTGCCAGACCATGACTAGAAAAAAAAAGACAAAAGGAATTTGACCCACATAGTTTTTGCATTCATAATAATTAAAATAATATACAACTTTACAACTAAGAGTCACTCAACGAGCAACGGAAAGAGCTATGCTCGGAGTTTCTTTGCGTGATAAAATCCGGAACGTGGATATTCGACGAAGAACCAGAGCCACTGACATAGCTCTTCAAATTTGCAAGTTGAAGTGGCAATGGGCAGGCCTCATCGCTCTTAGAACTGATACCCGATGGGGAAGAAAAGTTCTTGAGTGGCGACCACGAACGGGAAGAAGCAGCGTAGGCAGGCCTCCCGCCAGGTGGACCGACGACATCGTGAGAGTCGCGGGCAACCGATGGATGCAAGTGGCAGATTGTCGTTCGGCGTGGTGGTCTAAGGGGGAGGCCTTTGTTCAGCAGCGTCTTCCAGCGGATGATGATGATGATGAAAACTTTACAAAGTAAATATTCATGTCACTGCATATAACACTGATTTAAGATTGAAGGTAAAAACGTGACTGGTACTCACAGTCCCTGTATTCAGCACTCTGACGACAGCACATCTGTGAGGGTCTTGCAGGTCTAGCACAAACATGGCGACGTTGCCGATCATCTCGGGCTGGCACGGCTTGTACTCTGGAAATTATATATATAACGTTATTCGGAGATTTAGTAGAAATTGGTAGTTTACTTCGTGTAAACTATTTCATCAGCACTGCTCTCAAAACGGTGAAGGAAAATGTTGTGGGGAAACCGGCATGTCCTAGAATCAAAAATTCGAAGACATGTGACATCTACCAACCCGCACTGGGCCCGCGTTGTGGATTACGGCCCACTCCAAGCAGTGGGAACATTATAGGAAATTATTACTATTCTAACTAATATTATAATTGCGAAAGTGAGTTTGGTTGTTTGTTTGTTACGCTGTCACGCAAAAACGGCTGAAACGATTTGGATGAAATTTGGCTCAGACAGACCTAGGTAAGGGCATAGGCTACTTTTCATCCTGGATCGAAGACGAAGTCGCGGGCAACAGCTAATCATAATATTTGGTCGGCTAGTTATATAACTGGTGGCAATACAAAATACTAAAACGTGTAAAAATTGCATATTTGATACCGTAGCACATTTTACGAAATTTTGTGAAAATGGTAATTTTTACTTAACTTACTTTTATTTCAATAAATTTCATAATCTTGACCATTTATAAGATTAATTTAGGCACTATAAAATTGTATACAGGATGATTTTTACCGGCTTCAAATTTTTACACTGAAATCACGAAAAAAAAATCAGCTGTTTCATACATTTTGGTCAAGTTTTAGCTGTTTCATACATTTTGGTCAAGTTTTTTTTAGTTTTGTATGAAACAGCTGACTTTTTTTTCGTGATTTCAGAGTTGGTCCCATATTGAAAGTTGTTCATATTCATGGGTAGAACACCCTGTAAAAAATTTAAACCGATAAAAAAAACATTCTGTATAATACATTCATAAAGCTAGCTCCAATATTTTTGAAGTTTTTGTGACCGACCCGCTTTCTTTGCGGCCCAGTGTATTTATGGTGTACATATTAAAGAGTATTCGGTTCTCGAGTCCCCTGCGAGGCCATTTCCATACAAACAAGGAGTAAGCATTGATCACTTTGCTCTTCCTTCCTTAATTGTCTCATGATTCATTATCAATATTAATAATACACGAAGCTATAAGTCGTGAGTGCGTTCCGGGATTGGATTAAATTATAACAGGACGTGACGAGAATATGAAGTAGTGCCCGTGCAACAGGGACGTTATTTGTTGAGTTAAAAAGAAAAAAAGAAGAATAAAGTTTATTTGAGCTAGTTTAATTAAGGCACACAAAAACAACAACAAAAAAAAACCTAAAATAGTATTGTATTGTATTGAGGTTCCCGTGGCTAAATAATAACAGCCGCACAGGTCGATCGATCAGGTTAAGCTACGCTTGCCGCGGTTGGTTTGTGGATTAGTGACCATCTTTACTTAACGAGACCCCTCCGTGCCTCGGAAAGCACGTTAAGCCGTTGGTCCCGGCTGTCATTCGTGGATCTTTGACAATCGTTACGGGTAGTCAGAAGCCCGAAAGTCTGACAACCAGTCTTACCAAGGGGTATCGTATTACCTAGTAACTGGGTTGTGGAGGTATCTGACCTCCTCCTAGACTGGAAGCCGACCCCAACATAGTTGGGAAAAGGCTAGGCAGATGATGATGTGTGCCTCACGGCTGTTCCAAATGAGCCCAGTTCAGCATAAATGTTAGACAACTAATGCCTGACGCTGGTTTTCAACTGGACCCTATGTTACGAGGACGTCTTACGAATGTAAATCAGTTTTATGATGTGTGTAAATATTTAAATATAATAATAAATAGATATGTGTAGAGAATAATAAAAAAAACGATTAAATATTAGTTTAAAAATAATTATAGTTAGTAATATATAGTGGTGTTTAAGGAAAGAAATGAAATGGGAGTTGGTGTTAAAGTAATTTAGATGGAATAAGGAAGAAGTGGCGAGACGAACTGCACTCTGATTCACAACCATACGACAAGCTATCGTATCGAAAATGACACATTTCAATAACCTGATTTGCCTTGCCCCCGACAGCAAACAGCTGTCAGAAGAACAGTGCTCGTCTATTTGATTTAAATTAAAAAAAATATCGGGTTTTGGACTTGTGAACAGCGTTTAGAGGACTCCTACGATAACATTGATTGATGTTCGATACGGTACGAAAGCGTATCGAGTGGTTGTGAATAGCTATGCAGGGTCCCAATTCTGTATGGTAATTATTATTTCCCGCGTAATCTTACCACGTGCAAACTACGTATGGTTATTTAGACAGTTGAAACCACGCCAACTTCGCGTTCATTTCGCACGGTTTTGTTCATTGTGTCATACAGAATACGTTAATAACAGAAGGCCAATTCTCGTAATTTAAAACGTTCAAAATCTAGTCGCAATCTCATCTCAACGATAATCAATGTCAAAAACTTGTGAAAAATGTAGGAAAATTAGAAGTATTTTTGTTAGATTGAGACTGAGATCAGACTATGAACGTTCGTGAAATTACGACACACCATCGCAACATAGTGTTACCTACTTATAATATAATAAGTACAGAAGCCAGCACATCAAGCTACGTGAAACTGTCAAAGGACAATGCCAGGTCCTGCCCCAGCAATTTACAGAAAATGTAAATTAATGGAAATAATTGTAATGAATATAGGACCTTATCATAATAAATCGTTTATCTTTAGGACCTGCGGATTACAAATCAATGTTAAATGGAATTCAACCCCTGAAATTCCTTTTTTCTGTTTCCGAAACAAACATTTCAGAAACCGCAAGTTCTACAGGCATTAGGAAAAATGTTTAGTTATCAGTAATACAAAAGCAATAAGGTGCTGCATATTGCATGGTTGTAAATGAATAATTGTATTGAACGGGGCAAAGTTCTATACAGTTTTTGGCATTGTCCTTTTCTCTATCAACATTGAACCTTATACTTTAGCGATAAAGTTGAAAATCTTTTAAAAAAATTAGTCAGATTGTAGTAGCTTGATGTGCAGGCGTCTGTACTTACTTTCTTTGGTGTAACATTATAAAGAGGAAAGATTTGTATGTATGTTTGTAACGAATTGGCTCCAAAAGTACTGGACCAATTTTAAAAATTCTTTCACCATTTGAATGCTACATTATCACTGATTAATATGGGCTTTTTTTTCCACCCGTGCGCAGCCGGGACGGGCCGCTAATAATTAATAAAATAATAATCAGAAATTTCATAAAATGTGTGTGTCTTTTCATTGTCAATCAGTACACGATTCTCAGAGTTAAAACTTTTCGACGGTTATCAATAAAAAGTCAGCTGTTTCATAGAAAAGTGACCTATACGGTCAAAATATATGGAACCGCATTTTTTTCTAGGTGCTCTGGTCATGTATGTACCAAATTCATAGTTTTATTTTATTTTATATTATACCTAATATCATTGAAACGTCTTCTTCCAGAAACTCGTAAAATTCCAAATATGCTAGTAGCTTTATTAGATACCATCATTGCTACACTCAGTTATGCGTTTATCCTGACGTTTCTGTGCTATTCATCAACATCTGCCTAGCCTTTTCCCAAGTATGTTGGGGTCGGCTTCCAGTCTAACCTGATGCAGCTGAATATCAGTACTTTACATGGAGCGACTGCCCATCTGACCTCCACAGCCCAGTTACTGGATAATATGTGGGTAATACGATACTCCTTGGTAAGACTGGTTGTCAGATTTTCGAACTTCTGACGACCCGTAACGACTGTCAAAGATCCACGAATGACAGCCGGGACTTAGCGTGCTTTCCGAGGCACGGAGGGGTCTTGGTATGCACCTAAAGATGGTTACCCATCCACGGATCCAACCGCGGCAAGCGTGGCTTAACCTGATCGTTCGACCCGTGCGTTATTACTTAACCACAAGCCCCACGTTTCTGTTCTAATATTGGCTTTTAATATCTCTGCCACAATTCATTATAATTTTTCTATCTTTCTCAATTGTATTTCCGTCCCTCTCAACCCGACTTAAGAGCCTACACTACCTCAGCTAAAATTCAATCTTTATCTCGCTCGCACGATACTGCTCGCGGACTGAGTGAGAGCGAGACAGAGTGCGGTGCTAGGCGGCAGGCAGCGCCAATAGTTTAGGTATTTGCTTTTTACGGTGAAAATAATGGTAATAAAATAAAAGTAAATAACATAAGACCTGCTTTACAGTTAGTTCGGTTAGTATACAAAGTTTCATGATCTAATTTGAAGTATTTTTTGAATACTAGCGGTTTATTGTTCGGTTTGGAGGTAACTTTGGATTTTTTTTTCTATCGAGAAAATTTTATGAAATCGTGTTTTCGTCTAACATAAGACCTAGCATTAATCCTCAACTTTACCATATATTTATTTCAAAATTAATGCTGCAGTATTTTCGACATAACGGAGGATCATGCTAAGCCATTTGAGGTAGTATAGGCCCTTAAGATCGTGAGGAATCAATCCGTTCGTTCCCACAGCTGGGAGCGCCATCAAAATTCAGCCAACTTGATATATCTGCCGTCAGCATGGCCGCATTGAGACGTCACTACCGCTTCTCTTCGTCTGATGTCTTTATTTTTAGATAGCTATTATATAAAGCTGTTTCGTGGTGATTTTTTAGATAATTTCTTCATTGGAAAGGGTTTGAAGTATAGGTTCGGTCTGAGTACTAAAGCATTTTGTGGCTTAACGGACTTGCAAGCAATCAGTGATTTTTGTACCCTTACATGAAGTAACATAGTGATACGAGTATTAGAGCCAGGAATTTGAGATAATTTTCTAGTTTTATGGAACAACAAACAGAATATCATCCTTAAGTAACAAAGTTCAAATTCCATTGCAATCAACAACTTATTAGGACCTTTTTCTTACAAAGAAAGGATCACTCAAAAATCAACTTAGAATACGTTTCACTAAATTTGGTAACTGATTAAGTGGCGATGGAATGTAAATTATCTAAGATTATAAACACTGATAAATACACAATGATAACCCATTCAACAAATAACAAGATAACTTCTCATATTTTTGCAATTTCGCACAGTTTCCCCATTCTGAGAACAATATGTCGACCTCTTTTGTTTTAATTATTATTATGCGAACGAGACACTTTCACTTGACTTTACTCGTGTCGTGAGAACAAAGATGGCGTCGATGTTAGTTGACAGTTTTGCGCGTGTTTGCTTTATTTGTTTGGCTTGTTTATTAAAGTCACTTTCGTTATTTTTTTATGAACAAAACTTAATAACACTACCTGAACCGGGTATCGAACGCAGAACCCCATGATCACTTGCTACCACTAAACATAACGTGTAAAAAGACGTTTATTTTTATTTATCTATTTATTTCAGGCATCAAGGCCCATATAAACACACACATTACAATATTAATATAACTTAAAAATACTGTAAATACATAAACAATTATATTTACACTAAAAAACTAACTAACACACACGAAGTGTCTGCGTCGTGTTTCGCTGACTGGTGTCATGTAGCCGGCCACGAAACCGACGGTACACAACACTCTTCGGCCAGAACTCTTCCTTGAGGAACTTCTCGAGATGATGTGTTGGAACACGCACCACGAACGACTTGAAGCCGAGAGTCAGTAGGTAATTGTGAATTATCCTTTTGGTTATGGAGATATTTTTTTTTTGTTGCTTGAGTATAGTTTTTTACATTTTATTTATTGGTATACTGGCGTGGCTAGCTTACATATCGACGGTTAAACGTCAAGACCTCCTAATTGAAATATCTTGACAAAATGCTTTTTCTACTTAAAAAAATAAAAAAAAAAAAACTATCCCACATAAAAAAAAAATCTAAAAAAAAAGTAAATCTAATCCAAAATCTCCAATTTATCTTTATATAAGTAATTAAGTAATTATATTTAAAACTAACTATATTTTTGGTTTAAGTACTCATATTATTTACATCTTATAAAGTCACAAGATTTTTTGCGCCTACTGTAAAATTTTGTCATATTGAGTTAGGAGATCTTAACAGTTAACCGTCGATTTATGGCAAATAGTTTAATATAATGTTCTGTGTTTCGTAATAAACTACTTTGCATACCTACTATTACATACATAGAAGCAAGTTTTTTTTTAACTGAACAGAACCCGTGTAAGTTTCGATCCCGTGGGAATATCAGAACAAAAAGTAGCCTATGTGTTAATCCGGGTTATAAAGAATAAGAATAATAAGAATAATATTTATTTGCGTAAAACATGGTATATAAGGTTGTTAATAGTATATTTCATTACAAGTGCGGAAAGGTTGTCATTGCAAAGAGTTCCGACAAATGTCTACCCGAGCCGAGGTGCAGCCGAAGGCGAGGGTTGACAGTCGGAACAAGTTGCAATGACGGTTTCGCACGTGTACTGAACGACTATTTTTAATACAGTTGCGAAAAAATGAAGCAATTTAATAAAATAAGGTGGTGTTAATTCAAAAAAACTAGGGTCGAACTTACTCATTTTGTGCAACAAACAACTAAAACTCGCAAAGAAAATTTCTGAAAAATGGCGCCAACCGTAGAATATAAGCAGAGATTTTTTTTTCTTCACCCATTCTGGTAGGCAAAGGGAACTATGCCCATACAGCCAAGTTTTCAGTAGAATTTTTTTATTGATATGAAATGAAAATGAAATTTAATGAGATGAAATGAAATGAAACCTAACCTAACTTATTCAATCAAATCATTAAATCTGATATTGAAACATATTAGTAGCTTCTTTTTAGAAATATACGTATTTGCATGAATTATAAAAACTTCTATGAATTTTTTTAGTGAAAACTTCATGGTTGGTTTTTCATAGACATGATTTTGACAGTTGGGAAAGAGAACGCACGAGTTCGGGAAAGGTAAAAAAAAAGCACGAATATGTAATAGCCCACATCCCGAACGATATACGTCCCTGCAATACGCCACTTTTTGAGCAACTGTATTAAAAAATACATTGTAGAGCATACATGTTTTGCTTATATCATAGCATGCAAATAATATAGGTTACATTACAAAATGTTTCCCGTCAACAAATTCTTTTATACTATAAAAATTATTATTATTCAACCATTTGTATAGTTTTTTTTTTAAACAATCTAAGATCTAAGGTTTTAAAATCACTTGGAATTTTATTATATATCCGAACACACATGGCTAAACAGCTTTTACTATATTTAGTCAGTCTTGGTAAGTCACTTAATATGAGCCTGTGAGGATCTCGCCGGTTTCGAGGATACACATCCTCTGCCTTTTTAAATAAGTCTTTATGCTTTTTAACAAACATGCATACTTCATAGATATAGAGAGAGGGTAGCGGTAACAAACCAAGTTCCTTAAATATTGACCTGCAAGATTCATCATGTCGAAGCCCATATATTGCACGAATGCACTTTTTTTGTGCAACGAATACTCTATTTTTGTCGGTACTGTTACCCCACATTATGAAGCCATAGCGTATTAATGATTCCACATAAGCATGATAGGTAGTGATAGCAGTTGTAATGTTTGTTATATTTTTAACCTTTCTGAGTGCATATACGAATTTATTTATTCTTTTAGATATATCATCTACTTGTGCTTTCCAATTTATGTCCTGATCTATTATTACTCCGAGAAATTTTGTTTGTGTAACTTCATTAAATTTTGTTTGTGTAACTTCATTAAATTTTGTTTGTGTAACTTCATTAAGTTTTGTTATGTCAAGTTTCACATTATATGTATTATTAATAGATTTATTAAATTGTATATATACAGACTTATCTAAATTAATTTTTAGGTTATTCATGTCAAGCCATTCAATTAATTTGTCAATTGTGTTGTTAATCTCTGTTTCATGGTCGTAAATTGTGTTTGTCTTTTTGTCGGACGTCACTATGATGGAAATAAACTATCTGTTTGCCAAATTTCATCCAAATCCGTTCAACGGTCTAAGCGTGAAAGAGTAGCAAACATCCAAACATCTTCACAAACTTTCACATTTATAATATTATAGTAGGACTAGCTGCGCCCCGCGTTTTCACCCGCATACGTGTCGATCCCTTAAACCGGGATAAAAAGTAGCCTATATGTTAATTCAGAGTGTCAGCTACCTCCATACAAAATTTTATCAAAATTGGTCCAGCCGTTTGAGCGTGAAGAAGTAACAAACATTAAACGCACACGCAAACTTTCGCCTTTATAATATTAAGTGTGATAATTATTATTATAGTAAAATTAGTAGGATACGTACTAAAAGACATGAGGCTTACCTTTGAGCTGTTCCAAGTAGGCGATACTCCGATCTCCATCCATGGGGACGGTCACCTTCATGATCTCGGGAGTGCATTCGACCTTCGATTCTGATCCTGTAACAATAGAAAAAAAGGTTTTATTGTAATAATAATAATAATAAATTCTTTATTTCGGACAACAAAAGATCCACTGTGTTAGTAAATTCCTTATAATTAATGTTAGTGACATATTATTTAACACTTGTTTATCCGAGATCGCTTCATGAGGATGACGCACAAGCGAAGGGGAAGTACTTCACTCGTTCATCACCCCCACAAAACGTCTCAGAATAGGAGAGTAAATGCTCTCCGCCACTGTCCTCAGAATACTGTTGTCACTATCCCGCAGTCTTGCTACTAAGGACGAGATTTTTTTCCGCATGACCGCATAAAAGTCGTCGGTTCGATTCAGCGCAAACATCTCAGATGCGCTACAAAAACGGGGCAGTCCCAACAGCATTCTGAAAACATTATTATATTGGATGCGCAGGACCTCCAGCGATCTTTTGGTAAAGCTGACCCACAGACTTCCCGTGTACATACCCTGACAATACGCTTTGGATAAGATTATAAAAAAAAACCGGTCAAGTGCGAGTCGGAGTCGCGCACCGAGGGTTCCGTACAAAGTAGGTAGGTATGTAAATAAATTAACACGGGAAAAAACATGTTTGTGATGTAACTCAAAATTTATGGTTTTCGGATTTTCCTTTACTTGTGCTACAAGACATTGCTTCTTGCCAAATTTCATGATTCTAGGTCAACGGGAAGTACCCTATAGGTTTTGATTCCGGAACATAAACGCCCGTATCTTTTGATTGCGTTGACTTAGAAGTTTGATTACCACTGCTTCAAGGAATTGCATTGATATTAATTTCAACTTGATAACTCTACGCGTTCCTGAGAAAAGGGTATTGACTCTTGACCGACGTTCAGACAGACGGACAACGAAGTGCTCTTATAAGGGTTCCGTTTTTCCTTTTGAGGTACGGAGCCCTAAAAACAAACAATTATTATAGCTTCTGAAAAAGTAGGTAGGTAATAGGGATGATGACTTTTTTCATATCAAACACTAAAAAATATTGTTTGCAAATATTGCATATAATTTTATAAAAAGCTATAAAGGCATAAAAAATTGCCAAGTTTTAATAAACATTTTAAAATAACTGCTAGACAAAGACGGCACTATCACAGAAGTGACGTCACGACTATGCATACTAGCTCCATACATTGTGCGTATCAGGCAACAAGGACGGGAATAATCCTGTCCAAAAAAAAATTAAAGCGTGTTGCTCTCTCAATATTTCCATCGATTTTACAGATTTATTCGATTATTTTATTTTAAATTCTAACTGTTTGACATATTTTCTACACAAAAACTGTCAATCATCAGATAAACGTTAACTGACTATTGAAAAATCAGCGAATAATCAATTCATCATCATCATCTGCCTAGCCTTTTCCCAACTATGTTGGGGTCGGCTTCCAGTCTAACCGGATGCAGCTAAATACCAGTATTTTACATGGAGCGACTGCCTATCTGACCTCCACAACCCAGTTACTGGGTAATATGTGGGTAATACGATACTCCTTGGTAAGACTGGTTGTCAGATTTTCGAATTTCTGACGACCCGTAACGACTGTCAAAGATCCGCGAATGACAGCCGGGACCAACGGCTTAGCGTGCTTTCCGAAGCACGGAGGGGCCTTGGTATGCACCTTAAGATGGTCACCCATCCGCGGACCAACCGCGGCAAGCGTGGCTTAACCTGATCGATCGACCTGTGCGGCTGTTATTATTTAGCCACGGGCCCCTCTCCCTCTCCAGCGAATAATCAATTAACAGAATAAATTAAAATTGATATTATGACATAGCTCGACACTCGATAAAGCATAAATTTAATTATGCTAGACTTAGAATGCTTATGAGCTCCGAGTCGCCGACTTATGGTTGATTTATCAATCGACAGATAATTTTTATTCGTAGAATAAAATTGACGTTTGACAGATTTTGTATGGAACTGTCAAAAATTTTAAATTATTCCTCGGATAAAATTATCTGGCGTTAGAAAAATCAGCCTTAAGGGGCCGTGCACGAAATTGGCGGATTTTGATCATTTTTGTTCATTCGTTGTGGAAAAGGGAAAGAAAATTTAAACAAAATTATTTGTGAATTGAAGAGTTTAGTTCTTTGTCTTGCATGTGGCTGAAAGAGATTTTTCAAAAAAGTTAAGGATTCATGGAAAATTACTAAATTTCGCAACAAGTTTTCCGAAAAATGACGCGAGACTGACGTTTGATTATCTGTTTACAAGAAACTACTTTTGATTGTGAACATTAAAAAATATCATCAGCATCATTATATGGTCTACTTGCACGTGGCTGAACCAGTTTTTTTCATTTTCAATACAAAATATGGCAGGAAAAAATGTTGAAATAACATAATTTTTGGAAAAGTTCTAGACAAATAAGTATTTTTTTCTATTCCTTAGAAATACTTTTAAGAAATTTTAAAAATTACCTATTAATCTTAAGCTAACCATTTAATAGAATCTAAATTTTATTTTACAAATAAACAATAACTTCATTTCGTAAATAAAAGGCAAAATGAACTATATTATCGACCGCGCAAAACTGATCCCGTCAGTAGCGACCGGGCCTTCCCAGCGTGAGGACGCGTCACTTTGCATCGCAGGCGCGGGCGTTCTACGTAAACATAATTTTCAGAAATTGTATGCCGACTACCACATTTTGATCCAGTAAGTATTAATTTTATTTTAAGTAGGTACTTTGTATATTTATGAAGAACATTTAAATCTTTTGATTCGGTAAGTATTACTTTTATTTTAAGTAAGTACTTTGTATATTTATGAAGAACATTAAATATTTTGATTTATATAATATACTGGTGTGCGCGTGTTGTGTCACTTGGATGGTTCTTAGCTATATAATTGGACTCGGCTGGCGCTGTTGTCATTTTTATAGTTTTGAGGGTGCTAAAGTCGATAGCCGGTGAGGTCAAAATGTAAATCCAAGATGGTGGCTACGAAAATTTTCTAAATTTTCGTCATGGGTGTCATTTTCATAGTTTTCGAGGGTGCTAAAGTCAGTAGTGAGGTCAACATATGAATCCAAAATGGCGGTTGCGAAAAAAATCAAATGTTTAGTCATTGATGTGGTTTTCATGATTTTCGAGGGGTTTAAAGCCGATAGTGACGTTAAAATGTAAATCCAAGATGGAGGCTGCGAAAATTTTCAAATTTTTCATCATGGGTATCATTTTTATAGTTTTCGAGGGTGCTTAAGTTGATAGTGAGGTGAAACTGAAAATCCAAAATGGCGACTGCGCAAATTTTCAAATTTTTTATCATCAGTGTCGTTTTTATGGTTTTCGAGGGTTTTAAAGCAGATAGTGACGTTGTAAATCCAAAATGGCGGCTGCGAAAATTCTCAAATTTTTGATCATGGGTATCGTTTTCATAGTTTTCGAGGGTGTTATAGGCGATGTGGGGTCAAAATGTAAATCCAAAATTCTGCTGTGAAATTTTTGTTTTAAATTATACGTGAGAAGGAACCTTGTTCCTGACGGAGGTCCCCCGACCACACATATATTTTTTTTAATGGTTCTTTAATGCTTTGGTTTGACTAATCAATTGATGGAGTGTTTTAGTTATTGAGCCCAACACTGCCTATAAGTTACTGGTATTAATACAGAAATTTGTTTTAGATAATGGGTTGAAAGAAAGAATCGCATCATCAAAAAAAAAACTACGGCTTCGTCTCTAGATCTTGTAAACTTTTACGTTTGATCAGCGCTAGAAGTGCATAGAAGTACTTACGAGTACATTGAAAATCGATGACAATGCAATTTCTGAAAAGACAGTAATTACTGGTGATATGTTGTTTGCTGTTGAATAATTTTTTTTATTTATTAAATCTACTAATAAAAAAATACAAAATGTTTTTTTATTGAACTCTTCGTATTTCATTCATAACGAACTTCATTTTTTTAATTAAAAATAAAATATTTACCTATACAATCACAAAACTAGAAATAAACTCAAGTAGGTTGATGAAATTAAAATACTGTAGGCGGGCAGCCCTATCGCGTGTTTACGTACCGCGCGGCTGTAAGTAATTATTTCTAAAACAGGACCGAGTCACAACACTGTAATAATATTACCGTGCCTCAATGTTATTGAATGTCTAAAATATGTAGGTACCTAAATGCATATAACACCAAATTGTACAGACGCCAGCAGGTCAACCTACCCCAATCTGTCAAATTTCTTTGATAGATTTTCAACGTTAGCACAAAGGAATAAGGTTCATATTCAATTGGGAAAATCTGACAGATTGGGGTAGCTTGATGTGCTGGCCTCTGTACCATTTTTGTGTAAATTGTGGTAATTATACTACACGAATACTATACTAGACAAACATTCCAACTTTTATTTCTTAACCATACATATGAATAAAAAAATATCATTTATAGGATCAAAACTGTATAAGCGATCACTACGCTCGATTTTTACGCGTGTGTGCGTGAACGGTGCACACAAACATGAATTTACCTAAACTCTAGCGAGGGAATTTTGTGCACGGACTCTTAAGTTTTCTAAGGGTTGATTTTCAGCCCTTGGAAAATTACTCCTGTTAGTTAAAATTTACAAAGTCTTAGTGTACTTTTTTTCGAAGTGAAATATCATTGTAAGACGAGTTTAAAGGTAAATATTTATTACATTGTTCAAAGAAACTAACCATTTAAAAGCGTGCAGTGTCTTACTTTTTTAATCACCACAGCAAATAAGCTGTTGCATTTCATCAGCACACATCAATCACTGCAATGTAAACCTTATGCCGACGACAATAAAAGCCACATACCACGCTCGTGATTGGCAACGAGTAGTATACAAATACTCGATCAATATTTGGAAACCCAAAAGATAGCCTTTCAAACCGGTAACCAGCCATCTTGTTTAACAGGTTATGTGACTGCTTGACCTCTTGAATTTGTTATGTCATGCACAAAAATATAACTGAGAGGTTCTAAGTACTCCATACAAGTTAAAATTACGTCAATAATTTATGTCAGGCGCTGATTGATAGGAAGAATCAAAAATGTATCTTCTGTCGTTTTCTTAATGAAATAAAAAGATGCACTGCACTTAAATTATAGCAATTTATGTAGTTATAAAATGTTAGCAGTGTTTGGGCTTCAAGGTAGATTGGGTACAAAGTTATTTAAACAAACTGGGTATAATAACGAATTGTTGAGTGGGCAATGTTTGTATTTTAGGTTATACTTACAATTTAAACATTCTATAAATAGTAATTGGATTTTAAAGCAGTTGGATACATGTTTAAATGTTGATGCACTTTTAACAGAAATTAGGTTCCTCGGAACCCATTTCCGAATTGGTGGTCAGCAACATTTTTATAGAATTTCGTTTCACATAATTTTTTTCTCATATTATCATTTCATGTCAATACTTACTTTGAAAAAAAAAAAAAATGATAGATTTTTGTTACAAATAAAATTTAATGTTATGTTTTAATGTCTTTTTATTTCATTATGAAAAGGACAGAAGATAAATATTAGTTTAGTCCTGTCAAATTCAGTCAGCGCCTGACGTAAATTGACGTATTATTAGTAGCCATTTTTTTAATCACGTCTAAACTTGTCTATGGATTATCTAATTTGACGGGACTAAACTAATATTTATCTTCTGTTCTTTTCTTACTGAAATAGAATGAAAAAGATACGCTGAACTTAAATTTAGTTTAGGTTGTGAACAACAGAATCGGGGCCATTATCTAACCTAGGCCTCTGCTTACCAACAGAGCGTGAAGCTAATCACATTGCACTCAAACCAAGGGCATCTATACATGTACGTCCATTATTTAGATAACATAAAGCTAGTTCACACGCGAGCGCCGCTGCCCGGAACGAGCGACGAACCGACATCGCGATGGACCGTGTGGAGTGGCCATTATGTTGGGCTTATGAAGGATAAAACTGTCTGTCATAAAATAATTGACTGACAGACAGCAATCAGCCTATAATATTCCCACTGCTGAGACAGGCCTCCTCTCGGTGATAGGCAGTGGGCCGTAATCCACCACGCGGGCCCTGTGTGGGCCGTAATTAGGGCTGCCAACTTCTTTTATATCAAACTAGCGGCCTGTCTCGGCTTCGCACGGGTAGACATTTTTTTTTCTTACAATTAAAAAAGCCTATATTAATCAGTGATAATGTAGCATTCAAATGGTGAAAGAATTTTTAAAATCGGTCAATTACTTTTTGAGCCAATTCGTTACAAACATAAATACAAATCTTTCCTCTTTATAATATTATTATTATTATTATATTACTAGCTGCGCCCCGCGGTTTCAGCCGCGTAAGTTTTGATCCTGTGGGAATATCGGGATAAAAAGTATCCTATGTGTTATTCTGATGTATAAGCTATATTACTGTAAAGTTTCATCAAAATCCGTTCTGTAGTTTTTGCGTGAAAGAGTAACAAACATCCATCCATACATCCTCACAAACTTTCGCATTTATAATATTAGTAGGATTATTATTAATATTAGTATAGATATAGTATTCTTGAAGCCATTGTCTGTAAAAATATGATGCCGAAAATTTGAAAAAATAAAAAAAAATAAGTATAGTAAGTATGTTTAATTTTTTTTTACATCTCATAACAATTATTACACTCTAAATTTAACGTTACCATTAATTCAGCTTTTATAAGATTAATACTGGCCATATTTGTGCTCATCTCGCCATTTTGTATTGAAATGAAAATATAGTAGTTTCACCTACTGTATTTTTTAGAAAGAAATATAGTATTTAGGCCTCTAATATAGTAGGATACTATATTATATAGTGGGGTTGGCAAACCTAGCCGTAATCCACCACGCGGGCCCAGTGCGGGTTGGTAGATGTCACATGTCTTCGAATTTTTAGTTCTATGACATGCGGGTTTTCTCACGATGTTTTCCTTCACCGTTTTTGAGAGCAGTTTTATATCCAGGGCTAATGTGGACCACTGGTCAAACAAGAGAGAGATTCAGACTATTGTCCTAAGTGTAACTGAACCCATGGCCAACACAGTAATTCTAAGAAATTTAACTATTGGACGGACGAACAAACGATTCATTGCAAATCATTTGGGCTTCCGTGTCCATCTTAGACTTTATATACGGACTTTGTCTCTGTTTTTATGTGATGTGTGGACCCCTGCTGTGGAAAAGTTGACTTTTTTTTTCTCTATCCTTGTTTGATCACATACAGGTCGGTATTTGAAATGAGGATGGCCAAATCGTACCTGCCGATGAGGCGGTGGCGTTTCGATATGCCATATACTTTTATGAATAAATCTGTATTTTTTTAAGGTCTTAAAGTACTTAAGAAATATAAAAAATATCAAATTTTCTTTGCTTGTGAATGTGGAGAGATTATAGCCGAACTACGAATAATAAAAAGTCAAGAAGCGTAATTATGAACAAAATCAACGAGAAATTCGGCTCCGAACTTCACTACATTGACAAAATACTTCGAGTATTCGAACGGAAGAACACACATGCAAATATGCAAATCAGTACTTTGTGAAAATTATATCATCACCACTGCTGACAAAAACGGTGAAGGAAAACATCGTGAGGAAACCGGCATGTTCTAGAACAAAAATTCGAAGACATGTAACATCTACGAACCCACACGGCCCGCGTGGTGGATTACAAGCCCACTCCCTCTCACAGAGAGGAGGCCTGTGTTATATCAGTGGGCACATTATAGGCTGATGATGCAAAATAACGGCCATTTTGAATATGTGTTAAGTGTATTAATTCGTTTTATAAAGAACTAGCTTTTACCCGCGGCTTCGCTCGCGTTAAATTCGGGGTAACACGGTTAAAAAAAAAAGTAGCCTATGTCACTCTCCATCCCTTCAACTATCTCCACTTAAAAAATCACATCAATTCGTCGCTCCGTTTTGCCGTGAAAGACGGACAAACAAACAGACACACACACACACTTTCACATTTATAATATTAGTATGCATTCACACAATTTCCTTCCACATTCTTCCTTACGGTATACTAAACTTTCAACAAATTCCCGGGATGTTCCTGCCTTATGGGCACAGTACACTATCTAAAGAAAGCTACCTCTAGTCGAAACATAAATGCTTAATTGCAAATTATTTCAAGTTCATTATAAACTTCCGTGTTGGACTGCGCATTGATGGAAATAGTGATATTTTATAAGGGAGAATATTATTGTTAATAAGGGCATTAAACAGACACGATACTTTGAACATCGGTCGAATAGTGAAACCGCCCGCCCCCTAATTGCGTAACACACTTAAAAAATGACAGATTGTTTTTTGAAGTGAAAACTTCTTTAGCGGCGCTGCGTATTTTTTTTGGAATGGGTAAAAATCTCTAAACTCGCGTCAGGACACGTGACCTGATCGAGAATTCGTAAGACGGATGGAGAGAGGGCAGGCGGCGCAAGGCGCTTGCGCGAATGTTGAAGTGAAAACTTCTTTAGCGGCGCTGCGTATTTTTTTTGGAATGGGTAAAAATCTCTAAACTCGCGTCAGGACACGTGACCTGATCGAGAATTCGTAAGACGGATGGAGAGAGGGCAGGCGGCGCAAGGCGCTTGCGCGAATGTTCGATAATTGTCATGTTTGTGTACGATAGCGCAATGAATAAATATTGTCTCCTACCACATAAATAATAATACTTTTATACTGATAACGAAAGCAATTCGTACAAAATTATTCTCTAACCATTCCAAAATATCAAAAATGCAGAACATTAATATTTAAGTTTTCACTTCTGCCGGCACTCCCGGAGTGCAACCCGTTTTTTTTTTTTCAGTGCATCTTTTTCTTTCTATTTCAATCAGAAAAGAACAGAAGGCCAATTCTCGTAATTTAAAACGATCAAAATTTAGTCGCAGTCTCATCTCGGCGACAAACAAATGTCAAAAACTTGTTAAAATGTAGGGAAATTTTAAGTATTTTTGACAGATTGAGACTGAGATCAGACTGTGAACGTTCTTAAAAATTACGAGAATTGCCCCTCAGATATATTAGTTTAGTCCTGTCAAATTAGTCAGCGCCTGACGTAAATTGACGTGAAGGAACGTGAAATTTTGCATACGGCTTCCTTTTATTATGTAGGGGAGCACTAAGAAGGGGTTTTTGGAAATTCGACCTTCAAGGGGGTGAAAAGGGGGAATTTTGTTTGTATGAAAAATCTTATTGCTTGAGTTTATAAACTTGAAATTTGGCATGAATACACGCAGACGAAGTCGCGGGCGAAGTGCTAGTGTAAAATAATATCAGTGACAGGAAGCAATTATAACATCATCAATAGTAGCAAAAATACCTATTATTGAAGCTAACTTAAAAACTACCCAAGAAAAGTTAATAAAATTTGTATGGGACCACCCCTGAGGCATACACTATCTATTAAAACTAAATAATTTTTGAAATCGATTTACAATTGTCGGAGATATTCCGTAACAAACATTAAAAATAAATAACATACAATCGAATTGAGAACCTCCTCCTAATTGAAGTCGGTTAAAAATCGTTGATGCTTCGTTGCTAGTTGCTTCCTCATTAGGAGATGAGACAAGGGTAGCGGGATTGTCCGAAAGGGTTACCGCTACTCCGGAACATAAAGGGCTAAGGAAGGAACACGTGTGGGTTATAGTCAGTAAGAGTCTGACACTCCCTTCTGCTCCACCCAGAGCGTGAGGGGTCATTTGATGATTTCCCATCCACAAAAAAAAAAGAAGGTGAGACAAGTATACACAGCTACACATGAAGCTATACATTGGCCCCGATTCTGTTGTTCACAAACTAAACTAAATTTAAGTTCAGTGCATCTTTTTATTTCTATTTCATTACGAAAAGGACAGAAAATAAAATATTAGTTTAGTCCTGTCAAATTAGATAATCCATAGACAAGTTGGACGAGTTTAAAAAATTGGCTATTAAAAATACGTCAATTTACGTCAGGCGCTGAATAATTTGACAGGACTAAACTATAGGTAATGTTTATCTTCTGTCTTTTTCATAATGAAATAGAAAGAAAAAGATGCACTGAACTTAAATTTAATTTAGTTTGTGAACAACAGTATCATGGCCATTTACAGTTTTAGCTGACCTCGGCTTGTATATGTTTTTCGTACAATCTGACGTCAGCTTATACTGGTTATGTAGGTATAGCTTGATGTGTAGCCGTGCGTGCTTCATGCTAGCGGGGATATTAAATAATCTACGACTTGTCAATTCTATATGAGATTTTGACGTAAAATAAATGAAGTGTTCGTCTATCTATTAGGCTTTTCCATCTAAATAAGACCTTTGAACTATTCTCGGTATTTATTTGTGGAAGGGATCCTAGTTTCCTAGATCAGATATATGTTAGAAGTGTTCTCAATATGAAATCAGTAAAACGTACTTAAAGGTGTAAGGTTTTTCTCAGACCATTGTCCGAACAATGATCGACCATTATGAATTTAGCAGATTACGAACTTTTAGCAAAATGACAATGGGGTCGTGTTGGAATGACGAATTTATAAAAATAGCAGACTTGGGCCCCTGCTGTGCTGTCGCTCCAATGATAATCGACATATCGCTTGCTTAGTATTAAAGTGACCGAATTCGAAATCAATCATAAATGAGTAGGATACATTGTCATCTTTAAAACAACGCCATCTGTGACAAACTCTAAGAAACTCTTAAAAAGTTAGAGTTATAGTCTGTATATCTTGTCTAGAGATGTTCTAGTGTTTGGATGACAATGTATCTAACTCATCTAGGATTGATTTTAAATTCGGTCACTTTAATACTAAACAAGCGATATCGTACTGTCACGATAACATTTGTCGCGTATTAGTTTGTCACAACTTTGCGGAGTTGTTTACCCCGTAAATTATTAAAAAAAACCGGGTTCTTAGTTAGTAAAGCCGGAAAAACGGGGTAACCCGTAAAATAAAGCATCGGCGGGGTAATTGCGTATTTTTATATTTATTATATATTTATTTTTATTTATTTATTTTTATATTTATGCACTTTTTTATCTAAAAAAAAAACCCGATTAGTAGCTATGGGTTTCATTTTGACAGATCAACAACGTTCATTGCGTGTTTTACGTTGTTGAGCCGACACATTTTTCCAACATATGAAGCAATGGATTAGCAATATGCTTCAAAATGATTCAAATTGAGATCGATAGTGTGTTTCGCAATTAGGGTGCTGGTAAGGCTAATCTGCGCCTATTGCATGCATTTTAAAAAAAATTGATGTGTAGAGATCACCTTTTGCATGAAATTTTTTTGGTGATGTGTAGAGGTTATAAATTATATAAATACGACTCCGAGATACGAGATAGTGGTCTAACAGAAAAAAACTGCTATTTTCCTTACAATGAAGTATATGTCCATCTTTCACGTGCCGCGAACGATTGTTTTTTGTGATGCGTAGACTATGTTAGCGTTTTTTCTATGCCCTAAGTACCAGCTGTAGGTACGTTATGGCTCGTAACCATTCTTAAACGATCCCTAACCACTAATCTTGTCTATTGTTTTTCACCTACACATAAGTTTTCATATAATTTATAGCATATTTAGCGCAAAAAGTAACATTTATGTATAATAAAGCAGTATATCATTTAAGACAGTGAAACTTATAAGTAGTCCCGGAAGTTTAGCAGACTATACGGTTCGCGTAACATAAAGCGCCTTTATTGGTGTGCAGACTGTAGTCAGGGCCTTTATTCGTGTGCAGTCACTTTTTCAAACAAAACGTTTTAACGTAGACAAAGAATTACTAATTTATGTTTATTATTGCACGGCTTTATGGCTGGTATGTTAGTTTAGGACAAAGGCTAGTCTCGAGGAGGCCCGCAGTGGCAGGTCGGCACCAGTCGGTGGTTGCGGAAGGATCGTATGTTCCCGTGACCCCCGGCGTAGGTGTGAGATGGAACACTGGGGTGGTTTTTAGTCAGTAAGAGTCTGATAGACCCCTCCGCCATCCCCAGGGAGGTGGGCATCCATGAGGATTTTCCACCCCGGAAACAAAAAAAAAAAAGGACAAAGGCTAGTAAAGTTGGCATTTAATTTTTTTAAAGATAAGTTTTTTTAATGCCTCAATGGTCGCAAGTGCTATTGCTGGGCATGAGGTCTTGGGTTCAATTCCGGGGTTGGGCACAGTGTTATTGGGTTTATCATCTGGGATTTCTCAGTAGCATAGCAGCCCAGGGTCCAGGTTTGTGCCCGATTGATGGCAATATGTTTGCCCCCTATTACATGTGACTAAAACATAACTGGCGAAATGTACAGACGTCAGCACATCAAGCTACCACAATCTTTCAAATTTCCTTAATAGATTTTCAACTTTATCGCTAAAGCATAAGGTTCAAAGTTGATTGGGAAAATTTTACAGTTTCGGGTAGCTTGCTTTGCTGGCGTCTGTACGTATACTATAATAGGGAAACCTCTGCCCAAACATTTGGGAAAATATTATGTGTGTTGTTATGTGGGTTAAATCGCTCTCCGACAAAAATGGTGTATAAATGTTTATGCTAGCAAAAACATGGCAGAAAGAAATGAAAAAAGTCGGCCATTTTGGTCTTATAAAAACATAAAAAGGATTGCACTGTATCAGCTGCTAAATCCCTACCATAGCGTAATAAAAATATATTTGCGGCAAAAGGGTTATCTATGGGGTTTTCCTCCATTTATGGTAATGTGGTGTTTGCTGTAAAAGCTTTGGTTTTATTTGAATTTTACCCATGAACGTAGTGTATCTTTAACGTAAACAAAATGTTATTATTTTGGCATGGGCCGAAATGTTTGTATTTAGTTACTCTACAAGTGCTTTGTTAGTTTTAAATGCTCCTTTTTTACTATTTATACAGGGTGTCCCTGGAAGTATGGATCAAATCAAATAGGGGCGTGGGCAAAGTCATTTCCAAACTTTTTGAACCTGAGAATGCTGGTGAATTTTTTTACGGTTCAAAAGTTATGACCAACTAACTTTTGTTATTTTCAATCACTTTGCATAGTGCTAAAAGAACAAAATCATTTCAAAAAAACTACCAGGAACTGTCAATTTAAGTTTTTTAGACAGCCCTGATAGTTTTTTTTTAATGATTTTTTTTTCTTTGAGCACTATGCGAAACGATTGAAAAAAATTGGTCACAACTTTTGAACCGTAAAATAGTCATCAATCATTCTCAGGATCAAAAAGTCTGGAAATGACTTTGCCTACGCCCCTATTCGATTTGATCCATACTTCCAGGGACACCCTGTATATTTCTTATTTATGTATTTCTGGTGTGTGGCCCAAATCAAATATTTTTCTTTTCTATCTTTATTTGTTCTTCTTTTTTGTAAAATCATGAGCATAAATACAACACACACACACGAACACACACAAGAAACACACACAAGATTCGGAAGCGATTTTCGGCTAAATTATTGATAGATATCTTAAACCCGGACTAGTGAAAAAAGATTCTAGAGTAGTGGAATCTACCCCACCAAATCGAATTAGTGGGGCAGATTTCTCTGCAAAATTTTAGGCATTCCACTTTGCCCCACCAGTGGGGCGGCTCGGTGGGGCATAGTGGAATGATTCAATACTTTCAGTAACTTGCACAAATATATGCAAGTAGCTTAACAATCAATTTTCTTGACTATAGTCATAGATCGTGAATGGTAAACACTAGTAGCGAAGGGTGAATTTATGACAGATGTAAGCCGGAGCAAAAAAAAGTCAAACGTGTTTTCTTTATTTCTTTCACTTGCTGCCACAGAACCAGTAGTGATGGCCTTCTTGATAAGCTACTAATTTCGGAGAGGCTGCTTATCTCGCACAAATCCTGCTTGTTATCATCATCTGCGGTAGACCGTCAGGTTGCAGCCATTCCTGGTAACCGACTGTCCACTAGTATTGTTTCCGTGTTGTAGGGGGCAATGTATAAGCGAGAGCGATTGTAAAGGACTGTGGCCATACTATGAAGTGTCCAAATCACTGTTTTTGCAAAAAAAAAAAAAAGAATATATATGAAAGAAAGAAAATACATTTATTTAGCACAGACTAAAAGACACAATAAAACAGCTAGGTACATACATCAGATAAAAACAAAAAACAAATAGAAAGTGTAAAGTCCGATGTAGGAAATTAGAAGGAGAGTGTGCCTCACGGCTTTGCCAAAAAGGCCCAGTTCAGCATAAAGCCAGACAACTAGTGCCTGACGCTGGTTTTCAACTGGAACAGATGTGTGAGGTGACGGATGTAAATCAGTTTTATACTGCAACGTGACGTGTGTATGCATACTTAAATAAAATAATTGTGTGTCAGACAAAAAAAAATTGTAAAAAGTACATAAATAGTGTGAGTTGAATAACAGTACAAAAAATAATAAACAAAAACATAGGTACTGATAAATAATGAGACAGCCGCGTGATAGACCAAAACCTGTTTACATGATGCCTGACTCTCACGTTCCAACACATTGTCGAATTTCATTGCTCAATACGCTGCAAGCAGCCGAGCGTGGCGGACTATATACTTACGGACAATTTGCAACTTGTGTATTTTATTTGCTGTCTAGTAAGTATCTTTTTCACGCATTAAAGTAGGTACTGTTTAAGAGATGGTGGTAGGATCCCCGGAAATTATTTTGACCGGCTGAACTTGTAGGTAATCGTCAAAGGTATCATCACTACATAAAGAGAGTCACTTGTCAATGTGGGGTGTCTGTCGATCTAGTTTGAAGTTTTATTTATAGAATAAATGTTGTGGTTAGTACAGAAAATAGGTAAACTGTTAAAAGTTATCTGATTATCGAAAAAATTGCCCTAGGTTGTGCAGATTTTGACCGCTAAAGACGCCTTGTATTGCCAAGAGTCCAATCAGTTTTTTCTCCCGTTAAGTAAGGGTTAAGAGTTATGAATTATTTCTTCGTTGCAGTTATATTTAGACATACACCATTACAAAAAATAAATTATACACTACAAAAAATACAATGTGCGGCCTTATCGCTTACTGCGATCTTTACCAGGCAACCATAAAATGGACAGTGATACAGTGAATGCATTTTGCGGTCCACTTATCATGATCGGTTTTTATATTTCACTTCGCAATTTTTGATTAGGATCTCCTTATCTAAGATCTCCTGTTGACCCATAATCTCCTCTGTCTGAATTTTTAACTTACAGTGCGGCCAAAGGCCAACTAGAGAATGCGTTCTTGACATCTGTCAGTTTCATACAAACGAATACGTGTTTTGCGAATTTGATCTTTATTAGCTTCTAGAATTGTCGCACTGATAGATAGATAAACCATTTATTTAGCGCACACAAAAGTTCAATACTAGGTGATAAGATAATCAATTACCTACATGTATACAATATAAAAAACAAGGTGCCGGTATAAAAACAAAAGGAAGAACATGCATAGAGAAATAAAAGTAACACTATGACTAATACGTATAACCTCTGCTTTTTAATTTCGGAGACTAAATTGACAAGTACAGAGTCCAGCACATCAAGTTACCTCAATCTGTCAAATTTTCCCAATTGATTACGAATCTTATTTCTTTGTGGTAAAGTTGAAAATCTATCAAAGAAATTTGACAGATTGGGGTAGCTTGATGTGCTGGCCTCTGTACAAATGGCAAACTGACATAGATTTCAATAGCATTTAAGTCAGTTTTGACATTTTCACTTGTCAATTTAGTCTCCGAGATTAAAAAAACAGACTTTAGGTAGGTAGGCTTAGGGATAGGTGTGAGGGCCTTTTTACTGTCATGCGTGTTTGCGCCCGCGTGTAGGCCAGGCACGCATGCGTGCTACCCGCAACCTATCGTATCATACATGTTTTTATTGTCATGCGCGCCACACGCACGCGGCACACGGGTGGAGCGCGGGTGGCTCGCACGAATGCGTGCCGCTCGTGTGCGTGTGGCGAACCTTGACAGACAGTGCTGTTTTTACTGTCAAGCGGGTCGCACGCACGTTGTATTAGCAACAATTACTTTTTTACATACATTTTGACCCGAGTTCTCTTCCTGGCGACACGCACAATACTGTGGCGGCTGGCGAAAATAATCTGCTCTGCGTGCGGCCCGCAACAAGCATGCGTGCCTGGCCTGCACGCGGGCGCATACACGCATAACAGTAAAAAGGCCCTTAGGAACGTATTCTCTCGACGGCCGGACTGTAGCTACTTTCCAACTCGCTACCGCTCACACCTCGCGCCATGTTCACAGTTAACGTTTAACCCGCGGCCGCTCCGATAAGGCGCGTCCCTGTATTTATCTGAGAGCGAGCCAGGGGCCGTAAATCTGCGCGTGCGACCTGCCTTATGCGGCCGAATAAATTAACTGTTCTCTTTCTATTATACCTGGAACTTCAAAAAGTTTTAGCTTTATAATAAGTTCCTTTATTGGTCCCGTCGAGGATTTAAGGTGCGTTTAAAAGGTCGGACGGCAATCCTTTCGTGGCTATTCGCAAATATGAATATCTAGGTATTAATCAGGATTCATAGTCCAGGAGTCGAGACCACATTGATGTTACGTGTACCGAAATTTTGGAAATAAATTACTATTAATTTCATTCACATCTAGTTTTATGAAAAGGAACTTTCAGGGTCAATCTTTGTGGACCCGCACAGCCTGGAGAAGGCTGATAATTATCACTGGCCTCTTGTCAACTAAAACTGCAACGATTGCAAACTTCAGCTCATGCAAAGTAACTCTGCGATCTCCATTGGAACGCATTCATTAATACCACTTTAAATAAATATGTTTTTTTTTTATAACTGAATGCGCTTCAATTTCTGTTTTAAGTGTACTTTACTTTTGACCTAGCGAGAATCGACGTAGCAGTAGTAAATCGTAGCCTCATAATAATTACGTTGAATCATAATAATTACTCATAATAATTACCTACACATCAAAACGATTGTGATTATTAAACATTTTTTATCGATGTTTTTCAATAGTTAACCCCCCTCTAAATATCACTACTTACAACCGTAGGTGCACAATATGGTGATATTTAAATTGGTGTTCTAAATGGAATGCCTCAAAAATCCACCGCGGTTACATCAAAGCGCCTCGTTACGTCACACCCAGACGTTAATAGCTTATTCAAGACACGTTAGATGGCGCTTTTGTACGCCGCCGGATGTGATGCGTGTGCGCACGGCCGGTGACTACATTATCGTGCAGCGACCTATTTTTATGGCAGTTTTTAATTTATTTCGTATTTTATATGAAGGGCTATGGGTTTTTTGCAGTCTAATGAACTGGTTAGAGGTTTTAATATGGTTGTGAAAAGTAAAATTATTATTGTGTGTCTATCTTGGAGAATACAACTCGATTCAACGTTTTGCATCAATCTATACTTATAATAAATCTATAGAGAGGTCAATTCTGTACATGAAATATATTTCCAAAATAACTATCAGCGGGTGATTAGTGATCGTTACTGACGCCAAAAATGCAATCAGTAAAATTTTTGTCTGTCTGTCTGTCTGTCTGTCTGTATGTTCGTTATAGAAACAAAAACCACTCGACGGATTTCAACGAAACTTGGTACAATTGTTCTTCATACTCCTAGGCAGGTTATAGTATACTTTTCATCACGCTACGATCAATAGGAGCAGAGCAGTGAAGGGAAATGTTGGGAAAACAGGATTTCTTTTTAGGTGAAGTAGTAATAGGTTAGTAGTAGTTAGTTAGTAGTAGGTAAGTTTTGGTTAATTTATGTTCAGTTTTTTTTAATATTAAGTAGGTAAAAGCGTAGGTACTTTTATTAGTTATAGGTATAGGTATTATTAATTATAGTAGTTATAGGTATTTAGTTTTAAGTGAAGTAGGTTTTATTATATATTATTTTATATATTAGACGTAGTTATATATTTTTAGTTATTCAAGCCCCAAGCGGACGCCGGCGTCCGCCCGCTATTGTCTTGAAAAACGCGTTGAATGAGAAATACGCGTTCTCAAGAATCGGCAGAAGAAAGAGCACATTGGTTAAACTCTATGAGAGTTAATGCCTCAATTTCCGGAAGTCATTATTCCACGCGGACGAAGTCGCTGGCAAAAGCTAGTCGATAATATAAGCCTTTAATACACTAACAAGAATTGATCCACCCACCTACAGCTGTTGTTAAAAGCTGTGGTTATACAATGACAAATATGATATAGTTAGATAATTAGATAAATTGGGCCAAAATGTACTTATTTCCAGAAATGTTTACATAATTAGGTACGGAAAGAATCAGCATTGCCATCCAACGTGATAATGCTGCCAGCCTTTTGGGCACTTAGCGATGCGGAAGAATTTTTTGATGCCCGATGAGCTTCTCCCTTATTCTGTATTTTTTTATTATATACTTGTATATAATGTATACATTTTAGTGTTAGTTGTGAATAAAATATTGAATATTCAGGTCTGAAGACAAAAAAATATAAAAATTAGGTAAATAATTATTGGAAACATTGGGAATTTCCAATCTACAGGGTGCAATTGAAATCATGGGCATTATTTTAACCTAAGGTACTACTTATGATACTAATTGCATTAGGGCTACTATTACGCAAATCAAAAATATTATTAATGCAAGTATGGAAAACCTTAAAATGTAGTAAGTCATACAAAGTATCAAGTTAGTTGCGCTTCTCGATAGCAAATGCGTTGGTACACTACGCCGTACGCGCGTCATTGGGCGTGAATTCTTTGACCCCGCCCGACTCACGTGACATTCGTAAGTTGCCAATGAATTGATTCATAATAAATTCCAATTTTCCCTTCGTACTTTGCCGGCTTAGGACGGTCAAAACTACGTCAACTAACATACATTAAAAAAAAACATTTACGTACCTAGCTTGTGGATTGTTTTGAAAAAACCTTATTTGTCGGTAAAGTGACAGAGGGTAAACGGGTGCTCTTCCACGAGCTTGTGCATGTGCTGGCACGTGAAAAGACGAAAAATCCAACAGGTTCTGAGTGGTTCTGGTGGAATGAGACCCCGTGAAGGAATAGGGTCGTTCGGGTAGCGCCGATGGAACATTTCACGAGTTCATACTAAATTTCTTGTGCGATCGTAAATTACAACCATTTGTGGGTATTGTTGGTTGGTGTACCTAGCCTGCACATTACGCGGTCGAGGCATCGTGTACACAAACACACAACTACTACACTAACACTTAATACACTGCAATCCAAGCACCGTATGACGCGAGCGGCGAGTACGGCGATTACGTCACGGGATCAATAAATCAATTACGCGTCAATGCACCTGCGCAGTCGTTATGACACTGGTTCCGGGTTCGTGACTTCGTGTTGCGGCGGGAAGCATACCCCGCGCGGGGGTGATATTCGTATTTTTGCGAGTGAGGGAGTGGGACGGAGAGAGTTCAGGGAATCCCGCCGGACGGAATGTCTTGTAGCCCATTGTTATTATTACTTGTAAGGAAAAACCCGCGCGCGCGCAGGTGATGTTTGTTTACATTTCGCTTTGCGCTGTACTGCGCTTTAAGATTTTGATATTTCAACAATTATTGGCGTTAACGAAGTATTTTGTTTTAATTACTTTAAGTGTTTATTTGCAATAATAAGCCTTGTGCAATTTGACTTACTACATTTTTAAGGTTTTCCTTACTTGCATTAATAATATTTTTGATTTGCGTATTAATAGCCCTAATGCAATCAGTATCGTGAGTAGTGCCTTAGGTTAAAATAATGCCCATGACTTCGATTCCACCCTGTATAAGCGTGGCAGGTTAGATGATGGTCCATTTTACTGACAATAACAATCTATTTTTTTCCTTTTTGGCAACTGATTATTCTGCCAGCGTCATGTAACCTAAGGCGGCCCGTACACAGTCAATCTCGATCGCGATCCGCGATCAAAATCAATGATCGCGGATCGCGAAAATATCTAGATATTTTGAAATCAGATGCATCAATCCGTCAATCTAATTCGTACATTATCAATCTGGATAGCGATCATTGATTTTGATCGCGGATCGCAATCGAGATTGACTGTGTACGGGCCGCCTACGAGATCAGAGGGGCAATTCTCGTAGTTCACAATCTGATCTCAAAAATACCTCTAGTTTCCCTACATTTGACAAGTTTTTGACATTTGTTTGTCGCCGAGATGAGACTGCGACTAGATTTTGAACGTTTTAAATTACGAGAATTAAGCTGCAGATTTGCGAGACAGTGTCTATAAGTGTCTTGCTTGTGTTTCGAACGTTTGACTAGAAGCGAGCCTCGACATACATTTGGAAAGGCTCATGCAAGCACGTGATCTGTAAATAGGCACACAAAATTCGTGCAGTGTCCTCGTGTGTTCGTGTGTGTGGGTCAATAAGACGCGTCTATAAAGAACTATCTGTAATATAAGAGACACTTTAAAATTGTTAGACCTTACAAGTGGAGCGATGTTTTTAGGGTGGCGGCAGATTAGAGCATGCAGATGCATGAGTATGAGTTCACAGGCTGGACATCGCCTGTGTTCACAGGCTGGACATCGCCGGTGTTTACAAAACTGTGATCCCTGTACAAAGATACCTTAGATTAGGCATGTAAACATTGCAACAAAATAAAATATATAATTATATAAAAAAAAACGTCAGTAAAATTAATAATGTCAAAAAAATATATAAAAAATGGTAACCAAGCATTATAACAATAAGGACACGCACAATGTTAAATATTAAAACTTTAATTGAATAATAACAATTGCCAAAATACTTGCCGCTTGCTTGCTTGATTATCCAAAGATATTCAAAAACAAAATTATTCATCAAATCTATATATATAAAAAGACAAGTCCTGACTGACTGACTGACTGACTGACTGATTGACTGACTCATCAACGCCCAGCCCAAACCCCTGGACCTAGAAAGCTGAAATTTTGCACAGAGGTTCCTTTTATAATGTAGACGAGGAATAAGGAAGGAATTTTCGAAATTCAACCCCTAAGGGAGTTAAATGGGGGATGAAAGTTTGTATGAAAACTCTTATTCCTTGGGTTAATAAACTTGAAACTTGGCACGAATACTTACCTAAGTAAATTATGAAAATTGGTCTTTTTTGTTTTTCTAAACTACCTTCTAAAGGGGGATGGGGGGGTGTCAAAATTTGTATGGAAGAATTTTAAAGCACGGTCCGATTAACTCAAGACTCAGTATTTATACTAAATACCAAAAATAAAGAATTACGTGTATCAGGGCTTTTCGAAAATCTACCCCTAACGGGGAGAAAAGGGGTAGTTAATTTTACAGGGCAAATTTTACTGCCTGGCTTAATTAACTCAAAAATTGGTATAAATAATCTGTGAGTCAAGTAATGAACACATTCCAAACGATTTTTTAAAATTCCACCCCTGTGGGGGTTGAAAAGTGGTGATACAGCTTATATGAAAAATCTTATTCCTTGGTTTAATAAACTTGAAACTTGGCACGAATACTTATCTAAGTAAATCATAAAGTTTGACATTTGTTGTTTTTCTAAACTACCCCCTAACAGGGGATTGGGGGGTGTCAAAATAAGTGTGGAAGAATTATAACGCGCGGTCCGATTAACTCAAAACTCAGTATTTATACTTAATACCAAAAATAAAGAACTACGTGTATCAGGATTTTTCGAAAATCTACCCCTAACGGGGAGAAAAGGGGTAGTTAATTTTACAGGGCAAATTTTACTGCTTGGCTTAATTAACTCGAAAATTGGTATAAATAATCTGTGAGTCAAGTAATGAACACATTCCAAACGATTTTTCAAAATTCCACCCCTGTGGGGGTGAAAAGTGGGGATACAGCTTATATGAAAAATCTTATTCATTTGGTTAATATACCTGAAACGTGGCATGAATACTTATCTAAGTAAATTATGAATTTTGGCATTTTTTGCTTTTCTAAACTACCCCCTAAAGGGCGATCAGGGGGTGTCAACATTTGTATGGAAGAATTTTAACGTGCGGTCCGATTAAGTCGAAACTCAGTATTTATACTTAAGACCAAAAGTAAAGAATAACATGTATCAGGGTTTTGCGAAAGTCTACCTCTTACGGGGTGAAAAGGAGTAGTTAATTTTCCATTTTACTGCGTGGCTTGATTAACTCGAAAATTGTTGGAAATAATCTTTGAGTCAAGTTATGAACACATCCCAAACATTTTTTCAAAATTCCTCCTGTGTGGGGTGAAAAGTGGGGAAAAACTTTATACGGAAAATCTTATTCATTTGGTTAATAAACTTGAAACTTGGAAGGAATATTTGTCTAAGTAAGTAATAAGAAATGGGTCTTTCGAAAGTAGATCCCTGACGGGTAAAAAAGTGGTAATTCGATTTTTAAGGCCGGTATTATAGTGCGTAGCTTGATTTACTCCAAAAAAATGGTATGAATAAATTTAAGCCTCAAACTTGGCACAAATACTTATCTAAGTAAATTATAGTTTGTCATTTTATGTTTTTCTGCTCTAAAGGGAGATTGAGGGTGTCAGTTTATGGAAGAATTTTATCGCGCGGCCCAATAATATAAATTCGGAACTCAGTATGTATACTTAAGACCAAAATTAATAAAAAAGTGTGACTTGGTTTTTCGAAAATCTAACTCTAACGGGGTAAACGGGGGTAGTCCATATCACAGAGGAGTATTTTATTGCGTGGCTTGAGTCAATGGGAAATTGGTATAAATAATCTTTGAGTCAAGATATGGAAACGTCCCATACATGTTTTCAATATTTCGCCCCTATGGGGATAAAAACTGTGAAGGTGAAAATGTGGTCTTATTCCTTTGGTTAAGAAACTTGAAACTTTTCAACATTTGCCTCAGTAAATAATAAAGATTGTCACTTTTAGGGGTTTACTACTTACTTACTTAAAATAAAAAAGTATGAGTTTTAGGGTTTTACTTATTCTACTCCTACCGGGGTAGAAAAGGGTAATAAAGTTTAAGGAGTAGAAACTCCAACTTCCATTAACACGAAAATGGGTATAAATAATCTTTATATCATAAAAATGGAAACGTACCAAACGCAAAAACAAGAGCTGTCGTGATGAAAAGGGAGGATAGTTTATTTGAAACATCTTAGGTAGTTTAACTAAAATATTGGCCCGAATACTTATTTCTTTAAATAAAGTAAGTATAAAGAAAAAATGGCGCTGCTGTCACGTAAAGTTCTACTCCGCCTAAGTAAATCATTTTAAATAGTTAAAAGCTTATTTTAAGGAAGCTATCATGCGGAATTTTATATTCTAGAAGCAGTGAACCAGCACAAGTGCAGTCAATATTTTTTTCTCAATTCTTCATATTTTGCAACCAAAACAATTGAGTGCTGTGATTGCAAACAAACAAAGTGATACAAAAACCATTTTTAATAATCATTTTATAAAATACCTACGTCTTCAAACATAATTCCTGAACATTCAACCCATACCTATAAATTTCAAAAACGAAGTGAATTACTCTGAATTTCATGTCTTTATTTTCTCATCGTGTCGCTGAGGACGCGACGCCAGTTCGATGTCTCCAGGCAACGGTTGCCAGGGCTGCGCCAAAATGCATCGGCAGCGCGGCGCCCTAGGCCGCCTACTTGACTGCGTCGGTCCCGTCACAGCTACCGTCGTTGTCATCCGTTTTCTCATCGGTGTCACATAGACGTTTTACTGTTTTTTATTTGTGGTTTTATTTTATTTTCATTCGTTTTATTAGTTTTAATATTATATAAGTACAATTCATATATATATAAATGCTGAGTGGAAGCAGCGATGTGGCGGATAACAGTGCTTGTCAACCTTCAACATCGCTGAGCATCCTGGAGAGATGTCCGCTATGTACCCAGGCACGGTTTTTTAAAGGTAAGCGGGGTTTGAATGTGCACATTGGAAAGGTGCACAGACCATCAAATGCACTCATCTCAGACCTTGTCTCAACAGCTACACCTACAACTTCAGCTACATCCTCTTTTGACCCGTTTTGGAAAACCCTGTCCAAATTCAAAACCTCTGTTCCTGTTTTGAAGCGAGTTCCCCGCGGCGCTAGACCTCTAGTGGCACAACACCTAGCAGGTTGCGTTCGTCTTGCGGTCCGCGAGAACTCGCTAAGTGCTTGGGAACAACTACTCACCTTCCCTTACAGAATTCTAAATGTACAAAAAAATTTGACAACCAAAAAGACTTTAACTGCACAAATTAAAGAAAACTGTAATATTTCGGCTCATAATTTAGATTCAAAATTGCAGACACAGAGATATACCTCATCAAGAGGTATATCCCATCTGGTAGAATCTAAGTTAGGGGAAGGTGACATTAGCGGAGCAGCCAGGATTCTTTTTAGTAGCGATGTGGTGGCACCATGTTCTCCAGAAACACTCGCAGCTCTGGAGAGCAAACACCCAGCCGCAGCGGATGGCCTTTCTTTTCCCGATCCTCCTGATTCTGATAACCACTCCCTCACCATTACAGGTCGAGAGTTGGTCACAGCCGTTTGCTCCTTCCGGAGCGGCTCCGCTGGCGGCCTCGACGGCCTGAGTCCTCAGCACCTTAAGGATCTTATTTGTTCAGGCGCCGGGGCAGCTGGTGAGTTGCTCTTGAAGGAGCTTACGGCTTTGATTAACCTTATGCTCTCTGGCAAGGTGAACGAGGCCGTCATCGACGTTCTGTACGGGGCCAATTTATGCGCCCTGCGTAAGAAGGATGGCGGCATTCGGCCCATTGCCGTAGGCACTACTTACCGCCGTACGGCAGCCAAAATTTGTTGTAAATTTTTTGGTGATTTTGTTTCGGAAAAATTTCAGCCCCTGCAGCTAGGTTATGGCTCCAAGGGGGGCTGTGAGGCTGCCGTACACGCCTTGTCGACCTACCTACATTCTGAAAAAGGAGAGGTCATCCTGAAGGTTGACATAAAGAATGCCTTCAATTCTGTTAATAGGGACACCTTGCTGGCAGTAACTAGAAAAGAAATTCCCCAAATTTATAGTTTCATTTGGCAATGTTACAGACACCCTTCTAAATTACTCTATCGGGACAACCTTTTGGAATCTGCTGTTGGCTGTCAACAAGGTGACCCTCTTGGGCCTGTGCTTTTTAGTTTAGCCATTCACACTATTATTCGTCAGCTAAATTCCAAATTTAACGTTTGGTATCTCGATGATGGAACCTTGGGAGGCGATGCAGAAACTGTATTAGAGGACCTTAAATTTTTAAAAAATGAATTTCATTCCATCGGCCTTGATCTCAATCTTTCGAAATGTGAATTATACTTAACGGACAATTCTGACAGACATCTGACACTTCCTAAATTTAACGCAATAGCTCCAGAAATCAAAATTATTGAAAAAAGCTCTCTTCGCCTCCTTGGGTGTCCAATCTTTGACGATTCCTTTCCCGTTTTTATTGAGGAAAAAATCCAAAATTTCAATGACGTTTCGGATAGATTGTTCCAAATTAATATGCATTCGGCCATAACTTTAATCCGCTACTGCTGTTTTGGCCCTAAATTAATATATTTCCTTCGTGCTTCACATTTATGGAAGCACACTCACCTTTTTGATAAAATTGACCAAATTATCAGGCATACATTAACTTCTATTTTAAATGTGGCATTGGACGACCGAGCTTGGGCACAAGCTACTCTTCCCATTCGTATGGGAGGACTCGGCGTCCGCAAAATTTCTAGTATTAGTTTACTGGCTTTCATATCCTCGGTCCACGGCACTGATAAATTAATCAGGAAAATTTTAGCATCCACACTGATTGATTTTGATGTGCCGTGTTTCACCGAGGCTATGGATGCCTGGAGACTCGCTTGCCCGAATACAGATCTACCCGACAATCCATCTTCCCAAAAACGGTGGGATGAGCCGCTCTGCAGAGTAGTACAGAACAATTTACTTGAATCGTCTGCTACTTCTGCGGAGCATGCGCGCCTGCTGGCTGTGGGTAGGTGGGAGTCGGGTCTTTGGCTTCTTGCACTACCTTCGTCGAACATAGGCACTTTGTTCGACGACACTACTTTTCGCCTCGCTGCTTCTCTTCGGCTAGGCACTTCTTGCTGTTCTCCTCATCGCTGTCACTGTGGCGAAGATGTCAACAGCCTCGGACACCACGGCCTTTCTTGCAGCCGAAGTGCGGGTCGTTTAGCGCGGCACGCGAACATTAATGACATCATCCGACGAGCTCTTGTCACCGTCGGCGTTCCAGCTGTATTAGAACTCAATGGCTTGGCACGCGATGATGGCAAGAGACCGGACGGTATGTCTTTATTTCCATGGAAGTTGGGTAGGCCTTTAGTGTGGGACGCAACGTGTGTCGATACTCTTGCGCCATCCCATCTTCCTGGCTCGGCATGCTGTGCTGGCGCTGCTGCTGCGGCTGCGGAAAACCACAAGCGGCGAAAATATAATAACCTTAGCGGAAGTTATATTTTCGAGCCGTTTGGGGTTGAAACCCTCGGGCCGTGGGGTCCGAATGCTCATGTTCTTTTTAAGGAAATTTCAAAACGACTGGTTGACACTTCCCATGACCCAAGGGCTGGCTTTTACCTTGGCCAGAGGCTAAGCATTGCTATTCAACGTGGTAATGCCGCCAGTCTCTTGGGTACTTTACCAGTCGACAGCGATGCGGATGAATTTTTCGACGCTATATTTTAGTTTTTTTTTGTTTTATTAAGTTAGGATTTAATTTTGTTATTTTTTTTGTTGATAATATAAATTAGCTTTTTGTTCTTACTTTAATACAAATAAAACTGACGGACAAAAAAAAAAAAAAAAAAAAAGTATAAAGATCGTAATCAATAATTTTCGAAATACCTTTCAGGGGGAGGTGGAGAGGATGTTAAATTTATTTGAGGAAAGTACGAAACCCACGCGGACGAAGTCGCGGGCAAAAGCTAGTCAAATAATATTAATTGGATTTTATTTAAAACCTAGTAGGACACATCACAGAATGTTCTAACCGTGTCGCAGCATTTCATCCTGCTTCTAAAATCCTACAAAGTAATAAAAATCCGGAACACTGCAATGCTTATAGGCCATACCAGTTTTTATCAAACCCCTTTTTTATCTCGCTTAAGCGCTCGTGCGTACCCATCCTAAGTAAGTAGTGTATGATAAAAAAAATCCATAGCATCCCGGACGGGACACATCTGGGGCAGGTATGCAGGTGACCTCCTTACTTGGCCTTATGTGGCAGGTTTACAAACAGGTCTTGAACCTGCTCCCACTGGAGTAATGGCGGAATTATCTTTTTATCATAGGTGCATGTTTTATCGGGCTTCATTTGCATGGTAATGGGATATTTGTGAATAAGTTAAAAACCGGCCAAGTTCGTGTTGGACCACGCTAAGTGAAGGGTTCCGAAGTTAGCAGGAGCATGACTGCCTACCCCTTTCGGGGAATACAGGATGAAGATAATAAATAGCCTCCCCGACCGATTTCGGTCACGGTGGCCAATCTCAACGGAGATTAGCCAGGTACGCAGGAGATATTATAGTGCACAAGTGTGCGCGTAGACCAGCGTGACCAGATTCAGTATTTTTTTTTGTAGTTTTTTCTTTTCCGAGCATCTGTATTTTTGAAGGTATTTTGGGGTTTTTTGGGTAAGTGGTTGGCGGAAGTAAGTATTTTAAAAACAGTTTCACCTTCAAAAATACTGATGCCCGAAAAAGATAAAATACACCGAAAAAGTATTAAAAATTAATCTGGTCACGCTGGCGTAGACACAGGTGCACTCCTCTTCCCTCACTCTCATAGTCCGATGGGACGGCAATCCGACACGACCGGGGAGAGATCAGCGGGGCAGTTGCGGAACACATTATCAATGGGAATCGGTTTCATTTTGACAGTTCAACAACATTCATTGCGTTATTTACGTGTTGAGCAAACAAATTTTTCGAACTTATGAAGAAATGGATTAGCAATTTGCTTCAAAATGATTTAGATTCCGATTGATAGTGTGTTACGCAATTTTGGTGCAGGCGCAGGACCAACGGCTTAACGTGCTTTCCGAGGCACGGGGGTATCACACCGCCAACTTCCAAACTCCGGGCTGTTACTAAGAAATTTCTAATGGAAAAACTCAATAACACTTTGCCCGACCAGGGAATCGAACACAGGACCCCACGTTCAGCAGTCGCGCTTGCGACCACGACCAGGATGAACTAAGTTCGACATCCTACATTCACTTGTAATGGTGGTACTGAATACAAGGTGTAGGTCATTGAAGCGCAAACTGTTACCGCGCAATTGTTGAATTCAGTATTATGATTCTAGACCGCCCCCCAGCGTAGAAATTTTTCGTCGGTATCAAAAAAAATCTGCTGTTCCATACAATTTTAACTGAGTAGGTTTAGCACTTTTGTATATTGACATCAGTAGCATATTGACATCTTCAATTGTCCAATGAGTAGACTCAAAAGCCTCATCCGCTCCACTTTTTTAAATGAAACCTATGTGTGTACCCTCTCTGAAAATCTTCAAACTTACTAAGGTCTTATTTTATATAAGTATCATGTCAACTTTGTCTAAATTTTAACTTTATTATTATTGCTCATTATACAATTAATTAATGCACGTACTGCTACTAAAACTCCTAGTAATTACACTTTTTTTTTTCTTCTAAACTATTATGTCAACCTGTGGACAGCGTTGCGGGTTATATTATCACTAAAATTGTGTTTGTTAAATTAGTTGTAAGTTCTTATAATGTAACTGTTTGCTGTTCCTTTAAATAAAAAATAAAAAAATACCGTTTTTTAACCCTGTAGGTATGTGAAGAATTCTACTCAGGTAAAAGCAGTCACTTCAAATAATACTTCATAATATAAAATTCAGCGAGGGTCCAACCGCTGTATCGTACAATTTGCGGAACCCTGATCAATATCGTCTGTCTCGATAACCTACTGACAAGGCAGGTGAGACTCTAATAGAATATAAAGTCCTATAAGTTATCTACGTAGGTACATTCAATTGTATTGATATAAGTAGCAGCTTCGCCCGCGGAGCTCCGGAGGTCGGGAATTATCCTACAGGAACGTTTTACCGAGATAAAAATATCGTGTGACGTAACCTAGCGGTACACACATTATCAGTAGCAATGGGTTCATTTTGACAGTTCAACAACATTCATTGCGTTATTTACGTTGTTGAGCAGACAGATTTTTCGAACATATGAAGCAATGGATTCGCAATATCCTTCAAAATTATTCAGACTGAGATTGATATTGTGTTACGCAATCACCCCGCTGGTCATTGTCCACCTGTGTTCTAAACATCGAATTCAGTTCAGCCGTCAAGGTGTGAAAAGGTAAAAGTCTGATAGACAGACTGACAAACAGACAGAGAACTGCTTCTTTCGCTGCAATAAACTTATTACTTATTTATTTTATTTTAAGGTGAATGAATTTTCAGGTAGCCCGCGAAATTCGAATTTTCTTACGTTTTTTGCAATTTGCAATTATGTATTAGATCGAATGTTGATCAAAATTTGATTCGCGGCCGTAACAAGTATGTGTTTACAGAATTATAATCATCAAAGTCATCAATACGACTCTATAAGACCATGTAATCCTAACTACGACAATTCCATGATGTTAGGATTACCTAGTCTTAAAGAGTTGTATTGATGACTTTAATGATTATAATTCTGTAAATACATCCTTGTTACAGCCGCGAATCAAATTTGGATCACCATATAACCTAATACTGACTTGCAAATTGCAAAAAACGTAAGAAAATTTGGATTTCGCGGGCTACCTTGAGCACACCTTAAGTGATCAAATCCGAAAGCAGTGGTGGCCCAATGGTATCGTCCCCGATTTACGAGGTGTAGGTCGTGGATTCGAACTTAGACAGGCGCTGTACTTTGCTTTTTTTCATCACCACTGCTCTCAAAACGGTGAGGAAGCCGGCATATCCTAGAACCAAAAATTCGATGACATGTGACATCTACCAACCCGCACTGGGTCCGCGTGGTGGATTACAGGCCACTCCCTCTCGAAGAGAGGAGGCCTGTGTACCAGCAAGGGAACATTATAGGCTGATTACGGTCAAATATTGCAGTGGTGAAGTTTGAAATGGAAATAGTTATTTGTGCAACAAGCGAGCAAAATCGTTTTTTGCTGCGAGTGCTGATTATGAATCCTGAGTGTGGCGAGGGATTCAAAGGCACGAGATGCAAAAAACTTTGCTCTCGTGTAACAAACATAACATTTCACTTCAGCAGCGAGAACACTTTAGGAGATAAAATATATTACGTAACATTATTGAAACTAGAAATAAATATTTAAGTACAGGTTAAATATCAGTTTTTATTTGCAGTAAATACTTATTTTCGTTTAAATACAACAATAAGTTAAAAATTCAATAAATTACATTAAAGTACAATTAATTAGCTTTTTGCTAAATTTCTTTAGTTCGTACGAAATTCCGAACGTGTTTGTCTTTGAGGTCGAATTCAAAATCGGAACTTCGAAAGGGCTGGTCTTTGTCTCGCTCTCTTTCTAATAGTGGGAAAGAGATAGAGTGTGAATGTTTCGAATTCTATGATTAACCCAAGGCTGAATAAGATATTCGCGGCTTTCTGGAAAAAAAATTTAAAAAGTTTCTTGGTCTCACTTAGTGAGCAAAATCGCATTTTGCTCACTGATTTCAGGCCGCAAAACCTACATGTTTGAGCTACTGAAGTGAAAACGCTATTTATCTCTTCGTATGTTGCACTAGTTGACGTCATCATTCTAACGCCAGCTGTAGCAGAGAACCAGGGCCTTAAGTCTGCTAATAAATTACAATAGTGTCAGAATGGTCTATCATTGATTTCATAATTATTGTTGATTTTGACAAGTAATCTACTAATATAATGGCGTCATTATGACTTTCCAATGGTCAACCACTGACACTCCATTGAAAGAAATGGCATAAAATGGTAATCTCGTACATAATGACAAATGAATAAATGTAATGTTTATTGCTGTTTACGAACTTCTTACAACTTCAGATTGCAAACAATAATACGTATTATGTAAAAATATATATTAAATGAAATCTACCATGAAATTTAGTACTTAGAAGTTTTTCTCAGACCATTGTCCGACCAATGATCGACCGTTATGAATTTAGCAGATTACCAACTTTTAGCAAAATGACAATGGGATCGTGTTGGAATGACGAATTTATAAAAATAGCAGACTTGGGCCCCAGCGCTGGGGCACAGTCACGCATAGGGTTATAGCATTATGCTGAGCGACGGCCATTTTGCGCGGATGTGACGCATATTTTCCTCCCAACTTGCAATTTTTTTGTGTTCTTTCCCTGCGTCATGTTCACCAAATGTAAATAAACGTATTTATTATCTTTATTTTTTGGAACGAAGTTCTTTTACGGAACTTGCGGTAGGAGTGAACTGGTAAAAATCGTCACGTAACGAAAAAGCGTTATGCAACCTCCATGCAACTTTTTATTATAAACTAGCAGTGCCCCACGGTTTCACCCGCGTTAGTTTCGATCCCGTGGGAATATCGGGTTAGAAGTATTCTATGTGTTAATCCTGGTTATAAACTATCTGTGTGCCAAATTTCATACAATTCCGTTTAACGGTTTACGTGTGATTGAGTAACAAACATCCAAACATCTTGACAAACAATAATAATATTAGTATAATAGGATGTAATAGAAAGAGAGAGAGAGGGAGAAATAGTTTTCATGGTTTTCAAGGGTGCTTAAGCCAATAGTGAGGTCAAAATGAAAAACCAAGATGGCGGTTGCAAATTAAAAAAATAAAAATCATCGTGTTGTCGTTTTCATGGTTTTCGAGGGTGATGAAGCTGATACTGAGGCATATCGGAGTTTCATTTTGAACTTCGTTTCTGCCGGGGGTCCCCTAAACTTTTTTTATTCTTATTCGTGGTCCTCATTAAAATAAAACTGTAAAAAACTGTCTATGCACATAAATAAACTTATAGTGACATAGTATCGATCGTGACATTAGCATATGAAAGCATAGTGATGTAAATTATAATATTTGTATATAGAGCGGTAATTTATAGGCACAGGAAAAAGGTTCAGCCTTAACGGCACTTTAGTTGTAGTGATGGGAAAAATATCGACAATTTGGACTGTTGAAATTGATTTTGATCGATAAAAAGACTTGATGATGAAGCAAAGCAAGTAGAGACGGAGAGAGAGAAAAGTAGACTTTCAGTCTTCAGGAAAAAATAAGTTAGTTGTCTTTCTCTTTTTATTAATATACCCTGCCTAACCCTTTGAGGATTACAGGCGTTATGATATTTTTTTTTAATAATCCTGATGAGTCCCCGAAACGATTAATTATAATTCTCAATATTTACGTGATTCATGCTCATTGATGCGCAAATTGATCGTCTATCAAATGCAATGGTTGGCGCCACTGTCGGGTAAGGTCCTGAAGTATAGTTATCAAAGTATCTTTTTACGAGCGTGAAAACAAAGTTTACATTTCAACCATTTGTAAACAAACAAAAAACAAAAAAAAAAGTTTGTAAACAGTAAACAAACTAATCTCTGAATTGGCTGTCCTTTCAGCTTGCTTAATTATGCACCTCTTTTTCTTAGCTCCGCTTTTAAAGCACTGTCATTCATTGAACCGTAACTCATATTTGCCATAAGTAATCTCAGGTATTGCTAAATTTTCATTTTATTAGAAATAAACCTGCGTAGCCCACCCACAATAGTGATATTTGACATTTCGGAGACCTCACGCTACACTAGCGCCTCTAGCGGAGATTTCATGCTTCACTGAAGCGATTGATAATGTTAATACAATAGCAATTGATTGCAATCGATTGTTTCGGGGACCCTTTACTAGGGATGTGAAAAAATAATCGATTATAAAAAATCTATTTTTTTTCTCATATAAATCGATTTTTATAGCAAAAAATCGATTTTTATGGCAATAAAATCGATTTTTTGTATAATCGATTATTTTTTCATATCCCTGTCCTTTTCAGTATTTAGTTCAGAATTGTACTGCAGGCTTTACTTTCATTTGGAAGATTCGCTTTGAATGCGGTTGTCGTAAACCGAATAGAGCATTACACTAGAAAGTGGAGGCGGTTCTCATCCAGTGATTTCCTAAGGGAAAACTAAAGACCTGATTTCCGGAATTCTGAGCGACGATGGTGGTTAATGTGAACTTAAGTTTAGAAATTGTGCGCCTTAGGAGTGAAACTGTCGGACCGCTTACTTATTTGCTTATCATTTATCTATCACATAATTAATTTACTTGTCTTTGCTTTATTTTAAATTCGTTTTACCTATTGTGGTATAGTAATTGTATTCTAGGAGCATCATCTTCTCTTGAAATTATACAGGTGTCCCTGGAAGTATGGATCAAATTGAATAGGGGCGTGGGCAAGGTCATTTCCAAACTTTTTGGTCCTGAGAATGATTGATGATTGAGAATTATTTTATGGTTCAAAAGTTGTGACCAATTTTTTCAATCGTTTCGCATAGGGCTCAAAGAAAAAAAAAATCTAACAGGGCTGTCTAAAAAACTTAAATTGACAGTTCCTGGTAGTTTTTTTTTAAATGATTTTGTTCTTTGAGCACTATGCAAAGTGATTGAAAATAATAAAAGTTGGTCATAACTTTTGAACCGTAAAAAATTCACCAACATTCTCAGGATCAAAAAGTTTGGAAATGACTTTGCCCACGCCCCTATTTGATTTGATCCATACTTCCAGGGACACCCTGTATAATTAATGTATAAAAAATATTGTAAAACATTTTAAAAGAGTAACGGTGAAGTTTCTTACCCTTTCTTCTCCACACGAAACTACCTTTTGGAAGAGACAACTAGAATCAATTCTATTTTTTGCCAATTTTAACGTTCAAAAGTGTCTTTTATAAAACTATTTGAAATAAATGATTTGACTTAGATTATGCAGTTTGAAGCTGATTTAATGTAGAATTTCATGTCATTAATCAATGATATTTTCCTATACCTAGGCTAAACATGCTTCTAGTAGGACCAAGCAAATAAAGGAGCAGGCTGTCGATAATACAATGACAACATTTGTTTTTTTTTTGTCGATAACAGTCTTTTACATTTCCCATCACTACCAATCCTTTTACGACGCCACTTTCATCGAGTAACATAAACTATTCTGACATTACTTAGGTACATCCCTACCTTGAAGATAGGCAGACATAATTGCTTTATTTTTCCTCCAATTATAAAGCCCTTTATCACTTAAGTGTGATGTTGTTTCCGTATGGCATTGCTTCGGGCGCTTTTCTTATTCCCATGGGGAAAAAACTCAGGAAAAGGAACGTGCTCTTGATTAAAATAATTATACATTATATTACTAACTGACCGCCGCAAATGCTTATTGTTTATTGACCACTGTTTATGTCAGCTGTAAGTTTCCCCAACAGAATAAAAAAAATCCAGCAATTTAGGCTGTACATCTGCTTATTATCTTATTCACTGACAGACCAAAAAAAAGACAACGTTCTGTCAGTGAATAAGATATTAAGTAGATGTGTCACAGCACTTAAGTTGGTGCCTATAGCATGTTACATAGCAGTCTTCATTAAATGAACAATGTAATAGTGATGGCAAGTTGTACAAAAATGTTGCCACAACAAAAAAATAATGACACAATTCCAAAGGGCCTGTTTTCCATTGCCACATAAGGGGAGTCTCGAGTCATAAAAATGCATATGAGTCAGGTGTGACCAACTGAACAAGTTACTATTGCTATAAATAGAATAAATTAATAGTCCGGTATGTGGATAGTAAAAACTTACTATGTTACAGCTGCTTGATATACCAAGTTAAATGGAGATATAGGTTATGAGAGTCTGCGGCTATTTTAAGATTAACACCATTCATAGGCCACAAAACCTTAGAGATATCATTATTTAAATTACACGCGCCGATATCGGAAGAACCGCTCAGAAGTATCTTTACAGATGTGGCGATTCGCGCAAAAAAGCCGACACACATGAAGGGTTAAATACTAAGGAATACAGGCATGAAGTTATGATAAGTCTAGATTTAATGGCGATATAAACAGCCTCGTTTAAGTACCCCGTTGGTACCCACGTGCCTCAGAAAGCACGTTAAGCTGTTGGTCCTGCGACTGATCTCTCTCCGGTTGTGTCAGATTGTGAAGATGTTTGGAAGTTTATTACTCAATCACGCGTAAACCGTTGATCGGATTTGGATGAAATTTGGCAAACGTATAGTTTATAACCAGGATTAATACATAGGATACTTTTTATCCCGATATTCCTACGCGGTTGAAACTAACGCGGGTGAAACCGCGGGGCGCTGCTAGTATTATAAATGTGAAAGTGTGTCTGTCTGTCTGTTACCTCTTCACGCTTAAACCGCTGAGCCGATTTAGATGAAATTATGAAATTTGGTATAGAGATAGTTTGAGTCCCGGGAAAGGACGTAGGATAGTTTTTTTCCGATATTCCCACGGGATCGACACTTATACGGGTGAAACCGCGGTGCGCTGCTAGTCTTATTCTAATAACTTTTGGCACTTTCTTCGAAAACCGCTTGCTACTATGGCGCCACCCTAATTTAACGCAGTTTGACCGACACTTTTTCACCACAAACAGTTCTCATTACCTATAATACCTCTTCAGTATTTATCAGCCTACACTTCTATTTATCACTTCTGGAAATACAGGCGTAGAGTTATGTTTACTGCGTACGCAAATAAATGTATTGTCACAGCGTTTGATACAACTCAGTACCTACTGTAACCAATACTCCATTTGGAATAAGATTCGACATTTAGTGTCTAAACACACTATACCGAAGTTACGCGACCGAAGTTCAGCACAATTACGCCTGCAATGCTATTTGAATTACTGACGACACACTATGCCGAAATTACGTCGCGTCATAGCGTACAGCCTAACTTCGGTCGGCGTAAGTTCAGCGGCAACTTATTCTGTGAGCACACATATACGCGACCGATGTTCGGTTCGATTGTCGACGAAGATCCGGGGGCGGGGAGCAGCGGGGAGTTGCGGAACTTAATTTCTGCCGCGTAAGTTCGGCACTTATGGTGTGTCATATCAGCCGAATACGTCGGAACGTAAAATCAGCCGCCGAACTTCGGTCGCGTAACTTCGGCATAGTGTGTTTACACACTTAAATAAACCTTTTTTACAGTCCGTTCAACTGATTTTGACTTCTATTGCGTTGGTTGCGTAACAAATGTCAGCTGCAGTAAACAGTTGGTATTGTAAAGTTATTTTTGCTTTTTATGCCTGGGGAATTGAAGTCAAAATCAAAGGTTTATTTAAATGTCAAATCTTATTTCAAATGGAGTAAGTATAGTCACTCATAATATATTAGCCTACATCTCTACCCATTACTTCTGGAAATGCAGGCGTTGTGTTGTGTTTTCCACATACACAAATTAATTAATTTTCACATTTTTGATAAAACTCAATAATAAAACTCAATACCTAACTATTAATAACTATACTCCATTTATTTAGGTATTTAAATAATGGTAAACAAAAAAACCACGTGACTTAGTTAACCGACTAAACGTAATACCACTCACTTCAATTGTCATTCTATATCACAGTTGTACTACTCTTCAATTTAGCAACATTATTAACGAATTATAACGTTGCTAAATTGAAAAGTACAACTGTGACGTAGCATGAAAACTGAATAGACTGGTATTACATATAGTCGGTTAACCACGTCACGTGATTTTTTTTTTGGTTACCTTTATTTAATTACCTAAACAAATGGAGTATAGGTGACATTTTATTAGTCACATTAGCAAGCTAAGTCGTAAACAAGTAAACTCAAAAGTCGTAAAAATATTAGCAGCGTCATAAAAACTTTAATTTTTAGTCTTGCCAGTTTTAATTATTAAATATTAAGTGCTCACGTAGCATTGCGGATTTAAAACCAACGTAAAAGACCCTTAGCTGTTATTAAGTTTAAGATAATTGCCGTTAAAAGTTCAGCTTTACTGTAATAGAGAAATTAAGGCTCGGTTATAATTACTATGACGTTGTTTAAAGTTTCGTTCTTAAATTTCTTAATTTACTTTTAGACATTTTGAAGGTAATTGAGAGAAACGTTTTATAATTAAGAAATGAGATTCTACGAATCTGCCCTGAAGCCCGATAGTGAGTTTAGACAAACGTAATATCAAAATAATTTGTAAATCAAACATATTCTGATGGTGTGTATTTACTCCAGTTGGATTACATAATTTCTAGGTTCCCAAATATTAGAATGGACACTCATTTAAAGACGACTTATGAGGAAAAACAAGTTTTCTATAGAAACTTAAAATTCCTCATATCTCGTCTTTATAGCAGTGTCCTTTCAAAATATATATTTAGGAACCTAGATAATCTGTAATCCATCCGGAATAAATACACTCACCTTAAGAATATGTTTGATTTAGAAATTATTTTGTGGTATTACGTTTGCATGAACTACGCATGTTACACCGGCCCCAAGACACATCAATGGATAGATCTCATCAAGAGTGGCACAGTGGTAACGCGTCCGAGTAACGAGTTGTAGGTTCGAACCCAGCCAGGCCTTTTACTTTTTGTAAATTATTTTATCACCACTGTTTTCAAAACGGTGACGGAAAACATTGTCAGTAAACCCGGCATGTTCTAGAACCAAGAATTAGAAGACATGTGACATCTACCAACCCGCACTGGGTCCGCGTGGTGGATTACAGGCCACTCCCTCTCACAGTGAGGAAGCCTGTGTCCCAGCAGTGGGAAAAAAAAAAAATCTAATACTTAACTTCTAAAAGCTTCTTATAGTGACGTCAAGAGCGTAGAACTCGCAACCGGCGTACGTGTATGACCAGATTTTTGAACGTAAATTCATTTTTTTATCGATCACAAGGTCAAAGTCAAATCATTAAAATAAAAAAATAGAATTGATTCTAGTCGCCCCTTCCAAAATGTAGTTTTCGTGTGGAGAAGAATGGGCAAGAAACTCCACCGTTACTCTTTTAAAATGTCACGTAGGTAACTCCAGACATAGCCCTATTTATTGCCCTTTAGGTGACTGTCAGCCTTTTAACGACGTCCATCGTGGGCGACCACGTTTTAGTGCCATAGGTCATCATTGGCAACACCACAGATAATAGATACACCTAGATAACGTAAGAGCAACTACTTCGCGTGCCAAAAATCGCACTAACTTACGTTCAAAAATCGTAAGCCGCCACTTTCGCGCTCAGTCAAGCCGATCAATTCTGTAAAAATCTCACCGTGATAATTCAGGTGAAGTGAGCTGGTCAAGAGTATCAATCCCTAGCATCAGGATGACACTGACATCTCACTCCACGCTCACTTCCCCTAAGTTTTCACGGTGAGGTGGTTACAGACTGCTGGAGGCTTTTATTTAGATAGTAAGTTTTGGTTTCCATTTTTAATTGTTGTTTTTTTTGCTTGAGTACGTATACTTTTTATTGTATTTGTGGGTATATTGGCGTGCCAAGCTGACATATGGCAAATAATTTAATTAAGATGCAGCGCAGACGGCACACTTTTTGTGCGATCGAGTCTGCGGCGCACAAAAAGTCTGCATGGCGCGCAAAAAGTCGGTCGCGGATTTTTCACAGACTCAACGCACACGACGCACATCTTCGATCATTCTGTCGGCAGAGCTGTCTGTCTTTTTAAATGTCTATCATGATATTCTGCCTTAGAAGTATCATAGTGTCCCGAAGTGCCCGAATTACACGGATTTTTTGTGCGCCGGACTTTTTGCGCGTCGTGTGCCTTACTGCATATAATTGCATTGGTTCTAATGTCACAGACTAAAAAGTGCGTCACGGATAGTCTGTCGTCTGCGCTGCACCTTAATGTTCTGTGTCCTGTAAAGTCAACTTTGCATACCTAGTATTGTATACAATCAAGTATTTTCTAACTGAACAGACAGCTGTGCTTCTGGGCTGTTTGTTGCGCCACTTCTTCTCCCCAGCGAAAGCACTAGGAAGTGGTGAAGGGCGGGCGTTTTGGGGAGACTGTCTTTTGTAATTTTGTCGTTCGAAAAGTGCTGATTCTCAGCCTAGTTTGAATAAATGACTTTTGATTTTGAGGCAAAGACCAAATTGGTATATATCCGAATATCCGCCAGTTGCCTAAAATCACATGACATCTGTCTTTGTCAAGAATTCCCTATGGACTTTGTAATCAATAACATAATACATTACTAAGCAGTGCATTAACATCATCATCTGCCTAGCCTTTTCCCTTGGGGTCGGCTTCCAGTCTAACCAGTAACTGGATGCAGTTGAATACCAATACTTATTTTACATGGAGCGACTGCCTGTCTGACCTCCACAACCCAGTAAGGTTAACACGATACCCCTTGGTAAGACTAGTTGTCAGACTTTTGGGCTTCTGACCATCCGTAACGACTGTCAAACACCCTTATTAGCATAATATCAGATTCTCAAAATAGGAGACATCCAAGAATGACAGCCGAGACCAAAGGTTTAACGTGCTTTCCGAGGCACGGAGGGGTATCGGTATGTAAAAATGGTCACCCATCCACGGACCGACCGCGGAAAGCATAAATTAGCCTGATCGATCGACCCATGCGGTTATTATTACTTAGTCATGAGTCCCTCACATACTGAGCAATCCATATTTACGATTAAATTTGCTTCAAGGCCCTACAAAATTATTACAAGGTAACCCCTCAGGCAGTCATACGCATTTTAACTAACGTACAGACGCCAGCAGGTCAACCTACCCCAATCTGTCAAATTTCTTTGATAGATTTTCAACTTTAGCACAATGAAATAAGGTTCATATTCAATTGGGAAAATCTGACAGATTGGGTTAGCTTGATGTGCTGGCCTCTGTACCATAATAATTATGATTATTAACTATTATTAAAATCCTACTTTAAAGTACATACTAATTCCATGCATCCTACACACAAATGACAACTGCTGTATATAAACTAGTGACGTGCACGCATTTGTCGATAAAATTTAATGGCGTCATGACCTAACGACTTTTAATCTGTCGAGTTTTAATAATAAAATCTTGTTTTTTACTGTGCATGTTTATAAAATAAGTTTAGTATTAGGAATCCCTGAGTCAAAGGGTAACTAATAAAAAGATAATAATCTGCATGAATACTTTCATATTAAAAGACTTGTATTTTTTGTTGATAGTTTGTTTTAAATAACAGAACTAAACGCATATAAAATTGATTTTGTGTTGGCTCAGTGTTTTCAAGTTCGGTCGAAAAATCCATAATATCATCTAAAGTAATACTCAACTCGATAACTATACGGGCTGACTTTTTCTCTTCTTTTTTCTGAACTCAGGGTATAAAAGGTAAACAGAGAACAGAGTAGTCTGAGTATTTATGTGCCATAGGCTTCAGCCTATGGCAAGTAAATCTCTTTATTTTCACAAAAAAAAAGACTAAATTGACAAATAACATTAAAATTCAATCTTTTGATTTAAACCATCGGGCGGCTTCAATGAAAGTAAAAAAAGTTTTTTTTTGTGAATTATATAGCCGGTATAGTGAAGTTTTGCTTATGTGTCACTTTTAAAATGAGAGGTCACCCGTGTCTTGCAAAGCACATTAGACTTTTGTATCGACAGGCTATTATAGGTACGAATGACTATGATAGACCAGAACAGATAAACAAATCAAATCAAATATTTTATCGAAACAAAGTCAGATTCACTAATAGTTTAAAAAACTGCAGCCATTAGTGCCCAACTCCGAGAGTGGAGACGTCAGCGTATAAAACCCGAAAGTCTGATAATTTATGTCTGAATCTTATAATTGCCTCGATATTGAGTTGACAGGGTCAGAGATGGCTGTACCTTATATCTAAATGAATATCTTAAAGAGCAAAGATTTGATTTTTTTATATTTGTTTACTAGCTGCTGCCCGTGACGTCGTCTGCGTGAAGGCTCTACAGCAGCAAAAATACCTAAGATGCCAGTGTCGCTATAGCATTATAAGTACACAACTTTTAAAATAGCATTAAAATATAATTTTTTTTTTGCAAGCGAAGCAAGTGAAGAGAGTTATATGGGAATCCTGCTGAGTTCAGTCATAAGATGTGACTGAAGGAAATAGAGAAAATAATGCAGGAATACATTCCAGGACACAAAAGAGTAAAAATACGTACAAAGGTATCATACTTTACAACACTTCCCTATAAACTACGTTGATATTTATGCTGCCAGGAGCCAAAATGTAAAGAGAGTCAGGACTGGAGACGCGGGAGCAAGCGACGTACAGTTGCCCGTGTGAGAAGCAACTCGTCCTGAGGTCGACACCCGCTGCCCTGCGACTTATTGATGGTCATCGCGAAGCAAACACTCACGGGGAACTGTACGCGCTTGAACTGGAACAGGAAGTTATGAGGTATTAGGGAATGCGTGGTATAAATACTGCCTCGCCGACGCCACAACCCGTATGAATTTCCGCCTCAATGGTGTGTCTGTGGAGCGAGATGACTTTAAGGCGGTTAACACAACTTCGGAGGAGATAGGTTCCAAAGACGCATAATCGGAACACCGACCTTCAGCTTGATGGTATGCGCTGGAGTCCACTTGCTGACAGGGAGCTCAGAAATTCCACGGGATAATGTGTGGCGTCATCTTGCTCGACAACAATGTTTATAGAGGTGTAGACCACTTTATTCCCCTCAATTTCCGAGAGAATGCATTCGTCAATTGCTGCAGCCTGATCATTTTTGGGCATCAAAATGGCCCGCTCACACACCCAAGAATCCTGCAGGATTCTGTCCATGGCCTCAACTGCCTTCCTATTGGCCATCGTACACTCATCCCATATGATCAGAGAGCAATCCTTGAGCACGTGTCCCTTATCGCTGTTATGTGACACGTCACAAACAGGCGTTTCGGCGCTCTCTAAATCGATGGGAATTTTAAACATGGCATGTGCTGTCTTGCCACTCGGAAGCAGTGTGGTAGCGATTCCCGCCGACGCTACAGCAATAACAATTTTGCCTTGCCTCCTGACCTCTGCAAGTATGCCAGTGGTAACAAATGTTTTTCCTTTTCCACCAGGAGCATCCAAGAAAAACATTTAACCCTGGTTTTACCCAACGCTTTCAAGGACGGTGTCATAAATTTGCTTTTGCTCTGAAGAGAACAAAGCGACATGGTCATTTCGTATGGTGGTCATTTCGCCTGGATCGTAATTTGTCTCAGCGTTATACTCCCGATTTTCACGGTCTTGATACGGTGATGATTGGGGAGCTGGTAACCCATATTCGATCAATGGATTGCCGCCGATAGAAATGACCACATATTGAAGTGAACTGAGACAGGTGTTCAGCACGCGTTCATCAGTTACTTCGACTTCGGTTCCAGTAGCGCGCCTCAAAGCTCGTAGAAAATCTTCAGACAGATGATGGCGATACTTCTCCCACAAAGCTACCGGTTTCGCGACTCCAAAAAACACCAAGATGACGGCAAACAGATGACGCATGCGGCTGGGACTGTCACTGACGCTCGCCTCCGCGAGGGTGTCATGAAATGAAATGATCATCATCAATGAACATAACTTTTTTGTAATACTTACACCGCATTTTTTTGAAGTGAAAACTTCTTTAGCGGCGCTGCGTATTTTTTTTGGAATGGGTAAAAATCTCTAAACTCGCGTCAGGACACGTGACCTGATCGAGAATTCGTAAGACGGATGGAGAGAGGGCAGGCGGCGCAAGGCGCTTGCGCGAATGTTGAAGTGAAAACTTCTTTAGCGGCGCTGCGTATTTTTTTTGGAATGGGTAAAAATCTCTAAACTCGCGTCAGGACACGTGACCTGATCGAGAATTCGTAAGACGGATGGAGAGAGGGCAGGCGGCGCAAGGCGCTTGCGCGAATGTTCGATAATTGTCATGTTTGTGTACGATAGCGCAATGAATAAATATTGTATCCTACCACATAAATAATAATACTTTTATACTGATAACGAAAGCAATTCGTACAAAATTATTCTCTAACCATTCCAAAATATCAAAAATGCAGAACATTAATATTTAAGTTTTCACTTCTGCCGGCACTCCCGGAGTGCAACCCGTCGATTTTTTTTTAATTGTCTTCCTCAACTCTGCTCAAGATTTTGAGGGTTTTGTTGGAACTTGAATTTGTCAAAACGAACTATACGATACAACTTTTATGAAGAAAATGCACATCACCATCTATGAATTTTAAGAATAACTAACTACTTACCTCGCCAACATGATCAAATTTAAATTATTAATTTCCAAAAAAATGTTAACATGCAGGTAACTTGATTTGATTTTTATGAAATCTCATAGATGGCGCTGTTTTAAAATTGTCTTTATACTACTAACATTCATTAAACTATATTTCTCTGCCCAAGTTACTTAAATGGCGTAGTTTTTATAGTGTAACGCCAGATAATAGCATGGCTTACTCAAAAACAACATTTAGATATGCGTCGTTAGATTACACGCAGTCACAGAATGCGTAAGAAAAATAAAGATTCACAGCTCCTCCCCCGTAGGTGATAGCGTGATAATATGTAGCCTATATGTTGACCCGACCTCTTAGTAATATTCATGCAAAATTTGAAGTAAATCCATGCAGTACTTTTTTAGTTTATCCCGGACAGACAAACAGACAAACAGACAAACAGACAAAAATTCTAAAAACTACATTTTTGGCTTCGGTATCGATTATAGATCACGCCCCAAGTATTCTTTTAAAAAAATATTCAATGTACAGTTTTGACTTTCCTACGATTTTATTATATGTATATAGATTACGCTTTCACGCTAAAAAACATGGGATACTTTTTATCTCGATATTCTCACGTAATCGAGACTCATGCGAGTCACACCGCTCGGCGCTAAATATTAATATAAATAATATTATTATATATTAATAGTGTTAAATATTAATATCGTGCTACATAGAAAGCTGACAGCTTTCTAAAGTAAGGTAATTATGTCAATAAGTAATAAACCGTATGGCTAATGTCTGTGACATCTTAATAAATCCGGTACTTCTTGAGGTAAAAGGCACCCAGGCTAGCTACTATCTAAATTTGTGCTAACTAATGTTTAGCTGAACACATAATTACGGTAACAGGTCTATCTAGGTTTGCTGCTAAACAGGTGTTGGTAATAGACGGCCATAAAACACTAGGGATGTGGGTGTAGTCGATTTTGAGAATCGAGATTGAACAGTGTCGATTATAATCGTTTGATTTGCAATCACAATGTTATATTGTTATCTTACTATTATTATTATTGTTTTATTTTATATATCTCGGGACCATTGGGTCCCGGTCCTTTGGAAGGCGTATGAGGGGCCGAAGCCAACTCGCAGAGGCCCCTTAGTAAATTTTAATGAAATGTGGCACCAACCGACGATTATCCCTATATGCACTATGAAAGTGCAAGCCCCACCATGACGTCAACGTAGAGATACGACGGTGGGGTTATTATTATTAAAAGCCTGTGATGTCCACTGCTGGGCAAAGGCCTCCTTACACTCTTTCCACTTCATTATGTTTAAAACCGCTAATATCTTACTACATTTAATAGTACTTAATTGTTAATAAGTGAAAACTGATTGATTTGGTCTGCCTAATTTTTAGAAAAGCGACTTTTTGTAAAAAAAAGTATATCCTTTATATAATAGAAAAGCTAACTTGTATTCAAACAACATTGCTGCGCTAGTCTTATATGTATCCCACGTTATTATTACGAAAAAATATATCTAGCTTTTTACAAGTCCCTGACACTGTCTGGAGCAATAATTAAATCGACTATGAACACAAAACTATCGACAAAACTAACACCACCCCATCTCTATAATTACAGTACCACGCATACTTTATAGTTAGTAGTTACAGTATCTAGGTAACACAGAGACATAGAAACCGGGACAGAGCTGAGCTGATTACCCACACTGACCTAGGGGCCAGGGGAAATTGCCGCGAACTACTGGCCACCATGCACTCCTTCACAGACTGGTTTGCAACTGGGGGAAATTGTGTGGAAAAGATAATTCGGTGTTTGTTTATACGTGGCGTCGGGTGAATTTATGTGTGACAGGTCATAAGGGCTGGATTCGCTGGCAGGTTAATTGGTTAAGGTGTTTTATACAAGTTGTAACAGAATAAACGCAAGTCCTGGAAGTTGTTCATAATTGACTACTGAATCAATTACAGTAACTTTTAATATAGGTATTTTTTCAAAAATGATGCATTTTTTTATACTAACCGCTGATTAAGCCAAATAAAATTAAACCTTATTTCAAGGTAATAAGACTCGATTTTAAATGCATAAAATAATGCTAGTGTCAACACGATTTTCTTAATAAAAATAGTAAGCTTTAAAAAAATAAGCTTTGGTCATTGTATTATGCTTTTAACTCAATACTCTAATTGGGGTGTATGAGGTCTTGCGTTAATTATGTTACACCTTGTAGAAGTGGTTGCTTCCGTGAATAAACTCATAAATAGCAACTTGGTTCTCAGTCAAATCATAGGTACATTTCAAATGGGTACGTAAAAGGCACTTTTGAACGTCAAAATGTGCAAGAAGATAGAATTGATTCTAGACGTCTCCCAAAATGTTAGGAGAAGAATGGGCAAGAGACCGTTACTCTTTTAAAATGTTTTCAATATTTTGTATAAGTACCTACAGTCAGCAAAGGAGATAAGTATGCAGGATCGTCAAATACCTATAGTTGAAGTTTAGTAAGAAACCGATTGATGTTTTCGAATAAAATTTAATTTAATTAATAGAAAACAAACAGTTCATTTATCAAATTAAATTTCATTCGAAAACATCAATCGGTTTCTTAGTAAACTTCAATTATATTCGTCGACCCTGCATACTTATCTCCTTTGCTGACTGTGCATTCATTGTACAGGATGTCCCTGGAAGTATGGATCAAATCAAATACCCCGCTTGGCACTATGCGAAACGATTGAAAAAAAATTGGTCACAACTTTTGAAACGTAAAATAATTCTCAATCATCAATCATTCTCAGGATCAAAAAGTTTGGAAATGACCTTGCCCACGCCCCTATTCGATTTGATCCATACTTCCAGGAATATCCTGTATAATTACTTATTATATTATGTGAACTGCGCCGTTGGTCTTGTGGTCTCAAGCGCGACTGCTGACCGTGGGTTCCTGGGTTCGATATCCGGGTCGGGTAAAATGTTATTAGGTTTTCCATTTCTATTTTCTTAGTAACAGCCCGGATTTTGGAAGTTGGCGGTGTGATATCCCCGTGCCTCGGAAAGCACGCTAAGCTGTTGCTGCCCAGCTGTCATTCGTGGATCTTTGACAGTCGTTACGGGTCGTCAGAAGCCCAAAAGTCTGACAACCAGTCTTACCAAGGAGTATCGTGTTACTTAGTATCTAGGTTGTGGAGGTCAGATAGGCAGTCGCTCCATGTAAAATACTGGTATTTAGATGCATCCGGTTAGACTGGAAGCCGACCCCAACATAGTTGGGAAAAGCCTAGGCAGATTGATATATTATAGCTACGGATCTGTTATGTGCAGACTAAGCAATGCGAAACATTTTCATTTTGTATAGTGTTGAGCAATTACCGGCAGTTACCTCTAAACTCTATTTGCATGTTATAATTAAATACAAAACCATGTTCCGACCGTGGTGTACAGTCAGCAAAGGAGATAAGTATGCAGGGTCTTCGAATATAATTGAAGTTTAGTAAGAAACCGATTGATATTTTCGAATAAAATTTAATGTAATTAATAGAAAACAAACAGTTCATTTATTAAATTTTTCATTCGAAAACATCAATCGGTTTCTTACTAAACTTCAACTATATTCGACGACCCTGCATACTTATCTCCTTTGTTGACTGTACATGTTAACATACGGTGGATATGTCTGAGTGTTATGCTTTCAAATTAAGCCCCCGGGCTAGTCGTGGGTACCTTAATATCTTAGGAGATTAGGCTGGGTGCACGCGGACGATTAAGGGCCGCGTGATTTCTGAATGTCGAGTATATCATTTCTGGATTTATTTATTTACTAGCTGAGCCGGCGAACTTCGTGCCACCTCAGAATCAATACAAAATGTATGAGAATATGAGTAGTTATCTTGACTTGGCGTGATGAATTGACATCAATTACCTACATTTTCCTTTGTTAAAAAGTGTTTTTTTTTTGTGTAGAGTACACAGAAAAAATACACCTATGTATACTACTCATAATGATAACTTGCAATAAGCAAATAGGATATTTCATTGCTTTGTAATTTAATGTGTGAATTTAGCAAGTTAAACCATCATGATCAACTTCATTGGAAGCCTCTTCCAATTTGTGTTTGAAAAATACAATCCGGCCAACTGTGAGTCGGACTCACGCACCGAGGCTTCCGTACAAATTTGTAGTCCGAATGTAAATAGTTTATCACGGGAAAACATTTTTTTTTTTGTAATGTAATTTCAAATTTACAGTTTTCGGATTTTTCCCTTTATTTGTGCTACATAACATTGCTTCTTGTCAAATTTCATGATTCTAGGTCCCTATAGGTTTTGATTCCAAACTCAAACTCAAACTCAAAGCATTTATTTCAATTAAACCATTTCCAGGCACTTTTGAATTGTCAAAATTAACTAGTCGGTCAGTTAGTCAGAAAGTTGAAGCTAGTTGCCCATTCCAAAACGTAGATCTCTTGGAGAAGAACGGGCAAGAAACTCCAAGGACACTCTTTTAAATTAAGATATTACAAAATCCTGAGTACAGTATTCTTGTTGCTTCTATATGTGAGAACAATGTTATGAAGAAACAATTCAAGATAGTTATAAGATTAAAAAGAAGCCCTGGCAGCTAAGAGATGACCAGTCTCAACTGACAGCGCCCGTTCACGAACATGACGCATGGATCAGCACCATCCAGCTCAACCATTTTGAAGGGAACCGAATGATCCAACACACGCGCCACCATCAGTGAGACATTTAAGTGAGCATGACACATTCTCAACTGCCATGCTCTTTCAAGTCAATATAAAAAAAATTATAATGAACGGATCCATGGTTCTTACATTTACAAAATTTACAAAAAAAAATGCTTCTAAATTATACAAAACTATAGTTACCAATTTATTTACGAGATGAATAAAATTTTACTAGAAAGAGGTATAAGATATTAAAGTAACAATTAAAACTTGATTGAATTAAAAATACACATTAAGTTCGAATGTCAGAAACACTTAAAAAAAAAAAGAAAAGAAAAAAAGGGAAGCATGTCTTCCAAATATTGAAATTTTAACTAGTGAGCCCAAGTGTCTGTGGAGCAGGACCAGCATTTAGCCAAGCATTTTTATCTACGATATAATCATCCAACTTATAGTATGCTTGTCTACATAGTGTGCGTTTAATGCATGTTTTAAATTTCTTCTCATTTAGTTGAAGAATATCGAGTGGTATTTTATTATAACACTCTACACAATAACCCATAAAAGAAGTTTTTACTTTAGACAATCTGAAACGAGGTTGATCTAATTTGTTCCTATTTCTAGTGTTAAAATTATGCCTGTCACATATCTTACTAAAAAGATGTAGATTTTTTCGAACGTACATAATGTTTTCATATATATATTGACAAGGAACCGTCATGATGTTAATTTTTTTAAACAGTTCCCTTAGAGATTCACGTCTGCTGAGGTTGTAGATAGCTCTGATAGCCCTCTTTTGCAGAATGAAGATAGATTCAATATCTGCAGCCCGTCCCCACAACAAAATACCGTAAGACATGATGCTATGAAAGTAACTAAAATAGACCAGTCTCGCGGTATCCACGTCTGTTAATTGACGGATTTTCCAAACAGCGTAAGCGGCTGAACTTAGCCGCCCTGCAAGTGATGTTAAGTGAGGACCCCACTGCAGCTTTGAGTCAAGCGTGATCCCCAGGAAAACCGTATTTTCGACGAATTCAAGTATCTCCTTATTCAATACAACGTGACATTCACTACTTCTAACATTCGGTAAAGTGAATCTAATGCATTTAGTTTTTTTCTCATTTAATACCAAATTATTTACAGTAAACCAATTATGGACCACAAGCATAGCGTTATTTACGTCGTCAAGCTCCTGTGCACGTCTGCTTACTTTAAAAATCAGTGATGTGTCATCATCAAATAACACCATTTGTGGTCGGTTTTCCAGTAAATAAGGTAAATCATTTATATATACTAAAAATAAGAACGGCCCCAATATTGAGCCTTGCGGCACACCCATTTTGACTTTTAAACCCAAAGAATTTACACCGTTTATTTGAACTTGCTGAAACCTATCATTTAAATATGATTTTATTAAGCTAAGAGCGAGTTTACCCAGTCCGTAATGCTCAAGTTTCAAAAGCAGTGTTTCGTAATTCACGCAATCAAATGCCTTGGATAGGTCGCAGAAGATGCCTATTGCATCTTGTGCCTCTTCCCATGCGTCAAATATGTGTTTTAATAAGGTGACACCGGCGTCGGTTGTACAACGTCCTTTGGTGAAACCATATTGTTGATCGTGTAGGATGTTATTACGATTAAAATGATTGAGCATCTGATTTAACATTACTTTTTCAAACACCTTGCTGAAAACCGGCAAAACCGATACGGGTCTATAATTATTAGTGTTTTTGCTGTCCCCAGATTTGAAAAGTGGAATAACTTTACTGAACTTCATTAAATCCGGGAATACCCCTTGATCAACACACAAATTAAATATTAAAGCTAAATAGGGTGCAATTGTCTCAATAATGGATTGACAAACTTTAGTAGACAAGCCCCACAGATCTTCGGTCATTTTGATCTTAAGTTGCTTAAATGCCTTTATAATTACTGAAGGGTTTACATGTTTAAATTTAAATTCCACAGGACAGGCTGAGACATTCGCTCTTAATAATTCAATAGCAAGTGCGGGCGAGGAATTTAAAGTTTCTGTAGTTTTAATTGGGATATTGGTAAAGAAAGTTGCAAATTCCTGAGCAACATCGATGTTATCGCTAATAAGGCCACGGGAAGTGTTCAGTGTGTAATCAGTATTATGTTTTTTATTCCTGTTCGTTTCATTGTTAATAATTTTCCAAACTGTCTTTATTTTATTGTCTGCTGATTTAACCTTGTTGCTAATGAAGGAAGCTTTAGCTGTTTTGCAAATATTTTTAAAAGTTTTAGAATATGTAGCAACATACTTATTAAAAGTATCCGTGTTAATATACGGCTTAAGGCCATACAGTTCAAATAATCTTTCCCTACTTTTCCTGATTCCTTTAGTTGCCCAGTCACTGAATAAAAACTTAGGGCAAATAGTTTTAGATTTCTTCTTAAAAGAATTATTGAACTCTGTTTGCACTAACGAAAAGAATTCTTCATACAAAATATTACCACTATTCATATTTAGGCCCTGAGCACTTAACTTATTAATTAAAGTGTTATTAAACTTTTCCAAATTTCCCGATGTTATTGGTCTAAATTGAATCTGCACTTTTTGTATTGGTGTGTTGGACTCAAAAGAAACGGTTTGACCGCTGTGATCGGAAGGGAGATAATTTACAATGGCTTTATCTAAATATTCGCAGCAACAAAAAACATTATCAATACATGTAGCAGTAGCTGTAGTTATTCGCGTTGGTTCCAAGAACACATTTGACAAATTAAATGATTTAAAGAGGCTTAATAATCTACTGCTATTTGAATTATTTTCCAAAATATTAATATTAAAGTCACCACAAACAATTACTGATTTATTACCAGTTGCCAGTTTTCCCAAGACATCTTCCATTACAGACTCAAAAATAGAGTAGTTTTGATAGTTTGGAGGTCTGTATACGCACACTATAAAATGCTTATCCAGCTCAACACAGGACAGTTCGATGCTATGTTCGACCGATAGTTCCACTATGTCTTTACGAGTCTTATATTTTACACAATTTTTAATTAGGATTAATGAACCTCCACGCAGCATGGATTTTCGGTTAAAGCAACTGCCTACACTATAGTTCTCGTAATTAATCAGCATTTCGTGTTCTTTCAACCAGTGTTCAGTAATACAAATAATATCAAACATTGTTTTTTCTAAAAACAATTCCATTTCTAATAATTTGGAAGACAAACCTTGAATATTTTGATGAAACAATTTCAAGGAATTCTGCTTAGCCCCTTTTTTACAATTAACTAATTGAGAGCTAGAAGATACCTTGTTGGAGGTGAGATTAACAATATTGTTTTTGGTAACTTCTGTTGTCTTACTGACTAGTTTAAATTATTGTGGCTAACCACCTTAATATTAGTATTATTACTAATTTTTGTGGTGCTAATTACATCAGACTTCGACATAATACTTATGTCTGAGTTAATAATAAAAGCTAATAGCCATGCTATTTGACGTCTAAAACTAATAGGCAGATACCCTGTATCCCTAGTCGATTTTAATTTCTCAACAAAAGTGTTGGTGTCAAAAAATATAAGTTTGTCACTATAGTGATTAGCTAACAACTGCATCTGGTTATTTAGCTTATGTATATAATGATTTTGCCTACTTGATAAGTGCTCAAAATATGGGAAAGCACACAATATTATTTTCTGACAATTAATTTTCAAGATTTCAGTGACACTGTCAGTGATGTCATCTATTTTTACATTCACACTATTACCTACAAGTACAGAAATAATGGCATTTGAATTATATTTATTGCTAGGTATTGATGACATTATCTCTTTGTAGGATTTCCTAGGCATACAATAATTAACAGCAGACTGATTCAGGTTGTTACTCAATAACTTACCTAACCCTCTCCCTAAACTATCTGAAAACATAACAGAACAACAAAATTTACTAGAAGAAGTGACAGCTCTGTAAGTCTCTGTCTGTGCTACTTGAGATGTACCTTGTACAGCATGTGGTGTATCTTGATTGGGGATACATTCCCGAGCTCCTCCAGACTGAGACGGGTCCTCCGTTACCTCAAGTTGGATAGCCTCAAGGTTGGATTCCCTTTGACAAGCACATTGATGTGTGCTCAGAGTCATCGGGTCCACTCTACCAGCCTCCTCATTACACATTTCTACCAACTCGTTTGCAGCAAGGATGTGTTCCTTTATTTGTTTTTGAGAGCTCACATACTTAATATAATGTAAATTCCGGAACATAAACACCCATATCTTCTGATTGCGTTGACTTAGAAGTTTGATTTTTTCACTGCTTCAAGGGATTGCAGCTTTGAGAATTTGATATTAATTTCAAGTTGATAACTCTTTGCGTTCCTGAGAAAAAAGATCTTGACCGACTTATAGAGAGACGGACGGATAAGGGTTCCGTTTTTCCTTTTAAGGTACAGAACCCTAAAAACATAAAGAAATAAGTAAATTACAACAGTAACAAGACATGTCGCCGACTTGATAAAGTATTAGTGGAAAGTCGCCGGTCTGTCCCTCTCCGAACCCGACCCTATGACCCAGGGTTATCTAGAACAGGACCGGTGATTGTAAATGTCGGCCATATGTGATTGATGACCCACTGCCTGTGAAAGTACCTAGGGGAACTAAACATAGGCAAGCCAGCCGTCACTTGTTGGTAAAGTTGATAAAATGTCGACGTTTCTTTTTACCGACTTCACAAAAAGGAGGAGGTACTATGTTCGGATGTTTGTATGTTTTTTTTTTTGTTCATCGATTACTCCACCAATTGTCAACGGATTTTCAAAATTTTTATTTGAAAGGGTATGCTCCCGAGGTGGTCCCATTGTCACCAAATCGGAATCTGATGAGGGAATCCCATGGAAATCGAGGGAAACCCTCAAATTTTGTAGGCACACCTATAGCGATTTGGGTATTTTTCATAGTAACTCGTGCATTTGATCTCAGAAAGCATCATTCGGTGAAGTGGAACTGATGATGAAGACCACAGATGGCCATCGGAACTAACAGTATACGATACGCTATTAATGTACAGACGTACAGACCAATAATTATCTAAGCATGCACGGTATTAAAGGAACTATTTACAGACGTCAGTACATCAAGCTACCCGAAAGTGTCAAATTTTCCCAATCAACATTAAACCTTATGCTTTAGCGATAAAGTTGAAAATCTATTAAAGAAATTTGACAGATGGTAGTAGCTTGATGTGCTGGCGTCTGTATTAGCCATCATTTTACTCATAAATACCCGCTCATACATATATTGCAGTGTTGCGAAGTCACTTTTGATCCTTACCTGGAAAAAATAAAAATAAAACATTAATTATGTTGTAATTAACAAAATAATTCATGCACATCAATTACTCCTATAATCTTCCAGACATATTAATCTCAATTCAAAAATTTGTATGAAATATTGAGTTTCATACAAATCTTTGCTGACATCTTGATAAACCAATCCGCACAGGGCCATCTCTTCAGCTTTATAAAATGGATTCGTTGTTATAGAGGCATTAGAACTACACACTATATGAAAATTTCAACTGTCTACCTATTACGGCTCATGAGATATAGCAAACTGACAGACAGACATACTGACGGACGGACAGACGAACGGATGGACGGACGGACAGCAGAGCTTAAGCTTGTGAAGATGGATGGATGTTTGTTACTCTTTCACGCAAAAACTACGGAACGGATTTAGATGAAATTGGCATACAGATAGTTTAAAACCTGCACCCTAATTGCGTAACACGCTATCAATCGGAATCTGAATCGTTTTGAAGCAAATTGCTAATCCATTGCTTCTTAAGTTCGAAAAGTTTATCTGCTCAACACGTAAATAACGCAATGAATGTTGTTGAATTGTCAAAATGAAACCGATTCCAATTAATAATGTGTTACGCAATTGCCCCGCCGAAATAACACACAGGAGAGTTTTTATTCCCACGGGATCGAAACTTATGCGGGTGAAACCGCGGGGCGCTGCGTTGCTAGTAATAAAAATAAAATAAAGTTAAAAATCAAAGGGAATCTACATACAAGAAACGTATTTTTGGTTCGGAACCCTTCGTGTGCGAATCCGGCTCGCTTTGGATGCTTTTTTATGAATCAATTTACAGAAATAGATTATGATTCTCCTGTCCTTAACCCAATTTATTTGTAGTCGCTGCAACATGTCTTTTTAACACGCTTTTATTAGTTTCACCTGTATGTATGTTTGTTTGTTTGTATGTATGTACGGTAACTGACTCGTTTGGGCTCGATTTTGCCCAACTTTAAGCGATCTGGGGGCCGATTCTACTAACAAAATTGTTCAAAAACGCAATGGAACCACAGCTGAATCACGGCTGCTAAGCGTTTTCATATTCTAATAATGAACAACGATTCAACTGCGGTTACGTTTTAGTTTAAGCCAACGATCGATCGAAATAATTTCAAAATATATTTTGCTAACAAAATCGAACATGAGCGTGACGTGGTAACACAGGTTACCCGCTGTTACGTTCCCGCTACCATTCAGTTACGATTCAGCTTAGGTTTAGTTTCCAGTTTGCTTATGAAATAGTAGAATGACTTTATAAGTAACTATCGAACGGCGAACGAAATCGAACTGTTACTTTAACGCAATTGAACGTGTAACGTTGCAAATTAGTAGAATCACCCCTCAGATTAACTTTAAACGTTGTAGACTTATCAACGACCGACGACAATACAATATTTTGCTAAGCTGCTTTTTATATCACATTTCTATATTAACTCTATGTTTACAACTAACTACTACTTAATTATATATTTACAACAATCAATATCGAGTACCCCACGCTTTTTTTTACAATGAAATTAATTTTCTTTTCATAACTTTATTTTTATTTTGGAAGTTTTGAAACATTGAGTTAGTATGTTTTTAATAACAGTTGAATAAAATATAAATATAAAAAGTTATTTCCTGATTTTTAGTTCGATTTGCTATTAAAGCGTGTTTTTTTAAACTATATTTTCTTGTACACTATCTCATCCACATCATGTTCCCATACAAATATGTTCACACAATTATTACGATAGCACTCAGGTAGAATCTTGAAACCAGATTAGATTTTAATACTGTAATTTAGAAAAAAAATCCCACGACTTATCTTGGATCTTAGAGGGTTATGTTATTATACTTATATAAGTTAGTCTGGGAAAGAAATATACGAAAGAAAGAATGAGTTAAGTTGTTCAGGTTATTGCTATTTGCGAATGTCTGTGCTTAGTCTGTATTTTATTTAGTAAATGGGCTTAGTAAGTCTGGCAAAAAATGATAAATTATTTATTTCTGCAAGTAGGTCTGTACAAACACTTTTACACGTCCTACTAATATTATAAATGCGAAAGTTTGTGAGGATGGATGGATGGATGTTTGTTACTCTTTCACGCAAAAACTCCTGAACGGATTTTGATGAAACTTTACAGTAATATAGTTTATACATCAGAATAACACATAGGATACTTTTTATCCCGATATTCCCACGGGATCGAGACTTACGCGGGTGAAACCGCGGGGCGCAGCTAGTAAATGATAAATTATTTATTTCTGTAAGTAGGTCTGCCTGAGAAACACTTTTACACGTCAATCATATTTTTTTAAACTAGGTGAGGTCGGCGTTTCCTATCTGGCTACTCTGAGGTCACAGTCTCTTTTAAAGTCCAGACAAAATCTTGGTCAGATCATGTGAAGACCATGTAGATTGGTGTCTGAAATGGTCTTTTGAGGAAAGAACCACACAGATTTAGGGGACCTGTCCAGTCAGTGCTGGATTTGAGATAAACCATATGTACAGAGGCCACCACATCAAGCTACCCGAAACTGTCAAATTTTCCCAATCAACTTTGAACTTTATTCTTTAGCGATAAAATTTAAAATCTATTAAATAAGTTTGACAGATTGTAGTAGCTTGTTGCTGGCGTATGTACAAAAAATTATAACATATCATCACGCCTGTAAGCCCTGAAAGGTTAGCCAGAGGTGTGCCTTTAATTTTTAATTTATATTTAAGTCCCATGTCATAGGGGGCGAATCTATAGCCTATAAACCGGGCACATTTCCAGAATCCGGGATGCTAATGAGAAATTCCTATACAACATGTAACTTTAAATGTGCAAAACCTGAAAATAGTTTGTTCATAATTGACTACTGAATCGACTTCAGTAATTTTTAAAATAGGTTTTTTTCTTAAAAAATTATGTATTTTGCCATACTATCCGCCGATTGAGTCAAAGAAAATTAATTAATAATTCTTATTTTAAGGCAATAAGATTCAATTTTAAATGCATAAACTAATGCTAGGATCAACATGATTTTCTTATTAAAAAACGTTAGCTTTAAAAAAAATAGTTTTGGTCATTGTATTATGCTTTTAACTCAATGTTCTAATTGGGGTGTATGAGGTTTTGCGTATTTAACGTTACACGTTATATAAAAACCCCAATAATACTCTGCCCGACCCGGGAATTAAACCCAAGAGCTCATGCTTAGCAGTTGTGCTTGCGTCCACTAGACCAAAGCTATATTAATTTATTCATCTATCTAGTTAGATTATGTAATATTATGTTAATACAAGATAGCATAATAACAGTATTTTAACTGTTACCATATTTCAAAGTAAACTAACAACTCATTTCAAAACAAACAAACTTTTTTGTGCATGCCATGGTGGCGCCACTATTAACGGAACCATGTCAAATATGCGTCAAATTCAGTACATTCTATATTAGTGCCCTATTTCGCCACACGCATAAATAAGTTTGTCGGTCTAAATTGTTGTGGTTATTAAGTTGACAGTTGATGCGTGTTGTCTATGGTAATTTATGTTGTCTATGACCGTTCGTTTAGCGGTAGGGGACGCCTGGGCATGCCCATGTCCAACTGTGGACATGCTTGAAATGTAATGGTTATTATTTTGTTGCCTCCTTCGACAAAATAACTAGAGATACACAGGGTTATTTTAAATTGGCTAGCTAAATTCCGCAGGCGCGATGGCTATCAATATGTAATCATGATAAAAGAAAAAAAAAACTTAATTTGATGTTTTTTTTTGTTGGATCATCGACCGCACGTATCGTGAATTTACTTGAAATATCATTAGAAGAAAAAAAAATGTACGAACTTCACAGACGGGATGGGTTTAGATATCCAACACGATAAGAAAACAGTTTTTCTCAAGTCATACTTCAAGTTTAAACACTAACATAGGTCTTTGACCTCCCAAAAAAAAACCATCAAAAGTTTTTATTTTATCGTATTTACCTACATATCCATACCGATCGCATCTGCGGAGTTTAGCTAGCCAATTTAAAATAACACTGTATATAAGATCGATAGACTTTAGAAATAAGAGCCTAATTTATCAAAAGCAGTACTCAGAATAATAATTATTGTATTTTGCCGAATTAATATAATTATATAACAGACTTAAAATAATAATAATATCTACAAGTATATAAAAAGAAGGGGAAATAATCAAAGGGCATCAAAAAATTCGTCCGCATCGCTGTCAACAGGAAACGTGCCCAAAAGGCTGGCAGCATTGCCACGTTGTATGGCAATGCTGATTCTTTGGCCAAAAAATAGGCCAGCCCTCTGGTCACGTGAAGAGTCGACCAACCGCTTTGCGATGTCTCGAAATAATAAGTGGGCACTCGGGCCCCATGGCCCTAGTGTTTCTACCCCAAACGGCTCAAACAAATAAGTTCCAAATAGATTGGAGTATTTGCGCCGTTTGAGGTTTTCCGCACCTGCAGCAGCCGCCCCAGCACAGCTCACCGTACATGGAAGATGGGATGGCGCAAGGGTGTCGACACATGTTGCATCCCACACCAAAGGCCTACCCATCTTCCAAGGCAATATGGTCATTCCGTCTGGTCTCTTTCCATCGTCGCGTGCCAAGCCATTGGGTTCTAAAACAGCTGGCACCCCGGCGGTGACAAGAGCACGACGGATGATGTCATTGATGCTGGCATGCCGTGCTATCCGGCCTGCGCTTTTACTGCAGGATAAGCCATGGTGTCCGAGGCAGTCGACACCTTCACCACAATGGCAGCGATGCGGAGCCACGCAAGGGGCGCCCAGACGCAGACAAGTAGCGAGCCGGAAGGTGGTGTCACCCATCAAAGTGCCTATGTTGGGTGACGGTAGCGCCTGAAGCCAGAGGCCCGACTCCCACTCACCCACAGCCAGTAGGCGGGCACGCTCAGCAGTGTTGGTGGACGTATTAATAAGATTATTCCGTACCAACCTGCAGAGCGGCTCATCCCACTGCCTCTGAGAAGATGGGTTCGCGGGCCGATCTGTATCCGGGCAAGCCATTTTCCAGGCGTTCACCGCGTCGGCCAAGCACGGCACTTCAGAGTCAACCAGGGAGGGGGCTAAAATCTTCCCGGTTAACTTTTCGGTACTGTGGACAGAGGACAGGAACGCCGGTAAGCTAATACTAGTAATTTTGCGGACGCCGAGGCCACCAAGACGGATGGGTAGTGTGGCTTGCAACCACGCTCGGTCGTCCAAGGCCACATTTAGAATGGATGTTAGAGTGCTGCGAATAATTTGGTCAATTTTGTCCAAGAGGTGTGGCTGCTTCCATAAAGGGGAAGAGCGTAAAAAATATATAAAATTTGGGCCAAAACAACAGTATCTGATCAGGGTGAATGCCGAATGTAAATTAATTTTGGAAAGTCTATCCGAAATGTCGTTGAACTCTTTGATTTTATCTTCAATGAATGGTGAAAAACTATCTTCCAAAATTGGGGAACCTAGGAGGTGTAGTGATCTTTTTTCTAAAATTTTTATTTGTGGGGCTATTGCATTAAATTTTTCTAAGGTCAATAGTCTGTCGGTAATGTCAGAAAGGTAAATTTCGCATTTTGAGGGGTTAAGGTCCAAGCCAATAGATTTAAATTCGTGTTTGAGAAGTTGTAGGTCTTTCAAAACAGTGTCTACATCACCTCCTAGCGTTCCATCATCTAAATACCAAACGTTGAATTTTGAATTTAGCTTCTGGATAATAGGATGAATGACCAAACTGAAAATGACAGGCCCGAGAGGGTCACCTTGTTGGCATCCTACTGCAGATTCCAAAACATTGTCCTTATATAATAATTTGGAAGGGTGTCTGTAACACTGCCACATGAAACCATAAATTTCGGGTAATTCCTTTTTGACTTCAGCCAACAAAGTGTCCCTGTTAACAGAATTAAAGGCGTTCTTCACGTCAACCTTGAGGATGACCTCACCTTTGTTCGAGTTTAAGAATGTGGAAAGGGCATGAACGGCGGCCTCACAGCCCCCTTTCGAGCCAAAACCAAGCTGCAGGGGCTGAAACTTAGCTGTAAGCGATTCGCTATAATGCTTACAGCATATTTTGGCCGCCGTACGCCTGTAAGTGCAACCAACGGCGATGGGACGAATGCCGCCGTCACTCTTGCGCAGGGCACATAGGTTGGCCCCGTACAAGACATCGACGACGGCCTCGTTCACACCGCCGGTGAGCATGAGGTTAATAAGGGCCGCAAGCTCCTTCAAAAGCGACTCACCGGCTTCCCCAGCGCTTGAACTCAGTAAATCTTTGAGATGTTGTGGAGTCAGGCCGTCGAGGCCGCCGGCGGAACCATTTCTGAAAGAGCTCACGGCTGCAATTAACTGGGGGGCCGAAACATTTAGAAAAGTTGAATTTAGGTCGGTAGGGTCGGGGGGGTCGGGAAAGGTGAGTCCATCCGCAGGCGCTGGGTGTTTACTCTCGAGAGCTGATAGCGTTTCTGGAGAGTAAGGCGCCACCACATCGCTGCTGAATAGTATCCTAGCCGCTCCCTTGATGTCACCTTCACTTAATTTTGATTCTACATGTGAACACAAGCCTTTTTGTGATTGGTTGTTAAATGCAGGTAATTTTGGATCTAAAATTAGGTTCGAATGATTGCAGTTGTCTTTAATTTGGTTTGTTAAGGATTTTTTAGTTGCTAAATTTTTCTGGACATGTAGAATCCTAAAAGGGAAGGTGAGTAGTAGCTCCCAGGCACTTAGTGAGTTCTCCTGGGTCGCAAGACGGAGACATCGCGACAAATTCAGTGCAACAGACCGTCTCGCGCCCCGGGGAACTCTCTTTAAAACCGGGGTAGAATTTTTGAATTTGGCTAGCGTTTGCCACAAGGTTTGGTCTGGAATTGTTGATGTTCGGGATGTAGCTAGGGGGCTCAAAGGTACACTATGTGTTTTATGGATCTTGCCATAGTGTATCCTCAGCCCCCGTTCGCCTTTAAAAAAGCGTGCCTGTGAGCAATAAGGGCATCTCACCAGCTGGATATCGAGCGATGTGACAGGTTGACTGGCACTGTTTCCGGCGTCGCTATTGCCGTCATTGATCATAAATATTTTTTTGTTACACTTACCTATAAAAATTAAAATAAACTATATACACAATCACATGCACTAAAAAACAAACATAATATAAAAAATACAAAACCAATTTTTCACTATTTACACTGACGGCCGATTGTCACACTTGACGAGTGCTGCGCAGTCGCGCTCGGAGCCTGGAGCGCCGCGCATGCAGGGCGCAGCCCTCGCAACCACGGTTGAATTTTTTTACACAAATGATTAATATATACAATCCTTTTGATTGGTTTTTATTTTGTAAATGTTAAAACTTTGCAGGCCTTGTAGACTTCAGATCTGTATATGTATTTCCTGCGCCGCGCATGCAGGGCGCAGCCCTCGCAACCACGGTTGAATTTTTTTACACAAATGATTATTTATACAATCCTTTTGATTGGTTTTTAATTTGTAAATGTTAAAACTTTGCAGGCCTTGTAGACTTCAGATCTGTATATGTATTTCCAGATTGAATCCCGAACAGCTTCTTTCGAACAATATTTTTTTTTCCTTCAAATCAAAACCAGAGCCCCACACTCTTGTCTAGCCCGTTAGATTTCACTGCGCCGGCGATGCACGCTTGCCCTGGTTATTTATTTAAAGCTTTTTATTTAGATTTTCTTTCCATGGGGCCTTTGACGTTTTTTTTTGTGTTATTAATTTATGCGATTTTTTTTTTTTTTTTTTTTTTTTTTTTGCCGTAAAAAATTGGTACAGACGCTAGCATAGCTACCAGAAACTGTCAAATTTTCCCAATCAACTTTGAACCTTATACTTTGGTGATAAAGTTGTAATTAAAGAAATTTGACAGATTGTAGTAGCTTGATGTGCTGGCGTCTGTACTTAGTGAAAATGGTCCGAAGTGTATTTTCCTTTGTATAAACAAAAAAGGATTTTTTTAGTGCTGGGACAACGTTCTTTTCAATAAAATTATGACATTACTGTTAGTGTTAGCCTGCATCATCCCACAGCTGGGCAAAGGCCTCCTCCCATAAATTCCAGGTCTTTCGCTCCAGGGCTAGAGTGGACCACTGGTCGTCTGTTTTGTCCAGATTATCCTGCCATCTTCTACGGGGATGCTACGCCGTCTGCCACGACGCCTTCAACCTGCGTCAGAGCTTCACGTGGTGGTTATTTTGGCCCACAGCTTATTTGGCATACGGCAGACGTGGTCAATCCCACCCACTTCAGCTTAGCGGTTTTTTAAACGTGAGTAATCTGTATCTTTAAGCGCAACGTTATTTTTTTATAAAATTCTTTCGCTCACATCACAACATAATATTAATATATAATAATATATCAAATAAGGAAGCCATGTAGTAATTAATTATTACTACATTGACGTCATAAAAGATATATAAGCCTGCGAGTGTGTGAAAATGGCGCGAAAATTGACTGACACGGAACTGCAATTTTATATCTATTACGCAATTCATTGGAACGTTATAAGGCACATAATAATTAGAAATTTATCGTAATAAAACTTTTATAGCTTTAACACAACCTGCATTTCTATTCACAATCATAAAGCATCGTTAAGACCACCATAATATGCAATTAAACGAAAAAACACCCGCCATAATTACGTCTTGACAGGCCACCATTTTGTGCCACAGATAATAGAACGCCGATAGATTGATATCGGTTTCACACGATCTGCCTACGACCCCGATTACTATCAAGATGGTATAGAACCTCTTTTAAGTATTAATTGTCTGAGAAAGTTATTAACAATGAGTGACGTCTAGGGGAGTGATTTATCAAAATTACAAGTTAATAGAGACCGTGTATGTTGCTTGTTGTTGTTTTTTTGTTTTGATTTAGCTTCTGTTGGGACTGTTGTGGTGTCTTTAATTAGATCTGCAACTGTATCAGTGCAAGACGAATTAAAGGAAAACGGAAGAGAACCACACCACAGCCCACCCCGACTACAAAAAAAAGAAGGTACTGGCTACAAATAAATGAGGACGAGTATCATAAATATCAGCGTTGGATAATTAAACGTACCTAAGTATAAGTAATTTATATTCTATCTCTACGTATCAACATTTTATTAAAAAAAGCTGTTGCCCGCGAATTCGTCTGCGATCCGGGATGAAAAATAGCCTATGTCTTACCCAGGTTATGGTTTATCTGTGTGCCAAATTTCATCCAAATCCATCCAGCTATTTTTTTAACAAGCAAACAAACTTACTATCGCGTTTATATTTGCAAGGATTATGTAAAAGTTTGTGAAGGTGTTTGGGGTGAATACTTTCTTTAGAACTTAGAATAGTTTCACCAAAGTACGTAAAAGCTTTTCCCAAGGATGAGAATGACTTCGCGGGAAACATCGAGTTTAAAAATAAAATGTACCTATCAACCGCATTGGTTGTGGTTAAACTGGAAACTTAACTTGTTAGCCTAGTCCATGCGAATTATTTACAATAAAATAGTTGTTTTAAAAAGTCAGTTAGTGTATATTTCACACATCTCGGCATCTAGATCATCGCAATGAATATTATTAAGCTGTCAAAACAAAGTCTCTAACTATTGCGAGTGTCTAACGAAATTACACTGCAGCTCCTTACCGTGGTGTACCTATTATTTTTTGTAAATAAAATATAATCATTTATAAGTAGTTTTGAAACAGGTTGAAAGAATTTAGAAGTGATTAGAGATCACTGTTTCACTTTACATTTTGACGTTTAAACGTCACTTAACTTTTATCATCGTTTACAAAAAAAAAAAAACCCATAATCCTAGAAGCAACTATGCTTTTATAAGACTCTAAAACTTTTTTAAATTTATTTAATTATTATGCCTGTTATTGAATAACAGCGAGAGGAATTTAATTCCAACCGGAGGTCCAATGATAAATCTCACCTTTTTTTTAAATAAATTAATTACTACATCGTCTACCTAGCCTTTTCCTAACTATGTTGGGGTTAGACCTCTATCGTATGCTCCACCGTGTCCTCCGGGCGATCCAGACAATGGTAAAACCCGGGCGTTTCCTCCCGCGTCATACGGAACAGGAACCTTCCGAAGCAACTGTGTCCAGTGAGGACCTGCGTCAGGCGGAAGTTGAGGGCGTCGTGGCGCCTCTCTAGCCACTTCTCAAAGAGGGTATTTATCGCCGCAATAGTTTAGTTACCCCCATCAATAAATTGAAAATCTATTTAGTCCGTCAGTTAGAGTATTGGAAAATAATGGACACGTATTTTTTGTTTTTGTAAATCAATGAATATTGACAAAGATAAAACGCATCAAAACTCGGGAGTGGGGGCTCGTGACGTCAGAACGCACTAAACATTATACCAAGGTGTGACGTATTGAGAATTTTAAAAGCGTCGTATCTTCGTCCATTTTGGTTTATGTAACAAAAGAAAAAATACGGGTCAAATATTTTTTGATATCTCATCTAACTGACGGACTAATTAGATTGTTTCAGTTGACAAGCCTATTGTGCTCACCTCACTTTTAAATCCTATCCAAGCAAGTCCAATTCAGTTTTGTTTTTCAGTGTAATACTGACCTCCGCAATCGAGGCCTTTGCCCAGCAGTATGACATTAATGGCTAATAAAAAAAAGCGATATCATGGGATGAGTTATATATTGACTAGTATATTCAAAGTACGTCCATTGAGTAACTATAAGGCGTGCGCTTGAAATCTTAGAAGCAACTGATTAATTACCACCTTTTATTCAATTCTAAAATAAACATATTATATAAAAATTCAACAAATACACCATAATGCATCAATACATTCAAGATGTATTCTAAAATTGGCGCGCACAGGTGCGTTAAACGAGTTCTGCAAAAAGCCGGGATTACACACGGCTTAAAATGTAAAACACTGCGAATTTAAGACCTGCCATTAAAGAAATAAAACTTATAAAAAGTCTCCATACTAAACTTGTAATAACTCGAGAACCAACAAATTGCGATGATGCTTTCATGATGTGCAAAGACACCGTGCATTAAAGTTCTTTTTTAAAGTAACAATGTAAAAAGACCTGGCTCCAGAGAATATATTAATGTCGCTTAAAAAAAAAAACAACAATGCCGGCGGGAAGGCGGTCTATTTTTAAACCAGTGTCAATTTTGCTTTTTTCCCGCGTTGCGGAGTCGTGAACAGTGTTGTAAGGTTTGCTAGTTTTAGGGTCCACAAAGTTAGAACGATGCGTTGCCGCGTTTGGAACATTTTATTCATATCAACTTCGAAAAGGAGGACGTTCTCCAGCGTGACCAGATTTAGCAGAATTCTGCGATTTTAGCAGAATTTTACCACCAATTTAGGGTTTAGCATATTATGTCGCAGATTAGAAAAAGTTGGCAGTTTCTAGCAGAATCCAATAAACCCTTGTCAGAAATTTGGCAGAATTCAATTCGTCCTATTTTTCTTGTTGTACTGGCAGAATTCTGCTAAATCTGGTCACGCTGACGTTCTCGACAGTTGACTGTATTTTTTTTTTGTACGGCAATTGTGGATCGATTTGGAACATTCTTTTATGGATAAGGTATGCCTCAGGGGTGCTCTCGTATAAATTTTATTATTAACTGAGCTTATGTAGTGTTTGAGCTAGTTTCGCTAATTACGTATTTAATCCACTTTGTGTATCGTGATGATGTTATAATACTTCCTATCACTGTTGTTTACATAGCAAGGAGTGGTATATGGTTGGGTAGGTAACATATCTAAAAAGTGAAAAATAAAAACACTTTCATAAAAAAAAAAAAAAAATACTATAAAGTAAAAATTACTTTAATTTTGGAAGTCGGTGGCAAAAAACTAAAATACAGAATTTTTACTTTGTGTTGTTTTTTTTTTAAAGTGGGTTGTTTTTTTTTTTTTTGTAAAAAATCGTTTTTTGTTAGAAAAGCCTTTCTTTTTCTAACAATAGATCAGGCTGTTCATTCTGTCCCTGTCACTCACTCACGGATCTTGTTAGAAGAATGGAAGATACATTTCAATTTCGTCCCATGTCCTACTTTTTTTTTTTAAATCTACGTAATTTTCTTGTATCTCACTGTCAAACAACAGTTTTAAGTGTCAAGTTAACTATATTCAAAGTAGTGACGTTCTGTTTCATACAACAATTGTGCATAAATAATGGTAGGTTGTTAGTCTATGGTATGTTGTCTATGGAGTCGGAACAGGATAATAACATAATTCTCTTAGTCTGCTAGGTTACATGCTCTGTGAGTCTAAGCTATCATAACTTAAGGAAGGAACACTTATTATTATTTGTTGCTACGTTTGATTTTTTCTTTCTTACATAGTGTGAAGTGGCGTAAAGTACAGACGCCAGCACATCAAGCTACTCGAAACTGTAAAATTTTCCTTATGCTTTAGCGATAAAGTTGAAAATCTAATATAGAAATTTGACAGATTTTAGTAGCTTGATGTGCTGGCGTCTGTACATTAGAATAGATAATTATGATTGTACTTTGTCGACCCTCTAATAATTCCCATTTTGCGCTCCTTAAAATATTATTGAACACTTTAATATAATGATTGCGCCTCTTTTTGTGAACCTCAAACAATTCTATTGAACAAACTGATCAAAATAAATACCGACTGACTAGTTTTGATCAGTGAATTATGTTATTAAAGTTAATTAAAAAACATTGACGAGGCTCTAACAAAAATTTACCAATCTGCCAATTTTTTTCCAATTATATTGGAATCGGGTTCCAAGTCTAACCGGATGCAGCTATAGATACCAGTATTTTACATGGAGCAGTCACTCCTGCCTATCTGACCTCCACAAACCAGTTACTGGGTAACACGATACCCCTTGGTAAGACTATCCGCAACGTCTGTCAAAGATCTACGAATGACAGCTAGAATCAACAATTTACGTGCTTTCCGAGGCACGGAGGAGTCTCGATATGGAATGGTCGGTCACCCATCCACGGACCGACCTCTACCAGCGCTTTTTATTATTTTACCACGAACCACAGAGCACACCATCGCCTTTAAATTCCATCCAAGAGCGATTCAATTTTGTTTCCTAGTGAAATATTGACGTCCTTAACAAAGCGATATCATGGGATGAATTATTTATAGACTTGTCTATTGGAAATGATTGGAAAGCACACCCATTGAGAAGTAATAAGACCGTCATGGCCCCAGGTGTATCAATAACAGATGCAAATGGATCTGGAAAGCCGGTGTGAATTCCAGATGTAAATAATAATAATATATGGCAACAACAAGAAGCAACATGTCGCACTTTCAGAATAGTAGTGACCTAACTCAAAAATCTAAGAAATCGAGTTGCATATCAAAAAATACTACATACATAGCATAAATACTGACTGCACAGCAAATAATACTGACTGCACAGCAAATTCGCATAATACTAAACGACGTCAGGGGCACCCCGAGGTTCGGTTTGGAAGTTCCTTTAAACCCTGCAGACAGAAATATAAGCCCCGCCCAGCGGGGCTCCGTCGACCTGACGTAAAAATCGCTGTACGCTGCGAAAATAAATTGTAGTGTGTTTAGTGATATTTTGAGTTGAATATTTTGCTGTGCAATCAGTAATTTTGATGGCAATTCAGAATTTTATTGCATAGAAAAAGGATATTTTTTCATTTGCGTTTAAATACTACCCTAAGTGAATATTAAAAAAGCCACGTTTCGCGTCGCTTCTTCGCTTCACTTAAAAGTGCGTACCTTTTAGTGACCCTCTATGATCGTAACTCTATTTCTTAGATTTTTGAGTTAGGTCACTACTATTCTTAAGGTGCGATGTGTGAGGGTGTGTGTGTGTATAATTTTCCCTCTATGTTGAATCGTTGAGCTACACAATTACTGACTCATGCGTGCACTGACTGGACAGGTCCACTCAAATCTGTGTTTCTCTTGGTCGAAGGGACTTATTAAAAGCCTAAGTAAAAACATAATTCGCGGTTTGGCTCTCGCCCATTTTCCCCTCCAGTATTAGACCAATTTAAACGAATTTAAAATTAAAACGAACGACTATTTCATAAATTGAATCAGAAGGATATATACTGTGTCCCTATGTTTTTTTTTTTTTTATATAAATAGTTGTCTTTGTACACGAGGCCTCTGTTGTCAGCGGCTTAAATCGGCATTTTTTGAAGGTTCTAGTGCTTATAAAATAATGTATCATCAAAAAGGAAAACATATATACGGTGACTGGTAATTAGTGACCGATACTTAAACACGTGCTTGTACTCATGATAACAAACAACTTTTACTATGGGACCAAACCTGAAATCGCGAAAAAAAAATCAGCTGTTCCCTACATTTATCTTCGTCTATCTCGTCAAAATGTAGGGAACAGCTGATTCTTTTTTCGCGAATTCAGGTTTGGTCCCATAGTAAAAGTTGTTTGTTATCATGAGTACAATCACGTGTTTAGGTATCGGTCACTAATTACCAGTCACCCTATCTAGATGGACGTATGTCAAAAAAATCAGCTGTTCCCTACAGCTGATGTTTTTTTCGCGATTGCAGCTTTGGTCACTTAGTAAAAGTTGTTTATAATGATGAGTACAATCTCCCATTTCGGTTTGTCGCATGTTTTCAATATCAACCTGCATAATGCTGAATGAAAAAAACCTCCTTTTTTAAAAGCGGTTAAAATAATGCTGAATGAAAAAGTATTGAATACAACAAAAAAGGTTAAGTACTATTTAAAGTTGAAACCTAAAACCTCTTTTCATCGGAATGCGTTTAATTTATTTGGCAACACCACACTCGGTAGGGAAGCGAAATACTGCAGTAAATCGATTGCCATATCGATATGGATCTGATGATAGGTTTATATCGATATTATTGGCTCTTATCGCATTCCTTTTTGAACTTACTGCGGTGTAACATCCATATTTCAACTGTATTTATCCAATGCTATTATTTCAAGAGATATTTTCAACTTGTGTCTGGTAAAGTATTTTTTTTCGAGATAAAAAACTTTTTGTTCTCAGTTTTTTTACTATACTGCCGCGTTGGTTTAGTGGTCGCAAGCGCTACTCGATTCCCGGGTTTAGTAAAGTGTTATTGGATTTTTTTCCATTCAGTATGTCTCGTAGCCCGGAGTCGGGTGAAGGAAAACATCGTGAGGATATCGGCAGGTCCTAGAACCAAAAATTCGGAGATAAGTGACCCGCGAACCGCCGTTGAACCCGCGCTGGACCCACGAGGTTGATTACGGCCCATTCCTACTCGAAGAGGGGACACAGGCCTCTTGTCCCAGCAGTGGGAACATTATAGGCTGATTATGCTGAAGCTCCCTCATATTACATAGGACTTAAACATAGTGAAATGTAGGTGTGTACTATAGGTACAGACGCCAGCACATCAAGCTACTACAATCTGTCAAATTTATTATTAAATTTAAATTATTATTATATTATTATTATTATTGTTATTTTTATTTATATTATTATTTTATTTTTTATATTTTTTTAAAATTTTATTTTATTTTTTTTATTTTTTTATTTATTTATTTATTTTTCTTTTTTAATAGATTTACAACTGTATCGCTGAAGCATAAGGTTCAAAGTTGATTGGGAAAATTTTACAGTTTCAGGTAGCTTGATGTGCTAGCGTCTGTACATCTCTGAAAGAAAGAAAGAAAAGTATTTATTGCGACTCGTACAGGCAGAACACAAATTAAACACAGTCAAAAATAAAAACCTAATTATATTTTTTTAAACAAAAAGACAAATGGAACAGAAAGTCCTATATGAAGGCCAAAAGGCTTCTATCTCAGCATGATGCTGCGACATTTAAAAAAATAAATGTCGCAGCGCTGGTATTCTGATAGCCCTGCTTATCCCTTTCAGTATAACAGGCGTAATATAATGTCATGTGATTTTAATAAAGAAGTTATGCCTATTTATGTATTTGTGTACCTAGTTATATCAGGTTCTTTTTTTTTCCTCATTGTTCCTCTCAACCGAAGCACCTGCCATCTAATCTCTTCACCACCCTTGGTTGACTGGTAGAGAATGCCTAAGGCATTAAGTCCGCCTTTGTACCTTTTTGTGCGGAAAGTTTAAATAAATAAATAACTTTCTCGATTTGCATATTGGCTGGCTGTATGCAAATAGAGTTAATTAGTTTGATAAACTAAACGTGATAGTTGTTAAATGTAATAATTACTTATTTGCGAAAGATTTTTATGACACTGTTTGTATTTTTATTGAGTTAGTATTTTTCTATTAAATGTTGTTGGACTGTCAAAATAAAAGCCCACAATTTACCCCGCTGCAGGCGCGCATTCAGCCTTTAAAAAAGATAGTGGTCACAGCCACCCGAAAATCGGCCAAGTGCGAGTCGGAGTATGAACTCGCTAATGATCGATAGTACAGAGGCCAGCACATCAAGCTACCCCAATCTGTAAAATTTTCCCAATTGAATATGAATCTTATTCCTTTGCAGTAAAGTTGAAAATCTATCAAGGAATTTGACACATTCGGGTAGATTGATGTGCTGGCCTCTGTACATTCCTACATAGGAGATGTTTACAAAATAATATATGACGCCCTGATCAAGATTTTACGCACGATTCATTGTATTTTTATTAAGGCATAATATAGGATCAGCCTATCGATTTCAATTCAATAGATCGTGAAAGTGTGACGTCACAAATCTATAAGGGTCGGTACACATCTGACGGAAAATGCGTCGAGCGTATCATCGATCGCGTCTATTCGCACTAACGCAGCATCGGTTGAGTGTGAAAGGTTGAATGTTTTATCGTATAAAATTGTCTGTTCTGGCGTTACGCGACCGATAATACGCGACGCATTTTCCGTCAGATGTGAACCGACCCTTAGGGTTGTGGGCATGTCTATCGTGCCCACAACGGTGGATCCACGCTTGCCCCGCTGGCCCTTAGTCTACCTTAGTTAAACTTTAAATCCCAAAAAAAAAATGTTACAAAAATAAGTTAAAGAACTACTTTTCTCAATTTGTTTTGTTTAGCCTTCACTGTACATATCATGTCCCAATGTTGGACAAAGGCGAGTGGCCTTTGCCCTTCAAGTCCTTCCTCAACTCTTGTCTCAATCACTACATAGTATAAAACAAAGTCGCTTTCTCTGTCCCTATATCCCTATGTATGTTTAAATCTTTAAAACTGCGCAACGGATTTTGATACGGTTTTTTTTAATAGATAAAGTTATTCAAGAGGAAGGTTTTTAAGTATAACACATGTATAATATAGTAGAGAAACACTGATAATTTTAGAGGTTTCTAATGTGATGTCGTAAATAAACCCTTTTTTTGCGCTTACATTGCAAACGCTGGCTGAACCCTATGAGATACATCAAAATAATGTACTACAGTATTATACACCTTAAAAAGGTCTACAAAAAAGTCTGCGATGGTCTAAGTCTATCTCTTAGGGATAACCCACAATAACCACTTTTTTCCCTTTACTTTTTAAGAGAAATTATGGCTTATTTAAGAAGCGATTTTTAGCAATACTTATCCAATTAAATACCTTAAATACATTGTGCATTTAATATAGATAAATATGGCCCTTTACAGCATGTTATTTAAAATAATATTTTCGAAGAATTTACAGATTTAAAATGCAGGGACATAGCGGTTGCTGCGGTATCGGCGGCGGGGGCTGGCGTCAAGATAATAAAAAAACATTAAATTAAAATGATTAATTATTTAATTAAATTTATTAAATTGCATTGCACCCGTGCGAAGCCGGGGCGGGTCGCTAGTATAAAAATAAAACCAGCATGCAAACTCACCGTTCGGATTCACAGATAAAAATCAACATAATCAAGTTATAACCAAGTAAAAGTAACAAGTAAATAGGTTACTAAGGTACCATAGACAAGCTACCATAGACACAGAGCGTCAGTCTGTAAGCATCGTGTAGATCGTTATCTTGTTATTTACTGCGAATCTGTAGCTTTGATGGTGCCGACGAGCGATGCTAGTTTTATTTAAAAGCAGAGGTATTCTGGAAAAGCTTGCTATGGAGTTGGTTACTTTTTACGGATAAGCCTCGGGGTTATTTAATATGACTGACTGACAATGTGACATAGCATAATCAGCCTATATTGTTCCTTCTACTGGGTTATAGGCGCCCTCTCAGGCTTTTGGCTACTATGTACGTATTATAGGGTGACTGGTAATTAGTGACCGATACCTAAACACGTGAAAAAAAAAAAACGAGTGTGCTTATGACCTCACGACTGAAGTGAAACTTCTTTCGCTCCATCTGTATGTATATTTCATTTACTAGCTATAAGAGAAAGAGAGAAAGAAAATGTGCGCGCGCACTGCTCTCTCTTGCTCCTACACTGTGATACAGACAATAAGCCTGCAGTGTGCTTAGATATACGGAACGTATTTGGCTATGAGAGGAAGAGAGAAAGAAAATGTGCGCGCGCACTGCTGTCTCTTGCTTATATCCCCCACTTAACTTCCGTTCGCCTTGCCCGATCACACTTTTCGTAACGCTTACGTCACGCGTTCGCCAGCTTACTCCCCAAGTCAAGCGTGCGTAAAGAAGTTTCACTTCAAAAATCTGCTGTTCAGTACCTACATTTTGACCAGTTAGGCGAACAGCAGATTTATTTTTTTCACAATTTCAGGTTTGGTCCCATAGTAAAAGTTGTTTGTTATCATGAGTACAAGCACGTGTTTAAGTATCGGTCACTAATTATCAGTCACCGTATATATCCCATGTAATTTATTTTTTTAATGTGCGTTTTGTTTATGCTGAATAAAAAAAATCTTTCTTTCTTTCTCTCTTCGAAAGGGAGTGGGCTGTAATCTACCACGCGGGCTCAGCGCGGGTAACTGCCGAAACTTTCGAGTGTAGGTCGTAGGTTAGAACCACAGATATAGATACACCTAGATAACGCAAGAGCAACTACTTCGCGTGCCAAAAATCGCACCAACTTACGTTCAAAAATCGAAAGTCGCCACTTTCGCGCTCAATCCTGCCTATCGATTCTGTAAGAATCTCACCGTGGTAACATAGGTGAAGTGAACTATCAATGGAGGCAATCCCTAACATCAGGTGTACTGCTGGCTGGGTGAGCGTGAGTGAGAAAGAGCGCTTGTGACGTCATAGTAGGTAGTCAAAAAAATGGCACGCTTGGTTTTCATACAGATCGTGATACTTGCGTTATCTAGGTCTTTCTATATCTGTGGTTAGAATCCAGACAGGCACTTTACTTTTCGTATTTAATTTCGTCACCACTGCTCTCAAAATGATGAAGGAAAACATCTTGAGGAAACCGAATAGAACCAATAATTCGAAGACATGTGACATCTATCAACTCGCACTGGCGCGCGTGGATGAAAGACTGTGCCGACCGCACAGTGGCGCCCTCATCGTTTGTTTGTCATACAATTTAGAATGAAAATGCAGAAAATAAGCACGTTAAGTTGTGCTTCATAAGATTATACGTTAATATTATTAGAAGTGGTAGTTTTATATTGTTTAGTTTTATTATAATCCTTAAAACGGATAACAGTGGCCACTATGTTCCGTTTTAAGGATTATAATAAAACTAAACAATATAAAACTATCGCTTCCGAAAACATGGATTCTGTGATTAAAAATCCTACTAATATCCTATCCTACTTCCTACTATCCTACTAATCCTACTATCCTACTAATCCTACTAATATTATAAATGCGAAAGTTTGTGAGGATGGATGCATGTTTGTTACTCTTTCACGCAAAAACTACTGAACGGATTTTGATGAAACTTTACAGTAATATAGCTTATACACCAGAATAGCACATAGGATACTTTTTATCCCGATATTCTCACGGAATCCAAACTTACGCGGGTGAAACCGCGGGGCGGCGCTAGTTAAAATAAAACAACATCATGATTATTTTCTCCAAAGGGTTTTAGGGAGAGGTGATATAATATAGTAGACCCACATTACGCCAAGATTAAATTATGTAGTAACGTAATTTAGAAACAAAATTAAATGCCACAGTCTGTGAAATCCTCCACGTGTCTACTACATAACAGTACTTGGATCATGAATTTAAATTATTAATCTTATAACAAACTCAACTCACGTTTCACAAGTTTTTATTCCATTTTCATTTTATCATTCTTCTCAAAAGCGCGTTACTCCTTTAAAAATAAACTCGAGTAACGTCTTGTTCACATACATGTAAGTATTTACACAGGCAGTCGCCATTTCTGAGAAGGCACATTGTTTGTTAGGCTATAATTAGAGTAGCAAGCAGGCAGTATGTGTAAAATATTCCCTAATGACGATAAAGCGAACGCGCTTTCGCGACAAGAAAAAAAAAGTTGGTTTTTATTTTTAGTCTGTGATTTAAAAATGGCGGCGTTTTGTGTGGCTTTTGTTGTTGTCACTTTGTTAGTTTGTTTTCCCTTGACTCCTGTTTTAACAATAGTTTCGAATCTTAATATAAATACTTTATTTTTGCTTTTTAGCAGTATCGTTACTAAGATTTGAGACAGGGTTGGTGTTTAAATGATAGGTAAATGATTTATTTCTTGTAGGTTTGTACAGAGGCCAGCACATCAAGCTACCTCAATCTGTCAAATTTTCCCAATTGAATATAAGCCTTATTCCTTTGTAGTAAAGTTGAAAATCTATCAAAGAAATTTGACAGATTGGGGTAGCTTGATGCGCTGGCCTCTGTACAAACAGTTTTACACGTCAATCAAAGAAATTATATTTTAATAAAAACTAGATGTGGTCGGCATTTCCTATCCAACTACTCTGAGAAGAAAGGCCGAGATAAACCCATAGGGGCATAGGTCATACAGTCTCTTTTAAAGTCCAGATATAATCTTGGTCAAATCATGTGAGGACCATGTAACATCAGTGTCTGAAGTGAGGAAATAACCACACAGATGTGCAGCTCATCTGAGCACCCTGATTGCGTAACAGACTCTTAATCTCAATCTGAATCATTTTGAAGGATAATGCTAATCCATTGCTTCATATGTTCGAAAGACGTGTCTGCTTGGCAATGTAAATAACGCCATGAATGTTGTTGAACTGTCAAAATGAAACCCATTTCTACTGATATACAGGGTGTGTCGTAAATAGTGGTCCAGAGTAAAGGAGTCGATACACTGTATTCTAAAGTATCACACACCGAAATTTTAACCATTTCCAGTTAAGGGTCGTCGAAAAAAAAAAAACGTTAATTTTTAAAATGTCTGTATCTTGCTTCACGAATTTGCTTGTAATTTCAACAAATATCAATATTTTTTAATTCTGTTTTAATATTTGTTGAAATTACAGCCAAATTCGTGAAGCAAAGTACAGAAATTTTAAAAACCAACGTTTTTTTTTTCGGAGACCCTTAACTGGAAATGGTTAAAATTTCGGTGTGTGATACATAAGAATACATTTTATCGACGCCTTTACTCTGGACCACTATTTACGACACACCCTGTATAGTGAGTTACGCAATTAGCCAGCAGTTTTATTGTCTAACAGTTTTTATATGGAAAAACTAAAAAAAAAAATAAAAAAATATTCTTAGGGTAAGACACTACTTCCACACTGCGACAAATCCGCTACCCCGCAACACAAAGGGCGCAATAGGGTTACCGCTACCCCGGAACACAAAGAGCTAAGGAAGGAACACGGGTGGGTTTTAGTCAGTAAGAGTCTGACACTCCCTTCTGCTTCACCCAGAGCGGGAGGGGTAACTGGGATTTCCCATCCACAAAAAAAAAAGAAGAAGTAACGCGCTAATATCTTGAACCACCAGTCGGATTTGAAAAAATGTTTTTGCATTTGATAGCCCAATTCTTCACGCTACTCGCAGGGCCCCGCGGTTTCACCCGCATAAGTTTCGAGCCCGTGGGAATATCGGGATAAAAAGTATTAACGTGTTAATCCTGGTTATAAACTGTGTGCCAAAATTTCATCCAAATCCGTTTTAGATCCTTAGGAGCCGAGCAGAAAGATCGCTAAGCGAAAAACGAAGTAATAGCGTCGGCGGACGATGCGATGCGATGCGACGCGATGAGTTGACTGAAATTTCACGCGGTCGAAGTCGCGCGCAGAAGCTAATAAATAAATAAACAAACATTGATGTCACAGATGAACTAAGGAACTGTGTAAATTTTTTGGTCTCAGGAGTTATCATAGCAATTAAACTAATTACATACAATATTTTCAGTGTCACCATAATTTTAGTAGGTAGTTAAAAGCGCTAGAGGTGGGCTGTGAATGTGGAGAGGCTGGTTTCGGCATTCGGCGTATTGGTTTCGGCTAATATTCTAAAGCGATTTAAAAATTTAATTAGTATCTACTTAGGTTTAAATAAAATTCATAAGACCCTTTTATACTTTGGATCGGAGCTCATTTCTTTTTCTTCTAGAGACCGTGTAGCTCAACTCAGAATTTAAGGAGGCGAATGACTTCATGAACAATTATTTAGGTAAAGGACATTTGGTATGGTTAAAACTAATTCAGAAATATAATAAATTTCTCTATAGAAAAATTCCAAAGTTACCTCCAAACCGAACAATAAACCGCTGGTATTAAAAAAATACTTCAAATTAGATCATGAAACTTTGTATACTAACTGAACTAACTATAAAGCAGGTGTTATGTTTATTTATTTTTTTAAATTACCATTATTTTCACCGTAAAAAGCAAATACCTAAACTATTGGCGCTGCCTGACGCCTAGCACCGCATTCTGTCTCGCTCTCATTCAGTCCGCGAGCAGTATCGTGCGAGCGAGATAAAGAGTGAATTTTAGCTGAGGTAGTAAAGGCTCTTAATTTCTCTGACTGTATCTTCATGTTGCTAACACAACCTGTCCTTCAAAGTCTTACATCATTTAAAATGTTAATGATGTTCGATCGTTTAAATCATACTTTTTAATGGATTCGTGACCACTCATAATGTGTGAACCACTTAAGTCAGTGCAGTGTATGTTCACGCTATTGTGCGTAGATGAGGGTCGACAGACCTCTTTCTGGTGAAGTTGATGGGTGCGTTAAGAGTAGGTGTTTCTTGTGGCTAAGTTTTAACAGCCGTACGGGTCGATCGATCAGATTATGATACGTTTGCCGCAGTTGGTCCGTGAATCGGTAACCATTTTCTTTACATATAAAGACCCCACCCTGCCTTAGAAAAGACGTTAAGCTGTTGGTCTCAGCTGTGGATCTTTGGCAGTCCTTACGGGTCCTCAGAAGTCCGAAATTCTGACAAACAGTCTTACCAACGGGTATGGTACTACCCAGTAACTGGGTTGTGGAGGTCAGATAAGCAATCGCTTCGTGTTCTATCTGGTTAGACTGGAAGCCGACCCTAACACGGTAACTACGTAGATGATGTTTATATATTGAGAGTATATAATAATGATACTTATGCTACGACAATCGGTACAATGATCTATAAGTCTTTTTCAACAATGGAATTAGGAAAATATTTTTTTTCTTAATAATTATTTTATTATCTGCCACCATTCGATCTTCGATTTCTATGAAGACTCAATGATCATTGTGCCAAAAGTCGTTGTAGCTAAAGACAAATAATAGCTAAGAACCACGACCAATTCTTGAGCATTCTCTGTTTAGGTTCTTAGGTTAGTGAATCGGTAAAAATGTGTTAGCAAGAAAGAAAATACATTTATTCATCTTATACAAAGGCGCACAAGCACAAAATTGCAAATAAAAAACCAAAAATTTATTTTACTAAACTGATAAATCATAAAGTAATATTTATTTGTTACTACTCGCGACTTCGTCTGTGATCCAGGATGAAAAGTAGCGTATGCCCTAGGTCGGGGTCTACCCATGTGCTCAATTTCACCCAATTCCATTCAGCCGTTTTAGCGTTAAAGCGTAACAAACAAACATACACCAAATCATTAAATTTGAATGAATATAGTTTTGATTGAATATTATTTGTCTCTTTGTAATATTAGTTTACATTAAAATATGTAAGTGTCTCATAAAATATAAAAGTTACAAGTTTTCTGAGCAAAATAATAAATAAAAGCGAGACCAGTCCCTTCTCTAGTTTAAAAATAAAAACGTATGAAGAATTCCCCTTTTAAATTAATTTCTCTGTCTGGTCATTTTGTAAGCAATTAGTGCACGTATACGCATTACGACTCGTCGCTGCGTTTTTAATTAAAACAATGTCGCGAGTGTGCTCGAGTTTTAATGGAACTACAGTGGAGACGTGCCGAATAAATAAGTTGTGGCGAAGGCCGAATGCTCGGCCGTTAATGTTCGGTTTCGGCAAATATACATAGATAGGTACTAAATTTAGCTCTCAGTGGGCCCTCTGCCGCTGGTTAATTTGATAAAATGAGGGTTTGCAATATACCGCTGCCTACCCCTCCGGTTGATATAGGCGTGATGGTATTATGTTTAGTTATTCTTGTTTTTTATACGAATATAATAATAAGGCTGATTTACATGCTGCATACCTTATGTTGAAGCATCTCATTTGGTGCTTAATTATTGTTACGGTATGCCACAGGCAAGAAAATTTCATTGTGTAATGGGGCTCGAGGGTCCTAAAAGATTAATTATATGGCACACTATCAAGATTTGCGCCATGTTTTTGATTCGTTTAGGGTTAATATTGAAGATTGTGCAATGATTGAACTAAAGTTAGTGCGAGTTTAATTTTATTGTACCATTATTTTAATAATTGCACCGTGTAGTTTAAGTACTGCGCAGGTCTTGCTCACGCGAAAAGATTGAAGCTTATGGGCCTTCAATGTTATTGCGTGAAAATAATGGATCGTTTTAGTGCAAGGGTTGATTCATGCGCAATAATACTGACGCCTTGAATGAAGGTACAACAAATGGATCTGTTATTGTTTTTAGTTAAGAAATAATGGGAAATCTAATTTGACTGACAGTGGGCTAAGGGCCGGTTTTTTGATCCGTGAATGTTAAAAATAGTAACTAATGGTCAACTGGGTCAAATAATAGTTAATCATTTGAAAATTCAAAGACAAACAATTGATCAAAAAAACACATTTTGTCAAAATTTAACCATTAAGTACTTACTATTTTCAACAATTGGTCGAGTTAACTACGGATCAAAAAACCGGACCTAAGTAAAGTTTATTTCTGAAGACCAAAAATCTGTTCTCAAATAGAAAAAAGAACGAGCTCCAATACAAATTAAAAAAAAAAACCTTATTTATACCTATTTCAATGTTTAATTCGGATTAGAATATTTGCCCAAAACCAATACACCGAATGCCGAAACCAGCCCCCGTATTCAGGCCACCTCTAGCACTCGTATTTAATAAGGCTTAACTAAAATTACGGTGACACTCTGGCATTATAGTAATTAGCTTAATTGCTATGATAAATCCTGCGACAAATTATATCAATGTAAAATATACAGTTCTATAATTTATGACATCAAAGTTTGTTTACCATAATCAGTCTGATAATGTTCCCATCTGAATCATTTTGAAAGATATTGCTAATCCATTGCTTCATATGATCGAAAAACTTGTCTGCTCAACAACGTAAATTACGCTATGAATGTTGTTGAACTGTCAAAATTAAAGCCATATCAATGGCTTTAATTTTCACTATCAGTATCAACTGATAGTGTGTTACGCTATTAGGTACCCCGCGGGCTTCCTCTGTGTGAGAGGGAGTGGGCGGTAATCCACGCGGGCCCAGTGCGGGTTGGTAGATGTCACATGTCTTCGAATTTTTGGTTCTAGGACATGCCGGTTTCCTCACGATGTTTTCTTTCACAGTTTAGATAGGAATGGTAATGAAATAAATAAAATACCCATGGGAATAAAAGAAGCGAAAAGCATGTCATGTTTTTAAAATCAACTTATATCGTATATAATGTGTCAATAACAATATAAAAATACTAGCGTTAAAAATACTAGCGTTTGCTAGGGTTCATGCAAACAAAAAAAAAAAATTGTGAGTACGCTGCCATGAATGCCACATCTAGTAGGTAATTAGATATATTACTTTGAATTATGGATTGACCAAGCAAACATTTACAATCATAATTATTATTAGATATATAGATAATAATAATATAGATTTTAATAATATTAATTTATGCTAATTCTCTTGATCGTTTTATATAATTTCAAAGCTAGTATTTTAGTTGTCAAAACAAACTAGGTATTTTGTGGGTTTTTAAAATAAAATAGTAAAACAGAAACTTAGAATCTCAATGTTGTTTTTTTCCTTAGTCTAGTCCTTAAGATTGAAGCGCCAGCGCGTCACGCACGAACAAAAAAAAACAACATTGAGATTCTGACTGTTTCTGTTTTGCTATTTTATTTTAGAACTCCACAAAATAGTAATGTTGTGAGAACTAAAATACTAACTTTGAAATTATATAAAATGATCAATAGAATTAGTATAAAAAAATATTATTAAAATCTCGATTGTATAAAAAATATTATTAAAATCTCGATTATGATTGTAAATACATAATATGCATGGTCAATCCCTAGTATCAGGCGGGACGACACTGACCTGACAGCTCACTCCACGCTCACTTCACCTAAGTTTACACGGTGAGATGGTTATAGAATCGCACTGCTGTTCCATAAAGATTACATCCGTGTTTACTCGGTTGGTGATTAGTTGATATTTACTTTTTTTATCACTACCTTCCAATTCATTATTGTAAATCTACTTTTAATGACGTTATTATATGCTCGTAAACATTTTATGTAAATTTAGTTCCTCAGTAAGTGAATTATTGTTAATTCTTATGAGCCTATACTACCTCAGCTAAAATTCACTCTATAACTCGCTCGCACGATACTGCTCGCGGACTGAGTGAGAGCGAGACAGAGTGCGGTGCTAGGCGGCAGGCAGCGCCAATAGTTTAGGTATTTACTTTTTACGGTGAAAATAATGGTAATTAAAAAAAATAAAAAACATAAGACCTGCTTTATAGTTAGTTCAGTTAGCATACAAAGTTTCATGATCTAATTTGAAGTATTTTTTGAATACCAGCGGTTTATTGTTCGGTTTGGAGGTAACTTTGGAATTTTATTTTATCGAGAAAATTTTGTGGAATCGTGTTTTCGTCTAACATAAGACCCTCAACTTTACCATATATTTATTTCAAAATGAATGCTGTAGTATTTTCGACATAACGGAGGATCATACTAAGCCATTTGAGGTAGTATAGGCCCTTAATGAGAAATAACAAAGTTCAAATTACACAAAGTAAAGCGCCTGGGTTCGTACCCATGATCTAGAAAACTCATAAGTTCGGGTCACAACCACTGGCCCATCACTGTTCACAGGGCCACCACTACGAAAAGTGCTACTTAAAACCTGACAAATCGAAACATTCGCGTAGCTTTTATTCAGTCATGCCTTGAAAATCATTCATTTTTTCAAACTAGGCTGAGAATCAGCACTTTTCAAACGTCAAAATTATATAAGACAGTCCCCCCAAAACGCCCGCCCTTCACTACTTCCTAGTGCTTTCGCTGGGGAGAAGAAGTGGCGCAACAAACTCCCCAGCAGCACAGCTGTCTGTTCAGTTAGAAAATACTTGGTTGTGATTGATCACATCAGCAGTGCTATTCTGTAAAAATCTCACCGTGAAAACTAAGGTGAAGTGAGCTGACATTCTACCTGATATTAGGGATTGCTCCTATTGATAGCTCACTTCACGCTCACTTCACCTAAGTTATCACGTTGAGATTTTTGCAGAATTGATCGGCTGTTCACACCCTCCTCCCATGGGGGCCGGCAAAAACTATAGAACGCCAACTGCTACGATTATTGCTTCGATCCTTACATACTCCTTTTGCTTCGTTCACGTTCATATATCTGAGGGTCAATTCTCGTAATTTTTAAGAACGTTCACAGTCTGATCTCAGTCTCAATCTGTCAAAAATACCTCTAATTTCCTTATATTTTTGACAAGTTTTGACATTTGTTTGTCGCCGAGATGAGACTGCGACTAGATTTTCAACGTTTTAAATTACGAGAATTAGCCTTCTGACCTTTCTATTGAACATCACCAATAAGGTCCCTATATAGGGTCAAATTAAATTAGCAAGCGAAACTCCGCAGACGAGATGAGTACTTATCGATATTTAAAAACGATAAAACAAAACAAAAGAGGGAGGGCCCATGGCTAAATAATAACAGCCACACAGGTCGATCGATCAGGTTAAACTACGCATGCCGCGGTTGGTCTGTGGATGGGTGACCATCTTTCGTGCCGAGACCCCTCCGTGCCTCGGAAAGCACGTCAAGCCGTTGGTCCCGGCTGTAATTCGTGGGTCTTTGACAGTCGTTACGGGTCGTCAGAAGCCCGAAAGTCTGACAACCAGTCTAACCAAGGGGTGTCGTATTGCCCAGTAACTGGGTTGTGGAGGTCAGATAGGCAGTCGCTCCATGTAAAATACTGGTGTTCTGCTGCATCTGGTTAGACTGGAAGCCGACCCCAACATAGTTGGGAAAAGGCTAGGCAGATGATGATGAAAACAAAAAAAAATGTTTTGATGACTTTTTTGTGGGGGACCGTAGTTAGAGTAGTCACTTGAAAAATCAGTGTTTTTTTTGTGTATACTTCACAGAAGTATATATATCTAAACACGATAAAACAAAAGAAAAACAGATCTCTTGTATTTCAAGTAACAACGCTCCTAAAAGTTATTGACCCCCCAAAAAATACCGTATTTACATATCCATCACACCTGCAGAGTTTCGCTAGCTAATTTAATTCGTCCTTTCCCGGCGTTTACACTATCTGCCTTGTAAATACCTTTCGTAAATCTTCATTCATCCTCTCAGTATGATGAAACCATCTTAATTAATTAAATCTAGATTTTTTCATGAAAATACTGTTACAATCTAATACCTTCTAAATAAGCCTAACAAAGAAACTTAATATAGACAATATACCAAAAGGTTTTGGACCAATGACGTCATCGAGTAGGCTGCAAGGCTTTGAGTGGGTTCCATACCAACCTTACATTACCAGCAGAGAAATTAAAACAGTCCTTATAATCTTTAACTTAAGGTTTAATTTAGCGTTCAGTAACGTTAACAAACACGTTGCCTTTTTCGGTCAGAAGGCCATTCTTATAAGTGGGGGTCGAAATTGTTTGAGTAACGAAACACAATCTTTGATAAGTATAGTTTTTTTTTGTGTGGTTTTGTCTGAGAAGTACTGGAATAACATCACGCCTGTTATGTACTCCTTGAGGGGGTCGACAGAGGTGTTCCTCTAACTGAACAGACAGCTGTGCTGCTGGGGAATTCGTTGCGCCACTTCTTCTTTCCAGCGAAAGCACTAGGAAGTGGTGAAGGGCGGGCGTGACGGGCGACTGTCTTATGTAATTTTGACGTTCGAAAAGTGCCGATTCTCAGCCTAATATAAGTAACTTTTGACTTTGATTTTGTACCTAGGTATAGTACACCTACTTTTAGTTTTTTTTTAGTACAACCAGCGCTGGGGCTCTGTCTTGCACAGGGTCGCAGCATAATGCTGAGCGATAGCCGTTTTGCGTGGATATGACGCATGTTTCCCCCTACCTTTTATTTATTTGATTTTTTTGTTGATGTTCTTTTTTGCGTCATGTTCGCCGCAAATAAACGTATTTTCTTTATTTCTTACATTTTGTAATAGGGGGCGAGCCATTGCTATCATCCGGTCACGAATCCGGACTCTGGACTGCTATTGAGAAATTCCAGATTAAAAAATCCAATAATATTTTGACCGACTTTGGAATCGAACCCACGACAGCTCAGCAGTAGCTCTTTAGCACCTCTAGATCACCAAGCCAGTATTCGCCATAACAGCGTTGATATTTGGCTAATGTTGTTATTACGTCCCCTGTACCAAAATTAGGGACCCACCGAAATCCATTTTTTGCCACATTCGCTACACTTTCGCACAATTTAAATGACGCGGAGCGGTCAAGCTCGATTTCATTAAATGTAACCAATTATGAGTCATTGCACACCGCCCGACAACCATATACGTAGGACCGGAACTGATGGACGATATTTGGGTTAACCGTTGCGACAGTTCTATTGCAAATGTGGACCGAGACCTTATTCGCTTTTTCTAATAATTTGACATCAAGAGCGTCTTGGTCCGCGTGAATTTCATGTTTTTGGCCAAAAAATAACTAAAACGAGTTACTGCCAGTACTCTTTGCCAGTACCTACTCGTTGCTAGTACTCGCTGCCAGTTCCAGCTGCCAGTACTCGCTGTCAATACTCGCTGCCAGTGCTCCCTGCCAGTACTCGCTGCCAGTACTCGCTGCCAGTTCCAGCTGCCAGTACTCGCTGCCAGTACTCGCTTCCAGTACTCGCTGCCAGTACTAAATTCGGAATTCGGGTTTGCATTTGCTGTATTTAATTCAGGAACCTTACCAATGTAACTACACTACTGGACAAAACATCACGCCTGTATTCCAGAGGGGTTAGCTAGAGGTGTAGCCCACACCCACACGTGTGTGAGGGTGTGTGTGTGTGTGTACACACCCACATTTCACCAGCTATGTATAAGTCCCTTAGAACAGAAGGCGTACATCCAACGCTGTCGCATAACAAACCGTTATTCGGAAATACTAGTAACCGACACTTTCCGATAATTGGCTATAGGGTTACCCCTTAAACCGTGAAACCCAATAACACCTTCGCAACCTGTAGGCGTATGTATGTATGTCACTGTGTTTGGTGTCATGTTATCAGAGGGGCAATTCTCGTCATTTTAAGAACATTCACAGTCTGATCTCAGTCTCAATCTGTCGAAAATATCTCTAATTTCCCTACATTTTTGGCAAGTTTTTGACATTTTTGTTTATCGCCGAGATGAGATTGCGACTAGATTTTGAACATTTTAAATTGCGAGAATTGGCCTTCAGGAAGATTAAAACATTGTATATATACATGTATGTATTTTCGTCATGTATGTTTGTTGAGCCCGTAGCTAAATAATAATAGCCGCACAGGTCGATCAATCAGGTTAAGTTACGCTTGCCGCGGTTGGTCTGTGGATGGGTGACCATGGGAAGGCAAGTTAAGTCATTCGTGGATCTTTTGTCGGTGGCAAACAATGAAAACGCGAACCCAACGACACCGACTTCCAAAATTAAACTTATTTTTAACTTTGTAGTCTTTTTGGAAGTCGGTTTTTTTTTTTTTTGTAATTACGATCGATCGATCGATCGACCTGTGCGGCTGTTATTATTTAGCCACGGGCCCGGTTTCCAAAACAATGTATATTTCTGGCAAATAAATGTTTGTTTTGATTTGAACCGAAATTTCCTGTGTCGAATGTACTAGAACCGAAAATTGGTAGGCATGTGACATCTACACTAACCCGGAATGCACGCTTGTAATAATAGATACGGTCAAAGCTTATGAATAACAAAGGGGCTACGGTCTTAGAACTTTAGCAGTACAAACAGACCTCAGGGTGTCAAACATTATACGCTGTCTAGGGCTGTCACTGACGAAAAAATGTTAGAACAGAATATACAGGGTGGCAAGAACCTCTTACCATGGGTTCAGCACATAATTCTGTACCTCCAAATCAGCCGATCGCAGTCCACTGCTGGACATAGGGCTCTCCCAGACTGCGCCACAACACCCTGTCCTCCGCATTCCGCATCCAGTCTACCCCAGCCACTTTCTTTAGGTCGTCCGTCCATCTAGCTGGGGGGCGTCCCACAAGCTTGCCGATACGCGGTCTCCACTTCAGAACTCGTCTGCTCCATCGGCCATCGGTCCTTCGACAGGCATGGCCAGCCCACTGCCACTTCAGCTATGTCAGCTGCTTACTCTGCAAGCTATGTCGATAACTCCGGTTCTTTTCCGGACAACTTCATTCCTGATTTCATCCTTCAAAGAGACTCCGAGCATAGCTCGCTCCATAGCGCGGTGAGCGACCTTGAATTTGTGGACCAGCCCGACCGTCAGTGTCCACGTTTCAGCAATGTATGTCATTACTGGCACGACGTACTGGTGAAGATTTTGTACCTCCGTTAAAGTTTTTGTGTAGTTTAAAAAAAATTGCTGTTCCGTGCATTTTGACCGCGTAAGTATTGCACTTTTCTGTGAAACAGCTTTTTTTATAGCTGACGAAAAATGTCTGTGTTAGGCAGTGGCGAAGGGTGAATTTATGACAGAGGTAGGCCGAAGCAGAAAAAAATGTCAATAAACTGTTTCATTATATTTCAATGATGAATTGACTATAAATAAAGTGGTTGTGTTCTGAATTTTCGAAGGGAAGCCGGCGGGAATCGAGTTGTATGGTACCTTCGCCACTGGTGTTAGGGGTTCTAGAATTATGTGCTGAATTTATGGTTATAGTTTGCGAGTCGGTGGATGTCTTGTCAAATTGTAAGTAACCTCATATTTTGACGTAATGATTTTCGGAACGTTTCGTTTTGTCTAAGATATTATTTATTTGGGAAATACAAAATAAATAAATTGTTATTATAAGTTAGTATTCAGTAATAAACACTGTTACATTTTCTTCGTCTTAATCCTTAAAATGGTTCATTGTACTCATATTATGAACAACTTTTACTGTGGGAAAAGCCCCGAAATCGTGAAAAATAAATCAGCTGATCCATATATTTATGTTCGCATAATTCGACGTAATGTATGGATCAACTGATTTTTTTTTTCACGATTGCGGGGTTGGTCCCATAGTAAAAGTTGTTCCTAATGATGAGTATGATGACCCCTTTTAAAGATTAAAACGATCAAAATGTAAGGGTATTTAGCGTATTAAGCGTAAGTATATATATACAATTTTTTGTCTTCTTCTTTCGAAAGTCAAATTACTGACAAATGAGGTATTATTGGAATATTGATGTTTAGAAGTTATGAGGGAACAGATGAACATACATACATACCGGTCAAAATCATAACCCTCCTTTTTGCTTCGCCGTAGTCGGGTAAAAATTAAATTAAATTACTTTCGAGTTTGGACCCAAGACCTATTACACCAGGTTCATAATTAATTCACGGGCTCACCACAATTTGAATACCAAATTAATTAATTTTAAATCATACTAATAATATTATAAACGCGAAAGTTTGTGAGGATGGATGGATGTTTGTTACTCTTTCACACAAAAACTACTGAACGGATTTTGATGAAACTTTACAGTATAGCTATATGTATATAGCACCCTAATCCCTATCAGCACCCTAATTGCGTAATACACAATCGGAATCTGAATAATTTTGAAGCAAATTGCTAATCCATTGCTTCATAAGTTCGAGAAATTTGTCTGCTCAGCACGTAAATAACGCAATGAATGTTGTTGAATTTTTAAAAGAAACCGATTCCGATTGATAATGTGTTACGCAATTGCCCCGCCGGTGAACTTCTTACCGCCTCAGAATCAATAAGAATGAATGTATGAGAAATGAAGAATTAAATCTTCATGAAGTTTCTTGCCGGCTCTTCTCTTTAAGAAACGACAAATTGGAACCGTGCACTTAGCGTCTGAAGTTTCATAAGTGCCCATATAGGTTTATGTGATATTTATTTTTTTAAACCTTTGACCGCCACGGTCGTGTATAGCCGACAAATGAAAACGTGCCCAACACGCCAATGCCGACAAGAAAACACCATGTTTTAAGTATAGACACAGAATTTAGTTTATTTATTTTGTACTTAAAACATGGTGTTTTCTGGTCGGCAACAGCCGACGGTGGCGTGTTGGGCACGTTTTCATTTGTCGGCTATACACGACCGTGGCGGTCAAAGGGTTAAAGATACTTGCGTCTGTTATTTTAATTAGCCTCGAGCTCTTCCGAGTCGGCCACGACGAAGAGTCCATAAAAAGCTCAAAAAGAATATTTCTCTAACGCGCCAACCATACAACACTTCATTTGAAACCCAGTGCTACAATTCACGAAAATTCGTGGACAAAAAAGACCTTTGTCCGTAGTAAGTAGAGCGTGCTGGGACTAACCACCTTTTGATGAATTAAGTGGCACCCTAATTGCGAAACACACTATCGATCTCAATCTGAATCATTTTGAAGCATATTGCTAATCCATTGCTTCTTATGTTCGAAAAATGTGTCTGCTCAACAACATAAAAAACGCAATGAACGTTGTTGATCTGTCAAAATGAAACCGATTGCTACTAGTAGTGTGTTACGCAATTACCTCGCGGATCAAGATTATAGGGGGCCATAAATTGGGGGACAAAAAAGTGGGAAAAACATTGAGTGATCGAGTAAAGAAAGATGTTTGAGGAAATGGCTGATTTTGTGGTTTGTGACGTTCATTTTAGCGAGTCTCCGGGTTTTCTGGTCAAAGAAAAAATATAGTCTGTAGCAGTGTTAATAATCTATACTAATATTATAAAGAGGAAAGATTCGTATGTATGTTTGTAACGAATTGGCTCAAAAAGTACTGGACCGATTTAAAAAATTCTTTCACCATTTGAATGCTACATTATCATTGATTAATATAGGCTTTTTTAATTGCAAAAAAAAATAACATATTTAAAAAATAAATGTCTACCCGTGCTAAGCCGGGACAGGCCGCTAGTCTCAGATAATTTACATTCCATCGTCATTTAATCAGAATTCTACTTTAGTGCAATGCTATCTAAGTTGGTTTTTGAGTGACCCTTTGTAACAAAAAGATCCTAATAAGATTTTGCTTGCAATGGAATTCGAACTTTGTTAAGTATGACATTCAGTTTGTTGTTCCAAAACTTAAAAATTATCTCAAATTATTTTTAAATTATTATTTTTGTCATTTTTATTTTCATAACATATATCCAAATCATTAAGTATCGTTTGCTCTTGAAAAGTTTTTGTTGTTCAATATTTTTTGTTGTAAGAAATGCATAAGGAATTTTAAAATTGTTTAAATTATTTTTATTTAATTATACATGACCTAAAATTAATATTATACAGTATGGCACGCCAACCATGTAACCATGAACGTTTGAAATTTCCGCAATTATTAAAAAAAAAAAACTACTGTTCCATACATTTTGAACGTGTAGGTATTGTACTTTTTTTATGAAACACCCGATTTTTACCGACAAAAAATCTGCTCTATGGGGGTCTAGAATTATGAACTGGATCCATGGTAGCTTGGTATCAGGTTGCACGCTACCAAAAGAAAAGACTAACCTGCAGGGTAATTGCGTAACACACTATCAGTAGCAATCGGTTTCATTTTGACAGTTCAACAACATTCATTGCGTTATATACGGTGACTGATAATTAGTGACCGATACCTAAACACGTGCTTGTACTCATGATAACAAACAACTTTTACTATGGGACCAAACCCGAATTCGCGAAAAAAATCTGCTGTTCAGTACCTACATTTTGAGCAGTTAGGCGAACATAAATGACTGAACAGCAGATTTTCTTTCACAATTTCAGGTTTGGTCCCATAGTAAAAGTTGTTTGTTATCATGAGTACAATCACGTGTTTAGGTATCGGTCACTAATTACCAGTCACCCTATATACGTTGTTGAGCAGACACACTTTTCGAACGTAAATGGAGTAATGGATTAGCAATAAGCTTCAAAATGATTCAAATTGTGAGTAATAGTGTGTTACGCAATTAGGGTGCTGTATATTCCACTGTAAATTCGCATATGAAGGGGACTACAAGTAGTTCTATTCTGTAAAAATCTCACCATGAAAACTAAGGTGAAGTGAGCTGTCATTCCACCTGATGTTAGGGATTGCCTCCATTGATAGTTAACTTCACGCTCACTTCACCTATGTTGTCACGGTGAGAGTTTTACAGAATTAATAGGCTGGACCTAAGCGCAAGTTTTATAATGCCCAAAAGTATATGATCGACTACAGTAAACGTAAAGTCAGAAAAATATATGATTTTCTTCAGGATATATGCTTAATTTGATCAGTGGCGCAGCGTGGGTGTCAGCCGCCCGAGGTGGAAGAAAATTTTTCCGCTCTCTTATTTCGGTAATTCAATATATAAGAGTATAATATACAGTAATTCTAAAGATTTTTTCGGCAAGAACAGACATCATTATTGTATATTGTACAGGTTAGAAATAAAAAAAGTCATATATACAACGTGTAACGTTAAATGCGCAAAACCTGAAAATTGTTCATAATTGACTACTAAATCGATTTCAATAACATTTAATAGACTCAATTTTGAATGCCTTGGATCAACACGATTTTCTTAAAAATAATAGTTAGCTTTAAAAAAAAATAGTTTTGGTCATTGTATTATGCTTTTAACTCAATGTTCTATTGGGGTGTATGAGGTTTTGCGCATTTAACGTTACACGTTGTATATGTATACGTTTTATAATATAATAATCACATTTATTATAAAAAATATTTATTATAAAGTGGCACACGTGTAGAACTTTACAAGAATTTTACCTTTTTTTTACCTGTTATAACAGTGTAAGCATTTATATATAACAGGTATAGAACACTTATGATTATACCTTGACGATTATCAAGATTAAGTTATTAGCGAATCTTTCTTTTCTATGCAGTCCGACAGTGACAGCGCTTTAGGTCATGTAATCCCCTTAAGTAGCTTTCTAGTGTTTTTGTTGTATATAGGAATGTCTGCATCCGTTAAAAAATAACTTATCACTAACTCTGCAGCATTACAACTTACCATAATTCAAACGGTGCTAGTTTTTTGTGACAGCCGGAGCAGGAAAGCTCTGCTAGCTTTTTTGACACCGAAATGTCGGCTTTCAGTCTAACCGGATTCAGCTAATCAGCTGTAACTAGGCAGTCGACTGCCTATCTGACCTCCACAGTCCAGTTACTGGGTTATACGGATACCCCTTGGTAAGGCTGGTTGTCAGACTTTTGGGGCTTCTGACGACTCGTAACGACTGTCAAAGATCCACGAATGACAGCCGGCACCAACGGGTTAACGTGTTTTCCTAGACACGGAAGGGTCTTGGTATGTAAAGATTGTCACCCATCCACGGACCAACCGCGGTAAATGTAGCTTAACCTGATCAATCGACTCGTGCAACTGTTATTACTTAGCCACAAAAATAAATACAGAAATAAAATAATTTATTAGGTATTTACTGAGAACTCAAAAGGCTCATTCCTGTTCCCTTTAAATAAACATCTTCCTTCTGTCCTTATTTCCCAGTAATTGTTTCTGAGACACCCAAGTTGATAGAACGCTGATAGAATACATTAATGTATTATACTAATTGATTCGAAATGAAACAGCTTTTATGAATCGTTTAGCGAATTCTTGGGATTTCAATCTGAAATTAAACATTTATTACGGTAATGAAGTAAAGTTTGAGTTTTAACGAGAATTCATTTATTGTTACTGTAATTACAGAGTGTATAATTAATGTCATAAAAATACCTAATAAAATTAGCAGCCAGTTTAACGCTGTCTAGAAACTGTAAATAGGGATGATGACTTAGATTAGAAATGTTTGAACAAATAATGTAATTTCAAAGAAGGCATAATTGATCTGTCTAGCCATTTCCCAACTAAGTTAGGGTCGGCTTCCAGTCTAACCGTATGCAGCTGAATACTAGTATTTTACACGAAGCGACTGCCTATCTGATCTCCACAACCCAGTTACTGGGTAACACGATACCCTTTGGTAAGACTGGTTGTCAGACTTTCAGGCTTCTGACGGCCCATAACGACTGTCAAAGATCCAAGAATGACAGCCGGGACCAACGGCTTAACATGCTTTCCGAGGCATGGACGGGTCTCGATATGTAAATATGTTCACCCATCCACGGACCGACCGCGGCAAAAGTAGCTTAACCTTAGGTATATTGACCCGCGCGGCTGTTATGATTTAGCAATATTGAGCACCTCCAAACAAGTTGCAATAATTCTACACCTACAATAAAAATGCAAGACAATAACTAACACGCCTACATATTTTGAATAGATAAACCTTTTCTGACGTAGTTAGTGTTTACCAAAATTCGGATCACTTAGTGCACAGTGTGCTGAAAATAAATTTGACAAAAAAAAAAACCATTAAGTGGGTACTTGAATCTTTATTACGCGTTATTTGAGAAAATTTGTCTCGTGCAAAATGGCCTTGTAAGTTCTCGAGTGCCGGAATTCCCAAAACTTGATGTGAGCACAAAAATTGTATAGTTATTGTTTTCGTGTATTTTGTAATTTTTAATTTTATATGGAGGAGCGTGTGGCTAAATAATACCAGCCGCGCGGGCCGATCGATTGCCGCGGTTGGTCTGTGGATAGGTGACCTTTACACACCAAGACCCCTCAGTGCCTCGGAAAGCACGTCAAGCCGTTGGTTCCGGCTGTCATTCGTGGATCTTTGACAGTCGTTACGGGTAGTCAGAAGCCCGAAAGTCTGACAACCAGTCTTACCAAGTGGTATCGTATCACCCAGTAACTGGGTTCTGGAGGTCAGATAGGCAGTCGCTCCATGTAAAATACTGGTAATTCAGCTGCATCCCGTTAGACTTGCGACCCCGACACAGTTGGAAAAAGGCTAGGCAGATGATGAATTAGACCTAATTAAGTTAAACTTTTGTTTCGATTTAATTTCTGCTGATTAAGGGCAGTTTAAAAGTGCCGTTTGGAATGAGTCTATGGAAAGACCGGTTCGTGCCAAGATGTAAGTCAAACTTGATAAAGTGGGGCTACCTTGCCAGAACCGCCGTAGGAATTGCCGCCGTAGGATTGTGGAGCTATGTCGCTAACCATATTCCACCTCGTATCCTGCCCTCTGAGACCCAAAACATGCAGTCAAAATGACCTCTACGCTGCCACCGACGACGCCGTGGAAGTGGCAAAGTTTTGGCCCAATAATATCTAAAATACAGTCGTGCCAGTGACACGAAGAAGAAGGGCAGTTTTCCACAGAACACGAAACAAAAATAAAAACTTATACAAAAAAAAACCGACTTCCTAAAAAGACACTACAAAGTGAAAAATAACTTTTATTTCGGAAGTCGGTGTCGTTGGCTTCGCGTTTTCGTTGTTTGCCACCGACTTTCGAAATTAAAGTTATTTTTCACTTTGTAATCTCTTTTTTGGAAGTCGGTTGTGTTTTTTTTTTTTGTAAAACAGTTTTTATTTTTCACTTTTAAGTAGAACTTACCCTATACAAATTCGTATAACACTACTTGATATACGTAAATATCAATAACAAGAAGTCATTTTAATATCATCAATATAAACTAAGTGGTAAAAATACGTATTATTGAAGCTAACTCAATAACTACCCAAGCAAAGTTAATAAATTTTAATGGGACCGCCCCTGAGGCATACCCTATATTCATATTCGTTGGTAAAATTATTTTTGAAATCGATTTATAATTGCTGGAGATATCGTAACAACACTGACCTGTATTATAGAGATCAGTGCGTAACAAACATACAAAAAAAACATACATTCGAATCGAGAACCTCCTCCTTTTTGAAGTCGGTTAAAAGTAATCAGGCTTATGATATGAGTCGGGAAATGCCGTCAATTTTTATGATGTTTTTGTCTAGCCGCGGACTTATAAAGTCTAGGTAACAATTATATCATACTAGCTGACCCCGCAAACGTCGTTTTGCAAAAAAAAAAAAATAGATAGTAGCCGATTCTCAGACCTACCCGATATACACACAAAATTTCATACAAATCGGTCCAGCCGTTTCGGAGGAGTATGGTAACTAATACTGTGACACGAGAATGATTTACAATCGTAAGTAAAGATGATAATTATCATATTTACACACCTACCATGGTTTTACTCTCTACAATTTCCGATTAGTTTATGACTACGATCTCCGGGTGAGTCGAGGGGAAATTCTCGTAATTTTTAAGAACGTTCACAGTCTGAGGGGCAATTCCCGTAATTTTTAAGAACGTTCACAGTCTGATCTCAGTCTCAATCTGTCAAAAATACTTAAAATTTCCCTACATTTTGACAAGTTTTTGACATTTGTTTGTCGCCGAGATGAGACTGCGACTAGATTTTTAACGTTTTATATTAGCAGAATTGGCCTACTGATCTCAGTCTCAATCTGTCAAAAATACTTCAAATTTCCCTACATTTTGACAAGTTTTTGACATTTGTTTGTCGCCGAGACGAGACTGCGACTAGATTTTGAACGTTTTAAATTAGCAGAATTGGCCTAGAACTTTGCAGCAAGTCGGATTATTCCGACCATTGAGTAATACCGTCTATAATTCTAAATATACGGTGTAAGATATCCACGCGCAAACCGTTATCATAAATACAGTACATGATTCTAGATCACAGGGTACATTTTTTTGTTGGTTATGTAATAAAATATAAACTATTCAAAGTACAGACGCCAGCACATCAAGCTACTACAATCTGTCAAATTTCTTTAATAGATTGTCAACTTTATCGCTAAAGCATAAGGTTCAAAGTTGATTGGGAAAATTTGACTTGAGCTTGATGTGTTGGCGTCTGTACAGAGGCCAGCACACCAAGCTATCCTAATCTGTCAAATTTCTTTGATAGATTTTCAACTTTACTACAAAGAAATACGGCTCATATTCAATTGGGAAAATTTGACAGATTGGGGTAGCTTGATGTGCTGGCCTCTGTACATACACGGTCCAAATGTATGAAAGAGAAGAGAGAAAAAATTTCAACGATGGTGTATCTAAAATCAAGTAGTTTAAGGCAACAGTTTGCGTGTCGACTTTTTTAATCCATCGCTCTATCATTATTCTTCATCAAAATTTAATTTCACAAAACTAATCACCTTCAAATAACCGTTAATAAATGGTACTGGGGACGATGACGTCACCAACACCACCCACTTATTCGGACAGTGGGCGCACGATCATGTAATGTGTACAAAATTCGCCAAGTCACCGACCGTTTAGCACGGTGTGCCAAACCAGTTAGTCAAATTGACAAAAAATTCATGTGCTATGTTTGATTTGAGGTGCAATAACCTTGGTAGTCAAAAAAAGTTTACCTATACACTTAACAGTCTATTGGTCTGAAAGTAACCGTTATAATTAATCTATACTATTGTACAATATTATAAGTAGGTAACATTTTTTTGAAGACAAAGTAATAGCGCGGGCAGACGATGCGATGCGACGGGGAACAAGAAATTTGACGCGGACGAAGTTGCAAGCAGAAGCTAGTCGAAAATAATTATGTTTTTAGACAGAAACACCCTTTGATAGAAACACTGACTTTAATATTAAGCCCGTAGCACCGCATCGCAACTAATTAACAATATCACAACTAAGTTAGGGGACATTAAAATAAATAATTATACCCCAATCAAAGAAAGTTGCGACATTAAATGGAAAACTCCGCCTCTCCACAAACCGCTTCAGAACTTCTAATTAACAATTTTGGGATTACAAAAAAGTTTTGTACGACAAAGTTTGTATTTCGATACTGCGACTAACGCAAAAGCAAATGATAAATATGAAAAAACTCGGGAGAAAATTATAAAACAAGATACAGTGCTATAGCGCTACAAAGTTATTTTGGCGCGTGTTCAAAATCTGAACTCACGCCGCCATTGCCATCTTGTTTTTTTAATAGAAAGAAAGAAAATACAATTAGTTTTCAGCATATTTTCACAGACTAAGGGCTGATTTTTCCAACGCCAGATAATTTTATCCAAAGAATTGTTTGAATTTTGACAGTTTTCCAATTTTATTTTACGAATAAAAATTATCTGTCGATTGAAAAATCAGCTCTAAAAGCCTAAAAGCCCTGGTCGCAGTCTCAACTCGGCGACAAACATTTTTTTTTAAATTTTTATTCATGACCATAGAAACTAGTCTTTCAGTCGCATAAATAGATGTAATATTACAATATTTAGAGGCGACAAACAAATGTCAAAAACTTGCCAAAATGTAGGGAAATTAGAGGTATTTTTGACAGATTGAGACTGAGATCAGACTGAACGATGTGATCAGTTTGAACGTTCTTAAAATTACGAGAATCACCACTCTGAAGTGTGGGTATGTAAAATAAAATACTTTTGAAGTGACATTTCACAAAACAATGGCACAAAAACATGTGTACCAACAGCATCACTTGTGCGCCAAAATATGTATATTGTAGAATGATTTAGCAGTTTTAATGACATTGTATTTTCAGTAAACATTTTTGTAAAAATGGATTGAAAAAAAAACCGGTCAAGTGGGAGTCGGACCGGGCTCGCGCACCGAGAGTTCCGTACTGTAACTACAACATTACGGTCTTCGGATTTTTTCCTTTATTTGTGCTACATGACATTGCTTCTTGTCGAATTCCATGATTCTAGGTGAACGGGAAGTACCCTATAGGTTTTGATTCCTTTGCGAGTGTCAAAATATGCGGCAGAAACGGAACATAAACGTCCGTATCTTTTGATTGCCTTTACTTAGAAGTTTGATTTTTTACTGCTTCAAGGGATTGCGGCCTTGAGTATTTGATATTAATTTCAATTTGATAACTCCATGTGTTCCAGAGAAAAAAGGTCTTGACAGACGGGCAATGAGGTGATCTTATAAGGGTTCCGTTTTTCCTTTTGAGTCACGGAACCTTAAAAACAAGATGGCGGCGCTAGTTTCAATTTTTATCATGCGCCAAAAAAACCTTGTACAGCTATAAGTACTTTTAAGATTTGTAATTGTCCTTCTGCAGTACAAAAGACTCTTATTATACAGAAAAGGCATTGCATTGACCACGCTTAATCACAGGGTGTTGGTTATTGTGGACTATTATAAGTCCAGTTTTATTCACGACTAGCTTCTGCCCGCGACTTCGTCCGCGTGAAATTTTTAATTCCCCCGACCCACTCTATCGCATCGCATCGCCTGCCTGCGCTATATCTTAAGATAAAATATTATAGTATCTTAGCCGTGTGGAGCGCCCCTTAGTGAACTCCACTGCGGGTGACGTAACCTACGACAAACTTATTATTTGCGGTTGGTACAGTAATCGGGTCTAGGGATCGCACCGCAAAATTAAGTTTGTTTTTTATTGTATATACTTTTCCGGGATAAAAAGTACCCAGTGTGGTGCCCAGAATATTAAAGAATAATTATACCAAGTTTCATTGTAATCGAACCGGTAGTTTTTGCGTGATGCTTGAACAAACAGACAGACAGACAAAATTTTTTTTAATCACATTTCTGGGTTCGGGTCGCGCTAGTAACACCCCCTGCCATTTCTTTTTTTGATATTTTCAATGTACAGAATTTTTACTTCTACAGATTTATTATAAGTATAGAATAGGTGTTTTGCTCCACCGTGCCTCAGTGGTCTAAGATTTTGAAAATTGATATTAGAACTAAAAAGAGCCATTGGCTTATCGGTGATGTCGAATCTAGCTAGCTTATAAAAAACTTACGTATAAAAGTTATTTTAGTATCTAGTCACGGTTGACTTTTTTTCCACAACCTTAATAATTATGCAGATAAGTACCTGTATAAAAAGAGTTCGTTTTATATTTATTTGCGAAACGCAGTGGCATTTAACCCACGGCTGAGGTATTAATAAAAGATAATATATTTTTTCCTCACCCACGCGCGCTCGACCCACTGTGCGGTGTTAATCTTCTTATAACGTATTACATTAGATTGATTGCCGTTTTTTGTTATCACTTTCTGGAGTTTACTGACTTCTAAAGAGGGCTTTCACATTTGTTTTGTGTCTTGTATACAATTGATATTAATTTGGCTACCTATCTATCTATACTCCATTTACAATAAGATTAGACATTTAAACAAACCTTTTTTACAGCTTGTTCAACCGATTTTGACTTCTGTTCCGTAGTCATAAGGATGGCATTAAAAGCAAAAAAAAGTGCTTACAATAACAACTGTTTACTGCTTTTAATGCCATCCTTATGCCTACGGAATAGAAGTCAAAATCGATTGAACAGACGGTAAAAAAAGGTTTGTTAATCTTATTGTAAATCGAGTATGATCGGATTTGAATTTTTTTTTTTTGCATTTGGTAGCCTAACTTCTATAGCTTTCCTCAAAAAGACTATGGAAGGCTATTTAACATCACGCTAGCACCCTAAGGAGCCGAGCAAAAATGGAAAAAGATAGAAATAATGCTAAGCAAAAAGAGACGGCGGCCGGCCCGCGGCCCGCGTGCCCCGGTTGTTCCATGTGGATTCATGTAAGACCAACGCCGGGGCGCGAGTGCCTCTTCGACAGCTTGTGGAAACCTATAAATACACACTTCATGGAAATTGATATCTTCTCTCTCTCTAGTAAAAAATTCAAATATCTGGCTATAAAAACTTTATCACAATAATCAAAGAACTTGAACTTGTAATGCGATGAGCAATCTCGTCAACTCTTCCGTTTCCAACTCTGCACATATTAATCCGTGGACAATGGTGTGGGTTATATGTTTACCAATTCATTATTTTACTCATAGTTTTAATTAAACCTTAACATGTAACTGTTTTCTTGTCCCTTAAATAAATAAATAAATAAAAACGAAGTAATAGTTCGGGCAGACGATGCGATGCGATGAAGTGGGTCGGAGGAACAAAAAATATTACGCGGACTAAGTCGCGGGCAGAAACGAGTTGGTAATATTCATAATTATTAATTATAATAAACATTAGCCCGTGGCTAAATAGTAACTTCCGCACAGGTCGATCGATCAGGTTAAGCTACGCTTGGCGCGGTTGGTCTGTTGATGGGTGACCATCTTTACATACCGAGACCCCTCCGTGCCTCGGAAAGCACGTTAATAATAATAATAATAAATTCATTTATTTCAGGTACATTACACCCATTGCCACACGATATAAATTAATAGAAAACATAATAGAAAAATCAAATCAGATAAATATCAAATTAAGTAAAATGAAATCAATATAAATCAAAAAAATCGCGTAAAATTAATTCAAATTAAAACAAATAATTAAAACAATTAATAGAATAAATTAAATTTAAAAAATTTTGAACCCAAAACTTGTAGTCCATTTGGTTAGTATACATACGACTTAGAACCTAGTGTTAGTACTTACATCTACAAGAAAAAACAACACAAACTATTCATTAACACGCCACAGTGGCATGTAGGCGCATCCAAAGTCCCAGTATGGGGCTGTCCCACCTATCAGCTATAGTTTTCGTTAAGCTGCCGGTACCGGCTGTCTTTGTGGATCTTTGACAGTCGTTACGGGTAGTCAGAAGCCCGAAAGTCTGACAATCAGTCTTACCAAGGGGTATCGTATTACCCAGTAACTGGGTTGTGGAGGTCAGGTCTAAGGCGTCCCGATCAAATAGGTCATCATCTGCCTAGCTTTTTCCTAACTATGTTAGAGTCGGCTTCCAGTCTAACCGGATGCAGCTGAATACCGGTATTTTACATGGAGCGACTGCCTATCTGACCTCCACAATCTAGTCCACGAATGACAGTCGGAACCAACGGCTTAACGTGCTTTCCGAGGCACGGAGGGGTCTCGGTATGTAAAGATGGTCACCCATCCACAGACCAACCGCGCCAAGCGTAGCTTAACCCGATCGATCGACCTGTGCGGATGTTACTATTTAGCCACGGGCTAATGTTTATTATAATCCATAATTATGAATATTACCAACTCGTTTCTGCCCGCGACTTAGTCCGCGTAATATTTTTTGTTCCTCCGACCCACTTCATCGCATCGCATCGCCTGCCCGAATTATTACTTCGTTTTCGCTCAGCATTATTTCTGTGTTTTTTCCATTTTTGCTCGGCTCCTTAGTGTGCTAGCGTGATGTTGAATAGCATTCCATAGTCTTTTTGAGGAAAGCTATAGAAGTTGGGCTATCAAATGCAAAAATAAATTTTCAAATCCGACTAATAATTACAGAGATTAGCGCGTTTAAATTCAAACAAACAAACTCTTCAATTTTATTATTAGTACACTACCAATACAAGGTGTAACAGAACAAACGCAAGTCCTGAAAGTAGTTTGTTCATAATTGACTACTGAAACGATTTCAGTAACTTTTAATATAGGTATTTTTCAAAAATTATGTATTTTTTTCATACTAACCGCCGATTAAGCCAAATTAAATTAAATCTTATTCCACGGTAATAAGACTCAATTTTAAATGCATAAAGTAATGCTAATGTCAAACACGATTTTATTAATAACTAGCGGCCCGTCCCGGCTTCGCACGTGTGGACATTTTTATTTTTTAAACATTTTATTTTTTTCTTGCAATTAAAAAAGCCTATATTAATCAGTGATAATGTAGCATTCAAATGGTGAAAGAATTTTCAAAATCGGTCCAGTACTTTTTGAGCCAATTCGTTACAAACATACTTACATACAAATCTTTCCTCTTTATAATATTATATTAATAAAAATAGAAAGCCTCAAAAAAAAAACTTCTGGTCATTGTATTATGGTTTTAACTCAATGCTCTAATTGGGGCGTTAATTATGTTACACCTTGTATATAGGGTGACTGGTAATTAGTGACCGATACCTAAACACGTGATTGTACTCATGATAACAAACAACTTTTACTATGGGACCAAACCTGAATTCGTGAAAAAAAATCTGCTGTTCAGTCATTTATGTTCGCCTAACTGGTCAAAATGTAGGTACTGAACAGCAGATTTTTTTTCGCGAATTCAGGTTTGGTCCCATAGTAAAAGTTGTTTGTTATCATGAGTACAATCACGTGTTTAGGTATCGGTCACTAATTACCAGTCACCCTATATGTACAAGTAGACATTAATGTAAATGACATATTATTATGTTTTGTAAGCCCATGTGATGGTAGAACAGGGAGACTAAAAATAAAATCTATGTACTAATTTTATTATCCATGTTTTTTTGTTGTGACGCATAAATTTCCCTCAAGTTGTTATTTTTTTTGTGTTTGTGTTCTTTTTCTGCGTCGTGTTTCCCGCAAATAAACGTATTTTCTTTCTTTATAAATAAATAATTTCATTTAAACAAATTTTTTATTTGCAAAAAAAAACTTTTTTTTTTTCATTTTAACACGGAAGAACCCTTTCAAGGGTCACTAAGCAAAAAAAAAAAAAAACACGTGCTACTCCCAGCCCTACTAAAGAACCCACGAGTTTAAAACAATGATGTAGTAACGACGACGTTATATTTCTTTCACAATGGGTGCCAGCCACCATATACGGTTGCCAGAATGACCGCGAAGAATGAGTAACCGATGAACCAAAAAGTCCCGTAAGGTTGCAAAAACTCTATTGATTTTAATTACGTTTCTCATGTGGGCGATATATTTTTATGGCGTGGGCGGTGTTTCTTTGAACTCTGTTGTGTTTTTTTTTCGTAAAAAAAAACAGTTAATATTGTTGGCATGACTAAAGAATATTTTTATAACGGAGTTGGGTGAAGCTTGTACCTAATTGCTTTTGAAAATCTGCTCGATTCCTTAATGTACATTTTACATCTCTACTTTTTGGGGATTATTGTTTTGGGTAACAGTTTAGTTATTAAAAACGTTCAAAATCTAGCCGCAATCTCATCTCAGCGACAAAAATGTAGGGAAATTAGATGAATTTTTGACAGATTGAGACTGAGATCAGACTGTGAACGTCCTTAAAATTACGTGAATCTCTGATTTCCTGTTCTGGGGGCTTACTCTCGAACTCCATCAACGAAGATACAGACCAGTCCGAAAGAAATTAAGAACTTCGGAGTGTACCCCCAATAAATTAACTTTGTCGGTCGGGCGAAAACACTTGGGGAATAATGACAACACTGTCAAATCGGTTGTTATTCATAATTTATCGTCCCCCGAATTAATCTTATGTCCGAAATTGATACGGTTTTTGTTATTATATTTGATTACTAGTTTCTTTATGTGTGTATTTACAAGCTAGCCTGGCGAACTTTGTAATGCCTTAGATTCAATAAAAACGAATGTATGAGAACATGAAATTATCTTTTATATTTTTTTTTCGTGAATTTTTTCCCATATTTTTTTAATAGTTATTCTGCTATTCAGGGCGAAGAAAATTACAAAAAATCGAAGATCATCAGAAGCGGTCCAGCTATTCTTGAGTTATAAATGGTATAACTAACCGCACTTTGTTTTATTTATATAGATTATCATACAAATTATTATGTATTCGGTATGTTGAAACTGTTTGTACTCCCCGTCACTTGTCCCTAAAAGTTAATTAGAAAACCAGCGTCAGACAGCTTCTTTCTAGCATTAATGATGAAATGAACCTTTTTGGAGCAGCCGTATGGCACACACTACTGTTTTTAAAACGTCATTATATTTTGTTATTTGTATTTAAAGAAAAAAGTTTATTTTAACAAACTGTGTCCAAATAAACTTTATTCTTTCTTTTTCCTTAAAAATCTGAGCATTGAAAATCAGTAGCGGGATTGTCCGAAAGAGTTACCGCTACCCAGGTACACAAAGGGCTAAGGAAGGAAAACGGGTGGGTTTTAGTCAGTAAGAGTCTGACACTCCCTTCTGCTCCACCCAGAGCGGGAGGGGTCATTGGATGATTTCCCATCCACAAAAAAAAAAGCATTGAAAATCAGGATTACCCTCTTTCCCACAATGAAAACATTTTGTAGGCTTAAATTTTTTTTCTGGGGTACCTAGCTTGACCATTTCCTTCTTCCCTTATAGTAACATCACTGTCCGTCCGAGCTTGTTTATAATTAAAAGTTATAATAACCATAATAAATACGTCCCATCAATAAATAGACAAACTCTCAACTACATAGCTAACATATCCTGAAGGGCAATACATGGAAATGTCACGTCGTGGATTGACACGACGTTATAATTCTAATCACGTTCATTCTTTAAACATTACCATGCTCTGTGGTTGGTAGTAACAATAATAAGAATATGCTCGATATGATTTAAGGATCCGGGAAATTGTGATAGGAAACATATCATCACGCCTGTTTATTCCGTAGCGGGACTGCTGAGCGTGGGGTCCTGGGTTCGATTCCCGGGTCGGGCAAAGTGTTATTGAGTTTTTCCATTAGGAATTTCTTAGTAACAGCCCGGAGTTTGAAAATTGGCGGTGTGATACCCCTGTGCCTCGGAAAGTTACGTTAAGCCGTTGGTCCTGCGTCTGATCTCTCTCCGGTCGTGTCGGATTGCCGTCCCATCGGACTATGAGAGCGAGGGAAGAGGGGGAGTGCACCACTGTATCTGCGCGTACACTTGTGCACTAGGTATGGCTTCACCCATAGACCAACCGCGGCAAACGTAGCTTCACCTGATCAATCGACCTGTGCAGCTGTTTTTATTTAGCCACGGGCCCCTCACATAAAGAGGGGCTTGTGGCTAAGTAATAACAGCATCTGTAGTCGATCATATAATACAATCATATATATTATTATTTTATAGGCATTATAAAACATGCGTTTAGGTCCTGTAGTTCCCTTTAATAATATTTTGCCCGTGGGTATCCTAATTATGAGTATGTCCGTGTGTATGTGTGTGTGGTTTGTGTGTGTGTGTGCGTGTAGAGTATTCTATTCTATTTCAACATGTACGCCAAACTTTTCCTGGTCTTACTGTGCAGGCTGGGCCCACACAAAATATGGGAAGTCCCAAAACATCAACACAAACCATTAAATCTTTGACTCTGTAATTATACTCCGCTATCTTCAATTACAATCAAAAAACATTAATTAAAATATTAATCGCTCTCTCATCAGCCACACATTTCATACAACGTTAAACAGCAGTTCGAGAAAATTAATGTTTTCACACCAAAATTATATGAAACATAACTTTAACGGCACTGTTGCTGTAGAATGTATGAAAAGTATTAAATTACACGGTTCTGATTTTTGGCCACGATTTTACACGGGTTGGCACACTGGCCGACTAATATAGTGTGATGGTCTTTAAGGAAACTAGATTTTGATTGCGTTGTGGATTAAAATGGATACAATCCATTTTAATCCACAACGCAAATTAAAATGGATACAATCCATTTTAATGTAGGTTCATTGCACGTTTTTCATAGGATGATTGTGCCAAAGACAAAGCATCAATCAAATCGGTACAGACGCATAGACGCCAGCACAGATTTTCAACTTTATTGCTACAGTATAATATTCAAAGTTGATTGGGAAAATGTTACACTTACTGGTAGCTTGATGTGCTAGCGTCTGTACATAATAGGCACTTTTGAACGTCAAAATATACAAAAAAAAAAAATAGAATTGATTCTAGTCGCCCCTTCCAAAAGTTAGTTTCGTATTGAGAAAACTGCGCAAGAAACTCCACCGACACTGTTTTAAAAATGTTTAAAGACATTTTGTTTATTTCTTAATCTTTAACAATTTTTCGTAAATAGAGCCTTACACTGAAACAGGCCCGTATTTTATACCAATGTGATTATCGTAAAACGCAATAAGTGCCCTACATTTAAGATTTAATTTACTCTGATTTAGAAGTATAAGAACATTTTTTTTAAATGGGAAAATGGGCCTACACCCTAATTGCGTAACGCACTATCAATCGGAATCTGAATTATTTTGAAGCAAATTGCTAATCCATTGCTTCATAAGTTCGAAAAATTTGTCTGCTCAACACGTAAATTACGCAATGAATGCGTAACCGCACCGTACCGCACCGCACCGTACCGCACCGAAATTGCGTAACCCAGAATCTGAATTATTTTGAAGCAAATTGCTAATCCATTGCTTCATAAGTTCGAAAAATTTGTTTGCTTCAACATGTAAATAACGTAATAACTGTTGTTGAACTATCAAAATGAAACCGATTCCCATTGCTAATGTGTTACGCAATTGCCACGCTGGTCTTGACCCTCATGTCTATGAGGGAACGAGCAAGCCCAGAAGATGCCTGTTCACTCTTGCTTTGAAGACTAGTGGATCGTAATATGTGTAAGGGAACACAGATTTATAATTCATTGAAGTAAAACAAGGACTTACCTTTAGCCAAAGCAGCATGTACGAAGCATAGACACAGGAAAAACTTTAGAGCCGCCATTTTGAATTACAAGGTTTTTGTTTATGGAAATCACAAATCACTTGACACTGTAATTACCTGAAACAAGAAAATAAATAATTAAATAATATTCTTATAGCAACTGTTCTTCTCTGTAGGGAGCCAATTCGACCTGCATCCTAATTGCGTGCATTTTATCCTGCTTTTTTTTTACCCTGCAGTACTGGCTATATACATACATAAAGTCACGCCTCCTTCATATGGAGCTAAGGCAGAAACTGCAACCACGCTCTGCTAGATACCTTTTGCAGCGGGATTGTCCGAAAGAGTTACCGCTACCCCGGAACATAAAGGGCCAAGGAAGGAACACGGGTGGGTTTTAGGCAGTAAGAGTCTGACACTCCCTTCTGCTCCACCTTGAGCGGGAGGGGTTGTTTGATGATTTCCCATCCTCAAAAAAAAAAAAACAAGGCAGAAACTGCAGAACGCCACGTGCTACGATCGTTTTTTTTTGGGTGGGAAATTATCAAAAAACTTCTCCCGCTCTGGGCGGAGCGTGAGGGCGTGTCAGACTTTTCCTGACAAAAACCCACCCGTGTTCCTTCAGTTGCCTGTGCTGGGGGCCACGGTAACTCTTTCGAACAACCCGCGACCCTTACATATTCCTTTTGCTTCGTTTAAGTTCATACACCTGAGGGGTTGATCTCGTAATTTTATAAAAATGTTCGCAGTCTGAGATCAGTCTCAATCTGTCAAAAATACCTCTCTCATTTTGCCACACTTTTGACAAGTTTTTGACATTTGTTTGTCCCTTAGATGACACTGCGACTAGATTTTGAACGTTTTAAATTACGAGAATTGTCCTGGTCATAAACGCACGCCGGTTGTGTACTCACCTAAGCTGACCTTTCTAAAGAACATTATTGCATTACTACCTAGCCTTTTCCTAACAACATTGGGGTCGGCTTCCAGTCTAAACGGATGCAGCTAAATACTAGTATTTTACATGGAGCGACTGCCTATCAGACCTCCACAACCCAGTTACGATACGCCTTGGTAAGACTGGTTGTCAGACTTTCAGGTTTCTGACTACCCGTAACGACTGTCAAAGATCCACGAATGACAGCCGGGACCAACGGCATAACGTGCTTTCCGAGGTACGTTAAGCTTTTTTTATGTTTTCCCTTGTTTAATTAAATAGTGTAATTGGCTTCGGCCGTTCTACTTAGAACAAATAAATACTAATAAATAAGTATACATTTTGCACAAGAATCCCCATAGTAGGTAGCGTAGGTATTGTACCTTTCTTTGAAACAGCAGATATTTTTTTTACCGATGAAGTTATTTGCTGAATTCATGATTACTGCAGTGCGATTCTGTAACCATCTTACCGTGAAAACTTAGTTAAAGTGAGCTGTCAGTGTCGTTCTGATGCTAGGGATTGATACTCTTGACAGCTCACTCTAAGCTTACTTCACCTAACTTTTCACGGTGAGATCGGCAGTTTACGCGTCGATGTTCGTGCCATTCTGTATAGCGGGAATGAGTACAAAGGAATGTAAATCGTGTCCTCAAGGGGATGAAAATTTGTAATGGAAGTTCGTCATTTTGGCCGATGAGAGATACCATCGGGCTCGCAACTTTTAACATAAGAAAACCGAACCACGGAAGTCTCCATTCCGCTTAACCAAGTTTCTATCCAACTTAATGAATTCACCATTCTACTATCTATGTATGTCCGTCTGTACAGTTTAAGTAGTACCGTAAATTGTTCAGCTTACGCATCGCTGGCTGCCACCAGAGCGTGGCGGGTTCGATTCCCGGGCACTGATTGATAATTAAAATAATCATTACCTTTGTGTGAACGAGTTCGTTTATTAGTTGGCTAAGTACATGTGATGTGGTTTTGATGTTAATTTTATTTTAGTTCCGGGTCAAGTGAGGGTTAGACGAATGTTTCCGTTATATAATTACTAGCTGGGCAGCGGGATTGTCCGAAAGGGTTACCGTTGCCCCGGAAAGTAAAGGGCTAAGGAAGGAACACGGGTGGGTTTTAGTCAGTAAGAGTAACACTCCCTTCTGCTCCACCGGGAGGGGACATTTGATGATTTCCCATCCACAAAAAAAAATATCATTACTAGCTGACCAGGCGAACTTCACATCGCCTAAAAAAAATAACATTATTTGTTTTCAAGAACACAAATAATCTTAATTTTTTTTTTGTGAAATTTTCCCATGGCTTAATAGTTATTCTGCTAATAATAGTTATTCGGGGCGTAGAAAAATCCAACAAACCAGAGTTCATAATAATCGGTCCAGCGGTTCTCGAGTTATAAATGGTGATTTTTCTTTGTTTTATGTACATATATAGATGAAGTCCAATTCCGCAGGCCAGTGCGTGATAAAAAAGTTTTTGAAGTGAAACTTCTTTACGCACGCTTGACTTGGGGAGTAAGCTGGCGAACGCGTGACGTAAGCGTTACGAAAAGTGTGATCGGGCAAGGCGAACGGAAGTTAAGTGGGGGATATAAGCAAGAGACAGCAGTGCGCGCGCACATTTTCTTTCTCTCTTCCTCTCATAGCCAAATACGTTCCGTATATCTAAGCACACTGCAGGCTTATTGTCTGTATCACAGTGTAGGAGCAAGAGAGAGCAGTGCGCGCGCACATTTTCTTTCTCTCTTTCTCTTATAGCTAGTAAATGAAATATACATACAGATGGAGCGAAAGAAGTTTCACTTCAGTCGTGTGGTCATAAGCACACTCGTTTTTTTTTTTCTTCTATAAGTAGATCTTTTAAAACACTTGCTACCGTTTCATCGAGGAAGTCCCACTTTATGAGGTTATAGGTAAATCTTCCTTTTGGGTTCGGAGGTGGTTGAGAGATTTCTAAGTGGGCCACAGAAAGTTAGACCCTGCGGGAAGATACTTGCTTGGTGGTGAGTTTTGAGTGTGTGAACGGAGATTGACAAGGCTTATCCTTGCAGGGCTTATTCCGGACAACCAATAATAGCAGTTGCCACAATGACTTCGTAGGAGATTACATTATGTGCGGTAACTTAAGTGAGGTTTCAAGTCTTCATAGTCAGCCTGTAATGTTCCGACTGCTGGGACGTGTAGATGTCATAGGTGTTTCTAGAAAAATGATTAGAAAGTGTTTTGGTTCTAAACGGTGAAATAATTTATACAAAGTAAGCGTCTGTCTGGGTTCAAACCTAACGTAAAACTGTCCAGCACTGCTCGGTTTCAAGTGAAGTTTATATAGTAGCAGTACTGACCAATTGGCAAGCGAGAATCAATCTAAAATTCTTTTTTTTTGCAGCCATTGAACATCCTCTTTCGTCCCCACAAAATAATTGCTTCATTTTTCATCGCGCTCTGTCGGAGCAACAACGCAGGGAGGTACAGCCAGCCTCATAAAGATGTAGAAATCAACAATAAGTTATTTAATTGTCTACAATCTTTGTTATATCATTTGATATCAATGTGTAGCCACAAAAAATAATTACTTTTTCTTCTTAGCGTATTGATGGCAAAAAGTTCGTCATCTTTGGCCCAAACTTCGCTTCGCGAACTCCGCTCACTGACGCAGTCATAAGGTCATTACACATTGGGTTCTTAATTACAGCTACACAATGTCATGTTAAACTCAGCATGTATTGTAACTTTGCCTTTTATATAATTATAATCTGTTTATTAATTTTATAATTAGTTAGTGCTGTAATCATCATTATCTGCCTAGCCTTTTTCCAACTATTTTAGGGTCGGCTTCCAGTCTAACCGGATGCAGCTGAATAGCCACTAACTGGGTTGTAGAGGTCAGATAAGCAGTCGCTTCGTATTCCATCCGGTTAGACTGGAAGCCGGTACCTCATCATAGTTGTGAAAAGGCTAGGGAGATTGATTGATATGAATTCTTGTCGATACATTTTTTTGAAGTTGACTGTACTTAAGGATAAAAGTAAAGAATATAAACTTTATGTCGTGTTAAACATAGTACTATCAAATGAGTAACGATTATAACTCCCGCGGGACCAGCTGCTCCTCGGAGGTTGTAATTGAAATTTTATTATAAATAAGACTGGCTAACATAGAATCACGTCTGTAGTCCTTTTTCTTGAAGGGGTTGGCAGGTGTGTATAGTACTCTCATACTGGGTTAATTTAAATTGGCTAGCTAAACTCCGCAGACGCGATAAACACGATATTTTTTTTTTATTTTGGTAGGGCAAAGACCCTTGTTAATTTTATTACGTGTAGTATGCGTTGTGAAAAACTATATCGATACCCATCACATTTTTGAAGTTTACCTACACAAAAAAACAGATTTTGAAACTCTAATTTCAAGTTATTACAATATAACTGCAGCCGAAAACTACACACAAAAATCATCAAATAATATTTATTTTATTTTATCATGTTTAGGTACGGTTACCTATCATTGGCGTATATAGGAGGAAGGGGTCGTGCCCACCCCAGTATGTTTGGGGACCTATTCGAAAAAAATGATCGATCGTGGGATCGCTCGCACTTGGGGATGGGGCCCGCTAAGCATGGACGCTGATACCAGTCAGGGGTGCGGCGAATGTACAAACGCCAGCACATCAAGCTACCCGAAACTGTAAAATTTTCCCAACTTTGAACCTTATACTTTAGGGATAAGGTTGAAAATCTATTAAAGTTTGACAGATTGTAGTAGCTTGATGTGCTGCCGTCTGTACAAGTATCACCCGGGCCCCGAACTTATGCTAGTAGAAGGAACAGTGGGGTTTTAGTCGGTAGGAGTCCGACATAACCCTCCACTCTTCCCAAACGGAGGGTATACATGAAGATTTCACCACAAAAAAAAAAAGGTTAGGGCCAGGCCTCCCCTGGAAAAAATCGCTAGATACGCCAATGCTGCCCATTGCGTCTGCGTAGTTCAACAAGCCAATTTAAAATAACCCTGTATATTGTCAAAGGTCAAAGATAAGATGGATGTGTTGAAAGATGATATGACATGAAAGGGAATGAAGTCTGAGATGATGCAATGATATTATAAAGGAAAGATTTGCTACGTTCATACTGAGCGACGTTTTGTGTTGTTGGGATAGTGGTTTTCAGCTACGACTGCGACAGATAATACGGAACGTATGACATAGAACGAAATAGCTATCTGTAGTGTGTTGCGCTTGAAGTATGTCGACTAACAAAATTACAACAATTGTCTGAATTTGACTCCAACAATATGCGCGCGCTAGTGCCTTATCTACCTCTTTATTGTATACTAGCTTCTGCCCGCGACTTCGTCCGCGTAATTTTTTTTTGTTTCCCCGACCCACCCCGTCGCAACGTGTCGCCGGCCTGCGCTATTACTTCGTTTTCGCTTGGCGAAAACTTCAGACTTTTTTTCTTTTTGCTCAACTCCTAAGGGTCCTAGCGTCAAGTTTAATAGAATATAGCCTTCCTCCAGAACTGGGCTATCAAACGCAAAAATATTTTTATATATGCGACCAATAATTCCAGAGATTTAGAGCTTTCAAACCGTGTTTCAAACAAACAAACTCTTCAGCTTTATTATTAGTATTATTTTAAAACTATGATATCTCCTAAGATATACATTGAAATCAAATGATATCAGAGGCAATTTTGTTCAAAATTAAATACATGTGATGAATAACGTATTTATTTGGATAACGATTAACACCATGTTTATAAAAACACCTTCGCAAATAATGCATTATTTTAGAACAAATTTGGTTAGCATAAAAGAGGTTATAGTGAGTTAACCTTAAAAGATAGACATATGCTGTCGCGGACTTTTTTTTAAAGCTTTTAAAGGGAAACAATTCTGTAATATATGATTTTTGCGAAACTTTAACCGTTTACGCAGCGCACGCAGCGGAAGCTCTCAATAGGAAAAAAATCCCCCGATTTCGAAACATTCTTCATTGGTGCTCCGCTCCTATTGGTTTTAGCGTGATGATATATAGCCTATAGCCTTCCTCGATGAATGGGCTATCTAACACTGAAAGAGTTTTTCAAATCGGACTAGTAGTTCCTGAGATTAGCGCGTTCAAACAAACAAACAAACAAACTCTTCAGCTTTATAATATTAGTATAGATAACATCACTGGAGATGATGGCACAGATTTGTGTATAAGTAGAAGCCATGTTACGCCGAACAGAAATAAATTGAAATGGCTGTAGAACAGTGTGAAAGGATGATAAAAGATATTGTCGCTTACTTGCTTAGGTAAATGGGGATACCTTTTGACGGCCCCCTTGATCTCGTGGTCGCAAGCGCGCTGACTGAGCATGGGGTCCTGGGTTAGATTCATAAGTCAGGCAAAGTATTATTGTGTTTTTCTGTTAGAGATTTTTCATGAGCAGCCCGGAGTTTGAAAGTTGGCGGTGTGATACAGTCCCCGTGGCTCGGAAAGCACGCTAACCCACCCGATTGGAGTCTTTTCGGACTGTGAGAGTGAGGGAAGAGAGAATGCACCTACGCAGACACGTGTGCACTATAATATCTCCCACGTCAATGGCTATATTCTCCACTGAGATTGACAGCCATGACCGAAATCAGTACCCTTATTGCGTAACCCACGATCAATCGGAATATGAATCATTTTGAGGCAAATTGGCAATGAATGGTGTTGAACTGTCAAAATGAAACCGATTCCCATTGATTTAATGTGTTACGCAATTGCCCCGCAGGACCAATTTTTCGTAATTTAAAAAGTTCCAAATCTAGGTGCAGTCTCATCTTGGCGACAAACAAATGTCAAAAATTTGTCAAAATGTACGGGAAATTAGAGGTATTTTTGACAAATTGAGACTGAGATCAGACTGTGAACGTTCTTAAAATTACAAAAATTGCCCCTCTGATCTGGAGGACTAAGTGTTACCTCATTTTAGTGTTTTTCTCTACTTCTTGTTTACTTACTTCCCACCAAAAGAAAAACCTCTTTTGAATTTTTATTATTTATCGTTTACACTTCATTTCGCAGAGATTATTGTTACCAGACTGCTAATTTCTTGAACGGATCTATTAATCGATTGATAAGTATTGCAACTGTAATTAAATTCTAGAATATATTGGACACCATTTTATATTTTATTATGTTTGGAAAAAAGAAGTCATTTTTTATGAGAAACGCCGCAGGCGCTCTCTAGCTAATCGAAGATGCGTTTTAAAAATTACGATGTTTTTCAACATGGCATAAAATGTGTGGAACTATTATTTTAAGATTTTTATTTCTTTAATAAAGTTAATATTGTGGAATAAGCGAAGATTAAAACATCTTCGAGGGCCGATTTATAGATCCATTTCTTAAGAGCCGATACTATCTCAGCTAAAATTCACTCTTTATCTCGCTCGCACGAAACTGCTCGCGGACTGAGTGAGAGCGAGACAGAGTACGGTGCCGGGCGGAAGGCAGCGCCAATAGTTTAGATATTTGCTTTTTACGGTGAAAATAATGGTAATAAAAAAAAAACATAAAAAACATAAAACTTGCTTTATAGTTAGTTCAGTTAGTATGCAAAGTTTCATGATCTAATTTGAAGTATTTTTTGAATACCTACCAGCGGTTTATTGTTCGGTTTGGAGGTAACTTTGGAATTTTTTGCTATCGAGAAAATTTTATGGAATCTTGTTTTCGTCACACATAGAACTTAACATTAATCCTCAACTTTACCATATTTATTTCAAAATTAATGCTGCAGTATTTTCGACATAACGGAGGATTATGCTAAGCCATTCGAGGTAGTATAGGCCCAGGGGTTAAAAACTGCGTTTAAGTACCCACTCAGCGTATCTAATGTATATAATTACTCTGACTTATAAAAATAATAGTCCTCCAGATCATATTTCAGCCATGGCAGCCAATCTCAACGGAGACTATCCATCTACGCGAGAGATATTATAGTGGACAAGTGTATGTGAAGACACAGGTGCACTCACTCTTCCCTCACTCTCATAGTCCGATGGGACTGCAATCCCACATGACCGGAGAGAGATCAGGCGCTGGAACGGCTTAACGCATTGACTTACACTACGCTTGACACGCTCGGTTCGTGGATGGGAGACCAACTGACCATCCATTACATATCAAGACTCCTCCGAGCCTCAAAAAGCATGTTAAGCCGTTGGTTCCGGCTGTCATTCGTAGATCTTTGACAGTCGCTACGGGTAAGTTAGAAGCCCAGAAGTCTGACAACCAGTCTTAACCAAGAGGTGTGGTGTTATCTAGTGACTGGGTTGTGGAGGTCAGATAGGCAGTCGCTCCATGTAAAATACTGGTATTCAGGCGCATCCGGTTAGACTGGAAGCCGACTCCAACATAGTTGGGAAAAAGCTAGGCAGAAATAGTAGTTCTTTACTGTGGTTTAAGAAATCAAAGAGACATTCTATCCATGGTGGAAATGTCAAAAATTATTGGATTGACAATAAGCTTAGGTCAATAATGTTGAAAATCGTTGTAGAATACGAAATGATTTAAAAGCTTATGCCACGTTTCTAGGTTAGGTCCTTAGATTTTTACCATTTTACATTTATCTTAAACATTTGTGTTGAAATTATTCATTTTCAATGAAATAACGTGTTTAAAAATAAGAAGATTTTCTCAAGAGTTGTTGTGATATTTAGTTTATTTAATTACCAAAATGGTGATGAAGTAAAAAATGACCTTTACTGCAATAAGCACCTAACATTCATACATTCAGTTTTTTCGTCACTACAGAAGCGGATATGGTTTTTTGTGGTAAATACATACTTCTTTGTATAAAGATGAGTCTTTAATATTTCGAACTAGGTATAGGATTGCCAACTTGCCATAAAAATGTCAAAACCGGGAAAAAGTTTTGACATTGGAACGATTGAAGGATTTTTTTGAGTTTGCTATGGCGAGGTTTTTAGAACATTTATGAACTACAAAGTCTATACACATACAAACCGGTCGAAGTAGAGGTACCACCAGTGGATGGTGGTGGATGTCCAGCAGTGGACATTTTTCGGCTAAAAGTCTAGAGTAATACATAAACTCACCCCTTTTCCCTTGAGGACAGACACAGACTTTCTTAGTGTGGGGCAAAGTCTTTAAAAAAAAAAGGTGATTAAAATTCACAAGTGGTTCTATAATCACTTTAGTCCCATACATTTTTAAATTTTTTTTTAAAGTGAAATTTAGTATAGTAGTTTTTCTCAGACCATTGTTCGACCAATGATCGACCATTATGAATTTAGCAGATTACGAACTTTTAGCAAAATGACAATGGGATCGTGTTGGAATGACGAATTTATAAAAATAGCAGACTTGGGCCCCAGGACATCAGTCTCTAGTATGAAATTATTATCTAATAATGATCACAAATTATGACTCTTGTCATTTCCTAAGCCTTTATTGAACTTTTTCCGGCTTGCTAACAAAGACTTTGTTATTAAACTCCAAAGTATAAAATATTCATCAATAAAATAGTTAATAACTATTAAAAATAATGACTTTTGATGGTTATATTGTCATAAACTTTATGATTGCAATGTTAAACTTTACGATAGACACTTGATTATCATTTATATTATAATCGTCAACTGTATTTTATGGTGTTTATGTTGTTCGTCATTGCCTATCTGACCTCCATAACCCAGTTACTGGGTAATATGATAACCCTTGGTGAGACTGGTTGTCAGACTTTCGGGCTTCTGACGACCCGTAACGACTGTCAAAGATCCACGAATGACAGGCGAGACCAATAGCTTAACGTGATTTCCGAGGCACGGAGGGATCTTGATATGTAAAGATGGGCACCTATCCACGGATCAACCGCGGCAAGCGTAGCTTAACCTGATCGATCGACCTATGCGGCTATTATTACTTAGCCGCAAGCCATCACCCGATGTTCGTCGGCCGTTATTTTTTTTTTATAAATGAAAAACTTTGGTTCAGCTTTTGGATTATGTTTATTTGATGCCTTATTTTTTTCCATTCAGTCGAGGAAATGAGGCTAAGTGGCCGCTACCAGAATTGATGACTATCCGCGCCCGATTTATGGCATTTTCCATCACTCTCGCCAGAACTTCCGGCGATAGGTCCTGGAATTCTTGACGGATACTCTCTTTGAGGGCTTCAAGAGTTTGTGGCTTGTTGACATAGATTACAAAAATAATTCTGTAACGGTTAAATCAGGTGATCTTACCGGCCAGTGCAAATCGCTAAAACGAGAGATTGTGACCAGAAACAATTATTCCGCTTTCTATAAGAGTATAGCGATTCATATTTTGTTGACGTGTATTTTGTATCTGTTCACTTCACAAATGTTAAAGTAGAATTGATATTTGCCGCTATTTGCAAAAATTATAGCATCTTCCGATAGGGTGATGACTTTTCGACACCTACTATTATATCAAAAGGGGTTTAAATGGCACCTTTTGCAGGTTAGACTGTAGTCTATCTATTCTGTAAAGCAACCGTGAAAACTTCGGTAAAGTGAACTTCAATCATAAGTCGACGGATTTTTAAGGAAATAGCTATACCATTGCTTCATATGTTTTGAAAAATTCGTCTGCTTGACAAAGTACCTAAATAATACAATGAATTTGCCGAATTGTCAAAATTAAAGGCATTGCCATTGTAAATGTGATGCGCAATTCATCATCATCATCTGCCTAGCCTTTCCCAACTATGTTGCGGTCGGCTTACAGTCTAACCGGATGCAGCTGAATACTAGTATTTTACATGGAGCGACTGCCTATCTGACCTCCACAACCCAGTTACTGGGTATTTTGATACTCATATAAAATCTACGTTTACGCATAAAACGTTTCAGTAATACGCTCCTTTTGCCGGAGTCGGTATTTCTCCGTACCTAGTCTAGAACTTTTCAAGTATTAAATGAATATGTCACTTCTAAGGGACCGTGCTCCTTTGTCAGTGAAAAGTTGTGGCACAGTGTAAAACGGCCGCGACTTACGAGTTGTAGATCGTAGCTTCGAAGGATTATTTTCATTTAGACAGATTTTCGTTTCGGCAGATTTTTGACAGCGTATCACTTTGTCATCTCAAACGTACAGCTACGTACAAAACAAGACACAGGTATATTAATAAAAATTGATAGTATGACGCTACTGAAAACTAAAACGTCAAATTATAAGTTATGCAAACCCAATGGCAATCTACCGACGAAAAACATTATCAACCATTTTTAAGCATTCTATTGTAGTAAGTAATTTTTCATATAAGTCATGGATTATGCATTCAATCTTCATGTCCTTTGCAAAAACATATTTATTTCTATTTGCAGAATTATATTAAAGGCTTGTGATAAACTACACTTACTAAATCTACCCTCTACTATGCTTTAACTAAATCTATCACTCCTTGTGATTGTACCTTTACTGTCGAAACAAAAATCTGGCGAAACGAAAATCCGACGAAATGAAAATTTGCCGAAACGAAAATCTGTCTAAACGGAAACAACCCGCTTCGAACTCAGGCAGGTAATTTTCTTTGTCTAAATTTTTTCATCACCACTTCTCTCGGTGAAGGAAAAGATTATGTCCTAGAACTAAAAATTCGAAGACATGTGACATCTACCAACCCGCACTGAGCCCGCGTGGTGTGGATTATGGTCTGTGTTCCAACAGTGAGAACAATAAAGGCTGATTATGCTTAAATTCTTGTATAGTATATGCTCCATCGTCGATTGCATCATTGCTGATTATACTTGAGATAGTGGTCAAACGAGCATTTTTATTGAAATCTCTTCTCATAGATTTCTTATTTGTCATTCAAGGAATCATCAAAGATGCATAATTTTAAAGCATGATCGTGAGGTGACATCATTGACCGGTCACCGGCATTTCCTTATTATCAGTTCAATCTATTGACTTAACATAAAATAGAATAGCTTAGAATACACTTAAGTAGTTATTGTGCGTGTGCTAATGTCAAACGCCACTGACGGGCAGTCGATATTTAGTTGAAAGTTCCGTTTAGCCAGGACTTCAAAATTTTGTAATGTATACGGTGCAATTTGATCAAAAAATGGGCGAGATCATATTTCTGACTGACCGACTCCTTGAAAGTTCAAATGTGTGCCTGGTTTAATTGTAATAACTGATTTGAGTTTGTATTCTCTCTACCTCTCCATCGGACGAATTGCGCCTGCTCTTATTTCACGTTTCATGATCGATGAATTATCTTTATCTCTTTCACACTCCCCTATCAACTGTCACCTTTTCTTAAATGTCATTCCTCACAAAATCCATTTCTTTCTTAGCCTCCCTCTCTATTCACTAGCTTCATTCCTTCTCTATTTATCGCCCTCTTAGTCACAAGTGTTTCTGCTGAACATATGGTGGGCTCATTAAACAAGTTTAAAGATTATGGTCATGTATGCAGATTGCGTGGGATAAAGATACAGCAATCACGATGAGTCACTTGCCTTGAGCAGTTCTCATGACTTGTAAGCACACAATACTGTTGAGGTCATTTCAAGGTCCATTATTTTCTATAATTTTAAATGAAAAAGAGTCCCTTCCCCGTACTGCACAGAATGTGGGAAAGTGGAAGACGTTCTTCAGATTATAGTGGAGTGTGCCTGGAACGAAGATCACAGAGCTGAGTTTGTAATACACTTTGGTTTTGTTTTTAGAGAAGTTCAAGATGCAATACTTTGTAGGCGTTGCCTTTGTCGGAAATAGCGAGGGTATTATATAAATTTGTGAGGATTAGTATTCGTAGACCATAGGACTCATATTTAAGGACTGTATAGGAAGACCAAAACAACGATGGATGGACTGTGTGAATGATGTTATGGATAGAAACGGGGTGACCACCGAGATGACAACCAATAGAGAAATATGGATGAAAAAGACATTTTGCGTCGACCGCAAATAAATTGGGATAAGGGCAGGAGAAAAATGTTAATTTAAGGACTGTCATCCCCCCTAGCCTTTTCCCAACTACGTTGGGGTCGGCTTTCAGTCTAACTGGATGCAGCTGAATACCAGTATTTTACATATAGCGATTGCCTATCTGACCTCCACAACCCAGTTACTGGGTAATACGATACCCCTTGGTAAGACTGGTTGCCAGACCTTCGGGCAGCCGGGACAGCCGGGACCAACGGCTTAACGTGCTTTCCGAGGTACGGAAGGGTCCTCGGGACGGTATGTAAAGATGGTCACCCATCCACAGACCAACCGCGGCAAGCGTAGCTTAACCTGATCGATCGACCTGTGCGGCTGTTATTGTTTGGCCACCGGCCCCTGCTCACACATGCTCTAAGGGAGTGTGGTACTAATGAAAAATTGAAAACAAAAAAACAGCTTTTCCCCGCACTTAAATGTATAGAGTGGCTGGTTTTATTTTCTCGATTTCAGTGTTGATCTTTTTGTAAAAGTTGTTCATTTTCATGGGTACTACACTCCCTATGTCCCTCGTTAACATACTGTATAATGTTTTAAGAAAGCCTTACGGAGCGACTTAGCCATGTTTCTACATTATAGATAAAAAAACCCACTCTATTACGGTCGCCAACTGGACTAAGTAACTCTTGTTTTGAAAGTTAATTAGTAAGTTTTTTCAAGTCTGCTCTCGTTTAACATAAACGAAATATCACGCCTGTAATTCCAAAGGGTTAATCAGAGGTGCACCTATAGTACAGACGCCAGCACACCAAGCTACCCGAAACTATCAAATTTTCCCAATCAACTTTGAACCTTGATTCCGCCTTGGAGTGTAAATGTGGTGCTGTTCCACAAACGATGGGACACTTAATATCGTGACCTGCGTGTCCTGCACGTTACAGGAGCTGGTGGACGCTGGTGATGGCGCCAAACAAGTAGCCGAATTCTGGGCCGAGTCCATTTAGATTGCTATCGATACGCTTAGAAGAAGAAGCGATAAAGTTGGAAATCTATTAAAGAAATTTGACAGATTGTGTAGCTTGATGTGCTGGCGTCTGTAGGTACACAGCCACATTTGGCCCGTTACGTTTATGCCCCATGAAATGAGGGGTGAACCTATTGTTATAAAGCCGGGCACATATCCTGACTTCCGATTGCTACTAAGAGATTCCTAACGGAAAAACCAAATAACACCTTCCCCGACCTGGAAATTAAGCTTATGCCGTGACCTGTAGATATAGATCGCCTTCAATTTAGTAAGGCGTTTGACTGACCTGCACCCTAATTGCGTAACACACGATCAATCACAATCTGTTTCAGTTTGACAGTTCAACAACATTCATTGCGTTACTTACGTTGCTGAGCAGAAAATTTCCGAACATATGCAGCAATGGATTAGCAATCTGTTTCAAAATTATTCAGAGTATGATTAATCGTGCGTGGTACTGAGGACGAATCCTAACTGCATCTAATATTATTATGTCTCAAGCCATTGGTGCAAAAAAGTTGGACATACTTCTGGTAGAAATATTTATTCCGGACTGATCCCTAACCCCCACCCCCTTCACCTCCTCTGGATCCCCCGCTAGTTCTTTTTCGTTTTAAACTCGTGTCTTGTCCACATTATCTAGGTTACTTTTTTTGAGAGGTAAGTACAGTCAAGAAATTATACCTGACCTTCAGCTTTCATTTGTTTTTTAATTGTAATAGGTATACTGGCCCCGTTAACCAAAAAATATTTATGCACCAGCCGTCATTTGTTTTTTAACTGTCCCCGTAAGGCAAAAATGAGATATGCATATTATTTTTAAAGGTATTTTAAATGGTTCAACATCGATATCGTAATTTTGACTAGTCCATCTGGTGCAGAATGTTACAAGCTATTGGATTTAAAAAAAAAACCAGTTATTTTTTAGCTCAAGCTTTTTGGCTTACGAAAAAAAGGGCAGTATCCCCTTTATTCATAAAGCGACTGTTTAACCATACATTTTTGACGTTTAAACGTCACTTAACTATAATCATCGTTAGTAAATAAACCTCTCTAAGTATAGATCCCCATTGAGTCGTGATTTGACTCTTGAAAAAACCAACGCAACGTCAGCTGATTCGAATAGTTAAAAACTAGATTATTTCCTAGCTCTTGACTTGCCTGTTACACTTACATATACAATACTATTCAACATCAAAATCTCTAAATCTGAGGGGCAATTCCCGTATTTTCAAAAACGTTTGCGTTCTACTCCTTTATTTGCTTAAAGTTAAGTAGTGATTACTTGATTAGCGACTGTTTATTCATACATTTATGACGTTTAAACGTCACTTAACTTAACTTTAATCATCGTTTATAAATAAACCCCTTAGTCTCAGTCGCAATCTGTCAAATATACAATCAATTTACAATTTATATTTTTGACATTGATTGTGGCTGAAATGAGATTGCTACTTGAACTTTAACGTTTTTAAGTACGAGAATTGGCCATAAGATCTTATTTAATCCATTTACATGTGACATAGATTGCTGTACCTACAGTGTTCACTTGCACCCAGTTACATTATTAGCAGGAGATTAATACAATACTATCGTTATCCCTTTCACTCTCACACGTTTTATCACACCTCTCTTTCTCCCGCATGTTAACAATTCAACAAAGTTCCTGGAACGAATCATTTGACAGCTCGATTTTTTTTAAAAGTTTTAAAAAAGAACAGTAAAGGTTATGTTTAGAAATTCGTCAAAGCTTCAAGTTGAAAATTAAAGTTGTTTCTTTAACTAAAAAGGTTTCGTTAATCCACTTAAAAGTTAACAAACTTTGGTAAGTAAGATTTAACGATAACACGTCTAAAGTGTTCACACTTCAAAGTTTATGTCATTAGAACTTTGGCTGTATAAGAGTTAAGCTTAGCACCAATGTCCTTCAAACACTTTTTAGTCCCCAACGAAATTCTTCAACACTTACGTAATCTTAAACAGGTAAAACCACAAAAAAAAAAAACAAGAAAATACTTACAAAACAGACTAAAACATTCACATCACTCGCACTGCACAAAAAAGTTTAGATAACCTCAAAATTTTGACAGCTGATCAAACAGAAATCTAATTTGGAACTAAATTAAACAGATTCTAATTACAAATACATGGCAGGTGTATTTCTGTTACGTTTTTCGAGCGTGTTTTTGTTGTTTGACGGGAGCACACACGTCCGTTCCGTGCGGCGGTTGCAAGGCGACTGGCTTTTCTCCTTGACTTGAATGCTTGATTGAGTTAGGCTGCGTTTACGCAGGTGGCTTGGCTCTTGGGTGCTATGTATATGGAATGCGCTGAAGGCATATACAGGTTAGGAGCTGTTTATTAGTCATTTGGATCCAGTTTTAAAACCTATATTAACTATTTTATGTGTGGTCTTTGAGTTTAGTTTTAGTATCGTATTTAGGTACAGTTAGTGTGATTGCTTAATTTATGTCGTCGTTTATGAATGATTTTTATAGAGAAAAAGAAGAGTATCGAAGGAAACGATATGTTGCACCGAACCCAAATAAATTGGGATAAGTACGAGAGAATCGTGTTATTGATAATTTAAATGTTTTTTTTTTTCAGATTTGCAGAATGGAGATTGAAGACATCATCATCTGCCTAGCCTTTTCCCAACTATGTTGGGGTCAGCTTCCAGTCTAACCAGATGCAACTGAATACCAGTATTTTATATGGAGCGACTGCCTATCTGATTTCCACAATCTAGTTACTTGGGTAATATGATTCTCCTTGATAAGACTGGTTGTCAGACTTTCGGGGTTCTGACGACCCGTAACGACGGTCAAAGAACTACAAATGATCTACAAAGACCAACGGCTTAAGGTGCTTTCCGATGCATGGAGGGGTGTTGGTTGGTATTGTAAAGATGGTCACCCATCCACGGATCAACCGCGGCAAGCGTCGTTTAACCTAATCGATCGAACTGTGCGGTTGTTATTACTATACCCCTTGGTAAGACTGGTTGTCATTTTATTAATTAGTGCCTGTAATTAATACACCGCTACATTTTGATCGTTTTAATCCTTAAAAGGGGTCATTGTACTCATCATTACGAACCAGTAGAATACGGAATGTCGACGCACACGCAAATATCGATAAATGCTAATACGATGCTACAAAATTGCGAAGCACGTTACTGCGAAAGATTCGATGCACGTTACCGCGATATATCTTCATTGCGATATTACTTGACTTCGATGCACATTACCGCGAAAGACTTTCACTGCGATACTACTTGGCTTCGAAGCACGAACGCAACGAACGCAATAGGCGACGTAGTATGCTAGAGCGAGCGAAGGGCACCCCGAGGTTAGGTTTGGTTAGGTTACTTTAAACCCTTTATACAGTAATAGGAGCCCCGCAAAGCGGGGCTCCGTCGACATAGGATGCAAGAGCGAGCGAATGAGAATACATTTACCTTTACCGTGCCTCGAACTCAAATAGTATCGCAGTGAATATCTATCGCGGTAAAGTGCATCGAAGTCACGTAGTATCGCAGTAAAGATCTATCGCGGTAACGTGCATCGAAGTGTAGTGGCTTCGTAGAGACGGTCTTTCGCAGAAACGTGCATCGCAATTTTGTAGCATCGTATTAGCAATTATCGATATTTTGTGCGTCGACATTCCGTATTCTACTCTCGCATAACTCGACGTAAGGTGTATAGTGTTTAGGTAAATAAATATATGAAGATTTATGATTCCGTCGCATGCAATCCCTGTTCTTCATGCATCCTGTTTTACCCTGCCTTTTCAGTCAATCTACTTGGGGAGTCGTGGCACCTTTGCTGATTCGCAGTTTCCACTCAAGGACTCGTCTGCTCTGATGACCATCGGTTCTTCAGCAGACATGTTCAAATGATCACCTCCGCTTGCTGCGTCTGCAATATTTAAACCAGTAGTAGCTTCTGATTATTCTGTGTTCTTACGAGTATGGATACTTAAGTATATTCGTGTTCAGTAAATAATCATTCCAAAAGTGGGATTGGAAATGGTTTGTCTAACTCTATTTTATAGTAAACTAGCTGGTGTCCGCGACTTCTCCCGCGTTCCAGGATGAAAAGTAGCTTAAGTTGTGCTGGTCAGACTGTTGCGCAGTTCGGATATGTGTGCTCGATGAATGCGATGTCCCACATTCTTAATTAGCTACAGAAATCTAATCAGTGAATTATTTAATTATTATATTAGGTTTTAAAAAATAACCCTACAAACTTTAAGAGGTGCTTTAGACCATCGAACTGAACAACTTTCAATAAGGGACCAACTCTGAAATCACGAAAAAAAAATCAGCTGCATTATACAAAAGTTCAATAACTATCTTGATCAAAATGTATTAAACAGCTGATTTTTTTTTCGTGATTTCAGAGTTGGTCCCATAGTGAGAGTTGTTCAGTTCGATAGTCTAAATCACCTCTTAAAGTTTGACGGGTTAATTCTTTAACACTTTGTATATGTTAAGAGTTGTTGATCCTAATTTGCAAATTGATCATATTTTTTGTGGTAATATTGTGTGCCTTATTTGCAGGGAAATTGCATAACACTCGAACACAAACTACAACAATGGCTTTCATTTTCAACAACATTCATTGCGTTATTTAAGTTCTTGAGCAGACAAATTTTTCGAACATATGAAGCAAAGGATTAGCAATATGCTTCAACTGATTTAGTTTGTGATTCATACGCAATTAGTAAGTTTCCTCACGATGATGTTTTTCCTTGCTGACCGTCAAATATTTTCACCAGCGAGAGCTATTCTAACTGTTCGTTCCAGTAAGAAAGAGGAAGAAGATAGTGAAATAAATCACTGTGACTACATTATGTAACCACCTTTATTTAACACGATTGCGAAGTGAGCCTTCGAAGTCTGAGCTTTGGACTAATTCTAAAAGAGCCTTACTTGAGACCTCACCCAAACGACATTCAACCTTATTTCTTGTTAATGAAAGTCAGATTTCGTTTGCTCCTTTGCTCTTTTTACAAGACAATGGAAATTGGACTGTGTCTTTTCAAATTCAAGGTTGGTTTTGGGTTGTATCTGGCTATAGCCACAGAAGTTTTGATAGCTACCGCGTTATTACAAGCCTCCTTTGGTTTACCGACTTTAGAAAGAGTGGTAATGAGTGCTACACGGTTTCTTTCTACTTTTATGGCAGTGTCGAAGGTCGTGGTTTCACGGAGATGTGGGAATTTGTAATGTAGGTGTCTGGGTGAAGATCGGGGACCCTCGGATGTTTTCGGGTGGATTATAGATAAAGATAGATTATAAATATATTTATTTGTAAACATGTGTACATATATATGCAAATGTGGACGTAAGAGTGAAAATATGTGAGTTTCAACATGTTTTGCCACAATTGGCGTACAAAATAAATTATAGTGGAGTGATCAGTGATTTATGCAATTTAAAAGAATATCGTCATAGAATTAACTTATTGCCATAGGCTAATTGTAAAATTGGAAATAATTTTATTATTTATTATTTTTTTTTTTTATTATTATAGCCACTTGAAATTTATAATACATTTAAGAAAAAAAAAAGCATAACAAAATTAAAATATTTGACACAAATAGATTAGAAACTATCATTTAAAAAATCTTTAACATAATAGTAACATTTTTCAGTAAGTAACTTCTTAAGTTCTCTTTTGAATAAGTTTGGCTGGTTTATATTTTTAATAACCTCTAAAATTTTATTACATACTTGCGGCCTATCCCGGCTTCGCACGGGTAGACATTGATTTTTTAAACATTTTATTTTTTTCTTGCAATTAAAAAAGCCTATATTAATCACTGATAATGTAGCATTCAAATGGTGGAAGAATTTTTAAAATCGGTCCAGTATTTTTTGAACCAATTCGTTACAAACATACATAAAAATCTTTCCTCTTTATAATATTAGTATAGGTATATTAATGGTGTCATACAAAACACGCTTTTGTGAAGGAGTGCTGTTGCAGAGTGAGGCTGTAAGAAATTCTTATATTTAAGGTGATTGCGCAGTGGTTACCGCGAAATTCAATTTTTTTTACGTTTTTTGCAATTCGCAGGTCTGTTTCGGGTTGTATCTTGATCAAAATTTGATTCGCGACTATAACAGCTACGTATCAAAGAATTATAATCATTAGAATCATTAATACATCTTCCTAACTTAGATTTGTACCACAAGAAGAAATCTCTCATGGAAAAGTGTTTGTGGTACGAATCTCACTTATGAAGATGTATTAATGATTATAATTCTTTAGATACGTACCTGTCATAGTCGCGAATCAAATTTTGATCAAGATACAACCTGATACTGACTTGCAAATTGCAAAAAACGTAATAAAATTTGAATTTCGCGGTCTACCACTGCGCATTCACCTTAATACGTCTATTTCTAGTGACATTGTCTGACAAAAAAGGAAACCAGTGAGGATTCGAGTTTAGTATTTTTGATTTGACGGATGACAGAAGATCCTTCGCAGAACTTTTAATTATTGATTTGTATTTAAAATCAAAGCGTGATGGCTAAATATTAACAACCACACGAAGCACGAGCCGATCGAAGGTTAAGCTAGGTTTGCTGCGGTCGGTTGTTGAATGGGTGACCACCCATTAGATATTGAGACCCCTCCGTGCCTCAGAACGTATCGCTAAGCCTTTGATCCCGGCTATCATTCGTAGACCTTTGACAGTCGGGGTTGTCAGAAGCTCGAAAGACTGACAACCAGTCTTACCATCGTGTAATCCACTGACTGGGTTGTGGAGGTCAGATAGGCAGACGCTCCACGTAAAGTACTGGTATACAGTTGCATCCAGTTAGACTGGAAGTCAACCCCAACATAGTTGAGAAAAGGCAGGCAGATTGATTTAAGATCAAAGCGCAATTTGACACTGGCCAAAATTTTAGAATAGGCAATACTATTTTCTCTGTAAAGTACCTAATCTTAAAAGTGCTTACAAATATTTAGTTTTACGACATCCAGTAACGATTCTATGTTAACAAAGTTTTTCTAATCATTTTTGTTAAGAAACAAGGCGGCATATACCTAAACTGTTTTAATTTAACTTGCAATACTAAAAAAGCAAGGAGGTATAATACTTACATTTTGATAAGCCTAGTTTTAAGTAAGACTCTACAGGCATAATAGAAACTTTTTTGATAATCTTGTTGCCAACTTTATCTAGCCCAGAGACTTATGGATTAAGTTATTCGCCGTGTTGCCTTATCCCAAATTAGAATCTAGGATCTCACTAGTAATATAATAAAATTATATCATTTAATTTTAAAATATTTTTATCACAAGATAAAATAAGATGCCGCATCGGTCCGCAGGAGAACCAAAGTAACCGACATAGCCCGAAGAATGGCCAACCTTAAGTGGCAGTGGGCAGGGCACATTGCTCGCAGAACAGATGGCAGATGGGGCCAAAAGCCGTGCCTACAAAATTTGAGGGTTTCCCTCGATTTCCATGGGTTTCCCTTATCAGATTCCGATTTGGTGACAATGCGACCACCTCGGGAGCATACCCTTTCAAATAAAAAAAGAATTTTGAAAATCCGTCGACAATTGGCGGAGTATTCGATGAACAAACAAACATTCGAACATAGTAGTACCTCCTCCTTTTTGTGAAGTCGGTAAAAATATAAATATATTATAAGAACTTTCATGTAGCATATTTTATGATAAATAAAGAAATTCCATTCTATTATATTATTTAGGGTCCCCGTATTAATCTTTTTTAAAGATGGTTTAAACTGATTGATAAATATGTATTTTTTATAAAATACATTTTTATAAGTCGCCATGTTGGTGATAGTTTATTAAGCTTCTTCAAGTAATTTTGTATTTTAGACTGCGTCAATGGGATAGTGGTTACGAGTGCGACTTCCGATCCTAGGGTCTTGGGTTCAATCCCCAAGTCGGAGAAAATTTTAGTAGTAGCTCAGAGTCTGTATTTGTACCCAAGAACTCACCCTTACAACATGAGATATGAACATAACTTGCGTTACTGTGTGTACTTATACAGCTCTGCAGTCCTCTTCGGGGAATTAGGCGTGATGATATGCATGTTATTTTTGTTATTCCATACACAGATTACCACATCTAAGTTACCGAGTGTTCATGCATTCGCAAACGTTTTACCAAACTTGAGAGATTCGGAGGTATTTGCATAATGTATGGAAATGGGGTCATACATCCTTCTTACTTCTGATTTTACGAAGAGTTACGGAAATAACCGAAGACAAGAGGGCTTACCGAAGATGATTTTTTCTTTTTGCTTCTCCTAAGGGTCTTAGCGTGATGTTAAATCTAATATATAAAATTCTTGTGTCACAGTGTTAGTTACCATACTCCTCCGAAACGGCTGGACCGATTTGTATGAAATTTTGTGTGCATATCGGGTAGATCTGAGAATCGGCTACTATGTATTTTTTTTTGCAAAATGACGTTTGCGGGGTCAGCTAGTAACCTATAATCATCCGACTGTTAGTTTCCTATTAATTTAAGTAAATTTTATTCTAAAATATCAATCGGTTTCTTACTAAATTCCAACTATATTCGACGACACTGCATACTTATCTCCTTTGGTGACTGTACCTATAGCACAGAATACTTAATAGTACTACGCCTATAGTACCTCCACATTTCGCCAGTTATATTCAAGTCCCGATGTAATACGGCGAGTCTATTGCCATCAACTGCCTATCGATTCTCACCGTGATGACATAGGTGAAGTGAGCGTGAAGTGAACTATCAGTGGAGGCAACCTCTGACATCAGGTGGAATGACAGCTTACTTGACCTTAGTTTTCACGGTGAGATTTTTACAGAATAACACTGCTGGTCACAAATAAAGACTCCGGGCTGCTGAGAAATTCCAGATGGCAAAACTCAATAACACTTTGCCCGACCCGGCAATCGAACCCAGGACCACATGCTCAGTAATAGCGCTTGCGACCACTACACCAACGGAGGCTGTGCCTTCATAATATTATTCAAATGCAATCGTTTGGGTTATCCTAAAAACCTGTTGAGTGCAATGACCTAAGTACCTATAAAGTGGTTTCACAAGCACTGTAGGTAGGTAAGTAATTAAACTGTCTGTCGGTTTCCATGAGGGTATGTAGAGAAGATAGACGGCGAAATTTTGGAAAAACAAAAAAAAAGAAAAAATTTTGAAAGTGGATTGTAATCTGGGGTGCTGTCCGTGAAAATTATGGCGTGATGCGCCATTTAAAAAAATACTTATAGAGCGTAAAAAGAGATATATGTGCCTATCAAAAGTAATGATATGCTCTATTTTCAAAGGTTTAAGGTTGACACAGAGTAGGAAAATAACTTTTTTATTTTTATAATAAAAAAGAATATTATTTATTTATTCCAAAAACAAACATGTTTTAAAAATTAAAAATTCAAAAAACGAAATTGCGGAACCATCGACACCGATTTCCGAAATTAAAGTTATTTTTCACTTTGTTGTGTTTTTTTGGAAATCGGTTGTTTTTTTCCGACCAATAGGTATCCAATCAATCAACTTTTTTATTTACCCAAAATTTTGATTATTCCAACAGGATGATGAACAAAATAAAAAAAGAAATCGATTGCGCACAAAGGAAGTATTACTTCAACCAATATAGTTGATGAAACCGGTATAATTTGACACGCGGCCTTTTATGGAACTAAAGTGCAATGTACTGAGTTTGAATGGAAAATTGCTTTGTCCTCGCAAGTGGCGCCACCCCGTAGGCTCAAGATTTATTTTGGTCGTGTTATGAGCAGCTCGTGTTTTTGTAACGTAAGATGAGTTGCAGTTACGGTAGCTATTGAATTTGATACAGCCCATTCATAGTTGTTTGTCTTGTGATGTTGCGTCACCGTCAAAACCCACAGTTATCTTTATACTCGTTGAAATAAGGTTGCTTTTGAGTTGCAGCCACTGACAAGTCTGTCAAAATCACAAAATCAAAAATATTTCATTTCACATATACCAAAATGGACTTATGAAAATTCAGAAGCTAGGTGCATGGTTCCAATTGGTCGTTTCCTATAGAGCAGAGCCGGCAAGAAATTCCACGGTTGCCCTTTGATTTCTCCAACGCCAAATAATTTTATCCGAGGAATAATTTTGAATTTTGACAATTCTTCAGCGAAAAATCTGTCCGAAGTCAATTTTATTCCACGAACAAAAATTATCTGTCGATTGAAATATCAGCCCATAAAATAATTGACTTTTAGAATGTTTTCAAATTACAGTAGGTATGGGAGGACAGCGTAGGCCTGTCAACAAGTAATAAAATAAAAAATGGTCTACAGATATAAAGTCTAAAAGGCCTACAAAGTCCTCACGTTTACAAAATATAAAAGAATCTATCAAAAGGATAAATAAAATATAATCATTTTCGACAGCTCACTTCAACTCAGTTTCCACGGTAACATTTTTACAGAATAGATCGGATGGCCTTTCTTCATATTTTTAAAGATGGTCATTATTTTACAAACACAAATACTTAAAACAACTTAAAAAAAAGTCTATATTTACCAAGTTGGTACACCTACATTTCGCATATTAGAAAGCAATCTGAAACTATTACAAAAATAAAATTACTTGCCCTGAAAAATCCGAGAAAAACTGTACGACCTTTTCATTTTTTACTAGAAAAAGTAAATTTAAGCCTAATCTGCCTGCTTACTTTAGTAAACTAAACCTTGAACTTTGAGATTCCAAGAAAACAGAGGCAGATTTGCATATAATTTTCAGCAACAAACCTCAAGGGCTTTTAAGTTTCAACCCCAGACGTTTTAAATTATGCACCATTCGAAGAACCGAGGTGTACTATGAACACGTACAACCACAATTTTGTTTATAGCGCCTACAGTAAATGATAAAGCAAAAATATGTCACGACGTGATAAAGTTTTCTTTGCTCGTGTGTAATGTGTAGGCGGTTAAGTTAACATTAAGTTACTCGGAATAACAGCTGTATTAACTGTCTTTGTTGTTGGTTTTTTCAGAATTAGAATTGTCTTGTCTAGTTTACGATTTTTGTAGAATATTGACTCAGATTACTGTGCAGTTGAGGATTGGGTTGTATTGCGAGCGATATCTTAGCCTAGCTAGCAATAAGTTAAGTTTTTATTTGTTAATGGTGAAATGAACACTTTACAACTGCTAGTTTTCATCGTTAACGCGTCAATTAAGTATGCATGGAGATAAGTAGAAAATGACGAGAATATGAATTTGAATGGTTCTAAGAGTAAGGGAAGACCAAAGAAACTATGGATGAATACCGAGATGGCGAGTAATAGAGGTGAGCAGTGATGGCTGAGTGCTAATGGCTTCAACTTACGAGTTGTAGTTCGTAGGTTCGAACCCAGACAGGCACTTTACTTTGTGTAATTAAATTTCATCACCACTGCTCTCAAAACGGTGAAGGAAAACATCGTGAGGAAGCCGGCATGTCCTTGAACCAAAAATTCGAAGACATGTGACATCTAACAACTAGGGATGTAAAGCAGTAAAATTACCACGGTAAAATACGGTAAAAAACGTTTTTTACCGTAAATTTCTGTAAATTACGGTAAAAAACGGTAAAAAACGTAAAAATCGTTGTTTTACGTTCTACAAACATAAATACGGTAATGAATGAGTGTGTTTGTATGTATATTACTCTTTCACTATGTATATTAATATGAATTATACCACGTCATCGATTTAATAAAGGCCAGTAAAAATTAAAATTTTAGTTTTTGGAAAATTACTTGTATTTAGTATTAAACTAACTACAGTTCTCAGAATCAACATTTTAAATAATAAAATTAAACAAATGACAATACAAAAAAAAAAAACAGAAAAATAAAATAAATCTATAATCTATCGCATTTTGCCGTACAACTTGACGGAGCGCACTTGTCAGCAACGTCGTATTTTGATTTTGTAACCCCACGCACGCGTGATATAAAATAAATTAAAATTTAGAATGTTATACGACCGGTAGTTTTACCGTAATATATATAAATTACGGTAAAATTACCGTATTTTACCAGTGTTTTCGGTAAAATTACGTAATTTTACCAGTGTTTTCGGTAAAATTACGTAATTTTACCAGTGTTTTCGGTAAAATTACGTAATTTTGCAACCGTACTAACAACCCGCACTGGGCCCGCGTGGTGGATTACAGCCCACTCCCTCTGGAAGAGAGGAGGCCTGTGTCCCACCATTAGGAGCATTATAGGCTGATTATAATAAGAGTAATAGAGAATTAAGTGTGTCCAAATAAATTGGGACAGAGAAATCTTAGTTGTTTTAAGGAGTAGACAATGGTGTGGGTACCTATGCAATCGTAAGGCACTTTTGAACGTCAATATTTACAAGAAAATAGAATTGATTCTAGGCGCCTTTTCTAAAAGGTAGATTCGTATGGACAACAATGGGCACTAAACTTCATTGTTACTCTTTTAAAATATTAATACTTGCATGTAAGTGCTATAACATCTCATCATCTGCCTAGCCTTTTCCCAACTATGTTGGGGTCAGCTTCCAGTCTAACCGGATGCAGCTAAATACCAATATTTTACATGGAGCGACTGCTTATCTGACCTCCACACCTCAGTTACTGGATAATACGATACCCCTTGGTAAGACTGGTTGTTAGGCTTCTGACGACCCGTAACGACTGTCAAAGATCCACGAATGACAGCCGAGACCAACGGCTTAACGTGGTTTCCTAGGGACAGAAGGGTCTTGGTATGTAAAGATGGTCACCCATCCTCGGACCAACCGCGGCAAGCGTAGCTTAACCTGATCGATCAACACGTGCGGCTATGATCAGCAGTAGCTTTTGCGACCACTAAACAGAGGAGGCAGTCTTGTAAAGAACCTTTGTTTTCCGCTATTTATAGTCTAGGTACGCTACAAAATGTCATCCAAGCTGCCGGTCGATTCTGTAAAAATCTCACCGTGAAAACTTGCGTGGAGTGAGCTGTCAATGTCATCGCACTGATGCCAGGGATTGATCAAGCAATTTTACAATCATAATCGAGATTTTAATAATATTTTTATGTGAATTCTTTTAGTCTTAAACGTGAATGTTTTGTTTAAATTATTGTTCGTGCGTGACGCGTTCGCGCCACAGGCTATTTAAGGACTAGTCTATGAAAAAAAAGAAAAAGAACAACATTGAGATTGTGACTAAGTTTCTGTTTTGTTATTTTATTTAAATCCCCATAAAATAGTAATATTTTGATAACTAAAACACTAGCTTTGAAATTATATAAAATGATCAATAGAATTAACATTAAAAATATTAATGAAAATCTCGATTATGATTGTAAATATATGCTTGGTCCATCCCTAGTATCAGATGGGATAACACTGACAGCTCACTCCACGCTCACTTCACCTAAGTTTTCACGGTGAGATGGTTACAGAATCGCACTGCTGCAGTATATATTTACATATTCCATCACAAATATCATCCGAACATGCATCCTACGCAATGTATTCGGTATCCTACCCTCTGTCCCTCCCCCATCCTCCCTGCCCACCTAGTGACGTAAGCTGGTGTCCGGGGCCCGGGATCGCTGCATTGATTGCACTGGCGCACTGCAGATGCGCTAGATGTAATGTTGCGTTGTAGGGATGGGAAACCGTCGATATGGGTGTGGTGTGGATAATGGCGGCCCTGGTTTGGGTTTTTATAGAAATTATTTTATACAGTGTGTTAGGTTAAATGAGGGACACACTTCATCCCCCCCGGTGGGTTCCCGCATTGTCGAGGCGGAGGGGCTCAGTAGCCGTGGCTTGGTCACCCACGGTGAAGCGAAGAGGAACCCGAGGAGGGGCCGCTCGTCAGGGCTTTTGCCTGTAAGCAGACGACGTAGCGGCCAACAAGTAGGTTGCGGTGCCGCTTAGGTGACATCGCAACTGAGGCGGGCCGCGATGTCGTATGGGAGGCATCGCGGCTGAGGGTTGAAGGCCGCGGCGGGAGAGGAGTGCCGGAATTGCGATGTGCCGCTTTCCCTACCTTCTGCGGCCTAGACAGGGTCGCCACCGTCTGATGGCGGACGCGGTGGGGCCGCAGGGGAGGAGGAGTGTTGGTATGACGTTGGCCGCTCTCCCTGGGCGGGGCCAATGACCTGACTCGTCGCAAGGGGACCAAGGGTGCCCAGACACGGGGTCGTCTGGCACCCATGTGCTGGTTTGGTCCCTGGGGTGATCACGGCGTGCTGTGTGTTCTGGCGCGCCGGTGATGGGGAGTACTTCCCAGAGGAGGGTTCGGTGACGGACAGCCGCGGCGGGTTCACGGATGAGTGCTAACGCGTGCCCGTGTTCCCGCCGTAAGCGGCAGAGGAGGACACTGGAGTTTTAGCGGGTAAGAGTCCCACATAACTGCACTATCTCCCCGTGGTAGTGGAGAATGCATGAGCATTTCTCCATGATAAAAAAAGGACATACTTCATAGGATGAAACTGAATAATTAATGATAAATAAAACCATTTAAACTCATCATCATCATCATCATTATTTCAGCCGAAAGACATCCACTGCGAGACATAGGCCTCCCCCAGTACCGCCTGTGCTTCCCGCATCCAGTGGATTCCTGCGGCCTTCAGAAGGTCATCGGTCTACCTTGTAAGGGGCCTTCCGACGCTATGTCTTCTGGTACGCGGTCGCTACGCCAGAACCTTTCAGTCGTATCGGCCGTCGCTTCTGCAAGCAATGTGCTCTGTGCACTGCCCCTTATGAACCCCCACCCCCCGCCCCATGCCTCTTTAAAGTATGTCTTTCTTTTAACCTTACGCGTATAAAACCGTGATATATTCACAAAACATTAAAATCTAATGAATCATCTAAATTCTCCGTCTGTACAATTTTGGATTTTATATACAACATGTCCCGAAATTAAAGCTCACGGTATAAAACATTGTTTATTTATTAACCTTTTAACCGCTTACGTCGGAGATTAATCCGACAAATATTTTCGTGTCCATTTCGCCAGGGTCGTATATTTACGACCAAATACAACAGCTCGTTTACTTACTCTTATAACAAGGCGTGGATGGTGTTGGTATTCTTTATTGAGAGACAGTCAATGGTGCAAACAGTACGAGAATATTATATTAACAAACTTTTGGCGGGAACGAGCGAGAGCCGCGGTCGTTGCGATTGGAATTTTTATGTTACGTACGCACGTTGGAGCGGCGCGCGACTGACTGCGGTGCGGGAGGGGCTACGCAGGCGGCGCGCGTGCGGCGCAGCTACGCGACGCGCATGCGCGGCGCTCGGCCGATGCTTTACTAGCTCTGCGGCCGCGCCGTACCATACCGCGTTCCGAACCCAAAATGCGTCTGATAGTCTCCCCCTCTAACCCTAACGAACGTCCTCGCGTTTGGGTTAGCTCCTACGAGGCCTCCCCCTCTTACGTTTCTCTTGTACCGGGGCTTGGATGCGACCAACGAAGGGAGTCAGTGCAGAAGCATGGTACTTACCCAGTACCGTACCGTCGCTGAGGCGCTCGAGGATGTATGTTGTGGGACTGACCACAGCTCGGATCTTGTATGGCCCGTCACGGCGAGGGATAAATTTTGATGTCTGCCCTCTGCCAGTGTCATTAGCCCCTTGAGTTTTAAATAGCACTAGATCACCAACCTTATAATCTGGAGCTGGTCGACGATGTTCATCGGCGTACTTCTTATGTGCCGCCTGGGCACTCTCATAGACGTCACGAGCATCTAAGAGTACTGACGAAATCTTCTTAAGAAAATTAGTGATGTCACCTACATAATGATCGCTTTCGATTATGGTGCGCATCTCTGACATGACATCTGCTGGCGCGCGCATGTCTCGCGCGAAGTTTAAATAAGCGGGTGAGTAACCGGTTCCTGATGTGACTGCCGAGTTCATAGCGAATCGGACAGCAGATAAGTGAATATCCCACGTCTCATGGTCTTTACCTACCAGAATCGCCAGTTGCGGCTTGAGGTCCCGGTTCTTACGTTCCACCGGATTCGCCTCGGGGTGGTAAAATGAAGTAAGTGATTGTGTAATCCCCATCGCATGACAGGTCTGCTGCATTACCTCACTTATAAATTGGACACCGTTGTCACTGACAAGGCGCCTGGGGACTCCGAACCGTAAGTATACTTCCGATACAAGTACCTTTGCGCATTCTTCACTGGTAGCTGAAGTAAGGGCGAACAGCTCTACCCAGCGCGTGCAGGTGTCCTCGACTATCAGGATCCATTTGTGTCCTTTCGCTGTTTCAGGTAGAGGGCCGAACAGGTCCACGGCTAACACCTCAAACCGGCGTGCAGAAGCGGGCGTCTGCAACAACCCAGACGGTTTCCTAGTGTCTGCCTTATAGCGCTGGCAAGGTACACAATTTTTAACGTACTGCGTAACGTAGGAACGCATTCCCGGCCAGTAGTACTTACCGATCAAGCGTTGCAGCGTACGTTCCGCGCCCATGTGACCAGCGGTGGGTGCATCATGATATTCGGCCAATACTTTGGCACGTTCTTGTTCTGGGACTACCAGACTGGCGTCATCGTGCTCCTCGTTCTCAGGGCAATATCTATATAACACGCCTTCGGCGAGCACATACCCTTTGTTTGACCATACCCTCCCCCTAGAGGGGTCGTCGGACTCCAGGGCCTCGACGATTTTACTCACCTCTGGGTCCTTTATTTGGTTCTCGCGCAGGTCCCTCAGACTACGAGAGGGCACGTCGACCACAGCGCAGCACAGGTCACAATCGGCGTCTTCGGCGCACGCCGGACGCGACAGAGTGTCAGCTATAACATTGGCCTTACCTGGTGTATATTCTATTTTCAGGTTATACTCCTGAAGGCTCAGGGCCCACCTTGCTAGGCGACCGCTCGGAGACTTCATACTCATCAGCCACCTAAGCGGCTGATGGTGCGACTTTATCACGACTTCAGCGCCATCTACGTACCCCCTGAACTTGGAGACTGCCCAGACGACGGCTAGAGCCTCCCTCTCCGTCGTGCTGTAGTTCTTTTCAGCGGCGGTCAAAAGTCGACTGGCGTATTCTATTGGGCGCTCGTCGATCCCCTCCCCCTGGAGGAGAACCGCCCCTAGAGCATACCCACTGCTGTCGGTTCTGAGGACGAAGGGTAACGTCGCATCAGCCTGACGCAGGATCGGCGCCGATACTAGCAGTTGCTTGATCTTCTCGAAAGCTGCCTGCTGCTCCGGGCCCCATTTCCATATACTTGCCTTTTTTAGCAGCATTGTCAACGGTTTGGCAACCTCTGCGTAGTCAGGGACAAAGCGCCTAAACCAGCTGGAGGTCTGCAGGAAACATTTCAAATGTTTTATGTTCCGAGGCGTCGGCATGTCCGCGATAGCTGCGGTCTTCCCTGGATCGACGTGGATACCACCTGGTAAGATAATGTGCCCTAAGAACTTTACCGATTCCCTCGCGAAGTGACTCTTCTCGCGGTTTACCCGCAAGTTGAACAAGGCGAGTCGATCGAACACGGAGGTGAGGTCGGCAAGGTGCTTCTCGAAAGTCTCATCGGACATTATCAACAAGTCGTCTAAATATGCTAGAAGAGTAGTACCTGGCAAATTCGACTTGAATCTGTCAATCAGCCTCTGGAACGTAGCGCCTGAGTTGCGCAAACCCATTGGCATGCGTTTAAATCTATAAGTGCCGAGCGGTGTCGTGAATGCTGTCTTGTCCCTATCGTTAGGGTCGACGTTCACTTGAAAGTAGCCAGCTCGGAGGTCAAGGGTTGTCATGTACTTAGCTGTTTTTGCGTCATGAAGAATGTCCTCAATCCTTGGGAGAGGGTACCGGTCAGGCTCAGTGACAGTATTGAGCTTGCGGTAGTCAACACACAGTCTGAAGCTGCCATCCTTTTTCTTGACAAGAACGACATTCGATGCCCACGGCGACTCGCATTCCTCAATGACGTCAGAGTTGACCAGTTTATGCAGCTCCTTCTCGAGTGCCTCTCTCTTAGGCGGCGACAATCTAAAGGGAGGAGAAGCCAAAGGTTCCTGTGTCTCGCTTACCTTTATCTTATGGACGGCGAAGTCCGTGGGAGGCCCCGCCGAAGCGAACTGAGCGACTCTGCCTTGCAAGAACTCGTTGAGTGCGGCCCTGTGCTCCGGTGGCAAACTCGTACCTTCATCTTGGCGCAGTGATACATCGCAGACCTCTGCTTGTGCCACGGCCGCGCTGTTCAGTACATAAGATTGCAAAAAGGGGTACCGGTCTCCTGGACTATCTGCAAAATGCCATGACTCCTGAGCTATGTCTAGAACAATAGCCGCGTTTGCAATAAAATCACGACCTAAAAGTGTTCTGGTGTCATCACCGGGGAACACCATAAACTCGGTGTCGACTCTTCGACTATCTAGGGTGACAGGTACCGTAGCGATCCTAACCATTTTCCTATGACACGAGCCGTCGGCGAGCCCGATATAGCGCTCCATTTCGTGGAATTGAACGCCGTTATTTACTAACAACGAATACAATAATGGGCTAGCAACACTGTGCGTGGCCCCGGTATCGACTATCGCTACCCCTTCCTTACCCACTACGCTTATTGCTATCAAAGGATGCGACGTCGTCGATGCGAAGAAGTCACCTTTTACTACGTTAAAATCGGACGGTTTGGTGGGCGCGGGTTTAATCGAACAAGTTTTACACTTTGACTTGACCACCCCTGGCTGACCGCATCCATAACAACGTATCGGATTAATATTATCTTTATCACTAGTACCTACTTTATTACCCTTATTGTCACTATCAACTTTATTAGCCTTACGACATTCGTTAGCTGTGTGACCGAACGCTTTGCAAAACGAACATCTAATGCGATTACGTTTCGAGGTATCATTCGAGTTAGAGGTGAGTTTGGAACCGGTGGTTGCGCTCGGACTCATAGTACCGCGGTCGGGAACGGTAGGTACATTCGGGTTATTCGCGGAAACGATCGAGTTTTTTAATTCCGTTATCGAATCTTCCACGAGTCTCGCTCTCTCTAACAAATGATCAATATCGCTAATGGTGTCTCGCGACAAACGTTTTCGTATTCGACGATGTAGTAAGCCGTACACAATATCCACTATCATCACACTTGGCACAACATAGGGTAATTGAACTAATAATGATCGTACCTTTGATATAAAAACTTCCGCGCGTTCACACTCACTCTGTTCACGCGTGAATACTTCGCGCAGTAGTCTGTACGCGGGCTTTTGCACGCCGTAGGCAGCGCGCAGGCGCGTGAGCGCGTCCGGCCACGAGCCGACGCAGGCCCGGGCGCCGCGCCACCATACCGCCGCGTCGCCGCTCAGCAAGATGGAGAGGCCGCGTAACGCGTGCTCATCGGACACGCCGGCGCACTCCTTGTAGACCTCCACTGCATCGATGAACGCCTCCAGTACCTCGGTGTCGTGTGACTGCCCGTCAAACCTCGCAGTGCACTTTGAAAAGTTGCCGCCGGAGGTGGCGGGCGCGTTCGCCGTGGGCGATGCCGCCGGTGTCGACGCAACTGGGTTCCACTGGTTGCCTTGATGTAAAGACCGTAGGGTTTCCACCAGAGTGCGGTTGGTCTCCGCCTGCATCCTGGCGAATGACTCCATCATGGTGGACAGTAGCCGTTCGGTGTTCAGCGCTGCGGCGGGTACGCCGGTGTGGGCCCCGCCGAGCGTGTGGTCGAGGGCGGCGCCCCCCTGGGCGCGCATCTCCTCGGCCGCGTCGGTTGAGTCGCGTGCATGGGTGGTAGCACTAGTAGCGGCGCCGGCATGGGCGCGTAGCTCCACCACTGAGTCACAGTCCGCGTCGGAGTAACCGTCGCTTCCTTGTTCTTCCGCCTTGCGGTCGATTGCTGCTCGGGTTGCCCGCGTCGTTCGTGGCATGATAATGTCTCTGTAGTCACTGACTGTTAACCACACTTCACTGGGTTCGTTTAGCGTTTAGCCGTTGTTAAAAGTTGAAACTTAACATGGCCGCGAGTTGGGCGTCACTATAAAAAGGCGTGGATGGTGTTGGTATTCTTTATTGAGAGACAGTCAATGGTGCAAACAGTACGAGAATATTATATTAACAAACTTTTGGCGGGAACGAGCGAGAGCCGCGGTCGTTGCGATTGGAATTTTTATGTTACGTACGCACGTTGGAGCGGCGCGCGACTGACTGCGGTGCGGGAGGGGCTACGCAGGCGGCGCGCGTGCGGCGCAGCTACGCGACGCGCATGCGCGGCGCTCGGCCGATGCTTTACTAGCTCTGCGGCCGCGCCGTACCATACCGCGTTCCGAACCCAAAATGCGTCTGATACTCTGCTTTTTATTTCATTACGATGAATTCCATCAGGTTATTCGAAAAGTAAATATTTTTCGAATCACTGTGCCGGGCGCTGGGGGCACGACAACTGATATGAAGTCGGGCGGTTAATATGTTAAATTAGTTAGACAAATTGTGGGAGAAAATAAGTGGTGTCATAATATTACAAATCTACGCACGCACACAGTCCCACACGTTTATGAGACCTAGTTTACCCGTTTCGATCATTTTTGGTTTGTTTTGACTATAAAACAGAATTGTGCACTCTAATTTACGTAAGTAGTTTTAATTATTTTTGGGATAAAAAATAACTATTCTAAAAATGACAAATACATTCAATAAATTATTCTGAAAAAAACTACTTTCATAATGTGCATCGATTCAGTCACACATTGTATATTATGATTCATTTCTGCGACTGAGCAGCAATGAGAAATAAAACATAAAGTAATCTGTTTATTTTTTTTTACTTATCCTACACTGGCTTACAGCTGAGCAAAGATCCACGAATGACAGCCGGAACGTGTTATCCGAGGTTATCGTGAAACTTTACCACGTTTAAGAGCCTATACTACCTCAGCTAAAATTCACTCTTTATCTCGCTCGCACGATACTGCTCGCGGACTGAGTAAGAGCGAGACAGAGTGCGGTGCTAGGTGGCAGGCAGCGCCAATAGTTTAGGTATTTGCTTTTTACGGTGAAAATAAGGGTAATTAAAAAAAATAAAAAACATAAGACCTGCTTTATAGTTAGTTCGGTTAGTATACAAAGTTTCATGATCTAATTTGAAGTATTTTTTGAATACCAGCGGTTTATTGTTCTGTTTGGAGGTAACTTTGGATTTTTTTTTTACCAAGAAAATTGTATGGAATCGTGTTTTTGTCTAACATAAGACCTAACATTAATCCTCAACTTTATCATATATTTATTTCAAAATTAATGCTGCAGTATTTTCGCAATAACGGAGGATCATGCTAAGGCCATTTGAGGTAGTATAGGTCCTTAATTAAAATTAGTCAATTAGCGAGTTTGATAGCAGATAGTTATGACTATCCAGGGTGCGCAAAAGAGCCTCTTCATAAACAGAATAAACTATCGATAGTTTTACTAGAACATCACTATTCGTCCTGTTTACGTCATCGCTTTTCCTGACCCCGTGGCGTCTAACGGTGAATCTAATCAAAGCAATTGTGAATCCAAACTACACCGTATATACCTGCTATAAAGTCCAATTCCGCTTGACAAAATTTTTGTTTCGTAATAAATTTTAATGTAAATGAGACCTTTATGAATATGAATAGGGTTTATTCTCCTGTGGCAGATATTATGCATTCAGTGGGTTGAATGAAAACATAGTAAGTAGTATTAGTTTAACTAGTTCACTGTATTTCAGGAATAAAAAACTTTAATTTCGGAAGTCGGTGTCGTTGGCTCCGCATTTTCATTTTTTGACACCGACTACCGAAATTAAAGTTATTTATCAATATGTAGTGTTTTTTTTTTTAAGTTGGTTCGAATCCATCGGTTTGGATCCATCGCTTTCCATCAGGCGTGATCGAGGTCAAGAGCGGGTCCAATCATCAATAAAAAAATAAAAATATATTTTATATTTTGTGAATGTGAGAACGTTGCAGATCTGTAGACCATTTTCTATTTTATTAAGTACCTAGTACTTATTGAGAGGCATACACTGGCCCCGATTCTGTTGTTCATAAACTAAATTAAATTTAAGTTCAATGCATCTTTTTCTTTCTATTTCATTATGAAAAGAACAGAAGATAAATATTAGTTTAGTCCTGTCAAATTAGGTAATCCATAGACAATTTTAGACATGATTAAAAAATTGGCTACTAAAAATACATTAATTTACGTCAGGCGCTAACTAATTTGACAGGACTAAACTAGTGTTTATCGTCTGTCCTTTTCTTAGTGAAATAGAAAGAAAAAGATGCACTGAACTTAAATTTAGTTTAGTTTGTGTACAACAGAATCGGGGTCACTGACCTCCCATATATTAACACTTTAATTCGAAAATATTGTAAACGCCAATTGTTTTTAAAAGAGTAACCGTGGAGTTTCTTGCCAGCTCTTTTCTATAGGAAACGACCAATTGAAACCGTACGCCTAGCCTCTGACGTTTCATAAGTGCCCATGTAGGTTTATGTGAAATAAAATATTTTAATTTTAATTTTGGTTTCTTTGCAATTTTTCTTAAAAATCAATTTATAGAATAGAATAGATATAATAATATAGAGCAGTGCTGTTATAATGACTTCCTGTCACTGATATTTACATAGCAAGTATTTTTATGCGAATTTGTGTGGGTAAGTACAACTTAAAAGTGAAAAATAAATACTTTTTACAAAAAAAAAGAAAAACACCTGCTACTACTTACTATTTTTCACTTTGTAGTGTCTTTTTTAGAAGTCGGTTTTTTTTTGTAAAAATGTTTTTTACACTACCTACATAGACTTTTGGTTTGACCACCGTCAGGTAAAAAAACCTTTCTTTAAAAATCTCTTGTCTTTCTGTCGGTAATTTACTCTTTTTTCACCGTTTCCATGTTTCTGTTTTATCAGTAATCAATTAATGTTACCGCCATGTTGAATTAGTTGTAGAAATTTATAACTGTGACGTTGGATTATGGTTTATTAGCTACATGTTCTCATGCATACATATTGGAAAACATTGAACATACTTACACAACATAATATAACTTTACGACTTTTGCCGAAGAGATTAGCAGAGAGAATTTTTTTTTTAGGATGGGAAATCTTCAAATAATGACCACTCCCGCTCAGGGTGGAGCAGAAGGGAGTGTCAGACTGTTACTGACTAAACCCACCCATGTTCCTTCCTTAGCCCTTTATGTTCCGGGGTAGCGGTAACTCTTTCGGACAATCCCGCTGTAGCAGAATAGCTACACCCGCAATTTTGCTAGTTATGAAATAAGTCCTATGTACCTACTGGGCGACTACTCGCAACTAGCACTGTGAATTGAAAAAAAAAAAAAAAAAAAAAATTGCATACATTTCCTAAATAAGGAAATGTATGCAATTCAAATAATGGGATCCGAGTGCCCACTGAGTTTTTCGAAACATCGGCAAGCCGTTGGTTAACCCTTCACGTGGCCAGGGGGGCAATTCCCGTGATTTAAGAACGTTCACAGTCTGATCTTAGTCTCAACCACAGATATAGATAGACGTAGATAACGGAAGTGTCACGATATGTATGAAAACCAAGCGTGCCATTTTTTTGACTACCTACTATGACGTCACAAGCGCTCTTTATCACTCACGCTCACCCAGCCAGCAGTACACAGCAGTGCGATTCTGTAACCATCTCACCGTGAAAACTTAGGTGAAGTGAGCGTGGAGTGAGCTGTCAGTGTCATGCTGATGCTAGGGATTGATACTCTTGACAGCTCACTCTAAGCTCACTTCACCTAACTTTTCACGGTGAGATTTTTTACAGAATCGATCGGCAGGACTGAGCGCGAAAGTGGCAGCTTACGATTTTTGAACGTAAGTTAATCACGTTAATCATAACAATTTTGGGATATTCATTTTTTTTGGTCAAGTGTAAGTCCACAAGAATGAGTGAAATCCACCAATATTTGTTTTATTGCTATTCGACTCTGTTTCGTGTAAGGATCATTTCATTATATCAGAAGAAAAAAATCGGGACGGTGGAAGTTGGTCAAATGTAAAATAATTTTGTCATACAATTTGTATAATTATATTATATTTTTTTTTAAATAAATACAATAAAATTATTGTTAATACAATTTTTTTTGTGTGTTTCAATGTACAATGTACAAACGAATCCTTACGTCCGTACTTGTTGATTTCATTCCACTATGCGCCGGACAACAAACATCTTGTCTTCCAGTCCTTGGACGCCACTCTGTCACAGCCTTACTACTATCATCACTGTGCCTTGTCACATGTCCTGTCCAACTCCATTTGAGTTCCATAATACGTGTACGACTTCGTAGCTCGACGTTTGCATCTCGGTCTATTAGCCTAATGCCAATCATGTAACGCTCCATAGCCACGAGAAGTAGTTGCTCTTGCGTTATCTAGGTGTATATATATCTGTGGTCTCAATCTGTCAAAAATGCTAATTCCCTATATTTTTGACAAGTTTTTGACATTGATTGTCGCTGAAAAGAGATTGCGACTAGATTTTGAATGTTTTTAATTACGGCAATACCCGTCTTCTAAATACCGTCCTATATTTTGGCCAAAGAATCTGCATTGCCTTACAAATACACTACGGCAATGCAGCCTGCGCTCCACACTTTTTGAATGAATCATTGGATATAAAAGAAGTGACAAACTGCATAGGAAGGTACTTCTACAGTTTTGAAATTTTGTACATAGATTCTTTACATAAAAATACTAGACACGTGTTTCGGGTTTCGCTTATACTAAAACTAATGTTGTATAAAATAAACCAGAGATTTTTAAACAACTTTATTCTAAGCCAGAAAATCTATACATTTATATACCGTTAATACAGATCTGCCAGATAGGTGGATTATTAGTTTTGTCGCCGGCGCCGATTGCTGAGTCTGCGTTGCGCGCCGCAAGCGTGCCTCGTAACCCCGCTCCAGTCCCTGCAGCTCCTCCCCGAAGCGCTGCCCGACCGACGCGACCATCTGACCCCTTGGTCACTGTGAGCACCTCCACTGCTCCCCCCGCAGAGCCCGTGCCTATAAAGGAAACGGACAGGGCTGATGATGACGGCTTCGTGACGGTGCTAAGAAGGAAGCGCCGACAGAGTAGCTGTAAGAACCGCTGCGGCAAGGCTCCTGCAGAGCCCGACCAAAAACTGCGTGCTGCAAAGCCGAATACTCCGGTGTATATTTCCCGCCTCCACTACACCACTGACGCGGAAGACATCGTGACGTACGTGCGCCAAAGGTTGAAGTACGCGCCGAGAGTGCAGCTGCTGGAGTCGCATCGCAACGTCAACTTTAAGGCGTTTGTGGTGCGCATACCAACATGCTACCTGCACCTGGTGATGGAAGAAAGCTTTTGGCCGCAGGATGTGGTATTTCGCCGCTTTCGCGGACAAGTGCCACCAGAACGCACAAAGACATAGTGCAACTAAGTGATACTAACATAGTTATTAAGTTTTATTTACTAACAAAGTTGTTACTATATTATTATGTATACTTAGGTTAAGGTATGTATCTATGGGTCTTTGTTACCTGAAAATAAATGGTTTATTATTATTATTATTATTATCTACAAAGGACCAAGGAAGCAAAGCACAAAAAAGTAAAATACACCAGAGATTTTGAAATACCTTTATTTACAAGTCATACAATCTATCCAGCTTGCGGAGGTCTCCACATCACGGTTATTGGTCTTCTGTTGTAGAACGAGCGAGACACCAGTGAGTTAGGAACGTAGCGGTTAAAGTGAGCTCGATCTTCTATATTAAACACAGGATTGTCCCCCCATTGGGTGTCTATATGCTAAAAGGGAGAGGAAAAATTAGTATTAGGTATTAGCTACGAGATGGGCGGTCGACATTGTTACCATCAAAATCAAATTATTTATTTCACATAAACCTACATGGGTACTTATGAAACGTCAGAAGCTAGGTGTAATTGGTCGTTTCTTAAGGAGAACAGCCAGCAAGAAACAAATAAAAAAAATTAAATAATAATAGAAAATAATTTTTCTTTTGTAAAAGCCAATTATAAAATAATTGGCATTTGTAAAAAGCCAAACAAGAAAATTTAACAGTTTCGGGATGGTTTCGGGTAGCTTGATGTGCTGGCGTCTGTACTTAACAAAATAGAAAATGGTTTACAAATCTACAGGCCTACAACGTTCTCACATTACAAGAATAGACACAAACATAAATAAAATAATATAGAAAGAAGAAATAAAATACGTTTATTTATTTGCGGTGAAAATGACGCAAAAAGAACATAAACACAAGAAATAAAATTACATTATTTTTATAAGCACTAGAACCCTCAAAAAATGCTCAAAATTGCCGATTTAAACCTGTGCCAACAGAGGCCTAGTGTAGAAATTTGACAACTATTAATGAAAAAAAAAACACATAGTTCCTTCTTATTCAGTGAAATATCTTTTATATTGGTCCAATATTGGAGGAGGAAATAGTCGAGAACCAAACCTCGAATTATGACTTTTTACTTAGCCTTTTTCAAAAGTCTCTCCGACCGCATTTCCTCTTAAGGTGATTGCGCAGTGGTTACCGCGAAATTCAAATTTTCTTATGTTTTTTGCAATTTGCAGGTCAGTTTCAGGTTGTATCTTGATCAAAATTTCATTCGCGACTATAACACGTACGTATCTAAAGAATTATAATCATTAGAATCATTAATACATCTTCCTAACTTAGATTTGTACCACAAGAAGAAATCTCTTAAGGAAAAGTGCTTGTGATAGAAATCTCACTTAGGAAGATGTATTAATGATTCTAATGATATAATTCTTTAGATACGTACCTGTTATAGTCGCGAATCAAATTTTGATCAAGATACGACCTGATACTGACCTGCAAATTGAAAAAAACGTAATAAAATTTGAATTTCGCGGTCTACCACTACCCATTCACCTTAACGAAACGTTAAAGAAATACAATTCAACGCGTGTAGGAAATCTTAAAAGAAATAACAAAAGAGTGATCAAATATGATCACTCTTTTGTTATTTCTTTTAAGATTTCCTTTTTGTCTTACATAAGATAACGCCTCTAATTTCCGAAGGGTAAAGCAGAGCTGTACTTATCCCCTATTTCTCCAGTTATATTTAAGTCCCTTGTAATAAGGGGCGAGCGTATTGCCATCAACCACACACATATGCATTGCACATAATATCGTCGACTGTATGTTCAATTGAGGTAAGGGACATTGGGTATCTTGTCCCTTACCTCAATTGAACCTACGGTCGACGATATGTAGACTACAAATTGATACTGAGAAATTACAGATGGAAAAACTCAATCTGAGAGGGGCTTGTGGCTAAGTAATAACAACTGCACGGGTCGATCAATCAGGTTAAGCTACGCTTGCCGCGGTTGGTCCGTGGACGGGTGACTATCTTCACATACCGAGACCCCTCCGTGCCTCAGAAAGCACTTTAAGCCGTTGGTCCCGGCTGTCATTCGTGGATCATTGACATTCGTTACGGGTCGTCAGAAGCCCGAAAGTCTGACAATCAGTCTTATCAACGGGTATCGTATTACTCAGTAACTGGGTTGAGGAGGTCGGATAGGCAGTCACTCCATGAAAATACTGGTATTCAGCTGCATCCGGTTAGACTAGCAACCGACCCTTACGTCGTTGGGAAAAGGCTAGGCTGATGATGATGACTTTGCCCGACCCGTCGAACTCAGACCCTCATGATCAGCAGTAATACTTGCAAGGTTAGACTAACGAGGCACTTCGTTTTGTCCAAGTAATAAAAAAATAATAATGAACAAACCTTAATCAAAGCAAGGACACTCAAAATGAAGCCTAAAACTTTTATCACAGACGCCATTTTCGACCGAAGCACTTTTAAAATGGCACGCAAAACACGCTATTTTTCATATTTATACCAATAATAACCGATTAAGGCATGAAATTGGTGAAAAAGCGTGGCTTTTACAAGTTAATCCTCATTACAAAGGCAAAGAGTTTATAATTAAATAGCTTTAGGGCATGTAGACAATGATGTTAGACTAATCGCATTGCTGTAGCCGATTTGACATAGGTAAACCTACAAGTTATTCGATTTCTTTTTGAAATTAAAATAGAGCCAACTGAGTGACTCGATTCTTCCTTCTTCGTATGTATAAAGAGCCATTTTCTTTGCTGTCTGACCAGTGGGACGTTAGCTAGCAAGTAGGAGTTACCTCAGATTTGATGTGAAATATATAAAAACTATACAGAAAATATACAGTATTAGCTTCTGCCCGCCGACTTCGTTCTCGTGGAAGTTGTCAGCCACATTTCCCATCCGAAATATTACTTCGTTTTCGCTTAGTGCTCAGTCTGAGTTTTTTCTTTTTGCTGGTTCCTAAAATAACGCAGGAATACATTACAGGACACAAAAGAGTAAAAATACGTACAAAGGTACGAGTATCATACCTTACAAGACTTCCCTATAAACTACTTTGGTAGTTATGCTGCCAGGAGCCAAAATGTAAAAAGAGTCAGGACTGGTGATGCGGGAGCAATCGACGTACAGTTGGCCGTGTGAGAAGCAACTCGTCCTGAGGTCGACACCCGCTGCCCTCAGTGTCTGCCCCTGCGACTTATTGATGGTCATCGCGAAGCAAACACTCACGGGGAACTGTACGCGCTTGAACTGGAACGGGAAGTTGTGAGGTATGAGGGGAATGCGTGGTATAAATACTGCCTCGCCGACGCCACAACCCGTAAGAATTTCCGCCTCAATGGTGTGTCTGTGGAGGGAGATGACTTTAAAGCGGGTCCCGTTACACAACTTCGGAGGAGATAGGTTCCGAAGAAGCATAATCGGAACACCGACCTTCAGCTTGATGGTATGCGCTGGAAGTCCACTTGCTGACAGGGAGTTCAGAAATTCCACGGGATAATGTGTGGCGTCATCTTGCTCGATAACAGTGTTTATCGAGGTGTAGACCACTTCATTCCTCTCAATTTCCGAGAGAATGCATTCGTTAATTGTTGCAGCTTGATCATTTTTGGGCATCAAAATGGCCTGCTCACACACCCAAGAACTCTGCTGGTACGGTATACGACTGATGTCCCCGTACACACAGCGAATGAGTTCTTCTAAGCTGGATACCACTCTACCGAGAAACTCTGGAAGCACCACCTGTCCACCTCTCTCTTCTGGTAGACTGCCTTCGCCAAGACTTAGAAGGACATCGGAGAATTCTCGAGCACGTGCATTGCCGCCGAGCCGAGCTCTCATATTATTGGTCAAGCGCAGCGTACGAACTCGTGACCACAACGAAGATCGTTTCAGCGAAGCATTAACCTCGTCAGCCCTCGATCCCCGCGTCACCACGTGAAGCGTTTGCCGGAAATCGCCACTGAACAGAACTGTGACACTACCCATCAAATGTTTGTTCCTGCGGATGTCCTGCAGGATTCTGTCCACGGCCTCAACTGCCTTCCTATTGGCCATCGTACACTCATCCCATGCGATCAGAGAGAAAAAAAAATCTAAACAAACAAATATACTTAACAGAAAAATAAATTACACACCCAGAATTATGCAAAGTATACCTAAATGCGAATAATTTGATGATATCAGTAGTTCGATTGAATACCGAAGTAAGTAATAATTATTTATTGAACAAAATTTATATTTCCATGTAACCACGAAATTCGACCAAGCACACAATAACTAACAGACAACGCAGGTAACCCCCGTTTCCATAGGTTGAGGCGGCGACATCGGTACCCATAACATTACCTTTTGTGAACGAAACCATAGCGCGATCTAATTCGACGCCATGTTTCTACTGTCCATGTAACTACCATCTAGTTAGGAAAAAGGAAACATTTTTATGTGGTGAAAAATTATTATGACTTTACACTATTTTAACATAAAATAAATAGCTGTGAGTGAGTTAAAATAAATCCAGCTAGATATCACATTTAAGTTTATAATCAGGTATACGACATGAAAATATATTAATTACCATACAATAATCACACAGATAAATACCGAACAAAAGTATTAACAGTCAATGTTTATTTTGTACTAACAACATGAAATTGATCGTTATTAGTATGTACCGGGTGTAGAAGTACCGGAAGTATGGATCAAATCGATTAGGGGCGTGGGAAAGGTCATTTCCAGACGTTTTAACCTTGGGAATGTCGGTGAACTTTTTTACGGTTCAAAACTTATGTTAATTTTTTTTTCAATTACTTCGTATAGTGCTCAAAGGAAAAATCATAAAATAAAAAATAAAAGTATCAGGACATTCTAAAAAAATAAATAATTGATAGCTCTGATAGTTTTTTTTTTAATTGAAAAAAACCTTCAAGTGTAATTCTCAAAAGAAAAATAATCTTGTTTTATTTGAAACAAAGGTAAAAAAAAAAATCTGTTTCAAAATGGAATCCAGCTAATAAGAGCTCTTTTGTCGTCAGTTTGAAAACTCTCGTTTTTACTACAAGAGGTACTCACTGAATTTGGTACAAGTGCCAACAGTCAAGAGATCTTTAGGATTGTTCAGTTGTTTATAAAAGGCAGGGTTTGTTGTTAACCTTCTACACGTGCAGCTTTCTGGGTAAAATATACGCAGAGGGCCTACAACGTCCTACGCGTTCAGTATAATAATGGATTTAGGATGTACTGATGATATTTATGTATTTTTTTTTTTTTGCTGGGGCTTCCGCGCTTTTGTAGCGCTTCGCAGATGTTCGCGGAAGCCCGTGTTGACGATTTTCATGTCATAATGAAAAGAGGGCGGCGTCAATTATGGGTAGGTTGCCCCAACAGCATTCTGAAGACATTAGCTGGCAACGTGGACAGCCCCTTTATTAGGCACTGGATGCAGAGGCACGTGCCAATATGTATTGAACTACGTAGTTATTAGATGTCGTTGGTTTAGTTTGTAAGTGTTACTAAGATAGCTTTTCTAAGTTGTTGTTACTAATTATACATGGTGTTCATCAGAACGTTGAACACACAAAAAGGCAGATAGGTGGGGTCGTCTGCTACCTACTGCTTTTTTATTACCGAAATTTGTGATTTAAAACTTCGAAGGAACTTTATGCAGGATCTATCCTACATAAAGTTCCTTCAAAGTTTAGCAGACGACCCCACCTATCTGTCATTTTTGTGTGTTCAACGTTCTGACGAACACCCTGTATATTTAGTACCTAACAACAACTTAGAAAAGCAGACGAAACTGGCAACTCTTTTTTTTTTGTTTTTGTCTCGACTATTGCTAGATTCATCTAAAATTATTGTTTGGTGCAAATAGTAACTAGACAAAAAGTTATAAGCCATCAAACATTACAAAAAGGGATAAAACGTGATTTTGAGCTTTTCTTTGCATTGCATTAAAAAAAAACCTATGGGGCCTAGGTATTTTTTTTTGAGCTGGGTAGGTAGCAGATGACCCCACCTATCTGCCATTTTCGTGTGTTCAACGTTCTGCCGAATATCCTGTATATGGATTGTGTGTATTTTTTAACCGACTTCAAAAAGGAGGAGGTAATCAATTCGGTTGTATTTTTTTTTTTTATGTTTGTTACCTCAGTACGCCGTCATTTATGAACCGATTTGGATTTTTTTTTTATTTGAAAGGATATGCTTCCAGATTGGTCCCATTTTTGTCAAAATCCAGTTCTGATGATGGGATCCATGAGGAATTGAGGGAACTCCTCAAATATTATAGGCATACATATAGCAATTTTGGTATTTTCATCAACATGTCAAGCATTTGCATTCAAAAAGTATAATTTGGTGAAGTGGAACTGATGAAGGAGACCACAGATAGCCACAGGAACTCTTCAATGATAATAAGTATTTCACGGGTGGCGATAAGATATCTCGATTAAGATAGTTAAGCGACTATGACGAAGCAAATTTAAATAAATGGTTCTGACGAAAACGGTACCATCAAACCGATCTGATGATGAAGCTGGAAGGTAGGTACCGGAACTTCGTATTAAAACCATGTATTCTAGCCGTGTTTGGGCTTATTGGAATTGTCATGAGATGCACTCTGACTATAAAAAGTAAAAAATAAAAACTTTTTAACAAAAAAAAAAAAACAACCGACTTCAAAAAAAAAAAACACAACAAAGTGTAAAATAACTTTAATTAATTTTGGAAGTCGGTGGCAAAAACGTAAATACAAAACCAAAGACACCGACTTCCAAAATTAAAATTAAAGTTATTTTACACTTTGTAGTGTTTTTTTTTGAAGTCGGTTGTTTTTTTTTTGTTAAAAAGTTTTTATACAGAGTTATTGGAAAAACAATAACCCTGTATAAGTGATCCGCAATAAACTATATTATTATTAAGTAAGAGTTCCTATTTATGGAGTTACCGACATAGGTAATTTACAGAATTACCAAACTGAAGTGGCAGTGGGCTGGCCATATTTGTCGATGGCCGGTGGAGCAGACGAGTCCTGGAGTGGAGACTGTGTATCGGCAAGTGTAGTGTGGAACGCCCCCCAGCTAGATGGATCGACGACCTTAAGAAGGTGGCTGGGACAGACTGGATGTGGAAGGTGGAGGACAGGGTGTTGTGGCGCAGCCTGGGAGAGGCCTGTGTCCAGCAGAGGACTGCGATAGGCTGAGTTGATTGAAGAGTTCCTTGTGAAATGCAACAGCTGAAGCTTTAACAGCAATGCCTTGATAGCAGGTAGGTTTGAACCCAGACGGGCGTTTTACTTTGAGTAAGTTATTTCATCACCACTGCTCTCAAAACGGTGAAGGAAAATATGGTGAGCAGACATGTTCTAGCGCCAAAAATTCGCATTGTGTGCAAAAGAACAATATTTTCGAAGAAAACATGTATATCGCCAGCACATCAAGCTACCCGAAACTGTCAAATTTTTCCAATAAACTTTGAAACTTTAATAGATTTTTAACTTTACCGCTAAAGCAAAATAGTGCTAAAAGAAAGTTGACAAATTGTATTAGCTTGATGTGCTGGCGTTTGTACATTGTGGTATTGCAAATCTCGTAGTGATAAAATGACTGGCCTGAACTACGCTTTATTTTATTTAGTACTTTATAATTCACCGAGGATTCAGATAAATTATAAATTTTCTTATATTTGTCAAAATTGTCTGACGGTTCAAACTTGGTTGTTTTGTATTTTTGCTATATTTTGCTAGATGGCGTCACTGTGATATGGGGTCACAGTTTTTCTACTTTAAGACATTTCTTCTGATAGCCTCTCTATAGTATCATAGATCCCTATGGCAGCGACTTTTTGCTATTCATGGTTCAGATACAGTCAACAACAACAGGCGCCGTTGGTTAAGCCTGGTCATCTCTTAACTGCCAGGGCTTATTTTTAATCTTATACTAGCGGCCTGTCCCGGCTTCGCACGGGTGGACATTTATTTTTTAAACATTTTTTTTTCTTGAAATTAAAAAAGCCTATATTAATCAGTGATAATGTAGCATTCAAATGGTGAAAGAATTTTTAAAATCGGTCCAGTACTTTTTGAGCCAATTCGTTACAAACACATACAAATCTTTCCTCTTTGTAATATTATTATAGTATAGATAAGAATGTTTGGAAATATGCTGGTCCTTCTTTTGCACTTGTCAAAATCACTTCAATTCATTTGACCACTGTTCACTCTTAACTCCGATTAACCTTCTCTCGACTGTAAATACGATTTAACTGACGAAAAGTCGCTGAGTTTCGGTTTACATATATACCATCGGATATCGAAATTTTTAGTACCAGAACACTCTAGAACATTCAGATGTAGATTACTTCGATCTGGATCTTCTAGACCGATTACAGGAGTTTTACACATTTTAGAAATTTCTAGATCATTCCAGAAATTTTTAGAACTTTCCAGAACATTCCAGATCGACTACAACAGTTGTACACAATTTAGAACTATCTAGATTATTCCAGAAAGTTTTAGAACATTCTAGATCATTCCAGAAATTTTTAGAACTTTCTAGAACATTCCAGATCGACTATAACAGTTGCACACAATTAAGTGTTTTTTATATCATTTCCGGAAGTTCTCATGAGTTAGAGGAGGGCAGATATATATTTTTCTACATTTTCACCACCCACAATCACCCACTTTCACCCACCGCGACCAAACTCCCTTACTCCCACCGGGAGACCAAGAGGTATTTACCAACCCAACGGGAAGTTGATTGGAGTTAGTGGAGATAGAGAAAATCCTGTCTTTACGTACGCACATTAGCATTTTATATATATATATAGATTTTGAATTGTTTCTTCATTTTATTTTTTGACATTGTTCTCAAATATAGAAGCAACAAGAATAATGTCCTTGGAGTTTTTTGCCCGTTCTTCTTTATAGAGATCTACGTTTTGGAACGGGTAACTAGCTTCAATATTCTAACTACCTGACAGACTCTTTGATGATTCAAAAAAGTACCTGTAAATGGTTTTTAGATTGAAATAAATTCTTTGAGTTTGAGTCTATTTTGCGTAGCTTGGTATATGACATTTTGAAGCTTAGATTTGGTATTTGATCGACTTAAAAAAAGAAGGAGGTTCTCAATTCGGTTGTATTTTTTTTTACAGATTTTGATTCAAAGGACAATGGCCGAAATGATAACGACATTGCTGACATAATTTATATAATTTAACACATATTTAATACACAAGGTACATATAATGTAGTCTTATGATAGCTATAACAACAGTACATTTAGAGACGTTAGGCCATCAACATAAAACAATCGGAGAAGATATTTTATATCTTTAACAAAAGTTATGGGCGAAAAAATATCTCGACATATCATTAAATAGTTTCAGAAAATAGGTACACATCACAGTATTTAGGCTATATTTTTTATTTATTTTATTATTTCGACAAACATCAACGGATTTGAAAACAGTGAATATACGATAAAAATGTGATAACAACTAGATTTTTTTATTTAAATAAAACTTTTTTTTTCGATTGATATGTATTTCCTAGGCACCTAGCATAGTTTGAGAGTTTCACTAAAATTTAAGCGAGAAATTAAAAAATATTATCTTATGATAATCTTATTCTACGACTAGCCATACGTGATATGTTTAGTAATAAATTTATATTAATTTTAACATCAATATTTACTAATATAAATGCCTCAGCCAGTAAGATATGTATTTGTTTCATTGAAGACTTATTTATTAATGTTATTTTTAAATCTATTCATAATATTTAGAGATTAAACACTTTAAAATTGTTTTTTTTATAATAAGATGTGACAACTGTCACCATAAATACTAATTTTTAAATAACATTCATAAGTATTTAATATTGAAACATTAATCTCCATATTTCTAATACTACACAATAAATTAAAAACTAAAAATGATATGTCTCAGCTTTGTCTATCTTTCTTTTTTGTCTTTTTTTCAAAGCGTCTTTTATACAAATAAAATGTAGCATATCGGTTGACCGTTTTTCGAAGCGAAATTTCATATTTTTTTCTCCATTTTTCGTTTTGCAATTACGCTCACAAAAAAAAGAATAGAAAAAGTTTTACTAAATTTATTTACCGAATTAAAAGCGGATTAAAATAAAGGACGAACGGTGTAAATAAAGAGTAAAAGTAATAAAAATTTTGATTTATTTTTATGAAAGTTATGGGCGTAATTACAAAACTCGAGTCGTTAATGAGTTTGACATAAAACTTTACGAGTACCAGTTCTTAGCAATGGAGAGCCTCGTAAAAGATTTGTTACCTTTTTTACTAATAAAAATCCAAAAAGATTGGATGAAGCTTTGTTTTTGCAAATTATAGTGGTTCCGTAATATTAACTTTTATTAGTAAAAATGATGTTTGTTTTGTCACGTTGCATAAAATGGTATAACGTCTGCCAATTTTTGTAACGGTGACACATATATCTTTCCTTTACCCCATCTTTTACCTTTTATCTTTGATAAAATACTTTCTTTACATTTAATTTCCAAAAAATAATAAAACTCCAGCCAACATTCAAGATCGTAATCAAAAAACAAAGACAAAAAAAAACAATTGACGCACTACACTTTGTACCATTTCACGCAACGGAAAACGTAAACAAATTAATGAAGTCGGTAAACGCCAATGCGTTTCTCCCCAGCGGTGTGCTGCACGAACTCGCGGATCTGGTCAGTGGCAACGGGTCCAATGCATACCAAGGGTTCCTTGAAGTATCCGCAGCTCTGTTGACAAAAAATAAACGTCATGTTATCATCATCTGCCTGCCTTTTCCCAATTATGTTGGGGTCAGCTTCCAGTCTAACCGGATGCAGCTGAATACCAATGTTTTGAATGGAGCGACTGCCTATCTGACCTCCACAACCCAGTTACTAGATAATACGATACCCCTTGGTAAGACTGGTTGTCAGACTTTCGGGCTTCTGACTACCCGTAACGACTGTCAAAGATCCACGAATGACAGCCGGGACCAACGGCTTAACGTGCTATCCGAGGCACGGAGGGATCTCGGTATGTAAAGATGGTCACCCATCCACAGACCAACCGCGGCAAGCGTAGCTTAACATGTCATGTCACCTGTCAATATAAAGCTTAGAGTCCGTCCCACGGCGTCCAGCGGCAATAAGTGGAACTAATTATAGAGAGTGGCGTTATGTCATCACATGAAATAGTAGCAATAGTATTGCAAGTTCAGTTGTCAGTCTGTTGTGTAGGTAAACAATTTTACTAAAAACAGATAACTGATTTTTTCAAACAAAATAGCGTAAAAATTGGAACGAAATAAATTACCCTTGATAATAAGGCATTAAACACGCGCTGGGCGATAGTATCAACAGTTTAACACGAACTTTATGATATTGTACTAAAACGGAAAATAAAATCTAGAAAGTTAATTGTTATCAATTATTTTGATTGTGTATCTATGGTTAATACTTATACGTAATTAGAATACGTTACCTAATCGCCAGACTGTATACAACTTATCCTAGAAGTAACGCACACCACCAAACACCCATAATAGAATATTTATTTTGTTATAACCATAACACATACATTGAATTTTACTCATTATCATCTGCCTAGCCTTTTCCCAACTATGTTGGGGTCGGCTTCCAATGTAACCAGGTGCAGCTGAATACCAGTATTTTACATGGAGCGACTGTCTATCTGACCTCCACAATCCAGTTACTGGGTAATACGATACCCCTTGGTAAAAAAAATACATAAAATACGCGCATTGACGTGGAGTTGCGGACACCAGCCCGTATTACCTATTTACCCTTTGGTAAGACTGGTTGTCAGAGTTTCGGGTTTCCGCCGTAACGACCGTCAAACATCCACGAATGACATCTGGACATTCCTGCAATTAAATTACCCATCTTAAATAGAGAAAGGTTCTAAGTGATCTCTCAATGTCAAACTATGCAATGTGTAACATAACTGTGCACTATAGTAGTCAAACTTTATATACAGGGAAGATCATTTGAGTAGTTTGACCACGGGGAAAGATCCAGGTTATATGTGAAATTCTGACAGAATGGTACTTTAAAGATGGCAAACGAAGCAGAGGTCGACAATGTAAAATATGGCAGGACGAACTCAATCTCACAGCAGATCCAAACTGGAGAAGATTTGCAAAAGATAAAAAGAAATGGAAATCGTTGGAGGAGGCCTTTGCCAAGAGGCACACTGAAGTACGAGATATATTATAACTCAGGAAAGAAAATAACAGCAATTAAACTAGCACAAGAAAGTTTCAGGACAAAACGGCTATTGATTGATTGAATTTAAATAGGTCATCCGCCGTAATTAATCCACCTATATCTGCCATGTCTTTCTGGGGGCTCGTGGCTAAATAATAACAGCTGTATGCGTCGATCAAAGGTTAAGCTACGCTAACCGCGGTCGGTTCGTGGATCCATTAAGGGGATTACAGGACCTAAACGCAAAAAACGAAAGTTTTAGAAGCAATACAAGTATAAGATCGATTACAGTAAACAAAACCAGAAAAATATATGATATTCTTCAGGATATATGCTAGTGTTGAAAATATAATACAACTAATTTGATACGACAGAAAAAGTCATGAAAATACCTCTAAAAACTTTCTTTTTACAATAAAAACCATACATACATACATACAATCATTCAGATTTTTTGTCAGATTATTCTACAAGCAAAATTCTAAAGCACTAGTGTTTTGATTGATTATTCCAAACAATAGATTTTTTGTAAATAGATAATTGCTTCATATTTTGCAATAAATTACCAGCGTTGTATCATCGCGCTTCTCTTTCTTATCGATGCAATCCGACAGTGACCGCGCTTTAGGTCATGTAGTCCCCTTAAATATCAAGCCCCCTAATTGCTTCGAAAAGCACGTTAAACCGTTGGTCCCAGCTGTCTTTCGTAATTTTTTAACAGTCGTCAGAAGCCCAAAAGTCTAATAAACAGTCTTACCAAGGGGTATCTTGTTACCCATAAACTGGGTTGTGGAGATCATATAGGCAGTCGGTTCATGTAAAATCCTGATATTTAGCTGCATCTGGTTAGATTTGGAGCCGAACCCAACATGGTTGAGAGAATGCTAGGCTGATTGATTGATCTTCCAAGTCTTAAAAGGATATAAAAAAATCACCGCTATTATTACATGAAATCGACACAGGGATCAAACGATTTATTATTTATTTTATTTTATTCTAGACCACATACAATTATCATCACAGGCTTACCTAATACGACAGTGTAGTTATAGTTATAATAGCTTACAATTAGACTTGCAATTATATATTATTATTAATCAAGAGTAATTTTACAAAATATGAAAATACAGTTGAACAATCAATCTGTTGTGACACCGTATTGAGTGATTATAACGGAAAGACACTTATTTAAATATCTGGAGATGGGTAACGCTATCAGGTTGAATATAATCCTACTATCCTACTATAATCCTACTAATCCTATCCTACTATATATATATTATATTTATATAATATTATAAATGCGAAAGTTTGTGAGGATGGATGGATGGATGTTTGTTACTCTTTCACGCAAAAACTACTGACCGGATTTTGATGAAACTGTACAGTAATATAGCTTATACATCAGAATAACACATAGGATACTTTTTATCCCGATATTCCCACGGGATCGAAACTTACGCGGGTGAAACCGTGGGGCGCAGCTAGTATCTAATATTTTCCCTTGAATATCATCAATCTTCGATTATTTTCCTCAACCAAGTGATTTCATCATATTTTTCCACTAAACCTTCTTCAATATTCCATCTCTAATATATTTTTTTGTAAGAACCAATTTGCGATTTATGAAACTTTTAACAAAATTAAAGAACTTGGAAAATTATTTCTAGTTGAATGGCTTTTAAACGAATTAGGGACGTTTTAAGGGCATTTTGATTAATTTAACTTGGGAACTACGCAACAATTATGTTATAAATAGGAAAATAATGTTTTTACTTAAACTTACGATATAAAAAACGCCAAATGCGAGTCGGCCTCGCACACAAAGGGTTTCGCACCACCGTACAATGTATTAAACTACATATTTCTTTAACATATATCTTGTATGGAGGTCACCCAACCCTACTAATACGCCTCCTCTCTCCGTCCGTCCATTCGTCTGTCTGTTAGCGGTCTTTATCTCATGAACCTTAATAAGTATATAGTTGAAATGTTCAAAGAGTGTGTATTTCTATTGCCGCTATAACAACAGACAATAAAGTTAAAAATTAAAGCGGGTCCCCATCCAAGAATGGTGTTTTTCGGCGTTTTTAGGGTTTCGTACCTCAAAAGGAAAAACGGAACCCTTATAAGATCACTTCGTTTACCGTCTGTCTGTCCGTCAGTCAAGAACCTTATTCTCAAGCGCGCGAGAGTTACATTGAAATTAATATTAAAGGCTGCGATCCCTTGAAGCAGTCAACGCAACCAAAAGATACGGGCGTTTATGTTCCGAAATCAAAACCTATATAGGGTACTTCCTGTTGACCTAGAATCATGAAATTCAGCAAGAAGCAATGCCATGTAGCACAAATAAAGTAAAAAAATCCAAAAACTGTAAATTGTTACATTACAAAAAAGTCCACCTCGCACTTGACCGGTTTTTATTTGTTTTAATATGACGTGATTCCGATATTCTATTTACAGAATAAACAATTTCATTTCACACAAAAATATGACAATAGACAGCTTTTCAGGAGAAAACCAAAAGATATTTCCTTGTGCCTTCAAACTTAAAAGGTCTCGAGTTTTCTTACTTTATATTTTTATTAAGACTCGGACGTCCCCTAAATGTGTTAAAGACTACCCTTTGTTCGAGAATTTTATTGAGGAAACGAAGTATTTCTTTCGATTTTAACAAAAACAGTGCCCCTTCCTTTTCATTATTTATTTTGAGGAGGAATTGGATAAACGGAAACTGTCTCGGAAATGAAAGTTCTGGATGTTTTTGATTTCGGTTATTTGGGGAGCTTTGAACTCAAGCTTACCGGTAATTGATTCTGAGGAAACTGGCATATCTTAGAGCCAAAAATTCGAAGACGCGTGGCATATAACAGCCCGCACTGGGCTCGCGTGTTAGATTTATAACAGCCCTATCCCTCTTGATGAGAAGAGAGCCTGTCTTCCAGCAGTGGGAACATTAAATAGGCTCTGATTATGCTACGTGCAATTTATTCAAATAGGCCAATCTCAAACGAGGTTATAAAAAAATTAAAAAAACAAACGTGTTTCAAAATCAAATCAACAAAAAATGTGATTAGTTGCGTCGTGTATGGACTGCCATCGAAATATGTATAACTAGCGGCCTGTAACGGCTTCGCACGGGTGGACATTTATTTTTTAAACATTTTATTTTTTTCTTGCAATTAAAATAGCCGTTATTAATCAGTGATAATGTAGCATTCAAATGATGAAAGAATTTTTAAAATCGGTCCAGTACTTTTTGAGCCAATTCGTTACAAACATACGTACAACCCTTTCCTCTTTATAATATTAGTAAGTATAGATATACTAGCTGTTGCGATCCAGGATAAAAAGTAGCCTATGTGCTTCTCCGGGTCTACTCACGTGCCAAATTTCATCAAAATTCGTTCAGCCGTTTTAGCGTGAAAGCGTAACAAACAAACTTACTTTCGCATTTATAACATTACTAGCTGAGCCCCGCGGTTTCACACGCATAAGTTTCGATCCCGTGGGTATATCGAGATAAAAAGTATTCTATGTGTTGTTATTCCTGGTTATAAAATATCAGTGTGTCAAATTTCATCCAAATCCGTTTAGTAGTCTTTGCGTGAAAGAGTAACAAACATCCATCCATCCTTACAAACTTTCCTATTTATAATATTAGTAGGAAAAGTTAGGATGATGGCACGGTTTGACTTCAGAGTGCCAATAATATTCCCTAGAAAAACACACCAATTTACTTTTATAAATAACGTTACAATGACATCATTCGAAGGTCAATTGCGTACGCTATGTGGCCGTCACCGCAGCTTCACATTTGTAAGTCAACAAGAGACCGAACAAATTGTTTCACGATCGGAAACACTTTAACACAATTTTCTCGCTTCCAAAACACAAAATCAATAAAAACCTATTCCAACAAAATCCCTGTTCAGTTATAGACAAAAAGATAAATACAAAAAGAAAGTATCTTTTAAAAGGAATCTTTTGTATTCACGTTTATTTCCACGCCTAAGTAAAAGGCTTTGGCTCAAGAGCTTTTTCTGTAAGTATAAAAAAAAAAAAAAAAAAATAAATAACACCATAAATAATAATAATGTGAATATAAATCATATTTTTCTGAAACTTAGATGGGGTTCTTGTTTTTTGCAAACGATATTTTACTTATTTGTTTGCGCGTGCAATGGTGGCCCCGTGAGTATCGAGCCCAATTTAGGAGTTGTACGTGGAACACGATCAGGCATTTGGCTTTGTGTAATTTATTCCATTACCACTGTTCTCAAAACGGTGGTGGAAAACATTTATTTATTTATTTATTAAAACTTTATGCACAAGTAAAAACTGTACAAAGGCGGACTTAATGCCTTGGGCATTTTCTACCAGTCTACCTTAGGGTGATGCAGAGACAATACACGGTTGATGCAATAACAGAAAACAAATTAGAGAAAAAAAAAATATAACTAAAAAATATAGGAATAAATACATAAATACATACATACAACAAAATATAAAATAAAGAAAATAAAAAAATTATGAGAGATACAAGAAAATCTATAACAACTTAAATCTGAGACGAATCTGCCAACTTCTTGTGTACGTGTTCTCGAACTTTCACTTTAAATGTGAACTGATTGGTTACCGTCCTGATATTCTGAGGGAGCGCATTCCAAAGGAAAACCGCCTGGACAAAGAAAGAAGACTTCATAAAACCAGAGCGATGAGAAGGACAACGAAGAAGACGATTATTCTCGGACCGAAGATTCTTGGTGTGTGCAGAGCATAAATATTGACAAAGAGAAGTCAGATATGAAGGAGAAGTGGGTTTGTGAAGAAGAGAAAACAGGGTTGTCAAAGCCCTCAACGCTCTGCGCTGCCGGATAGGCAACCACTTTAAAAGCGATCGATGTGCAGATACATGATCATACTTGCGGAGATTGAAAACGAATCGAATGCAGCTATTCAGAAGTCGGTCAAGTTTATTGAGGAGATCTGCATTCAGGTCATAGTAGCACACATCACCATAGTCAATTATGGGGAAGATAAGGGACTGTACAAGCATTACCTTAATGTGTGATGGGAGAATATTTTTCAACCGATAAAGCGACCGCAACGTTCCTGTGACCTTCTTGCTCACAATCGTTACCTGCTTACGCCAGTCAAGGCAAGTGTCAACATGCAAACCCAGATCCTTGACGTCAGAGCTAAACGGAATCACTGTGCCATCAAAGGTAATCGGTGGCACCGTTAAACCACTCAACCTCCTCAAGCTATGGGGGCTCCCTACAATGATAGCCTGACACTTGATTGGGTCAAGACATCGTGAGGAAACTGGCATGTCCGAGAACTAAAAATTCGAAGACATGTGACATCTACCAACCCGTACTGCGCTCGTGTACCTCTCACGGAGACGAGGCCTGTGTCTGCAGAGGGGACATTATAGGCTGGCTATGCTTATACATATGCTACTTACATATTTGTTTTGGTGTTAAATGTAAAATAGGATCACAGCACAAATTATTATCTACCTAGCAGTGGCGAAGGTACCATACAACTCGATTCCCGCCGGCTTCCCTTAGAAAATTCAGAACACAACCAATCTATATTATCTATCTATATATAGGGTGGAATCGAAGTCATGGGCATTATTTTAACCTAAGGCACTACTCACGATACTGATTGCATTAGGGCTATTAATACGCAAATCAAAAATATTATTAATGCAAGTAAGGAAAACCTTAAAAATGTAGTAATTCAAATTGCACAAGGCTTATTATTGCAAATAAACACTTAAAGTAATTAAAACAAAATACTTCGTTAACGCCAATAATTGTTGAAATATCAAAATCTTAAAGCGCAGTACAGCGCAAAGCGAAATGTAAACAAACATCACCTGCGCGCGCGCGGGTTTTTCCTTACAAGTAATAATAACAATGGGCTACAAGACATTCCGTCCGGCGGGATTCCCTGAACTCTCTCCGTCCCACTCCCTCACTCGCAAAAATACGAATATCACCCCCGCGCGGGGTATGCTTCCCGCCGCAACACGAAGTCACGAACCCGGAACCAGTGTCATAACGACTGCGCAGGTGCATTGACGCGTAATTGATTTATTGATCCCGTGACGTAATCGCCGTACTCGCCGCTCGCGGCATACGGTGCTTGGATTGCAGTGTATTAAGTGTTAGTGTAGTAGTTGTGTGTTGTGTGTGTGTTTGTGTACACGATGCCTCGACCGCGTAATGTGCAGGCTAGGTACACCAACCAACAATACCCACAAATGGTTGTAATTTACGATCGCGCAAGAAATTTAGTATGAACTCGTGAAATGTTCCATCGGCGCTACCCGAACGACCCTATTCCTTCACGGGGTCTCATTCCACCAGAACCACTCAGAACCTGTTGGATTTTTCGTCTTTTCACGTGCCAGCACATGCACAAGCTCGTGGAAGAGCACCCGTTTACCCTCTGTCACTTTACCGACAAATAAGGTTTTTTCAAAACAATCCACAAGCTAGGTACGTAAATGTTTTTTTTTAATGTATGTTAGTTGACGTAGTTTTGACCGTCCTAAGCCGGCAAAGTACGAAGGGAAAATTGGAATTTATTATGAATCAATTCATTGGCAACTTACGAATGTCACGTGAGTCGGGCGGGGTCAAAGAATTCACGCCCAATGACGCGCGTACGGCGTAGTGTACCTACGCATTTGCTATCGAGAAGCGCAACTAATTTGATACTTTGTATGACTTACTACATTTTAAGGTTTTCCATACTTGCATTAATAATATTTTTGATTTGCGTAATAGTAGCCCTAATGCAATTAGTATCATAAGTAGTACCTTAGGTTAAAATAATGCCCATGATATCAAATGCACCCTGTATAAACGAATTACTGTTCGTTAGTCTCGCTAAAACTCGAGAACGGCTGAACGGATTTATATTATCTTGGTCTTAAAATGTTCGTGGAGGTCTAGGGAAGGTTGAAAAATCGAATAATTCCTGGGAAAACCCTAAAAACAGCCCTTTTCTATTTCCCATACAAACGTTTTCTAAATAAAATGTAGAGTCAATTGTCTTTTTTTTATCGATTGAGGCAGTACGAAGTCTGCCGGGTCAGCTAGTAGTCAATAAATTCATCATTGAAATTTATTGAAACGTTTTATTGACTTTTTTTTTTGCTCCGGCTTACCTCTGTCATAAATTCACCTTTCGCAACTGCTATGTACCTAGCCCTTTCCTAAATATTATGTTGGGGTCGGCTTCCAGTCTGAATACCAGTATTTTACATGGAGTGACTGCCTATGTGACCTCCACAACCTAGTTACTGGGTAACACGATACCCCTTGGTAAGACCGGTTGTTAGAATTTCGAGATTTCGACTAACTCACTTCGATCCCCAATCTATCTGTTAAATTGTAAGTATCAAGGTATTTCGATCCACAATCTGTCTGTCAAATTGTGAGTATCAAGGTATTTTTTCCCCTTGAACATACATAATCAGCCTATTATGTTCCTACTGATGGGACACAGGCCTCCTTGCTTTGAGAGGGAATGGGCTGGTAATCCACCACACGGGCCCAGTGCGAGTTGGTAGATGTCACATGTCTTCTAGAACATGGTTCTAGAACACGCCGGTTTCCTCACAATGTTTTCCTTCACCATTCCCCTTGAATGTTTTTCGGGAATTGAGAGCTATTAATAGGCGTTTATGGAGTGATGAACAAATTTCACCTTTAGCCCTAAGGTTAAATTTGTTACAAACGACAGCCGGAACCAACTGATTAAAGCGCTTTCCGAGGTACGGAAGGATGTCGATTGTAGTTGGTTACCCTACCACGGACCAACCTTTGTTTAACTTTGAAAATCGACCCGTGCGACAGTTATTATTTAGCCACGAGCCCCTCAATCACAGTACTAGTGTACTGCATGATTATACATATAGTTCAGTTGGACCCGCGAGAGCGATTGTGTCAGAGACGACCCTACACATGAAATTACAACATGAATGATATATAAACATAACCCCGGAGCAGATAAGGGCACATAAGGGTTCTCTTGGGTGTCTATTTTTATGACACTTGGCTAAACATAGGCGTTGAAAACGTCGAGGTTATGAATTTATAGAATTATGAGGAACAGTGTGTAAAGTTCACTCATCCTCTATAAAAAAGGGAGGATTTTTGGACCAGAAGGGTGTTGTATCTGGTGGTCTACTGCCCGTCGATTTGTTCGTTCGTTCTGGTGTAGCGACCGCGAATCGGAAGACGTAGCGTCGGAAGGCCTCCCACAAGGTGGACCGATAACTTTGTGAAGGCCGCAGGAATCTGCTGGATGCGGGAAGCATAAAACCGATCAAAGTGGCGATGCTTGGGGGATGCTGTTGGATATGCAGCCATGTCCAGCAGTGGACGTCTTTCAGCTAAAATGATGGTGAAACACGTCCTAACTTTCAGTAAGCTGTAAAAACCAAGGACATCTCACCTTCCTAGGCTTCTGCCGGTGTCGCCGCTGCATGATGCAGCACAGGCCCCTGGTGACGTCACATTCGCTGGAAGAGTTGCAGTCCTCGTTGTATTGCTTGCGGCCGGCGGTCGGTGGGCGGCAGACGTGCATCTCGCCTGGGTGGTGAGAGAAGATTAGGGGTGGCGTGGTTTACAATGTCAAGCTATGTTTACGGTGGTCGAATGAAAGTGAAATTGGGTGGAAGGTAAAAGACATTTGCCATAATTTTGGATTTTATCTTCGGATCTGTTCAGTCAACATAATGCTAAGAAGATAGGATAGCTTCAATTCAATCAAGTTGTTCAAATATCAAATCTGATCATGATATTATTTTTAGGTCAAAAGTTTAGGATCTATCCGGCTTGATCTTGATTTCTTTTACAGAATAGAATAGAATTTTATTTTGCAAATATGGGTAATACATAATAGTTCTTAAGATTACATTTAGCTCAGCCACATTTTACCAATCGGCATGCAAACATTTGAAATTATTTATATCACTATTATTACACTTATTTAGATCAATTTATAAATTACAATTATAAAATTTTAAATCATCAATTCAAAGGAAAAATTTAAATTAGTATCATTTTTATTTTATTTATTTTATTTTTATTTATGAAATACTGCATATTTACAATATTAAGTCTTAAACTAGAGTGGTAGGTATTAATAATAGGATCTACCTGAACTAGGATAAACCTGTATCTCAGGTATCATACGTGCAAATTAGCTTATTACATTAATATTCTTAAGATTGAAGATAAACATAAATAGTAACTTAACCAACTAATGATAGGACAATACTAAATTAAAAATAATATTTAACTTAAGACAACCAGTAACTTTTCTGTGTCATCATAAGACAAATTTTGTAACCATGTTGTAATAACATTTTTGCAATGTACCGTGTTTAATGCAGAGATAGACAAAATTGCGTTTACTTTATTATACAGAAATGGGCCTAAAAATACAAAAAATCTATACATAAACGAATGCCTTAATCTATAGTTATCCATACAGATGTCTTTTCGTCTTTTATCAGTGACAACTCTGTCGCACTGCAGTTTAGAGTGCTGTTTTAATAAAGCATACATAATAAATAACTGCCGCACTATCAGAACATTGCAAGAATTATATAAAAGTTGGGTCGGGAACAGGATAGGCCGGAATGTGGATACTTTCAATACAGCTCTTTGAGCGCGCTCCAGTGGTAGCAGTGGTCATTAGATTATATATCATGTCCTTACTATTACAAATATCATTATTATTACAAACAAAAAAAAAACATTATTAAAAACCAAATCAAAACAATAAATGTTTTCATTACGACATGAGAAGACACGCTTGCAAAAGTAAGAATAATGGTCATATTTCTGCGCGAAGTGCTCAAGATATTTTGTGCCATTGCCTTGCGTGTGCAATATAATAGTGCATTTATTTATTTATTTATATATACTTTATTGTACACACGGCTACACATCAAGCTATACATTTCCAGTATAAGCTGATCTCACATTGTATAGGATTTCCGTACGATGTGAGACCAGCGTAAACTGGCTTTGTATAGCTTGATGTGTAGCCGTGTGTACACCAGAAAATACATAACAAAAAAAAAAAAACAATTATTACTACAAAACATACAATGGGCGGCCTTATCGCTTTCTGCGATCTCTTCCAGGCAGGCAGGGTGCTGATGGGGCTGCCCTGATTCTGTAGCGCATGTTCGCCGAGTCGCAAGTAGACTGTTTTTATTCTACTATGCGAAAACGATGCACATCTCTGGTGCGTAGGGTTCGGGCTAGCTCCAGCGGCATCTTGAGTGCATTCGCGCAGAGGTTCGATTGCCAGTACCTGAACCATTGCTGTATGGTTCATATACTGGGCAATCGAAGTATGTAATAATAATATGCTTATGGTCTTTCTAATATTGCATGTGTTATTATTTTATTTTTAAATTGTGTAATTTTTGTGCCTATGATCCTGTGTTAGTCGAAACTCGAAATAAACGATTTTATTTATTTATTTGTTGCAATAAAAACGACAGATATAGTCCTCTTTGGTGATTTCGATAACGGCGATCCTTTGAAATTATTATTATTGCATGCATAATTATGACTCGCCAGAACGAATTTTGTTTTAAACAAAATTCAATACCCGGCCACAATTAATGCAATACTTAGAGTTGGCCGACAGAGTTCAAGGTATACCTATACCTTTCTCTCTCTCTCTCTTTCTCTCTCTCTCTCTTTTGCTCTCTCTATCTCTCTGTATCGAGGCGCTTCTTCTTCTTACTAGGGGGCAAAGGGCAAAGGTCACTCACCAGGTACCACCTCCTCACACACTAGTCCAGCATCGCATTGGTTTTCTCGGTTGCAGATCTCGCCCAGTTTCCTGCCGGCGAAGGCTGGCAGGCAGCGACCTCCGTCCTCTGAGGAAAAATGATTTTTTTAACAAATTATCCTATAGTGCTATTTTGTAAAGTTCACTTCGAACCTAAATCAAGTGTATACAGCTGATCGATTCTGTAAAAATGTCACCGTGATAACTTAAGTGAAGTGAGCTATCAATAGGGGCAATCCCTAACATCAGGTAGAATGACAGCTCACTTCACCTAACTTTTCACAGTGAGATGGTTACAGAATCGCACTGCAGTTCGAAAGTAAATTCATTTGTTTTCAAAGTAAATCGTCGCGGATTCGAATTTTAAAGTGACGTTTTTCGGATATCGCATGACATAATTATTTTGCCAGCGATGATTCGTACCGGCGGTAACTTTTTACCAGCGATATTTTTTACCAGCGATGTTTTTTCTGACATTAGGTACTTCTATTTGAAGACAGTAAAAAAATAATTCACTAGTTAAACCAATTAACGTTCAAGGCCGAATTATCTCCCTTCAAAGAATTCTGTACTACCCTATAAACGAGTCATTTCCGAAACGAAAAGCTTCTTTCTGCAATTTAATGAAACTCTGATGAGTGTTGAATATCAAATAAATTGTGAGGAATGAATTTGTATTTATATTACAAATATCCGGTCGGTAAAAGGAAAAGGGCGCCATTTTCGTGAAGGACGTATAAGTTGAGAAAAAAAACTTTTTTTACAAAAAATACAACCGACTTCCAAAAAAACACTACAAAGTGAAAAATAACTTAAATTTCGGAAGTCGGTGTCGTTGGTTCCGCATTTTTTTATTAAGACCGACTTCCGACTTATCTACCGCCAAATTTCATCGAAATCCGTTAAGCAGTTTTTGCGTGGTTGAACGTAACGAACATCCAACCATACTAATAGTACTTAGTAGAAATTCAAATTATGGTAAGTTGTGCATCGATGTCCCGCCACGATTCTAAAACGGTATCAAACAGAATTTAACATAAACTAACCAATATCAAATAATTTCAACCCCCCAAAAAACAACCTTTCCAAAATCACCCCCACGAAAATATGAAAAATTATAACCCCTTAAGCAACTAATGTATTCACTCCCTGCCATGGGAACCGCCGGCGACCCCCTAAAAATGTTGTTCAGCAAGCCAAAACACATCACGCAAGAGAATTATCACATTTTTCGTAACAGCACGCTAGTATTTCTGAAAACCATTTGATTCGGGAGGTCAGGGCGGATCCCACGACGTCCTGAAAGATTTTTTTTGGATCCGCTGGCGTCCCACGGCTTCTTGTAATAATTTTGACTTTTGACTCACGGCGTTCATAAGCAGAAACTTTGGGACCCGCCGTCGGCGACCTCCGTGGCCTCCTGAACTTAAAAAGTTTTATATATTGTTGGCAAGAGAGTGCTAGTTATCTCGGGGTCTTCTCTAAACATTAGTAATTATTCACTTAATTTATTGATACGAAAAGAGTTTTGAAGTTATTTATTTAAACTATAGTTATAAGAATGAAGGAGATATCTACCCACTGCCCAGGGAACCCAGTGTCGCTAGTGTCCCCCTTCACATCCCTACACATGCAGTTCAGTAAAAGCAATAGATACGAAGTCGCGCACACATTCGCAATTAATAAATCAGAACGTACTACACAATCAATTATAAACCTTATCTCATCAAACACAACGTGCATTTACCATGCACCGTAGAACTTACTCACACAAAAACATCTGCCGCTATCGTTGTGCTGTGCAAAATTTATTTATTTTATAATATATGCTAGTGATTGACTCTATCGAAAAGTTATCGATTCTTCCATATTTTATAAAAAAAAATTGGGTTCATGAAAATAAAATAATTAAAAAAACGATATACATTCCACAAAATATTATATCCAGAATCAAAAAAATGTTTGTTGCTGCTTTTTACATTTCTATGATTTAAATCATACATTTTTGAATGTAGACTACCGAACGATGAACACTTTATCAAAAGGGATGATCCCGTTCCACACTTTTTGAGGACATGAATATTATATTAGTAAGTCGCTTCCTGCTGAATTTTTCAGTTCGAAGGTAGACGGAAAATTGAATTATGCACGCCTTTGAACGTAGTCTGGTGAGCGATGCTGGCTTATTCCGGGAATTAGCAGTGCCTAGAGTGACTTGTTGTATGAATATTAAGAACTTAGACTGTGCTAAGCAAATTTATTTTTAATAGGGTCAGGTGGGGTAATTGCGAGTACCATAATTAGTATGACTTATTCAACCATAGATAACATTTTACCTTATAACAATATAAATAATAATTACCATGTATAATAAGCATTTAGTACGCTAAAGTTTTAAGTGATTTGTTGATTAAAATCACTGTGATAGTAATAATTAAGTTAATCAAAGAAAAAAATTGGCTCACTTATTACATTTACCCGGTGTTCCGGGGCAAATGTAATAATGTTGGTCAATTTCTTAAGACTGTAGATAGTTTTAAATCAGGGGTAATAGCAATAAAATGCGAAAATCGAATTAACTTTAACTTAATAACTTTCCTCAGTCCCTCAAAAGCGTGAATTGGTCAGTGAGTAGTTCAAAAAGTACTTTACACATATCAGAAATAGCAGCACCAGTATTCTTTAGTAGTTAAACTATAAACACACCCTATTACCCCGCTATTGCAATCACCCCACCTGACGATATTTAATTAATTTGAGTCAGTAATTACAAAGGGCAATCCCCTTTTCTCATACTAACAAGGATGATCATTAAACTAGTACAAATTTGAACATCTGCTCGCTACTAGTTCACAATAACGTAATCAGCCTTTAATGTTCTCATTAGCACACTCACACTCACTATTTTATACACTCACTCTATCGCGCGTGAAACAGCAATCGTGCACGAAAGAGCGCGCGTATAAAGGATGGGAAAGGGAAAGGAAAAGACCACGCGCCGCGCTCATCAGTCGTGCGCGCGATCGCGTTTCCTCTGGTTGCCTGAACACCCGCGTTCTTCAGTAAAACTGTATGAAATGCACACACTCCAACACGCGCCAAATTCGAGCGATCTATCCCGCGCGATTAGTGTTTACACGACCGCTCATTCCGCTAAGGATTACAAACACGAGTAATCGCGCGCGAAAGAACGGGGAAGTGTAAGAAACCTTACGGGGTGTCCTGCGTGCGCGACGAATACGACGCAACGCGACGCGACGTGACACGATGCAATGCGACGCGATGCTACACGCGACAAATGTCCTACGTGGTTTTGGTCAATACTTCTCGAATCATGGAGAAGTACAGTACAATTTTGTTTGAAAGTTCATATTTAAAGTACAGACTTTGAAATTTTTTGGCTTTTTTTTTTGTCCCACAACAATCTTTGCTCACGCACTGCGGCGATCAACGCTTCTGAAACAACCATTTCGTAGTTCTGTTCTGTCGCGTTTGGTCGCCCTCAAAACAAGTACGCGTTATGTCGCGTCTCGCCGCAGACTGTTATATAGGCCGCAAGCAGGGTATGCCGTTGAGTTGATCGCGTTCGTCGCGTTCGCAGCGTCGCGTCGCGTCGTATTCGTCGCTCACGCAGGACACCCCGTTACAAAGATAATCGCGTGCGAATGAGCGTGCCGGTTTTCCCGCGCACAATCCTGTAAAGGCCGCTATTGCTGGGACACAGGCGGGATCTCGGTGCGAGGGAGCGAGCTATAATCGACCACGCGGGCCCAGTGCGGGTTGGTAGATGTCACATGTCTTCGAATTTTTGGTTCTAGGACATGCCGGTTTCTTCACGATGTTTTCTTTCACCGTTTTGAGAGCAGTGATGATGAAATAAACTACACAAAGTAAAGTATCGGGGTACTTATCTGGGATGGAACTCGTAAGTCGCAACTGTTACCATTACCCATATTCACACAGTCCATCCATCGTTTATATGGTCTTTCCCTATTCTTATAGTCACACACACGTTCTTACTCAAAACATTCCTCACGACATTTGCCTCACCTTGAAAGTGTTATTTATAGATTCCCTTTCTTTGATCCTTAAACAGAAATATACTTGGAAAATGTCATTATTTATTTTGTAAGCCCTTTCTGCTTAAGATCTCCAAAATTCTGCGAAAACATCTGCCTACACAATAATAATTACTTTATTAACAAACATGTAAAAATGGTTTAGATTTAATTAGTTTGATAGGCCCTTTCATGTACCTAAAGTATAATGAAAATTGATTTCATATTGGTCTTTATTATGCCGTAATAATATTTTTTTTGTTATTTCAAATTAAATCTCTCTATTGAAATCCTTTATTTATTTAATAATACTAGCGGCCTATCCCGGCTTCGCACGGGTGGACATTTATTTTTTAAACATTTTATTTTTTTCTTGCAATTAAAAAAGCCTATATTAATCAGTGATAATGTAGCATTCAAATGGTAAAATAATTTTTAAAATCGGTCCAGTACTTTTTGAGCCAATTCGTTACAAACATACATACAAATCTTTCCTCTTTATAATATTAGTATAGATTTATGTACACACATTTAAACAGACAAGAAAAATAAAGAACTGGATAATAGGTAAAAAGGTGATGCTTCTTTCTAAAAAATCTCTTCCAGCATACCTGCGACAGGAAAGTAGATAAAGGGATGTAGACAGCGTGTGTAAAAGAGAAAATAAAATACATAAGTACAATCAAAAGCAATTCTCTACTTCTAATAAACTTCTTAGTAGTTCATTCACCTGTTAGTATTCAGCTACTTTCGCTTAGACTGGAAGCCGACCGGCGACCCCAACATACCTAGTTGGGAAAAGGCTAGGCAGATGATGATGATTACGTCACCCAAAAAGAGGGTCCTAATTTACGATAGTGAAGTATTTATACAGGTCGTAGGGTCTGGGTTAAGTTTAGTACCCAAGTTAAGTACCCAAGTCCATCCATATACCATGATAAGGGCTATAAATTGCCGATTTCTCAGTTTTTCTGAAGGCCTACCCAAAAATCACAAAGTACGTTCAAATACGCCGACATTTGGGGCGTTTCGGCATCCGCGAGCTAGACGTGTGAGGGGTTAAGCCACAAAAAAACTTTTGGTTTAAATATAGACGCTATAGATAACTGTAGGTATTGTGTGCTCACAAAAACTTTTTCTGTTAAAAAATACAGCCTTTATTTTCATGATAAACTTCCGTTTTAAATATAGACACTGGCCCCGATTCTGTTGTTCACAAACTAAATTAGTCAGCGCCTGACGTAAATCGACGTATTTTTAGTAGTCAATTTTTTAATCACGTCTAAACTTGTCTATGGATTATCTAATTTGATAGGACTAAACTAATATATTTTATCTTCTGTCCTTTTCATAATGAAATAGAAAGAAAAAGATGCACTGAACTTTAATTCAATTTAGTTTGTGAACAACAGAATCGGCACCCAAATTGCGAAACACACTATCGATCTCAATTTGAATCATTTTGAAGCATATTGCTAATCCATTGCTTCATAAGTTCGAAAAATGTGTCTGCTCAACAATGTAAAAAACGCAATGAACGTTGTTAATCTGTCAAAATGAAATCCATTACTACTAATAGTGTGTTACGCCGCGCGCGTGTGTGTATTACCCCGCGGGGCCACTGTTTATTTACAACTGAAACAAACATAAACAAAGAGGTTGTATTACATATTTGAAAAAAAGTTTCGATTAAAAATAGTCCGTCATAAAAACTTGCTTTATTTTTAAACGAACACACACAACAATGAAAAACCATCACGCATTTCCCTTTGAAAGGAAAACCAGTGTGAAAGGAAAATAAAAATAAACATTTAACACACTGCGTTCATCGCTAAGTGGGTTTCTAAGTGATTATCCTACGAGCTACGTGTTTACAAAAGTAGGTTTATAAACTGCAAAAAAAGGGCGATAATGGTAGGTCAGAAAAGGGTCGTGGTGTTGGTTTCCGTGTACTGTAGGTAAACCATTTGAATATAGGGAGAAAATGGCGTTGAAGAAAAATACAATATGTCATTTTGTAAATAGGGCGCACGTCACGTCAAGCTTTATATAAAATGGTGGAAAAAACCTATCAATTATAGGTATAAAGAAGTCATTAAAAAAAACGGTACAAAGAGTATTGTATTGAATTAAAAATGCAATAATATACCTTTTTAATTATGTACGTGACAGCTTAATTATGGAATATAGAAATAAAGGTAAACATGTTTTTTTATATCGTCCTTTAAAAGGCTTTTGCTCTGCATAATTAGCTTATAATATTCCCACTGTCGGGAGTAAGACCTCTTCACAGAGAGATGGAGTGGGTCGTAATAGGCTTCTCAACTGAAAAAATCTAATTAGTCCGTCAGTTAGATTATCAAAAAATATTTGACCCGTATTTTTTCTTTTGTTACGTAAACCAAAATTTACGAAGATGCGACGCTTTTAAAATTCTCAATACGTCACACCTTGGTATAATTTTTAGTGCGTTCTGACGTCACGAGCCTCCACTACCGAGTTTTGATGCGTTTTTAGTCACATTAAAGTACCTAATCGAATTGCAACCCGTGAAATATTTATTGCTAGCTGCGCCCCGCGGTTTCACCCGCGTAAGTTTTGATCCCGTGAGAATATCGGGATAAAAAGTATCCTATGTGTTATTCTGATTTATAAACTATATTACTGTAAAGTTTCATCAAAATCCGTTCAGTAGTTTTTGCGTGAAAGAGTAACAAACATACATCCTCACAAACTTTCGCATTTATAATATTACTAGCTGCGCCCCGCGGTTTCACCCGCGTAAGTTTTGATCCCGTGGGAATATCGAGATAAAAAGTATCCTATGTATTATTCTGATGTATAAACTATCCTACTATAATATTATAAATGCGAAAGTTTGTATGTATGGATGTATGGATGTTTGTTACTCTTTCACGCGAAAACTACTGAACGGATTTTGATGAAACTTTACAGTAATATAGCTTATACATCAGAATAACACATAGGATACTTTTTATCCCGATATTCCCACGGGATCGAAACTTACGCGGGTGAAACCGCGGGGCGCAGCTAGTAATATTATAAATGCGAAAGTTTGTGATGATGGATGTTTGTTACTCTTTCACGCAAAAACTACTGAACGGATTTTGATGAAACTTTACAGTAATATAGTTTATACATCAGAATAACACATAGGATACTTTTTATCCCGATATTCCCACAGGATCGAAACTTACGCGGGTGAAACCGCGGGGCGCAGCTAGTATTACTATAAGTTTCATCAAAATCCGTTCAGTAGTTTTTGCGTGAAAGAGTAACAAACATCCATCCTCACAAACTTTCGCATTTATAATATTATCCTCTCAATACGTCACACCTTGGTATAATTTTTAGTGCGTTCTGACGTCACGAGCCCCCACTCCCGAGTTTTGATGCGTTTTTAGTCACATTAAAGTACCTAATCGAATTGCAACCCGTGAAATATTTATTACTAGCTGCGCCCCGCGGTTTCACCCGCGTAAGTTTTGATCCCGTGAGAATATCGGGATAAAAAGTATCCTATGTGTTATTCTGATTTATAAACTATATTACTGTAAAGTTTCATCAAAATCCGTTCAGTAGTTTTTGCGTGAAAGAGTAACAAACATCCATCCTCACAAACTTTCGCATTTATAATATTACTAGCTGCGCCCCGCGGTTTTACCCGCGTAAGTTTTGATCCCGTGGGAATATCGAGATAAAAAGTATCCTATGTATTATTCTGATGTATAAACTATATTACTGTAAAGTTTCATCAAAATCCGTTCAGTAGTTTTTGCGTGAAAGAGTAACAAACATCCATCCTCACAAACTTTCGCATTTATAATATTATATCCTCTCAATACGTCACACTTTGGTATAATTTTTAGTGCGTTCTGACGTCACGAGCCCCCACTCCCGAGTTTTGATGCGTTTTTAGTCACATTAAAGTACCTAATCGAATTGCAACCCGTGAAATATTTATTGCTAGCTGCGCCCCGCGGTTTCACCCGCGTAAGTTTTGATCCCGTGGGAATATTGAGATAAAAAGTATCCTGTGTTATTCTGATGTATAAACTATATTACTGTAAAGTTTCATCAAAATCCGTTCAGTGGTTTTTGCGTGAAAGAGTAACAAACATCCATCCTCACAAACTTTCGCATTTATAATATTAGTAGGAAGTAGGATAGTAGGATTAGTAGGATAGGATAGTAGGATTGAGTAGTTCCAATGGCCATCTGTGGTCTTCATTATCAGTTCCACTTCACCGGATGGTGCTTTCTGAGAGCAAATGCACGAGTTAATATGAAAAATACCCAAATCGCTATAGGTGTGCCTACAAAATTTGAGGTTTCCCTCGATTTCCATGGGATTCCCTCATCAGATTCCGATTTGGCGACAATGGGACCACCTCGGGAGCACCACCCTTTCAAATAAAAAAATTTTGAAATCGAATTTTGAAAATCCGTCGACAATTGGCGGAGTAGGTATTCGATGAACAAACATACAAAAAAAAAAAAAAAACACAAACATCCGAACATAGTACCTCCTCCTTTTTGTGAAGTCGGTAAAAAAGAAAAGAAGAGCAACGTTAAGACAAAAGTTAATCTTTTTTATGGAAGTCGGTTTTTTTTTTGTTAAAAAGTTTGACACATATACAAAAGTTTGACAGAACATTAGGTACCTAGAGGCTAGCACTTCAAGTTACCCGAAACAGTAAAATTTTCCCAATCTCAATAAACGTATTTTCTTTCTTTTTCTTTCTTTCAATCAACTTTGAACCTTATGCTTTAGCGATAAAGTTGAAAATCTATTAAAGAAATTTGACAGATTGTAGTAGCTTGATGCTGGCGTCTACATATACTGTTAAAACTACAAGCATATCTTCATAACGACTACCCTCATGTAGGCAGTTACTTTCCGCGCTAAAAATAAACATCCCTTGAACTTTCCGTGTCACTTTTATCGAGTAAACAACGCAGTTAATGCGCAAATAAAGTTAACAGCAGCCACTAGCCACTTAGTCACGTTCTAGGAAAAGTGGAACGTTTTTTTTATAGTAGGAATTATTTACGGATTAGAATAGAATATAATACTGTCTATTATGTACACCATAATTACAGGATTAGCGCAGACTGTTGAATCTTTCATTAACGTTTTCCGATGAAACCATATTATGTTTGAACTATGAATTTCTTTTTCTCAGGGGTAAATAGTTAATATAATTTTTGATAGTCATGATTACGTAATCAGCCTATAATTTTCGTATTATTGGGACACAAGCCTCCTCTCTTCGAGAGGGAGTGGGCTAATGGTAATCTAGGGCTAGTGGTAATCTACTATGCGGGCCCAGTGCGTCTAGGTACATTGTCATGATTGCCTACCCCATACTCTTTTTAGGAAACCGGAGTAAGGCATATCCCAGTATCAGTTCGTACACTTAAAATTGGTGCAAAAAGATCTTGAAAAAAAGCTTAGGTACCTACGTATTGAAGTCAATAGAAAATGGGCCAAGTCAATTAATGTGCTCACAGTTTTTCTTTGTGCAGTCGGGAGCGTATTGATTATTTCGAGTAAGAGAAAGGCTAGGCCGTAGGCAGGAATTCACTTTAAGATTTGTCTATTTTAAATTAATAATTATACCCTTTTTTTTTGAGGATGGGAAATCATCAAATTACCCCTTCCGCTTTGGGTGGAGCAGAAGTGTCAAACTCTTACTGACTAAAACCCACCCGTGTTCCTTCCTTAGTCCTTTATTTTCCGGGGTAGCGGTAACCCTTTCGGACCATCCCGCTGATGATTATACCCTAACAGGTAACTTGTATTTAAGTATGTAGAATTATAATTAATTCTACATACTTAAATGCAAATTAAAAGGCATCCTATGTGGATGGATGCTCATTTAAACTTATTCATTATAAAGAGAAAAGATTTGATTTTTTGTACGTTATTTTGTTACGCTTTCACGCTAAAACGGCTGAACGGATCTGGAAGAAATTTTTCACATGGGTAGATCATGAGCTGGCGGGTACTTTTTATTCCCATAACCAAAACCGCGGGGCGCGGCTAGTTAGAAATGAAGCGCTAGGCAACGATCTCTGGAATGAGATTCTGGATTCGTTCATTTCAGTTAACCACCAAAACCCCCTGTCATATAAAAATGCTAAATATTATTTTGCTCACTTTTCCATTTCAGTAAAATACAAATTACTAGATCTTCCTGTTCCACAAAATCAGTGGGTAAATCACAAGAGACACAAAAACACTTTACATAAACATCAACATGAAATATGAGAGCTCTTCGTTAACTTGTGTAAAAATGTTCGGAAGGGAAGTCACTTACTATTTGTTTTAGGCGAAATCTCAGGAATGTGAAGTTAGAGGTACGATATTTTTTTTATTTAATAAAACTTTATGCACAAGTAATAATTAATATACTGTACAAAGCGGACTAAATATGGTAGGTGCAACATACGGGATAAATAGCACAGGAAGAACTATAAAATACGGGTAGTATTTAAACGCAAATAAAAAAATATCCTTTTTTTATGCAATACGATTCCGAATTCCCATCAAAATTACTGATTGCACAGCAAAATATTCAACTCAAAATATCACTAAACACACTACAATTTATTTTTGCAGCGTACAGCGATTTTTACGTCAGGTCGACGGAGCCCCGCTGTGCGGGGCTCCTATTTCTGTCTGCAGGGCTTACAGGAACCTAACCAAACCGAACCTCGGGGTGCCCCTGACGTCGTTTAGTATTATGCGAATTAAATTGAAATTTGAAATAAAATATGGAAAATTTGCTGTGCAGTCAGTATTTATGCTATGTATGTAGTATTTTTGTACAAAAATAAATTTAACTGTATTGCATTATGAGGAAAAAAGTAATGTAAATTAATATATTATTATGAGTTAAGTATTAAAGTAAGAACAAAAAGCTAATTTATATTATCAACAAAAAAAATAACAAAATTAAATCCTAACTTAATAAAACAAAAAAAAAAAACTTAAATGGCGGCCTCGACGGCCTGAGTCCTCAGCACCTTAAGGATCTTATTTGTTCAGGCGCCGGGGCAGCTGGTGAGTTGCTCTTGAAGGAGCTTACGGCTTTGATTAACCTTATGCTCTCTGGCAAGGTGAACGAGGCCGTCATCGACGTTCTGTACGGGGCCAATTTATGCGCCCTGCGTAAGAAGGATGGCGGCATTCGGCCCATTGCCGTAGGCACTACTTACCGCCGTACGGCAGCCAAAATTTGTTGTAAATTTTTTGGTGATTTTGTTTCGGAAAAATTTCAGCCCCTGCAGCTAGGTTATGGCTCCAAGGGGGGCTGTGAGGCTGCCGTACACGCCTTGTCGACCTACCTACATTCTGAAAAAGGAGAGGTCATCCTGAAGGTTGACATAAAGAATGCCTTCAATTCTGTTAATAGGGACACCTTGCTGGCAGTAACTAGAAAAGAAATTCCCCAAATTTATAGTTTCATTTGGCAATGTTACAGACACCCTTCTAAATTACTCTATCGGGACAACCTTTTGGAATCTGCTGTTGGCTGTCAACAAGGTGACCCTCTTGGGCCTGTGCTTTTTAGTTTAGCCATTCACCCTATTATTCGTCAGCTAAATTCCAAATTTAACGTTTGGTATCTCGATGATGGAACCTTGGGAGGCGATGCAGAAACTGTATTAGAGGACCTTAAATTTTTAAAAAATGAATTTCATTCCATCGGCCTTGATCTCAATCTTTCGAAATGTGAATTATACTTAACGGATAATTCTGACAGACATCTGACACTTCCTAAATTTAACGCAATAGCTCCAGAAATCAAAATTATTGAAAAAAGCTCTCTTCGCCTCCTTGGGTGTCCAATCTTTGACAATTCCTTTCCCTTTTTTATTGAGGAAAAAATCCAAAATTTCAATGACGTTTCGGATAGATTGTTCCAAATTAATATGCATTCGGCCATAACTTTAATCCGCTACTGCTGTTTTGGCCCTAAATTAATATATTTCCTTCGTGCTTCACATTTATGGAAGCACACTCACCTTTTAGATAAAATTGACCAAATTATCAGGCATACATTAACTTCTATTTTAAATGTGGCATTGGACGACCGAGCTTGGGCACAAGCTACTCTTCCCATTCGTATGGGAGGACTCGGCGTCCGCAAAATTTCTAGTATTAGTTTACCGGCTTTCATATCCTCGGTCCACGGCACTGATAAGTTAATCAGGAAAATTCTAGCATCCACACTGATTGATTTTGATGTGCCGTGTTTCACCGAGGCTATGGATGCCTGGAGACTCGTTTGCCCGAATACAGATCTACCCGACAATCCATCTTCCCAAAAACGGTGGGATGAGCCGCTCTGCAGAGTAGTACAGAACAATTTACTTGAATCGTCTGCTACTTCTGCGGAGCATGCGCGCCTGCTGGCTGTGGGTAGGTGGGAGTCGGGTCTTTGGCTTCTTGCACTACCTTCGTCGAACATAGGCACTTTGTTCGACGACACTACTTTTCGCCTCGCTGCTTCTCTTCGGCTAGGCACTTCTTGCTGTTCTCCTCATCGCTGTCACTGTGGCGAAGATGTCAACAGCCTCGGACACCACGGCCTTTCTTGCAGCCGAAGTGCGGGTCGTTTAGCGCGGCACGCGAACATTAATGACATCATCCGACGAGCTCTTGTCACCGTCGGCGTTCCAGCTGTATTAGAACCCAATGGCTTGGCACGCGATGATGGCAAGAGACCGGACGGTATGTCTTTATTTCCATGGAAGTTGGGTAGGCCTTTAGTGTGGGACGCAACGTGTGTCGATACTCTTGCGCCATCCCATCTTCCTGGCTCGGCATGCTGTGCTGGCGCTGCTGCTGCGGCTGCGGAAAACCTCAAGCGGCGAAAATATAATAACCTTAGCGGAAGTTATATTTTCGAGCCGTTTGGGGTTGAAACCCTCGGGCCGTGGGGTCCGAATGCTCATGTTCTTTTTAAGGAAATTTCAAAACGACTGGTTGACACTTCCCATGACCCAAGGGCTGGCTTTTACCTTGGCCAGAGGCTAAGCATTGCTATTCAACGTGGTAATGCCGCCAGTCTCTTGGGTACTTTACCAGTCGACAGCGATGCGGATGAATTTTTCGACGCTATATTTTAGTTTTTTTTTTTTTGTTTTATTAAGTTAGGATTTAAAAAGTAATGTTATATTGTAATTATATATATATATAAAAAATTGTAGTAATGTTATGATGTATAATTTCGAATTATCTGCAGTTTGAGTTTTGTTAAACATTTTGTTTATTTGTAGTGAAGTAAGTTATTTGATGTAAAAAAGAATATAAATGATGAGTATGTATAGATAGGCGATTTTTTTTTTATATGCAATTTATAATATCCCATAAAATACTAGAAACAAAATTAACTCTTAGGAGAAATAACGTTTGGTAGAGGAGAAAACGAAACTAGCAAATCAGCGCTGGGATGTTTCGCCCAATTGACAGATATGTTCGTTTTAAACAGACTTCAAAAAAGGAGGTTCTTTTCGTATTCGACCCGTATGTATGTATGTATGTTTGTATGTCCGCGATATTCGCAAAAACGAAACTAAATACTTTCAAAAATGTTTTAGTATATAATACAGTAGGTAATTATTCTTATGTGCAAAGTTATATGCATAAATGTACTGCATTTCCGGCATTTCTATGCGAATTTTGATGATTCTTCTAGTCGGTGTCTACAATTCTTCAATGCACTAAGTGTTAATTGAATTTGTGTGGGATATGTACAAATTAAAAGTGAAAAATAAAACTTTTTTACAAAAAAAAAAAAAAAATAAAAACAACCGACTTCCAAAAAAAGACAACAAAGCGAAAAATAACTTTAATTACAAAGTCGGAGTCAAAAAACAAAAATGCGGAACCAACGACACTGACTTCCGAAATTGGAAACCAACGACACTGACTTCCGAAATTTTTCCCTTCTTGTCTTTTTTGGAAGTTGGTTGTTTTTTTTTGTGAATTTTTTTTTTATAGTCCAGACATAACCTTGGTCAGGTGGGATATGGCTATATAGACTGTTAAAGTGATACTATACATGCTGAAAGCTCTGTGTTATTTTTACACTGAAGTGAAAATTCATCGAGTTTCCCTAGTACTGAAAATAAAATAATTTCAGCGCTTATTTTAGCGGTACACGCGTGTTACAGTTTTCTTCACAATTTCAATATTAATTTCACGCCACTTCACTGAAGATAAACTGCTGCTGTAAAATGCTGAAATACTTCGTGAGTTGTAAGAGCTGATGGGAAATAAGAAGTAAAAAGGGCAGTGTGTTCTTGGATTTTTCCACCGAGAATTTTTTCTGTAGGTAGCAGCCCGGAGTCTGAATTTGTGCCCGTTTGATAGCAATAGGCTCGCCCGAGATCAGACTGTGAACGTTCTTAAAATTACGAGATTTGCCCCTGAAATCTCAGTTTTCAGTCTGTCAAAAATACCTCAAATTTCCTAACATTTTGACAAGTTTTTGAAATTTATTTGTCGCCGAGATGAAACTGCGACTGGATTATGAACGCAGCCGCACAGGTCGATCGATCAGGTTAAGCCACGCTTGCCGAAGTTGGTCTGTGGATGGATGACCATGTTTACATACCGAGACCCCTCCGTGCCGTTGGTCCCGGCTGTCATTCGTGGATCTTTGACAGTCGTTACGGGTAGTCAGAAGCCCGAAAGTCTGACAACCAGTCTTACCAAGGGGTATCGTATTACCCAGTAACTGGGTTGTGGAGGTCAGATAGGCAGTCGCTCCGTGTAAAATACTGATGTTCGGCTGCATCCGGTTAGACTGGAAGCCGACCCCAACATAGTTGGGAAAAGGCTAGGCAGATGATGATGATGTTAAGCTACGCTTGCCGCGATTGGTCCGTGGATGGATGACCATCATTACATATCAAACCCCCTCCGTGCCTCGGAAAGAACGTTAAGTCGTTGGTCCCGGCGTCATTCTGTGGCTAGCAGTCGTTACGGGTCGTCAGAAGCCCGGAAGTCTGAAATCCAGTCTTACGAAAGGGTATCGTGTGAAGGGTAACTGGGTTGTGGAGGTCAGATAGGCAGACGGTCCATGTGAAATGTATTTAGCTGTATCGATTCCTATACTTTTATCAAAGCTGTATAACCTAGGTGTCAGAGGACATGTTCTCCAATGGTTCCAGGACTATCTGTCCGGCAGGGAGCAGCGAGTGAGGGTAGAAAAGTACCTAAGTGACGCTGCAACGTGCTCGTTCGGTATTCCGCAAGGAAGTACGACTGGCCCGGCTCTTTTCTTGACATATATAAATGGTCTTGCGGAGCTTGCTTTATACAATGCCGAAACGATCATGTTCGCAGACGACACTGTCATTTTATTTCATGGCCGTACCTGGGAGCAAGTGCGGACGATAACTGAAAGCGGTCTTGCAATGGTCACGCGGTGGCTAGAGGATAACCTGCTAACACTAAACACGTCCAAGACAAAGTACATATGCTTCACAAAAACTAGCACCTCTCGTCCTAAAGATAATGAGCTTATTATTAAAATACATACTTTCCCATGTAACCAACAACCAGAAGCATGTTTGCAGTGTACATGTGATGCTCTCACTAGGTCTAGCTATATAAAATACTTGGGGATTATAGTTGATGAGAACTTAAACTGGAATCGGCATATCGCTGGTCTTAGTTCTCGACTTCGTAAGTTGATCTACATTTTCAAGCAACTAAGAACCATTGCTCCCTCTAAACTACTGATATCAACCTACAAGGCATTATGCGAGTGTATACTTAGTTATGGCATCTGTTGTTGGGGTGCTGCAGCGAAAACAAATATGATTGAACTTGAACGTGCACAGCGAGCAATTATTAAAGTTTTTATGTTTCTACCATACCGCCACCCCACAACGGACATATATAATCGCACTGGTGTTCTATCAGTTCGTAAACTTTACGTAAGTCGGATACTCCGTAGATATCACCGCATTACAATTCCAAAGCTACTGCCGACCAGCAAGAGACGCTTTATTTGTCCAACACCTCGTGTAAAATCTTTTTTTGCAAAACGACACTATAACTCAATCGCACCGCGTATTTATAACAAACTCACAGCAAAGGATAGTCATAACTTAAATAACCACGATTTTGGAAAAAGTATTCTCGATTGGCTAACCAAGCTAGATTATGAGCAAGTGGAAAGCCTCTTAACCAGCATCTAAACTGACTGTATAATCGCAAACTTACGCATATTTTAAATACATACCAAACACATACATACAAATATACACACACACAACTACATACATACATACATTACAACATCACTAATCCGAACGCACAATTAATCGTACCAATACACAAACACCCTTTCACACTCCTTCACACACACTACATCATTTAACACAATGAATACCAAACTACGTGCGCACTCAGTTAAATTAACCTTGAACTGTATAAACTTCTTTTGTCTTTATCTAAATTTAAATTTACCTTTTTGTGTTTAGTTTCAACTACTTGAGAACGCTGTAAGAATTTAGTAATTATGTAAACTGGAAGGGAACTGTCTCCTGAGATACAGGCTAACAACCTAGTGCGGGAGGCAGTGCGCTTATGTAACTGTGTACCTACTTACTTTGTTTTCAATAAAGCATTATTATTATTATTATTATTTGGTTAGACTGGAAGCCGACTTCAACGTAGTTGGGTAAAGGCTGGGCAGATTGATTTTATTGTCATGTGAATATGTAATGCGGAGGAATGAGGAATATGTCTTGAGAGTCCATGGTTTACTTCAATTGGTTTACTTCAATCTTTGTAAATATGTGGACACCATGTATCTATCACATAATTGATTTACCAGTCTGTTATATTTTTAATTCTTTTACCATTTTTGGTAGACTAAATTTTATTTTAGGTGCATCGTCTTCACATATAATTATATAAACAATGTATACAAAAACTTGTAAAACATTTTAAAAGAGTAACGGTGGAGTTTCTTGCCCATTCTTCTCCACACGAAAACTACATTTTGGAATGGGCGACTAGAATCAATTCTATTTTTTCATTTTAAATTTTGACGTTCAAAAGTGCCTTTTAAGTGCCTATTTGAAATAAATGATTTGACTTTGACTTTGACTTTGACATGGAATAGTCATGCTCACCCAAATGTCTCGCTGATGGTGGCGTGTATTGGATCAATGGTTGAGCTGAATGGTGCTGATCCATACGTCATGTTCGTGAACGAGCGCCGTCAGTAGGGACTGGTCATCTCTTAGCCGCCACGGCTTATTTTAATTTATTAATTGTTCTTTTTAGTACGGACGCCTTTAGCGTGCACGTCTTTCTGCATCGTTCTCACATATAATTTCAACATGAATGATGTAACCAAGGTTTTTGTAACAATTTTATGATTTAAAAGAGTGTCCGTGGAGTTTATTGCCCGTTATTTTCCACAGGTACCTACGCTTTGGAATGGGCAACTAGCTTCATCTTTCTGACAGACCGACCCCTTGACAATTTAAAAGTGCCTGTAATTGGTTTACTTGAAATAAATGCTTTGAGTTTGAGTTTGAGAGTAGTTTTGGGTATGGATATGTACCTACGGCTCGGACGATGATATGGTTCAAAAAGGGGTGAATACTAAAATGGCGGCTGGTAGAGAAACACAGGGTGTAAAGTATGTAAAATCGACTTACAAAGTGTTACCATGATTGTTGAGACGCCAGCACATCAAGCTCCTACAATCTGTCAAATTTCTTTAATAGATTTTCAACTTTATCGCTATAGTATAAGGTTCAAAGTTGATTGGGAAAATTTTACAGTTTTGAGTAGCTTGATGTGCTGGCGTCTGTACATGGTTCTAGAACCATCAGGGCTGAGATTTATTTATTTTATTTTATTTATTTATTTGCTCTCATGCATATCACACATTTTACAGAATAATTACTATCGGTTTTTGTCCATTTTTCGCCGGTTTAATAAAAATCGGGCTGTTTGATACTTTTTAGTGTGTACAAAGTTTAATGTCGTCATAATTATGATCAGCTTATAATGTTCCCACTGCTGGGATACAGGCCTCCTCCCTTCGGCTGTAATCCACCACGCAGGCCCAGTCGGGGTTGGGAGTATGTCACAAGTCTTTGAATTTTTGGTTCTAGGACACGCCGGTTTTCACGATGTTTTCCTTCACCGTTTTGAGAGCACTTGTGATGAAATGCTTATGTAATTAACCAAAACAGTTCAAGGTTATGCCTACTTTATAGAATTACTTATTTATAGGGAAACACATACAAGTAATTAATGGCCCGAATTACCATACAAAACATGCTTTTACCTCTCATTTACATTACAAATTATTTTAATTAGATTACCTACTAGTATAGTTAAGTGCTTTACTCGTGGAATTGAAGTTTGATAATGCTGGAAACTACATAACTTTACATGCCCACATTATGGTGAAAAATGGAGCCGCACAGGTCGGTCGATCAGGTTAAGCTACGCTTGCCGCGGTTGGTCTGTGGATGGGTGACCATATTTACATACCGAATTGAGACCCCTCTGTGCTTCGGAAAGCACGTTAAGAGGTTGGTCCCGGTTGTCATTCGTGGATCTTTGACAGTCGTTACGGGTAGAAAGTCTGACAACCGGTCTTACCAAGGGGTATCGTATTACCCAGTAACTGAGTTGTGGAGGTCAGATAGGCAATCGCTCCGTGTAAAATACTGGTTTTCAGCTGCATCCTGTTAGACTGGAAGCCGACCCCAACATAGTTGGGAGAAAGTTAGCCAGATGATGAAAATGGTGAAAAAGCGATGGCCGGAAGTAACCAATGAAAAAATTAAATTAACTTTCTTCAGTAAATTGGTTTTAAGTAGTAATACTTGTATGCATCAGATTTTATTTACAGGAGAAATACCCAGACATTATAAAAAAATACGAGAGTAAATAAAACAAATTTAAGCAATTTAATCCTGATTTTTCGTAGGTACCAATATCTTATTTTTTTTTGTCGTTTCGCAAGAACCATTAACAATACTATTAAAACCTATCGTTCTGAAAAATTATCGATTAATGTGTATTTTTAGGGTTTCCATTTAACGTGATGAAAAATATATATGTATTATCCCAATAGGTCCTTAACTCTTACGAGTATTTTAATAGCTAATACTATACTTTTGCAAAATGTCGTTTCCTATGCAGAAGAATGTGGTTTCCTAGGAAGAAAAGAAACTTTTTGACAAACTAGATAATTTACCAATATTCGCCATGACAAGACATAATAATAAAAACAATTCTCGGAGTCAGAATCATAGAAATTATCTATAGTTATAATGCATATTTTAACTGATATTACAATAACTAAATTAGTTCGACATTATCTTTATAGACGACGTACAGTTAGCAAAGGAGATAAGTGTGCAGGGTCGTCGAATATAGTTAAAGTTCAGTAAGAAACCGATTGATGTTTTCGAATGAAATTTAATTTGATAAATGAACTGTTTGTTTTCTATTAATTAAATTAAATTTTATTCAAAAACATCAATCGATTTCTTACTAAACATCAACTATATTCGACGACCCTGCATACATCAATGTTTTAATATAAAAAAGTAATACTTACATAATAACCTAATACTTAGTAAAAGAAAAAGAAACAAAACATTGACATTTCGTCACAATAATTTACAAAATATTGAATACACTTTCATTATAAAATTAATTAAAGTCAGTACAGCCTATCGATTCTGTAAAAATATCACCGTGATAACATAGGTGAAGTGAGCGCGAAGTGAACTATCAATGGAGGCAATCCCTAACATCAGGTGGAATGACAGCTCATTTCACCTTAGTTTTCACGGTGAGATTTTTACAGAATAGCACTGCAGGTTCTTTTCACCATCTTCAATTTTTGACATCCTTTTAATGCGCTAATATAACTAGATTTTTTGCAATAGTGTAAAAAAAAATAATTACGAAAGAAAAGTTGACATTTTATCACATTATACACGTCTTTTTATAAAATGACATAATGTTAACTAAGATTTTTTTTCCTTTAAATGCGCTAACACCTATTTTTTGCGATAGAGCATAGTTTAAATGCAAATCGTAAAAGAAGTAGCTACATTAACATTATTGAAGACGAGCACCAGGGTTTTGATATTTTTAACCTGTATAAGTACAGACGCCAGCACATCAAGCTACCCGAAACTGTAAAATTTTCCCAATCAACTTTGAACCTTATGCTTTAGCGATAAAGTTGTAAATATATTAAAGAAATGTGACAGATTGTAGTAGCTTGATGTACTGGCGTCTGTACACGAATGAAATAGATATTAAAGAATCCCGGTGATTAATCTAATATTGATTGGCTTATCTTCTTCTTAGAGTGTCGATGGCTAATCTAACACGAAAAAAATTCGTTTTTTAAATTTCTTTGGCTCTAAATTCAGCAGAATTTGTAGCCAAAGAAATTTAAAAAACGAATTTTTTTCGTGTACAAGAAGCAAATTGTGCGGTAATTAACAATAGCGCATCGGGGCAAAAATAAGGTTTAGAGCATTTGATGTTAGTTGAATCGATGACCACCAAAAATAAAAATAACTAAGCAGTAAGCTCAGTGGAATATTTTCAAAGTTTTTCTTTAGTTATTGAATTCCCTTTATTATTATTACATAAAATATGATAGTTTACGCTCAAAATTTTGAGAATTTAAGCGACGAAATTTTTTTTAGAGCTCTGTTTTACTTTTTTTGGCAAATTGGTCCCCAAGATCACACACATACAATACGAGGCGTAACAGAATAAACGCAAGTTCATAATTGACTACTGAATCGATTTCAGTAACTTTTAATATAGATATTTTACTTATTTTATCATACTAATCACCGATTAAGCCAAATAAAATGAAACCTGATTTCAAGGCAATAAGACTCCATTTTAATTGAATCAAGTAATGCTAGTGTCAACACGATTTTCTTAATAAAAAAGCAAGCTTTAATAAAAATTGGTTGTCTGTAAAGTCGGTTTACGGTCGATAGTTTTACGTGATAACGTCATAAAGAAACATTGATGAATAAATGTGTCACAAGCCAAAGCTTGGGCCGATCGTGCCTCTCTATCGCTTGTTCCGCGCTCTCGCTTGCACGCTCAGGCTCAGGCGGAACGTGACACTTTTCGTGCGTGCAGCTGGTGTTCATCGATTTATAAGACGATATCACGTCAACATAAGTTTTGGTCATTGTATTATGCTTTTAACTCAATACTCTAATTGGGGTGTATGAGATCTTGCGTCAATTATGTTGCACCTTGTATAGTAGAAATAAAAAAGATTATGACAATAAGGAACTCTTCTTTCTTCACACAATCTTCGAAGCCTGTTGATTTGAGCTGACAGCACTATTTTTTTTGCGATAGTGCATAGTATATCATCAATTCAATCATGCAAATCGCAAAAGAAGTAGCGACATTAGCTTATGAAGACGAAGACCAGTGGATCAGTATTTAAGCTGTTATAAACAAGTTATTTACACGTTCAGTTCGTAAAATAATCAATCTTTTTAGCCTTTTCCCAAGCATATTGTAGTCGGCGTCCAGTCCAACCTAATGCAGCTGAATACCAGTATTTTACAAGGAGCGACTGCCTATCTGATCTCCACAACCCAGTTATAGGTAACATGATACCCCTTGGTAAGACTGGTTGTTAAACTTTCGGGCTTCTGACTACCCGTAACTGTGTAAGATCTACGAATAACAGCCGGGACCAACGGCTTAATGTGCTTTCCGAGGCACGGAGGGTTTTGTGGTATGAAATGGATTGTCACCACCGACTCCAACATAGTTGGGAACAGGCTGGGCTGATGATCACAAAATGGAGAAAGGCGTGTTTAACAGAATGTGTATTTTACAGAATTTTATCATCTTTAGTCAGTTTCTTCAATACGACTTCAGTGTTGTTCCCTCGAAGTTGAAGCCTGAAGCCTGCAGAACCTTAAACGCCAATAAAAATCCATATTGGACATGGACTTTTATTGGGGGCTACGGGTCTGACCGAAGATATCCCCTTCCGTTCTTTCTTCTTTTGTATTTCTTCTATTTTTCTTGAAAGATACTGTTTTTGGAATTTATTTATGCTTTTCGAAAATGTCTTTCAGTGATGCTAGAATATTATTTGAAAAAGTTTTACACAGCTAACTTTAGCCGTGGGACCTTTTTTGGTAATAATATTATAGAGTTTGTGTTGAATGGTTGATACCATCGCCTCGCGCGTGTCTGTTACCTATTTATGAACAAGGGCGGTTTATGTCTGTCTAATTGTTAAGCTATTTAATTTTTTTATGAAAAAAAAAATAGTTTTCAATTTTTAGCATTTTTTTTATTTTAACAGACTGGAACTTCTAATATCCGTTCTACTGTTTAATGTGATAACGCTGGATGCGGGAATTTTTTTTTCAAATAAATTTTGTTTCTCAACCAGGTAATGTTGTATGTATCGATTTCGGATGGTGCATCCAACCTGGCAAGTATACAGGATGGGTGGTAGAGACATCGACGACTGAGATTCTACGATTTGATGCACGTATACCTCTAGGTGCATGTTGGGGCAAAGTTGTATGGACTTTTGTTGACCTCCTTCAACAGAAAAAAAAAAGTACGACTAATCTTTCTACTACTCAACACACAGCACAGCTTCTCAATAACTAGACCATCTTTTGAGTAGGCCGTTGATAACGAAAACTGACACGTGTAACAAAACACGGTAATGTGTCATCCTTAGTTTATAGATTTTCTCACACAAAAAAAAGATCTTTAGTCCTTCGTAGATCGTGCGTTCATCGTATCTTCGCGAAGGTCCGCAACACGGCATGAGTACGGCCCAGCCAATTGCGTGCCGATTTAGCGGGCGTACTGTAATATTCACTATTAGTTCGTCCAATCATGGGCTACATACAGAACATCATCTTTATCATCATCATCAGCCTACCGCAGTCCACTGCTGGACATAAGCCTTTCCAATTGCTCGTCATTAAGCTTTTCTCGGCAACTTTCATCCAGCTACTAGAAGCTCCCCCTATGGGAAATCATCAAATGACCCCTCCCGCTCTGGGTGGAGCGGAGGGAGTCTCAGACTCTTACTGACTAAAACCCATCCGTGTTTATTCCTTAGCCCTTTGTTTTCCGGGGTAGCGGTAACCCTTTCGCAGAAACCCGCTGCCCCGGCAGGCTTCGGCCCTTACGGGCCCCTTCCCTATTGCTGACATCTGTTTGAGGCACGCGTGGAACACGTACGCGCCGTCCGGCACGGGCCTGGTCCTGACCTGCGAAGTTCATCGCTCCATCTATCCTGAGGACTCTCAAGAACACGTCTACCCCAACAGTTGGTACAGAACATACTATATACGAAGTACTTACCGGTATCCAAACAGAGGAGACCACGGCAACAGTCGCCGTTGATAGTACAAGGGGCACTGTAGCAGTGCCCCGGCTCGTCGATGACGTCGTCGATACGGTTGCCTTCCAGAGCTTCAGCGTACACCTCCTCTGGTTCCTGTTGATGATTGGATGGTTACAAAATGGTTGAGAAACTATAATTAAATTCCTGACTGGGATGGAACGAGTATTTATCAGCACACTTGCTTAGTGTGAGTAATAGGTAGTACTCTCATTGTTCGCGCTCCTCCGGCCGGCTCCGTCCAGCCGCCGACCAGTGAACTCGATCTCGCAAGCGAGCGGGCATTATTCTGTTCTGTTTCTGATCGATGCAGGATTTTATTATAACATCATTTTATACAGTCCACTAGTTTCATTGAAGGGCCAAATACACCACCCCAAACACTCATGATGTACAACATTATTTCTGGATAGGTAGGTAGGCAATATTTGGGGCTGATAGCAGCAGTCATGGCTCAGTGGTATCCGCCCTGACTTTGGGCCCAGTCGCACGTACCACAACCACACCACATCGCAGCGATTAAATGTGGTCAAGCTGTGGTTACGTGTGAATAGTGTCGGTCCGGCTTCTTGCGGTTGCGTTGAGATACCCACAAAATGTTGTGTTAACATTATGTTTGCGATGTGGCCGGCCGCTATTTCGCGGTGTCGCTGGTGGTTGCGTTGTGGTTGCGATATATTCGGTATCGCGCACGCGGTCGATAATGACGGCAATTTTCATAAAATTTAGCGTCGGCCCACGTGTTAAAATCAAGGCCATCCGTTAGAATGTTATCATTAGCCTTAACTGCCCTCTTGGTCTCGTGGTCGCAAACGCAACTGCTCAGCGTGGGGTCCTGGGTTCGATTCCCGGATCAGGCAAAGTGTTATTGAGTTTTTCCATTAGAATTTCTTAGTAACAGCCCTGAGTTTGGAAGTTGGCGATGTGATACCCCCGCGCCTCGGAAAGCACGTTAAGCCGTTGGTCCTACGACTGATCTCTCTCCGGTCGTGTCGGATTGCCGTGCCATCGGACAATGAGAGTGAGGGAAGAGGGAGTGCACCTGTGTCTGCACGCACACTTGTGCACTATAATATCTCCTGCGTACCAGGCTAATCTCCGTTTAGATTGGTCACCGTGACCGAAATCGGTCGGGAAGGCTATTATATTATTATCATCAGCTTACAGCAGTCCACTGTTGGTCAAAGGCCTCTCCAATGCCATTAAGCTCGATTCTCGTTAACTCTTATCCAGCTGCTAACAGCCACCCTGTTAAGATCGTCGGTCTATCCAATTTGAGAGCGTCCCACCTTACATTTGTCGATTCGCGGCTTCCACTCAAGAACACGTCTACCTCAACGGTCATCGTTTCTACGGCTAATATGACCGGCCTATTGCCACTTCAGTTTGCTTATTCTGTGAACTATGTAAGTGAGAATTCATCTGAGCCTTATTAAGCAACAAATCACAGTTTATTACCTGCTAAATCCATTGTACTATAAATATAAATTAAACAGGCCAACGTTTATAGGCGAGGACGTTCATGTCAGTTTAATGCGCAGTGACCCCTAAAGAGCTACGGATTAACTCGTCAGAAACGGAATTACGCGCGTAATTACATGGTATAAATTGAATTTATGTGTTTTTAATGTAGGTGTTTTAGGTGCTAAAGTTTGTTAGAAAGAGGGCGATGTTTTAAGGGGTTGAGCGGGAATTAGGAGCTCAACTTACTTCGTCAGCTCATCACAACGCATCGGTGCGAAGCGTGGAGTGGTTTTGCTTTTATTTTCTTGTGTGGTTTTCTATGGTGTTACTATAAAGATAAAACATTCTGCTGTTTGAGAGCAATACTTGAGGCACACACGCTACTTTTAGCATCGGAATTTTGCAATTGTATCAATGCAGCGTCGCGTTTTGGCTCTGTGTTCCATCGCAGTATTAAAATCGCGCGTTTTAGAGATTCTATCGATGCTGCATCGCGATTTCTCGACTTCCTGCGTTCGGTTCGGTTTGAGAGCAGTGGTGATAAAATAATTTACACAAAGTGCCTGCTTGGGTTCAAACGTACGTCCTGTAAGTTGCAGTCGTTACCACTGAGCCACCATTCCTCACACTGGGCCACCAGCCAATAAAATGGTAACGCTCAAATTCAGTTGTGCAGCGCATTAATTAATATCAGGCGTCCCATTTGCTAGATTTTTCTCCCACATAATGTAAATTAATCAGATGGTAGGAAGTGCTTGAAAGATGGATTCCTATTTTGTACCAAACTGGAAACACATACAAACGAAATGCTTGTCAATAGTACAGTTATAGAGGCATGAGGAACAGGGTGTAAAGTTCACTCATCCTCCATTGAAAAGGGAAGATCCTCCGTCAAGAGGCAGTTTTCCACCAGACACGACTCTCGTGTCTGGTGGAAAACTGCCCGGCGATCGATGTCTGGACGTTGTATATTATGCTAGTCGCACGGTAAACTTTGCTTGCGCGATGCAGGATTCCGCGTGACGTCATTGCGCTGTGTCGTTCGCATGTGGTGATGTAGATGCCTAAACGTGACGCGTCCTTGAAATTTCATTTTACCGTGTAAAAAGTTTCACTTTAAAATTCTATAATTTCTAGCAATATCATACAAAAATTGGTTTAGTTGTCGCTACTGCTGGCATGAGGTCTTGGGTTCGATTTCAAGGTCGGACAAAGTGTTACTAAATTTTTACACAGTCATAGAGTAACATGAAATGCTTTACAGTACTGAAACATTTACCTGTCCATACGGATAATGGCGGTAGGGCGAGCGGCCGTACCCCAAGTTGGCTAGCATGTCAGAGCTGAACCGGTTGAACAGCCCCCCCCAAGCGTGGGCTGCGCCGGCTACACTCAGCACCAGCACTGCGGTCACAGCCATCGTGGTGCTGTGGACAAGAGAGAGAGTTTTAGGAGAGAAGATAGAAGATCTTTTAGGAGAAGAGTGCTGGAGAGTAGCGTAGAACATTGCTCTAATCGTTCTATGAATTAACACGTATGAAATCTTTACGATCATTCTTTATTGCTTTAATACAGGTTGAAATTCTAATCATCGTTTTCCTCTTAAGGGGTCCTTGTACTCATAATTATGAACAACTTTTACTATGGGACCAAACATGAAATCGCGAAAAAAAAAATCAGCTGTTCCCTACATTTTGACGTGTTACACGAACATAAATGTGGGAACAGCTGATTTTTTTTACGATTTCAGGTTTGGACCCATAATAAAAGTTGTTCATAATGATGAGTACAATGATCCCTTCAGAGGAAAATGGTGATTAAAATTTCACCCTGTAATGCTATAATAATATACTATACATACAATAAAAATACAAATAAAATTGAAGCGTTTGTTTGTAAAGTTAAAATAACAGCTTTTTACCAAATGCATAATTATTATGAAAGTTTATAAATAAAAAAAAGAAACAATTTTTAAATTTTTCGCCTGTCTGTTTGTTGCGGCTAATCCTTCGTATAACTAACTGAACGTGGGTCTAGGCGAGTCACAATGGCTTTTTAATTGTTTCTGTAATTACGGCCATTGAATTGGGGTAATTCCCCAATCAAGTATAATTTGGATTCTATTAATTGGAATATACATAATTTACTGCCTGAGAAGGGACGTGAAGGGTTAATACTACTAATATTGTAAACGCGAAATTTTGTGAGGATGGATGGATGGATGTTTGGTACTCTTTCACGCAAAAACTACTGAACGGAATTCGATGAAACTTTATGGTAATATAGCTTGTACATCAGAATAACACATAGGATATTTTTTATCCCGATATTCCCACGGGATCAAAACTTACGCGGGTGAAACCGCGGGGCACAGCTAGTCCAGAAAGTTTGTGACGATGGATGGATGGATGTTTATTACTCTTTCACGCAAAAACTACTGAACGGATTTTAATTAAACTTTACAGTAATATAGTTTATACATCAGAATAACACATAGGATACTTTTTATCCCCATATTCCCACGGGATCGACACTTATGCGGGTGAAACCGCGGGGTGCTGCTAGTAAATAATAACCTAACTTGCGAACTCGAAACGCGTCTATTATACGTATGACAGCTTGCGTGGCAAATGGCTTTCATTTTGACAGTTTAACAACATTCATTGCGTTATTTATATTGTTGAGCAGACAAATTTTTCGAACATATAAATCAATGGATTAGCAATATCCTCTAAAATGATTCAGATTGTGATTGATAGTGTCTTACGCAATTAATATTCCCACAGACAGGCTCGATGCGATTCTATTATTAGAGTCCGTTGCGCCTATCTGCGGGAGCTTTTAGGGTGCTGGTTCCCGGATAATCGCAATCTGATTCTAAATATAATTTTGAAAGAAATTTAAAAATAATTCGGGCAGTAACTAAATCAGAGCATCGTTAATTTGAAAATTCGAACATCTTTGCAGAACGGATGTGAATAGCTGTCCTTGGAGTAAAAACTCCAAAGACAGTAAGTTATTCACATCCGTTCTATACGCTTCCGTACCAAATCGAACATCAATCAATTCTATCAAAAGAATCCTCTTAGATAATAATAGGCTATTAGGCATAAATCGAAAACCCGAAAATTTTGTCAGTTTACAAAGTTAGTTTATTGTTTTGTTTTATCATACTTCGGGGTCATAATGAGTTTATAATTTTCCCATTACCTGGGGCACAGGCCTCTTCTTTGCGAGAGGGAGTGGGCCGTAATCCACCACGCGGCCCAGTGCGGGTTGGTAGATGTCACGTGTCTTCGAATTTTTGGTTCTAGGACATGCCCGTTTCCTCACGATGTTTTCCTTCACCCTTTTGTGGTGGTGACGAAATAATTTACACAAAATAATGTGCCTGCTTAGGTTCAAACTTACGACCTCGTAAGTTGTTGCTGTTTCCACTGAGCCACCGCTACCTAATAATGGTTGCCAATTACGTGAAAGTAATATTCAAATATCTCCAGTTTCAACCCACACTAAATTGTTTCCGCCCTCAGCCAAATTTAGATCCCTATTAATAGTGTTTGTTAAACAAACACAACTGCCTGAAAATGGCTCGAGTTCGGTCGCCCCTGGGATCTACTGAACTAGATTTTAATAATTAAAACACGTACAATTTCTTTAATAAATGTTTGTTGACGCTTAGGGGTTTTTCTTTCTCTTGAAGACAGTTCTTTATCTTTAGTATACACGGCTATACATCAAGCTATACAAGGTGTAACATATTTAACGCAAGATATCATAAACCCCAATTAGAGTATTGAGTTAAAAGCATATTACAATGACCAAAACTTATTTTTTTTAAAGCTTGCTATTTTTATTAAAAAATCGTGTTGACACTAGCATTACTTTATGCATTTCAAATTGAGTCTTATTGTCTTGAAATGAGATTGAATTTTATTTGGCTCAATCGGCGGTTAGTATGAAAAAATACACAATTTTTGAAAAAAACTATTTATATATAAAGTTACTGAAATTGATTCAGTAGTCAACTATGAACAAACTACTTTCAGGATTTGCGTTTATTATGTTACACCTTGTATATTTCCAGTTTTAGTTGACCTCACATTGTATAGGTTTTTCGTACAATCAGAAGGCAGCTTATACTGGTTATGTATAGCTTGATGTGTAGCCGTGCGTACTTAAATAGAGCTTTATATTCAAAACAACCTTTTGTAAAGGTTATAACTTACAAGTTTACGTGAATAAAAAGGTCTGCGAAAATTTTGAAGCAATTTTACTTAGGTGTGAAAATATGCGTGAAAAAGAATCTTTCGCCCCTAAGGGTTGATTAAATTTTGCTCTTCACAATTTAGTAACATGTTTTCAAACTCTATTATTTTTTAGACATGTTTGGCAAAGGATTTGTTTTTTCAATTTGCTGTTATACGCATGTAAAATATTCATGAAAAAATTGTTTTTATTAAAAAACTAGCTGACCCAACGAACTTCGTACCGCCTAAGAATATGAATTTATCTTCGTGTTTTTTTTTTCCGTAAATTTTCCCATGTTTTAATATGTAGTTATTCTACTGTGCCTGTGTCTGCGCACACACTTGTGCACTATAATATCTCCTGCGTACCTGGCTAATCTCCGTTGAGATTGGTCACCGTGACCGAAATCGGTCGGGGAGGCTATTATTATTCTGCTATACGGGGCGGACAGAAATTCAATAAATAGATAGATAGATAAAACTTTTATTCAGTGCAACAAAAGACAATACAGGTACTAAAAAAACATCAAATAGGTAAGGTGAAAGAAAAAAAAACGAAGATTAAAAAGATACTTATAATTGACCCATAGACACCTCACATACGATACATCTATACTTAACGGAAAAGAAAAAAATAAATCAAAGATCACAAATCGGTCCAGTCGTTCTTATGTTATATTTAATGGTGACTGTGTGTTTATATAGATGACCTTGCAGACAGGAAACTCACACTTTTTGAAACAATCACACTAATCCTATCCTACTAATCCTACTAATATCCTACTATTCTACTTCCTACTAATATTACTTTACTACTATTACTACTTTACTACTAATATTATTAATGCGAATGTTTGTGAGGATGGACGGATGGATGTTTGTTACTCTTTCACGAAAAAACTACTGAACGAATTTTGATGAAACTTTACAGTAATATAGCTTATACATCAGAATAACACATAGGATACTTTTTATCCCGATATTCGCACGGGATCGACATTTATGCGGATGAAACCGCGGGGCGCTGCTAGTAATAATTACTCGTATAAAGGCGAAAGTTTGTGAGTATGTTTATATGTCTGTACTTCTTCACGCACAAACGGCTGGACCAATTTTGATAAAATTTGGTATGGAGGTAGCTGATACCCTGGATTAATATATAAGCAAATTTTTATCCCGATGTTCCCACTGGATTTTCTCCAAGAAAAGAAGTATAATTAATTCCTAAGTTTTTATCATTACGGTTACCTGGATAAGGCTGGCACAGAGGCATGGGAAATGGCACTTGAAAAGAGAGGCCTATGATGATAAGCAGTTGGTGATATCGGGCTGAGGACGATCATGATTAGCATCATCCTACAGCAGTCCACTGCTGGGCATACGCCTCTCCGTTATACGCCATTCAACTCGATTTTCGGCAACTCTCATCCAGCTGCTACCAGCCATCCTGGGAAGATCATCGCTCCACCTAGCCTGAGGCCGTCCTATCTTACATTTGCCGATTCGCGGTCTCCGCTCAAGAACACGTCTACCTCAACGGTCATCAGTTCTACGGCTAATATGGCCGTCTCATTGCCACATCAGCTTGCTTAATTATTTATTAAAACTTTATGCACAAGTAAAAAAAAAAGACTGTACAAAGGCGGACTTAATGTCTGAGGCAATTTCTACCAGTCAACCTTAGAGTGATGCAGAGATTAAACATGGCAGGTGCAATATACGGGATAAATAGCTAGGAAATCACTATAAAATACAAGAATAAATACGAATACTTACATATATAGATACATACATACATATAAACAAAAAGAACTGTCAGGAGAAAAATGATCGGTAGAGGAGAAAACGAATCCAGCAAATCAGCGCGGGGATGTTACGGTAAAAGATTACCGACTGGTTGTCGTCCTGGTGTTCAGAGGGAGCTTATTCTATGAGATATGTCGACAACTATGGTTCTCTGTCGGATCACCTCGTTGCGGATTCGATCCCTCAGGCCGCTGCCTCGAATTTTTCGGGCAGCGGGGCGGCAACGGCGGCGACGCGGGCGGTCGCCGCTTGACTGGAGTGCACCACTCGTTGCCCGCTCCCGCGCCGCTGTTTTCGAGAACCGGTCCGCATAAGATCCTGCCGCTCCCGCGCCGCTGCCGCCGCCGCCCCGCTGCCCGCAAGATTCAAGGCAGAGGCGGAGGAGGGAGTTGATAATGATGCCTTAATAATAGGCATACTGAATTGTTGTTGTATGAATTGCTTTTGATAAAATAGTTCATAAATAATTTAATATCGGCATAAAATGTCCTCTAAAGATTCAACCGGCAGTATTTTGCTTAAGTCTGTGTAGTGTAATAAGTACTAAAGCTCCTCACAATAGGACCCTAGGGAGCTTTATATTTTTAGGCCTGAGTTTCGAGGAACCCGTTAGGTACTGTTAGTCTACGCCAAATTTCGTAAGGAAATTTTAAATATAGAACTGATTAACCTTTTAACCGCTTACGTCGGATTTATCCGACAAATATTTTTGTGTCCATTTCATTTCATTTTGTGCCCGGGTCGTATATATATTTACGAGCAAATACCACAGCTTGTTAACTGTGCTTTTTTATTTAATTACGCTGTATTCCATAAGGTTATTCGAAAAATAAATATTTTTCGAATCACTGTGCCGGGCGCTGTAGGATATTGCTAATACATTGCTTCATATGTTAGAACTATTTCTTGCTCAACAACGTTAATAACGCAATCAATGTTGTTGAGCTGTCAAAATGATTCAGATTGTCACTGAAAGTGTTTTGCGCAATTATTAGGATGCTGCTCAACAATCCACTTCTCTGATTGTACAATCTCTCACTATTCCAATTACAAATATGCAACAGAAAAAAAATTCATCCCGCTTTCGCCATTTTGAATGTAGGAGACTGTTTTTAAATTAAAAGGTAACGCGGTGTTTACGGCGCTCAAAACATCAAAGCTTTACTAAAAGGCGGTTAATTTCTGAATTTAAAACACATCATGTTTGTTTTCAATTAAACGAGAAGCAACAGGTAAAGCTGTTTATACAGGTTTTTGTAATTACATATTTTTTAACATTGAGCTTTCCAGCGGTTTAAGAAAAAAAAAACGTAAAGTTAAAAATATTATTGGGAGATTAAAATATATCTTTTTATCTGTTTTCCAATATTTTTTGGAATTAATTATTTCAAAAGTATTTTACTGTCTAAATAGGTTTATTTATGTTATAGGTATTTTGTACCGACTTTTTTGTATTCGTTTTTAATTTTAGTGTTTCAGTGTGAATGGCCTTCAATTACTGTATAAATTAGTTGCAACTTTCCCGAATAGAATAAAATAAAGTAGACTAATTAATTGAATTGCTAGGAGTAACCTAGATAATGAAGATAAGACACAAGTTTAAAACAGAAGAAGAACTAGCGGGGTATCCAGGGGGGGTGGAGGGGAATCAGACCGGAATAAATCATCTTTTTGGCGTAAGTTTGTGCACTTTCAAAGTCTGCTTAGAATAAGTAGATGAGCGCCAAAAAAAACACCACCTATATTTTAAAATTTTTAGTCTTTAATGAAAGTCTTTGGCAAAGCATCGTATCAAAATGGTTCCGCTTACCAATAGTTCTATTTCCAATGATTTTGTAATAATTAAATTCAAGTCTGCGCGCCACTTTAAACACTAGTTGCACACCTGACGACGCACTCCCAACTAACAGACCGCTCCCGATAAAATATTATTATCTAGGTACCCTGAATAATCATGCGTACTGGAGCCTTGGGGCCCCTCCCGTTGCAATATCGATCCACCGGGTTTATGTAGTCTAGGGGCATTAGTACTTCGGCAGACAAAGATGATATAATTCATTAAATTAACAAGGTAAGATATACAGGATGGATAAAAAATCGTGGCGTTTCCTCCCGCCTTATGCGGAGCAGGAACCACTCGAAGCAACCGTGTACGGTGAGGTCCTGCGTCAGGTGGAAGGTGAGGATGGTGTGGCGCGTCTCCAGCCACTTCTCAAAGAGATCTATCGCCGCAATTGTGGCGTGCTCATTTATTTATCATCCCTCTGGGCCTATTTGGCGCAACCACGAGGCACACAATACTATTTGAAAGTTTTACTATTTTTGTTATATTGTGTGACTTAACTTGGGTCAAATTAATTTATTTTCTTTCTGCCTTTTTTCTTTTCTTTCTTTATTTGGTTTCCCAAACACTTTGCAGTGATTATTTGGGGTTTCCATCGGGAATTTCTCAGTAACACCCCCTATAAGACCAAACATGAAATCAAGAAAAAAAAAGTCAGCTGTTTTTGCATTTTGACGTGTTCATCATCATCATCTGCTTAACCTTTTCCCAACTATGTTGGGGTTGGCTTCCAGTCTAACCGGATGCAGCTGAATACCAGTAGTTTACATGGAGCGACTGCCTATCTGCATATTTGCATTTTGACGAGTTATGTGAACATAAATGTAGGGAACAGCTGATTTTTTTTTCACGATTTCTAGTTTGGTCCCATAGTAAAAGTTTTTCATAATGATGAGTACAATGACCCCTTAAGAGGGAAACGGTGATTAAAATTTCACCCTGTATACTAATACTAATAAAGCAGAAGAGTGTGTTTGTTTTTTTGAACGCGCTAATCTCTGAAACTACCTACCATTTGGATTAAAAAATCTCTTTTTGCATTTGATAGCCTAATTCTTGAAGAAGGCTATTCAAAATCACGATAAGACCCTTACGAGCCGAGCAAAAAGGAAAAAAAAATCGCGGGCAGGCGATGCGATGCGACCGGTGGCGCGGGGGATTATGAAATATCACGAGGATGATTCGCGGGCAGAATCAAACGGGGGCGCGGTTGCATCTAGTCTGCACCTTTAATAGTGCGTTAACACCACCACCCACTATTAGTAGGCACGAAGGGGATGAGAAACTAAATGCAATGTACTGAATTAGCTTTATGCTATTTCTAAGTGGCGCCAACATAAGAGATCAAGTTATTTTAGACATGGTCTATAAATAGACGTTTTTACCCGCCATTTCTATGTATAGAGGTTTAAATTGGTTTTGTTTTTTTTAAACGTTGCCCCAGACTAGGAATTTTATAAAAGGTGCAAGGCAGATATGAGTGGAAATGCTGGGAGGAAACACCCTAGGAGGCCATAAAGTGACCTTAATGGCGATGTTCTCTAGAGAGGTCATTTGCGGAGTACTTGCAACCAGCGTGCGTGTATGACCAGATTAAAGAACGTAAATGAAGCAAAAGGAGTATAAAGGATCATAGCACGTGGCGTTTTGTAGTTTCTGCCTAGCCCCATGGGAATAAGGTGCGAGTTTATGTATGTATTTGCGTATGTGTAATAGGCAGGCAATTCGGTCTGGCGACCATACTTTTGAAATTTTTTTTAAATAATATAATAATAAAAAAAATAAAATAATAATATACATCGTGAGAAAACCGGCATGTCCTAGAACCAAACATTCGAAGACATGTGACATCTACCAACCCGCACGCGGGCCCACCGCGTGGTGGATTACGGCCCACTCCCTCTCATAGAGAGGAGGCCTGTATCTTAGCATTGGGAACATTATAGGCTGATTATTTTATATGTTATGTTAATGATAATAATATAGTTTATTCAATACTCAATACCTACTTTATTGCATTCCATAATGTGCACATATAACAGTTGGTATGTCAGAACATCGAATCAATTATGGACCCTGTCGGGCACAGCAAAGTTAAATTTAATAGGAGAGAGGATGAAGGCGCTTTTTGTTAAGAAAAAAAATAAATATTAAATTAAAATAATAGGTATTACTTATTTATTATTATTATATATTTTTTTTGTTTTTGTATTTATATTTTATATAGGTAAGTAGTTATATATTTAGTTTTAAATTATATTTATATATTTTTTCTTTTTTTTATATATATATATTTTTTTATTTCTATCATAAAGGAACGTTGTTCCAGTAGTGTGTATAATTGTAAATACAATTTTACAATTTCGCCTTATGCTAGAACCTTTGTGTGAGCTGGAGTCTGAACTAGGTTCGGGATCTGTATGACAGTTCTCCAGGCTCACACCTCTTTAAACATTGATCGTATTTAACGGCATCTTGAATTAAAATAGTTCAACAAATTACTATAAAAAGTTGTGTTGTGTATAAAATTTAAGCGCGTAAATAATTATTTTAGGTGTTTTTCAGCACAGTACAAAATTGCACGTGTGAGGTACGAAATATTAATTTTTTATAAAAACACGCATTTTAAAAACAAACGCAGTTTTTTTTAATATTTTGGAAGCGATTCCAGAAGCAATTAAAACCTATTTAATAACTTTCCGGCGCGCGTTTTTTAAAAGTAATTTTTAAAAGGTGTTGTCACACAAGGGTCAAAGGTTTTTGCACAAAACGTGAAATACACATAGCTATAATAATATGGAACAAAATTATGTTACGTCGAGAATCCGAAAATCACGCGACCGCTAAACTTATTTCTAAATATTAAAAAAAAATATATATACCCAGCGAAAAAATTTGAAAAATAAAGTAAATAATCTTGAGCTTATACCATAAACCATAGCCGTTCCCGAAAAAAATCTAAATTCAAAACTTTATCTTAAACACAAAATTTAAAAATAAAACCAAACTTTTTAATCAAAATTCGAAATTGAAACCAGAAAAAAGATAAACAAATTAACTAATTAAAGAATCCCATTCACAAATAAAGCTCCCTATTACATCCTTCACAAAAAAATAATGTTGAAAAATCAAAGTAGAAATATGAAGAGGGGTACTCACCGATGCATGACTGCTGTCTTCGGCGTTCCGTGGAGAACTGGCGATCCATACCAGGCTTCCCATTGCGCATGATAGGGAGGGTATAGGGTGCGGTCAGGTGGGCGGGTAAGGCAGTGCGATTTACAGGATGTTGCTGAGATATTGGCGACTTTACTGTCGCGAGTTTTTTGTTTTGGTGTAGTGTTCAAATGTACGAGTTACAGGCACATGAGCCTCGGCTCTGTCCCCAGGATTTCAAAGTACTCGTTATCTGAAATACCTACCTGTTTGACACCCAATAACATACTAAAAGTGCATGTGTTTATTTCAAAGTTTTTTAGAGAATTGTCCAGTCATAATTTTCGTCACTTATTTTTTTATGACCGTTATAATTCTGTGAGGAAATGAAAAAATCTGTGTGGAAATAAGCTTCTTACTGCAAAGAATTCTAATTCGGTAAACGAAATCGTCACAAAGTAAGACGTTCGCATGCTAACGAAACCGCTACGCCGTAGCACATGTGGGCTACGCCGTAGCTTAGTACGTAGCAAATAAAGTAGCAACATTAAATTAGTAGTTGTAATTTTTGAAATGGTGTAAGAAATTAATTAAAATGGGTTATTTTTTTGTGTAATATTTTGATTCTTAACGGGTTTGTACACTTGGTTATCACAAGTAAAGCGTACGTTGCTTCGTGAGATAGAAGTAATATACAAGGCTACATTCGATATTTGTATAGCAGCATTTTAAACGCAAAGTCGTATCACTAAATTATCCTGTATGACCGATTCCTTACTTATCAGTAATAGAGGAATGAAAATATACCTGACGTCAGATGGAGCGTCACCGTATGCTTCACGCCTTTTACATAACAGGATAGGCAGAGATTTAGGTAATAGTAGTCCTTGCTTAAAAGGTGATCTCCGATAACATGTATTGAAATGCTCTTTGTAATTGAAATAAACATTTTTATTTATTTTTTGTAATTGAAATAAAACATTTTTTTTTGTAATTGAAATAAACATTTTTATTTTTTTTTGTAACTGAAATAAACATTTTTTTTTTTTTGTAATTGAAATGAACATTTTTATTTTTTTTAGTAGTTATTTTTTATGAAATACTGTAATTGAAATGAACATTTTTATTTTTTTTTAGTAGTTTTTTTTATGAAATACTGCTTTTGTACGTGAGTGTCTATTTTAAAAGACATTTATTTTCATCTATATTTTTTTTTAATGTTCATTGGTAAAGCGCAGCACTTGAGAAGGGCTGGATCGATGTGTTTTTTTTTTGTTGTTTGTAATTTTTCGAATAAGGTTTTTAGGAAAGGACTCGCTTATAAATAATAACTGCCGCACGGGTTGATAGAAGGTTAAGATACCCTTGTTAACGTCGTTCCGTGGATGACCATCACATCGAAACCCCCCGTGTCTCGGAAAGCACGTTAAGCTGTAGGATCCGGCTGTCATTCGTAGATCTTTGACGGTTGTTTCGGGCAGTTAGAAGCCTGAAAGTCTGACAACCAGACTTACCACGGGGTTATCGTGTTAGGTGTTTAGTTTGTATTATATTAACTTTAGGTCATCTATATATATAAAAATGAAACCCGTTTTCCGTTGTCACGACATAACATGAAAACGGCTTTACCGATTTGGCTGATTTTTTTTTTGTAGTTTTCTAATACTCTGTACAAGGTTCTTACGGAAAAAAATATGAAGAAAATCATTCCATTTCATTTTTTTTTCTTTTTTTTTTTCGTTTTTTTTACAAAGGATTCATTTTTATATGGAGGATATTATAGATTCCAGTTCAAATTGAATAGGTACTCATATATAAGATAGGTCAGCTATACAAAATAAAGTAGTGCATCAAAGCTACGCTAAGGCGGTACGAAGTTCGCCGGGTCAGCTAGTATTAAATAAAAATAATTTAAGCACGCTTAAAATTCCTGTGCATTTCTTACGAAAAAAAATTATAGAAGAAAAGCTTTTCAAGAGCAAACAATAACTAATGATTTGGATAGGTATATGATATGAAAATATAAATGACAAAAATAATAATTTAAAAATAATAATTTCAGATAATTTTTAAGTTTTAGAACAACAAACTGAATAGTTAACAAAGTTCGAATTCCATTGCAAGCAAAATCTTATTAGGATCTTTTTGTTACAAAGGGTTACTCAAAAACCAACTTAGACAGCATTGCACTAAAATAGAATTCTGATTAAATGGCGATGGAATGTATATGACATTTATTTTTTAAACATTTTTTTTTTCTTACAATTAAAAAAGCCTATATTAATCAGTGATAATGTAGCATTCAAATGGTGAAAGAATTTTTAAAAACAATCCAGTACTTTTTGGGCCAATTCGTTACAAACGCACTTACATACAAATCTTTCCTCTTTATAATATTATTAGCAATTAGTATTAGTATATTAGTATAGATTTTGTATGAATGTAGAAAAGTAATTGCTTTAGAATAACGGTGCCTTTGTTCTCCAGTGTCTCTATTCTAATGGACATTTATTTTTTGTCCTTATGTTTCCACAAATCTTTGTAACAAAAACTCACGACTTCTTCCAATGCGAGTATCTATACAGGGTTATTTGAAAAACACCAGCAACCTCTTAAGAGGTCATTGTACTCATCATTATGAACAACTTTTACTATGAGACCAAACCTGAAATCGCGAAAAAAAATCAGCTGTCCCTACATTTTGATGAGATATACGAACATAAATGTAGGGAACAGCTGTTTTTTTTTTCGCGATTTCAGTGTTGGTCCCATAGTAAAAGTTGTTCGTAATGATGAGTACAATGACCCTCTAGAGTTATGGGATATATAAAAAAAAACACGTTGTATAGGGCCTTCTGATCATACACGCACGCCGGTTGCGAGTATTGCGCACATGATCTTTGTCTATAAATCTAAATAAATAATATCATTATTTACATAAGTCTTTAAGGCCGCTTTCACATTAGGGCGTTAGCAGCGCGATAGTAGCGCGGCAGAAGCAGATGCCTTCACATTATAAGTACAGTAGTTTAGATCAATTCGTTCTCGGTGTCAAACTCACTGCAATAATCTCATTACCGACTGATCGCACGCGGAGGCCGCGCCGGCTGCGCACGACTGACACGCTTCTGTTTATAATATAGCATTCTGACTGAGCTACGGTCGCGCTGCTAAAGTCGCCTAAGTGTGAAAGCGGTCTAAATTAAAATTAAATGTTGCTCATTGGTAAGCGCATCACATAAGAGGGAATGCGGGTGGTCCTCCATAGATACGGTCTCGCCTGTTTTCTTTCTAGTTAGTGAACATATAGCAATGATTTTTTTAATCACTACATAGTATAAAACAAAGTCGCTTTCTCTGTCCCTATGTACGCTTAGATCTTTAAAACTGCGCAACGGATTTTGATGCGGTTTTTTTTAATAGATAGAGTGATTCAAGAGGAAGGTTTATATTTATATAATACATGCATGCATGTATAGTAGAGAAACATTGATAATTTTAGAGGTTTCTAATGTGATGTCGTAAATAAACACATTTTTTGCGCTTACTTTTCAAACGCTGGCTGAACCCTACGAGATAGGTCAAAATAATGTACTTACTACAGTATTGTACACCTCTAAAAAGTCTACAAAAAAGTCCGCGATTGTATATGTCTATCTCTTAGGGATAACCCACAATAATCATTTTTTATCCTTTACTTTTTACGAGAAATAATGGCTTATTTACGAAGCGATTTTAAGCAATACAGCATTAATCCTTATCCAATTAAGTACCTTAAATACATTGTGCATTTAATATAGATAAATATGGCCCTTTACAGCATGTAATTTAAATGAATATTTTCGAAGATATTACAGATTTAAAATGCAGGGACATAGCGGTTGCTGCGGTACCGGCCGCGGCGGCGCGTGCTGGCATTCTTGAAATACCTGTACTTAGTATCAGTATTGCACCCGTGCGAAGCCGGGGCGGGTCGCTAGTTCTTTATAAATTAAAATTAAATGTTGTTCATTGATAAGCGCATCACTTAAGGCGCCACTTCCCGATATTTTTTCTATACTTTCGGGAGAATTTACTCCACTGTTTGCATCTAAAGCTAAACATGATATCGTTTTGAATTATTATTAATTGTGTCTGTACGGAAACAGAATAGTAAAATAAGAAGCCATTAAAAAGTTATGAGGCAACAAAGATTCGTTTTTCTTGCTATTTTTAACGTAACTTTGGGTGTCAATAAGTAATAAAAGAACTGTAAACTCTTCAAAACCAAGTCCGTACCGACAAATTTCAGTTATCGAAGAGATCAATAAACTTTATTTGTAATTGATTTATGCAGTGGTTTTTTCATAAAACTCGATTTTCCAAAGCACTTTTCAAATCTTTTTACGCGTCTATAAGTGCGGAACGGTGTTTCTGTGCGTGAAAACGACGATTTCGTGTAGACTAGCGTCTAACTGCTCATCACTGATATTAGCGCTGTCGGACACGAAGCCAGGCGAGACAGCGTGCTTTTTGACCATGACCACCAGCGAGTTCGAGCTCGCGACTAGTTTACTCTTAAGAGGAAATGCGGATGATCCTCCATAGAAACGCTCTCGCCTGTTTTCTTTCTGGTTAGTGACCGTAAAGCAATGATTTTTTACAAAATAATAAATATTGGTCCAGCCGCTTGTGCGTGAAGAAATAACAAACACACTCACAAACTACACTGCACTGCATTAAATTTATGAATGAATTAGCTTTGTTTTATGACGATTCCAACGACATAACTTTTATATACAGCTCTGATACAAACATTTAAAGATATCGTCATTTTAATCACACGCGCCGACTCCGGAGGTACCACCCAGAAGTACCTACACGGATGTGCGCTAAATTCGTCACCCAGATAAGATCAGAAACCCTCGGGATACCCAGATCGTACACAGATGTTCTCAATAGACCAGGAGACCTAATTAGCTTCTGGAGGGAGGTGGGCTGGTTGGAACGACCACCGACGGCCGCCATGGCTCACGCACAATGGTCCATTGGAAGGACTAAGTGCGGAAACCAAACCCATAACATAGAACATAGTAGTAGTAGTGTAGTGTATGTGTGTGTATGTTTTGTTTTTGTTAAGTATTTTCTGGTGTACAATAAAGTATATATCTATAAATATATATAAATATATATATATATATATATATATATTTATAGATATATACTTTATATATATATATATATAAACATAGAAGATATCGTCACTTTAATCACACGCGCCGACTCCGGAAGTACCACCCAGAAGTAGCTACACAGTTGTGCACTAAATTGCACAATATGGCCGCCACGTACGAAGGTATAATAAATATAAGTAGGATTAGTAGGATATTACTGCGATTATGGTCTGACACACTACCTATACTACCTCAGCTAAAATTCACTCTTTATCTCGCTCGCACGATACTGCTCGCGGACTGAGTGAGAGCGAGACAGAGTGCTGTGCTAGGCGGCAGGCAGCGCCAATAGTTAAGGTATTGGCTTTTTACGGTGAAAATAATGGTAATTAAAAAAAAAAAAAAAACATAAGACCTGCTTTATAGTTAGTTCAGTTAGTACACAAAGTTTCATGAACTAATTTGAAGTGTTTTTGAATACCAGCGGTTGTTCAGTTTGGAGGTAACTGTAATTTTTTTCTATCAAGAAAGTTTTATGAAATCGTGTTTTCGTCAAACATAAGACCTAACATTAATCCTCAACTTTACCATATATTTATTTCAAAATTAATGGCTGCAGTATTTTCGACATAACGGAGGATCATGCTAAGCCATTTGAGGTAGTATAGGCCCTTCAGTATCGTGGAATATAATAATATTTTCAGGTTGAATGGCTATCTGTTACGTTATACAACGTCATACGCAGTAATAATTATCTATTTTAGTATTTACATTCATATGACGTCAGAGTTATTTCAGTATAGTTACTGTGTTTCACAATCATTGTAATTTAAACCTTATTCAAATGTGAATTAAGTTGTATGCTGCACGTTCGTGTGTTGTAATGGTTTTATCTATCTGGCTTAAACCTGCTTGTGACATAATGTGACGTAGGACTTAAGTTATTTATACATTTTGATTGATTTTATTTCTTCACAAGTCGTGCGCCTGAGGTGCAGTGGTTGTCCAGCTATTTACGAAGTTTAGGCCATAGGTTCGTACCTAGACAGGCGTTTTATTTTGTTGTAAACTTTGTTGACTGCCCCGTTGGTCTCGTGGTTACAAGCGCGACTGCTGAGCGTGGGGTCCTGGGGTCGGACAAAGTGTTATTGAGTTTTTCCATTAATAATTTCTTAGTAACAGTCCGGAGTTTGGAAGTTGGCGGTTTAATACCCCCGTGCCTCGGAAAGCACGTAAAAATGTTGGTCATGCGCCCGATCTCTCTCCGGTCGTGTTGGATTGCCGTCCCATCGCACTATGAGAGTGAGGGAAGAGGGAGTGCACCTGTGTCTGCGCGCACACTTGTGCACTATAATATCTCCTGCGTACCTGGCTAATCTCCGTTGAGATTAGCCACCGTGACCGAAATCAGTCGGGGAGGCTATTACTTTGTTGTAAATTATTTTATCACCACCGCTCTCAGGGCCTCAAGTCTGCTATTACAATAGTGTCAGAATGGTCTATCATTGATTTCATAATTGTTGATTTTGACAAGTTTGGTAATCTACTAATATAATGGCGTCATTATGACTTTCCAATGGTCAACCACTGACACTCCATTGAAAGAAATGGCGTCTATTGGTAATCTCGTACATAATGACAAATGAATAAATGTAATGTTTGTCGCTATATTTACGAACTTCTTACTACTTCAGATTGCAAACACTAATACGTAATATGTAAAAATATATATTAAATGAAATCTAGCATGTTTAGTAGTAGTTTTTCTCAGACCATTGTCCGACCAATGATCGACCAATATGAATTTAGCAGATTACGAACTTTTAGCAAAATGACAATGGGATCGTGTTGGAATGACGATTTTATAAAAATAGCAGACTTGGGCCCCAGGACGGTGAAGGAAAATATGGTGAGGAAACCGGCATGTCCTAGAACCGAAATTTTGAAGACATTATGTGACTACCAACCCGCATTGGGCTCGTGTTGTGGATTATGGCCCACTCCCTCTCACAAAGAGGAGGCCTGTGTCTCAGCAGTAGGAACATTATAGGCTGATTATGCTGTAATTATGTGTGCGCCGGATTGGATGTCCCATCGGCAAGAATGAGAACTTAAATACAAACGTTCGTCCTTTATTTTACTGATTTATTCCGGTCTGATCCCCTGAACCCCCCCCCCCCCTCTGCATCCACCGCTAGATCTTCTTCTGTTTTAAGCTCGTGTCTTATCCACATTATCTAGGTTACTCTTTTTGACAGGTATGTAAGTACAGTCAAGAGAAATTAAACGTTTCATGTTTTACAAAATCAATTTTTTTTTTAATGTTCCTTGCGTGCTCGATTGGATTTCGTTTTCGTGGTTTTCAAGGGTATTGACACCGAAAGTGAGGTCAAAATGAAAATCCAATATGGCGAACCCGAAAATTTTCTAATTTTTTGTCATGGATGTCGTTTCCGTGGTTTTCTAGGGTCCTATAAGAGATGAATTTTCAAAAATCGTTTCTCTGTGCTCATCTTTGTTACATAAGGAGCTCTTGTACAAACATGATTCGATGAACCTTGCTAAATTGAAGAGTACAACTGTGACGTAGCGTGACTACTGAATACACTGATATTACGTTAAGGGTTGATTTTACCAAAGTCAGATAACTTTTATCCATGGAATAAAATTGACATCTGACAGTTCTTTGAAATAAATGTCAAAAATTCAAAATTTATTCTCAGTTTACGACTTACGCAGCGGGATTGGCCGAAAGGGTTACCGCTATCCCGGAACATAAAGGGCTAAGGAAGGAACACGGGTGCGTTTTCAGTAAGAGTCTGACACTCCCTTCTGATCCACCCTGAGCGGGACGGGTCATTTGATGATTTCCCATCCACAAAAAAAAAAGTACACGACTTATTCTATGTATAAAAGTTTGGTGAAATGCGACCTTAATCGGTTAACCACGTCACGTGGTTTTTTGTTTACCTTTATCTAAAATTAAGGAGTATATAAAAGTAAATGTACAAAGTTTTATTTTATTTTCAAAATCACACTTCTGCTTCTTCTTTTAGTATCAAAGTTAATTTATAGTTAAATGGCGCCATTACTTATCCTACTGCTTCATATTGAATCGTTTTTGTTAACTGCAGTAGAACATTATTTTGTTCACAAAAAAAAAATACACTAACTGGACTCGCGTGGTGGATTACGGCGCGCTCCCTTTACAGAGAGGAGGCCTGTGAACAAGCTGTGTGTGGAACAAGCTAAATCCTACTAATCCTACTAATATTATAAATGCGAAAGTTTGTGAGGATGGATGGATGTTAGTTACTCTTTCACGCAAAAACTACTGAACGGATTTGGATGAAATTTGGCACACAGATACTTTATAACCAGGATTAAAACATAGGATGCTTTTCATGCCGATATTCCCACGGGATCGAAACTTACGCGGGTGAAACTGCGGGCCGCAGCCAGTAAGCTTATAAAAAATTAAACGCAAAAATACAACAACAACATTTTTAATTAAATAAAACACCAAAACTAAACTATAACAACAGACATAACAACGCTTTAACAACCATCACGACCAGCTGCAGTAAACCTGGCAACAACTTACCACCGATGCCTGTCAGCACATCATCTGCCAATTCTGCCACTGAAGATATCAAAGTTGTCAACAAACCTTGAAGATTGACCACATTCGCGGGCGGAGTGCTAGGATTAGCTCCGATAGCATACTCGGGCAGAGATCTTAGGAAGTTCACAATAGCGAGAGCCTGAGAATACAGTTTTAGTAAGGAGGTTTCCAAAGCTCCAAGGTCTACTGGTATCATGCAGCTGATGTTCGCAGGTAGGGTGTCGAAGATTGAGAGCAGCGAGAGGAGGAGGTTGTATACATTATTCAGGAGTGGTAGCAGGATGTTCACGAGAGGGTAGACCGCTGGCAATTGCACGTTGGTTGCTGATACTGGTTGCTGTAAAAAAGAAAAGTTTTTAGTTCATACCAAAATCGTAAAAGATTCTGGCACGTTAATTTAAAGTATCATTAGACTGAGACAGTATTTAAACGCAGCAAGAACTGTATGACGCAGAGACTGGGTTGTGGAGGTCAGATAAGCAGTCGCTCCATGTAAAAAACTGGTATTCTGCTGTACCCCGTTAGACTGGAAGCTGACCCCAACATAAGAAAAGACTAGGCAGATGATGATGATGATTGCCAAAGGGATTCACTTGTTAGGTAGGGAAGGTACCTAATTGGTGGCATCTGATCAATATACATACGGTTTCTGTATATAAAGAGACCAGGGCCTCAAGTCTGCTATTACAATAGTGTCAGAATGGTCTATCATTGATTTCATAATTGTTGATTTTGACAAGTTTGGTAATCTACTAATATAATGGCGTCATTATGACTTTCGAATGATCAACCACTGACACTCCATTGAAAGAAATGGCATAAAATGGTAATCTCGTCCATAATGACAAATGAATAAATGTAATGTTTATTGCTAATTACGAACTTCTTACTACTTCAGATTGCAAACACTAATACGTAATATGTAAAAATATATATTAAATGAAATTTAGTAGTAGTTTTTCTCAGACCATTGAAAACCAACCACCAATGATCGACCATTATGAATTTAGCAGATTAAGAACTTTTAGCAAAATGACAATGGGATCGTGTTGGAATGACGAATTTATAAAATTAGCAGACTTGGGCCCCTGGAAAGCGCCAGAGTACTCCGCGAAATTCAAATTTTCTTACTTTCTTTGCAATTTTCAGGTCAGTGTCAGGTTGTATATTGAATAAAATATGATTTACGACCGCAACAAATGTGTATTTACAGATTTATAATCATTGAAATCATCAATATGACCCTCTAAGTTCATATAACCCTATTGATTAACTATTTCATGAAATGAAATGAGGGGCCCGTGGCTAAATAATAATAGGCGCACAGGTCGATCGATCAGCACCCTAATTGCGTAAAACACTATCAATCGGAATCTAAATCATTTTGAAGCAAATTGCTAATCCATTGCTTCATAAGTTCGAAAAATTCGTCTGCTCAACACGTAATAACGCAATGAATGTTGTTGAACTGTCAAAATGAAACCGATTCCGATTGATAATGTGTTACACAATTGCCCCGCTGGTTAAGCTACGCTTGCCGCGGTTGGTCTGTGGATGGGTGACCATCTTTACATACCGAAATCCCTTCGTGCCTCGGAAAGTACGTTAAGCCGTTGGTCCCGGCTGTCATTTGTGGATCTTTGACAGTCGTTACGGGTAGTCAGAAGCCCGAAAGTCTGACAACCAGTCTTACCAAGCGGTATGGTATTACCCAGTAACTGGGTTGTGGAGGTCAGATAGGCAGTCGCTCCATGTAAAATACTGGTATTCAGCTGCATCCGATTAGACTCTAAGCCGACCCCAACATAGTTGGGAAAAGGCTAGGCAGATGATGATGATCAACTATTTCATAAAATATCAATCAATAGCGTTATTTGAAGTAAGAGGATTGTACCTATTTATGAATTTTGTTCAAGATACGACCTCATACTGACCTGAGGGGCAATTCTCATAATTTTTAAGAACGTTTACAGTCTGATCTCAGTCTCAATCTGTCAAAAATACCTCAAATTTCCCTACATTTTGACAAGTTCTTGACATTTGTTTGTCGCCGAGATGAGATTGCGACTGGATTTTGAACGTTTTAAATTACGAGAATTGGCCTTCTGGAAATTGCTAAAAATCGTAAGAAAATTTCGCAGGCTACCTCGGTAAGTCCCTTTGCGGTCTCTTTCTATAAAAAGACGACGAATATTGTTCACTAGGTATGCCTTTAAAAAAGATTTTTCTCTTTAGATGTAAATGGAAATTTCATTTTTTTTTAAATAAGTCCACCTGTATTTGAAATTATTTATCACTTCTATGTACGTGCAAGAAACAAAAGAGATCGAGATTCGATATTTAGATAATAAATATTATTATCATCTTCATCTTTACATAATATCTTCGTATGTCCGTAAAGCCATTATACCAAGCCATTTTACAAGTGTATGATAAATTAATCTCCTGATATTTTCAGTTCTATTTGTACTAGGTTCTATAAAATATATCGATGTATCTTTTCTCTTACCGTAGCGAAAACTACTGCAACGCACAGAAAAACTAAACCAATCTTAGACATTTTTAAAAAGAAATGCTTCACCTTTCCTTAAATTATATTTACAATGTTTGTTTCTCGTAAAAAACAGTTTTATATACGTATAAGTTACTTCACATATTTCTAATGTGGACACGATAATGGCTGGTAATCTTTTATCGTTTAATTTCACAAAATAGTTGCCTAATTATAATAAAATCAAAACGAAATATTTTTGCGTAACACTTTTTCTAGTAATATACGATAAACAATGTTTCTATCCAGAAATATGTTCATCATTATCAGTGCTACAAACTACGCTCAAAATTCAGCCATTGGGAGGATGCTAAGTAGTTCTCCCATATTAATATATTTAATACCAAACAAGTTATATTTAGAAAACAATTAATAACGTCAGTATGTGACGAATTGACACATAAATTTAAATTAAATTGAATTGAATAGAAGGTATATAGACAATCACCACATACCACTATTACATATTGACACAACCACTCGCAACTCCTCATGCACAGTCCCACACACTCACCCACACATGAAATGCTAGCTACCATCTAAGCGTTGCTAAGTGAATAGCAACGCTTAGATGGTAGCTAGCATTTCACTTCATTCGGAATGTTTGTTTTTGCTACAGGTATTGTATAGTTATTAAGTTGTAAATCCGTAATTGGCTGTAAGACTAGTTTATATATTTAAAGATAAAATTTCAAAGAGCTGTGGATTTTGTGAATAATAAATAAATAATAATTCTCCTGGCCTTTTTTTTTTGGATGGTGGGAAATCATCAAATGACCACTCCCGCTCTGGGTGGAGCGGAAGGGAGTGTCAGATCTTACTGACTAAAACCCACCCGTGTTACTTCCTTAGCCCTTTATGTTCCGGGGTAGCGGTAACCCTTTCGGACAATCCCGCTGCCCCGGCAGGCTTCGGCCCTTACGGAGCCATTTCGCTGTTGCAGACATCTGTTTGAGGTGCGCGTGGAACACGTACGCACCGTCCGGCACGGGCCTGGGGGTTTACTCTTGAAACAAATTTTAATTCCAATGTAATGCCAATACGATTCCAATGTTAATTTTACAGTCACGTGATTCGGTACTCTTGAAAACAATATTGTCAACATTGAAATGAAATTGACATTGCTCCGCTATTATATTGATATACGTGAAGTTAAAAATTTATTTATTTATTATTTATTACTAAACTTACACACACTATCTTTACAGGATGACCCCAATACAATAGTGGTTTGTAAACTCATACCAAATAAATTGAAAAATAACTTACTACTAATACTTAAACATCAAAACTTTAAAAATACAAAGCAACACTAATCTATTAAAACCCAACCTGAAGTCAAATTACAGCATAAATGTACCTACCTATGTAATAAATAGTGTTCGATCGCGAGTTTTCCCATAAGCTCGATAGATGGCGTTGTACCGTTTGGGCATTTTTCTGTATCGCGATGTCAAGAGTCTCCGCGTATATCATAAGGTCTTGAACTAAATAAAAAAAAATTGTACTCGCTTTGGAAACACAGTTGTTTTATTCACAACGTCCTTGGGCAGCTGCTGTTGTCAAGTGCCGAACATTTTGGTCCTATCGAGTCGGATCGCGAAAAGTGGAATCGCGTCGACAAGTGAAGTGACAGTTTTGTGTCGTCTGGTGAGGCATAGAAACCAGTGGTGGATCGCCCTGAAGTGCCTGTAAAATCCCCGGTGTGTGGTGATCAGCGGTGTCCAGCAGTGCAGCAACGAGGTTTGCGGCCGGCTCCGCCAGGGGGCGCCACCAGTATCGAGGCTCACTTCATGCAGCAACGGTGACAACAGCAGAGCGACGAAACATCAGCATCATCATCAAGAGTGACGTCATTAACAGTGACGACACACTCGCAGCGGTACCAGCAGTGACGTGTCTGGAGAGGTTTTTCAGACAAAAACTGTGAGTTACAATCCCAGCGTTATTATTATTGTAGACCTGTAAATTTCTCAGTGAATTTTGAAGATCAACTTGGTGCAATTACTAGTGTTCGAGACTTTTAATGATTTAGTAGTAGTTTGGACTTAGATATAATACAGTTAGTGTTGTGACGTGAAATCTATGCCCGGATTTTTTTCTGAATTTAAACGTGTCTAAATACTTGTAAAAATTCACCGGTTTTGTTTGTTGACTTAATTTTTCGTCGGTTGCATCAAGATTATTGATTTATTAGTTTGAAAACTCTACAGCCTTTTTATACACAATGGAATCCTTATGTAAATTGCAATTAAACAATAAATCAATAATAGAAAAAGGTAGAATTAACTTTAAAAAATCACCTAAGGATCGTATCACACAAAGTTACATTGAAACTAGATTAGAATCATTAGAGGTACAGTGGAAACAATTTCTTGAAACGCATAAGCGTATCATAGAAAAAGCAACCGACGAAGAATTAAAAAATAATGTTTATTTTACGGCGGAAACATATGATGTAACTGAAGAGTTGTACATAACCTATAAGTCTGAATTAAAAGAGCACTTACTTCAAACTAGGCCGTGTAAAGGTGCTAATCCAAGTAATAATAAACATTGTAATCAAATTAGTTCAAATGTGAAATTGCCACAAATTAGTTTGCCTACGTTCGCGGGTCTCTATTCTGAATGGGTTACGTTCCGCGATTTATTCACGTCACTAATTCATAAAAATGATACATTGGATGACGTTCAAAAACTCCATTATTTAAAGAGTCATCTCTCAGGCGAAGCAGAACAGTTGCTTCGACATATTCCTGTGACTGCGTCTAATTATAATGAGTGTTGGTCGATTCTAAACAAACGATTTGATAATAAAAGGTTTTTAGCTAACTGTATGCTGAAACGGCTTGTCCATCAATCGTCGATTACTAAGGAATCATCGGCAAATGTTAAAACGCTGTTAGACACGACTGTTGATTGTTTGCATGGTTTACGCAGTCTAGGTATTGATGTCAGCTCATGGGATGCAATAGTTGTATACTTAAGCTCCGAAAAATTAGATACCGAGTCCCGTAAATTGTGGGAACTAAGAATTAGTTCAAGTCCTAATGATGACTTACCTACGTTTGATGAGTTCAAAACTTTTATGGAGTCTAGGTTTAGAGCCTTAGAGTATTTAGATCCAAAAGCAAATAAACAGAATAGTGCTCGTGATAACAATGCTAAATCTTTCCATGTCGCTTCACAAGGTTGTGTACTATGTTCTGGAGACCATAAATTGTGTCACTGCAAAACATTTGCTAAGAAAGATTGTGACGAGCGTCGGGAATTTGCACGAGTCAGTAAGCTTTGCTACAACTGTCTAGGAACAAACCATTCCGTTTATTCTTGTCGTCAGCATACTAAATGTCACCTTTGTAAGAAGAAGCACCACACACTGCTTCACCCAAAATCAACCGCCAATTCTGCTGAAATTGTTGATAGTTCAGCAGAAACGAAGGTGGTGGCGGCTAATGCAGCCACCTCTTCCAGCCAAAGCGACGCCAAACCCACTTGTTGTTTTGCGGATGTTCACAACCACGGTCTGTTAGCCACAGCCTTGGTCAACGTTGAGTCAAGAACTGGTACTGCTGTTGTTTTAAGGGATCTGATGGATCAGGGCTCTCAAGTCTCTTTCATCACAGAGGCTGCAGTACAGTTGCTTGGACTAAAGAAAACACCTGCTCGCACCGACATATTTCGACTAGGCGATGACGAGGGACACTCAATGCCTTCTAAGTGGATAGTTCGATTTAAATTGCAATCACGTCTAGATCCCACATTTATTTTGTATGTCGATGCTTATGTATTGAATAGACTCACATCCCATCTTCCTGAGAAGAAGATCATGCAGGTGTCGGCTTCGTTCTCGTCCTTAAAATTAGCTGATCCGACTTTTAATACGCCAGGGAAAATTGATTTACTATTGAGTACGCGTGTGGTCGGAGAAATTTTATTGGATGGTTTAGTCAAGGGTCCGCCGGGATCTCCAGTCGCCCAGAAAACAAAATTGGGCTGGATCTTGTCTGGTGAGATCCCATCGTCGGCAATCTCTAAGTCAGTATGTTATCATACTGTAGTACAGTCAGCGGATGTCAATGACCTTTTGCGTAAGTTTTGGGAGTTGGAGTCGGAGCCCTCAGTTCGTAGAGTGATCTTGACTGAAGAAGAACAAAAATGTGAGGATTTCTACTCTAAAACCACCAAACGCGACGCGACTGGGAGGTATGTTGTAAAACTACCATTTAAAACAGATTCGCCCAGCTGCACGTTTGGGGGATCAGAGGTCGTTGCCCGTAGGCGCTTTATCAACCTAGAGAATAGATTATTGAAGGAACCGGAATTTAAGGCACAGTATAGTGCAGTCATTAATGAATACATTCAACTGGGACATGCTGAAGTTGTTCCTCAAATAGAATTAAGTAAGGATGCGTTCTACTTACCACATCACGCGGTGGTGCGTGAGGATAAAAGCACCACTAAGGTTAGGGTCGTTTTCGACGCTTCATGTTCAGGCCACAATGGTGTATCATTAAATACAGAATTAATGGTTGGCCCAACCCTACAACCTGATTTGCGTCAAACTATTATGCGGTGGCGCTGTCACCCCATAAGTTTGGTCGCAGACATCGTGAAAATGTACCGTCAGGTCAAGGTTGCAGATGAGGACGCTAACTATCAGCGCATTTTTTGGCGTGACAATCCAAATGCTGAACTGAAGATTATTCGGTTATTGCGGGTTACTTTTGGAACGTCCTCTGCGCCATACCTAGCGGTCCGGTCTTTGCAGCAACTAGCTCGAGACGAAGGAAGTGACTTTCCTCTAGTGGCAGACAGAGTCCTTACTTCGTTCTATGTAGACGATCTGTTGACGGGTTGTCAGTCTGTCGCTGAAGGGGAACTTATTTATCACCAGCTGAATCAATTGTTAGGCCGTGGGGGCTTTAAGCTTCAAAAGTGGTCCAGCAGCAGTGACGAATTGTTAACAAAAATGAACGAGGATACTGCTGAGCAGGACAATCTAGAGCTTAAGATGGATACGCTAACTAAAATTTTAGGATTAACTTATCAAAGAAAGTTAGATGAGTTTATATACACTGTGCAACTTCCCCCGCCCGAAACCCCCATAACCAAGCGAAAAGTGATCTCTGACATCGCTCGCTTATTTGACCCTCTTGGCTGGCTTGCGCCGGTGATAATAACAGCAAAGGTGTTTATTCAACGCCTGTGGTTAGCAGGATCGGAATGGGACGAAGTACTTCCAGATCACCTGTTAAAGGAATGGCTTAGTTATAGAAACAATCTTAACCATCTTAGGGACTTTCGTTTGCCACGGTGGATTCACACGAGTCAACTTGATGTCCTGCAAGAGTTGCACGGATTCTCTGACGCCTCAAATGTTGCTTACGCAGCCGTCGTCTATATTCGTTGTATTGATGCCAATGGTCACGTTCATGTTAGTCTAGTTGCAGCTAAAACCAAGGTGGCACCTGTCAAACAGGTATCCATACCTCGTTTGGAGTTATGTGGCGCTTTACTGCTTTCAAAACTTCTGCGTGAAGTTTCTGACACCTTGGGTATCTGTAAAGAAAACGTACATGCCTGGACTGACTCAACAGTGGTGCTCGCCTGGTTGAGCAGCCACCCCAGCCGCTGGAAGACTTTCGTAGGCAACAGAGTGTCTGAAATACTTACCGTTATGGAGAATAGTCAGTGGTCACACGTCCAGTCCAGTGATAATCCCGCAGACAGCGCATCACGCGGCGTGAATCCTTCCGAGTGCGCTGACCTAGAGCTGTGGACACAGGGACCTAGTTGGCTGAAAAATAAAGAAATTAATTATAGTAAAAGGGAAATTAAAGAAACTAACCTAGAGGAAAGAAAATCATTAGTAGCATGCAACACAGTTATAAAGGAAACAAGCGAGAATCCTATAATTTCAAAATATTCATCTCTTAGAAAACTTATCAGAATAGTAGCTTATTGCAAAAGGTTCTTAAAGTTTAAAAATAAAAATATTACTACTAAACTCGATAATTTTCTAACACATTCTGAAATTCAAGGGGCATTACTTACCTGTATTAAACTATGTCAAGGGGAACATTTTGAATCGGAGATGGATAGTTTAAAGCTAAAGGGACAAATAAATAAAAAAGGTGTACTTACCTCGCTCAATCCTTACTTGGATAAGGAACAGATTTTAAGAGTTGGTGGTAGGTTACACAGGGCCAACCTTCACGAAGACTCGAAGCATCCTATAATTCTTCCTCGTAAGTCACATTTAACCCACCTCCTGATAGCTAATGCTCATGAGAGCACGTTGCACGGTGGGCCTCAGTTAGTTCTTAATTATTTACGATCCAAATATTGGATATTAAATGCAAAGAGTATCGTTAGACACTACGTACGCAAATGTGTTATTTGCATCCGTCATTCCGCTCGGTCTGTACATCCTTTAATGGGGTCATTGCCCTCTGCTAGGGTCAATGCTAGCCGACCTTTCTTTAGAAGTGGCGTGGACTATGCAGGTCCTATTAGCGTCCGTCTTAGCAAGGGTCGCGGTTATCACTCCACCAAAGGCTACATATGCTTGTTCGTGTGTATGGCTACTCGGGCCATACATTTAGAAGTCGTCAGTGACATGACATCGCAAGCCTTTTTAGCAGCCTTCAAGCGTTTTACAGCGCGGAGAGGCCATTGTGGTGAGATGTGGAGTGACAACGGCACTACCTTTGTCGGAGCTAACAAGGAGTTGAAGGCGTTGTTCGACCACGAAAGGTCCGGCATAGCAACTGATATTGCCGATTGGTTGGCAACCAATGGAACAAGTTGGAGCTTCATTCCACCTCACTCCCCGAACTTTGGGGGGCTTTGGGAGGCGGGAGTGAAGTCGACCAAGCACCATCTCAAAAGAGTGATTGGTACAAGCACACTCACTTTTGAGGAACTGACAACAGTGCTTGCCCAAATAGAAGCCTGTCTGAACTCCAGGCCTATTTCCACTATCAGCACTAACCCAGAAGATCCATGCCCATTAACACCAGGCCATTTTCTAGTAGGCGAGCCTTTGCTTCTCGTACCCGAAATTAATTTTGAGAATTCTAATATTAGTACCTTGAGAAGATGGCAGTTGACTCAACGCATGGTTCAGGACTTCTGGCGTAGGTGGTCGCGTGAATATCTGGTTCAATTTCACCAAAGAAATAAATGGGCGCATCAAACCGTGGAACCGAACTTGGGTGACGTAGTGTTGGTCATGGAAGATGATCTTCCGCCTGCAAGATGGCTCTACGGTCTCATTACCGAAAAGCATACTGGCTCGGACAAAATCACAAGAGTGGTTACATTACGTTGTAAAGGTTCTATAATTAAAAGATCAGTGTCGAAGCTAATTGTGCTTCCTATAACTTCTTATGTTCTTGTTCACTTTTAATTATTTTTTTTTGTTATTTTTAATATATTTGAGACCCTCTCGACAAGCGCTTAGTAATGTTAAGAATTAATTAATTGTTGGTTAAGTTACAATTTAAGTTTAAAATTAAGATTTACATGGTTTTAGGTTTAGTTGTCATTTGTTGTTCACATACAGTCCACTATTGTTTTCACTTCCCACATTAGTTTTCTTGTTACATCTAAACTAAGTAACTAAGTGCTGGACATTCTGTCCATGGTGGGCGGGATGTTCGATCGCGAGTTTTCCCATAAGCTCGATAGATGGCGTTGTACCGTTTGGGCATTTTTCTGTATCGCGATGTCAAGAGTCTCCGCGTATATCATAAGGTCTTGAACTAAATAAAAAAAAATTGTACTCGCTTTGGAAACACAGTTGTTTTATTCACAACGTCCTTGGGCAGCTGCTGTTGTCAAGTGCCGAACAAATAGTGTTGTTCAACTCATTACGATAAACTTACGATAGGGCTTTAATTCTTTATCCTTTAAATAACAAGGCTAATAAATAAGTAAGAATGATATAAATAGTTGTATAATTATTTGAAACGTATTAAATTCATTTGGGCGTAAGAAACGATTGAAATCATAAAATTAATTATGACTTTGGCTGCATGCGGTTGGATCGTTGCCTACACTACAAAAAACAGACCGTATATTTTTAAGTTCTCTAATGAATTTTAACTCTGAGTTTGTTTATCAATATTGTTCGCGATTGGTTATTTTTAGTAAGAAATAGTTACTGTCCGTTAAGTTACTAATATTACAGTTTTATACAAGTGCAAAGTAAATAGATAGATAACTTCTTTATAAATTAATAATGTTTTTGTAATGAACGCCGAACGTGCATGTGAATAGTGAACATGACTGAGTTAAATACCAGTGACGTGATAAATAAGTTAGAATAAGTGTAAAAGTGATAGAATATGATAGCTAAGATCATATCCGCGCTCCGGGCGCATAGCGTGGGAGTCGGTAAAGATACGGACTATTACTTTTTTTCCATAAAGGGTATATTTTCGACTTTATGTATGTTTTTTTTTATGTATGCTCACCGATTTCTCCGTCGATTGTGGACCGATTTTTTAAATTATTTTTACGTTTGATAGGGTATGCTCTCAAGGTGGTCCATTGTCACCAAGTCGGAATCTGATGACAGAATCCCATGAAAATCGAGGGAAACCCTCAAATTTTATAGACACACCTATAGCGATTTGGATATTTTTTATAATAAATCGCGCATTTGCTCTCGGAAAGCATCATTTGGTGAAGTGGAACTGATGATGAAGACCACAAATGGCCATCGGAACTACTCAATAATAAGTATTTCACGGATTCACGGGTTGGGCCATAATTCTGTCATTTAAAAACGGATTTGTAAAATTATTTTTTTGTTTGAAAGATGTGTATTTCGAAATGATACGATTTTGTAAAGATCTGATGATGAGTTTCGGAGAACGAACGGAACTCTTCAATGAATGCCAGCAAAACAATCGCGATTGCTGCTATCGCATATGTTTGTATTGTTTACGCGCCTGTACCCTCTAAAGGGGTACGCAGATGTGTTCAGTATACCATGCTACACCCTCACAAAGGTATGTAAACACTAGCGTTATACACCCTCATTTCTCTGTAGCAATCATGGACTGAATCAATGGTAACAAATTGTGCCAGGCTGTATTTGACTCGCTTTGTAGGGCTCCGTACCTCAAAAGGAAAAAACGGAACCGTTATACAATTACTTTGTTATCCGTCTAGATCTGTCTCTCATGATCCTCTATCGAGGTATCAAGTTGAAATGAAAACCGTTTAATTAAGGCCCTTGAAGTTGTGAAAAAATCAAACTTTTAAGTTTAGTAAAAAAGAGACACGGCTGTTTATGCCGCAAAAAACGTATATTTCGACTCTCTAAAGGGAATCAAAATGTACAGGGGCACTTCCCGTTGACCTAGAATCATAAAATTTGGCAAGAAGCAAGGTCATGTAGCACAAATACATACCTACTTTGTACGGAACCCTTGGTGCGCAAGTCCGACTCGCACTTGACCGGTTTTTCTTCCATACTTCTCTATTAGCCGTCATCTCGGTTATCACCCTTAATCTTGTTATTATCACCTTTTGCACAGTCCATCCATCGTGTCTTTGGTCTTCCCCTAATCTTATACATTTTTATACTCAAAACTTTCTTTACGACTTTGTGAACCCTTCCTCTCCTATGCAGAAATATTTTCAATGAACCAATTAATCTGCCTATTGCAGCCCACTGCTGGACATAGGACAATACTCTGTCCTCTGCCTTCCGCTCTCAGTCTGTCCCAGCCACCCTTTTAAATTCGTCGGCAATCTAAGTGGACTCGGCCCAGAATTCGGCTACGTGTTTGGCTTCATCACTAGCGTCCTTCAGTTCCTATAATGTGCAGATGACAGGACACGCAGGACACTATATAAGAGTCCCATCGTTTGTGGAACAGCACCACATTTATACTCCAAGGCGGAATCGTCTATAAATCTTCACCTGAACAGGTTTTCTTTGCTTCGGCCAACCTGGGTCCTGTAATTCAGTTTAAAGACTCAAAACTTTCTTCACGATATGCAAAAGTTTCCTCTGCTATACCGAAATTTGTTATTCTTCTTTATGTTGGCAAACAGGCTAACGCCCTATTTAATGGAAAATGTTCCCATTCATGAACTGTGAGAAATTGTAACCATTGGCATCTTTCCAAGGGCTGAAAGTTCTCTTGAATGTAAACAACTTTTAATATAGGGTCAACTCTGAAATATCTGCTTTGTTAGCCAAATATTCAATACGGGTAGGTGTTGTGGTATCAAATTGAATGAAAGAGATGTCATTAATTTTCTGCTGTTCCTATTATTTTATCTATCACAGTCTCGTTGGTGTCGTGGTCGCTAGCATGACTGATAAGCAGGGTATCTGGTTCTATTCCTTGGTTGAGCAGAGCGTTATTCAGGCTACCGGTCTACCCATTAGGAATTTCCCAAAAGTCAAAGGCTGTTTGCTCATGGAACAGGGTCTAAAGTTCGCTCATCGTTCATAGAAAAGGGAGGATCCACCGACTAGACGGGTATCGTGTCTGTCAGGATGACAACATCCTGACAGACCTGACCTGATCCTGAGTTTACCGCGCAAATAGCATATATACAAATATATGCTAGTTGCGCGGTAAACTCTGCTTGCGCGATGCACGATTTTGCGTGACGTCAGTGTGATGCGTAGTTCGCATGTGGCGATGTAGATGGCTCCACAATGGAAAAGGATTAGCACCCTATTACATGGACGTAAGCATTACTGTTGAAATGTGAATATAATATGTACCTACAAGATAGTATTTTCCTATGGATTATAGCGAGTTGTTATGTATTTACAGACATGTTATGATGACCTTCGTATTTAGAGTTGAATGGCCTTAAAAGTAATACAGCGAAAGTAACCAAATGTATTTTTGATGACAGGTAATTTGCTGAGTAGCCTTGGATTAAACTAGATTAACTTTATCACTGCCACTGCCGAGGGTGGGGCTAAAAAGAAACAATGGATTTATGGAATTACGCCAAACTAAATGTTTCCCGCGGTTTAGCTCGAATGGTTTTGTCAATTCAACAAGCTATCAAAAGCAGAGATTAGCGCATTCAAACAAACTAAACAAACAGACTCTTCAGCTTTATTATTAGTATAGAGAGATAGCGTGTATGAGAAATGTTATGTCTTAACCTACGAATAATAAAAGTCAAGAAATGTAACTCAAGCTCAAAAATGGCACCACGCAAATGTTTACCGCGGTGGGCGTTGCCGAAAAGGCCACCGCACACCAGAGGGGCAATTCTCAAAATTTTTAAGAATGTTCACAGTCTGATCTGAGTCTCAATCTGTCAAAAATACTTCAAATTTCCCTACATTTTGACAAGTTTTTGGCATTTGTTTGTCGCCGAGATGAGACTGCGACTAGATTTTGAACGTTTTATTTTATTTTATTTATTTAGGAAAATAAACAGTTACACACTACAGTAATATACAAACAATTCATACAGAGGGAGCAAGTGTATAACCCACGACATTTTCCACGGATTATAAGAAAAAGGAATTTTTAATGTACGTACGTAGTGCGATTGCAATGAATACTTATATAATATTATCGTAATTAATGTGCTAAAATATTTACTTAACTAAAACTAAATAGGCATGCAAATACAAATACAAAGAAGAAAAAGAAAGAAACACCATCATTATGTTAATAAAAACAAATCATTAAATTTGAATTTCTGAAATTTTTAAATTAGCAGAATTGGCCTACAGAATCAGTCACGGCGCTTGCCGGAATACAACGCTTTACGCGAGCGCAGCTGATTGGCTTATTTGCATCTGTGTTCTTTCGTTCGAATACTCGAGGTATTTTGTAAATGTAGTGAAGTTTAGTTGAGCCGAATTTCTCGTTGATTTTGTTCATAGTTACGCTTCCTAACTTTTTATTATTAGTTGGTCTTAACATTATCAAAATCAAAAGGTATTTTTATGGTTGTTGAACAATTGTGGGTACTAATAATCATATTTTTAGATATAATTCAATGTCAAAGCTTTGAAATATTTACAAATCAAAAGTAATTTATTCAAATTAGGCCGAGAAACCTACTAACATCTATAGATCTACCACAAAGTGCAAAGTCGACGGTCCACCACTGCACTGCCATCTAAACGTGACCATGGCAGAATAGTCGACATCGGCTCAGTTGTCAAAGGAAGAAAAAAAAAACGCCCGCCCTTCACCACTTCACTTGCTTACAGCACAGCTGTCTGTTAAGTTAGAAGAACTTGATTCTATACAATACTAGCAGACCAGCAAATTTCGCACTGCCTCAGAATCAATAAAAACGAATGTATGAGACATTTTCTTTCGTGAATTTTTTCTATCCTAACTATTATAATTGTGCTATTCGGGGCGGAGACAAATCTAACCAATCAAACATCTAACCGTTCTTGAGTTGTAAATGTCACTAACTCGACTTTATTTATATAGTTTTTTTTTGTTATACTGTCCCACTGCTGGGCAAATTCCTCCCTCAAATCCTTCCATAAACTCTTTTTCCGTGCCACCTCGAACCAGCCCTCGCGATACGCGCCCAGGTCATCTCGCCGTCTCTTATGGACCAGTCTCGGCGGCGCCATCCAACTTTAGGCACCCATAAATTGTGTGGAGATTTATGCCCATTGGTCAACGTGCATGCTGTTGATGTGACTCACTCAATCCCATTTGAGGCTGGCAGCCTTCTTTGCTACATACAGTATGTCCGTTTGGGGACGCAGCGTGGTGTTACGATTTCTGTCCTATCTTATTTTTATCTTATCTACCCAGAATGCTGCGTTTTTATATAGATTACGCAAAGTAATTACCATAACAAAACAATGAAACACAAAACATTAAAATGCTTGCCATAATTATGTCAGCTAGCGCACGCCAATATACACTTACATAATTATTATAACCTACATTAATGAAATTGAACTTGAACTCGCGTTCAAAAGTGCTGTTTGTACAAAAATTGTTGTTTATCTGAGTCAGGACGAACAATGCTTCGTACAGCGGAATGTGCAGTTTTGATTACTAAGCAATTCTTTCCCTAACCTACTTTTTGTTAAATGCTGTTTTATTGAATGAGCAGATTTTACGTTTTATTGAACTTCACGCCAGTAATGCCAGAAAGGGTTGAACAGAGGTATACCTACACACACATTTCACTAATTATGTTTAAGGTCCCATGTAATGGGCACGCCATAATTGCGGCGATAAGTCCCCTCTTTGAGGAGTGGCTAGAGAGGTGCCACGGTGTCCTCACTTTCCGCCTGACGCAGGTCCTCACCGGACAAGGTTGCTTCCTGTTCCATAAAAGGCGGAGGAAACGCCCGGGTGTCACCATTGTGTGGATCGCCCGGAGGACACGGTGGAGCATACGGTGAAGGTCTGCCCGGCTTGGGCGGAGCACTGCCGCGTCCTCAAGGTGACGATCGGCGGCGGCGATCTCTCGCATCCGGCCCTGGTCCAGGCAATGGTACGGAGCGAGAGTGCATTGGAAACCGTCACCTACTTCTGCGAAGCGGTAATGCTTCTGAAGGAGGGGGCGGAACGCGTGAAGGAGAGGTAATCTTTGCGCCCTCACGCCCCTAGTCGCCGCGGGAGACGCCCTGGGCGTCGGAAGTCGACAGCCGATTCCCAGCTACCGTAGGCGCGGACTTGCGGACGGCAAGCAATAGGTAGCTCGCCACCCGCAAGAACCAGGCCCGGGTCGACGGCACGTCGACTTCCAAGCGCGCCTCAAAGAGATGTCAGCACTAACTGACGGGGTCCGCTAGGGCTGATGCCTGCCAGGGTCACGGGTTGTTCGAAAGAGTTACCGTGGCCCTGGCACAGGCAACTGAAGGAACACGGGTGGGTTTTAGTCAAAAATCTGACACGCCCGGAGCTCCGCCCAGAGCGGGAGAAGTTATATGATAATTTCGCACCCCAAAAAAAAAGGTTCCATGTCGTCGACCGTAGGTTCAATTGAGGTAAGGGACATTGGGTATCTTGTCCCTTACCTCAATTGAACCTACGGTCGACGATGTAATAGTGCCGCCTATGCTATCAACCGGCCAAAAATTCAGACTCCGGGCGGCTACTGAAAAATTCCTGATGAAAAAATAGAATAAAAATTTGTTCGACCTAGGAATCGAACCCAGGATCTCACGCTCAGCAGTAGCTATTGCGAGCAGTACACTAACGAGGCAGTCGTGACGAGCGTCACGCAACGAGCAGTAGTAAAAAGAATTTCGTACCAGCCCTCGCGGTACGCGTCCAGATTATCTCACAATCTCTTTCTGGACCAGTCTCGGCAGCGCCGTCCATATTTACGCACCCATAAATTGTGTGGAGATTTATGCCCAGTGGTCAACGTGCATGCTGTTGATGTAACCCACCCAATCCCATTTGAGCCTGGCAGCCTTCATTGCTACATACAGTAAGTCCGTTTGGGAACGCAGCGTGGTGTTCCGATTTCTGTTCAGTCTTTTAAGACCCAGAATACTGCGTTATATATAGATTATGCAAACAAAACAATGAAACAGAAAACATTAAAATGTTTGCCTTAATTATGTCAGTCTTTAATGTGTTCCCAAAAAAAAAAACAAAACATTTTCACAGAAAATTGGTTGGTTAAACCTTCCATAGAAACTTAGCTTTATGTCATCATGAGCCCATAATGTTCTGCTGGAACACAGGCCTCCGCTCTGTGAAAGTTAGTGAACCATAATCCACCACGCGGGCCCAGTACGGGTTGGTAGATGTCAGCTATAAGCTATAAAATATAATGTTGACATTAGTATGGCCTAATGCAGCCAGGATTATCAGCGGGATCCTGGAGAAATCGAAGGAACTCTTCAAATATTATAGGCACACCTATAGCGATTCGGGTATTATTTATAGTAACTCGTGCATTTGCTTTCGGAAAGCAAAATTTAGTGAAGTAAAACTGATGATGAAGACCACAGATGGCCACCGGGACTACTTACTCAATAATAAGTATTTCACAGGTTGCGATTCGATTACTTTAATATGGTTGCAATTGCATTTATGCTCGTCACAATGCGACTGGTGAAATGGAACTGATGATGGAGTACCAGGAGAACTCCTCAACAATTAACGTATCGGGAAAAGTAATATTTTGTAAAAGGCGATGAGCTTGATGCATTATAAACAGTCCCACTAAAAAGCGGTTGGTAGATGTCAGCTATAAGCTATAACATAGAAACGTGCCTTAACTTAATGCTCGGAGAAAATGCACGTCCTTTTTCAATGTCCCACGTCATAAAACCAACTTAGGCATGAATGCTCCGATGGCTAGGCTAACGTCCGCGTACAACAATTTTTGCAAAATTTATGATTTGGACATCTTCCACGACCATCCCACGCGTTTTAGATCTAAGATTATAAATGAAGGGAACACTGAAGACAAGACAAAAAATAATCCTACTTCCTACTAATATTATAAATTCGAAAGTTTGTGAGGATGGATGGATGGATGTTTGTTACTCTTTCACGCAAAAACTACTGTACGGATTTTGATGAAACTTTACAGTAATATAGCTTATACATCAGAATAACACATAGGATACTTTTTATCCCGATGTTCTTACAGGGTCGAAACTTACGCGGGTGAAACCACGGGGCGCAGCTAGTACAATATAATTAGTCAATGTTTAAGTCGATGAGGGTATTCTCTCTATTATATTACAGAGATGTAAGCTAGTTTTTTGTTCTTTTATTGTTTTTGTTTTCTTTTATAATTTTTTCTTTTTTGTAACGTGAAACTGTGTTTTTTCTTCTATTTTGTTGTGAATGCTGTGCACGTCTGTAATTGACGTAAACACTAGTCCATGTCTGTGTTCTCTGTTATTTGTAAATGTTTGTGTTATTGATGTGCCTTAATAATAAATAAATAAACATAAATGAAATTATTATCAAGATATAAATTGTGACATACCTTTCAACTTTGACTACGATTTTCCGCGAAAAGGCGAAGTAGGCAAGGTCTGAGTAATTTGTCATTGTGTCCCAAGGTATTCGTCTTCAGCATAATCCAAGAATCTTTGGGATTTCTCGTGAAACTGCTAAGGGCCATCATTTTTCATCTGGAACATACAACATGTTGATAATATTATTTATGACATAACATCATCGCTTGTATTCCCCAATGAGGCACAGAATAACTAATAGTACAAATAGTGCAATCCACGAAGACGCGCCCCACTCTTTTTCCTAATGCTTACAGCACATGTGAGCAATATTCCGCTAGTGTTTTAGTTTTGTCGATACACACTAATTATTATTAAGTAGTGGCTAATTAAAACGATCAGGAAGAAGAGTGGGGCGCGTCTAAGTGGATTGCACCATCTGTACTAATGATGAGGTAGACATATTATGAATGGTACACTTAATGTAAGGCCAGTCATTTTATGGCTGTGTCCCCATTAAGCAAACTGGAAATGCAAATGGAGTGTACACAGTTTGCTAGTTTTGTGAGTGAGCGTAAATCGAGCGCAAAACTAGCAAACTGTGGACACTCCATTTCAAATATTATTGAAGGGCATACTAAACCGCTACGTCGCAAACTCAGTCGGCCGCTAACAGTTTGCCTGCTGGGGACACAGCCTTAAGTCCTATATAGCATAATTAGCCTATAATGGTCCAACTGCCAGGACACAGGCCTCCCTGTGAGATGAAGTGGGCTGTATTCTACCAAGCGGGCCCAGTGTGGATTGGTAGATATCACATGTCTTCAAATTTGGTTATAGGACATGCCGGTTTCCTCACGATGTTTTCCTTCACCGTTTTGAGAGCAGTGGTAATGCAGTGATGAAATTATTTACACAGAATAAAGCGCCTGAGTCCGAATCCATGACCTCGTGAGTCGGGGCCGTCAGCACTGGGCCAAAACTGCTCTTGCCCAGTGCTAAGTTATAGCAGTCAATTCCTTTAGCACTAACCAGGCCCCAGACACGCACGGTTGGCGCAGTGGTTAAACGATTGACTTGTAGCGTTATCTACAACGCCACATGCGAACAACGCGCCATATTGACGTCACGAAATCCTGCATCTCGCAAGCAGAGTTTATCGCGCAACTAGCATACTTACATACAACGGCCCGACATGAATCTTCGGACAGTTGCCCGCCAGACACAACACCCGTCTGGTCGGAGGATCCTCCCTTTTCTATGGAGGATCTGTGAGTGAACTTTACACCCTGTTCCTCATAGCTCTGTATACTGCTGCGCTGCGTGTCGTGGGTTCGATTCCCGCACGGAACAAAAATTTGTATCAACTACATGTAGTTGATCTGGGTCTGGCTGTTTGTGTTTGTGAGTTTAAATGTTTGTAAACGCACCCACAATACAGGAGAAATTCATAGTATGTGGCAACGTTTTCACAAGCTTTTATTTAAAAAAAGAAAAAAAAGAATGATTCTCAACTTCAACAGAAAAATCATATTATTATCTTACTTTTCCCCACATCAACCGTGGCTAAATAATAAAAGCCGCACTGGTCGATCGATCAGGTTAAGCTACGCTTGCCACGGTCGGTCTGTGGATGGGTGACCATCTTTACATACCGAGACCCCTCCGTGCCTCGGCGTTGGTCCTGGCTGTCATTCGTGGATCTTTGACAGTCGTTACGGGTAGTCAGTAGCCCGAGAGTCTGACAACCAGTCTTAGCAAGGGATATTATATTACCCAGTAACTGGGTTGTGGATGTCAGATAGGCAGTCACTCCATGTAAAATACTGCTCCATGTAAAATATTCAGCTGCATCCGGTTAGACTGGAATTCGAACCCAACATAGTTGGGAAAAGGCTAGGCAGATGATGATGACTTTGCCCCACATAAGAATGGAACCTAGGACTCCATGCTCAACAGTCGCACTTCCAACCACTAGACAAACAACAATACTTAAGTTTTAATATGCGTATCTTTATGTTTAAAATATTTATTCCTCAATTTTTTTGATTGCACCTACCACTGTTTGTCTCTGCATCACCCAAAGGTTGACTGGTAGAAAATGCCTATAGCATTAAGTCCGCCTCTGTAAATTTATGTGCTTGAAGTATTAAATAAATAATCTATACATATAATAAAACAGTAAAAAAACTGTGTCTGTACATTGAATATATTAAAAAAAAAATACTTGAGGGGGGTTTAGAAACAGTAATAGAGCACGAATCCAAAAAAAAAAATTTGTCTGTTTGTCTGTTTGTCTGTTTGTCTGTTTGTCTGTTTGTTTGTACACGCTAATCTTCGGAACTACTTGACGGATTTGAATGATTTTTTTTTTATTGTATAGGTATTAAGTCTGGGCAACATATAGGCTATAACTTATTTTGGAAAATGGAACACCTGATGCAGAACCGCAACAGACCAGCTAAAGTATAAGAGATACAATAATGATACCATAGCAAAAATTGTTCCACGTGATGAGCATTTTCTGCTGAGAGAATAAATTTGAAGATCTGGAACACCTGATGTGGAACTCCAAGAGCCCAGCTACACCATAACATATACAGGAATGAAGATTTAGCACAAGTTGTTCAATCTGATGAGCACTCTCTGTTGACTTATAAAAATCGAAGATCTGGAACACCTGTTGTGGAACTCCAAGAGCCCAGCTACACCATACACATATAGGAATGACGTTTTAGCAAAAGTTGTTCAATCTGATGAGAACTCTCTGTTGACTTATAAAAATCGAAGATCTGGAACACCTGTTGTGGAACTCCAAGAGCCCAGCTACACCATAACACATTTATAGGAATGACGTTTTAGCAAAAGTTGTTCAATCTGATGAGAACTCTCTGTTGACTTATAAAAATCGAAGATCTGGAACACCTGTTGTGGAAGTCCAAAAGCCCAGCTACACCATAACACATATAGGAATGACGTTTTAGCAAAAGTTGTTCAATCTGATGAGAACTCTCTGTTGACTTATAAAAATCGAAGATCTGGAACCCCTGATGTGGAACTCCAAGAGCCCAGCTACACTATAACATGTATAGGAATGACGTTTTAGCAAAAGTTGTTCAATCTGATGAGCACTCTCTGTTGACTTATAAAAATCGAAGATCTGGAACACCTGTTGTGGAACTCCGAGAGCCCAGCTACACCAAAACACATATAGGAATGACGTCTTAGCAAAAGTTGTTCGATCTGATGGGTATTTCCTGTTGACTTATAAAAATCGAAGATCAGAAACATCTGATGTGGAAATCAAAGCTATCACTAATTTCACTGTATAATTATCAAATAACATAAGCTGGGAGTACCTCCACGCGGTGAAGGCGGTAACAGTTTAGGACTGATTTTCGGTGACGATGGTATATCATTGAAAAGTTGACTCTACTGGTCAAAACTCCCATTTATTTTTTTACTTTATCAATAAATATGCCTTCGGGCTTATGTTATTTGAGTGTTTAATTTCCTTTGCCATTTATCTTCGTGACACGGTAGCCTACCCGGTAACGCAGGGGAGCAGTCACTTAGATTTTAATTGGTCAGGTATATTCACAATAAAACTATAACCATGCCTAGAAAGAGGTCAAATCTTTCCCAATGTTCCAAAGGAGCTGAAAGATTGAGGATCATAAGATCCCAAGAATCTACCAAAGAGCGTCAGGAGAGACTTGATGCTGTTCGAAAACATCAAGCTGCAACTCGCTCCGTGGAAACCTCTTCGGATCGCGAAGCACGCCTGCGTTCTCAGCGTATTCGCACATCTACTAACAGGTCTTTTGAAACGAGTGATGAACGTGATGCGCGAGTAACTGGTGATCGAGATGATAATCTCGATCACCAGTTACTCGCGCGTGATTATGAATATTTTGTTGTGTGACACAACAACGTATTACGTGCGTGTTCGGGACAATGTATTATCATACACTAGCTTCTGTCCGCGACTTCGTCCGCGTAAATTTTTTTTGTTTCCCCGACCCACCCCGTCGCAACGTGTCGCCGGCCTGCGCTATTACTTCGTTTTCGCTTGGCGAAAACTTCAGACTTTTTTTGTTTTTGCTCAACTCCTAAGGGTCCTAGCGTCACGTTTAATAGAATATAGCCTTCTTCAAGAACTGGGCTATCAAACGCAAAAATATTTTTATATATGCGACCAATACTTCCAGAGATTTAGAGCTTTCAAACCGTGTTTCAAACAAACTCTTCAGCTTTATTATTAGTATTATTTTAAAACTATGATATCTCCTAAGATATACATTGAAATCAAATAATGTCAGAGGCAATTTTGTTCAAAATTAAATACATGTGATGAATAACGTATTTATTTGGATAAGGATTAATACCATGTTTATAAAAACACCTTCGCAAATAATGCATTATTTTAGAACAAATTTGGTTAGCATAAAAGAGGTTATAGTGAGCTAACCTTAAAAGATAGACATATGCTGTCGCGGACTTTTTTTTTAAACTTTTAAAGGGGAACAATTCTGTCATATATGATTTTTGCGAAACTTTAACCGTTTACGCAGCGCACGCAGCGGAAGCTCTCAATAGGAAAAAAATCCCCCGATTTTGAAACATTCTTCATTGGTGCTCCGCTCCTATTGGTTTTAGCGTGATGATATATAGCCTATAGCCTTCCTCGATGAATGGGCTATCTAACACTGAAAGAGTTTTTCAAATCGGACCAGTAGTTCCTGAGATTAGCGCGTTCAAACAAACAAACAAATAAACTCTTCAGCTTTATAATATTAGTATAGATTGTCCCGAACACGCACACAACAAAATATTCATAATCAGTTAGAAAGTGAGAGAGAAAGAATTGCTGGAGTACGGCATGAAGAGACAGAAGAAGAGCGCAACGAACGTTTGAATTCTGATCGACTTCGACATTCTCTGAACAGAATGTCGATATCATCTGAAGAATCGGATGTGTCTCAAGACAGAGACACATCCGATCCGACAGAGATATAGCCGTAAGACGTGGCAACTTTCCTTGGGTTGATAAGGAACGGAGTGCATTTACGTATACTCTTATGAATGACTTGATTGACTACGCCACGTATTCCGCCATCGGAGGTATGGTTCAAAATTGTACTTTTTGTGAAGCTGTTAAATGGCAAAAAGAAACAAACGGTATGTGTTGCTCAGGTGGAAAAGTACATATTGAAATATTACAAAATCCTCCAGAAATATTAAGATCACTGCTAATTGGTGACCATCCACAGTCAAAACATTTCTTGGACAACATTTGTATACAATGCCTTTCAAATGACATCTTTTGGTGCGAAACAGATTTCAAGAGGCCCATTTATGCCAACATTCAAAGTGCAAGGCCAAGTTTACCACCTTATTGGTTCATTATTGTCTGAAAATGACCCCAAATTTCTCCAAATATATTTCGTATCCAATTATCAAGATCAGGCAAATATTAGAAACCAAAACTTTCCGCACTTGAACAAATAGTCTGATTTCGCTGCTTCAAAATATGTTGCATGAAGTAAATCCCTACGTACACAGTTTTAAATCTGCCTTAGAATCTATAAATATATATATAAAAATGGTGCCATAGCAAAAATTATTCCACGTGAAGAGCATTTTCTGCTGTGAGAATAAATCTGAAGATCTGGAACACCTGTTGTGGAACTCCAAAGCCCAGCGACACTACAACATATATAGGAATGACGTCTTAGCAAAAGTTGTTTAGTCTGATGGGAATTTTCTGTTGACTTACAAAAATGAAAGATCTGGAACGTCTCGAATCGTCTCGCGCATCCCGTTGTTTTCCCGTCCCCGGGCTCTTAGAATTCGACATCAGACGTTTCAGATCTTCGATTTTGACGACCCCGTTATCGCTGGCATAATCAACAGGATCCGCGTACGAAGTCGCGGGCAGCAGCTAGTAATAATAATAAAACTTACCGAACATGTCATAACATTTCTCCACACACTAATCGAATGCAAACAAATAATAATTACTTAACAAATTATGTAAAACAATTGCACATAACTTTTGTTAAAGATAACAGGTGTATTTATAAGACTAACCTCGGTAAGTATAGACAAATATAATTTATATATAGATTTAGTGTTGACGTATACTATGCGTCCGTCTGTTGTTGTCTTTGGATTGTCTGTGGCTGTGCTGGTTAGTATACACTCTTTGATATTTTGGGATTAAAGCGAAGTTTATAAAAATAAAAAAGAAGCTTGCATATACGAATTATAATCTCTAATAAAAAGATTCGAAGGCCGATTTCCGTAATTAAAAACGTTCAAAATCTAGTCGCAATCCCATCTTAGCGTCAATTAATGTCAAAAACATATCAAAAATGTAGGGAAATTAGAGGTATTTTTGACAGATTGAGACTGAGATAAGACAGTGAACGTTTTTAAAATTACGAGAATTGCCTCTCTGGAGTGTTTTAGAAATCCCAGTCCTTTTAAATTTTTAATTAGTCAGACCGTTATAGGCCTGTTTTCGTATTAAAAACAAAAGATTTATCAACATACTTAGCAGTATTAATAGAACTGGTAAAAGGTGCTTGAATACATAAACAATTGCCGTCTCATTTCAAATTCTATATTTATTCCAAGCTAAAACATTCGAGACAGTTTTTTTTTTTTGTATTTTGAACTTTATTCTTGTTACTGTAAAGTTTTTAATACAAAAACGGACAGTATCCTTTTGTTATTTTCAGTACTAACGTTATTCTTTTGTTTTCCAGATCGGCCAAACCCACGCAATGATTCCAGCATACTCAGTCTCCGCTCTCCGGCTAGCCTTCGATGAGATCTCCACCGTCCTACCCATAGCCAACCAACTCGCTTGTCTGTTGTTACCATTCTTGATAAACCTTATCAACAATTTGAACAATTTGTCCAACATTGTCCAGAATTTGACACCAGCATTGTTGCCTTACTTTGGCTGTACCTTACCGCTACTTTATGCAACTTTGACAGATCTTGCATCTGTATTATTCTTGTACATAAGTGTATTAATATCTCTATTTAGATCAAATGTGTTGGCGGCCCCTGGTCTGTTGTTGGGGTTAGTTGTTGAGATCCTCAACTTGGTATTGAATTTGTTGAGCGGTTTGACAGACGGGAGCGGGTTGTTGAGCAGTCTGATCAAACTAATTACTAGTATAGTTGTTGAGCTGGAGAAGTTGTTGGTTTAGTTATTTATGTTGTTATGTAAATAAATGTTTTGAAAATTATGTGTAATTTTTTTGTCTCAATTCGGATTGTCTTTTTTTTATTTGCAAAATTATTTTTTTGTTGTAAAGAGGTCCTAAACGGTTCCATATAAATTTAATTAACTTTGCTTGGGTTGTTTTCGAGTTGGCTTCAATAATGGGATTTTTTTCACATATAATATATTGATGATGTTTTAATAGCTTCCTGTCACTGATATTTACATAGCAAGTAGTGTTATATGAATTTGTGTGGAATAGGTACAACTAAAAAGTAAAAAATAAAAACTTTTTTACAAAAAAAAAACAACCAATTAAAAAAAACTACTGAATGAAAAATAAACTGTAAAATCGGAAGTCGACGACACCGACTTCCGAAATTAAAGTTATAAGTTCAAAAGTTGTGACCAATTTCTTTCAATCGTTTCGCATAGTGCTCAAAGAAAAAAAATCATTAAAAAAACTATCGGAGCTGTCTAAAAAACTTAAAGTGACAGTTTCTGGTAGTTTTTTTAAATGACTTTGTTCTTTGAGCACTATGCAAACTGATTGAAAATAACAAAAGTTGGTCATAACTTTTGAACCGTAAAAAAAATCACAAAAATTATCAGGATCAAAAATTTTGGAAATGACTTTGCCCACGCCCCTATTTGATATGATCCATACTTCCAGGGACACCCTGTATATGTGTGAATATAAATGGTTAAATAAATAAATAAAATAAAGCGATTTCATTAAGATTTACTTAATTTATGCAGTAAGAAGAAATATTTGTAAAACAATAAAAGACAAAACCCCCAATAAAAGACCTTTAATGATTGAATTGAACATACCATATACTGAAAAACACGTTAAATTTAAAACGTTAAAGTTTACTGTCATGACGGTAACATTTTGCCTGAAGCTTTAACAGTTTTCTTCTTAGTAAAAAACACCGTTTGAACGTTAGACTCATATGGAACGTTTAAAGCAGTTCAGATAAATGTTTTTTCATTTGTATTTACTGCTTATTTTTTTCAGTGATATAGACAATTTTTCAGGTTCACTTTAAGTAGCCTTGCTATCATTTTGCTGATTAGCTAATGTTGTCACCATGGTACTATCTGTTCAAAAATAAAAAAAATAATAATACATTTGACATATAACAGACTTAAAATAATAATAATAATATGTAGGTACAAGTATATACAAAGGAAGGAATCAAAGGGAACCCCTTTAGGGTATACACGTGCGGGACGGCTGAGGGAGAGAGCCTCACGTCCCAGCCGCCGCGGGAGACGCTCCGGGCGTCGGGAGCCGCGTGACGACTCCCGGCCACCGTAGGCGCGGGCCTGCGGGCGGAGAGTAATGGGTAACTCTCCGTCCGATCAGGACCAGGCCCATGCTGGATGGCGCGTACGTGTTCCACGCGCGCGTCAAAGAGATTTCAGCAATAAGGAAGGGGCCCGTAAGGGCCGTAACCTGCCGGGGCAGCGGGATTGTCCGAAAGGGCTACCGCTACCCCGGAACACAAAGGGCTGAGGAAGGAACACGGGTGGGTTTTAGTCAGTAAGAGTCTGACACTCCCTTCTGCTCCACCCAGAGCGGGAGAGGTCATTTGATGATTTCCCATCCACAAAAAAAAAAAAAGGGGAAGTAATCAAAGGGCATCAAAAAATTCGTCCGCATCGCTGTCAACAGGAAACGTGCCCAAAAGGCTGGCAGAATTGCCACGTTGAATGGCAATGCTGATTCTTTGGCCAAAAAATAAGCCAGCGCTCTGGTCACGGGAAGAGTCGACCAACCGCTTCGCGATGTCTCGAAATACTAAGTGGGCACTAGGGCCCTATGGCCCTAGTGTTTGTAACCCAAACGGCTTAAACAAATAAGTTCCAAAGAGATTGGAGTATTTGCGCCGTTTGAGGTTTTCCGCACCTGCAGCAGCCGCCCCAGCACAGCTCACCGTACATGGAAGATGGGATGGCGCAAGGGTGTCGACACACGTTGCATCCCACACCAAAGGCCTACCTTTCTTCCAAGGCAATATATTCATTCCGTCTGGTCACTTTCCATCGTCGCGTGCCAAGCCATTGGGTTCTAAAACAGCTGGCACCCCGGCGGTGACAAGAGCACGACTAGAAAAAAAAAATATAAAAGAAATAAAAAATTAAGAAAATTATCATGTCCGACTAGTATATTTGTTAGTTCCCGATTTCGAATCAATAGTACGCAACGGGTGAATCTGAATTCATAATGACGTCTCGCTCCGTCCGACGTGCTCCGATCTGACCTCTCACATTAACCCACTGTATTTCTATAATCAGACTGTAATTCTATAGTATAATTGACCTTTTCAATGACATTTAAGGGGGATGTGTTAAGGTCATCATCTGCCTAGCCTTTTCCCAACTTTGTTGGTCTAGCCGAATGTAGCTGAATACCAGTATTTTACATGGAGCGACTGCCTATCTGACCCCCACAACCCAGTTACTGGGTAATACGATACCCTTTGGTAAGACTGGTTGTCAGACTTTCGGCCTTCTGACTACCCGTAACGGCTGTCAAAGATCCGCGAATGACAGCCGGGACCACTGGCTCAACGTGCTTTCCGATGCACGCAGCGGTCTCGGTATGTAAAGACGGTCACATATCACAGACCAACGGCGGCAAGCGATCGACCAGTGCTGCTGTTATTATTTAGCCACGGGCGCCTCAGTGACAGATTGTATGTTGATTAAAATGTGATTCAGAACCGTAACAAATATTGCTTTACAGAAATTATAATCATTAGAAACAGGAATACAATTCCTTAAGTTAGAATTGGCCTCAAATGTCAAAGCATAATCAGCCTATAATGTTCCTACTCCTGGAACAGAGGCCTCCTCTCAGTGAGAGGGAGTGGGCCGTAATCCACCACGCGGGCCCAGTGCGGGTTGGTAGATGTGACATGTCAAATGTCATGATTTCATTCAATGGTCACTTAATAGGGTATTATGAACTTAGACTTTTTATAATGTAAAAGAATTTAACTAACTGTTTATAGTGTAAAAGAATTTTTTGATAAAAAAGTAGCAGATAAATATAAGATATTATGATGCTGAGATTTAATTATATTACTTTATATACCTATTATTCTTTTGTGTTTACATAGATACGTAACCCTAATAACCAATATTATAAAAAAAATGTTATAACTTTAATTTTAACAAATTAATGTGTTAAATTTGTTACATTGATGTTTAAATATTTGCATGCCAGTTCATGGCGAAACATGTAAGATCATAACTTTATTTATAAGACCTTAATGTACCATGTTTTAAAGCAAATAAATATATTCTATTCTATTCTATAGAGTTATATTGATGATTTTTACGATTAAAATTCTATAAATAAATACTAGCTGACCCGGCAAACTTCGTACCGCCTCAGAATCAATCGATCGGGTTTTTTTTTCGTAAATTTTTACCTTGTCTTAATAGTTATTCTGCTATTCGGGGCGGAAATAAATCCAACAAATCAAAGATCTGACGAAAAACTTGAACATTTTTGCGTCCGCCATCTTGGATTTTAATTTTGACCTCACTATCGGCCTTAGCACCCTAGAAAACCACGAAAACGATGACCATGGCGAAAAATATGAACATTCTCGCGTCCGCCATCTTGGATTTTAATTTTGACCTCACTATCGGTGTAAGCCACGGAGCACAATATACTCTATGGTGTAAGCACCCTCGAAATCACGAAAACGAAATCCCATCGAGCACGCAAGGAAAATTAAACATAAAACATTTAATTTCTTTTGACTGCACTTACCCGTCAAAAAGAGTAACCTAGATAATGTGGATAAGACACAAAGTCTAAAACAGAAGAAGATCTAGCGGGGTATCCAGGGGGGGGGGGGATGGAGGGGGGCTCAGGGGATCACACCGGAATAAATCATAAAAATCGGTCCGGCTGTTCTTGAGTTATTCAGTAGTGTAACTAACCCGATTTTGTTTTATTTATATAGATTTCTTACGGCCGCAAATCATATTTAGATTTACATACAACCTGATAATGATCTGCAAATTGCAAAAAAAAAACGTAAGAAAATTAAATAAACTAGGAAATGAAACGAAACTGTTTATTCTGTAAATTAGATATCGAAATCACTTATACACGTCATTATTATAAAAAGAATAAGCTAGATGAGGTCTGCGTTTTCTATCTGACTACTCTGAGAAGAAAGGCCGAAGCAAGGTCAGAGGTCACAGTTTCAAACTCAAACTCAAAGCATTTATTTCAATTAAACCATTTACAGGCACTTTTGAATTGTCAAAATTAACTAGTCGGTCAGTTAGTCAGAAAGTTGAAGCTAGTTGCTCATTCCAAAACGTAGATCTCTTGGAGAAGAACGGGCAAGAAACTCCAAGGACATTTTTAAATTAAGAATTACAAAATCCTGGGTACATTATTCTTGTTGCTTCTTAACTATGTATCATTAAAGCATAAGTCAGAGTGCTTCTAGACGTTACTAGACCACGTAATGGGTCATAAAGATTTTATAGAGTACCTTGCACGTCGGCCGGTGACAACACTTTGAATTTGAGCTGGCCTAGCGTAGTACGGAGGTTCAATAAATTAAGAGGCAAATAAATCACTGTCCATTCTAAGGTTGCCTTTTTTTTTGCTGTGGAAATCCTCCTGGACTTCCTCCTTCGTGGAGGTGATAGAGGGGCAAGCCGGGCTCTTACCGGCTAAAACCTCTCTGCCTATGTCCGGGGTGCTGGATTCGCATAAGCATTTATTGCTCCCTCGACAGGCTTCGACTCGCTGTTCCTCAGCGGGTCCCACCTGGTGCGGCTATTCTCATAATGGATTTTTAATATAATATTTAATGAAACAATATCAAAATATTTAGTATAAATGATTAAATTTTAAATAATTTCTCTCATTCTAAAATGTTTTAAGATACTTTGTGGTTGTAATTTTGGGTGGGGTCATAAAAGTCACCATCACCAGGGGGGAGGAAAAACATCACGGGATTAATGGACGATCCCTTCATGAGATCATGAGGGTAGTTAACCGTAGTACAGTCCGCGAGGTCTAAGGTAAGCTTTGCATTTGTGTGAGTGCGCCTCTCAGGCCGATGGCCAAAAAGCAGTAGGTATTACCAAGCAGTTTAAACCAAGCAAAGGACGCGTCGCGCTCTAGGCTGACGTCACATCTACACTATCTATATGTACGCACTCACACAATTGCAAAGCTCAGCGTAGGGTCAGCGCAGACAGAAAGGAGTGCAGCGGAGAGGATTTTATTAAGGCACTCGAAAATCAACTTTAAAATTATCGAAATAAAGGCGCGCGTGCCTTCCCGCGTATCCTCGAGGACGCGCGAGCATTTTTTGTCAGGTTCAAGCATATAAGCACTTTATTTCAATAATTTTAAAGTCGATTTTCGAGTGCCTTAATAAAATCCTCTCCGCTGCGCTCCTCTCTGTCTGTGCTGACCCTTGGCTAGGGAGGGACTTCTAATGTCAAATTGTTAAAATGGACGTGTGGTACAGTTACCACACGTCCATTTTAACAATTTGACATTAAAAATAGAGTAGGTTAGAATAGATTTCGTAGTTTATTACGTGTTCACACTGATGGTGACGTATACGGGTGCGGTTTTATTGACTAACTTTGGGAAAGTAAGGGTGCGACACACATGTTCGCGTCCGGCGAATTCGATTTGGCAGTACTTATGTGTTTTTTAAATTTTCTAAGTAATAACTGCCGCACGGGTCGATCGATCAGGTTAAGCTACGCTTGCCGCAGTTGGTCTGTGGATGGGTGACCATTTGTTACTTAAAAAGACCACTCCGTGCTTCGAAAAGCAAGTAAAGCCGTTGGTCCCGGCTGTCATTCGCAGATCTTTGACAGTCGTTACGGGTCATCAGAGGCCCGAAAGTCTGGCAACCAGTTTTTCCAAGGGGTATCGTATTGCCCAGTAACTGAGTTGTGGAGGTCAGATAGGCAGTCGCTCCATGTAAAATACTGGTATTCAGCTGCATCCGGTTAGACTGAAAGCCGACCCCAACATAGTTTGGAAAAGGCTAGGCAGATGATAATGTATGATTTATTTGTATATATCTCATATTTATGTTTAAATGAACTATTTGTGTTCTTTATGAGAATAAATTCTCTAAACCCAACAAAGCCGAATAAATATCGGATTAGGCTGTTTTTCGGATTTTTTTTTGATCGAGTGAAGTTTTCGATATCGTGTTTTGAACCACAAATTGTCAAAGTACATAAAGTAAACTTCAATAGGCTTTTTCTTTGGGTTTAAAATATCAAGATTTCTTTGTTTATTGTTAGATCAAAGTGATGTAAAATGGGGAACACCTGGCCTTAATTTCTACACATATTTCGGTTTCATTCGGCTCATGCCGATCGGAAAAGTTCATTCGGCATCTACCTTCGTTTAATTATATTCGGGTTGATTCGGCACAATTCGAGCTAAGCCTAGCGACTTTTTCCCGAACGTACAGCCTTGGCCAAAAGTATTAGGCACCCCCCCTAAAACACGTGCTACTAATAAAGTATAACAAAAACAAAGCTATCTGTTAAACAATAGCCCATGAGGTGTATTCAAACGTTAATTAAAACCATATATAAGGTATTTTGACGTGCCATAAAACACCAGGTCCACAATTAGTGAGAAATGGCATTTAACGACAAATATTTAAAGTTTTGCTCAGTCTTCTTTTCGCTGTTCGATAGTGTCAAGAAGCTAATGTGTGTTATTATTTGTCAATTAAAGACTGTCTATTATACGAAATGCCTAACCAAAATGCACTTTGTATAGAAAAACGGATAAAAATCCAGATTCTCCACGAAGAGGTGGAGCCACTAAATATTAATATTTTTCTATTTTTTTATCAATATATAAACATAGACAACAAAATTAGTTTTATTTTTCATCCCAAATGTGTGTAATGCCACAATTTTAGGGTGCCTAATACTTTTGGCCATGGCTAGTATCATCATTATTTCGACCGGTACAGGGCTTCGTGCATCCAGCGGGTTTCTGTGGCCTTCACGAGGTTGTCGGTCCACCTTGTTGGAGGCCTTCCAACGCTACGTCTTGCGGTACGCGGTCGCCACTCCAGAAACTGTCGGTCCCATCGTTGTTTAAGTATACCTACATCTACTGTTCGAATTCACCAGCTGGACATGTCGCTCATTTGCAGAAACATCGACGTAACTGCTATTTTACTTTTTTTTTGGGTTCCGTACCCAAAGGGTAAAACGGGACCTTATTACTAAGACTCCGCTGTCCGTCCGTCTGTCTGTCTGTCCGTCAGTCACCAGGCCGTATCTCATGAACCGTGATAGTTAGACAGTTGAAATTTTCACAGATGATGTATTTCTGTTGCCGCTATAACAATAAATACTAAAAAACAGAATAAAATAAATATTTAAGGGGGCTCGAATACAACAAACGTGATTTTTTTGCTCGTTTTTGCTTGATATTGATAACGGCAACCGGTAGACGCTTGAAATATTCACAGAATATTTAGTTATATATTCATATTAATAATAAATAATTAAATTAAAATAAAACAAATATTTAAGGGGGGCTCCCATACAGCAGACATAATTTTTTGCCGTTCTTATAGATAATGGTACGGAACCCTTCGTGCGCGAGTCTGACTCGCACTTGGCCGGTTTTTTTACGTCTTTGTTTTTCCTAAGGTAAATGCTTTGTCATATTTAACTAATTTTTGGGAAAAAATATTAATTTACGTCGATGTTTCTCCAAATGAGCGATGTGTGTGCTTTTAATTTAGATTCTTAACACAGACCTAAAAGATGAATGCTTCAGGTAGCTCGCGAAATTCAAATATTCTTACGTTTTTTGCAATTTGCAAGTCAGTAGGTATTAGGTTTTATGTTGATCAAAATTTGTTTCGCGGCCGTAACAAGTATGTGTTTACAGAATTATAATCATTAAAGTCATCAATACAACTCTTTAAAACCATGTAATCCTAACTACGACAATTCCATTATGTTAGGATTACCTGGTCTTAAAGAGTTGTATTGATGACTATGATTATAATTTTGTAAATACATCTTTATTACAGCCGCGAATCAAACTTTGATCACCATATAAGCTAATACTGACTTGCAAATTGCAAAAAATGTAAGAAAATTTGGATTTCGCGGGCTACCTGGAGCATCCACCTTAAGGACATTATTTTGAAAAGGACTACCGATAAAGCTCCCCGCCGCTCGTGCGCTAGCTTCCTGGGTAATGCAGGTTGAAGTTGGTGAGGTCAATGTCCAGCAGTGGAATACTACCTATAGTCTGATGATGATGATCATAATAATTATGTGTGATTATTTTCATTACAAAGTTAGATCGAACTAACAGAAGCGCGCGGATTAAAAATATACAACGCGCAAAACCTCATACACCCCAATTGGAGCATTGAGTTAAAAGCATAATACAATGACCATAACTATTTTTTTTAAAGCTAACTATTATTATTAAGAAAATCATGTTGATCCATGATAGCATTATTTTATGCATTCAAAATTTAGCCTTTATTGCCTTAAAATAAGACTTAATTTTCTTTGGCTCAATCGGCGGATAGTATGGCAAAATACATAATTTTTTAAAAATAAACCTATATGAAAAGTTACTGAAATCGATTCAGTAGTCAATTATGAACAAACTAGTTTCAGGTTTTGCACATTTAACGTTACACGTTGTATATTTATTTCTGTAACTGCCCGTGACATTACAGCGGGCCCTATCAGAATACCAGCGCTGTGACATGTATTTTTTAAATGTCGCAGCATCATGCTGAGATAGGAGCCTTTTGACCTCGTATAGTACTTTCTGTTTCATTTATCTTTTTGTTACTTTTTTTTTAATAATTTGGTTTTTTATCTCTGACTGTTTAGTTTTAGTTTGTGATTATCCTGTAGGTACAAGACGCAATAAATACTTTTTCTTTCAAAAGTAAGTACGTAATAATTGAGAAAGGAATCGAATAGTGTAGTGAGAAACCGATAAGCCTACTGCGTGCCTAATCGAAAAAAACTTATCGATAATTGACAATCGGTATAATTATATCATTCGATTTTAATTAATATAAATACAATATTATTTAATGGGCACGTATTTGAATATTAGATTTTGTTACGGACAGTGATATTTTTTATTGAAAGTGTTTTAATGTTCGATTCGAGTTTTTGTGAATAATGATTATAAGAGAAGATGATTTTAAGAATTGTTTTGTTTATCTCATACGGAATGTTGGTACGTATATTGATTTTATTAATTTTATACATAAGTACATACATTAGCTATACATGGAGAAATTGAAAACATGCGACAAATCGAAATGGGAGATTGTGCCCATCATTAAGAACAACTTTTACTATGGAACCAAACCTGAAATCGCGAAAAAGAAATCAGCTGTTCCATTCATTTATGTTCGCATAACTAGTCAAAATGTAGGTTGTGCATAATGATGAGTACCTACCATCTTCCATTTCGGTTTGTAGCATGTTTTCAATGGGTGTAAGCAGAAACTACAGAACGCCACCACTATAAAGGAATAGCACTTATTAGAACTTAGAGAATCCCCAGCACAACGGATCGTAGAATATCACATTGAGTGCTGTTTAGTCAAACGAGCGATCCTCACATACCGACTCTTTTTGTGTCATTTACATTCATTAATCTCCACCCAAATTGCGTAATATACTTTCAAACACAATCTGAATAATTTTAAAGGATATTTCTAATCCATTGCTTCATATGTACGAAAAATTTGTCTGCTCAACAATTATGATAGATAACACAATGAATATTGTTGAACTATTAAAACGACAGCCAATGCTACTGATACTGTGTTACGCTTACGCAGTTACCTCGCTTGTCATGCACGTAATTTTATCGATAAATATTTTTCCTGAAGAACACTAAAAGTACCGGATCAGCATTTTTGATACTAAACTATAAATTATATTGCATATATCTAGCACCAAAGTAATCGTACATTCACTGTCTTGTTGTCAAGTGTTTGCTAGCGTGCAGCTAACTGTGTAGGATCCTAGATTCGATCGATTGGAAAAGTGTTTTTGGGTTTTTCCTTTAGAGAAACCCTGCGTTTTAACCAAAAGCGATCACCGCGCGAATACGCGATTCCGTGATCCTTGTATGAAAATATCCAGTACAAAAAATTCTAACAATGACGGCGAGTACAAATGACTCTCGGCTTCGTTAGTGTCTTTTTGACACCCCTTAGGCCTTGTTTTTTTTTTTAGGTGTGAGTCATACTTTCACTTGTAACGCTTTTAACATTGTATTTCTTTTACAAAGTTATAAGGATACATTGTTTGTACGTAAAATGATTTGTTCGTTTTCACCTACACAATTCAGTTGTTATACTTAATCAGTCATCCTTTCATTCCAGGTATCGTCCAACAACGGATATCCGATAATATCTACTCAAATATATCCTATTTACCAACAGAATGGGTACGCGAATCCATCTGCTAACCAGCCAAGCGATATCACACCCTATTTACAAAACGTGATGTTTCAAAATCAATCGCCGCCATTGGACTTATCATCTTCTAATATATGGCAAATTTTATTGAACAGAATACTATCGAATCAACCAATGCAAACGATTTTCCACCAAAACTCAAATGGTTACGGTTCGAATTTAGTTGATTTTCCTAATAATGCAATGGTACCGAATGCTGTAAACAATTATTTTACAACTCCTATGGTAAATGAGTATGTAAATAATCAACCAACTGGTGCAAATAAACAGGAGATAGTAACGGGCAATAAAACAGAAGGAAAACGAAAGCGTCATAAAAAGAGAAAATCCTCAAAATCTAGAAAAAATCATGACGATTCTGAAAAAAACCAAAATAGATCAATAAAAAATGATAAAACCAATGATTTACAAGATAACGATAGCGAACTCAGTAAAAAGTCAAAAAAACGTTCTCGTAAACTCAAAACAAAAGCTGCTTCTCACGAAAATCACACAAAAACTATTGCAAATGAAAGCAATAAGAAAACGAAAAAGAAAAAACTAAAAAATAAAGGACATGATGTGAAAAATCATGTCGCAGAAGAAACTAAAGTAAAGGAATCTAAACCACGAAGAAGACATAAGAAAAAACCAAAACAAGATAATGCAGAGAATATTGTTTCAGAACAACAAACAACGCCTAAAACGAACCAATTACAAGAAGATATAAACTTGGCGAACTTTTACGAAGGAATTGTTGAAGAGAATAGAGTACCCAGAAACCCTGTAGCTGAGGGCAATGACTTGTTTAAATCAATCCCTAATCTTCCTGAAAATATTGCCAACAGTTTTAACTTCAAAGGACTGCCGCAATTTAATAATCCAGCAATGGGTAACTTCTTTGCAAACTATGAAAAGATGTATCAGTCTATGATGGCTAATAATAAGGGTACTAATGATCAAAGAGAGGTATTAATAAGAAAACCTAAAAGAAGAAACAATAATAAAACTAAAACTGAAGTTAAGAACAAAAACTCTACTGAAACTAAAGCTACTGTTCAAACAAATCCTAAAAAACCGATAGTCAGTCCAAAGATTAATACAGTGACTACAGAAAAAACTATATACATTATAGAAAAAACACGTACAAATATCGACCCAATACCAGAAGATGAAGGTTCAAAATCTAGTAAAAAGCCGTCTCAAATAAAAGAAGCTGTACATGAGTTTGAGAATGAAGAAATCAAAGATATGGAATCAAATATAAAAGACCCTGTTCTCAACTATGGATACATAGATGACTATTACCCACAATTTGTGGATAGTGCTGCGTATCCTACTACAGATAATAGAGAAGTTTCTATTAAAAACTTAGGCGATACTAAGTATTATTATGCAGTAGATAAAGAGAGCCCAGAGTTTATAAACAGAATGCGTTTCGAAGGTTTTGGACTTCCCGAACGCGTTGCAAAAGATTATGAAGTAAATAAAAAATATGATGATGTGGAACAAGAGGGTGTAAGAAATGCTTTAAAACCAGATTCCAAAGATATAAAAGAAGAGGTAATACAATTTCGGAGTCCACCACAACTAGAAATACCTGATTTCCAAACTAGGAAAATTGAAAGGAATGAAATCAACTCACAACCTTTCTGCGATTTTGATGAAAATGACGACTTTGATGAAAGATTTCTAGGAGATAAGGCTATATATTCCGAAGTTAAACTGCCATACTATGCAGGAATTACAAATAATAGTAAAAAGGTACAGAAAGATAAACATAAAGATGTAGAAACAGTTTTCGCAAGATCGAAAGTTGCAAATTACGGTCCAGTGTACAACCCAGAAGATGATTCTACTTCAGGAACTAGTAATCAATATTTCACAGATGAAAACTCCTTTAAAGATGGTGGCACTACTTATGTTATGGCAACATCTTTGGATTACCCAGAGATATTTTGGTAGAGAAATCTATTAGGATTTGAAATTAAAAATAAGAAAAAACTTATCAAAATCAAAAGTCATTTATTCAAACTAGGCTGAGAATCAGCACTTTTCAAACGTCAAAATTACAAAAGACAGTGCCCCCAAAACGCCCGCCCTTCACCATTTCCTAGTGCTTTTGCTGGGGAGAAGAAGTGGCGCAACAAACTTCCCAGCAGCACAGCTGTCTGTTCAGTTAGAAAATACTTGATTGTATACAATACTTAAAATTCAAAGGTTTAATTTTTAAGTTATTTATTGCAATAAATTATAACGTAAGTATTAAATGATTTAATTACTCTTTCTTGCTTTAAGCTCTGGCTACACTAAGGCTTTTACCGTGCAGGATGCGAGACGCGAATGCGTGCGACCATTGTTTTAAGGATTAAGAAGTCATGCGACTATTCGCTAGTTTGAACACTACTAATACAAGTTACTAAACACAATCGACGCGAGTGTATTTCGTCCCGCACTCCGCGTGAGATTCACCTCAGCGCGGCCAGAGTTCTAAAGAGTATTTTTTACTAAATACACGTCATAAAACATAATTCCATATCCTTCACACATAACACATGCCTATTACTTCTTTTTGGCCCAATACACCTTTCAGCTGTCACATTTAGAGAGAGGGAGTAACAGCATTAATATACAGTTTCTATTTCCTTTATATTATTACAGTCTTCTTAGAAATCATACACCCTTCGTTATATTTCACCTCTATGATGCAGACTGTAAAAAAATAATTGTTCATAGCTATTATATAGTACCGAATTTTCAATATCTGTAATGTCGAATAATATAAAACACAAAATGAGTTATCAGCGCCGCTGCAGGAGACGCTCCGGGCGTCGGGAGCCGCGTGACGACTCCCGGCCACTTTAGGCGCGGGCCTGCGGGCGGAGAGTAATAGGTAACTCTCCATCCGATCAGGACCAGGCCCGTGCCGGACGGCGCGTACGTGTTCCACGCGCGCCTCAAAGAGATGTCAGCATAAAGGAAGGGGCCCGTAAGGGCCGAAGCCTGCCGGGGCAGCGGGATTGTCCGAAAGGGTTACCGCTACCCCGGAACACAAAGGGCTAAGGAAGGAACACGGGTGGGTTTTAGTCAGTAAGAGTCTGACACTCCCTTCTGCTCCACCCAGAGCGGGAGGGGTCATTTGATGATTTCCCACCCACAAAAAAAAAAAAGTTATCAGCGGTACCTCTTAACGTCAATTTATTTAGACATTTCTAACATTAGCCCAAAGTTTACGGGGTGTCCTGCGTGAGTGACGATTACGACGCAACGCGACGCGACACGACACGATGCAATGCGACGCGATGCTACACGCGACAAATGTCCTACGTGGTTTTGGTCAATACTTCTCGAATCATGGAGAAGTACAGTACAATTTTGTTTGAAAGTTCATATTTTTTAAAGTACAGACTTTTAAATTTTTTGGCTTTTTTTTTGTCCCACAACAATCTTTGCTCACGCACTGCGGCGATCAACGCTTCTGAAACAACCATTTCGTAGTTCTGTTCTGTCGCGTCTGGTCGCCCTCAAAACAAGTACGCGTTATGTCGCGTCTCGCCGCAGACTGTCATATAGGCCGCAAGCAGGGTATGCCGTTGAGTTGATCGCGTTCGTCGCGTTCGCAGCGTCGCGTCGCGTCGTATTCGTCGCTCACGCAGGACACCCCGTTAGCGAATTAACTCTCCCACATCGGTGAGTTTAATATTTAACAGTTTAATTCTCTAACTTTTGGTGGCGCAAGATTAATTATTTGATAAGCCCTGAGTTAACTCAGTTAATATGTTTATAATAATTTATAATAATAATAATCTTTATACAAGTATAAACTACAATTATGATTTACAAGACCGTAATGACCTTACCAAGATAAATATTTATCTTGTTAGGTTGCTTTTGCAGTCTTGATTGTTTAGCATTTTTTTAAAATGATTTAGGATCTACTAGTTAGTTAGTATGCTTACAAATTTATTCGTGGTAAGCTAATTAAATATATACGAGATTATATTCAGCTAATACAATGGAAATTCTAAATAATCCGATAACACTTGTATTAAATAAAAGAGCAAAATAATGTTAACAGAACGATTTTAATAACTTGCACAATACATGATCTCTTAACTATGGCTTTACAGGCCTTCCCGCGTATGGATGTATACCTAAGAGCGGGTTCACATTAGGTCGGACCGACAGTTTTATCGGGCCGACAAACGTGTCGGATCCATTTTGGCATATGTATTTCAATAGCGCCGTTCACATATGGGCGACCCGACAAAACTAACGGAGCCGACACTTTTACCGGACGTTCAGCCATGATTTCTGTCGGGTCGGCATAATATTGGCGTACTGGCAAGTATAGCGCCGTTTACATTTGTCGGCACGAAGCGGCGGAGCCACTCGCCCGCCACCTCTTCCACCCGCTCATTCCCCGCTCTCGGCACTTGCGCGAGCAGGAAAGGAACGAATAGACATTCTAAAGTAATTATAAAATTTTAGCTCATCACTTCTTAATTCGCTTATTAAAGTTTGAAATGTTCCAACTTCATTTCGCTCGGCAATAATTGAATGCATCCAATATTTCCTTTTTCTTTTTTTCTGCCTTCTATTTAAATACCACATTACAATTAAAACGTCGTCGTCGTCCATCGTATACAAAAGTCAACTCACGGCTGACTGCTTTGTAACGATCCGGGCAGTAAAACGACCGAACCGTCAGTGGTGTTCACATTAGGTCGGCACCCTAATTGCGTAACACACTATCAATCGGAATCGTTTTCATTTTGACAGTTCATCAACATTCATTGCGCTATTTACGTGTTGAGCAGATAAATTTTTCGAACTTATGAAGCAATGGATTAGCAATTTGCTTCAAAATGATTCAGATTCCGATTAATAGTGTGTTATGCAATGAGGGTGCGGGTCGGCAGCGTCTAGTGTGAACAGCAACAACCGACAGTCGGTCAACAGCAAACTGTCGATCCGACCTAATGTGAACCAGCTCATAGACTAATTATTACAATTGCGTGTAAAAAAAATTAACTCATCCGTGCTCTTCGATTTGAAACAGAAACCTAATATATTATACACTAAAACCTTTCTGAAAGTATGTAGACAACGTTAGAATTATCAAAACAAATTTATTCGTTTTTGAGAAAATCGCTTACAAATATGGGGGACGGATAAAGAACCTCCTTTTTTTCAAGTCCCTTAAAAAATCAAGTTCAATTTTCATTAAACGAACAGAAATAAACAAAATTAAACTTGTTACGTTAACATTAAAAAGTCACGCATTTTTTCCGTGCAAAAGTGATAAAGACATCTGAAGAATCAAGTCGATCTTGTCAAGAATATTGCTTTTATCAAAATAATATAGTGCAAATAAACTGTAGGTACTTTATGCCGTACGAACACACAATATAAAATAATAAATTATATTCATTTAGATTTTGAGATATCGTTTCTCAAACGGAGAGCACGGGATGGGCCAATTTTTTTGCCCGCAAGTGTATTTCAATTGATATATTGCATTTTCAGCTTACAGATAAAAATGCTAACAACGTATCCAAGTCGTCCCAATCAAAGCTCTCATCACCATTCAATATTTCAGCTATTAACATCGATTCTATTAATTTTTCAACATCAGAATCTTTTTTCGATGAAGTTATTTTAAAAACAGAAGGCTCCAGATGAAATGGTGATGCTATAGTAGGGAATGAAGGTAAAGATGGCGATGGTAAGTATGAGGGGCACAGTTGAGGAGGTGATGACAAGGTAATTAATGATGTTGGCGGTATAACAGTAACTGTAGGCTGTGTCGCAGAAATGAATAAAGGCTCATTTGAAGAAACATCAATCGCTGATGATTTACAAGATGCATCTGATGATGAAATAGTGCAAGTTTCCATAGCTGGTGGATTAACACAAATGGGTATTAATGGCTCAGTTATTGCTATATTCCCTTCAGACACTGGCATAACTGATAATGTTTGTTTATGTATGAACTCAGTAGTATTGTAAGGGCTTGATTTAATTGTATATGTTGGTCTTTGAGATACGTTTGGAGTAGCACAGTTTATGTAAGACTTATATGAAGATAGTATATTTTGAACTATATTTGACACCAAATCGTTAATAGCAGTAAAAAAATCGTAATTTGCCAAATCGTTATTTGCAGTAGATTGAGCGATAGAAGAAGGATCAGTACAATCTTTTAAAACTAGAGATGGCAAAAACTCTGGTTGTTTTAATCTGGATTCAAAAGCCACGGAAGCTGAACCAGAATTTGCTTCTAAAGGTGGGCATAGATTTTTAACTGCTTCGTTTTGTGCTGAAAACACGGGTTTAATTGGAACTGGTACATTTAAAGGCATTTTCGGTAGCTGTATTATATTAATAGGTTTCTGGATCTCTGCAGTTTTTATTGGGTTCAAATATGTTGTTAAATAAGGGCCATTACTGACAGGGAGTGAATTTAGACTAGTTTCAGAAGTTAAGGTTAAGGAACCAGATTGACTTGGAAAATCGATATTGTCAGCTGCCATAAATGGAATAGGGCTGAAATTTAAAGGTAATATTTCTGAAGGAGTCTTTACTCCAGGTAAATATAAAGATTTATAATATAATATATATGGTGATGAGCAAGAAGTTAATGGGGAGAAAGTATTTGAATTTAATTGTTCTGGAAATAAAGGTTTTTGAGCTTCCGAAGTAAGTGGCGAATCTAAAGTTCTAGATCTCGATAATGGTATGATGCTTGGTTGTGCTAAAACATCACTGATTTTTGATGTTGAACAAAGAACATCTGTGTCGCTACTTTTAAACGGTTTTATAGGAACCAATGATATTTTATTTATAGAGCTTGAATACATATCCCATGAAGAATAAGTAGGTAAATCATTTGGAGGCTTAGTAGGGGATGATATAAATGAGTATTTATTTGGCAATGATACGTCTGGAGTATCTGGTTTAAAATTACTTACGGGATTATGAAGTTTTGGTAATAAAAACTTTTCTCTTAAGCTTTCTGGCATTTTTACATCTGCGATTGATAATGAATCAATCTTTGGAACAGGCAATGCTCGAGATGATGACGTAAGTACCAGTGGTGATGAAAATCCTTGAGTTACTGTTCCGTCACATAATAGTGATGATGATGAACCAGCTGAAGGAGACAAGGGCATGGGTTTAAGTGGCGTCACATTTTCTACTAAATCTAAGAATGGCAACGTGACTCCATCCAAGGACTCTGTGATGACCGCCTGAAAACAAAACGATGTGTTAAAATAGGTAATTATGATAATTTTATTAAGGTCCCTACTTAAATATTCTACCCGACCTTTCCATAAACATACGAGTACTTAAAACATACAGGTGACAAGGATGGCGACAGGAAAACTGTAATCATGAATTCAGCACATGATACTAGCGTTACCATAATAATTTATACACATACTTATTCCTTTACCGTAAAAGGTTGCGCGTCGCCACCTTATACTTAGATGTCAATATATTTTGAGACAAGCAGCGCCCCCTGGTTTCACCCACATAAGTCTCGATCCCGTGGGAAAAGTATCCTATGTCTTAATCCTGGTTATAGACTATCTGTTTGCCAAATTTCATCCAATTCTGTTCAGTCGTTTTTGCGTGACAGAGTAACAAACATCCATCGATCCTCACAAACTTTCGCGTTAATAATATCAGTAGTATAGGATAGTAGGATTTGTCCGTGGCTAAATAATAACAGCCGCACAGGTCGATCGATCAGGTTAAGCTACGCTTGCCGCGGTTGGTCTGTGGATGGGTGATCATCTTTATATACCGAGACCCCTCCGTGCCTCGGAAATCACGCTGTTGGTCCCGGCTGTCTTTCGTGGATCTTTGACAGTCGTTACTGGTAGTCAGAAGCCCGAAAGTCTGACAACCATTCTTACCAAGGGGTATCGTATTTCCCAGTAACTGGGTTGTGAAGGTCGGATAGGCAGTCGCTCCATGTAAAATATTGGTATTCAGCTGCATCCGGTTAGACTGGAAGGTGACCTCAATATAGTTGGGAAAAGGCTAGGCAGATGATGATGAGGATAGTAGTATTTAGTCTCTATTATTTTATTTTGCTTAATGACCCGAGACATTTTCCCATTAGCACTGATCTTAAAATTTATTTAGTAATTGGTACTTGGTTCTTTTTGCGTTTCACGACCCTCTTGGGTATACTTGAATTGAAAAAGTGTCCTTATGTGCCATCTGCCCATTAGTCTAAAATTTATATTTTGAAATTTTATTTATTTTGCAATTATTACTGCTTTACAACTCCTGCAAAATTAATAAAATCAACAAAGTCTAGGGAACAAGTGTATTCATAGTAATAATAATAGTTTAATAAATAGTAGTAGTAGTAGCAGTTTAGTATAATAGTTTTTATATATAAAATTAAAATAAATTGATTTAATACTGATTTTAATTGTTTGATTAAATAAAAGGGTTGCTAGTTACAAAATAAAAATCTAAAATGGTACGAAAAACTAAGAAAAAAAAATTCCTAGGAAATTTTTAATAATCTTTTGGACCTCCCAAGGCATTCACGACGGCTCTACATTGGCGTATTGCTCCGTACTCTGGAAGGATGTGCAAAAAGTTCATCTTCCGTATTCTAATTTTGGAGAAGGTCACTAAATGCTCTTCTCCCGAGCAAATCCCACGAATTATCTATGGGAGATCAGCAAGCCATTCTAATAGTGTGATATTATTCTCGCGGAACACATTCATCACCAGCCAGGCTGTGTGTACACGCACATTATCTTGCATGAACACGAAATCTTGGCCATACTGCTGTCAGTGAGGCGTGACCATAGGTTGCACAAACTCGTCATAGTATTGTTCCCCTTTCATTTTAATTTTCATTTATTTGTCAGATCAGCAGTGCTATTCTGTAAAAATCTCACCGTCAAAACTAAGGTGAAGTGAGCTGTCATTCCACCTGATGTTACTGTTCGGGATTGCCTCCATTGATAGCTCACTTCACTTATATTATCACGGTGAGATTTTTACAGAATCGATAGGCAGTACAATCCAATATTGTTCGTAAGGACATACACAACTTACAAACTAGTGTTAGTACATATACCTCTATCAATTAATACATTCAAAAAACATGTCGATAATAATAATGATAATTCATAATAATTAACACTACACACTACTTCTGGGCACGGTTTGAAGGCAACACTATCGTCCTCGTCCAGTGCTTCCATATAAGGCCATCAGTCCTATCTGATACGGTCCTCAATATACTGTTGGCGCTGTCACGCACCCGCCGCATCAGGGATACGATACGCTTTGAAATACAAAATACACGCAAAGTTCCGGGCAACATCTAGTTCTCTATAAATCTATATATACATGTTATAAATTAAACTCACTTTTCGCGTCTGTCTGTGTGACCGAGTTATTCTTTTAAACTACGAGACGGATTTCGATGTGGTTTTCATAATCATTTAGTGAATTTATTCCGGAAGGTTTGTGTATACCACAGATATAGATACACCTAGATAACGCAATAGCAACTTAGTACTTTGCGTGCCAAAAATTGCACCAACTCACGTTCAAAAATCGTAAGCCGGCACTTTCGCGCTCAGTCCTGTGTACGCGAAAGAGCGCTTGTAACGTCATAGTAGTTACCTAGTAAAAAAAATGGCACGCTTGGTTTTCATATAGATCGTGATACTTTCGTTATCTAGGTCTATCAATATCTGTGGTGTATACATATATTATGTACATATATTAAACTTAAGAAAACTCGATGTTCTGTCAAGTCGTAAAAACCGTACGAAGCAGAGTCGTTTGGTCGCTAGATATGAATCAAATAAACACAGTATTGATTGAAGTACTCTAAAGCAAGAAAGGGCTATTACTTTCCGTGTAAATAAAGATTATAAACATACCTGACATCTATATATCTATATATCTATATATACATATAATAAAACAGTAAAAAAACTGTGTCTGTACATTGAATATATTAAAAAAAAAATACTTGAGGGGGGTTTAGAAACAGTAATAGAGCATGAATCCAAAAAAAAAAAAGTGTCTGTTTGTCTGTTTGTCTGTTTGTCTGTTTGTCTGTTTGTTTGTACACGCTAATCTTCGGAACTACTGGACGGATTTGAATGATTTTTTTTTTGTTGTATAGATATTAAGTCTGGGCAACATATAGGCTATAATTTATTTTGGAAAATGCAACACCTGATGCAGAACCGCAACAGACCAGCTAAAGTATAAGAGATACAAAAATGGTACCATAGCAAAAATTGTTCCACGTGATGAGCATTTTCTGCTGAGAGAATAAATTTGAAGATCTGGAACACCTGATGTGGAACTCCAAGAGCCCAGCTACACTATAACATATATAGTAATGACGAATTAGCAAAAGTTGTTCAATCTGATGAGCACTCTCTGTTGACTTATAAAAATCGTTGATCTGGAGCACCTGTTGTGGAACTCCAAGAGCCCAGCTACACCATAACACATATAGGAATGACGTTTTAGCAAAAGTTGTTCAATCTGATGAGAACTCTCTGTTGACTTATAAAAATCGAAGATCTGGAACACCTGATGTGGAACTCCAAGAGCCCAGCTACACCATAACACATAGGTATAGGAATGACGTTTTAGCAAAAGTTGTTCAATCTGATGAGCACTCTCTGTTGACTTATAAAAATCGAAGCTCTGGAACACCTGTTGTGGAACTCCAAGAGCCCAGTTACACCAAAACACATATAGGAATGACGTCTTAGCAAAAGTTGTTCGATCTGATGGGCATTTCCTGTTGACTTATAAAAATTGAAGGTCAGAAACATCTGATGTGGAAATCAAAGCTATCACTAATTTCACTGTATAATTATAAAATAACATAAGCTGGGAGTACCTCCACGCGGTGAAGGTAGTAACAGTTTAGGACTGATTTTCGGTGACGATGGTATATCATTGAAAAGTTGACTCTACTGGCCAAAACTCCCATTTATTTTTTTATTTTATCAACTAAATATGCCTTCGGGCTTATGTTATTTGAGTGTTTAATTTCCTTTGCCATTTATCTTCGTGACACAGTAGCCTACCCGGTAACGCAGGGGAGCAGTCACTTAGATTTTAATTGATCAGGTATGTTCACAATAAAACTATAACCATGCCTAGAAAGAGGTCAAATCTTTCCCAATGTTCCAAAGGAGCTAAAAGATTGAGGATCATAAGATCCCAAGAATCTACCGAAGAGCGTCAGGAGAGACTTGATGCTGTTCGAGAACATCAGGCTTGCTCCGTGGAAACCTCTTCGGATCGAGAAGCACGCCTGCGTTCTCAGCGTATCTACGCATCGACTTCTAGGTCTCGAGAGACAAGTGGGGATGTTCCCCACTTGCGTGATGCGCGACTGACCGCTGATCGTGAACGTCACGCATTGTCTCGCGAGTCGGAGACGTTCACGGATAGAGAATTGCGCTTGAATTCTCAGCGTATCTACGCATCTGCTTCGAGGTCTCTACAGACAAGTGCGGAACGTGATGCGCAACTGTCCACTGATCGTGAGCGACATGCGTTGTCTCGCGAATCGGAAACGTTTACCGATACAGAATCACGCTTGAGTTCTCAGCGTATTCGCACATATACTAACAGGTCTTTTGAAACGAGTGATGAACGTGATGCGCGACTAACTGGTGATCGAGATTATCATACATTTTCCCGAACACGCACACAACAAAATATTCATAATCAGTTAGAAAGTGAGAGAGAAAGAATTGCTGGAGTACGGCATGAAGAGACAGAAGAAGAGCGCAACGAACGTTTGAATTCTGATCGACTTCGACATTCTCTGAACAGAATGTCGATATCATCTGAAGAATCGGATGTGTCTCAAGATATAGCCGTAGGGCGTGGCGACCTTCCTTGGGTTGATAAGGAACGGAGTGCATTTACGTATACTCCTATGATTGACTACGCCACATATTCCGCCATCGGAGGTATGGTTCAAAATTGTACTTTTTGTGAAGCTGTTAAACGGCAAAAAGAAACAAACGGTATGTGTTACTCAGGTGGAAAAGTACATATTGAAATGTTACAAAATCCTCCAGAAATATTACGATAACTGCTAATTGGTGACCATCCACAGTCAAAACATTTCTTGGACAACATCCGTTCGTACAATAATGCCTTTCAAATTACATCTTTTAGTGCGAAACAGATTTCAGAAGGCCCATTTACGCCAACATTCAAAGTGCAAGGCCAAGTTTACCACCTTATTGGTTCATTATTGTCTGAAAATGACCCCAAGTTTCTCCAAATATATTTCGTATCCAATTATCAAGATCAGGCAAATATTAGAAACCAAAACTTTCCGCAATTGAACAAATAGTCTGATTTCACTGCTTCAAAATATGTTGCATGAAGTAAATCCCTACGTACACAGTTTTAAATCTGCCTTAGAATCTATAAAAATATATATAAAAATGGTGCCATAGCAAAAATTATTCCACGTGAAGAGCATTTTCTGCTGTGAGAATAAATTTGAAGATCTGGAACACCTGTTGTGGAACTAACTCCAAAGCCCAGCGACACTATAACATATATAGGAACGACGTCTTAGCAAAAGTTGTTTAGTCTGATGGGAATTTTCTGTTGACTTACAAAAATGAAAGATCTGGAACGTCTCGAATCGTCTCGCGCATCCCGTTGTTTTCCGGTCCCCGGGCTCTTAGAATTCGACATCAGACGTTTCAGATCTTCGATTTTGACGACCCCGTTGTCGCTGGCATAAGCAACAGGATCCGCGTACGAAGTCGCGGGCAGAAGCTAGTATTACATATAGAAGTAACAATCTCGCCCCCATACTGACAGCTTCAAAATAAAACACTACACCCTGACACCCATTTATAACCTCAAAACAATAGTCATTATAAAACCAATTCCTGGAAAATTATGCGTGTACCTAAATGTGTTTTAATATTTGTAATACTGATGTGTGTAAGTTGATAAATTGAGCAATTACCTACGACAAAGGGATTTCATAAATTAAGTACATATCATTATTAACGACAGCGTGTTTACGAATTTGGATGTAGGTAATGTCAACCCATATCTACAGCTCAAAATCGAAGCATTTATTTCAAATAGACAAATTACAAGCACCTTTGCACTGTCAAAAAGTCAGTCACTTAGAAAGTCCAAAATGTAGATCTTAATGGAAAAAAATGGGCAAGAAACTCAAAGGGCACTCTTTAAAATCGGATATCACAAAAAAAAATAAATGGTTTTATTGAAATAAATACTTTTTGTTTGAATTTGAAATATCACAGCACCGTGATGAAATATAAGACATTTGGCCTCACATAGAAGTTTATTTTTTATAATGTTTTTTTTTTCTATGTTTGTATCATAGATACTAAAAACTAAGTAAGTTTTTATTATCCTGTGCAAGTCGCAATAAATACTTTGTCTTTCTTTTATTTTGGTGAAGTTAAAAATCGACTGATACCACCAGCGATCTACAGCTGAATGCACCTATACAAAAGATAAATAATAAGACTCCCTTTTTAATGTTTTTTTATCTAATAAATAAGAATTATTTCGTAAGAGAAAAAATGCTTACACAAACTCAACAATAGATAACATACATAGGTAAGTTCATAACATTACAATATGATAATTATATATAAATCGAAATAATATTATACTTATTAAGTAATAATTGATAGATAGATAAAACGATTGCCTACAGCGTACGTGACTACTTTACTAAGAGAGAATTATATTATTATCGTAATATTACTTCTTACTGTTACAAAAGAAAGATTGTTTGAAAGTACCTAATTTATGTAATTATTAAGGTGAAAGAGCAAATAAGGTGGGGAAACCTAGAATTATTGCTCCCAGCTTCTCAAATCATAAGCGCGTTGAGAGCCAGTGTGGTAATTATTGACCGTTCCAGACATGTATGAGAAGTGACTTTTGACAGTGTAACTTACTCATTTTTAACCCCCGAAAAAACAGAGGGGTGTTATAAGTTTAACGTGTGTATCTGTATGTCTGTCTGCGCCATCGTAGCTCCCAAACGGATGAACCGATTTTGTTTTTTTTTTCTTTTCCTAGTTTTAATAAAATCCGTTGATGTCCCACTGCAGGGCAATGGCCTCCCTACTCTCTTTCTACTTCTCTCTATTTTAAGCTGCTAAGGACCAGTTCTTGTTGAAGCAGTCCAGCTCATCCCGCCATCGCCTACTGCGATGTCGCTGGCCATTATGATTTTGCCCCTTTGGTTATCTGATATGCGGCAGATGTGTCCAGCCTAATTCTAAAGAAAGAAAAAAGTTTATTCGGACACAGTTCATGAAACACAAAACACAGAAACAAAATCAAAATAATGTTGAAAACAACAATTGTGTGTGCCTCACGGCTGCGCCAAAAAGGTTCATTTCTGCCTTAATGCCTGACAGATGCTGTCTGACGCTGGTTTTCTAATGAACCTTTGGGGACAAGTGACGGGGAGTACACACAGTTTCAACATATGTATACGATACATACTTTTTGCCCTTATAAATAAATTAATTAAATGCTAAAATTCCATGTCAGCATGGCAGCTTTCCAAGTGACATCAATCATTTTTGTGATGGAACGGACGGTCGTTTATATTCCTAAGGCCGCTGCCTGGAATTTTGCGGGCAGCTGGGCGGCAGCGGCGGCGGTCGCCGATTGCCTTGAGTGCACCGCTCGTTGCCCGCTCCCGCGCCGCTGTTTTCGAGAACCGGTCCATTTAAATGTACTCATAAGATCCTGCCGCTCCTGCGCCGCCGCTGCTGCCACCCCGCTGCCCGCAAAATTCCAGTCAGCGGCCTGACTCGGTCTGTTAGTTTGATACCCAAAATAGAATAGAATAGAATACTCTTTATTATATACACCATTAAAAATTACAGACATAAATATAGAACTTTTGCAAAGGGTGACACAATGGGCGGTCTTATCGCTAAAAGCGATCTTTACCCAAAAATACTCCGTTCCATATCCTTCTGGCAAATCTTAAGGGGTGACCTATGTTTTCGTGCATCATTGGTAAAAACTACAGATACCTATAAGTACGATCCTTACATATGTAGGTACTCCTTTTGATTCGCATGGTCCGAGAGTTTTATTATGTCTCAAACTAGCTTCTGCCAGCGACTTCATCCGCGTGAAATTTCACTTTCCCCCCATTCACCCTATTAAAAGTGGATATTCGAAAACCCTTCCTTAGTGGATACTCTTCACAAAGAACACACCCTCCAAACTTCATGTCTCTAGGACCAGCGGTTTAGGCTGTGCCTTGATATATCAGTCAGGACTTTGATTTTATATACACACATCAAAAGTGTCTAGGGATCAAGCATTTTTATGCGGATTTCTTGAGATTGAGATGTGGCTTTGTAATAAATTTATGATTTTATAAATTTATATGGATCCTTTTTGGTGCATTTCATAATTTGAATCAGGAACTGTGAATCAAATTCGAGTAAAAGATGAAAATCAGCTGTCAATATTTTCCCTATAAAAACATACAACGCATTGAAGACATTATTAGTGCTACTGTTTCCCTACTACTGATTAAAACCAACGTTATTATGGAGCGGCGACGTCATTTAAGCAGGGAAGAAATGCTCAGAGCCGTGGGAATGATAGAAGCTGGTTCCCGGCAACGTACTGTGGCTTTAGCTCTGAATACAAGTCAGAGTGTTATCAGTCGACTTTGGACACGTTACCGAAGCACTGGTACCGTGGCTGAGCGCCATGGAGGACGGTATCGCTGCACCACACGGAGACAAGACCGATACATTCAAATCTTAACTCGAAGAGCTCCAACAATAACCGCCATGATGTTAGCCGTGAGGCTTCATCACTCTTCAGGGAACTTAATTAGCGACCAAACAGTCAGAAACCGCTTGCATGAAGTGAACCTTCATTCCCGAAGACCGCTACGGGTACCACCTATAGCAATGCACAATCGTAGGATTCGATATCAATGGGCTCTTGAACACAGAAATTGGGCAGAAGAACAATGGCGTTTCGTGTGCTTTTCTGATGAGTCTCGTTTTGGTATGAGACCGGATACAAGACGTATACGACACTGGAGAACCCCTGGACGCCAACAGCGATTAAAATCCTGCCAGGAAGTCCATCCTTATAGTGGTGGAACCATCATGGTATGGGCGGGTATTTGGATCGGCGGAAGAACTGAGTTGATTTGGATCAGAGGCAACCTCAACGCTCAAATTTATGCTGAGACGATTGTATCAGACGTCATCGTTCCTCTACAAGTGCAAATCGGTCCCTTATTTCAGTTAATGCATGATAATGCACGACCGCACACCGCAAGAGTTGTAAGACAGACTCTCGCCGCAGCTAACATCAATGTCCTGCCCTGGCCTGCTCAGTCGCCAGACTTGAACCCGATTGAGCATGCATGGGATATGCTACAGAGAAGAGCTCTGCCGAATATGGAGGGTATCCAGTCGCAAGAAGACCTTTTTTTGTTGTTGCAACGAACATGGGTGGCCATTCCACAGCGTGATTTGGATGAACTCATTTTGAGTATGCCAAACCGATGTTCTTGTGTTGTTAGTGTTCGCGGTAGAAACACGGATTATTAATTGTTTAAGTTACCCAATAAAATTTTAGAGAAAACTGTTATTTCAGTCTTTTTTTCGAACTTTTGTGTTAGTGGTTCAAATGTCAAAAATCCCTTTATTAGGAAAATGGCAAATTTCTTTATTAATGCAAAGGTGACTTGGTTTATCGTTACTGTGACAAACGAAAACACTTTATTTGATGAATCCTTAAAGAAAATTTTAATTAATATCAATCAGGAGAAAAGTTATTGCAAAAATATATGTTGATCCCTAGACACTTTTGATGTGTGTATTTAGATAACGGATGTAAGAAGTCACGTAACGAAACCGAGAGTCACTTGTACACCGACGTTGTAATAATTTTTTTATTCTGGACTATTATACCTGGGTAACTTCTGGTACGGAAATTTTGAAGGTCAAAATTCCAACTTTTACTGAAGTTTTTAGGAAAACAAGTTTTTAATGTTATAAGTTACTAGCAGCGCCCCGCGGTTTCACCCGCATAGACTTCGATCCCGTGGGAAAATTAGGATAAAACGTATCCTATGTGTTAATCCTGAATATAAATTATATGTGTGCCAAATTTCATCCAAATCCGTTCCGCAGTTTTTGCGTGAAAGAGTAACAAACATCCATCCATCCTCACAAACTTTCGCATTTATAATATTAGTAGGAAGTAGGACTAGCTGCGCCCCGCGGTTTCATCCGCGTAAGTTTTGATCCCGTGGGAATATCGAGATAAAAAGTATGTAGTTGTGTATGTAGTTTTTGCGTGAAAGAGTAACAAACATCCATCCATCCATCCTCACAAACTTTCGCATTTATAATATTATAGTAGGATTATAGTAGGAAGTAGGATTATTATAGTAGGAAGTAGGAAGGAAGTAGGAAGTAGGATTAATAGGATTAGTTTAGTAGGAAGTAGGATAACACAGCTTTAAATAACCCCACGACCCCTGTACCGTTGCATGCACCCATAAGCACAATCTTAGGTATGCGTATGTTATATTGCGCACTACTGCAAACAGCAAATTTTCACACCAAAAATAAAAGGCATTTCCCAGAATTTTTTTTTGCGTTTATGTTACTTTGTTTGATGTACAGACGCAAACACATCAAGTTACTACAATCTGTCAAATTTCTTCAATAGATTTTCACCTTTATTACTAGAGTATAAGGTTCAAAGTTGATTGGGAAAATCTGACAGGTTTGGGTAGCTTGATGTGCTGGCTTCTGTATAGAATGCGCAGTTGACTGCTAAGTGATGTAGTGATCTCTTTTTACGACTTATACATATGTTATTTATTTAGTATAGTATCGCTTCAAAAGGAAAATATCACAAATCTATAGTTATACATGAATATAAATGTGTTATAGGGAGGAGGGGGGGAGGGGGGCATCACGTAATCAATCACTAGTCGAACTTATTCTTAGAAATTTCTGGGGTGAAAATATACGGGAAATAGAAAAGCGGCCTTGTCGATGGAGTACACCGAAGGAATTATTACCTTACTAGCAGCGCCCCGCGGTTTCACCCGCATAAGTGTCGATCCCGTGGGAATATCGGGATAAAAAGTATCCTATGTGTTATTCTGATGTATAAGCTATATTACTGTGAAGTTTCATTCAAATCCGTTCAGTAGTTTTTGCGTGAAAGAGTAACAAACATCCATCCATCCATCCTCACAAACTTTCGCATTTATAATATTAGTAGGAAGTAGGAAAATATTAGTAGGAAGGATGACTAGTATCTTTGCTGTATTTTGGTTCTGGGAGAGCTACACGCGCGGAGCTTGGCTACTAAATAAACGAAAAAAACAAAAGACAAATGACAGATTTTGAAAAGATTTTTACCAAAAATGAAACAAGGAAACGTCACTTTGTAATGAAGGAGAATTTTTACAAAAAGTTTATTAAGCGTGGCACCCAGAATCTATATAGGGTGACTGATAATTAGTGAACGATACTGAAACACGTGCTTGTACTCATGATAACAAACAACTTTTACTCTGGGACCAAACCTGAATTCGCGAAAAAAAAATCTGCTGTTCAGTACCTACATTTTGACCAGTTAGGCGAACATAAATGACTGAACAGCAGATTTCTTTTTCACAATTTCAGGTTTGGTCCCATAGTAAAAGTTGTTTGTTATCATGAGTACAAGCACGTGTTTAAATATCGTTCACTAATTATCAGTCACCGTATATACTTAAAACAAATTCGGGTTAGTTACACCATTAAATAACTCGAGAACGGCTGGACCGATTTTCATGGTCTTTTATTTGTTGGATTTGTCTTCGCCCAGAATAGCAGAATAATTATTAAAACATTGGAAAAAATAAAATAAAAAATCTAAGGCGGTATGACGTTCGCTGGTTCAACTAGTTTATACAAGGTGTAATTTAAATGGTGTCGGACCAGAAAAGAGGCCATTATACTCATCATTATGAACAACTTTTGCTATGGGACCAAACCTGAAATCGCGAAAAAAAATCAGCTGTTCCCTACATTTTGACGTGTTATGCGAACATAAATGTAGGGAACTGCTGATTTTTTTTTTGCGATTTCAGGTTTGGTCCCATAGTAATAGTTGTTCGTAATGATGAGTATAATGACCTCTTTTCAGGTCCGACACCATTTAAATTACACCTTGTATAAAAAAATACTGAAGCCTATAGGAGAAAAATACGAACTAAATGATTCACGCCATAACTATGAGGTAATCTTGTCAGAGTTTCTGCGCAAAATCCGCCCCGTATATTTCACCTTATGAAAGCTACCTGACGAAATTAGATGTCATATAATATCGAGACACGTGGTACGTGTCTGGTATAGAGATGAGTCAAACTTTCAATATCTTGCTGTTCTATCAGCTTTTTATTTTATCTATATAGATCTGTTGATTACAGGGGCCTGTGACTAAGTAATAACCAGAGGTCGGAGTAGGTAGATTGATTTTATATACTTGCGTTCGTATATTATATAATATGGACATGCCATTTTATCCATAATGTGCGGGAAGTACCGGAAAAAGTTCCGGGATTGGAATTATGGAATAAATTAAGTATGATTTATAGCATGAATAGGAAGATTATCAATCGGATATGAGACTAAAAATGTTAACATTATTCTTTAAAAAAAGGCCTAAAACATACTTATATAAAAAAATTATTAAAGCTTACCTGAAGCGAAATAACTTGAAGTAGAGATACAATTTAAAAACAAATCGATGTCCGTAGATACAAGCCAAATTCGTCGTTGTAAGAAGGTACCAGAAATCAGTAAACAAGCCAGTAAGGGACAAAATACGGTTTCCAAGGTATTTTTCTATAAAATAAAATACTGATTTCTTTCACCATTAGCTATCACTGGCAACGTAGATTGATATTATTAATACGTTTTTCACCTTAAACACAAATTCGTGCTAATTTCAAAATTCCGGAATAAATATCACAATAAATATGAAGTTCCGGTATTTTGGAGGCATATCCATATTATCCTCTACGTTTGACGTCAACGACCTTAAATCAATCTACCTACTCCGACCTCTGGTAATAACAGCCGTATGGGTTGATCGATCGATTAATTAAGTATTTTTTGAGTTTACCTATCCATTACAAACAAACACAAAAATATCGAATCTTTCCTCTATAGAATATTAGTTTAGACTGGAAAACCGAAAGGCGACCGTTGATAAAGGCGTCAAGATGTCCCATAAATTTTACATGAATTGTTTGCTTTATTTAACAGCACCTTACGTTGTTATTTTTTGATAACACAGGTGTCTCGCATTTGTTAGTTATACGAACGAGCAACGGACGTCGACAATAGAGGCTACTGCAACCACACTCTAAGAAGGTGTAAGGATAACGCAAGAGCAACTACTTCGCGTGCCAAAAATCGCACCAACTTACGTTCAAAAACCGTAAGCTACCGCTTTCGCGCTCAGTCCTGTGTCCTGCCGGCTGGATGAGCGTGAGTGAGAAAGAGCGCTCGTGACGTCATAGTAGATAGTCAAAAAAATGGCACGTTTGGTTTTCATACAGATCGTGATACTTGCGTTGTCTAGGTCTGTCTATATAGTCGCCAATAAAAAAGATGATAACCGAGGACATGCGGGGAGCGGACCGGACAAAAGTACGGGGGAGTCCGCGAAAAAAATAGAACTCTTGTGACTAGGCGAAGCAACGCACATGGCGGACTTTAGTCCGCATTGTGCCAAAGAGTAATATAATAATACGGAAGCATTGTGCGCTCGAGAGTGATGTACGTATGCCCGTATTTCCGGGGAACAAATGATCGCACACCGTGTGCGTTGAGTCCGCGCTAAATCCGCGGCGGACTTTTTATTCGCGGAGCGTACTTTTTTCTCCGCCGCGGAGAAAAGTCCGTCTTCGTCGCAGGCCATTAAGGTGAATGCTTCAGGTAGCCCGCGAAATTCGAATTTTCTTACTTTTTTGCAATCTGCAATTATGTGTTAGGTTGAATGTTGATCAAAACTTGATTCGCGGGCGTAAAAAGTATGTGTTTATAGAATTATAATCATTATAGTCATCAATACGACTCTATAAGACCATGTAATCCTAACTACGACAATTCCATGATTATCTAGTCTTAAAGAGTTGTATTGATGGCTTTAATGAATATAATTCTGTAAATACATCCTTGTTACAGCCGCGAATCAAATTAAAATCACCATATAACCTAATACTGACTAGCAAATTACAAAAAACGTAAGAAAATTTGGATTTCGCGGGCTAGCTGGAGCATTCACCTTAAAATGAGACAGCCCCAGTTCCATCACATTTATCAGACTTTCCACAGGAACAATAATAAAATAACAACAAAAATTTAAGCAGAAAATAATATATTTATTAACATTAAAATTAAAAAATAAATAAGTAAAACCAAATCAATAAATATAATTATAAGGGCCGAAGCCGCAAGGACTCACAGGAGACACAAATTGATTAATTGGTGATAAGACAGGATTGACAGGTCCTAAACTTGGAACTATAACTTCTGGAGGCGACAACGGTAAAGTGTTACTAAGCAGATTACTGACTACCAAAAGCTGTAAAGCATTTGCCAGATTATTGGCTACTGTACTATCCTGAATGATAGTCGTAGCTGGCAAATGATTGGTCACCAACGTCTCCACGCCGTAAGGAACCTCCATGATTGGTGGGTTGTAATTGGGACCAATGATCATCTGGTTCTGCAGCAGAGATTCGGCTGCTGGAAGAGGCATCGGTATGAGGTTGCGTTGCAAGCCAGGTATGAAGCGGTCTACGCAGTTTGCGTTAATGGTCTGAAAAAAAAATACGTTTTTTATTAGTTAGACGCAGCGGTGGAAGGCCTCCTTCAAGGTGAACTGATGGCATGAAGAGTAACTGCATAACAGATTATCCGTAGCAATGTCTTACATTTTTACAATTCATCAACATTGATTGCGATATCTACGTTGTTGAGCAAGAGGCTTGTGGCTAAATAATAACAGCCGCACAGGTCGATCGATCAAGTTAAGCTACGCTTGTCGCGGTTGGTCTGTGGATGGGTGACCATCTTTACATACCAAGACCCCTCCGTGCCTCGGAAAGCACGTTAAGCCGTTGGTCCCGGCTGTCATTCGTGGATCTTTGACAGTCCTTACGGGTAGTCAGAAGCCCGAAAGTCTGACAACCAGACTTACCAAAGGGTATCGTATTACCCAGAAACTGGGTTGTGGAGGTCAGATACGTAGTCGCTCCATGTAAAATACTGGTATTCAGCTGCATCCGGTTAGACTGGAAGCCGACCCCAACATAGTTGGGAAAAGGCTAGTCAGATGATGAGGTACTAGCAGCTAATTAGCTGATCCGTGTGTATCGTATAGGAATAATAATAAATACAGGGTGAAATTGAAAACATGCGACAAATCGAAATGGGAGATTGTACTCATCATTAAGAATAACTTTTACTATGAGACCGAACTAGAAATCGCGAATAAAAAATCAATTGTTCCCTACATTTATGTTCGCATAACTCGTCAAAATGTAAGGAACAGCTGATTTTTTTTCACGATTGCAGCTTTGGTCGCTTAGTAAAAGTTGTTCATAATGATGAGTACAGTCTCCCATTTCGATTTGTCGCATGTTTTCAATTTCAACCTGTTTAAATAATAATCCTACTAATATTATTAAATGCGAAAGTTTGTGAGGATGAATGGATGTTCTCTTTCACGCAAAAACTACTGAACGGATTTTGATGAAACTTTACATAATATAGTTTATACATCAGAATAACACATAGGATACTTTTTATCCCGATATTCCCACGGGATCAAAACTTACGCGGGTGAAACCGCGGGGCGCAGCTAGTAATATATATAATATGAAGCGACTGCCTATCTGACCTCCACAACCCAGTTACTGAGTAACACGATACCACTTGGTAATTGAAAATAAATTAAAATAATACTTACGTTGATTAATGCGAATTGCAAGCAGACAAAAGCAACAATTTTATACGCCATTTTGAAAAGTGAATGTCTCGAATTAGTTTTCGAATTGAATACTATGTGCAGTTTGCGCTTTGACTAACTTTATATACTAAAGTATTATCTTTATAAATATCTACTAAATGATTAAGCACTATCTGATGTTAAGTAATTGGTTGCTGCAATGTGTGATAAAGAGTCAGATAAATGATTTTGTAATACATAAACAAAGTGAGACTTTAATTAAGAAATGCTTTGTTGAACGGTTTCTTGTTTGTTTGTTGATTTTGTCGATTTCGATCGAAAACTAAAGTCATTCATCATCATCTCCCTAGCCTTTGTCCAACTATGTTGGGGTCGGCTTCCAGTCTAACCAGATGCAGCTGAGTACCAGTATTTTACATGGAGTGACTGCTAGTCTGACCTCCACAATCTAAGTGAGTAATGAAACCCCTTGGTAAGACTGAATGTCAGACTTTCGGGCTTCTAACGACCCGTAACGACTGTCAAACAGCCGGGAGCAACGGCTTAACGTGCTTTCCGAGGCATCTGATCAGCCAAAAAGGTGCCCTTCTTCTGGTGTCGTCCCGTAAAAAGGTTAAACAAAAACCAAGTCTGATCTTCTAATAAATACATTTATTTTACAAAATAATTACTCCTATCTCCTAGGTAATATGGAGGGCTGTGCGATGCCATATGTGAATGCATGGGCCAAGGCCCTTGTGTTGGACCCATATGTGGATAAAAAGGCCATTGCCTGTTTGTTGGACCCATGTTTGGTTGCAAGGGCCACTGCCCATCTATTGAACTGAAGTGTAGAGGCATCGGTAGTCTTCCAGGATACCTAGGCAGAATACCGCTTTGGTACTGCAGCAGATATCCCCAAGGTAAGAAAAAGTTTGGGTATCCAAAGAAAATGGTTTGGAATGAATTCAGCCAGTTGTCAACGCCCTGAAAAGAAAATACAGTTGGTTAAAGGGTACAAAAACGCGCCTATTTTGCTCGTCAGGGTCAGCAAATTCTTTCATGAGATTTTCACTGCTCTCAAAAACAGTGAAGGAAAACATCGTGAGGAAACCGGCATGTTCTAGAGCCAACTCAAATCAAATTATTTTATTTCACATAAACCTACAAGGGCACTTATGAAACGTCAGAAGCTAGGAGCACGGTCTCAATTGGTCGTTTCCTATGGAGAAGAGCCGGCAAGAAACTCCAAGGTTACTCTTTTCAAAATAATTGGCTTTTACAATGTTTTCAAATTACAGTAGGTATGAGAGGACAGCGTAGGCCTGTCAACAAGTACCAGGTACTTGATAAAATAAAAAATGGTCTACAGATCTAAAGTCTACAAGGCCTACAAAATTCTCACATTTACAAAATATAAAAGAATCTATCAAAAGGTTAAATAAAATATTTAAAACCTATTAAAACCAAGTGATATGATTGCCATACCACATACTAATAAAGAGTTGAAATATTAAAATTGTCTGTATAATGTCAAATAATAAAAAGATTATGCCAAAGAAGTATGTAAAAAATAAATAAATAATTAACATCGTAATTTGAGAGCAGTTAATAGACATTTACGTAGTTAAGCCGTTAATCAGGTGACAGGGAAGCCAAATGTGCAGAAGGAATTATTGCCAACAAATTGGAAGATGTGTGACATCTACCAACCCGCACTGGGCCCGCGTGGTGGATTATGACCTATTCTTACATAGAGGAGGCCTGTTTCCCAGCAGTGGGAAAATTTTAGGCTGATTATGCTAAAGGTAGATTTGGGGACTGTCTCTTGCAACTTTTGACGATCAAAACCAGCTTATTCTCGATATTTTGTACAGGTACCTGAGTATTCCTCCAGGAAACATTGCCTGAAAACGGTGCCGGTAAAATCAGTTGATCCATCGCAAACTTTGGCCACCCATTTGACGAAAACCCCCTGCTGCGGCAGTCTTGAACATTGTGACGAGGTGCTGGAGGTAACCAGTGTAGCCACCTTCCATTATGGCGTTTGCCAACCTGAATTGGCGAACACACGATTACGGAAAAACATCCACAAAATTGTAAGAAAATTCACTAGTCTTTCAAAGAAATCAAAACGAGGAAAAGGGTTTCCTCCTTTGAGCCGAAGAAATGTGAAAGATTTGGGTCATTTCTTTCCGGAGGAGTTTTCGGAAAGGTATAAATTAGAATGATATAGCTTTTCTTGTATATCGAAGAACTTTCCAGGTTAACAATACAAATGCTTTTTTTTTTTTGAGGATGGGAAATCATCAAATGACCCCTCCCCCTCTGGGTGGAGCAGAAGGGAGTGTCAGACTCTTACTGACTAAAACCAACCTGTGTTCCTTCCTTAGCCCTTTGTGTTGCGGGGTAGCGGTAACCCTTTCGGACAATCCCGCTGCCCCGGCAGGCTTCGGCCCTTTTGGGCTCCTTCCTTGCTGCTGACATCTCTTTGAGGCGCGCGTGGAACACGTACGCGCCTTCCGGCACAGGCCTGGTCCTGATCGGACGGAGGGTTACCCATTACTCTCCGCCCAACAATACAAAGGCTGGCAGGAACATCGGCGCGCAAAACTGTAATCAAGAATTTCTGAACACTGCTTATTTAAAAAGCTTTTCCATACATGTTGACTACATAGGTATCAGTGGCGAAAGGTGAATTTATGACAGAGGTAAGCCAGAGCAAGAAAAAAATGTCAATAAACCGTTTCATTATATTTCAACGATGAATTGATTATAGAGTGGTTGTTTTCTGAATTTTCAAAGGGAAGCCGGTGGGAATCGAGTTATAAAGTACCTTCTCCACTGTAGGGTACTTCCCGTTCGCCTAGAATCATGAAATTTGGCAAGAAGCAATGTCATGGGGCACAAGTAAAGGAATAAATCCGAAAACCGTAAAATTGTAGTTACATTACAAAAAAAAACGGGAAAATATTCCGGTGATAAACTATTTACATTACGGAACCCTTGGTGCGCGAGTTTGACTCGCCATTTACAGGTTTTTTCGTTGTGTTATGATATTTTTTGTTTTTTTAATGTGTTGGTATAGTAAGTTATAGTTAAATAGGTATTTTTATTTTAATCGAAATAACATAACGTCACCCCTTTAATACTCAAAGGGTTGGGGAGAAGTGTACAACTGACATAATCTACTCATTTCAATGTTTTCTAATGAGTTGATTGCAACATATGTGGTTAGCTAGCGACCTCTACGATTGATCACATTTATCTTGCCTGAGCAACCGGCAGCAAGTTCGTCATGCTCCCTTAGATGTCACTGCTTGCGGTAGCGTCGGGGGTCGGGTTGCCTCCTTCCCTCAAATATGGCGAGGGGGGTAATGGCTGATCTTTGCGTTATGCTCGTGAACGGGTGCTGCTTGTGGTGACTGGTCGTCTTGCTGACCTTGGTTTTACTGTTGTTATTACTAATAACTTTTTTAAATTTATTTTACTTCGATGGTCCTAGTTTACCATTCACAGCTATGTGAACTGAACCCAGTATTGCATACATATGTAAGCTGTCACGCCCTTTATACCTGGAGGCTTTTATTTAGGTAGCAAGTTTTTGTTTACATTTTTAATTTTTGCTTGAGTACGTATTGTTTTTATTGTATTTGTGGGTATATTGGCGTGGCAAGCTAACATATGGCAAATAATTTAATTTAATGTGTTCTGTAACGTCAATAACTTTGCATATCTAGTATTGTATACAATTAAATATTTTCTAACTGAACAGACAGCTGTGCTGCTGGGGAGTTTGTTGCGCCACTTCTTCTCCCCAGCGAAAGCACTAGGAAGTGGTGAAGGGCGGGCGTTTTGGGGGGACTGTCTTTTGTAATTGACGTTCGAAAAGTGCTGATTCTCAGCCTAGTTTGAATAAATGACTTTTGATTTGATTTGATTTGATTTGAACTACACTTCGCCAGTTATGTTTAAGCCCTATGTAATAGGGGCAAGCCTATTGTCATCAATCAACTCAGCCTATCGTAGTCCACTGCTGGACATAGGCCTCTCCCAGGCTGCGCCACACCCTGTTCTCCACCTTCCTCATCCAGTCCAGCCACTTTCTTTAGGTCGTCCGTCCATCTAGCTGGGAGACGTCCCACACTACACTTGCCGATACGCGGTCTCCACTCAAGGACTCGTCTGCTCCACCGGCCATCGGTCCTTCGACAAACATGGCCAGCGCACTGCCACTACAGTTTGCTCACTCTGCAAGCTATGTCGATAACTCCGGTTCTTTTCCGGACAATTTCATATGCATGGTATCAACCGGACAAAAATCCAGATTCTGGGCTGCTACTAAGAAATTCCTGATGAAAAAAACCTAATAAAATTTTACCCGACCTGGAAATCGAACCCAGGACTCGGCAGTAGCGCTTGCGACCACTAAACCAACGACACAGTTAATCTAAAAAATGTGGTATTTAATTTAAAACTTAGTTATCTTTTACAAACCTGCGCTAAACTTAAAACAACGACTAATAAAAATAAAAATAAAAGGAAAAATTTCATTTCGAAATGAAAACTTTTCGAAAAAAAAAATCAATTCCACAGTGTGTTTATATATCATTCATTTGTTCCTTGTTTAAGATTTGTTCTACATTATAGTATGAATAAAAAAAACAAAAAAATATCACGGTGTATATACAAAGGCAGGGTGATGACTGATGTTTTAAATAAAATTACAATTAGTAACAATTGATTTCAAGTATTTTCTGTATTTTTTAAGCTTGTAGTAATTATGAGTGGAAATACATTTGTTTTTTTCGTTTCATGTGCTTATTTTTATGAAATAGACGCACACACGGATCGAACGAAGATTAGTCTACGCTTGCCGCGGTTGGTCCTTGGATTGGTGACCAGCCATTACATATCGAGACCTCTCCGTATCTAGGAAAGCACGTTAAGCCGTTGCGTTGTCATTCGTGGACCTTTGACAGTCGTTACGGGTCTTCAGAAGCCCGAAAGTCTGACAACCAGTCTTACCCTAGGTGTGTCGTGTTACCCAGTTACTGGTTTGTAGAGGTCAGATAGGCAGTCGCTCCATGTAAAGTACTGATATTCAACTGCTATTAGAATGGAAGCCGACCCCAACACAATTAGGAAAGTTAGGCAGATGATGAGGTTGGTAATGGTTTCCACAGTCTAACCTTAATTAGCCAAGAGAATAGTCGGTAAAAATTTAGTATCGTTTAGCAGGAGGAAGGGGGTGGGAGGGAGTGGCGATTGAGGGGGTGCCCCTCTCTCCTGGCACTACTTCCATGAAATGGTACACACCGTTCTTGAGAAAAACAAATTATTGTAACCTAACTTCAAAACACTTTAAGGCGAGGATGACCCGAGCGCCGTAGGTATTGAACGTTTACCTCAGCCCCCGCCATGAGTAGCGATACGTAAAAAATTACGATGCCCGGAGACGCGCGCGCCGAGCGCACCGCTCAGAGTTCATGAACTCGAGTAGGTACTAAGTTGCGTCACAAAATAGAGCAATGCAGAAGATCAACTTGAATGAATTAGTGTAAGTTTATTTTGTTTTATTTTTATAGTATTTTTAAGGTTATATATAGGTTAAGTACGTCTATACTAGTACAAATCTATACTAATATTATAAAGAGGAAAGATTTGTATGTATGTTTGTAACGAATTGGCTCAAAAAGTACTGGACCGATTTTAAAAATTCTTTCACCATTTGAATGCTACATTATCACTGATTAATATAGGCTTTTTTTTTCCACCCGTGCGAAGCCGGGACGAGCCGCTAGTATATTATAAAGAGGTAAAGTTTGTAAGTTTGTATATGGGTTATCTCTGGAACTGATAGTTCGAATTGAAATATTATTTTTGTGTTAGATAGTCCATTTAACGAGGAATGCTATGCTAATGCTAAACCTTCATACTGCAGTTTCAAAAAATCAAGCAGTAGGTAGGCACACTTACTTTAGAATTGTGTTACAATTCTTGAATTACAATATCGACATTTTTATTCAAGAAAGCTTACAGGTATAAATGGTTATTTTGTGTAAAACATAATGTGAAGCTTAAGTTGTTAAAAAATAATAGAAATATTTTTATTTTTTAATCAAAAAGTTATTCTAATAAAGGAAACACTTTTTGGAAATAAAAATCATTTATTTGCTAATATAATAATAAGTAAAAATATATTATATTAAGAGTATAAGTATAAGTCTTATAATATTACTTATTTACTACTGTGCACATTCTGCGTTAAACCCCTTATACCTATGTCGGTTTTCATTGTTACTCCTACAATAATGCCTAAATAAAAGCGCGAATTTAGAATGGGCTTACTGTAAGACTCTCATGTACAGAAAATAGTTCTATTTATTATTTATACATATAGATTACAGGAAAACCTATAAGAAGTCTAGTTAATATTTTGCTAGTCTCAATATTGTGCGTACAAACTTACATTTGCAGTTGGAATGTATGGGAGTACATGTTTTTCAACTACAATTTTAAGTTTGTTCTTGTGATAAATTCATCCCAACTACAATTGTGTGTGGTCCGACACGCACTTGGGCGGTTTTTTTATTATTCGCGCGGAGTGAATTTTCAGTGGGCAGGCCGTTAGACCGGTTTGGTGACAATAATAATTTTTAATTTGTCATAGGTCTCACCTCGGTAACGTCCCGCGGGACACTGGCAGCCGACGCGCGGATCGAAAATCACTTAATTTTGAATGATCAATAATTTTTTGTAAAGAAAAAAAAAACGATCGGGTAGAATCGATTCCAAAATGAATTACCCATATTTTCATATTAATTATAGAAAAAAAAGAGTATTAGTACTTGATTAAAATGAAATTTTGGTTGTAAAAAAACTGCAAATCGAAGTTAGTTCGGTATTTTTTTCTATCGAGAAAATTGTACTGTATCGTGTATTGAACGGGTACATGGTAAGGAGAAAGAATGTATCTAAAATATATATTTATTTCAGATTCTAAATATTATAATTTGCCTATCAAAAATGAATTCTAAAACAAGCAAAAACAGGAACACCTGGCCTTAAAGTTACTTAAAAGGCGTAGACGGTGATTTAAAAAAAATCTACGACGGGGATGGCGGGGTCTGAGTTCGCTCGCTATGTAACCAATTTTGTAATCTCGTCTAACTTGTTTATGGATTATGTAATTTGACAAGACTAAACTAATATTTTATCTTCTGTCCTTTTCGTAATGAAATAGAAAGAAAAAGATGCACTGAACCATTGTATGCTCCAAGTACCCCAACAAACATAATCTTCGATTTAGAATAAAAAAATGCTGTTTGGCAAAATTGTTATTGTCAGTAATTCTGAAGGAGGCACTTACACACACATGAATAAAAATATACTCCTTTTGCTTCATTTACGACATTATTTCACATTTTTGACATTGGTTGTCGCTAGGATGAAATTGCGACTAGATTTTGAACGTTTTTAATTACGGGAATTGGCTTTCTGGCCGTACACGTACGCCTGGTTGCGAGAATCTTCTGCGCTCCTGACCTTACGACAAAGTTTTATGTTGAAATAATGTGTAGAACACAATTCGAAGAAGCCTCACAGTCAATTGGAGAGGTGCCGCACTGAATTTGAATAAAAGACTCAGTTGAGCTCCTATATTAATTGTCAAAGACCGGGAAAATGGTAGATAACATATATACTGTCAGGCGATTTTTTTATCACTAATCGCCATCTTTTGCCAATTCCACAGACACCTTCACTCGTGCTATTCTGTAAAAATCTCACCGTGAAAACTAAGGTGAAGTGAGCTGTCATTCTACTTGATGTTAGGGATAGCTCCTATTGACTGACAGCTCACTTCACCTAAGTTATCACGGTGAGATTTTTATAGAATCGATCGGCTGGAGTAAACTAGCGAATCAGTGAAGATTGTCTACAAATGTAGGCTTTATAACGCCATCTATCATCTGAAGTAAAATACCGTTGCTATCGAAGCTTGCTGACGAACAGTACTTACAAGGAGGGAACTTATATCGTGGAAAACTGCGCTACCCGCGCCCAATATATCTGGCAGATTTCTGTGACCTTCATCGGTAAAAATTCCTAAGTTGCACCTTCAGGTCTATTTATGGCAGTTCCGGAGACTGTGTTAATCGGTTGAAGTTTGATAGTACGTATGACTATGATTACACCGGTTCTATTTTTATGGGTTGGCCATTTAGACTTTTAGTAAAGTTTTTGGTAGGTTGTATTAGCGACATCTGCAGCCAAAATAACTGTAGCGGTATCTACAACGCCACATGCGAACAAGGCGCACACACAACGACACAAAATCCTGCATCTCACAAGCAGAGTTTACCGCGCAACTAGCATACATGCAACGGCCCGACATGAATCATCGGGCAGTTGCCCGCCAGATACAACATCCGTCTGGTCGAAGGATCCTCCCTTTTCTATAGAGTATGAGTGAACTTTATACCCTGTTCCTCACTCCTCTATATATATCTTTGATTCTGTCGTTCTCCAACTAAACTGAAGTTTTAGCTATGTATGTATCTTTTTTTCGCAACTAAAAGTGAGTGAGAGAGATGGATGTAAACAGGCCCGGACTGGGACCTGAGATGTAAATAAAAGACTTCAGCACTACATCATCATCATAATCAGCCTATAATGTTCCCACAGCTGGGACACAGAGTCTCGGTGAGAGGGAGTGGGTCATAATCCACCACACGGGTCACTTCTACCGGGGTTTTCATATAACTCTAGTGGCGCGACGCACGCCTGTAATGCTCCCAGTTCATGATTTATTCCGACATCTTCAAAACCGTAATGAATAGGCTAGTTTCCACCATCAATAAATTGAAAATCTATTTAGTCCATCAGTTAGAGTATTGGAAAATAATGGACACGTATTTTTTGTTTTTGTAAATCAATGATTATTGACTAAGATAAAACGTATCAAAACTCGGGAGTGGAAAATTAGACCAAGAGAGGAGAGAAAAATTATACCAAGGTGTGACGTATTGAGAATTTTAAAAGCGTCTTATCTTCGTCAATTTTGGTTTACGTAACAAAAGAAAAAATACGGGTCAAATATTTTTTGATAGTGTAACTGACGGACTAATTAGATTTTCAATTTATTGATGGTGGAAATTAGCCTATTATACAGTTAAAAATTCCTCATGAACCACTCCGTCCATTAGTGAAAACAATATGAAAATCCGTTCGTTAGTTTTTGAGTTTCGCGTTCAAACAGACAGACACGGTGGACCGTCCGGGGACTTTGTTTTATAATATGCTGTGATAACTGATAAGTGATCTAAAAAAATACTACAACTTTATTTTAATTTGACGGATTTCATTCTTGCAGGACGAAGGGTAAATAAAATTCGTCAGTACATTACTTAATCCATAATTTAACACCATTTATTAAAAGAAAACATATTTATTAAGCACCAATTATTTAGTTTAAACTTAGAAGCTCCACGACCATGTTTTCAGTTTAGACCATTCATTTCCGTTTCCCGTGTTAAAGTATTGTGTGGTCGCTGGGGGTAAATTCCAACTTATCGGCCATTTTCTAAATAGCCAGTTAACTGGTCCTAATGGTGATGAAAATGGTGAACCGAAGAAAGCTAAAAAATAAATTTTGATTTACTTAATGATGATTATTAGACTATCTTCGTTATTGTATTTTTTTTGGGCTGTGAGTAACATGGGGATTTTTTGATCGATGGTAATCCTGCGTAAGATAAAGTAAATTTTATTTGCATAGATTGCTGACAAAACTTGATGATAAAACTTCTATAAGCATCGTTTAAAGTTAAGTGAGCATGTAAGAAATGTGTTCGAAATATGAAGGATGTTTAAAGTTAAAAGTAAATGTTCCTTTCGCGGATCCACGAAAGTACCCTAATATTGTTTTTTTTTTATGGGTCTATCATGCAACACCCTTTTACGTATAAAAAAAAAATTATCTTCCTTACATTAGTGCAAGATACAATTTTTTTTAATCGAAAATAAGAGTTTTAAAATCTTACGATTAAAAGTTGATTTTAAGTTTAAAAGACATAGATCGATTAAAAGTTAGAGTTGACTAGTAGAACCTGAAACATATGTTAACATTTTTAAAATTGAAAAAGAAAATCACAAAAAGAGCTTGTCGAAAAAAGTTATAAATTTTTAAAGAAGGCCCCGAAGAATTTCCACAAAAATTAAAAACAAATCATATCTCCTAAACTATCAAAAATCGCTGAACTTACATGGGGTATTTTCGGATACCCCTAGATATTAGGAATTTAATGTTTTTTATGACGTCACTATTTGGACAGGGTAACTGGGACATCGGTGCGCACCCTGTGACCTCTTTAAATTCAATTATTAATAATCAGATTGTACACACGGTTACATATCAAGCTATGCATTTCCAGTATAAGTTGACTTCTTATTGTACGAAAAGCCTATACAATGCGAGGTCAGCTAAAACTGTAAATCAATTTATAGCGTGATATGTGGTCGTTTATACAAGAAAAAATTGGACGGCGAACCCTAAACAAGGCCTGTATCTTGGGAGCCAATGATGAGGTACGTGTATGTGGAAATGGAAAAATGGATTGGCATGTTTCTTAATATTGATGAGAATGTTGTAATATGTCAAAGTTTACGCATGCTACTGCACAATAGGCTATTTTCCACCATCAATAAATTAAAAATCTAATTAGTCCGTCAGTTAGATTATCAAAAAATATTTGACCCGTATTTTTTCTTTTGTTACGTAAACCAACATTGACGAAGATACGACGCTTTTAAAATTCTCAATACGTCACACTTTCGTATAATTTTTAGTGAGTTCTGACGTCACGAGCCCCCACTCCCGAGTTTTGATGCGTTTTATCTTTGTCAATATTCATTGATTTACAAAAACAAAAAATACGTGTCCATTATTTTCCAATACTCTGACTGATGGACTAAATAGATTTTCAATTTATTGATGGTGGAAACTAGCCTATTACTAGCAAGAAGCTTCCCTAATTACATTAGAACCATTTGCTTGTGAATAGTTAAAGATTAAAAAACAAGAAAGAAGACTTAGTTATAGTCAGAAAGTATTCAGTTTTGTGCAATTTTAAATTATTTTATTTCTAATGCCACCTTTTGTTTTACTGGTGTTCATCAAGTATGTCTTGAGGATCGGCAGTAAACGCGTCACCAATCACCGATTTGTCTGTCATCTTGTGATTGTGAAAATGTATTTCCACGACTGCCAACAGAATAAGTAAGGATCACAGCTAAAGATACACCTAGATAACTCAGAGGAACTACTTCGCGCGCCAAAAATCGCACCAAGTTACGTTCAAAAATCGTAAGCCGCCACTTTCGCGCTCAGTCCTGTATACTGCTGGCTGGGTTAGCGTGAGTGAGAAAGAGCGCCTGTGACGTTATAGTAGGTAATAAAAAATATGGCACGCTTGGTTGGTTGGCTTGGGTGGTTCATACAGATCGTGATACTTGCGTTATCTAGGTCTATCTATATCTGTGGTGTGGTAAGGATGCAATCAGACCGACCACAGTCTGATGGCACCCCAGGAGCGTTTTTGCATTGCATCCAATCCTCGATCGAATAGACGGAGTTTGTATTGACTTCTGAGGAGGTACATATACACACAGGTCCAAGCCATAATGATCTTTATTGTCATTAAAATATAACGATAATTAAGATTATTTTGATTTGGACAACAATCCAACAGCAACCTTATTATAACGGGCAGCGGGATTGTCCGAAAGGGTTACCGCTGCCCCGGAACATAAAGGGCTAAGGAAGGAACACGCGTGGGTTTTAGTCAGTAAGAGTCTGACACTCCCTTCTGCTCCACCCAGAGCGGGAGAGGTCATTTGATGATTTCCCATCCTCAAAAAAAAAAACCTTATTATAACGTCATTAAAGATCACTGTCATTTTGCCAGTGATTCGGATCGGATGCAATGTAAGGGTAATAAGAAGAATATGTGGTTCATGGTCAGCATCGAACATTTACGTGTTGGTGATGATGATTCAGAACAATGACTCCGGTCCTGGAGGTGATGTCTGCTGTTCGATGAAGATGCAGGTGAAGAGTGTTCGGTCACACAGTTATCATCTGAAAAATTATGGAGCTGTTTTTGTAATTAATTTTAGTTGAGGAAATAAGGAAAATTTCTTAATTTTTAAGGAACTTTCGAAACGACTGGTTGACACTTCCCATGACCCAAGGGCTGGCTTTTACATTGGCCAGAGGCTAACCATTGCCATTCAACGTAGTAATGCCGCCAGTCTCTTGGGTACATTACCAGTCGACAGCGATGCGGATGAATTTTTCGACGCTATATTAATTTGTTTTTTTTTTTGTTTTAGTTAAGTTAGGATTTAATTTTGTTATTTGCTTCAATAATTGCTTTAAACAATATTAATTTTTCAAAAAGCAAATATTGATACTTTGATTTTAGTGATGATTTTTAAATACAGGGTCAAATTAAGTTAGCTAGCGAAACTCTGCAGACGTGATGGATATCGATATTTAAACATGATAAAATAAAAAAATAAAAAAGATTTGATGTTTTTTGGGGGCTCAATGACCGCTTGTAGTCTTGTTACTTGAAATATGAGTTGAGAAAACCTATTTTGTTTTGTTTGATCGTGTTTAATATGGATACTCCTCAAATCTGTAAAATTAACACAAAGAAGAAACAGTTTTTTTTACACTGATATTTTTCAAGTGACTACTCCAACTGTGGTCGATAACTCCACAAAAAACATCATTACATTCATTTCTTTTTGACTTTATTGTGTTTAATTATGGATACCCATCACGTCTGCGGAATTTCGCTAGCTAATTTAATTTGACCCTGTATAGCGTCTACCCTACTGATAATGATGACTGCTTCGTAAATGCATCTTGTGAATGATTCTCTCTTACTTCTTTCCACCATCATACACACTCTAACAAGAATAAGAAGGGCAATTATCGTAATTTTAAAAACGTTCACAGTCTGATCTTAGTCTCAATCTGTCAAAAATACCTCTAATTTCCATACATTTTGACAAGTTTTTGACATTTGTTTGTCGCCAAGATGAGCCTGCGACTAGATTTTGAACGTTTTAAATTACGAGAATTGGTCTTCTGATCAATATGCATAATAAATTTACATCGTTCGCTCTACTGGAATACAGGCGTCCTCTATGGGAGTGGAGAGAGTGGGCCGTAAACCACCACGCGGGTGGATATCAAACGTCTTCGAATTTTTGATTCCAGGACATATTGGTTTCCTCACGATGTTTTCCTTCATCATTTTGAGAGCAGTGGATTTGAACTTACAGCCTACAATTCAGGATCGGGGCCGGCACCACTGGGCCACCAGACCTCACCTTACCTCATCCAGCTGCATTTATCATATCACTAGCAGCGCCGCATGGTTGCACCCGCGATAGCTTCGATCCCGTCACAATATCGGCATAAAAAGTATCCTATGTGTTAATCCTGGTTATACTCGTAAACTATCTGTGTGCCAAATTTCATACAAATCCGTTCAACGGTTTACGCGTGATTGAGTAACAAACATCCAAACATCTTCACAAACTTTTACATTCATAATATTAGTAGGATGTGAACGTATAATTTAACCCGAGGTTGTAGATCATTGGGACATGCATCTCCGGGAAAACAACTGTGACGTGACCGTGACCGTAACCAACAAATGATATTTTGATGTTTGATTTGAGTCTCGCCCAGCCTCGAAGACACTACTCGTCTTGCATTAAAAATAGCAGTAAGTACTTCGGGATCATCATCATCGGTAGCATTGTTCCACTAGCTGTTGAGTATTAGGCCTCCTCCCTTTTGTGCCATGCTTCTCTGGTCTGTATGAGTCTCATCCAGGTCTGTACCGCAATCTTATGCAGGTCGTCCATACTGGCTACTTTTTTTTTTATTAACCTACGCTGTCAAAACACGCTGTCTGTGTGCAAAAGCCTCCTCCATACCCTTGTGGTATGCATCTAGGTCGACTCGCCACCTCTTCCTGGGGGCGGCGCCGTCCATTCTTAAATACTTACTCTTTAAAAAGCGGACGATTATTAACTTGACTGGACCCTTTTTTTGCAAAAAAAACTGAGTGTGTCCAGTTGGCGAAAACATAAAAGTGATTTAATTTAAGTTTCACTATGTGTACACGCGTAAGAATCTTGGCTTGTGCAGATGACGAACTAATAAATAATACTAATTTTGAGTTTCATCAACTGGACACAAGTGCGTCCAGTCTCTCGGGTCGAGTTGGTGAAAAACTCAAAAAAAAGCGCCAGAAAAAAACAAGCGCCTGAAGAAACAAGTGCTCACAAAGAAGAATATGAAATTAGAGAGTTCTGTTTATTTGTTATATTATTATATTGCCTTTATTTAACCGTAGTAAGGTGGTGGTGCTCCGGGGTAACCGGGGACAAACGGTATCCCAGGAATGTACGGGTTATATCCGGGGATATAGCCCGGGTTAAAGCCTGGGTAGTAAGGGGGTATCCAGGCTTCGATACTCTGAAAATAGAAATAAAACTTCATTAGGAGTCATTATTTTATTTAGGTAAATAGGTAAATTCGTGTTGACCGATAGACCATATTGCGAAGAATCAGATGGAGTCCTTGAACTCATACCAAATCATCTGCCTAGGTTTTTCCAACAATTTTGGGGTCGATTACTGTTACTGTGTCCCTTTGGTAAGCCTGGTTTTCAGGCTTTGCGGACTTCTGACTATCCGTAACGACTGTCAAAGATCTGCAAATGTCAGCCTTTCCGAGGCGCGGAGGGGTTTTGATATTTAATGGATGGTCACGAAAAAAAGTTGAAGTTGGTCCACGGACCGACTTCGACAAGCGTAGCATTACCTTCGATCGACCTATGCGGCTGTTATTATTTAGACACGAGCCCCTCTGAGCTGATACCATATACGGTCCAGAAAATAAGTGTGTGACTCCTCAATATATTATTTGTCAAAGAAATTATAACAAGCTTGTAGGCATTAGATACGATAACGTTAATATACAAAGTTGCTGTATCTAAGCATGTACCGTGTTTCCATTAAAATCCAAGAAACCATTTCAGGTTTACAAGCTTGAGAGTAATGCCAAACAAAACACATAAAAATTTCACATACTATACATAAATCGCTGAATGTAATAATAATACTCAACAAACCAATGATTTGGTTGCGAGGCTTGTGGCTAAGTAAAACAGCTGCAAGGGCCGATCGATCAGGTTAAGCTATGCTTGCCGAGGTTGGTCCGTGGATGGGTGATCATCTTTATATACCAAGAACCCTCCGTGCCTCAGAAAGCACGTTAAGCCGTTAGTCCCGGCTGTTATTCGTGAATTTTTGACAGTCGAGTCGGGTTGTCAGAAGCCCGAAAATCTGACAACCAGACTTACTAAGGGGTATCGTAATAACCCAGTAATTGGGTTGTGGAGATCAGATAGGCAATCGCTCAATGTAAAATACTGGCCTTCAGCTGCATCCGGTTAGACTGGACGCCGACCCCAACATAGTTGGGAAAAGGCTATGCAGATGACGAAACCAATTATTTGGTTCGGTCAACGAAATAATGGAAAAAGGTCTTCTTATATCCGATCTGCGTAGATCGGACGACAATGACTTCATGTCAGCAGCATTTGTTTAGAAGCCCATTCTAACCTAAGGAGATGTGATCAGTTATGTGATCGATGAGGCATCGTGATGATAACTATCACGATGTATTCTCTGATGGGTATGCAGAGATGTTGGTACACCCAAATGTCGACAGCTTTGTTTAGGTCCTATGTAATAGGGGGACAAGCCTATCGAGTCATTAACTAATAACATATTGTCTGACCGGAGATCGAATCTAAGACGTTATGCTAAGCAGTCGTACTTGTGACCACTAGACCAGGGATCCCCAAACTATTTTGGACAAGTGACCCTTTTTCCAAAATGAACTGTTACCTCAGACTCCCATGGCCAAATTACCTACTTTTGAGATCAACCCCGTCGACCCCCAAAATTAGTTTTCGTTTATGTCGACCCCTAGGACCCCTTGGGCACAGTAAATATACAGTAAAACATCTTCATACAAACGTGCCGCTCTCGGTTTGAATGTGTGCGTGCGCGCCGCGCGCCATGTCGGCACGCGATTTCGCGCACACGCTAGCATAATATATGGGGGAATAAGGTGGCGGCAGTGCGGGCTGTGCAGCGCGACTGTGAGCACGCGCGTACGCTACATGACCGCTTGCGTTCGTCAACTCTCGCCGGCGCGGGCGGCGGACACTTGTCGTAAATTACGAGTATCATGACTTCAAAAAGGGGAAAAAAATATTGTAGTGTTTTCGGGTGCCTCAATAATGATTTCGCAAACCCGGACTTATCATTCTTCATACTTCCTACTCAACCAGAAATGTAAGTACCTACTTATACTTAAATATTATTAGAAAATATGGTATTGTATTGTTTATTTCACAGTTTATTTGCTTTATTAAGAGCGTAGCCGAGTCGCATTTTTCTGAATACTATGTTTAGAGCTAAAGTTTATTTTAAGAAGTCTAGTTTTACTATAAAATAGAGGATTGAGTACGAAACATCGTTTAGGTAAACATATTTTTCGCGTAGGTATAGTTGTAATAAGGGCAATTTCACAATAATTAATATTGCAAATTAATTACTTTTGAAATTATTATTTTTTCTATTGTCTGATGTGTTGTTCAATCCAAATATGGTTCCGGTAGTCTGACGATCGACTTATATACTTGTGTGTACATCGCATTTTTTTGGCCGGCGTTCGGGTCGGCCACTTGACACTTGTTTTTGTTTCGCTTATCGTATGAAAAAAATGTGTTAAGAGGTCTGTTCTTTTTGTTTATTATTGTAAGGTGATGTGTATTATACTAAATGCAACAGTTATTTTTGTTAGATATGGTTTCATTTTGTAAATATAACGACTTTTGTATACAAAACTGGGAAACCTGGGAAATAGTCCATCACGCTACCTTCAAGTTCAAATTTGTAATACATTATTAGGTGAATCTACACAAAACCCTACGTCATCAGATAGTTAGATATTAAAGTAAGGTATCATGAAAGAAAAATAATATGCTTTTTATTCTATAAATTTAGATCAAGTGCTGCTTGTTCGAAAATATTAACTAAAAGTAAAAGTGACAACCCTGGGTATCAACGCAAGAGTAGGCTAATAACTCGGCGGGCGGCCTTAGATAACCTACTGTATATTTACTGTGCCTTGGGGTCGATATCGACCACTTTGGGAATCCCTGCACTAGACAAAGAGTTAGTCATAGTTAGCCGTGTATGGGATCATCATCAGATATTCCTTTTGGTTTACTTTTTAGATTTTTATTTTGGCTGTCCTCGTCTCTTCTTCTTAGCGTGTCGATAGCAATCTAAATGGACTCGGCCCAGAATTCGACTACTAGTTTGGCGCCATCACCAGCGTCCATCAGTTCCTGTAACGTGCAGCTGACAGGACACGCAGGACACGATATTAAGTGTCCCATCGTTTGTGGAACAGCATCACATTTACACTACAAGGCGGAGTCATCTAAGAATCTCCACCTGAACAGGTTTTCCTTGCTTCGGCCAAACCGGGTCGGGAGTCTGTTTAAGGACTTCCAGGTTACCCAAGGTAACGAACGGCTGTCGTCTTTAAAGAAAACCAGCAATTTATACCACTATTTTGGAAGCGAATCATAAGGTATTTGATCGTTTTCCGGCCAGCGGGATACTTGCGTAACATACTTGCCCCGATTCTGTTGTTCACAAACTAAATTAAATTTAAGTTCAGTGCATCTTTTTCTTTCTATTTCAATATGAAATGGACAGAAGATTAATATTAGTTCGGTCCTGTCAAATTAGTCAGCGTCTGACGTAAATTGACGTATTTTTAATAGCCAATTTTTTAATCTCGTCTAACTTGTCTATGGATTATCTTATTTGATAGGTCTAAACTAATAATTTATCTTCTGTCCTTTTCGTAATGAAATAGAAAGAAAAAGATGCACTGAACTTAAATTTATTTTAGTTTGTGAACAACAGAATCGGGGCCAGTGTCTGACTTGAGGATCGAACCCACGACGTCATGCTAAGCAGTCCTGCTTGTGACCACTAGATCAAAGAGTAAGCCTAGTCGGCCGTGTATGGGATCATCATAAGATAATCCATTTGGTTTACTTTCTAGCTAGATTTTTCAATCAATCAATCTATCATGTTTATTTTTATTTTGACTGTCGTCGTCTCTACTTTTAGCGTGTCGACAGCAATCTAAATGGACTGAGCCCAGAATTTGACTACTAGTTTGGCGCCATCACCAGCGTCCATCAGTTCCTGTAACGTGCAGCTGACAGGACACGCAGGACACGATATTAAGTGTCCCATCGCTTGTGGAACAGCACCACATTTACACTCCAAGGCGGAGTCGTCTATGAATCTCCACCTGAACAGGTTGTCCTTGCTTCGGCCAACCCGGGTCGGGAGTCTGTTTAAGGACTTCCAGGTTACCCAAGGTAACGAACGGCTGTCCTCTTTAAAGAAAACCAGCAATTTATACCACTATTTTGGAAGCGAATCATAAGGTATTTGATCGTTTTCCGGCCAGCGGGATACTTGCGTAACATACTTGCGCCGATTCTGTTGTTCACAAACTAAATTAAATTTAAGTTCAGTGCATCTTTTTCTTTCTATTTCAATATGAAATGGACAGAAGATTAATATTAGTTCGGTCCTGTCAAATTAGTCAGCGTCTGACGTAAATTGACGTATTTTTAGTAGCCAATTTTTTAATCTCGTCTAACTTGTCTACGGATTATCTTATTTGATAGGACTAAACTAATATTTTATCTTCTGTCCTTTTCGTAATGAAATAGAAAGAAAAAGATGCACTGAACTAAATTTAGTTTACTTTGTGAACAACAGATCGGGGCCACTATCAGTAGTAATGGTTTTCATTTTGACAAGTTCAAGAACATTCATTGCGTTATTTTACGTTGTTGAGCAGATAAATTTTTCAAACATATGAAGCAATGCATTAGCAATATCCTTCAAAATGATTCAGATCGTTATTGATAAAGTGTCACGTAATTAGGGTTTTATCTACATCCGGGACAACTTTAAAATAAAAAATCTACGAACCTGAACCAAAGCGAGAAGAGCCACAATTAAAACCAAAAAACCAACCGTGGAGGCCATCTTGAATTTACACTCCGTTAATTCAAATTCAAAACTTTGACAACGAGCGTGGTAATCACTGCTTTATACCCAAATTGTCGTCAAATCTCATTGTAGTTAATATTAACAGAACATGGGTCTAATATCACGCTTGGAGTAGCGACAAACAATAGAAACGTTTTAAAGGTAAAATAACAGTAATTTGATATTACATGAAAGGCGTGAGGTTTTGGAGTAAGTAATCGGTTTGCACTTAGGTGCATAGCTATTCACAACTACTCGATACGCTTCCGTACCGTATGGAACATCAATCAATGTTATCGTAGGAGTCTTCTAAACGCTGTTCACAAGTCCAAAACACAAAATTTTGTCAGTTTAAATCAAATAGACGACCACTATTCTTCCGACAGCTGTTTGCTGTCGGGGACAAGACTAATCAGGATATTGAAATGTGTCATTTTCGATACGATAACTTGTCGTATGGTTGTGAATTAGGGTGCTGGTTAGAGAGGTAAGTAGGTATTGTGCAATAATACTGGATTGTGGAATAGCTCTGATGGCGAAGAAAAGTTTGGGCAGTATATTTTTCTTTAGTTGGCAGCTGTATTCTACTTGGCATTTTATGATCAGCATTTTGTTATTAACAGTGATTAGGATAATAATATCGATGTAAATTATACAGCAACCAATGAAATGCCTTTTTGGAACAATAAATTATATTTTATTTTAACACTTATTTATAATAAATAACCTTATAATTAAATCGTAGACACTATACACTATACAATTGAGGAACTTTAGACGTAGGGCCAAACCAATGTTTTATGCTGGCTACCGAACATTGTCGAAGGAAGAAATGATTAACACAGGTAATCAAAACAGATCATTCATGGAAAACAAATCGTTATCAGTCATCATTGAATAAGGACTCTGGAAATCCAGCCTCGGATTCACGGAACCATACTGAGTCAAAACTGGATCAGAATATGGCGAACTTGGACCTAAAGCTTCATAAGGCGACATTAAAGACATACTATGTCTTTTAGGTTTATAAACCTGAGCCATATTGGGTTCAGAAAAACTTGATGACCCTACGAAGTTCGAATTTGGCATAGCAACTGGAGCTTGGGAGTAATAAGGACTTGTATTTGTTTCTGAACAAGGCGGAATTTCCTTCGTTTTTGACTCAGCTGGAGGAGGTGCATTTAAAATGTTACTTACTATAAGTAGTTGCAATGCTATTGCTAAATTATTGAGTAGCTTAGAATCTATGCTGGAAGGATTTGCTGGCTTTATTTCAGCTGGTCTTTGAATAGGTAGCTGTTGTAAAATAGAAATCAGATTAGGAAGATCTAGAGCTGAAAATGAGGGTATTCCAGTTGGAGGTCTAGGTTGATTGACTACATGGTTAGAAGGTGGTGTTGTCTGTTGGACGGCCGGTAACTGTTGTAATCTTAAAGCCAGTTCAGGTAGAGCTAAGCCGGAGAATGAAGGCAGTCCAGTTGCAGGTCTAGGTTGGTTGGTCGGTGCAATGTTGGGAAGTGGTGCAGGTTGCTGGTTAACTGGTCCGGTGATTGTGTGCGTTGATTGTGGTGTCCCTGTTAGCTGGAGGTACTGCTGCATTGTTGGCTGCGCGTATACTGATAAGACCTGGAAAGAAAAAGAATTCAGTTAGAATTTAAGATATTTAATTTTTGTTACTTCTGCATAGTTAGTCACAAACTTTGTTTTCTGACGTGGCAAAATACACTTACGAATAACTTATTTAATTTTCTATCCCAGAAAAGCAGGACAAAGCCTTTTAGGCAAATAATTTTAGGCTAAAAATCGGCTTTAACGTAGACGCTTTTTGTTTACGGTCGAATGGCCTGAAGGCAAATCGGTTTGGGCCGTTCAGACTAAATACCCAAAATAGGATAGATTCCTTCTGTCTTCTGAGATACATATTTCTTTTAATATGCAAGTTATTATAATGCTTATAACGCCGCTTGTAATACCAACAGACATTGATGATCTTTTAAATCATTATTTTGCTTAGGTAAGGCCAACACGGGTATAAACCGGCTATAGACCTTTTTAATGTAATGAAGGTTATCAAACGGAAAAAAAGTTATTAAGGCAGTCATCGATTTCATACCAAAGATCAAAATATTCATTACTGATTCGGACTGCCTCATTGGTCTAGTGATCAAAAGCGCATGAGCTGCTGAACATGAGGTCCAGGGTTGAATTCCCCACGGTGGAGCTTACGATGGAGGTCTGCCCCGCGTGGGCGGAACACCGCCGTGTTCTAGTAGAGGCGATCGGCAGCGGCGGCGACCTCTCGCGCCCGGCCCTGGTTCAAGCCATGGTCCGGGGCGAGAGGGAGTGGAAGGCAGTCACCTCCTTCTGCGAAGCAGTCATGCTAGCGAAGGAGGTGGCGGGACGGCTGAGGGAAAGAGCCTCACCTCCCGGCCGCCGCGGGAGACGCTCCGGGCGTCGGGAGTCGCGTGACGACTCCCGGCCACCGTAGGCGCGGGCCTGCAGGCGGAGAGTAATGGGTAACTCTCCGTCCGATCAGGACCAGGCCCGTGCTGGACGGCGCGTACGTGTTCCACGAGCGCCTCAAAGAGATGTCAGCAATAAGGAAGGGGCCCGAAAGGGCCGTAGCCTGCCGGGGCAGCGGGATTGTCCGAAAGGGTTACCGCTGCCCCAGAACATAAAGGGTAAAGGAAGGAACACGGGTGAGTTTTAGTCAGTCTGACACTCCCTCCTGCCCCACCCTGAGCGAGGGGTCATTTGATGATTTCCCATCCTCAAAAAAAAAAGCCCGGGGTGTGGATTTATGCCCGGTTGACAGCATTGGGCTAGTCCCCCTGTTATATGGGACTTAACCTTTAAGCGGGCGCGCGGTCATTTGTACGACAGCGGTCATGCATAACCTAAAATACCTATTGGATATTTCAGGGATTTAAAACACACTAATTATTTTTTTTTGTATTTATCACATTATCATTACGCTAGGATATAAAACAAAATTATAAAATCAAAATAATATTCTAATTTTCTTTGGATTAGTAAGCAATTTGGCATCATAAATTTTGCTTATCTAACTTTCGTGTGTTTGCGTGCTTTCGACGCCTGCGCCGGCTAAAACAAATGCGATCTATGCACTCCGGAGGGTGCGGGTAGGGGAGTTAAACAGTTTATTTCGTGAAATGACAGGCTTCTAGGGATGGGAAATACATGCGACAAGACATAACGAAAAATGTATTGAGAGCGGTCGATGACGCCGCGCGCCTATTTGAAGGTTAAATATATAATTGGCGAAATGTGGGTTGTTTTCTTTGGGTGCACCTCTGCTTAACCCTTTAAGGAAAACAACGGGCGTAATCTTATGTTATCATAATCAAAATAAGCAACACATACCTTACAAACAAAACTCTGCATCAATAAAAAACAAAAGATCCTTCGCGCCATGTTGCCACAGATCAATAAATTAATTAAATACTATCAAATTAATAATCTAACTCATTGATATAGTCACTGTTATCGCTTATTTTATAAAGTGACGTAATTATAATCTTATGTGCATCTACAGATAAGGATGATGTGTGATTTATCTGGTCTAAATGATGATCATATTTTTCTAAGAGATGCTGATAAGAGTAGCCTATAGATTAGTTCTTGGTTGATAGAAGATTTTTAGTGCATAATGATTATTGAATAGAAACAAATTAAATTTGTCGACTTAGCACACGAGGTTGTTAAAATGTGGAATGTAAGATCGAGTGCCATTTTGCCGATTATCGTACCGGCAATGGCCGAAAGTCTCGATTAACATCTCTCGAGGCTCTCGTTAGGCGGTTGGATCAAGGGCCTGATTCAGAAGGCAGTTCTCCTCGATACGGTTCGCATCATGAGGAGGTTCTTGTCTTTGGAGCCCTAACCAACGTTAGCTTGTACCCTACCGGCGGATTGTTATTTTTTATTATATTTATAAATGTTTTTTTACAAAAATGTGTCCAATAAGTATAAAAATAAAAAAACGAAATACCTAGGTAATAATATTCTCTCGACCGATTTCCGTCACGGTGGCCAATCTCAACGGAGATTAGGTACGTAGGAGATATTAAAGTGCACAAGTGAATACGCAAACACAGACAAATGCACTCTCTGTTCCTTTACTCTCATCTGACCAGAGAATTGAACCCAGAAAAGAAAACCGTCATCATCTGCCTAGCTTTTTGCCAACTTTGTTGCGGTCAGCTTCCAGTCTAACCGGATGCAGCTGAATTCCAGTATTCTTTTCTATACATAACAATTCACTTATGAAAATCAACAATACCGGTGTCACATACATTTAATGTTAATGTGTTCGTAACCTCATTTACAATTCCGGAACAGACTTTCGATGCAGTTTCCGGAGTCACTTTGAACGCAGTAATAATTTAAATGACGTGGGTCGTATGTCCGGTTTGATCCATGTAAATAATGTTAAGTTAAAAACCTAGATACTGTTCGACTAGGGTTCCGTATCCTAAAAGGAATAAATAGAATCCTTATTAGGATCACTTCGTTGTCCATCCGTCCATCTGTCCGTCTGTCAAGACTCTTTTTCTCAGAAAAGCGTAAAGATATCAAGTTTAATATCAAATATGTAAGTTTACAGTCCCTTGGGGCTCTAAAAAAATCAAGCTTCTAAGTCAACGCATTAAAAAATACAGCAATTCTCTTCTTCTTAGCGTGTCGATAGCAATCTAAATGGACTCTGCCCAGAATTCAGCTACTTGTTTGGCGCCATCACCAGCGTCCACCAGTTCCTGTAACGTGCAGCTGACAGGACACGCAGGACACGATATTAAGTGTCCCATCGTTTGTGGAACAGCACCACATTTACACTCCAAGGCGGAGTCGTCTATGAATCTCCACCTGAACAGGTTTTCCTTGCTTCGGCCAACCTGGGTCTGGAGTCTGTTTAAAGACTTCCAGGTTACCCAAGGTAGCTCATGTCCAGGTGGGAGGACTTCAACGGTTGGAACGAATGGACACGGCCATTTATTTGACATAAATACTCGCAAATCAATCAAAACTTAACAGACCTACTTCCCGAATCATGAGCAATAAAAAAGGTCTGCACACAACACAAGTAAAGGAAAATGTCTGAAAATTATTAATTATTTTGTAATTTTATTACATAAAAAACTAGTTAAGTGCGTGTCGCACGACACACAATGAAGGATTCCGTAGTTGGTATGAATTTATTCCAAAAACTAAGTAACCTAACATTGAAGTTGAAAAACATGTTCTCGCATACATCGATATACAGGGTTATTTGTAAAACACCAGCAACCTCTTAAGAGGTCATTGTACTCATCATTATGAACAACTTTTACCATGGGACCAAACCTGAAATCACGAAAAAAAAATCAGCTGTTCCCTACATTTTGACGAGTTACACGAACATAAATGTAGGGAACAGCAGATATTTTTTTCGCGATATCAGGTTTGCTCCCATAGTAAAAGTTGTTCATAATGATGAATACAATGACCTCTTAAGAGGTTGCTGGTGTTTTACAAATAACCCTGTATACGTCGAGGTCAATTCTCCAATTGCAAATGTAAGTTTGTAAGCGCAAAAATATTTTTTATATAAAAACTTCGTTGTCCTCCATCTGTCTGTCAAGTGTATGTGTTACAACGTTCTTATGATAAGCAATTGATATTTATTTACTTCATAGCTTGTATTATGTACAATTACATACATTCGTAGAACGTTATTATGTTATCTTTTTCGAAATTAATTTGATGTCTGTGATTTTTTCGAAATCCTTGTAATTGTAGTATATAAAGAGGTTGTACATTGTCATTATTATAATTTACAAAATGGCCGCTTTATTGTTAATTGTTTGTGCTTCTTTGGCTTGCCAGGTAAGTAGTTTGTGCACTTAAATTGTTTTTCATCTTCACTACTCTCAAAACGGAGAAAGAAAACATCTTGAGGAAACCAACATGTCTTAGAAGCGGAAATTCGAAGACATGTTACATCTACCAACCCGCACTGGGCCCGCGTGGTGGATTACGGCCCACTACCTCGCACGGAGAGGAGGCATGTGTCTCAGCAGTGGGTACATTGTAGACCATACCTTATGCTAAACAGATTTCATGCCATCCGTTTCAATTTCACACATTTCTTAGACAATATTTAACCAAACTAATAACCAAAATACTTTTTTTTCAGACGCAAGCTCATTTCCTGCCACGTTTACCGTGTCCACCACCAGTGCCACCACAAAACTGCAACCCACCACCTCAATTATGTAACTCACCGCCAATAATTTGTAACGAACCACCAGTAATCTGTAACCCACCACCAGTTGTCTGTAACCCGCCACCAAAAATCTGTAACCCTCCACCAGTTGTCTGTAACCCTCCACCTGTAGTCTGTAACCCGCCACCTGTCATCTGTAACCCGCCACCAGTAATCTGTAACCCGCCACAAGTATGCACCACTTCACCACAAGTGGTCACCACCATTGTAGATAATTCAGTTTCAAATTCTCTTGCCAACGCCATTCAACTGCTAATTGTAAGCAATCTTATAGAAAATACTATGAAACCGCAATGTTGTTGTGAACCTATTCCGACTGTCTATTCTCCTGTCATTGATTGCCTAGCACCTCAAAACAATCCTTGTAACTGTAACAGATATGAACCCATCATCACCCCTTGTGAGATAATTGCTCCATGCCCTTGTGAACCTATAGAAATTATACCAAATGTGTGCTACCCAGAAGTCTTGCCAATACCCAATGTTTGTTGTAGTTGTGGGTGTGATGCACCGAATTATTGTATAACGACTGTTGTGCCAAATTATGGGTGTGTGTGTGACGGAATTGGACCTAACATTGGATGTGGTTGCGGCTTTGACTATTGTGGTCCAAAGTGCGGATGTGGTGACATCCAGAACTTCTTACCAACCGTTTGTTGTGGGTGTAATTCTTGTGGACCAAAGAGCATTGGGTACGAACTTTTGGCCAATATATTGGGGCCAAGGTGTGGTTGTTGTGACGGGCCATTATTTCCTCCACAATGCTGTAACTGTGGGTTCCCCAACCAGCCAGTTGGAATCAATGTGGAGTCTTTAAGCTATATTGATCCTTGCTGTTGTCCTAATAGAATCTATTATTAATATCTTAAGAATTTTGTTGAGTCTGTTCTTGTGTTTTAATCGAATAAGTAAATAAGACACCCCTTCAAAATGGTTGAGCTGAATAGTGCTATAACCCATGCGTCATGTTCGTGAACGGGCGCCGTCAGTAGAGACTGGTCATCTCTTTGCTGCCATGGCTTATTTTAATTTAATATTTGAATTGTTTTCTTTTTTATCTTTTCATTACGGACGCTTTTTTTTTCGTTATTGATGAAACCAATACTTTTTCTGTTTGTTTGTCGCATGAATGATGTAACCAATACTTTGTTTTATTTGTTTTTGTTATTTAAAAGAGTGTCCGTGGAGGTTCTTCCACATTCTTCTCCATAGGTTTGGAATGGGCGACTAGCTTCAACTTTCTGACTGACCGACCCCTTGACAATTCAAAAGTGCCTGTAACTGGTTTACTTGAAATGCTTTAAGTTTGAGTTTAAATAAATAGTTTAAAAATAGTTTCTCTTGTTTTCTTAAAATAACCATACTTTCTTCTTTTAAACCGATGGTAATTCCTTATACAAAATTATTTACTGCCACGTTGGTCTAAAAGTATCAAGTGAGAAAGCTTAGTCGTCCTGGGTTTGATGCTCAGCGGGGTAATTGCATAAAAAACTGACAGTAGCAATGGGTTTCCTTTTGACAGTTCAACAACATCCATTGCGTTTTTTTGCGTTGTTGAGCAGACAAGTTTTTGTTAACATTATAAAGCAATGAATTAGCAATATCCCGCTCGTTTGTGGAATGCATTGCCTGTTGAAATAAAACGCGCGCAGTCGTTACATGTGTTCAAAAGACTCGTAAAGGAACACTACTTGTCTTTGTGATATTGTTGTCTTAACTGCAATCATCTACTGTCTTCTTTTATTTTCTTTGCCTATATATTTAGTATGTATGTATTTAAATATCTATAATTTTGGATATGTATATATTTTAGTGTATTGTATACATAATATTTGTACCAGCGACAGCCCCATTTTATGTCCAGGAAAATCACTGTCCATCCTAAGGTTGCCTGGAAGAGATCGCAGAAAGCGATAAGGCCGCCCATTGTATATTTTGTAGTGTTTGATGTATCTTTACTCGTTGTATTTTTGTGGTGTACAATAAAGTATATATAAATAAATATCCTTCAAAATGATGCAGATTATGACTGTAAGTGTGTTACGCGAGTGAGGATTCCATTAGGTAGTAATTTCTCAGCAAAAACTCTGGGTTTTTATCTAACATGTTTTCAGGGTGCCGTACCTCAAAAAGAAAAAAAAAACAGAACCCTTATAGGATCACTTTGTTGTCCGTCCATCCATCCGTCTGTCTGTCAAGGCCCTTTATCTCAGAAACGCGTGGAGTTATCGAGTTGAAATTAAAATCATATACTCAAGTTTACGGTAGTTTATACCGCAAAAAACGTATATTTCGACACTCTCAAGGGAATCAAAATGTATAGTGTAGGTACTTCCCGTTGATCTAGAATCATGAAATTTAGCAAGAAGCAAGGTCATGCAGCACAAGTACAGAAAAAATCCTAAAACCGTAAATTTGTAGATAACTACATTACAAAAAAAAAATCACGTCAAATTTCTTTTATTTTTAGAATGAAAATGCAGAAAATAAGCACAATGCAGAAATTAAGTTGTGCTCCACAAGATTATACGTTAATATTATTACAAACGCTAGATTTACATTGTTTAGTTTTATTATAATCCTTATAACGGATAAAAGTGGCCACTATTTTTGGCGTCTTTACTTAATCCATGGTAACATTCTGTGTGTTGATCTCCCTGCCACCTTGAGCGAGTTGGTTTTTGTGGACTGCTAAAGATAGCACAGTCATAAAAAAGTCGACGGGTGTCGTGGAAACTTGGTTGGAATGAAGCTCCTTTCGCTGTATATTATGTACTAGCATCTGTCCGAACTTCGTCCGCGTAAATTTTTTTTGTTTCCATGACCAACCCCGTCGCAACGTGTCGCCGGCCTGCGCTATTACTTCGTTTTCGCTTGGCGAAAACTTCAGACTTTTTTTCTTTTTGCTCAACTCCTAAGGGTCCTAGCGTCAAGTTTAATAGAATATAGCCTTCCTCAAGAACTGGGATAGCCCAAACGCAAAAATATTTTTATATATGCGACCAATACTTCCAGAGATTTAGAGCTATCAAACCGTGTTCCAAACAAACAAACTCTTCAGCTTTATTATTAGTATTATTTTAAAACTATGATATCTCCTAAGATATACATTGAAATCAAATGATGTCAGAGGCAATTTTGTTCAAAATTAAATACATGTGATGAATAACGTATTTATTTGGATAAGGATTAATACCATGTTTATAAAAACACCTTCGCAAATAATGCATTATTTTAGAACAAATTTGGTTAGCATAAAAGAGGTTATAGTGAGCTAACCTTAAAAGATAGACATATGCTGTCGCGGACTTTTTTTAAAAGCTTTTAAAGGGGAACAATTCTGTCATATATGATTTTTGCGAAACTTTAACCGTTTACGCAGCGCACGCAGCGGAAGCTCTCAATAGGAAAAAAATCCCCCGATTTTGAAACATTCTTCATTGGTGCTCCGCTCCTATTGGATTTAGCGTGATGATATATAGCCTATAGCCTTCCTCAATGAATGGGCTATCTAACACTGAAAGAGTTTTTCAAATCGGACCAGTAGTTCCTGAGATTAGCGCGTTCAAACAAACAAACTCTTCAGCTTTATAATATTAGTATAGATTAAATGACAAGCACTGTGAAATAAATTAACAACGTTAGAGAGCAACAATTTTTTTTAAAGCGTTGTGTCAGCCAAATCGGTACACTTTTTTCGGTCTAGATCTCATTCGCCAAGTGTAGTAGTGTGTGTGTTCGAGGGTGTGTGTGTAGTAACTTGCATAAAAATAAGACACAATATTTTTTAAGTTTAAAATAATTTAATATCCGACAAGTAAATTATCATTTAATAAAAGGTAAAAACGAGACACAATATTATTTTAGTCTAAAATAAATTAATATCCGACATATAAATTAACACTTAAAATTTACACCTCTTAAAATTAACCTTAAACATTTCCTAACATACTCATGATAGTGTTGAGCAACCCATTAACATTTGCAGGACCTCCTGAAGGAGAGTTAGGACACGGAATTGTAGGAGCAATGACCCTATGAGGCATCACGTTAGGCGTAGGAGAAACAAAGTTAGGATTACCAATATTAGATGGATAAATATTAGAACCAACTATATTAGGAGGAATATAGTTAGCGATGACGTTAGGAGAAACGTTAGGAGCAATGATGCTAGGAGAAATGATGTTAGGAGAAAGAGGGTTACTACAACCACAAGACAGAATAGGCGATGATATTATTTCATTCAAAATCGGAGCTGCGAACCGCTTACCTACATCAGAATTCTGACTATTCTGCAGTAAATTACTGACAATCATTAGTTGTATAGTGTTTGCTAGGTTCTGACAGACTTCAGGCGAGCAGTCAGTGATGATTGTAGTGCTAGGCGGAGCGGCGACGCTAGGAATAGGAACTATGCTGTTGCAAGGAGGCTCGTTAATCACTGTAGGATGTAGCTGGTTGATAAAGTTGTCAGTTTCAATCAAATTTTCCCCGGTTGGTCTGTTGATAAAGTTGTATGGTGGAGGGCGAAGCACCTGTGACGAGGCCATCTGGAAAAAAATATTTGCGTTATTACATTGTTGGCTGCTCTCTAAATGGCGAAGGAAAACGTTGTGAGGAAACCGGCATGTCCCAGAGCCAAAAATTCTAAAACATGTGCCATCTACCAACCCGCACTGGGCTGGTGGTAGATTATAGCCCACTCCCCCAAGGCCTGTGTCCCAGCAATGGAAACATTATAAGCTGGCCCCGAATATTTATTTATTTATTTATATATACTTTATTGTACACCAGAAAATAATTAGTCAGCGCCTGACGTAAATTGACGTATTTTTAGTAGCCAATTTTATAGTCACGTCTAAACTTGTCTATGGATTATCTAATTTGACAGGACTAAACTAATATTTATCTTCTGTCCTTTTCATATTGAAATAGAAAGAAAAAGATGCACTGAACTTAAATTTAGTTTAGTTTGTGAACAACAGAATCGGGGCCAATGTATTTTTTTGGTTAGGTACAATCTCTAAAAAAAAAAGATTCAATTAAATACACTATATTGACTGTGTTAATGTTATAATTTTATTTGCCCATAAAGAAACAATTTAAATTCAAAGTTCTATCTACACCAATATTATGAAGCTGAAGAGTTTGTATGTTTGGTTGAACGCGCTAATCTCAGGAACTACCTACCTGTCACATTTAAAAAAATGTCACTTTTTGCGTTTGATAGCCCTATTTTTGAGGAAGGCTATAGGCTACATAACATCATGCTAGGACCCAAGCAAAAACAAAAAGAAGTCAAAAGAACGCGAAGCGATAACTAAGTAATAGGGCGATGCTATGCGACGGGGTCGGTCGGGCGAGCAAGAAATTTCACGCGGACAAAGTGACGGGGCAGAAGCTAGTGGAAAGTCTAAGCGTAAAAATACTTATATTAATACAATATTAAAATGTAAAATATTACTACAAATTATGTTATAACTTATAAGTCTACATGGTACCTGATTATGTAAAGCCACCAACGAAACAACTATTACAAACTTCATTTTGAAAATAAAATATTACAAATATGATCTTAGATCCACTGCTTTTATTGAAATAAACAATATAAAATGTTACTCCATTATTTATCCTGCAGTTATCTTAAAATCGTGTCTTATCTTTTATTTAAGTAAGTATATTAATTGATATAATAATTATTAAGTACTTATCTAAACTGTAGGAAAAATAAAATTAATTTTGATTACAAAGTTAAGTATCAGTTTTCGTAACACGTAATCATAAAACTTTTATTATTAACATTTTTTATTTAAGTTTTGTTGTACGGTCAGCAACGAATGATTGCCAACTTCGGATAAGTTGCTGACTGTATCAATTGCTAGAAATGTTTATATGATATTTGGTTCTTGCAGTTGATCATTCTCGTGGTAGGTACCTAACGTCGCCTAACGTAACTAACGTCATAATTATCGTCGTACCAAGATGAGAACTTCACTACTGACAGTTAATACGATTAAGGGTTGATTTTACCAGTCAGATATATTTTTGTGGAATAAGTATAACGTGTGACAGTTCTAGTATGGAAAAACTACCAAAAATTTTACATTTTTCGACAAATCCTTCTCTGTTCAGGCCGCTCGTTTATGGAATGCATTGCCAGTTCAAATAAAACGCGCGATAGAGACTGGTGAAGGAACATTACTTGTTGTTGTGATCTTGTTTTCGTAACGCAATAATCTGTAGTCGTCATTTATTTTCGTTGTTTGTATGTATATTTAGTATGTATTTATTTATGTATCTATTATACAGCTTATATGTATATACATACATATATATTATTATCTATGTATCTATTATAGTATATTATGTTGCACCACTGACAATCCCATTTTTATATATCCACGCAATCACTGTCCATTCCAAGGTTGCCTGGAAGAGATCGCAAAAAGCGATAAGGCCGCCCATTGTATGGTTTGTAGTAATAATTGCTTTTTTTTGTTATGTATTTTCTGGTGTACAATAAAGTTTATATAAATATAAATAAATAAAAATTCAAAATTTGCTCTCAGGTCAGAATCAGACTTATACTGGGTATAACAGTTTGGTAAAATGCGGCCTAAGGACTGATTTACAATCATCCCATAACTTTATTCGAGGAATAATTTTGAAATTTTGACAGTTATTTCATACAAAATCTGTCAAACATCAATTTTATTCCTCGAATAAAAGAGTTATCGGCCGCCCAGCCCGCGTGGTGGATTACGGCCCACTCCTTCTTACCGAGAGGAGGCCTGTGTCCCAGCAGTGGGAACATTTATAGGTTGATGATGATTTTCAAGCCTTTCTCCAAGATCTCTTCCCAAGCTATGAATAATCGCGGGTGTTTCGGAAAGTATTAACTTGTAAACCATTGGCGAGGGAGTTCTAAAAATAACTCTGTACCACTATAAACATGTTTCACCGTGTATAGTTGAAAATCCTTCGATAGAGATTAGGTAAATCACTACATAGTATAAAACAAAGTAGCTTTCTCTGTCCCTTTGAATGCTTAAATCTTTAAAACTACGCAACGGATTTTGATGCGGTTTTTTTTTATAGATAGAGTGATTGAAGAGGAAGGTTTACATATATAATACATGCATGCATGTGATGTCGTAAATAAATACATTTTTTTGCGCTTACTTTTCAAACGCTGGCTGAACCCTACGAGATAGGTCAAAATAATGTACTACAGTATTGTATGTGTCTATCTCTTAGGGATAACCCATAATAATCATTTTTTATCCTTTACTTTTTACGAGAAATAATGGCTTATTTACGAAGCGATTTTAAGCAATACAGCATTAATCCTTATCCAATTAAGTACCTTAAGTACATTGTGCATTTAATATAGATAAATATGGCCCTTTACAGCATGTAATTTAAATGAATATTTTCGAAGATATTACAGATTTAAAATGCAGGGACATAGCGGTTGCTGCGGTACCGGCCGCGGCGGCGCGTGCTGGCATTCTTGAAATACATGTACTTAGTATCAGCCGATCGATTCTGTAAAAATCTCACCGTGAAAATTTAGGTGAAGTGAGCTTAGAGTGAGCTGTCAAGAGTATCAATTCCTAGCATCAGGATGACACTGACAGCTCACTCCACGCTCACTTCACCTAAGTTTTCACGGTGAGATGGTTACAGAATCCCACTGCAGTATTGCACCCGTGCGAAGCCGGGGCGGGTCGCTAGTAAAACAATAAAACCATGTCACAAAAACATTTTATTCACAAAATAATTGGCTTAACCAATGGGGCAATGTCAGGGCTCACAGGAGCCGTTATTATCAAGGAATCGCAAGGTGCCGCAACAGGAATGTATGCTCCAGTTGTCAAACAGTCTAAAGCAGGAGCGAAATACTTGGCCACCAATGGCGAAGCTGATGGAAAGTATCCTAGACCACACGTTAACTCAACTGACAAAGGAGGCAGAATGATTTGGTCATTGCAACCACAGTTGCCACAAGGTTTGTGACAGTTGGGGATATAGTCTATGGGTTCGATTAAGGCGGGAAATGGTGTTGCCAGATTAGAAAAGTAAACAGTTTCTTGTGGACACTGGCACGGGCTACGACAACAGGGGCAATGCGCTGCTGTCATCTGCGAAAAATAAAATAAGTTTATAATTGTGAGAAGGGGTAGGTAACAATTCTTTCAACATTTAATCATAATCATTGGAACAATTTAAAGATAAACTAGCTGACCGCTCAAACGTCGTTTTGCAAAAAAAAAAAATAGATAGTAGCCGATTCTCAGACCTACCCGATATGCACACAAAATTTCATACAAATCGGAACTAACACTGTGACACGAGAATTTTATTATATTACATAGGTACTCACACTAATTGCAAAAACAACCATCAGCACAAATAAAAGACGTTTGACCTCCATAATGGATAGGTAAAGTAAGTAAGAAAAGACGAAATAGTGGCAGCAAGTTGTTTAAATCCTTTTTAAATGTCATAGATGTCCTAACAAACGCACTATCGACTGCATTCAATGATGTAATTTTGAAGTTTAGTAACCCATTCGTACATTATTCTCTTTGGAAAACAAGCGATTGAAGCCTTTACAATAGGTTTTTCACCGACTTGTGTTGTTGGTATGTGGGTCTAGTGTTGCAAAGAAATCGAGTCTTTAGAGTCCTATATAAACGGACTCAGATGATGAATTATAAGACTCGACTCATTACAACAGGGCTCCAAGACTAGAGAACTAAATTTTCTACGAGCTTTTGAATGTTAGGTACATGAGAGCTTGAGTCTCTTTCTGCGCTCGAGTTCTTTTTATGCGGCGAGTCGCACTCGAGTCAAGTTATTCAATCAAATATGTAGTTTGTTGTGTCCACCAGGATAGAATTTCAGTTTCTCTGTTTCTGTATGCATTGTCAAATATTTTTGAAGTTCATCCGTAATAATCGCTTTTTTCTTATAAATAATTATGAGTCCACCATAACCACTAATTTAAAATTATCACCTATTCGAGTCATTTCGAATGATGAGCTTCAAGTCTCATCTTCATGCTCCGAGTTTTTCTCGAAGACTCGAGTTCATTTTAAGACTCGAGTCCTTTGTAAGACTCAAGTGATTGTTAAATGACTCGGGCTCGGCTTGACTCTAGACTCCGAGCCTTTTTCGCACAATGAGTCTTGCATAATTGAGTCGAGTCTTTAAAATTACGACTCGAGGACTCGAGTCCTTTGCAACACTAGGTCCACCTCGTAGTATGATGTCCTTACCTATCTACATTATCATGTTAAAAATAAAGTTGTAATTTAACTACGAGTTAAACCAGCGGGGTAATTGCTCTAACTAAACTCTAACTTTAAAATGTACTTACTACTTATTATTTGCAATCTGTGGGAAGCAATGATGTAGCCTGATGGAAGATAGCTCAAGTTGCTTTTCTCATAATAACGCCACTCGTTATTGATTATAAGTTACATGCTCTGTGTTGATATTTTACCGCAATGGGATATTTCCGTATTGATTCACGTCAAAATACGTAGGTAATACAAGATAACACACCAGTAGGAATGGTTTTCATTTTGTTAGTGCAACAACATGCATTGCGTTGTTTACGATGCTGAGCAGACAATTTTTTCGAACATATGAAGCAAGATATTAGCGTGATACATAATTAAGGTGCTGTAAGGATTGAAGCTTGTATACGAACGAATTTGTGGACAACAAATAGCTTCTTTCGATTTTAAAGTTACCAACTAACTAGCAAAACCAAATTCAAACTCAAAGCATATAATTCAATTTGTAACATTTACAGGCACTTTTGAATTGTCAAGAAGTCTGTCAGTCAGAAAATATGAAGCTAATTGCCCATTCCAAAGCGTAGGTACCTACCTATGGAGAAGAACGGGCAAAAACACTCTTTTATATTATATTTTTACAAAAATATTAGTTATATCATTAATGTTGAATTTAATTTGAGAACGATGTAAAAAAAAGACGTACCTACGCGTTAGAAGTATCCAGCAACCTTACAAAAGAATAGCCAAAGATAATGTAAAGTTGATAATCCTGCAATTAGATTACAAATTAATAAAAGTTCCATTCAATTATTACACCTTTATTTTCAAACAGATAGGTAGGCACTTTTATCTTTTTATAAACACAATGCAATACTTCTATGCTTTCTCCAATATATTAGCATGAGAATGATAAAAAGTGTTTTTTTGTTTCTGGGACTAGCCAGAAAATGACGAAGATTCTGTTGTTATTTTTTATGAATTATTTTTTATTATCTAAGGTAAATGTATTCTGTATTATTTACAAATATATTTATTTAACTACTTATTTCCGTACTATTGAAAGCACGTCTAGCCATTGGTCCCGGTGGTCATTTGTAATTCTTTGACAGTCGTTACGGGTAGGTGTCAGAATTTCAAAAGTCTGACAACGTGTTAGTGAAAGTAAAGTAGGTGTGATTACTGGAAAACGATATTAGAGTTATTGACAAGCCTGTATAAATTATAAATGTAGTATAATAGGTACTTAAATACTACGTTATCTTAGAAACTTATCATACAATTCATCATAAGTATATCAGCAATTTATCATATTTTCCACGCATACCTACATTAATTTATGGGAAAGGCAAAAGGTCGTGGAATAGTTTGCTAGCAACTAAGTTTTAATATACATAGATTCGACGTTCACACAAATAATTATAACTTAACAATTTCTTCTTTTATAGATAAGTGATGCCGAGTATACCAATCGAGAATTGCCCAATGCACCACCAATTGCCAAAACGCCAACTCCATCGCCAAGTGCACCAACACCAGTGCCAACAAATGCACCAACATTTGACAGAGTATCTCCAAAATGTTACCCTGAGACTGCCACAGCGTATTTCTTACCAGCGCCACCGTCATCTCCAAAAATAACTGTTTTAAGTCCAAATCTAAAAGATGTCCCACTTAATTTAAACCAAAATGTGCAAGAAAAATCTGTAAATCTTTTCAAAGAAGTCCCAACAACTTTGTCTTCCCCGCCTCCCAGTGAGGTGTCAAGCCGTGTTGCTTTCCCGCCACCACCGCCATGTTTGACTGGGCTGCCAGACCTAATGGATGAAATTCCTTCCAAAACACAAGAAAGAATCAGCCGATTAACAGAATCGCAAGAAAAGGCTCCAGTATGCGAATCATGTGCGGCTTTAATAAAGAATTTGCCGATTTTTAAGTTTGATCAAGAGTTGTTGGATGGATTTTTGGCTGGTATTGGAATATAGTTTTATGTGTTCTGGGTTATATGGCTTTGTAAATAAATATTTTTAATGAGAATTTGTTTTCAATAACCACCTTGTTTTATTTTAGTGTTCTTCCTTTTAACCGGTTAAGCGCCATCCGTAACCATAAATTTAATTTTCCATAATAATTTAATTTTCCATAATAGCTGTACTAGCAGTATACAAACTCTTAATGAAATAACCCAAAACCTCGGACACCCCAACCGATTTTTATATTAATAAATTGATATGACATATAATTATTATTTATTTTCAAAAATTATAGTAAGAGATATTTGTAAATGTTGTTGTCGCGCTCCTTCTTACAGATTCGTAGCTCTATCGCCGCCGGCGCGCTTCCCGGCCTTGGCGCCAGCTCTAGCACCCCCTCTCCTCACCCTCGAACGCGCTGTTTGTTTTCATTGCGTTGGACAGTAGCGTACAGCGTCGTTAAAAAAATATTAGACACGGCATGACAAATAATTACTAAAAAAAAAAAATAAATAACCCATATTAAAAATTATTGTATTCGATTTTGCTGCCGATTCTAAACAAACTAGTTTCAGGTTTTGGGTTATTTCATTAACACATTGTAGAAGGATTCCAATTGGGAATAAGCGAAATACCAAGATACCAATACTTAGAAACTAAAAAAGCTACAAGAGCTGTCATCACCTTGGGTGCGTTCCGAGTTGCGCTGTATTCGATTTAAGCGTGCTTATTCCCGTTCCGATTAGCGTGAACACGATAACGATGCAGCACCATAAATCACAACCATATGATAAGCTGTGTCGTATCGAAAATGACACATTTGAATAACCTGATTTGCCTTGCCTCCGACAGGAAACAGCTGTCGGAAGAATAGTGGTCTTCTATTTGATTATAAACTGACAAATTTTTCGGGTTTTGGACTTCTGAACAGCGTTTAGAGGACTCCTACGATAACATTAATTGATGTTCGATTAGGTACGGAAGTGTATCGAGTGGTTGTGAATAGTTATACGGATGTCCCGTAAATCGTCTTAAATGACGTCATGACATGCACTATTTTGCGATAACGCAGACCATGCCATAAAGTACTATTAATATTATCAAGTGTGTGTCAGTGTATTTTGATTTGAGTTTCATCATAATTTTTAAATTAACGTGCAATTTTCGAAATTATACTTCAGGCTGACAGTCACCACCTAACCAAAGAAGAACAAATGTGGTAAATACTCAAAGAAATTCTCTAATTTAACCATGAGTAGGTATTCAAGTGAATAAAGTTTTGACATTGAGCGAGCATCGTGTCCATGAGCGTTCCGAATTGTTGACAGCTGTCATATTCGTGATATATCAGAAGGCTTTACTGCACCCTAATGCTCAACTATACGACAAGCTATTATATCGAAAATGACACATTTGAACGTGATTTGCCTTGCCCCCGGCAGCAATTAGCTGTTGGAAGAATAGTGGTCGTCTATTTGATTTAAACTGACAAAATTTTATAGGACTCCTACGATGGCATTGATTGATGTTCAATACGGTGCGGAAGCGTATCGAGTAGTTGTCAATAGCTATGCTGATAGCGCTGTGAGCGACAATAGCATAATTCGGAATGCAGCCCTTGTCTGTTGTATCATTTGAATGTTGAGAAAAAAGGCGGGAAACTGTAAAAGTGTGAAGGCGCGTTTTTCAAACAAATTTACTTTAAAAAATAATTTATTGTATTATAAACATTTTTCTTGTAAATATTTATATTAAATAGGCTATTCTGAAGTTACACAATCCATTAGCACCCCGAAATGGGGAAAAAAAGACGGAGGAAGGATGAAACATCCTATCCTGACCCGCAGCAGCAACAGTTAGTTGAATCTTCGGACTCTGATTCAGGGCAGTCTGAACAGACAATAGTTAGCTGCAAACAAACCAACAACAACAACAATGAAAAGGATAAGTACGCCATATATAAGGTAAAAGCGTATACACGTAAATATCCAGAGGATACCAAGCAAACCGACCTTGTTGTATTTTTAACGCATACGGAAGAAAATACCACATTTAGCGATAGGGATCGTATGGCCCTATCAAAAGGTTTACGGGAGCATGGCGTTTCAGGCGTCATGCATCTACGTACTATTAACAAGTACAAAGTCGGCATAACATTTGACTTACCAAATAACGCCAATATGTTTCTACAAAACAAAAAGTTATTGGATCAGTTGTCTCTTAAGGCATCCATACCGGCTGGAGATACCGAAATAACGGGAGTCCTTACTTCGGTTCCCGTAGAAATGTCCAATAAACAAATTTTTTCATTGATTGGTAGTTCCAAAAATGTGATTCAGGTTAGGCGCTTCATGCGCAGGGTCAGAAGTGACGCTGGCGTAGCTTTCGTCCCTACACAGGCTGTTGCGGTAACCTTCGCCTCCACTATTCTTCCTCAGTATATTTACTTGGACTCATGGCGTCACGAAGTGAGTAAATACATACCACCAGTAAAACAATGCCTTAAGTGTCTGCGATATGGACATATTGCTAAATTCTGTCGTAATACTGAGGTATGTTCAATTTGTACATTAGACCATAGTTTTAAGAATTGTCAGGTTGACCCCAAGGATGCTAAATGCGCAAACTGCAAAGGTAATCACATAGCTATCTCCTCATCATGCCCAATTAAAAAACAAAAAGTTGAAGAAAATAAAATTAAGTCACGAACTGTCACATACTCTGATCTTTTCGACGTTAACGCATTTCCAGCTCTATCTGCTCGAACTTTAGATGTACAAATTAATAATCTAATGAAATCCGATAAATTTATAAGTATTTTAGTAGAAACGATTACAAAAATAGTCACCACTAAAGATGTACCTATTAACTCATCATCAATTAAAGAGGTTTTAAAAACAACTCTAAGTAAGAAATTTCCTTCATCCTCATAATGGATCTGTCAAACTTAAATATAGTTCAATGGAATGCACAAAGTCTTAATAGCAATAAACATATATTTATTAATTTCCTCTATGCACAAAATATACATATAGCAATAATTTCTGAAACATGGTTTAGATCTGAACAATCTTTTAGAATAAAAAATTACAATATAGAAAGAAATGATTGTGGTAATAAACACAATGGAGTTGCAATTATAATTCATGAAAGCATTACTTATACTAAAATTAACACCTATTTTGATAATTCTTTACAAAACATTTGTGTAAAAATTACAGTTAATAATAAAGAAATAAGTATAGTCAGTTTTTATAGTCCTCTTAACTCTAATCCAGCTTTTAATAAAGGTGATTTTGATTTATTGGTGAAGTCTATTCCTGGTTCTCTTATATTTGCTGGGGACTTTAATGCCCATCACACTTCCTGGGGATGTATTTCTGACTCTCCAAGAGGTAGAGAAATCTTAGAAGTCATTGACGAAAATAATTTGGTACTGCTTAATGATGGTCAAGCAACAACAGTTGGTTCTCTAACGTGGCGTCCCAATGCACTGGATTTATCCTTTGTCTCACCATCGTTGGCACTTAATTGTGAATGGTCTGTACATGATAGTCCTCTCGGTAGTAGTTACCACATCCCTGTAATCATAAAAGTAATGGTTAGCAGAAACAAAAATAATGTTTTATATGGGAATTGTTTGAATGCTAAACATTTGCCCATCTATCCAAATTATAAACTCGTGGATTGGCAAATGTATAGCAATTGTGTGGAAGAATTGTTACTTGATTTTCAAATAGATAATAAAAGTCTTCTTAATTCATATTTCCAATTTTGTACTATTTTGCGCACAGCAGCTGCAAATTCCAAAATAAATTCCAATAATTTGAATTGTTATGTCAACACAAATACCACCAAACACACATGCCAAAGAAATAAGACTAAAAGACCTTCCCTTCCTTGGTGGAATCAAAAGTGTACAGAGGCTGTACTAAACTTCAAAACAGCTTATATTAATTTTAAAGATAATCCAACAGAAGAAACCTATCTTCAATTTAAAAAGCTCCGGGCAGTTAAAAAACTCATTTTAAAAACAGAAAGACAAAAAAGTTGGTTTTCTCTTTGTGAAACTTTTAATAGATGCACACCTTTATCTGCTATATGGAAATTTATGCGCAAATACAATAAGACATATAACTTTAATATCGATGAAAATGATGAATGGGTTTTAGATTTTTTAAAGAAATACACTCCAGACTTTGTGCCACATACTCCAAAAACTCTGACTGATAATATTAATTCCGAAAATAGTTTTCTACTTAATCCTTTTACAATTAATGAATTAATATCTGCCATCTCCTCTCGAAGAGATACTGCTTATGGTCTTGATGGAATACCATATATCTTATTTAAAAAACTAAACATTGCAGGTTTAGAAACATTTCTAAAAATACTTAATTTACTTTGGGAAAATAATATTATACCTCAAGATTGGAAAGTGGACTGTCTTGTACCAATTTTAAAACCAGATAAGCCAAAGTTATGTTCTGATTCTTATCGTCCCATAGCACTTACTTCCTGTGTGGGAAAATTATTTGAACAATTGTTGAAGCAACGTTTAGAGTTTTACGTAGAACAAAACAATATCTTACCTTCTAATCAATTTGGTTTTCGTAGGAATCGGTCTGCTAGGGAAAGTGTTTGTCAATTGCAGCTTGATATTCATAATTCTTTATTGGCAAAAAAAAATTTGGTTGGAGTTTTCTTTGATATCGCAGGAGCTTTCAATAGTGTAAATATAGATATTCTTTGTTACGAATTATCGTTAATAGGGATTCCTGTAAAAATTATAAATTGGATTAAAAGTTTTTTGAGCAATAGGGAAGTATTTACTAAATTTAATAGACATCTCTATGGTCCTAGACTCTCGTCAAAAGGAGTTTGTCAAGGCGGTATACTATCACCCTTAATATTTATATTATATATACGTAGATTAAATCTTATTTTAGGGTCTCAGGTCAAAAATCTACAGTTTGCAGATGATTTGGTTGTGTATACATCTGGAAACAATTTATCACAAACAGTCCAAATAGTCAATGATGCATTGGTAAATCTTTATGAATATTTTTCTTACCTCGATCTAAATGTTAATCAGTCCAAGTCCAAAGTTGTTATTTTTGGTAAACAGTGTTATAATATGCCCAATGTGCAATATAATAAAAGTGCATTACCCATTTCACTTGAGGTTAAATTTCTGGGGGTTCTTTTTTCATATAATTTAACCTGGAATAATTACATAAAACATATAATTAGTAAAGCAAATAAAGCTTATAATGTACTGAAATCTCTGTCTGGCTCATATTGGGGTGCAGACCCAAAAATTTTGTTACTGTTGTACAAATCATTAGTTCGTAGTCATTTTGAATATGGTTTCTTTTGCTTCGCTGCAGATGTTAAAATTGTAAATAGTCTAGATGTTCTTCAAAATAAATGTTTGCGTGTAATAACTGGGGCATTCAGAAGTACTCCTATAAATGCAATGCAGATTGATTGTAATGTTCCACCATTAAGCATTCGATTTAATTACTTAAAAGAAAGATTTATACTAAAACTTTATAGTGTATCTAGTAACAGTCTTTTGGTAAATTTGTTACATTCAATTACTCCTTCAGTTTCTAAACCAATTTTTATGCTACAAGCTCTTCAAAGTTTCGTAAATCTTATTCAAAATTTGAATATCCATCAATCCAAACATATTTTGCCTTGCTATGAAGGAACTTTTATTGGTAAATTTCCTGCTATTAATATAATTTTAAAGAAAAAAAAGGACTTGTCCACAAAAGAGGAAGTAAATGTAATGTTATCAGAGTGGTCAGATCATAAATTTGTTTATACAGATGGTTCGAAGAATGATAGGGCTGTGTCTTTTGCCATATATGAGCCCACTTCAAATATAGGCATTGGTCGAAAAATTGACAAAAATTCAAGTATTTTTACAGCTGAAGCTGTTGCTATTTTCAGTGCTTTGAAACATATTGAAAATTATAATTCAGGACATAATAAATGGATTGTCGTAAGTGATAGCATGAGTGTTCTGGAAAACTTGGCAAACAACAAATTAAATGCTAACACTAATTATATAATTTATTTAATAAAACAATTATGGGTGGAATTATATCAATCAAATATAGTAGTTAGTTTTGTGTGGGTGCCTTCACACATTGGTGTTGTAGGGAACGAAAAGGTAGACTATTTGGCCAAAAAAATTGTTGATTTAGAGGAATTAATTCCCAATCCTGACCCCGATATGGATGTTTCTATACCACCTACAGATGCAGTTAGTCTTTTAAGACAGCGCATGTGTCAAGAGTGGGGAAGACATTCATACCGGTGCACTCAAGTTGGAAATAAAGGTACTTGGTTTGCTACCTTAGATGTTCAAATAAACTCCATACCTTGGTTCTGCAAGAATGACAAATTCATAAATAGAAAATTCTATTCAATTGTCAGTCGTATGCGTTTTGGTCATTGTCGTTTAAATTATCATCTTCATCGCCTTAGAATGGTCAATTCTCCTAACTGTGAGTATTGTCAATCACAAAAAGTTCAGTCACTACATCATATCTTCTTTGAGTGCTCGTCTTTCAACATTCAGCGCCTTGTGTTGTCGGATGAGCTGCTTAAAATTTATAAGAAGCCTGACAAGGTCCCGCAATGCATTCAGGAGCTACTTATGAATGTCTCAACTTATTTATACTTGTACAAATTTATAGTAGAGACTGTAAATGATATTTAGTTACGTATTGGATTTTTGTGTATTCATTTTCATTTTTATTAGGTATTTGTTATAAATAGTAATAGGTAGGTACTTACTAAGTTTAGGTATAATTCATGAAAAATGTAAATAAAATAAATAACTAGGTACATGAGGAGATAGCTCGAAAATACTGGAAATGGAAGAATAAAATGAATGACGAAAACATGCAAAATGTTTTACAGTGTTCAAGTATAACTAGCTTGACATTGACACTAAATGACGTATAATCTGGATTTGACCTAAGACAAAAATAAAATGACTAATTATAAAAATACGGAATAACTACGAAAGACATAATAAATGAAATAAATAATATAATGAGTATATAAACGGAAGACATTATTGTTTACACTTACCACGTAAGAAATTCTACACGAAAGACGAGGCGGTATGGTCGAAAGACTTTAGCCTGCCCATTGGGCGAATTAAAAAAAAAAAAAAAAATTTAGTGAATGCGGCTGTCATCTTTCGGAAATTGTAAATCCTGAAATTTTGTTAAATTATTCACAATTCCTGAATCAAAGGCATCAAAATGGTTGAGGCACAAAAGTATAGGCTCGAACAGGAGATGACGAACCTCGTCAATGAGTTGGACAAGAGTTATTTACGTAAGATGCAAGTAAGTGAGGTTATGTTCCCGATACCATGCAAGTCTTATGCAATAATTTTATTTTATGAAGGAGATAATTCCTTGTATAATCTCCAAAAGTGAAGACCATGACCCCAGTAACGTAACGAAAAATAAAAAAAAAATAAAATGTCAGTTGGTTATGTACTGAAAATAATTTAGAAAAAAATTAAGTCAACTTTAGGATATTGGTCTTTTTATTGATAACAGGCAGCCCGAATTATATTTATTTCATGTGTGTGTACATTACCACTTCATCAGACACTAATATAAAATGTCACAAAACCTAATCTTCAATACTTACAATATCTTTCTAATTATGTTATTTTTAGGGTGATATGCATAGATGTGCCGCGAAGTGTTGTGATGACCCACAAACCTCGTTGGAACGGGTGCATAACTGCATAGACTCCTGTACGGGACCTCTTAATCAAGCCAATAACTATGTGCAGGTAATATTTTATTTACAATATTCTTTAAATGGGGATTTGCTGGGGCTATTCCCAACAGTGGACGTCTTTCGGATGAAATGAGGATGATGACAGAAACGGTAAGGTAGAAATTAAACAATGAAAGATGTAGGAAAAAGTTTCTAGAAATTCATTTAAGTTTCAGATCAGTAAAACACCAGTTAATTCAAATGATTATTTGTTGTTGTTACCTAAGTTACAGTACGGTACAAGTAATTATTGCTAACTAATTAGATGCGCAACCTGTTGCGCATCTAATTAGTTAGCAGAAACAATAGAAATTTAATTGTTATCGGTACACATGGTGTACACTCTGAGTATCATTGCGACACGAGATTTTTATACATTAGACTAACTACATTAGACCCCGCAGAAGTAGTTTTGCAAAAAAAATAAATGGTAGTAGCCGATTCTCAGACCTACTGAATGTGCATATAAAATTTCATAAAAATCGGTCAAGCCGTTTCGGAGGAGTGTGGTAACTAACACTGTGACATGAGAATTTCATATATTAGAAGATGTTAAGAAAACAATACTTATACTAATGTCTGAATTCCTTTGTTCACCTTACATTTCAATAATTTCCAGGGCGAGATCAGCCACCTACAGAACAGACTCCAGAGATGTGTGATGGACTGCAATGATTATGCCAGAGATAGGCTGGGCCCTGATCCTGATCAGGAGAAGGTTTGTATTCATACTTGACTTATTATCAAAATCATGTCACGTGGAAAGGATAAATAAAATATAAAAACCTAATAAAAAATTGGTTTTTATATTTTATTTATCCTTTTGATGCATTCTTATTTTGTAAATGTGAGGACTTTGTAGGCCCTGTAGACTTTAGATCTGTAGACCATTCTTTCTTATTTTATGAAGTACCTGGTGCTTGTTGACAGGCCTACGCTGTCCTCGCACACCCACTGTATATTTGAAAACATTGTAAACGCCAATTATTTTTAAAAGAGTAACCGTGGAGTTTCTTGTTGGTTCTTCTCCATAGAAAACACCAATTGGAACCGTCAACCTAGCTTCTGACGTTTCATAAGTGCCCATGTATATGCATTGTACTGTAAATACTCTAATATTAGATAATATACAACAAAAACTATAATCAACAAACTAAAGAACATATTCTTTTAGTTAATTTGTCTCTGTATTCTCCTCTACCTATCTTACAAAAACTGCTATAACTTCCTACCTATCTATATAACACCCTTTCCATCCGCAGATTGACAAAGCCACAATAGACTTCGAGAATTGTGCAGTGAAGTGCGTAGACAAACATGTCAGTATCATTCCTAACATGCTGAAGACCATGAAGTCAGTCCTCGCCAGCGGTAAACCTCCTCCACCAAGGAATGACTAAATTAAATGAAGTGATGTGAGATGGTGATGTGCTGTTAAAATGGTTCGAGGTTTTTATGCAAGGCCCTGGTTTCTTAAAGCTTAAATCTGTTGTCTATACATAAATACAATGTGTCCCAAAATTCAACAATAAGCGGGCACCATAGGGCGGACCTGATCATGATTACACGAGAAAAAATAATAAAAAACAAAACTCAATTTTCTTGAAAATTTTAAAAATACATTTAATTTCTAAAATTGACACACCGTAAGACAATTTTTTTTAACTACCTGGTAATAAAATAGTTTTTTTTTTCACAAGTAGTTAGATTGTTATCGTTGAATTTTGGGACACGTCGTATACGGTATTTTTATAAGTATCATACATTTCATGGGCTCCTTTGATAAAGTTTTCCCATGGAGCTCTGGACAGAGAGAGGTTAGGGTCGCCTTTGCCCATCAGTGGGACATTAGCGGCTAAAAATAAATAATAGATTTCGTGAAATGCATTAGGGATTGCCATGTTACTTTTTGGACAGCTAAAATATCCCTAAATTGTTAGTAACAGGTTTGCATTTAAAATACTATTGTAAGAACTCAAATTCATGAGACCAGCACCTATCAACAAAAGGCACTATTGTACACAGCACGGTTCCTTTCTGTATGGCTTATAAATGCGCCGTAGAAAAAAACGTATCTGTCAATAAGCTCCCTTAATGATCTACAACCACTGATATAGATACACCTAGATAACGCAAGAGCAACTACTTCGCGTGCCAAAAATCGCACCAACTTACGTTCAAAAATCGTAAGCCGCCACTTTCGCGCTCAGTCCTGTGTCCTGCCGGCTGGATGAGCGTGAGTAAGAAAGAGCGCTCGTGACGTCATAGTAGATAGTCAAAAAAATGGCACGTTTGGTTTTCATATAGATCGTGATACTTGCGTTGTCTAGGTCTGTCTATATAGTCGCCAATAAAAAAGATGATAACCGAGGACATGCGGGGAGCGGACCGGACAAAAGTACGGGGGAGTCAGCGAAAAAAATAGAACTCGTGTGACTAGGCGAAGCAACGCACATGGCGGACTTTAGTCCGCATTGTGCCAAAGAGTAATATAATAATACGGAAGCATTGTGCGCTCGAGAGTGATGTACGTACTCAGTCCTTAGTACTGCTGGCTGGGTGAGCGTGAGTGAGAAAGAGCTTTTGTGACGTCATAATAGGTAATCAAGAGAATGGCTCGCCTGTTTCTCATACAGATCGTGATACTTGCGTTATCTAGGTCTATCTATATTTCTGCATATATAACAGTGATGACCATGCCTACACATGGCGTATAAACTGGAGTTTTTCACGGCAAGAAAAACGTGTGTGTATAAAGGGCTTTACAGCTAACATAAGTTTGATAAATCCATTTCAGATGGAAGACTTGATTATGCTTTTAAAACTGGGGCTGAGTAGTACTGTTGTTTGTGTCTCGGCATTTACTTAGTCTATGTAGAAATTGTAATTATGTATTTATTTTTATGTCAATGGCAAAATGGTGACCGACATTGGCCCCGATTCTGTTGTTCACAAGCTGAACTACTTAAATTTAAGTTCAGTGCATCTTTTTCTTTCTATTTCATTATGAAAAGGACAGAAGATAAATAATAGTTTAGTCCTGTCAAATTAGTCAGCGCCTGACGTAAATTGACGTATTTTTGTAGCCAATTTTTTAATCACGTCTAAACTTGTCTATGGATTATCTAATTTGACAGGACAGGTTAGTTTGTGAACAGCAAAATCGGGGCCATTGTTACAATATTTGCAATATCTTTTTTTCGTTTCTGTTTACTACCTGTTGCCCGTGAATATTATGTAATTAGATTTTTGTTTGATCATTTAATACTGTCAGCCATTTTTTTATGTAGCTTTGCTAGTTCAATAGCTGTCAGTCATGACGTCATCCGCTAATACAGCGCTACAAGGTTCTTTCGGCGTGTGGCCAAAATTGAAACTAACACCAACATATTTACCAAAAACGCCCCCTTGTTTATGTCATTCAGGTGCCAAAATGTCCTTGAAGCGCTATTTTAGTTATATGAGCGATGGTACCATTCCTTAGGCGCAGAAGGCTAATTCTTTTCCATGAAAACGTTCAAAATCTAGTCGCAATCTCATCTCAGCGACAATTAACGTCAATAACTTTTCAAAAATGTGTGTAAATTTATTTTCTAACATTAGAATGCGAACGTTCTTAAAAATACGGTAATTGCCCCTCGGGTGGGTAGACTGGATTCTGCCCAGTTACGTTGAGGGCGAGGGTGGATAGTTAAGTCGAGGGGTAAAATGCCTCGTTTATGCCCGAGTTATTCACTTCGATTGCGACAAAATGAAACAAGCGTAAAGTATATAACAGTATTTTTACTTTTCAAAAATGTTGCAAAATTTAAGAAGAGAATTGAAGATGAGAATGTCCAGCCACGAAACTTATTATTTTTTTTTTATTATGTGTCATTCGACTTGGATACTTCATACTGCCAAGTCATAAAAACGTTTCTTTGCGTTTTTAAATACTTAATAAAAACGAACTATTTTATCTGGTTTTTATTAAATGAACGATATTAAAGACGGAAGAATAAATCAAAGCAAATAAAATAAAATAACGACTTTAAGTCTGCGACGTTTTATTGTGCGTGTGGCTGTTGGGCCTGATTACCTTAGTCTTAGAAAAATACTTTATGCACTAGAGCATAAAAAGAGATTTTATGTCGCCTACGCACAACATAAAGACGAACTTTTTAGAGCATGAGAAGTGAATAATCTAATATTACTCCAGCCTAGAGAACAAATACAAAACTTTTACTATGTAATATTCATTCGCTCCACTACCTAGGTTGTTATTAGTTTTTATTAATTTGTATCATAAAGAATAATAAAGATGTTTATGTAGAACAGTTAATGAAACTTGAAAGAATTTTAAAATGTGATGGTACCTTTGGCCCGGTTTCGCACGGTCGATTTTTGCATTGTGTTTACAACGCACCACTTAGCGCCGAAAGTTGAAAATCCAATGGTGTTTTCTTGACGCCTTGGTTTGCTTTCAATCGGATTTTCGATGCTCGGCTCACTACCGAGAGTTGAAAATCCAGTGCGCCATAAAATGAAACGTCAAAAAATCCTGCGAACGTGGGTTTAGTGTATTTAATTTAATATGTGCCTAATGTTTTTTTTTTTTTTTGCAAAACAAGACTTATTAAAATAAACTAGTATAATTATGTAGTCTATGTAATTATTGTATAAAAACTACTTCATATTTACAAATGTGCACTTGTGTTTAAACTACCGAAATACACTATTTTGTTACTCAATGTTGCCATTGTATAAAATTGTTTAGTAGATTTTAATTATGTGTACAGTTTAGAGAATTATAAATGTTGAATCATAATCTTTTTGTTTACGTTTTCAAAACAATGATTCCTGTAGTTATGACAAGTATAATATGTCACAAACAAACCCTGTTCAGGTTCAATTCTTACGCAATCACTCACAAAAGGGAATTAGAAACACATTCATCTGTATTTAGAAGGTTTCAACTTTATTTTATTTATTTATTAAGAAACAACTTATATTAACAATTTGCACCACACACACAAGTTATCAGTAACACATGTCATACAATCATAAAATAGGTTAAATCACATAATAAAACTGGACAAAATTGGTCAAAATTAGATAAAAATAAGATAATTAAAAACAAACTTTATATCTTTCAACTTTTTCCTACAATCATAGTTCGAATAATATCAATCATCATTCATCATTATCCTGCCCTTATCCCAATTTATTGTGAGTTTATAAAAATAACGTCCGTTTGATTTAAACAAGTTGACAAATAAATTGCGAACGCAGTATATTAATAGGACAGGATAGACAGGACTATAATATTGTTGACAATAAACCGGGCCTCAAGTCTGCTATTACAATAGTGTCAGAATGGTCTATCATTGATTTCATAATTGTCGATTTTGACAAGTTTGGTAATCTACTAATATAATGGCGTCATTATGACTTTCCAATGGTCAACCACTGACACTCCATTGAAAGAAATGGCTTAAAATGGTAATCTCGTACAGAGGCCAGCACATCAAGCCACCCCAATCTGTCAGATTTTCCCAATTGGATATGAACCTTATGCCTTTGTGCTAAAGTTGAAAATCTATCAAAGAAATTTGACAGATTGGGGTAGGTTGACCTGCTGGCGTCTGTACATAATGAATAAATGTAATGTTTCTTGCTATTTAGGTACGAACTTCTTACTACTTCAGATTGCAAACACTAATACGTAATATGTAAAAATATATATTAAATGAAATCTAGCATGAAATTTAGTAGTTTTTCTCAGACCATTGACCGATCAACGATCGACCATTATGAATTTAGCAGATTACGAACTTTTAGCAAAATGACAATGGGATCGTGTTGGAATGACGAATTTATAAAAATAGCAGACTTGGCTCCTGATATAGTGGTGGTTAGGGATGCAAAGTGTTTAAAAATATCGATATATCGATATCGATAAATATCACTTAACACCGATATTGCCATATCGATAAATCGGTCTAGAACGTCGATATATCGATATTTTATCGTTTTTTTTTTCTTAGGAAGCTAAAGTATTTCACAACTTTAAATCTTTCGGTAAATTATAAGATCAATAAATAAAATGTCTGGTATTAATGTGTATTATAAATTTATTGAAAAAAACCTGTCTAAATCCAGTACTTCGTCCCAGCCAACGAATTTAAAAACAATAACTTGGACAATCTACTCCCATGCAGCCTGTTCCTGCTTTGAGTCAAAGTAGCTCCGGCTTTTGAAAAAAGGCGTTCAGAAGGCACGCTCGTAGCCACAATTGGAAGGTGCCTCATTGCTACCTTAAAGAGATTGGGATAAACGCCCTGCATTTCTTGCCAAGTTTCAAGAATGTTTATTTTTAAGGTGCTTACCGGAGCAGAAAGATACAGAGCAAGCTCATCATCCCCGTCAGATTTTTTTCTTTTTATTTGAGTGTGGGCCAAGGATTTGTGGTGCTTCCAGAAATCAAATTCGTTTTTATCTTCATCCTCTGACGACGTGGATGAGCTTGAGGCACCAGCTGCAAGTTTATATTCTGAAAGCAACTTTCTAATTGTTGACATAGCTTTCGCGCAAGCTTCCGGTTTCTTAAAATGTAAATTTTTGAAACGAGGATCTAACATGGTTGAAACTGCTAGCAACATATTAAATTCAAGCTGACCAAAACGCTTTTCTATTTCCTTATTAATATTCATCCTCAATTCGTCAGCTAAGCTGGAAGTTGTCCTTAAGGCATCGTATTGGTCAATAGCACAACTAATCATAGGCACAACTTTCGAAATAGTGACATATTTTTCAGCAGAAGCTTCTCTAGTCATGGCTTCGAGTGGTCGCATGACATGAGCCACTTCTTTTATGATGATGAGGTCAACTGCAGTAAGCATGGTGGGAGCATCAATTTTTGAAAAAAATATTTCGCTTATATAAGGCGCAAGGTCAATAAATCTCTGGAGCATGTAATACAAGGAATTCCAACGCGTTTTTACATCCAGAATTACTTTTAGAACTTTTGCTTCGGGAATTTTGTTTTCAATTTGCTTTCTTTTCAACTCTATTGTCATGTCTTGCCTTTTTTTGATATATTTTACAATACTCCTCACATGATCAATTTTTTCATTCAACCCGGTAGTTTTCCTTATAGATTCTTCAGCAACTCTGTTTATCATATGAGCAAAACATGGTATATGTTTGTTTGGCCCAAACGTCTCTCGAATAGCTTTGATCATATTTGCGCCGGAATCTGTGACAAAAGCAGCAATTTTTTCAACATTAATATTCCATGTCCTTAAAATTCCTGTTAATTGTTCTCCAATATACTGTCCAGTATGACTTTCGTCTAATTCAAACACACCAATCGTGATTGATTGCAAATCAGTCTGTTGCAAAAAATGGACAGTAAGTCCCAGATATCCCGTGTTCGTCATTGTTTCAGTCCATATGTCTGTGGTTAAACAAAAACTATCGACATTTTTCATCGCCTCCGCCACATCTTTTGACAAACTGTCATACTTTTTATCAATTTTAGTTTTAATTGTTTCCCGACAAGGAACTTTGTACAATGGTGCCACTTGCTTCATCAAATGCCTGAAACCTTTTCCTTCGACTGAATAGAATGGTCTGTTATCAGCAACTATAAAATACGCTATAGCGTCGGTTATCCGGTCATATTTCGCACCACCCTTAGAAAACTGATGAACATTTTCAAATGCACTTTTGATTTTCGGTGTGTTTACAGTACTACTGGTGGTACTAGGAATAGGTGATACCACTGGTGTTTTCGTAGAATCAGCAGATGTACCAGGGGCAGTGGCTTCAGCAGCAGGCGGGTTTACATTTGCAGTTTCAGCGATATTGTTGATTCCGGATGAACTATGAGCATTGCCACATTCAGTCAGCTTACTGAAAAAAAAAATAGGTTCAGTTATTAATTGGTTGATTAATATTGAGAAAAAGAGGATAAAGCAAAGTTAGATGCTGCAAAGTTATCTTAGATTCATTTAATTTAATACAATTGATTATGTAAATCTCTAAATTTCGTTTACTCTAAAATATTCTCTATATATCTATCTCTCTATATCTAAAAAACGATTCGAATAATTTGCATGTACCATTATAATAATGTTATCGACTTTTGCGATATGTATCGATATCGATATTTATAGACTTTGCATCCCTAGTCAAAGGATTATTCATTCGCTTTAACATAAAATCCACTTTTATTTTTGATCAAGGTAGGTATCTACAAAGAAACAAGATGTTCCTCTTAAAATATAACCACCATATCTAGAAATGCCAAAAAATAAATCTAAGTAACCAAAATTCATTGTAATTTCAAGGCGATGATCTAACACGAAATGATGATTATAGGTAGGTATAATTTAGACTTACCGTTGTGATTTATTAGCAGATTTGTCAGAATCATCAATCTCTTCGGGGTGTTTGTATTTCATATGTGACGCTAGATTTGTTGTATTTCCACAAGTTTTAATTTTTTTGTTACAGATAGTGCAAACCGCATCGCTAGCGCCTTCTTTTTTAAAAAATGACCACAATCTGCTCCTTTTCATATCGTAAATGCAATTTTGCACAGCAAACAGCAACAAATTAACAAACAAAACGAAAAAACACACTGCACACTGCACAGAGTCGCAAGTCGCATTCAGTCCGAAGTTGGCTGCGTATCGTTCGTTTGATTGCATTGCACCGTGACGTAGTGAAGTTGCGCGAGAGTACGCTCAGTGTTGCCAGTTACATAATTTTACCCGATTTTGTGGGTGTCTTATTTAACGCGGCCCTTTCGATATTTGACATCGATATATTCAGATTTTCCGATATTAATACATCGATATCAGTGGTTGTTCGATATCGATAAATATCGATATTTTTGAGCGACGATATATCGATATTAATCGAATTTTCGATATATCGTTGCAACCCTAGTGGTGGTGGATTGATCAGAGCGGCGCGTGATTCTTGACACAACCGTCCCGCATGATGAGAACCTCGTGAAAGCCGAAAAAGATAATCAAATCAAGTATCTTGACTTGGCTCGCGAGGTTATCGACATGTGGGATGTAGATTCAGTGATCATTGTGCCGATAGTCGTGACAGTAGTTTTTTTTTTTGTAAAAAGTTTTTATTTTTCACTTTTTAGTTGTACCTACCCCACATAAATTCAAATAACACTTCTTGCTACAGATAAAATGAGGGTATACCGTGGTATACTGAACACATCTGCGTACCCCTTTAGAGGGTACAGGCGTGATGTTATGTTGTGTGGTTGCGTAAACAATGCATATATATGCGATAGCAGCAATTGCGTTTGATTTGCTGGCATTTATTGAAGAGTTCCGTTGTCTGTTTCCGAAACTCATCATCAGATCTTTACAAAATTTAAATGGGACCTTTCAAACAAAAAAATTTTTTTGAAAATCCGTCTATAAATGACGGAGTTATGCCCGAATATACATAATAAAATATATATTATATATAAACATACGAATAGAGAACCTCCTTATTTTTTAGAAGTCGGTTAAAAAGCGAATCGACTTTCGCTGCTGATCGTATCTGAATCAATCTGCCTAACCTTTTCCCAACTACGTATGTTGCGGTCGGCTTCCAGTCTAACCGGATACAGCTGAATACCAGTATTTTACATGGAGCGACTGCCTATCTGACATCCAGAACTCAGTTACTCGTTAACACAATACCCCTCGGTAAGACTGGTTGTCAGACTAAAAAGGCGATAAATTGAATGAAATTAATGAAAACAGTAATTCTGTGTTATCGATTGTTTGCTTGATATTAATCGTTATCATACTAATGACAATTTTACGGCAATTTATTAAGTAACTAACTATCTATTTAATTCTCGATTTAATAACATATCTATAATCGATTACCGAATATTATGAAAATCGATAAGTGTTTTAACGTAATTTTTCGACTTATCAAAATATTGACAAACAATAAACTATATATAGACAACATTTGTTTTGTTTTAGTCATTGTATGCTTCAGTATTTATTGTTAATAGAAGTTAAATAAGTTAATAATTTAAAAATGTATTTCGGAAAAATATCGGTTATTTTGCTGATCGCGTCATGTGTTGTGGTAAATATTCACATTTTTTTTAAAATTTTTTGTATTGATATCCTGCTCCTGGGCAAAGGCTACCTCTTCTTCCACCTAGGCTCTCTCTGTCCAGCGCTAGGCTGCCTTGGACCAATCTTTATTAAAAGAGTTCAGCTAATCTCCGTCCGGGCCTGCTGCGGGCCTGTCTGGTCTACCTACATCTTATAAGTACCAACCTGCACCCTAATTGCGTAACACATTATTACTCTCAATTTAAATCATTTTGAAGTATATTGCTAATCCATTGCTCCATATATTCGAAAAGTGTGACTGCTCAACAACGTAAATAACGCAATGAATGTTGTTGAACTGTTAAAATGAAACCTATTGCTACTGGTAGCGTGTTACGCAATTAGCCCGCTGTTTTACCCAACTACGGCAAAAAGGAGCATTCCGAACTCCGCGAAAAAAGTGTTCATAATTCTCATTTATCCCAAAACATTATTCTAGTGCTTGACAATATTGGCGTAGTGTGGGACGCCCCCCAGCTAGATGGACGGACGCCCTAAAGAAGGTGGCTGGGGTAGACTGGATGCAGAAGGCGGAGGACAGGGTGTTGTGGCGCAGTCTGGGAGAGGCCTATGTCCAGCAGTGGACTGTGATAGACTGAGTTGATTGGTTGACTGCTTGACAAATTTTCTTTTATCTTTCTAAGCTATAAATTTTAAGGCGAAAGCGCTAGGGTAGCCCGCGAAATTCAAATTTTCTTACGTTTTTTGCTGGTCAGTATTAAGTTGTACGCACGGCTACACATCAAGCTATACATTTCCAGTTTTAGCTGACCTCGCATTGTATAGGTTTTTCGCACAATCAGAAGTCAGTCTATACTGGTTATGTATAGCTTGATGTGTAGCCGTGCGTACGTTGATTAAAATGTGATTCGCGACCGTAACAAATATGTATTTACAGAATTATAATCATTAAAGTCATCAATACAACTCTCTAAGACCAATTAATCCTATCGAATGACTACCTATTTCATGAAATCTTGACATTTAGGATTATAATTATTAACTTAACAAGTTGTATTACTCATTCTAAAGATTATAATTATGTAAATACATATTTGTTACAGTCGCGAAACATATTTTAATTAACGTACACCCAGACACTGAGCTGCAAAGTATTGCAAAAATCGTAGAAAAATTTGAATTTCGCGGGCTACCTTAACGCTTCCCCCTTAATGGCCCCGATTTTGTTGTTCACAAACTAAACGAAATTTAAGTTCAGTGCATCTTTTTCTTTTTATTTCATTAAGAAAAGGACAGAAGATAAATATTACTTTAGTGATGTCAAATTAAACCCCCGACGCCTGACGTAAATTGACGTATTTAGAGTAGCCATTTTTTTAATCGCGTCTAAACTTGTCTATGGATTATCTAATTTGACAGGACTAAACTAATATTTATCTTCTGTCCTTTTCATAATGAAATGGAAAGAAAAAGATGCACTGAACTTAAATTAAATTTAGTTTGTGAACAACAGAATCGGGGCCAATATCGTATTATTTTAAACACATACTATAACGGGTCACCGAGAGTCACTTGTACTCTTCGTCATTGTAATCATTTCTTTGTACTGGACCATACCTGGGAACCATCTGGTTACGGAGATTTTGAAGGTCAAAATTCCAACTTTAACTGACCTTTTTATAATACTTTTACCTATTTGTTTCAGATCAACGCCCATAGATCATCGAAACGCAAAACGATGAAAAGCAAATCAAAAATTAAACCTATTCTTCAGGACCTCGGGATTTCTGGATGTGGATGTCAGAACAGTCTAATGAACATCCTCAACTGTGGATGTCGGGGCCCTGTAATTGAACCTGTATACGCACCTAAGGCTTTACCTAGTCCTGGACCTGTAATAGACGTACCTAACTACAGATATGCAGAACCTATGGAAATAAATCCCTTAGGATGCCTGTTCCCAACCATTGATACCTACAGTGTTCTTGCTTCACCCATGTCAGTACCAAGTATTGAGATCATAGCACCTATTTTGGAGACTCCCTGTGGATGTTCGGGCCCCTGTGGATGTTCGGGCCCCTGTGGATGTTCCGGCCCCTGTGGATGTTCGGGTCCCTGTGGATGTCCTGGTCCCAAATGTGGTTGTAATAAAGTACCTGCTGTCAAACTCCCAGCATGCCCTTGTGGGTCTCCAGCAGCTATTGATGTCCCGAAATGTGGTTGTCAAAGTGTTCAGCTTCCTACATACTGTATTAGTTCCGTCATTGAAATACCTTCGTATGGACAGATGCCCGCTTGTGGATGTCAGGGTCCCTGTTGCTGTGCAGGCATCCCAATGTCGTCTTGTGAATGTTTGGGCCCCTGTAGCTGCTCCTGTATCCAATTATCATCGTGTGGATGTTCAGGACCCTGTGGCTGTGCGGGTATACCATTATCGGGATGTGAATGTATAGGCCCCTGTTCATGCGCTGCAATACCTGTATCGTCTTGCGGTTGCAACGGGCCCTGCGGCTGTGCAGGTATTCCTATAGCATCCTGTGGTTGTAACGGACCTTGTGGCTGCTCTGGAGCACCAAAGTCAGCCTGCGGGCGCGGGTGCGGGTGCTCTGGTCCCTGTGATTGCTTAGGTTTAGCTGTACCATCATGTGGTTGTTCTGGCCCCTGCGGTTGTGCAGGATTACCAGTTCCGTCATGTGGTTGCTCTGGCCCCTGCAATTGTGCAGGATTACCAGTCCCGTCATGTGGTTGCTCTGGCCCGTGCGGTTGTGCAGGGTTACCAGTCCCGTCATGTGGTTGCCCTGGCCCCTGCAATTGTGCAGGATTACCAGTCCCGTCATGTGGTTGCTCGGGCCCCTGCAATTGTGCAGGATTACCAGTCCCGTCATGTGGTTGCTCTGGCCCCTGCGGTTGTGCAGGGTTACCAGTCCCGTCATGTGGTTGCCCTGGCCCCTGCAATTGTGCAGGATTACCAGTCCCGTCATGTGGTTGCTCTGGCCCCTGCAGTTGTGCAGGGTTACCTGAACCATCCTGTGGATGTTCAGGGCCCTGTGGATGTCTCGGCATCCAGATGCCATCGTGTGGATGTCAGTTGCCTGCGATAGAGGTGCCATCTTGCGGATGTGGATGTGGCGTGCCCGGGTGTGGATGTAACCCTAAGTATTTACGTCAAGTTACATTGCAACCACCTTTCCTGTGAGTTTTGTTAATATTTATAGATAAGTGTAAATAAATGATGTGATATTATAATATTTCATTGTTTTTTTTTTTTTTTTTGATAAAAACTTCGTCATTCAACCTCTAACTCAAACTCAAAGCATTTATTTCAATTAAACCATTTACAGGCACTTTTGAATTGACAAAATTAACTAGTCGGTCAGTTAATTAGAAAGTTGAAGCTAGTTGCCCATTTCAAAACGTAAATCTCTTTGATTCATTATTATAAAACAGAGAGAGAGAGCAGTGGTGCAATAGGATAGTGGTGGTGGAGCAATAGGCCGTGGATCCAAACCCAAACAGGCTCTTTACTTTGTGTAATTCATTTCATCACCACTGCTCTCAAATAAACAACCGTAATGTGATAATTATTTATTTTCGCCGGAAGGTCGGCGCCTGCGACCTTTTGCTTGTCACAGTAAAAGTAATGCCACAGAGTGTCTATAGTCTATGACATGACACTCAAGACATAGACAAGGTTACGTCTGGCGCGGATATATTAAATTTGATAATATTTTATGTAATCTATGTTATTTATTTATTTTTATTTGTTTTATTTCTGTAACTGCCCGTGACACCACAACGGGCCCTATCAGAATACCAGCGCTGCGAAATTTATCTTTATATATCGCAGCATCATGCTGAGATAGGGGCCTTTTGGCCTCGTATAGGAGTTTCTGTTTCATTTTTCTTTTTGTTACTTTTTTAATTTTTTTTAATTTTGTTATTTTAATTTAGACTGTGTTTAGTTTAGTTTGTGATCCTCCTGTACGAGTCGCAATAAATACTTTTTCTTTCTTTCTCTCAAAATGACGAAAGAAAACATCGTGAGGAAACCGGCAAGTCCTAGAACCAAACATTCGAAGACATGTGACATCTACCAACCCGCACTGGGCCCGCGTGGTGGATTACAGGCCACTCCCTCTCACCGAGAGGAGGCCTGTGTCCCACCGTGGGAACTTTATTTTCTTTTTTAAATATGTCGCAAGGAATTCGCAATATCCTTCAAAATGATTCAGATTGTATTTGAAAGTGTGTTACGCAATTAGGGTTCTGTTTGCCGGGTGGACTGTTTTTCTCTTCTGGCTTATAGATAGGTCTACCAATATGATACAACACATAAAATATATGTCGCATTATTGGGTGGCCGAGATGCGATACATCGGGTCTTCTTCACGATCCGGCATAGTTTAGATAGGTGTGGGCATTACAGTGGGTACTCGAACGAAAAGATAATTTGAATTTACAGTAACTTTAATAATAAACTAGCGATTAACAACCGGAACGCACACGTGCGTTGGTATTGAGAGTTTGCCAAGACTGTCCGAGCTCGACCGTTGACTGTAGACTGTAGACTGTAGCACTGTGGTCGCAACACTCGGTCTCTCGGCCAGTCCTCGCTGCATCCCCTCCACCGACGATCGTGTCAAGGGTAGGGCTCCCTTGTGTTTCCGATCACGTGATCCTTCGTTTACCAATCAAATTGTTAGATGGCGCTGTCCGCTGTACTGTGGCGCCATCCATCCACGACATATATATTACTAGCGGCCTGTCCCGGCTTCGCACGGGTGGTATTTTTAAACATTTTATTTTTTTCTTGCATTTAAAAAAACATTATTATATTAAAGTGAAAGAATTTTTAAAATCGGTCCAGTACTTTTTGAGCCAATTCATTACAAACATACATACAAATCTTTCCTCTTTATAATATTAGTATAGAAGTATAGTTTATATAGAGAGTAGAGATAAAACATGATTCGAACTGATAAAGTAATCGATTCTGTAATTTCATATTATCTGGCATCGATTGGTGTAAGTAATAGATCGATTGCAGATAAAATTAACTTGGACCTTTATATATAAACTCTTTTGTTTGGGATCGCGATTAAATTCATTTGTGCTGCGTAGAAAAGGTAAGATCTTTTTAATAACGAAAGACTTTCACTTGCTTCTTATTTTGATCTTCAGAAAAAAGCTTTCAGACTAATTAACGGCACAATGGCCCCGATTCTGTTGTTCACAAACTAAACTAAATTTAAGTTCAGTGCATCTTTTTCTTTCTATTTCAATATGAAAAGGACAGAAGATAAATATTAGTTTAGTCCCGTCAAATTAGATAATCCATAGACAAGTTTAGACGATAAAAAAATTGGCTACCTACTAAAAATACGTAAATTTACGTCAGGCGCTGACTAATTTGACAGGACTAAACTAATATTTGTCTTCTGTCCTTTTCTTAATGAAATACAAAGAAAAAGATGCACTGAACTTAAATTTAGTTTAGTTTGTGAACAATAGAATAGGTATAAGCTTAATTTTACTTATTAATTCTGTTTCAGACAAACATGCAGTTGACGCACCTGGCACTTCTTTTATCAATAACTCTAGCACCATCCTTAAGTCAGAAACTAACTCCAAATGCAGTAACGTCACTACTTCAAGGTATCTTAACACCCAAAAACACAGAACAAGTAATGCAAATACTATCAGCTGTAGACAACAAGAAGAGAGCCCTACCAAATGTGCCATGTGGAACTGCCAAAAGAAGATTAGCCATTACTGACAATGTGCCAAGAACTGTAATGAGAACTGAAGCTCCTAAAAATATGGCACAACCTGTACAAAGACCTGAAGAAATGTGTATGAAACAGAATTTATTACTTCAAAATTCAAATAATGTTATGGTAAAAAATGGTAATCAAATGGTTTTACCAAAAAATATGGTCGTTCAACGAAGAGCTGAAGCAGTTTTACCAAAAAATATGGTTGTTCCACAAAGAACTGAAATGGTTTCACCGAAAATGGTCATGGTACATAATGATATAGAAGTCACACCAAGAAATGTGATTGTAAGGAAAAATGAAATGCCAAAAAAAATGGTTGTACAGATCAACGATTGTGCTCCTAGATTTCCACAAATGACAACTCCTGAGGTTATTCAGCAAAAAGTATTTGTAATTCCACAAACGAGACCAGAGGTCCAGCAAAAAGTATTGATAAGTCAACCTCAACTAACAGAATATGTGACAGTCCCACAGCAAAAAGTTTTGATTTGTAATGACAATCTTTTCCTGCCAGCTACTTCCCCAGTTTCAGCATTAGCTGCATCTTCTTTAGGCTCTTTACCACCAGTAATGCCACAATCGAAGGGACAGTTTTTGAGGAAAATTCCGATTCCTCCACCAACTTTGTGACTGAGAATAGGTAGGGTTAGTTGGCATCCAACACCCTATTTGCATAACACACTTTCAAACACAATCCGGAATATATTGAAGGAAAATGATGATCCATTGCTTAATATGTTTGAAAAATTCGTCTGTTTTGCAACGTAAATACCGCAATGAATGTTGTTGAACTGTCAAACTGAAGGACATTGCCGTTGGAAAAGTGTGTTAATTGCAATTATCCCGATGTTTGGAAGTGATGATTTTTGATTGTTTAAGCCTATTTATTTTGTATTCTTATTTTGCAACGAGTTGCTAATGTTGTCAAATATTTGTGGTTGTCTTTAAGTTCCTAGATTATAAGATAATTTATTTGTATTTGTTTGAAGAAATAAATTGATTGTGCTGTAATGTTTGGTTACTACTATACCTAGGTGCCTAAAGATTCCAGTCTATAACTGGGTACCTGAGTAGTTCCATGCATAATAAAAATATCAGAACACGCAAGTGCGAAGGCAAACCTCATCCATCGCTTTCCATCAGGCGTGATCGAAGCCAAAAGCGGGATTCAGCAATAAAAAACAATCATCATCTGTTCACAAACCTTTAGAAAATCGGACAGAAATAATGTTCAAATTCCAGAAATATGCCACAAATTAATGATATTGTCAGTATATAGTTTTCTGAAGGAAGTTTAATTTGTAATATAAAAATCTCGAAAGAGGTTGTATTAGTAGGTAAATAACAAAAAATACTGGTGAGGTTCTTTAGAAACCAAATCAAAAACCATTTGCCATGAGAAAAAAAAACTATAAAAAAAAAGGAAAACTTAATGACATCCCATCAATATTTTGACTGAAAATGGCCAGCATGGCTTATAAAATAAGCATATGGAGGATGAATAACCTACTTAAAATTTATGAAGCAATGCATTAGCAATATCCTTTAAAATGATTCAGATTGCGCTTGAAGGTAGAGTGCAGGCAAGTTTGCGATAAGAGGGTTGCACGTAAATGATGCAATAAGTGAAGTTCGGAGTTTTTTACTAAGTCATCATTTTATTCGACGTCTAACATAAGAATCGCAATTCCTATTTCTTTAGCTCACATAATAACAGTGAAAAATCTAAAAACTAAAACTAAGAGATCAGCAGTGCTATTCTATAAAAATCTCACCGTGAAAACAAAGGTGAAGTGAGCTGTCATTTCACCTGATGTTAGGGATTGCCCCTATTGATAGCTCACTTCATGCTTACTTCACCGAAGTTATTACGGTGAGATTTTTACAGAATCGATCGGCTGCTTATCTACTGATCCAATAATAATAATCAGTAGGTACATAATAGCTGACCTCAATAAATGCTTAGGCGCACGTTAACAGTACAGACAACTGCAGCCATCGACACGTCTATGGCTGCCTTCGACTGACTTATTTACAGTCGGTGGTTACAAAATTGATACCTACTTGGTACTGAAGACTTGTTTACAGTCGGTGATTACAAAATTAATAAGTACCTACTTTCAGAGATTGTTTTCAATAACTGCATGTTGCCATATTTTTGTAAAATTAACTTTTCTTTACTTGATTTTTTTTTCTTTTTTGAGTTCATTTTCTTGCCGGATTCGGTTTAAAGTGGTTGCTGAAAAGTATTTGACTCAGATAGGGTAGGTATATGAATGATCCCCCACTTCAGGACACGAACTGGTCAATGTTCTTCCTTCGGCTTATTGCCGTTTATAAGGTCCAATTTTGGGCAAAGACACCTAGGTATTCAACTAGCTGGAACTTATCTACATACGGAAAGGGTAACAGTTGGGTAAAATAGACTTAGGTATTATACGAGGATCCTTTGTTAAATTCCGAACTGCTTTTCATATCAAAAATTAAATGTAAGGAAATAGTTTAATTCTGTTTTCAATAGTTCAAAAGGCTTGCGAAAAATCTCAAGTCTATAGAGGTATCTTCTATAGAAAAGGGAGAATCCTCCGACCAGACGGGAGTCGTGTCGGGCAACTGCCCAACGATTGATTTCGGGACGTTGTTTATAATCCTAGTCGCGTAACTCTGCTTACGTGATGTAGGTAGAATATGGCGAATTTAGATGCCGCCACAAGTCTACCCAATGTAAAATAAATAAAACTGCCAAACTGTTGCAGTTTTTAAAAGAAGAGTAAAATCACTATATTTCCACTTCATCATAGATGTGTATGTAGTTATTTATTATTTTGATTACGTTATAATTATTAAGATTGTAGTGATATTTATTTTAGAAGTATGTATGTTTATTTGTATGTATGTAAGTATATTCTCATAGGTAATACCAACTTGTTTAGTTTTGACTCGATTATGATTTTATGTATTTTTTTTGTCTCCTTTATTATTATCTTTCACACGCTGTCTACATCTCTATTTATTGTCCTATCGCAGGTATGCTGGAAGAAATTTCTTAGGAATGGAATAAGCATCACCTTTGTACCTATTTTTCCGTTCTGTTTTTTTTTTCTTGTCTGTATAAATATGTGTGTACATAAATGGTAAAAAATAAGTAATACCTAATAAACTAAGAAAATAATTTATTCACTTAAATTAACAACTTAAATACAAGGAGGAGGAATGGGTATCTTCTTCAAATACTGGCATCTACTGCAAGTCTCGGCAGGCGGCAGTAGAGGTGAAAAAGGCCTCATAGCAGATACTGGCGACGCTGCAGGCAGGAACGGATTACCCAACGGTAGGCCAGCTGGCAACGCAGCTTCGTATGCTTCTAAGCAACCGCAAGGCGCTTTTGCCACGGGTCTTGGCATGGCTGCAGGGACTGGCAGGGGCAAAGGTATTTCACAGGGACACTTCAATGCGGCAGGGTTGCCACATGGGCAAAAACCTGGTATCATTGCTGGTACTGATCGTGGGTATGGCGCGAAGATTTGGGATTGTGCCTGTAAATAAAAATGGAAAATTAATGTGATTAGATTAATTTACGTCTTTGCAATTCTCTGGTTTTTTGTTTAATTGCTATAGAACATAACGGGCCGCGCCGCAAGCAAAAGCAATGCAAAAAACCTCCTTCATCAGTTTCTCAGTTTCGTACATATTTTTTGAACCAACGCACACTACAGGCGGGTCGCACCGTTTTGTTTTTGTATGCAAATGCGGCCCGTTGCTGCTATAATGTGCACTTGGCTTTAAAATATGTAATGTAGTTGCAAAAAGGCTCGAATAAAAAAATGATTCCAATGAATTGAGAACCTGGGGGGCGATTCTACTAATTTGCAACGTTACACGTTCAATTGTGGTTTAATAACAGTTCGATTTCGATCGCCGTTCGATAGTTACTTATAAAGTCATTCTACTATTTCCTATGCAAACTGGAAACTAAACCTATGCTGAATCGCAACTGAATGGTAGCGGGAACGTAACAGCGGGTAAACTGTGTTAACAACATGCCAAATAGTATGTTTGCACAGAAAAAAAGTTGAACCTAAAAATGTTACATACATGTCACCGAAAGTATTTTCGAATACAACATTATATTTAGACCATTCGGTTCTAACAAGTGTCAAAATAACGTCACGCTCATGTTCGATTTTGTTAGCAGAATATATATTTTGAAATTATTTCGATCGATCGTTGGCTGAAACTAAAACGTAACCGCAGTTGAATCGTTGTTCATTAGTAGAATATGAAAACGCTTAACAGCCGTGGTTCAGCTGTGGTTCCATTGCGATTTTTGAACAATTTTGTTAGTAGAATCGGCCCCCTGTTCCTTTTTTGAAGTACAACAATAAAAGAAATTCTTACGCCAACAAAAATAGAGAAAACAACAAAAATAATGGAATTCATATTGTAGCAGCTGTTTATTAATTACACTGTGATTCATAAAATTCAACTCCTGGTTTAAATACAAATTTATTTCCAAGACTTTTGTAATGACACAATCGAAATTTTCATCATTTTGATCATGATAATATTCCTTGAACAAATATCTATTATTACTTAATACGTTATGATAATAGATAATGTTTCTATGTTACGAATGGCGATAAGATAATAATGTACATCCCCTTTAGCTAGAGTTTCTTAAGACTGCGGTGAATGCTACATAGCGCCCTAATTAAACCTGAAAGTGGTGTCTTAACTTGCGACCTGGTCACGACGACCTGGCAACATGACATAGGAATGATTGCTGAGGGATGCGGAGGTAAAGGGATAATAATTATAAGCCAGTTAATTGGTTCGATTATCACATAATTTTTAAATATTTCAACAATTTGCAAATTCGACCTTCGCCAGCTTTATCAGTTTGTTCCCGTTGTGTTACACCATTTTGTGTTACACAGTTACCCATTGGGAAAAAAATTACCGATTAGTAACACTGTAACTTAATGCCACGTTTTTTTCCCATCAATTTACCTACACTTTAACCTGCGATGCTATTCTGTGAAAATCTCACCGTGAACACTTAGGTGAAGTGAGATTAATTATAAGGCCAATCTTGGGACTTGTGGTACCCCGACTTGGGTTAGGTTAGGTTCCTTTAAGCCCTGTAGACAGAAATAGGGGCCCCGTGAAGCGGGGCTCCGTCGACTACGTCTTATTTATTATTGCTTGTAAGCCAACTAAGACCTTAGATACGCGTTATTGTGGGATAATCGTCGTATTAAGTCAAGATGTATTTCAACAATGCTTTTACCGAAGAAGGTGTTACTTAACGGGAACACAGCGTTCTGTTGAGTTACATTGTCAATCAAAGGGAAAAAATGTGACTTTTAGTTACTGTGTTACTAATTGGTAATTTTATTCCCAATCGGTAACAGTGTAACACAAAATGGTGTAACTCAACGAGAACAAAGGGCATCAACTGTTTCATCGGTACCTCTAAACAGGTATTTATTAAACTTTTGTAATTCTTTACATAGCTGATTAAATGAAAATGTCTTGTACGCTTAATTTCGAAGTAAAATTTTGAGATAAGTGTCAAAGTTCGTGTACGTAAATGATTTTTGAAAATATTTAATAAAGTTCTTCCTTTTACTTTGAGTTGTTTGATGTTTTCGAAATTTGGTGACACCAAAATGTGTGTTAAAGTATTAGGTATCCAATGAAATAGCAATGAAAGCCATTCAATTAGAGAATTTAGAGAAAAGTGATAGGTATTTAGTGACGAATTCTGGGAAATTTTCAAAAACAGCGTGAAAATTGTTTTTTCTCGTATTACATGAATTTTCGCCCACACTTTATGAGGTGCTTATCTAATTGTTGCAAATGGGTCACACTATCACGCCCTGGAAGGAATACCTACATCAAATTACAACTCACCCTGCAGATGAGTGCGATGTTTCTTAACCGACTACTCTTAGAAGAAAGACCGAAACAAACTCAGAGGTTACAGTCTCTTTTAAAGTCCAGACATAATCTTAGTCAAGCCATTATGAGTACCATGCAAATTAGTGTCTGAGATGATCTTTTTACGAAAGTTCCACATACATTTTTGTGTGGTCCTATCTAATCAGTGCATGCAATTGTCGGTAATCGTGTAGATACATAGCTCAACTCAGAACATATAAATAAAATAAAATATAAAGAACGCAAACGTAACAAAGTATGAACTGGTCAAAAATACTCCTCCAGGATTTCAAAATATTTCTATAGGTACTTCCATCTGGCGTTGATATGGTGTAATTATTTATCTAATCAAAACATCAATGTAATGATAAGTTTTACATATATTATTTGATATTATAGATAGCGTTTATAGATAAAATATTCATATTTAAACAGTAGTGGAGACAACTTAAAGTTATTTATTGAAACAGTTTAATACTGGAGAGTTACTAATTCGAATTAGTTATCTAGTTTATCTAATTAAAATTATTTCAAATCAAAAGTTACAAACGTTTAACTATAAGACGCATTCAAAAGATCAGAAATTACAAAGTACAGAGTTGAAACCCCTATTGGTGTTGTTATAATTTAAAACTTAACGGTTTTAACTGACAAATAATATGGCAGTATTTATGAAGATTTTTGGTGCGTTGCTGATTCAAACTTTATTATTGAGTGTAAGTACCTATTTATTTAATAAGTCACAACGACAATACCAGGAACAATAAGTCTAAATTACAATATACAAGCTAACACTAAAATATATGTATTATATACAAGTATATAATAAAAAAAGTGAGGAGCCCATTGGGCACAAAAAAATTCGTCCGCATCGCTGTCAATGCGATAAGTGCCCAAAAGGTTGGCAGCATTAGGTACCACGTTGGATGGCAATACTGATTCTTTGGGCTAAAAATAGGCCAGCCATTTAGTTGGAAATAATAAATAAATCATTTATTTTCAGGCAACACAGGCCCATAGATAAATACCTTATGGTGAATGCGCAGTGGTAGACCACAAAATTCAAATTTTCTTACGTTTTTTATCGTTACTGGCATTCCAATGAGGCTGCTAGCCTCTCATTGACATAATCTTTAGTTGCCTTTTACGTTACACGAATGACGAGTGACAAAGTATAATAATTTCATTTTATTTTCCAGAATGTCTTTGCCCAACACCGTCCCGTCCAGAACTTGCCATGTGGACCACAGATTCAAAATCCACTCTACAGTCAACCTCATGCACCATTGATAAACTCACTAGTAACAACATACACATCAAACCTGCCTTTGGTTGACAAACTAAACACCCTTGCATCTGTTATCCAAAAATTATCGCCAAAAAATCCCGGAATGACTCAAAAAAGGATCTCTATGGCAGAAGCGTTAAAAAAGACAGCCTTGGAGAGTCTAATGTTTGCTGCCAATTCTTGTAAGTGTTCGCGAAAAGCTGAAGGCCGAGTTCCTTTGCCGAATCTTCAACTGGTAGTTGGCAATGACGTTTTAGCTAATAGGGCGGTAAATGTCAGATTTGACAGTTATGTTTGATTTCAGTTTGAGAAGGAAACAATGTATATTTTAGAATAAGATGCGCTGTAAATTATTTATTGGAATTAAATAATGTCTTTATTATTATTTATTTTTAATTTATCGCATGTTATAACAAAAACATTATCATATAATAAAAAAGTTGGGAAACAAAAAAATATCTCCACTTTATGCAGGTTATAGACATGACTTCTAATAGTATAACGTTTCTAAATAAGTTTTCTGTAAAAGGTAAAACAATTAGAATTAAAAGAGGTTGCTTTACAAAAATGCGAAAAATACTGGTACTTTTCACATGGAAAATAAATGAGAAAATAAAACAATGAAAACCAAAATTTTATGGCATTGCACAAAATATTTTGAATGAAAACGGCCGGACTTACGTGGCCAGATTATATGTATAAATAAACACAACGAGGATAAAAATATAAAGCTGAAATGGTATATAAAATAAATGAGTGTATTTTCTAGATCTGTAGAACATGCTTAATTTATTGATAGTGAAAATACTCGCGGACTTCATATATTATATTATATTTTTTATGGGTTAACTAAAACAATTCAATCAAATTATTTACAAAAAAAAAAGAAACAAGAAAGACATATGAACCAAATTAATGGCGCCGACTTTGGGAACCGTTTCAAACAAATAAGTAGGTAACATAAGCAAAATCAGATGCCTGATGCCTCCTCGTGTAGCGCAGTTTGTTCCACCAGTTATTTAACTGAACCGAGCACTGGGCGCATCCTGGACAGTCACGCTTAACACCTTATTTGACTGGCCAATTCTCCCCTTGCGGTGGTAGGGCTAGCGCCCGCCTAGTTTGCGACCACCCTCCCACCGAGTCCGGCGTCAAGCAGCCTGCTGTGTTTCGTCGATGTGTGGAAGTTCCAGTGCCTTAGGCATCTTCTGGGCACGCTCGTTTCATCATAGAACTCATCCATCGCTTTCCATCAGGCGTGATAGAGGTCAAGAGCGGGGCCCATTCAGCAATAAAAAAAATAAAAAAATCAGCCTATAATCTTCAATCTGCTGGGACACAAGGCCTCCTCTCTATGAGGGGAATAAGTAGATAATATAATTTATTTCTTTCAATGTCGCTTTCAATTTCGGTAGGCACCGCTTTAGAAAAGTTTAGACAAGATATTCACTAAATATTCTGACACGAGTTCCCAAAACTTTGTCCTTCCCTCAAGGGCTAACCTTGTCGCGAAGGTGAAGGACATTCTCTCTCCCTGAATGTGACCTCGAGTCAAGGAAAGGTTTTCTGGTGACCTTGGAACGAGGACGCTTCGGCTTCAATGTTCTATAGACAATAGTCTTGATATGCGCTAAGGGCTTTTGAAGTTATGTCTTGATTGGAAGTTTAAGACAAAAGAGCGTTTACGATGTACGGCATTTCTACAAATTTTAAGCCCTTGTTTTTTTAAATGAATGAACCGATTATAATGAAACTTTATACGCATAAGCAAGATACAAAGGTCTAAAAAGTTAGTAAAGAACATTTTCGAAATATCTTACCTATGTAAAAAGGAAAACTGGAAATCTTTGTTTCTATGGATAATTTAAAATCGGTCTAATTTGGCTGTAACACTATTTTTAGAAAATGTTCTTAATTAACTTTTGTATGAAATGCCGTAAACGCTCTTAAGGATAATTCATTTATTATATCCATCTATGCTAATAATTAAGCTAAAGAGTTTGTTTGAGCGCGCTAATCTCTGGAACAGCCGGTCGGATTTGAAAAATTCTTTTTGCTTTTTATAGCCCAATTATTAAGGAAGGCTATTTAACGAAAATCACGCTAGGGCCCTTAGGAGCCGAGAAAAAAGAAAGAAGTCGGGAAGAACCCTAGGCGAAGGCGAAGATAGCGCGGGCAGGCGATGCCATGCGACTGAGTGGGTCAAAGAGCAAAACATTTCTCGCAAACCAAGTAACAGGCAAAAGCAAGTAACATACTGAATAGAATAATTTGATTTATTAAAGTGACTATCGCAACACAAAAATTAGCTAACAAATTGTCAAGTGCGTGTAAACTGCTTTGTTTGGGTGAATTAATTTTATCAAGTAACAACAACCAATATGGCGTCACTTGACTTACCTACGTTTAATTTTGACGCATCGATAATATTCGTTTCAGAATTTGGGCGTTCATCACTTGTTGGTGGAGTGCGTCAGGACCCGAGCTGCTAGAGAGGCGTTGATGAATACCTTCAAAATTAATTTGATGGATGTTGGTTTTGTTCAAAGCATATTATCGGAGCCTGTCTCGAATGCAGCTATCTTACTCTATAAAATAGTATATAAGGTTTTGAAATCTGAATAGTGTAAAGCTTTTATTGGATTAGGTTATGATGGGGCTGGCATGGTCGTGTTGTGACCAAAAGCCCCTAAATTTATAATAGATAATAAAAAAAAAAAAGAATTTGGGCGTATGTTTATTAAATACTTAATTACCTAGGCTTAGAAAATCTGTGACATTATGGAAGCAAAAATCATCATAAGCCTAGCCTTTTCGCCGCTATATTGGAGTCGGGTTTCAGTCTAACCGGATGCAGCTGAATATCAGTATTTTACATGGAGCGACTGCCTATCTGAACTCCACAACTAGCCAACCAGTTACTGGGCAATACGATACCCCTTGGTAATTAAGACTGAGACTCTCGGGCTTCTGACTACCTGTAACGACTGTCAAAGATCTACGAATGACAGTCGGGACCAACGGCTTAACGTGCTTTCCAAGGCACGGAGGGGTCTCGGTATGTAAATATGGTCACCCATCCACAGAACAACGGCCGAACGATCGGCCTGTGTGTGTTTATTATTTAGCGGACGGGCCCCTAGTGGAAACAAAAATAACGATTTGTTACCTGGCACTGATTGAATAAATAAATGCCCCAGCTAGACGATTTGTAAATATAAAGCGATCTTTCTAATAAAAATAACAAAGAGGTTTAGATTTTTAAATCAAAATTTTGTGTTTTTAGGTATTTGAATTAATGTTTTGACATATTGTAAGCCGAACTAACAGGTTTCTATAAAAAAAAAATATAATAAAATAATTAATAAAATAATTGATTTTTGTGGTTTTTTTTTAATGGCTTTTGTTTGTATTTCGGTAGATAATTACAGCCAGAAGTTTTTAGATTACCTACTCTGTCCTACATATTACATACTTCAAAAAAGACATATGGTTTTTGAAGATTTAATGGGAAAGGCAGCTGTCAAAATGGCGTCGTCGTAGCTAGTTCCCAAAACAAGTTAGTTAATAGGTAATACAAGGCTTGAGATGATTTTATCTTATTTTTGCGAAAATGACGCGTTGGTTTGTGCCTACATGCTTCTAAATTGGAGTCCACCATTTCTCGAAAGACACTAAAATTAAAAAATTGTGGCTTAAGGCCATACGTACACATTAAAAAAAATAAATAAACAGTATTCGAGGTTCTGTCTGAAACATAATAAAGAACTGATTACGCGGAAATATTTAAGGTTACACATTCTGACACTTTCTATGGCAAATAATTGATATTTTTATATCAAATAAATAAAATAATAATGAAAATTGAAGTCATCGAAAATAACAAAATAATGAAATAAACCAAACTCATGAATAAACACGAAATGGAATGAATGAACGAAATGTTTGATTTATTGTAGACCGTAGGGACCTAGAAATGGTTACGCCATCTACAATTAGCTTTGCCCGATCTTCCCCATTCAGACTTCATTTTAGGTTCAACATATTATTCAATATTCTCAAATATAGGTACATAAAATACCTACTGGTATTCAGCTGCATCCGTTTAGACTGAATGAGCCGACTCTAACATAGTTGGGAAAAGGCTAGGCAGATTGATTTGACCTACAAAAGTAAATTACCGTTTGTGTTTGAAGTTACAACTGCATCAAACTCAAAATGCAATTAAGCAATAGCAAGATAATAAAAAAAATAAAAAGATCACGTCGTTAATGATAGAGAAATAATTATAATATATTTATCGTTTATTATAACTGAATCGTGATAAAACGCGTATAATATAACATTAGGATATTGATAACTACATTTATATAACTAAATAAGTATCTACATAGATTTTAGTTGCACAAGTAGTAATGACAAGTCAAGTAGTACAATGATTTTAAAAGGTTTTGGTGTTCTTAAAGTTATTTTAATTCAGGTATTATTGGTTGTGTCGTAATTTTTCAGCTCTAAAATAATTTAGCTCATATTTTGATAAATTAGGTAAATATATATTAGTGGGATATACTAAAAATCTTTAAATCAGTATAATCGAATTCACTGAATACGGTCATCGCCGTCGAGATAGCCCAATGCGAAGCGTTTTTTTTTTGTGGATGGAAAATCATCAAATGACCCCTCCCGCTCAGGGTGGAGCAGAAGGGAGTATCAGACTCTTACTGACTAAAATCCACCCGTGTTCCTTCCTTAGCCCTTTATGTTCCGGGGCAGCGGTAACCCTTTCGGACAATCCCGCTCCCCCGGCAGGCTACGACCCTTAATGCTGACATCTCTTTAGGCGCGCGTGGAACACGTACGCGCCGTTCAGCACGGTCCTGGTCCTGATCGGACGGAGAGTTACCCATTACTCTCCGCCCGCAGGCCCGCGCCTACGGTGGCCGGGAGTCGTCACGCGGCTCCCGACGCCTGGGGCGTCTCCCGCGGCGGCTGGAACGTGAGGCTCTTTCCCTCAGCCGTCCTGCCACACCAATGCGAAGATGATGTGACGTTGTCAGAATGTTTGCAAGGTCAGCATGGCCAGAGATCGCACTAAACAGCGTGGTTGGAAGGAAAAGGAAAGTCTTTGCCCAGCGATTGGACACATTACAGGCTAACAAAAAAAAAAACAGTTGAAAATGTATTTTTACACCAGTTGATCTTTTTAGTAGTGATCACTTTGAAAAAAATCTAGTTTAAATGTAGATACTAGATAGAACCTATTTATTTTGATATTCACCGTTTATTTTTTTATTCACAGGTAATTTCTGCTCAGCTCTCGCATCGACACCTGTTAAGCCAGAATGCACTGAATTACTTGGTAAATAAACCACTGGCAGGTTATAGCAGATCTAGAAGACAAATCGATAACCCGCCAGTCGGTGAGCCAGGAAATGGGAACTTGCTAGCAAATGATTTTGTCAATAGTTTGCTATTTAGAACTCGCACGCCGTTTGGCAATTTACCTCGTGTTGGTGAATTGACAAACAACTTTGGATTGAATAGTGGATTACCAAATAACCTGGCTTTTAATAATGGATTGCCAAACAGGTTTGCATTAAACAATGGAATGGCGTTGCCAAATAATTCACCATTCAATTTACCATTTCAAAATATTAATATTGTGCCACAGAACAGATTACTCCCAAACGAAAATGGCATAAATATTAAAGGATTACCTTTTAATATCCCAAACGGATTGCCAAGTTTTAATAGTATGCCAAATGGATTGCCAAGTTTGAATAATGTGCTAAATGGATTGCCAAGTTTGGATAATGTGCCAAATGGATTACCAAGTTTGAATAATGTGCCAAACGGATTGCCAAGTTTTAATAAAGTGCCAAACGCATTGCCAAATTTTAATATTATGCCAAATGGATTGCCAAGTGTGAATAATATGCTAAACTCATTGCCAAGTTTAAATAATGGACCAAACGCATTGCCAGATTTTAATAATGTGCAAAACGGATTGCCAAATAATAATAATTTACCATTCCCGAATAACTTCCTAAACTTAAACAATGTACCAGTTGGACAAAATATTTTGAACTTAATACCAGCTGCGGATTCATTGCCAAATATTAATAACAGGCCAATTTACAATGGTTTGTCAAGTCTTAATAACTTACCACGTGGTAACGCCTTACCACTGGCGCCACCAAATAATGGATTGCCACTAAATTTCTCAAGTGAGAATCTACTGCCACTAATAAACAATCAACTTCCGTATCTTAATGACCTTCGAATAACTGGAATTGTGATCGGAGATGGAATAGCAGACATCAACAGATTTCCCCGTAACGATTTTCCAGATGGCAATATGCTGCCTATTACTGATTATTTGAAAAGTGACAATGGATTGGCACAACAAGTAGCTGATGAAAGGTCAAATATAAATGACTATCAAACTAACAATGGATTTGCAGGTTTTACGAGCACGCCTCCTGCTAGTACGTTGCCAAATAATGTTCTAGTTGATAACAGACTTTCAAGTAACAACAATTTTCCTAGAGACAACGGCCTAAGGAACTTTGCTGTTGAAGTACAAAATATCAACAATATGCAATTAAAAAATGGCTTGCCTGATGTCAGCAATTATCAAAACTACAACTTTAACCCTTTCAGTGAACAAAGATCTGTCGATAATGTTCATTTTAATAATGATTTTGCACAGGCCAATAATTTTCCAGCTAATATAGGCTTGCCAAATGCAAAAAGTAGACTAAATTCCATTAACAATGGCATGCCACTTTCTGATGGAAGATATTTAAATGACATATTGTGTGCTAACAATGGCATTACAAGCGATATGCCAAAAAGAGAATCATACTTACAAATTAGTGATGGCAACGGATTTTCAAGCAACGATTTCCAATTTGGCAATGTTGAAGTGCCATTCAACAACTGGCAGTATGAATTTGTAGGGGCAAAGATACCAGCTAACCAGAATGTACTGCCCGAGGGAGTGCAAATGTTTTCAAATGTGCCAAGCGATCACCAGTTTTGATGTTTAGTATAAAATATGCCATTTTTGGCTTGCCAGTTGCTGGCATTACTGAGACAGTCACAGTCTTGAATGGTCCGTGTAGTAAATAGATTTTAACATATTGTATTTTTGTAAATTAATTATTTATTTTAGTTAAATTACTGTGTTAAGGTATTAAATAAAAAAATAAGTGACGTTGTGTTATGTAATTAAGTTGTACCTTTTGTAATTTTTATTTCATTGCTTTTGTTATTGAAAGTAAAAATCATTTGAAATTAAATGTTTCCTTGTATAGATCTTTCCTAGTTTTTAGGGTTTCGTACTCAAAGACCCTATTACTCCGCTGTCCGTTCGTCCGTCTGTCACAGGACTGTATCTTTTGAACCGCAATAGGTAGACACTTGTAACTTCACAGAGTTTTAATTTAACTCTGGTCGCTGTAACAACAAATATTTTAATTATAATAAAGTTATTACTAAAGTATTTAAATCCTTCGTGTGCGAGTCTGATTCGCACTCGGCCGCTTTTGTATTTCAGCACTTCTGACCAGCACAGTAGAGCATATACACCAGGCAATAACATTGTGATATTATTATGAATGAATACAATATTCCGTAATTTTTAACAAACTACGTAACAACAAAGGACATGACTGCATTAATATTTCGACATACACATTACACACTGATACTAAAAGTATTATTTGTTCCTGGGCACGTATTCTTTATGCAGCAAGTTTTAGTTAAACACACGGTTTTACTTGTTTTACTTTTTTATTTTGGATATAGGTAAAGGAGTAAAGGAAAGTAATTAGTGGAGTGAGACTTGAGGTAAGGATCTTCGGCCATGGGCGATGATAAGATTTGATAGTCCTTTTCATCGAGTTGCTAGTGCTTGATGGTGACGAGCGATTACTAGCTGTTATGTATAGGTATGTGTCAGATGTGAGCCTCCCAGCGAGTGTTTTGCCCGCCAAGCGAGCGTTGCTATGCGCTTGTATGGGTTCGCTACTGGGCCACCAAAATCAAAATCAAAAGTTATTTATTCAAATTAGGCTGAGAATCAGCACGAACGAACGTCAAAATTACAAAAGACAGTCCCCCCAAAACGCCCGCCCTTCACCACTTCCTAGTGCTTTCGCTGGGGAGAAGAAGTGGCGCAACAAACTCCCCAGCAGCACAGCCGTCTGTTCAGTTAGAAAATATTTGATTGTTTACAACACTAGGTATGCAAAGTTATTGACGTTACAGAACACAGAACATTAAATTAAATTATTTGCCATATGTCAGCTTGCCACGCCAATATACCCACAAATACAATAAAAAACAATACGTACTCAAGCAAAAATTATAAATGTAAACAAAAACTTGCTACCTAAATAAAAGCCTCCAGGTATAAAGGGCGTGACAGCTTACACCTTACCACAGACTGCTCTCCTCTCGTCCTAAATGCTTGAAATCACCAATGCTTAGACAGCAAGCAAGAGCAAGGTGATGAATGCTCGTTTTGCTGTGAAAAAAATTAAAGCTGGTCTAATTATTTATCTAAGGATGATTTCTGATAGGCCAGACTGCAGTGCCGGGGAGATTCATCCAGCTTCATTTGATGAGATGACACTATTACTGACTATGAGTTTTATTTTTTTGACATGTATTTTTCGACATTGGTGGTTTTATGATTTTATTATTTGAATTTTGAGAGTCTGAATAATGTTTTGTATTGATTAATATAGTTCTAAAACCATTTTTACAAAGAACTACGGACATGTAATTAGTCTGCAATAAATGGATTCATTATTATTCAACAAACAGACGCCTATTACTTCTATATGTATACATATAATTTAACTTTAGATAAATACAGGACGTTCTATATAAAAGTGGGTCACGTAAGAGACTTTTGTTTTGTGCAATTGTGTTTCACGACATACAGAATGTGTCTTCCGTGGATTTTCATTGTTTTGCAAGTGCTAGCATTAGAGGCAAGTTATTTAATTAATCTTTTTGGCAAACAGCAGACCATCTGGGGATATGACTGCAATATTGCTTCAGAAGCAATCATATTTGCGACTCCATGGCTAAGCCAGGTCATAAGTCATTTCTTAACATAATGATTCTTCAAATAATTAGCATACATCCAGAGGTGTGCCCCAAGGCTCAACACTACGCCCTGGGATTGTTACTTAATTTTAATATTTGTGTTATGATTAATAAAATGTTTTAAAATAAAAAAAAATAAAAACGTGTTTACAGTGTGTCATACCATACCCTTACAAAGACGACATAATTGCGTACATACCAGTTGAAGAATTGGCTTATTTATCATCAGAGGTAAGAAAATTTAAAGCAATCTTCACCTCATCATCTTCAACTTCTTCTTTTCTAATGAAAATAATCTTAATTAATCGACTTCAAAAAAGGAGGAGGTTCTCAATTCGACGGTATGTTTTTTTTTTGTGTGTTTGTTACGCGATTACTACGCCTATTGTTGACTGATTTTCAAAATTCTTTTTTTATTTGAAAGGGTATGCTCTCGAGGTGGTCCCATTTTTACCAAATCGGAATCTGATGAGGGAATCTCATGGAGAACGAAGAAAACCCTCAAATTTTGTAGGCACACCTATAGCGATTTGGGTATTTTTTATAGTAACTTGTGCACTTTATCTCAGAAGACCACAGATGGCCATCGGAACTACTCAATAATAAATATTTCACGGTTTGCGATTCGATTAGGTACTTTAATGTGGTTGCTAAGCATAATGCGTATCGTGAAGTGGAGCTGATGGTTATTTCTCAATCAACTCCAGTTCTCCTGGTTCTTACAAGGAGAACTCCAATTAACGTCCCTGCATCGGGAAAAGCAATATTTTGTAAAAGGTGATGAGCAGTTGCCATTAGGCTATTGTAACTTAGATAAGTTACACAGGCCCACTAAAAAGTGAAAAGTAAAAAACTTTTTTACAAAAAAAAAATAACCGACTTTCAAAAAAACCCCACAAAGTGAAAAATAACTTTAATTTCGGAAGTCGATGTAAATAAAAGAAAATGCGGAAGCAACGACACCGTATTCCGAAATTAATTTTTTTGAAAGTTATTTTTCACTTTGTAGTGTTTTTTTGGAAGTCGGCTGTTTTTTTTTTTTGTAAAAATGTTTTTTTTTAATCCAAACACGTTAAAACTAAGGATAAGTTTAATAAAAACATATCGTTTTAATTGTATAGCGAAAATAGCTCAACTCGGCTACAGTGCGGTTTGCGAGAGAATGCGTTCTTGACTCGTGTCAGTTTCATACTTGACGAATAAGTGTTTGCGGATTAGATATTTATTAGCTACTAGCATTGTCATGCTGACAAACTCAAACTCCAAGCATTTATTTCAAATAAACCAATCATAGGCACTTTTAAATCGTCAAGGGTCGGTCAGTCCGCTTGGGTGGAGCACCGCCGTGTTCTCGTAGAGGCGATCGGCAGCGGCGGCGACCTCTCGCTCCCGGCCCTGATTCAAGCCATGGTCCGGGGCGAGAGGAAGTGGGAGGCTGTCACTTCCTTCTGCGAAGCAGTCATGCTAGCGAAGGAGGTGGCGGGACGGTTGAGAGAGAGAACCTCACGTCCCAGCCGCCGCAGGAGACGCTCCGGGCGTCGAGAGCCGCGTGACGACTCCCGGCTACCGTAAGCGCGGGCCTGCGGGCGGAGAGTAATGGGTAACTCTCCGTCTGATCAGGACCAGGCCCGTGCCGGACGGCGCGTACGTGTTCCACGCGCGCCTCAAAGAAATGTCAGCAATACAAGGAAGGGGCCCATAAGCATTTGACCACGTGTGAGCACTATGGTGTTCACACGTGTGCTATGCAATACTAAATATACAGGTATTAGGGACGCATTCTCTCGACGACCGAGCTATAGACTGGACTATTAATCCTATTACAGAATTCAAAACGACATAAATCTCTATATTTTACAGAGTATAGAAGCTTGCCTACCATATGACAACAATGCCCTTTTCTACGACCCTTGGTACTTTCAAAGAATGAAGATGCAAAAAGTCAGGTCACCTTACTGGCAGACTACAGGTCCTGTGACCTTTGGAGGTCAGGTCAAAGCTAAAGGAGCGGTCACTATTACAGGCGGGTTTGGAAATGACGGACATGGAAGTGAGTCTAGTTATTAATATTATTATTTTGGACACTAAGTCATAAACTGTTGTCATCAACATTGCCAATTGCGATTATAATTTTCTTACTAATAAAATATCAATGCCATAAGTTCAACAGTTGTTAGTAATTATACATGCATCTCTCAAATACTCATTTAACCAAACATATATGTGAGTTTTTAGATATCTCGTATAGCTGCATTGATATTGATCACGACTCAACATATCAAGACAGAGAAAGACTTCTTACAACAAAATAAAATCAATCCATTAAACTTTCTTTTTACAGGTTTCACATCAAACTCAGCACCTTCCACACCGCTTACGGTAACATCTCAATCAACCTTCCCACCAACCTCAAGTCTGGTAGACTCAGCATTGCCAACCGCTACAACTTTGCCAACAATCACAACTTTGCCAGCAGTCAACTTGCCATCTACAACTATTAGCCAGACGTTTATAGACATCGTGCCATCGACAGTCTCCGTGCCAATTGCACCCATGCCGTTTATAGTTGTAACAGCGACAGTTCCTAATGATGTTGGGCAAAATAGCAATGTGGCTAGCCCAGTTAGGTTTAGTGGTCTGGTGCCTGCATCCGGGCGTGTTAAGATTTCTGCTCATTTTTGTTGATGATTTAAAATGCACTGTGAAAAATTTGGAAGCTTATTTATGTAATTTTATTAAGTATTATTATTGAGAGCAGTGGTGGCCCAGTGGTAACGGTTGTGACTTACGAGTGTACATCGTAGGTTCGAACCCAGACCGGCGCTTTACTTTGTGTGAATAATTTTATCACCACTGCTCTCAAAATGGTGAAGGATAACATCGTAAGGAAACCGGCATGTCCTTGAACAAAAAATTCGAAGACGTGACTTCCACCAACCCACACTGGGCCCGCGTGGTAGATTACGGCCCTCTCCCTCTCACCGAGAGGAGGCCTGTGTCCCAGCAGTGGGAACATTATAGGCTGATTATGCTACTAAGTATTATTTATAACGAAACAGTATTATTAAAGCAATAAGTCCAACCAGTAGACCAAGGCAACAGGCAACCAGTCTTACCAAAGGGTTTCGTATTACCTAGTAACTGGGTTGTGGAGGTCAGATAGGCAGTCGTTCCATGTAAAATACTGGTACTCAACAGCATCCGATTAAAATGCATGCAGATGATAAGTTTATTTATATTTATGTATGGAGTTCCGCTTTCAGTTATAATGTTAGAAGATATTTTTTACACTACCAGTATGTCTTTTGTGGTCTTCATAAATACAATGTTTATTTGGTTCGTTTTTTATTGGCCTTAATACAGGCTAGTTAGATTAAGTAACAGTATTTCTGTTAACTAATCTTACTGCCTGTATCGTCAGGGCAAAGGCCTTCTACTCCCTTTTCCACACAACTGTAACGGGTACCACTGCGCTCCAAAACCAATTTAATGTTCTGTGTCTTGTAACGTCAATTACTTTGCATACCTAGTATTGTATACAATCAAGTATTTTCTAACTGAACAGACAGCTGTGCTGCTGGGGAGTTTGTTGCGCCACTTCTTCTCACCAGCGACAGCGCTAGGAAGTGAAGAAGGGCGAGCGTTATTGGGAGGACGGTCCTTTGTAATTTTGACGTTCGAAAAGTGCTGATTCTCAGCCTAGTTTGAATAAAAGACTTTTGATTTTCATTTTAAGCCTATTACAGAATTAAAAACGCCATAAATCTCTATATTTTACAGAGTATAGAAGCTTGCCTACCATATTACAACAATGCCCTTTTCTACGACCCTTGGTACTTTCAAAGAATGAAGATGCGAAAAGTCAGGTCACCGTACCAGCAGACTACAGGTCCTGTGACCTTTGGAGGTCAGGTCAAAGCTAAAGGAGCGGTCACTATTACAGGCGGGTTTGGAAATGACGGTTATGGAAGTGAGTCTAGTTATAAATATTATTATTTTGCACACTAAGTCATAAACTAATGTCATCAACATTGCCAATTGCGATTATAATTTTCTTACTAATATAATATCAATGCCTTATGTTCAACAGTTGTTAGTAATATACATGCATCTCTCAAATACTCCTATAACCAAATATCTACGCGTGTTTTCATATATCTCGTATAGCTGCATTGATATATCTTACAACAAAATAAAATCCATTAAACTTTCTTTTTGCAGCTTTCACATCAAACTCAGCACCTTCCACACCGCTTACGGTAACATCTCAATCAACATTCCCGACAACCTCAAGTCTGGTAGACTCAGCATTGCCAACCGCTTCAACTTTGCCAACAATCACAACTTTGCCAGCTGTCAACTTGCCATCTACAACTATTAGCCAGACGTTTATAGACATCGTGCCATCGACAGTCTCCGTGCCAATTGCACCCATGCCGTTTATAGTTGTAACAGCGACAGTTCCTTATTATGTCGGGCAAAATAGCAATGTGGCTAGCCCAGTTAAGTTTAGTGGTCTGGTGCCTGCATCCGGGCGTGTTAAGATTTCTGCTCATTTTTGTTGATGATTTAAAATGCACTGTGAAAAATTTGGAAGCTTATTTATGTAATTTTATTAAGTATTATTATTGAGAGCAGTGGTGGCCCAGTGGTCACGGTTGTGACTTACTAGTGTACGTCGTAGGTTCGAACCCAGACCGGCGCTTTACTTTGTCTGAATAATTTGATCACCACTGCTCTCAAAACGGTGAAGGAAACATCGTGAGGAAACCGGCATGTCCTTGAACCAAAAATTCGAAGACGTGACTTCCACCAACCCACACTGGGCCCGCGTGGTAGATTACGGCCCTCTCCCTCTCACCGAGAGGAGGCCTGTGTCCCAGCAGTGGGAACATTATAGGCTGATTATGCTACTAAGTATTATTTATAACGAAACAGTATTATTAAAGCAATAAGTCCAACCAGTAGACCAAGGCAACAGGCAACCAGTCTTACCAAAGGGTTTCGTATTACCTAGTAACTGGGTTGTGGAGGTCAGATAGGCAGTCGTTCCATGTAAAATACTGGTACTCAGCAGCATCCGATTAGAAGGCATGCAGATTATTAATAAGTTCATTTATATTTATGTATGGAGTTCCGCTTTCAGTTATAATGTTAGAAGATATTTTTTACACTACCAGCATGTCTTTTGTGGTCTTCATAAATACAATGTTTATTTGGTTCGTTTTTTATTTGCCTTAATACAGGCTAGTTAGATTAAGTAACAGTGTTTCTGTTAACTAATCTTACTGTCTTTTTTTTGTGGATGGGAAATCAAATGACTCCTCCCGGTCTGGGTGGAGCAGAAGGGAGTGTCAGACTCTTACTGACTAGAACCCACCCGTGTTCCTTCCTTAACCCTTTATGTTCCGGGGTAGTGGTAACCGTCTCGGACAATCCCGCTGCCCCGGCAGGAATCTTACTGCCTGTATTGTCAGGGCAAAGGCCTTCCACTCCCTTTTCTACACAACTGTTACGGGTACCACTGCGCTCCCATAATTTTTATGTTCATATATTGATTCCACTGCGCTCCAAGAAATTTTAAGTAGAGTTAGCGAAAAAAAAATTTGCATGAAACCTTATAATAAATAACGGGTGGGATAAAAGTCCCGCTACCATTTTGATTGCGCGCCATTTTGGTTATGTGACGTTTATATCAGTTTCGCTTGCATTGTGTAGTGTAGACGCCCTAATTTTATAATGGATAAATATACGCCACAAGAACGAGCAGAAATAGTGACAATATTTATTGAAAATAATCGTAATTTTTCCACGAAGACTGATTTCTCGAAATGGCGATTTAGCATGGCCGGCCAGATCTCCGAATTTAACAGCACCAGACTTTTTCTTATGGGGTTTTTTAAAATCAAAAGTTTATGTGAATGTGCGCCAAACGATTCAACATCTTAAAGACAATATTTGAAGAAATTCAACCTGAAATGTTACAGGATGTCATGAAAAATGCCTTAAAAAGAGCTGAGAGTAAAGAGCTCCATAGCGAATCGCGGTCACCATTTATCCGATATAATTTTCCAATCATAACAAAAAAAAAATGTAAATACCAAATAAACCTTTTATGAAAACCAAGCCTACTTATCTTTTCTTTGAACAAAGTTATAGGCAATCAAAATGGTAGCGGGACTTTTGCCCCACCCGTTATCATAAAAAAAGAAAAAAAAGGAAGAAGAGAATATGTTTATTCGCTCATAATCACAGCGTCATATCTAACAAAAATTTTTGCTTAAAAATAATGAAAAAAAAAAAAACAATACATTACAAGGTAAAACTGTATTAAGTTGCACACATATTCAGTAAGCTTATTTTATTACAATTCTAACGACATAAGTATTATACATAACTTTCATACTTACAAAATTTTAGTGACCCCGGGCGGCGCGCACGATTTCGCGCGTTATCATGCAACATCATACGTCACGAGGGCCATAAAGTGCGAAATGGCGTTCAGCATTTTTGACACACGAGATGAATCCACAGTAAATAAATACTACCGATATTTCTATTTGTGTATAACAAACAACTTATGGTTTGCCTTCGATGCTGACTGGACTTATTATATTTTGGAGCGCAGTGGAATGCATTCCTGGAGCGCAGTGGAACTACCCCTTCTGACGTTTCTTTGAATTGTTGCGTGGTTTTTACATTTAATTTCGTTGATAAAAATCTAATTGTCACAATTTAGTCTTAAATTACCTCATCTTTTATCAATATTATCACTTTCTTCATCAATCGAGTATATATCGAACATGTCCTATCATTTGATTGTTATCAACTATCGAATTAGTAGTATTTATTTTGTAATTGCTTTACAAATACCCTTACTATATGTTTTCTTTTTCTGCTGTTATCATTCATAATCGTTCTGTACCTGCAAGAATAAGGTCTTATTTTTTTTTAAGTCGGTTGTCTGTAAAATTACCTTTTCAACAGGGAATTTTGTGATTATTAATTTTAATTGAAATGATTACTTGGTGCTGTCTATTCTTTGCAGTTGTTGTACAGGTAAATCTCAGGTGGTGGAGGTGGTGGTGGTGGTGGTCTCAGGTGTTCTCTAAAATTATTTTTATTTCTACAGGGACACTTTCGCCTAACCCGTTAGTGATTGCAGACGGTAACATGTTATGTTAGAAATCACTTATTGTTCCTTAGGAATAACAAAATAATTTCTGTCAATCAATATTCATTCAATTTTGAAATATTGTATCCAACCAAAATATCAATGAATATAATAATCGTAGAAACTTTTAAAATTTAGATCCTCTGTCATTGTAATGACGTGAAAAAAAAGTAAATGGCAAGAAACGATGAAGAACGCAGTGATAATAATGATTCATTTTTTTCCTTTACAGTACACATCAGCACAAGTACCATATGGCGTGTCAAACAGATCTATAAATATTGGCAACAATGCCAGAGGACCGCCTAATGACATGGCAATGGGTAGAGGCTTAGATAATGGAATTGGCAGAACCCAGCTAGTTGCTGCTAATAATATGGCAAGAGGAAATATTAACCGTCAGAATTCAGCAAATCCTTGCTATGAAAATAATAATTTACCAAACAACTACGCTTTTGGAAATAAACCAAATGCAAATTTAGTTAATATTGTAGAGACTAACTTAGCAAATCCTTTAATTCCTCCCAATCAAGTTTTATCAAATGACATCACTGCAGCAGCACTTGAAAACTTTGCCAATGCTAATCAAATCCCAAACATTGGCACACCTACTGTTACAGCCAACGTGCCAAAAGGAGCAACATACAATTTTGGTAATAGTCCTATTCCTATAAAAGTTATTGGCAAATCACAATATGGCAGCCAACCTGTTGGCATAAATATTTTGGCAGATAACTTGGAAGTGCAGGGGTTGGTGACTGTGGTTGGCAGAATGCCAATATTTGGCGCAGTGGCTATAAATGGCAATGTGCCGTCGGATGGCAAGGCATCTGTGAATTATAGCTGTGGTCCACCAGCTGCGGCTTAGTCTTTTGTCAAGTTATAATTTATTTTAGAAATAAAGCTATTTATTGACCTAATATATTCCTTATTTGTATTGTATTTTTTCCCAGCCATGTCATTGTGAGTATTTGGTGTCCTTAAGCAAATTCCTTACTAAGCCTCTGTATTACAGCTCCGAAGGATCATGAAAATGGTTCATTTTCTCTTTAAGCAATTTGCTAAACAAATAACTAGAACAGTGATTTAAATAAAAAATCGTTGAACAAAAATAAACGGTGCGCTTCGTTTGCACACTGATTTTACAAAACAATTTTGTTTATTTTGAAGAAAAATTTTATTTCACTTCTAGATTATACTTCTTCTTCTTCTTAGCGTGTCGATAGAAATTTAAATGGACTCAGCTCAGAATTCGGCTACTTGTTTAGCGCCATCACCAGCGTCCATCAGTTCCTGTAACGGCTGACAGGACACGCAGAACACGATGTTAAGTGTCCCATCGTTTGTGGAACAGCATCACATTTACACTACAAGGCGGAGTCGTCTATGAATGTCGACCTGAAAAGGTTTTCCTTGCTTAGGCTAACCTGGGTCCGGAGTCTGTTAAAAGACTTCCAGGTTACCCAAGGTAACTCATATCCAGGTCTAACTTATACTGGAAACAGACAGTTTATATGTAAGACCTAGAAAAATCGATTCATATAACCTTCTTTAATCATCATCTGCCTAGCTTTTTCCCAACTATGTTGGGGTCGGCTTCCAGTCTAACCGCGTGCAGCTAAATAACAGTATTTTACATGGAGCGACTGCCTATCTGATCTCGCCAACGCAGTTACTGGGTAACACAATACCCTGGTCGATAATGTCAAAGGTGCACGAATGACAGCCAGGACCAACGGCTTAACTGAGACGTTGCCTGAGGTAGCTGCGCGGTGCGGGATGGGTGATAGTTGTCACAAGTTGACGAATCACTGAGCTCTCGCACCACGCCACCACACCCCTCCCGCACCGCGCTGCTATCTCAGGCAACGTTTCAGTTAAGCGGTCGGCCTATAGTCACTTCCTCATTGGTGGTGGAAGAGCGGCCATAATGTCAACGTGAAATACGTTATCACCCTATATTGTTCTGTCTGTAAAATTTCTACATATATATCTGTATTTTTTATGGTGTACCCAATCAAAAGTATTCCATCTGTCTATCATCTTCTACCACGCAGGCCCAGTATGATACATGAGATGACATATGTCTTTAAATTTTTAGTTCTAGGTTCTAGGTCATGCTGGTTCAATCGCAATGCCTTTTTAAATCGTTTTTAGAGCAGTGGTAATAAAAGTTATTTCATAAAGTGAATGCCTGGCATTTTATTGCTGGTGTAGCGGCATCTACAATGCCCCATACGAACTACGCATCACAATGACGTCACGCAAAATCCTGCATTGCGCAAGCAGAGTTTTCCGCGCAACTATAACTACGATAACACAACGACCCGACATCAATCGTTTGGCAGTCTGTTGCCTACCAGACACGACACCTATCTGGTCGGAGGATCCTCCCTTTTCTATGGAGGATGAGTGATCTTTACACCCTGTTCCTCATAGCTCTATAATACTGGTTTCTACGGTAATAATTTGTCATAATCATCATTTTTATTACCTCAGGGTTGATTGTGTATTGTATCAAATAGGTATATTGCAAAGGTATACTGTCCCGGCCAAACAATTAACATACTTAGTTAAGAAAGGAGTACCGTCCGTCGCGATAGAGTCTGTAGAAGGAACGGCGTACGAGCGATGCTCACCAATCTAGCGGTGCCCGCGCGTCTGCATTGACGTAGTGTTGCTATTCACTTTATAGCCTTCGCAGTCTGTTTTTAACTATCAGGAAGAAATCTGAAGGCAAGCAAAATGCCACGAGTCCTATCTTCCGGGCCACCGACTAATGGTAGTGGTAGAAGAGTCGAAATAAGTGGTTATAGTCTGTAGGAGTCCGATATAAACATCCGTGTCGGTTTTTTAAGGATTTCCAATCATTCAAATTAATTTTTTTGAGGCCGTAAACCACTAAGCTATTAAACTATACTTAAGTACACATATTTATTAAGCTTATTATTAAGTCATTTCCATTTATTTTAAACTAGAAGCGCCCCGTTGTTTCATCCGCATAAGTGAATAATCCCGTAGGAATATCGAGATAAAAAGTATCTTATGTGCTATTCTATTAAATAAGCTATATTACTGTAAATTTTCATCAAAATCCGTCCAGTTGTTTTTGCGTGAAAGAGTAACAAACATCCATCCATATTCACAAACTATCGCGTTTGAATATGATAGTAGAATATAATTATCTTCTGTTTGTTTTCCCTTACAAATAAAAAAAAAATACATATATGCTGAATAATAATTGCAAGTGTTGTTAAAGGTATAGTGATATATTCCAATTATGTTTCTTTAGATGCGCTATTGTTCGTCTACTAACATCTCATTCATAGTTTTCCAAAAGGTTTTTAGAAAATGCTTGATAATAATAATAAATTTATTTCAGACCATATAAGTCCATAAACAACACACATTACAATTTTATGCAAAAAACATACATGCATACATACACGAAAAATACACTAACTTATTTTAAACTAGCTGCGCCCCGCGGTTTCACCCGCGTAAGTTTTGATCCCGTGAGAATATCGGGATAAAAAGTATCCTATGTGTTATTCTGATGTATAAACTATATTACTGAAAAGTTTCATCAAAATCCGCTCAGTAGTTTTTGCGTGAAAGAGTAACAAACATCCATCCTCACAAATTTTCGCATTTATAATATTAGTAGGAAGTAGGATTAGTAGGAAGTAGGATATTGGAATGACGCACGATGAGTGGTGATCCAGTGCCACATCATTGGACTGTCTGTCCTGTCGGCTACTATAGCCACCAAGATGTTGGAGCTGTCGCGCACTCGCCGCATCAGGGATGCTATCCGTGTCCGCATCAGTGCGTAAAAATCTGGCACGCCATTCTCCGCGAACATTTCTCTGCGTTCCCTCTCCACGTACACATCGTCGGACAGACTATCAGTGACCCAATGCCCCAGATACTTAAACTTCGTGACCCTGGAAAGCTGAGCGCCCCCCCAGGGACAGTATCATAACATTTGTTACCCGCTTTGAAAACCAGTAGCTCGCTCTTGGTCGCATTGTACCTGAGGCCGTGAGCCACCGCATAGTCCTCACACATGAACAATTTTAACCATTTCTTGTCAAATCGTTTCATCATCATCTTCATCTGCCTAGCCTTTTCCCAACTATGTTATCATCAGCTTCTAGTCTAACCTGATGCAGCTGAATACCAGTATTTTACATGGAGCGACTGCCTATCTGACCTCCACAACCCAGTTCCTGGGTAATCGTATTACCCAGTAACTGGGTAAAAAAAATCTGACAAGCAGTCTGACAGTCAGTCAGTCAAATTTTTTTTTGTCAAATACATTAACTACATAATAAGGGCAAATAAAAATTCGTGAGTAAATTCATAAATTAAAACCATTTTATTTTACAACTAAATAAATGCGTATCAATAAAATATAGAATACACTTTAAATTGTGACTCACAAGAACTTTATCAACAACAACTAACATCTAGTACTGCTGGTTGCAACCACAGTTATTATTCTTACTGGCAACACTCACTAAGCCACCAGCTGGCACAGTGCCTTCAAAGGTCACATAGCCAATCACTGGCACATTGCCAGCTACAGCTGTGTTGCCACCTACTGGCAACTCGCCAAATACTGCGACATCGCCGTAGCCTACATTGCCAGCGTTTGGCATACCTGCCAAGTTATTGTTTAAAGCATTGTTAGCAGCTAGACCATTGAATGCCAAGTTGCTGTTGAGTGGTTGGTTTGCCAAGTTAGCGCTAGCAATGTTTCCTGTTGCCAAGGTGTTTGCAGCAAAATTGTTGGCAGCCAAATTGTTGGCAGCCAGGTTGTTGGCAGCCAAGTTGTTAGCAGCCAAGTTGTTTGCGGCAAAATTGGTGTTGGCCAAGTTGTAGCCAGCACAATTTCCAGCCCCCAAGTTGCTTGCGGCAAAGTTTCCAGCACCCAAGTTGTTAGCAGCTAAGTTGTTCGCGGCTAAATTATTTGCTGCAAAGTTGTTGACACCGAAATTAGGACCTAGGCCATTGGGGGCCAGACCATTTATTCCTAATGCGTTTCCTAATAATCCGTTAGGTCCCAGGCCATTGCCAAGTCCAAATCCATTTGGATTTTGAAATCCATTTGATGGAAGTCCGCTCATTCCGAATCCATTGGCGAAACCAAGATTTTGACCAAATGCATTCTGCAAAAAGAAATTAGTAGGTATGAGAAATTATAGCTGAATAAAAAAAGGTCAAAAAAAAAACAACCGACTTCTAAAAAAATACTACTAAGTGAAAAATAACTTTAATTTCGGAAGTCGATGTCGTTGGTTCCGTATTTTCTTTTTTGACACCGACTTCCAAAATTAAAGTAATTTCTCCCTTTGCATTATTTTTTTTTTTGGAAATCGGATGTTTTTTTTTTTGTATAAAAGTTTTTATTTTTTACCTTTTTAGTTGTAGGTACATATCCCACAAAAATTCATTTATAATACTACTTGCTATGATTTTTGAATTAGTTTCAATAATAAGATTTTTTTCCACTTAGGTAAATTCCTGTCACTGATATTTACATAGCAATTAGTGTTAAATGAATTTGTGTGGGGTAGATACAACTAAAAAGTGAAAAATAGTGTTGAAATATGTTTTTTTTTTTGTAAAATAGTTTTTTCAAAACTCGTGCCAACGTAAATCTTTTAGTTCTAAAAGCTTGATTGATTAAAACATTAACTACAACATACAGACGCCAGCACATAAAGCTACTACAATCTGTCAAATTTCTTTAATAGATTTTCAACTTTATCGCTAAACCATAAGGTCTAAAGTTGATTGGGAAAATTTGACAGTTTTGGGTAGGTTGAAGTGCTGGCGTCTGTACACAAACACACAAATATCACGCCTATATTCACCGAAGGGGTAGGCAGAGCTGCACTTATAGTACACCAACATTCGCCAGTTATATTTAAGTCCCATGTAACAGGGGGCGAGCCTTTTGACATCAAGGGTTGCTACTGAGAAGTTCCATATCGAAAAACCCAATAACACTTTGCCCAATCCGGGAATCGAATCTAGGACCTCACGTTCAGCAGTAGCGCTTGCGACCACTAAAACAACGAGGCATACCAGCAAAAAATATTGCTTTTACAGAAAATTATAAAAATTATACATACCTGGATTAAACAGTAAACTGATAAAATAATAATAATTAAAGACGACATGATGATAAAATTGAAAAAATTGTAATGAATCACACGATTCAGCCTGTAACATATATACTTCAATATTTCACAACTTATTCTGTAGTAATTAAAAGATAATTTATTAGATAGTAGGTAAGTGCATGCGATGAATTGATTTTAAAACGAGCTAAATGTCACGAAGAGAGATTAATAAAAAGTTTTTTAGAACGAAATTTCTTATCGCACGTTTTTCTTCAAACCCTCGGATTGCGATTACAAGTGTATTACGCAATTATGATGCTGTATAGCAGGCACAAATGGCGCCGCCCGGCTGTCAGCAGGCACACGAACAGCTATCTCATGCATATTGATATCTCGATGCCTTTGATACAACTCATACCACATTTCCCGATTACTTTTTAAAATGACCAAAAAAAATGACAATACAAATGGATTTATAAATTCGAAAATATTATTTAAGAGTTTATGGACGATCCACCTGTCAAAAATATAATTAGTTATGAATCCGACGTCACCCAATAAGAATTTCAAAGTGGCGATGTATAAGCGACGCCATTTTGTTAACAGCATGCATATACAATTACGACGTAAACTGTTTAGTAACAAGGGTAACAATAAAGTAACATGTGATACATCGACATAATTTCCCATAAAAATAAAAATTCTAACAAGAACTAGAGAAACGGTTGATATTAAAGACGCACCCCAACTGAAAAGGCCACTTTTCAAATATCTTATTTGGATACGCCCATTAAACACTTTTACAATATCCACATAAAACATGGAATTATCAACCAGTGGTTCTTCGCTCTTGCAAAATAAATTAATATAGCCAAATATATTTGGAACGCCATCAATTTTATTTATTTATTTATTTATTTAATACTTCATGCACATACATGTACAGAGGCGGACTTAATGCCATAGGCATTTTCTACCAGTCAACCTTTGGGTCAACCTTTGGATCAATTTTCTGTCTGGATCCGATAGATCTAAGCTCATCAAAACAAAATGAAAGACCGGACCAATTGCAAAGTATAAAAAATGTGCAAAAATTGCGTTAAGACACACGTAGTTTCTGTAACTGCGAAACTTATATAATATGCACCATGATATCACTCCGTATATCATCGATGCTATTGTCATCGTCGACATAATGCATCTTATAGTTAACAAAAGAGTTTCGATAAAATCCTCCATGCTGAATGTCACTGGCACAACGTTGATTGCACCTTTAGATAAGTTAGCGAAAAATTTTTGTGAACAGCTTGTCACAAACACTATAGTGCACTCGATACAAGTGTTGTCTTAAGACAACACTTGTAAAACTGTCGATGCAGCAATAGGATTAAGTTTTATCCAAACGCTCCAAAACGAATTAATTAATGAGTTTTATTGTTGTTATTATTTTATTATTTTACACACACAGTTTTTTTGCATTTTAGTCAAAACTTGACTGACCTTTCCTGTTTTTCATAATATTCACTGCGTCACTGTGTATCAGAGATGTCAAAACAAAACAGAAACGCGAATAACTTTTAGTGTCATAGGGCTAATTAAAGAAACTAAATTGATGACACTATCGCCACATTTAAAAACACTTGCATATTAGTTCAGGCTGAAAGAAAAAAAAATCAGCTGTTCCCTACATTTATCTTCGTCTATCTCGTCAAAATGTAGGGAACAGCTGATTTTTTTTTCGCGATTTCAGGTTTGGTAACATAGTAAAAGTTGTTCATAATGATGAGTACAATGACCTCTTAAGAGGTTGCTGGTGTTTTTCAAATAACCCTGTATACTTTCATATGCATTTAGTAAAACGCTGTTATTTTGACATAGCAAACAGACACTATTCAATTTTATGTATTTGTTGCTTTTTCCCAATTATGTTGAGGTCAGCATCCAGTCTCACCGGATGCAGCAGAATTAGGCTTAACTTGCTTTCCGAGCCACGGTGGGGTCTTGAATAGTTTGATATGTTCACCCATCCATGGACCAACCATGGAAAAACTTGCCAAAAATTTCCCTAAAATTAAAGGTATTTTTAACAGATTAAGACAGATCGTTCGAACATTCTTAAAATTACGAGAATTCCCTCTGAAGAATCGAGGCGATCTTGTCAAGAATATTGCTTTTATCAAATTCTTACCTATCTTTACACAATATAAAATAATTAAAATATACATCAACATTTTTGAGATATCGTGTTTCAAATAGAGAGCGTTGAGTGAGCCATTTTGTTTGGCGCGCAAGTTTATTATTGGGATTCGTCTCTTATGAGAACACGAGTTATTATTAATACGCTATTTTCCTTATTATTCTCGGTGTCGTTGTATTCGCATTTTCGTTGTTTGCCACTGACTTCCGAAATTTAAGTTATTTTTCACTTTGGAGTGTCTTTTTTGGAAGTCGTTGCTTTTTTTTTGGAGAAAGTTTTTATTTTTCACTTATAAGTTGTATTTACCCCACATAAATTCATATCACACTACTTGCTATGTAAATATCAGTGACAGGAAGTTATTATAACATCAATAAAAAATAAGTGGCAAAAATTTGAGGAGACGTTTTCTAGAATATCATAATCATCATCTGCCTAGCCTTTTCCCAACTATGTTGGGGTCGGCTCCAACGACGACAATTCCTAAAACGACGACAACAACGAAGATTCGGCGATTTCTAAAATATGATACACCAATATGTTGAAAACCTATAGGTAACGTGTTTCGTTATTTTCATACTGAGTGTTTTTCTAGGTATTTGCAATCTTAAATAATTAATGTGGAATTCTTCTTCTTAGCGCATCGATAGTAAAAGTTTAAACATTTATGGCCCAAAATTCAGCTGCGCGAACTGCGCTCACTGACGCGGACGCAGGCATAAGATCATCAAGAGCACAGGTGACAAGGCATTTATTTATTTATTTAATACTTCAAGCACATAAATGTACAGAGGCGGACTTAATGCCATAGGTATTTTCTACCAGTCAACCTTTGGGTGATGCAGAGACAAACAGCCTATCGATTCTGTAAAAATCTCACCGTGATAACATAGGTGAAGTGAGCGTGAAGTGAACTATCAATGGAGGCAATCCCTGTGGAATGACAGCTCACTTCAGAATAGCACTGCAGTAGCAGGTGCAATCATGTAAATTAAGGAATAAATATTTTAAATATAAAGATACGCAGAAACCTATTTGAACTATAAATATAATATATACCTAATTATATTGGGCATGTTGCGCAGGATGTAAGATGGGCCTTTGTTTGTGAGTAGGTGCCTCATAACTAAGCACTTGAGAGCTGAGCCGTCCTTGAAACCCCATCTGTGGCGATTTTCAGCCAACTTGGGTTCAAATTCTATTTAGAGATTTGATTTTTTTTTTAATGTGGAATCTTACATGACTACTATATGTAAACCATTATCTGTATTCAACAGATTGCATTTTGATGTTGAGTATAATATAAAACTTCATAAAAGTAGGCTAGATTGTAATATCAGTAGCAGTATTGCGTAAGAAGACACATTCAATTCAATTTAATTTCCATTTAATTAAACTCTAATGAAAAATCAACAAAATTACAATTATTCCTTAAAATTAAAAAGCAACATTGTACCCACAGCCGGCACCGACACGATTATTGTATCCCAGACCAGGGGCACCCAGACCGTGACCAGGGGCACCCAGACCAGCGAGACCAGGGCCGTAACCAACTCTGCCAGGAGCAATACCAGTAGAAGGAGCAGTAGCACCATAAGGACCAACAGCAGCACCAGCACCTTCGCTCACAATACCAACAATGCCATTCCCGCAGCTGTAGTTGATACCACCAGCGCCAGCAGAAGGTAAAGCTCCCTCCACAGCCACAGCACTCAAGAACGGCAGCTCTCCGTTGACAGCGAGAGCTCCTTCGATAGCATTATCAGAGAAAACGCTGATGCCAGTGGGAGCGATGGAGGACACGCTGGTGACTGCAAAGCCACCACCGCTAGAGGGAATGAAGGAGTTAGCAGCCAGGCCGTATCTGTTACATCCTGGGTAGCCTATGGGTCCTGCTGCCAAACCTCGTCCTGCTAGATTGGGGCCGTAAGCGAGCGCGTTACCAGCTAAAGCAAGTTCTTCAGCCACTAGAGCAGGGCCAGCAATGCTGTTGCAAGCACCGATGGCTTGGCATGAGATGGTCTGAAAAAGAAGAATAATAAATTATTAGATGATCATGATGTTTGGGATCTTGAACAAGTAAATGTAGCTTATATGAACAGTAATCAACCAATTATTGGACTACAAGGTCACTTTCTCCAATAGAACAATTAATTTGTCTAGCCTTTTCTCAACTACATTGAGGGTCGCCTTCTAGTCTATCTGGTCCCAGCTAAATACCAGTATTTTACATGGAGCGACTGCCTATCTGACCTCCACAACCCAGAAATTGGGTAAAACCCCTTGGCGACACTGGAGTCACTTTGAATAGAACAATAGTTACATATTTTATTACCTTGATGAAAAGTGCAGAAGCAAACAAAAGAACAACTTTGCCGGCCATTTTTTTTTTTTGTAGTATTGTACTGTGTAAGAAATCGTTGAATGATATTTTCGACTCATCTCTGAACTTTTTATAACAAACTGTTTCATAAAATTATAATCTATGTGCTAAGCAACTGGGTATATTGCAGTAATTTAGGTAATAATAACTGTTAGTGATTAGATATTGCATTGGAATCATTTTTTATTGGTTATTTGAGTAGGCAATAGAACTTACGATGATATACTTGATGTAATAATTTGATCAGTTTTTGCGTAATATTTTTTTTTTTGCTGACGCAAGAGTCGCTGACTTTTATGATATTATGAGTAAGAAAACTGATGAACTTCTCTGATGCGTCGGATTCGGGGGAGTGCCAACAGAATCCTAAGGATGATCTCTGATAGACCAGACTCTTCAGTGCTAGGAAGATTCATCCAGCTTCATGTGACGACATGATACTATTACTTAGATACTAAGATTGTTTTGACATGAGTGATTTTATAATTAGAATTTTATGAATGACTAGCTTCTGCCCGCGACTTCGTCCGCGTGAAATTTTTTGTTTCCCCGACCCACCCCGTCGTATCGCATCGCCTGCCTGCGCTATTACTTCGTTTTCGTTTAGCGAAAACTTCTGACTTTTTTCTTTTTACTCAACTCTTAAGGGCCTTAGCGTGATGTTCAATAGCCTATAGCCTTCAAGAATTGGGCTATCAAATGCAAAAAGATTTTTATAAGTCCGACCGATACTTCCAGAGATTTAGAGCTTTCAAACAAACTCTTCAGCTTTATTATTAGTATTATTTTAAAACTATAATATCTTCTAAGATATTTATTTAAATCAAATAATGTCAAGGGCTATTTTGTTCAAAATTAAATGCTTGTAATGAATAAAGTATTTATTTGGATAAGGATTATTATTATGTTTACAAAAACACCTTCGCAAATAATGTATTATTTTAGAAAAAATTTGATTACCATAAAAATGGTTATATTTGAGTCAACCTTAAACGATAGACTTATTTTATGCTGTCGTGAACTTTTTTTTAGAACTTAATGGGGAACAATTCCGTTTAAATACATAATTTTTGCGTAACTAACCGTTTAAGTAGCGTACGCAACGGATGCTCTCAACAGGAATGATTTTAACCGATTTTTGCAACATTTTTCAATGATAGCCCACTCCTATTGATTGTAGCGCAATGTTATATATCATCAGATTAAAAATCGTTTGGGATGTGTGCATTAGATTGACTCAAAGATATTATAGAGTTTCGACTTAATCGGACCGCACTTGTAAATTCTTCCATACAAATGTTGACACCCCCCAATGCCCCTTTAGGGCGTAGTTTATAAAAGCAAAAAATGCCAAACTTCATAATTTACTTAGGTAAGTATTCATGTAGGATAAGTATAAGATTTTTCATACAAACTGAATCTCCGCTTTTCACCCCCATAGGGGTGGAATTTCTAAAAATCGTTCAGAACATGTTCATTACTTGACTTAAAAATTATTTATACCAATTTTAGAGTTAATCAAGCCACGCAGTAACATCCTGCTCTGAAAAATTAACTACCCCTTTTCTCCCTGTTAGGGGTAGATTTTCGAAAAACCCTGATACACGTTATTCTTTATTTTTGGTCTTAAGTATAAATACCTACTGAGTTTCGACTTAATCGGACCGCACCTGTAAATTCTTCCATACAAATGTTGACATCCCCCAATCCCCCTTTAGGGGGTAGTTTATAAAAGCAAAAAATGCCAAACTTCATAATTTACTTAGGTAAGTATTCGTGCCAAGTTTCAAGTTTATTAACCAAATGTATAAGATTTTTCATACAAACTGTATCCCCGCTTTTCACCCCCATAGGGGTGGAATTTCTAAAAATCGTTCAGAACATGTTCATTACTTGACTTAAAAATTATTTATACCAATTTTAGAGTTAATCAAGCCACGCAGTAACATCCTGCTCTGAAAAATTAACTACCCCTTTTCTCCCTGTTAGGGGTAGATTTTCGAAAAACCCTGATACACGTTATTCTTTATTTTTGGTCTTAAGTATAAATACCTACTGAGTTTCGACTTAATCGGACCGCACCTGTAAATTCTTCCATACAAATGTTGACATCCCCCAATCCCCCTTTAGGGGGTAGTTTATAAAAGCAAAAAATGCCAAACTTCATAATTTACTTAGGTAAGTATTCGTGCCAAGTTTCAAGTTTATTAACCAAATGTATAAGATTTTTCATACAAACTGTATCCCCGCTTTTCACCCCCATAGGGGTGGAATTTCTAAAAATCGTTTAGAATATGTTCATTACTTGACTCACAGATTATTTATACCAATTTTCGAGTTAATCAACCCACGCAGTAAAATCCTGCCCTGTAAAATAAACTACCCCTTTTCTCCCCGTTAGGGGTAGATTTTCGAAAAACCCTGGTACACGAAATTCTTTATTTTTGGTAATTAGTATAAATACTGAGTTTTGAGTTAATCGGACCGCGCGTTAAAATTCTTCCATACAAATTTTGACACCCCCCAATCCCCTGTTAGGGGGTAGTTAAAAAAAACAAAAAATGCCAATCTTTATAATTTACATATATAAGTATTCGTGCCAAGTTTGAAGTTTATTAACCCAAGGAATAAGATTTTTCATACAAACTTTCATCCCCTATTTAACCCCTTTAGGGGTTGAATTTCGAAAATTCCTTCCTTATTCCTCGTCTACATTATAAAGGAAACCTTTGTGCAAAATTTCAGCTTTCTAGGTCCAAGGGTAAAAGGCTGGGCGTTGATGAGTCAGTCAGTCAGTCAGGATTTCTCTTTTTATATATATAGATGATTTGATTTGATTTTGATTTTAGTATTGAGTAACATAGCTTTAAGAGCTTTGTAACTAATAATTATGCATAAATAATTAGTCTGAAATAAATTGATCTCATTAATAATGACTACAATAATGTATAGGTTACGCAGATCTCTAAGGACACGTGATATTTGACCACCGATCGCCACCGTGAGGACGCGGCGAAACTCCGCCCCAGCCGGGCGCGGACCTCCAACGTATGCTCTACCATGTCGTCCGGGCGATCCACACAATGGTAACACCTGGGTTTTTCCTCCCGCCTTATCCGAAATAGGAACCTCCCGAAGCAACCGTGTCCAGTGGCGACGCCGTGGCGCCTCTCCAGGCAATCCTCAAAGAGGGGACTTATTGCCGTAATTGTGGAGTGCCCAGATTTGTGAATCTCTTCACTTCTGACTTAATCACGTAGGGAAACTCTGAGCATGGCCCTCTCCATAGTACCAGATAGATATAGATAGTGTATTAGGCCTAGGCTCATTATTCTAACTACACACATCAAAAGTGTCTAGGGATCAAGCATTTTTATGCGGATTTCTTGAGATTGAGATGTGGCTTTGTAATAAATTTATGATTTTATAAATTTATATGGATCCTTTTTGGTGCATTTCATAATTTGAATCAGGAACTGTGAATCAAATTCGAGTAAAAGATGAAAATCAGCTGTCAATATTTTCCCTATAAAAACATACAACGCATTGAAGACATTATTAGTGCTACTGTTTCCCTACTACTGATTAAAACCAACGTTATTATGGAGCGGCGACGTCATTTAAGCAGGGAAGAAATGCTCAGAGCCGTGGGAATGATAGAAGCTGGTTCCCGGCAACGTACTGTGGCTTTAGCTCTGAATACAAGTCAGAGTGTTATCAGTCGACTTTGGACACGTTACCGAAGCACTGGTACCGTGGCTGAGCGCCATGGAGGACGGTATCGCTGCACCACACGGAGACAAGACCGATACATTCAAATCTTAACTCGAAGAGCTCCAACAATAACCGCCATGATGTTAGCCGTGAGGCTTCATCACTCTTCAGGGAACTTAATTAGCGACCAAACAGTCAGAAACCGCTTGCATGAAGTGAACCTTCATTCCCGAAGACCGCTACGGGTACCACCTATAGCAATGCACAATCGTAGGATTCGATATCAATGGGCTCTTGAACACAGAAATTGGGCAGAAGAACAATGGCGTTTCGTGTGCTTTTCCGATGAGTCTCGTTTTGGTATGAGACCGGATACAAGACGTATACGACACTGGAGAACCCCTGGACGCCAACAGCGATTAAAATCCTGCCAGGAAGTCCATCCTTATAGTGGTGGAACCATCATGGTATGGGCGGGTATTTGGATCGGCGGAAGAACTGAGTTGATTTGGATCAGAGGCAACCTCAACGCTCAAATTTATGCTGAGACGATTGTATCAGACGTCATCGTTCCTCTACAAGTGCAAATCGGTCCCTTATTTCAGTTAATGCATGATAATGCACGACCGCACACCGCAAGAGTTGTAAGACAGACTCTCGCCGCAGCTAACATCAATGTCCTGCCCTGGCCTGCTCAGTCGCCAGACTTGAACCCGATTGAGCATGCATGGGATATGCTACAGAAAAGAGCTCTGCCGAATATGGAGGGTATCCAGTCGCAAGAAGACCTTTTTTTGTTGTTGCAACGAACATGGGCGGCCATTCCACAGCGTGATTTGGATGAACTCATTTTGAGTATGCCAAACCGATGTTCTTGTGTTGTTAGTGTTCGCGGTAGAAACACGGATTATTAATTGTTTAAGTTACCCAATAAAATTTTAGAGAAAACTGTTATTTCAGTCTTTTTTTCGAACTTTTGTGTTAGTGGTTCAAATGTCAAAAATCCCTTTATTAGGAAAATGGCAAATTTCTTTATTAATGCAAAGGTGACTTGGTTTATCGTTACTGTGACAAACGAAAACACTTTATTTGATGAATCCTTAAAGAAAATTTTAATTAATATCAATCAGGAGAAAAGTTATTGCAAAAATATATGTTGATCCCTAGACACTTTTGATGTGTGTATATAATATAATGACATGTAACGTTATCATCCATGACAAAAATAACTATCGACGTTGACCCGCTGGACAAAGATCATTTGCCTTTTTCCCAACTATGTTGGGGTCGGCTTCCAGTCTAACTGGATGCAGCTGAATACATACAGTATTTTACGCGACGCGACTGCCTATGTGACCTCCACAACTGGGTAATACTGGTTACCCCGTGGGAAGACTGGTTGTCAGACTTTCGGGCTTCTGACTACCCGTAACGATCCACAATGACAGCCGGGACCAACGGCTTAACGTGCTTTCCGAGGCACTTTCCGGGGTAACCACCCACAGAGCAACTGCGGCAACAGACCTACTGCGGCAAGCGTAGCTTAACCTGATCGGTCGACCTGTGCGGCTGTTATTATTTAGCCACGGGCCCCTCACTGAACATACAGATACAAACAAAAAAAAAATAAAAATTATATGTTTATCAAATTTAAAAGACATTGGGAACTTTATCCCCCACTTTTCGAAAAGTAGCGGACACAAACGAAACTAACCAAAGTTTATAGATACCATTACCTATTTTAACAATGTGCAATTTTTATTTCTGTAACCTGCGAGAATGCTGAGTAAATGAGGTTTTTATTTGTTAATATTTTTACTTTATCACTTCACAACAATATTTAATCAATCATTATAGTTACGCCCAATCCTGTATTCCTGGCCGCCGCATAGTTCCCACTATGCGGCGGCCATGAATACAAGATGATGATGTTGTGCACATATTGCGAGCATGATATACTATCTTTCATGGGCAAGACATGAAGATGTTAACGTACCGCCAGCTGCCTTTTTGGATGATATTATTATTATAGATTATGATAATTAATAAAAAATATATTATTATTACATACCTTCTTTCCTTAATTAGCCCTATCTAGCATCTTGGTTACAGTATATATGAATATACTACATCAGAGAAATAAAAATAATTATACAAAGAATAATGAAGAAATAAAATAATTATATACGTATGTATTGTTATATAATACAAATAAAATAATTACTAGGTGTCATGTAAAGCAAAACAACGTAAAACATTGAAAAATCAAGTCATTCTTACAAAAAATATTTACAACTTAGACTCATAATATCTCAATATTCCCATGTGCCACCATAATGAGCTTTAGGTCAACATAGATAGAGGTATAAAGCTTTAAAATAAGATATGTTTCAACATTGTCCGCCGTGGGGAGGTTTTCCATGGTAAAGTTCCCAATGTCATTTAAAAATAATACTTCGGCCGTATGCCTATCAAAGGTCCGGGACCACAGTGTTACCGAGATATGCGGAAATCATAAAAAAACAGGCTGTTAACGTCCCACTGATGCAGGGCAGAGGCCTGAGAGGCAATTCTCATAATTATATGAAAGTTCTCACTTCTCAGTCTCAATCTGCCAAAAATACCTCTCATTTCCGTAGGGAACTTGTCAAAAATGTAGATTGACGTTGAATGTCGCTGAGATAAGATATGCGGTACCCCTTTCGGACAATCCCGCTGCCTTTCGAGTGTGCTAAAGCAGTAAAGTCAATATGAAAAGCCAAGAAGGCGATTGCGAAATTTTTCAAATTATTCAATATCAAATTTAGTAAACGCAAAATATATTTAAAATTTACATAATAACCAAGACAAAACTAAGCTATTGAAAGTACTAAAGTTGCACTACCCTCTCCCCTTAATGATCTTCAGAAATTACACAAATGGAGTAAAAAAATAATTCGTGAGCTATCCCATCCCTCTTAAATTACTTCATACTTAGGTAGTCAAAAATGAGACTAGTCTGATCAATGAAGCTTGAGTATGCTTTGGAGAAATTCTATTTCTTATTATTCTTGGGAGAATTGGAAGGTACCTTTTGAGTACCAAAAATATTACTTGCTAAAAATGCAGGATACCTGCATTAATAGGTGACCCATTTTATAAGGAATTGTAGTATTCAGTGGGCTTGTGGCTAAGTAATAACAGGGTCGATTGATCAGGTTATGACTGTGCCGACCGCACAGTGGCGCCCTCATCGTTTAATTGGTTATTTCATACAATTTAGAATGAAAATGCAGAAAATAAGCACGTTAAGTTGTGCTTCACAAGATTATACGTTAATATTATTTGAAGCGGTAGTTTTAAATTGTTTAGTTTTATTATAATCCTTAAAACGGAATATAGTGGCCACTTTTATCCGTTTTAAGGATTATAATGAAACTAAACAATATAAAACTACCGTTTGTTTGGTTATAACAAACGATGAGGGCGCCACTGTACGGTCGGCACAGTCTTAAGCTACGCTTGCCGCGATTGGTCCGTGGATGAGTGACCGTCTTCACATACCAAGACCCCTCCGTGCCTCGGAAAGCACGTAAAGCCGTTTGTCCCGGCTGTCATTCGTGAATCTTTGACAGTCATTACGGGTCGTCAGAAGCTCGAAAGTCTGACAACCAGTTTTACTAAGGGATATCGTATTACCCAGTAACTGGGTTGAGGAGGTCAGATAGGCCGTCGCTCATGTAAAATACTGGTATTCAGCTGCATCTGGTTAGACTGGAAGCCGACCCCAACATGGGAAATGGCTAGGCAGATGATAATAGTATTCAATTCTTGCAGGCGTTTGTTACTATTCGCGTTGCTATTACGTCATATTGTTTATTAGTTATGGAGGTAAGGTTATTGGTATTTGCGTCATAGATGTTGTATATATGCCAGTTGCGTGGTAACTCTGCTTGCGCGATGCAGGATTTTGCGTGATGTCAGTGTGATGCATAGTTCACATGTGGCGATGTAGATGCCGCCACATTGTAATCAAAACACAATATTTGTACTACCAAATATAACTTTAATTTATACATAAGCAACAAATAACAATTAAACTCCTAATAAACAGCTCCACATCCCAGACCTAGTCCAGGGCGTCCGTTGTAACCAAGTCCATTACCCAGACCACCTGCGCCATATCCAACACTACCGGCCAGACCATTAGCGTAACCCAGACCAGCTGGGTAAGTGGCAGGACCAACAGCAGGAGGGATGCCTTCGCTCACGATACCAACAGCGCCATTTCCGCAGCCATAGTTGATGCCACCAGCACCAGCAGTGGGCAAAGCACCTTCCAAGGCAATAGCTCCCAAGAAGGGCAAGTTACCGTTGATGATTAGAGCACCTTCAATGGCATTCTCAGAGAAGACGCTGATACCAGTGGGGGCAATGGGAGAGATGCTCTGTACGGCGAAAGCACCACCGCTTGTTGGGGCATAAGCGTTAGCTGTGTAACCATAGCCTATTGCTGGGCCGACTAAGGGAGCTCCCAAACCTAGACCACAACCTCCGTAGGCTAGAGCGCTGCTAGCATGTGCCAACTCTTCAGCTGCGATGCCAGTGCCGATGACGTTGTTGACGGCGCCTAGGCATTGCTGGGCTACGATGATCTATGAAATGAAAATGGAATTTAGTAAGATACTTTTCAGGATCGTAAAATTGCTTGGCAATAACAAGAGAGTGTTACAAAAAGGCCCATACATAGAAAGAAGAATATGTTGGTTAAATATAATTAAGTGAAAGGTCTTTATTTTTTGTGATTACAATATAGTCCTTATTTATATACGCACCCTCGCGCGTCCTTGTACCTGGTTAATTTGATTGACCACCGTGACCGCAATCGGTCGGGGAGGTTATTATAGTCCTTATTATAATTATGTATTTAGACCACTTGCAAACAATAATGATTTTAGTAAAAAAACATGGTATAATTTGCCTGATTATTCCAATCTTAAAATGGTGCAATTATTTACGAAATTTTATTTTTTGGAGTATTAACTCACCTTGACAAAGCAGGCTGAAACGCAAAGGACAAGAAGATATTTGGCGGCCATTTTGGATTTGTATGTTTGTCTGTAGACTATAAACTTTTGAATAATTTTCGTGTCAATTATCGAAGAATTTATACTGATTAGTTACATTAGTATTTAGTAACGTAATTTTGTAAGGTTTATTAATATTACATTGTCGATAAAGGCTATGCACAATGGCTATGAACTTACGACGTGATAATATAATTGTTTTGTCGTATCATGTACTTTAATGCAGAATGAAAATGTGTATTACCTAAGTGCATTATTATAGCAGTGAAATATACACATGCATATTTGCATGGATAGAAAAATACTAACAATAAAGCTAAAGAGATTGTTTGTTAGAACGCGCTATTCTCTGGCATTAGGAACCAATCGCATTAAAAAAATATATATATATTTGCATTTGATAGCCCAATTCTTGAGGCAGGCTATAGGTTATATTTTAACATCTTGATGTTCTAGCGTGCTAGGACTCATAAAAGTCGAGAAAAACAAAAAGCACGCTAAGCGAAAATGAAGTGATGATAAGGTTAGAAATATCATACTTCATACTATCATACTAATATTATAAATGCGAAAGTTTGTGAGGATGGATGGATGGATGTTTGTTACTCTTTCACGCAAAAACTACTGAACGGATTTGGATGAAACTTTACAGTAATATAGCTTATACATCAGAATAACATTTTATCCCGAAACTTTACTTTTTATCCCGATATTCCCACGGGATCGACACTTATGCGGGTGAAACCGCGGGGCGCGTCTGGTGTTTTAGATGACCACTTCTTCTTCCCAGCGAAAACATTAGGAAGTGGCGAAGGGCGGGCGTTTTTTATGTAATTTTGACGTTCAAAAAGTGCTGATTCTAAGCCTATTTTTAACCCACTTCTAAAAAAGAAGGAGGTTCTCTATTCGGATGTTTATACAACGTGTAACGAAAAGGGTATATATATAGAGAAGGCCCGGCTTCTTTGGATGATATCAAACGATATAGGAAGGGTTTTTTAATCCTATCGCTACATGTTCGGAAGTTATGAGATTTTTTAATACATTGATACCAGAAACCGAACTTTTCAAATTGAAATAAACACATCACTAGCACTAAAACAGCTGATCGGTGTCACCGACCTATTTGTAAGTAAAGATAAACCTCCTACTCCTGGTATTTCTGAATAAACGGTTCCGCATGTTTATTTTTTATTCACAAAATATTATTAAGTACTGACTTTTCCTAAACTTTGATTATGTTTGTGAACTAGCTACCTACAATACAATAATTGGTCTAGGTATCAAAAGTTAACGAAATATTTAGATACCTGCTTGAATTGTCACGTATCATTTACACACTTGTTGGTTTTTTACGTAGTTGTCCTTTTGTAGAAGATTACTTTGTAGATAATTATTATCTACCTCGTAGTAATCTTCCACCCGCCACCCACCTTTCCATCATACCTACAACACAGTAAATACCCAATTCAAAAACAATATTCCTGTAAATTTCCTAACATTATTTCTAACCTTTTATTTTGGTGGCCATAAAGATGAACGATTTTTTGCTTTAAATCGATTTTTCATTCGATTCACAGATCGAATCTCGTGCTCTTCTTACATCGATCTTCTAAAAATTCATTCAAAAATCGTAATTAAAAAATTTTAAACAACATTTAACCACCTCTATTTTGTGACATATTTACAGTTGCCAGTCAGGTAGGTACGTCAATAATATTTGATAACCTTTCCGGCGTAATTCAAATGGATGATTAATATGTTTCAATCTTCGGACAAGTTAAAAAGTGTCGGCATACTTATGTAATTGATCTTGTTTGAAATAGATAAACCTACCTATTCGCTGTTTATGATTGTCAGCACAATGCTTTGGGCAAATATGAACTTGAACTATTAAGAGCCTTTATTTACACATACGATCCAAGAGATTCGATTCACGTTACTATTGAATCGATTTGCTTGAAGATCGCATTAAAACGATTTTTTCGAAAAATCGACAGCTTGTACAACCATTGAATTGATCATAAAAATCGAATCCTTACGTGCATCCTGCCGGGAATTAATTGCTTAAATAAACATTATTATTTGCCATTAGTACTTAGAATAGAAAAAGGATTTAGAAACCATTTTTTTGTCCAACTGAACCCAAAACATCATTTCAATTCATCTCTTCGCAACTTATTCTTCTCCTAGTACAAATAAAATCACAGTGGGTTCCGTTCATAATTTTTAAAATAAGGTTATTTTTTTACTAAATAAGACGTAAACTATTAGCAACAAGTTAATCGTTTTTTTTTATTACAAAATAATACCACGCACGCATAATTTTTGTGTGTAGGACTAACCGAAAGAATTATCGGAGTTCACGGTCTGTCGGTGCTGTTTGAGTGGTACATAGGTTTTATTAGTTTGAGCACGTTTAGTCTTTGTTATTATAATTCAAATAAAAAAATGTCGCAAAATTGCATGTAACTGTCGAAAGAAATTAATAAAAGTACTAGAAGCGCATGAGTAACAGGAATTGTTATTTCCGAATTGAATATCGTTTGCTCACAGAACCCTGATTACGTCGCTACACACACAATGTAACATCGATGTGTGTGTAAACCTAATGACTTAGGGTTTTAAGGTACGTGAACCAATTGCAGTCCGTGTAGTTTCAATTACTCCTGGTAAATACAATTTTTATTTCAGACTTATAACGAGATAACGCGAACCCATAGCACCTCCACTTCGATCTTTAATGGATTGAAATGAATGATTTTCCTGAGTTTTGGGAATTTCCGGGATTGCGGGAATATTCTAACGAGATAACCCGGAATGCAAGGGCAACTGAAGGAACAGGGTGGTATTTAGTCAGTAAGAGTCTAACACTTCCTTCAGCTTTCCGCCCCACCCAGGGCGGCAGCTGAGTCATTGATGATTTTCCCACCCAAAAAAAATGAATGATTTTTCAATTTTGAATTCGTAATTAGTTTGCTCGGTTGTGTTAGATTTACTTAAAAGTTTAACGGAGTTTAGTTGAAATTATTATTAGTATGTAAAATAATCTTGAATAATATTTTTAACAGTAGTGGACACTAATAGGGACAGCTACCCTATAGGTATCAAATTTAACGAAATAATATTTAGGTACCAGGATAGCAGGGAATAGGAGCTTCATTTTGGGCATTATTGTTATTGCTTTGCTCGTCGCCGTCAGTCGACGTCTGTCCTGCGTCTAGTACATTCGTTTTTATCCCTATGATAATTATGCGCATCAGTAATTTGCGAGCTGCCCGAGAACTGTACCGTCACCGTTTTATTGAGGGTAGACCAGATGCTGAGCGTCGATAGATGCCTTCGTCAGCATGTTTTAGTTTGATCTCGGATGGTACATCGGCTTGGTGCCTCTAACCATAGGTAATCAGGTACCTATGGCGAGCGCTGCGCAACGACGGTCAGCACCCATGTGCGTGTGTAGTGTACGCAGTGCAGTGTGATACAAATTAAAGTGCGGATTGAGGCCGCTTTCAGGACAATAACACCAGACATGCTACGTAATGTGTGTCCATGAACAAGTGAGCGGCCTTGTGCATACAATACCAAGGTCACCACATCGAACCCCATCTTTAAAAATGTAAGTCAATTTACTAAATTAAGCAAAGCTTTAAGATTTTACTGTTTACTCGGTATAAAGTAATAATAAGGGATGAAACTAGTTAACTTAGGTACCTACCTAAACTTTGTTTCGATTGTTTACGTAAGTTTTGTTATTCCAGTTTTTACGTGCAATTTCTAGCTTAATAACGAGTAAACTGTAAATCAATAATTAGAATTACACATTAATTTTTACATCACGGTAAAGTAGGTATGGCTTATTGCGCGCGCGCGCGGCGGCGGCGGCGGAAAATTCCGTCAGTTGGCGCCGACAAAGAACACCGCCTCGCGCCTGCGCAGTAGGCTACGGTACTAGGCGCGCAGAGTTACGGAAGAGATTTATCGTGATATTAGCAAGTAACTTAAAAAGTTATTGACCTACGTAGTGCGGTGACACGTTTGTTATGATTTGAATTTAAGAAACCAATGAAACCGAAAATTTGGTATCAATTCTTAGAGTATTTTATTTTGAGTTGAAACTATGTATAGTGACTCTATACCAGCTGTTATGTTTAATGCTTAACGATAACTACAGGGTATAAATTACACCCTGTATATATTTTTTTATGTATGTTCGGGCATAACTCCGTCATTTATAGACAGATTTGCATAATTCTTTTTGTTCGACAGATGTGTATTTCGAAATAGTCCCATTTACATTTTGTAAAGATCTGATGATGAGTTTCGGAGACACAACGGAACTCTTCAATAAATGCTAGCAAATCAACCGCAATTGCTGCTATTGCTTATGTATGCATTGTTTGCGCAATCACACAACATAACATCACGCCTGTACCCTCAAAAGAGGTACGCAGATGTGTTTAGTATACAACGGTACACCTTCATTTCTACAGAGAAATGAGGGTGTATCGTGGTATACTCAACACATCTGCGGAAGTCGATGTCAAAAAACGAAAATGCGGAACCAACGACACTGACTTCCGAAGTTAAAGTTATTTTTCACTTTGTAGTGTTTTTTTTTTGGAAGTCAGTTGTTTTTTTTTTTGGAAAAAGTTTTGAATAAATCGACACCTCCATGCAATAACATCGTAACTCACTTTTTGTGATTTTACAGGAGAGCGATTTTAAAGTTTGAAAAATTATAGCAAACTCAAAACACCCCGTACAATTTTTGAAGCTGGCTCTATTTAATATAGTTTAGGCGGACTATAAATAGGTATGGTTAAGTTGTAAAAGAAAAATTGTTTTTTTGCAATTATATTGTTGACAAAAAATATTTTTTGGATTAGTTACAATACTTTGACGTTGGTTTATTTTTAGAAACGAAAGGGAAATAGAATTACAATGATAGTACAGAAAAAATGCATTTTTTTTTTACATAACAATGCCGTTGTAACTCAATTTTTGGAAAAAAGTGTGTTACGATGTTATTGCATGGAGGTGTCGAAATGGCTTTTGATATTAATATTGATTTTGACCACAGTCGTCGGTGACCAATTGTGGAGGCTATTCCAAAGCGTCTCATCTGTCTAGCCTTTTCCCAACTAAGTATGTTGGGGTTGGCTTTCAGTCTAACTGGATGAAGCTGAAGAACTTGCAGTATTTTACACGGATCGACTGCCTATGTGACTGCCACAACCCAGTTATTGGGTAACACTTCACCCTATTCAAGCACATCAAGCTACTACAATCTGTCAAATTTCTTTAATATTTTATTGCTAAAGCATAAGGATTCAAAGTTGATTGGAAAAATTTTACACTTTCGGGTAGCTTGATGTGCTGGCGTCTGTACCTAAATTAATACACGGTACGTGCTGCCATCTATTCGACCACTAGTAAACTTAGATCAACTTAAGATGTCATCATTTCTGTCTGTCATCGACAGATGTCGTTGCGACAACAATCAGTATCTTTTATCTTTATCGAAAGATCTGTATCGATTGTTTTACGCAAATCATTCATTACTTACGTGATTTATCAATTATCATTAGGTGTATTTCAAATTGCGTAAAGTCTTGTATAAAAGGTATTAGAAGACCGTTCTATAGTCATAATAGATTTATCTGTTCAATAATATCGTCATGTCTTCTTCTTTAATCATCTTCTGTATTCAGATTTGCTTGATTCAGGTTGGTTTTTTTGATTGATTAAATATAGGAATACACTCATCATCATTTTCCTGCCCTTATCCCAATTTATTTGGGGTCGGTGCAAAATGTTTTTTTCTTTCTTATTTCTTTCAATATTAATAGTACTCTCGGTAGTCACGCCTTCTCTAACCATAAATCATCATTCGCAAAATCCATCCATCGTTTCTGTGATCTAAATAGGAGTACACTATCTATTATTTTCTTCTCTATTTCTCTGACATTTCTGCGTTCTTTACCTCTATTTATGTTTAATAGTTGATCTAAGCTTGTTTACATGATTTAAGCTGAGATATATAAATGTTACTTAGCTCGTACTTTGGCGAAGCGTAACTCCTGTCACTGTCAATAGGTGTCAAACTACAAGTACAAGGTAGAGATGGGAATATGTTTAAGCCAAAATAAGTCCCGTGTAAAGTATAGAGAATATAAATATGTCTAAGAGCATACTAAAGGTCACTTTAACAATTAACATAGGAAAAGGTACCATATTTTTGCAAGCATTTATTGAACTTGCCTTGTTTGTATTCTAATTGTTTATTTTCATTTAAGTAGTCAGATCGACAACGCCGACCTCATTTGGTTTTATATGATTGTGTGTAAAAGTGTTTGTATAAACCTACTTACAAAAATAAAATCATTTATAATTTATCTTTTCTTTCAGTATGCATGCAGTCAACGCGTCAATGGACCTCCAATGGTGAACAATGGACTCCAATACGGACCAAATAATGGGCTTGGGGGCCAATTACAAGGACAAACACAACTTGGCGGGGTAGCGAATGGACCTGGAATAGGCCCGATGGGACCTAATCAAGCACTTGGCCCACATGGTCAAATTATGCCGAATGGTCAAGCACTTACTGGCATACCAAATCAAGCTTTTGCTGGCATGCCAAATCAAGCATTTCCCGGTGCACGCGTACCAAATATAGTCAATGGAGGTGCTGGCATGCCTAATCAATATGGCATCTCAAACCCCGCATACGGCGGATCAGGCAACGGTGAAGTAGTTGTCAATGGCGAGTTGCCAGTGTCAGGTATGACTTCTGTAACTGGACATGTGCCATTGACTGGCAAAGTGGCATTCAACGGCAATGTCGCATGTGGCGGTGTTGTCACTATTACTGGCACCTGTGCTTCTTGTGGGCATAATGCACCTTATGGTCAGAACCAAATACCAGCGTATGGCAATATGCCTTATGGGCGTTAATCGGTAACTTCGCGATAATAAACTGTCGCAGTAACGTACATTGCGGTAATGATCTTCGCAATTATGATTTACACTCAATATATTTATTAATTATTTAAGTGTATAATTAAGTTATTTTATTTAAGTGTGTTTAATAAAATATTATTTTTTAACATTAACATTAACGAGCTTGATTTTTCCCTTTTTGTCGACTTATAATGTAATTCATCATAAAATTTGTGTGGCTTGAAGCCAAAAATACTAGCTGAGGAAACCCGCATGTCCTTGAACTAATAATTCGAAGACATGTGACATCTACCAACCCACACTGGGCCACGCTTGTTAGATTATCCTTTTTTTGTGAGAGAATAATCTTGCCTATAATGTTTATAACAGTTGGAACATTATAAGCTGAATTATGCTGAAGCCAAGAAGGGCTTAGAAGAACCTTGAAGAACGCTGTTGATTACCTTCAAGCTTTTGCCCGCGGCTTCGCTCGCGTGCAGTTCGAAAATGATCCCAAAGAAACGTACTACCGGCATAAAAAATGTATTTTATGCCGTTATGCCCAGATTCCGATGGGACGGCAATCCGACACGACAACCATCGCTTTTACTGCTAATATAGTCGGCCTATTGCAACTACAGCAAAATATTCTGTTGGCTTTGTCCACTATTATGCTTCATATCATTCTAGATCAGGGATCCCCAAACTATTTTGGACAAGTGACCCTTTTTCCAAAATGAACTTTTACCTCAGACCCCTATGGCCAAATTACCTACTTTTAAGATCAACCCCGTCGACCCCAAAATTAGTTTTCGTTTATGTCGACCCCTAGGAAACCGATATCGAACCCAAAGGGTCGATATCGACTACTTTGGGAATCCCTGTTCTAGATGATCATGTGCGAACATTGTTATGTAATACACACATTATAGCACAATCATTATTATTTAACCTGACAATACAGTAGCGAAAGAATGCAACACTATGCATAACTAAAACTTATAGGTAAGCAGAAAAATTGTAACTTGTGCAGTAATGCACGCGACCTTTAGAAAACCATGCGTCTGCAAGGTTGTGGATTGTTTTATGTTATAGCTAGACAGTTTAATGCTCTCATTATAAAGTGAGATATTAGAAGTACTGTTGGCGACAGATCTGGCAACCCCGTTGCTAGGGACTTGATGTTTTTGGTTGGCTAGCAACGGGGCGGCTTACGTATTTTTTTTATATTGTTTCGTGTGATATTTTTCTTTAGATATTAAACCCATTTGCACCTATTACCTTTTTATTTATTTGGTGCTTAACAAGTACCTATGTATGTTTATATGTATGTATGTAAGTATATTCTTACTTATTCTTATAATATTTGTTTATTTTTATTAAGTGAATTGTTAATGATTTTATGTTTTTTTTTTTGTCTCCTTTATTCATTCACACGCTGTCTACATCTTTCTATTTATTCTATTGATTTCTTATGAAATAAGCATCACCTTTGTACATATTGTTCTGTTCTGTTTTTTTTCTTGTCTTTTTATATAAATGTGGGTACATAAATGGTAAAATAAAATAAATAAACTTGTTACAACGATTATGTACTAATTCATAAATAGTTAAGTCTTTTATCATGACGTCCTGCAAGGATGATAAGTTTTCGGTTCCCATAACTGACGAGTCATTGAAGGTAAGCTCGACAGCAATCATTGGTCCGATTGCATTCAAATATTTTAACATGTTAGGAATTTAATACGGCTATTGCGAATACCGAAATTAATATAGAAAAATAATTCTATCTTGATACTAGTTCTGCAAGGCCTAATCTTTAGAAAATGTTACGATAATTACCACGCTTTGCGAAAAAAATTACGATACAGGTATATTATAGCCACACATAAGCTCACGCCTTCATCTCATGAGGGTAGGTAGACACCACAGAACGCCACTTGTTACGATTCATACATACTCCTTTTTTTTACTTTTTTTCCCTCCTGCGTTGTTTACGTTCATAGATCAGCACCCTAATTACGTAACACACTATCAATCGGAATCTGAATCATTTTGAAGCAAATTGCTAATCCATTGCTTCATAAGTTCGAAAAATTTTCTGCTCAACACGTAAATAACGCAATGAATGTTGTTGAACTGTCAAAATGAAACCGCACCCTAATTGCGAAACACACTATCGATCTCAATTTGAATCATTTTGAAGCATATTGCTAATCCATTGCTTCATATGTTCGAAAAATGTGTCTGCTCAACAATGTAAAAAACGCAATGAACGTTGTTGATCTGTCAAAATGAAACCCATTGCTACTAGTAGTGTGTTACGCAATTACCCCGCTGATTCCGATTGATAGTGTGTTACGCAATTGCCCCGCTGGTCACACGTCTGCCAGTTGCGAGCACTACCTACACACCTAACTTTTTTGAAGAACATCACCAAGGTTTGTGTATGGCCTAGGGCGTCCTCTCCTCGCGTTTAATTATTTAATGCACAGTTTACCATAGGCCTTTTTAAAATTTATTTTTGTGGATGGGAAATCATCAAATGACCCCTCCCGCTCAGGGTGGAGCAGAAGGGAGTGTCAGACTCTTACTGACTAAAACCCAGCCGTGTTCCTTCCTTAGCCCTTTATGTTCCGTGGCAGCGTAACCCTTTCGGACAATACCGCTGCCCATGTAACATTGGCTAGGCTTAAACTAGTGAGTACATGATCCTGTTAGGGCGCAGCAAGATAAAACTAATAATATTGTAGTGTTATTCATTATCTAATTTCACGTAGATTAGGAACTATCACAATTAAAATATTATATTAATTAAACTTATATCTAGCTTTATACATAAAAAGATTATATTTACAATTTACACAGATATTTGAACTCTATTTTAACATTTTTTATCTTCCATAAATTCTTGGATACTGTAAGTAGTAACATTTTTTAGGAGTATTGCCTTTAACTTAGCTTTAAATACTTACACAATCATATTTTTTCGTGGACCGTATATTTTCAGGTAATTAATTTTATACTTGTATGCTTCGGTTCGTTTCCACTACCGTGTATATATAAACTTTTATTAAAGTTTTATTTTAATCCTTAAAACGGAATATAGTGCCACTGTTATCCGTTTTAGGGATTATAATAAAACTAAACTATGTAAAACTACCGTTTCTAATAATATTAACGTATAATCTTGTGAAGCACAACTTAACGTGCTTATTTTCTGCATTTTCATTCTAAATTGTATGAAATAACCAAACAAACGATGAGGGCGCCACTGTGCAGTCGGCAAAGTCCTGAGAATTTTTTTTTATCTTTGACACGCTTTCCTGATTAAAAAAAAATGAGTTACGATGTTTTTCCTTGCAGGTGTCGATGTTCTGCAATTTCATACCAATGGCATAATCAAAAGACGCGTATCTGTTATAGCTCAAAAACGTGGTTTTCCATCAAGTTCAATTGAAAAATCAATTGCGTTATCTATAAAGAAAAACAGGTTATTTCATATTCTACAAACTCATTAGGTAATATAATTATTTCTTTGCCATCGATTGCGTAGAAGTATTGTATAAAACGTTGGTGCGTTCGATTCAAAATCATTCTATTGTTTGTCATCATTACAATCGTTAACAGAAAACAAAATGGCCGCCAAAGCTTTCTTTGTCTTCTGCGCTTCTGCTTTATTGATTCAGGTGAGCATTTGTCATTTCAATCAACGATCTCTAAAATATTTTGTAAAATTTTTTTTTGGTTCAATTGTTAAAGATAATTCATAAATGTACTTACATTTGTTTCATTATCATCATTCAAATATCAAGTATCAAGTAAATTGTTGTAGTTCAACTAATAATAAACAAGGTGTAACATAATTAACGCAAGACCTTATACACCACAATTAGAGTACCTATTGATTTAATAGCATAACACAATAAACACTTATTGTTTTTAAAGCTTGCTATTTTTATTATGAAAATCGTGTTGACACTGGCATTACTTTATGCTATTAAAATTGAGGGTATAACTTTAGAATAGTGCAGCAGGAGGGGGAAGTTGGTACTTTTGGGTTGACCCCTCCCCCCTGGCACCACTCCCATGAAAAGGTAACTCACCGTTTCCGAGAAAAACGGACTTTTGTAACCTACCCTCAAAACACTCAAAAATTGCTTAAAAGGGCAGAAGGGGGTAAGGAGTGGGAGGGGGGAAGTGGGGCGTTGCCCCCTTTCCCCTGGTACCATTCCCATGAAAAGGTAACGCACCATTTATAGGAAATATTGATTATTGTAACTTAACCTCAAAACACTTGTTGTCAAAACAAAGTTGTTTCTGCAACGTCTCCGGCGCTGCGGAAAGTGCAGCCCCTTCGCCCTTACGTAACAAAGGATAGGCACCCATGCTCACCTCCGCAGCTTCGGCTGGAGCTTCGCCGGAGGCGACCAGCCTCAGCCGCTACGGCTCGCACGGGTGCCTATGCTTTGTTACAGCGGGCGGGGGCTGCTCTCCCTCCGCGCCTCCGGTTTTTATAAACACTCTAGGGGTAACAGCTAAAAGACTACGCGGAGTCGGGGTGCCCCGATTAGGTTTTGGGATAGGTTCGACCAATTTTAACCATATAGTGACATGACGCAAATAGCGTAGTTTTTTTTTTTACGTTCCGTTTCAACGATTATTATAGAACACAGACAATATACTGGACATACTGTACAGATTTGGTTGTCAATCGCCCATAATAACGTTTCGTTTTCCCTTTTTATCTGATTGAGGTTAGAAACAATTTTTATTAATTTCTCGATAAAAATGCATTACCTTGTAATAAGAGTGGTAGCGTTATAATCGGGGACCCAAGCCCTACCAGCTTTGACCCTTTTTAGCCCGCTACTCCTGCTGCACTATACTAAAGTCAAGCCAAATTGAGTCTTATGGCCTTGAAATAAGGTTTAATTTTATTTGGCTTAATCGGCGGATAGTATGAAAAAATACATAATTTTTGAAAAAAATACCTATATCTAAAGTTACTGAAATCGATTCAGTAGTCAATTATGAACAAACTACTTTCAGGAATTGCGTTTATTCTGTTATACCTTGTATAGAAAGACAAATTGTTTATACTTTACTTTTTCTATTTTCAGACCATCTCAGGCCAAGCCATCGGTGCTTGCAACAGCATTGCTGGCACCACTTTAGCGGCTGAAGAACTGGCTTTAGCTGGCCACGCGCTGACTTACGGCTCCAACCTAGCAGGACATGGTTTGGCAGCAGGACCCATAGGCTACCCAGGATGTAACAGCTACGGCCTGGCTCCTAACTCCTTCATTCCCTCGAGCGGTGGCGGCTTTGTAGTTACTAGCGTATCCCCCATCGCTCCCACCGGCATCAGCGTGTTCTCTGAGAACGCTATCGAAGGAGCTCTCGCTGTGCACGGAGAGCTGCCGTTCCTGAGTGCTGTCGCCGTGGAAGGAGCTTTACCTTCTGTTGGCGCTGGTGGTATCAACTACGGCTGTGGGGATGGCTTTGTTGGTATTGTGAGCGAAGGTGTCGGTGCTGCTATTGGTCCTTATGCTGCTACTGCTCCTGCTGCTGGTATTGCTCCTGGAAGAGTTGGTTACGGCCCTGGTCTCACTGGTCTGGGTGCCCCCGGCCTGGGATTCAATGGTCTCGCCGGCCCCGGCTGTGGTTGCAAGGGAATCTTCTAAGTTATGAATTGGTTTTACATTGTTAATGTTGATTTTTTATTAGTGTTATAGTATATGAAAATTCTTAATTTCTGAGTTTGTTCATTACCATACATTACCCTCTCATACAATTTCTATTAAAAAAAAAAGATTAATATTAAAATTAAATCGAGCCTTAGAAAACATCGTGAGGAAACCGGCATGTCCTAAAACCAAAAATTCGAATACATGTGACATTTACCAACCCACACTGGTCCTGCGTGGTGGATTACAGCCCATTCCTTCTCACTCTCTGTGTCCTTGCAATGGGAACAATATAGTCTGATTATGCTTATGCTTGAAAAATTAAAGGCATGTGGTGAGGCGTGTAAATAGCCTGCACCTTTAAGAAAGTTGTAAAAAAATTGAATTTAGAACCTTAAACGAACCAACTCTCGATAAATTTCATTTATCAGCTTTCAAAATCCCATTAAAAACTGTCGCTAGAACCGAAGTAAGTTAAAAGTGTATAGCGGACTTCAAAATAAATCAATTTCCCTATTGATGAATCCTCGAGAAACCAATACCAAAGAGTTATTAGCAGCAAAACATGCCCACGTACCTTGGCAATCCAGAGATCCCACTCAGACCCAGGGCGATGTGAGGGTTCCTCACTCATGCGTGCGTGATCGCTTGTAGATATATATAGGCCGACGAACAAAATCTTCTTAAATCCACCGTTGGAATGGTTAAAACTCCAAAAATCAACACTGCACTATAAGTTTTCAATGAAGCACAGATCTATCCACGTCCATTTATTTTACGGGTATCATCAAGGTTTCACCAAAAAAGGATTTTTTTTAAAGGCGGAGCGATGCGCACACTGTGTGTTGCAAACGGGGCGGGGGACAAGCTCACTCGCAAATGCCATCTATCGGCCATCTTGCGAAAAAACTCAAGAAAGTTTCGATACATGGGCGCTGCGGCAACAATAATTGGTGCGAGGATTCATCAATTGAGAAGTTAAATTATTTAATTTTTAATACCAACATATTATATTATATGGAATAAATCCTATCCTATCCTTTATTTTTATATTGGCAAAGGCATTGACGCTTCACCAGCTTGTTCCTTTAATGACCAAGGATAGAAAGGCATAGCTTTATAATTATAACAATACTTAGGGTATAGCAATAATTGTATTGCTTGAGTAGAGATTCATAAGAGCAAACGTGCTCGAGGAAAGAAGTATTCTAGTAAGTGCTCGTAAGTCATAGGGATCTTGGCCATCTTCTGGGCTCTGGGATTGTTCTGAAAGCCGTAGAATACATCTCCACTCCTCAATCACCTCAGAATATCTTGCCCCCTTGTCGCTACTTCACTATGTGCTATGAGCATAAGTGTGAGTTGCTTCTTGCTCCGGACTCAGATAATAGGCAGACTTCAGTCTGTCAATCGATATGTACGAGTTCTATTCTCCATCTGCCTCGATACGAACCGTCATAAGTAGGTGATAACGGCTTGCGGACTGCATCGTTGCGTATGTATACGTGTTTACATGTATACAGGTCGACGTGAATGAATATTGTACGATTCTTGCTTGTACTATCACGCTGCACTTGTGTCTTCTTTAGTGCTTCGCTTAGATGGCTCATAAAGTACGATGGATTGTGATGCGATGTCCAGCTTTTTCATAGAAGTCTCCTAGCCTATCTTTAGTGAGTGGTGCCCAAGTTCTACCAAGCCGTTGGGCTGAGGATGGTATGCTGTTGTCGGTATGCGTGCGATATCCATATGACACATTAACTTTTTTAACAGTTCGGACTTGAATTGCCGACTACCACGGTCTGTTTATACAGGGTTATTTGAAAAACACCAGCAACCTCTTAAGAGGTCATTGTACTCATTATTATGAACAACTTTTACAATGGGACCAAACCTGAAATCGCGAAAAAAAAATCAGCTGTTCCCTACATTTTGACGAGATAGACGAAGATAAATGTAGGGAACAGCTGATTTTTATTTCGCGATTTCAGGTTTGGTCCCATAGTAAAAGTTGTTCATAATGATGAGTACAATGACCTTTTAAGAGGTTGCTGGTGTTTTAAAAATAACCCTGTATTGTTGCTGAACAATTGTATCTTGAGATCCAGACTTCGTAAAACGCGTTGGCTACCTTCTCCGCTGTAATTTCTTCGATTGCTTGCGCTTCTTTGGTCGGTCTGTCAATTATTGTAAGCAAGTAACGACAGCTGATCGATGGTGTTAGTGGCCCGACGATATCGATATGCACATGAGCCAGTCGATCAACGTTTTGAAAGCTTGCAATTGGTAATTTCCTGTGCCGCTGAACTTTTATTTACTGAACTTTTACGACATTTTGCACTGGCATGTTGATGACATTGATCATGCCGGTGTATGATCTTCGAGACCGCTAGTATCATCAGCCAGCCAGCCAGGCCAGTGCTAGCATTGGCCTGTGCTAGCATTGGCCTGGCTGGTGACAGAGCAGTGACGTCATTTAATTGAATAATCAAGTGCGTTATCTGTAAATACCGAAATATAGGTTATTTCATATTCTACATCACGTAATTATATTTATTACTTTACCATCGTTGCGTTGAAATATCGTAATAGGTTACTATAAAACGTTGGTACGTTCGATTCAAAATCATTATCTTGTTTGTCATCATTACAAACGTTAACAAAAAACAAAATGGAGGCCAAAGCTTTCTTTGTCTTTTGCGCTTCTGCTTTATTGATTCAGGTGAGCAGTTTTTCTTGTTTTCGGTTAAAGATCAGATGAAATATTTTGTGACATTTTTTTATCCTATTACTAAGCATAGTCACATAAATTATTTCATAATCAAGATCTTGTAGATCACAAGAATTAAGCTAATTGTTTCAATTAATAATATGTAGAAAGACAAATTGTTCAACTTTTACTTTTTTATTTTCAGGCCATCCCAGGCCAAGCCATCGGTGCTTGCAACAGTATTGCTGGCACCACCTTGGCGGCTGAAGGACTTGCTTTAGCTGGCCACGCGCTGACTTATGGCTCGAACCTAGCAGGACATGGTTTGGCAGCAGGACCCATAGGCTACCCAGGATGTAACAGCTACGGCCTGGCTCCTAACTTCTTCATTCCCTCGAGCGGTGGCGGCTTTGTAGTTACTAGCGTATCCCCGATCGCTCCCACCGGCATCAGCGTGTTCTCTGAGAACGCTATCGAAGGAGCTCTCGCTGTGCACGGAGAGCTGCCGTTCTTGAGTGCTGTCGCCGTGGAAGGAGCTTTACCTTCTGTTGGCGCTGGTGGTATCAACTACGGCTGTGGGGATGGCTTTGTTGGTATTGTGAGCGAAGGTGTCGGTGCTGCTGTTGGTCCTTATGGTGCTACTGCTCCTGCTGCTGGTATTGCTCCTGGAAGAGTTGGTTACGGCCCTGGTCTCGCTGGTCTGGGTGCCCTCGGCCTGGGATTCAATGGTCTCGCCGGCCCCGGCTGTGGTTGCAAGGGAATCTTCTAAGTTATGAATTGGTTTTACATTGTTAATGTTGATTTTTTATTAGTGTTTTAATATATGAAAATTCTGAATTTCCGAGTTTGTTTATTACCATACATTACCATTTCATACACTTTCTATTAAAAAAAAAAGATTAATATTAAAATTAAATCGAGCCTTAGAAAACATCGTGAGGAAACCGGCATGTCATAAAACCAAAAATTCGAATAGTTACATGTGACATTTACCAACCCACACTGGTCCCGCGTGGTGGATTACAGCCCATTCCTTCTCACTCTCTGTGTCCTTGCAATGGGAACAATATAGTCTGATTATGCTTATGCTTGAAAAATTAAAGGCATGTGGTGAGGCGGGTAAATAGCCTGCACCTTTAAGAAACTTGTAAAAAAATTGATTTTAGAACCTTAAACGAACCAACTCTCCATAAATTCCATTTATCAGCTTTCAAAATCCCATTAAAAACTGTCGCTAGAACCGAAGTAAGTTAAAAGTGTATGGCGGACTTCAAAATAAATCAATTTCCCCATTGATGAATCCTCGAGAAACCAAGTTATTATCAGCAAAACATGCCCACGTACCTTAGCAATCCAGAGATCCCACTCAGACCCAGGGCGATGGGAGGGGTCCTCACTCATGCGTGCGTGATCGCTTGTAGATATAGGCCGAGGAACAAAATCTTCTTAAATCCACCGTTGGAATGGTTAAAACTCCAAAAATCAACACTGCACTATAAGTTTTCAATGAAGCACAGATCTATCCAGGTCCATTTATTTTACGGGTATCATCAAGGTTTCACCAAAAAAGGATTTTTTTTAAAGGCGGAACGATGCGCACACTGTGTGTTGCAAACGGGGCGGGGACAAGCTCACTCGCAAATGCCATCTATCGGCCATCTTGCGAAAAAACTCAAGAAAGTTTCGATACATGGGCGCTGCGGCAACAATAATTGAGGATTCATCAATTGAGAAGTTAAAATATTTAATTTTTAATACCAACATATTATATTATATGGAATAAATCCTAAAATATAAATATTTTTATATTGGCAAAGGCATTGACGCTTCACCAGCTTGTTCCTTTAATGACCAAGGATAGAAAGGCGTAGCTTTATAATTATAACAATACTTAGGGTATAGCAATAATTGTATTGCTTGAGTGGAGATTCGCAAGAGCAAACGTGCTCGAGGAAAGAAGTATTACAGTAAGTGCTCGTAAGTCGTAGGGATCTTGGACATCTTCTGGGCTCTGGGATTGTTCTGAAAGCCGTAGAATACATCTCCACTCCTCAATCACCTCAGAATATCTTGCCCCCTTGTCGCTACTTCACTATGTGCTATGAGCATAAGTGTGAGTTGCTTCTTGCTCCGGACTCAGATAATAGGCAGACTTCAGTCTGTCAATCGATATGTACGAGTTCTATTCTCCATCTGCCTCGATACGGACCGTTATAAGTAGATGATAACGGCTTGCGGACTGCATCGTTGCGTATGTATACGTGTTTACATGTATACAGGTCGACGTGAATGAATATTGTACGATTCTTGTTGTACTATCACGCTGCACTTGTGTCTTCTTTAGTGCTTCGCTTAGATGGCTCATAAAGTACGATGGATTGTGATGCGATGTCCAGCTTTTTCATAGAACTCTCCTAGCCTGTCTTTAGTGAGTGGTGCCCAAATTCTACCAAGCCGTTAGGCTGAGGATGGTATGCTGTTGTCGGTATGCGTGCGATATCGATACGACGCATTAACTTTTTTAACAGTTCGGACTTGAATTGCCGACCACCACGGTCTGTTTATACAGGGTTATTTGAAAAACACCAGCAACCTCTTAAGAGGTCATTGTACTCATTATTATGAACAACTTTTACAATGGGACCAAACCTGAAATCGCGAAAAAAAAATCAGCTGTTCCCTACATTTTGACGAGATAGACGAAGATAAATGTAGGGAACAGCTGATTTTTATTTCGCGATTTCAGGTTTGGTCCCATAGTAAAAGTTGTTCATAATGATGAGTACAATGACCTTTTAAGAGGTTGCTGGTGTTTTAAAAATAACCCTATATTGTTGTTGTATCTTGAAATCCAGACTTAGTAAAACGCGTTGGCTACCTTCTCCGCTGTAATTTCTTCGATTGCTTGCGCTTCTTTGCACTTGGTCGGTCTGTCAATTATTGTAAACAAGTAACGACAGCTGATCGATGGTGTTAGTGGCCCGACAATATCGATATGCACATGAGCCAGTCGATCAACGTTTTGAAAGCTTGCAATTGGTAATTTCCTGTGCCGCTGAACATTTATTTACTGAACTTTTACGACATTTTGCACTGTCATGTTGATGACATTGATCATGCCAGTGTATGATCTTCGAGACCGCTAGTGTCATCAGCCAGCCAGCCAGGCCAGTGCTAGCATTGGCCTGTGCTAGCATTGGCCTGGCTGGTGACAGAGCAGTGACATCATTTAATTGAATAATCAAGTGCGTTATCTGTAAATACCGAAATATAGGTTATTTCATATTCTACATCACGTAATTATATTTATTACTTTACCATCGTTGCGTTGAAATATCGTAATACGTTACTATAAAACGTTGGTACGTTCGATTCAAAATCATTATCTTGTTTGTCATCATTACAAACGTTAACAAAAAACAAAATGGCGGCCAAAGCTTTCTTTGTCTTTTGCGCTTCTGCTTTATTGATTCAGGTGAGCAGTTTTTCTCGTTTTCGGTTAAAGATCAGATAAAATATTTTGTGAGATTTTTTATCCTATTACTAAGCATAGTCACATAAATTATTACATAATCAAGATCTTGTAGATCACAAGAATTAAGCTAATTGTTTCAATTAATAATATGTAGAAAGACAAATTGTTCAACTTTTACTTTTTTTATTTTCAGACAATCTCAGGCCAAGCCATCGGTGCTTGCAACAGCATTGCTGGCACCACCTTGGTGGCTGAAGGACTTGCTTTAGCTGGCAACCCGCTGGCTTACGGCTCAAACCTAGCAGGACATGGTTTGGCAGCAGGACCCATAGGCTACCCAGGATGTAACAGCTACGGCCTAGCTCCTAACTCCTTCATTCCCTCGAGCGGTGGTGGCTTTGCAGTTACTAGCGTATCCCCCATCGTTCCCACCGGCATCAGCGTGTTCTCTGAGAACGCTATCGAAGGAGCTCTCGCTGTGCACGGAGAGCTGCCGTTCCTGAGTGCTGTCGCCGTGGAAGGAGCTTTACCTTCTGTTGGCGCTGGTGGTATCAACTACGGTTGTGGGAATGGCTTTGTTGGTATTGTGAGCGAAGGTGTCGGTGCTGCTGTTGGTCCTTATGGTGCTACTGCTCCTGCTGCTGGTATTGCTCCTGGAAGAGTTGGTTACGGCCCTGGTCTCGCTGGTCTGGGTGCCCCCGGTCTGGGATTCAATGGTCTCGCCGGCCCCGGCTGTGGTTGCAAGGGAATCTTCTAAGTTACGAATTGGTTTTACATTGTTAATGTTGATTTTTTATTAGTGTTTTAATATATGTAAATTCTTCATTTCTGAGTTTGTTCATTACCATAAATTACCTTTTGATACACTTTCTATTAAAAAAAAAGATTAATATTAAAATTAAATCGAGCCTTAGAAAACATCGTGCGGAAACCGGCATGTCCTAGAACCAAAAATTTGAACACATGTGACATCTACCAACCCACACTGGACCCGCGTGGTGGATTACAGCCCATTCCTTCTCACTCTCTGTGTCCTTGCAATGGGAACAATATAGTCTGATTATGCTTATGCTTGAAAAATTAAAGGCATGTGGTGAGGCGTGTAAATAGCCTGCAACTTTAAGAAAGTTGTAAAAAATATTGAATTAAGAACCTTAAACGAACCAACTCTCGATAAATTCCATTTATCAGCTTTCAAAATCCCATTAAAAACTGTCGCTAGAACCGAAGTAAGTTAAAAGTGTATAGCGGACTTCAAAATAAATCAATTTCCCTATTGATGAATCCTCGAGAAACCAATACCAAAGAGTTATTAGCAGCAAAACATGCCCACGTACCTTGGCAATCGAGAGATCCCACTCAGACCCAGGGCGATGGGAGGGTTCCTCACTCATGCGTGTGTTATAAATAGCAGTATAAAATATAACTATATATATATACATATATCATCCAAATAATAACCTATGAATGTCAGGCTGGTCTCTATAGTTATTTACTGTTTTATATGTGTATGTATGTTCTTAGAAGGTTTTCAGGGACAGGGTTTTATGAAGTAAAGCACAGAAAGACAAGCTAGGTATTTATTTCAGTTTAGGCTTGTCAGTAATTAATCAGAAAGCTAGTCGTCCGTTCCAAATCTAGGTCATCAAGGAGAAGAAGGAAACTCCTTGGAAACAATCTTAAAGTAATATATCACATTTCTCACATTGCCATATATTGGCCATAATATAACATATACAGAACACCATAGTTATCAGCAATAATCAAGATAATATCTCTAATACTAATCAACTAAACATAGGCCGGAGCTCCGTTCTGGTTGACGTCTCGAACCAGAATCCCCCTGCCACTCTGAGCTCCCCCTTTTATAGTCATGAACAAACAACTTCGATGTTTCTATCTACTGTCATCCAAAATATCAACGACATAAAATATGGATATTCGTTTGGAATACATTCTATGGCTTGATACATTATTCCTTAATATTTTAACTAGTCTACAGACATACCAAGAGAATTATTGAATTATGTAAAATAGGTATCACATATTTGTCACAATCCATAATTAGGATAATCTATCACGTGCGTGATCGCTTGTAGGTATAAGCCGACGAACAAAATCTTCTTAAATCCACCGTTGGAATGGTTAAAACTCCTAAAATCAACACTGCACTATAAGTTTTCAATGAAGCACAGATCTATCCAGGTCCATTTATTTTACGGGTATCATCAAGGTTTCACCAAAAAAGGATTTTTTTTAAAGGCGGAGCGATGCGCACACTGTGTGTTGCAAACGGGGCGGGGACAAGCTCACTCGCAAATGCCATCTATCAGCCATCTTGCGAAAAAACTCAAGAAAGTTTCGATACATGGGCCGCTGCGGCAACAATAATTGAGGATTCATCAATTGAGAAGTTAAAATAAATAATTTTTAATACCAACATATTATATTATATGGAATAAATCCTATCCTATCCTTTATTTTTATATTGGCAAAGGCATTGACGCTTCACCAGCTTGTTCCTTTAATGACCAAGGATAGAAAGGCGTAGCTTTATAATTATAACAATACTTAGGGTATAGCAATAATTGTATTGCTTGAGTGGAGATTCGCAAGAGCAAACGTGCTCGAGGAAAGAAGTATTACAGTAAGTGCTCGTAAGTCGTAGGGATCTTGGACATCTTCTGGGCTCTGGGATTGTTCTGAAAGCCGTAGAATACATCTCAATCACCTCAGAATATCTTGCCCCCTTGTCGCTACTTCACTATGTGCTATGAGCATAAGTGTGAGTTGCTTCTTGCTCCGGACTCAGATAATAGGCAGACTTCAGTCTGTCAATCGATATGTACGAGTTCTATTCTCCATCTGCCTCTATACGGACCGTTATAAATAGGTGATAACGGCTTGCGGACTGCATCGTTGCGTATGTATACGTGTTTACATGTATACAGGTCGACGTGAATGAATATTGTACGATTCTTGCTTGTACTATCACGCTGCACTTGTGTCTTCTTTAGTGCTTCGCTTAGATGGCTCATAAAGTAAGATGGATTTTGATGCGATGTCACAGCTTTTTCATAGAACTCTCCTAGCCTGTCTTTAGTGAGTGGTGCCCAAGTTCTACCAAGCCGTTGGGCTGAGGATGGTATGCTGTTGTCGGTATGCGTGCGATATCCATACGACGCATTAACTTTTTTAACAGTTCGGACTTGAATTGCCGACCACCACGGTCTGTTTATACAGGGTTATTTGAAAAATACCAGCAACCTCTTAAGAGGTCATTGTACTCATTATTATGAACAACTTTTACAATGGGACCAAACCTGAAATCGCGAAAAAAAAATCAGCTGTTCCCTACATTTTGACGAGATAGACGAAGATAAATGTAGGGAACAGCTGATTTTTATTTCGCGATTTCAGGTTTGGTCCCATAGTAAAAGTTGTTCATAATGATGAGTACAATGACCTTTTAAGAGGTTGCTGGTGTTTTAAAAATAACCCTGTATTGTTGTTGTATCTTGAAATCCAGACTTCGTAAAACGCGTTGGCTACCTTCTCCGCTGTAATTTCTTCGATTGCTTGCGCTTCTTTGCACTTGGTCGGTCTGTCAATTATCGTAAGCAAGTAACGACAGCTGATCGATGGTGTTAGTGGCCCGACAATATCGATATGCACATGAGCCAGTCGATCAACGTTTTGAAAGCTTGCAATTGGTGATTTCGTGTGCCGCTGAACTTTTATTTACTGAACTTTTACGACATTTTGCACTGGCATGTTGATGACATTGATCATGCCAGTGTATGATCTTCGAGACCGCTAGTATCATCAGCCAGCCAGCCAGGCCAGTGCTAGCATTGGCCTGTGCTAGCATTGGCCTGGCTGGTGACAGAGCAGTGACGTCATTTAATTGAATAATCAAGTGCGTTATCTGTAAATACCGAAATATAGGTTATTTCATATTCTACATCACGTAATTATATTTATTACTTTACCATCGTTGCGTTGAAATATCGTAATACGTTACTATAAAACGTCGGTGCGTTCGATTCAAAATCATTCTCTTGTTTGTCATCATTACAAACGTTAACAAAAAACAAAATGGCGGCCAAAGCTTTCTTTGTCTTTTGCGCTTCTGCTTTATTGATTCAGGTGAGCAGTTTTTCTTGTTTTCGGTTAAAGATCAGATGAAATATTTTGTGACATTTTTTTATCCTATTACTAAGCATAGTCACATAAATTATTTCATAATCAAGATCTTGTAGATCACAAGAATTAAGCTAATTGTTTCAATTAATAATATGTAGAAAGACAAATTGTTCAACTTTTACTTTTTTATTTTCAGACCATCCCAGGCCAAGCCATCGGTGCTTGCAACAGTATTGCTGGCACCACCTTGGCGGCTGAAGGACTTGCTTTAGCTGGCCACGCGCTGACTTATGGCTCCAACCTAGCAGGACATGGTTTGGCAGCAGGACCCATAGGCTACCCAGGATGTAACAGCTACGGCCTGGCTCCTAACTCCTTCATTCCCTCGAGCGGTGGCGGCTTTGTAGTTACTAGCGTATCCCCGATCGCTCCCACCGGCATCAGCGTGTTCTCTGAGAACGCTATCGAAGGAGCTCTCGCTGTGCACGGAGAGCTGCCGTTCTTGAGTGCTGTCGCCGTGGAAGGAGCTTTATCTTCTGTTGGCGCTGGTGGTATCAACTACGGCTGTGGGGATGGCTTTGTTGGTATTGTGAGCGAAGGTGTCGGTGCTGCTGTTGGTCCTTATGGTGCTACTGCTCCTGCTGCTGGTATTGCTCCTGGAAGAGTTGGTTACGGCCCTGGTCTCGCTGGTCTGGGTGCCCCCGGCCTGGGATTCAATGGTCTCGCCGGCCCCGGCTGTGGTTGCAAGGGAATCTTCTAAGTTATGAATTGGTTTTACATTGTTAATGTTGATTTTTTATTAGTGTTTTAATATATGAAAATTCTGAATTTCCGAGTTTGTTTATTACCATACATTACCATTTCATACACTTTCTATTAAAAAAAAAAGATTAATATTAAAATTAAATCGAGCCTTAGAAAACATCGTGAGGAAACCGGCATGTCCTAAAACCAAAAATTCGAATAGTTACATGTGACATTTACCAACCCACACTGGTCCCGCGTGGTGGATTACAGCCCATTCCTTCTCACTCTCTGTGTCCTTGCAATGGGAACAATATAGTCTGATTATGCTTATGCTTGAAAAATTAAAGGCATGTGGTGAGGCGGGTAAATAGCCTGCACCTTTAAGAAACTTGTAAAAAAATTGAATTTAGAACCTTAAACGAACCAACTCTCCATAAATTCCATTTATCAGCTTTCAAAATCCCATTAAAAACTGTCGCTAGAACCGAAGTAAGTTAAAAGTGTATGGCGGACTTCAAAATAAATCAATTTCCGCATTGATGAATCCTCGAGAAACCAAGTTATTATCAGCAAAACATGCCCACGTACCTTGGCAATCCAGAGATCCCACTCAGACCCAGAGCGATGGGAGGGGTCCTCACTCATGCGTGCGTGATCGCTTGTAGATATAGGCCGAGGAACAAAATCTTCTTAAATCCACCGTTGGAATGGTTAAAACTCCAAAAATCAACACTGCACTATAAGTTTTCAATGAAGCACAGATCTATCCAGGTCCATTTATTTTACGGGTATCATCAAGGTTTCACCAAAAAAGGATTTTTTTTAAAGGCGGAGCGATGCGCACACTGTGTATTGCAAACGGGGCGGGGACAAGCTCACTCGCAAATGCCATCTATCGGCCATCTTGCGAAAAAACTCAAGAAAGTTTCGATACATGGGCATTGAGGATTCATCAATTGAGAAGTTAAAATATTTAATTTTTAATACCCACATATTATATTATATGGAATAAATCCTAAAATATAATTATTTTTATATTGGCAAAGGCATTGACGCTTCACCAGCTTGTTCCTTTAATGACCAAGGATAGAAAGACAAATAAAGAAGGAAGAAGGCGTAGCTTTATAATTATAACAATACTTAGGGTATAGCAATAATTGTATTGCTTGAGTGGAGATTCGCAAGAGCAAACGTGCTCGAGGGAAGAAGTATTCCAGTAAGTGCTCGTAAGTCGTAGGGATCTTGGCCATCTTCTGGGCTCTGGGATTGTTCTGAAAGCCGTAGAATACATCTCCACTCCTCAATCACCTCAGAATATCTTGCCCCCTTGTCGCTACTTCACTATGTGCTATGAGCATAAGTGTGAGTTGCTTCTTGCTTCGGACTCATATAAACGGTAGGCTATAGTCTATCAATCGATATGTTCGAGCTCTTATTCTCCATCTGCGCTTCAAAATATTTGTCGTAGCGGGCGATAACTCGATACGGACCGTTATAAGTAGGTAATAACGGCTTGTGGACCGCATCATTGCGTATGTATACGTGTGTATATGTATACAGGTCGCCGTGAATGAATATTGCACGATTATTGCTTGTACTATCACGCTGCACTTGTGTCTTCTTCAGTGCTTTGCTTAGATGGCTCATAAAGTACGATGGATTGTGATGCGATGTCACAGCTTTTTCATAGAACTCTCCTGGCAGTCTTTGCGTTTGTCCGTACAATAACTTGGCAGCACTAGCCCTTATATCTTCTTTAAAAGCCGCGCGTATTCCCAATAATACAGTAGGCAACTCGTGTGCCCACTGCCCAGTTGGCCGTGTTAAGCTTTGCGGCGAGTGACGTCTTTAGTGAGCGGTGCCAAAGTTCTATCAAGCCGTTGGGCTGAGGATGGTATGCTGTTGTCCGAATGCGAGCGATGTCCATGCGATGCATTAACTTTTTGAACAGTTCGGACTTGAATTACCGACCACGGTCTGTTTATATTGTTGCTGGACAATCGTATCTTGAGATCCAGACTTAGTAAAACGCGTTGGCTACCTTCTCCGCTAATATTTCTTCGATTGCTTCTGCTTCTTTGCACTTGGTCGCTCTGTCAATTATTGTAAACAAGTAACGACAGCTGTTCGATGGTGTTAGTGGCCCGGCGATATCGATATGCACATGAGCCAGTCGATCAACATTTGAATGCTTGCAATTGGTGATTTCGTATGCCGCTGAACTTTTACTGAACTTTTACGACATTTTGCACTAGCGATCTCGAAGATCACACACTGGCATGACACTGACCTCGATTCTGTTGTTCACAAACTAAAATAAATTTAAATTCAGTGCTTCTTTTTCTTTCTATTTCATTATGAAAAGGACAGAAGATAAATATTAGTTCAGTCCTGTCAAATTAGATAATCCATAGACAAGTTTAGACGTGATTAAAAAATTGGCTACTAAATATACGTCAATTTACGTCAGGCGCTGACTAATTTGACACGACTAAACTAATATTTATCTTCTGTCCTTTTCTTAATGAAATAGAAAGAAAAAGATGTACTGAACTTAAATTTAGTTTGTGAACAACAGAATCGGGGCCGGGCACTGGCCTGGCTGGTGACTGAGTAGTCACATCATTTAATTGAATAATCAAGTGCTTTATCTGTAAATAAATATAGGTTACTTCATATTCTACATCACGTAATGCGATGAAATATCGTAATAGGTTACTATAAAACGTTGGTACGTTCGATTCAAAATCATTCTCTTGTTTGTCATCATTACAAACGTTAACAAAAAACAAAATGGCGGCCAAAGCTTTCTTTGTCTTTTGCGCTTCTGCTTTATTGATTCAGGTGAGCAGTTTTTCTTGTTTTCGGTTAAAGATCAGACAAAATATTTTGTGAGATTTTTTATCCTATTACTAAGCATAGTCACATGAATTATTTCATAATCAAGATCTTGTAGATCACAAGAATTAAGCTAGTTGTTTCAATTAATAATATGTAGAAAGACAAAATGTTCAACTTTTATTTTTTTTATTTTCAGACAATCTCAGGCCAAGCCATCGGTGCTTGCAACAGCATTGCTGGCACCACCTTGGTGGCTGAAGGACTTGCTTTAGCTGGCAACCCGCTGGCTTACGGCTCAAACCTAGCAGGACATGGTTTGGCAGCAGGACCCTTAGGCTACCCAGGATGTAACAGCTACGGCCTGGCTCCTAACTCCTTCATTCCTGCGAGCGGTGGCGGCTTTGCAGTTACTAGCGTATCCCCCATCGCTCCCACCGGCATCAGCGTGTTCTCTGAGAACGCTATCGAAGGAGCTCTCGCTGTGCACGGAGAGCTGCCGTTCTTGAGTGCTGTCGCCGTGGAAGGAGCTTTACCTTCTGTTGGCGCTGGTGGTATCAACTACGGCTGTGGGAATGGCTTTGTTGGTATTGTGAGCGAAGGTGCCGGTGCTGCTGTTGGTCCTTATGGTGCTACTGCTCCTGCTGCTGGTATTGCTCCTGGAAGAGTTGGTTACGGCCCTGGTCTCGCTGGTCTGGGTGCCCCCGGCCTGGGATTCAATGGTCTCGCCGGACCCGGCTGTGGTTGCAAGGGAATCTTCTAAGTTATGAATTGGTTTTACATTGTTAATGTTGATTTTTTATTAGTGTTTTAATATATGAAAATTCTGAATTTCCGAGTTTGTTTATTACCATACATTACCATTTCATACACTTTCTATTAAAAAAAAAAGATTAATATTAAAATTAAATCGAGCCTTAGAAAACATCGTGAGGAAACCGGCATGTCCTAAAACCAAAAATTCGAATACATGTGACATTTACCAACCCACACTGGTCCCGCGTGGTGGATTACAGCCCATTCCTTCTCACTCTCTGTGTCCTTGCAATGGGAACAATATAGTCTGATTATGCTTATGCTTGAAAAATTAAAGGCATGTGGTGAGGCGTGTAAATAGCCTGTACCTTTAAGAAAGTTGTAAAAAAATTGAATTTAGAACCTTAAACGAACCAACTCTCCATAAATTCCATTTATCAGCTTTCAAAATCCCATTAAAAACTGTCGCTAGAACCGAAGTAAGTTAAAAGTGTATGGCGGACTTCAAAATAAATCAATTTCCCCATTGATGAATCCTCGAGAAACCAATACCAAAGAGTTATTAGAAGCAAAACATGCCCCACGTACCTTGGCAATCCAGAGCTCCCACTCAGACGATGGGAGGGTACCTCACTCATGCGTGCGTGATCGCTTGTAGGTATAGGCTGCCGGCCGACGAACAAAATCTTCTTAAATCCACCGTTGGAATGGTTAAAACTCCAAAAATCAACACCGCACTATAAGTTTTCAATGAAGCACAGATCTATCCAGGTCCATTTATTTTACGAGTATCATCAAGGTTTCACCAAAAAAGGATTTTTTTTTAAAGGCGGAGCGATGCGCACACTGTGTGTTGCAAACGGGGCGGGGACAAGCTCACTCGCAAATGCCATCTATCGGCCATCTTGCGAAAAAACTCAAGAAAGTTTCGATACATAGGCGCTGCGGCAACAAAAATTGGTGCGAGGATTCATCAATTGAGAAGTTAAAATATTAAAATTTTAATACTAACATATTATATTTTAAGGAAAAAATCCTAAAATATAATTATTTTTATATTGGCAAAGACATTGACGCTTCACCAGCTTGTTCCTATAATGACCAAGGATAGAAAGACAAATAAAAAAGGAAGAAGACGTAGCTTTATAATTATAACAATATTTAGGGTATTGCAATAATTGTATAATTATCCATTGATTACCTAATAATGTCCCCGTAGACCTAGCTTGCTGCCACTATGAATAACTTGAACATTAACACGAATGAGTTTCCTGCAATTGCGTAACACACTGTCAATCTCGATCTGAATAATTTTAAATAATTTCGCTGATCCATTGCTTTATATATTATTCAAAAAAATTGTCTGCTGAACAACGTAAATAAATTGTGGAACTGTCAAAATAGCTATTGATAGTGTGTTACGCCACTACCCCGCTGGTCCAACAAATTATGAGAGTTTAGTATAATCATTTCACCGTAAGTTTCCTGCATTATCATTGTTGATGTACTAGCTGTTGCCCGCAACTTCGTCAGCAATCTAGGATAAAAAGTAGCCTCCTCCTTCCGTCCTTTCTACTGTCTACCCACATGCCAAATCTCATGCAAATCCGTTCAGCCGTTTCTGCGTGAAAGCGTAATAAACAAACAAACAAACTTACTTTCGCATTTATAACATTAGATAAGATTATAATTATATTTATTGGAGTCTAATGGAAGTATTCAAAAGCCACCTCCCAGTAGAACTGAAGAAAAAGGTGGACTCAAACCTCTTCCCTTGCTTAACATACCGCACCTTCGGTAGAACAAGGGCACAAATGTATCCCTTCCTTAAAATTAAAATTAATTGAAAAAAAACTAAAAGTTCTTAATTCTTGTTAACTATACGCCTAAAAAGGATATAGTATATAGTTTATATCATGCAAAGAAGAAAAACTTTCGAGCAATATTAACAGAGCAAGACCTCACTGAATGCAATAAATATCTTAAAATAGCTCTCCTGTAAAATAGCAAAAACTGCAATTATGCCCTTGTTCTACCGAAGGTGCGATTACGCTTGCCAAACTTGAACTGCCAAAGAACAAAATTACTACATGTCAAAGGGGAATGAAGCGCGCGTGCTTAACATAAAAACAGCATACTTATAATTCGTCACTCAAATATAATTCGTCTCGTTCCTCACCTCTGGCTTGCCTTTATTGGTCGGCTGGAGTGAGTACTGACGAAGAACGGAGCTCCCACCTCTTTCTTTCCTTTATTGGCCGGCTTGAGTGGAGACTCGCAAGAGCAAACGTGCTCGAGGGAAGAAGTATTCCAGTAAGTGCTCGTAAGTCGTAGGGATCTTGGCCATCTGCTGGGCTATGGGATTGTTCTGAAAGCCGTAGAATATGTCTCCACTCCTCAATCACCTCAGAACATCTTGCCCCCTTGTCGCTACGTCACATACGCGTCACATACGCTACGTGAGCATAAGTATGAGTTGCTTCTTGCTCCGGACTCATATAATAAACGGCAGGCTTCAGTCTGTCAATCGATATTTTCGAGCTCCTTTTCTCCATCTGCACTTCAAAATATTTGTCGTAGCGAGCGATAACTCGATACGGACCGTTATAAGTAGGTAATAACGGCTTGTGGACTGCATCGTTGTGTATGTATACATGCGTACATGTATACAGGTCGCCGTGAATGAATATTGCACGATTCTTGCTTGTACTATCACGCTGTACTTGTGCCTTCTTCAGTTTTTTGCTTAGATGGCTCATAAAGTACGATGGATTGAGATGCGATGTCACAGCTTTTTTATAGAACTCTCCTGGCAATCTTAGCGTTTGTCCGTACAATAACTTGGCAGCACTAGCCCTTATATCTTCTTTAAAAGCCACGCGTATTCCCAATAATACAGTAAGCAACTCGTGTGCCCACTGCCCAGTTGGCCGTGTTAAGCTTTGCGGCGAGTGATGTCTTTAGTGAGCGGTGCCCAAGTTCTACCAAGTCGTTGGACTGAGGATGGTATGCTGTTGTCCGTATGCGTGCGATGTCCATGCGATGCATTAACTTGTTGAACAGTTCGGACTTGAATTGCCGACCACGGTCTGTTTATATTGTTGCTGGACAATCGTATCTTGAGATCCAGACTTCGTAAAACGCGTTGGCTACCTTCTCCGCTAATATTTCTTTGATTGCTTCTGCTTCTTTGCACTTGGTCGCTCAGTCAATTAGTGTAAACAAGTAACGACAGCTGTTCGATGGTGTTAGTGGCCCGGCGATATCGATATGCACATGAGCCAGTCGATCAACATTTGAATACTTGCAATTGGTGATTTCGTGTGCCGCTGAACTTTTACTGAACTTTTACGACATTTTGCACTAGCGATCTCGAAGATCATACACTGGCATGACACTGATCCCGATTCTGTTGTTCACAAACTAAATTAAATTTAAGTTCAGTGCTTCTTTTTCTTTCTATTTCATTATGAAAAGGACAGAAGATAAATATTAGTTCAGTCCTGTCAAATTAGATAATCCATAGACAAGTTTAGACGTGATTAAAAAATTGGCTACTAAAAATACGTCAATTTACGTCAGGCGCTGACTAATTTGACAGGACTAAACTAATATTTATCTTCTGTCCTTTTTTAATGAAATAGAAGATAAAGACAAAGATAAAGATATTTTATTTGCAAATACGGGTACAAGTCATGATGGTACATAATATAAATACAGAAACATCCATATTTTGCCAATTACAAGGCATGCAAAAGTATAGAGATTACAATTATTAAAATACATATTTACTATTCCATTAAATAATATAATTCTAGTTCATCGTTCACTAATAATTATCAATGTTCAACTATCTTTCCAATTAATTAAATATATAAAATAATTCTGATTCATCAGTCTATAATATAATTAATGTCACAATTTCTAATAGTTATTTAAATACAATATATAAAATAGTCAAACAATTTCTTTTTCCAATAAAAAATCTTCAACCGTATAATAAACTTTGTCTACTAAAAAGTTCCTAAGTCTTTTTTTGAATAATGTAAAATTATGTAAATAATGTAAAATTCTAACTACTTGGTACTTTGTTAAATATCACCGGTGCCAGGCAGTAGACACCCTTGCGCATCAGAGTTCTTCTAGCACTAGGGATACATAGGCTACTATTGTCACGCCTATTCCGAGGAAATACGTCAGCCATTCGTGCGAAGCGATCCGGGTTTAATTTTACGAACACTGCCATTTCTAAAATGTACAAACTTGGTAGGGTTAATAATTTATATTGAAGAATATAATTATTTATAATATATTTTATTTTTTCCTTTCGATGTAATAAAGTAGATAAGTAGGATATGAAAGTAAAAAACATTGTTTGCTCAGAGAAGATTTTTATAATCAAGTATTTCTCCAATATTGAAGATGCACTGAACTTAAATTTAGTTGTTTGTGAACAACAGAATCAGAGCCATTGGCACTGACCTGGCTGGTGACCGGTGACAGAGTAGTGACATCATATAATTGAATAATCAAGTGCTTTATCTGTAAATTAATATAGGTTATTTCATATTCTACATCACGTAATTATATTTATTACTTTACCATCGTTGCGTTGAAATATCGTAATACGTTACTATAAAACGTCGAGGCGTTCGATTTAAAATCATTCTATTGTTTGTCATTATTACAAACGTCAACAAAAAACAAAATGGCCGCCAAAGCTTTCTTTGTCTTTTGCGCTTCTGCTTTATTGGTTCAGGTGAGCATTTTTCTTGTTTTCAGTCAAAGATCTATGAAATATTTTGTGAGATTTTTTATCCTATTACTAAGCATAGTCACATAAATTATTTCATAATCAAGATTTTGTAGATCACAAGAATTAAGATAATTGTTTCAGAAAGACAAACTGTTCAACTTTTACTTTTTTTATTTTCAGACCATCTCAGGCCAAGCCATCGGTGCTTGCAACAGCATAGCTGGCACCACCTTGGTGGCTGAAGGACTTGCTTTAGCTGGCAACCCGCTGGCTTACGGCTCAAACCTAGCAGGACATGGTTTGGCAGCAGGACCCATATGCTACCCAGGATGTAACAGCTACGGCCTGGCCCCTAACTCCTTCATTCCCTCGAGCGGTGGCGGCTTTGCAGTTACCAGCGTATCCCCCATCGCTCCCACCGGCATCAGCGTGTTCTCTGAGAACGCTATCGAAGGAGCTCTCGCTGTGCACGGAGAGCTGCCGTTCCTGAGTGCTGCCGCCGTGGAAGGAGCTTTACCTTCTGTTGGCGCTGGTGGTATCAACTACGGCTGTGGGGATGGCTTTGTTGGTATTGTGAGCGAAGGTATTAGTGCTGCTGTTGGTCCTTATGGTGCTACTGCTCCTGCTTCTGGTATTGCTCCTGGAAGAGTTGGTTACGGCCCTGGTCTCGCTGGACTGGGTGCCCCTGGTCATGGTCTGGGTGCCCTCGGCCTGGGATTCAATGGTCTCGCCGGCCCCGGCTGTGGCTGCAAGGGAATCTTCTAATTTATGAATTTGTTTTACACTGTTAATGTTGATTTTTTATTAGTGTTTTAATATATGAAAATTCTTAATTTCTGAGTTTGTTCATTACCATACTTTACCTTTTTATACACTTTCTATTAAAAAAAAAATGGAGATTAATATTAAAATGAAATCGAGCCTTAGAAAACATCGTGAGGAAACCGGCATGTCCTAGAACCAAAAATTCGAATATATGTGACATCTACCAACCCACGCTGGTCCCGCGTGGTGGATTACAGCCCGTTCCTTCTCACACACAGAGAGGAGGCCTGTGTCCTTGCAGTGGGAACAATATAGTCTGATTATGCTTATGCTTGAAAAATTAAAGGCATGTTTCTTAATGACCAAGTATAGAAAGTTAAATAAAGAAGGAAGAAGGCGTAGCTTTATAATTATACAATATTTAGGGTATTACAATAATTGTATAATAATACATAATGTTTAATAATGTCCCCGTAGATCTAGCTTGCTGCCACTATGCATAACTTGAACATTAATATAAATGAGTTTCCTGCAATTACGTAACACACTGTCAATCAATATGAGTTGCTTCTTGCTCCGGACTCATATAAACGGCAGGCTTCAGTCTGTCAATCGATATTTTCGAGCTCCATCTGCACTTCAAAATATTTGTCGTAGCGAGCGATAACTCGATACAGACCGTTATAAGTACGTAATAACGGCTTGTGGACTGCATCGTTGCGTATATATACGTGCGTACATGTATACAGGTCACCGTGAATGAATATTGCACGATTCTTGCTTGTACTATCACGCTGCACTGGTGCCTTCTTCAGTGCTTCGCTAAGATGGCTCATGAAGTATGATGGATTGTGATGCGATGTCACAGCTTTGTCATAGAACTCTCCTGGCAATCTTAGCGTGTGTCCGTAAAATAACTTGGCTGCACTAGCCCTTATATCTTCTTTAAAAGCCACGCGTATTCTCAATAATACAGTAAGCAACTCGTGTGCCCACTGCCCAGTTGGCCGTGTTAAGCTTTTCGGCGAGTGACGTCTTTAGTGAGCGGTGCCCAAGTTCTACCAAGTCGTTGGACTGAGGATGGTATGCTGTTGTCCGTATGCGTGCGATGTCCATGCGATGCATTAACTTGTTGAACAGTTCGGACTTGAATTGCCGACCACGGTCTGTTTATATTGTTGCTGGACAATCGTATCTTGAGATCCAAACTTAGTAAAACGCGTTGGCTACCTTCTCCGCTAATATTTCTTCGATTGCTTCTGCTTCTTTGCACTTGGTCGCTCAGTCAATTATTGTAAACAAGTAACGACAGCTGTTCGATGGTGTTAGTGGCCCGACGATATCGATATGCACATGAGCCAGTCGATCAACATTTGAATGCTTGCAATTGGTGATTTCGTGTGCCGCTGAACTTTTACTAAACTTTTACGACATTTTGCACTAAGCGATCTCGAAGATCATACAATGGCATGACACTGACCCCGATTCTGTTGTTCACAAACTAAATTAAATTTAAATTCAGTGCTTCTTTTCTTTCTATTTCATTATGAAAAGGACAGAAGATAAATATTAGTTTAGTCCTGCCAAATTAGATAATCCATAGACAAGTTTAGACGTGATTAAAAAATTGGCTATTAAAAATACGTCAATTTACGTCAGGCGCTGACTAATTTGACAGGACTAAACTAATATTTATCTTCTGTCCTTTTCTTAATGAAATAGAAGATAAAGACAAAGATAAAGATATTTTATTTGCAAACTAACGACCCACCCCGGCTTCGCACGGGTGCAATGCTGATACTAAGTATAGGTACTTCAAGAATGTCAGCACGCGCCGCCGGCCCCCCGGCCGCGGCCGGTACCGTAGCAACCGCTATGTCCCTGCATTTTAAATCTGTAATATCTTCGAAAATATTCATTTAAATTACATGCTGTGAAGGGCCATATTGATCTATATTAAATGCATAATGTATTTAAGGTACATAATTGGATAAGGATTAATGCTGTATTGCTTAAAATCGCTTCGTAAATAAGCCATTATCTCTCGTAAAAAGTAAAGGATAAAAAATGATTATTGTGGGTTATCCCTAAAAGATAGACATATACCATTATGGACTTTTTTGTAGACCTTTTTAAGGTGTACAATACTGTAGTACATTATTTTGACCTATCTCGTAGGGTTCAGCCAGCGTTTGAAAAGTAAGCGCAAAAAAATGTGTTTATTTACGACATCACATTAGAAACCTCTAAAATTATCAATGTTTCTCTACTATCATGCATGCATGTATTATATTTATAAACCTTCTTCTTGAATCACTCTATTTATTAAAAAAAACCGCATCAAAATCCGTTGCGTAGTTTTAAAGATCTAAGCGTACTTACATAGGGACAGAGAAAACGACTTTATTTTATACTATGTATGTAGTGATGATACGGGTACAAGTCATGGTGGTACATAATATAAATACAGAAACATCCATATTTTGCCAATTACAAGGCATGGAAAAGTATAGAGATTACAATTATTAAAATACATATTTACTATTCCATTACATAATTATAATTCTAGTTCATCATTCACTAATAATTATCAATGTTCAACTATCTATTCAATTAATTAAATACATAAAATAATTTTGATTCATCAGTCAATAATATAATTAATGTCACAATTTCTAATAGTTATTTAAATACAATATATAAAATAGTCAAACAATTTCTTTTTCCAAGAAAAAATCTTCAACCCTATAATAAACTTTGTCTACTAATAAGTTCCTAAGTCTTTTTTTGAATAATCTAAAATTCCAACAACTTGGTAGTTTGTTATATATCACCGGTGCCATGCAGCAGACACCCTTGCGCATCAGAGTTGTTCTAGCACTAGGGATACATAGGCTACTATTGTCACGCCTATTCCGAGGAAATACGTCAGCCATTCGTGCGAAGCGATCCGGGTTTAATTTTACGAACACTGCCATTTCTAAAATGTACAAACTTGGTAGGGTTAATAATTTATATTGAAGAATATAATTATTTATAATATATTTTATTTTTTCCTTTCGATGTAATAAAGTAGATAAGTGGGATATGAAAGTAAAAAACGTTGTTTGCACAGAGAAGATTTTTATAATCAAGTATTTCTCCAATATTGAAGAAAAAGATGCACTGAACTTAAATTTAGTTGTTTGTGAACAACAGAATCAGGGCTATTGGCACTGACCTGGCTGGTGACAGAGTAGTTACATCATATAATTGAATAATCAAGTGCTATATCTGTAAATTAATATAGGTTATTTCATATTCTACATCACGTAATTATATTTATTACTTTACCATCGTTGCGTTGAAATATTGTAATACGTTACTATAAAACGTCAAGGCATTCGATTTAAAATCATTCTATTGTTTGTCATCATTACAAACGTTAACAAAAAACAAAATGGCCGCCAAAGCTTTCTCTGTCTTTTGCGCTTCTGCTTTATTGGTTCAGGTGAGCATTTTTCTTGTTTTCAGTCAAAGATCTATGAAATATTTTGTGAGATTTTTTGTCCTATTGCTAAGCATAGTCACATAAATTATTTCATAATCATGATTTTGTAGGTCACAAGAATCAAGATAATTGTTTCAATTAATAACAAGTAGAAAGACAAACTGTTCAACTTTTACTTTATTTGTTTTCAGACCATCTCAGGCCAAGCCATCGGTGCTTGCAATAGCATTACAGGCACCACCTTGGCGGCTGAAGGACTTGCATTAGCTGGCCACGCGCTGACTTACGGCTCCAACCTAGCAGGACATGGTTTGGCAGCAGGACCCATAGGCTACCCTGGATGTAACAGCTACGGCCTGGCTCCTAACTCCTTCATTCCCTCGAGCGGTGGTGGCTTTGCAGTTACTAGCGTATCCCCCATCGCTCCCACCGGCATCACCGTGTTCTCTGATAATGCTATCGAAGGAGCTCTCGCTGTGCACGGAGAGCTGCCGTTCTTGAGTGCTGTCGTCGTGGAAGGAGCTTTACCTTCTGCTGGCGCTGGTGGTATCAACTACGGCTGCGGGAATGGCTTTGTTGGTATTGTGAGCGAAGGTGTTAATGCTGCTGTTGGTCCTTATGGTGCTATTGCTCCTGCTGCTGGTATTGCTCCCGGCAGAGTTGTCTACAGCGCTGGTCTGGGATTTAATGGTCTCGCCGGCCCCGGCTGTGGCTGCAAGGGAATCTTCTAAGTTATGAATTTGTTTTACATTGTTAATGTTGATTTTTCCTTTGTGTTTCAATATAATTATGAAAATTTTTAATCTCTGTCTTTGTTCATTACCATACTTTACCTTTTAATACTCTTTATATTAAAAGAAATGGAAATTTATAATAAAAAGAAAGTAAAGGTTCTTTGTACACGTGGGGTCAATTTCATAATTAAATCGAAGATTGGAAGACATCGTGAGGTATAACCACGAAGCAAATACAAACCAAACAATCTAAGACATGTGACATTTACCAACCCGCACTGGGCCCGCGTCCCAGCCCACTTCCTTTTACAGAGAGGAAGGCTTGTGTCCCAGTAGTGTAAATATTTATAGATTGATTGTGCTAATGCTTGGAAAAGTATATATGCATATACCTTTATAGAGGTATGAGAAACAGGGTGTAAAGTTCACTCATACTCTTATAGAAAAGGGAGGATCCTCCGACCAGACGAGTATTGTCTGGCGGGCAACTGCCCAATGATTCATGTCAGGCCGTTGTATCTGTGCTAGTTGCGCGGTAAACTCTGCTTGCGAGATGCAGGATTTCGTGACGTCAGTATGAACCGTGCGAGTGCGTTGTAGATACCGCTACACCTTAATTAGCAAGAATAGGAAGACAAACGGAAAAAGCTATAGCTTTTTTTTCTTTTAATTACTGCAATAATTGTCCAGTAATACATAACGATTAATTATGTCACCGTGAACCTAACCTGCTGCCATTACGCCATTGCCTGTTGCTTTGCGTTTCTGTAGCGCCTCAGAAATGTTTGCTGAGACCTACACAGATGGCTTTCATGCCATAATACGCAAAAAAACAGCTTCACTGCTGTGCAGAGTGCGGAGTAGTCGCAACTATATCCTGAGAGCTGTGGCGGAGAGCTATACTCCAAATATCAGGCATTTTGTGCGGAGGTTGATTAGATAAGGAACATGTCTTTCTGCCTGATCGTCCTTTGTTTTTAATAATATTATTTTTATATCAATGTTACTAACACTAGAATATAAGCTGTGTTTAATACTAACAAAATGGATCACTGTTGTCTGAAATAAATGGATTTTATTTTATTTATTTTATTACGAATAACTTTAATTGTAACCAGCATGGATTACCTAGTCTTAAAAACATCGAGAGCCTACTATACTTAAATGGGCTTCCTGCATTATCATTATTTGGGCATTATAATTATATTAATTTAATTCGAATTATAAATAGCTTTTATTGGCTATCTTAGAACTAGTTTTACAATTTATTTAATGGTTTCGACATCAGAAATCTCCAGATTATCCTGCCCTTTAGCATAGGCGTCCCCCAGGGTTTTCCATAGCTCACTATTGTGAGTTTTTCTCTTCTATGTCCCACTCGTAGTAGTCTTACCATCTTTGCTATGGTCTTCCTCTTTTCCTCTTTCCTTCTCTGGGATGCCATTCTGTAATTTCCCTGGCCCGTGCCCCTGATGACATGACTTGCCCAGTTTCATTTATTTTTTGTTTTTTTGTTGTTTAAGTCATGTCTGCTACGTTTGTTTTTCTTCTTATAATTAATAAGATTTACTTTGTTTTTTTTTTTTATATTTAGCATGCCCCTTTCTGTGTGGTGTTGACATATTGCTATTTTTTATGTTTTATTTTGTTAAATAATAAGCATGATCAGCAGTGCTATTCTGTAAAAATCTCACCGTGAAAACTAAGGTGAAGTGAGCTGTCAGTCCACTTGATGTTAGGGATTGCCTCCATTGATAGCTCACTTCACGCTCACTTCACCTATGTTATCACGGTGAGATTTTTACAGAATCGATAGGCAGGCTATAACATTCTCGCTGCTTCGACACATGCCTCTCTGTTAGAGGGAGTGAGCTATATTCTACCACGCGGGCCAAGCGCGCGCTGGTGGATGTCACAAATCTTCGAATTTTCTTTCTTCCATCATTCACGTACGGCTGCCAGACCAGGCTACTAACTATCTAGCCTGTTTGGTCCCATTGGGCAAATGCCTCCCTTTGCCTTTTCCACACAATTCTAACTTTTGCGAGTCCTTTCGGTAGGAGTCAAGATCGTCCCGCCATCTTCGTCTCGACTTGCCACGATGGTGTCCTGCGTGAACGACGAATACGACGCGACGCGACGCTGCGAACGCGACAAATGCGATCAACTCAACGGCATACCCTACTTGCGGCCTATGTAGCAGTCTGCGGCGAGACGCGACGTAACATGTACTTGTTTTGAGGGCGACCAGATGCGACACCACGAGCTAACGGGGTGTCCTGCGTGAGCGACGAATACGACGCGACGCGACGCTGCGAACGCGACGAACGCGATCAACTCAAAGGCATACCCTGCTTGCGGCCTATATGACAGTCTGCGGCGAGACGCGACATAACGCGTATTTGTTTTGAGGGCGACCAGACGCGACAGAACAGAACTACGAAATGGTTGTTTCAGAAGCGTTGATCGCCGCAGTGCGTGAGCAAAGATTGTTGTGGGACAAAAAAAAAGCCAAAAAATTTCAAAGTCTGTACTTTAAATATGAACTTTCAAACAAAATTGTACTGTACTTCTCCATGATTCGAGAAGTATTGACCAAAACCACGTAGGACATTTGTCGCGTGTAGCATCGTGTCGCATTGCATCGTGTCGTGTCGCGTCGCGTTGCGTCGTATTCATCGCGCACACAGGACACCCCGTAAGAAATGGTTGATTCAGAAGCGTTGTTCGCCGCAGTGCGTGAGCAAAGATTCTTGTGGAACAAAGAAAATAAACTTAAAAGTCTGTACTTTAAATATGAACTTTCAAGCAAAATTGTACTGTACGTCTCCATGTTTCGAGAAGTAATGACCAAAATCACGTAGGACATTTGTCGCGTGTAGCATCATGTCGCATTGCATCGTGTCGTGTCGCGTCGCGTCGCGTCGTATTCGTCGCTCCAGTCGGTAGTTCTCTTAGCCCAACTGTCATCTGAGATGCGACAAACATGTCCGGCCCAGTCCCACTTAAGTTAAGCGGCATGGTCACTATTACAATCAAAATAACACAGGCTCTGTGTATAACAAAGACGAATGGAGATCAGCATGATGAATCTGAGACTTCTAGATAAATGGAAAGCCACAGAAATTAGAAACATCACCAGACATCACGGAGTAAAAACATGCACACTTATGCACGGTTCCAATAAACAAAAACGAATCGTTTTGCTTACCAATGGTAGCGGTTTTTATGGTCAAACTGGGCATATACATAGATTCTTAAGCTAATTTTACCTGTGATAGCTACTTTCATATGGGAGGGTCTACTATGGAAAGCTATGAGATATTTGCATCATTATTGGTAAAGATACAAGAGTCTTAATTTTAACCAACAACGGTCCGTAATTTATAGGAATCGGCCATTAAATGGAAATGGACAGGTCATATGATGAGAGTTAAGATAGAACTGTGGACCAAGAAGTTCACAAAAGAAATGGAAAAAATATGTAGATGAAGATAGATGAAAAGGTAGGGGATTATCTGAAAAAAAAAGTTGGCGAAGAACAGCTCTGGACAGGAATAAATGGAGGGAAACAGAGAAGCTTATATCGCAAGAGAAGCTGACCTGGCAGCTGATTATGGGTAATTTGCGATTATATTGATTTACCTGTACTTTTCCAATTCATTGAAACTGTTTGCGAGCTTCACTACTAAATGGGGGTGCAATTCTCGTTCTTATCGATAAACACACTTGTATTTTTTTTAAATAATGTACCGACAGCTTTCGTACGTATACGTGTGCATAGTTACTTGGTATTAAATAAACTAGGTTTTGCCTGCGACTTCTACTGCGTGAAATTTCTTGTTCCATCGACCCAACCCGTCGTACCGCCTTACTTCGATTTCTCTTAGCCCTTAGAAACCGAGCAAGAAGAAACAATTTCTTCTTGCTCGGTTTCTAAGGGTCTTTGCGTAATTTTGAATAAACTAAAGCCTATCTCAATAATTGAGCTATCGAATACGATTTTTTTTTTAATCCGACTGGTATTTCTAGAGATTACCGCGTTCAAACAAACAAACTTTTCAACTTTATTATTACAACACCGCCCTAAAAATAATTATTTTAATCATGATCGTATAAAAAAAATATTAATATGAATTTGTTAGTAGTTCACTAACAAATTCATATAATAATAAAGTTGAAAAGTTTGTTTGTTTGAACGCGGTAATCTCTAGAAATACCAGTCGGATTAAAAAAAAAATCGTATTCGATAGCTCAATTATTGAGATAGGCTTTAGTTTATTCAAAATTACGCAAAGACCCTTAGAAACCGAGCAAGAAGAAACTTGTGTTTTTCTTTGACCACAATGCTGGGAAAATCCACAAATACAGCATATACACAACACCTCCCTAAAAATAATTAATATTAATATTTTTTTATACGATCATGATTAAAATAATTATTTTTAGGGAGGTGTTGTGTATATGCTGTATTTGTGGATTTTCCCAGCATTGTGGTCAAAGAAAAACACAAGTTTTATTTGTTATAAATATTTTTATTGTTTATTTATTTATTTATTTATTTATTTATTTAATACTTCAAGCACATACATGTACAGAGGCGGACTTAATGCCATAGGCATTTTCTACCAGTCAACCTTTGGGTGATGCAGAGACAAACAGTAGTAGGTGCAATTGTTCTGTTTATGAATCGAGGAAAACCCAGAAGATATTAGTAGAGGGCACCGCAACCGCAAGTACACTTGCCGGAGATGGAGACGGCACCAGCAGTGCACATTAGATATAGGCTATTTATGCATATGCTGTGGAAGTATGGGGAGGTATTTAGTAACACTTTAAAAAGTACCCCATGAAAGGTGCGTCTACTTTAGCCAGTTTGCAATCTGGTTAAACCAATAGGACTAATAAGTTTATATAAATTTAGCAATAGCACTAAGTACCTATTTGTGATCTCACTCAGCATAATGCTACGTTGCAAAGTTCGTTTGATTACTTTTTGATTTGCAAGTTTCTTTGTTGACACAAGTTCGGAATATTTTCCTTCCTGTGTTCCGAAAAGCGCTGATACAAGACTTGCCATATGGCTGTTTTCGTTAGTACCTACTTCAAAAGACGATTTGATGGTTTCCTATTATTTAAAAAGTATAACAAGAAAATAACAGTAATATATCTGCAAGAATATTAAAATTTATTCATTTTGAAGTTTTCGAATGACATAAATGCAACGACGTCTAGTAATAGAGGCCATCGCAGCCGCACGCGCACTTGCCGGTGATAGACACGGCACCACAAGCAGCCACATTACCACCGAAGCCCACAGCGCCCATGATGGGGACGTGACCAGTAACAGCAGTGTTACCGCAGACTGGCAGTTCACCAGCGACCGCCACATTGCCTTCACCGGCGCCGCCGTATGCGGCACCACAACCGGCAGCGGGGTACGCAAGTCCATCATAAGCCAAACCGGGAGCATTCAAGCCGTAAGGACCAGCCAATATGGGAGAAGCAAAAGCTGAAGGCCCGTAAGCACCACACGCCTGGCTGAATACATTCTGCAAAAGTAAAAGTCATGATTTATCTACACAAACATTTACACACAGAAATTCAATAAAAGTAATTCTGTAAGAATGAAAGAAATACACTGAAAAAGAAGGTAAAATTCAAACCAGCAATCACTCACCTGGACCAAGCAAGCTTGGATGCAAAGCAACAGAACAGTGAAGGAAGACATATTTAATAGTTGTTCAACGGAACCTGAAGACTGAATGTTGACCCAAAGTTGTTGTCATGTTTTATACTCAGTCCGTTGTTGATAACGACCGAGTTTACGAAATTTTGGAAAACGTGACGATACGTTTCATAAAAAATAAAGTATTTCTTAGTTGTTAATAGTACGCTTATCATGCTTGCACAAGCTAATTACATAATTACATTCACCTACATACTACTTTTCTTAGAACTCGATAACATTGTGAAGTACCATCGACAGTTCCGCTGAACATCATTCTTGTGTCAGCACTCGAAACAAACAACAATGTCTGTCAAAGCTATCCTCGTCCTCTGCGCTCAGGCGCTCCTGCTCAAGGTAAGAAGTACTTTCTTCAAAAGTGTGTGTGTTTTTTTTTGCAATTGAAACGATATCAGAATCGTATTATTATAAACTTTGCACACATAAATGTAGTAAAAGAGTCTAAAAATATATAAGATTGTTGTGTAAGTGCTTAACATTATGTTATTACAATTTCAGTCCACACTCGGACAGGCACCAGCCGCACTGCGGTTGCTGATGTCTCTGGACTAGCTGCTACCTACGGCTTAGCCGCCCCTTGTGGCTTGGCTGCTCCTGCTTGGGCATATGATAGACTCGCCTACCCTGGTGCTGGCTGCGCAAGTAGACGCCTGGCTTACGATGGAATCTACTCTCCCGCCCTGGAGGTCAGTCCCACCAATGGCGGCGCTCTGCTTCTCTCCAGCTCCTCTGCCATCGCTCCGGTCGGTATCTCCGTGGTGTTTTACAACGTTTATGAGGGTACCATGGCTGTGGCTGGTGAGCTGCCGTTCGTGGGTACTGTTGGTATTGAAGGTGTGGTGCCTTCTGCCGGTGCTGGAGCTGTCAACCATGCCTGTGGCAATGGCAGGAACGCCATAATCAGTGAGACTGCTGCTTACGGTTCTGGTGCCGCCTTCGCTCCCTCTGCTCTTGCTGCTCCTGGCCTTGGTCTTCATGGAGGCTGGGCTGGTATAGGTTGTGGCTGCGCTATCTAAGAATGTATTCATTAAAGTAAATTAACTGTAGTTCACCACACCTTCAAGTTAATAAATCAATAATATGCCTTAATATTTTTGTTCCTTTTATTTTCAACAAGCTTTTGATAGTTACAACTTTGGGAATATGGTACAGTGCAGGCTAGAAAAATCAAAATGAATGTGATGAATTATGTAATAACAAGCCGTTGACCCGGTGGGATTTCCGTTCTTCCTTTTTGCAACATTTTACTTTTTGCTTCTAGACGTATATATAGAGTAAAAACATGATCAAAAGCAATCATGATTAAACCAAAATAAATAGAGCTTTGCAGAGGCTTTTTAGCTCAATCTTGTATCTGTGACCTATTCCGACGAACCTAATTTGTACTGCAAATTAGAATCTGGCACATGAAAGTGGACCCAAAAAAATAAAAATTTGTGGTACGACATCCCCTCTACGATACATAACGACCTCAGGTAGGCTTAAAAGTCATAATTTAGCTTCTTGCGCTCTTCACAGGCCATCCAGGACAAACCACCCGATGAGAGAAGCAAATTATGGGAAGGAAAGCATCCACCACTTTCATTAAACCGCGGGAACATTTGCTTCTCGGCCCGTGATCTGCAGTGGCTTATATGGAAAGCCCTCAATCGATTGCGTACTCAAATTGGTCGCTGCAGACACAATTTGTCGGGGTGGGGATTACTGATACATACATTACCCAGTGCGAGTTTGGTGCCTCTAATCAGACCATACCCCACTTGCTGGAGTGCCCTAAGTGCTCGTTCACATGCACTTTGGATGACCTAAAGAATGCCACTGATGCTGCAATCAACGTGGCCACCTACTGGGCTCAAACAATATAAAAAAAAATGTTTGGTTTTAATAGAATCCTTAAAACGGAATATAGTGGCCACTGTTATCCGTTTTAAGGATTTTAATAAAACTAAACAATATAAAACTACCGCTTCTAATAATATTAACGTATAATCTTGTGAAGCACAACTTAACGTGCTTATTTTGTGCATTTTCATTCTAAATTGTATGAAATAACCAAACAAACGATGAAGGCGCCACTGTGCGGTCGGCATAGTCTTTTCTACACAAGATCATAAATCATCTGCCTAGCCTTTTCCCAAATATGTTGGTCTCGGCTTCCAGTCTAACCAGATGCAGCTGAATACCACTATTTCACATGGAGCGACTGCCTACCTGACCTCCACAACTGAGTTACTGGGTAATACCTACGAGACCCCTTGGTGAGATTGGTTTTCAGACTTTCGGGCTTCTGACTACCCGTAACGACTGCCAAAGATCCGCGAATGACAGCCGGAACCATCAGCTGTACAAGATATCACGTACTATTTACAAAAATACGCTACGGTGGCTATTTCTGTTTTTGACAGCTATGGGTTACGACCGTGCGCTCTGCGAATGTAGCCTATCTTTGCTGTGGACAGTGCGGACGCGTTCAACTATCATTTGGTAATGAAATTGTATGGCACACATAAACCACAAGGCAGTAAAAATATGTAGAAAAGTTTACACAACTTTTATCGCTGTATACTCAGCACGAAAAACAAACTTGTACCATCGTGACACGATACCGAAAGTCGCAGAGGATGATTTTCGAAAATACTAATAATTATCTAATAATACCATCATATTCCTTCTTACATAATACTACGATATTTAAAAAAAAAGTTACAATATTATATGGGCTAACTAGCTTATCAATGTTACACATAAATCGTTGTTCTGTGTGCAAGAGCTCGTAAGTGCACTTACTAAATACCGCGTATCTGAGTTTTCATGATTTCATGAAAACTCAGATATATCTATCAGGAAGAATGGAGGGGCGTTTTTATTGTTGTGTCAACTATAATGCATCTATGTAGTAGCTGCGACTTTTTGGTATATAGGACACACAAAAAAAAAAAAATTTATCTAAGAATCAATTATAATTCCAAACAATGTTGAGTTCTTCCCTAGTACAGACGCCAGCACATCAAGCTATATCTGTCAAATTTCTTTAATAGATTTTCAACTTTATCGCTAAAGTGTAAGGTTCAAAGTTGATTGGGAAAATTTGACAGTTTCGGGTAGTTTGATGTGCTGGAGTCTATACATAACATTTTTAACGCAGTACCTCATACACTCCAATTAGAGCATTGAGTTAAAAGCATAATAATATGTTGACCAAAACTTTTTTTTTAAAGCTTGCTATTTATATTAAGAAAATTGTGCTGACACTAGCATTACTTTCTGCATTTAAAATTGAGGTTTATTACCTTGAAATAAGTTTAATTTTATTTGACTTAATCGGCGGTTAGTATGAAAAAGTACCTACATCATTAAAAAAATACCTATATTAAAAGTTACTGAAATCGATTCGGTTATCAATTATGAACAAACTACTTTCAGGATTTGCGTTTATCCTGTTACACCTTGTATAGTCGTAGGGGGTACCCACAAGCACACTTACAGGAGATGGATACAGCATCAGCAGCCGGCACAGTGCTGCCAAAGCTCACAGCGCCCATTATGAGGGGCCCGTGGCTAAATTATAACAGCCGCACAGGTCGATCAATCAGTTAAGCTACGCTTGCCGCGGTTGGTTGTGGATGGGTCCCCTCCGTGCCTCGGAAAGCACGTTAAGCCGATGGACCCGGCTGTCATTCGTGGATCTTTGACAGTCGTTACGGGTAGTCAGAAGCCCGAAAGTCTGACAACCAGTCTTACCAAGGGGTATCGTATTATCCAGTAACTGGGTTGTGGAGATCAGATAGGTAGTCGCTCCATGTAAAATACTGGTATTCAGCTGCATCCGGTTAGACTAGAAGCTGACCCCAACATAGTTGGGAAAAGGCTAGGCAGATGATCCTGTTCCTTTATACGCCCATAGAAGCATAAAGTCTGTTCTGTGGTCAATTTTTGAATATTTTTTGCATTGAATTGGGAAAGATTTTTGATTATGACTTAGGTATTTAGGGATTAAGGAGAACTCCATTTTATGTTTTTTTTTTTATTGTTTCTATTCTTGATCTTTTTGATATGATTATTGTAAGGCCAATTTTTGTTCTCTTCTGTAGACAAAACAATCTCTTCTATAGACGTAAAAAAACTAAAACCGTGATTTATTCCTAAAATATGCAAGACTGATCTACGATATTAAGGTAAAAATTTGATTATCTGACTTTAAATAAATATAACGTTTCGTAAAAATTCGTGGTTTTATTATTTACTAGCTGTTGCCCGCGACGTCGTCTGCGTGAAGGCTCTACAGCACCAAAAATAGGTACCTAAGATGCCAGTGTCGCTATAGCATTATAAGTACACAACTTTTAAAATAGCATTAAAATATAAGTTTTTTTTTGCATATGGGAATCCTGCTGAGTTCAGTCATAAGATGTGACTGAAGGAAATAGAGAAAATAATGCATGAATACATTCCAGGACACAAAAGAGTAAAAATACGTACAAAGGTATCATACCTTACAACACTTCTCTATAAATATATATCTCTAATAATATACGTTGGTAGTTATGCTGCCAGGAGCCAAAATGTAAAGAGAGTCAGGACTGGTGACGCTGGAGCAAGCGACGTACAGTTGCCCTTCTGAGAAGCAACTCGTCCTGAGGTCGACACCCGCTGCCCTCAGTATCTGCCCCTGCGACTTATTGATGATCATCGCGAAGCAAACACTCACGGGGAACTGTACGCGCTTGAACTGAAACGAAATTATGAGGTATGAGGGGAATGCGTGGTATAAATACTGCCTAGCCGACGCCACAACCCGTAAGAATTTCCGCCTCAATGGTGTGTCTGTGGAGCGAGATGACTTTAAGGCGGGTTACACAACTTCGGAGGAGATAGGTTCCGAAGAAGCATAATCGGAACACCGACCTTCAGCTTGATGGTATGCGCTGGAAGTCCACTTGCTGACAGGGAGCTCAGAAATTCCACGGGATAATGTGTGGCGTCTTCTTGCTCGACAACAGTGTTTATCGAGGTGTAAACCACTTTATTCCCCTCAATTTCCGAGAGAATGCATTCGTTAATTGCTGCAGCCTGATCATTTTTGGGCATCAAAATGGCCCGCTCACACACCCAAGAATTTTGCTGGTGCGGTATACGACTGATGTCCTCGTACACACAGCGAATGAGTTCTTCTAAGCTGGATACCACTCTACCGAGAGACTCTGGAAGCACCACCTGTCCACCTATCTCTTCTGGTAGAGTGCCTTCGCCAAGACTTAGAAGGACATCGGAGAATTCTTGAGCACGTGCATTGCCGCCGAGCCGAGCTCTCATATTAATGGTAAAGCGCAGCGTACGAACTCGTGACCACAACGAAGATCATATCAATGAAGCATTCACCTCGTCAGCCCTCGAGCCCTGCATCACCACGGGAAGCGTTTGCCGAAAATCACCACTGAACAGAACTGTGACACCACCTATAAAATGTTCGTTCCTGCGGATGTCCTGCAGGATTCTGTCCACGGCATCAACTGCCTTCCTATTGGCCATCGTACACTCATCCCATACGATCAGAGAGCCATCCTTGAGCACGTGTCCCTTATTGCTGTTACGTGACACACCACAAACAGGCGTTTTGGCGCTCTCTAAATCGATGGGAATTTTAAACATGGCATGTGCTGTCTTGCCACTCGGAAGCAGTGTGGTAGCGATTCCCGACGACGCTACAGCAATAGCAATTTTGCCTTGCCTCCTGACCTCTGCAAGTATGCCAGTGGTAACAAATGTTTTTCCTGTTCACCAGGAGCATCCAAGAAAAACGTTTTACCCTGGTTTTGCCCAACGCTTTCAAGGACGGTGTCATAAATTTGTTTTTGCTCTGAAGAGAACAAAGTGACATGGTCATTTTGTATAGTGGTCATTTCGCCCGGATCGTAATTTGTCTCAGCGTTATACTCCCGATTTCCACGGTCTTGATACGGTGATGATTGGGGAGCTGGTAACCCATATTCGATCAGTGGATTGCCGCCGATAGAAATGACCACATCTTGAAGTGAACTGAGACAGGTGTTCAGCACGCGTTCATCAGTTACTTCGACTTCGTCTCCAGTAGCACGCCTCAAAGCTCGTAGAAAATCTTTAGACAGATGATGGCGATACTTCTCCCACAAAGCTACCGGGTTCGCGACTCCACAAAACACCAAGATGACGGCAAACAGATGACACATGCGGCTGGGACTGTCACTGACGCTAGCCTCCGCGAGGGTGTCATGAAATGAAATGATCATCATCAGTGAACATAACTTTTTTGTAATACTTAACGCCGCTTTTTTTTTTTAATTATCTTCCTCAAGATTTTGATGGTTTTGTTGGAATTTGAATTTGTCAAAACGAACTATCCGATACGACTTTTATGAAGAAAATGCACATCACCATCTATGAATTTTAAGAATAACTACTTACCTCGCCAACATGATCACATTTAAATTATTAATTTACAAAAAATGTTAACATGTAACTTGATTTGATTTTTATGAAATCTCATAGATGGCGCTGTTTTAAAATTGTCTTTATACTACTAACATTCATTAAACTATGTTTCTCTGCCCAAGTTACTTAAATGGCGTAGTTTTTATAGTGTAACGCTAGATAATAGCATGGCTTACTCAAAAACAACATTTAAATATGCGTCATTAGATTACACGCTGTCACAGAATGCGTAAGAAAAATAAAGATTCACAGCTCCTCCCCCGTAGGTGATAGCGTGATAATATGTAGCCTATATGTTGACCCGACCTCTTAGTAATATTCATGCAAAATTTGAAGGAAATCCATGCAGTACTTTTTGAGATTATCCCGGACAGACAAACAGACAAACAGACAAAAATTCTAAAAACTATATTTTTGGCTTCGATATCGATTGTAGATCACGCCCCAAGTATTCTTTTTTTAAAATATTCAATGTACAGTTTTGACTTTCCTACGATTTTATTATATGTATATATAGATATTTTGTAATATTCACTTTTTGTGTATGACCCATAAGGCTTTCAATGATGAATAGAATGCGTAGAAATAAGATTACGAAACTACAAATGCTAAAAACAAATAGTTTAAATAAATCTAAAAAGTAGTAGGTACTTAAAAAAACACCACACCGTCAAAAATAACTTTAATTTCGGAAGTCTGTGTCCCTGGTTTTGTATTTTCGTTTTTTTTTCACCGACTTCCGAAGCTATTTTTCACTTTGTAGTGTTTTTTTGGTAGTCGGTTGTTTATTTATTTTTTGTAATAAAGTTTTTGTTTTTCACTTATTTGTTGTAGTATCTACCACACACACCAAATTCGTATATATTTACCTGCTTGCTTATAACATCATCAACATACAATATGTAGAAGAAATCCCACCAAAAACATAAATGTAAAAAAGGAGAGCCAAGTTCAATACAAAAATTATGCTTGGCTGTGGGCTTCGCCGCAAAAAGAATGGAGATCTAAATGAGTGCCAAGTTCTATGCAAAATCCAAATATGTATTTATAGGAACAAAATAACGCTGCCGCGTGTCTAGATACGTATTATTGAAGCTAATTCAAAAACCAGTCATCAGAACTTGAAAAAATTTATATGGGGATTTATTCTTCGTTCGTTCCGAAGTTTTGTCCCACATATAAAAAAATTCTTAGTTAGACCCATATCACTATTAAAATTCCACCTTAAAAATACATGTACGTTTGCCCCGCACGGCCCCGCTGAATTTGCGATTTAGGTGTGCACCAATGGAATGTACTCGCCTCTAGGAGTATATGTACCGGTTTCTTTTTCAATGTACCTCTGTACTTTTGAAGAAATATGCATAAAAAGGGGGCCGTGCCAGCCAAACGTTTTCAGCACGGCCCCCGTGTAACTTGAAAAATATAAAGCGTATTAAAAAGGTTCATATACTCAAGGAATGTACTCTATTAACACGTTATATGTACCGTAACAGATATTGTGAATTCGTAATAACAAATAATATATAGATGTGGAAAGGGGGCCGTGCTGAAAAAAAAACATATAAGAAAATATCTAAAAAAGACAAAACAACCTTAGCCAAAAACTATTAAAATATAATTGATGTTTGGCAAGTAACATATGTACCGCATTAGTTTCTCATACAACTTGCAAAATTTAAAAAATAAACCAATTTTAGTTTATTCAGCACGGCCCTCTATAGTTGCCTATATCTTTTTAAATATGACATGTTTGTTTACAAAATTCGACTTCCTAAATTATGTATAGGAGTACATTCGTTCCCAATAAATTGCGATTCTGCTGTATTAGTACTTTAAAAGATAAATTGAATCAAAAATATCATATAATACAACCGATAGGGTGACCATGATTCCACGTACACATACATACATAATCAGCCTATAATTCCAACTGCTGGGACACAGGCCTCCTCTCTGTGAGAGGTAGCCGTAATCCACCACGCGGGCCCAGTGCGGTTTGGTAGATGTCACATGTCTTCGAATTTTTGGTTCTAGGACATGCCGGTTTCCTCACGATGTTTTCTTATGATTCGTGATTCCACGTGAGAATGGATAAAAAACTTCTGCATAATTTGAGTAAATCTTTAGTAAAATCAAAAATATCGTAATCTGTATTAACGATAACTATATAATAGTAGTAAGTAATAGGTCGCAAATCAACAAGTTTCGCTCAAAAGGCTTAAAAAAATCACAGATATATTTCCAATAAATCACACGGATTGAACCGTACATTACAATAAAATTACAGATTCATTACATTTCACAGATTAGTTACGTTTACCTATAGAATAATCACAGAAAACTATAACTATGTGTCACTAACACTACAGAGCTTAAAAGGCTTTGAAAAATCACAGATACGTTTCCAACAATTCACATCGATTGAAGTACCTATATTACAATAATATTACTTACATTAATCACATTAATATTATTTGGAATAATCACAGGCAACTAATTATTATTATTATTTAGATGTAGGTTAAGATTTAGTATATTGTATGTCATTTTATAGGATGTAGATTAAGGATTTAGCATGCATGGCCTCTCTATCGCATTGGATCGCTGATCTGTAATGGTAGTTGTAGGTTAGACTTGGATAAATAAATAAATAAATAAATAATAATTCAACCTACGTAATCACAGTAGTGTTTCAAGCAACTGTAATAATTAGAATATTGTTATTATTTTTACATAATTATAAAACATCAAAGATCACTCGCGAATCATATTTAGATTAACATACAACCTGACGCTGACCTGCAATTGCAAAAAATCGTATGAAAATTTGTATTTCGCGGGCTACACTGAAGCAAATACCCATAAGTAACGTCATACTCATAAGTAACGTCTAATTTTATAAACGTCTAATATACCTATGGTAGGTATACGCCTATAAAGTTAGGTTTTGTGACTTAAGAATTCTAACCTTAGACTTAATCAAGAAATGATTACGCAACAAGCAATTACTTCTATTGTATACGGGTGTAAGACTTAGCACACTCTCGCTTACACTTCACTGTGCCGTGAGCGGGTGCTTCATACATTTTGATATTTTTAAATTTTATTAAATAAACCTAGTACTTAAGTAAATTGATTTTAGTACATATCAAATCCGTTTCTTAAGTACAAATAAATTATATGATTACTTTCAACTACCTGTTTATTAACATTCCATTTCCGTGTTTGAAATAGAATTCACTGCTCAACGACACGTAGAAAACACGTGAATACTGAAATTAATGGAGCAATGTTTACATTTACTGCTGTAGGTATATTGTGCGCGTAAAGATGTGACTGATCAATAAACACTCGAGCGCAACTGCGCAACATGAAGTAACCGCGACACCAGCGCTACTTCAAAAATCACGGTAGCGTCAGTGGACTAATAGCGACCGCACAGGACAAGTTTTAACTGATTTAATTCCCTTAAAAGATGTCATCGCTAATATTAATTTTCAAGAAAAAAAAAATTGTACAAAAAGAATGTTTATTTTAATGTAGTCACATAATTTAATTATTTATTATTATTTATTTATTTATATATACTTTATTGTACACCAGAAAATACATAACAAAAAAAAACACTTATTACTACAAAACATACAATGGGCGGCCTTAGAATATAATTATGTACCTAATATATGGAACCATGGTCACCCTGTCAGTTGTATTATATGATATTTTTGATCCAATTTATCTTTTAAAGTACTAATACAGCAGAATCGCAATTTATTGGGAACGAATGTACTCCTATACATAATTTAGGAAGTCGAATTTTGTAAACAAACATGTCATATTTAAAAAGATATAGGCAACTATAGAGGGCCGTGCTGAATAAACTAAAATTGGTTTATTTTTTAAATTTTGCAAGTTGTATGAGAAACTAATGCGGTACATATGTTACTTGCCAAACATCAATTATATTTTAATAGTTTTTGGCTAAGGTTGTTTTGTCTTTTTTAGATATTTTCTTATATGTTTTTTTTTCAGCACGGCCCCCTTTCCACATCTATATATTATTTGTTATTACGAATTCACAATATCTGTTACGGTACATATAACGTGTTAATAGAGTACATTCCTTGAGTATATGAACCTTTTTAATACGCTTTATATTTTTACTGCCCCGATGGTCTCGTGGTTGCAAGCGTGACTGCTGAGCGTGGGGTCCTGGGTTCGATTCCCGGGTCGGACAAAGTGTTATTGAGTTTTTCCATTAGGAATTTCTTAGTAACAGTCCGGAGTTTGGAAGTTGGCGGTTTAATACCCCCGTGCCTCGGAAAGCACGCTAAGCCGTTGGTCCTGCGCCTGATCTCTCTCCGGTCGTGTCGGATTGCCGTCCCATCGGACTATGAGAGTGAGGGAAGAGAGAGTGCACCTGTGTCTGCGCACTCACTTGTGCACTATAATATCTCCTGCGTACCTGGCTAATCTCCATTGAGATTGGCCACCGGGACCGAAATCGGTCGGGGAGGCTATTATTATTATTATTATTATTTTTCAAGTTACACGGGGGCCGTGCTGAAAACGTTTGGCTGGCACGGCCCCCTTTTTATGCATATTTCTTCAAAAGTACAGAGGTACATTGAAAAAGAAACCGGTACATATACTCCTAGAGGCGAGTACATTCCATTGGTGCACACCTAAATCGCAAATTCAGCGGGGCCGTGCGGGGCAAATGTACATAAAAATACACCCTTTCAAACAAAAAAAGAATCTTTCAAATCAGTTTATATTTATAACGGAGTTCTTTGCTAAAAAACATAAAAAAATACAACCGAATTGAGAACCTCCTCCTTTTTTGAAGTCGGTTAAAAAGTGAAGTAACACTATACCTAGATCAAGCAAGCTTGGATGCAGAGCAACAAAACAGTGAAGGTAGACATATTTGATGTTTGTTTAACGAGAAGCTGAAGACTGAATAATAAATTTCTAATTCTAATCCATTGCACACTAACTAACGCACTTTCTTATCAGCTTTAAAGTACATATTATTTCTACTTAGTTTCACCATTATATCTTCAGTAATATCTATGTCATAATAAGTGTTGAGTTATTTTCCTTTCGTTACAAAACATAGCCTTAACGTGTATTACCTATATACCAATTTTTCCTGGAAAATTACTTCGTAGCTTAGTATAAGACTTTTGGAAGGTGGAAAGGAAATCATTCAATTTTCAACGTTTGCAGTAGTACCATCAGTACTTAGTATATATACAACAATGTCAGCCAAGGCTCTCCTTCTTCTCTGCGCTCAGGCGCTATTTTATCAGGTAAGCTTAAAATCATTTTCTATAAATTATTTTCTTATGGTACTTTGTATTTTTCTCAAATTCTAATGCCTAGAGCTTATTTGAGTCAGAAAATTTGTTTGATTATTCAAATTTAGTATTATATGCGTAATAACAATGTCAGACTCAGGTCATTTTACCAAAAATGGGATGTAATGAATTTGCTGACGTAACGTTAATAGTCTTAATTATACAATAACTAGCTGAGACCCGCCGTTTCACCCGCATAAGTGTCGATCCCGTGGGAATATCGGTATGTTATTCCCACGGGAATGTTGATCTAGGGTGTCAGCTACCTCCATACAAAATTTTATCAAAATTGGTCTAGCCGTTTTGAGCGTGAAGTAGTAACAAACATATAAACACACGCACATACTCATAAACTTTCGCCTTTATAATATTAGTGTGATAATAATTATATTTTGTTTCTTTAATATGTAATATTTTTTTATTTCATTTTCGTTTTAATATAGGTACAAAAGCTAGGTTATGTTCTAGGTTCCAAAAATATATATCATCACATTTATTTCTTTTTCTAGTCAGCATTCAGCGCATGCACCAGCCGCGCTGCAGTCGAAGCATCAGGAATCGGTTCACCCTTCGGATATGCTGGTTCTCTTGCCCCTGGTTTTACTGGTATGGCATATGATGGACTAACATACCCTGGGTCTGGTTGTGCAGGAAGAGAACTGGCTTACGATGGATTCTACTTACCTGCTATGGAATTCACTGCTACCAGTGGTGGAGCTTTGCCTGTCACCAGCTGCTCACCAATGGCTCCTGTAGGCATCTCTGTTGTGTCTGAGAATGTGTATGAAGGTGCTCTGAATGTGGCTGGAGAGATGCCTTTTGTGGGCACTAGTGATTTGGATGGTGTGTTGGCCACTGCTGGTTCTGGTGCTATCAACCATGCTTGCGGAAACGGGCTTAATGCTATTGTAAGTTTAGTTATATTCTTTAACAATTTCGTATCTGATTCTTACGAAGCCCCACAATACATTTTTTGGCATTTCAATATTTTTATACTGTTTTGCAATAAAATACCACATTCAATTTTAAATTATTACTTTAATCATAATAGTAATTGAATTTTCTTTGTTTATTTCCAGTCTGCCCTCAGCAGTGATTCCACTCCTGCTTCAGTGGCCGGTTCAGCTTTCGGTGCCAACGCTTTCGCATGCGACCAATTAACGACCCCTGATTTCGCAGCACCCGTCCTGGCATACGATGCTCCATCATACACTGACGCTGCATGGACCGGAATAGGTCTGGCCTGCGACGGTCTCACACACGGTTCTCTTTTCGACGGCATTGAAATCACTCCCACCAGTGGCGGTGCTCTCCCCGTCTCCAGCGCTTCTGTCATGTCTCCCGATGGTATTACTGTAGCGTCTGACAACTTTTATGAGGGTACCCTGGCTGTGGGTGGTGAGCTGCCGTTCGTGGGTACTGTTGGTCTTGAAGGTGTGGTGCCTTCTGCCGGTGCTGGTGCCGTCAACCATGCCTGTGGTAATGGTAGGAATGCTAAAATCAGTGAGACTTCTGTTTTCGGTCCGGCTAGTGCGTATGCCTCTAAGGCTGCTTACGGTCCTCGTACTGCCTTTGCACCATCTGCGTTAGCACCTGGATTTGGTACTTCTGCCTTTGGGTTCCGTGGTGGTGCTGGTAGAAGATACGGTTGTGCTTAAGTGTTGAACTATAATTTGATTATATTTTTATTTAATAGTCAATAAATTAAATTTATAATGGACTATTTACTTTTATTTCCTGGTATTCATTCATTATTATAATCACGATATTTGCATACAATTGTTGCCTTTCGAAGTTCCTACACATATATACGTTATTTTAAGCTATTTACTGAGGGTAACTATCCTCATTCATGAAATCAAATTAGTGATCACATTTCTATTCAAACTCAAATGATTAACACTCAAAGAACGGATGGATGCCTCAATAAACAGGCCTGCAGGCAGGGCTAAAAAACTTAAAAACTATCCAACTATACGCTCAGCTTAGGGCGACGCGGGAGGCCATGTATAGGGCGGTTGCCGCAATCAGGGGATTGGGGTGCTTTATAGGAGTATCAAAGAAACGCTTGGAGAGGCGTTTCATGAACTGTTAGACGGTGGGCACTCTGAGATCTAAGTGTAGACTCTCATTGTGAACAAAGAAGGGGGCGCTCACGTGACTTTTCTGAGGAAATGGTTCTGGAGGGTCTGCATTCTATACAGATAGTGAGGCTTAGCGTGTGCAAAGACGCTGCAAGCATAGGTCATGATGGAATGGATGACCGTGGTGTAGAGGCGCAATTTGCACTTGAGTGACAATTTGCTGCGGGCAGTCAGTATGAAGTGGAGCCTACTGTGGGCGAAAGAGGTGCGCGAACGAGCCGTCTTTATGTGTTCACTAAAAGTAAGATCGCGGTCGAGGATAACACCTAAGTATTTACCTTGGTTCTCCCAAGAGGACGGCTTGCCATACATAGTGATCGGACTAAGACGCTTGCGGAGGTCTGGAGAGTGCGAGCGATAGAGTCTTGACAGCGACCCGTATAGTAAATGGCAGTGTCGTCGGCGAATAGAGCCAACTGAGCCTTTTTACTATTGAGACTGTCGTTGGTGAATAGTGTGAACATAAGGGGAAATAACACGGATCCCTGGGGAACTCCGACACGTATGGGTTGAGGGAAGGAGCGTGCACCCTCAATTCGGTAGTCAAAAATGCGATCTGATAGAAAGTCTAGTAAGATGAGCAAGAGACGGTCTGGCACTTCTAATAGGTAAAGCTTATATAATAAGCCATTGTGCCAGACTTTGTCGAATGCTTTTGCTATGTCGAAGAACAACACGCCTGTCGCACACGATGCGGTGGACCTGTTGGATGCACGAGTGTTTAGATCGGAAGCCAAACTGCTCGTTGTGGATATGGCTCTTTGCTTCAGCATAGTCCTTGAGACGCTTAGTCCTTTCATATTCATTTATTTGCGTTCCACAAGATGTTATCAAAAGGCTTTAAGAAACCTAGTTTTAGAGAACGGGGTCTGGTAGCACTATATCTTTGTTGATCCATTGGAACAATGTGAATTAATGTGATTGTGAGTGTTAGTGTTCGCAGGGCCGCACCGCCCCTGTGTGCGAAGTGTGCGGCGCACACAGGCGCCAGGGCAATATGGGCGCCGCACGCCGCCGCCATACAATAGGCGCAACATATGCCTTGTAAATAACAAACATATAATGCGCTTATTGTACAAATCTCCTAAGATAATAGTAACGTTTGTGGTTTAATTTTATGCTTTGGGCACAGAATACCTAATAGTACTTCGTACAGAATAGCCACTCCCTACTCCGCGCTGACATCAGATACCGCACCTCACCCCGCACATCGCGGCATACGTCGGTGGCTCATTAGATAAGGGGCGCTCACAAAAGATAGGCGCTACATAGGTTTCGTACACAGGCGCTGTATGGGGTCGGCGCGCCCCTGAGTGTTCGAAGGACTTGCGTAATCTGGGGATACACGTTGAATATCTCGACGAGACGCCAAGCATTGCAATTCCAGGCTTCCAGTTCTGCTCTCATAGCGTCACCGCCTACAGGTAGTTGTTCCGGGTCTGGCTGTTTGTGTATGTGAGTTTAAATGTTTCCAAACGCACCCACGATACAGGAGTAATTCTTAGTGTAGGGCAACGTAATAAAAAAAATCGATAACGACATTTTGACACAAAAAATTCAGATGGAACACATAACTAGCGACATCTCAGTAGGGCATTTTTTGGAAAAAAAAATGTTTAATTTTATCGAAAAAGATTTATTTTAAACTAAACATTGAAAACCGCTTCTTTTTAGTTTTTCCTGTAAAGTGTTGTTATTTTTATTTTAAATGGTATAAGAAAATTAAAACATAAACACACATTTAGTTTTAAATTACACCCTTCCTTTCTCCTTCATTAATCGGTTTTTGCAGTGTGAAGTCAAATTGTCATTTTCACATGCACCTGGTGTACATACCCTGCTGGCTGAGTCACCGTCGCAATTATACAAACAGTACTAGCTATCCTATGGTACTAATGGGACATAATTTAAAAAATATAATAGTATCACTTGTCCCATGGGACTACAGGAACATAATTTAAAAAATATGTTACTATCAGTTGTCCCATGGGACTGGGTCAAAGGGACTAGTGGGGCGGACCGCGACCGCCACGTTAACTTCATCAGCGCTGCCGTACCTACCACAACTGGCAGCGGGCTATGCGCCAGTGAAACTAACAGCGGGGTACAAAACTATCATAAGACAAACCAGGAGCATTCAAGCCGAAGGACCAGACAATATAGGAGAAGCAAAAGTTGGAGCGATGCCAGGCCGTAAGCACCACATGCCTGGCTGAATACATTTTGCAAAAGTAATAATCATGATTAACCAAATGCATAAACATTCTATACTAGCGGCCTGTCCCGGCTTCGCACGGGTGGACATTTATTTTTTAAACATTTTTTTTTCTTGAAATTAAATAAGCCTATATTAATCAGTGATAATGTAGCATTCAAATGGTGAAAGAATTTTTAAAATCGGTCCAGTACTTTTTGAGCCAATTCGTTACAAACATACATACAAATCTTTCCTCTTTATAATATTATTATAGTATAGATAAGAATGTTTGGAACAAAATATACGACAAAATTATAATGGCGGACATCAAAGTAATTAAATAGTTATCTAATTTTGAACTCCAATACGAAAAAAGAATCTCAAAGAAAGTTACGAAACAGTTGGTATATTATAAGAAACTATTCTGCTGTGAAGGAATACAGATGTTTGGTTTATTTGAAATATGCTGGTCCTTCTTTTGCACTTGTCAAAATCACTTCAATTCATTTGACCACTGTTCACTCTTAACTCCGATTAACCTTCTCTCGACTGTAAATACGATTTAACTGACGAAAAGTCGCTGAGTTTCGGTTTACATATATACCATCGGATATCGAAATTTCTAGTACCAGAACACTCTAGAACATTCAGATGTAGATTACTTCGATCTGGATCTTCTAGACCGATTACAGGAGTTTTACACATTTTAGAAATTTCTAGATCATTCCAGAAATTTTTAGAACTTTCCAGAACATTCCAGATCGAATACAACAGTTGTACACAATTTAGAACTATCTAGATTATTCCAGAAAGTTTTAGAACATTCTAGATCATTCCAGAAATTTTTAGAACTTTCTAGAACATTCCAGATCGACTATAACAGTTGCACACAATTAAGTGTTTTTTATATCATTTCCGGAAGTTCTCATGAGTTAGAAGAGGGCAGATATATATTTTTCTACATTTTCACCACCCACAATCACCCACTTCCACCCACCGCGACCAAACTCCCTTACTCCCACCGGGAGACCAAGAGGTATTTACCAACCCAACGGGAAGTTGATTGGAGTTAGTGGAGATAGAGAAAATCCTGTCTTTACGTACGCACATTAGCATTTTATATATATATATAGATTATGGAATACGACAAAATTATAATGGCGGACATCAAAGTAATTAAATAGTTATCTAATTTTGAACTCCAATACGAAAAAAGAATCTCAAAGAAAGTTACGAAACAGTTGGTATATTATAAGAAACTATTCTGCTGTGAAGGAAGACAGATGTTTGGTTTATTTATTAACTTTTAAAATAATATTTTAGCTCTTCTCGCCTGAACCACAGGATTACCTAGTTCAGGCACGTAACTATAATCAGTATATGAGTGTACCTTGGTGTCAAATTGGCCAGCTGTACTGAATTGTTTTTTATATAACCTACACTTTTGCTTTGTTTGCTGTTGATCTCGTACGTTGTTATAGTTTTACTTATTCTACATCTGCATCACGGTATCTGCATGCTTCGTCATTAGACGAAGATAATCTATGTTAAAAGTTAAATGTCATATAAGTGAACTGTATTATGTTCTTATGAGATATAAAGATTCTTTAAACCTATATAATTTACATTTAAGCAAAACTGTACTAATTTTCATGCCTTATAATTTTGAATATATATTATTATTATTAAATATTATTATTATTATATTTGATGGTTGTTCAAAGAGAAGCTGAAGACTGAATCATCATCTGCCTAGCCTTTTCCCAACTATGTTGGGGTCGGCTTCCAGTCTAACCGGATGCAGCTGAATACATGGAGCGACTGCCTATCTGGGGGCCGATTCTATTTAAAAAAATTGTTCAAAAATCGCATTGGAACCACAGCTGAATCACGGCTGTTAAGCGTTTTCATATTCTACTAATGAACAACGATTCAACTGCGGTTACGTTTTAGTTTCAGCCAACGATCGATCGAAATAATTTCAAAATATATTCTGCTAACAAAATCGAACATGAGCGTGACGTTTAGTCACATTCTACTGTTATTTTGACACTTGTTAGAATCGAATGGTCTAAATAAATAATTTTGTATTCGAAAATACTTTCGGTGACATGTATTTAACATTTTTAGGTTCAAATTTTTTTCTGTGGTATTATTAAAACATACTATTTGGCATGTTGATAACACAGTTTACCCGCTGTTACGTTCCCGCTACCATTTAGTTGCGATTCAGCATACGTTTGGTTTCCAGTTTGCATAGGATATAGTAGAATGACTTTATAAGTAACTATCGAACGGCGATCGAAATCGAACTGTTATTAAAACACAATTGAACGTGTAACGTTGCAAATTAGTAGACTCACCCCCCTGACCTCCACAACCCAGTTACTAGGTAAAACGATATCCCTTGGGAAGGCTGGTTGTCAGAGTTTCGGATTTCTGACTACCCGTAACGACTGTCAAAGATCCACGAATTACAGCCGGGAAAAACGGCTAAACGTGCTTTCCGAGGCACGGAGGGGTCTTGGTACGTAAAAATGGTCACCCATCGAAAGACTAACCGCAGTAAGCGTAATTTAGCCAGCACCCTAATTGCGTAACACACTATCAGTAGCAATAGGTTTCATTTTTGACAGTTCAATAACAAACATTGCGTTATTTGCATTGTTGAGCAGACACATTTTTCAAACAACTGGAGCAATGGATTAGAAATATGTTTCAAAATGATTCAAATTGAGAGCAATAGTGTGTTACGCAATTAGGGTGCTGATCGATCAACACTTGCGGCTGATGTTACTTAGTCTAGACTGATATCACTTAGCGTAGACTGAATGATGAAGTGAAATACTTGTTAGTTTACGAGTATGCCCAACCAGTTGTTGATATCAATCAGAACTTTCGAAATATTGAAAAACGTGACTGTAATATCTTCGAATATTAGTAAGCGTTTTTATGTTGGTAAATAGTTTTTTATCGTGCTTACACAAGCGATTAATTAATTACACTTACCTACATTATACAAATTTTCTTGAAACCTGATAAAATAATTGAATATATAACCACCAACAGTTTCACTGAATATCATTCTTGTGTCAGTACTTGATACAAACTACAATGTCTGTCAAAGCAATCCTCGTCCTCTGCGCTCAGGCGCTCCTGCTCAAGGTAAGAAGTATTCTATTATAAGTAACATAATTATTTCATTATTTGATTACATTCACAAGTTGTGTTACTACTACCATCATAATATTAATGTTTGTTGTATAAGTGCGTCACAAAATATTTTAACAAATTTCAGTCCGCACTCGGGCAGTGCACCAGCCGCGCTGCGGTTGCTGATATCTCCGGACTAGCTGCTCCTTACGGCTTAGCTGCCCCTTGTGGCTTGGCTGCTCCTGCTTGGGCAGGGCATCATCACCATCATCATCATTTGGACGTATGCCCATATGATGGTCTTGCTTACGATGGAATCTACGCCCCCGCCCTGGAGTTCAGTCCCACCAGTGGCGGCGCTCTACCTGTCTCCAGCGCCTCCGCCATCCCTCCCGTCGGTATCTCCGTGGCGTCTGACAACGTTTATGAGGGTATCCTGGCTGTGGGTGGTGAGCTGCCGTTCGTGGGTACTGTTGGTATTGAAGGTGTGGTGCCTTCTGCCGGTGCTGGCGCCGTCAACCATGCCTGTGGCAATGGCAGGAACATCTTGATCAGTGAGCCTGCTGCTTTCGGTCTTGGTGCGCCCTTTGCTCCCGCTGCTCTTGCCGCTCCTGGCCTCGGTCTTCATGGTGGTTGGGCTGGCAGAGGTTGTGGCTGCGCCATCTAAGAACTTTAAAAAATAAGATGATAACTTCAACTTAATAAATCAAATGCATTAATCATTTTCGTACTTTTTTTTATAGATCCTTTTTAGCATGTCTTTAATTATTGCAATGGGATATCTCCTACCTGTCTTATGCAATTTAGTGTTCTTTTATGATTACTTTTATGTATGTTTATACGCAAATAAGCTAATTAAAACATTTACTATTATGAACTGGAAAACCATTAAAAACTTTTCCTTACTGAGACGCCAAGTACCTACTGGCACATTAACCACAAAAAGTACTACTAGTATACTTACTGAATTTTATGATGAAAAAAAAACCCGCGTTAAAATTCTTAGGCCAGTGTTTCAAGTTTCAAGTTTACTAACCAAATGAATAAGATTTTTCATATACACTGTATCCCCTCTTTTTACCCCAATAAGGATGGAATTTTGAAAAATCCTTTGGGATGTTTCCATAACTTAACTCAAAGATTATTTAAACCAATTATACTCCTCTGTAAAATTGACTACCCCACTTTTGAGTTTCGAGTTAATCCAAACCCGCGTTAAAATTCAGAAAATTCCGCCTTTTACAATGACATCCACATTTAATTAAATTAAAGCAAGTTAAAAAAAACGTATGTCACGTGATCTAAAGATCTAAAGTGCATTTATAGCAGTGCCCATATTTCGATTCTGAAACATTTCTCCGACATTCGCTTAGTCTCCTTATTTTAAACCTCTGTCACAGAATACTTAATAGTACTACGTCTCTGTCTTACTCCTAGTGTAATAAGGCTTGATGTTATGTTATGCTGTCATTTGATCTTTGTTTATAAATGGCTCGTGCCAGCCAGAGTGCTCGGCATTTTGTGTAGATTATGCAATATGATAATGTAGGTACTTATAATGTTTTTATAAACAAAACAAACGAATTAGCTGATTAAATATAAATATCTGTTGGTACCGTCTAAGAAGCTGTTTGGTATATAGGTAGGTAGCTAATTTGTAACTACTTTGTTGTGAGTGTGCCGAGGAGATTATTTTTTATTTTACATCACTCTCTAAGTAAACTAAATTACAAAGAGCAAAGATTTTATTTTTTGTAGGGTCAGGTGGGGTAATTGCGAATACCATAACTAGTATGACTTAATCAACCATAGCCATAGATTACATTTTAGCTTATAACAATATATAATAATTACCATGTGTAATAAGCATTTAGTACGCTAAAGTTTTAAGTGATTTGTTGATTAAAATCACTCTGATAATAATAATTAAGGTAAGTAATCAAAGTAAAAAAAAAATTGCCTCACTTATTACATTTACCCAGTGTTCCGGGGCAAATGTAATAATTTTGGTCAATTTCTTAGGACTGTAGATAGTTTTAAATCGGGGGTAATAGCAATAAAATGCGAAAATCGAATTAACTTTAACTTAATAACTTTCATCAGTCCCTCAAAAGTGTGAATTGGTCGGTGAGTAGTTCAAAAAGTACTTTACACATATCAGAAATAGCAGCACCAGTATTCTTTAGTAGTTAAACTATAAACACACCTTATTGCTTATACCCCGCTATTGCAATTACCCCACCTGACGATATGTTTGTTTGTTACGCTTTCACGATAGAACGGCTAAACGGGTTTTGATGACAATGACCAGAAGGCAGATTCTCGTAATAGTTATAGATCGTTCAAAATCTAGTCGCAGTCTCAACTCAGCGACAAACAAATGCCAAAAACTTGTCAAAATCTAGGGAAATTAGAAGTATTTTTTGACAGATTGAGACTGAGATCAGACTGTGAACCAGAGTTGACTATCGATAGTTTACCGACGTGCAATGGTATTGTTTATAAATGTTAGACAAAATATTTCTTTCTCTTTTAAAAAAGCAGTAAGTAACACAGGTCGGTAGCAATACAAAAAAATATACTGGTCTAACTGAATGTTCTTCGTTTAATTATATTGCTGTTAAAACATACCCAATACTATTGGAAAACTATCGATAGTCTACATTTTAGGAACATTGGCAAACTATCGATAGTCAACTATACTGTGAACGTTCTTAAAATACGAGAATTACCCCCCTGGATTAAGACATAGGGTAATTTTTATACCCATATTCCCACGGGATCGAGACGTTTGTGGCCGCAAGGCGCAGCTAGTTATTATTAAAAATATAAGAAATAATAACTTTATTTCCAAATGTACAATTTACATAAAGGTGACAGGTTATTCAGGTGACAGGTTATTCAGGTGACAATATTGTCTTAAAAATCGATGAACACCGGCTGCACGCACGAAAAAGTGTCACGTTCCGCCTGAGCCTGAGCGTGCAAGCGAGAGCGCGGAACAAGCGATAGAGAGGCACAATCGGCCCAAGCGTTGGCTTGTGACACATTTATTTATCAATGTTTCTATATGACGTTAACACGTAAAACTATCGTCCGTAAACCGACTTTACAGACAACCAATTCTTTAAAATTTGAACTTTGAACCGAACTTTATTGTATATTCTTTATAGATATTTGTTTATAAGAATAAAGTTCGGTTATCGGTACCAGGGATATCACTAATTACATTACGTTTTCCAATCTATAACTCTAGGGCGGTCAATTTGAATGCATACCCCATTCTAACTTGACGCCTAATTCATTCATTCATTCATTCATTTATTTATTCATAACAATTTACATTGTGTTGAAAATTATATTTAAAAAAAATAAATAATTAAATATAAAATAATTATCAAATGCAGAAACAATACCAAATACAATTTTAAATAATTTTATCACATACAATATAAAAGCCTAGCCATTAGAATTGATGTGAAAAGAGTTCAAGGGTCAATTCATATTAAAAAAAGCAGCAGTTGTTTGATGTGTTTAAGAGCTATAATAAAAGTTAATGTAATTAGAAAACAAACAACTCGTATAACAAATTAAATTTCATTCGAAAACATCAATCGGTTTCTTAGTAAACTTCAACTATATTCACACACATTTGAACAGTTTCGTTTATTTTCCATGTAATAAACGACCTAACTGCCGTAAAATACAATGATTCAGTAAAATAGCGATGAAAAGCTGATCAAATAATTTGCAAAACGCAAAAATAACTGTCTCGTCTGAGGATGGAACTCACCTCCCTACGCTCCACGCATGCGCGAGGTCTGGACCCTCATGCCTGCAACGATATCAAAATGGGTGGACTGTATCACCTTTGCATTAAAACTTAAAATTGCATTCAAATCATCAGCATCCTGCATCGCGCAATCAAAGTTTTCCTGGCAACTTGTATGAATACACGTTCCGAATTTAAATATTCGGGGAGTCCGTTTCTACACAGTAAAGCAGTGTTCAGGATAGCACTGCACTAATCTATCCCTACGTTTGTCGAGTTTCGGCTCTAAACCGATGGTCTGATTAAGAAATGCGTCACGTATTTGGGCTCGGCATCCAAGTACATGTGGTCGGTGGCCAGCCAGGTGGATAGTCGCTTAACTCTCGACTCTCTCCCTACGACCTGTATGCAGATGGGTCGTAAGCCGACGGAGCCAAGACTGAGGTGTGTGATGCACTTCGACCCCACTGATGTAGAAGCTTTGACTCTCTTTTGTTTCTTCTATATGAATACTCAATGTTTTGACAATAACTTCACATTCCAATACATATTCGCAGAGGATAATCTACGCACATCAAAAGTGTCTAGGGATTAAGTACGTTTTAGAGTATTGCCGCACTTTTTGCATCGTTATTGATTATTTTTAACTGACTTCAAAAAAGGAGGTTCTGTATTCGACCCGTATGTATGTATGTATGTTTGTATGTCCGCGATTTTCTCAAAAACTGATGAAACAATTTTGATACTTATTTCATTTCATTAACGTGATCTACATACTTTCAGGAAGGTTTTAGTTTATAATATATTGGGTAATTATTCTTATGCACGAAGTTATATGCATAAATGTACTGCATCTCCGGTATTTCTATGTGAATTTTAATGATTCTTCTAGCCGGTGTCTTCAATTCTTCAATGCACCTTAGCTTGGCATCGCTTGGCTGCCATTGTATATCTATGTATTGTTTTTAATGGATAAGGTATGTGTCAGGGGTGGTCCCATGTTTTGACTAACTTGGCTTGGGTAGTTTTTGAGTTAGCTTCAATAATACGATTTTTTTCCACTTAGTTTATATTGATGATGTTTTAACTGATATTTATTTACATAGCAAGTAGTGTTCAATGAATTTGTGTGGGGTAGGAACAACTAAAAAGTGAAAAATAAAAACTTATTGTTACAAAAAAAAACAACCGACGTCAAAAAAAAATACTACAAAGTGAAAAATAACTTTAATTTCAGAAGTCGGTGTCAAAAAACAAAAATGCGGTACCAACAACACCGACTGTCAAAATTTAAGTTATTTTTCAGTTTTTAGTGTTTTTTTTTTCTCACTTTTTTAGTTAATTTCACTATTTCAATAAATAAATTTCTTTAAATTTTGATTAAAAATAAAAAATCAACTGTCAATCAGCATTACTAAAAAAACTGTTTAATAGCGTTTTTACAAAACCAGTACAATTTCTGCATTGGAACTGAAATAACTTGCATCGATATGGAGCGACGACAACATTTGTCACGAGAAGAGGTGATGAGAGCCGTAGGAACGTTGCAAGCTGGTTCCAGGCAAGTGACTGTGACTGTCGCTCTTGGCACTACAGAGAGCATCATAGGACCCATTTACAATGGGCTCGCGAACACAAACATTCGGAGGAAGAACACTGGCATGGCGGTGTGTTTTCTTTTCCGATTTTCTTTTGGCGGTGTGTTAAATCTCGTTTCGTATGAGGCCGTATACACACAGTTTGGAGGATCTCTGGATGTCAAAAACGTTTGAAATTTTGTCAGAAAGTTTATTCATAAGGAGGGGGAACAATAATGGTTTGGGCCGTTATTTAGATCGGTGGAAGAACCTATCTCATTTGGATCAGGGGCAACCTCAATGTTCAGTTTTATGCGGAGAGGATTGTGTCAGATGTGATCATTCCTTTGCAAAGCCGGTCGCCAGACCTCAACCCAATTGAGCACGCATGAGATATGCTCCAAAGAAGAGCTCTACCAAGTATGGATGCCGTGCAAATCCGACAACAACTTTTTGACTTGTTAGAAGAACGTGGGCGGCCATTCCTCAAAGTGATTTTGATGAACTTCAACTTTTGGCCAACAATACAATTTAGATTTGTGCATTTTTATAAAAAAGAGGTTTTAGTTTAAGGTAAGGCCATAACTATTTTGATTTTATTTTAACTTTTTAAATTGGTTTGCTGTTATTATTGGTATTATTGCATGTTTTACAACATCCTATAATAAAGGCTATAACTTCATTTAGCCCATGCTTTAAGCCCGAATTGACTTTAATTACAACATGGTTAACACCTTATTTGACATTATATATTTCTTGAATACAATCGCAGTACCACCAGAGATTTTTTGACAAATAAAAGTACCAAAATTATAATTGCATTTGATTTTTTACACAAATGGGGAATTTCACAAAAATGGGGAATCATTCAACTAAGCTTAAATAAAGCGTAAATAGCTTCTTAGATGGCGTAGCCACATCCTCTGCCAGCCCAACCACCATGAAGACCGAGGCCAGGAGCGGCAACAGCAGCGGGAGCGAAGGCGGCACCAGGACCGAAAGCAGCAGGCTCACTGATCAAGATGTTCCTGCCATTGCCACAGGCATGGTTAACGGCGCCAGCACCGGCAGAAGGCACCACACCTTCAATACCAACAGTACCCACGAACGGCAGCTCACCACCCACAGCCAGGATACCCTCATAAACGTTGTCAGACGCCACGGAGATACCGACGGGAGGGATGGCGGAGGCGCTGGAGACAGGTAGAGCGCCGCCACTGGTGGGACTGAACTCCAGGGCAGGGGCGTAGATTCCATCGTAAGTAAGACCATCATATGGGCATATGTCCAAATGATGGTGATGGTGATGATGCCCTGCCCAAGCAGGGGCAGCCAAGCCACAAGGGGCGGCCAAGCCGTAGGGAGCAGCTAGTCCAGAGATATCAGCAACCGCAGCGCGGCTGGTGCACTGGCCGAGAGCGGACTGGAATTCAATAAAATATTTTGTTACGCACTTATACAACAAACATTAATATTATGATGGTAGTAGCAACACAACTTGTGAATGTAATCAAATGATGAAATAATTATGCTATTTTAAATAATAGAATACTTCTCACCTTGAGCAGGAGCGCCTGAGCGCAGAGGACGAGGATAGCTTTGGCAGACATTGTAGTTTGTTTCGAGTGCTGACACAAGAATGATGTTCAGTGCAACTGTCGGAGGATTTATATATTCAATTATGTTATCAAGTTCCAAGAAAAGTAATATGTAGGTAAGTGTAATTAATTAATAGCTTGTGCAAGCACGATAAGTCCTACTCTTTACTAACAAAGAAACACTTGTTTTTATTTGAGACATATCATCACGTTTTCCAAATTTCGAAAACGTAATTGATATCACCAAAGGGCCGAGTATAAAATGCGACAACAATTTTGAGTCATCATTCCGTCTTCAAATTTCGTTGAGTAAACTTTAAAAATGTCTTCCTTCGCTGTTCTATTGCTCTGCATCCAAGCTTGCTTGGTCCAGGTCAGTGATCTATTTTATTTTCCTTTGAGATTTCCCATCAAATCTTTTATTTTTATTGTTGATCTGTAGTATGGACATTCTTATGTAAATACTTTAAATAGTTATCTTTTTGCTTCTCCAGAATGTGTTCGGTTACGGGTGCAGCTGTGGAGGTCAATTGGGCGCCATAGCTCCTGTTCTGGGTCTCGGTGCTGGTCTCTCTCCTGCTGCTGCATGTGGTGCTGCTGCTTACGGCGGCGCCGGTGAAGGCAACGTGGTGGTCATTGGTGAACTTCCAGTCGCCGGTAACACCGCTGTTGGTGGTCAGGTCCCCATCATGGGTGCTGTAAATTTCTGTGGCACTGTGCCTGCTTGTGGTGCCGTGTCTATCACCGGCAAGTGCGCGTGCGACTGTGGTTGCCATGGCCCCTACTACTAGACGTCGTTGCATTTATATCATTCGAAAACTTAAAAATGAATAAATTTTAATGTTCTTGCAGAAACATAATTTTTATTTTCTTATTATACTTTTCAAATAATAGGAAACATTGAAATCGTGCTTGTTTTCGAGAAAAGCTCCAACACCTTTAGAAGTACCAGCAAAAACAGCCATATGGCAAGTCCTACCTCAGCGCTTTTCGGAACACAGAAAGAAAATATTGCGAACTAGTGTCGACAAAGAAACTCGCAAGTCAAAACGTAATCAAGCTAACTTTGCAACGTAGTATTATGCTGAGTGAGATCACAAATAAGTACTAAGTGGCATTGTTAAATTTATATAAACCTGAATTAACACATAAATTATTTTTTATTCCGGTAGTAGATTCGCATGGGAAGCAAGTCTTGCGTAAAATGCACACTTTGCAGGCAGGTGTATTATTATCTGCAGGATTACAACTCAAGTAATAATGCTTGGCTCAAAACTGGTGCTGCTCTACCAACAAATAATTGATTAGCATTTGAAAATACTGTTGGAGCTGCTGAAGATGCAAGACTTTCTTTACACTGTATAAACTCAATCTGCTTTGTATTATATTAAGATATAGCTCAGGTGTGAGTAATATACAGCTAGCATTTACTGGCTAATTATACGTCAATTATTGACTTGAATGTGCCCTGGCAGATGAGAGTATGTCATGTTAATGATAGTGACGTGTGTGTTGGATCATTAATCTGCCTTCAAAATAGTTAATAACTTTGTTAGAATAAAAAAATAAAAAACTGGAGCATATATTCAGACAAAAAAAAATACTCTTGAATCGATCCCAGACTTCGTAGCAATTATTTTTTTTTTGTTCAAAGTACAGTTTTGACTTTGCTACGATTTTATTGGAACGAAGTTCTTTAACGGAGCTTTTTTTTTTTTTGAGGATGGGAAATCATCAAATGACCCGTCCCGCTCTGGGTGGATCAGAAGGGATTGAGATTCTTACTGACTAAAACGCACCCGTGTTCCTTCCTTGGCCCTTTATGTTTGGAGGCAGCGGGAACCCTTTCGGAAAATCCCGCTGCCTCGGCAGGCTTCGGCCCTTACGGGCCCTTCCTTAATGCTGACATCTCTTTGAGGCGCGCGTGGAACACGTACGCGCCGTCCAGCACGGGCCTGGTCCTGATCGGACGGACAGTTACCCATTACTCTCCGCCCGCAGGCCCTCGCCTACGGTGGCCGGGAGTCGTCACGCGGCTCCCGACGCCCGGAGCGTCTTCTGCGGCGGCTGGGACGTGAGGCTCTTTCCCTCAGCCGTCCCGCCACCTCCTTCGCTAGCATGACTGCTTCGCAGAAGGAGGTGCCTGCCTCCCACCCCCTCTCACCCCAGACCATGGCTTGAGCCAGGGCCGCTGCCGATCGCCTCTACGAGAACACGGCAGTGCTCCACCCAAGCGGGGCAGACCTCCACCGTATGCTCCACCGTGTCCTCTGGGCGATCCTCGCAATGGTGACACACGGGCGTTTCCTCCCGCATGATGATGTGTGGGAACCTCCCGAAACATCCATGTCCGGTGAGGATCTGCGTCAGTCAGTAGGTGAGGGTGCCGTGGCACCTCTCTAGCCACTGCTCAAAGAGGGGTGTTATGGCCTCTATCGTGGCGTGCCCTGCGCTGGGTTGCGACAGTTGCTCTTTCCATGCCGCCATGAGATCGCGCCGGAGGTCCGTCCATTCCGCCGCGATTTGCCGCGGAAGCGGGGTTTCCCCTCGGCGTAGTGCCTCCGCACGCCACTCATACAGGCGTGCGAGGACTATCGCTTACTGATCCCATGGCGGCAGTCCGGCAAGAAGGCTTGCCGCCTCGCCCGAGATCGTGCAGTACCCCCGGATCAGCCTTACGGCTACCACCTTTTGAGGCACGTTCAGATAGTGGGCGGCTCGCCGCCACAGTGAACGCGCCCACACCGGGGCCCCATACAGGTCCATGAACCGCACGACCCCCGCGTAAAGCCTCCGGCAGGAGGCGTTTGGCCCCTTCAGGTTGGGCAAGAGCCGCTTGAAGGCGGCCCCGGCCCGTTCCAGTTTGGGAGCCAAACGTCGGAAGTGCTCGACGAAGTTCCACCGGCTGTCGAGGACGAGACCCAGGACGGTAGGAGTAGAATTTGGAGAAATTGTCACTTAAAGAAAAAGCGTTAGGTCCATGTGACTTTTTTGTTACATATAATGGAGAAAGACAGAAAGAGAGAGATAGTTTTCATGGTTTTCGAGGCTAGGAGTGGGGGGCAAGTTGTAACAGGGGCAAGTAGTAACAAGCCTTTTTTACCTACATAATAGAAGAATATTCTTTTGATTTTCAACCTAACCTACTACGTAATACCCATTATATCATATAAGCGCGATCAGTACCTCGCCGGACGGCGCAGGAAGCGGTGTTGTGCAGGCGCTCCGATTAAGCCAGGCAATGGACTCTTTTGTTTATTCAAAATTTATTGATTATCGTAGATTTCAAATTGTTTAGCAGTTGTTGATTTATACAAATACACTTAGTGTTTGTTTACTTTGATTAGGTATATTAAATGTAATGGGAACTTATGAAAATTTGAACGAGGAGTGGATACAATTCATCATGTGTAGGTAAGATGTGGGCACATGTAAAATGTGCAACAGGAAATAAGATCTCATTTGTGTCTCAATTGTGATTCCGATGAAGACTGCTTTCATATTTTACCTACGTCAATCAAAAGGCTGTTTACTGAAAGAAATTGAGATTTTGTTATCATAAACGGCTCTGTTCCATTATAGTTTAAGAAAGACCACGCTGAAGTAGTAAAGATTATAAATAGCTGTAAGCTTAAAATGCCTTAATAGATGTGTTAATAGTTTAGGTAATGAAAGAACATGTTATTTGTTTATTTTTGAATATTTTCTGTTAGATTCAAATTTTAACTTAAAAGTCTAAACCTGTTTTAGCGTTTGTAAAGTTTCTTATGCTAAATATGCCAATAAATCTTTACAAAATATAAAATTTGTTTTCAATTTCTAATGTTACAATTTGCCCCAAGCCTGTTACAACTAGCCCCAATCACGTAACACTTGTCAATTTCTTTTCAAAGCCGTTTCTACAAAAAGTCGTTACAGGTTTGATCAAAAGTTTATATGGAATGATATTTGAATAGTTGTTCATTGGAATAGCATTGCTAGATTTCATAAATACCAGACAAGTAAGCTTCTATAGCCAAGAAGCGATTAATTGTTACAACTAGCCCCCCGCTCCTTAAAGCCGATAGTGAGATAAAGATTAAGCTCCAAAATGGCGGCTGCCAAAATTTCAAAATTTTTCGTCTTGGACGTTTTTATGGTTTTCGAGGGCTTTGAAGCCGATTCGCCGATTGAGTCAATTTCGCAGCCACCATCTTGGATTTTCGTTTTGAACTTCGTTCCTGCTGGGAGAACCCCGACCCTAGCCGTTTTTTATAGATATGTATAGCATATGTTTTTTTTTTGCTAATACTCTGGACGCCTTTAACGTTTTAAACAGTGCTTTTTACATCGTTCTCACATATAATTATAAATTCAAAATTAATTGTGTAACTGATATTTTGTAACAATATACATTATAGGAGTATTCATGGATCTTCAGTGCTATTCTGTAAAAATCTCACCGTGAAAACTAAGGTGAAGTGAGCTGTCATTCCACCCGATGTTAGGGATTGCCTCCATTGATAGCTCATTTCACGCTCACTTCACCTATGTTATCACGGTGAGATTTTTATAGAATCGATAGGCTGGTCCGTACTTCTCCAAAGCAATCTATAACGCTTTGGAATGGCCATTTTTCTGAATGACCGACTCCACTGACAATCCAAAAATGCCTGCAAGTGTTTTGATTGACATAAATGCTTTAAGTATGAGTTTGAACAATCAAAATATTTTGTCTTCTAAAAATTCGATATTACTTAAATACGCATTTTGATCTAGGAATTTCTTTCATTGATTTTTAGTGCATTATTCTTAAACAAATTCCGTTATTACGACAATTAATAAACCATAATTGGAGCCATACATAACTCTCGCGCATAAGAGCAGTTTTTGCACTATGTGAGCAGAGTTTACTACGTAGGTAAGTATTATCTCGTCTGTTTCGCGAAATTGTGTCACTCGACAAGGAAATAGGGATTTAATCAAACAATCTTCATGTGTTTTTTGTATGACTTCAAATTACTGATAGTTTGTGTTTACATAACACTTTTTTTAATAAGTTTCCTGTTGCAATGATTAAATAATTATAATATGTAGGTAATTATTTCGTTTTCAAGGCTTTATGCCACGTTATGCACCTAACACTATTGTTTTGTCCTGAAATCGACTCTTATTAAATCATTATACATTATTTTTTTCCCCCATTATCATTGTGGTGGCACCAATCCACCAAGAAGTTGTTGAAAAATAAAAGAATCAAAAATATAAATGCGTATTGATTTATTAAGTCGAACAAGTTATGAATTTCTATCAGTTTTCATTATCGAATAAATTCTTAGATGATGCAGCCACAACCTGGTCCAGCCCAACCACTATGGAGACCGAGGCCAGGAGCGGCAAGAGCAGCGGGAGCGAAGGCGGCACCAGGACCGAAAGCAGCAGGCTCACTGATCAAGATGTTCCTGCCATTGCCACAGGCATGGTTGACGGCGCCAGCACCGGAAGAAGGCACCACACCTTCAATACCAACAGTACCCACGAACGGCAGCTCACCACCTACAGCCAGGATACCCTCATAAACGTTGTCAGACGCCACGGAGATACCGACCGGAGCAACGGCAGAGGAGCTGAAGACAGGTAGAGCGCCGCCACTAGTGGGACTGAACTCCAGGGTGGGGGCGTAGATTCCATCGTAAGCCAAGCCTCTGCCTACGCAGCCAGCACCAGGGTAGGCGAGTCCATCATATGCCCAAGCAGGAGCAGCTAAGCCACATGGCGAGGCTAAGCCGTACGGAGCAGCTAGTCCAGGGACATCAATAACCGCAGCGCGGCTGGTGCACTGTCCGAGTGCGGACTGAAATTTGTTAAAATATTTTGTTACACACTTATACAACAAATATTAATATTATGATGGTAGTAGTAACACAACTTGTGAATGTAATCAAATAATGAAATAATTATGTTACTTAGAATACTTCTTACCTTGAGCAGGAGCGCCTGAGCGCAGAGGACGAGGATAGCTTTGACAGACATTGTAGTTTGTTTCGAGTGCTGACACAAGAATGATGTTCAGTGCAACTGTTGGAGGCTTTATATGCTCAATTATGTTATCAAGTTTCAAGAAAAGTAATATGTGGGTAAGTGTAATTAATTAATAGCTTGTGCAAGCACGATAAGTCCTACTATTTACTTACAAAGAAACACTTGTTTTTATTTGAGACATATCATCACGTTTTCCAAATTTCGAAAACGTAGTTGATATCATCAAAGGGCCGAGTATAAAATGCGACAACAACTTTGGGTCATCATTCAGTCTTCAGCTTTCGTTGAACAACCGTCAAACATGTCTTCCTTCACTGTTCTGTTGCTCTGCATCCAAGCTTGCTTGGTCCAGGTGAGTGATTGTTTGTTTTGAATTTCAACTTTAGTTTTTAAACGATTTTGAATTCGATTCAATGTTTATGTGTAGATAAATAATTATGACTATTACTTTTGCAGAATGTATTCAGCCTATGTGGTGCTTACGGGCCAGTTTCTGCTGGTCCGTGCGGCTTAGCTGCTCCGGTATGGCCTTATGATGGACTTGCGTATCCTGCCGCCGGTTGTGGACTTGCCGCCCCGTACGGCGGCGCCGGTGAAGGCAACGTGGCGGTCGCTGGTGAGCTGCCAGTCTGCGGTACTGCCGCCGTCGCCGGTCAGGTCCCCATCATGGGCGCTGTGGACTTCGGTGGTAATGTGGCTGCTTGTGGTGCCGTGTCTATCACCGGCAAGTGCGCGTGCGACTGCGGTTACCCCTACTACTACTAGACGTCATTGCATTTATGTCATTCGAAAACTTAAAAATGAATAAATTTTAATATTCTTGCAGATATCTTACTGTTATTTTGTTGTTATACTTTTTATATAATAGGAAACCATCAAATCGTCTTTTGAAGTAGGTACTAACGAAAACTGCCATATGGCTAGTCCTGCGCTTTTCGGAACACAGGGAGGAAAATATTGCGAACTTGTATAAACAAAGAAACTTGCAAGTCAATAAGTAATCAAGCGAACTTTGCAACGTAGCATTATGCTGAGTGAGATCACAAATAGGTACTAAGTGCTACTGCTAAATTTATATAAACCTCCTAATCCTATTGGTTTAACCATTGCAAACTGGCTAAAGTAGACGCACCTTTCATGGGGTACTTTCTAAAGTGTTACAAAATACCTCCCCATGCTTCCACAGCATAATATGCATAAATATCCTATATCTAATGTTCCCACTTCTGGGACACAGGCACTGACCTCTATTATTACCACTGGACAGGCTGTTCCAAGCGTTTGACAGCATTTTTTTTGTGTCTTTTTGAAGCGCCAGTAGCGAGTGTCCAGAGAACTAATTTTGACGTATATTGCAAATGGCTGCGAGAGAAGTGTTTGTTTACTGTAAATTAATTTAGCATTTTGAATTAATTCGGTTCGAATTTAATGTTATTCTTGATAAATGCATTATACAAAAGTTATCAAGAATGATAACTATACAACAAGTACAAGTTTCGACATCACTTAGTTTTAGTACCACAGATACTCGCTACGTCCGACAGCGCCAAAATGGCGATTATCAAAGAGGCACAAAAGCACTTTGACAGCCGCCAGTCCAGTGGTATTAGTAGAGGTCAGTGGACACAGGCCTTCACTCGGCGGACTTCGGGCGGAGCACCGCCGTGTTCTCGTAGAGGCGATCGGCAGCGGCGGCGACCTCTCACGCCCGGCCCTGGTTCAAGCCATGGTCCGGGGCGAGAGGGAGTGGGAGGGAGGCAGTCACTTCCTTCTGCGAAGCAGTCATGCTAGCGAAGGAGGTGGCGGGACGGCTGAGGGAGAGAGCCTCACGTCCCAGCCGCCGCGGGAGACGCTCCGGGCGTCGGGAGCCGCGTGACGACTCCCGGCGCGGGCCTGCGGGCGGAGAGTAATGGGTAACGCTCCGTCCGATCAGGACCAGGCCCATGCCGGATGGCGCGTACGTGTTCCACGCGCGCCTCAAAGAGATGTCAGCAGTAAGGAAGGGGCCCGAAAGGGCCGAAGCCTGCCGGGGCAGCGGGATTGTCCGAAAGGGTTACCGCTACCCCGCAACACAAAGGGCTAAGGAAGGAACACGGGTGGGTTTTAGTCAGTAAGAGTCTGACACTCCCTTCTGCTCCACCCAGAGTGGGAGGGGTCATTTGATGATTTCCCATCCTCAAAAAAAAAAAAAGGCCTTCACTCTGTGAGGAGTGGGCCGTAATCCAAAACATGTTGATGTAACATGTTTTTGAATTTCTGGTTCTAGGACATGCTGGTTTCCTTACAATTATTTTTTCACCGTTTTGAGAGCAGTAGTGACGAAATAATTTACACAACGTATATTGCCTGACTGGATTTGAACCTACGACCTTTAACTCGTAATTCCACCACTGCTCCCGCTGTTCTATTTCAACTGACTGGGTTAATATATAAATCATATTTAGGCCCTCTTGTAGTGCGGTATGTAGGTATGATAACGTTTCCTCACTCCCCCCCGCATAATACGTATCGTGGCATCTCTGTCTCGCAGGCACTGGCCGGCCGTTGCGAGCTCCTGAACTGCTAGATTTTGTGTATATTTGTTTCATAGAAAAAAATAATAAGGAAATTATAAAATGGGTTCTTACCAAGCATTAAAAAACAATAAGGCTTATCTTTTGGTATAAATTTTACATGGTTTAACGATGTAGGTAATCTCTTCCTAGTTACGTTTTAAATAGTGTTTTTTTTTTTTTATCGAGCCAATTATTTTAATTTACTTTTCTATCTTCACACTTCTTATATTAACAACTAGCGGCCTGTCCCGGCTTCGCACGGGTAGACATTTATTTTTTAAACATTTTATTTTTTTCTTGCAATTATAAAAGTCTATATTAATCAGTGATAATGTAGCATTCAAATGGTGAAAGAATTTTTAAAATCGGTCCAGTACTTTTTGAGCCAATTCGTTACAAACATACATACAAATCTTTCCTCTTTATAATATTATAGTATACTAGCTTCTGCCCGCGACTTCGTCCGCGTAAATTTTTTTTTTCCCCGACCCACCCCGTCGCAACGTGTCGCCGGCCTGCGCTATTACTTCGTTTTCGCTTGGCGAAAACTTCAGACTTTTTTTCTTTTTGCTCAACTCCTAAGGGTCCTAGCGTCAAGTTTAATAAAATATAGCCTTCCTCAAGAACTGGGCTATCAAACGCAAAATTTGTATATATGCGACCAATACTTCCAGAGATAGAGAGCTTTCAAACCGTGTTTCAAAAAACAAACTCTTCAGCTTTATTATTAGTATTATTTTAAAACTATGATATCTCCTAAGATATACATTAAAATCAAATGATGTCAGAGGCAATTGTGTTCAAAATTAAATACATGTCATGAATAACGTATTTATTTGGATAAGGATTAATACCATGTTTATAAAAACACCTTCGCAAATAATGCATTATTTTAGAACAAATTTGGTTAGCATAAAAGAAGTTATAGTGAGCTAACCTTAAAAGATAGACATATGCTGTCGCGGACTTTTTTTTAAGGCTTTTAAAGGGGAACAATTCTGTCATATATGATTTTTGCGAAACTTTAACCGTTTACGCAGCGCACGCAGCGGAAGCTCTCAATAGGAAAAAAATCCCCCGATTTTGAAACATTCTTCATTGGTGCTCCGCTCCTGTTGGTTTTAGCGTAATGATATATAGCCTATAGCCTTTCTCGATAAATGGGCTATCTAACACTGAAAGAGTTTTTCAAATCGGACCAGTAGTTCCTGAGATTAGCGCGTTCAAACAAACAAACAAACAAACTCTTCAGCTTTATAATATTAGTATAGATATAGTATATAGTATAGTATATATATAGTAATATAGTATAGATAAGCACTATGCTGATAGAATCAGAAACAGTAAAAACGCTTACGTCCAAGCACACCGATTGGCAATCCCCGAGATTACATTGACAACAACATTCAAATAAATAATATACCATTAAAAACTCCGGATGACTTAGAAGAGGCGACAAATTATATAACAACACTTATTCAGGAAGCTTGTTGGATCAATACCCCGAAAAACAAAATAAAAGATCGGCATAGTAAAGATCGGCATAGTAACTATTTACTAGACATTAAACATGCTCTACTAGATAAATGCCGGCTTCGAAGAATTTGGCATCAAAGTAGGCTACGTCCGCGAGGTCTAGCTGAGTTTTGCATTATTTGTGTGAGTGCGCCTCAGGCCGATTGCCAAAAAGCAGTATAAATCGGTTTAAATCGAACAAAGGACGCGTCGCGCTCTAGGCCGCGAAAAAAAACAGCTGTTCCCTACATTTTGACGAGATAGACGAAGATAAATGTAGGGAACAGCTGATTTTTATTTCACGATTTCATGTTTGGTCCCATAATAAAAGTTGTTCATAATGATGAGTACAATGATCTCTTAAGAGGTTGCTGGTGTTTTTTAAATAACCCTGTATATGTGTGTACATAAATGGTAAAATAAATAAATCTATATATATACAAAGTTGATACGACAGATGGGCTTTCCTTTAAACTGCCTATACTAGGTATCATTATCAAGCTCTCTACCAAAAATCAATTAAATTGAAACAGTAGTTTAGTCGCAAATGATTTTTTAAGTTTTTGCACCGTTTGAACACGATGTATTTTTCCTAACAGCTGATTATGTCTATAGGCATAGGTCATGCACCTTAAAACGATAAATCTACGATACGTTGTTGCCGCTCTTAGGCAAGTCATAAACCAATACGTAGTACATAAGAGAGTGACAATCCTATTGGCAAAACATCACGTGCGTAAAAGAAATAGAAATAGGTCAGTGTGTTGCTATTGTATCTTAGATCCTTGCGACACAAAATACCGAAAGTACAGAAGTCCACGCTCGGCGGTCGCGCTATGGTTGTAAACTTTGGCTTATGCACAAAAAACTATCGTGGTAGTGGCACTCGCATCTAGTTGTTTGATTTATTGATGAGAAACGAAAAAACCAATAATAACTAAAATATTTTAATTTTAATGTTATTGTTACATTACAAATTTGTCACAAAGTGCTACAAAGTCATGTTCGCTTTTACTTTACGGCGCGTGACCGGGGGCCGGGGCGCTTACCTACCTACCTAACTACTGTGTTACGTTAATACAAACCATCGAAATACAAGCAAATACCTACTTACCTCTCTGAAACAACTGGTAGATTAAAAAACCACAATTCACCGTTTAATGTTGAATTTAAACAACCGTCCACTGAACAGTTATAATTTTTTTTTATTGCTCCATTTTTGCACTTCATAGACGCATGTCTCAAGCGGATGGCACTTGCGCTCGCACTAGTCCCAACCAGTCCGAGATATCGTGTCCGTGAGCGGTGTCTATGTGTGCGTTGCTCGAGCGCACTTTGTATGTAGATTGACTTCTGTACTCTCTGTATTTTGTGCTTGCGATCAGTAAGTGGGGCTTCCAAAAAACTTGTTTTTTCAGTGCGCCGACGCTACCCTTCCGGAACGTAGGTACGTACGCGGAAGCTCCTGCGCCCTTATTGTTTAGTCGAACTTGTGCGCTGACAATAATTGTGAATTTGTTTTGTTATTGTGATAGGACACTAAATAAGTTTGAGACAGTATTCCTTTTTTTTATTGTGACAGGACACGTAACTTGGGATTATTATTATTTAGTGTTAGTGTTTTTTTTTTTTGTAATTGACTGTTTTTACTGTGATAGTTAAACTTTGGTTGTGTGTGTGTATAATTAAAGTGTTCAAAAATACCTCGTGTAACTGACACGGCGTCAGAATACACTGACATGATTTTAATCTACGGCGAATGCCGTGGAAACGCAACGTTAGCTCTACGAACTTACAGAGAAAGGTATGGTGATAGCCGCAATTGCCCTAGGAATGCCCGCACCATACAGTTGGCAGTACAAAGATTACGGGTCAATAAACGTATAGTGCTGTAACAGGAGGGAGTGCCACCGCGGTAAATGCCCGCTGCTTGGGACGAAAGAATTTTAGACAATATTTCCCGCAGCCCGACGAGTCTCCACAGAGCCGCCCGGCAGTTTAGATGTTGCCATAGAACTATCCACAAGGTTCTAAAACGTAAAAAACGCAAACCTTCTAAATATCGGAAGGTGCAAACTTTTTTATCGAGAGACTTGCCGATCAGCAACAGTTACTGTCAATGGCTACTAAATAAAACATCCGAAGACCGTCATTTCTTAACTAATTTAATATGGACCGATGAGAGTACTTTTACTCGGACCGATCTGAAATCGGCAAAATCTCCGGTACTGCAGTTTGGAAAATCCACAGTGTGTTTCGAGTTACTGCCCGCGCGCGACGTTGGACGTTGCCACTTTGTATAGTTATCCAAGGTCAGTCACCAGGCCCAAGTTTTTATGAAGTTTGGGTTTCTCCTTTATTTACAAAGGGTGGTTGCGTTTTACTCTGATTTGTAAGCTATTTAGTTTGTTTGAAACAAAAAAATTCTCATTTATGGTGTTTTTATTTTTATACCGTATCGAATGAATATTAAACACGTATAGTTTACGTAGTGTAATTTAATGCCCCTCTGTCGTATCAACTCTGTATATATATAAAATGCTAATGTGCGTACGTAAAGACAGGATTTTCTCTATCTCCACTAACTCCAATCAACTTCCCGTTGGGTTGGTAAATACCTCTTGGTCTCCCGGTGGGAGTAAGGGAGTTTGGTCGCGGTGGGTGGAAGTGGGTGATTGTGGGTGCTGAAAATGTAGAAAAATATATATCTGCCCTCTTCTAACTCATGAGAACTTCCGGAAATGATATAAAAAACACTTAATTGTGTGCAACTGTTATAGTCGATCTGGAATGTTCTAGAAAGTTCTAAAAATTTCTGGAATGATCTAGAAATTTCTAAAATGTGTAAAACTCCTGTAATCGGTCTAGAAGATCCAGATCGAAGTAATCTACATCTGAATGTTCTAGAGTATTTATTTATTTTATTTATTTATTTATTTATATATACTTTATTGTACACCAGAAAATACTTAACAAAAAAAAACTGGTACTAGAAATTTCGATATCCGATGGTATATATGTAAACCGAAACTCAGCGACTTTTCGTCAGTTAAATCGTATTTACAGTCGAGAGAAGGTTAATCGGAGTTAAGAGTGAACAGTGGTCAAATGAATTGAAGTGATTTTGACAAGTGCAAAAGAAGGACCAGCATATTTCCAAACATTCTTATCTATACTATAATAATAATATTATAAAGAGGAAAGACTTGTATGTATGTTTGTAACGAATTGGCTCAAAAAGTACTGGACCGATTTTAAAAATTCTTTCACCATTTGAATGCTACATTATCACTGATTAATATAGGCTTATTTAATTTCAAGAAAAAAAAATGTTTAAAAAATAAATGTCTACCCGTGCGAAGCCGGGACAGGCCGCTAGTACTTAAATAAAAAGTTATTAGCCAAAAAAGATTCGTTTTTCTTGCTATTTTTGACGTAACTTTGGATGTAAATAAGTAATAAAAGAACTGTAAAATCTTCAAAACTCAGTCCGTACCAACAAGGCTCAGTTATCAAAGAGATCAATAAGCTTTATTTATAATTGATTTATGCAGTGGTTTTTTCATAAAACTTGATTTTTCGACGCACTGTTCAATTTTTTTAGGAGACGGTCTACTAATACCAATTTAGCAGTATTTCTCGAAAATGTAGTCCGTGATATGGATGGGGGTGGGCAGGTTGACGTGATCTACACGGATTTCGAAAAAGCCTTCGGCCGCGTGGGTCCCGACATTCTTCTACGTAAGCTGCAAGACCTTGGAAATTGCGGTAACTTGCTCAGATGGTTCGAGTCATACCTAAGGAATCGGTCTCAAATTGTTACATTGGGCGGAGTAAGGTCTAACTGCATAACCATACCATCGGGTGTGCCACAAGGCTCAATTTTGGCACTTCTTTTATACTCTGCCTACCTATATGATATAGGAGCGCATGTTCTTGATGCAAGGTTCCTGACGTATGCAAACAACACCAAAATTTTTTATGACTATAAAAATAAGCATGACTGTGAGAAGCTACAAAACGACTTCAACAGATTATCTTATTACTATATTACCAATAGAATCAATTTGAACGTAAGAAAATGTCATATAACCTTTATTAGGAAGCGAAATCTCATTAACTACAGCTATAAACTTAGTGGTGGCATTATTGTGCGGTGCAATGTTATCAGGGATCTTGGTGTCGTCCTAGACTCAAAACTTCTGTATTCGGAGCATGTGTCCTATGTCGTCAGCAAGGCATACAAAAACCTAGGATTTATTATGCGTACATGTAAATTATTTACTGATATACATTTCATCAAGATACTTTATTTTGCGTACATACGCAGTATTTTAAAATACCTACTGTGTTGTTGAATTTTCGAAAAAAAGCACTTTTTCGAATGACATAAATGGAACGACGTCTAGTAATAGAGGCCATCGCAGCCGCACGCGCACTTGCCGGTGATAGACACGGCACCACAAGCAGCCACAGGACCTTCGAACCACACAGCGCCCATGATGGGGACTTGACCGGCGACGGCGGTAGTACCGCAGACTGGCAGCTCACCAGCGACCGCCACGTTGCCTTCACCGGCGCCGCCGTACGGGGCGGCAAGTCCACGACCGGCGGCAGGATACGCAAGTCCATCATAAGGCCATACCGGAGCAGCTAAGCCGCACGGACCAGCAGAAACTGGCCCGTAAGCACCACATAGGCTGAATACATTCTGCAAAAATAATATTCATAATTATTTATCTACACATACATTTACACCCAAAAACATTGAATAGAATAAAAAATCGTTTAAAAACTAAAGTTGAAATACAAAACAAACAATCACTCACCTGGACCAAGCAAGCTTGGATGCAGAGCAGCAGAACAGTGAAGGAAGACATGTTTGACGGTTGTTCAACGAAAGCTGAAGACTGAATGATGACCCAAAATTGTTGTCGCATTTTATACTCGGCCCTTAGGTGATATCAACTACGTTTTCGAAATTTGGAAAACGTGATGATATGTCTCAAATAAAATCAAATGTCTGTTAGTAAATAGTAGGTCTTATCGTGCTTACACAAGCTATTAATTAATTACACTTACCTACATACTACCTACTTTTCTTGGAACTTGATAACATAATTGAGTATTTAAAGCCTCCAACAGTTGCACTGAACATCATTCTTGTGTCAGCACTCGAAACAAACTACAATGTCTGTCAAAGCTATCCTCGTCCTCTGCGCTCAGGCGCTCCTGTTCAAGGTGAGAAGTATTCTATTATAAGTAACATAATTATTTCATCATTTGATTACATTCACAAGTTGTGTTACTACTACCATCATAATATTAATGTTTGTTGTATAAGTGTGTAACAAAATATTTTAACAAATTCCAGTCCGCATTCGGCCAGTGCACCAGCCGCGCTGCGGTTGCTGATATCTCCGGACTAGCTGCTCCCTACGGTTTGGCCGCCCCTTGTGGCTTGGCTGCTCCTGCTTGGGCATATGATGGACTCGCCTACCCTGGTGCTGGCTGCGCAGGCCGAGGCCTGGCTTACGATGGAATCTACGCCCCCGCCCTGGAGTTCAGTCCCACCAGTGGCGGCGCTCTACCTGTCTGCAGCTCCTCCGCCATCGCTCCGGTCGGTATCTCCGTGGCGTCTGACAACGTTTATGAGGGTATCCTGGCTGTGGGTGGTGAGCTGCCGTTCGTGGGTACTGTTGGTATTGAAGGTGTGGTGCCTTCTGCCGGTGCTGGCGCCGTCAACCATGCCTGTGGCAATGGCAGGAACATCTTGATCAGTGAGCCTGCTGCTTTCGGTCCTGGTGCCGCCTTCGCTCCCGCTGCTCTTGCCGCTCCTGGCCTCGGTCTTCATGGTGGTTGGGCTGGCAGAGGTTGTGGCTGCGCCATCTAAGAATTTATTCGATTATGAAAACTGATAGATATTCATAACTTCTTCAACTTAATAAATCAATACGCATTTATAATTTTGATTCTTTTATTTTTCAACAACTTCTTGGTGGATTAATGCCACCACAATTTTATTGGGGAAAAGAAATATGTGTAATGAATTACACACATCAAAAGTGTCTAGGGATCAACATATATTTTTGCAATAACTTTTCTCCTGATTGATATTAATTAAAATTTTCTTTAAGGATTCATCAAATAAAGTGTTTTCGTTTGTCACAGTAACGATAAACCAAGTCACCTTTGCATTAATAAATAAATTTGCCATTTTCCTAATAAAGGGATTTTTGACATTTGAACCACTAACACAAAAGTTCGAAAAAAAGACTGAAATAACAGTTTTCTCTAAAATTTTATTGGGTAACTTAAACAATTAATAATCTGTGTTTCTACCGCGAACACTAACAACACAAGAACATCGGTTTGGCATACTCAAAATGAGTTCATCCAAATCACGCTGTGGAATGGCCGCCCATGTTCGTTGCAACAACAAAAAAAGGTCTTCTTGCGACTGGATACCCTCCATATTCGGCAGAGCTCTTCTCTGTAGCATATCCCATGCATGCTCAATCGGGTTCAAGTCTGGCGACTGAGCAGGCCAGGGCAGGACATTGATGTTAGCTGCGGCGAGAGTCTGTCTTACAACTCTTGCGGTGTGCGGTCGTGCATTATCATGCATTAACTGAAATAAGGGACCGATTTGCACTTGTAGAGGAACGATGACGTCTGATACAATCGTCTCAGCATAAATTTGAGCGTTGAGGTTGCCTCTGATCCAAATCAACTCAGTTCTTCCGCCGATCCAAATACCCGCCCATACCATGATGGTTCCACCACTATAAGGATGGACTTCCTGGCAGGATTTTAATCGCTGTTGGCGTCCAGGGGTTCTCCAGTGTCGTATACGTCTTGTATCCGGTCTCATACCAAAACGAGACTCATCAGAAAAGCACACGAAACGCCATTGTTCTTCTGCCCAATTTCTGTGTTCAAGAGCCCATTGATATCGAATCCTACGATTGTGCATTGCTATAGGTGGTACCCGTAGCGGTCTTCGGGAATGAAGGTTCACTTCATGCAAGCGGTTTCTGACTGTTTGGTCGCTAATTAAGTTCCCTGAAGAGTGATGAAGCCTCACGGCTAACATCATGGCGGTTATTGTTGGAGCTCTTCGAGTTAAGATTTGAATGTATCGGTCTGGTCTCCGTGTGGTGCAGCGATACCGTCCTCCATGGCGCTCAGCCACGGTACCAGTGCTTCGGTAACGTGTCCAAAGTCGACTGATAACACTCTGACTTGTATTCAGAGCTAAAGCCACAGTACGTTGCCGGGAACCAGCTTCTATCATTCCCACGGCTCTGAGCATTTCTTCCCTGCTTAAATGACGTCGCCGCTCCATAATAACGTTGGTTTTAATCAGTAGTAGGGAAACAGTAGCACTAATAATGTCTTCAATGCGTTGTATGTTTTTATAGGGAAAATATTGACAGCTGATTTTCATCTTTTACTCGAATTTGATTCACAGTTCCTGATTCAAATTATGAAATGCACCAAAAAGGATCCATATAAATTTATAAAATCATAAATTTATTACAAAGCCACATCTCAATCTCAAGAAATCCGCATAAAAATGCTTGATCCCTAGACACTTTTGATGTGTGTATGTTATAATAAGAGTCGATTTCAGGACAAAACAAAAGTGTTAGTTGCATAACGTGGCATAATCGGAATTACCGAGGCAGGGTATCGCAAGCTTGGGGACAAGAAAGCAACTTGGAAGTGCTGAAAGTGCAGTATCTGCAAAACTGGGTTGGCGAGTCCTTCTAATCCATTCCCTGGGAAAGCTGCACACGGTGATTTGAAAAACATCCATCAGAAGCTCCGCAAACCCACGGAACAGTTAGCATCGTTACCTTTTTAATAGAAAAAGTAAAGACGATCCAAGCGAATATTTCTGACCTCAAAAGCATGAAGGACGAGATTGTAGGAATTCAAAAATCTCTAGACTACGTCCATGGTACGGTTGGAGAGCTCACGGTTAAATTGGAGGACGTTGACAAACAAATCGAGTCCCTACAAGAAACTAAGGAGGACGTCTCACGCTTCGAAATGCGATTTGGGCGGTTGGAATAAAGCATACGCGAGAGTGAGCAGAGATCGCGACTAAATAATATTGAGATTAAGGGAGTCCCGGTCACAGAATCGGAGAACCTCTTTGCTATTGTTGCTAAAATTGGCGGATTTGTACACTATATAAGGCTACTCACACACATACATTTAATTACGCATACATTCGCAACATCACAATACGTCGCTCGGTGCCTCCGCTCCCATACTTTGATCGTCCTCTGCGCCGTGAGCGGGAAGAGTGTATTCAATTGCACTGCCGCGGCCAGGCTTTTTCGATATAACGCCTTGGAATTGTCGTAAGCATTTGATTATTTTGTTTATGCTTATTGTTTGCGTCTAGGTATATTTGTAAAAAATAGTGAGTATAATCATGATTTTATTATGATAAGTATAGGTAATATGATGTATGTAAGTATGTATTATTACCTATATATCTATATGGTAGATACTTATTATTTTAGTTGCATAAAAAAAAGGAACCTACCTAAACAGATCGATGAGGATTTTCAATGAGGCATCGGCGTCTCGGGAAACTACTCCAGATCCTTTCAGTGATACAGGTGAACATGGATCTGATGCAGATTATGACCCGGAGCCAGGAGGGTCAATATATGTAATATATACGGGTGGTATATAACACAATCATCGTTAAGGACGTCAACGTGGTTAGACGCTGTTCTTTATTTATGTACTTACTATACGTGGATTGCATATGACACAACATGGAAAAACGTCGACGTGTAGTAACGGTTGTGTCACATTTCATCTTTGCTTGTATTTGAACGTCACTAATCGTCATTTATTTTGTATGAGAAAATAGTGTGCCGCACAACACACATTTGCCAAGTCTATGGCTGGATTTGGTGTAAAGACTTTTTCAAGGTGCCATGCAAATGCGTCTACCTTTTCCTGGGATGCTCGCGCCCACCCTGATGCAGTTTTAAGAGGAGGCCTAGCATTATGAGGCCAGTTATGGTTTTTAGTGAATTTCCACTATTAATAGTTCGTTGAAGCAGTGGTGGTGGTAGTGGTGGTTAAGGTAAACTAGTCGCGAGCTCGAACTCACTGGTGGTCATGGCCAAAAAGCACGCTGTCTCACCTGGCATCATGTCCAACAGCGCTAGTATCAGTGATGCTCTGGTTCTCATGCACAGAAACTTACATTGGGGAACTCTGGCAACATAATTTATTTGATCCTTCGAGGCTTTGCACTTGATTATGCCGCCAATCTTAGCAACAATAGCAAAGAGGTTCTCCGATTCTGTGAACGGGACTCCCTTAATCTCAATATTATTTAGTCGCGATCTCTGCTCACTCTCGCGCATGCTTGATTCCAACCGCCCAAATCGCATTTCGAAGCGTGAGACGTCCTCCTTAGTTTCTTGTAGGGACTCGATTTGTTTGTCAACGTCCTCCTATTTAACCGTGAGCTCTCCAACCGTACCATGGACGTAGTTTAGAGATTTTTAAACTCCTACAATCTCGTCCTTCATGCTTTTGAGGTCAGAAATATCCGCTTGGATCGTCTTTACTTTTTCTATTAAAAAAGGTAACGATGCTAACTGTTCCGTGGGTTTGCGGAGCTTCTGATGGATGTTTTTCAAATAACCGTGTGCAGCTTTCCCAGAGGATGGATTAGAAGGACTCGCCAACCCAGTTTTGCAGGTACTGCACTTCCAGCACTTCCAAGTTGCTTTCTTGTCCCCAAGCTTGCGATACCCTGCCTCGGTAATTCCGATTATGCCACGTTATGCAATTAACACTATTGTTTTGTCCTGAAATCGACTCTTATTATAACCCAATTCATTACACATTTCTTTTCCCCAATAAAATTGTGGTGGCATTAATCCACCAAGAAGTTGTTGAAAAATAAAAGCATCAAAATTATAAATGCGTATTGATTTATTAAATTGAAGAAGTTATGAATATCTATCAGTTTTCATAATCGAATAAATTCTTAGATGGCACAGCCACAACCTCTGCCAGCCCAACCACCATGAAGACCGAGGCCAGGAGCGGCAAGAGCAAGGGGAGCGAAGGCGGCACCAGGACCGAAAGCAGCAGGCTCACTGATTATGGCGTTCCTGCCATTGCCACAGGCATGGTTGACGGCGCCAGCACCGGCAGAAGGCACCACACCTTCAATACCAACAGTACCAACGAACGGCAGCTCACCACCCACAGCCAGGATACCCTCATAAACGTTGTCAGACGCCACGGAGATACCGACCGGAGCGATGGCGGAGGAGCTGCAGACAGGTAGAGCGCCGCCACTGGTGGGAGTGAACTCCAGGGTGGGGGCGTAGATTCCATCGTAAGCCAGGCCTCTGCCTGCGCAGCCAGCACCAGGGTAGGCGAGTCCATCATATGCCCAAGCAGGAGCAGCCAAGCCACAAGGGGCGGCCAAGCCGTAGGGAGCAGCTAGTCCAGAGATATCAGCAACCGCAGCGCGGCTGGTGCACTGGCCGAGTGCGGACTGGAATTTGTTAAAATATTTTGTTACGCACTTATACAACAAACATTAATATTATGATGGTAGTAGTAACACAACTTGTGAATGTAATCAAATGATGAAATAATTATGTTACTTATAATAGAATACTTCTTACCTTGAGCAGGAGTGCCTGAGCGCAGAGGACGAGGATAGCTTTGACAGACATTGTAGTTTGATTTGAGTGCTGACACAAGAATGATGTTCAGTGCAACTGTTGGAGGCTTTAAATACTCAAATATGTTATCAAGTTCCAAGAAAAGTAGGTAGTATGTAGGTAAGTGTAATTAATTAATAGCTTGTGCAAGCACGATAAGACCTACTATTTACTAACAAAGAAACACTTGATTTTATTTGAGACATATCATCACGTTTTCCAAATTTCGAAAACGTAGTTGATATCACCTAAGGGCCGAGTATAAAATGCGACAACAATTTTGGGTCATCATTCAGTCTTCAGCTTTCGTTGAACAACCGTCAAACATGTCTTCCTTCACTGTTCTGTTGCTCTGCATCCAAGCTTGCTTGGTCCAGGTGAGTGATTGTTTGTTTTGAATTTCAACTTTAGTTTTCAAACGATTTTTAATTCGATTCAATGTTTTTGGGTGTAAATGTATGTGTAGATAAATAATTATGACTATTACTTTTGCAGAATGTATTCAGCCAGGCATGTGGTGCTTACGGACCAGTTTTTGCTGGTCCGTGCGGCTTAGCTGCTCCGGGACGGGCTTATGATGGACTTGCGTACCCCGCTGCCGGTTGTGGACTTGCCGCCCCGTACGGCGGCGCCGGTGAAGGCAACGTGGCGGTCGCTGGTGAGCTGCCAGTCTGCGGTACTACCGCCGTCGCTGGTCAAGTCCCCATCATGGGCGCTGTGTGGTTTGAAGGTCCTGTGGCTGCTTGTGGTGGCGTGTCTATCACCGGCAAGTGCGCGTGCGGCTGCGATGGTTTCTATTACTAGACGTCGTTCCATTTATGTCATTCGAAAACTTAAAAATTAATCAATTTTATTATTCTTGCAGAAACATAATTCTTTTCTTGTTATACTTTTTAAAACAATCAAACCGTGCTTGTTTTCGAAAATTCAACAACACAATAGGTATTCTAAAATACTGCGTATGTACGCAAAATAAAGTATCTTGATGCAATGTATATCAGTAAATAATTTACATGTACGCATAATAAATCCTAGGTTTGTATGCCTTGCTGACGACATAGGACACATGCTCCGAATACAGAAGTTTTGAGTCTAGGACGACACCAAGATCCCTAATAACATTGCACCGCACAATAATGCCACCACTAAGTTTATAGCTGTAGTTAATGAGATTTCGCTTCCTAGTAAAGGTTATATAACATTTGCTTACGTTCAAATTGATTCTGTTGGTAATATAGTAATAGGTGGCTCGTTTAGATGCCAATGTATACGTTTTTATAATAAACTTCCTAGTCACATTCAAGAACTAAGCTTAAATAAATTCAAATCTTTTATAAAGCGTAAACTATGCCAAAAAGCCTATTATACTGTAAATGACTTTATTGAGGACAAAATTTGCGCAATTGTTTGTTATCCTGAAGAAATAAAAAAAAAATGCTTGGGATTGAGCTGCTCCAATAAGTTTAGACTGCGAATGTTGTTTTATTTTATTTTGCGATTTTACACTTCTTTTTTTTTTTTTCTTAATATCTATTTACATAAACAATGACATGAACATTTACTATTTACTGTGTAAAGTATTATATTATTTTATTTATTGTGAATGTGAGGACTATGTGGGTCATTGTTTCCGTTTTAATCATGGTCTGGCGGTTTGAGTAATTTATGCGGCCTACCCAAATGTCCTTTCTTTGGTATTGTTCGTCGAATCGTTGAGCTCCCTAAGTTTGAGTTGAGCAGCATGATTACTGACAAATGCGTGCACTGACTGGACAGGTCCACTCAAATTTGTGTGGTTCTTTCCTCAAAAGACCATTTCAGACACCAATCTACATGGTCCTCAAAATGATCTGACCAAGACTATTTCTGGATTTATAAATACACATTGACATTGATAAATTTTACATATACAGTGACATGAATATTTACTTTGTAAAGTATTATATTATTTTAATGACTGTGAATGTGAAGACTATGTGGGTTATTTTTTTTTTTTTGCCTTTTCTTCTTTTTTTTTTATTTTCTCAGATAGTTTTAGTCATGGTCTGGCAGTTTGAGTAATTTATGCGAACCACCCAAATGTCCTTTCTTTGGTATTGTTCGTCGAATCGTTGAGCTCCTTAAGTTTGAGTTGAGCTGCATGATTACTGACAAATGCGTGCACTGACTGGACAGGTCCACTCAATCGGTGTGGTTCTTTCCTCAAAAGACCATTTCAGACACTAATCTACATGGTCTCCACATGATCTGACCAAGATTATGTCTGGACTTTAAAAGAGACTGTGACCTCTGAGTTTGTTTCGGCCTTTCTTCTCAGAGTAGTCAGTTAGGAAACGCCGACCTCATCTCGTTTTAAAAAATATGATTGACATGTAAAAGTGTTTGTACAAACCTACTTACAGAAATAAAATCATTTATCATTTATAAGATAATCGGTTTAAGTCGTTTTGTAGCTTCTCACAGTCACGCTTATTTTTATAGCCATAAAAATTTTGGTGTCGTTTGCATACGTCGGGAACCTTGCATCAAGAACATGCGCTCCTATATCATATAGGTAGGCAGAGTATAAAAGAAGTGCCAAAATTGAGCCTTGTGGCACACCAGATGGTATGTTTATGCAGTTAGACCTTACTCCGCCCAATGTAACAATTTGAGACCGATTCCTAAGGTATGACTCGAACCATCTGAGCAAGTTTCCGCAATTTCCAAGTTCTTGCAGCTTACGTAGAAGGATATAGTAACCCACGCGGCCGAAGGCTTTTTCGAAATCCGTGTAGATCACGTCAACCTGCCCACACCCATCCATATCACGGTCTACATTTTCGAGAAATACTGCTAAATTGGTATTAGTAGACCGTCCCCTAATAAACCCTTGTTGCGGAATTAATTTAGATATGGTAGGATAAATAAAGTTGTGTACTATTTTCTTCATTACTTTTCCCATAACATTCAGATTTGATATAGGACGATAATTTTCTACGGAGTTTCACAATGTGCGCAGTTTTCAAATATGTAGATGGACAGTATTCCTCACGAAAACATCTATTGAAAATATAAGTGATTGGTAAAGAGAGCGACTTGGCACATTTAACGAAAAAGCGAAGTGGTATAGTGTTACTTCCATTTGACGTATCCAGATTCTCCAGGAGTTTCAGCATCCTCGCACTGTCAATGGACAAGCTATGCAGAGTGTCGCCGCATGTATCACAGTCAGTCGAGAAAAGAGTGTAAGTCCCGAGCCTGTAATGCTATTCTGTAAAAAGATCACCGTGAAAACTTAGGTGAAGTGAGCTTAAAGTGAGCTGTCAATAGTGTCAATCGCGTCAATCGCTAGCATCAGCAGTGCTATTCTGTAAAAATCTCACCGTGAAAACTAAAGGGAAGTGAGCTGTCATTTCACCTGATGTTAGGGATTGCCTCCATTGATAGCTCACTTCACGCTCACTTCAGCTATGTAATCACGGTGAAATTTTCAAAGAATCTAGAGGCTGGTGGAATGACAGCTCACTTCACCTAAGTTATCACGATCTTTTTACAGAATATCACCGCTGCTGCTAAATTTTTTATAGAAAAAGTCATTAAAAGCGTTACAAATTTCGGCCTCACTAGTCAATTGGGTATTATCGTGCGTCATGTATTTAGGATAACTACTTTATTCTTTAACTTTAACGTACGCCCAAAAATATTTAGGTGAAGTTTTTATGTTCTCTTGTGATCTGTATAGGTATAAGGTGTAACATAATTAACGCAAGACCTCATACACCCCAATTAAAGTATTGAGTTAAAACCATAATATAATGACCAAAACATTTAAAATTGAGTCTTATTGCCTTGAAATAAGGTTTAATTTTATTTGGCGAAATCTGCGGCTAGTATAAAAATACATAATTTTTGAAAAAATACCTATATTAAAAGTTACTGAAATCAATTCAGTAGTCAATTATGAACAAACTACTTTCAGGACTTGCGTTTATTCTGTTAAAACCTGTATATAATTCTTATGACCCTCCATTTGCATTTGTTTTAAAGAAAAAGTAGCATCATGGGGGTTTTTATATTTTTCCATTGCTTGTGCGTTTTACTTTTCCTTAATAACATTAATTATTGCTCGACTATACCAGACAGGGTAGCTATAGGTACCCTCAATGGTGACTTTTGGTACAAATTTATTATTTATCAATAATGGTATTAATCTCAGAATAGAACAATTCTATTACACGCTCAAGTTGTATAACATTATTACAGACTATTCCCCAATCACTCTTAAATAGTTCGTTGTTAATGACTTCATAGTTTCTCTTCTTATAAACATGTTTTTCAAATAACTAACGAGCCGCGATCGCGTCTAAATAAATCATAACATTCTCTGTGAAGGTGCAGTCACTGGTGACTGTAAGAACGGAATACAGTCCAAAAAGCGTTACTTAACGGGCTGGAATAAGTTTGTGAAGGACGCACACGGACAAGCTCGGCTTGATTTTCAAACCTGCACGTTTTTTGGTAGGCCGAAAAATGGTGACTTGTATGAAAAAATGGTGGAAAGTAGAAGGGTTTTTAAAAGTAAATTGAAATGGTGTCAAAAAATAACAAGGACGAAATAAAAATGAACATCATTGAAAGTCAACATGACGCAGAGAATTTTGGTAGTTTTTGGAAAGCCACGAACAGTTTGAAAATCAGATCGGGTCTGCCTGTGAGTGTTGAGGGCCTTAGTGATCCTAATGATATCGCCAACCTATTCAGCAGAGCCTTTAGGCCGCTGCCTGGAATTTTGCGGGCAGCGGGGCGGCAGCGGCGGCGGCGCGGGAGCGGCAGGATCTTATGCGTACATTTAAATGGACCGGTTCTCGAAAACAGCGGCGCGGGAGCGGGCAACGAGCGGTGCACTCAAGGCAATCGGCGACCGCCCGCGCCGCCGCCGCTGCCGCCCCGCTGCCCGCAAAATTCCAGGCAGTGGCCTTAAGGTTGGGTCTCCCCTAGGTACGTCGTCTGACGGACCGGAGGTAGTGGAGGAGGTGGAGGTGGAAATGGTTGAATTGACATAAATGTTAAGTATGAGTTTGAACAATTAAAACATGTAGTCTTCTAAAAATTCGATAACACTTAAATACGCAATTTGATCTAGGAATATCATTAATTGATGTTTAGTGCATTATGATTATACAAATACCGTTGCTACGATAATTTATTAATCAACCATAACTAACCATAATACATAACTCTCGCGCATAAGTGCAGATTTTGCACTATGTGAGCAGAGTTTACTATGTAAGTACTATCTCGTCTGTTTCGCGAAATTGTGTCTCTCGACGAGGAAATAGCAGTGCTATTCTGTAAAAATCTAACCGTGAAAACTAAGGTGAAGTGAGCTGTCATTCCACCTGATGTTAGGGTTTGCCCCTATTGTTAGCTCACTTCACCTAAGTTATCACGGTGAGATTATTTCCAAATCGATCGGCTCAATCAATCAACTCAGCCTATCGCAGTCCACTGCTGGACCTAGATCTCTCCCAGACTGCGCCACAACATCCTGTCCTCCGCCTTCCTCATCCAGTCCATTCCAGCCACTTTCTTTAGGTCGTCCGTCCATCTAGCTGGGGGACGTCCTACACTACGCTTGCCGATACGCGGTCTCCACTCAAGGACTCGTCTGCTCCACCGGCCATCGGTCCTTCGACAAACATGGCCAGCCCACTGCCACTTCAGTTTGCTCACTCTGCAAGCTATGTCGATAACTCCGGTTCTTTTCCGGACAATTTCATTCCTGATTTTATCCTTCAAAGAGACTCCGAGCATACGAGTAGTTCGCTCCATAGCGCGCTGAGCGACCTTGAATTTGATTCGATCGGCTAGTCGGATTTAATTGAACAATCTCATGTTTGATTTACAAACATGTGTTGTGGTATGATTTCAAATTACTGATAAGGTGGCTATAGTTTGTGGTTTCTTAACACTTTATTTTAATAAGTTTCCTATTGTAATGATTTATTAACTAACTAAGTATAATATGTCAATATATCGTTTTCAAGGCTATAAGCCACGATAAGCAACTAACACTATTGCTATTGACATAAATATTGCCTAATACTAACACAACACATTATATAATTTTGTCCGTTTTGTAATTTCTTACATCCTAGCACAGACTACTTAGAGATACTATGTATCAGACGACCCACTCCCAGAAAAAAATGGTTAGTAGAGATTGTCAAAAGTTGGAAGTTTAGAACATGACAGTTCGTTTTTTTTTTATTTGGGTGTTGACTTATTAGCTAAGGCTCACACAGACAGCTTCAATTACTCCGCTGGTAGTGTATTCGGATCTCATGTTTTTTTGCTGTTAGCAGAAAAAAAACCAATGAGCTCTTAGATGAGCTTCATCGTTATTACCGGGGAACTACTCAGAAATACTTATGTAAATGAAATACAGCAAATACTTGTTAAAATTTTTATTTTTTAATTTATGTTAATTAAATATGTAGCTTTGAGCCGATACTTCTCACTGATGAACCTATTTTCAAAGTGTTTGTGGCATACACATAGTTTTTGAAATTCTTGCTCAGAAACCAATTTTTGAGTCTTATATCATTACAAGGAAACGGATGCATATTAACGACCTTTCGTTTAGCACCACAATGTTCAATACAACACTTGTACACTCTTTTTGCACTACCGATGCAAAATATTACAGTTTAAAATCATTGAGAGGATAGGTAAGTACGGAAATTAATCAACGCTGACTTCACTCGATCAACAACAAAACGGTAATGGTGGTAGCGTAAAAGTCGAAAACTTAGTCGACAACCGCTTTAATTTGACAGTGACATTTGTAAATTGTCTATAGTTTTGGCACCGGGTGTAAGAAGGGTGAAGAATGATAGAAGGGGGCGAGGAGACCTGTCATGTTCAAGAAGTTTATAGATAAAAGTGGAGGCAACACTTTATACACCTAAGTGAAACCGACTGTGGGCTGACGCTCTTTTTCTGAATATATACATAAGACAAAGAAAACATATATCACTGTCTCGTTCTTAAGTGCGTATTTAGAAAGAGAGTGACAGCCCACAGTCGGTTTCACTTATGTATTTAGAGTGTTGCCTCCATTTTTATCTACAAGCTTCTTGGTCATGTTCTATTCTTCCAACCATAGAGGATACGGTTGAATTTTTTTGTTCTAAGTTTGCATGCCGTGCATCCTAGTTTCTTTGGTGCATGTTGGCGAAATGTTTAATGTTGCCACTACATTAAAGAGTAAAACGTTAGTTGAGGATGATATTCTCATAGCACGTACTTAAGTCTATTTCCTGTTTAGTAATTATTCTATCACTTTTAAATTAAATTACATTATTTTTTTAAGTACGCTGTACCGGTACAGCGTCATAAGTGTATGCTGCACCGGACGACGTCATTACGTCAGCGCCGGCTGTCGCTGAAAACCAGCGCTGGGCTCTGTCTTGCACAGGGTCGCAGCATAATGCTGAGCGATAGCCGTTTTGCGTGGAGGTGATGCATGTTTCCCCTACCTTTTATTTATTTTATTTTTGTGTAGTTCTTTTATTGCGCCATGTTCACCGCAAATAAACGTATTTTCTTTCGTTCTTTCTATTGTTTTGTCCTGAAACTGACTTGTATTATAACATAATTCATTCACACATATAATTTCTTTTTAACCGACTTCATAAAAGGAGGAGGTTATCAATTTGACGGTATGTTTTTTTTTTTGTGTGTTTGTTTCGCGATTACTCCTCCTACCCTGGTCTCGAGGTGGTCCCATTGTCTTCGTTCATTGTCTAAGTCGGAATCTGATGAGGGGATCCCATGGAAATTGAGGGAAACCCTCAAATTTTATAGGCACATTTATAGCAATTTGGGTATTTTTATAGTAATTCGTGCATTTGCTCTCGGAAAGCACCATTTGGTAAAGTGGAACTGATGATGAAGACCATAGAGGCAATCGGAACTACTCAATAATAAGTATTTCACAGGTTGCGATTCGATTAGGTACTTTAATGTTGTTGCTAAGCAATGTAGCTCGTCAAATGCGTATGGTGGTGTGGAGCTGATAATAACTTTTCAATCAGCTCCAGTTCTCCTGGTTCTTACTAGGAGAACTCCTCAACAATTAACGTCTTTGCATCGGGAAAAGCAATATTTTGTAAAAGGTGATGAGCAGTTGACATTAGGCTATTGTAACTTAGATAAATTACACACTGACCCACTAAAAAGTGAAAAATAAAAACTTTTTACAAAAAAAACAACTGACTTCCAAAAAAAACACTACAAAGTGAAAAATAAATTTAATTTCAGAGGTCGGTGTCAAAAAATTAAAATGCGGAACCAGCGACACCGACTTCGGAAATTAAAGTTATTTTTCACTTTGTAGTGTTTTTTTTGGAAGTCGGTTGTTTTTATTTATTTATTTAATACTTCAAGCACATACATGTACAGAGGCGGACTTAATGCCATAGGCATTTTCTACCAGTCAACCTTTGGGTGATGCAGAGACAAACAGTAGTAGGTGCAATCATTACAGGAATAAATATTTTAAATATAAACATACGCAGAACCCTATTTAAACTATAAATATAATATATACCTAATTACATATAAATATAAGCACAAATACATAATTATACATAAATAAATGAATATATTAAAAAGAAATAAGACAAACAATGAGAAAATATTAGCGTTGTGATGATACTGCCAGCTTCTTGCGAAAGTGCTCGCGTGTTTTTTTTTTTTGTAAAAAGTTTTTATCCCCCATTTATTTGTGGTGGCACCAATCCACCAAAAAGTTGTTGAAAAATAAAACAATCAAAAATATAAATGTGTATTTATTTATTATGTTGAAGAAGTTATGAATATCTATCAGTTTTCATAATCAAATAAATTCTTAGATGACGCAGCCACAATTTCTGCCAGCCCAACCTCCATGAAGACCGAGGCCAGGAGCGGCGAGAGCAGCGGGAGCGAAGGCGGCACCAGGACCGAAAGCAGCAGACTCACTAATCATGGCGTTCCTGCCATTGCCACAAGCATGGTTGACGGCGCCAGCACCGGCAGAAGGCACCACACCTTCAATACCAACTGGACCCACGAACGGCAACTCACCACCCACAGCCAGAGCACCCTCGTAAACTTTATCAGACACTACGGAGATACCGACCGGAGCGATGGCGGAGGAGCTGCAGACAGGTAGAGCGCCGCCACTGGTGGGACTGAACTCTAGGGTGGGGGCGTAGATTCCATCATAAGCCAGGCCTCTGCCTGCGCAGCCAGCACCAGGGTAGGCGAGTCTATCATATGCCCAAGCAGGAGCAGCCAAGCCACAAGGGGCGGCCAAGCCGTAGGGAGCAGCTAGACCAGAGATATCAGCAACCGCAGCGCGGCTAGTGCACTGCCCGAGTGCGGACTGGCATTTGTTAAAATATTTTGTTACGCACTTATACAACAAACATTAATATTATGATGGTAGTAGTAACACAACTTGTGAATGTAATCAAATGATTCGAGTGCTGACACAAGAATGATGTTCAGTGCAACTGTTGGAGGCCTTATATACTCAATTATGTTATCAAGTTCCAACAAAAGTAGTATGTAGGTAAGTGTAATTAATTAATAACGAACTTCTTAAACATTTTTCTTGCCGCCGAAACCCTAATGCTCAGATGTTGCGCGGAATAGGTGGCCATGAGTTAAGATCAGATAGCTACGTCACTTTGCCTATCGAGTTCGACAATTTAACCTTGAAAGTAGACTTCTATGTAATACCCCCGTACTTGTTTGAGTACACCCGTGATAATAGTTAGGTACCGATGTTTTGAATCGCAGCGGTATTTCGTACATTCGTACCGGCGATTGCCAGCGTATCTGCGCCGACCGTGCTTATGTAAACAATATTACGATTTCAAGTTCACAGACTTTTGAATCTATTCACACGCCCTTACAGGCTCATGATAAACAGCTAGACATGGGTCGTACTTGCAAAACCGAGTACCAGGGCTTCCAAGTACGTACACCTTAAAAAACCAGGGCCTAAAACCAGGGCTCGAAATACTTTCAAGTATTTTCTATCTGCATCGAAATTCGATCCATGACTTCATACAAATAAGAAGTACAATCGCGTATTCAAAAGCCCTGTTGAAAGTAAAAATACTTGCATAGGAAATTGAACCTTGATATGCTATAAATAAGGAGCATTATGGCGTTTACAAATAAATACTTACAAAATCTGATTGAGTACCTACGTGGTTATAAAGTTTGTAAACATCGCTACTCAGTCAGATCACGTGGTAACTGGTAAGTAGAATAAAACGCCGTAATTAATAGATCGTTTATTTACTTATTATGAAATACATTCATTCGTCAATGAAAAGGTTAGCAAAATAGGAAAACAGGCTAGTCAAAAAAGTTCGCAAGAAATTAGGTCACGCACAATGCACGAGCAATCGGTGACTTAATAAATAAATCACGACTAAAAACCACTAAGCGCATGTGCATCATAAAAAATCACAAATTTTAAAATCCCCTTCGTACGCGCGATAATGTATCATAAGACTCTTGATTATAGTGTCGCTGCTAAGAACCGTTATTATTATTGCTGATTACATTTCAGAGTTCAAGGTTAAAAATCAAATCAACTCCAAGCCCTGTTAGAAGAAAAATACTTGCATAGGAAATTGATCCGTGTAATCCTATAAATAAGGAGCACAATCGCGTTTATAAATAAATACAAACCAATGAAGTAAAAAATACTTGCATACGAAATTGTTCCGTATACTCTTACTAATAAGGAACATGATCGCATTTGCGAATACTAACGCAGTTGAGTACCTGCGTTGTTAAGCGAGTAGCCGTATAAAATACTTTGAAGTCTTTCAAGTATTTCAGTCCCGTACCTGGTGTGCGTACTTGGAAGCAAATACCTGGTATAAAAACCTGGTCGCGTAAATACGTACCTTCCCTATAAACAGCGTCTCGGAAGTGTTGTAAATAAATATTCGGAATATATTCTTAGCGGTACCACCGCTAAGAAAGCACTGTAAATACCGGTGATATGAAAATTCGCGTAATAACCTATACACCTGTTAATTATCGCCCTTACAAGTTGTCTCACGACGAGAAGCGTGAAATCGTTAACAATCTCAAGGACAAAGGCGTAATACGCAATTCGAAATCTTCACACGCAAGCCCACGCAAAGGACGGCACCAATATAATGGTCGTTGATTATCGCGGCTTAAACAGTGTTGCAGAGAAACAATAGAGTGGTTCGCTAGCTATTTGCAAAATAGGTCACAACTCGTTGAAATCCAGAAGGAGGATGGATCAAAGCTGTCATCCCCCCCTCGCCATGTACCACGTGGTGTGCCTCAGGGATCAATTTTAGGGCCCCTTTTGTATATACTGTACAGTGCTGACATTATTAAGTCATTCCAGCATTGCAAGTATCACATGTACGCAGATGATATACAGTTATATATAACTTTTAAACCGGCTGATACATTGGAGGCAGTGGAGAATGTCAATGACAAAAACCGTCATAAAAACACCTACTATAAATATACTGCTGTACTAAAAAGATGCATGTTATGAGGCGTACGCTACCGTTATGAGGCGTAGTGAGTGGGGCTTCGCCCCTTGGCCGTAGATTGGCATACGGCGGCCCGCTAACACGGGCCTCTCACTGGGTTCGCGTCAATGGCAACTTCCTGTTTTTGGAACTCTAAAGCTCTTTATATAGTGCTTTGGCATGTCGGGTCGCCCCCCAGTTTCCAAGTTTTTGTTTTGTAATTTTTAATGGGTCCATCTCATCTTACACATTCATTCATAAACGCACTGACAGTGACACATAAAGGTATTGCATAATTAATACTAACTTAACACATTGCATAATTTTGGCCATTTTGTAAATTCTTACATCATAATTTCTTTGGTGCATGTTAGGTGATGTCAAATGAGGACGCTTCGAAATGTTCAATGTTGCCACTACTATAAGGAGTAAAACATTTTATTGAGGATGATATTCTCATAGCATGTATCTATGTCTATTTCCTGTTTAGTAAATATTGTATCACTTTTAAATTCAATTAAATAATTTTTCTTTAAGTACGCTGTGACGGTAAAGTATCCTATTAAGTGTTTGCTGCACCGGGAGACGTCATTACGTCGGCGCCGGCTGTCGCTGAAAACCAGCGCTGGGGCTCTGTCTTGCACAGGGTCGCAGCATAATGCTGAGCGATAGCCGTTTTGCGTGGATGTGGCGCATGTTTCCCTCTACCGTCTATTTTATTTTATTTTTAGTATTTTTGTTCTTTTTGCGTCATGTTCACCGCAAATAAACGTATTTTCTTTCTTTTCTTTCTTTCTATGTTGCAGACACAAAAAGGCAAAAACACGCGTTATTTATCTCAATCCATCAATAAATGTAAGGCTGCCTGGAAGGTAATAAAAAGTAATACCAGCGAAAAACAAAATTCTCATGACATAAATAAAATTCAATTAGACAATCATATTTACACTCAACCTGAAAAGATAGCTGACATTTTTTAATTTTTTTATTGATATAACGAATGACACTATTGATCCATCTATTGACTACACACCACCGATGACTTACCATCCAAATACTATGTACTTCATCCCAACTAATGACACCAACGTTTATAAAATAATAAACTCTTTTAAATAAACCAACTCTAGAGGCTACGATGACATTAACATAAACATTCTTAAATTATGCTCTATTTTGCTATCAAATCATATTAGCCATATTATTAATTTGACATTTATGCAAGGTTTATTACCTTCACGGTTAAAGTTCTCAATTGTTAAACTAATCCACAAGAAAGGTGATAGAAGTGATATGAATAATTACTGTCCCATAACATTCATACTAATATTATTAAAGGTCTTTGAAAAAGTCATGCATGAAAAATTCTCCGGGTTTTTATCCAAATACAAAATTCTAAATGTAGATCAATTTTGTTTCAGAAAAAATAAATGGACAACAAAAGCTTGTTTTGCTCTATTAAAATGAATAACGAAAAGTCTTAATGATAAACTATCAATTGTTTCCATTTTTCTAGATATGTCCAAGGCTTTTGATTTCGTGGACCATACACTGTTATTAATTTGTAAATTAGACCGATATGGCATTATGGGAAACGCGTTCAAATGGCTCGAAAGTTACCTTACACATCGAGAGCAATGTGTTGAGATTTCGAGACAAACAGGAAATCAAAAGCTCAAAAAAAAGAAAAAATATAATATAGGTTTCAGTATCGTGAAAATAACTGCGGTGTTCCCTAAGGGACCATACTAGGACCGCTTTTATTCTTGCTATATGTTAATGACTTGCCTATTGCAACTTCCCACAATTGCATACTTTACGCTGACAATCCACGAAGACGCTCTGGCACTGTGACGGCAGTGACCATCTCACAACCATAGTCATCCCAGTGACAATCTCACAACCATAGTCATCCCAGTGACCATCTCACAACCATAGTCATCCCAGTGACAATCTCACAACCATAGTCATCCCAGTGACAATCTCACAACCATAGTCATCCCAGTGACAATCTCACAACCATAGTCATCCTAGTGATAATCTCACAACCATAGTCATCCCAGTGACAATCTGACAACTATAGTCATCGTAGTGACCATCTCACAACCATAGACATCCCAGTGACAATCTCACAACCATAGTCATCCCAGTGACCAGGCTCAGGGCTCGTAACCATCCCTGTGGCTACAAAAGTAGGTGTGACTACACAAAAATACCGCGACTTGCTCTCGACTAGATTAATAACTCTCAAATCCAATTCAAATGGAAACAGATTAATTGAAATAATTGAACACCGCTCGAAACTTCCTGATGATACCGTTTGCTTATTACCTACAAAAAACATGTGTCAACAATTAAATACTGCAATGCTTAGATCTTTTCCACATCTCGAAATAAAACTTACAGCTGTAGGTAGCATAGATTGCCCCAGACACCTAACAAAAAGACGATGCTTCTGTGACTGCAGGCCTGGAAAAGAACGTAATTATAAAAATAGGAGCAAAAAATATTGACGTGAGTCTTGGTTTAGTTAATGGTTCTATCGGTATAGTGCAAAGAGTAAAGGTTGATCCGAAAAATACAAAAATAATTAAGAAAATATACATTACATTTAATAAAGAACATATTTATGAGCTTAGTCCGGTCTTAACTAAATTTGAAATTATTAATAGAGCTTATGTTCATCGCGAACAGTTTCCCATATGTAATAGCTTATGCTATAACTCTACACAAAAGTCAGGGCCTAAATCTAAATAGTGCGCTGATGGATATCGGTTCTGCAGTATTTACATCCGGTCAAGCTTACGTGGCATTTTCGAGAGTTACAAGTCTGGACGGCTTACATCTAATTAATGTCGACTTTGGAAATTTTATAGCGCAGGAGTTCTCAATTTGTGAATACAAAAGACTAAGAAGCATTTACCGTCCAGACTTGTCAAAAATTGTAACATCAAAGCCTACGAGAAAAACCCATAGAGACAGGAAAAGGGCTTTGAGAAAAACTGTAGCTGAAGCTCAAGAAGTAGTACCGGAAAAGAAAAAGAGGAAGACTACCTACGAAAAGAAATAAGATGCCATCAAAACCATAACTTGTAAAAAAAAGCCGTTTCGCAATTCTTCTATCGTAAAAAGTTGTGAGATCCATTTGTAATACCAAGTCGGTCAATTTATTCAGTCCCTACCGCACAGTGGCGCCCTCATCGTTTGTTTGGTTATTACATACAATTTAGAATAAAAATACAGAAAATAAGCACGTTAAGTTGTGCTTCACAAGATTATACGCATAGTATAAAACAAAGTCGCTTTCTCTGTCCCTATGTACCTTGTATCTTTAAAAATAGGCAACGGATTTTGATGCGGTTTTTTTAATAGATAGAGTGATTCAAGAGGAAGGTTTATATATATAATACATGCATGCATGTGATGTCGTAAATAAAACACATTTCTTTGCGCTTACTTTTCAAACTCTGGCTGAACCCTACGAGATAGGTCCAAATAATGTACTGCAATATTGTACACCTTAAAAAGGTCAACAAAAAAATCCGCAATAGTATATGTCTATCTCTTAGGGATAACCCACAATAATCATTTTTATCCTTTACTTTTTACGAGAAATAATGGCTTATTTACGAAGCGATTTTAAGCAATACAGCATTAATCCTTATCCAATTAAGTACCTTAAATATATTGTGCATTTAATATAGATAAATATAGCCCTTTACAGCATGTAATTTAAATGAATATTTTCGAAGATATTACAGATTTAAAATGCAGGGACATAGCGGTTGCTGCGGTACCGGCCGCGGCCGGGGGACCGGCGGCGCGTGCTGACATTCTTGAAGTATACTTATATTTTTAAAGGTGAGACATTCTAATTACTTTCTCTTAATTAAATCGGCTTATTATAATATTGTAAACGGAGAACGAGGAAAGCTGTCCCACTGTAATACAGTTTATAACTAGTACGGGGGTCAGGGTGAATCTATTTCGTAACAATCATATCAATCTTAGCTAATTGGGTATCTAATCTTTTAGATTCATAGAAAATAATGTACTTACCTGTAAAGTTTGTTAAGGTTGTTGTTCTTTTGGCAAAATAAAGATTATGATTATGATTATGACTTAGTATTAGCATTGCACCCGTGCGAAGCCGTGGCGGGTCGCTAGTATTATTATAAGCGGTAGTTTTATATTGTCTAGTTTTATTATAATCCTTAAAACGGATAACAGTGGCCACTATATTCCGTTTTAAGGATTATAATAAAACTAAACAATATAAAACTACCGCTTCTAATAATATTAACGTATAATATTGTGAAGCACAACTTAACGTGCTTATTTTCTGCATTTTCATTCTAAATTGTATGAAATAACCAAACAAACGATGAGGGCGCCACTGTGCGGTCGGCATAGTGAGTCCTTCTGTCTTAATAATAATAACAATAATAAACATTTATTTCAGACAACGTCCATATTTCAACACACACAAGAAATAAAAACCAGTTAGGTACACAGTTACACGCAATAGGACCGGAAGGAATTGTCCACTGCTCACAGTGCAGTATGCAAATGTATCCAGTGGCGCAGCAGTGGAGAGTCCCACCTGTCCGCGAACACGCTTATTAAATTGTTGCTACTGGACCTAACACGACTCAGCAGCGACGCACACTGCTTTCTTATAAGTGCATGAAACCCATCAGTGTGCGCTTCTGCGAACATAGTCGAGGCACTGCAGAATCGTGGCAGCCCCAGCAGCACCCTAAACTCGTTATTGTATTGAACACGTAAGGCGTTGTATGACCCACGTGTATAGTTAACCCACAGGCTGCACGTGTAAAGTGTTTGGCAGTAAGACTTAAAAAGAGTCACTTTCACTTGATTACTGCTACGTGCGAACCTGCGAGCCAACATATTACACCGGACAGCCAACGCCCTACGTGCCCTTTCCACATCCGCGTTATCCTTAAGATCCTCGGAAACCCAGTGGCCCAGATACTTGAACTGCGCGACTCTGTTTAAGGGGGTACCAGCTAAGGTGACTGTAGGTACAGTCACGTAATTTTTGCCCCGCCCCTTAAATACTAGGAGTTCACTTTTCTTCGCGTTATATCTAAGCCCGTGGGCCTCCGCATAGGACTCACAAATCCGTACCAGCTTACGCAAACCCCCGATCGATGGACTCAGCAGTACCATATCATCTGCGTAACTGATATTGTTGAGACAAACGCCGTCTATGTAGCACCCGACATTGGCACTGCTGAGTTCACCGACAAGTTGGTTTATGTACAGGTTGAAGAGCTTCGGTGAAGTTAGTCCACCATGTCTCACCCCGCACTGCACTGCACTGTCTTAAGTTATTTATTACCCAATTAGCTAACCTAACAACATCATTATAGTGACCATATCAATGTTAAAAATCTTGTATGTTTTAAATAAATAGATTGACTTAGCAATCGCACTAAACAATCTAATTTAATATAATAATATGCATTACTTGTGAGATACATTGTGTGCAGCCATCTATCGGCAAGTAGCAACATCGCCCGCAAATCAATGTCACACTCCAACTGTATTGTATCATTAGCTATTATCGGGACCGATAGATGGCACTTTTTATTTGAGTGAAAAAATTAGATCGCGGTGTCGAGATTCTCCGTCGATTACAATCATAATATAGCATGTAGGTAATAACTTAATAAGGTTCAAATAAGAACATTCTTGTAATGAACCAACAAAGTGGAATAAACATTTGGTATACGGTGCCCTATGTTTCATTTTTGCGGTCAGCCGTAGAAACGTAGGGACTAGGGAATCATCAGAATATAACGTTCTTGTGACCCTCACAAAGCCCGAGGGTTTAATATTATTCTTAGTATTTCTATTGGTAACAGTGTGTTAGTCGGTTTGTTCGTGAGTTGTTGTGTCCGATTAAATCGTGAGCTAGCTAAAAAATGGAACAACAAAAGAAAAAAAAAGGGTGAAAACTGCAGTTCTGAAGAAAAAGATAGTAAACATAATTTTTTAATTATTATTAGGTAAACAATGCTTTGTTTTATCTTATTTGGACACCTAACGTGGGTGTTTTTATTATTATACGAAATATTACATGACTTTATTGCTCAATCAGCACATATTATAGAAGACTAGCTGCGCCCCGCGGTTTCACCCGCGTAAGTTTTGATCCCGTGGGAATATCGGGATAAAAAGTATCCTATGTGTTATTCTGATGTATAAGCTATATTACTGTAAAGTTTCATCAAAATCCGTTCAGTAGTTTTCGCGTGAAAGAGTAACAAACATCCATACATCCATACATACAAACTTTCGCATTTATAATATTAGTAGGATAAGTCCACGAAAACGTCAATAAACATGCAGAAAACTAAAGAGTGGAAGAACATACGGTCGTAGGATAAACCCTCACGTAAAACATTCCCCAAAACGTTTTGTGAACCTATACATAAACTTAAAATCTTCGTCACTCAATTCAAAAGGATTTACACGATGAAGATGTTTGTAAGATCGCCGAGACGTCTCCAGCATATCCAAATCTTAATTTTGAACTTTCGAAAAAATTCTAAGTAAGTTCTGCAATTCCTAGATAAGCCATAATTTTATAGGGTGTTACGTTAGACTATGCTAATTAATTATCACAAAAAAACTGAACCAGAAATGTTCAACAGAACGAGAAAAAAAATCGAAAACTGATGTTAGGTGAAAATTACGAAAAAAAAAACATTAAAAAAATTATATCTCGAAAACTACGAAAAATCGTAAAACATACATGGGGGTGATTCGGATACTCCTCATCTTATAGTATCTAAATTTTACGTTTAAACGTCAACTCCCCGGCCACCCTGTATAATGGAGAAAGTCAGAAAGAGATATAGATAGTTTTCATGGTCTTTGAGGGTGCTGAAGCCGATAATGACGGTAAATAAAATCCAAGATGGCGGCTGCAAATTTATTTAAATATTTCGTCTTGGTTGTCGTTTTTATGGTTTTCGAGGGCTCTGAAGCCGATTTTGCCGATTGAGCCAATTTCGCAGCCACCATCCTGGATTTTCATTTTGAACTTCGTTCCTGCTGGGAGTACCCCGTACCCACCCGTTTTTTTTTATAGGTATGTAGGTATAGCATGTTTTTGTTTTATCTATGGTATAACTTTGGACGCTTTTAACGTTTTGAAAGTGCCTCTTTAAAACGTTTTCACATATATTATTAGGTCGGGGCAAAAGTATTTTCGTATTTTTCATACAAAAAAAATCTTTTAGGTTTAATTTTTTATTTATTTATAATATGTATGTGCCATTTTGATCGATGACTTGTTGCCATCTTGTGGGCAATGCCATGATCCCATTGTTGTAGAAGTTTTGAGATTTTTTATCAAAAAAATCTGGCAGGTAGTTTTCAGTGTTCTTTTGAGGTTAACTTTATGCTTCCTAAAGAGTTCTGAAGTGACCGAAACAGTTGAAAATCTGATGGAGCAAAATCAGGGCTATACGGAGGATGCATCAACACATCCCAGCCAAGCTCTCTCAATTTTTGCTGAGTGGCTATAGATGAGTGCGGTCTGGCGTTGTCGTGATGAAACACCACGCCCTTCCTATTCACCAGCTCCGGCCGGTTTTTCTCAATAGCTTCTTTTAACCTCATCAGTTGTTGACAGTAGAGGTCAGAATCGATAGTTTTACCCGGCGGCAAAAGCTCATAGTGGACGATTCCTTTCCAATCCCACCAAACCCACAGCATCACTTTGTTCCGAGTCAGGCCGGGCTTTGCCACGGTCTGTGGGGCTTGTCCATACTTCGACCACGATCTTTTTCAGACATTCTTATCGTAAATGATCCATTTTTCATCACCCGTAATCAACCGTTTAAGAAATTGGTCTGAATTATTACGTTTCAACAAAGAATCGCAAATGGAAACACGTTGCATTAAGTTTCTCTCAGTGAGATCATGTGGTCCCCAATTATCAAGTTTTTTCTCGTACCCAGACTTTTGTAAATGCCGTAAAACTGTTTTGTGATCAACATCCAGCTCTTCAGCAATATCATAACTACTAATATGTCGATCTTGCTCCACTTTTTCAAAAATGGCACTGATTTTATCCGTGACAGTCCAGAGCGAGCTTCATCCTTCACACTAAAATTTTTCTGACTTGAAACGCTTGAACCACATTTGTGCTACTCGTATTGATTATACCGCATTAGGTCCATAAACTGCACAAATTTTATTCGCGGCGTTCGTTGCATTTTTACCTTTTTACCGACTTCACAAAAAGGAGGAGGTACTATGTTCGGATGTTTGTATGTTTTTTTTTTTTTTTTTGTATGTTTGTTCATCGAATACTCCGCCAATTGTCGACAGATTTTCAAAATTCTTTTTTTGTTCGAAAGTAGATAGTTCTAAGGTGGTCCCATTGTCACCAAGTTAGGATCTGATAATAATAATAATAATAATAATAACCCGAAGAGTTTACTTTGCCGGAACAGGTCTAAGGTGAGGAGCCAGACCAAGAGAGATACAGAAACCCGCAGGGCAGCATGTGGCGAGCTGTTGGGCAGTAGCGACCCCACGGACCCTATCTCCCGGGAGTAGTCTTGTTCCTCACCTCTGGCTTGCCTTAATTGGCTGGCTGGAGTGAATACTGATGAGGAACAGAGCTCCCACCTCATTCTTGCCTTTATTGGCCGGCTTGAGTGGAGATTCGCAAGAGCAAACGTGCTCGGGGGAAGGAAGTATTCCAGTAAGTGCTCGTAGGGATCTTGACCATCTTCCGGGCTCTGGGATTGTTCTGAAAGCCGTGGAATACCTCTCCACTCCTCAAGCACCTCAGGACATGTTGCCCCCTTGTCACTACGTCACTATGTGCTAGCGACAGTTTCCGGGGGCCCATTATTGAGTGTGCAAGTCACCCCCTGCCATTTTATCCGTGTATATATAAAACATTGATCAGGCAGGGGCTATAGTTCTTGCATAGTTCTTGGTAACCAATCCACTTTAACCTCAAAAACCCATAGTACAACTTTTTATTTTTCCAATACTGCAATAGTCCTACACCAACCGAGGGTTATCCTTGGGTGCACTTTCATAGTGCATATAGGGATAATCGTCGGTTAGTGCCACATTTCATTAAAATTTTCTAAGGGGCCTCTGCGAGTGGGCTTCGGCCCCTCGTACGCCTTCCAAAGGACCGAGACCCCATGGTCCCCAGATATATAAAATATAATAATAATAATATTCCACAACTATCACACAACGCCATCTAGTCCCAAGCTAAGCAGAGCTTGTGTTATGGGTACTAGACAACTGATAAACATACTTATATATTTCTAAATACATAAATATTATAGATAAATTACACCCAGACACAGAACAAATGATCGTGCTCATTACACAAACATTTGTCCTGGGTGGGAATCGAACCCACGACCTCCGGCATAGCAGTCAGGGTCACTAACCACTAGACCAACAGGCCTGATGATGGGATCTTAGAGAAATCGAGGGCAACCCTCAAATTTTATAGGCTCACTTATTGTTTTTCGCATATTTTATGAAGTATCTTGTGTATATGCGTATGGTTGTCACCATCTCAGGTAGCTGAGCTGATGATGGAAGGTAAAACTCCTTAACAGTAAGAAGTTACTCGAACAGACAAGGACAGTTTTAGTAAATTGTTTTGATGTTTGATAGGGCATTTGCCACATTTGGTCTCATGATCATCAAGTCATGACCTGATGCTGCAGTCAGGATAGCCTGCAGAGTACCTAACTCCTCGACAACTAACAGCAGATATATCGTGTTTAGGCTAATTGAAAAGAGCTCGATGTGTGGATAAACATACTGTTAATGAGAAACACCGAAGTACATAGAGACTTGATGCTGAAGCCAGGAGCATCAGAAAAAGTACAAACCTTGAAATTACAGCACCGTAGTCGTGTTTGGGCTCATTTTAAACAGGACTAAATTTTAAGTTCAATGCAATGTTGACATAAGTCTGGCCTGATGCTGCCAGGATTATCAGCGGGATCCTGGAGAAATCGAAGGAACTCTTCAAATATTATAGGCACACCTATAGCGATTCGGGTATTATTTATACTAACTCGTGCATTTGCTTTCGGAAAGCAAAATTTAGTGAAGTAAAACTGATGATGAAGACCACAGATGGCCACCGGGACTACTCAATAATAAGTATTTCACAGGTTGCGATTCGATTACTTTAATATGGTTGCTAAGCAATTTATGCTCGTCACAATGTGAATGGTGAAATGGAGCTGATGGTGGAATACCAGGAGAATTCCTCAACAATTAACGTCCCTGTATCGGGAAAAGTAATATTTTGTAAAAGGCGATGAGCTTGATGCATTATAAACAGTCCCACTAAAAAGCGAGAAATAAAAACTTTTTAACAAAAAAAAAACCGCTTCCATAAAAAACACTACAAAGTGAAAAATAACTTTGATTTCGGAAGTCGGTGGCAATAAACTAAAATACAGATCCAAAGACACCGACTTCCGAAATCAAAGTTATTTTTCACTTTGTAGTGTTTTTTATGGAAGTCGGTTTTTTTTTTGTTAAAAAGTTTTTTTTGTAATAAAATTTTAAAATGTTGCTTGCTTGAAAAACAATTGAGAAATGGCGGGAACTAGTTTTTTATTGTATTTATTGCATCTTTAGAATGTCAACATTGAATAGTATAGTATTAAACCAGCCAGTTACATTCAGTACTGCCAAAGAGGTTTGATTACTAACAATAGATTCAAAATACGAATTTTTTTTTGCCCCGACCTATTAATTATAAATTTAACATTAATTATGTAACGACAAACGTTATATAAAGCATTGTATTATAATAATAATATAATTCATTTATTACACATCAGATGTCCATGGGTTAGTTACAAAAACACTTATAAACTATGTTAGTAAAACACACAAAGAAATAGAATAGTAAAAAACATTATTCTTGCCTCACCAGTATTCGCTTAAAGTGTTGCAGAAAAGGTGAGTCCAGTTTATTTGTTAACATCCTCAGAACGCCATTTGAGCCAGACCGCGCCCTATGCAAAAGTGAGGCTGTCTTTAGTCTCATCATGGCATAAAAGTCATGGGTGTGAGCCTGTGCGTACATGCCCGAGGCACTACAGAAACGCGGAAAGCCCAAAAGCATTCTGAAGCTGTTACTGTACTGGATCCGCAGCTTATCCAACACTCCACGTGTATAATTGACCCACAGGCTACTCGTGTAGAAAGTTTGGAAATACGCTTTAAACAGGGTTAGTTTTACCTCTCTACTACAACGAGCAAACCTGCGGGACAACATATTGGCTCTCACAGCGAGAGCTAATGCTATATATATATAATTTTTTATTATATAAAGCAAACTTTTTTTTGTGCTTTCCGTGCCTCGGAAAGCATTTTAAGCCGTTGGTCCCGGCTGTCATCCGTATATCTTTAACAGTCATTACGGGTCGTCAGAAGCCTGAAAGTCTGACAACCAGTCTTACCAAGGGGTATCGTATTACCCAGTAATTGATTTGTGGAGGTCAGATAGGCAGTCGCTCCATGTAAAATACTGGAGTTGGACAGCAAACTTTACTAAAGCAACCTATAACGCTTTGAAATAGGCATCTAGCCTCATCTTTCTGAATGACCGACTGCATTGACAATCCAAATGTGTCTGCAAATGGTCAGCATCAAGGAAGGGGCCCGTAAGGGCCGAAGCCTGCCGGGGGGCAGCGGGATTGTCCGAAAGGGTTACCGCTACCCCGGAACACAAAGGGCTAAGGAAGGAACACGGGTGGGTTTTAGTCAGTAAGAGTCTGACACTCCCTTCTGCTCCACCCAGAGCGGGAGGGGTCATTTGATGATTTTCCATCCACAAAAAAAAAAAAATGGTTTAATTGACATAAATGCTTTAAGTATGTGTTTGAGCAATCAAAAAATATTTTAAGTGCATAATTATTTTAAAAAATCCGCTGTCACGACAATAAATTATTCATAATTGGAGCCATACTTAACTCTGGCGCATTTAAAGTGCAGTCTTCGCACTGTGTGAGCAGAGCTTGCTATGTAAGTATTATCTCGTCTGTTTCGTGAAATTGTGTCACTCAACGAGGAAATAGGGATTTAATCGAACAATGTCATGTTTGATTTATAAACATATGTTGTAATGTGACTATAAAGTACTGATAAGGTGGCTATAGTTTGTGGTTTCATAACACTTTTTTAATAAGTTTCCTGTTGTAATGATTTATTAATTATAATATGTAATTGTTTCGTTTTCAAGGCTTTATGCCACGCTCGTGTCCCGAAATTGACTCTTAAAATAATATAATTAATTACATAATTCATTAAACATATTTCTTTTAAGAAGTTGTTGAAAAATAAAAGAATGAAAAATATAAATGCGTATTGATTTATTAAGTTGAAGAAGTTATGAATATCTATCAGTTTTCATTATCGAATAAATTCTTAGATGGCGCAGCCACAACCTCTGCCAGCCCAACCACCATGAAGACCGAGGCCAGGAGTGGCAAGAGCAAGGGGAGCGAGGGCGGCACTAGGACCGAAAGCAGCAGGCTCACTGATCAAGATGTTCCTGCCATTGCCACAGGCATGGTTGACGGCGCCAGCACCGGCAGAAGGCACTACACCTTCAATACCAACAGTACCCACGAACGGCAGCTCACCACCTACAGCCAGGATACCCTCATAAACGTTGTCAGACGCCACGGAAATACCGACCGGAGGGATGCCGGAGGCGCTGGCGACAGGAAAAGCGCCGCCACTGGTAGGACTGATCTCCAGGCCGGGGGCGTAGAGTCCATCGTAAGCCAGGCCTCGGCCTGCGCAGCCAGCACCAGGGTACAGGAGTCCATCATATGCCAAAGCAGGAGTAGCCAAGCCACAAGGGGCGGCTAAGCCGTACGGAGCAGCTAGTCCAGAGATATCAGCAACCGCAGCGCGGCTGGTGCACTGTCCGAGTGCGGACTGAAATTTGTTAAAATATTTTGTGACGCACTTATACAACAAACATTAAATTATGATGGCAGTAAAGCTGACCGTATAGCTAAGTTGGCAGCAGTACAGGGCAGGGTAATTGACTACTTACCGGATCGTTGGGAATTAGTACCTAGATTTAAATCGGTATGTTTTGGTGATGGGAAACAATCATTTGATAGTAAATCTATAGATAAAGGCATGTGGTATAAGACCATACAAGGTGAGCTTCCTCGTGTCCCTTGGTTTGATGGTATTAACTTGAATAGAAAATATGTTAAAATAGCCCTTAGACTCAGATCCGGACACTATCCATCAGCAAAGTTTGTTTTCTTAATGAAAATGTCTGATTCTCCCAATTGTTTAATTTGTAATAAAATCGAAGATGTTCAACATTTGCTGATGGAGTGTGTCCGGAAATGCTGGATGTACGGCTGATTCAAAGCAAATTAGCTAACCCAAAATCAGAAGCAGCTAAAAAATTATGTAGTTTAGTATTAGTCGTTCAGTATTACTATAATGAAGTCTTTTTTTTCTTTTCCTTGTGTATTATATTTCTAAGTGTTTTACTTTGTTATAAGGTATGATGAAGTTGACATATCCTTATTGGAAAAAACCCCCTAAATAAAAAATAATAAAGATTAAAAAAAAAGTTATGGGAGTAGAAACACAACTTGTGAATTCAATCAAATAATGAAATTATTATGTTACTAAAAATAGAATACTTCTCACCTTCAGCAGGAGCGCCTGAGCGCAGAGGACGAGGATAGCTTTGACAGACATTGTAGTTTGTTTCGAGTGCTGACACAAGAATGATTTTCAGTGCAACTGTTGGAGGCTTTATATACTCAATTATGTTATCAAGTTCCAAGAAAAGTAGGTAGTAGGTATGTAGGTAAGTGCATTTAATTAATAGCTTGTGCAAGCACGATAAGACCTACTCTTTACTAACAAAGAAACACCTGTTTTTATTTGAGACATATCATCACGTTTTCCAAATTTCGAAAACGTAGTTGATATCATCAAAGGGCCGAGTATAAAATGCGACAACAACTTTGGGTCATCATTCAGTCTTCAGCTTTCGTTGAACAACCGTCAAACATGTCTTCCTTCACTGTTCTGCTGCTCTGCATCCAAGCTTGCTTGGTCCAGGTGAGTGATTGTTTGTTTTGAATTTCAACTTTAGTTTTTAATTGGATTCAATGTTTATATAAATATTTATGACTATTATTTACAGAATGTATTCAGCCTATGTGGTGCTCACGTACCAGTTTCTGCTGGTCCGTGCGGCTTAGCTGCTCCGGGATGGCCTTATGATGGACTTGCGTATCCTGCCGCCGGTTGTGGACTTGCCGCCCCGTACGGCGGCGCCGGTGAAGGCAACGTGGCGGTCGCTGGTGAGCTGCCAGTCTGCGGTACTGCCGCTGTTGCTGGTCAGGTCCCCATCATGGGCGCTGTGGGCTTCGGTGGTAATGTGGCTGCTTGTGGTGCCGTGTCTATCACCGGCAAGTGCGCGTGCGACTGCGGTTACCCCTACTACTACTAGACGTCGTTGCATTTATGTCATTCGAAAACTTAAAAATGAATAAATTTTAATATTCTTGCAGATACATAACTGTTATTTTCTTGTTATACTTTTTAAATAATAGAAAACCATGAAATCGTCTTTTGAAGTACCAAGAAAAACAGCCATATGGCAAGTCCTGCTTAAGCGCTTTTCGGAACACAGCGAGGAAAATATTGTGAACTTGTGTCGCTAAAGGAAATCGCAAGAACGCAATCAAGCTAACTTTGCAACGTAGCATTATGCCGAGTGAGAATACAATTAGGTACAAGTGCCATTGCAAAATTTATATAAACGTATTCGTCCTATTAGTTTAACCGGATTACAAACTGGCTAAAGTAGATGCGCCTTGCATGGGGTACTTTTAAAATGTTACAATAAAATACCTCCCCACATACTGCAGAAGCATAAATAGCCTATATCTAATATTCCAACTCCTGGGACACAGGCCTCCACTCTGTGAGGAGTGGGCCGTAATCCACCACGCGGGCCGAGTGCGCGTTGGTACCATGATGGTAGATGTACCATGTTTTTACCCGACTTCGGCGAAGCAAAAAGGAGGATTATGATTTTGACCGGTTTGTATGTAGGTATGTTCATCAGTTCCCTCATAACTTTTAAACTTCTTGTCATAATTTGACAAATGTGGTATTGTTGGAAGCGTCTTGATTGTTCGCTGGTTATAGGTGCTAATTAAGTCCTTTCCGTCCGTTCCTTTTTTTGCTATATACAATGTGGAGAGGACAATACGATCATAAATGAAACTTCGTATAAGTCATGATATTCCCAACCTGCACACAAAAAATCAAATGAATATATCCAGTAGTTTAGCCACAGGACATTATTTTTCATTTTAAATATTTTCTACATGATGTATTTGTAAACAGGAGAGCACGTGACAGATTAACGACACACGTTGCCAGCTCGCTACTTCAAAAACCTATGCCTTTTCTTTAAAAGGATGTGTTTTTTTTTCGGCCAAACTTGTACCGAGGTACAAATTACAAATAAAATTCCTTGCAATAAATTGTGTTATCAGCAGTATTTAAAATCCTCCAATATTGGATAGATTAAGATATAAAAGAATATAAAAAAATCACTACCTCAAATAGTTCCTGCGTTCAACGAAACGTTCTTAACAGCAGTGACAGCTGTCAAACCATTTCTTTTGTCAAAATATTACCTAACCTGTCCTCAGCGAAATTCAGCCAATACATTTCATTATCGATCTAGGGAGCCATTCAATGAAAATGGAATGGAATACATCTCGTTTCCTTCAACCTTGACATTGGCAGAATCATCGATAAAACGATAAAGCCATTACTATAAAAATTGGAATTGGAACATGGAGGAGGCATGGACCTCCATCAATGACAATCATCAGCCTTTAAAAGATTGTCTCATGTCTGACCGTCCAAGGGATCTTGTGTATTTTTTCGTTATAGGTACATGCCTACTCTCCTACTCTTTGATTCTACGATGACGACACTATTCAGTATCTATTTATAATCAAGAGCTGTGTTCATCAACATTCCAACCGCCGTTTAGATATTAAACATTTAGTTTATTTCAAACTTCATAGGGAAAAAATTGTGAAAAGTCCGTTTAATCAGAGTCCAGAGTATAATAGCAAAGTTCTCGAAATCCAACGAAACTACGATCGCAGCCAAATCACAGTGTCAAGTCCAAATGGATTAGCCAGGTCGTCAGATGGATGTAATTAATTGAAAGTCCAGGGAAGAATAGCCAAATCAACAAATTAATAAGAAATCACACACGAAATAGCACTCCAAGAGACGGGAAATCAACGAACAGAGGCGATGAACCGAAACGGAATGTTGACCAATGTTGACATTAATGCTGGTTATCAACAAATAATATAAAAATAGATAATTATCGGCCTTGGAGCACAGTCTTTTGGCCTTTCAGAAAGCTAACCAAACGCATACAATAATCTGAAAAAATAAATGCATTTTTTTCATTATTATTCGCTAAATATTTCACAAAAATAATGTCCTATGAAAGCAAAAAACTGTTTGAATACAAAAATAAGATAATAATCAGTATACTTTTAGTATAATTACTTTATGTTACATTTATAAAATGAAGTAACGAAACGCATCATCGGAAGAATGTATCATGAGATTGCCAATTTAATATATGGGTTGCAAGTTATTAACATCTTTGAAAGACAATTTCATGTGGTACAAATGTGTAAATAAATCCAATATATATTTTTTCAGAATCTGCGATTTTTTTCCTATATTTCATTACTTTTGTTCATAAGTTTCATTGGCCACAGTTGTATAAAAAAAAACACCTCCTTTATTTTCTCAATGCAAAATAATACTTTGTATCTGAGCCCAAAAAGTCATAAAGTGTCATAACAAGATAAAAAAAATGCATGCGAAAGTCAATTACTTCCTGTTACGCACTCATGTCAATCGCAAAATATGTATGTGCGAAAGAGTGAGTGTGAGGGTGAGTGTGTGTGTGTATGTGTGAATGTTTGCTTGTTTCCACTTTGCTTACTTGTCGAAACCTGCAATTAAAAAATTACTCGCTGGAATTACCAGGTACCAGGAATTACGCGCACGCGGTCAGTGTGTCATCGGACGTCCTTCCTGCCTGTGGCGCGCTTTGTTCCGCTCTGGAATTTCTTATGCGCCCGCGCCCGTTTGAAGTCACCGCGCGAGTGTTATTATATATTTGTTGTTGTGTTGTGCGAAATTTGACGCTTTGTTTTAATAGTGACAGGACACAACGTATTATTATTATACACTATTCTACAAGCTGGCCAGCCAGAGGATACGGGAAAATCAATCCTTGATCCCGCACGTAGACGGTGCTCCTTCACGTGCAAATGTGATTTCAGACGAAAGAGTTATTAATTATTATGATTGCAATCCGACGTCCAGTCTGCGTAATGCACATAACTAAGTGATCGAAAAATGGTTGTAAATAATAAATTGGTTAGTGAATAACTCGCGGGTGAAAGATGCCCGACTATTTGGTTAATAATCTGTGATTTGATTTCAAGTATAATTGAGCATTAATAATAATATTAGTAATGGCACCAAAACATTACGTCGCTGCGTCGGCCGTCGTCGGCGTCGCCGCGCAACCCCGCGCTTTATCATGAATGAAACCACGCTGCGTTGCCATTCTTACCGCAGGTCAGTGTACCAATTTTATAAATGGTGTTTTATTTTGTTTGCAGTTTTAAGCTATTTAGTTTGTTAGAAAAAATAGTTTTTTTCAATTTCGATGTTCGGATATATTTGACAGTTTACAAATGTTTCTGTAGACCAGTATTGCCAGTGTTTTCATTTTAAGTCATATTTTCTTCTCCACATTGTATACAGGGTTATTTGTAAAACACCAGCAACCTCTTAAGAGGTCATTGTACTCATCATTATGAACAAATTTTACTATGGGACCAAACCTAAAATCACGAAAAAAAAATCACCTGATCCCTACATTTATGTTCGTGTAACTCGTCAAAATGTAGGGAATAGCTGATTTTTTTCGCGATTTCTGGTTTTGTCCCATAGTAAAAGTTGTTCATAATGATGAGTTCAATGACCTCTTAAGAGGTTGCTGGTGTTTTTAAATAACCCTGTATATGTATACTGTTAGCTGTTGCTCACGGATTTGCTTGTAAAAACCCAATAATTAGGAATAATTTCTATAAAATCACGCTTCAGATTTGAGCGATGTATATGCATTATCTAATATCACGTAAATTAGGAACTTACAGAATTAAAATATTACATTAATTAAACTTATATCTTGCTATAAACATAAAAAATTATATATTAAAATTAACACACAGATATATATTTGAACTCTATATTAATATTACAACATAATATACTATAATAGATACATAGATAATATAGTGTATATACATACAAGCTTTATAATAGATACATACTAAATATACATACAAACAACGAAAATAAATGACGACTACAGATTATTGCGTTACGAAAACAAGTTCACAACAACAATTAATGTTCCTTCACCAGTCTCTCAAACACAGCTAACGATTGCGCGCGTTTTATTTGAACTGGCAATGCATTTCATAAACGAGCGGCCTGAACAGAGAAGGATTTGTCGAAAAATGTTGTGGAATGTATTGGCATTTTAATCTTTAAGGGTCCCTATCAAGTTCGCGGTCTAAAAACAGAAAATTCAAATTTCTCAATAACCTTAAGTTAACTAGTTTTTTTTTAAATACACAGTTATTTATCAACTATTTATCTAGTAAGTGTACAATTTTAAATTTTGATAACTACTTAATATAAATTACAAAAAATAAAAATCTAACACATGTTTTTACGTAAGCACGAAACACCATGTTTTTCAATTACTTTCATAACTTACTGGCAGCAAATAACAATCTAAAAAAAAATTATAAATACTGGGCATATATTATATTAGTAAGTGTACAATTTTGTTTTTTAAAGTTTAATGATTTAGTACTTGTAAAAAAATGATAATCACGCTGAAAAAACCCAATAAAATCATGTGCAAAACCCTTGTCTACGTGTAAGAATTTATTGAAAATAATAATAAGTGTTAAATATTTTAAAATTTAAGGTATTTATATACTAAAATCAATGTTTATATTTTTATTTTGACTACTTATTTAATAGAATAGAATAGTTCTTTATTTGCACAGAAAGTAGGTACAAGTTACAGATGTTAAGTTTATAAATATGATCCTATACTAACTACCTTAACTAAGGCATGCAAACAGTTTAGCTACTTATAATAGTTATAATAATAAAGACTCATTAATATTTTTGTTATTTACACATTCAATCAAATTAATTTATGATCACCATGTCAAGATGAAATTCAGTATATTATCTGAAAAAATAGCCAATACAATACATAATGTCAAGTTTACTAAAATGGGATTATAAATTCGTCAAGTTCGAGGTCAATACAGTTAAATTAAAAACATAAATGATTAAGTACAAATCAGGAATACAAAGATGTCATTTTATTAATTTAAATTCATATCGGTCAGAAATTCGCCAATTGAGTAATAACATTTATTGATTAATAGATCTGTCAATTTCTTTTTGAAAAGTGGAAGAGTCTCATTTTTAATTAAATCGGGTATTTTGTTATATATGATCGGACCCATACATATAATACTTTTCTTTAATAGGGCAGTATCGGAACTACTAACAATTAGCAAATTTTTGTACTGTCTCCTGATTGGCCGGTTTCTATTTTCGGACACTTTATTAAAAAGATGCATATTTGATTTAACAAAAACAGCCACCTCGAAAATATATAGTGATGGGAATGTTAGTAACTTTAAGGACTCAAATACAGGTACGCAGCTATCTGTTACTAATAAATTGCACATAGCCCTTATACAGCGTTTTTGAGCCTTGAACACCTGTTCCCTTTAATTGTAGTAAAATATCTAAATGATGCCTTATAAACTTAAATTCGATCGTTCGTTTACTAAAATTGAAATTCTTAGACTTACTAGATAAATAGGTGATAAATAACTGTGTATTTAAAAAAAGAATGTAGATAACTTAAGATTGTTGAGAAAATTGTGCTAAAAAAAACTGATTTTCTGTTTGCACGACGCGAAATTGATAGGGACTCTTAAATTATCCGATGATCTCAAAAACATTTGTGTGGGAGTCGGAGAGATACTGAAAATGGTTTTTAAGATAGAGAGGGGTGGAAGGGGAAAAGAGCACATTATACAATAGGGAAAGAATATGAGCATTCCGGCGAAGGCGAATTAGTAACCACTTGAGCTTCACACGAAATTCGGAAACATGGTCATATTTGCGCAAACCGAATATGAACCTTATATAGATATTTTGAAGCCGCTCAAGTTTATCGAGTTGATCTTGGGTAAGGTCAAGATAGCTGGCATCAGCATAATCTAGAATGGGTAGAAGAAGTGATTGTGCAAGTGCAATCTTGGTGGCAGTTGGTAGAAAATTACGCAGTCTCTTCAAAGATGCAGCGGATGCAAATAGCTTGCGGCTAACTTACTGCAGCTGGGCAGTCCAAGAGAAGTTCTTGTCAATGAATATCCCCAAGTTTTTAACTTTTTCGCTGAACGGAATAATAGTGTTGTCAAACGAAACTTGGGGAAGAGTCATCCAGTCAATTCTTGAGACCGTCCTAGAACCACAATAACCTGCGTCTTTATGGGGTTGACCATAAGTCCATACCTCTAACTTATTATTTAACATAATTCTATGACTACCTTATTATTAAACATAATGAGGACTAACTTATTATTTAACATAATTCATTACACTTATTTCTTTTCCCAAAAAAATTGCGGTGGCACCAATCCACCAAGAAGTTGTTCAAAAATAAAAGGATAAAAAATATAAATGCATATTTATATTAAATTGCAGTTTAGCATATTAATCAGTTAAAGGTTAAACCTGCAATCATCTGCAATATTCTAACCTTTTGGCTCGTCTTTTGACAATTTGCGGTAGACTATAGTAGAATATGGACATATGCAATATCGCTCATCCCCCATAGCAAATAGGGTAATAATGTATAGCCTACAAACTGACCAGACTTATAGACTATGCAAAATTTGAACGGAATCTTTTCGGTAGTATAGTGATGCTGAAACATAAATATTCAGACGAATATTTAAAAAAAACTACTTTAGAATCAATTGCAGACTTCGTAGCAATTAAATTTTTTGTAAAATATTCAAAGCACAGTTTTGACTTTGCTACTAATGGAACGAAGTTTTTTAACGGAGCTTGCGGTAGGAACTTGAAGAAATTGTCACGTAACGAAAAAGCATTACGTCCATGTGACTTTTTGTTACATATAATAGAGAAAGTCAGAAAGAGATAGAGATAGTTTTCATGGTCTTCGAGGTTGTTCAGCACCCCAGCCGATAATGACGGTAAATGAAAATTCAAGTTTTTTTTACCCTTGTGTCCATTGTTAGTTGAATAAGTCTTAGCATGTAACTAGTATACAACCTATGTCTATAATATCCTTGGATCAATAAACTTATTATTATTATTATATTATTATTGATATTTTGTAACGATAAACATTATTTAAAGCAGTATATTATATTTTTTATTTTTTTATTATATAAGGCAAACTATTTTTTGTGCTTTCCGTGCCTCGGAAAGCACTTTAAGGCGTTGGTCCCGGCTGTCAATCGTAAATCTTTGACAGTCATTACGGGCCGTCAGAAGCCTGAAGTCTGACAACCAGTCTTACCAAGGGGTATCGTATTACCCAGTAATTGGGTTGTGGAGATCAGATAGGCAATCCCTCCATGTAAAATACTGGAGCTGGAAAGCAAACTTTACTAAAGCATCCTTTATCGCTTTGAAATAGGCATCTAGCCTCATATTTCTGAATGACCGACTGCATTGACAATCCAAATGTGTCTGCAAATGTTTTAATTGACATCAATGCTTTAAGAATGTGTTTGAGCAATCAAAAAATATTTTAAGTGCATAATTATTTTAAAAAATCCGCTGTCACGACAATAAATTAATCATAATTGGAGCCATACTTAACTCTGGCGCATTTAAAGTGCAGTTTTCGCACTGTGTGAGCAGAGCTTACTATGTAAGTATTATCTCGTCTGTTTCGTGAAATTGTGTCACTCGACGAGGAAATAGGGATTTAATCGAACAATGTCATGTTTGATTTATAAACATATGTTGTAATGTGACTACAAAGTACTATAAGGTAGCTATAGTTTGTGGTTTCATAACACTTTTTTAATAAGTTTCCTGTTGTAATGATTTATTAATTATAATATGTAATTGTTTCGTTTTCAAGGCTTTATGTCACGCTCGTGTCCCGAAATTGACTCTTATAATAATATAATTAATTACATAATTCATTGAACATATTTCTTTTCCCAATAAAATTGTGGTGGCATCAATCCTCCAAGAAGTTGTTGAAAAATAAAAGAATGAAAAATATAAATGCTTATTGATTTATTAAGTTGAAGAAGTTATGAATATCTATCAGTGTTCATTATCGAATAAATTCTTAGATGGCGCAGCCACAACCTCTGCCAGCCCAACCACCATGAATACCGAGGCCAGGAGCGGCAAGAGCAAGGGGAGCGAGGGCGGCACTAGGACCAAAAGCAGCAGGCTCACTGATCAAGATGTTCCTGCCATTGCCACAGGCATGGTTGACGGCGCCAGCACCGGCAGAAGGCACCACACCTTCAATACCAACAGTACCCACGAACGGCAGCTCACCACCTACAGCCAGGATACCCTCATAAACGTTGTCAGACGCCACGGAAATACCGACCGGAGGGATGCCGGAGGCGCTGGCGACAGGAAAAGCGCCGCCACTGGTGGGACTGATCTCCAGGCCGGGGGCGTAGAGTCCATCGTAAGCCAGGCCTCTGCCTGCGCAGCCAGCACCAGGGTAGAGGAGTCCATCATATGCCAAAGCAGGAGTAGCCAAGCCACAAGGGGTGGCTAAGCCGTACGGAGCAGCTAGTCCAGAGATATCAGCAACCGCAGCGCGGCTGGTGCACTGTCCGAGTGCGGACTGAAATTTGTTAAGATATTTTGTGACGCACTTATACAACAAACATTAAATTATGATGGTAGTAAAGCTGACCGTAAAGGTAAGTTGGCAGCAGCAAACAATCATTTGATAGTAAATCTATAGATAAAGGCATATGGTATAAGACCATACAAGGTGAGCTTCCTCGTGTCCCTTGGTTTGATGGTATTAACTTGAGTAGAAAATATGTTAAAATAGCCCTTAGACTCAGACCCGAATACTATCCATCAGCAAATTTTGCTTTCTTAATGAAAAAGTCTGAATCTCCCAATTGTTTAATTTGTAATAAAATCGAAGATGTTCAGCATTTGCTGATAGAGTGTGTCCGGATAAAGATGAACGTGACTTGCTGCTGAACGAGGTAAAGTTAAATAGGCTGGATGTATGGCTGATTCAAAGCATTTTAGCTAACCCAAAATCAGAAGCAGCTAAAAAATTATGTAGTTTAGTATTAGTCGTTCAGCAGTGACCAGCAGCGTTTTAGTATTTACTATAATGAAGTTTTTTTTTTTCTTTTCCTCATGTATTATATTACTAAGTGAATTTACTTTGTTATAAGGTACTAGCACTTCGCCCGCGATTTCGTCTGCGTGTATTCGTGCCAAATTTCAAGTTTATTAACTCAAGCAATAAGATTTTTCATAAAAACAAAATCCCCCCCTTTTCAACCCCTTTAAGGTCGAATTTCCAAAAACCCTTTCTTAGTGCTCCCCTACATAATAAAAGGAAGCCGTATGCAAAATTTCACGTTCCTAGTCCTTGCAGTTTCGGCTGTGCGTTGATATGTCAGTTTTTCCTTTTATATTATAGATGATAGATGATGGAGTTGACATATCCTTATTGGACAAAAACCCTAAATAAAAAAAATTATGGAAGTAGAAACACAACTTGTGAATGCAATCAAATAATGTAATAATTATGTTACTAAAAATAGAATACTTCTCACCTTGAGCAGGAGCGCCTGAGCGCAGAGGACGAGGATAGCTTTGACAGACATTGTAGTTTGTTTCGAGTGCTGACACAAGAATGATGTTCAGTGCAACTGTTGGAGGCTTTATATACTCAATTATGTTATCAAGTTCCAAGAAAAGTAGGTAGTAGGTCTGTAGGTAAGTGTAATTAATTAATAGCTTGTGCAAGCACGATAAGACCTACTCTTTACTAACAAAGAAACACTTGTTTTTATTTGAGACATATCATCACGTTTTCCAAATTTCGAAAACGTAGTTGATATCATCAAAGGGCCGAGTATAAAATGCGACAACAACTTTGGGTCATCATTCAGTCTTCAGCTTTCGTTGAACAACCGTCAAACATGTCTTCCTTCACTGTTCTGCTGCTCTGCATCCAAGCTTGCTTGGTCCAGGTGAGTGATTGTTTGTTTTGAATTTCAACTTTAGTTTTTAAACGATTTTTAATTGGATTCAATGTTTATGTGTAGATAAATAATTATGGCTATTACTTTTGCAGAATGTATTCAGCCTATGTGGTGCTTACGGGCCAGTTTCTGCTGGTCCGTGCGGTTTAGCTGCTCCGGGATGGCCTTATGATGGACTTGCGTATCCTGCCGCCGGTTGTGGACTTGCCGCCCCGTACGGCGGCGCCGGTGAAGGCAACGTGGCGGTCGCTGGTGAGCTGCCAGTCTACGGTACTGCCGCTGTTGCTGGTCAGGTCCCCATCATGGGCGCTGTGTGCTTCGAAGGTCCTGTGGCTGCTTGTGGTGCCGTGTCTATCACCGGCAAGTGCGCGTGCGACTGCGGTTACCCCTACTACTACTAGACGTCGTTGTATTTATGTCATTCGAAAACTTAAAAATGAATAAATTTTAATATTCTTGCAAAAACATAATTGCTCTTTTTTATTATACTTATTATACTTTTTAACCGACTTCAAAGAAAGGAGGAAGTTGTCAGTTCGTCGGAATCTTTTTCTTTCCTTTTGAACACGCTTTTATTAGTTTTTCACCTGTATGTTTGTTTGTATGTATGTAACTGACTCGTTTGGGCTTGATTTTGCCCAACTTTAAGCGATTAGATTAACTTTAAACTTGTAGACTTATCAAGGACCGACGACAATACAATATTTTGATAAGCTTATCTCATTATCCTGATTAGGATGTTGATCATGCAGTCATTTATGGCTCACGACTGTTTGCTGCTGGAGAAGCTTATGTAGCACTTAGTCGTGTAAAATCCTTGGACGGTATTCGAATTGAAGAACTTAATTGCTCAAAATTAACAGGAAGAACCCCATTTAACAGTGAAGCATTAGCTGAAATGGTTCGATTACGAAATAGTTCATAAGACTTATTCGCAAATAAAGTTACACCACTATGTCTCGCTGTTTATGTTGGCAACATAGAAATCCTTGAATAATTATGTTTTCTATCGAGATGTAACTGTTAACACATCTGTACATACTAAAAACGGTTTTATAGCAAATAGAACTAAAAAGTGAAAAATGAAATATAGTTTAAAAAAACTAACAAAACACGCTTTAATGGCAAATCCAACTAAAAATCAGAAAATAACTTTTATATTTATATTTTAGTCAATTGTTATAAAAAGTATACTAACTCAATAAGTTTCAAAAATTCTAAAATAAAAATAAAGTTATGAAAATAAAATTAATTTCATTGTAAAAAGGCGTGGGGTGCTTTTTATATCATAATTCTATTTAACTATATGTTTACAAATAACTACTAATTATATATTTACAACAATCATTGATATCGAACACCCCACGCTTTTTTACAATGAAATTAATTTTCTTTTCATAACTTTATTTTTTTTTTAGAATTTTTGAAAATTATTGAAACATAATGATTGAGTTAGTATACGTTTTATATCAGTTGAATAAAATATAAATATAAAAGTTATTTTCTGATTTTTAGTTGGATTTGTTTTATGTAGATATGTTCCCCGAGTACTCGCAGGCGGCTAGACCGATTTGAAAAATTATTTTTTGTTTGAAAGGGTATACTGTCTAGATGGTCCTATTGTCAGCAAGTCAGGATCAAATGATGGGATCCTGGAGAAATCGAAGGAGCTCTTCAATTAATATAGGCACATCTATAGCGATCAAAGCGCTGAGGTAGGCCTTGTCATATGGCTGTTTTGTTGGTACTTCAAAAGGTGTTGTTGAATTTTAGAAAACAGGCACGTTTTCATTGTCTCCTGATATTAAAAAAAAAATTACAAAAAAACCGACATTCAAAAAAACACAACAAAGTGAAAAATAACTTATTTCGGAAGTTGGTGGCAGAAAACTAAAATACAGATGTTGGCGCCGTTCGATTGGTCACCTTCAGGGACTGGAAAGAGATGAAACTACCCGCAAACGGCATCGAATCTACGACGTACGGAAGATTCGAGGCACCCACCGCGAGCCTATATATAGGCCCGGCACGCGCAAGAAAAAAGTCAGTTGTTTTAACTACCGCACCGCTAATTAATAAAAACTCACTCGCTCGCTCGCTCAAACTCTCCGCAAATTAAAACCTCGCTGTGTGACCCGGGTCACGCTTGGCTGGAGTACCTACGTCGCGAATTTAAACAAAAGAAGAAAGGGCGCCCTCATCTGAACCAGCAGCGGCAGGACAGCATAAAGGTCAGTGGATTCAAACTTCCGTCCTTTGATTGTGTCTCTCGTCGGCTGGTCATCCTCCATTGCCTATACGTACTCCGGGCCCACAATTATTTATCCCGCATTGATAAAATAATCTTCCCGCATATTTAAGAAATCCCGCGCAACCATTTTTTGGTCACTTCGAGCCGTATATATATAAAAACCAGTGCCTTATAAGTCCAACCTATTTTCCTAAATATATGTGTAACATACATTTATATAAATTATAAATATATTGAAAGCAAATTAAACAATTGTTCCAAAAAAAAATAATAAATTTAATGATTTAACTAAAACTACGGTACAACATTTATTGATTTCTGTCATAACATATAACAAACAGTAATATTTGCGATACGGCAGTGATGCACCCTTCCGCGTAGCTGTCTCGAGCAAAAGTAATTTGACGGTTCTGTCGAACACTGAACGATGACCGATCGTTGGATCCGTCAGTTGATTTTGACAGTTCAACTAGCTTCACTCAGTTGATGTTTCCTAATACGGCCTCTCCTGACATCCTGACGTCCTCGGCAGGTCTAGATGGTCCAGCTTCCTCATCATTGTAGTCTGGTGTGCTTTGTACCTCGGACATGGCTCCAATATCTGTTAAAGGCATGGTCTCATCCGATTGGTCTGCACCTGAAATTTACATCTACTATAAATACGAAGCTAGGACTTACACCAAGTATTAGAAAGGAAGGAAGGCAAAGAAAGGTGAAGAAACCCCCAGGAAAAGAGTGAAAGTTATTTATAATCCGTATAAGATTACAAACAATCAGCCACTATTAGGTTCAAATAAGACTAGACATACCATTCACAAGGTCTAGTGTTTATAATTACAAGACTAGACATAGTACACAAGGTCTAGTATTCACACAAGGCTAGACATAACACAAGGTCTAGTATTACACAATGCTAGACATATCACACAAGGTCTAGTATTACACAATGCTAGACATATCACACAAGGTCTAGTATTCACACAAGGCTAGACATAACACAAGGTCTAGTATTACACAATGCTAGACATATCACACAAGGTCTAGTATTCACACAAGGCTAGACATAACACAAGGTCTAGTATTACACAATGCTAGACATATCACACAAGGTCTAGTATTCACACAAGGCTAGACATAACACAAGGTCTAGTATTACACAATGCTAGACATATCACAAGGTCTAGTATTACACAATGCTAGACATATCACACAAGGTCTAGTATTCACACAAGGCTAGACATAACATACAAGGTCTAGTATTACACAATGCTAGACATATCACACAAGGTCTAGTATTCACACAAGGCTAGACATAACACAAGGTCTAGTATTACACAATGCTAGACATATCACACAAGGTCTAGTATTCACACAAGGCTAGACATAACACAAGGTCTAGTATTACACAATGCTAGACATATCACACAAGGTCTAGTATTCACACAAGGCTAGACATAACACAAGGTCTAGTATTACACAATGCTAGACATATCACACAAGGTCTAGTATTCACACAAGGCTAGACATAACACAAGGTCTAGTATTACACAATGCTAGACATATCACACAAGGTCTAGTATTACACAATGCTAGACATATCACACAAGGTCTAGTATTCACACAAGGCTAGACATAACACAAGGTCTAGTATTACACAATGCTAGACATATCACACAAGGTCTAGTATTCACACAAGGCTAGACATAACACAAGGTCTAGTATTACACAATGCTAGACATATCACACAAGGTCTAGTATTCACACAAGGCTAGACATAACACAAGGTCTAGTATTACACAATGCTAGACATATCACAAGGTCTAGTATTACACAATGCTAGACATATCACACAAGGTCTAGTATTCACACAAGGCTAGACATAACATACAAGGTCTAGTATTACACAATGCTAGACATATCACACAAGGTCTAGTATTCACACAAGGCTAGACATAACACAAGGTCTAGTATTACACAATGCTAGACATATCACACAAGGTCTAGTATTCACACAAGGCTAGACATAACACAAGGTCTAGTATTACACAATGCTAGACATATCACACAAGGTCTAGTATTCACACAAGGCTAGACATAACACAAGGTCTAGTATTACACAATGCTAGACATATCACACAAGGTCTAGTATTCACACAAGGCTAGACATAACACAAGGTCTAGTATTACACAATGCTAGACATATCACACAAGGTCTAGTATTCACACAAGGCTAGACATAACATACAAGGTCTAGTATTACACAATGCTAGACATATCACACAAGGTCTAGTATTCACACAAGGCTAGACATAACACAAGGTCTAGTATTACACAATGCTAGACATATCACAAGGTCTAGTATTACACAATGCTAGACATATCACACAAGGTCTAGTATTCACACAAGGCTAGACATAACATACAAGGTCTAGTATTACACAATGCTAGACATATCACACAAGGTCTAGTATTCACACAAGGCTAGACATAACACAAGGTCTAGTATTACACAATGCTAGACATATCACACAAGGTCTAGTATTCACACAAGGCTAGACATAACACAAGGTCTAGTATTACACAATGCTAGACATATCACACAAGGTCTAGTATTCACACAAGGCTAGACATAACACAAGGTCTAGTATTACACAATGCTAGACATATCACACAAGGTCTAGTATTCACACAAGGCTAGACATAACACAAGGTCTAGTATTACACAATGCTAGACATATCACACAAGGTCTAGTATTCACACAAGGCTAGACATAACATACAAGGTCTAGTATTACACAATGCTAGACATATCACACAAGGTCTAGTATTCACACAAGGCTAGACATAACACAAGGTCTAGTATTACACAATGCTAGACATATCACACAAGGTCTAGTATTCACACAAGGCTAGACATAACATACAAGGTCTAGTATTACACAATGCTAGACATATCACACAAGGTCTAGTATTCACACAAGGCTAGACATAACACAAGGTCTAGTATTACACAATGCTAGACATATCACACAAGGTCTAGTATTCACACAAGGCTAGACATAACACAAGGTCTAGTATTACACAATGCTAGACATATCACACAAGGTCTAGTATTCACACAAGGCTAGACATAACACAAGGTCTAGTATTACACAATGCTAGACATATCACACAAGGTCTAGTATTCACACAAGGCTGAAGGCAACAATACCTCACAGACATTCAAGGGTTACTCACACGCAAAGAAGGCAGCACACTCATCTGGAGTCCATTCACCCTTCCAAGGTACCATGAACTGCGCCGCGGCATAGGTCACCTTGCCATAGGCTCCAGCAATAAGCTTCAATTCGTATCGGCCATTCTCCAATACTCTTGTCACCTTATAAGGACCGCGCATTCCGGAATCCAATTTCCCTTTGGACTGCGCGTACTTAATTACAAAAGCAAGATCATCCTTTTGAAAAACATGAGGCGGTTGGCGCATTTTGTTTACATATTTGTCTTGGCGACTCTGATTATCCTTGAGACGCTCAGCTGCCCTCTGCCGGTCGAGTTCTCGCAAGGATCGACGATCACTATCAGAACACTCTATAGCGACATCACGGACCAGGTTTTGTATTACGGGAGTTGTACCTTCAATACCGATCAACAAATTTAACGGAGATGCTTGAGTGGTCTTTTGTTTTGTGACGTTCAGTACAAGCTGCAAACGCCATAACTGTTCGGACCACTTACTTTTCTTATTATTAGTCTCGACTCGTAACATGTTAAGAAGAGTGCGTACATATCTTTCCACTTGGCCATTCGCACGATGCATCTCAGGAGTTATGTAATGTATAGTGCATCCTAAATCATTAATCCATTTAACGAAATTTGTGGCTTCGAACATACGACCTCGATCAGTAACTATAAGGCGTGGAGTGCCAAATAAGGAAACAGCGTTTTTAAACGCTTTCTTTAATTCGTCATGGTCCTGTTTATAAAGTGGATAAGTTAAGCAGTACTTAGAAAAAGCGTCAACCAATACCAAAATATGCTTATAGCCATTGGACTCCGGTAAAGGACCCAGGACATCGGCGTGAAGGGTATGAAAAGCAACATCTGGCTTAGTCCATGACGTAATGGGCTGTAACGGTGCTCGAGGAATCCGTTTGTTTGCTATGCAAGTTAAACAGTGTCCTATGTACTTTTTTACGAAAGCATGAAGACCAGGAAACCAAAAGTGATTTAAGATCAATCCAATAGTTTTGTCTACCCCTATATGACAGTGCTCATCATGAAAGATTCTAAGTAAACTTAATCTGTGACCTTTCGGTATAAAACAAAGTAACCGTGATTGCTCACCTACAGGTGAATAACGATAGTAAAGAATCTCATTGTTTTTAACGTAACGACTAGCATCTAACTGTCCTTCTTCTAACAGTCTTAATAATTTTTGCGTTTCGTCATCACCCGATTGTGCAACTTGAGCCCAATTTCGCGGCCTGTCTATGTTATTTACAACGCAGATGGGGTTGCGACTAAGGTAATCCGCATGTGGCAGTAAAACACCTTTTCTATAGACAATCGTAAACGTGAAATCTTGTAGGTAGACCCACCACCTCGCTACACGAGGTAGTAGGTCCTTTTTATTTTGCGTAGCCTTTAACGCGTTACAATCCGTAATTACCTTAAGCTCTATGCCTACAAGGTAATGCCGAAAGTGACGTAAAGCTTTGACTACCGCCAACGTTTCTAGCTCATAGGAATGGTATCGCACCTCTGCCCCATGTGTGACCTGACTATAATAAGCAACAACTGATTTACGACTATCCATACCTATCTGAAGCAATACTGCGCCATATCCTCGACAGCTGGCATCCGTATGGACCTCTGTCTGCAAATCAGGATTAAAGATAGCAAGAATAGGCTCACTCGTCAAACACTTAATAACCTCATCACGAGCTTGTTCTTGTTCTTCACCCCACTTAAAATCTACGTCTTTCTTAGTCAAACGCGCAATACATGAAGTTTTGAGAGCATAATTTTCGATGTACTTTCGAAAGTACCCCGCTAATCCTAAGAATTGTCTGACTTGACGGACATTTTCGGGCCTTGGAGAATTGACTAACGCGGTGATTTTAGACTTAGAAGGGCGTACTTTACCGTTGCTGATTACTCGACCTAAATACTCTATTTCAGTACCTAAAAATGAACACTTTTTCATGTTTAATGAAAATCCAGCGTCTGATAACGTACGCAAAACATCACGCAAAATCTGTAGTCCTTCATCAACGCTATTACTGACCAATAAAACATCATCAATGTAAACCATCACCGTGCCATTGTTTATGAATGAACGAAGGGTATTGCTAATAATCCGCTGAAAGACAACTGGCGCATTAGCAAGTCCAAAGGGCATTTTCATATATTCATAATGCCCTTCGGGTGTAACAAAGCCAGTCAAGGGAATCGACGCATTATCAAGACGAATTTGATAAAACCCTGATGCCATATCAAGGGTTGTAAAATATTTGCCCTTACCCAACCGATCTATATGATCCTCGATCAATGGTAGGGGGTACCTGTCTTTAACAGTGATTCTGTTTAAGGCACGAAAATCAACGCACATTCGATCCGTTCCGTCTTTCTTTTTAATTAAAAGTATAGGACTCGCGTACGCAGATTCGGATTCACGAATTATTCCTTTAGCTAAAAGCTCGTTAATTATTTCACGTACCCTCAACTTTTCATTAAAAGATAACTTGTACGGCCTATAATACACGGGCGCATCACTGTTCAAACGAATGTGCATGCTACCGGTTGTCACGGTTGAGGTAGCAGTTCCAGTTATCATAAATTTAGAAAATTCATTTAATATTTCGATAAGTTTTTCCTTATTGGCGACATCAAGTGACGTCTGGATAGGATGCTCATTCGATTCGATAGCCGAGACTTTTGCGGCGACAGCACTAAAAGTTAGACGCTGGTAATTCTTTGTGCGTACATACATTACTCCCTCGCGATTAAGGACGTCTGTACCTATTATGATAGGCGCGTTCATACTTTCACTAGGCACGATTAATAGGTCGACTTCAAGAGTAATTTCTTTAAATTCAATAGTAAGTGTCACATATGAAAACACCCGAGTGATAGTATTTCCAACACCTTTTAACTCTCGATAAGTGGTTTTTGGAGCGCACGACAAATGATTTACCACAGAGGACGAAATAAGAGAAACATCTAAAGCTCCACTATCAATCAAAATGTCAATGGGTATCCCTTGGACTACTCCAACTATAATATCTTTGCAATTATTAATGTCGGGTAACGAACAAAAATTTACGTTGCTTTTTCTATTATCAGAACGTTGTTTGGCGAAACAATCGTTAATATGGTGCCCACTTTTTTTACAATACGCGCAAACAATTTTCGTTCCCGGCTTTACATCACTGTTAGTCGTATTTGTACTAGTAGTTGATGGTTTTTGTTTAGCATGACAGTTAATTTGTTTATGTCCGGTTTGTCCACATGAAAAGCATTTTAATGGAGTCTTTTGAACGGGACGTTTGGCAAAAGTTGGTTTCACAACCTCCTTACATGCTGCAGCGTCACGATTTAAACGTTTTTCATGCTTACCAACCTCAACCGGTTTTACAAAAGAAGAAAAATAATTAACTAACTCGCACGGCTTAAGGTTCTCATTCGTAGCTGCCGCTTTAATGTTGGGTTCATTGATACCACGTATGATAATAGCACTAATAAGTTCGTTACTCAAACCTTTAACTATTTGTAACCGTAATAAAGACCGACGAACATACTCCGCATACGTAGCAAAACTATCAGAATTGGTACTCATGACTTCATAAAGAATGTTCGCCACATCAATCTTTTTCACGCACAATGATTTAAAATCTCGTTTAAAATTACTCCAAGACCGGTCTGTCGTAACCCAATCATCCAACCAAGACTTTGCATCGCCTTTAAGACAGTGACCGATACGCGACAAACATTCAGCATCATTCCACTTATTTAAAATTTGCGCTCGATCTACCTCATCAAACCACGCATCAACGTCGTGTATATTAGGGTCAAAACTTGACACATAAAAATCACGTGTACTACCACCGTATTTTATAGATTGAATAGCCTTCACAATTTTTTCCGTTGAATCGTGATTTGTTGACGGTACTTCGACATTAGACGACATAGCTACCGACGACCTATCTTCTAACGCATTTAACCGGGCCACGATTGTTTGTAACGACTCGCGTAATCCCGAATCACTCCTAGATCGTGGGCTGCACCTCGAACGATTGCGATGCCGACGTTTCGAAACTTTGCGACTCCTAGAACGCGAACGACTGTGCGAACCACTACGGGAACGATGTCGTTTTCCCATTATTGCGACACTCAACACGATAATGCACAGGGATCAACAAAATATTACACCAGAAATCAATAATGCAATAAGTATTTAAAACCAAATGTGGGTAGTTATCCCACTTCTGATGAAAGCAAATTAAACAATTGTTCCAAAAAAAAATAATAAATTTAATGATTTAACTAAAACTACGGTACAACATTTATTGATTTCTGTCATAACATATAACAAACAGTAATATTTACGATACGGCAGTGATGCACCCTTCCGCGTAGCTGTCTCGAGCAAAAGTAATGTGACGGTTCTGTCGAACACTGAACGATGACCGAGCGTTGGATCCGTCAGTTGATTTTGACAGTTCAACTAGCTTCACTCAGTTGATGTTTCCTAATAATATTATAATATTAAAGATATTTTCTAATTCCCTAACTACCTACATAGGTCGCGATTGTGATTTGAAAAACCGTTGACCTTGTGCAAGGTGATAGGCATTTCTGTTTAAATACATAACTCGAATACGTTACTTGTTTAATAACGGTCTGTTCGTTCACGCTTATAACCAACTCAGTTAAAAATGAGTTACGAGTCAAAAATTAAAATAACTGCGGCGAAAAAGCAAGCAGTATTCGCAAAAATAAACGAGTTATATGAATCGGGAAAGAAAGTGGTACCGATTAGCGCTAACACTAGAAGTGTCCAGGAATTTCTAGCAGCTTCTTCAAATATAGATCAATTGTATAGCAGCTTTAATACACTGTGTGACGAACACAATGAACTGGTACTGAAAGTGGATCCAGAATATAAAATAAGCTTCAGCGATTGGAGTGCATTTGAATCACTTTATTCCCAGATTAAGTACATACGAGGTAACTTAGTAGAAACTCACCGTACACATAAAACAGACATACCCACTAAAGAATCGCATTCATGTAGGCTGCCCGCTTTAGAATTAATAAGTTTTTCTGGTAATCCCGAAAATTGGCCGCTTTTTTATGAATGTTTTAAAGCAAACGTTCATGATAATAAAACATTAACTGATAGCCAGAGAGTGCAATATTTAGTGGGTAAGCTGAGTGGGAACGCGTCAAATATATTCGCTGGAATTATTCCGAATGAAGCTAATTACTCCACAATATGGAACTCATTAGTGTCGAAATATCAGGACAAAAGGTTATTAGGATCCATGTATTTAAATAATATACTCGAAATAAAGCCATCTACCTCAACCTCCGGTCAATTGAACGACTTTATTGAACGAATTCATTCTTCGTGGTCCGCGTTAAAAAAGTTAGAGATTGATGACTTGTCGGATTTCATTTTTACGCATCTCGCGTTAAAAAAACTTGATTCGCAATTAGTGCAAAGCTTCGAATTGTCCGTGCGCGATAATGACATTCCTACAAGTGAAGAATTAATAAAATACATTCGTAATCACATAAAGGTTATAGAAAGATCAATCGCTGTACATCAAACTGGTGCAATGGACAGAACTAGAAGTTTCGATAAGTCACGTAGTCGGAACGTTCAGAGAACCACGCATAGTTTTGCAATCACGGAGAATAATATTAATTCTAAATCTACCTGCATTTTTTGTAATAATGCAAGTCATGCTCATCTGTACGAGTGTTTAGAATTTAAACAACTTACAACTAAAGAACGTTTTACATTCGTTAAAAACAAGGGATTGTGCGTCAATTGACTTACGACTTGCACTCTTTGTTGTGAACGGACGTGTCGAAGATTTATTAAAATAAATAAATAATCACTCGCTGAATCGTGACCTAGATTTACCAAATATCCGGTAGTAAAGCAAACTGTGTCATACGTAAGCATAATATGTGTAAATCGTTTCTGTGAAAATGTATAATAAGTGATCAAGTGCATAACTTTTATCACAATGGCATCCAGTCCCTTCAGCCGGGGTGGCAGATGTGCTCGGAGCCCACCTCCTACACCCGTGCCCGCACCAGCACCTGCACCTGTACCCGAGCCCGTACCCGTACCTCACCCTCAACCGCCCAGCCAAAGAGACGATGTCATGACGGAAGCAATATCAACGCCGGAAATCCAGAACTGGATGTCGTCCATCGAGCAGTGCCTAAGTGAAGTGTGCTCTATAGCAGCAGAGGGCAAATTAAACATGGAGCAAAAACTGCGAATAAATACTCTTTGCCGAAAAGTTAGTCACGGCACATCTCAGATGGCCGTTCAGTACCAGTCCCTTAAGCTGAAAGCTGTCCGAGCCCACACCACCGTCCAAACACTCGAAGACCAAATTGATCTGTCGCAGCAACTGAAAGACCTTAAGCTGACAATCGGAGCTTCTGTGAAACCAGTAACCGGAACTTCCTTTGCGGACATGGTTAAAAAAGGGACCAACAATTATATACAGCCAATAAAATTAAGTTCAGTGGCCATATACCCTAACGACAAATTAAAATCGAGCGAGGAGACAAAAACACTTGTCCAAAAAATTATATGCCCCGAGCAAATGAAGCTTCACGTAAGAGGACTGCGTAAGACAAAAAATGGCGGTGTCATTATCAGCACTGAAACAAAAGACGACATTGAAAAGGTGAAAAAATCGATGCAGTTGTCAAATTCAGGCCTTACTGTAGACGAGCCCCCAAAAAGGAAGCCTAGAGTAGTGGTTATCGGAGTGCCCTCGTCCATGCAAGAGAAGGAAGTTTTTACTTGTTTGTTCCATCAGAATTTAGCTGAGAACCTTCAGGATTGCAGCCTCGAGACCTTTTTGACCTCCATTAAATTAAGCCATAAGTCAGGTAAGAAGGACGCTGAGACCTGTAATTATAAAATAGAAGTATCTGCAGACATACGCAAAGCTCTAATATCTAAAGACAGAGTGTTTGTGAATTGGTCGTCATGCCCTGTGAAGGACTTTACTCAAGTCACACGCTGTTATATGTGCCAGCAGTACGGACATGCGGCGAAATCATGTCGGGAAACCACTTATACCTGTGGCCACTGTGGAGATCTGGGTCATTCAATTAAAGAATGCACAAAGAGGGCTGAGGAACCAAAATGCGCTACTTGCTTGTACTTCAAAAAACCGAGCAATCACAAAACAAGTGCCGTTGACTGTCCAGCAAAACTAATGGCTGAAAAGAGGTACATAAATACTATTGATTATGGAGGCGCCTAAGAGCGCCGTTAATTACGTATCTTTGTAGCCCTTGTTATTGTTTGTTTTATTGTTATTTTTATTTTTTATATTTAGTTATAATTATGATTAATAATTTAATTAATGACATAGATAATTTCTCTGTTTCTGAATCCCATGTTTGTGACGTTGAACACTGTAAACAATATCTCTCCTCCTACACTAGTCCACTAACCATTCTAACCCAAAATATTCGCAGTATTTGTAAGAATTTCGACAATTTTAGCATTTTTCTACAACGTCTAGACATAAGCTGTGACGTTATTGTCTTAACCGAATGTTGGCTTTCCAAACAATATAACATACCAATAATTCCGGGATATAATATGTATAAAAGTAATATAAATTACAATCAGAATGATGGGGTGATAGTTTACGCAAGAAATCATCTCAATGTGTCTGTCGAGGAACCAAATATGCACGACTGTAACAGATTGTTAATTAAAATTGGGTCAGAATTAGTGATACTTGCCATATATCGACCTCCCTCTTTTAGAAATATAAGCAATTTCACCGACTCTCTAAACGAAACCTTGCAGAACCTATCATCTTTCAAAAATATCATTTTGATTGGAGATATTAACATCAATATTCTTCCAGAAAGTGCTGACGCATCTGCTGAGGAATACCTTAACCTATGCGCTTTCCATGGCTTGCTTCCCGCGCACACGCTTCCTACACATCAAAGTGGCTCCTGTTTGGACCATATAATACTCAAGTCGAATTTTCCCGCACTTGCCCTTGTAACTAATTCAGCAATAACCGATCACAGTGCTAACCTACTTATTTTAAATTGTAAATTACCAAAAGTAATCGCTCGCACAACTTCGCGTTTAAATGTAAATAAACTTGAAGAAGACTTACGCAATATCGAATTTGACCCAGTCTACGATTCCGCTGATCCGCAGTTTTGTATGACATACTTAATCAAAAATGTACAATATGCAATTCAGAAGAACACTTTCATATCTCGACTAAAAAACAAAAACTACAACATAAAGCCGTGGATTACAACAGGACTCATTCGCTGTATGAAAAATAGAGATAAACTGCATATCAAAGCTAAATCCAATCCAGATAATTTAATTTTGCAACTGTCGTATAAGCGATATCGTAACTTTTGTAATGATCTTCTAAAAAAAGTAAAAAACAACTACGATAAAACTGCACTAGAAAAGGCTGGTACGAATAGTAAAAAAATCTGGAATTTTATTAAGGGTGTTACGTATAACTCGAAACAAAATCAGTCATCTTCAGGTTTATTACAAGCACACGCTTCACAGTTAACATCTGTGAACAATGCAAATGATTTCTTTGTTAATGTGGGAAAATGTTTGGCGGAAAAAGTTCGGGGCCAATCACAATATTTAACAAACACACCATTTACGTGTAGCACTATTTTATCATCCTTTGCATTGCTAGACACTGATGAGCCTGAGGTAGAAACGATAATTATGAGTTTGAAAGACGACTGTGCAGTTGGCTGGGATAACATATCAAATAAAATTTTATTAAACAGTTCAGGCACATTTTGGTACCGCCACTAACTTATATTTTCCAAAAATGTTTATCTGCAGGTGTTTTTCCTGAGTGCCTAAAAAAAGCTGTTGTTGTCCCTGTTTATAAATCAGGCAGTAAAGATCAAGTCACAAATTATAGGCCTATTTCGTTACTGCCTTCTATCTCTAAAATATTAGAAAAAATTATAAATAAAAGGCTTTACAAATACTTGGAGGATAAATTAGTTTTGTCTCAGCGGCAGTTTGGATTTAGGCCTAAAATGTCAACAGACGATGCCGTACACCATCTCACTGACTATCTAGCACATGAACTTGATAATGGTAACCACACAGTAGGAATATTCCTGGACCTCGCGAAAGCTTTTGACACGGTTTCTATTCCTATTCTGTTGCACAAGCTTGAAACCATAGGTATCAGAGGCACCCAGCTGAAACTATTTAAAAGCTATCTAGAAGATCGTACCCAATGTGTAAGGATTGGTGATGTTCTCAGCGAGGATAAAAAAAACACATCCTTCGGGGTTCCCCAATGAATGAATGAATGAATGAATGAATTGCACCGATCCCAGCGTGGTTAAACCAGACTCGATTAATCGAATGAACCCCAAGATTCGCACTAGCTTCTGTAGCCTCATGATCATGGTGCTACAGCGGCCATTGCATATCAAGGAATAGACCGGGGGGTGCGGTAATTGGTAAGAAGGACGTGCCCGTAGGATAGGGAAGGATTTAAGAGCCTACCGGATATGCATCCTAGAGCAAGCATTGGACTAGTGGAGAGATGGGTAATTATTATCTATGGATGGGCATCTTCTAACGACCTTGCCGCCAGGCTGGTTCAGGTCGAGCTTCATCGGCGAGTCTTTTGGCGGAGTGTTACTGCTTTCTCGGTTCTTTTGTATGTCATTGTTCTGTTGTATTGTGTTAGATGTTGCTGTTATCGATGTCATCTTCGGAAGTTTCGCTACTATCTGTTTCCGGTTTATTGTAAATCTCACTAGCAGCGATCTTGATCTTACTTTTGTCTTCCGCTGTATCCATCCAGAAATTGATTCCCTTGTCGAAGTACTTCATGTCCTGTTTTAAATTGTCGTTCCATGTGTAAATAGGTCGGCCGACCTTCTTGGATTTGGCTTTGTATTGCATTGCTGCATGTAGCAGGTGTGGTTTGCGAAGCCTGTAGACATGTGCGAGGTAGCACATCCTATGGTTCTTGATGCGTTTGGTTACTGTTTTTCCGTCTAATATTTCATGCATTTTCTTTTGTCTTGGTTTATTTCTAGAGTGGTTAATCAAGTCCCTCATGATAACTCGCTCATATTTTCTGAGTCTTGATCTGTTAGCTTTAGTAAGTGCCGAAACTTTCAAACCGTGTATCATGCACGGTACGATCACCATTCGATACATGAGTCTGGCTAATTTCCAGTCCATATTTGAATTATTTATGAATGGTAGTAACGATTTGGCGTTTTTCATGGCCTGTTCGCAACGTTTTTTTATAGTGTTTTTTCTACTTAATGTAGATGTTATGTATGTACCTAGGTATTTAACTTCTTCACATGTTGGTATACTTATTCCATTAAGGGTCACGTGGGTCGTTATATGTGTAGCTTTGGGGTCCCTAATTAGTATTTTTGTTTTTGTTTCGTTTATTTGGAGGCCTACACTGTTTAGTAGGGGTTTAATATGGTATATGATACCTTCTAATCCTTCTAGGTCATCTGTAATAAAGATAAGGTTATCCGCAAATGATAATACTAGAGGGAGTGAGATTTCGCGATCCTGGTCAAGTTTTATTAATTGTGTTTCTTCGTCGAGGGTTCTAAGGACTTCGTCGATGACCAGTGTAAACAGGCGAGGGGACAGAGGGCAACCTTGTTTGACTCCCTTTCCTTTAATAATCCAACTGCTTTGCTGGCCACACCATTTGATGCATGTTCGTTCATTCATGCATACCTTGATTATCCTGTTGGTTAGCGATTTGTTGGTTCGTTGTAATAAGATATCTCTTAGTGCATTGAGGTCGACGTTGTCAAATGCCTTTTCAATGTCGAGGGCGAGTACATAAATTCTTTTACCTGCACGCCATTCTTCGTCTAAGACCCTTTTAAGCGTGAATATATGGTCGTCTGTTGATCTATTGTTTAAAAAGGCCGCTTGGTAGTTGCCCAATTCCGTTATTATCTCATCTAGTTTTTTTAATACGTAGGAGGCGTAAATTCTGTAACCCGTATTGCAAACCGATATGCGGCGATATTCATTCTCATTTTTAGGGCTATTGTTTTTTGGAATTGGTACCTGTACGGTCTCCAACCATGTGTCAGGTGCTTCGTTCAGTGTCCAGGCTTTGTTCATGTGTTTGGTGACGGCTTCTTGTAATATTTGGGGCATTGCTTTGTACAATTCGATTACCACTTGGTCCGTTCCCGGGGCTGTCCCGTTCCGCATTTTATTAATGATTGCCATTACGTCGTCCGTAATGGGTCCCTCACCCTGTACTTCGGTTATCGGCTTTTTTATATTAACTGTTGGTATAAGATGGCCCTCGGATTTTTTTAAAATTTGCTCCCATTTGGTCATTGGTATATAAGTAGATCTTTTTCGACGTTTTGTTTGAAGTTTGTTCCTGCTGTAAAAAAAGTATAGCATCTGCATGCGTTTTGCAGGGTGTTTTTTCCCCAATCCATTGAGGCAGGCCCTGCATGCTTTTTGCTCTTCCTGATATTTAACCTTTTGAAGTGTTGCCTGACATTCTTTTACTCGGTTGTGCCTATTTGGATTATCTGGTTGCCTGCTTTGTAGGAATTTAGCCTTTTGTAGGTTAGCAAGAGCTAGTCGATGATCTCTGGAGAGAACTGGCTGAAAAATAAGAGTTTCCTGAGCAGCCGATTTTAATACTTCCGTTATGGTATTCCAGGGTATTTCGATGAGTTTGTCCGTTGAGTTGATCCCTTTATCTTTTAGTTTTTTTGTTATGCAATCTTGGTATTTTGTTTTTGTGAATTTACTATTGAGAGCGGCATAATAGCATTGTTTATAGTTAAAATCCTTGGCCGCAATTGTTGTTTCCTTCGCGGCTTGCTGTTGTCTTTGTGTAATAATGTGTTTGGTGCTTTCTTTCTTGTTTGAAATTCGATTTGTTCTTATTAGACCCCAGATTATTTTATGGTCGGATGTGCCCCTAGCGGCCCATTCGCCTTTAATAAAATCAAAAAGTTTTTCTGATGCATGTGGCGTTATAATGTGATCCAGTTGGGATTGCTGAGTGCCCTTTGACCACGTTACCCTGCACGATGATCTCGCTTTTGTCGTATCTACACACATCAAAAGTGTCTAGGGATCATGCATTTTTATGCGGATTTCTTGAGATTGAGATGTGGCTTTGTAATAAATTTATGATTTTATAAATTTATATGGATCCTTTTTGGTGCATTTCATAATTTGAATCAGGAACTGTGAATCAAATTCGAGTAAAAGATGAAAATCAGCTGTCAATATTTTCCCTATAAAAACATACAACGCATTGAAGACATTATTAGTGCTACTGTTTCCCTACTACTGATTAAAACCAACGTTATTATGGAGCGGCGACGTCATTTAAGCAGGGAAGAAATGCTCAGAGCCGTGGGAATGATAGAAGCTGGTTCCCGGCCACGTACTGTGGCTTTAGCTCTGAATACAAGTCAGAGTGTTATCAGTCGACTTTGGACACGTTACCGAAGCACTGGTACCGTGGCTGAGCGCCATGGAGGACGGTATCGCTGCACCACACGGAGACAAGACCGATACATTCAAATCTTAACTCGAAGAGCTCCAACAATAACCGCCATGATGTTAGCCGTGAGGCTTCATCACTCTTCAGGGAACTTAATTAGCGACCAAACAGTCAGAAACCGCTTGCATGAAGTGAACCTTCATTCCCGAAGACCGCTACGGGTACCACCTATAGCAATGCACAATCGTAGGATTCGATATCAATGGGCTCTTGAACACAGAAATTGGGCAGAAGAACAATGGCGTTTCGTGTGCTTTTCTGATGAGTCTCGTTTTGGTATGAGACCGGATACAAGACGTATACGACACTGGAGAACCCCTGGACGCCAACAGCGATTAAAATCCTGCCAGGAAGTCCATCCTTATAGTGGTGGAACCATCATGGTATGGGCGGGTATTTGGATCGGCGGAAGAACTGAGTTGATTTGGATCAGAGGCAACCTCAACGCTCAAATTTATGCTGAGACGATTGTATCAGACGTCATCGTTCCTCTACAAGTGCAAATCGGTCCCTTATTTCAGTTAATGCATGATAATGCACGACCGCACACCGCAAGAGTTGTAAGACAGACTCTCGCCGCAGCTAACATCAATGTCCTGCCCTGGCCTGCTCAGTCGCCAGACTTGAACCCGATTGAGCATGCATGGGATATGCTACAGAGAAGAGCTCTGCCGAATATGGAGGGTATCCAGTCGCAAGAAGACCTTTTTTTGTTGTTGCAACGAACATGGGCGGCCATTCCACAGCGTGATTTGGATGAACTCATTTTGAGTATGCCAAACCGATGTTCTTGTGTTGTTAGTGTTCGCGGTAGAAACACGGATTATTAATTGTTTAAGTTACCCAATAAAATTTTAGAGAAAACTGTTATTTCAGTATTTTTTTCGAACTTTTGTGTTAGTGGTTCAAATGTCAAAAATCCCTTTATTAGGAAAATGGCAAATTTCTTTATTAATGCAAAGGTGACTTGGTTTATCGTTACTGTGACAAACGAAAACACTTTATTTGATGAATCCTTAAAGAAAATTTTAATTAATATCAATCAAGAGAAAAGTTATTGCAAAAATATATGTTGATCCCTAGACACTTTTGATGTGTGTATTTGCAGTTTTTCCCTGTTGGCTATATCCATTAACATTTCCCCGTTGTAGTTAGATAAGTCATGGTGTAGGTTTTGTTGGATCAGCCCTTTGCGTTGGAAACTTTGTGTATCATGTCGACCAATATGAGCGTTAAAGTCGCCAAGAATTATTAAAGTACATTTCCTTGGTTTTTGTCTGATCAAGTTTAATAAGCCTGTGAAGGATCTGTTTGCTATAGATGTACAACAGTTTATGTGAGAATTGATTATATACAGATGAGCAGGCTTGTCATTTTCCCTGTTAACTTGAAGAGTAGCTGACATCGCGTCTGTATCCTTTTTTCTGTTAACTAATTCAATTTGAGCATCTTTTCTGATTAGAATTGCAAGTCTCCGATGTGTTTTACCTGAGGTTCCATAGAGGTGCCATTCGTAGTGTGTAGAGTTGTATGCTCCTGAGTTCATACCTGTTTCTTGTAAGCAGGCTACATGAATGCCCCTAATTGAAAGTTCAGCGTCAATTTTATCTTTTTTGGTCGGTTTTGAGGCCCCGCGGACGTTCCAAGTTGCAATACGCAAGTCTAGGCAAGTGTACTTTATTGAGGTAGACGGTTGGTTTCTAAGTATTGTGAACCCAGTGACATCTGCAACTACTTCTGATAACGGTGTACACATTGGTGCTTGTTGTTCATATTGTGTTAATGAGCTAGCTAATTGAGGGCTGTTCGTTTGAGACTGGGATTTCGTGAGTTGACCTTTCTCTTCACGTGTGTTGTACTGGTTAATTAAAGGCTTATTATATAGTGTTGTTGTGACATTGTTCGATTTTTTCATTATATCTATCGGGTTGCTGTTATAGTGTTTGTCGTCGGTCATGACCCAGCTATCGTAGTGCTGGTCCTTGTAGAGGATGTGTATGTTGCCGGGTACTGGTTCGCCGGTAGGTGAATACACTAGGTTGTGTCTTGTATCCGTGTGCACGTGCAAATTTACAAGATAGAACTCGGCTGCGGCGATTAAGATATCCTCTCCTCCCCAGAACGTCTTGTTAAACTGCTGTGTTATGTATTTTGTTATTCTTTGTTCCTGGGAGAGAATGCTGTTAGGAAGAATTTCTTGTACATTATTTAGAAGGGCTAAGCGAATTCTTTCGTCATCTCGATGCTCTAAAACATATGAAGCAAGATCCTGACGGACAGACACGTGGTCGAAAGTTAACCCCATTACATTATTTATTTGATGTGCTATGGCCCTGAATAGGCAGTTTCCGTCTTTTGTCATACGCACAATTGTGCCCATTTTAAAAGAAAAAACTTTTTGTTTTTATGGTATTACAAGACCTGCTCTGCACACATGTGTTGTGTAGCTTTGGGTTTGTGAACCACTATAGCTGACAGGGGGAGCTTAACGCTTGAAATTTATGAGCTTCGCTATTTTTTGTTACTTAACCTTTTTTTTTTTTACCCTTTCGGTCCAATTTTGCGCGCGGTTTACAAATTTTACAAGCTAGGAAATAGGTAGCTTGTTCAAGGCAGTTTTGATAATTTAGTACAATGTTAAATTAAGAAAAGCGTGAAGTACTAATTCTAGAGCGATACCGTATTTCAGGTTAAAATAATAGAGTGTATTATTTTGTCCTTCGCTCCTAAATATAATATGAAGACATTTCCTTAAAGCCTATTTATAGCTTACAATGATGTTAAATTCACGCGTGGCGTCAAAAGTCCAAATTAACAACGCAAAACGCAGTTTTATACAGCCTCCAAGCCTCTATCGGAGGTCCCTGAAATATATAATGGAAAGATCTCACCAAATCCACGTCGTCGATATTCTCGGCCGGAAGGCCTAGACCTCAGGCTTGTATATCAGGTACACACGTATGCCACTTTACCACCGTTTTAGGGTGTTTTAATTTGCACCCACAAAAACACAGCAAGCGAAACCCCGTTCGAGTTTCAAGCTCAGAGTCAGCCACGTGTTGTGCACATTGCATCAAGTAAAAACAAAGGCGGGTCAAGACACGACACGTCTGTCCCCTTCGGCGGCCACTATCCGAATCCACATCCTTCGGGGTTCCCCAAGGAAGTATTTTAGGGCCTACACTATTTTTGATATACATAAACGATCTTTGTAATCTAAGTCTAGATCATGGCCAAATTATTTCTTATGCTGATGACACTGCCCTTCTATTTTCGGCTGACTCAGAAAAAAATGTCTACAAGGCGGCGCAACACGGATTCAATATTGTTAATAAATGGCTTCAACTTAATTCACTGACACTAAATGCAGACAAGACTAATTATATAAAGTTTTCGATGCGCAAGCAAACTACAATTGGCACTACCTCGGCATTGTATGCTCATTATTGCACAATTCCCACAAATAACCAATGTGTTTGTCCTAAAATTAAAATGGCAAATACAACAAAATACCTTGGTGTTATAATCGATGAAACACTTTCGTTCAAACAACATATAGAAGCTTTAAATAATAGAATTCGCAAGTTGATATTTGTTTTTAAAAAGCTACGCTGTATTGCTGACCCAAAAATAGTTAAACAAGTTTACTTTGCTCTATGTCAATCGATTTTAACTTACTGTATTACCACATGGGGTGGAGCGGGTAAAACAATGTTACTAACCATCGAGAGAGCTCAGAGAGCGATTCTCAAAGTGTCTACTTTCCGCCCTTTCCTTTTTCCTACTAACATCCTGTATAAATCTTGTGAAGTATTAACAGTTCGACAGCTATTCATTATGGGCATTGTATTAAAACAACATAAAGCTCTACCCTACAGCGCTGGATATACTAATAAAAGGCGTAAAGATATAGTTTGTCCACAAAATTCTACAAAACATGCTTTTATATCCAAATTTTACCTGTACCTTGGACCTCTCTTATATAATAGACTTAACTCGAAAGCAAGCATTTATTCTCTGAACTACACAAATTGTAAGAAAATCCTCAAGGATGCTCTCCAAAGTATGTCTTACGAAGAAACAGAGAATTTATTAATTGTGTTAAAGTAAATATATGTAGGTATACAAATTGCACCTATGTTATATTATATTTATCAAATTTAGAAACTAAGTTACTCGTAAGCTACTCATTGTTGTCTACTGTAAATTTTTTATTATTTATTAATTTTATAAGAATATTTTAGCTTTTCTCGCCTGAAACACAGGATTACCTAGTTCAGGCACGTAAGTCTTTGGAATATAATTTACATTTAAGCAAAACTGTACTAATTCTCATGCCTTATAATTTTGAATAAATATTATTATTATTATTTTATTTTATTTTATATATCTCGGGACCATGGGGTCCCGGTCCTTTGGAAGGCGTACGAGGGGCCGAAGCCAACTCGCAGAGGCCCCTTAGAAAATTTTAATGAAATGTGGCACTAACCGACGATTATCCCTATATGCACTATGAAAGTGCACCCAAGGATAACCCTCGGTTGGTGTAGGACTATTGCAGTATTGGAAAAATAAAAAGTTGTACTATGGGTTTTTGAGGTTAAAGTGGATTGGTTACCAAGAACTATGGAAGAACTATGGCCCCTGCCTGATCAATGTTTTATATATACACGGATAAAATGGCAGGGGGTGACTTGCACACTCAATAATGGGCCCCCGGAAACTGTCGCTAGCACATAGTGACGTAGTGACAAGGGGGCAACATGTCCTGAGGTGCTTGAGGAGTGGAGAGGTATTCCACGGCTTTCAGAACAATCCCAGAGCCCGGAAGATGGTCAAGATCCCTACGAGCACTTACTGGAATACTTCCTTCCCCCGAGCACGTTTGCTCTTGCGAATCTCCACTCAAGCCGGCCAACAAAGGCAAGAATGAGGTGGGAGCTCTGTTCCTCTTATTATTATTATTATTATAATTGTTTTAGCGATAAGCACACCACGTTAAGGTGTGCATCTAAGCACACATGCAAACATTGCAATAAAACGCATCATTCTTTGCTACACTTTGATCATATGGAAAAAAATCCACAGTCAAGGTCATCCAGTTCGGAAATTAATACGAACAATGGCGAGGCGGCTTCAATAAACGCAGCTACCTCCAATCAAAAAATCAGTTCGCAATCATTGTGCATGATGACTCAGTCGGCCGCGTACTTAAATGACGGGGTGGGGCCGGTAAATAAGATAGACGGTGTAAATTCGACCGCGCTTTTAGCTGCAAACCATAAGGTTTTGTCTTGCACTCAACTAGAAAGTTCGATAGTGCTACCTACCGCGCAAGTTTATGTCCCGATAGACGGGAAACGTTTTATAATGAGATGTCTGGTAGACAGTGGGTCGCAAAATAATATTATTACGCTTGAGTGTTGCAAAAGATTAAAGCTAAAAATTCAACCGCTGGTTAACTCATCATTAAAATCGGTAGGTGCTATTTCGGCACCTCTACGAGATTATGTAGCCATCACCATACAATCGCGTGTGAGTGACGCTCAGTATAGTTTGACCATGCTGGTAATCGACCATATAGCGGACCCCCTGCCGAACCGGGTAATACAGGCGTCGGCCATAGATTACTTTAAAAACTTGCCGTTTGCTGATGATTGCTGGAACCTGCCAGGTAACATTGATGCCATTTTAGGAACCCAAATGTTCGCGTTCATTTTGCTAGGAGGAAAAATTATACCCCCTCCATTAGCGCAATCAGATCACTGTAGCAGCGTCGTACGCTCTGCGCCTCACGCTATAGAAACCACGCTCGGTTATATTGTTACGGGAGAATTACCTTCCGCTAACTCCAACAATGTAGTATTGTTCTTCATACTCCTGGGCAGGTTATAGTATACTTTTCATCACGCTACGATCAATAGGAGCAGAGCAGTGAAGGGAAATGTTGGGAAAACAGGATTTCTTTTTAGGTGAAATAGTAATAGGTTAGTAGTAGTTAGTTAGTAGTGGGTAAGTTTTGGTTAATTTATGTTCAGTTTTTTTTTAATATTAAGTAGGTAAAAGCGTAGGTACTTTTATTAATTATAGGTATAGGTATTATTAATTATAGTAGTTATAGGTATTTAGTTTTAAGTGAAGTAGGTTGTATTATACAGGGTGCAATTGAAGTCATGGGCATTATTTTAACCTAAGGCACTACTCATGATACTAATTGCAGTAGGGCTACTATTACGCAAATCAAAAATATTATTAATGCAAGTATGGAAAACCTTAAAATGTAGTAAGTCATAGAAAGTATCAAACACTTTGCGCTTCTCGATAGCAAATGCGTAGGTACATTACGCCGTACGCGTCATTGGGCGTGAATTCTTTGACCCCGCCCGACTCACGTGACATTCGTAAGTTGCCAATGAATTGATTCATAATAAATTCCAACTTTCCCTTCGTACTTTGCCGGCTTAGGACGGTCAAAACTACGTCAACTAACATACATTAAAAAAAAAACATTTACGTACCTAGCTTGTGGATTGTTTTGAAAAAACCTTATTTGTCGGTAAAGTGACAGAGGGTAAACGGGTGCTCTTCCACGAGCTTGTGCATGTGCCAGCACGTGAAAAGACGAAAAATCCAACAGGTTCTTAGTAGTTCTGGTGGAAAGAGACCCCGTGAAGGAATAGGGTCGTTTGGGTTGCGGCGATGGAACATTTCACGAGTTCATACTAAATTTCTTGTGCGATCGTAAATTACAACCATTTGTGGGTATTGTTGGTTGGTGTACCTAGCCTGCACATTACGCGATCGAGGCATCGTGTACACAAACACACACACAACACACAAATACTACACTAACACTTAATACACTGCAATCCAAGCACCGTATGACGCGAGCGGCGAGTACGGCGATTACATCACGGGATCAATAAATCAATTACGCGTCAATGCACCTGCGCAGTCGTTATGACACTGGTTCCGGGTTCATGTTGCGGCGGGAAGCAGACCCCGCGGGGGGGTGATATTCGTATTTTTGCGAGTGAGGGAGTGGGACGGAGAGAGTTCAGGGAATCCCGCCGGACGGCATGTCTTTTAGCCCATTGTTATTATTACTTGTAAGGAAAAACCCGCGCGCGCGCAGGTGATGTTTGTTTACATTTCGCTTTGCGCTGTACTGCGCTTTAAGATTTTGATACTTCAACATTTATTGGCGTTAACGAAGTATTTTGTTTTAATTACTTTAAGTGTTTATTTGCAATAATAAGCCTTGTGCAATTTGACTTACTAGATTTTTAAGGTTTTCCTTAATTGCATTAATAATATTTTTGATTTGCGTATTAATAGCCTTAATGCAATCAGTATCGTGAGTAGTGCCTTAGGTTAAAATAATGCCCATGACTTCAATTCCACCCTGTATATTATTTTATATATTAGACGTAGTTATATATTTTTAGTTATTCAAGTCCCAAGCGGACGCCGGCGTCCGCCCGCTATTGTCTTGAAAAACGCGTTGAATGAGAAATACGCGTTCTCAAGAATCAGCAGAAGAAAGAGCACATCGGTTAAACTCTATGAGAGTTAGTGCCTCAATTTCCGGAAGTCATTATTCCACGCGGACGAAGTCGCTGGCAAAAGCTAGTCTATATTAAATGCACAATGTATTTAAGGTACTTAATTGGATAAGGATTAATGCTGTATTGCTTAAATTCGCTTCGTAAATAAGTATAAAGTAAAGAATAAAAATGGTTATTGTGGGTTATCCCTAAGAGATAGACATATACCATTGCAAACTTTTTTGTAGACCTTTTTAAGGTATACAAAACTGTAGTACATTATTTTGACCTATTTCGTAGGGTTCAGCCAGCGTTTGAAAAATAAGCGCAAAAAAATGTGTTTATTTACGACATCACATTAAAAACCTCTAAAATTATCAGTGTTTCTCTTCTATATTATGCATGTATTATATATATAAATCTTCCTCTTGAATCACTCTATCTATTAAAAAAACCGCATCAAAATCCGTTGCGTAGTTTTAAAGATTTAAGCATACATAGGCATATATAGGGACAGAGAAAGCGACTTTGTTTTATACTATGTAGTGATTAGACATAATATTTAAACGCCATAATGATTATTAGACATAATATTTAAATGCCATAATAATTATTAGACAAATGTATAAACGCCTTTTCTTCTCTTTTAAGTTTAATGGTCACAGTTCTAACCTAACTCAACTGGCACCTAACCAAACTACTTCTGGGTGTTTTATAAAAAAATAACCACGAAGGGGATGGCGGGGTCTATTCGCTCGCTTCGCTCGCTCAAAACACCCCGCCATCCCCTTCTAACCTAACCTATCCGAGTCGGGGTGCCCTAAAGTCCCGATTGCATCCAGTTTCTCCTGATATAACAACCGTTACACACCCAAAGTTGAAGGCAAATGATGTTATGGCATATGATAATTATGGCATGTGATAATTAGGGCATGTGAAAATTAGGGCATGTGATAATTAGGGCATGTGATAATTAGGGCTTACAATAATTATGACAAATGATGTTATGGTAAGTGACTTCATGGGAAACAAAGCTTAGAAATATAGCAAATAAGAGTAGGGCAAATGAATATTACGTCATAAAATATTATGGCTGTTGACTATTATGTCAAATGATGTTAGGGCAAATAAAATTCGGGCAAACGGCGGTACAGCCATTCAGCAGCAGTTATGTTTTCTACAATAGCATACATTCATTATTGATGGGTATAAGCCTCATCTGCTTGGCGTTTTCATTAGCCGTCCCCCGACGCGAGGACGCTTGGATCAAAATATTTCCGACAACGTTTACAACTTATATTAATTTGACAAAAACTTTTTATCAAAAAAAAAAAACCGACTTCCAAGAAAACATTACAAAGTGAAAAATAACTTAATTTAGGAAGTCGGTGTCTTTGGATCTGTATTTTAGTTTATTGCCACCGACTTCCGAAATTAAAGTTATTTTTCACTTTATAGTTTTTTTGGAAGTCGGTTTTTTTTGTGAAAAAAAATTAATTTCGCTTTTTAGTGGTTCTGTTTCTAATGCATCTAAGTTACAATAGCCTAATGTCAACTTGCTCATCGCCTTGTACAAAATATTGCTTTTCCCGATGCAGGGACGTTAATTGTTGAGGAGTTCTCTTGGTACTCCAGCATCAGCTCCATTTCACCATTTGCATTGTGACGAGCATAAATTGCTTTGCAACCATATTTAAGTAATCGAATTGCAACCCGTGAAATACTTATTATTGAGTACTTCCCGTGGCCATCTGTGGTCTTCATCATCAGTTCCATTTCACCAAATGGTGCTTTCCGAGAGCAAATGCACGAGTGACCATAAATAATACCCGAATCGCTATAGATGTGCCTATAATATTTGAAGCGTTCCTTCGATTTCTCCATGATCCCATCGTCAGAACTGGATTTTGACAAAAATGGGACCAATCTGGAAGTATAATCCTTTCAATAAAAAAATAATTTTCCAAATCGGTCTATAAATGACTGGGGTAACAAACATAAAAAAGAAATCAATCGAATTGAGAACCTCCTCCTTTTTTGCAGTCGGTTAAAAAAGAAAAGCTGACTGACTGACTGACTGACGATCTGACATATCAACGCACAGCCGAAACTACTGGGACTAGGAATGTGAAATTTTGCACACGGCTTCCGTTCACGGCTCCCTTACACTATGTAAGGGAGAACTAAGAAGGGGTTTTTGGGAATTAAACCTTTTTTAACTCTAAGCTCAGTATTTATACTTAAGAACAAAAACAAAGTATAACGTTTATCAGGGTTTTTATATTATCTACTCCTAACGGGGTGAAAAGGGGGATAAGGGGTGAACTTCGTCGAGCACTTCCGACGTTTGGCTCCCAAGCTGGAACGGGCCGGGGCCGCCTTCAAGCGGCTCTTGCCCAACCTGAGGGGGCCAAACGCCTCCTGCCGGAGGCTTTACGCGGGGGTCGTGCGGTCCATGGCCCTGTACGGGGCCCCGGTATGGGCGCGTTCACTGCGGCGGCGAGCCGCCCACTATTTGAACGCGCCCCAAAAGGTGGTAGCCGTAAGGCTGATCCGGGGGTACCGCACGATCTCGGGCGAGGCGGCAAGCCTCCTTGCCGGACTGCCGCCGTGGGATCTGGAGGCGATAGTCCTCGCGCGCCTGTACGAGTGGCGCGCGGAGGCACTACGCCGGGGGGAAACTCCGCTGCCGCGGCAAATCGCGGCTGAGCGGACCGACCTCCGGCGCGATCTCATGGCGGCATGGAAAGAGCGACTGTCGCAACCCAGCGCAGGGCACGCCGCGATAGCGGCGGTAAGACCCCTCTTTGAGGAGTGGCTAGAGAGGCGCCACGGCGCCCTCACCTACCGCCTGACGCAGGTCCTCACCGGACACGGGTGTTTCGGGAGGTTCCTGCACACCATCGGGCGGGAGGAAACGCCCGGGTGTCACCATTGCGAGGGTCGCCCGGAGGACACGGTGGAGCATACGGTGGCGGTATGCCCCAATTGGGCGGAGCACCGCCGTGTTCTCGCAGAGGCGATCGGCAGCGGCGGCGACCTCTCGCGCCCGGCCCTGGTTCAAGCCATGGTCCGGGGCGAGAGGGAGTGGGAGGCAGTCACCTCCTTCTGCGAAGCAGTCATGCTAGCGAAGGAGGTGGCGGGACGGCTGAGGGAGAGGGCCTCACGTCCCAGCCGCCGCGGGAGACGCCCCGGGCGTAGGGAGCCGCGAGACGACTCCCGGCCACCGTAGGCGCGGGCCTGCGGGCGGAGAGTAATGGGTAACTCTCCGTCCGATCAGGACCAGGCCCGTGCCGGACGGCGCGTACGTGTTCCACGCGCGCCTCAAAGAGATGTCAGCATAAGGAAGGGGCTCGAAAGGGCCGAAGCCCGCCGGGGCAGCGGGATTGTCCGAAAGGGTTACCGCTACCCCGGAACACAAAGGGCTAAGGAAGGAACACGGGTGGGTTTTAGTCAGTAAGAGTCTGACACTCCCTTCTGCTCCACCCAGAGCGGGAGGGGTCATTGGATGATTTCCCATCCACAAAAAAAAAAAAAAAAAAGGGGTTGAAAAGCGGGGATACAGTTTATATAAAAATCTGATTCCTTCGATCTATATACAAAAAAATTGGCCCGAATACTTATTTATCTTAATAAATGATAAAGATCATAAACACACATTTTCGAAATTTATAGAGGAAAGTACGAAATACACGCGGACAAAGTCGCAGGCAAAGTGCTAGTTATGTATAATCTCGTCGGTTTCGCGAAATTGTGTCTCTAGACGAAGAAATAGCGGAGGATTCGATTTAATAAACTTATGTTTGGTTTATAAACATGGTTAAAAGGGCCTTGTGTTGTGGTATACCGCCAAATTACTGATAATGTAGCTATGGTTTGTTGGTTCATAACACTATTTTTTAAAATAAGTTTCCTATTCTGATTTCTTTTTAATACTATATGCCACGTTACGCAACTAACATAATTATTTTATCCTGAAATCGGCTGTTATTTAACATAATTCACATATTTCTTTTCCCGAATAAAATTGCAGTGGCACCAATCTACCAAGAAGTTGTTGAAAAATAAAAGAATAAAAAATATAAATTCACATTGATTTATTAAGCTGAAGATGTTTTGAATATTAATCAGTTTTCTTTATCGACTCAATTCTTAGATGGCACAGCCACAACCTCTGCCAGCCCAACCACCATGAAGACCGAGGCCAGGAGCGGCAAGAGCAAGGGGAGCGAGGGCGGCACTAGGACCGAAAGCAGCAGGCTCACTGATCAAGATGTTCCTGCCATTGCCACAGGCATGGTTAACGGCGCCAGCACCGGCAGAAGGCACCACACCTTCAATACCAACAGTACCCACGAACGGCAGCTCACCACCCACAGCCAGGATACCCTCATAAACGTTCTCAGACGCCACGGAGATACCGACCGGAGCGATGCCGGAGGCGCTGGCGACAGGAAAAGCGCCGCCACTGGTGGGACTGATCTCCAGGGCGGGGGCATAGATTCCATCGTAAGCCAGGCCTCGGCCTGCGCAGCCAGCACCAGGGTAGAGGAGTCCATCATATGCCAAAGCAGGAGTAGCCCAGCCACAAGGGGCGGCTAAGCCGTACGGAGCAGCTAGTCCAGAGATATCAGCAACCGCAGCGCGGCTGGTGCACTGTCCGAGTGCGGACTGAAATTTGTTAAGATATTTTGTGACGCATTTATACAACAAACATTAAATTATGATGGTAGTAAAGCTGACCGTATAGCTAAGTTGGCAGCAGTACAGGGCAGGGTAATTGACTACTTACCGGATCGTTGGGAATTAGTACCTAGATTTAAATCGGTATGTTTTGGTGATTGGAAACAATCATTTGATAGTAAATCTATAGATAAAGGCATATGGTATAAGACCATACAAGGTGAGCTTCCTCATGTCCCTTGGTTTGATGGTATTAACTTGAGTAGAAAATATGTTAAAATAGCCCTTAGACTCAGATCCGGACACTATCCATCAGCTAAGTTTGCTTTCTTAATGAAAAAGTCTGATTCTCCTAATTGTTTAATTTGTAATAAAATCGAAGATGTTCAGCATTTTCTGACGGAGTGTGTCCGGATAAAGATGAACGCGACTTGCTGCTGAACGAATTGAAGTTAAATAGGCTGGATGTAGGGCTGATTCCAAGCATTTCAGATAACCCAAAATCAGAAGCAGCTAAAAAATTATGTAGTTTAGTATTAGTCGTTCAGCAGTGACCAGCAGCGTTTTAGTATTACTATAATGAAGTCTTTTTTTCTTTTCCTTGTGTATTATATTACTAAGTGAATTTACTTTGTTATAAGGTATGATGCGGTTGGCATATCCTTATTGGACAAAAACCCCTAAATTAAAAAAAAAATATGGTAGTAGAAACACAACTTGTGAATGCAATCAAATAATGAAATAATTATGTTACTAAAAATAGAATACTTCTCACCTTGAGCAGGAGCGCCTGAGCGCAGAGGACGAGGATAGCTTTGACAGACATTGTAGTTTGTTTCGAGTGCTGACACAAGAATGATGTTCAGTGCAACTGTTGGAGGCTTTATATACTCAATTATGTTATCAAGTTCCAAGAAAAGTAGGTAGTAGGTCTGTAGGTAAGTGTAATTAATTAATAGCTTGTGCAAGCACGATAAGACCTACTCTTTACTAACAAAGAAACACTTGTTTTTATTTGAGACATATCATCACGTTTTCCAAATTTCGAAAACGTAGTTGATATCATCAAAGGGCTGAGTATAAAATGCGACAACAATTTTGGGTCATCATTCAGTCTTCAGCTTTCGTTGAACAACCGTCAAACATGTCTTCCTTCACTGTTCTGTTGCTCTGCATCCAAGCTTGCTTGGTCCAGGTGAGTGATTGTTTGTTTTGAATTTCAACTTTAGTCTTTAAACGATTTTTAATTCGATTCAATGTTTATGTGTAGATAAATAATTATGAATATTACTTTTGCAGAATGTATTCAGCCTATGTGGTGCTTACGGGCCAGTTTCTGCTGGTCCGTGCGGCTTAGCTGCTCCGGTATGGCCTTATGATGGACTTGCGTATCCTGCCGCCGGTTGTGGACTTGCCGCCCCGTACGGCGGCGCCGGTGAAGGCAACGTGGCTGTCGCTGGTGAGCTGCCAGTCTGCGGTACTGCCGCTGTTGCTGGTCAGGTCCCCATCATGGGCGCTGTGGACTTCGGTGGTAAAGTGGATGCTTGTGGTGCCGTGTCTATCACCGGCAAGTGCGCGTGCGGCTGCCATGGCCCCTATTACTAGACGTCGTTGCATTTTATGTCATTCGAAAACTTAAAAATGAATAAATTTTAATATTCTTGCAAATATATAACTGTTATTTTCTTGTTATACTTTTTAAATAATAGGAAACCATCAAATCGTGTTTTGAAGTACCTACCAAGGAAAACAGCCATATGGCAAGTCCTGCTTAAGCGCTTTTCGGAACACAGCGAGGAAAATATTGCGAACTTGTGTCGATAAAGGAAATCGCAAGAACGGTCCAGGAAGGTGAGGTATAATGATCCTCTTAAGGGAAAAACTTCACTGTGGCTAAAGTTGAAGGCAAAATCGCAAGATTTCTATTGTTGGAGGTAGTGAATTTACTTAACTTTGTAACTGCATACTTATTTTTTATTTCCGAGAGGGGTCCGTGACTAAATAATAACAGCCGCACAGGTCGATCGATCAGGTTAAGCTACGCTTGCCGCGGTTGGTCTGTGGATGGGTGACCATCTTTACATACCGAGACCCCTCCGTGCCTCGGAAAGCACGTTAAGCCGTTGGTCCCGGCTGTCATTTGTGGATCTTTGACAGTCGTTACGGGTAGTTAGAAGCCCGAAAGTGTGACAACTAGTCTTACTAAGGGGTATCGTATTACCCAGTAACTGGGTTGTGGAGGTCAGATAGGCAGTCGCTCCATGTAAAATACTGGTATTCAGCTGCATCCAGTTAGACTGGAAGCCGACCCCAACATAGTTGGGAAAAGGCTAGGCAGATGATGATTTATTTTTTATTATACAGGGTGGCAGGGACATCGACGCGAAACCGCTTACCATGGATTCAGTACATGATTCTGGACCCCTCTGCGTTGAAATTTTTCGTCGGTTTTTTCTTAATTTTTACATTTTTTTCTGCAATTTTTTTTAATGTAAGCTGTATAAAATCATTATTTCTATCTAACCCAATGAGATTTTTAATTAAAAAATAGTAAATTCACTTGTTTCACTTAAAACAGCAATGTAAATAAAACTCGAAAGGGCTACCTGATCAGCTGTTTTGCTAAAGTTCATTTGTGAGGTCAACACTGGCTTAGTACCTACGTTATTCGCTTTCAAATGCCGACAAAAGGACGGCGGCGGCGAGCGGTCTCTTTCCAAGAAGCTATGCGATAAGGCGACATATCCCAATGAATCTAACAGATGCGTCTCATGAGGCATTTTAATCATCTACAGAAATGAATGACCCATTTACTACTTTTATTTTAGATTAATTATGGGGGATAATTATTTTTCTAAAGCTTCATCGACTTAAGTAAAGAAGATTTTAAAAAAAGGTGTAGAAGTGTCTTGATAGTCACGTAATTTTTCGATATTTTTTTATTATCAACATTAATTTTAGTTTCGAATGCAATTCAACAATGTAATTTACTGTTTCGTAAAAAAAATACATTCATATTCGCAATTAATTTCGTGAATAGGTAGCTAGGTACAACTAAATGTGTTTGTACACTCTATCATTTTGTTGGTCTGTGTTCGGTGTAGGCACTGTAGGCACAAATTAAATAATAGTACTAACTGTAGAAAGCAAGTGCGGCAAATTGAAAGAAAGATCAGCAAAGTACATTTCTTTTACATTTCGCCGATTTTATCGGATTTTTGCCAGTTCCTAGATTTCGTTGATTGCAAACGGGTGTGCTATTTGACGCGAATTTGTGATCTTAATAAAATCAAAAGTAATTTTCTTTGTGTGTGTGAGTGTGTGTGTGTGTTTTTGAGAGACGTTCAAAATGCCTTCCTCGAGGAAATAATCGAGGAGGTGCCTGTGCTCCAGTTCCGCGAGACATGGTTCCAACACGACGGCGCTCCTCCAAACGTAACCCTTCCTGTCCGACGGTCTTAGTTAAGGTAAGTTCATTAATTGAACATTACTGGATCGCTAAGTTCTAATCTTTTTTGTTATAAATCCTCATCGGTATCGCTATTTTATGGGAATAAGCTTTTAGCGTTAGTTTTATTTCCATAACGGGTACTTAAGAAGTAACTATCATCGGTTATCAAGACTAATTGTAATTAAACAATGTTTTGATGTGGTAGGTACTTATCAATGTTGTCGTTAGGCGATTTATTTCGTAGGTACAATCACGTTCGTCCGGCAGCGGCGGCGGGCGGCCGCGCCACAAACGTGTGTGTGTACTGTGTAGGTAGCGCGCGCGCGCGCCATCCGCGGAGCGTTTTGATCGCGTTGTTTGCAATACATTGCGCGCACAAAAATGTCATTTTTTTTAACCGGTCATTTCCGAGATGAATGACTTTCGTAATTTTATTTAGGGCATCACAATGATATTTTAGTAAACAGATAGGTTATACACTTACAAAACAACAGAAAAAAGTGTTCCGCGCCGAGAGGCAGCACACATACACACTTTTCATTCATTTTACATTTCACACACAAGCAAAAAGGATAGAAAAAGGATAGCTTGATAAAACCATTATGAAAAAAAGTGACAGCTAGATGTTGTCAATTGCGCGTGAATATAAACAAACATTATTCGAGCCACCAATCCCCGCACGTTGGCACCATAGACTAACAAATTAACTAGGCAGAAAGTACAAACCGCATGTACAAAATTTGTAGTCGGGATTTGTGCCTATGCAACGAATAAACACTATTTAAAAGTAGGTAGGTGAAAAATAAAAACGTTTTAAAAAGAAAGAAATATATACTTAGATATATTTTGTCAAATAATTGTAAAAATAATAAATATAAAGCGTTCTTTTTGAGAAGTGTTCGACCTTTGTTTGAAGTATATTTATCAATAGCCTTGAAATGATTGCTACAAATTCTACTGGATCCACTGCGTCCAACTGGATTCACTTCTTTGTTTACGAACAATTGCGATCCACTCTTGAAGCCGGATCTCAGTGGTTGGAAACCTACGAAGAAAAGACAGCAAATAGTCAAACTCGCTGTTGTCACACAGTAAAATAATATAAACGATTAATTTATTTGTTTACGAACAATTGCGAATTGCGATCCATTCTTGAAGCCTGATCTCAATGGTAGCTTTATTTTAACACTATCTGTGACATATTATGGTAAGGATAAGCTATTAATATTTTCTGTTCCTATATATGACATGTTAAATTTATAATTAAATATATCAAACAAAATTATAAAGAAAAGTTATTAAAAGGGAAACTAGAACTCTGCTGTAAAGATGACTTTACTGCCTAATATTCGCATCTGTACTTTTACTCTATGTCCGGAGTGCACGCATCCTTGTCGTTCTTACGGCAAAAAATGTATTTTCCGTCTCTTTCTTTTTTCTAACCTCCAAATATCAGAATATTAGGAAAATAATTGAAATATATTAATAAATCGAAGTATATTGTGTATTTACGTGTGGTATGAGATCCCTTGTGTTTTATTAACTTTGGTATCATAATTGGTACACTTTCTAAATACACAAGATGGCATTTTGGATGGTAATTACGTAGCAGTGCGCACCGTATCACTCGTAGACGTGCGTGACACAGACTAAAGGCAATACGTCCCAATTAGGACGTTTTCTAGTCTTCACGATTTGCGCGCTCATAACATATCTGTTTACTATAATATCATTGGGGCATCAGGTGTAATCTTTTCACGACGTTTGTGCGTCGATGTCCCTGCCACCCTGTATGTATGTAGTTTTTGTATTAGAGGTTTTTGGTAAAGTTCGGACGGCTAATGAAATTGGAAATCATCCAGCAGGCTGTCTATTGTTTACCCGAAGATTATATACCTTAAGACTGTGCCGACCGTACAGTGGCGCCCTCATCGTTTGTTTGGTTATTTCATACAATTTAGAATGAAAATGCAGAAAGTAAGCACGGTAAGTTGTGCTTCACAAGATTATACGTTAATATTATTAGAAACGGTAGTTTTATATTGTTTAGTTTTATTATAATCCTTAAAACGGAATTTTATCCGTTTTAAGGATTCTAATAAAATGAGGGCGCCACTGTGCGGTCGGCATAGTCACAATCATCATATTCCCAAATTTCATTTACCCGAATTTGATTTGCCCGAATGTTTTGTGTGCCCTAAAAGACATATGACATACTTTTAATTGCCCGAAACTTAGATACCATAAGATACGAGTGCCATACGTATTGTTTTTCCTATTTTTAATTACCATAATAATTACTAGCGACCCACCCCGGCTTCGCACGTGTGCAATGCTGATACTAAGTATAGGTACTTCAAGAATGTCAGCACGCGCCGCCGGCCCCCCGGCCGCGGCCGGTACCGCAGCAACCACTATGTCCCTGCATTTTAAATCTGTAATATCTTGGAAAATATTCATTTAAATTACATGCTGTAAAGGGCCATATTTATCTATACTTATAATAAATCTGTAGAGAGGTCAATTCTGTACATGAAATATATTTCCAAAATAACTATCAGCGGGTGATTAGTGATCGTTACTGACGCCAAAAATGCAATCAGTAAAATTTTTGTCTGTCTGTCTGTCTGTCTGTATGTTCGTTATAGAAACAAAAACCACTCGACGGATTTCAACGAAACTTGGTACAATTGTTCTTCATACTCCTGGGCAGGTTATAGTATACTTTTCATCACGCTACGATCAATAGGAGCAGAGCAGTGAAGGGAAATGTTGGGAAAACAGGATTTCTTTTTAGGTGAAATAGTAATAGGTTAGTAGTAGTTAGTTAGTAGTGGGTAAGTTATGGTTAATTTATGTTCAGTTTTTTTTAAATATTAAGTAGGTAAAAGCGTAGGTACTTTTATTAATTATAGGTATAGGTATTATTAATTATAGTAGTTATAGGTATTTAGTTTTAAGTGAAGTAGGTTTTATTATATATTATTTTATATATTAGACGTAGTTATATATTTTTAGTTATTCAAGTTCCAAGCGGACGCTGGCGTCCGCCCGCTATTGTCTTGAAAAACGCGTTGAATGAGAAATACGCGTTCTCAAGAATCAGCAGAAGAAAGAGCACATCGGTTAAACTCTATGAGAGTTAGTGCCTCAATTTCCGGAAGTCATTATTCCACGCGGACGAAGTCGCTGGCAAAAGCTAGTCTATATTAAATGCACAATGTATTTAAGGTACTTAATTGGATAAGGATTAATGCTGTATTGCTTAAATTCGCTTCGTAAATAAGTATAAAGTAAATAATAAAAATGGTTATTGTGGGTTGTCCCTAAGAGATAGACATATACCATTGCAAACTTTTTTGTAGACCTTTTTAAGGTATACAAAACTGTAGTACATTATTTTGACCTATCTCGTAGGGTTCAGCCAGCGTTTGAAAAATAAGCGCAAAAAAATGTGTTTATTTACGACATCACATTAGAAACCTCTAAAATTATCAGTGTTTCTCTTCTATATTATGCATGTATTATATATATAAATCTTCCTCTTGAATCACTCTATCTATTAAAAAAACCGCATCAAAATCCGTTGCGTAGTTTTAAAGATTTAAGCATACATAGGCATATATAGGGACAGAGAAAGCGACTTTGTTTTATACTATGTAGTGATTAGACATAATATTTAAACGCCATAATGATTATTAGACATAATATTTAAATGCCATAATAATTATTAGACAAATGTATAAACGCCTTTTCTTCTCTTTTAAGTTTAATGGTCACAGTTCTAACCTAACTCAACTGGCACCTAACCAAACTACTTCTGGGTGTTTTATAAAAAAATAACCACGAAGGGGATGGCGGGGTCTATTCGCTCGCTTCGCTCGCTCAAAACACCCCGCCATCCCCTTCTAACCTAACCTATCCGAGTCGGGGTGCCCTAAAGTCCCGATTGCATCCAGTTTCTCCTGATATAACAACCGTTACACACCCAAAGTTGAAGGCAAATGATGTTATGGCATATGATAATTATGGCATGTGATAATTAGGGCATGTGAAAATTAGGGCATGTGATAATTAGGGCATGTGATAATTAGGGCTTACAATAATTATGACAAATGATGTTATGGTAAGTGACTTCATGGGAAACAAAGCTTAGAAATATAGCAAATAAGAGTAGGGCAAATGAATATTACGTCATAAAATATTATGGCTGTTGACTATTATGTCAAATGATGTTAGGGCAAATAAAATTCGGGCAAACGGCGGTACAGCCATTCAGCAGCAGTTATGTTTTCTACAATAGCATACATTCATTATTGATGGGTATAAGCCTCATCTGCTTGGCGTTTTCATTAGCCGTCCCCCGACGCGAGGACGCTTGGATCAAAATATTTCCGACAACGTTTACAACTTATATTAATTTGACAAAAACTTTTTATCAAAAAAAAAAACTGACTTCCAAGAAAACATTACAAAGTGAAAAATAACTTAATTTAGGAAGTCGGTGTCTTTGGATCTGTATTTTAGTTTATTGCCACCGACTTCCGAAATTAAAGTTATTTTTCACTTTATAGTTTTTTTGGAAGTCGGTTATTTTTGTGAAAAAAAATTAATTTCGCTTTTTAGTGGTTCTGTTTCTAATGCATCTAAGTTACAATAGCCTAATGTCAACTTGCTCATCGCCTTGTACAAAATATTGCTTTTCCCGATGCAGGGACGTTAATTGTTGAGGAGTTCTCTTGGTACTCCAGCATCAGCTCCATTTCACCATTTGCATTGTGACGAGCATAAATTGCTTTGCAACCATATTTAAGTAATCGAATTGCAACCCGTGAAATAATTATTATTGAGTACTTCCCGTGGCCATCTGTGGTCTTCATCATCAGTTCCATTTCACCAAATGGTGCTTTCCGAGAGCAAATGCACGAGTGACCATAAATAATACCCGAATCGCTATAGATGTGCCTATAATATTTGAAGCGTTCCTTCGATTTCTCCATGATCCCATCGTCAGAACTGGATTTTGACAAAAATGGGACCAATCTGGAAGTATAATCCTTTCAATAAAAAAATAATTTTCCAAATCGGTCTATAAATGACTGGGGTAACAAACATAAAAAAGAAATCAATCGAATTGAGAACCTCCTGCTTTTTTGAAGTCGGTTAAAAAAGAAAAGCTGACTGACTGACTGACTGACGATCTGACATATCAACGCACAGCCGAAACTACTGGGACTAGGAATGTGAAATTTTGCACACGGCTTCCTTTCACGGCTCCCTTACACTATGTAAGGGAGAACTAAGAAGGGGTTTTTGGGAATTAAACCTTTTTTAACTCTAAGCTCAGTATTTATACTTAAGAACAAAAACAAAGAATAACGTTTATCAGGGTTTTTATAAAATCTACTCCTAACGGGGTGAAAAGGGGGATAAGGGGTTGAAAAGCGGGGATACAGTTTATATAAAAATCTGATTCCTTCGATCTACATACAAAAAAATTGGCCCGAATACTTATTTATCTTAATAAATGATAAAGATCATCAACACACATTTTCGAAATTTATAGAGGAAAGTACGAAATACACGCGGACAAAGTCGCGGGCAAAGTGCTAGTTATGTATAATCTCGTCGGTTTCGCGAAATTGTGTCTCTAGACGAAGAAATAGCGGAGGATTCGATTTAATAAACTTATGTTTGGTTTATAAACATGGTTAAAAGGACCATGTGTTGTGGTATACCGCCAAATTACTGATAATGTAGCTATGGTTTGTTGGTTCATAACACTATTTTTAAAAATAAGTTTCCTATTATGATTTCTTTTTAATACTAACTACACACATCAAAAGTGTCTAGGGATCAACATATATTTTTGCAATAACTTTTCTCCTGATTGATATTAATTAAAATTTTCTTTAAGGATTCATCAAATAAAGTGTTTTCGTTTGTCACAGTAACGATAAACCAAGTCACCTTTGCATTAATAAAGAAATTTGCCATTTTCCTAATAAAGGGATTTTTGACATTTGAACCACTAACACAAAAGTTCGAAAAAAAGACTGAAATAACAGTTTTCTCTAAAATTTTATTGGGTAACATAAACAATTAATAATCCGTGTTTCTACCGCGAACACTAACAACACAAGAACATCGGTTTGGCATACTCAAAATGAGTTCATCCAAATCACGCTGTGGAATGGCCGCCCATGTTCGTTGCAACAACAAAAAAAGGTCTTCTTGCGACTGGATACCCTCCATATTCGGCAGAGCTCTTCTCTGTAGCATATCCCATGCATGCTCAATCAGGTTCAAGTCTGGCGACTGAGCAGGCCAGGGCAGGACATTGATGTTAGCTGCGGCGAGAGTCTGTCTTACAACTCTTGCGGTGTGCGGTCGTGCATTATCATGCATTAACTGAAATAAGGGACCGATTTGCACTTGTAGAGGAACGATGACGTCTGATACAATCGTCTCAGCATAAATTTGAGCGTTGAGGTTGCCTCTGATCCAAATCAACTCAGTTCTTCCGCCGATCCAAATACCCGCCCATACCATGATGGTTCCACCACTATAAGGATGGACTTCCTGGCAGGATTTTAATCGCTGTTGGCGTCCAGGGGTTCTCCAGTGTCGTATACGTCTTGTATCCGGTCTCATACCAAAACGAGACTCATCAGAAAAGCACACGAAACGCCATTGTTCTTCTGCCCAATTTCTGTGTTCAAGAGCCCATTGATATCGAATCCTACGATTGTGCATTGCTATAGGTGGTACTCGTAGCGGTCTTCGGGAATGAAGGTTCACTTCATGCAAGCGGTTTCTGACTGTTGGTCGCTAATTAAGTTCCCTGAAGAGTGATGAAGCCTCACGGCTAACATCATGGCGGTTATTGTTGGAGCTCTTCGAGTTAAGATTTGAATGTATCGGTCTTGTCTCCGTGTGGTGCAGCGATACCGTCCTCCATGGCGCTCAGCCACGGTACCAGTGCTTCGGTAACGTGTCCAAAGTCGACTGATAACACTCTGACTTGTATTCAGAGCTAAAGCCACAGTACGTTGCCGGGAACCAGCTTCTATCATTCCCACGGCTCTGAGCATTTCTTCCCTGCTTAAATGACGTCGCCGCTCCATAATAACGTTGGTTTTAATCAGTAGTAGGGAAACAGTAGCACTAATAATGTCTTCAATGCGTTGTATGTTTTTATAGGGAAAATATTGACAGCTGATTTTCATCTTTTACTCGAATTTGATTCACAGTTCCTGATTCAAATTATGAAATGCACCAAAAAGGATCCATATAAATTTATAAAATCATATATTTATTACAAAGCCACATCTCAATCTCAAGAAATCCGCATAAAAATGCTTGATCCCTAGACACTTTTGATGTGTGTATATGCCAAGTTACGCAACTAACATAATTATTTTATCCTGAAATCGACTGCTATTTAACATAATTCACATATTTCTTTTCCCGAATAAAATTGCGGTGGCACCAATCTACCAAGAAGTTGTTGAAAAATAAAAGAATAAAAAATATAAATTCACATTGATTTATTAAGCTGAAGATGTTTTGAATATTAATCAGTTTTCTTTATCGACTCAATTCTTAGATGGCACAGCCACAACCTCTGCCAGCCCAACCACCATGAAGACCGAGGCCAGGGGCGGCAAGAGCAAGGGGAGCGAGGGCGGCACTAGGACCGAAAGCAGCAGGCTCACTGATCAAGATGTTCCTGCCATTGCCACAGGCATGGTTGACGGCGCCAGCACCGGCAGAAGGCACCACACCTTCAATACCAACAGTACCCACGAATGGCAGCTCACCACCCACAGCCAGGATACCCTCATAAACGTTCTCAGACGCCACGGAGATACCGACCGGAGCGATGCCGGAGGCGCTGGCGACAGGAAAAGCGCCGCCACTGGTGGGACTGATCTCCAGGGCGGGGGCGTAGATTCCATCGTAAGCCAGGCCTCTGCCTGCGCAGCCAGCACCAGGGTAGAGGAGTCCATCATATGCCAAAGCAGGAGCAGCTAAGCCACATGGCGAGGCTAAGCCGTACGGAGCAGCTAGTCCAGGGACATCAATAACCACAGCGCGGCTGGTGCACTGTCCGAGTGCGGACTGAAATTTGTTAAGATATTTTGTGACGCACTTATACAACAAACATTAAATTACGATGGTAGTAAAGCTGAACGTATAGCTAAGTTGGCAGCAGTACAGGGCAGGGTAATTGACTACTTACCGGATCGTTGGGAATTAGTACCTAGATTTAAATCGGTATGTTTTGGTGATTGGAAACAATCATTTGATAGTAAATCTATAGATAAAGGCATATGGTATAAGACCATACAAGGTGAGCTTCCTCGTGTCCCTTGGTTTGATGGTATTAACTTGAGTAGAAAATATGTTAAAATAGCCCTTAGACTCAGATCCGGACACTATCCATCAGCTAAGTTTGCTTTCTTAATGAAAAGGTCTGATTCTCCTAATTGTTTAATTTGTAATAAAATCGAAGATGTTCAGCATTTTCTGACGGAGTGTGTCCGGATAAAGATGAACGCGACTTGCTGCTGAACGAATTGAAGTTAAATAGGCTGGATGTAGGGCTGATTCAAAGTATTTTAGCTAACCCAAAATCAGAAGCAGCTAAAAAATTATGTAGTTTAGTATTAGTCGTTCAGCAGTGACCAGCAGCGTTTTAGTATTACTATAATGAAGTCTTTTTTTTCTTTTCCTTGTGTATTATATTACTAAGTGAATTTACTTTGTTATAAGGTATGATGCGGTTGGCATATCCTTATTGGACAAAAACCCCTAAATTAAAAAAAAATATGGTAGTAGAAACACAACTTGTGAATGCAATCAAATAATGAAATAATTATGTTACTAAAAATAGAATACTTCTCACCTTGAGCAGGAGCGCCTGAGCGCAGAGGACGAGGATAGCTTTGACAGACATTGTAGTTTGTTTCGAGTGCTGACACAAGAATGATGTTCAGTGCAACTGTTGGAGGCTTTATATACTCAATTATGTTATCAAGTACCAAGAAAAGTAGGTAATAGGTAGGTATGTAGGTAAGTGTAATTAATTAATAGCTTGTGCAAGCACGATAAGACCTACTCTTTACTAACAAAGAAACACTTGTTTTTATTTGAGACATATCATCACGTTTTCCAAATTTCGAAAACGTAGTTGATATCATCAAAGGGCCGAGTATAAAATGCGACAACAACTTTGGGTCATCATTCAGTCTTCAGCTTTCGTTGAACAACCGTCAAACATGTCTTCCTTCACTGTTCTGTTGCTCTGCATCCAAGCTTGCTTGGTCCAGGTGAGTGATTGTTTGTTTTGAATTTCAACTTTAGTTATTAATTCGATTCAATGTTTATGTGTAGATAAATATTTATGACTATTACTTTTGCAGAATGTATTCAGCCTATGTGGTGCTTACGGGCCAGTTTCTGCTGGTCCGTGCGGCTTAGCTGCTCCGGTATGGCCTTATGATGGACTTGCGTATCCTGCCGCCGGTTGTGGACTTGCCGCCCCGTACGGCGGCGCCGGTGAAGGCAACGTGGCGGTCGCTGGTGAGCTGCCAGTCTGCGGTACTGCCGCTGTTGCTGGTCAGGTCCCCATCATGGGCGCTGTGGGCTTCGGTGGTAATGTGGCTGCTTGTGGTGCCGTGTCTATCACCGGCAAGTGCGCGTGCGACTGCGGTTACCCCTACTACTACTAGACGTCGTTGCATTTATGTCATTCGAAAACTTAAAAATGAATAAATTTTAATATTCTTGCAGATATATAACTGTTATTTTCTTGTTATACTTTTTAAATAATAGAAAACCATCAAATCGTCTTTTAAAGTACGAAGGAAAACAGCCTAATGGCAAGTCCTGCTTAAGCGCTTTTCGGAACACAGCGAGGAAAATATTGTGAACTTGTGTCGATAAAGGAAATCGCAAGAACGCAATCAAGCTGACTTTGCAACGTAGCATTATGCCGAGTGAAAATACAATTAGGTACAAGTGCCATTGCAAAATTTATATAAACGTATTCGTCCTATTAGTTTAACCAGATTATAAACTGGCTAAAGTAGATGCGCCTTGCATGGGGTACTTTTAAAATGTTCCAATAAAATACCTCCCCACTAACCGCATAAGCATAAATAGCCTTTATCTAATGTTCCAACTCCTGGGACACAGGCCTCCACTCTGTGAGGAGTGGGCCGTAATCCACCACGCGGGCCGATAGCGCGTTGGTAGATGTAACATGTTTTCACCCGACTTCGGCGAAGCAAAAAGGAGGGCTATGATTTTGACCGGTTTGTATGTATGTTCATCTGTTCCCTCATAACTTCTAAACTTCTTGTCATAATTTGACAAATGAATGGGGATTGTTGGAAGTGTCTTGATTGTCCGCTGGTTAAATGTATATATTAAATTTGATGTACAATAATATACGGAGGTATATTATTGTAACATTTTAAACAGTAACTTATGAAAAATGAGTACTTTAGCCAGTCTTTTTTTCTGGACGGGAAATCCACAAATGACCCCCCCGCTCTGGGTAGCAGAATGGAGTGTCAGACTCTTACTGACTAAAACCCACCCATGTTCCTTCCTTAGCCCTTTATATTCCGGGGCAGCGGTAACCCTGTCGGTCAATCCCCCTGCCCAGGCAGGCTTCGGCCCTTACGGGCCCCTTCCCTGTTGCTGACATCTCTTTGAGGCGCGCTTGGAACACGTACGCGCCGTCTGGCACGGGCCTGGTCCTGATCGGACTGTGAGTTACCCATTACTCTGCGTCCGCAGGCCCGCGTCTACGATGGCCGGGAGTCGTCATGTGGCTCCCGACGCCCGGAGCGTCTCCCACGGCAGATGGCACGTGAAGCTCCCTCCCTCAACCGTTCCGCCACCTCTTTCGCTAGTATGACTGCTTCGCAGAAGGAGGTGATTGCCTCCCACTCCCTCTCGACGCGGACCATGGCTTGAACCAGGGTTGCGCGCGAGAGGTCGCCGCCACTGCCGAACGCCTCTACGAGGACACGGCGGTGCTCCGCCCAAGTGGGGCAGTTCTCCACCGTATGCTCCACCATGTCTTCTGAGCGATCCTCGTAATGGTGACACCCGGGCGTTTCCTCCCGACCAACGATGTACAGGAACCTCCCGAAACATCCGTTTCCGGTGAGGACCTGCGTAGGTGAGAGCGCCGTGGCGCCTCTCTAGCCACTGCTCAAAGAGGGGTGTTATGGCCTCTATCGTGGCGTGCCCTGCGCTGGGTTGCGACAGTTGCTCTTTCCATGCCGCCATGAGATCGCGCCGGAGGTCCGTCCATTCCGCCGCGATTTGCCGTGGAAGCGGAGTTTCCCTCCGGCGTAGTGCCTCCGCGCGCCACTCACCCAGGCGCGCGAAGACTATCGCCTCCAAATCCCATGGCGGCAGTCTGGCAAGAAGGCTTGCCGCCTCGCCCGAGACCGTGGAGTACCCCCGGATCAGCCTTACGGCTACCACCTTTTGGGACGCGTCCAGATAGTGGGCGGCTCGCCACCGCAGTGAACGCACGCACACCGAAGCCCCATATAGGGCCATGGACCATTCGACCCCCGCGTAAAGCCTCAGTGCAGGAGGCGTTTGTCCCCTCAGGTTGTGCAAGAGCCGCTCGAAGGCGGCTCCGGCCCGTTCCAGTTTGGGGGCCACACATCGGAAGTGCTCGACTTTAGCCAGCCTGAGCCCTGGTTGAACTAACTGGTCCCTATTTAATTGATATCCTAGTTGATTATAATTCTGAGTTGTAATCCCCCAATTTATAATATACCTGCCTGCAAAGTGTGCGTTTTACGCAAGACTTGCTTTGCTATCGACTTCTTTCGCGTGGAAGTCGGAAATTGTCCCACAGGTACCTACTACCGGAAAAAATATCATATACAGTGTTAATCCAGGTTATAAACTACATGTGTGCCAAATTTCATCAAAATCCGTTCAACCGTTTTCGCTTGGTTGAGTAACAAACATCCAATCATACAAACTTTCACAATTATAATATTAGGTCGGGGAAAAAGTATTTTCGTATTTTTCATACAAAAAAAAAAAATTCTTTGAGGTTTAATTTTTAATTTATTTATAATATGTATGTGCCGTTTTGATCGATGACTTGTTGCCATCTTGTGGGCAATGCCACGATCCCATTGCTGTAGAAGTTTTGAGATTTTTTATCAAAAAAATCTGACAGGTAGTTTTCACAGTGTTCTTTTGAGGTTAACTTTATGCTTCCTAAAGAGTTCTGAAGTGACCGAAACAGGTGGAAATCTTATGGAGCAAGATCAGGGCTCTACGGAGGATGCATCAACATATCCCAGCCAAGCTCCTACAATGCAACAAGCAACTACAATGTCTGTCAAAGCTATCCTCGTCCTCTGTGCTCAGGCGCTCCTGCTGAAGGTGAGAAGTATTCTATTATAAGTAACATAATTATTTCATTATTTGATTGCATTCACAAGTTGTGTTTCTACTACCATAATTTTTTTTTTTATTTAGGGGTTTTTGTCCAATAAGGATATGTCAACCGCATCATACCTTATAACAAAGTAAATTCACTTAGTAATATAATACACAAGGAAAAGAAAAAAAAAAGAATTCATTATAGTAATACTAAAACGCTGCTGGTCACTGTTGAACGACTAATACTAAACTACATAATGTTTTAGCTGCTTCTGATTTTGGGTTATCTGAAATGCTTTGAATCAGCCCTACATCCAGCCTATTTAACTTTAATTCGTTCAGCAGCAAGTCGCGTTCATCTTTATCCGGACACACTCCGTCAGAAAATGCTGAACATCTTCGATTTTATTACAAATTAAACAATTAGGCGAATCAGACCTTTTCATTAAGAAAGCAAACTTAGCTGATGGATAGTGTCCGGATCTGAGTCTAAGGGCTATTTTAACATATTTTCTACTCAAGTTAATACCATCAAACCAAGGGACACGAGGAAGCTCACCTTGTATGGTCTTATACCATATGCCTTTATCTATAGATTTACTATCAAATGATTGTTTCCAATCACCAAAACATACCGATTTAAATCTAGGTACTAATTCCCAACGATCCGGTAAGTAGTCAATTACCCTGCCCTGTACTGCTGCCAACTTAGCTATACGGTCAGCTTTACTACCATCATAATTTAATGTTTGTTGTATAAGTGCGTCACAAAATATTTTAACAAATTTCAGTCCGCACTCGGACAGTGCACCAGCCGCGCTGCGGTTATTGATGTCCCTGGACTAGCTGCTCCGTACGGCTTAGCCTCGCCTTGTGGCTTGGCTGCTCCTGCTTTGGCATATGATGGACTCCTCTACCCTGGTGCTGGCTGCGCAGGCAGAGGCCTGGCTTACGATGGAATCTACGCCCCCGCCCTGGAGATCAGTCCCACCAGTGGCGGTGCTTTTCCTGTCGCCAGCGCCTCCGGCATCGCTCCGGTCGGTATCTCCGTGGCGTCTGAGAACGTTTATGAGGGTATCCTGGCTGTGGGTGGTGAGCTGCCGTTTGTGGGTACTGTTGGTATTGAAGGTGTGGTGCCTTCTGCCGGTGCTGGCGCCGTCAACCATGCCTGTGGCAATGGCAGGAACATCTTGATCAGTGAGCCTGCTGCTTTCGGTCCTAGTGCCGCCCTCGCTCCCCTTGCTCTTGCCGCTCCTGGCCTCGGTCTTCATGGTGGTTGGGCTGGCAGAGGTTGTGGCTGTGCCATCTAAGAATTGAGTCGATAAAGAAAACTGATTAATATTCAAAACATCTTCAGCTTAATAAATCAATGTGAATTTATATTTTTTACTCTTTTATTTTTCAACAACTTCTTGGTAGATTGGTGCCACTGCAATTTTATTCGGGAAAAGAAATATGTGAATTATGTTAAATAACAGTCGATTTCAGGATAAAATAATTATGTTAGTTGCGTAACGTGGCATATAGTTTTAAAAAGAAATCATAATAGGAAACTTATTTTAAAAAATAGTGTTATGAACCAACAAACCATAGCTACATTATCAGTAATTTGGCGGTATACCACAACACATGGTCCTTTTAACCATGTTTATAAACCAAACATAAGTTTATTAAATCGAATCCTCCGCTAATTCTTCGTCTAGAGACACAATTTCGCGAAACCGACGAGATTATACATAACTAGCACTTTGCCCGCGACTTTGTCCGCGTGTATTTCGTACTTTCTTCTATAAATTTCGAAAATGTGTGTTTATGATCTTTATCATTTATTAAGATAAGTAAGTATTCGGGCCAATTTTTTTGTATATAGATCGAAGGAATCAGATTTTTATATAAACTGTATCCCCGCTTTTCAACCCCTTATCCCCCTTTTCACCCCGTTAGGAGTAGATTTTATAAAAACCCTGATAAACGTTATTCTTTGTTTTTGTTCTTAAGTGTAAATACTGAGCTTAGAGTTAAAAAAGGTTTAATTCCCAAAAACCCCTTCTTAGTTCTCCCTTACATAGTGTAAGGGAGCCGTGAAAGGAAGCCGTGTGCAAAATTTCACATTCCTAGTCCCAGTAGTTTCGGCTGTGCGTTGATATGTCAGATCGTCAGTCAGTCAGTCAGTCAGCTTTTCTTTTTTAACAGACTTCAAAAAAGCAGGAGGTTCTCAATTCGATTGATTTCTTTTTTATGTTTGTTACCCCAGTCATTTATAGACCGATTTGGAAAATTATTTTTTTATTGAAAGGATTATACTACCAGATTGCTCCCATTTTTGTCAAAATCCAGTTCTGATGATGGGACCATGGAGAAATCGAAGGAACGCTTCAAATATTATAGGCACATCTATAGCGATTCGGGTATTATTTATGGTCACTCGTGCATTTGCTCTCGGAAAGCACGATTTAGTGAAATGGAACTGATGATGAAGACCACAGATGGCCACGGGAAGTACTCAATAATAAGTATTTCACGGGTTGCAATTCGATTATTTTAATATGGTTGCAATGCAATTTATGCTCGTCACAATGCGAATGGTTAAATGGAGCTGATGCTGGAGCACCAAGAGAACTCCTCAACAATTAACGTCCCTGCATCGGGAAAAGCAATATTTTGTAAAAGGCGATGAGCAAGTTGACATTAGGCTATTGTAACTTAGATGCATTAGAAACAGAATCACTAAAAAGCGAAAAAAAAATTTTTTTATCAAAATAAACCGACTTCCAAAAAAAAACTACAAAGTGAAAAATAACTGTAATTTCGGAAGTCGGTGGCAATAAACTAAAATACAGATCCTAAGACACCGACTTCCTAAATTAAGTTATTGTTCACTTTGTAATGTTTTCTTGGAAGTCGGTTTTTTTTTTGATAAAAAGTTTTTGTCAAATTAATATAAGTTGTAAACGTTGTCGGAAATATTTTGATCCAAGCGTCCTCGCGTCGGGGGACGGCTAATGGAAACGCCAAGCAGATGAGGCTTATACCCATCAATAATGAATGTATGCTATTGTAGAAAACATAACTGCTGCTGAATGGCTGTACCGCCGTTTGCCCGAGTTTTATTTGCCCTAACATCATTTGACATAATAGTCAACAGCCATAATATTATATGACGTAATATTCATTTGCCCTACTCTTATTTGCTATATTAGTCACATGCTAGAAGCTTTGTTTCCCATGAAGTCACTTACCATAACATCATTTGTCATAATTATTGTAAGCCCTAATTATCACATGCCCTAATTATCACATGCCCTAATTTTCACATGCCCTAATTATCACATGCCATAATTATCATATGCCATAACATCATTTGCCTTCAACTTTGGGTGTGTAACGGTTGTTATATCAGGAGAAACTGGATGCAATCGGGACTTTAGGGCACCCCGACTCGGATAGGTTAGGTTAGAAGGAGATGGCGGGGTGTTTTGAGCGAGCGAAGCGAGCGAATAGACCCCGCCATCCCCTTCGTGGTTATTTTTTTATAAAACACCCAGAAGTAGTTTGGTTAGGTGCCAGTTGAGTAGGTTAGAACTGTGACCATTAAACTTAAAAGAGAAGAAAAGGCGTTTATACATTTGTCTAATAATTATTATGGCATTTAAATATTATGTCTAATAATCATTATGGCGTTTAAATATTATGTCTAACTAGCTTTTGCCCGCGACTTCGTCCGCGTGGGTTTCGTACTTTCCTCAAATAAATTTAACACCCTCTCCACCTCCCCCTGAAAGGTATTTCGAAAATTATTGATTACGATCTTTATACTTACTTTATTTAAAGAAATAAGTATTCGGGCCAATATTTTAGTTAAACTACCTAAAATGTTTCAAATAAACTATCCTCCCTTTTCATCACGACAGGGCTTGTTTTTGCATTTGGTACGTTTCCATTTTTATGATATAAAGATTATTTATACCCATTTTCGTGTTAATGGAAGTTGAAGTTTCTACTCCTTAAACTTTATTACCCTTTTCCACCCCGGTAGGAGTCGAATAAGTAAAACCCTAAAACTCATACTTTTTTATTTTAAGTAAGTAAGTAGTAAACCCCTAAAAGTGACAATCTTTATTATTTACTGAGGCAAATGTTGAAAAGTTTCAAGTTTCTTAACCAATGGCGTAAGACCACCTTTTCACCTTCACAGTTTTTATCCCCATAGGGGCGAAATATTGAAAACATGTTTGGGACGTTTCCATATCTTGACTCAAAGATTATTTATACCAATTTCCCATTGAAACGAGCCACGCAATAAAATACTCCTCTGTGATATGGACTACCCCCGTTCACCCCGTTAGGGTTAGATTTTCGAAAAACCCAGTCACACTTTTTTATTTATTTTGGTCTTAAGTATACATACTGAGTTCCGAGTTTATATTATTGGACCGCGCGATAAAATTCTTCCATACAAACTGACACCCTCAATCTCCCTTTAGAGCTATAAAACTATTATTTACTTAGATAAGTATTTGAGCCAAGTTTGAAGCTTAAATTTATTCATACCATTTTTTTGGAGTAAATCAAGCTACGCACTATAATACCGGCCTTAAAAATCGAATTACCACTTTTTTACCCGTCAGGGGTCTACTTTCGAAAGACCCATTTCTTATTACTTACTTAGGCAAATATTCCTTCCAAGTTTCAAGTTTATTAACCAAATGAATAAGATTTTTCGTATAAAGTTTTTCCCCACTTTTCACCCCACACAGGAGGAATTTTGAAAAATGTTTGGGATGTGTTCATAACTTCACTCAAAGATTATGTCCAACAATTTTCGAGCTAATCAAGCCACGCAGTAAAATGGAAAATTAACTACTCCTTTTCACCCCGTCAGAGGTAGATTTTCGCAAAACCCTGATACATGTTATTCTTTACTTTTGGTATTATGTATAAATACTGAGTTTCGACTTAATCGGAGACCGCACGTTAAAATTCTTCCATACAAATCTTGACACCCCCTAATCGCCCTTTAGGGGGTAGTTTAGAAAAGTAAAAAATGCCAAAATTCACAATTTACTTAGATAAGTATTCATGCCAAGTTTCAAGTATATTAACCAAATGAATAAGATTTTTTATATAAGCTGTATCCCCACTTTTCACCTCCACAGGGGTGGAATTTTGAAAAATCGTTTGGAATATGTTCATTACTTGACTCACAGATTATTTATACCAATTTTTGAGTTAATTAAGCCAGGCAGTAAAATTTGCCCTGTAAAATTAACTACCCCTTTTCTCCCCGTTAGGGGTAGATTTTCGAAAAACCCTGATACACGTAATTCTTCCATACAAATTTTGACAACCCCCAAAGGGGCCCCCAGGGCCAGGGGGGGCCCCTTTAGAAGGCAGTTTAGAAACAAAAAAAAGACCAATTTTCATAATTTACTTAGATAAGTATTCGTGCCAAGTTTCAAGTTTATTAACCCAAGGAATAAGAGTTTTCATACAAAATTTCATCCCCTATTTAACTCCCTTAGGGGTTGAATTTCGAAAATTCCTTCCTCATTCCTCGTCTACATTATAAAGAAAACCTCTGTGCAAAATTTCAGCTTTCTAGGTCCAAGGGTTTAGACTGGGCGTTGATGAATCAGTCAGTCAGTCAGTCAGGACTTCTCTTTTTATATACAGAGTTGATACGACCGAGGGGCATTAAATTACACTACGTATACTATACGTGTTTAGTATTAATTCGATACGGTATACAAATAAAAAGCGCCATAAATGAGAATTTTTTTTTTTCAAACAAACTAAATAGCTTACAAATCAGAGTAAAACGCAACCACCCTTTGTAAATAAAGGAGAAACCCAAACTTCATAAAAACTTGGGCCTGGTGACTGACCTTGGATAACTATACAAAGTGGCAACGTCCAACGTCGCGCGCGGGCAGAGTAACTCGAAACACACTGTGGATTTTCCAAACTGCAGTACCGGAGATTTTGCCGATTCCAGATCGGTCCGAGTAAAAGTACTCTCATCGGTCCATATTAAATTAGTTAAGAAATGACGGTCTTCGGATGTTTTATTTAGTAGCCATTGGCAGTAACTGTTGCTGATCGGCAAGTCTCTCGATAAAAAAGTTTGCACCTTCCGATATTTAGAAGGTTTGCGTTTTTTACGTTTTAGAACCTTGTAGATAGTTCTATGGCAACATCTAAACTGCCGGGCGGCTCTGTGGAGACTCGTCGGGCTGCGGGAAAAATTGTCTAAAATTCTTTCGTCCCAAGCAGCGGGCATTTACCGCGGTGGCACTCCCTCCTGTTACAGCACTATACGTTTATTGTCCCGTAATCTTTGTACTGCCAACTGTATGGTGCGGGCATTCCTAGGGCAATTGCGGCTATCACAATACCTTTCTCTGTAAGTTCGTAGAGCTAACGTTGCGTTTCCACGGCATTCGCCGTAGATTAAAATCATGTCAGTGTATTCTGACGCCGTGTCAGTTACACGAGGTATTTTTGAACACTTTAATTATACACACACACAACCAAAGTTTAACTATCACAATAGAAACAGTCAATTACAAAAAAAAAAAAACACTAACACTAAATAATAATAATCCCAAGTTACGTGTCCTGTCCTGTCACAATAAAAAAAGGAATACTGTCTTAAACTTATTTAGTGTCCTATCACAATAACAAAATAAATTCACAATTATTGTCAGCGCACAAGTTCGACAAAACAATAAGGGCGCAGGAGCTTCCGCGTACGTGCCTACGTTCCGGAAGGGTAGCGTCGGTGCACTGAAAAAACAAGTTTTTTGGAGGCCCCACTTACTGATCGCAAGCACAAAATACAGAGAGTACAGAAGTCAATCTACATACAAAGTGCGCTCGAGCAACGCACACATAGACACCGCTCACGGACACGATATCTCGGACTGGTTGGGACTAGTGCGAGCGCAAGTGCCATCCGCTTGAGACATTTACATTTATTTACATTTATTTATTTATCTTCATACATTTAACCTTACAGGGTAACCCAATGCGATAAATGCGCCTATCCTAACTTAATTGATACTACAATTATTTATAACAAATTACAAACAATGCATTCCTTGTGAATTCACTCAGAGAAGGAAAATGAAGTGAAAAAATGGAGCAATAAAAAAAAATTATAACTGTTCAGTGGACGGTTGTTTAAATTCAACATTAAACGGTGGATTGTCGTTTTTTAATCTACCAGTTGTTTCAGAGAGGTAAGTAGGTATTTGCTTGTATTTCGATGGTTTGTATTAACGTAACACAGTAGTTAGGTAGGTAGGTAAGCGCCCCGGCCCCCAGTCCCGCGCCGTAAAGTAAAAGCGAACATGACTTTGTAGCACTTTGTGACAAAGTAATGTAACAATAACATTAAAATTAAAATATTTTAGTTATTATTGGTTTTTTCGTTTCTCATCATCATCAATAAATCAAACAACTAGATGCGAGTGCCACTACCACGATAGTTTTTTGTGCATAAGCCAAAGTTGACAACCATAGCGCGACCGCCGAGCGTAGACTTCTGTACTCTCGGTATTCTGTGTCGCAAGGATCTAAGATACAATAGCAACACACTGACCTATTTCTATTTCTTTTACGCACGTGATGTTTTGCCAATAGGATTGTCACTCTCTTATGTACTACGTATTGGTTTATGACTTGCGTAAGAGCGGCAACAACGTATCGTAGATTTATCGTTTTAAGGTGCATGACCTATGCCTGTAGACATAATCAGCTGTTAGGAAAAATACATCGTGTTCAAACGGTGCAAAAACTTAAAAAATCATTTGCGACTAAACTACTGTTTCAATTTAATTGATTTTTGGTAGAGAGCTTGATAATGATACCTAGTATAGGCAGTTTAAAGGAAAGCCCATCTGTCGTATCAACTTTGTATATAGATCACTACATAGTATAAAACAAAGTCGCTTTCTCTGTCCCTATATCCCTATGTATGCTTAAATCTTTAAGACTACGCAACGGATTTTGATGCGGTTTTTTTAATAGATAGAGTGATTCAAGAGGAAGATTTGTATATATAATATATATGCATAATATAGAAGAGAAACCCTGATAATTTTAGAGGTTTCTAATGTGATGTCGTAAATAAACACATTTTTTTGCGCTTATTTTTCAAACGCTCGCTGAACCCTACGAGATAGGTCAAAATAATGTACTACAGTTTTGTATACCTTAAAAAGGTCTACAAAAAAGTTTGCAATGGTATATGTCTATCTCTTAGGGATAACCCACAATAACCATTTTTATTCTTTACTTTATACTTATTTACGAAGCGAATTTAAGCAATACAGCATTAATCCTCATCCAATTAAGTACCTTAAATACATTGTGCATTTAATATAGATAAATATGGCCCTATACAGCATGTAATTTAAATGAATATTTTCCAAGATATTACAGATTTAAAATGCAGGGACATAGTGGTTGCTGCGGTACCGGCCGCGGCCGGGGGGCCGGCGGCGCGTGCTGACATTCTTGAAGTACCTATACTTAGTATCAGCATTGCACACGTGCGAAGCCGGGGCGGGTCGCTAGTAATTATTATGGTAATTAAAAATAGGAAAAACAATACGTATGGCACTCGTATCTTATGGTATCTAAGTTTCGGGCAATTAAAAATATGTCATATGTCTTTTAGGGCAAACAAAACATTCGGGCAAATTAAATTCGGGTAAGTGAAATTCGGGAATATGATGATTGTGACTATGCCGACCGCACAGTGGCGCCCTCATCGTTTGTTTGGTTATTTCATACAATTTAGAATGAAAATGCAGAAAATAAGCACGTTAAGTTGTGCTTCAAAGATTATACGTTAATATTATTAGAAACGGTAGTTTTATATTGTTTAGTTTTATTATAATCCTTAAAACGGAATATAGTGGCCACTTTTATCCGTTTTTATCCTACCTCCAACAATAGAAATCTTGCGATTTTGCCTTCAACTTTAGCCACAGTGAAGTTTTTCCCTTAAGAGGATCATTATACCTCACCTTCCCGCACCGTTCTTGCGATTTCCTTTATCGACACAAGTTCGCAATATTTTCCTCCCTGTGTTCCGAATGGCGCTTAAGCAGGACTTGCCATATGGCTGTTTTCCTTGGTACTTCAAAACACGATTTGATGGTTTCCTATTATTTAAAAAGTATAACAAGAAAATAACAGTTATATATCTGCAAGAATATTAAAATTTATTCATTTTTAAGTTTTCGAATGACATAAATGCAACGACGTCTAGTAGTAGTAGGGGTAACCGCAGTCGCACGCGCACTTGCCGGTGATAGACACGGCACCACAAGCAGCCACATTACCACCGAAGCCCACAGCGCCCATGATGGGTACCTGACCAGCAACAGCGGCAGTACCGCAGACTGGCAGCTCACCAGCGACAGCCACGTTGCCTTCACCGGTGCCGCCGTACGGGGCGGCAAGTCCACAACCGGCGGCAGGATACGCAAGTCCATCATAAGGCCATCCCGGAGCAGCTAAGCCGCACGGACCAGCAGAAACTGGCCCGTAAGCACCACATAGGCTGAATACATTCTGCAAAAGTAATATTCATAACTAGCTGCGCCCCGCGGTTTCACCCGCGTAAGTTTTGATCCCGTGGGAATATCGGGATAAAAAGTATCCTATGTGTTATTCTGATGTATAAGCTATATTACTGTAAAGTTTCATCAAAATCCGTTCAGTAGTTTTCGCGTGAAAGAGTAACAAACATCCATACATCCATACATACAAACTTTCGCATTTATAATATTAGTAGGATTATTTATCTACACATAAACATTGAATCGAATTAAAAATCGTTTAAAAACTAAAGTTGAAATTCAAAACAAACAATCACTCACCTGGACCAAGCAAGCTTGGATGCAGAGCAACAGAACAGTGAAGGAAGACATGTTTGACGGTTGTTCAACGAAAGCTGAAGACTGAATGATGACCCAAAGTTGTTGTCGCATTTTATACTCGGCCCTTTGATGATATCAACTACGTTTTCGAAATTTGGTAAACGTGATGATATGTCTCAAATAAAAACAAGTGTTTCTTTGTTAGTAAAGAGTAGGACTTATCGTGCTTGCACAAGCTATTAATTAATTACACTTACCTACATACTACCTACTTTTCTTGGAACTTGATAACATAATTGAGTATATAAAGCCTCCAACAGTTGCACTGAACATCATTCTTGTGTCAGCACTCGAAACAAACTACAATGTCTGTCAAAGCTATCCTCGTCCTCTGCGCTCAGGCGCTCCTGCTGAAGGTGAGAAGTATTCTATTTTTAATAACATAATTATTTCATTATTTGATTGCATTCAAAAGTTGTGTTCCTACTACCATCATTTTTTTTTCTAATCTTTATTTTTTTTTATTTAGGGGTTTTTGTCCGTTAATAAGAATATGTCAACCCCATCATCAACAAAGTAAATTCACTTAATAATATATTTTACACAAGGGAAAGAAAAAAAGCTTCATTAGAGTAATACCTACTAAAACGCTGCTGGTCACTGCTGAACGACTAATACTAAACTACATAATTTTTTAGCTGCTTCTGATTTTGGGTTTACTGCTAATATGCTTTGAATCAGTCCTGTATCCAGCCTATTTAACTTTAATTCGTTCAGCAGCAAGTGGCGTTCATCTTTATCCGGACACACTCCATCAGCAAATGCTGAACGTCTTCGATCTTATTACAAATTAAACAATTGGGAGAATCAGACTTTTTCATTAAGAAAGCAAACTTTGCTGATAGATAGTGTCCGGATCTGAGTCTAAGGGCTATTTTAACATATTTTCTACTCAAGTTAATACCATCAAACCAAGGGACACGAGGAAGCTCACCTTGTATGGTCTTATACCATATGCCTTTATCTATAGATTTACTATCAAATGATTGTTTCCAATCACCAAAACATACCGATTTAAATCTAGGTACTAATTCCCAACGATCCGGTAAGTAGTCAATTACCCTGCCCTGTACTGCTGCCAACTTAGCTATACGGTCAGCTTTACTGCCATCGTAATTTAATGTTTGTTGTATAAGTGCGTCACAAAATATCTTAAAAAATTTCAGTCCGCACTCGGACAGTGCACCAGCCGCGCTGCGGTTGCTGATATCTCTGGACTAGCTGCTCCGTACGGCTTAGCCGCCCCTTGTGGCTTGGCTACTCCTGCTTTGGCATATGATGGACTCCTGTACCCTGGTGCTGGCTGCGCAGGCCGAGGCCTGGCTTACGATGGAATCTACGCCCCCGGCCTGGAGATCAGTCCCACCAGTGGCGGCGCTTTTCCTGTCGCCAGCGCCTCCGGCATTGCTCCGGTCGGTATCTCCGTGGCGTCTGACAACGTTTATGACGGTATCCTGGCTGTAGGTGGTGAGCTGCCGTTCGTGGGTACTGTTGGTATTGAAGGTGTGGTGCCTTCTGCCGGTGCTGGCGCCGTCAACCATGCCTGCGGCAATGGCAGGAACATCTTGATCAGTGAACCTGCTGCTTTCGGTCCTGGTGCCGCCTTCGCTCCCGCTGCTCTTGCCGCTCCTGGCCTCGGTCTTTATGGTGGTTGGGCTGGCAGAGGTTGTGGCTGCGCCATCTAAGAATTTATTCGATTATGAAAACTGATAGATATTCATAACTTCTTCAACTTAATAAATCAATACGCAATTATATTTTTCATTCTTTTATTTTTCAACAACTTCTTGGAGGATTGATGCCACCACAATTTTATTGGGAAAAAGAAATATGTTTAATGAATTATATAATTAATTATATTATTATAAGAGTCAATTTCGGGACACGAGCGTGGCATAAAGCCTTGAAAACGAAACAATTACATATTATAATTAATAAATCATTACAATAAGAAACTTATTAAAGAAGTGTTATGAAACCAAACTATAGCCACCTTATCAGTAATTTGAAGTCACATAACAACATATATGTTTATACTCGTAAATCAAACATGACATTCTTCGATTAAATCCTTATTTCCTCATCGAGTGACACAATTTCACGAAACAGACGAGATAATACTTACATAGTAAGCTCTGCTCACACAGTGCGAAAACTGCACTTTAAATGCGCCAGAGTTAAGTATGGCTCCAATTATGATTAATTTAGTGTCGTGACAGCGGATTTTTTCAAATAATTATGCACTTAAAAAGTTAAAATATTTTTTGATTGCTCAAACACATACTTAAAGCATTTATGTCAATTAAACCATTTGCAGACACATTTGGATTGTCAATGCAGTCGGTCATTCAGAAATATGACGCTAGATGCCTATTTCAAAGCGATAAAGGTTGCTTTAGTAAAGTTTGCTTTCCAGCTCCAGTATTTTACATGGAGCGACTGCCTATCTGACCTCCACAACCCAATTACTGGGTAATACGATATCTCTTGGTAAGACTGGTTGTCAGACTTTCAGGCTTCTGACGACCCGTAATGACTGTCAAAGATCTACGAATGACAGCCGGGACCAACGGCTTAAAGTGCTTTCCGAGGCACGGAAAACACATAAAAAAAGTTTGCTTTATATAATAAAAAAATAAAAAATATAATATAATGCTTTAAATAATGTTTATCGTAACAAAATATCAGTTACATAATTAATATTAAATTTATAATTATATGTGAAAACGTTGTAAAGAGGCACTTTCAAAACGTTAAAAGCGTCCAGAGTAATACCATAGATACAAAAAAAAACATGCTATACCTACATACCTATAAAAAACGGGTGGGTACGGGGTACTCCCGGCAGGAACGAAGTTCAAAATGAAACTCCAGGATGGTGGTTGCGAAATTGGCTCAATCGGCAAATCGGCTTCAGAGCCCTCGAAAACCATAAAAACGACAACCAAGACGAAATATTTAAAAAATTTTGCAGCCGCCATCTTGAATTTTCATTTACCGTCATTATCGGCTTCAGCACCCTCGAAGACCATGAAAACTATCTCTATCTCTTTCTGACTTTCTCTATTATATGTAACAAAAAGTCACACGGACGTAATGCTTTTTCGTTACGTGACAATTTCTTCAAGTTCTTACCGCATGCTCCGTTAAAAAACTTCGTTCCATTAGTAGCAAAGTCAAAACTGTACTTTGAATATTTTACAAAAAATTTAATTGCTACGAAGTCTGCAATTGATTCTAAAGTAGTTTTTTTTTTAATATTCGTCTGAATATTTATGTTTCACCATCACTATACTACCGAAAAGATTCCGTTCAAAGGAGATGTTTCAAAATGGGCCAGGTATATGTACAGTATCTCAAAAAAAGAGAAAAATCAATAGAATTCGGGAAAAATACAGATAATTCAATTAAATGTGTACTGTTGTGGTAACACTGATATTTATCAATTAATTTTATCGACTTTCAACATGGCGTCTCACAGATTTAGTTACTATGTTGTTAAAAAGAGAACTGTCAGTTGTCACAACAGTGTCACTTCTGTCACTTTCGTCTAGCGTCGAAATAAACAAAAACATGTCAAACGTCATTAATCAATCAAAATGACAGCTTACCGCCATGACGGGTTGTTTTTTGTGTGTTGCAATTTCAAGTGTAATTTCTTCTGTTTACCAGAAAACCAAGCTATTTTAAAGCAATTGGATAGTTGAGAACTGTTTTAAATGAATTTCCCTATTTTTAACTATAGTGTACAAGGACCTGGCCCTGGCTCCATACATTTTGGAACATCTCCTTTTGCATAGTCTATAAGTCTGGTCAGTTTGTAGGCTATACATTATTACGCTATTTGCTATGGGGGATGAGCGATATTGCATTATGTCCATATTCTACTGTAGTCTACTGCAAATTGTCAAAAGACGAGCCAAAAGGTTAGAATATTGCAGATGGTTGCAGGTTTAACCTTTAACTGATTAATATTCTAAACTGCAATTTAATATAAATATGCATTTTTATTTTTCATCCTTTTATTTTTGAACAACTTCTTGGTGGATTGGTGCCACCGCAATTTTTTCGGGAAAAGAAATATGTGTAATGAATTATGTTAAATAATAAGTTAGTCCTCATTATGTTTAATAATAGGGTAGTCATAGAATTATGTTAAATAATAAGTTAGAGGTATGGACTTATGGTCAACCCCATAAAGACGCAGGTTATTGTGGTTGGCAGTTCTGGGACGGTCTCAAGGATTGACTGGATGACTCTTCCCCAAGTTTCGTTTGACAACTCTATTATTCCGTTCAGCGAAAAAGTTAAAAACCTGGGGATATTCATTGACAAGAACTTCTCTTGGACTGCCCAGCTGCAGTAAGTTAGCCGCAAGCTATTTGCATCCGCTGCATCTTTGAAGAGACTGCGTAATTTTCTACCAACTGCCACCAAGATTGCACTTGCACAATCACTTCTTCTACCCATTCTAGATTATGCTGATGCCAGCTATCTTGACCTTACCCAAGACCAACTCAATAAACTTGAGCGGCTTCAAAATGTCTATACAAGGTTCATATTCGGTTTGCGCAAATATGACCATGTTTCCGAATTTCGTGTGAAGCTCAAGTGGTTACTAATTCGCCTTCGCCGGAATGCTCATATTCTTTCCCTATTGTATAATGTGCTCTTTTCTCCTTCCACCCCTCTCTATCTTAAAAACCATTTTTAGTATCTCTCCGAATCCCACACAAAAGTTTTTGAGATCATCGGATAATTTAAAGATTAAAATGCCAATACATTCCACAACATTTTTCGACAAATCTTTCTCTGTTCAGGCCGCTCGTTTATGAAATGCATTGCCAGTTCAAATAAAACGCGCGCAATCGTTAGCTGTGTTTGAGAGACTGGTGAAGGAACATTAATTGTTGTTGTGATCTTGTTTTCGTAACGCAATAATCTGTAGGTAGTCGTCATTTATTTTCGTTGTTTGTATGTATATTTAGTATGTATCTATTATAAAGCTTGTATGTATATACATTATATTATCTATGTATCTATTTAAGTATATTATGTTGTAATATTAAAATAGAGTTCAAATATATATCAGTGTGTTAATTATAATATATAATTTTTATGTTTATAGCAAGATATAAGTTTAATTAATGTAATATTTTAATTCTGTAAGTTCCTAATTTACATGATATTAGATAATGCATATACATACATCGCTCAAATCTGTGGCGTGATTTTATAGAAATTATTCCTAATTATTGGGTTTATGCAAGCAAATCCGTGAGCAACAGCTAACAGTATACATATACATGCTTATTTAAAAACACCAGCAACCTCTTAAGAGGTCATTGAACTCACCATTATGAACAACTTTTACTATGGGACAAAACCAGAAATCGCGAAAAAAAAATCAGCTGTTCCCTACATTTTGACGAGTTACACGAACATAAATGTCGGGATCAGCTGATTTTTTTTTCGCGATTTCAGGTTTGGTCTAAAATCTATCTAGTCAAAAAACTAATTTTTTTAACAAACTAAATAGCTTAAAACTGCAAACAAAATAAAACACCATTTATAAAATTGGTACACTGACCTGCGGTAAGAATGGCAACGCAGCGTGGTTTCATTCATGATAAAGCGCGGGGTTAATCAACGGAATCCGCGCTACACAGCGTGGTATCTAAAATTGAATGTGCGGTGGATCACAAATGCTCAGCACTAGCCGCCTTCATTGACATCGAGGGCGCCTTTGACAAGACCACATTCAAAAGCATCAACACGGCCCTAGACAGACATAATATAGACCCGTCCCTGAGCGGCTGGATCACCAACATGCTCAAACATAGGGCAGTACAAGTGACTGTCAACGACACCACAAGGGCCATCGTGGCGAAGGGCTGGCCGCAAGGGGGTGTCCTTTCGCCGCTTCTATGGAACCTAGTCGTAGACAGTCTAATAAAAGAACTCAACGATAATGGTTACTTCACCGTAGGCTACGCCGACGACATAACCATAATAATAAATGGAACCCACAAAAACACCCTGTGCAACCTAATGCGCCAGGCCCTGAAAATAATAGAGAATTGGTGTGGTAAACACCAACTATCAGTGAACCCCACAAAAACTGAATTAGTTCTCTTCACAAAAAAGAGGAAACTGACGACACTAAAACTACCACGATTCTTTGGTACAACCCTAAGCCTATCAACTGAAACCAAATACCTGGGCATCTTTTTGGACAAACAGCTGAATTGGGCAAAACATATCAACTACATTACCACGAAAGCCAGCATATCCCTGTGGCAATGCAAGCGAATGCTTGGCAAGAATTGGGGGATTAGCCCCAAGGGCACTCACTGGCTATACACCACAGTCATCCGACCAATCATTACATACGGCTCACTAGTCTGGTGGCCCAGGACAGACCTGAGCACAGCCCAAAAAGATCTCGAAAAGCTGCAGCGGTTCGCGTGTGTGGCAATCACTAGCTGCATGAGAACCACACCCACTGCTGCCCTACAGGCCATGCTCGGATTGCCGCCCCTACACCTCATAGTGCGGGAAGAGGCTGCCCTTGCTGCCTTTAGGCTCCATGTATCAGGTACCCTAAGCAAAGACTCTAGGGTCAAACACATACGTTTAAAAGAAGATGCGATCAAACGGCAGCCAATGATGGCATCACCCTGCGACAAAACCCCGAAACAATACAGCTCTCAAAAGCATTACAACATAGTGCTTAAAGAGGAGCAGTGCGACTACTCAGGCCCGAAGGAACTGAGAATTTATACTGATGGTTCAAAGACCGACTGTGGAACTGGAGTCGGAGTCTTCTCACACGACCTCAACATAAAAATATCCAGACCGCTGGGAATGCTCAACACTGTCTATCAAGCGGAGTGTGTGGGCATAATACAAGCGGCTTATGCCATAACAGCCAGAAGAGTTACGGATGCCTGCATTCGCATACTCTCAGACAGCGCCTCAGTCCTCCAATCCCTAGGGAAGGAATGCATCACATCGAACCTAATACTAGAATGTCACAATGCGCTTGAACGGGTAACTGTTTTGAACCGCAATAAAGTGACACTACAATGGATAAAGGGACACAGTGGATCGCTAGGTAACGACGCAGCTGACGAGCTGGCCAGAAGGGCATCTAGTACGTCAGTTTGTGGACCGGAACCTGTCGTGCCCATCCCCTTCAACTAAATACGCAGGTGGCTAAAGGAGCACACCCATACACAAGCAGAAAATTGGTGGACGTCGTCACCAGGCTGCAGGCAGTCCAAGGAAGCTATGCCATCATTAGATGGCAGGCTAACCAGACGTTTATTGCGACTGGACAGGAAAGGCTTGCGCCTGGTGACGGGGACCATCACGGGACACTGCTCACTGAATAAACACTTCCACACTATAGGCATAACGGACAGTCCCCTGTGCAGAGCTTGCATGGAGGCTGAAGAAACCGTTACGCATGTGCTCTTTGAGTGCACAGGCGTCACCCAGAGTAGATCAGAAACCCTTGGGACACCCGGATCGTACACAGATGTTCTCAATAGACCAGGAGACCTAATCAGCTTCTGGAGGGAGGTGGGCTGGTTGGAATAACCACCGACGGCCGCCATGGCCCACGCACAATGGTCCAACTGAAGGACTAAGTGCGGAAACCAAACCCTTAACATAGAACATAGAACATAGAAGCGCGGGGTTGCGCGGCGACGCCGACGACGGCCGACGCAGCGACGTAATGTTTTGGTGCCATTACTAATATTATTATTAATGCTCAATTATATTTGAAATCAAATCACAGATTATTAACCAAATAGTCGGGCATCTTTCACCCGCGAGTTATTCACTAACCAATTTATTATTTACAACCATTTTTCGATCACTTAGTTATGTGCATTACGCAGACTGGACGTCGGATTGCAATCATAATAATTAATAACTCTTTCGTCTGGAATCACATTTGCACGTGAAGGAGCACCGTCTACGTGCGGGATCAAGGATTGATTTTCCCGTATCCTCTGGCTGGCCAGCTTGTACAATAGTGTATAATAATAATACGTTGTGTCCTGTCACTATTAAAACAAAGCGTCAAATTTCGCACAACACAACAACAAAGATGCAATAACACTCGCGCGGCGACTTCAAACGGGCGCGGGCGCATAAGAAATTCCAGAGCAGAACAAATCGCGCCACAGGCAGGAAGGACGTCCGATGACACACTGACCGCGTGCTCGTAATTCCTGGTACCTGGTAATTCCAGCGAATAATTTTTTAATTGCAGGTTTCGACAAGTAAGCAAAGTGGAAACAAGCAAAATTTCACACATACACACACACACTCACACTCACTCTTTCGCACATACATATTTTGCGATTGACATGAGTGCGTAACAGGAAGTAATTAACTTTCGCATGCATTTTTTTTATCTAGTTATGATGACACACTTTATGACTCTTTGGGCTCAGATATAAAGTATTATTTTGCATTGAGAAAATAAATTTTAAAGAAAAGGCGTAGGTTTTTAAAGTTGCGAGCTGACAACGTGTGTCGTTAACCTGTCGCGTGCTCTCCTGTTTACAAATACATCATGTAGAAAATATTTAAAATGAAAAATAATGTCCTGTGGCTAAACTACTGGATATATTCATTTGATTTTTTGTGTGCAGGTTGGGAATATCATGACTTATACGAAGTTTCATTTATGATCGTATTGTCCTCTCCACATTGTATAAAGCAAAAAAAGGAACGGACGGAAAGGACTTAATTAGCACATTTCAAATATATATATAATTATATATTTGAAATGTGATAATTAAGTCCTTTCATTTGATACTGGTGGCGCGGGAATAATTATGTTGTTTTTCTTAAAAATGCGGGAAGATTATTTTATTAATGCGGGATAAATAACTGTGGGCCCGGAGTAAGTATAGGCAATGGAGGATGACCAGCCGACGAGAGACACAATCAAAGGAAGGAAGTTTGATTCCACTAAACTTTATGCTGTTCTGCCGCTGCTTGCTCAGATGAGGGCGCCCTTTCTTCTGGTGTTTAAATTCGGCGAAACTCGCGATGTAGGTACTCCAGCCAAGCGTGATCCGGGTCACACAGCGAGGTTTTAACTTCCGGAGAGTTTAATGAGGAATGTGTTTTTTTTGCGGGTGCCGGGCCTATATATAGGCTCGCGGCGGGTGCCTCGGATCTTCCGTACGTCGTAGATTCGATGCCGTTTGCGGGTAGTTTCATCTCTTTCCAGTCCCTGAAGGTGACCAATCGAACGGCGCCAACAGATACCCAACGCGGCATGATTACAAAAAAAAAAAAGTCATCACTTTATATCCGCTAGAGAGCGCCGTGTTCAATGTAATGTGGCCTCACATAGCCTATAACCAGCGAACAATCAAGACGCTTCCAACAATACCACATTTGTCAAATTATGACAAGAAGTTTAAAAGTTATAAGGGAACTGATGAACACACCTACATACAAACCGGTCAAAATCATAATCCTCCTTTTTGCTTCGCCGAAGTCGGGTGAAAACATGTTACATCTACCAACGCGCTATCGGCCCGCGTGGTGGATTACGGCCCACTCCTCACAGAGTGGAGGCCAGTGTCCCAGGAGTTGGAACATTAGATATAGGCTATTTATGCTTCTGCAGTATGTGGGGAGGTATTTTATTGTAACATTTTAAAAGTACCCCATGAAAGGTGCGTCTACTTTAGCCAGTTTGTAATCCAGTTAAACTAATAGGACGAATACGTTTATATAAATTTTGCAATGCCACTTCTACCTAATTGTATTCTCACTCGGCATAATGCTACGTTGCAAAGTTAGCTTGCTTGCGTTCTTGCGATTTCCTTTATCGACACAAGTTCGCAATATTTTCCTTGGTACTACAAAAGACGATTTGATGGTTTCCTATTATTTAAAAAGTATAACAAGAAAATAACAGTTATGTGTCTGCAAGAATATTAAAATTTATTCATTTTTAAGTTTTCGAATGACATAAATGCAACGACGTCTAGTAGTAGTAGGGGTAACCGCAGTCGCACGCGCACTTGCCGCTGATAGACACGGCACCACAAGCAGCCACAGGACCTTCAAAGCACACAGCGCCCATAATGGGGACCTGACCGGCGACGGCGGCAGTACCGGCGACTGGCAGCTCACCAGCGACCGCCACGTTGCCTTCACCGGCGCCGCCGTACGGGGCGGCAAGTCCACAACCGGCGGCAGGATACGCAAGTCCATCATAAGGCCATACCGGAGCAGCTAAGCCGCACGGACCAGCAGAAACTGGCCCGTAAGCACCACATAGGCTGAATACATTCTGCAAAAGTAATAGTCATAATTATTTATCTACACATAAACATTGAATCGAATTCAAAATCGTTTAAAAACTAAAGTTGAAATTCAAAACAAACAATCACTCACCTGGACCAAGCAAGCTTGGATGCAGAGCAACAGAACAGTGAAGGAAGACATGTTTGACGGTTGTTCAACGAAAGCTGAAGACTGAATGATGACCCAAAGTTGTTGTCGCATTTTATACTCGGCCCTTTGATGATATCAACTACGTTTTCGAAATTTGGAAAACGTGATGATATGTCTCAAATAAAAACAAGTGTTTCTTTGTTAGTAAAGAGTAGGCCTTATCGTGCTTGCACAAGCTATTAATTAAATGCACTTACCTACATACCTACTACCTACTTTTCTTGGAACTTGATAACATAATTGAGTATATAAAGCCTCCAACAGTTGCACTGAACATCATTCTTGTGTCAGCACTCGAAGCAAACTACAATGTCTGTCAAAGCTATCCTCGTCCTCTGTGCTCAGGCGCTCCTGCTGAAGGTGAGAAGTATTATATTATAAGTAACATAATTATTTCATTATTTGATTGAATTCACAAGTTGTGTTTCTACTCCCATAACTTTTTTTTAATCTTTATTATTTTTTTTTATTTAGGGGTTTTTGTCCAATAAGGATATGTCAACTTCATCATACCTTATAACAAATTAAATTCACTTAGAAATATAATACACAAGGAAAACAAAAAGAAAGACTTCATTATAGTAATACTAAAACGCTGCTGGTCACTGCTGAACGACTAATACTAAAATACATAATTTTTTAGCTGCTTCTGATTTTGGGTTAGCTGAATTGCTTTGAATCAGCCCTACATCCGGCCTATTTTAACTTTAATTCGTTCAGCAGCAAGTCGCGTTCATATTTATTCCGGACACACTCCATCAGCAAATGTTGAACATCTTCGATTTTATTACAAATTAAACAATTGGGAGAATCAGACTTTTTCATTAAGGAAACAAACTTTGCTGATGGATAGTGTCCGGATCTGAGTCTAAGGGCTATTTCAACATATTTTCTTCAAGTTAATACCATCAAACCAAGGGACACGAGGAAGCTCACCTTGTATGGTCTTATACCATATGCCTTTATCTATAGATTTACTATCAAATGATTGTTTTCCATCACCAAAACATACCGATTTAAATCTAGGTACTAATTCCCAACGATCCGGTAAGTAGTCAATTACGCTGCCCTGTACTGCTGCCAACTTAGCTATACGGTCAGCTTTACTACCATCGTAATTTAATGTTTGTTGTATAAGTGCGTCACAAAATATTTTAACAAATTTCAGTCCGCACTCGGACAGTGCACCAGCCGCGCTGCGGTTATTGATGTCCCTGGACTAGCTGCTCCGTACGGCTTAGCCTCGCCTTGTGGCTTGGCTGCTCCTGCTTTGGCATATGATGGACTCCTCTACCCTGGGGCTGGCTGCGCAGGCAGAGGCCTAGCTTACGATGGACTCTACGCCCCCGGCCTGGAGATCAGTCCCACCAGTGGTGGCGCTTTTCCTGTCGCCAGCGCCTCCGGCATCCCTCCGGTCGGTATCTCCGTGGCGTCTGACAACGTTTATGACGGTATCCTGGCTGTAGGTGGTGAGCTGCCGTTCGTGGGTACTGTTGGTATTGAAGGTGTGGTGCCTTCTGCCGGTGCTGGCGCCGTCAACCATGCCTGTGGCAATGGCAGGAACATCTTGATCAGTGAGCCTGCTGCTTTCGGTCCTGGTGCCGCCTTCGCTCCCGCTGCTCTTGCCGCTCCTGGCCTCGGTCTTCATGGTGGTTGGGCTGGCAGAGGTTGTGGCTGCGCCATCTAAGAATTTATTCGATAATGAAAACTGATAGATATTCATAACTTCTTCAACTTAATAAATCAATACGCATTTATATTTTTCATTCTTTTATTTTTCAACAACTCCTTGGTGGATTGGTGTCACCACAATTTTGTTGGGGAAAAGAAATATATGTTATGAATTATTTTATAATAAGAGTCGAGTTCAGGACAAAACAATAGTGTTAGTTGCATAACGTGGCATAAAGCCTTGAAAACGAAATAATTACATATTATAATTGAAAAATCATTGCAATAGCAAACTTATAAAAAAGTGTTATGAAAACTCAAACTATAACCACCTTGTCAGTAATTTTAAGTCATACCACAACACATGTTTGTAAATCAAACATAAGATTGTTCGATTAAAACTCTATTTCCTCGTCGAGTGACACAATTTCGCGAAACAGACGAGATAATACTTACATAGTAAACTCTGCTCACATAGAGCGAAAACTGCACTTACGCGTGAGAGTTATGTATGGCTCCAATTATGGTTTATTAATTGTCGTAACAACGGAATTTGTTTAATAATATTAATAATGCACTAAAAATCAAAGAAATTCCTAGATCAAAATTTAAGTAATATTGAAGTTTTAGAAGACAAAATTTTTTGATTGTTCTGGGGTCGGGGTAGGTACTCCCGACAGGAATGAAGTTCAAAATAAAAATCCAAGATGGTGGCTGCGAAATGGACTCAATCGGCGAATCAGCGAAAATGTATTGAGTCTCCGGGGTGTGGTATGAGTCTACTTTAGCCAGCCTGAAACCTGAAAAAAAAATAACAAAAAACCAACTTTCAAAAAAACACTACAAAGTGAAAAATAACTTTAATTTCGGAAGTTGGTGTCTTTGGATCTGTATTTTAGTTTTCTGCCACCAACTTCCGAAATTAGTTATTTTTCACTTTGTTGTGTTTTTTTGAATGTCGGTTTTTTTTGTAATTTTTTTTTAATATCAGGAGACAAAGAAATCGTGCTTGTTTTCTAAAATTCAACAACACCTTTTGAAGTACCAACAAAATAGCCATATGGCAAGGCCTACCTCAGCGCTTTGATCGCTATAGATGTACCTATATTAATTGAAAAGCTCCTTCGATTTCGCCAGGATCCCATCATTTGATCCTGACTTGCTGACAATGGGACCATCTAGAAAGTATACCCTTTTAAAAAAAAAAAATTTTTCAAATCGTTCTAGCCGCCTGCGAGTAATCGGGGAACATACATAAAACAAATCCAACTAAAAATCAGAAAATAACTTTTATATTTATATTTTATTCAACTGTTATAAAAAGTATACTAACTCAATAATTTTCAAAAATTCTAAAATAAAAATAAAGTTATGAAAAGAAAATTAATTTCATTGTAAAAAAGCGTGGGGTGTTCGATATCAATGATTGTTGTAAATATATAATTAGTAGTTATTTGTAAACATATAGTTAAATAGAAATAGAAATATGGTATAAAAAGCACCTTTTTACAATGAAATTAATTTTCTTTTCATAAATATATTTTCATTTTAGAATTTTTGAAAAATATTGAAACATATTGAGTTAGTATACTTTTTATAACAGTTGACTAAAATATATACATAAAAGTTATTTTCTGATTTTTAGTTGGATTTTCCATTAAAGCGAAATTTGATAGTTTTTTTAAACTATATTTTATTTTTCACTTTTTAGTTCTATTTGCTATAAAACCGTTTTTAGTATGTACAGATGTGTTAACAGTTACATCTCGATAGAAAACATAATTATTCAAGGATTTCTATGTTGCCAACATAAACAGCGAGACATAGTGGTGTAACTTTATTTGCGAATAAGTCTTATGAATTATTTCGTAATCGAACCATTTCATCTAATGCTTCACTGTTAAATGGGGTTCTTCCTGTTAATTTTAAGCAATTAAGTTCTTCAATTCGAATACCGTCCAAGGATTTTACACGACTAAGTGCTACATAATCTTGTCCAGCAGCAAACAGTCGTGAGCCATAAATGACTGCATGATCAACATCCTAATCAGGATAATGAGATAAGCTTATCAAAATATTGTATTGTCGTCGGTCCTTGATAAGTCTACAAGTTTAAAGTTAATCTAATCGCTTAAAGTTGGGCAAAATCAAGCCCAAACGAGTCAATTACATACATACAAACAAACAAACATACAGGTGAAAAACTAACAAAAGCGTGTTTAAAAGGAAAGAAAAAGATTCCGACGAACTGAGAACTTCCTCCTTTCTTTGAAGTCGGTTAAAAAGTATAACAAAAAAAGAGCAATTATGTTTTTGCAAGAATATTAAAATTTATTCATTTTTAAGTTTTCGAATGACATAAATGCAACGACGTCTAGTAGTAGTAGGGGTAACCGCAGTCGCACGCGCACTTGCCGGTGATAGACACGGCACCACAAGCAGCCACAGGACCTTCAAAGCACACAGCGCCCATAATGGGGACCTGACCGGTGACGGCGGCAGTACCGGCGACTGGCAGCTCACCAGCGACCGCCACGTTGCCTTCACCGGCGCCGCCGTACGGGGCGGCAAGTCCACAACCGGCGGCAGGATACGCAAGTCCATCATAAGGCCATACCGGAGCAGCTAAGCCGCACGGACCAGCAGAAACTGGCCCGTAAGCACCACATAGGCTGAATACATTCTGCAAAAGTAATAGTCATAATTATTTATCTACACATAAACATTGAATCCAATTAAAAATCGTTTAAAAACTAAAGTTGAAATTCAAAACAAACAATCACTCACCTGGACCAAGCAAGCTTGGATGCAGAGCAACAGAACAGTGAAGGAAGACATGTTTGACGGTTGTTCAACGAAAGCTGAAGACTGAATGATGACCCAAAGTTGTTGTCGCATTTTATACTCGGCCCTTTGATGATATCAACTACGTTTTCGGAATTGGGAAAACGTGATGATATGTCTCAAATAAAAACAAGTGTTTCTTTGTTAGTAAAGAGTAGGTCTTATCGTGCTTGCACAAGCTATTAATTAATTACACTTACCCACATATTACTTTTCTTGGAACTTGATAACATAATTGAGTATATAAAGCCTCCAACAGTTGCACTGAACATCATTCTTGTGTCAGCACTCGAAACAAACTACAATGTCTGTCAAAGCTATCCTCGTCCTCTGCGCTCAGGCGCTCCTGCTGAAGGTGAGAAGTATTCTATTATAAGTAACATAATTATTTCATTATTTGATTGCATTCACAAGTTGTGTTTCTAGTACCAGCATTTTTTTTAATCTTAATTTTTTTATTTAGGGGTTTTTGTCCAATAAGGATAATATGTCAACCTCATCATACCTTGTGATAAAGTAAATTCACTTAGTAATAGAATACACAAGGAAAAGGAAAAATAGACTTCATTATAGTAATACTAAAACGCTGCTGGTCACTGCTGAACGACTAATACTAAACTACATAATTTTTTAGCTGCTTCTGATTTTGGGTTAGCTAAAATGCTTTGAATCAGCCCTAAATCCAGCCTATTTAACTTTAATTCGTTCAGCAGCAAGTCGCGTTCATCTTTATCCGGACACACTCCGTCAGAAAATGCTGGACATCTTCGATTTTATTACAAACTAGCTTCTGCCAGCGACTTCGTCCGCGTGAAATTCTTTGCTCCCCCGACCCACCGCGTCGCATAGCATCGCCTGCCTGCGCTATTACTTCGTTTTCTGACTTTTTTTCTTTTTACTCAACTCCTAAAGGTTCTAGCGTGATGTTTAAAGCCTTCCTCAAGAATTGGGCTATCAAATGCAAAAAGATCTTTATAAATCTGATCGATACTTCCAGAGATTAGAGCTTTCAAACAAACAAACTCGGCAGCTTTATTATTAGTAAAGGTTTTTCCCATTTTTGCAACATTGTTCATTGATACTCCGATACTATTGGTCGTAGCGTGATATTATATAGCCTATAGCATTCCTCGATAAATGAACTATATAACGCAAAAAGATTTTTTCAATTCGAAGCAGTAGTTCCAGAGATGACCCCCTACATACAAACTTCACTTCCCTTCACTGCTCTGCTCCTATTGATCGTAGCGTGATGAAAAGTATACTATAACCTGCCCATGAGTATGAAGAACAATTGTACCAAGTTTCGTTGAAATCCGTCGAGTGGTTTTTGTTTCTATAACGAACATACAGACAGACAGACAGACAGACAGACAGACAAAAATTTTACTGATTGCATTTTTGGCGTCAGTATCGATCACTAATCACCCGCTGATAAATATTTTGGAAATATATTTCATGTACAGAATTGACCTCTGTACAGATTTATTATAAGTATAGATTAAACAATTAGGAGAATCAGACTTTTTCATTAAGAAAGCAAACTTAGCTGATGGATAGTGTCCGGATCTGAGTCTAAGGGCTATTTTAACATATTTTCTACTCAAGTTAATACCATCAAACCAAGGGACACGAGGAAGCTCACCTTGTATGGTCTTATACCATATGCCTTTATCTATAGATTTACTATCAAATGATTGTTTCCAATCACCAAAACATACCGATTTAAATCTAGGTACTAATTCCCAACGATCCGGTAAGTAAGCCCTGTACTGCTGCCAACTTAGCTATACGGTCAGCTTTACTACCATCATAATGTAATGTTTGTTGTATAAGTGCGTCACAAAATATCTTAACAAATTTCAGTCCGCACTCGGACAGTGCACCAGCCGCGCTGCGGTTATTGATGTCCCTGGACTAGCTGCTCCGTACGGCTTAGCCTCGCCATGTGGCTTAGCTGCTCCTGCTTTGGCATATGATGGACTCCTCTACCCTGGTGCTGGCTGCGCAGGCAGAGGCCTGGCTTACGATGGAATCTACGCCCCCGCCCTGGAGATCAGTCCCACCAGTGGCGGCGCTTTTCCTGTCGCCAGCGCCTCCGGCATCCCTCCAGTTGGTATTTCCGTGGCGTCTGACAACGTTTATGAGGGTATCCTGGCTGTAGGTGGTGAGCTACCGTTCGTGGGTACTGTTGGTATTGAAGGTGTGGTGCCTTCTGCAGGCGCTGGCGCCGTCAACCATGCCTGTGGCAATGGCAGGAACATCTTGATCAGTGAGCCTGCTGCTTTCGGTCCTAGTGCCGCCCTCGCTCCTCTTGCTCTTGCCGCTCCTGGCCTCGGTCTTCATGGTGGTTGGGCTGGCAGAGGTTGTGGCTGCGCCATCTAAGAATTTATTCGATTATGAAAACTGATAGATATTCATAACTTCTTCAACTTAATAAATCAATACGCATTTATATTTTTCATTCTTTTATTTTTCAACAACTTCTTGGAGGATTGATGCCACCACAATTTTATTGGGGAAAAGAAATATGTTTAATGAATTATGTAATTAATTATATTATTTTAAGAGTCAATTTCGGGACACGACCGTGGCATAAAGCCTTGAAAACGAAACAATTACTTAATTAAAAAAGTTTTATGAAACCACAAACTATAGCCACCTTATCAGTACTTTGTAGTCACATTACAACATATGTTTATAAATCAAACATGACATTGTTCGATTAAATCCCTATTTCCTCGTCGAGTGACACAATTTCACGAAACAGACGAGATAATACTTACATAGTAAGCTCTGCTCACACAGTGCGAAAACTGCACTTTAAATGCCCCGGAGTTAAGTATGGCTCCAATTATGATTAATTTATTGTCGTGACAGCGGATTTTTTAAAATAATTATGCACTTAAAATATTTTTAACGAAATAATTACGTATTATAAATGAAAAATCATTCCAATAGCAAACTTATAAAAAAAGTGTTTTATTTAATTGAGATATGGGGATCCGCAGCAGTAACTAATTTAAATTCACTTCAAAGAGTTCAAAATAAAATAATTAAAACTCTGTTCCATTATCATTATCTCACTCCAACAAAGACCTTATACGAAAAAACGAAACTATTAAATATTAGACAACTATACACTTACTACACCTGTATTCTTATTAAAAACATAACTACAAACTCAATACAAACTAACATACAACTCAAGAAAAAAACAATGCCATATAACCTGAGAAACAGATATAAAAACAAACTTGAAGTCATCAGCGTACGCACTAATCACGGTAGAAAGACCATATTGTTTGAAGGAGCACAGCTGTTCAATGAATTGCCGGACGATATTAAAGAGTGCGATAGCTTGAATATTTTTAAAAGTAGGCTTAAGAAACACGTATATGAATTATAACTTCTAATTTATAACTTTTAATACTCTGGAGAAAATTGTATTGTACTGTATTATAATACTTATTACTTTGTATCTCATTATAAGCGGACTGTAAGTTCTTATGAGAAATAAATTTCTTTAAACCGAACTATAGCCACCTTATCAGTAATTTGAAGTCATACCACAACACATGTTTGTAAATCAAACATAAGATTGTTCGATTAAAACTCTATTTCCTCGTCGAGTGACAAAATCTCGCGAGACAGACGAGATAATACTTACCTAATAAACTCTGCTCCCATAGAGCGAAAACTGCACTTACGCGTGAGAGTTATGTATGGCACCAATTATGGTTTATTAATTGTCGTAACAACGGAATTTGTTTAATAATATTAATTATGCACTAAAAATCAAAGAAATTCCTAGATCAAAATTTAAGTAATATCGAAGTTTTAGAAGACAAAATTTTTTGATTGTTCTGGGGTCGGGGTAGGTACTCCCGACAGGAATGAAGTTCAAAATAAAAATTCAAGATGGTGGCTGCGAAATTGACTCAATCGGCGAATCAGCGAAAATGTATTGAGTGTCCGGGGTGTGGTATGAGTCTACTTTAGCCAGCCTGAAACCTGAAAAAAAAATATCAAAAAACCGACTTTCAAAAAAACACTACAAAGTGAAAAATAACTTTAATTTCGGAAATTGGTGTCTTTGGATCTGTATTTTAGTTTTCTGCCACCAACTTCCGAAATTAGTTATTTTTCACTTTGTTGTGTTTTTTTGAATGTCGGTTTTTTTGTAATTTTTTTTTTAATATCAGGAGACAATGAAATCGTGCTTGTTTTCTACAATTCAACAACACCTTTTGAAGTACCAACAAAATAGCCATATGGCAAGGCCTACCTCAGCGCTTTGATCGCTATAGATGTGCCTATATTAATTGAAAAGCTCCTTCGATTTCTCCAGGATCCCATCATTTGATCCTGACTTGCTGACAATGGGACCATCTAGACAGTATACCCTTTCAAACAAAAAATATTTTTTCAAATCGGTCTAGCCGCCTGCGAGTAATCGGGGAACATACATAAAACAAATCCAACTATAAATCTGAAAATAACTTTTATATTTATATTTTATTCAACTGTTATAAAAAAACTTTTAACAAAAAAAACAACCGACTTCAAAAAAAAAAAAACACTACAAAGTGTAAAATAACTTTCATTTTAATTTCGGAAGTCGGTGTCTTTGGTTTTGTATTTACGTTTTTGCCACCGACTTCCAAAATTAAAATTAAAGTTATTTTACACTTTGTAGTGTTTTTTTTTTTGAAGTCGGTTGTTTTTTTTTTGTTAAAAGTTTTTATTTTTTACTTTTTATAGTCATAGTGCATCTCATGACAATTCCAATAAGCCCAAACACGGCTAGAATACATGGTTTTATTACGAAGTTCCGGTACCTACCTTCCAGCTTCATCATCAGATCGGTTTGATGGTACCATTTTCGTCAGAACCATTTATTTAAATTTGCTTCGTCATAGTCATGCGTTCAGGGTGCTGATGGGGCTGCGGCGATTCTGTAGTGCATCAGGGATGTTTGCTGTACATCGCGTAGACTGCTTTTACGCTACGATGCGTAAAAGATGCGCATCCCTGGTGCGTAGAGTTCGCGGCAGCGCCAACAGCATCCTTAGCATGATCGCTAAACGGCTGGACTGCAGTTATATCAATAATTACTGCGCCATTTCTCATGGAATGGCGCAGTAGTGACTGTTGAGTTTTACTTTCTGTGGTCTTTCTGTCTGTCTATACATATATTTTGCTGTGGGTAGTTTTAAGTTTACTAACACTAGTCTATAAGAACGTTGTTACTAACAAAATGGACTCCATGGTCTGAAATAATGTATTATTATTATTGTTATTATTATTATTATAGTCGCTTAACTATCTTAATCAGATATCCTATCGCCACCCGTGAAATACTTATTATCATTGAAGAGTTCCTGTGGCTATCTGTGGTCTCCTTCATCAGTTCCACTTCACCAAATTATACTTTTTGAATGCAAATGCTTGGCATGTTGATGAAAATACCAAAATTGCTATATGTATGCCTATAATATTTGAGGAGTTCCCTCAATTCCTCATGGATTCCATCATCAGAACTGGATTTGGACAAGAATGGGACCAATCTGGAAGCATATCCTTTCAAATAAAAAAAAAAATCCAAATCGGTTCATAAATGACGGCGTACTGAGGTAACAAACATAAAAAAAAAAAAAAATAATACAACCGAATTGATAACCTCCTCCTTTTTGAAGTCGGTTAAAAAGTACACTAACTCAATAATTATGTTTAAATAATTTTCAAAAATTCTAAAATAAAAATAAAGTTATGAAAAGAAAATTAATTTCATTGTAAAAAAGCGTGGGGTGTTCGATATCAATGATTGTTGTAAATATATAATTAGTAGTTATTTGTAAACATATAGTTAAATAGAAATAGAAATATGGTATAAAAAGCACCTTTTTACAGTGAAATTAATTTTCTTTTCATAAATATATTTTCATTTTAGAATTTTTGAAAAATATTGAAACATATTGAGTTAGTATACTTTTTATAACAGTTGACTAAAATATATACATAAAAGTTATTTTCTGATTTTTAGTTGGATTTTCCATTAAAGCGAAATTTGATAGTTTTTTTAAACAAATCAAATCAAATCAAAATATTTTATTTCACATAAGCCTACAAGGGCACTTATGAAACGTCAGAAGCTAGGTGCACGGTTCCAATTGGTCGTTTCCTATGGAGAAGAACCGGCAAGAAACTCCACGGTTACTCTTTTAAAAATAATTGGCTTTTACAATGTTTTCTAATTACAGTAGGTATGGGAGAACAGCGTAGGCCTGTCAACAAGTGCCAGGTACTTGATAAAATAAAAAAATGATCTACAGATCTAAAATCTACAGGGCCTACAAAGTCCTCACATTGACAAAATCAAAAACTCAAAAAAAGATAAATAAAATATAAAAACCTATTAAAACCAAGTGATCATAATTTCCATTACAACCACTAAAAAGAGTTGAAGGATTAGAATTGTCTCTATATAATGTCAAATAGTAAAAAGATGAAATGTCAAAGAAGTATGTAAAAATTAAATAAAAATCGTAATTTGAGAGCAGTTAATAGACATTTATGTAGTTATGCCGTTAATGAGATGCCAGGGAAGCCACATGTGCAGAAGCAATTATTGCCAAACTACCTTGTCTTCAACGTAGTCTTTAATCTTATAATATGCTTTTTTGATAAGGACACGTTTGATGAGGGTTTTGAACTTTCCATCGCTAAGTTCTGTAACCGGTTTTGGCAACTTGTTATAAAAACGGATGCTATTTATATGAAAAGACTTGCTAGTTTTTGTTAATCTAAATTTCGGTATCACAATTTCATTTTTACTACGGGTATTTATATCATGGAAATCGCTTCTTATTTTAAAAAGTCCTAAGTTTTTGCGAACATACAAAATACTTTCTAAAATATAAAGAGAAGGCAGAGTTAGTATATCAATTTCTTTGAATTTGTTTCTAAGAGACTCGCGAGGACTCATTTTATAAATTGCGCGGATTGCCCTCTTTTGTAAAATGAAAATTGAATCTACGTCAGCTGCCGATCCCCACAGCAGAACACCATAAGACATAATACTGTGGAAATAAGCAAAGTATACTAACCTAGCTGTGGCTATATCTGTCAACTGCCTTATTTTCCTTACTGCATATGCAGCTGAACTTAATCTACCTGAAAGAGCTCTAATGTGTGCGCCCCATTGTAATTTTGAATCTAAAGTAATTCCCAGAAATACAGTTTCCGTAATAACATCTAGTTTTTTGCCATCAAGCTCTAAATTCAGACCCACTTGAGGTACATTTGGTAATGAGAACCTAAGACATTTCGTTTTGTTCGCATTAAGTAAAAGATTATTAGCTGCAAACCATTTCGAAAGAACAGCCAGACTATCGTTGACATTTAAAACATCCGTATCTTTTCTATCTATTTTAAAAATAAGGGAAGTGTCATCAGCGAATAAAATGATATCCGATAAGTTAGCCATCATGTAAGGAAGGTCATTAATATATACTAGGAATAGAAAAGGCCCAAGAATTGAGCCTTGAGGCACGCCCATCTTAACTAGAGACCCCGATGACGTCGCCCCGTTAACGTTTACTTTTTGCTGCCTCTTTGACAGATATGAAAGAACAAGATCAGCAGCTTGTCCACGAATTCCGTAATGGTATAATTTACAGATCAGTGTATTATGGTCAACGCAGTCGAACGCTTTTGAGAGGTCACAGAAAATGCCAATTGCATCCTGGGACTTCTCCCAGGATTCCAAAATGTGACTGATGAGTTTTACTCCCGCGTCCATCGTCGACCTACCTTTCGTGAAACCAAACTGGTGACTATGTAAAATCCCATTTGAGTTAAAATGTGACAACATCTGGTCTAGCATGATTTTTTCGTAGATTTTGCTCAATGCTGGTAACACAGATATAGGTCTATAATTGGAGGGATCAAACTTACTACCCGATTTGAAAATTGGTACTACTTTACTATGTTTCATTAAGTCAGGAAACGTACCGCTGTCTAGACATTGATTAAATATGCCTGTTAGGGCAGGGGCAATTGTGTCAATAATATCTCCAAGAACCCTAACAGAAATCCCCCATAAGTCTTCAGTATTTTTTATGTTAAGACTTTTAAATGCTTTTTTAATAGTGGCAATAGAAATGGGCTTGAATTCAAAAACTATATTTTATTTTTCACTTTTTAGTTCTATTTGCTATAAAACCGTTTTTAGTATGTACAGATGTGTTAACAGTTACATCTCGATAGAAAACATAATTATTCAAGGATTTCTATGTTGCCAACATAAACAGCGAGACATAGTGGTGTAACTTTATTTGCGAATAAGTCTTATGAATTATTTCGTAATCGAACCATTTCATCTAATGCTTCACTGTTAAATGGGGTTCTTCCTGTTAATTTTAAGCAATTAAGTTCTTCAATTCGAATACCGTCCATGGATTTTACACGACTAAGTGCTACATAATCTTGTCCAGCAGCAAACAGTCGTGAGCCATAAATGACTGCATGATCAACATCCTAATTAGGATAACGAGATCATAAGCTTATCAAAATATTGTATTGTCGTCCGTCCTTGATAAGTCTACAAGTTTAAAGTTAATCTAATCGCTTAAAGTTGGGCAAAATCAAGCCCAAACGAGTCAATTACATACATACAAACAAACAAACATAGAGGTGAAAAACTAACAAAAGCGTGTTTAAAAGGAAAGAAAAAGATTCCGACGAACTGAGAACTTCCTCCTTTCTTTGAAGTCGGTTAAAAAGTATAACAAAAAAAGAGCAATTATGTTTTTGCAAGAATATTAAAATTTATTCATTTTTAAGTTTTCGAATGACATAAATGCAACGACGTCTAGTAGTAGTAGGGGTAACCGCAGTCGCACGCGCACTTGCCGGTGATAGACACGGCACCACAAGCAGCCACAGGACCTTCGAAGCACACAGCGCCCATGATGGGGACCTGACCGGCGACGGCGGCAGTACCGGCGACTGGCAGCTCACCAGCGACCGCCACGTTGCCTTCACCGGCGCCGCCGTACGGGGCGGCAAGTCCACAACCGGCGGCAGGATACGCAAGTCCATCATAAGGCCATACCGGAGCAGCTAAGCCGCACGGACCAGCAGAAACTGGCCCGTAAGCACCACATAGGCTGAATACATTCTGCAAAAGTAATATTCATAATTATTTATCTACACATAAACATTGAATCCAATTAAAAATCGTTTAAAAACTAAAGTTGAAATTCAAAACAAACAATCACTCACCTGGACCAAGCAAGCTTGGATGCAGAGCAGCAGAACAGTGAAGGAAGACATGTTTGACGGTTGTTCAACGAAAGCTGAAGACTGAATGATGACCCAAAATTGTTGTCGCATTTTATACTCGGCCCTTTGATGATATCAACTACGTTTTCGAAATTTGGAAAACGTGATGATATGTCTCAAATAAAAACAAGTGTTTCTTTGTTAGTAAAGAGTAGGTCTTATCGTGCTTGCACAAGCTATTAATTAATTACACTTACCTACATACCTACTACCTACTTTTCTTGGAACTTGATAACATAATTGAGTATATAAAGCCTCCAACAGTTGCACTGAACATCATTCTTGTGTCAACACTCGAAACAAACTACAATGTCTGTCAAAGCTATCCTCGTCCTCTGCGCTCAGGCGCTCCTGCTGAAGGTGAGAAGTATTCTATTATAAGTAACATAATTATTTCATTATTTGATTGCATTCACAAGTTGTGTTTCTACTACCATCATTTTTTTGTATTTAGGGGTTTTTGTTCAATAAGGATATGTCAATCCTCCATCATCTATCATCTATACTTATAATAAATCTGTAGAGAGGTCAATTCTGTACATGAAATATATTTCCAAAATAATTATCAGCGGGTGATTAGTGATCGTTACTGACGCCAAAAATGCAATCAGTAAAATTTTTGTCTGTCTGTCTGTCTGTCTGTCTGTATGTTCGTTATAGAAACAAAAACCACTCGACGGATTTCAACGAAACTTGGTACAATTGTTCTTCATACTCCTAGGCAGGTTATAGTATACTTTTCATCACGCTACGATCAATAGGAGCAGAGCAGTGAAGGGAAATGTTGGGAAAACAGGATTTCTTTTTAGGTGAAGTAGTAATAGGTTAGTAGTAGTTAGTAGTAGGTAAGTTTTGGTTAATTTATGTTCAGTTTTTTTTAATATTAAGTAGGTAAAAGCGTAGGTACTTTTATTCATTATAGGTATAGGTATTATTAATTATAGTAGTTATAGGTATTTAGTTTTAAGTGAACTAGGTTTTATTATATATTAGACGTAGTTATATATTTTTAGATATTCAAGCCCCAAGCGGACGCCGGCGTCCGCCCGCTATTGTCTTGAAAAACGCGTTGAATGAGAAATACGCGTTCTCAAGAATCGGCAGAAGCAAGAGCACATCGGTTAAACTCTATGAGAGTTAGTGCCTCAATTTCCGGAAGTCATTATTCCACGCGGACGAAGTCGCTGGCAAAAGCTAGTCTATAATATAAAAGGAAAAACTGACATATGCATAGCCGAAACTGCAAGGACTAGGAACGTGAAATTTTGCATACGGCTTTCTTTTATTATGTAGGGGAGCACTAAGAAAGGGTTTTTGGAAATTCGTCCTTAAAGGGGGTGAAAAGGGGGATTTTGTTTTTATGAAAAATCTTATTGCTTGAGTTAATAAACTTGAAATTTGGCACGAATACACGCAGACGAAGTCGCGGGTGAAGTGCTAGTACCTTATAACAAAGTAAATTCACTTAGTAATATAATACATAAGGAAAAGAAAAAAAAGACTTAATTATAGTAATACTAAAACGCTGCTGGTCACTGCTGAACGACTAATACTAAACTACATAATTTTTTAGCTGCTTCTGATTTTGGGTTAGCTAAAATGCTTTGAATCAGCCCTACATCCAGCCTATTTAACTTTACCTCGTTCAGCAGCAAGTCGCGTTCATCTTTATCCGGACACACTCCATCAGCATATGCTGAACATCTTCGATTTTATTACAAATTAAACAATTGGGAGATTCAGACTTTTTCATTAAGAAAGCAAACTTTGCTGATGGATAGTATCCGGATCTGAGTCTAAGGGCTATTTTAACATATTTTCTACTCAAGTTAATACTATCAAACCAAGGGACACGAGGAAGCTCACCTTGTATGGTCTTATACCATATGGCTTTATCTATAGATTTACTATCAAATGATTGTTTCCAATCACCAAAACATATCGATTTAAATCTAGGTACTAATTCCCAACGATCCGGTAAGTAGTAAATTACCCTGCCCTGTACTGCTGCCAACTTAGCTATACGGTCAGCTTTACTACCATCATAATAATATTTGTTGTATAAATGCGTCACTAAATATTTTAACGAATTTCAGTCTGCACTCGGACAGTGCACCAGCCGCGCTGCGGTTGCTGATATCTCTGGACTAGCTGCTCCGTACGGCTTAGCCGCCCCTTGTGGCTTGGCTACTCCTGCTTTGGCATATGATGGACTCCTCTACCCTGGTGCTGGCTGCGCAGGCAGAGGCCTGGCTTACGACGGACTCTACGCCCCCGGCCTGGAGATCAGTCCCACCAGTGGCGGCGCTTTTCCTGTCGCCAGCGCCTCCGGCATCCCTCCGGTCGGTATTTCCGTGGCGTCTGACAACGTTTATGAGGGTATCCTGGCTGTGGGTGGTGAGCTGCCGTTCGTGGGTACTGTTGGTATTGAAGGTGTGGTGCCTTCTGCCGGTGCTGGCGCCGTCAACCATGCCTGTGGCAATGGCAGGAACATCTTGATCAGTGAGCCTGCTGCTTTCGGTCCTAGTGCCGCCCTCGCTCCCCTTGCTCTTGCCGCTCCTGGCCTCGGTCTTCATGGTGGTTGGGCTGGCAGAGGTTGTGGCTGCGCCATCTAAGAATTTATTCGATTATGAAAACTGATAGATATTCATAACTTCTTCAACTTAATAAATCAATACGCATTTATATTTTTCATTCTTTTATTTTTCATTAACTTCTTGGAGGATTCATGCCACCACAATTTTATTGGGGAAAAGAAATATGTTTAATGAATTATGTAATTAATTATATTATTTTAAGAGTCAATTTCGGGACACGACCGTGGCATAAAGCCTTGAAAACGAAACAATTACTTAATTAAAAAAGTTTTATGAAACCACAAACTATAGCCACCTTATCAGTACTTTGTAGTCACATTACAACATATGTTTATAAATCAAACATGACATTGTTCGATTAAATCCCTATTTCCTCGTCGAGTGACACAATTTCACGAAACAGACGAGATAATACTTACATAGTAAGCTCTGCTCACACAGTGCGAAAACTGCACTTTAAATGCGCCAGAGTTAAGTAGGGCTCCAATTATGATTAATTTAGTGTCGTGACAGCGGATTTTTTAAAATAATTATGCACTTAAAATATTTTTTGATTGCTCAAACACATACTTAAAGCATTTATGTCAATTAAACCATTTGCAGACACATTTAGATTGTCAATGAAGTCGGTCATTCAGAAATATGAGGCTAGATGCCTGTTTCAAAGCGATAAAGGTTGCTTTAGTAAAGTTTGCTTTCCAGCTCCAGTATTTTACATGGAGCGACTGCCTATCTGACCTCCACAACCCAATTACTGGGTAATACGATACCCCTTGGTAAGACTGGTTGTCAGACTTTCAGGCTTCTGACGACCTGTAATGACTATCAAAGATCTACGAATGACAGCCGGGACCAACGGCTTAAAGTGCTTTCCGAGGCACGGAAAGCACATAAAAAAAGTTTGCTTTATATAATAAAAAAATAAAAAATATAATATAATGCTTTAAATAATGTTTATCGTTACAAAATATCAGTTACATAATTAATATTAAATTTATAATTATATGTGAAAACGTTGTAAAGAGGCACTTTCAAAACGTTAAAAGCGTCCAGAGTAATACCATAGATACAAAAAAAAACATGCTATACCTACATACCTATAAAAAACGGGTGGGTACGGGGTACTCCCGGCAGGAACGAAGTTCAAAATGAAACTCCAGGATGGTGGTTGCGAAATTGGCTCAATTGGCAAATCGGCTTCAGAGCCCTCGAAAACCATAAAAAACGACAACCAAGACGAAATATTTAAAAAATTTTGCAGCCGCCATCTTGAATTTTCATTTACCGTCATTATCGGCTTCAGCACCCTCGAAGACCATGAAAACTATATCTATCTCTTTCTGACTTTCTCTATTATATGTAACAAAAAGTCACACGGACGTAATGCTTTTTCGTTACGTGACAATTTCTTCAAGTTCCTACCGCAAGCTCCGTTAAAAAACTTCGTTCCATTAGTAGCAAAGTCAAAACTGTACTTTGAATATTTTACAAAAAATTTAATTGCTACGAAGTCTGCAATTGATTCTAAAATAGTTTTTTTTTAATATTCGTCTGAATATTTATGTTTCAGCATCACTATACTATCGAAAAGATTCCGTTCAAAGGAGATGTTTCAAAATGGGCTAGGTCTATGTACAGTATCTCAAAAAAAAGAGAAAAATCCATAAAATTCGGGAAAAATACAGATAATTCAATTAAATGTGTACTGTTGTGGTAGTGAACTGATATTTATCAATTAATTTTATCGACTTTCAACATGACGTCTCACAGATTTAGTTACTATGTTGTTAAAAAGAGAACTGTCAGTTGTCACAATAGTGTCACTTCTGTCACTTTCGTCTAGCGTCGAAATAAACAAAAACATGTCAAACGTCATTAATCAATCAAAATGACAGCTTACCGCCATGACGGGTTGTTTTTTGTGTGTTGCAATTTCAAGTGTAATTTCTTCTGTTTACCAGAAAACCAAGCTATTTTAAAGCAATTGGACAGTTGAGAACTGTTTTAAATAAATTTTCCTATTTTTAACTATAGTGTACAAGGACTGGCCCAGGCTCCATACATTTTGGAACATCTCCTTTTGCATAGTCTATAAGTCTGGTCAGTTTGTAGGCTATACATTATTACCCTATTTGCTATGGGGGATGAGCGATATTGCATTATGTCCATATTCTACTATAGTCTACCGCAAATTGTCAAAAGACGAGCCAAAAGGTTAGAATATTGCAGATGGTTGCAGGTTTAACCTTTAACTGATTAATATTCTAAACTGCAATTTAATATAAATATGCATTTATATTTTTTATCCTTTTATTTTTGAACAACTTCTTGGTGGATTGGTGCCACCGCAATTTTTTCGGGAAAAGAAAGATTTGTAATGAATTATGTTAAATAATAAGTTAGTCCTCATTATGTTTAATAATAAGGTAGTCATAGAATCATGTTAAATAATAAGTTAGAGGTATGGACTTATGGTCAACCCCATAAAGACGCAGGTTATTGTGGTTGGCAGTTCTAGGACGGTCTCAAGGATTGACTGGATGACTCTTCCCCAAGTTTCGTTTGACAACTCTATTATTCCGTTCAGCGAAAAAGTTAAAAACTTGAGGATATTCATTGACAGGAACTTCTCTTGAACTGCCCAGCTGCAGTAAGTTAGCCGCAAGCTATTTCCATCCGCTGCATCTTTGAAGAGACTGCGTAATTTTCTACCAACTGCCACCAAGATTGCACTTGCACAATCACTTCTTCTACCCATTCTAGATTATGCTGATGCCAGCTATCTTGACCTTACCCAAGACCAACTCGATAAACTTGAGCGGCTTCAAAATGTCTATACAAGGTTCATATTCGGTTTGCGCAAATATGACCATGTTTCCGAATTTCGTGTGAAGCTCAAGTGGTTACTAATTCGCCTTCGCCGGAATGCTCATATTCTTTCCCTATTGTATAATGTGCTCTTTTCTCCTTCCACCCCTCTCTATCTTAAAAACCATTTTCAGTATCTCTCCGACTCCCACACAAATGTTTTTGAGATCATCGGATAATTTAAAGATTAAAATGCCAATACATTCCACAACATTTTTCGACAAATCCTTCTCTGTTCAGGCCGCTCGTTTATGAAATGCATTGCCAGTTCAAATAAAACGCGCGCAATCGTTAGCTGTGTTTGAGAGACTGGTGAAGGAACATTAATTGTTGTTGTGAACTTGTTTTCGTAACGCAATAATCTGTAGTCGTCATTTATTTTCGTTGTTTGTATGTATATTTAGTATGTATCTATTGTAAAGCTTGTATGTATATACATTATATTATTTAAGTATCTATTTTAGTATATTATGTTGTAATATTAAAATAGAGTTCAAATATATATATATATATATATATATTTATCTGTGTGTTAATTTTAATGTATAATTTTTTATGTTTATAGCAAGATATAAGTTTAATTAATGTAATATTTTAATTCTGTAAGTTCCTAATTTACGTGATATTAGATAATGCATATAGGTACATCGCTCAAATCTGAAGCGTGATTTTATAGAAATTATTCCTAATTATTGGGTTTTTGCAAGCAAATCCGTGAGCAACAGCTAACAGTATACATATACAGGGTTATTTAAAAACACCAGCAACCTCTTAAGAGGTCATTGAACTCATTATTATGAACAACTTTTACTATGGGACAAAACCAGAAATCGCGAAAAAAATCAGCTATTCCCTACATTTTGACGAGTTACACGAACATAAATGTAGGGATCAGGTGATTTTTTTTTCGTGATTTTAGGTTTGGTCCCATAGTAAAATTTGTTCATAATGATGAGAAGACAATATGACTTTAAATGAAAACACTGGCAATACTGGTCTACAGAAACATTTGTAAACTGTCAAATATATCCGAACATCGAAATTGAAAAAAACTATTTTTTCTAACAAACTAAATAGCTTAAAACTGCAAACAAAATAAAACACCATTTATAAAATTGGTACACTGACCTGCGGTAAGAATGGCAACGCAGCGTGGTTTCATTCATGATAAAGCGCGGGGTTGCGCGGCGACGCCGACGACGGCCGACGCAGCGACGTAATGTTTTGGTGCCATTACTAATATTATTATTAATGCTCAATTATACTAGAAATCAAATCACAGATTATTAACCAAATAGTCGGGCATCTTTCACCCGCGAGTTGTTCACTAACCAATTTATTATTTACAACCATTTTTCGATCACTTAGTTATGTGCATTACGCAGACTGGACGTCGGATTGCAATCATAATAATTAATAACTCTTTCGTCTGAAATCACATTTGCACGTGAAGGAGCACCGTCTACGTGCGGGATCAAGGATTGATTTTCCCGTATCCTCTGGCTGGCCAGCTTGTAGAATAGTGTATAATAATAATACGTTGTGTCCTGTCACTATTAACACAAAGCGTCAAATTTCGCACAACACAACAACAAATATACAATAACACTCGCGCGGTGACAGAAAGCGCGCCACAGGCAGGAAGGACGTCCGATGACACACTGACCACGTGCGCGTAATTCCTGGTACCTGGTAATTCCAGCGAGTAATTTTTTAATTGCAGGTTTCGACAAGTAAGCCAAGTGGAAACAAGCAAATTTTCACACATACACACACACACTCACCCTCACACTCACTCTTTCGCACATACATATTTTGCGATTGACATGAGTGCGTAACAGGTAAGTAATTAACTTTCGCATGCATTTTTTTTATCTAGTTATGACACTTTATGACTCTTTGGGCTCAGATACAAAGTATTATTTTGCATTGAGAAAATAAAGGAGGTGTTTTTTTTTTATACAACTGTGGCCAAACAATGAACCTTATGAACAAAAGTACTGATAGGAAAAAAATCGCAGATTCTGAAAAAATATATATTGGATTTATTTACACATTTGTACCACATGAAATTGTCTTTCAAAGATGTTAATAACTTGCAACCCATATATTAAATTGGCAATCTCGTGATACATTCTTCCGATGATGCGTTTCGTTACTTCATTTTATAAATGTAACATTAAGTAATTATCCCAAAAATATACTGATTATTATCTTATTTTTGTATTCAAAAAGTTTTTTGCCTTCACAGGACATTATTTTTGTGAAATATTTAGCGAATAATAATGAAAAAAATGCATTTATTTTTTCAGATTATTGTATGCGTTTGGTTAGCTTTCTGAAAGGCCAAAAGACTGTGCTCCAAGGCCGATAATTATCTATTTTTATATTATTTGTTGATAACCAGCATTCATGTCAACATTGGTCAACATTCCGTTTCGGTTCATCGCCTCTGTTCGTTGATATCCCGTCTCTTGGAGTGCTATTTCGTGTGTGATTTCTTATTAATTTGTTGATTTGGCTATTCTTCCCTGGACTTTCAATTAATTACATCCATCTGACGACCTGGCTAATCCATTTGGACTTGACACTGTGATTTGGCTGCGATCGTAGTTTCGTTGGATTTCGAGAACTTTGCTATTATACTCTGGACTCTGATTAAACGGACTTTTCACAATTTTTTCCCTATGAAGTTTGAAATAAACTAAATGTTTAATATCTAAACGGCGGTTGGAATGTTGATGAACACAGCTCTTGATTATAAATAGATACTGAATAGTGTCGTCATCGTAGAATCAAAGAGTAGGAGAGTAGGCATGTACCTATAACGAAAAAATACACAAGATCCCTTGGACGGTCAGACATGAGACAATCTTTTAAAGGCTGATGATTGTCATTGATGGAGGTCCATGCCTCCTCCATGTTCCAATTCCAATTTTTATAGTAATGGCTTTATCGTTTTATCGATGATTCTGCCAATGTCAAGGTTGAAGGAAACGAGATGTATTCCATTCCATTTTTATTGAATGGCTCCCTAGATCGATAATGAAATGTATTGGCTGAATTTCGCTGAGGACAGGTTAGGTAATATTTTGACAAAAGAAATGGTTTGACAGCTGTCACTGCTGTTAAGAACGTTTCGTTGAACGCAGTAACTATTTGAGGTAGTGATTTTTTTATGTTCTTTTATATCTTAATCTATCCAATATATGAGGATTTTAAATACTGCTGATAACACAATTTATTGCAAGGAATTTTATTTATAATTTCTAATGTTTTTTAATAAAAATAAATTACTGCATAACAAACAGTTCGGTTTCACAAGGGGTCGTTCGACTACCGATGCCGGAGTTGAACTTTTAGGACATATTTATAATGCCTGGGAGGACAAATGCGATGCGTTGGGCATCTTTTGCGATTTGTCCAAGGCATTCGATTGTGTTCATCATGAAACATTAATCAGGAAACTGCACCACTACGGAATCCGTAACGCCTCCCTGGATCTTCTTACTTTTTACTTAAGTGATAGGATTCAGAGGGTTGATGTTAACGGAAAAAGATCACCCGGATCTGTAGTAAGAATGGGGGTCCCCCAGGGCTCAATTCTTGGCCCATTTTTATTTATTATTTATATTAATGACTTGCCTTACCTCATAAAGGATAATCATGATATAGTGTTGTTTGCAGATGACACTTCACTTGTATTTAAAGTTAAACGTCAGCAGCTGGTTACTGACAATGTAAATAGCGCCCTCGCAAAAGTAGTTGACTGGTTTAATGTTAATAACCTACTACTTAACGAAAAAAAAACCAAATGTATTAAGTTTACGATACCCCATGTTAGACAAGTCGAAACTAGTGTTCTCATAAAGGATGAAGAGTTAAAACCCGAAGATATCACAGTATTCTTAGGCATAACATTGGATGCCAAGCTTCAATGGGGCCCCCATATAGATAAAATGTCAAAAAAGCTTAGCTCTGCAGCATATGCCGTTAGGAAAATTCGTGATTTAACTGGTTTAGAGACAGCCCGTTTGGTTTACTTTAGTTATTTTCATAGTGTGATGTCGTACGGTATTCTGTTGTGGGGAAATGCCGCCGATATTCAGACAATTTTTATTTTACAAAAAAGGGCAATTCGTTCCATTTATAAATGAAGTCCCAGACACTCCCTCAGAGACAAATTTAAAGAGATTAATATAATGACTGTGCCTTCTCAGTACATTTATGATAATCTTTTGTATGCACATAAAAATATTAATCTATTTAAAAAATACAGTGATATCCATAACATAAATACTAGGAACAAACACAAATTTGCTGTTCCTTCATCAAGGCTCAAAAAAATAGGTGGCTCGTTTAGATGCCAATGTATACGTTTTTATAATAAACTTCCTAATCACATTCAAGAACTAAGCCTAAATAAATTCAAATCTTTTATAAAGCGTAAACTATGCCAAAAAGCCTATTATACTGTAAATGACTTTATTGAGGACAAAAAGGCTTGGGATTGAGCTGCTCCAATAAGTTTAGACTGCGAATGTTGTTTTATTTTATTTTGCGATTTTACACTTCTTTTTTTTTTTTCTTAATATCTATTTACATAAACAATGACATGAACATTTACTATTTACTGTGTAAAGTATTATATTATTTTATTTATTGTGAATGTGAGGACTATGTGGGTCATTGTTTCCGTTTTAATCATGGTCTGGCGGTTTGAGTAATTTATGCGGCCTACCCAAATGTCCTTTCTTTGGTATTGTTCGTCGAATCGTTGAGCTCCCTAAGTTTGAGTTGAGCAGCATGATTACTGACAAATGCGTGCACTGACTGGACAGGTCCACTCAAATTTGTGTGGTTCTTTCCTCAAAAGACCATTTCAGACACCAATCTACATGGTCCTCAAAATGATCTGACCAAGACTATTTCTGGATTTTTATATACACATTGACATTGATAAATTTTACATATACAGTGACATGAATATTTACTTTGTAAAGTATTATATTATTTTAATGACTGTGAATGTGAAGACTATGTGGGTTATTTTTTTATTTCTCAGATAGTTTTAGTCATGGTCTGGCAGTTTGAGTAATTTATGCGACCCACCCAAATGTCCTTTCTTTGGTATTGTTCGTCGAATCGTTGAGCTCCTTAAGTTTGAGTTGAGCTGCATGATTACTGACAAATGCGTGCACTGACTGGACAGGTCCACTCAATCGGTGTGGTTCTTTCCTCAAAAGACCATTTCCGACACTAATCTACATGGTCTTCACATGATCTGACCAAGATTATGTCTGGACTTTAAAAGAGACTGTGACCTCTGAGTTTGTTTCGGCCTTTCTTCTCAGAGTAGTCGGTTAGGAAACGCCGACCTCATCTCGTTTTAAAAAATATGATTGACATGTAAAAGTGTTTGTACAAACCTACTTACAGAAATAAAATCATTTATCATTTATCATTTACCTCGGTACAAGTTTGGCCGAAAAAAAACACATCCTTTTAAAGAAAAGGCATACGTTTTTGAAGTAGCGAGCTGGCAACGTGTGTCGTTAATCTGTCGCGTGCTCTCCTGTTTACAAATACATCATGTAGAAAATATTTAAAATGAAAAATAATGTCCTGTGGCTAAACTACTGGATATATTCATTTGATTTTTTGTGTGCAGGTTGGGAATATCATGACTTATACGAAGTTTCATTTATGATCGTATTGTCCTCTCCACATTGTATATAGCAAAAAAAGGCACGGACGGAAAGGACTTAATTAGCACATTTCAAATATATATATAATTATATATTTGAAATGTGATAATTAAGTCCTTTCATTTGATACTGGTGGCGCGGGAATAATTATGTTGTTTTTCTTAAAAATGGGGGAAGATTATTTTATTAATGCGGGATAAATAACTGTGGGCCCGGAGTAAGTACAATGGCAATGGAGGATGACCAGCCGACGAGAGACACAATCAAAGGAAGGAAGTTTGATTCCACTAACCTTTATGCTGTTCTGCCGCTGCTTGCTCAGATGAGGGCGCCCTTTCTTCTGGTATTTAAATTCGGCGAAATTCGCGATGTAGGTACTCCAGCCAAGCGTGATCCGGGTCACACAGCGAGGTTTTAACTTGCGGAGAGTTTAATGTGGAGTGTGTTTTTTTTGCGGGTGCCGGGCCTAAGGCCTATATATAGGCTTGCGGTGGGTGCCTCGAATCTTCCGTACGTCGTAGATTCGATGCCGTTTGCGGGTAGTTTCATCTTTTTCCAGTCCCTGAAGGTGACCAATCGAACGGCGCCAACAGATACCCAACGCGGCATGATTACAAAAAAAAAAGTCATCACTTTATATCCGCTAGAGAGCGCCGTGTTCAATGTATATAACCAGCGAACAATCAAGACGCTTCCAACAATACCACATTTGTCAAATTATGACAAGAAGTTTAAAAGTTATGAGGGAACTGATGAACATACCTACATACAAACCGGTCAAAATCATAATCCTCCTTTTTGCTTCGCCGAAGTCGGGTAAAAACATGGTACATCTAGCATCATGGTACCAACGCGCACTCGGCCCGCGTGGTGGATTACGGCCCACTCCTCACAGAGTGGAGGCCTGTGTCCCAGGAGTTGGAATATTAGATATAGGCTATTTATGCTTCTGCAGTATGTGGGGAGGTATTTTATTGTAACATTTTAAAAGTACCCCATGCAAAGCGCATCTACTTTAGCCAGTTTGTAATCCGGTTAAACTAATAGGACGAATACGTTTATATAAATTTTGCAATGGCACTTGTACCTAATTGTATTCTCACTCGGCATAATGCTACTTTGCAAAGTTAGCTTGATTGCGTTCTTGCGATTTCCTTTAGCGACACAAGTTCACAATATTTTCCTCGCTGTGTTCCGAAAAGCGCTTAAGCAGGACTTGCCATATGGCTGTTTTTCTTGGTACTTCAAAAGACGATTTGATGGTTTTCTATTATTTAAAAAGTATAACAAGAAAATAACAGTTATGTATCTGCAAGAATATTAAAATTTATTCATTTTTAAGTTTTCGAATGACATAAATGCAACGACGTCTAGTAGTAGTAGGGGTAACCGCAGTCGCACGCGCACTTGCCGGTGATAGACACGGCACCACAAGCAGCCACATTACCACCGAAGCCCACAGCGCCCATGATGGGGACCTGACCAGCAACAGCGGCAGTACCGCAGACTGGCAGCTCACCAGCGACCGCCACGTTGCCTTCACCGGCGCCGCCGTACGGGGCGGCAAGTCCACAACCGGCGGCAGGATACGCAAGTCCATCATAAGGCCATCCCGGAGCAGCTAAGCCGCACGGACCAGCAGAAACTGGTCCGTGAGCACCACATAGGCTGAATACATTCTGTAAATAATAGTCATAAATATTTATATAAACATTGAATCCAATTAAAAACTAAAGTTGAAATTCAAAACAAACAATCACTCACCTGGACCAAGCAAGCTTGGATGCAGAGCAACAGAACAGTGAAGGAAGACATGTTTGACGGTTGTTCAACGAAAGCTGAAGACTGAATGATGACCCAAAGTTGTTGTCGCATTTTATACTCGGCCCTTTGATGATATCAACTACGTTTTCGAAATTTGGAAAACGTGATGATATGTCTCAAATAAAAACAGGTGTTTCTTTGTTAGTAAAGAGTAGGTCTTATCGTGCTTGCACAAGCTATTAATTAAATGCACTTACCTACATACCTACTACCTACTTTTCTTGGAACTTGATAACATAATTGAGTATATAAAGCCTCCAACACTTGCACTGAACATCATTCTTGTGTCAGCACTCGAAACAAACTACAATGTCTGTCAAAGCTATCCTCGTCCTCTGCGCTCAGGCGCTCCTGCTGAAGGTGAGAAGTATTCTATTATAAGTAACATAATTATTTCATTATTTGATTGAATTCACAAGTTGTGTTTCTACTCCCATAACTTTTTTTTAAATCTTTATTATTTTTTATTTAGGGGGTTTTGTCCAATAAGGATATGTCAACTTCATCATACCTTATAACAAAGTAAAACACTTAGAAATATAATACACAAGGAAAAGAAAAAAAAGACTTCATTATAGTAATACTGAACGACTAATACTAAACTACATAATTTTTTAGCTGCTTCTGATTTTGGGTTAGCTAATTTGCTTTGAATCAGCCCTACATCCAGCCTATTTAACTTTAATTCGTTCAGCAGCAAGTGGCGTTCACCTTTATTCCGGACACACTCCATCAGCAAATGCTGAACATCTTCGATTTTATTACAAATTAAACAATTGGGAGAATCAGACATTTTCATTAAGAAAACAAACTTTGCTGATGGATAGTGTCCGGATCTGAGTCTAAGGGCTATTTTAACATATTTTCTATTCAAGTTAATACCATCAAACCAAGGGACACGAGGAAGCTCACCTTGTATGGTCTTATACCACATGCCTTTATCTATAGATTTACTATCAAATGATTGTTTCCCATCACCAAAACATACCGATTTAAATCTAGGTACTAATTCCCAACGATCCGGTAAGTAGTCAATTACCCTGCCCTGTACTGCTGCCAACTTAGCTATACGGTCAGCTTTACTGCCATCATAATTTAATGTTTGTTGTATAAGTGCGTCACAAAATATTTTAACAAATTTCAGTCCGCACTCGGACAGTGCACCAGCCGCGCTGCGGTTGCTGATATCTCTGGACTAGCTGCTCCGTACGGCTTAGCCGCCCCTTGTGGCTTGGCTACTCCTGCTTTGGCATATGATGGACTCCTGTACCCTGGTGCTGGCTGCGCAGGCCGAGGCCTGGCTTACGATGGACTCTACGCCCCCGGCCTGGAGATCAGTCCCACCAGTGGCGGCGCTTTTCCTGTCGCCAGCGCCTCCGGCATCCCTCCGGTCGGTATTTCCGTGGCGTCTGACAACTTTTATGAGGGTATCCTGGCTGTAGGTGGTGAGCTGCCGTTCGTGGGTACTGTTGGTATTGAAGGTGTGGTGCCTTCTGCCGGCGCTGGCGCCGTCAACCATGCCTGTGGCAATGGCAGGAACATCTTGATCAGTGAGCCTGCTGCTTTCGGTCATGGTGCCGCCTTCGCTCCCGCTGCTCTTGCCGCTCCTGGCCTCGGTCTTCATGGTGGTTGGGCTGGCAGAGGTTGTGGCTGCGCCATCTAAGAATTTATTCGATTATGAAAACTGATAGATATTCATAACTTCTTCAACTTAATAAATCAATACACATTAATATTTTTCATTCTTTTATTTTTCAACAACTCCTTGGTGGATTGGTGCCACCACAATTTTGTTGGGGAAAAAAAATATATGTTATGAATTATGTTATAATAAGAGTCGAGTTCAGGACAAAACAATAGTGTTAGTTGCATAACGTGGCATAAAGCCTGGAAAACGAAATAATTACATATTATAATTGAAAAATCATTGCAATAGCAAACTTATAAAAAAGTGTTATGAAAACTCAAACTATAACCACCTTATCAGTAATTTGAAGTCATACAACAATACATGTTTGTAAATCAAACATAAGATTGTTCGAGTAAAACTCTATTTCCTCGTCGAGTGACAAAATCTCGCGAAACAGACGAGATAATACTTACATAGTAAACTCTGCTCCCATAGAGCGAAAACTGCACTTACGCGTGAGAGTTATTTATGGCTCCAATTATGGTTTATTAATTGTCGTAACAACGGAATTTGTTTAATAATATTAAAAATGCACTAAAAATCAAAGAAATTGCTAGATCAAAATTTAAGTAATATCGAAGTTTTAGAAGACAACATTTTTTGATTGTTCTGGGGTCGGGGTAGGTACTCCCGACAGGAATGAAGTTCAAAATAAAAATCCAAGATGGTGGCTGCGAAATTGACTTAATCGGCGAATCAGCGAAAATGTATTGAGTGTCCGGGGTGTGGTATGAGTCTACTTTAGCCAGCCTGAAACCTGAAAAAAAAATAACAAAAAAACCGAATTTCAAAAAAAACACTACAAAGTGAAAAATAACTTTAAATTCAGAAGTTGGTGTCTTTGGATCTGTATTTTAGTTTTCTGCCACCAACTTCCGAAATTAGTTATTTTTCACTTTATTGTGTTTTTTTGAATGTCGTTATTTTTGTAATTTTTTTTTTAATATCAGGAGACAATGAAATCGTGCTTGTTTTCTAAAATTCAACAACACCTTTTGAAGTACCAACAAAATAGCCATATGGCAAGGCCTACCTCAGCGCTTTGATCGCGTATAAATGTGCCTATATTCATTGAAAAGCTCCTTCGATTTCTCCAGGACCCCATCATTTGATCCTGACTTGCTGACAATAGGACCATCTAGACAGTATACCCTTTCAAACAAAAAATAATTTTTCAAATCGGTCTAGCCGCCTGCGAGTAATCGGGGAACATAAATGAAACAAATCCAACTAAAAATCAGAAAATAACTTTTATATTTATATTTTATTCAACTATTATAAAACGTATACTAACTCAATAATTATGTTTCAATAATTTTCAAAAATTCTAAAATAAAAATAAAGTTATGAAAAGAAAATTAATTTCATTGTAAAAAAGCGTGGGGTGTTCGATATCAATGACTGTTGTAAATACACACATCAAAAGTGTCTAGGGATCAACATATATTTTTGCAATAACTTTTCTCCTGATTGATATTAATTAAAATTTTCTTTAAGGATTCATCAAATAAAGTGTTTTCGTTTGTCACAGTAACGATAAACCAAGTCACCTTTGCATTAATAAAGAAATTTGCCATTTTCCTAATAAAGGGATTTTTGACATTTGAACCACTAACACAAAAGTTCGAAAAAAAGACTGAAATAACAGTTTTCTCTAAAATTTTATTGGGTAACTTAAACAATTAATAATCCGTGTTTCTACCGCGAACACTAACAACACAAGAACATCGGTTTGGCATACTCAAAATGAGTTCATCCAAATCACGCTGTGGAATGGCCGCCCATGTTCGTTGCAACAACAAAAAAAGGTCTTCTTGCGACTGGATACCCTCCATATTCGGCAGAGCTCTTCTCTGTAGCATATCCCATGCATGCTCAATCGGGTTCAAGTCTGGCGACTGAGCAGGCCAGGGCAGGACATTGATGTTAGCTGCGGCGAGAGTCTGTCTTACAACTCTTGCGGTGTGCGGTCGTGCATTATCATGCATTAACTGAAATAAGGGACCGATTTGCACTTGTAGAGGAACGATGACGTCTGATACAATCGTCTCAGCATAAATTTGAGCGTTGAGGTTGCCTCTGATCCAAATCAACTCAGTTCTTCCGCCGATCCAAATACCCGCCCATACCATGATGGTTCCACCACTATAAGGATGGACTTCCTGGCAGGATTTTAATCGCTGTTGGCGTCCAGGGGTTCTCCAGTGTCGTATACGTCTTGTATCCGGTCTCATACCAAAACGAGACTCATCAGAAAAGCACACGAAACGCCATTGTTCTTCTGCCCAATTTCTGTGTTCAAGAGCCCATTGATATCGAATCCTACGATTGTGCATTGCTATAGGTGGTACCCGTAGCGGTCTTCGGGAATGAAGGTTCACTTCATGCAAGCGGTTTCTGACTGTTTGGTCGCTAATTAAGTTCCCTGAAGAGTGATGAAGCCTCACGGCTAACATCATGGCGGTTATTGTTGGAGCTCTTCGAGTTAAGATTTGAATGTATCGGTCTTGTCTCCGTGTGGTGCAGCGATACCGTCCTCCATGGCGCTCAGCACGGTACCAGTGCTTCGGTAACGTGTCCAAAGTCGACTGATAACACTCTGACTTGTATTCAGAGCTAAAGCCACAGTACGTTGCCGGGAACCAGCTTCTATCATTCCCACGGCTCTGAGCATTTCTTCCCTGCTTAAATGACGTCGCCGCTCCATAATAACGTTGGTTTTAATCAGTAGTAGGGAAACAGTAGCACTAATAATGTCTTCAATGCGTTGTATGTTTTTATAGGGAAAATATTGACAGCTGATTTTCATCTTTTACTCGAATTTGATTCACAGTTCCTGATTCAAATTATGAAATGCACCAAAAAGGATCCATATAAATTTATAAAATCATAAATTTATTACAAAGCCACATCTCAATCTCAAGAAATCCGCATAAAAATGCTTGATCCCTAGACACTTTTGATGTGTGTATATAATTAGTAGTTATTTTTAAACATATAGTTAAATAGAAATATGATATAAAAAGTACCCCACGCCTTTTTACAATGAAATTAATTTTCTTTTCATAACTTTATTTTTATTTTAGAATTTTTGAATGATATTGAGTTAGTATACTTTTTATAACAGTTGACTAAAATATAAATATAAAAGTTATTTTCTGATTTTTAGTTGGATTTGCCATTAAAGCGTGTTTTGTTAGTTTTTTAAACTATATTTCATTTTTCACTTTTTAGTTCTATTTGCTATAAAACCGTTTTTAGTATGTACAGATGTGTTAATAGTTACATCTCGAAAACATAATTATTCAAGGATTTCTATGTTGCCAACATAAACAGCGAGACATAGTGGTGTAACTTTATTTGCGAATAAGTCTTATGAATTATTTCGTAATCGAACCATTTCAGCTAATACTTCACTGTTAAATGGGGTTCTTCCTGTTAATTTTGAGCAATTAAGTTCTTCAATTCGAATACCGTCCAAGGATTTTACACGACTAAGTGCTACATAAGCTTGTCCAGCAGCAAACAGTCGTGAGCCATAAATGACTGCATGATCAACATCCTAATCAGGATAATGAGATAAGCTTATCAAAATATTGTATTGTCGTCGGTCGTTGATAAGTCTACAAGTTTAAAGTTAATCTAATCGCTTAAAGTTGGGCAAAATCAAGCCCAAACGAGTCAATTACATACATACAAACAAACAAACATACAGGTGAAAAACTAACAAAAGCGTGTTTAAAAGGAAAGAAAAAGATTCCGACGAACTGAGAACTTCCTCCTTTCTTTGAAGTCGGTTAAAAAGTATAATAAAAAAAGAGCAATTATGTTTTTGCAAGAATATTAAAATTTATTCATTTTTAAGTTTTCGAATGACATAAATGCAACGACGTCTAGTAGTAGTAGGGGTAACCGCAGTCGCACGCGCACTTGCCGGTGATAGACACGGCACCACAAGCAGCCACAGGACCTTCGAAGCACACAGCGCCCATGATGGGGACCTGACCAGCAACAGCGGCAGTACCGCAGACTGGCAGCTCACCAGCGACAGCCACGTTGCCTTCACCGGCGCCGCCGTACGGGGCGGCAAGTCCACAACCGGCGGCAGGATACGCAAGTCCATCATAAGGCCATACCGGAGCAGCTAAGCCGCACGGACCAGCAGAAACTGGCCCGTAAGCACCACATAGGCTGAATACATTCTGCAAAAGTAATAGTCATAATTATTTATCTACACATAAACATTGAATCCAATTAAAAATCGTTTAAAAACTAAAGTTGAAATTCAAAACAAACAATCACTCACCTGGACCAAGCAAGCTTGGATGCAGAGCAACAGAACAGTGAAGGAAGACATGTTTGACGGTTGTTCAACGAAAGCTGAAGACTGAATGATGACCCAAAGTTGTTGTCGCATTTTATACTCGGCCCTTTGATGATATCAACTACGTTTTCGAAATTTGGTAAACGTGATGATATGTCTCAAATAAAAACAAGTGTTTCTTTGTTAGTAAAGAGTAGGACTTATCGTGCTTGCACAAGCTATTAATTAATTACACTTACCTACATACTACCTACTTTTCTTGGAACTTGATAACATAATTGAGTATATAAAGCCTCCAACAGTTGCACTGAACATCATTCTTGTGTCAGCACTCGAAACAAACTACAATGTCTGTCAAAGCTATCCTCGTCCTCTGCGCTCAGGCGCTCCTGCTGAAGGTGAGAAGTATTCTATTTTTAATAACATAATTATTTCATTATTTGATTGCATTCAAAAGTTGTGTTTCTACTACCATCATTTTTTTTTCTAATCTTTATTTTTTTTTATTTAGGGGTTTTTGTCCGTTAATAAGAATATGTCAACCCCATCATCAACAAAGTAAATTCACTTAATAATATATTTTACACAAGGGAAAGAAAAAAAGCTTCATTAGAGTAATACCTACTAAAACGCTGCTGGTCACTGCTGAACGACTAATACTAAACTACATAATTTTTTAGCTGCTTCTGATTTTGGGTTTACTGCTAATATGCTTTGAATCAGTCCTGTATCCAGCCTATTTAACTTTAATTCGTTCAGCAGCAAGTGGCGTTCATCTTTATCCGGACACACTCCATCAGCAAATGCTGAACGTCTTCGATCTTATTACAAATTAAACAATTGGGAGAATCAGACTTTTTCATTAAGAAAGCAAACTTTGCTGATGGATAGTGTCCGGATCTGAGTCTAAGGGCTATTTTAACATATTTTCTACTCAAGTTAATACCATCAAACCAAGGGACACGAGGAAGCTCACCTTGTATGGTCTTATACCATATGCCTTTATCTATAGATTTACTATCAAATGATTGTTTCCAATCACCAAAACATACCGATTTAAATCTAGGTACTAATTCCCAACGATCCGGTAAGTAGTCAATTACCCTGCCCTGTACTGCTGCCAACTTAGCTATACGGTCAGCTTTACTACCATCGTAATTTAATGTTTGTTGTATAAGTGCGTCACAAAATATCTTAAAAAATTTCAGTCCGCACTCGGACAGTGCACCAGCCGCGCTGCGGTTGCTGATATCTCTGGACTAGCTGCTCCGTACGGCTTAGCCGCCCCTTGTGGCTTGGCTACTCCTGCTTTGGCATATGATGGACTCCTGTACCCTGGTGCTGGCTGCGCAGGCCGAGGCCTGGCTTACGATGGAATCTACGCCCCCGGCCTGGAGATCAGTCCCACCAGTGGCGGCGCTTTTCCTGTCGCCAGCGCCTCCGGCATTGCTCCGGTCGGTATCTCCGTGGCGTCTGACAACGTTTATGACGGTATCCTGGCTGTAGGTGGTGAGCTGCCGTTCGTGGGTACTGTTGGTATTGAAGGTGTGGTGCCTTCTGCTGGTGCTGGCGCCGTCAACCATGCCTGCGGCAATGGCAGGAACATCTTGATCAGTGAACCTGCTGCTTTCGGTCCTGGTGCCGCCTTCGCTCCCATTGCTCTTGCCGCTCCTGGCCTCGGTCTTCATGGTGGTTGGGCTGGCAGAGGTTGTGGCTGCGCCATCTAAGAATTTATTCGATTATGAAAACTGATAGATATTCATAACTTCTTCAACTTAATAAGTCAATACGCATTTATATTTTTCATTCTTTTATTTTTCAACAACTTCTTGGAGGATTGATGCCACCACAATTTTATTGGGAAAAAGAAATATGTTTAATGAATTATATAATTAATTATATTATTATAAGAGTCAATTTCGGGACACGAGCGTGGCATAAAGCCTTGAAAACGAAACAATTACATATTATAATTAATAAATCATTACAATAAGAAACTTATTAAAGAAGTGTTATGAAACCAAACTATAGCCACCTTATCAGTAATTTGAAGTCACATAACAACATATATGTTTATACTCGTAAATCAAACATGACATTCTTCGATTAAATCCTTATTTCCTCATCGAGTGACACAATTTCACGAAACAGACGAGATAATACTTACATAGTAAGCTCTGCTCACACAGTGCGAAAACTGCACTTTAAATGCGCCAGAGTTAAGTATGGCTCCAATTATGATTAATTTATTGTCGTGACAGCGGATTTTTTCAAATAATTATGCAATTAATTAAAAAGTTAAAATATTTTTTGATTGCTCAAACACATACTTAAAGCATTTATGTCAATTAAACCATTTGCAGACACATTTGGATTGTCAATGCAGTCGGTCATTCAGAAATATGACGCTAGATGCCTATTTCAAAGCGATAAAGGTTGCTTTAGTAAAGTTTGCTTTCCAGCTCCAGTATTTTACATGGAGCGACTGCCTATCTGACCTCCACAACCCAATTACTGGGTAATACGATACCTCTTAGTAAGACTGGTTGTCAGACTTTCAGGCTTCTGACGACCCGTAATGACTGTCAAAGATCTACGAATGACAGCCGGGACCAACGGCGTAAAGTGCTTTCCGAGGCACGGAAAACACATAAAAAAAGTTTGCTTTATATAATAAAAAAATAAAAAATATAATATAATGCTTTAAATAATGTTTATCGTAACAAAATATCAGTTACATAATTAATATTAAATTTATAATCATATGTGAAAACGTTGTAAAGAGGCACTTTCAAAACGTTAAAAGCGTCCAGAGTAATACCATAGATACAAAAAAAACATGCTATACCTACATACCTATAAAAAACGGGTGGGTACGGGGTACTCCCGGCAGGAACGAAGTTCAAAATGAAACTCCAGGATGGTGGTTGCGAAATTGGCTCAATCGGCAAATCGGCTTCAGAGCCCTCGAAAACCATAAACAACGACAACCAAGACGAAATATTTAAAAAATTTTGCAGCCGCCATCTTGAATTTTCATTTACCGTCATTATCGGCTTCAGCACCCTCGAAGACCATGAAAACTATCTCTATCTCTTTCTGACTTTCTCTATTATATGTAACAAAAAGTCACACGGACGTAATGCTTTTTCGTTACGTGACAATTTCTTCAAGTTCTTACCGCAAGCTCCGTTAAAAAACTTCGTTCCATTAGTAGCAAAGTCAAAACTGTACTTTGAATATTTTACAAAAAATTTAATTGCTACGAAGTCTGCAATTGATTCTAAAATAGTTTTTTTTTTAATATTCGTCTGAATATTTATGTTTCACCATCACTATACTACCGAAAAGATTCCGTTCAAAGGAGATGTTTCAAAATGGGCCAGGTCTATGTACAGTATCTCAAAAAAAGAGAAAAATCAATAGAATTCGGGAAAAATACAGATAATTCAATTAAATGTGTACTGTTGTGGTAACACTGATATTTATCAATTAATTTTATCGACTTTCAACATGGCGTCTCACAGATTTAGTTACTATGTTGTTAAAAAGAGAACTGTCAGTTGTCACAACAGTGTCACTTCTGTCACTTTCGTCTAGCGTCGAAATAAACAAAAACATGTCAAACGTCATTAATAAATCAAAATGACAGCTTACCGCCATGACGGGTTGTTTTTTGTGTGTTGCAATTTCAAGTGTAATTTCTTCTGTTTACCAGAAAACCAAGCTATTTTAAAGCAATTGGACAGTTGAGAACTGTTTTAAATGAATTTCCCTATTTTTAACTATAGTGTACAAGGACCTGGCCCAGGCTCCATACATTTTGGAACATCTCCTTTTGCATAGTCTATAAGTCTGGTCAGTTTGTAGGCTATACATTAATACGCTATTTGCTATGGGGGATGAGCGATATTGCATTATGTCCATATTCTACTGTAGTCTACTGCAAATTGTCAAAAGACGAGCCAAAAGGTTAGAATATTGCAGATGGTTGCAGGTTTAACCTTTAACTGATTAATATTCTAAACTGCAATTTAATATAAATATGCATTTTTATTTTTCATCCTTTTATTTTTGAACAACTTCTTGGTGGATTGGTGCCACCGCAATTTTTTCGGGAAAAGAAATATGTGTAATGAATTATGTTAAATAATAAGTTAGTCCTCATTATGTTTAATAATAGGGTAGTCATAGAATTATGTTAAATAATAAGTTAGAGGTATGGACTTATGGTCAACCCCATAAAGACGCAGGTTATTGTGGTTGGCAGTTCTGGGACGGTCTCAAGGATTGACTGGATGACTCTTCCCCAAGTTTCGTTTGACAACTCTATTATTCCGTTCAGCGAAAAAGTTAAAAACCTGGGGATATTCATTGACAAGAACTTCTCTTGGACTGCCCAGCTGCAGTAAGTTAGCCGCAAGCTATTTGCATCCGCTGCATCTTTGAAGAGACTGCGTAATTTTCTACCAACTGCCACCAAGATTGCACTTGCACAATCACTTCTTCTACCCATTCTAGATTATGCTGATGCCAGCTATCTTGACCTTACCCAAGACCAACTCAATAAACTTGAGCGGCTTCAAAATGTCTATACAAGGTTCATATTCGGTTTGCGCAAATATGACCATGTTTCCGAATTTCGTGTGAAGCTCAAGTGGTTACTAATTCGCCTTCGCCGGAATGCTCATATTCTTTCCCTATTGTATAATGTGCTCTTTTCTCCTTCCACCCCTCTCTATCTTAAAAACCATTTTTAGTATCTCTCCGAATCCCACACAAAAGTTTTTGAGATCATCGGATAATTTAAAGATTAAAATGCCAATACATTCCACAACATTTTTCGACAAATCTTTCTCTGTTCAGGCCGCTCGTTTATGAAATGCATTGCCAGTTCAAATAAAACGCGCGTGTTAGATTGCTCATATTTATAGGAAACAACTGTTGTTTAACGATGTTGTAAAACCAATTGTCCGTATGTATAATTTGCTCTGTTAAACCAATAACTACATTTAGAACTTGTTTATTTATCAAACACACTGTCAGCTGTCATAAAACAGATGACATTGACTTATGGATGTGTTCCATTTCAACATCATTTATTCATTCTATTCTCATTGTAAATTAATATTCTGTGAAACTGTGTTCTGTGTTCTAATTTAAAATAAATGTAATTACCACTCCTTGAATTGATATTTTACAAACAGATAATTTATGTCAATACTCAAGACAAGTCAAGTATTTCAAGTCACAATAAAATATTGAGACTTAAAAGACTAGATTCCAAACGAATAAATTATGATTTGCGGCTGTGCATAATCAAAACAATGTTTATTAATTTTAACATTACCTACAATTTGAGAACTTAATAATTAATAGTATGATACTTTAATGTTTCTTAGATTTTACATTGCAATTTCTATGTACCAAGTTGTTTATAAACGGTTCTCGGAACTTTGATGTGATGTTACCAATTTATCAACTTTATATAAAGATAACAATTATATACTTAGTAAATTTCTAAATTATCTTAATAAATTCTAAATTAGTACCACTATATAATATTTGTTTATTATTACTCATGTAAGAAATTAGTTAGTCAAAACTGTTTGACGATCTGTGATTGGTGGATACTAAAATCTTATCAGATCTTAAAATACAAGTTATTTATAAACACAAGCTATATTGTTATACCTTCTCATTAAGTTTTAAGATAGTCTCGCTATATAAGTTTTGTTTATTAATATCTATAAAAATAGTTAATTATCCAAAGTCTGTATGATGCTCTATGATTGGTCGAAAATGGCGGTACTTTTAAAGGGTATAAAAGAGTAGGTGACCAACGGGGCGGGAACCACTTCCCTTGGATTCAACTATGGTAAAAGATGGGCTACCATTCATGTAAGTTGATTGATATTAAATATTGCTGTTAACTATAACTACTATGTTGTTCCTTATGTGTTACCTACCTATAATATGTCTATTGTTGCATTTTTGTGTAAAATCGAAATAGGGAATATTCATGTTCTGTTCCTTTCCGTTGCTAAGTCGCTATGGCTTTGAGAATAATGTGTTAAAAATAATTGTACTTTAACCAAATGTAAAAATGGGTTGCTGCTTGCTACAATCTACAATGTTTTAAAACAAGCTGCCATGAAGTTTACTTGTCCTTCCTTCTTCATGATGACCTAGTTTTGGGAACGGACAACTAGTTTTCTCACTAAAGAATTTAACTGACAAGCCTAATTGAAATAAATGCCTAGTCTTGTCTTTCTGTGCTTTTCTTCATAAAAACCCTTCCCCTACATACCTATTCTTTACTTCATATAGTAATTAACACCAGCCAGACTCACAGCTTGCTAAATAAGCTGATATTACTGACTATCCTTATAATCTCCATTCACCATTCTGACACGCGCAATCGTTAGCTGTGTTTGAGAGACTGGTGAAGGAACATTAATTGTTGTTGTGATCTTGTTTTCGTAACGCAATAATCTGTAGTCGTCATTTATTTTCGTTGTTTGTATGTATATTTAGTATGTATCTATTATAAAGCTTGTATGTATATACATTATATTATCTATGTATCTATTTAAGTATATTATGTTGTAATATTAAAATAGAGTTCAAATATATATCAGTGTGTTAATTATAATATATAATTTTTATGTTTATAGCAAGATATAAGTTTAATTAATGTAATATTTTAATTCTGTAAGTTCCTAATTTACATGATATTAGATAATGCATATACATCGCTCAAATCTGTGGCGTGATTTTATAGAAATTATTCCTAATTATTGGGTTTATGCAAGCAAATCCGTGAGCAACAGCTAACAGTATACATATACAGGCTTATTTAAAAACACCAGCAACCTAACCTCTTAAGAGGTCATTGAACTCACCATTATGAACAACTTTTACTATGGGACAAAACCAGAAATCGCGAAAAAAAAAATCAGCTGTTCCCTACATTTTGACGAGTTACACGAACATAGATGTAGGGATCAGCTGATTTTTTTTTCGCGATTTCAGGTTTGGTCTAAAATCTATCTAGTCAAAAAACTAATTTTTTTAACAAACTAAATAGCTTAAAACTGCAAACAAAATAAAACACCATTTATAAAATTGGTACACTGACCTGCGGTAAGAATGGCAACGCAGCGTGGTTTCATTCATGATAAAGCGCGGGGTTGCGCGGCGACGCCGACGACGGCCGACGCAGCGACGTAATGTTTTGGTGCCATTACTAATATTATTATTAATGCTCAATTATATTTGAAATCAAATCACAGATTATTAACCAAATAGTCGGGCATCTTTCACCCGCGAGTTATTCACTAACCAATTTATTATTTACAACCATTTTTCGATCACTTAGTTATGTGCATTACGCAGACTGGACGTCGGATTGCAATCATAATAATTAATAACTCTTTCGTCTGGAATCACATTTGCACGTGAAGGAGCACCGTCTACGTGCGGGATCAAGGATTGATTTTCCCGTATCCTCTGGCTGGCCAGCTTGTACAATAGTGTATAATAATAATACGTTGTGTCCTGTCACTATTAAAACAAAGCGTCAAATTTCGCACAACACAACAACAAAGATGCAATAACACTCGCGCGGCGACTTCAAACGGGCACGGGCGCATAAGAAATTCCAGAGCGGAACAAATCGCGCCACAGGCAGGAAGGACGTCCGATGACACACTGACCGCGTGCTCGTAATTCCTGGTACCTGGTAATTCCAGCGAATAATTTTTTAATTGCAGGTTTCGACAAGTAAGCAAAGTGGAAACAAGCAAAATTTCACACATACACACACACTCACACTCACTCTTTCGCACATACATATTTTGCGATTGACATGAGTGCGTAACAGGAAGTAATTAACTTTCGCATGCATTTTTTTTATCTAGTTATGATGACACACTTTATGACTCTTTGGGCTCAGATATAAAGTATTTCTGTTGTAGTATTTCTGTAAAGTTTTTCTTTAAAATTTATTTTCTCAATGCAAAATGCATTGAGAAAATAAATTTTAAAGAAAAGGCGTAGGTTTTTAAAGTTGCGAGCTGACAACGTGTGTCGTTAACCTGTCGCGTGCTCTCCTGTTTACAAATACATCATGTAGAAAATATTTAAAATGAAAAATAATGTCCTGTGGCTAAACTACTGGATATATTCATTTGATTTTTTGTGTGCAGGTTGGGAATATCATGACTTATACGAAGTTTCATTTATGATCGTATTGTCCTCTCCACATTGTATAAAGCAAAAAAAGGAACGGACGGAAAGGACTTAATTAGCACATTTCAAATATATATATAATTATATATTTGAAATGTGATAATTAAGTCCTTTCATTTGATACTGGTGGCGCGGGAATAATTATGTTGTTTTTCTTAAAAATGCGGGAAGATTATTTTATTAATGCGGGATAAATAACTGTGGGCCCGGAGTAAGTATAGGCAATGGAGGATGACCAGCCGACGAGAGACACAATCAAAGGAAGGAAGTTTGATTCCACTAACCTTTATGCTGTTCTGCCGCTGCTTGCTCAGATGAGGGCGCCCTTTCTTCTGGTGTTTAAATTCGGCGAAACTCGCGATGTAGGTACTCCAGCCAAGCGTGATCCGGGTCACACAGCGAGGTTTTAACTTCCGGAGAGTTTAATGAGGAATGTGTTTTTTTTGCGGGTGCCGGGCCTATATATAGGCTCGCGGCGGGTGCCTCGGATCTTCCGTACGTCGTAGATTCGATGCCGTTTGCGGGTAGTTTCATCTCTTTCCAGTCCCTGAAGGTGACCAATCGAACGGCGCCAACAGATACCCAACGCGGCATGATTACAAAAAAAAAAGTCATCACTTTATATCCGCTAGAGAGCGCCGTGTTCAATGTAATGTGGCCTCACATAGCCTATAACCAGCGAACAATCAAGACGCTTCCAACAATACCACATTTGTCAAATTATGACAAGAAGTTTAAAAGTTATAAGGGAACTGATGAACATACCTACATACAAACCGGTCAAAATCATAATCCTTCTTTTTGCTTCGCCGAAGTCGGGTGAAAACATGTTACATCTACCAACGCGCTATCGGCCCGCGTGGTGGATTACGGCCCACTCCTCACAGAGTGGAGGCCAGTGTCCCAGGAGTTGGAACATTAGATATAGGCTATTTATGCTTCTGCAGTATGTGGGGAGGTATTTTATTGTAACATTTTAAAAGTACCCCATGAAAGGTGCGTCTACTTTAGCCAGTTTGTAATCCAGTTAAACTAATAGGACGAATACGTTTATATAAATTTTGCAATGCCACTTCTACCTAATTGTATTCTCACTCAGCATAATGTACGTTGCAAAGTTAGCTTGCTTGCGTTCTTGCGATTTCCTTTATCGACACAAGTTCGCAATATTTTCCTTGGTACTACAAAAGACGATTTGATGGTTTCCTATTATTTAAAAAGTATAACAAGAAAATAACAGTTATGTGTCTGCAAGAATATTAAAATTTATTCATTTTTAAGTTTTCGAATGACATAAATGCAACGACGTCTAGTAGTAGTAGGGGTAACCGCAGTCGCACGCGCACTTGCCGCTGATAGACACGGCACCACAAGCAGCCACAGGACCTTCAAAGCACACAGCGCCCATAATGGGGACCTGACCGGCGACGGCGGCAGTACCGGCGACTGGCAGCTCACCAGCGACCGCCACGTTGCCTTCACCGGCGCCGCCGTACGGGGCGGCAAGTCCACAACCGGCGGCAGGATACGCAAGTCCATCATAAGGCCATACCGGAGCAGCTAAGCCGCACGGACCAGCAGAAACTGGCCCGTAAGCACCACATAGGCTGAATACATTCTGCAAAAGTAATAGTCATAATTATTTATCTACACATAAACATTGAATCCAATTAAAAATCGTTTAAAAACTAAAGTTGAAATTCAAAACAAACAATCACTCACCTGGACCAAGCAAGCTTGGATGCAGAGCAACAGAACAGTGAAGGAAGACATGTTTGACGGTTGTTCAACGAAAGCTGAAGACTGAATGATGACCCAAAGTTGTTGTCGCATTTTATACTCGGCCCTTTGATGATATCAACTACGTTTTCGAAATTTGGTAAACGTGATGATATGTCTCAAATAAAAACAAGTGTTTCTTTGTTAGTAAAGAGTAGGACTTATCGTGCTTGCACAAGCTATTAATTAATTACACTTACCTACATACTACCTACTTTTCTTGGAACTTGATAACATAATTGAGTATATAAAGCCTCCAACAGTTGCACTGAACATCATTCTTGTGTCAGCACTCGAAACAAACTACAATGTCTGTCAAAGCTATCCTCGTCCTCTGCGCTCAGGCGCTCCTGCTGAAGGTGAGAAGTATTCTATTTTTAATAACATAATTATTTCATTATTTGATTGCATTCAAAAGTTGTGTTTCTACTACCATCATTTTTTTTTCTAATCTTTATTTTTTTTTATTTAGGGGTTTTTGTCCGTTAATAAGAATATGTCAACCCCATCATCAACAAAGTAAATTCACTTAATAATATATTTTACACAAGGGAAAGAAAAAAAGCTTCATTAGAGTAATACCTACTAAAACGCTGCTGGTCACTGCTGAACGACTAATACTAAACTACATAATTTTTTAGCTGCTTCTGATTTTGGGTTTACTGCTAATATGCTTTGAATCAGTCCTGTATCCAGCCTATTTAACTTTAATTCGTTCAGCAGCAAGTGGCGTTCATCTTTATCCGGACACACTCCATCAGCAAATGCTGAACGTCTTCGATCTTATTACAAATTAAACAATTGGGAGAATCAGACTTTTTCATTAAGAAAGCAAACTTTGCTGATGGATAGTGTCCGGATCTGAGTCTAAGGGCTATTTTAACATATTTTCTACTCAAGTTAATACCATCAAACCAAGGGACACGAGGAAGCTCACCTTGTATGGTCTTATACCATATGCCTTTATCTATAGATTTACTATCAAATGATTGTTTCCAATCACCAAAACATACCGATTTAAATCTAGGTACTAATTCCCAACGATCCGGTAAGTAGTCAATTACGCTGCCCTGTACTGCTGCCAACTTAGCTATACGGTCAGCTTTACTACCATCGTAATTTAATGTTTGTTGTATAAGTGCGTCACAAAATATTTTAACAAATTTCAGTCCGCACTCGGACAGTGCACCAGCCGCGCTGCGGTTATTGATGTCCCTGGACTAGCTGCTCCGTACGGCTTAGCCTCGCCTTGTGGCTTGGCTGCTCCTGCTTTGGCATATGATGGACTCCTCTACCCTGGGGCTGGCTGCGCAGGCAGAGGCCTAGCTTACGATGGACTCTACGCCCCCGGCCTGGAGATCAGTCCCACCAGTGGCGGCGCTTTTCCTGTCGCCAGCGCCTCCGGCATCCCTCCGGTCGGTATCTCCGTGGCGTCTGACAACGTTTATGACGGTATCCTGGCTGTAGGTGGTGAGCTGCCGTTCGTGGGTACTGTTGGTATAGAAGGTGTGGTGCCTTCTGCCGGTGCTGGCGCCGTCAACCATGCCTGTGGCAATGGCAGGAACATCTTGATCAGTGAGCCTGCTGCCTTCGGTCCTGGTGCCGCCTTCGCTCCCGCTGCTCTTGCCGCTCCTGGCCTCGGTCTTCATGGTGGTTGGGCTGGCAGAGGTTGTGGCTGCGCCATCTAAGAATTTATTCGATAATGAAAACTGATAGATATTCATAACTTCTTCAACTTAATAAATCAATACGCATTTATATTTTTCATTCTTTTATTTTTCAACAACTCCTTGGTGGATTGGTGTCACCACAATTTTGTTGGGGAAAAGAAATATATGTTATGAATTATTTTATAATAAGAGTCGAGTTCAGGACAAAACAATAGTGTTAGTTGCATAACGTGGCATAAAGCCTTGAAAACGAAATAATTACATATTATAATTGAAAAATCATTGCAATAGCAAACTTATAAAAAAGTGTTATGAAAACTCAAACTATAACCACCTTATCAGTAATTTTAAGTCATACCACAACACATGTTTGTAAATCAAACATAAGATTGTTCGATTAAAACTCTATTTCCTCGTCGAGTGACACAATTTCGCGAAACAGACGAGATAATACTTACATAGTAAACTCTGCTCACATAGAGCGAAAACTGCACTTACGCGTGAGAGTTATGTATGGCTCCAATTATGGTTTATTAATTGTCGTAACAACGGAATTTGTTTAATAATATTAATAATGCACTAAAAATCAAAGAAATTCCTAGATCAAAATTTAAGTAATATTGAAGTTTTAGAAGACAAAATTTTTTGATTGTTCTGGGGTCGGGGTAGGTACTCCCGACAGGAATGAAGTTCAAAATAAAAATCCAAGATGGTGGCTGCGAAATTGACTCAATCGGCGAATCAGCGAAAATGTATTGAGTCTCCGGGGTGTGGTATGAGTCTACTTTAGCCAGCCTGAAACCTGAAAAAAAAATAACAAAAAAACCAACTTTCAAAAAAACACTACAAAGTGAAAAATAACTTTAATTTCGGAAGTTGGTGTCTTTGGATCTGTATTTTAGTTTTCTGCCACCAACTTCCGAAATTAGTTATTTTTCACTATGTTGTGTTTTTTTGAATGTCGGTTTTTTTTGTAATTTTTTTTTAATATCAGGAGACAATGAAATCGTGCTTGTTTTCTAAAATTCAACAACACCTTTTGAAGTACCAACAAAATAGCCATATGGCAAGGCCTACCTCAGCGCTTTGATCGCTATAGATGTACCTATATTAATTGAAAAGCTCCTTCGATTTCTCCAGGATCCCATCATTTGATCCTGACTTGCTGACAATGGGACCATCTAGACAGTATACCCTTTCAAACAAAAAATATTTTTTCAAATCGGTCTAGCCGCCTGCGAGTAATCGGGGAACATACATAAAACAAATCCAACTAAAAATCAGAAAATAACTTTTATATTTATATTTTATTCAACTGTTATAAAAAGTATACTAACTCAATAATTTTCAAAAATTCTAAAATAAAAATAAAGTTATGAAAAGAAAATTAATTTCATTGTAAAAAAGCGTGGGGTGTTCGATATCAATGATTGTTGTAAATATATAATTAGTAGTTATTTGTAAACATATAGTTAAATAGAAATAGAAATATGGTATAAAAAGCACCTGTTTAGAATGAAATTAATTTTCTTTTCATAAATATATTTTCATTTTAGAATTTTTGAAAAATATTGAAACATATTGAGTTAGTATACTTTTTATAACAGTTGACTAAAATATATACATAAAAGTTATTTTCTGATTTTTAGTTGGATTTTCCATTAAAGCGAAATTTGATAGTTTTTTTAAACTATATTTTATTTTTCACTTTTTAGTTCTATTTGCTATAAAACCGTTTTTAGTATGTACAGATGTGTTAACAGTTACATCTCGATAGAAAACATAATTATTCAAGGATTTCTATGTTGCCAACATAAACAGCGAGACATAGTGGTGTAACTTTATTTGCGAATAAGTCTTATGAATTATTTCGTAATCGAACCATTTCATCTAATGCTTCACTGTTAAATGGGGTTCTTCCTGTTAATTTTAAGCAATTAAGTTCTTCAATTCGAATACCGTCCAAGGATTTTACACGACTAAGTGCTACATAATCTTGTCCAGCAGCAAACAGTCGTGAGCCATAAATGACTGCATGATCAACATCCTAATCAGGATAATGAGATAAGCTTATCAAAATATTGTATTGTCGTCGGTCCTTGATAAGTCTACAAGTTTAAAGTTAATCTAATCGCTTAAAGTTGGGCAAAATCAAGCCCAAACGAGTCAATTACATACATACAAACAAACAAACATACAGGTGAAAAACTAACAAAAGCGTGTTTAAAAGGAAAGAAAAAGATTCCGACGAACTGAGAACTTCCTCCTTTCTTTGAAGTCGGTTAAAAAGTATAACAAAAAAAGAGCAATTATGTTTTTGCAAGAATATTAAAATTTATTCATTTTTAAGTTTTCGAATGACATAAATGCAACGACGTCTAGTAGTAGTAGGGGTAACCGCAGTCGCACGCGCACTTGCCGGTGATAGACACGGCACCACAAGCAGCCACAGGACCTTCAAAGCACACAGCGCCCATAATGGGGACCTGACCGGTGACGGCGGCAGTACCGGCGACTGGCAGCTCACCAGCGACCGCCACGTTGCCTTCACCGGCGCCGCCGTACGGGGCGGCAAGTCCACAACCGGCGGCAGGATACGCAAGTCCATCATAAGGCCATACCGGAGCAGCTAAGCCGCACGGACCAGCAGAAACTGGCCCGTAAGCACCACATAGGCTGAATACATTCTGCAAAAGTAATAGTCATAATTATTTATCTACACATAAACATTGAATCCAATTAAAAATCGTTTAAAAACTAAAGTTGAAATTCAAAACAAACAATCACTCACCTGGACCAAGCAAGCTTGGATGCAGAGCAACAGAACAGTGAAGGAAGACATGTTTGACGGTTGTTCAACGAAAGCTGAAGACTGAATGATGACCCAAAGTTGTTGTCGCATTTTATACTCGGCCCTTTGATGATATCAACTACGTTTTCGAAATTGGGAAAACGTGATGATATGTCTCAAATAAAAACAAGTGTTTCTTTGTTAGTAAAGAGTAGGTCTTATCGTGCTTGCACAAGCTATTAATTAATTACACTTACCTACATACCTACTACCTACTTTTCTTGGAACTTGATAACATAATTGAGTATATAAAGCCTCCAACAGTTGCACTGAACATCATTCTTGTGTCAGCACTCGAAACAAACTACAATGTCTGTCAAAGCTATCCTCGTCCTCTGCGCTCAGGCGCTCCTGCTGAAGGTGAGAAGTATTCTATTATAAGTAACATAATTATTTCATTATTTGATTGCATTCACAAGTTGTGTTTCTACTACCATCATTTTTTTTTTTTATTTAGGGGTTTTTATCCAATAAGGATATGCCAACCGCATCATACCTTATAACAAAGTAAATTCACTTAGTAATATAATACATAAGGAAAAGAAAAAAAAAAAACTTCATTATAGTAATACTAAAACGCTGCTGGTCACTGCTGAACGACTAATACTAAACTACATAATTTTTTAGCTGCTTCTGTTTTTGGGTTAGCTAAAATGCTTTGAATCAGCCCTACATCCAGCCTATTTAACTTTACCTCGTTCAGCAGCAAGTCGCGTTCATCTTTATCCGGACACACTCCATCAGCAAATGCTGAACATCTTCGATTTTATTACAAATTAAACAATTGGGAGATTCAGACTTTTTCATTAAGAAAGCAAACTTTGCTGATGGATAGTATCCGGGTCTGAGTCTAAGGGCTATTTTAACATATTTTCTACTCAAGTTAATACCATCAAACCAAGGGACACGAGGAAGCTCACCTTGTATGGTCTTATACCATATGCCTTTATCTATAGATTTACTATCAAATGATTGTTTCCAATCACCAAAACATATCGATTTAAATCTAGGTACTAATTCCCAACGATCCGGTAAGTAGTCAATTACCCTGCCCTGTACTGCTGCCAACTTAGCTATACGGTCAGCTTTACTACCATCATAATAATGTTTTTTGTATAAATGCGTCACAAAATATTTTAACGAATTTCAGTCTGCACTCGGACAGTGCACCAGCCGCGCTGCGGTTGCTGATATTTCTGGACTAGCTGCTCCGTACGGCTTAGCCGCCCCTTGTGGCTTGGCTACTCCTGCTTTGGCATATGATGGACTCCTCTACCCTGGTGCTGGCTGCGCAGGCAGAGGCCTGGCTTACGATGGACTCTACGCCCCCGGCCTGGAGATCAGTCCCACCAGTGGCGGCGCTTTTCCTGTCGCCAGCTCCTCCGGCATCCCTCCGGTCGGTATTTCCGTGGCGTCTGACAACGTTTATGACGGTATCCTGGCTGTAGGTGGTGAGCTGCCGTTTGTGGGTACTGTTGGTATTGAAGGTGTGGTGCCTTCTGCCGGTGCTGGCGCCGTCAACCATGCCTGTGGCAATGGCAGGAACATCTTGATCAGTGAGCCTGCTGCTTTCGGTCCTAGTGCCGCCCTCGCTCCCCTTGCTCTTGCCGCTCCTGGCCTCGGTCTTCATGGTGGTTGGGCTGGCAGAGGTTGTGGCTGCGCCATCTAAGAATTTATTCGATAATGAAAACTGATAGATATTCATAACTTCTTCAACTTAATAAATCAATACGCATTTATATTTTTCATTCTTTTATTTTTCAACAACTTCTTGGAGGATTCATGCCACCACAATTTTATTGGGGAAAAGAAATATGTTTAATGAATTATGTAATTAATTATATTATTTTAAGAGTCAATTTCGGGACACGAGCGTGGCATAAAGTCTTGAAAACGAAACAATTACATATTATAATTAATAAATCATTACAACAGGAAACTTATTAAAAAAGTGTTATGAAACCACAAACTATAGCCACCTTATCAGTACTTTGTAGTCACATTACAACATATTATGTTTATAAATCAAACATGACATTGTTCGATTAAATCCCTATTTCCTCGTCGAGTGACACAATTTCACGAAACAGACGAGATAATACTTACATAGTAAGCTCTGCTCACACAGTGCGAAAACTGCACTTTAAATGCGCCAGAGTTAAGTATGGCTCCAATTATGATTAATTTAGTGTCGTGACAGCGGATTTTTTAAAATAATTATGCACTTAAAAAGTTAAAATATTTTTTGATTGCTCAAACACATACTTAAAGCATTTATGTCAATTAAACCATTTGCAGACACATTTAGATTGTCAATGCAGTCGGTCATTCAGAAATATGAGGCTAGATGCCTATTTCAAAGTGTTATAGGTTGCTTTAGTAAAGTTTGCTTTCCAGCTCCAGTATTTTACATGGAGCGAGTGCCTATCTGACCTCCACAACCCAATTACTGGGTAATACGATACCCCTTGGTAAGACTGGTTGTCAGACTTTCAGGCTTCTGACGACCTGTACTGACTGTCAAAGATCTACGAATGAAAGCCGGGACCAACGGCTTAAAGTGCTTTCCGAGGCACGGAAAGCACATAAAAAAAGTTTGCTTTATATAATAAAAAAATAAAAAATATAATATAATGCTTTAAATAATGTTTATCGTAACAAAATATCAGTTACATAATTAATATTAAATTTATAATTATATGTGAAAACGTTGTAAAGAGGCACTTTCAAAACGTTAAAAGCGTCCAGAGTAATACCATAGATACAAAAAAAACATGCTATACCTACATACCTATTAAAAACGGGTGGGTACGGGGTACTCCCTGCAGGAACGAAGTTCAAAATGAAACTCCAGGATGGTGGTTGCGAAATTGGCTCAATCGGCAAAATCGGCTTCAGAGCCCTCAAAAACCATAAAAACGACAACCAAGACGAAATATTTAAAACCAGGCCCGTGCCGGACGGCGCGTACGTGTTCCACGCGCGCCTCAAAGAGATGTCAGCATTAGGAAGGGGCCCGAAAGGGCCGAAGCCTGCCGGGGCAGCGGGATTGTCCGAAAGGGTTACCGCTACCCCGGAACACAAAGGGCTAAGGAAGGAACACGGGTGGGTTTTAGTCAGTAAGAGTCTGACACTCCCTTCTGCTCCACCCAGAGCGGGAGGGGTCATTGGATGATTTCCCATCCACAAAAAAAAAAAAAAAAAAAAAGGATGGTGGTTGCGAAATTGGCGCGAAATCGGCAAAATCGGCTTCAGAGCCCTCGAAAACCATAAAAACGACAACCAAGACGAAATATTTAAAAAATTTTGCAGCCGCCATCTTGAATTTTCATTTACCGTCATGATCGGCTTCAGCACCCTCGAAGACCATGAAAACTATCTCTATCTCTTTCTGACTTTCTCTATTATTTTATAACGGAGCTTGCGGTAGGAACTTGAAGAAATTGTCACGTAACGAAAAAGCATTACGTCCATGTGACATTTTGTTACATATTATTAATAAATGCTTTGAGTTTGAGTTTTGCAAAATAAATCTTATTTCAAAATGTTATGTTTATATTACATTTATTGATAATCATCCAACATTTTAAGCTAAACGTTTTACTAGGTGGTTTCAACTTAGGTTAAAAACAAACTAGAAGTAAGATACAACACAAAGCAAAATAAAAGTCTTTTTATGTGATTTATTTAACGATGTGACCAAACCAATAAAATAAACATTCAAAAGAATTTTATTTATTTATTCAAACTTTATGCACAAGTAAAAACTGTACAAAGGCGGACTTAATTTAACTTAAATGTATACATATTAGAAAAAACAGGCTTGTGTAAGATAAGAAACAATAATAATAATAATCGTTTATTTGCTTAGACAGTAGGTACATAAAATAAGGTGTTTGCAATGAGTTGTGATCCTGATACAATCTACCTTAAATTAGGCATGCAAATATTTCAGATTTGACTGGAGACAAAAAATAACACACAATGGCAAGCGAGTATATTATTTAGTTCACGAATGATATAAATAAGAGCAAAAGTGACCCAGTTGTAATGGCCGCGACTTACGAGTTGTAGGTCGTAGGTTCGAACCCAGTCAGGCGCTTTACTTTGTGTAAATTATTTCATCTCAAACCGATGTTGGAACATGTCGTGAGGTAACCGGCATGTCCTATAATCAAAAGTTCGCAGACATGTGACATCTGACAAGACGCCATAGACTATACAACACAAAAATATTTTTTCAATTCGAACCAGTTGTTCTTGCACGTACAACCAAACAAACACTCTTCCTTTTTTTTTTGTGGATGTGAAATCATCAAATGACCCCTCCCGCTCTGGGTGGAGCAGAAGGGAGTGTCAGACTCTTACTGACTAAAACCCACCCGTGTTCCTTCCTTAGCCCTTTGTGTTCCGGGGTAGCGGTAACCCTTTCGGACAATCCCGCTGCCCCGGCAGAACACTCTTCCTTCAGCTGTAAATATTAAGGTGACACTTTTCGATATTTTTTTTATGCAAACTTCGGGAGAATATTACTCCACTGTTTGACATTGTGCATCCAAAGTTAAACATGATATCGTTTTGACTTATTATTAATTGTGTCTGTACGGAAACAGAATTGTAAAATAAAAAGCCATTAAAAAGTTATGAGCCAACAAAGATTCGTTTTTCTTGCTATTTTTTAACGTAACTTTGGGTGTAAATAAGTAATAAAAGAACTGTAAACTCTTCAAAACCAAGTCCGTACCGACAAAGCTCAGTTATTGAAGAGATCAATAAAACTTATTTGTAATTGATTTAAGCAGTGGTTTTTTCATAAAACTCGATTTTCCGAAGCACTTTAAGAATTTTTTTACGCGGCTATCAGTTCGGAACGGTGTTTCTGTGAGTGAGAAGTAGACGTTGTTCGTGTAGACTAGCGTCTAACTGCTCATCACTGATACTAGCGCTGTCGGACACGAAGCCAGGTGAGACAGCGTGCTTTTTGGCCATGGCCACCAGTGAGTTCGAGCTGGATGGCGGCTTGTTTACTCTTAAGTTATAGATTATGAGCAAACAATAAAGGTGTAAAGGACATCGACGCTTAAGCTATTACCATGACTTCAGTATGATTCTAGACCCACTAGCTATTAATTTTTAGTCGGTTATTAAATAATATAAAATTCAAATAATAAATTTTCTCTTCACAAACAATGGCCCAGATTCTGTTGTTCACAAACTAAATTAAATATAAGTTCAGTGCATCTTTTTCTTTCTATTTCATTATGAAAAGGACAGAAGATAAATATTAGTTTAGTCCTGTTAGCTATCATTCATGCACTCGATAATATAATTCGCTATAGCTGCATCACGTTTTCAAGCTTGAGATAATTGCCATTTCACGCTTGCACAGCGCATCGAGGTCTGACTCATATAATGCTGACATACAATTTTCGTTTTGTTTATTACTTATATTTACTTGAAGTCATCATTATAAATTCACTGGTATTTATAATTATGATAAATAACTTTTGTAAGAGTAGCTTAATTTTGATAACCATGGAGAAACATTTAAAGTATTCCATAGTGTCCTGATCAATCAATCTGCGTAGCCTCTTTCCAACTATGTTAGAATCGGCTTCCAGCCTAAACGGATGCAGCTGAATATCAGTACTTTACATAGAGCGACTGCCTATTGTTATATGAGGAACCTATTATTATAGAGGTACTAGCTGCGCCCCGCGGTTTCACCCGCGTAAGTTTTGATCCCGTGGGAATATCGGGATAAAAAGTATCCTATGTGTTATTCTGATGTATAATCTATATTACTGTACAGTTTCATAAAAATCCGTTCAGTAGTTTTTGCGTGAAAGAGTAATAAACATCCATCCATCCATCCTCACAAAGTTTCGCATTTATAATATTAGTAGGATGAGGAACAGGGTGTAAAGTTCACTCAACCTCCATTGAAAAGGGACGGGTGTCGTGTCTGGCGGGCAACTGCTCGATGATTCATGTTGGGTATATATGCTAAACTCGCGCGGTAAACTCTGCTTGCGAGATGCAGAATTTTTGTGACGTCAGTATGACACATTGTTCGCATGTGGCGTTGTAGATACCGCCACAATATAACCTTCACAACCCAGTAATACAATACGCAAGGATAAAGAAAAATATGAAATGATTTCAGGCAATTTATTTAAATATAAGTATTCTAATAATTTAAAATCTTATTTACACACATAAATAACAATTTCAGTACAACATTCCATAGCCACAGGAGCCACATCCACCACACCCTAATCTGTTGCCGTTCGCAAAGCTAGCTGCTGGACCAAAACCGGGAGCAGGACCAAAACCATTACCCAGACCCAGAGCAGCACCAACACCGAAACCGCTACCAGCACCGAATGCCACATTAGGACCGGGAGCATAAGCACCAGGTCCCAAAGGACCGAAAGCGGCAGAGCCTGGTCCTTCGCTCAACATCGCCACTACGCCATTGCCGCAGCTATACTGGATGCCACCAGCACCAGCTGCAGGCAAATTGCCTTCCATAGCAATAGCGCCCAAGAATGGCAGCTCTCCAGTCACTATCACAGGACCCTCGTAAACATTATCAGACCTCACTGTTAACCCAGTAGGAGATATCGAAGATATGCTGGTTACTGGGAGACCACCACCGCTGCTAATAGTGAACTCCATGGCAGGGGAGTAATATCCATCGCAAGGTAATCCTCTTCCTGCATATCCATTGTATGCTAATCCAGGGGCAGTTATTCTATCGTATGATACTCCAGGAGAAGCTTGTGATAATCCAGCCATACCATAGGGCGATGAGAATCTAGGAGCCTCGATGGCTGCACGACTGGTGCATTGCTGGCCGAGTGCAATCTGAAAATAAAAAAAAATGTAAGTCAGAGAATTTTCATCAGCTCAAGTAGGATCTAATAATCATATTATTACTATTTCGCACACCTAGATCTAAACAGCCATTAACTCAAAAAAAAACACTTTTTTCAGAAAAGATGAAAACTGATTACTGTCTCCCTGTGCACTGAAGGAGTTTTGTGTATTGATCAATACTTTTTAAAATGCAGATAGTAGAAGATGTTATAAGAATCTTGTGTTTTAATCGTGTAGTGAGTTAAGGAATTCGATGATACGCATAACTCAAAAATTGAGATTTACGAGTTAGCTCTCTTTAGATCTAGGTGTGCGATTTATTTTTATGTTTTTACATATCTCGGGGCCATGCGACTCCGGTCCTTTGGAAGGCGTACGAGGGGCCGAAGTCTGGGCACGTGTTACGGAGAAATGAGGGAAATGTCGTGAGGAGAGTTTTGAGTATGAATGTCGATGGCTATGAGAGTAGGGGAAGACAAAAGAAACGATGGATGGACTGTGTGAATGATGATATGGTTAGAAAGGGGGGGACTACCGAGATGAAGGCAAATAGAGAAGTATGGAAGAAAAATACTTGTTGCGTCGACCCGAAATAAATTGAGATCTGACCTGGGAAGCGAATCCAGCCATGCTATTCTCTAAGGATACAGCCTTGCGGGCAGCGCTGTCGCAGCGGTGAAAACAATAGTTTCAGCGCTGCGACAGCGCTGCCCGCAACGCTGTATCCTTAGAGAATAGCTCCCCAGGATCACGTGCTCAGCAGTAGCGCTTGCGACCATTAAACCAAGGAGGCAGTCACTTGAAAAATATTCGAAAATATTGTTTTTTTAAATAAACCAATAATATTTTTTTTTTAAATAGTTCAATTATTTACCTGGATGAAGAAAGCTTGAGCGCAGAGGAACAGGATACCTTTGGCAGACATTTTGTTTCGTTATATGAAGTAGTTAATAATACGAGTGCTGATAAAATAATGATTTGAACAAGCCTTACCTTCGTTTTATACTAAGTTATTTTATCAGTATATATTGCACAAACTTACATAGAATGTATTGATAAGTTTTATAATCACTATTTTCATGATAATTTTTAATCATGTTTTATAATAGTCCATTTTAATACGTAATTTGTTAATCAATTATTGTAAAATAGTGATTCAGTAGATATTTTAATCAATCAAGTTTTATATTTAATTTAATTATTGAATACTTCATTATTATCTCTTCCTGTTTGGTAATAAAATTGCATTCATCTCTTAAAAAAGTGTTCCGTACCAAAACGGTGCCAATCGTGAACCTTTTAGACACTAAACTTTTAACACGAAAGCACTGTCTGGGAAGAGGTAAGGCGGGCGTTTTGAAGGACTGTGGTACCAGTAGGTAGCGACAGCTACCGGTGATTGTCGCTGTTGGCTCGAGTGCGCTCACCCCTATATGGTCATTATTCACTTATTTCGGATTTGAATGAACAGAATCATGTACCGGAAAATTTGTTTTTGTTGCTGTAATCATTTTTTGTTTTACTATTTCACTATATGTTAAGTGTGTTATAATAGTAGTTTAAGAAACTGTTACAACATAATATTTTTTTAAATTTAAAATAGACTTATTTACTTACATAAGAAATAATATAATAATGTAATATTTTTGTTTTAAGTCATTTGTTATTTTTTAAGTGAAAATTACATACTTTTATTTCGGAAGTCGGTGTATTTGGTTTTGTATTTTTTTTTTTTTACCAAAAAGTTTTTTATATTATGGAACCACCGCGAAAACTTCTTGTACCAAATGAAAAAAAATTAAAATCAGTCCACAATTGATGAAAATATCGATGAACATACATAAAAAATACATACGTACAAAAATACGAATATAGAACCTAATTGAAATCAGGTTATAAAAACTACCTATACGATATGAAAGTAGATACTTAAATACGATTATTACATTTTCACTCAAAAATGATTAAACTTCTACATTTGGTTGCAATCCGGACTTTTTTTTTATTCAATAACACCTACGCAAATAAATAAAATAATAACAAGTTAAGCAAAGAATTTAAATTAATCTAACACAATCTCATACTAAACGTACTCAGAGATTTTCCTCCACATTTATTATGCGCACACCCAAAGTGTGGAACTCTCTGCCAGCGTCTGTGTTCCCTTCCACATTTAACCCTTCAAAGTAAGATTGAACAGGCACCTTCTGGGCTAGCTCGTTCCATCATAGACCTCATCCATCGCTTTCCATCAGGCGTGATCGAGGTCAAAAGCAGACCCATTCAGCAATAATAAAGAAAACTAAAATGATGCCTCGTCACCTTAATGCCTTCTGAAGGCCAATTCTCGTAATTTAAAACGTTAAAAATCTAGTCGCAGTCTCAACATCGTGACAAACAAATGTCAATAACTTGTCAAAATGTGGGGGAGGTATTTTTGACAGATTAAGACTGAGATCAGACTGTGAACGTTCTTAAAAATTATGAAAATTGCCCCTATGGTATGAGCTGTAAGTACATAACAAAAGACGATCGTTTGCTACGATTTTCTACAAAATCTTATTAGGTACTAGTAAGTTTTACTATCATATTCTAGTGACCTGCCCGTGCATCGCACGCTTTTAACGATTTAAAAAAATAGAGATTTCTTTATTATAATGTAAGTATAATAGGCATAATTATATTGTACACACCTTCCGGAATAAATTCCCTGAATGATGATGAAAACTGCAACAAAATTCGTTGTATGGTTTAAAAGATCACACGAAATGCGATTTCAATTTATAATTTATGTATAACTAGCAGCGCCCCGTGGTTTCACCCGCATAAGTGTCGATCCCGTGGGAATATTGACATAAAAAGTAGCCTATATATTAATCCAGGGTGTCAGCTACCTCCATACAAAATTTTATCAAAATTGGTCCAGCCGTTAGAGCGTGAAGAAGTCATCATCTGCCTAGCCTTTTCCCAACTAAGTTGGGGTCGGCTTCCAGTCTAACCGGATGCAGCTGAATACCAGTGTTACCAGTGTTTTACATGGAGCGACTGCCTATCTGACCTCCGCAACCCAGTTACTGGGTAATACGATACCCCTTGGTAAGACTGGTTGTCAGACTTTCGGGCTTTTGACTACCCGTAACGACTGTCAAAGATCCACGAATGACAGCCGGGACCAACGGCTTAGCGTGCTTTCCGAGGCACGGAGGGGTCTCGACATGTAAAGATGGTACCCATCCACAGACCAACCGCGCCAAACGTAGCTTAACCTGCCTATCGATTCTATAAAAATCTCACCATGGTAACATAGGTGAAGTGAACTATCAATGGAGGCAATCCCTAACATCAGGTGGAATGACAGCTCACTTCACCTTAGTTTTCACGGTGAGATTTTTACAGAATAGCACTGCAGATCGATCGACCTGTGCGACTGTTATTATTTAGACACAGGCTCCAAGCAGTTTAGACTGTTGTACACCGCTTTGGTTCGAAGCAAACTCGAGTCCAGCGCCTGTGTTTGGCACCCCTATAACGCGGCCCAAACATTGATGCTGGAAAAAGTACAGAAAACTTTTTTAAGATGCCTCTTCCAAAGGTTATACCATTTCTTTCCCTATATGTACCCTACCAACTATCTTTTAGGGACGTTGGGCTTTAACTCGTTGGAGGTAAGAAGAGGCTTTGATCAGCTCACGGTAGCCTGTAAGACCTTACGGGGACGTATCGACTGCCCAGAGCTCCATGGCCTTTTCTGCCGACTATTTGTGCCCGACAAATACATCGGACACCGTCAGAGCCGCCGGCACAATCTGTTTGCGCAACTGCCATGTAAAACTGTAGCCAGAGCCGAGTCCCCAGTCTGTCGTACTCTAAAGGTGCTAAATGCCCTTCTGACTGCCAACCCTGAATGTGATATATTTGCGGATGAATGGAGTAAAATTATGCGTATATGTTTGGTGTTCTGTGAGAGAAAGTATGCAAGAGAGTCCACTGTGCCATGTTAGTTTTAAATTAAACTATATTTAACGTAATTATTGTCAACGTAAATTGTCTCTATGTTAATTAATGTAATTGGTGTTGTACCGTTTTAATTAACTATAAATAAATAAATAAATCGATTCTGTAAAAGTATCACCGTGATAACATAGGTGAAGTGAGCTATCAATGGAGGCAATCCCTAACATCAGGTGGAATGACAGCTCACTTCACCTTAGTTTTCACGGTGAGATTTTTATAGAATAGCACTGCAGGTTAGAGCGTGAAGAAGTAACAAACATATAAATAAACACACACACACTCACAAACTTTCGTCTTTATAATATTAGTGTGATGTCCCTCTAACAATGTTTGTTACGTTGCGTCGTCCTATTCAATATTCTCCTTTTTTCTCAATATTTATTATAATGAATGGGCTAAAACATTTAAGCTAAATTGATGGTATGAAAATACCATCAATTTAGCTATCGGCAGCTGCGTAGACTTTATCACTACATAGTATAAAACAAAGTCGCTTTCTCTGTCCCTTTGAACGCTTAGATCTTTAAAACTACGCAACGGATTTTGATGCGGTTTTTTTTAATAGATAGAGTGATTCAAGAGGAATGCTTATATATATAATACATGCATGCATGTGATGTCGTAAATAAACACATTTTTTTGCGCTTACTTTTCAAACGCTGGCTGAACCCTACGAGATAGGTCAAAATAATGTACTACAGTATTGTACACCTTAAAAAGGTCTACAAAAAAGTCTACGATGGTATATGTCTATGTCTTAGGGATAACCCACAATAATCATTTTTTATCCTTTACTTTTTACGAGAAATAATGGCTTATTTACGAAGCGATTTTAAGCAATACAGCATTAATCCTTATCCAATTAAGTAGATAAATATGATCCTTTACAGTATGTAATTTAAATTAATATTTTCGAAGATATTACAGATTTAAAATGCAGGGACATAGCGGTTGCTGCGGTACCGGCCGCAGCGGCGCGTGCTGGCATTCTTGAAATACCAGCATGCTGTTCTCTAAGGATACAGCCTTGCGGGCAGCGCTGTCGCGGTGGGTTTGACAGTTGCGACAGCGCTGTCCGCAAGGCTGTATCCTTAGAGAATAGCTCCCCTGTACTTAGTATCAGTATTGCACCCGTGCGAAGCCGGGGCGGGTCGCTAGTACGTAATAAAGAGTTCTTTTAAAAAGTCACATTATTTTTTTTACCAACCCGCACTGGGCCCGCGTGGTAGATTACGGCCCACTGCCTCTCATCGAGAGGAGGCCTGTGTCCCAGCAGTGGGAACATTATGGCTGATTATGTTTTTTTTTTTAATAATTTAAATACAGAAGAAAAAGGCTTAATAATCGATTCTCTTAAGTAAAGATTTTCATTTTGGACTACTTTTATATGGGATAGTCATTAAGTATACCCTTATTGTCACTAGCCAATTTTTCAAATCATAAAAAAAGACAAAATTTTTTGATAACATTTTTATTTTAGCTAAATCAACCACAATAAAATTTAAAAAAATCACTAAACTTAGTAAATAATGTTACCACCACATCCACCCAACCCTAATCTGCCTGCAAGAGGACCAGGTCCAAAGGAAGCTGCAGTAGGGGAGATAGGGGCAGCTGGGAAAGTAGCAGCAATCGGAGGAATGGTAGCATCGCTCACTATAGCAGTAACACCATTACCGCAGGAGTGGTTGATGTTTCCAGCACCAGCAGAAGGCATTGCTCCCTCCATGTCAGTTGTACCCACGAACGGCAGATCTCCTGCCAAAGTCAGAGGACCTTCGAACACGTTCTCAGATAGGATAGTAATACCAGTTGGGGCTATAGCAGAGGCGCTGGTCACGGCTAAGCTACCGCCGCTCGTGGCTGCGAACTCCAAAGCAGGGGAGTACAGTCCATCACAAGCTAGGCCTCTGCCTACCAATCCAGGAGCAGCCAGGCCGTTGTTCAACAAACCGGGTCCTGCCAAAGTAGATAGACCAAGACCTAAGCCGTAGGGAGTGCCGATGCCAACACCAGAAGCATCGACAGCAGCACGGCTGGTGCAGGATTGGCTGAAGGCGATCTAAAAATAGAAATAAATATGAGTTAGAATGTTGTACTGCAGACACAGGAAACTGCTAAAACAAAATAAAAAACTGAAGAGCTAGTTTGTGATACCAAATAAAACTAACTTTAAATCCTTTTGCTAGCGGGATGACTATCATAGATCGTATCGTCATTCATAAAATTGGTTTTAAAACATTTAACGATTTTACATTCTAAATTGAATTCAATAACAACAAGTAGATTTGTGAGGTTCGTATACTAGTTAGTGATAAGATCAACAAATTAAAGGAATAAGTAACTGATTATGAAGTTCATAACATAAATAATTCGATCAGATCGAAACTAATTACGAAATTTTACCTGGATGAATAACGCCTGAGCGCAGAGGAAGAGGAGAGCCTTGACTGCCATTTTGTGTTAATGTATTAGTTCCTTGTGCTGTAACTGGTACAAGAATGATGTTCAGCATCACTGCTGGTAGTTTATATATACCCTTTTATCAGCATTATTACATAGAATTGCGTTAATAGTTGTAAAATATGGGTAATAATATTGTATAATAAACAATCTATTCAAAAGAAAGTCACGTAATACTTACATGATGTTACTAATGCATTCGATAATAATTACAGTAATTATTTCAAATAGTATAATAGGCAACGTTTTTAAGTAAGTATAAAAGGGTGGAAATAGTTCCAGTTCATCATTTAGTCTCTCGTTGATCAAACATGTCTTCCTTCTCTGTTCTGTTGCTCTGCATCCAAGCTTGCTTGGTGCAGGTGAGTCAATTCTTCTTAAATTCTTGTTCGTGCTGACAGACTAAGTATCCATGTCTTCTTATTTATTTGACTGGGTCTTTTAGAAGTTTCTACCACTGGTTTGAAAAGTCGTCGTGCGTTCAATAAAATCATTACACGCTCCAAGGTGTGAATCGCGTAGATCCCTTCTTATAACCAGCAGATTGGACACAACAACAAAATACTCTCTTGCTGCAAATGTTCGTAGATGGTGGAAAATGAGGAAGGTGGAAATTTGTTTAGTGTAGTCGAAGCAGGTATTCCAAGGATTCCTGGGTTTTCATATGTGTGTTATGCGACACCAAGAACTTACATCAAACACTACATTTCCAGAAATGCTGAAGCCGTTGTTAATCCTTTGTTTGTGGAGGGATATTTTACCTCCAAGGATTTTTTTAGAGAGTACTGCGCTTTCGATTGCTGCTACCCTTTCTGGTACTAAGAAGAATGAGTACTTTATAAAGTAATATCTACAAGGTGAAACATAATTAACGCAAGACCTTATACACCCCAATTAGAGTAATAAGTTAAAAGCATAATACCTACAATGACCAAAACTTATTTTTTTAAAGCTTGCTATTTTTATTAAGAAAATCGCGTTGACACTAGCATTACTTTATGCATTTAAAATTGAGTCTTGAAATAGGATTTAATTTTATTTGGCTCAATCGGCGGTTAGTATGAAAAATTCATAATTTTTGTAAAAAGTACCTATATTAAAAGTTACTGAAATCGATTCAGTAGTCAATTATGAACAAACTACTTTCAGGACTTGCGTTTGTTCTGTTACACCTTGTATAAAGAATTAAATATTTTATTTATAATAACTCATATTATCGTATCATGTCATGTCGTGTCGTGTCATCCGTTGGGGTAGACGTGTTCTTGAGTGGAGACCGCGAATTGGTAAATATAAGGTCGGGCGCCCTCAGGCTGGTGGAGCGACGATCTTCGCATGATGGCTGGTAGCAGCTGGATGAGAGTTGCCGAAAATTGAGTTGTATGGCGTGCAATAGGAGAGGCTTATGTCCTGCAGTGGACTGCTATAGACTGATGATGATGATGATCGTATCATGGGTTGTTTTTAGTAAGCAGGACACTTGCCCGAAAGATACTTGCGCGAATGGACTTGTGTGTGAAAGGCCACTTGCGTGAAAAGACATTTCGCGAATAGACTTTTCATCACGCTACGAGCCTAAGACAACTCGAGAACGAAAATAAAAACAAAAAGAGCGCTAAGCGAAAACGAGGTAAGTAATAACGTGGGTTGGAGATGCGATGCGATTTTGTTGATTGAGGGCCGTTGGAGTTTAATAAAAATGTGGCTGTTATTTTAGTATATTTTGTATCTTTCGACTTCCACACGAACGAAGTCGCGGGCAGAAGCTAGTGAACTGTAATCTTATTTTTGCGGTCGGTGTAATTAATACTGTGCATGCGTAAATATTTATCCCAGCTTGGAAACTACTCTCGAAATAACAAATCACTCGAAACAATTAAGAGAAAAAAATAGTGCATTCACTTACATATTATTCCACCTACTTATTTTTTTTTTTTGCTTAGGCCTATTCTATTCCACAGCTGGACAAAGGCCTCCTTCAAGTCCTTCCAGGAACTTTCTTCCCGGGCCACTCCAAACCAGTCCTCACGGTATGCGTTCGTGTCGTCTCGCCATCTCTTTCTGGGCCAGTGCCGAGTCCATTCTAGCTCCATTCTAGTCCATTCTAAACTAGTGTGTCTCATTAAAAATTGCAAGATACGAGACGATACCGAACTAAACTCGGTACGCTACGTCTTGCTACGCCGTAGCACGTGGATTGCTACAGCGTAGCAAATACGTTGAGATCGTGCTACATGTTCTTGTTTTTTCAGTAAGAGTCTGACACTCCCTTCTGCTCTACCCTGAGCGGGAGGGGTCATTTGATGATTTCCCATCCACAAAAAAAAAAGCACTATCTTTATTATTTTTATAAGCCTTTTATTATCCACTGAAGCATCCTATTAACTAATAACGTTCGACAGCAATCAAACTATGTATTTTGATCTTCTGGGAGAAAAGCATCTTATTAATTGTGATGAGTAGAAAATCGACATTTATCATAATAATTATGTCCCCTTACTGACAAGGAGACGAAGCAGTAACACAATTTTCAAAATATCTTGAGCAAACATGCAGCAAAATTAAAGAACAAAGTCATCAGTGTACAAATACAAAATGAGTATGTACTATCTCACACACACACATCCTCACATATTTCTATCGCACCCATGCATACATTCATAGCCCACCCTCACGCGTACAACAAAATAATAAATAAAAGCAGTTATTACTTACATTTTCAACTCTACATAACCTTACTCCATATTGATAGCCTTATGTTCATTGTTATTGCCCCAATTATGTAATTAGGTTCTCTAACATAACACACACAGAAAGGTTTTTTGGAGGGTTCGAAGTAACAGAGAACACTGACTCCTAAGTTCCATTATTAAGCTACCTTTACTATCTAAACTTGTAACCTAATCTCTAAGTATTTATGTAAAGGTTATCTGTTTCAATAAAGTTATTATTATTATTATATTATTATTACTATAAACTACAATATTACAGTCAGCTGTTACTAAGTCAGCATTTCGGAGCGCATTTGCGAACTCGACGCGGGCTGACAACGCTGTCGGCTTCATTGCAAACTCATTATTCGGAGTACTCGATCAAGAATTCGCAAAAAAGTACAATAGTGACATTGACCTCGTACAAAGTAATATAAACCACCTAAGTCAGCTTTATAGAAATCAGACCGGTCATTAAAGTGGAATATAATAATTATATTAAGAATAAACAGCGCCACCAACATATTCCAGAAGGAGATCGATGTAATATTTATTCATCAAGACTTGAAATTGGCGCCGATTCCCTTGTTCACAAACTAAACTAATTTTAAGTTCAGTACATATTTTTCTTTCTATTTCATTAAGAAAAGGACAGAAGATAAATATTAGTTTAATCCTGTCAAAATTGGCTACAAATAATACGCCAATTTACGTCAGGTGCTGACTTATTTGACAGGACTAAACCAATATTTATCTTCTGTCCTTTTCATAATGAAGTAGAAAGAAAAAGATGCACTGAACTTAAATTTAGTTTAGTTTGTAAACAACAGAATCGGCGCCATTAGCAGTATTGGCAACTTTCAATATGATACAAAACTTAAAGCGAATTCAAGATGCTTTTCTTGACACCACAACAGCTTTGCGGGGAGTTACAAATTTTGTCTGGTCAAATATCAAAAGTGCTAGCATTACCTGTAGATGACATCCAATTTAACCTGTACAAGATCTACAGATTTTTGAAAGTCAAAGCAAGGATGACGGAGGCATATTTCATATTAGAAATTAGCTTACTTTTAACCATTAGCATAGCTATACAATTTGATACTAAATTAACAAAAGCATGATCAGCATTAAGGCCAGGAGTCTCAGAATCGACCTATTTTGATTCAACATTAAACAATCAAATATTCTTTGTTTTGATCTGATAAAAATATATGTTGTAGTTCAATAAACATTCTTGATTATTCTATGGTTCAAAACACGATATTTACAACTTCACTCGATCATAAAAAATCGCAAACAAATCGAAAATAGGGAAGTTTTTTATCGTTTTTCAAGTCGTACTTGAAGTAGACCAAAGTTTTACTCTAAAAAAATATGTCAAAAAATAGGCAATGATGTTTAGAAGAATATTCTACGGCTATTTTTTTTCAAAACAGATTTTTATTGTTTTGACAAGATATAATATAACAAAGCGGCCCGCGCGCTTCGCTTTAGTAGCCGGCCAGTGTTGCCAACTTTGGGGTTTTCCCCCTAAATTTAGGGGGAAGAAATGTTAAAAGGGGGATTTTTAGGGGCAGAAATTTTTTGGGGATATTTCTAGGGGCTTCAAAAAACATGTGCAATTTTAATCGAACAATAGTAGGAATAGAATGACATCACCGCACCGCGACTTAGTTCTCGAATGAATGAAACGAACGTGGCCTGTGCGTGGAATGGAACCAACTGCGCTGCTGTGTCAATCTAAAATCAACTTAGTGAGTTTCTATGTCTGTTTAGTACCCCTGACCAACAATTTTTCACGTGATAACGTCTTATAAATCGATGAACACCGGCTGCACGCACGCACGAAAAAGTGTCAAGTTCCGCTTGAGCCTGAGCGTGCAAGCGAGAGCGCGGAACGAGCGATATAGAGGCACGATCGGCCCAAGCGTTGGCTTGTGTCACATTTATTCATCAATGTTTCTATATGACGTTATCACGTAAAAACATCGTCCGTAAACCGACTTTATAGACAACCAATTTTTTTCATTTCAATATATATTTTGAAAGATATGACAAGCTAAAAAACACTGGACTACGTTCAAATGAAGGTTTACACATGCTGGAGAACTGTATATAGTCATAAATCTCTTTAGTTTTCAAAAGTTACAGTGTATTGTATTGCCAGGGCAGTTGCGAGCCTCGATCTTTTCATATTCATTTCCATTCATTTATTTATCCGTATCTTTCCGTAACTATGCCTTTTGTACCTAAAATATCATTCTCTATCTACGGTTTGCACCTCAGACCTCAGTCTGAGAGGTTTGCACATCTGTTTTATGATTTATTTTCCTAATCCTTCGCTCCGTGACATCTGACAGGTGACAACCTGACAACCTGACGTAATGACGTTTGTTTATGTTTTCGTTTGTTATTGTGGAGGTCTCTTGACTAATACCTATGTGTTTTATTTTATGAGTTACGAACGAGTTAGGGAGTTAGGAACTACATGAAAGAAATTTAACTTGAGATAATTAGGGTTTTTTAGGGGGATTTTTAAGAAATCTTGGGGGTAAATTTTGGTATAGGTTGGTAACACTGTAGCCGGCTAGGCGTCTCCGAGGCAGGATCTGTGTCGCTTTTACTGGCTCGCCGCGTTCTTCCGCTAATCGATCGAAATATACGTTATATTATTGTTATTTTCCGTGTTTGTATATTAGTTTTAAAAATAAGCCTGTAAATATTGTTTTTAAGTTCTAGTGTTAATAATTAAACAAGATATTAGTTTATGTTGTAAAATATAGTGGTATTTAAGATTAAATTATGGGGAATAAAAACAGAAGAAAGAAAAAAATATCCAGGATTGAACTGCGGAAGCTTAAAAAAAAAAGGTAAGATTGATTATTATTTTTCTACATATTTATACCTACAACCTTTTAAAAAACGACGCGACAGAGCAATATTGTAGTTGTATAGGTAATTATGTATTTACCTACTTGCTTTCGTCACAGTACTAGCAGACAGTAGCAGGTAGGTAACTAGGTACCATAAATTTACAATTATACTAATATCAAAGTAAATATAAACTACTACTCCATTCACAATAAGATTACACATTTAAACAAACCTTTTTTACAGCTTGTTCAAACGATTTTGACTTCTATTAAGTAGGCATAAGGATGGCATTAAAAGCAAAAAAGTGCTTACAATAATAACTGTTTACTGCTTTTAATGACATCCTTATGCCTACGGAATAGAAGTCAAAATCGATTGAACAGACGGTAAAAAAGGTTTGTTGAAATGTCTTATCTTATTGTAAATGGAGTTTAGTTGATATTTTAGTTTTTATGGACAAAACAGTAGCACAACTATAACAAAGATAATTTTTGCTAATAAAACTTTTTATCTTTGCAGTTCATCGATACCAAGATGTAAAGGCGTATTTACAAAAAAAATGCACAGGCGAACAGTAAGTACCTAATCTACAATTCGATTTTTTACCCGACTTTCAAAAAGGAGGAGGTTATTATGTTCGACTTTATGTATGTTTTTTTTTTATGTATGTTCTGTTCACTGATTCTCCGTCAACTGTGGACCGATTTTCAAAATTCTTTTTTTATTTGAAAGAGTATGCTCCCGAGTTGGTCTCATTGTCACCAAATCGGAATCTGATGAGGGAATCCTATGGAAATCGAGGGAAACCCTCAAATTTTGTAGGCACACCTATAGCGATTTGGGTAGGTATTTTTTATAGTAGCTCGTGCATTTGCTTTCAGAAAGCACCATTCGGTGAAGTGGAACTGATGATGAAGTCCACAGATGGCCATCGGAACTACTCGATAGTAAATATTTCACGGGTTGCGATTCGATTAGGTACTTTAATGTGGTTGCTAAGCACAATGGAGCTGATGGTGACTTCTCAATCAGCTCCTGTTCTTATAAGGAGAACTCCTCAACAATTAACGTTCCTGTATCGGGAAAAGCAATATTTTGTAAAAGGTGATGAGCAGTTGACATTAGGCTATTATAACTTAGATTAGTTACAAACTGGACTACTAAAAAATGAAAAATAAAAACTTTTTTACAAAAAACAACCGACTTCCAACAAAACACTACAAAATGAAAAATAACTTTAATTTCGGAAGTCGGTCTCAATAAAAGAAAATGCGGAACCAACGTCACCGACTTTTTATTCAGTATTTGCTTCTCGCTCAGGCGCAATAGGTAGGTAGACATGTACTTACCTAATGCATCAACTCAAGTCTACTCTACAAATTATAATAATAATGCAAGGTTGTTGATGTTGTTGTAATTTTATACAAAATAGTGACTAGAATGTATGTAGATATCTGTTACCTCCTGACTTACCACTCGACTTACCGACTGACTTAACGACTTTGGTTAGTTTTAGTTTTGATTGTAATATCTTGAGTCAAATAAAAAGCAACTTTTTTCTTTTTATTGTTTCAGTGACAGTCATGATTCATATGATTTTACTGTTGAAGTGGAAAACAAGGAAGATGACTTTCAACCCGTTTCAGGACGCAGAATTGTCGACATAAATTTTATTTTGCGAAAACTGCAAGAGAAAGTAGGAATGAACGCGGCATGCCAATTATAAACCGTGTATGGCAAGACAAGGAAAATGAGCAACCAGATAAATGCGCATCCAGTACACACTCTCTGCCTCAACCAGCACCCTAATTGCGAAACACACTATCGATCTCAATTTGGATAATTTTGAAGCATATTGCTAATCCGTTGCTTCATATGTTCGAAAAATGTGTCTGCTCAACAATGTAAAACACGCAATGAACGTTGTTGATCTGTCAAAATGAAACCCATTGCTACTAATAGTGTGTTACGCAATTACCCCGCTGATTTGCAGCAACCAGAGGGGTAATTCTCGTAATTTTTAAGAACGTTCACAGTCTGATCTCAGTCTCAATCTGTCAAAAATACTTCAAATTTCCTTACATTTTGACAAGTTTTTGACATTTGTTTGTCGCCGAGATGAGACTGCGACTAGATTTTGAACGTTTTAAATTAGCAGAATTGGCCTACTGGTCCAAGCACGCTCGTGATTAATATTTATGATTTTTGATTATTTTTTGAGTAAATGATTAAGTTATTATTATATATTTTAAAAAGTATTTCTTATTTCTAATAAATAATTTATTGTCCTGTGTATTATATTGTAATGAGTTTTATCAGAATTTATTTAGTCCAAAGTAAGTAAGTAAGTATGTAAGTAATAATAAATAACTAGCTTATGCCCGCGACTTCGTACGCGTGGATTATAAATTAGTTATAAAACATACATGTGAAAACTAAAGCTACGGAATATAAACTCCTGTCAAAATCCTTCCAGTAGTTTATTATCAGACAAACATTCTAAAAACTGGATCGTAAGGAAGCGCTGTAACAGTCATGAAAGAAAAGAGGTAACAATTAAAAAAGAAACATTTGTTGGTAGGTAATAAAGTGATTTATGTTGATAAGTACCTATACTTATATTTCCCAAAAACTAAACACTCGAAATATTAACATGAATTCCGTAAAACAAAGTTAACTGTTCCTACTGTTACAATTTTAAACTGTGACGCAAAATTTTTGCACAGCGGGGTCAGCGAGTTCATTTGAACTGCGCGCTCGCGGGACTTGCCACGCGAGGAGGGGGGTAACGCTAAATGCCTACTGCGCTCGAATATCCTGGCCTTAAACCAGCGTCAGAATATGTCGCGATCAACCTAAGAAGAGATGCATATATTTTGTCAGCGAGCATTAGTGATCTTCAAAGCTGTGAGTATCAAGCAGAAAGTTACCTTTGTCGTCTGCAGGGACCTGTCAGGAGCTTAGATCCTGATGAAAAATTATGTGAAGCTAGCTACTTGCAGAGTGAATAAATCTAAGTGCGAAAACATATGGATCCCGTTACACGACTTTTCTACCTCTTTGTATTTCTGTTGTGACACTCTTTGCGAGTCATGTGTGACGACGGTCTATAAGCGCGCCAAGTCAGCAAGGCCGGACTTATTCAACTTACTAAGCAGTGCATTGTAAAGGGTCATGATATGACATTTTATGCTTATCGGCAATTTTAAATTACGCTCAACCTTGAACCAAACGTTTTCGACACAAAATTAAGTCCAAGAAATAATTTTATCAGCAACCTCACGCAACCTATCCAGCATTTTAAAAATTATGAAGTGGATTACGATACCACAAAGATAAAAACTCCCTAAAGCATATCGGTTAACAAATCAAATCAATTAAAGAATCAAACTCAAACTCAACGCTTTTATTTCAAATAATCCAATTATAGGCACTTTTGAATTGTCGGTCAGTCAGAAAGATGAAGCTTGCCCATTCCAAAACGTAGGTACCAGTGGAGAAGAACGGGCAAGAAACTCCACGGACGCAGTCAATCAATTTCAATCTCAATCAGCTCAGCAGCCAGATTTCCTAACGACACATATTGTGAGACTGTGTTTTATGGACTTTAGCAGCAGCTATCGCTGTGATCAATATGGTTACTGAGGATATAATTATGGTTACTGAGGAGAAGGTGTCTGCGTGTCTCAATCAGCTCAGCAGCCAGATTTCCTAACGACACATATTGTGAGACTGTGTTTTATGGACTATAGCAGCAGCTATCGCTGTGATCAATATGGTTACTGAGGATATAATTATGGTTACTGAGGAGAAGGTGTCTGCGTGCATCCAGAGACGGACGGACAACGTACCAGTTTGAGTGTGTGTATATAGCAATCTGAGCCTGAAAAAGGCTCTAGTGGCAGTGCGCGAAATCTGCCTCTATCTAAGATGTAAGTGTAAGCGATAATGCTCGCGTATCTACTTTTTCTAAACAGTAGTCTAGCTTACGTTTAAAAAGGCAAGACATATTGACGTCACCTCTTGCCAAAAGACAATCGGTATCTTTTATTAATGACTCAACTACCCGAGCGTTTAGTTATAGTTTACTAGCTGACCCCGCAAACGTCGTTTCGCAAAAAAAAAAATAGATAGAGCCGATTCTCAGACCTACCCAATATGCACACAAAATTTCATACAAATCGGTCCAGCCGTTTCGGAGGAGTATGGTAACTAACACTGTGACACGAGAATTCTATATATTAGAAGATAATGTACATTGTTTTATCACCTTGTAAATCATTCATCATCCAACACAGTAATAATCTTGTTTAGCGTAAACCCACACTCACGTAACCATTAGCATTGTATAAAGAGTGACTCAAAGTCAAAGTCAAAGTCAAATCATTTATTTCAAATAGGCACTTAAAAGGCACTTTTGAACGTCAAAATTTAAAATGAAAAAATAGAATTGATTCTAGTCGCCCATTCCAAAATGTAGTTTTCGTGTGGAGAAGAATGGGCAAGAAACTCCACCGTTACTCTTTTAAAATGTTTTACAAATTTTTGTATACATTATTTATATAATTATATGTGAAGACGATGCACCTAAAATAAAATTTAGTCTACCAAAAATGGTAAAAGAATTAAAAATATAACAGACTGGTAAATCAATTATGTGATAGATACATGGTGTCCACATATTTACAAAGATTGAAAAAATTTTACTAGTATTTTAAAAAGTGTGTGAGTTACATTTGTCAAAGAATGTAAAAAACAATGTAAAAAAAAAAATGTGTATGTATAAATTAAATTAGCAACCAGTTTGATTTTGTCTAGACTTTAACTCATTTCTTCCTCTCGCGAGTATGTTCGATGCAATAATTACGATCGAACACATTTTACTGATCTAGCTAAACAATTACGCCACACTAAGTGCGACGTGGTCCCGCTTGGGCGGAGCACCGCGCGCCGTGTTCTCGTAGAGGCGATCGGCAGCGGCGGCGACCTCTCACGCCCGGCCCTGGTTCAAGCCATGGTCCGGGGTGAAAGGGAGTGGTAGACAGTCACCTCCTTCTGCGAAGCAGTCAAGCTAGCGAAGGAGGTGGCGGGACGGTTGAGGGCGAGATCCTCACGTCCCAGCCATCGCGGGAGACGCTCCGGGCGTCGGGAGCCGCGTGACGACTCCCGGCCACCGTAGGCGCGGGTCTGCGGGCGGAGAGTATGTGTAAGTATGGGTTGTGCCGGACGGCGCGTACGTGTTCCATGCGCGCCTCAAAGAGATGTCAGCATCATAAGGAAGGGGCCCGTAAGGGCCGTAGCCTACCGGGGCAGCGGGATTGTCCGAAAGGGTTACTGCTACCCCGGAACATAAAGGGCTAAGGAAGGAACACGGGTGGGTTTTAGTCAGTAAGAGTCTGACACTCCCTTCTCCTCCACCCAGAGCGGGACGGGTCATTTGATGATTTCCCATTCACAAAAAAAAAAGTGGTATCAGTGCATATTCGGACAGCGAACCAGGTACATTGCGGGCCGTGCCGCAATATAAATAAAGTTTCAATATTTATGAATGAAACATACATTAGGTAATATAGACCTGACCTGCCTTAAACATCAACACTTGTGACGTCAACGTGCCGTTCGAGTATTGAAGCACGTACGGCTTATACACGAGTGGCGCGTTATCATGTAGACGCGTCGGCGGCGGCCGTGCTGTGTAATTTGATATTGAAATGTTTTTCAACCGCGATGTTGGTTTACCATTGGTTTTATCATATTCAAATGACATATTTTGCCAATACAATAATAAACTAAATAGATTATTCATTAAGGGGATAAAGTAGTGTCTTAAGTAGCGGCCGCTATATTGATTCCGGAACATAACGAAGGATTCTATGGTTCCCAAGCGCAGCGAGGAAGCTCTGAGTTAACTCCTGAGCGAAGTGACGTAATTAAGACTAGAATTCTGAGTGCGGCGAGGGATTCAAGCTCGCCCAAGACAAAGACACTTTTACTTTTATTCCCTAGGAGATTACTTTTCGCATTTACTGCGAGGAAATAAAAACCAATTCGCTTTCGAATTGGAAGCTTTTGGAACTGTTAAATAACCGGTAATTTATACCTAATTATGTGCAGTTTTATGCACAATTTTATCAATTCATTTTATTCATCCATTTATTTCAGGCATCAAGGTCCATATAAATAATATTAATATAACTTAAAAATACTATAAATACATACAACATTATAATTACACTAAAAAACTAACTAACGCACACGAAGTGTCTGCGTCGTTTCGCTGACTGGTGTCATATAGCCAGCCACAAAACCGGCGGTACACAACACCCTTCGGCCAGAACTCTTCCTTGAGGAACTTCTCGAGCTGATGTGTTGGAACACGCACCACGAACGAGTTGAAGTTCATGTTGTGACGCGACTCCAACTTCTCGACCCTCAAAGTCCAGTTGGTCTTTACACGCATGTCCTCCACGATCTCCTCAACGTTCGTGGAGTGGTGCAGTTTGGATACGTACAGCTGCGTCGTCGAGATTGCCGGATGCAGCAGCATGTTGGGCCTTGCCGGCATGGTGTCGCACTGGTTCCGACAAGAAAGCTTCTTCTTCTTCTCCTTCTCCACCTTGATGAAACCATCCTTGTTGCACTCAATCTCTCAATCAATCACTTATCAATACTCATGCTATTTCATAAAAAAGACAAAAAAAATGTATTCGAAAATATGATGCCCAAATCCGACATTCTAACGCTAACAGCAACCGATCAGCTGTTGCGATGTCATGCCGCCATTACCGCCACAGATAGAAGCAGCGGTTGGGCAAGTGAGATAATTTGATTGGTAATATGCAGAAAATCATTGTATTTACTGTTGTAATTATTTTTGTTTTATCTATTTAATTAATACACATTCATGTTTCTTATTAATCCACTGTAACATCTCTATTAAATTACGTAATTTTTATTATAATTTGTTCGCGGATGGCAACTAAAACCTATGAAGTGACAACTCTTTGGTCGAGTTGTAATTTAATAGCAATTTTTTTTTTCGAGGTAAAAGTTTTCGTACAATTTTTTTTTCGTACAAATTTAAATCGCGTTATTCACCAGCGGGTCGATAATGAAATCATGTGCTGCATGACATATAATTTGACGTTAGCGAGCAGGTGGTGTGAAAATAAATGATTGTTCTTTAAAAAATGTACCGTAAGCTTAACAGGGACTATTTAAATTATACATCAAAATATATTGCAACATTTTTTTTTTAAACACAGTCATTCAACTATCACCACAAGCTTACCTAATACAATAGTGTACTTAAAGTTATAATAACTTAAAAAAATAATTAATAATAATAATAAATTGTTTATTACCACAAAGTTCAAGTACAGATGCCAGCACATCAAGACTATAATCTTTCAGATTACTTCAATAGATTTTCAACTTTATCGCCAGAGCACAAGGTTTAAAGTTGACAGTTTAGCTTGATGTGCTGGCGTCTGTACATTGCACTGCCGATCGATTCTGTAGAAATCTCACCTTAATAACTTAGGTGAAGTGAGCGTGAAGTAATCTATCAATAGGGGCGATCTCTAACATCAGGTGGAGCTCACTTCACCTAAGTTATCACCGTGAGAATTTTACAGAATAGCACTGCTGTATACAGTTAAAGATCTTAATTTAGCATTAGGTAGATAAGTACAACAGGTCCCCTAAACTAGGCTAGGCACATGCCTAGCCTAGTACAGAGACACAGATACAGATCTTAGGGTGCAGTACCCGGCTATATTATATGCTTGTATGATTCTATTGTGGCAGACTTGCCAGTGGACTGCAGTGGCGAAGGGTGAATTTATGACAGAAGTAAGCCGGAGCAAAAAAAAAAATTCAATAAAACGTTTCATTATACATATTTCAATGATGAATTGACTATAGAGTGGTTGTATTCTGAATTTTCGAAGGGTAGCCGGCGGGAACCGAGTTGTATGGTACCTTCGCTACTGGTGGACTGAGTCAAGTGGGTGCATTTTTGATCTTGTGGTCAACTTTATAAATGTGAGAGTGAGAAAGTGAAGATGATGTGAGAATTAGACTTACAATCATATTATTATGAACAATCAAGAGTAATTTTACAAAATACGGCCCAATTGAATTCACTCAGAGTTGAAGCAGACAATCTGTTGTGACATCATATTGAGTGTATACAGCGCGCGCGTCAGCGGCGCGTGCTGCAGCGTGTGCTAGCGGGTGGCATCCACAACATCATTTTATTGAATCATTATATATTAACCTCTGGTATGTCGGGGCATAGACCTACGCGCCAAATTTTGTATCCGTAAACTGTCGGAACGTATATATACGACCAATTTACATGCGATTTACTTCAATTTATTTCGCGATTACTACGCCACAGACAAGACAATCAACGCATCGACGGCGCGCGACAGACCAGAGGTTAAACATGATACATCACAATAAGGATTTATGGTTTTACATATACCTAGATAATATATTAAACTTATGGACTTAATAATAATAATATGTACAAGTATATAAAAAGGAGGGGAAATAATCAATGGGCGTCAAAAAAATACGTCCGCATCGCTGTCAACAGGAAACGTGCCCAAAAGGCTGACAGCATTGCCCCGTTGTATGGCAATGCTGATTCTTTGGCCAAAAAATAGGATCATAGGTTGAGTAACCATTTTCTTTTAAATTCTCAGTAACGTCTGCATCCACAGCCGTGGCCTCCATAGCCGACTCCGAGAGCGGCAGGAGCGATGGCAGCAGCGCCAGGACCATAGCCAGCGCCGCGCCCATAGGCACCTGCAGCGCCATAGGCAGCACGAGAAGGAGCTATGCTCTCGATAGCAGTGATACCGTTACCGCAGCTGTAACCGACGGCACCAGCACCAGCATTGGGCAAGACGCTTTCCAAAGTCACAGTACTCACGAACGGCAGGTCACCAATCAAAACCACCCCACCGTCATCTACATTTTGAGACGCTACGAAGACGCTATTGGGAGCGAAAGCAGAGGCGCTGGAGACAGGCAGTCCACCGCCACTGATAGGAATGATCTCAAGAACAGCCAAGCCATTGCCAACGCAGTTACCAGCCAAGCCATTGCCGATCAAACCATTACCTATTATGCCATCACCAATCAAGCCATTGTGGGCCCAGTTACCAGCACAGCCGTTACCGATCAACCCATTGCCAGCCCAGCCGTTTCCGACCGCTCCATGACCAAGACATAAACTGAAAGCAGTCTGTAAACAAGAAATTATAGTATTAGTAAATATTACTTTAAGGCCCCTCGCCCACGACGACTTTTTGTAGCGATGTAGTAGCGACGCTGCCGCGCGTTCGCATCAATACAGTCGCGATGCGGTCGATAGCTGTTTGCCCTCGCCCACACCACGATTCTCAGTCACGATGCAAACGCGATACTGTCGCGTTTCTGTCGCGATGCAAACGCGATTCAGTAACGGCACAAAAATCCACAGTTGCAACGCGTTGAATTGTAGCGCGTTGCAAATGCGACTAATGCGCGTTAGTAGCGATGCAGTCGCGCGTTTACGAAACGCGCGACAGCATCGCTACCGACAGTCGCCATGGGCGAGGAGCCTAACAGCAGACGGCGTCGGTGTCAATGTCATATGATTGTTTAATCGAACACGTAATATAATGTAAGTCAGACGCTTTTAATGTAATCACAATTTCCTGATAGTGAAAAACATATAGTAAAAATCATATAGAATCGTGAGTGACTTATGGTCTTACCGAAACAGTTCAAGGTTGATAAAAAAATTGTGAATGTGCATAAATTCCCGTTTTTGTACAAAACCAACTTGCTTGCTGTGGGCGCAGTGCAACCCTTGGGAAAATCACAAATAAGAGAATGTTATATCTATTGAAAACATAAAATAATAATAAATTATTTCTCACCTGGATGAAGAGCGCCTGAGCGCAGAGGACGAGGATCACCTTGACTGACATTGTAGTTTGTGTTAAAGTGAACTTGAGAATGATTGTCACAAGAATCGATCGACTATTTATACTGAAACGTAGTCCTTATCTAGTTGTGTTGCAGCAATCTGTAGATTTTGAAATAAACTTTTCATACCTTTATCAGTAGTTGCAATCTAAGAAAATAGAAAAAAGCATTTAAGTCCCATCTTGAAATACTTAGTATGCAGTGCTTTGTTTGCAAAGAAAGTCGAAAAAACATCATGGCGTTAAGATAAAAAACGTTTGCACTTTATAAACGTGGTTTAGAAGTGGGAGCATCATTCATTCTTCAGCTTCTCGTTGAAAATAAACAACTTTCACTTACCTTCGCTTTTCTGTTACTTATCCAAGCTTACTTGGTCCTGATTCTTTTGAGTTTTTCCATGATTGCTATTGTGTTTGTCTTTTTCATTGCTGATCTGTAATTCTGGCACTATTTGGTATCCTCAGAATGTGTTCGGATACGGGTGCGGCTACGGAGGACAAATGGCTGCTATAGCTCTTGCTCTGGGTCTGGGCACTGGTGTCTCTCCAGCTACTGCATGTGGTGGTCTGGGTCTTGGTCCTCCTGCTGCTGCATACGGCGGAACCGGTGAAGGCAACGTGGCGGTCATTGGTGAACTGCCAGTCGCCGGTAACACCGCTGTTGCTGGTCAGGTCCCCATCATGGGTGCTGCTTTCGGTGGTGCTGTGCCCGCTGCTGGCGCCGTGTCTATCTTCGGACAATGCGAGTGCGGCTGCAGTTCTCCTATTTACTATTGAATGATGATGATGATGATGATGATGGGACTCCCTTTTCCGCACTTAGACTCCCATTTGGTCCGTTGTGCGTGGGGATACTGACTAATAGAGCCAGCCTAGCTCCGCCCAAAACTCCACAGCTTCCTGAAGCTTCCTGGAAGCTTCACAGGCTTCGCGGAGTGACCTCATTGTTCCGAGGATTTCTTCACGTTGAGAAGCCACAACCTTGCATTCCAGGATGACGTGGGCGGCTGATTCCTCGGTGTCAAGGCTTTTAGTATTGAAACAAAGGTACTTTTCAGATGCGACAACAAAAATAAACGATCATGAAAATGAGCAAATAATTCAATTTTTGGTTAAATCAACCCACAAATATTTTAATAATCCTCTCAATATCAACGGTGATTAGCTAAGTACGTAGGAAATATTATAGTGTACAAACACAAGTGCACTATTTGTTCCATTACTGTAACCTAGTCTCTCTTTTGTCCGATGGGCGGCATTCCGACTCGACTGGGGAGAGATCAGGCGCAGGACCATTGACCAGCGACTTTACTGTGCTATCCGAGGCACGGGCTGCTATTAGGAAACTCGTGGAAAAACCCAATGACATTTTTCCCTACCCGGGAATCCAACCCAGGCCCACACGCCCAGCGTTCGCGCTTGCGACCACGTGATAGACAGGGCAGTTAATTATTATATGACCATAAACCACATGTGACCAGCAAAGCACTTGATATCATTGTTTCCAATAACTTTCCTTCTAGCTAAAAAGGCTCAGTATTTATGAGTGAACAATATAGAAAAGTACGAGCGTAGAGCGTTTCGATGACGTAAAATGGTGATGATGAAGGCCGCAGGAATCTGCTCGATGTGACAAGCACAAAAGCGGTCGAAGTGGCGATGCTTGGGCGGGGCAGAAATGATGATGATTACGAGCGTTTTATTTGAAGTGACAGAACTGAAAGCATTCAGTCAAGACTACATACACAATTGTCGGATGCTGTAGTGAAGATTCAGAGACGTGGATCAAACAGTATTGTAAACGCAAACAGTTTGAAATTCAATTTTTGTTTCGCTATTTTCGCACATACTAAGTACAACATTCTAAGTATCAAAAACACTAATTAAAATAAAGATACTGATTCGACAAAAACTACGATCCAGAAACCACAACACGCTTCGGTATTTCCTTTGGACAATAAAAGCAATTCTGGCACTTCGAAAGAGCCCTGTGGGACCCTAGTTGCTACAAGTATTTTTATCTCGTCGGTACAGATTTACTATTTAATTACTACCCCCACGGAAATTGTTTAGTTTTTTCCATATATTTTGGCTAATCAGTTAAAAGGTGCTCGGTTCTAACATATAGAATATTGTTGAACCAAGCGATCAAAATCCTTAGTAAAATCTAGTTAGTCTTGTGAATGGTTGAATGCTGTGCGGTAGGTAAGTACTTGTTTTAATTAGAGTATAATTGTTGTAATAAGAGTATAATGGAATAAAAAACTTATATTTTAGAGTCCATAGAGTTAGTAACAATTTCACTAAAAATCTAGTGTTTGCGTATGTAATGGTGACCAAATTTTATAAAAAATATCTGAAAGTTTTATTTTGCCCTTAATATCCTTAATATCCTTCAGACGCTTTTTAAGATCTTTTTTGCAGTATAAGCACTTAGCAATCAGTTGCTCAGTGTCTAATAAAATATGATTTTATTTAAACTTAACCGTTCTTGCTATTGCAAGTGGAAAAATAGGTTCCATGAATCTGATGATTCTAAACGAAATGAACATCAACAAAAAAATACTATTTTTCTAGCTAATTCCATATAATAAAACCATTTTTCGGGAAAAGAGGTAATATAATAACTTTTACTCGATACTTCTGTTGGTCATGATGACTTGCACTGTTAGGTACCTGCCTAAAAAGTATTCCATTTTCTGTCTACCTTCTATAAATGAATACCTATACCACTATCTCTTGTCATTATTTTGCCAAGGACCTAAAATTGAACCCTGAGGTAAGCTAAACTCAAAGTTACGATTATGTTTAAATGGCAGTTAATTAACCTGTTTATTGCCTGTAAAATAAAAACAATTCTACAAGTAACACATTGCTTTAATAAATATGACAGGCGTCTGCTTTCATAATGAATGTAAATCGTGCCTAGCATGTAAAATCTAAAAGTAGTGGACATTAAAAAACTTTTGAGTTTTAAAATGTCACAGCCAATGCCCGAATTTAATAAAAGGGAAAGATTGCAAAAAAAAACAAAAAGTTGTTAATAAAACTTTTTTATTTATTCATAAAAATCGACAAATCAGTACCTACATAATTACCGCAGGCATACTTGCCAGAGATAGTTACTGCACCAGCAGCTGGAAAATTGCCACTAAAGCTCACAGCACCCATGAGAGGGATCTGACCGGCGACGGTAGTAGTACCGGCAACTGACGACTCACCAGCGACCGCCACGTTGCCTTCACCGGTGCCGCCATAGGGGGCAAGTCTGGCACCACAACCAACAGCGGGGTAAGCGCCAGCGAAACCAGTGTCGGGGTAAGCGCCAGCAAATCTGGTGGTGGGGTAAGCATCGGCGAAACCAGTGGCGGGGTAAGCACCAGTCAAGCCAGCAGCTGGGTAGGCGAGCCCAGCCGAGCCAGCGACAGTGCTAATATTGAATTATCACCATTGGGTTCTAATACAAAGCTGGAACGCCGACGGTGACAAGAGCTCGACGGATGATGTCATTAATGTTCGCGTGCCGCGCTAAACGACCCGCACTTCGGCTGCAAGACAGGCCGTGGTGTCCGATGCTTTGACATCTTCGCCACAGTGACAGCGCTGAGGAGTACAGCAAGGAGCTTCTACTCGCCGGGAAGCAGTAAGGCGGAAAGTAGTGTCATTGAACAAAATGCCTATGTTCGACGAAGGTAGCGCATAAAGCCAAAGACCCGACTCTCACCTACCCGCAGCCATCAGGCGGGTACGCTCCGCAGTAGCAGCAATTCCACCGTCTTTGGGAAGATGGATTGTCGGGTGGATCTGTATTCGGGCGAGTCTCCAGGCATCCATAGCCTCGGAGAAGCACGGCACATCAGAATTAATCACTGCGGTGGTCTAGGATTTTCCTAATTACTTTATCAGTGCCGTGGACCAAGGATATGAAAGCCTGTAAACTAACACTAGATTTTTTTTATTATATTTTTATTGAAATAAAAAATAAACATCGTAATTTGAAAGAAAAATAGGTTTATTTGTCACAGAAACGATTTATTCCGGTCTGATCCTCTGAGCCTCCCTCCACTACCCCCCCCCCCCCTTGGATACCCCGCTAGATCTTCTGTTTTAGACTTGTGTCTTATCCACAAAAACATGTGCAAACAAAAAGATAATTAATTCTAATGACAGCATTATACAGGGTGGAATTGAAGTCATGGGCATTATTTTAACCTAAGGCACTACTCACGATACTGATTACATTAGGGCTAATGTCACGTGAGTCGGGCGGGGTCGAAGAATTCACGCCCAATGACGCGTACGGCGTAGTGTACCTACGCATTTGCTATCGAGAAGCGCAACTATTTGATACTTTGTATGACTTACTACATTTTAAGGTATTCCATACTTGCATTAATAATATTTTTGATTTGCGTAATAGTAGCCCTAATGCAATTAGTATCATGAGTAGTGCCTTAGGTTAAAATAATGCCCATGACTTCAACTGCACCCTGTATAATAAAAACAAAAAATATCTTCACACACGAGCACAAAGCAGATATAGTCGACGGCTGCACGTCATGACTGTGACAAGAAGGCTTCCACTCAGCATGATGCTGTGCTATAGGGGACCCACAGCACAGCGCTGATTTTCAATGGTAACCCGAAAAGGCCGCACGGAAACCAAGTCAGATCAGATTTCAGGTCAGGTCAGATTTGGGAGATTATACTTAAATACTATCACACCCCGGACACTCCGTACAACGCGCGCAAAATAATTACCTACTACTACTACATAGCCAAATGACGTTGGTACACGTGCAAATATGTGCGTAAACTCTAGTAGGGTTGGTTGTCGTGCGGAGCATAAAAAAAATGGCGGGAACGACGACGACGCGACTAGAAAGGACTAGTTTGATTGTTTATCTAATTAGTCGGGTTCGTAATGAAATAAAAATAATATTATAATAGTTAAGTAATAAATGTAAAACTTTTTAACAATAACTTTAATTTCGGAAGTCGGTGTCTTTGGATCTGTATTTTAGTTTATACCGACTTACGAAATTAAAGTTATTTTTCACTTTGTACTTAGTGTTTTTTTGGAAGTCGGTTTTTTTTTTTTGCTAAAAAGTTTTTATCTCTCGCTTTTTAGTGGGTCTGTTTATACAGTATCTAAGTTACAATAGCCTAATGTCAACTTGCTCATCGCCTTGTACAAAATATTGCTTTTCCCGATGCAGGGACGTTAATTGTTGAGGAGTTCTTTTGGTACTCCATCATCAGATCCATTTCATCATTCGCATTGTGACGAGCATAAATTGTGCTTAGCAAACATATTAAAGTAATCGAATCGCAACCTGTGAAATACTTATTATTGATTAGTCCCGGTGGCCATCTGTGGTCTTCATCATCAGTTCCACTTCACTAAATGTTGCTATCCCAGAGCAAATACCCATGCAAATAAGGTACTTAGCTAAATATTGCTTACAATAAAATATTTTCGTTTAAATGACCTACTTAACTATAAATAATCTGTTATTATATCGCATGGTATTAAAATGCGATATCTTACAAACATGTAAATACAAATTCGGAAAAGCATCACAATATCGAACCATCGTGATTAAAACTCAGATAAAACTTTTAAATCGCAAAATTGTGTGTTCGTGTCAGCAGTACAGTGCTGCGGTTCTTTGTGAGCGCCCCGAGCTAATGAACCGCCGATAATGTCGCGGGTGTGCGGGGTGAGGTGCGGTATCTGACGTCAGTGCGGGGTAGGGAGTGGCCATTCTGTACGAAGTACTATTAGGTATTCTGTGATACTATTATGATGGTGACACAAATTTTCCATTTCGAGTCACTCACAAGCAAAGCAGCATCATTTTATTGATTAACTTTTATGTAGTTTGCTTTAATTTGTTTTACTCATTCTCCATTTAAAGTGACCTAAGGGCTAAGTGAGATAGTCTCATCCTTATTTTGTGTAGCCATTACGTAAATTCAGGGCAAAGTTTATCAATAACAAAATAAAATCAACCAGATTAATTACTTACTAAAATTGTGATTTAATAAATACTTAAAACCAAGACAACTCAATACTGGTACTGGTATTGACCATTGCACCCACAGGCACAGTTTCCAGCAATGGACACGCCGCCACCGGCCGGAATACCGCCATTGAAACCAATAGCGCCCATAATGGGCACCTGACCAGTAATAGCTGTGTTACCAGCGACGGGGAGCTCTCCTGCAACTCTTACATTGCCTTCACCGGCGCCGCCGTAGGAACTAAAACCTGCTTGGTAGCCGTGAGCGGGGCTTGTGAATCCTGCACCGTAGCCGTTATAGGCATTAGAGGCAAGGGCAGCAGGTCCTGCCAGTCCTGCGCCATAGCCGCAGGTATTAGGAGCAGCAACGACTGGGCCATAACTGAAGGCTGATGGGTTTGCGAGGCCAGCGCCATAGCCGCGATCAGCTCCGTAGATTCCCATGCATTGGCTGAATGCAGTCTGGAAGAGAAACAAATACACTGTTAATTACACGTGTGGTTACAATTTACTGAATTGATTTGGCTTGGATAGTATTTGGCAATATTCGAATAAATGACTTAAGATTAGCAGAAATGAATTTTAGAGAGCATTGGCGTTCAAGATACCTAGATACCCAGAAATAAGTCGATGCAGACTGATGATGAAAATAAAAATACCTGACACTGACCCAAAAAAAGATGGCGACTAATAATAGAGCTTAAAATTTGTTCAATTTTGAAAACTAAAATCAAACCAGCGAATTCCAACAGGTTGATATAATAAATTCTTTTTGAATATTATAATAACTATGACATAGCTCGCAAAGTAAGTAAACTAAAGTGGCAGTGGGCTGGACATGTCTGTCGGAAGACCGATGGCCTGTGGAGCAGTAGAGTCCTAGAGTGGAGACCGAGTATCGGCAAGCGTAGTGTGGGACGTCACCCAGCTAGATGGACGGACGACCTAAAGAAGGTGGCTGGGGTAGACTGGATGCGGAAGGCGGAGGACAGGGTGTTGTGGCGCAGTCTGAGAGAGGCCTATGTCCAACAGTGAACTGCGATAGGCTGAGTTGATTGTTGATTGATAATAACTGCGATAACTAAATAAATAGCTTAGACTTGAAAATCCAACAGTTTTCTTTAAGCGACTGACTAAATAATTCGAATTTTAAGGAAGCAGACCGCATATTGAAATGTACTTTATAATCGCTACAAATTGGCATTGCTTAGAAAATGAATAACACGACCACAAAAATTGATATTTTCCCTTACCTGGATCAGGCAAGCTTGGATACAGAGAAGAAGAACGGTGAAGGAAGACATGTTTATTGATTGATTGATACTGTAGTAAGTGATTTGGATAAGTTGTATCTACATTTTATATTGATAAAGTTACGATATTTTACTTTGCATGAGGTAACTGTACGTGATTATGATTATTCACTGATTATTTATTATATTATTGGTACACGGCGATGAGTCGTCTGATTTTTTCTATGGTGACATCATCATCTGCCTAACCTTTTCTCAACTATGTTGGGGCCAGCTCCCAGTCTAACCGGATGCAGCTGAACAGGTACCAGTATTTTACATGGAGCGACTGCCTAACTGACCTCCACAACCAAGTTACTGGGTAATACGATACGCCTTGGTAAAACTGGTTGTCAGACTTTCGGGCTTCTGACTACCCGTAACGACTGTCAAAGATCCACGAATGCCAGACGGTACCAACGGCTTAACGTGCTTCCCGAGGGTCGGACGGGTCTCGGTATGTGAAGATGGTCACCCATCCATTACCGCGGCAAGTGTAACTTAACCTGACCGATCGACCTGTGCACGCCACGGGGGCCCGTGGCTAAATAATCTTGTTTATGGTGATATATTATCTTACCAACACGCCTGTATTTTCTGAAACTGTCAGGGTAGTGACATTTCAAAGGACAATTGCCCCACATAGCTGGTATATTTTTTCTTCTTTTCAAAAGTGAAACCTAAGCCATAATTATGTTAGAGGACTGTATGAGAAACCAATAGCAAAAAGAACTAGGTCTACCAAACGTAACCGAACTAAGTTAGAGAGTGTTTAGTAGATTGCTTTTCTTGTTTACACCATGTTTTTGTAATTTATATTTTATTTATTTTGTTGTTGTTAGATATTTGTATCTAATCGTATGCTGCACTGGTTTGACGTCATCACGTCGACGCCGGTTGTCGCTGAAAATCAGCGCTGGGGCTCTGTCTCGTACAGGGTCTTGGCATTATGTTGAGCGATGGCCGTTTTGCGTGGATGTGACGCATGTTTTCCCTCAAATTGTCAATTGATTTTTTGTTTATGCTCATTCTTATGCGTCATGTTTGCCGCAAATAAACGTATTTTCTTTCTTTCATTGCTATTGTATTTTTAACAGGAGTTATTGTCTGTGTATTTACTTTAGTGATTTTACCCCAAAACTTGGCTTTGATACATTGCATACCGTTTCTGTTTTAACTTGTAACTTGACTGGGTTATTCTTTTTTTTTAGTACTGCTGTTTCTTTTTTCTTACATTTACCGTCGCGATCCCCTCCCATATCGCGAAATATCCTAAAGAATACTTAGATCACTTTAATTTCGGAAGTCGGTGCCTTTGGGTTCGCATTTTCGTTGTTTGCCACCGATTTCTGAAATAAGTTAATTTTCGCTTTTCTGTCTCTTTTGGAAGGCAGTTGTTTTTTTTTTTGTAAATATGTTTTTATTTTTCACTTTTGTTGTACTTACCCCACACAAATTCGTATAACACTACTTGTTATGTAAATATCTGTGACAGGAAGTCATTATAACATCATCAATAAAAACTAAGTGGCAAAAATACGTATTATTGAAGCTAACTCACAAACTACCCAAGCAGTTAAGAGCCTATACTACCTCAGCTAAAATTCACTCTTTATCTCACTCGCACGATACTGCTCGCGGAATCAGTGAGAGCGAGATAGAGTGCGGTGTGAAAATAATAGTATTTAAAAAAAACTAAAAAACATAAGACCTGCTTTATAGTTAGTGCAGTTAGTATGCAAAGTTTCATGATCTAATTTGAAGTATTTTTTTAATACCAGCGGTTTATTGTTTGGTTTGGAGGTAACTTTGGATTTTTTTTCTATCCAGAAAATTGTATGGAATCGTATTTTCGTCAAACATAAGACTTAAAATTAATCCTCAACTTTACCATATATTTATTTCAAAATTATTGCTGCAGTATTTTCGACATAACGGAGGATCATGCTAAGCCATTTGAGGTAGTATAGGCCCTTAACAATCCGAATTGCACAGGTCAATTGTGTTTTGGCGAGAAGGTTGGTCCTGGCAACCGGCACGGTCAGCAGTGTTGGGATGGTATGTACAGCCAGTTGATTCAGTATTTAAAATGGATCATCCGCTCTGACCTTAATCAGTTACCTAATGACATATCATTATCCAGCACTCTGCGTAAAACACTATCTAAATGACTGTCACAATCTGAATCATTTTGAAGGATATCTCATTGCTTTATATATTCGAATAAGGTGTACGTAAATAACCCAATGAATGTTGTTGAACTGTCAAAATGAAAACCATGGCAGTAGTTTGTGAGTTACGCAATAGGCTAGTTTCCACCATCAATAAATTTAAAATCTATTTAGTCTGTCAATTAGAGTATTGGAAAATAATGGACACGTATTTTTTGTTTTTGTAAATCAATGAATATTGACAAAAATAAAACGCATCGAAACTCGGGAGTGGGGGCTCGTGACGTCAGAACGCACTAAAAATTATACCAAGGTGTGAAGTATTGAGAATTTTAAAAGCGTCGTATCTTCGTCAATCTTGGTTTACGTAACAAAAGAAAAAATACGGGTTAAATATATGTTGATAATCTAACTGACGGACTAATTAGATTTTTTTCAGTTGACAAGCTTATTACCCCGCTGATTCAAAACCAGTGTGAAAGTTAGACTTTCGGACTTCCGGAATAACCATAACATAATAATTTAGAACTGACCTAGTAAATTACTAATTTGATAAAAAATATTCGTCAAATCCTATAATATTCAAAAATTACAAACTTATAATACGTATCTAATGTATTTTATTGTACGTGTTACAACTTATCAATAAAAAAGTTGCGTAGGCGTCACGCAATGTGTTATCTTAAACTTTACATAACTTATTACATTTTATTGATAAACTATTTACAAAGGATTCATATAAATATGCCTGCATAATTTTAAAAAATCATTCTCTACTTCTACTTCCAATCGAAGTTTAGTAAAGTACTAATTAAAATAAAATGGCAGGCAAGGCTATCCTCGTCCTATGCGCTCAGGCCCTTTTGATCCAGGTAATTTCACCATACTTTTTATTAACATTTCTTAGTTTGCAGTACTTAATTAAAATCGATATCCTTTCTTTTCCCTTCTGCTAAGTCTTCTTCTAAGTTCAATCTTCTCTAGTTTTAAATTATTATGGTCATATTTTTTAAGTGGCTATTTTATGTGGGTGAACGCACGGCTACACATAAAGCTATACGTAACCAGTATAAGCTGACTTCTGATTGTACGAAAAACCTATACAATGCGAGGTCAGCTAAAACTGGAAAGGTATAGCTTAATGTGTAGCCGTCTGTACTATAAATACAGTCAGTTATAGCAATTAGCTGACCCACGTTTGCATAAATGGTTGAGATTTTATAGAATACGAATCGATAGAATTTAATTTTTTTATAAATTAAGTAATTACAAAATTATATTGAAAATTTAAAAAATATATAAAATTCTAATTTTATTGTACAACTCTGCCTAATCCTACGGGGATTACAGGTGTGATGTTATATGTTTTCTTTTTTTTTCAAAATTTATGATTTCTAAGAGTTTCTTCAAGCTTAGAATACGTATAGTTACAAAAGCAGCGTTTCATAATTATTTTAGTCAGTAGACAATAAGGCTTATTAAACTTGATTCAAGCTTTTTTGTTTCGAATACGACCAACATTTTCTTATATTTATAAGTATTTATAAGTTTTCATTATTTTCACAGAGCATCTACAGCCAAGCCATTCCATGCGCTAACACGATCGGTGCAGCCATAGCTGCTGAAGAAAACGCCTTAGCATATGGCGCTGGTAAATTAGGAGGAGTTCCCGTGATAAGAGGCCCTGCTATCGCCAACTATGGCTTGCCTGCAAACTCCTTCGTTCCCTCCAGCGGTGGTGGTTTTGCTGTCCAAAGCTTTTCCCCCATCGCCCCAACTGGCATCAGCGTGTTCTCTGAGAACGCTATCGAAGGAGCTCTCGCTGTGAACGGAGAGCTGCCGTTCTTGAGTGCTGTGACTGTGGAGGGCGCTTTACCTTCTGCTGGCGCTGGTGGTATCAACTACAGCTGCGGGAATGGCGCTGTTGGTATTGTGAGCGAAGGTGAGTGAGATGAAAAATTACTTCCTATTACTTAAAAAAAAAACTACATGAGCTATTTACACTTCACTGAATGCCTTGGATCCATCATGGATTTGGTAAACAGTTTTATTTTTGTTAATTCTGTGTGTATCTTCAATAGTTATACATACAAAGTGTTAAAAAATTAACCGTAAAACTTTAAGAGGTGCTTTAAACCATAGAACTGGACAACTACCACTATGGGACCAAGTCTGAAATCACGAAAAAAAAATCAGCTGTTTCCTACATTTTGGTCAAGTAGGTATTGAAGTTTTGTATTAAACAGCTGATTTTTTTTTCGTTATTTCAGTGTTGGTCCCTTAATGAAAGTTGTTCAGTTCGATGGTCTAAAGCACCTCTTAAAGTTATACGGGTTAATTTTTAGCACCTTATATAGTTTAGTGTCCGTTTTCTTTTTTGTAAGAATTATAATTTTACTTATTGTTTTACATTGCACACAGTAGGTATGTTTTTGCGTACCTACTAATACTAACAGTGACATTTCTTTCATTTTGATCACGTTTATATTTTGTAAATACCTTCCCCTTTAACTTAGCGTGTATTATCCCACAGCTGATCAACGACTGTACCTCTCTCTCCCTTTTTAAACAATTCTGTTTTAAGAGTCCTTTCTGAAGGAGTCAAGCGCGTCCCGCCATCTTTGCCTATTTTGCTCTTGTAACAAGTCAACATCTGCCTAGCCTTTTCCCAACTATCTTGGGGCCGGCTTCCAGTCTAACCGGATGCAGCTGAATACCAGTGTTTTACATGGAGCGACTGCCTATCTGACCTCCACAATCCAGTTACTGGATAATACGATACCCCTTGGTAAGACTGGTTGTCAGACTTTCGGGCTCTTGTAACAAGTAAATAATAATAATAAAAAATATGTTCTCTGTTCAGGTATCTCTCCTGCTCCAGCTCCTGCTTACCCAACAGGACTTGGGTATACCTCTGGTGGAGCTGGAGGACTCGGCTACGGTGCTAGTCTAGGAGGCCGTGGTCTGGGCTTCGGTCTGGGTGGCTGCAATGGAATATACTAAGTTTTCTTTTAAATAAATTGGTTGTTATTTAGTTGGGTAATGATGTTGTTTGTATTTTGGATATGCACCCCAATTCCGTAAAACAGTTTCACATAAGTATGACACAATCCGAAAGGTTTTTAAAGAAGTTCGTGGTCCATTGCTTTATATGCTTCGAAAATGCGTCGGCTCAACAGAGTAAATAACGCAATGAATATTGTTGAACTGTTAAAATGAATGCAATTGTAAGTTTGTTACGCAATTACTTGGTTGAGGGCTTAGACAAAGTGACATTCTATTCAGCATAATTGGAAACTTTCTAATGAACCCTCCTCATAATTTACATCTTGTGTATTAATAATAATATCCTCCCGATCGATTTCGATCACGGTGACCAATCTCAACGGAGATTAGCCAGGTACGCAGGAGATATTATAGTGCACAAGTGTGTATGTAAAATTGTAAACACAGGTGCACTCTCTGTTCCTTTACTCTCATAGTCCGATGGGACGGCAATCCGACACGACCGGAAGAGAGATCAAGCCAACGGCTTGACGTGCTATCCGAGCGCCGGGGGCTTCACACCACCAACTTTCTAACTCCGAGCTGTTATTGAGACATTCCTTATGAAAAACCCAATAACACTGCCCGACCCGGGAATCGAATCCAGGACCCCACGCTCCCCGCTTGCGACCACGAAACTAACGGGGCAGTCACATCTTGTTTTTATGAAGATTAACCGACATGATTTTTGAAATGGCCGCAAAAAGGAGTGAAGAATTCAAATTCTTTGGGTTTAGGGCCTACCCTAAACCCAAAGAATTTGAATTCTTCACTCCTTGAAACCTCCTAAGGTTTCAAATTATTTTGGATTATACACGCGGTTTGGTTGAACCCTTGCTTTTATTCAAATTATTATAAGGTCCAAACTAAATACCTGGAAAAACTTTTACTGCTACTCATGAATATAATACAACTTTTACTGAGACTACAAAATAAAAAAAAATGCAGTTTTATTTTCTCATGTATCTAATAATAGCACTTTTGTATGGAACAGTTGCTTTGATTCTATTCACAGATATAAATAGACTTAGTCCCGTATTACAGAACATCACTCAATACTCAAGCATTACTCAAAACTAGTTTCAACTAATCAAATGGCTTGAATCTAGTTTTAAGTAATGTTTGAGTATTGAGTGACGTTCTGTAATACGGGACTTAGATAACGCAAGTATCACGATCTGTATGAAAACCAAGCGTGTCATTTTTTTAACTACCTACTATGGCGTCACAAGCGCTCTTTCTCACTCACGCTCACCCAACCAGCAGTACATACTTACACAGGACTAAGCGCGAAAGTGGCGGCTTACGATTTTAGAACGTAAGTTGGTGCGATTTTTAGCTCGCGAAGTAGTTGCTCTTGCGTTAACTAGAAGTATATATATCTGTGACTGTTGCCCTTTGCTAGTGCGATTAAAGATGTCTACGGATTAGCATTCGTTCAAAACCTTTTTCTCTCTTATACACACTTATTTTACCAGTTCTCTTTAGACATTGGCAGAATAGTCGACACCGGCTTTGCTTGCCATTTATTAAAAATAGAACAGAATAGCATGTAAGGCAACAAGGAGTCAGCGGAATTGTTCGAAAGGCGTACCGCTATAAAGGGCTAAGGAAAGAACACGGGTGGGTTTTAGTCAGTAAGAGTCTAACACTCCCTTCCGCTCCACCCAGAGCGGGACGGGACATTTGATGATACTATTGTAGTCTTTGATGATTTCCCACCATCAAAAAAAAAAGATAACAAGGAGTGCGTGTTATTTATCGTTCTTTCCATCCCTCATCTCCTGGAAATCAAACCAACCTGCAGTACACTACAACAAAAGGGAAATCAAGCGGGTTTGCTGAGTAGTGGTGCACAGTCACCAGCATATAACACCGCCAACAACCGAACACATGGTCCTTCGAGTCGGATTTGCAGAGTCGTGGTGCACACCACCATATAACATCGCCGACAACCCGAACAGACCCGCACCCTAATTGCGTAACACACTATTACTCTCAATTTGAATCATTTCGAAGCATATTGATAATCCATTGCTCCATATGTTCGAAAAGTATGTCTGCTGAACAACGTAAATAACGCAATGTATGTTGTTGAACTGTCAAAATTAAACCCATTGCTACTGATAGTGTGTTTACGCAATTAGCCTGCCGGTAAGTTAAAAGGATACTTCTGATAACCCTATCAGAAGTATCCTTTTAACTTACCGGCAGGCTGCAAGGTAACCCTACCTTGCAACTTCCCATGGGAACAGTAAGGAAATCACGCCGCATAGCGGAAGTTCTATACTGTAAAATCGATTGAAATATGATCATCTGATCACTTCTTGTGAAAGACCGGCTGACTACCTATAGTCCCCGTCACATGAAGCTATACATTTTGTAAACACACATTCAGGGGTTCGGAACCTTTGGATCAAGTTTTAAAAAAAAACCTTTTTTGGTTTTTATTTTTATATAGGGATATAATTATGTTAACACACACATCTAATTACTGTCTTCAGACTATTCCGAGTGTTCTGCATCTGCATTCTGCAGCATTGATAGCGTCAGCGTGAACTTTCTTCAAAATGGCGGCCCAAATGTTTACGTTCCACGAGTCAGAGGCGTTCCAGTACCACGAAACATTAGACGACAGCGCTTTATATCCCTAAAATATAAACCGACCAAGTAAAATTGCTCGTTAGTTTCTTATAACACTTAAGCTACTTTGAGTTGATTGAATATGGGATTATTTGTTGTTGATTGAATTCTCGCTACGTAATAGTAGAAGTTCTTTATTTACAAAATTTATAGCTCCTCGTGACGGGGACTTTACAATATTTATTTAAGTTAATTGATATTACTATCTTGATTATTGCTGATAACTATGTTGTCCTGTTTGTTATGGATGGGTTATTATAATTATGGCTAAAAGTGCTTACGCGTTCAATCGAATGATGGAATATTCATATTCTGTTTCTTTCCTTTGTAAAATAATCGAATGTATAAATGTGTTGAGAAAATACTTTAAAACTTGCTGCCATAGAGTTTCTTTATCCGTCTTCTTCATGAAGACCTAGTTTTGGAACGGATACCTACCTAGCTTTCTCATTAACGTTACCTATTAATTGGTAAGCCCAATTGGAATAAATGCCTAGTCTTGTCTTTCTGTGGTTTTCTTCATAAAATCCTTACCCTACATACTATATCCCGTACTTTTACACATAATAAATAACTAATAGCAATCCTGACACTCAAAGATCGCTAATTAAGTAAATGTCAATACCTATAAATGTAGTCTTATAACCACTTTCTAACACGTGCCTATGATACAACTTACTTGACTAAGTGACTCACGCATAGATAACAAAATAAAATGAAATAATTATTCACAATCAGCTTGCTATCGATAAAGTGATGTTCAACTCGATAATCGATTGTGCAAGTAATCGATATAAAAGGCAGACCACAATCGTTGGAAATTATCAGTTACTTTTCAAATCTAACAAAATGTACAGCAAAGGAGTTTTCGCTTTCTGCTTATTCGTAGTTGTTTTGCAAGTAAGTTTTTCTTTCACATTTTTTTTCTATTTTTATTTAATTTTTAATATTCCACTTTACCTCCTAAACTTTTCAACATTGCCTTCCTAAACTTTTCAACTTTATCTCCCTAAACTATTCAAATTTGCCTCCTAAACTACTCAACTTTGCCTTCTAAACTTTCAACTTTGCCTTCCAAAATTTTGTACTTTGCCTCCTAAACTTCTCAACTTTAAACTGCTCTCTCTCTCTCTTTTTTTACTTTTTTTATTAAACTTTACAATGTCACGGTCTAATCTTCTCATATTTGCCTCCTAAGTTTTGCACCTTTGCCTCTAAACATTTCAACCTGGTCTTCTGAACTGAACTTCTCAACTTTGTCTCCTAAACTTTTCACTTGACCTAAGCTTTCCAAACCTGCCTCCTAAAATTTTCAATGATGCCTCCCAAAGTTTTCAACTTCGCCTCCTGGCCTTTGCTTCCTTAACCTTTGACAGTAAAGCCCATGTTTTTTTTTCTTTTCCAGAATGCCAGTTCTCTGCCCATAGGTTTCCAAGGCACCCTGAACTCTCCAGGCTGCAACCAGCCACTCGTCACAGAACCAATGCCAGGATCACCAGTTATCACCGAAATAGTTCCATCTCTCCAATTCGGTGATATCTCAGTGACTGGAGATTTGCCTGTGAGTGGCAGTATTAAAGTGAAGGGTATGTTCCCTGTGTATGGCACGGTGGCTATCGATGGTGGGCTGCCATCTTGTGGCTCGGCGATAGTCAATACTGGCAGCGGAGTGGTCGCGCAGGTTATTTAAGCGTTTGTTAATTAAATAATTGTTTTGTTGTTATTTTTGCATTTTATTTTCTGAGAAGAATGCTTTTCGTGTCCTTGCGGTGCTTTTTCTATTTATATAATACTAGCAGCGGCCTGCTGTTTCACCCGCATTAAGTCTCGGTCCTAGAAGCATATCGGAATAAAAAATATCCTATACGTGTTAATTCAGGTAATAAACTATCTGTGTGCACGTTCAAATCCATTCAGCCGTTTTTGTGTAATTGAACTTGTAACAAACATCCAAACAAACTTTCACATTTATAGTGTTAGTATGATAGGATTGGCCGTGCCATACCCATTTATAAACTATTTATGTACAGACACTAGTACATCAAGCTACTACAATCTATCAAATTTCTTTAATCGATTTTCATCTTTATCACTAAAGCATAAAGTTCAAAGTTGATTGGGAAAATTTTACAGTTTCGGATAGCTTGATGTGCTGGCGTCTGTACACGCACCAGACAAAGAACGCTATAGTAAAATAAAGATTGATTGCAAAAGTAAAAAACTGTTTATAACAATAATTGAGTCATCATCTGCCTAGCCTTTTCCCAACTATGCTGGGGAGTGGGGTCGGCTTCCAGTCTAACCGGATGCAGCTGAATACCAGTATTTTACATGGAGCGACTGCTTATCTGACCTCCACAACCCAGTTACTCGGTAATATAATAGGTACCCCTTGGTAAGACTGGTTGTCAGACTTTCGGCTTCTGACTACCCGTAACGGCTGTCAACGATTCACGATTGACAACCAGGACCAATCAACGGCTTAGCGTGTAATCCACCACGCGGGCCCAGTGCGGGTTGGTAGATGTCACATGTCTTCGAATTTTTGGTTCTAGGACATGCCGGTTTCCTCACGATGTTTTCCTTCACGGTTTTGAGAACAGTGGTGATGAAATAATTTACATAAATTAAAGCGGTTGTCTGGGTTCGAATCACAGCTCTTATATTGTCAGGAAGTCGGTTCAAAGGCGCAGGTTCCTATTGAGAAGAAATATCAACGACTATGCAAGTTTAAGTACGAAGTATCGAACCGTATTGCACAATTAATACACGGGGTGAAATAGGCTTGCCGACTGAAAAAAATCTAATTAGTCCGTCAGTTAGATTATCAAAAAATATTTGAACCGTATTTTTTCTTTTGTTACGTAAACCAAAAATTGACGAAGATACGACGCTTTTAAAATTCTCAATACGTCACACCTTGGTCTAATTTTTAGTGCGTTCTGACGTCACGAGCCCCCACTCCCGAGTTTTGATGCGTTTTGTCTTTGTCAATATTCATTGATTTACGAAAAACAAAAAATATGTGTCCATTATTTTCCAATACTTTATCTGACGGACTAAATAGATTTTCAATTTATTGATAGTGTCGACAACCCTATTGAAAACATGCGACCAATGGAAATAGGAGAGTGTACTCATCATTATGAACAACTTTTATTAAGGGACCAAACCTGAAATCGCGAAAAAAAATATCAACTGTTCCCAACATTTATGTTCGCGTAACTCGTCAAAATGTAGGGAACAGCTGATTTTTTTTTTCGCGATTTCAGATTTAAATGATAAATGATTTTATTTCTGTAATTAGGTTTGTACAAACACTTTTATACGTCAATCATATTTTTAAAAAGGAGATGAGGTTGGCGTTTCCTATCTGACCACTCTGAGAAGAAAGGCCGAAACAAACTGAGAGGTCACAGTCTTTTTGGTCCCATAGTAAAAGTTGTTCATAATGATGAGTACAATCTCCCATTTTGGGTTATCGCATGTTTTCAATTTCAACCTGTAGAGCAATCATGTGTTTTCTTTTTTACAAGCCCTCAAAGCATACCTACCGTTTTGGAATCCTGAAAAGGGGTGAAGGGAGGAAGTGAGATCAACCGGGGTTTTTCGACAGGAGTTAGGGTAGTCAGAAGCCCAAAACAGTCTTACCAAGGGGTATCGTATTACCCAGTAACTGGGTTGTGGAGGTCAGATAGGCAGTAGCTCCAAGTAAAATACTGGTATTCAGCTGTATCCGGTTAGACAGGAAGCTGACCCCAACGTGGTTGGGGAATAGCTAGGCAGATTGAGAATGGACAGTTCAAGCATTAGGTACAGACGCCAGCACATCAAGCTAATACAATTTGTCAATTATTTTTAACAGATTTTCAACTTTACTGCTAAAGTATAAAGTTCAAAGTTGAATGGGAAAATCTGTCAGTTTCGGGTAGCTTGATGTGCTGGCGTTTGTACCTACTACATACTGGCGCAGGTAGGTACAGTTAATGTAAAATAATGTAACACACAGAATACGTGACATATCAGTTTTAACTCAGTCACAACGTTATTTCTGGGACGCAATGAAAGTAATTACGTTTTTTAAAGAAATATATTTCACACACTGTCAGATATCACAACAATACATAATATTATTAAACAATATTTCAGAAAAAAAGCTATCTTATACCTGGTCACTTTGGCGTTTTGAAATATTTACACATTAATGTTTCAAAAGTCACGACAAAAATATATTTGCATTAAGAAAACACAATTGAAGTAGTTTTAGAATTTAATCACAGAAACTAAAAAAATAAAAAAAAACTGTAGATTAACAAAAATCTGGAATCGACGAATCTAATTCTGGGTGATTTTGGCAAAATTGCTAGTTTTATGTATTTTTCTTTGAGCTGCTAACGTTTTAAAATGTCAAATATAACAAATTATATTATGTTCGATTTTCAATAATTTTGTAACGATTGAGTAACCAAATCAATTGTACTTATATACATAATTTTATACACAAAAATTTAAGCCCGTGACGTATTTTTATGAATCAGTGAAATTTTTGAGAAAAAAAAATCTCTCAGTCACAAATATAAGTCAGTCGCTAAAACAATCCTTTCGCATCCTCATATAGAAAGAAAGAAAATACTTTCATTTGCGATGAACATGACGTCATATGACATCGGTCCTATACAAGTTGTTTGTTAGAAAGATGTTTTTATTGAAAAGGGTGGTTAAAACAAATCGCTTGGCCTGACCAAGATTATGTCTGGACTTTAAAACCTATGTATGACCTTCTGAGTTTGTTTCGATCTTTCATCTCTAGAGTTGTCGGTAAGGAACACCGAACTCATCTAGTTTTAAAATATAATTTAATTTTGACGTGTACCTAAAAATAATTTTGTTTACCAATTTACAGAAATAAATATGTACCATTTATCTTTGAACCCAACGGTAGATACAGCACTAGCTCTACGTCCAAGATATGATCAAGATTTGTTGTTGAATCGAAATTTAAAGTATCAAAAACACCTGGGCCGTCTAATGAAGTGTCAAGGTTCCAGTGGCCATAATTCTTCTAGTGCGGAAAAGGAATGGCGCTATACATCCATTACAATATGAAGACAACAATTCGAGTGTTTGAAGACTAAGTTCTTCAACCAGTGCGTCCTGCCCGTCATGACATATGGTGCTGAAACGTGGACACTGACGGTCGGGCTGATCCACAAATTCAAGGTCGCTCAGCGCGCTATGGAGCGAGCTATGCTCGGAGTCTCTTTGAAGGATAAAATTAGGAATGAAATTGTCCGGAAAAGAACCGGAGTTATCGGCATAAGTTGCAGAGTGAGCAAACTGAAGTGGCAGTGGGCTGGCCATGTTTGTCGAAGGACCGATGGCTGGTGGAGCAGACGAGTCCTTGTGTGGAGACCGCGTATCGGCAAGCGTAGTGTGGGACGTCCCTCAGCTAGATGGACGGACGACCTAAAAAAAGTGGCTGGAAGGGACTGGATGAGGAAGGCGGAGGACAGGGTGTTGTGGCGCAGCCTGGGAGAGGCCTATGTCCAGCAGTGGACTGCGATAGGCTGAGTTGATTGATTGATTGAATTCGACAACAATTGAAAACATTGACAACACTAATGCATAGGATTATTTTGAAATGATCAAATAAATCCTAACATCGTAATTAAAAACGTGATTTTTTCAAACAAACTAATTAGCTTTGCCAAACTTTGGCTAGCTATAGTGACTAAATTATTGGAGATATATGGTTCAATTTTTGTTTATAGACTGACGTCGTCATTAGATATATATTCAGTGTATTGGTTAAATGAGGGACATACTTTAAGGGAATGTAGTACCCATGAAAATTAAAAACTTTTACTAAGAGACCAACACTGATATCGAGAAAATAAAACCAGCCGCTCTATACCTTTATGTCCGCATAACTGGACAAAATCTAGGGTGGCTGTTTGCTTTCTTCAGATTTGGCAGTCCGCCCCATATTAAAAGTTGTCAATTTTCATGAGTACTAACACCCCATAGAGTGTCCTTCGTATAACCTAACACACTGTATACGATGCTTAATTTATTGTCGTATTATCCTCTCCACCTTGTATACCTCCATGGGGACATTTTTCCCGTGCGAGAAAGAGATGACACTATATAAAAAGGGACTTCGTTTTTCGAAAGGGAAAAATGATTGTACCCCAGTATAGGTAATGGTATTTTGATCTTCCCGTAAAGCGCTCTGATCTTTTAAATCTTATGCTTTGTAACCTCCAGATATCAGGGGTAACGCTTTGGTTTAAAAAACGGTGAAGGTTCACACAAAAACGATTGTCCAAATACGGAGCAATTTTTAACAAATACTGGTGAAAATAACAGATTTTCATGACAGCTGTTATAATATGACGGTCACCGCACATTTAGGAAACCGCAATTTTATTGTAGGTACAGACGCCAGCATATTAAGCTACCCGAAACTGTCAAATTTTCCTAATCAACTTTGAACCTTATGGTTTAGCGATAAAGTTGAAAATCTATTAAAGAAATTTGATAAATTGTAATAGCTTGATGTGTTGGCGTCTGTACTATAAAGCTGTCTTCACCACCTCTTTGACAACAAACAACCTCTTACCAGACTTGCAGACCGTCGCAATAACCTTCAACCACCTTAGCAGACGTAGCGGTACTTAAGTACGTTATATCCACCACATCCACACCCACCACAACCATAACAACACCCATCACATCCACACCCACCACAACCACAACCATAACAACACCCATCACATCCACACCCACCACATCCACACCCACCACATCCACACCCACCACAACAACACCCATCACATCCACACCCACCACATCCACACCCACCACATCCACACCCACTACAACCACAACAACACCCATCACATCCACAGCCATCACATCCACACCCACCACACCCACAGCATCCATAAGTTAGAGACACTGGTACTGGCACAGTGGCTACCACATTAGGAGTCAACGGTAGGCTCTCAGCCAACAGGCTGCTGACGGTCAGGAGAGAGAGGGTGTCGGCAAGGCTGGAAGCCACGCTGGGTTGGGCGACGGTGGTGTATACAGGGCCAGAGACCAAAGCAGGCTTGCAGCCGCAAGGTCCTCCTTTTATGACATGAGTGTAAGCGTTCTGGAAATAATAAAAAAAAAAACGTCAGATTTTGCATAATGGTACCTACATACAGGTTCAAATTAAATTACCTAGCGAAACTCCATAGACGTGATGGGTATTGATATCTAACATGATAAAATAAAAAAATTATTAATTTGATGTCTTTTTGTGGGGTCAACGACCGCAGTTAGTGTAGATTAAGTTTAAAAATACTGTTTTTTTTTTGTAAACTTCACAGATGTGAGTGGTATCGCTTTCTCAAGACGATAAAACAAAACAAATCATTTTCTCATCACATACATCAAGTACCTAACAACTCTAACAGCAGTTGTTGACCCCCGAACAAAAAAAAACAATAAATCTTTTTATTTTATCGTGCTTAAATAACGAGACCCATCACGACCGCAGAGTTTTGCTAGCTAATTTAATTTGACCCTGTATAATGGTAACAGGAAATTAAATAGTGAAGCTAAACGGTGGTCGATGTTGTGGTCCAAATTTGAGAGTAATCACACAAGAGCGTAAACTATGAATGAGATGTGATTTTCATTATAACAAAGTTTGAAAAAAGTTACGGTACAATGAAGTGTTTTTAATTTTGGAGCCCACGTCTCCAAAATTGCTCCAAAATTAGACATATAATCAGCGGCAGCCCACCAAATTATATTGCACGATTCCTCTAAAAAACTAATTAGAGGAATAACGAGACTTCAACATGAGTTGATGTACAAGCACATCAAACTACTTCAATCTATCAAATTTCTTTAATAGATTTTCAACTTTATTACTAAAGCATAAGGTTCAAAGTTAATTGGGAAAATTTTACAGTTTCGACTAACTTGATGTGCTGGCGTCTGTACAGGAAAGGGCATTTACTAAGTAGAACTTAGCCCCTCGATAAAATAAATCATGGAATAATGTTGGGAGTTCGGGACGAATTACATGCGTAGCAAGGTCGGCCAAGGGGCCCGCCCCAAAGACGGTTAAAGTAAAATAAAATCGAACCGTCTGAATGGACTGCCATCAATACATTGCTTCAACTAGGAACGCTGCAGCGGTACCTATAGGATATCAGGATATACTCTTGCAACCAAGGTTCCCTCAATTCCCTCGACCTCCCCTTCTCATTCTCTGGGCCGCACACTTTTTTTTTTGTTCTTAAATGTCATTGAAAAATAATGAATCCTTAAAACAGCGGAATGCTAGATGTGGGAGACACTCTTTAACTGTCTGGCTCATGTGCCCCCCCCCCCATCTCCCCAACCCCCCCCCCCCCAGAAATAAATCCTGGATCCGCCCTTGTTGCGTAGATATAAAAACGTCACACACTATAAACTCTTATCAAGAAAGAGAATTCATAATAAGATCAATTAGCAAATAACAACAACACATAACATAATATTACCAAACACATAAACAAAATGAAAATAAAATAAATGTTTGTTAAACATATTTACCTGTATAAAAACAGCCACCAAAACCAGGACGAATGCAATGGATTTCATTTTTTTTTTTTTAGTTTTTCCTCAAAAGAAAACTTTGAATGTACTTTCTCTTCGTTTCACCCACTATTTATAGTAAAACATTTCTTAATAAATTGACAAATTTCATTTTTATCAAGTAAGCATTGTAATTAATTTCCTAATTAGTCTGTACTTACAATATTGTAATTATGTGGATTTCATTTCATTATTTATTTTGTGGAGCAACCCTAGTTCGATAAAAGTAGGTATTTGCTATTATTCAAGTAGGTACTTACCTAGGTATTGCTATATTTAATTGGAAATGAATATATTACACGTAGGTATACAAATAAATGCGAATAAAAAGTCATCAAAATGATAATAATGTTTAACCTTTTAACCGCTTTTTTATGTGTATGTATGTATGTTTTAACCGCTTTACGTTGGATTAATCCGACAAATATTTTCGTGTCCATTTCGCCAGGTTCGTATACTCGTATATTTACGACCAAATACCACAGCTCGTTTACTCTGTTTTTTTTAATAATTACGCTGTATTCTATCAGGCCATTAAAAAAAAAAATTTTTTTTTGAATCACTGTGCCGGGCGCTGGGGGCACAACTGATACGAATTCGGGCGGTTAAAAAAAACATTAATCGATTCCGTACCTACTCTCTCTTTTTCGGCAATTCGTTGGAAATCACTTGTTTTTCTATACGGAATTGTAATGAAAGTGGGGTGTAATTGTATTAGAAATATTATTCAGTTAACCACTCTGTTCGACAGGAGAAACAGGACCCTAATTGCGTAACACACTATAAGTCTACATTTTAATAATTTTGAAGGATAGGTACGAGTAGGTACCTACTGCTAATCCATTGTTTCATAAATGTTCGAAAAATGTGTCTGATCAACAACGTAAATAACGCAATGAATGTTGTTGAACTGTCAAAATGAAATCCAAATGCTCATAATAGTGTAGTGTATTACGCAATTACCCCACTGGTCAATATTATTTCTTAGTGATTAAGTAGTTATTGGCCCCGATTCTGTTGTTCACAAACTAAACTAAATTTAAGTACAGTGCATCTTTTTCTTTCTATTTCACTAAGAAAAGGACAGAAGATAAATATTAGTTTAGTCCTGTCAAATTAGATAATCCATAGACAAGTTTAGACGTGATTAAAAAATTGGCTACTAAAAATACGTCATTTACGTCAGGCGCTGACTAATTTGACAGGACTAAACTAATATCTATCTTCTGTCCTTTTCATAATGAAATAGAAAGAAAAAGATGCACTGAACATAAATTTAGTTTAGTTTGTGAACAACAGAATCGGGGCCATTATCTAAAACGACCCGTTCAACGGAATCACGGAAGTACTATAACATCCAGCATGTTTATAACTTTTTCAATAGTGCTAGTTACTCTGAAATCAACTTAATACTTACAGTTGATATTTATTTATTTATAGATAATTAAAACGGTACAACACCAATTACATTAACTATCATATTTGTTTATCTTAAAATAATATTAAACACAGAAATCTAAATAATATGGCATTGCCTTATTATTTAAATTTATGTGATCTATATCTATACTAATATTATACAGAGGAAAGATTTGTATGTAAGTATGTTTGTAACGAATTGGCTCAAAAAATACTGGACCGATTTTAAAAATTCTTTCACCATTTGAATGCTACATTATCGCTGATCAATATAGGCCTTTTTTTTCTTTTTTGTTCCCCCGTGCGAAGCCGGGACGGGTCGCTAGTGTTAAATAGTTTGAAACATAAGTTTGCATAGACTTTATGTAGACTTTTTTTTAAATTATGGACTAGGTACGGTCACCAAAGGAGATAGGTAACCAGGATCGTCGGATATAGCTGAAGTTTAGTAAGAAACCGATGGATGTTTTCGAATAAAATTTAATTTAATTAATAGAAAACAAAAATTTCATTTATCAAATTAAATTTCAGTCAAAAATATCCATCAGTTTCTTACAAAAAATTAACTATACCTGACGACGCTGGTAACTTATCTCTTTCGGTGAATGTACAGACGCCAGCACATCCAGCTAGCCGAAACTGTAAAATTTTCCCAATCAACTTTGAACCTTATACTTTAGCGATAAAGTTGGCAGCGGGATTGTCCGAAAGGGTTCCTCTGATAATTTTAAAATAGTGTATTTCGGTACATTATATTTGTTAAAAAAAAGCATTTGTTAATAGTAACTAGATTATATTTTAACTATTTTACTAAGAATGATAAGGTTTTCCAATAATCTGATTATAAAATAAACATACATTTGACTATTATTTGTTAAAATTCCGGTGACATTTTGAATTTTATCATACGATAGTGACGCGACACAAGTGAATGTTATGTCATATTGAAACCGATTATTGTTATTGCGATTTCGTAATCGATAAATGATGTATACAAAACCTTGCGATTAAAATTGGTTGATGTATTGATATGTTAATAGTAATTGAAGTTTGTTGTGTTTTATGTTATTTTACGGAAGAAAATGATTAACAAAGTTTTATTATTTGGATTTTGTGTGAGTTTAACTGTGAGTAAACTACTTTATTTTACTTAGAGCTAATTTTTCAATAGAATAGACATTTATTTTGCAAATAAGGGGTATTATGATACATTAAAGCTTAGCCATATTTCACCATTCGCCATGAAAACACTATTTTATATAATTAAATTACTTTTATCTTTTTTTTTTTGTGGATGGGAAATCATCAAATGACCCCTCCCGCTCTGGGTGGAGCAGAAGGGAGTGACTCTTACTGACTAAAACCCACCAGTGTTCCTTCCTTAGCCCTTTGTGTTCCGGGGTAGCGGTAACCCTTTCGGACAATCCCGCTGCAAATTACTTTTATCTTAAGAATAAATATTGCGGTTTACAGCTTTTGTATGAAAAATATGTCAATCTGTATTAATATTCATTCTTCAGGTTATAATTAACTGACTATTGAAAAAACCTTCCATAATCAAATAAATTGAAACAAGAGTATTTTATTTATTAACGTTATCGTTTCTGTTTTTTTATTCCTTTGGCTACTTATCGTTTACTTTAAAATTTTGAACTTTTTTTCTTTTTTGTGTAGATTTTATTTAATAAAGCATTATCGAGCTCCGTACCTACAACATTAATACAAAAAAAAATAAAGCTTAAAAACCAAAATAATCTCTTTCAGGCGGTCTCGACACAAACCCTCGATGACTTAATACCGTCACCAAGTCCAGTGGTCATTCAAGACCCAAAACCATCATCTTCATCTTCCACCGATTTAAAATGGGAAGAACTTATGCCAACACTACAATCACTGAAAAATAACTCCAAAATTACAAAAGAAAAACTGTACAACGTCGTCAAAATAATCAAATTCCTTCTTTCCGATGAAACGGAGAAAAAGAGCGAGGGTAAAAAAATAGTGGAAGAATGTAAGGAAAAAATCAAGGAAACTGAAAGTAATGATGTGTCCCCGGAGCCAACAACGCCGGATTTTGACAGTATTTTGGAAGAAAGACTGAAGTGTATTATGGAAATGATTGATGATAGAACCTACATGCTTGATAAGACCGAAGTTAAGAATAAAACAGAAACTGCCAAAGATGAACCTGCACCCAAAAATAAAACTGCTGACTTTAGCAAGATTTTGTCCAAAATAGCTACAGCTTTAGCCAAATTTAAAGACCAAAATCAGGATCCAGAAACTCAGACTCCACAGCAAGTGCAAATATTTATACCAGATAATGGTTGCAAAAAAAAAGAATTCAATCCAACATTGTACGAAAATCCGAAACAATTAGGGAACTTTGTCTCTGGCCAAACTGCAATGAACCCTATGTCAAGTCTCTCAATGTTCAATATCCCTTGTCAGAAAGCATCAGATATTTTAGAAGAGACTGCGAATTTCCGTCTGCCACGAGACATATTCTGTGATAACCCAGTTGTGAATTTGAAATCTATGGCTAAGTTCAATTTGGAGAATCTGCCTTTCGACAATGTTGTACCAAATTCTATAACTTGTGTAGATTCTGATGACTCGATTGCTATACTTTATAAGCCGAAAACGATATCGCTGATGCAAGTGATTGGGAATTTGTTAAAGAAAATTACTGTCACTGTTCTCGTTCCGTACTATGTTTCTAAATTAGCTTTCTAGAGTTCTGTGAGGGTTATGTTAGTAATAATTTGTATTTATTCTATTGAAACTTTATTTAAATTAAAATATGATTTTGATTCATAAGTGGGTATTTATTTGCCTTGCCACCCTTTGCTCACATAAATGTAATATGTATTATTTTTGAAGTGAAACTTCTTAGGCGGCGAATCGTTATTTGGACGAGAGAGTAAAATTTCAAGAATGCGTCAAGTTTAGGTACATTTCGTTACATGCGAGAGAAGAGAGATAGAATTGTCTTTGTTTCTCACATTAAATCACAAGTTTCACTTTCATCACGTGTATGGTGAAACTATAAGCACAGTCAACATAAGAGATAAGTATGCAGGATCGTCGGATATTGTTGAAGTTTAGTAAGAAACCGATGGATGTTCTCGAATAAAATTTAATTTTATTAATAGAAAACAAACAGCTCATTTATCAAATTAAATTTCAGCCGACAACATCCGTTTCTTACTAAACTTCAATTACTATATCCGACGACTCTGCATAGTTATCTCTTTTGTTGACTGTACATCTATATAAGTACAGACGCCAGCACATCAAGATACTACAATCTGTCAAATTATTTTGTTTAATAGATTTTCAACTTTATCGCATTAGGTTTAAAGTTGATTGGGAAAATTTAACAGTTTTGGGTAGCTTGATGTGCTGGCCTCTGTACTTATAAGTTAACTAGCGGCCCGTCCTGGCTTCGCATGGGTGGAAAAAAAAAAACCTATATTAATCAGCGCTAATATAGCATTCAAATGGTGAAAGAATTTTTAAAATCGGTCTAGTACTTTTTGAGCCAATTCGTTACAAACATACATACAAATCTTTCCTCTTTATAATATTAGTATAGATTAGTGTAGATTAGTATAGATATTATGGCTGTTTTGTAACATACGCGCAATTTTTTTGTTTCAAATCTCTGTCTCGAACATAGATTATTTGACTCAGCATCACCATTATGCATAACTACACAAAAACATCCATAATCTGCACTAAATCTTCCTCCACTTTTTTCCCACTTTAATTTCTTTTTCTACAAAATATGTTACATTCAGCTGATGTTAAAATCATTTAATTGAGCCCACAGATTTTAGAGCAGTTGCGGCTTGCTGAGTTCGAACCCAAGCAGGCCCTTTACTTTGTGTAAATTATTTCATCACGTCTGCTCTCAAAACGGTGAAGGAAAACATCGTGAGGAATTCGGCATATCCTAGAACCAAAAATCCGAAGACATGGGACATCCGTCAAACTGCACTGGGCCCGCGTGAGAGCTTCTCTGTGCCCGAGCAATACAGCAATGGGAATATTATAGGCTGATTCTGCTTATGCTATATGCAAGACTTCAGTTAGTTTAGATTCTGAGAAGCTGGGTCACTCTCGAGACCCTGAAGACGATTCATTAATGAAATTGGAAACATTTAAATTACAATTGAGTCACGGTAAGACTTTATTGCTCCGAGTTGAGAAGCATCCTCACATACCTACTGTAATTTGAAAACATTGTAAAAGCCCAAAAGCCAATTATTTTTATAACAGTAACCGTGGAGTTTCTTCCCGGCTCTTCTCCATAGGAAACGACCAATTGGAACCGTGCACCTAGCTTCTGACGTTTCATAAGTGCCCATGTAAGTTTATGTGAAATAAAATATTTTGATTTTGAAGCTAAGCAATGATTATAAATATTTGAAACACTGTTGCACCTTGCACTGTTGAAATTATTTAATAGATAACTCGACGCGCGTGAGATAACGCATATTACTGCTGAGTTGAAATACCTAAGCATTTGTTAATTCGTTTTATCACTGTTCAGGTGTGACTAATGCTAGGTTCTAGTAACTGTTTGAAGTTGAATTTTAACGGAAGGTATTATGTTGCTCAGCCCAGAAAAACTCAAAGTTCTCTTTCTGTGTGTTAAAATAAATTAGGTATGTTTCGGTGTCCTTAAAGATCTTCTTCTTGTCGTGGCGATGGTACTCTTCTTCGATATTTTATATTGTTTACCCCAGTAGGTTGCCACGTTGATTGCGGCACTAGTGGCATTCTAAGGTGCAGGTGAAAGGCACTTAGGGCATAAGGGGAAAATCGGATTTTCTGAAAAAACCACTGCATAAATCAATTATAAATAAAGTTTATTAAACTCTTCGATAACTGAAATTTGTCGGTATCGGCTTTGTTTTGAAGATTTTACAGCTCTTGTATTACTTATTTACACCCAATTACGTTAAAAATAGCAAGAAAAACGAATCTTTATTGGCTTATAACTTTTTAATGACTTTTTTTTACTGTTCTGTTTCTGTACAAAAAAAAATAATAAAAGACAAAACGATATCATGTTTAACTTTGGATGCACAATGTCAAACAGTGAAGTAATACTCTCCCGAAATTTGTATGGAAGAAATATTGACTATTGGCACCTTAAAGGTAAAAACTGTAACATAATAATAGTCTTATTTAAGTAAGCACTTCACGAGTTGGTGGTGAACTACAAATTGTGATGGACGAAAATATGAATTAGCTTGCCCATTTTTCACGATGGATGCATAATTAGGTGCAGCGCAGACGACAGACTATCCGTGACGCACTTTTTAGTCTGTGAAAATAGAACCTATGCAATTATATGCAGTAACGCACACGACGCGCAAAAAGTCCGGCGCACAAAAAATCCGTGTAATTCGGGCAGACCGCGCCGCGCCGCGCCGCGCCGCTCCGCACAAGTCTGTGAAAAAAATGGAACGTTTGCTTCAACGCGCACTAACGCAGACGGCGCACACTTTAGTCGGCAATCTGCATTTGCTAGGGGCATAGATTAACATACCAATAGCTAGGGGTGGACGTAACGCACGCGATCTATTATCATGGCGCGATTTATTATCAAAATAATACTTCGCGATCTCTGCACGATTTCCATAGCGTCTACGTCCCTACAGCTCTGCCGACAGAATGATCGAAGATGTGCGTCGTGTGCGTTGAGTCTGTGAAAAATCCGCGACCGACTTTTTGCGCGCCATGCAGACTTTTTGTGCGCCGCAGACTCGATCGCACAAAAAGTCTGTCGTGTGCGCTGCACCTTATGCTTACTACAACTGATTCAACATACATTATTATTGGTTAGGTCAAAAATCATTATGTTTGGACCTACTACGCTTTGGAATGGGCAACTAGCTAGTTTCATCTTCCTGACTGACCGAGTTCTTGACAATTCAAAAGTGCCTGTAAATGGTTCATTGAAATCAGCGCTGATTTGCTGGATTCGTTTTCTCCTCCACCGAACATTTTTCTCCTAACAGTTATTTTTGTTTATATGAATTAGTATTTATTCTTGTATTTTATAGTCATTTCCTAGCTATTTATCCCGTATGTCTGCATCACCCTAAGGTTGACTGGTAAACAATGCCTCAGGCATTAAGTCCGCCTTTGTACAGTATTTTTTTGACTTGTACATAAAGTTATTCTACTAATCCTACTAATATTATGCGAAAGTTTGTGGGGATGGATGGATGGATGTTTGTTACTCTTTCACAAAAAAACCACTGAACGGATTTCGTAGAAACTTTGCAGTAATAAAGCATAAACATCAGAATAACACATAGGATACTTTTTATCCCGATATTCTCACGGGATCGATACTAATGCGGGTGAAACCGCGGGGCACTGCTAGTAATAGATAAATGCTTTGAGATTGAGATTATTATACGAAAGTACCACCATCATAGACTGTGCTGATGATGCTGCATCAATAGATCAGTGGTTTGGACTCCGACGGGCGCTTTACTCTGTGTAAATTATTTCATCGCCGCTAAGATGAGACTTGGTAACTTGATAAGACTGATTGTCAGAGTTTCGGGCTCCTGACTACCCGTAACGACTGTCAAAGATCCACGAATGACAGCCGGGACGAACGGTATAACATGCTTTCCGAGCCACGGAGGGGTCACGGTAAGTAAAGATGGTCACCCATCCACAAACCAACCGCGGTAAGCTTAGCTTAACCTATGCGGCTTTTATTAGTTTTCAGTAACTACCTAACTATAAATATATAGGCAGCTCAATGCCTTTGTGAAACTGCCATAGAGGCGTCTCGGGCATTACCTAATACAGTGGATGAGACACAATGCACACTGAAATTAGACTCCCCTTATACTTATGGAATTTCAGTACAGTAGGTACCTAATAAATACCAACACCTCTTTGGCCCTGTCCTGTAATTCAAGCGTTCAATTTCAGATAGATAAAGAGGGCTATAATATGTAGACATTAAGTCAATGTATGTAGGTAGGTAGGTACTTCACGGTTACTCACATAATTATGTAGCTTCAAGCTCACTAATAATAATAATTAATAGTTGGAGTAGGTAACACGAATCATTGATTTAAATAACCTAGGGACTTTAGGACAACAATGGTCAAAAGCAATATCTGCTTAAGAGAGAAATTGTACCTAATGATTCGTTATTAAACGTGCAAAAAAAAAGGTATTTATGTATAGGCAGATCAAATTCGTTTTGTTCAGAAGGCCAATTCTCGTAATATAAAACGTTCAAAAAATCTAGTCGCAGTCTCATCTCAGCGACAAACTAATGTCAAAAACTTGTCAAAATGTAGGGAAAATATAGGTATTTTTGATAGATTGAGACTGAAATCAGACTGTGAACGTCATAAATTACCAGAATTGTCTTCTGATCTTGTTTTGTGATGGAAAAATCAGGTGTTAAACTTATCAAAGCTAGGTACTAAGTAACGAAAACTGACAGCAATTCGCAATCGATTCCCAATTAAATCGATCATCGTAACGTAAGCCGACTAGATGTCACAAAGGGCAAGAAGGGCAAATATAAAGGGCGAGTCTGAGGGCAAGAAAATGAATGCCTCTCGTCACGTACGCCAAATCTAATAGAAATTGCGCATTGGACTGAGATCGTACCTACACTAGAGACTTTTTAATAAGTGTCCAGTTATTGAACACATAATTTGACTAAAAAGTCTCTTCTTGTTTCGATTTTGCAATTGGTAATAACTTTTATTAGGTACTAAAATTAGCATAGCATGTTTAAATTAATATTTTTTTTAAATAAATATATTTGTTTCATTTTCGTCTATGTTTTAGATATTATTTGGGTTTTTGGCTTCCATAAAATGTTACTAGTATTAAATTAATTAATCTTTCGATGACATTATGTAAGGTCGAAGAAACGCCTTGTCGCCATGCAGTTTTTGTACGCAGTACCTAGGTAAGTATCTAAAAAAATGTCAGCTAAGTATAATTTTATATAGCTATTTATGAAATCTTTATCTATAAACCTAGGAAAGAATATACAAATATTTACTTTAAATTTGATTTACCAATTTCAAAAAGGCTTATGGACTATAATCACTCCGCAGTCAGAACAATCGAATGTGCGAGAACGGGGGTGTAAATATCGTGACGTCACGAGAGGCTACTGCGCTTGTGCGGGACTTTTCAGGCGGACCACACTATGTGAAAATTGGAAATCGAGATTTTGAGGCTAAAAATAGATTTAGCTGTTAGCAGTATCCAATCTGGCAAAAGAGGAGATTATTTAATTAAACAACCTCTCTCTCTGATTTTGGACTTGCGTATGCAATTTTATTTAATTTGTTACCCTTGTTGGAAGAGCTACACTCGCGACCTACAGAGATATAGCAGACTGTTATGTCCAGCACCTTAAAATTGAGTAACATACCTACTATCAATCTCAATCTGAATCATTTTGAAAGATATTTAATCTAATTCATTGCTTTACATATTTGAAAAATGTGTCTGCTCAAACAACAGAAATTACTTACCGTTTGTTGTAACATCGTAAATTGTTGCTGAACCGTCAAAATGAAAGCCATTGCTACTAACAATGTGTTACGCAGTTATCCTACCACAGGAAAAATTGCTTTAGCTTGGCTTTAGCACTGTATGCTACACTGATAATTCACTAGGTAGGCCTGATTCTACAATTACGTGCCTTCTAATATAAGCGTAATGTTTTTGAAAGGGCTATGACTGAGCCATAATTTGTCTAGCCCTCACACACAAATACAAAGAAACTGCTTTTGCCTTTTGACTTATGGGCGAGTGATAATTATTATGATGATCCAACAAAAAGTGTAAATTCTTTCTGCTCTTCCTTTATTCTTTTGACGTGACAACGTCTTATAATTCGATGAAGCTGGCTGCACGCACGAAAAAACATGACGTCATGCGTCGTTACCTCGTTCTGAGGCGTTCCATTTAAGGCTTGAAGTGCAAGCGAGAGCGCGGAACGAGCGACAAAGAGGCACAATTAAAAAAAAAAATTAAAAAATGATTTTTTTTTTCTTTTTTTTTAGTATTATCTTATGACGTTGTGACGTTCAACTATCGTCAGTAAACCGTCTTTACAGACAACCAATTTTTTTTGTACTTAAAACTAGATTCAGTTGACAGGATTTTCATAAAACAGGATAAAAGCCATTAAGAAATCCACCCGTGTGTCTCACCCCATACTCCATAAAAATAAAGAGGGTGGAGGTTGCCTACTTTATACAGTATTAAACCGTCGCTACGGGCTGCGGCGACTAACCCAGCACTAGTCGTGAGCACGCCGCAGAGCCTGAATGTCGTTACCTATCTTACTGAATACTAGAAAAAGTAAAAAAAGTGTAATCGATTTGAATGTGTTACAAAGTAAACAGACTTCCTAATCTTTCCTTAGTTGGAAGTTCTTCTTTGTGCAGTGTAAAATAAAGTGAAGTTATGACGTTATATGCGGTTTCCGCATCCAGTTACATGATAAAAAAAAAGTTAACCAATACTGAGTACCCGACAAGCAGTATGCCATCATTAATTTTTCCTAATCGGTAAGTTTTTAATCGATTCTCTGTTGTTATGTACGCACTACAGCGCGGTCAAATCGATAGTACCGTGTCTGACTTCACTACGGTCCTTGTTGACGTTTTGTTTTGAAGGAACGGAACGTTATCCATGGCAACTCATGGTTGTCAAAGAAAGTATTGATTTTTATTATTTTGGCGCATAATCGCTCCGAAGGTTATAAAAACAAAATATTGGTATTTAATATTGTTCAGTATATTTTATTTATCAAATAATGCCCAGTTTTTCTGTCACAAAAAAACGATTGTGTCATCTTTTAATTCAAGTACTCAGAGAAGTTCCTCTGCACGTATAATGGAACGTGATTTTCGAGAATAGAAACGTCACGCATCCGGTGGCCATTATGGAAAAATTATGCTATGCGACCAAATTCAGACGCCTTCCACCACGTGTGTTTTGTATGTAAATAGTGAACTTCTAAAATAATAAGTTATCACCTTTCGCCCGCACTTCAAGTTGATTATTCATCAAATCAAATTTCAAACCAATTTACACTTCTTTGATTCGTGTTCGTGTGTGCTACGTAATTTGTGCAATCTTTACGGTCTGACCGTGTTTTTCTTCCCAAGTTATTTCAAGGCTTAATTACGACTTGCCAAGATGACGAAGTTAATACAACAGTTAAATTTTAGTAGTAGTGTTAGTAGTAATTACAATAATTACTTTAATGTCGTTGGTCTGGAACCCCCCGCTGTTGAAGAGAAGAACTACTAGTAAGTAATTTTAATTTCTTTCCTTTCATGTGCTATGTTGTTTACCAATACATAATTAGGGCACGCATCGAAACAAATAACTGATTAATCGAATACGGAACGACATTACGTATTACAGTTTACATTGTCCTTCTATTTCGATACGTCATCAATGTAATTGGCTGATTACCTTCATGTCGCAATCTTTTTTATATTTTTGTCTAACCTTTTTTTCACGTGGAGGTTATCTCCATCGAGGTTTCATTACGATTAGTACCATTACAGGAATGTGGATGCAGTGAATGTTGCAACTCCAATAATGGCGTAATTTTTTATAGTCTGATTATTGTTATTAGGCACGATGATTATAAAATCTATTAAATTATTCTCGTTTGTTATTTTTCTAATGTTAGATACTGGAACAGGAACTTCTAATGATACAAAATTATGCACTTTTCTTTAGCGAACTGAATAACCACTATCACATTTTATGGAGACATTGTCCTGTACACAAGCAGAGTGCTATACCAAATTAATGCGTTCTTATAATAGACAATTACAAGGCGAGAAGAATAGGCTTTTTTTAGCAAACAAATCACATCAACACCTCCATGCAATAACATCGTAACTCACTTTTTTCCAAAAATTGAGTTACAACGGCATTGATATGTAAAAAAAAATGCATTTTTTCTGTACTATCATTGTAATTCTATTCCCTTTCGTTTCTAAAAATATGTAACTTAACACCTTGGAGTTACAATTATCTGACCACAAAAATAAATTAAACTCCAAAAAAACTAAATAGTAACTCAGACATACAATGTTTGTCCTCGTAACTTGTAAGTCATTTCACTGTTTTGTTTTTCACGTAAGTCATGAAAACCCATGAAAACAATTTTTCTTTTACAACTTAACCATACCTATTTATAGTCCGCCTAAACTATATTAAATAGAGCCAGCTTCAAAAATTGTATGGGGTGTTTTGTTTTAGTTTGCTATAATTTATCAAACTTTAAAATCACTCTCCTGTAAAATCACAAAAAGTGAGTTACAATGTTATTGCATGGAGGTGTCGACATGGTGTCTAGGTACAGAAATTCAATTTTATGGTTTAAGTCGTGAACATTTTATGAGTTTACATATGCACAAACTTAGGCTTTTTGTGGGTAGACGAACACAGAAACTACAGAATGCCATAATATAGTATAGTTACAGCTATAGTTCATAAGAAAAACAGATTTACTTGAAACAATAATAAATATAATTGTGAAAATTTTGAGCACTTACATTCAAACGGCTTCGTGAAGGTGTTCCTTTCAATGGGTTAACTAACCGCTCACAGTCTGCCTTGCCTTTTCCCAACTAAGTTGTGGTCGGCTTCCAGTCTAGCCGCATGAAGCTGAATACCAGTATTTTACAAGGAGCTACTGCCTATCTGACCTTCACAACACAGTTACTGACCAGCCATGCTATTCTCTAAGGATACAGCCTTGCGGACAGCGCTGCCCGCAAGGCTGTATCCTTAGAGAATAGCTCCCAAGGACTGCCCTTGGGTGGGTGGCCATCTGTTACACACCGAGAACCCTCTGTGCCTTAGAAAGCATGTGAAGCTGTTGATCCCAGCTGTCATGTCTAGATCTTTGACAGTTGTTATGGGTATTCAGAAGATCAAAAGCCTAATAATCAGTCTTACCAATGGGTATCTTTACCTTACCAAGTAACTGGGCTATGGAGGTCAGATGGACAGTCGCTCCAATTAAAATACTGCCAATTGATTCTGTAAAAATCTCACTGTGATACTCTGTGATAACTTAGGTGAAGTGAGCTATCAATAGGGGCAATCTCTAACATCAGGTGGAATGACAGCTCACTTCACTTAAGTTATCACTGTGAGATTTTTACAGAATAGTACTGCTGGTATTCAGCTACATCCGCTTATGCTGGAAGTCGACCCCAACATAGTTGAGAAAAGGGTAGGCAGATTTATTGTTGAGTTTTCAACATAAAGAAATCTCGTGAACATGAATGGTTGAACATAGCTCTCCTAATTGATCAATCATTAAATTGTTATCAGTGTTCCAATTTCAGTTTGATATTGACACCATAAATGGTGTTCAAATAGACAATCATCATTCAAATAATGTCTATCAATAAAAACAATATTAAAAGGATTTTTCTCAACGGACTCCGAAAAAGAAAGATGTCCCCTATTTTTTTTTTATAAACTCTGTAAAATTATGGAAATGAAAAAGACAATCTAACACTTATTGTTTAGAAATTATAATTACATAAAATTTAAAAATGCATGTAAGTATGAGAAGTACCAATGTTTACGTAGCAAGCAAGGGAGGAGCTTTGCTTACTTTTGCTGACGACGAGGATGGGGGGCTAAAAATTGCAAAACATCTGCTTAAGTAATACTTGAATGGCCTCATAATAATTCCTAGAGAAATACCAGATGGAAAAACCCAACAACACTTTGTCCTACATGGGAATCGAACCCTGGATCTCATGCTTAGCAGTAGCGCTTGCAATCACTAGAACACCGCGGCATGGCAGACTAAAAGTTCTGAAAAATAAACAGGATTAAAAATAGGCTGTTTACATCTAGAATAGCCTTGTGACTCAGTTCTGATTTTAGCTATGAGCTATAATTTCATACGTTTTGTACCTAAATTGCATAAAGTTCAAAATGTTTATAATGTTTATAATAGATAATAGATCCTACTAATATTATAAATGCGAAAGTTTGTATGTATGGATGTATGTTACTCTTTCACGCGAAAACTACTGAACGGATTTTGATGAAACTTTACAGTAATATAGCTTATACATCAGAATAACACATAGGATACTTTTTATCCCGATATTCCCACGGGATCAAAACTTACGCGGGTGAAACCGCGGGGCGCAGCTAGTATATTATAAATGCGAAAGTTTGTATGTATGGATGTATGGATGTTTGTTACTCTTTCACGCGAAAACTACTGAACGGATTTTGATGAAACTTTACAGTAATATAGCTTATACATCAGAATAACACATAGGATACTTTTTATCCCGATATTCCCACGGGATCAAAACTTACGCGGGTGAAACCGCGGGGCGCAGCTAGTAATAGATATTTACCAATATGTTGCAACATTTTTATTTACTCTGACATTGTTGTCACGTGTTTTCTGGTAAATATTTAAACAATAGTATGTTAGTGAAGTAAAACCACATTTTTGATAAGAAGTATTTTAATTTTGTACAGTTCATCACAAATTTATACAAGTGACAAAATGAAAAATAAATCAATGACCGAGATTTTCAACTTGTTACACTAGGAAATAGTAGCACTATTAGTTATTATGTGGTATTAGTGAGAGACAAGCAATCTGTCCAGCCTATTTCCAACTATATTGGGATCAGTTTCCAGTGTAACAGAATGCAGCTGAATACCAGTATTTTTAACCAACTTCAAAAAGGAGGAGGTTCTCAATTGGACTGTATGTTTTTATTTCTTTTGTATGTTTGTTTCGCGATGTCTCCGGCAATTAGTAAATCTATTTCCAAAATGATTTTTTCAATGGATAGGGTATGCCTCAGTGGTGGTCCCATATAAATTGTATTAACTTTGTTTGGGTAGTTTTTGAGCTAGCTTCAATTTAATACGTATTTTTTCCACTTAGTTTATATTGCTAATGTTATAATGACTTCCTGTTACTGGTATTTACATAGCAAGTAGTGTTATACGAATTTGTGTGGAGTAATTACAACTCCAAAGTGAAAAATAAAACCTTTTTTCCAAAAAAAAAAAACAACCGACTTCCAAAAAAGACTACAAAGTGAAAAGTAACTTTAATTTCGGAAGTCGATGGCAATCAACGAAAATGCGAACCCAACGACACCGACTTCCGAATATAAATTTTGGAAGTCGGTTGTATTTTACATGGAGCGACTGCCTATCTGACCTCCACAACCTGGTTACTGGGTTAGGGTAACACGATACCCCTTAATAAGACTGGCTCTCAGACTATCCGGTTTCTGACTACCCGTAACGACTGTCAAAGATTTACGAATGACAGCCGGGACCATTTTTTTTTAGGGTGGGAAATTATCAAATAACTTCTCCCGCTCTGTGCTGAGCGGAGGGCGTGTCAGACTTTTACCGACTAAAACCCACCCGTGTGCCTTCACTTGCCTGTGCCAGGGGCCACGGTATCTCTTTCGATAACCTTCTATCTTCTGCCTATCGATTCTGTAAAAATCTCACCGTGAAAACATAGGTGAAGTGAGCGTGAAGTGAACTATCAATGGAGGCAATCCCTAACATCAGGTGGAATGACAGCTCACTTCACCTTAGTTTTCACGGTGAGATTTTTACAGAATAGCACTGCTGTTATCATTTAGCCACGAGCCCCTCAAGAAGTAGTATAGTAGACATAAGTATCAAATTAACTTTATGTTAAAATTCTTGAAACTTTTTACTATTTTATTTTTCATACCGTGGCGTGCGTCTTGTCGTGTAAACCTATTGTTGCTGGAACGTAAGAATAAATCGATCAAGATTGCATGCTTATTTTGACAGATGAAAATTGTTCACGCATATCTAGATAAAACAACAAACGAATGAAAGAATCACAAAAATACTGCGCCAACGATGACGCTGGCTCATTTTTACCCGTTTTGAGTTGACGCACCTGTATCTCGTATCTCGCTGTGTAGACGGCGGCGTCGCACTTAACAAACCCGCGGTCCGCATAGAGAAAGACCGTACCTTCAGCTGTAAATAATTTAAGTTCTTTGCTTCAGCTACAAACACGCTAAAATTGCACGGTAGGCGTAAAAATAATAATGACGGATTTAAATCGTGCCGTGACGTAGAACACTACTTCCAAGGCCAAAGACCGCAGTAAATGTATCAATCAATAGTAATTGTTTTAATGGAATAGACCACGCTTTTTAAATAACCTTCAGTCAATCTGCGTTGCTTTTTGCCATGTACGTTGGGGTTGGCTTCCAGTCTAACCAGATGCATCTGAATACCAGTATTTTACTTGGAGCGACTGCCGATCTATCATATATCATATTCGATAAAGGACGAACAACGTGTTTTACAACGTGTCCCAAAATTCAATGATTATTAAGGGCACCAGAGGGTGGGGCAGCGGGATCCTGCCGGGGCAGCGGGATTGTCCTGCCGGGGCAGCGGGATTGTCCGAAAGGGTTACCGCTACCCCGGAACACAAAGGGCTAAGGAAGGAACACGGGTGGGTTTTAGTCAGTAAGAGTCTGACACTCCCTTCTGCTCCACCCAGAGCGGGATGGGATATCATCCAATGAGGGGTCATTGGATGATATCCCGTCCACAAAAAAAAAAAAAAAAGGGTGGATCTGCTAATAAAAAAAAAGACTTCTAAAATAGAAGGAGGTTCTCTATTCGGATGTTTATATAAACTCATGGAAAGTGTTTATGGTACAGACGCCAGCACATCAAGCTACCCGAAACTGTAAAATTTTCCCAATCAGCTTTGCTTTAGCGATAAAGTTGAAAATCTATTAAAGAAATTTGACAGATTGTAGTAGCTTGATGTGCTGGCGTCTGTACAGTCAAAAGAACAGTTTATAAACCAGAAAATAAAATGATTTGAATTAGCACTTAACCGGGTATACTTATCTCTTTAACTGTACGCTCGTCTACACATCAAGCTATACATTACCAGTATAAGCTGACTACTGATTGTACGAAAACCTATACAGGGTCAAATTAAATTAGCTAGCGAAACTCTGTAGACGCGATAGGTATCGATATCAACATATCGATATTAAACTGATATTTCAAGTGAATACACTAACTGCGGTCGATGACCCCACAAAAAATGAATTTTTTTGTATTGTCTTGTTTCAACATCGATTCCCATCACGTCTGTGGAGTTTCGCTAGCTAGTTTAATTTCACTCTGTATAATGTAAGGTCAGCTAAAACTGGAAATGTATAGCTTGATGTGTAGCCGTGTGTACCTGCTGCACATTCTAGAACATTCTACCTACCTACATTTGAATATCATCATAATAATTATCATTGACATGCTGTACGATTTATACGTAGTTATGTGAAATTCTCGGTATTTCTGCAACATATCATTTTACAATCTTGCGTTTGCGCTGGTCTCTTGTGCATGTATGTGTAATTAAAGATTACTTTTACTTGGCTGTGTATAACTGTAATTCTAGCTTAGATAACTGATAAAATGGTCCGTTCGTGATGCTATGGCTTTTATCTCTGTTGTTATGGCGCGAAAATTAGCACTACATAAAATGGTGGCGTCCGGCAGCCATTTTGGAATACTTAGAAGTGTTTACTCGTGCTTTTTAGCTTTCGAGAAGCCGACTTTTTTACCAAGTAAAGAAAAATACTCATCTATATTAATATTTTCACTGATATAAGCTACACTATTGCCGAGTTGATACGGCTTATTAAAACACGAGGACAAAATCGCGGGTAAAAGCTAGCTCCTACCACCGACAAATGTCAATTTTTCCACTATTATGGCTTTATTAAGATTACAGTGTATACTAGATTGCTAAAATGTAAGTATTTGTACTTACTTCCTTGGCACAGACTATTCATATAACCAATCTGAAGCCAGAGGTACTGCGAGTAAATTACGTTGGTCTTCCGAATCCCAACACTTCTTATCTCTCGTTCTATTTATACAATACAAATAACTATCAACCTATTTACTTAGGTACCAATCTATATCTATACTTCTATACTAATATTATAAAGAGGAAAGATTTATATGTATGTTTGTAACGAATTGGCTCAAAAATTACTGGACCGATTTTAAAAATTCTTTCACCATTTGAATACTACATTATCATTGATTAATATAGGCTTTTTTAATTGCAAGAAAAAAATAAAATGTTTAAAAAATAAATGTCCACCCGTGCGAAGCCGGGACAGGCCGCTAGTCTAAATATATTTTCCGTGAATACAAAAACATTTTAACTAGCAGTGCTATTCTGTAAAAATCTCACCGTGAAAACTAAGGTGAAGTGAGCTGTCATTCCACCTGATGTTAGGGATTGCCTCTAGTGATAGTTCACTTCACGCTCACTTCACCTATGTTATCACGATGAGATTTTTACAGAATCGACAGACAGTTTATTTCGTTATTCGTTCTGTTTATACTTTTTGAACTTTACGATTCGCGTGGGTTTTGATAAATAAGGCTGGCTAACTCACATTAGCGCTAATAATGATTAAGCAATTTTATGAATGAATAATTATTTTGATGCCTAATCTACCGAATTAGACTTCGCATCCATAGGCCGCAGCAAGGACAACCTCTACAAGCGGGGGTTCATGGCAGACTCAGACCTCCGGTGTGTATACGGCATCTCCACAAAAAATTGCTCACCTCCCATCTTGCACACTTTAACCTGTACACTTGAGGACCTAATGGCTGCGTCACCGAACGGATCCGCGTTATTGAATTTTGGGCCAAACAAATTTAAAACACGATTAGGTATGTATATTTTTTCCTGTTATTTTTGCCATGGAAACGCCAAGGAGACTGGACAAATGACCAAATTAATGAAGTATGTCTATTTTTCTGAGACCCCAAACTGCAGTAATAAGTAGGTATCGTAAATTCATATTATGTTTAACCTAGAGACAAAGGTTTTGCTAAAACTTTCGTCTGTCTACAGAATTGTAGGTACTACTTAAATCCTATTATTGGTCTTGTTTGAAAAAGTCTAGAGAGTTCTTTCTTTGTAATCTTCTAAAGAACCTTTAGATTGATTGCCTTCTGTGTAAACCTTATCGAACAAAAACCTTTCTCTATTATTAAAACCAAGCTATTTTTCGTACTTATCTTCCTTGACCTAAAAAAAACTTTCGCGACCATAAATAATTCGACCACAGATTTTATCCTTCCCGCCAAACGAAGTGACAGCTGTCAAAATTCTCCCTCGAGTCCGATAGCGTTCTATTTTATGAAAATGTCACAGCAGACACAGGTAACGTCCCATTCAGCCGATATTCAGCCTTTTCAGTGCGGTTGTATTGTCCTAGATTTTATAGAACTGAAAAGATTTGTTCTCATTGTCTGGTAAAATAGATGAGCGTTTTTATACCTAAGAAGAATAAAAGAGTTTTTTTGTTTGATAGCGTTGGGGTTTATTTTATTTTTTTTGTTTGAGTTAGCTGTAGGTTATGTGGTTTTCATTTTATTTTGAGAGACTTAGGTACCTAGTACCTAATTACTATAGGAGATAAATATCAAAATCCGATACAGCTGTTGTCTAAGTCTAACACAAAGCATACTTTTAATCCGGGTTAAAATATTCCATGGGAACGTACAGTTCCCATGGAATATTTTCAGAATACTACGCGGGCGAAGCCGCGGGCAAAAGCTAGTACGCTAATAAACAATCTGATAGACTCAATAACACTTTCGTCTAGAGTGTTCAATCAATGAATCGCATAGTGGCATGACATTCCAAGAATTTTTTTTTTTTGAGTATGGGAAATCATCAAATAGGGGTCATTTGATGATTTCCCATCCTCAAAAAAAAAAAATCCCGCTCTGGGTGGAGCAGAAGACTGACTAAAACCCACCCTTCCTGCCGGGGCAGCGGGATTGTCCGAAAGGGTTACCGCTACCCCGGAACACAAAGGGCTAAGGAAGGAACACGGGTGGGCTTTAGTCAGTAAGAGTCTGACACTCCCTTCTGCTCCACCCTGAGCGGGAGGGGTCATTGGATGATTTCCCATCCACAAAAAAAAAAAAACCCACCCTTGTTCCTTCCTTAGCCCTTTAACTTTCTCTATACATATAATCAATAATGAGATGAGCGATGACTTACAAAACCTTAACACGCGTTGCGCATGTCAGTCAGCCTATGTCTATGGAAATTTTTGTACGAGGTTGTTTTTTAATGTCAAGGCGAGGTTTAGACTAAAGAATACACGATAAAACTTTTTCGTGATATAAATAATCTTGTATTTTATATCCGGTGAGTGTAATGCTTCTTATTCAAGGCTACAAGTTTCTAAAAAATGTTTCTTTTTTCTCGTTTTTGGCTGATAAAAATATCATTTCTGTTTAACCGTGGGTGTGGAAAAATGCATGCAAAACGCGAAATAGTATTTTTTCTTCATAATACATATTATGAAGAAAAGATACTATTTCGCGTTTCGCTATACTTATCAGAAACTTACACAGATTTTATGCAATAATCTTGTCTATAATAAATACAAAACGTATTTGAATAATTTCTATGATTATGGAAACTCGTTAGGCATGTAAACAAAATAATTATATTCTTAGTTATGAATGTCAATGTGAAAAAAAAAACTACAAATAAAAAAAAGTTCAAACATTATTTAGCTGGACCGTACCCAGAAAAAATAAATAAAATGTAAACAATTTGCGCGCCAATGCGTTCGCGACAGCGCGGTTTGTTTTCGTGTTTTCAGTCTGTTTTTCCGACCACCTTCAATTAAGGATTAAACTTAAACCTATCAACAATCCTTTTTAGATCACACTTCAACGCACGCTTCTGAAGGGGGCATTCAAGCACATATTACGTAACGCAATTTGGGGAGAGGGGGGTCTTGTAAAACGTTACGATGCGTTATAAGGGCGGAAGGGGGGGGGGGGGACAACGCGTTATGTAACATTGTTTTTTTTTTAATTCAAATTAAAAACTAGGGAAATTCAAGTCTCTCAAGTGGGCAACCCTTTTCGTTTATGTTTTACTGCGAATCCCTCGATTGTATTGTACAGACGCCAGCACCAGCCATCAAGCTACCCGAAACTGTCAAATTTTCCCAATCAACTTTGAACCTTATGCTGTAGTGAACCTTAAGTTGAAAATCTATTAAAGAGATTTGACAGTTTGTAGTAGCCTGATGTGCTGGCGTCTGATATTTTAGCGACTTTCCGGCAACCAGAAACAGTTTTTAAAAAGTTTTCTAAATTCCAATCAGAAAATAACACGAAAATAAGTAAAAATATTCTTACGTATTTCGGTTGCCAATTGCCATAATAACATGAAATTCCTTTAAAGAGTTATGGCAACGTTTCAAACCAATGACGCAGTGTTTTGACGGTAGTTCTATAAAAAGATCGTAATCTTGTTGGGTAGAGAAAGTGTACCTACTTATTGTATTTCAACACTCGGAATCAAATATTACAACGCAGTACGTTTGCGTAACTTTCCGCGATGGTTTTAGATTCACCTTTGAGTAACCTGACGCTTAACTTCGGAGAAAAAAGAGGGCTGACGTTCGTAACGTCAAATCATAATGAGTTGACTACGGCAAATCGATGAAAAAGACCGAAGGAACTTAGTATAAGGGATAGAGCGAAGCCATTAAACCGCGGCTGTGTAACCATCTGGACAAAGGTCTTACCAGCTCGTAATTTCGTAATTAATAAACAGAATCCAATAACCACTTAAATGTGGTGATCATTGGATGGTTAGGTTCGCTGTGAATCCTGTTCATCATTTCAGCCGAAAGATGTTCACTGCAGAACATTGACCGGCGAAGCTTGGGGGACAAGCGTCGCCTTCGCCATATGGACCGGTTCTGTGTCCAGTGAGTCTCGCAACTAACTTTTGTTACAGAAGCACTTCATCATCATCATCATTTCAGCCGAAAGAACTACTGCTAGACATAGACATTTGGGATGCATAAAGAAGCCTCCTCGTGAAGCGAAGTTTGTTCCGCCAGTTATTCAACTGAACCCAGCACTCGGCGCATCCTGGTCAGTCACAACCAACACCTTATTTTTATTTGACTGGCCAATTCTTCCCTTGCGGTGGTAGGGCTAATGCCCGCCTGGTTTGCAACCTTTTCACCGGAGTCCGGCGTCAATCAGCCTGCTGTATTTCGTCGATGCGTGGGAGTTCCAGTGCCTTAGGCATCTTCTGGGCATGCTCGTTCCATCATAGACCTCATCCATCGCTTTCCAACAGGCGTGATCGAGGTCAAGAGCAAGCCCATTCAGCAATAAAAAAAAAAATAGACCTACCCGAAGCACAGCCACTTCGACCGGTTGTGTGCTTCCCGCATCCAACGGATGTCTGCGACCTTCACAAGGTCATCGGTCCATGTCGCAGACGAGGAGCAATTGATGTTTGTTAACTTTATGATGATTAGTTCTTACTTCTCCATCGTTCCATTTCTTCGGGCCATTGCCAGCTGCTATTGACCAGGAAGAAGTGATCGTGTGTCACAACCACAGTTCCTGCATTGTCAATGTGGAGGAATGCCAAATATTTGTTATTTGACCTCCGCATTCCTAGGAAACCTAGTTTTCCAAAGTTATGTTTGTATTTGTGCTCTTAGGCCGAATACAGACGAGCAGCGCTTTGCTGTCGACAAAGCCAACTGCAGTTGCCGCCATTTGTCGGCGTTTGCCGTCGACACGTGGACAGCAAACACCGACCAAATTGCGACAGCTACAGTATGAGCGCAGCGCGTGCGCTGCCTTGTCAGTCGACTTCAAATGGACTATAATAACGTTCGCGGCGCGTTACAACAATGCAGTAGCAGTTGCTTCTGTCGACAGCTGAAGTTGGCTCTATCGACAGCTGAAGTTGGCTACTTGGCTCTGTGGACATCAAAGTGCTGCTCGTCTGTTTGACGCTTTACACACGAGCAACACGCGTCAGCGGCAGAGGCAACTGCTGCCGTCAACGCGTGTCAGCGCGTGGGCGGCAGCCGTCGGCTCGTCGGCGACTGCCGTCGGCTCGCAGGCGACTGCCGTCGCGTCGGCTAGTCGGCGAATACCGGCGATAACATGCCACTCGTTTATGTGTGTTTTTCTTGGGATACACTTTAGTCTTTGAGAAAAGTCTTCTCATATCTGGATGGGTCTTCCTTCATTGTCACAATCAATTCGTTTCACAAGCATCATCTAATTGAGGCTCAGTTCATGCTGCTTGCTTTCTCCCACCTTGTTTCACATCATTAGATTGAGATTCTTTATCTTGCACATAAGAAGCAGTGGTAACCCGTAATAGCACCCACTTACGAGTTCTATGTCGTGGGTTCAAACCCAAACAAGCGCTTGACTTTGTGTAAAGCTCCACCTGTTCTCAAAGCTGTGAGGGAAAACATCGTCACGAAACCGGCATGTCCTAGAACCAAAAATTCGAGGACATGAGGCATGTGTGCCCACGTGGTAGATTACATCCCACTTCCTCTTGAAATGCGGAGGTGTGTCCCAGCAGTGGGAACATTATAGGCTTATCATGCTATCTTGCACATTTAGTTCAATAAATGAGATACCAGAAATAACAAAAATAATGCCACGATACGTCCCATTGTCACAAGAATTGCAGCATTTGAAATATGCGCTTACTGCATTTTGATGACATAATGTAACCATTCAACTCAAAACATATTTTTCGTGCTTCCTGTAGCAAATTCTTTATGGATCGAGGCCAAAACTATATTCCTTATATCATACATTTTCAATAGAACAGTTTGGCAAGCGCTCTCTTTTAAATTTTCTCGAGTAAATGCTAGAATTGTTAAAAAGATAATGTTTTGTCCCCATTGCAAAGTGTTTTTATCGGCCGATGAGAATGCACACAAATTACGAATGAGCGTTTTGATCACTTGCTATTTATGATTTGTATGTTTGTATTAGAATGTGTCTAGCACTTTTTTGTGGGTTTGGCGAGTAATGAAGATAGTCTGAAAAAAAAAAACATATAGCAGTCGAACAGGACTAGATGAAATAGTTTTTCTGAGGTCCTCCTCTGATTAGTTTCGGAATTTCTGAGCATAATGCGATTTATTCTGCAGTTATTGATCTTAAAGTCTGTTGAAAAACAAGAGACCAATACCGGTTCCTATGGTTTTAGAAGTAATCGTATCAATTTTTAAAGAACTTGCAAAAACAAACTTAATTTAAACGACACATATTGGTAAATTTCCAGTCCATCGCCTTTCCACTAGCTATAATACGTTTATTTGAGAATAAAAACTCCAATAAAAGACAAACGTCCTTTCATTTGATTTTACAAATGGATCGCTATTTGTAAAATCAAATGAAAGGACAGTTGTTAAAAACTAAATAAAACCATGGGGTTTAAAGCGGTTGACAAATGCAGCACGCTTGAGCATTCAGCTTTGTTCTGAAACCGTTGAGTTTTCCAAAACAGTTTTTAGGCATCCATCTATTTCAGTACCTTTTATTAGAATATATTCTATTTTGTTTTTGTTATTTTATTGGATTACTATGGATTACTAGATTATTTATTTATTTATACAGAGTTGATACGACAGAGGGGCATTAAATTACACTACGTATACTATACGTGTTTAGTATTAATTCGATACGGTATAAAAATAAAAAGCACCATAAATGAGATTTTTTTTGTTTCAAACAAACTAAATAGCTTACAAATCAGAGTAAAACGCAACCACCCTTTGTAAATAAAGGAGAAACCCAAACTTCATAAAAACTTGGGCCTGGTGACTGACCTTGGATAACTATACAAAGTGGCAACGTCCAACGTCGCGCGCGGGCAGTAACTCGAAACACACTGTGGATTTTCCAAACTGCAGTACCGGAGATTTTGCCGATTTCAGATCGGTTCGAGTAAAAGTACTATCATCGGTCCATATTAAATTAGTTAAGAAATGACGGTCTTCGGATGTTTTATTTAGTATTGGCAGTAACTGTTGCTGATCGGCAAGTCTCTCGATAAAAAAGTTTGCACCTTCCGATATTTAGAAGGTTTGCGTTTTTTACGTTTTAGAACCTTGTGGATAGTTCTATGGCAACATCTAAACTGCCGGGCGGCTCTGTGGAGACTCGTCGGGCTGCGGGAAATATTGTCTAAAATTCTTTCGTCCCAAGCAGCGGGCATTTACCGCGGTGGCACTCCCTCCTGTTACAGCACTATACGTTTGACCCGTAATCTTTGTACTGCCAACTGTATGGTGCGGGCATTCCTAGGGCAATTGCGGCTATCACCATAGCTTTCTCTGTAAGTTCGTAGAGCTAACGTTGCGTTTCCACGGCATTCGCCGTAGATTAAAATCATGTCAGTGTATTCTGACGCCGTGTCAGTTACACGAGGTATTTTTGAACACTTTAATTATACACACACACAACCAAAGTTTAACTATCACAATAAAAACAGTCAATTCCAAAAAAAAAAACACTATCACTAAATAATAATAATCCCAAGTTACGTGTCCTGTCACAATAAAAAAAAGGAATACTGTCTTAAACTTATTTAGTGTTCTATCACAATAACAAAACAAATTCACAATTATTGTCAGCGCACAAGTTCGACTAAACAATAAGGGCGCAGGAGCTTCCGCGTACGTACCTACGTTCCGGAAGGGTAGCGTCGGCGCACTGAAAAAACAAGTTTTTTGGAAGCCCCACTTACTGATCGCAAGCACAAAATACAGAGAGTACAGAAGTCAAACTACATACAAAGTGCGCTCGAGCAACGCACACATAGACACCGCTCACGGACACGATATCTCGGACTGGTTGGGACTAGTGCGAGCGCAAGTGCCATCCGCTTGAGACATGCGTCTATGAAGTGCAAAAATGGAGCAATAAAAAAAAATTATAACTGTTCAGTGGACGGTTGTTTAAATTCAACATTAAACGGTGAATTGTCGTTTTTTAATCTACCAGTTGTTTCAGAGAGGTAAGTAGGTATTTGCTTGTATTTCGATGGTTTGTATTAACGTAACACAGTAGTTAGGTAGGTAGGTAAGCGCCCCGGCCCCCGGTCCCGCGCCGTAAAGTAAAAGCGAACATGACTTTGTAGCACTTTGTGACAAATTTGTAATGTAACAATAACATTAAAATTAAAATATTTTAGTTATTATTGGTTTTTTCGTTTCTCATCAATAAATCAAACAACTAGATGCGAGTGCCACTACCACGATAGTTTTTTGTGCATAAGCCAAAGTTTACAACCATAGCGCGACCGCCGAGCGTGGACTTCTGTACTTTCGGTATTTTGTGTCGCAAGGATCTAAGATACAATAGCAACACACTGACCTATTTCTATTTCTTTTACGCACGTGATGTTTTGCCAATAGGATTGTCACTCTCTTATGTACTACGTATTGGTTTATGACTTGCCTAAGAGCGGCAACAACGTATCGTAGATTTATCGTTTTAAGGTGCATGACCTATGCCTATAGACATAATCAGCTGTTAGGAAAAATACATCGTGTTCAAACGGTGCAAAAACTTAAAAAATCATTTGCGACTAAACTACTGTTTCAATTTAATTGATTTTTGGTAGAGAGCTTGATAATGATACCTAGTATAGGCAGTTTAAAGGAAAGCCCATCTGTCGTATCAACTTTGTATAGGTACCTGTATGTTTCGTGCTTATAAACGTGAAAGTAATCACGTCCGAAAGTAAGAGTCACCCTATTATTGATCTGTTTTTAGATTCACAACACTAATTCTATTTTTGTATATTGGCAATGCTCCTCTTTTGGCCGCCGACTGTTTACTGTTTTCGAATTTTGAATCAGTTGCTTCTTGATTCTCGTATCGAACGCACGTATTATCAAACATAAAAATAGATTCTATTTTCGTAAACAAACATAATATGCTGTATACGGTATACAGCATAAAGCTATTTTTCAGAAAAGTGCCTGAAAAAAATCGCCTTGCGATACCTTAATTTTTTTTTATTGTTTATTTATTAAAACATTCCATTTTTTGTGATATATACTTGTTGTTTATAATATTATACGAGGTTTATTTCGTTGTTTCACATAGAGGATTTATATATTTTTGAAAAATGGTCAAGTTGTACCGGTAAGTCCATCGCATGAAGTCAGTGTTAAAAATTATGATTACTTAACCCCTTCTTAGGCTCTAATATGTTTGAGTACCTTTCGAAGAAACTTAATGTATTGCCATCTCTTCCTACCAAGCGTAATAAAAAAGAGAGGGAAATACCTAATATGTTACTTGAATTCACTTGAGTTAACTTTGGCATGTTTTAATAGCGATGTGCATGAGGTGACGTCTTTAAGTTACGTGTTTGGGAACTTTACGGCAATTATCATAGCTCTAATTTTCTTACATCTCTTTCTTATTTCATCAACTAGTAAAGGGCAGCAATTTTCAGTCTATTCTGTAAACAATCGACGCCATGGTTGTTGACATTTACCTAAAACCCGTCACCGCCTTTGAAGTACACTTATGAATTTCCTTAACCAATCTATATTATATCTATAATCTATACTAATATTATAAAGAGGAAAAGTTTGTATATATGTTTGTAACGAATTGGCTCAAAAAGTACTGGACCGATTTTAAAAATTCTTTCACCATTTGAATGCTACATTATCACTGATTATTATAGACTATTTTTTTCTTTTTTTTCCACCCGTGCGAAGCCGGGACGGACCGCTAGTTCTATATAAAGCTGAAGAATTTTTTTTTTTATTTGAACGTGCTAATCTCTGGAAGGATCAGTCGGATTTGAAAAAAATATATTTTGCATTTGATAGCCCAATTCTTGAGGAAAGCTATATAAAATCACGCTACGACCCTTCGTAGTCGACCAAAAACAAAAATAGTCTGAAAGAACACTGAGCGAAAACAAAGTAACAGCGCGGGCGGGCGATAGATAGCCCAATTCTTGAGGAATGTTATATGCCATATCAATAACACGCTACGAGTCAACGACCCTTATGAGTCAAGCAAAAAGAAAAAAGAAAGAACTCTGAGCGAAAACGAAGTAAAAGCGCAGGCAGGCGATGCGATGCGACGCGGTAGGGCGCGGATAAGTCGAGGTTTTTTTATAAGAATGTAGCTGTTTACCTACGACTTTGACGCGAACGAAGTCGCGGGCAGAAGCTAATTCAACTTCAAAAAATGCCGTGAAAACAACTCGAATTATGTCAAGGTTTCCCAGATTATATCAAAGAAATTCCGTTCGGAAATTGTTCAGTGGTTTTCGAGTTGGCTTCGATTAAATAAACATGCAACTGTTGTGGTTGGCATTAGTCCTTGAAATTATTTCCATACAACACGCTAGGTTTATATATAGGGCTCGTGGCTAAGTAATACCAGCCGCACTGGTCGATTGATCAGGTTAAGCCACCCTCGCCGCGATTTGTCCGTGGATGTATGATCATCTTTACATACCGAGACCCCCGTGCCTCGGAAAGCACGTTAAGCCGTTGGTCCTGGCTGTCATTCTTGGATCTTTGACAGTCGTTACGGGCCGTCAGAAACCCTGTCTGAAAGTCTGATAACCAGTCATAACAAGGGGTATCGTAATGAGGAGGTCAGATAGGCAATCGCTCCATGTAAAATACTGGTATTCAGCTGCATCCGGTTATACTGGAAGCCGACTCAACATGGTTGGGAAAAGCTTAGGCAGATGATGATAACAACAGGCTAGGTGTACTTATACAGGGTGCATTTGATATCATGGGCATTATTTTAACCTGAGGTACTACTTATGATACTAATTGCATTAGGGCTACTATTACGCAAATCAAAAATATTATTAATGCAAGTATGGAAAACCTTAAAATGTAGTAAGTCATACAAAGTATCAAATTAGTTGCGCTTCTCGATAGCAAATGCGTAGGTACACTACGCCGTACGCGCGTCATTGGGCGTGAATTCTTTGACCCCGCCCGACTCACGTGACATTCGTAAGTTGCCAATGAATTGATTCATAATAAATTCCAATTTTCCCTTCGTACTTTGCCGGCTTAGGACGGTCAAAACTACGTCAACTAACATACATTAAAAAAAAACATTTACGTACCTAGCTTGTGGATTGTTTTGAAAAAACCTTATTTGTCGGTAAAGTGACAGAGGGTAAACGGGTGCTCTTCCACGAGCTTGTGCATGTGCTGGCACGTGAAAAGACGAAAAATCCAACAGGTTCTGAGTGGTTCTGGTGGAATGAGACCCCGTGAAGGAATAGGGTCGTTCGGGTAGCGCCGATGGAACATTTCACGAGTTCATACTAAATTTCTTGCGCGATCGTAAATTACAACCATTTGTGGGTATTGTTGGTTGGTGTACCTAGCCTGCACATTACGCGGTCGAGGCATCGTGTACACAAACACACACACAACACACAACTACTACACTAACACTTAATACACTGCAATCCAAGCACCGTATGCCGCGAGCGGCGAGTACGGCGATTACGTCACGGGATCAATAAATCAATTACGCGTCAATGCACCTGCGCAGTCGTTATGACACTGGTTCCGGGTTCGTGACTTCGTGTTGCGGCGGGAAGCATACCCCGCGCGGGGGTGATATTCGTATTTTTGCGAGTGAGGGAGTGGGACGGAGAGAGTTCAGGGAATCCCGCCGGACGGAATGTCTTGTAGCCCATTGTTATTATTACTTGTAAGGAAAAACCCGCGCGCGCGCAGGTGATGTTTGTTTACATTTCGCTTTGCGCTGTACTGCGCTTTAAGATTTTGATATTTCAACAATTATTGGCGTTAACGAAGTATTTTGTTTTAATTACTTTAAGTGTTTATTTGCAATAATAAGCCTTGTGCAATTTGACTTACTACATTTTTAAGGTTTTCCTTACTTGCATTAATAATATTTTTGATTTGCGTATTAATAGCCCTAATGCAATCAGTATCGTGAGTAGTGCCTTAGGTTAAAATAATGCCCATGACTTCGATTCCACCCTGTATAAGTATTACCATTAGAGCTGTACTTTGGACTCGGGTTCTTTATTAATGCGATAGTGAATCGCTTCTGTGTGTAATGGAAAAGTTTTTCATGTCCATCTAACATTCTTATCTTGTGATTGCTTTTTCGCATTTATTCTATTCCGATTGAGTTAAAATGTCGCAAATTCGACAATTTGTAGCATAACCGGCATATATATTTACAGCTGTTCGATACGCTTCCGTGTCGAATCGAACATCAATCAATGTTGTCGTAGAGGTGGGGGGCGGATCCTCTCAACGTTGTTCGCAAATCACATCGTTTGTTACCAGGAAGCATTTGGACCAAATGAAAATTACAAGATCTCCCGCCCGCAATTCGGTATGCCTGTAAGCATAGACCTCCCGACTGTCTCCATTTTGCCCTGTCCCCTGCAACTCTGGTCCAGTATGGCTCCAAGGTTAGACGGATATCGTCTTCCCATTTTGTTTTTAGACGCCCCCGTTTTCTGGTCCCGTCTCTTGTACCCAAGCAGCTTTATATTACAGAAGAAAAATAAAGGTCCTCTATTTGACTTTAATTAAGGTTTCCAGCAAACTGCAATAGCCTTCAAAAATACGATATTAATAATAACTTCATCCATCCATAAACCATCGTGTGCTAAATTCTCATCAATTACTATCGCCCTAATTAATTTATATTTACTTTAACAACAACAGAGTTGTTTTTAAACAAAATTATACATTCATTATCATTTCAGGCGAAATGCCAGAAGTACATATAACTATATGTACATATACAGAGTTGATACGACCGAGGGGCATTAAATTACACTACGTATACTATACGTGTTTAGTATTAATTCGATAAGGTATAAAAATAAAAAGCGCCAAAAATGAGAATTTTTTTTTTTCAAACAAACTAAATAGCTTACAAATCAGAGTAAAACGCAACCACCCTTTGTAAGTAAAGGAAAAACCCAAATTTCATAGAAACTTGGACCTGGCGACTGACCTTACAAAGTGGCAACGTCGCACGCGCGCCGGGGCGCGGCATGTGTTATTTCGTGTCGAAGCGGGCGGCCGGCGGTGGCGCGGGCGGCGGCTTAGGCCTCCGCTCGCGCTGGCTGTTATGTTAGATAGTTTTGAAGTACGCCGACAACAAAAACACTAAATTTATAAATTCTCTATGTGTCCTCCATTCACATTAATGCACAAATTATACCGACGGAGAATATTGTTATTTAGTTTTGTAATTAAATCACTGTCCGTCGCTAAGCACTTTAATTTATGAAATGCTAAAATAATCCTGTTTTTTAGTTCAACAATTGTATTTACCTCGGAGGCATACACTTCACCCTTAATGTACCCCCACAAAAAGAAATCCATGGGAGTGAGGTCCGGAGATCGTGGTGGCCACCGAACAGGTCCGAATCGACCGATCCATTGCTGCCCAAACATTTCTGTGAGCCGCTCCCTGGAAGCCATCACAGAATGTGGAGGCGCACCGTCCAGCTGGTACCACAACTTGCGATGAACGGCTAAAGGTAGTTGGTCAGTGTACTCGGCCACAGTACCACTTAATAAATCTAAAAATTTCACCGCTGTAAGGGTGCCGTCAATAAAAACAGGGCCGATAATATTATTATTATGGATACCAGCCCACACATTGAGAGAAAATCTGTACTGGTGTTCAGATTCTCGAAACACGTGTGGATTTCCCAAACTCCAGTACCAGAGGTTTTGCCGATTCCAGATGCCGTTCCGAGTAAAAGTACACTCATCGGTCCATATTACATTTGTTAAGAAATGGCGGTCTTCGGATGTTTTATTTAATAGCCATTGGCAGTAACTGTTCCTGATCGGTAAGTCTCTCGATAACAAAGCTTGCACCTTCCGATATTTATAAGGTTTGCGTTTGATACGTTTTAGAACCTTGTGGATGGTTCTATGGCAACATCTAAACTGCCGGGCGGCTCTGTGGAGACTCGTTGTCGGGTTGCGGGAAAAATTATCTAATATTCGTTCGTCCCATGCAGCGGGTATTTGCCGCGGTGGCACTCCCTCCTGTTGCGGCACTACACGTTTATTGTCCCGTAATCTTTGTACTGCCAACTGTATGGTGCGGGCGTTCCTAGGGCAATTGCGGCTGTCACCATACCTTTCTCTGTATGTTCGCAGAGCTAATGCTGCGTTTCCACGGCATTCACCGTAAATTAAAATCATGTCAGTGTATTCTGACGCCGTGTATGTTAGACGAGGCATTGTTGAACACTTTAATTAGGTATACACAACCAAAGTTTAATTACGTGTCCTATCACAATAAAAAACAGTAAATCACAAAAAAAAACACTAACACTAAATAATTATAATAGCAAGTTACGTGTCTTGTCACAATAAAAAAAAAGAAAGAAGTGTCCTATTCACAATAACAAAACAAAATCACAATTGTCAGCGCACGAGTTCGACAAAACAATAGCGGCACAGGACTTCCGTGTTACGTAACGTACATACGTCCCGGAAGGATAGCGTTGGCGCACTGAAAAACCAAGTTTTTTAGTTTTTAGAGGCCCCCCTCGCAAGGACCAAAGATGCAATAGCAACACACTGACCTATTTCTATTTCTTTTACGCGCGTGATGTTTTGCTAATGGGATTGTCACTTTCTGTTGTAGGACGTATTTGCTTATGACTTGCGTAAGAGCGGCAACAACGTATCGTAGATTTATCGTTTTAAGGTGCATGACCTATGCCTATAGACATAATCAGCTGTTAGGAAAAATACATCATGTTCAAACGGGCCAAAAACTTAAAAAATCATTTGCGACTAAACTATTGTTTCAATTTAAATGATATTTGGTACAGACCTTGAAAATGGTACCTAGTATAAGCAGTTTAAAGGAAAGCCTTTCTGTCGTATCAACTTTGTATAATTATTATAATATTTAATGACCGGTCTAAAACAAAATGAAAACAATGTATATAAGTATCTGTATTTTGGCAGTTACTTTCACAGGTTTATTTTTGAGTTAATTGTTTATCTTGTAACTGGGATTGCTTTTTAGCCCCGTCCAATTTTATATCTTGTACGCACGGCTACACATCAAGCTATACATAACCAGTATAAGCTGACTTCTGATTGTACGAAAAGCCTATACAATGCGAAGTCAGCTAAAACTGGAAATGTATAGCTTGATGTGTAGCCGTGTGTACCATATTCTGACAAATAATTATTATGATTGTATCAGCTTAAGTAAAGCCCTTTGTACACGGCACGGTTTCATTGCGGTACTGCGTAGAAGGGCGGTTCCGCACTACATCTGATGCCGGTCCGAAGTGACTGTAGTCCTATTTGTATGAGGCGTTGTGCTTGCGCACTACATCCGAATTCTACCCGTCAGAATTTAGAACATTCCCAATTCGGATTGTTTTTTTTAAATAACCGATGAAATATTTCAACTCTGTGGGGTTCAGAATCATGTAATAGTTGCGCGTATTATTATTACCTGCTTATTTTCAGGTTTCCTTACAAAATTTTCAGTGCGCATGCACCTAAATCTCAAGTATCTCCATAGTCCATAGCATTGTAGTTTATTTTAAAACGTTACGTTATTACCAGTGTTATCAGTCACAATAACTGTACTATCTTTGTTATCATGTCTGTTGTTTCAAATATAAGATAAACAGACAGATAGTCTATCTAACTGAACATCCATATTGTTATCTTACAAAGATCTACTAACATCTCATCTTAAGGACCTAACTTATCGAGATCGTAGCCTAAAGTTACAAGAGTACTTTTCGACTAAGTACTTACAATAAGTTTAATTGTTTTATTTATTCAGAAGAACAAACAATTCTTAAGACAAACACATTAGGGGTACACAACACCCTTCGGCTAGATCTTTTCCTTGAGAATTTCTCGAGATGATGTGTCGGAACACGCACCACGAACGACTTGAAGTTCGTGTTGTGACGCGACTGCAACTTCTCGACCCTCAAAGTTCAGTTGGTCTTCACACGCATGTACTCCACGATTTCCTCAACCTTCTTCGTCGGGATTGCCGGACGCAGCAGCATGTTGGGTTCTGCCAGCGCGATGCCGCACTAGTTCCGACAAGGAAGCTTCTTCTTCTTCTTTTCCACACATAGTTTGATAGTGTATTACGCAATTGGGGTGCTAATCCACCTGCCATCACACAACAACTCATAATTCTCGTGCAAATTCCTCGTAAATTTTACCCCTTATTTAAACAAAGATAACACACACACTAATCTCATTATTATATTTGCTAGATACTAAAACATGTCTTAGTTTACACAATGTTTATCAAGACTTGCAGTGTGAGGAAAATTGACAATTGTTCCCCAATCTTTGAAGGAAGAAGACAGTTTGAATATAAAATGCCTTATTATAATTATTTCGAGAAGAAGGCCGGTGATTTGACGTTGTTAAGTGAATATTTGGAAACGGAAGTAATTTTTTTGAGCAAAACTATTGGAAGGTACGAAGGGGGTACTTTAATTTTTCGACGATTTTTTTATGTTTTAATGTTGGTCTGTTAGAAAGGATGACGTGATTTTGATAATAATTTATTTGTGAGTGGGTTATTAGATTAAAATGTCCTGCGTCAACAGACAGTTTTTAACAAAGGAATTACAGTTTATAAAACTACTATTAATTACTACTACTTTAATATTACTATTACTTATTTATTAATTTAAAAGTCTTCTCTGAGTTTTTCTGTTAGCTTATTTAGTTTCTTTCGCAGCGTTTTTAACGACTGTATTTTATCACAGCATGTCCCTGAGTGCTTTGTTACCTTGTTTAAAAAGATTGTCTTTGACTTGAGACAATGCGCCTCTTAGCGCTAATTTACCTTATGAATTGTAATAGACAGTCCTTATAAGCGCTGTCAGCTTTTAACGACTATCTTTTTTTACTGCGGCGACAGCGCTTATAACGATTTTTACTAGAACGTTTAATATTTTTTGACAGTGCTTAAAACAACTGCTTTTTTGTTACAGCGGTGAAAGCGCGTCTGTGAGCGCTGCCGGGAGCAAGCGCTCCGCTTTGTCGGCTTCGGACGCCGAGTGTTTCTCGCTGTGCCTGGGTGCCGGGCCTCTGTGGTAAGCCTTAGATTTAATACACAATACACATTGCCTTCATTAGCGATACAATGGCCCCGATTCTGTTGTCCACAAACTAAACTAAATTTAAGTTCAGTGCATCTTTTTCTTTCTATTTCATTATGAAAAGGACAGAAGATAAATATTAGTTTAGTCCTGTCAAATTAGTCAGCGCCTGACGTAAATTGACGTATTTTTAGTAGCCAATTTTTTAATCTCGTCTAACTTGTCTATGGATTATCTAATTTGACAGGACTAAACTAATATTTTATCTTGTGTCCTTTTCGTAATGAAATAGAAACTGAACTTAAGCACTGAACTTAAATTTAGTTCAGTTTGTCAACAACAGAATCGGCGTCAATATCTAGCTTGCTAGTTCTTCGCAAAAACGTATTATGTAAAACTAGTGTATCGTGGATAAAGCGTGGGTGTTTACAGACGTAACAAAACGTAACTAGAAGTACCTACTTCCGTAGAAGTAATTAAAATTGAACCTTATACCCAACGTGCGAAGAGATAAGTTCATGCAACTATTTGACCTGTTCATTTATCTAGTTATCACTAGAAGCACTATCCGCTGTGATATCTTATAGTGCATGTAACGTGACGTATGTGATACGTATTAACTCTGACTAGTATCTGCCCGCGGGTTCGTCCGCGTGAAACCCGTCGCATCGCATCGCCTGCCCGTGCTATCGCTTCGTTTTCGCTTAGCGATGTTTCTGAATTTTTTACTTTTTGTTCAGCTCCTAATGGTCGTAGCGTGATGTTAAATAGCCTATAGCATTCCTCGAGAATTGGCCTATCAAATATACAACGTGTAACGTTAAATGTGCAAAACCTGAAAATAGTTTGTTCGTAATTGACTACTGAATCGATTTCAGTAACTTTTAATATAGGTTTTTTTTTTTTCAAAAATTATGTGTTTTGCCATACTATCTGCCGATTGAGCCAAAGAAAATTAAGTCTTATTTTAAGGCAATAAGACTCAATTTTGAATGCATAAACTAATGCCAGGATCAACATGATTTTCTTAATAAAAATAGCTTTAAAAAAATAGTTTTGGTCATTGTATTATTTATGCTTATAATTCAATGCTCTAATTGGGGTGTATCCGTGTATGAGGTTTTGCGCATTTAACGTTACACGTTCACAGTCTGAAGGCCAAGCCTCGTAACTTAAAACGTTCAAAATCTAGTCGCAGTCTCATCTCGGCGTCAAAATGTACGGAAATTAGAGGTATTTTTGACAGATTGAGACTGAGATCAGACTATGAACGTTCTTAAAATTCGAGATTTGCCCCTCTGATCTCAGTCTCAATCTGTTAAAAATACCTCTAATTTCTCTACAAATTTAACAAGTTTTTGACATTGATTTTCGCTGTGATGAGATTGCGACTAGATTTTGAACGTATTTAATTGAATTGGTCTTTTGACTTTCAACTCTGCAAAGACTCCTTAACTCCAAGATCCCTCTAGGAGGATACTCATCCAAAGTAAATTGAAGGTTGCTTCTATCAAATTTTTATGTAACGTGAATTCTTCGCAGGTGGTCCTGATGTTCCGGCAACCGGCTCGGCACCGCCCGGAGGGGTGAATGGCGGGGCTGCGAGCCCCGCTAACCCATCAACACCCACTCACGACGACAACAACCGTGAGTGTACCCACATGATATTAAAAATAACAGGCTCTAACAGTTCCAATGCCGCTTCTCATATTGCATGCTTAGGCTCTAACAGTTCCAATGCCGCTTCTCATATTGCATGCTTAACCTTTTAACCGACTTCATATCAGTTGTCTTGCCCCCAGCACCCGGCACAGTGATTTGAAAAAAAATATTTTTCAAATTACCTGATAGAATACAATACATATACCTGATAGAATAATTAATTAAAAATCAGAGTAAACGAGCTGTGGTATTTGTATTTTTATTTTTTTATTTACGACCCTGGCGAAATGGACACGAATATATTTGTCGGATAAATCCGACGTAAGCGGTTAAAGGGTTAATAGAATACTGACATAATTATTAGAGCTTGAATCAAAGTTATGATTTCTGCACCTTTTTTTGCACTTTTTTTTGCAGCCGACTAGACCCTAATTCAAAACATTAAACGGCGATTTCCCAAAAATCTACTATTTTCAGTTAAGACAGTGTTATATTAACCTTTTAACCGCCCGGCTTCATAACAGTTGTTGTGCCCCCAGCGCCCGGTATAGTGATTCGAAAAAAAAAATTCAAATTACCTGATAGAAAACAGCGTAATTAATAAAAACCAGAGGAAACGAGCTGTGGTATTTGGTCGTAAATATACGACTCTGGCGAAATGGACACGAAAATATTTGTCGGATTAATCCGACGTAAGCGGTGAAAGGGTTAATACTGACATATTAGAGCTTGAGTCAAAGTTATGATTTCTGCACCTTTTTTGCACTGATCAGTGGTTTTTGAAAAAGTAGGTAATATTATATTTAACTGTTCATTCAATATTTATTATATTGGCTAATAAGCCGACTAGACCCCCAATTCAATTAAACGGCAATTTCCCAAAAATCTACTTTTTTGAGTTAGGCCAGTGTTCTATTAACCTTAACCGTTTACTTCGGATTAAAGCGACAAATATTTTCGTGTCCATTTCGCCATGGTCGTATAGTTACGACCAAATACTGTGGTATTTGGCTCGTTTACTGTTTTTTTTTTTATTAATTACGCTGTATTCTATCAGGTTCGAAAAACAAACAAAATTCGAATCACTGTACTGGGCGCTGGGGGCACGACAACTGATATAAAGTCGGGCGGTTAAAGGGTTAAGCATGCGATATGTAGAAATAACCTGTCTGAGGCATCATATACTAACTTTTACTTTTCTCCAGTAACCCCCAAGGGTATTAAGAGCTTACATTGTTACTTAACAAACTAGCTGTGCCCGCGACTACGTTCGCGTAGATTTCGTGAAACAAGAATGCGTCTCTATACTAATTATTTTTCTAATATAAAAGTAGCTTAAGTTACTCCTTATAACATCAGCTATCTTCCAGGGAAAGTCCCGTCAAAATCGATCAAGCAGTTTCTGTGATCAGCCCGAACAAAGAGACACATCTAGAGTTTGTTTTTTGACACCGTAAAATCATCATTTTCATGACATCCGTCACTTCGGTCGTTGCACTTTAACTAAACTAAAATCTTCACGAATTGGTACTGATCAACCAACTTTTGTCTCCGCAGGTGACTTGTTGAGTGCCCTACTATGGGCCAGCGCGAGTTCACTCGCAAGCAGCGCGGAGAGCCTCATCACCGAGTCGCAAGCACCGCCGCAAGCTCACCCAGCCATCCACCAACAACGCAGAGAACAGGTCAGTAATAAATCTATAATCTGCTCAGTCTTTTCCCATTATGTTGGGGTCTGCTTCCATTCTAACCGAATGCAGCTGAATACCAGTATTTTATAATGGAGCGACTGTCTATCTGACCTCTACAAATCAGTTACTGGATAAGAAGATATATCTTGGTAAGACTACCGGTAATGATAGGCAAAGATCTACGAATGGCACCCGGTACCTTATAATACAATGAAGTGTACTTATGACAAACTAGCTTCTTGTTCTTCTTCTTCTTCTCTTCTTACCTTATGCTCAGTAATAGTAATAATATTATAAAATACAGGGTGAAATTTTTCCTCTTAAGTGGTCATTGTACTCATCATTATGAACAATTTTTACTATGGGACCATTGATATATAAAAACCCAAGATGCACAGTCAACGTCTCAAAACCGTCCGCATAAAATGAGCGCAACATTTTACAATGGTGCGCTCATTTCAAATAGTCTCGCGTCGCTCGCGTCTAGGTGCACTCGTTGAAAATGCAGAAGTGTTCTCTGACAAATTGTAGAAATATCACGTCAAAAAGGTTAAAAAAGGATGGGATATCATATTTTCGCTAAGTAAAAGAGTTTATTGATTAGTTTTTGTTGTTTTTATGACTGAATATAGGAAGTAAATATGCGATTTTGATTTATTTTTATGAAAACTTCATTCAACGATCACAGTATAATACGGCAAATTTCAATAGCCGCTTTTTCAGTGTAAGAACGATGCATTTTAGCCTCCTTCTTATTTTAGTCGCATAATAAAAATGACCCTGTTCTTTTCAATGGAGTCGATTTTTTTTGTTCTGTTTATTTTTTTTTTATTAATAAGTTTATGTAGTTTTGAACTTTTTTGTATTTTGTTTTTGACGAATATTTTACGTTATAAATAATTTAATATAGGAGAAAAGGTAGTCAATTTGACGATTTTTTTAAATGTCCGTAAATATTATAATGTATATTGGATTAATTATGGGACAACTTATGGGTTCGCGACATGCGGCATGCTAATGACAGAAGTGTTGCGTAGTTTGTAAGTGTCGATTTGGCGCAACACGTCACTTTAAAAACTTCTTGAAAACTTATTAGCGTCATTTTTATATTTTAGTTTTCCTCGTGATCCTATACGATGTGGAGAATGGAGATCACTAGTTAGTCGATAAAGGCGTGAAGATTTTTTAAGACGAATAATTCAAGCGTCGTTTGTTCAGAACATTTTTTGGACGAAGATCTGTATGTATGTCACTGCAAAAGGCATAAAACTTTTTCGTAAAACGGCGGTTCCTCGCGTAGTGGTAAGTAACTCGATAGACAGAAAAATAATTTGTCAAATACTCGTAGTATCAGTATAAAATAAACGATTTTAACAGTTAATATTTGTTTTATAGATATACCCTTGTCCTACCCAAAAACATATTTACGCTCAAATAAAAGCATAATTATGTGCTTAGAACACAATTTAATAAACTCTTAAAATACTAAATAAATACATCTTATGACAAAAAAAATATATAAAAATGTTCGTCTCCACTCAATGCCTTGTCCTACCGACCACCGCCGGTCGTAAAATTTTATTGCTTTTCGAACACTGCGTTGTAAAAACAGCTTTAAACAATGTGCGTAAAGTTGAATTTGCAAAAATATATGTGTACAGCATAACTATAACTACGTAGGTATAATTGGTGAGTGTTTGGCGACAGTTTCGAGCGTTACTTTTATTCGAGACTGTGCATCTTGGGTTTTTTATATATCAATGTATGGGACCAAACCTGAAATTGTGACAAAAAAAATCTGCATAACTCGTCAAAATGCAGGGAACAGCAAATTTTTTTCGCGATTTCTGGTTCGGTCCCATAGTAACAACAAAAATTTGTATTATACTTACCCTAAATCTTTACTTGTCTAAAAAAATATTGCACACAAAATAACAAATAATTTGTAACATTACAGACGATCAGCAAGATTCTCGAGCGCAAGGACAAGCGTCCTGTCAAGGTGGACTTCAAAATCTTCCTCACCGAAAATACCATCAACCGCTGGGAAGCTGTAAGTAGCGTTATATTACCATAGTTTAAATATTTGGTCTTCAATCAGTACGACACATGGACACTGATTGTTGGGATGGCCCACAAACTCATAGTCTAAAATAAATGTGCAAATTACACTAGTTTACACGGTTTTCGTACCCCAGCTAAAAGTTGTTATTTTATTATTCGTTTAGGTAGAAAAAATAATAACAATATTCTGTCTGGTTTGAGAAATATTTATTAGCTGAACTGAAACACATTTAAAAAAAAAGTGACTAATTTTTACCTCTTTTATAATTATTAGAGTTAGTTTCCTTTATAATGGACCAACGGTAATCCCCTAACATGTTTTCATCCCAAAAACCTTGAATAATGAAGATATGCACTTTTTAACGCATCTACAATGGGTCTTCTCTTCTTTGAAAAATATAGACTGTCCACAAACATAACAAAAACGATCAGAATTTTGTTTACACTTTCTACTCGACATTTTAAATTACACGAAACAAGATGTTTGTCGTTTGAAGCGAATGAATAAATAAACTGTCGTCACCACATTAGGTAGTTAAAAAGAAAACATTTGACTGCAGGAAGGAATTGTGACGTAATAAAATATTTTTGCTAACACTTTTAGGTTTTGGGAAGGTAGATTAAACATATTTTACATACATTTATTTGGGGGTAGGTGTAAAAAAAAGTTATTTTCATTATCATAGAACGGTGAAGGAAAACGTTGTTAGGAAGCTATATGCTAGCTTCCTAACAACGTTTTCCTTCACCTTCCTAGAATCAAAAATTCGAAGACATGTGAAATCTACCAACCCTCACTGGGCCCGCATCGTAGATTACAGCCCACTCCCTCTCACAGAGAGTAGGCCTTGTGTCCCAGCAGTGGGGACATTCTAGGCTGGTTAGTTAGGTGGCTTGTATATTATAATGTACAGATTATGATGTTATCAGTAACTGCACATACGTATCGAAGTGCAATGACATTATTGATAACCTTTTAATAGTTACAATTACGTCATTGTTGTAATTAAAACGTTTATATACTTAATTGAATAAGTTTAAGTTATTGTATATGTAAAAAGGTATTTACATAAAGTACAAAAACATAAAAAGTAGTATAGATTGTTTTTTAGTTTATCCAGGGAAATGTCATCATCTGCCTAGCCTTTTCTCAACTGTGTTGGGGTTGGCTTCCAGTCTAACCGGATGTATTTGAATACCAGTGTTTTATATGGAGCGGCTGCCTATCTGACCTCCACAACCCAGTTACTGAGTAATACGATACCCCTTGGTAAGACTGGTTGTCAGACTTCGGGCTTCTAAATACCCGTAATGACTGTCAGTTAAAAGTTTGTTTGTTTGTAAGGGGTAATCTCCGGAACAACCAGTCGCATTTGAAATAATATTTGTATATTTTGGCTGTAAAATTCTTGAGGAAGGCTATAGCCTATATAGAGTTACGCTAGGACCCTAAGGAGCCGAGCAAAATGAATAACACTAAGCGATAACAAAGTGCTGACGCTGGCAGGCGATGCGATACGACGTGGGGCGCGGGGTACCACAAATTTCACGCAGACGAAGTTGCCGGTAGAAGCTAGTTTGTCATGAATACAAATTTTAATTTTCACTTTCAAATGCAATTATTATTCAACATAAATGCAGAATGATAATGTTATGAACAACATGATAGTCATTTATGTAATAAATGATGATGTGATAAATAAATAGACGTTTTTATCATGTTTATGATTCATTTTAATATTATGGCTTAGTGGGAAATCACGATGTTAACCACGTTGTTATTTTACATTGACATTGGCCCCGATTCTGTTGTTCACAAACTAAACTAAATTTAAGTTCAGTGCATCTTTTTCTTTCTATTTCATTAAGAAAACGACAGAAGATAAATATTAGTTTAGTCCTGTCAAATTAGTCAGCGCTTGAGGTACCTAAATTGACGTATTTTTAGAAGCCATATTTTTAATCACGTCTAAACTTGTCTATGGATTATCTAATTTGACAGGAATAAACTAATATTTATCTTCTGTCCTTTTCATATTGAAATAGAAAGAAAAAGATGCACTGTACTTAAATTTAGTTTAGTTTGTGAACAACAGAATCAGGGCCATTGTGAGGAATTATAGAATTCGTGAGATGAAATTACCAGCACTGAGCAAGTGTGGTGGATCAGTTTTTTCTTCTTCAGTATAAGAAAATGAGCAAAAAAATCCGCCTGCGTGCGATTCGTACTCGCCTACCGAGTGTTCCGTACCACCAAAATGATTAAACTTCTTCTTTTGACTTATTTTAACACTTTGAAAACGTCATGTAAAATATTGGTAGCTGCATCCGGTTGGACTGGAATTTGAGCCCAACATAGTTGGGGGGAAAAGCTAGGCAGATGATAATTCTGTGAAATGTTAACTGACTAATAAGCAGATCACAGGAAAATAAACCGTTCTGGCACTTTCTGATTACTGCTACAGGCATTTTTGACGCAAATGACGGTGCGCTCTTGGTAAAAATTTGTCACACATTTGTGCAAATTATTTAGTGGAATATAATAAACAAAATGACGGCTCGGTTGGCGTAGTTGGCAGTGTCGCAGTGGTTAAGCGATTGACTGCTGCGCTGCGTGTCACGGGTTCGCTTCCCGCACGGAACAAATATTTATATGACCTACAAGTAGTTGTTCCGGATCTGGCTGTTTGTGAGTTCACGAGAAATTCCTAGTGTGGGGCAAAGCTCTACTTCGCTATAGACTTTGATTATGCCAGTCATTTTGACCAGAGTCCAGCTCATCTCAACCTTACTCAAAATGTATTTTCTTGCTTCTCAGGTGGTTCAAGGAGGCACAATGTACCTGCGCATGCCGGGTGTACTCCAGTCAGGCAGCAAGGAGAGCTTCATGCTACTGCTTGACTTCGCTGAAGAGAGACTCGGTTGTACCAAGTGAGTATTATCTTTGTTATAACTTCTAGATCCTCCCTGCAGGCGTAGCATGAGCACCGTTTTGTCGACGGAAGAGTAGACAAAGATGACGTTCCGTGTTACAGTACGACGGCAGCAAAGTAGAAAGAGTCAACTGCACTTTTTACGAAATACTTACTTTACTTGCTTTTTTTACTCTTTTACATAATTCGACTCAAAATTCTGTTTTTTCATAGGATTTTTATTCGTTTTTTTTTACTGATAATAAATCACGTATATAAAGACAACTACAACAATTGTTCTCAGTGTCGAAGTACCGTGTTTTGGAACAAAAAAATATTGTAGTTATATCATGATTTTGTAGATAACCGTATATACTTTGTGGTCGTCGTGCAGAAAGTTTAAAATCTCCTTACAACTGTCAGCCGTCAGCGTCATTTTGACAGTTGGGATAGAAAACTTTCTTCTGAAATAGTCTACATATAAAAAGACCTAGACAAAGATCGTTTGAAACGAAAGACAAAATGACAGATTGTAGAAAGATTTCTATGGTGCGATGTCAAAAGTGAAGAAACGAAATGTCACTTTGTATAGAAAGAGCTGTGTCTATTCTACGTAGAAATAGAATGGGTCATGCTAAGCCTGCAGGACCATTAAACAATCATGTTGTGGCGGCATCTACACCGTCACATGCGAATTACGCAACACAGTGACGTTACGTAAAATCCTGCATCGCGCAATCAGTTATCCGCGCGATTACCATATACAGGGTGTCCGTGGAAGTATGGATCAAATCGAATAGGGGCGTGGGCAAGGTCATTTCCAAACTTTTTGATCCTTGAAATGATTGATGATTAAAAATTATTTTACAGTTCAAAAGTGGTGATGACAATTTTTTTTCAATCGTTTCGCATAGTGCTCAAAGAAAAAAAAATCCTTTAAAAAACTATCAGGGCTGTCTAACAAACTTAAATTGATAGTTCCTGGTAGTTTTTTTTAAAATGATTTTGTTCTTTGAGCACTATGCAAAGTGATTGAAAATAACAAAAATTGGTCATAACTTTTGAACCTTAAAAAAAATCACAAACATTCTCAGGATCAAAAAGTTTGGAAATGACTTTGCCCACGCCCCTATTTGTTTTGATCCATACTTCCAGGGACACCCTGTATACAAAACCAATAGTCGGACAGTAGCCTACCAGACACAAAACGAGGATGATCAACTTTACATCCTGCACCATAATTGCGTAACACACTATCAATCTCAAACTGAATCATTTTGATGGACATTGCTAATCCATTGCTCCATAAGTTGCAAAACGTGTTTGCTGAACAACGTAAAAAACGCAATGGATGTCGTTGAACTGTCAAAATGAAACCCATTGCTATTGATAATGTGTTACGCAATTAACCCGCTGTTCCTCATACCGCTATAGTGTTATTGAAACGTCCTTACGGAGGGCTGAGGGAGGTAGAAAAGGGAATACGACAAAACCAGTGAAGAAAACCCGTCAGGCAAGGAATAACGCTCCCGAAACTTGCATAGCACAATACTTTGGCTGTATGTCAGTTTCAAGCAAAGAATTTACATCTCTCGGTTTGTGATTGATGAATGGTTGCTGACCGACCGCAGAGCGACGCCCTAGTTTGTTTGGTTATTTCATACAATTTAGAATGAAAATGCAGAAAATAAGCACGTTAAGTTGTGCTTCACAAGATTATACGTTAATATTATTAGAAACGGTAGTTTTATATTGTTTAGTTTTATTATAATCCTTAAGGTGCAGCGCAGACGGCACACTTTTTGTGCGATCGAGTCTGCGGCGCACAAAAAGTCTGCATGGCGCGCAAAAAGTCGGTCGCGGATTTTTCACAGACTCAACGCACACGACGCACATCTTCGATCATTCTGTCGGCAGAGCTGTAGGGACGTAGACGCTATGGAAATCGTGCAGAGATCGCGAAGTATTATTTTGATAATAAATCGCGCCATGATAATAGATCGCGTGCGTTACGTCCACCCCTAGCAAATGCAGATTGCCGACTAAAGCGTGCGCCGTCTGCGTTACCGCGCGCCCGTGTAATTCGGTGTGCCCGAATTACACGGATTTTTTGCGCGTCGTGTGCGTTACTGCATATAATTGCATAGGTTCTATTTTCACAGGCTAAAAAGTGCGTCACGGATAGTCTGTCGTCTGCGCTGCACCTAAAACGGATAACAGTAGCCACTATATTCCGTTTTAAGGATTATAATAAAACTAAACAATGTAAAACTACCGTTTCTAATATAAAGCCAGAAACAACAACAGTATTCATGACGGAATACCATTTGCTCACTCTCTGAAATATAGTCCAGCCTTCCAAAATCGAAATACTTACCACGATGTTCTCTTTCCAGCTGCATCATCTGCGTGCTGAAGAGCCGTCCGGACCGCGCGACCATTCTCCGCACATTCATGTTCATGGGCTTCCAACTCCTGGCCCCAACCTCGCCCCACATGCCTCAAGAAATCAACAACCCCGAGTACATATTCCTGCACTACAATATGCAGTAACACTCGGAAATTTCGAGTTTCGTAAAGTCGGAAATTTAAAGCTTTTAATGGTAGATTAGAACTTGTCTTGTAATCTTAGTAAAACCTCGAGCTTGAAAATTTCGAGTGGAGTTTATGATCTGAAGGCGTTGATATAGTTTGGGTTCTCTCGAATATCGACGTCTTTTTAAAATTTCCGACTCGTGAAACTCGAAAGTTTCGAGTTGGACGTCACGTGTAGTTTCGTTTAATCTAGGAACAGTATTTTGAAAGTTGCACGTTTTCTCATATTAATGATTATATCACCAGGGCTTGCTTATAGTGAGGCATCAACAAGTCTGTAGTATTAGATATTTAGCGTATTAGCGTATTATTGTATGACGTATTAATGCGAATTTCTTTTCATTTAGTGTTAAAAACTCGGATTTTCCGAGTTTGAAAATTGGATGTAGCTAACTCGAAAAAGTAAGATTCTATTCTGCTTTAAAATTATTTTTTGCAAAAATTAACAACTTGCTTAAATAATTAGTGGATTAATATCTAAAGAGGAATCAAAAGAAATTCGAATTAAAGTAATTCTTTTATTTCTACGATTTCAGCTTTTAAACTGACTATTGTAGAAATACTTATAATTATTTTCTTATTATTAATTAATTTCTTTAACCTATATATTATTATTATTGTGAAATTTAATAATATCGTCGTCGTGTTTAATCATTCACCCGCTCCGGGTTAGAGCAAAAAAAAAATTAAAAACAAAAAATACAAAAAAAATGTAATTACTTAGGTATAAAAAGATTTCTAAAAATATTTCGGATTTTTACACCATTATTTCACAAGTCTTTTTAGCACTTTAATTTTTATTTTAACACCTTTCACGGCAAGACTTGAACTTTTTTTAAAAATTAAGTTTTATTAACAACTGTTTAACGTTTGAAATATTTTTTTCTGTCAATCGTACCTACGCGTTTTTGCGATTTTTAAGTGAGAGATAAAAATCGTAGACGCGCGTCTATCTTAGTATTAAGTATAGCTTTAGTTGAAGTGGTTTTATTTTAAAATTTTAGTATTAATATTTGGCATATTCTGTAAAAAAAAAAACTTATGTAATGTAGAAATTATTCTCTTAAATATGCGAAATTTTTGACGGGCATTTTTGAATAAACCGCTACAATTCAATCTAAAAATGATCCCAGATATTAATCGAGATAATGGCAGAAGGATGCTGATAACACCTTTTGAAACGAAACTTACAAAAAATATCAAAGAAACATATTTTGTTAAAACTTTTAAATCGTCTGGCACTGGAAAAGATACCACATAAACTGAAAAGCAAAAAGGTATCTAAAATCCTTAAAAAAGAGAATAATTTCAACTTTATTTCACCCTAGCCTACTTTTACTACGACACGTCCCAAAATTTTCAGTATTTTTCATGTCGCCCTTCCACATAAGATTTGTTTCAGGGACGCGTTGTACGTAGGTTTTAATTTATCATAAGTCTTGTATTAATTAATAAACAATTAAAGCTAATAATAATCAGTTTTGAGTTTTTATTTCAATTCCTGCCTCGTTGGTCCGAATATTCCCAATCAGTCACACCCCGTCGTCCAACTCCAGACTGTTGACGATCGGGAAATCTTTTCGAATATTCCCGATCAATAACACAACTGCCCTTAACACTGTTGACAATCGGGGAAAAAAAAGTTCCGTTCGTCAACAATGGACGAACTTAATTAATTTTATTGGTAAGCGACTTGGAGGCAAATCAAGACTGAGATGGTTTTAGCATCATGATATTTTCTTTTTAGGTGCAGCGCAGACGACAGACTATCCGTGACGCACTTTTTAGTCTGTGAAAATAGAACTTATGCAATTATATGCAGTAACGCACACGACGTGCAAAAAGTCCGGCGCACAAAAAATCCGTGTAATTCGGGCAGACCGCGCCGCGCCACGCCGCGCCGCTCCGCACAAAAAGTGATGTCATTCAGGCTGGCTGGAGAAATCTTCAAAATAGCTCGCATTTAACTAGGTCAATAGCGCATTTTATGTCATTCAGGCTGGCTGGACAAATCTTCAAAATAGCTCGCATTTAACTAGGTCAATAGTGCATTTTATGTGACGGCTAAACACCCTTATTTCAGAATTTGTGACGCTACAGAATCTTAGATAATCAATCGCAAACGTGTCCAGCCATCTTGAAAAACCACTTTTCGCTGGTCTCTCAATCTCGGTAACGGAAGTGATTTTGACGACTTTTTGCATATCAACGGGCGTCACATAAATTTGTGACAGGCATCGAGCTAAAATTTTTGTGATACGAACATCGGTTTTGTAGAAAAATGCAAAAATCTGTGTCCAGCCATCTTGAATTTACGTATAAAACTTTTGGCTGGCACTTCTGAATCTCAATAACGGGAGCGTTTTCGAATATGGTTCCTTTACTAACATTTAGTGACGCAATTTGTGACAGTAATAACGTTCGATTTATGGCGTCACATGTAAGGGTTTACGAGAAATCAGTAAAAACTTACATGTCCAAATAACCTGCGTTCAAGCTGGCTGGACACATGTATCTCCGCTGCCTGATGATCTACGACCTTCGAAATATATTCAAATTTTTGTGACGAGGACAATAATGATTTACTGAATTTGTGACGGAGAAACTTTGAGTAGTTTCAAAGATATTGATCATTTAAGTTTTCCCATACAAACATCCATTAATATTGTGAGGTGACCATAATTTTTACATAAATAAAGTCTCAATGGTATTGAGATAGAAAGTGTCGATTCCATCTGGTTTTTTTTATTTTTATTATGTCCGACGTTTAAAAGTGATGCCGATACTTATTTTATATAATTATGCCGATATATACTTTTTCATTTATTTTTATTTTTTTATTTATTTGCTCTCATGCACATCACACATTTTAAGGAATAATTACTACCTAGATAGGTTTTGTACATGAACCCGTCAGAGCGCTGCTAAATAATGTTGGTTTGCTGCTGAGTTGTGGTCATAATAACAAATTGAGTAATTAACATAAATTTGATGTCATTCAGGCTGGCTGGACAAATCTTCAAAATAGTTTGCATTTAACTAGGTCAATAGTGCATTTTATGTGACGGCTAAACACCCTTATTTCAGAATTTGTGACGCTACAGAATTCTAGATAATCGATCGAAAACGTGTCCAGCCATCTTGAAAAACCACTTTTCGCTGGTCTCTCAATCTCGGTAACGGAAGTGATTTTGACGACTTTTTGCATATCAACGGGCGTCACATAAATTTGTGACAGGCATCGAGCTAAAAGTTTTGTGATACGAACAGCGGTTTTGTAGAAAAATGCAAAAATCTGTGTCCAGCCATCTTGAATTTACGTATAAAACTTTTGGCTGGCACTTCTGAATCTCAATAACGGGAGCGTTTTCGAATATGGTTCCTTTACTAACATTTAGTGACGCAATTTGTGACAGTAATAACGTTCGATTTATGGCGTCACATGTAAGGGTTTACGAGAAATCAGTAAAAACTTACATGTCCAAATAACCTGCGTTCAAGCTGGCTGGACACATGTATCTTCGCAGCCTGATGATCTACGGCCTTCGAAATATATTCAAATTTTTGTGACGGGGACGATAATGATTTACTGAATTTGTGACGGAGAAACTTTGAGTAGTTTCAAAGATATTGATCATTTAAATTTTCCCATACAAACATCCATTAATATTGTGAGGTGACCATATTTTTTACATAAATAAAGTCTCAATGGTATTGAGATAGAAAGTGTCGATTCCATCTGGTTTTTTTTTAATTTTTATTACGTCCGACGTTTAAAAGTGATGCCGATACTTATTTTATATAATTATGCCGATATATACTTTTTATATATCGGCATATATAAAAAGTATATATCGGCATAATATACTTACCATAAAAATGCAATATACTTACCATAAAAAACACCAATACCTACCTACTAAAAAGAGTAGGTATCTGCACGTAAATAATCAATAACATCAAAAAATTACCGCCCCCCCCCCCTTCCTCACTTCTACACTTTTGTCATCTATCGATTTAAGGCGAAAACGCTAGGGTAGCCCGCGAAATTCAAATTTTTGTACGTTTTTTGCAATTTGCTGGCAGTATTAAGTTGTACGTTGATTAAAATATGATTCGTGGCCGTAACAAATATGTATTTACAGAATTATAATCTATAAATTCATCAACACAACTCTATAAGACCAAAGTAATCCCTAAGAATGACTATTTCATGAAATTTTCACATTTGGGGATTATACTAACTTAACAAGTTGTATTACTGATTGTTGTAATGATTATAATTCTGTCAACTACTATCACCAAAACACGGATTTTCGTTCATTAAAGAAAACACCTTAAAATATACTTAGTCCTACATAAAACCTACAATATTGGTAACCCTACTGCAGTGTTTGTATGGGAAAATTTAAATGATCAATATCTTTGAAACTACTCAAAGTTTCTCCGTCACAAATTCAGTAAATCATTATCGTCCCCGTCACAAAAATTTGAATATATTTCGAAGGCCGTAGATCATCAGGCTGCGGAGATACATGTGTCCAGCCAGCTTGAACGCAGGTTATTTGGACATGTAAGTTTTTACTGATTTCTCGTAAACCCTTACATGTGACGCCATAAATCGAACGTTATTACTGTCACAAATTGCGTCACTAAATGTTAGTAAAGGAACCATATTCGAAAACGCTCCCGTTATTGAGATTCAGAAGTGCCAGCCAAAAGTTTTATACGTAAATTCAAGATGGCTGGACACAAATTTTTGCATTTTTCTACAAAACCGCTGTTCGTATCACAAAACTTTTAGCTCGATGCCTGTCACAAATTTATGTGACGCCCGTTGATATGCAAAAAGTCGTCAAAATCACTTCCGTTACCGAGATTGAGAGACCAGCGAAAAGTGGTTTTTCAAGATGGCTGGACACGTTTTCGATCGATTATCTAAGATTCTGTAGCGTCACAAATTCTGAAATAAGGGTGTTTAGCCGTCACATAAAATGCACTATTGACCTAGTTAAATGCGAGCTATTTTGAAGATTTGTCCAGCCAGCCTGAATGACATTAAATTTGGTCAACAAATTCAAATACAAATAATCTCAGAAACAGTAGTCTAGATGTCGTTAAGATGTCCAATTAACAGTAATAAACAAAGTACAATAACATAGATAGTCATATTTACGTCAGATGTTATTAGTTGGTAGGTAAGCAAATTGTAATAATAATAGGTAATAGTTACAATCTTAGTCATGTCAATTCATTGTTAGTAAATTTAATTAATTTATGTTGTCATTATAAAATACAAAATAAAATAAAATCTTAAAATAAAATCTTAACGTCACTGGAATATACAATATTTAAGTATTCGTTCACACCGTAAATAACAAAATAAAGAAAAATAATTACGAATTAAGTACCTACAAGAGACATAGATCTATAAAGTGTTATCCGTCATGAATTGGTCTACTGTGTAATAACATTTTTCTATTAAAAGTGATCTTAGTTTGCTACACAATGATTTTGTATTCTGGTCATCTTTTAAATAATTTGGTAATTTATTATAAATTGTTGCGATTCTATAATTAGGGGTACTTTTCATTATTTTTAATGTTGGTGTCGGTGTAATCAACTTGTTTTTATTTCTTCGGTTATAGTTTTGGTTTGCTTCTATGTTTGATCTAAAGTAGTCCCTGTGTTTTTGCACAAACGTAGCTACTTGTAATATGTAAAGAGAGGGTAGCGCTAGTATTTTATTTTTTATAAAATGTGGTTTACAGCTTTCCCATTTAAATAACTTCGAGCATTAGTTATCCTGACACAATGGTGTCAAGCTATGAGAATCTTAGAGCTATTCTGCATTAAAATATCTCTAAATTTAAAAATAATTTTGACACAACCAAATCGAATTTGACAATCGCGACTCCACGTGGTAAGTAGGTATTTTTTTTTGTTTGTTTGGCTTCGCACGGTTTGTGCATTCAGCCAAAAAGTAGATACTCATTTGCCCTCATCATCATCATCTGCCTAGCCTTTTCCCAACTATGTTGAGGTCGGCTTCCAGTCTAACCGGATGCAGCTGAATACCAGTGTTTTACATGGAGCGACTGCCTATCTGACCTCCACAACCCAGTTACTGGGTAATACGATACCCCTTGGTAAGACTGGTTGTCAGACTTTCGGGCTTCTGACTACCCGTAACGGCTGTCAAAGATACACGAATGACAGCCAGGATGCTTTCCGAGGCACGGAGGGGTCTCGGTATGTAAAGTTGGTCACCCATCCACAGACCAACCCCGGCAAGCGTAGCTTACCCTGATCGATCGACCTGTGCGGCTGTTATTATTTAGCAACGGGCCCCTCACCGTGTTTTTTTTGAGTCGAAGGGGCATAGTGGGGCAACCTCGACCTCCTTTTTATGGAATTTTTCACTTTTGTATGGAAAATATGAAACATTATTACCAACGTGTTGAGTTTTAAGGGTATGCGGGTTTCTAAAAGGGGGTCGAAATTTTCATTATTTTTGCGATAGGACACACCGTTTTCGAGATATAAGCAAAAGAAAAGAAAATCAAAAAACAGTACTGTTTTTGCATCCGAAGTCGAGATTTTGGTGTGAATTTTAGCTCATGCCAACTAATGTTATTCCACACCTTTTAAGTCGCGATTAAAAATAGTCAGATTTAGTTAGAGAATCTAAATTTTAGGTGAAAATCCTCAAATTCAGAATAGCAAAATTACTATTTTCTCTAAACTATTAACTCAGTGCAATCTTAGTGCTGTCAAACTAAAATTTAAGTTGTGTCACTTTAGTTAATTTCAGAATGGGAAATCATCATTTGACAGGAATAAACTAAATTTTGGTGATTTGTAGTCTAGTTTAGACGCATTTGTGACAAGAGAATCGGCACCAATACCTACCTATGTACTTACCATGAAAAACACCAATACCTACCTACTAAAAAGAGTAGGTATCTGCACGTAAATAATCAATAACATCAAAAAGTTACCCCCCCCCCCCCCTTCCTCACTTCAACACTTTTGTCATCTATCGATTTAAAGCGAAAGCGCTAGGGTAGCCCGCGAAATTCAATTTTTTTTACATTTTTTGTAATTTGCTGGCAGTATTAAGTTGTACGTTGATTAAAATATGATTTGCGGCCGTAACAAATATGTATTTACAGAATTATAATCTATAAATTCATCAACACAACTCTCTAAGACCAAAGTAATCCCCAAGAATGACTATTTCATGAAATTTTCACATTTGGGGATTATACTAACTTAACAAGTTGTATTACTGATTGTTGTAATGATTATAATTCTGTCAACTACTATCACCAAAACACGGATTTTCGTTCATTAAAGAAAACACCTTAAAATATACTTAGTCCTACATAAAACCTACAATATTGGTAACCCTACTGCAGTGTTTGTATGGGAAAATTTAAATGATCAATATCTTTGAAACTACTCAAAGTTTCTCCGTCACAAATTCAGTAAATCATTATCGTCCCCGTCACAAAAATTTGAATATATTTCGAAGGCCGTAGATCATCAGGCTGCGGAGATACATGTGTCCAGCCAGCTTGAACGCAGGTTATTTGGACATGTAAGTTTTTACTGATTTCTCGTAAACCCTTACATGTGACGCCATAAATCGAACGTTATTACTGTCACAAATTGCGTCACTAAATGTTAGTAAAGGAACCATATTCGAAAACGCTCCCGTTATTGAGATTCAGAAGTGCCAGCCAAAAGTTTTATACGTAAATTCAAGATGGCTGGACACAAATTTTTGCATTTTTCTACAAAACCGCTGTTCGTATCACAAAACTTTTAGCTCGATGCCTGTCACAAATTTATGTGACGCCCGTTGATATGCAAAAAGTCGTCAAAATCACTTCCGTTACCGAGATTGAGAGACCAGCGAAAAGTGGTTTTTCAAGATGGCTGGACACGTTTTCGATCGATTATCTAAGATTCTGTAGCGTCACAAATTCTGAAATAAGGGTGTTTAGCCGTCACATAAAATGCACTATTGACCTAGTTAAATGCGAGCTATTTTGAAGATTTGTCCAGCCAGCCTGAATGACATTAAATTTGGTCAACAAATTCAAATACAAATAATCTCAGAAACAGTAGTCTAGATGTCGTTAAGATGTCCAATTAACAGTAATAAACAAAGTACAATAACATAGATAGCAGTGGCGTGCACAGAGATTTCAGACAGGGTATGCACAAAAAAAAATACCAGTTACAGCTTGTAGTACAAGTCAACAAGCTGAAACTGGTAAGTTTTTTTACCCTACCTATCTGACTTTAACTGCAGGCGCCATTATTAGCTTTGCATGATGTTTGTTTGAGACCACCATGAATATCTAAATAAGTGATTGATGGTACCTAACATAACAGGTCACATAAATTATATCAAAAGTAGCCTTTAAAAAAGTCTGAAGACGTTAATTTTGTTTCCTTTGCGCAAATTAATTAAAATTTTATATAAATTACTACTTAAATTTGAACTGATTACTTTCTACTAGTTAATGTTTGTAAATCAAATCGACGCGCCTATCTGACTAAAAGTCGATTGTAATCATAGATAAATCCTACTCTTTGATGAATTCTTTTTAGACTAGAAAATTATCGTTCGGTCGATGCGCTGAGTGGAATCGTAACTATTAATTTTCCTAATTTGTAAACTTCAGAAAATAGTCAAATGGTTTGAATATAAATTTTGAATGAGATCGAATAATTTATGCATAACTATCCATTTTTTACAATAAACTTACTAAATACCTAATTACTTCACAGGCAATCACTTGCGCCAAGAAAAACAATAAATGGCGAAAAAACTTTGCAATTTTTAGATACGAACTAATACAAAATTACAAACGAATGAATTACTCGGGTCATTTGGTCAATCCGACTAAAAAAAGTCGACCCTCTGCAAACAACAATTAAGCGGTGCTTTTACGGTTTCTCAATTTAGCCGGCTTGCAATGTAAGCTATGCTTCTAAAACTCCAACACGCGCGCACATTTTCACGCACACACTCACACTTTTACTGTGTACTACACGAGATGCGCTGAATGAAGAATAAGCAAGACGTAGTATTGCTTTTGCTCACGGGAGCGCTGCCTGCGCGCTGCACGGCTGCGGGTGTTCGCCGCTCCAACGAGTTAGTTCCAAAAAATGTAATAGATGGCGCGTTAGCTAAATTACCATGATTTGTTAAAATTTGCTGTCTAACATTTAGAGGGGCAAGTATGTATGGGACTACAGGGTATGCAGAGCTTATTTGCATGTATGGAGTGCACGCCACTGATAGATAGTCATATTTACGTCAGATGTTATTAGTTTAGTTGGTAGGTAAGCAAATTGTAATAATAATAGGTAATAGTTACAATCTTAGTCATGTCAATTCATTGTTAGTAAATTTAATTAATTTATGTTGTCATTATAAAATACAAAATAAAATAAAATCTTAAAATAAAATCTTAACGTCACTGGAATATACAATATTTAAGTATTCGTTCACACCGTAAATAACAAAATAAAGAAAAATAATTACGAATTAAGTACCTACAAGAGACATAGATCTATAAAGTGTTATCCGTCATGAATTGGTCTACTGTGTAATAACATTTTTCTATTAAAAGTGATCTTAGTTTGCTACACAATGATTTTGTATTCTGGTCATCTTTTAAATAATTTGGTAATTTATTATAAATTGTTGCGATTCTATAATTAGGGCTACTTTTCATTATTTTTAATGTTGGTGTCGGTGTAATCAACTTGTTTTTATTTCTTCGGTTATAGTTTTGGTTTGCTTCTATGTTTGATCTAAAGTAGTCCCTGTGTTTTTGCACAAACGTAGCTACTTGTAATATGTAAAGAGAGGGTAGCGCTAGTATTTTATTTTTTATAAAATGTGGTTTACAGCTTTCCCATTTAAATAACTTCGAGCATTAGTTATCCTGACACAATGGTGTCAAGCTATGAGAATCTTAGAGCTATTCTGCATTAAAATATCTCTAAATTTAAAAATAATTTTGACACAACCAAATCGAATTTGACAATCGCGACTCCACGTGGTAAGTAGGTATTTTTTTTGTTTGTTTGGCTTCGCACGGTTTGTGCATGCAGCCAAAAAGTAGGTACTCATTTGCCCTCATCATCATCATCTGCCTAGCCTTTTCCCAACTATGTTGAGGTCGGCTTCCAGTCTAACCGGATGCAGCTGAATACCAGTGTTTTACATGGAGCGACTGCCTATCTGACCTCCACAACCCAGTTACTGGGTAATACGATACCCCTTGGTAAGACTGGTTGTCAGACTTTCGGGCTTCTGACTACCCTTAACGGCTGTCAAAGATCCACGAATGACAGCCAGGATGCTTTCCGAGGCACGGAGGGGTCTCGGTATGTAAAGTTGGTCACCCATCCACAGACCAACCGCGGCAAGCGTAGCTTAACCTGATCGATCGACCTGTGCGGCTGTTATTATTTAGCAACGGGCCCCTCCCCGTGTTTTTTTTGAGCCGAAGGGGCATAGTGGGGCAACCCCGACCTCCTTTTTATGGAATTTTTCACTTTTGTATGGAAAATATGAAACATTATTACCAACGTGTTGAGTTTTAAGGGTATGCGGGTTACTAAAAGGGGATCGAAATTTTCATTATTTTTGCGATAGGACACACCGTTTTCGAGATATAAGCAAAAGAAAAGAAAATCAAAAAACAGTACTGTTTTTGTTGTAGGTTGTAAACTAAACGACAATGTCTCTATGAGTATGTGTCATAGAACACACCCGTCAGATTTTTTTCTTGTCAATTCCTTGAATAAATGCCTGCCTGTCTGCTCATGATTTAAATATATTCTTTTCCTTTTCCTACCAATAATCCATCAGGTTATGGGCCCAGGACCCTATTAGGAAAATAAATATTTTTATTTAAATGTTTTAATAATTCGACACTGCGCAATCCGCTAATAAACAAAATAGCCGGTTGGATATGACCGGTATGAGCCACACAATGGCGTCTTCAACTAATTCACCAGGTACGTCATTTTCACTGATTCAAAATGATAAATTACGTGGATTAGAGAACTATGGACAATGGAAATTCCTAATGAAAATGATTCTGATCCATGAAGACTTGTGGGATTGCGTCGAGAGCAATGGAACATGCGACGAAAAGAAGTCGCAGAAGGCACTGGCAAGGATATGCCTGTCCGTTAATTCGAATATATTTCCGCAAATTCGCTATTGTAAGAACGCGCAAGAAGCGTGGTCTAACCTTGAAAAGGCTTTCGAGGATAAGGGGCTGTGCAGAAGATTATCATTACTACGAATGCTGTTTAGTACAAAACTCGGCGGTGATGGTATGGACAGTTACCTCGGTAAGATAGTTGAATTATCGCAACAATTACAGGATATAAACTCTCCTCTTGATGATGATTTTGTGGCGGTAATTATGTTAAGCGGACTGACGGCTGACTATGATCCTCTGATAATGGCTCTGGAAAACTCTAATATCAAGCTATCCAGTGATGTAGTAAAGGCAAAGTTGTTACAAGAATCTCAACGTCGTGATAAGCCAGAAGAGAGTGCATCCGCACTATCAACATCACAGAATACATCAAGAAAACCTCCAAAATGCTATAGATGTAAGAAAATTGGACATTTTATTAAGGATTGCCCGAAACAGAGTAAGAAAGTCAACAAGGAAAGTTCAAAATTGCTGTTGACAGCGCTGTCTATCAGTATCAAGTCAAGTGAGTGGTATGTAGATAGTGGAGCAACGGCTCACATGTGCAATGATAAAAGTGTCCTAATTGATTTTGTGCATGGTAAGCCTATGAGTGTAACAGTAGCCAATGGTGAAAAATTAGAGACTGCAGGATGTGGCAACGTCAAGGTTCAGCTCAAAGACTGTCTTAGGATAATTAGTAATGTTTATTATGTACCTAAGCTGTCTGCCAATCTATTGTCTGTCAGTACCTTAGTTAGTAAAGGGTACAAAGTAGTTTTTAATGCTCAGAAATGTCACGTTTATGATGGAAATGATGTTTTAGCTTCAGGAACCTTGGATGCAGGGGTCTATAAGTTAGACATATGTCAGACTCCGTGCTCAGAGAGGGGTACTATTAAAACATCTGTAACGTCAGTGACATCAGCTCCAGAAGCAGTCGTTATAGCTGCATGTTCACGTCAATCGAAGGAAAAGGTTTCGGTAGCATCGCAAGAAACCTGGCATCGTCGTCTCGGACATTTAAACTCCAGGAGTATGGCGCTTCTTAGAAAAGGTATGGTCAAAGGTATTAATTATGACTCCACAGTTTTTCAGCCATGTATTGCGTGTATTGAGGGCAAGCAAAGTAGATTACCGTTTCCCAAGAAGTCATACACAAGAGCTTCTGAACTTTTAGGTTTGGTACATACAGACCTGTGTGGGCCTTTACCTGTTGCGTCTTTTAGTGGTGCCAAGTATTTTCTTTGTTTCATCGATGACTATAGTAGGAAAACATTTGTGTATTTTCTTCGATCAAAAGATGAAGTGTTTGAGCATTTCAAACATTTTAAGGCTATGGTTGAAAATGAAACCAACCATAAAATAAAGGTTCTCCGTAGTGACAATGGTGGTGAATGATGATGATGATGCTCATGATTTAAATATATTCTTTTCCTTTTCCTACCAATAATCCATCAGTTTTTGCATCCGAAGTCGAGGTGTTGGTGTGTATTTTAGCTCATGCCAACTAATTTTATTCCACACCTTTTAAGTCGCGATTAAAAATAGTCAGATTTAGTTAGAGAATCTAAATTTTAGGTGAAGAACCTCAAATTCAGAATAGCAAAATTACTATTTTCTCTAAACTATTAACTCAGTGCAATCTTAGTGCTGTCAAACAAAAATTTAGTTAAGTTATGTCACTTTAGTTAATTTCAGAATGGGAAATCATCATTTGACAGGAAGAAACTAAATTTTGGTGATTTGTAGTCTAGTTTAGACGCATTTGTGACAAGAGAATCGGCACCAATAGGTATTGGTGTTTTTCATGGTAAGTACATATACTTACCATGAAAAACACCAATACCTACCTACTAAAAAGAGTAGGTATCTGCACGTAAATAATCAATAACATCAAAAAATTACCGCCCCCCCCCCTTCCTCACTTCTACACTTTTGTCATCTATCGATTTAAGGCGAAAACGCTAGGGTAGCCCGCGAAATTCAAATTTTTGTACGTTTTTTGCAATTTGCTGGCAGTATTAAGTTGTACGTTGATTAAAATATGATTCGTGGCCGTAACAAATATGTATTTACAGAATTATAATCTATAAATTCATCAACACAACTCTATAAGACCAAAGTAATCCCCAAGAATGACTATTTCATGAAATTTTCACATTTGGGGATTATACTAACTTAACAAGTTGTATTACTGATTGTTGTAATGATTATAATTCTGTCAACTACTATCACCAAAACACGGATTTTCGTCCATTAAAGAAAACACCTTAAAATATACTTAGTCCTACATAAAACCTACAATATTGGTAACCCTACTGCAGTGTTTGTATGGGAAAATTTAAATGATCAATATCTTTGAAACTACTCAAAGTTTCTCCGTCACAAATTCAGTAAATCATTATCGTCCCCGTCACAAAAATTTGAATATATTTCGAAGGCCGTAGATCATCAGGCAGCGGAGATACATGTGTCCAGCCAGCTTGAACGCAGGTTATTTGGACATGTAAGTTTTTACTGATTTCTCGTAAACCCTTACATGTGACGCCATAAATCGAACGTTATTACTGTCACAAATTGCGTCACTAAATGTTAGTAAAGGAACTATATTCGAAAATGCTCTCGTTATTGAGATTCAGACGTGCCAGCCAAAAGTTTTATACGTAAATTCAAGATGGCTGGACACAGATTTTTGCATTTTTCTACTAAACCGCTGTTCGTATCATAAAACTTTTAGCTCGATGCCTGTCACAAATTTATGTGACGCCCGTTGATATGCAAAAAGTCGTCAAAATCACTTCCGTTACCGAGATTGAGAGACCAGCGAAAAGTGGTTTTTCAAGATGGCTGGACACGTGTTCGATCGATTATCTAAGATTCTGTAGCGTCACAAATTCTGAAATAAGGGTGTTTAGCCGTCACATAAACTGCGCTATTGACCTAGTTAAATGCGAGCTATTTTGAAGATTTGTCCAGCCAGCCTGAATGACATCGCATTTTATGTGACGGCTAAACACCCTTATTTCAGAATTTGTGACGCTACAGAATCTTAGATAATCGATCGAAAACGTGTCCAGCCATCTTGAAAAACCACTTTTCGCTGGTCTCTCAATCTCGGTAACGGAAGTGATTTTGACGACTTTTTGCATATCAACGGGCGTCACATAAATTTGTGACAGGCATCGAGCTAAAAGTTTTGTGATACTAACAGCGGTTTAGTAGAAAAATGCAAAAATCTGTGTCCAGCCATCTTGAATTTACGTATAAAACTTTTGGCTGGCACTTCTGAATCTCAATAACGGGAGCGTTTTCGAATATGGTTCCTTTACTAACATTTAGTGACGCAATTTGTGACAGTAATAACGTTCGATTTATGGCGTCACATGTAAGGGTTTACGAGAAATCAGTAAAAACTTACATGTCCAAATAACCTGCGTTCAAGCTGGCTGGACACATGTATCTCCGCTGCCTGATGATCTACGGCCTTCGAAATATATTCAAATTTTTGTGACGAGGACAATAATGATTTACTGAATTTGTGACGGAGAAACTTTGAGTAGTTTCAAAGATATTGATCATTTAAGTTTTCCCATACAAACATCCATTAATATTGTGAGGTGACCATAATTTTTACATAAATAAAGTCTCAATGGTATTGAGATAGAAAATGTCGATTCCATCTGGTTTTTTTTATTTTTATTATGTCCGACGTTTAAAAGTGATGCCGATACTTATTTTATATAATTATGCCGATATATACTTTTTCATTTAAATACCTTCGAGCATTAGTTATCCTGACACAATGGTGTCAATTCTCTTGTACACCGAACTAAACTATGACTAAAATTACTTACTTTTGGCTATGAGAATCTTAGAGCTATTCTGCATTAAAATATCTCTAAATTTAAAAATAATTTTGACACAACCAAATCGAATTTGACAATCGCGACTCCACGTGGTAAGTAGGTATTTTTTTTGTTTGTTTGGCTTCGCACGGTTTGTGCATGCAGCCAAAAAGTAGGTACTCATTTGCCCTCATCATCATCATCTGCCTAGCCTTTTCCCAACTATGTTGAGGTCGGCTTCCAGTCTAACCGGATGCAGCTGAATACCAGTGTTTTACATGGAGCGACTGCCTATCTGACCTCCACAACCCAGTTACTGGGTAATACGATACCCCTTGGTAAGACTGGTTGTCAGACTTTCGGGCTTCTGACTACCCTTAACGGCTGTCAAAGATCCACGAATGACAGCCAGGATGCTTTCCGAGGCACGGAGGGGTCTCGGTATGTAAAGTTGGTCACCCATCCACAGACCAACCGCGGCAAGCGTAGCTTAACCTGATCGATCGACCTGTGCGGCTGTTAATATTTAGCAACGGGCCCCTCCCCGTGTTTTTTTTGAGCCGAAGGGGCATAGTGGGGCAACCTCGACCGCCTTTTTATGGAATTTTTCACTTTTGTATGGAAAATATGAAAAATTATTACCAACGTGTTGACTTTTAAGGGTATGCGGGTTTCTAAAAGGGGATCGAAATTTTCATTATTTTTGCGATAGGACACACCGTTTTCTAGATATAAGCAAAAGAAAAGAAAATCAAAAAACAGTACTGTTTTTGCATCCGAAGTCGAGGTGTTGGTGTGAATTTTAGCTCATGCCAACAAATTTTATTCCACACCTTTGAAGTCGCGATTAAAAATAGTCAGATTTAGTTAGAGAATCTAAATTTTAGGTGAAAATCCTCAAATTCAGAATAGCAAAATTACTATTTTCTCTAAACTATTAACTCAGTGCAATCTTAGTGCTGTCAAACTAAAATTTAGTTAAGTTGTGTCACTTTAGTTAATTTCAGAATGGGAAATCATCATTTGACAGGAATAAACTAAATTTTGGTGATTTGTAGTCTAGTTTAGACGCATTTGTGACAAGAGAATCGGCACCAATACCTACCTATGTACTTACCATGAAAAACACCAATACCTACCTACTAAAAAGAGTAGGTATCTGCACGTAAATAATCAATAACATCAAAAAATTACCGCCCCCCCCCCTTCCTCACTTCTACACTTTTGTCATCTATCGATTTAAGGCGAAAGCGCTAGGGTAGCCCGCGAAATTCAATTTTTTTTACGTTTTTTGCAATTTGCTGGCAGTATTAAGTTGTACGTTGATTAAAATATGATTCGCGGCCGTAACAAATATGTATTTACAGAATTATAATCTATAAATTCATCAACACAACTCTCTAAGACCAAAGTAATCCCCAAGAATGACTATTTCATGAAATTTTCACATTTGAGGATTATACTAACTTAACAAGTTGTATTACTGATTGTTGTAATGATTATAATTCTGTCAACTACTATCACCAAAACAGGGATTTTCGTCCATTAAAGAAAACACCTTAAAATATACTTAGTCCTACATAAAACCTACAATATTGGTAACCCTACTGCAGTGTTTGTATGGGAAAATTTAAATGATCAATATCTTTGAAACTACTCAAAGTTTCTCCGTCACAAATTCAGTAAATCATTATCGTCCCCGTCACAAAAATTTGAATATATTTCGAAGGCCGTAGATCATCAGGCAGCGGAGATACATGTGTCCAGCCAGCTTGAACGCAGGTTATTTGGACATGTAAGTTTTTACTGATTTCTCGTAAACCCTTACATGTGACGCCATAAATCGAACGTTATTACTGTCACAAATTGCGTCACTAAATGTTAGTAAAGGAACTATATTCGAAAACGCTCCCGTTATTGAGATTCAGAAGTGCCAGCCAAAAGTTTTATACGTAAATTCAAGATGGCTGGACACAGATTTTTGCATTTTTCTACTAAACCGCTGTTCGTATCACAAAAGTTTTAGCTCGATGCCTGTCACAAATTTATGTGACGCCCGTTGATATGCAAAAAGTCGTCAAAATCACTTCCGTTACCGAGATTGAGAGACCAGCAAAAAGTGGTTTTTCAAGATGGCTGGACACGTTTTCGATCGATTATCTAAGAATCTGTAGCGTCACAAATTCTGAAATAAGGGTGTTTAGCCGTCACATAAAATGCGCTATTGACGTAGTTAAATGCGAGCTATTTTGAAGATTTGTCCAGCCAGCCTGAATGACATAAAAAGTGTGTGAAAAAAATGGAACGTTTGGTTCAACGCGCGCTAACGCAGACGGCGCACACTTTAGTAGTCGGCAATCTGCATTTGCTAGGGGTGGACGTAGCGCACGCGATCTATTATCATGGCGCGATTTATTATCAAAATAATACTTCGCGATCTCTGCAAGATTTCCATAGCGTCTACGTCCTTACAGCTCTGCCGACAAAATGATCGAAGATGTGCGTTGAGTCTGTGAAAAATCCGCGGCCAACTTTTTGCGCGCCATGCAGACTTTTTGTGCGCCGCAGACTGGATCGCACAAAAAGTATGCCGTCTGCGTTGCACCTTAATGTCCCACTGTCGTTCTTAACCGATTGGACGGTGAAGGCACAGCATAAAGGTGGAAAATATTGGGGAGGCCTTTCCCCAGCAGTGAGACAACAGCAGAAAAAAAAATGTCCCTCCGCTTATTCAGTTTCGGATAACAATGTAATCCATCTTATTAGTAAAAAAAAATACCTTAGGTAATACGGGCTGATGTCCGCAACTCCACGTCAATGCGCGTATTTTGCGCACGGAAAAAAGAATACCTTAATAACTAATGTTAGTAATACAAAACATACAATCTACACCGGCAACCTATAGGAATTAAGTGTCCGAGGCAGGTTGCCCAAAAAAAGATCAGCTACTTAGTTGACCACGCTCCACAAAATGCCTCAAAACACAGGGGAATAATTCTTTTAACCGCTTACGTCGGATTAATCCAACAAATATTTTCGTGTCCATTTCGCCAGGGTGGTATATTTACGACCAAATACCAGCCTATCGATTCTGTAAAAATCTCACCGTGATAACAGGTAAGTGAGCTATCAATGGAGGCAATCTCTAACATCAGGTGGAGTGGAATGACAGCTCACTTCACCTTAGTTTTCACGGTGAGATTTTTACAGAATAGCACTGCAGTTCGTTTACTCTGCTTTTTATTAATTACGCTATATTCTATCAGGTTATTCGAAAAATAATATTTTTCGAATCACTGTCCCGGGCGCTGGGGGCACGACAACTGAAGGCCAATTCTCGTAATTTAAAACGTTAAAATCTAGTCGCAGTCTCATCTCGGCGACAATAAAATGTCAAAATGTAGGGAAATTTGAAGTATTTTTGACCGATTGAGACTGAGATCAGACTGTGAACGTTCTTAAAAATTACGAGAATTGCCCCTCTTATATGAAGTCGGGCGGTTAAAAGGTTAATTCTTCTCTGCACTTGCTTTGCTTTCACTGGCCAATCTCCCATAAAAGTTCCCAAGTCGCCACGCCAACGTTTCTTAGGTCATCATAATACAGACAGGTGAAAATGGAAAAGGAGTCGGGAGGTCTTTGCCCAGCAGCGGCTTGAAAGCGAATAAAAAACTGGAGTTCAACAACTGGCAACGCCATGTAAAATATGTAGGTATTTATAAAATAAAAATTTCCAAAATTACAAGCTTACAAATTTTACGATGTAAAAATCATTTTAAAAAATGTTCCGTGCAATTTTTTTAATGCAGCACACCCAATACCAGGGGAACTCCTCAACAATTAACGTCCCTGCATCGAGAAAAGCAATATTTTGTAAAAGGCGATGAGTAAGTTGACACCAGGCTGTTGTAGCTTAGATAAATTATAAACAGACCCACCAAAAAATTAAAAAAAAAAACAACTTCCAAAAAAACACTACAAAGTGAAAAATAACTAATTTCGGAAGTCGGTGTCGCAGGTTCCGCATTTTCGTTTTTTGACACCGACTTCCGAAATTAAAGTTATTTTTCACTTTGTAGTGTTTTTTTTGGAAGTCGGTTGTTTTTTTTTTTTGTAATAAAAGTTTAGGGTACAGGCGCGATGTTATGTTGTTTGATTGCGTAAACAATGCAAACATATGCGATAGCAGCTATCGGGGTTGCTTTGCTGGCATTTATTGAAGTTCCATTGTCTGTCTTCGAAACTCATCATCAGATCGTTACAAAATTTAAATGGGACCATTTCGGCATACACATCTTTCAAACAAAAAATATTTGTGCAAATGCGTCTATAAATGACGGAGTTATGCCCAAACCCGTGAAATACTTATTACTGAATAGTTCCGATGGCCATCTGTGGTCTTCATCATCAGTTCCACTTCACCAAATGGTGCTTTCCGAGAGCAAATGCACGAGTTACTATAAAAAATACCCAAATCGCTATAGGTGTGCCTATAAAATTTGAGGGTTTCCCTTGATTTCCATGGGATTCCCTCATCAGATACCGACTTGGTGACAATGGGACTACCTAGGGAGCATACCCTTTCAAACGATGTGTAGTTCTTTGTATGTTCGGAAAAAGGCAGTCGGCTTAACCCGAATTGTGCCGAGCCGATCAGCTCATGATTAAGCGTGGGTAGATGCCGAAAGAAGTTAGCTGATCGGCATGAGCCGTCAAATATGTTTAGTAATTGCGCGTCGGGTCGGCTTTTTTATTCATCGAATCGAATTGCCGACCCGACCACTATGAATATACACGAAAATGTACAGATTTTCAACGGCCCCTGAGAGACAAACTTATTTTAGCTGCTATGATTAGCAGACTAAAATAACACATCATTTGTCTAATAATTTTTGCCCTAATTAGCCTTTCAAAAATTTCGTTAACATCTCTTTTCTCTTTTTACAACTTCTTGTAAACTCTAAAATAGTAGCTGGTATCGCCTTCGAGCTGCCTTTCTCCCGGGACGTCCTCCTCGTCGACCAACTGGAACCGCTGCTTGTCGATGTTCGGGAAGAACGTGTCGCAATCGTACGACTTCTGTATCTCAGTGAGGTAGATCTTGTCGCAGTTGCGGTGGGACATAGCGGCCTGGAATGAAGAAAAATAAAGTCAAAATAAAACGTGTGCAGTCGGGGTGCTTCGTCAGGAACGAAGCTCTGTACGCTACGAATAATAAAAAGTTACGTTTCCTGTAACTATGAACAAAATCAACGAGAAATTCGGCTCCAAACTTCACTACATTGACAAAATACCTCGAGTATTCGAACGAAAGAACACACATGCAAATAAGCCAATCAGCTGCGCTCGCGTAAAGCGTTGTATTCCGGCAAGCGCCGTGATTGGTTCTAGTGCGCGGTGGGCCGGTGGCCTTTTTGGCAACACCCACCGCGGTAAACATTTGCGTGGTGCCATTTTTGAGCTTGAGTTACATTTCTTGACTTTTATTATTCGTAGTCTGTACGCAATACTCACACACACAAAACTCAAACTCAAAACTCAAAGCATTTATTTCAATTAAACCATTTCCAGGCACTTTTGAATTGTCAAAATTAACTAGTCGGTCAGTTAGTCAGAAAGTTGAAGCTAGTTGCCCATTCCAAAACGTAGATCTCTTGGAGAAGAACGGGCAAGAAACTCCAAGGACACTCTTTTAAATTAAGATATTACAAAATTCTGAGTACAGTATTCTTGTTGCTTCTATATGTGAGAACAATGTTATGAAGAAACAATTCAAGATAGTTATAAGATTAAAAAGAAGCCCTGGCAGCTAAGAGATGACCAGTCTCAACTGACAGCGCCCGTTCACGAACATGACGCATGGATCAGCACCATCCAGCTCAACCATTTTGAAGGGAACCGAATGATCCAACACACGCGCCACCATCAGTGAGACATTTAAGTGAGCATGACACATTCTCAACTGCCATGCTTTTTCAAGTCAATATAAAAAAAATTATAATGAACGGATCCATGGTTCTTACATTTACAAAATTAAAAAAAAAAAAAAAATGCTTCTAAATTATACAAAACTATAGTTACCAATTTATTTACGAGATGAATAAAATTTTACTAGAAAGAGGTATAAGATATTAAAGTAACAATTAAAACTTGATTGAATTAAAAATACACATTAAGTTCGAATGTCAGAAACACTTAAAAAAAAAAGAAAAGAAAAAAAGGGAAGCATGTCTTCCAAATATTGAAATTTTAACTAGTGAGCCCAAGTGTCTGTGGAGCAGGACCAGCATTTAGCCAAGCATTTTTATCTACGATATAATCATCCAACTTATAGTATGCTTGTCTACATAGTGTGCGTTTAATGCATGTTTTAAATTTCTTCTCATTTAGTTGAAGAATATCGAGTGGTATTTTATTATAACACTCTACACAATAACCCATAAAAGAAGTTTTTACTTTAGACAATCTGAAACGAGGTTGATCTAATTTGTTCCTATTTCTAGTGTTAAAATTATGCCTGTCACATATCTTACTAAAAAGATGTAGATTTTTTCGAACGTACATAATGTTTTCATATATATATTGACAAGGAACCGTCATGATGTTAATTTTTTTAAACAGTTCCCTTAGAGATTCACGTCTGCTGAGGTTGTAGATAGCTCTGATAGCCCTCTTTTGCAAAATGAAGATAGATTCAATATCTGCAGCCCGTCCCCACAACAAAATACCGTAAGACATGATGCTATGAAAGTAACTAAAATAGACCAGTCTCGCGGTATCCACGTCTGTTAATTGACGGATTTTCCAAACAGCGTAAGCGGCTGAACTTAGCCGCCCTGCAAGTGATGTTAAGTGAGGACCCCACTGCAGCTTTGAGTCAAGCGTGATCCCCAGGAAAACCGTATTTTCGACGAATTCAAGTATCTCCTTATTCAATACAACGTGACATTCACTACTTCTAACATTCGGTAAAGTAAATCTAATGCATTTAGTTTTTTTCTCATTTAATACCAAATTATTTACAGTAAACCAATTATGGACCACAAGCATAGCGTTATTTACGTCGTCAAGCTCCTGTGCACGTCTGCTTACTTTAAAAATCAGTGATGTGTCATCAGCAAATAACACCATTTGTGGTCGGTTTTCCAGTAAATAAGGTAAATCATTTATATATACTAAAAATAAGAACGGCCCCAATATTGAGCCTTGCGGCACACCCATTTTGACTTTTAAACCCAATGAATTTACACCGTTTATTTGAACTTGCTGAAACCTATCATTTAAATATGATTTTATTAAGCTAAGAGCGAGTTTACCCAGTCCGTAATGCTCAAGTTTCAAAAGCAGTGTTTCGTAATTCACGCAATCAAATGCCTTGGATAGGTCGCAGAAGATGCCTATTGCATCTTGTGCCTCTTCCCATGCGTCAAATATGTGTTTTAATAAGGTGACACCGGCGTCGGTTGTACAACGTCCTTTGGTGAAACCATATTGTTGATCGTGTAGGATGTTATTACGATTAAAATGATTGAGCATCTGATTTAACATTACTTTTTCAAACACCTTGCTGAAAACAGGCAAAACCGATACGGGTCTATAATTATTAGTGTTTTTGCTGTCCCCAGATTTGAAAAGTGGAATAACTTTACTGAACTTCATTAAATCCGGGAATACCCCTTGATCAACACACAAATTAAATATTAAAGCTAAATAGGGTGCAATTGTCTCAATAATGGATTGACAAACTTTAGTAGACAAGCCCCACAGATCTTCGGTCATTTTGATCTTAAGTTGCTTAAATGCCTTTATAATTACTGAAGGGTTTACATGTTTAAATTTAAATTCCACAGGACAGGCTGAGACATTCGCTCTTAATAATTCAATAGCAAGTGCGGGCGAGGAATTTAAAGTTTCTGTAGTTTTAATTGGGATATTGGTAAAGAAAGTTGCAAATTCCTGAGCAACATCGATGTTATCGCTAATAAGGCCACGGGAAGTGTTCAGTGTGTAATCAGTATTATGTTTTTTATTCCTGTTCGTTTCATTGTTAATAATTTTCCAAACTGTCTTTATTTTATTGTCTGCTGATTTAACCTTGTTGCTAATGAAGGAAGCTTTAGCTGCTTTGCAAATATTTTTAAAAGTTTTAGAATATGTAGCAACATACTTATTAAAAGTATCCGTGTTAATATACGGCTTAAGGCCATACAGTTCAAATAATCTTTCCCTACTTTTCCTGATTCCTTTAGTTGCCCAGTCACTGAATAAAAACTTAGGGCAAATAGTTTTAGATTTCTTCTTAAAAGAATTATTGAACTCTGTTTGCACTAACGAAAAGAATTCTTCATACAAAATATTACCACTATTCATATTTAGGCCCTGAGCACTTAACTTATTAATTAAAGTGTTATTAAACTTTTCCAAATTTCCCGATGTTATTGGTCTAAATTGAATCTGCACTTTTTGTATTGGTGTGTTGGACTCAAAAGAAACGGTTTGACCGCTGTGATCGGAAGGGAGATAATTTACAATGGCTTTATCTAAATATTCGCAGCAACAAAAAACATTATCAATACATGTAGCAGTAGCTGTAGTTATTCGCGTTGGTTCCAAGAACACATTTGACAAATTAAATGATTTAAAGAGGCTTAATAATCTACTGCTATTTGAATTATTTTCCAAAATATTAATATTAAAGTCACCACAAACAATTACTGATTTATTACCAGTTGCCAGTTTTCCCAAGACATCTTCCATTACAGACTCAAAAATAGAGTAGTTTTGATAGTTTGGAGGTCTGTATACGCACACTATAAAATGCTTATCCAGCTCAACACAGGACAGTTCGATGCTATGTTCGACCGATAGTTCCACTATGTCTTTACGAGTCTTATATTTTACACAATTTTTAATTAGGATTAATGAACCTCCACGCAGCATGGATTTTCGGTTAAAGCAACTGCCTACACTATAGTTCTCGTAATTAATCAGCATTTCGTGTTCTTTCAACCAGTGTTCAGTAATACAAATAATATCAAACATTGTTTTTTCTAAAAACAATTCCATTTCTAATAATTTGGAAGACAAACCTTGAATATTTTGATGAAACAATTTCAAGGAATTCTGCTTAGCCCCTTTTTTACAATTAACTAATTGAGAGCTAGAAGATACCTTGTTGGAGGTGAGATTAACAATATTGTTTTTGGTAACTTCTGTTGTCTTACTGACTAGTTTAAATTATTGTGGCTAACCACCTTAATATTAGTATTATTACTAATTTTTGTGGTGCTAATTACATCAGACTTCGACATAATACTTATGTCTGAGTTAATAATAAAAGCTAATAGCCATGCTATTTGACGTCTAAAACTAATAGGCAGATACCCTGTATCCCTAGTCGATTTTAATTTCTCAACAAAAGTGTTGGTGTCAAAAAATATAAGTTTGTCACTATAGTGATTAGCTAACAACTGCATCTGGTTATTTAGCTTATGTATATAATGATTTTGCCTACTTGGTGCACACTTATACAGGGTGTCCCTGGAAGTATGGATCAAATCAAATAGGGGCGTGGGCATAGTCATTTCCAAACTTTTTGATCCTGAGAATGTTGGTGAATTTTTATACGGTTCAAAAGTTATGACCAACTTTTGTTATTTTCAATCACTTTGCATAGTGCTCAAAGAACAAAATCATTTTAAAAATCTACCAGGAACTGTCCTCCGCCTTCCTCATCCAGTCCATTCCAGCCACAGACAGGGACAGGGTGTTGTGGCGCAGCCTGAGAGAGGCCTATGTCCAGCATTGGACTGCGATAGGCTGAATTGATGACCAGGAACTGTCAATTTAAGTTTTTTAGAAGCCCTGATAGTTTTTTTTAATTTTTTTTTGAGCACTATGCAAAATGATTGAAAAAAAATTGGTCACAACTTTTGAACTACTTAAAATAATTCTCAATCATCAATCAGTCTCATCATAGAAAGAGACAGAGAAAGTGTGTAATTAATACGCGTTTTTAATACAGTGATATTCCTCCCGAAGAGTGGCTGCCTGCCCGGCAGTGGGAATAGGAGGTATAGGCTAATTATGCTAAGTAGGGCAATGAATTGCATTAGTTGAATATTATAAAACTCACCTGATATATTGAAGATCCTCCTATAACCCAGGTTGATTCTATGTCCTTTCGACCCTCGATGTATTTGACTGCTTCATCTAAACCTGCCACTACCACCACCCCTTCAGGCGTCTGGAATGTTAGACAAAGGATGTTAGACTATTTGAACAATCAATATACAGGGTTATTGGAAAAAACACCAACAACCTCTTAAGAGGTTATTGTACTCATCATTATGAACAACTTATACTATGGGACCAAAACTAAAATCGCGATAAAAAAATCAGCCTACATTTTGACGAGTTATACGGACATAAATGTAGGGAACAGCAGATTTTTTTTTTCGCGATTTCAGGTTTGGTCCCATAGTAAAAGTCGATTATTCAAACTAGGCTAAGAATCAGCACTTTTAGAACGTCAAAATTACATAAGACAGTACTTCAAAACGCCCGTTCACTTCTTAGTGCTTTCGCTGGGTAGAAGAAGTGGCTCAACAAACTCCCCCCAGCATCTCAGCAGCTGTCTTTTCATAGCTCTCAAAGTTTACATTATACAAAAAAAAAAAAACTATCAGGGCTATAATTTTTTTGATTGCCCTAATTGTTTTTTTAAATTATCTTTTTCTTTGAGCACTATGCGAAGAGATTGAAAAAAACAAAAATTGATCATAACTTTTGAACCGTAAAAAAATTCATTGACATTCTCAGTGTTAAAAAGTTTGGAAATGACCTTGCCTATGCCCCTATTCGATTTGATCCACATTTCCATACTTTCTTAACTTTAAAGTGTAATTTTTATTAAAACAGACAATATTGCCTGTTTTACTCATTTTTAATAAAAAAATTACACCTAAAAAGTTAAGAAAGTGGTGAAACTAGAAGCAAAAAAATTTTTTTTTAAATATCCAGGGGGCCAGGGCCAAATAAATTAAGGCTGAGTAAGTAGCAGATGACCCCACCATCCACCATTTTCGTATGTTCAACGTTCTGCCAAACACCCTGTATTTTCAACCTGGTTGCAGTTTCAATTTGCTGGTAATTGTAGACATAAATGTGGTAGGTAAAGCAATTATTACAAGATTGACTATTAGCTAACCAAGTTTAATAGATAACTGACAGACTTGATGAGCAAATATTTTGATTATAGACCATTGTTCAGCATAGCTATTCACAAGCATATGACAAGCTATCGTATTGAAAGTGACACATTTTGAGAACCTGATGGCTGATTTTTCCTGCCCGCGACAGAAAATAGCTGTTGGTTGGGGTGATTTAAACTGACAAATTTTACGGGTTTTGAACTTGTGAACAGCGTTCTCAGCGGACTCATACGATAACATTGATTGATATTCAATAAGGTATAGAAGCGAATCGAGTGGTTTGTAAATAGCTATGCAAGTGTCTAAAATAAAAGTGCGCAGTGCTGCACACCGCTACCCTATTTCAAGGTAAACAAATATCAACTTTATATCAATGAAATATGTTGATTTCAGAGTGACTAGCTCTATTGAAAAAGTTATAAAAATGTTTGAAGTGGTAGCGTAAACTGGACTTTATTGTGTAGGAATTAAAGTTATTTTTCCATTAATTTCATATTTGTTTACATTTTTGGCAAATAAATCGCGAACGCAGATTAATTGTGATAGTCGGGGGCATGCTCGAAACGGGAGAAATACAGGTTGTCGTATGATCTGCTGTAAGCAATAATTGCTGGTAAATTACGTTATTTGTAACATAATATTATTTCAACATGTTTAAATTAAACATTGGTGGAAAAAATCTTATCTCTTGTTTTGGATGTTATAAATAAGGGTCATAGAGCTAAGGGCACATTGATAAGATCGATTAAGACTTGGTTTCTAAAATTACTAATATTGTGAAATTATAATTTGATCCATAGTTTTTTTTCCTACTGAGAGAGAAGAATTCAAAATAATCAATTGGTACTTGTCTGGCTTTGAACCCTTTGAAGATTGAATCTGGTACGACGAAGTCGATTTTTAAACATCTGATCCATGACTAATCAGTTCGGGTTTTACTTATGGGTCTAGGCTAGGATATACATAAATAAAAAAAAAAAAAGAAATTCAATCTTGTTGTGAAAACCATCCTGTTTTAGTAAGTTCCCATACATGGCTATTAGATTACATGTACATGAAACAATTTAATTTTGCCTTCATGTTGATATAATGACATGGACATAATGACCTAATAAGAGATAATTCTCTTTAACGCTGGGTTGTTCTTTAGTGTTTTTTTTGTAAGCAACTGCTGGGCAAACTCTTCCCACGCCGCCTCTTTAGTGTTATTATGAGAAAAGATTGGACATAAAATATTTTTTTGTGTGACCACACAAATCAGAATAGAAGTGAAAACCTACAACTGGAGCCGAGTGTACGCTACTCATCGTCGCCGACCGACTGGAGCCGAACGGTTCAGTTTCGTTCCCTGCTCAGAAAAAGCGCAAAATACGCCTAAAGAAGTTTTCACTTCAACAAAAGGGCGTCGTCGGTTAAAAAAAAAAGAACTGACGACACGTACAGAGGCCAGCACATCAAACTACCCCAATCTGTCAAATTTCTTTTATAGAATTTCAACTTTACTACAAAGGAATAATGTTCATATTCAATTGGAACAATTTTACAGATTGGGTTAGCTCAAACTCAAAGCATTTATTTCAATTAAACCATTTCCAGGCACTTTTGAATTGTCAAAATTAACTAGTCGGTCAGTTAGTCAGAAAGTTGAAGCTAGTTGCCCATTCCAAAACGTAGATCTCTTGGAATAGAACGGGCAAGAAACTCCAAGGACACTCTTTTAAATTAAGATATTACAAAATCCTGAGTACAGTATTCTTGTTGCTTCTTGTGAGAACAATGTTATGAAGAAACAATTCAAGATAGTTGTTGGCGACGATAGCTGATTTAAGTAAATTGTTGGCGACGATAGCTGATTTAAGTAAATGAATACTAATTGATTGAAAATAAATAAAGTTAAGTTTCCTAATAGATACCTTAGTATATAAGAATTGTACCTTCTAGTAGGGCTTGTTTTATTACCATACACAAAATGACATTGTGGCTTATTGTAAAATTCTAACACTCAGACCACCCACTACTTGCGCCACACAAAACTGTAATATAAGTAGGGCCAAAATGCGGCTGAGACACAGTACGCAGCCCACCTCCTGAAGAATAAGAAATACAACAAGTTACAATCAAGCGGAGTTTAATTAAATCCCCTACAAGAATTGGTCCTTCGAGAGCCGGATTGAAGAACTGAAGCCTGAGTCTGAAGATGAAAAGTAGTGTGCTACGAGCTGCGTACTTGTCGAACAAACTGTGAAGAATCAAAAAAGTGAAATAACACGCGAAAGTCTACGCCCTACCACTACTTGCGCCTAGCAAGAAAAGTACTTAAGCGTCCGAACATAGAAAATTTCGGGAAGAAAAGTGCACCTGAAGATTTATTATTGAAGAAGACTACTCAACAATATTTCAAGAACCGAAGACTAGCGCCGTGTTGTCAAGAAGTGAAGCAATCGCCGTGAAGAGGCGGTATCAAGCCCTCTGCGGAGGACCTGTTCCTGTGTACGCGACTCTGCTGGGTGACTGAAGATACTGCTGGGAGGGACGACCAACGGACGTGCCGCGCCTTCTCGAAGCTTAGTGTCACTCGAAGCCCTACGTGTACCAGTGAAGCAAGTGAAGCAATCGCCGTGAAGAGGCGGTATCAAGCCCTCTGCGGAGGACCTGTTCCTGTGTACGCGACTCTGCTGGGTGACTGAAGATACTGCTGGGAGGGACGACCAACGGACGTGCCGCGCCTTCTCGAAGCTTAGTGTCACTCGAAGCCCTACGTGTACCAGTGAAGCAAGTGAAGCAATCGCCGTGAAGAGGCGGTATCAAGCCCTCTGCGGAGGACCTGTTCCTGTGTACGCGACTCTGCTGGGTGACTGAAGATACTGCTGGGAGGGACGACCAACGGACGTGCCGCGCCTTCTCGAAGCTTAGTGTCACTCGAAGCCCTACGTGTACCAGTGAAGCAAGTGAAGCAATCGCCGTGAAGAGGCGGTATCAAGCCCTCTGCGGAGGACCTGTTCCTGTGTACGCGACTCTGCTGGGTGACTGAAGATACTGCTGGGAGGGACGACCAACGGACGTGCCGTGCCTTCTCGAAGCTTAGTGTCACTCGAAGCCCTACGTGTACCAGTGAAGTGAAGCAATTCTCGAGAACAAACAACGAACGGAAGATCGCTTGCTCTCGAAGCTGAGATATGTGAACTAAACTAAAAGTGATACGTGACATTATTCAGTGAAAACAGACATTCGCTTAGAACTGTGAAATAGTGCCTCGCGAGTGTATCGTGTTGTGAAGGACATTATCAACACGAATTGCTGAGCAACTATCATACACAATCACTGGTAAGTCATTGAACATTATTGACAATAAGTGCTGTGAATAGTGAAACCAAGTGAAACAATGATGACGCGAAGCCGCAAAGGAGATAGCGCGCGCTCGACCACGGAAGAGGAGACTGCCACCGAGACTACAGAAACGTCAGCTGCCACTTCCGAGACGGTGACCGAAACCAGCGCACGTACCGACGATACGACCACGGCCAAGGACGCCGACGCCACTATGGTCGAAAAGAAAACAACGAAGTCAAAATCGAACAAAGCAAGCAACAAAAAGAAAGAACTAGAAGCCAGACTGGAATGGGAAAAATTAAAATTAGAAGAAATTAAGATTAGAACCAAGTTAGCAAATACTAAATTGGAATTAGCACGCATCAAGGAAGATGATACGGACTTGAGCGACGATGAAATAGACACCGAAGCCGAAGCCGCGGCAGCAAAGGCCACAGCAGCATGGGTGTCGAAGTCGAAGCAAGCAGAGCACGGCGAAGAAGAGAACATCAACGAAGCGCCGCGCACCTCCGGAACAATGCTACGGGCAACGACCAACACCAACCAGCTAGCTGAAGCAATAATAGAAGCAGTTAAGTCCGCCACAGACAACAAAGCAACATCAATCATGCAGCGCGCACCGAAGTATGTCAGCGAGCTACATCAGTTCGACGGTGATGCGAGAGACTGGATGGCCTTCAAGGCAACATACAAAGATACGCAAGCTCTCTTCAGTGCCATTGAAAACATGGGAAGATTAAGAAGAGCAATCAAGGGGAAAGCCAAAGAAGCAGTGAAGTCCCTACTTTTTACACAAGTCGATCCAGAGGAAGTGATGACTGCACTAGAACGCCGATTTGGAAGACCAACTTACCTAATTCGAAGTGAAATAGAGAACATAGAGAAGCTACCTCCCATGTCCGAAGATGCAAGAGAGCTGGTGCGATACGCGGGAGCCGTGGCCAATACAGTCAGCGTTGTGAAGTTAATGAAGAGACAGAGTTATCTGCATTCAAGCGATATATCAAATAGAATAATAGAAAAAATGTGCACCTTGGTACGATTCAAGTGGTATGAGTACAGAGCATCCAAAGAAGACGAAGATGAACCAGTCCTCCTCAGCCTGATGAGCTTTTTCAACCAGATGGTGGATCAGTTCGAGATGCACGAGTTCGTGGGGACTAAGGTGAAGAAAGAAGGATTTAGAAATCGCACACGGCCCGCGGGCTCTCGCGGCGTGCACACCACTCGAGCCGCACAGCACAGCGAAGAAGAATGTTCATCAAACGAAGAAGATTCAGACGAAGAACAACCCGAACCACGCACAGCATCGGTTTGCTCGTGCAAAGAAAACACAAAGAAACCAGAAAAGATCGTCTGTCCTGAGTGTGCAGGGGAACACGCCTTATTGAAATGCAAGAAGTTCGTCGAAGCCTCCATAGACGAGAGATGGGAACAAGCAAGACGAGCGATAGTGTGCTTCAAATGTCTACTGGGCCGTCACAGAGGTTACAACTGTAAAGCAAAGCCGTGTGGAAAATGCAAGAAGAATCACCATATAATGCTACACTCTGAAGAGGCAGGAAGTCCAAAGACGCAAGAGGCCCAAGCTGTAACATCAACAGTGAACGCAACGCGGGCAATATCAAGAGCCTATCTGAAAATTGTTCCAGTAGAATTATGGGGACCAGAAGCCAAAGCTGACGTCTACGCTCTTATGGACGAGGGCTCGACAGTGACTCTTATAGAAGATGACATCGTGAACATGATCGGGGCCCAGGGCCCAGAAGAGGAGCTGAGAATTGAAGGCGTGGGAGGTCATCGAATGGATCAGAAGTCAAAGAAGATCAACATTAAAATCAAAGGAAAGTTCGAAAGAAACCTAGAAAGGATGTCGGGATACACAGTGAAGACCCTAAACCTGTCTCCTCAAGAAGTCAACGATAAGGACTTAGAGGGCTGCCATCATCTACAAGAAATAGTGGAACAACTAAAATACCCTAATGCCCGCCCCACCGTGCTCATTGGACAGGACAATTGGCACCTCATCGTGTCGCAAGAATTAAAAGCAGGCAGTCGAAGCAAACCAGTAGCATCCAGAACTCAATTAGGATGGGTTTTGCATGGAACTAGAATGAATAGCAACACCCCGGTGCGAATGGTGAATCATCTAGCAACACACCCAAAGGGAAGCGACGATCACCTAGAGAAGATGATTAGAGATCACTTCGACATCGAAGCCCTGGGAATTGCCGCGAAGAGACCATCCAGCGACGTCGACCAACGAGCTCTCGCCGTGCTGGACTCCACCACGAACAGATTGCCAGACGGAAGATTCAGCACAGGGTTGATCTGGAAGACGGACGACGAAAACCTGCCCGAAAGCAGAATAGCGGCAGCACGAAGACTGAAAGCAATAGAGAAAAAGTTTCTGAAAGACGAAGAATTTGAACGAAAATACGCCGATCAAGTAGAAAACCTAATCAACAGCGAATATGCCGAAGAAGTAACCGAAGAATCCACCTCCTCGAGGACGTGGTACCTACCGCACTTCGCCGTCGTCCACCCCCAAAAGAAGAAGATGAGATTGGTATACGACGCAGCGGCCAAGTCAAACGGAAAGTCATTGAACGATGCGCTGCTGACCGGACCCGACCTGTTACAATCCTTATTCGGGGTTTTACTCCGCTTTCGACAAGGAGCAGTGGCCGTCGTCGCAGACATAAAGGAGATGTTTTTAAGAATAAAAATCAACGAAGAAGACAGAGACAGCCTCCGATTTCTATGGAAAAACAAAGAATACAGAATGACATCGTTGATATTCGGATCCGCCTGCTCACCATGCACCGCCATATATGTGAAGAATAGAAATGCAGATGACTTCGTCGATGAAAGCCCAGAAGCCGTCAGAGCAATAAAGCGAGACCACTACATGGACGACTATATAGCAAGCTTCTCCGACGTGTCAACGGCTGCTAAGGTATCAAGGGAAGTGGACGAGATTCACAAGAAAGGAGGTTTCTTCTTGAGAGGCTGGGCAAGCAACGACCCCACGGCGATCGAAGAATTCACCAGCACGGACATCAAGTCAGACTCCATCAGACTAGGCGAACAGAAGAACCAAGACGAGAAAACCTTGGGACTCAATTGGAACGTCCACGAAGACAGTCTTCATTTTACACTGAGTCTGCGCAATACACCTGACGAAGCCAAAGAAGGAAAACGTGCGCCAACAAAGAGAGAAGCAACGAGCGCTGTAATGTCAGTCTTCGACCCCCTAGGACTGGCTTCACCTATAACCATACAAGGAAAAGTGATGCTTCAGAATCTATGGAGAACCGGATTAGAATGGGACGAGAGACTGCCCTTGACCAGAGAAGAGGAATGGAGAAAATGGCTCGAAGATTTAAAGAAGCTAGAAGACCTTCGAATCCCACGCTGCCTTGCGTACGACGTAACTGAGGGGGAGCTGCACACATTCTGCGATGCTAGCGAAAAGGCATACGCCTGCGCGGTGTACTGGCGCTCCCAATACCCCGACAATCGCGTAGAAGTAAAGCTGCTAACAGCCAAGGCAAGGGTGGCACCTCTCAAGCCAACTTCGATACCTCGACTTGAACTACAAGCGTGTCTATTAGGGAGCCGCCTAGCCAACAGTGCGGGCCAAGAAATAGACCTAGCTGTAACTCGAAGATATTTCTGGACCGACTCAAGAACAGCCTTGGCGTGGATTAAGACAGACCCCAGAAGGTTCAAGCCCTTCGTCGCGCACCGTCTCGCCGAGATAGAAGAATTGACGAAACATAAGGAATGGTACTGGATTCCAACAAAACACAACGTGGCCGACGACGCGACCAGGGAAACCCCATCCAGCTTCGACGTAACTCATCGATGGTTCAGAGGACCATCCTTTTTGTATGAAGATCCTAAGAGCTGGCCTACCGAAGACAAGAAATTTCCCATCACCGACACTGGCGAAGAAAAACCTAACGCCATCACCTTAAGCGTTAGAAGAATCGTTCCCGTCATCGTGCCAGACCCAGCGAGATTCTCCAGCTGGACACGCCTACTCCACGCAACGGCGAGACTCTTACAAGCCTTGGATGCCTTCAGACGAAAAATGAAGAAGAAAGTGAGCACTACGAAACTCATCACCAGTAAAGCTAAAGGTTCGAGTCAGAAGAAGACACAGGAACAGAAGATCCAACCATCTAACAAGGATATGAACTTCTCACCAAAATCATCACTATACGTAGAAAAGGCGGAGCGATTGCTTATAAGAAGAATTCAAGAAGATAGTTTCCCGGACGAGCTAGTCGCCCTGCGAAAAACAGAAGACATCAAAACTACATCTAAATTCAAGAACCTCACGATCAAATTAGAAGAAGGATTCATCAGGATGTCCACCCGTGTTGGAGCTGCTAAGTACTTGATGGCTTCGTACAAAAGTCCAATCTTGTTGGATAAACACCACCGAATAACACAACTGCTAGTGAAGCACATTCACGAGACCTTCAATCACGGGAACCACAACACAATAATGAACGAGATACGCCAGAAGTACTGGATACCGTCATTGCGAAATCTGGTAAAAGCAACAACCAGAAACTGCGGGTGGTGTAGAATTCGCAAGAAGACACCACAAATCACACCTCAAGGAGATCTTCCACCCGAACGCTTGTCAAAGACCAGCCCCCCCTTCACCTGCACGGGAGTCGACTACTTCGGACCTATGCTCGTCACCGTTGGGAGACGCGCGGAAAAACGATGGGGAGCGTTGTTCACTTGCCTCACCACAAGGGCTATTCACATAGAACTGGCCAACTCCCTATCAACTGATTCCATGATCTTGGCGCTGAGAAGAATGATCGCCAGAAGAGGAACACCAAGAATCATCCTGAGCGACAACGGAACCAACTTCACCGGTGCCAACAGAGAAATCGCCGAAGCCATCGCGAGTTTAGGGGAAGGAGTAAACAAACTAGGCATCGTCTGGAAGTTCATCCCTCCTGGAGCCCCCCATATGGGCGGAGCCTGGGAAAGAATGGTGCGATCGGTGAAGGTCGCCCTCGCAGCAACACTACACGAGCGGCAACCCAGAGAAGAAGTCCTCCACACCTTACTGTTGGAAGCTGAACACATCGTGAACTCCAGGCCTCTCTTTTCCATCAGCACCGATCCAGAAGAGGAAGAAGCATTGACCCCCAACCATTTCCTCATCGGGCGGTCGTGTGGAGCTACCCTCTTTGGCTCCTTCGACGACACAGAGCTTATCGGCTCACCTAATTGGAAGACTTCTCAACGCCTAGCCGATCATTTCTGGTCGAGATGGGTGCGAGAGTACCTCCCAACTCTCTCGCCTCGCTACCACCAAGGTCCCCACTATCGGGACCCAATGCTAGGTGATATCGTCTTAATCGTGGATCACACACTACCACGATGCTCGTGGCCACGCGGCAAAATAGTGGCCACTCATCCCGGACCAGATGGAAGAACTAGGATCGTCGAGGTGCGGACTGCAGCAGGCGTTCTACGACGACCAGCATCACGCCTGATCCTGATAGTACCGGCAACGTCGCCCCAGCGAGATGAAGTACAACGCACTGAGGGGGAGACTGTTGGCGACGATAGCTGATTTAAGTAAATTGTTGGCGACGATAGCTGATTTAAGTAAATGAATACTAATTGATTGAAAATAAATAAAGTTAAGTTTCCTAATAGATACCTTAGTATATAAGAATTGTACCTTCTAGTAGGGCTTGTTTTATTACCATACACAAAATGACATTGTGGCTTATTGTAAAATTCTAACACTCAGACCACCCACTACTTGCGCCACACAAAACTGTAATATAAGTAGGGCCAAAATGCGGCTGAGACACAGTACGCAGCCCACCTCCTGAAGAATAAGAAATACAACAAGTTACAATCAAGCGGAGTTTAATTAAATCCCCTACAATAGTTATAAGATTAAAAAGAAGCCCTGGCAGCTAAGAGATGACCAGTCTCAACTGACAGCGCCCGTTCACGACGGGCGATGACGTGCTTGATGTGCGGGCCTCTGTACAATGACAGTATTACCTTTTCTTTCAGGCTATCAACGTGATGTGTCAGCACTATATTGACTCTGTCTTTCAACGGCCTGTATCTGTTCGGTATGCACTCCCACGTCCTGCGACCCATGATGACCGCATTCACCTTGGAAGGGTCCGACACTTTAGTTGTCATGGTCGAGAAGTAGGCCATTTCTTTCCTGAAACATTTAATAATAATAATATTATCACCAACCCATAATAGGCTCGCATGTTGGATTATGGTCCACTCCCTACGACTATTTCTTGTTTTTTTTTTCAAACAACCCACAGTTTTCTAATTTATTTATACGGGTAAAAAGTATGTATAAGGTATGTTGAGACTGTGTGTACTCCCCGTCACATCCCCTAAGGTTCATTAGAAAACCAGCATCAGACAGCATCTGTCTGGCATTAATGCTGAAATGGACCTTTTTGGTGCAGCCGTGAGGCACACACAATTATTTTTATTATTATTGTTGTTTGCAACATTATTTTTATAGTTTTGTGTTTTTTGTTTCACGAAATGTGTCCAAATAAACTTTTTTTTTTTTCTTTTCCTCCCTCTCACAGAGGCCTCTTTCCCAGCAGTGGGAACATTATAGGATGATTAAAGTAATCATTTATTTAGGCACAAAGACTTTGTTGTACATGAAGGACTTACAAAGTATCCATTATTAATTACATGGTATACGCATGGCTACACATCAAGCTATACATAACCAGTATAAGCTGACTTCTGATTGTACGAAAAACCTATACAATGTGAGGTCAGCTAAAACTGGAAATGTATAGCTTGATGTGTAGCCGAGTGTACACACAAATTGTTGGATGAAGTGGTGCTCTCCCAGTTATATCACTGAGTAAGTACTTAATTTAAAAGGAGGCTCCTACGCTTAAAAGGACGCTCCAATCACCACTGATGTAATATGGTGTTGGAATCAACAAGTTTTTTGATTTTTGATCGATTGAAATTTGGAAGTCAGAATCCCGAAAGTGACAATCAGCTAACTATAGGCCTATTTAATTGTGTTACCTAGGCATAACGGACAGTCTCCTGTGCAGGGCTTGGATGGAGGCTAATGAAATTGTTGCGCATGTGCACTTTGAGTGCACAGGTGTCACCCAGATTAGATCAGAAACCCTCAGGACTCTCAGATCGTACACAGATAATCTCAACAGACCAGGAGACTTAATCAGCTTCTGGAGGGAGGTGGGCTGGTTGGAATAACCACTGATGGCCGCCATGGCCCACACACGAAGGTACATTTGAAGGACTAAGTGCGGAAGCCAAACCCATAATATATAGAAGAACATAGATTGTGTTACCTAGTAACTAGGTTAACACGTTAAGTACCATGTGTATAAGTCAATATACACCCTAGTGCAACTCTCACAGGCCGGTGTATATCTAGTTATACACCTCAAGTACTCAACTTCAGAGGCCAGTGTATTGGTTAATATACACCGTGCTGAACATTTTCTTTAGCAATTTTGTAGGTCTGGCCCTGACAAATCGTTTGGTGTATCTGGGGTATAGAAATGTTGTATAGTTTAGAAGTTACAGAACTCAAGTTCACATAGTATTTTAGGACCAGCAGAAGGCATATATGCAAAAAAAAAGTCATGTCCACAATATTTGCCTCAGAGGTGCCTTGGCGCTGAACGTGTTAAGCAGGGAGTTGCTCCATGTAACTGGGAATGACCTCCATGGAGTATGTAAGTATCAGTAAAAAGTGTACTGTAGTTTCTCCCTAACCCCATGGGAAGAAAGTGTGAATTTATGCAATGTATCACCTGCATCCATCTCGACTGGAAGCCATGACAGAGTTGAGAAAAAGCTCAGGCAGTTGCTGTAATTGAGGCACAAGGAAATTATTACTTCACTGAAAGATGGTGTTGAATTTGTCCATAGTAATCTGGAATCAACTGGTGCCAATAAGATGAGACTTAAACATTACTAGAAAAATGAGGATGGACTATAGACGTCTGCCTGTGATATTACATGGGTTTAAAAGTCTAATATTTTGGAATAGAATGCTTCAGTGAAAAATAAAAGGTCTAACAAGAATAACAAAACTGAGTTAAAATAGAATTGTATGATTCGATTACAGAATACAGGTAAAAAGTTCTGAAATGTTTGTCTGCAACCAAAATATACACAATAAAAAACAATTTCGATGGAAATAAACTTACTAACTAGCTAGAAAAGGCCAGTGAATACTTTTCATGCCTCGACGTTCATATCTACGCCGGGCAAAGCCCCAGAAACAGCTAAGTTAACCTCACACACGCAGGAGACGCGGGGAACATAATAAAACTCAGAAATCATTAATTTTTGGGTTTGTAACTGTAATGAAGATCTAAAGACTTACTTCAGACGCCATGGCAATGCTCCATTAACTCCAATACCCATGTTTTCACAGGCAGCAGCAATTAAATTCAATTTTACTCTCGACATCGTGTTTTTGGCAAATTATTCTAAAAAAATACAATTTCTGTCTGAAATAGGTTGGATAACAATATTATTGATTAGTTATGGTTACCGTATTGTGATATTAGTGTTGTTTTTTAGGAAATAACGATTATTTCAGTGAAAAATGTTAAGATACTATTTACCGCGCTTTTAATTTGAAATGTCAAATTTTGAAGTTTATGAGCAGGGTAGAGCTATTTTAGTTTGGTAAAAGGGAAAGAGACACACATAAAATTACGCTAAAATGTCGCAATTTCGTTGGTTCTGCGGCATGGAACGTAATCACCGATTGCCGATAGTGTTGTACTAAGGTGAATGCGCAGTGGTAGACTGCGAAATTCAAATTTTCAATTCGCTTCGCGCCATTTTCCTAACAATTATTACAAGTCTATTTTTTTCCTCGCAATCTATTATTAGTCCATCAATGTATATTTTAAGAAGCACTTCACTTATGCTACGAAATACCTATTATAATAATTGATTTAACACTTATTATCTTTTTCTACTATTAAAGTTACCATTTTGTAGCGTTAAACGAGCCATAACAATCGCATCGATTAACAAATCGAACTGTTGTAATTGTTGTGAATAGCTGTACTGTGGGCTCTGCGGGGCAATTGCGTAACACATTATCAATGGGAATCGGTTTCATTTTGACAGTTCAACAATATTCATTGCGTTATTTATGTGATGAACAAACAAAATTTTCGAACTTATGAATTTGCTTCAAAATGATTCAGATTCTGATTGATAGTGCGTTACGCAATTAGGGTGCTGGTCACGTCAGTGTAAATGATAAATGATAAATGATTTTATTTCTGTAAGTAGGTTTGAACAAACACTTTTACACGTCAATCATATTTTTTTTTAAAACGAGATGAGGTCGGCGTTTCATATCTGACTACTCTGAGAAGAAAGGCCGAAACAAACTCAGAGGTCACAGTCTCTTTTAAAGTCCAGACATAATCTTGGTGAGATCATGTGGAGACCATGTAGATTGGTGTCTGAAATGGTCTTTTGAGGAAAGAACCACACAGATTGAGTGGACCCGTCCAGTCAGTGCACGCATTTGTCAGTAATCATGCAGCTCAACTCAAACTTAGGGAGCTCAACGATTCGACGAACAATACCAAAGAAAGGACATTTGGGTAGGTCGCATAAATTACTCAAACTGCCAGACCATGACTAAAACTATCTGAGAAAAAAACAAAGGCAAACTAAAATTAACCCACATAGTCTTCACATTCACAGTCATTAAAAATAACATAATACTTTACAAAGTAAATATTCATGTCACTGTATATGTAAAATTTATCAATGTCAATGTGTATATAAAAATCCAGAAATAGTCTTGGTCAGATCATTTTGAGGACCATGTAGATTGGTGTCTGAAATGGTCTTTTGAGGAAAGAACCACACAGATTGAGGGGACCTGTCCAGTCAGTGCTCCCATTTGTCAAAAAAAAATGTGCAGCTCAACTCAGAACTTGAGGAGCTCAACGATTCGACAAACAATACCAAAGAATGGACATTTAGGTAGGCCGCGTAAATTACTCAAACTGCCAGATCATGAATAAAACTAACTAAGAAGGAAAACATAAAAAAAGATAGAAAAGACCCACATAGTCCTCACTTTCACGACAATTAAAATAATATTATACTTTACAAAGTAAATATTCACGTCTATAAAGAGAGAAAATAAAATAAATAATAAGCAAAAAGAAAAAAAAAAACCAAACAAGATTCACTGTGTAAATTTATTGGAGCAGCTCAATCCCAAGCATGTTTATCCTCAATATAGTCTTTAACAGAATAAAAGGCTTTCTGGCATAGTTTCCGCTTTATAGAAGATTTGAATTTATTAAGGCTTAGATCTTGAATGTGGCTAGAAAGTTTATTATAAAAACGTAGGTATACATTGGCATCTAAACGAGCCACTTATTTTCTTAAGCCTGGTTGTAGGAACAACGAATTTGTGTTTGTTCCTAGTATTTATATTATGGATATCACTGTATTTTTTAAACAGATTAATATTTTTAAGTGCGTACAAAAGATTTTCATAAATATACTGAGAAGGCACAGTCATTATATTAATCTCTTTAAATTTGTCTCTGAGGGAGTGTCTGGGACTTAATTTATAAATTGAACGAACTGCCCTTTTTTGTAAGACAAATATTATCTGAATATCGGCGGCATTTCCCCACAACAGAATACCGTACGACATCACACTATGAAAATAACTAAAGTATACTAAACGGGCTGTCTCTAAATCAGTTAAGTCACGAATTTTTCTAACGGCGTATGCTGCGGAGCTAAGCTTTTTTGATAATTTATCTATATGGGGGCCCCATTGAAGCTTGGCATCTAAAGTTATGCCCAAGAATACGGTGGTATCTTCGGGATTCAACACTTCATCCTTTATAAGCACACTAGTTTTTACTTGTCTAACGTGAGGTATGGTAAACTTAATACATTTAGTTTTTTTCTCGTTAAGAAGTAGGTTATTAACATTAAACCAGTTAACTACTTTATTGAGGGCGCTATTTATATTGTCAGTAACCAGCTGCTGACGTTTGAGTTTAAATAAAAGTGAAGTGTCATCTGCAAACAACACTATAACATGATTATCCTTTATGAGGTAAGGCAAGTCGTTAATATAAATAAGAAACAAAAAAGGACCAAGAATTGACCCCTGGGGGAGTGTTGATCTTGATTAGTTTTAAGACTGCGTTACAGTAGGTACCTACCTACTTACATAAACTAATTCCATGGAAATTGTATTGAGAATTCAAGATGGCGGTGTTAGTTTGATAATTATCTGAGTTGTAGTACATACCTATACCAAATGCGTTTCGGCACCCAAGAAACATAATATTTGGAGCACTTGATTGAACAAAAATTAACGCTGTGAAACTTCTTCCGAACGCTTCCGGGCATTTTCAAACATTAGATAAGTATAGAAAAAAGTTACGTCTGCTGATTGATGTTTGATCAAATGGTCAAAGACGAAGTAAGTATTATAATCAAAAACATTTACATGCACTTAGCAGGCCTCAGTCAATTGATTTTGTAAGAATAGGTACGGCTTCTATAACAACCGAGAAAATACGAAACTAATTTATTTTAAGTCAACACATACACGGGTGGCTATCGTGGAATCCTAGGTTCGAAACAGACTGGGCCAGGCATATAATATACATATTTATTTTACTCTAGTGTGTAACATGTGGCTAAAATAGTAATAACAGCCGCACAGGTCGATCGAAGATTAAGCCACACTTGCCGTGGTCGGTTCGTGGATGGGTGACCATTCATTATATAGGTATATGTCTAGTCGTGCAAATCAAAAAACGTAAGAAAATTTTAATTTCGCGGTCTACTTTCGCGTCCCCCTTTAGTATTTTTTTAAAGTTACAAATAGGAACGGTCGGTTACTAATAGGAACTCGGTAATGAGACCGCGTGGCGCGCACGTTAGGTACCTACTTATGTCAATAACGTAATGTACCTACGTAATTAGATCATAAATAAACAATTATAAATGCTTACAGATAAACGGCGATCTTTGCAGTCAAAGATGAGCATTCTTGGCGATATAAAGACATTATTTGTACATGCAATCATTAACGGTGTATATGTAACTTTTATTAGTCTCCGATAGCAGTTCCATTATGAGCCTACAAGTGTTGACAGTGGCACAGACCTTAAAAAAGATCAGCTGAATGATCATCAACATCATTACAGCCGAAAGACGTCCACTCAAAGCATCGCTACGGACCAATCTGAATCATTTTGAAGAATATTGCTGCCAATCCATTGCTTCGTATCTTCGAAAAAGTCTCCTCAGCAAGTCAGCAACGTAAATAACGCAATGGATGTTGTTGAACTGTCAAAATGAAAGAAATTACTACTGATAGTGTGTTACGCAATTACCCCGCGGTTCTGTGCTTCTTGCATCCAGCAGATTCCTGAAGCCTTCACATTGGTCATCGGCCCATCGTGTGGGAAGGTTGCTCTTATTTGAACGGAATTTCATTACCACGTTTGCTCATTCGGTATTCATTGTGGTGCGGATCCTATTGCTGTGAGGGATCGAAGGAGGCTTTGGCTTAGCTCGTGGTCTGAAGTTTCGGTTTTCGGAGTAACCCCGCCCCCTTACCAGTGTGGGTTACAAAAAAATCTTTGAAATTTTCACGGTCCCAGGCCCGTGTGGTGTGGTGTCCGTATGGTTACCCTCAGCGCAGAGAGTTCTGAAAACTCCCGAATTGAAATTCAAATCACAACTGTCATTCTGTGACAGTTGCATTCCAATTTTGAATTTAAATTACGAACAATAGTTGGTAGTCAATTTGATTACAAAGCGCTCCTGTCACCATCTATGTATTTTATATGCGTGGGTATGAACCACGTGTGATAAGTAGGGTACTGGGTAGTTCTTCGAGGTCCCTCAAAACGCGGTCACACGGTCTTAATTCGTAACCTATTAAACATTCAGTCTTAGGACCAAATACAGATTAATCTTTATTTATATGTGTACGTAATTTAAACATTAAACATCTAAAATTATTTATAATGTTTATAAAAAAAAATATCTAATGTCGAAAACGGGAGCAAAATCGGTGTTCTTCGCGCGTCACAATCTGTTCGCGCTCACGGCAAACTTTGATAACTTTTGTATTCAATTCATAAGCATCTAATGTGATACATCAAATTAATTGTATTTAACTGTGCATCATAATTATTAAAGAACATTAATTTTATCTCATAAGTTACAATAGTTATTAGACATTATGTCTCTGTCACACGATTTTGTTAGTTTCGAAAACGCGCAACAAAACTGCACCTATCTTCCAAGAGCGCCAAGTTGTCGCTACACGTTTTAGCTGCGCGGACGCTCAGTAGTATCCCGGCGTCAGTGGGGGAGAAACATACGTTTATCGCTTCTAAACAAAAAAAATACGAGGTGAGTTATTCTTTGAATATTTTCAAGTAGCCTTGATCTAGAAACTTTCATGCGCATATTTTGAAGGATAATGCTTATAATTTTCCAACTCATTTTGTATTAAGGAATAAGATAGATCTTCGAGATTATTCCTAAGTACTTTGTTTGTCTATTTACCTATAAGTTTAATCGTAATTCACAAAAATGTGAAATTTTCGTAACTTTCGTGGCACAACTTTCGTGGTTATTTGTCCACGAAAGTTAGCTAGCGCACCACGAAAGTTATATATCTCCATTGAATGATACATTTAGATTATTTGTGACGCTGTAGATGCATTTACTCGATTATCGCGAAGCTCAAAAAAGTTGTCATGTATCTGTATAAGTGTTTATGCATGTATGTGTTTAAATTTTTTTCTTTTGACGACTCGTAGTAGGTACTTATGTGTTTCTGTTTTTAGGTTTTCTCGTAGCCAATTTAACAGTTTTTCCCACCCCAAACTGGGCTGTTTTACCAATTGTATCCCCCTTGCTTAAAAAGTCCCAACGTCAGCTTCATACTTTCTTATTGTCTTGTACTTTACCTACATTAATTACTCACAGCAGTTTTGTTAATTTTTTCTGGTTAAAATTATTTTCAGATTACGTTCAAAGCGACACTATGGCACCGAAAAGTGCAAAGGAGCGATGGGAGAATAAGCGTCTAGCAGAGATAAGAATAAGAGGAAGAATAAAAAATGATACGAGTTACACAATGCAGTAAAAATAAAGGCAAGAGAAAAGTACTATAAAAGAAAAGCAGAAGGGAATGTCATCCCAGTTAGTGAAATGAGTAGTAGAAGGAAAAGAGCCATGAGAGAGCAAAACCGCAGAAGAAGCCGACTTTTTCGTCAAAGAACGAAAGAGCGAGAGAACGTTGCTCTTCAGGAAAATATGATCGAGTGCCCCGAATCTCCAAATTTAGTTGAAAACGTGGGTCTTCAAATAAATTCATTCATTGAAGAGTTCAATACCTACTCGACCAAAATGTACTACTCACAAAACAGCAGATTTTTTTTTCGTGATTTCAGTGTTGGTCCGATAGTGAAAGTAGTTCATATTCATGGGTAGAACACCCTGTAAAAATTTGCACAATACTTAAAAAAAATATCCTGTAGGTACTTATAGTTTTTTTTTTAATAAAAATTAAGTTGATATTAATATTATTAATTATGTTGGGAAATTCAGGGCTTTCGTGATTTATTGACAACTTAAGACAAACATTTTGTGATTATAGACTTAAAAGAACTTCAAAGAAGAAAGACTGAAAAATAAATGCAAAAAATTGTTTGCAATTATTTCTAATTATACATTGATTACATAAGTATCGTAAATATTGTGATTTTTAGTAGTAATTCACAAATAAGTGATAGCCATGGGAATGTCTTTTCTTAAATTCTAAATGATAGGAGACTGAAAATTTATAAAAATAATATGAAGACTACTAATAAAGCAGCTGGCAGAAAATGGTATAGGACTCTAAGCATGTCTATTCAAAAGCACACATTATCTGCCAGCAATAGTAGTAATAAGTAATAACTATGTTTATGTTGTAAATTTTAAAGTTTAGTTTTCTGGAGCAAAGCAATTGTTAGCAACCTAAGTTAAGAATGAGTAGGTACTAATAAATTGATCTCAAAACACTATAATTGTTGATCTCAATAACAAGTTGATTCATAAATAATCTCTTATCTTGTCTTTTATTTTATAAACTGGAAATTTGAGAAAAAATAAGGATTTGAAACTATATTTTGCCTGTAGAAAATACGTTTGTAACTTTCGTGCCGTCTTTCGTAACTTTCGTGGGCACAGAAATTTAAAAATAGAATATCTCAGTAGTTTATCCACTGATTTACATAAAATAAAAAAAATACGTATTATTTTTACAGCGTCTTAAATGTGTATACATTTATTTATAGATTATTCAAAAATAAAAATTCGCCATGAAAGTTACGCGGAGAATACTTTTTGAAGAACTACCCTACTGCATTATGCTAATTTTTTTTCCTCCAATTGAGTCGTGCAAAGGCCTCCCTATTCACTTTCCATCTCTCTCTGTCCAGAGCTGTGCAGGACCAATCTTTATTAAAGGAGTCCAGCACCCTAATTGCGAAACACACTATCGATCTCAATTTGAATCATTTTGAAGCATATTGCTAATCCATTGCTCCATATGTTGGAAAAATGTGTCTGCTCTACAATGTAAATAACGCAATGAACATTGTTGATCTGTCAAAATAAAACCCAATGCTACTAATAATATATTACGCAATTACCCCACAGCTCATATTTCACTTTAATTTGTTTAAATTATTTCATCACCACTGTTTTCAAAACGCTGAGGGAAAACATCGTCAGGAAACCGGCATGTTCTAGAACCAAAAATTCGAAGACATGTGACATCTACCAACCCGCACTGGGCCCGCGTGGTGGACTATGGCCACTCCCTCTCACTGAGAGGAGACAAGGGAACATTATAGGCTGATTATGTATGCAATTACTTTGCTGTCTTTAGGTACATTGTGTACCTACATTTAATATTTATTACCTATAGAGGACAAGAAGTCATCACTATAATAATGATCACGACCTCTGTAACATTATTAAACAGTGTGATAATCATACCACGACGTAAGTCTGAGTCATTCATTATATTTACTACTAGCGACCCGCCCCGGCTTCGCACGGGTGCAATACTGATACTAAGTACAGGCATTTCAAGAATGCCAGCACGCGCCGCCGCGGCCTGTACCGCAGCAACCGCTATGTCCCTGCATTTTAAATCTGTAATATCTTCGAAAATATTCATATAAATTACATGCTGTAATGGGCCATATTTATCTATATCAAATGCACAATGTATTTAAGGTACTTAATTGGATGAGGATTAATGCTGTATTGCTTAAAATCGCTTCGTAAATAAGCCATTATTTCTCGTAAAAAGTAAAGGATAAATAATGATTATTGTGGGTTATCCCTAAGAGATAGACATATACCATCGCAGAGTTTTTTGTAGGCCTTTTTAAGGTGTACAATACTGTAGTACATTATTTTGACCTATCTCGTAGGGTTCAGCCAGCGTTTGAAAAGTAAGCGCAAAAAAATGCGTTTATTTACGACATCACATGCATGCATGTATTATATATATAAACCTTCCTCTTGAATCACTCTATCTATTAAAAAAAACCGCATCAAAATCCGTTGCGTAGTTTTAAAGATCTAAGCGTTCAAAGGGACAGAGAAAGCGACTTTGTTTTATAATATGTAGTGACTAGCGACCCGCCCGGCTTCGCACGGGTGCAATGCAATTTAATAAATTGAATTAAATAATTAATAATTTTAATTTAATGTTTTTTTTTTTTAACTTGCCGCCAGTCCCTGCCGCCGATACCGCAGCAACCGCTATGTCCCTGCATTTTAAATCTGTAATATCTTATAAAATATTCATTTAAATAACATGTTGTAAAGGGTCATATTGATCTATATTAAATGCACAATGTATTTAAGGTACTTAATTGGATAAGGATTAATGCTGTATTCCTTAAAATCGCTTCGTAAATAAGCCATCATTTCTCGTAAATAGTAAAGAAAAAAAAAATGGTTATTGTGGGTTATCCATAAGAGATAGACGTATACCATCGCGGACTTTTTTGTAGACCTTTTTAAGGTGTACAATACTGTAGTACATTATTTTGATGTATCTTATAGGGTTCAGCCAGCGTTTGCAATATAAGCGCAAAAAAAAGGGTTTATTTACGACATCACATTAGAAACCTCTAAAATTATCAGTGTTTCTCTACTATAATTATAGTAGAGAAACACTGATAATCTTTAAAACTACGCAACGGATTTTGATGCGGTTTATTTGTAATAGATAAAGTGATTCAAGAGGAAGGTTTACATGTATAATAAATGTCCAGTTTTTTTGTTATAATCTAACTTCGTAAAAAATACTTATTCTCAAATTTTAACATGTTTTCTAGGGAATTAGGGATTTTTGGGCTCCTGCATCGAATATGGGCATATGATATGGTGATATAAGTGGGGTAAATGATAGATGATAATCTGGCCAGTCGACAGTTTCAGGGTTATCCATTATTTTCGCCACACCCTGTATTTACGATGATGGAAATATCTTACGCTACGATAATTATGAACACGGTAGATTGACTGCAGGTGAAATCAATTTTAGTATTGCGTATTTATGGCGTATTTACGTCGTTTTCGTGGGAAATATTTATACGATAGCTTACGAATCTGCAGAAAATGCATTTTATGGGGGGAGCGTTTTGAATGCAAACATCAATAATAACTTTTTTTTTAGTAACAGGTATATAAATACCGTGGTACATTTGGTTTTCAAAAGAGTACTGTTTTGAGATAATAATTCTACTACGCTAAAACATCTTAAATGAATTTGGTATGTTCACTATGGGTGTAATAAATAACACTATGGGTATAATAAAAAATCAAAAGTCATTTATTCAAACTAGGCTGAGAATCAGCACTTTTCGAACGTCAAAATTACAAAAGACAGTCCCCCCCAAAACGCCCGCCCTTCACCACTTCCTAGTGCTTTCACTGGGGAGAAGTGGCGCAACAAACTTCCCCGCAGCACAGCTGTCTGTTCAGTTAGAAAATACTTGATTGTATACAATACTAGGTATGCAATAAAGAACATAAAACGCAGAATCGAACAATTTGAACTCTGTAACCGTCAGAGACAGAAATACGTATTTTCGCCACGATGTGTACTAAAACTGAAGATGCGTAAGTATACCGTGGATGTGACGATATACGGAAATATTTAGTGAAATTCAGCCGCATCTGGATGTTTTTCTCATAGGGAGCGAGCCCATTGCCATCAATCGTGCAAAAAGCCAGACCTTGGGTTGCTACCTACTAAGAAATTTCTAATGAAAAATCCAATAAATAACACTTTGCTCGACCTGGAAATCGAACCCAGGACTTCATGCTCACCAGTAGCGCTTGCGATCACCAGACCATCGAGGCAGTTAAAAGACATTCAGTACAATTCACTTTGGCAAATTAATAAGAACTCTAATAAAATATCGTAAAAAAAAATCATCCATCTTACCATTATAGAGATATGAGGAACAGGTGTAGCCGTGCGTACCAGGCAGCGGGATTGTCCGAAAGGGTTACCGCTGCCCCGGAACAAGCTAAGGAAGGAACACGGGTGCGTTTTAGTCAGTAAGAGTCTGACACTCCTTCCTGCTCCACCCTGAGCGGGGGGATGGGAAATCATCAAATGACCCCTTCATTTGATGATTTCCCATCCACAAAAAAAAAAGCCGTGCGTACTAATTACACATTTGACATTATAATTGACACAGCTAACACAACTAAGTTTCTAGGACTTACAATAGATCGAAATTTAAATTGGAAGGTGCATGTAGACGCTCTGATTAAAAGGATAAGCAGTAGTGCGTACGCCTTGTGTATTCTGTCACGCTCTGTTAACATAGATGCGTTATTAACTGCTTATTATTGGCTCACTGAATCTGTTCTCAGATACGGTGTTATCTTTTGGGGTAACTCAACTAATAAAGAAGCTGCATTTAAAGCACAAAAGAGATGCCTCAGAGCCATGTTTAAATTGAAAACCACTGATAGTTGTAAGCCCTATTTCATTCGTTATAAAATTTTGACATTGCCATCGCTTTATATTATGGAAACAGTAATGTTTGTTAGAATTTTAATTTATTTTCGCGAATGGCAGATAAATTTCCGAGAAACAGGCGTGATCATAGTCAGCTCTGTCTGCATAGCAGTAGGACGGCACTTATGCGCAAAAGTGTGTTCTGCATGGCTCCTATTATTTATAATAAGTTACCTAAAAGTTGGAGTTAAAAAATCAACTAAAGTCTTATCTGATTGACAAAGCTTACTATACCTAATATTGATGAATTTCTGACAGAAGAATTTATATTGACATAGATATTGATACATTATTATTATTATTTTATTTTTCTCTATTATTGACATTTATAATTTATTTTTTGTCTACTAATTCACTTATCACTAATGTTTTCTGACTTGAAATTAATAATTAAAAATCATTATTATTCATAATATTTGCACGCCATATATCTACTAGGTGGCAAACATGTCTGATCCTTTTTTTTTCTGTGTTATCCTGCATGCATTTACGTTCTTGTATGTATACACATGTTTGAGCAAATAAATATATCTTATCTTATCTAAGTAATAATCTTAAAGTAATCCTACTAATGTGAAAGTTTGTGAAGATATTTGGATGTTTGTTACTCAATCACGCACAAACGGCTGAACTGATTTGAATGAGATTTGGCACACAGATAGTTTATAATCAGGAATAACACATAGGATAGGTAAAAGGTACTACGAGCTGGTGCCCGCAACTCCTCGTCAATGCGCGTATTTTGCGTACGGAAAATTTTAACACATAGTATACTTTTTATCCCGGTATTCCCACGGGATCGAAACTAACGCGGGTGAAACCGCGGGGCGCTGCTAGTACTCTTTAAAAAAAGGGAGGATCCTCCGACCAGACGGGTGTCGTGTTCTGGCGGGCAACTGCCCGATGATTCATGTCGGGCCATTGTATAACTTGTATATATTCTAGTTGCGCGGTAAACTCTGCTTGCGAGATGCAGGATTTTGCGTGACGTCAGTTTGACGCGTTATTCGCATGTGGCGTTTTAGATACCGCTAAACCATCTTTGAACTCCATTTATCCTGAGTAATGTCCGTAAAATACCAGATATTTTGGTGGTGTTGTTAAGCCAACGCTCCGAGTTCTTAACTAACAGCTTAGCCACACTACTTATTAAATTTTTAGGACTAAAAATCTGGAACAAATCTTATCCCTTTGATGAGCTATGTTTTCTCCTAAATTCTAAATAATCTCGCTAAAAATTTAAGGTCGCTGTTAGGTTGCTGCTGTCAAAGCCTCAGAGATAAAACTAACTATGAACCGACTATAGATAGAATTAAACTACATCAGAATTTTTTAAATTTCGAAATATTAACCGTCACGAGATTACTCGTTACGTGACCAAACATAATTCTCGGTACACACACACCGCATATTCCTGTGAAATTCCCCATTTCTGCCGATGCCGCGGTACCCGAGTAAATATACGCTTGTGTGCACAAAGCCTTCGGGGAATATTGCGCTTTGACAACTGTAGACTGTTTCTAAGAGCTGGTTTAACTTCGGTTATTTAACTCAATGCAGTGAACCGTCTATAAATGTGGTACTCCGAAATTTGCCCTTGCTGCTATGATATAAAGGCGCTTTCAATGTCAAATTGTTGTGTTTCGGACGAATAAGCCACACCAACCCATCAGAAGCCGGTAGGTATACCTAACCTTGGTTTGTGGTAGGTACAGCAAACCGCATCTGTTGTAACACTTGTCCTATGAAATTTACACTTAGGTACCTAGGTACTACGACATGAGGCCGAAGATACACGAGGCATTTTTTCAAAGTTAGGATAGCAAGCTAGAACCTCTGAAACTTTATTTATTTATATTTTATTGTACACCACAAAAATAAATTTAAAAAAATTATCGAACAATAAAAATATGCAATGGGCGGCCTTAGGGACTAATCACACTTATTCAGCTCTGTTCAGCGTTTGTCCATAGAAAACATCGATTTTATATGAAATCCGTTCAGCTTTCCGCGGCTGAACGGACGCGTATGCATCTCATACAAAATCGTTGTTTTCTATGGACAAACGCTGAACAGAGTTGAATAAGTGTGATTAGTCCCTTATCCGTAAGATAAATCTGCGCGTGACGTTTGAGTTCAAGATTATATCTCTGCTAGCAGTTTTAATCACTTTCGGCATAATGATGGCAATTATTTACTTTAGGAAACACGGAACACAGCACACTCTCTTGACACCTGAGGGGCTATGCTACTAATTTTTAAGAACGTTCGCAGTCTGATCTCAGTCTCAATCTGTCAAAAATACTTCAAATTTCCCTACATTTTGACAAGTTTTTGACATTTGTTTGTCGCCGAGATGAGACTTCGACTAGATTTTGAACATTTTAAATTACGAGAATTGGCCTTCTGATATAAACGACCAGCCGGTCGATTCTGTAAAAATCTCGCCGTGAAATAATAGGTGAAGTGAGCGGTCAATAGTGTTACCTAATCCCTAGTATTAGGGAATGACAGCTCACTTCACGCTCTCTTTGCCTAAGTTCTCACGGTGAGATTTTTGACAGAATAGCATTACTGATGGCGACAAACGATTACTTCTGATTTCGGCCGCGCGCAAACTTATTTTGCGCGCACTTCAGCTTTTATTGACACCTTTCATCACTGCGCCTTGCCAAGTGTCCTGCCTAACTCCATTTGACTTCCATCGAAGACCAGCCAATCGATTCTGTAAAAATCTCACCGTGAAAAGTTAGGTGAAGTGAGCTAGTGAGCTGTCAAGAGTATCAATCCCTAGCATCAGGATGACACTGACAGCTCACTCCACGCTCACTTCACCTAAGTTTTCACGGTAAGATGGTTACAGAATCGCACGGCAGTTACAAAATATTCTAAAGCCGCTTTATTATACAAGGTGTAACAGAACAAACGCAAGTCCTGAAAGTAGTTTGTTCAGAATTGATTACTGAATCGATTTCAGTAACTTTTAATATAGATATTATTTAAAAAATTATGTATTTTTTCATACTAACCGCCGATTACGCCAAATAAAATTAAACCCTATCTCAAGGGATTAAGACTCAATTTTAAATGCATAAAGTAATGCTAGTGTCAACACGATTTTCTTAATAAAAATAGCAAGCTTTAAAAAAATAAGTTTTGGTCATTGTATTAAGTATGCTTTTAACTCAATACTCTAATTGGGGTGTATGAGGTCTTGCATTAATTATGTTACACCAATATTTAGCGGAACGTAACGTTGTGAGCTGCGGTACATTCGCAGGTCGAGTACACCTGAGTGATTTAATTTATCTATCTAATGCATATATTATAAAGCTTGGTGCACATTCAATGACCGATATATTAAAACACAGCCAAATCTACAATGTGCGAAAGGTCTATGTCACAACATAAATGCAATCGGAAAACAGAGGACGGAATCACCGCACGGGCAACGTATTACATTTTAATAAAAATTCGTGGCGTAATAAAAAGTGCCTTGAGCGCGCAACTTCTGTCACCCGGACCGCTTCCTAATTATTTAAAAAAAACTGGGCCTCAAGTCTGCTATTACAATAGTGTCAGAATGGTCTATCATTGATTTCATAATTTTTGATTTTGACAAGTTTGGTAATATACTAATATAATGGCGTCATTAAGACTTTCCAATGGTCCACCACTGACACGCCATTGAAAGAAATAGCATAAATAAAATGTTAATCTCGTACATAATGACAAATGAATAAATGTAATGTTTATTGCTATTTACGAACTTCTTACTACTTCAGATTGCAAACACTAATACGTAATATGTAATGTAAAAATATATATTAAATGAAATCTAGCATAAAAGTAGTAGTTTTTCTCAGACCATTGTCCGACCAATGATCGACCATTATGAATTTAGCAGATTACGAACTTTTAGCAAAATGACAATGGGATCGTGTTGGAATGACGTATTTATAAAAATAGCAGACTTCGGTCGTGTGCGAGTCGAACTCGCGCACCAAGGGCTCCGTACTTTGTAGGTAGGTATGCAAATAGTTTTTAAATTCAAATTTACAGTTTTCGGATTTTTTCCCTTACTTGTGCTACATGACATTGCTTCTTGCCAAATTTCATGATTCTAGGTCAACGGCAAGTACCCCATAGGTTTTAATTTCGGAACATAAACACCCGTATCTTTTGATTGTGTTGATTTAGAAGTTTGGTTTTTTCACTGCTTCAAGGGATCGCAACCCTGAGTATTTGATATTAATTTCAACTTGATAACTCCACGCATTCCCGAGAAAAAGGGTCTTGACCGACGGACAGACAGACGGACAACGAAGTGATCTTATAAGGGTTCCGTTTTCCTTTTGAGGTACGGAACCCTAAAAAAGAGTATTTTCGCAGTATCTACCTATCTAATATTAGAAGTAGTTTTCAAAAAACGTCAGTTTACCCTCCTCCCAGCAATTTATTTTCACGATATGATCCAGATACGAGTTCAGGCACGACTGGGTGACACGACTACCCACAGAACCACAGACTACAATATAGTATACTTAGGCGTAGAACATAAATACCCTCGACTATCACAGTACGTCACGACGCACGCACTGAGGTGTTAACTATTGGAATATAAAATATGTTACAGTACAGTACTGTGATATAACAGGAGTGCTGTTTCAAGAAAATTCTTTTTTTTCCAGTTTTTGAACTCTTTTCTTCTTTTTAATTTTTGTGTTCTTTTTCTGCGTCATGTTTACCGCAAATTAACGTATTTTCTTTCTTTCTTGACCATACCGGAGACACCCGCATCCCTCTATATGTGAGGTTAAGCTGTGCTTGTTGAGGTCAGTTTCTGGATGGGTGATCATTTTTTTTATTCGATTAAGGCAAATCAAAAGAAGGGTTATGATTTTATTACATCGAGAATTTATCTTTTACGCTTGCCTGCTCTTTTCCATCTCTCTCTGTCCAGAGTATCCAAGGACCAATCTTTTGCAAATGGCCGGCTTTATGTCAGGACTTTTCAAATTTCGAATTGGTTTCCAATTGGAAATTTTTCATGATGGGCAATACCAATGCACTGTTGATGGGCAATACATTTATTTTCAATGTCTAGTTTTTATATAAGTTGTGTTGGATATCTGAAATCCGTTCTATGAGAGGCTCGTGGCTATGTAATTACAGCCGCACAGGGCGAAGAGGAAACCAGCACCCTAATTGCGTAACACACTATTACTCTCAATTTGAATCATTTTGAAGCTTATTGCTAATCCATTACTCCATATGTCCGAAAATATGTCTGCTCAACAACGCAAACAACGCAATGAATGTTGTTGAACTGTCAAAATGAAACCCATTGCTACCTACTGATAGTGTGTTACGCAATTACCCTGCCGGTCGGAGAGACTTTTGAAAAAGCCTAAGTAAAACGTCATAATTCGAGGTTTGGCACTCGCCCACTTCCTCCTACAATATTTGACCAATTTAAAAGATATTTCATAAACCGAATAAGAAGGCTATACAGGGTTACTTTTGAATGACCAGCCAAATTTAAGGATGTGGTACAGACCATCAAACTAAACAACTTTCTCCATGGGACCAACATCGTAATCGCGAATAAAAATTCAGCCGTCCCATACGTTTAGGTCGAGTAGGTATTGGAAGTTTTCTATGGGACAGTTGATAAATTTTTCGCGATTACGATATTGGTGCCATGGAGAAAGTTGTTTAGTTTGATGGTCTGTACCACATCCTTCAATTTGGCTGGTCATTGAAAAGTAACCTTGTATACTGTGTCCCTATGTATTTCTTTTTTCATTAATAGTTATCAAATTTGTACTCTAGGCCTCTGTTGACAGCGGTTTAAACCGGAAATGTTGAGCATTTTTTGAGGGTTCTAGTGTTTATAAAAATAATGTATCATGAAAAAGGAAAACATATGGACATACAAGTAGGTAGTAAATATTTATTATTCTGTAAAAAATCATTGCTTTATGGTCATTGACCAGAACAAAACAGGCGAGAACGTTTAAAAAAGACCACCCGCATTTCCTCTTATGGATAGGCAACGCTTGCCGAAGTCGATCCGTATATGGGCCCATGGCCCCTAGCACACGGCGTATTTTAAACGCACAGACCACGCGCGTTTCTAGCGATTCAGACGCGATACGCACGCAAGTCAGACGCAGCCTGTAGACTTTCTGTAGGATAAAAGCGCACCGTCGACTGCACGTTTAAAATACGCCGTGTGCTAGGGGCCTTACTTACCGAGACCAATTCATGTCTGACATTTATAGATCTTTGATAGTCGTTACGGGTAGTCAGGACCCCGAAAGTCAGACCACCAGTCTTACCAAGTGGTATCGTGTTACCCAGTAACTAGGTTGTGGAGGTCAGATAGACTGTCGCTCCATGTAATAATGTTAGAATAATATATTGGTACTCATTTAGATTCGGTCTGACTGGAAGCTGACCCCAAGATAGTTAGGAAAAGGCTGACATATGATTGATATTCAGTGAGATATGTATCTACATACTACATAGGAGGCTGGCCCCAATATTTAGAAAAAGGTTGGTGGGTTAACGATTATTTTATTCTTATAGGTATTTCGCATTCTCGCCCGACATTTTCGATCATTTTCTCCTTCTTTAGTGTCGATGGTTCGTTTTGTCAATTATGAGAACCTTCTGAGGGGCAATTCCCGTAATTTTTAAGAACGTTCACAGTCTGATCTCAGTCTCAATCTGTCAAAAATACTTCAAATTTCTCTCACAATTTCTCTACATTTTGACAAGTTTTTGACATTTGTTTGTCGCCGAGATGAGACTGCGACTAGATTTTGAACGTTTTATATTAGCAGAATTGGCCTACTGGCCTCGTACAGTAGGTAGCCACTTTTGTTATTTTTTTAAATTATTTTTTGTTTGTTGTTTTAAACAGAGTGTATAAAGACCCTTCACGAAGCTGTCAGCTACACGTCAAATTAAGTAACTTTGTGCAAAAATAATTGCTGGGAAACGAATTATATTTTTTGTATTGTTGTGACGTAGGTATCTGTCGGAATATGTAGAATTATATAGAATACTAGCTGACCCGGCAAGCATTGTTTTGCAAAAAAAAATAGTTTACGTCCTATTCTCAGACCTACTGAATATGCATATAAAATTTCATAAAAATCGGTCAAGCCGTTTCGGAGGAGTATGGTAACTAACACTGTCACAAGAGAATTTTATATATTAGATATTAGAAGCTATTCTTTATTTCTTTTCCGAAATTAGTATTTACTATATTCTTGCTAAACTGTGAGAGTATTTCTAGACGAATAATCAACGAATTTTTCACCTTGAATTTAAGGATAACAGAATTAAACATTATATTTTAAATATAATCATGTGCTGAAATTCATGGCTATAGTTTGCGCGTTCATGTCCGGCAGGGACATGAACGCGCAAACTGTAGCACCCTAGTATCTACATAATCTGCGTTCGCGATTTAATTGCCTACACAATAAAATTCAGTTTACGCCAAACAATTCTATAACTTTTTCAATAGTGCTAGTCACTCTGAAATCAACTTCATGACCATTGAAATAAAGTTGATATTTGTTTAACTTGAAATAACATCAATTGCCAACATAAAACGAGTATTTTATTCTATCACTTGGTTTTGGGCACAACTATTACAGTATGTGGCCACATTAATCGCGGCGGTGAAGTGAAGTATCAATGGAGGCAATCCCTTGGAATGACAGCTCACTTCACCTTAGTTTTCACGGTGAGATTTTTACAGAATAGCACTGCTGGTGCCGTACTATGACGGTGTAATGCCATCATGATTCCAGTGTAAGAGAGACACGGAACTATACAACGTGTTACGTTAAATGCGCAAAACCTGAATATAGTTTGTTCTTAATTGACTACTGAATACATTTCAGTAACTTTTAATACATAGGTTTTTTTTTTCAAAAAATATGTATTTTGCCATACTATCTGCCGATTGAGCCAAAGAAAATTAAGTTTTATTTTAACCCTTTAACCGCCCGACTTTATATCAGGGGCCCAAGTCTGCTATTTTTATAAATTCGTCATTCCAACACGATCCCATTGTCATTTTGCTAAAAGTTTGTAATCTGCTAAATTCATAATGGTCGATCATTGGTCGGTCAATGGTCTGAGAAAAACTACTAAATTTCATGCTAGATTTCATTTAATATATATTTTTACATATTACGTATTAGTGTTTGCAATCTGAAGTAGTAAGAAGTTCGTAAATAGCAATAAACATTCATTTGTCATTATGTACGAGATTACCATTTTATACCATTTCTTTCAATGGAGTGTCAGTGGTTGACCATTGGAAAGTCATAATGGCGCCATTATATTAACTAGTAGATTACCAAACTTGTCAAAATCAACAATTATGAAACCAATGATAGACCATGCAGACTTGAGGCCCAGTTGTCGTGCCCCCAGCGCCCGGCATGGTGATTCGATTTTTTTTGTTTTTCGAATAACTTGATAGAATACAGCGTAATTAATTAATAAAAAAAAAACAAAGTAAACGAGCTGTAGTATTTGGTCGTAAATATACGACCCTGGAGAAATGGGCACGAAAATATTTGTCGGATTAATCCGACGTAGGCGGTTAAAAGGTTAAGGCAATAAGACTCAATTTTGAATGCATAAAGTAATGCTAGGATCAACAAGATTTTCTTACTAATAATATTTAGCTTTAAAAAAATAGTTTTGGTCATTGTATTATGCTTTTAACTCAATGCACTAACTGGGGTGTATGAGGTAAGAGGTTTTGCGCATTTAACGTTACACGTTGTGTATGACCGATAGCACTATCTCTTTTTAGGACTGGAATCATAATGGCATTTATACATCGGAGTACGGCCCCAGTGGTGTTTCATCATTTTCTCCTTGGCCTCTGGATCTGAGCCACACTCCTGTACTGTTATGTATCACGAAGTAAGGCATCTGTAAGTGCAATGTCGTGCACACATGAGCGATCTAATCTTCGTCTGATTGCGCCGCGCGATGTCTTGCAGCTGTGCTTATATAATTACATAGGACTGAAGCAGGTGAAACATGAAGTTAATACCTAGTTTTAGTATAGATAATAATACCATCTCTTTATTGTCTCACTGCAGGACAAAGATGGCGAGGAGGCAATACGACTCAAATTTAAATGCATAAAGTAATGCTAGTGTCAACACGATTTTCTTAATAAAAATAGCAAGCTTTAAAAAAATAAGTTTTTTTCATTGTATTGCGCTTTTAACTCAAAACTCTAATTGGGGTGTAAGTATGAGGTCTTGTGTTAACCATGTTACACCTTGTATCTACAACGTGTAACGTTAAATACGCAAAACCTGAAAGTGGTTTGTTCATAATTGACAACTGAATCGATTTCAGTAACTTTTAATATAGGTTATTTTTTCAAAAATTATGTAATTTCAAATTTGCCATACTATCCGCTGATTGAGCCAAAGAAAATTAAGTCTTATTTTAAGGCAATAAAATTCAATTTTGAATGCATAAAGCAATTGTAGGATCGACTCGATTTTCTTAATAAAAATAGTTAGCTTTAGAAAAAATAGTTTTGATCATTGTATTATGCTTTTATACTCAACGCTCTGATTGGGGTGTATGAGGTTTTGCGCATTTAATGTTACACGTTGTATATACAGGATGTCCGGGTGAAGTATGGATCAAATCGAATAGGGGCGTGGGCAAGGTCATTTCCAAACTTTTTGATCCTGAGAATGATTGATGATTGAGAATTATTTTACGGTTCAAAGTTGTGACCAATTTTTTTCAATCGTTTCGCATAGTGCTCAAAGAAAAAAAAATCATTAAAAAAAATTATCAGGGCTGTCTAAAAAACAGTTCCTGGTAGTTTTTTTTAATGATTTTGTTCTTGTATATAAAAATTCAAGGGAGAAAGGTGTTGAGATGACTCTACGCTATTTGTTTTGAATATTACAGGCTGATATGCATCTTCTCAACATAACCAAACCATCTAAGCGGGTGCATTTCATACCATATAAACTTATTTGATATATTTTCATTTCAATAACATTTACAAGATATAAAAGGTGAGATTATACCAACTGTTGATATATATTTTTTTACAAACATCCAAAATACTCTAAAACTTATTTCGTATAACGTTATTGGATATAACGTTTATTTAGTCGAAATCATTAGGTTTGTCGTTTAAAATGTATATTGATACCGTCATTATACCCCGATTTAGAGCAATCTGGATAGGTTAGGTTAGAAGGCCTTCGTGGCTTCGTGGATTAAAATTTTGCCTTAAGGGCCTATACTACCTCAAATGGCTTAGCATAATCCTCCGTTTATCGTTATGTCGAAAATTGCACAGCAGCATTAATTTTGAAATAAATATATGGTAAAGTTGAGGATTAATGTTATACGAAAACACGGTTTCATAAAATTTTCTCGATAGAAAAAAATTCCAAAGTTACCTCCAAACCGAAAAATAAACCGCTGGTATTCAAAAAATACTTCAAATTAGATCATGAAACTTTGTATACTAACCGAACTAACTATAAAGCAGTAGGCCAATTCTGCTAATTTAAAACGTTCAAAATCTAGTCGCAGTCTCATCTCGGCGACAAGCAAATGTCAAAAACTTGTCAAAATGTAGGGAAATTTGAAGTATTTTTGACAGATTGAGACTGAGATCAGACTGTGAACGTTCTTAAAAATTACGAGAATTGCCCCTCTGGTCTTATGTTATTTACTTTTTTAAATTACTATTATTTTCACCGTAAAAGCAAATACCTAAACTATTGATGCTGCCTGCCGCCTGGCACCGCACTCTGTCTCGCTCTCACTCAGTCCGCGAGCAGTATCGTGCGAGCGAGATAAAGAGTGAATTTTAGCTGAGGTAGTGTAGGCTCTTAAAAAGAAAATCATCATTATCTGCCTAGCCTTTTCCCAACTATGTTGGGGTCGGCTTCCAGTCTAACCGGATGCAGCTGAATACCAGTATTTTACATGGAACGACTGCCAATCTGACCTCCACAACCCAGTGACTGGGTAAAACGATACCCCTTGGTAAGAGTGGTTGTCAGATTTTCGGGCTTCTGACTACTCGTAACGACTGTCAAAGATCCACGAATGACAGCCGTGACCAACGGCTTAACGTGCTCTCCGAGGCACTGAGGGGTCTTGGTATGTGAAGATGGTCACCTATCCACGTACCAACCGCGGCATCGTAGCTTAACCTGATCGATTGACCCGTGCAGCTGTTATTAGTTAGACACAATTAGCCCCTTAAAAAGTAAATATTGCCATTAAAAGTATTAGAGGTTTTGTAATCATATCATATATTACTTAGCTCATCTCAGCATAGGTAGGTACTCTTTTCAATAGGCTAGTTTCCACCATCAATAAATTGAAAATCTATTTAGTCCGTCAGTTAGAGTATTGGAAAATAATCGACACGTATTTTTTGTTTTTGTAAATCAATGAATATTGACAAAGATAAAACGCATCAAAACTCGGGAGTGGGGGCTCGTGACGTCAGAACGCACTAAAAATTATACCAAGGTGTGACGTATTGAGAATTTTAAAAGCGTCGTATCTTCGTCAATTTTGGTTTACGTAATAAAAGAAAAAATACGGGTCAAATATTTTTTGATAATCTGACTGACGGACTAATTAGATTTTTTCAGTTGACAAGCCTATTGTACCTACTGTCTATTTATAGGTACTAATTGACTTTTGATGATGATATGAGTTTTCGATTTAATCGAAATATATTTTTCCATTTCTCCATTAAACTTTTCATAAAAAGTTTTAATGATCTTCGATTCTCTAATGATCTCGATGATCTAATTGAAAAAATACTTTTTTGACGTGTTCAATAATGATCCCTGAGATGTTGTTCCTCTAATTAAGAATTTACTCTTTAGGGTTCCGTAGGTACCTCAAAAGGGAAAACGGAACCCTTATAAGATCACTTCGTTGTCCGTCTGTCTGTTCGTCGGTCAAGACCCTTTTCCTCAGGAACGCGTGGAGTTGTCAACTTGACTTGTCCTAATATGAAATACTCAGGACTGCAATCCCTTGGAGCAGTGAAAAAAATCAAAGTTCTAAGTCAACGCAATCAAAAGATACGGGCGTTTATGTTCCGTTTATGCCGCATATTTTGACACTCGATCAAAACCTATAGGTTACTTTCCCGTTGACCTAGACTAGAATTATAAAATTTGGCAAGAAGCAATGTCATGTAACACAAGTAAAGGAAAAAATCCGAAAACCGCAAATTTGTAGTTACATACGGAACCCTCGGTGCGCGAGTCGGACTAGCACTTCACCGGTTGTTTTATTTTTCTATCCACACCTATCACGCGTTAAGTAGGTACATACATACAAGGCCACTTTTTTCTATACTTATTTGTATCTAAGTAATAAAAAATCGCCTCGTTCATTAATTCAATGAACGAGGCGATATTAACCTGGCTGAACCCTTTTCAAAAAAACGGGGTGTGTCCAGTTGGTGAAAATATAACAAACATAATAACATCATTTTAAGTTTTATTTTCTAACACAATTGTTATTATTATGTATACATAGAGCTGATTTTTCTATCATCTGATAACTTTATTCGAGGAATAATTTGAAATTTTGACAGTTATTTCATACGAAACCTTCAAACGTCAATTTTATTCCTCGAATAAAAGTTATCTGGTGATGGAAAAATCAGCGCTTAGTTTATGGTATTTATCTATAGGTTTTTGTAACCTGAAAATAAATGGACACGGGTAAAAATCTTGGCGTGTCCAGATGACGAAATAATATTAGGTATAACGGTGAATTTTGAGTTTCACCAACTAGACACACGTGGGTCCAGTCGTGTCGAGTTGGTGAAAAGCCAGATTTAAACACCAGTCTACACGATTCATACCAGTCCACGTTAAAGATTATACGAATACATTTTTTTATGCTATTCTAGATATTTCCGTAGAATTTCCACAAACAATAATACCATACCGAATAATAGAACAAATACAGGCGTGATACATCATCATCACAGTTGGTTTATTTAACTTTTATAAAGTACTAGCGATCCGCCCCGGCTTCGCACGGGTGCAATACTGATACTAAGTACAGGTATTTCAAGAATGCCAGCACGCGCCGCCGCGGCCGGTACCACAGCAACCGCAATGTCCCTGCATTTTAAATCTGTAAATATTCATTTAAATTACATGTTGTAAAAGGCCATATTTATCTATATTAAATGCACAATGTATTTAAGGTACTTAATTGGATAAGGATTAATGCTGTATTGCTTTAAATCGCCTCGTAAATAAGCCATTATTTCTCGTAAAAAGTAAAGGATAAAAAATGATTATTGTGGGTTATCCCTAAGAGATAGACATATACCATCGCGGACTTTTTTAGACCTTTTTAAGGTGTAGTACATTATTTTGACCTATCTCGTAGGGTTCAGCCAGCGTTTGAAAAGTAAGCGCAAAAAAATGTGTTTATTTACGACATCACATGCATGCATGTATTATATATATAAACCTTCCTCTTGAATCACTCTATCTATTAAAAAAAGCCGCATCAAAATCCGTTGCGTAGTTTTAAAGATCTAAGCGTTCAAAGGGACAGAGAAAGCGACTTTGTTTTAAACTATGTAGTGATAAACAAATCTATTTATTTTCATACATATTTTGTCAATATTTTCTTTCCAGGTGAAGTGTTCATCGAGTGTTATGCCCAGATTTTTTTGTGTACTTGTTCGACTAATTGCTGAGTAAAGGCCTCCTCCAAATCCTTCTAGTCCTAATTGAGTAAATGTCCTTTCAATCACAATCTGAATCATTTTGAAGGATTGCTAGTCCATTGCTTCATATGTTCGAAAAATTTGTCTGCATAGCAACGAAACGCAATGAATGTTGTTGATATGTCAAAATAAAAACCATTGCTACTGTTATTATAAGCTATAACCTCGGAACTCTTTTCCTGCGCCACGTCAAACCAGTTAAGCGGTTACGAAAATAACGTTTTTTAAACGTGATAAAAAAGATGACAATGGTGGTCTTTGTCTGCTAATATAGCATCCAAATCAAAGAGAATAAAACCACGTCATTGATCCAAATGCATTAAGGAAAAAACATAATTTAATACCTATAATGTTATTATTAAAATAGGGAAAATAATAGTGCTATGTGACATAAATAATTACTTAAAAATACACACATCAAAAGTGTCTAGGGATCAACATATATTTTTGCAATAACTTTTCTCCTGATTGATATTAATTAAAATTTTCTTTAAGGATTCATCAAATAAAGTGTTTTCGTTTGTCACAGTAACGATAAACCAAGTCACCTTTGCATTAATAAAGAAATTTGCCATTTTCCTAATAAAGGGATTTTTGACATTTGAACCACTAACACAAAAGTTCGAAAAAAAGACTGAAATAACAGTTTTCTCTAAAATTTTATTGGGTAACTTAAACAATTAATAATCCGTGTTTCTACCGCGAACACTAACAACACAAGAACATCGGTTTGGCATACTCAAAATGAGTTCATCCAAATCACGCTGTGGAATGGCCGCCCATGTTCGTTGCAACAACAAAAAAAGGTCTTCTTGCGACTGGATACCCTCCATATTCGGCAGAGCTCTTCTCTGTAGCATATCCTATGCATGCTCAATCGGGTTCAAGTCTGGCGACTGAGCAGGCCAGGGCAGGACATTGATGTTAGCTGCGGCGAGAGTCTGTCTTACAACTCTTGCGGTGTGCGGTCGTGCATTATCATGCATTAACTGAAATAAGGGACCGATTTGCACTTGTAGAGGAACGATGACGTCTGATACAATCGTCTCAGCATAAATTTGAGCGTTGAGGTTGCCTCTGATCCAAATCAACTCAGTTCTTCCGCCGATCCAAATACCCGCCCATACCATGATGGTTCCACCACTATAAGGATTGACTTCCTGGCAGGATTTTAATCGCTGTTGGCGTCCAGGGGTTCTCCAGTGTCGTATACGTCTTGTATCCGGTCTCATACCAAAACGAGACTCATCAGAAAAGCACACGAAACGCCATTGTTATTCTGCCCAATTTCTGTGTTCAAGAGCCCATTGATATCGAATCCTACGATTGTGCATTGCTATAGGTGGTACCCGTAGCGGTCTTCGGGAATGAAGGTTCACTTCATGCAAGCGGTTTCTGACTGTTTGGTCGCTAATTAAGTTCCCTGAAGAGTGATGAAGCCTCACGGCTAACATCATGGCGGTTATTGTTGGAGCTCTTCGAGTTAAGATTTGAATGTATCGGTCTTGTCTCCGTGTGGTGCAGCGATACCGTCCTCCATGGCGCTCAGCCACGGTACCAGTGCTTCGGTAACGTGTCCAAAGTCGACTGATAACACTCTGACTTGTATTCAGAGCTAAAGCCACAGTACGTTGCCGGGAACCAGCTTCTATCATTCCCACGGCTCTGAGCATTTCTTCCCTGCTTAAATGACGTCGCCGCTCCATAATAACGTTGGTTTTAATCAGTAGTAGGGAAACAGTAGCACTAATAATGTCTTCAATGCGTTGTATGTTTTTATAGGGAAAATATTGACAGCTGATTTTCATCTTTTACTCGAATTTGATTCACAGTTCCTGATTCAAATTATGAAATGCACCAAAAAGGATCCATATAAATTTATAAAATCATAAATTTATTACAAAGCCACATCTCAATCTCAAGAAATCCGCATAAAAATGCTTGATCCCTAGACACTTTTGATGTGTGTATATGTATTAACAACAGGTTTTAAATGATCCTCTCACAACACTTTTTATTCATGTTATTCATAAACAGTGTCAAATTAAATTAGCTAGCAAAACACTGCATACGTGATGAGTATCGATAAACACGATGAAATAAAAATAAAAGATTTAAAGTTTTTTTAGGTGTCATCTACCGCTGGTACCGTAGTGTTGTTATAGATAGTGCAATCCACGAAGAGGCGCCCCACTCTTCTTCCGAATCGTTAGTGGTTATCGCTAGTTTATTTCACTAGTGTTGTAGTTTTTTCGATACACAAAACTAAAATACTAGCGGAATGTTGCACACTTGTGCTGTAAGCATTAGGAAAAAGAGTGGGCCGCGTCTTCGTGGATTGCATGATATGTAGGTACTTGAAGTAAGTACCTATGAGCTGAGAAAATAAATGTTTTGTCGTGATTAGATATTGATACCAATCACGTCTGTAAACGTGAAGTTTACACAAAAATAGATTTTTTAAACTGATATTACGAGTAAATACCTACACTATAAAAACAGTGGATGACCCCCACCAAATAAAAACATTACAATAATTTCATTTTTGTTCATTATCAGAGTATCGATATAACATGGTAAAACAAAAATGAAATTAATTTAATGAAACTCCGCAGACGTCATCGCCTGCGTAGTTTTGATAGCTAATTTAATTTGACCTGGTAAACATAACATCACGCCTTTAATCCCCAAAGGGTTATGCAGAGGCAACTAATAGCACACCCACATTTCACCAGTCAATATTTTGTCCCACTTATCAGGGGGCGATCCTTTTGCCATCAACCGAGATCAAATCTAGATTTCAGACTCCAGGCAGCTACTGACAAATTCCTGTTAGAAAAACCTAAAACACTATGCCGGAACTGGGAATCTAATCCAGGACCTCATGCTCAAAAGGTAGCGCTTGTAATCACCAGTGATCGGTGGGGTAATTGCGTAACACAATATTAATAGCAATGGGTTTCATTTTGACAGATCAACAACGTTCATTGCGTTTTTTACATTGTTGAGCAGACACATTTTTCGAACATATGACGCAATGAATTAGCAATATGATTCAAATTGAGATCGATAGTGTGTTTCGCAATCAGGGTGCGGAATAAGCTGAGTATATTTACCTAAAGTTTAAAGAACAGAGACGGGAATCGGGGACTTCCTTTTTGCGATCTTAAATTGTTTTTCTTACCAGTAGCGTGTTCCTATTAAACTGATTTTTAACCTTTTACGTAATTCCCAACCGCAATTACAGATTTTGGAAAAAAGCTACAGTCAGCTACATATAAGTTCTCATGAATGACGTAAAATCATTAGTAAGTCATTGCAATGTAACTCTTATCTCATTGTAAGTAACTCTAGATTAGAATGATTGCAGTGAGTTTCATTTCACGGTCATTCTCACATAATTATAATAGGTTTCCCTATCGATGTTTTAGGATATACGCCCTTTGAGCCCAGAGGTCTCGATATAAGTAATAGGTTAACGGCATTTTTTTTTTGGATGGGAAATCATCAAATGACCCCTCCCGCTCTGGGTGGAGCAGAAGGGAGTGTCAGACTCTTACTGACTAAAACCCACCCGTGTTCCTTCCTTAGCCCTTTATGTTCCGGGGTAGCGGTAACCCTTCCGGACAATCCCGCTGCCTAAGGATCAGCGCAGACAGAGAGGAGCGCAGCGGAGAGGATTTTATTAAGGCACTCGAAAATCAACTTTAAAATTATTGAAGAAAGTGCATATATGCTTGAACCTGACAAAAAATGCTCGCACGTCCTCGAGGATACGCTGGAAGGCAAGCGCGCGTTTATTTCAATAATTTTAAAGTTGATTTTCGAGTGCCTTAATAAAATCCTCTCCGCTGCGCTCCTTTCTGTCTGCGCTGACCCTTACGGAATAACTACGTAAATGTCTATTAACTGATCTGAGGGGCAATTCTCGTAATTTTTAGAACGTTCACAGTCTGCACCCTAATTGCGTAACACACTATTACTCTCAATTTGAATCATTTTGAAGCTTATTGCTAATCCATTGCTCCTTACACGTTCGAAAAGTGTGTCTACTCAACAACGTATATAACACAATGAATGTTGTTGAACTGTCAAAATGTAACCGATTGCTACTTATAGTGTGTTACGCAACTACCCTGCTGATCTCAGTCTCAATCTGTCAAAAATACGTCAAATTTCCCTACACTTTGACAAGTTTTTGACATTTGTTTGTCGCCGAGATGAGACTGCGACTAACTAGATTTTGAACGTTTTAAATTATGAGAATTGGCCTACTGATCTGATGAAAATAAAAATAAATCGTAATTTGATAACAAATTACGATTTTTATTTATTGTTTACATACTTACTTACTTTTTTGACATAATCTTTTTATTACTTGAAATTGTATAAAGACCATTCAAATTTTTCAACTCTTTATGTAATTAATGGTTGTCATGGAAATTATATCACTCGGTTTTATAGTTTTTATATTTTATTTACTTATCCTTTTGATAGATTCTTATTTTGTAAATGTGAGGACTTTGTAGGCCCTGTAGATTTTAGATCTGTAGACCATTTTTTATTTTATCAAGTACCTGGTACTTGTTGACAGGCCTACGCTGTCCTCCCATACCTACTGTAATTTGAAAACATTGTAAAAGCCAATTATTGTTAAAAGAGTGGAGTTTCTTGCCGGTTCTTCTCCATAGGAAACGACCAATTGGAACCGTGCACCTAGCTTCTGACATTTCATAAGTGCCCTCCCTTGTAGGCTTATGTGAAATAAAATATTTTGATTTTGTTACCCTACCGAGATAACAGTTGTATTGCAATGACTTACTAAATGGTTTCATCGAGATTTCTTTTTATTTTTTTTTTTTTTGTTATACAAAGATCGTGAACGTCATACTTAAAAACGTTTAGGTATTCTTTTTATTTTTTTAATGATGGTTCTAAACATCTAACTTGATATTATGTGTAGTTGCGTACCTACTCAATTAACAGTGCTTAATACTAATTACACCTGTAGGTAAAGGGACTACACCTACATTTCCCCAGATGTTATAGAGTTCCGTTTATGACGACGAAAAAACAACGACGAATAAAGCAAAGAGTCCAGACATAACCTGCCTGAAAATATCAGACGTAGATAATGGAAAACGCAAAAACTGTATTTTGCCGACTTGGAAATCGAATCCAGACCCACAAACGCTCAACAGCCTCACTTATTTTTATTAACTAATAAAAATACCATATGCGTTTTCTGATAAATATAATGAAAAGTTCAAACCGACAGCTAGTGGATAAGGAATGCAAATTAACATCTCCATGCAGCTAGTTATCATAAAATATTATTTACTACAGTTCTCTCAGACATGGAAATAAGAAGTTTTAATAAAATTTTCATGTTAATTAAATCGATATTGAACCTCATTTTCTCCCTACCAATGTTGTAATGTAAACATCTCACTATATTAGACAGTTACATCCGTTTGCGAACGTGTTGTTATCGTAAATAACTATTAACGACTAACTAAAATAATCTTCATTTACCACGCTGATCGTGAAATAGGAATTATAAATACTTTTCCTGTGCCCCAATAATGTCCATGTTATCTGTCAAACCGTAAAGATTGATAACCCTTCGCGCCAAAACAAACGTCACTTTCGCCACCGCGTTCCGTCTAATTAAAAACAAAAACAAGAAAAATTAAGCGCGTTCCAATTTGCAAATAATGAGAGCATAATTCGATATTTTTGTCCGGCGTTTTTCAGTTTCAGCGGCCAGGATAATAAGTGAGAGGGACGGATGATACGATACGTTTGAAGTTTGAAAGGAACGGAGCTATTGTGTACTTTCTCATATAGATTTGTTGAAAGCTGCGATAGCCGCGATAGGGAAGTACATTCAGTTTTCCGAGATCGTTTCGCGAGAGAGGTTGTCGCGTTCGTGTTTGTGCGGAAATCTCGCAATTTACTACATGTGATTTATAAGAAAAAAACTAGTCATGTCCCCGAAGGGTGATTTTAGGACAGATACGCATGTAATGAGGGTTCGGTCTCGTTATAATGGTTAAATGCGTAAAAAAAATCGCGTTTGGATATCAAAACAAAGTCGAAACGTTTGATTTGTAGGTATTTTGTGCGTACGTATTTTTAGTATAAATATTTAAGCCGTATTTAATTAATTACTTGAGTGAAACGTTATAAAAAAAATACAAAGTGCAATGTGATGTGTTAAGTTGTTTGGAGGATTTTAATTTTTGAATCTGGAATATTTAATACTGGTGAGTTATCTAAAATGTGCTCTATTTTTTTTTATTAAGTGTCATATACTTTATTGTGGATACTCTTTTCATTTTCTTTTTAAGTTTCCAATTTTCTCTTTTACAGCAACTTTCAGAAGCCGTTATTATCATAAATCTTAATTATAAATCCCTATATTACATAAATTATCATAAAATTGTTATTCAGAACCGATCAAACTTATCGATTTCATAATAGTTTCGAAGCTTGTTCATGAATTAATCTATGCCAGATTAAATACGTACCTTTGATTGAACATTATTCTCTTGTCATAGACAATGTTATGGTATGGGCAAGTGTTACGAACCGAAGGAATGAGGATAATGCCGTGAGGAGAGTTTTGAGTATGAATGTCGATGGCTATGAGAGTAGGGGAAGACCAAAGAAACGATGGATGGACTGTGTGAATGATGATATGGTTAGAAAGGGTATGACTACTGAGATGACGTCTAATAGAGAAGTATGGAAGAAATAGACATTTTGCGCCGACCCTAAATAAATTGGAATAATGACGTTGTAGGGACGAAGTTAACTCCTACCGAAAGGACTGGCAATGGCAGTGGACAGTAGTGTGTTGAAAAAGGAAAGGGAGGCCTAAGCCCCGCACCCACTTCTGGGCAAATGTAACGGGCAAACTTAGCAGGTTAAAACGTTCAAAATCTAGTCACAGTCTCATCTCGGCGACAAACTAATGTCAAAATGTAGGGAAATATTAGAAGTATTTTTTGACAGATTGAGACTGAGATCAGACTGTGAACGTTCTTAAAATTACGAGAATTTGCTCTCTGATGTTCTGAAACGCGCAGCACTGTTTTTCACTTTTGGGACGGCTCATCATTCTTTGCCCTTATCCCAATAAATTTGTGGTCGGCGTAGACAAGACTTCTTCTTCCATACTTCTCTCTTTATTTGGTTATCATTAATTTGGAAGTTAATTTTTAGAAAATTTGTAATTGAATTATTTTCATTTGACATTTGTAATTTGATAATGACAATTCTTGATTTAGTACTTATTTTTTTTTGACATTGGAATTTAATTATTTTGTTAAAATAGAATCATTGTTATTGTCACAAAATTTGCATGCCGAATTTAGTTGGCGGAATATGAAGAACGCATAAGTGTTAGAGGCAAACCACACGGGCGGTGCGGCGCCGCACCGCAAGCCATTTCGCCGCGCTGGCGACCACACGGGCAGAGCGGCGTCGCAACGTTCTACGGAGCCGCGGCGGCGCCGCAGCGGCGGCAAAATGAGGGGTTGCCCATCGCTACGCTAGGCGAGCGGCGCCGCTCCGGCTCCGCTCTGCTTACACCCCTCCCCGCCTCGTCTCGATTCCGATGCGCGCGCGGCACACCGCACGGCGCCATGTGGCTACAATGCATTTTCGTATGTAGAAAACCGCAGCGGCGCCGCTCAGGCGCCGCGCCGCAGCCGCGCCGCCCGTGTGGTTACACTCTTACTGTTATAAAATCTGTATAATTTGATCTTTAAATTTAGAGGTCAATGGGACATTTTGGGGATCGTGGCTAACTAATAACGGCTTCAAGATTAAGCAACGTTTTCCGCGGTCAGTTCATGGATGGGTAACCATCCATTACATACCGAGACCCTCTCGTGCCTTGGAAAGCACGTTACACCGTTGGCTCCGGCTATCATTTGTAGATCTTTGACAGTCGTTATGGGCAGTCAGAAGCCGAAAGTCTGACAACCAGTTTTACCTATGGGTATCGTGTCACCCAGTAAACAGGTTGTGGTCAGATAGGCAGTCGCTCCATGTAAAATTCTGGTATTCAGCTGCATCCGGTTAGACTGGAAGCCGAACCCAACCTAGTTGGGAAAATGCTAAGCAAATGAGACTCCTTGGATGCAACGAAATAAAATATAGGTATTTAGAATGCGTCACAAAATCTGAATAATCATGTTTTCACGTTCCAAAGTTGTACTCAAAATCTAGTATACATAATCAGCTAATAATGTTCACATTCCAGGGACACAGGCCTCCTCTCGGTGAGAGTAAGTGGGCCGTAATCCACCACGTGGGCCCACTGCGTGTTGGGGTCTTCCAAACTTAGGTTCTAGGACATGCCGGTTTCTTCACGATGTTTTTCTTCACCGTTTTGAGAGCAGTGGTGATGAAATAATTTACAAAAAGTAAAATGCCTGCTTGGGTTTGAACTCATGACTTACTGATAAGTCGCGGCCGATATCACTGGGCCACATCATCGCGGCATCATTATCTGCCTGCCTTTTCCCAACTATCTTGGGGTCGGCTTCCAGTCTAAGCGGATGCAGCTGAATACCAGTATTTTACATAGAGCGATAACCTATCTGACCTACAGAAACCAGTTACTGGGTTACGATACCCCTTACTAAGACTGATTGTCTGAGTTTCGGACTTCTGACGACCCGTAACGACTGTCAAAGATCCACGAATGACAGCCAGGACCAACGGCTTAACGTGCTTTCCTAGGCACGGAGGGGTCTCGGTATGTAAAGATGGTCATTCATCCCAAGCTTAGCTTAACCTGATCGATCGACCTGTGCGGCTGTTATTATTTAGCCACGAGCCCCTCTGAGCCTGGGTCTGGGCACTGGGCCATTAGTATATAATAACAAAATTATCACAAACCTTGGGGGACTCCCATCATACCGGCGGTACGATAAAAAGCTAATCTAATCACCGGCCACACGAGGACAACCGCAGCACCTATTAGCCTATTGGACTGAGTAGAAAGTTATGTAAGGAACCCACAAGTACCTAAAAGCTTATCGCATTCATAATGGAGGTTTTAGCGGGAGTTTAATTGACTTTGTGGTCTAGTGGTCGCAAGCGCTACTGTTGAGCATGAGCTCCTGGGTTTGGTTTTCAGGTCGAGCAAAAGTGCTATTAGGTTTTTCCATCCATCGGGAATTTCTCAGTAGCAGCTCCGGATCTTGGACTTGTTCCCGGTTGATGGCAATAGGCTCGCCCATTATGATAATAGGCTCGCCCATTATGACAATAGGCTCGCCCATTATGACAATAGGCTCGCCCATTATGATAATAGGCTCGCCCATTATGACAATAGGCTCGCTCATTATGACAATAGGCTGGCCCATTATAACAAAACTGGCGACATGTGGGTGTACTATAAGTATACCTTTGCCTAACCCTTTTTTTTGTGTGGGAAATTATCAAATAAGTTCTCCCGTTCTGGGCGGAGCAGGAGGGCATGTCGGAATTTTAAAGACTAAAACCCACCTGTGTTCCTTCAGTTGCCTGTGCCAGGGCCACGGTAACTCTTTCGAACAACCCTCGACCCTGGCAGGCATCGGCCCTAGTGGACCCCGTCAGTTGTTGCTGACATCTCTTTGGGCGCGCGCTGAACATAACGCGCCGTCGACTCGGGCTGGTCCTTACCGGACGGTGAGCTACCCATTGCTCGCCGTCCGCAAGCTCGCGCCTACGGTGATCGGGAATCGGCTGTAACCCTTCGGGGATTATTGTCGTAATTAAAAACGTTCATAATCTAGTAGCAGTCTCATCTCAGTGACAATTAATGTCAAAAACTTGTCAAAAATGTAGGGAAATTAGAGGCTTTTTTGACAGATTGAAACTTAGATCAGAACGCCAATTCTCGTAATTTAAAACGTTCAAAATCTAGTGGCAGTCTCATCTCGGCGACAAACAAATGTCAAAATGTAGGGAAATTCGAGGTATTTTTGACAGATTGAGACTGAGATCAGACTGTGCACGTTCTTTAAATTACGAGAATTGCCCCTCAGACTGAACGTTCTTAACATTACGAGAATTTCCCCTCTGGCACATATTATTATCTGTGTCAGAGGAATAGAATACTAGAATTATTATTAGAATACTACCTTTGTGTTCATCGAAATCCGTTCAACCATTAAGGCGTAAAAAGTTAACAGACAGAGTTTATTAATTTTTGTATTTATAATATTTAGTATGTATTGTAGTTGTAATAATTTACACCTTTGCATACCGAACGATGAATTAAAAACCAATAGCCCATTTCCTAAAAACCTAGAAAAGTAAAAGGGTTGGCCTAAAAATAAGTCACACACAACTGAGACACTAAAAAAAATTGGAGCAAAAATATGACGGAAATGAAATAAATTGAGCAATTTAGTGACTGGAATGTGTGCCCTGTTTTATGTCATCGAATTGCGGTCGTCACCGATAAAATTGAAATGTCAAACCCGAAATAACTGAAATTTCACCTTTGACGGAAATAATTCAGGAATCCTATTTATTTTGCTGTGTTATGGAACCCTGGCTAAAGCTGTGGTTATATGGGCAATTGTTTCAGCAGTTATTGCCCGGTAAAACTTGCCGGTTGCAGTGGAATTTTAGTAGTAAACTAATATAGTTTTTTTTTTTAATGCTCCCTGGCCCTACAATCAATATTGCTCAGTGTTATCTAGCTAGATAGGTACATCGTCTTCACATCTATATACAGAATGGTCAAAAAGTCGTGGATCAAACGAAATAAAGAGATAAAGGATGTCATTTCCAACAAAAAATCTTTCTACAGCACGGCCATAATTCAATTGCCCTAAAAGTTATGAATATTTTTGTATACCGAGTTCTTTTAAAATTAAACTAATAAAAAAAAATGTGATATAAAACAATAAAACAAACGGTGTTGTATTATTAGGTACTAGATAATGTATCAATTAATATTTTTTCAAAAATTATGAAGCGTCCTTTATCTCCCTATTTCGTTTGATCCACGACTTTTTGGCCATCCTGTATATGCTAATAATAAAGCTGAAGGGTTTGTTTGTTTGAACGCGCTAATCTCAGGAACTGCCGATCGGATTTAAAAAGAACACTTGCATTCGATAGCTCTATTCTGGAGGAAGGTTAAAATCTCGCTAGGATCCTTAGAGGCCGAGCAAGATCAGAAAGAACGCTAAGGGAAAATGAAGTAATGAGTCGGGAGACCAAAAAATTTCACGCGTACAAAGTCGCGGGCAGAAGATAAAGGCCGACCGCTTAAGAGCCTACACTACCTCAGCTAAAATTCACTCAAAAAAACGCACGATACTGCTCGCGGACTGAGTGAGAGCGAGACAGAGTGCGGTGCTAGGCGGCAGGCAGCGCCAATAGTTTAGGTATTTGCTTTTTACGGTGAAAATAATGGTAATTTAAAAATAATAAATAACATAAGACCTGCTTTATAGTTAGTTCGGTTAGTATACAAAGTTTCATGTTCTAATTTAAAGTATTTTTTTAATATTAGCGGTTTATTGTTCGGTTTAGAGGTAACTTAGGATTTTTTTTTTTATCGAGAAAATTTTATGAAATCGTGTTTTCGTCTAACATGAGACCTAATAAACATTAATCCTCAACTTTACCAAATATTTATTTCAAAATTAATGCTGCAGTATTTTCGACATAACGGAGGATCATGCTAAGCCATTTGAGGTAGTATAGGCCCTTAACTGAGACGTTGCCTGAGGTAGCAGCGCGGTGCGGGAGGGGTGTGGTGACGTGATGCGAGAGCTCAGTGATTCGTCAACTTGTGACAACTATCATCCTTCCCGCACCGCGCAGCTACCTCAGCCTATAGTATATTTGTAATTTTAAAACATTTTAAAAGAATATCTATGGAGTTTCTTGGCCATTTTACTGGATAAATGATTTGATTTTGACTTATTGAGTCCTCTTATATCGACACCTGCAATTTAAAACATTGTAACTAATTTTTCACTACTTTTCAGGATAACGATTTAAACATTTAATATATTCTCACTTTGTTCCTTTAAAGTCCTAGCGTCTTCCAATTTTGTAAATATAAGTAAAAAGGGATTATCTACTTTGCTGTATGACTAATATGTTGTTTACTTATGGATTTTATATGTTTTTATGATTTACAATGATTTTTCATTAAAAAGTGAGTTACAATGTTTTAAATTGCAGTTGTCGATATGACCCATGTAACCTTGAGCCCTGAAGATTTATTAAAAAAGTATTAAGTTTATAAAAAAAAAACCTGCAAAGTTCTTATTGTGATAACATTTCCGCGACTAAATGAAGTTTCCCATTTGGCGAGCATACCATTGCAGTAAATCACCAAGAGTTGCTAAAACATTCGCTGGTGACGTAGTACCTACCTACTAACAAAGTAACAACGCAATGTAATCTAAACAGTTTTTAATGACTTGCCTATAAACTGTGGTATAAGAATTATAAAACAGTGGCCGGCTCCAACTTAATTTTGGTTGCCCAGGTATGCACTTTTGTTTTCTGCGTTTTATTTCATAGCCATTGCTATCAAAACGCCAAAGAAAACATAAGATAACTTGCGTAACCGAGAAAAAAAAAACAAATAATATATGTGACATCCACCACATTGGGTCCGCATAGTTGATTACTGATGTTTGGAGGCGATGATTGGAGGGGCCCGTGGCTAAATAATAACAGCCGCACAGGTCGATCGATCAGGTTAAGCTACGCTTGCCGCGGTTGATATGTGGATGGGTGACCATCTTTACATACCGAGCCCCCTACGTGCCTCGGAAAGCACGTTAAGCCGTTGGTCCCGGCTGTCATTCGTGGATCTTTGACAGTCGTTACGGGTAGTCAAAAGCCCGAAAGTCTGACAACCAGTCTTGGCGGGCATGGCTGGCAGCTGGCTACCGAACACTAGTACGTATAGGTGTCTAGCGCAAATAATGGTTCACCTCTATCGTGTTAACGTTTCGATATTATAATTAAGCAAAGTTGTGACTTTCTGACAGAGTTATAAACCCTGATGATAGGTAGTGATGATGAATTTAATTTTTGTAAATTGGTTCAAAAAACACTTTTTAACACGTCAAAAAAAAATAGCATATGTTTTAAAATTAGAAGAGTTTGCTGTTTTCTAACTGACTATTCTTGAGTGAAGAACCATATAGACTTGAGTGGACCTGCCCACTCAGTGCACTCATTTTTCAGAAATCTGTAGCTCTTTGTTTTTAAGTGAATTGGAAGAAGCCGGGCTTTGACCAAACTGAGTCTAGAATTCTAAATGAGATATAAACATAGTTTAAGTGTTTATTTTGTAGAACATATATTACTTACTAAGATATAGAAAAGTCGTCTTTATCGGCACATTCTGGAATCATATACCGAGTGTTTTTTAAAGGGCTTTCGTGACTTGAGAAATTCCCGCTCGTCGACATTTGCCCCCTGGAGCAAAAACCTAGATCCGCGCCTGATTGCCCTCAGCATACAGAAAAAGAAGCGAGCCTTGATGTCCACGCTTGCTCAATGCAGGTTGGCCAACTCAGACCATTACCCATTAGGTACTTCCAGATTTCCTCACAATTTTAATGACCAGTTGTTACTGTGTTTAATCCCGGTTTGCACTAACGTCATACTTACCACCTAATTAACAAAAGACGTAAACATAGCTTTACTATCACGGAAATAGACGGTTCCTAAATCAAGCAACATTGGGATCGTGAACACCTGCCTTTTTCATAGCCAATTAAGGGTTTGCCTTAGTTAAGTTATCGGCAAAGCTTGAAGAGCAAGCAAGATGGAGTAGCAGTGGGCTGGCCATGTTTGTCGAAGGACCGATGACCGGTGGAGTAGACGAATCTTCGAGAGTGGAGACCGCGTATCGGCAAGCGTACCTAGTGTGGGACGCCCCTCAGCTAGATGGACCAACGACCTCAAAAAGGTGGCTAGGACTGACTGGATGCGTAAGGCGGAGGACAGGGTGTTGTGTTCTATGTTCAGCAGTGAACTGCGATAGGCTGAATTGACTTAGTTTGGTTGTGTACTCGCATGGCCATACGCAACTAAAAGGTACAGATGCCACCACATCAAACTACTACAATCTGTCAAATTTCTTTAATAGTATTTCAACTTTATCGCTAACGCATAAGGTTCAAAGTTGATTGGGAAAATTTTACAGTCGCGGGTAGCTTGATGTGCTGGCGTCTGTATGTTCCTTTAGCGAGAAATCGTTGATTGTTCGTTGTCTGTCACAGCTGCTTATTTGAACGACTCATTCAAATCAAATCAAATTATTTATTTGCATAATACAGGTGGGTATAAACAGATGTTACAAATAAAAATATGAAGTACACTGTATCATTACCTAATGAGATGTGCAAATATTTATAGTGTCGATAATCTAAATATATAATTACTTACTAGCGACCCGCCCCGGCTTCGCACGGGTGCAATGCAATTTAATCAATTTAATTAAATAATTAATAATTTTAATTTAGTGTTTTTTTTTAACTTGCCGCCAGCCCCTGCCGCCGATACCACGGCAACCGGTATGTCCCTGCATTTTAAATCTGTAATATCTTCGAAGCTATTAATTTAAATAACATGCTGTAAAGGGCCATATTGATCTATATTAAATGCACAATGTATTTAAGGTACTTAATTGGATAAGGATTAATGCTGTATTGCTTAAAATCGCTTCGTAAATAAGCCATCATTTCTCGTAAAAAGTAAAGGAAAAAAAAATGGTTATTGTGGGTTATCCCTAAGAGATAGACATATAACATCGCGGAATAAGGTGTACAATACTGTAGTACATTATTTTGATGTATCTCATAAGGTTCAGCCAGCGTTTGCAATGTAAGCGCAAAAAAAGGGTTTATTTACGACATCACATTAGAAACCTCTAAAATTATCAGTGTTTCTCTACTATATTATACATGTGTTATACATATAAACCTTCCTTGAATCACTTTATCTACTAAAAAAAACCGCATCAAAATCCGTTGCGTAGTTTTAAAGATTTAAGCATACATAGAGATATAGGGACAGAGAAAGCGACTTTGTTTTATACTATGTAGTGATACTGAATATTAAAATAACATTACAAAATGATTATATTCAATTAAAATTAAAAATACTAAACTAAATTCAGAACTAGACTCATACTATCGACTTATTTGCCTAGATGTAAAACGTCTTTGAACCGCAATCAATCCTTCACGTTCTACGTTATTCAGAAGTACATTGATTAGATATTCAGTGCAAACCAGAGCTATCTCAATAGCTCCCAACTTCCGCCCTGTTTCTATAGACAAGTTGTCGATCGATTGGGAACCCGATCACGTGCAGGGAATCCTCAGGCTGTTTCGGTAGAGCATTATGAACCAAGGGTCCAAGGCAGCTGTATGTGGTTCATTCTGATTGGATGATTAATTGGCTCTTAAAACGGTGAAGGAAAACATCGTGAGGAAACCGACATTGGTGAATGGCGGGCGTTTCTTCTGATTGTACGAAAAACCTATAAAATGCGAGGTCAGCTAAAACTGGAAATGTATAGCTTGATATGTAGCCCTGTGTACATTATTTTAAGAAGCTATTTTAGGTACATCACTCTATGATCAGTAAGAGTGGAACTATAGTAAACCTCGCACAGTTACCGGCGCGCGGCGGCCGTGCTGATTTATTTTAAAACTATGATATCTCCTAAGATATTCATCGAAATCAAAAGGTGTCAAGAGCAATTTTGTTCAAAATGAAATTCTTATGGTTAATAAACGATGAGAGCGTCACTGCACGGTCGGTGTTTCTATCTACAAAATAAAACTAACAAAACACATACGGCACAACTTACAAAACTACACACATCAAAAGTGTCTAGGGATCAACATATATTTTTGCAAAAACTTTTCTCCTGATTGATATTAATTAAAATTTTCTTTAAGGATTCATCAAATAAAGTGTTTTCGTTTGTCACAGTAACGATAAACCAAGTCACCTTTGCATTAATAAAGAAATTTGCCATTTTCCTAATAAAGGGATTTTTGACATTTGAACCACTAACACAAAAGTTCGAAAAAAAGACTGAAATAACAGTTTTCTCTAAAATTTTATTGTGTAACTTAAACAATTAATAATCCGTGTTTCTACCGCGAACACTAACAACACAAGAACATCGGTTTGGCATACTCAAAATGAGTTCATCCAAATCACGCTGTGGAATGGCCGCCCATGTTCGTTGCAACAACAAAAAAAGGTCTTCTTGCGACTGGATACCCTCCATATTCGGCAGAGCTCTTCTCTGTAGCATATCCCATGCATGCTCAATCGGGTTCAAGTCTGGCGACTGAGCAGGCCAGGGCAGGACATTGATGTTAGCTGCGGCGAGAGTCTGTCTTACAACTCTTGCGGTGTGCGGTCGTGCATTATCATGCATTAACTGAAATAAGGGACCGATTTGCACTTGTAGAGGAACGATGACGTCTGATACAATCGTCTCAGCATAAATTTGAGCGTTGAGGTTGCCTCTGATCCAAATCAACTCAGTTCTTCCGCCGATCCAAATACCCGCCCATACCATGATGGTTCCACCACTATAAGGATGGACTTCCTGGCAGGATTTTAATCGCTGTTGGCGTCCAGGGGTTCTCCAGTGTCGTATACGTCTTGTATCCGGTCTCATACCAAAACGAGACTCATCAGAAAAGCACACGAAACGCCATTGTTCTTCTGCCCAATTTCTGTGTTCAAGAGCCCATTGATATCGAATCCTACGATTGTGCATTGCTATAGGTGGTACCCGTAGCGGTCTTCGGGAATGAAGGTTCACTTCATGCAAGCGGTTTCTGACTGTTTGGTCGCTAATTAAGTTCCCTGAAGAGTGATGAAGCCTCACGGCTAACATCATGGCGGTTATTGTTGGAGCTCTTCGAGTTAAGATTTGAATGTATCGGTCTTGTCTCCGTGTGGTGCAGCGATACCGTCCTCCATGGCGCTCAGCCACGGTACCAGTGCTTCGGTAACGTGTCCAAAGTCGACTGATAACACTCTGACTTGTATTCAGAGCTAAAGCCACAGTACGTTGCCGGGAACCAGCTTCTATCATTCCCACGGCTCTGAGCATTTCTTCCCTGCTTAAATGACGTCGCCGCTCCATAATAACGTTGGTTTTAATCAGTAGTAGGGAAACAGTAGCACTAATAATGTCTTCAATGTGTTGTATGTTTTTATAGGGAAAATATTGATAGCTGATTTTCATCTTTTACTCGAATTTGATTCACAGTTCCTGATTCAAATTATGAAATGCACCAAAAAGGATCCATATAAATTTATAAAATCATAAATTTATTACAAAGCCACATCTCAATCTCAAGAAATCCGCATAAAAATGCTTGATCCCTAGACACTTTTGATGTGTGTATTTCATTATCGCCTGTCAAATTGGTATACTATTCCTGGCTTACACCACAAAAGATGGTATGAAAATAACAAACAAGGAAGGGGATAACAGAAAGGGCTGCCAACTGCTACCTACGTCATATCCGATAGTGGCTTCCAGTAGATTGCACTTCACGGTCAAAGGTTTTTATGTGCGCCATTATCGTGATGAATAAGGATATTTCTCGATCTGTGTTTTTAATGCTGACCACACTGTAGAATCGTATTTCTGTTGAACATGTCACTTCACTGGCTCACTACCATATAATAAGGTAGTGAGCTAGTGAAGTGACATGTATACAATGTGTAACATAATTTTTATCGCAAGACCTCATACCCTCCGTCTGCTCAACAACGCAAATGACACAATGAATGTTGTTGAACTGTCAAAATGAAACCCATTGCTACTGAGTACTGATAGTGTGTTACAATTACCCTGCTGCTTCATTTTGTTTCCCGCACTGTTTCCCGCCATTCCTCGTGACTGACAGATGACATAAGTGACAGCAACTACCGCGCTTATGTGAATGAGACAGTGTTTACATATCTATTTAATTTAATAGATACACTACATCTTTCTTTTCTTATTTATTTACTGTGCCTGTCCCGGCTTCGCACGGTTGGCCATTTATTTTTAAACATTTTATTTTTTTCTTGCAATTAAAATAGCCTATACTAATCAGTGATAATGTAGCATTAAAATGGTGAAAGAATTTTAAAATTTGGTCCAGTACTTTTTGAGCCAATTCGTTACAAACATACTTATAAATCTTTCCTCTTTATAATATTAGTATAGATTTACCATTTATGTACACACATATATAAACAGACAAGAAAAAAACAGAACAGAAAAATAGGTACAAAGGTGATGCTTATTCCATAAGAAATCTCTTCCAGCATAATACTGGCATTCAGCTGCATCTGGTTAGACTGGAAACCGACCCTAACGTAATTGAGAAAAGACTAGCAATATATTTTTATTAGACATGGTCAAATGTCACGGCCCTTCTAATTGGTTCAATAAAGACGGCTTCAAAAATAGTCATAATCACCAATTGTATGATCTACAGTTCGAATGTATATGGACGTAATTTGTATGTGCCAAGACACCCACATCGCAGCACCGGAAAAGGAATCCTTATGTGTCGTTTGGGATTCAAGAATCATTAAGGTACTGCCAATAGGCAACTCTTTTTTTTTGTTTCCGTGGGAAATCCTCATAGATGTCCGCCGCCCTCGGGGTCTGTCAGACTCTTACTGACTAAAAACCACCCCGGTGTTCCATCTCACACCTACGCCGGCGGTCGCGGGAACTTACGATCCTTCCGCAACCCCCGACTGGTACCGGCCCACCGCTGCGGGCCTCCTCGGGTCAGGGGGGGAGTGAGGTGTTTGACTCCCCCCGCGATAAGAATAATAAGAATAAGAATAATATTTATTTGCGTAAAACATGGTATATAAGGTTGTTAAAATACATTGTAGAGCATACATGTTTTGCTTATATCATAGCATGCAAATAATATACGTTACATTACATACTTTATACTATAAAAATTATTATTATTCAACCATTTGTGTAGTTTTTTTTTAAACAATCTAAGATCTAAGGTTAATCACTTGGAATTTTATTATATATCCGAACACATGTCGATGTCAAAGAGGGGCGCGCGTGGAACACTACGCGCCGCCACCTCAGGTCTTGATGTGTGTGACCGAGGCCATCATCGAGGCTCAATAGTGCCGTGCAAAGCCTCGACTACCTCCTCAGGGATTGCCCCAGATTCGCCATGGATTGCATGCAGTATGAGGCAGTCTCTGAGAGATTTAGTATCACAGCATATGACATCGGGATGCAAACGTGCAAAGAAGAAGTCGTACTCGCTTTCGTAATTATATTACAAAAATTTTAAGCCAACTGTAACACTTCAGTGACACATAGAAAACACAAAATATATATTATAAATATTTTTTTTTATAACTATAGTTTATTTATTTTTAAATTTTATTTATAAATAATATTATCACAGTCATCGCGACTAAAACTTTCCACAAAAACAATATCTGTATCAAATAGCAGATACTGTCAAAAATAAATAATTCAAATAATCAAATAATCTCACACCAAAATAAATAAAGAGAACAAATATTTCGATATTCCGCCCGAGATCCTGTGCCAATTGCATTTCCCTATTGCGGATATAGTCCTTGATAAAACTCAAGGCTAAAAGACACTACCGAAAACCTCGCCTCAATCCTTTCACAAATGAATACATCCCAGCAACAGAATGAGACGTTAAAGCGCTTACGAAATAACAAAAAATAAACAAAGCATTTGAACTACTCTGGCTTGTTATCACAAAACATACATTCGACGTTGAAATAAGGTTATTTGCGAAGTATTTACGTAATGTTCGAGCACAGTCAGCCGAGCTGTTAAAATGTATGATTACACGAATTAAAACACGTGCCTGAAGATAGAGAAAGAATGAAATTGAAGTGTGTTTAAATATAACAGTGACTGAGGAACTGAATGACAGATAAAACGCAGCCTAAACCACAGAGCGTGGACTCGAACTCGAAAGCAATTGATCGTAACCATAAGCATAATGGGCCTATAACTAGACTTTGCAGACTTCTAAACAATAATGATGAAGAGATACATAATTTTTGCACTGCACTACAAAAAATTCAAGCCCTAAATGCACCAAAATAGATAACCATTATATGTAACGCTGCTCTCAAAACGGTGAAGGAAAACATCGTGAGAAGACCGACATGTTCTAGAACCAAAAATTCGAAGACATGTGACATCTACCAATCCGTACTGGGCCCGCGTGGTGGATTACGGCCGACGCCCTCTCACAGAAAGGAGGTCTGTGTCACAACATTTAAAGGTTGATTATGTTTATGATAGAACACGTTTTGTGCTAAACGAATTTTAAACATCGTGCTGTTTGAAGATGACGGGGTGTCCTGCGTGAGCGACAAATACGAAGCGACGCGACGCTGCGAACGCGACAAACGCGATCAACTCAACGGCATACCCTACTTGCGGCCTATATGGCAGTCTGCGGCGAAACGCGACGTAACTCGTACTTGTTTTGAGAGCGACCAGGGGGACCAGGGAGAGGGACCAGGATTCAACTGCGGTTACGTTTTAGTTTAAGCCAACGATCGATCGAAATAATTTCAAAATATATTCTGCTAACAAAATCGAACATGAGCGTGACGTTTAGTCACTTTCTAGTGTTATTTTGACACTTGTTAGAATCGAATGGTCTAAATATAATTTTGTATTCGAAAATACTTTCGGTGACATTTAGGTAACATTTTTAGGTTCAACTTTTTGTTCTTGGGTATTATTAAACATACTATTTGGCATATTTGTAACACAGTTTACCCGCTGTTACGTTCCCGCTACCATTCAGTTGCGATTCAGCATAGGTTTAGTTTCCAGTTTGCATAGGAAATAGTAGAATGACTTTATAAGTAACTATCGAACGGCGATCGAAATCGAACTGTTATTAAAACACAATTGAACGTGTAACGTTGCAAATTAGTAGAATCGCCCCCCAGATGCGACACAACGAACTACGAAATGGTTGATTTAGAAGCGTTGATCGCCGCAGTGCCTGAGCAAAGATTCTTGCGGGACAAAAAAAAAACTTAAAAGTTTGTACTTTAAATATGAACTTTCAAGCAAAATTGTAATGTACGTCTCCATGTTTCAAGAAGTAATGACCAAAATCACGTAGGGCATTTGTCGCGTGTAGCATCGCGTCGCGTTGCATCGTGTCGTGTCGCGTCGCGTCGCGTCGTATTCGTCGCTCACGCAGGACACCCCGTTAGATAGAGTGATGCTGATGATTTCCATATGTTAAGTAGCAATCGTGTAGGTAGTGATTTGTAGTGCAAGTGGGCCTTTTTTTTTTTTTTTTTTTTTTGTGGATGGGAAATCATCCAATGACCCCTCCCGCTCTGGGTGGAGCAGAAGGGAGTGTCAGACTCTTACTGGTGCAAGTGGGCCTTGATTTGTTTTTCAAATAATCTTCAATATTAATGAGTCCTACTAACAGAAATCGGCAGATAGAGTTACCCTCTCACTAAGGTGCAGCGCAGACGGCACACTTTTTGTGCGATCCAGTCTGCGGCGCACAAAAAGTCTGCATGGCGCGCAAAAAGTCGGCCGCGGATTTTTCACAGACTCAACGCACACGACGCACATCTTCGATCATTCTGTCGGCAGAGCTGTAGGGACGTAGACGCTATGGAAATCGTGCAGAGATCGCGAAGTATAATTTTGATAATAAATCGCGCCATGATAATAGATCGCGTGCGCTATGTCCACCCCTAGCAAATGCAGATTGCCGACTAAAGTGTGCGCCGTCTGCGTTAGCGCGCGTTGAAGCAAACGTTCCATTTTTTTCACACACTTTTTGTGCGGAGCGGCGCGGCGTGGCGCGGCGCGGTCTGCCCGAATTACACGGATTTTTTGTGCGCTGGACTTTTTGCGCGTCGTGTGCGTTACTGCATATAATTGCATAGGTTCTATTTTCACAGACTAAAAAGTGCGTCACGGATAGTCTGTCGTATGCGCTGCACCTAAAGATAACATACAACAATGATGATGAATAAGTTACGAAACCGCTTAATGTAATGAATTTGATCGTTTTAATGATGGCGGTTTCCACATTTCGCAGCTAATCTTAGAAAAGAAAAATAAAGACTCAATCGACTTGCTTATCGTATGGCGCAGACCGTAAAATTGACTTAGCATACCTTCGTGGTCACGTTTGCACCTAGTGAGTGTACGCGAATCTTGAGAATTGAGAACATTCTCATTTCGTTCGTCGTGGGCAGTTTCTGGGGCTAGGATGCGCCGGCTGTCGCTGAAAACCAGCGCTGGGGCTCTGTCTTGCACAGGGTTGCAGCATAATGCTGAGCGATAGCCGTTTTGCGTGGATGTGACGCATGTTTCCCGTACCTTTTAATTATTTTATTTTTGTTTGTTCTTTTTGCGTCATGTTCATCGCAACTAAACGTATTTTATTTCTTTCTCTCTGGTTCTGGATAAGTATAAGCATAATCCGCCTATAATGTTCCCACTATACTGGGACACATTTCTAGAAAAAGTGGGCTAAAATCCACCACGCGGGCCCAGTGCGGGTTGGCAGATGTCACATGTCCTCGTATTTTGGTTCTAGGACATGCCGGTTTCCTCACGATGTTTTCCTTTACCGCTTTAAGAGCAGTGTTGATGAATTTGTTTGCACAATGCAAAGCGCCTGCCTGGTTCTGCCTGGGACTTGCATACAACTTGTAAGTTATTAAGTAACTGTAGGGCCACCAGTGCTCTCACCCGGTTCTGGATAAATGGGATTAAAAACTGAAAGCTATCATCTGTGTTTATGATGTTATTTTGTTTTAATCACGAACACATTCAAATTATACGATAAAAATGTGTGCGACTTATACAGGGTTATTTGTAAAACACCAGGAACCTCTTAAGAGGTCATTGTACTCATCATTATGAACAACTTTTACTATGGGATCAAACCTGAAATCGCGAAAAAAAAACCAGCTGTTCCCTACATTTTGACGAGATAGACGAAGATAAATGTAGGGAACAGCTGATTTTTATTTCGCGATTTCAGGTTTGGTTCCATTGTAAAAGTTGTTCATAATGATGAGTACAATGAACTCTTAAGAGGTTGCTGGTGTTTTACAAATAACTCTGTAGTGACCCATTATGGAAAAGAAAAGTGTCTACAATGGGGATCCACAAGCAAAGCTCAGCGCAGATGTCGCCAGCGGCGCGATGGCTGCTGTCAAATCATTTTCGCTTTGTTTACGTTACTTTAATCGCTATTTTTTGTGTTAAAACCAGTCTACCATCGTTATCTTAAACATGTATTATACCAGGAAGCTTAAAGAATTGAAATACAAACTAAAAAAAATGTTTTTGCGATGTTTGGTCTTTCCCACTTTTTTTTTGTTATAATTTTGGCCACTAAATGTACACCGGGGTTAGTAAATCCTGGTACAGCACACAGAGGCATTATCAAGAAAATTAAAAATAACTGAATGGTAGGTTATAAAATGTATGTAAGTGACAGCTTTCAATGGCCATGTCGACGATGCGCCACCTATCGTGAAAAAATGGCAGTAATGATCCTCAACACAGGGGCAATTCTCCTAATTTTAAGAACATTCACAATCTGTTCTCAGTCTCAGTCTGTCAAAAAATACTTATAATTTTTACAAGTTTTTGACATTTGTTTGTCGCCGAGATGAGACTGCGACTAGATTTTGAACGTTTTAAATTACGAGAATTGGCATTACGAGAATGGTTAAGGATGCCCGCCCGATTGATGGCAATAGACTCGCCTTCTATTACATGTATCCTAAACATAACTGACAGATCGCTGTCTAAACCCTTGTAAAAAAATTACAGGCGTGATGTTATGTTACGTAAAGTTTACCGCTATTTATACGAAAACTAACAAACTAATTTCACAAGTTAAAGTAGTTCATTCACAACAGACAAACAACATAGGTTTACAGTTAAGGATAATAATTAATTAATGTTCGAAGTACCAAGGCAGCATAAATTAGAAGGCGATGTCGAGCTGTCACTTTGACAGGTGACAATCGATATTGACACCGAAAGTTTAAGGGTGGATACAGACAGACGAGGGATTGGATTTTGCGACAGTAAAAACTTGCGATATTTTAGCGTGTCGATGTTGGGGCAGTTCTCGTATTTTTAAGAACGTTACATTCTAATCTCAGTCTCAATCTAACAATAATATAATAAATAAAAATAAACATAATTTAAGTAGTCGCTGAGATGAGATTTAAACGTTTTTTTGAGTACAGAAATGGGCTGCAAATGAGTAGCTAAAAACAAGACAATCGAACGATGATGAATGAACGAAGATTTTATTGGAATGTCAGAAGTAATATGAAAGGGATTCATGAAAGTGTTCTTAATTATTTGTTTATGTTTTGACCTGCGGGGCAATTTTCGTAATTTTAGGGACGTTCACAGTCTGATCTCAGTCTCAATCTGTCAAAAGTAGGTAGGTACCTATTATTTCCCAACATTTTTTTTTATATTGCCTCTGAGATGAGATTGCGACTAGATTTTGAACGTTTTTAATTAAGGGCCTTCTGATCTTTGAAATGGTTATTTTCATTTTATGTGAATGTGCCCCTGGTTTTTAACCGTGTTAATTAAAGTTAATAAATAAATAAAATTAATTGAAAATACCTTTAAAGTATTCTTTGCCCTTTATTTGAATCAGAATCTACGTTTTCATTTCACGTAAGTCCACTGATTTCACTTTTATTTTAAAGTTTTACAACTTTTATGATCATTCCTACGTCAAGCAGATCAGTTTACGAGTGCTCATTTCCTTCACTAATAAAAATAAGTGTTTCTCAGTTAATAGTTAAAAGCGAAGCGTATACAACGGAATAAAATCGACGTCAGATTTTATGTCTCCTTCTGGTACAAAGAGAGAATTAAAAACAGAACGTTTATGTTCGTTCTAGGTTTTATTTCGATTCATTGATTCGTTGGATTTACTGGTTTATTTAGTGTTTGTGATGAGCCTAAAGACTTTTTATTGGTGTTGATTCTGTTACGCACTTCTTTTGCTCGTGATAATAGCCGCATGGTTTGATGATTTGATCGGTTTTTGGATGGGTGATCAATTACATATCGGGATCCTTCCGTGCCTCAGAAAGCACGTTAAGCCTCTGGTCCCGGCTGACATTCATTATTTCGATCTTAGACAGTCGTTCTGGGTAGAGTGCGCGCATGGTTAAGTCTGCGTGCGACATTTGACTTCAAGATTATATCTCTGCCAGCACTTTTAATCACGTTCGGCGTGATGATGGATTTTTTTTATTTTGGAAAATACGGATCACAGCACACTCTTTTGACACCTGAAATAAACGTCCAAATAGCTGAAAACTATCCTATTTCCCGAGTATTGTGTTACCCAGTAACTGGGTTGTGGAAGTCAAATAGGCAGTCGCTCCATATAAAATACTCTTCTTTCGTATTGACACAAATTAAGGTTATCATCAGCTCATGCGTTGTAACAACATTATCCTCTCAGCAAGGTGAGATGAGAGATGTCAGCATCGTAAGGGCCGTAGCCTGCCGGGGCAGCGGGATTGTCCGAAAGGGTTACCGCTACCACGGAACATAAAGGGCTAAGGAAGGAACACGGATGGGTTTTAGTCAGTAAGAGTATGACACTCCCTTCTGCTCCACCCAGAGCGGGAGGGGTCATTTGATGATTTCCCATCCTCAAAAAAAAAGGGGGTAAGGGGTGCTGACTGTCCAAAGTTTTATTTCTACTTGACAGCTAGTCTAAGCCGTATATTTCTTAATTTATTTGCTGTAAAATATGGCATCATTATGTTTAAGGAAGTGCCAAAATACACCTGTTAAGTCTTCTTTTATCTTTACTGGATTGTGGCCATTTGCCTGAACTAAGTTAGGTGCCAAACTTGAGTATCTACAGTGCATATGTCATATACACGAATAGTCACAAAGCATAATCAGTCTATTATGTACAGGCCTCCTCTCTGTGAGAGGGGGTGGGCCGAAATCCGCCACGCGGGCCCAGTGCGGGTTGGTAGATATCACATGTCTTGGTATTTTTGGTTCTTGGGAATGCCGGTTTCGGTTTCCGGTGAATAGTCAAATGCCACCCGCATGGAGGGATCGATCGGGTTAAGCTACGCTTGCCGCGGTTGGTCTGTGGATGGGTGACCATTTTTACATACCGAGACCCCTCCGTGCCTCGGAAAGTACGTTAAGCCGTTGGCCCCGGCTATCATTTGTGGATCTTTGACAGTAGTTACGGGTCATCAGAAGCCAAAAAGTTTGACCACCAGTCATACCAAGGGTTATCGTATTACCCAGTAACTGGATTGTGGAGGTCAGATAGGCAGTCGCTCCATGTAAAATACTGGTATTCAGCTGCATCCGGCTAGACTGGAAGCCGACCCCAACATACACACATCAAAAGTGTCTAGGGATCAAGCATTTTTATGCGGATTTCTTGAGATTGAGATGTGGCTTTGTAATAAATTTATGATTTTATAAATTTATATGGATCCTTTTTGGTGCATTTCATAATTTGAATCAGGAACTGTGAATCAAATTCGAGTAAAAGATGAAAATCAGCTGTCAATATTTTCCCTATAAAAACATACAACGCATTGAAGACATTATTAGTGCTACTGTTTCCCTACTACTGATTAAAACCAACGTTATTATGGAGCGGCGACGTCATTTAAGCAGGGAAGAAATGCTCAGAGCCGTGGGAATGATAGAAGCTGGTTCCCGGCAACGTCCTGTGGCTTTAGCTCTGAATACAAGTCAGAGTGTTATCAGTCGACTTTGGACACGTTACCGAAGCACTGGTACCGTGGCTGAGCGCCATGGAGGACGGTATCGCTGCACCACACGGAGACAAGACCGATACATTCAAATCTTAACTCGAAGAGCTCCAACAATAACCGCCATGATGTTAGCCGTGAGGCTTCATCACTCTTCAGGGAACTTAATTAGCGACCAAACAGTCAGAAACCGCTTGCATGAAGTGAACCTTCATTCCCGAAGACCGCTACGGGTACCACCTATAGCAATGCACAATCGTAGGATTCGATATCAATGGGCTCTTGAACACAGAAATTGGGCAGAAGAACAATGGCGTTTCGTGTGCTTTTCTGATGAGTCTCGTTTTGGTATGAGACCGGATACAAGACGTATATGACACTGGAGAACCCCTGGACGCCAACAGCGATTAAAATCCTGCCAGGAAGTCCATCCTTATAGTGGTGGAACCATCATGGTATGGGCGGGTATTTGGATCGGCGGAAGAACTGAGTTGATTTGGATCAGAGGCAACCTCAACGCTCAAATTTATGCTGAGACGATTGTATCAGACGTCATCGTTCCTCTACAAGTGCAAATCGGTCCCTTATTTCAGTTAATGCATGATAATGCACGACCGCACACCGCAAGAGTTGTAAGACAGACTCTCGCCGCAGCTAACATCAATGTCCTGCCCTGGCCTGCTCAGTCGCCAGACTTGAACCCGATTGAGCATGCATGGGATATGCTACAGAGAAGAGCTCTGCCGAATATGGAGAGTATCCAGTCGCAAGAAGACCTTTTTTTGTTGTTGCAACGAACATGGGCGGCCATTCCACAGCGTGATTTGGATGAACTCATTTTGAGTATGCCAAACCGATGTTCTTGTGTTGTTAGTGTTCGCGGTAGAAACACGGATTATTAATTGTTTAAGTTACCCAGTAAAATTTTAGAGAAAACTGTTATTTCAGTCTTTTTTTCGAACTTTTGTGTTAGTGGTTCAAATGTCAAAAATCCCTTTATTAGGAAAATGGCAAATTTCTTTATTAATTCAAAGGTGACTTGGTTTATCGTTACTGTGACAAACGAAAACACTTTATTTGATGAATCCTTAAAGAAAATTTTAATTAATATCAATCAGGAGAAAAGTTATTGCAAAAATATATGTTGATCCCTAGACACTTTTGATGTGTGTAGTTCGGAAAAGGCTAGGCAGATAATGATGAGTCAAATGCCACCCAGCTTATTATATCTACCCAAATAAATAAAGTACTAGAACAAATAAATATTATAAATACATGACACGTACACTTGAATTCAACCCGCTGTCTGATTTGATAATACTTGACATTAATGTTGTGGTACGTGTTATGAGCGAGAGCGGTTATAAGGCTGATACAGTCCGATTAAAACTTTATGGTACCTCGGAACATGAGGCGAGTCGCTGCGCAGTAACGAATTCATGTGTCAGCGGGGGTGAGGGGTGAGGTACTGCGCAGCGGGTAGCGCACTTCAGAGCTGCCACAAAATTTTGAATCGGGCTGTATGAGACGCTTCGTTTGAGTTAATAGATCACTCGAGTGAATTTTATTGTTTAATTCTACGTTCACATAGCACTGATAAAATTACATAGGAATGAACGTTCATTCATATAAATAAATTTAATTTATCGATCATTCGGTAGGCGAATGAAAGATGGCAAGTGCCAAAATCAAACAAATGAGACAAACTTACGCCAAACTTATGCCATGCAACATGAAATGTAACACATTATGGATTTGATTCAATGTGTGTTATACTTCATTTTACGTTTCACCAATGCCAGGGCATAATTAATTCATTTTGTGTACCGCAGTTTCACTTCTAGTGAAAGAAGCCAATTGAAAGACAAATCATGAACAAAAAGTGAAGCGTTTGCTAACACTAAGAATCTAAAGAACGTGGTATAATCAGATCCAAACAAATGCTGACAAGTAGGATTTGTGGAGAGCAATTTAAAACTCTTAACAAAGAAAAGGCACAAAAATATCAAAGGCGCGCTACCAGTCCGTGAGACTTGTGACCAACAGGTGGCGATATAATTGCAGTCGCTTTCCTCAAGTTCTGAGTTGAGCTAAACGATTACTGGCAAATGCTTGCACTGACAGAACTGGTCCACTGAAATTTGCGTGTTTCTTTCCTCAAAAGCTCATTTCAAGAGTTTCGGGAATATTTTAAAGAGTTTTGTTGACACTTCATGTGACCTGTGGTGGATTTTAGTTTAACCGTAGGATTGGCATTGTCATCCAATGGCTGCTAGGTTATGGAATACGTTACTGTTTAACAGCGATGTTGAGGAATATGTTGATGCTATCTTGTTTTTTTGTGCTGCGTGGTAAGGGCATCACTCGAGAACGGCACCCTAATTGCGTAACGCGCGATCAATCATAATCTGAATCATTTTAAAACAGATTGCTAATCCATTGCTTCATAAGTTCGGAAAATGTGTCTGCTCAACAACGTAAATAACGCAATGAACATTGTTGAACTGTCAAAATGAAACAGATTGTGATTGATCGTGTGTTATGCAATTAGGGTGCCGATTTGGCTATTTTTTGTTTTAAATAGATTGTTAATTGTCCGCAAAACTGAAAGGGGGTTTTTCTATGGGTTTTTTGTATGAACTCAAGACTATATTAAAATTTTGACAGGATAACGTGTGTCGGATCAGTTAGTATAACTTAAAAAAAAAAACATCCAAATTGAGAACCTCCTCCTTTTTTGAAGTTGGTCAATAAAACTGTTTGATAGTAGGTACTGAAACTACTGTATTGTCTAATACAATAAAAAAAAGATAATGTTTATGTTTAAAAACTTTTTTAAAATAAAAATGTAATATCCAAACCTAAAAAATTGGCCTTCTGGTAATGTACCAAATACTCTGGCGGCATTGTCACGCCGTGTTGTATAGTAATACTTAATACTTAGCCTATGGACAAATATATGTACCTATACATAGAATTAACTCCTGTGTGAATGAACTGGCATACATCGCTTAAAAAATCTCTAATAAATAGGAACACTAAACACTACACACAAAGATACGCCTCATAACACGCTACACACACACCCATACAACACAACTAACATTACACTCACGAACATGAACACACACACCTCTTTGCCATCCACACCCCTACACTTTCTCCATACCTCCATCCATCCATCCATCCATGCTCAAATAAATCTAAAATTACTAAGCTAACTCACATTTTTGTTTAATGGTAGACTAATATCGACACTCGAAACCTGAGATCCATCATTAATTTACAGCTCGGTCGAATCACTGTCTCCTAAGATACAGGCCATCCCTACTTTAGGAGACAGGATTTATCTTTTGTTAATATAGACAATTGTTATTTTTTTTACCCTTGTGTCCATTGTTAGTTGAATAAGTCTTAGCATGTAACTAGTATACAACCTATGTCTATAATATCCTTGGATCAATAAACTTATTATCTCCTTTATTTCACTATGTACATATAAATTATATTTTTAAATATTAGGATATAAACAAAAAATATAAAAACATTTAAAAATATAAAAAATAGTAGTAGCCCACCGGTATCGGGAAAAGGGTCCAAGCTACCGGTGGTCAGGGCTCCAAAGAGAGGAACCTCCTAACAATGCGGGTCGTGTCCAGAAGTACCGCTTTCTGAATCAAGCCCTTGATCCAGCTGCCCAACGAGAGCCTCCTTAGATGTTGGTCGAGGCTCTTGGCTATTAACCCATTGGCTGTCACGACTATCGGCACAATGATCGCTGAGTCCACATCCCACATGTCGACAACCTCGTGAGCCAAGTCAAGATACTTGATTTGTTTATCTTTCTCGGCTTTCACGAGGTTCTCGTCATGCGGGACGGCTATGTCAACAATCATTGCGCGCCGCTCTGATCGATCCACCACCACTATATCAGGCTTATTGGCAACAATAGTCCTGTCAGTGATGATGGATCGATCCCAGTACAATGTGATATTACCATTCTCGAGAACTGGGTCGGGCACATACCTATAGTACGGCACTTCCGATTCCACAAGGTTGTATTTCAAAGCAAGTTGCTGATGGATTATCCTGGCTACAAGGTTGTGTCTATGCAAGTATTCTCCGTTAGCTAGACGAGAACACCCGGAGATGATATGCCTGATTGATTCTCCCGGCCGGTGGCATGCCCGACAAATGTCAACCGTGCCGTCTTTGACAATAAATCTCCGGTAATTGTTCGTCATCATAACTTCGTCCATAATTGCACAGACAAAACCTTCGGTTTCTCCAAAAAGGTCACCGAAACGCAGCCAGGCTACGGACGCTAGTAAATCTACATCAGGGCCATGTAGGGCCCGGAAAAAGCGTCCGTGAAGCTCCTTACTCTGCCATACCTCCATGCGATCATTAATGTCAAGCACTACTGGTTTGCGCCAGTTCTCTTTACCTAAGGAGAGTGGAGTGAGGTCCTTGTCCACCACGACTACATCTCGATGCATCCCCACGTCGGTTTCTAGGAAATATTCCCTGAGACTGCATATCTCGCGATTGTGGAGAGTCTTAAACTTAACTTATTATTATTATTATTGTTTTATTTTATATATCTCGGGACCATGGGGTCCCGGTCCTTTGGAAGGCGTACGAGGGGCCGAAGCCAACTCGCAGAGGCTCCTTAGAAAATTTTAATGAAATGTGGCACTAACCGACGATTATCCCTATATGCACTATGAAAGTGCACCCAAGGATAACCCTCGGTTGGTGTAGGACTATTGCAGTATTGGAAAAATAAAAAGTTGTACTATGGGTTTTTGAGGTTAAAGTGGATTGGTTACCAAGAACTATGGAAGAACTATGGCCCCTGCCTGATCAATGTTTTATATATACACGGATAAAATGGCAGGGGGTGACTTGCACACTCAATAATGGGCCCCCGGAAACTGTCGCTAGCACATAGTGACGTAGTGATAAGGGGGCAACATGTCCTGAGGTGCTTGAGGAGTGGAGAGGTATTCCACGGCTTTCAGAACAATCCCAGAGCCCGGAAGATGGTCAAGATCCCTACGAGCACTTACTGGAATACTTCCTTCCCCCGAGCACGTTTGTTATTATTATTATTACTTCATAAACTACCAAATAATACTATGTAGTTGAATAACATCAAAATGAACGATAAATCGCTAATCGCTCCGCTCATTGCAACAATTACAACTTGCACCACAGAAAAAAGTTTTCGATTATAAATATCATTTACTCACGAACGTGCTTCAAACTGTAATTGCTGTAATGAATCAATTCTGCACTATTTATTTATGTTTATCAATATTGGTTTTATGTATTTTTGTTTCTAGCGTGATCATTTTGAACCAGATAATGTTTTGTTAGCATAATCAGCCTTTAATGTTCCCACTGCTGGGACACAGGTCTTCTCTTTGTGGGAGGGAATCACTACATAGTATAAAACAAAGTCGCTTTCTCTGTCCCTTTGAACGCTTAGATCTTTAAAACTACGCAACGGATTTTGATGCGGTTTTTTTAATAGATAGAGTGATTCAAGAGGAAGGTTTATATATATAATACATGCATGCATGTGATGTCGTAAATAAACGCATTTTTTTGCGCTTACTTTTCAAACGCTGGCTGAACCCTACGAGATAGGTCAAAATAATGTACTACAGTATTGTACACCTTAAAAAGGTCTACAAAAAAGTCCGCGATGGTATATGTCTATCTCTTAGGGATAACCCACAATAATCATTTTTTATCACTTTTTACGAGAAATAATGGCTTATTTACGAAGCGATTTTAAGCAATACAGCATTAATCCTTATCCAATTAAGTACCTTAAATACATTGTGCATTTAATATAGATGAATATGGCCCTTACAGCATGTAATTTAAATGAATATTTTCGAAAATATTACAGATTTAAAATGCAGGGACATAGCGGTTGCTGCGGTTCTTGAAATACCTGTACTTAGTATCAGTATTGCACCCGTGCGAAGCCGGGGCGGGTCGCTAGTGGGCTAATAAAATCCACCACGCTGGCCCAGTGTAGATTGGCAGATATGACGTCTTTTTCGAATCTTTAGTTCTAGAACATGGCGATTTCCTCATGATTCCTTCCCCAGTTTGAAAGTATCTTCTCAAAATGGTGAAGGAAAACATTGTAAGGAATAAGCAGTGTCGCAGAAAATATAGCTACCCATTTACTCATTCATCACTCTGTCAGCACATAACTTGCGCAGACGCATACCATTGCCTTAATTGCGAGGGTCAAGTTATTTATTATTTATTTATTAACTCATCATCACTATCATTACAGGAATTTCCTAATTCAATAGTGTGGCCATAATTACAGTGTTATCATTTACCATAACATATTCTATACATCGTATTTTTTGTGAACTCACTCAGAGAACAAGTAAAAAGATCTATGCTGTCTGCTACGTCATTAAGTACACGCAAGATACGCGTTATAGGGGCTATAGTTACGCAAGTTACGCGTTATAGTTGATACGGTGATACCCCATTTAACCGTACCATACATATCACTATTGGTATACATCTATCTGTCTATACTAATAATAAAGCTGATAAAGCTGAAGAGTTTGTTTGTTTGAATTCTAGGTATAATCTCTGAAACAACCAGTCGCATTTGAAAAATTCTTTTTGCATTTGATAGCCAAATCAAAATCAAAAGTAATTTATTCAAATTAGGCTGAGAATCAGCACTTTTCGAACATCAAAATTACAAAAGACAGTTCCCCAAAACGCCCGCCCTTCACCACTTCCTAGTGCTTTCGCTGGAGAGAAGAAGTGGCGCAACAAACTCCCCAGCAGCACAGCTGTCTGCCAATTATTGAGGAAGGCTATAGGCTATCCCTTTGAAAGATAACGATGCTTACAAGCGACAAACCTAATCGGCCGCTAGAACGCCAACGACGACTTTAGGCGACAAATTAATAGATGTGCTACTTTCTAACCCGATATTAAATAAAATGGGTAAGAGGATTAACTTTAAGATTTGTGACTATTTACATCACTAGCATTTTGTAGGTATTTCATAGTAAATAATAGCCTCCCCGACCGATTTCGGTCACGGTGGCCAATCTCAACGGAGATTAGCAGACACAGGTGCACTCCCTCTTCCCTCACTCACTCTCATAGTCCGATGGGACGGCAATCCGACACGACCGGAGATAGATCAGGCGCAGGACCAACAGCGACACGTGCGCACCGAGGCACGGGGGTATCACACCGCCAACTTCCAAACTCCGGGCTGTTACTAAGAAATTCTTAATGGAAAAACTCAATAACACTTTGCCCGACCCCCGATCGAACCCAGGACCCCACGCTCAGCAGTCACGCTTGCGACCACGAGACCAACAACGAGGCAGTAATATAGTAAATAAATTACTTGGCGTAGAGAGCGCTGCGCTTGGCATTCAAAGGGCTAAAATTACGCTATGCCCGGAGCAGAGCAAAAATATAAAAAGCCAGAAAGATCGACAAACGAAAACAGCGCGGGCAAGTCATGCGATGCAAGGGGGTGGGTACGGGTCTAGGAAAGTTTACGCGAACGAAGTCGCGGGCAGAAGCTAGTACCTAATACATATAACACAAGCCCTATTTACCGTCATGCCTTAAGGTGCCCCTTTTCGATATATTTTCTATACAAATTTCGGGAGAATATTACTCCACTGTTTGACATTGTGCATCCAAAGTTATACATGATATCGTTTTGACTTATTATTAATTGTGTCTGTACGGAAACAGAATAGTAAAATAAAAAGCCATTAAAAAGTTATGAGCCAACAAAGATTCGTTTTTCTTGCTATTTCTAACGTAACTTTGGGTGTAATAAGTAATAAAAGAACTGTGAATTCTTCAAAACCAAGTCCGGACCGACAAAGCTCAGTTATCGAAGAGATCAATTAGTGATGTTAGTAGAAAACTGATTGTTACTGCTCTTAGACTCAGATCTGGACACGTTCCATGCAAGAAATTTGCTTTCATGATGAAGAAAATCGATTCACCCAATTGTGAGGAATGTGGAGTTATCGAGGATCTACAACATTTATTGATGGAATGTGTCTAATATGAGTCCAGTAGAAATAATTTAGTAAGGTCCCTGAATTTGAACAGAACTGATGTAGGTATATTTCATAAAATTCTATCCCAACCAAATGGCGACGATGCGAAGGGTTTGTTCAAATTCATGGCTCACGTCCTGTGAAAGTACAATTGTTTAGGATACGATGGGACTGGCATACGCTATGCGTAAAAGCCCCTATAAATAAATAAAGAATAAAAAAAAAAAAGAGATCAATAAACTTTATTTGTAATTGATTTATGCAGTGGTTTTTTCATAAAACTTGATTTTTCGAGGCACTTTTCGATTCTTTTTACGCGCCTATCAGTTCGGAACGGTGTTTCTGTGCGTGAGAACTAAACGTTGTTCGTGTAGACTAGTGTCTAACTGCTCATCACTGACACTCGCACTGTCGGACACGAAGCCAGGCGAGACAGCGTGCTGTTTGGCCATGACCACCAGCGAGTTCGAGCTCGCTACTAGTTTACTCTTAACGGCAACAATCCATGTGAGGTTTAACCACTATAACTAATGAAGACACGTACTAACTGACAGAGTCTCTCATTTACCATTCCTCTCATTAAGATGCGGTTTCGTCTATTAGTGATTCAGTATTTTGTACCTCTGTGTAATGTATATTCAGATGGTTGAGGTAATTCGACCTCTGTCGAGTCAAACAGACAAGTTATTCTCTAACTATTAGGAACTTGGAAATTCGAAGTGTCAAGATTGTGGTCGACATCTGAATCCACGATAACTAAGGGCCAAAGCCGACCTCCCAGAACACGACCTCCCAGAACAGTTAATTACGGGAAACGAAATTGTTGATTTATTTGATTTACTTATTTACAAAAATCAATCTTTAGTCGATTCTGTAATAATCGATATGTTGTAGGTACTTATTTAATCAAAATAATCTCCACTTCTAACCGCCATCTTTATTTTATCTTACTTCTAGTTTGCGCCTTAGTAAAGACGGACGTATAACCTTCCTAGTGACTTTCAATTGGCTTTAATATACTTACAGTTATAAAAAGCCCATAGCTCGTTTTATTTGAGTGTTAGAACCTAGATTTCCTACAGGTTATGGGTCCAGGTTACGTTTTTACTGCAATATAAGTGATTAAATGTAAGTCCGTTACGAACTTTTTTTTTAAATGGATAATTTAAAAACTAAACGTAATATCAAGCCATCCGATGGGAAAAATACAGTGTCTGGAAGTTTAGAATACGGCATTATTAAGTGAAATGGATGTGATAAAAGTTATTGACGACGATCCGATAATTCGATGCAACTTGTAGGAGTAAAATAGCCGGATAGTAAAAAGTGTTATCGTCGAGTATTTATCAGATTCCTGCCTCGGTTTTGAGAAAGAATACGGCGAAAGAAATTTTGAAAAGTTTGGATGTTTTGTATAAACGGCTTTACGAAAAAAAAAAAAAAAATGTTGATTTTAAAACTGCAAGGTGACGTCATACTCGTAAAACATTTTACGATTTGAATCGAATTGTTAGCCGCCGGTGCGAAGTTGGAAGAAACCGTTATGGTAGCTCATTTGTTGCTCATCCTACCCGCAACTTATGATGGCGTGATAACTGCGATCGAAACTTTATCGGAGGATAATTTAACGCTAGCATTCGTTAAAACAAGGCTTTTGGATTATGAAGTCAAGTTGAAAAATTAGTCCAGTGATACCAGCGTCAAAGTTTTGCAAGTTGAACGGAAAAATGTATACGAATTCCGAAAAAGAAAATTCGATAATTCTCAAAATAACGAAGGGAATAATAGCTACTACCAGAAGAATAACAAGCAGAAGAAGAAGTCTCAGTTCTTGAAGTGTCATCAGTGTGGCCGTAAGGGGCATGTGCAAAACGACTGTTTCTACTTCAAAAGAGCTCAACAGCAGCAGCAGAAAAATAAAACAAGGCTGGTCTCGGCAGTTAAGATCAGTGGACCATCCACGTCTAGCAATTTTTCTGGATTTGCTTTTATGATGGGAGACTATCAAGAGGATGGTGTTGAAAGCAAAATTACTTTCCTGTTGGATTCTGGAGCATCGGACCATATGATAAACTGGGAAGATCTTTTCATTAGTCACACTGTTTTTATCAAATTTTCTATTGCTAAAAATTATGAATTTATTTCAGATACCAAAAAGGGATCGATGTATGTGACCAGTGACATGGGCGTTCAAGGAGTTTTGGAGGACGTGCTCTTCTGTGCTGAGGTACCATACAACCTGCTGTCTATATCGAGAATGCAACGTGCCGGGTTGATAGTCATTTTCGACCAGCATGGAGCCCACATAAGTAAGGATAATAAAACCATTATGCAAGGTATGTTGAAGATTAATTTAATTACTGTAGACTTATGGCATCTGTAAATAAGTGTCAATCTGTTGCTCAAGTATGCAGTAATAAAAATATGTACAAAGTATGACATTAACGCTTTAGTCATATTAGTAAAAATAAATTAATCGAAATTAAAAATAATAAAATGGTTGATGACACCAGCCAAATCGAAACTGTAATGCCAGATGATGAGTTGTGTGAGGCCTGTATAAATGAGAAACAGAGTCGACATCCATTCAATCAGGTTAAAGATAAAAGTTATGTTAAACGGCAATTATTTGTTGTGCACTCAGATGTTTGTGGACCTATTGCTGGACCAACTAACGACAACAAAAACTACTTTTTACTTTTTGTTGATGAGTATGCGCGTTGTTGTATTACGTGCCTATTGGTCTATAAATCAGATGTGTTCGCTGCTTTTTGGGATATCGTGGCTAAAAGCGAAGCTAGGTTGGGTTGAGATTGGTCAACTTATACTGTGATAATGGTGGCGAATATCTATCGACTGAAATGAAAATGTATTGTGTAGAGTGAGGGATATCTTATCATTGAACAGTTCCGAGAAAACCACAGTTGAATGGCTTTCTGAACGTATGGTCAGAGCCATTACTGAAAAATCTCGTTCCATGTTAAACGGTGCTCAATTAGACAAAGTGTTTGGGGCGATGGAGTACTTATTGACTGCTGTTTATTTAATTAATTTGAGCCCAACTAAAGCTTTGAAACTTTCAAAAACACCATTCGAAATGTGGCATGATTAAATATTTGAAGGTATTTGGTTCAACTGTTTACGTTCATAATAAAATCAGTAACACCAAGTTTGATGAAAAATTATGGAAACTATACTAGTGGGTTATGAACCAAACGGCTATAAAGTTTGGAACCCAGAATGCGAATAATACGTAGTAGTCAGGGATGTTATTGTCGATGAGACTGGTTTTCTTCAATCCAGGCCAGACCTTAAGTCTGAAGGGAATATTAAAAAAATTCTCACGGCAAAACTGATGATGATCCAAGTCAGTGCCGGTAAAGTCTCATAATTCTGACAGTTTAAAATCAGATACACCTAAATCTGATGGGCACAAGTGTCCTAGTAAAATTCGCAAATTAAACCATGATAATTTAATTAAATCGGAGCAAATAGTTGATACACTTTCTGGTAACCCGTCTTCACCAAAATAAAACACAGTAATCCTGAAGTTAGAAGAAGCAATAGGCTCAAGAAAATCGTCCACCTATTTCGTATATGTAATGAAGACGATGATGATGATTACACTTTGTGTGCTCATTCTATTAAAATATGTTATAGGTATATTATAGGTATATTATGGTATATTATGGTATATTATGTATATATTATGTATAGGTATATTATGGTGTTATAATATTATTATAATATATGATTCTTTGTAAAATACCAAATTCATTAGAAGAGATCAAAACTCGAGAGATCTCAGTGGGAAAGCGCCATTAGGGACGAATTAAATTCTCTAAAGTTAAATAATACTTGGACTTTCGTACCAAGACCTGAAAATAAAAACATTGTCGGTCGTAAATGGATATATACTGTAAAACATGATGAATTTGGAAAACCTTTAGAAAAGTTAGTTCATAATAATATGGACGTCAAAACCGCCTTCTTAAATGGCAAATTAAAGGAAAATATTTATATGAAAGTCCCCGAGGGCTTCTCTTGTCCAGATAAATATGTGTGCAAATTAAATAAAGCATAAATACTTTATTAAATAGCTAGATGTTGGTTTGAAGTTTTCGAACGATCTCTTAAAGAAGGTTTTCAAAATTCTTCAGTCAATAGGTGTATTTGCTAGACAATGGATCTCCATTGTCTAGTAAATAAAAATATTTATGTCGTTCTGCATGTAGATGATTTAGTTATAGTATGCGCTGATATTGAAACAATGAATAATTTTAAAAAGGTATTTAATGAGTAAATTTAAAATGACTGATTTAAAAGAGATAAAATGATGTCTTGGTATACAAATTACATGAATGCAAATGAAATTACATTTGATCAAAGTGCATACATAAAAACAGTATTTAATAAATTTAATATGCACGATCTAAACCTGTCAATACACCCATTGAAAATAAACTTAATTTTGACGCATTCAACTCTGAAGAAAAATATAATGCTTATGTCTAGACGTTATAGGAAGTGTAATGTATGTCATGTTATATACTCGTCCAGATTTAAGTACAAGCGTTGGATGTTTAATGTATGTCATGTTATATACTCGTCCAGATTTAAATACAAGCGTTGGATGTTTAATGTATATCATGTTATGTACTCGTCCAGATTTAAGTACCAGCGTTGGATGTTTAATGTATGTCATGTTATGCACTCGTCCAGATCTAAGTACAACCGTTGGATGTTTAATGTATGTTATGTTATGCACTCGTCCAGATTTAAGTACAACCGTTAATATACTGAGTGAGGCAATGTCATAAGCGAGTGCTCAGGTACTTGAAAGCTACCGTTGATTTAAAATTAAGTTATAAAAGATGTGCTTACAATAATATTCTATGTGGTTACGTAGATTAAGATTGGGGTGGCAGAGATTCAAATGACAGGAAAAGTACAACTGGGTATTTAGTTAAGCTCTTTGAGCACTGTTCTGTAGCCTGGAGTACAAAGAAACAAATGTCAGTTGCTGCCTCTTCAACAGAGGCGGAATATATGGCATTGTATAAAGCTGTTAGGGAGGCATTATGGCCTAAATCACTAACAGTCTGTCTTAATACTAGATAGATATCGATAAATCTATCATAATCTATGAGAATAACAATGGCTGTATAAGCATTGCAAATAATCCAACCAATCACAAACGTACAACACATTTTGATATAAAGTATAATTTTTCTAGGGAACAGATTGAGAAAAATGTAATAAAACTAAATTACATTCCAATAGGTCAACAATTGGCAGATGTTCTGACCAAGCCATTACCTGCTATCACTTTTCAAAAGTTGAGAAGCATGATGGGCTTAGAATAAGATTCTGATATTTTTTTTTATTAATTTAATTATTATTTAGAATGATTTAATGAAGTGGTCTGATTAAGGTTTTCTCTGGGTTTTCCTTAATCCTTAGAACAAATGTTAGACCATTAATTGTATTTCCCAGCAAACACTAGGAAGTGAATATGTTCCAGTCAATTAAGTATTTACTTTGATTTATTTTATTTGTATAATTGGTAGATTAATTTTTGAGGGGGCGTGTTGATTTATTTGATTTACTTATTTACAAAAATCAATCTTTAGTCGATTCTGTAATAATCGATATGTTGTAGGTACTTATTTAATCAAAATAATCTCCACTTCTAACCGCCATCTTTATTTTATCTTACTTCTAGTTTGCGCCTTAGTAAAGACGGACGTATAACCTTCCTAGTGACTTTCAATTGGCTTTAATATACTTACAGTTATAAAAAGCCCACAGCTCGTTTTATTTGAGTGTTAGAACCTAGATTTCCTACAGAAATATTGAATTTGAAGGTGTTAAAATGTACAATAAAATACCCATGGAAATAAAAGAAGCGAAAAGCATTTCTTATTTTAAAAATCAACTTAAATCGTACATAATGTGTCAATAACAATAATAATATAAAAATACTAGCATTAGCAAGTGTTCATGCAAACAAACAATAATAAAAATAAAAGTTCTTTAATTTGTCAGTACTCTGCCTTGAATGCCACATCTAGTAAAAATAACAAAAAATAACATCTAACTTTACATCCGTGTTTACTTGGTTGGTGGTTTGTTTTTTTTTATCACTACCTTCCTATTCATTATTGTTTTATCGCAAAAACAAAAATGAATGAAAAAAAAGTTAAATTAGTTAAATTTTTTCAAACCACAAAGCACACACGCTTTTATTAGCATCTGCGATCGGCGATTTAGCCGCTTTTTAGAAGCTAAATGCATCGATTCAGTCGCAAAATCGCAGATCGCCGTTGCTAAAAGTAGCGTGTGTGTTTTGACCCTAACTCGGTAAACATACTGCTGGGACACAGGCCTCCTCTTGGCGAGAGGGAGTGGGCCGTAATCCACCACACGGACCCAGCGCGGGTTGGTAAATGTCACATGTCTTTGAATTTTTGGCTCTAGGACATGCCGGTTTCCTCATGATGGTTTCCTTTACCATTTTGGGAGCAGTGGTGGCCACTGCGCTTCACTTTATGTGAATTATTTCATCACCACTCCTCTCGAAACGGTGAAGGAAAACATCGTGAGGAAACCGGCATGTCCTAGAACCAAAAATTCGAAGACGTGACATCTACCAACACGCACTGGGCCCGCGTTGTGGATCTTTTTACACACATTCACAGCGTGTTTGTATACTTTGTAACCACAAGTAAAGCGCGCGTCACTTCGTGAGATAAAAATACTGAAATAAAAACTTTTTAACAAAAAAAAAAACCGACTTCCATAAAAAACACTACAAAGTGAAAAATAACTTTGATTTCGGAAGTCGGTGTCTTTGGATCTGTATTTTAGTTTATTGCCACCGACTTCCGAAATCAAAGTTATTTTTCACTTTGTAGTGTTTTTTATGGAAGTCGGTTTTTTTTTTGTTAAAAAGTTTTTATTTCTCGCTTTTTAGTGGGACTGTTTATAATGCATCAAGCTCATCGCCTTTTACAAAATATTACTTTTCCCGATACAGGGACGTTAATTGATGAGGAGTTCTCCTGGTACTCTACCATCAGCTCCATTTCACCATTCGCATTCTGAGGAGCATAAATTGCTTAGCAACCATATTAAAGTAATCGAATCGCAACCTGTGAAATACTTATTATTGAGTAGTCCCGGTGGCCATCTGTGGTCTTCATCATCAGTTTTACTTCACTAAATTTTGCTTTCCGAAGGCAAATGCACGAGTTAGTATAAATAATACCCGAATCGCTATAGGTGTGCCTATAATATTTGAAGAGTTCCTTCGATTTCTCTAGGATCCCGCTGATAATCCTGGCAGCATCAGGCCAGACTTATGTCAACATTGCATTGAACTTAAAATTTAATCCTGTTTAAAATGAGCCCAAACACGACTACGGTGCTGTAATTTCAAGGTTTGTACTTTTTCTGATGCTCCTGGCATCAGCATCAAGTCTCTGTGTAGGTACTTCGGTGTTTCTCATTAACAGTACGTTTATCCACACATCGAGCCCTTTTCAATGAGCCTAAACACGATATATCTGCTGTTAGTTGTCGAGGAGTTAGGTACTCTGCAGACTATCCTGACTGCAGCATCAGGTCATGACTTGATGATCATGAGACCAAATGTGGCAAATGCCCTATCAAACATCAAAACAATTTACTAAAACTGTCCTTGTCTGTTCGAGTAACTTCTTACTGTTAAGGAGTTGTACCTTCCATCATCAGCTCAGCTACCTGAGATGGTGACAACCATACGCAAATACACAAGATACTTCATAAAATATGTGAAAAACAATAAGTGAGCCTGTAAAATTTGAGGGTTGCCCTCAATTTCTCTAAGATCCCATCATCAGATCCTAACTTGGTGACAATGGGACCACCTCAGAACTATCTACTTTCGAACAAAAAAAGAATTTTGAAAATCCGTCGACAATTGGCGGAGTATTCGATGAACAAACATACAAAAAAAAAAAAAAAAAAACATACAAACATCCGAACATAGTACCTCCTCCTTTTTGTGAAGTCGGTAATAAAAGTATCTATGCACTGTCATTTTCAAATGTTGCAATCAAATCAAATCAAATCAAAATCGTTTATTTGCATAAAATGTGGTAGGTACAAAAGATGATAATTATGTAAAATTGAAATGCAAAGACACATTCTGCCATGTAATGATGGCATGCAAATATTTAATACATGAAGCAGGTATGTATGTATTAACAACATACAGTATTAAACTATTATGGAAGTCAAATTATTATCAAAGGAACATAACTAATTTTAAAAATATTACAATGCATTTCTGAAGTGGTAGGACTGACAAGATTTTTTGTTCAGAAATTCGCCGATGCAGGGGACTGCTATGCTGATGATTAAATTCCGGTTGAAATTATTAACACGAACACCGTGACACACGTGCCGCCAACATCAAATTAATATGCAAGATAATAACCACTCATATTTAACTCATGTTGTACGTGTGTTGGGTAGTCAAATAATTTTGATTTCACTCTCCAAAATGTGTTAGGCCGTGTTCAAACGACACGCGCCGACCACGCACACGCGTTGTGCACGCCTTACACCCGCGCTCGGCACGCGCAAAATTAGCGTATACATCCAAGGCTTACGGGTATCAAGGCGTACGGGGTGGGTGCAACGCGTGTGCAGGGAAATGCTAGGTTGGCGCGAGGCGGGCGCGTGGCATGTGCGGTTGGACTTCGATAAATGCAATTTGAGATCTATTGATTTGTTGTAAGACTCAAATTATATACAAAAAATTCATAAGCGAGTTAGACGCGGGTGCTGACGCGCGTGGCGTGCACTTAGCGGGCGCGTGTTGTTTGAATGCAGCCTTACTGGCGCTCACCAGAATCAACAGATTTCTCCGTAGTAGACCAGCGGGGTAATTACGTATAACACACGTAAGATGACAATTGATCGCAATGACTTCCATTGTTACAGTTCAGATTTCAGCCACGTCCATTGCATTATTTATTTAGCTGAGCTGACGAATTTTTCAAAGATACGAGTAGAAAGAAAGAAAAATGTGTTTATTGGCATTACAGCAAAATAAATACACCTTAAAACTTAAATAGTATTTATTTTACAATTATAATTTTTGTAATTATTAATATAAACAATTTAACCAGATAACAATTAAAAATGCAATAATTAAATCTATACTAATATTATAAAGCTGAAGAGTTTGTTTGTTTGTTTGTTTGTTTGTTTGTACGCGCTAATCTCAGGAACTACTGGTCCGATTTGATAGATAGCCCATTCATCGAGGAAGGCTATAGGCTATATATCATCACGCTAAAACCAATAGGAGCGGAGCACCAATGAAGAATGTTTCAAAATCGGGGGATTTTTTTCCTATTGAGAGCTTCCGCTGCGTGCGCTGCGTAAACGGTTAAAGTTTCGCAAAAATCATATATGACAGAATTGTTTCCCTTTAAAAGCTTTAAAAAAAAGTCCGCGACAGCATATGTCTATCTTTTAAGGTTAGCTCACTATAACCTCTTTTATGCTAACCTTTATTCTAAAATAATGCATTATTTGCGAAGGTGTTTTTATAAACATGGTATTAATCCTTATCCAAATAAATACGTTATTCATCACATGTATTTAATTTTGAACAAAATTGCCTCTGACATCATTTGATTTCAATGCATATCTTAAGAGATATCATAGTTTTAAAATAATACTAATAATAAAGCTGAAGAGTTTGTTTGTTTGAAACACGGTTTGAAAGCTCTAAATCTGGAAGTATTGGTCGCATATATAAAAATATTTATGCGTTTGATAGCCCAGTTCTTGAGGAAGGCTATATTCTATTAAACTTCACGCTAGGACCCTTAGGAGTTGAGCAAAAAGAAAAAAAGTCTGAAGTTTTCGCCAAGCGAAAACGAAGTAATAGCGCAGGCCGGCGACACGTTGCGACGGGGTGGGTCGGGGAAACAAAAAAAATGTACGCGGACGAAGTCGCGGGCAGAAGCTAGTCTTAAATAATAATAGCCACAACAACTAGTCAAATAACCCGCCCTTAACTGTTCCCGGGGCAAAGGTCCCATAACGCTTGCTGTATTGCCACATTGGTTGGCAAATGGCTAACCTTTGCACCAAGTACGAGAGCGGAGACACCCGTTTTGTCATGGAGCTGGTGCTCTATCTCACTAATGAGCTTCTTGGCCTCAGTGCCCCAACCACAAACGCGCAACACGATCCTGGTGCGCTAAGCGCCCTTATGGTCAAGCATACAAGCCCATCTCGTCCGCTTAATTTTCCATCGGCGCCGGACTCATCATTTCCAAGGGTAACTGCGTCAGTGGTGGACGTCGCGCTGGCCTTGAGCTCTTTTTATAGTGGCACGGGGGTATCACACTGCCAACTTCCATACTTCGGGCTGAGAAATTTCTAATGGAATAACGCAGTATAATTTTGCCCGATCTTTTTTTTTTGTGAATGGTAAATCATCAAATGACCCCTCCCGCTCAGGGTGGAGCAGAACGGAGTGTCAGACTCTTACTGACTAAGACCCATCCGTGTTCCTTCCTTAGCCCTTTATGTTCCGGGGCAGCGGTAACCCTTTCGGACAATCCCGCTGCCCCGGCAGGCTTCGGCCCTTGCGGGCCCCTTCCTTATGCTGACATCTCTTTGAGGCGCGTGTGGAACACGTACGCGCCGTCCGGCACGGGCCTGGTCCTGATCGGACGGAGAGTTACCCATTACTCTCCGCCCGCCGGCCCGCGCCTACGGTGGCCGGGAGTCGTCTCGCGGCTCCCGACGCCCGGAGCGTCTCCCGCGGCGGCTGGGACGTGAGGCCTTCTCCCTCAGCCGTCCCGCCACCTCCTTTGCTAGCATGACTGCTTCGCAGAAGGAGGTGACTGCCTCCCACTATTTTCGAATCAAACCCAGGGCCCCAAGCACAGCAGTAATCCTTGCGACCAAGAGACCAACGGAACTGTTACGGTCTTATTACAAAAAAATGCTTAAGTACTGGTTTAAACCAAAACTAAAAGGTCTAGGATTGTGACGGTATTAAAGCTAGTACCAGGATCAAAATGTGTCCTGATTACAAAACGAAGACTATCTGAGGATCTCTTAGTACCAAAGAAGGTCCATGGTTCAAATAATATCCACAGATAAGAAACAAAAATGGCATTCTTTCATTCGTTCGTACAGACTTTATTTGAAGCAACGTTCTGTTTCTCTAAATATTTATATTATAATAACACTTGAAATGATTAAATAATTATTTATGAATACAAAAATATGTAACAGATTGTTCATTGTTTAGGTTACAATATAATGAACAAGCACAACTTGTACCTTTGACGTGCTTTTTATAATCAAGTAGTCATATTTTTTAACACCTCTAGCTTGAAATGGAGTGAATTGCATTCGGCGATAGCCCGCGTCATTTGAAGCAAATGTTTGCGTCATTTTTAATAAATAAATGCACTTCTTAATATTATTCTTAGTATTTCTATTACTAACAGTGTGATAGTTGATTTGTTCGTGAGTTGTGTCCGATTAAATCGTGAGCTAGCTAAAAAATGGAACAACAAAAGAAAAAAAAAGGGTGAAAACTGGACTTCTGAAGAAAAATTTAGTAAAACATAATTTTTTAATTATTATTAGGTAAACAATGCTTTGTTTAATCTTATTTAGACTACTTAACGCGGTTGTTCTTATTATTATTCGAAATATTACATGAGCTTATTGCTCAATCAGTACCTACATATTGTAGAAAAGTCCACGAAAACGTCAATAAACATGCAGAAAACTAAAGAGTGGAAGAATCGTATATTCTTCCACTCTTTACTTCTTTCGTCGTAGGATAAATCCTCACATAAAACGAGGAATGTTTTATGTGAACACGTTTTGTGAACCTATACTTATACTTAAAATCTTCGTCACTCAATTCAAAAGGATTTACACAATGAAGATGTTTGTAAGATCGCCAAAACGTCTCCAGCATATCCAAATCCATCCAAGTCAATCATATTAATAGCTATTTATTACGATTTGTAAATTAAAAGACACAATAATAATCAACGCTAACCTAAAAAAAATTAGTACCTATGTCAAATTCATTGTTAAACTAGGGGTCTCGGCGGACTAACTTTAGTACCTTATATAGTTCTAGAACTAGTGATAAACTTCATTTTGTAATAACATTTTATTTAGTCATGGTTTAAACCTAGTGATAATCCCAGTACTAAATTTAGATCGTGTTTTGGAATAAGACGATTAAAGTCATATCACATTTCTCAAGCTACAACAACGAAAAATGCGTGCATAGCAAGCTGCAGTCTTTTGTTGACTACACAATAAACAAGGCCGCCTTATCAGCAAGTTGGCTAAACTTAACGTTGTTGATATGTAATGACGCGCATAGATGGGCAGCTGTGCTGATAACGATAGTGCGGATGGAGTAAACAAATGAGGATGCTGAAGTTCAAACATGACGAGGCATCCAGTTGGCTTGTTGCTAACGTTAATATAACTTGCAATGTTAATGTTTATTCGTGTATTTGTTTCGGGTTTCCTGGTCAGCACCCTAACTGCGAAACAGACTTTCAATCAGAACCTGAATGATTTTTGATACCTTCATCTGTATGAGCCATCATCTCAGTAGTCACTTCTTTCTTCCACACAATATCTCTCTGTAAACTAAGCGTTTTTCAACTCGATATCTCACCGCATGACGAGCTAGCTTTATTTGAGTTCGGATCTGGGGGCTTACGGCTCTCTAAGTCCGTCAACGAAGATCCGGGCCCGCTCGAAAGTAGTTCGAAGCTTCATAAAGAACCCTACACCCAATTAATTAACTTTTACAAACGGGCAAAAACACACCGGGAGTAGGAACAACTGTCAAATCGTGTTGTCTTTAGCATTGCTATCGCGCGGCTGTTCTTATAATGTGAAAGCGGCCGCTAATGGTTAAATTAAGGGCCTATACTACCTCAAATGGCTTAGCATGATCCTCCGTTACGTCGAAAATACTGCAGCATTAATTTTGAAATAAATATATGGTAAAGTTGAGGATTAATGTTAGGTCTTATGTTAGACGAAAACACGATTTCATAAAATTTTCTCGATAGAAAAAAATTCCAAAGTTACCTCTAAACCGAACAATAAACCGCTGGTATTCAAAAAATACTTCAAATTAGATCATGAAACTTTGTATACTAACCGAACTAACTATAAAGCAGGTCTTATGTTATTTACTTTTTTTTAATTACCATTATTTTCACCGTAAAAAGCAAATACCTAAACTATTGGCGCTGCCTGCCGCCTAGCACCGCACTCTGTCCCGCTCTCACTCAGTCCGCGAGCAGTATCGTGCGAGCGAGTTAAAGAGTGAATTTTAGCTGAGGTAGTGTAGGCTCTTAATGAATAACACTTCGCCCGACCTGGAAAACGAACCCTTAAGGTAAGCAGTGGGTAGCGCTTGCGACCAATTAGGCAGACCCCTAAATATCTTCCTACTACTTTCGCATACCACCCATCCATCTTCCACCGCCATGAAAATCCATGATCATAAACAAAACTGATTCCCCAAATCGTAAGTCTTCACCCAAGAACATTCTAACTTGTCTAATTAAATTTAACAAAAGGCTCCCAATTGCTTCTGACCGCTGTATATTAATTTTGGCCCAAAACAAAGACAAATGGAGGCAACTTGATAGCAGCTCGTTAAAGGGTTCTGCAGGGAGTGAACGAGGTACCATTGTCTTGTCGAGGAGCAAGTTGACTTCTGAAGTGAAATGTGGATTGATTAGTTTAGAAAGATACGTTGGTTTACAGGGTCAAATTAAACTAGCTAGCGAAACTCTACAGACGTGATGGTTATTATAATTATGCAGGATGATTTTTTTACCGGTTCCAAATTTTTACATGGTGTTGTACCCATGAATATGAACAACTTTAACTTTGACAATCAGCTGTTTCATACAAAAGTTCAATAACTACTTGACCAAAATGTATGAAACAGCTGATTTTTTTTTCGTGATTTCAGAGTTGGTCCCAAAGTGAAAGTAGTTCATATCGATGGGTAGAACACCATGAAAAAATTTGGAACCGGTAAAAAAAATCAACAAAAAAGATTTAATATTTTTTTTTGGGTTTAAGGTCCGGTGGATGTTTTGTTACTGGAAGTGGAAGTTGAGAAAATCTGTTTTATTTAGTTTTGTCGTGTTGAGATATTGATACCCATCACGTCTGTGAAGTTTACACAATAAAACGCTGATTTGTAAACTTACATTTCAACTGACTACACTAACAGTGGTTGGTGATCCCACGAAAAGAATTGTCTAATTAATTTCTTTTTTGTTTTATCGGCGGAGTTTCGCTAGCTAACTTAATTTGACCCTGTAGGTCTAAACCGTTTCGTTGACTGCCTCGTTGATTTAGTCTATTGTTCGCAAGCACTGTTGTTGAACGTAGTAACTCAACTGTCACTAATGAATGAGACAATTACTTTTTCTATTGTTACCGATCTCTATGAGATTTCTTGACATCTAAAAGGATAAGGTCCTGGGTTCGACTCCCAGGTTGGGCAGAGTTATTGAGTTTTCCATTAGTATTTTGTCAGTGACAGAAAAGATGTCAGCAATAAGGAACCCCTTAAGGGCCGTAGCCTGCCGAGGGAGCGGGATTGTCCGAAACGGTTACCGCTGCCCCGGAACATAAAGGGCTAAGGAAGGAACACGGGTGGGTTTTAGTCAGTAAGAGTCTGACACTCCCTTCTGCTCCACCCTGAGCGGGAGAGGTCATTTGATGATTTCCCATCCACAAAAAAAGGGATGTTCATTTATTACGTAAGACAATTTTGAACACTTTCTTTTTTTCTCCTACGTAAGAAAAAGGAGATTTGGAAGAACCCCCTACGCCCCTTTCAATCTTACGTAAGATCAGTATAGATCTACAAAAATTGCAAAGAAAATATAGCAAAAAAAGTTATCATTTTTGCTTACTTTTGTGATCTTACGTTAGAAAAATCTAGACCCCTTCCACCTTTTTTTTTGGTGGAAAATTTTGAAATTACTTCTTTCTGTGTCCCTATGTTTTTATTTTTACATTAATAGTTGTCTTTGTTTTAATAGGCCTCTGCTGAAAGCACATTTTGGCAGGCCTCACTGCAACGCAAAATCTTCTTACATCTATTTCAAACAACTAGTAGCTGCTGGAACACAGTCCTCCTCTCTGTGAGAGGGGGGAATATGCCGTAATACCTAATCTATCAGGAGGGCCCAGTGCGGGTTGGTAGATATCACAACTTACATGTCTTCGAAATGTTGGTTCTGTTGCATGTCGGTTTCCTCACGATTATTTCTTTCACCGTTTTTGCAGTGAGTTTGCACAGATGCACCGTTTGAGCAGTAGGGATGAAGTAAATTACACAAATTAAAACTCCTGGCTGCGTTCGAACCCACGACGTACAATTCGTAAGTAATAATAATAATAATAAATATTTATTCCTTAAAAGGGTATTTGTAGTAAGTACATATTACAATAAATTAATTAAGCGTAGAACTTATACTAACAAATATTAGCAGGGGTGAACTACTGTTCTCCTAGCTAGGTAGCTGAGCAACCTGTATTAAGGAGAAACAGTTTGCCTCCCCAAATAAAGGTCATAAAAAATAATAATAATTATTATAAGTTGAGCATAGTGCTACGTGGTGTCTCCCAAAACAAGTCGTTAGTTAACTTACGAGTACACACATTCGCAACGTTTTCTGAAGGAATAACTCTGTTTAAAATTCATACTTTAGTTGGTTACAGGTTCGGAAGTTAAAAAAGAAAAATAATAATAATAATAAAAAGAATTAAGTAATGGTAAAAATCAGTTTGTTTTGAGAGGGACGTGATTGAGTATGAGTGAGTGTTTGATTTCTGTGTACTGAGTGTGTATGGGTGTTTGGTGTTAGTGAGAGTGGGTGTTTATGTGCGTGTGCGTGTGTGAGGGTACGTGTGTGAGTGTGTGGGTGTTTGCGAAATTACTATTGGGTTATTAAACGGTTATGTTGTGCCAAAAACGAGAAGTTATGAGAGTGTTTTCAGAAGATCCTCAGTCTCATCATAGGTTTTTAAAAGAAGAAAAGAACGGACGGCAGTTTTGCATTTGGAGTAAGGTAGGCTATAAATAGGTAAGTAAGCGTTAAATTTGTTATAGAGATATGGACCAAGGTAAAAAAAGAATCGTTTGGTAAATTTATAGTACGGTGGTGGAATAGTGCAGACAATATCTTTCCGACGTTTCGAGACTGTAATAAAAGGCGTTAGTCGGTGCTGTAGAAGAATGGTCTGCAAGATAAAATGTTGTCTAACGTTAAGGACCTTCCAATTTTTGTAGAGGGTTGATGTAGGGTACATGATTGGTTTAAACGTAGCTACCTTCAATATAGCTCTGTGGGCTATTTCTAGGTGTTTCATTGTTGTCTTAGCGGCGCCACCCCAACAGGTGATACCATACGTCACAATAGATTGGCATAAGGCGTAGTAGACAGTACGTATCACAGCTGACGTGGCGACGTGTCGTAGATTTTTAAAAATATAAATGAGTTTTCTAACCCTACTTGTAAGAAGATTGATGTGAGTTTTGAAGTTAAGAAACTGGTCTAATGTAATGCCCAGATATTTTATATTGTCTACGCGAGTAATTAATGGGCACTGACATGGTAGAGGTGTTTGGGAGTGTGTGTGGCAGGAGTGGGCTTTTATGACAATTGGAATTTCTGGTTGTGACTTAGGTGAAGTAGAAAAGGTTATAAACTTAGTCTTTGACGTGTTCAATGTAAGAGTGTGAGAAAGTAGCCATTCATTAGCAGAGTTGAAGCCAATTTGTGCTGAATTCTGCAGGTCTGACCACGAGTCGGCTGAGAAAGAAAGAGCAGTATCATCTGCGAATGACACAATTTTAGCATTATTAATGTTTAAATTACAAAGGTCATTAATAAAAGCAAGAAACAGAGTCGGCCCAAGGATACTGCCCTGTGGCACACCATAACAAATAGGGAGATCATCACTTATATGATCACCTATTTTGACTAATTGTGTCCTATTTGTAAGGTAACTGTGAAAGAACTGTAACTGTAAGCCTCTGATACCTAATTTTTCTAGTTTACTTAGAAGTGTGGAAGTCGGAATGGTATCAAAGGCTTTGGCCAGATCAAGGAATATGGTGAGAACTTTTTTATGGGCGTTAAGTTTGTTCACAATAAACCCCGTTAACTCCTGCACCGCGTCAGTAGTACTTTTGTTCTTTCTAAAACCGAACTGCTGGGGAGAGATCAAGTTAAGTTTTTCAAAATAGTGAACTAGTCTCTTGTTGATCAGACGTTCAAGAACCTTCGATAAAGAAGTAAGAACCGCGATGGGGCGGTAATTATTTACGGACTTTTTGTCCCCACCCTTGAAGATTGGGTGTATTATCGCCTTTTTGAATGCAGTTGGAAAGGTCGCAGTCTGGAAACAGAGATTAAAGATGTAATTTAGGACGGGTGCCAAAACGGATGAATATCTTTTTAGTATGGAAGGTGAGATGCCATCAAATCCGGGTGCTGCATTAGTCCTGAGAGAGTTAATAACAGTTATAATCTCGAGCGGATCTGTTTCATCTAGAACGAAAGATGATGACGAATAAGTGGTTTGAGACATAGTTGGTTGTGGCAGGGTGCGGGTCTGCGTAATTTTGTTGGCGAGATTCTTGCCTATTTCTACATAAAAATTATTTACTAAGTTACAGGACTGGGAGGGTGTGTCGTGTGATAGTAGATGAGTGGAAGAATTTCGCGTTTTTGGAGTGTTTGTGATTAAGCAGTTTGTTTGTGTGTAAGTCGGCGTCTTTACCCCTGAAAACCAATTCTCGTAATTTAAAACCACAGAGTTTAAAACGTTCAAAACCTAGTCATAGTCTCATCTCGGCGACAAACAAATGCCAAAAACTTGTCAAATTTTGGGGAAATTATAGGTATTTTTGACAGAGTGAGATCAGACTGTGAACGTTCTTAAAATTGCGAGAATTGCCCCTCAGACCTACCACTGCTCTCACTCTTCAAACTTACCTTATATTGTCCTAAAACTTAGTGGCAGGTCCAAAATAAATACAGCGTGGGTCCCGCAATTTTGTTTCCAATCAAACTGAACCCTTTTTGTGTCCTATTGTTTTACGCCTAAATCAATATTGAACGATTGGCCCTCGAGAGGGATCAACATTCATTCCTAATTATCTGGCCCTGGCACATTCGTGGGTCCGTAGGCCATTTTGTAAAAGGTTGGATTACATATTAATTTAAAGCATTTTGGTTACACGTGTAGTATATAAAAATAATCCAAAATATTTAAGTACTTTTTGCTGGTAATACTTATCACTAGATCACTACATATTATAAAACAAAGTCGCTTTCTCTGTCCCTATATCCCTATGTATGCTTAAATCTTTAAAACTACGCAACGGATTTTGTTGTGGTTTTTTTAATAGATAAAGTGATTCAAGAGGAAGGTTTATATGTATAATACATGTATAATATAGTAGAGAAACACTGATAATTTTAGAGGTTTCTAATGTGATGTCGTAAATAAACCCCTTTTTTGCGCTTACATTGCAAACGCTGGCTGAGTCCTATGAGATACATCAAAATAATGTACTACAGTATTGTACACCTTAAAAAGGTCTACAAAAAAGTCCGCGATGGTATATGTCTATCTCTTAGGGATAACCCACAATAACCATTTTTTTTCTTTACTTTTTACGAGAAATGATGGCTTATTTACGAAGCGATTTTAAGCAATACAGCATTAATCCTTATCCAATTAAGTACCTTAAATACATTGTGCATTTAATATAGATCAATATGGCCCTTTACAGCATGTTATTTAAATTAATATTTTCGAAGATATTACAGATTTAAAATGCAGGGACATAGCGGTTGCTGCGGTATCGGCGGCAGGGGCTGGCGGCAAGTTAAAAAAAAAAAACAATAAATTAATATTATTCATTATTTAATTAAATTTATTAAATTGCATTGCACCCGTGCGAAGCCGGGGCGGGTCGCTAGTACCTAATACATAAATAATAGATAAGCAAAATGTTAGTATCTTATTAGCGATCTCCTGACTCTGCGTAATATAAAACGTGCTTCCACAAACAATTAATTATCCTTAAACAGGGCTTCCTCTCTCCTTTTGCTGTGCCCGACAGGGTCCATAATGATCCAAATCCAAATTATATAGCTACCACCTAAGAACACATCATGGTAAAGCAATAAATATATTGAGTATTGAGTATAGGTATACATGATACAGAAATAACAATTTTTTTATTTTTTTTTATTTTTCATAATAATAATAATAATATCGTTTATTTGCATGAAATATGGTGCTTGCAGATCTTATAATACAATACATAGTACTTCATATTCCGCCTACTAAATTCAGCATGCAAATTTAGATTGTGCCATAATTTTAATAAATTAAATAATAATTGAAGTATGGGAAAATGTCAAGAAATTAAAATACAAATGTCAAACTATGAATATTACAAATGTCAAACTATTAAAATTACACATGTCAAACTATGAAAATTACAAATGTCAAACTATGAAAATTACAAATGTCAAACTCTAAAAATACTAATGTTAGAACTATAAAAATTACAATGTTCAAAATAAGCATACTGGAATGTCAAAGTTAATTTAATTACATTATTCATGTCTGTAATAAATTCCTCTTCGTATTATAATTCACTAGCTTCTGTCCGCGACTTCGTCCGCGTAAATTTTTTTTGTTTCCCCGACCCACCCCGTCGCAACGTGTCGCCGGCCTGCGCTATTACTTCGTTTTCGCTTGGCTTCAAACTTCAGACTTTTTTTCTTTTTGCTCAACTCCTAAGGGTCCTAGCGTCAAGTTTAATAGAATATAGCCTTCCTCAAGAGCTGGGCTATCAAACACAAAAATATTTTTATATATGCGACCAATACTTCCAGAGATTTAGAGCTTTCAAACCGTGTTTCAAACAAACAAACTCTTCAGCTTTATTATTAGTATTATTTTAAAACTATGATATCTCCTAAGATATACATTGAAATCAAATGATGTCAGAGGCAATTTTGTTCAAAATTAAATATATGTGATGAATAACGTATTTATTTGGATAAGGATTAATACCATATTTATAAAAACACCTTCGCAAATAATGCATTATTTTAGAACAAATTTGGTTAGCATAAAAGAGGTCATAGTGAGCTAACCTTAAAAGATAGACATGTGCTGTCGCGGATTTTTTTTTAAAGCTTTTAAAGGGAAACAATTCTGTCATATATGATTTTTGCGAAACTTTAACCGTTTACGCAGCGCATGCAGCGGAAGCTCTCAATAGGAAAAAAATCCTCCGATTTTGAAACATTCTTCATTGGTGCTCCGCTCCTATTAGATTTAGCGTGATGATATATAGCCTATAGCCTTTCTCGAGGAATGGGCTATCTAACACTGAAAGAGTTTTTCAAATCGGACCAGTAGTTCCTGAGATTAGCGCGTTCAAACAAACAAACTCTTCAGCTTTATAATATTAGTATAGATAATACGAAGAGCAATGGCAATTTAATTAGTATTTCGGGTTCCAAAAACCAAATACGGCTTGGCACGAACCCGCGGAGTGAAACGTAGCGTTAATTCCAACGATTTTTGAGTTGAAAATACAACTCTATTGAAGTATTTTTGTTTAAAATGTGACAAGCATAATATTATACCATAGGTCTATGTGAATAAAGTCTTTAAAATAAATCAATATTATGTGCGACACGTGTATTTCCAATTAAAAAATCGTTCGAATTGAAATACCAACGTTTTGAAAATCACACTAATATTATAAAGGCTAAAGTTTGTGTGTGTGTGTGTTTATATGTTTGTTACTTCCTCATGCTCACACGGCTGGACCAATTTTGATAAACTTTTGTATGGAGGTAGCTGACACCCTGGATTAACTTATAGGCTAGTTTTTATCCCTATTTTCCAACGGAATCGAAAACTTATGCGGGAGAAACCGCGGGGCGCGGCTAGTAGAGAAATAGGGAAGATAAAAACATGTGCACCGGCCTCAAATAAATTGTCATAAGGATAGGAGAATGATGATAATGATGAGGATTACTTCGCGCATTCATGCTTCTTGTAAAGAATGAAATATATTACTATACCTAATATACTGACATATGTAAATAACACACCAATACTGGCAAACTGGAGTGTTAGCAAAAACAAATGACGGTTTCCTTTAAATAAATACGGTAAAAGAAAAAACAAATGACGGTCGAAGACGGTCCTATTACACCTATTTACAGGCACGTAGGACTTTTCAAATTCAATTTACAAGATTGGCAACCCAACTGCAAGCTCCTTGAAGAATTTCCAACAGGTGCACCTTTTACCAACATAAGAAAAAAATCGACTTTAATTTTAATTTTGGGCACGTTTCCTGTTGACAGCGATGCGGACGAATTTTTTGATGCCCGTTGATTATTTCCCCTTCTTTTTATATAACTACTTGTACATATTATTATTATAGTAGATTATTTTAAGTCTGTCAATACTTTAATTTTCAAGAAAATACTGATCTCCCAGCAAATGTTTGCGCTTTGGCGATCTATACAAGTACTTACCTGTTTCGTATAACCATGGTTACAAAATTAGAGATTAACAACTCTATGCAATTCCAAAAAACTTTTCATCATTTCACATGGCATGATGCGCCTAGATATATAGGTAACCAAACAGAGACAAAGCTTCATACAAACGTGCAATTATATCGTCGACCGTAGGTTCAATTGAGGTAAGGGACAAGATATCCAATGTCCCTTACCTCAATTGAACCTACGGTCGACGATATATGCACTACGACAAAGCGCGGCAGTCCAAAACTTAGAAGTTTTGCCTCTATTGGGCGATGTTCGCCAATCAACCAACTCAGCCTATCGCAGTCCACTGCTGGACATAGGCCTCTCCCAGGCCGTGCCACATCACTCTATCCTCTGCCTTCCACATCCACTCTATCCCAGCCACCTTTTTAAGGTCATCGGTCCATTTCAGGATGTGGTATTCCGCCGCTTTTGCGGACAAGTGCCACCAGAACGCACAAGGACATAGTGCAAATAAGTGATACTAACATAGTTATTAAGTTTTATTTACTAACAAAGTTGTTACTATATTATTATGTATACTTAGGTTACGGTATGTATCTATGGGTCTTTGTTACCTGAAAATAAATGGTCTATTATTATTATTTAACTGAAGGGCGTCCCAAATTAAAGAAAGAAACGAAAGAAAAATGCATTTATTGATATTACAGCAAAATAAATACACCTTAAAACTATAAAAACAGAAAACAAAGATTATAATATTATAAGTTAAGGTTCGCGAGCACTTTCGCAAGAAGCTGGCAGTATCATCACAACGCTAATATTTTCTCATTGTTTGTCTTATTTCTTTTAATATATTCATTTATTTATGTATATGTATTTGTGCTTATATTTATATGTAATTAGGTATATATTATATTTATAGTTTACATAGGGTTCTGCGTATCTTTATATTTAAAATATTTATTCCTGTAATGATTGCACCTACTACTGTTTGTCTCTGCATCACCCAAAGGTTGACTGGTAGAAAATGCCTATGGCATTAAGTCCGCCTCTGTACATGTATGTGCTTGAAGTATTAAATAAATAAATAAATAAATAAATAATGTCAAAAGGGCCTCAGCTCAGCATAATGTCAGATGACAACACAAGATGTGCCACCTGACGCTGATTTTCGTTGGCCCCGCCGCTTGCCAATTTTCGGCCGCAGAGTATAGAGAGAGTGGCCAACGTAATACCAACACTCCTCCCCTGCGGCCCCACCGCATCCGCCATCAGACGGTGGCGACCCCGTCAAGGCCGCGAAAGGCAGGGAGAGCGGCGCACCGCAATACCGGCACTCCTCTCCCGCCGCGGCCTCCAACCCTCAGCCGCGATGCCTCCCGTACGACATCGCGGCCCGCCTCAGTTGCGATGTCGCCTAAGCGGCACCGCAACTGAGGCGTACGTCGTCGGCTTACAGGCAAAAGCCCTCCTCGGGTTCCTCTTCGCTTCACCGTGGGTGATCAAGCCGCCGTGGCTTGATCACCCACAAAATTACATAAGACAGTCCGTCTTATGTAAATTTGACGTTCGAAAAATGCCGACTCTCAGCATAATTTGAATAAATAACTTTTGATTTTGACGTTCGTACTAATTCGGAAATATAACGAAGCGCAAATCTTTCGCAGTTTAACTGTAATACCTAATTGTGTTCTTGCCGTTAAGTTGGCAGCATGTTAAAATCCCTTAAGTACTAGTTATTAGCTTGTAAAGAAACTGGTTTCAGTACTTAAAGCTTTAAGTTCATGTTTAATAGCTTTTTCATTACTTAAGTACCTACGGCCTTGGAGTGCAGATTTATAGCCGTAGTGAAAAACAGGTTTTATGTTATGTTTAGGATCTGACTTTAAGCACAGAATACTTAATAGTACTACATACAGATTGGAGACTCACTTCCCCGCGCTTATATTAGATACCGCACCTCACCCCGCACTTCGAGGTATTCGTCGCCGACTCTAGCTAGGGCGCTCGCATAGAACCGCAGCACTGTACTGCTGATAGGAACACACGGAACACACAATTTTGGGATTTAAAAGTTTATTTGAGTCTTAATCACGATGTTAGATATTGTGATGCTTTTCTGAATTTGTATTTACTGTTTGTAAGATTTTGCATTTTTATGCGATTCCATGCATTTTCCATACGATTTAATAACCGATTATTTATAGATAGGTAAGTCATATAAACGAAATATTTTAATGTAAGCAATATTTACTTAGGTACTTACCTTATTTTGTCATTATTGATTGAATAATACCTCTTTTACATAATAACTATTATAATATTATTTTTATTTCATTACGAACCCGCTAGATAAACAATTGAACGCCGCTCGTACTTACAAGGTCACGTATTCTTTCTTGTCGTCCTCGTCGTCGTCGTTCAACCGCCATTTTTTACGCTACACACGACAGCCAACCCTACTAGAGTTCACGTACACATTTGCACGTGTACAAACGTCATTTGGTTATGTAGTAGTAATAGGTAATTATTTTGCGAGCGTTGTATGGAGTGTCCGAGATGTGCTTTAAGCTTAGGTTACTTAGAGTTTTCATCACCATCATCGTCATCTGCTTAGCTGGGTCGGCATCCAGTCTAACCGGAATAAATTTAACATGGTGCTGCCCATCAGATAGGCAGTCACTCCATGGAGGTCAGATTCTGACCTCCACAAACTGGTAATGCGATAGGACTTGGTAGGACTGTTTAGTTCTACTTGTAGCTACAATTTATAAATGAGAAATTGTGTTTGTTGGTACATAGCCTTTTCTGATAGATAATAAATAACATCCTCCCCGACCGATTTCGGTCACGGTGGTCAATCTCAACGGAGATTAGCCAGGTACGCAGGAGATATTATAGTGCACAAGTGTGCGCGCAGACACAGGTGCACTCTCTGTTCCTTTACTCTCATACTCGTAGTCCGATGGGACGGCAATCCGACACGATCGGAGAGAGATCAGGCGCAGGACCAACGGCTTTACGTGCTTTCCGAGGCACGGGGTATTAAACCGCCAACTTCCAAACTCCGGACTGTTACTAAGAAAGATAAAGATAAGATAGATAAGAAAGAGAAAGATAAATATAAGAGTTTCATTATAATCCTTAAAACGGAATATAGTGGCCACTTTTATCCGTTTTAAGGATTATAATGAAACTAAACAATTGTTAGGTTTTGTTCCTTTTTAATAAATAGTTTTTAAAGATAATTGCTAAAATGAGTTAATTCAGTTAGGATTTTTGTTTTATATAAATATATGTTTTAAATATTACTAAAGGAATGTTGTGTAAACGATTCATTTCTATTGTTTGGGAATGTCAACTTTTGATTTAACATTGATTGGTGCATAGGTCGCTCTGCGATTGGTTATCGACATGACATTGGTATCGCCCGATGTCGTGGGCCAACTGGAGAGCGGGATTTGCCGCGGGCATGTTGGGGGTTCGTGGGCTAGGAGCGGGTGCGCGGACGACATTCGCTCCTGGACCATCGATCGCGACATTCGATTAGAATCGGTTCCAAAGAAAGATGTAATAATAACAATAAGTATAACATAGTTGTTTTGTACTAAACTTATTAAAACTAAGTGAACAGTTTGAGTTTGTATTCATACAATCTTCCCAGCTAGAATAGTAAGTATCCCTTTGAGAGTCGTGACCGCTGAGGCTGCTAAGTTTACACTTCAGAAGTGGGATGCACCCAAAACGTAAGTACACGCCCAAATTGTATCTCTATTTTGTTGATGTGATTATAATATTAACTTGAGACCTAAGAGCAATTTTAGGATATTGTGTAAATTTCGTATCAATGCGCTCTCGTTTCTAGATTTTGTCATCTTTAGTACTACTGCTGAAAGTTATTCTGTTGAAGTCTTATAATCACATTTTGTTTATAATTAATGTTATTAATTTTTGTGGGTCTGTTGACCCATATTAGCGTGTCAATTTTAGTTAGTGTATACCCTTTTACACTATTCCGTGTTACTACTACTATGGAAGACGTAACGGGACGGCTAATAAACAGTTGAATTAACATATTGTGGTCCGGGTTCGAATTCCAGTCAGTAGCCAAATCGCAAGTTTGGAATCAAATGGTTGAGGTGGATGTCGGGAAACCCCTTTAAAACAAATGTAATATAATCAAATATAAAGTTTTTTCTGTAGTTTTTAATGTAGATCTTTTAAAGTTTAGCATTATTGGGTTGAGACGACGCTTACCAAGCAGCGCGTCACCCGTCACCTCCTACGATAAGTAGAACCGATGCGAGCTAAGCACTTGACGCCGCATACCGCATTTATCGCTTTTGGGAGTTAAGTGTTCTTACTTGGAACAAAGGTGTCTATGTTTTATTTTTAGAACAGGATGAGTTAGATTTCTGTGTTTGTATAAGAAATACCAATCTTTATTCCCCAAAAAAAAAATGCATAATGCTCAACTAAAACGATATATCTGTACCCTATTCTGTTGTCCAATGGTATTTATAGAAAGATTAAACGGACGCTTGGAGTTGGTGTCTGTCTGCAATCACTAACGTCTCAATAGGTTACAACTTTATCCAGTTCTCAAATTCGTTTATCGTGAGATTTCAGTCAATTTTAAAATCACCGCGTCAACGGAGGGTCGTGACTCCGGGTCGCAGGGAGCCCCACGCTGCCACGCGGAGCCGAAGTCAGCTGCGAAGTCGAAGCCCCGAGCCGGACATCGAGCTGAGCCGTGACCGGCTTCGAATGCTGGAGAATGAAGTACGGCGGGAACGCGACCGCGTGCGCGCCGCCGAAAACCTGCACCACGCGTCGCGTCGCAGTGACGAGCCGCGAGCGGATAGCCGTCTACGCAGCGTCTCCACGTCAGCACGGCGCCGGGGCGCCGAGCGACGAGCAGAGCAATGCGTGGAGCGTGGACCACGACAGCACGACCGTGCAGAACGGATTGGAAGGTCACGTAGCCATTCTTTTTCGAAAAGAGATTTTATTGATATCATTAGGAACTCGGGGGATGGTCTCTCATTCATTACCACATGTAAACCAAAGCTCACCACAGCCACTACAGAGAATTGATCATAAAAATATATTGCCAAACTTTGATCCGTCGTCCAAAAATCAGCGAATGGACGTGTGGTTAAAAAAAGGTGAATGAGTGCGCTTCGGTATACGGTTGGGATGAAAGATCCACAACTCATTTCGCTATGCAAAAGTTGCAAGGTCTGGCCAAGACGTGGTACGAAAGTCTAAATGCTGTTAATATTATTATATTGTCTATTTACTTGGCAAGAATGGCAAGAGAAGCAATTGAACGCGTTTACTTGCGAACAGAACTACGGCCAGACCTTGGAAGATATGATTAAAAGAAAACGCGAATATAACGAATCCATAGAGGTGTATTACTATGAAAAATTAAGACTAGTGAATCAATCCGATATAGTAGGTACCCGCGCAGCAGAATGCAAAATACATTGCATCACAGATAAGACACTTAAATCAGGAGCTTTAGCACAGCGCTGTACCCATCCCGATTAGCTGTTACTCAGTAAAAGGGACTATAATCAACCTGGTCCAGAACGTTTTCACGCTAAGAATAGGAATTTTGATACGAGTGATTCTCACGTTTCCAATACAGCGAGCGCTACACCTAGCGCCTGACCGAGTCACGTCAGGGTTTGCTACAATTGTAAGGAAAGGGGACATAGTTTCTTGCACTGCGCTAAGCCGTTGGTGAAGTGCACGCGTTATAATAAGGTCGGACACACCGCGGAAAAGTGTTTTAGTAAGTCACATAACAAAGTAACAAACACTAGTGGTGCAGCGCAGAAAACTATGAGAATTGATTTTATAAACAACTAGCGGCCCGTCCCGGCTTCGCATGGGTGGACATTTATTTTTTCTAAACATTTTATTTTTTTTGCAATTAAAAAAAAAAAACCGATATTAATCAGTGATAATGTAGCGTTCAAACGGTGAAAGAATTTTTAAAATCGGTCTAGTACTTTTTGAGCCAATTCGTTACAAACATACTTACATACAAATCTTTCCTCTTTATAATATTATAATTAAAAATTAATATAGATTAATATAGATGAATATTATGTACTTAGATCTTTTAAAGATTTCGGGAGCGACGTTACCTAGATTAGGGAATCAGTTGCCAGGAAACTAGGTGTATCTCACGATAATGTCCCCACACTAATGGAAGGATTTGGTAATAGCGTGGTCCAGTCGCTAAGAAATCTGACTCTTGAAATGAGTGTCGATGAGTAGAGGCTAGAGTTACTTGCAAAGCTGTGGCCGACCATTTATTAGAGGTCCCTGTACTTACGGGACAAACGTTCACGGAGCAATCTCGCATATCGGTATATAAAGATAGAAACAAATTGCAATTCTATAATATTGGGAATAAATTGCCTTGTTATGAACTTGCTGATGACAGTGATATTTGTTGAGGTTTTCAGCATCTAGTACAATTGATATCTATGGTCCTGCACCAGTTGAAGTGGAGTGACGTTTTGCGCCTGAGCCGTCTCAGCTTGCGTTCGATGGAAATGTTCTTTTGAAAAATAGCGTAGCGGGAAAGCATAACGATCAGTATTTCATCGTTGGAGGACTTCATCATTCGATCAATGGGCGTATTAACGTATTGGTTGTACCCTGTTTAGGTTTTCGCAGAATTTCATCTAAACTAATCTTTTGTCGTGCTGAGAGAGTCGACGTTGTGAATCGAGTTGTAAATGAACCGGCAATTGAGTCAATAGTTGGGCAGTGATTCGATGAAAGTCAGCTGCGTGTAGGTAAAGGTGTATCTGAAAATGTAAGACAAACTCTTATACAGATACTTGAGAAATATCACCGTTATTTCCCCTCGTGCTTGAAGGACTTAGGATGTACCAGCATCACCGAGATGAGCACAGAACTTAACAGTCAGCGTCTAGTTGTTTATCGCCCATACAGGTTGTCGCATCACGAGAGGGAAAAGGTGCGTTCTATGGTTGGAGATATGTTAGATGTTGGCGTGATACGAGAATCTGTTTCCAAGTATGCTAGCCCAATTCTACTCGTATGTAAAAAGGATGGTTCCGCAAGATTGTGTGTAGATTTTCGTATGTTGAATTCAGTGACTGTCAAAGAAAGGTTATCACCGATTGCAGCGCATTGCTTTCTACATTCTCAAACCGGGACTTAATCTCAAAGATAGCACGGTGGTAGCTGACACTACAGAAATTTAACTGTACTGTCGAATATAGGGCTGGAGTAAAAATGAGTCAGGTTGAAGCATTGTCTCGAAATCCTGTCGGTCCGTCGGAATCTTTCGAGGATCCGTTTCCGACGATAATGACAATTAGTAACGAAGATTGGCTTTGTACGCTTCAATTAGGCGACTCTGAGCTGCATCAGATAATGGATATTTTGAATAGTAATCTAGACGAAAAAGGCCTATTATACATTAAACAGAATTATGTCATTAGATACAATAGATTATTTCGCTATTTAGACAGTGAAGAGGAATAGGTCAAATGGGTAGTACCAAAAGAGGCAAGGTGGCAAGTATTTAAGCTCAATCACGACGACATTGGACATTTCGGCATTGAGAAGATTTTGAAGAGGATAAAAAAAAAATATTATTGGTTCCTCAAAATATCCAGGTTCGTCAAGAAGTATGTGGGCGCTTGCAATCAGTGCGCATATAAAAAAAAAAAACAACACAAGCACTCACGAAGGGTTACTGCACCCCATCACAAAGGTAGAGATTCCATTCCGCACGCTTCATGTGGACCACTTTGAGCCCTTTGTGAAGTCAAATAGAGGTTTTATTCACCTATTCGTGGTTGCGGACGGTCGAGCGTTACAACCGCACCATTCTCGATTTCCTGAACGCGTTAAGCGCTCGACGTGGTGAAAAGAGCTGGGACAGCCATCATTTGGGTAAAATTCAATGGGGGCTCAACAATAACATTAAAAAAAAAACCACAGGAAGAACACCTTCAGAGGTAATGTTCGGAACCTGTATGAGCAGTGAGATTAATCCCATGCTTAATGTTGTCACAGTAGTAACTTGCAATAGGGATGGTTTATCGGATATACGCAACGAAGTTAAGGATAGTATAAATAGAGAGCAGGCAAAACAAATGGATAGGTATGATAGAAATAGAAAACTCGCGCGCACCTACAGTGAAGGTGAGCTTGTTAAAATGACAAAGACTTGTTTTAGTAACAACGGACAGAGTAAAAAAAAAAAACTAATGCCTTCTTTCGTAGGACCATACCGTGTTAGTAAGGTTCTAGGTATGGACCGTTATGTTGTAGCACCGATACCGGGACTACTCGATACAGGAAACAGACGCCCAACAACTGTCGCTGCGGACCGCATGAAACCGTGGATCCAGTTGAGCGCTCTAGAGATCGACAAAGATGATGTTGATGATAGCTGCGATAGTGACGACAGTAATATTGGCAATAATTAGAGTTAGAATATGAGCACCTTACTTATTGGGTTGTGTTGAAATGAAGACTATATTATGTACAGAATATTATTTGTTGTTTCAGATCAAGTACGCGAGAATCGATTGGTTCGTGGCTTGATGGAAAAAGTGCAAAAGCAAGTCCTATCGGCTGCCATCACGAGCATAAATCGATCGGCTCGTGAGGGCGCCGCTAGGCAAACTGATTCGAGGCTTGATGCATAACCTGCACAAGCAAGTCCTATCGGCTGCCATCACGAGCATAAATCGATCGGCTCGTGAGGGCGCCGCTAGGCAACCTGATTAGAGGCTTGATGCAAAACGTGCACAAGTAAGTCCTACGGCTGCCATCACGAGCATAAATCGATCGGCTCGTGAGGGCGTCGCTAGGCATCCTGATTAATTGATCGTTCAGGATATTAGGGCACCCTGATTAATCGATCGTTCAGGGATCTAGTTTGTTTCACGACATAATCGATCGGTCGTGGACTTACTCTTAGATATTTCGTGACCCAATTAATCGATCGTTTGGGTTCACCATGCTTCGATCCGGCAAATCGATTGCTGATGGATCATCGTCTGCGTAGCCACGAGCAACGAGCAACGAGGTTGGGGTTGGCTTCCAGTCTAGCAGGATGCAGCTGAATACCTGATGCTGATTGATGAATTGCTGATGGATATCGTTAAACCTTTCCTGTGTTACAATGTTTCCAAAAAGAAAAAAAAAAACATATTTTCTACAGTTGTATCATCGGTAAGGCCATTTTGTCTTCACTACTTTGTTTGTTTGTTAGTTCATTAAATGTAATTTATAAGTAGCAGTACTAGTAGTTATTAATTATTAAGTAGATATTGTAATAAGTTCAAACAACTGGTTGAAAACTCGATTGTCCAAACAGCTCAAAAATGCTATTTTGTCTTCACTATTTTGTTTGATTGTTGTTAGTTCATTAAAAGTAATTAATAAGTAGCAGTAGTAGTATGTTGTTATTAATTATTATTGTAATAAGTTCAAGCAACTGGTCAGAATCGGATTGTTAGGTTTCCACCTGGAGTCGTGTGCAGGGACGCACACGATGTCAGGACGGACGATTGTTAGGTTTTGTTCCTTTTTAATAAATAGTTTTTAAAGATAATTGCTAAAATGAGTTAATTCAGTTAGGATTTTTGTTTTATATAAATATATGTTTTAAATATTACTAAAGGAATGTTGTGTAAACGATTCATTTCTATTGTTTGGGAATGTCAACTTTTGATTTAACATTGATTGGTGCATAGGTCGCTCTGCGATTGGTTATCGACATGACATTGGTATCGCCCGATGTCGTGGGCCAACTGGAGAGCGGGATTTGCCGCGGGCATGTTGGGGGTTCGTGGGCTAGGAGCGGGTGCGCGGACGACATTCGCTCCTGGACCATCGATCGCGACATTCGATTAGAATCGGTTCCAAAGAAAGATGTAATAATAACAATAAGTATAACATAGTTGTTTTGTACTAAACTTATTAAAACTAAGTGAACAGTTTGAGTTTGTATTCATACAATCTTCCCAGCTAGAATAGTAAGTATCCCTTTGAGAGTCGTGACCGCTGAGGCTGCTAAGTTTACACAATATAAAACTGCCGTTTCTAATAATATTAACGTATAATCTTGTGAAGCACAACTTAACGTGCTTATTTTCTGCATTTTCATTCTAAATTGTATGAAATAACCAAACAAACGATGAGGGCGCCACTGTACGGTTCGGCACAGTCTTATGAAATCAGTTATAAATAATAGACACATTTTAATAAAACTCCTTTTGACTGGTGACGTCGCATCGCATCGCCAGCCCGCACTATTACTTCGTTTTCGCTTAGCATTCTTTCTATTTTTCTTTTTGCTCGGCTGCAAAGGTTTGTAGCGTAATGTTTAAATAGCCTATAACTTTCCTCAAAAATTGGGCTATTAAATGCAAAAAATTATAGTTCCATACATTAGCGCGTCCAAACAAACACAATCTTTAGCTTGAAACTAGCTTCTGCCCGCAACTTTGTCCGCGTGAAATTTCTTGGTCCCCCGACCCATCCCGTCGCATCGCATCGCGTCAGCTGACCGAGCTATTACTTCGTTTTCATTAAGAGTTCTTTCTGACTCCTTGCTCTGTTGTTAAGGGTCCCAGCGTGATGTTAAGTAGACTTTCTTCCAAGAATTGGGCTATCAAATACAAAAAGAATTTTACAAATCCGACTGTTCCAGAGATTAGCGGGTTCAAACAAACATAAATTAGTATATCTGTTGTTGTTATTGCAAAGATAACGTAAATAAAGATAAGCTGTTTATAGGTCAACGGTTGAATGTTTACGTCGAAAGGTCAGCGGACCATAAACCGAGCTACCTATCAGTGTCGAAGGGTGAATTTATAACAGAGGTAAGCCGGAGTAAAAAAAAATGTCAATAAACCGATTCATTATAATATTTCAATGATGAATTGACTATAGAATGGTTGTGTTCTGAATTTTCGAAGGGAAGCCGGCGGGAATCGAGTTGTATGGTACCTTCGCCACTGCTACCTCAATAAATCTGCCTAGCCTTTTCCCAACTTTGTTGGGGTCGGCTTCCAGTCTAACCCGATGCAGCTGAATACCAGTATTTTACATGGAGCGACTGCCTATCTGACCTCCACGACCCAGTTACTTTGTAATACGATACGTCTTGGTAGACTTTGTTGGCAGACTTTTGAGCTTCTGACTACCCATAACGACTGTCAAAAATCTACGAATGACCAACGGCTTCAAATTATTCTAGTTAGTAAATTAGTCTAGCGAAGAACAGGTTTTGCTGATACTTTGTTGTTTTCGTTTTTTTTTTTTGTTTTTAATATGTATTTGATCAAATCAAATCATTTATTTCTTTGCAAACATGGGTATAGTACATAGTTGTTTTATGATAAAATTGTCCATATTTTCCGGTCACATGGGCATGCAAAGGTTTACACTTCCAAAAAAAAAAAAACAAGTGGCAGATCATGGGAAATACAATATTACTTAAATATAATATAAAAAAAATTCAGCGTGGTTAAAAAAATAAAATAAAATAAGAGGATCACAATAATTCAATCAATCAGTCAATCAGAGTAACATTATGTCAATCAGTTAGTGAAATAATCATTAAGGAAATCGTCAATCGTGTAATAAGTTTTCATAATTAAAAATTCGTATAGCGCCCTTATAAATTTGAATGTGGTCATACTTTTTATAATATTAGATACTCTATTATATATGGGTGGGGCAATACCAAAAATTTTTTTTTTCAATAGTGCGGTTTTACATTTTGATTACTTGCTTATATATTTATTTATAAGTAGAAAAAGGATGTATTAGGTATGTTGAAACTGTGTGTACTATCCGTCACTTGTCTCTAAGGGCCTTTTTATTGTAATGCGTGTTTGCGCCCCCGTGCAGGCCAGGCACGCATGTATGCTTGTTGGCTTGTTGCGGCCGCACGCAGAGCAGATTATTTTCGCCAGCCGCCACAGTATTGTGCGTGTCGCCAGGAAGAGAACTCGTGTCAAAATTAATGTATAAAAAATAATTGTTGCTAATACAACGTGCGTGCGACCCGCTTGACAGTAAAAACAACACTGACCGTCAAGGTTCGCCACACGCACACGGGCGGCACGCATCCGTGCGAGCCACCCGCGCTCCGCCCGTGTGCCGCGTGCGTGTGGCACGCATGACAATAAAAACATGTATGATACGATAGGTTGCGGGCAGCATGCATGCGTGCCTGGCCTGCACGCGGGTGCAAACACGCATAACAATAAAAAGGCCCTTAAGGTTCATTAGAAAACCAGCGTCAGACAGCATCTGTCTGGCATTAATGCTGAAATAAACCTTTTTGGCATAGCCGTGAGGCACGCACTATTATTTTTATTTTGTTATTTTTGTATTTTGTTTTTCGGTCGTAAGTTCGAACCCCGTCAGGCGCTTTACTTTTTGTAAATTATTTCATCACCATTGCTCTTAAAACGGTGAAGGAATACATCGTGAGGAAACCGGCATGTCTTAGAACCAAAACATTCGAAGACATGTGACATCTACCAACCCGCACTGGGCCCGCGTGATGTATTACGGCCCACTCCCTCTCATAGAGAGGAGGCCTGTGTCCCAGCAGTGGGAACATTATAGGCTGATTTATGTATTTTGTTTTTGAAAGAAAGAAAGAAAAAGTATTTATTGCGAAGGAGGATGACAAACTAAACTAAACACGGTCTAAATTAAAATAACAAATTAATTTAAAAAATAAAAAGTAACAAAAAGAAAAATGAAACAGAAAGTCCTTTATGAGGCCAAAAGGCTCCTATCTCAGCATGATGCTGCTGGAACTGTGTCCAAATGAACTTTATTCTTTCTTTAGTTAGTCACCCATTCACGAATCGTAGCTTGATTTTCGATCGACACGTTATCATTTAGCCACGAGCCCTCCTTCCTCCCTATCAAGATATAAAATTCATTGTTTTCAGAAATTAGGAGCGACTGTGATTACAGCTGTGAAATTTCACAGCCTGTTCCTTTTATTCGTGATAATTTAATGTCAATAAGGGTTGATTTTTCCAACGCCAGATAATTTTATCGGAGGAATAATTTAGAATTTTTGACAGTTCTCCCGAAATCTCTCAGACGCTAATTTTATTCCACGAATAAAATTTATCTGTCGATTGAAAAATTAATCCTAAAACTATTGTACTTAAGGCGCGGGCCCACCGCGGTGCATGCTGTGCACGAGCACGCGGCGCATTTTAGCTGCGTGTATTAATTTGGTTGACAACGTGGGTCTACGTTTCCACTGGAGTACACGAAGACGACCCACGACTATGTATAGCGTGGTACGGCGCACGGAGAGGCTACGCACGTGCCACTGCAATCCACGGACACAGGCTTCACTGCGGGAGGTGGGACGGGCGGGGAAGCGAGCGACGCCTCAGCCATTTTGGTCATATTCGTGTACTCCAGTGAAAACGTAGACCCACGTCGACAGCGTTGAGCTATGAAACCGCCTATTCGAGCAAGCCACGCATATATCAATGACGTCAATTCATGCGTAGCCTCTCCGTGGGTTGCAGTGGACACAACCACATACATTTTCTTACAAAGCGAAGCTTAATACACGTGCGTAGCCTCTCCGTGCGCCCCGGTGGGCCCGCGCCTTTACTCACAGACAGACACAGACTGCCTCGTTGGTCTAGTGGTTGCAAGGACTACTTTGAGTATGAAGTCTCGGGTTTAATTCTCAGTTCGGGCAATTTTTTTTTCCTATCAGAAATAATGCTGATGGAAAAACCCCTACAACACTTGTCCCGACCCCGGGTCGCACCTAGGACTTCATTCTCTGATCTAGGACTTGTATACGAGACCAACGAGGTAGTTGAAAACGTTAACAAACTAAACTAAATTTAAGTTCAGTGCATCTTTTTCTTTCTATTTCAATATGAAAAGGACAGAAGATAAATATTAGTTTAGTCCCGTCAAATTAGATAATCCATAGACAAGTTTAGACGTGATTAAAAAATTGGTTACTATAAATACGTCGATTTACGTCAGGCGTTGACTAATTTGACAGGACGAAACTAATATTTATCTTCTGTCCTTTTCATATTGAAATAGAAAGAAAAGATGCACTGTACTTCAATTTAGTTTAGTTTGTGAACAACAGAATAGAAAGAAAGAAAGAAAGAAAGAAAAAGTATTTATTGCGACTCGTACAGGAGGATCACAAACTAAATTAAACACAGTCTAAATTAAAATACTAAAATAAAAACTAAAAAATTTAGAAAGTAACAAAAAGAAAAATGAAACAAAAAGTCCTATACGAGGCCAATAGGCTCCTATCTCAGCATGATGCTGCGATATTTAAAAATAAATATCGCAGCGCTGGTATTCTGATAGGGCCCGAATAGGGGCCACTGTCAACTAAGTACAGTCAACAAAAGAAATAAGTATGCGGGTCGTCGTATATAGTTGTAGAACCGATGGATGTTGTCGACTGAAAATTAATTTGTTTTATGAGCTGTTTGTTTTCTATTAATAAAATTAAATTTTATTCGAGAACATCCATCGGTTTCTTACTAAACTTGAACTATATTCGACGATCCTGAATACCTTTTTTTTTTATTGCTGATTGGGCCCGCTCTTGACCTCAATCACGCCTGATGGAAAGCGATGGATGAGGTCTGTGATGGAACGAGCGTGCCCAGAAGATGCCTAAGGCACTGGAACTCCTACGCATCGACGAAACGCAGCAGGCTGCTTGACGCCGGACTCCGGTGGGAGGGTGGTCGCAAACCAGGCGGGCGTTAGCCCTTCCACCGCAAGGGAAGAATTGGCCAGTCAAATAAGGTGTTGGGCGTGACTGTCCAGGATGCGCTGAGCGCTCGGTTCAGTTGAGTAACTGGCGGAACAAACTGCGCTACACGAGGAGGCTTCTTCATGCATCCCATATCTCTTTTGTTGACTGAATCTGCGAAACAAAATCCACGGTACTCGTAAACTGCACGTTTGATCTTATTACTAACTTGTGTCTTACGAAATAACACCGAGCATCTCGCAATAACGCCATTTTTATGTATTTATTATTATTATATTATTACATGTGGACGTTTTGATGGCCCATTCGGCGCAGGTGACTCTTATATTGAAGGTATAACCACCAGACTAAGTGTGTAACATGTGGGGTGGCTTTGGCTTCCAATGGGACATTATTTGAGGGGAAATATTTAACTGCAATTTACCTTTAATAAACTCGCGCGCTAAATATGAAATATTGAATAGCGTTAACATATGAGTTTTTATCGACTATGCCGACCACGGAGTTGTCGACCGCACAGTGGCGTCCTCATCGTTTGTTTGGTTATTTCATACAATTTAGAATGAAAATGCAGAAAATAAGCACGTTAAGTTGTGCTTCAAAAGATTATACGTTAATATTATTAGAAACGGTGGTTCTACATTGTTTAGTTTTATTATAATCCTTAAAACGGAATATAGTGGCCACTGTTATCCGTTTTAAGGACTAAACAATAAGACTAAACAATAAAAAACTACCGTTTCTAATAATATTAACGTATAATCTTGTGAAGCACAACTTAACGTGCTTATTTTTTGCATTTTAATTTTAAATTGTATGAAATAACCAAACAAAAGATGAGGGCGCCACTGTGCGGTCGGCATAGTCTTATGGGGACTACATGACCTAAACGCAGAAAACGCAAGTTTTATAATACCTAAAACTATATGTTCGACTACAGTAAACTTAATCAGAAAAATATATGATATTCTTCAGGATATATGCTAGTTAGATAGTGTGTTGAAAACATAATATAACTAATTTGATACGATAGAAAAAAATCAAGAAGATACCTCTATAAACTTTATTTTCACAATAAAAACCATACTAAGGGACCATTCAAGTATTACGTAAGAAGATTATTTGCAATGTTTAGCCCCCCCCCCCCCTCCCACTCGTCAGCAAAAGCAAGCAAAGCGCTTACCCTCCCATGCTTACGTAAACATTAGTACATGCATTTTTCAATGACTTCTGGTCTTTATTGATTCATGAGCAGCAGTTATTGCGTTTCGTTTTCAAGCATAGACTAGTAGGGTTGCCATACGTGTTCAAACCAAAATCGACTAAATTTTTTAGGAAATCCGAAAAAGTAAGAAAATAAATACTGCTGACGTAATCAACATACAGACCCCCCATCCCCCATGTCATCAAAAATAAGCAAAGCAATGAACGTAGTGCTTACGTAATACGTGAATCGTCCATATACGAGCACTCTGATTTATTCTCAGATTATTCTACAAGCAACATAACTAAACCCAATAGTGTTTTATTTTTTTAGTCCAAACAATAGATTTTTTGCAAAAAGATAATTGCTTTATATTTTTCAATAAATTACCAGCGTTGTGTCATCGTGCTTCTCTTTCTTTCCTATGCTGTCCGACAGTGACCGCGCTTTTTAAATTCATAAGATTTGATGAGTAGCATAGATAATATACAATCTCAAGCAAGCACTTTGTAAATTATTTCATCACCAGTGCTCTCAAAACGGTGAAAGAAAACATTGTGAGGAAACCGGCATGTCCTGGAACCAAATATTCAAAGGCATTTGACATCCGCCAAACCGCACGGGACCCGCGTGGTGGATTATGGCCTACTTCCTCTCACCGAGACGAGGCCTGTGACCCAGCAGTTGAACATTATAGTCTGATTATGCTTATAATAAATATTTACATAATCAATTTAGGGTGGCGTATGACGTCATTTTCGGGACCGATGGGACCCGTTAGCGAGCCTGTTCGTGTATTCGGGTCCATTCGGGGCCGTTTCCAAAGTATAGCATGTATTATTGTTAATGGGTAACAATTACTTATGTTCTATATTAAAGAAAACCTCATTGAATCAACCCACACCCTATACGTAATCCCTTATCAAAACATATTTTCAAACGGCTTTCCATTACATCACAATGAAGACAATCTTTAGAAAAACAACTCCGAAGCATAAAATATATGCAAGCAAAAACACGTAAAACGGGTTCACTGTAAAAAAAAGAAACAGACATTGGCCTCGATTCTGTTGTTCACAAACTAAATTAAATTTAAGTTCAGTGCATCTTTTTCTTTTTATTTCATTATGAAAAGGACAGAAGATAAATATTAGTTTAGTCCTGTCAAATTAGTCAGCGCCTGACGTAAATTGACGTATTTTTAGTAGCCAATTTTTTAATCTCGTCTTACTTGTCTATGGATTATCTAATTTGACAGGACTAAACTAATATTTTATCTTCTGTCCTTTTCGTAATGAAATAGAAAGAAAAAGATGCACTAAACTTAAATTTAGTTTAGTTTGTGAACAATAGAATCGGGGCCATTGATACATGATCTGACTATCGCAGAAAACCATCGCTGGGGCATCTCTGTCTCGCATAGGGTCGTAGCATTATGCTGAGCTATGGCCGTTTTGCGTGGATGTGACGATTTTTCCCCCAACTTAATCTTTTTCGTGTTTATCTTCTTTCTTTGCGTTATGTTTACCGCAAATAAACTTTTTTTTTCTTTCTTTGGTCGCTTCTCACTGCATTTTGGCGTTTCCTGGCTAAATAGTCTTGCATTTTTCAACTAATTTATATATTGAAAAATTTTTTTCACCGTTTGTCAGTATCTGCCTTACAATAGAGATAAAAGCATAATGGCATTCCAGTTGGGCCACAAGCAAAAATAAAGCTCCCAATAAAGGAATTCTTGCGCCAAAGCAATACCACCCAAAGATTGATATACATATATACAGGGTGACTTTTCAATGACCAGCCAAATTTAAGGATGTGGTACAGACCATCAAACTAAACAACTTTCGCCATGGGACCAACATCGTAATCGCGAATAATAATTCAGCCATCCCATACGTTTAGGTCGAGTAGGTATTGAAGTTTTCTATGGGACAGTTGATAAATTTTTCGCGATTACGATGTTGGTCCCATGGAGAAAGTTGTTTAGTTTGATGGTCTGTACCACATCCTTAAATTTGGCTGGTCATTGAAAAGTAACCCTGCATACTAAAATGTATAACGAAGGTATTTGAATTTCTTCGTTATCAGAATGCACATAATGGGTAACCGAAATTATATTTGAAAATACTTAGCGCTGATTTTTTCATCGCTAGATAACTTTCATTCGAGGAATAAAATTGAAGTTTGACAGTTTTGACAGTTTTTGTATGAATTAACTGTCAAAGTTTAAAAATTATTCCTCGAATAAAGTTATCAGATGATTGAAAAATTGGCCCCTAATAAATTCACTGTCAATAATTAAATAACGTTACTAATAATAGTCGATCAGGGTAAGCTACGCTTGCCGCGGTTGGTATGTGGATGGGTGACCACCTTTACATAACGAGACCCCTCCGTGCCTCGGAAAGCACGTTAAGCCATTGGTCCCGGCTGTCTTTCGTGCATATTTGACAGTCGTTACGGGTAGTCAGAAGCCCGAAAACCAGTCTTACCAAGGGGTATAGTATTACCCAGTCACTGGGTTGCGGAGGTCTGACAGGCAATCGCTCCATGTAAAATACTGGTATTCAGCTGCATCCGGCTAGACTGGAAGCCGACCCCAACATGGTTGGGAAAAGGCTAGGCAGATGATGATGATGATGATGTTACTAATAATCAAAAATAAAGATGGCGAGTCAGTATAGACTCTGCGATATATATCAATGCTCCCAAAGCATTTTTGCCGTCAAGCAGCGTTGCTGTGTTTATGGGGGTACCAGAGGGTGATTATGCAATTTTTTACTTTTTTCAGTTTCGACGGTTTAAAGCAAAGGTGGTATTTGGTCCGCCATACCATAACTTATCCATAGACAATTATTGGCTAAAAACTGTCAAATCAAATCAAATCAAATCAAAATCGTTTATTTGCATATAATGTGGTAGGTACAAGAGATGATAATATGTAAAATTGTAGTGCAAAGACACATTCCGCCATGTAATGATGGCATGCAAATATTTAATACATGAATTAGGTAAGTATGTATTACACCATACAGTATTAAACTAATAAGGAAGTTAAATTATTAAAGGAACATAACTAATTAAAAAAAATATTACAATGCATTTCTGAAGTGGTAGGACTGACAAGATTTTTTATTAAGAAATTCGCCGACAGAATAAAAACTATGTGATATCAACCATTTTTTCAAAATCACATAGAATTTTTTGTAAGGTAGTTCTGTAATCCAGATAGGTAATGAGTTATATATAAGTGGCGCCATATACACGCAGCTGCGCCTGAATAGTTCTATCCTAGGTACAGGAATTTTTCAATAAATACTGTGTTACTTTTCGTTTGTTAAAATTATTTTTAGGTTCAAAGAGTTTAGAATTAAGTTTAAATAATTTTGCAATTTCTTAAATGTAAATACAAGGAACGGTAAGAAGTTTGTATGATTTAAACACTGGTCTACACGATTCAGACCAATCCATGTTAAAGATTGTACGAAGGCATTTTTTTTGTGCTATTAGTATTCTAGATATTTCCGTGGAATTTCCCCAAACAATAATACCATACCGAATAATGGAACAAATATAGGCGTGATACACCATCATCGCAGCTTGTTTAGATGTCTCATTTTTAACTTTTTTAAAGCATAAACAAATCTATTTATTTTCATACATATTTCGTCAATATGTTCTTTCCAGGTGAAGTGTTCATCGAGTGTTATCCCCAGAAATTTTGTTTTGTGTACTTGTTCGACTAATTGGTTGCTATGAGATATTTTAAGTTGGAGGCATTTACTCTTTTGCGTTTTGAAATTTAATATTTTCGTTTTATCTATATTAACTTTTAAGCCATTGTTATCTAACCATGTGATGATGTTATTTAGTGTGTTATTTATATCTGACTCGTAGGTTTCAACGTTCTTACAATCCATAACTACCGTCGTGTCATCAGCAAAAAGGACACAATCTTGTTCTACTGCTTGAGGAAGATCGTTAATATCAGGGACCGAAAACCTGTATAAATTACGGTACCGGTATCGAAGAATTTCGGTTACCTCTACGATTAAGGTAACCGCTATCTGGGTAACCCCAAGAAGAAAAAATATGTTACCTTTATTTAGGTTACCGTTTTAATACCGGTTACCTAAAAATGACCTTGACTACGAGAAAGAAACAGAATATCGCAATGCCGACAATTTGTTGGCATTAGAAAATACATTACTAGGGAGATCGTCGTGCGTGCTGTACCTGTACTGTTTATATTTATTTAGTTCGCCTTTTTGAGGAGTATTTGATTTAAAGTAAAAAAAGGAAATGAACAAATGTAATTAAGATAATATTACATTGTAAATTGGTAAAATACCATTTGTTTATCTTTTTTTCTCATCATTGTAGATGGGCAATCCACCGTGTTTAAACCAAGGTAAACACCCAGAAAATTGGGTGCTTAGGTACTTGATTTGACGAAATTGCATTAGTGATGTTAAAAAATATATGTGATTTTGATTCATCTTACATCATTTTAGACAATATTAGTGGAATCAGGGAGGGTAAAATTAATTGGTATGAGATAAAAACAAAGTTTGAAAAATCACATTTTCTATTATTGAATAGCTTGTGTGGTCACAAGTCTGCAAAGGGATTACTTAGCATTGAAGACTCGAGCATTAGCGTGTTAGTTGTCATTTTCTTCATTTGTAAGTTGATTTAATTGATACCCCTTCATCATAATCATCATCATTTCAGCCGAAAGACGTCCACTGCTGGACATAGGCACCTCAAGCACCTCCACTTCGACTGGTTCTGTGCTTCTCGCATTCAACGTGTTCCTACGGCCTTCACAAAGTCGCCAGTCTACCTTGTGGGAGGCCTTCCAACGCTACTTCTTCCGGTACGCGGTCGCCACTCCCGAACCTTTAGGCCCCATCGGCCATCTGTTCTGCGAGCGATTTGTCCTGCCCACTGCCACTTAAGTTTGGCAATTCTTCGGGCTATGTCGGTTACTTTGGTGCTCCTGCGGATCTCTTCATTTCTAATTAGATCACGCAGGGAAACTCCAAGCATAGCCCTCTCCTCCCTTTGGGTGACATTTAGCCTTTTACGTTTCCGTGTCATAGGCCATTACTGGCAAGTTGCCAGTGGCAACACGCACTGGTCAAAGACTTTCGTCTTGAGACACAGCCGTATGTGGGACGAGAAGATATTGCGTAGCTTCCCGAACGCTGCCCAGCCGAGTCGGATTCGACGGTTGACCTCTTTTTCGAAGTTCGACCTACCCAACAGGACAGTTGGTCCTAGGTAAACATATTCGTTCACGATTTCGAGTGTGGCGTCTCCGATCTTCATGAGAGTGGGCGTTACATGGGCATTTGACATGACCTTCGTTTTGTCCATGTTCATTTTAAAACCCACTCTTTCAGAGGCTCTACTGAGGTCATCGATCATTGTACTGAGGTCCTCCATAGTCTCAGCCATGACTACGATATGGTCGGCAAACCGAAGGTGATTTATTTACTCGCCATTGATGTTAATGCCAGCCCCTTTCTAGTCCAGAACCTTGAAGGCATCCTCCAGTACAGCGCTGAACAGTTTCGGAGAGATAACATCTCCCTGTCTCTCTCAGAAGGATAGATTTCGAGGTCTGGTCCTGGAGTCGGACTGACATAGTGGCATTTTCGTACAGACACTTCAGCACCTCGATGTACTGATAGTCGATCTGGGTCCGTTGAAGAGACTGCAGTACAGCCCATGTCTCGATCGAATCAAAGGCTGTCTCGTAGTCCACAAACGCTAAGCAGAGAAGCAGGTTATACTCTTCGGTCTTCCGTATAACCAGTCGTTGCGTATGTATGTGGTCTACGGTGCTAAACATTTTACGGAATCCGGCTTATTCGGGACGCTGGAAGTCGTAAAACCTGCGCGCGAGACGGTTCGTGATGACCCTTGAAAACAGCTTGTAGATATGGCTCGGAAGTAAGATGGGCCTATAATTCTTAAGAAGGGCATTGTCGTCTTTCTTAAAGAAAAGTATCACCACCTCTGTTCCATGCCAGTGGTGTTTCACCCTCGAGAATGACTGAACCACGCAGCTTCTGAAGGGCCTTAAGCACGGGTTTTCCGACGGCCTTTAGGAGTTCGGCCGTAATTCCATCATCACTCGGCGACTTGTTATTTTTGAGCTGCTTCAGAGCCATCCTAATCTCATACAGGCTGACGTCCGGGATGTCTTCGGTATAGTGTCGGGTAAGTCTAGCTCTCGGGTCGTTTGCCAGATTCGTAACGGGGTTACTTGTTGACGTGTATAACTGTCCTTAGAACCTTTCGATTTCTCTTTAACAGCTGAGGTTTGGCAGACACGATCCTGCCATTATCGGTATTCAGTTTCGTAAGCTGACTCTGCCCTATAGTCACATGTCTAGCAAAGACCTTGGAGCCTTTATTCTGCTCTATCGTGTCCTTAATAATGTTTGTGCTAGGTGCTAGGTGGGAAGGTCAACCCCCCCTCCCTCCCCCTCAAGTACCAACTTCCCCCTCCTGCGGCACTATTCTAAAGTTATACCGACAGAAATATAGATGGGGAACTTAGTCTGGGTAGCTTTCTTGGTGACGGTAAATCATCTGAACATTGTGTCTCACTATCAAAATTTTTTTTCTACCGGCTCCGAGAGCAAAGTCTGTTCTTTTTCTCTCCTACGATTACTTGATAAAAAAATAATTAGATGGGCTATAATACCTATCTACGTAATATTTATTTATTTATTATTATTGTTTTACCATTTATGTAAGCACATCATATATACAGACAAAAAAAAACACACACAGAAAAATAGTTACAAAGGTGACGCTTATTTCATAAGAAATCTCTTCCAGCGAACTTGCGATAGGACAATAAATAGAAAGATGTAGACAGCGTGTGAAAGAGTAAAGGAGACAAAAAAATTGGTTGTCTGTAAAGTCGATTTAAGGACGATAGTTTTACGTGATAACGTCATCGTTTCAAAGAAACATTGATGAATAAATGTGTCACAAGCCAACGCTTGGGCCGCTCGTGCCTCTCTATCGCTTGTTCCGCGCTCTCGCTTGCACGATCAGGCTCAGGCGGAACGTGACACTTTTTCGTGCGTGCAGCCGGTGTTCATCGATTTATAAGACGTTATCACGTCAAAAAAATTCATAAAATCGTAAACAATCCACTTAATAAAAATAAATAAATCTTATGAGAATATACTTACATTCAAATAAACATACATACATACTTACTTCTAAAATAAATATCATTAGAATGTTAATATGTAATTATATCGTAATCAAAATAATAAATACATACACAACTATGATGAAGTGGAAAGATGCGAGTTCTTTTACTCTTTTTTTAAAATCTGCAATCTATAGGTACCTACTCATCATAGAAATCAACTCGGTAGTTTTGACACATACACAGGCGATGCGCGCCCTTTAACTAATGTCGACGGCACGTGTAAGATAGAGGTAATTTTTATTTCGGTAACCGGTATGAATACCGGTTGTATTCAATAGTTAAGAATTAAGGTAACCACCTGTAAAATACCGGTAAATCAATAAAGGTTGTAACCGAAAAAATACCGGTATTGATCGTACCGGTTTCGGTCCCTGGTTAATATACACAAGGAATAACGGTGGCCCTAGAATGCTTCCCTGCGGTACACCAAAGTAATTATGTCGAGGTTGGGAATCAAAATTGTTGATACTGTTACCGTTTTCTTCAAATTTGGTGATTCTCGTGATTTGACTTCTATTCGACAGATATGATTTCAACCATTCTAAGGCTGGACCTCTTATACCGATTTTATTCAATTTATCGAGAAGAATTGAATGATGAACGAAATCGAAAGCTTTGCTTAGGTCTTAGAACAGAGCGGATGTTGTAACTTTAGCGTTAATATTATTTAAAATTGATTTAACTAGATTAAACTCTGCTAGTGAAGTTGATCTGTTCTTCCTAAATCCGTATTGCTCTTTAGCAAGAACATTAAACTTATCGAAGAAAGAGAGAAGTCTTTTGAGCATAATTCTTTCAAAGACCTTCGATAGGATTGGTATCAGAGCAATAGGTCGGTAATTATTTTTATCTGATTTAGAGCCTTTTTTATGGAGTGGTTTTATTACAGATATCTTGAGTTTATCCGGGAAGCAGCCTTGCTCTAATGATAAGTTGATGATATATGAAAGTGGTTCTGCAATGTATTGAGCGATATGTTTTAGAAGGTCTGTAGTAATATCATCATAGCCTTAGTATTATTTAATGTTTTTAATGTGGTAAAAAATTCTTTAGGATTAGCAGGGTTTAGAAATATGCTGTTTTCGTTGCTTTTTATATTACTTTGGTTGTTAGTGTTATTTTGTAAGGCTGTGTTGTTGGATTCAACAATATCAATAAAGAAGTTATTAAACAGGTTTGCGATTTCAGAGCCTGATGTAGCTGTAATACCATTTTCAACTATACTATTAATATATTCACGAGATCTTACGTTACGTGTCCTGGGCAGTCTGCTATTACAATAGTGTCAGAATGGTCTATCATTGATTTCATAATTAAAAAAATTTGGTAATCTAATAATATAACGACGTCATTATGACTTTCCAATGATCAACCACTGACACTCTATTGAAAGAAATGTCATAAAATGGTAATCTCGTACATAATGACAAATGAATAAATGTAATGTTTATTGCTATTTACGAACTTCTTACTACATCAGATTGCAAACACTAATACGTAATATTTAAAAACATATATTAAATGAAATCTAGCATGAAATTTAGTCGTTTTTCTCAGACCACTGACCGACCAATGATCGACTATTATGAATTTAGCAGATTACGAACTTTTAGCAAAATGACAATAGGATCGTGTTGGAATGACGAATTTATAAAAATAGCACACTTGGGCCCCTGCAGACAATATTTTTGCGTAATCCTGTCTTCCCTGTGAGGAGTGGCTCACTGATAACAGCCACGGCTTACGAGTTGTAGGTCAAAAGTTCGAACTCAGACGAGCGCTTTACTTTGTGTAAATCATTCATCACCACTGCTCTCAAAACGGTGAAGGAAAAACATCGTGAGGAAACCGGCATGATTCAAAACCAAAAATTCGAAGACTGTGATATCTACCAACCCGCACTGGGTCCGCGTGGTGGATTATGGCACACTGCCTCTCACCGAGAGAAGTGGGAACAATATAGGCTGACTACCTACTCGTATGCTTTTTTCTCTTAACCAAACCTTCTGTGCTTCCATTTTCATGTGACTCAATTCTCCATAATAAGGGGGCTCCCTTTGTCCTTGGCATGTTTTCGCAATAATTTTCTTTGTGCTACCAACAATAGAGATCAAAATTCTCTGAAAGCTTTCTTCATTGTCCTCACATCGCCCGTATGAGAGTAATTACGTCGGAGCGCAATTTTAGCCCCTAATTGAATATTATTTATTTTTGTCTCGTTCAAAAGGTTATAGGATAAAGATTTCGGGGTCCGTTGTTATGTTGATTTCGGGAATTAGAAAAGGTTTTATTTTGGTTGCGTTGTCCCGAGATTCTAATTTTAAATTGGTGGGTAACCTTCCGGGTTTAATAAAGCGAGTCTTTAAACAGACTCCGGACCCAGGTTGGCAGAAGCAAGGAAAACCTGTTCAGGTGGAGATTCATAGACGACTCCGCCTTGGAGTGTAAATGTGGTGCTGTTCCACAAACGATGGGACATTTAGTATCGTGTTCTGCGTGTCCTGTCAGCTGCACGTTACAGAAACTGATGGACGCTGGTGATGGCGCCAAACACGTAGCCGAATTCTGGGCCGAGTCCATTTAGATTGCTATCGACACGATAAGAATAAGAAGAGCGGGATAGATTATTGCTATCGACACGATAAGAATAAGAAGAGCGGGATAGATTTATAAAATGTCCTCATACAGTTTCAGTCTTTGGTGGGCCAAATACTTAAGGACCGTAGAAATTAGGTGGCCGTAAAACCCAGCTATAAAGAAAAACAAAATTCATTGCAGTTACTTAATAAATCAACAGTAAAATAATACAAAAATGTATTTACAATCTTTTCCCGGTGACATCTTTTGTCTTCAATTAAATTACCTATTTGAGGAATAATTTTTTAACGTTTTTTTATTTGTCTAAACTTTATACAAATCAAGACATTTCTGCGTAGTTATTATTCTGTAAGGGCTCGATCACACGTACCACAACCGCACCAAAACAACACCACAACGATACAACGTGTACGGACGCTAATTTGTATGAAAATAATAAAAATAATATTATAATATATATATATATTTTTTTTTTTAATATTTTTAAATGTTTTTATACTTATTTTATATTTTAAGAAATAGACAAATAAAAGAAATAATAATATTTGTATTGGCAATTTGGTATACAATTTTTTTACTCTGACTTCTGAACTAAGTAATAACACCTGTGTTACAGGAGTCAGTGTCTTCTCCCGTTTATGACACTCTTAAGCAATAATAGTTATAAATAAATAATTTACCAATAATGAAGTAAAGACCTGTTTGCTTTGCATAGTAGACCCCTTTAATACTGAAGAAGCTGTCACAAGTAAAATTAGCTTATGAATCTATTTATGTATATGCTCCAGTTTGGCAGTAAAAAATGTTACCATTTATAAGCGAAATGATTCGTTTTTGTTTATAGACCACGACGGAATCATTTGTTTTTAAAATAAATTTTCGCGGGTTCCCATTTCGATACCGTTCGGATTTCGAATTGTGATATTTTAAAAATAAAGTCCAGAACATACGGTTCAATCAAATTTGATGGAAAGCTGTGCAAATCGAACGTATCGCCGAAATTCAATGATTCACTTTTATGTGTTCGCAATTCAATTTCTTCGTTTCATCCAGGGCCGGCTATATTAGCCGTAGAACCGATGACCTTTGGGGTAGACGTGTTCTTTAGCGGAGAGTGTAGATCGGCAAACGTAAGGTAGGTTGCCCGGCGCCCTCAGGCTAGATGGAACGTCGATCTTCGCAGGATGGCTGGTAGCAGCTGGATGAGATTTGCCGAGAATCTAGGGAAATGGCGTGCAATTGGAGAGGCCTATATCCAGCAGTGGCCTTCTGCAAGCTGATGATGATAATCGAAACTGAACTACAAAGGTGAACCGTATAAGACTAACAATCTGTCTAGCATTTTCCCAACTATGTTGGGGTCGGTTTCCAGTCTAACAGAATGCAGCTGAAAACCAGTATTTGAGTCTATTGTCATCAAAATTCAGACTTTGGGCTGCTACTGAGAAATTCTAGACAACCTGTCCCAACCTGGGAATCGAATCCAGGACTCTAATGATCAGCAGTAGCGCTTGCGACCAGTAGATCCACGAGACACCTACCTCATCATCAACTGCATAGCCTTTTTCCAACTATGTTGGGGTTGGCTTCCAGTCTAATCGGATGCAGCTGAATGGAGCGACTACCTATCTGACCTCCACAATCCAGTTGCTGGTTAATATGTTACCCCTTGGTAAGACTGGTTGTCAGACTTTCGGGCTTCTGACAATCCCTAACGACTGCCAAAGATCTACGAATGACAGCCGGGATCAACGTTTCGAGGACAGGAGGGGTCTCATATGTAATGAATGGTCACCCATCTACGAACCGATTGCGGCAATCGTAGCTTAATGTTCGATAGACCCGTGCGAATATATGATTTAGCCACGAATCCTGAAGGAGCACGAACTGCCGAATGCTACTTTTTTCAAAAAAGATACTTCGTTAAATTAGCTCTTTGTATGTTTGTCCCAGCTGTAATTGAGTCTAGAATTCAGTCTAGCTTTTAGCTCCTCCCGTCTGAATTCACGAGAGTTTTCCCTGATTTTTTTCTTTAGACTCGAGTAATTCGTGAAGAAGGTTCTTGACTCGATAAGTTCGACCCTCGACAAAAAGCGGTTCGATGTAGGAATCCTTTTTTATTGTTTACTGTTTGAAAATCCGATTTTGTCTTGTTGAAACTTGTTTGTACTTAAATATTGAAATGGTTGGATCTTATGTTATTGCAAGCATGTGTATGTATACTTTCCCAGTTTATCTTGGATATTACTGACATAGGTGATGGGTATTTCTTCATCGATGATGATGATGCATTGATAACCATGATTGCTCATTGCGTGTTGGCGATTTAAGACCTCTTTTTATTTATTTTATTATTTTTTTATTTCTGTAACTGCCCGTGACACCACAGCGGGCCCTATCAGAATACCAGCGCTGTGACATTTATTTTTAAATATCGCAGCATCATGTTGAGATAGGAGCCTTTTGGCCTCGTATAGGACTTTCTGTTTCATTTTTATTTTTGTTACCTTTTTATTTTGGTATTTTAATTTAGACTGTGTTTAGTTTAGTTTGTGATCCTCCTGTACGAATCGCAATAAATATTTTTTCTTTCTTTCTTTCTTTGGGCCGGCGCTGACTGACGTCGTGGCACGGCACGGTAGGGCGTGCTTCGGCAGCTCGAAGGGCTCTTTGGTATGACACGGCATGCCAAAGCATGCCGGAGCATGCCGCGTCACGTCGTGGCAGTCTAAGCTGCGCCCCATTCGCCGAAAACACCGCCGCACCCGTTTTAAACCTTATTTCAATTAGTTTAGCCTGCCGATCGATTCTGTAAAATTCTCACCGTGAAAAGTTAGGTGAAGTGAGCTTAGAGAGAACTGTCAAGAGTATCAATCCCTAGCATCAGAATGACACTGACAGCTCACTCCACGTTAACTTCTCCTAAGTTTTCACGGTGAGATGGTTACAGAATCGCACTGCTGGATTTAAGTATGTGGCTCGCGGAGCGAGGTGGCACGCCGCGACAATCCTTGAAATGAAACGGCATGACACGACATGCCACGACGTGCCGCGGTATGACTGTATCGATATAAATAAAGTGAGGTGGACATTTTTGGCAAGGACAAAAAAAAAATCAGCTGGTTTTTTTTCCTGATTTCAAAATTAGTCCCATAGTGAAAGTTGTTCATATTCATGGTTAGAACACCCTGTAAAATCTTTTGAACCGGTAAAAATATAATTCTGTATAATAGCCCTTAGATTAAAATGAAAACCGTCGGACCAAAACACTTTATTGATTTATATCTTTAATTCCTATTGGTACAGACGTCAGCACATCAAGCTACTACAATCTGTCAAATTTATTTAATAGATTTTCAACTTTATCGCTGCAGCATATGGTTCAAAGTTGATTGGGAAAATTTGACAGTTTCGGTAGCTTGATGTGCTGGCGTCTGTACAAGAAAATACAATTCAAAACACTTTCAGTACTTACTAAAACTAATTTATGTTAAAAATCTTTGAAAGTAGCTCATGTACTAGGCATTAATGTTTAACACTGAAAGGGGTATTAAACAGCTAAGTGCTGAGTTTAAAAGTTCACTAGTACGTTAAATGAAAGCTTAAGAAGTTTATCTACACTCATGCTATAAATCCTCTATAAAAGTTTCTGAAACAGCTTATTGCCAACATTAAAACAACCAGTGTCATAGTAACCATAGGTAATATCATCCAAACGAGTGTTATAATGTTGTACGAGTATTAAATTTCATTATGCAACTCCTTTGCTTTTTCGATCCAGCCACATTCTCACTAGTCACTCAATTCGTGGTATCTTTATGAATTAAAAAAAAATATCATGCACGCGCGTTTCACTACCATACCTCGTAATTAAATAAAAAAACTTTAGATTATTCAAAATAGAGTTTTTATAACACTGTACAACACCCTATGGTTCCAGAACCTTTTATAGAGAATTCATATCATGGGTGTCTTGTATGCAATTGTACACCATTAACATTCGTGTTTTAATACCCCTTATTTACAACAGTTGCAAAAATAACTTTTAAGTATCAGCCAGGACCTACTTTCATAAGTAGTTGTTGTAGATTTTCTTGTTTATCTCTCATAACTTTTTTTTTGTTATTTTATATTTTGTTGTATGTATGTATTTATTCATATATTTTTTAGTTATAAATATTTTCTGATTTGTTTTCTGTTATTGCACCTACCGTGTATTGTCTCTGTATCACCCTAAGGTAGACTGGTCCGCCTTTGTACAGTTTTAACTTGTGCATAAAGTTTTGATAAAATAAAAATAAGTATCTATCGTACACACAAATGAGTCCAATTTAATAGGGGGCGAGTCTATTGTCATCAACTGGGCTCAACAGACTTTGGGCTGCTACTGAGAAATTCTAGACAACCTCGCCCAACCTGGGAATCGAATCCAGGACTCTCATGATCAGCAGTAGCGCTTGCGACCAGTAGACCAACGAGGCCGACACCTGCCTCATCATCATCTGCCTAGCCTTTTCCCAACTTTGTTAGGGTTGGCTTCCAGTCTAATCGGCTGCAGCTGAATACCAGTATTTTACATGGAGCGACTGTCTATCTGACCTCCACAAGTTACTAAGACTGGTTGTCAGACTTTCAAAGGACTTTTAAAGACTGGCAAAGGTCCACGAATGACAGCCGGGACCAACGGATTAACGTGCTTTCCGAGGCACGGAGGGGTCTTGATATGTAAAGATGGTCAGCCACCCACAGACCAACCGCGGCAAACGTAGCTTAACCTAATCAATCGACCTGTGCGGCTGTTATTATTTAGCCGCGGGCCCCTCAGACACCTATAAAATTTTTAATCATGATACCGGAGCAAGAATGTTGGGCCACAAAAGGTATGAACGAAAGGCAATTTCATGCAACTGAGATGAGAATGCTAAGAGGGATGTGTGGTGTTAGACGAATGAATAAAATGAGAAATCAGTACATAAGCGGAAGGTTGAAAGTGACACCGGGTGATTGAAAATTATGTGGAAATCGGTTGTTATGAGATGCGGAGAGATTAGGAGAATGTTGTGAGGAAAGTTTTAAGTATGAATATGGATGGTAAGACCAAAGAAACGATGGATGGACTGTGTGAAATATTCAAAGATGACATAGCTGGAAAGGGGGCGACTACTGAGATGGCAATTAATAGAGAACACTGAGCATAAAATGACGCTTGTATTCCTCGATGGGTTCAGCAGTTCTCTATTGGTATAGAGAAGTATGGAAGAAAAAAGAGGTTGCTCTGACTCCAAATAAATTGGGTTAAGTGCAGGAGAATGACGTGATGATTATCAGATTATGAGTACTAGACAATTCAAAAGTGTCCGTGATATTGATTGCCAAGGGAGCAAACAATTATTTAGAACGCGAGAGTGTTTAGAACCCCTCGTTGCGCTCGGGATTCTACTCTAGAATCCTTCGCTCCGCTCTGGATTAAAAGTACGTCACACGAGCTTAAAATAGTGTTGCTCCCGAGGTGGACACTTTACTTTTTATCATCCTCTATGAAAAAACAAGTAAGTGCAACTTATGAATAAGAATAGTACGTTTATTTGTTTACATACAATTTTGAGTAAACAATTAGGAACGAAGGCAGAATACTTTTCGCGCGTTTTTTTATTTTTTCACAAACTTTTTTTTTATTTTGCTCGCGCGCTTTTTTACTTTATAATACAGTCTGTTACTTGTTCATACAATGTTCGTGATTGATCTCTTTGGTGATTAGAACTTTTACTAACAATATCCACATTCCAAATTCAAATCACTTTTAGTCCCCAGGGTTTAAATAGCTATTTTAGTCCCTGTTAATCCTACTACTATTATAAATGTGAAAGTTTGTGAAAATGTAAAATTCTTTGAGTTTGAGTCAAGAAACCACCAACGTTAGATATGTATTATATGTTTAATTAAATCTCGTCTAGCTTGCCTCGTGCCGACAGAGAAGCAGACGCTAATTAATATCCTAAGTTCTTACACGTGACTATAAGCTAGCTTAGGAAACTGTTCAGTTATTGATTGTAGGAAAATAATATACTCATATTACGTAACTAATTATCAACATTGCACGATTATTTGAAATAATTTTCAAGTTTGTGTAGAACAGCTTGTCTGTCCACAAAGGCCTCCTCTGAAGATTGCCACGTATTCCTGTCTCTTGCTATACGACCAGAAAATCCAATTACCCCGCTGGTCATACACGCACGCTGTTGCGAGTACTACCAAGCACCAGAGGGGCAATTCTCGTAATTTTAAGAATGTTCACAGTCTGATCTCAGTCTCAATCTGTCAAAAATACCAATAATTTCCCTATATTTTGACAAGTTTTTGATATTTGTTTGTCGCTGAAATGAGATTGCGACTAGTTTTTGAACGTTTTAAATTACGCGAATTGGCCTTCTGGCATTTCAGAAGAACATCTTTCATTTTAAATTGACTAGCTAAACTCCGCAGTCGCAATGTGTATCGATATCTCATCATCTGCCTAGCCTTTGCCCAACTATGTTGGGGTCGGCTTCCAGTCTAACCGGATGCAGTTGAATACCAGTATTTTACATGGAGCGACTGCCTATCTGACCTTTGCAACCCAGTTACTAGGTAATTCGATACTTCTTGGTATGACTGGTTGTCTGGGCTTCTGACTACCCGTAACGACTGTCAAAGATCCACGAATGACAGCCAGGACCAACGGCTTAACATGCTTTAAAGATGGTCACCCATTCACAGACCAACCGCAGCAAGCGTAGCTTAACCTGATCGATCGACCTGTGCGGTTGTTATTATTTAGCTACGGGAACGATAAAAAAAGATTTGTATTTTTAGAAGGCCAATGATCGCTGTTTTTAATTGAAGTACTAGCTTCTGCCCGCGAGATCACACGTGTGAAATTTCAACCTCCCCCATTCAACCCTCTTTTTTTTTTTAAAAAAAAAAACGTTGCCCCACACTAGGAATTACTCCTGTATCGTGGGTGCGCTTACAAACATTTAAACTCACGTACACAAACAGCCAGACCCGTAACAACTACTTGTAGGTCATACAAATATTTTTTTCCGCGCGGGGATCGAACCCGCGACACGCTGCGCAGCAGTCAACCGCTTAACCACTGCGCCAACCGTGCCGTCAAAGTCTCTTAGCGGTGGAATTTCGAAAAACCCTTTCTTAGTGCATACCTACTCTTCATAAAGAACACACCCTCAAAATTTCATTTCAGTTTACGCTGTGCGTTGATATATCAGTCAGTCAGGTCATTGAATTTTACATATAAGGTGTTACATAATTAACGCAAGACCTCATACACCCCAATTAGAGTCTCGAGTTAAAAGCAAAATGACCAAAACTTACTTTTTTAAAGCTTGCTATTTTTATTAAGAAAATCGTGTTGACACTAGCGTTACTTTATGTATTTAAAATTGGGTGTATTGCCTTGAAATAAGGTTTAATTTTATTTGGCTTAATCGGCGGTTAGTATGAAAAAATACATAAGTAATTATTGAAAAAAGACCTCTATTAAAAATTACTGAAATCGATTCAGTAGTCAATTATGAACAAACTACTTTCAGGACTTGAGTTTATTCTGTTACACCTTGTATAAGTATATAGTTATACATGAGTTGAGAAAAAATAAATTAGCTTCGGAATTTTGCTAAGTGTGTACGTAATGATGCTGTAACTACACCTACTCCATTCGATAATTCTGCCACAACTAACTCCGAAAAAAAAAACAATCCTACAAATCAACTAAGTATGTATCTACATAAAAAACCATTTCAACATTCTCACCTACTAACAGAAAAACGAATCGTAATTCCATTACAAACAGCAGGTACTTAAAAAATAGTCGGTCGTACGCACATTACCTACGCACTGAAATAGATGGGGCAACATTTGACCGAGATCGCACAGGTAAACACTGGCGTTGAATCATATGTGGTTGAGTTAGAAGCGTAAAAGATACGATAATGCGGTCACAGCTTTTGGGAACTATTAAAAACAAATGCTCATCGCACTGCATTTTGTTTTTGCTATTGCAGTAAAAACAAATTATTATTATTATTATTTTTTTAACGTTTCCCCACACTAGGAATTTCTCCTTTAATATGGGTGCGTTTACAAACATTTAAACTCACATACACAAACATCAATTAATTAATCAATCATCAATATAATTATGTAATAGTAATTAATAATTGAGGGGCTCGTGGCTAAATAATAACAGCCGCACAGGTCGATCGATCAGTAGGCCAATTCTGCTAATTTAAAACGTTCAAAATCTAGTGGCAGTCTCATCTCGGCGACAAACAAATGTCAAAAACTTGTCAAAATGTAGGGAAATTTGAAGTATTTTTGACAGATTGAGACTGAGATCAGACTGTGAACGTTCTTAAAAATTACGAGAATTGCCCCTCAGGTTAAGCTACGCTTGCCACGGTTGGTCTGTGGATGGGTGACCATTTTTACATACCGAGACCCCTCCGTGCTTCGGAAAGCACGTTAAGCCGTTGGTCCCGGCTGTCATTCGTGGATATTTGATAGTCGTTACTGGTCGTCAGAAGCCCGAAAGTCTGACAACCAGTCTTACCAAGGGGTATCGTATTACCCAGTAACTTGGTTGTGGAGGTCAGATAGGCAGTCGCTCCATGTAAAACACTGGTATTCAGCTGCATCCGGTTAGACTGGAAGCCGACCCCAACATAGTTGGGAAAAGGCTAGGCAGATGATGAATAATTACTATTAAGTAAATAATCATCATATTCATCATCATCTGCCTATAGCTAGGAGTAGTTATGCCCATAATCAGCCTATAATGTTCCCACTGCTGGGCCACAGGCCTCCTCTCGGTGAGAGATAGTGGGCCGTAATCCACCACGCGGACCCAGTGCTGCACCCTAATTGCGTAACACACTATTACTCTCAATTTGAATAATTTTGAAGCATATTTCTAATCCATTTCTCCATATGTTCGAAAAATGTGTCTTCTCAACAACGCAAACAACGCAATGAATGTTGCTGAACTGTCAAAATGAAACCCATTGCTACTGATAGTGTGTTACGCAATTACCCTGCTGGTTGGTAGATGTCACAGTCATATCTTCGAATTTTTGATTCTGGGACATGTTTTCTCACGAAGTTTTCCTTCGTCGTATTGAGAGCAGTGGTGATGAAATAATTTACACAAAGTGCCTGCTTGGGTTTGAACCCGCGACCTACAACTCGTAAGTCGTTACCACTGGGCCACCGCTGCTCTCTTAAATAAGGCTTTAGTAAGAAGCGTCCGATATCCTATTTACAAAATAAATAATTTCATATCATTTCGTAACACAATACGATAAAGTGGTCACAGCTTTTAGGAAGTTAACATACATTGGCCCCGATTCTGTTGTTCAAAAACTAAACTAAATTTAAGTTCAGTGCATCTTTTTCTTTCTATTTCAATATGAAAAGGACGGAAGATAAATATTAGTCAGCGCCTGACGTAAATTGACGTATTTTTAGTAGCCAATTTTATAATCAAGTCTAAACTTGTCTATGGATTATCTAATTTGACAGGACTAAACTAATATTTATCTTCTGTCCTTTTCATAAAGAAAGAAACTTAAATTTAATTTAGTTTGTGAACAACAGAATCGGGGCCATTATCATTTTGTTTTTATTGCAGTAAAAACAAATAAAGGAAACACCATCACCTACCTAGTTTTTTCCCAACTATTTTGGAGCTTGCTTCCAGTCTAACCGAATGCAGCTGAATACCAGTATGTTTAACCGACTTCAAAAAAGGAGGTTCTGCATTCGACCCGTATGGATGTATGTTGTGTTTGTATGCCCGCGATTTTCTCAAAAACTAATGAACCAATTTTGATAATTCTTTCATTAATGATCTAAATACTTTCAGGAAGGTTTTAGTACATAATACAGTAAGTAATTATTCTTATGTACGAAGTTATATGCATAAATGTACTGCACTCCGGCATTTCTATGCGAATTTTTATGGTTCTTCTAGTCGGTCTTCAATTCTTCAATGCAGTTTGCAATTGCAGATCTGCAATGCTTTTGGTATTGCAGATTTTTCAATGCAGTTTGCAATTGCAGATCTGCAATGCTTTTGGTATTGCAGACCCGACTTCCAAAAAAACACAACAAGGTGAAAAATAACTAACTTCGGAAATCGGTGTCGTTGGTGGTTTTTTGACACCGACTTCCGAAATTAAAGTTATTTTTCACTTTGTTGGGTTTTTTTGGAAGTCGGTTGTTTTTTTTTTTTTTTGTAAAAAAAAAATCACATTTTTGTTGTACATAGGTATACCTCACATAAATTTAGTGCATTGAAGAATTGAAGACACCGAATAGAAGAAAAATCAAATTTCGCATAAAACGCCGGAGATGCAGTACATTTATGCATATAACTTGTACATAAGAATAATTACCTAATGCATTATAAGTACTAAAACCTTCCTGAAAGTATGTAGATAATATTAATAAAGGAATTATTAGTTTATTAAAAAAGTAAACTAAGTACATCTTTACATGAAGAGAAGAATGTTTTATTGATCCATCCTTCTTGCACACTCCCAAAAATCCAAATCCTTTGATCATTGTAGTCAAACCGTCTTACGTCTGATATGATTGAATTCACCGTTTCATTCACTCATTCAGTCACTCTACCAAATATGTGTATAGCTTCACGAGAGCTTACGGCTGTCGACACGGCTTTCAAGCTTACCAATCTTTCAGTCACACAATCATAGCTACTAGTATGATTGAATGGACATAGCTACACTTCATTTTAGATTATTAAGACCCTTTTCATACGCTGTGGCTGCCGGAAATCCGGCGCCGGATATATAAATTATGTCACAAGTCACGTTATGTCATAAAATTTTCCATCCTTGTCACAGGTGGTTATATTTGTGTTACCACTCCATCTGACGTCACATATTTTGCTATTTTAAATAAAATTTCGAAAATTGATAGTTTTTCGTTTTTAAATTATTTATTTCGTTATAGCTCAGTACTTACACTAGGTATTCAATTAAAAGACTTACTAACTAACAAAGTGTAAAGAAGTTTCGATGTATTAGTAGCAATATGAGTGGGTTGGTCGATCGATCAGGTTAAGCTACGCTTACCGCGATTGGTCTGTGGATGTGTGACCATCTTTACATGCCAAGATCCCTCCGAGCTTCGGAAAGCACGTTAAGCCGTTAGTCCCTGCTGTCATTCGTGGATCTTTGACAGTCGTTATCGTGTTACCCAGTAACTTGGTTGTGGAAGTCAGGTAGGCAGTCGCTCCATGTAAAATACTGGTATTCAGCTGCAACCGGTTAGACTGGAACCTGACCCCAACATAGTTGGGAAAAGGCTAGGCAGATGATGAGATATCGATACACATTGCGACTGCGGAGTTTAACTAGCCAATTTAAAATGAATGATGTTCTTCTGAAAGGTCAGTAGGCCAATTCTCGTAATTTAAAACGTTCAAAAACTAGTCGCACTCGCAATCTCATTTCAGCGACAAACAAATGTCAAAAATCTGTCGAATTTTTTTTTATTATTTGTCTATTTAATTAGCAATAATCGTTCTCCTGATGCATATTTAGGTAAAAACTCATGGTGAGCTGATTTGAGAGCTCTAATTTGCAGATTCTGTTGAATATAATCAATCAAAAAATTCTTATCACAAATATCATAATACTTGAATAATAATAGAATACCTACATTTTTGTTACTGACTGAAAAATACTGGAACTAAGTCAATTTTCTATTGTAAACAAATCTGAATATCTCCGAACTTCCACAAAATTTTCACGTAGTATTTATACCAAAATAATCTTCAATAATTGCTTAATAAATCTATATATACGGTGACTGGTAATTAGTGACCGATACTTAAACACGTGCTTGTACTCATGATAACAAACAACTTTTACTATGGGACCAAACCTGAAATCGTGAAAAAAAAAAATCTGCTGTTCCCTACATTTATCTTCGTCTATCTCGTCAAAATGTAGGGAACAGCTGATTCTTTTTTCGCGAATTCAGGTTTGGTCCCATAGTAAAAGTTGTTTGTTATCATGAGTACAATCACGTGTTTAGGTATCGGTCACTAATTACCAGTCACCCTATATATAAAAGGAGAAACTGACTGACTGTCTGACTGACATATCAACGCACAGCCGAAACTGCAAGGACTAGGAACGTGAAATTTTGCATACGGCTTCCTTTTATTACGTAGGGGAGCACTAAGAAGGGGTTTTTGGAAATTCGACCTTAAAGGAGGTGAAAAGGGGGAATTTTGTTTGTATGAAAAATCTTATTGCTTGAGTTAATAAACTTGAAATTTGGCACGAATACACGCAGACGAAGTCGCGGGCGAAGTGCTAGTATCAATTAAAGAAACAAACATTGATACTTTTGATTTTTTAATAAATAAAATAAAAGTAGGTACTCTAAACTTCACTGCGTCGGCGATGCGCGCTCGCCCTGGCTGGAGGCATCCACAGGCAATCCCGGTTAAGAAGACGACAATCTTATAGGTTGAACTGCGAAATGCCTTTTATAACTAAAAAAAAAAGATGCGCGCAGAGTAACAAAATGTAAGAGGGCTTAAGACTATGCCGACCGCACAGTGGCGCCCTCATCGTTTGTTTGGTTATTTCAAACAATTTAGAAGTTTTATTATAATCCTTAGGTATATCGGATAACAGTGGCCACTATATTCCGTTTTAAGGATTATAAAAAAACTAAACAATGTAAAACTACCGTTTCTAATAATATTAACGTATAATGTTGTGAAGCACAACTTAACGTGCTTATTTTCTGCATTTTCATTCTAAATTGTATGAAATAACCAAACAAACGATGAGGGCGCCACTGTGCGGTCGGCATAGTCTTAAGGGTTTCGCAGAGGCGTAAAGTATAATGATTTAACACGTAATGTCACGAAGTCCCCTCGCCCCATGTCACACGATGTCACACTTTGTTGACCCCTTAACGTATGACCATTATGAAAAGCCCCTTACCTAAACCATCTCCGGCAGTTATTTCATTATCCGGTTGTCGGACGGTATGAGAAGAAGCTTATATTTACAAGTGTATGCTTAGCTTTACCAGAGCTTACCGCCGCCGTCGGCGTCGACACGATATCCAATAGATGCCACTCAAGGCTTCGGAACGTCTGAGAGGATTTCAAGATGTTCCGATGTATTAGTGGCAATATCTATGAGCTGGGTGGGCTTATGGTGTTAGTTATAAGTATGTATAAGTGTATTGGTTTCAGCTGATATTTATGATTGAGAGAAAATGTTTAGTTTCAATATTACAATTCCTTTTCTCGAAGTGCTGACTTATAATATCGAAATAAAAAAAAACAAATGTCATTGAATCAAATTACGCTGAAAAACCAGCACTTTTCGAAACATTAAAAATGAAATCGAGACGCAAGCTACACTTGGCGTGCCTTCTGTCCGGTGTAGTTAAATACCAAAAACCGGACTACCTTTACGACAAGTTGAGTTGGTTGGCCAGTAGACGAGAATGTGGGAGAAGACAATGCTTGCAGCAACTCGACCCAGTCGCATAGTACAGCCGTTTTTAGAGGTGGCTTCCGTTACGCGGCTTCCAAAGTGTGGAATAATCTGCCACCACCTATTCGAGCAATCAACACGATCGATACATTTAAAAGACGCCTGCGGCAACACCTCATAGATGCGCAACGGAAGCTAGACATGATCAATGTAAACGTTTCATTGATATGAAGTTATAGTTATCTATTATTATATTATATTACGTATTGATGAAGTTATTTATTTCTTGTGCAAACACACCATTTTCTTTTCTTCCTTAACACCATTATATTACTATCTATAATTATTTTTAAAGTAATATTAAATCGTTTTTTTATTTATTCGTTTTTTTATATTTTATTATTCGCTGCACTTAACTATTTATTTTTATATTTAAATATTTACACAAATCATAAAACTGATTTACATTCGTAAGACGTCCTCGTAACATAGGGTCCAGTTGAAAACCAGCGTCTGGTCCTATTTGGCGCAGCCGTGAGGCACAAAATACTATTTTAAGATTTTTAAATTTTTTTTGTTGATGTTTTTGTGTGCCGAACCTACTTAACCTTTAAAGAAAAAAAAAACCTGGGTCAAATAAACTTATTTTCTTTCGAACGTCAAAAGTACATGAGAAAGCCTCCAAAATTCCATTTACCGTCGGTTTTACGTGTTGTACTTACACCTATATTTTGCCAATTAGGTTTAGATCTCGTGTAATAGGGGCAAAGGAACCCAAATCTAATGATTATTGTTTATAAGCAGGGAAGTCTCCTGCTTATAGGGCAAAATATAGAAAAAAAGTTTTTTGGAAAAGGGAGAAGGGAGGCCTTTGCCTTGCAGTAAATAAATAAATCACACTAATATTATAAAGGCGAAAGATTGTGTGTGTGTTTATACGTTTGTTACCTCTTCACGGTCAAACGGCTGGACCAATTTTGATAAAAAATTTTATGGTGGTAGCTGACACCCTGGATTAACATCTAGGCTACTTTTTATCTCGATATCCCCACGGGATCGACATTTACGCGGGTGAAACCGCGGGGCGCAACTAGTAGATAATAATAAATAAATGTTTTATTCAGTAAATTATTAAGTAAAGTCTTAGAAATTATTTACAAAGGTATAATAATGTTAGATGCATGTATTAGGATAAACCTATATCAAAGGTGGCATAAGCCTACTTTATGGTAATGTAGGACCACAAAATTTATAACAATATTTAACATTAGAAGTCTTGAAATAATGTATTTATTTATAAGTAATTTAATTAATGAACTATTTTATACCTAGTTTACTTAAATACTTTTTGCCTTTTTTGTGGATGGGAAGTCATCAAATGACCCCTCCTGCTCTGGGTGGAGCAGAAGGGAGTGTTAGACTCTTACTGACTAAAACCCACCCGTGTTCCTTCCTTAGCCCTTTATGTTCCGGGGTAGCGGTAACCTTTTCGGACAATCCCGCTGCCCCGGCAGGCTTCGGCCCTTATGGACCCCTTCCCTGTTACTCACATCTCTTTGAGGCGCGCGTGGAACACGTACGCGCCGAAATACTATTTAAGTACCTTAAAGATCAAAATAACAAAAAGTCTTATAACATACGTAGATACATAATGCCAGCGTAACATAGTTTCTTGCACTTTAAAATTAGCTAAACACATATGATATGATTTTGCGTCAGCAGAAATTGGTAAGTGGGTTAAAGTCAATGTTGCACAAATTTAAATTTAAATCACGCACGAGGCAATGTGCAGTGGCAAAACACAGCACCCATAACGTTACGCATTATCAACCAGAATCTGAATCATTTTAAAGGATATTGCTAATCCATCGCTCCTTATGTTCGAAAAATTTGTCTGCTCAACAACGTAAATAACGCAATGAATGCTGTTGAACTGTCAAAATGAAAGCATTTGTGCTACTGTTAGTGGGTTACACAATAAAATTACTCCACAGGGCTGAAAGTTTTCGCACAAAATCTGATCTAGCGTCGATTTTCTATTGCAAAAGATAAATGTACCTACAGACGCCAGGATATCAAGCTACCCGAAACTGTGAAATTTTCCCAGTCAACTTATTTTCATAAAGATTATTTACTCAAGATTATTTTCTGTTCGCTCGCATTTAAATTTTGTTAAGAAGATGATGAGTTTCGGAGTCGATTGTTAAAAGTTTGTCTCACCTTTTACTAAGTGTTGTGTAAAAGTGTAAATCACATTATAACAGTTAAATGTTTAGTTTGCTTGTACCTAATTAAGTTTTTATTCTATTATTATGTGGATAACGGTGCTGGTTGCGTTATTACCTAAATGTTCTATAATCTATCTGTACTAGTTTGTTGTCCTGAAGAAATAAAAATAAAAAAAAAACTTTGAACCTTAATCTTTAGCGATAAAGTTGAAAATCTATTAGATTTCAGATTGTAGTAGCTTAATGTGCTGGTGTCTGTACATGAAGACTATAATTATACAAAAATACAGTAAAATAAGACGTCTTACACAGTCTTAATTTAATCTACAAAATCTCACTACATTGATTGATGAACCAACAACAGTTTCGACTTTCGACATAGTAATGCGCCATCTTTCAGCGCACACAAAGAGTATACAAACTTATTAAGTAGCTATCTACTCGTTGAGCTGTCATGTAAACATACTTGCTGCGTAAGATTCTGACCGCGTACCCGCGGCCTCAATCAGGGAACGCACGGTGGCTCGGGCGGTAGCGGGCGCGTAATACATAATGAACTGCTGGACATAGGCCTCTCCCAGGCTGCGCCACAACACCCTGTCCTCCGCCTTCCGCATCCAGTCCGTCCCAAGCACCTTCTTTAGCTCGTCCGTCCATCTAGCTGGGGGGCGTCCCACACTACGCTTGCCGATACGCGGTCTCCACTCAAGGACTCGTCTGCTCCACCGGCCATCGGTCCTTCGACAAACATGGCCAGCCCACTGCCACTTCAGTTTGCTTACTCTGCAAGCTATGTCGGTAACTCCTGTTCTTTTCCGGGTAATTTCATTCCTGATTTTATCCTTCAAAGAAACTGCGAGCTTAGCTCGTTCTATAGTGCGCTGAGCGACCTTGAATTTGTGGACCAGCACGACCATCAGTGTCCACGTTTCGGCATCATACTTGCAGGACGCACTGGTTGAAGACCTTAGTCTTCAAATACTGCGGGATAGGCGATGAGATGATTTGACGGAGTCACTTATTAAATGAAACAGCCGAACAAAGTCTGGGGGGCCAAACAGCCAGACATTTTCTGACAAATTGGAACGGATTGTAATCCCAGCAACATACATTGAACATGTAACCGACTTCATTTGAGAAAAGTTTTGTTATGGAAAATTTTGTGTTAGCAACTTTAGACATTTATACGGTTTCTACGCCTTCCCGAAGATGAATGGTTTCTACTGAAACTAATTGTTTCGTAATTACGGAGTTAATTAATATTCTTAACAGCTCCACATGCCTTGGTAAGCGGTTACATTACAGGCTTCGCTATTATAGAAACTGGAGTAGAATGTTTTATTTTCGCGCAAAAACTAAATTATAAGTACCTACTCAGACGAAATTTAACGTAATTTGGTTTTTCGCAAAATACGTGCTTTTTTATTTGTATTCATACCCATACAATCTAAAATTAATTCCATCTGCGTGTCAAATTCATCTAAATTGCGGCTTTAAAAATCACATAAACCTACATGGGCACATATGAAACGTCAGAAGCTAGGTGCACGGTTCCAATTGGTCGTTTCCCATGGAGTAGAGCCGGCAAGAAACTCCACAGTTAATCTTTCAAAAATAATTGGCTTTTACAATGGAGTAGAGCAAATTATATTATCTTACTAGCTGCACCCCGCGGTTTCACCCGCATAAGTGTCGATCCCGTAGGAATATCGGGAAAAAAGTAGCCTATAATTTATGTTAATCCAGGTTGTCAGCTACCTCCATACAAAATTTTATCAAAATTGGTCCAGCCGTTTGAGCGTGAAGAAGAGACACACATATACACACACACACACACTCACAAGTGACAAGAGACAGCTCAAGGACTAGAATAAATCTTATAAATTATATTTATTGCTCCCGGAAAATCGCAGCAAAACGGAATAATTCAATTTTTCTACGCAGACGAACGTTTATAACGCAATGTTATATTACGTAGGAACTGCAGCTTCAAATCATTGTTGTTTGCGTGTAGTCTCGTAAATCGTGGACTAGTAAACATTAGGAGATAGCTACAAATGTTATTTGTTGTTTAATGAGGAAACGCGGTCACGTAGTCGTGGTCTTTGGCGTTCATTTCATACAAACGTATTCCTTTGTTTTCTCACTGGTTAATGGCACTACAGCAAAACTATATACCTACTTTTACGACACAGTCTATAACATCTACAACGTGTAACGTTAAATGCGCAAAACCTGAAAATAGTTTGTTCATAATTGACTACTGAATCGATTTCAATAACTTTTAATTTAGGTTTTTTTTTTTCAAAAATTATGTATTTTGCCCTACTATCCGCCGATTGAGCCAAAGAAAATTAAGTCTTATTTTAAGCCATGAAGACTCAATTTTGAATGCATAAAGTTTTGCTAGGATCAATACGATTTTCTTAATAATAATAGGTTTAAAAAAATTGTTTTGGTCATTGTATTATGCTTTTATTGCTCTATTTGGGGTGTATGAGGTTTTGCGCATTTAACGTTTCACGTTGTATATGAATAACGATATAATACAAGTATTTTATAACTAAACAGACATCTGTGCTGCTGGGGAGTTTGTTGCCCCACTTCTCCCCAGCGAAAGCACTAGGAAATGGTGAAGGGTGGGCGTTTTGGGGGACTGTCTTATATGTAATTTTGACGTTCGAAAAGTGCAGATTCTCATTCTAATTTTCCTAATACGAGTAAATGACTTTTGATTTGATTTTTGAATAAATAAAATTGAAGTGTCTTTTTATGATGTCAAAATAATACTTTTTACTAAATGCATTTGGAAGTATATAAGAACATTTTAGTCTGTCTATCTGTTTGTTCCGACTAATCTCCGAAATGGCTGAACTGATTTTGACGGTTTTCACTGGCATATAGCTGATGTGGGATGGCGAAACAATGGCACGCGTGCCAACGGTGGCACGTGGCAAAACAATTTGGGCACGGTATCAATTGAGGAATTTATGTAGGTAAGTACTTAACTTACAGTAACAAACAGAAATCTGAGTGCCCCTGGCTACGATAACCGCTTTGATTTCGGATATCGTTGTGTAAATCAATCAAACAAGGGAAAATGTGAACATGTTATAAATTATTTGGTATCTGGTTTGTAACAGCAGAAGTCACACTACTTTGTTTATTTATATAACCAATCATGTACACACAGCTACACATCAAGCTATACCTTTCCAGTTTTAGCTGACCTCGCACTGTATAGGTTTTTCGTACAATCAGAAGTCAGCTTATACTTTTTATATATAGCTTGATGTGTAGCCGTGCGTACCACAATAGGCAAAAGAATAATAAAATAAACAATGACAGATAAATTAATTATATGATAGATAACATGGTGCTCACATATTTTACAAACATGGTCAAAGTAAACGTGTACTTGAGTGGAGACCGCGAATCGGACTACGACGCCCTCGGGCGGGTGGAGCGACAATCTTCGCAGGATGGCTGGTAGCAGCTGGATGAGAGGTGCCGAGAAACGAGCTAAATGGCGTGCAATTGGAGAAGCTTATGTCCAGCAGTGGACCGCTGTAGGCTGATGATGAAAAGTCGACGATTTTCCTAAAAATAATAACAAGTAATGAGTTAGTGTGTCATCATCTGCCTAGCCTTTTCCGAACATTATTTTTATTTAGTTTTTGTGTTTCACGAAATGTGTTCAAATAAACTTTTTTTTTTTTTTCTTTCAACTATGTTGGGGTCGGCTTCCAGTCTAACCGGATGCAGTTGAATACCAGTGTTTTACATGGAGCGACTGCCTATCTGACCTCCACAACCCAGTTACTGGGTAATACGATACCCCTTGGTAAGACTGGTTGTCAGACATTCGGGCTTCTGACTACCCGTAACGACTGTCAAAGATCCACAAATAAAAGGCGGGACCAACGGCTTAACGTGCTTTCCGAGGCACGGAGGGATCTCGGTATGTAAAGATGGTCATACATCCACAGACCAATCCGGCAAGCGTAGCTTAACCTGATCGATCGACCTGTGCCCCTGTTATTATTTAGTCACGGGCCCCTAATGAGTTAGTGTGTGATTTAAAGTAATCACAGAATGTAAATCAATGTTATAAAGTCATTGCAATCAATTGCCATTTAATGAGTGTTACTTAATTACCCCGCAAGTTTGACGCATTCATGTTCAACGTTCTATGTTATGGGTTTGGTTTCCGCACTTAGTCCTTCTAATGGACCATTGGACGTAGGCCATGGCGGCCGTCGGTGGTTATTCCAACCAGCCCATTTCCCTCCAGAAGCTGATTAGATCTCCTGGTCTATTGAGAACATCTGTGTACGATCTGGGTGTCCTGAGGGTTTCTGACCTAATCTGGGTGACGCGTGTGCACTCAAAGAGCACATGCGCAACGGTTTCTTCAGCCTCCATGCAAGCTCTACACAGGGGACTGTCCGTTATTCCTATGGTGTGGAAGTGTTTATTTAGCGAGCAGTGTCCCGTGATGGTCCCCGTCACCAGGCGCAAGCCTTTCCTGTCCAGTCGCAATAAACGTCTGGTTAGTCTGCCATCTAATGATGGCATAATTGACGCATTCCTTTTCACGTGGTTACGGGGTAAAACCCGATGTGATTGATAGATTGGACGCTTTGTCCATCCTTTTGATGTAAGTAATTCTCTTTTCATCAATCTTCAGTGAGATATGCCTATTTGCTGGCGGGATAAAACAGCAAGACTGGGCTTGCTATTTATTCTGAAAATAAGATACTGGTGCCGATTCCGTTGTTCACAAACTGAACTATATTTAAGTTCAATGCATCTTTTTCTTTCTATTTCATTAAGAAAGGGACAGAAGATACATTTTAGTTTTGTCCTGTCAAATTAAGATACTCCTTAGACAAGTTTAGACGTTTAAAATTGGCTACTACAAATACGCCAATTTACGCCAGGCGCTGTCAAATTTGACAGGACTAAACTGAAATTTGTCTTCTGTCCTTTTTTTTAATTAAATAGAAAGAAAAAGATGCACTGAACTTAAATTTACTTTAGTTTGTGAAGAAGTGAATAGACACCACTGTTTGTCTTGTACTGGGGCTCGTGGCTAAGTAATAACAGCCTCACGGGTCTAAAGATCAGGTTAAGCTACACTTACCGCGGTCGGTGTGTGAACGGGTGCCCATTTTTACATATCGAGACCTCTCCGTCTATTTGCACCAAAAGTCCTTAATGATAGACCGATCGCAGTATCCCGATTATTATTAGTATAGTTAGATAAAATTGATTTGAGAGGAACTCTAGAGATCAATATTTAATATCTACATCTTTCTTTTTCAGGTAAGATTCCTCCGAACGTAACGAACTACTTCTTGATTCAGCGACGTCTCAAACCGTTTGCGAAGTAAGAGGTTCTAGTATTATTTAAATTAATTGTGAAGGCACTATAATAATCTAATATATAAAATCTAATATTTAAAATTCTCGGGTCACTGTGTTAGTTACCATACTCCTCCGAAACGGCTGGACCGGTTTGTATGAAATTTTGTGTGCATATCGGGTAGGTCTGAGAATCGGCTACTATCTATTTTTTTTTTTTGCAAAACGACGTTTGCGGGGTCAGCTAGTTTTATTATAATATTTGATTTCAGTTTTCCTTTAATTTGTTAGTCTATTTGTTTGTATATTTAGTTTTATTGTCTCGATGAAGCTAACTAGCTTAACTGTAGCCAATTTCAACTTTAATGTTAGTTATTTAGTCTAAAATTATCAGAATGTTGTACTTACCTATCTAATGGTGCCCAAGATACAGGCCTCCATATTGTAATTTTGAATTATGAATTAAACGATTTTTACTTTAATAATAGCCTCCCCGACCGATTTCGGTCACGGTGGTCAATCTCAACGGATATTAGCCAGGTACGCAGGAGATATTATAGTTCAGAAGTGTGTGCGCAGACACAGGTGCACTCTCTGTTCCTTTACTTGCATAGTCCGATGGGACGGCAATCCGACACGACCGGAGAGAGATCAGGCGCAGGACCAATGGCTTTACGTGCTTTCCCAGGCACGGGGGTATTAAACCGCCAACTTCCAAACTCCGGACTGTTACTAAGAAATTCCTAATGGAATAACACTTAGTCCGACCGGGGAATCGAACCCAGGACCTCACGCTCAGCAGTCGCGCTTGAAAAGAGACCAACGAGGCAGTTTACTTTATTAAATCTATCGTACAGACGCTAGCATATCAAGCTACTACAATCTGACAAATTTCTTTAATATATTTTCAACTTTATTGCTAAAGCATAAGGTTCAAAGTTGAATGGGAATTTTTTACAGTTTCGGGTAGCTTGATGTGCTGGCGTCTGTACATAGCGGCATTAGTACGTCTTGAGCGAGCGAGACAAAACACAAAACACAGAATTTCCCTCTTTAATAAATACTTTGGGTACAAATCTTTTTAGGAACGCACGGTGATGCCTGCGGATAAATTGAATTTTATGTTATTCAATTTCATATAATTGTTGCTTTAATTTATGAGTAGGTACTGTTTGTTTTATTTTATTTTGTTACCTGTTAAGTACGAATCATTTGATCTGACTTGGTTTCCGTACGTCCTTTTCGGGTAACCACTGAAAATCAGCGCTGTGCTGTGGGTCCCTTATAGTACAGCATCATGCTGAGTGAAAGCCTTCTTGTCACAGTCATGACGTGCAGCCGTCGACTATCTATGCTTTGTGCTCATGTATAAAGATATATATTTTTTTTGTTTTTATTATCTATGATGTCATTAGAATTAATTATCTTTTTGTTTGCACGTGTTTCTGTGACAAATAAACCTATTTTTCTTTCTTTCTTTCTTGAGAACTTACTAAAACCGTCCTAACTACTACTGTATAAACTATATTTATCTCCCTCTAACATATTACGTCAATCTATCTATCTCACGAGTGTTTTGTTTCACTAACTGACGTATTGCAGATACATTTATGTTAATTAAACATCAAATGAAAGGTAATGGAAAACAGACAATTCGCAAAATGGGTTATGATATTTAAACCACTTGTAAATCCACTGTTAATAAAATAACATAGAGATACGAAAATTAGTGAAAAATGTAAAGAATCACGAATAGAAAAATGTAGTTGTTCTAACCCAAATCAGCTAAAAAGATGAGAAAAATGAGATAGGACCTTTAGTTATGCGAGCGACGATACTTATATAATGAAACTGGCTGCGCCCCGCGGTTTCACCCGCGTAAGTTTCGATCCCGTGGGAATATCGGCATGAAAAGCATCCTATGTTTTAATCCTGGTTAGAAAGTATCTGTATGCTAAATTTCATCCAAAACCGTTCAGTAGTTTTTGCGTGAAAGAGTAACAAACATCCATCCATCCTCACAAACTTTCGTATTTATAATATTACTAGCAGCGCCCCGCGGTTTCACCCGTGTTAGTTTCGATCCCGTGGGAATATCAGGATAAGAAGTATCCTATGTGTTAATCCTGGTTATAAACTATCTGTGTGCCAAATTTCATCCAAATCTGTTCAGTAATTTTTGCGTGAAAGAGTAACAAACATCCATACATCCATCCTCACAAACGTTCACGTTTATAATATTAGTCGGATTATATATTAAGTAGGATTTCACGCGGTCGAAGTCGCGAGCAGAAGCTAGTGAAGTACATGTACGAGACGTAAATAATGCTCCATTATTGTTTTAACTTCCAAAAGTTATGATTTTCTTTTCTTCCTACACAAAGAGCTATCAAAATTGTTTATTTTATCCTAAACATTGTGGACGTATTGAGATTTTTATGATTTCAATGTGTAAGCAAGATTTCGAGACGGCAATGATTGGAAACCTTTTTTTTTTTTAACGTGGAGAAATGGTCATGCATACTGCACTACCACGGGGAGATAGTACAGTTATGTGGGACTCTAACCCACAAACTAAAACTCCACGGTGTCCTCCTCCGCCGCTTATGGCGGGAACACGGGCACGCGTTAGCACTCATCCGTGAAACCGCCGCGGCTGTCCGTCACCGGACCCTCCTCTGGGGAGTACTCCCCATCACCGGCACACCAGAACACATAGCACGCCGGGGCCACCCCAGGGACCACACCAGCACATGGGCGCCAGACGACCCCGTGTCTGGGCACCCTTGGTCCCCTTACGGCGGGTCAGGTCGTTGGCCCCGCCGCCTGCCAATTTTCGGCCGCAGAGGATAGGGAGAGTGGCCAACGTAATACCAACACTCCTCCTCCCCTGCGGCCCCACCGCGTCCTCCATCGACGGTGGCGATCCCGTTAAGGCCGCGGAAGGTAGGGAGAGCGGCGCACCGCAATACCGGCACTCGTCTCCCGCCGCGGCCTCCAACCTTCAGCCGCGATGCCTCCCATACGACATCGCGCCTCAGTTGCGATGTCGCCCAAGCGGCACCGCAACCTACTTGTTGGCCGCTACGTCGTCTGCTTACAGGCAAAAGCCCTGACGAGCGGCCCCTCCTCGGGTTCCTCTTCGCTTCACCGTGGATGACCAAGCCACGGCTATTGAGCCCCCCGCCTCGACAATGCGGGAACCCACCGGGGAGGAAATATTGGAAACCTATGGTAACCTTTGGTTTTTGATGTGCTCTAGATTGCGGATTCGCATTTGAACCGGCGCGGCGGGGTAATAGCGTAAGACACTAACTAGCATTGGCTTTCATTTTGACAGTTCAACAACATTAATCGCGATAATTACGTTATTGAGCAGACTAATTTTTGGAACATAATATTATGTAGCAATAGTGTATTGAAAAAGTTATACAATGTGTAACGTTAAATGCGCACAACCTCATACACCCCAATTAGAGCATTGACTTCAAAGCATAATACAATAACCAAAAACAATTTTTTTTTAAAGCTAACTCTTATTATTAAGAAAATCGTGTTGATCCTAGCATTACTTTATGCATTCAAAATTGAGTCTTCTTGCCTTAAAATGAGACTTAATTTTCTTTGGCTCAATCGGCGGATAGTATGGCCAAATACATAATTTTTGAAAAAAAAAACCTATATTTAAAGTTACAGTTAAGTCGATTCAGTAGTCAATTATGAACAAACTATTTTCAGGTTTTGCGCATTTAACGTTACACGTTGTATAATTGTTCGACGTTGTCTTCAAAGATTTTTATAACTTTTTCAATAGTGCTAGTCATTCTACTGTAGGATTTAAAGTTATTTTTCCATAAACTAGTGGCAGAAACAATGACATGCACATTTCTAGACGGATATTTAAAAAAAGTTAGCTTTTTCATACATTTTGACCGCGTAAGTATTGCAAACTGAAACAGATGATTTTTTTTTTTTTTTTTGATAGCTGACGAAACATTTCTTTTTTAGGGATTTCCTTGTTGACCACGGAACCCTAAAAACATTGTAATTGTAGGAAAACATTCTAGTTGCAATATGATAATGCTTCATTGTGCTCCGACATACAATTAGACGGAAAATAAGATACACAAAACTGCCAAATAGACCTCAAGACAAATAAAAATGCACGACCTTTTTAAAAAAAAGAAGTGGCAAATTGGGTCTCTTAATGAGGGCAAGACGAGCCCTCCTGGAAGTGTTGCCATGCATATAAAGAAGGAGTGGGTATTGGCCTCCTCGAGCTCCCTTTTAACTTTTAAATTGGCCTCTTGTAATTTCTTCGCGGTGAAATTCTCTTTGTGAATGTTTTTTTCATGTTTTAAATAATATTAATAATGGAAAGTGGATAATTGGTAAAATTCGCTTGGAATTGGAAGTATGTGTTGGAGGATTCAATCTGATGTAAGTATTATTAGATTTAGGGACGAAGTTAGGGACGCGCCTCAAAGAGATGTCAGCTTAAGGAAGGGGCCCGTAAGGGCCGAAGCCTGCCGGGGCAGCGGGATTGTCCGAAAGGGTTACCGCTACCCAGGAACACAAAGGGCTAAGGAAGGAACACGGGTGGGTTTTAGTCAGTAAGAGTCTGACACTCCCTTCTACTCCACCCAGAGCGGGAGGGGTCATTTGATGATTTCCCATCCACAAAAAAAAAAGGACGAAGTTGAAAATACTTGTATTATATTTATTTATAATCTTACTAGCTGCGCCCCGCGGTTACACCCGCGTAAGTTTTGATCTCGTGGGAATATCGGGATAAAAAGTATCCTATGTGTTATTCTGATGTATAAACTATATTACTGTAAAGTTTCATCAAAATCCGTTCAGTAGTTTTTGCGTGAAAGAGTAACAAACATCCATCCATCCATCCTCACTAACTTTCGCATTTATAATACTAGTAGGATAGGAAGTAGGATAGGATAGTAGGAAGTAGGATAGTAGGATGGACGGAGCTGTGGTTACCCAGTGGTAATGCAACTTACGAGTTGTAGGTCGTAGGTTCGCTCCCAGACAAGCGCTTTACTTTCTATAAATCATTTCATCACCGCTGCTCTCAAAACGGCGAAGGAAAACATTGTGAGGAAACCGGCATGTCCTGGAACCAAAAATACGAAGTCATGTGACATCTACCAACCCGCACTGGGTCCGCGTGGTGGATTTACAGCCCACTCCCTCTCACAGAGAGGATTCCAGTGTCCCAGCAGTGGGAACCGTATCGGCTGATTATGCTTCTGGACGGTGGCCCACACAATTTAAACTGGAATCCAGCAATGGCCCCTCCCAAACCAAAAACAACAAATATTTTGCTAAAGAAATAAGTAGCTAGGTTCTTAGTGCAGTGGTAGTACTTCCTCGAACGAAGTCATTCACAAGAAGCTTCACTTCTTGTAATTATGTCTCTTTTTAGGGTTTCGTGCCCAAAGGGTGCCAACGGAACCCTATTATTAAGCCTCAGCTGTCCATTCGCCAGTCTGTCTGTCAGCGGGCTGTATCTCATGAACAGTAATAAGTCCAATAAACCAATCTACATGGTCTTCACATGATTTGACCAAGATTTTGTCTGGACTTTAAAAGAGACTGTGACCTCTGAGTTTGTTTCGGCCTTTCTTCAGGAAATGTCGACCTCATCTAGTTAAAAAAAAAAATAATAATATTGACGTGTAAAAGTGTTTGTACAAACCTACTTCACAGAGTGTGTATTTCTATTGCCGCTATAACAAAAAAATAAAATAAAGTAAAAAAATAAAGGGGTTCTCCATACAAAGAACGTGTTTTTTTTTTGGCGTTTTTTGCCTTGTGGTACCTTTCGAGTCCGACTCGCATAGAATACTATGAAGTCGGTTAATAAAATAGAACAGAATAGTACCTACTATTCTATTCCGACTCTTGCTTGACGTGGCCGGTATTTTTAATCGACTTCAAAAATGGAGGAGGTTCTCAATTCGACTGTTTTTTTTTGTATGTTTGTTACGCGATTTTTTGAAGATTTTTTGAAATCGATTCACAATTCGATCAAAAAGTCTTAATGAAAAGGGTATAACCTCAGGGTTTATTAACTTTGCTTGGGTAGTTTTGATTTTTGAGTTAGCTTCAATAATACATATTTTTGCCACTTAGTTTATATTGATGATAATAATGACTTCCTGTCACTGATATTTACATAGAAAATAGTGTTATACGAATTTGTGTGGGTCAAGTACAACTAAAAAGTAAAAAAAAAAACAACCGACTTCAAAAAAGACTCTACAAGTGGCAAACAACGAAAATGCGAATCCAACGACACCGACTTGCGAAATTAAAGTTATTTTTCACTTTGTAATGTCTTTTTTTAAAGTAAGCCGCCACTTTCACGCTCAGTCCTGTGTACTGCTGGCTGGGTGAGCGTGAGTGAGAAAGAGCGCTTGTGACATCATAGTAGGTAGTCAAAAAAAAAATGGCACGCTTGATTTTCATACAGATCGTGATATTTGCGTTATCTAGGTCTACCTATATCTGTGCACACGTCTAACTACCACTTCGAGTAATCCGAGCGTGAAAATAAGTATAGGTATTTATTTATGTTCTTACAGCCCGGCTGTCGGTCGAGAGAATGCGTTCATAGCACCTTTCAGTGCGACAGGGACTTTGTACTTTGTATGGAAGTTCGCCGTTTTTGCCGATGCGAAATCCCTTCGGGACGCACGGGCTTGTTCACAAATACAACAAATGTACACTGGATCACACTGTCACACATCACTAAATATCAAAATCATCATCATCTGCCTAGCCTTTTCCCAACTATGTTTGGGTCGGCTTCCAGTCTAACCGGATGCAGCTGAATACCAGTATTTTACATGGAGCGACTGCTTATCTGACCTCCACAACCCAGTTACTGGGTAATACGATACCCCAAATGATAATCAAAGATCCACAAATGACAGCCAGAACCAACGGCTTAACGTGCTTTCCGAGGCACGGCGGGGTCTCGGTATGTAAAGATGGTCACCCATCCACAGACCAACCGCGGCAAGCGTAGCTTAACCTGATCGATCGACCTGTGTGGCTGTTATTATTTAGCCACGGCCCCCTCTAAATATCAAAATATGTTTACATAAAATATCGGGAATCTCATAACCGACGTCCATATCGAAGTCAACGAACCGGTGAGGTCAGTCGGCCGATGTGATTGGATGCGTGAACCTGAAAATCATGGGATTACATCATCGGGGCGCGTTTAACAAGATCCGTATAATGCCGGGTGGATTTTGAAGGATTTTTGGGGACCAGAGTTGTTTCATAACCAGCCTATGACGTTCCCACTGCCAGCTCCTTTCTGAGATAGAAGGTGGGCCGTAATCCACCACGCGGGCCCAGTGCGGGTTGGTAGATGTCATGTTTTTGAATATTTGGTTCTAGGGCATCCCGGTTTCCTCACGATGTTTTCCTTCATCGTTTTTAAGAGCCGCATGATATCTTAACATAAACAGCAAAACAAAATCAAAACAAAACACAACATCGTAACTTAGCATCATTCATAACATAATATCGACATATGCACAGACTTTTTCTGTTGTTGTCTCAGTGAATTTACAGGGAATACATTGTTTGTAATCTGTTACAAGTAAGTACATAGATGTTAAATGGTAAATAAAAATAAACATTAAACTGTATAACATAAATAATAAAATCCTTCAGACCTAATTTCAGTCATGGCGACCAATCTCAGCGGAGACCAGAGGGGCAATTCTCGTAATTCTAAGAGCGTTCACAGTCTGATCTCAGTCTCAATCTGTCAAAATATACTTTTAATTTCCCTCCATTTTGACAAGTTTTTGACATTTTGTTTGTCGTTGAGATGAGACTGCGACTAGATTTTGAACATTTTACATTACGAGAATTGGCCCAGGCTTCGGCATGGGAGATACTATAGGGCACACAGATAAAGATAGACCTAGATAATGGAAGTCTCACGATCTGTATGAAAACCAAGCGTGCCATTTTTTTGACTACCTAATATGGCGTCACAAGCACTCTTTCTCACTCACGCTCACCCAGCCAGCAGTACACAGACTGAGCGCGAAAGTGGCAGCTTACGATTTTTGAACGTAAATTGGTGCGATTTTTGGCACGCGAAGTAGTTGCTTTTGCGTTATCTAGCTAGGTTTATCTTCATTTCACTCTTTCTTCCCTCACTCTCGTTGTCCGATGTGACGGCAATTCTGCATGACAAAAATGGGATCAGGCACTTCCAAGGCACGGGAGTATCATACCGCCAACTTCCAAACTCCGGGCTGTTACTAAGAAATTTCCAAGCTTAGGAAGTTTGAGAAAAAACATCGGCATTTAGATTTGGGTCCTTTTCGGACAATGTCTGCCATCCGGAGATTAAGATTCTTGTATCCAAAGAATTTAATTCAACTTCATAAATTCAATTCAGAGTTAAATCTTATAACAGGCTGACACTTGATGAGAAAAGTTGGAAGCCCATAAATTTATTAATATTATTATTAGTTAAAATAGATATATTTAATATTATTTTGGACGTAAGTATAAATTATGAGTATATAGTTTGATCAGTTTAACGAGAGATTAAATTTATGTTTTGTAGGCCCTAAGAAAAGGATTTGTGTGATCTAACGCGAACCTATTATCAACAGCTCCCGCCGGAATCCGCGCTTCTGGAGTAAACGCCTCTCGTTCCCGCTCGGTTAGTAAATAAGGGCGAGCTGAAGTGAAGCCTCTAGAACATTCTTTCTAGAATGTTCTAGAGGCTTCCTCAAAAAACAGACGACGCTAAACATTCTTTTGACATCAGCCGTCTGACGTCTATGAACTGGGCCGCGCACCGCAAAAGCGATTCCTAGATATACTATTTATGAAGATTCTTTTTCGCCCCGAACCGAATCCTAACTTTTTTATTTAAACAGAGTGGGAGGGACAAGGGGACACGAGGGTCCCGTAGCTAAATAATAACAGTCGCACAGGCCGATCGATCAGGTTAAGCTACGCTTGCCGCGGTTGGTCTGTGGTTGAGTGATCATCTTTACATACCGAGACCTCTCCGTGCCTCGGAAAGCACGTTAAGCCGTTGGTCCCGGCTGTCATTCGTGGATCTTTGACAGTCGCTAAAGCCTGAAAGTCTGACAACCAGTCTTACCAAGGGGTATCGTACTACCCAGTAACTGGATTGTGGAAGTCAGATAGGCAGTCGCTCCATGTAAAATACTGGTATTCAGCTGCATCCGGTTAGACTGGAAGCCGACCCCAACATAGTTGGGAAAAGGCTAGGCAGATGATGATAATAAGGAGTGAGCCTATTGCAACCACGGGTCAATCAATCAACTCAATTTATTGCAGTCGACTGCTGCATATAGGCCTCTCCCATGCTGCGACACAAAACTGTCCGCCTCTTTCAATTAATCGGATTCAAATGTAGAAATCAGGCTGTTACTGCTGCTTTACATTTTTGGGCGATCCTATGATCAGCGGTCTTGCCATCGACCAAGGCTGATGAGAAATTAAATTTATTTCTATAAATGAGTTAAAAAAACAGTTTTAAACGTCCAAAATAACTTATCTTTTACAACTAGATGAGTTCGGTGTTTCCTATCCGACTGCCCTTTTTTTTGTGGATAGGAAATCATCACTCCCTCTCTCCCACAGATATAGATACACCTAGATAACGCAAGAGCAACTACTTCGCGTGCCAAAAATCGCACCAACTTACGTTCAAAAATCGTAAGCCGCCACTTTCGCGCTCAGTCCTGTGTACCGCTGGCTGGGTGAGCTTGAATGAGAAAGAGCGCTTGTGACGTCATAGTAGTTAGTCAAAAAATGGCACGCTTGGTTTTCATACAGATCGTGATACTTGCGTTATCTATATTTGTGCTCTCTCCTAACACTTGGTCATAGTTAAACGACCCTGATCTTCTTAAGCTAAGCAATACAATACAATCGCCCCGTTAATCTATTTAAAGCCGTATCTAATATTAACCGCGGCATCATCTTCAGCTCTGAATATGCTAATAAGATTCTCCGCAATTCCGTTTAGCTCTGTTACGGAATCTCTAATGCAAGTTAAAGGATCCCTCTGTGTCCAATGGTAGAAGATAAGGGCGACCGCAATACGTTAGATGTTTAATTGATTCACGCACGAAATTAATAATCTGTACCATAATTGCGTAACCCACTATCAGTCTCAATCATTTTGAAGGATAATCCATTGCTTCATATGTTCGAAAAAATTGTCTGATCAATGACGTAAATAAGGCAATGAATGTTGTTGAACCGTCAAAATAAAAGCATTTGCCATAGTGTGTTACGCAATTACCCCGCTGGATACCAATCTGGATCCTGACTTTTTACTGCTGCATACCGTCCGAACGAACTGACTGTGAATGTGAGTACCATGCAGGCTAGATTGAATACTTTTTATCTGTCTGGCGGTTTTGAGCGTTTTATATATGGCCTACGCAAATGTCCTGCAGTACCCTAATTGACAACCATACCTTGTCGAAAATGACACATTTCTAGAACCTGGTTAGCATTGACAGCAAACAGCTGTCAGAAGAATAGTGGTCGTCTATTTGATTTAAACTGACAAAATTTTCGGGTTTTGGATTTGTGAACAGCGTTTAGAGAACTCCTACGGTAACATTGCATTGATTGATGTTCGGTACGGTACGGAAGCGTATCGAGTAGTTATGAATAGTTAAGCAGATCTGGTAGCGTCATGTGACGGGACGTTGAGCTGCCTAAAATAGTGTTGAGCTACACGATGGCTGATGCATGCGTGCCGCCTGTTGGGACAGATCAACTAAAAGCTGCAATGGCTCTTTCTTTAAAAGGCCCTTCCAGCAGGCTTAGCATGACGCATTCTATTTCTACGTAGAACAGACACAGCTCTTTCTATACAAAGTGACATTTCGTTTCTCCACTTTTGACATCGCACCGTAGAAATCCTTCTACAATCTGTCATTTTGTCTTTCGTTTCTAACGATCTTTGTCTAGGTCTTTTTATATGTAGACTATTTCAGAAGAAAGTATTCTATCCCAACTGTCAAAATGACGCTGACGGCTGACAGTTGTAAGGAGATTTTAAACTTTCTACACGACGGCCACAAAGTATATACGGTTATCTACAAAATCATGATATAACTACAATATTTTTTTGTTCCAAAACACGGTACTTTGACACTGAGAACAATTGTTGTAGTTGTCTTTAATACGTGATTTATTATCAGTAAAAAAAAAACGAATAAAAATCCTATGACAAAACAGAATTTTGAGTCGAATTATTTAAAAGAGTATGTATTTCGTAAAAAGTGCAGTTGACTCTTTCTACTTTGCTGCCGTCGTACTGTCTACACGGAACGTCATCTTTGTCTACTCTTCCGTCGACAAAACGGTGCTCATGCTACGCCTGCAGAGATGGCCTTGCATTGTTAGACTCCCAAAAATCTTAATAATAGTATATTTGGACTTTAAAGAGACCATAACCTCTGAGTTTGGTTCGGAGTTTCTTCTCGGGGACCAGTCGGCAAGGAAACACCGGCGTTTGTCTGGGTTCAAACCACAGCACTTTCAGGGACGACTCGAATTCATTCTATATCTTTGTAAATGATGACTTTCAAACAGTGCCTTTTAATTTTTAATGGAGTAAAAGTCTTTGACTTTTGTGGGAACAACGTAGTCTAGTAATAATAAAAAAAAGTAATTAAAAAATCTAACAAACCCGACTGCGATAAAAAACTTGAGATAAAAACTGAAAAGCTAATCATTTTTTTTCAATTTTGATATACCCAGTGTCACTCTCAGGCTGAGGCTACAGTAGACAGCGATTTGCGATGTGACTGGAAGAGCGAAACGAGAAAAACATGGTATGGCTACATTATAAGCGAAATTCCGGCATATATTCGCTTCAATTTCGCTGATATGTTGATGTAGCCGATGCCGTGATTACAGTAATGTTGTTCCTATCGCTTAAAGAAATCAAAGATCGCTAGTAATATTTGATGTACGGTGTAGCCATATACGTGAGCATTCATTTACTTGTTTTAATCGCTCATGTGTCGCAGGTCGCGTCGCGGCCTAATGTAGCCTCAGCCTCACAATTAAGGCGAATCTAACGGCACCTCTCAAGCTGAAATCGTTTAAACTGTTTAGGCTGCAGAGCGTGCCAAAGAAATATACATACATACACTCGAAAAACATAACCCTCCTTCTGGCGCACTCGGGTAATAAAGCTGTAGCTCTTCATTCACTTCATTTGTGTGATTTTGTATTTCATCAGTTTTGATTCGAATAACCTGAATGAAATGTAGCCTGTATGTTTTCTCCAGATCTCAGGCTACCCTTCCGTCAATCATAACGATTGCTTTAGGCGTGAAAAGTTAACGAATAGGAAGGCAGACAGTTTCTTTTTTATCCCGGTACGTCCCCATCGGGTACTATCAAAGTCAAAGTCAAAGTCAAAGTCAAATCATTTATTTCAAATAGGCACTTTTGAACGTCAAAATTTAAAATGAAAAAATAGAATTGATTCTAGTCGCCCATTCCAAAATGTAGTTTTCGTGTGGAGAAGAATGGGCAAGAAACTCCACCGTTACTCTTTTAAAATGTTTTACAAGTTTTTGTATACATTGTTTATATAAATATGTGAAGACGATGCACCTAAAATAAAATTTAGTCTACAAAAAATGGTAAAAGAATTAAAAATATAACAGACTACAGGTAAATCAATTATGTGATAGATACATGGTGTCCACATATTTACAAAGATTGAAAAATTTTACTAGTATTTTAAAAAGTGTGTGAGTTACATTTGTCAAAGCATGTAAAAAACAATGCTACCCACGCGGGCGATACCCACGCGGGCGAAGCCGCGGGCAAAAGCTAGTTTATAACATTAGTATGGAAGTATGGATGGATATTATGGATTTATACAGAAACTTCAAAGCTCAACATTGTCCGACATTTATCAAAAAAAAAAACAATATGTCAAAGTGACAAATAGTTCTCGCGCACTTAATCTAAGATTTGTCTCGTGTCTTTTTCTTTTCTTTTGAAATATTCTTTATAATATGGCTGGCTGTAAATTAGAATGCTCGTTGATAAATGACCAGATTAGTTACGATGTCCCGTGCAATCGGGTCTACAAAAAAATCAACAGACACCAATACTGCCCTCGAAAATGCAATAATCGACATTTTTACGATTTTCCGTTTTTGTCAAAAATGACATAGGGAGACTTCAAGCATGGGTAGACTGTATTTTTATGTAAGTACCTTTTTCGTAACAAAACATATGAGTTTTATATCAGTTAAAGTAGAGATTAAAAAAAACACTTAAAATATTTTTTTCGCGTTTTTTCTCGAAACCGCCATTTTGCAAGTAGGTACTGCATTTGCTGTTACGAGGGCCGAATATACATAGAAGAAGAAGCGTTTGTTTTTTGTTTGAACACGCTAATCTCTGGAACTACAAAAGCAAGTAATTCGTCACATAATTCTCAAAATTTTGAGCGTAAACTGACATATTTTATGTAATGATAATAAAGGGAATTCTATCAACTAAAGAAATACCAAAAAGTTATTACACTGATCAGTGCATTTATTAAAACTGCAATGTTACTTTTATTCGATTCAACTAACATCAAACGCATTGCTGTTTTGAATCTTAATTGTTGCCGCGATGCGCTGTTATCAATTACTTAAAAAATTCTTCTTACCGTGCCTTAAAAGTTTAGGCTAATGATAATTCGACCAAAAAAAAACCATAATTACAAAAACACAAAACTCATTGTAGATAAACATTATTTACACGCTTGGCGAAAAACCACCGCTCGAAACAAAAGTAAGTATCAACATTTAATTAGTTTCTCAAAAACGATTACAGATGAAAACTTTAACAGTTAAAGTTTTCATCTGTAATCTGTAAAGTCATGAGTTAGTACTTAGTAAGTACTATTTAAGTATTTATTTTGTGGTTTAAAGGGATTGTAGTGAGCTTAGTGTTTATTGGTTGGTCTATCTACGATAGCGTCCACATACGTCACTAAAGAAGAGGTGTAAGTCATGGGCGGAAGCGATTTTATATTGTTTAAAAAAGAAATCTCTTCTGCCTAACCAGGCCTAACCCCATGGGAAGAAGGCATGATTTTATGTATGTAAGAAATCCCTCTCGTCGTTGACATGATTTTATTTTTGCGAGGAGGTATTCTGCCTCTTGTAATGGGTGTTTTGCCATTTCATAATCAGCCTATATTCTTCCCAGTACTGGGACATGCCGACATGACAGACATGAAGACATGCCGGTTTCCTCACGATGTTTTCCTTCACCGTTTTGAGAGCAGTGGTGACGAAATAATTTACACAAAAGTAAAGCGCTTATCTGAGTTCGAACCTACGACCTACAACTTCTAAGTCGCGGCCGTTACCACTGGGTCACCGCTGCTCTCATTTCGCCACTTATTGGCCACAATTCCTTCTACTTACAAGTTGGTCTTGAAGACGCTTGCTTTGGGTTCCTTCTCCTTGGTACAAAACCCGGAATAATAGTTTTAATCCAGTTCATCTTAGATGTTGATGATGTTGTCATCTTCACATAGTAAGGCGCAAAGTGCTGCTCGTCTGTTTGGCGCCTAAGGTGCCGTACAGACGAGCTGCACTTTGCTGTCGATAGAGCCAACTTCAGCTGCCACCATTGGTCGGCATTTGCAGTCCACGTGTCGACGGCACACGCCGTCCAATGGTGGCAGCTGCAGTTGCCTCTGTCGACAACTGAAGTTGGCTCTGTCGACAGAAAAGTGCTGCTCGTCTTTACGGTGCCTAAGTAGGCAAGTAAAAATAAACTATTTTGACAGAAAAACAGCCGAATAAAAAAAAAATTCAAAAAGCGACTGATTTCCAAATTTCATTTCGTAACGAAGGATTCTAGATTCGATCGTTTGACTGGTTAAGTTCAGGTTTCACCAAGATCTATTTTTCATAATAAGTCAGAAGTTCTTCTCCTTCTCTTCTTGGTCGCGTACTTCATTACTGAAGGTCGTGTCCCTAAAAGGCCTTCGTGACTTTATGCACGATCTTCTTCCACTTCGTTCGGTTCTCAGCTTCTTTCAGGGCGGTCGTATCAGAGAGTCCAATGAGGGCGGTTACTTGGTTTTACCAGCGGTCAGGTGACCGTTGTGACAGAACTTTTTAAACGATTCGAAAACGTCCTTACGTCAATTTTTTTGCCTAAATACATATAATTGCATGTTGATTCAACTCTCGACGCTGAGGCTAGCGTTCAAAATTCTAATGTGTGCTTTTGTTTAAGCATTTCATCTTGTCATCTGGTATTAGTGAAAACGAGCATAAAACCCAACGCCAGGAGGAATATTCAAAGAAAATTAACGAAATCTCAGCTAATTTTAACCTAAATCTAAAAATACAAAGGGGCTGTAAGCCTCATTGAACGATTATTGGATTGGCTGTTTTAGATTTTCAAGACACTTGGTAAAGATACTTAGACCCAAATCACTTGAGTTGATCCGTGGCTTAAGTTAAAAGCTCATGGCTATTTTTCAATATTCAGGTAAATAAAAAACCGGCGAGTTGGACTCGCACATGAAGGGTTGCGTACCACGTACAATATTTAACACTACATAATTATTAAAAAAAAACGCGTTTCCGGGGTCTCATATTATTTGCTGTTATAGCGGCAATAGAAATACACATTCTCTAAACATTTTGACTGTCTAACTATTACGGTTCATAAGATACAGCCCTTTAAAAACAAAAACATGTATCTTGTATGGGGACCCCCTTTAATTTTAAACTTTGTTTTTATTACTTATTTGTTGTTATAGCGGCAATAGAAATACACACTATTTGAAAATTTCAACTGTCTGCCTATTGCGGTTCATGAGATACATTCCGTTGACACAAACGGACGGGCAGCGGAGGCTTAGTAATAGGGTTCTGTTGGCACACTTTGGGTACGGAATCCTAAAAATGGTACAGAAGGTGTATAAAACTGTCTCCCGCGAGGTAATTGCGTAACACACTAGCAGTAGCAATGGTTTTCATTTTGACAGCTCAACAGCATTCATTGAGTGATTTACGTTAGTAACAGACAACTTTTTCGAACATATGAAGCAATGAATTAGCCTACCCTACCCTTCCCCTCTTCTCCTTCTTCTTCTTCTTTACCCTTCTCATGAGCTATTTTTTTCTTGTTTATAATTGTTTTGAATCACATGAGTTTTACTATCAATCATAGCTAATTTATCATTGAACATACAATCAGTCGAATGTCTGGCTATTTGTTTTTGTGTGATATCTGCTGCGTCAATGAAAGGCGAGGGTTAGCAACACACTGATTTATTAAACAAGTTATCAATCTACCCAACACCATACAAATATCAAACCCGACATCGGTACAATATCGACTCAGCCTATCGTAGTCTACTACTGGACACAGACCTCTCCCAGGCTGCGCCATGACACCCTGACCTCCGCCCATAAAGTACGTTTAAATATATTCTCCGCCTTTCGCATCCAGCCTTACAGTCACCTTTAGATCGTCGGTCAATCTAGCTGGGGCCCCGCACTACGCTTGCGACGCTTGCTTACTTTGTTTTTCTGATTATGACAAAAATATCCTCGATCGTAACTGATTTTAACAGATTGAAGAAGGAGGAACATCTGAGTTTCTCATATATCTCCTTTGAAAAGGGGGAAACAGCCCGAAGTGGATGTATCAATCAATCATCACAAAATGAACAGAACATTATTTCATATTCAGTTAGACTTACAACCATACTTTCCAACAAAACCAAAGAAACACTCTCCCAAATTGAGCCAATTTTGTGTGATGCCAATGGTTGAGGTTTCAACCATTACGCGTGAAAAGCGATGAAAATTATTTCAAAATGTTCTCTTTGTGTTAAAAAGCGAATCGAATGGATTCCGATAAATGGCGCTCGGCAATTGTTTCGATATAACGGCATCCGAACCGACTCTCTGGAGTACTATTGAGATTATTGTGGTGCAAGTGACGAGGTGGAAGCGAGTTATGTTACTTTCATTTTTTTGTTGTGTTATTATTATGTGTAGATAGGTAAAATTCTTAATTCTCGCTGTGAATTTAGTTTATACTAGTGGATGCAGCTCAGCACCGGAACAGATGGCTGATGTTTCTGTAAGGTTTTGGAGTGGCGACCGCGTACTGGGAGACGTAGCGTTGCAGGCCTCCTACAAGCTGGACCGATGACGTGGTGAAGGCAGCAGGAATCCGCTGGATGCGGAGTGGTGGTACTTGGGGGAGCCCTGTTTGCAGCAGTGGATGTTTTTTGGCTGAAATGATGATGATGATAAGCTGACACATTTCGGCTTCGCACGGGAAGCTGGTAGTAAAGTTTCTCAGAATCTGTATCCGCAAGATATTTTATTTAGGGGAATAATATAATAAAAACGGTTCGCACTTTTTAAGACTGGCGTTTACGCACAGACAGACGTGCAGGCTTACTTCACTTTATAATATGTGTAGAGATAGTGGTTTAAACAAACGCCATAATTATAATAGAAATAGAAAGAAAAAAAAATATTTTGTTGATGAAATGTTGTGACATACATGTCTGTGTGTGTTGTGTTGTGATTATAGCATGATAATGACGAGATCGCCCCAATAGCATAATATCCACCATTTTTTTTGTAAGCGGCATAGGTGGAAATGAAATGCTGAAGACTAGATAAAGATAAAAGATAAAGATTATTTGATTTTGATTTTGAAAAAACAAATACAACTAAAAGACTTTTCCGAAATCGCTGACCGCTCAACACTTGTACCCCATCCATAAATATAATACAAAGATCAAAGAAAACATTAAGACATATGTTTTATGTGCTTTTTATGTTTCCCCGCGTAGAACCGAGATTATTTTGATAAATAATGAGTTATGCTATATTTTGTACGCGATGGCTGGCTGAGGAGAAGAATATGGTGGAAATAAATTGTATTATTGTGGGTGAGAGTTCCGGTTTCCTTGGCAGGTCGTAACCGGGTTTTTGTATTGGAATTTATTTTCCTTAGAAGCCCAGTTTTTGAGCTCAAGGTTACGGGGTTTGAAACACGGGATTTTCCAATGCGACTTTATCAATTTCATATTAGTAGGTACATCACTACATAGTATAAAACAAAATCGCTTTCCGCTGTCTGTCTGTCCATATGTATGCTTAGATCTTTAAAACTACGCAACGGATTTTGATGTGGGTTTTTTTAATAGATAGAGTGATTTAAGAGGAAGGTTTATTTATATGTATAAAACATGCATAATATAGTAGAGAAACACTGATAATTTTAGAGGTTTCTAATGTGATATCGAAAATAAACAAATTTTTTGCGCTTACATTGCAAACGCTGGCTGAACTCTACGAAATAGGTCAAAATAATGTACTACAGTATTGTACACCTTAAAAAAGTCTACAAAAAAGTTCGCAATGGTATATGGCTATCTCTTAGGTATAACCCACAATAACCATTTTTTATCCTTTACTTTTTACGAAAAATAATGGCTTATAATAAATTGCGAAGCGATTATAAACAATATAGCAGTAATCCTTATCCAATTAAGTACCTTAAATACAATTGATACCTTGCCTTACTTACTTACCTTATTTTTTTTTTCCTTACTTTTTTCCTTGTTCTTTTCTTTTTTTACTTTTGAGCTCAACTGTAACTAATGATGAGACACAATTACTTTTTCTATTGTTACCGATCTTCAACTTAGATTTCGCGACATCGGAGCTGTTATGACTTTCTTAAAAGTCTTGCCATCGCTTCGACAAACCTTAAACTGACAGAGAGAGCATCAGACTTTACGGCGACCTTAAACTGAGTTGAGATTGAGAATTCGATCGTGAAATTGGAGGTCGTCCTCACGCGGCGATCGGCGGCGGCGATCTCTCGCGTCCTGCCCTAGTTCAGGCCATGGTACGGAGCGAGAGTGCATGGGAAGTCGTCACCTCCTTCTGCGGAGCAGTAATGCTCGCGAAGAATGAGGCGGAGCGCATGAGGGAGAGGCAATCTTTGCGCCCTCACGCCCCTAGTGGCCGCAGGAGACGCCCTGGGCATCGGGAATCGACAGCCGATTCCCGGCCACCGTAGGCGCGGGCTTGCCGACGGCGAGCAATTGGCAGCTCGCTGCTGATAAGAACCGGGCCCGGGTCGATGGCGCGTTGTGTTCCACGCGCGCCTCAAAGAGATGTCAGCAGCAACTGACGGGGTCTGCTAGGGCCGATGCCTGCCAGGGTCGCGGGTTGTTCGAAAGAGCACAGGCAACTGAAGGAACACGGGTGGGATCAGTAAAAGTCTGACATACCCTCCCGGTCCGCCCAGAGCGGGATAAGTTATTTGACAATTAGCCATACTCAAAAAAAAATGATCGTAGCAGATTGTGTCCTGTAGTTTCTGCCAACCCCCATATAGGAGGCGTGAGTTTATTTGTTTCTGTATGTCTGTTAACTAATACATCGTTATTCTAATATATTATTTACAAGCATTAGCATCTAATACATATATTTCTGTCGGCGGCGCCGTCAAGACTTTTGACGTCGTACCAAGCTGACGTGATGAGTGACGTCACGACGTTAGTATATCGTACGGCGCTGTTTAATTACATCATGCTTCTGTTTTATACATAAGATTGGATGAAAATCACTTTTTGGGTGAACTAAATATAATTAAGGCAAGCTGAAAAAACACTGAAGAGCTTCAAAGTTAAGGTGTGCGTTACAATTTTGATTTACAATGTAGCGATAGCGTTTTCTTTAGTTTCGGGTTTGGTCCCATACCTAGTAAAAGTTGTTCATAATGATGAGTACAATGACCGTTTAAGAAGTTACTGGTGTTTTTCAAATAACCCTGTGTAAATAAATACAACTCTGCCACATGCCATTATTTCAAAGCCTAAATGTCAAGTGCGACTCGGACTCGCGCACCTAGGGTTCCGTACAAAGGTATGTAACTACAAATTTACGGTTTTCAGATTTTGTCCTTTACTTGTGTTACATGACCTTGCTTCTTGCCAAATTTCATGACATACATTTTGATTCCCTTAAGAGTGTCGAAATATACGTTTTTTGCGGCATAAACGGCCGTATCTTTTTTTTACGTTAACTTAGAAGTTTGATTTTTCACAGCTTCAAGGAACTGCAGACTTAAATATATGGTTTTAATTCCAACTCGATACCTAAACGCGTTCCCGAGATAAAGGGTCTTGACTGACAGACGCACGGACAACAAAGTGATCCTATAAGGGTTCCGTTTTTTCCTTTTGAGGTACGGAACCCTAAAAAACGACCGCGTACAGCTCCTAGAAACACCACATATAGTATTACAAGACTTCCTGCCCAAACTATTATGGTTACGTACGACATAAAACTCTGAGATGTAATAAAATCATAATATCTGCTATTTATTTGTCCGGGTTGAACGCACGGGTCAGGTGCACTGAAATAGAATTGTGTCACTGTTGAGAGAAGATGAGTAGGTCAATTCGAAGCAAGAATACAAAGAGTAGAAACTTTAATTAATAACGCACAATATCACGTTAAGAACTCAGTTATTCAGGGTAAATGATTGGATTCAAATAAATAGAGAATTGCTATAGACGCAACGAGAAGAAGAATGGAGAATTGAATTAAAAATGAGAAGAGGAGGAATTCAAAGACGAATAAAGTAGGAAATTAATAATGGAAGACTAATAAATAGTGCAGATTAAGCAGAAAGAATTATGTCGTTGTGTAGTTAACAAATAATCCTTTTAATTCATTCACAACATTCGAATTCATCTATACTACGTCTAACGTAAAATGCGCAAAACCTGAAAATAGTTTGTTCATAATTGACTACTGAATCGATTTCAGTAACTTAAGTTTTTTTTTTCAAAAATGATGTATTTTACTATACTATCCGCCGATTGAGCCAAAGAAAATTAAGTCTATTTTAAGACTAAATTTTGAATGCATAAAGTAATGCTAGGATTAACACGGTTTTTTTAAATAATAATAGTTAGCTTTAAAAAAATAGTTTTGGCTATTGTATTATGCTTTTAACTCAATACTCTAATTGGGGTGTATGAGGTTTTGCGTTAATTATGTTACAAGTTGTATACGTTCATTACCGATGACACCACTATTTTTATTTGACGTCTTCAAATATAATATATTAGCAAAACATGATCTTATATTTATTTTTGCTGAATTATAGCATAGCTATCAAAGCATACTACTTAGGATAGCTTGATGAAGACTTTTTTAACAACACCAGCCTTGTGTGCATCAATTTCTTAATCAGATATCGAATTTATCGTGTCTTATTTATTTATTACTGAATGGGCCCGCTTTTGTCCTCGATCACGCCTGATGGAAAGCGATGGATGAGGTCTATGATGGAACGAGCGTACCCAGAAGACGCCTAAGGCACTGGAACTCCCACGTATCGACGAAACACAGCAGGCTGCTTGACGCCAGACTCCGGTGGGAGGGTAGTCGCAAACCAGGCGGGCGTTAGCCCTACCACCGCAAGGGAAGAATTGGCCAGTCAAATGAGGTGTTGGGTGTGACTGTCCAGGATGCGCCGAGCATCCTGAGCTGTCTTGTCACATTTGTTGATTTTCTGTATATACTTGTGCTGTGTCCTCGCCTATATTTAACGCGTGCTATGAATATGGTGCTCTCAATTCATCATGTGATCGGCATCAATTGATCAGCTGAAGTGAATATTATAATTAGGTTTTGTATGGAACTGAACTTACCTAACATCACGCTTGTATTCTACTGCAGACAGAGGTGTATGTACCTATAGTACTATAAAGGTTTGCTGCAAAAGTCGACCTTATGTAGTGCAGGCTGGCATAAAAATAACTCTGGTTGCATTCGAACATTCAAGCTAATTTATAATGGGCTTCAAATTATTTCCAGTAAGTTTTTGTTTCAAAAAACAGTGATGGTGGGTATAAGCGCCTTGATCAAGTCAAGATTCTACAGTCAAAGTTAGCCTTAAGGGGGAAGCGCTAAAGTAGCCCGCGAAATTCAAATTTTCTTACGATTTTTGCAATTTGTAGCTCAGTGTCTGTGTGTACGTTGATTAAAATATAGTTCGCAACCTTAACAAATATGTATTTACTGAATTATAATCATTGGAACAATTTGTTAAGTTAGTACAATAATAAATGTCAAGATTTCATGAAATAGTAATTCAATAGGATTACTTGGTCTTAGAGAGTTGTATTGATGACTTTAATTTTTATAATTCTGTAAATACATATTTGTTACGGTCGCGAATCATATTTTAATCAACGTACAACTTAATACTGACCAGTAAATTGCAAAAAACGTAAGAAAATTTGAATTTCGCGGGAAACCCTGGCGCTTTTGCCTTAAGTAAAATTGGTTAAGCACTTTTCCTTCTTGTGGTACAAATCTGACTTAGGAAGATGTATTAATGATTCTAATGACTATAATTCTGTAAATACGTACCTGTTATAGTCGTGAATCATATTTTGATCAAGATACCTACAACCTGCGGGGCAATTGCGGAACACATTATCAATGGGAATCGGTTTCATTTTGACAGTTCAACAACATTCATTGCGTTATTTACGTGTTGAGCAAACAAATTTTTCGAACTTATGAAGCAATGGATTACCAATTTGCTTCAAAATGATTCAGATTCCGATTGAGAGTGTGTTACGCAATTAGGGTGCTGATACTGACCTACAAATTGCAAAAAAACCTAAGAGAATTTGAATTTCGCGGTAAGCACTGCGCAATCACACCGAACCTTAAACGGAATAGCTTTTGTTAATTAAGAGTCCCTATCAATTTCGCGGAGTGAAAACTGAAAATCAGTTATCTACATTATTTTTTTTAAATACACAGTTATTTATCACCTATTTATCTATTAAGTCTAAGAATTTAAATTTTAGTAAACGAACGATCGAATTTAAGTTTATAAGGCATTATTTAGATATTTTACTACAGTTAAATAAGTAGTCAAAATAAAAATATAAACATTGATTTTGGTAGATAAATACCTTAAATTTTAAAATATTTAACACTTATTATTATTTTCAATAAATTCTTACGCGTAGACAAGGGTTTTGCACATGATTTTATTGGGTTTTTTCAGCGTGATCAACATTTTTTTACAAGTAATAAATCATTAAACTTTAAAAAACAAAATTGTACACTTACTAATATAATATATGCCCAGTATTTACATTTTTTTTTCAGATTGTTATTTCCTGCCAGTAAGTTATGAAAGCAATTGAAAAACATGGTGTTTCGTGCTTACGTAAAAACGTGTGTTAGATTTTTATTTTTTGTAATTTATATTAAGTAGTTATCAAAATTTAAAATTGTACACTTACTAGATAAATAGTTGATAAATAACTGTGTATTTAAAAAAAACTAGTTAACTTAAGGTTATTGAGAAATTTGCGGTGAAAAAACTTGAATTTTCTGTTTTTAGACCGCGAAATTGATAGGGACCCTTAACATAATTATACTCCATAAAACATAGCTTGATCTCTGCGACAGCTGTCAGTAAAATTACGCGTATGAAATCCTGAATTTCATAATAGTACAGAACAGACAGTACCTGTTAATTTCATACTTTATGGGCATGCCGACCTAATTAGTGATGGGCGATGATTCATCGCAACCACAGACTATCGATATTTTAAATAAAACTTAATTTAAAATTAATTTATCTTTTAATTTTATTGTATATTTTAATATCATAACATTACTTACATTTGTACATACTTGATCTAAAATAATAGTGAGTAAATAAAATCCAATTTCTCACCTACTCATGTAACATTCCATCCGTCAACGTCCCATCCTTGGGTTTCTGGAGAAGACACGCCGCGTTTGGCTCAAAGGCCGTGTTACCAGGCCATAACTAAATTAAAACCAATTATATTTTACATTAGCATCGATAATAGTAAGAAACTTCGATAATTTCTATCGACAATTTTTTATATCCTGATAACCCTAGCAATGTCAGTTTGACATATTTATTTATTAAAACTTTGTGCACAAGCAAAAACTGTACAAAGGCGGACTTAATGCCTTGGGCATTTTCTACCAGTCTACCTTAGGGTGATGCAGACATATGTCGCAGAGATCAAGCTATCTTTTACGTAGTATAATAGGTACCTGTGCACAGATATTAATATACGCCTCCACGTATTGACAAAGTAGGTACGATACAAGACAGAACATTTTAATATACTTCTCATCTTAGATAATGGAGTAACATCTTAACACACGTAATACATCAATATTCATACTGACGCCTCATAAGTAATTAAGATGAATACTTTTAAAGAGAACATCGTTATGCCCCCCCTGGGCATAACGATGTTCTCTTTAAAAGTATTTATGGATAAGAAGTGGGATTCCATGTTTTTAAATCAGTATAATTTCTGGTATTCAGCTGCATCCGGTTAGACTGGAAGCCAACCCCAACTTATTTGAGAGAAGGCTAGGCAGATGATGATGATATAATTTAAATGAGACATAAAAGTAGGTTTTGGAGTTTAAATAAAAGTTTAAAAAAAATATTTAGCCCCAAAATACATAATAACTTGGAAGGTTCCAATGTATTACAGACGCGAGCACATCAAGCTACCCGAAATTGTCAATTTTTTCCAATCATCTTTGAACCTTACCTATGCTTTAGCGATAAAGTTGAGAAATTTGATAGATTGTAATAGCTTGATGTGCTGGCGTCTGTACATATGTATATTTTTTATGTAATTTTCTGTCTGGTATTGTTATTGCCTTTTCATTAATTTCTAGTTTTGTTTTTGGATTTAATAATACTAATAAACCAATAATTGCAGTACCTTCCCACCTATTTCTGTATCTTCACAACGGTTTTGTTAATCGGACAAACCCCCATCCTCTAATATGACATTAGACATTATTTTTTCAAATGTTCTTAACAATAATTCCGAAGAAAGTGGCGCCAATTCCCTAGTTCACAAACTAAACTAAATTTAAGTTAAGTGCATATTTTTCTTTCTATTTCACTATGAAAAGAATAGACGATAAATATAACTAAACTAATATTTATCTTCTGTCCTTTTCTTAATGAAATAGAAAGAAAAAGATGCACTGGACTTAAATTCAGTTTAGTTTGTGAACAAGGGAATCGGCGCCATTATATTCCAAACAAACTATGAAACCCGCATTGAAATCGCATCATTTGTTTAGGAGCTGCGATACCGCAGACACACAGACGGACAACGGCTTTAAGCTTTTAACCCTTCTTTTAAACTTGATTTGTGGTGGTATGGCGGCGTTTGTGCGCGAATTTCTGAATCCGCTAATTCCACTGCAGTCAGTTAAACTCGAAAGTGTATTTAAGTCTGTAAAGTTCACTTTAAAAATCACTCAAATTACTGCAATTCAACAAAATTAATTTGTAAAAACAAATGAAATTGGTCGAATTGCAGTCACGTCAAAGTCTGTTTTAATCTGTCTACCCTATTCCCAACTAAGTATGTCGTTTCCCATATTTATTGTCATTACGCACTTTGTGAACATTTAAAATACATACGGTTCAAAAGATACAGCCCTGTGACAGACGGACGAACGGACAGTAGAGCCTTAAATAGGGTTTTTACCTTTTCGGTTCGGAATCCTAAAAAGAACAAAAAGTTGGGGCAAAACTTGCAACACATTGACGCAAATCGGTCATCGCTCGGCGCTAGTTCCCCGCGACAGCCATTGTAAATCAGGCTTACTTCCCGTACATCTACCGCGATCAGTTGTGAACTCGCCAGTGTATTTAAGTCGATTATTCGAAGAGTTTGACACAATTACTAGATGCAGCCGGTTGTAATCGCGTTTTACGATGCAGCCGAGTGTATTCCGATTATATTTAGAGTTTATTCGTTTGTGTGTCGGTTAGATTGTAACGTGTCTGGGAACTGTTTGATATGGTAATCATTATAGTTTAGGTGTAGAAAGATTTATTAGATATGATGTTATTTAGTAGCAACTCAACTTTGACTGTATGTTTTCTTGAGAGATAACAACAAAGCGCAGTTTAGATATTAATGATAAACGAGCTGTTTGTTTTTTATTAATTTAATTAAATTTTATTCGAAAACTTCAATCGGTTTCTTTGTAAACTTCAACTTTAATCGACGACCCTGCATACTTATCTCCTTTGCTGACTGTACCCAAGAGACTGGCAGCATTGCCACGTTATATGGCAATGCTTAGCTTCTGGCCAAGGTAAAAGCCAGCCCTTGGGTCACGAGAAATGCTAACCTTTGACGAATTGAGAATTTTACTATAGTATCAGACAATAACAGAGGGGTAATTCTCGTAATTTTAAGAACGTTCACAGTCTGATCTCAGTTTCAATCTGTCAAAAATACTTCAAGTTTCCCTACATTTTGACAAGTTTTTGACATTTGCTTGTCGCCGAGATGAGACTGCGACTAGATTTTAACATTTCAACTTACGAGAATCGGCCTTCAGGTCTCTTAGAGTTCCTCTTTCTAGGATTAATATCAAATATGTAGGCTTCTTATTCAGAAGCACTTACCTTAACCTAGCCACCCACAAATTAATATTATTAAAATTTTCCGATTTACTCAACCAGACTCATAAGAAAACTTCAGCAAGTATAAAATATAACAATAGATTCTATTTGCAGCCACACAACCCATCCGATATAGAGTCGACGTCATCACTGACGTCAGCAGTAAGTAGATGACATGGCATTGGAAAGACATATGGCGGATGTAAAGATCGTGGATGACGTCACAACAGTAGTAGTACAGATTTACCTTATCCCTTTGGTTTTTGGCATAGCATTACGGCTGTCCTCGAGGGGTAATAGCTATAGGCCATACGTCCCTGGTAACAAATCCGCAGTATAAGCAGCGAGCCTCTAAGGCACCTCGCGCACTAGCCGGTCACGACCACGACCAGTCGCAGAAGCTACGGTTGGGCTGCGGCCAAGTTTGCGGCATGGCAACGACTACGACTGGTCGTAAAGCGGCCATTTGTCGAGCTGCTGCAGTTGTTGTTCTGAGCTCGAACAGTATGGACATTGAAATTGTGTGCCTGTAATTGATGTGGAAAAGACGTAATACGAAAAGATGTCATTGGAAATTCGCAACATAAATACCGTACGATGACAAGTTTTTTAAATACACAAAAATGTATGTGGCTAGTTTTGATGAATTACTTTTACTGATACAAGGTAGTATAACTGGTGTCAATACAAAAATGAGAGTCGCGCAGCCGCGGCCGGGCCGCATTCGCAATCGCAGATTTAGAGTGCGAGCGCTCATAGCAAACTATACGTAATTTGATCACAACGACTAGTCGTGCCGGCCCGGTGTGCGGCCAGTTGGCCGTTGCGGCCAAGTGCGCGACATTCTTATGGATTTTGACAAGTTTGGTAATCTATACTAATATACTAATATACTAATACTAATAATATTATAAAGCTGAAGAGTTTGTTTGTTTGTTTGTTTGTTTGAACGCGCTAATCTCAGGAACTACTGGTCTGATTTGAAAAACTCTTTCAGTGTTAGATAGCCCATTCATCGAGGAAGGCTATAGGCTCTATATCATCACGCTAAAACCAATAGGAGCGGAGCACCAATGAAGAATGTTTCAAAATCGGGGGATTTTTTTCCTATTGAGAGCTTCCGCTGCGTGCGCTGCGTAAACGGTTAAAGTTTCGCAAAAATCATATATGACAGAATTGTTCCCCTTTAAAAGCTTTAAAAAAAAGTTCGCGACAGCATATGTCTATCTTTTAAGGTTAGCTCACTATAACCTCTTTTATGCTAACCAAATTTGTTCTAAAATAATGCATTATTTGCGAAGGTGTTTTTATAAACATGGTATTAATCCTAATCCAAATAAATACGTTATTCATCACATGTATTTAATTTTGAACAAAATTGCCTCTGAAATCATTTGATTTCAATGTATATCTTAGGAAATATCATAGTTTTAAAATAATACTAATAATAAAGCTGAAGAGTTTGTTTGTTTGAAACACGATTTGAAAGCTCTAAATCTCTGGAAGTATTGGTCACATATATAAAAATATTTTTTCGTTTGATAGCCCAGTTGAGGAAGGCTATATTCTATTAAACTTGACGCTAGGACCCTTAGGAGTTGAGCAAAAAGAAAAAAGTCTGAAGTTTTCGCCAAGCGAAAACGAAGTAACAGTCCGGCGACACGTTACGACGGGGTGGGTCGGGGAAACAAAAAAAATTTACGCGGACGAAGTGGCGGGCAGAAGCTAGTCTACTAATATAATGGCGTCATTATGACTTTCCAATGGTCAACCACTGACACTCCATTGAAAGAAATGGCATAAAATGGTAATCGCGTACATAATGACAAATTAATAAATTTAATGTTTATTGCTATTTACGAACTTCTTACTACTTCAGATTGCAAACACTAAAACGTAATATGTAAAAATATAATTATATTAAATGAAATCTAGCATTAAAAGTACCTAGTAGTTTTTCTCAGACCATTGACCGACCAATGATCGAGCATTATGAATTTAGCAGATTACGAACTTTTAGCAAAATGACAATGGGATCGTGTTGGGATGACGAATTTATAAAAATAGCAGACTTGGGCCCCAGGTTAAGCTACGCTTGCCGCGGTTGGTATAAAGAGAGAGCCGGTACTTTTGGTAACTAACGCCAGAAAGTGTGATTCAGTATTTGGTTGGTAGGGCCTTCGTCTGGAGAGAATGGTAACGGCTTGCCCGCATGCGGCTGACTAGTGACTGCAGGTTGAAACTGAAAACATGCGATAAACCGAAATGGAAGATCGTACTCATCATTATGAACACTTTTAAGGGACCAAAGCTGCAATCGCGAAGAAAAATCTAGCGGTTCCCTACGTTTTGACGAGTTATGCGAACATAAATGTAGGGAACAGCAGATTTTTTTTTTCTCGATTTCAGGTTTGGTCCCATAGTAAAAGTTGTTCTTAATGATGAGTAGGTACAAACTCCCATTTCGATTTGTCGCATGTTTTCAATTTCAGCCTGTATAACGGGTGTAAAAAGCCACATAACGAAGCTGAGAGTCCTTTGTACTCTCCCTCATTGTAAGAATTGTTTTGCAGAGTATCAGAACTGTAAACCTTTTGGTTACGGAGATATTGAAGGCCAAAGTTCCAAATATTACCGAGGTTTTTTTACGAAAATAAGTTTTTAATGATATAACACAACTTTAGATACCCTCACGACCTCTGTACCATTGCACGCACCCATAAGCACAATGTTTTGCGAGCGTCACTACCGCAAACAGCAACTTTTCACACCAAAAATAAAAGTAACTAGTTTCCTAGCAATTTTTTGTGTTACCGTACTTATTTTGATGTACAGAATGCGTAGTTGACGGCTATGTAATGTCTTTTTACACCCTGTATATCGCCGCTCAAAGAAGAGATATGTTTATAAAAAAAAAAAAACGAACAATAACTAGAAAGGCTGATATTAGTACGGCATCGTGATATGAGGAGTAGTATATTATAGTAAAAGTGCGCAGTGTTGAACACCCCTAACTATTTCAAGTTAAATAAATATCAGCTTTATTTCTAGGAACATTAAGTTGATTTCAGAGTGACTAGAACTATTGAAAAAGTTATAAAAATGTTTGAAGTTGTAGCGTAAACTCAAATTTATTGTGTAGGATATAAAGTTATTTTTCCATAAACTCATATTTGTTTATATTTTTGGCAAATAAATCGCGAATGCACGGTATAATTTTATTTTTGAAGTGAAACTTCTTATGCGACGATTCGATATATAATAAGCTGGCATATCCACCCGCCACCATTTTGATTTTTTTTTCAAAGTTTCCGCGCACGGTTAAAGTAATATCACAGAAATATTAAAGTTCTTTATTATATCTATGAGTAATATAATATGGCTAGAGGACACATACAAACAGAAAATGTCCAGTAATATTATGTAGTACCCTGAAGTGTCAAATTTCCATTATGTTTGGAGGTAAACATCGCCATATTATTCTTTGTGCGCAGAAGCTTTGAAAAAAAATCAAAATGGTGGCGGGTGGATATGCCAGCTTATTATATATCTTTCATGTTGACAGCTCAGCCACTTCACGTTTTTGAGCTGACGAACTTTTCAAACCTGTGAAATGATTAGAAATTTCCTTCAAAACTCTCTGATTGTGATTGAAATTGTGTTATGCATTTAGGTTCTGGTCGCCTAGAATTTCAAGCTTGGCCTGCCGCGATGGCGTCGTGCGTTAGTGGGACCCAATCGGTGGTTCAAAATCATTGATTTAAGACAAACACTTATTAAAATTTTCTTCTCCAAAATATTCAGACATTCTCATCCATCACCTTGCTAAATGGTTAATTAACTTGTTAGACCAGCTATAGGTAGTGGATTAAAAATCTGGCAAGCGAATACCTTCTCACCTTGGCTTATTCAACAAGTAGAGATCATATAACCTGACCTAAGTTAGTAGTTTAAAGTTTTACTAATTCGCTTGTTGAATAGGTTTTATGTTCGAACGTTGCCAAGTGTTCATGCATTTCACTAGTTTTTTGTACCCGTTCGTTCGACGTTCATTTTAAATTTTTATCATTTTTAACCGATTTCAAAAAAGGAGGAGGTTCTCAATTCGACGGTGTTTTTTTTTTTCTGTGTGATTTTACGCGATTACTCCGCCAATTGTGGACCGATTTTCAATTTTTTTTTTTTTATTTAAAAGAGTATGCTCTTGAGGTGGTCCCATTGTCAACAAATCGGAATCTGATGAGAGAATCCCATGGAAATCGACGGAAACCCTCAAATTTTGTAGACACACCTATAGCGATTTGGGTATTTTTTATAGTAACTCATGCATTTGCTCTCAGAAAGCACCATTCGGTGAAGTGGAACTGATGATGAAGACCACAGATGGCCATCGGAACTACTCAATAATAAATATTTCACGGTTTGCGATTCGAATAGATAATTTAATGTGCTTGCTAAGCACAAAGCGTATCGTGAAGTGGAGCTGATGGTGACTTCTCAATCAGCTCCACTTCTCCTGGTTCTTACAAGGAGAACTCCTTAACAATTAACGTCCCTGCATCGGGAAAAGCAATATTTTGTAAAAGGTGATGAGCAGTTGACATTAGGCTATTGTAACTTAGATAAGTTACAAACTGTCCCACTAAAAAGTGAAAAATAAAAACTTTTTTACAAAAAAAAAAAAACAACCGACTTCCAAAAAAACACTACAAAGTGAAAAATAACTTTAATTTCGGAAGTCGGTGTCAATAAAAGAAAATGCGGAACCAACGACACCGACTTCCGAAATTAAAGTTATTTTTCACTTTGTAGTGCTTTTTTGGAAGTCGGTTGTTTTTTTTTTTTTTCGTAAAAAAGTTTTCCCTCCTTCTTCCTTCTTTCCGATTTTGACTTATGGATGCGTAATTGGTCTTTGGCAGCTCTGGACAGAGGTGGAAAGAGAGTGGGGAGGGTTTTGCCCAGCTTCGGACATTAACGTCTATTAAAAAACTTCTGTTTTATTCTTCATCTCGGCAGTGATCCCCTTTCTAACCATATCATCATTCACACAGTCCATCCATCGTTTCTTTGGTCTTCCCTTACTCTTATAGCCATCGACATTTTATACTCAAAACTTTACTCACATTTTCCTTATTGCTCCGTATCACATGCCCTTATTAGGACAAATACTGATGAAAATTAGGTACAGATTTTCACGACTACCGTTGAGATATGACTGTACCGCTTTTCTGAAATCAAGGCTTTAGTTTGATGTACAGAATGTGTAGATTACGGCTTTGTGATAGGTCACTTAACAACAGTATTATTTGCATGTCAATTCTGCGTATTTCTTGGCTTGCAATCCGATCGATCTTGCTCAAGGCTACAAGTATCTTATATCGCAGGGGGATTGAGTTACTATCGACCGCTGTAACATTTGATATCATTGCTTGATCGACAGATTGTAACTAGAAATTATTATTTTTATTATGGTTCTTGTCCGTGCCATTACAACCTCTTTAGTCGATGGTGTAATAGTCGCAAACGCTACTGATGACAATGAGGTCCTGTATGGGTTCCATTGTCGGGTCAAGCAATGTGTTGTTGGGTATTTAACCGCCCTCAAAAAAAAGGAGGAGGTTCTCAGTTCGTCGGAATCTTTTTTTCTAAAATGTATCTTCCCCGATTGCTCGAAGACGGATAGACCGATTTCAAAAATTATTTTTTTTGTTTGAAAGGGTATACTTTCTAGGTAGTCCAATTGTCATCAGGTTAGGATCTGATGATGGGATCCTGGAGAAATCGAAGGAACTCTTCACATATACTCGGCACACCTGTGGCGATTTGGGTATTTTTTATAGTAGCTCGTGCATTTCGGATATGGCACAATGATTCGAACCCCTTTCAAGGACGCGTTACGTTTAGGCACATTTCGTTACATGAGAGAGAAGAAAGATATAAATAACCCTCTCTGTCTCTCACACTGAATCTCTGTTATTCTTTATTTTTATGAATGTGCACTTCTATCAATTGTACGATGCTGCACGCGCAATTTATAATTTCTTTTTTATAACTTTCCACTTAACTGAGCACAAACACAATTCTGGGATGCTACTAAAAAACTCCTGATGGAAAAATTCAGTTAAAGTACTCTTGGCTTAACGCGGCAATTGAAGCCAAGACCCTCTCACCCAAAGGAGGAAGTCAAACAAACCTTAATACTGACATTAATTTCGTTTTAAATCAAATTGCCGACTTCTGAAGGAAAATGACTTCGTGAGGATAATCTACGCTTGTGGCGTCATAAAAAACAAAATGAGAAACGAACAAAGATAGATATAAAGTTAAAGATCTCATTTCTTTTTCATTTTCATAGAAATTTAAGAGAGAAATTTCTTTCATATTCCTCGTAAACTAATTCCCGTAGGGCATTGTTTTATTTAGAGCAGTGGTGACCCAATGGTAACTGACCCGAAGAAGGTCGTAGGTTCGAATCCAGGCGCTTTACTTTGTGTAAATTATTTCATCACCACTGCTCTCAAAACGGTGAAGGAAAACATCGTGAGGAAACGGGCATGTCCTGGAACGAAAAATTCGAAGACATGTGACATCTACCAACCCGCACTGGACCCGCGTGGTGGACCATACTGCCTACTTCTTCTCAGAATCATGAACTAAATCCATGGTTGCGCATCTCATGCTAATTTCACTCTGCTCTCAAATCAAATCAAATTAAATCAATTTATTTGTAAGACATAGGTTTTAACATTTTAGATGGATCTTAAGAACTAGATAGTGCGCTATGTTTTGTCAATTTTGACATACAAATATTTATAGGACAAAAACATACATGCATTCTTAGTTATGAACTTTATGTAATAAGAAATTATTAACATATTGGAATTGAATTAAATAATTAGTTTACATTAAATTACAATACTTTAAATCTTCTTTGGTAATAAATTATCATTTAAAAAGTCTTCAATTTTATAGTAACATTTGTCAATTATTAATAATGTGAGAGCTTTTTTAAATACTAGAGGCATATTTTTGATATTGTCAGGTATTTTATTGTAGATTTTCGGTGCAATGCCAAAAAAACTCTTTTGCATTAAAGATGTCTTGCATTTTATATTACACAACTGTGACAAATATTGAGCACGTATTGGTATTTATGTATGAATTATTGAAATTTGAACTGAACAACGTCAATCGATGAAATTGTTGCTCGAGTTGATACACGTGGCATTTCAATCATTAGAAAATATACAGCGTCCATTTTAAAACAACAGTAGGTATAATATTACAAATAGGAATTGCCAATCAAGGTCAACATTAACACTGCATCCGTGGTCGAAGGCGATCGATAGTGTTTTGTTATTCATTTGCAAAAAATTTACAACCAATGAAACGTCGTCGGTTAGTTTAAGTACCATTTGTGGTAATCACTACATAGTATAAAACAAAGTCGCTTTCTCTGTCCCTATGTATGCTTAAATCTTTAAAACTACGCAACGGATTTTGATGCGGTTTTTTTAATAGATAGAGTGATTGAAGAGGAAGGTTTATATGTATAATGTAGTGTATTTAGTATCAGCATTGCACCCGTGCGAAGCCGGGGCGGGTCGCTAGTTGTTTATATGATCGTTAAAAGTTGCTTTGTATTGTATAAAATTCTAGGTATATGTATGTGGTGTGTGGTAATTCTAAGTTTTTGACCCGCTGCTGTGAGTGGATCTTTGCAAAATCACCCATGTAATGTAGGTAATCTATATAAGAAGCTGTCTGACTGACTGACATATCAACGCCCAGCCGAAATTACTGGGACTGGGAATGTGAAATTTTGCACACGGCTTCCTTTTATAATGTAGGGTAGCACTAAGAAGGGGTTTTTGGAAATTCAACCATTAAGGGGGTGAAAAGAGGCGATTTTGTTTGTATGAAAAATCTTATTCCTTGAGTTAATAAACTTGAAACTTGGCACTAATACTTAACTAAGTAAATTATGAAGTTTGTAATTCTTTCTCTAATCTACCCCCTAAAGGGGGATTGGGGGTTGTCAAAATTTAGTGCTGCTAGTGCTAAATAAACTAATCATTTCCTTAATTGCACATACCTACATGAACTCTGTAAGATCTAAGATCACACCGAAATGTTATAGGACATAAATCAAGTTTATCCAACGAAGTACCTCAGATATCTAGTTAGGTAGGTATCTACAATCTATTGACCAAGCAATGATATGAAATGTTATAGCGGTCGATAGTAACTCAATCCCCCTGCGATATAAGATAACCTTGACTTGAGCAAGATCGATTGGATTGCATGTCACTATAGAAGGCAAGGCACTACTAGAATCGAGATGCAGAAATTAGGTATACCAAAAAGAACATAACGTGTCTGTTCGAATCACTCCCCGCAAGATCCTAATCTTTCGAGGAGTGATTCGATCAGTCATTGTCAATTGGGGTCAATTTGAGTGTATAGTCAACAGAAAAGTAGATGATGAAAATCAGAACTTCAATACTAATGAACGGAGTTCGCGTCAGAACTGTGTGGCGTCGAAGTAGTAAAGGTTTGGTATAATTTACAATCATATACTTTTGAATCACACACAGTTCTGACGCGAACTCCGTTCATTAGTATTGAATTTCTGATTTTCATCATCTACTTTTGCTGTTGACTGTACTATAGGCACAGTCAGCAAAGGAGATAAGTATGCAGGATCGTCGAATATAGTTGAAGTTTACTAAGAAAACGATTGATGATGATTTCACTATTCACATTGTGTCGAGCATAGATTGTTTAGCAACCATATTAAAGTAGGTAATCGAATTGCATTCCGTGAAATACTTATTATTGAGTAGTTCCGGTGACCATCTGTGGTCTTCATCAACAGTTCCACTTCACCAAATGGTGCTTTCCGAGAGCAAATGCACGAGCTACTATAAAAAAATACCCAAATCGCCACAGGTGTGCCGAGTATTTATGAAGAGTTCCTTCGATTTCTCCAGGATCCCATCATCAGATCCTAACTTGATGACAATTGGACTACCTAGAAAGTATACCCTTTCAAACAAAAAAAAGAAGTTTTGAAATCGGTCTATCCGTCTTCGAGCAATCGGGGAAGATACATTTTAGAAAAAAAGATTCCGACGAACTGAGAACCTCCTCCTTTTTTTGAGGGCGGTTAAATACCCAACAACACATTGCTTGACCCGACAATGGAACCCATACAGGACCTCATGGTCATCAGTAGCGTTTGCGACTATTACACCATCGACTAAAGAGGTTGTAATGGCACGGACAAGAACCATAATTTCTTGTTACAATCTGTCGATCAAGCAATGATATCAAATGTTACAGCGGTCGATAGTAACTCAATCCCCCTGCGATATAAGATACTTGTAGCCTTGAGCAAGATCGATCGGATTGCAAGCCAAGAAATACGCAGAATTGACATGCAAATAATACTGTTGTTAAGTGATCTATCACAAAGCCGTAATCTACACATTCTGTACATCAAACTAAAGCCTTGATTTCAGAAAAGCGGTACAGTCATATCTCAACGGTAGTCGTGAAAATCTGTACCTAATTTTCATCAGTATTTGTCCTAATAAGGGCATGTGATACGGAGCAATAAGGAAAATGTGAGTAAAGTTTTGAGTATAAAATGTCGATGGCTATAAGAAAAGGGGAGGATCAAAGAAACGATGGATGGACTGTGTGAATGATGATATGGTTAGAAAGGGGATCACTGCCGAGATGAAGAATAAAAGAGAAGTTTTTTAATAGACGTTAATGTCCGAAGCTGGGCAAAACCCTCCTCACTCTCTTTCCACCTTTGTCCAGAGCTGCCAAAGACAAATCACGCATCCATAAGTAAAAAAATAACTTTAATTTCGGAAGTCGGTGTCGTTGGTATTCTTTTATTGACACCGACTTCCGAAATTAAAGTTATTTTTCACTTTGTAGTTTTTTTTTGGAAGTCGGTTGTTTTTTTTTTTTTTGTAAAAAAGTTTTTATTTTTCACTTTTTAGTGGGACAGTTTGTAACTTATCTAAGTTACAATAGCCTAATGTCAACTGCTCATCACCTTGTACAAAATATTGGTTTTCCCGATGCAGGGACGTTAATTGTTAAGGAGTTCTCCTTGTAAGAACCAGGAGAAGTGGAGATGATTGAGAAATCACCATCAGCTCCACTTCACGATACGCATTGTGCTTAGCAAGCACATTAAAGTATCGAATCCTATTCGAATCGCAAACCGTGAAATATTTATTATTGAGTAGTTCCGATGGCCATCTGTGGTCTTCATCATCAGTTCCACTTCACCGAATGGTGCTTTCTGAGAGCAAATGCATGAGTTACTATAAAAAATACCCAAATCGCTATAGGTGTGTCTACAAAATTTGAGGGTTTCCGTCGATTTCCATGGGATTCTCTCATCAGATTCCGATTTGGTGACAATGGGACCACCTCGAGAGCATACTCATTAAATAAAAAAAAACAAATTGAAAATCGGTCCACAATTGGCGGAGTAATCGCGTAAAATCACACAGAAAAAAAAAAACACCGTCGAATTGAGAACCTCCTCCTTTTTTTAAATCGGTTAAAAATGATAAAAATTTAAAATGAACGTCGAACGAACGGGTACAAAAAACTAGTGAAATGCATGAACACTTGGCAACGTTCGAACATAAAACCTATTCAACAAGCGAATTAGTAAAACTTTTAACTACTAACTTAGGTGAGGCTATAAGATCTCTACTTGTTGAATAAGCCAAGGTGAGGAGGTATTCGCTTGCCAGGTTTTTAATCCACTACCTGTAGCTGGTCTAACAAGTTAATTAACCATTTAGCAAGGTGATGGATGAGAATGTCTGAATATTTTGGAGAAGAAAATTTTAATAAGTGTTTGTCCTAAAAACAATGATTTTGAACCACCGATTGGGTCCCACTAACGCACGACGCCATCGCGGCAGGCCAAGCTTGAAATTCTAGGCGACCAGCACCCTAATTGCGAAACACACTATCGATCTCAATTTGAATCATTTTGAAGCATATTGCTAATCCATTGCTTCATATGTTCGAAAAATGTGTCTGCTCTACAATGTAAAACACGCAATGAACGTTGTTGATCTGTCAAAATGAAACCCATTACTACTAATAGTGTGTAACGCGCAATTACCCCGCAGAACCTAATTGCATAACACAATTTCAATCACAATCAGAGAGTTTTGAAGGAAATTCCTAATCATTTCACAGGTTTGAAAAGTTCGTCAGCTCAACAACGTGAAGTGGCTGAGCTGTCAACATGAAAGGCATTGCGGTCGATCGCCATTTTGTGTGTGTTACGCAATTACCCCGCAGGCTGAAACGACGAAAATAAAGAAAAAAAAAACTGACTTCCAAAAAAACACTACAAAGTGAAAAATAACTTTAATTTTGGAAATCGGTGTCTTTAGATCTGTATTTTAGTTTATTGCCACCGGCATCCGAAATTAAAGTTATTTTTTACTTTGTAGAGTTTTTTTTTAAAGTCGGTTATTTTTTTTGTAAAAAAGGGTTTTTACTCCCAAATTAGGAAGAAAGAAAGAATAACGTTTATTTGGACACAGTTTGTGAAACACAAAATACAAATCCTATAATAAACGCATTTGTGAGGATAACTGGATGGAAGTTTGTTACTCTTTCACGCAAAAAGTACTGAACGGATTTTGATGAAACTTTACAGTAATATAGCTTAGGTATACATCAGAATAACACATAGGATACTTTTTATCCCGATATTCCCACGGGATCGACACTTATGCGGGTGAAACCACGAGGCGCTGCAAATAACAAAATAAAAAAGTGAAAATGGCCCCGATTCTGTTGTTCACAAACTAAACTAAATTTAAGTTCAGTGCATCTTTTTCTTTCTATTTCATTATGAAAAGGACAGAAGATAAATATTAGTTTAGTCCTGTCAAATTAGTCAGCGCCTGACGTAAATTGACGTATTTTTAATAGCCAATTTTTTAATCACGTCTAAACTTGTCTATGGATTATCTAATTTGACAGGACTAGACTAATATTTATCTTCTGTCCTTTTCATAATGAAATAGAAAGAAAAAGATACACTGAACTTAAATTTAATTTAGTTTGTGAACAACAGAATCGGGGCCAATAACGTTTAAACTACAATAGTGCGTGCCTCACGGCTGCACCAAAAAGGTTAATGCCAGACATATGCTGTCTGATGAATGACTGGATTGCTATGCTATTGGGTTTTTTCCATTGGGAATAACTCAGTAGCAGCTCAGAGTTTGAAAGTTGACAGTGTGATACCCCCGTGCTTCGGAAAGCACGTAAAGCCGTTGGTCCTGCGCCTGATTTCTCCACGGTCACACCCCGGACACTCCGTACAACGCGCGCAAAATAATTACCTACTACTACTACATAGCCAAATGACGTTGGTACACGTGCAAATGTGTGCGTAAACTCTAGTAGGGTTGGTTGTCGTGCGGAGCGTAAAAAAAATGGCGGGAACGATGACGACGCGACTAGAAAGGACTAGTTTGATTGTTTATCTAATTAGTCGGGTTCGTAATGAAATAAAAATAATATTATAATAGTTAAGTAATAAATGTAAAACTTTTTAACAATAACTTTAATTTCGGAAGTCGGTGTCTTTGGATCTGTATTTTAGTTTATTGCCACCGACTTACGAAATTAGTTATTTTTCACTTTGTACTTAGTGTTTTTTGGAAGTCGGTTTTTTTTTGCTAAAAAGTTTTTATTTCTCGCTTTTTAGAGGGTCTGTTTATAAAGTATCTAAGTTACAATAGCCTAATGTCAACTTGCTCATCGCCTTGTACAAAATATTGCTTTTCCCGTTGCAGGGACGTTAATTGTTGAGGAGTTCTCTTGGTACTCCATCATCAGCTCCATTTCACCATTCGCATTGTGACGAGCATAAATTGTGCTTAGCAAACATATTAAAGTAATCGAATCGCAACCTGTGAAATACTTATTATTGAGTAGTCCCGGTGGCCATCTGTGGTCTTCATCAGTTCCACTTGACTAAATGTTGCTATCCCAAATACCCATGCAAATAAGGTACTTAGCTAAATATTGCTTACACTAAAATATTTTCGTTTAAATGACCTACTTAACTATAAATAATCGGTTATTATATCGCATGGTATTAAAATGCGATATCTTACAAACATTTATGTAAATACAAATTCGGAAAAGCATCACAATATCGAACCATCGTGATTAAAACTCAGATAAAACTTTTAAATCGCAAAATTGTGTGTTCGTGTCAGCAGTACAGTGCTGCGGTTCTTTGTGAGCGCCCCTAGCTAATGAACCGCCGATAATGCCGCGGGTGTGCGGGGTGAGGTGCGGTATCTGATGTCAGCGCGGGGTAGGGAGTGGCCATTCTATACGAAGTACTATTAGGTATTCTGTGCCACGGTCGTGTCGGATTGCCGTCCCATCGGACTATGCAAGTAAAGGAAGAGAGAGTGCTCCTGTGTTTGCTCACACACTTGTGAACTATAAATATCTCCTGCGAACCTGGCTAATCTTCGTTGAAATTGGCCACCGTGACCGAAATCGGTCAGGGGATTATTATCAATTAATAGCTTCGTTATGCCATTTAGCCACTAAACTGACTACTTTTAATAAAATTAATGAATCTAATGCCTGATCGATCGTGTCAGTGACATTTACATCAGATATAGGGCAGTAGGTCACTGGTGCAACTAGTCAATAGTTCATGAGAACTGACCTTTACAATGTACCGGCGAACCACCTAGTTCGTAGTCAGGCAGATTTAAAAAAAAAAACAATGTTGCAACTTTTAAAACAGTGTTGTGAGTGTGATTTGTTGTCATTTGTAATTGAATTTCCTGAAATTTTTAATTTCATTTGTTGACATAAAAAAAAAATATTGGCATTGTGCCTAATTCCGAATGTTTTTGAATAATATGAGTATTTTTAAAAATTATAGTAATGTTGCTAAGTCTTATTCTTAGCGTGTCGATAGCGATCTAAATGGATTCGGAACAGAATTCGGCTAGTAGTAGTGGAATGCTTTTATATGTTTGTTTATGTTTTTTTTTTTTTTAATAAAAAGTAAAAAATAAATCTATACTAATATTATAAAGAGGAAAGATTTGTATGTTTGTAACGAATTGGCTCAAAAAGTACTGGACCGATTTAAAAAATTCTTTCACTATTTGAATGCTACATTATCACTGATTAATATAGGCTTTTTTTCACCCGTGCGAAGCTGGGACTGGCTGCTAGTGTATTATAGATTAAATAATTTTGCATGCCGTAATACAAAATGTATCGGGATTCTCATAAAAATAACCATCATATCTGTATACCTCGTCTGCGTTTGCGATTTAGTTGCCAAGCATGTAAACAAATATGAGGTTATGGAAAAATAACTTTAATTCCTACACAATAAAGTTCAGTTTACGCTACAACTTCAAAAATTTTTATAACTTTTTCAATAATGCTAGTCACTGTGAAATCAACTTAATTACTTCTAGAATAAAGTTGATATTTGTTTAATTTGAAATAACATCAATTTCAATAGACCTTACACATACGCTTTACATTATTGGCAAATAAATGATTTCTCAATTCTGTACTGAATATAATAAAACATAACATCGCAAAACGCTAGTATTCCCCGAAGGGTAAGGCAGAGGTGACCTGTAGTACACCCATATCATGCCAGTTATCTATCAATATTAATAATTAAGCTGTAGAGTTTGTTTCATTTTTTGTTTGTTTTTTTGAACGCACTATTCTCTGTAAATACCAGTCGGATTTAAAAAATCTTCAAGCAACACCGCTATGTGTCAGGTTGAATCAATTATTCGTGCAGGCGTCCATACTTTCATCAGGCATTAATCTAAAAAAGTATCCTTATTAATAAGTAATAAGTATTAGGAGGTCAATATTTTTTTAGGGGATTTTTTAAATATGCGCACATTGTTTTGTCAGTGCACTGGAAAGAAAAAATGAAAGAAAGGAAATGCGTTTATTGGCAAAAAATAGAAATAAAACACCATAAAAGTGAGTATTAAAAATCATCATCATCTGCCTAGCCTTTTGCCGACTATGTTGGGGTCGGTTTCCAGTCTAACCGGATGCAGCTGAGTACCAGTATTTTACATGGAGCGACTGCCTATCTGACCTCCACAACCTAGTTACTGGGCAAGACTGGCTGTCAGACTTTCGCGCTTCTGACGACCCATAACGACTGTCAAACATCCACGAATGACAGCCGGGACCAACGGCTTAGCGTGGTTTTCGAGGCACGGAGGGGTCTTGGTATTTGAAAATGTTCACCCATCCATGGACCAACCGCAGCAAGCGTAGCTTAACCTGATCGATCGACCCGCGCGGCTGTTATTACTTAGCCACAAGCCCCTCAGTCGGTATTAAAAATATATACCTAAGTTAATTTAAAAGCGCCCCAGCTCGGTATGATATCAGATGGTAATACCACCTGACTCTGATTTATAGCTGCCGGCCACGAGTGAAAAAATTAATATTTTTAACTGTATACCAACTAGCTCGTTTGACTGTAAGTACCTACTGTTGGCTGTGGTCCGGTGACGTAGTTTCGTACTGTACCAACAAAAGTGAAATTGATATGCATCAAGCAATAGATGCTTTGCTAATATTATGAAGACGAACATTTATGAGATGAGATATGAGATTATGTCAAATAAGGACACGTCGAAATGTTTAATGTTGCCACCACACATGTAGATACACCTATATAGGGTGACTGGTAATTAGTGACCGATACCTAAACACGTGATTGTACTCATGACAACAAACAACTTTTACCATCGGACCAAACCTGAATTCGCGAAAAAAGAATCAGCTGTTCCCTACATTTTGACGAGATAGACGAAGATAAATGTAGGGAACAGCTGATTTTTTTTCGCGATTTCAGGTTTGGTCCCATAGTAAAAGTTGTTTGTTATCATGAGTACAAGCACGTGTTTAAGTATCGGTCACTAATTACCAGTCACCGTATATAACGCAAGAGCAACTACTTCGCGTGCCAAAAATCGCACCAACTTACGTTCAAAAATCGTAAGCCGTTTCCCCTACCCTTTTAATTATTTTATTTTTTGTGCTTATGTTCTTTTTGCGTCATGTTCACCGCAAACAAATGTATTTGCTTTCTTTCTTTTTAGATCATATCGTCGGTCCAACAGTAAACGAGCCAATCTGCACTTTTGACATAAATATTCCCGAATGTTTGTACTCTTTGGATGCATATTGTGTTAAAATATCGTATTTACTCCTCAACAATTTGACATTGACAGATTGGCAGCGGGATTGTCCGAAAGGGTTACCGCTGCCCCGGAACATAAAGGGCTAAGGAAGGAACACGGGTGGGTTTTAGTCAGTAAGAGTCTGACAATGCCTTCTGCTCCACCCTGAGCGGGAGGAGTCATTTGATGACTTCCCATTAATAAAAAAATATGATTGGCGAGTTGACTTCTGACCCGACGATATTTAGGCGGTAATCTTCGGAACGTCTTAGCAGATTCCTAGTCTTTTTTCAGTAATGGAAAGCTATAGTATTGCCAATTTGTCATGTTATTAATATTATACATGCGAATGTTAGTGGGATGGATGGATGTTTGTTACTCTTTCACGCAAAAACTACTGAACGTATTTTGATGAAACTTTACAGTAACATAGCTTATACATCAGAATAACACATAGGATACTTTTTATCCAGATATACCCACGGGATCGACCCATAAGCGGGTGAAACCGCGGGGCGCTTCAAGTAGGATATATTTTATACAAATAAAGTATTAGACTCACTTAATTTTAAGAGAAGCAGACAGTCGTTATAATGCCTATAGTATGGCATTCACCATTTGAGGACATAGCCAAGACTTATCTAAGCAATCTCACTTAATATGAGCCCCGGGGATATGAAATTCCATAGGGTTTGGTTTGAGTCATAGGCCGTAGCGAGAGAGGGGCAGATATTTATTAAAATAATGCTGGAATTATTGTAATTATTAATCCACAGATGAAGAGCCCGTGGATAAGTAATAACAGCTACACAGTTCGATCGATCAGCTTAAGCTACGCTTGCCGCGGTTGGTCCGTGGATGGGTGACCGTCTTTAGATACCGAGACCCTCCTGACTCGGAAAGCACCTTAAGCCGTCCCGGCTGTCATTCGTGGATCTTTGACAGTCGTTACGGGTCGTCAGAAGCTCGAAGATCTGACAACCAGTCTTACTAAGGGGTATCGTATTACCCAGTAACTGGGTTGTGGAGGTCAGAATGCGGTCGCTCCATGTGAAGAACTTGTATTCAGCTGCATCTGGTTGGACTGTAAGCCGACCCCGACATGGTTGGGAAAAGGATAGGCAGATGATGCAGATATAATTTAAATGAGACATAAAAGTAGATTTTGGAGTTCAAATAAAACTAAAAAAAAAATATATTTGTCCCCAAAATATATAATAATAATAATAATAAACCATTTATTATCAGGTAACAAAGACCCATAGATACATACCTTAGCCTAAGTATACATAATAATATCGTAACAACTTTGTTAGTAAACAAAACTTAATAACTATGTTAGTAAAGTGATACTAACATAGTTATTAAGTTTTATTTACTAACAAAGTTGTTACGATATCATTACACTATTGCACTATGTCTTTGTGCATTCTGGTGGAACTTGTCCGCGAAAGCGGCGGAATACCACATCCTGCGGCCAAAAGCTTTCTTCCATCAACAGAACTTAGAAGGTTCCAATGTAGTAGATGACATGTATGTAATTTGACTTTCTCAGTTCATATGTCCTTTTTGAGTTTATCTTGGACATTAATCACATCGGTGAAGGAAAAACATTAATTTATGAAACCTGGACTTATAGTTAATAGCTTGCTTCTGTCCGGACTTCGTTCGCGTGGAAGTCGTAAGACACCACAAATTATTAAAATCATCATCTGCCTAGCCTTTTCCCAACTATGTTGGGGTCGGCTTCCAGTCTAACCGGATGCAGCTGAATACCAGTATTTTACATGGAGCGGCTGCCTATCTGATCTCCACAACCCAGTTACTGTGTTATTACCCAGTAACAAAAGGGGTATCGTATCGTATTCGATACCCCTTGGTAAGACTGGTTGTCAGACTTTAGGGGTACTGATGACCCGTAACGACTGTCATAGATCCACGAATGACAGCCGGGACCAACGGCTTAACGTGCTTTCCGAGGCACGGTACGTAAAGATGGTCATCCATCCACAGACTAACCGCAGCAAGCGTAGCTTAACCTGATCGATCGACCTGTGCGGCTGTTATTATTTAGCAACGGGCCCCTCACCACAAGTTACTAAAATATTTTTTATAAAACTTTCCTGTATACTATACCATACGCCACGAAAAGCTATACATTTTGTAAATATGAACTTCTATTAAGTTACGTAGCGACAATTCAATCAACAACAAATGATCCCAAATTCAATCAACTCAAAGTAACATACGGGTAATAAGAAACTAACGAACAATTTCACTTGGTCGGGTTATATTTTAGCGATTTAAAGCGCTGTCGTCTGACGTTTTGTAGTACTTAACCACAATCCCCTCACAAAAATAATAATGCAAATTGATGTTCAAATCTTAATCCCCTCTCCCTTGCACCAAACTCCACACAAACGACATTAAGTTCGGCTCTCTCCATGTTTTATGGAGGCCCATGGTTTTTACACAGCCTGTGTCATGACGTCACCGAGGAATAGCTACGTCACTGAATGTTCGACGAATACGTTCACGCTACGCTCTTGAGGGAGTGAATCGGGAGGAGAATCAGGGATAATGTACTGTGTGAAGGACTTTCCTGAGAAATCAAAGTTTTCTATTGTAATTTTAGAGGGGAAATTGCGTAACACTATGGGCATAATAAAGCTTAAGAGCTTGTTCGTTTGAACGCGTTAAACTCTGGAACTATCTGTTGGTTTTGAAAAAATCTTTTTGCATTTGATAGACCAATTCTTGAGGAAAGATTAACATCACACTAGGATCCTTTGGAGTCGAGCAAAAACAAAAAGGACAGAACGCAAAGCGAAAACGGCAGGCGGTGCGATGCGACGGGGCGGGTCGAGAGAACAAGAAATTTTACGTGAAAAGAAAATAAGTTTATCAAAATCAAAAGTCATTTATTCAAACTAAGCTGAGAATCAGCACTTTTCGAACGTCAAAATTACAAAAAACAGTCCCCCCAAAACGCCCGCCCTTCACCACTTCCTAGTGCTTTCGCTGGGGAGAAGAAGTGGCGCAACAAACTCCCCAGCAGCACAGCTGGCTGTTCAGTTAGAAAATATTTAATTGTATACAATACTAGGTATGCAAAGTTATTGACGTTACAGAACACAGAACATTAAATTAAATTATTTGCCATATGTTAGCTTGCCACGCCAATATGCCCACAAATACATTAAAAACAATACGTACTCAAGCAAAAATTCAAAATGTAAACAAAAACTTGCTACCTCAATAAAAGCCTCCAGGTTATATGACCCAGATTAAGTAAGGCACACAATATTTACACAAAAACAAACACAGAAAAAAAAAGGTGGACAAAGTCGCGCGCTGAAGTTCGTTTTTTAATAAAATTACAGCGAGTAATCCACTCTGTTCAGTAATGTCTTCACTTCGTGCGAAGGAAGACAATTTCTTATGCCAATGTTCCCGATTTAGAAAAGAAAATTAATTAGAAAGGTTTTCTCGTTAGGGTTCCGTATCTACTTAAATTAAAATGATTACCCATTCGCCAGCGCAGAGAGTTGACGGCTTTGTACGTTCTTCTCTATTCTCGACAAACCCACTGCTCCTTCTTAAATGACTTCCCAAATTCAATACCCATGCTAAAAATCTTCGTTCCACTAACAATCTCCTTCTACGATGTCCTTGTCACCGTTCTGGCTTCATTCATTCTTCTTTCTTTGTCCAGGCGGTCTGTCTTTGGAATGCGCTACCTCTGAACATCAGAACGGCAACCAGTCGATTATCTTTTAAAGTGAAGGCACGTGAACATGTCGGTCAGAAGTTGGCCGTAACATCCCAGCGCTGATTTGCTGGATTCGTTTTGTCCTCTACCGATCATTTTTCTCCTGACAATTTATGTATGTATGTATGAATCTATATATGTATTAGTATTTATTCTTGTATTTTATATTTATTTCCTAGCTATTTATCCTATGTTGCACCTGCCATGTTTGTTCTCTGCATCACACTAAGGTTGACTGGTAGAAAATGCCTCAGGAATTAAGTCCGCCTTTGTACAGTATTTTTTTTACTTGTGCATAAAGCTTTAATAATAAATAAATGGTGCCAACGGGAACCTATTACTATGGCTCTGCTGTCCGTCTGTCACAGGGCTGTATCTTTTGAACCGTAATAGAAAGAAACTTGATATTTTCACAGAGACTAGAACTATAGCTGCTATACCAACAATTAATAAAAATTAAATAAAGTAAAAAGGGAATTGAAGATTTTTATATGGAGCCTGGCATACGACATTTTTTTTTCAAAATGGCGGCCACGGATGGATCCTAATTTATATTCATTTATTTGCGTTCTACAAGATAAAACAAAATGTTAACAAAATGCTTCGAGCTAAGAGCCATTGCAGACCCAGTCAGGGCACAGCAAAAATTATTGTTTGATACATAGCTATTACTTAAAAGTTGAATAGTAGAAACCAAAATTAAAATAAAATTATCGATAGCTGACATTAATGCAAACAGGAAACATAATAGAACCAAACCGAAACTCCGCAACGGTATGCGCCACGGACACATATTAAACAACAAACAAAAAAGAACACACACAAAACAAACACACACATCATATTAAAGGAAACATATTAAAGTAATATGCAGCGTTCAATATTTTACGGCGGTACCCTTCGTGTGCGAGTACGTCTCGTACTTGGCCGCTTTTTTATTTGTAAGTCCAGTTGTGCTGCCTTTAGCTAAGAATAGACGGTGTTATTTCAACCTATGTGGTGTTTCTGTGAGACAGGGAATCTAACTTGATTTGCAAAATGATTTCATTTTGTCAGTCTACAACTTGAATCCAGCCTATCGATTCTGTAAAATTCTCACCGTGATAACATAGGTGAAGTGAGCGTGAAGTGAACTATCAATGGAGGCAATCCCTGACATCAGGTGGAATGACAGCTCACTTCACCTTAGTTTTCACGGTGAGATTTTTACAGAATAGCACTGCAGTTACTGCTTTATTTAAATACTATCCTCGACCACTGTATTATGCCAGTGCACTCTCCCACTGTACTCTCCTACTAAACTCTCTCAGTGTACTCTCATACTCTTTTCGTCCACTGCACTCTCCAACTCTACTCTACCACTGCACGCACCCACTGCACTCAACCACTGCGCTCTACTACCACTGTCTAAGAAAGATAATTTCTTATGCAAGTAGTGTTCCCAATTTAGAACAGAGACTGAATTAGAAAGGTTTTGTGTTTATTTGTAAGTCGAGTTGTGCTGCCTTTAGGTAAGAATAGACGGTGTTAATTCAACCAGTGTTGCTGTGAGACAGGGAATCTAACTTTATATCAGGTAGATTTGTAAAGCAAATTGTTTCGTGATTTGCAAAATTATTTCATTTTGCTAGTCTACAACCTTGACTCTAGTACCTAATTGCCCTACTGAAACACTATCCTCGATCACTGTATTGTGCCAGTGCACTCTCCCACTGTACTTTACCATTGCACTCTCCCACTGTACTCTCCCACTGCGCTCTCACACTCTACTCGACCACTGCACTTTCCCACTCTACTCTCTCACTGCACTCTCCCATTTAACTCGCCGACTACACTCTTCCACTATACTCGCCAACAACGTCCCGATTATTTATCAAATTCTAAGAATGAAAGCCAGTGCATCTCGTATAGCGCTAGTAACAAACACTAGCTATAAAACCGTGACAAGGATAAACCGGGCAAGTGAACGATAGCGGTAACCGGATATTACCGGTTATAACAAGCTCTGGGCAGTGACGTCAGCGGGGGAGTGAAGCTAATGGAGTGACGGTTTTCTTGTTTTTTAAGATAGTGGACATTCTTTTTTTGTCTTTGGTTTGTAGGGTTCCGTATTTAAAAGGTGAAAACGGGGACCTTATTTCTAAACATACTACTGTTCGTCCCAGTGGCGTAGCTTGTCCTAAAGGGGGCCTATATAACATTTTTTTCGGGGCCCTTTTCACGGTTCCAATTTTTTTTTTGGAAGTCGTCTGAGAAGAACAGTTGTTGCTGTCGGACCCCTACCGAAAACTTCACAGTTCCTTCCAGTACCATGAGTCGGGGACCCGGGAGATACTGGTAGATTCGCCAATTTAGATTTTTTTTAATATTTTGCTGATAAATATTATGACTTGGGTCTATTACCCGATTCCGGCTTGACGTCAACTTCTGGGACATCCTGTATTATAAAATTATAGATTCACTTACAAGCCTCTTAATGATCAATAAGAATTTTAGGTTCTCGATAGTATTTTACAAATTCTTGCTTACACACGTCGGCGTCGGTGGCCCCGTATAATTGATACAGATGATATAGGTAGTGCAATCCACGAAGACGCGCCCCACTCTTTTTCCTAATGCTTACAAAACAAGTGTGCAACAACAACACAACAACAACATTCTGCTAGTGTTTTAGTTTTCTTGATACACACTAGTTTTAGTGGGTAATTAATTAGTGTGTATCGAAAAAACTAAAACACTATTGGAATTAACTAGCGATAAACACTAACGATTCGGAAGAAGAGTGGGGCGCGTCTTCGTGGATTGCACTACCTATACGGCGGAAGCTACGCCCCTGGTTCTTCCATCCATCTCTTCGTCACCGGGTTGTATGTTTTTAACCATTAAAGGTAACATATTAAGTATAATCAGTCTATGCATCACTCTAGGTACCAAATGAAAAGCAAACAAACTACTAGCACTGAGCACACTGAATTGGAAACAGCATACAATGTTGTCACATGGAAATTACTTCGCCATCTAAGATTAAACTTCATTCAGTAGAATTTATCTTTCATTTTAAATTGTACTCCAACATCTGTCTACATATTTTGTAGATACAACGCAATTCAGAATATGTACGCATTAAAATAAATTATGAATGCGATACAGATTCATCCACAATTAACTTATAAGGGGATTGAGGAATATTAAATTTTAATATGGAGCCCCATTTTTCAAAATGGCGGTCAACTATAAACGTTAATATGTATCTCGGAAACATGACACTTTATATGGTTTGGTCTTATTATATTTTTTGTTCTGCATTGATGTCAGCTATCGATTTATGTCGGTTTGATGCGTGGCCCACCATTTTAAGAAAAAAAACAATATGGCGGACAAGTAGGTAGCTTTGCGACGGACCTTCTGGCGCTGCGCAAACGTTAACACTTTTGTGTCTTGTGTCGGATACAAGCTACCAATGAATATTTGATTTCTTATGAAATCAGCCACTCCCTGCGCAGACGTAAATACTACGATTTCCTCTGATGGTGTGCCGTGTCGGCAACAAAAAGTGTCTACGTTTGCACAGCCCCTCAAACACCTTGCCTTTACATGAATCTGAATTCGATTCTTGAAATTACTACAGGTAAGATCAGAAGGTTAATTCTCATAATTTAAAACGTTCAAAATATAGTCGCAACCAATGTCAAAACATTGCCAAAATGTAGGGAAATTAGAGGTATTTTTGACAGACCGAGACTGAGATCAGACTTTGAACAATCTTAAAATTACGAGAATTGCCCCTCTGATCTTCTTAAGATTGACTGCCTCGTTGTTGTAGTGGTCGCCAGCATTACTACTGAGCATGAGTTCCTGGGTTCGACTATCAAGTCGGGCAAAGTGTTATTGAGTTTTACCATATTTACCAGTAACAGACTTTTTTTTTTTTGTGGATGGGAAATCATCAAATGACCCCTCCCGCTCTGGGTGGAGCAGAATCCCGTCAGAGTCTTACTGACTAAAACCCACCCGTGTTCCTTCCTTAGCCCTTTGTGTTCCGGGGTAGCGGTAACCCTTTCGGACAATCCCGCTGCCCCGGCAGGCTTCGGCCCTTACGGGCCCCTTCCTTAAGCTGACATCCCTTTCAGGCGCGCGTGGAACACGTACGCGCCGTCCGGCACGGGCCTGGTCCTGATCGGACGGAGAGTTACCCATTACTCTCCGCCCGCAGGCCCGCGCCTACGGTGGCCGGGAGTCGTCACGCGGCTCCCGACGCCCGGAGCGTCTCCCGCGGCAGCTGGGACGTGAGGCTCTCTCCCTCAGCCGTCCCGCCACCTCCTTTGCTAGCATGACTGCTTCGCAGAAGGAGGTGACTGCCTCCCACTCCCTCTCGCCCCGGACCATAGCTTGAACCAGGGCCGGGCGCGTGAGGTCAACCAGTAACAGACTGGAATCTGTATTCGTGCCCGTTTGATGGCTCGGCCGCTGTGACTTAAACATAACTGGCGAACTGATGGTGAACTATAGGTGCACCACAGCCTAGCCTATCGCGAAATTCAGGCGTGATGTTATGTTTGTGTTTAAATTGTATAGACGCCAGCACATCAAGCTACCCGAAACTGTCACAGTTTCCCAATCAACAAATTTATTAAAGTAATTTGAAAGATTGTAGTAGCTTGATGTGCTGGCGTCTGTACTCCAACTTATATGTTGAAAAAATAAATAACATATAAATTTTGTTCAACGTATTTCATAATAATACACCGATTTCGGTCACGGTGGCCAATCTCAACGGAGATTAGCCAGATACGCAGGAGATATTATAGTGCACAAGTGTGCGCGCAGACACAGGTGCACTCCCTCTTCCCTCACTCTCATAGTCCGATGGGACGGCAAACCGACACGACCGGAGAGAGATCAGGCGCAGGACCAACGGCTTATCGTGCTTTTCGAGGCACGGGGGTATCACACCGCCAAGTTCCAAACTCCGGGCTGCTACTAAGAAATATCCTAATGGAAAAACTCAATAACACTTTGCCCGACCCGGGAATCGAACCCAGGAACCCACTCTCAGCAGTCGCGCTTGCGACCACGAGACCAACGGGGCAGTCAAAAAGTCGGGGAATTTCATAATAAGTAGGCATTAAAATAAATGATGACTGCGATACGGATTAATCCACAATGAACTTAAAATGTTAATGCTTTTATATGATTCTGAATGCAGCGGTGTAATTGCGTAACACACTATCAGTAGCAATGGCTATCATTTTGACAGTTCAACAACATTCATTACGTTAGGCAAGCTCTGTTTAGGCAAGCTCTGTTTTAATTAAATTAAGTAAGACGATTTAAGGGGGGAGGGGGTCCAAACAAGTCTTATTTTTTCCTACATGGAGGTGGGAGGGGTCTAGATTGTTCTTACGTAAGACCACAAAAGTAAGCAAAAACTATAAGAGTAAAAAAATGGCTACTTTTTCTTTGTAATTTTTGTAGATACTTACTGATCTTACGTAAGATTCAAAAGAGGGGAGGGGATCATTCGTCGTATTTTTTCTTACGTAGGGGGGAGGGGTTAGAAATTGGTTAAAATTGTCTTACGTAATAAATTAACAGCCCTTAGATGTTTTTTGTGTCCACTAAGTACATAAACTCAGTTTTGTATACCAATACCAGGTGTAACATAATTAACGGAGTATTGACACAGGTATTGAGTTAAAAGCATATACAATGACCAAAACTTATTTTTTTAAAGCTTGCTATTTTATTAAGAAATTCGTGTTGACACTAGCATTTCTTTATGCATTTTAAATTGAGTCATAAGGTTTAGTTTTATCGGGCTTAATCAGCGGTTAGTATGAAATAAGAGATCAGCATCAGACTTACCGTTCTTAAAACCGACAGTTCTTAAAATTACGAGAATTAGAAAGATAAAATAAACATTTTCTGCAAACAAAAAAAAAAAAGACCAACACTATCCCACAATGAAAAAGAAATTATAACCGGTATCAACCGGATTGATCCAGCAAATTAACAAGCAGACCTCGTCCAATAATGCAGGGACACGGATTAATGCATCCACTGGGAGAGATCGCGGCACGGAAACCGGATATTATTGGATATAACTAGTTACGACTGGATATAGCCGCTCTGCGCGCCATTTTCGCCGGGACAATTTATTGGTGTAAGTAAATAATTATTTTTTGCGTAGTAATATTTTTTTGGTTAAGAACCTTGTTATTGTTACATAAATAACATCTTTATTCACCCGCAACCGGTAAACGGCGTGCGCGAAAGCAAATTGGAAAATCTTTTTTTTTTGTGACCCTATTCTGTCCCACTGCTGGGCAAAAGCCTCCCCCAAATCCTTCCAGGAACTCTTTTTAACCGATTTCAAAAAGGAGGAGGTTCTCAATTCAAGAAAAAGTCAGTACGTACCATGTAAATGTTAACATAAAGAAAGTAAAATTAGTCAGAACACGCAAGGCAACGCATCTCTGCGTAGCAGGCTGCTACGTAATGGCTGACGTGACGCTACGCCGTAGCTCTCGATTTTGAAAGGCCAGTTCCAACCAATTGAAGGGGTAAGTGGACAAAGGTGTAATCTGGCAAAACTGAAAAAATCGAGTTTCTTGCATGAACATAGGTTTTGAGTGACGATAAATTGTCTGGTGGGCTCAAAACATCTAATTTTAATTGAAGGGGTAAGTGGACAAACGTGTCAACTAACAAAAAATTCAAACAGATGTGAGCGTTAGAAAATTATTTTTTTATCTTTATTATATTTTTTTGTCCACTTACCCCTTCAATTATTGAATGATTTTTATCAAATTTCACGCTAAAACGGCTGAACGGATTTGGATGAAATTAGACACACAGATAGACCGTGATCTGGGTAAGAACATAGGCTACTTTCATCCTGGATCGCAGACGAAGTCGCGGGCAGCAACTACTTTAGACCATAGAATACACGTTAGCTAAGCGTATAAAGCAATCAAAAACACCAAAGGAATTATACCGGTCGTATGTTACCAAGCTTTCAAGATAACCCCAATCGTTCCATACAGTAATCACTACATAGTATAAAACAAAGTCGCTTTCTCTGTCCCTTTGAACGCTTAGATCTTTAAAACTACGCAACGGATTTTGATGCGGTTTTTTTAATAGATAGAGTGATTCAAGAGGAAGGTTTATATATATAATACATGCATGCATGTGATGTCGTAAATAAACACATTTTTTTGCGCTTACTTTTCAAACGCTGGCTGAACCCTACGAGATATGTCAAAGTAATGTACTACAGTATTGTACACCTTAAAAAGGTCTACAAAAAAGTCCGCGATGGTATATGTCTATCTCTTAGGGATAACCCACAATAATCATTTTTTATCCTTTACTTTTTACGAGAAACAATGGCTTATTTACGAAGCAATTTTAAGCAATACAGCATTAATCCTTATCCAATTAAGTACCTTAAATACATTGTGAATTTAATATAGATAAATATGGCCCTTTATAGCATGTAATTTAAATGAATATTTTCGAAGATATTACAGATTTAAAATGCAGGGACCTATAGCGGTTGCTGCGGTACAGGCCGCGGCGGCGCGTGCTGGCATTCTTGAAATACCTGTACTTAGTATCAGTATTGCACCCGTGCGAAGCCGGGGCGGGTCGCTAGTTAACAATATTAGATTTGCTGCAGGCCACAAGATCTTCACAGTTAACGAGATCTGGTTAACCAACTTCCTGTTCACTTAGAAGGATTAAAGGTAGTCGGTTAAGTTGTGGCTTACTGAGACGTACTGTATATGTAAGAGGTTACATTTGTTAGTAATATGATGATAAAAAATCGGTCAAGTGCGAGTCCGCACCGAGGGTTCCGTACAAAATAGGTATGTAACTACAAATTTAGGGTTTTCGGATTTTTTTCTTTACTTGTGCTACATGACCTTGCTTCTTGCCTAATTTCATGATTCTAAGTCAACGGAAAGTGCCCTATACATTTTGATTCCCTTGAGAGTGTCGAAATATACGTTTTTTGCGGCATAAATAGCCGTATCTTTTTTTTTACGTTAACTTAGAAGTTTGATTTTTTCACAGCTTCAAGGGACCCCAGATCTGAATATATATGTCTTTCAAATGCTACTGAGTTTAAATAAAAATATAAACGCTACAGTAAAAACATTGAAAAAAAAATGTACGATTTGAAAACGAATTTTGACATAGAATAATAAATAAAATATGAAATACCTAAAAATAAAATAAAATATTAATAATAAAATATGAATTGTGATTAATAGCTCGCATTGTATAGGTTTTTCGTACATTCAGAAGTCAGCTTATACTGGTTAAGTATAGCTTGATGTGTAGCCGAGCGTACACGACACGTCCGACTTCGCGCGCTTTAACTGGTAATTAATTCAGTAACTAAATAAGGACTGTGTGATCAGAAGCATCTAATTTGCTTCTAAAGTTGCTTCTGAATTTAGGCGCTTAAACTCTGCTCGCGTAATACAGGATTTTGTGACACCTCAGTATGATAATAAGTTCGCACGGCGATGTTAGATGCCGCCGCAATTTCAATCTTACTCAAACCGTCAAATACAAACTTATTTCTTCTTAAAACCGACGTTTAGTAAAATAAATAATCAAGGACTTTTCGAGTTCCGAAGACAAAGCGACGCTTAAAGAAAATCGTAACAGAACTCGGAATGGCAGACAAAGTAATATTCAGTACAATATAATACTAAGAATAACGAAATAAATAATTGATGAACTAATGGATCTGAAATTAGCACGCCAAACTTTTGAACTTTAAACAAAGCAGACTCCGAGATGCCGGAAGAACATTGTATGAAGAACTTTCATATTTGAATAGCTTTGAGATGCGAAAAGTTTTTAGTGGTGTGAAAATTTTATTCGAATATTCTCAGTGGTGTCGATTGATCAGGTCGATCGATCAGGTTAAGCTACGCTTGCCGCGGTTGGTCTGTGGATGGGTTATAGCTGAATATCCGTATTTTACATGGAGCGACTGCCTATCTAACCTCCACAACCCAGTGACTGGGTAATACAATACCACTTGGCAAGACTGGTTGTCAGATTTCGGGCTTCTGACTACCCGTAACGACGGTCAAAGATCCACGAATGACAGCCGGGACCAACGGCTTAACGTGCTTTCCGAGGCACGAAGTGATCTCGATATGTAAAGATGGTCACCCTTCCACATACCCACTGCGGCAAGCGTAGCTTAACCTGATCGATCGACCTGTGCAGTTACCTACCTACATTGCTGGCAAGTATCTGTAATTAAATCAAACTCTTCCTAATAAGATTCGAATCGAATGTCGTTACTTAATCGAGATAAATATTCTGCAATCGAATTATTCAAAATCGCGCATCACTAAAGTTAACTTTAACTTTTAGGAAACATTTCTCGTAAATATAAAATTTTCTTTATGAAAACCAATTACTGCGGTGTCGGAGTACGTACTTGTTGAGTTCGTTTCGTTATAACACCGCACTGTATTATTTAGAGGCGAAGATCTTTAAGTTTTAGCCGTTTTGGGAAGCTATTGCTTCATTTTATTTCTGGGTTATCTTGTTAAATGTTATTCGCTACTTAGCTTTTGAAAGCCCGAGTAAGACTGCGGGGTAATTGCGTAACACACTAACAGTAGCAATGGCTGTTTGAGAATAATCCAAACATATAAGTTTTATTGCATTAGCAATATTTTTAGTTTTAGTTAGTTTAGTTATACTATATGTTTATATACTGGCGACACACCGTAATAGAAATTGTCTCTGTGCGCCATGAAAATTTTGTGCTCTTTTAATAATTTAAACCTATTCTGGAAATACAGTTCTGTTGCTTAAAATCAACCAGCATTTTATTGTACATGCTGGCTGTGGTCCTTCGAGCCGTATATGAACCAGCGACTTAGGGATGGATGGCAATGGCTTTCATTTTGACAGTTCAACAACATTCGTTGGGTTATTTATGTTGTTTAGCAGACAATTTTTCGAACATAAACCCGCACTGAACCCTAGTGGTAGATCACGGCATACTCCCTCTCACCGAGAGGAGGAAAGGCGGAGGAGAGGAGAGTAATGAGGGAGAAAGTATTAATTTCGATTAAACCATTTACAGACACACTTGAAGTTGGTCAGTCGACGCGTGTCGACGGCTGCAGTTTTGTCGGCCGTTGATCGAGTGTACACTTTTTTTTTTTTTGAGGATGGGAAATCCTCCCGCTCTGGGTGGAGCAGAAGAAAGTGTGAAACTCTTACTGACTAAAACCCTCCCGTGTTCCTTCCTTAGCCCTTTATGTTCCGGGGTAGCGGTAACCTTTTCGGACAATCCCGCTGCCCCGGCAGGCTTCGGCCCTTACGGGCCCCCTTCCTTAATGCTGACATCTCTTTGAGGCACGCGTGGAACACGTACGCGCCGTCAGGCACGGGCCTGGTCCTGATCGGACGGAGAGTTACCCATTACTCTCCGCCCGCAGGCCCGCGCCTACGGTGGCCGAGAGTCGTCAAAGCCTGAAAGTTGAAGCTAGTTGCTCATTCCAAAACGTAGATTGAGTTTTGAGGTCAATTGGAAATGGATTTCACAAATCTGGGGGAGGGGGAGATTCAAGTGAGTGTATGTTATTTTCTGACCAGCATACAGAGGAGGCGAACTCCAGTATTTCAATACGTTGAAAATGTAGTCATAATCTCATCTCAGCGAGAATCAATGCCAATAACTTGTCAATAATTTAGGTTAACTAAAGTTATTTTTGACAGATTACAAACGCGAGCCAAGCGAAAAAAAAAATAATCAACATAATTCAATTTAACCCATATCTCAAAAACAAAAACAAACCTTCAATAAGGAAAATATGAAAGCAAACAAGTGAAACAACAAATTTGTCTGACGTTTTCCTTATCTGCCGTTATTTGAGACCTGTGTAGTGGTAAGAAAGTGACTCGAAGTCAAGTCAGAGGATTTGGAGAGTTACTAAGTCGATATTAAGTAGAGTCCGACCGAATTTTGTTTTCGGTTTTCGGCAATGTTGTTGGCCGAAATATACATTTTCGGCCATTTGTGTTTTCGCCTTCGGACAAAAAAATATTTCGAATAAATTACTCAGAAAATCGATAGTTACCAACTAAAAGGACAATTTAGTAACCGAGAAAATGCAGAAAAATTGCGTTTTCTGGCACATAACATACCTAATTATGTCTTTAAAATATAGTTTCGTGTGATTTAAGTTTAAACAGTTAAAATAATTATAATGATTAAAAATGGACGCTGCATTTCTTTTACTGACTTTTATCAAAGAAAAGTCAATTCATAAACAAAACGACGTTGATTGTTTTCGGTTTTGGCCGAAAATACAAATCAGGCCCATTTTCGATTTCGGCTAAAATAATAACCCATTTTCGGTCGGACCCTAGGATTAAGTTACATTTAAACACTTGGCTTCTTGTTTTCATTTCTTTTCAGATAAAGTATTTTTTCTATGAACTCATTAGTATCAGGTTTAAAAGCTTTCGGGCTCATTTAATAACGGTGGGGATACCAGTTAAAAACCTGGCAAGTTCTGAGAAAACATTTCAATATTATTAAGAAAACTTGTATGTACACCGCCCCTGCTTCGCACGGCTTTTCGGGCGACACTTTTAAATAATATTATTTTTTCTGCAGACGATTCGCACGAAGTTATTTTTTTTTTGTGGGCGTTTCGACAACTCCAGAAATACGTATTTAGGCAATTGGCACATTTCGAATTTCATTTATAATTAACCTCGTGCGGATCGCCTACAGAAAAAATTAAATTATTTTCGCCAGTTTTGGGCCAGTAAACTTTTCGTCTTGTTACTTGAATTAAACTAATTTCATTTAATAAGCCGCCAAAATACACTAACATAAAAAAGTTTTTCCTTCAAAAAACAAACAGTAAAAGATATCTCTTTACCATTTCGTTTCATCTCATAAAGCGACCGACGACGACTCACACAATTACTATAGATACCCAGACGATATTAAGTTTCATTGATACTCTTTGTGTATTTTCTTTCCTTATTTTTTGAGGAAAAAACGAATTCTCATGGTTCATGGATTCGGATAAGCATCATAGCGCTTTTCTTTTCCGTAACTTGAAAATGTGGAAGCGTTAAGATAAAGATTGTACCTATTTTAAAACGCAAAAGGTATTTTAGTATTATAAGGCAAATCGTTTTTATCTTGAAAATTAAGCTTGTATATATACAAGGTAGAGACGACAATACAAAAATAAATGAAAACACTAACAATAGGTATAGCATAGGAGTATTTAGGAACTATCAAATAAATCCTAACGTTGAAATTAAAATAGTGATTTTTTTTAACATATCATATAGCATAAAAGTGTAAACAAAAAAGAACATCATTTAAATATTGGTTTACTCACCATGAGAAATGCGGCAACAGCGCGATGTCATCGACGTGATCGTTACGTCATATGGACGAAACCTGAAAAAATGGTGTAGGTTAGTGTGCCGGGCACACCATTTTTTCAGGTTTCGGCAACAAAGCGAAGTAGAAACAAACAATTATCATCCATAAATTTCGCAAATTGACCTCTGCGCTGCTACCGACGACGCCGTGGAAGTGGCAAAGTTTTGGGCCAACAAGATTTAAAATACAGTCGTGCCAGCGACACGAAGAAGATGAAGAAGAATACTCCCTCGATCCCTGTACCTTTGAATGCATGGCATGCACCCGTAACGTACTCTACCGTAAACAGCGAATTTTCAAATCAAAATAGAAGTATTTTCCCACAAATATTTTTACATAAAGTTGTAGCGGTATCTATACCGTTGTTTACGGTTGAGTACACAACGCCACAAAAACGTCAACGTTGTAGATAACGCCAAATGCTAACAACGCGTCATACTGACGTCACAAAATCCTGCATCTCGCAAGCAGAGTTTACCGCGCAACTATAAATGGCCCGACATGAAACATTGGGCAGTTGCCCGCCAGACACAACACGCGTCTGGTCGGAGGATCCTCACTTTTCTATGGAGGTTGAGTGAACTTTACACCCTGCTCCTCATACCTCGTTTGATGAACTTCATCCGATTAGACTGGAAGCCAACCCCAACTTAGTTGAGAAAAGGCTAGGCAGATATATATTATTTGCATCGGAAATCTACCTTCACATAGCTGGAAATAGTCTTCGCAGAAAGACCCATAACGCGAACTATTTCATCAAAAAAGCCAACAGCAATCGTTTTATTGTGATTGCATGTGACCAAATATTTTGTTAAAAATGTATTGAATTAGAAAGCTGAAGAGTTTGTTTGGTTGAACGCGCTAAGCTGGTTCGAATTGAAAAAATATTTTTATTGAATGTTATATAGCCTATAATCGAGAAAGATTATAGGCTATATAACATCACGCTACGACTAATAGGACCGGAACATCATTGAAAAATGTTGCAAAAACTGTAAAAAAACGATTCCTTTTGAGAGCTTCCGTTGCGTACGCTGTGTAAACGGTTAAAGTTACGCCTTACATAATTTCAATTCAATGAATATCTTGGGAGATATTTTATCATAAGTAGTTTTAAAATAACTCCGCAAGGCGGCCGGTCACGAGGAGGGTATAAAGTAATAATCTTAAGTAATACTCTTAAAGTAATGGAATATAAATTTTAGTAGGTTTTTTCCTCAAATTAACGCGGGGCACAGCTAGTATAGTATATTTGTATAATTCCATCCGAAAAAATCCACCCATTCTTCGCCAGCAGAATTAAAAACATTTTTTCAACTCAGTGTGTATGATTTGTTGAACAAACACCATCCCGTTTTACCAACTTTGAAACAAAAATACTTACTGGGACAGTGTTATTGTGACGTCACACCCAGGTATGGCTGTATTATTCGGTTAAATAAATTATGACTTGTCATAAACCGGACAAAGGGCTGTATTTCATTGTATTTTATTCTCTTTTAGACTACAACACGGGTTTAATTGTCTTTGTTTCTGTATTTTGGTGGCTCGTTTGCGCACTGCCTCAAAATAATGAAGATGTTGAGATTATTTATTTAGATTTAGTTACAAAAATTTAAATAAATAATCTCAAAATCTTCATTATTTTTAGGGTTAGGTACTTTTTAGGGTTCCGTACCTCAATAGGAAAAAGCGGAACCCTTATAGGATCACTTTGTTGTCCGTCTGTCTGTCTGTCAAGACCCTTTGTCTCGGGAATGCGTGGATTTATGGAGCCTGGGCCAGGTCCTTGTACACTATACTTAAAAATAGGGAAATTCATTTTCCAATTGCTTTAAAATAGCTTGGTCTTCTGGTAAACAGAAGAAATTACACTTGAAATTGCAACACACAAAAAACAACCCGTCATGGCGGTAAGCTGTCATTTTGATTGATTAATGACGTTTGTCATGTTTTTGTTTATTTCTGGGTGTGGAGGTTGAATGTTGAACAGATGAGCAGAGTAACAGTCCAAAAACGAAAGCCAGGTAAACAGATGGGAAAAAACGGTATTATATCCAAAAAATTAAAGCGAGGTTGTTAAAAAGAACTCCAGAAACTCAAAACAAAACGAACACAATCACGACCGACGACGCTAGACGAAAGTGAGTCAAGTGACACTGTTGTGACAACTGACAGTTCTCTTTTTACGATCAATGGTCGATCTATGGTTTACTGTCATTGTTTTTAAGCACAAAAAAAAAACAATGACAGTAACAAAACACACAAAAAGAAAACCCATCGTGCGCGAGTCCGACTCGCACTTGGCCGGTTTTTTTTTTGTTTTTTTTTTATCATACAAAATAATTCGACAAACAATGCGTAAAATACCATTACGTGAATGTGACAACGTTACATTTTAGCTTTAAATTTGAATGATTGGTTTGAATGAAAATGAATTACTCGTATTTATCAATGAAACTTAGATAGGTACATGATATCTTCGAAACTATGCATTTTTGGACAACATATTCTAGGACTTTTTGTATTATTTTTACATTAGAATATAACCCTAGAGTTAAGGAATATAAAAAAAAAACACGTTGTGTATTTGATAGCAGAAGCCCAGCGGCTGCGGCCCCGATTTCCGTTGTCGTTGGTTCGAACCTACGCAGGCACATTACTCTTGTAATTTACTCTTAAAAAAGTGAAGCCAAACTTCGTGACATCGTAGAAAAACTGGCTTGTTCTAGAACCCAGCTAAAACACTAGGAAGCGGTGAAGGGTGTGTGTTTCGCAGGACTGTTTTATTAACCAACTTTAACTCTTTGAACGCCACGGTCGTGTATAAACGACAAATGAAAACGTGCCCAAAACGCCACCGTTGGCTAATGCCGACAAGTAAACACCATATTTTAAGTATAAACACAGAAAACTGAATTTAGTTTATTTATTTTGTACTTAAAACATGGTGTTTTCTTGTCGGCATTAGCCGACGGTGGCGTTTTGGGCACGTTTTCATTTGTCGTCTATACACGACCGTGGCGGTCAAAAGGTTAAAAAAGGAGGAGATTTTCAATTTGGATGTTTCTTATTTTTTTTTTTTATGTAGATATGTTCGGACATAATATTTTTTTAATGTGAATTGTATGCCTCAGTGGTGGTCCCATATTTTACTAACTTTGCTTGGATACTTTTTGAGTTAGCAGAAAAAGACAGTTAAAACGAAAATGCGGAACCAACGATACCGACTTCCGAAATTAAAGTTATTTTTCACTGTGTAATGTTTGTTTTTAAGTCGCTTGTTTTTTTTTTTAAGTTTTTTGTAATTTTGACGTTCGAAACGTGCTGATTCTTAATTTGAATAAATGAGTATTGATTTCTTTTATTTCGAACCAAAAAGTCGAAGACCGAGCTCGCGTGGTGTGTTACGATATTATACTCTCACAAAAAGGAGGCCTGCGTCCTAGCAATAGGACGGTTTCACATTCTCTGCCTACTCTCCCTCATGGAAATTCGAGTAGAAAAGTGCTAACAAAGGAGAATCACCGAGGAATTACGTTATATAAAACCTGTGACGTTAAGTTATCAACACCCTTTAAAACCAACATAAAATAAAACTGCCCAAAACAACCCTCAGTCCGCTGACGTCACCACACTGGACCACAAATCGATTCATAGATCAAATAAAAGAGCGCGTGACATGGGTACCAAAACGGATAAAACCGGTACAGGTACGAACGGGAAACGGTACAAAAAGGGTCGGTGGGCTAGGGTTGGCAACTGGCCGAATGATTTGTTAAGAGCATACGAGTATACTACCTCAGCTAAAATTCACTCTTTATCTCGCTCGCTCGATATAGATAGTGCAATCCACGAAGACGCGCCCCACTCTTCTTCCGAATCGTTAGTGTTTATCGCTAGTTAATTCCACTAGTGTTTTAGGTCTTTCGATACACTCTAATTACCCACTAATAATAATTCGTGTGTATTTACAAAACTAAAACACTAGCGGAAGCCGGAATGTTGCACAGAGTGGGGCGCGTCTTCGTGGATTGCACTATATATCTCGTGGACTGAGTGAGAGCGAGACAAGTGCGGTGCTGGGCGGCAGGCAGCGCCAATAGTTTAGGTATTTGCTTTTTACGGTGAAAATAATGGTAATTGTAAAAAAGTAAATAACATAAGACCTGCTTTATAGTTAGTTCGGTTAGTATACAAAGTTTCATGTTCTAATTTAAAGTATTTTTTTAATACTAGCGGTTTATTGTTCGGTTTAGAGGTAACTTTGGATTTTTTTTCTATCGAGAAAATTTTATAGAATCGTGTTTTCGTCAAACATAGGACTTAACATTAATCCTCAACTTTACCATATATTTATTTCAAAATTAATGCTGCAGTATTTTCGACATAACGGAGGATCATGCGATTTTGACATTTGAGGTAGTATAGGCTCTTAATTTTATTATTTTAAATATATTAATTAAGGCGATTGGCACACTGCACCGCATCACGCAGCGGGTTGCGTGAAACGGAGCCAAATTCCCCGCACTGAAGCGCGTTTTTATTGAATTTGTATGTGAAAAATCACGCGCGGAGGCACATGATATCTGCGTCCCGCTGCGTGATGCGGTGTAGTGTGCCAATCGCCTTAGGAACAAAACAAAATGTAAACAGCAACATTAAAAAACTTTAATAGGTTTTTCCGGATGTTGGCACATTTTTAAGTAAGTAATATTAATATCGTCGACCGTAGGTTCAATTGAGGTAAGGGACATTGGGTATCTTGTCCCTTACCTCAATTGAACCTACGGTCGACGATATGGAACTAGCGACCAGCCCCTGCTTCGCACGGCTTTTACGACTTGAAAAAACATCGATATTATTTTTGACGAGCTTTACTATACATAGTCCTATCACGACGAAATAATTTTCAATTATTAGAAAAGACATACATTATTAAAATAACAAAAAAAAAAAATTAGAGGATCAATTAAATCCTACATCTTGACATCCTTAATGTGCTGATTCGACTGTAATCACACCGAATATTATCTCCGTGGCAGAAAACATCGACTGCTTGGCGTGCCTTCGTGTCGGATTGCCGCATGCCGCCCGTGCTGCGTCTCCCGTACCGCGCGTATTGAAGTGTTGACCGCTAAATGAGCTTGTGGAGGCTAACCCGGACTGCGATCTTGTCGCTAATAAAATCACCAATTTAATGGTTATGTGCCAACGTTTTTGAGAGAATAAAAGTATTTAATTGTTGTTAAGTATTGGTTTATGGTTTATGTTGGTACACACGGCTACACATCAAGCTATACTTACATAACCAGTATAAGCTGACTTCTGATTGTACGAAAAACCTATACAATGCGAGGTCAGCTAAAACTGGAAATGTATAGCTTGATGTATAGCCGTGCGTACCTACTTATTATATATATACTTTGATTTACGTAATTGGTTTCTTAAGCCATGTAAATAAAATAAATAAATTTTTCGCATTAAAAATCAAAACTCCACGTTGACAGCCTTGAAAACGGCTCGTACCTTCGTTCCATCTCGAGAGATACGCAAAACATGCACCTGGTTTGGTAAACATTTACCATGTAGGTAAACATTTACCATCTACGTGGTACATGTTTACCAATTCGATAGTAAACAAGGATTATTTGTGGGTATACAATTCGATACATTTTCATTACTGTTCAACGGATTATAAAGGGTAGTTATCACAGGTTGTTTTGCGTATGGTCGAGTTGATTTCTTTGAGAAGACCAGCGACCAACTCATTTATTTTAAAAAGCATACAACTTTAGAATACCAAAAGTGATTAGAGGCTTTTAAAAAAAAACATACATCACTAAAATACCAAAAATATTTAGAGGCTCATTTATTTTAAAAAAGCCTACATTATTAAAACACCAAAAATTATTCAGAGGATCAATTAAATATTTCCCGTTAAAAATCATTATTCCATGTTGAGTTGTTGACAGCCCTTAAAACAGCTCGCACCTTAGTTCCATCTTTAGAGTATCCCAACATTTACAAGATTACATTGGTAAATATTTACCAATTTGATAGTAAACCAAATTTATTTGAGAAGTATACAATTCGATACATTTTCATTACTGTCCAACGGATTAGAAGGGTACTTATGAAAGCCGGTTTTGCGTATGCTTGAGTAAATTTCTTTGAGAATTGTGGGCCACAGGCCTGCTCTGTATGAGAGGGAGTGGGCCGTAATCCACCACGCGAGCCCAGTGCGGGTTTGTAGATGTCACATGTCTTTGAATTTTTGGGTTCTAAGACATGCCGGTTTCCTCACGATGTTTTCTTTCACCATTTTGAGAGCAGTGGTGATGAAATAATTTACAAAAAGTAAAGTGCCTATGTTAGAGTCGGCTTCCAGTCTGATTGGATGCAGCTGAATACTAGTATTTTACATGGAGCGACTGCCTAGCTGACCTTCACAACCCAGTTACTGGGTGACACGATACTCTTTGGTAAGACTTTTGGACTTCTGACTACTTATAACGACTGTCAAAGATTTACGAACATTTAAGAACGCTTGTAAGGCTGCTAAAGCCTTATACATTAGCAATAAGGTTAAATCAGCAGACAATAAAATAAAGACGGTTTGGAAAATTATCAATAATGAAACAAACAGGAACAAAAAGCATAATTCTGATTACACCCTACAGACGTCACGTGGTCTCATTTGCGATTACAAAGAAGTTGCTCAAGAATTTGTAAATTTCTTTACTAGTATCCCACTCAAAACAACTGAAACCTTAAATTCCTCGCCCTCGCTCGCTTTTAATTTAGTAACGGCGAATGTTTCAGCCTGCCCGATTGAATTTAACTTTAGGCATATTAACCCCGTAACAGTAATAAAAGCTTTTAAGCAAATAAAGATCAAATTGACCGAAGATCTTTGGGGAATGTCCATTAAAGTCTGTACCTCCATAATTGAGACTATTGCGCCTTATTTAGCCTTAGTATTTAATTCGTGTGTGGATCAAGGAGTCTTCCCCGATTTAATGAAATACAGTAAGGTAATACCACTTTTCAAATCTGGGGACAGTAAAGACACTAACAATTATAGACCCGTATCCGTGTTACCGGTGTTCAGCAAGGTGTTTGAAAAGATAATGCTTAATCAAATGCTCAATCATTTTAACACGAATAAAATCCTTCACGATCAACAGTATGGTTTCACCAAAGGACGTTGTACGACCGACGCCGGTGTAACCTTATTAAAACACATTTTTAACACATGGGAAGAGTCGCAAGACGCCATAGGAATTTTTTGTGACCTCTCCAAGGCATTTGATTGCGTCGATCACGAAACCTTGCTTTTGAAACTTGAACATTACGGACTTGGAAAACTTGCGCTCAGTTTAGTTAGTTCTTATTTAAATGATAGACAACAGCAAGTTCAAATAAATGGTGTCAATTTACTTGGTTTAACAGTAAAAATGGGTGTGCCACAAGGCTCGATATTGGGTCCTTTCCTCTTTTTAGTGTATATTAATGATCTACTCCATTTATTAAAAAATCAACCACAAATGGTGTTATTTGCTGATGACACTTCCTTAATTTTTAAGGTAAATAGACGTGCTACAAATTTTGACGACGTAAATAACGCCCTACTGCAGGTCCAAAATTGGTTCACTGCTAATAATTTAGTATTAAATGGGAAAAAAACTAAGTGCATAAGATTTTCTTTACCAAATGTCAAGGGTAGTGATTGTGAGATAATATTGAATCAGGAGAAACTTGAATTCGTCGAAAAAACAGTTTTCCTAGAGATCACGCTCGACTCAAGGCTACAATGGGGTCCGCATTTAACATCTCTTGCAGGACGGCTCAGTTCGGCAGCTTATGCTGTCAGAAAAATCCGTCAATTTACTGATGTAGGTACCGCGAGACTAGTCTATTTTAGTTACTTTCATAGTATCATGTCTTACGGTATTTTACTTTGGGGACGGGCTGCAGACATCGATTCTATTTTTATTCTGCAGAAAAGAGCCATCAGAGCCATATATAATCTCCGCAAGCGCGATTCTCTAAGGGAACTGTTTAAGGATATTAACATCATGACGGTGCCTTGTCAATATATCTACGAAAACATCATGTATGTAAGGAAAAATTTACATCTTTTTAGCAAAAGAGGTGAAAGACATAATTATAGTACTAGAAATAGGGACCTATTAGTTCAACCAGGTTTCAGACTAGCAAAAGTAGACTCATCTTTTATGGGGTACTGTTTAAAATGTTATAATAAAATACCTCCCCACATTCTTCAACTGAATGAGACAAAATTCAAGTCATGTATAAAACGCACACTATGTAGGCAGGCATATTATAAGTTAGGAGATTACATCGCTGATAAAATGCCTGGCTCAATGCTGGTCCTGCTCCACAACCACAACTAATTGATTAACACCTGAAAATACTGTTGGAGCTGCTGAAGATTGTAAGACTATCTATCTAATTGTATAAACTCAATTTCCTTTGTATTGTATAACTGCATAGTACAGATGTGAGTTCTATGTACTATTGAGCTACCATTTACCGGGTAATATATTTTTCATTGACTAGAATGTGCCCTGGCGGCTGATAGTATGTCATGCTCGCTCAAGTGTCTCGCTGACGGTGGCGTGTGTGTTGGATCATTCGGTTCCCTACAAAATGGTTGAGCTGGATGGTGCTGATCCATGCGTCATGTTCGTGAACGGGCGCCGTCAGTTGGGGCTGGTCATCTTTTAGCTGCCACGGCTTATTTTTAATTATTTTATTTTTGGGTTGTTATTTTGTTACTATTTGCTGTACTCTGGACACTTTTAACGCGTACTTGATTTTTATTTATTTTTTACATCGTTCTCACATATTATAAATTCAACATATGATGTAACTAATAATTTTGTAAAAATATTATTTAAAAAGAGTGTCCATGGAGTTTCTTGCCCGTTCTTCTCCATAGGTACCTACTACGCTTTGGAATGGGCAACTAGCTTCATTTTTTCCTGACTGACCGACTTCTTGACAATTCAAAAGTGCCTGTAAATGGTTTAATTGAAATAAATGCTTTGAGTTTGAGTTTGAGTTTGAGTTTACAAATGTCAGCCGGGACCAACGGCTTAACTTGCGTTCCGAGGCACAGAAGTGTCCCAATCTCGATATGTAATGGATAGTCACCCATCTACGAAACGACCGCGGCAGGCGTAGCTTAAGGGCCTATACTACCTCAAATGGCTTAGCATGATCCTCCGTTATGTCGAAAATACTGCAGAATTAATTTTGAAATAAATATATGGTAAAGTTGAGGATTAATGTTAGGGCTTATGTTAGACGAAAACACGATTTCACAAAATTTTCTCGATGGAAAAAAATTCCAAAGTTACCTCCAAACCGAACAATAAACCGCTGATATTCAAAAAATACTTCAAATTAGATAATGAAACTTTGTATACTAACCGAACTAACTATAAAACAGGTCTTATGTTATTTACTTTTTTTAATTTACCATTATTTTCACCGTAAAAAGCAAATACCTAAACTATTGGCGCTGCCTGCCGCCTAGCACCGCACTCTGTCTCGCTCTCACTCAGTCCGCGAGCAGTATCGTGCGAGCGAGATAAAGAGTGAATTTTAGCTGAGGTAGCAGGCTCTTAACCTTTGATCGACGATCGTTTTTTCGTTAAAAAATCGTTTGATTTTATGTTTCGTTTACATCGCCCGTGCGTATTAGGGCCTCTGGTAAACCTCTGGTAGATGGTTGAATAGCCATTAAAACGTTGAGAAAAAAAAAAGAAAAAAAACATATCAAACCATCTTTGTGGTCAAATGGCCATTTATAAAGGAATCTTCAGTATTCATTGGTGAATGACTGTTTTGATCTTGTCAAAATAACTTGATTAGGTATAATTTTCATGCTTAAGAGGAAATAAGACCGGAGAGACTTGAAAAAGCCCAAGTAAAAAGTAATAATTCAAGATTTGGCTCTCGCCTATTTTTTACTCCAATAGTGGACCGATTTAAAAGATATTTCATAAACTGAATAAGAAGGATAAATACTGTGTCCCTGTGTTTTTCTTTTTTCATTAATAGTTGTCAAATTTGTACAATAAGCCTCTGTTGACAGCGATTTAAATCGGCATTTTTTGAGGGTTCTGGTGCTTATAACAACAATGTATCATCAAATAAGAAAACATAGGGATATACATACACGTAGTTAATATTTATTATTCTGTAAAAAATCATTGCTTTATTGTCATTAACCAGAAAGAAAACAGGCGAGATCGTTTCTATGGTGAAACGATCACCCGCATTTCCTTTTAAATGAGCCTGCCTGAGTATGAAGTCCTAAAAATAAGGAATGTTGTCAAGTTGTATTTTCATGTCACGTTTTTTATTTATCTATTGAATTTGTATTTTTTTTTTTCTGTTTAAGTAAACAGAAAAAAAAACTAATACGATAATATGTTGCTTGTAGAATAATCAGACAAAAAATCATAATGATTGCATGTTTATTAGTATGGTTTTTAATCGATATAACCCTCCTTTTTGCTTCGCCGTAGACGGGTAGAAAGGGACTTTTAGAAGTATCTCCGTGATTTTGTTCTATCCTATCAAATTAGTTGTATTATGTTTTCAACACACTAACTAGCATATATCCTGAAGAATATCATAATTTTTTCTGATTTTGTTTCCAGCCAATCTATTCTGTAAAAATCTCACCGTGAAAAATTTGGTGAAGTGAGCTTAGAGTGAGCTGTCAAGAGTGTCAATCCCTAGCATCAGGATGACATTGACAGCTCACTCCACGCTCACTTCACCTAAGTTTTCACGGTGAGATGGTTACAGAATCGCACTGCTGTATTCGATCATATACTTTTAGGCATTATAAAACTGGCGTTTAGGACCTGTAGTCCCCTTAATAAACTTGATACGTTCAATAAACTGTGTTCTTTTGTTTCCAGATGATGAGGGAATCAATGGCAACATGAGATACTGACGTCACCGAGATGACTGCAACTAAAGTAAGTGCTCATTATGTTACTTTATACTAGTTGTACCCGCGACTTCGCGTGCATATTGGATTTCATGGGTTTCAATTTTTTTGCGCGGAACCCTAATCCTTTTTCTTTTTCAAAAATAAAAGTAATCTTGGATATTCCCTATAACATCACCATCTGCCAGTGAAAGTCCCGTCAAAATCGGACCAGCCACTTCAGAGATTTAAGTATGTTATAATGTAGGTACATTTAAACTATAGAAATAAAAAACAATTTTGCGTATCCGTCTATTTATGACAGAGTTATGCCCGAACATACATGAAAAAAATACATATAAACATCCGAATTGAGAACCTCCTCCTTTTTTAGGAGTCGGTTAAAAAATAAAAAACAATTTGTTTGACAAAAACTGTAAAGAAAAATTTACCGATAAAATTATGGTCTCGATTTTTTTCATACGGTAATATTTACACCAAACTGAATTGAATTGAAGATGATTAAGTTCATATAATATGTCTCACCATTTTACAAAAATTAGAGGAAAGATCATTCCAGGTGAGAATTCAGGAAATAAATCGCATTTAGAGGAATTTCTTAAAGTTTCGTTTTTAGGATTTATTCCGGTCTTAGGCCCTGATAAGGTTTTCAAGGTCAACATTTTTTTTTTTTTTGTCAATACTAGATGTTGAAAGAATTGAAATAATATTACACAGTTTATTCATTCTTTTTAAAATTACTACAATTTGTATTTAGTCTAAGCCTTCTCATGCTGATCTATGTATCATTATAGGCTAGTTGTGCTTCTGTCATGCACCAAAAAATTTTAGATTATGAACCATACTCCACCCTTTTTCCCGTAAACTTTCAAGTGACGAACCGAGTTCAAACTAAATATTATTCAACACTAGCTGACTCGGCGAACTTGCTACACACGGATACACATGAAGCTATACATTTCCAGTTTTAGCTGACCTCACACTGTATAGGTTTTTCGTACAATCAGAAGTCAGCTTATACTGGTTATGTATAGCTTGATGTGTAGCCGTGCGTACCGCCTCAGATTTACACCTCCGTATATTTAATTTTTGGACGCACCCTGTTTGACAGGTACAAACAGTTTGTATGGGATAGTAAAATTGTTGCTTATACATATTTTCTCACCATATAAACCTTCCTTGGACTTCTACAAATATTTCAAAACTAAAATTAGCCAAATCGGTCCAGCCGTTCTCGAGTTTTGGTGAACCTAACAAACGTCATTTCATTTTTATAATTATATACACTAGCTTCTGCCCGCGACTTCGTCCGCGTAAAATTTCACGCTCCCTATTCACCCTCTTAGGGATGGAATTTCGAAAAACCCTTTATTAGTGGATACCTACTCTTTACAAAGAACACACCTTCCAAATTTCATATCTCTAAGACCAGCAGTTTAGGCTGTGCGTTGATATATCATTCAGTCAGGACTTTGAATTTTACATACATATTAGCTGACCCCACAAACGTCGTTTTGCAAAAAAAAAAAAAAAAATAGTAGCCGATTCTCAGACCTACTGAATATGCATATAAAATTTCATAAAAATCGGTCAAGCCGTTTCGGAGGAGTATGGTAACTAACACTGTAATACGAGAATTTTATATATTAGATAAGAATATGTAGATAACACAAAATTTACGATAAAAACCTCACACGACACATTAAATTATCCTACCGGTATTTTCTTCGACAACCGTCGTTGGCGGAATTTTTCGGGTATACCCATGTCATATACAGAAAAATCGAATAAAATGTCTTTCACCAAACACGGGTAGGTAATATCAAAAATATGAGACCATCTAGAAAAAATATGGCAGTATATTTTACTACTGATACTTTTTACGTTCATAGATAATAATCTTTGTTTCCGTTTTTCTTTATTTAGGCTCATATACATAAAATCCTCCAGACCGTATTCCGACCATGGCGGCCAATCTCAACGGAGATTAGCCTTCAGTGCGAAAGATATTATAGTGCACAAGTGTGCGCGCAGACACAGGTGCACTCCCTCTTCCCTCACTCTCATAGTGATATCATGGCTATCAACGAGACTTGGTTACGGAAAGGCGAGGAGGATCGAGCGCCCAGTGTACCTGGATACAAGCTTATACACATACCACGACCTTTGTCTATTCGTGGTGGACGCGGGGGAGGGGTTGCTTTCTATATAAAAAATAGGGTTACTGCGCGTATAAGAGCGCATCCTGATCATCCCAATGTTGAACAGCTCTGGCTAACCCTTAATGTAAATAAGAAAAAGTTACTCATTGGCACTGCATATCGTCCGCCATGGTTAGACTTGGAGCTCTTTCTCGAGGGCTTGACTGCCAGCGTTGGTGGCTTGGCCCCCTACGATAATGTTATATTATTGGGTGATTTTAATGTAAATATGCTAGATGTCAATAGCTCTAAAACTCAACAACTTTCGGATTTTTTGAACTACTTAAACCTTAGTCAATTAGTCCAAACACCCACACACTTTGTAGGTGATAGTGCCTCGCTTATTGATGTTATCTGCACTGATGCTTCAATCCGTAATGTCGTGGTGAACCATATTAGTGAACTTGGCCATCACTCCTTCATCACATGCGAGACCATTTTTAAGAAGCATAAGGCTAAACCCAGATCGGTCGTTTTTCGTCCACTCTCAGACATTTTAGAGGATTATTTTAATGACGATCTTAAAATTATACCATGGTCGAGTATTGGAGAACTAAGTGACGTCAATACAATGGTGCAAACATTCAATTCCTTCATGACCTGGTTATTCGATCTTCACGCTCCTCTTAAAAGGAAAACATATAAAACCCGTCCTACCCCATGGATAACTGAGAACATCAAACTGATGTCGACTTTAAGAGATGAAGCCAGGGACAGATTTCGTAAATCGAAGCTACCGAGTCATAGGGAATACTATCTGGATCTGAAGCACCAAGCAGTCACGGCACTATTTAGAGAGAAGACGGCTTATTTTGCCAAAAGCATCAATGACAGAATTAAGGACCCCAAGCTGTTGTGGCGCAATTTAAAATCGGATGTGCTTCCGGACCATAAACAAAGCTTGCTGCCAAGTCATTTTAACAATCCAGATGACATCAATGCGGCGTTTTTGGACGTCCCAGGTGATTGCCGTCATATTAGCTCACAATTGTCCTACTTTGAGTCTCACAGGTATGGTCCGGCCTCATTCAGACTTACAGCGACTAATCCTGAAGCAGTCCTGAAAATAATCAGGAGTTTGGATTCGAATGCGCAGGGTGTCGACGGTATAAGTCTCAGTATGATATCTCTCACGTTGCCAACTACCTTGCAAGCCATTACAGATATCATTAACCGCTCCATATCCACGCGAACATTCCCCGAACTCTGGCGTTGCGCTATCGTTCGCCCTATCCCTAAAAACAATAACCCGGTTAGCATGAAGGACTTGAGACCAATAAGCATTCTACCTTGCCTGTCTAAGATCCTTGAACGTGTAGTATACTCGCAGGTTATCCAATACCTCGAAACTAATAATATTCTTCCTGATCTTCAGTCGGGTTTCAGAAGGGGTAGAGGTACTGCAACGGCTCTGGCTGATGTTGTGGGTAACATCCTTGAAGCACGTGACCGAGGGGAGGGAACAATTCTGGCACTGCTGGACTTTTCCCGGGCTTTTGACGCAATTAATACCACTCTACTGCTGTCTAAGTTAGCTTTCTATGGCTTCGACAGTGATGCAGTGGAGTGGTTTAATAGCTATCTTAGCAACAGGTCTCAATATGTAGAGATGCATAGGGACGATGGGTCAAGGGTGGCATCCCCTCCCCTCCAAGTGTCACGGGGTGTTCCTCAGGGATCAATTCTGGGGCCTTTGTTGTATATTCTGTATAGTGCGGACATCATAAAATCCTTCATAAACTGCAAATTTCACATGTATGCCGATGATATTCAGCTGTATATATCCTGCAAAGGGGAGGAAACATCATTGGCGGTGCAGAAAATGAACGAGGACTTACATAGAGTGGTTTCATGGTCGGAGGAAAACTCTCTGGTTCTGAATCCTCTCAAGTCTAAATATATGGTTCTGGGTTCTAGAAAACAAGTTAGTGCGATACTGTCTGCTAACCCTGAGATCACTATTATGGGTGAGAAAATTGAGAGAGTAGAGCAGGCATGCAATCTGGGGCTAATTATGGATCCAGAGTTGCGCTTTGAGGCCCATGTGACAAATGTTCTTCGGAATTGTTTTTATAGGCTGAAGGTCTTATATGGAATACGGAAGTATGTGAGCGTACCGGTACGGAAACAACTTGTTGATAGCCTCATTTTATCAAAGTTGAATTACTGTGATACAGTTTATGGTCCATGCCTGCTTTCAAGAACGGAGCGTGTAATCCAACGTATCCAGAATGCCTGTGTTCGTTTTTGTGTTAATGTCCCACGAAGAAGTCATATCACTCCATACACAAATAAACTGAAATTATTAAAGATGGATGCCAGGAGAAAGCTGCATTTGGCCAACTTATTGTTTGGTATCATTACAACTCAAAAACCACACTACCTTTATGAAAAGTTAAATTGGAAACAAAACTATCTAAAGTATGGCCTTCGCTCCATGGTAAGCCCACTGTCAGTGCCAATGCACAGAACTACGGCATTCAGAGGGTGTTTCAAGTTTGCAGCCACACGCTGTTGGAATGATCTCCCACCACCATTGCGTCACCTGAAAACAATACAATCTTTTAAATACCAACACAAAAAGTTACTCATACATGAGCAAATTTCCCTTCAACCATAGCACTGTAATTTACAGTTAATTCTAATAATTATTCAACTGTCTCCATAAACCGTCTTGTCAAATATAGTGGCTTGTTAGAAAAAATATATATATATTTATACACCTACTTATACTAATTTATTTATTTTAAAACAATTTAATTTATTCAATATAATCACGATGCACTTACCATTTTCTTCCTGGACTGAAGACTTTGATTTTCCTTTGAGTTCCCAAGTTTGTCATTGAATCATTCGCACCTTCCCAGTTCTAATAGCCAGTATACTATTGTAGTCCTTGATTCTGAATTTCTAACACTAATTTGAAAAACACTGTTTGACGAAACCATAGATACCAACACAATTCCCCCATTTCTGTCCGTATTGTTTGTTGTACTCTGTGCCAAATGTATTCTAATTTCTCTCACATCATTATTTATAAAATTCATCTTGTTACTGTTTTTATTAATTTCATCACGTAATCTTTGCCTAAGTCAAAACGATATAGCTTTGCTTGTGACATGACAATTGGGGGCGGCGCGTGGGTCGTTGCCCGGAATGTTACCACTTTAAATATTTCTTGTTTACACCATGTTTTTGTAATTTATATTTTATTTATTTTATTGTTGTTAGATATTTGTATCTAATCGTATGCTGCACTGGTTTGACGTCATCACGTCGACGCCGGTTGTCGCTGAAAATCAGCGCTGGGGCTCTGTCTCGTACAGGGTCTTGGCATTATGCTGAGCGATGGCCGTTTTGCGTGGATGTGACGCATGTTTTCCCTCAAATTGTCAATTTTATTTCTGTTTATGCTCATTCTTATGCGTCATGTTTGCCGCAAATAAACGTATTTTCTTTCTTTCTTTCTTTCTTTCATAGTTCGATGGGACGGCAATCCGACACGACCGGAGAGAGATCAGGCGTGCTTTCTGAGGCACGGGAGTATCACACCGCCAACTTCTAAACTCCGGGCTGTTACGAAGAAATTCTTAATGGAAAAACTTAATAAAACTTTGTCCGAAACGGGAATCGAACCCAGGGACCCCATGCTCAACAGTCACGCTTGCGACCACGAGAGCAACGGGGCAGTTACGTACCATACAGGTTACGGGACCATATACATAATAAGTGTCGAGAACCACAATAAGAGTTAAAAAAAAGGACCAAATAAATTTAAAATGCATGAGAAGTAAAATAAATTTCAACAATTTTTGGATGCATGAAGAAGCCTCCTCGTGTAGAGCAGTTTTTTCCGCCAGTTACTCAACTGAACCTAGCGCTCGGCGCATCCTGGACAGTCACACCAAACACCTTATTTGACTGGCCAATTCTTCCCTTGCGGTGGTAGGGCTAACGCCCGCCTGGTTTGCGACCGGGCTCCCACCGGAGTCCGGCGTCAAGCAGCCTGCTGTTTTTCGTCGATGCGTGGGAGTTCCAGTGCCTTAGGCATCTTCTGGGCACACTCGTTCCATCATAGACCTCATCCATCGCTTTCCATCAGGCGTGATCCAGGTCAAGAGCAGCTAGTAATATAATAAAGTGTAACGTTAAATGCGCAAAACCTGAAAATAGTTTGTTCATAATTGACTACTGAATTGATTTCAGTAACTTTTAATATAGGTTTTTTTTTTCAAAAATTATGTGTTGTGCCATGTTATCCGCCGAATGAGCCAAAGAAAATTAAGTCTTATTTTAAGGCAATAAGACTCAATTTTGAATGCATAAAGTAATGCTAGGATCAACACGATTTTCATAATAAAAAATAGTTTTGGTCATTGTATTATGCTTTTAACTCAATACTCTAATTGGGGTGTATGAGGTTTTGCGCATTTAACGTTACACGTTGTATATGTATACTAGCGTCTGTCCGCGACTTCGTCCGCGTAAATTTTTTTTGTTTCCCCGACCCACCCCGTCGCAACGTGTCGCCGGCCTGCGCTATTACTTCGTTTTCGCTTGGCGAAAACTTCAGACTTTTTTTCTTTTTGCTCAACTCCTAAGGGTCCTAGCGTCAAGTTTAATAGAATATAGCCTTCCTCAAGAACTGGGCTATCAAACGCAAAAATATTTTTATATATGCGACCAATACTTCCAGAGATTTAGAGCTTTCAAACCGTGTTTCAAACAAACAAACTCTTCAGCTTTATTATTAGTATTATTTTAAAACTATGATATCTCCTAAGATATACATTGAAATCAAATGATGTCAAAGCCAATTTTGTTCAAAATTAAATACATGTGATGAATAACGTATTTATTTGGATAAGGATTAATACCATGTTTATAAAAACACCTTCGCAAATAATGCATTATTTTAGAACAAATTTGGTTAGCATAAAAGAGGTTATAGTGAGCTAACCTTAAAAGATAGACATATGCTGCCGCGGACTATTTTTTAAAGCTTTTAAAGGGGAACAATTCTGTCATATTTGATTTTTGCGAAACTCTAACCGTTTACGCAGCGCACGCAGCGGAAGCTCTCAATAGGAAAAAAATCCCCCGATTCTGAAACATTCTTCATTGGTGCTCCGCTCCTATTGGATTTAGCGTGATGATATATAGCCTATAGCCTTCCTCGATGAATGGGCTATCTAACACTGAAAGAGTTTTTCAAATCGGACTAGTGGTTCCTGAGATTAGCGCGTTCAAACAAACAAACAAACTCTTCAGCTTTATAATACACACATCAAAAGTGTCTAGGGATCAAGCATTTTTATGCGGATTTCTTGAGATTGAGATGTGGCTTTGTAATAAATTTATGATTTTATAAATTTATATGGATCCTTTTTGGTGCATTTCATAATTTGAATCAGGAACTGTGAATCAAATTCGAGTAAAAGATGAAAATCAGCTGTCAATATTTTCCCTATAAAAACATACAACGCATTGAAGACATTATTAGTGCTACTGTTTCCCTACTACTGATTAAAACCAACGTTATTATGGAGCGGCGACGTCATTTAAGCAGGGAAGAAATGCTCAGAGCCGTGGGAATGATAGAAGCTGGTTCCCGGCAACGTACTGTGGCTTTAGCTCTGAATACAAGTCAGAGTGTTATCAGTCGACTTTGGACACGTTACCGAAGCACTGGTACCGTGGCTGAGCGCCATGGAGGACGGTATCGCTGCACCACACGGAGACAAGACCGATACATTCAAATCTTAACTCGAAGAGCTCCAACAATAACCGCCATGATGTTAGCCGTGAGGCTTCATCACTCTTCAGGGAACTTAATTAGCGACCAAACAGTCAGAAACCGCTTGCATGAAGTGAACCTTCATTCCCGAAGACCGCTACGGGTACCACCTATAGCAATGCACAATCGTAGGATTCGATATCAATGGGCTCTTGAACACAGAAATTGGGCAGAAGAACAATGGCGTTTCGTGTGCTTTTCTGATGAGTCTCGTTTTGGTATGAGACCGGATACAAGACGTATACGACACTGGAGAACCCCTGGACGCCAACAGCGATTAAAATCCTGCCAGGAAGTCCATCCTTATAGTGGTGGAACCATCATGGTATGGGCGGGTATTTGGATCGGCGGAAGAACTGAGTTGATTTGGATCAGAGGCAACCTCAACGCTCAAATTTATGCTGAGACGATTGTATCAGACGTCATCGTTCCTCTACAAGTGCAAATCGGTCCCTTATTTCAGTTAATGCATGATAATGCACGACCGCACACCGCAAGAGTTGTAAGACAGACTCTCGCCGCAGCTAACATCAATGTCCTGCCCTGGCCTGCTCAGTCGCCAGACTTGAACCCGATTGAGCATGCATGGGATATGCTACAGAGAAGAGCTCTGCCGAATATGGAGGGTATCCAGTCGCAAGAAGACCTTTTTTTGTTGTTGCAACGAACATGGGCGGCCATTCCACAGCGTGATTTGGATGAACTCATTTTGAGTATGCCAAACCGATGTTCTTGTGTTGTTAGTGTTCGCGGTAGAAACACGGATTATTAATTGTTTAAGTTACCCAATAAAATTTTAGAGAAAACTGTTATTTCAGTCTTTTTTTCGAACTTTTGTGTTAGTGGTTCAAATGTCAAAAATCCCTTTATTAGGAAAATGGCAAATTTCTTTATTAATGCAAAGGTGACTTGGTTTATCGTTACTGTGACAAACGAAAACACTTTATTTGATGAATCCTTAAAGAAAATTTTTATTAATATCAATCAGGAGAAAAGTTATTGCAAAAATATACAGGGTGGAATCGAAGTCATGGGCATTATTTTAACCTAAGGCACTACTCACGATACTGATTGCATTAGGGCTATTAATACGCAAATCAAAAATATTATTAATGCAAGTAAGGAAAACCTTAAAAATGTAGTAAATCAAATTGCACAAGGCTTATTATTGCAAATAAACACTTAAAGTAATTAAAACAAAATACTTCGTTAACGCCAATAATTGTTGAAATATCAAAATCTTAAAGCGCAGTACAGCGCAAAGCGAAATGTAAACAAACATCACCTGCGCGCGCGCGGGTTTTTCCTTACAAGTAATAATAACAATGGGCTACAAGACATTCCGTCCGGCGGGATTCCCTGAACTCTCTCCGTCCCACTCCCTCGCCACTCGCAAAAATACGAATATCACCCCCGCGCGGGGTATGCTTCCCGCCGCAACACGAAGTCACGAACCCGGAACCAGTGTCATAACGACTGCGCAGGTGCATTGACGCGTAATTGATTTATTGATCCCGTGACGTAATCGCCGTACTCGCCGCTCGCGTCATACGGTGCTTGGATTGCAGTGTATTAAGTGTTAGTGTAGTAGTTGTGTGTTGTGTGTGTGTTTGTGTACACGATGCCTCGACCGCGTAATGTGCAGGCTAGGTACACCAACCAACAATACCCACAAATGGTTGTAATTTACGATCGCACAAGAAATTTAGTATGAACTCGTGAAATGTTCCATCGGCGCTACCCGAACGACCCTATTCCTTCACGGGGTCTCATTCCACCAGAACCACTCAGAACCTGTTGGATTTTTCGTCTTTTCACGTGCCAGCACATGCACAAGCTCGTGGAAGAGCACCCGTTTACCCTCTGTCACTTTACCGACAAATAAGGTTTTTTCAAAACAATCCACAAGCTAGGTACGTAAATGTTTTTTTTTTAATGTATGTTAGTTGACGTAGTTTTGACCGTCCTAAGCCGGCAAAGTACGAAGGGAAAATTGGAATTTATTATGAATCAATTCATTGGCAACTTACGAATGTCACGTGAGTCGGGCGGGGTCAAAGAATTCACGCCCAAGGACGCGCGTACGGCGTAGTGTACCTACGCATTTGCTATCGAGAAGCGCAACTAATTTGATACTTTGTATGACTTACTACATTTTAAGGTTTTACATACTTGCATTAATAATATTTTTGATTTGCGTAATAGTAGCCCTAATGCAATTAGTATCATAAGTAGTACCTTAGATTAAAATAATGCCCATGATTTCAAATGCACCCTGTATGTTGATCCCTAGACACTTTTGATGTGTGTATAAAGCAATGGATTGCAGATGCAGTTTCCTTCAAAATGATTCAGATTGTTATTGATTGTGGGTTACGCAATTAGGGTAGAGGATAGTAAGATTTAAAGAAAACAGTTTGCCACAACACCTATTTATCTCGTCTGCTTGGCGTCCGTATGTCACTGCTGGAATGAAAATGTGGAGGTCAGATAGGCAGTCGCTCCATGTAAAATACTGATATTCATCTGCATCCGGTTAGACTGGAAGCTGACCCCAACATAGTTGGGAAAAGGCTAGGCAGATACTATTAAAAAACTTAGGCTTTTTCAAAAGTCTCTCCGACCGCATTTCCTCTTAAGGTACAGAAACCTCGTTGTGCGTGTCCAATTCGCTCTTTGCCGGTTTTTAACTCTGAGGTATCATCCCACGCAGGATGAAATAGCTGGATGTATAAGCATTGCGTGGGTTGCCTGGCTACAGAGTTTTTTGAATACATTAAGTAATGGCAGCTAAAAATAGAATCGCGCGAGATCGGATTTTGTTCTCAAAGTTTCTGGTTATTGAGAGATTAGGGTAATTACATGCCGATGAGCAGTGATGGTCCAGTGGTAACAGCCGCGACTTATGAGTTGTAGGTCGTAGGTTCGAACCCATACATGCGGTTTAATTTGTGTAAAATTTTTCATCACTACTGCTCTCAAAACGATGAAGAAAAACATCGTGAGGAAATTGGCATGTCCTAGGAGCCAAAACTTCGAAGACATTTGACATTTGCCAACCCATACTGGGCCCGCGTGTCGGATCAAGGCCCACTCCCTCTCAGAAAAAGAAGAGGCCTGTTGGACTGGACTGATGGGATGCGACGGGATAGGTCGGGGCCGAAATTTCACGCGGACGAAGTGGCGGGCAGAAGCTAATAGCGTAATATACGGTTACTTTTCAATAACTAGCCAAAGTTAAGGGTGTGGTACAGACCATCAAACTGAACAACTTTCTCCATGGAGTCAACATCGTAATCGTGAATAAAAATTCAGCCGTCTCATACGTTTAGGTCGAGTAGTAGGTATGAAGTTTTTATGGGACAGTTGATAAATTTTTCGCGATTACGATATTGGTCCCATGGAGAAAGTTGTTCAGTTTGATGGTCTGTACCACCTCTTTAAATTTGGCTGGTCATTGAAAAGTAACCCTGTATGTATATCTTTAACTTACGCGACCTAATCTGCATTCGCGATGTATTTGCAAAAAATGTAAATAAATATGAGTTAATGGAAAAATAACTTTAAATCCTATAAAATAAAGTTCAGTTTACTCTGCAACTTTAAAGATTTTTATAACTTTTTAATAGTGCTAGACACTCTGAAATCGACTAAATTACCATTAAAATAAAGTTGATATTTGTTTAATTTGAAATAATATTAATTTATAACAAATTTGAATAGACATTACAATCTTTTCTCTGATCTTATCTTCACCTTAAAATTGTTGATAGCTTGTCACTTCCTCGTCACTGGTGGGACAGATGCCAAAGACAACCCTTTAATTTTTTTAAAAACCCCAAAAATTTTATTACTGGTTACTTTCAGCTTTCAGATGTCCGTACCAACCAAATGAGATCAAACGGTACACTCATGAAGAGAACAAATCAAAGCGAAAAGGCTGTCAAAACCTCAAAGCAGAATGACTTTATCCGTAAAAAAAACTGATTTATTTATTTAAAAAGCAATGAAATTACGTCTTTGACTTGAAGATTTTCTTACAGACAGATCAACACATCAGTGGTGAAGGGTGAATTTATGACAGAGGTAAGCCGGAGCAAAAAAAAAGTCAATAAATCGTTTCATTATATCTCAATGATGAATTTACTATAGAGTGGTTGTGTTCTTAATTTTCGAAAGGAAGCCGGCGGGAATCGAGTTGTATGGTACCTTCGTCACTGCAACACATAATAACAATAATAACTTTATTTCGGGTGGCATAGACTCTTAAGAACCTTAACCTAGTACATATTTCATAAAGCGTTTTTTTTTTCTGCTGTTTTTATTTTCTTGTTATTTTTTTGTTTTTAGCTCTTTCTTTTTCCTACCGCGTTAGGGGTCCCCTACACTTATCGGAGGAAAATCGCATTAAATCGTTCATAACGTCAGGGCTGACTCTTATTGCCTTTCGAAAGGAGAAATAAATCAGTCTGTGTAGTCGTCTTATTGCAGGGCCTGCTTTTGTACTTTTTTTTTTTTGACATGACCACTCGCAGTTGCAACTCACTAAGGTTGCCTAACTGCTTAACCGGACTATCCTGTGGTGGCCAAAAATTACTTTAAGGCCCCCAGCCCGAGCTTACAAGCTAAGGATATTATTTTGAATGACCTACACTAAGGGCACCCCCTGTGGGGTTCGGGCCTCGGCTTAGTGAGTCATTGAGGGGAGGGCAGCAATGGTCAGGCTGGGTCTGGTTATTATTTAGGGAGTTTAAAGCTACTTGCTCAGCGTCGCGGGCTGGCTTGTCGAGCAAAAGTCGGGCGGTTCTGCTTTTGTACAGAAAAGGACTTGATTTTATACTAAGACCAGCAGCTACGTACTAAACATTGTAACAATTCAAATTGCAATGATCTAACCATTAACTTTATACAAAAAAAAAAAAACTTAAGGTGAATGGCGCAGTGATAGACCGCGAGATTCAAATTTTCTTACATTTTTTGCAATTTTCAGGTCAGTGTGTGATTCGCGACTATAACAGATAGGTATTTACATCGATTTATCCTTAACTTGTCTATTAAGTACACTTGTTTTTGAAGAAGGGTGCCTTTGTTGATTTTTACATTACAATGTCGATTCATTACTTTTTTTTTTTGGAAAAATTAGTAAAGATTTCTGTGCCATAGGCTTCTATAATAATAATAATAATCGTTCATTAACCATATCACGTTATTACATTTCCTTATAAATATAGTACAAATAAACTCCTAAAATTATTGTTACAAGGGAAACATAATTATAATATTTTAACTTGTGGACTCCACACTAGGTCGAGCCTGTCTCGTGGAGTCCTTGAGAAATTTTTAACAATTTAAATTAACAAGGTCGATACTGTATTGAAATATTTTTGTCCAGACGGTAAAAAAGTCAGCGAGTATACAGAGTGTGTCAGAAATTTGTGATCACACAGACAATTTAAGCGTGTGCTTGCCCTTCAAACTAAACTTTTTTCTCCATGGGATCAACACAACATCGTAATCGCGAACGCTCTGTATAGATAAATGAGCCGTAAGATATAGGAACCAACGACAAATTATGACATAAGAGCCAGTACATTTGCAGCTTACATAACGCCTTGAAAGCCATCCGATCCATCCATCACGCTGACCGGCCAAGATGTACCACTTATGTGGTATTAAACTTACCTCGTGTTTGGCGCGGCATTTTCCTTATTTTTCTCACATTTTTTATGGTTATATTTTCTTTTATATATTTTGGGCTGGTACTAGATGAACTTATACTTAAATAAGTTTTTGATTGGCAAGATAAGTCTTGTTGTTGTGGCATTTTTTTGCTGTTTAGGATTGTTTTTACCCGACTACGGCGAAGCAAAAAGGAGGGTTATGATTTTGACTGGTATTTATGTATGTTCATCTGTTCCCTCATAACTTCAAAAGTACTTATAATAATTTGACCCATGAGATATCGTTAAAAGCGTCTTGACCGTCCGCTGGTTATAGGCTATGTGACGTCAAACTAAATTCAATATGGCGCCCTCTACAGGACATAAAGTAATGAATTTAAAAATAAATATTCTGGTATGGTGCCTTGTGGGATATCAAATGAAAGGGCTTAATTAGCACATTTCAAAAATACTAACATTTTTTTAAATAAGCCCCAAAATAATTAAATAAAAAAAGTTTAAAAACCAAAACCCGGCTACTGAAAAGGATGAAACAAGAAAGTACCTTCCCGTGGTCGCATGCTACCATAGCTTTTAAGTATGTTAGTAGGTACAGCGGCATGCGACCACGGGAAGGTACTTTCTTGTTTCATCCTTTTTCAGTAGTCGGGTTTTACTTAGTTTTTAACTTTTTCTTTATAATTGTTTTTTTTTATTTAGCCAACAAAATCAGATAACCCATAGACAAGTTTAGACGTGATTAAAAATTTGGCTAGTAAAAATACGTCAATTTACGTCAGGCGCTGTCTAATTCGACAGGACTAAACTAATATTTATTTTCTGTCGTTTTCATAATGAAATAGAAAGAAAAAGATGCACTGAACTTAAATTTAGTTTAGTTTGTGAACAATACATAGAATCGGGGCCACTGTCTCACTGCTGAACAAAGGCCTCCCCCAAATACTTACAGACATTCGTTTCTAGAGTTACCTCGAGCCAACCCTTGCGGTACGCATCTAGGTTGTCTCGTCACTAGTCCTGGGCTGGCCTCGGTGGCGACGTCCATCTTCAGACACCCGCCCTGTGGAGACTTGCTAGCAGAATCATGTATAAAAGACATATACAGGGTGAAATTGAAAACATGCGACAAACCGAAATGGAAAATTGTACTCATAATTATGAACAATTTTTACTAAGGGACCAAAGCAATCGCGAAAAAAAAATCAGCTGTTCCATACATTTTGACGAGTTATGCGAACATAAATGTAGGAAACAGCTGTTTTTTTTTCGTGATTTCAGGTTTGCTCCCATAGTAAGTCCCGTATTACAGAACGTCACTCAATACTCAAGCATTACTTAAAACTAGATTCAAGCCATTTGATTGGTTGAAACTAGTTTTATGTAATGCTTGAGTATTGAGTGACGTTCTGTAATACGGGCCTAAAAGTTGTTCATAATGATGAGTACAATCTCCCATTTCGATTTGTCGCATGTTTGTAATTTCACCCTGTGTTATGATTATGTATGTACAGTCAACAAAAGAGATAAGTATGCAGGGTCGTCGGATATACAGGGTGCAATTGAAATCATGGGCATTATTTTAACCTAAGGTACTACTTATGATACTAATTGCATTAGGGCTACTATTACGCAAATCAAAAATATTATTAATGCAAGTATGGAAAACCTTAAAATGTAGTAAGTCATACAAAGTATCAAATTAGTTGCGCTTCTCGATAGCAAATGCGTAGGTACACTACGCCGTACGCGCGTCATTGGGCGTGAATTCTTTGACCCCGCCCGACTCACGTGACATTCGTAAGTTGCCAATGAATTGATTCATAATAAATTCCAATTTTCCATTCGTACTTTGCCGGCTTAGGACGGTCAAAACTACGTCAACTAACATACATTAAAAAAAAACATTTACGTATCTAGCTTGTGGATTGTTTTGAAAAAACCTTATTTGTCGGTAAAGTGACAGAGGGTAAACGGGTGCTCTTCCACGAGCTTGTGCATGTGCTGGCACGTGAAAAGACGAAAAATCCAACAGGTTCTGAGTGGTTCTGGTGGAATGAGACCCCGTGAAGGAATAGGGTCATTCGGGTAGCGCCGATGGAACATTTCACGAGTTCATACTAAATTTCTTGTGCGATCGTAAATTACAACCATTTGTGGGTATTGTTGGTTGGTGTACCAAGCCTGCACATTACGCGGTCGAGGCATCGTGTACACAAACACACACACAACACACAACTACTACACTAACACTTAATACACTGCAATCCAAGCACCGTATGACGCGAGCGGCGAGTACGGCGATTACGTCACGGGATCAATAAATCAATTACGCGTCAATGCACCTGCGCAGTCGTTATGACACTGGTTCCGGGTTCGTGACTTCGTGTTGCGGCGGGAAGCATACCCCGCGCGGGGGTGATATTCGTATTTTTGCGAGTGAGGGAGTGGGACGGAGAGAGTTCAGGGAATCCCGCCGGACGGAATGTCTTGTAGCCCATTGTTATTATTACTTGTAAGGAAAAACCCGCGCGCGCGCAGGTGATGTTTGTTTACATTTCGCTTTGCGCTGTACTGCGCTTTAAGATTTTGATATTTCAACAATTATTGGCGTTAACGAAGTATTTTGTTTTAATTACTTTAAGTGTTTATTTGCAATAATAAGCCTTGTGCAATTTGACTTACTACATTTTTAAGGTTTTCCTTACTTGCATTAATAATATTTTTGATTTGCGTATTAATAGCCCTAATGCAATCAGTATCGTGAGTAGTGCCTTAGGTTAAAATAATGCCCATGACTTCGATTCCACCCTGTATTTGAAGTTTATAAGAAACCGATGGATGTTCTCGAATAAAATTTGATCTTGTTAATAGAAAACAAACAGCTGATTTATCAAATTAAATTTCAGTCGACAACATCCATTGGTTTATCCGACGATCCTGCATACTTATCTCTTTTGTTGACTGTAGGTACACTGAAAAATTGGACATATATTTATTTAAACGTTATTTTATTATATTATTCCAGACGGAAATGGTCCACGCGGGCAGCAGCTTCCAATGGGACAAGCTGTCGCCCGCAGAGTTCCAGCAGTTGCAGGAGTTGACCTCGTGTGAGTACCCTTAACTTACATCTGCCTTTATCTTAATTGAGCAATCATTATATCTGCCTCTATCTTAATTGAGCAATCATTATATCTGCCTCTATCTTAGTTGAGCAATCATTATATCTGCCTCTATCTTAGTTGAGCAATCATTATATCTGCCTCTATCTTAATTGAGCAATCATTATATCTGCCTCTATCTTAATTGAGCAATCAATATATCTGCCTCTATCTTAATTGAGCAATCATTATATCTGCCTCTATCTTAGTTGAGCAATCATTATATCTGCCTCTATCTTAGTTGAGCAATCATTATATTTGCCTCTATCTTAATTGAGCAATCATTATATCTGACTCTACCTTAATTGAGCAGTCATTATATCTGCCTCTATTTTAGTTGAGCAATCATTATATCTGCCTCTATCTTAGTTGAGCAATCATTATATCTGCCTCTATCTTAATTGAGCAATCATTATATCTGCCTCTATCTTAATTGAGCAATCATTATATCCGCCTCTATCTTAGTTGAGCAATCATTATATCTGCCTCTATCTTAGTTGAGCAATCATTATATCTGCCTCTATTTACTCAAGCAATTATTATATCTGATCAATAATGAAACAAAGACCGCATAGATTTGCATAGAAGACCTTCCCATATAGAAGTATCTATCACAGATAAAATTAGCTTATGAATCTATTGCATTCGCGATTTATTTGCCAAAAATGTAAACTAATATGAGTTAATGGAAAAATAACTTTAAATCCTACACAATAAAGTTCAGTTTACGCTACAACTTCAAACATTTTTATAACTTTTTCAATAAAGCCAGTCACTGTGAAATCAACTTAATTGCCATTAAAATAAAGTTGAAATTTGTTTATATTAATTTTAATATTAATTTGAAACATAAATTTGAGTAGACATTATTCCTTGTTTGGCAATAAAAGTGCACCATTGGTAAGCAAAAAGATTCGTTTTTGTTTTTAGGAACCGAGCACTAGATGACATTTTTTGATCATAACTCAATGCAGGACCTGCAAACGAGATACACAGAGTATCAGAATCAGAATATTTATTTGTGAAACATAGGTATTTACATAAAGGTCTTAGGTTGATAAAATGGGCGCTATGTTTCGCCGTGAAGGCGTACAAATCTATACTTATACTTATATACTTATACTTATATACTTATACTTGTAATATTATAAAGAGGAAAGATTTGTATGTATGTTTGTAACGAATTGGCTCAAAAAGTACTGGACCGATTTTAAAAATTCTTTCACCATTTGAATGCTACATTATCACTGATTATTATAGGCTTTTTTAATTGCAAGAAAAAAAATATAAGTCCACCCGTGCGAAGCCGGGACAGGCCGCTAGTATTGTAGAAAATAAAAGCAAACAATAAAAATAAAAAACGAACAAAAGAAAAACTAACAGAAAAAAAAATAAAATCAATACTTAGAAGAAAAAAAAATTTAAAATTTAATTAAATATTTTAATAAAATCTACTATTAAACATAACCTAAAAAAAGAGAAACAGATTTCTTAAAAATGTTGAAACTAATAACATCAAATGTTGCACACGAAATATTAAAAATTCATCATCTACCTAGCCTTTTCCCAACTATGTTGGTCCGGTAAGACTAGAAGCCGATCGGCTTCTAGTCTTACCGGATGCAGCTGAATACCAGTGTTTTTACGCGCAGCGACTGCCTAACTGACCTCCACAACCCAGTTACCGGGTAATACGATACCCCTTGGTAAGACTGGTTGTCAGACTTTCGGGCTTCTGACTACCCGTAACGACTGTCAAAGATCCACGAATGTCAGCCGGGACCAACAGCTTAACGTGCTTTCCGAGGCACGGAGGTGTCTCCGTATGAAAAGATGGTCACCCATCCACATACCAACCACGGCAAGCGTAGCTTAACCTGATCGATCGACCTGTGCGGCTGCTAAAATTATCATTTATAAAATCTACAGTATAATAACATTTTTTAATTTTTTATGCTACAATTAAACCCACTATGAACCCAACTAAACTGTTAAGGCCATGTGTATTCTTGCTGTGAAAATCTACGATTCTACGATTTTCCCGTGAAAAACTGCGGTTGATTCGCCGTGTGTATGCATGGTCGTCAGTGTTGAATGAATCACTATGGAAGCTTAATGACAGACACGTTTTTTCTACGGCGCGGTTTATACGCCGTACCGTAAAGAAACCGTGATAAATGATAAATGATTTATTTCTATAAGTAGGTTTACATGTATTAAACATTTTTACTCGTCAATCATATTTTTAACCCTTTGACCGCCACGGTCGTCTATAGCCGACAAATGAAAACGTGCCCATCACGTCAACGTCGTCTTATGCCGACAAGAAAACACCATGTTTTGTACAAAATAAATAAACCTAATTTGGTTTTCTGTGTTTATACTTAAAACATGGTGTATTAGACGACGGTGGCGTGTTGGGCACGTTTTCATTTGTCGGCTATACAGGACCGTGGCGGTCAAAGGGTTAAACTAGATGAGGTCAGCGTTTCCTATCTGACTATTCTTAGAAGAAAGGCCGGAATAAACTCAGAGGAAACTCTTTTAAAGTCCAGACAAAATCTTGGTCAGATTATGTGAAGGAAGACCATGTAGATTGGTGTCTGAAATGGTCTTTTAAGGAAAGAACCACACAGATTGAGTGGCCCTGTCCAGTCAGTGCACGCATTTGTCAGTAACCGTGCAGCTCAACTCAGAACTTAAGGAGCTCAACAATTTGACGAACAATACCAAAGAGAGGACATTTGGGTAGGCCGCAAAAACTACTCAAACTGCCAGACCCACATAGTCCTCACATTCACAATAAATAAAATAATATTATACTTTATACAGTAAATGTTCGTGTAATTGTTTAAGTAAATAGTGCGTGCGATGTACAAATGAAATTTTAAACCTCATTAGCAATCGTGCGACCCCTATTCCCTGTCTTTTCAACCTAAATATAACTTAAAATTTCAACTATTCTCGAAAACCCGGCGCCAATATCACGAAAATCAGCTGACCTTTCCTAAACATAACAAAATGAAGCCACTGAACGTCCGAAGTTTCCTTCCGATAATAATATTAAGCCCTTACATGTTTCGATTTTACGCCGGATGTTGGGCCTCGGTCGGTAACGGGTCTAACCAATTTAGTTAATAATATTATTAGCTGCCCCTCTACTTGTGTACCGTTTACCACCACACACATAAACATCGTTTAACTTTAAGGTTTAAGGCGAAAAACAAAAACGAAATTCAAATTTTCTTACGTTTTTTGCAGTGTCAGGTTGTATCTTGATCTAAATATGATTTGTAGCCGTAACAAATATTTATACAGAGTTACTTTTCAACATAGAGAATATGTGTATATAGAATAGAATATGTGTATAATGTCATCTAATGACCAGCCAAATTTAAGGATGGTACAAACCATCAAACAAAACAACTTTCTCCATGGGACCAACATCGTAATCGCAAATAAAAATTCAGCCGTCCCGTACGTTTAGGTCGAGTAGGTATTGAAGTTTTCTATGGGACAGTTGATAAATTTTTCGCGACTACGATGTTGGTCCCATGGAGAAAGTTGTTTAGTTTGATGGTCTGTACCACATCCTTAAATTTGGCTGGTCATTGAAAAGTAACCCTCTATATAGAATTAGACGATGAGTTCATCAGTTCAGTATTATTTTTCCTGCAGATCTGGAAAAACACAAAAACATCTAATTTATTAAAAATCCTTCAGTCATCGTTATTATCATCATCCACAGCTAGATATAGGTCTCGCTTTTCTTGTGTTAATGCCCACGGTCCTGTGCCAGCTTCACCCAGGTTTTGCCCGCGATGGCAACAAAGTCGTCTGTCCATCTCGCCGACGGACGACGGACATCTCAAATCCTTCAATACTTCATTTATGCAGCGTATGGCACTCGTGAGTTGCAGCTGAAAATCAGCGTCAGGTGGCATATCTTGTGTTGTCATCTAACATGACGCTGAGCTTTTGTTTCTTGCTTTTGTTTGTTTCTTTGTTTCCTGTTTTTATAGTTTTAAGGCCTACCACCACTCATATAGCAGTATTATTTTAATCTTACTTCAGTGTGGAAAAGAGATAGAGCTGCATGTCCTGTATTGCTCCATCTCTTTCCCACACTGAAGTAAGATTAAAATAATCCTACTAATATTATAAATGCGAAAGTTTGTGAGGATGGATGGATGTTTGTTACTCTTTCACGCAAAAACCACTGAATGGATTTTGATGAAACTTTAAAGTAATATAGCTTATACATCAGAATAACACATAGGATACTTTTCATCCCGATATTCCCACGGGATCAAAACTTACGCGGGTGAAACCGCGAGGCGCAGCTAGTACTGCTATAAGCGTGGTGGTAGGCCCCAAGGTGTATTTATTTTTCTGTAATGCCAATAAACGCATTTTTCTGTCTTTATTTAAATTGTGTCAAGTTAAAAGCTACCTCACATACATTATTATGTAAGAGCTTCTACCCGGGCCTTCATCCGCGTAAAATTTTGGGCCCGACCTACCGGGTTGCATCGCATCGTCCGCCCGCGTTATTACTTAGTTTTGGGTTGAGGTTTTTCAGACTTTTTTTATTTTTGCTTGGATCCTAAGGGTCGTAGCGTGATGTTAAATAGCCTATAACCTTCCTTAAGAATCCTCGGGAAATAAAGAAAGAACATACATTTATTTAGCACAGATTAAAAGACACACACCAGATACAATACATCAGATAAAAACATTTTAAAAATCAAATAAGAAGTGTAGTCTTTTTTTTTGTGGATGGGAAATCATCAAATGACCCCTCCCGCTCTGGGTTGAGCAGAAGGGAGACTCTTACTGACTAAAACCCCTTAGCCCTTAGCCCTTTGTGTTCCGGTGTAGCGGTAACCCTTTCGGACAATCCCGCTGCCCCGGCAAGTGTAAAGTCTGATGTAAGAAATTAGCAGGAAAATGTGCCTCACGGAAATCGTTTTTTTTTTTTTGTAAAACAGATTTTAGTTGTACCTAGTACCTATCCCACACAAATTCATATAACACTATTTGCTATGTAAATATCAGTAACAGGAAGCTATTAAAACATCATCAATAGAAACTAAGTGGAAACATTTCTTATTATTGAAGCTAACTTAAAAACTACCCCAGCAAAATTAATAAAAATTATATGGGACCATTTCGGAAAAAACCTCTTTCGAACAAAAAAAAGAATTTTGCAAATCCGTCTCTAATTGACGGAGTTATAAAACATACATAAAAAAATGGGTATATAAACATCCGAATTGAGAACCTCTTCCTTTTTTAGAAATCGGTTAAAAATCAACCAAAACAAACCCGAAAATGCCTATTCCCCAAAGGTAAATTTACCTGAGTATTTCCCGATTAACTATATCATATCAAGCCTCTAATGTAATAGCACGGTTCAGTTTTCCAATTCAATTAGACATATTATGGCCCACGGGACTATGTTTTAGTAAATTAAACTTTTGCACTTAGTGAATTTCGATAGGGGTGGCACAGTTTCTGGTGAAGTTTGAAAGGTCGTTACTATGTTATTTTAGAGGCAAACAAAAAGAAAAGAGAAAAAATAGGTTTGTTTGTCACAGAAACACGTGCATACAAAAATATAGTTAACTAGAATAATAAAGAAAATGGACCCAGAAAACGGTGGCGAAATAATCTTTTTTAAATTTCTTTCTTTTCTTTTTTTCCTTCGCCCAGCAATGGGACAGTATAGGCTAAACAAAAATAAAAAAAAACAAAATCTATACAGGGTCTGGGAGAGGCCTATGTCCAGCAGTGGACTACGATAGCCTGAGTTGATTGATACAGGGTTACTTTTAAATGACCAGCCAAATTTAAGGGTGTGGTACAGACCATCAAACTGGTCAACTTTCTCCATGGGACAACATCGTAATCGCGAAAAATTAAACTACCCCATAGAAAACTTCAATACCTACTCGACCTAAACGTATGGGATGGCTGAATTTTTATTCGCGATTACGATGTTGGTCCCATGAAGAAAGGTATTTACTTTGATGGTCTGTACCACATCCTTAAATTTGGCTGGTCATTAAAAAGTAACCCTGTATACAATAAAATTCAAAGTCTTGACTGACTGATATATCAACGCACGGCCTAAACCGCTGGTCCTAGTGAGATGAATTTTCGAGGCTTTTTCGAAATTCCACCCCTAAGAGGGTGAATGAGGTGAAGGTGAAATTTCACGCGAACGAAGTCGCGGGCAGAAGCTAGTAGATCTATAATCACGAGCACAAAACAGAAACAGTGGACAGTTGCACTTCATAATTGTGACAAGAAGGCTTTCACTCAGCATGATGCTGTGCTATGGGGGACCCACAACACAGCGTTGATTTTCAGTGGTTAACCGAAAAAGTACGGAAACGAAGTCAGTCTTAACGATTGATACTATCTATACTAATCCATACTAATATTATAAATGCGAAAGTGTGTCTGTCTGTGTGTTACCTTTTCACGCTTAAGCCGCTGAACCGATGTACCTAGATATGGTGTAGAGATAGTTTGAGTCTTAGGAAAGCACATAGGATAGTTTTTGTCCCGTTATTCTCACGGGATCGACACTTATGCGGATGAAACCTCGGGGCGCTGCTAGTAGGTAATAAAATGCATATTTTGAGCTATCTCTGAGATGGCAACACATCTGTGATGCCTCTGGTATTTAAAATGTCTATGGGCGGCGGTACCCCCATACCATTAGGTGGGCCGTCGCGTCGCCTCTGCGTTGGTTGTTGTTTATTTTTTGTATATTGTCTTTAATTTGGCAAATAATTTAATTTAATGTTTTGAGTTTCGTAATGTTTATTACTTATAGAATTAAGTTCTTCTAATTTGTACAGACAGCTGTGGTACTGGGGATTTTGATAAAGGGCAGACGTTTTGGAGGACTGTCTAATGTAATTTTGATGTTCAAAAAGTGTAGGTTCTCAGCCTAGTTTGAATAGACGTCTTTTGAGTTTTTGATTTTATAGCCCGATTTAACTTTATGGCGGCTCTAAAGTGCGCTACTCACTGGGCAGTACCTCACCCCTCACCCCTGCTTTTTTTTTTGTGGATGGGAAATCATCAAATGACCCCTCCCGCTCTGGGTGAAGCAGAAGGGAGTGTCAGACTCTTACTGACTAAAACCCACCCGTGTTCCTTCTTTAGCCCTTTGTGTTCCGGGGTAGCGGTAACCCTTTCGGACAATCCCCTGGTGAATTTGTTACTGCGCAGCGACTCCACGTCATGCTCCGAGGTGCCATAAAGTGAATCGTGTTGTACCGTGCCATCCAGTAACAGAAAAATAGATACTATAACTACTTTAAAACCCTTCAGAATGTTTCAATCTTCTTCTTTCTACCCTAGTCCTACTAGATAATACAGTGTTCTTTTCTTATTTTCTTTACGGGTTCCAAGACAGCTCAATAATTTATCTGAGACTCGCCGCTTTTATTTATTTTATTATTTAAGAACACACACTATAAATACACGTTTGAAATTGATATTATTTCAAGTTAAACAAATATCAATTTTATTTGAAATGTATATAGGTTGATTTCGTAAACTGAGCTTTATTGTGTAGGATTTAAAGTTATTTTTCCTTAAACTCATATTTGTTTACATTTTTGGCAAATAAACCGCGCATGTAGATTACATTGCGAAGCAACATATAACTTTTGAGTACAAAGATACTGCTTATTTCTTGAGAAAATTTCTTTCGCTTCTCTGATGCTCGGCTTATTTTTAATTATTTTATTTTTGAATGGTTTGTTTTGTTACTATTTGCTTTACTCAGGACGCGTTTAACGTGTATGTCTTTTTTTTTAAATCGTTGTCACTTAAAATTATAAATTCAATATTTAATGATGTAACTAATATTTCTGTAAAAATATTATTTAAAAGAGTGTCCATGCAGTTTCTACTACGCTTTGGAATGGGCAACTAGCTTCATATTTTTCTGATTGACCGACTTCTGGGGAGCTATTCTCTAAGGATACAGCCTTGAGGACAGCGCTGTCGCAACTGTCAAACCCACCGCGACAGCGCTGCGACAGCGCTGCCCGCAAGGCTGTATCCTTAGAGAATAGCATGGCTGGACAATGCAAAAGTGCCTGTGAATGGTTTTATCACAGATATAGATACACCTAGATAACGCAAGACCAACTACTTCGCGTGCCAAAAATCGCACCAACTTACGTTCAAAAATCGTAAGCCGCCACTTTCGCGCTCAATCCTGTGTAATAATAATAATCATTTTATTATCAGGCTAGTAAGGCCTATAGATAAAATACACAAAATAGTCATAAACAATAATAAAGTAAAAACCTTCAAACTGGCCTTAAACCTTAATGCTGGCTGGGTGAGCGTGAGTGAGAAAGAGCGCTTGTGACGTCATAGTAGGTAGTAAAAAAATGGCACGCTTGGTTTTCATACAGATTGTGATACTTGCGTTATCTAGGTATATCTATATCTGTGGGTTTTAGTTTTATTGAAATAAATGCTTTGAGTTGAGATGATCGTAGATTCTATCTTGCAGGAGTGGCAATGGTTGGTGGTGGTGGAAGTTGTGCCCTATTTCCGTGTAACTTAGTCGGTGCAAATGGTTTTTTTTTTATTCCGTATTTCCCTGAATTCCTGCTGATATAAAAGAGACGGGAGAGAATGATAACGTGACTGTTGATAGGGGAGAATCAACTCTAAGTAACATGGGGTATAAAGACTAGACAATATCAAACTGGTTGCTTATTTAATTTATACATAGTTACACATTTTTTTTTAATACATTGTTTTTTTACATTCTGTGACAAATATAACTCACACACTTTTTAAAATACTAGTAAAACTTTACAATCTTTGTAAATATGTGAGCACCATGTATCTATCACATAATTGATTTATCAGTTTGTTATATTTTTAATTATTTTTACCATTGTGGTAGACTAAACTTTATTTTAGGTGCATCGTCTTCACATATAATTATTTAATGAATGTATACAAAAACTTGTAAAACATTTTAAAAGAGTAACGGTGGAGTTTCTTGCCCATTCTTCTCCACACGAAAACTACATTTTGGAAGGGGCGACTAGAATCAATTCTATTTTTCAATTTTAATTTTTGACGTTCAAAAGTGCCTTTTAAGTGCCTATTTGAAATAAATTATTTGACTTTGACTTTGACTTTGCAAGGGCGATTTCCCTGCTGCCGTTAAATTAATAATTTATTTTCTTTACATACATACATCCCTCTCATCATCCATCAGCCCTAATTGGAACAATATCGAAATAGCACTATTCATAAAGTACTTTAGGTTCCTACCACAAAACTGTTAGCATACTGAACTTAGCCTGATCAACCTGGACTAATTGGGACTAAAAGCTTTTATGCTAATACGGCTATATTTGTATACTAGCTTTTGCCAGCGACTTCGTCCGCGTGGAATAATGACTTCCGGAAATTGAGGCACTAACTCTCATAGAGTTTAACCGATGTGCTCTTTCTTCTGCCGATTCTTGAGAACGCGTATTTCTCATTCAACGCGTTTTTCAAGACAATAGCGGGCGGACGCCGGCGTCCGCTTGGGGCTTGAATAACTAAAAATATATAACTACGTCTAATATATAAAATAATATATAATAAAACCTACTTCACTTAAAACTAAATACCTATAACTACTATAATTAATAATACCTATACCTATAATTAATAAAAGTACCTTACGCTTTTACCTACTTAATATTAAAAAAAAACTGAACATAAATTAACCAAAACTTACCTACTACTAACTAACTACTACTAACCTATAACTACTTCACCTAAAAAGAAATCCTGTTTTCCAAACATTTCCCTTCACTGCTCTGCTCCTATTGATCGTAGCGTGATGAAAAGTATACTATAACCTGCCCAGGAGTATGAAGAACAATTGTACCAAGTTTTGTTGAAATCCGTCGAGTGGTTTTTGTTTCTATAACGAACATACAGACAGACAGACAGACAGACAGACAGACAGACAAAAATTTTACTGATTGCATTTTTGGCGTCAGTAACGATCACTAATCACCCGCTGATAGTTATTTTGGAAATATATTTCATGTACAGAATTGACCTCTCTACAGATTTATTATAAGTATAGATTATCAACTTTATGTCACACAAGAGCCAATCACTTTGCGGGCGTGGTACAGACGCCAGCAGGTCAACCTACCCCAATCTGTCAAATTTCTTTAATAGATTTTCAACTTTAGTTCAAAGGAATAAGGCTCATATTCAATTGGGAAAATCTGACAGATTGGGGTAGCTTGATGTGCTGGCCTCTGTACATGCAAATCTATCGTAGGTTGTCAACTACCAACCAACGACCTGAAGGCCAATTCTCGTAATTTAAAACGTTCAAAATCTAGTCGCAGTCTCATCTCGGCGACAAACATATATCAAAAACTTGTAAAAATGTAGGGAAATTTGAAGTATATTTGACAGATTGAGCTGAGATCAGACTGTGAACGTTTATAAAATTACGAGAATTGCCCCTCTGGTGCAATCTTGTATATCTGGACAACATGTTTCGACAGCGTTTTAATGTGTAATGTGATGACGCGCTCCCGGATCGCACGTCAAAGAAAAAACCAGACGTACTGTAGCAACACAAAGGGCTAAGGAAGGAGCACGGGTGGGTTTTAGTCAGTAAGAGTCTGACACTCCCTTTTGCTCCACCCAGAGCGGGAGGGGTCATTTGATGATTTCCCATCCTCAAAAAAAAAAAAAAAGACGTACTGTAGCGTACCATCCGCACTTGGTTGATACCCCGACGAATCGTACTCAGCGCTTCTCCTCCACTTTTATTATGCGCACAGCCAAAGTGTGGAACTCTCTGCCGGCATCTGTGTTGGATCCCACATTTAACCCGTCTGCCTTCAAATCAGGAGTGAACAGGCACCTTCTGGGCACGCTCGTTCCATCATAGACCTCATCTATTGCCTTCCATCAGGCGTGATCGAGGTCAAGAGCGGGACCATTTAGCAATAAAAAAAGGTTTTGGTTTTGCTGTCTCCGATGTCTTCATATTATAATCTGACCTTTTATTTGCAGATTCAACCAAGAAGCTTCAGGACGTCCTCAAGGAGTTCTGTGAGGTCAAGAAACAGAGTTCAGATGGGGTGAGTCTCTCTCTACATCTATTATTTATTTTATTTCAGGTTTCATTTCATATTTATTGGAAATTTCATTGTCAGGAACCTACAATGTGTTAATGAAATAACCCAAAACCTGAAACTAGTTTGTTTAGAATCGGCAGCAAAATCGAATACAATAATTTTTAATATGGGTTATTTTTTTCCAAAAAATAATTATTTGTCATGACGTGTCTAATATTTTTTAACGACGCTGTACGCTACTGTCCAACGCAATGAAAACAAACAGCGCGGGCGAGGGTGAGGAGAGGGGGTGCTAGAGCTGGCGCCTAGGCCAGGAAGCGCGCCGGCGGCAATAGAGCTACGAATCTGTAAGAAGTAGCGCGACAACAACATTTACAAATATCTTTTACTATAATTTTTGAAAATAAATAATTATATTTCATATCAATTTATTAATATAAAAATCGGTTGGGGTGTCCGAGGTTTTGGGTTATTTCATTAACACTTTGTATAGGTATACATATAAGTAATTCACAGACGGTTTTCGGAACTACCAAATTCGTATTTAGACAGGTGCTTAAATGACCCCAGACCACGGGGTTCGTGACTGACACTTTTCAAATGCATTTTCAGGTGTTATCTACACACGCCCAGCTATAAACTTTTCGCCCTGAATTTGCTTGCTGAAAACGCTGTGGGCTACAATAAATATATTAACTAAAATAAAACGATTAAGTATTTAAATATCATGATTAAGAAATTAATGACGATTTATCTACGTTTAAACGCGCTGTTAGAGCAGTTCTGCATTATATCCGATCCGAATCCGAATTAAAAATCCGACTTCAATTCGAATTGGGAATGTGATCCGACTTCAATTCGGATGGGTAGAGTTCGGATCTAGTGCGCAACCCCTCATACAAATATGACTATGGTCACTTCGGACCGGTACTTCTCGGATTCGGATCGGATGTAATGCAGACACACTCTTAGGCCCCGATTCTATTGTTCACAAACTAAATTAAATTTAAGTTCAGTGCATCTTTTTCTTTCCATTTCATTATGAAAAGGACAGAAGATAAAAATATTACTTTAGTCCTGTCAAATTAGATAATCCATAGACAAGTTTAGACGTGATTAAAAAATTGGCTACTAAAAATACGTCAATTTACGTCAGGCGCTAACTAATTTGACAGGACTATACTAATATTTATCTTCTGTCGTTTTCTTAATGAAATAGAAAGAAAAATATGCACTGAACTTAATTTTAGTTTAATTTGTGAACAACAGAATCGGGGCCTTAATCAGTAAAGTAAAATAAAGTGATCACAATATCGTAATTACCTATTAATATTCAGGTGTAAACTCTATTTATCAGTGATATATAGACTAGCCACTCAAATGTCCGAACAACAATACCTACTGATTGGACAGATTAAGGCTTTTCACATGACAATACTAGGTACAGACGCCAGCACATCAAGCTACTATACAATCTGTCAAATTTCTTTAATAGATTTTCAGCTTTATCGCAAAAGCATAAGGTTCAAAGTTGATTGGGAAAATTTGACAGTTTCGGGTAGCTTGATGTGCTGGCGTCTGTACATCACTTGAAGAATGTTGATAAAAACACTCATTTATTCTCCAAAGATGTAGCCAGAGGTGTACACTATACAGAACACCAATATTTCGTCACTTACACTCTCGGGAAAACTAACATGGTGGACCCATGAATTGCCTGAACAGACTTCTTCTTCCCAGCGAAAGCACTAGGAAGTGGTGAAAAATGCGTGAACCTCTGACTACTATTTTATTTATCTTATTGATGGTACAGTCAACAGCAAAAGTATATGATGAAAATCATAAATTCAATACTAATGAACGGAGTTCGCGTCAGAACTGTGTGGCGTCGAAGTGTCGTTATGTGATTGTAAATTATACCAAACATTTACTACTTCGACGCCATACAGTTCTGACGCGATCTCCGTTCATTAATTAGTATTGAATTTCTGATTTCATCATCTACTTTTGCTGTTGACTGTACATCATAGAAGTTTTATTGAAATAAATAACAAAATTAAATCTTGACTTAACTAAAACAAATTAAAATATAGCATCGAAAAATTCATCCGCATCGCTGTCGACTGGTAATGTACCCAAGAGACTGGCGGCATTACCACGTTGAATGGCAATGCTTAGCCTCTGGCCAAGGTAAAATCCAGCCCTTGGGTCATGGGAAGTGTCAACCAGTCGTTTCGAAAGTTCCTTAAAAAGAACATGAGCATTCGGACCCCACGGCCCGAGGGTTTCGCCCCCAAACATCTGAATACTTTTTTTTCAGGAAATCATTTGTGATGTTTTGACCTTATCTAGAAATTGCGTTATAGAATAGCATTGGAGTTTTATTGCGATAGCAAAGTTAGAACAAAACTTTGTGGTTCACAAACTAATATCGCAATGCATCAGAACTGGATATACTTTGATCCACTACAATTTATTACTCGACCTTTGTGGGCAAAAGTTTATATTACTTATTAAGGTTTTGTTTGAGTGTTTTCCTTCTACGATATTAAATAAATAAATAAATAAAATCCATTTATTTCAGACAACAGTGATCCATATTTTGTTACTTATTACTTATTAATGCCTAATAATGGTTGACAAACAGACCATTATCATCATCTCCCAACTATGTTGGGGTCGGATTCCAGTCTAACCGGATACAGCTGAATAACAGTATTTTACATGGAGCGACTGCCTATCTGACCTCCATAACCCAGTGACTGGTTAATACGATACCCCTTGGTAAGATTGGTTGTCAAACTTTCGGGCTTCTGACGACTGCCAAAGATCCACGAATGACAGCCGGTAAAAACGGCTTAACGTGCTTTCCGAGGCCACCTATCCACGGAACAACCGAAGCGAACGTAGCTTAACCTGATCGATCGACCCGTGCGGCTGTTATTAGATACTTAGCCACAAGCCCCAACATTTCATCCCAATATCTGTTCGACAGAAAACAGATATTGGGATGAAATGTTTTGGTGGGATTAATTATTACGAGGCGTCATTTATAATCTTCCATTAAATGACTGTGGTTAGTTCAGCTGGACGGCTGCCCCACCTAGTTACGTGGATGGCCGCCGTACGTTGTACGTGGCTACGCCAATGAGGATGGCGCGCACAGACGCGCAAACTGTAACTACAAATTCTGCACATGATTCTAGGACCCCTAGCGTAGAAATTTTTTGCGTAGGTTATCAAACAGAAAATCTGTCTTTTCATAGAAAAGTGCAACACTTACGCATTCGAAATGTAGTGCACAGGCAAATAATTTAGGTAATTTAATGTTCTGTGTCCTGTAACGTCAATTACTTTGCATACCTAGTATTGTATACAATCAAGTATTTTATAACTGAACAGCCAGCTGTGCTGCTGGGGAGTTTGTTGCGCCACTTCTTCTTCCCAGTGAAAGCACTAGTAAGTGGTAAAGGGCGGGCGTTTTGGGGGGACTGTCTTTTGTAATTTTGACGTTGGAAAAGTGCTGATACTCAGCCTAGTTTGACTTTTGATTTGTGAGTATTTTTTTTTTATAGCCGCCGAAATATTTCAACGCAAGCTATGAATCAGGTAAGGCCCGGAGTTTCTAAAGGAGACGGGCGAAAGTTCATAGGAAGTTGGGCCTGACGTTACAGTAACGATTACTGCATTATTTTATTTAGATACTAATACCATTTAAAAAAAACTAAAAAGTTTACAATTTCTCCATGGTAGAAAAAAAATATGGGGTGTTATTGGTTTTATACAGAAACAACATTGTTGCTTATAAGTTATTCTTACACCGAGCTCTCACATTATTATTTAAGAAAATAATTATCAGACTTTATTGTAGACTAGAATTTAACAGGTTTCATCGTAGGAAATTCACACATTGCGACCCACCAACTACACACATCAAAAGTGTCTAGGGATCAACATATATTTTTGCAATAACTTTTCTCCTGATTGATATTAATTAAAATTTTCTTTAAGGATTCATCAAATAAAGTGTTTTCGTTTGTCACAGTAACGATAAACCAAGTCACCTTTGCATTAATAAAGAAATTTGCCATTTTCCTAATAAAGGGATTTTTGACATTTGAACCACTAACACAAAAGTTCGAAAAAAAGACTGAAATAACAGTTTTCTCTAAAATTTTATTGGGTAACTTAAACAATTAATAATCCGTGTTTCTACCGCGAACACTAACAACACAAGAACATCGGTTTGGCATACTCAAAATGAGTTCATCCAAATCACGCTGTGGAATGGCCGCCCATGTTCGTTGCAACAACAAAAAAAGGTCTTCTTGCGACTGGATACCCTCCATATTCGGCAGAGCTCTTCTCTGTAGCATATCCCATGCATGCTCAATCGGGTTCAAGTCTGGCGACTGAGCAGGCCAGGGCAGGACATTGATGTTAGCTGCGGCGAGAGTCTGTCTTACAACTCTTGCGGTGTGCGGTCGTGCATTATCATGCATTAACTGAAATAAGGGACCGATTTGCACTTGTAGAGGAACGATGACGTCTGATACAATCGTCTCAGCATAAATTTGAGCGTTGAGGTTGCCTCTGATCCAAATCAACTCAGTTCTTCCGCCGATCCAAATACCCGCCCATACCATGATGGTTCCACCACTATAAGGATGGACTTCCTGGCAGGATTTTAATCGCTGTTGGCGTCCAGGGGTTCTCCAGTGTCGTATACGTCTTGTATCCGGTCTCATACCAAAACGAGACTCATCAGAAAAGCACACGAAACGCCATTGTTCTTCTGCCCAATTTCTGTGTTCAAGAGCCCATTGATATCGAATCCTACGATTGTGCATTGCTATAGGTGGTACCCGTAGCGGTCTTCGGGAATGAAGGTTCACTTCATGCAAGCGGTTTCTGACTGTTTGGTCGCTAATTAAGTTCCCTGAAGAGTGATGAAGCCTCACGGCTAACATCATGGCGGTTATTGTTGGAGCTCTTCGAGTTAAGATTTGAATGTATCGGTCTTGTCTCCGTGTGGTGCAGCGATACCGTCCTCCATGGCGCTCAGCCACGGTACCAGTGCTTCGGTAACGTGTCCAAAGTCGACTGATAACACTCTGACTTGTATTCAGAGCTAAAGCCACAGTACGTTGCCGGGAACCAGCTTCTATCATTCCCACGGCTCTGAGCATTTCTTCCCTGCTTAAATGACGTCGCCGCTCCATAATAACGTTGGTTTTAATCAGTAGTAGAGAAACAGTAGCACTAATAATGTCTTCAATGCGTTGTATGTTTTTATAGGGAAAATATTGACAGCTGATTTTCATCTTTTACTCGAATTTGATTCACAGTTCCTGATTCAAATTATGAAATGCACCAAAAAGGATCCATATAAATTTATAAAATCATAAATTTATTACAAAGCCACATCTCAATCTCAAGAAATCCGCATAAAAATGCTTGATCCCTAGACACTTTTGATGTGTAATCTACACACTAAAGGTTTGAGAAAATTATAAAAAGCAGCGGGAGTATGAAATAAAAATACTTCTTTTAATGGTTTATTCACTTCGTCATCTACTATTGAAATGTTGTATATGAACTGTGCAGGCAGTATTGACTATTGCATTGCTGTATAACTGACAGGAATGCCTTCGTCTTCTATTTGATGTAATCCTATAGAAGGATTACGCCACCAAGTAGCTATGCCGCAGTTGTTAAAATGACTATTTTGATCACTTATTGTATTTTTGTTCAAAATCCAGTACATGAGGCTGAGCCTGCTGAGGTATGTTAATCTATGGCTGAGGTAAGTCGAGCAGGCAAGATAATTTAGTCCGTTGTAAGAAATGCGTGGGTCGTTCGTCTAAGTAATACCCGTCAGAATCCTTTATACTTACGTAGCCAAAGTCACAAAAGAATACTAATCGAATAATAAGTAGGTACTACAGCACACGAAAACACGACAGAATAAATAAAATATCCACTACCACCGCAAAGTCCTGAGTCTCCTGTTAGCCAACCGAACGAAGCAAATTGTTTAGTTGACGTTTGTGTTTGACGTGACATTGACATGAATGACATGAATTCTAATGTGTTGCCTGAATATTAAAACAAATGATGATCTATTGTGAAATCGATTTACAATTATTTATTCTTACGATTTTTTTAGAAACGTTCTTGTGTCACTGGGAAACCACCAATATAAAAAAAAATGATTTTTTAAAACTTATCTAAAGAAGAAAACATTGAATCACTTTTTATTGTTTTTTTTTTCTATTTGTATTTTTAAGTATCGATTAACTTACATAATTCACCTGGCAACATTGTTTAAAAGTGAAAATAAGGGAAGTCAGTATTTTTTCCAATAAATATTTAATTTCTTAATGCCATGATAAAACTGCTTAATATTTTATGATTAACTACAAAAAAACTGAAAAAAAATATTGATAAATATTTCATTTGTGTAACGTTAGGCCCAGTTTCGCCCGTCTCCTTTGCCAAATATGTTCACAACAATGATCGCTCGAAATTGAATAAAATCGGTGTACAAGAACATTTATTTTAAGTAATGTTTGTTTTCGTCTAAATCTCCGAGCCAACTAAACGAGAAAAAAAATTACTTAAAATAAATGTTCCTGTATATCGATTTCATTCAATTGTTATTTACATCTTGTCAAATTTAGAAACGTCGGACCTTAGGTACTGAATTCATTGCAACTGGTTGTGTGTCGATGACCCAGCTACCCTGTATTTTGTATTTAAACAAGAAAGGGGATTGAAGATTTTTCTATGGAGCCTAGAATACCAACCTGTCCACCAATTTGTTTTTTTTTTTTTAATGTTGGCCACTCATGAAACCTGTACAACGTGTAACGTTAAATGCGCAAATAGAGACAATACACACACAAAAATAGACAATAATTAATAATTTACACCCCAATTAGAGCATAGAGTTAAAAGCATAATACAATGACCACAACTATTTTTTTAAAGCTATTTTTATTAAGAAAAGCGTGTTGATCCTTGCATTAGTTTATGCATTCAAAATTAAGTCTTGTTGCCTTAAAATAAGACTTAATTTTCTTTGGCTCAATCGGCGGATAGTAGGTATGGCAAACTCCTTACATAATTTAAAAAAAAAAACCTATACTTATTAAAAATTACTGAAATCGATTCAGTAGTCAATTATGAACAAACAATTTTTAGGTTTTGCGCATTTAACGTTACACGTTGTATAAATCGATAGCTGACATCAACACACAGACAGGCGACAGGTTTCATGCGTGGTCGCCATTTAGATAAATAAATCAAAATGGCGGACAGATAGGTATGCCACGGACCTTCAAAACCCTTTCAAGTTGTGGGCAGAAACTAGTTTGTAATAAATAGAACTCATTGAGAAATGTCCTACAAAGTTGAGATAGATAGCACTATACCTACCCCATTAGAGTTTATGAACTAATATTAGTTCGCCACAACATCTGACCTCGTACTCGTACAGTACTGTTGTTGCGAACTCGCTCCTCGGGTACAATGATTATCTAAAGTGGATTGCTTTTTATACCGGGAAATAGACATACATAACATGGTTATAATTTTAACAAACACCAATTGGTTTTTATTGAGTTACAATTTGCTATATATATTTTTGATCTTTTAGCCTAAGAGACAACTGCGTCGATAACGTTCCGCTTATAGAGATATGAGGAACAGGGTGTAAAGTTCACTCAACCTCCATAGAAAAGGGAGGATCTTCCGACCAGACGGGTGTTATGTCTGGCGGGCAACTGCCCGATGATTCATGTTGGGCCGTTGTATCTATGCTAGTTGCGCGGTAAACTCTGCTTGCGAGATGCAGGATTTTGTGACGTCAGTATGACGCGTTGTTCGCATGTGGCGTCGTTGTAGATACCGCTACACGCTCGTGTATTTGACTATAAGGTGCTCAAATATACGAGCGACATGTTGTCGACGGCCACTTACCTCTGTCGTTGATATTTAGCGCTCCTAAAAATAATATTGAACACTCTAAAATGATGATTATGTATGTTTATGCCACATGCGAACAACGCGTCATACTGACGTCACGCAAAATCCTGCATCTCGCAAGCAGAGTTTACCGCGCAACTAGCATTTACAGGGTGGAATCGAAGTCATGGGCATTATTTTAACCTAAGGCACTACTCACGATACTGATTGCATTAGGGCTATTAATACGCAAATCAAAAATATTATTAATGCAAGTAAGGAAAACCTTAAAAATGTAGTAAGTCAAATTGCACAAGGCTTATTATTGCAAATAAACACTTAAAGTAATTAAAACAAAATACTTCGTTAACGCCAATAATTGTTGAAATATCAAAATCTTAAAGCGCAGTACAGCGCAAAGCGAAATGTAAACAAACATCACCTGCGCGCGCGCGGGTTTTTCCTTACAAGTAATAATAACAATGGGCTACAAGACATTCCGTCCGGCGGGATTCCCTGAACTCTCTCCGTCCCACTCCCTCACTCGCAAAAATACGAATATCACCCCCGCGCGGGGTATGCTTCCCGCCGCAACACGAAGTCACGAACCCGGAACCAGTGTCATAACGACTGCGCAGGTGCATTGACGCGTAATTGATTTATTGATCCCGTGACGTAATCGCCGTACTCGCCGCTCGCGGCATACGGTGCTTGGATTGCAGTGTATTAAGTGTTAGTGTAGTAGTTGTGTGTTGTGTGTGTGTTTGTGTACACGATGCCTCGACCGCGTAATGTGCAGGCTAGGTACACCAACCAACAATACCCACAAATGGTTGTAATTTACGATCGCGCAAGAAATTTAGTATGAACTCGTGAAATGTTCCATCGGCGCTACCCGAACGACCCTATTCCTTCACGGGGTCTCATTCCACCAGAACCACTCAGAACCTGTTGGATTTTTCGTCTTTTCACGTGCCAGCACATGCACAAGCTCGTGGAAGAGCACCCGTTTACCCTCTGTCACTTTACCGACAAATAAGGTTTTTTCAAAACAATCCACAAGCTAGGTACGTAAATGTTTTTTTTTAATGTATGTTAGTTGACGTAGTTTTGACCGTCCTAAGCCGGCAAAGTACGAAGGGAAAATTGGAATTTATTATGAATCAATTCATTGGCAACTTACGAATGTCACGTGAGTCGGGCGGGGTCAAAGAATTCACGCCCAATGACGCGCGTACGGCGTAGTGTACCTACGCATTTGCTATCGAGAAGCGCAACTAATTTGATACTTTGTATGACTTACTACATTTTAAGGTTTTCCATACTTGCATTAATAATATTTTTGATTTGCGTAATAGTAGCCCTAATGCAATTAGTATCATAAGTAGTACCTTAGGTTAAAATAATGCCCATGATATCAAATGCACCCTGTATATACAACGGCCCGACATGAATCATCGGGCTGTTGCCCGCCAGACACGACACCCGCCGGGTTGGAGGATTCTCCCTTTTCTATAGAGTACAAGTGTACACCCTGTTCCTCATACATCTATAATTGCAATTGTTTTTGTGAACCCTCAAAAAATTTTATTTTGGGGTCTTATAAACACTAAATAGTTATATACTTAACTGTGAGCAATTGATGTAGCGTTTGCCCGGCTCGTTCGCGGTTGGTCACAGTTCTAACCTAACCTAACCCATTTGGTCGTGGTGCTCCAGCTTAGTTATTGCGACCAGTTCGGGTTGTGCATGGTTGGTCACAGTTCCAAGCTTGATCGGGGTACCCCAGCTAAGTTACTGCAACCAACTGTGCAAAAAGGCCAGAAAGTTAAAAAGAGTCTAAATTATTTTAAAAAGTTTCAGATTTATTTATTTGCCATCAATGTAGGTACAAGTATAAGATGATACAAATAGCTGAAGGTTACCGCTACATTCTACCTTACGGCATGCAAATTCATAGAAACTAATATATGCATCATTAGAAGTGCAAAAAGTGTTTGGAGGTTCTTTATTTTATAAAAAGTGTTTTTTGATGGATCAGTTATATGTTTCCATTTTAATATTAACTTCACTCATAAAGTCGCCGAAACTACGTTAAATTCGCAAACGACTGTAACGTATGCAAATTGTCTATTAAAATGAGAACTAACTTTACTTTATTCGCTTATAAAATAACGAATTTATTCAGACGTATTTTTAGCGAATGTAATAATGCTGTATTCAGTTTCTTATAACCTAACAAGGTTTATTGGCACCGAAAATATAATTGAAGTAGGAGTACTCAATTAAACTACATGCCATAAGAAATTGTTTATTCTGTAAATAGGATATCGGAATCACTTTTACAAGTCATATTATAAGAAAATATGTTAGATGGATTGGACATTTTCTATTTGACTACCCCTGAGAAGAAATTGCGAATCAAAGTCACTCATGTCAATCTGCCTAGCTTTTCCTAATCATGTTGGGGTTGGCTTTCAGTCTAACCGGACGCAGCTGAATTCAGCGAAAAAAAAATAACTTGTATTAACATGGAGCTACAGTGCCAGACCTCCTGGGTAAGACGGGATGTCAGTCTTTTTTGGTTCGACCTGTAACGACTGTCTAAGATCTACGAATTACAGCCGAGACCAACGGCTTATAGTACTTTTCAAAGGCACGAAGGGGTCTCGATATTGGATGGTCTTGGTCACCCATCCACGAACCGACCGCATTGACACGTGCGGCTGTTATTATTTAGCCACGAGCCCCTACACTACATACCATATCTGGTACTTGAAAAGCGTATTTATAAAACCTGCAAAACCGCATTAAAATCGGTAAAATCATTATAAAACCAATATATTCGAAGCCAACAGTTTTCGAAATCGACAATGTCATTTAAAATCGGTAAAATCATTATAAAACCAATATATTCGAAGCCGACAGTTTTCGAAATCGACAATGTCATGATAATGAAATCTGATTAAGTGGCGTCCTCAATAATAATATAGTGGAGAGATAACCTTATCTATCACACCGATATTGGCACCTCATTATATGAGATAAAGTGTTTTATGACATGCTAGCTGTTGGCGTGGCTTTGTTCGTATGGGAGTCGGAAAATAACGTTATTTTGGACCAGCATTTTTAATTGTGAGACTTTTAGTAAAAGAGTTTTATTGGTAAATACATACGAGACTCGTATTTATACGTCAATCATATTTTTAAAAGGAGATGAGGTAGGCCTTTCTTATTTGATTATTCTGAGAAGATAGGCCGCAACAGATCATGTGCAGACCATGTAAGTAGGTGTCTGAAATGGTCTTCAGCTTCTAAGGATGGCTCAAATATGGAGTTATCCTATGGGGAAATAGTACAGACGCGCCTACATTATTCACTCTACAGAAAAAAATGATTAGAATTTTAATAAATATCAAAGATACAGACTCCTGTAAACCCCACTTTAAAGATCTAAAAATATTAACCCTGCCCTGCCTCTACATACTTGAAATTTGTAAATTTGTACGAAAATATCCGCAATTCTATACCAAAAGAGGAGATATTACACTTAAAATTACACTTAGACATGAAAGCAGATTAAACATACCCACTTCACGATTAAAAATGCATTCGTCTAGTACATTTGTTATGTCCATTAAAATATACAATAAGTTACCGGAATACATAAAAAATATAAATAAAAATAATATCTTCTTCAATAAATTAAAACAATTTCTGATAATAAAAAGCTACTACACTATTAACGAATATTTTAGCGATAAATTTCAACAACATGAAAAACAAGTTTCACAAAATACCTAAATTTAATTTTAAATTTCACTTTAAATATACATTTATTTTAAAACATTAAAATACTGTTAATTTAGAATTCATATGATAAACAGTGCACTAATAATGTAAATCGTGCAATATATAAAAATATATAAATATAATTTAAAACCAAAATAAATACTTACCTATATAAAATATAAATACAAAAACAAAACAAAATAAAAAATATAATAATAATAAATAAATGATACGTATTATTTTAATTTAATATTTATTTATTTTTATCTTTTTTCTTAACAAAAAACGCCTTCATCCTCTCTCCTATTAAATTTAACTTTGCTGTGCCCGACAGGGTCCATAATTGATTCGATGTTCTGACATACCAACTGTTATATGTGCACATTATGGAATGCAATAAAGTATTGAGTATTGAGGATTGGTTTGAGAAAGGTAAATATAATACTCGTTACTGATCTTCTAAAAACTTATTGACCTGCTAATAAAGCACGTTTTTTTTTAAAATTAATGAACCTTTAAAAACTTTTTGGGCTACTAATGATGCACGCGTTTTTTTAGTAAAATACCTTCTTTTTAGCTTTTACCTTTTTAGCTTTTACCTTTTCTCACAGTTGGTTGCAGTAACTGTGCTAATGTGGGGACGCCATAGCTGTAAGAAATAAAGTCATCATCTGCCTAGCCTTTTCCCAACTATGTTGGGGTCAGCTTCCAGTCTAACCGAATGCAGCTGAATACCAGTATTTTACATGGAGCGACTGCCTATCTGACTTCCACAACCCAGTTACTGGGTAATACGATACTCCTTGGTAAGACTGGTTATCAGACCATCGGCCTTCTGACTACCCATAACGACTGTCAAAGATCCACGCATGACAACCGATACCTACGGCTCAACATGCCTTCCGAAGCATGGAGTGCTCTCGGTATGTAAAGATGGTCACCCATCCACAGAACAACCGCGGCAAGCACAGCTTAACCTGATCGATCGACCTGTGCGGCTGTTATTATTTAGCCACGGGCCCCTCACTGTCCCACCTGTCTAGGACAAATAAATAATGTTTATTTTATCGCCACAAATTACATTCACAAGGTTGACAGATATTGACGGGGTCCGCTAGGGCCGATGCCTGCCAGGGTCGCGGGTTGTTCGAGAGCGATACCGTGGCCCCTGGCACAGGCAACTGAAGGAACACGGGTGGGTTATAATTAGTAAAAGTCTGACACTCCCTCCCGTTCCGCCCAGAGCGGGAGAAGTTATTTGATAATTTCCCACCCTCAAAAAAAAAAAAGGTTTGTCAATATTAATTTTGTAATTTGTGGGATGATGCATCTCTCTTTCTTCTTCAAGCGGTATCTATACAACGTTCAGTGTGTGCACCTCCTGCACAACCAAGTTACCTATCATTTCTACGTAAGTACGCCATTCTTTCCGATCTTGAACCTTCCGCAGACAATAGGCTAGTTTCCACCATCAATAACTTGAAAATCTATTTGGTTCGTCAGTTAGAGTATTGGAAAATAATGGACACGTATTTTTTGTTTTCGTAAATCAATGAATATTGAAAAAGTAAAACGCATCAAAACTCGGGAGTCCCGCTCGTGACGTCAGAACTCACTAAAAATTATACCAAGGTCACACCCCGGACACTCCGTACAACGCGCGCAAAATAATTACCTACTACTACTACATAGCCAAATGACGTTGGTACACGTGCAAATGTGTGCGTAAACTCTAGTAGGGTTGGTTGTCGTGCGGAGCGTAAAAAAAATGGCGGGAACGACGACGACGCGACTAGAAAGGACTAGTTTGATTGTTTATTTAATTAGTCGGGTTCGTAATGAAATAAAAATAATATTATAATAGTTAAATAATAAATGTAAAACTTTTTAACAATAACTTTAATTTCGGAAGTCGGTGTCTCTGGATCTGTATTTTAGTTTATTGCCACCGACTTACGAAATTAAAGTTATTTTTCACTTTGTACTTAGTGTTTTTTTGGAAGTCGGTTTTTTTTTTTTGCTAAAAAGTTTTTATTTCTCGCTTTTTAGTGGGTCTGTTTATAAAGTATCTAAGTTACAATAGCCTAATGTCAACTTGCTCATCGCCTTGTACAAATTATTGCTTTTCCCGATGCTGGGACGTTAATTGTTGAGGAGTTCTCTTGGTACTCCATCATCAGCTCCATTTCACCATTCGCATTGTGACGAGCATAAATTGTGCTTAGCAAACATATTAAAGTAATCGAATCGCAACCTGTGAAATACTTATTATTGAGTAGTCCCGGTGGCCCACAGATGGCCACCGGGACTACTCAATAATAAGTATTTATTTTTTTTATTAATAATAGTTTTCATCATCAGTTCCACTTCACTAAATGTTGCTATCCCAGAGCTAATACCCATGCAAATAAGCTAAATATTGCTTACACTAAAATATTTTCGTTTAAATGACCTACTTAACTATAAATAATCGGTTATTATATCGCATGGTATTAAAATGCGATATCTTACAAACATTTATGTAAATACAAATTCGGAAAAGCATCACAATATCGAACCATCGTGATCATTAAAACTCAGATAAAACTTTTAAATCGCAAAATTATGTGTTCGTGTCAGCAGTACAGTGCTGCGGTTCTTTGTGAGCGCCCCGAGCTAATGAACCGCCGATAATGTCGCGTATGTGCGGGGTGAGGTGCGGTATCTGATGTCAGCGCGGGGTAGGGAGTGGCCATTCTGTACGAAGTACTATTAGGTATTCTGTGCCAAGGTGTGACGTATTGAGAATTTTAAAAGCGTCGTATCTCCGTCAGTTTTGGTTTACGTAACAAAAGAAAAAATACGGGTCAGTTATTTTTTGATAATCTATCTGACGGACTAATTAGATTTTTTCAGTTGGCAAGCCTATTCAGGTGGTAATGCTTGCAGGAATTTGGAAATTGTCTAGGCCTTGAAAAATCTTATGTATACATAGATTTGGTTTGCCCAGTAACATATTGTGTACAAACGCCAAATGAGTATCATTTTTTAAATTTTAGACCCAAAGATTTTTATTCTAAATGTAAGATATTTTTAATGACTTCTTCGACAAATCTAACCGAATTTTGGAATCCAAAAACCTTTTCTTAATTACCTATATAATTAATAACACACTAGCACTCTCAATACTGACTACTTTTTACGACTAAAGTTGGTAGATAAGGGGAGAAACCCATTTTTGTTCCCGAATGCCCATCAAAATAGCCATTATTACGAAAACACAAAAACTTTTTATGGACTTTCATCTATTTACGCTCTCCTAATCTGTGTGAGCGAGCCAGCGAATATGACGTCATATCTCCTGTCTCCCTCTCTCTTTATAACGTCACATGCTGCTTGACAATCGATGATAACATGTTACCTTGGCAAAGAATAACCGACTTTATTCGGATTGGAATAGAACTCAAAATCGAACTAAACCATTCGGTTAAGGAACCATGACGTCACAGAAAAGGGGTGTAAAGTAGAAAAATAAATATTTATTACCGATTACACTGTGGACTTTAATACGTTCGTGATAAGGTTCGATTTCGTGTGAAGTCTATAAATAAACTTGATGTCCCACTAAAGTTTCGCCAAGGATTCCGAGGCCTATTTGCTTAGCTATAAGTGTTTTCCCTTGTAAAAACCTACGTGGGGATCAAAAGGGGGAACGGGGTGAAAGGGGGGTGTTTTGTACCTTCCGGGGTTAGTAGAGGTTGAAGTGTCATTGTGGAGTTAAAGAGACATTAAGCAGGTATCACATAAAGCTTTATTGCTTAGAACTACTTGAAAGTCAAAATACCTCGTGTAGTATCTTCTAGCCCAAAAAACAAAGTTTATCGAAGGATTTTTTTGCACTGAAACCGCTGTTCATCATTTTGTACTCAACTTTTATTATGGTCTTTAATACATGACTTATGGAGCCGAAACGTGGACACTCACTGTTCGACTGGTCCATAACTGGTATTTTTTTTTTATTGTAACATTGCATGCCATGTGTATATATTCACGTTTTGGACAAATAAATAATCTTTATAAATTCAAGGTCGCTCAGTAAGTTATGGAACGTCCTATGCTTGGAGTCTTTCTGAGAGATTGAATCTGCCAGGAGGGGTAGAGAACCAAAGTTGTCGACATAGCTCACAGAATAGGCAAGCTGAAGTGGCTATGGGCCGGCCATATTAGCCGTAGAACCGATGCCCGTTGGGGTAGACGTGCTCTTGAATGGAGACCGCGAATCAGCAAATGTAAGGTAGGACGGCCTCAGGCGAGGTGGAGCGACGATCTTATCAGGATGGCTGGTAGCAGCTGGATGAGAGTTGCCGAAAATCGTGTTGAAGGGCGTGCAATAGGAGAGGCCTATATCCAGCAGTGGATTACTGTAGGATGATGATGGTCTTTTCTTGGCGACCTTGATCGAATGGCAGGAAGACATGGGATAAGAATGATCGTAGTCTTTGGTTGTTCTTAATAACAGACGGGAGATCGTTTTTGAGAGCATTTAACCTTTTAACCGCTTACGCCGGATTAATCCGACAAATATTTTCGTGTCCATTTCGCCAGGGTCGTATATTTAGGACCAAATACCACAGTTCGTTTAATCTGCTTTGATTTATTTACGCTGTATTCTATCAGGGATTTATTTTTCGATGCACTGTGTCTGGCGCTTGGGGCACGACAACTGATATGAAGTCGGATGCTTAAAAGTTTAATACACAACCCTGCTTCCGATTAATTAACTTTTTCGGTCCGGCAAACACACATCGAGAGTAAGGCTAAGGACAACTGTTGAATCGTGTTGTTATTCATTCTTAGTTCGAGCCCCGAACTAATCTTGTGTCCGAATGTGTTACGGTATATGAATTGCCCGAAACTTCGGCCGTACGGACTTCGTGCTTTTAAAGAGTAATCCCACTGGACAGAACGACATAATCTCTTAGTATTGTATACAGGGTAAGGCTGAATTAGCTCATTTTTGATCATTTATTTTTAACCGACTCAAAAAAAGGTAGGGGTTTCTAAATTTGTCAGAATATTTAACCCTTAAACCGCCCGACTTTATATCAGTTGTCGTGCCCCTAGCGACCGACACATTGATTTGATTTTTTTTTGTTTTTCGAATAACCTGATAGAATACAGCGTAATTAATAAAAAAACGGAGTAAACGAGCTGTGGTATTTGGTCGTAAATATACGACCCTGGCGAAATGGGCACGTAAATATTTCTCGGATTAATCCGACGTAGGCGGTTAAAAGGTTAAATAACACGTATTTTCAGTGATCATTTATTTACCACGACTGATTTCGGTGATTCTTTTTTTATTGGAAACAGGGTAAATAACTTAGGCGTGGACCCATATTTGGGTCAAGTTCCGATGAGTGGGGTTTTTGAGTTAGCTTCATTCATTTTATGTTAACTAATAACTTCGTCTATGTTGAAGATGTTATACAGGGTTATTGGAAAAACACCAACAACCTCTTAAGAGGTCATTGTACTCATGATTATGAACAACTTTTACTACGGGACCAAACCTGAAAACGCGAAAAAAAATCTGCTGTTCCCTACATTTTTACGAGTTACACGAACATTTAAACCCTGTATATCACTATTCATCATCTGCTTAGCCTTTTCTCAACTATATTGCGGTTGGCTTCCAGTCTAACCGGATGCAGTTGAATAAATTATATACAAAATTACAAATATTAAATGTTCTATATAATGTTCCCACTGCTGAGACACAGGCCTCCTCTCTTCGAAAGGCAGTGGGCTACAATCTACCACGCGTGCCTACGGATTGCTAGATGTTACATGTCTTCGAATTATTGGTTCTAGGACATGCCGATTTCCTCACGATGTATTCCTTCACCGTTTTGAGAGCAGGAGCGATGAAATTATTTACACAAAGTCAATCGCCTGCCTGGGTTCGTACAGACGCCAGCAGGTCAACCTACCCCAATCTGTCAAATTTCTTTGATAGAGTTTCAACTTTAGTACAAAGTAATAAGGTTCATATTCAATTGGGAAAATCTGACAGATTGGGGTAGCTTGATGTACTGGCCTCTGTACAAGATACATAAAAATAAGAATAAAACCAGCCTGTCCGGCCTTTTGTTGTTTTCCACGATATTTTCCTTCACAGATGGCATTAATGTCCAAGATAAACTCAGAAAGTACAAATGAATTGAAAAAGTCACATTGGTACAGCCCGAATCTAACTTTATAGTGGCTCGGAACATAAGGCGAGTTACTACGCAGTATTACAATCTCCTGTCATCGGGAGTGAGGGGTGAGGTACTGCGCAGTGAGTAGCGCGCTTCAGATCCGACATAAGTTTGAATCGAGCTATACTTGCCCAGATTTATACCCACAACGGCATGTATGAGAGGCGAGGCCTTTTAACTACTGAGCAATATCCATAACTGCTCATGGATGACTGGATAAAACATAGCCAATCAACAGCATGGTTGATGGTGGGGCTGACTACCCATGGTGCCAGCGAAGCATCATTGTATGAATGAATGAATGAATTGCACCGATCCCAGCGTGGTTAAACCAGACTCGATTAATCGAATGAACCCCAAAATTCGCACTAGCTCCCGTAGCCTCATGTTTGTTGTGCTACAGCGACCATTGCATATCAAGGAATAGACCGGGGGGCGCGGTAATGGTAGGGAGGACGTGCCCGTAGGATAGGAAAGGATTTAAGAGCCTACTGGATATGCATCCTAGAGTAAGCATTGGACTAGTGGAGAGATGGGTAATTATTATCTATGGATCCATCTTTTAACGACCTTGCCGCCAGATTGGTTCAGGTCGAGCTTCATCGGTGATTCTATTGGCGGAGTGTTACTGCTTTGTCGGTTCTTTTGTATGTCATTGTTCTGCTGTGTTGTGTTAGATGTTGCTGTTTTCAATATCACCTTCGGAAGTTTCACTACTATCCGTTTCCGGTTTATTGTAAATCTCACTAGCAGCGATCTTGATCTTATTTCTGTCTTCTGCCTTAATAAAAATATCAGCCGTCCTATACACTTGGGTCAAATAGATATTGAAGTTTTGCACTGGACAGTTGATAATTATTTCTCGACTAGCTTCTGCCAGCGACTTCGTCCGCGTGAAATTTTTTGCTCCCCCGACCCACCGCGTCGCATAGCATCGCCTGCCTGCGCTATTACTTCGTTTTCTGACTTTTTTCTTTTTGCTCAACTCCTAAAGGTTCTAGCGTGATGTTTAAAGCCTTCCTCAAGAATTGGGCTATCAAATGCAAAAAGATTTTTATAAATCTGATCGATACTTCCAGAGATTAGAGCTTTCAAACAAATAAACTCGGCAGCTTTATTATTAGTAAAGGTTTTTCCCATTTTTGTAACATTGTTCATTGATGCTCCGCTACTATTGGTCGTAGCGTGATATTATATAGCCTAAAGCATTCCTCGATAAATGAACTATCTAACGCAAAAAGATTTTTTCAATTCGAAGCAGTAGTTCCAGAGATGACCCCCTACATACAAACTTCACTTCCCTTCACTGCTCTGCTCCTATTGATCGTAGCGTGATGAAAAGTACACTATAACCTGCCCAGGAGTATGAAGAACAATTGTACCAAGTTTCGTTGAAATCCGTCGAGTGGTTTTTGTTTCTATAACGAACATACAGACAGACAGACAGACAGACAAAAATTTTACTGATTGCACTTTTGGCGTCAGTATCGATCACTAATCACCCGCTGATAGTTATTTTGGAAATATATTTCATGTACAGAATTGACCTCTCTACAGATTTAATAAAAGTATAAATTACGATGTTGGTCCCAAGGAGAAAGTTGTTCAGTTTGATGGTCCACACCCTTAAAGGGGATTGAACATTTTTATATGAAGCCTTGGCATATTTACCTGTCCGCCATTTTGAATAAAATAATCAAAATGGCGGCCACGCATGTATGTTTTCTAATTACATTGATGTCAGCTGTCGATTTATATAGGATTCATGGGAGCATCAGTCATTTTGAAAAAAAAAAACGGAATTGCAGCCAGTTAGGTACGCCACGGATCTTTATAGCCCAAAGGGATTTTGACCACACCTTTGTCATACACGCTGTAGACCCCCTCAAGAGTTGCCGCATTGACCGGTCCAGCTTTATTAAAATCAACAATGTACCTATCTTTGTATGTTTTTACTCGAAGATCCCTAGTATTCACAAGAAAAACAGCATCGGAAAACACCAAAACAAATAAATAAACTAATAAATTACAATGGCTTGTAATGTCTTCCTGAACCATCATTCTTGTTGCATTACGTCTTTCCTCGTTCCAATCATTCTTGGGACATTAGTTGTTGTGCTGCTCATAGCTATACTGAGGGGTTTGCTGCGCCAATTCTTCTTCGCAGGTAAACTAATTCTTTAGCTATTCGCACAAAACACATAAGAATAGATTCATTATTTCACGAGTTGACACAATTCGCATAGTACCTATTTTGGAGGCATCTGCCCGACGATTGATATCGGGACGTTGTATATATGCTACTAGCAGCGCCCCGCGGTTTCACCCGAACCGGTACGAAGCAATTGCGAATGTAACGTAGCTTCAGCGACTTTATGAGGGCGTAAACAATGCAGGGTTTAATAGTAGATTATTCACTAAGGGGATAAAGCAGTGTCCTATTTCGCGGGCGCTATTTTGAATCCTGCAGTGCGATTCTGTAACCATCTCACCGTGAAAACTTAGGTAGTGAGTGTACTTACGTAGTGAGCGTGGAGTGAGCTGTCAGTGTCATCCTGGTGTTAGGGATTGATACTCTTGACCGTTCGCTCTAAGCTCACTTCACCTAACTATTCACGGTGAGATTTTTACAGAATCGATCGGCTGAACGTAACGAAAGATTCTAGGCTCTGAATTAACTCCTGAGCGAAGCGAGGGAGTAACACTAGAATCCTGAGTAGAGTGAGGGATTCAAGCGCGCCCAAGACGAAGTCACGACTACGGGATAGGACAGGGTTATGTACTTAATAATCTACATTCCAAATTCAAATCACTTTTAGTCCCCAGAGATTAAAGAGCTATTGTAGTCCCTGTTTACGAAGAAATACTTACATCTTTTTGAATAGATGTGATAAAAAATAAGTTGTTTTTTTTTTAGTAATGTTTCCATACGATTTTCTCAGTTGACGTTCCAAATTCAAATCTCATTAATGGCGGGTCATAATTAAATGCAGTACAATAAATGCCCGGCTAGAGCCTAGGGCTTAAATGACTTGCTTTAGGTTAGGTTTGCATGATATATAATTTGACGTGTGGTGTGAAAATAACATTACTGTATACAAAATGCTGGGGAGTTTGTTGCGCGACTTCTTCTTCCCAGCTAAAGCTCTAGAAAGTAGTGAAGGGCGAGCATTTTGGGGGACTGTCTTATGTAATTTTGACGTTCAAAAAGTGCTGATTCTTAGCCTAGTTTGAATAAATGACACCTGATTTTCATTTTATTGATGGGAGGGTAAAATCGGCTGTGCATATTTGTACTTATATCTGGCTAGGTCTTATCATCTTATGGAGGGTGGTGGCTATATTACTTAGTTTAGATTTTGCAAAAAGGTCAGTAGACTTTTTTGTGGAAAATGGTTAACATCTAAACTAATATTATAATGAGTGAAGATTGATTTTTTGTATGTTTGTTCCTGGATCACAATCAGCATATAATGTTCTTTCTGCTGGGACACAGACCTCTTCTCCGTGAGAGGGAGTGGGCCATAATCCACCACGCGGGCCCAGTGCGGGTTGGTAGATGTCACATGTCTTCGAATTTTTGGTTCTAGGATTTGCCGATTTCCTCACGATTTTTTCCTTCACCGTTTTCAGAGCCCACCACGAACTAAAAAAAGCCAAATCGATGTTCGGAAAAAGATGGTAATTCGTCCCTTTTCCCCGGACAATAATCGATACAAACAAGTCGATAAATTGCACGAACGCGTCGTAATCTCTCCCTTGTCGATCGTTTGTAGTCACATTAGTCCCGTAAAGCCTATATTTATCGTTTAAATCGTATACTATGAACGTAAATAGATTTCCGTGATGCTGTCGAAAATGTCCTTCGAAGCTTTGTAAGTACTCATAACAAACGAGATTTTATGTGGAGTTACGGACCCACCAGTTTGGCCTCCACTACAAAATAACTAAGCTAAATAGTGCTGCGCTTCCGATGCAGCACTAACAGTATACTGAGCGTATTGTCCGAACGGTGGGACTCGTTGATGCTGGAGAGGTGGATGCACCTGCATGCCAGTTCGTCACCATTTATTAAGTATTGTTTTATATATAATTTCTTGTAATTGACTATTTATTTATTTCCTTCTATGTGTCATTTTTAGTAATGAATTTCTTGATGTTAATTGATTTTGATGTTAATTTAAAAATGTAAATGTTTAATAGGTATATGTGATTTAGATATGTTTTTTAACTTATGAATTTATAGGTATAATTTGCAGTTTGATTTTATGTAGGTAGATACTTCAGTTTTCAATTCAGCTAAAATAATATTATTGTGACATGTATTTTATTTTTTGGTTACTAACATAATTTTTAAGTATACGTACTAACATAAATATGGATCACTGTGTCTGACGTAAATAAAATAATAATAATGATAATTAGGACCCCAAAATAACAAGGACGTTTTTCAAAAGAAAACCCATGTTGATTGCCTAAAAACCTTGTAAATGTCTTCATAGTGGACATTTACTGTGTTAAATATGACCTCATAGTGAACCAAAAACCCATAATGACGATGTTTCTTTCTAACAAAAAATACACTACTAAGTGAAAAATAACTTTGATTTCGGAAGTCGGTGTCGTTGGATTCGCATTTTCGTTGTTTGCCATCTAGTCTTTTTTGAAAGTCGGCTGTTTTTTTTTGCAAAAAGTTTTTATTTTTCACTTTTATGTTGTAGTCACCCAACACAAATTCGTATAACACTACTAACATAAATATCAGTGACAGGAAGTCATTATAACATCATCATCATTAAAAACCAAGTGACAAAAATACGTATTATTGAAGCTAACTCAAAAACTTCCCAAGCAAAATTAATAAAATTCATTTGGGACTACCCCTAGGGCATAACTAAATCCATTAAAAAAAGAATGTTTGAAATCGACTTACAATTGCCGGAGATATCGCGAAACAAACATACAAAAAAAAACAATCGAATTGAGAACCTCCACCTTTTTGAAGTCGATCAAAAACCTTTTACATGTCCTCATTTACAGTTTATGAAGCAAAAAGCATTGCACGCAGCATTTTAGACAGTAAATGAGCTAAATAGGACCCCAAAATAAGAAGTCCTCATAAGAGCGACGTTTTTTAAAAGAAAAACTATACAGTTTGCCTAAAAACCTAAATGTCCTCTAAGTGTCTTTATTATGGACAGTAATTGAATTGAATATGACCTCATAGTGAACGAAAGAACCCATAAGTCGATGTTTCTTCACGCAAACCGATAGAAAACCTTGTAAATGTCCTCATCTATATTATACGAGGCAAAATGCCTGCATTGTAGACAATAACTGAGCTAAATAGGAGAACTTCAGGCGATTGAGCTTCGAAGGGGAATTTCTGGTTCAAGAGCTGACGTGGCAGGGTTTCCACGCGTTTGGAGTTTTGAGGAATCAAAATTGATTTTTGGTTTGGGTGACAACAGTCGGTGGGTCCCGTGTCTTAAATAGAAACTTAAATTAGTAGGTAAATTTCGAGTTCATACGAAAATAGGTTCTTGATCCAGACAAATATTATAGTTTGAAAGTAACGTTATCTGTAATATATTAATTAAAATTTGCGAGCACTTTCGCAAGAAGCTGGCAGAGTCATCACAACGGTAATAATTTCTCATTGTTTGTCTTATTTATTTTTAGTATTTTCATGTATTTATGTGTGCTTATATTTATATGTAATTAGATATATATTATATTTATAGTTTTTAATGGGTTTATGCGTATATTTGTATTTAAAATATTTATTCCTCAATTTTCTTGATTGCACAGACCTAGTAAATGGACTGGTAGTAAATGCCTAGGGCATTAAGTCCGCCTTTGTACATTTATGTGCTGGAAGCATTAAATATATACCTTTTTCGTCTAAACCACGGAACGAATTTCGATAAAATTGGGCAAGGAGGTCTGATGACCTCCTTGCCCAATTTTATCGAGATTCAGGATGATTCCTGGGGAAGGACCTAGGCTACTTTTTGTCCCCGTAGCACGTTCCCGTGAGCTAATTCCTGACATCCACGCGGGCAAAGTTGCGGGCAGAAGCGGTTTTTGTATATAAAAGTAATGTTGATTGCTACATGGACATTTTGCTAATTAGACTTACTGCTCATTAGACGTTTCGCGCTGTTGGACATTTAGCTACTTAGACCTTCTGATCAGGAGGGATCAAAACCACCCCTATTATCTGCCTGTCTAAGTTAAAAAGCAGTGCTAACTTAGCCCAGGTACACACGGGCGATTTTTTAGCGTTTAGGCTTACAGCGAAGGGAATTGTGAGAAATGTTTTGAATTATATCACCATACAAAAGATTACTTATGGAAATAAAATATGACTGATATATGTACTTACACTTAGGGCTGATTTCTCCAACGCCAAATAACTTTATCGGAGGAATAATTTTGAATTTTTGACAGTTCTGCCATACAAAAGCTGAGACGTCAATTTTATTCCACGAATAAATATTGTCGGCCGATCGGATAATCAGCTCTTAGTATGAAATAAACGTTTTGATTTTGTTTAACACATACACATACATAAACTCACCCTTTCTTCCCATGGGTCAAAAACTACAGAACGCCACGCTACGATCTTTATTTGCTTCGTTCGTAATTTTAAGAACGTTCACAGTCTGATCTGTCTCAATCTGTCAAAAATACCTCTAATTTCCCTACGTTTTGACAAGTTTTTGAAATTGATTGTCGTTGAGATGAGATTGCGACTAGAATTTGAACGTTTTAAATTACGAGAATTAACCGTGTGGTCATAAACGCACACCGGTTGCGAGTATTACGCACCAGTCCTTTTTGAAGAACATCACCGATAAGGTAACTATCAAGGTGTAACAGAATAAACGCAAGTTCTGAAAGTAGTTTGTTCATAATTGACTACTGAATCGATTTCAGTAACTTTTAATATAGATATTTGCTTTAAAAAATTATGTATTTTTTCATACTAACCGCCGAATGAGCCAAATAAAATTACATTTTATTTCAAGGCAATAGAACTCAATTTTTAATGCATAAAGTAAAGAAAGAAGAAAGAAAATACGTTTATTTGCGGCAAATATGACGCAAAAAAAAAATAAAAACAAGCAAAATAACAAATTGGGAGAAAACATGCACGCAAACCGGCCACATCTACGCAAAACGGCCAGTGCAAAAGTAATGCTAGTGTCGACACGATTTTCTTAATAAAAATAGCAAGCTTTAAAAAAAATAAGTTTTGGTCATTGTATTATGCTTTTAACTCAATACTCTAATTGGGGTGTATGAGGTCTTGCGTTAATTATGTTACACCTTGTATATGTCTTTCTGACAACCAGTCTTACCAAGGGGTATCATATTACCGGTAACTGGGTAGTGGAGGTCAGATAGGCAGCTGCTCCATGTAAAATACTGGTACTCAGCTGCATCTGGTTAGACTGGAAGTCGACCTCAACATAGTTGGGAAATTGTTAGGCAGATGATGAAATGTTCTATTAAACTATATCAAAGGCCAATAAAACACTGTCACCCGCGGTTCTGTTCAACGGTTGACACAGCCTGACTTTCGCTCCCGGATATTGCAAACAGTTTCCATAACTTAACTTGTAAATTCCTCGCCGGAAAGTGTCCGTGGTTTAATATCGGAGATGTGGTGCGCCTACTCCAGTAGGGGATGAGTGTGCTTTGATTACGAGGCGCCGACACGATGCCGGCAGGGTTACCACGATCGAAAATTAAATCGGGATATAAAGTTTTTTTTATCTTTTTTAGTGTTTTGAATATGACTATTTTTATCTATATTCTGTATTGCCGCATATTTAGATTGGAATCTCACAAACTTAATTTATTATGGTCACATATTCAGTTCAATAACTCATAAATAAGACAACTTTCATGTTAACCAGACTGGGTAAATGAATAACCTCTATCTATAAGTGATAAAAAATTCAAGGTCCTTTAAGATCCTAGTTAAAGAGGTTTCACTTTATTTAGGTTCAACCCTAAATGTAAAACTGACGCCCACAGATTTCCATAGATACCTACGTGTATTTCTCTTATTATTTTTTCATCGCCTAATCTTGTAATTTACTCGGTAATCTGAATCTGTCAAATTTGATTTTTTCTTGGTATCAAGTCTTGAGAAGATACTTGATACTTTTAAAGATAAATCAAATGTGATAAAAAATCTGTAAGTAAGTATCTTGTTATATTTTTCTGAGAGTGTTGCTAAGCAAAAAATTGCTTTTTGATAAGAACTTTTGTGGAAGTTTTGATGATATAAAGGTTATGTAGAGTGTATAGGTACTTACACCATGCTTAAGTAAATAAATAGGAAGGTATACAAGGTGTAACATAATTAAGACAAGACCTCATACACCCCAATTAGAGTACTGAGTTAAAAGCATAATACAATGACCAAAACTTATTTTTTTAAAGTTTGTTATTTTTCTTAAGAAAATCGTGTTGACACTAGAATTACTTTATGCATTTAAAATTTAGTCTTATTGCCTTGAAATAAGATTTAATTTTCTTTGGCTATGTATTTGGGAAATAATACATAATTTTTGAAAAAAACACCTATATTAAAAGTTACTGAAATCGATTCAGTAGGCAATTACGAACAAACTACTTTCAGGACTTGCGTTTATTCTGTTACACCTTGTATACATATTTTACCTCAACTTAGACTGCTTCGTTGGTCTAGTGGTTGCATGCAATCGCTAATACTGACCGAGGTCTTGGGTTCGATTCGAGATTTCGAATGTGAGTTTTGTCATCTGGATTTTTTTTTTTTTTGTAGCAGCTTGGAGTCCAGATTTGTGCCCGATTGATGGCAATAGTCTCGCCCCCTGTTACATGGGACTTGAACATAGCTGATGAAATGTGGGTGTACTATAGGTACACACGCCAGCACATCAAGCTACCCGAAATTATCAAATTTTCACAACCAACATTGAACCTTATTCTTTAGCGATAAAGTTGAAAATCTATCAACTTTGTTGAAAATCTACTAACTTTTTATAATTATTTTTTTTTTATATTTAAGTAATTCATCAAAAACAGAAATTAAAGTACTTAAATAATGCATCACAGTTAGTATAAGTATAATACGACAATGATATGAAAGAGCGGAGTCTCCTAATACAGGCATTGTTTGCCTAAAGGGAGGCTCCAAACACGTCTTAATGTATAATAGGCTAATTGTGACAATAAACGATTTTGTATTTATTTGTATTTTATTAAAGAATTTTGACAGATTGTAGCAGCTTGATATGGTGGCGTCTGTACACACGGCTACACATCAAGCTAAACAAAACCACTTTACGCTGATCTCGCATCGTACGGAAATCCTATACAATGTGAGATCAGCTTATACTGGAAATGTATAGCTTGATGTGTAGCCGTGTGTACATCTCTGCCCAATCTTTTTTATGTAATTCATTATATGTATACTGCCTTGTTAAACTGTTAAACGCGGAGTCCTAGTTTCGATACCCGCCCGAGCTAAGATGGATTGACAATAAAATAAAATAAATAAATACATACAACAATTTAAGCATAGTAATTTTATCATATCATATTGGTACTTATTACAAATTTCATTATCATTTACATTATTGTTTATTATTTCAATTAAATTCATATTTATATTTGTATAATTCATGTGTTTGTAAGCAAAATATAATTTAAATATATTGTACTAGCACTTCGCCCGCGACTTCATCTGCGTGTATTCGTGGAAAATTTCAAGTTTATTAACTCAAGCAATAAGATTTTTCATACAAACAAAATTCCCCCTTTTCACCCCCTTTTTTTTTTTTTTTTTTTTTTGTGGATGGGAAATCATCCAATGACCCCTCCCGCTCTGGGTGGAGCAGAAGGGAGTGTCAGACTCTTACTGACTAAAACCCACCCGTGTTCCTTCCTTAGCCCTTTGTGTTCCGGGGTAGCGGTAACCCTTTCGGACAATCCCGCTGCCCCGGCAGGCTTCGGCCCTTTCGGGCCCCTTCCTTGCTGCTGACATCTCTTTGAGGCGCGCGTGGAACACGTACGCGCCGTCCGGCACGGACCTGGTCCTGATCGGACGGAGAGTTACCCATTACTCTCCGCCCGCAGGCCCGCGCCTACGGTGGCCGGGAGTCGGTTCGCGGCTCCCGACGCCCGGGGCGTCTCCCGCGGCGGCTGGGACGTGAGGCCCTCTCCCTCAGCCGTCCCGCCACCTCCTTCGCTAGCATGACTGCTTCGCAGAAGGAGGTGACTGCCTCCCACTCCCTCTCGCCCCGGACCATGGCTTGAACCAGGGCCGGGCGCGAGAGGTCGCCGCCGCTGCCGATCGCCTCTGCGAGAACACGGCGGTGCTCCGCCCAATTGGGGCATACTGCCACCGTATGCTCCACCGTGTCCTCCGGGCGACCCTCGCAGTGGTGACACCCGGGCGTTTCCTCCCGCCCGATGATGTGCAGGTACCTCCCGAAACACCCGTGTCCGGTGAGGACCTGCGTCAGGCGGTAGGTGAGGGCGCCGTGGCGCCTCTCTAGCCACTCCTCAAAGAGGGGTCTTACCGCCGCTATCGCGGCGTGCCCTGCGCTGGGTTGCGACAGTCGCTCTTTCCATGCCGCCATGAGATCGCGCCGGAGGTCGGTCCGCTCCGCTGCGATTTGCCGCGGAAGCGGAGTTTCCCCCCGGCGTAGTGCCTCCGCGCGCCACTCGTACAGGCGCGCGAGGACTATCGCCTCCAGATCCCACGGCGGCAGTCCGGCAAGGAGGCTTGCCGCCTCGCCCGAGATCGTGCGGTATCCCCGGATCAGCCTTACGGCTACCACCTTCTGGGGCGCGTTCAAATAGTGGGCAGCTCGCCGCCGCAGTGAACGCGCCCACACCGGGGCCCCGTACAGGGCCATGGACCGCACGACCCCCGCGTAAAGCCTCCGGCAGGAGGCGTTTGGCCCCCTCAGGTTGGGCAAGAGCCGCTTGAAGGCGGCCCCGGCCCGTTCCAGCTTGGGAGCCAAACGTCGGAAGTGCTCGACGAAGTTCCACCGGCTGTCGAGGACGAGACCCAGGTACCTCATCGTTGTCTCGACGCCGATGTGAACCCCTCCTGCCGTTATTTGGGATCCCGAAGGCGGCCCGTTCCGAGGCCCATGAAAAGACATGGCCTCGGACTTGTGCAAAGCCACCTCGAGACCCAACTGCCGGATCCTCTCCACGACTATCGCAACCCCGCGTGTCATCGCGTCGGCCGCCGCCTGATGCGACCTCCCCTGCGCCAGGACTAGCGTGTCGTCAGCGTAGCAAACCACGCTGACTCCATCAGGGAGATCGGCCCGCAGCACCCAGTCGTAACCGATGTCCCACAGGAGCGGCCCCAGAACCGATCCCTGCGGGACACCGCACGACATCTCTCGCCGGTTCCATTCCCCGTTGCGACCGGGGTAGATGACGGCTCTGTCCGTCAGATACGCCCCGACTACTCGACGGAGGTAGGTCGGCACCCGGTGATACCGGAGCGCCTCCCCAATGCAACTCCAGGGCAGGGTGTTAAAAGCGTTGGCGATGTCGAGTGACACCGCCACGACCACCCCACCCCGGGACACCGCGTCCCCCGTCGTGAGGGCCCTCACGCGCATGATGGCATCCACCGTCGAGCGCCCCTTGCGGAAGCCGAACTGGCTGTCCGCAAGATCCGGCCCCGTCCTCACCAGGTGCCCGACGAGGCGGCCCGCAATCACTCTCTCAAAGAGCTTGCCGACCTCGTCGAGCAGCACGATGGGCCGGAATGCGGACGGAGAGTCCGCAGGGCGCCCTGGCTTCTGTATGAGGACCAGCTTCCCCGTCTTCCAGCGGAGTGGAAACTGGCCCCTCTCCATGCATGCGCTTAAGAGCGCCTCTAGTCGGGGCCCGAGAGCCCCTGAGGCCAGGACCCAGGCCTTACCCGGCAAGCCGTCGGGTCCTGGGGCGGTATTTTTGGCCTTCAGCCTATTTACCGCCACTCTCAGATCTACCCCGGTCACTTCAGGGATGTCGTCGTCGTCCGCGTGGTCCGCTTCAGGCACCGCAAGTGGCGGAGCCATGGGCGGGGGAGTATGCTCCGCCCGTGAAGGGAACAGAGCGCTCACCACCTCCTCCACCAGCTGGGGGCGGAGACTCTGCGTCAGCGGGGGGGCCCAGGTGCGGAGTTTATTCCGCACCATTTTATAAGGGCGCCCCCATGGATCTCTGTTCAGAGTCTCCACCATCTCCTCGCGGGCCGTATCCTTGGCCCGCTGGACAGCCTCGTGGAGGGCGGCCTTCGCCGCTCTGTACCCCTCGTACAGCTCCGCCTCCGTGGCTTCCGCATCCGGAGGGCGGATGCGGAGCCTGCGGTGCCTGGTGTACAGGTGTCGCGCGTCGACGCACGCCTTGCGTAGCGACTCCACCTCCCGCGACCACCAGTACACCTGACGTCGGGCGCGTCCTGGCCGGACTCGGGGCATTGCCACGTCGCATATCTCGGACATGGCCTCCCGGAACCACTCCGCCTCATCGTCGATATCGGCAGGCCTGTCCGGTGATGACACCCAGGCCTGCACGATCGAGGCTTCCAGGAGGAGCTCCCGGTCCAGCTGCTTCAGCGCCCACCGCGGACCACTCGGGGCCTGTTGGACCGGCGCGCTGGAGGTCTGGGTGGAGACGTCGAACCGGATATACCGGTGATCGGAGTAGGTCTCCACCTCCTCCATGACGCGCCAGTCAATAACACTCTGTGCCAGAGCGGGGCTGGCGAACGAAATGTCCACCACGGACTCGCCCCGCATCCGCACACACGTGGGAACAGAACCCCGATTTAGGACGACCAGGCCTGTTTCCAGAGCCCAGTCCTCCACCATCCTGCCCCGCACGTCCGTGTGACGGGAACCCCAGGCCAAATTCTTGGCGTTGAAGTCCCCGAGCACTAGCACGGGGAAGCGATGGTTTCCGGCGACGACGACACTCAACTCTGTTAAAGAGTTCTGGAACTCGGCGAGAGTTCGGCTCGGAGAGAAGTACACTCCCACTACTACTATCTCTCCGAACCGTGCTGCTACGCACCCCTGTCCCTTCGTGACTCCTTCGAGGGACGGGGTGCCGGCGGCGGCCGACGAAATTAGGGCCACTGAGCCGCTCAGGTCCTCCACCCAGTCATCCCTGGGCGGGACAAAGTACGGCTCAGCGACCACGGCGATGTTAATCGACCACTGCGCCATGCTCTGGAGCAACAGGTCCTGGGCGCAGGCGCAGTGGTTGATGTTCGCCTGGAGGAGGCGTAATGGAGCCATTACTCTTCCATTTCAGCCCCCTCCTGGGCCCCTTGCGAGGGCCCCTCCGCCGGGGCGGTGGCGGCAGTGGCGGCAGCGGCGGCGGTGACGGCGGTGGCGGCAGCGGCAGTGGCGGTAGCGGCGGCGGCGGTGGTGGCGGCGGCGGCGGCAACAGAGGCGGCAGCGACGGTGGTGGTGGCGGCGGCGGTGGTGGCGGAGGGCCTCCCTTTCCTCTTGGCTCCGGTGGGTGGAACGCAGCATTTGCTCCCTGCCCGATGCTCGGCCGGCCTGCCGGCAGCCGCACATGCGACGCAGTGCGGCGCGGCGCTGCACGAGCCGGCCGTGTGTCCGGGCTGACCGCATCGGAAGCACAGAGTGCTGCGGTCCACCTCCGAGGTACACTGGGCGCCAACGTGGTGCCCCACATGGCACCGGAAGCACCTCAGAGGTCTGGGTTCCAGCAGTTTGACCTGCGCTGAAACCCAGCCGACCAGAAGCCTTCGGCCCTCCACAATTTTTCTGGCCGCCGTCACGGGGCAGCTTACCGTTACGGTTCGCGTGCCCGTGAAGTCAGGACGTATGGTGCCCGCCTTCACCTGATCAGGCAGACACCCGCCCGTCCTGACGACGGCAGCCACCACCTCTTCCTCCGTTGTGGAGTCGTCCAGGCCCAAGATGCGCATATCTGCGCACTTGACGGGCCTGGAGACTCGAGCCTCTTCCGCGTTGAGGGACGCCCTTAGTTTCTCAGCTAGGGCGTCAGCGGTGGGACCACTCGTCGCACCGGGGATCTCCAGCATGCGGGCGCCAGTGGCGGTCACCCTATGCCGGAGGCCCGCGGTGATCCCCAGCTCTTGGAGGTCCACCGTCTCTCTGGCTTTGGCGAGCACGTCGCGGTACGTCACGCCCTTCTTAACCGCGTCCGGCTGCAGCGTTATCACTACGGCCGCGGTCTTTGGGGCGCGAAGCCTAGCCGCGACGGCTCGCTCTTTACGGCGCCGCCTTTGCGCCTTTTTCCTGGCCGCCTTGGCCGCCTTCTTCTTCTCCCCGACCACCTGCCATTCGGCTTCGGTCGCGGGAGAAGCGGGAGAGTTTTGAGGGCGGGGCGTGGGCTCTGGGGCCTTCGCCTCCCCCCCCGTTCTGCCCCTCTTCCGGGCCGGCGCCGGCGTTTTGCCGGCAGGAACCGGTTTAGCCGGCGCCGGGGCTCGGCTTGCAGGCACCGGTTTTGCCGGCGCCGGGGCTCCGCCAGTTGACGCCGGTTTCGCCTTCACCGGTTTCGCCTTCGCCGGGGCTCCGCCAGCGGACGCTGGTTTGGCCGGCACCTGAGCCCGGCCTGACGGCCCGGGCTCAGGGGCGGCCGCTGCCGCAGCGGCCGCATATGAGGCCACCCTCGGCCCCGGGGCCGTCCTTCCCGCCAGAGGAGGGCGAAGGACTATAGCCTCCAGGACGGAAAACCGCGCCTGGAAGGTCGCCAGCTCCTGCCGAACCAAGTTCAGGACCTGATTCTCGACCGGGACAGACTGGCCCGGCAGTTTCGCCTGCGTGTTGCCGGCGGCCCTCAGACCGGCCAAATCTGCTCGGAGCCTCCCATTTTCCTCCTGGAGAAGCTCCATCGCAGTCGTCAGGCGGGCGACCTCGGCCCGCAATTCGGCCATTTCACCGGCCGAGGGGCCAGTGTAGTTGGCCGCCTCCGCTGCCTCCATGATGGAGGCCGTTGCCGAGACTATGGCCCTGTTCTTGGAAGCTTGCAGCTTCTTCAGGGACACGTCCCGGATTGCGGCCTCCACGACCGCCGCGAACCTACGCTTGTGGTCCACACCGGGGCTGCCATCCGCACCCGTCTCATCGCTAGAGGACCCCGAAGCGACCACGCGACCAGCGTTCGCCTCCTTTGTTGGCTCCTCCGCCAGTTCTGCCGCCTCCCGGGCAGTGAGACCCCTCCCCTTGCCTCGCTCCCGGACTCCTCCCCGCCTGCTGGTGGGGATTTTTCGAGCTGAGGCCAGCTCCCCGTCAGAGGAGGACCCCTGGTCGTCCTCTGACCTTGGCCGCTTGCTGCGAGACTTTTTCGCAGCAGCGGCCACCTTCTTGGCACGGCTGGGGCTCCCTGAGCCTCCCGTGCTTGCACCTCCAGATGCGGCGTCGGACTCCGACCCCGCATCACTCCTCACCTCTTCCGTTTCTTTGTTGTGGTTTTTAATGTTTTCCATAGTTGTTCCCACGAGTATATAACATGTTTTATTGACTCAAATAATAGTGGTTCGCACTAGCGACTAAATCAAGCTACCCATTAGCCAAGCTTAGTACCTCCCTCACGGTGCGCCGCCGCTTGGAGGTTTGGGGAATTTTTTATAGAGGTTAATCTTCCTCGCGGTCCGGGCGGTTAAGCCAAGACCCTCGACCCCCTTCAACAGCCAGAGACATGACCTTAACTGTCTCCAGGGCTACGAGATTAGCGGTGGCAGCAGGGTTACCCCTCCTGCCTGCCCGGCGGCAGGGTAAGTGCACACCGGGCCCGCTCTGACCCCCCACCACAACTGCCGCTCAGCTACTCAGAGCGGCACGTGTGGAGCGATCCTCCTGGCAGAACATTGGCATGCGGACAGCGAGATTCCACTGGGAAATAATCCCAGAGGAAAATCGCTGCCCGCACCCCGGGATGCACCGGCCCGAACACTGGTCTTCCCCCCGGACGTATCCAGAAAGGAACCCCAGTACCCAGGCACACGTGGAGGTTTTCTGCCCGAGCACCCCCCCCCCACCCCCCCCCCCCCCCCTAAAACCCCCTTAAAAGTCGAATTTCCAAAAACCCCTTCGTAATAAAAGGAAGCCGTATGCAAAATTTCACGTTCCTAGTCCTTGCAGTTTCGGCTGTGCGTTGGTATGTCAGTCAGTCAGTCAGTCAGTTACTCCTTTTATATATAGAGATATTAGTATGCACGTGAACTTATTTATTTATAAAATTTGATTGATAAGTGGCTTGAATTAATATAATATATTATTTTAATTTCCATATTTTTTTATTTTGGGCGTCTTTGTACAATTCTGTAGCTACAGTTAACTGTAGCGAAGGTACTATACAACTCGATTCTCGCCGGCTTCCCTTCGAAAATTCAGAACACAACCACTCTATAGTCAATTCATCATTGAAATATTATAATGAAACGTTTAATCGACTTTTTTTTGCTCCGGCTTACCCTCTGTCATAAAATCACCCTTCGCCACTGCTACACTCTCTGGGTAGAACAACTTGATATTATGTCATGTTCATTCCGCTATCAAAAAGTTAAAAATCGGACGACAAGACTGTCCATCTAACCTCAAATATCACGGCCCCTCTTCCACACTCCGCCTACAAAGGCCTGCGTCGTCACTGGAACGCTTATTTCGGGACATTTCCTCCTAACAGCGACTTAAGAAGACATTCAGCGAGACGAGTGGCTAATGTCATAATGTCGTGATGTGGGGCTGGAAGATCAGGACCGAAATAATGATGGTAATAAATGTTTAGTTGGTGCTTGTTGACATTTAAGAGAATAATAGTATTTCTGTCTTATGAAGCGACGCGCGCTTTACTTGTGTTTACCAAGTGTACAAATATGAATGCGTGTCTAAAAGTGCGGGATCTCCCGTTACCACCGAGAGCAAGTCTGTGTCCCAGCAGTGGGAACATTATATGCTGATTAAGTATAGATACTAGTATTAAGTATAGATACTAGTATTTACTAAATCTCTATTGGTCCGGCACATGCTCTTCCGCTCCACAAAAAAAAAATCGGTTGTCTGTAAAGTCGGTTTACTGACGATAGTTGAACGTGACAACGTCATAGCGTATAATAACTGAATTTTGACATTGATTTTAAAGTAACGACTACCTATTTATAATAATATTAGCTCCTAATGGACTTATTGTAAATCACAAATCTTAAAATAAATTGTACTTAGTTAAATATGAATGACATCTGAATATTTGTACACCATATGTTATGGTAGAGTGTATAGAACTTAAAAAATATTAACACACATTCTAATTCTAAGAAAATACTAAAAAAAAAATCTTTTTCTTCATTCTTAATTTTTTTTTCTTAATTTTTTTTTTCGATTGTGCCTCTTTGTAGCGAGCTACAAAGAGGCACAATCGAAAAAAAAAATGCGCTTGCACTTCAAGCCTTAAATGGAACGCCTCAGAGCGAGGTAACGCCGCATGACGTCATGTTTTTTCGTGCGTGCAGCCAGCTTCATCGAATTATAAGACGTTGTCACGTCAAAAAAAAATCTTACTTCCACAATTTGCATAAGCGAGCAAACTGTAGGTCGTGTTAACTTTTTGCTAAGATGCAGATGTCACAACATGTCGTGGGCGCATGCAAGCTGTTACGAATTGCCGGGCCTTTAGTATACAGGGTGCAATTGAAATCATGGGCATTATTTTAACCTAAGGTACTACTTATGATACTAATTGCATTAGGGCTACTATTACGCAAATCAAAAATATTACTAATGCAAGTATGGAAAACCTTAAAATGTAGTAAGTCATACAAAGTATCAAATTAGTTGCGCTTCTCGATAGCAAATGCGTAGGTACACTACGCCGTACGCGCGTCATTGGGCGTGAATTCTTTGACCCCGCCCGACTCACGTGACATTCGTAAGTTGCCAATGAATTGATTCATAATAAATTCCAATTTTCCCTTCGTACTTTGCCGGCTTAGGACGGTCAAAACTACGTCAACTAACATACATTAAAAAAAAACATTTACGTACCTAGCTTGTGGATTGTTTTGAAAAAACCTTATTTGTCGGTAAAGTGACAGAGGGTAAACGGGTGCTCTTCCACGAGCTTGTGCATGTGCTGGCACGTGAAAAGACAAACAGGTTCTGAGTGGTTCTGGTGGAATGAGACCCCGTGAAGGAATAGGGTCGTTCGGGTAGCGCCGATGGAACATTTCACGAGTTCATACTAAATTTCTTGTGCGATCGTAAATTACAACCATTTGTGGGTATTGTTGGTTGGTGTACCTAGCCTGCACATTACGCGGTCGAGGCATCGTGTACACAAACACACACACAACACACAACTACTACACTAACACTTAATACACTGCAATCCAAGCACCGTATGACGCGAGCGGCGAGTACGGCGATTACGTCACGGGATCAATAAATCAATTACGCGTCAATGCACCTGCGCAGTCGTTATGACACTGGTTCCGGGTTCGTGACTTCGTGTTGCGGCGGGAAGCATACCCCGCGCGGGGGTGATATTCGTATTTTTGCGAGTGAGGGAGTGGGACGGAGAGAGTTCAGGGAATCCCGCCGGACGGAATGTCTTGTAGCCCATTGTTATTATTACTTGTAAGGAAAAACCCGCGCGCGCGCAGGTGATGTTTGTTTACATTTCGCTTTGCGCTGTACTGCGCTTTAAGATTTTGATATTTCAACAATTATTGGCGTTAACGAAGTATTTTGTTTTAATTACTTTAAGTGTTTATTTGCAATAATAAGCCTTGTGCAATTTGACTTACTACATTTTTAAGGTTTTCCTTACTTGCATTAATAATATTTTTGATTTGCGTATTAATAGCCCTAATGCAATCAGTATCGTGAGTAGTGCCTTAGGTTAAAATAATGCCCATGACTTCGATTCCACCCTGTATAATCTCTAATATATAAAATTCTCGTGTCACAGTGTCAGTTACCATACTCCTCCGAAACTGCTGGACCGATTTCTTTGAAATTTTGTGTGCATATCGGGTAGGTCTGAGAATCGGCTACTATCTATTTATTTTTTTTGCAAAACGACGTTTGCGGGGTCAGCTAGTAATATATAAATATTTATTTATTTATTAATCAATCAAGTAACAATATAATAACCTTATCGGAAATTCACCACTATATTATGTTGCACCACTGACAACCCAATTTTTATATATCCACGCAATCACTGTCCATTCCAAGGTTGCCTGGAAGAGATCGCAGAAAGCGATAAGGCTGCCCATTATATGTTTTGTAGTAATAATTGTTTTTTTTTTTTGTTATGTATTTTCTGGTGTACAATAAAGTATATATAAATAAATATACACACATCAAAAGTGTCTAGGGATCAACATATATTTTTGCAATAACTTTTCTCCTGATTGATATTAATTAAAATTTTCTTTAAGGATTCATCAAATAAAGTGTTTTCGTTTGTCACAGTAACGATAAACCAAGTCACCTTTGCATTAATAAAGAAATTTGCCATTTTCCTAATAAAGGGATTTTTGACATTTGAACCACTAACACAAAAGTTCGAAAAAAAGACTGAAATAACAGTTTTCTCTAAAATTTTATTAGGTAACTTAAACAATTAATAATCCGTGTTTCTACCGCGAACACTAACAACACAAGAACATCGGTTTGGCATACTCAAAATGAGTTCATCCAAATCACGCTGTGGAATGGCCGCCCATGTTCGTTGCAACAACAAAAAAAGGTCTTCTTGCGACTGGATACCCTCCATATTCGGCAGAGCTCTTCTCTGTAGCATATCCCATGCATGCTCAATCGGGTTCAAGTCTGGCGACTGAGCAGGCCAGGGCAGGACATTGATGTTAGCTGCGGCGAGAGTCTGTCTTACAACTCTTGCGGTGTGCGGTCGTGCATTATCATGCATTAGCTGAAATAAGGGACCGATTTGCACTTGTAGAGGAACGATGACGTCTGATACAATCGTCTCAGCATAAATTTGAGCGTTGAGGTTGCCTCTGATCCAAATCAACTCAGTTCTTCCGCACAATAAAAAAATAATAATAATATATTTAATTTATTATTATTATTTTTTTATTATTATTATTATTATGTATTCATATTTGAACTGAATAATTCATATTCATATACATAGTGAAAGAGTAAGGTACATACAAACACACTCATTCATTACCGTTTTTGTGTTTGTAGAACGAAAAACTACGATTTTTACGTTTTTACCGTTTCTTACCGTTTTTTAACGTAATTTACCGAAAGTTACGATAAAAAACGTTTTTTACCGTATTTTACCGCGGTAATTTTACTGCTTTACATCCCTAGTTCGAACCTGTGACCGTAAGTCGCGGCCGTTACCACTGGGCCACCATTACTCAATCTTAAGTTGAAAGCCACGAACATGTTAAGTGAAGCGAACATATTATCTTATAAACCAATGAGTTGAAATATTATAATCAGCGGAGAGGTTATACCTCCATTTGAAGATGGCAATATTGGATACAACATCGTCCCAAAATAGAATCCACCTACTTAGTTGCTATTGTTACGTTAGAAATTAGGTTGTTTAAAATTTTGGCCTTCTTCCAGGGGGTGAAAGTACGCATAAATATGAACAAAATAACTGCATAACGTTCGAGAGTAAACAAAGAAAACACATAATAGCAAAAGTGTCCTGAAACAACAATACCTAATTACATAAAAGTCCTCTAGACCGAATTTCGGTCATGGCGACCAATCTAACAGTGACAACTAATTCAACAGAAACTATGCCTTCGGCGCGGGAGATGTGCATAGTGTGTGCGCACACAGATGCACTCCCTCTTCCCTAACTCTCATAGTCCGATGGGACGGCAATCCGACATGACCGGAGAGAGATCAGGCGCAGGACCAATGGCAACGGCACGGTAAAGGTATTTGTATTCTCATTTGCTCGCTCTTGCATCCTATGTCGACGGCTCCTATTTATGTGTAAAGGGTTTAAAGTAACCTAACCAAACCTAACCTCAGGGTACCCTTCGCTCTTGCATCTTACGTCGCCTATTACGTTCGTTGCGTTCGGGTGCGTGCATCGAAGTCGTGCATCGAAGTCAAGTAGTATCACAGTGAAACGGTAACGTGCATCGAAGTCAAGTAGTATCACAGTGAAACGGTAACGTGCATCGAAGTCAAGTAGCATCGCAGTGAAACGGTAACGTGCATCGAAGTCAAGTAGTATCGCAGTGAAACGGTAACGTGCATCGAAGTCAAGTAGTATCGCAGTGAAACGGTAACGTTCATCGAAGTCAAGTAGTATTGCAGTGAAACGATAACGTGCATCGAAGTCAAGTAGTATCGTAGTGAAGATCTGTCGCGGTAACGTGCATCGAAATGTAGTGGCTTCGCAGAGACGGTCTTTCGCAGCGCAATTTTGTAATATCGTATTAGCATTTATCGATATATTTTGCGTCGAAATTCCGTATTCTACTCGAGTCACGGGGGTATCAAACCGCCAACTTCCTGCTACTGAGAAATTCCAGATGGAAAAATCCAAAGACATCATCAGGTAAATAAAACGATTTACCTTCAAACAGCAGCGTTCTATCGACCTATTCTGTAAACATCTCACCGTTAAAACTTAGGTGAAGTTAGCGTGGAGTGAGCTGTCCATAGTGTCAATTCCTTGGAATGATAGTTCACCTTTTTCAGACCTCGCTCTCAAAGTCAGCGATTGCGGGGTGGCGGCGGCGCGGGAGGCGGCGGCGCGGCAACGCAGACCCGCTTTCGAAGCCAGCGGGCAGATCGCGCAGCGCTAGAGCGGCGTAGTGTTGTGTTATGAGAAACTAGTGTCTTTGTACGCGAACAAAATGTCTAAACAGCGACATACAACACGTTGAAACGTCGTCGGTCGTTAAAAAGCAAAAATAAAATGCACATGCAGACACGCGGGCACCGCTAGACTGGTGCACATCGCTCGTACGCGCCCGCGCCGCTGCCTTCGGGGCCAGTTCCATATAAATCTATGCATTTATTTCTGGATTTTTATATACACATTGACATTGATAAATTTTACATATACAGTGACATGAATATTTACTTTGTAAAGTATTATATTATTTTAATGACTGTGAATGTGAAGACTATGTGGGTTATTTTTTTTTTTTTTTTGCCTTTTCTTCTTTTTTTTTTATTTTCTCAGATAGTTTTAGTCATGGTCTGGCAGTTTGAGTAATTTATGCGACCCACCCAAATGTCCTTTCTTTGGTATTGTTCGTCGAATCGTTGAGCTCCTTAAGTTTGAGTTGAGCTGCATGATTACTGACAAATGCGTGCACTGACTGGACAGGTCCACTCAATCGGTGTGGTTCTTTCCTCAAAAGACCATTTCAGACACTAATCTACATGGTCTCCACATGATCTGACCAAGATTATGTCTGGACTTTAAAAGAGACTGTGACCTCTGAGTTTGTTTCGGCCTTTCTTCTCAGAGTAGTCAGTTAGGAAACGCCGACCTCATCTCGTTTTAAAAAATATGATTGACATGTAAAAGTGTTTGTACAAACCTACTTACAGAAATAAAAATCATTTATCATTTATCATTTATCATTAAAACGCGCTGCTCCCCTAGCCGCTGCCGCCGCCACCCCGCGCCCGCTGACTTCGTGTCCGTAGCCTCACAATGACATTTTTCAGAACAGATCGGCAGTTCCTTTAGTTCTAACAGATGGATCTAATGACCCCACATTACCACAAAGCTTTGATCTTTTGAAATAAATGAGAATGACTATAAAGCGCAGACATCAGTTTTTCTTATTCGTTTTCTTTTAATATTAGTATAGGCACCTAATACCGTCACTTCCAAAGTAATCATATCGCTAATACCCGGATATGTACGTCAGAGCCTAATCGAGGGCAATACATCACTGATGTTACGTCATCATGATAATGACGCACATCGTTTGCAGACGTGACGTGAGAATCATGACGTTGTGCAATAGGAGATAGGCAGAGAGTCGTCATAAAAAACTACTTTTCAGGCTGCTTTTCCACCAGAGATGTGCTATTCTGCTATGCTGCGAGGATGTGAAAGCTAAGCTAGGAAACTATGCGACCGTTTCCACTCAAGCTAAGCTGTGTAGCGGAGCGAGTAAGATGTGCTATGAAGATGCACCGCCGTGGGGTAGCTGTGCGAGGAAGTTGCGCAGTTCGAGCTATGCGGTGCATCGATAGTAGGGAAGGCACGGGAGTACTCTACTCTGCGCATAGCTACACTACTCGCGCATCCATAGCTCCCATCCATGGCACGCATCCTTCCGTATAAAGACATAGCTTAGTTGAACCCACTAGTGCTAAGCTATGTGGACCAATGAATATGATTGGTGAATATCAATCGCATCCATAGCAGCATAGCATAGGACATCTCCGACGGAAAAGCAGCCTGAAGTTTTTAAGGTCAAACTCAAACCCACCCAAAAACGCCCAAATGTATTTTGGAATTGTAACTTTCGTTTAAACCCTTCCATAAACATAACATCAGCCTGTAGTTCTCCAAAGAGTAAGCCAGAGGTTTACGTACATGTACTTACCATTATTTTGTTAATGATGTACCGATGACCGGTGATGCAGACGAGTCTGGGAGTGGAGACCGCGTTATCTGCAAGCTTAGTGTGGGACGCCCTCCAGCTAGATGGACCGAAGACCTTAAGAAGGTGGCTGGGACAGACTGGATGTGGAAGACGAAGGAAAGAGTGTTGTGGCGCAGCCCGAGAGCTATGTCCAGCAGAGGACTGCGAAAGACTGAGTTGATTTTGTTAATGATGACATTTTGGCACTTAAGGTTTTTATTGCGGTAGTACGTTCTCGAGATATAATTTTAAATTGTCTGTCCTCTAGGCGGGCGAAGCCTCGGGAAAAAGCTATTTTTATTATATTCTGACAAAAACTGAAAAATATTCTCAAAAACTAATATTCAAGAAATGTGATGAATCCTTATCATGGTTGACAACCTCAACTTATAGTTCACGAGCAAAAAAAATTCATAAATCAACAGCAGACTCTTTCATTCACAATGAGAACGAATGAACTAATTGAACGAAACGACATAAAAACGTTCACGAACGGTTGGCAGTTTAAACTGAGTTTGGTTTTTGCATTTTTTATTTTCTGCTTTTAACTTAGTTATGAAGTAAATTGAATAGCACGATGCGGGTGGTGTTTTTTGGTGCTATTTTTTTAGTAGGTGTGAATGTATGTGAACCTAGCTTGTATGTATGTATATTTTATGTCTCTATTTATTTATATTTTTTACCGACTTCACAAAAAGGAGGAGGTACTATGTTCGGATGATTGTATGTTTTTTTTTTTTTTTTTGTATGTGTGTTCATCGAATACTCCGCCAATTGTCGACGGATTTTCAAAATTCTTTTTTTGTTCGAAAGTAGATAGTTCTGAGATGGTTCCACTGTCACCAAGTTAGGATCTGATGATGAGGTCTTAGAGAAATCGAGGGCAACCCTCAAATTTTATAGGCTCACTTATTGTTTTTCGCATATTTTATGAAACATCTTGTTTATTTGCGTATGGTTGTCACCATCTCAGGTAGCTGGGCTGATGATGGAAGGTACAACTCCTAAACAGTAAGAAGTTACTCGAACAGACAAGGACAGTTTTAGTAAATTGTTTTGATGTTTAATAGGGCATTTACCACATTTGGTCTCATGATCATCAAGTCATGACCTGATGCTGCAGTCAGGATAGTCTGCAGAGTACCTAACTCCTCGACAACTAACAGTAGATATATCGTGTTTAGGCTCATTGAAACAGCTCGATGTGTGGATAAACGTACTGTTAATGAGGAACACCGAAGTACATAGAGACCTGATGCTGAAGCCAGGAGCATCAGAAAAAGTACAAACCGTGAAATTACAGCACCGTAGTCGTGTTTGGGCTCATTTTAAACAGGACTAAATTTTAAGTTTAATGCAATGTTGACATAAGTTTGGCCTGATGCTGCAGCCAGGATTATCAGCGAGATCCTGGAGAAATCGAAGGAACTCTTCAAATATTATAGGCACACCTATAGCGATTCAGGTATTATTTATAGTAACTCGTGCATTTGCTTTCGGAAAGCAACATTTAGTGAAGTGTAACTGATGATGAAGACCACAGATGGCCACCGGGACTACTCAATAATAAGTATTTCACAGGTTGCAATTCGATTACTTTAATATGGTTGCTAAGCACAATTTATGCTCGTCACAATGCGAATGGTGAAATGGGGCTGATGGTGGAGTACCAGGAGAACTCCTCAACAATTAACGTCCCTGTATCGGGAAAAGTAATATGTTGTAAAAGGCGATGAGCAAGTTGACATTAGGCTATTGTAACTTTGATGCATTATAAACAGTCCCACTAAAAAGCGAGAAATAAAAACTTTTTAACAAAAAAAAAAAACCGGTACCATAAAAAACACTACAAAGTGAAAAATAACTTTAATTTCGGAAGTCGGTGGCAATAAACTAAAATACAGATCCAAAGACACCGACTTCCGAAATTAAAGTTATTTTTCACTTTGTTGTGTTTTTTTATGGAAGTCGGTTTTTTTTTTGTTAAAAAGTTTTTATTTTAACAAAAGTTTTTGCCTATCACCATGGGGATACAGAGATCTCAACAGTGCTTCCTATGAACCGAGATATCTACAAACAATATTTTCTATCAACAAAGTTTTCGGCAAAACGTGCTGTCTAGGAATAGAGATTTCTATTAGCCATGCTTTCTGCATGCAGTCGTATCGTACAAGCGTATTTCTATCTTAAGCTCCACACTGGGACAGTGTTATTCTGAAAAGTGTGTTTATTTAAACCGACAATACAACAGACGATTCGCCACACTACCGCCGATTATTACCGCTCATACAAGCTTTTTCCAATGTTCACGCGAATTTGAAGCATATACGAGTAGTAATGTGTGTGGTCTCCTTTGCCAATCATTGCGCAGCGAAACAAATGACACGCTTTGTGATGTGGTCTTTGTAGGTCTTATTCAGAGATAAGCAATGTTCGGCATTTACATCGCCACATCCGAACAACGCATCACACTGATATCACACAAAATCCTAAATCGCGCTGACAACCAAAAATTCTAAGACATGTGACATTCGCCAACTCGCACGGGACCCGCGTGGTGGATTATGGCCTACTTACTCCCTCTCACAGGGAGGAGGCCGGTCTCAGCAGTGAGAATGTTACGCTGATTATTCTTATGTTGTGCAGTTAGACTAGAAGCCGATCCCAATAAAGTTGGTAAAAAGCAGGCAGACGATAAGTAGCAGGTAGACAAAACTTACTTATTTATAGATACTAATAATAATTTTCCCCTTGTATCAGCGCAAACTATACAATGTGTAACACAATTAACGCAAAACCTCATACACCCCAATTAGAGTATTGAGTTAAAAGCATGGTCAAAACTATATTTTTTTAAAGCTAACTATTATTATTAAGAAAATCGTGTTGATCCTAGCATTACTTTATGCATTCAAAATTGAGTCTTATTGCCTTAAAATAAGACTTAATTTTCTTTGGCTCAATCGTCGGATAGTATGGCAAAATACATATTAAAAAAAAAAACCTATGTTAAAAGTTACCGAAATCGATTCAGTAGTCAATTATGAACAAACTGTTTTCAGGTTTTGCACATTTAACGTTACACGTTGTATATGTAGAGATAAACTCATGCGGAGGTAAAAATACTAGCTTGTCGGGAAGCTGGATGCGAACTGAACTATGTCATCATCTTCTTAGTTTTGTTATCTCATCGTATAAGTACTGCACCGTTTGACGTCATCACGTCAACGCCGACTGTCGCTGAAAATCAGCACTGAGGCTCTGTCTCGCTTAAAGTCCTAGCATTATGCAGAGCGATGACCGTTTTGCATATAGGTGACGCAAAGTTTCCCCCAACTTTTTTTGTTTGTGGTCTCTCTCGGCGCCATGTTTACCGCAAATGAACATATTTTCTTTCTTTCTAAATTTTGTGTGCATATCGGGTAGGTCTGAGAATCGGCTACTATCTATTTTTTTTTTTTTGCAAAACGACGTTTGCGGGGTCAGCTAGTCTTATAGGTATATAAAATTCTCGTGTCACAATGTTCGTTCCCGTACTCCTCCGAAACTGCTTGACCGATTCTCATGAAATTTTGTGAGCATATTGAGTAGGTCTAAGAATCGGCCAACATCTATTTTTCATACCCCTATTTTTGTTTTTTTGGCAAAACGACGTTTGCGGGGTCAGCTAGTAATATATAAAATTAACTCATGCCGAGGTCAAAATAGCGAGTTAGGTAGCTGAATGCGAGCTGACCTTTGTGACCTTGGCTGTCAAACCTTCAGGCGGATGACCCTTGTCAACTGTTCTAATTGTAGACCTATGATACTGAAGGCACCGCTTCACAGCAGTCCACCAATAATCTGCGCACGTATACTTACTAATGTACTAAGCTTCGCTCTGTACCAAATTCAACTCACGCCGTCTTCCCTGCTACAATCATTACATACTCCTTTTGCCTCCTTTACGTTTATACATCAGAGGGAAAATTCTCGTAATTTGAAACGTTCAAAATCTAGTCGTAGTCTCACCTCGTAGTCAGTAGGGAAATTAGAGGTATTTTTGATAGATTGAGACTGAGATCAGACTGTGAACGATCTTAAAATTGCGAGAATTGCCCCTCAGATCATATATGCACACCGGTTGGGAGTATATATCATCTGCCTAGCCTTTTCCCAACTATGTTGGGGTCGGCCTCCAGTCTAACCGGATGCAGCTGAATACCAGTATTTTATATGGAGCGACTGCCTATCTGACCTCCACAACCCGGTAACTGGGTAATACGACACCACTTGGTAAGACTGGTTGTCAGACTTTCGGGCTTCTGATTACCCGTAACGACGGTCAAAGATCCACGAATGACAGCCGGGACCAATGGCTTAACATGCTTTCCGAGGCACGGAGGGGTCTCGGTTTGTAAAGATGGTCACCCATCCGCAGACCAACCGCGGCAAGCGTAGCTTAACCTGATCGATCGACCTGTGCGGCTGTTATTATTTACCCCACGGGCTCCGGTTGCGAGTACACTTAAAAACAAAACAAAACATGTGTTTTAATTAAACCAATTACAGGCAATTTTGAATTGTCAAGGGGCCGGTCAGTAAGTAAATGATAAATGGTAAATGATAAATTATTTTATTTCTGTAAGTAGGTTTGTACAAAGACTATTACACGTCAATCATATTTTTAAAAACGAGATGAGGTCGGCGTTTCCTATCTGACTACTCTGAGAAGAAAGGCCGAAACAAACTCAGAGGTCACAGTCTTTTAAAGTCCAGACATAATCTTGGTCAGATCATGTGGAGACCATGTAGATTGGTGTCTGAAATGGTCTTTTGAGGAAAGAACCACACAGATTGAGTGGACCTGTCCAGTCAGTGCACGCATTTGTCAGTAATCATGCAGCTCAACTCAAACTTAAGGAGCTCAACGATTCGACGAACAGTACCAAAGAAAGGACATTTGGGTAGGTCGCATAAATTACTCAAACTGCCAGACCATGACTAAAACTATCTGAGAAACAAATAAAGGCAAAAGAAAATTAACATAATATAATACTTTACAAAGTAAATATTCATGTCACTGTATATGTAAAAATTATCAATATCAAATTAAGAAAGATGAAGCTAGTTGCCCATTCCAAAGCGTAGTGGTTTCCCATGGAAAAGAACGGGCAAGAAACTCCGTATGAAAATGAAGGCGGGATCGCCCACTACGATCCACAGATGCGTTCTATATTATGGGTTTGGTTTCCGCACTTAGTCCTTCAAGTAGACCATTATGCGTGAGCCGTTGGTGGTTATTCCAACCAGCCCACCTCCCTCCAGAATCTGATTAAGTCTCCTGGTCTGTTGAGAACATCTGTGAAAGATCTGGGTATCCCGAGGGTTCCTTACCTAATCTGGGTGACGCCTGTGCACTCAAACAGCACATGCGCAACGGTTTCATCAGCCTCCATGCAAGCCCTGCACAGGGGACTGTCCGTTATGCCTATTGTGTGGAAGTGCTTGTTTAGCGAGCAGTGTCCCGTGATGGTCCCCGTCACCAGGCGCAAGCCTTTCCTGTCCAGTCGCAATAAACGCCTGGTTAACTTGCCATCTAATGATAACATGGCTTCCTTTGACTGCCTGCAGCCCGGTGACGACACATACGTGGCTGGCAAATAAATGAACCACGCAGTGAACGTGGCAAAGCTTTCCGTGCACATCTTAGCAGTTGACGGTCAAATTAACATCTTAACATACTCGATATTCAATATTTATTTACATTTCACAATGTGAACTTAGAACCCTGTCGGGCACAGCAAACTAGGACAGAGGAGGAGAGCTTTATTTTACAAGACTCGCAAGTATCTGAATGTATTTTTAAAAGCCGTTGCCCGCAGTTTCATTCACATCTTAGGAGTACAGTATATGCGGGATTGTCCGAAAGGGTTACCGCTACCCCGGAACATAAAGGGCTAAGGAAGGAACATGTGTGGGTTTTAGTCAGTAAAAGTCTGACACTCTGCTCCACCCAGAGCGGGAGGGGTCATTTGATGATTTCCCATCCACAAAAAAAAAAGGTATCTGAATGTGCAGTGAGTATGACCATTCCAAATATGACCATTTCAACCGTAGCTAATATTCGTAGACCGAACGCTACGGCGTAGCCAATTGCTACGAGCCTCTACGAATGCCTATATTTTATGTGCCAAGGATCTGGATTGGCAAGGGATTGGCGGAAAACACAGAAATTCCTGAAAATATGACCATTTTACCCAAACGTGAAAAATCTATTACCTTATTAAGGGCTGATTTCTCAATTTTCATCTGATAACTTTATTCGAGGAATAATTTTGGCAGTTATTTCATACAAAACTGTCAAACGTCAATTTTATTCCTCAAATAAAAGAATTCTGGCGTTTGAAAAATTAGCACTTATAAAATAAAAACATATATTCTTTTCAACGGTAAAATGAATAGCAATACAGCGTATATCGTTATCAACTCATCTGAATATAGCTAAACATTTTCAAGCAAATTCTGACCATACGCACTAACACATAAGGTGGTTATTTACTTCACATTATTCATATATTTTACAAAAACATCTTTCTTAGTAATATGGACCTTGTGCTTAAATGAAATAGGGTTCCATTTTGATCAAATTGTGTCAGGGAGACATAGCCCTAGTAATATTAACTTGACCTACATAAAGGACTATTATCATTTAGATCGCTGTATGGCATCCGAGGATTTGGATGTGTTAATGAATAAGCATGGATTAAAGGTTTTAAAATAAATAGCAATCATAATTATTTACCCTCTGACATTAATAGTATTTAAAAAATGTATTTAATAATAATTATTATAACAAAATTGCTACCTACTCAATTATAATTATAATTTTAATTGAACAATAATACAGTAATTATTGCAAAATGTTTGCATTAATTACTTCTATTATTGAAAACATTGAAAAAAAAAAAAAACACCCAGGGTACCTCCCTGTGTCCTTTTACCCCTGAAAACGTACATATATCGTCGACCGTAGGTTCAATTGAGGTAAGGGACATTGAATATCTTGTCCCTTACCTCAATTGAACCTACGGTCGACGATATATGCAAATTATCATGATATCACACTATTTATACATAAATTCATTACTGTTTTTATCTGACACAAATTTATTTTTTTATTTTAAGTAGGTATGCACACGTCACGTTGCAGTATAAAACTGATTTACATCCGTCACCTCACACATCAGATCCAGTTGAAAACCAGCGTCAGGCACTAGTTGTCTGGCATTTTTGCTGAACTAGGCCTTTTTGGCGCAGCCGTGAGGCACACTCTCATCTACATCGAATTTTACACTTTTTTATTTGTTTTTATCTGATGTATGTCTCTGGTGTACTGTGTGTCTTTAATTTTACTTTTATTTTTACTTCACTGGTTTGGATTAGGCGTAAAAAGGTAACAAACAAACAAGCTTACTTTCGCATTTAAGCCTCCTCGTGTAGCGCAGTTTGTTCCGCTAGTTACTCAACTGAACCGAACGCTCGGCGCATCCTGGACAGTCACACCCAACACCTTATTTGACTAGCCAATTCTTCCCTTGCGGTGGTAGGGCTAACGCCCGCCTGGTTTGCGACCGGTCCCACCGGAGTCCGGCGTCAAGCAGCCTGCTGTTTCGTCGATGCGTAGGAGTTCCAGTGCCTTAGGCATCTTCTGGGCACGCTCGTTCCATCATAGACCTCATCTATCGCTTTCCATCAGGCGTGATCGAGATCAAGAGCGGGCCAATTCAGCAATAAAAAACAAACAATAATATCCCTGTATTTTTTCCCACACGATTCAAATGTCTTCCCACATATATGAGCAGCATCCGACACGCGTTTCTCATTCTTCCCGACCGCGGAAAGTTTCCACTTCCCTGTATATTTACATAAATCAATCTATATTGATTGGTTTCGCGCGTAGATGGATATTGGATATAGTTGTATATGTTTAAAAGGTTCCTTTTGCGTTTCTTTTTATTAGGTGTGAGGTCTGCGTTGGTACAAAGTAGGTATATTTTATAGATACTTCTATACTAATATTATATAGAGGTAAAATTTGTACATAATAAAGAGTATATCAGCTATCTATCTAAATAAAAATAGAAGCTATTATTCGTTTCTCCAGCCAACAACACTAGAATATTCTAACATATAAACGAACACAGTGGTAGCCATATGCAAATAAATGCATACGATTCTGCACCGTATACTCTGAAGTATGCATTTATTTGAGTTATTCCAATCTGACCCCCTGAACCCCCCCTCCGGATCCCCTGCTAGTTATTATTTTGTTTTAATCTCTGGTTTATCCAATAGAAACTTTCTCATTCCGGTGTGATCCCCTTTTTATTTTGTTTTTATTGCGGACGGATGCCCTCGGGACAGTCACCAACAAATTGCATATTGCATAATGTATTATCTTTCACGTGGAGCGGACAAAAAGCCCATCACACTAGCGCTGGTCTTTATGGAAAATAGGAAATTAGACGGTCGAACTGGGGACGACATTCGGGCTACTGACGACCTGTAACGACTGTCAAAGATCCACGAATGACAGCCGGGACTAACGGCTTAACGTGCTTTCCGAGGCACGAAGGGGTCTCTGTATGTGAAGATGGTCACCCACCCACGGACCAACCGCGGCAAGCGTAGCTTAATCTGATCGGTCGACCCGTGCGGCTGTTATTAATGTATCCACAAGTCGCTCTCGGTTCAAAAACCCTCGGATTCCAAAAATAAACAATAAATATTTTCTATTATTTTTTATAAGCACCTCCCCTCAAACCCACGCGAATACTATTTGTGATCGACCTCTTCACATTGCTCCTCATAATGTTGTATTACAAAAGTTGTTTGGGACAAAAAGACCTTATTTTAAGGACAAAAATACTATTATCGCTGTAATAAATTTCTATCGAGGTCGTAAAATGTTGAGGGTTGGGCCGGAGTGGGGGTAGGTACTGCAACTGGATGACTGTTACACAGTAGCGAATTTAAGGGCTTAAGGCCCTCTTGTAGTTCGGTGTAGACCTAGTTATCGCTAGTATCACGATCTGTATGAAAACTAAGCGTGCCATTTATTTGACTACCTACTATGACGTCACAAGCGCTCTTTCTCACTCACGCTCACCCAGCCAGCAGTACACAGGACTGAGCGCGAAAGTGGCGGCTTACGATTTTTGAACGTAAGTTGGTGCGATTTTTTGGCACACGAATAATTGCTCTTGCATTATCTAGGTGTATCTATATCTATGTGTGTAGGTATGATAACGTTTCCTCACTCCCCGCATAATACGTATCGCGGCATCTCTCTCTCACTCTCGCAGTCTGCCTAGCCTTATCCCGACTGTTTTGGGATGCAGCCGAATACCAGTATTTTACATGGAGCGACTGCCTATCTGACCTCCACAATCCAGTTACTGGGTAATACGATAATCCTTCGTAAGACTGTTTGTCAGACTTTCAGGCTAGATGTTTTCTATAAGTTTGAATGTGGGTCCAGTTATTAAATGAAAATACAGAAAATTATGTGGTCAAGTGGACCCACGGGTCCAGTTCGATTGGGTCCAGTTGACTAAAGATTCAAAGACTACTGACCACCCGTAACGACTGTCAAAGATCCAAGAATGGATAGCCTTGACCAACGGTTTAACGTGCTTTTCGAAGCACGGAGGGGTAAGGTATGTAAAGATGGTCACCCATCCACGGACCAACCGCGGCAAGCATAGCTTAACCTGATCGATCGACTCGGTCGTTTGTTATTACTTAGCCACAAGCCCCAACTTACATAAACAAAACATTTCATTTCATTTATTACATGGTACTTAAAAATAAGTGACGAAATGTGGGTGTGCTTTAAGTAGGTACTCATCTGCCTTACCCGTCGAAAATTAGATACTGGCGTGATGTCACGTAATGGTATATTAACAAAATAAAAAGATATGTCTTTTTTACGCCATACTTACTAAACCAAGTGTGCAGTAATAAAAAGAACTTTTTACTTTATCGTATGGGGTGGTCGTTCTGATACCTTATTACTGGCTTTTGCCATCGACTTCACCCGCGTGGAGGTCGGAAATTATCCCATGGAAACGTATTAACCGGATAAAAAGTATCCTGTGTTAATCCAGGTTATAATAAACTATCTGTGTGCCAAATTTCATCCAAATCTTAATAGAAGCATAATACTAATGTTTGAAATACTATCGTGAATTCATGCAAGCACGCTAATTTTTAACCGACTTCAAAAAGGAGGAGATCCTCAATTGGACTGTATGTTGTTTTTTTTATTTTTAGGGTTCCGTACCTCAAAAGGAAAAACGGAAACCTTATAGGATCACTCGTGTGTCTGTCCGTTCGTCTATCACAGCCAATTTGCTCCGAATCTAATGGACCGATTAATTTAATGGTACACACCGTACACATATGGATCTCTATGACCCAAACACAGACGTGTAACGTAAAATGAACTTTGAACATGGGGGTCATTTTTGAGGGTAAATAGAAAATTTTAAAAAAGTTTCGCAATCTGTACAGCGTGACATATCAAACGAAAGAATTTTACACTACATTTTATAAAAGTTATTTAAGAAAATATACGAAAATTTACCATTTCCCCCTTATCTACTAAGTCTAAAATTTTGAAAAAAATACAGAAAATTGTTCTATACCTATAAATTACAGGAAAACCTATAAAAAGTTTGTGGTCTTAAAACAACAGTCATGGTAAATCTCTCAATATTGTGCGTACAAACTTACATTTTCAGTTGGAATGTATGGGATAACATGATTTTCAACTACAGTGTTAAGTTTGTTCTTGGAATAAATTCATTCCAATTACGGAACCCTTCATTGTGCGTGGTCCGACACGCACTTGGCCAGTTTTTTTTTCTATGTTTGTTAGGCGATATCTCAGCAATTGTAAATCGATTTCAGAAATTCTTTTTTTAATGGATAGTGCACTTTTCAGGGGTGGTCCCATATAAATTTTATTAACTTTGCTTGAGTAGTTTTTGAGTTAACTTCAGTAATACGTATTTTTGCCACTTAATTTATATTGAACTGTAAAAATTTTCAAATTTTCATCTAGGGTATCGTTTTCATGGGTTTCGAGGGTGCTAAAGCCGATAGTGAGGTCAAAATGAAAATCCAAGATGGCGGCTGCGAAAATTTGAAAATATACGCAGCCGCCAGCTGCCTACGCTAGAAATTTCTTTGCACACCCTAGAAAAATCGTCAGTATTGATGAATTTCTTACTGTTTAATTGCTTTTTATTAGGGTTTTTATTAGAGCCGTACATTTTGACCAAGATGTCTACATTAGATAACTTTTTAACATTGAAAGCGTTATTTAAGACTTGGCAAGCTACATTACATAAAATGTTTTTAATGGGATTATTTATTACGAGGCGTCATTTATGATCTCTCGTTAGATGAATGTGATTAGTTCAGCTGGACGTCTTCCTCCCCTAGACAACATCCCTTATCTGCATTCGCGATTTATTTGCCAAAAATGTGAGTTTATGGAAATATAACTTTGAATCCTACACATTAAAGTTCAGTTTACGCTACAAATTCAAGCATTTTTATAACTTTTTGAATAGTGCTAGTCACTCTGAAATCAACTTAATAACTATTATGTTAAAGTTGATATTTGTTTAACTTGATACTAACTTAATATTAATTTAAAACATAAGTTTGAATAGACTTTAGCTACAGCAACGAGTCCTTCACATATTTTAATTATTTTATTAATATGTGGACAAATGGTGTGTGTTTCATGTTTGTTATTTTGGTTTATGGAATTCTTGTATATTCTTAAGCATGTAAGTAACTGTTTTTTGTCTATAATTAATGAAAAATAAAGTACCTAATTGAAATTAAGAGTATAAAAAAAGACTTACTACTAGACTTACGAGTTGTAGGTTCGAATCCAGTGACGCGCATTTTTTTTTGTTTGCCTATATTTTCTTGTTTTTTTTTTTTGTGTAATGAATTTATCGTTTGTCGTTGCACTTCGGTGTAACAGGCTCCCCAACTGCCTGTAATGAAGATCGGTGTTCGTTCGAGCCGAGGAGCCACCGTCATTTGTTTCTATTAGTTTTAAACACAGCTCTTTCCTTTTTACACGCGTTTACAACGCCAGTTTCTTGATTAATGGAATGAGAGTGGAATTTGTTTAAAATATGGGGGTAGTTAGGCAGGACTTTGTTCCCGTGGATACATTGTAAATGAATGCCCCTGCTCACTAAATTCTCTGTTGAATTTTTAACGCCCCAGCTTAGCTCCGAAAGTTAAGAGTAAACTAGTCGCGAGCTCGAACTCGCTGGTGGTCATGGCCAAAAAGCACGCTGTCTCGCCTGGCTTCGTGTCCGGCAGTGCTAGTATCAGTGATGAGCAGTTATACGCTAGTCTACACGAACAACGTGTAGTTCTCACGCACAGAAACACCGTTCCGAACTGACAGGCGCGTAAAAAGATTCGATAAGTGCTTCGGAAAATCGAGTTTTATGAATGAACTACTGCATAAATCAATTACAAATAAAGTTTATTTATCTCTTCGATAACTGAGCTTTGTCGGTACGGACTTGGTTTTGAAGATTTTACAGTTCTTTTATTACTTATTTACACCCAAAATTACGTTAAAAATAGCAAGAAAAACGAATCTTTGTTGGCTCATAACTTTTTAATGGCTTTTTATTTAACTATTCTGTTTCCGTACAGACACAATTAATAATAAGTCAAAACGATATCATGTTTAACTTTGGATGCACAATGCCAAACTGTGCAGTAATATTCTCCCGAAATTTGTATAGAAAAAATATCGAAAAGTGGCACCTTAAGGGCCTATACTACCTCACATGGCTTAGCATGATCCTCCGTTATGTCGAAAATACTGCAGCATTAATTTTTAAATAAATATATGTAAAGTTGAGGATTAAAGTTAAGTACTATGTTTGACGAAAACACGATTTCGTAAAATTTTCTCGATAGAAAAAAAAAATACAAAGTGACCTCCAAACCGAAAAATAAACCGCTGGTATTCAAAAAATACTTCAAATTAGATCATGAAACTTTGTATACTAACTGAACTGACTATAAAGCAGGTCTTTTGTTTTTTTTTTTTTATTACCATTATTTTCACCGTAAAAAGCAAATACCTAAACTATTGGTGCTGCCTGCCGCCTAGCACCGCACTCTGTCTCGCTCTCACTCAGTCCGCGAGCAGTATCGTGCGAGCGAGATAAAGAGTGAATTTTAGCTGAGGTAGTATAGGATCTTAAGCATTTATTTAGGTGTCGTTTAGTGTTAATGAAAACGGTTATAAGAATGATATATCTATACATAACTAGCTGACCCCGCAAACGTCGTTTTGCAAAAAAAAAATAGTGGTATGAAAAATAGATAGTAGCCGATTCTCAGACCTACCCGGTATGCACACAAAATTTCATACAAATCAGTCCAGCCGTTTTGGAGGAGTATGGTAACTAACACTGTGACACGAGAATTTTATATATTAGATTACCTATAAATTATTATTATTATTATTGAATGAGTCTTTGAACTATCTCGGGACCTTTGGAAGGTGTACGAGGGACCAAAGCCAACTCGCAGAGGCCGATTAGACCTTTTCAATTAATTAATGAGGCACCAACCGACGATTATCTCTGTTCGCATTATGCAAGTGCACCCAAGGACAACCCTCGGTTGGTGTAGGACTATTGCAAGATATGGGAAGATATTAGACTAAGGGTTTGGGTGGCTAAAGTGAACTGGTTATCTAGGACTATGGAAAAACTTTAGCCCCTGCCTGACCGATGTTCTACCTATATAAATTACACAGATAAAATGGCAGGGGGTGACTTGCACACTCAATAATGGGTCCCCGAAAATGGCCGCTAGCACATAGTGTCGTAGCGACAAGGCGGCAACATGTCCTGAGGTGCTTATGAGGAGTGGAGAGGTGTTCCACGGCTATCAGGACAATCCTGGAAGTACGGTCAAGATCCCTACCAGGACCTTACTGGAATACTTCCTTCCTCCGAGCACGTTTGCTCTTGCGAATCTCCACTCAAGCCAGCCAATAAAGGCAAGAATGAGGTGGGAGCTCTGTTCCTTGTTATTGTTCACTCCAGCCGGCCAATAAAGGCAAGCCAGAGATGAGGAACAAGACTTCTCCTGGGAGATAGGGTTCGTGGGATTGCTACTGCCCAACCTAGCTCGCCACATGCTGCCCTGCGGGTTTCTGTATCTCTTGTTCTGGCTCCTCATCCTAGATCTGTTGCGGCAAAGTAAACTCTTCCGACACAGGCCTAGAGTTTGGAGCACGCAAGCCCCTCCACGACGTCAACGTAGAGATACGGCGGGCGGTGGGCTTATTATATATTTTTTTAAAATTATTATTAATATTTAGTTTTAATTATTTTTTTTATTATTAGTTATTTTTCGTGTCTGTCTGCGTGACCGCTTAGTTTTTCTAATTCTAAACAATGGTTATTGATGCGGTTTTAGTCACTATTTAAAGAATTTATTTTGAAAAGTTTTCGATCTTTATCGTCGTTTTAATAAGGTTGCTGTTGGCTTGCGGCGATTTACAAGTCTGTCAAAATCATAGTGATCCTTATTGCAGTTACAATAAGGTTGATATTGGGTTGTTGCTGTCAGAGGAATTGTGAAAGGTCTTAAAGCTCAGTGTTTCATATTACCATCCAATTACTGTAGGTACTTTAAGTTAAAATACTCATTTCAAAGGTAATGTTTCATCTTTTTTTTTATGATTTTATTTGACGAAATCGTAATTTTCCAAGCTCGTATGAATTTATGAGCCACTTAAAACCGTTCCGTTTTTAGGGTTCCGTACTCAGTGGGTGACAACGGGACACTATTACTAAGCCTCCGCTGTTCGTCCGTCTGTCTGTCAGAGGGCTGCATCTCATGAAATGTAATAGGTAGACAGTTGAAATCACAGAGTGTTTTTCTTTTGCAATAAATAAAGTAAAAAATTCAAGGGAGTCTCCTTTCATGAAACTTGTTTTTTTTCGGCGTTTATTACCATGTGGTACAGTCAACAGCAAAAGTAGATGTCAGATGATGAAAATCAGAAATTCAATACTAATTAATGAACGGAGTTAACGAAGGAACTTATTACTTCGACGCCACACAGTTCTGACGCGAGAACTGTGTGGCGTCGAAGTAATAAATTTTTGGTATAATTTACAATCACATAACGACACTTCGACGCCACACAGTTCTGACTCGTACTCCGTTCATTAGTATTGAATTTCTGATTTTCATCATCTACTTTTGCTGTTGACTGTACCAAACTCTTCGTGTGCGACTCGCGCACTTGGCCGATTTTTTATATTTTTAACGATTCCGATAAAATATGGGTAGCCGTGCGTCAGCTGCGTAAAGGGCCTGGATATTTGCCTACACAGCATCGTAACGGCTTCAACCCACAGGGTCAAATCAAATTAGCTAGCGGAACTCTACGGACGTGATGGGTATCGATATATAAACACCATAAAATCGATGTATATAAAACAAAGCCGGGTTAGTTACACCATTTATAACTCAAGAACGGCTGGACCGATTTTTATGATCTTTTATTTGTGGGATTTGTATTCGCCCCGAAAAGCAGAAATGCTATTTACTAGTAAAAGTGTCCTATACATGTTTTATAGGTCAGTCTTGTAGCGAACTTTAACACCGAGATATAAAAACTAATGCATTTAGCAAATGCTATTATAAGTTAAATAGTCTACCGCAATGCCTTTATAAGATCGTTATTAGTAGTGAAAGACTTATAAATCTTTCTATATAGGATTACTTTGCTAGTTGGATTACCATGGGTTATCGTATTACCCAGTAACTGGGTTGTGGAGGTCAGATAGGCAGTCGCTCCATGTAAAATACTGGTATTCAGCTGCATCCGGTCAGACTGGAAGCCGACCCCAACAGAGTTAGGAAAAGGCAAGACAAATTGATTTGAGTTTTTGATTTTTAGCTTGACTGTGAAGCCCTTTGTACTACAGACGCCAGCACATCAAACCACAAAAATCTGTCAAATTTCTTTAATAGATTTTCAACTTTATTGCTAAAGCATAAGGTACAAAGTTGATTGGGAAAATTTGACAGTTTCGTGTAGCTTGTTGTGCTGGCGTCTGTACAAAGGGCCTTATGATAACAAAGTAAAATAATGTTATTAACATATTTACGGAATTCCTCATTAAATTGATTAACAAATTGATTCGAATGGAAACATCTTTAGTGACGCAAATTTTTGTTCTTTTATGAGCCTACACTCAAACTAAGGTATCAAATCCAACTTTTTTAACTACAACAAAATAACTTAAACCCTACAAATCTTCACAAAACGAGCACTGTGGGGTGCTCCTTCACAAAACTATTTCAATAACTTTCAATTATAAAAAGTTGCGCGTCTTATCTAACCCCTGTTCCACATTTGCTCCCAAGCAACGTTGCGTTGGGCCAAACTCCACTCATCCAACTTGTAGCTTGAGAAAATTGTGATAAACGATATTTTTTTATTTCTATAAATTGTTTTTTGACATTAATACGCCTTTGAAATTACTTCCATAGTGACGGGGAAGTCAAAAAAATCAATGATATAAAATCGGGGGATACAGTTTTGTGTTGCAGCTTCATATATATCATCACCCAAAATATTCAATTACGAGGACTGTGACGTATCGCGCGCGATCGAGGGGGAAGCGCCGCCATTTTTTAAACATTTTTTTTTTCGGGGCGTTTGGTCCGAGTCAGTGCATTACAATTAGGGATGGGCCGAATTTTCGTTTTATATTCGGTATTCGGCATATTCGGCAGGTTTACCGAATATTCGTATTCGGCCGAATATTCAGGTAAATCACCGAATGCTCGGCAACACTTTGCCGAAAAGTTTTTACTGTATTGAGCCGTGTATGATTAATCATGAGTCAAGTGTTAAATGTGTTACTGTTATAAGGTTGAGTAATTTACAGTGTGTCAATATCATCATATACTCGACCTCCTTCAATCGCTCATTTTTAGGTACACAACAATTAAACCAAGCAAAAAAACTCAATTAAGTAGACTTTTCAAATAAAAATAACCATAACAACCGCACGTGGCGAAGTTTTATTCCTTACTAGAAAATGCAATAACAACATCGGGTACAGCGGGGGTAGCGAGCGGTAGGTTCCGGCGCCAATTCACGTGCTTTGCGTAAACAAGCTCAGACCTATATTGTTTACGTAAGGCAATCAAAAATGCCGAATATTCGGTTCAGTAAAAGGTTTCTCGAACATTCGGCCAAATGTTCATATTCGGTGAAACCCATGTTCAGCCCATCCCTAATTACAATGTCAGAGAATGCACTTTTTGGTTAACAGCCAGACAATCGTAAAAACTAACTAAAAAAAATAAAATGACACACATAGTCCTTACATGCATACTAATTAAAATAATAATAATATAATAAGTCTGAAAACCAGTCTTACCAAGGGGTATCGTGTTACCCAGTAACTGGTTTGTGGAGGTCAGATAAGCAGTCGCTCCATATAAAATACTGGTATTCAGCTGCATACGGTTAGATTTGAAGCTGACCCCTAATTCTTGGGAAAAAGCAAATTTTTGCGTGAAAGAGTAACAAACATCCATCCATCCATCCTCACAAACTTTTTAATTTATAATATTAGTAGGATGTAGTGTATTTAGTATCAGTATTGCACCCGTGCCGGTGCGAAGCCGGGGCGGGTCGCTAGTTGTGTATAATTATATTCATGTGGATCGAGAAATTAGCCCCAACGCCACCAACGTCGGCCAAAGCCAATTTCTTAATCCACACATTGGACAAGTAACGTTTGGGCCAACGTTGGAACCAACATGTAGAACCAGCGTGATATTTATTTTCCTTCTAACTTAGTCGAACAGCCTGTGGGCGTCCTTCGTCCTCCACTTATACTAAAAATGTAATAGATTTTGGATTTCGCAGTAAAGACCTTTTAAAAAGATTTTCTAGAACCTTCTGGGTGTTACTTCGTCTTTTTATTTGATATTTGAGGCTTGTTTTGGTCGTTTTTATCTAGAAGACAGGGCGCAAAGTGCGTAATATCTGCTTGTAAGTTGTACTTGTACTGAGGCAAAGGGTTTCTGGTTTTCTAAAAAGGTTCTGTGTCATAATACTCTCTAGAACATTCCATTTCGACATTAAGGGGCGTTACCATGCACTCTTATACTGGGTCAAATTATATTAAGGGGCGAAACTCCGCAGACGTGATAGGTATTAATATCTAAGCAAAATATAAAAATTGATAATTTTTTTGGGGTTAACGACCGCTGGTGGTTTTGATAATTGAAGTTTGAGCTGAGAAAATCTTCTTCTTTTGTGTTAATGATGATGATGATGCTGGATACCTAATACCTCCGTGAAGTTTACACAGTGAAAACTGATTTGTCAAACTGATATTTCAGATGACACACTACATGCGGTTGATGACCCTAAAATATGATAAATGATTTATTTTCTGTATGCAGGTTTGTACAAACACTTTTACGCGTTAATTTTTTTTTAAACTAGATTTATTTATTTATTTATAGTTAATTAAAACGGCACAGGTCCAATTACATTAATTAACATAGAATTATAAAAAATAGAATAAAATAAGCATTCAAATAAAATACAATACAAAAATCAAATTCAAATTCAAAGATGAGGTCGGCGTTTCCTATCTGAGTATTCTGAGAAGAAAGGCCGAAACAAACTCAGAGGTCACAGTCTCTTTTAAAGTCCAGACCAAATCTTGGTCAGATTATGTGAAAAAAACTCTTCAAATTAATTTCTTTTTTTATCATGTTTAGATATCAATAGCCATCATGTGTGCGGAGTTTCGCTAGCTAATTCAATTTGACCCTGTAGCTAGCCAATATTTGTCAGATCACAATGTGGCATTTGAAGTGTCAAGCAATTTTGAACCATGTGCGGTGTAACTATTACTGTCAAATTTAAATGTCCTGCGCTTCAACTGCCGTGGGTCTAATAGTGTCGCGCTGCTTCTTGACTTTTTTATTGTATTTTGTTTGACATTTCAATTGTATTTTGACATTTTAATAGTATTTTGACATTTGAGTAGTATTTCAACATTGGAATTGTATTTTGACATTTGAATAGTATCTATTTTGACATTTTAATTCTATTTTAACATTTTAATCGTATTTTGGCATTTTGATCATAATTATTATGTATTTATTAATTGCATTTTGACTGAATTGATTTTAATCTTCATGACCTTATTTGCATACCTGCATTCTAGCAAATGAATAATTTGATTTGCAGTTGCGTTGTGGTACAACCCACAAGAGTTAACTTCAGACCCGAGCGCCCCTCCCGACCCCCGCACTGTTACGGCTCTCGTCATCGACGCCCAATTTCACTGTTCAGCAAAGGCCTCAAATCCTTTTCTAAACCCACCTCGATGCAACACTTGCGGTACGCCTTCTGATAACTTCTCTTTTCTCTTGCGGGTTGTTCCTACAAAATTTCGATGTGGTTGCGTTGTCGCACTTCTCGCTGGTATACCTATACCAGCGAAGAGTGGGGCGCGTCTTCGTGGATTGCACTACCTAGTGCAATCCACGAAGACGCGCCCCACTCTTCTTCCGAATCGTTAGTGGTTATCGCTAGTTAATTCCAATAGTGTTTTAGTTTTTTCGATACACATTAATTAATTACCCACTAAAATTAGTGTGTATCAACAAAACTAAAACACTAGCAGAATGTTGCACACTTGTTTTGTAAGCATTAGGAAAAAGAGTGGGGCGCGTCTTCGTGGATTGCACTACCTATAGTTGCGATGTGGTTACTTTGTGGCTAGTGTTTGCAGACAGATCAACTCCGCCTGTGACTGTCGACGCGGTCTCGCTGAAAGATAAAATGATGCAGAAAAAGAACACTAACACAAAAAAAAAAATGGGGGAATGAGCATCACATCCACACAAAACGGCCATCGCTGATGGTTGCGTCGTGGCTTCGACGTGGCATTGATATGGTTGGTATCGCCCACACGGTTGATTTTGACGGCGAAACGTATTATAAACTATTCGTTTTCATAGAAATTAGCACTCGTCCACGTGTTGTCGTTGTGTTTTGGTTGTGGTACGTGTGACCGGGCCCTAAGTCTGGGTCACATAATTTTATTTCAAGTTATTTCTTCTTTCAAAATGCGTGAGCACAGATATAAATAGACCCAGATAACGCAAGTATCACGATCTGTATGAAAACCAAGCGTGCCATTTTTTGACTACCTACTATGACATCACAAGCGCTCTTTGTCACTCAGCCAGCAGTAAACAGCGGGGCAATTGCGTAACACATTATCAATCGGAATCGGTTTCATTTTGACAGTTCAACAACATTCATTGCGTTATTACGTGTTGAGCAGACGAATTTTTCGAACTTATGAAGCAATGGATTAGCAATTTGCTTCAAAATGATTCAGATTCCGACTGATAGTGTGTTACGCAATTAGGGTGCAGGACTGAGCGCGAAAGTGGCGGTTTACGATTTTTGAACGTAAGTTGATGCGATTTTTGGCAAGCATAGTAGTTGCTATTGCGTTATCTAGATGTATCTATATCTGTGTGCGTGACACTATTTCTAGTAGAACGTGACTTTATGTCCGACTACCCACTGTGTGGACCCCCATGGGAGTGCAAAGCAATCCTAACTCCACGCCATCGTAAACCATGGTTAATCCCGTTTTATTACTAGTGATGGGCGTGAGCCGCGGATATTTTTGTGTATCCGCGGGGATATGTGGATACCCCTCAACTATGGGAAATCAAAATTTGATTTATAACAATGAAAAACTAATGTGTCTCATTAGTCACAGTTGAGCTCATATGTCTTTAGATATTTAGAAAGGCCTGTATGTAGGTGGCTTTCTTTTATTGTGGTATGTTTCCCTTTATTTGCTGTGTGTACTTAAATAGAAAACAATAAGGGTGGTAGGCCGTATGTCAGCGGAAAAAACCCAGTATAAGCTGGAAATATAAATTCGTGTTTGGCACGAATATAACTAGCCGACTGTCTTCTCTTACAGAAGTAAAACTTTTGTTAAAATTGGTAAAATTGAAACCCAAATACCGTATTCAAAAATTTAATTTTATCACATGCAACTTAACTTGGTTCAAGGCATCGATATCATACCCATAATAGATATAAAACAAAATTCTGAAGCAAAAATAATTTACACCCAAATCACTCCAAAATACCCGAAGCCCACAAAATATCCGCAAACTTTCGGATACACCTATTGCCCACATCTCTACACAGAAGGGTTAATAGTTTGCCCTTCGGCCCCATCTGGGGACCTCTTACAGACGAAATTTCTTTTGTTTTACCTTAGAATTTCCAGGTAAATAATTTGGACAAAATATTGTGGAGTGTTGAAGTATGTTTTGAATACGTGGGTGATTTGTAGTTTTTTAGATTGCTTGGTATTCAATGGCACTCATTTGCAATAATATCGTCAGGAAACCTAAAATCTGACAACCAGTCTTACCAAGGAGTATCGTATTACCCAGTAACTGGGTTAAGGATATCAGATAAGCAGTCGCTCTATGTAAAACACTGGTATTCAGCTGCATCCCGTTAGACTGGAAGCCGACCCCAACATAGTTGGGAAAAGGCTAGGCAGATGATGATTGTAAGGAAAATGGACTTATAACATAGGACAATAATATAAGCATCGATTCACATCTCTGAATATAAGTCTGATTTCGCCCACCCGTATTGAGCAAGCACGGTGATCAGTTTAGTAACTATTATTTATTAACTCTGGACCCAGGTTGGCCGAAGCAAGGAAAACCAGTTCAGTTGAAGATTCATACACGACTCTGTCTTTGAGTGTAAATGTGGTCCTGTTCCATTATTTGAATAAAAATATTACTTAATTGAGTGCAGCATTTTCTCTGTGTCATTATAGAAAAGAGTTTTCAAGAAGTGAATAAATATTCTGACCCTTGTTCATAACATTTAGATAATCCCCTAGGTAACTGAAAAACTTGTGGGACTGACGTAAACAGAAAAAATTTGTACTACATACCAATGGCGAAAGGTGAATTTATGACAGAGGTAAGCCGGAACAAAAAAAAATGTCAATAAACCGTTTTATTATATTTCAATGATGAATTGACTATAAAGTGGTTGTATTCTGAATTTTCGAAGGGAAGCCGGCGGGAATCGAGTTGTATGGTACCTTCGCCACTGCGTATCATAAAATAACTGCGAGTGCTTTTTGAGGACTGTATGCAGAACGAAAGTTTTTCTCATAGACATTACAGACGCCAGCACATCAAGCTGCTACAATCTGTCAAATTTCTTTAATGGATTTTGAACTTTATAGCTAAAGCATAAGGTCAAAGTTGATTGGGGAAATTTGAAGACTTTAGTAGCTTGATGTGCTGGCGTCTGTACATCCCATTTTTTTTTTTTGTATAAGAACCGCAGCAACCTTAAGTATGGCGCGCAGAGCTCTTTCCGCGTCTATCAAGTGCGTTTTAGCAGTACCTCCACAAGAGATGATGCAGTAGTTAATAAGCGACTGACACAAGACATGTAGACCATCTTGATGGTACGAAGGTCGGCTAAATGTTTTAGATATCGTGCCAGGCGTGGCAAACTATCGGACCATTACAATAGGCTAGTTTCCACCATCAATAAATTGAAAATCTATTCAGTCCGTCAGTGAGATTATTGGAAAATAATAGACACGTATTTTTTGTTTTTGTAAATAAATGGATATTGACAAAGATAAAACGCATCAAAACTCGGGAGTCGGTTCGTGACGTCAGAACGTACTAAAAATTATACCAAGGTGTGACGTATTGAGAATTGTATCTTCGTCAATTTTGGTTTACGTAACAAAAGAAAAAATACGGGTCAAATATTTTTTGATAATCTAACTGACGGACTAATTTGATTTTTTCAGTTGACAAGCCTATTGAGTCTCATTAGCTGTGATTGATCGGTTGTCCTCTTAACCGCTTACTATTAATCCGACAAATATTTTCGTGTCCATTTGATTTGACATGACAGTACCTTGTCAATAAATCTATGAAGATATCATGTAAGTACGTAAGGAAAAATTTAAATCTTTTCAGTAAAAGAGGTGACAGACACACCTATGGGACTAGAAATAGGGACCAATTAGTTCAACCAGGTTTCAGATTGGCTAAAGTAGACTCATCTTTCATGGGGTACTGTTTAAAATGTTACAATAAAATACCCCTCCACATACTCCAACTCAATGAAACGAAATTCAAATCTTGCATAAAACGCACACTATGCAGCCAAGCATATTATAAGTACATCGCTGACAAAAATGCTTGGCTGAACGCTGGTCCTGCAGTGCGATTCTATAACCATCTCACCGTGAAAACTTAGGTGAAGTGAGCGTGGAGTGAGCTGTCAGTGTCATCCTGATGCTAGGGATTGATACTCTTAACAGCTCATTCTAAGCTCACTTCACCTAACTTTTCACGGTGTGATTTTTACAGAATCGATCGGCAGCTCCACAAGGATTCGAAAATATAGTTGGAGCTGCTGAAGATTTAAAAAACTATCTTTGCATTGTATAAATTCAATCTCTTAGTATTGTGTAATTGCATAGCACACGTGTGAGCACTATGTAACTAAACTATAAAGCTACCATTTACTGGGTACGTCTTTCATTGACTTGAATGTGCCCTGGCAGCTGAGTATGTCATGCTCACTCAAATGTCTCGCTGATGGTGGCGTGTGTGTTGGATCATTGGGTTCCCTTCAAAATGGTTGAGCTGAATGGTGCTGATCCATACGTCATGTTCGTGAACGGGCGCCGTCAGTAGGGACTGGTCATCTCTTAGCCGCCACGGCTTATTTTAATTTATGAATTGTTCTTTTTAGTACGAACGCCTTTAACGTGCACGTCTTTCTGCATCGTTCTCACATGTATAATTTCAACATGAATGATGTAACCAAGATTTTTGTAACAATTTTATGATTTAAAAGAGTGTCCGTGGAGTTTCTTGCCCGTTCTTCGCCACAGGTACCTACGCTTTGGAATGGGCACCTTAACAATTCAAAAGTGTCTTAATTGGTTTATTTGAAATAAATGCTTTGAGTTTGAGTTTTTGAGTTGGTTTCGCCAGGGTCGTATATTTACGACCAAATACCACAGCTCGTTTAATCTGCCTTTTTATTTAATTAGGCTGTATTCTATCAGGTATTAATTTTTCGATTCACTGTGCCGGGCGCTGGGGGCACAACAACTGATATGAAGTCGGGCGGTTACAAGTTACTCGTTACAAGGACGTCTGTATGCGGTTTGAAGCTAAGAAATGGGTCTAATGTAACTCCAAGGTATGTAATGTTATCTGTCCTTTGAAGAGAAGGGCCCGGCCACCTTAGGCGCGGGCCTGCGGGCGGAGAGTAATGGGTAACTCTCCGTCCGATCAGGACCAGGCCCGTGCCGGACGGCGCGTACGTGTTCCACGCGCGCCTCAAAGAGATGTCAGCATTAGGAAGGGGCCCGAAAGGGCCGAAGCCTGCCGGGGCAGCGGGATTGTCCGAAAGGGTTACCGCTACCCCGGAACACAAAGGGCTAAGGAAGGAACACGGGTGGGTTTTAGTCAGTAAGAGTCTGACACTCCCTTCTGCTCCACCCAGAGCGGGAGGGGTCATTGGATGATTTCCCATCCACAAAAAAAAAAAAAAAAGAGAAGGGCATACGCAAGGCTAGTAGGTTGACCAACACGTGTGAGCCGTTATTGACCACATACGAATAGCCACATATTTGGTTTTTGTGAGATTAAGAGTCAGCACATTATTCCCTAACCAAGCAAAATCTCCCTTCTGAGCCACACCAAAGACCCCTTCCCAGCTATCACCACTATAGAAGAGAGCAGTGTCATCGGCGAATGTAAAAATTTGACCATTACTTACGTGAAGCTGGCACAGGTCGTTGATATAGATCAAGAAGAGGGTCGGTCTGAGTATACTGCCCTGGGGCACTCCAAAGGTCACTGGCTCTTCATTACTCACCATACCATCTAACTTGCTGCTTCCGGTTAGATAGGTAGTCCTGGAATAATTTTAGGGTAAGACCCCTTACCCCGTACCCCGTACCCATATTTTCCATTTTGTGCAATGCTGATTCTTTGGCCATATTTTATGTTACTTACTTAAATTATTGCGATTTTTTTAAAATAAATCTTCAGTAAAAGTATCAAAATGGCGAGAGAAACTATTTTATTTCGATCACATGGTAAAGCGATTGCAATAAATGTGCTACGACGTAGCAAGCGACGTGACGTCACGGCTACGCTTTCGTAGCAGATTGACTACGCCTCAAGTCTTCTTTGAACATTATTTGCATCGGACGCCGGACGTGTATTTTATATTTCAAGTATTTTTTTAATACTTCTTCTTCTTCGTCCAATCGATGATTCCATTTATGCCTATACTTATAATAAAGCTGAAGAGTTTGTTTGTTCGCACGCGCTAATCGCTAACGGATCGAAGTCGGATATGAAAAAATAATTTTGCATTTAATAGCCCAATTCTCGAGGAAGGCTATAACTTCAAAACGGTGCATTATTGTGGAATCTTTTATTGCGTAATAAATTATAACTTATTAGCCGTGGCTAAATTAAAACAGCCACAGGTCGATCGGCCAGGTTAAGCTACGCTTGCCGCGGTTGGTCTGTGGATGGGTGATCTTTACATACCGAGACCCTGCATGCCTCGGAAAGCACGTTAAGCCGTTACTCCCGGCTGTCATTCCTGGATCTTTGACAGTCGTTACGGGCAGTGAGAAGCTCGAAAATCTGACAACCAGTCTTACCAGGGGTATCGTGTTACCCAGTAACTGGGTTGTGGAGGTCAAATAGGCAGTCGCTCCATGTAAAATACTGGTATTCAGCTGCATCCGGTTAGACTGGAAGCCGACCCCAACATAATTGGGAAAAGGCTAGGTAGATGATGATATCCAGATGTCATGTAAAATAATTATAATCATCCGTTTAATCAATTCCGAGATGCAGCAAAAACCAAGAGCGTCACCGTTTATTCGCACTACGCCAATAATTTTCAGTCTTGCGCTAACAGAACACGTTAAAAAATTTGCGCTAGCAGAATACGTAAAATGAGACTGTCACTGATTTTGACAGTGATGCAAAATCAGAGGTAAAAGGACTGTATTGCGACGGAGCTAAGTACTCGTAATTCGTCTATTTATTTTACTGTATAAAACACGTCTAGCCTCTACCTCCCCTTACAACAGTTGCGGTTGCGATGCATTGTGGCCACCTAATCGCACCCGCCAGAGCGCGTTTTCTCCCTGGACCAGACCATGATAGACACCGAACAATATCAAAGGGAAAACATACTGAGCTTGCGTCGGATGAAAGGAGCATGGGAAAAAACGATGTATTCTTGCAGCGTCAGTAAGATTAGTTTGATTCTAAATGGTAACCAAAGGTGTATTATGTTGTTGTGGATAAAGAAGCGTGTTGTATGCCTGTGGAGTTCTGAGTAAAAATATTATACAAAACTCGACAAAGCAGGGAGCTGACGGACCTCATAGATGGCAAGCTAACCAGAAGATTACTACGTCTGGACAGGAAAAACTTGCGCCTGGTGACGGAGACCATCACGAGACACTGCTCGCTAAACCAACACTTCCACATAATAGCCATAACGGACATTCCTCTGTGCAAGGCTTGAATGGAGGCTGATGAAACCGTTGCGCATGTGCTCTTTTGAGTGCACAGGCGTCACCCAGATTAGGACAGCTGTGTCGTCGGGATTAATAGTAGTAGTAGTAATAGTAATCATTTTATTATCAGGCTACTAAGGCCCATAGATAAAATACACAAAATAGTCATAAACAAGAAATAACCTAATACATATTAAAAACCTTAAAATTATGATTATACACGTAATGTCGGCGTCGTGTTTCGCTGCGTGGTGTCGCGTAACCGTCCTCGGAAACGACGATATGCGACACCTTTCGGCCAAAAGTACTCTTTCAGGCAGGTCTGCAGATGTTGGGTTGGAACTCGTACCACGAATGACTTAAAGTTGATGTTGTGGCGCGATTCCAACCTTTCGACCCTCAGAGCCCAGTTGGTCTTCACTTTAATGGACGCAGCAGCATGTTGGGTCCTGCCAGCGCAGTGCCGCACTGGTTCCGACAAGGAACCTTCTCCTTCTTCTCCACCTTGATGAAACCATCCTTGTCGCAAGTGTCCTTCTCTGAATTGGAGGATTATATCCAAGATAACAATGTTTGGAAACATGCTGGTCCTGCTCCATAGGACAATCTAGAATCTAGACAAAATCAAACTGGTTGCTAATTTGATTTATACATACACATTTTTTTTTAATACATTGTTTTTTACATTCTTTGACAAATGTAACTCACACACTTTTTAAAATACTAGTAAAATTTTTCAATCTTTGTAAATATGTGGACACCATGTATATATCACATAATTGATTTACCAGTCTGTTATATTTTTAATTCTTTTACTTTCTTGGTATGAATGAATGAATGAATGAATGAATTGCACCGATCCCAGCGTGGTTAAACCAGACTCGATTAATCGAATGAACCCCAAGATTCGCACTAGCTTCTGTAGCCTCATGATCATGGTGCTACAGCGGCCATTGCATATCAAGGAATAGACCGGGGGGCGCGGTAATTGGTAAGGAGGACGTGCCCGTAGGATAGGGAAGGATTTAAGAGCCTACCGGATATGCATCCTAGAGCAAGCATTGGACTAGTGGAGAGATGGGTAATTATTATCTATGGATGGGCATCTTCTAACGACCTTGCCGCCAGGCTGGTTCAGGTCGAGCTTCATCGGCGAGTCTTTTGGCGGAGTGTTACTGCTTTCTCGGTTCTTTTGTATGTCATTGTTCTGTTGTATTGTGTTAGATGTTGCTGTTATCGATGTCATCTTCGGAAGTTTCGCTACTATCCGTTTCCGGTTTATTGTAAATCTCACTAGCAGCGATCTTGATCTTACTTTTGTCTTCCGCTGTATCCATCCAGAAATTGATTCCCTTGTCGAAGTACTTCATGTCCTGATTTAAATTGTCGTTCCATGTGTAAATAGGTCGGCCGACCTTCTTGGATTTGGCTTTGTATTGCATTGCTGCATGTAGCAGGTGTGGTTTGCGACGCCTGTAGACATGTGCGAGGTAGCACATCCTATGGTTCTTGATGCGTTTGGTTACTGTTTTTCCGTCTAATATTTCATGCATTTTCTTTTGTCTTGGTTTATTTCTAGAGTGGTTAATCAAGTCCCTCATGATAACTCGCTCATATTTTCTGAGTCTTGATCTGTTAGCTTTAGTAAGTGCCGAAACTTTCAAACCGTGTATCATGCACGGTACGATCACCATTCGATACATGAGTCTGGCTAATTTCCAGTCCATATTTGAATTATTTATGAATGGTAGTAACGATTTGGCGTTTTTCATGGCCTGTTCGCAACGTTTTTTTATAGTGCTTTTTCTACTTAATGTAGATGTTATGTATGTACCTAGGTATTTAACTTCTTCACATGTTGGTATACTTATTCCATTAAGGGTCACGTGGGTCGTTATCTGTGTAGCTTTGGGGTCCCTAATTAGTATTTTTGTTTTTGTTTCGTTTATTTGGAGGCCTACACTGTTTAGTAGAGGTTTAATATGGTATATGATACCTTCTAATCCTTCTAGGTCATCTGTAATAAAGATAAGGTCATCCGCAAATGATAATACTAGAGGGAGTGAGATTTCGCGATCCTGGTCAAGTTTTATTAATTGTGTTTCTTCGTCGAGGGTTCTAAGGACTTCGTCGATGACCAGTGTAAACAGGCGAGGGGACAGAGGGCAACCTTGTTTGACTCCCTTTCCTTTAATAATCCAACTGCTTTGCTGGCCACACCATTTGATGCATGTTCGTTCATTCATGCATACCTTGATTATCCTGTTGGTTAGCGATTTGTTGGTTCGTTGTAATAAGATATCTCTTAGTGCATTGAGGTCGACGTTGTCAAATGCCTTTTCAATGTCGAGGGCGAGTACATAAATTCTTTTACCTGCACGCCATTCTTCGTCTAAGACCCTTTTAAGCGTGAATATATGGTCGTCTGTTGATCTATTGTTTAAAAAGGCCGCTTGGTAGTTGCCCAACTCCGTTATTATCTCATCTAGTTTTTTTAATACGTAGGAGGCGTAAATTCTGTAACCCGTATTGCAAACCGATATGCGGCGATATTCATTCTCATTTTTAGGGCTATTGTTTTTTGGAATTGGTACCTGTACGGTCTCCAACCATGTGTCAGGTACTTCGTTCAGTGTCCAGGCTTTGTTCATGTGTTTGGTGACGGCTTCTTGTAATATTTGGGGCATTGCTTTGTATAATTCGATTACCACTTGGTCCGTTCCGGGGGCTGTCCCGTTCCGCATTTTATTAATGATTGCCATTACGTCGTCCGTAATAGGTCCCTCACCCTGTACTTCGGTTATCGGCTTTTTTATATTAACTGTTGGTATAAGATGGCCCTCGGATTTTTTTAAAATTTGCTCCCATTCGGTCATTGGTATATAAGTAGATCTTTTTCGACGTTTTGTTTGAAGTTTGTTCCTGCTGTAAAAAAAGTATAGCATCTGCATGCGTTTTGCAGGGTGTTTTTTCCCCAATCCATTGAGGCAGGCCCTGCATGCTTTTTGCTCTTCCTGATATTTAACCTTTTGAAGTGTTGCCTGACATTCTTTTACTCGGTTGTGCCTATTTGGACTATCTGGTTGCCTGCTTTGTAGGAATTTAGCCTTTTGTAGGTTAGCAAGAGCTAGTCGATGATCTCTGGAGAGAACTGGCTGAAAAATAAGAGTTTCCTGAGCAGCCGATTTTAATACTTCCGTTATGGTATTCCAGGGTATTTCAATGAGTTTGTCCGTTGAGTTGATCCCTTTATCTTTTAGTTTTTTTGTTATGCAATCTTGGTATTTTGTTTTTGTGAATTTACTATTGAGAGCGGCATAATAGCATTGTTTATAGTTAAAATCCTTGGCCGCAATTGTTGTTTCCTTCGCGGCTTGCTGTTGTCTTTGTGTAATAATGTGTTTGGTGCTTTCTTTCTTGTTTGAAATTCGATTTGTTCTTATTAGACCCCAGATTATTTTATGGTCGGATGTGCCCCTAGCGGCCCATTCGCCTTTAATAAAATCAAAAAGTTTTTCTGATGCATGTGGCGTTATAATGTGATCCAGTTGGGATTTCTGAATGCCCTTTGACCACGTTATCCTGCACGATGATCTCGCTTTTGTCGTTTCTATTTGCAGTTTTTCCCTGTTGACTTTATCCATTAACATTTCCCCGTTGTAGTTAGATAAGTCATTGTGTAGGTTTTGTTGGATCAGCCCTTTGCGTTGGAAACTTTGTGTATCATGTCGACCAATATGTGCGTTAAAGTCGCCAAGAATTATTAAAGTACATTTCCTTGGTTTTTGTCTGATCAAGTTTAATAAGCCTGTGAAGGATCTGTTTGCTATAGATGTACAACAGTTTATGTGAGAATTGATTATATACAGATGAGCAGGCTTGTCATTTTCCCTGTTAACTTGAAGAGTAGCTGACATCGCGTCTGTATCCTTTTTTCTGTTAACTAATTCAATTTGAGCATCTTTTCTGATTAGAATTGCAAGTCCCCGATGTGTTTTACCTGAGGTTCCATAGAGGTGCCATTCGTAGTGTGTAGAGTTGTATGCTCCTGAGTTCATACCTGTTTCTTGTAAGCAGGCTACATGAATGCCCCTAATTGAAAGTTCAGCGTCAATTTTATCTTTTTTGGTCGGTTTTGAGGCCCCGCGGACGTTCCAAGTTGCAATACGCAAGTCTAGGCAAGTGTACTTTATTGAGGTAGACGGTTGGTTTCTAAGTATTGTGAACCCAGTGACATCTGCGACTACTTCTGATAACGGTGTACACATTGGTGCTTGTTGTTCATATTGTGTTAATGAGCTAGCTAATTGAGGGCTGTTCGTTTGAGACTGGGATTTCGTGAGTTGACCTTTCTCTTCACGTGTGTTGTACTGGTTAATTAAAGGCTTATTATATAGTGTTGTTGTGACATTGTTCGATTTTTTCATTATATCTATCGCGTTGCTGTTATAGTGTTTGTCGTCGGTCATGACCCAGCTATCGTAGTGCTGGTCCTTGTAGAGGATGTGTATGTTGCCGGGTACTGGTTCGCCGGTAGGTGAATACACTAGGTTGTGCCTTGTATCCGTGTGCACGTGCAAATTTACAAGATAGAACTCGGCTGCGGCGATTAAGATATCCTCTCCTCCCCAGAACGTCTTGTTAAACTGCTGTGTTATGTATTTTGTTATTCTTTGTTCCTGGGAGAGAATGCTGTTAGGAAGAATTTCTTGTACATTATTTAGAAGGGCTAAGCGAATTCTTTCGTCATCTCGATGCTCTAAAACATATGAAGCAAGATCCTGACGGACAGACACGTGGTCGAAAGTTAAACCCATTACATTATTTATTTGAGGTGCTATGGCCCTGAATAGGCAGTTTCCGTCTTTTGTCATACGCACAATTGTGCCCATTTTAAAAGAAAAAAACTTTTTGTTTTTATGGTATTACAAGACCTGCTCTGCACACATGTGTTGTGTAGCTTTGGGTTTGTGAACCACTATAGCTGACAGGGGAGCTTAACGCTTGAAATTTATGAGCTTCGCTATTTTTTGTTACTTAACCTTTTTTTTTTACCCTTTCGGTCCAATTTGCGCGCGGTTTACAAATTTTACAAGCTAGGAAATAGGTAGCTTGTTCAAGGCAGTTTTGATAATTTAGTACAATGTTAAATTAAGAAAAGCGTGAAGTACTAATTCTAGAGCGATACCGTATTTCAGGTTAAAATAATAGAGTGTATTATTTTGTCCTTCGCTCCTAAATATAATATGAAGACATTTCCTTAAAGCCTATTTATAGCTTACAATGATGTTAAATTCACGCGTGGCGTCAAAAGTCCAAATTAACAACGCAAAACGCAGTTTTATACAGCCTCCAAGCCTCTATCGGAGGTCCCTGAAATATATAATGGAAAGATCTCACCAAATCCACGTCGTCGATATTCTCGGCCGGAAGGCCTAGACCTCAGGCTTGTATATCAGGTACACACGTATGCCACTTTACCACCGTTTTAAGGTGTTTTAATTTGCACCCACAAAAACACAGCAAGCGAAACCCCGTTCGAGTTTCAAGCTCAGAGTCAGCCACGTGTTGTGCACATTGCATCAAGTAAAAACAAAGGCGGGTCAAGACACGACACGTCTGTCCCCTTCGGCGGCCACTATCCGAATCCTACCAGTCTGTTATATTTTTAATTCTTTTACTTTCTTGGTAGAATAAATTTTATTTTAGGTGCATCGCCTTCACATATAATTATATAATGAATGTATACAAAAACTTTTAAAACATTTTAAAAGAGTAACGGTGGAGTTTCTTGCCCATTCTTCTCCACACGAAAACTACATTTTGGAATGGGCGACTAGAATCAATTCTATTTTTTAATTTTTAATTTTGACGTTCTAAAGTGCCTTGAAGTGCCTATTTGAAATAAATGATTTGACTTTGACTTTGACCTCATAGATGGCAAACTAACCAGAAGATTACTACGTCTGGACAGGAAAGACTTGCACCTGGTGACGGAGACCATAACGAGGCACTGCTTGCTCGCAAACACTTCCACACAATAGGCATAACGGACATTCCTCTGTGCAAGGCTTGAATGGAGGCTGATGAAACCGTTGCGTATGTGCTCTTTTGAGTGCACAGGCGTCACCCAGATTAGGACAGCTGCGTCATCGGGATTGCCGGATGCAGCAGCATGTTGGGTCCTGCCAGCGCAATGCCGCACTGGTTCCGACAAGGAAGCTTCTCCTTCTTCTCCACCTTGATGAAACCATCCTTGTCGCACGTGTCCTTCTCTGGACCCTGCCTTTTCAAAACCTTGTTGGGTTTCGACCGGCTCCGTTTACCCCCTTTTGTTTTTTCCGCTAGTTTTACAGACGACGCTATGCGCACAGCTATTATACCATTCTTCTTCTTCTTAGTGTAGCTGGCACAAACGTTTTTGACATCTTGTTGGCCCAAAACTTCGTCACTTCTACGGTGCCGTCGGTGGCAGCGCTGAGGTCACTTCGACTGCATGTTTTGGGACACAGAGGTCAGGGTAGGAGGTGGAGCATCGTTTGCGACATAGCTCCACAATCACAGACCTTCCGTCGAGGGGGGCTACCTCGAGCACTTTACCAGGTTCGAGTTACATCTTCCCAGTTGTATTTGGAGACGGTTTAGGGACTTCCTAGTGGACCACGGAAGGTCACACCCAGAAAGATGCTCCTTTGGTGGTAGGCAGTAATTAGGAGGGGAAAGAGTATCCTGCCACAGTTTGCAACGGGTGTATACCATAGCGTAACACGAGTATGAAAGAGGCATTGAAAAGGCGTTTTATTTGTTTGATTTCGGTGTCAAAGATGGCGTCTATTCTACACGCGGTGAGCGTTGCTAGGCAACGATCCACCTGAGTATTATCGATACCATTTTCGTAGAGGACACCGGGAGGAAAATACCTACTTTATTTTGTTCTTTTTCTCGTTAATAGGTTTCATTATTATTTTGTTATTATTGATATTGTTTTAATGGTTTATTAGGAGTGAAAGCTAATTGGTTACTTAACACGTTGACTGCCAGACAACAGACACAATAGAAAATCTATTGTTGGCGGACACAGTGCGACCGCGCGTAGTTGGAATAAATTATTTACCCCAATAATAACTACTTAAGTAGTTGATTTCTTTTTCTCCCATACATCGATATACGTTACGGTAAATTCTCGTCAAACTTAAACATCTTCGCCTTCTTAGAGTTGTCGTTGGCAATCTAAATGAACTCGGCCCAGAATTCGGCTACGTGTTTGGCGCCATCACCAGCGTCCATCAGTTCCTGTAACGTGCAGCTGACAGGACACGCAGGACAACACGATATTAAGTGTCCCATCGTTTGTGGAACAGCACTACATTTACACTCCAAAGCGGTCACCTATGTATCTCTACCTGAACAGGTTTTCCAAACCGACGACGCTATACTTACCACATTTATTAGTAAGGGGAATAGTAACTAATTTCATGTGTCCGCCTAGCGTATTTTCTTTCAATCAACATTTTACTCTTCGTATCTAAAAACAAGTTAAAGAATTCGTGAACCATACAACTTGTTTCTAACAAAGCAAGTATCGATTTGATCCCAAAATAAACTGTTTGGTGTTGTAAACATCTTTGTTGTTAGAACTTAAAGATGGCGGCTTGAGATAACAAGTGAAAGTTTTCGTAAAGACCTCGTGGTTATGAAACTATTACTGTTGCTAGCAGAAAATTAATCTGTTAGATACGAAGTAAGTATTTTTTTCGGATCAGTTTAAACATTTCGGTACAAAATATCTGCATTTCTAGTAGGTTTTTTTTTTTTTGTTTTCTCAGAACGCTGTATATGATAATTAGGTATGTTTATGGTAAGAACTAACAAACTATTAAAATAAAAAAATAATAAGTAACCTAAACTAAAATATGGCGTCAAAAAATTCTTCCGCATCGCTGTCGCCTGGTAATGTACCCAAGAGACTGGCGGCATTACCACGTTGTATGGCAGTGCTTAGCCTCTAGCCAAGGCAAGGATGTTATATTTTAACCTCCTTGATCCAAGCTAAAAGCCAGCGCTTGGGTCACGGAAGTTTCAACCAGTCGTTTGGAGATTTCGTTGCACAAACCATGATGATGTTGCACTCGAACCCCACGGCCCGAGGGTTTCAACCCCGTACAGCTTGAAAATATAAATATTAATAAGGTTATTATTATTTCTAGTAGCAGAAGTGACGAATTTCTGAATACAACCACTAGTTTTAAGCTATGTTTCCACACAACATAACAGCAAAAATACACACAACAGTTAAATTGCAATTAGATTTTAATTAGGCGTCAAAGAACGGGCAAGGTTGACTGTTGTCGGATTCTATTGATTTCCAAACCTCGATAAAAGGTTTTCTTGTATGACCGGGCAAATTTCTTGGGTGCACGACGTCATAAGTTCGAACCACACCAGTAGGCCAATTCTGCTAATTTAAAACGTTCAAAATCTAGTCATAGTCTCATCTCGGCGACAAACAAATGTCAAAAACTTTTCAAAATGTAGGGAAATTTGAAGTATTTTTGACAGATTGAGCGTTCTTAAAAATTACGAGAATTGCCCCTCTGGACGTTGCACTTTTGCGCCCGCTCCTAGCCTAGCCCGTGTAATGTTTTGAATTTTTGGAGGTCCTCATCATTCTCCTATAACTTTTAGACTATGGATATGTGAGTGGATATCGTCTTTCCCACAGTCTTATCATCAGTTAATAGATTGGAGGTTATATTCGTTTTTTGACCCTTATCTAAAAAAATGCAGATTCTAATGACAGCGTTCTCTATTGTTTCAGGATATCGACTATGAAGGCTTCCGGTGGTTCCTGGACACCTTCCTCGAGGTGTCCGCCCCAGATGAACTGTCCAGGTAAACTATTAACGAGTACCTAATACTAATGTCACACAATAATAAATGAATAATCTACACATAATTTATATTCTAGAATCTTTTGACATTGTATTTAAATCTGTTTGACATCACATTGAAAACTATTTGACATCATATTTAAACCTGTTTGACATTATATTTTAAAACTATTTGACATTATACTTTTAAACAACTGTTTGACATTATTTATTTATTCAACAAGTTGGCACTTTTGAATTTCACTTTGATTGTTAATTTACCATTCATAGTTTTTTGTATCTGTATTTAAATCGCATGTGTACAATATATTCAACACAATGTAAATTGTTTTATGAATAAATGAAATCAAATGAATTGCTTCACAAGGGAATTCTGTCTCACACTCACCATTTACATACTTATCTATAAAAAAACAGAATTATAGTCGTAGACTATATACGTTGATAATTAGATATCTAATAGGAAATAAATATAAAGTTCGCATAATTACCTTATAATGGATAAGGATGAACATTTTTTACTACGGTTGAACTATACAGGGTCAAATTAAATTATCTAGCGAAACTCTACATGCTTGATGGTTATCAATTAATCTAAACACGATAAAATAAAAAGATTTTATGTTTTTTCTTAGGAGTCAATGACCGCTGCGATTGTTGGAACTACAAGTATGAGTTCAGAAAATGTGTTTTATTGTTTTAAGACACGGATACCAATCACGTCTGTGAAGTTTACACAAAAAAAAAAACGTATTTTTCAATTGATATTTCGTATAAATACACCACAGATATAGATGGACCGAGATAACGCAAGTATAAGTATCACGATCTGTATGAAAACCAAGCGTGCCAATTTTTGACTACCTACTATGACGTCACAAGCGCTCTTTCTCACTCACGCTCTCCCAGCCAGCGGTACGCAGGACTGAGCGCGAAAGTGGCAGCTTTAGTGAGTTTTTTGGCACGCGAAGTAGTTGCTCTTGCGTTATCTATGTGTAGCTTTATCTGTGAAATACACTAACAGCGGTCAATGACCCCACAAAAAATATCATCAAATTAATTTTATCTGTTTAGATATCGATACACATCATATCTGCAAAGTTTCGCTAGCTCATTTAATTTGACCCTGTAGATATTACTAATTAATCTGTTGTGAAGTCAAATATTCAATGTAGTGGTACGGTATCTAGGCGAATTTAACGACAAATAGGTTCGAATGACTTTCGGAATCAAAAGATCACAAATTCCCAGACGCAGCAAAGGATACCTACCAAAAACGGTATTTTTATCATACGAAGCGACGCGCGCTTTACTTGCGCAGGAGCTCTCGTTACCATCCGAGATTCAAACACACTTCTGACTTCGCTATTGGCCCCGATTCTGTTGTTCACAAACTAAATTTATGTTCAGTGCATCTTTTTCTTTCTATTTCATTAAGAAAAGGACAGAAGATAAAATATTAGTTTAGTCCTGTCAAATTAGTCAGCGCCTGACGTAAATTTACGTATTTTTAGTAGCAGATTTTTTAATCACGTCTAAACTTGTCTATGGATTATCTGATTTAACAGGACTAAACTAATATTTATCTTCTGTCCTTTTCATAATGAAATAGAAAGAAAAAGATGCACTGGACTTAAATTTAATTTAATTTGTGAACAAGAGAATCGGGCCAACAGCGAAGTCAGAAGCGTGTGTGTTATGTGCTGACGTTACTCGTCTTAACGCACACATTCACATCTTGTTTCTACGCTTAGTTAAAACAAGTAAAGCGCGCATCGCTTCGTGAATTTTAAGAGGCTTATGTTTACGCAATCGCTTGTGTCTCGAGAAATACTCGAGGTAAGACTTATGGTGATTTTAGATACGAAAAATACCCTAACAAAACATGACAACGCCTCCTTCCAGACACCTTTTTCTCTCGTTCGTCCGTCGCGACCGCCGGCCGGCTCTCCGCGAGATGGCAGCAGCTACCTCCACCGCCGCCTGCGCAGCCGTCACGGCACACGCTGACCATCAGGTACGGCAGGTATATGAAACAGTATCAACATCTTGTTATTAAGATTATTATTCTAGCTTTTGCCCAACATTGCTGGAGAAGACGCCATGGTGTCTGGACAAGATCCAGAAGACAGAATTCTCTCTTTCAAAAGTTTGTGAAGCATGTAACTACCTTCATTTTGTTTTAGCACGTGCATTTTTCTGTTATACGCTCTTTGATATATGAATAAGGGCTTCTACACACATGTTCCGGTCGGCACATATGACTCGGTAGTATTTATATATATGTTAAATAACAAAGCCGATCCGAAGAAATTTTGTTTCGGCTCATGCCGATTGGCAAAAACCGTTCGGCAGCTACACTCGCTGAATTGTGTTCGGGTTGTTGTGTTCGAGCTAACCCAAGCAGCTTTCCCGAGCTGATGAAGAAGGTACGTGTCGCTTGTTATCATCAGCCATATTTTAATTACTGTGGGCGTGCTATGGGTAGTTTTGGTTATTCCGCAATAGAAAAATCGTTTGTAGTTCAAATCAGATTGTAATTTACGATCAAATTACATTCATACTAGCGAATCACACACTTACCTAAATACGAGTAGGTAGATACACAATTCAACGATACGGAACGCGACACAGTTTCTGACACAGATATAGATAGACCTAGATAACGCTAGTATCACGATCTGTATGAAAACCAAGCGTGCCGTTTTTTTTTGACTACCTACTATGACGTCACAAGCGCTCTTTCTCACTCACTCTCACCCAGCCAGCAGTACGTACTCAGGGCTGAGCGCGAAAGTGACGGCTTACGATTTTCGAACGTAAGTTGGTGCGATTTTTGGCACGCGAAGTGGTTTATTTATTTATTTATTTAATACTTCAAGCACATACATGTACAGAGGCGGACTTAATGCCGTAGGCATTTTCTACCAGTCAACCTTTGGGTGATGCAGAGACAAACAGTAGTAGGTGCAATCATTACAGGAATAAATATTTTAAATATAAAGATACGCAGAACCCTATGTAAACTATAAATATAATATATACCTAATTACATATTGCTATTGGCTATTGCTCTTGCATTATCTAGGTGTATCTATATCTGTGGTTTCTGAGCACATGTTGTCCATACAATGTCCAATGATCAAGAGAAGCTGCCACACTGCTACTCAGCGCTCTTGTCGACCCCCAGGAACTCAGGCTAGACTCTGTCGAGCGCCGCCTGGCGCTGGCGTCCCGAATAGTCAAACAAATGACTCAGATATTATCTATATTTAACGAAAGAAGAAGAAGGAGTTAACCATAAAATATCAAAAAGGAATACCTAAAATTGTAAAACAACAGGACCATTCACAACCACCAAAAAACTAGAAGTAAAAGGAAATGCAAGAGATAATGCCTACAAAAACCGGTCTATAATCCATAAAGTCTGTAACTCATACGATAATTTAATTGTTAAAAACAAATCATTAAAATTTATTTACGCAAATATTCGGAGTCTGGTAAAGCCCGGCAAACTAGATGAAATAAGATGTGTTATAGAATCATTTCAAACAAAAGTTCATGTGATTGTGCTAACAGAGACTTGGATAAAAGACGAAGATGAAGCTCAAAGACTTGTATTACCACACTATAAACATTACTACAACTACAGGAAAAATTCGCGAGGTGGTGGTGTATCCATATACATCCACACAGACCTAAAACATGAATTTGTGGACGAACACTATGAAGACGGAAACCATTTCTTGTGGGTACATCTAAACACTCTCGCTCTGGATATAGGGGCTATATATAAACAACCAGCAGCAAATACGTCCAAATTTCTTGAGACCTACAATCACCACCTTTCAATAAGAAAACGAACTGTTATTTTCGGTGACCTAAACCTGAACCTACTCAGCTCTGAAAAACCTGTAAAATAATATAAGCAAATGCTACAGGAAAATAATATAAAAATATTAAATAAAATCACTTTAAAATATTGTACACGTGAAACAGCTTCTACAAAAACTATCATAGATCATGTGGCTACCAGCTTACAAGACAATACATTTCAAATGTCAGTTATTGATTCTTCAGCCTCTGATCACAAACAAATATATCTTGAGATAAATAGAATTGAGCCTGAATGCACACAACGCGTACAGTATGAGTCGGTAAACTATTCAAAATTATACACAACCGTAGGAGATATTATGGAAACCAAGCTTATCTTGGACCATGATGACCTAGAGACTACACTACTGGGCGCAATATCTATAAACAAGACACGAAAAACTAAGATACTAAATACACCATGCAAGGAATGGATAAATAGCAAACTCATCACACTAATAAATGAAAGAAACTATTTATGGCACAAACTAAAACAAACACCTGATGATAATCTCCTGAAACAACAATTTACACATAAAAGAAATACTACATTCGTCAATATCCAAAATGCCAAAAATAGGTACTATAGTAAATCTTTCGAAGACTGTAAGAGGGATCCTTTAAAAATGTGGCAATTAATTAACAGACTCTCAAAAAATAAAACGGAAATCAGCAGTGGGCCATCAAAGATTAATACTGTCTCGGGTGAAACTACAGACATCAAAGAAATTTGTGAGTGTTTTAATTCTTTTTTCTCAACAATAGGAAGCGATCTAGCTAACAAAATACCTGTAAACTCTAATAACTACGCATTGCGGACTCCAACAACTAGTAAACTTAAAACAAATCATGATCAATTATCAAAACTAAATCCAACTAATACAAATGAAGTAATAAAAATACTGAATCTGCTAAAAACAAACACTAGTTCTGGTTTAGATGGGATTAACACGAAAACTATAAAATGTGTTAAAGATTTAATAGCGAAAAACCTAACAAATTGCATCAATAAATGCTTAAACGAAGGATATTTTCCTGATTCTCTTAAACGTGCGAAAGTAAGTCCCATATTTAAATCGGGAAACAAAATGGATCCAAGTAATTATAGACCTATAAGCGTGCTACCAGTACTATCTAAAGTCTATGAAAAAGTTCTATATAACCGTCTAAACCAATTTCTAATTGTGACTGACTATCTATTTAAAAAACAATACGGCTTCAGACCGAAGTCCAATACTACCTCTGCGACTGTTGACCTATTGACAAATATAAAGATCAATATCGATAATCGAAAAATAGGCCTAGGAATATTCATTGATTTAAAAAAGGCATTTGATACCGTCAGCCATGAAATATTATTACAAAAACTGGAAGATTTGGGTGTTACAGATACAGCGTACAATATTTTCAAATCATATCTTACAAATAGGATCCAAATTGTTAAAATCGGTAACCATCAAAGCACACCTAGACTTATTACCTGTGGCGTGCCCCAAGGCTCAATTTTGGGCCCATTGCTATTTTTAATTTATATAAATAGTATACATGAAATTGGGCTCAAGGGAGAAATTACTTTGTACGCTGACGATACTAGCTTGTTCTATTTTGGTGACTCGATAGATGTAGTTATGAATGAAGCACAACAAGATTTGGACATCCTACACGATTGGCTCCAATCAAATTTGCTGACCATAAATGCTTCAAAAACAAATTATATTATTTTCACATCAAAAAACAAAAAAATTGGTACCTATAGTCCATTAACAATTAACGGTGAAATAATAAACAAAACAAACTCAGAGAAATATCTGGGCCTACTACTTGACAGTGGACTTACATGGAAGCCACATATCGAAAAAATACAAAGCAAACTGTTATCCCTATCAGGTGCCCTACGGCCCATATCTCGATGCTTGCCCAGACATGTGCGGTACACAATCTATAACTCCTTGGTCAAGCCTCATCTGGATTACCTAATTGAAGTATGGGGATCAGCAGCTAAAAGCAACTTAAATAAATTACAAAGATCACAAAATAAATTAATTAAAACGTTATTTCGATATGATTACCTAACTCCGACCATAAAAATTTATAAAGAAACTGGATTAATGAATTTATCGCAAAGCTATAAATACAACACCTGCATCCTGATTAGAAAAATCATAACAAAGGATATTCACTCACAAATAACATTTACCAAAAATATAGACCACCACAAACGTAATACTAGACAGGCAAATGATATCCGTTTGAAACCACCTAGAACTAGCTATGGAAAAAAGAATATTCTGTACGAAGGAGCTCAGATTTATAATAAATTACCTAAAGACACAAAAGAGGCTAAAAGCTTATCGGTTTTTAAAAAATTACTAAAACGCCACATTTTGAAGGATCTTTCATCAATAGAACGATAAGGATAAACTTGTATAATTTGACTAACTATAGGAAAACTAACCTTAAACTAAATAACCTACACCACCTTACTCACTAGAAAAGCACCATTTTATTTTTAAAAATACTAAAACAATTAAAAAAAAAAAAAAAAAAAACTGTTCAATTTCTCGCTTGTTCAAACGCACTGTGTCATAGGCTTTAATAAACAAGCATTGTTCGCGCCGCCGTAGGCGCGCACTACACACAATCCACTAACATATTTTTTTTTTAACATCTACCCTACCAAAAACGCTAATCGGTTATTTTGTTTACTTATTATTGTATTTTCTCTGTAAGTGATTAATGTAATCTTTTGAGAAATAAATGTCTTAAACCGTATATTTAAAAGGTGTCTTGCAATTTGACGTATTCCTTCCAGGACTTGATAGTCATCATCTGCCTAGCCTTTTCCCAACTATGTTGAGGTCGGTTTCCAGTCTAACTGGATGCAGCTGAATGCCATTCTTTTACATGGAGCGACTGCCTATCTGACCTCCACAACCCAGTGACTTGGTAATACGATACCCCTTGGTAAGACTGGTTGTCAGACTTTCGGGCTTCTGACTACCCGTAACGACTGTCAAAGATCCATGAATGACAGCCGGGACCAACTGCTTAACGTGCTTTCCGAGGCACGGAGGGGTCTCGGTATGTAAAGATGGTCACCCATCCACAGACCAACCGCGGCAAGCGTAGCTTAACCTGATCCATCGACCAGTGCAGCTGTTATCTTTTAGCTACGGGCCCCTCCAGGACCTGATAGTATGGCGCACAAAGTGGGTAATATCATCACGTCCTGAAAGGAATACGGAAAATTACAAGTCAGCCTGTATATTTCATTTACCCGCTTAGCTGTGCTGAATGATGCCAGCCCCGACCATGTATCACCCCTAATTCTTATGCAATTTTAACCAAAATTAGAACAGGGTCTTTACTGCTTAAACAGCTTTCTGAGGTACAGAAGAGCCTTGATTTTATAAGTAAGAAAAAAAAAAACAAACACAGTAAGCTCAGTTTGATTGAACCTCGTGTGTTTTATTTCGTGACGAGTAATTAGGTACTCTATTATTTTGTGACAAGTCAAATGCTTACTTTGCCATTTGTGAAAAAAAATAAGCATGAGATACTTACCAATTATTCTCTTCTAGCTTACAGCTTACAATTTACTAATACAGGATCAAATTAAATTAGCTAGCGAAACTCTGCGGACGTGATAGGTACAGTCACGAGCATAAGTATGTATACACTTGGCTTTATTCAAAGGCGATTTTCTCCTTTATTTTTGAATGACATTTTATGTTATTACGAACATAGTATTTTCGAACCCATAGGTTTATGTAAAGTGTCGTATTTCAACGTTGCAATCGTTATTTCACGAAAAAATCACAATTGAAAGTCGCCAAGTGTTGACATATTAGTGCTCGTGACTGTACTCATCCATTGATATCTAAACACGATAAGATAAAAATTAAAAGGATTTTATGATATTTTTTGGGAGCACAGCGACCGCTGCTAATGTTGTAGAAGTAATAAAGAATGAAAAATAGATTTATTTGTCACAGAAACACGTGTAAACAAAAATATAAAACAAAATAAATAATTCTAATAACAGGATAAATAAAAACAGAATATAGGGGTAGCGGTAACCCTTTCGGACAATCCCGCTGCAAATTCCACATCTAAGAGGGAGGAATGGGGGGAGGGTGAAACTTCACGCGGACGTAGTCGCGGGCAGAATCTAGTAGATCTATAATCACGAGCACAAAGCAAAAATAGTCGACGGCTGCACGTCATGACTGTGACAAGAAGGCTTCCACTCAGCATGATGCTGTGCTATCAGATCCACAGCACAGCGCTGATTTTCAATGGTTACCCGAAGTATGAGTTGAGAAAATCTATTTTATTTTGTTTTATCATATTTATATAGGTATCTATACCCCATCACGGCCTTTTGAACTTTACACAAAAAACGGACTTTCAAACTGATATTTCAAGTTAGTAACACTAACTGCGGTTGATGACCCCACAAAAAAAAAATATTAAGTATGTCGGAGATGTTCAGGGATTTTTATCCGAAATTCCATCGGTGTCCGCCATGTTACACGTGGTTGGGTAGAATCAGTGCGCACACCCAGCGCGGTCGAACTCTGAATGTCAATTATGTCGCTAAGCTAGCACACTGGTCTCACCTTGGCATTTGACAGATATCAAACGCCACACGCGACAGTTTATTGACAACCCAGACTCGAACTACTGACTCAATGACAACGGTTATCGATTTGATTAATCGAGTAAGGTATCTTAAACGCTAATAGATGGCGCGACTAGTACGTAAACAAACATTTTACTTCACTCCTCCGACAAGTATATCAAATATTTTTTTTATTTCATCATATTTAGATATCGATACCCATCGCGTCTGCGGAGTTTAGCTAGCCAATTTAAAATAACCCTGTATATAATCTTGCTAATCATGAATTAATATTCACGCTTGACGTCATCTGGGTGGGTGAGCTCCAGATTTCTATCAGTAGTAATCTAATAAAATAATACTGTCATCTTCCAGGGTAAGATGAGCTTGGCATCCAAGATCCACGGCTTGGCGGAGCGCTTACAGCAGCTCGGCAGGAGTTCGGGAGATTCCGTCGATGGAAGTGATAAGGGATCTAGAAGTCGAACGGGTAAGTTGTTGTCACGTTTTTGAAGAGACATTTTCATGTTGGCTCAATATCCTAACTCAACACCATCTATATCTATACAAGTTCCAAACAGAAGTGTTAAACACATGATCACCAAAACAGCTGTAAACTTTCATAAGACTTAGTGCTTGGCCAGACTGGCAGCGAGGGCGTGGGGCGAGCACGGCGCGGCGTACTCAATTATAAGGCCGCTGCCTGGAATTTTGTGGGCAGCGGGGCGGCAGCGGCGGCGGCGCGGGAGCGGCAGGATCTTATGCGTACATGTAAATGGACCGGTTCTCGAAAACAGCGGCGCGGGAGCTGGCAACGACCGCCCGCGCCGCCGCCGCTGCCGCCCCGCTGCCCGCAAAATTCCAGGCAGCGGCCTAAGAACTTCATTCGAGTGTCCATAGTGGGCACGCGGGCGTGGTGAGCGGCGCGAGCTGCTCGGCGCGGGGAGCGCGTGGGCAACTCACGCCATAGCTCGTTCATACAAGTGTCCGCAGTGGTTGCGCGGGCGGCCCGTGCGGAGACTGGGGTTCTCAAACTAGTTCGAGCTTAAATAAGTCTTCTTCATCGTTATATTTTGACAAACAATTTTATTTTAGTTATTGACATTGATTATCGCTAAGATTGTGACCAGATTTTGAACGTTTTTATTTAGAAAAATTGATCTTCTGTTCTCTTACATATCTCACACATTGTGTGTTCCAGGGAGTGTCCACCCGATGTTCACAGTCACCACGCACCCCTCATACTCCTCCCACGAGCTCTGCTTGGACAGACGTAACGAAACCAGTCCCAGTCACAGTCAGATGTCTCGAAACTCAAGCCGGAAGAGCAGCAATTCGCTGAGGGTCAACCAGTCCACAAAGATCGAAGGTAATTATGATGAAAAAGTAGCGCCTCGTAGTTGACCGCTCTTTTGAGGACATCATTTGAAGAAGTATGTACCCATTTCTGCTGAATACAGCGCTTTATGCTTGTCAGCAGCAGTTCAAAACCAATGAACCAATTTTGATAATTCTTTCATTAACGTGATCTACATATTTTAGGAAGGTTTTAGTATATAATACATTAAGTAATTAGGTATTCTTATGTATGAAGTTAAATGCTTAAATGGCGTCCGGCATTTCTATGCGAATTTTGATGATTCTTCTAGTCGGTGTATTCAATTCTTCAATGCACTAGTGTTAATTGAATTTGTGTGGGGTACTCGTATGTACAACTAAAAATTGAAAAATAAAAACTTTTTACAAAAAAAAAAAACAACCGACTTCCAAAAAAACACAACAAACTGAAAAATAACTTTAACTTCGGAAGTCAGTGTCAACAAACCGAAAATGCGGAACCAACGACACCGGCTTCCGAAATTAAAGTAATTTTTCACGTGGTTGTGTTTTTTTGGAAGTCGATTGTTTTTTTTTAAGGATCATTTGGCTCAAGTTCTATTATGATAATGCCGCTGCAGCCGTCCATTACCGTTTTGTCATGTTATGTTTTTTGTTTACAGATTTCAGGCACCTAATGAGACGGTCTTCAACTCTCGAAGTGCATACAGCTAGGGTATCACTCAAAGACATCGTTTGCTACCTATCCCTGTTAGAAGCAGGAAGACCTGAAGACAAACTGGAGTGTGAGTAGATAATATGCAATGGTCACGAAACTTCTTTCTTTGGTAACAAAGTTAATGCTTAGCACCACATATATAGATACACCTAGATAACGCAAGAGCAACTACTTCGCGTGCCAAAAATCGCACCAACTTACGTTCAAAAATCGTAAGCGGCCACTTTCGCGCTCAGTCCTCTGTACTGCCGATCGAATCTATAAAAATCTCACCGTGATAACTTAGGTGAAGTGAGCGTGAAGTTAGCTGTCAATAGGGGCGATCCCTAACATCAGATGGAATGACAGCTCACTTCACTTAAGTTATCACCGTACTAGGTAGTCAAAAAAATGGCACGCTTGGTTTTCATACAGATCGTGATACTTGCGTTATCTAGGTCTATCTACAGGGTGCATTTGATATCATGGGCATTATTTTAACCTAAGGTACTACTTATGATACTAATTGCATTAGGGCTACTATTACGCAAATCAAAAATATTATTAATGCAAGTATGGAAAACCTTAAAATGTAGTAAGTCATACAAAGTATCAAATTAGTTGCGCTTCTCGATAGCAAATGCGTAGGTACACTACGCCGTACGCGCGTCATTGGGCGTGAATTCTTTGACCCCGCCCGACTCACGTGACATTCGTAAGTTGCCAATGAATTGATTCATAATAAATTCCAATTTTCCCTTCGTACTTTGCCGGCTTAGGACGGTCAAAACTACGTCAACTAACATACATTAAAAAAAAACATTTACGTACCTAGCTTGTGGATTGTTTTGAAAAAACCTTATTTGTCGGTAAAGTGACAGAGGGTAAACGGGTGCTCTTCCACGAGCTTGTGCATGTGCTGGCACGTGAAAAGACGAAAAATCCAACAGGTTCTGAGTGGTTCTGGTGGAATGAGACCCCGTGAAGGAATAGGGTCGTTCGGGTAGCGCCGATGGAACATTTCACGAGTTCATACTAAATTTCTTGCGCGATCGTAAATTACAACCATTTGTGGGTATTGTTGGTTGGTGTACCTAGCCTGCACATTACGCGGTCGAGGCATCGTGTACACAAACACACACACAACACACAACTACTACACTAACACTTAATACACTGCAATCCAAGCACCGTATGACGCGAGCGGCGAGTACGGCGATTACGTCACGGGATCAATAAATCAATTACGCGTCAATGCACCTGCGCAGTCGTTATGACACTGGTTCCGGGTTCGTGACTTCGTGTTGCGGCGGGAAGCATACCCCGCGCGGGGGTGATATTCGTATTTTTGCGAGTGAGGGAGTGGGACGGAGAGAGTTCAGGGAATCCCGCCGGACGGAATGTCTTGTAGCCCATTGTTATTATTACTTGTAAGGAAAAACCCGCGCGCGCGCAGGTGATGTTTGTTTACATTTCGCTTTGCGCTGTACTGCGCTTTAAGATTTTGATATTTCAACAATTATTGGCGTTAACGAAGTATTTTGTTTTAATTACTTTAAGTGTTTATTTGCAATAATAAGCCTTGTGCAATTTGACTTACTACATTTTTAAGGTTTTCCTTACTTGCATTAATAATATTTTTGATTTGCGTATTAATAGCCCTAATGCAATCAGTATCGTGAGTAGTGCCTTAGGTTAAAATAATGCCCATGACTTCGATTCCACCCTGTATATCTGTGCTTAGCACCCTCTGACTTTAGATGCTCATAATGAGATGTTTCGGCTTCTGCCGCTGTGTAATGTTTATGGAAAGGCTTCAAATAAAATAATGGAGGTAGCGTAGACTGGTATTTAAAAACTTGCAAGTTACAAAACCTGATATATTATGATATAAATCTGTTTTTTTGACGAAAAATGAGCGACGTCCGAGATGGCGGGAAGATCGGCGCGCATGCGCGGTCGGCCAACGCAGGCATGGCGGTAGTAAGTCCTGCCGAAGTGCGCCATCGGGCGCTGGCGGGGCCGTTACAGAGATCATTGGCACACTACTCAAACTAATGATTGCTAAAACAACAGAATTGAATAGCTTAGTTATTTTCCTTTAGTTCTTGATTCAAAACTATAGAATAGATTTAAATAGTATTCATATTCATATATTATTTGCATTTCATAGTGTTGTAGGGCTCTTACAATGGCTTAAAGCTAAGGTACAATAAATCCTATGCTATGAACCCTGCACGGCAAAGCAAAAAAAGTAAAAAATTAGTTCTTAATATTTTAAGAACTTAACAATAACCAATTTTTAAAATATGTTATTAAAATTTTACACATAAATATAACATTTTATTTTATTCAGATCAGTCTGTTATAGGTTGTGGTACAGTCAGCAATGGATATAAGTATGCAGGGTCGTCGAATATAGCTGAAGTTTAGTAAGAAACCGATTGATGTTTTCGAACAAAATTTAATGTAATTAATAGAAAACAAACAGTTCATTTATCATTCGGTTTCTATTCGGACCCTGCATCCTTATCTCCTTTGCGGACTGTAAATAATAATAGTAGCATTGCAAGAACTCACAGACAAAGTACCACATAATCTTTTTGAGCGTTGAAAATCGGTTCAATTATTTCGAAAGACCAGATTTAAAATCAGTACCTTATATTCGAATTCCAGTTATGTTTCGCCTCTACGACACTGACGGGAACGGCGTACTAGACACGAATGAGATGGACTGCATCGTTAACCAGATGATGACCGTCGCTGAGTACCTGGGTTGGGAGACTTCGGAGCTTAGACCAGTGAGAGAAATAAAACATCATACATTTAACGAGACCCCTCCGTGCCTCGGAAAGCACGTTAAGCCGTTGGTCCCGGCTGTCATTCGTGGATCTTTGACAGTCGTTACGGGTAATCAGAAGCCCGAAAATCTGACAACCAGTCTTACCAAGGGGTATCGTATGACCCAGTCACTGGGTTGTGGAGGTCAGATAGGCAGTCGCTCCATGTAAAATACTGGTATTCAGCTGCATCCGGTTAGACTGGAAGCCGGCCCTAACATAGTTGGGAAAAGGCTAGGCAGATGATGACATTACATTACCATCCTATTTTACTACTTATTTGGGTTGAATGTTGGTGAAATATGATGTGGATTTGTGACGGAATGGTGACCGAGAGTTTGAAAAGACTGAGGCAAGATGAGTCAATGTTATCATTAACCTTGTGGGCAGTAGATAACCAAGAAATAATATGATGTAAAAGAAAGGAAAATGGATTCCCATCAATAGTGCAATTATATTACCTAACTAACTTTTTTTTGCAGATCCTACAAGACATGATGGTGGAGATAGACTACGATGCTGACGGTACCGTATCGCTAGACGAATGGAAGCGAGGAGGGTCAGTAAAAGTTATTTCAATGTTTCTTTAAATCATTCAAATAAGGCTACTTTTTATACGAAACCATTTCAGTTCGAAAAAACAAGCCTAACCGAATAGAATTTTAAACCTCAACAATAATGTAAAGTCTTCACAATCGTCCACTGAGTCAAGGTTGTTTATGCGGGTTATTTCGTTTATCCACCCCAAAAAATCCACTCTAAGGTCCTAAACTCATGTCCGCGAATCCACCGTAGGCCTAATTGGATAAACGGAATTTATGGGCTTAGGGTAGATTCTCGACAGACGTTTCCGCGTAACTAACTACCTTTGCAAAAACAATAGACTCTTAGACTCGACGTAAAGGAACTTGACATAAACGGAACCATTGGCTTAAGCTGGTTATTTCTTACGGAATAACCAGCTTAAGCCGCGGAGAACTCAAACTCAAACTCAAAGCATTTATTTCAATTAAACCATTTCCAGGCACTTTTGAATTGTCAAAATTAACTAGTCGGTCAGTTAGTCAGAAAGTTGAAGCTAGTTGCCCATTCCAAAACGTAGATCTCTTGGAGAAGAACGGGCAAGAAACTCCAAGGACACTCTTTTAAATCAAGATATTACAAAATCCTGAGTACATTATTCTTGTTGCTTCTATATGTGAGAACAATGTTATGAAGAAACAATTCAAAATAGGTATAAGATTAAAAAGGAGCCCTGGCAGCTAAGAGATGACTAGTCTCAACTGACAGCGCCCTTTCACGAACATGACGCATGGATCAGCACCATCCAGCTCAACCATTTTAAGGGAGCCGAACCGAGAAGGAGTGGTGCATCTAATTCTTATCACAAAAGTTTTGTTTATGTGTTAATTGAGGAATTGATGCATCCGCTTATATCCAGCTCTTCTCGCTAATTAATTATTTTTTTCGTCCACAGCATGACGACTATCCCCCTACTCGTCTTGCTAGGCCTGGACACGAACGTCAAAGAGGATGGAGAGCACGCGTGGAGACTCAAGCACTTCAGCAGACCTGCCTACTGCAATCTGTGCCTGAACATGCTGGTCGGGCTGGGGAAAAAGGGACTGTGCTGTATTTGTTAGTATTTTGGTTAGATTATTTTTTCCGGTCTACATGAACTACAGTTTTCTTTTACTGTCTGAGCTAAAGATAAAGATAACTTTATTTGTCAAACATGAGTATACATGCAAATTAAGCATGCAGGATGTCACAATATTAAAATTTCGTACATACATGTTTCACCGTAAGGCGTACAAATTTATAGTGTTTACAAGTCAGTAAAATAAATGAATCATAAAATATCACAAAACTTAACTACTAATAAAATAAAATAAAAAAAATATCAAATCGTGTCATTAAAAAAATAATTTATATTATAATAACACTTATCTGTTAATAAATCTCGAATCTTTTTTTTAGACAAATTTACCGGCAGTGCTTTATACGACTGTGTTTAGTTTGACCGGTTTGTATTCTTTTAAGAAATTCCGCCGGCTATTCCGTTTATTCACCCCAAAAAATCCACCCTGAGGTGGATACGCGGAAACGCATGTTCGAGTATCCACCCTAAGCTTATAAGTTCCGTTTATCCTACAAGGCCGAGGGCATAAGGAAGGGGCCCGCAAGGGCCGAAGCCTGCCGGGGCAGCGGGATTTTCCGAAAGGGTTACCGCTACCCCGGAACACAAAGGGCTAAGGAAGGAACACGGGTGGGTTTTAGTCAGTAAGAGTCTGACACTCCCTTCTGCTCCACCCAGAGCGGGAGGGGTCATTTGATGATTTCCCATCCACAAAAAAAAAGGGTGGGTTTTTTAAAATGCGTTTCCACGTATCTACCATTTTTTGGGGTGCATAAACGCAATAATCCAATTCCGCGAATCTAAACCTGTTCACATCATTCACCAGTTATTAGTAGTAGTTTATTTATTGAATTATGGCTGATAGTTATTTTTTTTTGTTGTTTGTGTTTTTGTAGCTTCTAGAAGCCTCATCATTTTATTTGTTGTAAAACTATTTATTTATATACAACGACAACACTATAAACAAAAAAGCCTTAATTACAATTTACAGTGTAACCTCCTTACAAATAAACGTTGTATGGCGTCTGTATCATCTGTGGTCTGTAGTTACACAACGCTTTGTCTTCTTAAAAAATATACATTGCCATCAGTGTGATATCAAACTAACCAAAGTCACAGTGTGATAAAATAGAGTACTCTTTATTGTAAAACCGATAGAGTACTCTTTATTGGAAACGCCGACCTCGTCTCGTTTTTAACCGACTTCAAAAAAAAGGAGGAGGTTCTCAATTCGACTCCTCAACAATTAACGTCCCTGCATCGGGAAAAGCAATATTTTGTAAAAGGTGATGAACAGTTGACATTAGGCTATTGTAACTTAGATAAGTTAGAAACTGGCCCACTAAAAAGTGTAAAATAAAAAACTTTTTTATAAAAAAAAAACAACCGACTTCCAAAAAAACACTACAAAGTGAAAAATAACTTTAATTTCGCAGGTCGGTGTCAATAAAAGAAAATGCGGAACCAACGACACCGACTTCCGAAATTAAAGTTATTTTTCACTTTGTAGTGTTTTTTTGGAAGTCGGTTGTTTTTTTTTTTATAAAAAAGTTTTTTTTTTTAAATATGATTGACGTGTAAAAGTGTTTGTACAAACCTACTTACAGAAATAAAATCATTTATCATTTATCATTTGTACACCATTATATATTATATCTAAGTATCTGTTTGTGTTTTAATAATTGTATACATACGTCTACGTACTCAATAATCATTAGATTAGATTAGTCTTCTGTACTCCTTCTGAGTCTTCCTTCTCTCGTCCCAGTCTGCAAGTTCACAGTACACGAGCGTTGCGTGCAACGCGCACCGGCGTCGTGCATCGCGACGTACTCCAAGTCCAAGCGTGCGCCCGCCACGCTCGCGCATCACTGGGTCGAAGGTATGCGCTAAATATTTGTTTTTCATATCGTTTTGACCTCAACACATCCTGCCTATCGATTCTGTAAAAATCTCGCCGTGATAACATAGGTGAAGTGAGCGTGAAGTGAGCTATCAATGGAGGCAATCCCTAACATCAGGTGGAATGACAGCTCACTGCACCTTAGTTTTCACGGTGAGATTTTTACAGAATAGCACGGCTGAATCGAATCCTGGATGAGTTGAAATTAAGCTACATATTTATTTTTAGGATTCTGTACCTCAAAAGGAAAAACGACACCCTTATATGATCGCTTCGTTATCCGTCTGTCAAGATCCTTTTTCTCAGGACGTGTGGAGTTATGATGTTGAAATTAATATCAAATACTCAGGGCTGCAATTCCTTGAGGCAGTTAAAAAAACAAACTTCTAAGTCGACGCAATCAAAAGATAAGGGCTTTTATGTTCAGTTTATACCGTATATTTTGAAACTTTCAAGGGAATCAAAACCTATAGGGTAGTTCCCGTTGACCTGGAATCATGAAATTTGGCAAGAAGCAATGTCATGTAGTACTCAAGTAAAGGAAACAGTCCGAAAACCGTAAATTTGTAGTTACATACCTACAAATTTGTACGGGACCTTCGGTGCTCGAGTCCGACTCGCACTTGACCAGTTTTTGAGAATATTTTATCAACCATGCAGGACACAGATCAGAAGACCAATTCTCGTAATTTAAAACGTTCAAAATCTAGTCGCAGTCTCATCTCGGCGACAAACAAATGTCAAAAAGTTGTCGTAACGTAAATTGGAGGTATTTTTGACAGATTGAGACTGAGATCAGAGGGGCAAATCTCGTAATTTTAAGAACGTTCACTGTCTGATCTCAGTCTCAATCTGTCAAAAAATACTTCTAAATTCCCTACATTTTGACAAGTTTTTGAACGTTTAAAAAACGTTTTTAAAATTACGAGAATTGCCCCTCAGAAATGTAAGGCCATATTTTAGTGTGATGCAGTGATACAGACCATCAAACTGAACAACTTTCTCCATAGGACCAACATCGTGAAAGCGAAAAAATAATCAGTTGTTTCATAGAAAAGTGCAACACCTACGCTATCAACATGTATGGAGGATCTGTTTTTTTTTAAATAGCCGACGAATAAATTTCATCGCAGAGGGGTTCAGAATCATAACACAAAAGGTCTTTCTTGTGATGGTTCTTCAGTGAAACTGTGGCGTGACGGTGCTTCCTTACCCAAACCATTCGTTCCACCCGCTGAAGACCTCCCACCTGGACATGCGTTACCTTGGCTAACCTGGAAGTCTTTAAACAGACTCCGGACCCAGGTTGGCCGAAGCAAGGAAAACCTGTTCAGGTGGAGATTCATAGACGACTCCGCCTTGGAGTGTAAATGTGGTGCTGTTCCACAAGCAATGGGACACTTAATATCGTGTCCTGCGTGTCCTGTCAGCTGCACGTTACAGGAACTGGTGGACGCTGGTGATGGCGCCAAACAATTAGCCGAATTCTGGGCCGAGTCCATTTAGATTGCTATCGACACACTAAGAAGAAGATGGTAACGTTGGACGTCGATGTGTGTCACACAAATATTTATTATTATTTCGACACAAATATCTTCTTGTTAATTTTCAGGGAACTGCCACGGCAAGTGCGCGCGATGTCGAAAAAAGATCAAGGGTTATAACGGAATCACTGGACTGCATTGTCGATGGTGCCATATCACTGTGAGTTTATTACCAGTACAAGCATTTTTTGCATTTAGTTTAGTCCTGTCAAATTTGTCAGGCGCTGACACAAATTTGACAGGACTAAACTATATTTATCTACTGTCCTTTTCTTAATGAAATAGAAAGAAAAATATGAACTGAACTTAAATTTAATTTAGTTTGTGAACAACAGAATCGGGGCCACTGTATAGATAATTTAATGGAGATTAATTCTCCACTTTTCAAAAATTTATTTAATGCGGTAGAAATGAAAAAAAAATATCAAATATTTCTTAAAAAAATCCCGTCAATCAAGTGTGAAACCTGAAAACATTGTAGCTTGCGAAAAAAAAATTTTTTTTAATAGATTCGTTTCACCCTGAAGAATCCTATTGAAAATGACTCTTTTATTGAAAGTAGTTTAATTATAATTAAAAAAAACTAACGTATATATTATGGATATCTATGGTTTTTTATACTATCAAATGGGCATTATGAATCGTGCACTTATTTAATTTTTTTTTTTGTACTACTGGTAAACTTCTCTTGTAGATTGGGTTAGTTAAGACCACGATTCGATCGAGAGGTACTAGCTATTCTTGCAATCTCAGAGATGTAACGACATTATTTTAATAAAAAATAAAAAAATCTTCATTATCTTTCATAAGGTTGTTTTTAAAAGATCGGTCTTAGCGATACGAGCGCCCATTGTTTCACCCTCTGTAAAATTTCTCCATTTATATTTGGAATTTATAATTCTATGCTTGATTATTGCAAGAGAAGAGATCCTCATGAATCCTCTAGCTTCGATTGGTGGGTCTATTTGTCATATTCTCAAACATATAAAGAGATTTGCTCATGTATTTACGCTCCTAGAAATTATGTATTGCAAAGCTCTAGCAAACTGTCCCATAAAGACCTAAACATTCGTAGGAATCACGTACCCATTTTCAAAAATAATTCTTTATTTGAATACGCCGTGCTTTTAAAACCGATGACATAAACTTCAACCGCCACACTACTGTCCCAGCTGCACAACCGCTGCGTGGGCGCGGCGGGCGGCGCCTGCTCGCTGGGGCGGCACGCGCGCCACGTGCTGCCGCCCACGGCCATCCGCCCGCTCGTGCTGGACAGGCAGCGCTCCCTGCCGCACCGCCCGCAGCACGACCAGGTAACTAACTCTTACGAGTTGTTTCTAACACATGTGTTCTCCCTTTTTGACATCATGTCAAATCTGAAAGCTATCACTATCAGAAAATATGCTATAGACCAGAAACCAAGCGAGAAACCTGAGGACTAAAAGTCCGCTGAAAAAAATTTGGGTAGTATCCTTACTTAATAATATTATAAATGCGAAAGTAAGTTTGAAGGCTGACCAGCTGGCCAAATATGCAGCCAAACACGGAAAAGAAACCAAAATTACCCTTGATTACTCAGAAATGTTGCCAAAATTCAAAAATGTTTGTTATGATATTTGGAAAGAATACTTTGACAGAATTTCATTAGAAAAAGGAATATGGTATAAGACTATACAATGTCAGCCTCACCGTGTACCCTCGTTTGTAAATAATAATCTAAGCAGGAAATTAGTGGTTACGGCTCACAGACTCAGATCTGGACATATTCCATGTAACAAATTTGTTTTCTTGATGAAAAAAAATACCTCTCCCAACTGTGAGGTGTGTGGAGTTGTGGAGGACATGCATCACTTGTTGATGGAATGTGTTCGCTTTGAGGCTGATAGGAGTAAGTTGTTCGGGGCTTTGAAGTTGAACAAGAACGACATAGGTACATTCCACCAAATACTGTCTAAGCCGAGCTCAGAAGATGCGAGAAAGTTGTTCGACTTTATGGCCCTGATGAATTAATCTCATTAGTTTGATGTGTATCTTGTATTAGGTTACGATGGGACTGACATACGCTGTGCGTTATAAAAGTCCCTAAAATTAAAAGAATTAAAAAAAAAAAAGTTTGTTTGTTTATTACGCTCTCACGCTAAAACGGATTAACGGATTTGGATAAAATTTGGCACATGAGTAGATCATAACCTGGAGAACGACATAGGCTACTTTTAATCCTTGATTGCAGTCGAAGTCGCGGGTAACAGCTAGTTAACCTATAATATTCCCACTGTTAGGACATGCCTCCTCTCGGTGAGAGGGAGCGGGCCCGTAATCCACCAAGCGAGCCCATGTGGGTTGGTGGATATTATATATTTCCCATCCTATTTGGATGCATCTTCATGAACATAGTTTTTTTTTTAATAATCACAAAAAAATTAAGCCATATGTTTCGATAAAACTCCTTTGGTGTAAAGAAAAGTTCCTTTTATTAAAAACTGTGTTGAACTGCCTACTCTTAAATGCAATTTAATCAAGATGATGATGACAGCGACGCGGATGAGTATTTCGACGCCTAAGTGTCCTTTGTTTTTTGTATTTTTTTAGTCTTTTAATTTAGTATCTAGTGTAAATAGTTACAAATAATCTGAAAAATTAAATTAGGACAATAAGATTTTATCAAACAATGTACATAACTTCTCCAACTGACTTAAAATTCCTCCGTATCACTGTCGACTGGTAATGTACCCAAGAGACTGGCCGCACTGTCTCGTTGTATGGCAATACTTAGCCCCTGTCCAAGGTAAAAACCAGCCCTCGGGAACTAATAAATTATTTATTTATTACAGCAATCTCTCCCCACCTCAATATCCCTTCCAATTTCAATAGCAGCGACTTCCGAAGAGAAAAAAGAAGAAAAAGACAAACGCGAGACAAGAGCGCCCCCCATCTCCTTCCAAATCACGCCCCCCGACGGCTCCTGCCCTCTACTCGTGTTCATCAACCCCAAGTCTGGGGGGAGGCAAGGATCCAGGGTGTTGAGGAAGCTGCAGTATATTCTGAATCCAAGGCAGGTGCACGATATTGCGAAGGGAGGAGGGCCTACGCAGGGTAAGTTGTTAAAATAGCTTATAAAATAGCTGTGGGCCATTAATTTATTAAGCCCACACTGTTTGGATGACTACCAAAAGGGCTGCATTTTTAGAACTGAAATAGCTAGTCTGTTGGAATTTTCACAAAAAACGTGTTACTATGGCTGTTGTCATTAGAAATAATGATATAAATAGTAGATTGTTTGCCAAGGGAGCAAACAACTATTTAGAAGGCGAGAGTGTTTCTTTGAATCCAGAGTGGAGCGAAGGATTTTAGAGTAGAAAGAATCCTGAGCGCAGCGAGGGGTTCTAAAGTAGAATCTTTCGCTCTGCTCTGGATTCAAAGTACGTCACTCGAGCTTAAAATAGCGTTGCTCCTGAGGTGGACACTCCACTTTTTATCACCCTCTATGAAAAAATAAGTAAGTGCAACTTATGAATAAAAATAGTACGTTTATTTATTTACATACCGTTTTGAGTAAACAATTACGAACGAAGACAGAATGCTTTTCGTGCGATTTTTATTTTTTACAAACTTTTTTTATTTATTTGGGTCGCACGTTTTACTGTATCATACAGCCTGTTACTTGTTCATACAATGTTCGTGATTGATCTCTTTGGTGATTGGAACTCTTACTAACAATGTCCACATTCCGAATTCAAATCACTTTTAGTCCCTAGGGATTAAAGAGCTATTTTAGTCCCCGTTTGCGAATACACTAGCTTTTTGAATAGATGTGATAAAAATATTTTATACAATGTAGAAACAACCCTTGGTTGTATCTCATGAGATGTTGATACTTATAGGTATTAAAAAATCAATATTCCTATAAGAATACGATTGTTATATAGATCTAATGTCATTATGCTCTCCACCAGGCGTGATCGAAGTCAAGAGCCGACCCATTCATTCAGCAATAAATAAACCATCATAGTGATGTTATAACTAATTATTTCTCCAGGGTTGCAGATGTTCAAAGACGTGAAAAACTATCGCGTGATATGTTGCGGTGGTGACGGCACCGTCGGATGGGTGCTTGAAACAATGGGTAAGTAACTACAAAACGTGATTTCGATATTTGATATTTGAGATTACATGTCTCTCTTGAAAGTTCTTATCGCGAAAACTCCTGACACGCAACGTTTTAGATAGGTATTATATTAAGGACCAGCCAAATTTAAGGGTGTGGTACAGATCATTAAACTGAACAACTTTCTCCATGGGACCAACATCGTAATCGCGAATAAAAATTCAGCCATCCCATATGTTTAGGTCGAGTAGGTATTGAAGTTTTCTATGGGACAGTTGATACATTTTTCGCAATTACGATATTGGTCCCATGGAGAAAGTTGACCAGTTTGATGGTCTGTACCACACCCTTAAATATGGCTGGTCATTAAAAAATAACCTTGTATACTGCCCCGTTGGTCTCTTGGTCGCAAGCGCGACTGCTGAGCGTGGGGTCCTGGGTTCGATTCCCGGGTCGGGAAAGTGTTATTGAGTTTTACCATAAGGAATTTGGAAGTTGGCGGTGTGATACCCCCGTGCCTCGAAAAGCACGTTAAGCCGTTGGCCCTGCGCCTGATCTCTCTCCGGTCGTGTCAGATTGCCGTCCCATCGGACTATGAGAGTGAGGGAACAGGGAGTGCACCTGTGTCTGCGCGCACACTTGTGAACTATACAGTATACTATCTCCTGTGTACCTGGCTAATCTCCGTTAAATTGGCCACCGTGACCGAAATCGGTCGGGGAGGCTATTAATATACTATATTATCTATCTATACTTATAATAAATCTGTAGAGAGGTCAATTCTGTACATGAAATAAAACTAAATACCTATAACTACTATAATTAATAATACCTATACCTATAATTAATAAAAGTACCTACGCTTTTACCTACTTAATATTAAAAAAAACTGAACATAAATTAACCAAAACTTACCTACTACTAACTAACTACTACTAACCTATTATTACTTCACCTAAAAAGAAATCCTGTTTTCCCAACATTTCCCTTCACTGCTCTGCTCCTATTGATCGTAGCGTGATGAAAAGTATACTATAACCTGCCCAGGAGTATGAAGAACAATTGTACCAAGTTTCGTTGAAATCCGTCGAGTGGTGTTTGTTTCTATAACGAACATACAGACAGACAGACAGACAGACAAAAAATTTACTGATTGCATTTTTGGCGTCAGTATCGATCACTAATCACCCGCTGATAGTTATTTTGGGGAGGCTATTAATATACTATATTATCTATCTATACTTATAATAAATCTGTAGAGAGGTCAATTCTGTACATGAAATATATTTCCAAAATAACTATCAGCGGGTGATTAGTGATCGATACTGACGCCAAAAATGCAATCAGTAAATTTTTTGTCTGTCTGTCTGTCTGTCTGTATGTTCGTTATAGAAACAAACACCACTCGACGGATTTCAACGAAACTTGGTACAATTGTTCTTCATACTCCTGGGCAGGTTATAGTATACTTTTCATCACGCTACGATCAATAGGAGCAGAGCAGTGAAGGGAAATGTTGGGAAAACAGGATTTCTTTTTAGGTGAAGTAATAATAGGTTAGTAGTAGTTAGTTAGTAGTAGGTAAGTTTTGGTTAATTTATGTTCAGTTTTTTTTAATATTAAGTAGGTAAAAGCGTAGGTACTTTTATTAATTATAGGTATAGGTATTATTAATTATAGTAGTTATAGGTATTTAGTTTTAAGTGAAGTAGGTTTTATTATATATTATTTTATATATTAGACGTAGTTATATATTTTTAGTTATTCAAGCCCCAAGCGGACGCCGGCGTCCGCCCGCTATTGTCTTGAAAAACGCGTTGAATGAGAAATACGCGTTCTCAAGAATCGGCAGAAGAAAGAGCACATCGGTTAAACTCTATGAGAGTTAGTGCCTCAATTTCCGGAAGTCATTATTCCACGCGGACGAAGTCGCTGGCAAAAGCTAGTGCTAAATATACACTAAAAATATTACTAAATCTATGAGATAAAAATGGTCAATGGAACTCCCCTCGACTTCGCTTCAGTAAATAAAAATGTTCAACTTGAATCTAAAATAAATAAAGGCATGCCGTTTTTGTGTTCCAGACAAGGTCCAAATGGACACACAGCCGGCAGTTGGGGTGATACCTCTAGGCACGGGCAATGATTTAGCCAGATGTCTGCGATGGGGTGGCGGGTAAGCTTACGTAATTTTTACGTGTCTTTGTTATGTAGAGAAAAATTTTGACATTTTCCCCACTTACAGAGCGAAATTAGGTACAGCCATCTCAAAAAACTCTGTACCTACTTTTTGGAAAATAGTACATAACCACATTCATCTAACTACACAGGTACGAAGGCGAGTCCATCCACAAGATTCTGGACAAGATAGCTCGCGCGAGTACCGTCATGATGGATCGGTGGCACATCACCGTTGAGAATTCTTCCGCGGATGTGAGTAATAATAATACAACTTCTCACAGACCAGCAGGCCGCTGCAGACACAATTTGTCGAAGTGGGGATCACTGACCCATCTAACACTCAGCGCGAGTGCGGTTCTTCTGAGCAGACCTTGCCCCACTTGCTGGAGTGCCCTAAGTAGTCGTTTAGCCGTTGCTAAATTAATGATGCTATTGTTTGTGAAGAGAAAATATGTGTTATTTGAATTTAAACTACATTTAAATCATCATCATCATCTATGGCATTAAGTCCGCCTCTGTACATTTATGTGCTTGAAGTATTAAATAAATAAATACTAACCACATCTATTTTTCGTACGCAAAATACGCGCATTGACGTGGCGTTGCGGACAACCTATTACCATTAAATCTACAAGAATATTTGTTTTATTTCAATTATGACAGTATAAGCTATCGGTGCAATTCATTCATTCATTCATTCAATTACAACAGTATAAACTAACCAAAAAAAAACTAGTTATTTCAATAGTCTTGTCCTCAAATAATAATTTTATTGAAAAATTAATGTTCCGTTGTTGGTTGTTGTTGTTGTTGGTTGTTGTTGTTTGTCGTTGTCGTTGTTGTTGTTGTTTGTTTGTAAATTAATGTTTGTGTTGTTGTTGTTGTTGTTAATGTTTCTTGTTTTATTTTGACCTGTCCAGTGCGAACAGCCCCAGATGCCCAACTCAGCGCCGCACCCCACGGTGGTGCCCTATAACATCATCAACAACTACTTCTCCGTCGGTGTTGTAAGTAGAAAATATTACATTTTACCACATGAAAACATACAGATCATATTATTTTAAGTCTACATAGTCCCAACCATCGATCCACATTCGGAAACAAAAAAAAAATGTGCACACAATAAACAGGCATAAATTACCTACACTAAGAGCTGATTTTTCAATCAGAGAGATAATTTTTATTCGTGGAATATATAAAGAAAGAAAAAGTATTTATTGCGACTCATACAGGAAGATCACAAACTAAACTAAACACAATCTAAAATAAAAAACTAAATTATATTTAAAAAGTAACAAAAAGAAAAATGAAACAGAAAGTCCTTTATGAGGCCAAAAGGCTCCTATCTCAGCATGATGCTGCGACATTTAAAAATTTTGTGCGAAAAACTGGCTAAAACAAAATTTATTCCTTGAATAAAATTATCTGGCGTTGGAAAAATCAATCCTAAAACAAATAAGCCAAACAAACGCCTAGTAATCGACGAATAAAAATAAAAAGAGAATAAATTAAAATGCTAAAGGTTTTACAATATGTTCAATTGCTTGATTGAGCCTAACCAACCTTCCTTCCCCAGGATGCTGCAATCTGCGTGAAGTTCCATACAGAGAGGGAGCGGAACCCCGACAAGTTCAGCTCCCGGATGAAGAACAAGCTGTGGTACTTCGAGTTCGCTACCTCAGAGCAGTTCGCGGCCAGCTGCAAGAATCTTCACGAGCATATAGATATTGTGGTGAGTCATTGTCATCATATCATTACCAAAAGTTCGAAGACGTGAAGTCTACCAACCCGCTTTGGGCCCGCATGGTGAATTACAGCCCACTGCCTCTCACAGCGAGGAGGCCTGCAGACCAAATATTTTCTTTTTGTCGTTATTAATATGCTTCTTTTAAAATAGCAAAATCAAACTCAAAGCATTTATTTCAATAATTAAACCATTAACAGGGCCTTTTGAATTGTTAAAATTTAACAGTCGGTCAGTTAGTCAGAAAGTTGAAGCTAGTTGCCGATTCCAAAATGTAGATCTCTATGGAGAAGAACGGGCAAGAAACTCCAAGGACACTCTTTTAAAGATATTAATACAAAGTCCTGGGTACATTATGCTTATTGCTTCTATATGTGAGAACAATGTAAAAAAAACAATTCCAAATATATTTATTTATTTAATACTTCAAGCTCATAAATGTACAGAGGCGAACTTAATGCCAGAGGCATTTTCTACCAGGTCAAACTTTGGGTGATCCAGAGACAAACAGTGGTAGGTCCAATCATTAAAATTGAGGAATAAATATTTTAAATATAAAGATACGCATAAACCTATTAAAATTATGAATATAATATACATAAATACATAAATATACTTACTAAAATTATATAAGACAAACAATAACAATATAAGATTCCTGATTTCCTCTGCTCTAAAATATCCAAAAATTTAGACACAAATCCACAGTGGTTTAAATAAAAGCATTGCTATTGATATCTTAACAAAGTTGTATTCAAATTTTTTAGAGTTCAAAACCTCAGACTTATGGTATCTAGGGTTTGTAACTCCCTGAATTCTAAAAATCCTGAATCCCTTAGGTCCTAAGGGATTCAGGGTTTGTTATAACATCAAACAAAATGACATGTAATGTGGGTTCGTCTTGAAATCCCAGTGCGACGGCGCGTCCCTGGAGCTGAGCAAGGGCCCGGCGCTGCAGGGCGTGGCGCTGCTGAACATCCCCTACGCGCACGGGGGCTCCAACCTCTGGGGCTCCTCCGCCGCGCACCGCCGCGGCCGCTTGCCCAACGCGCAGCAAGGTGAGCTGAGACCCGATACCTTACACTAAAGCTACTGTTGGTCATTTAATAAAAGGAGACTAATTTTAATTTTATTTATTTATTTATCTATCTATAGAAATAAAACAAACTCGGGTTAGTTACACCATTTATAACTAAAGAACGACTGGACCGATTTAAATGATCTTTGATTTGTTGAATTTGTCTTCGCCCCGAATAGCAGAATGACAATTAAAACATGGGAAAAATTCACCAAAAAAATAATATAATGAAAATAATTCATTTTCTCATACATTTTATATGGAACGGTTTTTTTGACGATATTTCGAGAACGGATGGGCTGATTTCAATAATGACTCTGGGGCGGTACGAAGTTCGCCGGGGTCAGCTAGTTTTAACATAAAACGGCCAAGGCCCTTAAACATTAGTTAATGAGTAATGACACAAACACTTATGTGTTTTACAATAACGAAAATATATAACTACTCGACAATCATACGCTCATCTCACAATACTCCAAACATACTGACAAAATCTTCTTCCATCCATCCGCGAACACATCGCAGTCAGGCTTAGCGTCCAAGAGAGCGTTGAGTGCAGAGAGTGTGCGAGGAACAGGAGACTGAGCTCGAGCTACGGTTCGTTTCATGTGCCAAAAACTACCACAGGGGCAGAACATCTAAAGACAAAACACCGAATGACATGACGTCAGATGCCTCAAAAAAAAAACTTTTTTTTTTTATTTTTTATCTGTGTCTGTGTTGGCATAGCATACATTTTTATGATCTTTAAAAAAAATGTTGTTAATTTGTTATTCTTTCAGATATTGGCGACAAACTAATAGAAGTAATTGGTCTGGAGAACTGTCTGCACATGGGCCAAGTCAGAACTGGTAAATATAATACACTAAAATATAATAAGTACATTATTCCTAAGATGAATGCGCAGTTGTAGACCGCGAAATTCGTTTTTTGCAATTTGCAGTGATTCTAATGATTATCTAATACCTATATAAAATTCTCGTGTCACAGTGTTAGTTACCATACTCCTCCGAAACGGCTGGACCGATTTGTATGAAATTTTGTGTGCATATCGGGTAGGTCTGAGAATCGGCTACTATTTTTTTTTTTGCAAAACGACATTTGCGGGGTCAGCTAGTAATTCTATAAATACGTACCTGTTATAGTCGCGAATCAAATTTTGATCAAGATACAAAATGACAGTGACCTGAGAATTGCAAAAAAACGTAGGAAATTTTTATTTTCGCGGGCTACTACTGCGCATTCACCTTAAAACATGAACAGCCGACAGCCCAGTACCAATTCAGCTCGCTGGTTCTGCAAGTTATGCCGGCGACTTTTCAGATAATTTTCTTCGCGGGTTTTTTCCTTCAAAGCAACTCCTCGCTGAATCCGATCAGTAACTATCGGGCAAAATCCATTTATTCACCAAATGGCACACCATAACTTGAAAATGTTTAAATATAATGACTTTTTCCGTAGGATGTACCTTTTAGAATTTATACGTCAAAAACTGAAAATCTCGAGGCTTTTTCGAGAACCACGCTTTTAGCACAGGTCTTTAGAAGCTGCAGACTTGATTTTACACTTTTGGCTATCCTAACAACATCCCAAAAAATTGGTACTTACAGTGCATTTTTTATATCAAAATCAAAAGTCATTATTTTAATCAAATTATTATGATGAGAATCCGCACTTTTCGGATGTCAAAATTGCATAAGACAGTCCTCCAAAACGCCCGCTCTTCACCACTTCTTAGTGCTTTCGCTGGGGAGAAGAAGTGGCGCAACTAATTCCCCAGCACCAATGTCTCCTCTCCTTCTTCAAGTCTAATTCTTTTATCTTCTAGGTCTCCGTGCGTCAGGAAGGCGGCTGGCTCAGTGCAGCTCCATCACGCTGACCACTAAGAAAACATTCCCCATGCAGATCGATGGGGAGCCGTGGATGCAGCCGCCTTGCAAGGTAACTTTTATATTGTACAATCAACAAAGGAGATAAGTATGCAGGGTCGTCGAATATAATTGAAGTTTAGTAAAAAACCGATTGATGTTTTCGAATGAAATTTAATTTGATAAATGAACTGTTTGTTTTCTATTAATTAAATTAAATTTTATTCGAAAACATCAATCGGTTTCTAACTAAACTTCAACTATATTCAACGACCCTGCATACTTATCTCCTTTGCTGACGTGACCTACCATTTTTTTTATTGCTGAATGGGCCCGCTCTTGACCTCGACCACGCCTGATGGAAAGCGATGGATGAGGTCTATGATGGAACGAGCGTGCCCAGAAGATGCCTAAGGCACTGGATCGACGCATCGACGAAACACAACAGGCTGCTTGACGCCGGACTCCGTACAAACCAGGCGGGCGTTAGCCCTACCACCGCAAGGGAAGAATTGCCCAGTCAAATAATGTGTCGAGTGTGACCAGGACAAACTGTACTACACGAGGAGGCTTCTTCATGCATCCCAAAACATGAAAACAACATGAAAATTATTTACAAATTCTTGATCTAAAACAAAATTGAAGACCATTTTGGGAAATATTTAACTGATCCTCTAAAAACTTATAGACCTTCTAATGATGCCTCTTTTTTTTAAATAAAAAAACTTCGTTTTTTACTTTTTGGGCCCTTTCTCACAGTTGATCGCAGTAACTAAGCTAGTTTAGGTTAGGTTATATTAAAACTGTGACCAACCGTCGCTGTGTTGATCGCAGTTATTTGGCTATTTAGTGTTATAGTACCACAAAATGGTAATTATTTGAGGTTCACAAAAAGAGGCGCAGTCTTTATATAAGAACTAGCTGCGACCCGCGGTTTCACCCGCATAAGTGTCCATCCCGTAAGAATATCGGAATGAAAAGTATCCTATGTGTTATTCTGGTGTATGAGCTATATTACTGTAAAGTTTCATCAAAATCGGTTCAGTAGTTTTGGCGTGAAGGAATAACAAACATCCATCCATCCATCCTCACAAACTTTCGCGTTTATAATATTAGTAGGAGTAGGATGTTCATTTATTTTTTAATATGAAAATTAAATGAGGTTCCATTAAATTTTAGATGGCGCATCAATCAATCCATTGATTTAGCCTAAAGTTGTGCTAGCCTACAAAATTATTCCAAAATCCTTATTTATTTATAGCCATTCTTATTAGGTACGCTATTGTTTCACGTCACCACACACAGAAATAACAATGAATATCTTTCACTTTCAGATATCGATAACTCATAAGAATCAAGTCCCGATGCTGATGGGACCAGCTCCAGAAAAAGGGCGGGGATTCTTCAAACTGTTCACACATTGCTAACTTACTTCCACTTCTTCAACCGTATTAATTACAACCAGACATTTAAAACCAATTATCAATCGTTTTAATAACAACCAGATTTGAACTGTTCACATCTTGTTGATTTATCAATCTTTTGAAAACCACTCACGATTGTAGAAAAGAATTTGATTCAATTTTAAACTTATCTCTCAAAGCTATTATTGGTACTTTTCAAGTTACTGCAACTACTTAAGATCGAATCATCCGATTGAATCGTTTTTTCAACGTTGTTTTACCAATCATTTGATTGACGTTGGAATAAGACATGCGTCATGTGTATTATGCATAATTTTTTATTATAAAATATTATCGGTCGGTTGATTGATGAATCAAACGGTTGATTCAACCAATTTGTTGTTTTAATATTGATTGACAAAATACAAAGTACTTTAAAAAGAAGTTTACACAATAATAATTATCATCCTATCATAATAATAGTAAGGCCAATTTTTCACGTATTTTCTGACAGAGATTTGATACAAGAATTGAAAATAATAATTATACCTACATAATGATAAAAAATCTTTCGTATTTTCATACATGGAATTGATAAATTTTCAGCAACATAGGTACTATATGGTATATATTTGTTTAATTTAATGCTTACAAGCTTTAACCCCCGTAAAGAAAAACAACAAAAATCTTACAATAAAAGACAAATTATTTCGATAAGTCGATAAAAGATAGATCACACCTCATTTTATCGACCTATATTCGTCGATCGAGAATACAGGGCGGCATCGACATATAAACTAAAACCTTGAATTTCAGCACATGATTCTAGATTCCTACAGTCTAGAATAGTTTTTTTTTTTTGTAGGTTATTAAAAAAAAATCTCCTGTTACATAGAGAAATGCAATAGCGGTACTACGCGGTAAAAATGTATGGCAGAGGTATTTTTTTTTAATTATGAGTAAAATGACCCCCTAAGAGGTAATTACACACTGTATATAATATCTTATCTAAAGATGAAGAGACTTGCCATGTGTTCAATATGGTAGCCTAAATATATCACGATTCTCTTTAATATTTCCAACAATCTTAAAAAGTACGTTATGTTTATTTTCAAACGGAATAATATTTATATAATAATACCTATATAAGCCAACAGTCTTAAAATAATTGTAATAATACGTACATGTATATAAAAATGGGAGGGAAAGAATTATGAGGCATAAAACATCAAAAATTTATCCGCATCGCTATCAACAGGAATTCTGCCCAAAAGGCTGGCAGCATTGCCACGTTGTATAGCTAATAGCTATGCTGATTATTTGGATAAAAAATAGGGACTGGCCTATTTTTCCTGGCCACGTGGATGAGTCGATCAACCGCTTGGCGAAGTCTCGAAAAATGAAGTGGACACTCGGACCCCATGACCCGAACGGCTCAAACATATAACTCCCTAATCAACTTTATGAAGTCTAAAATAGAATACCAGTGGTCTTAAACTTGTGCATAGTTTATTTTGTATTATGTGGATAATAACAAGCAATAACTTTAAACATTATTTCTGGTACAGTTGGCAAATGAAAACTTTGATCACACTGTACTGTGCCGTATACGATGCAAATGGTGTCATTAAAGACGTGATAGTGTTAAATTTACAACACAAATTGATAAGTAACGAGTTTGTTGAGACCAGCCGGACTATTCTGTATAAATCTCATCGTGAAAAACTTGGATGATTTGTCATTCCACCTGTTACTAGGGATTAAAACTAACTGAGAGGCACTGGGAGGGACTTGTGGCTAAGTAATACCAGCCGCACGGATCGATCGTTCAGGTTAAGCTACGCTTGCCGCGGTTGGTCCGTGGATGGGCCTATCTTCACATACCAAGACCCCTCCTTGCCTCGGAAAGCACGTTAAGCCGTTGGTCTCGGCTGTCATAGTGGATCTTTGACAATTGTTACGGGTCGTCAGTAGCCCGAAAGTTGTCCGCAGTTCGACCGTCTAATTTCCCATTTCCCATACATATTTATTGACATAATCCCAAAAAGACCAGCGCTAGTGCGATGGGCTTTTTGGCCGCTCCACGTTAAAGATATATTATGCAATATGCAATTTGTTGGTGTCCGTGTTTGGTGGTGTATCCGTCAGGAAAAAAAAATAAAGAAAAAGGGGATCAGACCGGAATAACTCAAATAAATTCATACGACAGAGTATGAGCAGTCGCTCCATGTAAAATACTAATATTCAGCTGCATCCGGTTAGACTGGAAGCCGACCCCAACATAGTTGGGAAAAGGCTAGGCAGATGACTAGGAATTATTGACACTATTGACAGCTCACTACATCTAAGTATTCACAATGAGATTATAACAGAATAGACCGGAAGGTTTAAAAATTATTAAAGTTTTCATAGTGCCCATGTTACACGGTTCAACCAACTAATTAATTAAAACTGTGGCCTTAGAGCTTTGGATTCCTTGAAAAGTAGTTTCGAAATAATTATAACAGCCATCATAATGTCAAAACTCTCTGTATTTCGGCAACCGTTATCATGTGATCTTTCTCCGCTTTCTTAGGGAATCAAAGCTTTATGAGTTTACAAGATTCAATTTGGTTGATTTAACCCACAGATATAGATACACCTAGATAACGCAAGAGCAACTACTTCGCGTGCCAAAAAAATCGTAAGCCGCCACTTTCGCGCTCAGTCCTGTAGTGCTATTCTGTAAAAATCTCACCGTGATAACTCAAATTAGAGCTCACTTCAACTAACTTCTTACGGTGAGATTCTAACAGAATCGATCAGCTGTGTACTACTGGCTGGGTGAGCGTGAGTGAGAAAGAGCGCTTGAGAAATCATAATAGGTAGTCAAAAAAATGGCACGTTTGGTTTTCATATAAATCGTGATAATTGTGTTATCTAGGTCTATCTATATCTGTGATTCAACCAAATCGAAAGACAAAAGTAACTTGATACACGCAACACCGTGTAATTTGATTGTTATCAGAAAATAATGATTTTGCTTGCACTCAATTTTCTTATATTTAAAGACCTAGTACGAGTATGCATCATTTGTTCCTTTCCTAAGCTTAGCGTCCGTGAAGTATTTTATCTTCACACTTCCTAAAAACAGCTTCTGATCTCTTGAACTCTGCATCTTCTATTACTAAGAAATGCGCTAGCAGAAACCCTAACGTCCATTTTTGCTATATTAGACATAAATGTATACATTTATAAATATATTTATATGTAAAACATATTATATTATCTACATTTAAAAAATAAATTATTGAAATTAAATTAAAATGATGTGCCGGATATTTAATTTATTTTTAGTCGTTATACTTACACATCAATTTTATTTAAAATGAACATTTACCTTTGAATCTCGCTTCATTTAAAGTCAATCTTGCATCAAGAATAAGACTTAAAACTACAAGTCTAATTGTAAGAAAAATAACAAAATTGATATGTATTGAAGCCAAAAGATATCGGCAATATTAGATGAAAACACACGCCAAAGTGAAGAGACCTAAGACTTACTCATAAAAACATCTCTAAGTGTCATCTTTATTAAAATTAAATAAACCGGAAAAAATAATTAAATAACAGAAGTAAGAATATCAATTTTAAAAAATGCAAAAATGTTATTAACATACTAAATGAGAAAATTATTATACTGAGTGTCGAGAATGTGTGCAATATATTTCCAAAGAAACATAATATTTTAAATAAATGATTTTATATTTTAAGTAATATTAGTTCAAAAGTCATGGAGTGACTGTTACTTTTTATAATATAGGTATTAAATAACGTGTTAAAAATAATCATAATTATTTATTAAATTATTGACTTACGTGCATTTTATTATACGTCCCATTTATTTATAAATAATGATAATTTTCCGTATTAAATGTAAACCTAATATAAAATTGTGACATAAGTTGTAAGCGAATGATTGTGTTTATAATTATGAAATGTTAAACTTACTGTTATAAAATGTTTAAAAAATATTTAAGACATTATCAATGTGTTGTTTTAATTTAAGATATAATATTTTAAGGCTTTTAAATGTGAAACTTGTACTGACATAAAAATTTATTCATTTTAAATGAAAAATGTTGTCGTGTTAAATGTAAATTTTGTGTCGTGAAAATTTTAAAGCTTTGTCGTAAATATGGCATTCAAAGTTTTAGTTTTTAGTCATTAAAATAATTAATAATAGAAACTCGACTACAGTTTTAATATACTTAATTTAATTGAATAAGGAACATCAGCGTACATTTTGGCATAATATTTTAAGTTTAGGTTCATTTAATTTCATATTAAATTTAGTACAAGTTGGTTTTAAAATTCAACTTTGGAGGAACTTTAATAATTAAAAAAACTATTATAAAAATAAATTATATCAATGTTGTGCCAAGAAGAAATGGATACGTCCTTAATTCCAACGCCAGCATTTTTGTAAATATTTTTCTATAGGAGATTTTATCCATTTATAGGAAAAACCGATAGATTTATTTATTATAAATATAAATATATAGCGCCATCGCAAACCAGGATTTTTATTTTGAATCGCGATCAACATGCCTTGAAATTAGTCAAAATGCCTCATAAAAAGTGATATTCGCCTTAATTCGAGCAATGGCACAAGTGACAGCTTTATCAAAGAATATTTTTTTTGCTAGATCTGGCCGGATCCAAAACGTACGGGTGCAAGCGCTTTTTTCTTTTTTAGATGCCAGTCTAAAAGGCCTAAAAATAACAAAAATTGCAGAATTTTCGACCTACCTTCTAAAAAGACTTGCAAAATCTAGTAAGGCCTAAACGATGGGTTGGTCGTAATAACCCCTTCAAATAAATAATAAATTAGGTAAAGACATAACTGTTTTATAAGTAAAACTTCTTAGACGAGGATTCCATAATTGAACGAGAATTGAGAGTGTAAATTCAAGAACGCGTCACGTTTAGGCACATTTCGTTACATGAGAGAGAAGAAATATATAATTCTCTCTCTGTCTCTCACACTAAATCTCTTTTATTATTTTAAGAACATTACTTTTTTTTTTTTTTTTTTTTATGTTTGTCATGTTGATCGCGATAGATGTAAATATGTGTATAATTTAATAACTGTACCACTGTTTGTCTGTGTCTGTGTTGGTGCTTTTAGTATTAACGTGTAGCATATCCTTTCCCTACACTCTATATAAAAGTTGTGAACTATTCGAGTTTAGTTTAGAAAGGTTATAGTGATGTGGGTTGTCTTATGCCTCGTAGAGAGCAATTCTTCATAGAAGACCGTTTTATTTTAAAACTATCGTCGTATCGAGAATCATTTAATTTTCCTACTTTTTCGTGTTTGAATTAAAGTATGGAGCCATTATTCAAGAGCCACACAGTCCGAAGCTCGAAAGTCTGACAACCAGTCTTACCAAGAGGTATCGTGTTACCCAGGAATTGGGTTGGGGAGGTCAGACAGAATTTCGCTCCGTGTAAAATACTGATACTTATTCAGCTACATTCGGTTAGGCTGGAAGCCTATTCCAACATGGTTGGGAACAGGCTAGGCAGAATATGATGTTATTAAAATTATCATACTTCGCACTATTATAAAAAATATCGCTCAACCGACTATAAGCACAACCGATATTAAACACTTTTGACCATCCAATCAGCACTTAGCACAAATTGAAAACAAGCACTATTAATCATAGTTGTGAATTGTAGCGTTTTGACACTATTAAATTTATTCAAGTGTACATCACTATGATTCTTTCTATTGAATACATTGACCTACTATTAAATGTACGGCGGGTTCTGTGCCTAATTCAAGAAAAGTGTGTCCCGAGTCAGCCTATAGCGAAAGTGTATAGAAATATAAAAAAAAAACTATAGAATCATAATTCAAACCATATCGTCATTTGTAAAAAGCTTGCACGTCACGTTTTGTACAGCATTTTTGACGTCTACTGGTCGATAAAACAAACGACTGTCGCGCGATTGGAACTTCTTTTTTTATTTTGGAACTCTTTAAGGTTCGGACACTTTTGAGCACACCCGATGTCCATTTTAGCAGTATGTCAAAGATTAAATATTTATAATTGTGGTACTGTTTCTAGCTATTGATACTATCGAAACAGAGTTTGAAACAATAATCTTCACTTAAAAGTCAAAATATTTATATAATAATTATTTTTACGCTTATTTATGCGTTCTACAGAACATACTTAATCTTTTCTATGTACATCTTTTGGTAAATTCTATTTTTAATTACAGAGCATTATTATATTTTGCACCCCAAGAGCGTTTGTCCACCGCAGCCGTCACCGGGACGTCACTGAGACACGATATTATTCGAACCGAATATGACGTCCCGGTGACGGCGATCGTGTGTCCACCGCAACCGAACTCGGCGGTTCATTATGTATGATAATATATGTATAATAGACAAAACAAAAGCTGGGCGGACGGCGCTGTATGACGGTAGTGTGTGGATAAGTTAAGATCAAGCGTGTTTTCTATTGCCGGCACATCGGCCTGTCACAATCTCGGGCCAAGTTCTAGCAGTCGCGCCAAACAACTCGAAATTTCGGCGGCTGGGATGCCAGTGTTCGGGTGACGTAAGTACGTGTGTTGGATATGCGGCTTTAATAAATGAACCTACGTATCGCTACTTTGGTACCGTCATCGCGTTCAAGGTGACGTCCCGGTGACGACTGCGGCTTCACCTAACGTGGATCCACGCGAGACGCAGTGGCTTTTTAATTGTTTCTGAAATTACTGCATTCAACCGGTTAAGTGTGTCAACGGCAGAGGCAACTGCAGCCGTCGACGCGTCGGCGGTTTTTTTTTTTTTTTGGATGGGAAATCATCAAATGACCCCTCCCGCTCAGGGTGGAGCAGAAGGGAGTGTCAGACTCTTACTGACTAAAACCCACCCGTGTCCCTTCCTTAGCCCTTTATGTTCCGGGGCAGCGGTAACCCTTTCGGACAATCCCGCTGCCCACGCGTCGGCGGCTACCGTCAAAAACGTGCCGCTCGTGATCTCGCTTCGTGTAAGAACTCTAAATGGCAATTGTTTCAAACTCAACTTAGTTTCAGTCTATCCATGTGCATCTTTGCTCTGTTAAGATTTCATCTCACTTTGCAAAACCATGCGATGTAAACTAAAAACATAATGTTTGATACTTATTAAATTGTTATAAATATACAAACTAAAATAGTATTATAATAAAAAAAAAATATATGATCGCATTGTTTTGAAAAGGGAGGTAATAGTAAAATTGGGCTTTTTAAGGAAAACATTTTATGTGTCTTAATATACAAGGTGGAGACGATAATAAATTAAACTTTTCATGTCTAATGACGTTTCCAGTCTGTATACAAAAATTCAACCAAATATGTCTAATAGTTTAATCACTATAGCTAGTCAAAGATTGGCAAAATCCATAGTCGACCCATAGAATAGAATACTCTTTATTATGTATACCATATAAAATATAGACATAAATATAGAAATTTTGCAAAGGGTGACACAATGGGCGGTCTTATCGCTAAAAGCGATCTTTTAAAGACAACCTATGAATATGGATGAATTACCATATTTAATATTTATTCATTTATTTATTTAATACTTCAAGCACTTATATGTATAGAAGTGGTCTTAATGCCATAGACATTTTCTACCAGTCAACCTTTGGGTGATGCAGAGACAAACAGTAGTAGGTGCAATCATGAAAATTGAGGAATAAATATTTTAAATATAAAGATACGTATAAACTTATTAAAACTATAAATAATATTATAATAAAAAATATAAAATAAATAATATTTTAAATATGTTTAGTTTGAAAAAATAACTTCGATGTTTGGATTTATTTGACAGTTTCAAAATACTCCAACGCATTAGTATTTCCAGTGTTTGCATTTATTGTCGTTTCCAAATTGTGTTTAAAATTAAAGAAAAAATATTCTTATGGAAACACATTTATTTATTCCTAAGTCCTTAAATAGCCCTGTTTTAAAGATGTAACTTATACGTTATTGCTGTATTATTATAATTAGTACTGATTTTTATAATTTCTTTTAACGAGGCAGTTCACTATGTAGGTACTTTCTGCCTTTTTAGACACAGAGGAATTATTTTCTCTTTCCTAAAACAAAATAATTAATGTTACAAATGACATTATATCTAAAATAAAAAATAAGTTTGCTCAGCAGTGCACCCATCTTGCAATATTTGAACGGCACGTTTATGCCTTTTTTGCATGCCTCGTTTTTAGTAAAATAATTATAAAAATCAGTATAATAAACATAGATAGATATACGAAATTATCGAATTATGATATCGGATAAAATAAGAAGCTTAATGCATAGTTCAAATATACAACGTAGATAGTTTATTATTATTGTTATAATTTAGATATTATTATTATTTTATAGATCTGTTGAAACTAACTTACTGTGAGGCCCATTTAAAAAAAATGTATTTCAGTAAAATAAAAATGCAATGCTTTTTATTAAATATTCAAATACATACTTAATTCATATTTTAAATATTATTATTTTACGTGTTTCATTGATATTAACCGAAAAACATAATTATTGTGAATATTATTTTAGAAAAAATCATTATAAATGAAAGTTTGAAAACAAAGACAAAAAAGTGCGTGTTCATAATTTTTGACTTGGCGATATTATCATGGACGTCGACGTCCATAGAATGTATAGAAATACGTGCACATTATAACGTTATCGTGGATTGAAAAAAGCGTCTAATTTTACAATAATATCGTCATGTTAAAAACGCATTATGTGTCCATACTTTTCATTTAATTACAGGCTCAAGAGGCCTTTAGACTTATTTTCTTCATTAATATGTCAAAGTACTTACTGTTATTAGTAATTATTAAAATAAATTAATTTGTTATCATTTATTTAATAATCATGAAATTAGCGTTGCGATAAAAACAAAAGAATATGTGCCAGCTTTAATAGTGTTGTAAGAGATAATTATTATAATTATATTACATTATTAAAATATTATTATTATTGTAACGAATATATGTGCATATGAAAATTTAATTTGGCATTTTATTTCATTACATAGTAATTTCTTTACTTATACTTACGTCGACGTAAATTGAGGTTATAAAATTAACCTCAATATTGAGTAATAACTAATCCCCCGCCCCGTTGGTCACGTGGTCGCAATCGCGACTGCTGAGCGTGGGGTCCTGGGTTCGATTCCCGGGTCAGGCAAAGTGCTATTGAGTTTTTCCATTATTTTTTACTAACAGCCCGGAGTTTGGAAGTTGGCGGTGTGATACCCCCGTGCCTCGGAGAATACGTTAAGTCGTTGGTCCTGCGCCTGATCTCTATCCGGTCGTGTCGGATTGCCGTCGCATCGGACTATGAGAGTGAGGGAAGAGGGAGTGCACCTGTGTCTCCGCGCACACTTGCACTATAATATCTCCTGCGTACCTGGCTAATCTCCGTTGAGATTGGCCACCGTGACTGAAATCGGTCGGGGAGGCTATTAATAACTAACAGTCGCACGGGCTGCTAGCTAGCTATGCTTGCTATGCTTGCTTGCCGTGGTCGGTCCGTGGATATCGTGACCCCTACGTGCCTCGGAAAGCACGTTTCCTGCTTGATAGAGAAACGTCTTTATCTCACCCGGAAAGGGTTCGGTACGTACCAATCCCTTCAACCTTCTTTGTATCGTTTTTGGATACAGTCCTGTGACAGACAGATATACTTACCCACAATTCAACGTGTTGGCCCTCTCCGGGTACGGAAGCCGAAAAACGTAAACTTTATCATCTTCATCTGCACAGCCTTTTCTTAACGATATTGGGGTCGGCTTACACTCTCAATACTCAATATCTTTATTGCTTTACCATAATGTGTACGTAGGTGGTAGCTATACAGGATGTGGCGTAAATAATGGATAACCCTGAAACTGTCGACTGGCCAGATTATCATCTATCATTTACCCGACTTATATCACCATATGCTCACATTCGATACAGGGGCCCAACAATCCATGATTCCCTAGAAAATATATTATTAGATTAAGTATTTTTTACGAAGTTATCTTAGATTATAACAAAATAACTTGATACTGGTCTGATGACACAAATATTCAGGTGTAACATAAAAAAAAACAGAACGAGAAAATTTCGCCAATAGTAGAAATGGCAGCTGATTATGTATGAGCAAGTACGATTTTTATTTAAAATATCAATAATTTGGTCATCCATGGGCATATGGTGATGGTAAATGATAGATGATAATCCGGCCAATCGACAGTTTCATGGTTATCCATTATTTACGCCACACCCTATTTATTTAATTTGGAACATTATGGACCCTGAAGGACACAGCAAAAGGGTAGGAGAGAGGACGCCCTGTTTTAGGATAATTAGTTGTTTTGTGGAAATACGTTTTAGTTTAGATTACATAATAGGTATTATAAACAGAGCCAGGAGATCGCTTCTAACCGGATGCAGCTAAATACCAGTATTTTACATGGAACGACTGCCTATCCGAACTCCACTACCACAACCTAATTACTGGGTAACACGACACCCCCTGGTATGACTGGTTGTCAGACTTTCGACTTTCTGAGGACCCGTAACGACTGCCAAAGATCCGAGAATGACAGCCGGGACCAACTGCTTTTTACGCAACTACCCAAAAAAAGAGTGTTTTAACGTGGTTTCCGAGGCACGGAGGGGTCTCTCTATGTAAAGATGGTCACCCATCCATGGACCGACCGCGGCAAGTGTAGCTTAACCGGATCGATCGACCTGTGCTGCTGTTATTACTTAGCCACGAGCCCCTCAAACCTAGTTAATTTTACGTTTACTTTAATTAAGTGTAAGGAAAGGTATAATTGGATGATGTTATGAAAGAGTTCGCAATGGTCGTCGATCATACATTGCAAGTGTAGTTTCATAAAATAGCGTAAATAAGTAATAGTTCAGGTAATTTACACGCTGAAGAAGCAAACTCAAACATGAAATAAATAATTTCAAATAAACCAATTACAGGCACTTTTGGATTGTCAAGGGGTCGGTCAGTTAGAAAGGTGAAGCTAGTTGCCCATTCCAAAGCGTAGTAGGTACTTATGGAGAAGAACGGGCAAGAAACACACACGCACTTGCCGAAGGATGCCTCACTGCGATACGTCGTGGGCTGTTTGAGGATTTTACCTCGATGCCTGGGATGTGTGTGTGTGCGTGACATGCATTTGTTTTAAATGGAGGTAGCGGGCTAAACCGCGACCGCGAGGTATAAAGGTAGGAGTACTATTAGGGACAAATAGTCTCACTAGTACCACTAATATGAATTGATATAAATTTCTAGTTGTAAAAAAATGAAGCTAACTAGTTGCCCATTCCAAAGCGTACTAAGTAATTATGGAGAAGAACGGGCAAGTAACACGCACGCACTTACCGAAGGATACCTCCTTCCCTGTATATTAGTTTACTCTTTGGATACCTCACTGCGATATGTCGTGGGCTGCTTGAGGATTTTACCTCGATGCCTGGGATGAGTGTGTGTGCGTGACATGCATTTGTTTTAAATGGAGGTAGGTAGCGGGCTCAACCGCGACCGCGAGGTATCGCAGTGAGGCATGCAGTTTTTTCGAACGAAGTTCCTTATCGCAACGTTGTACTCTGCAGACTTGGCGGTTGACAGCTAAATCGGAAATAATGTACAGACGCCAGCACATCAAGCTACTACAATCTGTCAAATTTCTTTGATAAAGGAGATGTTTCAAAATGGGCCAGATCTATGTATAGTATCTCAAAAAAAAAAGAGAAAAATCCGTAGAATTCGGGAAAAATACAAATAATTCAATTAAATGTGTACTGTTGTGGTAGTGAACTGATATTTATCAATTAATTTTATCGACTTTCAACATGGCGTCACATAGATTTAGTTACTCTGTTGTTAAAAAGAGTCTGAGAGAGAGAGAGAACTGTCAGTTGTCACAACAGTGTCACTTCTGTCACTTTCGTCTAGCGTCGAAATAAACAAAAATATGTCAAACGTCATTAATCAATCAAAATGGCAGCTTACCGCCATGACGGGTTATTTTTTGTGTGTTGCAATTTCAAGTGTAATTTCTTCTGTTTACCAGAAAACCAAGCTATTTTAAAGCAATTGGACAGTTGAGAACTGTTTTAAACGAATTTCCCTATTTTTAAGTATAGTGTACAAGGACCTGGCCCAGGCTCCATATATTTTGTAACATCTCCTTTGAACTTTATCGCTACAGTATAAGGTTCAAAGTTGATTGGGAAAATTTTACAGATTGGGGTAGCTTGATGTGCTGGCCTCTGTACCTAACATTTTGACCGTCACGACATTTCTTTTCTCTGTCCATCTATTGATATCTCTTCTTTCATCTTTTGTGTTATTAGTTTTAGTCGTCTTGTTATGCGCCCACTGACTCATCTACATCAACGCAGGGTTATTTTAAATTGGCTAGCGAAACTCTACAGGCGTGATGGATGTCGATATCTAAAAACGATAAATTTTTTTTTTTTTTTGAGATATCAGCGACTCACGGTGAGATTTTTATAGAATCGATAGGCTGTTTTTGTCTAGATGGTAAAAAAGGCAACCGGGAGAAAGTCTCAAAGTGACACCGGTAAAATCGGTTGTCATGGTAGGTATAATGATGAGAAGAACTGAAGAAAATGTCATCAGGACACTTTTGCGTATGGCTATACGAGTATTTTTTTAGTTCAGGTATGTACAACCAGGGACATTCATTGTAATGCAAATGGGCGTCCTACGCCAATTTGTATTACAATGACAGCTATAATTTGAATTTATTTAAGGGCAATTAAAGTTGGCAGTCAATTTGCTTAACAATGTTTTCCCTGACTTTATCTATGAACTTTATTGACACAATACTCTTACTTTACATTTACCTTTTAGATAAACCATCTTATTAATGGTAATGGAATTCAGAACTCAGCATCACTTAAAGTGAATCTGAAGATATCTTTATAAACTTTTAAAGAGATAAGAAATACAATACAAATGTTCTTAATGTGTAAGTCGACTTCTATATACAGCCGGCGCAAACTGATCCACTATTGTTGTGAATGTGGGGACTATGTGAGTCATTGCTTTTTCTCTCTTTTCTGTTAGTTTTAATGATGGTCTCTCCGGTTGCCGAGATGTGTTTAAAGAATGCGTTCCTAACTAGGGTTGCCACCCGTACTATAATTTATAGTATCGTACTATATTTCAGTCAATTGTACAACAAATATTAAAAATACGATATTTTTATCCGTAATTCAACTGTCGCGCTTTTTTATATTAACTGTGACTAGTCTGGAACGCACCCGCAGCGCAGCACGGGGAATTTCAGGACGAACCGCATTCGCGGCATCAAACTGGCAATAATTTGTCGATGAATGCTGCCCGATTTTCATAGAAGTGTTCTGCTGTTAAAATAAAAAAAAAAACATGGAAAGCTATGATGGTTTTGGCACGCGAGTCACGCCACCCAAAAAAAAGGCAAAAAAAGATAAACAATTATATATTTAAAAATACCTAATGATTAAAAATAAATGTGTACTTTTTTCCCTGCATTTCCCAAAAGTACTATATTCTTATATCTATTTCGGAAAATTTTAAAAAAGTGCCAACCCTATTCCTGACACCCGTCCAAGAAGTTTGTAGGTAAAAGTGGAGGCAACATTCTAAATATTAGGTATTTAGAAATCGACTGTGGTCGGACGCTCTCTTTCTGAATACATACATAAGACAAAGAAAACATATATCACTGTCTCGTTCTTATGTGCGTATTTAGAAAGAGAGTGTCCGACCACAGTCTGTTTCACTTAGATATTTAGAGTGTTGCCTCCATTTTTATCTACAAGCTTCTTGCACCCGTCAGTGTTATAATTCTAGTAGGTAGCTATTAAAGATCTTTGCAAAACACGTAACCTACTTATTCTTTTGTATTAAACTGACAGGTGTCAAAAACGCATTCTTTCGAAGCTGAGGGCGACTGTAGTCGCTCACTATGAAGCTGCACTTATTCGAGATTTTAAAACCGAACTCGTAACGAAGCCCTTGACATTCAGAGTTAACTGACGGGGCGTATGATAATGTATGGAAATGTATGTGTGGAAGAATGCATGTTATTTTACCGGTTTCAATTGGATGGGCGGGTGTGTAAATTGTTAATGTAATATTTCGATATTATTGTTCGTGGCGTTGATTTTGTTGCACTAACTAAAGTACTAAGTAAAACAAAAATTATGGTAAAATTCAGAAGATTTCAAGAAATTTTATGTCAACCTCGTTGGTCTAGTATTGCTGAGGAGGTCCTGGGTTCGATTTCCGGGTCGGGCAAAGATTTATTGAGTTTTTCATCATACCTAAACACATAAAACAAACTGATTTTCTAAACTCATACTTAAAGTAACTACACTAGATACGGTGGTCGCAACCCCGAAAAAAAAATCATAGATTTTTTTTTTCCGTTTTCTCATATTTAGATGTCGACACCCATCATATTGCGGAGTTTCGCTAGCTAATAAAATTTGACTATGTGCCGTGCCCAAGAAGGACATATTAAAATGACTTTACTGCTCATGTTCTTGAGACAGGTCAGGTACGTAGTGTTGCGGAAGGATCGTACTTTCCCGCGACCCCTGGCGTAGGTGTGAGAAGGAACACCGGGGTGGTTTTTAGTCAGTAAGAGTCTGACAGACAACAGGGCGGCGGACATTCATGAGGATTTTCCACCCCGGAGTCAAAAAAAAAAAAAAGGTGCGTAGTACCCGCAACCGGTGTGTCATGACGTATGAACGTAAGCAAAATGGAGTATCTGAAGGTCGTAGCAAGGGGTGTTCTGTAGTTTCAGCCCACCCTTATGGTGGCCCCTATATCTAAACAGTAGGTACAAAAATAGCGAAACGCAAAAAATAAATATATTAGGTCGGGGCAAAAGTATTTTCGTATTTTTCATACAAAAAAAAAAAATGTTTTAGGTTTAATTTTTGATTTATTTATAATATGTATGTGCCGTTGTGATCGATGACTTGTTGCCATCTTGTCGGCAATGCCATGATCCCATTGCTGTAAAATTTTTGAGATTTTTATCAAAAAAATCTGACAGGTAGTTTTCACAGTGTTCTTTTGAGGTTAACTTTATGCTTCCTAAAGAGTTCTGAAGTGACCGAAACAGGTGAATATCTGATGGAACAAGATCAGGGCTATACGGAGGATGCATCAACACATTCCAGCCAAGCTCTCTCAATTTTTGCTGAGTGGCTATAGATGAGTGCGGTCTGGCGTTGTCGTGATGAAACACCACGCCCTTCCTATTCACCAGCTCTGGCCGGTTTTTCTCAATAGCTTCTTTTAACCTCATCAGTTGTTGACAGTAGAGGTCAGAATCGATAGTTTTACTCGGCGGCAAAAGCTCATAGTGGACGATTCCTTTCCAATCCCACCAAACACACAGCATCACTTTGTTCCGAGTCAGGCCGGGCTTTGCCACGGTCTGTGGGGCTTGTCCATGCTTCGACCACGATTTTCTTCGGACATTCTTATCGTAAGTGATCCATTTTTCATCACCCGTAATCAACCGTTTAAGAAATGGGTCGGAATTATTACGTTTCAACAAAGAATCGCAAATGGAAACACGTTGCATTAAGTTTCTGTCAGTGAGAGCATGTGGTACCCAAATATCAAGTTTTTTCTTGTACCTAGACTTTTGTAAATGCCGTAAAACTGTTTTGTGATCAACATCCAGTTCTTCAGCAATATTATAACTACTAATATGTCGATCTTGCTCCACTTTTTCAAAAATGGCACTGATTTTATCCGTGACAGGGCGTCCAGAGCGAGCTTCATCCTTCACACTAAAATTTCCTGACTTGAAACGCTTGAACCACATTTGTGCTACTCGTATTGATACCGCATTAGGTCCGTAAACCGCACTAATTTTATTTGCGGCGTTCGTCGCATTTTTACCTTTTTTGTAATAAAATTTTAAAATGTACCGAATATCTTCGTCACATACGTTCATGTTGCTTGCTTGAAAAACAATTGAGAAAGAGTTGAGGAAACAATTGAGGAAGAGGCGGGAAAGAGTTTTTTTTTTTATTTATTGCATTTTTAGAATGTCAACATTTTATAGTATTAAAACCAGCCAGTTACATTCAGTACTGACAAAGAGGTTTGATTACTAACAATAGATTCAAAATACGAAAATATTTTTGCCCCGACCTATTATAATATAATAATAACACTTGAGAGTGAAATTTTAGTCCTAATTGAGCCAAAAGACAGAATTTATATTACGGAATGTCGTCTTGGGATTAAATTCTATTAAATAAATAAATGGGAAGAAGGGTAAAGTAGGCTGTAATTCAAAAATTATTCACACATTTCATAGACCTTAAAAATGCTTGTCATAATTATTATGTAACGGGGTGAATAGGTATGCAAGGATGAATCGGGATGAAACATTATAAGGGATGTTTATATTGAATTATTTATTTCCAAAAAGGGTTCTAATGTGTTTACTGTAGTATAATGAACAATTAAAAGGGTCCTTGTTCCACAAACGATGGGACACTCAATATCGTGTCCTGCATGTCCTGTTAGCTGCACGTTACAGGAGCTGGTGGACGCTGGTGATGGCGCGAAACAAGAAGCCGAATTCTGGGCCGAGTCCATTTAGATTGCCAACGACACAAGAAGTATCCTTGTTAGCAATAGACTATATATTATTTCAACGTAAAAATCCATTTTAAAGTTTCATCCCGATTCACCCCATGCATCCCTATTTACCTCGTTACTTGGTCATGCATTCTTAAGATCTATGAAATATATGGAAAGTGAAGAATTTCTCTCATTTTACGGTACCTACATAAGTTAACATTATTCAGCTTCAAAATAAAGTAATTAAGTACTGATAAGTGTAATAATAAATCACTTTGGCTAACAAGAAATAATTAATAACCGCAAAACTAAAGTTAGCAATAATTGGCGTTTTTTATAACAACATTGCTACATATCACCTACATGAAGCCGCGGGGCAATTGCGTAAGACATTATCGATCGGAATCGGTTTCATTTTGACAGTTCAACAAAATTCATTGCGTTATTTACGTGTTGAGCAAACAATTTTTTCGAACTTAAGAAGCAATGGATTAGCAATTTGCTTCGAAATGGTTCAGATTCCGTTTGATAGCGTGTTACGCAATTAGGGTGCAGGTCAATTACATATTTATAGGCTAGGAGCTATGCAAGTTTTATATCCGTTTATTAATTTCTATTTTTATAAAATTAATAAACATAAATGGAGAGGACTATGCTTGGAGTTTCCCTACCCGATCGAATCAGAAATAAAAAGATCCGTAGGAGAACCGACATAGCCCGAAGAATTGCAAAACTTAAGTGGGCAGGGTACATTACTCGCAGAACAGATGGCCTATGGAAAAATTCTAGATGATGATATTTCATACATCTCCCGACACCGAACTCACTTCCCATTCTCGACTACCAACATTTGAGCCAAAAGTACCACAAGTCATAAAAAAGTCTTCCTCGTTTTGATAACGTTGTCAAAAAACACGAAGCACTCAACAGGAATGAATTATTAAAACATTTCCTTTATTTATCGCGCACTTTATTTTGTCATTAATTTATTATACTTAATTTCTTATTTTGGGGTCATAAATATGGTAAGTGTCACATTGAAGATATACAGCGTAATTATATTCGAGTGACGTAATAATATGTATCTAAAATATGTAATGTGGGCTTTTGGAAATTCAATTCAATTCTTCGTTTTTTATTTAAGTATTCACAAAGATAACACTACTAACAAAAAGCCTTAATTATAATTAACAAGCTAACTTTGTACAACAACTAAATTTTGTAAGTAGTATTAGTAGTTTTTCGAAAATCATTTCTACTAATGGGTTTTATAATAGTGGCAATACAACACAATAAATTCTATTACGAGAACATTGATCGACCATTATGAATTTAGCAGATTACAAAATTTTAACAAAATCACACCCCGGACACTCCGTACAACGCGCGCAAAATAATTACCTACTACTACTACATAGCCAAATGACGTCGGTACACGTGCAAATGTGTGCGTAAACTCTAGTAGGGTTGGTTGTCGTGCGGAGCGTAAAAAAAATGGCGGGAACGACGACGACGCGACTAGAAAGGACTAGTTTGATTGTTTATCTAATTAGTCGGGTTCGTAATGAAATAAAAATAATATTATAATACTTAGTTAAGTAATAAATGTAAAACTTTTTAACAATAACTTTAATTTCGGATGTCGGTGTCTTTGGATCTGTATTTTAGTTTATTGCCACCGACTTACGAAATTAAAGTTATTTTTCACTTTGTACTTAGTGTTTTTTTGGAAGCCGGTTTTTTTTTTTGCTAGAAAGTTTTTATTTCTCGCTTTTTAGTGGGTCTGTTTATAAAGTATCTAAGTTACAATAGCCTAATGTCAACATGCTCATCGCCTTGTACAAAATATTGCTTTTCCCGATGCAGGGACGTTAATTGTTGAGGAGTTCTCTTGGTACTCCATCATCAGCTCCATTTCACCATTCGCATTGTGACGAGCATAAATTGTGCTTAGCAAACATATTAAAGTAATCGATTCGCAATCTGTGAAATACTTATTATTGAGTAGTCCCGGTGGCCATCTGTGGTCTTCATCATCAGTTCCATTTGACTAAATGTTGCTATCCCAGAGCAAATACCCATGCAAATAAGGTACTTAGCTAAATATTGCTTACACTAAAATATTTTCGTTTAAATGACCTACTTAACTATAAATAATCGGTTATTATATCGCATGGTATTAAAATGCGATATCTTACAAACATTTATGTAAATACAAATTCGGAAAAGCATCACAATATCGAACCATCGTGATTAAAACTCAGATAAAACTTTTAAGTAAATCGCAAAATTTTGTGTTCGTGTCAGCAGTACAGTGCTGCGGTTCTTTGTGAGCGCCCCGAGCTAAAGAACCGCCGATAATGTCGCGGGTGTGCGGGGTGAGGTGCGGTATCTGATGTCAGCGCGGGGTAGGGAGTGGCCATTCTGTACGAAGTACTATTAAGTATTCTGTGACAAAATGACAATGGGATCGTGTTGGAATGATGAATTACAAAAATAGCAGACTTGGGCCCCAGGCCGTTACAGCCGCACGATTCTGTAAAAATCTCACCGTGATAACTTAGGTGAAGTGAATGTGAAGTGCTTTATCAATAAGGGCAATTCCTGTGGAATGACAGCTCACTTCACCTTAGTTTTCACGGTGAGATTTTTACAGAATAGCAATGCAGTACCGCGGTAGAGAATCCGTTGCGGGGAGCTATGCTCTAAGGATACAGCGCTGCCCGCAAGGCTGTATCCTTAGAGAATAGCATGGCCTAACACCCGTCAGTGCATAATTCTATTTGCTAATAAAGATCAAATTCGCAAAACACGTATTCGTTTGTATGAAATTGACGGGTGTTACGAACGCATTCTCTCATCGGACCCGCTGTACATTGTATCAACAGACAACTGTGATAATGAAGATATTATAAGGAAATACAACCCACATAAACTGTCAAACATTACAATACAAGCTTTCACCGAAGTACCTGCCAACGATTTTTAATGCAAAAGGCACATTTATCCGACTGCTGCGCAAATAAAGAGGTATCATATAGGTAACCAATTATAACAATTCAATTGTTATTGGCAAGAGAATATTACTTGTGACGTTAGCGTGCAGGAAGCAAGGTGGTGTGTTCGGCGTATGATTTTATTGCAAGATTTTTAAGGTCGCTACACAGCGGTAGCGAACTAGCGATCATATTTTTAGGGGAGAAGCTAGCAATATTATAGAGGTTGTCTTTGACTCTTCATCGAGGTCTTTTATGATTTCCAACGTGACGATATTATCGTGGACGTCCACATCCACATCCATAAAATGTACGGGAATACGTGCATGTTATAAAGTTATCGTGGTCGGTTTAAAAGCGTCTATAAATTATATTTCCATACATTTTACTTTCCTGTGTTATTTTGATACCATGACGTGGACGTGGACGTGAACGTCCACGATAATACGGAGGAAGCGCCGATCGCGAACGAACAATAACCGCTGTGGCAAAGCGACACCAGTCAGCGAAACACGACGCAGACACTTCGTGTGTGTTAGTTTTTTTAGTGTAATGATAAAAGTATATGTATTTATAGTATTTTTAAGTTATTTTATATTGTATTGTATGTGTTTATATGGGCCTTGATGCCTGAAATAAATAGATAAATAAAAAAATAAAAATAAAAAAGCTCCTGCGGAGCCCGAAGTCAGCTTACACCACTAAGGCGGAGGACTTCGTGGAGTACGTGCGCCAGAAGACGAGGTACACGCCAAGAGTTACTGGAGTCGCACCGCAACGTCACCTTCAAGGCGTTCGCGGTGCGCATGCCGAATTGCTATCTACCCGTCGTCATGGACAGGACAGGATGACAGGACTAAACTAATATTTATCTTCTGTCCTTTTCTTAATGAAATAGAAAGAAAAAGATGCACTGAACTTAAATTTAGTTTAGTTTGTGAAAAACAGAATCGGGGCCGTTTTCTGTAAACAGTTATATCGTTCAAGGGTAATTCGATATACCGTACGGGACTCTTAAATACCTATTAACAAGTAGCGGTTTATTAAAAAACCCAGATCAACATAAAATATAGCTTCATTCTCGCTATCGCCTCGCTTCGTATGGATGCCAGGCTAGAATGTGGGCCAATAAATTAAATTTGAATGTCCCAATAACAGTGGGCTGCTGATGTCGACTTGTCTAAACGATCGCCGTTATTATCATGCTAGCCTTACCGAGGCTACATTCTTATGTATGTCGTCTAGTTACCTACTGATAACGCGAAATTGTGCGTCTGTGATATGGAATTTACTGTGTGGAATCATCTAAGCGTTTCAGGGCCCTAATTCGATATGATCACTTAATTTGCTTATTTATTTATTCCTTACTTCGAAACCACGTAAATTCCTTAGCTAATCCCGCCAATCTTGCATTCATTTCGCGCAGTCTCGTTCATACAATTTATCTCGTTCATACAATTTAGAATTAAAATCCAGAAAATAAGCACGCTAAGTTGTGCTTCACAAGATTATACTTCATATTATTAGAAACTGTAGTTTTATATTGTTTAGTTTTATTATAATCCTTAAAACTGAATATAGTGGCCACTGTTATCCGTTTTAAGGATTATAATAAAACTAAACAATATAAAACTACCGTTTCTAATAATATTAACGTATAACCTTGTGAAGCACAACTTTACGTGCTTATTTTCTGCATTTTCATTCTAAATTGTATGAAATAACCAAACAAACGATGAGGGCGCCACTGTGCGGTCGGCATAGTCTTAAGAGCAATACAATGATGTCAGTACTAGCAAATGGTCAACGCAACATGTCTCCACGTCTCCTTCTTCCATATTTCTTTCCTTCTTTCTTTCTTCACACAGCTCGTACCGACAAGAGACACGGCCAATTAAATAATAACGCAAATCGATAGATCTCCAAGTTTAAGCTGCATTTACTTGGGGGCAGTGGGGGCCCACGAATTGTAGGTTTGAACCTAGACAAGCGCTTTACTTTGTGCAAATTTTTTCATCACCGCTGCTCTCAAAACGGTGAAGGAAAACATCGTGAGGAAACCGGCATGTCCTAGAACCAGACATTCGAAGTCTTGTGGGGAAGGGCCGCGTGGTGGATTATTGCGCAGTCCCTTTCATAGAAAAGAGACCTGTGTCCCAGCCGTGGGGACTTAGTAATTATGTAAGCTGATTATGCTTAGGACCATTCGGTTTGTTATACTTAGGTAGGTACTTCAGACCGCCTTTGCACCTATTTACAAGGCAATTCAACTGTCACTGAAAGATGAACCATTTGACCTCACTATAGGTGTCAGCATCCTCAAAAACCACGAAAACGAAATACCATCGAGCACGCATGGAAAATTAAAAAAAAAAATAATTGTAAAACATAAAATATTTAATTTCTTTTGACTGTACTTACACGTCAAAAAGAGTAACCTAGATAATGTGGATAAGACACAAAGTCTATAACCGAAGAAGATCTAGCTAGGTATCCAAGGGGGGGAGGGGTGGAGGGGGGGCTTAGGGGATCAGACCGGAATAAATCTTAAATTCTGTGAAATCAACAACTCTGAAACTAGTATCAGGCACTTTCTTGTCGTTCCTTCCTCAACATTGCAGTCAGCAACTCGGCACCCGATGACAAAATTTATCATCATAGACACACCAACTTCTCCCCTTCGGCATAGGCCTCTCTTTTCTTGCAATCAGACGAGACGTCTGTCATCCGGGTTCTCCGAGACGACAGACATCTATCTCGTCTTCAATTTCTTGGACGCCACACTGTCACATTTAAATCCATCGCTACGCGGCAATGTCAAAGTTCTTCGTTACAGACTATTTAGTCACCAAGCAATTAACAATTAAATAAACGACAACCTACATGCGTCCTTCCGACGTCATCAGATAATCCCAGCCTACATATATACATAATGAGATACGTACATGTGAAGTTCTCAATAATAATGTAAAGCGGCCAAGCCTGGCGCCGGCATGCGGAAACAACTGGTAACCGAGGTTTGCGACGCTATGGTAATGTCAAAATTGAGGGAGGTGAGAAGTATCATTAGTGGAGGAGCCGAAAATCTTGAAGAATGGTGAAATCGCATGTGATAGAGAGGAATGAGAATATGTCGCTAGGAAAATTTTGAGCATGAATATCTATGGCTTTAAGGCGATTGGCACACTGCACCTAATCACGCAGCGGGGTGCGTGAAACGGAGCCAAATTCCCCGCACGGAAGCGTGTTTTTATTGAATTTGTATGTAAAAACTCGCGCGCGGGAACACGTTATAGTGCGTCCTGCTGCGTGATGCGCTGCAGTAGAGTACTATATTGTCCGTGGCTGCAGTGTGCCAATCGCATTTATGAGTAGGGGAAGACCAAAGAAACGATGGATGGACTGTGTGAATGATGATATGGTTAGAAAGGGGGTCGTACCGAGATGACGACTTATAGAGAAGTATGGAAGATATAGATATTTTGCACCGACCACGAATTAATTAGGATAAGACCACTGCTGACTGCTGACTGCTGGGAAGCAGTCCTCTTGTAGAAGGAGCGGGCCGTAATCCACCACGCGGGCCCAGTGCGGGTTGGTAGATTTTTTTTATTGTATTTATTATGGGACAATAAACAGCTACAATATACAACGTCTACAAATAACAACTCATACATACATTTATGAAGTATTAACAATATTGCAGGCCACTACATTATCCGCATGTTAACAATATTAGGATAAGGTAAAAAGTGCCACTAGATTTAGCATTACTCAGATATCTATATAAATTGAAATAAAAAGAAACAAAAAACATAGATTATGAAGTAAATACAATGCAATTAATTAGTTATTTAAAATGAAATAAACTTTAAAAAGGAACAAATTAAAATTTAGGCTTATTCGTTATTATCACAAATAAGGATTGATAGATGTCATATGTCTTTGAATGTTTGGTTCTAGGACATGCCGGTTTCCTCACGATGTTTTCCTTCACCGTTTTGAGAGCAGTGGTGATGAGATAATTTACACTAAGATAAGCGCCTGTCAGGGTTCGAACATATGACCTACAATTAGTTAATCGCAGCCACTTGGGCAGCGGGATTGTCCGAAAGGGTTACCGCTGCCCCGGAACATAAAGGGCTAAGGAAGGAACACGGGTGGATTTTATTCAGTAAGAGTCTGACACTCCCTTCTGCTCCACCCAGAGCGGGAGGGGTCATTTGATGATTTCCCACCCTCAAAAAAAAATCCGTTACCACTGTTCTGCTACTGGTTTAGTCAGTAATACATTGCACTTTCCATTAGATTTGATTTTCACACTTACTAAATGCCTGTTGTCGATTTTCGACTGCGGAAATACCGCATCACCCCGTGCTCACTTCACTACCAACATCCTTGTCATATTAAAGAGTACTTTTTGTGATGCACTTATAAGATCACTTGTAACAAGTACGTATTATATATACAATAAAAAACATTGATCAAACATTAATTATATGTATTTAGATCACCTTGGAATCAGCTTTTATTTGGATTTAATTGATTTATTTGTGATTTCGTTTTTTTTTACAACTTAGGAGTGTCGTCTAGATTTATTCATTGGTTGCTTAACTTACCTACTTTAATAGCCAGACAAAACTGTATTGTTTGTGTTTGTTCAGCATACAGGTACATCAAAGCCCCCCCCCCCCCTAAGGCCTTCTAAGAACTTTTTCCCGTGCCACCTCGAACCAACCCTCGTGGTACGCGTCCAGAGGGGTAATTCTCGTAATTTTAAGAACGCTCACAGTCTGATCTCAGTCTCAATCTGTCAAAAATACTTCTAATTTCCCTACATTTTGACAAGTCTTTGACATTTATTTGTCGCCGAGATGAGACTGCGACTAGATTTTGAACGTTTTAAATTACGAGAATTGGCCTTCAGGTCATCTCGCCACCTGTTTCAGGGCCGACTTCGGCGGCGTCGCCCATCTTCAGTCCCCACTGTGTGAAGACTTTAAAGACAGAATTTACGAGACGATTATTATTTTCTATCTGGGCCCTTATTCACTATGACCACTTAATGATTCCTTACTTTGAAGCCACGTCAATTCTTTTTTTTCTTTATTCGCTTATTCTTTCGTCTTTTCTTTCTTTCTTTTGTCTTTCTTTTTCTTTTTATTATTTATTTATTTATTTAATAAAAAGAAAAAGAAAGACGAAGGAAAGAAAGAAAAACCTTTGGGTGATGCAGAGACAAACAGCCGATCGATTCTGGAAAAATCTCACCGTGAAAAGTTAGGTGAAGTGAGCTGTCAAGAGTATCAATCCCTAGCATCAGGATGACACTGACAGCTCACTCCACGCTCACTTCACCTAAGTTTTCACGGTGAGATGGTTACGGAATCGCACTGCAGTAGTAGGTGCAATCATTAGAGGAATAAATATTTTATTGTCGTCGTCGGTCGTATTTTTCGTCTTTTCTTTCTTTTTTCTTTCGTCGTCTTTTCTTTTTCTTTCTTTTCTTCTTTCTTTTGTCTTTATTCTTTTTCTTTTCTTTATATTTTAATTAATCACGACATCTGAAGGCCAATTCCTGTAATTAAAAACGTTCAAAATCTAGTCGCAATATTATCTCGGCGACAATCAATTTCAAAAACTTGTCAAAAATGTAGGGAAATAAATTACAGGTCATTTTGGTAGATTGAGACTGAGAGCAGACTGTGAACATTCTTAAAATTACGAGAATTGCTCCTCTGCTATGAATGTATTCTATATGACACAATGGCGTAGTTTCAACTGTCAAAAATACATGTTGTCCGTACAGTTGACATTTCGGTTCCTTGCCGTTAAGTGAATGCTTCAGGTAGCCCGCAAAATTTGAATTATCCGTTTTTTGCAATTATGTATTAGGTTGAATGTTTATCAAAATTTGATTCGCGGCCGTAACCAGTGTTTACATATTTATAATCGTTAACGTCATCAGTACAACTCTTTAAGACCATGTAATCCTTACTACGACAATTCCATGATTTTAGGATTACCTGGTCTTAAAGAGTTGTATTGATGACTTTAATGATTATAATTCTGTAAATACATCCTTGTTACAGCCACGAATCAAATTTGGATCACCATATAACCTAATACTGACTTGCAAAAAACGAAAGAAAATTTGGATTTCGCGGTCTACCTTGAGCATCCACCTTAACAAGACACTATATTGACCAGAAGGCCAATTCTCGTAATTTAAAACGTTCAAAATCTAGTCGCAGTCTCATCTCGGCTACAAAAATGTCAAAAACTTGTCAAAATGTAGGGAATAACTCGAAACTTGAGGTGTTTTCGACATATTGAGACTGAGATCAGACTGTGAACGTTCTTAAAAATTACGAGAATTGCCGCCCTGGTTTGCATGTGGTAAGATTTCGCGGGGAATAATACAGAATTAGGGCCCTGTTCGTCTTGGTCTAATGTCACAAGCTCTCCTGAATTAAATTTCCTGGTAAGGCAAAGTGTCTATACCAGATATAGGTGATTTCCAGCTATTTAAATTTATTCACCAGGGTATGTAACTATTTACCTACTATATTCAAAACCGACCCATAAACAAATAATAAAATATCCTGCATTTAAATTGACATCGATACCAACTATCGGTCTCATCTATCTACTCCACAAAAAGTTTAAAAAAGCAACAAAAATCAGGCATTTCCTACCACGAAGCCATCAAGGCAAAACCAACCTCAAAACTTTCAAGCGAAAGTTAAATATCCTTTGGCAGATAACCCACATTAATTGGTAGTCGAATTCGCTCGGTTATTAAGGCCGGTTCCAAATATGGCGTCGTCTAAAGGGCAGTCTTATTGTGACAATAAGATTACTACAACGATGATCTGATGCGAAAATTATAGGTCTTTATGGATTCTTTATGTAGGCCAAGTGGGAATTAATCATGTACAAGATAGGGCTTTATAATCAGTGAAAATACCGATGATAATTCGATCATTAATACCTAGCGAGGCAGCGTCATGTTGTTTTAATTTCGGAAGTAGCTACTCCAGGGCAAAGGTCTCTTGTTTTGCACATCTTTTCATGTATTTGTTTGCAAATATATGTTTTAGGATAGGTATTGTAATTTAGCTTTGATAGGATGTCATTTAATTTTAACAAAAACTCGTTTTAATAAATTGTAATTTAAAGAAAAGAAAGAAAATACGTTTATTTGCGGAGAACACGACGCAAAAAAGAACATAAACACAAAAAATAAAATAAATAAAAGGTAGGGGGAAACATGCATCACATTCACGCAAAACGACTATCGCTCAGCATTATGCTCACAATTCATATTACCTATTTGATATTTGTACGCCATCAACGGCAATACATACCTATTTTATTAACACCAACTTTAAGTGTCCTCCTCCGCCGCTTATGGCGGGAACACGGGCACGCGTTTGCATTCATCCGTGAACCCGCCGCGGATGTCTGTCACCGGACCCTCCTCTCTGGAGTACTCCCCATCACCGGCGCACCAGAACACAGCACGCCGTGACCACTCCAGGGACCACACCAGCACATGAGTGCCAGACGACCCCGTGTCTGGGCACCCTTGGTCCCCTTGCGGCGGGTCAGGTCGTTGGACCCGCCGCCTGCCAATATTCGGCCTCAGAGGATAGGGAGAGTGGCCCACGTAATACCTACACTCCTCCTCCCCTGCGGCCTCACCGCGTTCGCCATCAGACGGTGGCGACCCCGTCAAGGCCGCGGAAGGTAGGGAGAGCGGTGCGCCGTAATACTCCTTTCAGCCGCGATGCCTCCCATACGACATCGCGGCCCGCCTCAGTTGCGATGTCGCCTAAGCGGCACCACAACCTACTTGTTGGCCGCTACGTCGTCGGCTTACAGGCAAAAGCCCTGACGAGCGGCCCCTCCTCGGGTTCCTCTTCGCTTCACCGTAGGAGACCAAGCCACGGCTACTGAGCCCCCCCGCCTCGACAATGCGGGAACCCACCGGGGGGGATCCTGCAATAGTCCTACACCAACCGGGGTGCACTTACATAGTTCGCACAGGGCTAATCATCGGTTCGTGCCTCATTTCATTAAAAGCGTCTAGCAGGCCTCTGCGAGTTGGCTCCGCCCCTAGTTCGTTAAAAGTCCGGGTCCCAGGCACCCGAGATTTGTCAAAGACACTTTAAATAAGTGTGTCACTCTCTAAAAATTCTACATTTATATCTGTTAAGATCCGTATTCCGTCCGTCCCAAACATTCTTTTAGGCTACCTAGATAAATGACTAATCATGACACCTGATATCCTTGTAACACACACCGAAGTTCGTTAAGTTCTAGTTATTAAACGGAGCTGACCTTGCTTGTTGCGTGAAGGACGCAGTTACAATGACTTAATAGTAATAAGATATTTTATTTATTTTATTTTATTTCTTAAGAAAACTTACAGATAATTGACAAGAAACAGTAGACAAACAAGTGAAAGCAAGAAGTAAGCCGAAGTAAGCACTCGGAGAGATTTAAGAACAGACTGAACAGGTAGTGATCTTCAAAGAAGGTAGGTATATTTCAGGAATCGAGTGTTATTTTAATAGATTATAAAAAAAATTGAAGGAAAACATCGTGAGGAAACCGGCATGTCCTAGAACAAAAAATTCGAAGACATGTGACATCTACCAACCCGCACTGGCACCGCGTGGTGGATTACGGCCCACTCCCTCTCACAGAGAGGATGCCTGTGTCCCAACAGTGGGAACATAACAGGCTGCTGATAATGAAGGTGACGAAACTTAAAGATAAATTGTACTTGCACTTATTGTGAAAGTACAAGTACTAGAAGAAGGTGGCTGAGGTACAGTGACCTCAGGGCAACTCCTCATGGTGGGTGCCTGAACTGCCTGAGCATATACGGCGCAGCGAAGGTCGGCCCAAGAATAGGTGGCGAGGTGGCCTAAGCGCGTACGGCAAGGGTTGGATCGACGTGTCTGTAGAAAAGGATGCCTGGATAGATTTGGAGGAGGCCTTAGCACAGCTGTGAGACAGCGTAGGCTAACTTAAAAAAAACCGGTCAAGTGCGAGTCGAACTTACGCACCGAGGGCTCCTTACAAATTGATAGGTACCTATGTGAATAGTTTTAAAATTATTTTTGTAATGTAACTACAAATGTATGGTATTCGGGCTGTAGCGGTATCTACAACGACGCCACATGTGAACAACGCGTCATACTGACGTCACAAAATCCTGCATCTCGCAAGCAGAGTTTACCGCGCAACTAGCATAGATACAACGGCCCGACATGAATCATTGGGCAGTTGCCCGCCAGACACAACACCCGTCTGGTCGGAGGATCCTCCCTTTTCTATAGAGTATGAATGAACTTTACACCCTGTTCCTCATACCTCTATAGGGCTTTTTCCTTTACTTGTGCTATATGACATTGCTCCTTGCCAAATTTCACGATTCTAGGTCAACGGGAAGTACCCTATAGGTTTTTATTTCGGAACCCATATATTTTGATTGCGTTGACTTAGAAGTTTGATTTTTTCACTGCTTCAAGGGATTGCAGTTTTGAGTATTTGATATTAATTTCAACTTGATAACTCCACGCGTTCCTGTGAAAAAGAGCCTTGACTGACGCACAGGCAGACGGACAAAGAAGTGATCTTAAAGGGTTCCGTTTTTCCTTTGGAGGTACGGAACCGTAAAAACCCCGCACGACAACCTTTTTTGAAAATACACACATCAAAAGTGTCTAGGGATCAAGCATTTTTATGCGGATTTCTTGAGATTGAGATGTGGCTTTGTAATACATTTATGATTTTATAAATTTATATGGATCCTTTTTGGTGCATTTCATCATTTGAATCAGGAACTGTGAATCGAATTCGAGTAAAAGATGAAAATCAGCTGTCAATATTTTCCCTATAAAAACATACAACGCATTGAAGACATTATTAGTGCTACTGTTTCCCTACTACTGATTAAAACCAACGTTATTATGGAGCGGCGACGTCATTTAAGCAGGGAAGAAATGCTCAGAGCCGTGGGAATGATAGAAGCTGGTTCCCGGCAACGTACTGTGGCTTTAGCTCTGAATACAAGTCAGAGTGTTATCAGTCGACTTTGGACACGTTACCGAAGCACTGGTACCGTCGCTGAGCGCCATGGAGGACGGTATCGCTGCACCACACGGAGACAAGACCGATACATTCAAATCTTAACTCGAAGAGCTCCAACAATAACCGCCATGATGTTAGCCGTGAGGCTTCATCACTCTTCAGGGAACTTAATTAGCGACCAAACAGTCAGAAACCGCTTGCATGAAGTGAACCTTCATTCCCGAAGACCGCTACGGGTACCACCTATAGCAATGCACAATCGTAGGATTCGATATCAATGGGCTCTTGAACACAGAAATTGGGCAGAAGAACAATGGCGTTTCGTGTGCTTTTCTGATGAGTCTCGTTTTGGTATGAGACCGGATACAAGACGTATACGACACTGGAGAACCCCTGGACGCCAACAGCGATTAAAATCCTGCCAGGAAGTCCATCCTTATAGTGGTGGAACCATCATGGTATGGGCGGGTATTTGGATCGGCGGAAGAACTGAGTTGATTTGGATCAGAGGCAACCTCAACGCTCAAATTTATGCTGAGACGATTGTATCAGACGTCATCGTTCCTCTACAAGTGCAAATCGGTCCCTTATTTCAGTTAATGCATGATAATGCACGACCGCACACCGCAAGAGTTGTAAGACAGACTCTCGCGGCAGCTAACATCAATGTCCTGCCCTGGCCTGCTCAGTCGCCAGACTTGAACCCGATTGAGCATGCATGGGATATGCTACAGAGAAGAGCTCTGCCGAATATGGAGGGTATCCAGTCGCAAGAAGACCTTTTTTTGTTGTTACAACGAACATGGGCGGCCATTCCACAGCGTGATTTGGATGAACTCATTTTGAGTATGCCAAACCGATGTTCTTGTGTTGTTAGTGTTCGCGGTAGAAACACGGATTATTAATTGTTTAAGTTACCCAATAAAATTTTAGAGAAAACTGTTATTTCAGTCTTTTTTTCGAACTTTTGTGTTAGTGGTTCAAATGTCAAAAATCCCTTTATTAGGAAAATGGCAAATTTCTTTATTAATGCAAAGGTGACTTGGTTTATCGTTACTGTGACAAACGAAAACACTTTATTTGATGAATCCTTAAAGAAAATTTTAATTAATATCAATCAGGAGAAAAGTTATTGCAAAAATATATGTTGATCCCTAGACACTTTTGATGTGTGTAGTTCTGCTTACCTACGACAATTCAAAATCAAAATATTTTATTTCACAATTTTCACATAAGCCTACAAGGGCACTTATGAAACGTCAGAAGCTAGGTGCACGGTTCCAATTGCTCGTTTCCTATGGAGAAGAACCGGCAAGAAATTCCACGGTTACTGTTTTAAAAATAATTGGTTTTTACAATGTTTTCTAATTACAGTAGCTATGGGAGTACATGATTAACCCTTTGACCGCCACGGTCGTGTATAGACGACAAAAGAAAACGTGCCCGAAACGCCACCGTCGGCTAATGCCGACAAGAAAACACCATATTTTAAGTATAAACACAGAAAACTAAATTTAGTTTATTTATTTTGTACTTATAACATGGTGTTTTCTTGTCGGCATTAGCCGACGGTGGCGTTTTGGGCACGTTTTCATTTGTCGTCTATACACGACCGTGGCGGTCAAAAGGTTAAATAAAAAATTAGTTGTCTCAATCTCGATTAAGCTATTTTTAATAGCCCATTCATCATGTTTTTCGTTATATCAGGTAAACAGTTCTCTTAGCTCTGCTTACCCCATCAACTGATGTAATGTAGACGCGTATTACAATAAGTAATATACGCGCACTATTGTATGAAGAAAGGTCCGACAGGTTGCGCCAGCGCCGATCAAAGTATGCGCGAAATAATAGACAATATGAACATCACAATATTAGAAATATTACTTTACAACTGACTACCAAATACCACGATAATTAATTGGCTCGGTGGTCGCAAGTACTACTGCTAAGCTTGGTCCTGGGTTCGATTCCCGGGTCGATCAGTGTTATTGTTTTTTTTTTATCTAGGATTTCTCAGTAGCAGCTCGGAGAATGGATTTGTGCCTAGTTGTTGGGTCCGAAAATCGTTAATTTGTAGGTTTACTGTGATAAAACATTGTTTTTGTGATTACAAACTTACATTTGCAGTTAGAGATTTGACCGTGACGTATATCGATGTATGAGATAACATGTTTTTTAACTACAAATGTATAGTTTGTTTTTGGGATACAGTCATCCCAAATACGGAACTCTTCATCGTACGTGGTCCAACACTCACGACACACACGGTTTTATTTGTGTTAATATTGTGTGCCTTAACCTAAGTCTAATTTTATTTTCTTTCTTTTTTTATTTATTTTCAAACCATTCACTAGGTACATAAGAGGAATTTTCTGATGACAGAAACACACACACACATGAACATATCACACCATCAACAGCTGCACAAACAGAGGGGCAAGTGGCTAAATAAAAACAGCCGCACAGGTCGATCGATCAGGTTAAGCTATGCTTGCCGCGGTTGGTCTGTGGATGAGTGACGATCTTTACATACCGAGACCCCTCCGTGCCTCGGAAAGCACAATAAACCGTTGGTCCCGGCTGTCATTCGTGGATCTTTGACAGTCGTTACGGGTAGTCAGAAGCCCGAAATCTGACAACCAGTCTTGCCAAGTGGTATCGTATTACCGAGTCACTGGGTAGTGGAGGTCAGATAGGCAGTCGCTCCATGTAAAATACAGGTATTCAGCTGCATCTGGTTAGACTGGAAGCCGACCCCAACATAGGAAAAGGCCAGGCAGATGATGACAGCTACACAAGCATCTGTTGATGCTGCATCCTGCTTAGGCCCTTCTAAAAAAGGTTCTAAAGTCGTGTCCCTGAAAGGCCTTCGCGGCTTTATTTTATTTTCTTTTATTTATTTTAGGAAAACTTACAGCTAAACAGACACAGTAAGTACTTAATAGTTTATACAAAATATGTTCTTCCACTTCGATTAAGCGATCATTGCGTAGGCTAAGCGATTGTAATTAATGGTTATTATGAGAGAGGAGGAATGTAATTAAATGCTGCTGAAGAATACCAAGATAATAAAACCGTGTATATTACCAGAAAACCATGCCAAGCCACTTTCAAGTTTCTAAAAGGTAGATCTTTATGCATGCAGCTCTCAAATTTTACAGAAGAGCGCTTTCAAGGCAAAAAGACTGTTTTTGCATAAACTTAATTTTTTTCAAGTTTTTTGTTTTAGAGGGTTTTTTTTAAACCGGCATTTTCTAGAAGCAAAAATTCGAAGACATGTGACGTCTATCAACCCGCACTGGGCCCGCGTGGTGGATTATGGCCCACTCCCTCTCACCGAGAGGCCTGAGTTCTAGCAGTGGGAAAAATGTAGGCTGATTATGCTTTTTTTTTTTTTCAAAATAAAAACTAGCATGAACTGTTTTATTAACTGTTTATACATAGGGAGTGTCGATCTATCATGTAACAACGAATAGCTTCGAGAAACATTACAATACAGTATAACGACGCAAAGTCGACTCCTGCGCCAGTATAAAAGCGCCTGCGCTGCAAACATAAGGCATCAGTCTCACAGTGTTGTCGAGAGGATACACATACCAACTCACTTATCAAAATGTTCGGTAAAATGGTGAGTTTATTTTTAATGAAATTAAATATTTTATTTATATTGGTTTAAAGATCTCAGGGAAAACTGATTTTTAGCTCAAAGAATCCGTTCTTTGAAAATAATTTACAAAATTCTTTTTGTAAATTATTTTTATAATTCTTAGAGCAACAAAGATACTTAATTCATTTGAAATCCAAAATAAATTCTATTTTTTCTTATAAAGATAAAAAAAAAACAAAACCCAATTGTTACCTACACCTCTGATAAGATTTTTTTGAACTCTGAGGGTCTTTTTGTCCTCTCCTCTTGCTGCCAAATTCGTTATTTATTAAAAAAAAAAACTTCCTCCTATTTATTTTTTTATTTAGTAAAAATTTTTTTCACCTTCCTATTTATTTATTTAATAAAGAACACAGAGTAAACATTTAACATTCATTTATTTTTCATTTATTTTTTAATTAAAAATTGATATATGATACCACAAGAGATAAGTAACCAGGATCATCGGATATAGTTGAAGTTAAGTAAGAAACCGATGGAAGTTTTCGAATATTTTTTTTTTTAACTCAAAGTTTAGCTTTGAACCTTGAGTTTGTTTCGTCATTTCTTCTCAGGTGTAGTCAGTACACTAATTGAGTAACACACTCTCAATCACAATCAGAATCATTTTGAAGGATATTGCTAATCCATTGCTTCATATGTTCGGAAAATGTGTCTGCTCAACAACGTAAATAACGCAATGTATGTTGTTGAACTGTCAAATTGTTAGTGTGTCTTGCAATTACCCCGTAGATAGGAAATTTCGACTCCATATATCTTATTGTTTTTATAATATGACGTGTTACAGTGATTCCGGTATCCTATATTTACAGTGGTAGTATCCTATATTTACAGTTTTATTTCATTTCATTTCGATTTTGAAAGTTCCAAATTAAATTCTAGCCTAGACCGTTAAAATAAGAACGATTAATAAACACAGATTTTAAAATTTTATTTTTTTGCTCTAAAACGCTATACGCCCCGATTATCTACGCCCCGCTATCATACAAACCGCAGCCTTATATACCCTGGCTAACAATACATCGGCTGTCAGCTTGAGTCTTTATAATGACAAATTATTGACTAAATTGTGATTGATTTGTGAATAAACTCATGCATAAGCAATTAGCACAAAATATTTGACAATTGTTATGAGTAGTTAGAAGCACAAAAGTGTATAGGTAGACTGAAAGTCAAGTAAAACATTTAGAAATTTCTATCATAAGAATCAAAACAAAATTTATACAAACCGTCTTTTGGCGTTGAAAAAAATGTTTTATTCAGTATTAATATTGGTAAAATATTTACATAAAGTCTTGGAAATTAGATATTTACAATGGTTATACTAATTAACATTAGAAGTATTGAAATAATAACATTTTTTTTTTATTTACTGACACGTTTATTGTTTTTTAACTTTTATCACTTCTGTGCGCTAGTATCCTTTTTTCTATACTTTGTTGCTTATAAATGAAAATGTGCCACTTTCATAATACACATTTCTGGAGTTGCCGACTCACCCACAAATGAATTAACTCCGTGCGAGTGGCCTATACAAAAATAATATTATGTAAAAATGACAATTCGCCCGTTCCGGGCGAGTAAATTCGTACGAATCTACTAATAAGCCAAATTAGAAGTTACGCTACCTATCAAAAACATTATAACATAACCAATGAAGGTACAGTTAGCAAAAAAGTTGTTTAAAACATCAGGGTTTTTTTAAACAATAGCTATTTTTAAAAAACCGTACCTCTTATTATTAAAATAACAAAATCCTTTGCCTCGAATGATTTTGTAAGCTTTTTAAACGACTTTATGAAACAGGAGTTTGTTGTGAATTTACATATAATTTAAAATACAACTTCCGATGCTGATGCATAACTTATGTTATTCAAAACAAGCCCAAGAGGTGTAATAATTACAGTGTTTTTTATTCACAAGATGTAAATTACAATATTTATAAAATCTCCATACACATTATTTGATACAGTGGGTGCAAGGTAACATTATAATGACAAGACAAGTGTAGTACGCATAACATTAATTAATTCAGCATTTATTAATATGTATGTGATCATTATCGATCATAATTTAAGTGGTAATTTGTCGGCTGACAATAATTAGAGGTTGCCATGGTGATATACATGTTTATCTGTCAGTTCTTGTAATTGTAGCTGTCGAGTTGTCTGGCACCTATATTTGAATTAAGAATTTGAGATAATTTTCATGTTATGGAACAACAAACTGAATGTCATAATTAAAAAAGTTCAAATTCCATTGTAACCTAAAACCTATTATGACCTTTTTGTTATAAAAGGTCGCTCAAAAATCAACTTAGAATACATTTCACTAAAGTAGAAAACTGATTAAGTGACGATGGAATGTAGGTAAATTATCTGAGATTATGAACACTGATATAGTTGGTAAGTAGGTGCCAGCACATCAAGCTACTACAATCTGTCAGATTTCTTTAATAGATTTTCAACTTTATCGCCAAAGTATCAGGTTCAAAGTTGATTGGGAAAATTTTACAGTTTCGGGTAGCTCGATCTGCTGGCGTCTGTACAAGAATGTACCTACCGAGGTTGGAAGATTAAATGCAAATTTTTAGCTTTTTTTATTATTATGTATTTTTGTTTACGATAGGTACTGTGTTGATAATTTTTTTAAAGTATATACAAAGTGACATTATACCTAGATGATCATCGGAATCGTGAAAAAAAATTCACAGCGGATCTCATCGTGGTTTCTCTCTATCTTCGATTAGTTTTTTACAAAAACCTGAAGGCCAATTCTCGTAACTTAAAACGTTCAAGATCTGGTCGCAGTCTCATCTCGGCGACAAACAAATGTCAAAAACTTGTCAAAATATAGAGAAATATCTGCTATTTCATAGAAACGATACCTATGCAGTCAAAATGTACCAAAAGTCACCGTAGATATTTTTTTTTTTCAGTTCAGAATTTTGTACTGAATCCATGGTAACAGCTCGTCGTGTGCGTCGATGTGTACCTGCCACATTGTATACTAAGGCCCATACTATCCTAAAACAATGCTCACACAGAAATCTAGAGTTAAACCTGTCAGATTTGATACAAATCTAGTTTTAAATCAAAACCGAAAATGACAAGCCTAAATGCCAAACAAAGCCACTCCTTCACAAAATAGAATCTCAAAATTTGAAGTGAATTATTTGCCTTAATAAACAATCGTTAGGTCGCCTGAAACCATGTAATCTGCACAGCAATGTCATTTAATTTGAATATTCTCTGCATTCATGCATAATTATATTGTAATTCTGACTAATCGGAATGATAACGCCTACTAGAGTCGAGTTAGAATTGGTAGGTAGTGAATTTGCATTCTCGGGGTATGGTAAACAATAAATTAAAATTTGGAAGAGGAGTTTCAAATTAATATTGAACTTGATGTATTTTATGCAAATTCAAAATAAAACATTTTAAATTAAATACTATAAAAAATTTAAACTTTAAGTTTTTTAATTTTTTTTGTTGACTGTACCTAAAATATTGAAGATAGCTCTAGTCTGCCTAGCTTTTTCCCAACTACACTGGGGTCGGCTTCCAGTCTAACCGGATGCAGCTGAATACCCGTATTTTACATGGAGCGACTGCCTATATGACCTGCACAACCCAGTTACTGGGTAATACGATACCCCTTGGTAAGACTGGTTGTCAGACTTTCGGGCTTCTGACTACCCGTAACGACTGTCAAAGATCTACGAATGACAGCCGGGACCAAAGGCTTAACGTGCTTTTCGAGGCACGGAACCATCCATAGAACCACCGTGACAAGCGTAGCTTAACCTGATCGATCGACCCGTGCGGCTGTTATTAGGTACCACGGGCCCCTCTGCTTTCACCTATCAATTAAATACAACTAAAATTAATTAACACAGCAATAAAAATCATTCACCATATCGTGTCAAACGCACATTTATACCGAAAATTGATTAGTTTACAGTTGCGTTACATTGTCTGCAGTGTTGCCTAAATTACACTGCGTTGCAATGCTACCTACATAGCGCGTTACGGCCTGCTTATTCTGACACTCAGTGTACTAATAGGCGATACTTATAATAAGGGATTATTAATTAATGAATTTAATGGTTTAGCGGTGGCTGGCGCGATTACTGTGTGTGTTTGTGTTTGATCCCCAGTTCGAGCAAAGTGAATTGAATTGTTATTTTCCTATAAGGGGGAAGCGGTAGCCCGCGAAATACAAATTTTCTTACGATTTTTGCAATTCGAAGCTCAGTGTCTGGGTATACGCACGGCTACACATCAAGCTATACCTACATTATAAGCTGACTTCTGAATGTACAAAAACCTATAGAATGCGAGGTCAGCTAAAACTGGAAATGTATAGCTTGCATTATGTGTAGCCGTGTGTACGTAGATTAAAATATGTTTCACGACTGTAACAAATATGTATTTACAGAAATATAACATTATTTTATATTCTCGAGGAATAATGGCGTAGTGATATGTCATTCTTTTAACAAGATTTTTATATCAATTTTTAACTGGCTCGGTGGTTTAAACCTGATCGTAAGAAAAGCCTAATTGTTTTGTAAGAATTACAGAGGCCAGTACATCAAGTTACCCAATCTGTCACATTTTCCCAATTGAATATGAACCATAATCCTTTGTAGTAAAGTTGAAAATCTATCAAAGAAATTTGACTGTTGGGGTAGCTTGATGTGCTGGCCTCTGTACATACGAAATGAAAAAGTCATATTGGTACTTACCGGGATTCGAACCCACAACCTCGTGCATACGAGGCGAGTTCTTAACCACTAGGCCATCACGACTCATTTAGATTTTTACTATTCTTTATTTTTTTTCTCAGTTGATGTTCTTCGCGCTGGTGGCGGTAGCCTTTGCCCGGGAGTACCCCGCCGGTGTTCACCCCGCCGTGTGCCCTAACTACCCCTACTGCGACGCCGACGCGCTCGCCCGCCACACCCCCAGCGGCATGCCCATCCCTCAGTGGGGATACAACCCCGCTGTAGCCCCAGCTCACCCCGGGTAAGTCCAAGCGGTCGATTCTGTAAAACTCTCACCGTGATAACTTAGGTGAAGTGAGCTATCAATAGGGGTAATCCCTAACATCAGGTGTTCACGTTAAGTTTTCACGGTGAGATTTTTACAGAATAGCACTACAGGACGATAAGTGACATTACTTCACACAGTAAAAGTGCGCAGTGCTGCACACCCCTACTCTATTTCATGTTGAACAAATATCAACTTTATTTCAATGACAATTAAGTTGATTTCAGAGTGACCAGCACTATTGAAAAAGTTAGTTATAAAATTGTTTGAAGTTGTAAAGTAAACTGAACTTTATTGTGTAGGAATTAAAGTTACTTTTCCATTAATTCATATTTGTTTACATTTTTGGTAAGTAAATCGCGATCGCAGATTAGGCAATGAGTGCTCTCAAAACGGTAAAGAAAACATCGTGAGGAGAACATATCCTAGAACCAAAAATTCGAAGAAATATGACAGCTACCAACCCGCACCCTAATTGCGTAATATACTATCAATCAGAATCTGAAGCAAATTGCCAATCCATTGCTTCATAAGTGCGAAAAATTTGTCTGCTCAACACGTAAATAAGGCAATGAATGTTGTTGAACTGTCAAAATGAAACCGATTCTCGTCGTACTAGGTCCGCATAGTGGATCACGGCCCACACCCTCTCACAGAGAGGAGGCCTGTGTCCTAGCAGTGGGAACAATATAGGCTGTTGATGCTAACTTATGATCTAAAAGAGTTTCGTATGCATTGTTGACAATTGACAAATGAATACGAGATTTTCGAATTTGATCTTTATTAGCTTCTAAAATTGTCGCACTGACAGGTGTCAGGAACGCATTCTCTCGACGGCCAGACTGTAGCCCGTTTGTCCATTCTGTCAAAAAGTGATAATACTTTAATGTGGATACTTCGATCAGACTGCCTATTAACGTTTTTTCAAGAAACCTTTGCAATATGCAAGTCCTCGATTGATAATGATCCTACAAACCATCTAGCTTTTCTTTTCAGGATTTTTTCACTACTAAAAATGTATTTTTCTTTCGACAGGCTCGTCCCCGCTGCCCCGAGGTACCCCGCTGACTTGCCCCCCGCGCTCTGCCCCAACTACCCCTATTGTTGGTGATTTCCCCAAACGAACCCAACTCTTTTCCGGCACAACTTTATGACAGCTCTATCCATTGATTTGAAGACGCCGCCATCTGCTTTTTAGAGAGTATCCGAACGCATTTTTTATCTGTACTTATGTCAAAATCTGACACTGTCATCTGTCACATAGGTCCTGTATTATTTTTTAAAGCTTCGGTGGTTGCTTAACTATAGTAAAAAAGTGTTATGGGTGTCTCGTCTACAAATAATTTAAAGCGTCTTCGTGTGAACCCTATGCTACTTAAAAATATTCAGTTTAATAAAACATTTTGAATTGAAAAAGCGAAATGGTCACTAAAATCGATAATACTGATAACATTTTAAGAAAAAATTATAGTATGGATTAGTCTAGAATTCAAACGCCTGCTGCGAATGTTTTATGTCAGATACTGTCAATTTTCTCTCTATTTCTTAAGTAATTCCCACCTTTATGGAATGTATTCATTCATTACAAGTTTAACGAGAAAAGTCATTATTTTAGTGGACATTTCAGCCTGATACTTTTTGTAATACTAAATTGGGTTTTTCTGCAACATTTTCGTCATTTTCAACTGACGCACTGCCATATTGTTTAAATAATATGTAAATAGACACATTTCATCTTCCGTCTTCGTAAGAAAATGCTTGTCTGCATTTGTAATTATATTTTTTTGTAAAAACGTGTAAGAAATTGTAAATAAATATATTTTTTATGAATTTTTTTTATCTTATTTAGTTACCTACCCCTTTATACAGCTTTATTGTTTACTCAAACTCAAACTCAAAGCATTTATTTCAAATAAAACAAATTATAGGCACTTTTGAATTGTCAAGGGACCGACCCTTGACAATTCAAAAGTGCCTATAATTGGTTTATTTGAAATAAATGCTTTGAGTTTGAGTTGATTTGAATTGTCAAGGGACCGACCCTTGACAATTCAAAAGTGCCTATAATTGGTTTATTTGAAATAAATGCTTTGAGTTTGAGTTTGAGTTGAGTAAACAATAAAGCTGTATAAAGGCAGTCAGAAAGATGAAGCTAGTTGCCCATTCCAAAGCGTAGGTACCTGTGGAGAAGAACGGGCAAGAAACTCCACGAACACTCTTTTAATTTATAAAATTGTTACAAAAATATTGGTTACATCATTCATGTCGAAATTATACATGTGAGAACGATGCAGAAAGACGTGCACGTTAAAGTCGTCCGTACTAAAGAAGAACAATTCAGAAATTAAAATAAGCCGTGGCGGCTAAGAGATGACCAGTCCCCACTGACGGCGCCCGTTCACGAACATGACGTATGGATCAGCACCATTACTGATTTAGCTTCTAATTTTAATATTCTGTAATCAACTTATTTAATAATGCGTTGTGTCAGATTCACTTATTGCTATCTATACAGGATCGCAGGAACATCGGTTCCTGCGACCATTGGGTACATTTACTATTTCAACAAAAACAGAAATAAAATTAAAATTCTCTCAAAATAATGAATTTCTTGACTCGTCATTCATATATAAGCCTTCACAATTCATATCACACTTACATTTACAAGTCGATACGTTCCACAAATTAAATCATAATCGATTATTTATTCATGCATCGTATTGTATTGAAATATCCGAACGTATTTGGTATTGCAAGGACGCGGATGAAAATGTGCGTACCCGCGCTGTCAAGTTGACAGTTGGGCAATCGTGGCGGGAAACATTTGCCTTTTCTTTACAGCGGAAGCAGAATCCAGAATCATTAGAAAACAGAAAAAAATAAGGTCTTCATAATAATATTTTAATATTATTGTTGCTTCTAAGACAGGCCTCGTGAGAGGGAGTGGGCCATAATCCACCACGCGGGTACAGTACCACGCGGGTACAGTGCATGTCACATGTCTTCGAATTTTTTATCGTAGAACATTAAGACCCATTGAGTTAAATAACTAGAGAAGCAAACCTCAATAAAATGTGTCAAAAAAGTGTAACCACTTTTTAAACGCGACGACGTAGCTTTGAAACCACTAAACATTCAAGAGTAAACATATATCTGTCTCACTTACACACGTCGTAAGAATAATACCGTCGCTTAGATTAGACAAAGCCTGCAATATAAACATGCAATGACGGGATGGGGTTGCCTACCCATGCGAAATTTTACACAACATTATACATAAGCCATAAAAAGCGTTATACGTTAAGTTAAATTATTTTTTAAATATTTGAATTATGTATTTCTTATTGGATGTGTAATAGAATTTTGTAAATAATGAAAATAACTAAGACATTTTCTTTGTGAATATTTTTTCTTTATTATTAATGAAATTTAATGATTTAGTAGGTAGCCAGTCAGTCTCTTTTCTCAGCAATCGCATTATTTCCAACTATGTTTCACGGCGTGCTGCATCTTTAGGCACCCTGCTACGTTTTTATTATTAAAAAAATATTTAAAATCACTTATTCCATAAATTAAAAACTCCCACAAATGTGGCAAACTAAAACTAAGTTTTTAGTGGTAACACTGACCTAATTTACAAAATTCTACATATTATTGCGTTTTTACGTTGATATAAACACAGAGACAATTAATTTACGTGTGGAAAGTAATTCCGGTTAATTTATTATGTTATTGTGATCTTGAATCGCATTCTTTCGCGATATTTTTTGTCGCATGACGTCACTCGGTTCACTTCGGCTGGCGTCACACAGAGCACACCCTATAGATTCTGTAAAAATGTCACCGTGATTACATAGGTGAATTGAGCGTGAAGTGAACTATCAATGGAGGCAATTCCTAACATCAGGTGGAATGACAGCTCACTTCACCTTAGTTTTCACGGTAAGTTTTTTACAGAATAGCACTGATGAACTGACGTTAGCTACGCTGATGGCTGCGGCCATCAGTCTAGTGGCAACGCCTTGGTGCGGTAATTACTAATCTAGTGTAACATATATCAATGTTAAGACCCATATATTTTAACGACCGACGTTTCAACTGTTGTATCAAAAAGATGTTGTCGTCGCTGTTTAGACATTTTGTTCGTGAACAAAGACACTAATTTCTCATAACACAACACTACGCCGCTCTAGCGCCACGCGATCTGCCAGCTGTCTTCGAGACCGGCACCCTAATTACGTAAAACACTACTTATCAATCAGAATCTGAATCATTGTGAAGAATAATGCTAATACATTGCTTCATGAGTTCGAATTTTTTCTGCTCGACAACATAAATAACGCAATGAATGTTGTTGAACTTTCAAACTGAAAGCCATTCCTACTGTGAGGCCCATATTACAGAACGTATTAGAGCCATTTCATTGGTTGAAACTAGTTTTAAGTAATGCTTCAGTTTTGACTGAGGTTCTATAGTACGGGACTTAGTGCCGTATTACATAACGTCACTCAATACTCAAGCATTACTTAAAACTAGATTCAAGCCATTTGATTGGTTGAAACTAGTTTTAAGTAATGCTTGAGTATTGAAAGGCGTTCTGTAATACGGGCCTTAGTGTGTTACGTCTGACACTCTGCTCCACTCAGAGCGGGAGGGGTCATTTGATGATTTCCCATCCACAAAAAAAAAGAAAAAAAGTGTGTTACGCAATTACCCCGCCGCACCCTAATTCACTACCATACGACAAGCTATAGTATCGAAAATGACACATTTCAATAACCAGGGGCCCAAGTCTATTATTTTTATAAATTCGTTATTCCAACACGATCCCATTGTCATTTTGCTAAAAGTTCGTAATGTACTAAATTCATAATGGTCGATCATTGTTAGGTCAATGGTCTGAGAAAAACTACTACTAAATGTCATGCTAGATTTAATTTAATATCTATATGTTTTTAAATATTACGTATTAGTGTTTGCAATCTGAAGTAGTAAGAAGTTCGTAAATAGCAATAAACATTACATTTATTCATTTGTCATTATGTACGAGATTACCAATAAAAGCTATTTCTTCAATGGGGTGTCAATGGTTGACCATTGGAAAGTCTATTCTATTCTATTTTTAATTATGGCAAGTAAAGCCGATGCCCATTGGAAAGTCATAATGGCGCCATTATATTAGTAGATTAGGTACCAAACTTGTCAAAATCAAAAATTATGAAATCAATGATAGACCATTCTGACACTATTGTAATAGCAGACTTGAAGCCTAATTTGCCTTGCCCCCGACAGCAAACAGCTGTCGGAAGAATAGTGGTCGTCTATTTGATTTTAAACTGACAAAATTTTCGGGTTTTGGACTTGTGAACAGCGTTTATAGGACTCCTACGATAACATTGATTGAACGAGTCACGCTTACCGGGGTCGGTCAGGGGGAGATGGGTAACCATTCATTACATAATTATAGAGACCGCTCTTCGCCTCCGAAAACACACTGCATCCGGTTAGACTGGAAGCCTTAGGGTCGGCTTCCAGTCTAACCGGATGCAGCTGAATACCAGTATTTTACATGGAGCGACTGCCTATCTGACCTCCACAACCCAGTTACTGGGTAATACGATACCCTTGGTAAGACTGGTTGTCAGACTTTCGGGCTTCTGACTACACGTAACGACTGTCAAAGATCCACGAATGACAGCCGGGACCAACCACTTAACGTGCTCTCCGAGGCACGGAGTGGTCTTGGTAGGTATGTAAAGATGGTCACCCATCCACAGACCAACCGCGGCAAACGTAGCTTAACCTGATCGATCGACCTATGTGGCTGTTATTATTTAGCCACGGGCCCCTCCAGATGATGATCTACCTACCTATTTTTTTTTTGCGACAATTTCATATTCGCCGTCGTGAAATGAACCAGGGAACTTACGAACGGAAGCCGCCCCTAGCCCATCAATCATATTTCAGCGGAGACTAGCGGAGACTAGCCGAGATCTACGCGTGAAATATTGGCCCCGATTCCCTTGTTCACAAACTAAATTTAAGTTCAGTGCATCTTTTTCTTTCTATTTCATTAAGAAAAGGACAGAAGATAAATATTAGTTTAGTCCTGTCAAATTAGTAATTTTATTAGTCATAAATTGATTTTTTTAATCACGTCTAAACTTGCCTATGAATATCTTAATTTGACAGGACTAAACTAATATTTATCTTGTCCTTTTCTTAATAAAATAAAAAGAAAAAGATGTATTGAACTTAAATTTAGTATAGTTTGTGAACAAGGGAATCGGCGCCATTAATATGCAGACACAGGTGCACTCACTCGTTCTTCACTCTCATAGTCCGATGGGACGGCAATCCGATACGACCGGAGAGAGATTAGTCTCAGAACCAACAGCTTAACGTACTTCCCGATGCACAGGAGTATCACACCACCAACTCCCAAACTCCGGGGTGCTACTGAGAAATTACACAAGAAAAACCCAATAACACTTTGCCCGACCCGGGAATCATACCCAGGACCTGCTCAGCGCTAACGCTTGCGACCACTAGAGCAACTAAGCAACAAAATAAATTATTTAATGTCCATTTTGGCCATGGACAAGTGTCCATGGCCTGTTGGGCAGTTACCGTTTATTTTACTATAAATATTATTAAAAAGTTGTTTAGTAATAAATAATTCGCGTTTAACTGCAGCGTCTTTCTTCACATCTTCCTGTCATCAATCTGAACGCCATTTTTATTTCGGCGGGAAACGTCAGCGTGTGGCAGCCATCTTGAAACATTGCACGCATCATTCAACCACTCGGCCTTGCAAGTGATATTATGTGGGAGCAGGTGGCTGGTGGTATGTAGGATGCAACCAGCCAATATTTTGTTGTTTATTTTATAGGTTTAAGATACTACCAGCAATCTAGTTCGGTAAGCATGATGAATTATCGAGTCTCTCGATTATCGTTAAATATTCAGCATTGCATCAAACAGTCGCCTGCACGTCAGAGGTAACATTTGCAATACGAAAATCGTCCTTACTGCTATATCATAAAAGCGCTGTCAGTTTCAAATTGTGCGGTTGACTATGCCTTCTTTGTGGATAATCGGAAAGTGTGGGGTGAGCAGTCGTTAAAACTTTAAAGTAGCACTACATAATCTCGCCGGGTAACAGATTCTTTTCTAAATTCAAAATCTAGAAGTCGGGCTTTACCGGTGCAACCAAGTTTTCGAATTTCCCCAAAATTTTTATGGAATTAGGATCTACAATCAGCACCCTAATTACGTAGTACATTTTCAATCACAATCTGAATAATTTTGAACGATATTGCTAATCCATTGCTTCATACGGTCTATGTTCGAAAAATTTGTCTCCTCAACAACGTAAATAACGCAATGAATGTTTTTTTAACTGTCAAAATAAAAGACATTGCTACTGATAGTGTATTACGCAACTACCCCGCAGGGGTTTATATGCCATACGGTGGAGTTCTGCCCCACTTAGGCGGAGCACCGCCGTGTTTTCGTAGAGGCGATCGGCAGCGGCGGCGACCTCTCGCACCCGGCCCTGGTTCAAGCCATGGTCCGGGGCGAGAGGGAGTGGGAGGCAGTCACCTCCTTCTGCGAAGCAGTCATGCTAGCGAAGGAGGTGGCGGGACGGCTGAGGGAGAGAGCCTCACGTCCCAGCCGCCGCGGGAGACGCTCCGGGCGTCGGGAGCCGCGTGACGACTCCCGGCCACCGTAGGCGCGGGCCTGCGGGCGGAGAGTAATGGGTAACTCTCCGTCCGATCAGGACCAGGCCCGTGCCGGACGGCGCGTACGTGTTCCACGCGCGCCTCAAAGAGATGTCAGCAATAAGGAAAGGGCCTGTAAGGGCCGAAGCCTGCCAGCCTGGCAGCGGGATTGTCCGAAAGGGTTACCGCTACCCCGGAAGGCCGGAACACAAAGGGCTAAGGAAGGAACACGTGTGGGTTTTAGTCAGTAAGAGTCTGACACTCCCTTCTGCTCCACCCAGAGCGGGAGGGGTCATTTGATGATTTCCCATCCACAAAAAAAGGGGTTTGTATGCAAACAAAGTCACGGGGGAAAACCAGTCTAAAATAATAATTCTTGGTTTTCTCCTCAGTAACACCATCCACCAAAATGTCGCACATCAATTGACGTAAAAATCTGGTCGTTGGTGCAAACTTCCTGCAACATTAACTTTTTTATTATTCTTTACAAAGTCTGCGTGACAATTGATTGAGATAAATGTTCGTGAATGAACTGCTCTTATTTAAGTCCAGGCAATTTATGCGGTAGCAAATTAATAGTGGCGTTAAAATTGGTTATCAGTTTAACAGCTGCTTTTTTTTTATAATAACCGTAAAAAGTTTCAACGCAAGAGGGTCCAGAGCGCGTCACTTTCCAGCCACCCTTTAAAAATGACAGGAATCGATTCAGTAAACGATTCTGATCAAACTATTTTCATAATGTGAATTCTGTCACACACGCATTTATTTCAATTAAGAGGCCTATTACAAAAATGCGCGTAAATGCATGATTTCCTCGTTGAATAAGTAGTATTCGTTGGTTAGCTAAAATGCGGACTAAAAAAAAAGAAAAAAAAAAATGTTTGAGAATATGTAAGCAGCGCTCTTTCTTAAGATACCCCATATGCCGTAGTAGCCTCACTTCGATTTTTGAAGACCCCCTTTCAATCCCTGTTGCAAAAAAAATGTATAAGCATTTTTATTTTTTTCTTATTTGCAAAATAGTTGGGCAAACTTCATCTAAAACTATTTCAAATTGCAAGTTGATAGCATTAGTAGTCCTCGAGATATCCAGCTGTGACAGACGGACAGACAGAAAGACAGACTGAGTCGCACCATAAGGGTTCCTTTTTACCATTTTGGTACGGAACCGTAAAAACAGTTTGGAGACAAAAACTTCAATGACACAGTCATGCTTAATTGGTTTGGTTAAACTTCTAAAAGTACAATATAAAAGAAACTGTAGGTTGTCTTCCTTTAGGCACTAACACAGGCTGCACCTTATTCACTCTATTCTTCTTTAAACTTCTTTCTTTTGCCTTCACCACATTCACCTCCATCAGCTGTATGCTGTACTGGTCTTCTAGAAGTTTCTTGAATATACTTAAAATGGCGGTCGATGATTCTTCCTCGTCTGTCATGGCGTCGAGTTTGACAGCGACTTTGGCGCAATTTTCTGATGACATCTGTCAAGTGTCAAATAACATTATGTTATAGGCGTGGAATTAGTATGTACTTTAAAGTACATAGAATACTTGTATTTGGGAGTTTAGAACCCCGCAATCTTTAGCTCATTTTTTCACAGAAATACATAAAAATAATGACTAGAGTAATAATGAAATAAGGTAAATGCACCTTATCATTACAAAATGAGAAAATGATGTACCTTTTGAATCATTGGTCTAAGTCTTTCCAAGTCTTTATTAGTTTTGCTGACTTCATTTTGAATAGGTCTTGATTTTAACCAGCCGTAGTGGTTGGCACTGTGCTGAATGCTCGCTTCTCGAAGTTTAGATTCTTTTAGCAGCATTTCAGCCTGTAATATGATTAAATATTAAAGCCTATATTGATGTAATTACTGCCCTAGAGCAGCTGAGCTGGCATCCTCTGAATAAAAGAATATTAGATAGGTACAGGATCACGTTTCATCCTTGATCTTGGAAGCCCCAAGTAGTCCCAACTATGTAGAAGTGCACAGACGAAAATAAAGAATCGGTATAAATCCGGCTAAGCCGTTCGCTTTCTGCAAGCGTATCACCCTCACATGAGGATTTTCAGCATGAAAAGAGAAGCATTGTCACTGAAGAATGCATGATATTGCATTAATTAGCCTACAGTGTTCCCACTGCAGGAACACGGCTTGTGTTCCAGTTAATTTCTTTGAGAGGGATTGGGCTGTACCTAAGCTGTTATCCAAAACCCGGTCCCAGTGCGGGTTGGTAGATGTCACATCTCTTAGAGTTCGGTTTGGTTCCAGGCGCTTTACTCTGTGTACCTAAATTATTTCATCACCACTGCTCTCAAAACTGTGAAGGAAATCATCGTGAGGAAACCGGCATGTCCTAGAACCAAGAATTCGAAGACGTGTGACATCTACCAACCCACACTGGACCCGCGAATTAGATTACATTATTATTATTATATTTTTTTATTTTATATATCTCGGGTCCATGGGGTCCCGGTCATTTGGAAGGCGTACGAGGGGCCGAAGCCAACTCGCAGTGGCCCCTTAGGAAATTTTAATGAAATGCGGCACCAACCGACGATTATCTCTGTATGCACTATGAAAGTGCACCCAAGGATAACCCTCGGTTGGTGTAGGACTATTGCAGTGTTGGAAAAATAAAAAGTTGTACTATGGGTTTGCGAGATTAAAGTGGATTGGTTACCAAGAACTATGGAAAGAAATAACAATAATTATTATTATTTCTTTCTGTAATTTATATAGTGTACATAATAAAGAGTATTCTATTCTATTACAGCCCACTCCCTCTCACAGAGAGGAGGCCTGTGTCCCAGCAGTGGGAACATTATAGGCCGATTATGGTACAGACGCCAGCAGGTCAACCTACCCCAATCTGTCAAATTTCTTTGATAGATTTTCAACTTTAGTACAAAGGAATAAGATTCATATTCAATTGGGAAAATCTGACAGATTGGGGTAGCTTGATGTGCTGGCCTCTGTACGCAGCAGAAAACTAATATGAAATAACAAAAGCAAATTACTTACATATTGAAACAAATCCGTCGGTGAAAAGCTTTTTTCTGTGCTCACCATTTTATTAAGTAAAATAAGTGGTGCTTTCTGGTAGCACGAAGTGTTCTACCTACCACTCTTATAGTTGATGGACCAATGACATCACTCTATTCCCTAATAATAATATGAGCTTTCACAATACGATAATGTGACATTTTATCAGTAAAATCTGGTACCAATAAAATAAAGCTGAAGAGTTAGTTTGTTTGACCGCGCTTATCTCTAGAACTATCCAGTCGGTTTTGAAAAAATATGTTTGCATTTGATAGCCCAATTCTTAGAAAGATTATAGGATCGTTAACATCACGCTACAACCTGAAGGCGAGCAAAAATAATAAAAGTCAAAAAACGAAGTAATAGCGCAGGCGGGCGTTAGGATGCGAATCGGTGGGTCGGGGTCCGAAATTTCACGCGGACGTAATCGCGGGCAGAAGCTAGTACTAGTATAATAAAGCTGAAGAGATTGTTTGTTTAAACGTGCTTCTCTCTGGAACTACCAGTCGAATTTGAAAAAATATTTTTGTATTTGGTAGCCCAATTCTTGAGGAGGGTTATAAACTATTTAACATCAAGCTACGACCCTAAAGAGCCGAGCAAAAAAAATGGTTGTCTGTAAAGTCGGTTTACGGACGATAGTTTTACGTGATAACGATAACGTCATAAAGAAATATTGATGAATAAATGGCCAATCGTGCCTCTCTATCGCTTGTACCACGCTCTCGCTTGCACGCTCAGGCTCAGGCGGAACGTGACACTTTTTCGTGCGTGCAGCTGGTGTTCATCGATTTATAAGACCTTATCACGTCAACCAAATATTCAGAAAGAACGCTAAGCGAAAACGAAGTTATATGGCGGGCGATGCGATGCGACGCGATTGGTCGGGGGTCGAGAAAGTTTTATAAAATGTGGCTGTTATTTTAGCATAGTGTGTACCTACCTATCTTACGATTTCCACGCGAACGAATTCACGGGCTGAAGCTAGTTCCCGATAAAATGATTGAACACTAACTTAATTAAAAAGAAGAAGCTAACACTTATCAGAAATATAATTAAGTATGATTTTATTCAATCCACTTGTTAGAGATAGGTAATAATATTTTGGAAAGGTCCACGTAAAAAGCTTACATCGGTTCGATAATGGACTTTAATTAAGTATATACTTATCAAAAAGCTGATAATATGAAGGTACCTGCGGGGTAATTGCGTAACAAACTATCTATTCTATTCTATTTTTTTAAGGTTCTGGCTCCATCGGTAACATTCTATGATTTTGCCAATGTCAAGATATGAGAAAATAATTATCGTAAACTTTACACAACTATTGATCAATGTTTGTAGCTGTGGCATCCATGGATCCCCATGCTAAAAAAGTACAAAACATTTTTGATTAGTATATGTAAAACGTCACAAAATAAATGTTAGAACATTCAGTATATAATAAGTAAATAGAAATATCAACTATAGCTGGATTTTATTGATGCTAATGAATTTATAAAGGATTTTAACTACAGGAGTATGGGCTAAAGATAAAAGGAAAGGAATGTTAATTGGGCGGGGAACATCAGAAGGGAGTATGTCGTAAAGGGAAGTGGTTAAACGAGGACAGTAAAAAAACAAGTGTTCCAGAGTACCCTCGTAACAAACTATCAGTAGCAATGGCTTTCATTTTGAAAGTTCCACAATATTCATTGCGTTATTTACGTTGTTGAGCTGACAAATTTTTCGAACATATGAAGCAATGGATTAGCAATATCCTTCAAAATTATTCAGATTGTAATTTTATTGTAATTAGTCTGTCTGTCTGTTACGCATTATGGTGTTGTTCTGGGGGTGAAATACCCTTGAACTTGATTCTGACTTGCTATGTTTTTGGACCAATGCATACCTTATTCAATATTGCATTTCATCTCATTTCATCGTGGACCTCATCCATCAGGCGAGGTCGAGATCAAGAGCCAGGTGTCTGCACTCTCAGTCCGTCAACGAAGATACTCGCCCGTCTGAAGGTAATTGATCCGTCAAAACAAGTGTCAAATTTAATTTTTCGGAGGAGCAAAAACACGTCGGGAGTAGAAAAATCTGTCCAATGGTGTTGTCATTAATTCTAAAGGTCTAATGCGCCATGTTAATGCTAATTATTACGTAATCAGTATCATCACGTCAACGCCGGCTGTCGCTGAAAACCAGCGCCAAGACTCTGTTTCGTATAGGGTCTTAGCATTATGCTGAGCGATGGCAGTTTTGCGTGGATGTGACGCAGGTTTTATTTTATTTTTATTTTTTCCTCCAACTTGTTAGTTTTCCCCCTATTTATTTTCTTTAGTGTCTATGTTCTTTCTCTGCGTTATGTTTACCGCAAATAAACGTATTTTCTTTCTTTTTTTTTTTCACTTCAAAAAGCCGTTGGTCCTGCGTCTGACCTCTCTCCGACCGTGTAGGATTGCCATCCCATCGGACTATGAGAGTGAGGGAAGAGAGAGTGCACCTGTGTCTGACTATAACGCGCCGAAAGCTAGTCTCCGTTAAGATTGGCCGTCATGGCCGAAATACGGTCTGAAGGACTATTATAAGTAAATGGAGGAAAACTAATAAACATGGCATACATCGGAGGTGGCCTATCCTCAGCAGTGGGTGAAAAAAGGCTGCCAATGATGATGAGGTACTTATTAAGTTATTAGGTACCGACGCCAGCACATCAAGCTACTACAATCTGTCAAATTTCTTTAATAGATTTTCAACTTTATCGCTAAAGCATAAGGTTCAAATTTGATTGAGAAAATTTGACAGTTTCGGGTAGCTTGATGTGCTGGCGTCTGTACATCCAGAAGCTTCGCTGATTAGAGCTCTAAGTACCTACACTTTTATTTCATCGACAAATCGATGTTATAATAGTTCAAACCCAGGAACTACTACTACTTACTACTACTTTATGTATTTAATTTCATCACCACTGCTCTAAAAACGGTGAAGGAAGAAAACTGTCATGTCCTAGAACCAAAAATTCGAAGACGTGTGACCTCCACCAAGCCGCACTTAGCCCGCGTTATAGATTACGGCCCACTCCCTCTCATTGAGAGGAAGCCTGTGCTCCAGCAGTGAGACTGATTAATTATTCATTATGCATAGCTAATGACGAGGACTCAGTAGTGACTTCTACAATTTTGTTACAATCTCTTTGCGTTACAAAACAAAGCTCTAGTATTCCTAAAAAAAAATCATAAACCATAAACTTCAAAATGTAATGATATTTCAGCTGAAATTAAGTAGGTACACATACTGGTGCTGGTTGTTTTCGGGTGATTTCTGCTTCTTTTGATGCCACATCCTATTATATTGCAATTGGGCATCTTGCTACTGACGACTTCCACTATAGAACTGAGTTCAAACTTCAAACACAATAACACAGCAAATTACTCCAAAATTCACAAATTATATCCGCAGCTCAAGAGCATTTGACAGTTGACGTACCCAATTTTGGTACCAAACAGTGAGAGGATAAAATGGCGACCGGCCGCAAATAGGTATTTTAGTGACGCTAGGAATGAAGGATTGCCATTAAAGTCACTGTCAAAAACACTATTATCCTTTTTCACATATGCAAAATTAAGAAAGTTAAAAAGGGATGGCAATATTTTTATGATTCTGGCGTCGATAAGCCTCATATTTGTATAACTGTGTTTTTCTATAGTCAAACATTTCAGGTCCATATATATGGTTTGATAGTCTAAGGTGACGCCCAAAGTATCTTGTACTGTCAAAAAAATACCTCTGCCATGGAAAACGTATGGATCGGTGAAAGAACAAAGTTTTAGTGATACGCTTAAAGATTTGATTAAAAAGATTTAGATAAACAGCGGGGCAATTGCGTAACATATTATCAATCGGAGTCGGTTTCATTTTGACCGTTCAACAAAATTCATTGCGTTATTTACATTGATATATATGTTACACTAGATTAGCAATTACCGCACCAAGGCGTTGCCACTAGGCTGATGGCTACAGCCATCAGCGTAGCTAACGTCAGTTCAGTGCTCTGTGTGACGCCAACCGAAGTCAACTGAGTGACATGCGACAAAAATATCGCGAAAGAGTGCGATTCAAGATCACAAAAACATAATAAATTAACCGGAATTACTTTCCGCACGTAAATTAATTGTCTCTGTGTTTATATCAACGTAAAAACGCAATAAAATGTAGAATTTTGTAAATTAGGTTCAGTGTTACCACTAAAAACTTAGTTTTAGTTTCCCACATTAGTGGGAGTTTTTAATATATGGAATAAGTGATTTTAAATATTTTATAATAATAAAAACGTAGCAGGGTGCCTAAAGATGCAGCACGCCGTGAAAAATGGATGGAAATAATCCGATTGCTGAGAAAAGAGACTGACTGGCTACCTACTAAATCATTCAATTTCATTAATAATAAAGAAAAAATATTCAAAAAGAAAATGTCTTAGTTATTTTCATTATTTATAAACTTCTATTACACATCCAATAAGAAATACATAAATCAAATATTTAAAAAATAATTTAACTTAACCTAAAACGTTTTTTATGGCTTAAAATGTTGGGTAAAATTTCGCATGGGTAGGCAACCCCATCCCGTCATTGCATGTTTATATTGCGATCTTTGTCTAATCTAAGCGACGGTATTATTCTTACGACGTGTGTAAGTGAGACAGATATATGTTTACTTTTAAATGTTTAGTGGTTTCAAAGCTACGTCGTCGCGTTTATAAAGTGGCTACACTTTTTTGACACATTTTATTGAGGTTTGCTTCTCTAGTTATATAGCTCAATGGTTATTTATGTGTTGAGCAGATAAATTTTTCGAACTTATGAAGCCATTGGATTAGCAATTTGTTTGAAAATGATTCAGATTCCGATTAGGTAATAGCGTGTTACGCAATTAGGGTGCAGGTCACATTGCAAATTATCTGAATTACGTTTAAACTATTTTGAATAGGTACAGAGGCCAGTACATCAAGCTACCCCAATCTGTCAGATTTTCCCAATTAAATATGAACCTTATTTTCTTTGTGCTAAAGTTGAAAATCTATCAAGGAAATCTGACAGATTGGGGTAGCTTGATGTGCTGGCCTCTGTACCTACATACTTGTATTGTTGCCACACAAATAAAACTTTCGAAAAATTGTGCGTTAAGTCTAAGGCCTCGTTCACGGAGACGCGGGGCGTCGCGCGTCGCGTGCAGCGTGGCGTCTCGCGGCTCGTCGAATAATCGATTTTAACGTCACTTCTCCGTAAACGCTCTCATACAACGCCATATATTTGAATAATTTAATGTGGGCCGCGACGCCCAACGCGACGCGCGACGCGCCCCTAAGAATTCAAAACGTTCAAGTGTGCGGGTAGCAACGTAGGTGTAGAATTTTTATCTCACGAAGCGACGCGCGCTTTACTTGTGGTTACCAAGTGTACAAACACGCTGTGCATGTGTGTGTAAGCGCAGCCTGAGCTCTTGGTACTCTCTGGAAAAATGGTAAAGGTTGGAAGTGTGTGTGTGTGTGGCACACACAGTCACTATTATGAGAATTTCACAGTTACATTTTATACAAATCAACTACATAATCAGCCTATAATATTCTCAAGCTGGGACACAGGCCTCCTCTCTATGAGACGGAACGGCCCACGACGGCCCAGTGCGAATTGGTCGATACCACTTCGAATTTTGGTTCTATGACATGCCGGTTTCCTAACGATGTATTCTTTCGCCGTTTTGAGAGCAGTGCTTTAATTCATGGAATCAAATTGACGTCTGAGAGATTTTGTATGGAAGAACTGTCAAAAATTCAAAATTATTCCTCGGATTAAATTATCTGGCGTTGGAGAAACCAGCCCTATGTAAAATGTCTACCTGGACCTGCCTTTTTTCCTGCCTTTTCTGGACTCAAGACCAAAACTTGCATAGCTGTAAACTGTTTAATTTATACAGTGTCCTCCAAAAGTTAGTTGACATTTTTACACTTTAGCTTTGACACACAACCACATTATAATTTAAAATTCTAGTTCTAAATATTTGAACTATACACTATAATGTTTTTATTGACTAATTCAACCTATGACATCATAAAAAATAATCAAGTAGGTAAGTACCTACTTAATCCCTCAGAATTTTCTGATTATTTTTTATTTTAAATCATACCTACTTATATTATGAAATTACAGCTAAAGTAGAGAAATGACAACTCAATTCTAGAGGCCAGTGTATATTACAATGAAACCATGAAATAATTAAAACATTTTTATTTACCCATAATTAAAAACATTTGTATGTGCACTGGTATTTGGCGAGATATGAAAACTAATTTACGTTAAATTCTTTGATACATATAGTAAAATGTAATCTAATAAATAAATATTTTTGGAATTAATATAGCAAAATTAAATGCAACATCTGCAACTCGAAAAAGTTGAATATTCTATAAGTATATAGAATATTCAACTTTTTGAATATTCTATATAAAGAATATTCAACTTTTGGGTTATAACCCAATTAAAGACTACAGCGAATAATTGTGTATGGTTTTTCATAAACGTTTTTTGAGCTCTGTGTCGGTTATTCCGTTTATCCACGTGCTTTTCCGTTTATCAAACAAATGTCCGAGAACCCACCCTAACCCTATAAATTCCGTTTATCTAACTAGGCCTAGAGTAGTTTCTCGAACATGCGTTTCCGCGTATCCACCGTAGAGTGGCCTTTTTGGGGTGGTTAAAGGGAATAACCGCTCTGTGTCCGCAAAATTTTGTAAAAGCACTTTTCGTAGTGGGGATAAGTGCGCAACGTCACACTTTCCGCCGTCAAGCGGTGCGTCAAACGCCCGCAAAACGAAAATGAAATGAAAAAATAAAGCCTTTACAAGTTGCATTGTCCCACTATAATTTCACAGCTTTGCTATTTTTTAACTATACAATGTGGAGACGACAATAAATTTAATTGCATACATATCTAATGACATTCGGCCTGCATAATATGCAGACTAGGAATGTCATTAGATACATTTTTATATTTGATTATTAGATTAGATATATTTTTGAGTGATTTTTCATATTATGAAAAATCACTCAAAAATATATCCAATAGTTTAGTCATAGTGACAGAACTATTGGAATACATTTGATTGGATTTTAGTCGGCCTATAAATCTATAGTTGGCACATCACTACTTTTAGTTTGTTTGAAAAAATCATGTTTAAAATTTCGGTGTTAGGATTTATTTGACAGTTTTAAAATACTCCTATGCAAATAAAATTAAAATGTTTTATTTCACATAAACCTACATGGGCACTTACGAAACGGTAAGAAGCTAGGTGCACCGTTCCAATTGGTCGTTTCCTATGGAGAAGAACCGACAATAAACTCAACGGTTAGAGCGGTTCTGCACTACATCCGATCCGAATCCGAGAAATGCCGGTCCGAAGTGACCGTAATCCTATTTGTATGAGGGGGTGCGCACTAGATCCGATCGGATGTAGTGCGGAACCGTTCTTAGGTACATTTTTTAAAAATAATTTGATTTTACAATGTTTTCAAATTACAGTGTTAACAGGTATGGGAGAACAGTATAGGCCTGTCAACAGTACCAGGTACTTAACAAAATAGAAAATGGTCTACAAATCTACAGCCTACAAGGCCTCCAACGTTCTCACATTCACAAAATATTAGTATTGCCAGTGTTTGCATTTATTATAGTATTATCGTCGCCACTTTGTATAACATACATATTTTATTGATAATTTAAATCATATAAATATTAATAAATAAATAATACACCTCTACTTTTTTTTGTAAAAATTATAACTTAATATTTTATTTTAATTCCGGACTTTGTCCTTTGCCATGTTAAATAAATAGTTTTGGATAGTATCACAGGGAACATAAATATAAATAAAAGTAAATAAACCCGTAGCTTTTTACATAAAAAATCACAAGCTTGCTAAAACGATTAACAATAATTGACAAGCAGAACTGATTTTAAAAGGACATCATCTGTTTGACCGGTCCGCGGTCAAAATGTACAAGACCAAAAGGGCTTTGTATGTCCGTGGCATACCTACTGTACACAATTTTGTTTTTATGTATATACAGGGTGAAATTTAAAACATGCGACAAATTGAAACGGGAGATTGTACTCATCAAAATGTCGGAAACAGCTGATTTTTTTTTCACGATTGTAGCTTTGGTACCTTAGTAAAAGTTGTTCATAATGATGAGTACAATCTCCGATTTCAATTTGTCGCATGTTTTCAATTTCAACCTGTATATAGATATCAGTAGCAGAAATCAATGTAAACAGAAAACATAATAAGACCACACCACACTATGCCACAAGTTAAAAAAAATATGGATGTCACGTGATCTTTGAGCATTAATATCTCGGAAACGTGAAACTTTACGGCGTTTGGTTGATATGTTTTCTGTTTGCATTGATGTCAGTTATCGATTTATATCTAACTAGCGGCCTGTCCCGGCTTCGCATGGGCGGACATTAATTTTTTGAACATTTTATTTTTTTTCTTGCAATTAAAAAGCCTATATTAATCAGTGATAATGTAGCATTCAAATGGTGAAAGAATTTTTTAAATCAGTTTAGTACTTTTTGAGCCAATATCTTTACAAAAATACATACAAACCTTTCCTCTTTATAATATTAGTATAGATAGGTTCCATGAGTGGCCGCAATTTAAAATAAAAAAAAAACAAAATGGCGGACGCTGTAGGTATGCCAGACTCCATATAAAAAAATCTTCAATACCCTATGAAACTTGGATGATATCGTTTTTGGACATCTTATCGTGCTAATGGAAGATTCAAAAGATTTGAAAGCAAAAACGAAATGGCGATGGCGTTGCAAGTTTTTTTTTATATTTTTTATTGATGCGCATCCTTTTCAGTTATTTTTTTTCAATTTCTCAATATTTGTGACGATTTCTTATTTAATTGTTTTTTTGCGCTAAGGCCTTAGTTCAAGGCCACATCTTTCTAAAGAAGCATTGCACTAGCTAAATCTATAATTAAAAAAAAAACACTACATTTATTCGGCTTCATGTGGACCTGCCCCACCTATCCTAAAAAAAATCCAGATTATATAAAGGGTATCTTAAAGCCTTTTATATAATCTGTTGTTAACTTTTATGGTTTTGATTTTTTCAAACAACATGAAGCTAACATGAGGTCGGTACGCATCGACAGCAGAGGCAACTGCTTTCGTCGACAACGTGCCGTTTGTATATTTGAGTACGTTGCTCAAATACAAGAACGGCACGTTGTCGGCGGCAGCCGTCGACGCGTCTACGGCGGCAGTTGTCTTTCCCGTTAGCATATGAGCACTTGACAACATTTAATGATCAGCGGTGCAATTGCGTAACACATTATCGACCGGAATCGGTTTCATTTTGACAGTTCAACAACATACATTGCGTTATTTACGTGTTGAGCGGACAAATTTTTCGAACTTATGAAGCAATGGATTGCTTCAAAATGATTCAGATTCCGATTGATAGTATGTTACGCAATTAGGGTGCAGATATGATAAAGCTTTTAAAAACCGGTGAAAGATAAAGATTTCCTGTAAAATGACTATTTTTTGGATCACGTATTAGTAGAATTATATCTATAATTTTTCTAGCTACATTAATTGACTTAAGAGGCCACTAAAAACTATTTCCTTCGATTAATTAATTATAAACACTAACCTCATTACAAAGTGAAAACTTCTGAAGGTGCACTTTACGCTCTTTCTGAACAGTGAACGAAACTGAAACGACACGCTTGAGTCGGTGACGTTAAATCGCGTATACTCGGCGCTGAATCGGGTATACTCGACTCCAGTCGGTCGGTGACGCTGAATCGCGTATACTTGGCACTGAATCGGGTATACTCGGCTCCAGTCGGTAGGTGACGCTGAATCGCGTATACTCGGCGCTAAATCGGATATACTCGGCGTTGAATCGGGTAAACTCGGCTCCAGTAGGTGGATGACGCTGAATCGCGTATACTCGGCGCTAAATCGGATATACTCGGCACTAAATTGGGTATACTCGGCTCCAGTCTGTCGGTGATGTTGAATCGCGTATACTCGGCGCTAAATCGGATATACTCGGCACTGAATCGGATATACTTGACTCCAATCGTAGTTTTCACTTCTACCACGTGGTCATAAGCTCACACCCTCTTTTTTCCACGCGATTTCTATTACGGCGAACTTTTTAAATTTGCGCTACGTACATAAGTGAAGCAAATGAAGCAAACTCACGCGAATAGGTTCAAAGCGAAACTTGTACAAGTTACCACAAGTTCTTTCCAGCCAATATTTCGATCCTATACTTACAATGGTGATAACTTACAATATCTTCAAAAGATCCTCAATCATAAAATCACAATAAAAACATCATTAAGGCTCTAATGACTTTAAGACCTAAATCCAAAAGACCTTAAAGCATAAGGCTAAAAGACTTTAAGATCTAGAACGAAAAGACCTTTAGACCCAGGGCCGGAAGTACTTTAGACCCAAGGTCAAAAGATCTTGAGACCCAAGGTCAAAGGCCCTAAAAACCAAAGGCAAAAAGCCCTTAAGACAAAGGCCAAAAGACCTAAAGGCCCAAGGCCAAAGAACCTTAAGACCCAAAGCCAAAAGTCCTTTAAACCAAAAGCCAAAAAACCTTTAGACCCAAAGTCAAAAGACTTTTAGATCCAAGCCAAAAAACCTTTAGACCTAAAGCCAGAGGACGTTAAAATCTTGGGTTAAAAAACTTTGAGGCCTAAGGCCAAAAGACTTATAGACCCAAAGCCAAAAGACCTTAAAACCCAAAGCCAAAATACCTTACTCTAATTTATGAACTAAGGTCAAAAGGCCTACTCGACCTTAGTTTTAGACCCTCTAAAAGGCCACATAGAAAGCGTAGGCGTCATTCTCAACAACAACAAAGGTTTGACAGCTGCCATTACGAATTGCATCGCATAGTATCTATTAGCGTCTGCTTTGCACATGTTATCCTGTATGTGTTGGTAGCCCATTAGAATGATGACGGTGGAAAATAGTGATATTAGAATGGACCTGTTCTTTGTGTAATGGCGGTATCTGTAACAAAAATAAATAAATATTAGCGTCGATGAGTTAAATAATCGTTTTTGAGGTTATTTTTAGTAGAAAAGGCCTATTTTTATTGCCATAGTTAACCAAAAAGGCGACAAAAGTATAATATAAATCTTGCTGATTAATTTCTATCATAATCACTTATTTGTCAAAAAATGGTACGTTGTAAATTATGGTCTGGTAAGTATAATCAATGGTCTCATTTGATTTTTCAATTTTCTTGAAATATAACTTAGGAAAGTATCCTTTTTCCCCATATAAGAAAATCAGGCGAACAAGCAGAAATATAAATGTATTATTATTCACCATCATCGTACACAACCAGACGTTATTCTTGACATGTCTGCTTCTCTGCTGGCGAATTTGCGAGTCCAGTCCACCGGTCCACTCACGCCATGCAAGTAGACTAAATGAGACGTATCGGATAATATCGGTCTGCCTAAAACCGACTCCACTAAATAAGCTTTACCCTCTTGCAGAAAGTGCACCACTTGCCGTATGAGGGGACGTCCAACTAAACTCAAAACCGACTACTGAAAAAGATAAAACAAGAAAATATCTTCCCGTGGTCGCATGCTACCATGGCTTATAAGTATAGTTAGTACAGCGGCATGCGACCACGGGAAGGTACTTTCTTGTTTCATCCATTTCAGTAGTCGGGTTTTTATTTCCTAATAGTCCTATACAAAGATCAGACTAGTATAATTAAATTGACTTACTCGGCAACAGCGGGAGTTACACATAACGCCCACCCCAGCAGACTGCCTGTGGACACCACTAAGGCATACATCGGCGTCGTGGACACACGGATGGTCTCCGGGTTCTCACACCAGCGGAATGCCTGTTAAAATTATAAGTTAAATTATTGTATCAGACATCAATCCTACTAATATTGTAAATGTGAGACGTTTGGATGTTTGTTACTCAATCACGCAAAAACTACTGAACGGATTTGGATGAAATTTGGCACACAGATGGTTTATAACCAGGATTAGCACATAGGATACTTTTTATCCCGATATTCCCACGGTATCGAAATTTATGCGGGTGAAACCGCGGGGCGCAGCTAGTGAGGACATCCCGTTTTTGGTGGGAAGTCCCGATTTTTGGCCCAAAATTAAATATCCCGCGCGAAACAGGCTGATGCCCGCTTTTCGGTGATTACTCGACGGTGCGATTGTTTATAAGTATTGTCAAGTAACTTAAAATACATTTTCTATGGTTAGCAACAAGTGGCGCCATCTAGTTACGAAGTTACTAGGAACCACAGACAAGGTGGGAAGAAAGTGACACTGGCTGGTGACAGTCATTCTAGCAGAGCGTCGCATCGATGGTTGCGTGGCGGCTGTCTTCTGTTCAGATAATGTCAGGGGACTGGGGAGCCGCTGTGGTACCACATCCACAAAGAACTGCTATACAGGTTGAAATTTTAGTATTTTAGTCAAAACAAATCATATGAGCCCAAGTGGCAACTGAAGAGTTCCACTATCCACCTCCTGGCTACATCATCAGATCAGCACCGTGATACCAAATTATAGTTTTGTCATCCGAACTACATTTACACACAAAGTTTCATTGCGATCCAATAATTAGAAGTAGGTTAAAATTGCCTTCTAAGATTTTATTACATTGGCCCCGATTCTGTTGATCGCAAACTAAACTAAATTTAAGTTCAGTGCATCTTATTCTTTCTATTTCATTAAGAAAAGGACAGAAGATAAATATTAGTTTAGTCCTGTCAAATTAGTTAGCGCCTGACGTAAATTGACGTATTTTTAGGAGCCATATTTTAAATCACGTCTAAACTTGTCTATGGATTATTATTTTGACAGGACTAAACTAATATTTATCTTCTGTCCTTTTCATAATGAAATAGAAAGAAAAAGATGCACTGAACTTAAATTTAATTTAGTTTCAGAACAACAGAATCGGGGCCACTGTTTCTTAGTTACAAGTGAAGCTAATAAAAAGTGTTAAAAAAAGACAAGAAGCGACTGACCAGTTTAACAGTCCAATGAGGATCCCAGCCGCACAACTTGAGACTCCAGTACGTTAACCCCGCGATCAGTACCGCAACAATCGTACTAATCACGTGACACGCCACTGCGCGCCCCGTCTCGTACGTCGCGTGGAAGCCGTACTTCCAGATGAACGGGTCTGATACGTAGATGCAGAGGGCCGGGGCGAGGAATGCTCCTGGAATCGTAGAAAAATGCAAGTTGTAATTGAAATAATAAAATTGAAAACCTGAAAAGTTGTCGTTCTGAAAAACGTTTTCTACCTGTAAAAAAAAATTTGCTGTTGTTAGATAAGTATCAAAAGAAGCTACAAACTTTACTAGCGACATCTAGTATCTACTAGTGTAACTGTGTGACGTTTTCTGGAACATTCCAAATAAACTCTAGGCTGTTGAAAGCTACTCTTTTTTTTTTGTGGGTGGGAAATCCTCAAATGACCCCTCCCGCTCTGGGTGGAGCAGAAGGGAGTGTCAGACTCTTACTGACTAAAACCCACCCGTGTTCCTTCCTTAGCCCTTTATGTTCCGGGGTAGCGGTAACCATTTCGGACAATCCCGCTACCCTTGAAAGCCACTCTGAAGTTTTATTAGGTTATGGGCCCAGACATTATTATATTATGACATTATTATCCATACATTTTGTCGAGTTATGTGAACATAAATGTATGGACATAAGTTTTCCACTATTTTTCGGGCTATTTTACCCCCTAATTTAACATCATAAGCTGCTTGCTTGGTGGTGAGCAATTTTCAGAAGGTGGTGATGGCAACTTTGGACCGGGGTAGATGGAGGCAGATTGTCCGTTTAAAAGGGTCCAGTGACCATGATCCTCAGTAATGAGGGACCGATTGCCGAAGAAGAAAGGTGCTTACCAATTAGAGCGCCAATCAGACATTGATGTGGGAAGTGTGCCGCGATATACAACCGTGCCAACATCACCGAGCCGAGCGCCACACCGAACAGCGGGTACATCAGGTACTTCCACCACCAAATGTAGTACTTTCTGTTGACGAAGGACAAATTGTTACATTTAGTTCCTGTAAGTTGTGTTTTTGACATTTTATTTGAAATAGTAAAATATTTTGCATCAAAACAAAAACAGTTTGGCTCTAACTCATCACGAATCTGTTGGAAAAAAATTCATATACTGTATAATATGGTCTATTTATCATACACAGACAATTGTGCTCTTATTTAAATAGACCATTGGGTCTATTTAAATAAGAGCACAATTGTCACTAACGAGACACAATTACTTTTTATATTGTAACTTAATAAGCTTGCCTAACTGATAAGGGGATAATAAAATTTAATGAAATTAAAATATTATGTTCACGTGTGTTAAATGTCGCCATTAAAGCGGCACGCTATACAGGGTTATTGGAAAAACATTAACAACCTCTTAAGAGGTCATTGTACTCATCATTATGAACAACTTTTACTATGGGACCAAACATGAAATCACAAAAATAAATCAGCTATTCCCTACATTTATGTTCGCATAACTCATCAAAATGTAGGGAACAGCTGATTTTTTTTTCGCTCTTGCAGCTTTGTTCCCTTAGTAAAAGTCGTTCATAATGATGAGTACAATCTCCCATTTCGGTTTGTCGCATGTTTTCAATTTCACCCTGTATAATAAACTTACTTGTCGTGCATGACGTGTGATATCCACATGAGGGATAGTACCAGCATCATGGCGGCTGTCATAGAGTGTCCGGAGGGACTGCCGGGGCCCGTCTCACATGTCTGTAGTGTTTGTTGCAGTACAGGTCTTTGGTGCTCCGAGTAGAATGTTGTTTCTCTAATCCACCAGTATGGACGGTCTTCTAGAAGCCACCTGGAATTGGCAAAAAAAACAATTTTGAAAAAATAATCTTGATCCATCATAATAATGGTCTACTTTTTATTTTAAGTAATTATACATAGTTATACCCATCGATTTGTACAGGGTTATTGGAAAAATATTAACAACCTCTTAAGAGGTCATTGTACTCATCATTATGAACAACTTTTACTATGGGACCAAACCTGAAATCGCGAAAAAAAAATCAGCTGTTCCCTACATTTTGACGAGATAGTGATAGACGAAGATAAATGTAGAGAAGAGCTGATTTTTATTTCGCGATTTCAGGTTTGGTCCCATAGTAAAAGTTGTTCATAATGATGAGTACAATGACCTCTTAAGAGGTTGCTGGTGTTTTATAAATAACCTTGTATATCTGGCTAGCTTCTGCCCGCGACTTCGTTAAATTCGGTAAAATTTCTTGTTCCCTAGATCCACCCCGTCGCATCGTATCGCATCGCCTGCCCGCGCTATTAGGTACTTCGTTTTCGCTTAGCATTCCTTCTGACTTTTTCCTTTAACTCGGCTCTTAAGCCTCTTAGCGTGATGTTAAGCAGCCTATAGCCTTTCACAAGAATTGAACTATCAAATGCAAAAATATTTTTTCATATCCGACTGGTAGTCCAAGAGATAAGAGCGTTAAAGCAAACAAACAACCTCTTCAGCTTTATTATTAGTATTATTTATAGTTAACTAGCTGACCCCACAAACATAGTTTTGCAAAAAAAATAGGGTTAAGTATGAAAAATAAATGTTGGCCGACTCTCAGACCTACCCGATATGCACACAAAATTTCATACAAATCTGTCCAACCGTTTCGGAGGAGTTTGGTAACAAACATCGCGACACGAGATTTTTTACATTGTTTTTTACATTCTGTGACAAATGTAACTCACACACTTTTTAAAATACTAGTAAAATTTTACAATCTTTGTAAATATGTGAGCACCATGAATCTATCACATAATTGATTTACCAGTCTGTTATATTTTTAATTCTTTTTACCATTTGTGGTAGACTAAGTTTTATTTTAGGTGCATCATCTTCACACATAATTATATAATTAATGTATACAAAAACTTGTAAAACATTTTAAAAGAGTAACAGTGAAGTTTCTTGCTCATTCTTCTCCACACGAAAACTATGTTTTGGATAGGCGACTAGAATCAATTATATTTTTTTATTTTAATTTTTGACATTCAAAAGTGCCTATTTGAAGTAAATGATTTGACTTTAACTTTGAGAATTTTACATATTAGAAGATTAGACTAGCTGACCCCGCAAACGTCGTTTTGCAAAAAAAAAATAGATAGTAGCCAATTCTCAGACCTACCCGATATAAACACAAAATTTCATACAAATTGGTCAAACCGTTTCGAAGGAGTATGGTAACTTACATTGTGACACAAGAATTTTATATATATTAGGATTATACATAAGATATTTTAAGGAAATATCTCTAAAAAATGACAGCACCTAATTTTATTACCAATTCTATTAGTAATTGCTAACATACATACATGGTGGTGTTTCAGAGTGCCATTGGAGTTTTTTCTTTTAAATTTGGGTGATTACAGTGGTCCAAATTTTTACATCCTGATAAATTATTATTGTGTGCCAAATAAATGTATTTCATTTCTTTCTATTATAAATTTTTATTTTATTATTCAATTAATAAAATGAACATACCATTTCATAACAGCATTCAACCAGCCTCCAAAAGCCAAGCACAGCAGCAGCTGAGCAGCAAATACCGAGTCAATGATGGAGATCAATGGGAACAGGATCTCAATCGCATGGTGCGGGTCAAACACATGGTTGACTATCTCAAAGAAGTCGGCATGGTCTTCAAACCTTCGGAAAGAGAATATCATCATCATCATCTGCCTAGCCTTTTCTCAACTATAGTGGGATTTGATTCCAGTCTAACCGGATGCAGCTGTATTACAGTATTTTATTTGGAGCAACCAGCTATCATGTCTGCCGTATGCCCAATGAGCTGTAGGTCAAAATAACCACTATGTGGATCCCTGACACAACCAGAAGGCGTCGCAGCAGACCTGTAGACCCATAGAAGACGGCGGAGAAAACAAACTCCACTTTAGCCTTAGATCAAATGAGTTGGAAGTCTTGGGGAGAGGCCTTTGCCCAGCTGTGGGATGATGCAGGCTTACAGTAACAGTAACTGCCAATATAAACTCTACTTCATCCAGTTGGGTAACTGGATTATGGATTGATAGGGTAAGTACTTTATTTTTTTTTTTACTTTTAATGTAGGTTACTAGTTTCAATTTATTTTTAATATGCGCATGTTGGGAACCACCTCATATTATTAAAAATACATAGAAACTGAAGCCAAGGGAAAAAAAATTGTATCAAAATAAAATAATTAGGTTAAGTATATTTAATTTTGATATATTTTTTCCCTTGTCTTATAAATAATTCTTATCATGATGTGAAGTGTTGAAATACTTTAAGTAATAGTAAGTACTTGTATTGCTGATAACACCGTACTTGGGAAACGCTACAGGCACTAGAAACTTAATTAAAAGTATAAAACACCACAAAAGGGCTGATTTTAAAATTAAATTATGGACATAAAAGTTTCTGCTCAAGATTAATCAGAACCGAATCCAATATGTATACATATTAGATTCGGTTCTTGCGTGCAATTGCGTGAGGAATTTGTAATTGGTCGCACAATGCAGTATTTCAAAGAAATAATCAATATTTTGAATACATTACCAGTATTGCACTAATTCTATGCATGTTACACCAAAAGCGTAGATTTGTTCCATCGTAGCACAATATTTACATGAGGTTTTACAGAAGCATTATATTATTACATAATGGAAGTTAGTTTTTTTTTGTATTTTCTCATTATTTTGATGCTATAACCAAAACAAATACCATGGTCAATTTTGATATCGAATTCGAAACGAATGTCAAATGTCAATGTCAAAGTCAAACTTCCTATTTGTGAATGAAAAACAGGGAATCCTTTATAAATAAAATTATAATATGAATGAATAATAATCTATAATAATTTATCATAGCTTTTAATTCTGTTAAATTAAAGGATAAATAAAATGTACTATTATGTTTCAATTATTTTCCTGACTACAACGACATCTTGTGGATTAATATTGAATTACGAAAATTTTCTGCGCCTTCTAGTGTCGAATAGCAGTAACTAACATTCAAAAATATTCAGAGTAAACACTGCTACTCATTAAGAGATGGCGCTGTTATCTCAATAGAAAACATCTGAATAAGAACCAAAATATTTCGCCATTAGATTTCATCATGTTATGATATTACAACCATTTCGTCTCAACTTTGCCAAAAAAAAAAAAGGATACAGGTTATTGCCAAACTAACCCTGTAACATTTGGGCCGATCCGATATCCTAAATTCCAACCAACCACTGAAATCCTGTAAATCCAGACAAAGCCCTCTATTATTACGAAGCCACTTGTATCTGGGAGCTGACAGCATTTCGGAGAAAGAAGTTCACTGCGGTGGTAATTTCTCGTGTTGGTACAATTGCACGAAATCTTCTGCTATGTTAATTAGATTTGGCAGTGAGGCCAGTCAGCATATTGCGGCCGCCCCATACCAAAATCCAGTAGATAGGTACCTATGTACTTCAACAGTTCAAACTAAATTTTCCAGGGGAACGCGAAAATTGCTTGCTAGGATTTTTAATGGTTCTTAATTATATTGCAATGTATCTATGTATGTAACTAAGTATGTTTGTTCGGGTGGAATCTTGTAACTCAATTTTGAAGCAGATATCTTCAACCGTTTGAGCTGAAATATTTTTGAAAGCGAGCTACCTCCACCTGAATTCTAAAACAATTTATCATAATTTCACTGAAAAACATAATTTACCTATCCTTTAGAACCAAAAAAGGGCTAAAACAAAACAATCTCTACTGTAAAAAAAAAACAATTTCGTCAGATTACCGAAAGGTTAACGTGTTAGAGCGACGCTAGATGGCTCTGCTCTCTCTCGGGACCTGTGAGGGCGGATTATTGTTTTAATAATTGAATATTATACTATGGTAGCGATACAACCGGCAACGCAAGTTTGAAACGACGGGAAGATATTTTTGAAAGGTGTGAAATGTAATTTTGTTGAACAAAAGAGTTGAATTTGTTGCTCTTGTTTGTAAATTCAAAATTTTGTAGCTTTTAAAAGCTTCAATCAATATAGTAATTTCGCAAATGATCGTAACACACACATAGTGTTCTGAAGTTTCTGCCAATTAAAAATAGGCATAAATCCGACTCAGGAATGTACAGACGCCAGCACATCAAGCTACCCGAAACTGTCAAATTTTCCCAATCAACTTTGAACGGTAGAATCAGCTTTAACAATAGAATTGAAAATCTATTAAAGAAATTTGACAGATTGTAGTAGCTTGATGTGCTGGCATCTGTACATAAAGGATTTTTTAACAAATCGATTTTTTAACACTTTTTAACACTAGTGTCATAATCATTTATTTGCAATATTTGTACAGCACCATAATTGCCTAAAACACTGTCAATCTTCTAATGATTTTTAAGGATATTGCTAATCCATTGCTTCATACCTATGTTTGAATTTGTCTGCTCAACAACGTAAATAACGCAATAAATATTGTTGAACTGTCATTATGACACTATTGCTACTTATTACATTTTGTTATTTGTGTTGTTTACGTAATTAGATATCTACAAACAATTTGGATTGATTTGAAATGATTATCACTTAGATATGTCTCTTTCCATTACTATAAACTTATAAAGACTTGAAACAAATATATCCTGCCAGCATTAAACACAACGTAGACACAATCTATTGTCTGAGCTGTACGCAGATATAAACTTCTCTCAGATTTGGCCAAATTTAATCTTAGCAGCGGCGGGGACCCGGAGTTCAACGGTGGACAGGTCATGGGATAGATCGCAAGATAACGTAGGAAAAATAACGTGATAATTGTCAAAGAAACATATGATATCAGCATTAATATAATCGCGCTTTAGTTGGTCCAGCGTAAGTTGTGTCGTGCTATCGTTCGTCGATCAAAAGTACCGTCGTCCTGTCGGTTATTGAAGAAACAATCAGTCGAACTAACGTAGGTATATGCAGCTGGGCCTCAAGTCTGCTATTACAATAGTGTCAGAATGGTCTATCATTGTTTTCATAATTGTTGATTTTGACAAGTTTGGTAATCTACTAATATAATGGCGTCACTATGACTTTCCAATGGTCAACCACTGACACTCCATTGAAAGAAATGGCATAAAATGGTAATCTCGTACATAATGACTAATTAATAAATGTAATGTTTATTGCTATTTACGAACTTCTTACTATTCAGATTGCAAACACTATATACGTAATAAATGTAAAAATATATATTAAATGAAATCTAGCATGAAATTTAGTAGTTTATCTCAGACCATTGACCGACCAATGATCGACCATTATGAATTTAGCAGATTACGAACTTGTAGGAAAATGACAATGGGATCGTGTTGGAATGACGAATTTATAAAAATAGCAGACTTGGGCTCCTGTAGGCCAATTCTACTAATTTAAAACGTTCAAAATCTAGTCGCAGTCTCATCTCGGTGACAAACAAATGTCAAAAACTTGTCAAAATATAGGGAAAATAAAAGTATTTTTGACAGATTGAGACTGAGATCAGACTGTGAACGTTCTGAAAAATTACGAGAATTGCCCCTCTGATGTGCTGTCGCAATTGCAATACTGATGGTCGACGCATTGTCGCCCTACTTAATATTTGTCGCGTATTTGTTTGTCGCAACTTTGATGCGGAGTCAATAAAAACAGCATCCTGCTTACACTGGCCACAGGCTGCAAGCCCCGCTACCGCTTACTGGCGCCGATTCCCTTGTTCACAAACTAAACTAAATTTAAGTTCAGTGCAACTTTTTCTTTCTATTCCATTATGAAAAGGACAGAAGATAAATATTCCTGTCTTAATTTGACAGGATTATTAATAGTCCTGTCAAATTAAGATTCTATATTCCATAGACCAGTTTAGAAGTGATTAAAAATTTGGCTACCTACTAAAAATAAGTCAATTTACATCAGGCGCTGACTAATTTGACAGAACTAATTAAATTTGCATAAATTATGTTCCCCTTTGTTCAGTAAGCGCAATCAGCCTATAATGTTCCCACTGCTGGGACACAAGTCTGCAATGCGGGTTGGTAGATGTCAAACGTCTTCGAAGTTTTTGGTTCTAGGACATGCCGGTTTCCTCACGATGTTTTCCTTCACCGTTTTGAGAGCAGTGATGGATGAAATAATTTACACAAAGTAAAGCGGGTTCAAACATACAAAGTCAAAGTCAAAGTCAAAGTCAAATCATTTATTTCAAATAGGCACTTAAAAGGCACTTTTGAACGTCAAAATTTAAAATTAAAAAATAGAATTGATTCTAGTCGCCCATTCCAAAATGTAATTTTCGTGTGGAGAAGAATGGGCAAGAAACTCCACCGTTACTCTTTTAAAATGTTTTACAAGTTTTTGTATACATTCATTATATAATTATATGTGAAGACGATGCACCTAAAACAAAATTTAATCTACCAAAAATGGTAAAAGAATTAAAAATACAACAGACTGGTAAATCAATTATGTGATAGATACATGGTGCTCACATATTTACAAAGATTGTAAAATTTTACTAGTATTTTAAAAAGTACAAACATACAAATATGAAGTCACGGTCAATTGGCCACCATTGCTAGTAAAGTCCGCAGAATATCTCCGGACATATCCTGCAAGCCTGATCACCGTACACACCGACACTCGTAAACGCGGCATGATCACGTAGAATTATTGCGTTAAAATATAATCTGCGCTCAGCTCACACCCGGTGGGACTCGGGAGGATGGGTTTGATGATTTCCCATCCACAAAAAAAAAGGTAAGCATTGCCCACCCTTGCCGAGCCTACCTACGCTCATGGCAGGCGCAAACTAACCATGGATCGGCACATGATTCTAGACGATAGCGCAGATATTTTTCGCCGGTTATCAAAAACAAATCGTCTAAAAAAATCATATAAAAGTACAGTAAGTACGCGGTGAAAATGATTGGAAGACGAAATATCGGTCTCCTGGCGGCAACATAAGCAGACGACATTGTTACCATCGCCGGTAGAATGTGGATGAGGCTGGCACAGGAGCGTGGGGATTGGCACAAGAAAAACGAGGCCTATGTCCAGCTGTGGAAAGCTGGGCTGTAGATGATAATGATGATAGTGTTTATCAGTGGCGAAGGTACCATACAACTCGATTCTCGCCGGCTTCCCTTCGAAAATTCAGAACACACCCACTCTATAGTCAGTTCATCATTGAAATATAATGAAACGTTTTATTGACTTTTTTTTTTGCTCCGTCTTACCTCTGTCATAAATTCACCCTTCGCTACTGGATAATAGGGTTTTTTTCTGACAGACGAAACTCAGGTTATGGCCGCTTTTCGATCAGAAACGTGCGAGGATGCATTGCGAGGGATGTGTGTGAAACAAACTAATAACATCGCTTCATTTTCATAGCTTGAAATAAGTTAGCGTTGTCATTGGTTAGTTTTACACACATCCCGCGCTACGCATTCTTGCTTATCTCTGGTGGAAACGCAGCCTTTTTTGTGGATGGGAAATCATCAAATGACCCCTCTGGCCGCTCTGGGTGGAGCAGAAGGGAGTGTCAGACTCTTACTGACTAAACCCCCCCGTGTTCCTTCCTTAGCCCTTTATGTTCCGGAGCGGTAACCTTTTCTGACAATCCCGCTGCCGGCTGCTTTTATATCAGAGAGGTGCTATGCTACGATGCTATTGATGCAATTGATAGGTATCCACCAATCATATTAAAACGAAACGAAACGATATTCATCGGTCCAAATAGCATAGCACTAGTGGACGTGGGTTCAACAAAGCTGTGTCTTTATACGGAAGGATGCGTGCCATGGATGGGAGCTATGGATGCGCGAGTGGTGTAGCTATGAGCAGAGTAGAGTACTCCCCGTGCCTTCCCTACTATCGATGCATCGCATACCTCGAGCCGCGCAACTTCCTCGCACAGTTACCCCACGGCGGCGCATCTTCATAGCACATCATAGGCCCGGACTCGACCAAAGCGCAGATGTGCGGAGCGGAGCGGAGACGTGCAGGAATCGACCAATCACAATGATTGAAATCCTAATCGCGTCACTCGTCTCGTTTGTGATTGGACGATTCCTGCTTTCCTGCACATCTCCTCTCGTCTCCTCTCCTCTCCGCTTTGGTGGAAACCGGGCCTTATTCGCTCTGCTACACAGCTTGGCATTAGTGGAAACGGTCACATAGTTTCGTAGCTTAGCTTTCACGTCCTCGCAGCATAGCTGCATAGCACATCTCTTGTAGAAAACCAAGCCTAATACTGGTCCTCACGACGACATATTATACATTTCCAGTATAAACTGACTTGTCATTGCACAAAAAGCCTAGAGATGTGAGGCCAACTAAAACTGGAAATTTATAGCTTGATATGTCCCCAATAACATTTGTACAGAGGCCACCACATCAAGCTACCCCAATCTGTCAAATTCTCCCAATTGAATAAGAACCTTATTCCTTTGCAGTAAAGTTGAAAAACTATCATAGAAATTGGACAGATTATGGTAGCTTGATGTGCTGGCCTCTGTACCTAACTATTTAAAACAATATTTGCCGTTATAGAAACATTTGAGTTCAAAATATCAGTCTAATATGTAAGTAGGTATCATAGGCATTTAAAAAATATTCCAACCAAAATAAAACAAAAGGAAGTCACTTCGCATAATAATATCCAACATAATAGAAATCAACCTTTTTATTAATTTTACGACGTAACTAACAAAGTCGGGGACAAACAGAGATATTGCTCTAAACAGCTTTCTCTTATAACATTTAATTAAAGGCTAAAAAGCTAATTATAAAAAAGCACTCAGCGACGACACATAAATGTCAGCAGGATTAATTTCGACGCTTCTGAAAGTTTCAGAATAGTGCTGGGAGTACGCCGTCGGATAAATAAATCCGAAATATTTTTATGCTCATGCAAGTTAAGTTTGAATGACTTTGCTTCATGTAATTTTCTCTTTAGAGGTTTTTAAAGGAAATGACTACGGAATTCATCACTATCACTGTCAGTAACCTACATAAACCTACATAGTATCCACTAGTTTTTAAAATATTAGTTAAGTTTTATAAACCTAATTACAAATTTTATCAAGACAAAAGTTAATAAAGTTTATTCTATAAATAAAATCCCTTCACCCAATTGCAATCGGGCTAGCAATATTTTGTCTCCAATAAAAATAACTAGCCTGACCCACTCTTAAGCATTACGAATCAATATTTTTGTAACTGGTAGAAAAATATAAATATCGCTTCCTCAGCTAATCTTACTAAAAACAAAAGGATATACGAAGCATTCTTCATAATTTTTTCAGAAAATTAACGGATGAGAGAAGCTAGCTCCGAAATTTTGGATACTCGGATACTAAACAAAAAACAATGAGACTACAATAACATAATCTTTCACCTAACAATTATATGAATGTAAATTTCGGATACTCAGATACAAAACAATAAAAAACTGTCGGATATCCTCACGTCCCTACATGAATCCACTTAAAAACTGCTTGTAAAGAGCTCCTAATATGTCACAAATAAAGTAGCGACCAATAAAGAAGCAATTAGTTGAAGTTTTTTAGAACGTAAATAGAACAAGTGAGGGGAGTCGTTATGAACGGAACTGAGTAACTCGTGTTGGCTGGTTCATTTTTTGTGAAAAATTGATTAGGTATGTAGGGCTTTTCTGTTTTTTTTTTATGTTTGTGTACGCAAAAAATTATAATTCTTATCATTTTGAGACAAAATTTTCAAAGATATCTATTTTCATGATAGAATTCAATTACAATTTTTGTAATTACTGTCAAAACTCCTTCGACATTGAAGGGACCGTCCAAATGCTAAAGTAAGATATAGCCGATAGTCTTTATAAACATACATAAGTATTTTTACATAATCCCCTAGCGCAGGTTGGTAGGTAGGTACTGCATCGTTTAAGCGAAGTCGTTAATTATAATACGGCTTAGACTGTAAACAGTATTTTATTGAGTCCGAAAACTACGAATTTTCTTTCTTAGCATTTGTGTTGATTAAAATGTTAATCAAGGTAAGTAGCCTAAAATATTGATATTCTTAATAACATGCTTTTATCGCTAGCTTCTTTATAAGCATCAACTATTTTCAACTTTCTGACTAACTGATCAACTCTTTGACAATTCAAAAGTGCCTTTACATGAAAAAATGCTTTGAGTTTGAATTTATAAGTAGGTAAACCAAACATGGGGCTGACAAGTTTATTTTCAGAGGGTGTATCTTTAGCTCAACGAAGCAAACTCGATCATTTTTGTACTTCACATAAGATGTCTATAGATTGTAGTTTTTCCATACATACAAGGCGTCACTTGGTTGACTTAAGTCGATTCTATTTTAGGAAATAGGAGTACTTTCTTAGAGTACTTTCTTGACAAAACAAACAAGGTTTAGAATCGAGAGATTGCAGAATTTTAGGATCTCACCTCAAATGGGTTGAGTCACAGGTTGAGTTTTCCATTAGGCGTATTCGGATATTTTTAGTTCAGAATATTTTTACACCTACCTACATTTTATTTTGAAGTTAGGGAGGTGCAAGTGCACCTTCTTGCACACCGCTCCCGGCACCCATGATTAACCAAATAAGAATAAATAAAATTGCAAAAAAAAACCTTGTTTGTTCCTCTTTACAAGACCGTCGGTGACCGAATTCAGATTTTATAACTTTCTTCTTTAGTATTTTCTCCGTAACTGCAAAATCGCACTTTTTTTCAACCAAGCAACCCTATCAAGGTTATCCAAACCTATCAACGCCCTCAGCCACATGTGTAATAAACAAATTAAACTACCCTTACAAGCCTGCACCCTCACATAATTCGCGAATCAAAATAATAAACTAACACCCATTTATATCCCAGACAGGCGTTGATTTAGCAGAAAAAACGCCAGTACAGGGCTCAGGTGGCATTTAGCGGCCCCCACCGGCAATTTGACAGACTATTAATCCGGATTTAGCCGGTTTTAAGCGGATTAGGGCGGGTTTATCTCGCTCAAAGTGGTTTAAAGCAGTGTTTTTGTTTTTGGTAAATTGATTTGTGGCGGTGATTGGTCTTTGTTTTAAGTAGATCACTGTTACTTTCAGTTCACTTATAAGCTGGTATTTTTATTTGCGTCAGTTTCTCCTGGAAAAAAAAATATGCGTAGACACATGTAGTCCTAAGACTTAATCTATCTTACCAATAATCTATAAGTACTAATAATAAAGATGAAGAGTTTGTATATTTGTTTGAACGCATTAAGTAATCTCGGTACTTTCGGATTTGAAAAAATCTTATTGCATTTATTAGGTAGCCCAATGCTTGCGGAAGTCTAGATTACTTAACTTCACGCTAGGAACCTAAGGAGCAGAACAAAAAGAAAAAAGGCAGAAAGCACTATAAGCGAATACGAAGTAATAGCGCGGGCAGGCGATGCAATGCGATGCGACGGGGTGGGTCGAGAGAACAAGAAATTTCACGCGGACGAAGTCGCGGGCAGAAGCTATAATAGAAGTGAGTACGTTTCAAGACATGAGTGTTGAAAAAAGAAATTTTAATGATCATTCTTTTTCTAGAACCGTAGAAAATAAACTTTTTCACAAGTCAAACCACAAAAAACTAGGTAAACAAATATTCATCTAAACGACTATATTAAAAAATACATTGCGTCGTTTATTCCCCAATACCTGACCACAAATTACAATACAAAAAAAAAATGTTACAACTTTCTTTCAAGCAGTCCCGAAAGAAAGAAGTCGGCATAGAAATTAAAAAAAAAGAACCTCCCCGCCTTTCGTCAAGGACGCGTTCGTATTAAATGAATAAATGTTTTGTCATTTCTACGTTCTCCAACTTACCGCCATAAACTAAGGAAACTAGCTTTATTACTACAGTCCGACCACTTTACGGTAGTTTTTAATTGTTATATTGCGACCGTGAGTAATCTGTATACTACCGCAATATTGCAAGGGCAGACATCTTTCTTTGACATTTCGAGAAAATGGCGGCTGCTTTGAGGGTTACCGGTCATAATTTATTTTTAATTGGTTTATTGGATATTGTAAAAATATGTTAGGAAATTATTATTGGCTCGTAATATTTGTGCCCAAGTGATAATATTCTGGGGTTTCTTTACTACAAGATATGATGTAGGGAAATTATGATTTTTCTTGTTTTATGCTTTGTTAATTCTTGTAATATCAAGGACTTCTAATAATTGAGGCGAAATTATCTTCTTTGTTTCTAAATCTGCCTGTAATAGATTGTGCGTAGTCAATCAAATCACTAAAACCCTATTATCTACACCTTTCAAATGTTGAGCAACATAGATAATTGCGTGGTCCTAATTTTTCATTTGCACACCATTTGTTCAGTCCAGCAGTGCGATTCTATAACCATCTCACCGTGAAAATTTAGGTGAAGTGAGCGTGGAGTGAGCTGTTAGTGTCATCCTGATGCTAGGGATTGGTATTCTTGACAGCTCACTCTAAGCTCACTTCACCTAACTTTTCACGGTGAGATTTTTACAGAATCGATCGGCTGTTTTAGGTACAGAGGCGGGAGGCCAGCACATCAAGCTACCCCAATCTGTCAGATTTTCCCAGTTGAATATGAACCTTATTCTTTTGAACTAAAGTTGATAATCTATCAAAGAAATTTGACAGATTGGGGTAGGTTGACCTACTGGCGTCTGTACTTAGGTGATTAAAAGACTTTAAAAGAGAAAAAAGTTCCTAAAAGTTGAATGTATTGAATGAGTGTAGGTATCGTAGGCATAGCTGTTGCTACCGTGACGTCTGTGACGAACTTTATATTTATTTTTTAAACATTGTTCTCATAAAAGTGACTTTGTGTCTTTTTAAGAATAAATATCTTAGACCTAAGAGATTAGTAAGTACTTTATGGTATCCTATTAAAACCAAAAAAATCTCACTCAACTTGAATCATAACCGAAGTATATCATATCAATTACTCTCGCGATATCTGTATCTGTATGTCCCATTAAACCATATCAATATATAAACTATAGTTAATTCAAGCGTATGCCTCTAATGCAGAGGGCAGCACCCTCGCTGCATAGCGTGTTAAGTTTAAACAAGAGGGTTCGTAACGGAGACAGGTTGGTTACTCATCAACCAGGCAATTATCTTGTCAGACAAATTTTAAATGAGTATTTAAACGGAGAAGGAGATTTTTCATTCAATTTATTACTATAAAATATTTTACCTAGACTATCGATCGAAAACTATATAGTATTTACGGGCTTTTATATCCTGCAAAATAGCTGTTTGCTCACGACTTCGTCTGCGATCCAGAGTGAAAAGTAGCCTAGTCCTTCAGGTCATAATCTACCCATGTGCCAAATTTCAATTTAGCGAGAAAGCCTTACAAACAAACTTACGAAAAATCTATTTTTTTCTCTGTAAAATACTTATTAGTTTAGATACTTCGCGTTTTTTTTCTGTTTCCTTGCAAAGCCATAACTAAAGGAAAATGATAAATTACAGAAAACGTTAGTTGAAAAGAAACTATGTGCTAAATTCTACACATCATCATTCTCTTCGCGTGGTCTTCGAGGAAAAATACCAAATTAATGTGATAAGCACCTCCTACAATACTGTCGAAATAGACGAGGAATGTAACAATGAATACAAAGTGTTATTAACTCAACATTAACACCTTTTGATCCAATCAAATACTGAAAAAAAATAACATACCAACCTCATTGTGTATCTCCAAAACTCCTCACTACCCATATAAAATTTAACACTGGCGACCCCACTCCGCGATAGCCATTCGTAGCAATAAAAAAGAAACGAAAAAAAAGGATTGTCTTTTGATTCCAATTTTGAATTCAATTCGCGCGGGTAGCGCTCCATGATTTTATTTTCATGAGCGTCGCGGGACCGAAGGGAGTGTGTAACGAAAATTTTAATAATAAATGAATTAAATCTTGTTATTATATTAGTTGATATCAGCGAGGGATTATTGTTTTTATTTATGATTTAGGGCGCCTCTGTTATGGATTAAAGTGATAAATATTTTGATGTAATGTATTTGGGCTTGATTGATGAAGTTTTAAGCGTGGTGTGGAGAAAAGAAAACATACTTAAATAGAGTTTAGAATTTCACGACACTACCCTATTTTATGCTTCAATTTTTTTCACTTTCTGGAAAATCAATCAAACCCAAACAAATTCGGTATGTAAAGAAAAAAAAACCTACGCTGATTCCCAAACCATTTCGAGATTTAAGGTTTCTTAACTTAATTTTTATATTTTTAGTGCTTAAAATTATAAGATGGAGTTTATTTTAACATAAACACTTAATACCACTTGACTTTCATTTGACCTCCAAATGACGTCACAAGTAAGCAGATTGAGAATACTTTCGGTGCCTCCTCTCATCATATGATAAAAAGTTAAAGTCATTTAATGTCAATTATAGGGATGACCATAATAATATAGGTATGTAGGTAATGCAGTCGTGCGAAAATTTCGGCCTTTGAATCGATTCAAATCAAACATTGAAAATCTATTCACACATAAAATCTAAATCCCGAATTCTGAATTATGGTTAATCAATCATTATAATGATAGCTTAAATAAAATGCATTTCCTTTAAATAATAATATATTAAGTATAAAATCATTCGAACTATTTTGTAACCACAAATGGTGTTGCAAATATAACTAGGTACTGTAGCTACTTGTTATTGGTTTGATTTTGATAGTGACATATTAATAATACCTATTATTTAATGTAATTATTAATTATCAGTAATTTCTGTCCCACTGCAGGGCAAAGGCCTCCCTTCCCTCCTTCCACTTATCCCTATACAAAATTAATAACTATATGTATGTATGATCGACATAATCGATTGAACATTTACTTAAAATGTTCAATCGATTATGTCGATCATTCCCACCTCTAAAACTGTCTAGTGTCATGCTTGAAGTTTCTGATGTCAAGCAAAAAACGTCAAATTTAGGATTTTTATTACTGTGTTATACGTGGCATAGATATTGAACTCTTCAGCCTACTTTTGAAGCAGAATTTAGAAAATTTATTTAAAATTAATGGCTACTTAGAAAACCAAAATTTTGAAATTAGTTGCATAAAATAACTAAATCTATAAATTAAAAATATAAAAAAAATACCTGAAAAAAACCTTACATACCCAAATAAAAGATAAATTCAATTGCATATATGTATGTAGTGTATATAATTAGAAAAAGCCTGTAGGCCATAGTCTTTACTTAACTAATAATCTAATAGCCTGATATCGTGGAACTGTGGAAGACTACACACATTCACAGTAAATCATTATTTTCTTCATTTGAAACCCATTTCTTTTGAGCATTCAGCTCAAATAAAGGAAGATTTAAGGCATAGATCAGGGCCCTTCACTGTGATCACTCAATGATTCCTTACCTTGAACCACGCCAATTCCTTAGCTAATCCCACCAATCTCGCGTTCATTTCGCGCGGTTTCGTTCATTATGTCATAAGTAGTGAATATAGCCCCAGTAAGATCAGCAGTGCACCCTGATTCAGCAGTGCACCCGCACTCTCATCGACAACCAACTACCTAAAACAAACCACCACTATTTCATAGCACCTATCACACAAAATTAAAGAAAAAAAAAAGCCGAGCGAATATCCCGACCCGCCCCTTACCTACAATAATATCCCGCCCGGGCCATAACACCTTTACCCGTTTACTTTTTAATCCGGCAAGGTCGTAAACAGCCCGGGCAAGGTATCACGGATATACCGGGCCAATCATCCGGCTATCTGCACTATTTTTTCCCGGGAAAATGTAGCATTGGTCCTTGGAGATGTCCCTTAATATATGTTTTATTTGGAAACTATTGCTTCGCCGTTGTTTTATACGTGTTGGTGACATGGATTTAGGGTTTGGCGTGTGTGTTTTGTTTTATGCAATGTTTGGGGTGTAATAATGATGCGCGGAAATTTCTGTTTTGGAGCTAATCTTAATAGCTTTCATTTTATGTAGGTAATCTTTATAGTGTATGTAATCTTTATAGCTTTCATTAATATCTACATAAGTATTTGAACTGGAAGCTCATTGGCAAGCAAAAATAAGTCCCATCAAGTTTATATGACTAGCAGCGCCCCGCGGTTTCACCCGCAAAAGTTTCGATCCCGTGGAATAAAAACTGTCCTATGTCCTTTCCCGGGACTCAAACTATCTCAATACTAAATTTCATATAAATCGGTTCAGCGGTTTAAGCGTGAAGAGGTAACAGACAGGCAGACACACTTTCGCATTTATAATATTAGAATGGATTATATTAGATAAACTTATGATATAACTTCACTTATGCTAACTATGATAAGCAGCGGGGTAGTTAATTGTGTAACACACTAAGGCCCGTATTACAGAATGTCACTCAATATTTAAGCATTACTTAAAACTAGATTCAAGCCATTTGATTGGTTGAAACTAGTTTTAAGTAATGCTTGAGTATTGAGTGACGTTCTGTAATACGGGCCTCACAGCAGCAATGGCTTTCATTTTGACAGTTCAACAACATTCATTGCGTTATTTACGTTGTTGAGCGGACAAATTTTTCGAACATATGAAGCAATGGATTAGCAATATCCTTCAAAATCATTCAGATTGCGATTGATCGTGTTGTTACGCAATTCGGTTGCTGAACTAGAAGAACGTTCTTTACTGATCTACCGATACTGAATTTCATGAAGACTACTGTAGATTTTGCACACCATGCTAACTCTTTATCAGTAGGTACGTAGGTTGATGCATCCTTAACTTGGGCGGGATACATTTAACAACACGTAACCAAAGTTAACCATAGAGTAAGGTTAGGACTTCATGCTAAATGAGTTATGGAATAAGTAAGACTATTTTTATCAAATCGTTCGTAAAAAAATACTTTTCTCGTAATTAAACGTTCGTTCGTTCGTTTTATTGTGAACAATAAATAAATAAAGAAATGGTAGCAAAAACCTGTCAAATAAAAAACGTTACACCATTGCGCCTTCTATGTACGAATTTGTAAAAACAGTCCTCATTTTGTGTAAAACTTCTCCATTTTACATTTCTTCGTGCGGAACTAAAGTGATTCGTGTCGCTGTGTGCATTAAACAGCTCAATAGAAAACAGGCAAAATTATTTACACATTAGAATGGCGACCGAAACTAATCATTTGCTACTGGTAGCAAAATAAACAAGCATTACTCAGCGGGGAACGGCCTATTATTGTACACCAACCTTCTTTTATGAATTATAAACCATATTATTATGAACGCAACCATAAACTTTGCTTCACGAAACGTCAAAATGTTCCCGCGTTTTTTGTTTTTTTTTTTTTTTGTTTCGGCGACCTTTATGTGGCATTGTTGTTAATCTATTATGCCAGAGGCTGTAAAAGTGTTGAAAGATATAGGTACAGTTTTCGGGTGAAATTGTTACAATTTCTTTCCGATCCGTTATAAAAGTTATTGGTTCTATGGACTCGAGTTTAGTGTGACAACTTTTTTCGTGATTCGGAAGGTGGCTTCGGCTTTGTGTGTAATTTCTTGTGGGGCAAGGGCAACACAAGTCGTCATAAGGATGGCTATCATACATGAAATTAGTATCGCATGAATGACCAGCAAGATAATTGAGATAAAAATATTTGCGTTTCACTTCACGGTCCTCGGCAGGCTGTCAGTTGTAGATCTTTGACAGTCGTTACGGATAGTCAAAAGCCTAAAAGTCAGACAACCAGTATTATCAAAGGGTATGTTACCCATTCACTGGGTTGTGGAGATTAGATAAGCCACTGCCTATCTCCATATAAAATACTGGTTGGTTTTCAGCTGCATCCGATCAGACTGGAAGCCGACCCCAACATAATTGGGAAAAGGCTAGGCAGATGATGAATTCATGATTCTATAAAATATTTATTTATGTAAAAAAAAGAAAAAAATAATGAAAGAAACGTGTTTATATTTATTTATTAAGTTATCTTTTTCGGGTTCCGTATCCAAAGGGTGCCACGGAGTGAACCGTAATAGGTAAACAGTTGAAATTAAAACAGAGTGTGTATTTCTATTGCCGCTATAACATAATTATTGATGAATTGATGATGTATATTAATGCCTTTAATTTAGAGCTTTTTTTATTACTGCTGAATGGGCCCGCTCTTGACCTCGATCACGCCTGATGGAAAGCGATGGATTAGGTCTATGATGGAACGAGCGTGTCCAGAAGATGCCTAAGGTACTGGAACTCCCACGCATCGACGAAACACAGCAGGCTGCTTGGCGCCCGACTCCGGCGGCGAGTTTTTTTTTTAATGCAAGAATCCTGCTTTTTTGGCGTTTCTTGCCTTGTGGTGCGGAACCCTTCGTGTGCGAATCCGACTCGCACTTGGCCGCTTTTTTACTGTCATGGTCCTGCAGCAAGTTGGTACCTTCATAAAAAGTATTTTGAGGAATTACTTTGGGAAAATAATGCTATTGTGATTGACGAAATAAGCTCTTGTCTTAGAAGCCACATTTTCTAAAGCAATATTCTTGCGAACCTTGGTAGTCCACAACATAATATTACAGCGAAGAAAACCTAAAATATTTTGGTTTATGCCATTTTCTTGCAAACATTCCGCCCGTCGGCGAATTCCACATTCAAAATTCCCTTTAAAATGTGTCATTTAGCCAAACAAATAGTCGGCCATTTTGCGTCGATTTCGCGCCAAAATGTACGTCACAAAAGCGTTCGGATACAGACGCTGAATAAACTGTTATCATTGTCGGTGAACTGGCGGTGGGAGCGACTGTTTTATTATACACCGGTTAAGTCTAAACAGAAAGAGGATGTAACTTGGATAGCAAGGTGGGTAATTGCGAAAAATTGCCATTTTTGGCTGGGAATTTGGTATGAGGGCTGAAAACCAGAGGGATAATTCCCGTATTTTTTTAAGAACGTTCGCATTCTAATCTCAGTCTCAATCTGTCAAAAACACCTCTAAAATCCCTACATTTTTAACAAGTTTTTGAGATTGATTTTCGCTGAGATCAGATTGTGACTACATTTTAAACGTTTTGAATTACGGGAATTGGCTTTCAGATGTATTTGCCAGACAGCATGAAAACTGGCGTTGGAAACATGAATGAAATCAGAATTTATTATTACCTCCTTAGATGGCAACCTGCGGGCCATCTATATCCAGCAAGGCTAAAATAAAGCTTTACTTTATTACGCAGTCATAGAGGCACAAACAATAAACATTGTGCACTATAATATCTCCTGCTTACCTTTTTTTTTAACTTGGAGAAATGCTCATGTATACTGCACTACCACGGGGAGATAGTGCAGTTATGTGGGACTCTAACCCACTAAAACTCCACGGTGTCCTCTTCCGCCGCTTATGGCGGGAACACGGGCACGCGTTAGCACTCATCCGTGAACCCGCCGCGGCTGTCCGTCACCGGACCCTCCTCTGGGGAGTACTCCCCATCACCGGCGCACCAGAACACACAGCACGCCGTGACCACACCAGGGACCACACCAGCACATGGGCGTCAGACGACCCCGTGTCTGGGCACCTGGCTTATCTCCATTGAGATTGGCCACCGTGACCGAAATCGATCGGAAAGCTATTAATCAGCCTATGAGTCCCCGCTTCTGGGACACCGACCTCCTCTATATGAGAGGGAGTGGGCCGTAATCTACCACGCAGGCCCAGTGCGGATTGGTAGATGTCACATGTATTCAAATTTTTGGTTTTAGAACACTCCGGTTTCCTCACGATGTTTTCCTTTTTGAGAGCACCGTTTTCAGAGCAGAGGGGCAATTCTCGTAATTTTTAAGAACGTTCACAGTCTGATCTCAGTCTCAATATGTCAAAAATACTTCAAATTTCCCTACATTTTGACAAGTTTTTGACATTTGTTTGTCGCCGAGATGAGACTGCGACTAGATTTTGAACGTTTTAAATTAGCATAATTGGCCTACAGATGTGATGAAATAAATTAGTCTTCAACTAGTCTAGTCTCAGTATAATATATTAGTCGTCATCTCGGTAGTAACCTCGTTTCTCACCATATTTATCATCATTCACACAGTCCATCCATCGTAGATCGAAGTAGGTATGTCATTAGTTTTTGTATTTCTACAAAATCACGCTTTCTCCCACATTAAAATAATATTATTTACGTTTTAGTTTATTTCTTGGCACAGATCAGTTCAAATAAATTATTTGTTAAAGAGCGTATAAATTGGTATTTTTAGGGTTCCGTACCTGAAAATGAAAAAGGGAACCCTTATTAGATCACTTCGTTGTCCGTCTGTCTGTCCGTCAGTCAAGACACTATTTCTCATGAACGCGTAGAGTTATCAAGTTGAAATTCATATAAAAGATACGGGCGTATATATTCCGAAATCAATACCTATAGGGTACTTCCGGTTGACCTAGAATCGTGAAATTTGTCAAGAAATGGAGCCGAGCTAAAATAAAAAAAACGCTTAGCGAAAACGAAGTAAAAGCTACGTGGAGTTTTATAAAAATGTGGGTGTTATTTTAGGGGATTGTGTATCTTACGAGTTCCACGCGAACGAAGTCGCGGAAAGAAGCTAGTACCTAATTAAAATAAATTAACAGTTTTATTTGCTAAAGAGCGTATAAATTGGTATTTTATTATTTTAACTTTAATTTTAGAGTGTCGTATTTTTTATCTTATCTATTATTTAGAACCAGTTAAAAACAATATACTTATTGTGCATTAAGCACATTTTTATAGGTGTTATAAAAATTTGTCTGCTAAAATTTTAATTGTTTTCGCAACAATGTTAGGAATTTCTGTAATAGGTACTTTTAAAATACGGATTTCGATAAAACCTACATATTCGTTAAGAATACTGTGGACAGTGAAAAAAATATTTTTAAGCTGCGCTCGCAATTTATTTGCCAAAAATGTAAGCAAATATGAATTAATGGAAAAATAACTGTAATTCCTACACAATAAAGTTCAGTTTACGCACAACTTCAAACATTTTTATAACTTTTTCAATAGTGCTAGTCACTCTGAAATCAAATTAATTAGCATTGAAATAAAGTTGTTAATTGTTTAACTTGAAAAAGGGTAGGGGTGTGCCGTGTGCAGCACTACGCACTTTTACTACTTATAGGTAAATGATCTACATTATATTATAGAGCAGTGGTAGCTCTGTGGTAATGGATGTGGTCGTAAGGTTCGAACCTAGAAAGACGCTTTACTTTGTGTAAATTATTTCATCACGTGTTCAATAATTAGGCTATCAAATGCAAAAATAATTTTTCAAATCCGACCGGTAATTCCAGAGATTGTAGCGCGTTAAAACAAACTCTTCAGCTTTATTATCAGTATAGACAATTTCATATTATTTTAAAATAATAAAACGCGAATCTGAAACCGTTACGCTGTATCGCTCCTACCGCCGCTGCGCGCCGAATAAAAGCGGGAAAATTACTTCACCAACACCCATACATGAAACATCCTAACCACCACCTATTTACCTCTCCCTCCCACGCGATTTTCCCTCTACCTCCATCCCTTTCCCACTTACAGAGGAAAAGCAAGCGAGCTAAGCTTTTCCAACTACAAAATACATTCATGAATCGCTTCGGCTTCCATGATGGCTGATTATACAATGCAATACGGTCTGGAATCCCGTGTTCACTTTTCCTCTAGCTCATACGGGAAAATGATCAGGGACTTACGGCACGGTTTGCTGGAGCGAAACGGGCCTTTATCTACGTCCCGCCATTGGCTGTTTCAAAAAAAGTCCGCAGTCTGTGATTGGCCAAAACAAATTGTTAGCGGCGCGTTCTTTATTACAGCGTTATTTGAAAAGTCTTATGTGCCAGTGTTGTTTATGAGAGAATAGTCGTAAGTTCAGTACTAACAGGTGGTGCTTACGGCTCTTTGGTGCTGGAGTGAGATACGACATACGAGTTTGAATTTGGAAGCGAAATGAAATTGCAATATTAGAACAATTATACGAGTTTTTCTTTTTCGCACAGAGTTGTTACGATTAGAGCTGGCATTCATTTTATCTTTTTTTTTTAATTAAAACTTAAGCACTACATCGTTGGTCTAGTGGTTGCAAGTGCGACTGCTGAGTCTGAAGTCCTGGGTTCAATACCCAGCTCGAGTAAAGTTTTATTGGTAATATTCGAAAACACCAACAAGATGTGTAGAGTACAAGATGTGTGTGATGTGGGGGATAGAAAAGTACAGTCAGGGAAATTAAACGTTAAGCAAATTTATTTATTTATTTATTACTTCAAGCACATACATGTACAGAGGCGGACTTAATGCCATAGGAATTTGGCAAATTGACATCGTACGTCTATTTGCCATACTATTTGGTACAACTGTCAAAGAATGATTGTTGTGATTTGAATATATGGCCAAACTTAAATTGGCCGTATACTTATTCGAATAACAACTAAGCACATAATCAGCCTGCAATGTTCCCACTGCTGGGACACAGGCCTCCTCTCATCGAGATCTAGAGGGAGTGGGCCATAATCCACCACGCGGGCCCAGTGCGGTTTGGTGGATGTTACATGTCTTCGATTTTTTGGTTCTACGACATGCCGGTTTCCTCATGATGTTTCCATCGCCGTTTGGAGAGCTGTGGTGATGAATTAATTTACACAAAGTAAAATGCCTGCTTGGGTTCGAAATTTTGTGCAAATAAAGTTCTACTCATAAAAAAAGGTCCAAGCGCGCAGAAGTGAGAAGAGTTAAACATTATAAAACGTGATAGGTACTTCTCTTTTTTTAACTTCATTGCATAAAATTCAAAATGTGCCAATTCGTGCGAGTATCTATAGAAAAAATGATATTATTTAAAAGTTACAATTCGCCCGTTTCGGTCGAGTAAATTCGTGCGAATCGACAAATAAGCCTATGGCATTAAGTCCGCCTCTGTAAATTTATGTGCTAAAATTACCAATGACGTCACTTCTTCCAAAAACTATGCACTAAGACTTTCAACAATGTTTGTGTTTAAAATAAAAACAATGGTGAGCGAAACTAATCATCTGCTACTGGTTTTAAGAACCGCGGCGGGCAGCGAGAACTATCAGTCAATGAGCCACAGAGTATAAATAACAGTGGAACCAAAAACGATACATAAAAAAAATATTAAGTTTTTATAAATTGTAGGTTTTTTGATACCTACTGCATCTACATGAGAATTATGGAGAAAGCGACGTTAAAAAGTCTCAAATGTTTTTGGCAACTAAGGTATTAAAAAGAAAATGAAAAAATGCTGACATTTTTCAATATTTTATGCGGGCAATTTTAAAACAGTTTTTAGATTGCATAAAATAACTACACTAAGTACAAAGACTTGTTTGTACAAAAGAAAATGGGAAAAGTAAGTGAAGAAGTAAACTTAAATGAAGAAACTTAAACATCACACGATACAGTAGCGTCACTAATTTCTAGCTACCGGCCACTGATCAAGGGCGACCCCCGCAGTGCTGACGACAAAACTTCCAATTTTCGCGGCAACTTTTATTTTTTTTCATTCGGACGTATAACGTGCTATTTCATTCAAATTGTTTGAAGTTGACAGAGACAGTATGATGATGTAAATATGTTTAGCGCTAAACAGCGCGAATATGCGATCGTGACGTTCAGTCACTTTTTCTTCGGAAATCCGGAACACTTTCGACGCGACCACGCGTTCAGGGGCCCAAGTCTGCTATTTTTATAAATTCGTCATTCCAACACGATCCCATTGTCATTTTGCTTAAAGTTAGTAATCTTGTAAATTCATAATGGTCGATCATTGGTCGGTCTATGGTCTGAGAAAAACTACTACTAAATTTCATGCTAGATTTCATTTAATATATATTTTTACATATTAAGTATTAGTGTTTGCAATCTGAAGTAATAAGAAGTTCGTAAATAGCAATAAACATTACATTAATTTATTCATTTGTCATTATGTACGAGATTACCATTTTATGCCATTTCTTTCAATGGAGTGTCAGTGCATGGTTGACCATTGGAAAGTCATAATGACGCCATTATATTAGTAGATTACCAAACTTGTCAAAATCAACAATTATGAAATCAATGATAGACCATTCTGACACTATTGTAATAGCAGACTTGAGGCCAAGCAGGGTACCTAATTGCGTAACACACTATCAGTAGCAATGGGTTTCATTTTGACAGTTCAACAAGATTCATTGCGTTATTTACGAAGTTGAGCAGACACATTTTTCGAACATATGGAGCAATGGATTAGCAATATGCTTCAAAATGATTCAAATTGAGAGTAATACTGTGTTATGCAATTAGGGTGCTGGAAGCGACGATTGCGTATTCGCGCGTTTTATTTGGTCGCAGGGTAAGTCCTATGAAGCAACATAACCATCACACAATACAGTAGCGTCACTAAATTCCTCGCTACCGAGCACTCATCGAACACTGAGCACGGACCCCCGCAGTGCTGACGACAAAACTTCCAATATTCGCGGCAACATTTAAATTTTTTCTTTCCGTAAGAACATTACGAACATTTTAAAACAAAGATTGGCCAAATCAGTCCAGCTGTTCTGAAGTGATGCGCTTACCAACGAACAGCATTTAATTTTTATTAAACAAGGTGAAACAGAATAAACGCAAGTCCTGAAATTAGCTTGTTAATAATTTGACTACTGAATCGATTTCAGTAACTTTTATTAAGGGCATTTTTTTTTAATTAGGTCGGACCTTGTTAATAAAAGTGGCACTATGCGGAACTTTTAAAACCATGATTTCTAAATAACTCCATAATTTATTGGCATGTTGTCAGTACATAACTGTAGTTAAACTGATAAGTGAAATTATTTGCAGTCTTTTATTTCAGTTATTCGCTAAGATATTGACAAAAATGCTGCGTCAAAAACTTTTTTAAATGGTCATACTGAAAAAGACAATTTTTCTATAACGCCACTTTTGTTTTCAAGGTGCGTTGTATTTCGCCATGCTGACCGCTGATTGAGCCAAAGAAAATTAAATCTTACCTCAAGGCAATAAGACTCAATTTTAATTACACAGAGTCATGATAAGAACACGATGTTTTTAGAATATCAAGTATAAATACAGTAGCGACACTAATTCCTACCTATTTTTTATGCATGGGAAATCATCAAATGACCCCTCCCGCTCAGGGTGGAGCAGAAGGGAGTGTGAGACTCTTACTGACTAAAGCCCACCCGTGTTCCTTCCTTAGCCCTTTATGTTCCGGGGTAGCGGTAACCCTTTCGGACAATCCCGCCTACCTACTGGATGGCTACCGAGCGCTGAGCACAGACCCCCGCGGTGCTGACGACAAAACTTATTCCTATTAATAGGCTAGGACTATTATCTATAAGGACGTGTTTATTATAAGCGTGACTAAATTAGTGACGTTTTGTTTTAATTTTAGAATAAGGCCCATCGTCCCTTGTGCTGTGACATTCTGGCTACTCGTTGGTGGTCTCACTTTTATTAAATAGACATAACGATCTGCCTAAGTATTGTTTGTTGTTACGTGTGCAGTTTTCAATTGTTTTAGCCAACGCGATATTTTTATTGAATAAGTTCGAAGTACTTGTTTCTGTTTTTTTTTTCTATGAAAAAATATTTTTAGCTTGCCTTAGAACTTTGAATAATAAAGGTTAAAAGGAAAACTGAGAAGTATTTCATAAATGAAATCCTGGATCCAATACCAATTTAAATAATATGATGATAATAATTACACCCATGTCATTATTTTTATTCACGAATTTTAATAAATTTAACTAAAACAAAAAACTGCTATAACTCCCTTCACAGCTCTGGGGGCCACTGCTGCATACCACCACCTCTTACAACCTTATTTTTAAAACTACAGTGTGTAAAAGAGATGGAGCTATACGTCCTGCATAACCCCATCTCTTTCCTATACTGAAATAATGTAAAAATAATAATGTTATAAGAAATAGTGATAGACCCTAAGCTCATATTTTAATCCAATAGAAAAATAATTATAATTTATTGTAAATCTTCATAACCTTCCAATTTCAAAATTCCTCTAATGCCACATCTACACACTCCTAACCCAAAAACCGTATCTACATAATGGCGAGCGTCGGTTCCGAGGCAATTTTTCACGTCGTATCTCCATCAGGCGCTAAATAATAGAGCCTGGCTTCATGAAGTTTATATTCCATTAGTTGCTGCTGAAACACCATTATTGCCGCCCGATGTACTTTACAGTTTTATTGCCCGTTTATACAGCCATGCTGGCTTAACCATAGATGGAACTTAGTTTTTTTGGTTATTAGAGTAGGTCATACTGGTCCAGATAACCATAGATGGAACCTATTTTTTTTGGTTATAGAGTAGGCCACACTGGTTCTAGTAATCATAGATGGAACCTTGTTTTTTTGGTTATTAGAGTAGGCCACACTGGTTGAAGTAACCATAGGTGGAACCTAGTTTTTTGGTTATAGAGTAGGCCATACTGGTTCAAGTAACCATAGATGGAACCTAGTTTTTTTGGTTATAGAGTAGGCCATACTGGTTCAAGTAACCATAAATGGAACCGAGTTTTTTTTGGTTATAGAGTAGGCCATACTGGTTCAGGTAACCATAGATAGAACCTAGTTTTTTTGGTTATACAGTAGGCCACACTGGTTCAAGTAACCATACATGGAACCTAGTTTTTTTGGTTCTAGAGTAGGACATAATGGTTCAGATAGGTGCTGGTCCTGCTCCATAGGACAATCTAGTCTAGACAAAATCAAACTGGTTGCTAATTTAATTTATACATACACATTTTTTTTTAAATACATTGTTTTTTACATTCTGTGACAAATGTAACTCACACACTTTTTAAAAATACTAGTAAAATTTTACAATCGTTGTAAATATGTGAGCACCATGTATCTATCACATAATTGATTTACCAGTCTGTTATATTTTTAATTCTTTTTACCATTTGTGGTAGACAAAATTTTATTTTAGGTGCATCGTCTTCACATATAATTATATAATGAATGTATACAAAAACTTGTAAAACATTTTAAAAGAGTAACGGTGGAGTTTCTTGCCCATTCTTCTCCACACGAAAACTACATTTTGGAATGGGCGACTATAGAATCAATTCTATTTTTTAACTTTAAATTTTGACGTTCAAAGGTGCCTTTTAAGTGCCTATTTGAAATAAATGGTTTGACTTTGACTTTGACTTTGACTAACCATAGATGGAACCTAGTTTTTTTTGGTGAGGATTTTGTAGGTCATAATAATGATATTGAACTTGATTTTATTATATTACTGGCTTTTGCTCGAGGCTTCTAAACTTATCCCACGGGAACGCACTACCGAGAAAAAAAATCACAAATCCTAACTTAGGATATGTGATTTTTTGCTTTAATAGATTTTCAACTTTATCGCTTAAGCATAAGGTTCAAATTTGTTTGGGAAAATTTGTCAGTTTCAGGCAGCTTGATGTGCTGACGTCTGTACAAATTACAGCCGGGACCAACTAATTAACGTGCTTTCCAAGAGACGGAGGGTCTTGATATCTAATGGATGGTCACTCATCAACGGACCGACCTTGGCAAGCGTTGATTGACCTTGAAGTTCGTACCAATCAACTCAGCCTATCGCAGTCCAGTGCTGTACAAAGGCCTCTCCCAGGCTGCGCCACAACACCCTGTCCTCCGCCTTCCTCATCCAGTCCGTTCCAGCCACCTTCTTTAGGTCGTCCGTCCATCTAGCTGGGGGGAATTCCCACACTACGCTTGCTGATACGCGGTCTCCACTCTAATCATCAAATGGATGTGTGGGTCTCTCTAATTGTAATGACCGTAATTTTGCAAATTGTAGCGTTCCCCAGGTAAGCGGACGACAAACTCGATTGATATTATATGATCGAAACATTCATTGCAAATATTCGGGATCGTTCTTAATTCTTCGCATGCTACTTTATTTAAGCATTCTTGTTCCACCAAGTTAAGACTCGTCAGCTCCACCGGCCATCGGTCCTTCGTCAAACATGGCCAGCCCACTGCCACTTCAGTTTGCTTACTCTGCAAGCTATGTCGGTAACTCCGGTTCTTATCCGGACAATTTCATTTTGGACATGATTTTATCCTTCAAAGAGACTCCTTCCAGTCTAACCGGATGCAGCTAGATACCAGTATTTTATATGGAGCGACTGCCCACCTGACGTCCACAACCGAGTTACTGGGTACTCGTAATACGTAAGACTGGTTGTCAGACTTTCGGGCTTCTGACTACCCGTAACGACTGTCAAAGATCCACAAATGCCAGCCGGCACCAACGGCTTAACATGCTTTCTGAGGCACGAAGGGGTCTCAGTATGTAAAGATGGTCCACAGACCAACCGCAGAAAGCGTAGCTATATCGGTAACTCTGGATCTTTTCCGGATAATTTAATTCCAGATTTTATGAAGATCGACCCGTTTTCTCTTATTATTTAGCCATGAACCTCTCATACCTGTACCTACCGTCTAAGTCGAAACAGCAACGCTGCTTGACAATAGATCCGGAAAAAACTTAAACATTATACACCCTTACATTTTGATCGTTTTAATCCTTATAAGGGTTCATTATACTCATCATTATGAACAACTTTTACTATGGGACCAACCCTGAAATCGTGAAAAAAAAATCTGTTGATTCATACAGTCACGAGCAAAAGTATTTATACACTTGGTTTTATTCAAAGGCGATTATCTCCTTTATTTTACAATGAAATTTTATGTTATTACGAACATAGTATTTTCGAACCTATAGGTTTATTTAAAGTGTCATATTTCAACGTTGCATTTGTTATTTCACGAGAAAATCGCAATTGAAGGTTGCCAAGTGTTGACATATTAGTGTTCGTGACTGTACATTATGTCGAGTTATGCGAACATAAATATAAGGATCAGCTGATTTTTTTTTTCACGATTTCGGAATTGGTCCCATAGTAAAAGTTGTTCATAGTGATGAGTACAATGACCCCTTTTTAGTATTAAAACGATCAAAATGTGACGGTGTATAAGTCTAAGTTTTACTATCCCATTCCAATCTAAATAACAAAAAAAAACCTATAAAAAGAGTACTCGACAATCTCCATTCGTCCTCCATCATAAATAAGAAAACAAAGAATAAAAATAATCAACTAGATGAGCCAAACAGCAATGAATAGTAAGTGCGCACACATAGCGACATATAACTGAGTCCGTGTAATGATACGCGGATGATACGCATCAGTAATATAGCAGCAGTCAGATTGAAATGATAACTGTGTGTAGGCAAGAAGGATTTGTAGGAAGACCACTAAGTCTACAAGAGAAACTGAGACAGTGGCCCCAATTCTGTTGTTCACAAACTAAACTAAATTTAAGTTCAGCGCATCTTTATCTTTCTATTTCAATATGAAAAGGACAGAAGGTAAATATTAGTTTAGTCCCATCAAATTAGATAATCCATAGACAAGTTTAGACGTGATTAAAAAATTGGCCACTAAAAATACGTCAATTTACGTCAGGCGCTGACTAAGACAGGACTAAACTTATATTTATCGTCTGTCCTTTTCTTAATGAAATAGAAAGAAAAAGATGCACTGAACTTAAATTTAGTTTAGTTTGTGAACAACATAATCTTGGCAACTGTCTGTCTTAACTTACTTAGTAGAGCTTTCGGTGAAAAAGGCCATTCGGAGGAGAAAGGGACAAACACAGGGCAAAAAGGGTTAACGGAGTACAAGTCTATGGCACAGAAATCATCTGCCTCGCCTTTTTCCAGTTAGGAATTGGAGTTTGCCTCCAATCTTCTGGTTTTTGCTATGCACGATATGATAGTAATTGATAAAAGAACCCAGGTATACTTGAATGTTTCGAAAATCTGTAGCACACTTTCAGAAATAGGATTTTTTAAACCAAAAGAAATCGGGAAGCAACTCATCTTTGAGTTAAGATCGCCATTGGATTAATATCACTGTGTAATATATTATTTATTGTACAGTAATGAATATATTATGAATCATACTTGTACATATTATTATTATTATTTTAAGACTGTTAGATAAAAAGCTAAATAAAGATAATTATTACAAAAAAAAATGCAGGTTTATACCTATTAATAATAATGATGTCATAAATTTCAATCGAATGATCGTCGCACAAAAACTATTCGGTATTTCGCAGCCCAATACTCTTAGTAAATATTATGAATTAAGTGTTACATTATGATTTCTTTTCTCGGGGCTAGCTGGGTCGAACCAACGCGAATGTATACGTACATCCGTGGTGGAGCGACCCAGACTGCCGGGCACTTCTTCTCCTGCAACCGAGCGGGTGGGCAGGTTGCGGATAGCCCAACTCCGGCTGCGGGACTGACTGCAATAGGTCGGTCTCGCACCCGGAGCATCTCGAAAGAGATCCCGGACAAGAGAAGTGCCCGAACACCAAGTCCCAGGTCTAGGGTAACCCATATACCTTATCCTATGTACCAAATAAACCGCATCATCCCAACCCTTCCCTTTCCATAAAATCCCGTCAATCCTCAAATCCCTAGGCCAAATCCCAGACCTAGGGTGACCCCCCAATAACCTATACCCTACCACCAAACACCCTCCCTCCTATCCATAGATCCCTTCGGTCCCAGAGGACGGGTAACCTCGATTCCAAAAAAGCCCACCCCCCTTAACAATGAACGTGCAGAAGGTAAAAGCATCTACCCAGGTGGGTCCCGGCCAAGCCGGGGAATCCCACACCGCTACGGCGGTCAGCCCCCAACGTATTCTGGGGGGGGCAACCAACTGCCCAATCTTGCCGTGCTCCCCAGCACGGCCGGCTGCTGACTTAGCGCCCACTACACAGGCAGCGACTTACGCGCCCATAAACACAACTCCGGCTGCGACAAACGCGCCAATAACCCCTACCACGGCTGCGACCCTCGCGCCAATACATACTACGAAGTGCTTGCCTCCCTCGAGCCTCTGGCAACAGAGCATCGTGCGGAACAGCATCACTAATCCTGACTTTGACAGACACGAACAAAAAGGGATGGGGAAGGATGACGAACCTGGCGACCCTACCACTCTCCCGGCTGATAGAGTACGACTGCTGAACAAGCGCGGAAAAATCACAAGCCGGAGGAGGAAAGTAGGCGACCGAAAGCGCAGGACCCGCGAAGGCACTAGCCAGCGCGAAGCGCAATCGGACGCTGAAGAGGTAGTACGCGACCAGCCCCGAGTCCGCGACGGTAAAACCAGGCGCGAAAAGGGGCCGGAAGCGGAAAAAAGAGAACGGCCGCAAGTCCGCGAAGGGGAAACCCAGCGCGAAAAGCGGCCAAACGTGGGACCACGCGACCAGCTGCAGGTCCGCGAAGGGGAAACCCAGCGCGAAAAGCAGCCGGACGCGGAACCGCGCGTGCAGGGGCAAGTACGCGAAGGGGAAACCCAGCGCGAAAAGCCCTTGCACACGACAGAGTCTGCCGGGGGCGCCAGCCGACCCCATCACACTGACACAGACGCATCCCACGTCAATCCCCGACCCAGACACCATAGAGGAAGGCGGGGTGGATCCTTGCACCCAAACGTCACCACCTTACCAGGCACCTCTATGTCGCAACCTGGACCGAGCGGTACAGGGCCGGCAAAGAGGGAGCGCCCCGACGACTCGGCTTCACCGAGCACGCTCCAGGGGGACGCCAAACGTGTAAGGGTCCACTCCGCCCAGGGGGAGCTGAGGACCTACGCGCGGGCCACAAAGGATATTCCTGCGCGGCTCGCCGTGGCAATCTGCTTCCCTCCTCCCTCTAGAGACTTGACGAAAGAGGAGGCCGAGCTGATCAAAGCAGGCCTGGAAGACTTACTAATAGACACGGACTCGACAGCACCACTCCCTGCCTTCCGCGGATACCCACGGGTAGCAGAGGGCACAGTACAGATATGGTGTGAGGACGACCACGCCCTGACTTGGCTAAACAAAAATGTACCCCTCCTTAAACTCCCCGACACCGAACTTACACTGACGGTACTACGACAGTCAGACTTGCCCACCCGTGTCAGAGCCTCTCTTTTCGTCCCCCGCTACAGGGGTGACATGGGGAGGCTCCACAGTATTCTGATTCGTCAGAATACGTGGTACGACATAGCCCGGTGGTCAATGTACAGGGCAACTACCGTCGGTGGCGACAACTACGGGACTTATTTGACCCTGGGTGTGCCACCGGAGGAAGTGGAAAAGGTCATGGGGCGGGAGCGACGGATATCGTACCTACTTGGTTCGATATACGTGCGCTTCTGGCCCACGACCCAGCCCTCGGACAGCGAGACAAACACGACGACGACACCGACAGTGACACGGACGGACGACACAGACATCGCCCAGCTTGAGGAGGTCATGGCCCGCGCGGCGATGGCTGATGACGAAGACAACAAACCACCCGCATCTCCCGGCTGGAACGAGCAACTTTTAGCATCGTCGCCGGGTGAACACCACGACCACGGCCAGTACAGAGAGGAGGCGGAGGAGGTTGTGTCCGATGGATCCACCACAGACTAAGCCCCTCCCTTCTTTACCGTCACCACCACTAAACATCATCCAAACTAACCTCCAACATAGCCAGACTGCCACGGCTAGCTTACGCAGGGCACTGGAGGTTAACCCCCGAACAATTGCACTGATCCAAGAGCCGTGGATCAGGAACAACAGGATATGCGGCCTCAGTAACATCGGAGGTAAGCTAATCCTCAATACACACAGCTCAGACAAACCTAGATCCTGCGTCTACATACCCAAAGACATCCCTACCACGCTACTCACTCAATTCTGTTCCAGAGATCTGACAGCTGTCAGGCTCCACACTGAGGTTGAATCCCCAGATGTTGTACTAGCCTCGGTCTACATGCCGGGCGAGGACACAGACTGCCCGCCGAAAGAAATGGCCGACCTGGTACAGCACTGCGAGCTCACCAATTTGGACCTGATCATCTGCACCGACTCGAATGCCCATCACCCGCTCTGGGGCAGCGAAGCATCGAACCCCAGAGGAGAGGTACTATCCACCTATTTATTCTCAACTAATCTTAACATCGTTAACCGAGGCTCTGAACCCACTTCGGTCACAGTCCTAGGACAAACGATCATAGACTTAACTCTTGCTACAGAAAACGCGACAAATCTTATCACAAATTGGCACGTATCGAACGAACCTTCTTGCTCAGACCATAGAAGGATTCGCTTCACACTAACCACTAATACAAGGAAACCTGTACCGCGACGAAATCCGCGGCGCACCGACGTGCCCGGGTATAAGCGCCTCCTAGCCGCGATGCTAACTAGGCACCTAATACAAACAAACATAAGAGAACCCGCACAACTTGAATACACTGTGACAAAGCTGTCGGAATACTTAACCGAAGCATACCATGCATGCTGCAAGCTAAGGGCGCCACGAACCAACAGTGAGAGAAATCCCTGGTGGAACGCCGAACTTGGTAAACTCAGAAATACACTACGAAAGCAATTCAACAGAGCCAAAAACACCAGACTCCCGGAAGACTGGGAGCTATACAAAGAGACACAATACACATACAAAAGACAAATCAGAACCGCCAGAAGGACAGCATGGCGGAAATTCTGTGAATCCATCGAGACTAACAATGAAGCCGCAAGAGTAAGGAAAATCCTATCAACAGATCAGGACCGAACCCTTGGCGCGCTGAAAAAACCCGACAACTCCTACACACTAACGGATCATGAAACCAGCAAAGTCCTTCTCGAGACTCACTTCCCAGGCTGCAAACTCCTAGAGGACAGGACCTGGGAAGCTGTGCCCGACTGGTCCCTAACGGAGCGGGACTGGTCGAGTGCCCACAGTCTAGTAACAGAAGATCGGATAAAGTGGGCTATCAACACCTTCCAGCCTTACAAGTCCGCAGGACTAGATGGCATTTTCCCAGCCCTGCTACAATGGGGGCTTGACCATATTACACTACACCTGGTAGAAATCTATCGGGCTTGTATAGCACTCAGATACATACCCCTAGCCTGGCGCGAAGTGAAAGTTATCTTCATACCAAAACCGGGCAAGGCCGACTACACACAACCCAAGGCATACAGACCCATGAGCCTCACATCCTTTCTGCTAAAGACCCTAGAGAGGTTATGTGATCGACACATCCGAGACGGGCCTCTACGGATAAAGCCACTCCACAAACAACAGCATGCGTACTCCACAGGCAAATCAACGGAATCCGCGCTGCACAGCGTGGTATCTAAAATTGAATGTGCGGTGGATCACAAATGCTCAGCACTAGCCGCCTTCATTGACATCGAGGGCGCCTTTGACAAGACCACATTCAAAAGCATCAACACGGCCCTAGACAGACATAATATAGACCCGTCCCTGAGCGGCTGGATCACCAACATGCTCAAACATAGGGCAGTACAAGTGACTGTCAACGACACCACAAGGGCCATCGTGGCGAAGGGCTGTCCGCAAGGGGGTGTTCTTTCGCCGCTTCTATGGAACCTAGTCGTAGACAGTCTAATAAAAGAACTCAACGATAATGGTTACTTCACCGTAGGCTACGCCGACGACATAACCATAATAATAAATGGAACCCACGAAAACACCCTGTGCAACCTAATGCGCCAGGCCCTGAAAATAATAGAGAATTGGTGTGGTAAACACCAACTATCAGTGAACCCCACAAAAACTGAATTAGTTCTCTTCACAAAAAAGAGGAAACTGACGACAGTAAAACTACCACGATTCTTTGGTACAACCCTAAGCCTATCAACTGAAACCAAATACCTGGGCATCTTTTTGGACAAACAGCTGAATTGGGCAAAACATATCAACTACATTACCACGAAAGCCAGCATATCCCTGTGGCAATGCAAGCGAATGCTTGGCAAGAATTGGGGGATTAGCCCCAAGGTCACTCACTGGCTATACACCACAGTCATCCGACCAATCATTACATACGGCTCACTAGTCTGGTGGCCCAGGACAGACCTGAGCACAGCCCAAAAAGATCTCGAAAAGCTGCAGCGGTTCGCGTGTGTGGCAATCACTAGCTGCATGAGAACCACACCCACTGCTGCCCTACAGGCCATGCTCGGATTGCCGCCCCTACACCTCATAGTGCGGGAAGAGGCGGCCCTTGCTGCCTTTAGGCTCCATGTATCAGGTACCCTAAGCAAAGACTCTAGGGTCAAACACATACGTTTAAAAGAAGATGCGATCAAACGGCAGCCAATGATGGCATCACCCTGCGACAAAACCCCGAAACAATACAGCTCTCAAAAGCATTACAACATAGTGCTTAAAGAGGAGCAGTGCGACTACTCAGGCCCGAAGGAACTGAGAATTTATACTGATGGTTCAAAGACCGACTGTGGAACTGGAGTCGGAGTCTTCTCACACGACCTCAACATAAAAATATCCAGACCGCTGGGAATGCTCAACACTGTCTATCAAGCGGAGTGTGTGGGCATAATACAAGCGGCTTATGCCATAACAGCCAGAAGAGTTACGGATGCCTGCATTCGCATACTCTCAGACAGCGCCTCAGTCCTCCAATCCCTAGGGAAGGAATGCATCACATCGAACCTAATACTAGAATGTCACAATGCGCTTGAACGGGTAACTGTTTTGAACCGCAATAAAGTGACACTACAATGGATAAAGGGACACAGTGGATCGCTAGGTAACGACGCAGCTGACGAGCTGGCCAGAAGGGCATCTAGTACGTCAGTTTGTGGACCGGAACCTGTCGTGCCCATCCCCTTCAACCAAATACGCAGGTGGCTAAAGGAGCACACCCATACACAAGCAGAAAATTGGTGGACGTCGTCACCAGGCTGCAGGCAGTCCAAGGAAGCTATGCCATCATTAGATGGCAGGCTAACCAGGCGCTTATTGCGACTGGACAGGAAAGGCTTGCGCCTGGTGACGGGGACCATCACGGGACACTGCTCACTGAATAAACACTTCCACACTATAGGCATAACGGACAGTCCCCTGTGCAGAGCTTGCATGGAGGCTGAAGAAACCGTTACGCATGTGCTCTTTGAGTGCACAGGCGTCACCCAGAGTAGATCAGAAACCCTTGGGACACCCGGATCGTACACAGATGTTCTCAATAGACCAGGAGACCTAATCAGCTTCTGGAGGGAGGTGGGCTGGTTGGAATAACCACCGACGGCCGCCATGGCCCACGCACAATGGTCCAACTGAAGGACTAAGTGCGGAAACCAAACCCTTAACATAGAACATAGATGATTTTTTTTAAAAAATTCGAAGACGTGACATCCACCAACCCGCGCTGGACCCTTGTGGTAGATTATGGCCCACTCCCTGTCACAGAGAGGAGGCCTGTGTCCCAGCTATGGGAATAATATTATAGGCTGACTAGCTTCTGCCCGCTACTTCGTCCGCGTGAAATTTCACCCTACTCCCATTCACCCTCTTAGGAGAGAAATTTCGAAAAACCCTTAGTGGATACTTACTTACTCTTCACAAAGAACACACCCTCCATATTTCATGTCTCTAGGACCAGCGGTTTAGGCTGTGCGTTAATATATCAATCAGTCAGGAATCTTTGAATTTTATATACACATCTATACAGTGTCCCTGGAAGTATGGTTTAAATCAAATAGGGGCGTGGGCAAAGTCATTTCCAAACTTTTTGATCCTGAGAATGTTGGTGAATTTTTTTACGGTTCAAAAGTTATGATCAACTTTTGTTATTTTCAATCACTTTGCATAGTGCTCAAAGAACAATATCATTAAAAAAACTACCAGGAACTGTCAATTTAAGTTTTTTACATGTAGTTTTTTTTAATGATTTTTTTTTCTTTGAGCACTATGCGAAACGGTTGAAAAAAAATTGGTCACAACTTTTGAACCGTAAAATAATTCTCAATCATTCTCAGGATCAAAAAGTTTGGAAAAAACATTGCCCACGCCCCTATTGGATTGGATCCATACTTCCAGGGACACCCTGTATAGATAATGTTAAGATTTTGAGGAATTAATTTTGGAAGCTGCGGGCAAATAGACGAACTTTCCAATATTTTGCTATTGGCCGACTGACCGGCCGACCGGCTATTCGCCGTTTGCCGAGTAAGCACCTCTTTCTCTCCTCTATTGTCACCGACCAAAAACATAGCATTTTTTATTCTGATGCGTCATCATTTTTGGAAAAATCCCGCGTGATTCACATCCCCCAGCCACCCTACTCTCCTACTCCTATTTCTCAGTAATACGAACATCATTTATTACTCAGTTATCAGTGCCTCGACGTACGGCCGCCATATTTGTTATCGAACTATTATTGGCGGGAGTTCTTCTCACAGTTAGGTACGTAATTTTTATATGTTTCTGCCATTTTCTTTCGGAATTATGTTTTGTTTTTTTAGACGTTGGTGGAATAATATTAGATATTCGTCTTGATTTTAATATACATTCTTTTTTGTTTCAGTCTGTAGCCAAAACTTCGAAGACTTGTGACGTCACCCGCACTGGGCACACGTGGTGGATTATATACGGCTCAACCCCTCTCATAGAAAAAGGAGGCCTGTTTCCCAGCAGTGGGAACATTATAGGCTGGTTTTAACCATCCCTTGGGTTCCTCTGTGTGACTGTCTCTTCATCTCCCACTTATCTTGCGATTCTGACCAGCCGATTGATTCTGTAAAAATATCACCGTGAAAAGTTAGGTGAAGTGAGCTTAGAGTGAGTTGTCAAGAGTATCAATCCCTAGCATCAGGATCACACTGATAGCTTACTCCACGCTCACTTCACCTAAGTTTTCATGATGAGATGTTTACAGAATCGCACTGCAGAACTTTAATGTGATCGAAATAACAATCTAGTTTAGAACAAACAACAGTTTCTGAGACCTATTTATGGGGGATTTTCAAAATTTTTGTACAGTTACAAAAATGAAACAAAAATGAATATCGTTACAAAAGTGATCAATGTAACAAAAAAATAACAAAAAGGAAACATTAGGGCTATTTCACAACACTATTAAAACAATGAAATTAGATCTTAATCATTTATTGATAACATAAGCAGTCTTTTTAATTACAAAATCAGTCTCAGAATAAATTGTGCATTCCGTTTGGTCATTAAGTATTTATTAAAAAGTTTAGCCTACAGAAAACAAACCATTGGTGATGGAACTTGCGGTTAAAAATTGATAATTACTTTTACAAATTCAAATAATAATTCCATTTTGAAATCGGCTTTGCTTCATATTTGTTACATCCTTTTTGTTACGCAACAAAAATATGTAACAAATCGTTACGAAAATGAAAATCAACGGTTTGTTGAATAACGACCTTCAACATTTGAAGGTTGAAAATAATGTTGTTGGTCTTGTCTATCACCATAATCAAATTGAATTAATATTATTCTTTGAATTTACGCAAAAATAGTAAGACAGAGACTTATCGTTGTTTTTATGGCTGATCAACTAAAATGAAAACTTTATTGTGGAAAAAACACTACACCGCAAGAAACACGTTTCACAACAATGACACCTGCAGACAAAATGGCGGAGTAATATTTTGTTGTCATCTGAAGGCCAGTTCTCGTAATTTAAAACGTTCAAAATCTAGTCGCAGTCTCATCTCGGCGACAAACAAATGTCAAAAACTTGTCAAAATGTAGGGAAATTTGAAGTATTTTTGACAGATTGAGACTGAGATCAGACTGCGAACGTTCTTGAAAATTAGTAGAATAGCCCCTCTCTCTGATTGGATGTCTTTGACAAGAATGTGTTTCCAATAAAGAATCTCAAATATCTACCAATATTTGTGTTACAATAATGATCAACAAAATTGAATGAAATAGAAGACACATTTTGAAAGTCTTATATTATAATTATTACATAAAGTTTTTTATTACAATTTTGTATAATTTACATAATAATTACCCATTAAGATATTGAGCAAAGATAATTTACAATAAAATGAGTAGTTTAATCTTTATGATGGTTTTTGTAACGCGCTCTCGCTTAGAGACACGAGGTAGATGTATGGAAATATTATCACACTAAGAGCATAAATGTCATATATTTCAGACTACTTATTTTTTTTTTAAACTGAAATGTTGAAATCCTTCTCGATAAACTTTTATTCAATGATAATAACAATAATTTGATCGTTTAATATGTTATGCCTGGACAATATTCCGGGGGACGTTTTCACGTCCCACAATGTACATAAATTTTGAAAATCACCCTTATGGGCTTTTTATGTACTTGGCAATCGACTGTTCAGTTGGGTTTTTCACCAACTCGCCACGAGAGACTGGAAACACGTGTCTAGTTGGTGAAACTCAAAATTAGTATTATTATGATGACTTTTATGCCATTATGAGGAAAAAGACCGCATCCCCAGTAGGCAGAATGAGGGCTAGCCGCAACAGTATTTTGAAAACCCTAGCTGAACAGCACGATGCACCCTTAGTAAAACACTTTGTTTGGTTGATGGTGTGGCAGGGGTGAAAAATACACGTACTTAGTTAATAAACACTAACACTTAGTTGATAAGTTCGCTTTATACTAACCAGTGGACCAATGTTGTCAAATGAAATAAAATATATTATTATTATTATCACTTATAATTTCATCTTCTAAACACGCCAAGATTCTTACGCGTTTCCACTTAGTGAAACTTACATTAAATCACTTTTATGTTTTCGCCAAGTGGACACACCCAGTTTTTTTGACCGTTAAATTGGTGTTCATTTCAGGCAAATTATTAAATTATAACACATTCATTAAAATTAAAATCAAAATAAAAACAAAATTAAAATTAAAATTGAAATCAAAATTAAAATCAAAATCAAGATGAAAAAAATTTGCATTTGCATTTTTTCAGGGAGTTTGAAATCCAGATTTAAAATCTTTCACACGCAACGGCCTGCAGTATTAAAGACAATAAATACGCGTCAACTACACTGCCAACTAAAGTGTAATTATGACAGTCTGTCTGACCCATAGAGATACATTCTCATTTCCCAAAAAAATACCAATTTTCCGCTTACACACTGCCCCTCAGACAGCCTTCCACCCTACCTAAGTACCTACCTACCTCACACACAATCAATACACCTACAACACAACACAGGTAAGTCATACATCACTCCCATTAAAGGCTCCGATACGTACGACCGTTTAATTAACACCCACACAGCGGAGCCGTGTCGTAGTCGGTGCAGGGACGAATTTAAATAATCAATTTAATTATTATAATTACTATTATTAGCCTGTGATGTCCCACTGCAGGGCAAAGGCCTCCCTACTCTCTTTCCAGTTCTCTCTGTTCAAAGCTGCTTTGGACCAGTTCTTGTTGAAGGAGTCCAGCTCATCCCGCCATCTCCGTCTGGGCCTGCCACGATGTCGCTTGCCATTAAGAGGGACCCATTGGGTCGTAAGTTTGGTTTGGTTTATAATTATAATATAATTTAATAATTATTAATTTAATATTAATTAATTTTATAATTTATTATTATTATTATTTAATAATAATACATTTTATTTAGATCCTTTTACAAAGTAATACGTTTACAAACTTATAAACACTTAGTATTACCAAGCTCTTAACGAATTGGCTTCATATAAAAGCTAGTTTAATTTACACGTTTTAAATTATCTATGGAAGGAGATAATTATTGATTATTGGAGGATTTTTATACATATTATGGTTTTAAGGACATTATTCTTATCATGACATAAGTTCTGGTGAAATGCCCTATACGTGCACCTCTACCTAACCCTTCAAGCATTACAGGCGTGGTGTGATGTTATATGTTCTTTTCACGTATTGGCAGTCGGCACCGACTCATCATCTGCCTAGCCTTTTCCCACCGGGGCAGCGGGATTGTCCGAAAGGGTTACCACTGCCCCGGAACAGAAAGGGCTAAGGAAGGGACACGGGTGGGTTCTAGTCAGTAAGAGTCTGACACTCCCTTCTGCTCCACCCAGAGCGGGAGGGGTCATTTGAAGATTTACCCTCCACAAAAAAAAAGGCTTTTCCCAACTATGTTGGGGTCGGTTTCCAGTCTCAATCAACTCAACCTATCGCAGTCCACTGCTGGACATAGTCCTCTCCCAGGCTGCGCCACAACACCCTGTCCTCCGCCTTCCGCATCCAGTCCGTTCCAGCCACTTTCTTTAGGTCGTCCGTCCATCTAGCTGGGGGGCGTCCTAAACTACGCTTGCCGATACGCGGTCTCCACTCAAGGACTCGTCTGCTCCACCGGTCCTTCGACAAACATGGCCAGCCCACTGCCACTTCAGTTTGCTTACTCTGCAAGCTATGTCGGTAACTCCGGTTCTTTTCCGGACAATTTCATTCCTGATTTTATCCTTCAAAGAGACTCCTTCCAGTCTAAACGGATGCAACTAGATACCAGTATTTTACATGGAGCGACTGCCTATCTGACCTCCACAACCCAGTTACTGGGTAATACGATACCCCTTGATAAGACTGGTTGTCAGACTTTCGGGCTTCTGACTACCCGTAACGACTGTCAAAGATCCACCACGAATGACAGTCGGGACCAACGGCTTATCTCGAGGTACGAAGGGGTCTCGGTATGTAAAGATGGTCAGCCATCCACAGACTAACCGCGGAAAGCGTAGCTTAACCTGATCGATCGACCTGTGCGGCTGTTACGGGCCTCTCATTATCATTCCACATATAGGTATATAATTGGTATTGTCCGAAAGGGTTACCGCTACCCCGGAACATAAAGGGCTAAGGAAGGAACACGGGTGGGTTTTAGTCAGTAAGAGTCTGACAACAAACAAAAAAGGTATATAATTAGGTATGTGAATTCAAATGTCAGAGTCAGACTGCCACTAATTACAGATATTAGTCTTCCAATAATTAATTTAGATTGTGTTTAGTTTAGTTTGTGATCCTCCTGTACGAGCCGCAATAAATACTTTTTCTTTTCTTTCTTTCAATAATAATCTCTCATTTCTTCGATATTCGAATGCTGTCAAGATGTGATTCTACGATGATTTAACTTTAAAAACATATGAGTTCGATTTTGAAATGTGAGGCCGAAGAGAGGTGAGAAGTCGAGGTAAAGTTCGACTAGGATTCGGAATGAATTTAAAAATGGCACTGCTACAAATGCGGCCCTGTGGTCTCGTGGTCGTCAGTAACGGGTGCCTTATTAAGTAACAGTGCGACAGAGCTGATGGGTGGCTCGTTATTGAACGGTATACAGGGTCAAATTAAATTAGCTAGCGAAATTCTGCAGACGTGATGGGTCGATCGATAACTGAACTTGGTAGAACGAAAAAAAAAGGTATTGATTTTAATTCTTTATGGGGTCGACGGCCTTAAGTAGTGTAGTTACTTGAAATATCAGTTAAAAATCCGTTTATTTTGTGTAAACTTCACTGATAAATACGTGATAAATACCGATATTTGAAAGACTGTAGTAGCTTGATGTACTGGCGTCTGTACAACACCCAATGGTTTCAAAACCTTTTATAGAGGATTCTTAACATGTGTGTAGATAAAGTCTTGTATACAACTGCACATAATTAGGTATTAAAACACTCATGTGATACTGTTATCTCACAGTCACATAAATAACTAGATATAACCTATCTACCAAAAACGTTTTGCAGCTTTCGTAGCTCGAGTAGTTCTCTCAACTATGCTTTCGTAGCGCGTGCTACGCCGTAGCACAGCGCGTAGCGCATTGAGATACGCGGACCTACGCAACTTCCAAGGTCCTTTTTTTACAAAAAAGATTTAGTTTCCGGATAAACACTATCAACTGGACTATCTACAGAGATTATTACGTTCTTAATTTTATCTGTCAGATAAATATTAACCGGTATACTTATGCGGCGGTGATAAAATTAAGCCATTTATCTTGAAATCTGTACATTGGGCTTAGATTAGGTAATATTAATGTATGGCAAACAGGCCTAATAATTACAGCAGCATGATCTTCGGGTGGTTCACTCAGCTGCACGTCAGAACAATAGCTAGGTGACTCGGCCGGGGAACATGATGTCAATTTGTCTCATTAGTCAATTCGCATGAATTTACTCGCCCGAAACGGGTGAATCATGACTTTAAATCATTATCATCTGGCTAGCCTTTTCCCAACTAAGTTGGGGTCGGCTTCCAGTCTAAGCGGATGCAGCTGAATACCAGTATTTTACATGGAGCGACTGCCTACCTGATCCCACAAGGCCACAACCTAGTTACTGGGTAATACGATACCCCTTGGTAAGACTGGTTGTCAGACTTTCGGGCATCTGACTACCCGTAACGACTGTCAAAGATCCACGAATGACAGCTGGGACCAACCGCTTAACATGCTTTTTGAGGCACGGAGCGGTCTTGGTATGTAAAGATGATCACACATCCACAGACCAACCGCGGCAAGCGTAGCTTAACCTGATCGATCGACCTGTGCGGCTGTTATTATTTAGCCACGGGCTCATCAATCAAATTGGATTTTATGATCTGGAAAATAAATTAAAAGACCACTTTGTAAGTATGTACGCATGGAGTAATTTTACCGTTACCTGTCCGGAGCATAAAAATGGAGTTTGTTGGCAAAAATAAGATTTTAAAAAGTTCAGACCAGTTCGGTTCAGATCTTTATATTTAAAATATTTATTCCTCAATTTTCATGATTGCACCTACCACTGTTTGTCTCTGCATCACCCAAAGGTTGACTGGTAGAAAATGCCTATGGCATTAAGTCCGCCTCTGTACATTTATGTGCTTGAAGTATTAAATAAATAAATAAATAATAACGCAAGACACCTAGATAACGCAAGAGCAACTACTTCGCGTGCCAAAAATCGCACCAATTTACGTACAAAAATCGTAAGCCGCCACTTTCGCGCTCAGTCCTGTGTACTGCTGGCTGGGTGAGCGTGAGTGAGAAAGAACGCTTGTGACGTCATAGTAGGTAGTCAAAAAAATGGCAGGCTTGGTTTTCATACAGATCGTGATACTTGCGTTATCTAGGTCTATCTATATCTGTGGTTCAGACGAACCTTTCCACATATTTACACCTCGTTCTAGTAACTAAACTGATTTTTCAGCACAGTCGGTGTCCTAACAAAATAAAACAACAAAATAAATGTATATAATAACTTTCTTATTTATTATTTTCTTTTATATTTTAAAATGTAATTTTTACAATGTTTCTTACGAACTAAGATATTTCATTTTAAGTAAATGAATGAATTAAACAATTATCTATTTTACTATGAACACTTACACTTATTTTGTTAAACATTATTAATATTTTACACAACATTTACAATAAAAAGGTTTAATACAGACTTGCGACTGAAAATCACAGACTATATTCGCATAAGGTTCGCTGTTTCGCTGAGTTCCAAAAGAATGATATCATACGAGGAACGTTTTGATTATTAAATTATGTATACCTTCTATATCTACGACTAGTCGCAAATCTGTAGGAAACCTACAATCCATTTACAGTAATTTTACCTCTGTACAAATACTACATCACTGTCAAAATCAGAGTGATCTTTATTCTCGTTCCAATAAAGTCACTATTGGGTTGCTTCCACTGACGATTCTATCAAAATCACAGTGATCTTTATTCTCGTTCCAATAAGGTTGCTATTGGGTTCCTGCTGTCAGAGGTAAAATAACTGGGATAGGGACTTCGATGTTTGAATTACCGCCATTGTTGAAAATGGCATACACTCTTATGAAATGACATTATATTTTCGATATTGCACTAATATTTACTACAATTTAACATACTTTGGCTTTTTACACATTTCTGCAGAAAAATAAAAACTTAGAAACTTAGGTTTAAAAAAAAAAGTCAAACGGAAAATATGGAAATAATGTTCTACAAATGTATTCCATATTTATTTTCTTCGAAAGGTTGATAGTGTTTGGAAAATTGTCTATTAAAAACCAATTTCAATGACTCTAAAATAAATCTTATCATAGACAAATCTACTAATTTGGAGCATTTAACATGGAATGAATAATCACCAAAACTTACAAATTACTGTACAATACATTTTTACGTCTTTTTATTAAAATTGAATTATAAAATCATTTATTTCATTCATTCAAACTCATTCACTCACAGGAATGACCAGCATTCAATAAATTAACTAATAAAAATATTTACAATCATTCCGTCTCGTCCAAATGGGTTCCGATTTGGTATTTGTTGGGGCTCAAACTCCACTGTGCATTTTGACCCCCAACATACATAATTCTGTTGTTTTTTCTCTCCCAAGTTACAACGGTACGTTATTTTGGGGATTAAACTCAACTCAGATTTTTGTACCTCAATTATACACAATCATACTTTTTCACCCCCAATAATTGCTTAATAATTCCAACCCATTTGGCAAACTTCTTAAACGCAACTCCCCATCGGGAAAATGAAGCCCCAAAATTATTTATCAACATTCAAGTTGAAGTTCGAATACGCAGGCCTTAGCGACGTCGCCTCAGCGTTTACGGGAGAGGGGGGCGTAGGGGGAATGTAAGGGTAACGGGGGTACGTAGGGTAGGGGTAGGGGTACCCCGCGGGTAGCAGCTGGGGGTTGTGGAAGGGGGGAATGAGGGCGGGGGAGGGGTATCCGTAAGGTAGGCCTACTGATGAGGCCGCCGCTTGGAGGATTGATGCGGCGAAGGCTGGGTCGCTGTAGACGGCTGCGTATGGCCAGGCAACGGCGATGCGTTGTCTCTTGTCTTTCATTCTTCGGTTTTGGAACCATACCTGTTGATGAAGATATGAGGTTTAGTGGAATATTGATTGAAAATAAAATTCGCAATTTCAAGGGTTACGTAAATTTTATAAAATACGTAGAGATTGTAATTGGAAGATGAATGAGCTAGTCCTGTTGTAGGTTAAAAACAACACCACAATTGCACCCTATTTGCTAACGCACTATCAATCAGAATAATTTTGAAGGATATTGCTAATTTATTGCTTCATATGTTCGTAAAATTTGTCAACGTAAACAAACGCAATGAATGTTGTTGAACTGTGAAAATGGAAGCCATTGATACTGTCAGTGTTACGCAATTAGCCCGTTGCTCGGTCTATGTTTTATTGTCTTTATTAAGCGTTTTCATAATCATAGCTGCCCCTTTTAATTTGATCGTAAGTATAGAAACTATTTACTTAAGTATTTGTTAAATAGCACACAGAAACCTTTTTAAAGGATCATTTAAGTATGGCCGAAGGCTACAATTCTCCAGTAGTACCGTGTTTAGCTTTATGCGTATCTTAATTACCTCACAAAATACATCACTTTTTAATAAAAAGTGTGAATTTAAAACCTGCTTACACAAATTTACAAATTATGTTGCTGCAGACGCCATTGGCAAATAAAATAGAAATCTGTGATCGGAACTGAACACTATTATACAATGTGCTAATAGAGATAATAAAACGCTATTATCGCAATCGCAATACCTACACGCGTTTTGAAAGCGAGGAACGAGAATGAAACGAATGAATAGTTAGCTAGATTGTTCCATTAATAATAGGTACGGTTTAACTGATATGAAATTAACTTATCCGTTACTCACTGGATTTTAATATTCTGAATGAACTAAAAAAGTAAATGATCGTTTTAATTGTAATATTTCAAAAAGAGAAGCCCCTTTTAAAAAAAAGTGTAATTATTAAAAGTGTCCCATTCAAAAAAAGGTGCAACTGCTTTGGTTAAACTAAGCTCGTCACATCAAGGTTGTTTAAAGTACTGCTTAGCAGCACAAAAACATCTATTACAACTGTAAGTTTTTAGCACTACATCGCTAATTAATTGCATGTTTTCATATAACTGAGTAGTCATAAATAGAACTTATGTGCGTCTAAAAGCATTTTGCCATGAATTTTTAGACCGTTTTTAAACAAGGTTACATTTATAGACTACCTTCTTTAGCATAAGAAAACTATGATGTTAAAAATAATAACTTGGAAATAGAAACAGGATTTCCTCAGTACTGAATTTTGAAACATTTTGGAATATCCAGCCTCTTGGCCAACTAAATATTCCATCAACCAGTCAACAAAGCCTTCTTACATTTCTCCTCAGCTCGATCCTTCTAAAATCATTAAACACAGCATAATAACCGCCCTTACAATGTATGTACACAAAGACTTTCCCTCCAAAAGGCGGCCATCTTTGTTCGCAAAGTGTTAATTGGCGGGAACCGCGCGAATGTTCGCACAAAACGACTTTCCTTTAGCGCTTCCAAGAAGATTATTGCATTTTATTGTGCAGAAATAATAAAACAAGGGGCTTAATGGCTTGGCTAAGAGTCAACGCTCAAATATAAAGGCGAAGAACAAACTTCAAATGTAAATATAAAACCTCTTTCGTTACAAAATCAGAGGAAAAAAAGTGATATTGACAGATAAACTTGACGGTTGTTTTTTTTTTAATGAGCAATGATACACTATTTGTACAGTTCAAAGTCGAACTTCTTAAATCATTATTTCAAACTACATCAATCAAAGCCGCCAGCGACAATCTAAAGCGTTCATTGCGCAACACTAATCTGGAAATTCAAAACCTCTATTCATTTATTGACACGTTACACAGCCTTTACGACAGCAATAAAAATTAATCACAAAAAACAAACATACGAATAAAAATCCAGTTCTTTATAACTCATCAAATGGTAGTCGAAAGGTATAATTTAATAGTTTTTAATTGGTATTATCGCGTCATAAAACAGATGCCCATAGACAACCGATGAAGTGTTTTCATTCACTCACTCACTAATGATGGCGGGGCTGAGGCTTTGTTGACAGCGGTGAGCGGGCTTTTTAATCGCTTCGCTTTTGTAAACGCTTTTTATTCCAGCACTTTTGACATTCCAAAAAAGAAGAAGCAACTTACAAAATTCTAATTGCAGGGTTGAATTTTTTTCTTCACGAATTGTCAGTTCAGTTCAGTCCCTTTTATTGAATATTTAATTCTTGAGAAAACAAAAAAAAACTTACGAATATTAATGAGTAAATATGTATAGAAAGTGCCTTGCAGAAGCCAATACAATGTAGGTTCTAAAGCAGGTGTCACAAACGAAATAAAAACCTAAATACTTGAAATTTTATCACACCTCCTTCCAAAATTTCTCTACCAGTGGGACCCTGTACTAATATGGTCATTTTATAATCCCAACGTTCCGTTCCCCGCATTAATGTTCATTAGCATCACACAGCTACCGAATAACTCGGTCGGCTTCTTTTAATGCCCATCGACAAATTAGCATGAATGTAAAACTCGAATGAAGCCATAAAAAACATGTGTTTTTTTTTTGGCTTTACGGTTATTCTTTTTTTTTTATTGGAAGTGATAATTGACATTATGACCGAACTGAAGAATTTAAATTTAAATTGGCGTGTAGTTTTTAAAAGTGGAATTTTTATAATTGAAACTTTTTGTTGTTAAAGATTTTTGTTGGTTTTTTTTTAGGATTATTAATGTCATTTGGCAGATAAGTTGGCGTTGAAAAGTGAGTGTTTTACTTCGCTTATCTGCTAATATTAAAAGCCTAATTTTATGCTTCAAACTGTCAAACATTGAACACTAGGTATGTGTAATTTATTATTTAATTTAGACATTCTTTGGCAATGTTAATCGAAATGAAGTTCATATTTCCGTGTGTTCATTATCATTCAAAAAACCCCTTCACAAATACATATATAGAAGAAAATACTACTCATTATTACAAACTCTAATCAAACCACTTCTTTACAGCCAGCCATAACGCGTATCAATTTTCAATAGAAACCGTTTGATTCTTCGCACATTTGTACACAAATTCTCGCGAATTAGCGCGCATGATAGAGCATTCGTCTAAGGAAATCATAGAGGATCTAATTGAAGTTTATTGAGGCATCTTATTAAGTAGTCATGAGTTCTAGTTAACAAATCAGTTGTTTCCACTATTGTTAGCAATTGATTCGGGTTTTGGCATTCAATATGAATTTTATTCTAAAATAATATATGACATTGATGCACGTTGTTCCTTTATTTATTTTTTGTACTTTTTACCCTTTTTAAGAAACACGATAAACTAATTATCATTCATTCACATTTCCGGTAACTGAACGAATGATAACACCCTTCACATTGACACATACGAGTAACTTTTCAAGACAAAGGAAATATCATATTATGCAAAAAGAAATCACAGCTGTCATCACGATTCATGTGATCTGGTACTCGTTACTAAGTAACGTTCACTTGTCAATTGATAGTGATGTTACGAAAACAGTTGCCACTTATTAAACAGAGGTCGGTTTTATTCGGGACAACTCGTGGGTGGTACGAATGAGATTCTGAAATAATGCCCGTTTTGTATGTGTCACATTGTGGGGGCGGGCTGAAAGCTTAATTTAATTACCTAGTTTTATTTCGTAAATGTTTCCTAGAGAAATCGTTAGGGTATAATTGGTTGAGACATTGTTTTTCTCTGTTAACCCAAACCAGTAAGTACCTACCTATTTATTTTTCTAGAATGATGACTTCGATAGTGTTAAAATAAACAAAAGAATACGGGCCAGCTCCAACAATATTCTAAAAACGATCACTAGCTGGCTGGATTGCATAGGTACACATCAATCACTGCAGTGCGATCTCCCATGGGATGAAATAAATAAAAATAAAATAAACTAACATAATTTTTAAGTTTACCTAACACAATGAGTCCTTGTTACTTGAATAAAGAAATTTATTTTTATTATTATTAAATTATAGCAGTAACAATCTCTACTCCCATTTATTAAGTCTGACTCAAAATGGAGGCTATACGAAATTCTAAATTAGCAAGCAATCAGTAACGATCCTTACCTTGATAGTGGATTCCGGTAGTTGCAGCTGTGCGGCCAACTCGCATCGTCGGGGTCTTGAAACGTAGTTCTCTTTCATGAATTCTTTCTCTAACCTAGCCAGCTGTTCTCTTGTGAATGCTGTGCGGTATCTCCTAGAGGACAAGAGACATTTTGTTATAAAAACTTTTAAGTATTAGCCACCTGTTTACCTAAATATTTTCCTCGACCTACAAATTTCAACAGTCGAAATACACACAGAACAGAACAGTTGAAATTTGTAGGTATATAATAATTTATTGTTCATATTTTCAGTCAAGTATTGTTAAGTTTCATTAGGTACCCATTAGAATCATTATTCATAGCGGAAAATTTCTGATTAACATTGTAAAATGTAAATTCAACAAACCTGATATTCGGGTCTGGCGCTGTTTGGTTGGAGTTTGTCATTTGCTCCGACTGTGGACTCAATGATTCTGTGAACAAAGAAAAAATATTATATTAATATAAACATCATTTAGGTACCTGTTATTATATTTTCCAAAGATGTTAGAATTCTTAGAGCTTTGGCTGACATGGCTCATTATTAAATTTCTTTTTGTCTGATTACCTACTATTAATCTTGTACCGGCTGTCATTCGTAGATCTTTGACAGTCGTTACGGGTAGCCCGAAAGTCTGACAACCAATCTTACCAAGAGGTATCGTGTTACCCAGTAACACGTTGTTGAGGTCAGATATTCAGTCCCTCCATGTGAAATTGTATTCAGATTCATCAGGTTAGGTTAGGTTTCTCAGACTTCCTCTCTGTAAGAGGGAGTGGTCTACACTGCAGAATCACGTTCGATTTTGTGAAAAATCGTGTATCTAGGTACTAAATAAATGAAGCACCCTCAAATACAAACAAAGAATAATAAATAAACCCCGTCACATTAAAAACACCCACCGGTTAAAAATCTCTCAATAGAGATTTAGAGGACCGATTACGAGATATCTTAACATGCTCTAAAGGGTTGTAAGTACCACTCGAGCGCGGCTGGCTTTATAATTATCTTAATTACAGTAACGTCTAGACGCTTAGACATTAGCTACTTGATCAGGCGGTAGGACACTTGCTCCTTCTGTTTTGTAATAGCCGCTGGAGAATTAATGTTGAGTACTTATTGGATGTGCCAAGGAAACTGTATGTCTATGTGTAAAGAGTCGTGATGAAAAACCTCCACAACCTGACGTCTGTCATCTACGAAGGGTTAGGTACTTACCTATAAGTACACCCACATTCAATCAGTTATTTTTCCATGTAAGAGATGCTACCGGGCACAAATCGAGACTCCAGGCTGCTATGGAGAAATTCCTTATGGAACACCCGATAAAACTTCATAAGGTCTAAAAAGATCCTAAAAGTTCATTCGTATGTCACAGGTGTGGAGTTTTACGATGAAAAGGAAAGCCATGAATGCCTCAATGCTTCTTAAAAACTAATTATTCCCTGAACCCGAAATTGACTTGTCGTAAAACAGTAAAAAAGATATAACCGACGCTTCGGTCGGGAACCAGTAGCCCGTAGGTGCTAATTGCGCGCACCCAGACTTTCAAGAGTAACATTAACAGAACAAACACAAATAAGCTATTGTCTAATTAAATATTTTCCCATGCACAGTTTGTCTATTTCATACAAACACGCCACAAAGAGGCCGAAAGTCTCAGTCGATCGCCGCTCAATTTAAAAAAATAACTCAACCAACCAAAATGCCGACTTTACAAATCTGATTAGTCGCTGAAGTGTTTCTAAATTTAAAAGGGCGCGGCAAACGAGAGCGCTATTTGACATGCCCGTTTTGAAAAAAGAACATCGGACACTTTTAAAAAGTCTCGTACTGTTTTAATGGCAGCGTTATAAAGACGTTCATTCCTATTTCCGTTTTGGAATTACATTAGCGTCATCACTTATGTTCAACGTAAATTGAGATGCTAAAAACCTTTTTGGGGTTAGCGACCAATTCACATGCATCGTCAAATACAACGTTCGTTTAATAAAAAAATATGACGAAAACTTCAGTTGTAATAATTTCGCATTAGAGTAAATTTATTGCTTTCATAAGTGCGTCGGACTAAACGATTCATGATTTTTTTTAATCGTCATCCGTGGCGTCTGCGCCACTTCAGTCGTTCCCATGCTGGGTGGCGACAGACCACTCAAAAACCAATTTGCAATAGTCTAGCCGGTGGCTTCCTCTCAACAATTTGTTGTCGTACAAACTTTTTACGTTACAACCTCTTTAGTGAGATGTCTATGATCCCCAGCTGCGCTATTATGGCGTGTGTCTTTTCGAAAAGAGAACGAGGAAACGATTGAGATTTAAAAAGTTTCCGTTTAAAAGCTTCCGTTCTATATTTAGGAAGGAATCATACTTTAATGCGGTGACATGGAAAGTATTTTAGGTTTGTATTTTTTTTTCGTCGATTTATGTGACCGGTGCCTATAACACTTTAGTTTGTTCCTGTTTATTAATGATAATAATCGTAAACTAGTAGAACACGAAATGCGATGAAATAAAATTAAATAAGTATTATTTATTTCATAGTGTTTCGTGTAGGGAGCAGTGGTGGTCCAGTGACATCGGGCCCGACTTACGAGTTGTAGGTAGTGTTGTTAAAAAGCTCGAGTCTCCCGAGTCTTCGACTCATTCAAGGCTCGAATCTCTTATGAAGCCTCGAGCTACAGCCTCGAGCCTTATTTCGAAGGCTCGAGCCCAGTCTCGAACCCTAGTTCCGAGGCTCGAGTCCCGACTCGAGCTCTGTTCTAAAGGCTCACTACACAACATTAGTTTTCTTTATTCTATCTTTTTATTTTATTTTTTATACGTAGGTACTTACCACATTAAAACAAAAATATTTCATTTTAATATTATCAGGCATATTAATAAAGCTCGAGCTTCGTCTCGAGTCCTTCATTTAAGGCTCTTGAGCCTTCAATGTTCGAGCCTTTAGGGCTCGAACCTTTTAGACTTACGAGCCCTCAGAGCTCGAGCTTTGAAGACTCAGTAGCTTCGACTCGGAGCTCGAGTTTCCGCCTCGGAGCTCATTTCTCACAACACTGGTTCTAGGCCGTGAGTTCGAACACAGGCAGGCGTTTTTCTTTGTGTAAATAATTTCATCACCATTGCTCTCAAAACGGTGCAACATCATGAGGAAACCGGCATGTCCTAGAACCAAAAATTCCAAGACATGTGACATCGACCAACCCGCAATGGGCCCGCGTGGTAGGTAGTTTATACCTACCTATAGCTCAATCCCTCTCGAAGAGAAGAGGCATGTGTTCCAGCAGTAGGAACATTACAGGCTGATTATGCTTATGCTAAGTACCTATTATTTTTTCCTTCTAATCTGAGAATATTTAATACTAATATCACATGAGTGTTCATTACGAGCTCATGAAAAATGACGTCACCTACCAATGGTGTCACTTCGTCAATTTATTTCGAAACCGCATCTTTGTTTCAAAACGTCTGCTAATGTGTAGAACACACAATACTTGGAACAGTCATAACGTTTTAAGGCTGAGTTACAATGTACAGGCATAATTATCGTGAGAGACTTTTCTTTTGTGTAAAATAAGCTTTAAGTGTTTTTCAGCCGCATTGAGTGAAAAAAGAAAAATGCCTTAGGAATGAGCCTTAAAGATGATTCTTTAAAGATTTTCGTAGTGTATGAGAAAGACAAAGAAACTACAAAAAAAACATAAAAACCTCACATAATCTAGAGATATTAGAATATAACGCTCAAATATTGGAGGCCTGTTAAACATTAGTCAAAAAGTCAATCCCGCCTTCCTTTATCAAAAAAAAGAAAACGTAGCTAGGTACCTAAGCTACCTAGCGACTCTATTCTCGAAAAAAAAACTGTCTTCGAACTTCCAACACCGGGGTACCATCAGTTACATTTTGACAGTTCAACAACATTTATTGCGTTATTTACGTTGTTGAACAGCACATTTTTCGAACTTATGAAGCAATGGATTAGCAATATCCTTCAAAATTATTCAGATTATGATTTTTAGTGCGTTATGCAATTAAGGTTCAAAACTTTGAACAGTTTTAGCTTCATGTTTGAAAAAGAACAGAACATTTAGGTACAACTCCAAATTCAAAAAAGACCGTTCGTTCTTACATCCGGCGGTGTCGTTACAACTCTATCTAAGTAACCTTGGTGTTCCGATAAAACAATGAACCAACAAAACTTCAAGCCATTATTGAAACGTTATGAAACGTGTCGTGCCACATCTATTAACATACACACCAAAACCAGCACTCAAATCATTTACCTAATAAATGATACCTAATACGCCACGAGATTTTTTTGGTATTTTACACTGGCACTGGCAACACTGTATCTAATTGGCTGAATGCGATCTGATCATAGCCAATTTGTGGTATCAAAAGTGTTGAATGTGCCATAAATGACATTAGGGTTAAGTTTGCTTGTTTGTTTGTAGCGTTTTCGAAAACAGGAAAAGTTACAAAAGAAAACCCGTTTTTTCATCGTTGAAACTGAAAAAGCTATCTCCTTATTTGATAAACTAATACTACTTTCAAGACTTACACAAAAATATCTATCCGTAAATAAACTATTGTTATTTGTTATCGTAAACACATTAACAACAAAATTAACCCATGACACAACATAAATTCAACAAAAGAATAACCCAATAAAACTTCCCATTCACCGACCGACACTAAACGGCTAATTAATCGCGACACCGCTCAATTTGCGAACCAAACTGCCGTAGTAATAGGCGGAAACCGATAGCCCATACATTAACAATTGGATTATCGAGAATTGCCGCCGCCCCGTGCGTGGCACGCTCCGGTAATTGTATTGCCATGAATAGCTCCCCTTAACACGTTTATTGTCTATGAACACTGGCTGGTTTGATCGTTCTGCTGATTTTGAATTAAAACAATATTAACGCGTTATTGGATTTGGAATGTTTTTGATTCTATCTCGGTTTTCGAGCAACAACGAAATGACTATTAGATACTAACTTATCCTATTAACTGTGGAGATAAAAACTTGAATACTACACTGGCCTGCAAAACACACAAGTATCACACTTTTAAAATTGGAATAACTTTTTAAGTACACAAAATATAGGTGCCTACTTTCGAAATAAAAAGGACTCGAAAAAGAGTTTAATTTTGTGTATAAAAACTTCATATTCGAGAACCTTATTTTAAGAAATGGCTGAAAAGAGCTTTAAAAACAAAAATAATCCTTTTCGAATTACAATTTTACCATTCATTATCTGTTTCTGTTTTCAATTTTTTTTTCTTGATCGATGAATCTTGTTACAAAAGCTAAGTTAGGCAACAGCACATACATTTTATTTATCATGCCTCTTTCACTTGAAGAACTTGTATTATGCTAATAAGGATGAAATAATTATTTTATATGGTCTAAAAACTTCTTAATCTTCAACAAACCAAATAAACGCAAACATCTATCTCCAGTCAAAATAAAAAAAACCGCTGCAACACTAATCAATTTTCAAGCATAATCAAAACTAAGTCCCATAGGAATTAAAAACAATTTACAACAACAGACCAGTAGCATAAGACAATTACTACAAATAAACCCAATTTTACACGGTGTCATCCCCTTTCCAAGCTCCCCTAAGTCCCCAACACAATTTACTCGATAAAATCCGTATCTACTTGGAGGTAATGAAGATTAATATCGCTATAGGGAGGCAATAAAAACGAAATCAGTTTAAGCCCATTTGACAAGAAATATTACAAGGTTGACCCTTCGCGAGATCGTTGATTGGTTGTTTTGTTAAAGATTATTAACAAATTAAGAGATACCTAGTTTTAGTTGTATTTTACTGGGCCCCAATTCGATAAGACCACTCAATTATTCCTTACTTTGAAACCACGTCCATTCTATAAACACCAATCTCGCGTTCATTTCGCGCGCTTTAGTTCATTGTGTCATTTAGACTTATTATAAAGCCGAAAGATTTGTCTCAAAAAGTACTGGACCGATTTTAAAAATTCTTTCACCATTTGAATGCTAGGTATATTATCACTGATTAATTTAGGCTTTTTTTTCTTTTTTTTTCCCACCCGTGCGAAGCCGGGACGGGCCGCTAGTAAAAAATACGGCCCCTGGTAAATGTCAGGTTTTGTAACACTACAGTAGAATTAAAATGAATACTTAAATTGTTAAATAATCTAAAGAAAGAAATTAAAAATAAGTTATTTTTAATGCTTTCTTCTTTAACCTAATGCATAACGCACTGTTGAGCTGTGTGACAGATTGCTAAAACTAACATTACACTAGAATGAAAAAAAACGCTTTTTTTCTATGGAAAATAAGTAGTCATGATTGTTAAGTTTATGATATCTCATCACATCTTTTCACATCATCTCTCATCTCTGTAATAAAGACAACAGAAAAACAGAATGTGCTAAACATCGTATAAATCTATTTAGTTTAGGTCCTACTGGACACAAGCTAGGTAATTACAATGGCCGAACAGTGCAAATCAGGACGCCTAATTAACAACAATGTAACATCCTTATGCCCATAAAATTAAACTAAATCGAACGAAATTAATTCGCTCACGTACGCTAAATATGTTCCGAGATTTATTGACACCAATTAAAATGGCCGATAACTGTCATTCTGTCAAATTGTAGCGCGAAATCCACCCACGCTTTCTTTCCATAGACAAGCTATTTAACTTTTGCGGTGGCAGCTGCGGTAAGATAAATTGGTTGTATTTGAAGTTAATTAGTGTTTATTTAATTTATTATTGTTGGTTTGCGTTAATTGTTATGGCTACTGTTTACTTGAATTGTAATTGTTAACGGGTTCTCATTTAATTCAGTGGTTTGTTGGTGGTTAGATATTTTTATTGATTGTGTAAGCTTACCTACCTAAATATGAACCCGATAATTAAACAATAGTTTTAATTTTTAATGCATAGCTGTGTGATTTTCGGATAAAAATTTCAAGTTAAAACTTATAGGCAAGAATTAGCCCGCCGAGAGATAGTGGAAACTTTTTGCTAGACTCGAAAAAAAAGCTAGCCTAACGGCACCCAGATAACATTATAGACTAATAAAAATATTTAACTCAAGACGAACAGAGCTCAAAATTATTTTTAATATTTTATTGACACCAACAACAGAGTCGGCGTTTCTCAAAGACAGTTGTAAAAAGCAATAATTTCCTTTTCAATTTAGCAAACATATATTTACCGTTCCGAATACTTAATGCAAGCTGTATTCCGACCCTATAAAGCTTATATTTCTGTAGCAAAGTGAATGTTGTGGCGTAAAATTGTGATGGTTTGTGTATTACCTGCCAAATTTTGTGTGTTTATAAAAATGTAGGGACCGTTAGCTGATGCTTTGTGTGTTATTACAAAGGCCACAAGGTTTATTACTGTTATAATAATTATTAATTTAACAACTCATTATGGGGGACGTTTTATGTCGCCGACAAGAAATATTTTAGGATCCAACCAAAGGGTTTGTCAATATCAATAATTTTAACATTATTATTTATTACGCGATGTGAGCCAAGCCCGTATTATTATAAACTACTTACTATTATGAACATGTTACTTTAACAGAATATTTTAAAAAATCTATCATGATAGATCATCTTAATACTTACCTATATAATTATATATACCTATACCGTATATTTTATAATAGGTATATCATATAATATTATACTTTCTAATTTGTGCCCAAGACATTAAGTACGCCTTTGTACACAATTTTTACTTGTGCAAATTTTTTTTAATAAATAAATCATCTAAAGTTTCTAACGTTAAATAAGCAAATAAACTCTGATTTTTTATTTGTTGTTATACTAAAATGACAGCTGCGATCGACCTTTTTTGTCAACATGACAAAAAGGTCTACCTATAAGTAAGTACCTAAGTATATTTCCTGTAATTTTGGTCTAGCACATTAAAAATCTTAAGTAGTGTAAATAGTCAGAATCTCAAACTAAGTACAGACGCCAGCACATCAAGCTACTACCTACAATCTGTCAAATTTCTTTAATAGATTTTCAACTTTATCGCTAAAGCCTATGGTTCAAGGTCATTGGGAAAATTTGGCAGTTTCGGGTAGCTTGATGTGCCGCGTCTGTACCTTTTACAAAAACCCATAAGAGCTACTTGAAGAAAATGGTCGATTAAATGATGACAAAATCACGTCATTCGGTTTATTAATAAGCTGCTGGTTTCAACTTTTGATCAGTAAACGATTGTTCTTCATAGACACATATATGATCCTGGCATCACATCAATTTTAAAGTACGAACATAGGTATCTATGGGAAATCTGAAGGGTAGGTTCACCTGCAAAACCTAACAATTCAGTTTTTTAAACCCAGATATTAATTTGACAGGTGTAATGTCAAACTGCGATACTAAAAAGCAAAGACATAAACACTTGAAATGTCAGATTACTATCCGGTTTTAAAAAACGAACATAATTCAAAAAGGAGGATATGCTATTTATCTAATAATCGATTAAGGTTGTGAAATGGCGAAAATTACCATAGGTGTAACACAAGAAATCCAAACAATGTAAAATCTCAAATGTCAAATGGGTCAAAGTGCTTTAAAATTATAATTAGCTTCACATAATAATTAAAACACATACCTTTGCTCTTAGGCGACGATGGGGGAGTATTGTGAAGGCTCAAATCACTAAACACATGCCCTTTACCCATCAAATCTACAGTCAACGGCTCTCGAATCGACTTATGCTCAAAAGAATAACTCCTAAAAGCCTCCATATTAAAAAAATAACAACCTCTCGCTTGTTGCCTTTGCCTTCGATCGAAAAAGTGAACTGTCAACTGTCAGTTTGTTTTCGTTGCACGGCGCACCGCCTCACTAAAAATCTATAATGCGTTGACCAATAACGTTGCTCGTTTTTATCCCCACCAATCAGGGCGGGGCTTCATAATCACTTGCCGTCTCTTTCGCTCATGAGCTTTGTTGAAGCTCGGGCAACGTTAGGTCGGTGGCACAATGAGGCCTTGTTCTAGATTTTTGTCAATAGATTTGTCGCAATTTTCCTTGTTTTAAGTGAGCGTTGGCGGATAAGAATTGGTTTGACATTGTTTTAGTATTTTGTCGCCCTTTTAGAACGTTGTGTTGATGAAATTCTGACTATTGCTAATTTAATACTAACTATAGCAAGCCCAATATATTTAAAAATAAACGAAATTATTTCTATAACCTTTTGGAAAGAAGAAAAAAGAAAAATAGGTTTATTTGTCACAGAAATACGTGCAAACAAAAAGATAATTAATTCTAATAACAGGATAATTAAAAACAAAATATATCTATATTCACGAGCACCAAGCAGAAATAGTCGACGACTGCACTGCACGTCATGACTATGACAAGAAGGCTTCCACTCAGCGTGATGCTGTGCCTACAGCACAGCGCTGATTTTCAGTAGTTACCCGAAAAGGACGTACGGAAACCAAGTCAGATACGATTCGACACAATTTCCCCAATACACCTATCCAAAATCCAGTCCCACTTCGCTCCCGACGCTCCCATTATGCCACCACCCTAAACTTTTAATCATGCGCGCTCATCTTGCATAACGGCGAGCACTGAACATCATGGACCCTTATTACTGCGAACCAGGTTATTAATTCACGAACCAGCAAATTTTGTGATGTACGGCTTCTAGTGAGCACTGAATCAGCGCTCGTCTAGTTGAATAGAGTTTATTTTATATGTTAGGTAGGTACGCCGTTGTACCTGGATTTGTTGAAAGAGGTTTGAAATGAAGGAGAAATGGCTGGCTTTGTGAAAGGTTTATGATTTAAAAAGATGAGGTTCTTTTAGTTGAGTAACTCGGTGTACAGAGTTAATAAGGTTCATTTTACAGATTGGGGTAGCTTGATGTGCTGGCCTCTTTACATAGCACTAATTACAGATAGCTAACTTAAACTCATTTTCATTAGTTTTGGTTCTGCCCCAGCCTTTAGGCTTCAATTATCGAAATGAATGGTAAAACAAGCTTTTTTTGTTACTGAAAGATTTGTGAAAAAGTTATGAGGAAATGTTTATTTAGACTGAAATAGGAACTTAAAAAGGTGTTCGTCGAATTCGGCCACTATCGATCGTTCATAAAGAACTGTGACTTACAAATTATGAAGATGCTATACTTATTTAGACAGTTTCTGTACATTTGAGGTGTATTTGACATGATGATTATTTATTTATTTATTCATTTATTTCAGGTGACGCAGGCCCATAGATAAATACCATAACCTAAACATACATATTTTTATTATAAAATAGTATATTACTTGTGCTTTTGGGACTGCAAAGATCAATATCCTACAATCTAACCTTCATTATTCCGTGGAATTACTGATCGTCACAAAATGTCTACACAAAAACAAAAAGAAAAGCAGTACCATATTAACTAACCAACAATTCTAAGAACCATTACGTATTCACCAGAAATGTGGAAGCAGTAAAACCAAACGTTTAAATACCAATGACAAGGCTTTAGCGACAGTAATAAAAGAGAAATTCTCGACTTTCGGTGCGGTCACAATACACCACTCCATAATTGAGCAAAGACAATGCATTATTATGCCAACATGCACAAAAGAGAACAAACTCTTTACAAATGTCTGGCTGCGTTTTGGCGGCAATTTTGACAGACGTCACACTGTGACAGTGTCATAGACAAAGGCTTATTTTTCCTTGAACAGTAGCTGTAATATCTGTTTTGTATAAAATGCTACTGGTCTACCGATGATTTGTCAAAATTAAAGCATGAAGGTTTTTAACATTGTGTTTTTCTTAGTAGAGGTGTCGTAAATCGTTAAAATAATAATGACCTACATGATAATGCCAATAGCAAGATATCGTTGATAAAACATGAGTAACCAATTTACGAGCATAATCGAAGGTGATGCTAAGAACATTGACATTTGACAAATAGTTACGTCATTTCATTTGACAGCATTTTTTTTTACTAATCAGACTTTCTCCTGTTCAATACAACGCAAAAATCTCATAGGTACTTAGAATAAAGGACGTTCAGTGTATCCCGAATTTGAAAATTTCCGGGAAATAATTACAACTTTTTCTTTCTATATAGGTAATCGAATTCGGATTATTACCAACAGTTTACAATAAAAAACAACCAAATCGGTCCGGTCGTTCTCAAGTCCAACTGTCCAACCGTTCGGTCCGGCCATTCTTACCAAAGTTTTTTTTTTGGGAATTTCATCTCGCAGTTCAACCTAGGACGTTGTCGACTGAATTGACTGAGCATTGAATTTTTACTTACACATATATAATATCGTTTGCGTGACATCTTTAAATTGGACCACAGTCTTATCTTCCTGGCCAAGATATAAACGACTCTAAAGAAAATTGCTGGCAATCATATTATGCATAATAAACTGGAAACCAGACAAGAGTACCTAGTCTAAAATGCAAGATTGCTATCAACAGCAAACTGTAGGTATTATTTTTGAGTTCTCTAGGTACTGTACTTACCTATTACCCAGTTATGGTATCTATATTTCCTGAAAATTCATAACGTAGGTACCTACTTATGAACCAAAACTATGCGTTTTGCTAAATTAAAAAGAAAAACGGAACAATTATTTATCTTTGCGCAAAAAAACTTCATGAGTAACAAGAATTACCTGCCTAATTTTCACTAATCTATATTAATATTATAAAGCTGAAGAGTTTGTTTGTTTGTTTGTTTGTTTGTTTGAACGCGCTAATCTCAGGAACTGCTGGTCCGATTTGAAAAACTCTTTCAGTGTTAGATAGCGCATTTATCGAGGAAGGCTATAGGCTATATATCATCACGCTAAAACTAATAGGAGCGGAGCACCAATGAAGAATGTTTCAAAATCGGGGGATTTTTTTCCTATTGAGAGCTTCCGCTGCGTGCGCTGCGTAAACGGTTAAAGTTTCGCAAAAATCATATACGACAAAATTACCTAATAAAGCTGCAGAGTTTGTTTGAACGCGCTAATCTCTGGAACTAGGTACTTAGCTACCAGTCAGATTAGAAAAAAATATTTTTACATTTTGATAGCCCAATTCTTGAGGAAGGCTATAGGCTATTTAACATCACGCTAACCGAGCGACAAGTAAAACTGAAGGCTAAGCGAAATCGATATAATAGGCGGCGACACTATACGACGTGCATGGTGGGTTGGGAGACCAACAAATTTTACGCGGACGAAGTCACGGGCAGAAGCTAGTTCTTTTACATCCCACTTTTTTTACTCAATAATAATCAAATAAGACACTATCAAAACAACCATTTAAATCAAATATCTACAAAATACGAGTATATCAAAACAAGACACAATCAAAAACATTCAGCCTAAAAAATCCCTGGTGTCAGTCCGTCGGCGCAGCACAAAAGGGACCCTTTTTTTCTCCCCCTTTCTCTAATAGCTTTATTTTGTAAACAATCTGGTGCCCAATTGAGTTTTTATCATGTAAATATTAGTTGACAATTCAGATATTTTGAGAGGGACCGATAAATTGTCGGGATTTAAACATCATTGGCGGATTAGCTCGGATAAGACGGATCATTATTAGTAGGGATGGGCAAAGCTTACTGCTGTACCGTTTTTTTTTATTAATTTGGAGTTTACGCTTAGCAAAAATCGTAAAAATTATGTTTCTGTAAGTAGGTTTGCAACACGCACTGGTCAAAGGATTTCCTCTTGAGACACTGCGGTATGTGGGATGAGAAGATATTGCGTAGCTTCCCGAACGCTGCCCAGCCGAGTCGGATTCGACGATTGACCTCTTTCTCGAAGTTGGACCTATATAACTGGACAGTTTGTCATAGATAAATATAATCATCCACGACTTCGAGTGTAGCGTCTCCGATCTAGATATATGATGACCTATGACACTGAAACGTGGTTGCTCACAAAGGGGTTTAATTAGAAGGCTAAAAAGTCACCAAAAGGACAATCAATGGAGAGGGCTATGCTTGGAGTTTCCCTGCGTGATCGCATCAGAAATTAAAAGATCCGGAGGAGAACAAAGATAACCAACATAGCCCGAAGAATCGCCAAACTTAAGTGGCAGTGGGCAGGGCACATTTCTCGCAGATCAGCACCCTAATTGCATAACAGACTATGAATGTCAATCTGAATCATTTTGAAGGATGTTGCTAATCCATTGCTTCATATGTTCGGACATTTGTTACGTAAACGTCATAAATAACGCAATGAATGTTGTTGAACTGTCAAAATTAAAGACATTGCTAGATACTAATAGTGTGTTGCACAATTACCCCGCAGATGTCAGATGGGGCTGAAAGGTTCTGGAGTGGCGACCGTGTACCGGAAGACGTAGCGTTGGAAGGCCTCCCACAAGGTGAACCTTCGACCTTGTGAAGGCCGCAGGAAGCCATTGGATGCGAGAAGCACAGAACCGTTCGAAGTGAAGGTGCTTGGGGGAGGCCTATGTCCAGCAGTGGACGTCTTACGGCTGAAATGATGAAGTAGCTTTGTGCTAACACTTTTATACGTCAACCATATTTTTAAAACGAGGTCGGTGTTTGCTATCCTAGTCGTATAGAAGAAATGCCGATACAAACTCAGAGGTCACAGTCTCTTGTAAATCCTATTTTATTTTTTGCTTCCTTTTCTCGTTGTGTTTGGAAAAATACCTGAGCGGCAATTCTCGTAACTTTAAGAACGATTACAGTCTGATCTCAGTCTCAATTTGTCAAAAATACCTATAATTTCCTTACGTTTTTGTAAAGTTTTTGACATTAATAATAGCCTCCCCGACCGATTTCGGTCACGGTGGTCAATCTCAACGGAGATTAGCCAGGTACGCAGGAGATATTATAGTGCACAAGTGTGCGCGCAGACACAGGTGCACTCCGTGCACTCCCTCTTCCCTCACTCTCATAGTCCGATGGGACGGCAATCCGATACGATCGGAGAGAGATCAGGCACAGGACCAACGGCTTTACGTGCTTTCCGAGGCACGGGGGTATTAAACCGCCAACTTCCAAACTCCGGACTGTTACTAAGAAATTCCTAATGGAAAAACTCAATAACACTTTGTCCGACCCGGGAATCGAACCCAGGACCCCATGCTCAGCAGTCGCGCTTGCAACCACGAGACCAAAGGGGCAGTTTTTGACATTAATTGTAGCTGAGATGAGATTACGACTAGAATTTGAAAGTTTTTAAATACGGGGAATAGGCATTCTGATCATTTTGTTTTTTTTTTAAACCTCGTGTTTGAGTTCAATATTGTTTCCTTCATGTTTTTACCTTCCAACGCGACGGCGCGGCGGCGGCGGTGAAAAGCTTTTCCTGCGTCGCGACGGAAAATTGAGCGACGGGAAATAGGTATTAGGGCGATTCTGCACTACATCCGATCCGAATCCGAGAAATACCGGTACGAAGTGACCGTAGTCCTATTTGTATGAGGGGGTACTAAATCCGAACTCTACCGTCCGAATTTAGAACATTGCCAATTCGGATTGAAGTCGGATCTTTAATTCGGATTCGGATCGGATGTAGCGCGGAACCGCTCTTAGTCTTAAACGAAACATACCTAAAGTAATTTTAATCCTACTAATATTATAAATGCGAAAGTTTGTGAGGATGGATGTATGTTTGTTACTCTTTCACGCAAAAACTACTGAACGGATTTGGATGAAGTTTGGCACACATATACTTTATAACCAGGATTAACACATAGGATACTTTTTATCCCGATATTCCCACGGAATCGAAACTTACGCGGGTGAAACCGCGGGGCGCAGCTATTACTTTATAAATTGCCCTTACAGGGTTCATGTCAGATGCTGAAAGGGCGTGAATCGTTGCCTGGAATGTTACCACTTCATATATTTCTTGTTTAGGTATACCTACCATCTTTTTGTAATGTACTTTATTAATATTTATTTTATTGCTTATTTTGATTGTTGCTTTTTACTTATATCTAATCGTACCTATGCAGCCGGCCGATTCTGTAAAAATCTCACCTTGAAAACGTAGGTGAAGTGAGCTATCAATAGGGGTAATCCCTAACATCTGCCGATCGATTCTGTAAAAATCTCACCGTAAAAAGTTAGGTGAAGTGAGCTTAGAGTGAGCTGTCAAGAGTATCAATCCCTAGCATCAGGATGACACTGACAGCTCACTCCACGCTCACTTCACCTAAGTTTTCACGGTGAGATGGTTACAGAATCGCACTGGTGGAGTGACAGCTCAATTCACTTAAGTTTTCACGGTGAGATTTTTACAGAATAGCACTACTGCGCTGGGGCTCTGTCTTGTTTATGGTCTTGGCATCATGCTGAGCGATGGCGTTTTGCGTGGATGTGAAGTGAGTTGACGCATGTTTTTCCTTAACTGTTTTTTTTTTGTGTTTGAGTTCCTTTTATGTCATGTTAACCGCAAATAAACGTTCTCTTTCGTATTTTTTCATTCAAACCCTTGAATGTAAGATCTACCTACTTACAACATGAGTAAAATAAAATGTTTGAGTTTGGAAAATACATCTTTTAATACTTCACCTACTTAGGTAGTAGATAGGTACTACAGAATTTTTATTTTGCGTGCTAGTGTAACGTATCTATCGATCGATATTTGTATATTTTACCATTTATGTTGTACGCACGGCTACAAATCAAGCTATAGATAACCAGTATAAGCTGACTTCTGATTGTACGAAAAACCTATACAAAGCGAGGTCAGCTAAAACTGGTAATCTATAGCTTGATGTGACAGCCGTGTGTAGGTACATAAACAGACAAGAAAAAACAGAACAGAAAAATAGGTACAAAGGTGATACTTATTTCTTATGAAATCTCTTCCAGCATGAAGTAAATACCTAGATAGAGACATAAGTATAGACAGCGTGAGTAAGAGTAAAGGAGACAAAAAAATATATAAAATCATAGACAATTCACATAATAAGACTAAACAAATATTATGAGAATATACATAGGTACGTAGGTATGTACTTACATGCAAGTAAACATAAATACATACCTACGTACCTACTTCTAAAAAAAATACTAAATAATAATGGTAACGTAATTAAGATGACGACATAAGGATGACGGAAAAAAAGTGCAAATTGACACTATTCTTAGTTATTATAACATAAGTAGGTAGGTAATCTGTCTCGTAAAATATTAAGTTAGAGTTAAATTGTTTATTAGTCTATTAGGCTAGATTGTAATCAACTAGGTACCTACTAAGAACTTTAGTTCTTATTAATAAAGAAAAAAAATAAGGATGATGATTTATTTATAAAAGGAAGGCAATTACTCTGGGTTGCTCTTGAACAAGCCTTTTACCAAATGCTTATCCATTTTCAATCACTTATAAATTAGATATGATTTTACCCGTCAGTCAGTATTAAAATTATATCGTACCTACTTACGCTTTTAAAATCGTTTTTACTAAGCAAATGTACCGTTTTACTAAGATTTTTTTGCTAACCACAAAACAAACAATTCGCTAATAGTTATAACTTTTACTAATTTCCTAACGAAAAAAAAACAGTTAATTATCCAGACGTTTTACATTTTACAGTTGTATTGTAAAACATGAATGGAAAGGCGGCCGGCGTGAGGTGGCAAACATAGTCGGTTACTTTGTGTAACAAATTACCGAATTACCGTCATTAACTATTTACCGCTACATAAAGTTATGATTTTATTGGCTTTTAAGGTCCGGTAAATAAAAAAACCCACCAAGTGCGAGTCGTATTTGCGCACCGAGGGCTCCATACAAATTAATAGTTTTAATTTTTTTTTTGTAGTGTCATTACCAATTTTCTACATAACATTGCTTCTTGTCAAATTTCATAATTCTAGGTCAACGGGAAGTACCCTATAGGTTTTTAGTTCGGAACATAAACGCCCGCATCCTTAGAGCATTAAACCAACCGGAGACGCCATTGTCAGGCGTTCCCCGCTGCCAAAGGTACGAGACCGCCGGTCATATCAGTCATATAAAACTAGTTGCCGCGCGTTCCACGTCATTCAGCAAATCACACTAGCGCGGAACGAACGTAAGAGAAAAATACCGAATTGCAGTGTTTTTTCGTGTAAAAATAGACCGGAAACATCTAGTAAACAAAAGGATAACCTTACTTTCCATCTATAAGTATTATTTTGTCCTAATAATAACATAAAATGCAATAAATTTGCAAAAAAACCAAAAAATATTGTCGGTCAATGAATGTTGCCACTAAATTGTACAAGACCTAATTTAGTGTAATTTTCAAAGTTGTAATTTATAAATATTGACAATTATTTCAAACTTCTATTTCGCATTTGTTATTCTTATTACTGTTTACAACTTATTTTGTTACTTTATAAGATTTTTTTACTAAAGCCTTTAAAAATTGCTATTTGTTATCAAATAATTGATTAATGATATCAAACTTATGTTCCACAAATCTCTTACATTTTTCTCATATCGTTTGAATAACATTACTATAAAATATTTACGGGTCAAGTTATCACAAAACTACGCAATTTTTATATTTAAAAACAGGCCACACTGTAGCAAAATGAGGGCTGTGACTGCATAGAAACAAATATCGATATCGACTTTATGAGTATGTTATTCCAGGGACTGAAAGCGGTTACGGTTAAAGGTTAAGATACCTCAAAAATATAACGGTACCGATTCAAAATAGAGGTTGAGCTATACCGGTACCCATATAAATAAAGGTTAGGATAACTTGTTATTTAACCGGTATAGGATTTCGGTACCGAAAAACATGGTGACGGCGCGGCGTGGGTGCACGGGGGTGTCTACAACAACTTGCTGCAACTTGACCTTATGTTTGTTGTACTAGTGGTATGCAGTTTGCGCGTGAAGGACATGGAGTGATTTAACAATCGCTAACGACAGAAACAGACAGAGTGGCGAGGCGGTGCGTCAAAGAAACCCTTATTTAAAAAGGTTAAGGTATTGGTACTGATATTATTAAAAAGGTTATGTTACTTCTAATGAAATATACCGGTATGAATTTCGTACCTTAAAATACGGCTACTTTAAAAAATAACGATATCGTTATATTTCGGTTATCGTTATTTAACGGTATGACGTCATACCCAAATTTAAAGGTACCTTTATTTTTGGATAATTCAGTCCCTGTGTTATTCTATTAATTTTTCAGATTTCCAAAAGATGCAATGACTCGGGATGTTTGGATTTGGGCTTGAGCAAATCATGTTTCGTGGACTCCTAAACGTACTAATACAATTTGCTCACAGCATTTTGAAGCTTCATGTTCTAGAATACATTCTAATATCATGAGACTCCATGCTGCTACTGAGAAATTCCTAATAAGAAAACCAATAACACTGCCCGACCCGGGTATTGAACTCAGAACGTCGTGTTCAGCATTCATCCTTGCGAACACTAGACCATCGAGGCAGCGATGATATTCTGTGAAAATCTTACCGTGAAAACTCAGGTAAAGTGAGCGTGGAGTGAGCTGTCAATAGTGTCAATTCCTATGTAAAACAAACTTCACCTAAGTTTTCATGGTGAGATTTTTACAGAATCGATCGGCAGTTCTTGTACCGTGGCAATGAATCCTTATATGTAGACTAACTTTAAAATCTAAATCCTATGTTACCTATTTAAAAAGAATTGATCTGCATTGAAGATCAATTTGATAAGTAAATATGAAAAAACAATTAAATAAAGAAGAGCCTTTTTTATCACAACTATTGGCTGAACTCATCGACAACAAAATATCGATAGTGTCAAGCACTTTCATCGCTTACACAAAAATGACGTCATGCCGTATCCTGACAGGGCGTCTTTGTGTGAGTTAGTACATGTGTGCGCATAGTTTATGCTTGTGTTCGATAATTTTTTCGTGTGCGTGAGTAACAACGCGATCGAAAATGCATTAGTGTGTTATCACTATTTGTGTGCGTTGCCTCGTCCCCCGCGATGAAAGTGACAGACTTATTCGCATAGATATTAATGCTCGTTGCGTCTCCGGTTGGTTTAATGCTCTAAGCCCGCATCTGTTGATTGCGTCAACTTAGAAGTTTGATTTTTTCACTGCTGTAAGGGATTGCAGCCTTGAGTATTTGATATTAATTTCAACTTGATAACTCCACGCATTCATGAGTAAAAGAGACTTGACTGACGGACAGACGGACAACGAAGCGATCTTATAAGGGTCCTTTTGAGGTACGGAACCCTAAAAAGCGGTAAAAGTCATTCTGGAACGGCCTTTTTGGTAATTTCTTAATAGGTAAGTAACTACCCACTGTTTTTGGGGTTATAAACCGTTTAGGTATCTAAGAACAAAATTAAATACGTATTTATTGCTATGAATATTAGCAAAAATGGGTCTCATAAATTTTGGATTGCGAATGCGGAAAACCTGTTACGGACAATCTTATTTGACAGACTATACCTAGGCAATTTTTTAAAACTTCATGCATATATGTAAGTTACTTTTATCTACTTATTGCAAATTTTTCTTTTTTCCCATTGTATTTTTCAGTCAAATAATATCCGAAAAGCCAGCAACTGATTTTTTTTTTTTGTCAAATCAACAACATCACTTTGAACTCAGCCTAGTGTATCACAAACCTAGGTATTGGTCAGTCAGTCATCTTAGGGGGTGTAGTAAAACGATTAGGTAACCTACTTAAATAGGTTTTCTTGAACTAGGTATGCGTTTACCTACTATTAGAACTTCTGTCCGTAAAGAAAAACGATAAAAAACGACCCTGTTAAAAGACAAAAAAAAAACCTATTAGAGCCAAACTAATTACTTACAAATTAAGAACCAAATCAATAGAATACATTGTAGATAATGTTGACGTCATTCGTCAATTAATTATTAGTCTATAATGATGACTGATGAAATAATTTTGAATTTATTCAATAGATTTTTTAATTTTTGGGCCTATTAAGATTTTTTTTTAGTCTAAAAGACTTTCCTAATCAGAATCGGAAATTAGGTAAGTAAACATGAAATTACGTCATCCGTCGGAAATCCGTTCCATATTTCCATCCTTCTGACTAAACGGACTTTTCAGAGATAACTATTAAACAAAAAATTAAAGAAAAACTTACCATGAGGTCTGTCATCAACTCCATCACTATCCACCTCACTCCGCACGCTCCCAGGACTTGCCCTCTTCAGTTCCTCCTGCTGCCCTCCCTGTTCACTCTGGAACCCTCCCATCCTTTTATCATAACTCATGAAGAACGGGAAGTTCGGGACTCGATTCTGTTGGAAATAGTAACTCATTTTCCCATCCCTAACTTTTAACTCTTCGTCTTCCGAGTGATCGTTGGTACCAGAATAGTCCTGCGAAATGCTGTTCTCGATATCGATTTCGGGTGATCGGCGCTCGTTGAGCCCGACAATCGATTCAATCGAGAAGTTCTTCGACGGCAGCTTGGTCTGCATTTTGTTTATTTCCGATTCCATCACTACACTAAACACTGGCCACTGCGCGATTTTCGAAATTTTGTATTTGGAACGTCCGAATGTCAGTTGTGTACTGATGTCAGTGCGGTGCCAGTCTACTGTTGAGGACCACGCCTCTATGTGAGGGGAGGTTATTCCATTATCCTCAGTCTTCAACCGAATTCCAACCTTATCTTTCTGCTCTTAAAGTTCATTTTATTTTGGCTGGTATCCAAGTCTACTCAACAGGCAAATTCTGATAAAGTAATTTCGTCTTTATAATAAAAGAGATAAAGAAAGTTTTAGAATGGCTTAACCTAAATAAATACGTATTATGATCTGATATAATGCGACAAAAAATGGCGACCAATAAATAATTTAAATAAATAAACGCTCGATGATGCGCCGCGTTAACTACTGTTATAAAGGTTTATTTGTTTCAGCAAATATATGGTTTGAAAATAATATGGCGTTTTATTTTATGTTTAACTGAGTTTTATTTGGTAATTTTCTTTGTCATTGCGCTTTTTTGGTGAATTGGGCTGTGTACAGACTTATCGAATATCTAAGTATACCTTATTTCGTTTAATTTGAGACAAAGTATAAACAATCATACTGTATCCTTTTGTGGTTAAATACGAAACTAGATACTTAATGAAAAGTTCGAAACACACACACACACAATTTCTTTTTGTTATACAAGAAGATCACGCATTTTTTTGTTAGAAATTAATGTTTTGATATACCTATTTTACAGAATATCCTACTTCCTACTTGCTTAATATACTTAATTACTTAATCCTACTTCCTACTAATACTAATAGGTATACTACTACTACTATAATCCTACTAATATTATAAATGCGAAAGTTTGTATGTATGGATGTATGGATGTTTGTTACTCTTTCACGCGAAAACTACTGAACGGATTTTGATGAAACTTTACAGTAATATAGCTTATACATCAGAATAACACATAGGATACTTTTTATCCCGATATTCCCACGGGATCAAAACTTACGCGGGTGAAACCGCGGGGCGCAGCTAGTAATATTATAAATGCGAAAGTTTGTGAGGATGTATGTTTGTTACTCTTTCACGCAAAAACTACTGAACGGATTTTGATGAAACTTTACAGTAATATAGTTTATACATCAAAATAACACATAGGATACTTTTTATCCCGATATTCCCACGGGATCAAAACTTACGCGGGTGAAACCGCGGGGCGCAGCTAGTATATTAATCCTACTAATATTATAAATGCGAAAGTTTGTGAGGATGGATGTTTGTTACTCTTTCACGCAAAAACTACTGAACGGATTTTGATGAAACTTTACAGTAATATAGCTTATACATCAGAATAACACATAGGATACTTTTTATCCCGATATTCCTACGGGACCGAAACTTAGGCGGGTGAAACCGCGGGGCGCAGCTAGTAATATTATAAATGCGAAAGTTTGTGAGGATGGATGGATGGATGTTTGTTACTCTTTCACGCAAAAACTACTGAACGGATTTTGATGAAACTGAACAGTAATATAGCTTATACATCAGAATAACACATAGGATACTTTTTATCCCGATATTCCCACGGGCTCGAAACTTACGCGGGTGAAACCGCGGGGCGCAGCTAGTCTTTTAATAAGAGTAAGTAGTCAAATGCTGTTTACACTTTGTCTTAAGCCAAACTGAATAGGCTACCCTATTCAGTTTGGCTTAAGACACCTATATAACACCTATCAGCACCCTAATTGCGTAACGTAGGTACGATCAATCATAATCTTAATAATTTTGAAGCAAATTGCTAATCCATTGCTTCATAAGTTCTAAAAATTTGTTTGCTCAACACGTAAATAACGCAATGAATGTTGCTGAACTGTCAAAATGAAACCGATTCCCATGGGATAATGTGTTACACAATTGCCCCGCAGATCTGAAATTTCACCGTGAAAACTTAGATTGCCACTATTGACAGCTCACTGCAGCAGTAGTGGCTCAGTGGTAACGGCCTCGACTTACCCACGAGTTGTAGGTCGTAGGTTCGTACCCAGACAAGCGCTTTACTTTGTGTAAATTATTTCATCACCACTGCTCTCAAAACGGTGAAGGAAAACATCGTGAGGAAACCGGCATGTCTTAGAACCAAGAATTCGAAGACATGTGACATCTACCAACCCGCACTGGGCCCGCGTGGTGGATTACCGACCCAGTTCCTTTCACCGAGGAGGCCTGATTCCCAGTAGTGGGATCATCATAGGCTGACCCTTCAAGCTCACCTATAAGTTTTCCCGTTGAGATTTTTACAAAGATATAGATTCTTGATAAGCTAATGAATAACGTGTCAAAATTAAACTTTTTTTAAGTAATTTAAGTCGCTGTTTGTATTTCAGTCAAAGTCAAAGCATTTATTTCAAATAGGCACATAAAAAGCACTTTTGAACGTCAAAAATTACAATAAAATAGAACTGAGGGGCAATTCTCGTAATTTTTAAGAACGTTCACAGTCTGATCTCAGTCTCAATCTGTCAAAAATACTTCAAATTTCTCTATATTTTGACAAGTTTTTGACATTTGTTTGTCGCTGAAATGAGATTGCGACTAGATTTTGTACGTTTGAAATTAGCAGAATTGGCCTACTGATTCTAGTCGCCCCTTCTAAAAAGTACTTAGTTTCCGTATAGGAGAAGAATAGGCAAGAAACTCCACCGTTAGGGACTAACCACACTTTTTCAGCTCTGTTCAGCTTTTGTCCATAGAAAACAACGATTTTGTATGAAGTCCATTCAGCTTTCCGCGGCTGAACGGATGCGTACGCATCTCATACAAAATCGTTGTTTTCTATGGACAAAAGCTGAACTGAGCTGAATAAGTGTGATTAGTCCCTTATTCTTTTAAAATGTTTTACAATATTTTGTATACATTAATTATATAATGACTAGCTGCGCCCCGCGGTTTCACCCGCGTAAGTTTCGATCCCGTGGGAATATCGGGATAAAAAGTATCCTATGTGTTATTCTGATGTATAAGCTATATTAATGTACAGTTTCATCAAAATCCGTTCAGTAGTTTTTGCGTGAAAGACTAACAAATATCCATCCATCCATCCTCACAAACTTTCGCATTTATAATATTAGTAGGATTTGTGAAGACGATGCACCTAAAATAAAATTGCTTTATTTACAGACGCCAGAACATCAAGCTACTACAATATGTCAAATTTCTTTAATAGATTTTCAGCTTTATCGCTAAAGCCTATGGTTAAATTTGACAAATTTCGGGTAGCTTGATGTGCTGTGCTGGCGTCTTCTGTACCACAATAGGTAAGGTAAAATAATTTAAAATGAAACCATAACATATAAATCAATTATCTGATAAATAGGTACCTACATGGTGGTCACATATTTACAAACATGGTAAAAGTAGACGATTTTCAGCGCCGAGACGCGTCTTTTGACACCTCGCACGCGCGCCTAGCTAACATAGAAATTCAAAAAATTTTGCATTAGGTATTTTCACTAACTGACGAAATCCACCTTAGCTAGACAAAAAATTTATCAAACAGTTATAACTTTGTATCCAGCCAATAGATTCTGTAAAAATCTCACCGTGACAACTTGGGTGCAGTGAGCGTGAAGTGAGCTGTCAATAGGGGCAATCCCTAATATCAGGTGGAATGACAGCTCACTTCACCTTAATTTTCACGGTGATATTTTCACAGAATAGCACTGGTGACGCATTTTGAAGCTGTTTTCAGCAGATTTGATCGTTTTTAGGCTCCGTCTAACTTCCCAATAGTGAAAATTGACCGAAACGCGACCGCGACGAAGTCGACCAATCCGAGCAGTTGACATTGTGTTTGACGGTATGTTAGCCTACCTTTCAGAAACCGGCGGGGTAATTGCGTATCACGTTGCTAGTAGCCATGGCTTTCATTTTGACAGTTCAACAATATTCATTGCGTGATCCACGTTGTTGAGAAGACAAATTTTTCGAACATATGTAGCAATGGATCAGCAATATCCTTCAAAATGATTCAGATTGAGATTGATAGTGTGTTACGCAATTAGGGGTTTGAAAACGATCGATAGGTACAGACGCCAGCACATCAAGCTGCTACATTCTGTCAAAGTTCTTTAATAGATTTTCAACTTTATCTCTAAACGATAAGGTTGCAAGTTGATTGGGAACATTTTACAGTTTAATTTTTACAGCTTAATGTCCTAGCGTCTTAGTGATTCTTTACATTTAGTTGTAATTTTAAATTGTTATATTTTGAGATCCAAATAACATAAGAGATACGACTGTTAGTGAAACATGTTAAGAATCACGAATAGAGAAATGTAGTTGTCCTAAGCCTAACACAAATCAGTTAAAAAATTATAAAAATGATATACGACTTTAAGTCATGCGAGCGACGAAGTATTCAATTGCTTGAAATCTTGAATCATCGTTTTGATGGAAACCAACTGCCCCATTGGTCTCATGGTCGCAAGCGCGACTGCTCAGCGTGTGGTCCTGGGTTCGATTCCCGGTTCGGGCAAAGTGTTATTGGGTATTTCCATTATGAGTTTCTTAGTAAAAGCCCGGAGTTTGGAATTTGGCGGTGTGGTACCCACGTGCCTCGGAAAGTTCTGCGCCTGATCTCTCTGGTCGTGTCGGATGAGTAGAATACGGAATTTCGACGCACAAAATGTCGATAATTGCTAATACGATGCTAGAAAATTGCGATGCACGTTACTGCGAAAGACCGTCTCTGCGAAGCCACTACACTTCGATGCAGGTTACCGCGATAAATCTTCACTGCGATACTACTTGACTTCGATGCACGGTAAAAGTAATTGTATTCTCATTCGCTCGCTCTTGCATCCTATGTCGACGGAGCCCCGCCAGGGCTTAAAGTAACCTAACCAAACCTTACCTCGGTCACAGAATACCTAATAGTACTTCGCCTCGGTGTGCCCTTCGCTCGCTCTAGCATCCTACGTCGCCTATTGCGTTCGTTACGTTCGTGCTTCGAAGCCAAGTAGTATCGCAGTGAAAGTCTTTCGCGGTAACGTGCATCGAAGTCAAGTAATATCGCAGTGAAGATATATCGCGGTAACGTGCATCGAAGTGTAGTGGCTTCGCAGAAACAGTCTTTCGCAGTAACGTGTTTCGCAATTTTGTAACATCGTATTAGCATTTATCGATATTTTGTGTGTCAACATTCCGTATTCTACTGGTGTCGGATTGCCAGCCCATTGGACTATGAGAGTGAGGGAAGAGGGAGTGCACCTGTGTCTGTGCACACACTTGTGCAATTTAATAACTCCCGCGCCGAAGGCCAATCTTCGTTGAGTCTGGTGCAAATACGGTCTGGTGGACTATAGATAATTAGGAGCGAAATATGGCACGACACAAGAATATTAAGTTACCACCGTTTATATTACCGCATTGAAAATTAAAACCAGTAATATATGACTTTTAAAAGTAACTAAGTAATTAGTTTTCACACTTATCATAGCATCCCTTTGTTGAGAATAGACAATCTCGAGGCGTAAGACTTACCTACCAACAACTGCCGGTAGCATGTAGGAACTCGGAGATAGTTAAGGTGCAGCGCAGACGACAGACTATTTGTGCGATCGAGTCTGCGGCGCACAAAAAGTCTGCATGGCGCGCAAAAAGTCGGCCGCGGATTTTTCACAGACTCAACGCACACGACGCACATCATCGATCATTCTGTCGACAGAGCTGTAGGGACGTAGACGCTATGGAAATCGTGCAGAGATCGCGAAGTATTATTTTGATAATAAATCGCGCCATGATAATAGATCGCGTGCGTTACGTCCACCCCTAGCAAATGCAGATTGCCGACTTTCAGTATAAACAAAGTACTCTTTGTTGCCGACTAAAGTGTGCGCCGTCTGCGTTACCGCGCGCCCGTGTAATTCGGTGTGCCCGAATTACACGGATTTTTTGTGCGCCGGACTTTTTGCGCGTCGTGTGCGTTACTGCATATAATTGCCTAGGTTCTATTTTCACAGACTAAAAAGTGCGTCACTGATAGTCTGTCGTCTGCGTTGCACCTAAGGGTCACAAAAACATTTAGGTATCATCGAGACTGCTTCCGGGGCCTCAAGTCTGTTATTACAATAGTGTCAGAATGGTCTATCATTGATTTCATAATTTGTTGACTTTGACAAGTTTGGTAATCTACTAATATAATGGCGTCATTATGACTTTCCAATGGTCAACCACTGACACTCCATTGAAAGAAATGGCATAAAATGGTAGTAATCTTGTACATTTTTTTTTTAGAGTAGTTTTTCTCAGACCATTGACCGACCAATGATCGACCAATGATTATAAATTTAGCAGATTACGAAATGTTAGCAAAATAACAATGGTATCGTGTTGGAATCACGAATTTATAAAAATAGCAGACTTGGGCCCCGGTTGAAAAGATAACTCCAACCAAAGGAGAGAAGAAGCGAATAAGGATATAGGTACAACATTATTTTTAGTATATGCGAAACCTGATTTGTTCACAATAAGTAACTGAATCGATTCCAATAATTTTTACACCATGTCATATTTGTCCCAAAAATATTTAAAAAAGGTTACAATTGGACACCGAGCGACTCATTATCGAGTGCAAGACATCTTTTTGTGGACAACTAGGTATAACATAACAAGCTTACTTATACCTAACTTTATGATTTTTCATGATACAGTTTTGAAATAGTGTACTTAGATTCGTTACATAAAAATACTAGCCACGTGTTTCGGGTTTCGCATATACTAAAACTAATGTTGTAAGTATATTTTTTTTTATTGCTTAATAGACCCGCTCTTGACCTCGATCACGCCTGATGGAAAGCGATGGATGAGGTCTATAATGAAACGAGCGCGCATCAATGAAACACAACAGGCTGCATGAAGCCGGACTCCGGTGGGAGGGTGGTCGCAAACCATAGGCGGGCGTTAGCTCTAGGTGCTATCGCAAGGGAAGAATTGGCCAGTCAAATCGGGGTTTGGTGTGACTGTCCAGGATGCGCCGAGCGCTCGGTTCAGTTGACTAACTGGCGGAACAAACTGCGCTACACAAGGAGGTTTCTTCATGCATCCCAAAAATATTATATTTCTATTTTGCTTACATATATAACTAAAACGGTGTCACATTTTTACCTTTCTTAGCGACAGCCAATCGAATTACAGTTATCACGAAAGAGTGATCAAATTTTATAGTTATTATCGCAACAAAAAAATATCTCTTCATAACTTCGCCTCGTTACAACAATTATTAAGTAAAATTTAAAATCGGGTGAATATATTTTTAAAAAGTTAAAACTAGTGCTGCCATCTTGTATGGAGTAGTTATGACTGATCAACAGCGCCATCTATTGTCCAATAGCAAAATATGCAAGTAAGCTTGATTGATTAGTAGTGTTCAAGAAATAATAAGAGATGTCACTAGTTGTAATTTATAATAAAAAAATCTATTTCATCTGTGGTTACAATACATCACAGGTAGCACGCGCTAGGGTATCGGCAGGGCTCTAAATACCATGCAGATTTCTACGTATATGTTATACTACCTTTCGCCCGCGGATTCACCCGCGTGGAGGTAGGCAATTATCCCACGTGAACGTAGACTTACTACTGGGACGAAAACTGGACGTGAAATGGTAACAGACGGACTTCATTCGCATTTAGCGTATTAGTATGGAAGTACGGATTAGCAATATGAGTTAGTTGCATTAAACATTGTTCTTTGATACATTTTTTAAATGACTTAAGTATTTTAACACAAGCATAGATATTAATTTGAGGATTCAAACGGAATACCCACTAGTACCATAGATAGTGTAGGAGACCGTAAAAAAAGCAAAGACAGACGACTATGCACTAAAATAATAGACGCTATGGTATTCCATAGCGTCTATTATTTTAGTGCATAGTGCCATTCAACCATTCGCCATTTCAACTTGCAAGCTATTGCTTGCAAGTTGAAATGGCGATAAGATAAGACATTTATTTGTAGAAACATGAGTATACATACAAGGCATGCAGGTTGTTCATATACAAAAAAGATCCGTCATGTTCGGCCTTTGTGGCATACAAATATATATGTAAGAGAAGTCATTCATAAGTATATAAACAAAGCTAGAAAGTAATTCATATGTATATAAACAAAGCTAAAAACATTATGAAATTTTTACAACTAAAAATTAAATTTAAATAATAAATTATAAATTTGAATTATTAAAACACTAGCGTAACACCAGTCGTGACTAGTGAAACACTAGGCCAACGCCAGTCGTGACTAGTATAACACTAGCCCAACACTAGTCGTGACTAGTAAAACACTAGCCTGACACCAGTCGTGACTAGTAAAACACTAGCCTGACACTAGTCATCACTAGTAAACACTAGCCCAACACCAGTCGTGACTAGTAAAACACTAGCCCAATACCGAACGTGACTAGTAAAACACTCGCCCAACACCAGTCGTGACTAGTAAAACACTAGCCCAACACCAACCGTGATTAGTAAAAAACTAGCCTGAAACTAGTCTTTTCATGACTAGTAAAACACTAGTCCAACACCAGACGTGACTAGTAAAACACTCGCCCAACACCAGTCGTAACAAGTAAAACACTCGCCCAACACCAGTCGAAACTAGTAAAACACTAGCCCAACACCAGACGTGACCAGTAAAACACTCGCCCAACACCAGTCGTGACTAGTAAAACACTCGCCCAACACCAGTTGTGACTAGTAAAACACTCGCCCAACACCAGTCATGACTAGTAAAACACTCGCCCAACACCAGTCATGACTAGTAAAACACTCGCCCAACACCAGTTGTGACTAGTAAAACACTAGCCCAACACCAGACGTGACTAGTAAAATACTCGCCCAACACCAGACGTGACTAGTAAAACACTCGCCCAACACCAGTTGTCACTAGTAAAACACTCGCCCAACACCAGCCGTGACTAGTAAAATACTCGCCCAACACCAGTCGCAACTAGTTAAACACTAGCCTGACACCAGTCGTGACTAGTAAAACACTAGCCTGACACCAGTCGTGACTAGTAAAACACTCGCCCAACACCAGTCGTGACTAGTAAAACACTCGCCCAACACCAGTCGTGACTAGTAAAACACTCGCCCAACACCAATCGCGACTAGTAAAAAACTCGCCTGACACCAGTCGTGACTAGTAAAAAACTAGCCCAACACCAGCCGTGACTAGTAAAATACTCGCCCAACACCAGTCGAAACTAGTAAAACACTAGCCCAACACCAGACGTGACTAGTAAAACACTCGCCCAACACCAGTCGTGACTAGTAAAACACTCGCCCAACAACAGTCGTGACTAGTAAAAAACTAGCCCAACACCAGCCGTGACCAGTAAAATACTCGCCCAACACCAGTCGTGACTAGTAAAACAATCGCCCAACACCAGTCGTGACTAGTGAAACACTCGCCCAACACCAGTCGTGACTAGTGAAACACTCGCCCAACAACAGTCGTGACTAGTAAAAAACTAGCCCAACACCAGCCGTGACTAGTAAAATACTCGCCCAACACCAGTCGAAACTAGTAAAACACTAGCCCAACAACAGTCGTGACTACTAAAAAACTAGCCCAACACCAGCCGTGACTAGTAAAATACTCGCCCAACACCAGTTGCGACTAGTAAAACACTAGTTCAACACCAGACGTGACTAGTAAAAGACTAGCCTGACACCAGTCGTGACTAGTAAAACACTCGCCCAACACCAGTTGTGACTAGTAAAACACTCGCCCAACACCAGTCATGACTAGTATAACACTAGCCCAACACATGTCATGACTAGTGAAACACTAGCCCAACCCCAGTTGTGACTAGTAAAACACTAGCCCAACACCAGACGTGACTAGTAAAAGACTAGCCTGACACCAGTCGTGACTAGTAAAACACTCGCCCAACACCAGTCGCGACTAGTATAAAACTCGCCTGACATCAAACGTGACTAGTAAAACACTCGCCCAACACCAGTCGTGAATAGTAAAACACTCGCCCAACACCAATCGCGACTAGTAAAAAACTCGCCTGACACCAGTCGCGACTAGTAAAACACTAGCCTGACACCAGTCGTGACTAGTAAAACACTCGCCCAACACCAGTCGCGACTAGTAAAACACTAGCCTGACACCAGTCGTGACTAGTAAAACACTCGCCCAACACCAGTCGCGACTAGTAAAAGACTAGCCTGACACCAGTCGTGACTAGTAAAACACTCGCCCAACACCAGTCGCGACTAGTAAAACACTAGTTCAACACCAGACGTGACTAGTAAAACACTAGCCTGACACCAGTCGTGACTAGTAAAACACTCGCCCAACACCAGTCGTGACTAGTAAAACACTCGCCCAACACCAATCGCGACTAGTAAAAAACTCGCCTGACACCAGTCGTGACTAGTAAAACACTCGCCCAACACCAGTCGTGCCCAACACCAATCGCGACTAGTACAAAACTCGCCTGAAACCAGTCGTGACTAGTAAAACACTCGCCCAACACCAGTCGCGACTAGTACAAAACTCGCCTGAAACCAGTCGTGACTAGTAAAACACTCGCCCAACACCAGTCGCGACTAGTAAAACACTAGCCTGACACCAGTCGTGACTAGTAAAACACTCGCCCAACACCAGTCGCGACTAGTATAAAACTCGCCTGACATCAAACGTGACTAGTAAAACACTCGCCCAACACCAGTCGCGACTAGTAAAACACTAGCCTGACACCGGTCGTGACTAGTAAAACACTCGCCCAACACCAGTCGCGACTAGTAAAAGACTAGCCTGACACCAGTCGTGACTAGTAAAACACTCGCCCAACACCAGTCGTGACTAGTAAACACTCGCCCAACACCAGTCGTGACTAGTAAAACACTCGCCCAACACCAATCCCGACCAGTACAAAACTCGCCTGACACCAGTCGTGACTTCTAAAACACTCGCCCAACACCAGTCGCGACTAGTAAAAGACAAGCCTGACACCAGTCGTGACTAGTAAAACACTCGCCCAACACCAGTCGTGACTAGTAAAACACTCGCCCAACACCAGTCGCGACTAGTAAAAGACTAGCCTGACACCAGTCGTGACTAGTAAAACACTCGCCCAACACCAGTCGTGACTAGTAAAACACTCGCCCAACACCAGTCGTGACTAGTAAAACACTCGCCTGACACCAGTCGTGACTAGTAAAACACTCGCCCAACACCAGTCGTGACTAGTAAAACACTCGCGCAACACCAATCGCGACTAGTAAAAAACTAGCCCAACACCAGCCGTGACTAGTAAAATACTCGCCCAACACCAGTCGAAACTAGTAAAACACTAGCCCAACAACAGTCGTGACTACTAAAAAACTAGCCCAACACCAGCCGTGACTAGTAAAATACTCGCCCAACACCAGTTGCGACTAGTAAAACACTAGTTCAACACCAGACGTGACTAGTAAAAGACTAGCCTGACACCAGTCGTGACTAGTAAAACACTCGCCCAACACCAGTTGTGACTAGTAAAACACTCGCCCAACACCAGTCATGACTAGTATAACACTAGCCCAACACATGTCATGACTAGTGAAACACTAGCCCAACCCCAGTTGTGACTAGTAAAACACTAGCCCAACACCAGACGTGACTAGTAAAAGACTAGCCTGACACCAGTCGTGACTAGTAAAACACTCGCCCAACACCAGTCGCGACTAGTATAAAACTCGCCTGACATCAAACGTGACTAGTAAAACACTCGCCCAACACCAGTCGTGAATAGTAAAACACTCGCCCAACACCAATCGCGACTAGTAAAAAACTCGCCTGACACCAGTCGCGACTAGTAAAACACTAGCCTGACACCAGTCGTGACTAGTAAAACACTCGCCCAACACCAGTCGCGACTAGTAAAACACTAGCCTGACACCAGTCGTGACTAGTAAAACACTCGCCCAACACCAGTCGCGACTAGTAAAAGACTAGCCTGACACCAGTCGTGACTAGTAAAACACTCGCCCAACACCAGTCGCGACTAGTAAAACACTAGTTCAACACCAGACGTGACTAGTAAAACACTAGCCTGATACCAGTCGTGACTAGTAAAACACTCGCCCAACACCAGTCGTGACTAGTAAAACACTCGCCCAACACCAATCGCGACTAGTAAAAAACTCGCCTGACACCAGTCGTGACTAGTAAAACACTCGCCCAACACCAGTCGTGCCCAACACCAATCGCGACTAGTACAAAACTCGCCTGAAACCAGTCGTGACTAGTAAAACACTCGCCCAACACCAGTCGCGACTAGTACAAAACTCGCCTGAAACCAGTCGTGACTAGTAAAACACTCGCCCAACACCAGTCGCGACTAGTAAAACACTAGCCTGACACCAGTCGTGACTAGTAAAACACTCGCCCAACACCAGTCGCGACTAGTATAAAACTCGCCTGACATCAAACGTGACTAGTAAAACACTCGCCCAACACCAGTCGCGACTAGTAAAACACTAGCCTGACACCGGTCGTGACTAGTAAAACACTCGCCCAACACCAGTCGCGACTAGTAAAAGACTAGCCTGACACCAGTCGTGACTAGTAAAACACTCGCCCAACACCAGTCGTGACTAGTAAACACTCGCCCAACACCAGTCGTGACTAGTAAAACACTCGCCCAACACCAATCCCGACCAGTACAAAACTCGCCTGACACCAGTCGTGACTTCTAAAACACTCGCCCAACACCAGTCGCGACTAGTAAAAGACAAGCCTGACACCAGTCGTGACTAGTAAAACACTCGCCCAACACCAGTCGTGACTAGTAAAACACTCGCCCAACACCAGTCGCGACTAGTAAAAGACTAGCCTGACACCAGTCGTGACTAGTAAAACACTCGCCCAACACCAGTCGTGACTAGTAAAACACTCGCCCAACACCAGTCGTGACTAGTAAAACACTCGCCTGACACCAGTCGTGACTAGTAAAACACTCGCCCAACACCAGTCGTGACTAGTAAAACACTCGCGCAACACCAATCGCGACTAGTAAAAAACTCGCCCAACACCAGTCGTGACTAGTAAAACACTCGCCCAACACCAGTCGTGACTAGTAAAACACTCGCCCAACACCAGTCGCGACTAGTAAAACACTCGCCCAACACCAGTCGCGACTAGTATGAAACTCGCCTGACACCAGTCGTGACTAGTAAAACACTCGCCCAACACCAGTCGTGACTAGTAAAACACTCGCCCAACACCAGTCGTGACTAGTAAAACACTCGCCCAACAACAGTCGTGACTAGTAAAAAACTAGCCCAACACCAGCCGTGACCAGTAAAATACTCGCCCAACACCAGTCGTGACTAGTAAAACAATCGCCCAACACCAGTCGTGACTAGTGAAACACTCGCCCAACACCAGTCGTGACTAGTGAAACACTCGCCCAACAACAGTCGTGACTAGTAAAAAACTAGCCCAACACCAGCCGTGACTAGTAAAATACTCGCCCAACACCAGTCGAAACTAGTAAAACACTAGCCCAACACCAGACGTGACTAGTAAAACACTCGCCCAACACCAGTCGTGACTAGTAAAACACTCGCCCAACACCAGTTGTGACTAGTAAAACACTCGCCCAACACCAGTCGTGACTAGTAAAACACTCGCCCAACACCAGTCATGACTAGTAAAACACTCGCCTGACATCAGTCGTGACTAGTATAAAACTCGCCTGACATCAGTCGTGACTAGTAAAACACTCGCCCAACACCAGTTGTGACTAGTAAAACACTCGCCCAACACCAGTCATGACTAGTATAACACTAGCCCAACACATGTCATGACTAGTGAAACACTAGCCCAACCCCAGTTGTGACTAGTAAAACACTAGCCCAACACCAGACGTGACTAGTAAAATACTCGCCCAACACCAGTTGCGACTAGTAAAACACTAGTTCAACACCAGACGTGACTAGTAAAAGACTAATCAAATCAAATCAAATCAAATCATTTATTTGCTTGAATATGGGTAGGTACATGAGGTGATACATAATTACAACAGTTCTTTAAACCATATCCTACCTTACTAGGTTTGCAAATATCTAATACAATAAAATATACACATTCTTATAAACACGCCTTCTTTCCATTGGGTCAGGCCTGGTTAGGCAGAAAACTACAGAACGCCACCTGCTACGATCCTTACAGACTACCTCAGCCTCGCTCACGTTCACAGATCTGGTTGTACACGCACGGTTACGAGAAATATTTATTACATTAATCCATGATTTGAATACATACATCACATTAAACATTATCTATATCATATATTATTATTGACATTATTAATTATTTAATTATATTAGCATTGTTTAATTTAAAAATTTAGTTACATTTATCATTTAAATAATCATTAACATTATAATATGCTTTATTGATCAAAAAAATCTTTAATTTATTTTTAAATGATATAAAATTATTTGCCTCCTTTATATTATTCGGTAATTTATTATATATTCTAGGACCCATACAAAATGCACTTTTGTCAAACATAACCGTTCTATGGCGTATTGCTCGAAGTGTACTGGCAAGCCTGGTACTTTTTAAAGTTTCATATTTATTTATATTATTTCTAATGTCTAATGCTAGTTCATAGATATACAACGATGGGAATGTCAGTATTTTTAAATTTATAAAATGTGGTTTACATGTATCTGTAGGTTTTAATGCACATATTGCCCGGATACATTTCTTTTGGGCTTTGAAGACTGTTTCTCTCTCAGTGGCATTCCCCCAAAACATTACACCATATCTTAGTGTCGAACCAACGTAAGCATGGTAAGCAGATAGAAGTGCACTTTGATTTACCACTTTACGAAGCATATAGATGGCGTATGAATAACGACTTAATTTTGTACATACTTGTTCAATATGTGTCCTCCATGTCATGTCTGAGTCTATGTGTAGTCCAAGAAATTTTGTTGTGTGTATTTTTTCTATGTCTATTTGTTCATAATTTATATTTAATGTACTTAGTTTTGAATTTTTATTCTTGAAAGTCATTATAAATGTTTTAGTTAAGTTTATTTTAAGTTCATTTAAATTTAGCCAGTTAACTATAGATGATAGCGTATAGTTAATTTCATGTTCATGTGTCGTAAGATCTTCAGATACAACTATCGCTGTACTATCGTCAGCATACAGAACCATAGAGGATTTGATGGATTTGGGGAGGTCGTTGATATAAATAATAAACAGAAGAGGACCTAAAATACTCCCCTGTGGTACACCCTTGCAGACTTTTATCGGTGTTGACAAGTGTTTTTTTTCGACTTTTGTGTTATTTGAAATGCTAGAAATCTCCGTTTGCTGTTCTCTGTTGCTTAAATATGATTTAATGAGATCTCTAGCGTTTCCTCGTATTCCGTACGCTTCTAATTTATTTATTAATATTTTATGATTGACGCAATCAAAGGCCTTCGTCATATCCATGTAAAGTGCTGAGACATGTTTTTTACTATCCATGCCCCTTAGTACCGTTTTGAGGAAAGTGTAAAATGCGTTGTTAATTGATTTATTTTTCCTGAAACCCATTTGTTCTTCCGCGAGGATGTTATTTTTTTCCTAGTTATATAAATTGTTATATATGACTTTTTCAAAAACTTTTGATAAGATGGGTATTAGAGATATTGGTCTATAACAATTCATATTTTCTCTATCTTGCTTTTTAAATATTGGAATGACAACGGATAATTTTAATTTTGTTGGAAAAACCCCATCTTCAATGCATCTATTAATTATATGACACAGAACTGGCGCTATTATTTCCGCCACTACCTTAATAATTTTAGTACATATTCCATCATACCCCGCACTATTTGTATTTTTTAGGGATTTTATAATCTGAACAATATTCTCTGGGGTACACGGGCTCATGAAGATTGAGTTTGAATTATTATATGTAATTTTATAATGGGGGTTTTGGTTAATAAAATGTTTACTTGATACTTGAGTTGTAAAAAATTTGTTGAATTCATTAGCTATAGCAATTGGATCTGTGATTGGTATATTGTTTACGTTTATTTTATCAATTTTTTCTTTTAATTGCTGGTGGGCACTTGTTTTATAATTATTTATAACCTTCCACGTAGCTTTCGCTTTATTTACTGAGGTTTTAATATAATAATCGTTTTGAGATTTTTGGGTTAATTGAATTATTGTTTTTAATCTTTTGTTATATACTTTGTATGAATCTTTAAATAGTTGGCTTGGTGATTTCCTATATTTCCAAAGTAATTGACGTTTACGCTTGGAGCAGACTCTGATACCTTTTGATATCCAATGAGGTCGTTTGTGTGTAGGGACTTTGACTTTTATTAAAGGAAAACAGAGATCATAGAATAATCTTAATAAATCATGGAATTTGCTAAAAGCTTCATCTGCTGTTTCTGCATTGTAAACTTCATCAAAGGCGAGATTTTGGATACATTCAACGAACTTATCTATGTTAGAGACACTATAGTCTCGTTTATTTGTGTACCAATGCGTTATATTGAAGTTTTCTTTGACTGGATATTGCAGCAGTTGAGCAGTATGATCCGACAGCGCTAGTTCTAGTATATCATACCTGGAGCCCCTTTTATTACAAATAAAGTTGTCAATACATGTTTTACTACTTAATCGCGTGGGTTCATTAATCATTAGTTTAAGGTTATAGCTAGCCAGTAGTTGCTCCAGTTCTATTACCATTTTATCTCTTTTTAGTGTATTGATATTAAAGTCACCACATAGAATAATTTTCTTATTTTGTAAACAAGTTTTGTTAAGTATTTCGTTCAATTTAGCAAAAAATATGTTTACCATTTCTAGTTTATTGCTGGGGGGTCTGTAAATGTTGATTATAATAATATTATGGTCTAGGAGTTCAATGGCACTACACTCTAAAATGTTTCTAACAGTATGTTCCTTTATATCATAGATTTTAGCCCTTTGATTATTACGTACTAATATGCACGCCCCTCCATTTCTACTGTGCCTAGAATAAGATGAAACCAATGAGTAATTGGGAATTTTCAGAGAATAAGTATCCTCGTTTATCATATTATGTTCCGTGATACAAAGGACATCAACATGTTTATTGTTACGGCTCAACTCGTCTAAGTGTAACGAAAGTTCATCTGATTTACTTATTAGACGATTGATGTTCTGATGTAATATAAATAAATAATTATACACGAAAAAAATTGTTATCTTTCGGTGAAATCGATGGAGTACAACATTCAGAAACTGTGGTCACTATAGTTTGGTTTTCATTTTCATTTTGTTCATGTTTGCTATTTGGGGTATTATTTTGGTTAATATTTTCATAAATGAAGTCTGTTTGTGTGGAACTATTCACCATACTTTTTTGAGTGGCGGACATTTTTGTATTATTGTATGTAATTAATTTTAACTTATAATCTATACGCAATATCTCTCTTAACCAAGATCTGCATAAATTGAGACTAAAGTGCATGCCTCTTGGTAAATGCTTTTCAAAATCTAAGTCTAGGTACTGTACATTGTTAAATTTGCTACATATAAACTTCAGTTCATAGTTAAGTTTCTTAATGTTTAGGAACCTATTGTATGGAATTTCCGTGAAGATCACGTTTGTGTTTGTTACAGATTCAAGCCATTTCATAGTGCTAAATTGAAATTCACGTGGGTTTACATCGTTTGTTCCGCCAGCTATAACTATGTATTCGTCCTTAGTTAACTCTAGAATTTCACTTTTAAAGCTGTCCAACACATTTCGTAGTCTTGCTCCTTGTTTCCACATACACTTTACGTAATAATCATCTCCAACCAAACGTTGTAATATATTCTGGACCATTTTCCCTTGATGATCTGCCATAATTATAATGCCCTTTCGCCTTTTTAGTGACGCTTCTTTATCACTCAATGTAATATTTCTAGGAGACTCAATGTTGATATCATGATTTGATAGTTTTTTGTGAATGTTAGTTTCTTTCCCACTGCCCGCTATTTCTGGTTGTTCAGGAAGAATTACCATTTGCCGAGTCTGTAGATCGGTAGTATTGTTAAACGGTATTTTAGGCGTGCTCATGTTAAAAGTTTTAAGTTTTTTTGAATGAGTTATCTTGTTTCCTGAGTCCGGTGTTCGTAATATTAAACTGTCTGATATTCCTACTTTTTTATAAACATCTATCAACTTCTTGCATTTTTCTAATTCTTTTTTTAAAGCAGTGTTTTCATAATTCAAGTTTTCTATTTCTTGATTAGCAGTTCGTAATTCCTCTTTTAACTGGTTTATTTCACATTGTTTTTCGCTTGTACTTTGATTCTCAATTGAAGTATCCGGTAGACTGTGAATTGTTGTTTCAAACATTGAATTTGATAGAGTAGTATTGCTGTTGCCTAATGAACTTGAACGCTGTCGTTGTTGTTTTCGAATTGTAATATTATCTGTAGAACTATTCTCCATAATTTAAATCAACTTTACGGCTGTGTTTGTTATTTTATTTTAAAAATTCTATAAATCACAAAAAGTCGGCTCTTGAATGCTCTTAGTTTCGAACCCTCGATCCGTGATACGAGTCTTGCAGCGCCTTACGCCTCTACGCCACGGAAGTATGTACTTTCTAATTTGAATTTGTAGATCGCTTGCTAAAGCTTATATCTAACTTTTATTGTCAGTGGGTAGATTTAGTTGTGGTGAACAAAGAAATATTTTTTTTTTTTAACGTTTTTTGTTTAGCGTAATTAAATCACTCTTCACTTTTAGCCACTTATTTAATCGTTAAGAACGTAGATTTCACTGCCCTTATTGTGTTAATTTTGTTTGTTACAAAACTGTTTTAAAGATCACTTAATTTTGTTTGTTACAAAACTGTTTTAAAGGTCACTTGAGTCACTGATTATTTTTGTTGTTATATCACTATTATTGTTTTATTTTGGCTAATAACAAGTTGGATGCTCCATCATAGCGTTATAACTATCATTATTACACTTTTGTCGAATGACATGAGCTTTGGATATTTTTAAATGATTTAAATACATAGAGCTGTGTTGACTGTGCGCGAGCGAGAGCCCGAGATCAATCAACTAGCCTGACACCAGTCGTGACTAGTAAAACACTCGCCCAACAACAGTCGTGACTAGTAAAAAACTAGCCCAACACCAGTCGCGACTAGTATAAAACTCGCCTGACATCAGTCGTGACTAGTGTAGTGAAACACACGTAGGTTGGTTAAACACTGGTTTATTTACGGACACCCTCACATACAATTATCTTATGTTGACATACCGTCAGACTACTTAATATACTACATCTCTTCCCTTCTTAGAAAACAATGCCAAATTTTATTACATATTTAAATAACTAAAGTATAAAACTAATAATTGTTATGTACATGAATGTTGTTTGCTGAACTTACAAACTGTTTAGGTATAAATAACAACTGCTGGTAACCAACTGTCATTAACATTTATCTGTGATATATTTATTTAAATTTTATTACTACTTAGCCTATTGTAACCCTTCCTATTCACGACCTAAAAAAAGATTGGTCAACATTCGTACAGTTCTTTCCTTAGACCTTTCAATAGGAACCGCTAATGGTGAAGATGTAGACGAATGATCGTGAGTATTACCTGGACTTTCATATTCACCACTCTCATCGAGCAGTGCCGACTGATTGTTGCTAGCTGGACTTGTCTGCGCTTGGGTTGGGACTTCATCCTGCGCCCTTTGTCTACGTCTACGGACACCCGTCGCTGTCACCACACTTGGTGCCTTGTTACCTTCTATAACACAGTCTGTTGGTTGTCGCGCTGACTTCCCTACTCTTTGTGTTGACCCTGCTGTACGCATAATCAACTGACTTCGTGTTCGCCGATAGCGGCCACCGCGTTCGTATTCTACAATATACGAGCGTGGTTGTGATGTACGTGCCACTATTGTTACCAGTTTCCTGTCGCCGTTACTGGTCAAAATTGCCTTATCACCTGATGACAGGCGTTTTAGTGTGTTCGCCGTTTTGTCATGAGTGAATTTCTCAGGCGAAAAATTTACGCGTCTAGGCTGAAAACGCCATGCTGCGTTACAGATAATGCAACGATTTTTTTTTCTTAGAATTAAAGAGACGTGAATCTAAATGAAGCCACTTAAATTATATTTATTAGACTATTACTTTTTAAGAAAAAAATCAGTAAGTGTCGAATTATCAATTTCTGTGTCTTGTCCACAATCACTTTCATACACATCATTTACCTCTCAGGAAGATATTCTCCAACATATATATGAAAAAGTATTTTGATTGCGTGAAGTAATAATTGACCTACAAGAAACTAATTATTTTTGAATTTTTAGACTCATAATTAATGAGTACATGTCAAAGGTAGTTTTGTCCGAGCGAAATTACCAATTCCTGTGGTCATTTTGTTTCGCCGTCCTGAGCTTCCACCAATGGGTTTAAGCGAACGATAAATCCCTGCCCGACAACAGGCAGTGGTGCGCTTACGCATAGACTGTTTAATCTATGACCATATCGCCACGTCTTCCCGCCAAAAATGTAAACATGTGATTTCAGTTTACTCGGAACAAAATTTTGCAATTTCGGTGATCAGGTTTTAAAAAGATTTTATCAAGAAATAAAAATATCACTCTTATGCATGCTAAGTAGTCTTTGGTACACATTTATGATTATAGAAAACAATAGTCATAGCCTTGATAGTTTCGTGTAATTTTAAAAAAATAGCCACGTTTCCAATTTTTGTGGGCCAATTTCTGTGGTTTCCGTGGCATCTCGGTGTCCACGGAAATTGCAAAACTCCACAGAAATTAACGCTTTAGTGGAAGGTCTTCAAAAAACCGTCACATGTGTTAAAATAAAGATTTTCTTGACTATGAAGTGAATGAAAAGGATTGACTTTTGCCAAAAGTCCTAAAATGTTTCCCAGGATCTATAAAGATCCATCAGATCGTTTGGGCAAAAACATCCAAAGCACTTGCAATGCGATCACGGTCTTGCACTATGAAAACTGTCTATAAAACATTATAAAATGCATTCATGGAAAGCATTTAGGTTTCTATGAATTGCCAATAGAAAACCCAGATAATACAACGGTCGTTCAACCTGTGTCAAAACCAAATTCATCAACAATTCACAGATTTAAAGGATCTGAATTATTTTGCTTTGAAACCAAGAACATACCTCAAGATAAGGCTATCAAATCAGCTGACGCTTCACATGAAGACTTGGACAATATAGACCACAGAACACTATACTCCTAAGCGGAGATATACGAGGGGCGGCTGATAAGTTCGCGGCCTAGGGTACTTAATGAAAGAAAGGTTTAGTTTTTTAATTTTTATTTTTCAATATAATACCCCTCAAGTGAAATACACTTCTCACGTCGTGAATACAATGCCTTTAAACCATTGAAATAATATTCTGAATATTTCTCTTGAAAATGGCTCTCCACGGCCGACTTCATCTCACTGTCATCCGAAAATCTTCGCCCCCGTAACTCCTTTTTCAATCTAAAAAAAAGGAAAAAGTCACTGGGAGCCAGGTCCGGACTATATGGGGAATGGTCAATTTCTGCGAACCCAGTGGCTTTTAAGGCATCCCTCGCAACGCAAGCGGTGTGAACGGGCGCATTGTCTTCCAGAAACAACACTCCACGCGTCAACTTGCCACGTCTCTTCTGTACGACTGCTTCACGTGCCTGACTCAATAAATTGGCGTAGTATTGACCATTCATAGTAGTTCCTTTATGCAAGTAATCAATTAATAAATTCCCTCGCTATCCCAGAAAATGTTCGCCATAATCTTAGAGCTGCATAGACTCTTGTTTGGACTCCGGATCATACTGACGAATCCAGGTTTCGTCTACTGTCACAATGCGGTTACAAATTTCGTCCAAATCTTCTGACACAACTCCATAAAATCCTTACAACTCGACAGTCATCGTTGTTTGTCGAGTGGTGTGAGCATTCGCGGTACCCAACGCGCACTAATTTTTTTCATGTGTAAATTTTGGTGTAAACTTTCTCCGATTCTTTCTTTACTAATCTGTAACTCTTCAGCTATCTGCCACAATTTCTTCGATCGGCCAATGCTAATTTTTCAACTTTTTGCACATTTTCTTCGGTCACTAGAGTCACAGGTCGGCCCGAGCGGGGGTCGTCTTGATAGCTCTTTCTTCCTTGTTGAAAAAGCCGAGCCCATTTTTTTACCATGGTATATGATGGCCCGGAATCCTGAAGAACCGATGACATTTCTTCAAATATGTCTTTCGGCGAGTTTCCTTTTTTTACAAGGAATTTAATCACTGCGCGGTGCAAAAACCACTACAGATAATGATGCTCACGTTGAACATTCCAAAGAATTAGGTATTAAAACAAATAAATATTTTGACATTTTTGATAGTGATGATGAAAATATTTTCTGAAGATTTTGCCATGTTTTATTTGTTTAAATTTCTTAATAATTATTACAGTTATCTAAAAGTTGATTGATGTCTAACATCATTATTTTTTTTTCTAGTTTATCTTGAGAGCGATGGCTTTTATTGAGCCGCTCTTATGATTATTAAATTACTTGTTAATTTGTAATTTTGATACGCGTAAGGTATCAAAATTAATGCTAACTGATTGACTGTGCATTTTTAGTTTAAAGATTACCTATACCTCTAACTATTTGAAAATATAAGAAGTTTTGTTTGATTTTAAGAAGAAATTTGTATTTTGTCCACAAAGATATTATTATTTAGGGTTTTTTTTTTAATTAATTTCAAATTAATCATTATATTAATGAGAATTTGTGATAATATTTTAAGTTTTAGTTTCGGTACTTACTTTAATAAATACGTAAGTTTTACCCCATCAAAACCATCATTACCAAAAACATAATCATCTGATGTTTTTACTGCTATGACAGGGTAAAATTTACTTATTGTTAATTTGATGAAAATACTCCTTGATTGTTAATTTTGTAAGACTATTTCTTTTTATAAATGCTTATTTAAAATTATTCGTATTATTTTAGTTTTTTAATTAAACCTTATCTTTATCTACATATTACTAAAATTCATTTTTAGTAATTCACTATTTCCGAGTACAATTTCTGTGTCACCAATACAATTTCTGTGTCACCAATACAATTTCGGTGGCAATAATAAAATTTCTGTGGCTCGCAAATTTCGGTGGCCCAAATAACTCTCTAGTAATATATAATTATATAATCCCCTTTTATAAAATGTATATAAAATGTGGATATGTTGCGTTTTATTGTTACAGTTTTTTACAAAACCTGAAAATGAAAATGTCCATGGAAATTAGGTAAAAATTCGAGTTGTTGAAATTGACTCTCATAATTTATTTTAATTTGTTTCCTGTTTGTCATTATTCTTTTGTAGTTCTGGTCGTTATCTACCTTCTCCGTTAGCAACTTAGCACTAGCAGGTAACCTGGTTTTTAAACGTCTACCCATTAACATCTGTGCAGGTGAGTCTATATTATGGCGTGGTGTTGCCCTGAAATTTAACAGTGCCAAGTTAAAATCCTGACCCGAATCCACACATTTCTTTAATAAGTTTTTAACTGTCTGTACGGTTCTTTCGCTTTTTCCGTTTGACTGTGGATAATGCGGTGATGCCGTCTCATGCCGTATTTCCCATTCGCTCATAAACTTTTTAAACTCCTGTGAGCTATAAGCCCGTCCATTATCACTCAACAGTTCCGCTGGTATTCCGTGCCGCGAGAACTGTTCTTTCATAAAAGTAATTACCTGTCTTGAACTGACACTCGACAACTGCCCGACCTCAACATAAAAACTAGCCCAACACCAGCCGTGACTAGTAAAATACTCGCCCAACACCAGCCGTGACTAGTAAAATACTCGCCCAACACCAGTCGCGACTAGTAAAACACTAGTTCAACACCAGACGTGACTAGTAAAAGACTAGCCTGACACCAGTCGTGACTAGTAAAACACTCGCCCAACACCAGTCGTGACTAGTAAAACACTCGCCCAAAACCAGTCGTGACTAGTAAAACACTCGCCCAACACCAGTCGTGACTAGTAAAACACTCGCCCAACACCAATCGCGACTAGTAAAAAACTCGCCTGACACCAGTCGTGACTAGTAAAACACTAGTTCAACACCAGACGTGACTAGTAAAAGACTAGCCTGACACCAGTCGTGACTAGTAAAACACTCGCCCAACACCAGTCGTGACTAGTAAAACACTCGCCCAACACCAATCGCGACCAGTAAAAAACTCGCCTGACACCAGTCGTGACTAGTAAAACACTCGCCCAACACCAGTCGCGACTAGTAAAACACTCGCCCAACACCAGTCGTGACTAGTAAAGCACTCGTCCAACACCAATCGCGACTAGTAAAAAACTCGCCTGACACCAGTCGTGACTAGTAAAACACTCGCCCAACACCAGTCGTGACTAGTAAAACACTCGCCCAACACCAGTCGTGACTAGTAAAACACTCGCCCAACAACAGTCGTGACTAGTAAAAAACTAGCCCAATACCAGCCGTGACCAGTAAAATACTCGCCCAACACCAGTCGTGACTAGTAAAACACTCGCCCAACACCAGTCGTGACTAGTAAAACACTCGCCCAACACCAATCGCGACTAGTAAAAAACTCGCCTGACACCAGTCGTGACTAGTAAAACACTCGCCCAACACCAGTCGCGACTAGTATAAAACTCGCCTGACATCAGTCGTGACTAGTAAAACACTCGCCCAGTACCAGTCGTGACTAGTAAAACACTCGCCCAACAACAGTCGTGACTAGTAAAAAACTAGCCCAACACCAGCCGTGACTAGTAAAACACTCGCCCAACACCAGTCGCGACTAGTATAAAACTCGCCTGACATCAGTCGTGACTAGTAAAACACTCGCCCAAGACCAGTCGCGACTAGTATAAAACTCGCCTGACATCAAACGTGACTAGTACAACACTCGCCCAACACCAGTCGCGACTAGTAAAAAACTCGCCTGGCACCAGTCGTGACTAGTAAAACACTCGCCCAACACCAGTCGTGACTAGTAAAACACTCGCCCAACACCAGTCGTGACTAGTAAAACACTCGCCCAACAACAGTCGTGACTAGTAAAAAACCAGCCCAACACCAGCCGTGACCAGTAAAATACTCGCCCAACACCAGTCGTGACTAGTAAAACACTCGCCCAACACCAGTCGTGACTAGTAAAACACTCGCCCAACACCAATCGCGACTAGTAAAAAACTCGCCTGACACCAGTCGTGACTAGTAAAACACTCGCCCAACACCAGTTGTGACTAGTAAAACACTCGCCAACACCAGTTGTGACTAGTAAAACACTCGCCCAACACCAATCGCGACTAGTAAAAAACTCGCCTGACACCAGTCGTGACTAGTAAAACACTCGCCCAAAACCAGTCGTGACTAGTAAAACACTCGCCCAACACCAGTCGTGACTAGTAAAACACTCGCCCAACACCAATCGCGACTAGTAAAAAACTCGCCTGACACCAGTCGTGACTAGTAAAACACTCGCCCAACACCAGTCGCGACTAGTAAAACACTAGTTCAACACCAGACGTGACTAGTAAAAGACTAGCCTAACACCAGTCGTGACTAGTAAAACACTCGCCCAACACCAGTCGTGACTAGTAAAACACTCGCCCAACAACAGTCGTGACTAGTAAAAAACTAGCCTGACACCAGTCGTGACTAGTAAAACACTCGCCCAACACCAGTCGTGACTAGTAAAACACTCGCCCAACACCAGTCGCGACTAGTATAAAACTCGCCTGACACCAGTCGTGACTAGTAAAACACTCGCCCAAAACCAGTCGTGACTAGTAAAACACTCGCCCAACACCAGTCGTGACTAGTAAAACACTCGCCCAACACCAATCGCGACTAGTAAAAAACTCGCCTGACACCAGTCGTGACTAGTAAAACACTCGCCCAACACCAGTCGTGACTAGTAAAACACTCGCCCAACACCAGTCGTGACTAGTAAAACACTCGCCCAACACCAGTCGCGACAAGTATAAAACTCGCCTGACATCAAACGTGACTAGTGAAACACTCGCCCAACACCAGTCGCGACTAGTAAAAGACTAGCCTGACACCAGTCGTGACTAGTAAAACACTCGCCCAACACCAGTTGTGACTAGTAAAACACTCGCCCAACACCAGTTGTGACTAGTAAAACACTCGCCCAACACCAATCGCGACTAGTAAAAAACTCGCCTGACACCAGTCGTGACTAGTAAAACACTCGCCCAACACCAGTCGCGACAAGTATAAAACTCGCCTGACATCAAACGTGACTAGTGAAACACTCGCCCAACACCAGTCGCGACTAGTAAAAGACTAGCCCAACACCAGCCGTGACCAGTAAAATACTCGCCCAACACCAGTCGTGACTAGTAAAACACTCGCCCAACACCAATCGCGACTAGTAAAAAACTCGCCTGACACCAGTCGTGACTAGTAAAACACTCGCCCAACACCAGTCGTGACTAGTAAAACACTCGCCCAACACCAGTTGTGACTAGTAAAACACTCGCCCAACACCAGTTGTGACTAGTAAAACACTCGCCCAACACCAATCGCGACTAGTAAAAAACTCGCCTGACACCAGTCGTGACTAGTAAAACACTCGCCCAAAACCAGTCGTGACTAGTAAAACACTCGCCCAACACCAGTCGTGACTAGTAAAACACTCGCCCAACACCAATCGCGACTAGTAAAAAACTCGCCTGACACCAGTCGTGACTAGTAAAACACTCGCCCAACACCAGTCGCGACTAGTAAAACACTAGTTCAACACCAGACGTGACTAGTAAAAGACTAGCCTAACACCAGTCGTGACTAGTAAAACACTCGCCCAACACCAGTCGTGACTAGTAAAACACTCGCCCAACAACAGTCGTGACTAGTAAAAAACTAGCCTGACACCAGTCGTGACTAGTAAAACACTCGCCCAACACCAGTCGTGACTAGTAAAACACTCGCCCAACACCAGTCGTGACTAGTAAAACACTCGCCCAACACCAGTCGCGACTAGTATAAAACTCGCCTGACACCAGTCGTGACTAGTAAAACACTCGCCCAACACCAGTCGTGACTAGTAAAAAACTCGCCTGACACCAGTCGTGACTAGTAAAACACTCGCCCAACAACAGTCGTGACTAGTAAAAAACTAGCCCAACACCAGCCGTGACCAGTAAAATACTCGCCCAACACCAGTCGTGACTAGTAAAACACTCGCCCAACACCAATCGCGACTAGTAAAAAACTCGCCTGACACCAGTCGTGACTAGTAAAACACTCGCCCAAAACCAGTCGTGACTAGTAAAACACTCGCCCAACACCAGTCGTGACTAGTAAAACACTCGCCCAACAACAGTCGTGACTAGTAAAAAACTAGCCCAACACCAGCCGTGACCAGTAAAATACTCGCCCAACACCAGTCGTGACTAGTAAAACACTCGCCCAACACCAATCGCGACTAGTAAAAAACTCGCCTGACACCAGTCGTGACTAGTAAAACACTCGCCCAAAACCAGTCGTGACTAGTAAAACACTCGCCCAACACCAGTCGTGACTAGTAAAACACTCGCCCAACACCAATCGCGACTAGTAAAAAACTCGCCTGACACCAGTCGTGACTAGTAAAACACTCGCCCAACACCAGTCGTGACTAGTAAAAAACTAGCCCAACACCAGCCGTGACCAGTAAAATACTCGCCCAACACCAGTCGTGACTAGTAAAACACTCGCCCAACACCAATCGCGACTAGTAAAAAACTCGCCTGACACCAGTCGTGACTAGTAAAACACTCGCCCAAAACCAGTCGTGACTAGTAAAACACTCGCCCAACACCAGTCGTGACTAGTAAAACACTCGCCCAACACCAATCGCGACTAGTAAAAAACTCGCCTGACACCAGTCGTGACTAGTAAAACACTCGCCCAACACCAGTCGTGACTAGTAAAAAACTAGCCCAACACCAGCCGTGACCAGTAAAATACTCGCCCAACACCAGTCGTGACTAGTAAAACACTCGCCCAACACCAATCGCGACTAGTAAAAAACTTGCCTGACACCAGTCGTGACTAGTAAAACACTCGCCCAACACCAGTCGTGACTAGTAAAACACTCGCCCAACACCAGTCGCGACAAGTATAAAACTCGCCTGACATCAAACGTGACTAGTGAAACACTCGCCCAACACCAGTCGCGACTAGTAAAAGACTAGCCCAACACCAGCCGTGACCAGTAAAATACTCGCCCAACACCAGTCGTGACTAGTAAAACACTCGCCCAACACCAATCGCGACTAGTAAAAAACTCGCCTGACACCAGTCGTGACTAGTAAAACACTCGCCCAACACCAGTCGTGACTAGTAAAACACTCGCCCAACACCAGTCGCGACAAGTATAAAACTCGCCTGACATCAAACGTGACTAGTGAAACACTCGCCCAACACCAGTCGCGACTAGTAAAAGACTAGCCTGACACCAGTCGTGACTAGTAAAACACTCGCCCAACACCAGTTGTGACTAGTAAAACACTCGCCCAACACCAGTTGTGACTAGTAAAACACTCGCCCAACACCAATCGCGACTAGTAAAAAACTCGCCTGACACCAGTCGTGACTAGTAAAACACTCGCCCAAAACCAGTCGTGACTAGTAAAACACTCGCCCAACACCAGTCGTGACTAGTAAAACACTCGCCCAACACCAATCGCGACTAGTAAAAAACTCGCCTGACACCAGTCGTGACTAGTAAAACACTCGCCCAACACCAGTCGCGACTAGTAAAACACTAGTTCAACACCAGACGTGACTAGTAAAAGACTAGCCTAACACCAGTCGTGACTAGTAAAACACTCGCCCAACACCAGTCGTGACTAGTAAAACACTCGCCCAACAACAGTCGTGACTAGTAAAAAACTAGCCTGACACCAGTCGTGACTAGTAAAACACTCGCCCAACACCAGTCGTGACTAGTAAAACACTCGCCCAACACCAGTCGTGACTAGTAAAACACTCGCCCAACACCAGTCGCGACTAGTATAAAACTCGCCTGACACCAGTCGTGACTAGTAAAACACTCGCCCAACACCAGTCGTGACTAGTAAAACACTCGCCCAACACCAGTCGTGACTAGTAAAACACTCGCCCAACAACAGTCGTGACTAGTAAAAAACTAGCCCAACACCAGCCGTGACCAGTAAAATACTCGCCCAACACCAGTCGTGACTAGTAAAACACTCGCCCAACACCAATCGCGACTAGTAAAAAACTCGCCTGACACCAGTCGTGACTAGTAAAACACTCGCCCAAAACCAGTCGTGACTAGTAAAACACTCGCCCAACACCAGTCGTGACTAGTAAAACACTCGCCCAACACCAATCGCGACTAGTAAAAAACTCGCCTGACACCAGTCGTGACTAGTAAAACACTCGCCCAACACCAGTCGTGACTAGTAAAAAACTAGCCCAACACCAGCCGTGACCAGTAAAATACTCGCCCAACACCAGTCGTGACTAGTAAAACACTCGCCCAACACCAATCGCGACTAGTAAAAAACTTGCCTGACACCAGTCGTGACTAGTAAAACACTCGCCCAACACCAGTCGTGACTAGTAAAACACTCGCCCAACACCAGTCGCGACAAGTATAAAACTCGCCTGACATCAAACGTGACTAGTGAAACACTCGCCCAACACCAGTCGCGACTAGTAAAAGACTAGCCTGACACCAGTCGTGACTAGTAAAACACTCGCCCAACACCAGTTGTGACTAGTAAAACACTCGCCAACACCAGTTGTGACTAGTAAAACACTCGCCCAACACCAATCGCGACTAGTAAAAAACTCGCCTGACACCAGTCGTGACTAGTAAAACACTCGCCCAAAACCAGTCGTGACTAGTAAAACACTCGCCCAACACCAGTCGTGACTAGTAAAACACTCGCCCAACACCAATCGCGACTAGTAAAAAACTCGCCTGACACCAGTCGTGACTAGTAAAACACTCGCCCAACACCAGTCGCGACTAGTAAAACACTAGTTCAACACCAGACGTGACTAGTAAAAGACTAGCCTAACACCAGTCGTGACTAGTAAAACACTCGCCCAACACCAATCGCGACTAGTAAAAAACTCGCCTGACACCAGTCGTGACTAGTAAAACACTCGCCCAACACCAGTCGCGACTAGTAAAACACTAGTTCAACACCAGACGTGACTAGTAAAAGACTAGCCTAACACCAGTCGTGACTAGTAAAACACTCGCCCAACACCAGTCGTGACTAGTAAAACACTCGCCCAACAACAGTCGTGACTAATAAAAAACTAGCCTGACACCAGTCGTGACTAGTAAAACACTCGCCCAACACCAGTCGTGACTAGTAAAACACTCGCCCAACACCAGTCGCGACTAGTATAAAACTCGCCTGACACCAGTCGTGACTAGTAAAACACTCGCCCAAAACCAGTCGTGACTAGTAAAACACTCGCCCAACACCAGTCGTGACTAGTAAAACACTCGCCCAACACCAATCGCGACTAGTAAAAAACTCGCCTGACACCAGTCGTGACTAGTAAAACACTCGCCCAACACCAGTCGTGACTAGTAAAACACTCGCCCAACACCAGTCGTGACTAGTAAAACACTCGCCCAACACCAGTCGCGACAAGTATAAAACTCGCCTGACATCAAACGTGACTAGTGAAACACTCGCCCAACACCAGTCGCGACTAGTAAAAGACTAGCCTGACACCAGTCGTGACTAGTAAAACACTCGCCCAACACCAGTTGTGACTAGTAAAACACTCGCCCAACACCAGTTGTGACTAGTAAAACACTCGCCCAACACCAATCGCGACTAGTAAAAAACTCGCCTGACACCAGTCGTGACTAGTAAAACACTCGCCCAAAACCAGTCGTGACTAGTAAAACACTCGCCCAACACCAGTCGTGACTAGTAAAACACTCGCCCAACACCAATCGCGACTAGTAAAAAACTCGCCTGACACCAGTCGTGACTAGTAAAACACTCGCCCAACACCAGTCGCGACTAGTAAAACACTAGTTCAACACCAGACGTGACTAGTAAAAGACTAGCCTAACACCAGTCGTGACTAGTAAAACACTCGCCCAACACCAGTCGTGACTAGTAAAACACTCGCCCAACAACAGTCATGACTAGTAAAAAACTAGCCTGACACCAGTCGTGACTAGTAAAACACTCGCCCAACACCAGTCGTGACTAGTAAAACACTCGCCCAACACCAGTCGTGACTAGTAAAACACTCGCCCAACACCAGTCGCGACTAGTATAAAACTCGCCTGACACCAGTCGTGACTAGTAAAACACTCGCCCAACACCAGTCGTGACTAGTAAAAAACTCGCCTGACACCAGTCGTGACTAGTAAAACACTCGCCCAACAACAGTCGTGACTAGTAAAAAACTAGCCCAACACCAGCCGTGACCAGTAAAATACTCGCCCAACACCAGTCGTGACTAGTAAAACACTCGCCCAACACCAATCGCGACTAGTAAAAAACTCGCCTGACACCAGTCGTGACTAGTAAAACACTCGCCCAAAACCAGTCGTGACTAGTAAAACACTCGCCCAACACCAGTCGTGACTAGTAAAACACTCGCCCAACAACAGTCGTGACTAGTAAAAAACTAGCCCAACACCAGCCGTGACCAGTAAAATACTCGCCCAACACCAGTCGTGACTAGTAAAACACTCGCCCAACACCAATCGCGACTAGTAAAAAACTCGCCTGACACCAGTCGTGACTAGTAAAACACTCGCCCAAAACCAGTCGTGACTAGTAAAACACTCGCCCAACACCAGTCGTGACTAGTAAAACACTCGCCCAACACCAATCGCGACTAGTAAAAAACTCGCCTGACACCAGTCGTGACTAGTAAAACACTCGCCCAACACCAGTCGTGACTAGTAAAAAACTAGCCCAACACCAGCCGTGACCAGTAAAATACTCGCCCAACACCAGTCGTGACTAGTAAAACACTCGCCCAACACCAATCGCGACTAGTAAAAAACTTGCCTGACACCAGTCGTGACTAGTAAAACACTCGCCCAACACCAGTCGTGACTAGTAAAACACTCGCCCAACACCAGTCGCGACAAGTATAAAACTCGCCTGACATCAAACGTGACTAGTGAAACACTCGCCCAACACCAGTCGCGACTAGTAAAAGACTAGCCCAACACCAGCCGTGACCAGTAAAATACTCGCCCAACACCAGTCGTGACTAGTAAAACACTCGCCCAACACCAATCGCGACTAGTAAAAAACTCGCCTGACACCAGTCGTGACTAGTAAAACACTCGCCCAACACCAGTCGTGACTAGTAAAACACTCGCCCAACACCAGTCGCGACAAGTATAAAACTCGCCTGACATCAAACGTGACTAGTGAAACACTCGCCCAACACCAGTCGCGACTAGTAAAAGACTAGCCTGACACCAGTCGTGACTAGTAAAACACTCGCCCAACACCAGTTGTGACTAGTAAAACACTCGCCCAACACCAGTTGTGACTAGTAAAACACTCGCCCAACACCAATCGCGACTAGTAAAAAACTCGCCTGACACCAGTCGTGACTAGTAAAACACTCGCCCAAAACCAGTCGTGACTAGTAAAACACTCGCCCAACACCAGTCGTGACTAGTAAAACACTCGCCCAACACCAATCGCGACTAGTAAAAAACTCGCCTGACACCAGTCGTGACTAGTAAAACACTCGCCCAACACCAGTCGCGACTAGTAAAACACTAGTTCAACACCAGACGTGACTAGTAAAAGACTAGCCTAACACCAGTCGTGACTAGTAAAACACTCGCCCAACACCAGTCGTGACTAGTAAAACACTCGCCCAACAACAGTCGTGACTAGTAAAAAACTAGCCTGACACCAGTCGTGACTAGTAAAACACTCGCCCAACACCAGTCGTGACTAGTAAAACACTCGCCCAACACCAGTCGTGACTAGTAAAACACTCGCCCAACACCAGTCGCGACTAGTATAAAACTCGCCTGACACCAGTCGTGACTAGTAAAACACTCGCCCAACACCAGTCGTGACTAGTAAAACACTCGCCCAACACCAGTCGTGACTAGTAAAACACTCGCCCAACAACAGTCGTGACTAGTAAAAAACTAGCCCAACACCAGCCGTGACCAGTAAAATACTCGCCCAACACCAGTCGTGACTAGTAAAACACTCGCCCAACACCAATCGCGACTAGTAAAAAACTCGCCTGACACCAGTCGTGACTAGTAAAACACTCGCCCAAAACCAGTCGTGACTAGTAAAACACTCGCCCAACACCAGTCGTGACTAGTAAAACACTCGCCCAACACCAATCGCGACTAGTAAAAAACTCGCCTGACACCAGTCGTGACTAGTAAAACACTCGCCCAACACCAGTCGTGACTAGTAAAAAACTAGCCCAACACCAGCCGTGACCAGTAAAATACTCGCCCAACACCAGTCGTGACTAGTAAAACACTCGCCCAACACCAATCGCGACTAGTAAAAAACTTGCCTGACACCAGTCGTGACTAGTAAAACACTCGCCCAACACCAGTCGTGACTAGTAAAACACTCGCCCAACACCAGTCGCGACAAGTATAAAACTCGCCTGACATCAAACGTGACTAGTGAAACACTCGCCCAACACCAGTCGCGACTAGTAAAAGACTAGCCTGACACCAGTCGTGACTAGTAAAACACTCGCCCAACACCAGTTGTGACTAGTAAAACACTCGCCAACACCAGTTGTGACTAGTAAAACACTCGCCCAACACCAATCGCGACTAGTAAAAAACTCGCCTGACACCAGTCGTGACTAGTAAAACACTCGCCCAAAACCAGTCGTGACTAGTAAAACACTCGCCCAACACCAGTCGTGACTAGTAAAACACTCGCCCAACACCAATCGCGACTAGTAAAAAACTCGCCTGACACCAGTCGTGACTAGTAAAACACTCGCCCAACACCAGTCGCGACTAGTAAAACACTAGTTCAACACCAGACGTGACTAGTAAAAGACTAGCCTAACACCAGTCGTGACTAGTAAAACACTCGCCCAACACCAGTCGTGACTAGTAAAACACTCGCCCAACAACAGTCGTGACTAGTAAAAAACTAGCCTGACACCAGTCGTGACTAGTAAAACACTCGCCCAACACCAGTCGTTAAACCATACATCTAGACTAGTAAAACACTCGCCCAACACCAGTCGCGACTAGTATAAAACTCGCCTGACACCAGTCGTGACTAGTAAAACACTCGCCCAACACCAGTCGTGACTAGTAAAACACTCGCCCAACACCAGTCGTGACTAGTAAAACACTCGCCCAACAACAGTCGTGACTAGTAAAAAACTAGCCCAACACCAGCCGTGACCAGTAAAATACTCGCCCAACACCAGTCGTGACTAGTAAAACACTCGCCCAACACCAGTCGTGACTAGTAAAAAACTCGCCTGACACCAGTCGTGACTAGTAAAACACTCGCCCAACAACAGTCGTGACTAGTAAAAAACTAGCCCAACACCAGCCGTGACCAGTAAAATACTCGCCCAACACCAGTCGTGACTAGTAAAACACTCGCCCAACACCAATCGCGACTAGTAAAAAACTCGCCTGACACCAGTCGTGACTAGTAAAACACTCGCCCAAAACCAGTCGTGACTAGTAAAACACTCGCCCAACACCAGTCGTGACTAGTAAAACACTCGCCCAACACCAATCGCGACTAGTAAAAAACTCGCCTGACACCAGTCGTGACTAGTAAAACACTCGCCCAACACCAGTCGCGACTAGTAAAACACTAGTTCAACACCAGACGTGACTAGTAAAAGACTAGCCTAACACCAGTCGTGACTAGTAAAACACTCGCCCAACACCAGTCGTGACTAGTAAAACACTCGCCCAACAACAGTCATGACTAGTAAAAAACTAGCCTGACACCAGTCGTGACTAGTAAAACACTCGCCCAACACCAGTCGTGACTAGTAAAACACTCGCCCAACACCAGTCGTGACTAGTAAAACACTCGCCCAACACCAGTCGCGACTAGTATAAAACTCGCCTGACACCAGTCGTGACTAGTAAAACACTCGCCCAACACCAGTCGTGACTAGTAAAAAACTCGCCTGACACCAGTCGTGACTAGTAAAACACTCGCCCAACAACAGTCGTGACTAGTAAAAAACTAGCCCAACACCAGCCGTGACCAGTAAAATACTCGCCCAACACCAGTCGTGACTAGTAAAACACTCGCCCAACACCAATCGCGACTAGTAAAAAACTCGCCTGACACCAGTCGTGACTAGTAAAACACTCGCCCAAAACCAGTCGTGACTAGTAAAACACTCGCCCAACACCAGTCGTGACTAGTAAAACACTCGCCCAACAACAGTCGTGACTAGTAAAAAACTAGCCCAACACCAGCCGTGACCAGTAAAATACTCGCCCAACACCAGTCGTGACTAGTAAAACACTCGCCCAACACCAATCGCGACTAGTAAAAAACTCGCCTGACACCAGTCGTGACTAGTAAAACACTCGCCCAAAACCAGTCGTGACTAGTAAAACACTCGCCCAACACCAGTCGTGACTAGTAAAACACTCGCCCAACACCAATCGCGACTAGTAAAAAACTCGCCTGACACCAGTCGTGACTAGTAAAACACTCGCCCAACACCAGTCGTGACTAGTAAAAAACTAGCCCAACACCAGCCGTGACCAGTAAAATACTCGCCCAACACCAGTCGTGACTAGTAAAACACTCGCCCAACACCAATCGCGACTAGTAAAAAACTTGCCTGACACCAGTCGTGACTAGTAAAACACTCGCCCAACACCAGTCGTGACTAGTAAAACACTCGCCCAACACCAGTCGCGACAAGTATAAAACTCGCCTGACATCAAACGTGACTAGTGAAACACTCGCCCAACACCAGTCGCGACTAGTAAAAGACTAGCCCAACACCAGCCGTGACCAGTAAAATACTCGCCCAACACCAGTCGTGACTAGTAAAACACTCGCCCAACACCAATCGCGACTAGTAAAAAACTCGCCTGACACCAGTCGTGACTAGTAAAACACTCGCCCAACACCAGTCGTGACTAGTAAAACACTCGCCCAACACCAGTCGCGACAAGTATAAAACTCGCCTGACATCAAACGTGACTAGTGAAACACTCGCCCAACACCAGTCGCGACTAGTAAAAGACTAGCCTGACACCAGTCGTGACTAGTAAAACACTCGCCCAACACCAGTTGTGACTAGTAAAACACTCGCCCAACACCAGTTGTGACTAGTAAAACACTCGCCCAACACCAATCGCGACTAGTAAAAAACTCGCCTGACACCAGTCGTGACTAGTAAAACACTCGCCCAAAACCAGTCGTGACTAGTAAAACACTCGCCCAACACCAGTCGTGACTAGTAAAACACTCGCCCAACACCAATCGCGACTAGTAAAAAACTCGCCTGACACCAGTCGTGACTAGTAAAACACTCGCCCAACACCAGTCGCGACTAGTAAAACACTAGTTCAACACCAGACGTGACTAGTAAAAGACTAGCCTAACACCAGTCGTGACTAGTAAAACACTCGCCCAACACCAGTCGTGACTAGTAAAACACTCGCCCAACAACAGTCGTGACTAGTAAAAAACTAGCCTGACACCAGTCGTGACTAGTAAAACACTCGCCCAACACCAGTCGTGACTAGTAAAACACTCGCCCAACACCAGTCGTGACTAGTAAAACACTCGCCCAACACCAGTCGCGACTAGTATAAAACTCGCCTGACACCAGTCGTGACTAGTAAAACACTCGCCCAACACCAGTCGTGACTAGTAAAACACTCGCCCAACACCAGTCGTGACTAGTAAAACACTCGCCCAACAACAGTCGTGACTAGTAAAAAACTAGCCCAACACCAGCCGTGACCAGTAAAATACTCGCCCAACACCAGTCGTGACTAGTAAAACACTCGCCCAACACCAATCGCGACTAGTAAAAAACTCGCCTGACACCAGTCGTGACTAGTAAAACACTCGCCCAAAACCAGTCGTGACTAGTAAAACACTCGCCCAACACCAGTCGTGACTAGTAAAACACTCGCCCAACACCAATCGCGACTAGTAAAAAACTCGCCTGACACCAGTCGTGACTAGTAAAACACTCGCCCAACACCAGTCGTGACTAGTAAAAAACTAGCCCAACACCAGCCGTGACCAGTAAAATACTCGCCCAACACCAGTCGTGACTAGTAAAACACTCGCCCAACACCAATCGCGACTAGTAAAAAACTTGCCTGACACCAGTCGTGACTAGTAAAACACTCGCCCAACACCAGTCGTGACTAGTAAAACACTCGCCCAACACCAGTCGCGACAAGTATAAAACTCGCCTGACATCAAACGTGACTAGTGAAACACTCGCCCAACACCAGTCGCGACTAGTAAAAGACTAGCCTGACACCAGTCGTGACTAGTAAAACACTCGCCCAACACCAGTTGTGACTAGTAAAACACTCGCCAACACCAGTTGTGACTAGTAAAACACTCGCCCAACACCAATCGCGACTAGTAAAAAACTCGCCTGACACCAGTCGTGACTAGTAAAACACTCGCCCAAAACCAGTCGTGACTAGTAAAACACTCGCCCAACACCAGTCGTGACTAGTAAAACACTCGCCCAACACCAATCGCGACTAGTAAAAAACTCGCCTGACACCAGTCGTGACTAGTAAAACACTCGCCCAACACCAGTCGCGACTAGTAAAACACTAGTTCAACACCAGACGTGACTAGTAAAAGACTAGCCTAACACCAGTCGTGACTAGTAAAACACTCGCCCAACACCAGTCGTGACTAGTAAAACACTCGCCCAACAACAGTCGTGACTAGTAAAAAACTAGCCTGACACCAGTCGTGACTAGTAAAACACTCGCCCAACACCAGTCGTTAAACCATACATCTAGACTAGTAAAACACTCGCCCAACACCAGTCGCGACTAGTATAAAACTCGCCTGACACCAGTCGTGACTAGTAAAACACTCGCCCAACACCAGTCGTGACTAGTAAAACACTCGCCCAACACCAGTCGTGACTAGTAAAACACTCGCCCAACAACAGTCGTGACTAGTAAAAAACTAGCCCAACACCAGCCGTGACCAGTAAAATACTCGCCCAACACCAGTCGTGACTAGTAAAACACTCGCCCAACACCAATCGCGACTAGTAAAAAACTCGCCTGACACCAGTCGTGACTAGTAAAACACTCGCCCAACACCAGTCGTGACTAGTAAAACACTCGCCCAACACCAGTCGCGACAAGTATAAAACTCGCCTGACATCAAACGTGACTAGTAAAACACTCGCCCAACACCAGTCGCGACTAGTAAAAGACTAGCCTGACACCAGTCGTGACTAGTAAAACACTCGCCCAACACCAGTAGTGACTAGTAAAACACTCGCCCAACACCAGTTGTGACTAGTAAAACACTCGCCCAACACCAATCGCGACTAGTAAAAAACTCGCCTGACACCAGTCGTGACTAGTAAAACACTCGCCCAAAACCAGTCGTGACTAGTAAAACACTCGCCCAACACCAGTCGTGACTAGTAAAACACTCGCCCAACACCAATCGCGACTAGTAAAAAACTCGCCTGACACCAGTCGTGACTAGTAAAACACTCGCCCAACACCAGTCGCGACTAGTAAAACACTAGTTCAACACCAGACGTGACTAGTAAAAGACTAGCCTGACACCAGTCGTGACTAGTAAAACACTCGCCCAACACCAGTCGTGACTAGTAAAACACTCGCCCAACACCAATCGCGACTAGTAAAAAACTCGCCTGACACCAGTCGTGACTAGTAAAACACTCGCCCAACACCAGTCGCGACTAGTAAAACACTAGTTCAACACCAGACGTGACTAGTAAAAGACTAGCCTGACACCAGTCGTGACTAGTAAAACACTCGCCCAACACCAGTCGTGACTAGTAAAACACTCGCCCAACACCAGTCGTGACTAGTAAAACACTCGCCCAACACCAGTCGTGACTAGTAAAACACTCGCCCAACACCACTCGTGACTAGTAAAACACTCGCCCAACACCAGTCACGACTAGTATAAAACTCGCCTGACATCAGTCATGACTAGTAAAACACTCGCCCAACACCAGTCACGACTAGTAAAACACTCGCCCAACACCAGTCGCGACTAGTAAAACACTCGCCCAACACCAGTCGCGACTAGTAAAACACTCGCCCAACACCAGTCGTGACTAGTAAAACACTCGCCCAACACCAGTCGTGACTAGTAAAACACTCGCCCAACACCAGTCGTGACTAGTAAAACACTCACCCAACACCAATCGCGACTAGTAAAAAACTCGCCTGGCACCAGTCGTGACTAGTAAAACACTCGCCCAACACCAGTCGTGACTAGTAAAACACTCGCCCAACACCAGTCGTGACTAGTAAAACACTCGCCCAACAACAGTCGTGACTAGTAAAAAACTAGCCTGACACCAGTCGTGACTAGTAAAACACTCGCCCAACACCAGTCGCGACTAGTAAAACACTAGTTCAACACCAGACGTGACTAGTAAAAGACTAGCCTGACACCAGTCGTGACTAGTAAAACACTCGCCCAACACCAGTCGTGACTAGTAAAACACTCGCCCAACACCAGTCGTGACTAGTAAAACACTCGCCCAACACCAATCGCGACTAGTAAAAAAACTCGCCTGACACCAGTCGTGACTAGTAAAACACTCGCCCAACACCAGTCGCGACTAGTAAAACACTCGCCCAACACCAGTCGCGACTAGTAAAACACTCGCCCAACACCAGTCGTGACTAGTAAAACACTCGCTCAACACCAGTCGCGACTAGTAAAACACTCGCCCAACACCAGTCGTGACTAGTAAAACACTCGCCCAACACCAGTCGCGACAAGTAAAACACTCGACCAACACCAGTCGCGACTAGTATAAAACTCGCCTGACATCAAACGTGACTAGTAAAACACTCGCCCAACACCAGTCGCGACTAGTAAAAGACTAGCCTGACACCAGTCGTGACTAGTAAAAGACTAGCTTGACACCAGTCGTGACTAGTAAAACACTCGCCCAACACCAGTCGCGACTAGTAAAACACTAGTTCAACACCAGACGTGACTAGTAAAAGACTAGCCTGACACCAGTCGTGACTAGTAAAACACTCGCCCAACACCAGTCGTGACTAGTAAAACACTCGCCCAACACCAATCGCGACTAGTAAAAAACTCGCCTGACACCAGTCGTGACTAGTAAAACACTCGCCCAACACCAGTCGCGACTAGTAAAACACTAGTTCAACACCAGACGTGACTAGTAAAAGACTAGCCTGACACCAGTCGTGACTAGTAAAACACTCGCCCAACACCAGTCGTGACTAGTAAAACACTCGCCCAACACCAGTCGTGACTAGTAAAACACTCGCCCAACACCAGTCGTGACTAGTAAAACACTCGCCCAACACCACTCGTGACTAGTAAAACACTCGCCCAACACCAGTCACGACTAGTATAAAACTCGCCTGACATCAGTCATGACTAGTAAAACACTCGCCCAACACCAGTCACGACTAGTAAAACACTCGCCCAACACCAGTCGTGACTAGTAAAACACTCGCCCAACACTAGTCGTGACTAGTAAAACACTCGCCCAACACCAGTCGTGACTAGTAAAACACTCGCCCAACACCAGTCGTGACTAGTAAAACACTCGCCCAACACCAGTTGTCACTAGTAAAAGACTAGCCTGACACCAGTCGTGACTAGTAAAACACTCGCCCAACATCAGTCGTGACTAGTAAAACACTCGCCCAACACCAGTCGCGACTAGTAAAACACTCGCCCAACACCAGTCGTGACTAGTAAAACACTCGCCCAACACCAGTCGTGACTAGTAAAACACTCGCCCAACACCAGTCGTGACTAGTAAAACACTCGCCCAACACCAGTTGTCACTAGTAAAAGACTAGCCTGACACCAGTCGTGACTAGTAAAACACTCGCCCAACACCAGTCGCGACTAGTAAAACACTCGCCCAACACCAGTCGCGACTAGTAAAACACTCGCCCAACACCAGTCGTGACTAGTAAAACACTCGCCCAACACCAGTCGTGACTAGTAAAACACTCGCCCAACACCAGTCGTGACTAGTAAAACACTCACCCAACACCAATCGCGACTAGTAAAAAACTCGCCTGGCACCAGTCGTGACTAGTAAAACACTCGCCCAACACCAGTCGTGACTAGTAAAACACTCGCCCAACACCAGTCGTGACTAGTAAAACACTCGCCCAACAACAGTCGTGACTAGTAAAAAACTAGCCCAACACCAGCCGTGACCAGTAAAATACTCGCCCAACACCAGTCGTGACTAGTAAAACACTCGCCCAACACCAGTCGCGACTAGTAAAAGAATAGCCTGACACCAGTCGTGACTAGTAAAAGACTAGCTTGACACCAGTCGTGACTAGTAAAACACTCGCCCAACACCAGTCGTGACTAGTAAAACACTCGCCCAACACCAGTCGTGACTAGTAAAACACTCGCCCAACACCAATCGCAACTAGTAAAAAAACTCGCCTGACACCAGTCGTGACTAGTAAAACACTCGCCCAACACCAGTCGCGACTAGTAAAACACTCGCCCAACACCAGTCGCGACTAGTAAAACACTCACCCAACACCAGTTGTCACTAGTAAAAGACTAGCCTGACACCAGTCGTGACTAGTAAAACACTCGCCCAACACCAGTCGTGACTAGTAAAACACTCGCCCAACACCAGTCGCGACTAGTAAAACACTCGCCCAACACCAGTCGCGACTAGTAAAACACTCGCCCAACACCAGTCGTGACTAGTAAAACACTCGCCCAATACCAGTCGTGACTAGTAAAACACTCGCCCAACACCAGTCGTGACTAGTAAAACACTCACCCAACACCAATCGCGACTAGTAAAAAACTCGCCTGGCACCAGTCGTGACTAGTAAAACACTCGCCCAACACCAGTCGTGACTAGTAAAACACTCGCCCAACACCAGTCGTGACTAGTAAAACACTCGCCCAACAACAGTCGTGACTAGTAAAAAACTAGCCGGACACCAGTCGTGACTAGTAAAACACTCGCCCAACACCAGTCGTGACTAGTAAAACACTCGCCCAACACCAGTCGCGACTAGTAAAACACTAGTTCAACACCAGACGTGACTAGTAAAAGACTAGCCTGACACCAGTCGTGACTAGTAAAACACTCGCCCAACACCAGTCGTGACTAGTAAAACACTCGCCCAACACCAGTCGTGACTAGTAAAACACTCGCCCAACACCAATCGCGACTAGTAAAAAAACTCGCCTGACACCAGTCGTGACTAGTAAAACACTCGCCCAACACCAGTCGCGACTAGTAAAACACTCGCCCAACACCAGTCGCGACTAGTAAAACACTCGCCCAACACCAGTCGCGACTAGTATAAAACACGCCTGACACCAGTCGTGACTAGTAAAACACTCGCCCAACACCAGTCGTGACTAGTAAAACACTCGCCCAACACCAGTCGTGACTAGTAAAACACTCGCCCAACAACAGTCGTGACTAGTAAAAAACTCGCCTGACACCAGTCGTGACTAGTAAAACACTCGCCCAACACCAGTCGTGACAAGTAAAACACTCGACCAACACCAGTCGCGACTAGTATAAAACTCGCCTGACATCAAACGTGACTAGTAAAACACTCGCCCAACACCAGTCGCGACTAGTAAAAGACTAGCCTGACACCAGTCGTGACTAGTAAAAGACTAGCTTGACACCAGTCGTGACTAGTAAAACACTCGCCCAACAACAGTCGTGACTAGTAAAAAACTAGCCTGACACCAGTCGTGACTAGTAAAACACTCGCCCAACACCAGTCGTGACTAGTAAAACACTTGCCCAACACCAGTCGCGACTAGTAAAACACTCGCCCAACACCAGTCGCGACTAGTATAAAACTCGCCTGACACCAGTCGTGACTAGTAAAACACTCGCCCAACACCAGTTGTGACTAGTAAAACACTCGCCCAACACCAGTCGTGACTAGTAAAAAACTAGCCCAACACCTGCCGTGACTAGTAAAAAACTAGCCCAACACCAGCCGTGACTAGTAAAATACTCGCCCAACACCAGTTGCGACTAGTAAAACACTCGCCCAACACCAGTCGTGACTAGTAAAAGACTAGCCTGACACCAGTCGTGACTAGTAAAACACTCGCCCAACACCAGATGTGACTAGTAAAACACTCGCCCAACACCAGTCGTGACTAGTAAAAAACTAGCCCAACACCAGCCGTGACTAGTAAAAAACTAGCCCAACACCAGCCGTGACTAGTAAAATCTGATGAATATATAGGCGATGACCCTAATGAAGTAGCTTATTCAGCTGCAGCACTTTTGAAAGGAGATGGTCGTGAGGATATTGCATCTGTTATTGAACATATGCTCCAAAATCCAGAAGCAGCAGCAAAAATCAAGGAAATGTTGAACAAACCAGCTCCTTCAACAATATTTTCACCAGAAAAAGCACTGGGTTTGCTACTTTCATTAAAACTATCGAAATGGCAATATATCACATTAAGGGAAACGACTATTCGAGAAGGTTCAAAGGAGATATATCCGTACTATAAAGTGCAAAAAGCTAAGCTACAGTGCTACCCTCCGAAGACATTTGTGACTGTAACGGATTCATCTGCTAAGATTGCACTACAAGCGTTACTAGATTTAACAGTGAACAGAATTTTTGAAACTATTCGTAGTCCTGATGCGATACAAGATAAACAATTGATATTAATATCAAAGTGGGGATTTGACGGTGCATCTAACCAAAGTAGATATAAGCGAGATAGAGTAGATATAAGCGATATAGAGAGTGGTCAAGATGATTCCAGCATATTTATGACCTCTTTGGTTCCATTAAAGTTGACAGCTGACGGTTACCGTATGGGTGAATCCAGAACCCTGCTCACCTATGTATTGCCGTCCAGTCCAGTTTAGTTTTGTGAAAGAAACCAAAGACGTTGTCATAAATGAAAAAACTGCAATGGATAACGAAATTGAAGCTCTCCTTCCCTCAAAATGTCAAGGACATGAAATTAGTCACAAATTAATGATGACATATCTGTCTGAAGCTAAGTCAAATGCGGACTGCTACCTGTGTTTGGCTAAGCCTACAGAAATGAATAAGTTAGATGTCATTGCGTCAAAAACCATTTCTTCTGGTGTGTATGAGTTCGGATTATCATCACTTCATGCCCGCATTAATGTGATGGAATGTCTTCTACACATAGCGTATCCTCTCGACTTCAAAAAGTGGTCTGCAAGAGGAGAAGGTCATCAAGAGTTATTGCATTCACGAAAAAAACTCATTCAAGATCGATTCAAAGATGATCTCAACCTTTTGATTGACATCGTTAAGCAAGGATCAGGCACAACTAACGACGGAAACACAGCAAGGAGGTTTTTTTTTCCTGATAAAACTGCAGCGATCACTGGATTAGATGAAGACCTAATACGCAGATTTGCTGTGATTCTGTAAGCTATCACATCTGGAGAGATTGTAGACGTGCCGAAATTTAAAGAATACGCTAGAACAACCGCTGAAAAATACGTGGAACTGTATGATTGGTACTACATGTCATTAACCGTCCACAAATTGTTGATTCACGGAGGGGACATAATTGCAGAAAATGCTATTGTACCAATTGGAAGTTTTTCGGAAGAAGCTTCAGAGGCCCGAAACAAAGACTTTAGGAGGTTCAGAGAACACCATTCGAGGAAAAAGAGTAGACAAGCATCAAACGAGGATATCCTCAATATGCTTATCGTCTCTTCTGATCCTCTAATTTCTTCCACAACACCAAAATTAGATGCCCACAAGAGGCAGACATACTTTAAGGAAACAGTAGAACTACTGAAACTTCAGGATCAGGAAGCTCCGACAGAGTTCTTAGAAGTTATATCTATTGTAGAGCCTGATTCTGAAGTGGATTCTGATGGTGACGAAGTATAAAATAAGTTACCTTTTATTGTTTATGTTAGGTTAGGTTAAGTTAATATTTTTTTTTAATAATTTGCTTTTATTTTTAATCATACAATAGTTTACCATTTATTGTTATTGACTATCCTTTTAACAGGTATATAGGTATTAAGTTTTATTAATCATTAGCTAATGTGGACTTGAGGCAAGATTACATTATTATGTAATTCATAATTATATATATATTCATATTATGTATTTCAAATAAGTAGGTAATACGACTTTGTGATTTCTTAGAATGTTTAGGTCTAAGCATAAAAAATATTGTAAGTTACACTTGGTATAGCCATATTTAATGAACATAAACATTTTTTATTTTTTTATTTTGACGATTTTAAAAAAAAAAAAACGCAAGTGATGCCGCAATATTAAATATGTCAAAAATTTACAAATAAATAGTACTATAACAGTGTGCAAGGATATAACGGCCAACCTTGCGATTCCAGAGATATCCTCATTTTTCATGTCAGCTCCATACATTTTTTTCTTATAAAAATTATAACTCTTCCATTTGTGCACACAATTACTTCATATGACATTTTATAGAACAGTAATGATCGGCAGACGTCATTTCCAGCAAAAAAAATAACATTTAAGACATCGAGATCCTATGTCTTCTACAGCCGATTTTCGATCCACCGTGCGCCGATAATGACGCGGTGTGCGGGATGAGGTGCGGTATCTGATGTCAGCGCGGGGTAGGGAGTGGCCATTCTGTACGAAGTACTATTAGGTATTCTGTGCCCGTGTATTGTAAGCAATGTATAATTTTGCATCTGAATGCGATTTTATCGTTTTTGTCTACAAATTACATAATAATTTTGTAATAATTACAAATATCGCTTGTATTTTAAGGTTTTTGGACTTACCAGTGAAAAGAAATCCCTCCTCGGGCTACACTACACTCCTGGCATTTTTTCCGACACGTTATAATCGCGCAAGAAGGCATAATTCTTTTTTTCCGCGAAGTTTCGAACGCTATCACAACAACAGCGGAATCGTTGGCCGGTGAATCAAATTTCGGTCGACTTTTGCGCGTCTGCTCAAATGTATGGCGCGCCTGCCCCGCCCACAAGGCCCTTCTAACCTCTCTAACTGTTCTGTGTTTATGTCTGTAATTTCTAGGATACTTAGTTAAGAGTAGGCTACTTATTCTAGTATACAGGATGTCCCTGGAAGTATGGATCAAATCAAATAGGGGCGTGGGCAAAGTCATTTCCAATCTTTTTGATTCTGAGAATGTTGGTGAATTTTTTTACTGTTCAAAAGTTATGACCAACTTTTGTTATTTTCAATCACTTTGCATAGTGCTCAAAGAACAAATCATTTAAAAAAACTACCAGGAACTGTCAATTTAAGTTTTTCTGATAGTTTTTTTTAATGATTTTTTTTCTTTGAGCACTATGCGAAACGATTAAAAAAAAATTGGTCACAACTTTTGAACCGTAAAATAATTCTCAATCATCAATCATTCTCAGGATCAAAAAGTTTGGAAATGACCTTGCCCACGCCCCTATTCGATTTGATTCATACTTCCAGGGACATCCTGTATAGACATATAGTATAATTTAACTTACTAACTGTGAGGGTTTTATTTATTGAAACATACGTAGATCAAAGATATCGCTTTTATAGTTTGACAAATATATTACAGCAGTGAAAACAAAAGTAGGTACGACAGGAAAACCAAACGACGTGCAGTGTCATTTGGTACTAGGTTGCCAGCCAGTACTCACACTCCTCTTCACTGGATCGTCGTGATGCTCAGGAGTTTAATAAACTCCTAAGCCGCTCCGCAATTTCAACAACCGCGGGCCAGCTAGGGCTTTAGTTAGGATATCTGCCTCCATATCTTCGGTTCGCAGATACTTGACCTGTATCGTTCCGTCCATTATGCAATTTCGTATGAAGTGCATTTTTAAGTCGATGTGTTTGGACTTGGAAGTGACTATTGCATTCTGACTTAACTTGAGGGCGGCTTGGTTGTCGTTTAATATGACTATGCTTTCATAGTTGGCCCCAAGATCTTTGAATAGATTTTTAAGGTGAATGGCCTCTTTTGCAGCTTCAGTCAAGGCAACGTATTCCGCTTCGGCAGTCGATAGCGCTACTGTCCTTTGTTTCTTCGACATCCAGCTTATGGCCGTTCCAGCATATTTAAAACAACATCCCGAAAAAGATTTCCGGTCAAGTTTGCATGCGCCCCAATCTGCATCAGCCATGCCGTATAATTCTCGGCGAGTTTTTCTGAATACAAGACCAACGCTTTTTGTTCCCTTTAGGTATCTCAGCACTCTTTTTGCACATTTGAAATGCTCTTCTCCGTAACAGTCATTAAATTGGGAGAGATAGCTTATAGCAAACATTATATCGGGTCGAGTTGCCACTGCCAGATACATGAGTGTACCAATCAAGTTTTTGTAGGGCAGGTCTTTCCTTTCATCTCTTCCTCCTTTTTCTAGTTTTAGACCTGGTTCTATTGGTGTAGATGTGGCCTTGCAATCTTCCATTTTGAATTTTTTTAAAATGTCTTCTATGAACTTCTCCTGGTTCAGTTTGATTTCATCTCCCTTATAGGTAACATCTATCCCTATTAGCCGTTTAGGTGTTCCTAAATCTTTTAACTCAAATTTCGTATTTAACAGGTCTTGTATTTCTTTCAACTTTCTAGGACACGAATAGGCAATTAGCAAATCGTCGACATAGATAATTATTATGACTTTAACTCCTCTTTTCTCTAGTAAATATAAACATGGGTCAGCTTCCGATGCCTTGAAACCTATGTTCTTTACTCTGTGTCGAGTTTCTTGTACCACTGCCTCCCTGCCTGTTTGAGTCCATATAAAGCTTTTATGAGATGACAAACTTTCTCTTTGGGATTGTTTTTTATGTCTTTTAGCATACTCATTGTTTTGTTGTACAAAGTTAAATTTTCTTGTTTACTTTCTTCAACCATGATTTCAGTCAGATATTCTTCTAAATATTCAGGATACTTCATTACTATCTTTTCTTCTAGTTCACCATTCAGGTATGCCGTTGTAACATCCATCTGGTTCAATTTCAAACCTTCTTCCATGGCTATTCCAACAACAGATCTTATCGAACTCAGTTTAGCTACAGGAGCGTATGATAATGAAACCATTATAATCAACGCCTGGTCGCTGAGTGAAACCCCGTGCTACAAGTCTGGCTTTCTTTGTGATACTGTTATCAGGTCCTATTTTGTTTCTTAGAACTATTTTGTAATCCACTTCTTTCATGTCTTTGTTCTTCTTTTCTATTTTCCAGGTTCCATTCTTAACATGTGCTCTAATCTCAGCTTTTATAGCATCATGCCAGTATTCATCATCTTCATTTTCATCAGATAAGTAGGATATCTCCAAGAGTAGGTGACTTTCTTCAGTCTGGTGCTGGTCCAATATAAAATCTTTGGTCCAAGCGGGCAGATGCCTCTCTCTTTGTGGCCTCCCATTTTCAGGCATTTCTAAAACTTCTGATGCGTCATCGAAAGACTCTATTTCTTCTACCGAAGAAACTTCATTTTCTTGCTCGTTGAAATTTTGTAACGTATTTTCCTTCTTTTTCTCTGATATTTCAATTTCTATTGGTTGTACCGTTTTATTCTTCTTAGACGTTCGAGAGTCATCTTTTTCGTTAACAAGTTCATGATAGTTCTGACTTTCTTCTTCGAAGTACATCTTGTCTATAACTTTTATGTCCCTGCTTATCACTACATCATCGTCTTCGGCTATGTACACTCTGTAAGCCTTTGAGGTCATCGAGTACCCTATGAATACGCCTTCTTTGGCGTTCTGGGTTAGTTTGCCTCGTTTGTTTTTTTTTAAAACAAAAGTTTTCCTGCCATACACGTGAAGATGATGTCCACATGGTGTTCGGCCTAGCCATTTCTTGAACGGTGTTTCGCCATTAAGTGCTTTGGAAAGGCTACGATTTATAAGGTAGTTTGCAGTTGCTACCGCTTCCGCCCAGAGTTTTTTAGGTGCTTTGGCCTCGATTAACAGACATCTGGCTTTGTCTAGCAAGGTTTTGTTCTTCCTCTCGCTAATCCCATTTTGTTGAGGGGTGTAAACTGTGGTCAACCTTCTTTGGATGCCATGTGATTTGAGAAAGTCATCGAATTCCTTGTTGCGGTATTCAGTGCCATTGTCGGTCTGCAGGTTCTTTATCTTCTTGTTGTGGAACGTCTCAACTTCATTTTTATATTCTTTGAAAACGTAAAATACATCACTCTTTCTTTTAATAAAATAGACGTGACAATAGCGACTATAATCGTCTGTGAAAGTAACATAGTACTTTGATCCTGCTAGTGTATCACATTCAAATGGTCCACAAACGTCGCTATGGATTATTTCCAGGTTATCGGTTGTGTATAGATCATCATGTCTTACGAACGGTAACCTGGACAATTTTCCTTTGATGCAGGTTTCACATGTTTCCATTTCTTCATCATCGAAGTTTAAACCATACATAAGGTTATCTTTAGCCATATTCTTTAAATCTCTTTCGTTTAAGTGGCCGAGTTTGCGATGCCATTCCATGATGTCACTGTCATTTTTTGGTGTGTAATTTGCAGTCTCTTTTCTTCCAGATTCAAAATAGTAAAGCCCATCTCTCTTTCGAGCAGTCAGTGTCATTTCGCCGGATTTTTCTACGACGTAGGCTTTCTCTTTTTCAAAAACAACCTTATGTCCTCTGTCCGTTATTTTGGCGACGGATAAAAGGTTTACTGATATATCAGGAACATACAAGGTGTCATTGAAATTGTAACCGTGTTTATCGGTGCTTATTGTAACTCTTCCTTTGCCTTGAATTCTACTCGTATATTTGTCTGATGCCAACTTTAAAGTGCCAATTTCAGGGGTCATGGTAGAAAACATTGATTTGTCACCGCACATATGTGATGAGCAGCCGCTATCTAGACACCAGACATTTTTATCGGCATCTGAATTTACGGTGCTCAGACAAACATTATAATTGTATTTGCTTCTGTTGTCTTTTTCATTAGTGCCACAATTTTCTTTCTTCAACGTTTTCTTCTTGCCCCAACATGTCTCAATAGTATGGCCTTTCTTTTTACAGCTCTTGCAGTACAACCTTTGCCTATTTTTCTTGATATGATAAGCTTCTGAATTTTCAGGCTGATCATTTCCGCTCCTTGCTTGGTATTCCTCAAGAATCTTTACTTTTAGATTTTCAGGATTAGGCAGGGTGTCTCGAGATTCGATGGCTATTCTAAAATTCTCAAAAGTTGATGGCAAACTGTAGAGAAGCATTATGCTAAGCAGTTCTGGAGGTACCTTTATATCCATATCTGCGAGTTTGTCCACGATGTCCATGAAGTTATTTATGTGGTCACGTATATCTTCTCCTGTGGTCATTCGCTTTAGAACCAACTGTTTTAATAAGGTAGCTTTTCTCGCTGGCCCAGTGCTTTGATAAGTAGCCTTTAACTTGTCCCATACAGCTTTTGATGTCAAGCAGACTTTAACTTGTTTCAGTTCAGATGGTGACAATAAAAGTAGGATTTCAGCCCTTGCCTTCAAAGTCCTCTTTGTTGAACGCCGATCTCGCTGCCGCATCTGTAGCTGGTGGTAACGTTTTCTCGCCGCTTACAATATCCCAAAAGTCATTTTTAATTAGGACAGCTTGTGCTTGCAAACACCACGTATCATAGTTTGATTTGGTCAAAGGTTCTATATTTCGATAACTTGTATTTGATGCCATTTTTCATATTTACAAAGAAGGTTAACCACGCTCTGCTACCAATTTGTGAGGGTTTTATTTATTGAAACATACGTAGATCAAAGATATCGCTTTTATAGTTTGACAAATATATTACAGCAGTGAAAACAAAAGTAGGTACGACAGGAAAACCAAACGACGTGCAGTGTCATTTGGTACTAGGTTGCCAGCCAGTACTCACACTAACACAATCGTTTATTTTTAAAATAGCATCTTCATATATCTTACTCAAAATTCCAGAAAAAAAGAGGCTATATAAAAATTCTATGTTCTAAAAGACAGATGTGACACACATCTAGAATTCAAATAAGACTTTAAGGCTGAGGCTACATTAAACCGCGACGCGACCTGCGACACATGAGCGACTAAAACAAGTAAATGAATGCTCACGTATATGGCTACACCGTACATCAAATATTACTAGCGATCTTTGATTTCTTTAAGCGATAGGAACAACATTACTGTAATCACGGCATCGGCTACATCAACATATCAGCGAAATTGAAGCGAATATACGCCGGAATTTCGCTTATAATGTAGCCATACCATGTTTTTCTCGTTTCGCTCTTCCAGTCACATCGCAAATCGCTGCCTACTGTAGCCTCAGCCTAAGGCGGCTACACACGGCAACTTTTTGCAGCTCTTGACTCGCGAACTCGCGATACAATATCGATATACGCTTCATCTTTAGCTTGGCTTAAATTGTGTTCGCTCAGAGTTTGGTGCCATCAATACACCTAACAATTATTAGCATTGTTTAAAACAAAAAAAATCATGTGAACGGCTCGCCAACACGCAGATAAACCCTGAGAGGTTTTCGTTGTGTGGCTAAAATACAATGTGAATTAGATTTAGTATTTTAGAAATAAATAAAAAAAAAATTTAAAAAAATAGCGTCCATGAAATCCCGTAACGTACCGTAGGCATCAGGACACGTTGAAGACGATATCAAGCGTCCGATCGTTTGTCGAACAGCACCACAGGCTAGGTCGTCTGGGCAGCGGGATTGTCCGAAAGGGTTACCGCTACCCCGCAACACAAAGGGCTAAGGAAGGAACACGGGTGGGTTTTAGTCAGTAAGAGTCTGACACTCCCTTCTGCTCCACCCAGAGCGGGAGGGGTCATTTGATGATTTCCCATCCACAAAAAAAAAAAAGGCTAGGTCGTCTATGAATCTTTACCAAAGCAGGTTATCCTTGCTTCGACTAACATGTGGTCCAGAGTCTGTTTAAATAATTCTAGACTACATAATAGTACAGATACAGTCGCTAAACATCCTTTCACAGTTACCTACATAATTTACCTCTGTTTTTTCATTACTGTCCAAAACACAATGATCTTTATTTTCGTCATAATAAGGTTGCTGTTGTCTTGCTGCTGTCTGAGATAAATCAATTATGGAAGGACTGTATACCTTGCTCGCTTTACCGCTAGTGTCGCGATAAAGTCGCGCGTTTATATCGCTAAAAAAGTCGCAGTGTGTAACCGCTATTAAGTTCAACTCTCTTATAATCCATACAAGTATTTTTTTTGCTATTAGGAATTATACAGGTACAAAATAATGTCTGTCAGATTCAGAATGATTTAAATTACATTAATATTCTCTGTCTTTTAACTTAGATTGATCTATGATTTCCAAGTAATGGCCCCGATTCTATTGTGCACAAACTAAATTAAATTTAAGTTCAGTGCATCTTTTTTCTTCTATTTCATTATGAAAAGGACAGAAGATAAATATTAGTTTAGTCCTGTCATATTAGATAATCCATAGACGAGTTTTGACGTGATTAAAAAATTAGCTACTAAAAATATGTCAATTTACGTCAGGCGCTGACTAATTTGACAGGACTAAACTAATATTTATCTTCTGTCCTTTTCTTAATGAAATAGAAAGAAAAAGATGCACTGAACTTTTTAGTTTAATTTGTGAACAACAGAATCGGGGCCAATATCGTGTTCATAACTAATAAATTAACGCGACTGCTGATCCTAGCAATAGCTATCATTTTGACAGTTCAACAACATTCATTGCGTTATTTACGTTGTTGAGCAGACAAATTTTTCGAACGTATGAAGCAATGGATTAGCGATATCCTTAAAAATGATTTGGATTGAGATTTATAGTAGAGATGCACCGAAATTCGTTTCACATTCGGTATTACCGAAGTTCGGCCGCTTTTACCGAACTTCGTCTCCGGCCGAATTTCAGTTAGATCTGCCGAATGTCGGCCGAAATTCGGTAGCTTAAATTAATTTAAATAAGAAATGGAAAAGTGAAAAGTAATTTATTTTAAAATGAAATCTAGATCATATGATGATTTTTAAGTCAATAGGTAACGTGGATATTCGTTTTTGTTTTTATTTCCGTAGAAAATAAACAACATCACGTTAAAATTATCAATTGTAATATTATTATCTATCATCAAGGTAACATTCTGGGCAACCGCGGGTGGCGAGCGGGACGCGCGCGTGATTGAAATTACAAGTGACGACGAGGAACAAACACGATCTGACCAGCAGTGCTATTCTGTAAAAATCTCACCGTGAAAATTAAGGTGAAGTGAGCTGTCATTCCACCTGATATTATAGGGATTGCCCCTATTGATAGCTCACTTCACGCTCACTTCACCTATGTTCACCAATTCTCACCAATTCAGATGAAGCAGTGTTATTAGGATTCTTTCTATAAGAATATCTCAGTAAGAGACCATCACCACATTAACATAAGACGCTTAAAACACTAATTACCAATTAAGCTTTATAGACATACTCTAATTATTACTGTAATTAATACTAATGAGTTTTTCGCGTCCATTGCTTACGTACCTACATCTTTGTATTTTCTATGAATAATTCTTCGTGTAAACTATGTATTTTATGCACGCCACAATTGCGGCGATAAGTCCTCTCTTTGAGGAGCGGCTGGAGAGGCGCGTCCTCACCTGCCGCTTAACGCAGGTCCTCACTGAACACGGCTCTGCTTCGGGAGGTTCCTGTTCCGGATAAGGCGGGAGGAAACTCCTGGGTTTTACCATTATGTGCATCGCCCGGAGGACACGGTGAAGCATAAGGTGGAGGTCTGCCCAGATTGGGCCGAGCACCGCCGCGTCCTCACGGCGGCTGCGATTTATTTATTTATTTAATACTTCAAGCACATACATGTACAGAGGCGGATTTAATGCCATAGGCATTTTCTACCAGTAAACCTTTGGGTGATGCAGAGACAAACAGTGGTAGGTGCAATCATGAAAATTGAGGAATAAATATTTTAAATATAAAGATACGCATAAACCTATTAAAACTATGAATATAATATATGCCTAGTTATATATATATATATAAGCACAAATAAATATATATAAATACATGAATATACTTACTAAAAATAAATTAGACAAACAATGAGAAAATATTACCGTTGTGATGATACTGCTAGCTTCTTGCGAATGTGCTCACGAACTTTAACTTTGAAGTATAATCGGTTGGTTGCCATCCTGATTTCTTGGGGGAGCGCATTCCACAGAGAGATAGACTGAACGAAGAAGGAAGAGTGTATGAAGTCTGTGCGGTGAGTGGGACATTGGAGAAGACGATTGTGTGAAGAACGTAGATTTCTATTGTGGTTGGTGCAAATGTACTGAAAGTGGGGGTCTAGATAACCAGGGGAAGACGGAGAATCAAGAAATGAGAACAAGGTGGTCAGCGCCCTTAGCTCTCTGCGCTGGCGTATGGGCAACCACTTTAGAAGCGAACGATGCGCAGAGACATGATCATATTTACGCGATCTCTCGCGTCCGGCCCTAGTCCAGGCCATGGTACGGAGCGAGAGTGCATGTGAAGCCCTCAACCTCAACTCCTCCTGCGAAGCAATAATGCTCGCGAAGGAGGAGGCGGAGCGCGTGAGGAAGAGGCAATCTTTGAGCCCTCCGCCCCTAGTCGCCGCAGGAGACGCCCTGGTCGTCGGGAATCAATAGCCGATTCCCGGCCACCGTAGACGCGAGCTTGCGGACGGCAAGCAATGGACAGCTCGCTGTCCGGTAAGGACCAAGTCCGGCACCCTAATTGCGTAACACACTATTACTCTCAATTTGAATAATTTTGAAGCTTATTGCTAATCCATTGCTCCTTACACGTTCGAAAAGTGTGTCTACTCAACAACGTAAATAACGCAATGAATGTTGTTGAACTGTCAAAATGAAACCGATTGCTACTGATAGTATGTTACGCAATTACCCTGCGGGTCGACGGCGCGTTGTGTTCCACGCGCGCCTCAAAGTCAAAGTCAAAGTCAAATCATTTATTTCAAATAGGCCCTTTAAAGGCACTTTTGAACGTCAAATTTAAAAATTAAAAAATAGAATTGATTCTAGTCGCCCATTCCAAAATGTAGTTTTCGTGTGGAGAAGAATGGGCAAGAAACTCCACCGTTACTCTTTTAAAATGTTTTACAAGTTTTGTATACATTCATTATATAATTATATGTGAAGACGATGCGCCTAAAATAAAATTTAATCTACCAAAAATGGTAAAAGAATTAAAAATACAACAGACTGGTAAATCAATTAGTTATGTGATAGATACGATACATGGTGCTCACATATTTACAAAGATTGTAAAATTTTACTAGTATTTTAAAAAGTGTGTGAGTTACATTTGTCACAGAATGTAAGAAACAATGTATTTAAAGAGATGTCAGCATTAACTGACGGGTCCGCTAGGGCCGATGCCTGCCAGGGTCGCGGGTTGTTCGAAAGAGATACCGTGGCCACTGGCATAGGCAACTTAAGGAACACGGGTGGGTTTTAGTCAGTAAAAGTCTGACACACCCTCCCGCTCCGCCCAGAGCGGGAGAAGTTATATGATTTCCTACCCTCAAAAAAAAAACTATGTAATTTCCTAGATATACCTACTTGCTTGTAGGTATTTGTAGCTAGTTATTTTTTTCGTACGTAATTCATCATCATTTGCCAGCTTATTCTCAGAATTATTTTGGGATCGGCTTCCAGTCTAGAACTGGATGCTGCTGATTACTCCAGTATTTTTACATGGAGTGACTGCCTAAAGGACCTCCAACCCAGTTACCGGGTAAAACGATACCCCTTTTTAACCGACTTCAAAAAAGACGGTTCTGTATTCGACTCGAATGTATGTATGTCCGCGATTTTCTCAAAAACTAATGAACCAGTTTTGATGTTTCTTTCAATAACGTGATACACATACTTTCAGGAGGGTTTTAGTATATAATATATTAGGTAATTATTCTTATGTACGAAGTTATATGCATAAATGCATCTCCGGCATTTCTATGCGAATTTTAATGATTCTTCCAGTCGGTGTCTTCAATTCTTCAATGCACTAGTGCCAATTGAATTTGTGTAAGGTATGTACACACGGCTACACATAAAGCTATACATTTCCAGTTTTAGCTGACTTGTTTGTACGAAGAATCTATACAATACGAGGTCAGTTAGAACTGGAAATGTAGGTACCTATAGCTTGATGTGTAGCCGTGTGTAGGTACAGCTATAAAATGAAAAATAAAAAGTGTTTTTACATTTCTATGACGCGAACACAGTGGGTATCCTAATTCCGTAACACACTATCGACCACAATCTGAATCATTTTGAAAGATTGCTAATCCATTGATTCATATGTTCGAAAAATTTGTGTGCTCAACAACGTAAATAATGCATTAATGTTGTTGAACTGTCAAAATAAAGTCAATCCTACTGTTAGTGTGATATTATACGCAATTATCCTGCTAGTGCATGACAATGGTGATACGAATTACTTTCCAGTCCTTCTTCAAAGAGATCTAATATTAGGTATAAACCTAAACTACTTGCTTTCTATTGGCACTGATTTAATGAGGCAGTTATAAATAGCGGTTTTGGTAAGTTAAAAATTATAAATGGCACGTTTAATAACTAGTTCAGCAGTTAAAACTAAGCAGTAAAGTAAACAAAAATGAGTAATAAAAAATAATGAAATGGATCAATGAATATATAATTGAGCAGGAAAATAATTAAAGGGGCGGTAAAAATTATTGAACGAGCGGTTACGTGTGGGTAATAAATCGGAATTTGTCGGTAAGAAATCTCATTCTAAGCAATTCTATAAACAATGAGGTGGTAAAGTAGTTTTCGAGATATAACGGTGTGACGGACGGACAGACGAACGAAGTCGCGCCATAAGGGTTCCTTTTTACCTTTTTGGTACGGAACCCTAAAAACAGTACTTAAATAATAATGAAAAATTAAATTACTTTTGCTTTGACTGAAGGAATTAAATATTTGTATTCTCATTCGCTCGCTCTTGCATCCTATGTCGACAGAGCCCAGCTTCGCGGGGCTCCTATTTCTGTATAAAGGGCCATTAAATTAAATAACTGCTCAATATGTTTTTCAACTGATCATAATAACATCTCGAATATTTAAATAACAGCTCAAAAAAATAGTTTCCCTTTCTATTTAAATTGCATGACGGAAAGCGACAAATCGACTCAGTTTAAAATAAATGCGCTCTTGAAGTTGAAAACACACACCAAATTACCTCAGCTCAATGACGTAGCAATCTGCATTTAAACAAGACAACATCAATTCTTAACTTGTTTACCGACAGCCAACACGCGATTTACACGCTTCATATAAAAGAGGTTCATAGGAAAATACTCATTTCATTTGACATTAAAGCCTTTTTGACGAGTGCTGTGCAGTGCTGTGCGAAAAGGTGTAAAAAAAACAACTATCATTTAAATCTGTCAGTGAAAAAAAATCAAACAAAAATTAAATAAAATGGATTTATTCAATTGGGAGCGGACGTGATGAATTTATACATTTACTTAATTTCTTTATTAATCTGTCTTATGGCATTAGAACTTTTGAGATTAGCAAACAAACCAGTAGAAAATTAACAAAAAATGCAGACTACATAAAAAATTGCTGTCAGTTGTCACTCTTCCCGCCAAAACCCAAAAATACAGATAATAAAATCCTTAGAATCCCGTAAAAACAGGCGAAAGCAATAAAAATGGATTCCAACTGGACCATGTATCCGCGCATGGGGCTGCGGTCCCCAAACCTGACGAATACCACGGTGAACCTTCAGGAGAGCTTCGAAATAGACCTGGAAGACACCAACTGGATTCTGACGTCATCGTTCATCATTTTCACCATGCAGACAGGTATTTTTTACATCAAATTTTTTTTTTCTGCCTCTACCTTGTTGGTTTAGTGGTCGCAAGCGTGCTATTGAGCATGAGGTTTTGGGTAAAATTCCCAGGTCAGTCAAAGTGTTACAGGCTACTGAGGTTTTTAAGGAATTATTCCAATAGCGTGTAGCATCCCCGACTCTGGGTTTGTACCTAGCTGATGGCTATAGATTCGCCCTCGTCCCTCTAGACTGAAATAACTGTGCTGATATGTATACATATAGGTGCACTATACAGGGTCAAATTAAATTAGCTAGGGAAACTCGCGGTTTTTTTTCATTCTGTTTAGATATCTAATCTAATCATCGCGGCTGTAGTGTTTCGCTAGCTAATTTAACACTTTCGCTGACACTGAGATGAAGTTGAAATTTTGAAAATGACACTAAAAAGTTTCATATAAAATAACCCTCCATATAGCCGTAAAAAAAAATCTTTTTGCCTTGACACCAGAAAAGTATAAGTGAGTGCAATACGACACTGGATCACATTGCTTACACGGTTATAGGCGGTTTTTCGGTTTTGACTACGTAAAATAAACGCCTGTGGGCGTAGCGTCATATCTAACACGGAAAAAAATTCGCCTTTGCCCGTGACGTCAACGAAAACTGTGTTAATTTGAACTGGCAGATACAGCATATACTTACACCTCTTCCATCTATACCTTCGTTATGTTTAAAAACTCCCCAACTGTGCTGCTAACCATTCATTAGATACTTGATTATACTTAGGAAGTGGTTTATCAGTCACAAATATCTCGGTAATGGGATTTTGTTTGATTAACGACGACCAGTCCTCCCTTTTTATGGTTCCGTACCCAAAGGGTAAAACGGGACCCTTTTACTAAGATTACGCTGTCCGTCCGTCTGTCACCAGGCTGTATCTCATGAACCGTGATAGTTAGACAGTTGAATTTTTTGTTCAAAGTTGAACAGAATACAATAAATATTTGAGGGGGCTCCCATAAAAATAACGTGTTTTTTTTTCTCGTTTTTGCTCGATGTTGATAACGACAACAGGTAAACGCTTGAAATATTCACAGAATATTTAGTTATATATTCATTTTAAAAATAAATAATTAAATTAAAATTGTTGGCGCCGTTCGATTGGTCACCTTCAGGGACTGGAAAGAGATGAAACTACCCGCAAACGGCATCGAATCTATGACGTACGGAAGATTCGAGGCACCCGCCGCGAGCCTATATATAGGCCCGGCACGCGCAAGAAAAAAGTTCAGTTGTTTTAACTACCGCACCGCTAATTAATAAAAACTTACTCGCTCGCTCGCTCAAACTCTCCGCAAATTAAAACCTCGCTGTGTGACCCGAGCCACGCTTGGCTGGAGTACCTACGTCGCGAATTTAACCAAAAGAAGAAACGCCCTCATCTGAACAAGCAGCGGCAGGACAGCATAAAGGTCAGTGGATTCAAACTTCCGTCCTTTGATTGTGTCTCTCGTCGGCTGGTCATCCTCCATTGCCTATACGTACTCCGGGCCCACAATTATTTATCCCGCATTGATAAAATAATCTTCCCGCATATTTAAGAAATCCCGCGCAACCATTTTTTGGTCCTTCGAGCCGGATATATATAAAAACCAGTGCCTTATAAGTCCAACATATTTTCCTATATATATGTGTAACATACATTTATATAAATTATAAATATATTATAATATTAAAGATATTCTCTAATTCCCTAACTACCTACATAGGTCGCGATTGTGATTTGGAAAACCGTTGACCTTGTGCAAGGTGATAGGCATTTCTGTTTAAATAACTCTAATACGTTACTTGTTCAATAACGGTCTGTTCGTTCACGCTTATAACCAACTCAGTTAAAAATGAGTTACGAGTCAAAAATTAAAATAACTGCGGCGAAAAAGCAAGCAGTATTCGCAAAAATAAACGAGTTATATGAATCGGGAAAAAAAGTGGTACCGATTAGCGCTAACACTAGAAGTGTCCAGGACTTTCTAGCAGCTTCTTCAAATATAGATCAATTGTATAGCAGCTTTAATACACTGTGTGACGAACACAATGAACTGGTATTAAAAGTGGATCCAGAATATAAAATAAGCTTTAGCGATTGGAGTGCATTTGAGTCACTTTATTCCCAGGTTAAGTACATACGAGGTAACTTAGTAGAAACTCACCGTACACATAAAACAGACATACCCACTAAAGAATCGCATTCATGTAGGCTGCCCGCTTTAGAATTAATAAGTTTTTCTGGTAATCCCGAAAATTGGCCGCTTTTTTATGAATGTTTTAAAGCAAACGTTCATGATAATAAAACATTAACTGATAGCCAGAGAGTGCAATATTTAGTGGGTAAGCTGAGTGGGAACGCGTCAAATATATTCGCTGGAATTATTCCGAATGAAGCTAATTACTCCACAATATGGAACTCATTAGTGTCGAAATATCAGGACAAAAGGTTATTAGGATCCATGTATTTAAATAATATACTCGAAATAAAGCCATCTACCTCAACCTCCGGTCAATTGAACGACTTTATTGAACGAATTCATTCTTCGTGGTCCGCGTTAAAAAAGTTACAGATTGATGACTTGTCGGATTTCATTTTTACGCATCTCGCGTTAAAAAAACTTGATTCGCAATTAGTGCAAAGCTTCGAATTGTCCGTGCGCGATAATGACATTCCTACAAGTGAAGAATTAATAAAATACATCCGTAATCATATAAAGGTTATAGAAAGATCAATCGCTGTACATCAAACTGGTGCAATGGACAGAACTAGAAATTTCGATAAGTCACGTAGTCGGAACGTTCAGAGAACCACGCATAGTTTTGCAATCACGGAGAATAATATTAATTCTAAATCTACCTGCATTTTTTGTAATAATGCAAGTCATGCTCATTTGTACGAGTGTTTAGAATTTAAAAAACTTACAACTAAAGAACGTTTTACATTCGTTAAAAACAAGGGATTGTGCGTCAATTGTTTTAGCGATAAGCACACCACGTTAAGGTGTGCATCTAAGCACACATGCAAACATTGCAATAAAACGCATCATTCTTTGCTACACTTTGATCATATGGAAAAAAATCCACAGTCAAGGTCATCCAGTTCGGAAATTAATACGAACAATGGCGAGGCGGCTTCAATGAACGCAGCTACATCCAATCAAAAAATCAGTTCGCAATCATTGTGCATGATGACTCAGTCGGCCGCGTACTTGAATGACGGGGTAGGGCCAGTAAATAAGATAGACGGTGTAAATTCGACCGCGCTTTTAGCTGCAAACAATAAGGTTTTGTCTTGCACTCAACTAGAAAGTTCGATAGTGCTACCTACCGCGCAAGTTTATGTCCCGATAGACGGGAAGCGTTTTTTAATGAGATGTCTGGTAGACAGTGGGTCGCAAAATAATATTATTACGCTTGAGTGTTGCAAAAGATTAAAGCTAAAAATTCAACCGCTGGTTAACTCATCATTAAAATCGGTAGGCGCTATTTCGGCACCTATACGAGGTTATGTAGCCATCACCATACAATCGCGTGTGAGTGACGCTCAGTATAGTTTGACCATGCTGGTAATCGACCATATAGCGGACCCCCTGCCGAACCGGGTAATACAGGCGTCAGCCATAGATTACTTTAAAAACTTGCCGTTTGCTGATGATTGCTGGAACCTGCCAGGTAACATTGATGCCATTTTAGGAACCCAAATGTTCGCGTTCATTTTGCTAGGAGGAAAAATTATACCCCCTCCATTAGCGCAATCCGCTCACTGTAGCAGCGTCGTACGCTCTGCGCCTCACGCTATAGAAACCACGCTCGGTTATATTGTTATGGGAGAACTACCTTCCGCTAACTCCAACAATGTAGCCTGGTCCTTCGGCCCTCTGGTAAACAATACAACGTTAAGAGTCCGTGCACAAAATTCCCTCGCTAGAGTTTAGGTAAATTCATGTTTGTGTGCACCGTTCACGCACACACGCCTAAAAATTGAGCGTAGTGATCGCTTATACAGTTTTGATCCTATAAATGATATTTTTTTATTCATATGTATGGTTAAGAAATAAAAGTTGGAATGTTTGTCTAATTTAGTATTCGTGTAGTATAATTACCACAATCGGCATAAAAATGGTACAGTTTGGTGTTATATGCATTTAGGTAACTACATATTTTAGACATTCAATAACATTGAGGCACGGTAATATTATTACAGTGTTGTGACACGGTCCTGCACCCTAATTGCGTAACACACTATCAATCGGAATCTGAATCATTTTGAAGCAAATTGCTAATCCATTGCTTCATAAGTTCGAAAAATTCGTCTGCTCAACACGTAATAACGCAATGAATGTTGTTGAACTGTCAAAATGAAACCGATTCCGATTGATAATGTGTTACGCAATTGCCCCGCTGTTTCAGAAATAATTACTTACAGCCGCGCGGTATGTACACACGCGATAGGGCTGCCCGCCTACAGTATTTTAATTTCATCAACCTACTTGAGTTTATTTCTAGTCTTGTGATTGTATAGGTAAATATTATATTTTTAATAAAAAAAAAATAAAGTTCGTTATGAATGAAATAGGAAGAGTTCAATAAAAAAACATGTTGTATTTTTTGATTAGTAGATTTAATAAAAAAAAAATATTCAACAGCAAACAACATATCACCAGTAATTACTGTCTTTTCAGAAATTGCATTGTCATCGATTTTCAATGTACTCGTAAGTACTTCTATGCACTTCTAGCGCTGATCAAAAGTAAAAGTTTACAAGTTCTAGAGACGCGCCGTAGTTTTTTTTTTTTTTGGTTATACGATTCTTTCTTTCGACCCATTATCTAAAACAAATTTCTGTATTAATACCAGTAACTTATAGGCAGTGTTGGGCTCAATAACTAAAACACTCAATTGATTGATTGATTGATCAAACCAAAGCATTAAAGAACCATTAAAAAAAATAAGTGTGTGGTCGGGGGACCTCCGTCAGGAACAAGGCTCCTTCTCACGTAGGTATGATTTAAAACAAAAATTTACAGCAGAATTTTGGATTTACATTTTGACCTCACATCGACTATAACACCCTCAAAAACTATGAAAACGATACCCATGATGAAAAATTTGAGAATTTTCGCAGCCGCCATTTTGGATTAACAACGTCACTATCTGCTTTAAAACCCTCGAAAACCATAAAAACGACACTGATGACAAAAAATTAGAAAATTTGCGCAGTCGCCATTTTGGATTTTCAGTTTCACCTCATTATCAACCTAAGCACCCTCGAAAACTATAAAAATTATACCCATGATGAAAAATTTGAAAATTTTCGCAGCCGCCATCTTGGATTTACATTTTAACGTCAGTATCGGCTTTAAAACCCTCGAAAATCATGAAAACCACATCAATGACATCAATGACAACATTTGATTTTTTTCGCAACCGCCATTTTGGATTCATATGTTGACCTCACTACTGACTTTAGCACCCTCGAAAACTATGAAAATGACACCCATGACGAAAATTTGAGAAAATTTTCGTAGCCACCATCTTGGATTTACATTTTGACCTCACCGGCTATCGACTTTAGCACTCTCAAAACTATAAGAATGACAATAGCGCCAGCCGAGTCCAATTATATAGCTAAGAACCATCCAAGTGACACAACACGCGCACACCAGTATATTATATAAATCAAAAGATTAATGTTCTTCATAAATATACAAAGTACTTACTTAAAATAAAATTAATACTTACCGAATCAAAATGTAAATCAAAAGATTTAATGTTCTTCATAAATATACAAAGTACCTACTTAAAATAAAATTAATACTTACTGGATCAAAATGTGGTAGTCGGCATACAATTTCTGAAAATTATGTTTACGTAGAACGCCCGCGCCTGCGATGCAAAGTGACGCGTCCTCACGCTGGGAAGGCCCGGACGCTACTGACGGGATCAGTTTTGCGCGGTCGATAATATAGTTCATTTTGCCTTTTATTTACGAAATGAAGTTATTGTTTATTTATAAAATAAAATTTAGATTCTATTAAATGGTTAGCTTAAGATTAATAGGTAATTTTTAAAAATTCTTAAAAGTATTTCTAAGGAATAGAAAAAAATACTTATTTGTCTAGAACTTTTCCAAAAATTATGTTATTTCAACATTTTTTCCTGCCATATTTTGTATTGAAAATGAAAAAAGTAGTTCAGCCACGTGCAAGTAGACCATATAATGATGCTGATGATATTTTTTAATGTTCAAAATCAAAAGTAGTTTCTTGTAAACAGATAATCAAACGTCAGTCTCGCGTCATTTTTCGGAAAACTTGTTGCGAAATTTAATAATTTTCCATGAATCCTTAATTTTTTTGAAAAATCTCTTTCAGCCACATGCAAGACAAAGAACTAAACTCTTCAATTCACAAATAATTTTGTTTAAATATTCTTTCCCTTTCCCACAACGAATGAACGAAAATGATCAAAATCCGCCAATTTCGTGCACGGCCCCTTAAACAATACAATGTTGAAATTTTGGGAAATAGAGGAGGTGCACCCTACAAAAATAATAAATACAGAACATCAAGTCTGCGAAGAGTTTTATAAATCCGCGGTATCTTTACCTTATAAAAACGAACCTGCCTCTTTAGGTAGCTCGTTCGCATACGCTCAACGTAGATTAACCGCGTTAGAGCGTAAATGTAATCCGCTTCCCGCTTTACGTCAATCCTATAACGACGTTATTAATAATTTAAATAAAGGCTATTTATTGAAAATACCTTATTTCTCTTCCGCTATAACTGAAGGGTATTGCTCACCCCATCACGCTGTCGTTCGACCCGACAAGTCAACGACGAAAGCCCGAGTGGTATTGGACGCAAGTGCCAAAACTGACACCGGTAAGTCACTTGATGACATATTGCATACCGGACCTAATTTACAGGCAGGCCATTTCTCGCTTTTGCTTAACTTTAGGTATGTTAAAGTTGCAATAACCGCGGATATTCGTCAAATGTACCTTGGGATTTTACTGTCAGAGAACGATATTATCAAGTACTACTATAGAACAACAACAACTACTATATGGTCAACCATCGCTCGCCTCTTTGATGTGCCCAGACTTGTCGCGCCTGTTATTCTTTATGCAAAGCTTCTTATTCCAGATCTTTGGCTTGCTAAGATAGGATGGGACGATAGGCCTCCTGAAATCATTACTGAACGTTTATCTAAATTTAAAAAGGAATTGCCTTTGTTATCTACCTTACAAGTACCGCGCCATTTGGGTGTCGCGGCCGGCTGCGTCGCAAACATAATCGCATTTGATGACGCTAGTATGAAGGCTTACGGTTGCGTCATCTATTTACATGTGGTGAACCCTAATGGGGATATATCTGTTCAGTTAGTGTGCGCTAAATCTAAAGTGGCTCCACTAAAGACCGTATCGCTAGCCAGACTCGAACTATGCGCGTCCTTACTCCTAGCGAAACTTTTCAAACAAGTACATAATATTTTCCATGCCCGCTATCCTATACAATATACTCTCGCCTTTAGTGATGCAATGATTACCTCCTCATGGGCTCATTCATCTCCGCACCGATGGCAAGCATTCGTTGCCAATCGCGTAACCAAAATACCGGAGAATTTACCTCCTGAACGCTTCTTAAATACACCGCCGTTACAGTCGTTACCCGCCTGTGGAATGGACGCATCCGTGAGCCTTCATAACTGGATAAAACTGTTGGATAGCTTAGTACAGAGCTACTGGAAAAGATGGCATGTAGATTACTTACACACGCTGCAATTAAGGCAAAAATGGAACTCTCCCGATACGCCTATCCAACTTGGCACACTGGTCCTCATACACCAGGATGACTTACCACCGCTGCGCTGGCCTACTGGCGTTATTGAACAGGTATACCCTGGTAAAGATGGGGTTGTAAGGGTAGCTCTGGTACGCACCGCTTTGGGAGTTTTAAAACGCCCTGTTGTAAAGCTATGCCCTCTGCCTTCTCAGTAACGGTACTCATCAATTAACTTAATCACAACCGCACCTATTATATTTATTTATGTTTATTATATTATATCCGCTTCCTCTAATTACGTTTATTTATTAATATAACTCATGATTCTCCTTCCAGCTAACTGGACATCTTCCCACCTAGCATATCTCTTTGGTTCCCCTTTCTGTTTTTTTTCGAAACCCCTACGGAGTTTCAAAGGGGGGAGGATGTTGGCGCCGTTCGATTGGTCACCTTCAGGGACTGGAAAGAGATGAAACTACCCGCAAACGGCATCGAATCTATGACGTACGGAAGATTCGAGGCACCCGCCGCGAGCCTATATATAGGCCCGGCACGCGCAAGAAAAAAGTTCAGTTGTTTTAACTACCGCACCGCTAATTAATAAAAACTTACTCGCTCGCTCGCTCAAACTCTCCGCAAATTAAAACCTCGCTGTGTGACCCGAGCCACGCTTGGCTGGAGTACCTACGTCGCGAATTTAACCAAAAGAAGAAACGCCCTCATCTGAACAAGCAGCGGCAGGACAGCATAAAGGTCAGTGGATTCAAACTTCCGTCCTTTGATTGTGTCTCTCGTCGGCTGGTCATCCTCCATTGCCTATACGTACTCCGGGCCCACAATTATTTATCCCGCATTGATAAAATAATCTTCCCGCATATTTAAGAAATCCCGCGCAACCAAAAATAAAACAAATATTTAAGGGGGGCTCCCATACAACAGACATGATTTTTTGCCGTTTTTATAGAGAATTTATTTATTTATTTATTAGCCTATCTACAATTGTTACTTTGTTTATCCTTATAATACGAGCAATATACAAGCATAGTGTACAATATGATGGTACGGAACCCTTCGTGCGCGAGTCCGACTCGCACTTGGCCGGTTTTTATATATAGAAAAAGAAACTATGAACTCAGTGCTTTGTAGTTCAACAACTCGTCATTCTAATTAAGTAGATATCGATTTCTAAAAGGATACCTACGTATCTGTAAAACATGAATAAGCAATGGCAGATGGCCATTGAGACTTAGCACTTGCCCGCGACAATTTTATTCTTTCTTTCTTATTTTCTTTCTTTAGATTCCCGGCCGACGCCATAGTATCATGATAGGCAGTCAAAGCCTTTTCGATTTTGCATCGAACGTTGAAACACAATATGTTTTTTTAACTTTGTCTGACTTGGGAATCAAACCAAGGACTTTGCTCGGTAATCGAGTTAGCATTCGGTATAGTGTAAGTATTTTAACCACACTCCTGTGGTTAAAATACTTACACTTCTTTAAATACAGAGGGCGCATTCCACCAAATTTTTATACAAAGAATAAGTGATTTAAGGAGAAAGAATTTTGAATTTTTGACAGTTCCATACTAGAGCTGTCAAATGTCAATTTTATTCCGCGGAAAGATGTCTGACTTTGGTAAAATCAGCCGTAAGCAGGGGGTGTCGACTCTATACTCTATACTCCCTAGAGTATATAATTATGTTCTGTGGCCGTAAGCCCCCGTGCCGGACGGCGCGTACGTGTTCCATGCGCGCCTCAAAGAGATGTCAGCAATAAGAAAGGGGCGCGTAAGGGCCGTAGCCTGCCGGGGCAACGGGATTGTCCGAAATGGTTACCGCTACCCCGGAACATACTTAAAGGCCTAAGGAAGGAACACGGGTGGGTTTTAGCCAGTAAGAGTCTGACACTCCCTTCTGCTCCACCCAGAGCGGGAGAGGTCATTCGATGATTTCCCATCCATTAAAAAATAAAGCCCTAAGTTTAACAAAAAACTGAAGGATAATTAAGTGATTAGTAGTCACTTTATCCTTCAAAGTTTTTCCTCTCATGCTTGCAATATTTTACAAATGAATTGATTAAACTGATAAAAATCACAAGTGCAGGGTTTTTCCAACAAAAAGGATAGGTCGTGTCGGTCATGATGACGAGACGGTCTTTAACCACTAAATGAATAATAATAAAGTCAATAAAAACAACCAGATCTTTGACAAAGCCGGTTTTTTTTTAATGTTTATAGATCTCTCAAACTGCATTTGTAACAAATTAATATCAGCGAGGTAATTGCGTAATACGCTATCAATAAGGGTCAGTTCACACCGAGACGCGACGCGACGCGACGATAGGGCCGAAACACATAACCGCGTTGCGGCGCCGCGCCGCTAAAATTGGCAGTGGCGTCAGCGCCGATTTTAGCGGCGCGGCGCCGCACCGCGGCGAAATTTCCAGCGTTATGACGTCATACTTGTTGACAATGATTTAGTTTGTTTCTATCACTCTTGCAAGCAACATGTGTCAACCCGGAAGCAGTTTTAAAATTAAAATGATTCTTAGTACCATAAATATCAATAAAAAACGTAATTGTTTTACTTTACCTTACAGTCAAGCCGAGAATTTCCAAAGCAGTAACAGGTTTCCTTCCTTTAATATTTTTTTCAGTATATATTTTGATAACCCGCTTAATAGCTCTTCAAATGATAATACACTCATTCTAAAGTAGGCGAAAAACATTTTTTCGTCTATCTTTGATGCTTTGTATTTTCGAGTAAAGTACTCGCCGTCGGGATTCATAGCCTTATTAAATGGATATATCCAGTATCTTCTTTGTCGTAAACAGAGTAATGTCTTCTTAATAACAAATAATCAATAAGTTTCTTACGACGATCCATGGCAGAGACACGTCTATCCACAATCAAAAATCACGAGGAACTGGTTACCCTACCATACGACAGTAAAACGCTCTTTTTCGCGACGCCGCAACGCTGCAACGCAAACTGCCGAAGTTAGCGTTGCGGCAACGCAACGCGGCTATGTATTTCGGCCCATACTGGAAGAGGCCAGTGATTTCGCGCTGAGCTGCGCTGCGCCGCGCGTACCGGCGAAGTACTGCTGCGTCGCGATGCGTCGCTCTACGCCGCGAGGCGTCACGAGGCGCAACGCTGCACCGCGCAACGTATTCTGATCTCTCACAATGTAATGTGTACCTTTCGAGTAGAAAATAAAGTATATTTTGAGTCACTCTTTTAAAGTGTGCGCGCAGCGTCGCGTCGCGTCGCGTCTCGGTGTGAACTGACCCTAAGAATGGTTTTCATATAGACAGTTAACAACATTCATTGCGTTATTTACGTTGTCAACAACAGACTGTAAAAAAGGTTTGTTTAAATGTCTAATCTTATTGTAAATGGAGTTTAAGGTACTGTTCTTGAAAGCTTTAAAGTAGTCTGACGAAAAATCTCGTTTTCCCAAATTATCAGTTAATAGCTGCGCCCTGCGGTTTTACCCGCATTAATCTCGATTCCGTTGGAATATCGGGATAAAAGTATCCCCTGTCCTAATCCAGCGGGGCAATTGCGTAACACGTTATCAATCGGAATCGGTTTCATTTTGACAGTTTAACAACATTCATTGCGATAATACGTGTTGAGCAGACGAATTTTTCGAAATTATGAAGCAATGGATTAGCAATTTGCTTCAAAATGATTCACATTCCGATTGATAGTGTATTACGCAATTAGGGTGCTGGTCATGGTCTATCCATGTGCCAAATTTCATCGAAATCCGTTCGGCCGTTTTAAAAGCGTCATAAACAAACATACAAAAAAATCGAAAACTTTTCTCTTTAATGTTATAGGTACAATACTAGCTTCTCCCCGTGACTTCGTCCGCGTGAAATTTCACCTTCCCCCATTCACCCTCTTAGGGGTGGAATTTCGAAAAACCCTTTCTTAGTGGATACCTACTCTTCACAAAGAACACACCCTCCAAATTTCATGTCTCTAGGACCAGCGGTTTATTTAGGCTGTGCGTTGTCAGGACTTTGAATTTTCGTATAGGTTAGTTTCGATATTATTACGGTTATTTATCTACCTCCCTGCACCCCTTTCAAACTTAAAACCCATGCGTTTTGGGGTGAGCACAATTCTTGTTTTTTTTATTGCTGAATGGTCCAGCTCTTGACATCGATCACCCCTGAATGAGATCTATGATGGGATGAGCGTGCCCAGAAGTTGCTTGTTCGCTCTTGCTTTGAAGGCAGAAAGCTCCGGGATGAAGTCAAAGTTTAAGTACGTCTAAGATTTTAAATCTATCTCCTTAGTACCTATAGGCCGCGCTTCAATTATGACAAAACCAGCAAGTATAATTAAGCTAGCCTCTTGTTATATTGAAACTACGTACTAGGCCAGCCCAAGGTCAAGGTCAGAGTGTTACCATCAACATGCGGTCATCATCATCAGCCTACAGCAGTCCACTGCTAGACATTAGCCTCTCTAATAAGCTAGTTTCCACCATCAATAAATTGAAAATCTATAAATAGTCCGTCAGTTAGAGTATTGGAAAATAATGGACATGTATTTTTTGTTTTTGTAAATCAGTGAATATTGACAAAGATAAAACGCATCAAAACTCGGGAGTGGGGGCTTGTGACATCAGAACGCACTAAAAATTATACCAAGGTGTGACGTATTGAGAATTTTAAAAGCGTCGGTTCTTCTTCAATTTTGGTTTACGTAACAAAAGAAAAAATACGGGTCAAATATTTTTTGTTTAATCTAACTGACGGACTAATTAGATTTTTTCACTTGACAAGCCTATTGCACGCCATTCATCTCGATTTTCAGCAACTCTCATCCAGCTGCTCCCAGCCATCCTGCGAAGATCGTCGCTCCACCGATCCTGCCGGTCGATTCTGTAAAAATCTCACCGTGATAACTTACGTGAAGTGAGCTATCAATAGTGGAAATCCCTAACATCAGGTGCAGTGACAGCTCACTTCACCTAAGTTTTCACGGTAAGATTTTTACAGAATAGCACTGCTGAGGGCGTCCTACCTTACGTTTCCACGTCGGTTAACTATATAGGTTGAAATTTTAACTACCGTCTTCCTCTTAAGGGGTCATTGTACTCATCGTTATGAACAACTATGGGACCAAACATGAAATCGCGAAAAAAAAATCAGCCGTTCCCTGCATTTTGACGAGTTATGTAAACATAAATGTAAGGAAAATCAGATTTTTTTTTTCACGATTTTAGGGTTGGTCCCATAGTAAAAGTTGAACATACTGATGATTACAATAACCCCATAAGAGGAAAACATAAAATCCCCACTGCCAAGTGGGTTGGCACTTTGCACCTAACACACGTAGTACCTACGTATGCCATGACTTGGCAACCTGGCTCTCTGCCAGCAGAGGCCAACCCAGCCGCTTAACAAAATTTATGACACAGAACATGCTGAATTTCAATGTAATAATTATTGTAAGATTACGTTCTTAATCGGTGAGCTTTGCCAACGAGGGATATTTATATTCTTTGCCTTCATCGATCTTACAGAGAAAATTTCGAATAGGTTTCGACTTATAGTTAGCCATACCTACCGTGATGTCTCTTGCCATTTAGGCTGTGTCCCCAGTAGGCAAACTGTTAGCGGCCGACTGAGCTTGCGGCGTATCGGTTTAGTATCCCTTCCATATATTTGAAACTAGCGGTCCGTCCCGGCTTCGCACGGGTGGAAAAAAAAGAAAAAAAAATAGCCTATAAATTATTATAGGCTATTTTTTTTATTTTTTTTTCCAGTGATAATGTAGCATTCAAATGGTGAATTTTTAAAATCGGTCCAGTACTTTTTGAGCCAATTCGTTACAAACATACTAAGTATATACAAATCTTTCCTCTTTATAATATTAGTATAAATGGAGTGTCCACAGTTTGCTAGTTTTGCGCTCACTTTACGCTCACTTCACTCGCTTCACGCTCACTTTACTCACTCAGTCGTCTGCTAACAGTTTGCCTACTGGGGACATAGCCTAAGAAGGGACCCATTGGGTCGTACCTAATTTTGGCCCATTGGTCGTCTGACTAGCGGCAGAATATGTGCCAGTTCAGCATCAGCATTAGTTTGTGATGGAACGGATGGTCGTATTCCTAACCCTATATGCTTTTATAATCATAATCTGCTACCTTGGTGTAATAGTCGCAATCGCCGACTATTTAGCAAATTGTCCTGGATTTCATCCCTGGGTCGTTATTGGGTTTTATCTAAACAAAATTCTTAGAAGTAAGTTATCCCGAGGTCTACTAGGCTATTTTCCACCATCAATGAACTAAAAATCTATTCAGTCCGTCAGTTAGAGTATTGGAAAATAATAGCCACGTATTTTTTGTTTTTGTAATTCAATGAATATTTACAAAGATAAAACGCATCAAAACTCGGGAGTGGGGGCTCGTGACGTCAGAAACGCACTAAAAATTATCGGTACCAAGGTGTGACGTATTGAGAATTTTAAAAGCGTCGTATCTTCGTCAATTTTGGTTTACGTAACAAAAGAAAAAATACGTGTCTAATATTTTTCATGATCTAGCTGACGGACTAATTAGATTTTTTCAGTTGACAAGCCTATAGAGGCAATATACTATATGGGATATGTAATATCTCCTTTTGAAGACTACATCAGGTTGTTAAGGTATACTTCATCATCTGCCTAACCTTTTCCCAACTATGTTGGGGTTGGCTTCCAGTCTAACCGGATGCAGCTGAATACCAGTATTTTGTATGGAGCGACTGCCTATCTGACCTCAACAACCCAGTTTCTGGGTAATACGATACCCCTTGGTAAGACTGATTGTCAGATTTTCGGGCTTCTGACTACCCGTATAGTAACGACTGTCAAAGATCCACGAATGACAGCAGAGGGGTTTCGGTATGTAAAGGTGGACACCCATCCACGGACCAACCGCGGCAAGCGTAGCTTAACCTGATCGATTGACCCGAGCTGCTGTTAATACTTAGCCACAAGCCCCTCCTTGTATTAAATTTGTCATTATTGTTTGTTATGGTATATATATTTGTTTCTAGGTTTTGGAATGCTGGAGTCAGGATGCGTCTCCATAAAGAATGAAGCGAATATTATGATGAAAAACCTAGCTGATATTTCGTTGGGCGGTGAGTTTATAAGCATTTTATTTTTAGGGTTTGTCAGCGAGCAATGGATTGCAGTATCCTTGGAGTTAAACTTACTGATTGTATAAGGACCTCGATACTGGGTTCTAAAACTCAAATTGCCGATATAGGTCACACGGCTGCCAAGCTAAAATGGAAGTGGGCTGGTAACATCTGTCGCATGCCGGAGGAGCTATGGGCTAAAGTAACCACACAATTATGGGTCCCAAACAGTAGTAAATGGCAACGCGGCAGGCCCAGAATTAGATAGCGGGATGAACTCGACTCTTTCCACAGGGATTGGCGCATAACAGCACTGGATAGGGATGAGTGGAAGGAGGGAAGGGAGGCCTTTACCCTGCAGTGGGACAGAAATGGCTGATAATAATAATAATAAAAAAATATACAAAAAACCTCGGCTCACAGTTTTGCCCAGAGACCAAGCTAATACGCCTCAGGCGGCCGCCGGCACCCATGCCGTAATACCTAAGTGGTACCTAGTTATTTTCTTAACAAGCTTAATCTCAAAGAGCTCCCATTATTTTAGCCTCCCCAATGATCGCGGCAGGCCCAGACGGAGATGGCGGGATGAGCTGGACTCCTTCAACAAGAACTGGTCCTTAACAGCTTTGAATAGAGAGAGGTAGAAAGAGAGTAAAGACGCCTTTGCCCAGCAGTGGACACAGTAGTGGCTAATATTTAGATATTTTTTAAATGATTGTCAGAACGAACGGTCCTGCGCTAGGCACTTACCTACCTGCTTCCAGCGAATTCACCAGCGGGTCAATTGCGTAACAAAACATACATACACTGGTAATCGATGGCATTGCCTTTCCTTTTGACAGTTCCACCACGATTATTGCGTTATTCACAATGTTGAACAATCGAATTTTTCAAAGCTATGAAGCAATTGATTAGGAATTATCAAGAGTGTGTTACGCAATTAAGGCGCCGGTCATCGGTTCACCTTGCAATGAGCTCCATTGCTTCTTCAACAATGAAAAAACCTATGTGCTCAGGTCTTACGTACTGGATCTTCGGCTACGGTATGTCATTCGGCGAGGGAGCCTACTCTAACCCCTTCATAGGCGTGGGAGACTTCCTGCTGGACCCTCCTGTAGGGGACGCTCTGATGGGGCCCGTGTTCGCTTCGTTCTTGTTTCAACTGTCCTTCGCCACCACAGCCACGACTATTGTTAGTGGGGCGATGGCTGAGAGGTAAGATTTTAATAATGTACATTAATCATCATTGCTTATTTATTTAAGTATATAAGGTATAGCAGGTATACCTTATATACTTAAATAATAAGGTATATAAGGTTAAGTAGTATAAGGAACGCAATCGCTCCATGTAAAATACTGGTATTCAGCTGCATCCAGTTATATTGGAAGCCGACCCCAATATAGTTGGGAAAAGGCTAGGCTGGTGATGACTGGAACGCCATACATAAATTACACCAACAGAGCAAAAAAAAATCCATGTGGTGCTTTCCATCAATCCTGTATGCAGTGGACCTAGCGGCGATGGATCACGCACGCTCACGCAGCGTCAAGACATTTCTCATCATTTCCCCTCGGGACTCTCTTCATTCCCATCTTCCCCTATCTTCTCGGTTTTGTGGGTCTCTCATCCAGACATTTCCCGCGACTTTGAAGATAGCGTCAACCGAGCGCGCTTTTAGACGGCCCTGGTTTCTTTGGCTTAACCTTGGCCACCATTCGGCCCCACAATTTTAATGTGACAAAGTAAAAGATTTAAATACCGATTCTAACAGAATTAATCACAAGACAAAATCTAATTGAAAACCTTGTAGCGGTGTCTATAAACGCCACATTTGAACGACGTTACACAAAATCCTGCATCTCGCAAGCAAAGTTTACCGCGCAACTAGCATATATACAACGGCCCGACATGTATCATTGAGCACACAGAGTACTTTTTTAAATATAAGCAGTTGCCCGCCAAACACAACACCCGTCTGATCGAATCATGAGTGAACTTAACACCCTGTTCCTCATATCTCTGTCACCTCATTAACATCATCACTTTTTGAAATAGTAAGGTCTAGAAATGCGAGAAACCGGGAAGAAAAACATCTTGAGAAAACAACTTATAGTCAACTAGCTTCTATCCGCGACTTCGTCCGCGTGAAATTTCTCGTTCTCCCGATCCAACCCGTCACGTTGCATCGCCTAGCGTTTTTTCTTACTTTTTTGTTCTGTTTGCACGGCTCCTAAGCGTCCTAGCGTGATGTTAAGTAGCCTATAGCCTTCCTCAATGCTTGAACCTTCTCTGTATGGACATTTGTCCTGCAGTGGGTTAATAATGGGCTGGTATTATTATTTAAAAAGTCCACTACATCATCAGTGGCGTAGCTTCAAGTCCTAAAAGGGCCCTATATAAAAAGGATTGTGTGGTTTTATGAAACCACGGTAAAAGTGAAACTTTATCCCTACTCCGCGGCCGACCGTCACGCGACATGCAACACACAGACGAAAAATTTTGAGACGATGTATTAAAAGTTTCACTTTAAAATTTTTTTGGGGGCCCTTTTCACGGTTCCTATTTTTTTTTGGAAATCTTCTGAAAAGCACGGTTGTTGCTGTCGGACCCCTACCGAAAACTTCACTGTTCCTTCCAGTACCATGAGTCGGGGGCCCGGGAGATACTGGTAGATACGCCAATTTAGATTTTTTTAAATATTTTTCTGATAATTATTATGACTTGGCCTATTACCCGATTCCGGCTTGACGTCAACCTTTGGGACACCCTGTATTATATAATTATAGATTCACTTACAAGTCTCTTATTGATCATGAAGAATTTTAGGTTCTCGATAGTATTTTACAAATTCTTGCTTACACACGTCGGCGTCGCATCGGGGACCCGCGTAGCTCGGGGGCCCCGCATAATTGATACAGCTGATACAGCGGTAGCTACGCCCCTCTACTTGCATCATTCTTTTCTTTCCTCAGATGTAACTTCAAAGCATACTGCCTGTTTTCGCTTCTTAATACTATAGTGTACTGCGTGCCTGCTGGCTGGGTGTGGGGCTCTCACGGGTTCCTCAACAAACTGGGGGCCGTCGACATCGCAGGGTCGGGACCTGTGCATCTTATAGGTAAGACATCTTGCTACAGAAATAGTGTTTTCTGACTGAAAGAAAGAAAGAGAGAAAAAGTATTTATTGCGACTCGTACACACGGCTACACATCAAGCTATACATTTCCAGTTTTAGCTGACCTCGCATTGTATAGGTTTTTTGTACAATCAGAAGTCAGCTTATGCTGGTTATGTGTAGCTTGATGTGTAGCCGTGCGTACAGGAAAATCACAAACTAAACTAAATACAGTCTAAAATAAAAACCAAATTATATTAAAAAAAGTAACAAAAAAAAAATGAAACAGAAAGTCCTCTACGAGGCCAAAAGGCTCTTATCTCAGCATGATGCTGCGACATTTAAAAATAAATTTTGCAGCGCTGCTGGTATTCTGGTAGGGCCCACTGTGACTGATATAAACCTATAATAACTTCCATTTTATCGCACCTACTAGCAAGATATCATAAAACTACCGCTGTCGATAGACCTCATTAAGACAGGCTCTACAATGAACAGTCGAAAAGAAATAATTTTTAATACCGACTTAAGGCCTGCGCAGACGAGGGACAATTAGTACGCGGACATATTGTCCGCAACGATAGAACGTATGGAAATCTACCCAATAACGCACACGAAGGACAAGTAGACTACTGGGATTTCCATACATTCTATCGCTGTCCAGCAAATTGTCCGCGGACAAAAGTCCCTCGTCTGCGCAGGCCTTTAGGAAAACGTTTTGCTGTCCATCCTCTTGACGAGATACAGTATAGATAGTTAGTTGCATTGATGAACGATTATGTTTGGACAGAAGTTGTCCATTCCTTTGCAGGAAACCATAGGGGAACCTTGACTGTGCCTTAATAACAGTTCATTCATTTTTACGATTCATTGACTCCCCAATGGTGAGGTCATAAGACCTAAAATAACATGGGGATTAAAACCCATTAAAGGTAATGGAGAACTTGAAAAAAACGTGATACACATCGCACAAATCTTAACGTACTTATTTTTTTTTCCTCTGACCAGGTGGAGCTTCAGCGTTTGCCTCAGCTCTAATGCTAGGCCCGCGTCTCGGCCGCTACGCGAACGGCATAGCGCCACTCCCCATGGGGAACCCTGTCAATGCGGTGATGGGGACTTTCGTGCTGTGGTGGGGGTGGCTGGCTTTCAACTCGGGGAGTACTTATGGGGTAAGATAGAATATAATCTGCATTCGCGATCTTGAAAAAATATTAATTTGAAACATACATTTGAATATACTTTATGTACAGAGGCCAGCACATCAAGCTACCCCAATCTGTCAGATTTTCCCAAATGAATATGAACCTTATTCCTTTGCGCTAAAGTCGAAAATCTATCAAAGAAATTTGACAGATTGGGGTAGGTTGACCTGCTGGCGTCTGTACTTTGGGGCCGGCACCAGTATTTTACATGGAGCGACTCATGCATAGCTGACCTCCACAAAATGTGATTGTACAGACGCCAGCACATCAAGCTACCACAATCTGTCAAATTTATTTAATAGATTTTCAACTTTATCGCTATAACTTAAGGTTCAAAGTTGATTGGGAAAATTTGACAGTTTCGGGTAGCTTGATGTGCTGGCGTCTGTACCTACGGTAGCAACTAAATCATTTCCTATTTATAATGTACTCGCAATAGCGAGTATGCGAGATATGGTAGTGGCAATTGGATACTTCCAATTAAAGAATATTGACATGAAGACTTCCGAAGACTTAAAGAATCAGGTACTAAATAAATACAGATACTTTTTAACACATCGTAATTCATTGAACTCCTTTAAATTTAGTAACCTAAGTGAAGCTCAAGGTCGAACGGAAAAACAACTAATTCGACTAAGTGACAGCTTGAATAAGTAATGTTAGTGTGAGGTACACGAGACAGGCATGACCACAGACCACGCCTCTTCACTTTTTACTTCTGTGTTTTGTTGAGCTCAACAGGAAATGTTATTAACTCCTGTCTCACCTAATTATGAGTGAAATCATTTTAACTGCGACTTCACAGGGAGTCAAAAGAATTTGCATAAATATATAGATAGATAGTAGAATAGACTTAAATAGAAACCTGTCTAAATGGCACTACTTAGTGACAACTGACAATGCTATGCTTTCCTATTCAGGCTTCTGTAATGTAGGTAATAATAGATTTGTCTACATACAAGGTAGTTAAAATTACTACTAAGAGCAAGGCAGGTGGTATCTATCCCCTGCCAGGGTCGCGGGTTGTTGCCATACCCTCCCGCTCCGCCCAGAGAATGAGAAGTAATTTGATAATTTTCCACCCAATAAAAAAGAAAAAGATGGTGTACCCCAACGCCTGTGTGCAGAAATGCGGACTGGCAAGCGAGGTTATCAGACGTCGTGTTGCCAATTCTCGTAATTTAAAACGCCCTAAGCCAGCAAGTGACTAAACTACATCGAAATCTACTCGTTGCTCTATTCATTCCAGCATCCTAATTGCGTAACACACTATCAATCGGAATCTGAATCATTTTGAAGCAAATTGTTAATCCATTGCTTCATAAGTTCGAAAAATTTGTCTGCTCAACACGTAAATAACGCAATGAATGTTGTTGAATTCTCAAAGTGAAACCGATTCCGATTAAAAATAATGTGTTACGCAATTGCCCAGCAGGTTTCCATTTATTTATTTTCTTGATTTAAACCTTGTTCTGGAACGAAAATCAACGACACGGTGTCAATTTAAATGTATTTCAAGTACCTAATCTGATTCGCTGTTATTACGCAGTTAAACAATCACAGCAGTTGACATAAGTTTGAATGTTTTTAAAGTAATTATTGTGTTGATTTTAGTGCCAGGAACTGGGCATTAGTGATAGCCCTTTAATCTAATATATAAAATTCTCGTGTCACAGTGTTAGTTACCATACTCTTCCGAAACGGCTGGACCGATTTGTGTGAAATTTTGTGTGCATATCGGGTAGGTCTGAGAATCGGCTACTATCTATTTTTTTTTAAACGACGTTTGCGGGGTCAGCTAGTATCTTATAAATATGTAAGTAATGTATGTATAATAGACTTAAATTGCAATCGGCTGAGTGCGGCAACTGGCAAAGAGTTTGTCATATCGTTGTTAAATTCAACTCGTTACACTATTATTTGAATTAATAGGTATTATACAGTATAGCCAGCCTATAATGTTCCCACTGCTGGGACACAGATAATCCACCACGCGGGCCCAGTGCGGGTTGGCACATGTCTTTGAATTTTTGATTCTAGGATATGCCGTTTCCTCATGATGTTTTCCTTCACCGTTTTGGAAGCAGTGCTATAAGGCTTATTATACAAATTATTAATTTTAATAGGGACTTACTTATTACATATTTATAGGTATATTTACAAGTAGGTACCCTACATTGCTATCTGAGGGGCAATTCTCGTAATTTTAAGAACGTTCACAGTCTGACCTGTCTCAATCTGACAAAAATACCTCCAATTTTTGACATTAAGGTACTGTTGCTGAGATGAGATTGCGACTAGATTTTGAACGTTTTAATGACGGGAATTGGCCTTTTCATGCAAATTCGCTTTAGAAAAAGTAAAAAAATTGATGTCTTGCACTCGCTCTGATCTAGGTCTGCTAGACTCGTCTACCACCCCACTAACTCGATTTAAATCTATTCTCTGTACCTACATGCGAATCACGTTTCCCCTTCACTGTCCAAGATTATCGGTAAACGTCGCATTTCAACAAATTAGACAAATCACCAGTCATTTGAGTTGCATGTCCACTTGCCCAGCTAATTGATGGGATGAATACTTTGAATGCGTTATTATCCTCATTGTGTATGCGGTGCGGTACCTACTTATAAACGTTTTTATATTTACTTGTAAATGCCGTATGGTACCTAACATTGGTACTTAACTAGTTTTGACTACTTTTGAATGATTTGCAATTTATTGGAAACTGCAACATCCCATCGGCCATGGACGTCGGAAGCGGGGTCACTTTGAAGCCAGGGAGGTGCAAATGCACAATCTGTTTTGTTTTTGTTTAATCGTGTTTAAACGAAACATATGTATACGAACAGCCTATCGATTCTGTAAAAATCTCACCGTGAGAATAAATAGGTGAAGTGAACTATTAATAGAGGAAATCCATACCATCAGGTAGAATGACAGCTCACTTCACCTTAGTTTTCACGGTGAGATTTTTACAGAATAGCACTGCTGTACAGACGTGATGGGTAACAACACAGATATAGATACACCTAGATATACTTCGCATGCCAAAAACCGCACCAACTACGTTCAAAAATCGTATGCCGCTACTTTCGCGCTCAGTCCTGTTTAGAGGTATTATCTGTGGTCCTGTGTACTGCTGGCTGGGTGAGCGTGAGCGAGAAAGAGCACTTGTGACGTCATAGTAGGTAGTCAAAAAATGGCACACTTGGTTTTCATACAGATCGTGATACTTGCGTTATCTGGGTCTATCTATTATATCTGTGGGTAATAACACCCATCACCTCTGCGGAGTTTCGCTAACTAATTTAATTTGACCCTGTAATTTCTGGCAAGAATATTTTCTTGTTTGATACTTTTCAGAGATTTCAGTTCATTTTTTATTTGTTGTGTTTTGTTTGTAGGTTAGCGGTGCTAAATGGCAGTATGCAGCTCGAGCAGCTGTGATGACAATGATGGGTTCTTTCGGAGGTGGCTGCTTCGGGTTGCTGTAAGTCCAATAATTTATTCCTGGTTGGTTTAAAAGGCTGCACATGTCTGCCACATGCCGAACGAACTGTTGGCCCAAATAGCACAGAAATGGTGCCCTAAGACAGTGAGGCGGGGTCGCGTCCGACCACGTAAGAAATGGCGGGACGAGCTGGATTGGTTCCGTCAAAACTGGAAAAACACGCGGGCGCGCGAATGATGGAAGGAGTGGAGGAAGAGGCCTTTGCCCCAGAAGTGACACAGCATAGGTTAGTAAAAAAAGTCAGATAATTCCATGGATTTTGGAGACCATAATTGAAAGGTTAGGTATCTTCTGTTCAGAGAACGTTTAGAACGATATATAAATTCCGGAGACCAATAATCCGGCTTCCGAATTCAGTCCACTCGTTTATTAATCGATTTACTTTTATACTTAGACTAGCTTCTGCCCGCGACTTCGTCCGTTAATTTTTTTTATCTCCCGCCTCGTCCCGACGCATCGCGTCTTCTGCCCGTGATATTACTTAATTTTCGCTTAAAGTTCTTTCTAACTTTTTTCTTTTTTTTCGGCTCCTAAGTGTTATAACGTGATGTTAATTAGTCTATAGCCTTCCTCAAGAATTGAGCTATCAAATGCAAAAAGAATTTTTCAAATCCGACTGGCAGTTCCAGAAATTAGCGCGTTCAAACAAACAAACAAACTCTTCAGCTTTAGTATTAGTATAGATCTGGTATAGATAGATAGATTTTTGTTGATTTCGTTGTAAGTAGAGTTGACGTTTTAATTTCAGCTTCACGCTAGTTAAGAACAAAGGCAAGGCAGAAGTAATGGAACTCATAAACAGCGTCCTTGGATCACTCGTGTCAATTACTGGTAATTATTTTACTTGTTTTAAACTATTCTGTCTATTTAAGTAGGTACTTGTTAGTCTTTTTATTTGCATGTAAGTATTTTGTCTTCACATTTTTTTGCTATTTTAATTTATAAAAACTTGGCAACATTTTTTAGACGGGGATGTTTTTAGCCAGTGTTTCTGTGGAGGAAAACTTACCCAAAATATAGCTAGTTTATAGTTTTTGGTTTGATCGTAACAGGTTACTGACCGCCGCCGTCTAAAGCATTGTCCCAGGCTTAGCATGAGCACCGTTTTGTCGACGGAAGAGTAGACAAAGATGACATTAGACCACAGAAATTATCGTAGGCATTTGAACTATTTGCCTTATATTCCTACTTGTGACAACACCAATTCTGCAACTTGCCTATACCATACCTAAAAGTTGATTATTTGTTGATGATGATTATCACAATCACCCTAGATTTTATTTGTCCCCAGCCGGCTGCTTTCTCTACCGCGCATGGGAGTCCCTGCTCATCGGATTCATTGGCGCCGCCATAGCGTCGGGCACCTCACCGCTTTTTGATATGATGGGTGTCGACGACCCTGTTGGCGCGTCCGCTGTGCATGGAGCATGTGGGCTTTGGGGTAACATTCATACATTTTGCCTCAATCTTCACCGGTGGTCGCCTTACAGGAGCCGGTCCCGTGCCGGTGCCGGCCAGTGGTCAAAACGCCCAATGGTACAATCCGCAACAGTTAACCTGAGACCCTCCCGACGCATCAGTACCGGGTGCTTTCGTCATCCGTGCGAAGTCTCAGGTTAAGTCTTGCGAGTTGTATCTAACACTGGTGCTGATCCATGCGTCATGTTCGTGAACGGGCGCTGTCAGTTGAGACTGGTCATCTCTTAGCTGCCAGGGCTTCTTTTTAATCTTATAGGTACCTATTTTGTATGGTTTCTTCATAACATTGTTCTCAGATATACAAGCAACAAGAATAATGTCCTCAGGATTTTGTAATATCTTGATTTAAAAGAGTGTCCTTGGAGTTTCTTGCCCGTTCTTCTCCAAGAGATCTACTTTACGTTTTGGAATGGGCAACTAGCTTCAACTTTCTGACTAACTGACCGACTATTTAAGTTTGACAATTCAAAAATGCCCGTAAATGGTTTAATTGAAATAATTGCTTTGAGTTTTGAGTTTGACAGTGTTATTTTTTTTTTTGTAGGTGTATTAGCAGTAGGACTGTTCGCTGATAATCCAATTCCTATGGAAACTACTAATGGCAGATCCGGATTGTTCAAAGGTAATTAATTAAATAAAATATAAACTAGACTTAAAGTTTCTGATATGCACCGTTGGCTATTTTAGAGATATCCAGGACCAACAGTAGACATGGACGTATTCATTTCGTGTTCATCATCTGTCTAGACTTTTCCCAACCATGATGGGTTCCGCTTCTAGTCTCTAACCGGATGCAGCTAAATACTAGTATTTTACATAAAGCGAATGTCTATCTGTCCTTTACAACCCAGCTAATGGGTATTATAATACCAAGGTGCAAGAATGGTTGTCAGATTTTCGGGCTTCTGGCCAAATATCCACGAAAGACAGCCGGGACCATGGCTTCAGAGGGGTCTCGATATGTAAAGATACTAAAGATAGTCACCCATCCACGGACCGACCACGGCAGAGCGTAGATTACCCTGATCAATCGACCCGTAGGGCTGTTGCGTGGCGAGCCCCCTCATAGAAAGATCTATAAAGCCTAAGGCGCTAAGAAAACGTTCCATATCCTTCATACATTTTCTATTCCTATAGGTGGCGGCTGGTATCTCCTCGGAGTACAATCCCTAACCGGCGTATGTCTGATGACATGGGGCATCCTGGTGACCATAACGTTGCTCTGGTTCATCGACAAGATCATGCCGATACGAATGGACCCCTACACCGAACTGCTCGGCGCTGATATCACTGAGCATAGGATTCGACATGGACAGGTAAGGAAATAAGCTGGATTGATATAAGGACATTAACTTGTAAGAGGTCTGTTAAGGCGCGAAACACACGGCGGGGCGGGGCAATCTTTCTGATCGCGAAACAATAAAGACCGCATCTGATCGTCGATACCCGCGAACAAAAAGCACACGAGGGACGGAAGCAGTTAGTTCACGACGTTAAATTCTTCATTGACTGAACTAGCCGCCCCGCGCCGCCGCCGTCTGCGTTACTGCATACAAACTGGTTTGTGTGATCCATGGCGGGCAGCCACGGATATGCCGCGCCGCCAGTGCCCGCCGGGCACCAGCGGCGCGGTCTTTTTGCCCTCTATGTGCTTTGGTAGTATAGGATTCCACCATCGTTCACGGTCAAATTGACAGGCCCGGCCCGCCCCGCCGTGTGTTTCGCGCCTTAAGGAGCCCTCTTGATTCTCGCAAACACAGATTTTGACTGCCGACTTGTAGCTGGCGTTTTCAAAAGCACACGTCCACATACACATTTTGACGTCGCTAGCGACTGAAGTCGCTGCGTTGTACACACGGCTACACGTCAAGCTATACATTTCCAGTTTTAGCTGACCTCGTACTGTGTAGGTTTTTCGTACAATCGTAAGTCAGCTTATACCGGTTATGTATAGCTTGATGTGTAGCCGTGCGTACAGGCCAATTTAACTTTATGGCGCCTCTGAAGTGCGCTTTTCTCTGCGCAGTAGCTCACCACTCTCCCCCACGAACACGTGAATTTGTTACTGCGCAGCGACTCGCCTTATGTCACACCCCGGACACTCCGTACAACGCGCGCAAAATAATTACCTACTACTACTACATAGCCAAATGACGTTGGTACACGTGCAAATGTGTGCGTAAACTCTAGTAGGGTTGGTTGTCGTGCGGAGCGTAAAATATATGGCGGGAACGATGACGACGCGACTAGAAAGGACTAGTTTGATTGTTTATCTAATTAGTCGGGTTCGTAATGAAATAAAATTAATATTAAAATAGTTAAGTAATAAATGTAAAACTTTTTAACAATAACTTTAATTTCGGAAGTCGGTGTCTTTGGATCTGTATTTTAGTTTATTGCCACCGACTTACGAAATTAGTTATTTTTCACTTTGTACTTAGTGTTTTTTTGGAAGTCGGTTTTTTTTTGCTAAAAAGTTTTTATTTCTCGCTTTTTAGAGGGTCTGTTTATAAAGTATCTAAGTTACAATAGCCTAATGTCAACTTGCTCATCGCCTTGTACAAAATATTGCTTTTCCCGTTGCAGGGACGTTAATTGTTGAGGAGTTCTCTTGGTACTCCATCATCAGCTCCATTTCACCATTCGCATTGTGACGAGCATAAATTGTGCTTAGCAAACATATTAAAGTAATCGAATCGCAACCTGTGAAATACTTATTATTGAGAGTCCCGGTGGCCATCTGTGGTCTTCATCAGTTCCACTTCACTAAATGTTGCTATCCCAGAGCAAATAAGGTACTTAGCTAAATATTGCTTACACTAAAATATTTTCGTTTAAATGACCTACTTAACTATAAATAATCGGTTATTATATCGCATGGTATTAAAATGCGATATCTTACAAACATTTATGTAAATACAAATTCGGAAAAGCATCACAATATCGAACCATCGTGATTAAAACTCAGATAAAACTTTTAAATCGCAAAATTGTGTGTTCGTGTCAGCAGTACAGTGCTGCGGTTCTTTGTGAGCGCCCCTAGCTAATGAACCGCCGATAATGCCGCGGGTGTGCGGGGTGAGGTGCGGTATCTGATGTCAGCGCGGGGTAGGGAGTGGCCATTCTGTACGAAGTACTATTAGGTATTCTGTGCTTATGTTCCGCGCCACCATAAAGTTTGAATCGAGCTGTAGGTACTACCTAACATTAAAATCACGTACTGGCGCCGATTACCCTGTTCACAAACTAAACTAAATTTAAGTTCAGTGCATCTTTTTCTATTTCATTAAAAAAAGGACAGAAGATAAATATTAGTTTAGTCCACACTTTTTTAATCACGTCTAAACTTGTCTATGGAGTAGGTATCTTATTTTGACAGGACATAACTAATAATTATATTCTATCTTTTTCTTGATGAAATAAAAAGAAAAAGATGCACTGAACTTAAATTTAGATTCGTTTGTGAACAAGGGAATCGGCACCATTATCAGACTTCTATTACACATATTTGAGGAATCCTGAGGAAGTCCTGCTGTCGTCTAATTATGATATTCCTCGCACTATTTATTACTGAGAATTCACAGTAACTTTTCGCCTTTACAGGTCGGAATATCCCGCGCCGTCTCCGCCCTCCGTCCGTTCCACCGCTCCACCAGCATTGAGCAGATAGCCACCGTCGGCATGAACACGGGCCACGGCTACATCGTCGACAAGCTGCACGAGGCTAGTACATATTTATGATGTGTAGGTATCATTAGAAGTTACTTATTGCTACAGTCCGGCCGTCGAGAGAATGCGTTCCTGACATCCGTCAGAGCGATAATTCTATGAGTTATTAGAGATCAAATTCCCAAAACACGAATTTGTTCGTAGGTTTTTATTATATTCCTACCTATAACACTGACAGTGTGAAGAACGCGTTCTCTCGTCGGTCGCACTGTAATCTATAAATCAATCTTTAATTTTAAGATTTGGTTCATTCATACGTCATTTTCTGAAAGTCAGAACTCTGATTATAAATCTTTTACAAAAAGTTCCATGTTTCCTTGCACGATTGTGCGCTTTTATAATTTCTAACGTGACGATATTACCGTGGAGGTCCACGTCACGGCGTCACGATAACACAGGGAAGTAAATTGTATGGAAACATATGAAGACGTTTTTTTTTCCGTCCACGATAACGTTACAACGTGCACGTTTTCTCATACATTATGAATGTGGACGTCCACGATAATATCGTCACGTTAGAAATGATAAAGGCGCACATCGGTTGGCTAGACATCATAAAAGTTGACACCGAAGAAGTACCTATCTAACACAGGCCGAATTCTAGTAGCCCCATTAAAAATCATAACACAATATTTTATATTAAGTCATCATCATCATCATCTGCCTAGCCTTTTCCCAACTATGTTGGGGTCGGCTTCCAGTTTAACCGGATGCAGCTGGATACCAGTATTTTACATGGAGCGACTGCCTATAATAAGTAGGTACCTACTAGATAAAGCTGAAAAGCTACATTGAAATTTATAAAGCTACTACAGTGAAGCATGAAATCAAGAAGCAGTTGACAAACGAATGAAAAAATCGCACATCAGCTTTTTAGACCTATCAACACATCATCCGACTACAGTAAAAGAAACGATATCTTTAACATAATGTTGATTTTGATTTATATTTGTTTACAGGCAAAGAAAAAGAAAGGCGTCTTCCAAATGTTCAACAATAAAGCATTTGTGAGCGACCACGAACCATCAGCATCAGCATTTACAAACCAGGGATTTTTGCACAGGCGACCTGGCAACACCGAGAATAACCCCCCTAAAACTCTAGACTCTATGGTCCACGAAATTAATGATGTCACACTAATAAATAAAGAAATAAGTAATGTTGTTCATGTTATTCCAGAAGAAATTAAAGGGAAAAGGTACAAGGACTTGACTCCGAAAGAATTGGAGGAATTAGGTAGAATTAGTGCCAATCAAGATCGATTTAGGTATCGGTTTCATGAAGATGATTATAAAAATGATATTGAAAGGAGCGCTATTAGGTGGTTAGACTAATTATTTACAATACGACATTAAATTTGACGACCTGACCATCTGCCTAGCCTTTTCCCAACTATCTTAGGGTCGGCTTCCAGTCTAACCGGATGCAGCTGAATACCAGTATTTTACACGGAGCGACTGCTTATCTGACCTCCATAACCCAGTTACTGATGGGTAATACGGAACCCCTTGGTAAGACGGGCTTCTGACGACCCGTAACGACTGTCAAAGATCCACGAATGACAGCCGGGACCAACGGTTTAACATGCTTTCCGAGGCACGGAGGGGTCTTGGTATGTGAAGACATTCACCCATCCACGGACCAACCGCGGCAAGCGTAGCTTAACCTGATCGATTGACCCGTGCAGCTGTTATTACTTAGCCATAAGCCCCTCATAAACTTGACGACCTACCACAGAGAAAGGATAGACAATTTATGTGAAAAAACAAATAAACCCGATGAAAAATTAAAGGCAAGCTTTCGAAAAGTTTTTTTAAATTTTCTGTGCTTGTCACACTTAGCAGATTTTTTTAAAGTGGTGTTGCCAGCAATATTGCTTCCGCTGTAGCCAGCAACTACATACAGGCTGTGAAGTGGATGAGTTTTGCTTAATTTTGGTATGGTGGGCGTCGCTAAAAATATTAGGTAGATACTTTGAAATAGTATGAAGATTAGACACCAATTTGCTTTGGTTACCGATGTAGAAGTATGTAAATATAGTTTATAGCACTGTCTGACCTAAGCCCGCACTTAAGTCACGCTTTTCTGTGACTTAAGTAGTCCATTTTTAGGGTTCCGTAGTCAACAGTATGTATACTTATAGTTTCGCCATGACCTTCTGTCTGTCTGTCTGTCCGCGGTTTAGCTTAAAAACTATTGGTACTAGAAAGTTATAATTTGTCATGAGTATACACGTTAATAACGCCGAAAAAGTGGTAAAATAAAATTTTGAAAAAAACAATTATTTAGGGTACCTCCTCTACATGTAAAGTGGGGATGATCTTTTTTTTTTTCGTCCTTCCCTAATGGGGGTCCTTCCCTAGTGTGGGATATCGTTGGATAGGTCTTTCAAATATTAGGGGTTTGGGAAGACCTTTTTTGATTAAGTAAACCGTTCGTGACTTATCAAGCTTTATAGAACCAATTTTCTTTAGAGTCAAGTCTGCCCTCGTAACAGCAAATGCAGTAATCGACATTTTTACGATTTTCCGTTTTTTGGGGATACCAAGCATGGGGAGACTTTGTATTTTTATGTACCTGTTTCGTTACAAAACATATGAGTTTTATATCAGTTAGAGATTTAAAAAAAACACTTAAACGCGTTTTTATCGAAACCGCCATTTTGCAAGTACTGCATTTGCTGTTACGAGGGCAGAAGTGTCCCCCCCCCCCATTAGCAACTAAACGTTGTAGTTAGAATATCAAATGTCACGGTAGTAGTACCTATATATTATAACGAAGTTTAAAGGAAAACTATCACACTTAAGCGGGCTTTACATGTTTACGAGTAATAGTCGACCAATTGTATTTGACTCGAAAATTTCGAACAACTTTGTTTCAGCGAATACGACCCGCACTTGGGTGTTATAAAAACCACGGAACCCTACACTGCGCGTGGCCCGACACGCACTTGACAGGTTTTTTTACATAAAAAACCGTGACTTACGTGCGGGTTTAGGTAATCTATTAATGCACGGCGTTTAGCACCCTCGCTAATGACACACGTACTAATCGCTTCGCTAATGACTTAAAACTGTGCCGACCGCACAGTGGCGCCCTCATCGTTTGTTTGGTTATTTCATACAATTTAGAATGAAAATGCAGAAAATAAGCACGTTAAGTTGTGCTTCACAAGATTTGACGACATTGTGAGAGTCGCGGGCAACCGATGGATGCAAGTGGCGGATTGTCGTTCGGCATGGTGGTCTAAGGGGGAGGCCTTTGTTCAGCAGTGGACGTCTTCCGGCTGATGATGATGATGATAATCTTGTGAAGCACAACTTAACGTGCTTATTTTCTGCATTTTCATTCTAAATTGTATGAAATAACCAAACAAACGATGAGGGCGCCACTGTACGGTCGGCACAGTAAGTCACAAGTATCGTAATGTACAATTTTGACATATTTAAGTAGTTGTTTTTGTATTTATTTGTATAGTTAGTTAATCATTTAATTTAGTACCTATTGTAAATAGTTGTTGTTACGTATTGTAAAAGTTACTTATATCCTTACTAATAAAAACACGTTTTTACTGTTTTTTTTTTTGTTTTACAAAGATATTCAATTTGTATTAACATTTGCTACAAATTTGTTCTTATTATTTTTTATATTCTTTTATACAGGGTCAAATTAAATTAGCTAGCGAAACTGCAAACGTGATGGACATCGATATCTTAACATGATGAAATAAAAAATATTTGCTGTTTTTCAGGGGGTCAGTAACCGCTGGTAGTGTGGTTACTTGAAGTATGAGTCGAGAAAATCTGTTTTCCGCTACGTTTTCCGTACTACCCTTCACGTCTGTGAAGTTTACACACAAATAGTTTTTTTTTTTTGTAATGCTACTTCAAGTGACTATAACTTCATCAAATTATTTTTTTTTTTTTGTTTTGTCATATTTATATATCGATACCCATTACGTCTGCGGAGTTTCGCTAGCTAATTTAATTAGACCCTGTTTAGTTAAATTAATTTTGAAACTCGTAACTAACACGTAAAGTCTAGTATTTTTTAACATTCTAGTTGTTGCACTAAACAGTTACAATCTTAGTTAATTAGACCTAACCACTTAACATTATAGACTCATAGATTATTAGAAATAAAAGTACAAATTAATATTACATTAGTTTTATTGATTTCATTCTACAAAAGTATACAAATATTCGGTATGCTAAGGTGCCACTAGTCGATATATTATTTTCCATACAAATTTCGGCAGAGTATTACACCACTGTTTGACATTGTGCCTCCAAAGTTAAACATGATATCGTTTTGACTTATTATTAATTTTGTCTGCAGTAAAATAAAAAGACAATAAATAAAAAGTTCAAATTAAATCAAATCATTTATTGGTTTGCAAACATGGCTATTTATGTTATGAGCCAACTAAGATAAGTTTTTCTTGCTATTTTTAACGTAACTTTGGGTGTAAATAAGTCATAAAAGAACTGTAAAATCTTCAAAACAAAGTCGATACCGACAAAGCTCAGTTATCGAAGAGTTCAATAAACTTTATTTGTAATTGATTTATGCAGTGGTTTTTTTATAAAACTCTTTCCAAAGCACTTTTCGAATTTTTTTACGCGCTTTTCAGTTCAGAACGTTGTTTCTGTGCGTGAGAACTAGACGTGCGTGTAGACTAGCGTCTTACTGCTTATTACTGGTACTATGTTGGACACAAAACCAGGTGAGACAGGGTGCTTTTGGCCATGACCACCAGCGAGTTCGAAATCGCGACTAGTTCTACCTTAATAAACGTCCCACGCTGATTTCAAAACCATTTCAATCTTTTAGGTTTCTTAACCTTATTTTTTTTATAGCGCTTAAAATTATAAGATGCAGTTTATTTTAACATAAATACATGAAACCACTTGACTTTCATTTGACCTCCAAAAGACGTCAAAAAGTAGGCAGATTGGGAATGCTTTCGACGCCTCCGATGATAAAAAAAATCAGATGATTTTAATACTTAAATGCTACTAACATAACATTCACACCAAAATAAATAATTAAACAACTGATTAGTTTGTGTTGGTAACACTTTAAAAGACATTCAAGTGTGACCAACATAATCAGACTTATAGTGTGACCAGCACACATGAAATTTCATTTCCACAAAATGACGCCTTTGAAAGTGTTGCCATAGAAAAAAAAATCAAACAACAGAATTATTGAACCAATGATTAATTTCAGTTGGCAAAGCCTTGAAATTCTTCACAGCATCGCTAATATCTTCATTTGGTACAGCTAATGTGTATAATTTATATTCTTTCTGAACTCTACTGGCTGTGGTGTCAGCGCTATTGTATATTGAGTCTGTGGTTCGTAGCGGCATTATGATTTCTAGCTCTTGAAGATGTTCGAAGGCTTTCAAGATGACTGGTCGAGGGACTGTTTGCGTTGAAGAGTTTGAGTTGGCGAATTTTGTGTATCTGTGGACAAGGGGTTAATTGCTTTAATTTGGATTTAATATATGTAGGTTGTGGAATACATTTTTGACCCCTTACTAGAACCTGACCTTGACCTGCACCCTAATTGCGTAACACACTATCAATCGGCATCTGAATCATTTTGAAGCAAATTGCAAATCCATTGCTTCATGAGTTCGAAAAATTTGTCTGCCCAACACGTAAATAACGCAATGAATGTTGTTGAACTGTCAAAATGAAACCCATTCCGATTGATAATGTGTGACGCAATTGCCCCGATTTACGGTCATATCCCAATGCCTCAATGTAAAATAATATTGCGCAAACGTGTGAGAAGTCCAAGTTGATCCGCAACTGTTACTTTGACATGAACCCACTCCTTTTATTTAACGTGGCGAAATGCTCATGCATTCTGCACTACCACGGGGAGATAGTGCAGTTATGTGGGACTCTAACCCACTAAAACTCCACGGTGTCCTCCTCTGCCACTTACGGCGGGAACACGGGCACGCATTAGCACTCATTCGTGAACCCGCCGCGGCTGTCCGTCACCGGACCCACCTCTGGGGAGTCACAGCTATACATTACACAATTCTTACCCACAGCTGGGCCCGTATTGCTCGATACCAAGTATAAAGCTGGGATTAAAAACTCAAAAGTACCTAAATATTAATTATACTTTATCTGCACTTACCTATGTAAAACCATTTCAAAATTCATGGGCTGTCCATCAAATATCTCCATGCCATGTTTCATTGCGATGACCAGAGACAATTCGAGTATAGACAAAGATTGTAGAAGCTTCACTCTATGCTCCGGCGCGACGGTCTTGTCTATGATTGATGATAGATCTGCCACGTCTATGAAAGGATTGTCGACAGATAGTCTTGAGATTAACTCGAACTGTATAGAAGAAATTATAATTGCAATTATAAGTCAAAGTTTAGTCCAAAAAATGTACATAACATTCCTTCTTTTAGTAAATTTTATACAACATAATCATGGTCAATGTAATTAATATAGTACCGTTTTAATCTAATATATAAAATTCTCGTGTCACAGTGTTAGTTACCATACTCTTCCGAAACGCCTGGACCGATTTGTATGAAATTTTGTGTGCATATTCAGTAGGTCTGAGAATCGGTTACTATCTATTTTTTTTTTTTTTGCAAAACGACGTTTGCGGGGTCAGCTAGTTAACTATAAATAAATAAATTATATACTAGCTTCTGCCCGCAACTTCGTCCGCGTGAAATTTAGCTATCAAATGCAAAAAGATTTTTTCATATCCGGCCAGCGCGTTCAAACAGAGAAACTAACTCTTCAGTTTTCTTATTAATATGGTTTATAGTTTCACTGTGTACTTAGTAGAGATTCTGGCATTATCTTGCGCATCCCCACAGCTGACCCTTGCAAGGCCCCGACGCATGGCGTGTCAAATAAGGCTCGAATGAAACAGAAAATATAATGTTAAAACTACTATTTATATCCTGAGACCTCGGTAATCCCTTAGCCCGATCTTTTGTTAATAACCGATCTCTATCCGACAAAGACCGACTCCAGATAACGAGAATCAGTCACCATATTTTTCGGATAGATTTTCTTCGGGCGTCTGTGATACGTCGTTGCGATCTTCCACGACAGCCGAGGAAAAAATAGGGCATTTAATTCTCTTTGTAAAATTCCATGAGATAACCTCTTTCTGCGCAGCAGAGGCCGGCCTAGAAAATGGTGGCGAGATGACCGGTACGCCTACAGCGAGGGCTGGTTCGTGGTGGTGCGGGAAAAGAGTTCCTACATACCTATTAACAACTATTCGACAGGCTTCCGAATCGAATCGAAAATGACATTTTAGGTACTCTGATTTGTCTAGTCCCCGACAGCAAATAGCAGCCGGAAGAATAGCAGTCGTCTTTTTGGTTTAAACCGTCAAAAATTTCGGGTTCTATCTTGCGAACAGCGTTTAGAGCACTAGAAAAGAGTTCCTGGAAGGACTTGGGGGAGGCGTTTGCCCAGCCGTGGGATAATACAGGCTAAACAAAAACAAAACTAAAAGTAGTGTAAACTCACCAGCACATTCCTAAAAATCTGCTCATTAACAGTATAATAGCAGAACTTCTCTAGACAGTTCGTCACTTTGGAATCCTGTTTCAAGCTCGCAATGTGCTCATTCCAATCTATGACGAAGCCTGGTTCTAAAGCTTGGAGATCGATGCGGGATAATAAGTGTGGGGGAAGAGAGTGGTGCGTGGTACTGGTGTCTGTTTCCATGTCTTCTGTGGTCACTGTAAGGTAGAAAAGGAAATTGTCAACACTCCAGCCGAAGTATTCTGTAAAATTGTATGGCGAAGTGAGCTTAAACTAAGTTGTCAATCCGTATGAAGTGTATGGAGGTAAAATGTAACCATATTATATTGATTTAAAACTGTCCATGGAGTTTCTTGCCCGTTCTTCTCTATAGATACCTACGCTTTAGAATGGGCAATAGGCTTCATCGTGGCTAAATAATAACAGCCGTACAGGTCGATCGATCAGGTTAAGCTACGTTTGTCGCGGTTGGTCTGTGGATGGGTGACCATCTTTACATACCGAGACCCCTCACTGCCTCGGAAAGCACGTTAAGCGTTGGTCCCAGCTGTCATTCGTGGATCTTTGACAGTCGTTACGGGTAGTCTGAAGCCCGAAAGTCTGACAACCAGTCTTACCAGGGGGAATCATTTTACCCAGTAACTGGGTTGTGGAGGTCAGATAGGCAGTCGCTCCATGTAAAACACTGGTATTCAGCTGCATCCGGTTAGACTGGAAGCCGACCCCAACATAGTTGGGAAAAGGCTAGGCCGATGATGTTTAGGTTTATGTGAAATAAAATATTTTGATTGACTGGGAAACGAATGCACCCCACGCTCTAGTCGGGCTTGCGACCACTGGATCAATGAGGCAGTCAGAATAAACTTAAAAACAGTCGTCGCTTTGAGGGCTAATGGCGCCGATTCCCTCGTTCACAAACTAAACAAAATTTAAGTTCAGTGCATCTTTTTCTTTATATTTCATTAAGAAAAGGACAGAAGATAAACATTAGTTTAGTCCTGTCAAATTAGTCAGCGCCTGACGTAAACTGACGTATTTTCAGTAGCCAAATCTTTAATCACGTCTAAACTTGTGTTGGGAGTTATCTTAATTTGACAGAATTAAACTAATATTTATCTTCTGTCCTTTTGTTAATGAAATAGAAAGACAAAGATGCACTTAATTTAAATTTAGTATATTGTGTGAACAAGGGAATCGGCGCCAAATTTCTTAAAGTTGGCTTTACCTGTATTCTTCCTAGTCCGACCCTTCTTCTTCGGCGTAGCAACAGTCTTATCTCGTCTGGGCATACTTAGCAACTGTACCATCATATCTGTATACTTGTGATGTGGCGCCCTCTGTGATTCGTCTTCATTGGGGAAGATGAAAAGATGTCGGTGTGAGAAGCGCGATTTGACGCGTTTCTCTAGGAGCTCCATGACATCTATACGGTTTGTTATACCTGTGAATATCAACAATGCTTTGAAATGTGGAGTTCAATCAACTGCGTAGATGGCTACAGGAGCACACCCACACACAAGTAGAGAGCTGGTGGACGTCATCACCGGGCTACCCAGCATTAATATTATTTTTTGGATGATAACATTAGTTTGCCGGCCCAGAAAGAGATAGCGAGACGATCTGGACGCGTACCGCGAGGGCTGATTCGACATGGCGCGGGAAAAGACTTCCTGGAAAGATTTGGGGGGAGGCCTTCGCCCAGCAGTGGGGCAGCATAGGCTAACAAAAAAAAATTGTATTAAGTTTGCTTTACTAACTACTGTATGGATTCTCTGCGGTTTGAAATAAAAGTTTATTATTATTAGAGCTTCCAACATCTTGATTATTGTGCTAAAAGACTAGCCTTTCAACAACTTACCCAACACACACATGGGAGCCTGCTTGCTGTGCGTGATATCGAACAAGTTGTACAGCAACGTCTGTGTGCGTCCGCTGTGACAGAACATATCAAACTCTTCTAGTATAAACAGCATGCTTTTACAGCGCCGGTCCGCACCACTTTGTAGGCAACTTAGCAGGAAGGCTAGGTTCTCTGCAAATGTACCAAAGACTCGGTCACCTACTGCGTTTTCTAGTTGCATCTGGAAAAGATTTAATTGATGTTGTAATAATTCATTGCTTAACCTTTTGAACGCCAGAGTATAAACGTATCGCCGTACCCCTGATGCCAGGCCACTTTTTCTGTCAAATGACCTTCATAAAAATAAAAACATACAAAAGTAATGATTATATTGTTTATTTCATAATATTTGTGACGTTGGCGTTCAGGGTAAGATTTCATTTGTCAGATATATGTGACAATGGCGTTCAAAAGATTAAAAAATACATAAAATAATCAGGCTATAATGTTCCCACTGCTGGGACACAGGCCTCCTCTCTTCGAGAGGGAGTGGGCTCATGAGCCGGTTGGTAAACGACATCTAGCAGCCATCTACTATTGTACTGCAATGAGAGTGAGAGCAATGGTGACCAAGACTTACGAGTTGTAGGTCGTAAGTTCAAAGCCAACAAGCACATTATGTATTTAATTTCATCATCATCGGTCATAGTCAACTCCCACAAAGCGATAGCGTCAAATATCTTGGTATGCATCTGGACCAACGACTGACGTGGAGGAAACACATCGAAACAAAACGGAAAGAGCTCGATATTAGATACAAAGGCATGTACTGGCTCCTGGGTAGGAATTCCAAGCTATCCGTAGACAACAAGATTTTGATCTATAAGACCATATTAAAACCTATCTGGACTTACGGCATTGAACTGTGGGGCTCTGCTTGTGGCTCAAATATCAACATGATTCAGAGAACTCAGAACAACATCTTAAAACAGATATCGAATTCGCCGTGGTTTATTAGGAATGCTGAAGTCCACGAACATCTGAGCATGAAAACGGTCAAGGAAGAAATAGGTTCATGCTCGCAAAAGTACAAGTCCAGACTGGAGAGACATCCCAACCAATTGGCCGCTCAACTCACAATACCAGCTTGTGTCAACAGACTCAAAAGACGCAACATCCTATAAGTAGATAACTTGTAGAGAGCTGCATTACTAATAAGAGAGTTGCTCCTGATGAGGAGTAGTTCTTCCCTGCCAAATATTCCTACAACTCATCTGTTCATAGTTTTAAAACTGATTGCAAGATTAACACAAAAAAAAAAAAAAAAATTTCATCATCACTTCTCTCAAAACGGTGAAGGACAACGTCGTGAGGATTCCGGCATGTCCTAGAACCGAAAATTCGAAGACATGTGACATCTACCAACCTGCAGTGGGCTTGAGTCTTGGATTATAGCCCACACCTTCTCACAGAGTCCTGTGTAGTGGGAACATTATAGGCTGATTATGTTTTGCTAATTGCTGCCTCCAGGCCTATATCCAGCTTTTTTTTTTGTGGATGAGAAATCATCAAATGACCGCTCCCGCTCAGGGTGGAGCAGGAGGGAGTGTCAAGACTCTTACTGACTATGTTCTATGTTATGGGTTTGGTTTCCGCACTTAGTCCTTCAGTTGGACCATTGTGCGTGGGCCATGGCGGCCGTCGGTGGTTATTCCAACCAGCCCACCTCCCTCCAGAAGCTGATTAGGTCTCCTGGTTTGTTTAGAACATCTGTGTACGATCTGGGTGTCCCGAGGGTTTCTGATCTAATCTGGGTGACGCCTGTGCACTCAAAGAGCACATGCGCAACAGTTTCATCAGCCTCCATGCATGCTCTGCACAGGGGACTGTCCGTTATTCCTATGGTGTGGAAGTGTTTATTTAGCAACCTCTCTTACTGACTAAACCCACCCGTGTTCCTTCCTTAGCCCTTTATGTTCCGGGGCAGCGGTAACCCTTTCGGACAATCCCGCTGCAGGCCTACATCCAGCTGTGGATGTCTTTTATCTGTGATGATGATAATGGTGTACATTCCTCTGGAAGCTGTTAAGTTAATAGTACCTGGCTTACCTGTGCAGTAATAGACTTGAGAGCAATTTTGTCATCATGATGTATCAAGCCGTTGAGTCTCACAATGATGGCATCATTAGACAGATCCACCTCCTCGCTGATCTGATGCAGCACCGAGTTTATGAGCTGGAACAAATTGATTTCGTTTTAATTATTGATAAAGAGGGGTTTGTGGCTAAATAGTAACAGCTACACTGGTCGAATGAACCCACACAGCCACCGTCTGTTAGTGGATGGGTCATCCATTACACATCGAGACACTTGTGTACCTCAGAAAGCAGTCAGTGGGTCGTCTTAGGGGAGCATATTAGGCCATATGTTTTTACAAAGATTTGTTGTTACAAAGATGAGCTTAAAACACTACTACATGATTATTTTTGTAACTAACCTGCCAATCAGTTTGTTTGGATGATGGTTCCCAAACTAGTCACCTGTATCTTAAGGAAATACTTCATTGATATTTTTTGGCTTCAAAGCCACTAAGAAGAAAAATTATTGTGAACTGATATTGCTGTAAGTTTGTTCGCCTAGGCCTGTACATACCTATATAAAACTCACGCCTTCAAACCATGGGGTTCGGCAGAAACTACAGAACGCCACCTGCTACGATCCTTACATACTTCTTTTGGCTTGTTTACGTTTATACATTTGGTCATACACGTACGCCAGTTGCGAGTACTTCACTTAAGACCTAGCCTCATCAGTAGCCTATAAATCATTTAAAACATAGTGCTTACAGTAGTCTTGCCGCTCCCTCGAGGCCCAATCATCAGCGCAGAATGAGATTCACCATGCGCGACTGTACGTTTGAACAAATCATAAACGTGATTCCTTTCCTGACTGTGGCCCCGAAAAGAAACATTGTCAGCCATTATTTTCAGCTTCAAATACTTCCTTATTAGCTTGATTTGCACCGCAAGTGGGTTTTCCGATTGCCGGCCGCACATTTTGGAGAAAAAGATAACGAATAACGTAAACGATAGACTAAGTCCCAAATAAGTTCGCGCTGGCGACCAAATTAAATATTACAGACAGGCGCCGGGCGAGAATATTAGAATAATAATGTAATCATGAATGACAGCCTCAGATTTTTTTTTTTTTTTTCCTTTCGTTCCTTGCGGAACAGGCTAAGGTCAGGGACCATGCTGCCTAGTCATCAGTTAGCTTGTATTTTTTTGGAAAATTCATTTTAAATTCATCATAAAGGAATGCCAGCGACAGCGCCGTTGATAGTGTTGCCAGAGGGCTGGTTCGTGTTTCCTCCAAATTTTATCCAGAATCCCCCCAAAAGCCATGTTTAGCGAAAGTATGTATGGGTTCTTTGATATGTATAGTTTCTTTGATTTACTAAAATGTTTATTACGTCTATTCCTTGTTTATGGTTCCGTAGCACGAAAAAGGTGTAGAGATACTAAAAAGTAATAGAGGTACATCTTATCCTATCTTATTATTACAAAATTTTAGAATAAATGCTATTTATTCTAAAATTCTGCAAAAATAAGATTTAAACTGAAAGCACCATCACACAAAATTACCGTAGAGTTGCATTTTTTTTACTGTATATCTTTAGGACTAAAACAATTTTTCTCCATAATGTAAACCCCTACCTTTGGGGGAATTTGCTCTAATCTGACCACCCTATACCAAATTTCAAAATGACAGTGATGTATTTGGGTAGATACTGACAGCAAATTGAATGATTGAATTTGTCGGTTAGTGTTGTTCCACACAAAAATTTGGAATGACGAAAATGAATTTAGAACACAGTTTGTTTATCAATAATTTTTAAATCTGTTAGCTACATAATTTAAAACATTAAAGAATACATAAAAATCCAGAACAAGATTTAAATTAAAAATCGCAATATTTCAGTGTCACCATGTCTGGTAAAACATGACAGATGTTAAATATCACGGGCCCTCATCCTTCCGCGCATGTGCTAGTATGATGTCAGACCGCGCAACGCGGGCGGGCGATCGATAAACGAAGTAGTATGTACACAAGAGATTTAGATCTCGAGATATTTCTAAAAGACAAAAAATATGTTGTTGACTAATTCTTATCAGTCGTATTACACTAATGGTTAATTGGGCTCACCTATTAGCGTTAATAGGTGAGCCCACTTTACATATTTTATTTTGAACTAATTTGGTATATAATCAAATGATCAGGATATATTATAATTTCTACGAACTTATTTTGCATTATATTGCATGACTATTTTCGCAAAATAATATATCCGAAGATTTCTATCCCATTTATATTACCTTGATCTTCGCAATACCTCTCTTTCTATCATTTCCTAAAATAGGCTTCCTATCCCTTTCCTGACCTTAAACCCTGCAGATTTCATTGTGTCCCACATGAGACACATTTTATGAGTGGTTCGGAATATATAATTTAGAAACCTCATAAATCATCTTTTTGCACTATCAGTAATTATTCGGTGGAATCTTTGAATGTAGACGCGAAGTGAACAAGTGTGTCGTTATGTAAATTCTATTACGAGTTCCCTCTTTCATAACGTGTGACATAGTTCTCATGTCACCATAGAATCCCGTGTGGCTGAAAAATTGTGAAAATGTTTAATATGTATTACAAATTATATTTTTATTCATATTTATAGTGTTTGACATTAGTGATTGTTCAAAAAACTATGACAATGAGTGCTAAACAGTGCATCAGGTTTTGAAATAGTTCAATTATTTATTGCAAATTTTGCACACGACACCAGCCATAATAATCGCAATGTAATTTGTATTATATATTTCATACAATTAGCGAACAGCAGTGTGGCACCGCTTTCAGTGTAAATAACAGTGAAAAGTAATAAAACGCAAAATTGCTTAATGCTTCAAAATTGTAAGTGGTATCGCGTTTCTATGATTGATTTGCATTTTATTCTAAAAGTAGCCCTAGATTTAGAAAACAAATAGTTCAAATTCTACGTTCTAGCAAAATTACAAAATGCATGGGATATCAGGTTGAACAAAAATATGTACGTGCGATCATGGTATTTCTCATACCTACTCCTTTATCAATCCGCTAATGGAGTGATTTAACCATCCCGCCAAATCAATACTTTGACTGGTTCGCGCATTTTCTAGTTCAAGGTTCGAACCATGAAACTATCCCATAGCCATTCTTAACAACCATGCACCATAATTTGAGTGATTCTGGAAATGTAGGTAGGGTAGGCTTAATTAATTTACCGAACTACATTCGACATTTAAGAAGGCTTTAATTAAAACCTATATTTGTTTGATTGCTTTATTTCACAGTCATGAAAGTAATTACCGACTGAGTCAAGGTTTTTCACAACTAAATATTAAGTTTTGCGCTGTTCTTTGCATGTTTGAGAAACATTAAAAGCTTGAGTAATATTTTGTTATGTGGAAATTGTTGTGTTTAATTTCCGATATAAATACCTAAGGCTTTTCTTTTATTGGTTCGCTTGTTTACTTGTTAAGCAATAACTTATTAATTTTCTTTACTTTTTGAGAATATGTTAAAAACGTTATAATTAATTTCTGTTTATTGTTTTTTTTTCTTCTAAATTTTTTAAAAATATTTTACTTCAATTTAGTTTCTCGACCTTTACAACAGCCACTATCGCATTTTTTTGTGGTAATCGATTTACGTCATTACATCAAACATCACTAGTAACAACAAAATCAGTTCATTCAACATTAGAAATCATTCATTCTCTAAGATAAACCTACAAAATTACATAGTCAGAAAATTGCTAGCGTAGATTTATTTGTTTCTCTTTAATCTGAAAGGTCTATTTTGGTATTATGACAAGGACAGAATGATCACTCAAATTACTTACGGTGATTGAATTTTATCGTGATACATAATAAAATAAAATTGTATTATTCTTGGTCCTCGCTGTGGGTGTTTATATTTTTTATTTTGGATTTTTAATATTAAAAACTCACGAAGTGAAATGTTTATTTCCCGAAACGGTTAACTAAATATATTTCAGTGGTTGATAGCTCTGAAAACGTAAGTTTCTTCTGTTTATTCATTTGTCTTCTATAAAATTATCAAGACCGCACCAATATTTTTCGTAAGAGTAAAGTTTATTTGTTATCGGCGTATCCTAATTAGAGCGCTTGTAATAATAAAGTTTGGTTTATCTGCAAGTTATCGGGAGTGGTTATTGTTCATAATTTAAGCGTTGGTAGTAATCATTTGTGTTAATTTGGTCTTCCTGTATTTTACAGATCTGATTCTATCGCGTATGTTCTTTGTTGTCACAGATGTTTCTGTGAAATATCACAAAAACATCTGTGCTTCTGCTTGCGACTTCGAAGTCGATAGATACACAATATACTAAAATAACATCCACATTTTTATAAAACTCCCTCAGCCCCACCGCGTCGCATCGCATCGCCCGCCCGCGCTGTTATTATTCTTTTGCTCGACTCCTAAGGGTCGTAGCGTGACATTGAATAGCCTATAACCTTCCTGAAGATTGGGCTATCAGATGCAAAAAGTTTTTTTTTTAATCCGGTTGGTAGTTCCAGAGATAAGGGCATTCAACCAAAAATGCAAAAATGCAATGCAATGTGATTTATTATATTACTATAGATATGTACACAGAAGAATTGTTCACATAACTATACCATTTTACTATTGTATTGTAAAATATGGCTATTATATAAAAGTTAATGCTACGGGCTATGCAGGTACTCGTACACAATACAATTTGAATGTAAATAATCCACTCTGTTTATGTAAATATCTAGGTGTTTACTATCATTTTGCTTTTGATACAAAATGGCACTCATGATTTGAGGTACTTATTTCTCTATCCAATGTATTTTTGTTTGATAAAATAAACTAATACAATCCTCTAAGACCTCTGACCAAAATTCCTCATAAATTAATGATCTGAAAGTTATTAGAAAGTATCTCTATAAAATCTTCAAACTCTATGTTATGAAAAATGTCCTAAAGACCCCATAAAATATTGGTCTAAAAACAATGAAAGAATAATTCATCTTCATAGAACTTATCATCATCAAAATAAATTCATCTCTTCTCATACTCATATCTTGGACTTTTTAAAACAAAGATGTATGTTCTTTATTTTTCTGAGTGCCCCCTGAAATCCTCTGATGTATAATTTGCTAGATCGATATGACAGCTAAATTACACTAAATAATGTCATGTTGACAAAAAAAGGTTCATTGCAGCTGTCAATTTAGTCTCGTAGCAAATTATAAATCCGAGTTTAAGTCAGCATAAGTTTGGTCTAAAAGAAACAATTGACAGGATACCTGATCTTTAATGGTTTCAAATTACTAACAGCAAATTAATCAAATCAAAATATTTAACCCTTTAACCGCTTACGTCGGATTAATGCGACAAATATTTTCGTGTCCATTTCGCCAGACTCGTATATTTACGAACCACAGCTCGTTTACTCTGTTTTTTTTTTATTAATTACGCTGTACTCTATCAGGTTATTCGAAAAAAAAAAATCCAATCATTGTGCCGGGCGCTGGGGGGTACGACAACTGTTATGAAGCCGGGTGGTTAAAAGGTCACATAAACTTCACATAAACCTACAAGGGCACTTAATGTCAGAAGCTAGGTGCACGGTTTGAATTGGATATTTCCTATGAAGAAGAGCCAGAAAGAAACTCAACGGTTTCCAAATCAATTAAATCAAAATTGTTTATTTGCATTAAATTTGGTAAGGTACAAAATATATATAAAAGTATATAAAACAGTGCAAAGACACATTATGCCATGTAATGATGGCATGCCAATATTTAATAATTATATAAAGTAGGTATTTTTTGTAACATACAATAATAGAAAAATTAATAGAATAGAATACTCTTTATTATATACACCATATAAATTATATTAAGAAGTCTATGAACGAAAAGTTTTATTAGATTCATTACCTAGGTACCAATTTAAATTTAACTGTTAGACACATATTGAGGGGTCCGTGGCTAAATAACAGCCCCACAGGTCGATTGATCTCCGCGGCAAATTGCGGCGGTGCGGACCGACCTCCGGCGCGATCTCATGGCGGCATGGAAATAGCGACTGTCCCAACCCAGCGCAGGGCACGCCACGACAGTGGCAATAAGACCCCTCTTTGAGGAGTGGCTAGAGAGGCGTCACGGCGCCCTCACCTACCGCCTGTCGCAGGTCCTCACCGGACACGGGTGTTTCGGGAGGTTCCTGCACACCATCGGGCGGGAGGAAACGCCCGGTTGTCACCACTGCGAGGATCGCCCAGAGGACACGGTGGAGCATACGGTGGAGGTCTGCCCCACTTGGGCGGAGCACCGCCGTGTTCTCGTAGAGGCGATCGACAGCGGCGGCGACCTCTCGCGCCCGTCCCTGGTTCAAGCCATGGTCCGGGGTGAGAGGGAGTGCGTGTTCTGCGAAGCAGTCATGCTAGCAAAGGAGGTGACGGGACGGCTGAGGGAAAGAGCCTCACGTCACAGCCGCCGCGGGAGACGCTCCGGGCGTCGGAAGCCGCGTGACGACTCCCGGCCACCGTAGGCGCGGGCCTGCGGGCGGAGAGTTATGGGTAACTCTCCGTCCGATCAGGACCAGGCCCGTGCCGGACGGCGCGTACGTGTTCCACGCGCGCCTCAAAGAGATGTCAGCTTAAGGAAGGGGCCCGTAAGGGTCGAAGCCTGCCGGGGTAGCGGGATTGTGCGAAAGGGTTACCGCTGCCCCGGAACACAAAGGGCTAAAGAAGGAACACGGGTGGGTTTTAGTCAGTAAGAGTCTGACACTCCCTTCTGCTCCACCCAGAGCGGGAGGGGTCATTTGATGATTTCCCATCCACAAAAAAAAAACCGAAACCCCTCCGTGCCTCGGAAAACACGTTAGCCGTTGGTCCCGGCTGTCATTTGTGGATCTTTGACAGTCGTCACGGGTAGTCAGAATTCCGAAAGTCTGAAAACCAGTCTTACCAAGGGGTATCGTATTACACAGTAACTGCGTTGTGGAGGTCTGATAGACAGTCGCTCTATGTAATAGTATATTTCATTACAAGTGCGGAAAGGTTGTCATTGCAGAGTTCCGACAAATGTCTACCCGAGCCGAGGTGCAGCCGAAGGCGAGGGTTGACAGTCGGAACAAGTTACAATGACGGTTTCGCACGTGTACTGAACGACTATTTTTAATACAGTTGCGAAAAAATGAAGCAATTTAATAAAATAAGGTGGTGTTAATTGAAAAAAACTAGGGTCGAAATTACTCATTTTGTGCAACAAACAACTAAAACTCGCAAAGAAAATTTCTGAAAAATGGCGCCAACCGTAGAATATAAGCAGAGATTTTTTTTCTTCACCCATTCTGGTAGGCAAAGGGAACTATGCCCATACAGCCAAGTCTTCAGTAGAATTTTTTTATTGATATGAAATGAAAATGAAATTTAATGAGATGAAATGAAATGATACCTAACCTAACTTATTCAATCAAATCATTAAATCTGATATTGAAACAAATTAGTAGCTTCTTTTTAGAAATATACGGATTTGCATGAATCATAAAAACTTCTATGAATTTTTTTAGTAAAAACTTCATGGTTGGTTTTTCTTTTTAATAGACATTATTTTGACAGTTGGGAAAGAGAACGCACGAGTTCGGGAAAGGTAAAAAAAAAACACGAATATGTAATAGCCCACATTCCGAACGCTATACGTCCCTGCAATACGCCACTTTTTGAGCAACTGTATTAAAAAATACTGGTACCTATTCAGCTGCATCCAGTTAGACTGGAAGCCGACCCCAACATAGTTGAGAAAAGTCTAGGCAGATGATGATGTTAGACACATATTAAAATACTGCCTCCAATGCTTTTTTTTTTGTGTTCATACACAGAAAAAAAAAGCATTGGAGGTATTTGCCCTACAATAGGAAAATTACCAACTGATACAATATGAGTACAATCAATATTTGCCAATCATAATGTTTCAATAGTTACAATTAACAATAGAAATAAATTCAACCGGGCTATATTTAGCAAGAATATGGCAATACACTGATAACAAGCTGGCACCTTTCTGTTAATTACAAATATTTTACACAATGCACTGATAATTATTATATTTATAAACACTACTCGTTATTATTTATTTGTAAAATTATAACGGTGTAAAAAAATTGGCAATTACATCTTTAATAATTTGAATAATTTGGTGTGAAAAAAAAGAATTGGCAATCATATCTATACTAATATTATAAAGAGGAAAGATTTGTATGTATGTTTGTAACAAATTGGCTCAAAAAGTACTGAACCGATTTTAAAACTTTCTTTCACCATTTGAATGCTACATTATCTATCACTGATTGACTTAAATGTTTAAAAAATAAATGTCCACCCGTGCGAAGCCGGGACAGGCCGCTAGTCTTTAATAATTTGATTATTTTGAAACTGCATACATAAAGACATAAAAACTAAAAGCAAAACCATTACGTAGTCGGTTAAATGACATGACTAATAAAATATGGTTTCAGAAAGGACAGCGTGTATTGTAGCTTTGTGCTTTAATATTTTTTTTTTTCACTGTAATCTAATTTTATCTACTCACAATCTCACTGCTGACCATAGGAGCTTTAGGTACAACCACTGAAATACCGTCTGACTTTTTGTACCGTCTAGACAAAAACATTCATGATAAAAAAAAGTTGAATGCAGTGGAAGTCTATGGCACAGAAATTAATTTTTTTTTTCACAAAAAATAAAATAAAAAATCTCCTTTTTTTACCTTCAATCCAGTGATTTCCAATGGCTTCAATCAAAGTACTGAATGTCGCTACCAATTCATTGACAATTTCCGCGCGTAAAGAAGGGTGACTTTAAGTTGAATGTTTATATTTGTTGAATTAAAAGATTTTTTTTTTCTGAAAAAAAAAGGAAATTTCTTTGCCATAGAGTTCTACTCCGTTCATCTTTTATTATCAACCATCACAAGCCACGTATTTATAAACGACTCTCATTTTAAAATTGTCACTGGAATTAAAGACTGGTACGCACGGCTACACATCAATTCATTTCCAGTTTAAGCTGACCTTGCATTGTATATTTTTCGTACAATCAGAAGTCAGCTTATACTGGTTATGTATAGCTTGATGTGTAGCCGTGCGTACACCCATTTACATTGCCTCACCAACATCTATCTCTCTCTAACTCATCGCATCTTGCAGATGCCTCTCGCTCGCTCTAGCGGACTTGTGACGTGCCTCGCGCACAATGGCGGAGGAGCATGCGTGCCTGGTGCGCGCGCGCTCCGATTCTGAGGGCTCCTCCAAACATAGCTTTGGCACTATGGCGTACACTGAAGATAGACTCAGCGGTAAGTAACTAAGGCGTTAACACCGAAGAGGTTTGAACATGAGTTTGCTATGTATGTCATAACCAGTGGTCGGAGTAGGTTGAGAGCTGTTTTTGTTACTTGCGACACTCGGACATAACATGGATATGCCAAATATTTCCCGGAATCCCGGGAATTCTCGGAATTAAAAAAACATTGTTTAAGTAGTTTTTATAGGAGTAGGTAGAGGTATTTGTGTTATTTGCTACATACGGACATAACATAGATATGCCAAGTATTTCTGAAAATCCCGGGAATTCTCGAAATTAAAAAAACAACTATTTAAGTAGTTTTTTTTGTCAGTGCTTAATTGGAACGTTATATTTAAATGGATAATCCACTTTTATTTCAAAATCCCGGGATTTCAGAGGCATATCCATGTTAACGTCAATGTTTGCGGTCATTCACCCCATACAGCTCTACCTACTCCGACCACTGGTCATAACCATAAGTTATCCGAGACCCGCCGGTAAAAGAAAAAAACAATACCAATATGAGGCTAAGAATTAGTACTTTTTTGATATCTTTTTAACCGACTTCAAAAAGAAGGAGGTTATCAATTCGACTGTGTTTTTTTATGTTTGTTCCGCGGTATCTCCGGCAATCGTAAATCGATTTCAATTATTTTTAATGGGTAGGGTATGCCTCAGGGGTGGGCCTATATTAAATTAATTCACTTTGCTTGGATAGTTTTTGAATTAGCTTCAATAATAGGTATTTTTGCCACTCAGCTACTTAGCTCATATTAATGATGTTATAATGACTTCTTGTCACTGATATCTACATAGCAATTAGTGTTATACGAATTTGTGAGGGATAAGTGCAACTTAAAAAAGAAAAATAAAAACTTTTTTACAAAAAAAAAAGTGAAAAATAACTTTAATTTCGGAAGTCGGTGTCGTTCAGAATTCGGCTTCGAGCACAGATAAAGATACACCTAGATAACGCAAGAACAACTACTTCGCGTGCCAAAAATTGCACCAACTTACGTTCAAAAATCGTAAGCCACCACGTTCGCGCTCAGTTTTGTGTACTTCTGGCTGGGTTAAGGCCAGGATATTCGAGCGCAGTAGGCATTTAGCGTTACCCCCCTCCTCGCGTGGCAAGTCCCGCGAACGCGTAGTTCAAATGAACTCGCTGACCCCGCTGTTCAAAAATTTTGCGTCACAGTTTAAAATTGTAACAGTAGGAACAGTTAACTTTGTTTTACGGAATTCATGTTAATATTTCGAGTGTTTAGTTTTTAGGGAAATATAAGTATACTTATCAACATAAATCACTTTATTACCTACCAACAATTGTTTCTTTTTTAATTGTTACCTCTTTTCTTTCATGACTGTTACAGCGCTTCCTTACGATCCAGTTTTTAGAATGTTTGTCTGATAATAAACTACTAGAAGGATTTTGACAGGAGTTTATATTCCGTAGCTTTAGTTTTCACCTACCACATTGTATGTTTTATAGCTAATTTATAATCCACGCGTACGAAGTCGCGGGCATAAGCTAGTTATTTATTATTAGTTACATACTTACTTACTTACTTTGGATTAAATAAATTCTGATAAAACTCATTACAATATAATACACAGGACAATAAATTATTTATTAGAAATAAGAAATACTTTTTAAAATATATAATAATAACTTAATAATTTACTCAAAAAATAATAAAAAATCATAAATATTAATCGCGAGCGTGCTTGGACCTGGTTGCTGCAAATCAGCGGGGTAATTGCGTAACACACTATTAGTAGCAATGGGTTTCATTTTGACAGATCAACAACGTTCATTGCGTGTTTTACATTGTTGAGCAGACACATTTTTCGAACATATGAAGCAATGGATTAGCAATATGCTTCAAAATTATTCAAATTGAGATCGATAGTGTGTTTCGCAATTAGGGTGCTGGTTGAGGCAGAGAGTGTGTACTGGATGCGCATTTATCTGGTTGCTCATTTTCCTTGTCTTGCTTACTTTTTCTTGCAGTTTTCGCAAAATAAAATTTATGTCGACAATTCTGCGTCCTGAAACGGGTTGAAAGTCATCTTCCTTGTTTTCCACTTCAACAGTAAAATCATATGAATCATGACTGTCACTAAAACAATAAAAAGAAAAAAGTTGCTTTTTATTTGACTCAAGATATTACAATCAAAACTAAAACTAACCAAAGTCGTTAAGTCAGTCGGTAAGTCGAGTGGTAAGTCAGGAGGTAACAGATATCTACATACATTCTAGTCACTATTTTGTATAAAAGTACAACAACATCAACAACCTTGCATTATTATTATAATTTGTAGAGTAGACTTGAGTTGATGCATTAGGTAAGTACATGTCTACCTACCTATTGCGCCTGAGCGAGAAGCAAATACTGAATAAAAAGTCGGTGACGTTGGTTCCGCATTTTCTTTTATTGAGACCGACTTCCGAAATTAAAGTTATTTTTCATTTTGTAGTGTTTTGTTGGAAGTCGGTTGTTTTTGTAAAAAAGTTTTTATTTTTCATTTTTTAGTAGTCCAGTTTGTAACTAATCTAAGTTATAATAGCCTAATGTCAACTGCTCATCACCTTTTACAAAATATTGCTTTTCCCGATGCAGGAACGTTAATTGTTGAGGAGTTCTCCTTATAAGAACTGGAGCTGATTGAGAAGTCACCATCAGCTCCATTGTGCTTAACAAACACATTAAAGTACCTAATCGAATCGCAACCCGTGAAATATTTACTATCGAGTAGTTCCGATGGGCATCTGTGGTCTTCATCATCAGTTCCACTTCACCTAATGGTGCTTTCTGAAAGCAAATGCACGAGCTACTATAAAAAATACCTACCCAAATCGCTATAGGTGTGCCTACAAAATTTGAGGGTTTCCCTCGATTTCCATAGGATTCCCTCATCAGATTCCGATTTGGTGACAATGGGACCAACTCGGGAGCATACTCTTTCAAATAAAAAAAGAATTTTGAAAATCGGTCCACAGTTGACGGAGAATCAGTGAACAGAACATACATAAAAAAAAACATACATAAAGTCGAACATAATAACCTCCTCCTTTTTGAAAGTCGGGTAAAAAATCGAATTGTAGATTAGGTACTTACTGTTCGCCTGTGCATTTTTTTTGTAAATACGCCTTTACATCTTGGTATCGATGAACTGCAAAGATAAAAAGTTTTATTAGCAAAAATTATCTTTGTTGTAGTTGTGCTACTGTTTTGTCCATAAAAACTAAAATATCAACTATACTCCATTTACAATAAGATAAGACATTTCAACAAACCTTTTTTACCGTCTGTTCAATCGATTTTGACTTCTATTCCGTAGGCATAAGGATGTCATTAAAAGCAGTAAACAGTTATTATTGTAAGCACTTTTTTGCTTTTAATGCCATCCTTATGCCTACTTAATAGAAGTCAAAATCGTTTGAACAAGCTGTAAAAAAAGGTTTGTTTAAATGTGTAATCTTATTGTGAATGGAGTAGTAGTTTATATTTACTTTGATATTAGTATAATTGTAAATTTATGGTACCTAGTTACCTACCTGCTACTGTCTGCTAGTACTGTGACGAAAGCAAGTAGGTAAGTACATAATTACCTATACAACTACAATATTGCTCTGTCGCGTCGTTTTTTAAAAGTAGGTAGGTATAAATACGTAGAAAAATAATAATCAATCTTACCTTTTTTTTTTTAAGCTTCCGCAGTTCAATCCTGGATATTTTTTTCTTTCTTCTGTTTTTATTCCCCATAATTTAATCTTAAATACCACTATATTTTACAACATAAACTAACATCTTGTTTAATTATTAATACTAGAACTTAAAAACAATATTTACAGGCTTATTTTTAAAACTAATATACAAACACGGAAAATAACAATAATATAACGTATATTTCGATCGATTAGCGGAGGAACGCGGCGAGCCAGTAAAAGCGACACAGGTCCTACCTCGGAGACGCCTAGCCGGCTACTAAAGCGAAGCGCGCGGGCCGCTTTGTTATATTATATCTTGTCAAAACAATAAAAAACTGTTTTGAAAAAAAATAGCCATAGAATATTCTTCTAAACATCATTGCCTATTTTTTGACATATTTTTTTAGAGTAAAACTTTGGTCTACTTCAAGTACGACTTGAAAAACGATAAAAAACTTCCCTATTTTCGATTTGTTTGCGATTTTTTATGATCGAGTGAAGTTGTAAATATCGTGTTTTGAACCATAGAATAATCAAGAATGTTTATTGAACTACAACATATATTTTTATCAGATCAAAACAAAGAATATTTGATTGTTTAATGTTGAATCAAAATAGGTCGATTCTGAGACTCCTGGCCTTAACGTGAGTGAGAAAGAGCCTTTGTGACGTCACAGTAGGTAGTCAAAAAAATGGCATGCTTGGTTTTCATACAGATCGTGAGACTTGCGTTATCTAGGTCTATCTATATCTGTGGCTTCGAGTCATGGGTCATCAGTGGCGACTTTTTTATATCAAAATCATAAAAGCGAGCCTCCAAAACACCCACATTTTGTACATACAGGGTTCATGCGCTGAAGGTAACCAACACGTACTTTCAGCTGAAAGGACCGACAATCTTTTTCCCAGGTGGAGGGTATAATGATTTATAATACAACTCGTATTTTTTTATAACATCATATCCTTTGTTCTTATTAATGCACAATTATTGTATGTTCGCAGGCACAGAGAATGGCGGTGGAGAGCCAGGCAACACAAGCCACATGGCTGCTAGCCCGCCAGACCACACCGCAGACGCTAACGAGAGCGGCGAGCTCCTAGACTATAACGACTCCAGTGTACTGGAGCAGTTCCACGAGGATGCGTTGCGACAGGTAGGCTCTTAGTCTATAATATACAGGATCATATTAAATTAGCTTTCGAAACTCCATAGACGTAACCTGGGAAAAGATTGTCGGACCTTTCAGCTGGACTCATACTTCAAGTAAAAACACTAACAGAGGTCATTGACGCCCAAAAAAAACATCAAATATTGACCCTGTATACCTCTGGCCAATCCTTCGGGGAATAGAGGCGTGATGTTATGTAATTCTTTTCGCAGGCGGGATCACAGGTCTGATCTTATGTTATGGAATTCTTTTCGCAAGTGAGATTACAGGTCTGATCTTATGTTACGTAATTCTTTTCGCAGGTGGGATCACAGGCCTGGTTTTATGTTATGTAATTCTTTTCGCAGGTGGGATTACAGGCCTGATCTTATGTTATGTAATTCTTTTCGCAGGTGGGATTACAGGCCTGATCTTATGTTATATAATTCTTTTCGCAGGCGGGATTACAGGCCTGATCTTATGTTATGTAATTCTTTTCGCAGGCGGGATTACAGGCCTGATCTTATGTTATGTAATTCTTTTCGCAGGCGAGATTACAGGCCTGGTCTTATGTTACGTAATTGTTTTCGCAGGCGGGATTACAGGCCTGATCTTATGTTACGTAATTCTTTTCGCAGGCTGGTTGTGGTTTGTCCCAAGCGCGGGTGACGCTGGCCGTATTTCTGGCGATATCGGGCGCTTCGCTAGAGCTGTCTGCGATACCGTTCATACTGCCATCAGCTGAGATTGAGTTGTGCATACTGCCCCATGAGAAGAATTGGCTTGGTGAGTATATAATATAATAATAGTCCTCTATCTGTGCTCCCTCTTCCCTCACTCTCATAGTCCGATGTTATTGTATTATAAACTTTATTCAGAGCACGGTAAAGTTCATAATACAAAATTGACAACTTAATCTCGTGTTTGACGTGAGTCTTTGTAATTAGCACTTTATCTTTCTCGGAAAAGAGTTCGAAATTCAAAAAGGACTCTATGGTTTAAACCTGGAACTGAAGATTAACCTTGTTTTGTAATAAGGCCGATAGTTTTTGACTAAAGTGCAAAACGGGAATCGCAGCGGGACAAGCGGGTGTCGCGAGCGGGACGAGTGGACGACGCAAGTCAGTTTGCGTTTCCCGCTCGATTTGTTCGGACATGCCGCTGACGACTGAAGATTTAATAAGTGCTGTATTGGCTCGACCACCTTTGTGGAATTCTAATGATTCAAATCATTCGAGTCCAAAAATAATTTAAAAAATATGGGAAGAAATAAAAATTATATCGTGGCGATTGCTTTTAAAAAAAAAAGGTCTCACTTTATATAAACACTAGCTTTCAAATAATCTGACATTATTATTATTATTTCCAATATCGCACGAGGTAGGTACGTCCGGACTGCTCAACGGCCCCGCTGCTACTGTGTTCATCCATGGAAATGTGCGTTTTCCGCTTGACCCGCCACCCGCTCCCGCTGCCCGCCCCGCGCCACTGTAATCGCACACTTACAAATGACGCTATATAAAAGTCGGTTTTCAAGTGTCACCCATACATTTGACTGTTTACAGGCCCAAGGCCCGTACAGTCAACAGCAAAAGTAGATGATGAAAATCAGAAATTCAATACTAAAGAACGGAATTCGCGTCAGAACTGTGTGGCGTTGAAGTGTCGTTATGTGATTGTAAATTATACCAAACATTTACTACTTCGACGCCACACAGTTCTGACGCGAACTTCCTTCATGAATTAGTATTGAATTTCTGATTTTCATCATCTTCTTTTGCTGTTGACTGTACCATTTGGAGGGCAGTTTAAATATTAGACAGCTCAAGTGGACAGTAATAGTTGCACTGCACATGGTTCAAAATCGCTTGACACTACGCTTTTTGTCAAATATTGACCTGCTTTTCATTTTCGACTTTATTTCAACGCGGGCAATGTTGATATTTGAATGTATGGCAGAATTCAGAATCTGTCCTCAAGTGTAATGTTCTATTGGTAATCAATGCCTTAGGCCCGGACTCCACCAAAGCTGAGATGTGCGGAGCGGAGCGGAGACGTGCAGGAATCGACCAATCACAATGGTTGAAATCCTCATCGCGTCACTCGTCTCGTTTGTGATTGGACGATTCTTGCACGTCTCCGCTCCGCTCCGCACATCTCCGCTTTGGTGGAGTTCGGGCTTTAGAAGCGCCAAAAGATCAATGCGTAGCATTCTAGAAGTTTTTCAAGTGTCACTACCACATCTCACCCGAGTTACGCATACGTTTGTCCAGAGGCTCTGATAACCCTTTCCTTTTTCCACAGTAATGATAAGCCTGGTAGGCGGGTCCCTAGGCGCGGTAGGTTGGGGCGCCTTGTCCGAGCGACTCGGTCGAAGACGATGTCTCGTGTCGTGTCTCGCCGTCAACGCCGTGTTTGCAGCCATAGCAGCATTCATGCCGACTTACGGGACTTTTATGATGGCCAGGTAAATCATCTTTATTTTTTTCTATTTTGTCGTGTTTAGATATCGATACCCATCTCGTCTACGAAGTTTCGCTAGCTAATTTTAATTTGACCCTATATACATGGTGAGTTTCTGAAAAGGGATTTCTATGGAAGAGATGCCAACTGTTCAATGAGGGTTTTCTGAAATGACGTTCACTAGGTGGCAGCACTGAGACGTCAGGTCCGGACACCTGTCAAACGTGTCATAGCGCCTATATTTTCTTTAGTCGTGACTGAATGATGAACGTTATCATATACAAAGTGTTAAAAAATTAACCCGAAAAACTTTAAGAGGTGTTTTAGAGTTTAGACCATCAAACTGAACAACTTTCACTATGGGACCAACTATGAAATCATGACAAAAAAACAGCTGTTTCATACATTTTGTTAAAGTAGGTATTGAACTTTTGTATTAAACAGCTGATTTTTAATTTTTTTTTTTTTTTTCATACAAATCTAGGAAAGATTTGTATGAAAAAAAAAAATATATTAGTATAGATAACTTTATGCACAAGTAAAAAATAGACAACAAAGGCGGACTTAATGCCTTGGGCATTTTTTACCAGTCTACCCTAGCTTAGCCTAGTCTTTATCTGATTTGATTTTTCTATTACGTTTTCTATTAATTTATATCGTGTGGCAATGGGTGTTATTTACCTGAAATAAATGTTTTTTTTATTTTCTCCGCAGATTCTGCTCGTCGATCGGCTCAGGTGGCATCGTGCCGACAGCGTACACGTACGCGGGCGAGATGTGGTGGCGCGGGCGGCGCGGGCACGGGCTGGCCGTGTTGCCGGCCGCCGCGGCCGCCGGCTCGCTGCTGGCCGGCGGCCTGTCCGCTACTATGCTGCCGCAGACCGGAGCCACCACGCTCATCGAGAACAAGGAGCACTTCAGTGCCTGGCACAGGTATATAAACGCCTCCCCGACCGATTTCGGTCACGGTGGCCAATCTCAACGGAGATTAGCCGGGTACGCAGGAGATATTATAGTGCACAAGTGTGTGCGCAGACACAGATGCATTCTCTGTTCCTTTACTCTCATAGTCCAATAGACCGGCAATCCGACACGACCGAGAGAGATCAGGCGCAGGACCAACGGCTTTACGTGCTTACCGAGGCACGGGGGTATTAAACCGCCAACTTCCAAACCCCGGACTGTTATTAAGAAATTCCTATTGGAAAAACTCAATAACACTTTGTCCGACCCGGGAATCGAACCCAGGACCCCATGCTCAGCCAGCAGTCGCGCTTGCAACCACGAGACCAACGGGGCAGTTACACAGGTATGTAAGGTCTATTCAAAGTTATGTTTCAAATTAATATTCTTTCAAGTTAAACAAATATCAACTTTATTGTAATAATTAATTAAGTTGATTTTAGAGTGACTAGCATTATTGAAAAAGTTATATAAATGTTTGAAGTTGTAGTGTAAACTGACCTTTATTGTGTAGGGTTTAAAGTTATTTTTTTCATAAAAATTTCTGGCAAATCAATCGCGAATGCGGATTAGTCACGGCGATTAGTCGACTATACAATAGTGCTACATAGTCGAACTTAATGCCACAAGGCATTCTTTCCCGAACCTTGATGATTTGTAAATACGTTCATTTTAACGGACTCTTAGGAAGCTTTACTTTCACTGTTACTGTGTATTACACCCTGTGTACAGTCCAATTCAAACTTTAAGGTGAATGGGAAGCGGTAGACCGCGAAATTCAAATTTTCTTACGTTTTTTGCAATTTGCAGGTCAGGGTCAGGTTGTATCTTGATCAAAATTTGATTCGCGACTATAACAGGTACGTATTTACAGAATTATAATCATTAGAATCATTAATACATCTTCCTAAGTGAGATTTGTACCACAAACACTTTTCGATTAGAGATTTCTTCTTGTGGTAGAAATCTAAGTTAGGAAGATATATTAATGATTCTAATGATTATAATTCTTTAGATACGTACCTGTTATAGTCGCGAATCAAATTTTGATCAAGATACAACCTAAAACCGACCTGCAAATTGCAAAAAACGTAAAAAAATTTGAAGTTCGCGGTAATCACTGCGCAATCACCTTAAGGCGGCTCGGAACACGAGGCGAGTCACTGCGCAGTAACAAATTCACGTGTCAGCTGCCATAAACTTTGACGCGAACTATAGCTGTCAGTTTTGCTGAGTTTTACCGTTTAATTGTTACAGGTACCTTCTTCTCTGCACCATACCGATCCTAGCATCGTTGGTGAGTCTGATCTGGACTCAGGAGTCACCTCGATACCTCCTGGATGTGGGCAGAGAGGTCGATGCTATGGTGGTGTATCAGGTAAAGCAACATGTATATTAAGCATTGCCTTTATTGACATCAAACTACCCGAAACTGTAAAATTTTGCAATCAACTTTGAACCTTATGCTTTAGCGATAAAGTTGAAAATCTATTAAATAAATTTGACAGATTGCAGTGAGGTGGCAGGAACATTGACGCACAACCAAAAGGCCAATTCTCGTACTTAAAAACGTTCAAATTCAAGTCGCAATCTCATCTCAGCGACATATCAATGTGAAAAAATTGTCAAAATTGATTGTATTTTTGACAGATTGAGACAGATTAGAGTGCGAATGTTCTTCAAAATAAGGGATTAGCCCGTCAGTCACCATGGATTCAGTATTTAAATCTGGACCCTTATGCGTTGAAAAACCGACGAAAAATTTCAACGCAGGGGATGCTTCTAGACTAAATGAACTCAGCGCACGATTCTAGATTCCCTTAGCGATGAAATTTTTCGTCTGTAATCTATACTTCTGTACTATTATACTATAAAATATTATAAAGAGGACAGATATGTATGTATGTTTGCAACGAATTGGCTTAAAAAGTACTGGACCGATTTTAAAAATTCTTTCACCATTTGAATGCTACATTATCACTGATTAATATAGGTTTTTTTTTTTCTTTTTTTTCCCACCCGTGCGAAGCCGGGATGGGCCGCTAGTTTAATAATAAATACAGTGTTATCTCACTAATCCGGCACTATTTAAAACCGGAGGGTGCCGGGTTATTGGAATGTTCTGATTACTGGATTATAGTGAATAAGTCATAGGTAATGAATAAAATAAAGCATTTCATAAAGGGAATAAAATAATGTATGTAATGTATTAAATTAACATGTAGGCTTGGGCAGAGGGTGCTGATCTATCGAAGTGCCGGATTACTGAGATTATACTGTAGCTGTTGTATACATTTCGACCGCATAGGTCTTTAGGGTAGGGACTTTTATATGAAACAGCTGATTTTGTTTATAATAACCTACGAAAAATTTATACGCTAGGGGTCTAGAATCATACGCTGTATTCATGGTTACTGTGTAGCTGTATCTACAAAGCCACATGCGAACAACGCGTCATACTGACGTCACGCAAAATCCTGCATCTCGCAAGCAGAGTTTACCGCGCAATTAGCAGTAACGGCCTGACATGAGTCATCGGGCAGTTGCCCGCCAGACACAGCACCCGTCTGGTCGGAGGATCCTCCCTTTTCTATAGAGTATGAGTGAACTTTACACCCTGTTCCTCATACCTCTATAACAGTTTACGCGTCAATACCACTCAGTAATGAGTATTTTTAAGTAGTCTACAAGACTCCTTTTTTATAGCTTTTGTTTATTAATATCTGAGACATTTACCTAACACTCTAATTCCAAACAATAACTACTTGAACCTGTAATAAAAAAAAAAATAGTTTTAGTTTATTTTTAGGCACTTTAATTGTATGGAACATATACTACTCTTGGCTAAATGCACACCTTTTGTAAACGTTTACATTAAATAAAATTGTTATAAATAATAAATTGACCCCATTAGTTTTATATTTATTATTCTTTCGCAGAACATACACAGCAGTAACAAGTTCCGTCTATGCGGCAATGCGCACGTAAGCGCAGCCAATGCCGAATACCGGCTAGGGGAGCTCGCCTTACCGGGCAAGAGGCGCCCGCCTGCCCTTCACCACGTCAGACATAGCGTGAAGATGGTACGTTTGTAAGGCTACCACCACCTATTATAAGGCTACCACCCCCTATTATAAGGCTACCACCCCCTATTATAAGGATACCACCCCTGTTATAAGGCTACCACCCCCTATTATAAGGCTACCACCCGCTATTATAAGGATACCTCCCCTATTATAAGGCTACCACCCCCTATTATAAAAAGTAACTACAACGTGTTATGTTAAATGCGCAAAACCTGAAAATAATTTGTTCATAATTGACTACTGAATCGATTTCAGTAACTTTTAATATAGGTAGGTTTTTTTTCCAAAAATTATGTATTTTGCCATACTAACCGCCGATTGAGTCAAAACTCGAAAAAAATTTGCTGTTTAATACAAAAGTTCAATACCTACTTGACCAAAATGTATTAAACAGCTGATTTTTTTTCGTGATTTCAGAGTTGGTCCCATAGTGAAAGTTGTTCAGTTTGATGGTCTAAAGCACCTCTTAAAGTTGTAGAGTTGATTTTGAAACACCTTATACACTGTGTAACAGAATAAACGCAAGCCCTGAAAGTATTTTGTTCATAATTGACTACTGAATCGATTTCAGTAACTTTCAATATAGGTATTATTTAAAAAAATATTATTTTTTCATACTAACCGCCGATTGAGCCAAATAAAATTAAATCTTATGTTAACGCAATAAGACTCAATTTTAAATGCATAAAGTAATGCTAGTGTCAACACGATTTTCTTAATAAAAATAGCAAGCTTTTAAAAAAATAAGTTTTGGTCATTGTGTTATGCTTAGAACTCAATACTATAATTGGGGTGTATGAGGTCTTGCGTTAATTATGTTACACCTTGTATAACATCATTGTTGTTTTGTCCTCAGTTCTGGCAGTCGTTTTTCCAGTTGTTCTCGAGTGCGTACAGGAGTACTACTCTCTCGCTTGGAGGGACACTGCTATTCACTATGGCGATACAGGTAAATAAATTATATGAAAATAATGTCAGTGTTTATGATAAATTAAACAAAGATTTCTTGATAAACAAAGGTTTACTAAGGCTTTTACAATTTTCATTAATTTTTAATATGTGATGAACAGAGAATTTTTTGCAAGATGAATTTTGAACGAATGTAGGAATGTACGAATGAAAGTTAAATTGAATGTAGACTATTTAGCGAATGTGTCGTAGACAGTCAGTATAGTTTACTAAGAAGTAAGTTTTTGCAAAAAACTGCTGTGCTCGTGGCAGTCTTTAAACAATCCTATAGCTTTAAATATAATTTATTTCAATCAATCAATTTAGCCTATTGTATTTCAATTCATTCGTAAAGAATAAATTAATTATCACATCAAATAAAAATTTGTGAATTTATGGTTTATTCAACTCTCTCACAAAAGCTAGAAAGTTCTAATTATAACAGTATTTTCAATTGTATAAGCATTATTAATTCCATTAAAATATCTCACCCCACACAGTATTACCTCGCCTCCTACATACCAGCAACTGTCGTAAAAATGGAGAGCGATCTCTACGAGGCGTCCAAACGAACCATCGACAACGAGACATACTCAGACGTGGAATACAATACGACTATGGAAAATGTCGAGTACTTCAATGTGACGTTCAATAAGTGCACCATTCGAGATATGTTGATGTCGCACGTCGCGTTCAAGAACTGCTCCTTCACTAACGTGGCGCTGTCCAATATTAAGACGTCGTTCACTACCTTTGAGGGGTGCTTGTTTGTTAATAGCACGTGAGTAGTACATTATAATTATAATAAAAAATGCAAAATATGATACCACTACACAATATTTTATGACACCATATCTCCTATACCAAATATGACACTACAACACTAGTGAAAATGGCCCCCATTCTGTTGTTCACAAACTAAACCAAATTTAAGTTCAGTGCATCTTTTTCTTTCTATTTCATTAAAAAAAGGACAGAAGATAAATATTAGTTTAGTCCTGTCAAATTAGTCTGCGCCTGACGTAAATTGACGTATTTTTAGTAGCCAATTTTTGAATTACGTCTAAACTTGTCTATGGATTATCTAATTTGACGGGACTAAACTAATATTTATTTTCTGTCCTTTTCATATTGAAATAGAAAGAAAAAGATGCACTGAACTTAAATTTAATTTAGTTTGTGAACAACAGAATCGGGGCCAATGTCATATTATGACACTATGACAAAATGACACTATCGCGATGGCAATTTCAAAAAGGACAATATGACAGTGACCAACCACAAACCAAAACATGGCTCTTTTACAAAACAATAATTAGAACATTTACATTATTAAAATGTAACTTAGAAATAAAATACATGCTAAATTGCAATTTTTCTCACGATAAAAGAAAATTCAGAGATAAAATGTCAATTCACTATAACAATGACGCTAAGCCAATGACAATATTTTATGACTATGGTAATGGCGCCGACAATGACACTATGTCAATAATAGTATGACACAGTACGACAAAAACACTATTTTCCAGAATAACGAATACCACGATGTTTTAAACTCAATGTTCTTTCTCTTGTCCACAGAATAATCGACACAGATATGGAAGTAGGCAGGGAATTAGACGAATGGTGCATATTCAACAGCACGATAATACGAGGCATGCGCGGCGGCTGCGCAAGACACGCCGACCTGACGTCGAAACTAGGAGGGATGACGTCAGAGCAAAGCTATGTGTCGCACGCGATGTTCCTCGTCACGTTCATAGCTCTGATGCCGCACACCATGAGACCCACCGGTATTTATTACAGATAGTGCAATCCACGAAGACGCGCCCCACTCTTTTTTCTTAATTCTTACAGCACAAGTTCAGCTAGTATTTTAGTTTTGTCGATACACACTGGCCCCGATTCTGTTGTTCACAAACTAAACTAAATTCAAGTTCAGTGCATATTTTTCTTTCTATTTCATTACGAAAAGGACAGAAGATAAAATATTAGTTTAGTCCTGTCAAATTAGATAATGTGAACAACAGAATCGGGGCCACTAATTATTATTATTGGCTAATTATTGTGTATCGACAAAACTAAAACACTAGCGGAATTAACTAGCGATTAGGAAGAAGAGTGGGGCGCGTCTTCGTGGATTGCACTATCTGTATTTTAGCAATTAAAAAAATATAGCTAAAACCTGTAATACAGTTAAACCAAAAAGGTTTTGCGCTCCGGTAATCTTCGTGTTACCCAATATGGATGATGATTTTTTATTTTTATTTTAAATCCAAAAAATATTTTTATTTTCAAATAGTGCAAACTATCCTACTAATTCCTACTAATATTATAAATGCGAAAGTTTGTGAGGATGGATGGATGGATGTTTGTTACTCTTTCACGCAAAAACTACTGAACGGATTTTGATGGAACTTTACAGTAATATACTTTATACATCAGAATAACACAAAGGATACTTTTTATCCCGATATTCCCACGGGATCAAAACTTACGCGGGTGAAACCGCTGGGCGCTGCTAGTACTACAATAAGTCTAAAAACTTTAAAAATTGCCAAGTTAGAAACGTTTTAAAATAACTGCTAGACAAAAACGGCACTACCATAGAAGTGACGTCACGACTATGTAACTTCATACTGGCGTCATACATTGGCAGTACCGCACGACAAGGACGGGAATAATCCTCACCGAAAACTTTGAAAGCGTGTATCTTCTCCAAATTCCATCGATTTTACTGATTTTTTTTTCGATTATCATTTTGCTATGCCTTCTGTGAAATTACATTATTTGTTCGAACATTTCTAATATTGGTCATCATCCTATTAGCACGAACGTCGCGTCACAATGTAACCCCCCACAGAAAGATGAATAAAGCTTTGCCAGCTTCTAAGATTTGTAATTGACACTTCATACAAACGCGCATTTATAGGAAGGCGTTTATATGAAGTTTTCTTTCTGTTATCTTATTTGCTAACGATAAAAAGTTTCACTTCGATACAACATTAGAAGTAGGTTAAAATTGACTTCTAAGATTTATTTATTATATTGTTAGTTAGTGAGTTATAAGTGAAGGCTCTAATAAAAGCGTGTTAAAAAAACGACAATTTTTTTTTTCAAAATTGTGTAAATAAACGTTTTCTTTTTCTCTTTACAGTGGCAATGTGTGGAGCGTGCGTTTTGCTGTCTCCCTTAGTCTACATAGCGCAGAGCGAGACGGCGCTATACGTGGTGGAAGCGGTGTACCGGGTGTTCATCACGCTAGTATTCTTCTCTGTGGGATTGAATGTTGTGGATACTTATCCGCATAATTTGAGGTAAGAATTTTATTGTTACTAATTTACCTTAATAGAACGTTTTTGACTTTATACGCTTTTCTTTTTGACGTTCAGAAAATGCCATCAATCTAAAAAAAAATATATCTTTAGCCCATCTCTGATAAATCGTTTTTTAATCAATGATTGATTAACGTTATTAAATCATAAATATCCGGTAAGACTGGAAGCTGACCCCAACATAGACTACGCAGATTGATTGACTGTGACTCCACCAATCTGATGATGATTGAGTAACATTAAAACAAAGATAACCCGAAGTCTTTAATCAAGGTGTCTGTTGCCTTTCTGTAGATAACTTATTGACATATTTTATGTCAATTTCGATTCGACGTCATTCAACGGAGTAGGACCAGTTGCGCTCAACTGGCCCTACGCAAATATGTATATGATTAACTAAAGTATTGCACATGCAACACTTGTCAAAAGATGAATTTTCTTTCATACAACGCCACAAAAATCCTGCATCTCGCAAGCAGAGTTTACCGCGCAACTAGCATATATACGACAGCCCGACATGAATCATTGGCCAGTTGCCCGCCAGACGCAACACCCGTCTGGTCGGTGGATCCTCCCTTGAGAGTATGAGTGAACTTTACACCCTGTTCCTCATACCTCTATATAACAATCATTTTCGCAAGTCTGGTGCCCCTCTTGGGTGCGTTAGTTTATCGTTGAAGTTTTGTCCCAATGCAGATCAAATCAGCTGGAAAGAGAGTAGGGAGACCTCCCACTCTTTCCAGCCAGTTACTTACTTATGAAACCCATTATCCCACAGATGTACAGCGCACGGTCTCATACTATCTGTCACATACATGGGCGGTGCGATAGTGCGCGGCGCGGGCGATGGCGGGGCCATCGTCAGCGCGATACTGTGCGCTGTACTCGGAGCTGCGGCTACCGGCTCTGCCTTCGCGGCTAATATACATTAGATACAAGGTATGTACAGATCTCCTAGGAAAAGTATGCGCTTCGGCAATCATCGTCTGTCTTCGGAAATACGAACGCGCGATGATGAGATCTAATATAGAGCTGTTACTTCACATGGAAGTATTACCATGGTTAGAAAATTAAAGATTAACTACTCTATGCAATTCCCAAAGACTTTTGATTGACAGATGATGACGTGCAACCGGGTTGGTAACTTAATAAGAGGGAAAACTTTAAACAAATACATTTTGCGTATTTGTATGTACCTGGAGCAACCTGAACCTGAATAAACCTAACGAAAGTCACCAGTCATTGACCTCTAGGGAAATCCAGAGGTCAATGCCCCTTCACTTTCGTGCGCGGGGAATGTCAGGGGATAAAGTTACAAATACATTTTTAATGAATAGAAAACAAACAGTTTATTTCTCAAATTAAATTTCATTCGAAAACATCAATCGGTTTCTTAGTAAACTTCAACTATATTCGACGTCCCTGCATACTTATCTCCTTTGCTGACTGTACAGGAAGCCTATCGTGCAGAGGCGGCTCTATAGTAATTTGTATTTCCATCTTTTCAGGTATTACGAGTCCTATGGACTTTAAAATGGGTATTCCGAGGAATCAAAAGAGTTTCTCTATGAAAACGACGACACTTTAATTTTTAACTTACAACCAATTAAGTTGTAATAAAAATTGTTAAGCAAATAACTTTAAATGTGACTAAAGTTGGGTTTTACATAATTATATGATTTTACTTATATGTTTATTATGGCTTAGAGCACTATTGAAAGTCTAACAATCACAAGCTTGCATTACTTTTGAAATTAAAACTTCTTTAGGCTCGGGTTGGTGACGCTGAATCGGGTATACTCTGCTCCAATTGGTCGATGACGCTGGATCACGTATACTCGGCTCCAGTCGGTCGGTGACGCTGAATCGGGTATACTCGGCTCCAGTCGGCCGGTGACGCTGAATCGGGTATACTCGGCTCCAGTCGGCCGGTGACGCTGAATCGGGTATACTCGGCTCCAGTCGGCCGGTGACGCTGAATCGGGTATACTCGGCTCCAGTCGGCCGGTGACGCTGAATCGGGTATACTCGGCTCCAGTCGTGACTTTTCGCTTCTATCTTATGGTCATAACCACTTTTTATTTTATTTTAATTACCGACTTCAATAGATTTTCTGGAGATTAAGTATTATGAAAATTCTAATTGTAAAACCTAACTTTTAAAAGCGAGAAGCAATCTTGCCATTTCGAATGAACTACCAAAGTATTGTCGACTGAATTCACTATATTTTAATATTAACAACTAATTTCGAGTGTATTTTGTAACTTTGTGATTGTTATTGCGACTTGTTTACTGTCTTATTAGCGTTATGACAATGTTAGTCTAGGACGCGTTTTTCCAATGGTGATTTTTTTACAAGCACTGAATTTTCAACGCACTGCTTAGTGTCGAGAGTAGAAAATCCAACAGTGTGTTTTTGTGACGCGTTGGGATGCGCTCTATTGGATTCTCTGGATTCCCAGCCCAACACTGAGAGTTAAAAATCCAATGCGCGATATAATTCCGCCACGATATTTTCACGCTCGTGCGAACGTGGGCTTATACGGTTCAACCAAATTCAATCACTTTGATATAAAAAGGTATGTTCAACATTGAATTATTTAGTTTCAACTATTCAATTTGGTTCGGAAAGGCATGATTGAACCGTGTAATATTGGCATTAGTTGCGAGTTTGGCAGTTGCGAATGGCAATAACAGTTGCAAAGTTACCTAATCAGCCCTGATTCAGAACTTTTCGATGATAAACCGATTTGATAACTAATTATACCATGGCGAAAACTTAAAATTGCTACTACGAAGAATTTTTATACTTCAGTTTCTAATGTCAGATAATTTACGTCCATTGCCACTTACTCAACTACTCTACTATTCTAAAGTTGATTTTTGAATGACTGTTTTTATTAAAAAGGTGTTAAATAAATTTTGGTTGCAATGGAATTTGAACTTTGTTTTGTTTGACATAGAGTTTATTGTTCCAAATCTTAATAATTATCTGAGATTCTGAATTCAAATATAGACAATTTATCGTCGATTATAGTAGTTTATAAAACAAAATCGAACGTCGAATGAGTTATCGTAACATACTGAATCGGGGGCCGCACAGTACCCTTCTGAGGAATAACTAACATAGAGAAGTGATAAAAGAAACAAACACTGCAATATCCATCTCTTTCTACGTTACGAAACTTCTTATGAGTTGGAAAGAGTACGCTACAGGTTTTTTTTTTTTGCTCTTTTTTGACCGTCGTCATAAAGGGAGACGAAAAAAGTGTCTTATTTACAGATGGTCTTAATACTGTGAGCTGCTGATGAATGTGGCTATGATCGGCATAAGCGCAAACTGTACAGTGCTACAAGGATATTTTGACGCTTGCATGACATTGACAGGAGGGCGTTGTTGGTAATTTTATGAGTGAAATTATTTTGTTAGTACCGATTTTGGTCACCCACCAAAAGATCCTTGTATAACTATAGGGTCAAATTAAGTGAACTAGCGAAACTTCGCAAACATGATGGGTATCGATAACTAAACACGATAAAACTAAAGAAATCAGAGCGTCCCCTTTTTCAAGTAACAACACTATCAAGTGGTCCTTGACCCAAAAATAATCAAATCTTTTTAATTTTTTGTGTTTAGATACCCATCACGTCTGCAGGGTTTCGCTAGCTAATTTAATTTGACCTTGTATATCTATGTTAGTTATTATTCTGAGGGAAAGTAATCGATTACTGTATACCATCATTGACATACTAACATCAGCAATAACAACGTATAGCAATGAAAAGACAATTTAGTTTATATTTAAATTTTAAAAAAATAAACTCGCTGAGTTTATTCTAATTCATGTGTAAATTAGTGTAAATAAATGCTTTGTGCGTGGATTGAGAATCGATTGTTGAGTCGATTGATAGTGTTGTGCCATTGTCGATTTTAGTCCAGGACTTTTGAAAAATTAGAGATGGTACTTATGCTTTTTTTTTAGTTTGTCTCCCGCACCGCGCTGCTACCCCAGGCAACGTGTCAGTTAAGTGGTCAGCCTATAGTAATCTAGACTGAATTGTTATTGAGAATTCCCTAATGGAAACAGTCTAAAATACTGCTCGAGCTTGCGTCGAACCCTTAAGCGTTTGCTGTCTGCAAACGCTCTTTGCGAGCACTAGATCAACAGTAAAAAACATTACGGGTTGTCAAAAGCCGGAAAGAAGCTACAAATTTAAATATTCACACCCTATTATAATGTACAAGCTAACACTAAAATAGATAAATTATATACAAGTATATAATAAAAAAAAATAAAGAAAAATGGAGGCGCTCATTAGGCATCAAAAAATTTGCCCGCATCGCTGTCAATGGGATAAGTGCCCAAAGGCTGGCAGCATTACCACGTTGGATGGCAATACTGATTCTCTGGGCTAAAAATTGGCCAGCCTTCTGGTCACTGAAGAGTCAAAGTCAAGAGTGACCCTATTTATATTAAACTAGCGGCCCGCCCCTGCTTCGCACGGGTGCATTTTTTTTTTTTAATTTCCGAAATATTCTTTCATACAAACCTTGTCCTGGCAATATTCGCAATAAAATAATATTGCGCTATAAACTATCCTATCTTTCAAGTTGGATGAAACTGCACACAGTGTGCGAAATTTTATTAAAATCGGTTCAGTAATTCAGGAGTCCATTGCGGACAAACAACGTGACACGTAATTTATATATATTAAGAAGATGTTGTTTTCAATTTATTTTACTATCTTTTCAAAAGTTTCATAATAAGCTGACTGCCATGTTTAAGTATTTTCTTTTTACAGTTTAATTTAAACATTTCGTCTTTTATTTTTTATTTCAATCTCCTAAATTTTTCGTAGTCCTGGACTAAGTATAAGTGTCATACGATTTGATATCCGCGACATTCTCTTGCCATAACTACTACTGCACATGTGACTATTACAAACTGATAAATGGATTGCACTGGAATGTACTGACTTATCAATAATAATCCCATAACGTTAAAGTGATAAATTTTCTAGATTTCGTAAAATGTGAAAGCAGAAGCATATGTTTGGGTGGCTTAGGGTATTCTTTGGTGGGTTCCAATGAAATAATACTTTCTATGAGGGCAAAGCTGGGCTTATAATACGTCCCTAAGCTGTACTAACGCTAAAAGTATGAGTATGGACGCATTCAGAGCAAAACTTTTGCTTCTATACGTATTTATTTACGTTGTAATTTATTTTTCCAAGAGGCCAGTTGTCTGACTTTCTGGTTTTTTACGTATATTATACAAAGTGTTAAAAAATAAACCCGAAAAACTTTAAGAGTTGCTTTAGACCATCTCACTGAACAACTTTCAGTATGGGACCAACACTGAAATCACGAAAAAAAATCTGCTGTTCAATACAAAAGTTCAATACCTACTTGACCAATATATATTAAACAGTGTTTTTTTTTTTAAGTAAGCTGTTTTTTCTGTAAGTGCTATTGTGAAAATTGAGAAATAAATACTACGTAAAAACCTGAAATTCATTGCCATCCCAAGAACTATGTTTGCCATGCCAAAAAGATTTCAGTAATATTTCAGTGCAATTCTCATTTTTTATAAAGGAAAACTACAGTTCATAATATCTATAGGTATATAAAAAACTAACATTGGCCCCGATTTTGTTGTTCACAAACTAAACTAAATTTAAGTTCAGTGCATCTTTTTCTTTCTATTTCATTAAGAAAAGGACAGAAGATAAATATTAGTTTAGTCCTGTCAAATTAATCAGTACCTGACGTAAATTGACGTATTTTTAGCAGCCATTTTTTTAATCACGTCTAAACTTGTCTATGGATTATCTAATTTGACAGGACTGAACTAATATTTATCTTCTATCCTTTTCATAATGAAATAAACTAAACGTTACTAACTAACTAATGAACTTAAATTTAATTTAGTTTGTGAACAACAGAATCGGGGCCAATATCCCACTATATAAAATAGATTTTTATACATGTACCTTTTTATAGTAACTTCTTAGTTCACTGCTTGTAGAAGACAAAATAATAGTTTTTGTAAACGATTTTGTGATTGTGGCAGCCAATAATATTTATTAATAATAATAAACATAAACTTGAGGGGCTTGTGGCTAAGTAATAACAGCCGCACGGGTCGATAGATCAGGTTAAGCTACACTTGCCGCGTTTGGTCCGTGGATGGATGTCCATCTTCATATACCAAGACCCCTCCGTGTCTCGGAAAGCACGTTAAGCCGTTGGTCCCGGCTGTCATTCGTGGATCCCGAAAGTCTGACAACCAGTCTTAACCAAGGGGTATCTATCGTATTACCCAGTAACTGGGTTGTGGAGGTCAAATAGGCAGACGCTCCATGTAAAATACTGGTATTCAGCTACATCCGATAAGGCTGGAATCCGACCCCAACATAGTTGGGAAAATACTAGGCAGTGATGATGATGAATAAAGAAAACTATTTCATACTTCTCGTTGAAATGTTACTTATATTTTTTATGGTACAAAAATGGGGCTAAATTGTTTTGGGTGGGTTGTTATTCATCACAAAGATTTTAAAGGGGAAACTCCGGGATAGCCCGCGAAATTCAAATTTTCTTACGATTTTTGCAATTTGCAGACCAGTCTCAGGTTATATGTAGAACAAAACATGATTCGCGACAGTAACAATTGAATGATTATTTGAAATATGATTTCAATAGTTGTTATTTGAACTTAGATCATTGTATTAATGAGAGTAATGATTATAATTTTATAAATACATACGTTTTACGGTCGCGAATCATATTTTGTATTTGTATAAATACAGAAACAAAATTTTCTTCTATTATAAGTTTTTTATTATCTGCACATACATTAAAAATTACACAAAGTCGTTTAAAAAAACTTTTTAGAAGTCGCATGTGCAGTGAGCTTGTTTGTATAGCCATTAGAAAAACATTACAATCTACCGTTTTCTGATTATAATTTTCTACAGTAGTCCTAATTATGTCCATTGCAATGTTACACAGCATTTTCTTTGAATAACTTGATTTATTTACATTGATTTTGTAATTAAATCTAACGGCTATACAACAAGTGTTGCCATATAAAAATATTCGAAAACGAAATGGTAGAAAATTTCCCCCTAATGTAAAACTATTGGTAGCTTTAAATTTAGTATTTTTCAATTACTATTGTTATAATATAAAACGTATGTAGTGTACATACAAGGCTGAACATATCGACGATGACTATAGAAAAAGGTTGTATCTTTATTTTATTTAACTCTATATGGAACAAACTGGCTGGCTATACAAAAAAGGAGGTTTTATAGCTGTTTTACAAGAGCGCAAAAGAAAAATATTGCCTTTATGATACTGGTTGGCAGCACGCTCCAAAAAACTTTATTTTATCAATAATGATATACTTTTTTATTACATCAAGAAATATCTTGAATCTTCTATATTAACACTAGTCTAAAAATACAGCTTCATCTCGACACATTTTTTGTGTAGCCACCCAAAATTGAGGATTTTATTTTAATCAATAATCCATGATTGTTTACTGAACGTTGAGGTGACAGAATAGTCAACGAATTAAAATACCTACCCTTAACAATATAATGTTTTGTTGGTACAGACGCCAGCACATCAAGCTACCCGAAACTGTACATTTTTACCAATCAACTTTGAACCTTACCTATGCTTCGGCGATAAAGTTGAAAATCTATTAACCTTTTGAACGCCAGAGTATAAACGTATCGCCGTACCCCTGACGCCACCGCCAGGCCATTTTTTTCTGTCAAATGACCTTCATAAAAATAAATACACAAAAGTAATGATTAAATTGTTTATTTCATAATATGGTGCGACGCATATTTTGTCATATATTTGTGACGTTGGCGTTCAGGGTAAGATTTCGTTTGTCACATATATGTGACAATGGCGTTCAAAAGGTTAAAGAAATTTGACAGATTGTGGTAGCTTGATGTGCTGACGTTTCTACAAATTTGTACAGTACCTACTCGGTTGTTAATTTGGCACATCGGATTTTATGAAAAGTTCGGCTGTTTAGAGCGCCGACTTTGTTAAGCCACGGTTTCCTAGAAAAGCGTTGATGGCGGCCAACGCTTACCAATAACGGCCGCAGTGACAACTGTCATGTAAATAATGCCAGTCGGGTTTGTGTTTCACCTTCCTCGTCGTTCCCTCAACGCTGAGGATCGCGATCACATACGACGCGTCTCCGAGTCCTACGGTCTTCTGCAATGTGGACCGCTCGGTAAATGCTGCCTCCAACAGCCTTCTTGATCGCGTCTGACCATCTTGCCGGTGCTCTGCCTTGAACGCGTTTTCCTTCTACCAGACTGCTTTTTTTTTTTAGGCTGGGAAATCAACTGACCCCTACCGCTCTGGGTGGAGCTGAAGGGAGTGTCACTCTTACTGACTAAAACCCACCCGTGTTCCTTTTAGCCCTTTATGTTCCGGGGTAGCGGTAACCCTTTCGAACAATCCCGCTGCCCCGGCAGGCTTCGGCCCTTACGAGCCCCTTTCCTAATGCTAACATCTCTTTGAGGCGCGCGTGGAACACGTACGCGCCGTCCGGCACGGGCCTGGTCCTGATAGGACGGTGAGTTACCCATTAGCATTACTCTCCGTCCGCAGGCCCGCGCCTATGGTAGCCGGGAGACGTCACGCGGCTCCCGTCGCCCGGAGCGTCTCCCGCGGCGGCTGGGCGACTAGACTATGCTTGGGTTTGTCTTTATCGTGTCAAAAAATGCTCTCTAAGAAAACACACCAACTTACTTTCATAAATAACGCGTCTATCACGTCATTCGCTCGTAAATTGCGGACGCTATGTGGCGCCCACCTCTCTTCTAGATAATGTAATCTAAGATATCAAAAATTTGCCTATAAAAGTCATTATTTGACGTGAAAAATTACTTATGCAAATAACATTTCAGTGACGTCATTCGCCCGTAAATTGCGGACGTTATGTGGCGGCCATCGCTTTTGTAGGAAACCGTAGCTTTAACAGATAGTTTCTGAAGATCGATTTGCCATTAACTCCCGGGTACTGAGTAGCGGGAGAAAGAAACTAGTATTGCCCCATATCACAATGAAATGATGGCTTCTTAGAATTTATATTTATCACGCTTTGATTTTTATATTATTATCAGCACAATATCATGACGTGCCATGGTGCTCAGTTATTTTTAAAAGTGTTTTTTTTAATGAGGACATGATTAAACTGGACATTTACATTTGCATGTGAAAAAATCGAAGGTCTATAGATTTATACGCCGCATTTATTCAAAACAAAGTATAGAAACAAATGAGCAACATTGTTTCTTGCAACATCAAATGACATACAACACTGCCGATGTATCATAAACGGGCCGAACTCTGCGCAGATGGCTGTGCAATACAGAGTTATTGGAAAAACATTAACAACCTCTTAAGAGGTCATTGTGCTCATTATTATGAACAACTTTTACTATGGGACCAAACCTGAAATCGCAAAAAAAATCTGCTGTTCTCTACGTTTATGTTCGCATAACTCGCCAAATTGTAGGGAACAGCTGATTGTTTTTTCGCGATTTCAGGTTTGTTCCCATAGTAAAAGTTGCTCATAATGATGAGTACAATGACCTCTTAAGAGATTGTTAATGTTTTTCCAATAACCCTGTATAATGTTATAATGTTGTACGACATTGTTTCTTGGAATGAAATTGTTTTATATAACAGCATCCTCACATAGTACAGTCCGATTCAAACTTTATGGCACCTCTGAAGTGTACTCGCGGTACTCGCTGCGTGGTACCTCACCCCTCACCCCCGCTGTCAGGTAAATTTGTTACTGCACAGCGACTCGATTGATATTCCGAGTCGCCATAAAGTTTGAATCGGATTCCGAAATTGACTTTTTTAAATAACCGAGTTATTCTATGAGCGACTATACTTTCACCTTGCCATTAATATAAAGTTAGTGTTGCCATATCTTGATTTAAGTGATATTATCATAGACTGCTTATTTCTTAGATTAAATTTTTAAAAGACATTTTTCATATACCCTCATGAGTTAGTTTTTAAATTGTGTAATTTAATATCGATTATATTTGCTTTAAAGAGTGACTGAGTTTAATTTTCTTTAACAAAAAAAAACTACTCTTTTTTGTTTTGATGGTAGAATTTAAATATGTACATTGGCAATCTGTAAATGTGTTTTTGGGAGATTTCTAATCGTCGTTCGGTAGATTTATGAAAATGGATTGTATGTTGTGAAGTTAATTATTAAATAAATTATTATAAGAACAATATTTGTTTAAGAACTGTTTTTGGATACTGAAATTTCCCCGAGAAGATGTAAAAATATGTGTTTTATGTTTATTTCCTTTTTGTAAGCAATGTAATCTTACTCAAATCAATAAGAAAGAAACTGCAGTGATATGGTTTACAGGTATTGATAATTTTTATCTGACAGGCACCTGGCTCTTGGAAAACAAAACCAAGAATAGCCGATCGGCCAAAGTTCTCCGTATTTAGCCTTTCGGCTATTCTTGGTAGCACGCGATAAGAATTCTGCCACAAGTAAGCAAGCAACAGAAGAGCATCGAACTCTCGATCTCTCGTCAGTCTGCACGCCTTAACCGTTGGGCTACTGGTGCTTCATCCGAATATAACTGTAAATCATATCTATCTGCAGTTTTAAAATATAATAATATTATTGTTTAGAAGTCACTTGCCCAAATCAGCTTATAGCGACAGTATATTTTTAATAATTATTTGTCTTAACACATTTAGCACAGTACAGTATTTTTACATCACGAAACGACGCGTGTTTTACTCGCGCTTATCTTCACGCATACAATCAAAGCGTGTTCGTACACTTGTTTACCACAAGTAAAGCGCGCGTCGCTTCGTGAGATGAAGTATTTTCATCTCCAGCTCGCTTTATACCCAGTAGTAAATATTACATTTCCATTTTTTTTTTTTAATTGGTTTTATAGAGCGTCGTCTCTTTCGATCATACCTATGTGTGACAGTCTCTCTCCAACGCTCTATAAGTCATATTTATTTCAAACTCCTTCATTTGTTTTTCATTCCCTTAGATCGACTGACCCCTACGTTAGCCATTATCCCTAGTCATTTTCTGTTTATTAATGAGAAAATAATTATCCTTGTATAGTTAGCGTCAAAAATATGTGAACACTTTTCATATACTCCTATATGAGCATGGACGAAACAAGAAAGTATATAAGCAATAGGCGTGTATACAACATTAGTTTTAGTATATGCGAAATCCGAAATACATGTCTAGTATTTTTATCTAAAGATACTATATACATAATTTCAAAACTGTATTATGAAAAATCACAAACTTATAAGCTTTTTATGTTACCTAGTTGTCCGTACAAGAACAAGCTTACCGCGCGCCGCCCGCGCATGCAGCGTCGTCTTGCGCTCGGTAATGATTACGTAGTGTCGCTCGATGTCCAACTTTACCTTTTTAAATATTTTTGGGACAAAATATAACATGGTGTAAAAATGATTGGAATCGATTCAGTTACTTATTCTGAACAAACTATATTCAGGTTTCGCATATACTTTAAATAATGTTGTATATAATGTGAAAATATTTTTTTATATAATTTTCTCAGCATACATCACATAAAAGACAATTTGTAGACTAGTTATGAATAGTTAGTTAGAATTTGTAGTTCACAGTGCTAACATATTTATGACGCTGACTATTCGTCAATAACACAATCCTATTGTATACTACTCAGCAGAAAAATAATATGGTCCTATTCCCTCCCGTTGCCATTCAAACCAATCACTGTCACTGGTTCATACATATTTCAGCCATCACACACACACAATGCTTTTGCGCAAGTACTGTACCAAATATGGCACATTTTTGATGACTCTCCCATCTTGCATTTCAAAAGGAGACTTAAAAACGTGACTTATACGGTACATGAACAATCTGTTTACTGAAAGAATAAATTTAGAAATGTCTTCACGCATCTCGCTCTCAGTGAATAAGTGTGAGCGAGAAGCAAGCAACAATAATCTTTATATTTCTGATTCTTTCTGTAAACAGAACTACAAATTATGAAATAATTATATACATCTATACATAATCGATTATATTTTTATATACACACACATGTCAAGTTTTGTAATAGTTTAAATATAATTAATTGATTCATTAAAAATATGCAATATTTAGTTCGCAATGAACGACTTTAGTTTAAATTTATTGTTAGCTAGAATATATCTTGTACTGTAAAAGGTTTGTTGCGATATAAATGATGATAATTTGAGTTGCACCGTCCGTCTTGCATAATTATATTATTGATTCTTGCATATTATATTATGGATTTTTGCATATTATTATTGTTCCGCGCATATTATTGTGGTTTCTTGCATTTATTGTACATTGTTTCATGCATTTGAAAAAAAAAATAGGTAATTTGTTGATTTCTGATGCATATTTATTTTATTTTTGTTTTATTAAAGCTCAAAATATAATAATTTATATCATTTCAAAGTAATTTATAACAATATGTTGCGCCATACTTGAGGCTAATCCTTTGCGAGACAATGCAAGAAATTTAACATTTGACAGCTGTCAACAACTTCATAATTATACTCAATCTTGCATTCTTGCATATCTTAGTTAGGTTTATTGATAAAACCGCCATCTGGCGGCCATGTTCGGCAAGTATTGTTACGGTGCCTTTACACAACGGTTTGTATTGGTTCATTTTCTATAAAATGAATTAATGGAATACATATTTTTACCCTGGAAGTTGAATGGTGATACCTAACTATTCAGGGCATTTTGTAGGCCAATACGGGCAATTATGTAAAGGCATCTTTATGTTACGTGTGGCTAGTAGACGATATAGACTGAAAATTGTATTTGTCATCTGATGTGTGTAAATAAAGATCAAATATGTTCATATTTACGAGTTCTTGTTTTATTTCTACAATCTCCTTATATTTAAACTATTTTAGGGTCAGCTTCCGATCTAACCAGATGCAGCTGAATACCAGTATTATACATGGCGCGACTGCCTATCTGTCCTCCACAAAGGGTATTAGAGGAGGGAGGTCAGATAGGCAGTCGGCAGTATCCCTGGTTGTCAGACTTACGAGCTTCTGAGTACCTGTAACGACTGTCAAAGATCTACGAAAGATAGCCGGGACCAACGGCTTAACGTGCTTTGCTAGGTACGGAGGGGTCTCGTATGTAACGTATCAATCGAATCACCATATACAATGTAAAATTAAATATGCTAGCGAAACTCCACAGATATGATGGGTATAGATAACTAATTTTAGGATACTGATTTTCCAAACTCATGCTTCAAGTAGGTAACTACACTGCGGTCGTTGGGGCCCCAAAAAATCATTGACACCGACTTCCGAATTTAAAGTTATTTTTCACTTTGTAGTGTTTTTTTGGAAGTCGGTTGTTTTTGTTTGTAAACAGTTTTTGTATGGAAGAACTGTCAAAAATTCAAAATTATTCTTCCGATAAAATTATCTGGCGTTGAAGAAATCAGCCCTAAGTAACATTGGACAAATAACTTTTTGTTATTTTGCTGGAGATCGCTAGGTAATTTAGTTTGACGCAGTAATTATGATACTTGTCATCGCGGCAGGCCAAAATGAAGACGTTAGCGGGACTTGCCTGCTACAGAATAGGACTGGCCAGCTCTAACAAAAGACAGGATTGTGTGGAAGCAGAGGGAGGCCTTTGCCCAGCAGTGGGACATTACAGGCTAGTTTGTATCTATGATACTGGATGGCGAAGAAGCAGACGACCATCCTGATGGTAAGTGGCATTTGGGCGTCTGCAATACCAGAGGCAGTTCAGGTGCGTTACCATTCCAGAGACAAAACTGAAATGTCTCATATGCCTGTAATTACACCGGAAACTATGCCTTTTAAACCAGAACACAGTTTGGCAACAGAAATAATATGTACAGACGCCAGGACATCAAGGTACTACAACCTGTCAAATTTCTTTAGTAGATTTTCAACTTTATCGCTGAAGTATAAAGTTCAATGTTGATTGGGAAAAATTGACAGTTTCGGGTAGCATAATGTGCTGGCGTCTGTACATTCCTTTCACAATTATTTTAGGTACCTGATTTTGCATGACTGTCAAAATCACAGAGATCTTTATTCTCAAAAGATCTCTGTGATTATTTTCAATATATGTTTGCTGTCACTGACAAGTCTGTCAAAATCACAGAGATCTCTATTCTTGTTAAGTTGCTGTTGAGTTTCTGCTTTCAGAGGTAAAACAACTGCCAAAGGATTGTGCGGTGGGTAGTATGAAAGTACAGGAAATAAAAATTCAAATTAAACGCAAATTATATTGACAATATAGTGTATATTTCTTAAATAATAAATTAATTACAGTTATTTACATAAAAGACCAGTCCTCAGAGTTTAATGGACGTGAACTAATTTATACTTCACTGATTAAGGGCCAGCGCAAACATGGTCGGTTTTCAAACAAGCGCGGTTTTCACCGCCAAACAAATATCAACTTTGTGATTCGTGGAAATAAAGTTGAAAATAAGTAAACAATCATTAGCTCGAGAGCGCATCAAAGCGAATAGAGGTGCGCGTCTCTGGTTCTCTGGTCTGGATACTTCTTTAGAATTTATTTTGAAGCGAGATTTAGATTGGCAACAAAAATTGTAGAAGTTGACTTTCGGAAGCAATTCTTACCGTGTAAATCGCGATAAGCTCACTTCCACAAGTTTCCTAAGTAAAAATTGCTTGCGAAGGTCAACTTTGTTTATATATTTATTTAAGTTTACATTCACAACATTACACCATAGCGATCGAGAATCCCAAGGCGATGTACAGTACAATTTACAAACTAAAATGTGACACACATGTACAGAGCAAGCTACCCCAATCTGTCATATTTTCCCAATTGAATATGAACCTTATTCATTTGTAGTAAAGTAGAAAATCTATCAAAGAAATTTGACAGATTGGGGTAGCTTGATGTGCTGGCCTCTGTACCTAGGTACATAAGTAGGTTAGCTAAAATAGACGCAAGTCTTAAGGCTCCCGCAGACATCAGGCGCCACGTGATTCCGGTAGAACAATTTCCATGGAGATTTCAAAAATGTTATTTTACTAAGAGTCGCGTCACGCCATACTTGTCTGGTAAATCTAAACTTCGCAAAAGGAAAGCAGTGTTAATGTTTGTTTGGCTGTGACGACCGCACTTCGCAAGGACTGTGCCGGCCATAACGGAGACCGACAAACGGCTTCAAGCTTTCGTCCCGCCCCCCGCCTCTTTCATTCGTAAGGCGCGGTACAGCAGTTTCGGTCAAACCATAGTGCCGTATTATAACGTACCTATTAGAGGCTGCGCAAACGTAGACACTTTTTGTTACCGACACGGCACACCATCACAGGAAAACGAAGTTTAAACGCGCAGGGAATGGCTCATTTCATACTGGATATATATAAATCAAATATTCATTGGTAGCTTGTATGCGACACAAGACACAAAAGTGTCCACGTTTTCACAGCGCCTTAATGGCAACATGATTCCGATGCAAGAAAGATGGAGCTAGACATGAGCATAACACCATCCCTTTTGGACTAGAATCAAGATGCAAGATGGAATTAATATAGAATCTACTTCATAATACGGCCGTATTGAAATTTATGGTTGTTATCGAGTTTTAACTTTCGAAAATTAAAACCGCGACTGCGAGGTATCGCAGTGAGGCATCTTCGACATGTAATTACACTAAAGCGTTAATATTTTCTTAGCCCTGCACTTATCCGCTCAAATGGACAAGAAGCTTTTGAGCTTCTAAAACCTAGTACTAGGGAAACAGGGGCCATATTTCCTACATTAAAGCCGTTATTGATCAATGCTAGAAATATCTGGATCTATACAAGGTGAGTAGTGCGCTCTCTTTAGTAACGAGAAAATGATGGGTTAAGTCCTGGACCCCAATTCTGTATGGTAAATTATTATTATACCCCGCGTATTCGTACCACATGTAAAATGTCAATATCGTGTCTTGTAGAAACCACTCATCATCTCCCTAGCCTTTTCCCAACTATGTTGGGGTCGGCTTCCAGTCTAACCGGATGCAGCTGAATACCAGTATTTTACATGGAGCGACTGCCTATCTAACCTCCACAACCCAGTTATTGGGTAATACGATACCCTTTGGTAAGACTGTCAGACCTTCGGGCTTCTGACTACCCGTGTCAAAGATCCACGAATGCGCAACGACTATCAAAGATCCACGAATGACAGCCGGGACCAACGGCTTAACGTGCTTCCGAGACACGGAGGGGTCTTCGGTATATAAAGATGGTCATGGTCATCCACAGACCAAACGCGGCAAGCGTAGCTTAACCTGATCGATCGACCTTTGCGGCTATTATTATTTAGCCACGGGCCCCTCCTCGGGTCTTGTAAAAATCACTGACGTATAAAAAACCCCTTTAACGGCAAGGATATCGAAATGTCAACCGTAAGGACAACATGTATTTTGACAGTTCAAAGTTCAAACCACGTTAACCTCCCGTTCATTTCGCGCGGTTTCGATCATGTTTCATAGAGAATACGTTAATAGCAGATCTCGTGATTAGCTATGGAAGTGCCTTGGTTTCGAAGTAAGGAATCATTAAATGGTCATAGTGAATATAGGACCCTGGAGGCAGGCTTTTGATAACGACTCAAGGCAAATTCATTTTAGCGACAATCAACACAGACACAGACACAACATTTGTATTTTACAACGTTTTAATTTGTTAGAACGACGTTCTTTCCAAAATTCGATTGAAATAAGATTCGAGACAGTTTCAAATGTTCCTCAATTACCTACAGCTATCGAGAATCTTATCCTATTGAATTGCAAAATTATGCCACAACCAATATCAATGGTATAAATTAGACATAAAATCGCCCATTACGTGTAGACTGGCCTTATCTTATAAAATAGGCGTAGCCGGGTTGCAAATAATCTATCAACTTTAGTAGATACTATCTGCTAGTAAATAGGCTTTACACAAACCAGAAGAATTTCTGTTAACATTGAATAATACACTTTATTATTAGTAATATAAAGTGCAAAATTGTACATCATCATGTCCACACAGACATCAAACGAGTCCTCGGGCGTGTTTGCGAGAGCTAGTTTATGCTTTGTAATAGTAATAATAAAGTCCATTATTCAATGTCACACGAAAATCCTCTGCTCTGCGTTTCTTGAGCCATAGGCGACCGATAGTCTATCTACTGGGCCTTTTGAATTATTTAGCGAAACTTCAGCCACGTGATGGGTATCGGTAGGTATATAGGGTGACTGGTAATTAGTGACCGATACCTAAACACGTGATTGTAATCATGATAACAAACAACTTTTACTATGGGACCAAACCTGAATTCGCGAAAAAAAAATCTGCTATTCAGTACCTACATTTTGACCAGTTAGGCGAACATAAATGACTGAACAGCAGATTTTTTTTCGCGAATTCAGGTTTGGTCCCATAGTAAAAGTTGTTTGTTATCATGAGTACAATCACGTGTTTAGGTATCGGTCACTAATTACCAGTCACCCTATATAATAGCAACAAAAGAGAAAGAAAAACAGTTTTCTAAAATAATTACCTATCTTAAGTATACAGCTGATGACGGGTGTATTTACTGAAATTATTATTTAGAAAAATATATGTATATTAAGTACTACATCATTCAACGTAACTTTAATGAAGATTCGCCAATTAATTCAAAAAGACCCTGAATATAGAAATGTAAACAACCGATCGTGAAATACAATTTTCGCACCACATATTAACAGTCCGATAGAATCATATAACTAAACTAACACCATTTACTATACTGCCATCTCGTTTCTTTTGAGAGCGTATGACAGGGATAGGAGAACACCTGAATTTTTGAAATTCTGATCGATACGAACAAGCTGTTACGAGCCTATACTATCTCAAATGGCTTAGCATGATCCTCCGTTATGTCGAAAATTCTGCAGCATTAATTTTTAAATAAATATATGGTAAAGTTGAGGATTAATGTTAAGTCCTATGTTTGACAAAAACACGATTCCATAAAATTTTCTCAATAGAAAAAAAATCCAAAGTTACCTCCAAACTGAACAATAAATCGCTGTTATTCAAAAAATACTTCAAGTTAGATCATAAAACTTTTCATACTAACTGAACTAACTATAAAGTAGGTCTTATGTTTTTTTTATAATTACCTACCATTATTTTCACCATAAAAAGCAAATACCTAAACTATTGGCGCTGCCTGCCGCCCAGCACCGCACTCTGTCTCGCTCTCACTCAGTCCGCGAGCAGTACCGTGCGAGCGAGATAAAGAGTGACTTTTAGCTGAGGTAGTATAGGCTCTTAAACTGATTTACACTGTGAAATTTAGGGCTGATTTTCACCAAAGAAACTGAAAGCGATCAGTAAATCTAAACTGCGTTCATTCAAGAGCTGTCAGTGTCAATAATCCCCAACAATGGTGACACTGACAGCCCTTGCACGGTTTAGACAAGAAGTCTAAAGATAAAAGTGGAGGCAACACTCTGAACACCTAAGTGAAACCGACTGCGGGCTGTCGCTCTCTTTCTGAATGCATACATAAGACAAAGAAAACATATATCACTGTCTCGTTCTTAAGTGCGTATTTAGAAAGAGAGCGTCAGCCCACAGTCGGTTTCACTTAGGTATTTAGAGTGTTGCCTCCATTTTTAGCTACAAGCTTCTTGGGTTTAGATGTGCTAATCGCCTTTAGTTTCATTGGTGAATGCATTATGTACGCCTCATTTAATAGGTTACAGTGCCACATTGTTACCTAATTACAATAATTATTTGCCTTTAAACTTTCTACGTTTTGAAGCGTTAGCAGATTTTAGCCGATATTAGAGGTAAGCAAAAATCAAACATAATTCTGGCTAAAAAATGGCAAATTTTCAAATAGCCTGATTTACCGAAATTAATGAGCTTTTAATTTGTTAGCATTAATTTTTTTTTTAAGTACATCCATATATTCCAATATTTACGGCGAACGAACATCAACAAAGACTAAGTGTATATTTACATTCACTCCCCTATAAATAAACCCGAAGTTATACCAAACCTCAAAAAATTCGTTAGGGTCGGTTCACATCTGACGGAAAATGCGTCGAGCGTACCACCGATGGTGTCTATTCGCACAAACGCATCATCGGTTAAGTGTGAAAGGTTGAATGTTTTATCATATAATTGCGTGCTCTGGCGTTACGCGACCGGTAATACGCGACGCATTTTCCGTCAGATGTGAACCGATCCTAACTCTCAAAACTCGCTACTCTCGACGTTTAATCATTTCTTATCTTTAAAAACAAACTTTTTATTAATAAGGGGATTAATGTTCATGAAGTTTAAGACACAAGACATTAAAAATGTGTCTGAAGGCTCTTTCAATATAAGCGTCTGATGCAGGACTGGGGCGGTGCCGTGAGCGATGCGGGGGTCGTATTACGCACAGAAGGTTATTTTTTTTTTCCATAAAATTTACACGTTGGGCAGTAGCGCGCGTAAGATAACAGGACGGCGTCGTACTGCGTTCGCAACGATTCCTCTCCGGCTCCGATACGACTCCCGCCCCACACGGCACCACCGCAGTTCTGCATCAAACACTTAAATTGAAAGAGCCTTAAAATATAATCATTTCAATAGAGCTATACATAATATGACAAGTGAAATAGCATTGAGTTGTTACTAAGCCACAGATTAGATAACAAATGAAGTGTTAATAAAAGAGAAACATCAATTAGAGAAGTTGAAAAATTCCAATCGTATGATAATTAACGAAGGCGTTCCCTTAAGCCGGTAATACTATAGGTACTACTATAATAAAAAAAATAAATTAAAAAAAACATCGTCGGCCCAGCCTTTTCCCAACTATGTCGGGGTCGGCTTCCAGTCTAACCGGATGCAGCTGAATACCAGTATTTTACATGGAACAACTGCCTATCTGACCTCCACAACCCAGTTACTGGGTAATACGATACCCCTTGGTAAGACTGGTTGTCAGACTTTCGGGCTACTATATAAAGTGTCCATATAAATATACAAAGTGTTAAAAAATTAACCGGAAAAACTTTAAAGAGATGCTTTAAACCATCGAACTGAACAACTTTCACTATGAGACCAACTCTGAAATCACAAAAAAAAATCAGCTGTTTCATACATTTTCGTCAACTTTTGTATTAAACAGCTGATCTTTTTTCGTGATTTCAGAGTTAGTCCCATAGTGAAAGTGGTTCAGTTCGATGGTCTAACTAAAGCACCTCTTAAACTTTTTCGGGTTAATTTTTTAACACCTTATATAGGGTGACTGGTAATTAGTGACCGATACCTAAACACGTGATTGTACTCATGATAACAAACAACTTTTACTATGGGACCAAACCCGAATTCGCGAAAAAAATTGCTGTTCAGTACCTACATTTTGACCAGTTAGGCGAACATAAATGACAGAACAGCAGATTTTTTTTCACAATTTCAGTTTGGTCCCATAGTAAAAGTTGTTTGTTATCATGAGTACAAGCACGTGTTTAAGTATCGGTCACTAATTATCAGTCACCGTATATAATATGTTTTCACAATTTTTTTATGAGTTTTGTTAACATGTATAGACGCCATAGCGTTACAGTGTACGCCTTTCATTAATCAACAACAAGCTTCAATTTTTTGATGAAGTTTGTCATCCTGTCTGTGGATGCTACAGTTTTATGAAGAGTCTATTAAGTGGTTGAAAAACCCATTTTCAAAGGTATTGCGTTAAGGACGAATTTTTCAATAATCAGATAACTTATATCTAAAGAATAAATATGACAGTTTGACATCATTTCTAAACAAAAGCTGTCAAACCGCAATATTTATTCCTCATATAAAAAAATATCTGAATATTGAAAAATCAGGCCTAGGATCGGTAGACAAAATACTCTTTACTGTAATAAGTTAGAAATAGAACTTCATTCGTTATCTACTCCACATCCCAGATATTATAACGTTACACGTAAAACTCAAATAGCGCACACTTATAAAGTACATAATAAATACAGATAAATTGGAGCCAACTCCACATTTCTGTAATCCACATAAAATCTATACAATTTCTTATCCCGACTACACCCATAGAGATTTAATTAATTTAATTTAAATATAAATAATTAGTTATAATTAATAAATAAATAGAATAGACCCTTTCCTTACGACTTCTGAATATTCTTTGTAGAGATAATACACACAGTGGGCACAATACATTGAATATTAAGCTTTATTATCAGAGTGATAAAGTGCAAAGAAAGAAAGAAAGAAAGAAAGAAAAAGTATTTATTGCGACTCGTACAGGAGGATCACAAACTAAATTAAACACAGTCTAAATTAAAATACTAAAATAAAAATTTAAAAAAAGTTGTTAGTGCAAAGTTGTTCTAACAGCGAAGCAGATTAAGCGCCTTCTTTTGCACTTTACGACACTACTAATAAAACTTATAATTCAATATCAGTAGGTTTTTATACTTTTATATAATGGAGCAGGTTTTTCTAGCGCAAGGGTCTCGTCTGGGCCAATATTACCCTCACCTGTTATAGGTTACTTTATATTTTGTCTCTTTTTACAAGGTCAAATTAAATTAACTGGCGAAAATTCACAGACAAGGTGGGTATCGACATTTTATTTTATGATACACTAGCTTTTGCCCGTGGATGTCGGAAAATATACCGGGAACGTAATACCGGTTCTACCGGAATTTTTACCGGAGTTTTCATATAATTCTATTGGTTTACACGGCGCACGCCAGTAAAGCTTCAGTCGGATTGTTTTTGTCATATTTCAGCCAATAAATTATACACATAAACCATGAATCACTCGGTTCATTGGTGAAAACCGTATGAAAATCCGTTCAGTAGTTTTTGAGTTTATCGCGTTCAGACAACCAGACGCGCCGACACGACTTTGTTTATTATATGTAGCATCGCTACATATAATAAACAAAGTCATGATTGTTATTTATTAGATGATTAGCATCTCATTATTAATTTGACCTTGTATAACCAAGACGCATTCAAGCTCATTTTTGAAGATACAAGGCGTGGAATAATCTCTATGTCAACGAGCCTTAAATGCAAAAGTATAAGTGTCAAAATTTGCCTGACGAGAAAATGGTTTAGGTATTATTTACTGGGCTTCTGGGTTTAAACTTTTGTGTAAGTACTATCTCTATTTATATTTACACCTTAGATCTAAAATCGTCTATTCAAAGACGTGTTTGCCTCATTAGGCTAGCTCAAGAATAGAGTTTCATATTGTCATCAGCGAATTACGTTTAAAATTCAATGATGACTTTACCTACATGTTTGTATTCTGAGTGTAAGTTTGGCGTTGCTTTAGGACCCTCGGCCACGACTTTTTGAGACAGCTGATACTTTTTCGCGATTATAATGCTGGACCCATGGAGAAAGTTGTTCAGTTTGATGGTCTGTACCACTCTCTTAAATATGCCTACACCTTATGATACACATCGCATAACATTATCAATGTTTATTGATTGTGAAGCTATGCTCGTCGATCAACTGCCTGTATACGAACTGGACATTGAGAAGACTGCCATCATCGCATCGCCAGCTCGTGATGCCGTACTTATCTTGTAGCGGTATCTACAACGTGACATGCGAACATACTGACGTCACAAAAATCCTGCATCTCGCAAGCAGAGTTTACCGCGCAACTAGCATAAATACAACGGCCCGACATGAGTCATTGAGCAGTTGCCCGCCAGACACAACACCCGTCTGGTCGGAGGATTCTCCCTTTTCTAAGGAGGTTGAGTGAACTTTACACCCCGTTCCTCATACCTCTATAATCTAATCGGCGTCAAACCTCCTGCAGATCTACGATGTGGCTTGTTTTATTTTCTGAAGAGTACGTCATAGTCCACGAACTTGACTCTCTGCCGAAGACAGACTTTGATGGATTTATGGTTGATCAACGTCAAAACTCAAACTCTAGGTTCGGCGGAATAGGCTGGCGCCTCAACGGTCAGGTTGGTAACTTTGTCGATAAGACATCGGCCGGCTATGTCGAAAAGAAGGCGATGACGTTTAAGGAAATCGGCACCCATGATGCAAAACTTACACCCACAATACGATTTACCCCCTAGTGTAGGTGGGATCTTTACAAATTATATCATTATAATACGATTTACAATATGAATGGAGTTGGGGCAGTCAGAAAGTCTCACTTTTCATCCCTCATTTTGTCTCCGTTCATTAACTTTATCATTTTCGTTTACATTCTAAGATTCCAATAGTTAAGAATAAGGGCTGCTTTTTCAATCGACCGATAATTTTTATTCGTGGAATAAAATTGACGTCTGAGGCCCGGATTCCACCAAAGCGGAGACGTGCAGGAATCGACCAATCACAATGGTTGAAATCCTCATCACGTCACTCGTCTCTTTTGTGATTGGACGATTCTGCTCCGCTCCGCACATCTCCGCTTCGGTGGAGTCCGGCCCTGACGTTGGAAAAAGCAGCCTTAAAACTGTTTAAAATTCCGATAGATTAAAATCTTTTCTAATTAACTCTCTAATAAATAAATTAATCATAAGAATAAACGAATTGCAGGTACACACGACAATAAATCAAGCTACACATTTCCAGTTTTAGATGACCTGGCATTGTATAGGTTTTTCGTACAGAAGTCAGCTTTTACGGGAAATGTATACCTTGGTATGTCGCCGTGCGTATTTCTCCATTTATAATAAGATTAGAAAAACCCTTTCGTTATTTCGATAGAAACGTATACTAAGTTCGTTATTTAACGATAAGTATAAAGCAATGTATTCTATTCACCATTCACATTTAAGAAATAACTCTAAAATGCAGTAATTTTCAAAAATATTACACAATTACTGTTTTTATTTGGCCGATATTTTTCTAATGCTATAATAAATGGAGAGATGGAATTTCAGGTCTAAGTTTCAGTTACTGAAAACCTATTCTATTTGTTGTCAAATCTTATGTAACCTTTTAAGATTGATAGTAGTTATTTTGATGAAACAATCTTAAGAGTTAACATACAATTTGACAACAGATTTACTAATTAGGCTGGTGACACACTACAACACGCCACGCGGGAAACGGGAGGCAAATTCCCCGCGCGGAAGCGCGTTTTTATTGAAATCGTAATCGTAATCGCCGGCCCATCGCGTCATAGTGTGTTATCCGCCTTATATTACAGAGACTTTATTAGACCTTCAGAAACCTGTGAAAAAATAGTATCTTCTAACTATACAAAATAACAATCTATCAAGAATCTATTTAGAAACAATTCCAATCCATTTGGTTTGACGCAGCATATTTTTTTCTTCCATACATTATTCTATTTAAAACATGTGAAGCAAACATCAAATTATTATTTCTGCATACAATTTTCTTATAAATCTTTGTCGGAATCAGATTTGTAACACTCGACGCGATTGCAATGGCAAGCGATCTGTAATTATGTAAATATTTTCTGAAGCTTGGCAAAAGCTTATGTACCTTAAGCTGTTGACAACAAATATTTTATTTAATCAGTTATTAAATCTCATGCGAAGTGTGCACATCAGATTGGCTATGCTGTTTTATTTAACCACTATGTCGTATTATCCAAGAGCACCCACTGTCCGGTTTCATAACCAAAGTGACAGGTCGCGTGAATATGCGATCATTAGTGCGAAGACACGTTCGGGCGTGTTCGCGCGACCATCGCTTTGGTTGGGCTAACCTAACACTTCTCAAATCGCGCCGACTGTTACAAGTCTGTTCGCACCTTATACTATACGCCGTAAGGAAAGAGTGCACACGATATTTGAGGAAGATACGCCCTGTATGTTCCTTCTTTGTCTATACAAATAAAAACGCGTCTTGTGTTGGCTACACACGCGCGATAAACTCTAGTACACAACGATTTATGCTTGTTGATACTTTATCAAGTCAGGGAAATTAATTGTCTATCAAATTGCCTACCAACTTAATTTGCCCGTAAGTAAGCTGTCACTATTTGACAGTTGTATGAAATGGCTGTAACACGGCGCATAGACGCTGTGTATTAATTTGATAAACAATTAATTTTCCTGACTGCACATTGCTTCGTTTATATTCAAGATAGTGTTTATTTTGGGAATAAATGTTTGACAATAACATGTGACAAACGCAGCAATGAAATGAAATATTAACCAGCATAGCCAATTGTGTACTAAAGTCGTTACATAATTTATTTTTTACATAATTTATTTTAAAATGTTATTAAAACTTTTTACCGCCACGTTACGTCAAAACGCCAGGCACATAAATATAAATTAAAAAAAAAACATTCCGATTTATGAATATTATTGTCTTTTCTAAAGAAAATCTTTAAATAAATATTTCATAGGATGGAGATTTATTCACCTCCGAGATGAGATGACATTCTACCCGTTTTAGTGTGCATACACACGAGCGACGTCGACGACACAGGCAACGCGTGCGACAATGTGTCGCTCGTGTATTAGAGTACGGTGCTCGAAAACATCCATCGGTTTCTTCCTAAACTTCAACTATATCCGACGTCCCTGGTTACTTATCTCTTGTGGTGACTGTACCCGGCATTATAAGGCTCTTTTTTTAACCATAACTTATCAAATATTTCAATTGTTAGAGATCTTCTATTTTAAACTGGCGCAAAAGTCAATGCACTAGTCTTTTCACAACTGTATTGGATTAAAATCTAATTAGAACTCCAACAATTGCAGTCCGGCCGTCGAGAGAATGCGTTTTTGACACCTGTCAGTGCGAAAATTCTAGAAGCTAATAACGATCAAAAACGCAAAACACGTATTCGTTTGTATGAAACTGACAGGATTCTCTCGACGGCTGGACTGTAGACAACTGTCTAATTGTAAGATATCGGTAATTCAGATTATCTATAATAAGTAAATTGACCCTAATGTAGTTAGAAAACAATCCGAAAACAAAATAAAACCATTTTCCGTGACGTCACAACACGTAATTTTTAACTGACATTTAAGTGCTGACGTCTTTAATAAACGTCCGTGGCAGTAAAAAGGTTAAAACACGGGCTCATTACCCGTGCACCTATTACTATAACCCATAATAGGGCAATGAGAATTACCCGTAAACCCACCACACTACCGGTAGAATTAGGGAGGTGAAAATATCGATAAGAAAAATAGCCTTAGTTAGGCAGCATTCGCAGCTAGCGTAAGCGTTTATCGAACGTAGACGCTGCGCTAGCGTGTCTATAGTTTCGATATAATAACTTCTACCCCAAGATAACGCAGCGTCTACGCAACTTAAATCAATGGCAAGGGCAACCTTAGCCCCCCGTTTTTTGCGCGGCAATTATTTTTCGCACACTGGGTTTTCAACGCGCTTCTTAGTGCCGAGATTTGAAAATTCAACAGTGTGTTTTTTTGACGCGCTGTGATACGCTCTGTTGGATTCTCAATGCTCGGCTCAACAGCGAGAGTTGAAATTTCAGTGCGCGGTAAAATCCCGCCACGATATTTTTACGTCCATACGAACGTGGGTTAAAGCAGACCGTTAACGCGAGGCAGCAGTTTTACATAAGCAATAATAAAATAAATGCAAGAAAAACAGCTGAGCCAGAAGAAAAAATTGCATCTCATTTGCAAAGTACAAGTTAACTGTCTGTCCAATGTAATTATTATGCGCGTTTATAATTTCTAACGTGACGATATCATTGTGGACCTCCACGTCACGGCATTACGATAAAACAGGAAGGTAAAGTGTATGGAAATATATGAAATCTCTTTTAAAGGGAATTGAAATTTTTTTTATGCACTCTGGCATACCTACTGTTCGCTTTCATAGTGATTATTTTAAACATCTGTGTTTGTTATTCTTATAATGTTTCCTGTTTGCATTGAAGCCAGCTTTATCGATTTATACAGGGTGAAATTTTCTAAGGGGTCATTGTACTCATCATTATGAACAACTTTTACTATGGGGAGAAACTTGAAATCGTGAAAAAAAGACTGCTGTTCCCTGCATTTTGACGAGTTATACGAACATAAATGTAGGGAACAGATGATTTTCTTATCACGATCTCAGGTTTGGTTGACCCCTTAGGAGGAATGCGGTGATTAAAATTTCACCCTGTATAGAAAGAAGGTGGCGTGGCCACCATTTTGAAAAAAAAAAAAACAAAATGGCGGACAGGTAGTTATGCCACGGGCCTTCAAAGCCCTTTCGTCCACGATAACGCTATAATGTGCACGTATTTCCATACATTTTATGGACGTGGACGTCCACGATAATATCGTCACGGTAGAAATTATATAAGCGCACGTTTATGTAATCTTTGGTCCTTATGCATTGCAGATTATAAAACATTATCTTATCGATACATCCAGACTCAAATTCTAACTGTGGGGTAGTCAAAACGGTGGGTATACAATCACAAATTAAAACTATCTAATTTAGACTCGCGCCGTCTTTAGAAAAAGTGTATTACAGGGATAGAATTTGTATATCACTATATATTATAAAACAAAGTCCCCTCACCGAGTCATTCTGTCTGAACGCGCTAATCTCTGAAGCTAACTGTCAGATTAAACCTAAGCGCCAGGGCAGCCCGAAAAAATTATACGTAAGAAAATTTGAAATTCAAATTTTCTTACGTTTTTTGCAATTTGCTGGTCAGTATAAAGTTGTACGTTGATTAGTGTTTGCTGCACCGAACGACGTCATTACGTCGGCGCCGGCTGACGCTGAAAACCAGCGCTGGGGCTTGCACAGGGTCGCAGCATAATGCTGAGCGATAGCCGTTTTGCGTGGATGTGGCGCATGTTTCCCCCTACCGTCTATTTTATTTTATTTTTTGTATTTTTGTTCTTTTTGCGTCATGTTCACCGGAAATAAACGTATTTTCCTTCTTTCTTTCTTTCTTGCTTTCTTTCTTTCTTTCTTTCTTTCTTTCTTTCTTTCTATTAAAATATGATTCACGACCGTAACAAATATGTATTTACAGGATTATAATATAACATTAAAGTCATCAATACAACTCTCCAAGACCAAGTATTTCTATTGAATGGCTATTCAATGAAATCTTGACATTTAGGATTATACTAACTTAAGTTGTATTACTGATTCTAATAAATATAATTCTGTAAATACATGTTTGTTACAATCGCGAATCATATTTTAATCAACGTACACCCAGACACTGAGCTGCAAATTGCAAAAATCGTAAGAAAATTTGAGTTTCGCGGGCTACCTTAGCGCTTCGCCTTTAAATTAAATTCGTCAGCGAAAGTTCACAAACGCGACGGGTAACATGAAAAAAGTATGATAAAGTATTATTAAATTAAGTCTGTAACCTTTTTGGAAATAAATAGAATTTGTTACTTATTTATTGTATGATTTCTTAACTTATTTTTTCCTATTACTTGAAATAAAATTATAAGTTTAAGAAATCATACTTTTTATTTTATCATGTGTTATAATGTTGTATAGGGTGTTTGGAAGCTGGATGCAAAGCCTTAAGGGGGTGATAGTTGACACCATTTAGAGCATTTTGAGCCATACATGTCTTAGAAGAAATGTTTTTTTTGTTTTTTACTGCAAAAATTTAGTCAAAAATGACGTACCAACTTTAACTAGGAAAAAAATATAAAAAACATACTTCGTCTAATACATGTATGGCTCAAAATGCTGTAAATGGTGTCAATTATCACTCCCTTATAGCTTTGCACTCAGCTTCCAAACACCCTGTACATTAACATCGACGCCAGTAATTTATGTGAAGTCTCGCTAAAGACTTTAATTTGCTCCTAAATAATTTACATAACCCTTTCACCTAGCGACCAACTAAACAAAAGTTGACAGTCAACGCTAATTTTGACCATTCCATTTCCGTTGTACAGCTCATACCAGCAGAAAGAAATAAAAAATATTTTTCAAATATAATACAAACTTTTGCTAATTGTCGGCGCGGGTCTACGCTAGCTTAAACTTTCCGCAATAAACAAAATAACTAAAGATAAGATATCGTTAGAACTAATTCTTACGATGCTTCGTTTCCACCGGTCTCTTGTATATCCTGAAAATAGAGAAAATATTTGATTATAAAAATACGTATTATAAGGATGGGAGCTAGTAAAAACGAAATAATAATAATAAAATCAGCCTGTGTTGTCCCTCTGCAACGCCTCATATTCATTTTTCCAACTGAACTCGATCCTGAGTCAACATGTTCAAAAAAACTATAAGAAGCTAGCGGGCCTAACAGACGTTGTCCCGCCCGAACAGCGCCACCTACCGGGTCTAATTGTCAATAAAAAAAACACGCACAAAAAAATTCATCAAAATCAGTCCAACCGTTTAGGAATTCAGTGCGATATAGACGTAAAGATCCATAAAGATTACAGATTAGTTTTTACGTCGCATCCAACTGGTTTAATCAGCCGTTTAGTTAACCGCCTAGCCATTTAACTGAATGATATTCAATTATAGTTTAGGTTGCAACTGCAACCAATCGCGCGCGAGCCGAATTGGGCGCACTTCGCAATAACTTAGTCGGAGCACCCCGACCAAATGGATTAGGTTAGGTTAGAACTGTGATCAACCGCGTGGGAGCCGAGAGAGCGAAGCGAGGCGAGCACTACTTCCAAAGGCCAGGCGGTTAACTAAACGGATAATTTAACCAGTTGGCTGCGACATTTATATTACTAATCTATGGTAATCGATACCTCAATATATCGATTCTCAAGAGTGAAGTTTTTACTTGATTCGTGAGAACCGATATTTTACGTCCATTAATTAAAACAAGAAATAAATACTCACACTGTATTCCCAGTACAATCTTCATTGATCTCAAATGCGACCTTTTTGAAAATGCACGCGAACGGACAATGTTCCTGGCTGACATACTTCACAGCTTGTTCAATGAACTCATTGATAGCGACCAGTTCTTCTTCAACGAACGGTCCCAAGAACTTGAACTGGGAATACTTCGTGCTCTCTGCGAACTCAGTGAAAAAATTCACAATTTTCGTCATAATTTCCGACATTTCCGGCAAATCTTCTGGCATTTCTGCCACTTCTGAGACTTCTTCCTCTTCTTGGCATTCGAAATCGGACTTCTTTAGATTCCTCGTTATGCTTATCAAGAAGGGGTTCGTTTCTTCCTCTGGTTCCAATTCTTCTGGAACTTTCGGATCTTCTGGGTTTGGAGGCTCTTCTTCTACTTCTACTTCTAGGATCTCTTCTCCGTTCTGCTCAAGGAAGCGTTGTTTGAATTCGTCGGAGAAGAGGGAGTCTTTGTGGTCTTTCAGTTTGTCTGGTACGATGAGGTACACGTGTGGTGGGGCTATCTTGAATAGACTCAGTTGACTGGAAGAAGAGAGAAGAATTATCGGACCTCTCTTTCCATGTAATTGATAAGTAGACAAATAATATAATACTAGCGATAAGTGGTAATTTTGGCGGCTGATTTGAACTACTACTTAACGTTGAACGGTTAGCTTATAGAGGTATGAAGAACAGGATGTAAAGTTCACTCATCCTCCATAGAAAAGGGAGGATCCTCCGACCAACTGGCAACTGCCCGATGATTGATGTTGGGACGTTGTATGCAGGGTGGCCGGGGAGTTGACGTTCAAACGTAAAATTTAGATACTTTATGATGAGGAGTATCCGAATCACCTCCATGCATGTTCTACGATTTTTCGTAGTTTTCGAGATAGAATTTTTTAATGATTTTTTTCGTAATTTTCACCTAACATCAGTTTTCGATTTTTTTCTCGTTCTGTTGAACATTTCTGGTTCAGTTTTTCTGTGATAACTAATTAGCATAGTCTAACCTAACACCCTAAAAATTATGGTTTATCTAGGAATTGCAGAACTTACTTAGAATTTATTCGAAAGTTCAAAATTAAGATTTGAGCTCAGTACTCACAAATTTTCAAAGTATCAAAAAAAAAATTAAATGGGGAGATTTTGGGTTCAAAGTAAAATGTAAAATGTGGCGATGTAGATGTCGCCACAAGCTTGAGAGGTGAGAGTTTACTGGGTGTTTAAAATACAAATTAGCTTTAATTCAACTTAGAGCCAACGCAAAACCTTGTGAGGATTTTCGTACATTGAAAAGATTTCGAAAATAAATACGCCAAACTATCAGACTACGTCCGCGCAGTTGATAGTGCAACCACGCGGTAACTTTTATATTAATTATCGACTTTATTTTAATGTCCTTAGGGTTGATATTATGCTGGCAGATTAAAACTCGCTGTTTTAGGCTGTTGGCCAAAAATAATAGGCGAGTCTACCCTTTATATTACTTAACAACAAATTAGGTAGAATATCTACGAGTATGTGACGCTTGTGACGCAATGCGTGTAAGCGCGTGCTCTAAATGAGTGACCCTAGCAGACTGTCGCCGGTTGGCGGCCGTCGATAAAGAGCAGCCGCGCTCTCGTCCCTTGCGTCAAACTGAAACTTAAAGCATTTATTTCAAATAAACTAACTATAGGCACTTTTAAATTGTCAAGAGTCGGTCAGTCAGAAAGACGAAGCTAGTTGCCCATTCCAAAGCGTAAATACCTTTGGAGAAGAACGGGCAAGAAACTCCACGGACACTCTTTTAAATCATAAAATTGTTACAAAAATCTTGGTTACATCATTCATGTTGAAATTATACATGTGAGAACGATGCAGAAAGACGTGCACGTTAAAGGCGTCCGTCCTACGAGGCTCTCACAGCTGTACAGTGGGTTCGCGGTAATGCGACGCACAGTGTGCGCGTTAAGATGAATGCGCAGTGGTAGACCACGAAATTCAAATTTTATTTAAAGAATTATAATCATTAGGATCATTAATACATCTTCATAAGTTAGACTTGTACCACAAGAAATCTCTTATGGAAAAGTGCTTATGGTACAAATCTCACTTAGAAAGATGTATTAATGTTTCTAATGATTATAATTCTGCAAATATGTACCTGTTATAGTCGCGAATCAAATTTTGATCAAGATACAACCTGACACTGACTTGAAAATTGCATAAAACGTAAGAAAATTTGAATTTCACGGTCTACCACTTCGCATTCTTCATTATTTCGACCAACATAGGATCATAGACACACAACAAAAACACACAACCACAAATAAAATAAAATAAAAACACATACAATTAGAAAGACCATAGATATTATTATTACATACTTCGATTGCCCAGTATGTGAACCATACAGTTAATAGGGCTTTTGTCAAAATCGATAGATCGTATAATCGGACCCATCTGTTTATTAACGCCCTGAAATAGTCATTTAAGAGCGTTGATGTGATAAGCAGTACCCTCAAAAAAAAGTACTTACCGTATAGGATAAGTCCCAAAGCTCTGCGTATGCAAAATATAACAGTTCTTATCGCTGATCTGCAGTACCAAGTCCATTTGAGCAGGATTGTCAAAATCGACAGACGCCAAGTCTTCAGCGGTCAGCTTGAACTGGACCAAATGATGGATCTTCTTCCGTTCATCCTTCTTCAGATTTTTGTCAAAGAGTAATTCGACTTCGGAGTTATTTTTTACGAATTCGTAGATGTTAAGGAGAACGTTCATTTCGTAGAATTGTTTGCAGTCAGCCTTTTTGCTGTGTTTTGGTGATCGCACGTTGCGTTGAATGTGGTTTTGGCCGAAGCCTATTTTTGTTTTGGCCTGTAATAAATAAATATCAATGGTTAATTAATCATTCCAATAAGCTCGCTCCTTTACGTGGAACATAAATATGGCTATTTTTAACCGACTTCAAAAAAGGAGGTTCTGTGTTCGACCCGTATGTATGTATGTTCGCGATTTTCTCAAAAACTAATGGACCGATGGTTTTAGTATATAAAATATTAACGTATTTACGTTAAGTAATTACTCTCATGTACGAAGTTGCATGCATAAAAATGTACTGCATCTCCAGCATTTCTATGCGAATTTTAATGATTCTTCTAGTCGGTGCCTTCAATTCTTCACTGCACTAGTGTTAATTGAATTTGTGTGAGGTATGTACAGCTAAAAAGTGAAAAATAAAAACTTACAAAAAAAAAAACAACAGACTTCTAAAAAAACACAACAAAGTGACAAAAAACGAAAATACGGAACCAACGACACCGACTTCTGAAATTAAAGTAATTTTTCACTTTGTTGTGTTTTTTTGTTCGTAAAAAAATCCAAATAAGGTTTTTAGGAAAAGAAAAATTCAAAAAGTTACCGAGGAAATAGAAAAAATCGAAAAAAACAGACTTTTCTGTATTGGATTTTTGTATAATTTATTGAATTTCGGATATTTTCGAACTAAGTCTGTCGGGTCAGCTAGTTTGGAATAATAAAACGTCCTTTAAATTTAAAATCTCGCTAGGCAAACTTCGGTAGGTTTAATCACAAAAAATAAGTATCTAATGATTTTCACTTACTTTGTTTTCAATAAAGCATTTTAATGATTACTTACATTATTACCAACATAAACAGCGTTTGGTGCGATCGGCTCCACGATGCCATCCCCACTCCGGCCGAGCGCGCCGCCCTGCCAGCCCATCTTCTGCATCATGCTGCAAAAGATAAACAATTGTAAGTAAATAATGAACATGTAGCGGTACCTACAACGCCACATGCGAACTACTACGTCATACTGACGTCACGCAAAATCCTGCATCTCGCAAGCAGAGTTTACCGCGCAACTAGCATATACAACGTGTTTTTTTTTTTATATCCCATAACTCTAGAGGGTCATTGTACTCATCATTATGAACATCTTTTACTATGGGACCAAACCCGAAATCGCGAAAAAAAAAATCTGATGTTCTCTACATTTTGACGAGTTATGCGAACATAAATGTAGGGAACAGCTGATTTTTTTTCACGATTGAATGATGACTGAATTTTCGAAGCCGGCGGGAATCGAGTTGTATGGTACCTTCGCCACTGGTCACTACTGAGATAACGACTAATAGAGAAGTAAGAAAAAGGCATGTTGCGCCGACCCCAGAATTGAGATAAGGGCAGAAGATTGATGATACAGATATAGAAGCTCACCTCTCAGCCTTGGTCATCTTCACAGGTTTAGCGAGCATCTTATCAAGTTTCTTCTGGATATTGTTGGGGCCCAGCACTAGCCGCTTCCGGCCCCTGCTGGGGCCCTGGCCGCCATCTGGGCACACTTCCGAAGCCTTGTGCCAGTACAAGTGGGTCCAGTCGACAGTGGGGCTTTTGCTGGTGGGACTGTCCTCGCTGGGAATGGAAATGGGTGGTGGAGTCTCATCTTGAGGGATGTCGATTGGTCTATGGAAAATAAATAAAGCTTTTTATATTACTTTTTCTATCTCACGAAGCGACACGCGCTTTACTTCTGTTTACCAAGTGTGGAAACACGCTGTGAATGAGTGCGGGAAGGCGAGTAGCGTCAACACACATAGACTTCCGACTTTGTCATTGTCTCAGACGGTATCGATCGAGTGCTGCTGCGCTTACACACACATTCATGTTTGTACACTTGGTAACCACAAGTAAAGCGCACGTCGCTTCATGCGATAAAAATACTGTACAAGCAAATTATCGCTTCAGCGTGGCAAAAGCGATCATTGACCCACCTACATTTTCTAGCATTCTTTATATCAATAAATGTAATAAAGTCCGTTACCGTTCTGAATCAATGGCCCCGATTCTGTTGTTCACAAACTAAACTAAATTTAAGTTCAGTGCATCTTTTTCTTTCTATTTCACTAAGAAAATAATAATAATAATAAAGTCTTTATTTCGGACAGCAAAAGATCCACTGTGTAAGTAAATTCCTTATAATTAATGTTAGTGACATATTATTTAACACTTGTTTATCCGAGATCGCTTCATGAGGACGACGCACAAGCGAAGGGGAAGTACTTCACTCGTTCATCACCCCCACAAAACGTCTCAGAATAGGAGAGTAGATGCTCTCCGTCACTGTCCTCAGAATACTGTTGTCACTGTCCCGCAGTCTTGCTACTAAGGACGAGATTTTTTTCCGCATGACCGCATAAAAGTCGTCGGTTCGATTCAGCGCAAACATCTCAGATGCGCTACAAAAACGGGGCAGTCCCAACAGCATTCTGAAAACATTATTATATTGGATGCGCAGGACCTCCAGCGATCTTTTGGTAAAGCTGACCCACAGGCTTCCCGTGTACATACCCTGACAATACGCTTTGAAAAGGGTTATTAAAGAACCCAAAGGAAGGGGTGAAGGGGGGGTTTAGATAATCCATAGACAAGTTTAGACGTGATTAAAATATTGGCTACTAAAAATACGTCAATTTACGTCAAGCGCTGACTAATTTGACAGGACTAAACTAATATTTATCTTCTGTCCTTTTCATAATGAAATAGAAGAAAAAGATGCACTGAACTTAAAGGAGATGTTCCAAAATGTATGGAGCCTGGGCCAGGTCCTTGTACACTATACATAAAAATAGGGAAATTCATTTAAAACAGTTCTCAACAGTCCAATTGCTTTAAAATAGCTTGGTTTTCTGGTAAACAGAAGAAATTACACTTGAAATTGCAACACAAAAAACAACCCGTCATGGCGGTAAGCTGTCATTTTGATTGATTAATGACGTTTGACATGTTTTTGTTTATTTCGACGCTAGACGAAAGTGACATAAGTGACACTGTTGTGACAACTGACAGTTCTCTTTTTAACAACAGAGTAACTAAATCTATGAGACGCCATGTTGAAAGTCGATAAAATTAATTGATAAATACCAGTTCACTACCACAACAGTACACATTTAATTGAATTATCTGTATTTTTCCCGAATTCTACGGATTTTTATCTTTTTTTTTGAGATACTGTACATAGACCTGGCCCATTTTGAAACATCTCCTTTAATTTAGTTTGTGAATAACAGAATCGGGGCCAATATCTATCGAGATCTTCAACATGATCCAATAACGAAAAAACACATATAGTTTATTGTTTGAGTTCCTACTACTGAGAGATATTAGAGAGAGGGCAACGACTGCTATTGCCACGATAAAGCGATTCGGGTACAGCATAATCAGCCTATAATGTTGGGAACATTATAGGCTGATTATGCCATACCCAAATCGCTGCTGGGACAGGGTTCCTCTCGGTGAAAGGGGGTGGGCCGTAATCCACCACGCGGGCCCAGTGCGGGATGGTAGATGTCACGTGTCTTCGAAGTTTTGGTTCAAGGACATGCCGGTTTCCTCACGATGTTTTCTTTCACCATTTTGAGAGCAGTGGTGATGAAATATTTTACAAAAACTAAAGTGTCTGTCAGAGCTCGAACCTACGGCCTACAAACTCGTATGAAAGTATATACGGTAAAAATAAAAAAATAAGTTGTCTGTCTGTGTCTGCCTAATCTCCGAAACGGCTGAACCAATTTTGACGGGACTTTCACTGGCAGATAGCTGATGTTATAAGGAGTAACTAAGGCTACTTTGATTTTAGATAAGAAAGGAAATCAAAAAGTTTTCATATCACGCGAGCAGCATAGCGTAATAATCAGCCTTTATTGTTCCCACTACAGAACATCCAGCCTCCTTTCGGTGAGAGGGAGTGGGCCGTAATCCACTACGCGAGCAGCAGCTTGTAATAAATAAATAGATGAATAGATTATGTCGGGTATGAGTGTCTAAACTAATATTATAAAGAGGTAAAATTGTTTTTTTTTTTTGTTTGAAGGAGCTAATCTCTGGAAGAACTGATCCGATTACAAAAATTCTTTCACTGACAAGAAGCTACGCTATTGCTATATGCCATAGGGTTTATTTTAAATTAAAACATGCGGACCAATTCGCGGACAGACGCTAACTATGAACTAACAGAGAGTGCTCTCTATGATCTACATTAGAGGGTTTGATTTCCACACTTAGTCCTTCAAGTGGACCATTGTGCGTGGGCCATGGAGGACGTCGGTGGTTATTCCAACCAGCCCACCTCCCTCCAGAAGTAGATTAAGTTTCCTGCACCCTAATTCACAACCATACGACAAGCTATCGTATCGAAAATGACACATTTCAATAACCTGATTTGCCTTGCACCCGACAGCAAACAGCTGTCGGAAGAATAGTGGTCGTCTATTTGATTTAAACTGACAAAATTTTCGGGTCTTGGACTTGTGAACAGCGTTTATAGGACTCCTACGATAACATTGATTGATGTTCGACACGGTACGGAAGCGTATCGAGTAGTTGTGAATAGCTATGCTAGTCTATTTAGAACATCTGCAAAAGATCTGGGTGCCCCGAGGGTTTCTGTTCTAATCTGGGTGACGCCTGTGCATTTAAAGAGCTCATGTGGAACGGTTTCCTAAGTCTATATGCAAGCCCCGCATAGTGGACTGTTTGTTGTGCCTATAGGCTTGTCAACTGAAAAAATCTAATTAGTCCGTCAGTTAGATTATCAAAAAATATTTGACCCGTATTTTTTCTTTTGTTACGTAAACCAAAATTGACGAAGATACGACGCTTTTAAAATTCTCAATACGTCACACCTTGGTAGAATTTTTAGTGCCTTCTGACGTCACGAGCCCCCACTCCCGAGTTTTTATGCGTTTTATCTTTGTCAATATTCATTGATTTACAAAAACAAAAAATACGTGTCCATTATTTTCCAATAGGTAGGTACTCTAATTGATGGACTAAATAGATTTTCAATTTATTGATGGTGGAAACTAGCCTATTGTGTGGAAGTGTTGTTTGAAACAAGAGAATGACTGATAAAGGAGATGGCTCACACAAACAACATCTAAAACTTAAGAAATCTTTATAGTCTTTTTTTTTCATATTCTCCTATTGCAGGTATGCTGGAAGATCTATTTAGAAATAAGCATCACTTATGCTAAATTTTTACACGGATAATTTGTTGGTTGTGATTTTTGAAATTCTGAGAATCATTATCGTTTTCCTGCCCTTATCCCAATTTATTTGGTCGGCGCACCGTGCCTTTTTCTTCCATATTTATCTGTTAGTCGTCATCTCGGTAGTCACCCCCTTTCTGATTAGAAACATAAACTATTAGAGGAGATATCCTATGCATAGGAGATATGGTTATATAATCATTCACATAGTCCATCCATCGTTTCTTTGGTCGTCTCCTACTCTTTAATAGCATCATCATCTGCCTAGCCTTTTCCCAACTATGTTGGGGTCGGCTTCCAGTCTAACCGGATGCAGCAGAATACCAGTATTTTACATGGAGCGACTGCCTATCTGACCTCCACAACCCAGTTACTGGGTAATACGATACTCCTTGGTAAGACTGGTTGTCGAGACTTTCGGGCTTCTGACTACCCGTAACGACTGTCAAAGATCCACGAATGACAGCCGGGACCAACGGCTAACGTGCTTTCCAAGGCACGTAGGGGTCACGGAATGTAAAGATGGTCACCCATCCACAGACCAACCGTGGCAAGCGTAGCTTAACCTGATCGATCGACCTGTGCGCCTGTTATTATTTAGCCATGGGCCCCTCACTCCTACTCTACTATTTAATAGCATATATAATAATATATTATACATATATTATTACTAAATTATAGTAGAATAACATCCTCAAATAATTTAGGATGTTTAGACTTATAAGGGAAAGTTTTTTTGCGATTTCTGATAATAAAAAAGTAAATTGGAAGTCTCATTTCCTACGAAATGTATGGGAAAAGTTTTTTGCACTTTCAGACTTATCTAGTACTCAAATTTTATTTGGTCTGATAGAGGTTTTTAATCATTATAAGAAACAGGATAAATTAGTAACAAAAAAAGTTTTTTCGAAAAGTGCCCCTTCTCTTGGTGACTGTATAATTTTTTGAAAATCTCTAAATATAGGTCAAAATTTCTCAAAAAATAAATTGACAGACATCTAAGGCCGTTTGTCTGTAGCTACAACGGTTAAGGTATCCGCCCTTAACCCCGAATCAAAACTCCACCCTGTGTTCATAAAATTTTTAATTAAATTAGAAATAAGTAGATGTGAGGAGACTTCGAAGGCGTTGAAGGAGGCCTTTGCCAAAGGGCACACAGACATTCAGAACTGATATTGAACACAACATGATATTCATTACAAATTTACAACTATCACTCTGAAAAAGGCTATAAATAAATAAAATGCGGATGACAAGACCAAGAATTGCATATTGGCTGTGTGCATATCAACACAATTTAGTGAATTTGTGTTTTAATGTTACATTTCAGTTTAGCTCAGCTTAATCAGTAAATGCCTTTGTATGCCTTTGATGCCTTTATATCTTGATAATGTTCGCATTGAGTATACTGAAACTGCTAAAGATCTGGGTGTAGTTATTGACTCCAACCTTTCGTGGCGTGCTCAGGTCAATGAGGTCAGCCGAAAGGTACATTTCTCCTTTCATTCGCTGAAATGCCTTCAGAGTCTATTGCCCTTGAAGACTAAAATTTCTTTGGCACAAACACTTATTCAGCCGATTATAGATTATGCCGACGCCTGCTATCTGGATGCTACTGAGGAGCTATTAAACAAGCTTGAGCGCTTGCAAAACCTGTGCATTCGCTTTGTTTTCGGTCTTCGAAAGTATGACCATGTTTCTCACCTTCGCAAGGAACTCAAGTGGCTCCCAATCCGTCTTCGCAGGAATACTCGGATTTTATGTCTCCTCTTCAACATCTTACACAACCCGTCTTATCCTTCCTACTTGCGTGAGCGTTTTTCTTACGCTCGCCCTAGCGACGCACCGTGTAGATCACATCTAAGATCCCTCCTTAAATCTCATCCTCATAAAACTAGCTACTATTCTTATTCCTTCTCTGTCCATGCTGTAAGATTGTGGAACTCACTTCCGCCTAGCATTCGTGATTTAAAAACTATTTCTCTATTTAAATGTCGATTAAAAGAGCATTACCTTTCCTCTATACTGTGAGTATATTTATATATATTTATATATATATGTTTATATATTTTAGCATTATGTATTTATTCAAGTATAGGTAGTTATGTATATATATATATATTTTTGCATTTATTGTGTAAGTTTATTTAATATTTTAGTTTTAGACTTCACACATTCATGTTTTTCTCTTCTTGTTCTCACACACTGTTGTCTACATTTCTTTTTTTACTTCTCCTTTCGCAGGTCTGCTGGAAGAAATTTCTTAAGAAATAAGCAGTACCTTTGTACTCAAATTATGATTATGTCATATCTTTATGTATTTTTCTGTGTGTACATAAATTATAAAATAAATAAATAAAAAATAAATAAATATAATCAGCCTTATGCCTTATGGACTACGAAATCTTTATTACAGTTGCATAGCATTGCCATAAAAAATATTGCTAAACATTGTTGGCATAGGCCTAGAGACCAAGCAAAAAAATAAATAAAACTTGATAAAATGTATTGAATATTTTGAAGATTTCCTGTCGCTCGTCATTGCAAGCTAAAACATGTCATATATCGCGCGTCACACGACACAAATACAAACAAAAACAATAACAAACTTACGGGGGTTCCTTGTTGAACGTTTCAGGGTCTTCATACAAGGAGTCTCGATCTACGGTCCTCCGGTTGAGCCTGTCCGGCGGCTCTGGGGCTTGCACCACCTCAGCCGGGACAGAAGCCCATCGGGAAGCCTTGAACTCATGGCTAATCTCACTGCCAATTGTGCCATTGCGATTCGCAAAATTTTGTGGAGACAGGTTCTTTATATCATAATACTTCGAATTCCCCCACAAACTATACGTATTCGCGTAAATACTATCGTGAATAACCTGCTCATCGCACAAATCACTCATTATTTAATAAGAAAAACACAATGTCATAACATTTGTTTATACTTTGTTAGCGAACGCTAAGCGCGTGTTTTCACATTATTTCAAGTTAGTTTTCACTCTTTACTCAAATATTATTACAAGGAATCCTGCCAAAGCCAACGGATGCAATGTTTCTCACGTAATTTAGTTGTTTTTACGATATAAAAACAATATTTATTGATTCAATCGATCATGTACATTCAATGACACTCATGCGTTTCAAGTTTCAAGACTTCAAGGTTTGTAAAAAGTTCATTCAATTCGAAATCAACAAACAGACTTGAAAATCTTATGTTAGAGGACGATAGCTATATAAATTACTATTATGTAAGAAAGGATAGGAACACAAATAATAAACTTAACATCCTCTTTGCTGTAACCTGAAACGCTGTACATGTCCTACGCGTAAATGTCAAGTATGTCAATTTTGACATCTTGTAATAACGTTCCAAAGTACGTAACACATCAGTGATGTAATATGATCAATCGGGTTATAAAAGAAAGGAAAGGATTACATAGACACCATTATTTACAATATTTTGTTTTATGAAATCGAATAAACATCACTGACTTTGACTTGATTCGTATCGACTCTGGTAGTATTTCTTTACAGACCTCTAGGTATGTACAGAGGCCAGCACATCAAGCTACCCCAATCTGTCAAATTTTCCCAATTGAATACGATTCTTATTCCTTTGTATGTACAGAGGCCAGCACATCAAGCTACCCCAATCTCTCAGATTTTCCCAAATGAGTATGAACCTTATTCCTTTGCACTAAAGTCGAAAATCTATCAAAGAAATTTGTCAGATTGGGGTAGGTTGACCTGCTGGCGTCTGTACTAAAGTTGAAAATCTATCAAAGAAAGACAGATTGGTGTAGGTTGACCTGCTGGCGTCTGTGCAGTCAACAGCAAAAGTAGATGATGAAAATCAGAAATTCAATACTAATGAACGGAGTCCGCGTCAGAACTGTGTGGCGTCGAAGTGATTCAAAAGTATATGATTGTAAATTATACCAAACATTTACTACAGCAACCTATGTTTCCTACATTTCTAAAAAGAAAAACGTGCTCTTTTTTCATCCAATCGCGTCAGGTGGTCATTTCATCACCACTGCTCTCAAAACGGTGAAGGAAAACGTGAGGAAATCGGCATGTCCTTGAACCAAACATTCGAAGGCATATAAAATCTACCAACCCGCACTGTGCCCGCGTGGTGGATTACAGCCCACTCCCTCTCACAGAGAGTAGGCCTGTGTCCCAGACTCCCAGCAGTGGGAATACAATAGGCTGATTATGCGTCAGATGCAATTTTTCCACTCCTCCATTAATTCGTTTACTGCAGATGGTCCAAATGGCCAAGTCATCGCATTATGTTAGACAGCGGACAGCACCACAAAGTCGCTAATGAAAAAGTATTTTTATTTCTCGATGCGACGCGCGCTTTAGTTGTGTTAACCAAGTTTACAAACATAAAACACGCTTTAAATGTGTGTGAAGACGAGTAGCGTCAGCACACAACACACACTTCCAACTTCGCAATTGTGTCGGCCGGCACCGAGAGCTCCTGCGCTTACACACACATTCACAGCGTGCTTATACACTTTGTAACCACAAGTAAAAAACGCGTTTCCTGAGATAAAAATACTGTACAGATTTTGGAAGACTGGAGAAAAGGGCTTGTTGTGAAACATTTTCATTGTGTAAGACCAAGAAATAATTAAACAAAATAGTAAATTTCAACATTTATTACTCTACATATTAGCTATTTGATTGACAAAGTAAAACATTAGACAAGTTGCTGTTTATCATGATTAGTTGATCTGTAGCACTGTTAGCTTATAAATAAAATAATGTTAAATATGATAAAAAACTGATCCAATGCCTTACTTCTGGAGACTGCAGTTGTGTGTGAAAAAGATGCGAAATGGGACGCAAACAGACCCATAGAGCATTTTACGTATTTTTTTTTTTAATCGTAAACAGTTTTTCTCTTTTTACGTATTGAAATATTCTCCTTAAGCAGCATATTTCGTTTACTTATTTACATAAAATCACACGCAGAACATAAAAATACATCAAAATAAATCCCGCCAATTTATTGAACAGACCTCGTCCCATCTCTTTCCCACACACATAACCGCTGTCTATGCATCTCGCTCACACGGCAGTTGCCGTTTACTCGGTCATCCAGTAGAAGCGAGAGCCGAATCTTGCTGGTTTCTTCTCTGTACCCTCTGGTAACGCTGGTGTTGCATCCGGGTAGACTGCCTTGGGTTCTTCCAAAGGCTTTGGCCTGGAAAAATTATAACAATATTGGTTTAAAAAAAATGTGGTTTGGACAATACGGTCCTGTATATCTTTTTGGTTGAGAGGGACGTCTAGTAGTAGGGATGTAATTTCAAATAGATAGTGTTGTGACTGAAAATTCAATCTTATGCTTCCACCCAAAGGGCAAGATTCACAAAATCCACTTTGCCTTTACTTTGCAACGTTAATGTTTCACACGAATATGAACCTTATTTTAAGCGAATAATGTTCATATTCGTTCGTATAAGCGAACGTGAGCAAGCGTACATAAGATTCATTTTCGTTCGAAACTCATTTAACAACCAAAATCAAAAGTCATTTATTCAAACTAGGCTGAGACTTTTCGAACGTCAAAATTATAAAAGACAGTCCCCCCAAAACACCCGCCCTTCACCACTTCCTAGTGCTTTCGCTGGGGAGAAGAAGTGGCGCAACAAACTCCCCAGCAGCACAGCTGTCTGTTCAGTTAGAAAACGTTACTTGATTGTATACAATACTAGAACGTAAATGCAAAGTGTGATCTGTCAATATTGTCTTAAATGCGAGAATCGAATCTCGTCTGACAGGACTCGTCTCGCGACTAATAGGAAGAAATTGCTCTCAGGTGCGATTCCATATCCTACTCAATACACGCGTGACAGTAGCGAATATTGAGTATGATTATAAAAAACCAAACAAACCATGCTCCATTGGATTTTCAACTCTCAGTGTTGAACCAAGCATTGAGAATCCAACAGAGTGCAGCACAGCGCGTCCAAAAATCGCAGCGGAGCAAAATCGCCTCTACGTACCTGAGCTAAGTCACGTTGCGACTCTGAGACTGACAACCTCGACTCTTGCTTGAGTCGACCGCCAAAAGGCACGCCCGTGTATAGGGTCGAACGCAACTTCATAGAAAACGTACTATGTAAAGATATTGTCACACTGTGTGTGTGACTTTGATCCATCTTAAAACCATCGAATCGCGTGGTTAGGTGAAACGTACCTTTTAGTATCATGCACGCGAGCCTCACAGAAGTAGCCGAATGACGGACGTTCGATGTTCAACTTCTCAAATACGCACTTGTCAAACACACCTTGAGTCTTGCGGCATCTGAAACGCACAGTAAATAATCATTACATGCACCAAAAGTTGATTAAATAATGCAATGCACCTGCCATTTAATCTCTCCACCGTCCTTGGTTGACTGGTAGAGAATGCCCCAAGGCATTACGTCCGCTTTTACAACTTTTACGTTGTATAACATTTAACCCTTTAACCGCCAGCCTTTATATCAGTTGTCGTGCCCCCAGCGCCAGGCACAGTGATTCGATTTTTTTTTTTTGTTTTTCAAAACAAAAACAAAAACAGAGTAAACGAGCTGTGGTATTTGGTCGTAAATATACGACCCTGGCGAAATGGGCACGAAAATATTTGTCGCATTAATCCGACGTAGGTGGAGTCCAGATGCCTTTTGAAGGTTTCCCCCGAAAACAAAAAAATAAAGTGCATATATGTTTGAACCTGACAAAAAATGCTCGCACGTCCTCGAGGATACGCGGGAAGGCACGCGCGCGTTTATTTCAATAATTTTAAAGTTGAGTTCGAGTGCCTTAATAAAATCCTATCCTCTGCGCTCACTTCTGTCTGCGCTGACCCTAATAGAGAAGTCATCATCTACCTAGCCTTTTTCTAATATGTTGGGATTGGCAGCTAGATAACAGTATTTTACATGTATCAACTGCCTATCTGACCTCCACAACCCAGTTACTAGTGGCGGGTTAGGATACCCCTTGGTAAGACTGGTTGACAGACTTTCAGGTTTCTGATGACCCTTAACAACTGCCAAAGATCCACAAATGACAGCAGGGACCAACAGCGTAACATGCTTTCCAAGCCACAGAGGAGTCTTGGTATGTAAAGGAGGTCACCAATCCACAGACAAAATGTGGCTAGCGTAGCTTAACCAATCGATTGACCCGTGCAGCTGTTATTACTTAGCCACAGGCCCCTCATATGACTGATAGAGAAGTCATCATCTGCCTAGCCTTTTCCAACTATGTTGGGGTCGGCTTCCATTGTAACAAGATGCAGCTGAATACAGTATTTTGACTAATAGCGAAATATGGAAGAAAAAGACCATGATGCGCTGACACCAAAAAAATTGGGATAAGGGCAGGAAAATAATGATGATAGTAAGCTGAAGAGAGAGTAACAAAAATCTCACTGTTTCAAGGCAAAATCCCCAGAACTCTTTTCAACGCAGTGGCTGTACTGGTTGAACTCGTCCAGGCAAGACTTCTTTACTTTGCGGAAGAAGTCCATTGTGCATGCGGTGACTGCTTTGCCTTCCTCGAGGCATTTCCGCGGGTCCTTCTCCTCCAAACGACAGAGCATGAACTCCTGGAAAATGGATGGCAAGGATATTTTAATAAATACATTGAAATAATTATTTCAGTCATAATGAAGACTTTCTGATTCATGATATTTGAAGAAAACAAAATTGTTAAATGGGCAGAATTGAAAACTATTAACATGTGCACAGTTATTGCAAGAACCAGCTCCTTGTAATGTAGGCATGGCTTATCTAAAATAGTTCAACTATTAGCAATACATTAAGGGGTTCAATACAGAAGGTCTTGAATTAGAACATGTTTCTAAATAACTGACTAAAACATAAATAACACATAGAATGTTTATTTTTTCATTCCATTGGCTAGTTCCATAATAAATCTATAGTGTATGTCCCTTGGCTGACTATGTGAACACTATTCAAGAACCGTTTTTGTTTTATTGGATAACTTACGCAAGTGCCATGGATTGACTAATCGATCATAGAGTTAAAACTGAATTCTACGTTACTAATTACTGTAATAATAGTTGCTTCGAAAATGAGAATTTATCGTAAAATTTATCATAACATAACCTCAATAAAACTTTGATTATGCAATCAATTTAACTCTAACATACAACAAATGCAGATCTATAACACAAAAGTCATAATAATCAACGTTTGATATATAAAATAACGGTTTTACTCACATTATTAGCCTGTTCACAATATTTTCCTATATGAAAAGAACCAGCGAACAGAGTTGCTGACGATACATTGAGCTCATCCACCGTCAAATCGGACTCTTCCGGCAGATGAACATCCATGGACACCACCATTTTATCTTATTTTATAACACACGAGCAATTTAGATGTTATTTTCCAAAATAAATAGTGGAATTTCTTCCACAAAAATTCGTGGAAGAAATTCGAGAGTAATCCGAGAATTTTTGGAAAATCGATGCATTAAGGATGAAAGGAGATAAACTGTTATATTTTATACAACCGCGAAAGAGATAGATAAAAAGAAATGAATGTTCTTAATTTTGTAGTGTAATATCCCTTGACATTGACAGATAATTGAAGATTACGTTTCAGTCCACGTTCAATAATAGCTGAAAAAGTTCTAATATTATTTATTCACTACATAGTATAAAACAAAGTCGCTTTCTCTGTCCCTTTGAATGCTTAAATCTTTAAAACTACGCAACGGATTTTGTTGCAGTTTTTTTTATAGATAGAGTGATTGAAGGAAAGGAAGGTTTATATGTAGTGTATTTAGTATCAGCATTGCACCCGTGCGAAGCCGGGGCGGGTCGCTAGTGTATAATAAAACAAAAAGATTGCATGCATGCGTATTATTCATTTTTTTAACTAAAATTAAGACTAGAATCAACAAAAATCGTTTAGGATCACAAAATGTTTCATATTATCAGAGGCCCGGCTTATCGTTTCATGTTTTCGTAGTGTTTCGAGTAGTAAGCTTCAATCGGCATATTATATTCTTGTTGTTCGCCTATAAATAAAATTGATAATTTAGTTACACGTTTAATATTTTTACAAATCAAGAGTTTAATGAATTCCTCTTTACCTTCATAAACATCAAAGTTTTCTGAAGGCAGCTGATAGAACTTGGGGATGTCAAAGCGGTTTTGCTGTAAAGTAAGTGAAAGTTATAATTAAATTATTTTTCTCTGATTATTTTTCCGATAATCCTTCTGATCTTCGGTCTCAGAGTGGATAATCTCAACGGAGCCTAGCCAACTACACAACAGGAGATGCATCTCCCTTCCAGCTCACTCTCATATCCCGCTAGTATAGTATGGCAATCATTTATAGGTATGCTATTCGTTTAGGCCGTCTTCTGTTCTAAGTTGGCCTAAATAAATAATTCAGGCAGACTGTCTATGCTCGTGCTTTCTGGGGCACGAGGGTGTCACACCATCAGCTTCCTAAGCTTTGATCTGCTTTTGGGAATTTTGGACTGAAAAACCCTATCCTTTTTTACCCGACCCGGAATCTCACTATCCGCAACCGTATTATGCTAGCCAATGATGCAGTCAACGTCCAGCCATGATACAGCCTTGCGGGCAGCGCTGTCGCGGTGGGTTTGACAGTTGCGACAGCGATGTTCGCAAGGCTGTATCCTTAGAGAATAGCTCCCAAGGAATAAGACTTCAAGAATAGGGCCATTCCGTAATAAAAAAATGCCGGAGATATTATTACGTTGTCATCAATAGAAATGTAAAAAACACACTTCTTTCTTCTAAATATGGGCCATGGGGTCACCCGACGAGTCGAATCGAAAATTAGAGAACCTCGTTCTTTTTTGAAGTTGGTTATAAAATAAGAAAATTGTCTAAAAATGGACTTACCGAGTCATAGTTCCTTCTGCCCATGCGAGGTATATTTTTATTCGTTTTAATAACATAGCCCATGCTTCCTTGATCGAATGGAATTTCTTCATTACTCCTCCCAACCCTTGGCACATTGTTAGGCTTTATAAAAGAGCCTTCAGCCCCACTGAAAAAGTGGATGAGGCAATATGCCATCAATACCGTTGCTAACTTAGAGTTCATTTTAAAAGTTTACAAAATGGCGGGAGAATCGTAGAGACCCGAAAATTGAATGATGTGGAGTTGAAACAATCAGGTTATTTTATACTACAAGATTTCGATTGCTCCCGTATTTTGTTAAGATCTGATCAAAACTCATTTACGCTTTCAGAATAATTAATAGGTGTTAAATTTTATCAGCGAATTCATCATGCGGGTATGAAGATTGTTATCTATGGTAGGTAGAAACCAATGGTAGAAACAGTGAACTCTAGAAAGTGCTCCATGTTGGACAAACTTTGGTCCCCTGTGCACCTGTTCTATCATCCACCAGAGAAAAAGCCAATTGTTTCATATAAGATGCATTAAGTAGGTCATACACATACATCATCATCTGCTTCACCTTTTCCCAACTATGTTGGAGTCGGCTTCCAGTCTAACCGGATACAGCTGAATACCAGTATTTTACATTGAGCGACTGCCTATCTGACCTCCACAACATGTCCACAACCCAGTGACTGGGTAATACAATAGCCCTTGGTAAGACTGGTAGAGACTTTCGGGCTTCTGACGACACGTGACGACTGTCAAAGATCCAGAAATGACAGCCGGGACCAACGGTTTAACGTGCTTTCCGAGGCACGGAGGGGTCTTGGTATGTATAGATGGTCACCCATCTACGGACCAACCGCGGCAAGCGTAGTTTAACCTGATCGATCGACCTTTGCGGCTATAATTACTTAGCCACAAGCCGCTTGTGAAAATTAAAGAACTTTGAGTAGGTAGCTTATAATTATGAGAGATCAATTTTGAGCTAAATGTTTCATGTTTGATTTGGTCTAAATTAGTTGTTCACCAAATTCCGGGTCGGTGGTTTTATTAGAAACAATGTTAGAAACTATTTCCTTTATTACCGGTCGTCTCCGCCCCGTGCATCGTCCCCACTGGGCACACTATAACATTTGAAAATTTGAATTTCGCGGTCTACCACTGAGCATTAAAAAGAGGAAAGATTTGTTTGAAACGAATAGGCTCTGAAACTATACTGGACCGATTTGCAAAATTTTTGTGTTGGATAGTCCATTTATCGAGGATAGGTATAGGCTATACAACATCACGCTATAACCAATAGGAGCGTCGCACCAATGAAAACTGTTGCAAAAACGGGAAAAATATTCCTTTTGAGAGCTTCCGTTGCGTGCGCTGCGTAAACGGTTAGTTACGCAAAAATAATGTATGACGGAATTGTTCTCTCTTAAAAGTTCTAAAAAAAAGTCCGCGACAGCATATATCTATAGTATCTTTTAAGGTTGACTCACTGTAACCGTTTTTATGATAATCAAATTTGTTCTAAAATAATGCATTATTTGCGAAGGTGTTTTTATAAACATGACATTAATCCTTATCCAAATAAATACGTTATTCATCACAAGTATTTCATTTTGAACAAAATTGCCCTTGACGTCTTTTGATTTCAATACCTAAATATCTTAAGAGATATCATAGTTTTTTAATATAAATCAGCACGGCCGCCGCGCGCCGTTAGCTGTGCGAGATTTACTAGTTCCATTCTTACTGATCACAGCGTGTTGTACCTAAAATCTCTTCTAATGTACAGACGCCAGCACACATCAAGCTACTACAATCTGTCAAATTTCTTCAATAGATTTTCAACTTTATCGCTACAGCATAAGGTTCAAAGTTGATTAGGAAAATTTGACAGTTTCGGGTAGTTTGATGTGCTGGCTTCTGTACACACGGCTACACATCAAGCTATACAACGTGTAACGAAAAGGCTATATATATAGAGAAGGCCCGGCTTCTTTGGATGATATCAAACGACATAGGAAGGGTTTTTTAATCCTACCGCTACATGTTCGGAAGTTATGAGATTTTTTAATACATTGATACCAGAAACCGAACTTTTCAAATTGAAATAAACACATCACTAGCACTAAAACAGCTGATCGGTGTCACCGACCTATTTGTAAGTAAAGATAAACCTCCTACTCCTGGTATTTCTGAATAAACGGTTCCGCATGTTTATTTTTTATTCACAAAATATTATTAAGTACTGACTTTTCCTAAACTTTGATTATGTTTGTGAACTAGCTACCTACAATACAATTAATTGGTCTAGGTATCAAAAGTTAACGAAATATTTAGATACCTGCTTGAATTGCCACGTATCATTTACACACTTGTTGGTTTTTTACGTAGTTGTCCTTTTGTAGAAGATTACTTTGTAGATAATTATTATCTACCTCGTAGTAATCTTCCACCCGCCACCTTTCCATCATACCTACAACACAGTAAATACCTAATTCAAAAACAATATTCCTGTAAATTTCCTAACATTATTTCTAACCTTTTATTTTGGTGGCCATAAAGATGAACGATTTTTGGCTTTAAATCGATTTTTCATTCGATTCACAGATCGAATCCCGTGCTCTTCTTACATCGATCTTCTAAAAATTCATTCAAAAATCGTAATTAAAAAATTTTAAACAACATTTAACCACCTCTATTTTGTGACATATTTACAGTTGCCAGTCAGGTAGGTACGTCAATAATATTTGATAACCTTTCCGGCGTAATTCAATGACTTTAATTCAGATGGATGATTAATATGTTTCAATCTTCGGACAAGTTAAAAAGTGTCGGCATACTTATGTAATTGATCTTGTTTGAAATAGATAAACCTACCTATTCGCTGTTTATGATTGTCAGCACAATGCTTTGGGCAAATATGAACTTGAACTATTAAGAGCCTTTATTTACACATACGATCCAAGAGATTCGATTCACGTTACTATTGAATCGATTTGCTTGAAGATCGCATTAAAACGATTTTTTCGAAAAATCGACAGCTTGTACAACCATTGAATTGATCATAAAAATCGAATCCTTACGTGCATCCTACCGGGAATTAATTGCTTAAATAAACATTATTATTTGCCATTAGTACTTAGAATAGGAAAAGGATTTAGAAACCATTTTTTTGTCCAACTGAACCCAAAACATCATTTCAATTCACCTCTTCGCAACTTATTCTTCTCCTAGTACAAATAAAATCACAGTGGGTTCCGTTCATAATTTTTAAAATAAGGTTATTTTTTTACTAAATAAGACGTAAACTATTAGCAACAAGATAATCGTTTTTTTTATTACAAAATAATACCACGCACGCATAATTTTTGTGTGTAGGACTAACCGAAAGAATTATCGGAGTTCACGGTCTGTCGGTGCTGTTTGAGTGGTACATAGGTTTTATTAGTTTGAGCACGTTTAGTCTTTGTTATTATAATTCAAATAAAAAAATGTCGCAAAATTGCATGTAACTGTCGAAAGAAATTAATAAAAGTACTAGAAGCGCATGAGTAACAGGAATTGTTATTTCCGAATTGAATATCGTTTGCTCACAGAACCCTGATTACGTCGCTACACACACAATGTAACATCGATGTGTGTGTAAACCTAATGACTTAGGGTTTTAAGGTACGTGAACCAATTGCAGTCCGTGTAGTTTCAATTACTCCTGGTAAATACAATTTTTATTTCAGACTTATAACGAGATAACGCGAACCCATATTATGATCTTTAATGGATTGAAATGAATGATTTTCCTGAGTTTTGGGAATTTCCGGGATTGCGGGAATATTCTAACGAGATAACCCGCAATGCAAGGGCAACTGAAGGAACAGGGTGGTATTTAGTCAGTAAGAGTCTAACACTTCCTTCAGCTTTCCGCCCCACCCAGGGCGGCAGCTGAGTCATTGATGATTTTCCCACCGAAAAAAAATGAATGATTTTTCAATTTTGAATTCGTTATTAGTTTGCTCGGTTGTGTTAGATTTACTTAAAAGTTTAATGGAGTTTAGTTGAAATTATTATTAGTATGTAAAATAATCTTGAAATCTTGAATAATATTTTTAACAGTAGTGGACACTAATAGGGACAGCTACCCTATAGGTATCAAATTTAACGAAATAATATTTAGGTACCAGGATAGCAGGGAATAGGAGTTTCATTTTGGGCATTATTGTTATTGCTTTGCTCGTCGCCGTCAGTCGACGTCTGTCCTGCGTCTAGTACACTCGTTTTTATCCCTGTGATAATTATGCGCATCAGTAATTTGCGAGCTGCCCAAGAACTGTACCGTCGCCGTTTTATTGAGGGTAGACCAGATGCTGAGCGTCGATAGATGCCTTCGTCAGCATGTTTTAGTTTGATCTCGGATGGTACATCGGCTTGGTGCCTCTAACCATAGGTAATCAGGTACCTATGGCGAGCGCTGCGCAACGACGGTCAGCACCCATGTGCGTGTGTAGTGTAAGCAGTGCAGTGTGATACAAATTAAAGTGCGGATTGAGGCCGCTTTCAGGACAATAACACCAGACATGCTACGTAATGTGTGTCCATGAACAAGTGAGCGGCCTTGTGCATACAATACCAAGGTCACCACATCGAACCCCATCTTTAAAAATGTAAGTCAATTTACTAAATTAAGCAAAGCTTTAAGATTTTACTGTTTACTCGGTATAAAGTAATAATAAGGGATGAAACTAGTTAACCTAGGTACCTACCTAAACTTTGTTTCGATTGTTTACGTAAGTTTTGTTATTCCAGTTTTTACGTGCAATTTCTAGCTTAATAACGAGTAAACTGTAAATCAATAATTAGAATTACACATTAATTTTTACATCACGGTAAAGTAGGTATGGCTTATTGCGCGCGCGCGCGGCGGCGGCGGCGGAATATTCCGTCAGTTGGCGCCGACAAAGAACACCGCCTCGCGCCTGCGCAGTAGGCTACGGTACTAGGCGCGCAGAGTTACGGAAGAGATTTATCGTGATATTAGCAAGTAACTTAAAAAGTTATTGACCTACGTAGTGCGGTGACACGTTTGTTATGATTTGAATTTAAGAAACCAATGAAACCGAAAATTTGGTATCAATTCTTAGAGTATTTTATTTTGAGTTGAAACTATGTATAGTGACTCTATACCAGCTGTTATGTTTAATGCTTAGCGATAAATACAGGGTATAAATTACACCCTGTATATTTCCAGTTTTAGTTGACCTCGCAGTGTATAGGTTTTTCGTACAATTAGAAGTCAGCTTATACTGGTTATCCTACTAATATTATAAATGTGAGTTTGTGATGATGTTTGGATGTTTGTTACTCAATCACGCACAGATGGCTGAACAGATTTGGATGAAATTTGGCACACAGATAGTTTATAATTAGGAATAACACATAGGATACTTTTAGCCCGATATTCCCACGGGATCGAAACTAACGCGGGTGAAACCGCAGGGCGCTGCTAGTAGGAAATAAAACAACACACATTTTTAATAAAGAACTCCGTAAACTTTATTTTTTAACCCCCGACGAAAAAAGAGGGGGTTTATATTACTCTTATTTTAAAACATTGTAGAAATAATTTAATGTCTATTATTGAGTGCCAGTGTTTCTGGTATAAACACTTGGTACTTCGGGGTGGTACCGCCTTTCTCTATGATGGCGCGAACCAGGGAGAATGGGTCCAGCTTCTTTTTCACAACAAGGAATCTGAAATGAACGAGTAATATATATAAATAAAAATAAAATGCAGTTTGTTGTTGAGCGCATAGCTTGAGAATGGCTGGACCGCCTTTCCTACGCAGTAGCCGCGTAGGTACCACCCACCCCGTAGTTTAATGTGTCAACTGACTTGATCACGTAGACTTAAACATAACTGGCAAAATAAGGATTTATTATACACCTGCGCCTAATCATTCAGAACACAAAGGTGTTATTTTAGGTCACAAATAACTCAAGGTCAACTAACCCAACATCCTTCTCAGTATCACTAGGTAAAGATCAAAAATGTCGGACGCGATATATCGCTGCATGAGACTCGTCGTAAATTCTGTTTTATAAGAGTTGCATTGGATATAGAAATCTCTTATAAAAAAAAAACTCAAGGTCAAACCAACCTCTCATCTCCTTCACCATAACTCCTCGATGCGAGTCCAGACTTCTGCGAAACTTGATGTAGTACCGCGCGTTCTTCTTTAGAGAAGTCGTTTGTGAACACAAGGTCAAGGTCAAAAGTGTCGGATGCTATGTAGCGCTGCATTAGACCATGGGCCGCTCGGCGAAGCATACGGACGTTTTGAGCGCTGCCGAGGCCGGCTCGATTTACCTGTGTATAAATTGACAAATATAAAATACTAATTGTGTGCCTTAGGTTACCAACCGAAACTCGGAATCGAAATCGGCCAAGTTAGAGTCGGATCAAACACGAAGGGTTCCGTACCACCGTACAATATCTAACACTACATAATTATATATTTTTTAAACACGTTTCTTGTATGGGTAACCCCTCTATTTTTTTACTTTACTATAAAAAAATAGAAATACGGTATCAACTGTGTAACTATTACAGTTCATAATCACAACCCATTTAAAAATAAACACGTTTCTTATATGTGCCTCCTTTAATTTTAACATTTTAGGGTTCGGTACCTCATAAGGAAAAAAGGAACCCTTATAAGGTCGCATTGTTGTGCGTCTGTCTGTCAAGACTTTTTTATCAGGAACGCAAGGAGTTATCAAGCTGAAATCAATATGAAATACTCAGGGCTGCAATTCCTTGAAGCAGTGGAAAAATCAAACTTCTAAATCAACGCAATCAAAAGATACGGGCGTTTATGCCGCATATTTTGACACTCGCAAGGGAATCAAAACCTATAGAGTACCCGTTGACCTAGAATCATGAAATTCGGCAAGAAGCAATGTCATGTAGCACAAGTAAAGGAAAAAATCGGAAAACCGTAAATTTGTAGGTACATTAATTTTTTTTTTTTTGTTGATACTAATTTATTGTTATTTGCAGTTGATAAACTAACCGCGACCTATGTCGAAATATTGAGACAATAGTTTTCCCACGGCAAGGTTAAGTTTGTCCCTCAATCCAGTTTATCTTTTCGTTAGAGCAGTATTCAGTGCTTTCAAGAATTTATGAACTTCAGTAATGTTACCTAATTATTTTGGTGAATGTAGCTGTACATTACCTAACAGCTTACACTGTTATACGTACCAATACATATACACTAATAAAATAACATTGATTTTCAATTTTACTTATGTATTTACATACCTACAAATTAGTACGGAACCCTCGGTGTGCAATTACGACATGCACTTGCCCGGTTTTTTTAATTAGTTATATTATTTAAAAAAATGTAAAATCTCTACTGTCTATCATATTACGGATCATGAGATACAGACCGCTGACAGACAGACGGACGGACAGCGGAGGCTGAGTAATAGCGTTAACATTAAAAAGTAAAAAAAAAAACTTTAAGTTTCAGGAGTCGTGGCGTTGGTAGTTTTGTTTTATTTTTTTTTTCCAAAAAGCACTCATCACAACTAGACCGATATTTTTTTAACTCTGTCTAAAAGAGTCTCAGGGCCAATATTCATGTCTAAAACTGAAATATTTGAAATAAAAGAAAAGAAAATGATGGTACACGCTTTCACCCACATACTGAATCATTTTGAATGCTATCCTACTAATATTATAAATGCGAAAGTTTGTATGTATGGATGTATGGATGTTTGTTACTCTTTCACGCGAAAACTACTGAACGGATTTTGATGAAACTTTACAGTAATATAGTTTATACATCAGAATAACACATAGGATAGTTTTTATCCCGATATTCCCACGGGATCGAAACTTACGCGGGTGAAACCGCGGGGCGCAGCTATTGCTTCATATGTTCAAAAAAATAGTCAGAACACAAGTTCAACAACGTAAATAACACAATGAATGTTGTTGAACTGTCAAAATGAACGCCATTTCTACTGTTAGAATGTCATGCAATTACCCCGCCGTTTATCTAGTTAAAAACCAAGAAGCTTGTAGATAAAAATGGAGGCAATACTCTAAATACCTAAGTGAAACTGACTGTGGGCTGACACTCTCTTTCTAAATACGCACTTAAGAACGAGACAGTGATATATGTTTTCTTTGTCTTATGTATGTATTCAGAAAGAGAGCGACAGCCCACAGACGGTTTCACTTAGGTGTTCAGGGTGTTGCCTCCACTTTTATCTTTATATACTTCTTGTTAAAAACGCACTGTATTATTGCACCATCCGATAGTGTCGCCAATAAGGCGAAAATCTAGAAAGTAAAGACAAAAGTCCGCCGTTCTCACTCTTCGAGTACGGAACCCTAAAATTCTGATAATCTGATCCAAACTCACCATTTGTAAATTAGGTTTGATAGGTTCTGATATGCCTTGCGCGTCGACGCCCAGACCACCGCCTTGCCAACCCATCATCTTCATCATTCTGGAAAATGAAGAAAAAAAACTTATAATGGTCAGCCTCCAAAACGCCCACCCTTTGTCTATACATACAGGGTTATTTTAAATTGATTAAAACCCCGCAAACGCGATTAATATCGATGTACAGGGTTACTTTTCAATGACCAGCCAAATTTAAGGTTGTGATACAGACCATCAAAATGAACAACTTTCTCCGTGGGACCAACATCGTAATCGCGAATAAAAATTCAGCCGTCCCATACGTTTAGGTCGAGTAGGTATGAAGTTTTCTATGGGACAGTTGATAAATTTTTCACGATTACGATATTGGTCCCATGGAGAAAGTTGTCCAGTTTGATGGTCTGTATCACACTCTTAAATTTGGCTGGGCATTGAAAAGTAACCCTGTATGTATAAACATGATTCAAACAAAAAATAAATTAATAAGATATTTTTTTTGTGGAATCATCAACCACAAATATTGTAGTGTAGTCTATAGGTGGGGTAGAGTGTTATTGAGATTCTCGAGCCGCAAATTCTCATTAGCAAGTTGGAGTGCGCCCCCTATAACATGGGACGTCTCTGCCTACACCAAAATATTCTCCACCAGAGTCTCAAACACGTCATCTTTCTTCTTCCCGGATGCATCGCTGACGCTGATCCTTGCGTCGCCTTGTTCTATTAACTGTTCTTGTATTGATAAAAGCGTAATATTATGTAAATACTAACTTCATAGCCACAGTGTTCTCCACCGGAGTCCCGAACACGTCATCTTTCTTCTTCCCGGATACATCGCTGACGCTGATCCTTGCGTCGCCTTGCGCTATAAACTGCTCTTTTATTAACACGCTGACTACTTCGCGACGTAACCTCTATAAACAAAGATAGCATGATATTAAAAAAAATTGAAAAAACTGCCTCGTTGGTGTAATGGTCACAAGCGTTGCTACTGAGAATGCGGGTTCGATTCTCAGGTCGGGCTGGGTTCTCAGTAGTCTGGATTTGTCCAGTTGATAGCAATAGGCTCAAGACAATGTTGTAATTATAGTAACACCCGTATAAAAGGGATATTGGTGTTACTATAGTTACAACTCTGTCTAACCGTTCGGAGATTACACACGTGATGTTATATTTTCATATGTTCTGTTGGTTGAAACACTTGAGACCGCTCCTCTCAACATTGTCGGGCGCTGGTAGCAGTGAACGAGGGGTGCGGGGACAGCGGCGAGTCAGCCAGACAAACGGCCGAGCGATGGCAGCCACATCACACCAGTCAGCTGTTGCACGCCTCCACACACGACTGCGCTTGGGCGTTTTATTAACTTTTTTTGTTTACCTTTTAATTGACACCATTGTAATATCATCTTTTTCTACATTATACATACAGTCCCCTCTCCGTTTAATTTGCTCCACTACGAATACGAACTACCGTCACGGACATTGGTACTTCGAGCTGGATTTACACAATAATCACGATCTATCGACGCAGAAATTGGTCCTTCGAGCCGGATTTACATAACAACTACGATCTATCGTCACGGACATTGGTCCTTCGAGCCGGATTTACACAATAGAGTTGTGGATTAATGTATATAAAAAGTTGCATTATGAAAATATAACAAACCTCCCAAGCTATAATTTCGGTCGCATTCCTCGCTTCCGCTTTACTTTCGCCAGAAGCTTGCGCCAGGAGCTGCTGGTTGATGCATAGAGAGTAAACTTTGTTCTCATATCCATTTGTTAAGTTTACACCACATACTTGACAGCTGGCTGGAAAATACGGAGTAGGATTATCTTGAAAGAGGATAATGTTGAAAACGTTTTTGTTGCTAAATAAATGCTGAACAAGCTTTTATTGCCAATTCTATACTATTCTATACTAATATTATAAAGAGTAAAATTTGTGAGTTTGTATGTCGGCCATCTTCGGAACTGCTAATCCGATTCCGAAAATCTTTCAATAATGATAAGCTACAGTATTACCGAGTGTCATAATTTCAAGCGGAAAAAGTCGTAGGTAGAAGCTGATTAAAATAGAGTTCAAAATAGCGTGCAAGAAGTCATTCCCTGAGGTATGTGTTAGCGCATATTTGCACCCAAAACTTGGCTGCAAAGAAGCATTCAAGCAATACTTTGTTTCTGCTTGTGATGACTTTTGTTTTATTTTAGGACTAGCTTCTGCTCGTGACTTCGAAAATACCTTCCACACTACTACTCTGATTTTGCTTAGAATTCTTTCTGACTGCTCAAAGACTTTTCTTATTCAACTGGTAGTTCCAGAGATTACCGCATTCAAACAAACAAACAACTACAAACTTCAGCTCTATTATTAGTATAGTATAGTAGATCTAGATATATAATAGATGATGCAAGATATATCAAGGTCAGAAATTCTGCCTTTGTATATTCTTAGCATGATAGAAAGTCTTCAGGAATAAAGGCTTTATGTATGTTTTTTTTTTTAAATATGCAAAAACTAATTTAAAATACAGATATCTCAGACTCACTTTGTATATTCCACAGTTTCCTCGCCCACGGTCGAATCAATAGCACAATACGGCCAAATGGAGACTGAAACATATTCTCTCTAAACAATCTCACATCCAAACATTTTATATTGGACATTTCTTTTATATAATCATCTGCATGCATCTGATCTGTGTTTCTCTTTTCACTTGTAGACATATCCTGGTCTGTGGTCTTTGCATTGCCTTCCATTTCAATATCTTCGTCCGATGCGTCATTTTTGTGACCTTCTTCATCAGAAATGTTCTTTTGTTCTGTTTCCTGGTCTGCTGTTTGACCTTGGGGTACAAATGCAATACGAGCAGACTTTGATTTGTCATCAGTAATAATTTCCCCTCCAACGCGTTTGATGCCTCGTGCTCTGTCCTCGGCAGCTGTTGATGCAGAGACAAATGTTCTTTGCAGTTTGGTTTTTTTTTTGTCTTTATATTTTTGGCCAACCTGGAAGATTAAAGTTTTGAGTAACTATTGGAATATAACATAACATCACACCTCTATAAAGATAAAAGTTAGACAGAGGTGTACAGACGGCAGCACATCAAGCTATTACAATCTGTCAAATTTCTTTAATAGATTTTCAACATTATCGCTAAAGCATTAGGTTCAAAGTTGATTGGGAAAATTTGACAGTTTCAGGTAGCTTGATAATCTGACATTTGTACAGTAGCTAAACCCACATTTCGCCAGTTATGCGTAAGTCCCATGCAATATGGGGCGAGCCTATTGCCATCAACTGGGCACCTATCCAAACTCCGGGCTGCTACAAATCATATTGTATAAATTCATTGTTGTTAATGTTGTACAAACTGCAAGTTAACTTAGGACTGTGCTGTCGATAGCGAGAGCGGGGATCGGGAGGGGTTGCTCAGGTCTCAAATTAACTCTTGCGGGTTGGGTTGTAAAAGACATTCTGTTGTTTCTGCCAATTGTTATTAGATAATAGTATTGTTATGAAGTCAGCGTCAAAGCATTTATATTAATTAAGCCATTTACAGACACTTTTGAATTTTTGAGTCAGTCAGTATCTCTACTATATATCATGAATTTATCCAGTCATTTATTCAAATTAGGCTGAGAGTCAGCAGTGTTCGAACATCAAAATTACATAAGTCAGTTCCCCAAAACGGCTGCCCTCCTCCTAGTGCTTTCAGTGGGGAGAAGTGGCGCAACAAACTCCCCAGCAGCACAGCTGTCTGTTCACTTAGAAAAACTTATTTCTACAATAGTAGCATTGCTTTCAATGAGTATGTACAGAAAGTTATACTTCATAGTAATTTCACGAACACAATGTTTGGATAAAATACAGATATCATCACAAAACCAGGTAATGACGCATGAGTAGCAGGATACATAGGATACTCGAAAGTCATCATCTGCCTAGCCTTTTCCCAACTATGTTGGGGTCGGCTTCTAGTCTAACTGGATGCAGCTGAATACCAGTATTTTACATGCCTATCTGACCTCCACAACCCTGTTACTGGATAATAAAATACCCCTTAGTAAGACTGGTGGTCAGACTTTCGGGCTTCTGACTGTGAAAGATCCACTAATGACAACCGGGACCAAGAACTTTACGTGCTTTCTGAGGCACGGGGGTCTTGGTATGTAAAGATGGTCGCCTATCCACAGACCAACCGCGGCAAGCGTATGTAATCTGATCGATCCACCCGTGCGGCTGTTACAACTTAGTAAATTTCAGAATCAATCACGAGTCACGGCCGAAATGCGACGGAATTGCAGAACAATAAAAGAAATAATATTTTGAGGTTATGTTGTTGTTCCAATTGTTATTATTATTGTTTGTGGGTTATGTTTACCTCGAAAGATAGTTGAGCTATCTGTTGCATAACCGGCGCAGGATATCTACACCCCATAAACTCAATATTTGTGTAAACACGGGCCAAGCAAATTAATCTTTCTTCGGGGAAATTACTCTTCCATTTGTCCATGAAAGCTTTGCGTAGCTGCCAGTGTTCTTCGCATTCGTGTTCATCTCTGTATTTTTCAATATCCCAGTTCACGTCAAAGTCACCTGTTAAGTTATTTTTCGCAAAATCGCCTACTGTTTTGCCAGTGTGCATTGTCGTTTTGGAAAAAAATTCTCCGTCAAACAAAATCAAAAATTCAAAACATTGATTAGTGTTGCAAACATAAAGGTCAAATTTTATACTATACTATGTATTATAAAAAGTGAATCCAAAAGAAACATCAAAATTGGTTCATTAGTTTTTCAGAAAATTGCGGACATACAAACATACTATATTATATATAACATACGAGTCGAATACAGAACGTCCTTATAAGTAGTCGGTTAACAAGTAAGATTTTCAAAATAGTTGCCTCAAGCAAAGCAAAATCTAACTTGCCATTGCCAACATTTATCATAATATTGTAAAACAAACAAAGTCCCTCCACTGCATCTGTCAGTCCGAACGCGATAAACTGAAAAACTGCCAATTTTATATGGCTTACATTACGGAATGGATGGAGTGATTCATGAGGAAGGTTTAGGTGTATATTACAGGTTTTTGTTCATGGAAATAAGCCTCCCACTTCATCAAACTCAAACTCAAACTCAAAGCATTTATTTCAAATAAGCCAATTATAGGCACTTTTGAATTGTCAAGGGTCGGTCAGTCAGAAAGATGAAGCTAGTTGCCCATTCCAAAGCGTAGATCCCTGTGGAGAAGAACGGGCAAGAAACTCCACGGACACTCTTTTAAATCATAAAATTGTTACAAAAATCTTGATTACATCATTCATGTTGAAATTATACATGTGAGAACGATGCAGAAAGACGTGCACGTTAAAAGCGTCCGTACTAAAAAGAACAATTCATAAATTAAAATAAGCCGTGGCGGCTAAGAGATGACCAGTCCCTACTGACGGCGCCCGTTCACGAACATGACGTATGGATCAGCACCATTCAGCTCAACCATTTTGAAGGGAACCCAATGATCCAACACACACGCCACCATCAGCGAGACATTTGAGTGAGCATGACATACTCTCAGCTGCCAGGGCACATTCAAGTCAATTAAAGACGTACCCAGTAAATGGTAGCTTTATAGTTTAGGTACATAGTACTCACAGTTTATGCGCCCTTGTGGAGCAGGACCAGCGTTCAGCCAAGCATTTTTGTCAGCGATGTAATCCCCCAACTTATAATATGCTTGGCTGCATAGTGTGCGTTTTATGCAAGATTTGAATTTCGTTATCTGTTCAGATGTCGCTACTATCCAACATCCAAGAGTTTGACAGCTAAGTGTAACTATCCCTATACTTATTGTAAACAAGCGACTTCTTTTACACATAGTTAATTAATGTACAGACGCCAGCAGGTCAACCTACCCCAATCTGTCAAATTTCTTTGATAGATTTTCAACTCTGGCAAAAAAGAATAAGGTTCATATTCAATTGGGAAAATCTGATGGATTGGGGTAGCTTGATGTGCTGGCCTCTGTACCCCGTTGCGCAGCTGTCTTATAATAGTGCCACACTTCAAGTCTCATTCAAACATAGATCGTTTTCTTATGTGATTGACATTTTTAAGTAAACATAAACAAAACAATAGTGACTTATTTAGAGACGTTGTTAAGTGCTGCTACTTATGACGAGCTTTCAGTTGTTAACGTTATTGGCTAAATAATTTATTTTACTTTGCATAGTATTGATTTGCGAATGTCGTCCAACACTTGTGGGTTCGCGTTTTAGGTACATATTCTAATTCTTGCGACTGAATGACCGGCAGTGATCAGAAATATAAATATTCTTACTGAAATAGAAGTATTATGATAGCTTTTACCTGGCAATGAATTTTGCTTATGTCAAAAAATCTGCGTTCCGTTCCGTTGAAAGCAAAGAGTTTGTCTTTTTCAGCTAGTACTCTCCGTTAGCAGTATTGTTCTGTGGTTCTGTCACAGAATACCTAATAGTACTTCGTACAGAATGGCCACTCCCTACCCCGCGCTGACATCAGATACCGCACCTCACCCCGCATACCCGCGACATTATTGGCGGTTCATTAGCTCGGGGCGCTCACAAAGAACCGCAGCACTGTACTGCTGACACGAACACACAATTTTGCGATTTAAAAGTTTTATCTCAGTTTTAATCACGATGGTTCGATATTGTGATGCTTTTCCGAATTTGTATTTACTTAAATGTTTGTAAGATATCGCATTTTAATACCATGCGTTATAATAACCGATTATTTATAGTTAAGTAGGTCATTTAAACGAAAATATTTTAGTGTAAGCAATATTTAGCTAAGTACCTTATTTGCATGGGTATTTGCTCTGGGATAGCAACATTTAGTGAAGTGGAACTGATGACGAAGACCACAGATGGCCACCGGGACTACTTAATAATAAGTATTTCACAGGTTGCGATTCGATTAGGTACTTTAATATGTTTGCTAAGCACAATTTATGCTCATCACAATGCGAATGGTGAAATGGAGCTGATGATGGAGTACCAAGAGAACTCCTCAACAATTAACGTCCCTGCATCGGGAAAAGCAATATTTTGTACAAGGCGATGAGCAAGTTGACATTAGGCTATTGTAACTTAGATACTTTATAAACAGACCCACTAAAAAGCGAGAAATAAAAACTTTTTAGCAAAAAAAAAAACCGACTTCCAAAAAAACACTAAGTACAAAGTGAAAAATAACTTTAATTTCGTAAGTCGGTGGCAATAAACTAAAATACAGATCCAAAGACACCGACTTCCGAAATTAAAGTTATTGTTACAAAGTTTTACATTTATTACTTAACTATTATAATATTATTTTTATTTCATTACGAACCCGACTAATTAGATAAACAATCAAACTAGTCCTTTCTAGTCGCGTCGTCGTCGTTCCCGCCATTTTTTTTACGCTCCGCACGACCACCAACCCTACTAGAGTTTACGCACACATTTGCACGTGTACCAACATCATTTGGCTATGTAGTAGTAGTAGGTACTGGTAATTATTTTGCGCGCGTTGTACGGAGTGTCCGGGGTGTGGTTCTGTGCTAGTACAGATTACTACGGAAAAATTATACTAAAATCTTGGTTTCTTGGAAATGCAATAAATCATCATCATCGATGAATATTGATTAATTTCAAAAACGGGGAGTGCTTACATTCTCTTTGAGCGGTGCCGAACTGCCGATGGCCGGTTATTATAAACAAAATCTTGAATTTCATTCTGGTTGACGGTTGAAGCACAAAATACAAAAAGTAGTTGAAGGTAGGTAAGTTTTTTGATGAAAACAAAATTAATAAAGAAATGTTCAAATTTAATAGAGATTTAGAGCCGCATTCTCAGCATTCTGTAAGTGTATTTTTGTTAAAACTTTCAGAATATTTATTTATATATTCTTTGAATGCCTGAAGATTTTAACGTGTCTTTGTATAACTTTTTTCTTGCCATGAATAATTTCTAATCATAAATTAGAAACAGCCGAAAGCAGTAAAGTAATTATTGATAACGCCGGCAAAATGTCTTTCGAAACTACCGAAGTTTCACCGATTAACAATAAAAACAAAGAGAATTCCGAGATTTTTGATGATCCCATGGTATCTGATGATAGCTGCATTGATAAAGATGTTTATATGAGGAAGGATGAGAATAGCCAGTCTTTTACTGTCGAATTACTACCTGTGGCGGTAACTGAGGAAATTCCGCCTAAATATAACACATCATGCTCAGAAGTTCTTACTTTTGCATCTCCAATGAGAAAAAAACGAAAACTTCCAATTCCAACCTTCGACGAACTACTACAAAAATTGCATGTGAACGTATTGGTTATGAATTTAACAAAATTACTGCTTTTTTTGGAAAGTAACAACAAGGAATTGACTTTTCCTTTTGTTCTGAAAGATTATGAAGAGTTTTTTGAAATAATAGTGCAGGACATCAACATTTTGAAATCAAAGAGTTTGAATGCCGATTACAGAGATATATGTGATAAAATAATAGTAGCTGCGACCGGTTACTTGCTTACTTGTGTCTATGAATATAATCAGGATTTCCAAAAGTGAGTTACTAAGATATTGTTCAAAATTTTAACATATGTATGTTAGATTAAATACTATGTCTAAAAATTCTTGTCTATTGTTAAATTCAGATAAATTTGCATGTAAGTGGACTCCATTATTCGCACTTAATTACATGTAATCATTCTGCCTAGTGTTCTCCCAACTGTGATGGGACTGGCTTCTAGTCTAACTAGATGCAGCTGAATAGCAGCTGTCTATCTGACCACCATAACCCAGTTATGAGACCCTTGGTAAGACTGCTTGTCAGAGTTTTTGGGCTTCTGACTACTCGTAATGACGCATGGAGAGTCTCGATATAGCATAGATGGTCACCTATTCACGAACCGACCCCAGCAAGCATAGCTTAACCTTTAATCAACCCAGGCGGCTATTATCATTTACTCACGAGTCCCTTAGCACAAGCGCTTAGTTGCATGCAGATTTAGTATTTTATTTATTTATTAGAAATTATAAATTTGCAAAAATGTTATATTTTGTGCCTACCTAACTTTTGTTCTCTTTATTTACAGAATAGTCATGGTGATCAAAAAAGAACATAATAATATGATGGATCAGTCTGAAAACAGAATATCTTCATTTTCTTGGTGAGTTATATTAGCTATTTATTTGAAAGTGATAGTTAGTCTTTTCTAACTTGGTAGGTTGGTCTTATTCATCATTCATGCAGCACACAGTTTGCGGACAGAAAAAGAAAGAAAATAAAATGATTTGATCTAGATTTAGGCATATCATGCCGCATTCCAGAAGTTGTAGCATTGGAAGGCCTCCCACTAGGCAGACCGATGACCTTGTGAATACTGCAGGAACCAGCTGGATGCGAAAACCAGAGAACCAGTTTAAAGATGTGGTGCTTGGGTGGGGGCCTATGTCCAGGTGTGGATGTCTGTCAGCTGAAATGATGATGATGAATGAGGATAAAGCAGACAATATAGTTTTCTGTTTGCATTGATGTCAGCTATCGATTTATATGTATAGGTATCAGGCGTGGCCGCCATTTTGAAAAAAAAAAATGGCACGACGGTAGGTATGCCAGGCTCCATATAAGTCTTCAATCCCCTTTCTCCATTTATATCAGTAACTAGCTGACCCAGCGAACTTCATATTGCCTCAGTATCAATAAATGAAATCAGTCAATCTGAGATATCATTAAAAAAGTCGCTCCATACAAAATGTATGTGAAAATGAATTATTTTCACTATATGTTGTTTTGTGAATTTTTCCCTTGTTTTAGGGTCGAGACAAATCAGAGATCATAAAAAATCGGTCCACCCATTTTTGAGTTATAAATGACTAGCTTTTGCCCGCGGCTTCGCTCGCGTTAAATTCGGGGTAACAAGGTTAAAACAAAAAAAAATCCCTTCACTTAAATAATCACGTCAATTCGTCGCTCCGTTTTGCCGTGAAAGCCGGACAAACAAACAGACACACACACTACATTTATAATATTAAATATGGATCTAACTAACCCGACATTGTTTTATTTATATAGATTTGTATGGTGTACAATTGTACAGAGGCCAGCACATCAAGCTACCCCAATCTGTCAGATTTTCCCAATTGAATATGAACCTTATTCCTTTGTGCTAAAGTTGAAAAATCTGTCAAAGTAATTTGACAGATTGGGGTAGGTTGACCTGCTGGCGTCTGTACATAATAAAGAGTATACAATTCTATCCTTTCAGGTCTATGGAGAGCGCAATGCTGTCATCTCAGACATCAAGCGAAGTAGACAACTCCAAAGTACTGAGCAGGTCACCATCTCCTAGCCATATATCTAGCGGTTTCAAATTACACTGCCTCCGCACAGCAGTAGCATTCATAAAGAATGACATCAAAAATACAGAAGAATTTCTTGAATTGAGTTTGGAACAAGCACACTTCATTCAATTGTTACTTGAAAGCGTCATAGCTTTCACGGAATTTGATAGTAATTTGGCAATTAAAGACTTGTACAGAGCTTTGTGGGAGGCCGTCCGAATTTATCGCTTGAAATACGAATTTAAGATTAAGTGTGAAGAAAGTTCGGGTGGAAAAAAGTAAGTTTACCTCATAGTACTACTCGTTTTTTACGACCAATTTTATACTGAACTGACTGTTGCCCGCGGCTTTGCCCGCTCGCATGTCGGATATTATACCACCTGTTCAATAAATCATCATTTAGAAGAGTTATGTCAGACTGATACCGGCTGAACTAGCATTGATAGATCTGAGGAGTGAGAGAGGCATCTTGACTACTTTAATTATTGATCGCAAAAGCCTTGGTTTCAATTTCGGAATTGTCTATGTCAAGAAGCTGATTGACATTTGACAGTTCTCGGATAACTATTATTTTTATTTTCCCTGGTAAAATTACAAAATTATTGTAGGTATTCTAAATAAATTTCTCACTTGATCCTTTGATACTTGTTACATTACCTTCGTTTTTCCGAATAAAGTCGCAGACGCATTTTTTACTATTATTACAAGTGTTAGAGCTAAGGTGTAACATTCCGAAAGGGTTACCGCTACCCCGGAACACAAAGGGCTAAGGAAGGAACACGGGTGGGTTTTAGTCAGTAAGAGTCTGACACTCCCTTCTGCTCCACCCAGAGCGGGAGGGGTCATTGGATGATTTCCCATCCACACAAAAAAAAAAAAAAAAGGTGTAACATTTTACACTTATTAATTATTGTAAAGAGAAAAGATTTGCTTTTTTGTATGTTTGTCTCTTTTTGGACTTCCCCTCTACTGGAGCAGCTTACGCCCAGTTATCTTATGCACTGAGGAACAACTATTTTTGGTATGATTTTTAGCTTGTTTATAATTACTTTTCGAAAATAACGCCACATTTAACAATTTTTCTACACTAATATTATAAAGAGGAACGATTTGTTTGTTTGAAATGAATAGGCTCCGAAACTACTGGACCGATTTAAAAAAAATATTTTTGTGTTGGATAGTCCATTTATCGAGGAATGCTATAGGCAGTGTCTCCAGTCTCCAGGTAATGTGTGTGAAGTTTCCCCAGATCAGGTTTAAATTTTTCTCAAAAAGATACCTTTTTCCTAAAATTTTCCCCAAAATAATTTTGTATCTTAAATTATGACATAAATCTATTGTGAAAATTAAATTGCCCTTGTATTTTATTATTAACTAACTGCGTCCCGCGGTTTGTCCGCGGAAATGAGATTTTCCTTTTTATCCCAATGTTGCCGTGGGAATATTGGAATTAAAATTAGCCTATTTTACGCCCAGTGGCCTCAGCTACCTACTAGTGAACGTCCCGTCAAAATCGGTCCAGCCGTTTCGGAGATTACCTGGAACAAACACAAACAAAAATTTTAAAAAAAATTATTTGCTGTAGGTATCAGTTGTATTCTCATATAAATCTCGAAATAAGTACTTAGTTAATTTGATATTACAAACAGAATTGATTTGACATCCTCTAAAAAAAATACACAGTTTTCATCTAAGTATTTACTATAATCAAAATTACATTCATCTACATTAACTTTCAATTACGACGATTTCAATTACGACACAGAGAAAAAAATCTTAGATTTTTTTTAAATGTTAGTCACAGAATTAGAAATGTGTACACATTTCTATTTCTGTGCAGCGCCAAAACAAAATGTGTTCCTCAAAATTTTTCCTACAGTTTTCATTTCCCCAAAACTTCTCCAAAATTTTTATTTTTCCCTAATATGGGGAAAAAACCCCCAATCTGGAGACACTGGCTATAGGCTATATTATAATATCACGCTACAAATACATAATAGGAGCGTCGCACCAATGAAAACTTGCAAAAACGGGAAAAATTATTCCTTTTGAGAGCTTCCGTTGCGTGCGTAAACGGTTAAAGTTACGCAAAAATAATGTATGACGGAATTGTTCCCCCTTAAAAGTTCTAAAAAAAGTCCGCGACATCATATGTCTATCTTTTAAGGTTGACTCACTATAACCTTTTTTATGATAGTCAAATTTGTTCTAAAATAATGCAATAATTGCGAAGGTGTTTTTATAAACATGATATTAATCCTTATCCAAATAAATACGTTATTCATCATAAGTATTTAATTTTGAACAAAATTGCCCTTGACATCTTTTGATTTCAATGAATATCTTAGGAGATATCATAGTTTTAAAATAAATCAGCGCGGCCGCCGCGCACCGTTTTTTTTTTCTAGATATGACCACTCGCATATGTGCAACTCATGGAGGTTGCCAAACTGCTTAACCGGACTATCCTGTGGTGGCCAAAAATGACTTGAAGGCCAACCAGCCAGGGCTTACAAACTAAGGATTTATATTTAAATAACACTAAAGGCGCACCCCCTGTGAGGTTCGAGCCTCGGCTTAGTGCGTCATTGGCCCCGCTTCTGTTGTTCACAAACTAAATTAAATTTAAGTTCAGTGCATCTTTTTCTTTCTATTTCATTATGAAAAGGACAGAAGATAAATATTAGTTTAGTCCTGTCAAATTAGATAATCCATAGACAAGATTAGACGTGATTAAAAAATTTCCTACTAAAAATACGTCAATTTACGTCAGGCGCCGACTAATTTGACAGGACTAAACTAATATTTATCTTCTGTCCTTTTCATAGTGAAATAGAAAGAAAAAGATGCACTGAACTTAAATTTAGTTTAGTTTGTAAACAACAGAATCGGGGCCATTGAAGGGAGGGCTTGCTGCCCTCCCTTCAATGGCCCCGATTCTGTTGGGTCAGGCTGGGTCGGATTATTATTTGGGGAATTTAAAGCTACTTGCTCAGCGACGCGGGCTGGCTTTAACCGGTAGCTGTGCGAGGTTTACTATATATACATATTTCCACTCTTACTGATCACATAGCATGATGTACCTAAAATAGCTTCTTAAAGCACACACGGCTCCACATCAAGCTATACATTCCCAGTTTTAACTGACCTTGCATTGTATAGGTTTTTCGTACAATCAGAAGTCAGCTTATACTGGTTATATGGCTTGATGTGTAGCCGTGCGTATTAAGTAATAATCTTAAAATAATGGAATATATTTTAGTAGTATAGTAGGTTTTTCCTCAAATTAACGCGGGTGAAACCGCGGGGTACTGCTAGTTTTTTATAAATCGGAAAACTGACTGCCTCGCTGGTCTAGTGGTCATAAGCGATACTGCTGAGCATGAGGTCCTGGGTTCAATTCCTCGGTCAGGCAAAAGGTTATTGGGTTTTTCCATCTGGAATTCTTCAGTAGCAGCCCAGAGTCTGGATTCGTGTCCAGCTGATGGAAATGAGCTCGCTCCCTATTGGGACTTAAACATAATTGTCGAAATGTGGGTGTAGTATAGGTACACGTCTGCTTAACCCTTCGGCGAATGCAGGTGTGATGTTGTGTTACGTTTTATAATATAAAACGAAAAAATAACTTAGTGTTGTTTAATTACAGGAATTTGTTGTTTGAAAAAGTACCAAAAAAGAAACCGACTGCCGTCAGTTCAAAACAGATAATGTAAGTATTACTACACTTATTAGTATTACTATATTTTGTTTCATCCATCAAACTATTTGTTGTTCTGATAAACTAATCCAGAATTTTTGTCTTCAGGAAACCAGAGACAGATGTCCCAAAGGCAGAGGCCTTAAAGCCAGAAGCCTCAAAACCAGTGGCCTTAAAGCCAGAGGCCTCAAAACCAGTGGCCCCAAAGCCTGTGGCCTCAAAACCAGAGCCCTCAAAGTCAGAACCTTGGTTTCCAGTGCCAGAGATGCCAAAATTACCATGCCTCAATCAAAACCCCACATGCGTTACAAAACGCATGTTAAACAGGAAAATTAAGATTGAGAATGAGTATCTTTTCATCAAAAGACTACCCTCTAAGTTCATTTCTGACGCTCTAATTATCATCCGTGATTTTTTATTAGACGAGGACAGACATAAATTAGTATTGGTGCCAAAAACTCATACTGAACTAGATTTTTATAGAAATTGCCTCAACTGGTGTCGGACTACTTTTGTTGTGTCCAAGTTTGGCAACGAATTTCAAGAGATGCATTATCAAATTTCTTGTCTATTACATCATGTGAATTGTACCGTAAATAAGGGTAGTTCTAACAAGATAAATGAAACAACTGGAATTAAGTAAGTTTATGGTTTGTATTTCTTTTTAGGGATCCAACGGGACCATATTATTAAGGCTCCGCTGTCCGTACTGGGAACCTGTGTATTTAAGCAAACATCCTTACACTTAAAGTAGGGAAGTGAAAATGTATTTTTAGAAAAATAACTTTATTACCCACACGTAGAGTTCAGTTTGCGCTAGAACTTCAAAACCAAATCATTTAGTCGAAGTTATCACTTTTTGTACGTCAAAATTACATAAGACGGTCCCCCAGAACGCCAGCCCTTCACCATTTCCCAGTGCTTGGAAGAAGGTGCAACAAACTCCCCAGAAGTTCAAATTGTTTAATTAATTTAAAATGTGTCAGTATTCATTTAAGGACGAATTACGCGCGTAAAACACCTTGTATAGTCTTGCACCACGCTATGTGTTATGCAAGAATTAATGACGTAATAAAATGGCGCCCAATTGGGACAAATAAAAGGAGTACTTCTAGCTTTATATACAGGATGTAAAAACACCCATCACATAGCCGTCCACTACGCATTATGTACATCAAACTATTGCACAAAAATAATTGCTACTTTTATTATTGGTGTAAATATTTTCTGTTTGCAGTAGTGCGCAATGTAACACACGCAGCACATTGTGCTTATGGGTGCATGCAACGGTACAGGTACCGACCCCTGCGTCATGGGGGTATTTAAAGTTGTGTTATACTTATAACATTAAAAACTCGATTTCGTAAAAAAAAAAGTCAGTAAAAAAGTTCAAAGTTTGCATGACCTTCAATATCTCCGTAACTAAAAGTTTCCCAGGTATAGTCCAATACAAAAAAAAATATTAGAATAACGAGGAGTACAAGTGATTCTCGGCTTCGTTAAGCTTTTTACACCCATTATACTCACAAGTTTTCTGAGCTGAATTTATTAAAAAAATAATATCGTTTATTTCAGACTAGGTATCTTTGTCCACATATTGAAATAATATAATATTTATAGGCGATCAATTTTGAATTTATTGCTATAATGAATATACGAAAGAATGCGAATCAGCAAATTTTGATAGCGAATATTTTAAAATCTGTGTGCCGTGATTTCTTTCAGTAACAACAATATCAAATTCTTATTTCAAGCGAATTTATCCGGCAGTCGACATAATGGCTGAGCTGGCTAAAATTATTTTTAAATTGTTATAGGGAAGTAAGCTACATAAAAGAGCAGAAACATATACCTATCGTGGCCATGCCTGAAGCAGCACAGAGGTAAGTTTATAAACCCTATTACCCTAGACTATATTTAGAGCCCGATGTATAGGTGATGTTATTTTTAATAGTTAAAATCACAGATACACCTAGATAACGCAATAGGAACTACTACGCGTGCCAAAAATCGTACCAACTTTCGTTAAAAAAAATCGTAAGCCAGCACTAACGCGTTCTGTCCTGTGTACTGATGGCTGGGTGAGTGTGAGTGAGAAAGAGGGCTTGTGACGTCATAGTAGGTAGTCGAAAAAATGGCACGCTTGGTTTTCATACAGATCGTGATACTTGCATTATCTAGGTTATCTATATCTGTGGTAGGTACAGAGAGTGAGAGGGAGACATACAAATAAGAGCACAATTTTTTGTTATAATTATGTTTTTTTATTTTTTATTTAGTACACCCAAGAACAAGAAAGTTAATATACAAAATGCTATACGGTTAGCGGAAACAGATAACATTAAGTTAGAGACAGTTATTAACTTAAGTCAAAGGTATGGCAACACTGCCGTCAAATAAAGATTGCTTTGAAAAAAATATTATATTGCTTATGATATATATTTTTTTTTATTTATTCATTTTTGTTTTTTTTTTATTTAGCTTAAGAAATAAAAAGAAAAATAAAAAGAAGGAAAAATCCAAATTAAAAGCAGCAAGGTATGATTTCCTTTTACAACATATACGTTATGTTTACCGCAAATAATAGTAAATTGTACAACTAGTGCATAAAGGAAGCCATTATACCCCGAGGCGTTTATATAATTTTGCAATATTTTTGAACAGTGAAAATACTGTTAAGTACTTTATGCCTCTTTCATTTTCTCGCCATCGAAATGAAAAGCTCAGTGTATAATAACTCTGGCATAAAAGAGCCATTTTACCCCTCGACTTACTATCCACCTTCGCCTACGGCTTGAGTGGATTTAAACGTCTCGGGATAAAATGGCTTCTTTTATGCACTAGTTGTACAATCTACTATTATTCTTTCTGTTCATTCTAAAAATCGCTCTCAATTTGCCCCCTCAGTAAGGAAGCAACTGTCAAACCGCTGAATCAAGCCAATGCCTGGGCTGACGGCTCCAGCAGTAATTGTAGTAGTCGTGGGTCCAGCAGAGATAGATCTAAAGTAGCCGCGCAAGCTCAAAATGTTGCCAAGTAAGTTATAATGACATTAATTATACTCTTAAGATACAGGATAGGGTGGGGGTGGTGACGCTGTTTCCTACATTTTGGTCAAGTAGGTATTGAAATTTTGAAAAGAGTTGGTCCCATAGTGAAAGTTGTTCAGTTCGATGGTCTAACGGCCCATTCACGACTTCGGTCTTAGCGGCGAGCGGCGCGGCAGGCGGTGCGTTTTACACGCCACGTACCCTCAGTAGCGGCTAGTGGCAGCGGCCGAGGTGGACGTATTTAGGTAGTCAGAACGTGCTGAAAATTATGGCGTTATAAAAAATTATGGCGTTAAGAAAAATCCTTTCTGTGTTTAGAAAACAGTAAATTTTTAAAACAAGATATTCTTAATATGAGAGAAGGAGTGCACGAACTGAATAAAGATCGATATTTTTACAGAAAATATCCGGATAAGTTTTATGAGTACACAAGAATGAGTGTGGAAACATTTGATTATATTCTATACTTATACTCGGTATCTATTACCACCACAAAATCGTCTAAAATTTTTTGTTTATAAGTTCGCCGCCGAGTCCGTCACACCTACACCGCTATCCACGCCGCTCCGTCACACCTACACCGCTATCCACGCCGCTCTGTTTCGTGGCGTCGCACTCATTCGGTTATACTTTTGATTTCGCCGCTCCCCGCACCGCGCGCCGCTGCAGCGATTCGCTCCGACAAAACCGCGCGCGTTTTCGCTATGAGCGGCGACTAAAGCACCTCTGAAAGTTTTACGGGTCAATTTTTTAACACCTTATATATAAACAAGGCGTGATGTTATGGAATTATTCTAATACTAGCGACCCGCCCCGGCTTCGCACGGGTGCAATGCTGATACTAAATACACTACATTATACATATAAACCTTCCTCTTCAATCACTCTTATCTATTAAAAAAAAACCGCATCAAAATCCGTTGCGTAGTTTTAAAGATTTAAGCATACCTACATAGGGACGGAGAAAGCGACTTTGTTTTATACTATGTAGTGATAATAAGTAAATTATCGTTTCAGGAGACCTTTGAACGAGATCATCCAAAGCGCTAAGAACACTTTCCAGGGGACGCCGCGTGGTCGGCGCGGCGAGGAGATGGTCAGAAAGGAACAACTTAAAGAGGCCCTGTCTGTACCTGTTCAGAGCGATAAGGCTATGAGGTTAGTACCCCATACAGGGTCTTTTGGTCTGATGGGTATATGTTCGTGTAAAAAGTGTAATTATAATAACCGGGAACCTACCTGTTCACCCCTTAAAAAGTCGTGAACGGGAAAAAATGAATCTTATTAAAAAATAAAGAATAAAAGAGATTTAGTGTGAGAGACTGAGATAGTTTAGTACATCTTCCTTCTCTCTCGTTTAACGAAATGTGCCTAAACGTGACGCGTCCTTGAAATTTCACTAAATTCTTGTTCAATTATCGAATAGCCGCCTTAGAAGTTTCATTTCAAAAAACGACGGAATCATTTTTTGAAATTAAACTTCTAAGGCGGCTTAAAATCATAATAATGATGATTTTAAATGATCTCTGGGGCAACGCACACATATGTCGCGCGTAGTTTCGTGATTTTTTTTCTTCTATCTGCAATCGGCCCTTGAGCTTCAATCAGATTGGTTGTTTCTTCACTGGGCAGTTCGAGATTTTTCACACCCAGCGATGAGACATCTCGTTATTAGATTAATTTATCAGTGTTAATTAGATTGACACTATTCGATCTTTTTTAAGTCTGTAGGTAGGGTCTGAGGACTTTAGAAGTGTCACAGCGAGTTCATTTTTATGGCGTTGGAGTCTTTCCTTGTAGTTCTTGTAGGATCTTTCTACAACCTCCTTGATAGTTGGGATTTGTAGGTACTCAAGTACTTCAATGTTTTTTGTGAATCAAGGTATCGTGAAATTATGATTCAGTTTAATTAATTTAATAATTTTGTTTTATTGCTATTCGTTGTTGCCTGTAGTGACCTGTCTATATTTTTGTATTTAGTTGTAGTTTGTCTCTGATGAACACTTTAAATTACCAAGGCAGCATTTACTAAAAAATTAATGTGTTTTAAATGTAATTTCAGAATGATGCGTGGCATGGGCTGGAGTGGCGGTGCGCTAGGAGCAAGGGGCAATGGCATAACAGAACCTTTGAAGCCAACACTTGATCTAGTAAGTATAAGTATACACTTTCATCCACCTGGCGAGGTGCAGTGCTGACAGATTGAGTAAGGCTGTCACCGAGTGGTGTCCAAGGTCTGGAAAATGAAGTGTCTGTCGTGCGGCGGCGAGATGGGTGGACCACATTGTTACCATCGCGAATAGAACCTGGATGAAGCTGGCACAGGAGCGTGAGGATTGGCACATGAAAATAGAGGCCTATGATCAGCAGTAAGTGAAGTCGGGATACTCTCTACTCACTAAACTCAATGTCATACACGTCAAAGTTCAAATTCCAATGCAACCTAATTTAGGAACTGCTTTTATTATTACTCCGAGCTTGAACCAATTGTTCAATCAATTTTAACCTTTATTTACAGGCTAGAGGAGCTGGCTTAGGTCACAGTAGGAACGGACAATTTGAAACAATCGCGAAGAAACCAAGAGAATCAAAAACAGCCCCTGCCTTTATATCTGAAAACTCCAGCGCATCATTGGAAGCGGATAAAACGGAAACCGATGTCATAGTACAAAAGACGAAGCAGTTGCTACTCGAAAACCTTACACTTGATACAATAATGAAAACAATGGAATCCAATGTTGAGCTCCCGAAACCTAAAAAAGCGAATGTTGAGCCCCCAAAATCAACAACATCGAAAACTAAGCAACAAATACAACCGCTCACACTAAATGAATCTAGTAATGAGCTTCTAAAACCAGGAAATTCGAATTTGGAATACCACCTATCCTTTCGCCAAGAAATACTGCATAGCATTTTAGACTTATTAAATTCAGATGATACATTCAAAATATTGACTTATAAAAATAAAATATGTAAGAAACAAAGGAAATTCGTGGGAAACGCTATAAAGGCGATAAAAGGTAGAAATAACTATGGCATATTCCAAAAGGAGGAACATGATATTTATAGAGAAATTCAGGATAAATACAAGAAACTGCCCGAAGTTATCTTTGAGACGTTATATTCTTATGATTTCAAGTAAGTTGATGGTTTTGTTGAATCAAGTCAGCCTATCGCATTCCACTGATGGACATAGGCGTCTCCCAGACTTCACCACAACACCGTGTCCTCCGTCTTCCGCATTCAGTCTGTCCCAGCCACCTTTTTAATGTCGTCGGTCCATCTACCTTGGGGCCGTCCCACACTACACTTGCTGATTTTTGTTACATATTTAAATATCGCCTCTATGCTTGAATAACGTGATAAGCCCGACAATTCATTTTTTTAAATTTAATAGTTGAAACCGCCGTGACCGATTTTATTTTTCCAGAAAACGTGGTTTCTTTTGTGGGTGTAATAGCGAATCTATGAGTGAGAGGAAGATGCTCTCGAATTTCAGCGAAAACGTGACATATTCGCGACGATATCACTCTTTAAATTTTCAAGATAACCCATTATTGAAACAAAGACGCGATATATTTGAGTCATTATAGGTACCTACCTAATAACTGAATTTTGGAGGTTAGATAGGCTCACTCCATGTAAAATACTAGCATTCAGCTGGTTCCAGTTAGACTGGAAATCGAGTCCAACATAGTTGGGAAAAGACTATGCAGATGATCATGGATTTTACGTAAGGACCAGTGCTTCCAGATCCCAAAAGTAAAATTACAGTGGTGCGAGCTAAAAAATACAGGAGTTTCTAAAAACAATACAGTAGATTTCAAAATCGATTACAGTAAAATTACAGACAAACTTTGTTTACATATTGATAGATAAATAAGTCTAAAATACAGTAAATCTACTGTAATTACAGTGAATCTGGAAGCACTGGTAAGGACTAACAAAAATTTGGTAAACGTCTCGTTGATCTAGTGATCGCAACTGCTGAGCGTGAGGTCTTTTTGACTAACCTACGCTGTCCACTCCTTCCAGCTTTGATGGACCCTATCCAGCTCGTCCCACCATCTCCTACGTGGTTTGCCTCGACCCCGACTGTCTCAGGGCACCAGTTCTGTGCTATTTAGGCCCACAGTTCGTCTGGCATGTGGCAGACATGTCCTGCCCAGTTCCATTTAAGTTGAGCAGCCTTTAGAGCCACTTCAGCTAATAAGATTACAGTGGAGCGTCGATTATCCGAACGTCGCTCAACCGAACGACCGCTTATCCGAACTACTACGCCCGCTCGACCCGCGCGTGCCTCTCTCGCCTCCCGCGCTACAATGCTCGCGCACTTGTCAATTATAGGTAGTTCGATTATCCGAAAATACCGGTTTTCCGAACACCCACGTCCCCCAATTAGTTCGGATAATCGACGCTCTACTGTATATTATTTTAACCAAAACGTTTATACAGGGTTGCTTTTCAATGACCAGCCAAATTTAAGGATATGGTACAGACCATCCAACTAAACAACTCTCTCCATGGGACCAACATCGTAATCGCGAAAAATTTATCAACTGTTCCATAGAAAACTTCAATACCTACTCGACCTAAACGTATGAGACGGCTGGATTTTTATTCACGATTACGATGTTGGTGGAGAAAGTTGTTTAGTTTGATGTTCTGTACCACATCCTTAAATTTAGATGGTCATTGAAAAGTAACCCTGTATATGTTCTATACAACTCTACTTATACCTTTGATAATACAGGCGTTATGTTATCTAATATTCTTAACTTCATCATTTCAGGACAGTACAAATAAAAAAAAAGCTGCTAACTGAAATTGAGACACCAACACAGCAAGAATCACCGAGCATTACTCAATTATCACTCAAAGCAAGCACTGAAAAGATTTCGGAAGAAAACGTATACTCGTACATAATCTCATCCGGAACTAGCTATGAGACAGAAAGAGCTTATGAAGTACTGAAATTTAAAGTACTATTTCTTTTAAACATACTCAGTTTCGTCAAGTCATTCAATGAAGAAGTTGAGGTTACTTTTAATAAGGTTTTAAATGCAAAACAGCAGACTTACATTCAAAATGTGGTAGACGAAGTAAATATGAGGATAAAATTTGGGTCGTCGCCCGCTGAAAAAAAGTTGTGTGCAGAAATCAGGAATCATGTCAAAGATGCGTTCTTGGTGTCCATGTTTAATCATCAGTATACGTAAGTTTTTTTTCTTTCTTTGTAATATCTTTTAGTCAAGTACCTCCCGTCCAGTTGAGCAGTGGTGGCCCAGTTAAAAAGGCCGCGAATTTGTCTATGGCTTGGTAACGCATTAGAGATCTGAAGATTTCCATTGACGGCGGTGACCACTTACCATCAGGTAGGCCGCGATTTTGGATCCAAAGAGATTTAAGATATTTAGATGTGTTTGTTGCCATCCCATGACATAAACAAGGTAATGCTTCCTGCATAAAGGCATGATTAGGGCAGTGGCTGAACGAGTGGCTTCAGCGATATGGGTCGCCGGTTAGACGGATCAAAATTGCATCTCCACCCGTTGCATCTTCCATAACCGGAACCGTGCGGCTCCAATGAGTATTTTCCTAAGGAGACACCTAGCTTCTGAAACAAATTATTTGTACGAATGACGAGAAACTAAACGTTTCTTTCTACTTTCAGAGTTGTAACTCTCAACAAATATTTTCGATTCAAGCGGCTCAACAGACCAGACAACGCAGTTAAACGCACATGTGAAACTACAGTTAATCTCGACGCTTTCAGCAGCGAGACCTTCAGTAAACCTAAGTTAAACACAAATGAACCAACTGTTAAAGAAAATAATAACAAAAATGTTGAAATGAAGAGCAAAGTTGCTGAAAATAATAGTGCTTATGTCGCTATTGAAAATAATGCAGTAGCTTTACCAGAAGAACCGAAAGTTAACGAATTTGAACATAATGACAGTGACAGCAGTATTAACGAAGAAAATAATTATAACTGTACAGTACCTAAGCTACCTCTGGATGAAAAAGGCGTTAACATATCTAACTTTCTATATTTATATGATGAAGAAAAGACAGACACAGCTGGTGTTGAGAACAATAGTAATATTAATAATGATTCCGCCTCTATAAATAACTTAAATGTGATTGAACATAGTAATAAGAATAATATTGGTAACGGTAACGTAGTTATTGATAATAATGACAATCAAGTTATTGATATGAAAAGAGATGGTGGTAAAACTAAAAATAATGAAAAAGAAAACAACATGGTTGATACAGAAATGGCTGAATATGTGGTTTGCGTTGATTATACAGAAGAGGCAGTCGATAATGGAGATATGACAGTTGATATTAATAAAGAAAAAGAAGAAATTATTACAGACATTAAAAAAGATGGCGAGGAAATTGATCAAACAATGAAACATTCCGATATAGTTGTAGCCAATGATGTTATTGTAATTGTGAATCAACACAAAGAAATTGGTATTGATAATATTGACAAAATTATTGACGAGTCTCTTTTAAATACTGATGATACAATTGATCAAAACATAATAGTTACAGAAGATTCTGAATCGAATGATTGCACTGACACTATAGTAAAGGATGAAATACAAAATGATGACAATCCACATAAGAATGAAAAGGATATCAACGAAAATACAGATGTAATAATGAAAGAAATAGGTGATGAACCGATGGAAGTAATCAGTATTAAAGAAAAATCGTTAGAAGTAATCAACAAACAAGGCTCAGTGAAAGAAATTAACAAAGAAGAATCAGTGGGACTAATCAACCGAGGTGAACCAATGGAAGAAATTAACAAAGTCGAATCTTCAAAAGATGTAGAAGTTGCAATAATGGAAGAAGTAAATAGTAACAAACCAAGTGATGACCAAATTGTGAAAGGAGATCTAGAAATTAAGACTGATGGTGATATAATTTCAAAAGAAAAGTTAGTTTTAAGTGAAAACCTTTGTGATACTCATTCATTAGGACTAAGTCATGTAATATCTATGGGTACAGAAACAAATGTACACGATATCCATATCAGTAAGGATACAAAAATAAAAACTGTGCGTATAGTACATACTAATCATCCAATTGAAGAATTAAATAAAGAAAATATTAAGGAAATTCAAAGACATATTTCTAATTGCATATTCTTAGCTACACAGTTACCTTTACTGAAGTGTCATGGCGTCCAAAATGGCGCACTCATTTACAGTTGCCATAACAAAAATACTTACGATTGGCTCCAAAATACAATCAGTGTTGCCAGTTATGCAAAAGTGTTGAACACTAAAGAAGTAACAAAAATGGTTTTAAAATTTTACTGTTTCTTCGATTTTGATACTAAGGATTTGTTTAGGATGATTGAATGGTATAACCTGGAGTTATCTACCAAAGATTGGGTTGTCGAAAAGTCAGAAAAAGATGGTGATTCTGTTATTTTTATCGTTAGGATGGATAAGTTTTCAATTAAGTTTATACAAGCGTCGAACCTCGCGTTATTTGTAGGTATTGATAAAATTCAGTTCAGTCCCGTTTGGGAATGAATAAACTAATTTGAATCTAAGATTGTGTTTTATTTATCCTGTCGTCAAAGAGGACAGATCTTTACAGGGTCAAATTGAATTAGCTAGCGAACATCGACAGTCATCTCAGCATGCTCGGACGGAGATAGCGAGATGAGCTGAACTCCCACAAGAACTGGTCCTAAACCGAAAGTAGGGAGGACTTCGCACAGCAGAGACACATAAAAAGCTTTTTAATCTTTTGAGCGCCACTGTCTTCTATAGAAGACAATCATTTCGTGCCCTCCACGCCACGTCTTTTAACAATGGCCCCGATTCTGTTGTTCACAAACTAAACTAAATTTAAGTTCAGTGCATTTTTTCTTTCTATTTCAATATGAAAAGGACAGAAGATAAATATTAGTTTAGTCCTGTCAAATTAGCGCCTGACGAAAATTGACGTATTTTTAGTAGCTAATTTTTTAATCACGTCTAAACTTGTCTGGATTATCTAATTTGATGGGACTAAACTAATATTTATCTTCTGTCCTTTTCATATTGAAATAGAAAGAAAAAGATGAAATGAACTTAAATTTAGTTTAGTTTGTGAACAACAGAATCGGGGCCTGTTTTATTATCTAATTTGACAGGACTAAACTAATATTTATCTTCTGTCCTTTTCATAATGAAATAGAAAGAAAAAGATGCACTGAACTTAAATTTAATTTAGTTTCACAAACTAAACTAAATTGTCTATAATATAGACAATTTAGAGAACACACAAGAGACATATTATGTCTCTTGTGTGTTCTCTATGCGTATGCCGATTCAGCATCGCCGATCGCAGCGTGACTTTATTCTGTTGTGACGATTCCATTTCGTTCACTGACGGAAAGAATTTAGAGTTTTTACTTAAAGCATGCTAGGGCTAGGTTTTCCTAAATAAAAAAAAAACACATTTACAGTACAACAATCATTTATTTATTTAAAGTAAAGTCATAATAAAAGGAATAATGTCAAATCAGTACTTAAGTGAGTGCTTAGGCAGTGGCGTCCGGTGCTGGTCGCAGCCCCCTAATACTGAGATCGTACACCACTTCCTCAATCTTCTTCACGTCATATTTGAGAACGTCGAAGCGCTTGCGCAGGTGATCGTTCTTGAGGTTCAGTAACCTGAAAATAGGAAAAATTTACAATTAGCTGGAAAAAATATACGATTAAGAAAAATATACAATGGTGCCGATTCTGCTGTTCGGAAACTAAACTATATTTAAGTTCAGTGCATCTTTTTCTTTCTATTTCAAGATAAATTTTAATTTTTTTAAGATAAATTTTAGTTTGGTCATGTCAAATTAATCAGGGCCTGATGTAAATTAACGTAATTTTAGTAGGCAAGTTTTTAATCACGTCTAAACTTAGGAGTAAAACTTTTTACATTTTGCGATAACACACAAAACCGTTTTGACAAGACAAGTATGGGGAAACCTCATTTACCTGAACCCTGCATTTAACTCCATAACAAACTTGGATATCTGCAGAGGTTTATCATAGTCTCCCCGCGTCACTGAGTTCACTGCCAGGCGTGCCTGAAAACGATGAAATAAAAGGTAAAACTAAAAGTTGCTGAAAAGCAGGCTGATATGAAGTTTGTTGGCACTGTCGGACACTGATACAGTATTTGTATCTCACGAAGCGGCGCGCGCTTTGCTTGTGGTAACCAAGTGTACAAACACGTTGTGGATGTGTGCGTAAAGACGAGTAGCGTCAGCACACACTCATACACACTTCCGACTTCGACCGTGTTTCGGACCGTACCGAGAGCTCATGCACTTACACACACATTCACAGCGTATTAGTAAAAAACTTAAATTTATTGGCTAGTAAATTTAAGATTTTTGACTCAGCCTAGATCCAGCCAGTATATTAAGATTTTTATTAAAAATTATTTTTTTATATACTTAGGTAATCTAGGTAATACGTGCTGGTGTCCGCAATTCCACGTCAATGCGCGTATTTTGCATTCGGTTTTTTATACTAAGGGCTAAAAAAATATTTACTTACCAACTCTGAGCACAGCTGCAGCAGTCCATTGAGGTAGTCCTCTACATCCAGGTGGAAACCAGCGTTTTCAACCACGCTAACTGGAATTCAAATAAATGATAATAGATAAAACAATACAAAAAATTTCAAAGTAATACCTACCGAAAATATAACAGCATTCAGACACTGCAATACTGTATGGCGGCCCGTACACAGTCAATCTCGATCGCGATCCGCGCTCAAAATCAATGATCGCGATCCACGATCCGTACATTCACGATTCGTACAGACGCCAGCAGGTCAACCTACCCCAATCTGTCAAAATTCTTTGATAGATTTTCAACTTTAGCACAAAGGAATAAAGTTCATAATCAATTGGGAAAATCTGACAGATTGGGGTAGCTTGATGTGCTGGCCACCGTACATTATCAATCTGGATCGCGATCATTGATTTTGACCGCGGATCGCGATCGAGATTGACTGTGTACGGGCCGCCTATGGCTAGGCAATCGAATATTCCCGATCAGTAACTAACACCCCGTCGTCCACACTGTTAATGATCGGGAAAAAGTTTCGTTCGTCAATACTGTGGACGAGCGTAACTTTTTTTTTTAATCATAAACAATTAAAGTCTGTTCAAGTATTTCCATATACTTAAAGAAATATCAATTCTATGCTACTGTAACTTAATTTGAATTCAGAATGACTAAAAGTACTAAAACTTCTGTATATATCATAAAAATGTTTGAATTAGTAGCACAAAAATACATAAATTTGTTTACATTATTGGAAATTAAACGTAAACGCAGTATAGGTCACAAACTGGCAATTGTTAACCAATGGCCCCGATTCTCATATTCACAAACTAAACTAAATTTAAGTTCAGTGTATCTTTTTCTTTCTATTTAAATATGAAAAGGACAGAAGATAAACATTAGTTTAGTCCAGTCAAATGAAAAAGATGCATTGAACATAAATTTAGTTTAGTTTGTGAACAACAGAATTGGGGCCATTGTTTGCAGTTTGCACTATTGATGTGCGTCATCCTCTTATCAAAGTAGTTTTTGGAGGAGTAAACAGGAATACTGGTAAAGAATATGAGAGTACCGGGAGCAGTGGATGTTGCATGAAGAATTCACCAAAAGAGATAAGTAACCAGGTTCGTTGGATATAGTTGATGTTAAGTAAGAAACAGATGGATGTTTCTGAATTAAATTCAATTTGATAATTAAAATAATTCGATAAATTTACTGTTTGTTTTGTATTAACTAATTCAACGACATACCCTTACCTGTTTGGACCTTAACAAAAAAAATATATATATACAAGGTGTAACATAATTAACGCAAGACCTCATACACCCCAATTAGTGTATCGAGTTAAAAGCATAATACAATGACCAAAACTTATTTTTTTAAAGCTTGCTATTTTTATTAAGAAAATCGTGATGACACTAGCATTACTTTATGCATTTAAAATTGAGTCTTATTGCCTTAAAATAAGGTTTAATTTTATTTGGCTTAATCGGCGGTTAGTATGAAAAAATACATAATTTTTGAAAAAATACCTACATATATTAAAAGTTACTGAAATCGATTCAGTAATAAATTATGAACAAACTACTTTCAGGACTTGCGTTTATTCTGTTACACCTTGTTTATATGGTAACTTACTGCCTAACACCTCAGCAACAGTTTCATGAGTAGCGAGAATTCCAGTTTCCAGCCATACAGTGAGTGCAATCAGAAAACAGTACCTCTGCGTCATGTTACGCCAGTGTTCCTGATATCTGGAGAAATCAAAATAAAGATTAGATATATGTATGGTACCATACAAGAATAAAAACATTAGGTTTATACACAACACATATAGGTTTATAAATCAATTGTAAAAACATTAATCAAAATGCTAATAATATAATATTCAATATTTAATATATATATTAATTAATTTAATAAAATATTTGAATATGTATGTATTTGCTTTGAGCTAAAAGATACCCGCATTGTGTCACCCCTTGTAAAATTTCTATGTAACTAGCTGACCCCGCAAATGTCGTTTTGCAAAAAAAAAAAAAAGGGTATGAAAAATAGATGTTGGCCGATTCTCAGACCTACCCAATATGCACACAAAATTTCATACAAATCGTTCCAGCCGTTTCGGAGGAGTTTAACCACAAACACCGCGACACGAGAATTTTATATATTAAGACTAGCTGACGGCGCAAACGTCGTTTTGAAAAAAAAAAAATGGTTGCAGATTCTCAGACCTACCCGATATGCACACAAAATTTCATACAAATCGGTCCAGCCGTTTCGGAGGAGTATGGTAACTAACACTGTGACATGAGAATTTTATATATTAGAAGATTAATATGGTGTGCCCAATAAAGAGTATTCTACCTAACTATTGAATTGTAATTACAAAATCATTGATGAAAATAAAATTGTGGTCATAAAATTAACCACAAAATGTTGAACAAAAACATAGGTACAGTCTGCGAGGTGTAAGCGGAGCTTTGCATTTGTGTGAGTGCACCTCAGGCTGATTGCCAAAAGGCAGTATAAACCGGTTTAAACCAAGCAAAGGACGCATCGCGCTCTAGGCTGACTTCACACCTACACTATCTATGTTCACTCAAAAAAATGCAAAGCTCAGCTTAGGCCTCGTGGACTGTATTTAAGGTAATTTAAAATTAGAATTTTCGATTTAATTATTCAAATAATCAAATTGAAGCACTGAATTAGTAAATGCCACAACAATCAATTTGTTTACAATTTCATCACACACTTTTGAAACAGAGCATAGACCGTGTTAGGGTCAGCGCAGACAGAGAGGAGCGCAGTGGAGAATTTAATTAAGGCACTCGAAAATCAACTTTAAAATTATTGAAATAAAGTGAATATAAGCTTGAACCTGACAAAAAATGCTCGCGCGTCCTCGAGGATATGCGGGAAGGCACACGCACGCTTATTTCAATAATTTTAAAGTTGATTTTCGAGTGCCTTAATAAAATCCTTTCCGCTGCACTCCTTTCTGTCTGCGCTGACCCTTAAGGAGTACTATGAAAATAAAACAATATTCACTATACTTGTAGTAGTCGTTGGGGGGTAGAGTCTCCTTCAGTTTCGCGTAACCTTCTCGTGCTTTATCGAACAAATCCCTTGCTTTTTTACAGGCTGGTATCACTGTAATAACATGTAACATTAGTAAAATGGAATACTTGTGGTCCTGGTTTTTGTTTAATTATCGTTAATGCTTACTGGCTGCTTCATTGTGGTGAATAACTTGGAGGACTGTGGTCGCTTCGCGCGATATTTGACCAACATCTTTGCAGATGTTCCGAATAACCTATGAGCGTGTTAAAATTAATTAATTACTGTAGTTATTTCGGTGGCAATAGAGACAAAAACATTATAAATAGACAAGAAACATGTACATAATCAAAGTTGTTTGTTTATTTTGATGGGTTTCACATTAAAACGGAACGAAAATATAAATTATGGAGCCAAAAAGTTTTTGCATCTAAAATTTACAATCTACCTCTCGTATTTCTTGATCCACGTCGATATTTCGTTGGAATTCCGAGAAAATTGTGTTTATTACGTGATTTTCACACATTTTTGCAAATTTTTATTGTATTATTATTGGAAAAAAGCGATAAAAACAATATTCTTGACAGCAAGTACATTGGAATTGAAAGAAGTAGAGGCCGCATTCCGAATTAGAATCGCTCACAGCACTCACAATACTCACATCATCTCACATTCACATGCGTTCCGATTTAGAATTTTAGATATTACGATTAACAGCTATCAATTCAGAATGCTCGTGACTGTCAACAATTCAGAATTTCAGAACGCTCGTGAACGCGCTCACGGTGTTCATTCAATGTCAAAACGATATTCCAGTATTTCTTTGTGTATGTAGGTACAGAGGCCAGCACATCAAGCTACCCCAATCTGTCTTTCCCGGTTGAAGATGAACCTTATTTCTTAGTACCTAGTAAAGTTGAAAATCTATCAAAGAAATTTGACAGATTGGGGTAGCTTGATGTGCTGGCCTCTGTACATTACCTAAACACTAAAAATTTCTTCTTTGTTTTAGGTTTGGTGGCAACTGTAGCCAGAAGATCCAGAAGCACAATTCCGTAAATGCCGCGTTAGTCTAAACTCAAGATGCGTCTCAAAACAAACCAGCAAACTGCCACTTTTGTCAGCGCTCACGGTGATTTCGTTTTAGGTCATGGTTGGCACTATCGCAAAATGGCGCATGTCATGACGTCATCTATTATTATTCATGGGACATCGTTATCGCGCTCTCGCTAATTCGGTAGGAGTTAAGGGGCCGTGCACGAAATTGGCGGATTTTGATCAATTTTGTTCATTCGTTGTGGGAAAGGGAAAGAAAATTTAAACAAAATTATTTGTGAATTGAAGAGTTTAGTTTTTTTTTTTTTTTGTGGATGGGAAATCATCCAATGACCCCTCCCGCTCTGGGTGGAGCAGAAGGGAGTGTCAGACTCTTACTGACTAAAACCCACCCATGTTCCTTCCTTAGCCCTTTGTGTTCCGGGGTAGCGGTAACCCTTTCGGACAATCCCGCTGCCCCGGCAGGCTTCGGCCCTTTCGGGCCCCTTCCTTATGCTGACATCTCTTTGAGGCGCGCGTGGAACACGTACGCGCCGTCCGGCACGGGCCTGGTCCTGATCGGACGGAGAGTTACCCATTACTCTCCGCCCGCAGGCCCGCGCCTACGGTGGCCGGGAGTCGTCTCGCGGCTCCCGACTAGGGTTGCAACGATATATCGAAAATTCGATTAATATCGATATATCGTCGCTCAAAAATATCGATATTTATCGATATCGAACAACCACTGATATCGATGTATTAATATCGGAAAATCTGAATATATCGATGTCAAATATCGAAAGGGCCGCGTTAAATAAGACACCCACAAAATCGGGTAAAATTATGTAACTGGCAACACTGAGCGTACTCTCGCGCAACTTCACTACGTCACGGTGCAATGCAATCAAACGAACGATACGCAGCCAACTTCGGACTGAATGCGACTTGCGACTCTGTGCAGTGTGCAGTGTGTTTTTTCGTTTTGTTTGTTAATTTGTTGCTGTTTGCTGTGCAAAATTGCATTTACGATATGAAAAGGAGCAGATTGTGGTCATTTTTTAAAAAAGAAGGCGCTAGCGATGCGGTTTGCACTATCTGTAACAAAAAAATTAAAACTTGTGGAAATACAACAAATCTAGCGTCACATATGAAATACAAACACCCCGAAGAGATTGATGATTCTGACAAATCTGCTAATAAATCACAACGGTAAGTCTAAATTATACCTACCTATAATCATCATTTCGTGTTAGATCATCGCCTTGAAATTACAATGAATTTTGGTTACTTAGATTTATTTTTTGGCATTTCTAGATATGGTGGTTATATTTTAAGAGGAACATCTTGTTTCTTTGTAGATACCTACCTTGATCAAAAATAAAAGTGGATTTTATGTTAAAGCGAATGAATAATCCTTTGACTAGGGATGCAAAGTCTATAAATATCGATATCGATACATATCGCAAAAGTCGATAACATTATTATAATGGTACATGCAAATTATTCGAATCGTTTTTTAGATATAGAGAGATAGATATATAGAGAATATTTTAGAGTAAACGAAATTTAGAGATTTACATAATCAATTGTATTAAATTAAATGAATCTAAGATAACTTTGCAGCATCTAACTTTGCTTTATCCTCTTTTTCTCAATATTAATCAACCAATTAATAACTGAACCTATTTTTTTTTTCAGTAAGCTGACTGAATGTGGCAATGCTCATAGTTCATCCGGAATCAACAATATCGCTGAAACTGCAAATGTAAACCCGCCTGCTGCTGAAGCCACTGCCCCTGGTACATCTGCTGATTCTACGAAAACACCAGTGGTATCACCTATTCCTAGTACCAGTAGTACTGTAAACACACCGAAAATCAAAAGTGCATTTGAAAATGTTCATCAGTTTTCTAAGGGTGGTGCGAAATATGACCGGATAACCGACGCTATAGCGTATTTTATAGTTGCTGATAACAGACCATTCTATTCAGTCGAAGGAAAAGGTTTCAGGCATTTGATGAAGCAAGTGGCACCATTGTACAAAGTTCCTTGTCGGGAAACAATTAAAACTAAAATTGATAAAAAGTATGACAGTTTGTCAAAAGATGTGGCGGAGGCGATGAAAAATGTCGATAGTTTTTGTTTAACCACAGACATATGGACTGAAACAATGACGAACACGGGATATCTGGGACTTACTGTCCATTTTTTGCAACAGACTGATTTGCAATCAATCACGATTGGTGTGTTTGAATTAGACGAAAGTCATACTGGACAGTATATTGGAGAACAATTAACAGGAATTTTAAGGACATGGAATATTAATGTTGAAAAAATTGCTGCTTTTGTCACAGATTCCGGCGCAAATATGATCAAAGCTATTCGAGAGACGTTTGGGCCAAACAAACATATACCATGTTTTGCTCATATGATAAACAGAGTTGCTGAAGAATCTATAAGGAAAACTACCGGGTTGAATGAAAAAATTGATCATGTGAGGAGTATTGTAAAATATATCAAAAAAAGGCAAGACATGACAATAGAGTTGAAAAGAAAGCAAATTGAAAACAAAATTCCCGAAGCAAAAGTTCTAAAAGTAATTCTGGATGTAAAAACGCGTTGGAATTCCTTGTATTACATGCTCCAGAGATTTATTGACCTTGCGCCTTATATAAGCGAAATATTTTTTTCAAAAATTGATGCTCCCACCATGCTTACTGCAGTTGACCTCATCATCATAAAAGAAGTGGCTCATGTCATGCGACCACTCGAAGCCATGACTAGAGAAGCTTCTGCTGAAAAATATGTCACTATTTCGAAAGTTGTGCCTATGATTAGTTGTGCTATTGACCAATACGATGCCTTAAGGACAACTTCCAGCTTAGCTGACGAATTGAGGATGAATATTAATAAGGAAATAGAAAAGCGTTTTGGTCAGCTTGAATTTAATATGTTGCTAGCAGTTTCAACCATGTTAGATCCTCGTTTCAAAAATTTACATTTTAAGAAACCGGAAGCTTGCGCGAAAGCTATGTCAACAATTAGAAAGTTGCTTTCAGAATATAAACTTGCAGCTGGTGCCTCAAGCTCATCCACGTCGTCAGAGGATGAAGATAAAAACGAATTTGATTTCTGGAAGCACCACAAATCCTTGGCCCACACTCAAATAAAAAGAAAAAAATCTGACGGGGATGATGAGCTTGCTCTGTATCTTTCTGCTCCGGTAAGCACCTTAAAAATAAACATTCTTGAAACTTGGCAAGAAATGCAGGGCGTTTATCCCAATCTCTTTAAGGTAGCAATGAGGCACCTTCCAATTGTGGCTACGAGCGTGCCTTCTGAACGCCTTTTTTCAAAAGCCGGAGCTACTTTGACTCAAAGCAGGAACAGGCTGCATGGGAGTAGATTGTCCAAGTTATTGTTTTTAAATTCGTTGGCTGGGACGAAGTACTGGATTTAGACAGGTTTTTTTCAATAAATTTATAATACACATTAATACCAGACATTTTATTTATTGATCTTATAATTTACCGAAAGATTTAAAGTTGTGAAATACTTTAGCTTCCTAAGAAAAAAAAAACGATAAAATATCGATATATCGACGTTCTAGACCGATTTATCGATATGGCAATATCGGTGTTAAGTGATATTTATCGATATCGATATATCGATATTTTTAAACACTTTGCATCCCTACTCCCGACGCCCGGGGCGTCTCCCGCGGCGGCTGGGACGTGAGGCCCTCTCCCTCAGCCGTCCCGCCACCTCCTTCGCTAGCATGACTGCTTCGCAGATGGAGGTGACTGCCTCCTACTCCCTCTCGCCCCGGACCATGGCTTGAACCAGGGCCGGGCGCGAGAAGAGTTTAGTTCTTTGTCTTGCATGTGGCTGAAAGGGATTAAAAAAAAAAATTAAATATTCATGGAAAATCACTAAATTTCGCAACAAGATTTCCGAAAAATGACGCGAGACTGACGTTTGATTATCCGTTTACAAGAAACTACTTTTGATTTTGAACATTAAAAAATATCATCAGCATCATTATATGGTCTACTTGCACGTGGCTGAACCACTTTTTTCAACTTCAATACAAAATATAGCAGGAAAAAATGTTGAAATAACATAATTTTTGGAAAACTTCTAGACAAATAAGTATTTTTTTCTATTCCTTAGAAATATTTTTAAGAAATTTTAAAAATTACCTATTAATGTTAAGCTAACCATTTAATAGAATCTAAATTGTATTTTATAAATTAACAATAACTTCATTTCGTAAATAAAAGGCAAATCGACCGCGCAAAATCTATCCCGTCAGTAGCGACCGGGCCTTCCCAGCGTGAGGACGCGTCACTTTGCATCGCAGGCACGTGCGTTTTAGTAAACATAATTTTCAGAAATTGTACGCCGACTACCACATTTTGATTGTATATTTATGAAGAACATTAAATCTTTTGATATATATAAAATACTGGTGTGCGCGTGTTCTGTCACTTGGATGGCTCTTAGCTATATAGTTGCTCTCGAGTTGGACTCGGCTGGCGCTGTTGTCATTTTTATAGTTTTTGAGGTTGCTTAAGTCGATAGCCGGTGAGGTCAAAATGTAAATCCAAGATGGTGGCTCGAAAATATTCTAAATTTTCGTCATGGATGTTATTTTCATAGTTTTCGAGGGTGCTAAAGTCAGTAGTGAGGTCAACATATGAATCCAAAATGGCGGTTGCGAAAAATTCAAATGTTGAGTCATTGATGTCGTTTTCATGATTTTCGAGGGTTTTAAAGCCGATAGTGACGTTAAAATGTAAATCCAAGATGGCGGCTGCGAAAATTTTCAAATTTTTCATCATGTGTATCATTTTTATAGTTTTCGAGGGTGCTAAAGTCGATAGTGAGGTTAAACTGAAAGTCCAAAATGGCGACTGCGAAAATTTTCTAATTTTGTTTCTAAATTTGTGTTTTAGTTATTGAGCCCAACACTGCCTATAAGTTACTGGTATTAATATAGAAATTTGTTTCAGATAATGGGTCGAATGAAAGAATCGCATCACAAAAAAAAAGGCTAAAACGTGCCACGTTTCGGCCTTTTTTTTTGGATTCTAAGATTCTAACAAAACATGATTCAAATGAAATTGCTACGGCTTCGTCTCAAGAACTTGTAAGCTTTTACTTTTGATCAGAGCTAGAAGTGCATAGAAGTATTTACGAGTCCATTGAAAAGCGATGACAATGCAATTTCTGAAAAGACAGTAATTACTGGTGATATTTTGTTTACTGTTGAATAAAGTTTTTTTTTATTATTAAATCTAGTAAAAAAAAATACATGTTTTTCTCTTCCTATTTCATTTATAACGAACTTCATTTTTTTTTTAAATATAATATTTACCTATACAATCACAAGACTAGAAATAAACTCAAGTAGGTTGATGAAATTAAAATACTGTAGGCGGGCAGCCCTATCGGGCGTTTACATACCGCGCAGTTGTAATTATTCTTAGAACAGGGCTGAGTCACAATACCGTAATAATATTACCGTGCCTTAATTTTATTGAATGTCTAAAATATGTAGGTGCCTAAATGCATATAACACCAAATTGTACAGAGGCCAGCACATCAAGCTACCCCAATCTGTCAGATTTTCCCAATTGAATATGAACCTTATTCCTTTGTACTAAAGTTGAAAATCTATCAAAGAAATTTGACAGATTGGGGTAGGTTGACCTGCTGGCGTCTGTACCATTTTTATGTTGATTGTGGTAATTATACTACACGAATACTATACTAGACAAACATTCCATACATATATAAATAAAAAAATATAATTTATAGGATCAAAACTGTATAAGCGATCACTACGCTCGGCCTTTAGGCTTTTGTGCGTGAACGGTGCACACAAACATAACATCGCAATGAATTTACCTAAACTCTAGCGACGGAATTTATTACACGGACTCAAGCACGCTCAAATCGATTAAGTATGTATGGCGCAACTCGGAACGCACCAAATACAGAGTGACCAGTATATTTTTGCATTGGCCAGGCAAACAACGTAGACATAATGCTCTGTCTACGGCAAACAAACTATGAAAATTGATTAAGACATCAGCATAGCTATTCACAACCACTCGATACCGTATCGATTATCGAACACCAATCAACGTTATCGTAGAAGTCCTCTTAGCGCTGTTCACAAGTCCAAGACCCTATTCTTCCGACAGGTTTGCTGCACAGAGTACTTTGTAATCGACTAAAAATTTAGCCCGCGAAATCCAAATTTTCTTACGTTTTTTGCAATATACAAGTGAATATTAGGTGATGCAAATTTCATTCGCGGCTGTAACATGTATGATGTAAGGTAGGTCTGTCGAATTACGCCTAAATGCGAATTACGCCTATACTAAATAACTCACGTTACATACTAGTTAAAATCAAACTTAACACATACGCATCAAGGTTCATACATCCCGAAACAACCCCGACTCGCGCCCGCGGCGCTCCCCACCCCGCGAGCTAGTAGTCGACTGACGTCCGTGGTGAGTAGTCGCGGTGCCGTTTTTAACAACAGAGAGCGGGAATTAAGCGGTAAGTTTTAATAAAATTTGTAAGTTTAGTAGTAATCTTTAAGGCTTATTTGTTTGTATGATTATTCAACCGTTCATAACCAGTTTTTCTATAGTATTAAGCAGTCGATTTTCCATTATATTTCAAACATATTAGAAGTGTCCTCGACGGTAATTACGCCTAGGCGTTATTACCCATACCAAATGCTACCATAGGCGCTTTTAACCATCTCGTCAGCTTGTCATGAAATTAATTTATTTGCATATTATGAAAATGAATTGATTGATCCACGAAATGTAGGTAATTCATTGAAAATAATATAAAGTTCAAAATATAGTAATAAGTTACCTATGCGCTTTTTCATGCCAGTTCATTGTTTTAGGTTAAAAAATATGTCGACTGCAAAGAAAAAGCGTGCCTCATGGACACAAAGTGATTTAGAAGCTGCTGTGACTGCTGTTCAGACAAACGCGTTATCTAGTTATAAAGCAGCTAGTAGTTATAATATCCCTAGAAGAACATTACGAGATTATTTAAAGAGTGGAATGTCCAAACTAAATTTAGGTAGAAGATCAGTATTTACTAGCGAACAGGAACAAGATTTTGTGAAAAGGATTATTAGATTTGCAGATTTGGGGATCCCGTTAACGCCAAAGATGATACGCAAACAAGCATTTGTGTTTTGTGAAACATACTACCAATTACTAACAATTTTAATAAACAATTAGGCATTGCCGGACGAGACTGGCTTAAGTTATTCCTAAAAAGAAATAGCATTGTAGCAAAACGCAAAGCCCAATTTTTAAATCAAGCCAGAGGCCAAAAACTCAACAAAGCAATCGTTTCACATCATTTTAAAGAAGTGGAAAAATTATATGACGAATTAGGAATCCGTTACAATCCAGAAAGGCTTTACAATATGGACGAAAAAGGTTGCCGTTTAACGATGCACAAACAACCTACAGTAATCGCTCAGAAAGGAACAAAAAGAGTTCATTTACAAGCATCTGAACATGGCGAAAATGTCACGATCGTGGGTTGTGCAAATGCGTTAGGGAATTCCATACCGCCAATGATTATATTTAAAGGCGTTCGAAGGAAGCCAGAATTCGAATTAAATCTGCCTCCAGGTTCAACTGTTAGAATGGCTCCGAAGGGAAGCATGACTTCAGAGCTTTTTATAGACTTCTTAAGACATTTCGCCAGATACAAGACCTCGGGAAACTGCCTTCTTATATTTGACGGGGCAAAGTGTCATTTAGACTACAGAATTGCTGAAGAAGCGGATATACTTGGTATCACTCTATACTGTCTGCCCTCAAATACGACCCATGAATTGCAACCGCTTGATAAAGCCTGCTACAAACTTTTCGAGAGTTACTGGGACCAGGAAGTTCTTCAACATTTTTATAAAACCCATGCACAAAAATTAACTCGCCCAGATTTCAACAAGATTTTGTCGAAGATATGGTCAATGTTTAGAATATGAAATAAACTGACTCGTTCTAGAAAATACTTATTTAATTATCCAGTTTGGATAACAAAACTATGAATTAATATATTGATCGCACGGTACGTCCGCTGTTGACCGATCTGTAGACGAGTAGATAGACGAGTAGTGGGGCGCGGCCGAGGCTTGATCAGCTGTTTGACCCCTCCGCCCGCGCGTTCCCCGCCGCTGCTGGTGCACGCGTATGATGCGTGAACATCCTCCGGCGCGTTGAAAGCCTTAGCTTTCAAGACGTTGATGAGGAAGGGAGCCTGGAAGCGGCCCTCTGTACTTCGTTGTCATCCTTGGATTCTGAAGTTGGTAAAAGGCATAGTTTATTGACAGCCCTTCGTATAATGCCCCTTGAAGTAGTGACGTCAGCTACCCTGCTGACGCCGTCGGCTCCTGGATAGAGGCGACACACGCGCCCTAGCCGCCATTGTAATGGCGGTAAGTTGTCTTCCTTCAGTACAACCACGTCCCCGCTGGTGAGTCCTTGTTGTCCGGTGCGCCATTTGGTGCGCTGCTGCAGCTCAGAGATGTACTCCCGGCGCCATCTCTCCCAGAAGTGCTGCCTTATCTTCTCTAGGAGCTCGTGTCTATTAGGTCTGGTAGCGGTGATGGGCTTCGTTGGAATAGACATAAGTGGTCTCCCAATTAGGAAGTGGCCTGGGGTCAGAGGAGAAGGATCAGTACAATTGGACGAGAGAGGAGTCAGCGGGCGTGAATTCAGGATAGCTTCAATCTGTGTGAACAGCGTTGCTAGCTCCTCAAACGTCAAAGCAGCCTTTCCAGCTACACGTTTTAAATGGAATTTAGCTGATTTGATTCCAGCCTCAAATATTCCGCCGAAGTGGGGAGAATAAGCGGGGCTAAATACGAATTTGATTCCTTCAGAAGTGGAATAATCACTGACAGACTGACGGCTAGATCTAAGCAGCTTGCCTAATTCATTGTTGGCTCCTACGAAATTCCTGCCGTTGTCGCAAAAGATCTCATGACATTTTCCTCTGCGTGACACAAATCGTCTTAGGCATAAAATAAAAGCTTGCGTAGTCAGTTCACTCACCAGTTCCAAGTGAACTGCCTTTGTACTAAGGCACACAAATAAACATAGGTAACATTTACTAATTCGGTTACCACGACCTTTACGGTTACTTATCATAAAGGGTCCAGCAAAGTCAACTCCACACGAGTAGAATGGGAAACAAGCATTAGTACGCGCTTCAGGTAAATGACCCATTATCGGTTGCACCGTATTCGCTCGCAGACGAACGCAAATAATACACTGTCTAACCACTTGCCGCGCTAAGCATCTCCCTCCAATAGGCCAGTACTTATCACGCACTGATGCTAACAGTAGCTGTTGACCTGCGTGGAACAAACGTGTATGTTCATTAATCATTATTAATTTAGTTAAATGATGTTTTGAATTTAATATTATAGGGTGCTTCTTATCAAAATTATAATTCGAGTTCTCTAAACGACCACCCACACGAACAATGTCATTTGAATCTATAAATGGAGTTAACTGTAACAATTTATTTTTCTGTGGTAATGTTTTCCCTTGCTTAAGTAACCCAATTTCGAACGAAAATGATTGTAATTGACCAAATTTAATTAATAGCATAACTGAATTATTTATTTCATCTGAGTTTATAGGGCCTGAGTACCTTTGTTTATTTTTATTACAGTTATTAGCAAAACGTAGAACATACGCAAATATTCTACTTATTTTATTGAAACTGGAGTACTTGTTGAAATCTATAAATAAACTATTGTCAGCAGAATTGTTTGCTGCACTTAATAACGAATGTGCCTTTGACTCTGGTAATTTTTGAGCTACGAACGAATTCTGTGGCCATTCTAAACGTTCCTTCTTTAGGAAAGAAGGACCTTCCCACCACAAAGAAGAAGATGGTAGGTCCTGGGGTTCAACTCCCCTTGAAGCCAAGTCAGCTGGGTTCATATTCGTAGGTACATGTCTGTGTTCAAAACCATTTGTTAACTCATTAATTTCATTAACCCTGTTGCAGACAAACATTTTAAGATTTCTCACATCTGTTTTTAACCATCCTAAAACTACAGTTGAATCAGTCCAAATCGTTTTGCCACTTATATTAAATCGCAATGACTGTATAATTTTATTACATAATCTAGCTCCCAGTAAATTACCAAGTAATTCCAATTTTGGTATAGTAATAGGCTTTAAAGGTGCAACCCTTGCCTTTGCGCACAAAAGTCTTACCGTAACCTCATTTTTGTCATTTATGGAACGTAAGTATACACATGACGCATACGCTTTCTGTGACGCATCGACAAAACAATGCAGTTCTATGGATATCGGGAAATTACAAAGAACATTTCTGCTAATTTTAATATTAGAAAGGAAGTGCAAATTAGACATGAATTTGAACCATGTATTTAATAGGTTTTGTGGTATAGGCTCCTCCCAACTTAACTTAATGACCCATAGCTGCTGTAAAAAGAGTTTTATATTAATAATGCATGCACAAATTAATCCTAAAGGATCAAATATTTTACAAATAGTAGCTATAACGACCTTTTTTGTAATAATTTGTGGTGGCGATTCGACCTTTGAGGGAAACTCAATAATGTCTAGTTTTGGAGAATAATTCAAACCTAGCACACTGGATTCTTTAGTTAAATCTACCGGGTCGAACTTATTATCATCACCAGCAAATGCCAGTAAACAGTTAGTGCGAATTTTTCTTAAGGGGAAGCATGCTGAATCTAAAATTCCCTTAATATTTATATATATATGCTGTAATTCACTTTCACTATCCGCTCCCGTATTCAAGTCATCTACGTAAAAATCACTTTTGATAATGTTCGCGATAGTGTCGTCTTTACATTCTTTAGCTAATTGTAATAAACACCTGGTGCTTAAAAACGGAGCGCTGGCCAACCCATACGTTACTGTGTTTAATTGTAAAACTTTTAAATGACTATTATTATCGGGTTCCGCAGGAGATGAGTCCCTCCACAGAATTAACTGAAGGTGACGTTGAGAAGGATGCAAGGCCGTTTGTCGGTACATTTTCTCAATGTCGCCTAAGAGAACAAATCTATGCCCGCGAAAGCGTAACAAAATTGAGAATAAGTCGGATTGCACAATTGGACCTACAGCCTGTATGTCATTTAATGACTTACCAGAGGAAGTTTTGGCTGAGGCGTCGAATACCACTCTCAATTTCGTCGTTTCACTCTTCTCACGTATCACGCAGTGATGCGGAAGGTAATTACCAAATTCTGGGCGAGCTACTTCACTCAAATGACCTAACTCTTTATATTCATTTATAAATTTAGTGTACGACTCCTTAAGTTTCTGATTTTTGTTTAACTTTAATTCTAAATTCAAGAAACGTTTCTTAGCCAGATAATATGAATCACCAAGACTAGTTTCGGGTTCTTTTAATGGCATACGGACACAAAACCGACCGTCAGGTAAGCGGCTCGTGTTTTCTATAAAGTCAGTTTCGCAAAACTGTTCTTCTAATGAATATGTTTTTGTCTCTGCAGGTAGTTCTTCAATCTCCCAAAATTTCTTCAGAGAATTATCAATGTTCGAAAATTGATTGAAATAACAATAGACCTTAGATTTGGATTGACTGATACCGACTGGGCCGGCTATTAACCATCCCAATTGTGATTCTTGTAAAGTAGGCTTATTAGACCCTAGTTTAATTTGATTTGTCCCAATAATGTTCCAAAATATGTCAGCCCCTAACAACACATCTATAGTGGAGGGCTGGAAAAACTTGGGATCCGCTAGCTGTATACCGCACGGAATATCTAATTCTTGAATGTCTATTTCGACACTGGGTAAAATACCTGTTATGGTTGGCACTAATAAACAAGAGACCTGAGCACTGTATGCAGTTAAATAAGAATTAACTTTTACGACACACTTTCCTAAAATGTTAGTTTTAATGTTATTAAGCCCACAAACATTTAAGCTTTCACTGGAGCTCTTATTGAACCCTAATTTCTCTCGCATAACATCTGTTAAAAATGACGATTGACTACCAGTGTCTAACAATGCTCGCGCCTTAATCTTTTTATTGTTTGACTCATTAACGATTTCTATCTGCGCCGTACACAACAACGTGTGAGTCATCGTCGTAGTTGATAACGTAACCGGCACGTTTAGTGTATTATTTGCATTTTGTTCTACGCAAGAATTAATTTCGCTTTTATGAATCAAAGTGTTATGCTTCCCTTTACATATCTGGCAAGAACCCTTCAAACGACACTGATGACTCTTATGCCCACTACGCAAGCATTTAGTGCATAGTTTTAACTTATTTACTTCGCTAATTCTATCGTCGTAGTTCATTTGCTTGAACTTCGAACATTCATGAACAAAATGATTCTGATTACAAAGTACGCATTGATATTTTGTAGTACTCGAATCCGAAGCAGCCAAGAAAGATCTCACTGGTTTATTATTCTTAGAGTATGCCTTATTATATTCCTGTTTATCAGATCTATTATAGTGGGTAGTTTCCAAAATGTCTGCTCGGTTGCGCAAAAATGAGTAAAAGTTATCCAACGACGGTAAATCCGATAAAGTATTCCTATATTCCTCCCATTTCATACTAGTGGTGGAATCCAACTTTGCTGAGACCATGAATATTATTAAAACATCCCACTGCTCGGTAGGAAGCCCTAGAGTGTGCAAAGAACTCAAGTTTTTTGATATGTGATCAATTAAGTACCGCAATGCCTTAAACGATTCTTTCACAATAGGATCGATGCTTAACAGTGACTTTAGGTGGTTATTTATTAAAATATTTTTACTATTATAACGGTCACATAAAATTTGCCATGCATTCTCATAACTATCAGCGTTAAACTCAATCGACCTTATAACTACAGCGGCACTATTTTCTAAGCTTGATCTGAGATAATGATATTTATTAATTAATGGAATCGAGTCGTTTTTATTAACGAGGGAATCGAAAGTGTCCCTGAACTCTAACCATTTCAAATAGTTCCCATCAAACTTTGGTAAATTTATAGTAGGTAATTTTATAGAATTCACGGAATGTGAACATTGGTTCGACATACTTTCATCATTCACTGATTTTTTCTCTAAATTAGCACATTCAATCAAGTCTTTAGCTGTGGAAAGAAGAAAGAAGAATTGTGATTCAATAGATTCCCGTTCAGTTAGCTGCTCATCTTCATTTGAAGAGAGTAATTCTATGTCTGTTTGCATCACGTTGTAATCTGATAGCAACTCTTGAAACTTATCAACCCGTAAAGATAATTCTTTGACCTGAATACTAGTCAATTTATTCGCGCCCACCTGGATTAAGACATTCACATAATCTTTAAACTTTGTTAATCTTCCTTTCATTATGCTACGCCTTTTAACAAGTTCCTTCAAACTCTCTTTTCCTTCCATAACTAATTATTGCAAACAATAAAATTAAACAATGAACTAGGCAAGAGAATGAAATGATCAAACCAACGGTTCCGTCGCACTTTGATCCAGCCGCCCACCCGCAGTCGCCACTCAAACACTCGATGGGCTCGCCAACCACAAGCTAAGCACTGGGCACAGCGGAATGGAAACTGCTAGGCGCGACGTTAGGCAGTCCCCTTAGAATTTATCTGGAATTTTGCATAAATGCGAACAAGTTAACAAGAAATCAATAAGACGGTAGGCGGAAAAACAAAAAAAAAAAAAAAATGTCGATGACGGAAAAAATGACTAGGCAATATTTGTATAAATTGATGTATACTTTTAGATATGTAGCTAGGGAAGGATCAGCTTTATGCATATGCGTGTATGGATATTTTAAAGTATAAGCTGATACTCTAATTACTACAACTGAATAAGATTTAAGTTTAAGAAAAGAATATTATAATGCAGTAAGTAGGTACTGGCAAGCTCTTGCAATAGCCGAAGCGTAAATTATAAAAGATAGTACGTGCACACGAAATGCTATCTCATTGGCGCTTTCGGAGCAGCTAGCTGCACACAAGTTCGAAGGGAAAGAATAAGAATTAGTGGATAGGATTATGTAGGCCAACTTCCCTTGAGTATCCAGCCAGATGTCCAGCAGTCCTCAGCAAACTTTTCACTCCACCAGGGCAGAAGGCAGCATAAGCAGCAATCCGATCCAATCTTCCTTTCGGTTAAAATTCAAATTCGTATAGCGGTTACCCGTTGGTACTTTTGATCCGAAGATTGCAGGTTCGAGTCCTGTCACGGTCGCCAATTGTTTAGAATATGAAATAAACTGACTCGTTCTAGAAAATACTTATTTAATTATCCAGTTTGGATAACAAAACTATGAATTAATATATTGATCGCACGGTACGTCCGCTGTTGACCGATCTGTAGACGAGTAGATAGACGAGTAGTGGGGCGCGGCCGAGGCTTGATCAGCTGTTTGACCCCTCCGCCCGCGCGTTCCCCGCCGCTGCTGGTGCACGCGTATGATGTATGACACATGAAAACATCACTAGTGGCTTCCGAGCAACAGGGTTATATCCCTTTAATCCAAATATTTTGCCTGAAAGCGCTTTTGCACCCTCAGTGTTAACGGAACAACAGGCACCTCTAAATGAAGATAGAAGTGAATCTTGCGATATATCTCCAATGGCAGTTAGCAATGAAGAGCTCGAACGTTTGGTGAATGTTCGGCAGGCAACCCCTACCACTGCATACCTAACACAAGACGTCTCACTCTCACCGTCTCTGATTGAAAGTTTGAACACTTTTGACGTAGAGTTTTCTGCTCTACAAGTCACTTCACCGCATTCACTGATTGAGTGTCCATCTCCACATGTTACATCACCGCGCTCAACAGCTGTTTGGCCTGCTCCTGAACACACTCCACAACATTCTCTTATTATGAGTCCAACGCCACAAGTCACTCCTCCAAACTCACACATCAAACCACATCCTTTGCAGTTAACTCCATCATACACAAAAAGTCAACCCTCTTACAGATCGCCGATTGCTTCTACAAGTGGCTTGCGAACTGTAAAGAGACTTGTATGTTATAGCTCGTCTACTGATGCTTCCGACTCTGAACATACTTCTGATAGTGAAATTATCACCAAATTTATCACAAGACCACTTATTCAACAATGTAAACTTGCTTCTGATGATGAAGACAGTTCTGACAGTGAAATTATGACAAGATTCATCACAAGATCACGTGTAGAGCAATCGTTACGTATTTATTCATCTGACTCGGATTCTGAAGCAAATCGTGAAGAAGACGTACCATTGGCTCAGTTATCGCAAAAATCACAGTTTCAACAATTTATGCCTACACCGAACTATGCAATCACCAAAAAAAGACCACGTCGAAAGGCTTTGAATGACAAAGGCCAAAGAGTAAGTAAAGATTTATTTAATGACCCGAAAGAAACGAAAAAGAAGGCAGACGATAATGAGAAAACAGCTAACAAGAGAAAATTAAGAGAACACAATATAATAAAAACAAAAATACAAAAAAAAGAGAAAATAGCACAAACTAAAGAAAAAAAAAAAGAAATTCGCAAAAAGAAGGGTAAAGAGAATAAAACTGGGGAATGGTATTGCTACGCTTGTTATGAGGATCGTATTGCCGATATGAGACCATGTGTAAATTGTACTAAATGGTACCACGAGGAGTGTATCGGTTTGACAAAAGATGACATAGAAGAATTTAGATGTCCTGATGGTTGTGATTAATTCTAGCTACGTAGATTTAGATAGGCGTTGCTACCTCAGCTGCGTATAATAACACCTACATTCTTTTTTTTTTAGAATTTATTTTTGTTTGATTAATGTGTATTCAGACTATTTGATTATGTCTAAACTATGTGCCACTGAAGAAAAAAAAAATATTTGTGTTATTACCTTAGTAATTTTAGTTTTTTTTTACCTGGTTGTATAACTGTGATAACATGTTGTAAAATTTAAAAGGACTGATGATTAAGATACTCCTGCTTAGACTTATTACCCAACAAACATTTAGGCGCTAAGGGCAACCTTTTTTTAGCTCTCATAGTATTATAAATGATATATAAGAGCTCCGATAGTGACATTAGATTCTACTGTGGTGTTACGGATAAATAATTAAACCTTCAAGAGGAATAACAGTTAAAAAGAAAAAAAATATATAACTTGAGGCGGTAGCATGGAGCTGGTAGGAAATATTGTATAGCTCTCTCTTATAACTTTAAGAAGCGTTAAACACTGAAAGCTATTGTAAAGTGTCTACTAACTCTTACTAACGGCTGATGTCTTTGAACACATTTAGTTAGATGCTTTGTAACACCTTAAGGCTTACCATAACAGCTTTAAGAAGCGTAAACACTGTAAGTAATTGTAAGGTGTCTACTAACACTTATTAACAGCTGATGTCCTTAAATAGAATCACTGAAATACTTTGTACCACTTAACGAGTTCTATCGAGCCCTAAGAGTTAGCAAGAGAGCTATTAGTGTCATAAAAGTGTTCATTATAAATCCTGTAGAGCTAGATGCTGCAAGAGTCAGAAACTACCTTTAAATAACTAATGATTATATAATGGGGTTACTGGGTCAATCTTAGTAAATACAATGGTTTTTAGAAATACTTCTATATGGCGGCAAACAATATGTGCATAGATTATAACTCTTAATTATTACTTTACGTAGAGTTATAGAATTTTATATCACCTAAATAGCAAAAACTCATCGACCACCATGATCGTTGAATTTTGCTCATTGAACTGATTCAGGTTAATAAAAACGATGGTAGTTCTAAAATCCTCATTGATACCTATAACTTTCACTTTTAACTATCTAAAATAAATAATATAATTAGGCATGTATATAATGCAGCAACTATAATGTTAGGTTAGGTTAGGTTAGCGAGGAGCTTTAAATAATGACTTGGCGACTAATAATAATGACTTGGCGACTAATAATGTTAGGTTAGGTTAGGTTAGGTTAGTATTTGCTGCCAACGTATTATATATGGTACCCACTCTATTTTTTTTAAAAACCTATTTTCATTTTACTTAGTCGCTGCATTAAATACATGCCATATAATTATAGAAGCTTCTAAAAGTTAGTTTAAAAAATACAAAAAAAGTTCAGTACCTATTATAGTAAAGACAACTCATAACATTCAAAACAAATAAAAAATACACACACACAGGCTTTTCCATTTTGCATAATTATTATAAATAATAGACATTAATTATTTGATTTATTCATTCAAATATGTTTTACGTAATGGTTTTATTAAAACAATAACAGAACCCTGAAAATATTTAGTTTACATCTTCACATAGAACCATTATGCAAACTGAACCTATAAAGTTGTTATTTTTTCACTTTTAAAACCATATCGTAGAACTGCAAATGGCATAGAAGTGCTAACAATCACTCTTTAAGCACTACGTTAGGAATAACAGAGTTATCAGGATCCTTAAGTAATTTAGATATTGCCGCCATTAAATAAATACTTAGTATAAAAATTTAAAAGGAAAAAACTTTTTCTAATCATTATTGCTCCACTTATTTACTATATTATTGTCAGTTTTCCATTAACATACCTATAGACAGTACCAGAAACTATTATTCACCATAATTGAAACAAAAAAATAACTGAGGCAGTAATTTTTTTCTATATAATATCATCAAAAGCAGTTTATTTTTGAGGCGTATCAAAATTGAGATGAAAACATATATACATTGTTACAGAAAACTTACCATAGCAGTGAGTTTTAATAATTATAACACCTAGTACCTAATCTAAAATACATTGAATTACCTGTTTTATTAAACATAAAGTCACTTCCAAATACTATAAACTAGGCTATATCATTAAATCTGTACTGCTAAATATTTTAACGCTATTGACGGTAACAAAAGCACAAAATATATGAAAAGAGGTGAAAAGGTTGGCGCTTTGGGTGATGATCATTGCTACTAAATACCTACAATATATTCTCAAGGTATATATTGTATCGAAGAAGCACTAATATGTTACTAAAAAAGTTATTAGAGTAGATTTCATAACTATATTACTACTTTAGCTTGCAGTTGTAACCTGAGTATAGCTTACAATACACTTGAAGTGGTAAGCACTGCTTCAATGGCACTATTGTAGCTCTTTATTGTCACTCATCTAACACTACTCTATAACTATTATGTCACTATAAGCTCTAAAATCGTGGGCCCAAATCAGGGTTATAAGACAGTTAAAACGCGCTATATCACCAAACTTTAGTGCCTGTATAGGACCTTAGGTTCGTAAAATTCTCTTAAACAGCTCACGTAGCGCTTATTATTAACACCAAAATGTTAGTTGGGTAAGTTCCTAATTACAGAAAACTGTGTTCATGCTTTAATAAAAAGTAATTTTAAGAAAACTGTACTAGGCGAAATTTAACTTCAGTGGTTTAACTTCGCCAAAACGATGGTGTTTGAATTCTGATATTTTTTGATTATTTTAATAAACAGACCAATAATATTTTGTGTTTTATTTATGTATTAATAAACATACATCCCATGAATACATTCTGTTCTTCATCTTCATTTATTATATTAGAGAAATTTACGTTCATCCTTAAGTAGGCGTAATTCGACACACCTACCTTATTTACAGAATTATAAGGTACTTGCACCCAATAAGGACCAGCACCTATTAAGGGCCACCTTAGAAAACCCACACTTGGCATTTTTTGAACTGCTTCAAATTTCGCGCGCAGCATGTTATACCACCTATTGGTTAAATGCAATCGCGCCATGACGCGTAGATGCCGCGATTTTGTCAGTAGCATCCAGTTTGTGTAAGACAGCGGTTAGAGACATCATTTTATAAAATTGATGCGCGTTGTTTTGTAAGTTTTCGTGAAAAAAATAGTGTTTTTAAGTAAATTTTTATAGAAGATTGGATTTAAACATTCAGAGGTAACTCTACATAGGTAAATACATTGTTATTTTTACATTATACAACTTTAAAATGTGTCATCTATCACAATACCCAAATCCTAATAAGGACCACAATACGAGTTTGTATTAAGGTCCGGTCCTTATTAGAAGTATGAATTTGGCGTAAATTTTTATTATTTAAGTAATTAATTATTTTTTTATATTTTTATTTCTAATTATGAATGTAGGATAAAATGAAGTAAGTAAATATATATTATTTTGTATTTATAACAAGGTAGGCCAATAATAAGAATCATTAAAATGGTTTCTTCTTATGGTTTATATGGAGCTAATCTTTTTATAAGTACCTACATATTTTCATTGTAGCACCTTTTTGAGAACTTGTTGGTAACAAATATATCTGTGTGGCGATTAAGTTTAAAATTATAGTTAAATTTGGTTGTCTAGTTGCGAGAATAGTTAAGTTCGCTCATATTGGTATGCCTTTAACTTCTAAAGTTAATATTTTAGTATTCCTAATAAGGCCCATCAAGGTATCATATAGTAAATTAAGACTGATTTTCCTTAAAATGTTCTAATTAATGACTGAAGAAAAAGTGATTACTTACAAAAAAAATATATATATGTTGATTACCGAAATAAAATTAGTTTTATTCTTAATTTTCACTTTGATATACATAATAAGGCCCACCTTAAAATTTTTGGTCAAATATTAAATATTTGCTAATAATATAATAATTAATTCATTAATACTATTGTATACGTTAGATTAAAAGTATTATTATTACAAAATAATCAAAATTTGTTACATTTTATTATGGTCCTTAATAGGAGCATAGGTGCTTAATATGGCCTAACATAAACATTTTTGAAACTGTTTTCTCTTCGGTTTAACAAAGCAAACTGTGTATTTTTTGTCATAATTATAGATCTTCATAAAATTTTATTTTTATCTTATAAGCGTTACTTTGTGTAATTACATAAATTTTTAATTTATAAGTATTCTAATAAAGGTGGCCCTTATTGGGTGCAAGTACCTTAATCATTAAAGTCATCAATACAACTCTTTAAGACCAGGTAATCCTAACATCATGGAATTGTCGTAGTTAGGATTACTTACATGGTCTTATAGTGTCGTATTGATGACTTTAATGATTATAATTATGTAAACACATACTTGTTACGGCTGCGAATCAAATTTTGATCAACATTCAACTTATTACATAATTGCAAATTGCTACCTGAAGCATTCACCATATACATTTACAACTTTCTGAATATTGGATCTACGAATGTGACTTTTATTTTTAGTGTTTTACAAATTCCTTTGTAATGTTGACGTAGGTAGTCATTTTTCTTCTACAGTACTGTGTCCGACCAGTCGAAATCCAAACGGACACACACTAAGCGCCCCTCGACGTAAATAATAACTTCTTTTCAAACTTCGCCGTGGTCGGGTAAAAAGGGCCCCCAAGAAATGATACAGGGACACTACGCTACTGATGGAATGGTGAACGTAATAAATACTAACTGTTTGTTTGATAGCTCCACTTTCTGCCACCCTGGTCGGTTTAGTTTGCAGCACGTGCTATTAGGCATCGTGCATCACCCTGCGTGAGGTTGCCTCAGATAAGCACAGGGGGGTGCAAACCCGCGTGATAAAGAAAGCCTAGGCTTATATAGGGGAGACTGAGGACATTTGATCCCCCCTTTTGTTTTTTTGCCATTATTTCGTAAATATTGATTTGATTTGAAATATCTTGGTACTGAAATACGTAGAATTTCATTGGCTATGCTAAGTATAATTGCTAATGATATCGTTATATAAATTTAGTAACCAGCCCATGAAAACTTCGTATAGGGAATGATATCATGTGTCCCATATATATGTCTGACTTGATCCCCCCACTCTGGAACACTTGATCCTGGGGGGAACAAGTCTCCCACATTTAGGGTGATATGATACCAATATAGAAGAAAATGAAAAAACCTATGTTATTTTTTTTAACATCGATTTATTAGCATAGTAGGTAAACTAGAAATAAAAACAACGTATCCACTGTTTTAGTAAATCACATATACCTAAGTTTTCAGCAAACATCACTTAATGTTCTTATTATCACAGAATCTTCTGGTTGAACTAAATTAACGAGAAATCATAAAATAAATTTTGCGTTTAGCACAACAAAACAAAATACCTTTGGTGAAAATAATATTAGAGTTATTTTTTTTCTTAATATTATATTTTCTCTTTTCACTTTTTATTTCTTAATATTAAATTTTCTTAATAATTTTGGAAACTCAAAACTAATGACTCTCTTATATGATGATTTCACTTTTGGAACTGGTAGTTTTTTCACTACTTGACATTTAGCAATTGAACAAATATCCTCGTTAACAGGCCACTTCATATCTCCCATAAGAAAGTGTACCATGTGTACCCTAGCTATGACGAGGTTATAAAAAACTACTGTAAAAAAACCTACTACTATTAACACTTTTCTATGACACAGGCGTATAAACACATATATAGTGACTAGTTTAAAAGTGATACTTACCCAAATAAGTTTAATAATCAATTATTTAATCAAAATAAATACTTACGAAAAAGATTTTCCTTCAACACGAAACACATAATCATCCGCCATCTGTTCAACTGTCAAATTTGAATGGATTAACAACTTTATAAAGTTAGAACTTACCGTAGACTACAAATGTTGCTACTCTAATATTATGTAGTGTTCACAGAAGCTCTGTAAGTCCACTGTACCTAGTCTCCCGTAAGGATCAATTAGTGTCCTCAGTCTCCCCTAATAATCAAATATAAACAAGTATCCCTTTGAAAGCATATTCTAATCATTGTTATCATCACATTCATAATTTTAAAAGGCATTATTTGGTTGAATTGACAGCAACAAAAAAAAAACAAACCAAAGAAAAAAAAAAGTAATTTTATTCATAGACAATATGAATAATGCTGATTCCACACTTAGCCAGGGGGCCAGTGCATCTGACGGCCTCCTAGAATGTGAATATGAAGATGGTAGACACTCTGTGCTCCATTCTTGCCATCATTGATGACCAGGCGGAAGCCAGCCTCGTCCAGACCCTCTGAGTGGGCAACTTTGCGGGCAGCAATCAGCAAGTGCCCTGGAATTTAAAGAATAATAAGGAAGCTTGATAGAGCGGAGGCCTGAGCAGTGATTACCACAGCAGCAATGAAATATGAATATGATTAAACAATAACTGACATTAGAACCAAGATCTAACTTGTAAATCAAGAACTTTATGTTAACCCCAGTGGCGGATTTACACTTATGCCGCCAGTAGGCTATTCAAATTTTGCCGCCTCTACCGACCTCTGCAATAATTTCCCATGTCTTTTGTATACTGTTTGGACACACTTAATTACATCGCCTTTTCTTCAAAATACTTAAAATGTTCTCGTTCAGCTACGAAAAACTTGCAAAGAGATTGTAAAGACAGGCAGCAGTGATCAAATCTACGGTAGAAGCCTAAATTTGAGTATTTACCTTGTTTATTCTATCCAACAAAAAAAAAAAGTGGTAGGTAAATTTCAGTACGACATTTAAAAAAATGTTAGCCCCAAATTTGCCGCCCTAGGCTCCAGCCTACTCAGCCTGTTGGTAAATCCGCCATTGGTTAACCCAGATGTTACTGAAACAATTTTTTTCCAGGAAAGCCAGGAAAAGGTGGCCTTTTAAAAGGCCCTTCGTAATATAGGGGTTGTATGCATGTTGTACAGAGGCCAGCACATCAAGCTACCCCAATCTGTCTTTTCCCAATTGAATATAAACCTTATTTCTTTGTGGTAAAGTTGAAAATCTATCAAAGAAATCTGACAGATTGGGGTAGCTTGATGTGCTGGCCTCTGTACATAGGTGTTGTTGGGTCTTTTAAAAAGCCCGTTGCAGTATGTGGATTAAGTTTATAATACTAAAGTGACAACTAGTTTTGAAATGACTTCATACATATTATAGTAGGACTTATAATTAGCTGCAGTAAAATGACAGCTTCTGTGTTACCACTTTTTAACGAAATTGAAATAGTGATGTGACAGAACAATCAATTCATTCAATTAACATTCAATTCATTCGATTAATGTTCAGTTGATTTTAGCAAAGAGACTAGTGTATTTTTGGTCAGGTCAGTAGCTTGTGTTTTCAGGGTGTGACAAGCCTCTGAAAGTAGGTTTATAAAGCCATATTTACAAAATTAACAAACTATGAGTATTACAACATATACACTATTAAATAGGCTTTTTTCAAAAAATAGTTATCTAAATGTTAGGTCCAGGTCTAGTTGGTATTAGTCTATTGTATCAGGATGCACTAAAAAACTAGTAAAATACGGCTACATAGCCCACTTAATTGAGATTGTATAGTTTGAAAAATGACTGTGCAAATTCACTATTAGAGCACAATTTTGATACGAACTAGTACTAAACTACAACATATATTTTTATAATACAAAGAATATTTGATTGTTTACAGTTAAATCAAAATTGGTCAATTGCGTTCCAATCTCATCACTAGTAGAGATAGTGTGGTAACATAATTTAACGAAATGACAGTAAGAAGTGTAATTTTACTGCAGCTAATTAAAAGTAAAAAGAAAATTAAAAAAATTGCAAAAAAAAAAATGAAAATAAAATGCAAAAAAAAAAAATTAAAATAAAATGGAAAAAAAAAGTTGAAAAAAAGTATCATCACTACAAAAGTGCTTTTAGAGTATAGGTAGTGCAATCCACGAAGACGCGCCCCACTCTTCTTCCGAATCGTTAGTGGTTATGGCTAGTTAATTCCAATAGTGTTTTAGTTTTTTCTATACGCACTAATTAATTACCCACTAAAATGAGTGTGTATCAACAAAACTAAAACACTAGCAGAATGTTGCACACTTGTTTTGTAAGCATTAGGAAAAAGAGTGGGGTGCATCTTCGTGGATTCCACTACCTATACTATAGTAACTCATATTTTTGTCTTTATGCTAGAGCAAGCTAGTTTCTACTTAAACTGTCAACGACCCAAGAGTTAATAACAATAAGACCACTATTGTGTCTCGTTCAGTGTCCTTTCAACCAATTAACTTTTATAAAAATAATGCAATTATAAGCTAAATTTGTAAAAGCTTAATTTGTTTACATACTTTTTTACCATATCACAATCAAAGTAAAAATGTATTAGAAGCTGGGTTTGTAAAGAGGTTTTAAGTTTTTCTTGTTACCAAGGAGTTGTTCATCATTATCTTCAGCCTTCGACAACTGGGAGATGGGCTTCCTCGGTATCACCAAGATATGAGTCGGGGCTTGTGGGTTCACGTCGTGGAACGCCACACACTAGACGGAAAAGAATATTTTAAATCATGGTATACTTAACCTAACAAATTACTTTTTTTCAAAAAGGCTAATCATGTTAATAACGAATATTTTTATAATATATCAGTTATTTTAAAATTTCAAATGAAAAATCGTAAAACCTCGCAATAAATAGGCGAATATTTTTAACAGCTGACATTGCAACAAATGTCAGCCGGCCGGTTTTAATAAAAATATTCAGCTTACTATGAATAACTTACCTGTTCGTCTTCGTAGACGAACTTGGCAGGTATTTCCTTCCTCAATATCTTTCCAAATATCGTATCGGCGGCCGGATCGGCCGTTTGCGCTTTTTCAACCTCACCGCCAGCCATATTTGTGGAAATTATCCACAAAATTATCTCACAGCTTGCTTGATAGATAAAATTTTCACTGCCAAACGTCAACGTCATTCTCTTTTGACGTCGGTCACTAGGTTCTTTTTACGCAGAATTAAATAATAAAACAAAATGAAAACATACTTTTTATTTACAGTAAAATAATTTTTTTTGACATAATTTTAAAACTATTATAAAATTAAACTTATATTTCAGGTGCATTCTGTGTAAGAGCATCATTTCTCAAGCTGTCTTTTGAAGGTCTTTTGTACGGCCTGCCTCACTGACCTATATGATTGTTTATTAGAGGTCAGTGGGGCTGCCTACAGTCTACATCCTGGCCCAACAGGCCACAACATATGATGCAGCGCCCTTCCAAAGACATGAAAAGATCTGAGAGTTTTTGTTTGTTGCTCTTCATCAACCATCACATGATAACCAGTTCTGTCAAGACCCCTGTCTATGGCTATCTGTTTCGCTATTAATAGCATGTGACCTGAAAAATATAAAATATATTCCTCTCAATTTTACTTATAGCATAAACCACAACCATCTTCTTTTCAACTCTTTGTTTATCAGCAGCGGAACTGTTGGCAAAAATATTTAATACAAAAAAAAGTCTAAATATGCAAGGATTTCCTCACAGAAATTGGATGTTGTGCCATGGAGAGCCAAGGCTTCCCATTAGTCGCCTCTGCAGCTCATAATTACCGTGACGAGAGGTCCTGCACTAGTTGCCTATTCAAGGCTTTCAACAGGCAAAAATGAAACACCAAATGATAAATTTAACTTTATGTACTACGAAAATGGCCACCACATTTGCCTTCCACCAAGAATTTGAACATAAAATTGGTTTACGGCCTGACAAGAATGAGGACCTTCATTCATTACCACTCTGAATCCTGTTTTGTCTATGCCTTTGTCTTTGGCGATGCGGCGCGCGACGATCAGCAGATGACCTGCGTTGTAATTTTTTAATTAATTTGCCAATATTTTAGCAATGCTAATTTGGGAACATGTAGGTCAGTCTGGTTAAAATTTTAGTGTTAAAATTCTTGGCGTTAGTCAGACAAGCGATGTAGGAAGGAAATAAATACTCAAATCTAAAATGAGTCGTTATTTGAAATAACGAGTCATTTTAGATTTCAGTCAGTGCGAATTAACTTATTGCGTAGTCTTAAAATTAATTGAGATAAAGATAGCTGTTTGTTAATGATGAAGTGAGAAAAACTACTTAAGTACAAGCAATTTAATGATTCAGATTAGCAGTTATTCACAAGAATAAGCATTTGCAATAAATTCTAAAATACTAGACGGACAAGATACCTAATAAGGTACGATTCAGACCAACCGGCTCGCGTCGCGCCGCATCGGAACGGAGCCGTACGCGTGCCGCGGCAGCCGAACGCGTCCGTCGGAGCCGTACTGCTGCCGCGGCATGCGTACGGCTGCCGTGGTAGCCGTACGCGTGCCGCGGCAGCCGACAGTATCCGCTGGAATCCGTACGTACGCACTCCAAGCGCCCAGAAGTGCTCTCCGTTCGTATTCCACGACGCACGGCCGACCGGCTCCGAACGGACCTAACGGCAGCCGATTGGATGCCGACGGCGCCGTTCGGCGCCGTTCGGAGTCGGTCGGGACCAGTCAGCCGTCGCGACAGCCGACACGTCGCATTCTGCGACACGTCGCGACGCGTTGCGGGATGCCGACGGAGGTAACTATGCGTAAGTTGCATGCAAATATGAACTGTAATTAATGTTGATACATTTCAATGTTATTTACCGCATTCTAAAATGCCGCCCGGCCCGGCCCGATGCGAGCCGCTTGGTCTGAATCGTACCTAAGACAACTGTCTTATAGGATTTCATCCGCTTTCAAGCGCTACAAAGTTCTTGATCCTTGTAGCGGAGCACATTACAAATCCAGAGCAAATCGGTCGCATTTCACCAAATTAACCTAAGTAACTACTTGTAGACAAAGTTCTGAATCTGAATATGATAAAAATTCTATGAGCGTCATTATTTCTAATTAAAAAAACATCTTCGCTAAAATTCTATAGTGACGTCAACTGAAACGTCACGGCGACGCCTCGATTGAAATGGATTATCGCGCAACATTGAAACACAAGGCTATGACCGTGCTCAAGACCTCACACAAGGCCAAGGTCAGAACCATGAGGACGACCTCGACCGTATGAGAGTACAAAATGATTCACCTCGTCTTTGCACTCATACGAGGCCACCCGCGTTACCTTGTTAATTCGCGCGTCCTATGATTGATAACGGAAATTAATTTTAATATTTTTATCTTTCGAACAAAATAGTGGTCATTATGATTAGTATTTATTTAAACAAATGTATATTATGATTTCATAGAGCTTTTATCTTCGCTTAAAATAGCGTTTTTGCATCGAATTTATGACTCGAACATTTTTGTTTGGTTATCTGCAGAACCAACAGGTGAATAATCGCGGATGGGATGTCACAAACTAGAGGGACCATTTCAAGGGAATGAGCAGCATCGTGACTGTACGTGCTAACTAAACCATATTTCATCAATTCGTTCGACAAATGTGATGGTTCCGGCGGACTTTCCATTAGCGCATCCCGCACCCCCAGAGTAAGGTAGTCGTAGATTTACCGAGAGGTTTTAGTGTAGAGTCTAGCTAACAGATAAGGTACCTGCTAGCGGAAGTTAGTACTCGAAATATGCCGATGAGGTAACGACGGGCACTTGAGAACTTGGTCCAGCCGACATATTAAGCTCATACACACTAGCGACACGCGTCAACGGCAGTCAGCAAAGACAACTGCAGCTGTCTACAACATGCCCACATGCCGCTCGTGTGTGTGCACACTTAGTTATTAAAAACCTTAGTACAGACGCCAGCAGGTCAACCTACCCCAATCTGTCAAATTTCTTTGATAGATTTTCAAGTTTAGCACAAAGGAATAAGGTTCATATCATGCCCTGGTAACTCACGAACAAATTAGGATCATGAACTTTTTCTGAGCTTAGAGCCATCTGTACGCCAAGCTAAAGAAACTTTGGTGGATGTTGCCACTTTTAAACATGATTAATGTGACGTAAAATAATATGAACATTATATAAATACATAAACCTCATTAATGAATTAAAGAAACTAATAATATCCTAACATAATTAAAACTATTAATAAACTAAATTAAGTGACATTGGTTTACAGCTGACACCAAATGTTAGCAACCCTGCAACCTGTTTAAAAGATGTCACCGCTCACCGTATTTGTCATGTTACAAGATTTTTTTTGCCAGTGTGGGTACATACTCGTGCGCAAATTTCTTGTAATTTTTGGTGTTTTTATGTTAATTACGTCGAGTTGAGCTTTAGTTCCTCCGTATATCAAGAAACACCAACATTCTAGCGTTGACTGTGGTTTTGTGAGTGTTTGTGACATACACAAATAGATAGGCCCTCCGGAAGGAGTTTGGACCATATATCTTATTGTAGTGTTGTTTTACATTTTACACAATGCCGAGATACGTTTGCTGTGTTCCTGGATGCTCAATTGTAGCAACAGATGGTGAGTATTATACTTTCAAACGTCATGTAATGAGGCAATTAATTTCTATTGTTACTGAGAGGTTGGTTGGTGTGTAACCCTATGGGCACTATGGCGCGAGTGCCCAAGCACTAAGCACATCTAAATGTCTCTGTAATGTCCCTTGATCCGTCAACAGATCAAGGGATATTACAGAGACATTTAGATTAAATACTGATGATTGGGAAGCAGAATGTTTTCCCCGGTGTCCTTAATACTAAGTGTCCGTCTGGCCATCTATCTTGTCACAGAGCTCAATCTTTCAAACCGTCTATACCGTCCACGGTTATACCTTCGGACCAGTTTTTTATATTATATGCTTTTTACTGCGGCTTCGCTCCCGTAGCTTAACCCGCAGAAACCGTGCATTTTTCTAGGATATAAAGTAGACTATGACACATGACGATAATGAAAATTCGAAATTAACATACTCTTTGTTCATTAAGATTCCAAATAAGGTAAGCACTTAAATTCAAAAGGTTATTTTTATATTTTCAGGAGTACCTCTGCATTACTTTCCAAATCCTGAAACATTTGCAGAAAAGTTTCAAGTTTGGGTGAAGAATATTGGCGGTGATATTGCAAGTCTGGACAGTGCTACTGTCCTCAAAACTCGAAGAATTTGTCATCGACACTTTGAGACACAGTTTCTTTATCCAAAAAACAGACTGAGCAAATTGGCTGTTCCCACCTTGCTTTTGCCTTCAGGAGACACCTCAGGTACTTACAAATATTATTATAATAACTTTGGATTTATCTATTAATGCAAAACCGCATCTAATGTCTGGTTTACCCTAACCTTTCATATTTTATTTATTTCTTTCTTTAATTAAAACGGTTTAAAACCAATTACAGAAATTAAAGACACAGTTTGCATATACTAAACATAAAAGATTAAATATAAAATCATCAAGTAAGAAGTCAACAACACTTTCATACATGCCTCTTACAGTACTTCTGACATGCCGACAAAATCTTCACCCATTTGTCCGCAAACAAATATCTTCGAAAATATTCATTTAAATTACATGCTGTAAAGAGCCATATTTATCTATATTAAATGCACAATGTATTTAAGGTACTTAATTGGATAATGATTAATGCTGCATTGCTTAAAATCGCTTCATAAATAAGCCATTATTTCTCGTAAAAAGTAAAGGATAAAAAATGATTATTGTGGGTTATCCCTAAGAGATAGACATATACCATCGCGGACTTTTTTGTAGACCTTTTTAAGGTGTACAATACTGTAGTACATTATTTTGACCTATCTCGTAGGGTTCAGCCAGCGTTTAAAAAGTAAGCGCAAAAAAAATAGTTTATTTACGACATCACATGCATGCATGTATTATATATATAAACCTTCCTCTTGAATCACTCTATCTATTTAAAAAAACCGCATCAAAATCCGTTGCGCAGTTTTAAAGATCTAAGCGTTCATAGGTACAGAGAAAGCGACTTTGTTTTATACTATGTAGTGATTTTATTCTGCAGTAACTTAGTACACCGTGTGGACATATAAGAAAAGATGGAGAGATAAGAAAGACTATATTGAACTTAATCAAAAGTTAATAAGAAACTAAAACCAATCTTTCTTCCTGTGCCCAAATTCCCATCAACAGTAATTACACGCACAATATAGCAGTAGCAACTATCTAATTTAAAAAAAAATGTTAATACAAAAAATGGGAATGGCCCCGAAAGAACTGTTGGTCATGGGATCGAACTCAGGCAGGCATGATCTTTACTTTGGGTAATTTATTTCATCATCATTGATCTCAAAAGAGTGTAGGAAAATATTGCACAGTGTGCTATGATCCCGGTTTTTGTGTCATCGAGTTTTTATTAAATTAATCGATAGAGTCTACAATTCCGAGGATTAGAGTAAAACTCCGGCTTCCCCAAGACTTGTACTTTTTTTTAAATGTCAAAGTTTTGCAATATCCGACTCATGAAAAACAAAAAAAAATCATTATAATATAAAGGAAGTACGTATTCCAGATTTTATTTATTCTATTGATTATACGTATAATAGCCGACCGTTCTACCAATATCTGCTGCTTTAGTATGAATGGGTCGAGAGATGATTTTTTTTCTCATTTTTCGTTTTTTTTTTTTATCTAAAACACCGTATTATGTGGTCATTCCTACATCAAAAAATTGCTGATACTTTCTATTATGTGTAGTATTAAAACTAAATTCATTATTTTCCAGGAGTTATTGGAAATTTTTATAATATTCGAAATATCTGCACTTAGGGCTGCCACTTCAACCAAAACATGATTTGTTTTTTTGGTATAAGTTTTAGCTTCCTTATCACGACCATAAAAAGATATCATTATTTTGTGGCTTAGATGCCAAATATTTAGTAATTTTACAAAGGGAATTAAAAAAAACAAATGGAGAAAATGGTATCATGTTGATTGATACACCTTTTTTGGAAACCGTCTATAAATTCTAACCCAAAGGACTCAACAAATAGTAAATAAAAGAAAATCCTTTTCGATAAGAGTATACAGGGTGTCCCTGGAAGTATGGATCAAATCGAATAGGGGCGTGGGCAAGGTCATTTCCAAACTTTTAGATCCTAAGAATGATTGGAATTATTTTACGTTTCAAAAGTTGTGACCAATTTTTTTCAATTGTTTCTCATAGTGCTGAAAGAAAAAAAAATCATTAAAAAACACTATCAGGGCTGTCTAAAAAACTTAAATTGACAGTTCCTGGTAGTTTTTTTTTCAGTTCCTGGTTGATTTTGTTCTTTGAGCACTATGCAAAGTGATTGAAAATAACAAAAGTTGGTTTTGAACCATAAATAAATTCACCAACATTCTCAGGATCAAAAAGTTTGGAAATGATTTTGCCCACGCCCCTATTTGATTTGATCCATCCATGGGATTCTTGTGTCAATCAATGTTTAAATAATGAATACATAATTGTTTTCAAATTTTTATGAGAATTTTGTTCTTTGCTTTTCAGCACCAACTACAAGTCCATTGGTTCCAGACTCCCAACCATCTACTTCCCAAGAAGCTTTGTTATCAAATCCTGCAGTTCAACACTCCACAACAGGAAATGCTGTTAAAAATACGATTAGTAGTGGTATGTTACTAATTACATATTCATTTCAATCTGTAGTCTAATGTAATATCAATCAGATCATTGGCTTTGCCGTTGCCAAGGAAAAAAACCGGCCAAGTGCGAGTCGGACTCGCGCACCGGAGGTTTCCGTACAAACCTGTAGGTATAATAGGTCGGGGCTGAAAATATTTTCGTATTTTGAATCTTTTATTAATAATCAAACCTCTTTGGTAGTACTGAATTTATCTGGCTGGTTTTAACACTATTAATTGTTGACATTCTAAAGATGCAATCAATAAAAAAAAAACTAGTTCCCGCCATTTCTCAATTGTTTTTCAAGCAAGCAACATGAACGTATGTGATGGATGTTTTTTTATTACAAAATGAAATTTATAACATTACAATATGAAAAGCTGGAGGAGCTTAAATGAATGACAAAGGTCTCGTTATCGTTTCAGTAAACCTTTATTTTATGTTAACACATATCATTTATTTTATAATATAACTGAAATACCTACACTAGCCTTGCAGCAGCCTTGCAAAAGTCTGCTGACGAATGAGGGCAAGCTTTTTTATCAAAGTTATTTATTTACAAAGTTTTTTAGTCACTATTTAGAAATCTGGTACAAAAATGTTAAAATTAAATTTGAACCATATCTGTAAATGGTCACTGAAAAAGGTATGAATAGTACCACATTGAACATTGAAGTTCGAAAAAAACGTTATCTTTGGTTGTACTACTTCATGTAGTGCTAGTGTTTATTAACGGAAACATGTTTATGGATGAAAAATATGTGGAAATTCCATTTTATTTGAAAAAAAAAAATGTGATGTAACTAAAAATTTAAGGTTTTCGGAATTTTTCCTTTATATGTGCTATTAAACATTCAAAACCAAATCAAGCTAAATTCAAATTACCAAAATGCCAAATTTCAAGATTCTAGATCGACTGGAAGTCCCTTTAGGTTCTGATTCCCTCGCGAGTAGTTGCGATTTTGAAAATATGCGGCTGAAATTGCTATTTCTTTTGATTGCGTTGACATAAAAGTTTGATTTTGTTACAGCTTAAAGGTATTATAGACCTGAGTATTTGATATGAATTTCAATTTAATACCTCTACGCGTTCACGAGAAAAGAAGCAGTAACTTTAAAATTTTCAAAAATATTTTGTATTATATGATGTAACTAAAAATTTACGGTTTCGCAATTTTTCCTTTATCTGTACTATAAGACGTTACTTCGTATCAAATTTCAAGATTCTAAGTTTACGGGAAGTACTCAGTTGGTTTTGATTCCCGTGCGAGTTTCGAAAATTTGCGGAAATTTGCGGCATATCTTTTGATTGCTTTGGCTTAGAAGTTTGATTTTTTCACAGCTCCAAGGGACAGTAGACTTGAGTATTAGATATAAATTTCAGTTTGATACCTCCACGCGTTCCTGAGAAAAACGGTCTTGACAGACGGACGGACAACGAAGTGACCCTATAAGGGTTCTGTTTTTTTCTTTTGAGGTGCGGAATCCTAAAAACAACAAGATACTCCGTCAAATCAGTCTAGCTCTAGCATATCCTAGGCCTATATTTTTGTAAGTGCAAAAATATTCATTAAATGCTCTTTGTTTTCCAGCACTCTGTATGACCGGGCAATCTACATCGCGGAACACTAAGTTATTAAATTCTAATTTAATAAATCCCAAGAGAACAAAGGCTGTTCAATATAGTCGTTCAGGTATGTTATCTTTTTTATAAACTATCTGTCTGACAAATTTCATCCAAATCCGTTAAACCGTTTTTGCGTGAAAGAGTAACAAACATTCATACATATCCATACCATGCTCACAAACTTTCAAATTTATGATATTAGTAGGATAAGATTAAGAAGGGGAGGCCTTTGTTCAGCAGTGGACGTCTTCTGGCTGATGATGATGATGATGATGATGAAGATTATCATCATCATCATTTTATTTCGAGCAACAAGACTCATAGTGTTAGTAACAATATACTTATAAACTATGTTATTAATAAGAAAAAATAAAAAATAAAAACAGATTGCGAAATCACTACTACAAGGTGACAGGCCCAGCCGAAACCTTATGAAAATGACAATCTTATAAAGCCGTCTTAACACGGCTTAACGACACTTGTATTGTATTTAATTACAAACTTTATTTTATGTTTCAGTAACCTTTCTACAACGGAAACATGAAGACAAAGAAGTCAATAAATTGTCGTTAAAACTTCGTAATGCTCTGAAAGCCAAACAGACCTACCGAAATAGATATTTGCTAGCAAAAAAACTTTCCAAACAAAATGCTTTCAAAATTGTGACCAAAAACCTTTCATCAACAGCTCAAACTTTTGTTCTTGATGCAAACAAAAGGAAGTGGGAAAAATCCTAGAGGAAGGCGTTTTACTATTGATGAGAAGGTTCTAGCGCTATCATTATATAAACCTTCACCTAAAGCATATCGTTTCTTAAGCCAGCTTTGTGTTCTACCAAACCGAAGAACACTACAAAATCTTCTACAAAAATTGGATTTGGTGCCTGGCATTAATGAAAAAATATTTGAACACATAAAGAAAAAAGTTGGCAAAATGCCAGAAAAACATAAATATTGTTGTATATTATTTGACGAAATGTCAATAGCTACGAACATCAATTACGACAAGGTACACGACATCATAACCGGTTTTGTGGACAATGGCAGCAAAAGAGACCTCATATTCTCGGATCATGTGCTTGTTTTTATGATAAGAGGCATTGTGAAAAAATATAAGCAGCCGATAGCTTACAGTTTCTGCTCAGGCACAACTAAGACTGCAGATTTGAAACTACAACTGAAACAAATTATACAAAGAGTCCAAATCACAGGTCTTAAAGTTGTAGCAACAATATGTGACCAGGGAGCGACAAACCTTGCCGCTATTAATGAGCTGATGGCAGAAACGAAAGGAAACTATCTACGAAAAAATCAAAATTATAAAGGTGGCTTTTTTGAAGTGGACAGTCACAAAATTGTGCCTATCTATGATCCACCTCACCTTATGAAGGGTGTACGCAATAATTTATTAAACAAAGATCTAAAATTTGTAATGGATGGCAAAATACGCACAGCAAAATGGTCTCACATAGAAAATCTGTTTTTAAAAAGTCCTACTTACAAGGGTGTAAAGTTGGCCCATAAGCTGACAGCACAACATGTGGTACCCTCGATGATCCCTAAGATGAAAGTGAAATTTTGCACACAAGTGTTTAGCAAGTCTGTCGGCGTAACGCTTGGATGTATGGCAGGTATGTAACTGTGGCATAACACAATCATAATGGCACTACATTTCAAATTCGATATCTCTGGGCTCAAAGGGCGTCTGGCACATTTTGGGCATTATGAAATTTTTCACTATTCCCACTCAGCTTTTGATTCTCTATCGATCAAATAAGTTGTGTTTACGTAACGAAAATTATGAGGTTGTATTCCACACTATTTTGTCGAATTTCGCCACGAGGATTACACAGATCTATAGAGAATCAAAAACTAAGTGAGAATAGAAAAAAATTCAAAAATGTGCTATACGCCCTTTGAGCCCAGAGGTATCGTATGTTTAGATGTTAATGGTTTTTTTTAAACCGTAACTGTTTAGGAAATCCGAAAAAAGCTTAAAGTGATACTGACGCCGATTCCCTTCAGAAACAAACTGAACTAAATTAAAGTTCAGTGCATCTTTTTCTTTCTATTTCATCAAGAAAAGGACAGAAGATAAATATTAGTTTAGTCCTTTCAAATTAATCATTGGCCCCGATTCTGTAGCTCAAAGTCAAAGTCGAATCATTTATTTCAAATAGGCACTTAAAAGGCACTTTTGAACGTCAAAATTTAAAATGAAAAAATAGAATTGATTCTAGTCGCCCATTCCAAAATGTAGTTTTCGTGTGGAGAAGAATGGGCAAGAAACTCCACCGTTACTCTTTTAAAATGTTTTACAAGTTTTTGTATACATTCATTATATAATTATATGTGAAGACGATGCACCTAAAATAAAATTTAGTCTACCAAAAATGGTAAAAGAATTAAAAATATAACAGACTGGTAAATCAATTATGTGATAGATACATGGTGTCCACATATTTACAAAGATTGAAAAATTTTACTAGTATTTTAAAAAGTGTGTGAGTTACATTTGTCAAAGAATGTAAAAAAAATGTATTTAAAAAAAAAAATGTGTATGTATAGATTAAATTAGCAACCAGTTTGATTTTGTCTAGACTCTAGATTGTCCTATGGAGCAGGACCAGCATGTTTCCAAACATTGTAATATCCTTGTTTACAAAGTGTACTTTTTATATGACTTTTAAATTTTCTTTCATTTAATTGTAATATATCAAAAGGTATTTTGTTGTAGCATTTAACACAGTACCCCATAAAAGATGTTTGCACTTTAGATAATCTGAAAAAAGGTTGATCTAATTTATCTTTATTTCTAGTATTAAAATTATGTCTATCACTTATTAAAAAGATGTTGATTTTTTCTTACATACATAATATTTTCATAAATGTATTGGCAAGGTACCGTCATAATATTAACCTTTTTAAATAGTTCCCTAAGAGATTCACGACGACGTAGATTGTAAATGGCTCTGACAGCTCTCTCACAACCTACACTAAATTTAAGTTCAGTGCATCTTTTTCTTTCTATTTCATGATGAAAAGGACAGAAGATAAATATTAGTTTAGTCCTGTCAAATTAGGCAACGCCTGACGTAAATTGACGTATTTTTAGTAGCCTATTTTTAATCACATCTTAACTTGTCTATGGATTATCTTATTTGAGCAAATAAAAGTTCTTCATTAGCTGCTTAAAGCAGTCAATTTTAAAGTGAAATCATACTATTTTATTACCATACAAAGGATTAACACAGCTATTACCTATCATGCAGCATTTAGTGTTGTTGAGTGTTTTCCAGCTTAGAAAATACATTGTGAAATGACTAAGGAATCTAACATTGCATTTTCACTTACAGAAAACGGGACATTGCCAGGAGAATGCACAGACACTGCAGATTTATTATTATTGTTCGACGATCTTTTCGACACCGTCAACGGAAGCCAGTATCGAGATGAAGCAAAAATTTACAAATCAGCGGTCACACCAAAATCAAAACATTTTGAATGTTGGAACAAAACGTTACCTATTTTAAAATCAATGAGATATGTTTGTAATAATGGTAGAGAAACGATTGTGCCTACTCTTACCAGCTGGGTAAAAACCGTAGAAGGATTTAAATTTATTATAAAGGAACTTCAGTCAAAAGGGATAAATACATTCCTACTACGTAATTTTAACCAGGACCCCATTGAAAACTTTTTCGGGGCAATTAGATCACATGGGCACCATAATATAATGCCCAACTCTGCAGCATTCGAAACTGCGTTTAAAACGTTGCTGATAAATAATATTACATCCCCAAAATCAATACAGGGAAATTGTGAGGGGGACGACAGCGTTTGCTTGTCGTCATTAAAATCATTATTAACTTTAAAAAATGAAAAGAAGGATGCTGCAGAGGATAGGAGTACAATAGTAGAAATTATTGATGAACATATTAACATTGAATTATTAAATACGCAAATTATTATAGAAAGCCGTTCTCGTGTACATGTAGAGAAATGCGCGGCCATAGCTTATTGTAGTGGGTGGATAGCAACCAAAGCCAAAAAGTTTGTTTTTAAAAAATGTAAAATATGTAATAAAAATTTAATAAGTAATGAAAATGAAGATTTCCACAAATTTATTACAAAAAAGAATATTCCGGCAAAAAATGGTTATGCTATCCAACCCGGCATTGTTTGACTTTTTTTCTCATGTAGAACACATTGCAATGGAGGTTTTAAATAAATATGGGCATAAAGAAAGAATTGCGCAATATATTCAATTAATTTCAACAGTCCACATTAATTTAAATTTTATAGAATGTCAAAAGCATAAAGAAGCACATTAATTATTTACTCCAAAAAAGCGTTGTTTTCTTCATTAGCAATTGGTGTAAAGAAGTCAGCAATGTACTTACTGGCAAGAGCTATTATAATTTTGTAAATCTATCTGATGAAACTGACCGCATCTTTATACAGGCTCGAGAAAATTACAATAAAACGAAATGCAAGAAACGAAGAAGGCAGACTGGTGTAGAAATTAATGTTTAATTAATAAATGTGTTAGTAAATATTTTGTGTTTTATTTATTTCCAGAATTTAATCTACGAATTTTGTATGCACTTGTGTGAATTGCTGTAACGTTTAAATTTTGTTTATTGTACCTATACTTACTTGTTTTGTGAATGTCATATAATTTCAAAAACACATTTGATAGTAATATTACTTAAAAACAAAATTTAAACTTAGCGGCAATTCATACGTAGCTAAGCGTATCTGTACATGTACATATTAATAGATAGATCACGTACACATCAATACCTACGTATATCTACAGACATTTTAGTTTCATGGCTTGGCGTGGCGCTGATCGTATTCCTAATCTGTCAAACGTTAAGTTGCCAGTCTATCTCATTTATATATATTGGTCTATGGTTCATATTCAATTGGGAAAATCTGACAGATTGGGGTAGCTTGATGTGCTGGCCTCTGTACACTAGGGGCGAATTCTACCAAACTTTTATACCCAGAATAAGTCATAAACTGAGAATAAATTTTGAATTTTAGACAGTTTTTCCATATCCACTAAGGTGCAGCGCAGACGGCACACTTTTTGTGCGATCGAGTCTGCGGCGCACAAAAAGTCTGTATGGCGCGCAAAAAGTCGGTCGCGGATTTTTCACAGACTCAACGCACACGACGCACATCTTCGATCATTCTGTCGGCAGAGCTGTCTGTCTTTTTAAATGTCTATCATGATATTCTGCCTTAGAAGTATCATAGTGTCACGAAGTGCACGAATTACACGGATTTTTTGTGCGCCGGACTTTTTGCGCGTCGTGTGTGTTACTGCTTAAACAGACTAAAAAGTGCGTCACGGATAGTCTGTCGTCTGCGCTGCACCTAAAACTGTCAGGCGTCAACTTTCTCTAAATCGGGATGGTGTAATAGGAGAAAGGGAGGAAGGGTACCTATTAAAAACATATATCGGGACCTAAATAGTAAAACAGGGGTTTTAGAGAAGTGCCCGTCGTATGATGGTGATGGTGAGCTACATGACGACGTTGTTGATGATATATGGTTTATGTACTGACCTAATAATAATTCGTTATCCACTGACGTCTCTATTAGCGAAGGAATAGTTGTTTTGGGTACCACCAGGAAATGTACTGGTGCCTGTTTATTTCTGGTTTCATCGAAAACAACGCACTGGAACATGACAAAGGAAAAAACTGTGTAAAAGTGATTAGAAACTTGTTTCTTCAAAAAAAAACTTGGAATATACATTTAAATAATCATTAAAATTAAGTACAAGCCAAGATAAAATCAGTTCGGAATTGGGAAAACATGCCTTTGTAATAACAAAATCATGATGGTTAAAAAAAAACACGTATTTTAAAGGAAGTATCACTGAATATGTCACGGTATATTAATTATCCTGTTGCTAAAAGAAAAATAACACTGTATTGAATGTTTACAAATTACCCCTTTATTTATAAATGTTGTTTAAAGTTAGGAGGTCATTAACTAAGCAACGTTCTTTAAATAAACCCCATAATAGAAGTTAGAAAATTGTAATTTCGCGGGCTGACTTGGCGTTTCCGCCTTATCATAGCAATAGCAACGCTACGCGCTAGAGTAACAGTTAATGTCTATATTCATTCTATAGTACTATCATCAGAGCCAAATTTTCTTTTCTTTACAATATACAATAAATAAATAATGATAAAATACCTGCTCATCTTCGAATATAAACTGTTCTGGTTCTTTCCCGCCGTTAAAATCAGCAAAACTTGGTCTCTTTTGTGGCGTCGCAGTAGCCATTTTGATTTTATAAACAATTAGGCATAGAGTAGGTACAATTATATACAATTAGGTTTCACAACTGCTTTATTAGCTTGTGTACGTATTTGATCTTGTTTGTATAAAGGTACTTAGGTATGTCAGAAGATAAAACTGTAAATTAACAGATTGGTTGGATTGGATTATAAGTTGTATCAAAATAATTTGCTATCTCTTTTTGGCACATACCTAATTAGTTAAAGAAGAAAGAGTTACACTCAACACCACAGAACACTATTACTCTTATCGTAGCGGAGCTCAACACTTATCAAGGACAGTCATTAGATGAGGAAAACAAATGACGAAATTAATATGTATTGGTATTTATTATCAAAACATGACAAAATATTGAATGAAAATTGATGGAAAATTGAGATGTTACCGCGAAATTCAAATTTTCTTACGTTTTTTGCAATTTGCAGGTCAGTGTCAGGTTGTATCTTGATCAAAATTTCAAATCAAATCAAATCAAAATCAAAATATTTATTTGCTAGAATACGGTACATAGGGTGTTACATTTACATTCGAACTATGGTGAGTCGCAGTACAGTTTTGTCGCATAAGCGTTAATCGCACATCCGTTTGTCGAGCTCACGTAGTACACTCCTGAGCAAGCGAAGGATTCAATGATTGAATCACGAGCGTAGCGAGTGATTCTAAAGTTGAATCCTGAGTGTGGCGAGGGATTCAAAGGCACGAGATGCAAAAAACTTTGCTCTCGTGTAACACACATAACTTTTCACTTCAGCAGCGAGAACATTATGAGATAAATTAAAGCGTATTCGGAAATAGCACCCATGATATTTTATTATTCAAAATATATTACGTAGCATTATTGAAACTAGAAATAAATATTTACAGGTTAAATATCAGTTTTATTTGCAGTAAATACTCATTTTCGTTTAAATACAACAATAAGTTAAAAAATCAATAAATTACATTAAAAGACTTAAGTAAAAGACAAAAAAGCTTTTTGCAAAAGGAGATGTTTCAAAATGGGCCAGGTCTATGTACAGTATCTCAAAAAAAAGAGAAAAATCCGTAGAATTCGGGTAAAATACAGATAATTCAATTAAATTTGTACTGTTGTGGTAGTCAACTGATATTTATCAATTAATTTTATCGACTTTCAACATGGCGTCTTACAGATTTAGTTACTCTATTGTTAAAAGAGAACTGTCAGTTGTCACAACAGTGTCACTTCTGTCACTTTCATCTGGCGGCGAAATAAACAAAAACATGTCAAACGTCATTAATCAATCAAAATGACAGCTTACCGCCATGACGGATTGTTTTTTGTGTGTTGCAATTTCAAGTGTAATTTCTTCTGTTTACCAGAAAACCAAGCTATTTTAAAGCAATTGGGCAGTTGAGAACTGTTTTAAATGAATTTCCCTATTTTTAAGTATAGTGTACAAGGACCTGGCCCAGGCTCCATACATTTTGGAACATCTCCTTTCTTTAGTTCGTACGAAATTCCGAACGTGTTTGTCTTTGAGGTCGAATTCAAAATTGGAACTTTGAAAGGGCTGGTCTTTGTCTCTCTCTCTTTCTAATGGCGGGAAAGAGATAGAGTGTGAATGTTTCGAATTGTATGATTAACCCAAGGCTGAGTAATATATTCGCGGCTTTCTGAAAAAAAAAATTAAAAAGTTACTTTGTCTCACTCAGTGAGACAACGAGTTGGAAAAAAAAGCGCGGGAACCTTGAAACGCACAAGGCGCCAAAATTGCTCTAGTTTTCTAAAAAATTGTGAATATTGTGTAATTATTTGTATATTTTAGGAAGTATTTGAAATATTAAATATATAGTTAATGTAAATAGTTATTAGAAGATATGGGGGGAAGCAAGAAGCGGAAAAAGGCGGAGCCCCCTGACGAACGAGCATCTGATAGGGACACTTCTTCCGACTCAGATGAAGACTGTAGCAAAAAGTATAATATATTTAAAGTTCCAGGGTATTCGAGGAAGTACCCTGAAAATAGCAAAAAATCGGAATACATAGTGTTTTTATCTCACCAGAACGAAAATAAAACCTTTACAGATAAGGATAGGCTGGCCATATCCCATGCCATACGAAAATATTGCGTGACTGGGATATTACATCTAAGATCAATAAATAAATACAAAATTGGCATCACTTTTGATCTTTCAAATAACGCCAATGTTTTCTTACAAAATAAAAAACTTTTAGAAGAAATGGGCTATAAGGCCACAATACCGGCTGTCGACACCGAGTTGACTGGAGTTCTCACCTCAGTCCCTACGGACCTATCTAATAAAAGGATTTTTGCTCTAATTGGCAGTTCCAGGAATATAATACAGGTGAGGCGCTTCATGCGCCGAGTGCAGAGTGAGGGTGGTGCGGTCACGTATCAGCCCACTCAAACTGTCGCGGTAACTTTTGCGTCAACAGAGTTGCCTCAGTATGTTTATCTTGACTCTTGGAGACATGAGGTAAGCGTATACGTTCCTCCTGTAAAACAGTGCCTTCAATGCATGAAGTTTGGACATATTGCAAAATATTGTAAAAATGATTTAGTATGCTCTATATGTACATACAACCATAGTTTTAAGATATGCAAAGAAGATCCTAAAAACGCTAAATGCGCCAACTGTGGTGGCAATCATGTCGCTATTTCAAACACTTGCCCCCAAAAAAAACAGAAAATTGAGGAAAGTAAAATTAAATCCAGAGCCGTCAAGTATTCAGATTTGTTCAATGAAAATTCATTTCCACAACTAACGCATAAAAATATTGAAACTCAGATAATTAATTTAACTAAGTCAGATTTTTTCATGAATACTCTAACAAATGCAATAACAAAAATTATACTAAGCCAAAAAGATAACCCCATAAATTCTACATCTATAAAAGAAATTCTTCAACATTTTTGATGTAATAAACTAGATAACTAGGATATGAAAGTAAAAATGTTGTTTGCACAGAGAAGATTTTTATAATCAAGTATTTTTCCAATGAATGACACAAGTCATTATAAAAATACACACATGTTCGAATATCAATTTGAAAACATGTTGTCAACTAAAAAGTTTCAACACTTCCCCTCAAACAACATCCATCATCAGATATCCTCACATCACACCACACCAGACACACCCAAACTCAAATCGCGCACACATTTATTAAATGCCACACGACCTAATGGTTTTGTCAGCACATCTGCTGGGTTATCTTCCGTACACACATAGTCCAGACGTACAACATTCTTGACAATGCAATCTCTGACATAGTGCGCTCTTATGTCTATATGTTTTGTCCTTCTATGCGCTACAGGATTGTACGCAAGTTTAATAGCACTCTGATTATCTACGAAAATGCAAATAGATACAAGATATTCACCTCTTATAAATGCATTCAGCTGTCGCAAATGAACTGCCTCCTTGGTTGCCTCCGAAAGTGCAATATACTCGGCTTCCGTTGACGACAGTGCCACACACGCTTGTTTCCGGCATTCCCAGTTAGTCAAAGAATTTCCGCATCTAAAAATAAATCCTGAATAAGATTTCCTATCTTTGACGTTCCCTCCCCAGTCAGCATCTACGAATCCCGTGATGTCCTGCACCGGCGACTTGAGAAATATCAAACATTGATCCTTTGTACCCTTAAGGTATCTCAAGATATGTTTAGCAGCTTTCCAATGATGTTCTTCACAACATGAGTTATACTGTGCCAAAAAATTGACCGCAGCCGCAATATCCGGGCGTGTGTTACAAGCCAAATAGTTCATCGACCCTATGAGCGCTTGATAACTACGAGAGTCTTGGCAGGATAGCTTACCTCCTTCCCCTTCCGCCAAGACTTTATGGAAATTCATTTCCATCGGAGTTTTCACTGGTTTGCATTCAGACATACCATATTCATCCAAGATCTTCGAAATAAGTCTCTCTTGATTCAAATATATTCCAGTATCCGTCTTATGCAAAGACATACCTAAAACTTGTCTCGCTTCCCCTAAATCCTTAATCTTGAAATGTTTACAAAGATTGTCTAATAAAACTTCTTTCTGCTGTTTGTCTTTGTAAAATAATAAGAAATCGTCAACGTATAAAGCGATATAAAAATTATTATTTTTGTAAAGACAGCTATCAAAGTCACAGCGTTTGAAGTTCAAAGACAATAACACTTCATTTACTTTATCATTCCAAGACCGTGAAGCTTGTTTGAGGCCGTATATCGCTTTTTCTAGTAAGCAAACTTTTTCCTTCGAGTTTTCATCTATGCAACCCTCCGGTTGTCGCATATAAACTCTTTCATGCAAATCACCGTTCAGAAAGGCGGTGTTCACATCGAAGTGACTGATGAACAAATCCTTTTCAACAGCTAACGATAGCAGCAATCTAATTGTCGATCTTCTCACGACCGGTGAATAAGTTTCGAAGTAGTCGACCCCGTAGGATTGAGTGAAACCCTTCGCCACAAGTCGGGCTTTATAGGTCTTGTTACCATCTGCTTCAAACTTGTACTTGAAGATCCACTTGTTTCCCACGACTTTAGCTCCACGTGGCTTACCGACGAGCTTCCAGACTTTGTTCTCGTACATCAAATCCATCTCTTTCATCATGGCTTCCTTCCAGTTATCCTTATCGACCCAATTTAAGGCTTCCTTAACTGTCAAAGGCTCCAGCTCTTCTGTATAGCATGCAAGTCCATGATGATTTCCTTCTCGGATCCTACTACGTGGAGGATAACGACATTCACCTTCGTTTGACTGTCCTCTATTAATACTTTCTTCAATATTTTCTACCACGACATTTTCTTCTCTGCTATCACCCGTTTCTCCCAAATCCACTTCCGCGTCTTCATATACTTCAGCCTCACCTGAGGAACTCGGCCCTTGAGAAGCTTCTGCACTACCAGGTGAACCTGACTGGCCTTCTTCATTTGCAAGTTCCCAGATTGCTTCAGCACCTTTGCCACCGCTGCCTACGAGCTGACTAGGATCCTCTGAAACCGCTGCTGTAGAGTCCTCCAAGAAAACTACATCTCTTGCTCTAACTATAACGCGAGGATTACTGGGATTTATGAAACGATATCCCTTGGTTTCTTCACAGTAACCAACAAAAATATGTTCTACCGCTTTAGGGCTCCATTTCTTCCGAGTTTCCTTGGGCACGTGCACAAACGCTTTAGTTCCAAAAACTCTGAAATGATCGAGCGACTGAGTCTTCCCTGTCCACAATTCCTCAGGAATCTTACCATTATTACCACTGTGAGGCAGCCTATTTTTCGTATAAACAGCCGTATTACATGCCTCTGCCCACAGTTTCACACTCAGACCTTTTTCAGCCAACATAGCACGAGCCATCTCCACAATAGTGCGGTTTGCTCGCTCCACTACGCCGTTCTGCTCTGGAGTGTAGGGAACGGTCAACTGATGTTTTATACCCTTTTGGCGTAGAAAAACATCAAACTTCCTGTTTACAAATTCTGTTCCACTGTCCGTGCGTATGCACTTTACCTTCAGCCCGGTTTCAACCTCTACACTAGCTATAAAAATTTTAAAATGATCTAAAACCTGATCTTTTGATTTAAGGAAAAATACAAAGGATTTTCTTGTAAAATCATCTAAAATAATAGCATATACCGAGATCCACCGTACGAGGGTTCAGACATTGGACCACAGATATCTGTGTGAATCAGTTGTAGTCTCTCAACTGCCCTCTCAGCCTCACCAACTGGAAAAGGTAAACGATGTGCCTTACCCTTAATACAGGCGACACAAGGCTCCATTACACTCTTTCCAAATTCCATAATCGGAAGCTTACGTAAATCTCGTTCATTTACGTGTCCAAGCCGCCGGTGCCATAACATCAAAGGATTACCTGCCTTCACTGACGCCAACGCAGTCCCATCTACAACCGCCTGACAACCTTCAAGCTTGTAGATCCCTGAGACTTCACTTGCGATAGCCAGAAGCTTTCCCTTGAAATGGCCTGGAACCAAATGGTGAATTAACTTGCAACCATCTCTGTCAAAACTTACCTTCCATCCTTTCTCTACTAATTTAGACACTGATAACAGATTAACACGCAAACCAGGTACATACATGACATCCCTCACAGCAAGTATTCGGCCTTTCAAACTCACCATGATATCACCTTTACCTTTGCATTCAATCTTATCATTGTTCGCACATGTCACATCACTCATACCAATATTCATAACCAAATCTTTAAACCAATGTTTCTGGAAAGACATATGTGAAGATGCCCCGCTGTCTATGTACCACTCCGTCGGATTGAAGGAGTCCCCGGTGTTGAATGAAGACAGGCTCATGACCGCAACGTCACTTAGTTTTGAGATCAAACCCGCTTTCCTTCCTTCAGGACAGTCCGGCTTCTTATGTCCTCTTTTTCCACATTTAAAGCATTTAACTTTGGTCATATTCAAATCTTTGTTCCCATTCCGCTTCTTACTCTTACTCACAGCCAATGCCGAGTCCGCTGAAGACGATGTACTACAACCTTGACGTGAATCCTCCTGTAGTAACTTCTGCCGTACGTTATCTGAAGTCAACTTCATCCCAGAGTGTTCCAGTGCCATTCGCATAGGCCTGTACTCTTCAGGTAGTCCTCTCAGTAACACGACAGCTACAAGATCATCGTCAAATCCGGTGGCAATATCCTTCAACTTTTGAGAAAGAGACATAACTGCAGCAACATATTCATGCATCGACGAGTGTCTCTCTAGCTTTTCATCCATCAATGCGTTGATGAGGGTGATCCTGCGATTTACGCCTTTGTCCTCAAATGCTTTCGCTAAGCTATCCCAAGTATCTTTGGCATGCTTTGAATCTTGTACATACGCATAAAGTGTAGGTTCAACAAGAAGACAAATCAAAGCTAGTGCTTCTTGGTCCTTCTCAATGGCGGTAGAGTCTTTTGAATCCGGGTACTTTGAAGTATATGTGAACAACTTTTCTCGTATGAGAATCATTTTCATGGCGAATTTCCACGTAGAGTAGTCATCTAGACCGCAGAGGTTCTTGATAGAAAATTTAGTAACTGGGCCCATAACCTTTTGATGTAATAAACTAGATAACTAGGATATGAAAGTAAAAATGTTGTTTGCACAGAGAAGATTTTTATAATCAAGTATTTTTCCAATGAATGACACAAGTCATTATAAAAATACACACATGTTCGAATATCAATTTGAAAACATGTTGTCAACTAAAAAGTGTTTGGTTGTGATTGGTCTGTACATAATGATCCACTCGGCAGCTACCACCTTCCTGTAATTATTAAAGTTTTTGTAAATAATAGTAGTATGAATACTAGTAGCAATATCAACTCGCATGTGCCCATATATCCTAACTTTAAATTGGTTGATTGGAAGATGTATGAACAAAATGTAGATTTAGAATTATCTAATTTTCAGGACCAAAACTTTGCTCCATTGGAAGCTTATACTGCGTTTTGTAAAATTTTGCATTCTGCAATTGATAAGTGTCTTCCTTATTATAATTTGCCAGTTTCTTTCCATAACGATTCTTCTAAGAATAACTCATCTCATAAGAATTTCGTTAAATCCCCTCCTCTCCCTTGGTGGAATAAAAAATGCGCAGAAGCAGTTGAAAAATCAAAGTTGGCTTATATTAATTTTAAGAACAATCCCTCTGATGACACCTTTATACAGTTTAAAAGATTACAAGCCCTCAAAAAACTTACTTTGACAACAGAAAGATCAAATAGTTGGGTTGAACTCTGCAACTCTTTTAATCGATGTACGCCTTTGTCGAGAATTTGGAAATATATGCGGAAATTTAATAAAACATATTCTTACAACAATAGTGATGATAGTTGGATTCAAGATTTTCTGCAAAAATATACCCCAGACTATGTAAATAGTAAATCTAATTTTCCTCTTGTCAGTGAAACAAATTCTGTAAATAACTTCTTATTAAAACCATTTTTAATTCAGGAGCTCATGGCTGCTGTCTGTTCTAGAAAAGATAGTGCTTTTGGACTGGATGGAATTCCTTATATTATGTTGAAAAAGCTTAGTGATAGAGGTTTGCACATCTTTCTCAAGATATTGAATAATCTGTGGTTGAACAATGATATACCTCACTTTTGGAATTCTGACTGTTTGGAACGTATTTTGAAGCCTGATAAAATGCGGTCAAATCCCGATTCCTATCGTCCTATTGCACTTACATCTTGTGTTGGTAAAATTTTTGAACAATTAATAAAACAAAGGTTGGAATTTTACATAGAACAAAACAATATTTTACCTGCTAATCAATTCGGTTTTCGTAGGGGAACATCGGCTCGTGAAAGTATTTGTCAGTTACAGCTTGATATCCAAAATAGTTACATTAATAAGGATTGTTTAGTGTCTGTATTTTTTGATGTTGCTGGAGCTTTTAATAGTGTCAATATTGATGTGCTTTGTTCTGAATTGCTTATTATTGGAATTCCAAACAAAATAGTTCACTGGGTTAGTGAATTCTTGACTGAAAGGAAAGTTTATGTTAAGTATAATGGTAAATTATATGGGCCAAGGCTTGCTTCTGTTGGAGTTTGTCAAGGAGGAATACTTTCTCCATTAATATTCATTCTGTATATTCGTCGTTTGAATTTGATCCTAGGTTCTGAGGTCAAAAATCTTCAATTTGCTGATGATTTGGTTGTGTATTTGTCTGGGAAAAATTTAACAAATATAACAAATAGTCTAAATAAGGCTTTACATGGATTATCTACATACTTTTCTTATTTAAATCTAGATATAAATGCACTTAAGTCTAAAGTAGTAGTCTTTGGTAAAGCTAGCAATTTCAGTCCTTCTGTGTATTATAATCAAGTTTCTATTCCTATTTTTCATGAAGCTAAGTTTTTAGGTGTCACTTTTACTCATAATCTTTCTTGGAAAAAATATGTTGAATTGGTTAGTTCAAGAGCTAACAGAGTTTTCAATGTCTTGAAATCTTTGTGTAGAACCTCCTGGGGTGCTGATCCAAAAATATTGTTGCTTTTGTACAAATCTCTGATCCGTAGTCATTTTGAATATGGTTTTCTCTGTTTTGCTGGTGATAGAAGGATAGTAGATATCTTTGATAAAATACAAAATAAAAGCTTGAGACTTATTACTGGAGCATTTAAAAGCACTCCAATCAACGCAATGCAAGTTGAATGTAAACTTCCTCCATTAAGTATAAGATTCACTTACCTAAAAGAAAGGTTTTTATTAAAACTGTATAGTAAAAATAACAATCAGCTGTTTTCAAATTTCAAACAACATAGTACACCATCTATTTGTAACTCTCTTTATATACTTCAGGGTTTTTCTCAATATGTAAATTTTCTTGAAACTACAAATACATAAGTCATCTCTTCTTCCGTGTTATCAGGGGGATTTTAACAGCAAATTTCCTGCAATTGACATCATCATTGACCACAATTTATCCACCAAGGAAGATGTAAACAGTAAACTACTTGAGTTTACTGATTATAGATTTTTGTATACTGATGGGTCCAAAACTGAGTCTGCAGTCTCATTTTCTATTTACGATGGCCTATTGAATACTGGTATTGGTTATAAAATAAACTCAAACACAAGTATATTCACAGCCGAGGCTGTGGCTATTCTTGCTGCCTTAAAACATATTAAACATAAAAATGATGGATGTTGTGAATGGATAATAGTAAGTGACAGCATGAGTGTCCTTGAAAATCTCAAAAATAATAGGCTGAGTGCTAATACAAACTATCTAATTTCAATAATAAAAGAGTCTTGGTTGCATTTGTCTTCTCTTAATATTAAGGTTTTATTCATGTGGGTCCCTTCACATGTTGGTGTATTGGGAAATGAAAGGGCTGACTTTTTAGCCAGAACTTTAACACATTCTGATGATGTCCCTGACTCTAGTAGTTTCCTCAACATATCTGTTCCATGCACAGACATAGTCCCTCTATTGAAAAAAAGGTCCATTGGTTTATGGAAAAGGCATTGGAATCACACAGTCCAAATTGAAAATAAAGGTTTATGGTATGCCGTATATAATGTTTCCATAGGAAACACGCCTTGGTTCTGTAAAATCAATACTTATATGAACAGAAAGTTTTGCTCCACCATACTCAGGCTTCGTTTTGGTCACTGTCGTCTAAATTATCACCTGTTTCGTCTGAAAATTGTGCATAGTCCTCTCTGCGATTATTGTAATTCCCAAGTTGAACAATCTTTAGCACACATTTTCTTTGATTGCTCATCTTTTGGCATCCAGCGCCTTGTGCTAATGGATGAGCTTATTGAAATATATGGTAGTTCTGATTTGGTACCGCGCTCCATCCAGGCTCTCCTTGTAAATACTTCAACGTATTTACATTTGTTTAATTTCATTATTAATACTGTTGGACAAATTTAATTTCTCGTGTTTTTATCTGAATTTCTTGTGTAGATATCTGAATCTGTTTTCTGTATTTATTGTATACTTTTATTAATATAAATAGTTATCCTTTGAATTTTGTAATACTTAATTCGTTTTCTATTGTAAAAAAAAAAGTTAGTGATAAGATTAGGTTACGATAATATGATATCCTCAATATTTGAACATTGAACATTGACATTCAAAATCCCGTCAGTTGGGGTTTAAAAAAAAAAAACTAGGATTTGACACATGGCTCTTACAAAAATAACATATGATTGATTTATAACTTGGATTTTACCTAAGATTTTGTAGAATTAAAAGTCTTAAACATGGATTAGAGTGAAATAAAATATATAACACTGATGACCTAACACGGATTTACTTTACTTATGAATTAGAAGAAACTGATGACTTAACTTGGATTTACATACTAATGAATCTATCTAAATAATGAATTTAACTGGATCTACCCTATCTTGGAAAAAAAATACACTGATGAATAAACTGAATTTTCCAAAAAAATACAAATTAACTGATGACTAGGCAGCATGGTCCCTGACCTTAGCCTGTTCCGCAAGGAACAAATAGGAAAAAAAAAAAATCAGTGAGACAACAAAACCTACATGTGTGTGTGTGTGTTTCAGGCAGCAAAACCTACATGTTTGAGCTACTGAAGTGAAAAGTATTTTTTTTAAACATTGTCAGTGGTAAGTCTTGTAAACCATTTGGTAAATGATTGTAGATAATAATCGACATGCAATATACATTTTTCTTAAATAATTTTAGTTTTATTGGTGGCAGCCGAAGTCTATATTTAAGCCGTGTTCGGCTATTTGGCCTGTCCGTGCTCGTTTCAAATAAATTGTAGTTCCTCTTAACAAAAATATTAATTTGATTCGCGACTATAACAGGTACGTCTCTAAAGAATTATAATCATTAGAATCATTAATACATCTTCCTAACTTAGATTTATGTAGCACAAGAAGAAATCTCAGGAAAATTGCTTGTAGTACAAATCTCACTTAGGAAGATATATTAATGATTCCAATGATTATAATTCTTTAGATACGTACCTGTTATAGTCGCGTAAGTCGCGAATCAAATTTTGATCAAGATACAACCCGCACCCTAATTACGAAACACACTATCGATCTCAATTTGAATCATTTTAAAGTTGTTGATCTGTCAAAATGAAACCCATTGCTACTAATAGTGTGTTACGCAATTACCCCGCCGATACTGACCTGCAAAAAAACGTAATAAAGAATTTCGAGGTCTACCACTGCGCATTCACCTTAATCGTTCCATTTCACGAAAACAGTAGGTACCTTCGACATTTTTTTTTTTTGTAATTTAAGGTAGGTATCGGTTTTCGGACTTTTTCCATTACTTGTGCTACATGATTGCTTCTTGCCTTATGGTTCTGATTGATTATAGGTTTTGACTTTGACTCCGGAACCACAGACTACTTTGTCCGGAACATAACATAAACGCCCGTATCTTTTGACTGCGTCGACTTAGAAGTTCGATTTTTTTCACTGCTTCAAGGGATTGCAGCCCTGAGTATTTGATATTAATTTCAACATGATAGCTCCACGCGTTCCTGAGAAAAAGGGTCTTGACCGACGGCCAACGAAGTGATCATATAAGGGTCCCGTTTTCCTTTTGAGGTACGGAACACTAAAAACCTGATCAGGTGGAAGTTCACAAATGACTGGACCTTTTTTTTTTTGAGGATGGGAAATCATCAAATGACCCCTCCCGCTCTGGGTGGAGCAGAAGGGAGTATCAGACTCTTACTGACTAAAACCCACCCGTGTTCCTTCCTTAGCCCTTTATGTTCCGGGGTAGCGGTAACCCTTTCGGACAATCCCGCTGCCCCGTTACTCTCCGTCCGCAGGCCCGCGCCTACGGTGACCGGGAGTCGTCACGCGGCTCCTGACGCACGGAGCGTCTCCCGCGGCGGTTGGGACGTGAGGCTCTTTCCCTCAGCCGTCCCGCCACCTCCTTCGCTAGCATGACTGCTTCGCAGAAGGAGGTGACTGCCTCCCACTCCCTCTCGCCCCGAACCATAGCCTGAACCAGGGCCGGGCGCGAGAGGTCGCCGCCGCTGCCGATCGCCTTTACGAGAACACGGCGGTGCTCCGCCCAAGCGGATTTTGACTTGAAAAGCGGGGCAGATCGCCACCGTATGCTCCACCGTGTCCTCTAGGCATCCCTGCCTGACTGCACCCTGGAGTGTAAATGTGGTGCTGTCCCACTAACAATGCTATTGGCCCCGATTCTGTTGTTCACAAGCTAAATTAAAGTTCAGTGCATTTTTTCTTTCTATTTCAATATGAAACGGACAGAAGATAAATATTAGTTTAGTCCTGTCAAATTAGATAAACCATAGACAAGTTTAGACGTGAAAAAGAAAGAAAAAGATGCACTGAACTTAAGTTTAGTTTGTGAACAACAGAATCGGGGCCAATATCGTGTTCAGCTTGTCCTGGTGCCTGAACGTTACAGGAGTTGATGGACGCTTCTATTGGTGCCAAGCTCTGGGCTCACTGTATACAAGGTGTAAAACAATTAACGCAAGACCTCACCTCAAACACCCCAATTAAGGCCTACGCAGACGAGGGACAATTAGTACGCGGAGAAATTGTCCGCAACGATAGAACGTATGGAAATCTATGCAGTAACGCCCACGAAGGACAAGTATACTGCTGGGATTTCCATACATTCTATATCGCTCTCGACAATTTGTCCGCGGACAAAAATCCCTCGTCTGCGCAGGCCTTATTGAGTTAAAAGCATAATACAATGACCAAAACTTATATTTTTTAACGATTGCTATTTTTTTATCAAAATCGTGTTGACAGTAGCACTACTTTATGCATTTAAAATTGAGTCTTATTGCCTTGAAATAATATGAAAAATAAATAATTTTTGTAAAATACCTATATTAAAAGTTACCTACTGAAATCGATTCAGTAGTCAATTATGAACAAACTACTTTTAGGACTTGCGTTGCGGTGTGGTTGCGGTTTCTCTGTTACACCTTATATAGATTGCCATTTTATTATTCCTAGCGTAGGAATAAGAAAAAGTTTCTTCGGCTGTTTTTAGTATGCTAAGGGACAGGTCAAATAAAAAAGAAAACGCAAAATAAACAAAACCATTTAATATAATTATTAAGTTATAAATACATAACTTGGGCTATATACATGCACAATAATATAATACAATGCAGATCACAGTCTTATATGGTATTCAGTATGTTTACATTTATGTATGTCGGTTGATGAGAAACACATGGCGAATTGGATACAAATCAATTAAAATTACGTCAAAATTAATAATTAGGTCCCCTTCACACTGCGCTATTCTGTACGATATTTTACAGTCAAAAGTTGCGATCAAACGTCAACATCGTAGTTTATTCGGTTAAAAGGAAGTTCAATATGAAACTGTCAAACTGCCTAGCCTTTTCCAGCTATGTTGGAGACGTCTACCAATCTAACAGTATACAACTGAATACCAGTATTTCACTTGGAGCGACTGCCCATCTGACCTCCACATACCCAAGACTGGCTGTCAAACTTTTGGACTTCGGACAGTCGCGTAGCTTGATCTAAAGGGGCCCTATATAAAAATTTTTTGGGACCCTTTTCACGATTCCTTTTTTTTTTGGAAGTCGTCTGAGAAGAACTGATGTTGCTGTCTGTCGGACTCCTACCGAAAACCTCACTGTTCCTTCCAGTACCATGAGTCGGGGGCTCGGAAGGTACTGGTAGATACGCCAATTTAGTTTATTTTTCTGATAACTATTAAGACTTGGCCTATTGATACAGCTGATACGGGGGTAGCTACGCCCCTGACTTCCGACTGTGCATAACGACTGTCAAAGATCTACGGATGACAGCCGGAACCAACGGCTTTACGTGCTGTTCGAGGCTCGGAGGGACCTCAATATGTAATGGACCGCGGCTACTAAGATCGAACAGTGTGATTCCAAAATTATACAGTAAAATATCGTACTGACCATTGCCGTATAGCGGGGCCTTTACATACAATCATTTATTAATATTATATGAAATGGAATTATTATAATATGGTGAAGATTTATTGCTGATATTTTTTTTTACCTAAAACCAAATTAACATTTTTTCTTGTAAAAATCTGATCATATTAGATAATGAAATCAGAAAGTCCATAAAGCTATTTATTACGTTAAGAAATAAATAGTATACACTGTTTTTTTGATATGACACACACTCATCATCTGCCTAGCCTTTTCCCAACTATGTTGGGGTCGGCTTCCAGTCTATATATAGCTGAATGCATCTGAAATTCTGAATACCAGTACTTTACATGGAGCGACTGCCTATCTGACCTCCACAATCCAGTAATGCCATAGCTCTTATAAAAGCTTTAAGAGTGTGTCATATTAGTCATTATAAAGTTATATTAGGCTTGTACAGTCAACTGCATGTCGGTGATGTGAGCTGGCTTAGCGTAGTACAGCTTCAATGTAATAGGGATGATGACAAATATTAGGAATGTTCGAACAAATAATAATATAATTGAAAATAAGATAATCGTAAAAATCTATAAAATCGATGGAAATATGGAGAAGCTTCACGTTTTAAAAGTTTTTCGGGGGATTATTCCCGTCCTTGTCGCACAAGAGGTATCAAATCTACATATAGAGTGTACTTAGCTATATATATTGGTTAGCAGTACACCCGCGGTTTTGACATCAGGATGGCGGGTGTACCTATTTTTTAAAAATATCATTGTACGGGAGTAGGTACACAGATTTTCAAGAGAGGTACGTAAAGGTACACGGAAGGTACCAAATAATTGCAATAAATTTAGGCAGATCTGAAAAGTACACCCGCGATTCTGACGTACATGAATAATAATGTACGGCGCTAGTATGAAATTACATAGTCGTGACGTCACTTCTGTGATAGTGCTGTCTTTGTCTAGCAGTTATTTTAAAACGTTTACAACTTGGCGACTTTTAGAATTTAAAAATATTGTTTGCACTATTTGGAAACAAATATTTTTATTTTAAAAATGTCATCATCCCTTATAGGCCATTTTATACAGCTTTTATTACCACTGACATAAGGGCCTACCGTACAGGCTTAATGCTCTAACCAGACAATTAATTTTTAAGCTAACCAAAAGTTATTCGAGTTTGTGTCTAAAAAATATCATTATTAATTTTATTAAAAATAATTATTTATATTGCACAGTGGCGAGTCAGAAAATAAAAGAAAAGCGAAAACTTCCTCCGCACTAATAATAGATAAAACTAAATTTGACCTAATATACAATAATTATGCTGGTTTAATGTTAAATAAATGTGATCATAACGTCACACGTGTATTGCCCGATGGTTTAGGCCCCTTTGCTCTTTAATAAGACTGGTTGTCAGACTTTCGGGCTTCTGACTACCCGTAACGACTGTCAAAGATCTAAAAAATAACAGCCGGGACCAACAGCTTATTGAGCTTTTTGAGGCCCGAAGAGTCTCGATATAGTAATGGATGGTCACCCATCCGAGAACCGACCGCAGCAAGCGTAGCTTAGCCTTCGATCGACGCCTGAGGCTGTTTCTAGCCACGAACCTCTATTGTGTGTTATAATGGAAAATTCTAAATATACAAATGAATAATCACATTCCTTTAAAAGAAGTACTTAAAAACATTAAATTAATGGAAGATCGTTCGTTCAATTGCATAGGTACTTAGCCTATGTTTGTGACGTCATATGTCAGTAAATATTAAATATACTTTTACTTTCCTTGGTAATGCACTACAATCATATTAGACAGCGTAGCAAAATACTTGAGTAGTTTTTCATTGAAAAATGACCCAAAAACAACTAAAAATAGAGTTCAAAACAGCCTGCAACAGATGATTCGCGCACGTTTTATTTTCGCCAAAACTTGCTAGCAACAAAACATGCTCAAGAATTTTGATGTCCTGTCTGCCCTGACGTTTATATTAGAACAAGACGCAACAACAAGCGATTTTATCGTCTGTGCTGTTTACACTAATATCAGAGGGGCAATTCTCGTATTTTTATAATCCGTTCATGGTTATTTAACCTCTAACATCAGCAACCTAACAGCAACCTTATTGTGACAAGAATAAAGATCACAATGATTTTGACAGACTTGTCAGTGGCAGCATCTCAACAGCAACCATAATAGAATGAGAATAAAGATCACTGTGCTTTGGACAGTGATGCAAAATTAGAGATAAAATAACTATGAACGGACTGTAAGAACGTTCGCATTCTAATCTCAGTCTTAATCTGTGCTCAAACACATAAACACGTTTATTTATTTATTTAACCTCACACTGGACCGCCATTCAGCAATTCCACCAACAACGGAGAGAAAAAATTACTTCATGTGTTGCTTTCCATGTATCCTGTGCACGGTGGACATCGAACGGGCGGCGATGGATTACGCACAGTCACGCATCGTCAAGACATTTCTCCATAGCCCCATTTCTCCTGCCATATAGCGCACATTCTTTGCAATTTTTGAAACTCAATGAATTTAAAAAATAAATACCTACATTAAAATTGGAAACAAAACGGAGAAGTTTAAGGTGTCATTCTGATTGACAGATGACATTAAACGTTACGACGACGCAACGTGCCACGTCACGGAGCCGTGACGTAGAAATCGACTTCGAGTAACGTCAACAATTACGTTTTGACAACGCAACGTGCTTCGTTGCACGGCACGTCGTCGTGACGTCAAATCTCACGGTGCACTCCTGCAGCTGTGCCGCATTTGTTATTCAATATTCAAAGATGACGGATAACACTGAAGTCGATCACTTAACAACCCTAGTTCAGGAGCATCCCGTACTATGGGACAAAACATCTGAAGACTTCAAGAAAATCCATTTCTCGAAATTAACTGCGGCAATTCTACAAATGCGCCACCGACGGCTTCAATACGACGTCGTTTTGCGTTGTCGTGACGTGGATTTTTACGTTGCTCGACATCGATTTCCACGTCACGTCACCGTGACGTAAATATCCACAAAAAAAAACCTCAAATTTACCAAACTCACATTTTTGTGACATTGATCGTCGCCGAGACGAGACTGCGATTTGAATTTGAACAATTCAAACATTTTTAATTACGAGAATTGACCTCCAGTTAAACGGTTACTTGCCAAAGCATTGCGCAAGAATTGTACGTGTTTTATTGCTTTAATTTTATGGTATGCGAAAGGTAATAAACTTGCATCGTATAAATTATGATTTACTAAGATATCTCATGCAACGATGATAAAGAAAATAGCCAGAGTTAGTATAGGCCTTTTTATAGGAAAGTTTTAAGTTAAACATTATTAGGGATATAAGACCGGGATATAGGAATACCTCTGCTTAACTCTTCGGCATATACATGCGTGATGTTATTTTATGTGAGTCCTAAGTTTTGTAGTATTAAAACTTAGTGCATCACCAAAGCATCTTAAAACTAAATTACATAATATTTACAAAATTACCTAGAATCACTTGAATTTAGTAACTGTCATAGTTTAGTTACTAAAATTACTTACTAAATACCTTAGATTAGTCGACACGACTTATATTAATGTTGGCATTATCATATCGTTTTCATAGCATTCGCTGAAGCCGCCATTTTGGTAGAATACTTTAAAAGTTAATACAAAAAAGAAATATTGGAAAAATTAAAAATAAATTACTAAGCTGAATTTGTGTGAGCATCTTTAGTGTAATGATATTTTTTGTGGGTAAAGGGAAGCGAATACTATTTACGCAAAAAAAAAATCTTCAATTTGACTCCAAATGACTGACTGAAATCTAAATATGAGAACAAAAAATATAACAATAACATAACATAACAAGTAGTGAACAGCAGTTAACATAACAGCCGTTCTCAAGAAATAGCCAAGTCGGTACCGATTTGGCTATTTTTGAAATAAAAATTTCAAGTTACCCGGAAAATGTTGAGTGTAGAGGACACTCAATGTTTTCCGGGTAAACTTGAAATTTTCCTACAAGATTTTTGTATGAACTCGAACCCATAACTCACGATACAAACAATGGATATCGTAATGAATTTTTTGTTTTGTTTGTGGTGTGTAAAGTTATCTGGAAAAATATCGGGACAATAGGGATTATTACTAAAAATTTGGGTAGGATAATGTCTGTCGGGTCAGGTAGTTTAAACTAAAGATGTGGCTTCAGTGTTATGCTATATGAGCAAAAAGCTTAATTTCACTCTACGAGCTAGATTTTTCAAACCCATTCAGTTACATTCTAAAATTTATAAGTACTAGGGCTATTACAAACGTAAAGTTAGAGTCATAAATCATTTATACCGGACCTCTCGCTCGCACTAACGAGTTTTATGGAGCAGTACTAGTTACAGTGTTGTGTGTATTCTGCTTTTGCACCTTTCCAATAACGTAAGCAAATATGTGTATTTGGAAAAACAACTTTAAAAACTAAACATAAGGTTCAGTTTCCGCTGCAACTTCAACAAAATATAGTATGACATTTTCAACAGAGCTAACCATTCTAAAATCAACCTAATTTACACTACAATAAAGTTGAAATTTGCTTAAGCGGTTTGCTTAAGTGCTTAAATGACATCAATTGAAAACAAAATTTTAATATATGTCGGCAGCCATATTGTTTAGCAGCTGCGAGAGACGACGACTAGATGGCGCTAGTGGAACGTGCACCGGACGCATCATAGACAAATCATTCACTCTATCAATCATTTGGGCTAAAGGACTTGATACCCAATCCAGTAAAATATTCTAACGTTTTCGCCCCCACTAGCGATCGAAGGAGTTGCGTGTCCAGCGCAGCTCCTTTTAAAGGCGATCGATTGATAGAGTGAATGATTTGTCTATGATGCGTCCGGTGCACGTTCCACTAGCGCCATCTAGTCGCCGTCTCTCGCAGCTGCTAAACAATATGGCTGGCGTCATATACTTTAAATGTGTTATAGTTATTGACATAATTATTTATGACCTTGACTTTACGTTTGTAATGGCCCGAGTAAAGTCAATTTTGCTGTAAGAAACCACTCGTACAACGAAAGTAAACCTTTTCGAACTGAACTAATTTCTAGTAAAGTCCGCCCGTCATTTAAAACTAGTACAGTGTAAATATTCGAAAAGACTCGAGATAAACTCGAATTTATTTACAATAATTATTTAATCTAGCACTATAGTGACAAGACAGCCATTCAAACCATGTCTTAATTTAAATAATTTCGATACTCGGTTTCTGAAAAACCAATTCTTCAAGAATTGAGCCATGGTCAAAATAAATAATAGTCAGTCTTCAAAGTGGGGATGTAGAAGTGGAGTAGAGCGGTGGTGGGGTGGCTAACGAGTTGTAGGTCGCGGGTTCGAACCCAGACACTTTACTTTGTGTAAATAATTTGATGAAGTTATTTATACAAGGTGACTTTTTATTAGAGCATAATCTTGTAGAGGGTGATAGTACAGGCTATTTGCAACATTTTTTGTATGGACACCCATATGCGGAAGTGAACCATTTTCAAAATATTTTTATTTCAACGTTTTTCTGGAAAAATCCCAAGCGGTAACCTTCAAGACGTTTTAAACTTTAATAAGAGACAATAAAAAAAAAAAAATAGTAAATTTTGAGTATTTTTTTTTACTTAGTATTAAGGTTACCGCTTGGGATTATTCCAGAAAAACGTTAAAATAAAAATATTTTGAAAAGAGTTCACTTCCGCATATGGGTGTCCATACAAAAAATGTTACAAATAGCCTGTACTATCACCCCCTACAAGATTATGCTCTAATAAAAAGTCAACCTGTATAAAGTGCCTGCCCGTTTCCTTGTGGTTTATGTGAAGGAAAACATCGTGAGGAATCCGGCATTTCCTAGAACCAAAGATTCGAAGACATGTGACATCTATCAGCTCGCACTGGGCCCGCGTGGTGGATTACGGCCCACTCCCTCTCACCGAGAGCAGACCTGTTCCCAGCAGTGGGAACATTATGGGCTGGTTATGTTATGTTGTTATTTCGTAACCAATGACATGCGATTTAAAAGTAGAATCATTGATTGACTGGATTAGGCTTTCAGAAACCGAGGTTTTTCATTAATTCGTTACCGAGATAAAGGTTTTAGATAATTTCCGTGTTTTTTTGTCATCTAGAAAATGTTCAGGGTCAAAATAGCTGACTTTTTAAGTCGTTTTAATTAATTTTCATCTGGTGTATCTTATAAAGTGACTAAATTCTAGAATTGTCTAGCTAGGGGTCCTTCGAGACCCCATGCAGAGTAATACTCTTTGAGACTTGACTTTGAGTCGCTAGCTAGATGCGGTTATTTTCATGACTGTATGTTTGAAATCGAATATTAAATGCGAATACTTGTACTGTGGGGTACTGCAACACCCCGAGCGGAATATTACCGTACCCCAAGAGGGGAAACTTTGAGTCACTATAATTATTCTTTTGTCTACAAATCTGGACTTCAATATAAAATGCTAGTATTTATACTGTGGGGTTCTGTATTACCCCAGATGGAGTCAGGCAGTTCCCCAAGTGTCACTATAGTTACTCAGTTGGTTTCCAATCTGGACTTCAATATAAAATGCTAGTACACATACTGTGGGGTCCTGTGTCACCCCAGATGGATTCCGACAGTACCCCAACAGTCACTATAATTCCACTGTAGACTATAAATCTGGATTTCAATATAAAATGCTAGTTTTCATACTCTGGGGTTCTGTATCACCCCAGATGGGAACTGACAGTAACTTGCATCGAGTCCGACAGTACCCCAAATTGGGTTCGACAGTACCCCAGATTGGGTCCGACAGTACCCCAGATTGGGTCCTACCGTACCCCAAGTGTCACTACAGTTAGTCTGTTGGCTACATATTTGGACTGGTGTGCAAAAGGCGGGTACTTCGCTAGCCCCACGTGGGATAGTACTTGGTCCACTTGAAGTCGGGCGCGAGGTACACTCGGCGGCCGTGCACGTAGCATGTTACTATGCCGCGGTATGCCGTGCGGGGTACTCCACTCTGGGGATGGAGAAAAATTAAAATGAGAATAACATTAATGCGGATGTAGCGGCATCTACAACGCCACATGCGAACGTCACGTCATACTGACGTCACGCAAAATCCTGCATCTCGCAAGCAGAGTTTACCGCGCAACTAGCATATACAAAGTTGATACGACAGATGGGCTTTCCTTTAAACTGCCTATACTAGGTATCATTATCAAGCTCTCTACCAAAAATCAATTAAATTGAAACAGTAGTTTAGTCGCAAATGATTTTTTAAGTTTTTGCACCGTTTGAACACGATGTATTTTTCCTAACAGCTGATTATGTCTACAGGCATAGGTCATGCACCTTAAAACGATAAATCTACGACACGTTGTTGCCGCTCTTACGCAAGTCATAAACCAATACGTAGTACATAAGAGAGTGACAATCCTATTGGCAAAACATCACGTGCGTAAAAGAAATAGAAATAGGTCAGTGTGTTGCTATTGTATCTTAGATCCTTGCGACACAGAATACCGAGAGTACAGAAGTCTACGCTCGGCGGTCGCGCTATGGTTGTCAACTTTGGCTTATGCACAAAAAACTATCGTGGTAGTGGCACTCGCATCTAGTTGTTTGATTTATTGATGATGATGAGAAACGAAAAAACCAATAATAACTAAAATATTTTAATTTTAATGTTATTGTTACATTACTTTGTCACAAAGTGCTACAAAGTCATGTTCGCTTTTACTTTACGGCGCGGGACTGGGGGCCGGGGCGCTTACCTACCTACCTAACTACTGTGTTACGTTAATACAAACCATCGAAATACAAGCAAATACCTACTTACCTCTCTGAAACAACTGGTAGATTAAAAAACGACAATTCACCGTTTAATGTTGAATTTAAACAACCGTCCACTGAACAGTTATAATTTTTTTTTATTGCTCCATTTTTGCACTTCATAGACGCATGTCTCAAGCGGATGGCACTTGCGCTCGCACTAGTCCCAACCAGTCCGAGATATCGTGTCCGTGAGCGGTGTCTATGTGTGCGTTGCTCGAGCGCACTTTGTATGTAGATTGACTTCTGTACTCTCTGTATTTTGTGCTTGCGATCAGTAAGTGGGGCCTCCAAAAAACTTGTTTTTTCAGTGCGCCGACGCTACCCTTCCGGAACGTAGGTACGTACGCGGAAGCTCCTGCGCCCTTATTGTTTTGTCGAACTTGTGCGCTGACAATAATTGTGAATTTATTTTGTTATTGTGATAGGACACTAAATAAGTTTAAGACAGTATTCCTTTTTTTATTGTGACAGGACAGGACACGTAACTTGGGATTATTATTATTTAGTGTTAGTGTTTTTTTTTTTGTAATTGACTGTTTCTATTGTGATAGTTAAACTTTGGTTGTGTGTGTGTATAATTAAAGTGTTCAAAAATACCTCGTGTAACTGACACGGCGTCAGAATACACTGACATGATTTTAATCTACGGCGAATGCCGTGGAAACGCAACGTTAGCTCTACGAACTTACAGAGAAAGGTATTGTGATAGCCGCAATTGCCCTAGGAATGCCCGCACCATACAGTTGGCAGTACAAAGATTACGGGACAATAAACGTATAGTGCTGTAACAGGAGGGAGTGCCACCGCGGTAAATGCCCGCTGCTTGGGACGAAAGAATTTTAGACAATTTTTCCCGCAGCCCGACGAGTCTCCACAGAGCCGCCCGGCAGTTTAGATGTTGCCATAGAACTATCTACAAGGTTCTAAAACATAAAAAACGCAAACCTTCTAAATATCGGAAGGTGCAAACTTTTTTATCGAGAGACTTGCCGATCAGCAACAGTTACTGCCAATGGCTACTAAATAAAACATCCGAAGACCGTCATTTCTTAACTAATTTAATATGGACCGATGAGAGTACTTTTACTCGGACCGATCTGGAATCGGCAAAATCTCCGGTACTGCAGTTTGGAAAATCCACAGTGTGTTTCGAGTTACTCTGCCCGCGCGCGACGTTGGACGTTGCCACTTTGTATAGTTATCCAAGGTCAGTCACCAGGCCCAAGTTTTTATGAAGTTTGGGTTTCTCCTTTATTTACAAAGGGTGGTTGCGTTTTATTCTGATTTGGAGCTATTTAGTTTGTTTGAAACAAAAAAATTCTCATTTATGATGCTTTTTATTTTTATACCGTATCGAATTAATACTAAACACGTATAGTATACGTAGTGTAATTTAATGCCCCTCTGTCGTATCAACTCTGTATACAGGGTTATTTGTAAAACACCAGCAACTCATCTCATCATTATGAACAACTTTTACTATGGGTTTGGTCCCATAATAAAAGTTGTTCATAATGATGAGTACAATGACCTGTTAAGAGGTTGCTGGTGTTTTACAAATAACCCTGTATAACGGCCCGACATGAATCATCGGGCAGTTGCCCGACATAAATCATCGGGCAGTTGCCCGCCAGACACAACATCGGTCTGGTCGGAGGATCCTCCCTTTTCTATAGAGTCATCTAAAGTCGTCCACGAGTCCAATTTCATGGCAGCGCGCTCGTAACTCTTGGCATTGCTGTACATGACGCGGACGGCTGATTGTCTGTCAACACTAGTTAGGGTAATTACCCGAAACTTACCCTAAAGTCGTCCATGAGGCCTAGTTTCTTGGCAGCGCGCTGGTAACTCTTAGCGTTGCTGTAAATGACGCGGACGGCTGACTGTCTGTCAACACTAGTTAGGGTAATTACCCGACACTTACCCTAAAGTCGTCCATGAGGCCTAGTTTCTTGGCAGCGCGCTGGTAACTCTTGGCATTGCTGTACATGACGCGGACGGCTGACTGTCTGTCAACACTAGTTAGGGTAATTACCCGACACTTACCCTAAAGTCGTCCATGAGGCCTAGTTTCTTGGCAGCGCGCTCGTAACTCTTGGCGTTGCTGTACATGATGCGGACGGCTGGCTTTCTGTCAACACTAGTTAGGGTAATTACCCGACACTTACCCTAAAGTCGTCCATGAGGCCTAGTTTCTTGGCAGCGCGCTGGTAACTCTTGGCGTTGCTGTACATGACGCGGACGGCTGTCTTGTCTTCGCTACTGAAGACCTGTTCCGCTGTCATCACTGGAAGGCTTTCTACTGTTTGAATTAGGTTTTCGTCGTAATGTTCCTAGAAGGGAGAATATTATGTAATATTAGAGTATGAATTTACATTTTTATTGAGACAATCATTTGTAATGTTTCGAATGTAGCTTATATTTGGTTGTAATTTAATTTTTTTTTTATTAATTATCTATTTTTATAATTTTTTATTTTTTTTATTCTGACATTTAAATATTATTATTATTATTTCATAACTGTGACTGACAAAATTGACATATTTCATTTTTTGTCTTGTATGTACTTAATTTCCATTATTTGCATACCCATGTGATGTTAAGCATGGAGAACTTTATTACCTACTTATATAAAAAAAAAAACATCAATGTATATTTTTACCAATGTTTGCAAATAAATAAATGATTTAACGCAAACTTTTTTGTAAACAGGGCGATTTTTGAGTTAGGGCATCAGTTACCTGAAGTTTAAATAACATTAAATACAGAATGAACACACGAAAATTGCTTTTCCAGTGTTTTGTTTATCGGAAAATTTATTTTAAGAGCCTACACTACCTCAGCTAAAATTCACTCTTTATCTCGCTCGCACGATACTGCTTGCGGACTGAGTGAGAGCGAGACAGAGTGTGGTGCTAGGCGGCAGGCAGCGCCAATAGTTTAGGTATTTGCTTTTTACGGTGAAAATAATGGTAATAAAAAAAATAATAAAAAAACATAAGACCTGCTTAGTTAGTTCGGTTAGTATACAAAGGAGATGGAAAACGGTGGGCCCAAATGTAATAAGTTGAGATATGATCTAAAAAATTTGTCATATTTTTTTATCTTAGAATATGAAAAATCACCTCAATTCTCAATCTGGAAGCAGAGAAATATGAGAAAGAAAGTTTTCGTGAGATTATCGATTAAGTAATCGATTACACAGTTACGAAAATAAAACCTTTGCACTAAATAATTAACTCAAAGTAATTAAATGCACTACACATACTTATATGTAATATTGTGCATATAATTACAGTCATATTAATAAAAAAATATCAATTAATTACTGAAAAACCAATATTGATTATCGATTTCATATCAATTAAAGTTTTCTTCTATTTTTAGTCTATGGCATGACAGCTGACTGACATTGACACTAAACAGTTGCCGACTGCCCTTGTAGACATGGGTCGTACTTGCAAAATCGAGTACCAGGGCTTCCAAGTACGTCCGCCTTAAAAAACCAGGGCCTAAAACCAGGGCTCGAAATACTTTCAAGTTTTCTATCTGCATCGAAATTCGATCCATGACTTCATACAAATAAGAAGTACAATCGCGTATTCAAAAGCCCTGTTGAAAGTAAAAATACTTGCATAGGAAATTGATCCGTGACTTCATACAAATAAGAAATACAATCGCGTATTCAAAAGCCCTGTTGGAAGTAAAAATACTTGCATAGGAAACTGATCCTTGACTTGCTATAAATAAGGAGCATTATGGCGTTTACAAATAAATACTTACAAAATCTGATTGAGTACCTACGTGGTTATGAAGTTTGTAAACATCGCTACTCAGTCAGATCACGTGGTAACTGGTAAGTAGAATAAAACGCCGTAATTAATATATCGTTTATTTACTTATTATGAAATACATTCATTCGTCAATGAAAAGGTTAGCAAAATAGGAAAGTAGGCTAGTCAAAAAAGTTCGCAAGAAATTAGGTCACGCACAATGCACGAGCAATCGGTGACTTAAATAAATCACGACTAAAAACCACTAAGCGCATGTGCATCATAAAAAATCACAAATTTTAGTATCCCCTTCGTACGCGCGATAATGTATCTTATGACTCTTGATTATAGTGTCGCTACTAAGAACCGTTATTATTATTGCTGATTACATTTCAGAGTTCAAGGTTAAAAATCAAATCAACTCCAAGCCCTGTTAGAAGAAAAATACTTGCATAGGAAATTGATCCGTGTTATCCTATAAATAAGGAGCACAATCGCGTTTATAAATAAATGCTTACAAACCAATGAAGTAAAAAATACTTGCATACGAAATTGTTCCGTATACTCTTATTAATAAGGACCATGATCGCATTTGCGAAAACTAACGCAATTGAGTACCTACGTAGTTGAGCGAGTAGCCGTATAAAATACTTTAAAGTCTTTCAAGTATTTCGGTCCCGTACCTGGTGTGCGTACTTGGAAGCAAATACCTGGTATAAAAACCTGGTCGCGTAAATACGTACCTTCCCTATGCCCTTGTTTGCTCACTTGTTTCGTGTTTTCCGATGCGTTTTGAGTGCTTTCCCGATTATTCTTCATTTTTCATGACCACTGCTTTGTATTTTACGGATTCCGACCCTGCCTACCTTGTACGACCCTTGCTTTCATACTGGACACCGACGATCGCTCACACGTTTGACTTGGAATTGTTATTTTGGATTTTACCGCCGGCTTGTGGATTGGATATTGTTCAAACTATGGATCGCTGTGTGAATTGTGGGATAGCAACTGATCACTGCAATACATTGGGCCGACGACCCTTACACGATAAAACAATTCTGTCAGTGATTCGGCAATGGCTTGCACCTCAGTCTGTAAGTAAATATCACCTCATCTAACCATCTAACATCCTGGCAAGTTTAAACTACCTACTTAGAATTAGAAGGCATATGTAGATTGTTTACATTTATGCCACAGAATTATTTATTTATCAAACAATGTTATAATACCCTAATACGTAATAGTTAATTATGTATTGTTTATGTAGCTGAAGATTAAAAATGTTCAATTTTTAGGTAAACAGTAGTGACTATGTTTGTCAAGCATGCTGGGACTTGGCTCAAAACCCACATCATGTCCATGACCAAAGAAGACCGCAAGGCCACCGTAATGTTTGTCTCCGCTGCGGACACTCTCTTGCAACGCGAACCCATCACCTACTTCATAACAACACAACCCGTGAATCAAGAATTTATAATGTTATACAAGAGTGGATTATACCTCGAACTGTAAGTTAAATCAGATTACAATGTGGTTTGCTGCAAGTTAAAAAGATATCTATTTTAAATATTTAGACCTGTCGGGAGCCATAACATTGTAATATGTATCTGTTACTTTATATACTGCAACCCAATCAAAGTAAATCTAATTCACGTCAAGTGAAAACATTTTTTCACAAGCCATTCCTTTTGTTTTCTTGGTTTATATTTGTTATTTATTTATTAATAGTTTTGTGGAATGAAAATGCAGAAGAATAAAAACAGTATCTTAGCATTCTTAGCTAAAATCTAAACACATACAGCTTACATAATTCATTCATAACAATTTCATTTTTAATTCAATAAATTCCAGTCATGATTATGTATGTTTGTTGTAGATACAAGCAGCAAGTGAAATATGTCATACTTGTTGGGTGGCTGCAGACAGAGCTGCTGTCCATATGGTCTCACGCCCATCAACTTCATCCCAACAAGACTCCCCTCAAGATACACAACCACAGGCACAAGATCTTCCTACTATGTCTCCGAATGAAGGCATTAGAAGCAACCAACCAGAGCCTACTATTGTTTTGCCAGAATACATGAGAGCTATTGAAACTGAACGTAGGTGCTTCATAGAAGGATGTCAGAGAACAGAAAGATATAGAGTTCCACTTTCGACTAGGAAAATGTTGCTTCATCAATATAAATATTACATCCCCGAAAATAACCGTCTTTGTGATCAACATTTGGTTATAGAAGCATGGGATTTTCTAGACAGTTTGAGATCCAATTACGTTCAGTCTTTTACTGCCAAACATATTCAGGACATGATGACCTTAAAAGAAGTTGTAGATACTGGACTACTTCATTTTGAAAACATAAATAGCATGGAAGACCATGTTGTGCATACATGGACTGGATTAAATAAAGCACAGTTCACTCAAATGTTTGCTGAAGTTCCTCAGTTGCTGACATTGCCAAATGCAACTTTAGCTCTGGCCGCTTACTTTATGAAACTCAGAACTGGGGATTCCAATGAAAGGTTGGCGACTTTATTAAAAGTGTCTAGGCCAACACTTGAAAAGTGGTTACATCAAGTAAGAGAATTGCTCACAGAATATTTTGTACCTATGAATCTAGGTTTAAATCACATAAACAGGCAACAAGTGGTAGAAAGAAATCTTACAATACCTAATTCATTGTTTGGAAGCTTTGAGGGAGTTGGTAGACCAATAGCCATTTTTGATGGAACATATTGTTACGTGGAAAAAAGTTCCAATTATCTATATCAAAAAAAAACATATAGCATGCACAAGTACAGAAATCTAGTAAAACCATTTTTAATTGTTTGTACGGATGGGCATATTCTTGATGTTTTGGGCCCATACCCAGCCACAACTTCCGATGCTGACATCATGAAAAAAGAATTTGAAAATGGAAGACCTCTACGCGAATATTTCCGTCAGGGTGATGCATTTATATTAGATAGGGGCTTTCGTGACTCATTACCTCTGTTGCACCAATGTGGATATAGGACATACGTGCCTTCTTCATTGGAGGAGGGTGAAACACAGCTATCAACTAGTGAGGCAAATAAATCAAGAGCGGTCACCATATGCCGTTGGGTGGTTGAAATTGTCAACGGCAGATTCAAACGCGATTTTAAATTATTACGGCAAAATTATTTCAACATAGCCAGTAAAAGTTTTATGAAAGATTTTGAGGTGGCTGCTGCCCTTTTAAATAAGTTTCATCCTCCTATAGTTGATCGTGTAGATGCTGTGGAAATAATACAAGAAATAGATAGATATATGAATGTAGAAAACGAATTAGCTGATTTTATTATTAGAAATAATTATAATAGGCGTCGAGCTAATTTTGAAACTATCACAGTACATAATGATAACCTTAACGATTTTCCACAGCTCTCCGATAGTGAACTAATATTGATTTCTTTAGGAACATACCAAATCAAGCAGGCACGTTCCTACTACGGTGAACATGTAAGAGGAAATGATGGTTTTAATATAGAAGTGTGCAGGGAGGTCAGCAGTAGCCTTCTTCGAGAGCTGTCGGCTGCCAATACCTCCTGGTTACTTAGGGGTCGCATACAATCCCGACATATAAGTCGAAAAACTTATTTCATTTATATTTTAGTCGACGGCTCTCGTAGAGTAAGGGAGGCTATAGTAATGCATTACTGTAATTGTATTGTAGGGAGACGAACTGTAGGCTGCTGCGCTCATATAATGTGCATTATATGGTACCTTAGCTGGGCTAGGTACCAAGATCATATAGTACCACCAGCACAATTCCTAGACGACATTTTAATTATAATAGAAGATGAATAAAACACTATATTAAATGATTTTTTATTTTATTTTAGACATCCTTTCCATAACTCCATACCCACCTACCTATGACTTGAATACATTGACGTTCATTCATATGATTTTTCAAACATTTTCTTCTAAATATAATAACTATTAGTGCAAAAGAACATATTTTGCACTTCAGGAATCAGCTGTCAGTTCAAAGATTGTAACATAACCTCACTTTTACTTAATCTCTTATATCTCTGTTCTCAGATTGACAAAATCCGCAGAATTTTTAGTAAAAGGTTGTTAATATATAAGCTATTACTTGACACCACTTTCATCTTTTTACACCCAGGCCCAAGATTGTATGTAATCGTTTCAGTCTCCTTTCATGATCTAATTTGAAGTATTTTTTGAATACCAGTGGTTTATTGTTCGGTTTGGAGGTAACTTTGGATTTTTTTTCTATTGAGAAAATTTTATGGAATCGTGTTTTCGTCAAACATAGTACTTAACATTAATCCTCAACTTTACCATATATTTATTTCAAAATTAATGCTGCAGTATTTTCGATATAACGGGGGATCATGATAAGCCATTTGAGGTAGTATAGGCTCTTAAGTAGTTCGCAGTAGAATGGAATGATATGATACTACATAATAAAGCTATACAGGCCTCAATATAAGGGAATTCGACGCAAAACGTACCAAGGTTAAAACACATTCGTGGCGTACAACAAACAAAAAAAAAACAGGTGTTTGGTTATATTATAGCAGTTGTTTTTATGCATATTTGCGACCACGTTAATTATTTCTTTTGCGGGTGGATTAAAAAGTTTTGAAATTAAAACTTTTTAAAATAATAAATGAAATCGCACACTTGCACTGATAAGAAGAGTGACCCTAACCAAAGAAGCTATATTTTAGTAGAAGCCTAAAAGTTTTACCAAACAGTTATGACTAGTTTTGCACCAGAAAGAATAAAGAATTGGTATCTAAAAATTGGTATTGGTATCATGATACCGATTTAAGAATATAGCTTCTTATTAAAAAAAAAATATAGCATATTTTTATTTTTATTTATTTTTTTTATTTTTTTATTTATTTTTTTTTTTAGATAGAATAAGCTATATATGTATTAGTATTGTTATTGTTTTATTTAATGTTATTTTTAATTTAGTATATCTTGCTTTTTATTGTTTAAATTTTAATTTAAGTAAGTAATTAGTTATAAGTAAGGTGCCTCACTAACGCATTAGGATTTAGCCTGTAATGTTAGCGATAAGGTGGAGAAATAAATAAATAAATAAATAAATAAATTTTATTTAAAATATAGCTTTTTTGGTTAGTGTCACTTCTTATCAATGTGCGAAATGTTAAAAGGAAAATCAATACTTAGTTTGTATATCAACGTTTTTAGTTTTTACAATATTAACTTATTTTAAATTCTGAAAATGTTCTCAAGTAAGTAAAATCCTTCCTATTTCTTATTGAGTAATACACTTCTCTAACAGTAAGAGCGCACACCTCCGCCGCGAAAATAATGATGGGAAACCGCGTAGCGAATTCCGCTAAGAAACATTACTACTTATATCGCGATTCGAATAGCGAAATATCTTGCGAGTCAGTTGAATTGAAGCAATCGGAGCAAAATGTCGTCGTTTGCGACTTAGTAAATACAGTATAGGTCTACTTCGGTCTACCTCTTAGATTCGTTTTTCCGCAAAATTAAGCGCAAATTACAAAAAAAAAAAATGTATTTGGCTGAGCTCCGAGGTGTGAACTGCCGAGCGAAGAGATAATATCATTATCAAATCTGTGCGTTAAAACAGGCAGTTTCGCTTCTGTTTCGCTTGTTGTACAGACGCCAGCAGGTCAACCTACCCCAATCTGTCAAATTTCTTTGATAGATTTTCAACTTTAGCACAAAGAATAAGGTTCATATTCAATTGGGAAAATCTGACAGATTGGGGTAACTTGATGTGCTGGCCTCTGTACACACGGCTATACATTTCCAAATTTTGCTGACCTCGCATTGTATAGGTTTTTCGTACAATCAGAAGTCAGCTTATACTGGTTATGTATAGCTTGATGTGTAGCCGTGCGTGCAACGGACAAGTCATGGCGGAACTACTGCGGTACTGCCGCAATGGTTTCGCGACGGAGATGTGATACCCGCGTTAATAACAGTTTTTTTTTTAAATAAACATTTTTGCGCTGAGGGTCTGCGCTTACCTACACATAGGGTTGCCAAACATACTGCCTAATGTTTTTCACTCTAAAATACTATTTATTGTTCAACAAAAATAAAGAATATGAATAAGTATAGCGTTTTCACTGATATCGTGAGCTATACCTAAATAAAAAGTTTCATTTAATACGTGGAACAGCGTGCATGCAGCTGGTCATGGGTGCGGTGGTTTAGCTAGCCTTAAAATTTCAGAATTGGCGAGGCTTCAAAATAGTGCTAAATTGATAAGTTGCGCGAGTATCACTAATTAATTTTAATGTAATTTAAAACATTCAATAAAAATTATTAAAATACTGTTTATTTTTCCAAAATACTGTTATTTTCCCAATTTGATCATAATATACCTACTTTATTTCTTGAACAAAAAGTCAGCAACCCTATTTACACGTTACACCGTAAGTGTCAGTGGCAAAGGTACCATACAACTCGATTCCCGCCGGCTTCCCTTCGAAAATTCAGAACACAAGTACTCTATAGTCAATTCATAATTGAAATATAATGAAATGGTTCATTGACATTTTTTCTTGCTCCGGCTTGCCTCTATCTATCTGGTATGTGTAGAAGGCTTACCTTGAGTAAATACGTGTGGTTCAACTTAGTGAACTCCACATATTCCATATTGAGCTGGATGTTGCGCAGGTGCATGTCGAAGAACAGCCCTTTACTGACGCCTATCTGTTAAGGAAAATTATAATAACATTACTTATTTTAATTATAACGCATCATCGTCTGCCTAGCCTTTTCCCAACTGTGTCAGGATCGGCTTCTAGTCTAACCGGATGCAGCTGAGTACCAGTATTTTACATGGAGCGACTACTTATCTGACCTCCACAACCCAGTTACTGGGTAATACGAAACCCCTTGGTAAGACTGGTTGTCAGACTTTCGGGCTTCTGATCCACGAATGACAGCAGGAACTAACCGGCTTTACGTGCTTTCCGAGGTACGAGACACTTTAATTATAACTATGAAATAAATAATTATTTATGTAATAGTAAACATGAAATGTTATTGTTGTTTGTGTTGTTACGTTGTGTGTCCGTATATAGTGATTTATTTATTTATTAAGGTACACCAACAGCTTCTACAAGATGCAACAGAATAAACGCAAGTCCTGAAAGTAGTTTGTCCATAATTGACTACTGAATCAATTTCAGTAACGTTTAATATAGGTATTTTTTTAAAAATGGTGTAGTTGTTCGTACTAACCGCCGATTGAGCTAAATAAAATTAAGTCTTATTTCAAGTCAATAAGACTAAATTTTAAATGCATAAAGTAATGCTAGTGTCAACAAAATGTAAAAAGGTGAAGGATTTCCAAAATAAGTATATTAAACTAACACATTATCAAATTGTGTTTTTCGGAACTTCTGTGTTTTGGCTTTAAAGACTTATGGAATCTGTGATATTTGTTGGATGCGTTGTGTGTGTGTGTGTGTGTTCGTTTGAAGTACCATCCGAGGACGTGCGTATGAATACATAAGGCACGACCGAGGACCTTTTCAAAGCGAGGACCTTTTCGTGGGTCCTCGGTTTGACTTGACCAAAGATTCGTATTCTGCAAGCAATTTTGAGCCTTTCTGTATACTTAATACGAAAAAGTTGTCTGAACCTCGGTTTGATCAAGATTATTCATAATCTTACACAAACATTGTGTATCCACCAGATGGTGCCACTTCGCCTCATACACAGACTCTTTACACTCATTTCACGTTTGCTGTATTATCCGAGGACCTATGTGTTAACTTTAACACAAAAGACCTCGGTTTGGTAGCTTTTCCGAACAGTGTGTATTTTAGTCCTCGTTCCGATAGTTTTCCTTTTGTGTAGAAGACGAATTATGTGCTATCATTTAAATAAAATTATGAAGGAGAAAATCGAAGGTAGACTGAATCTTTAAACAAATTGTTAGCAGCTAATAGGTACACGAGGAATAATCAGGCTTCTTCTGCAGTATGTGCTCAGTACCTAGGCCTGCTTAGATTTATACAACTTTATGATTTGCACCATAAAATATTGTATTGTCATAGGAGCTGAATACGTGTGCTCTTCATAAATAATCTAAAGTAAATGCTTTCCTAGGTGAAATGTCGGCTGCAAGATTTGAAGCAAACATCATGGTGAAGGAGGGCATTGCTTCGAGGACACTGTCTTTTGATCTTTAAGTGATACTGTAGTGTAATGTCCTGATTTGCCGAAAAAAGAAGCAACCATTTTTGTTACCAATGCTTCGACTTAACTTTCGTCGGCAAATATTCAATAGGAGAAACCCACTCTGCCGACTGGCTTTTCCTTTCGGGTTCAAAGCAGTACACTTAGGTTTCGTCACCTCCCCCCCGGTGGGTTCCCGCATTGTCGAGGCGGGGGGGCTCAGTAGCCGTGGCTTGGTCACCCACGGTGAAGCGAAGAGGAACCCGAGGAGGGGCCGTTCGTCAGGGCTTTTGCCTGTAAGCCGACGACGTAGCGGCCAACAATTAGGTTGCGGTGCCACTTGGGCGACATCGCAACTGAGGCGGGCCGCGATGTCGTATGGGAGGCATCGCGGCTGAAGGTTGGAGACCGCGGCGGGAGAGAAGTGCCGGTATTGCGGTGCGCCGCTCTCCCTACCTTCCGCGGCCTTGACGGGGTCGCCACCGTCGATGGCGGACGCGGTGGGGGCGGCGGGGCCAACGACCTGACCCGCCGCAAGGGGACCAAGGGTGCCGAGACACGGGGTCGTCTGGCGCCCAAGTGGTGGTTTGGTCCCTGGGGTGGTCACGGCGTGCTATGTGTTCTGGTGCGCCGGTGATGGGGAGCACTCCCCAGAGGAGGGTCCGGTGACGGACAGCCGCGGCGGGTTCACGGATGAGTGCTAACGCGTGCCCGTGTTCCCGCCATAAGCGGCGGAGGAGGACACCGTGGAGTTTTAGTGGGTAAGAGTCCCACATAACTGCACTATCTCCCCGTGGTAGTGCAGTATGCATGAGCATTTCTCCACGTAGAAAAAAAAAAAAAAAAGGTTTCGTCACCTGTCACGATATTATAGACAGCCAATGACTGTCCTCCGTTAAAATTTTTTATCATTTTACGGCACCACTGGACTGGACACGCAGTCGTTTCTGGTCCTCCGTTAAGTCATGCGGTGTCCATCGAGTGCAAAGCTTCTGAACCTTCAGGTGTATGCCTAATAAAGCACAAATTTGCTGGCAAGTATTTTTTTTTTGTCAGTTTCAATAAGTTATTGGACGGTGTCAATATTATAGTCTGTAACCACAGTCGCCAGCTGACCTTCACGTATCTAGTCATGGAAATGATCACGTCCACGTCTAAATTCTCCATATCATGTATACACAGAGCTGCGACATGATGCTTCATCATCAAATACCAATTGAAGTCTCTGGCAACTCTCTTGTTGACTTAAGCCACAACGAAAATCATAAAAAAATCATTGAACGGAAATGTTCGCGAATTAAATCCAATTTGATAGCGAAACACAATTTTCTTAAGGACGTCACAATGAAAAAAAAAATTAGTCTCGCAAATTAAAAAGTACAGTCAACAGCAAAAGTAGATGATGAAAATCAGAAATTCAATACTAATGAACGGAGTTCGCGTCAGAACTGTGTGGCGTCGAAGTGTCGTTATGTGATTGTAAATTATACCAAACATTTACTACTTCGACGCCACACAGTTCTGACGCGAACTCCGTTCATTAATTAGTATTGAATTTCTGATTTTCATCATCTACTTTTGCTGTTGACTGTACCTAATATGTTGCCAAAGTGTTCCATTTTCGAATTACATAATTTTTTTTTTTCATTATTTTATTGTAAGTGGCCAGATCCAGAAACTTTATGACCCACGTATAAGCAACAATATTAGTTACAAATCACGATTGATAAAAAAAAAATAGCAAACATGCTTTGGCATAATCAATACCAGCATCTTTGGGATCTAGAATTAAGACTTCAATTTCTCTTTTTTATCCCGGCTTATCTGAAAGAAACTAAATAATAACTTGATATTGTATTGAATATCATGAAACTGAAGTTTCTGAATTATCATTTCTCTACTCATTTTAAATCTGAATTCTAGTTTTACTTTATTTTGAGTTTTTTAATTTGGTGTCAGCAGTGGCGTGCCTAGGGGTCAAAATTAGGGCAAGCCCACAAAATTTCAACATATAAAAAAAAACTGAGGAATTGGCTGATTTACTTGTTGTTAATGGTTGTTAGTAGTACTAACATCATTATTATAATATTAGTAAGAAGACCTTTAGAATACGAAGAGTACATAATTATTTCAAGCATCAGTACGTAATTGCCATAAGCGCCATCTATATCAATGAATGCGCATAGCCACAGCGCATAATTCATAATTTGCACCAGATGACCTTACGCAATAATAAAGGAATTCAATTTTTAAAGTCGATTGAAAATGTTAACATGAGATAATACCCTATAACATGTAAACATAATCATGATGAGAACGTCTTCGATACTTACGAGCATGAAATCTAATAGGATTGTTTATTTTTCAGTCGTTTACCAAAACTACGAATGCCACACAAACAACATTATTGCCTAAACAAATTTTGGCTTTTCATGACACCAGCTATCTAATCTATGTTTTGTTAAAACAATCGTATGAGTAGGTAGGTACCTATTTTAATTTAATCCGGAATCTGTCTTCTTGACTGACAAAAAATACTTGTTTTTATTTCCGAGAAGTACCCTACAGTAATTTAGGATTGGTTACGGTGAAGTAAAGAGTGACATAATGAAATAAAACTCAATGTATTTACATACCTTTTCGATGATAGTTTCCGATTTCACACGATAAAAGAACACTATATTCATTAACCATTTTCAAAATCATAGGGAATGACATCGACACATCAATAATTTTAAATTTAAATTATAAAACTACCTAATTCTCAAAATATTCAAAACTTCAAAACAATAACAAACAAATGCGGCATCGCGCCATGCGATGGCCATGCGTGCATTCCTTTCGCAACTCACTTTACGCGGGTCAACGCGGCGGCTATGCATTTGCGCGAACTTCATGCCTCTCAAAAGCCGGGCTTTTATTTTCATAGAAATTGTGCAAAAGTACTTACCAATACATCAACAAATGTAAACGTTTCTATAGCAATTTGTAGGCGAAAACTGCGAGACAGAGAAAGGAAAGGCAAGCCACATAAGAAGCCATATTAGTGTGTGAGCGAGATGGCGCTTTTGAACGCATTGTATAGCGTTTAGAGGCGAAATTGGCGCGTTTTGCAGCAAATCGCATAAGTACTTTTATTCTATGAATGATTGCAACCTACCTAGCTCAGTGCGCGCGGCAGATAAAGTTCGGATTTCGAAATTTTATCATTCTTATGAATGTTTGAGTTCAAGTTCATTGACTGGTCCTTTTTTAATATATTTTTTATTTTATAGATTGAAACGTACTTAAACGTTCGTTGTTGTGAATTATGATTTTATTAGGGAAAGCCGGGCTTTTTGGCTTCTATGAAGGTACCGCCACTGGGTGTCAGGTATTATTTTATGGGGAAAACAGTAGGATACCAGTAATAGAAAAACTAAAGACAGAGAGTTAACAGTATAAGAAAATTAATAATATCAGAACAAAATTAACTGTTGTTTTTTATTTCGTTGAATTATGTTAATACGATGTGGAGATGACCAAAAAACAACAAATTAAACTTCGTATCCCTAATGACGTTCCCAGTCTGCATATAAAAATTGAATCAAATATATTCAATAGTTTAGTAACTGGACATTATTTTTCGTTTTTAAAATTTTCTGCATGATTTATCTGTTAACAAGCCAGCATTGACCGGTTTAAGACATCTACAGTTAAACACAATATTTTGCCAGTTCGCTAGTTCAAAAACCTTCGCCAAATTTGTTCTTTTTATTTCCCGTTTCAGACTATATTATACCTTATGCATGAGACATAAGAGTCATGCATGCGGAAGTTATTACTTACTACAAATGTTACATTTTTTGCAAACTTACAAAAAATGGGGTGCCCGGCACACTGATCAATGCCATATTTTCATGTTTTGGACATATGTCTGTTGGATCAATAACACCTCACTATTGCCGCAAATATTTAAAGTGTTTTGTTTACACTTTTATTCTATTTAATATGTTAAAAAAAAACACTTTTTTAATTTCAACGTTAGGATTTATTTGATGCTTCTTAAATACTCCTATGCATTAGTATTGTTAGTGTTTTCATTTATTGTTGTATTGTCATCTCCACTTTGTATACGTAATACATTAACCAAATAAAGCCGTTACTTTCGGCTCTCTTTTTTTTATTTGAAAGAGTATGCTCCCGAGGTGGTCCCATTGTCACCAAATTGGAATCTGATGAGGGAATCCCTTGGAAATCGAGGGAAACCCTCAAATATTGTAGGCACACCTATAGCGATTTGGGTATGTTTTATAGTAACTCGTACATTTGCTCTCAAAAAGCACCATTCAGTGAAGTGGACCTGATGATGAAGACCACAGATAGCCATCGGAACTACTCAATAATAAATATTTCATGGGTTGCGATTCGATTAGATACTTTAATGTGGTTGCTAAGAACAATGCGTATTGCAAAGTGGAGCTGATGGTGACTTCTCAATCAGCTCCAGTTCTCCTGGTTCTTACAAAGAGAACTCCTCAACAATTAACGTCCCTGCATCGGGAAAACCAATATTGTGTAAATGGTGATGAGCAGTTGACATTAGGCTATTGTAACTTAGATAAGTTACAAACTGGTCCACTAAAAAGTGAAAAATAAAAATCTTTTTTACAAAAAAAACAACCGACTTCCAAAAAAACACTACAAAGTGAAAAATAACTTTAATTTCGAAAGTCGGTGTCGATAAAAGAAAATGCGGAACCAACGACACCGACTTCCGAAATTAAAATTATTTTTCACTTTGTAGTGTTTTTAGAGTTTTTATAAATAACCCTTTGAGAAGCGCAGTACAAACGTAAAGACATCGACTCGTCCTCGCTTGGTACTTCATTTTAGAAAAAGTGTGTAAGAAATAAAATTGGAATATTCTACTTACGTTGATACATTATCTTTCTTACAAATAAAATGGTTTGGTAGGTAGATTTTCCATGTCCTCGGTTTCTACACGAAAAACTGTCCTCGGTTTAGTGATATAAAGTCTAACACAACGTCCGCACTTTGTACAAGCTATATGAAATACTGTGTAAAAATACGTCCTCGGAAGGGCGTCGCAGGGCTTACGAAAGGGGTCCTCGGTTGGCTTACACAAAGTCCTCGCAAGTGCATCGATGGTCACATTTAGCTGTTTATTTTAGGTCCTCAGTATGATAACCGAAATTCATACAGACAAATGTTGAGATAGCATGACCCCAATAAGCTCATCACTATAGATTTACTCGCCTGTCTCTTTCTATCTTATTCTAAAAGGCCAACGAGGTGTTTAAACCAGTTTTTTGGAAGGTCCTCGGTTCCGTCAAGAACTAACAAGGTCCTCGTAAGGGTGTCTGTACAAACAAGGGTGTGTGTGTGTGTGTGTTTGTAATAATGTTTAAAGATGATCTCTTTAAATATTTTTCATTAAGTAATTCTCAGTAGTGGCCTGGAGTTTGGATTCCGTGATAGCAAAACATTCCTTTAAATTCTCAAAATGATGGTGTATAACAGTGGCGAAGGTACCATACAACTCGATTCCCGTCGGCTTCCCTTCGAAAATTCAGAACACAACCACTTTATAGTCAATTCATCATTGAAATAGAATGAAACGTTTTGACTTTTTTTTTTTGCTCCGGCTTACCTCTGTCATAAATTCACCCTTCGCCACTGGTGTGTAACGTATAAAGAATACACAGACCAACATCTTTGTTGGCATCAGTTACAGAAAAGATCATGTACAATTACCTTTCCAAACGAGTATGTCCTAGATATTTCAGGTCGTATGCACGCCTTGCCGTCAATGTTGACTGGGTTCCGAAGCCAGTCGTCGAAGAAACTGTAACAGAGAATAACATTAAAAATTAATACTGTAGTTTCTGCTTTTTTACCTGTAGGTAAAAAAAACCGGTCAATTGCGAATCGGACTCGCGCACCGAGGGTTTCGTACAAATTTGTAGGTATTTTGTAACTAAAAATTATCAGTTTCGGATTTTTTTCTTTTACTTGTGCTATATGACATTGCTGCTTGCCGAAAATTCTTCAAGGTCAAAGGGAAGTATCCTATAGATTTTGATTCCCTTGCGGGTGTCAAAATATGCGCTATAAACGGAACATAAACGCCCGTTGTCTTTTGATTGCGTTGAGATAAGTTTTTTTTTATTGTGTCACTGCTTCAAGGGATTTCAGCCCTGAGTAATTGATATTAATTTCAACTAGATAACTCCACGCGTTCCTGAGAAAAAGGGTCTTCACAGACGGACAACGAAGTGATGTTAAACTGGTTCCGTTTTTCCTTTTGAGATATGGAACCCTAAAAAGCAGAAACTACAGTACCAGTTCTACTATTACAGAAACACTTGAATAAATAATGTATTGTAATGAAAAGAAACCGAAAGTCTGACAACCAGTCTTACCAAGGAGTATGGTGTTACTCAGTAACGGGATTGTGGAGGTCAGATAGACAGTTCAATCAATCAATCAACTCAGCCTATCGCAGTCCACTGCAGGACATAGGCTTCTCCCAGGTTGCGCCACAACACCCTGTCCTCCGCCTTCCTCATCCAGTCCATTCCAGCCACTTTCTTTAGGTCGTCCGTCCATCTAGCTGGGGGACGTCCTACACTACGCTTGCCGATACGCGGTCTCCACTCAAGGACTCGTCTGCTCCACCGGCCATCGGTCCTTCGACAAACATGGCCAGCCCACTGCCACTTCAGTTTGCTCACTCTGCAAGCTATGTCAATAACTCTGGTTCTTTTCCGGACAATTTCATTCCTAATTAGACATTCCTGATAGACAGTTGCTTCTTGTAAAATACTGGTATACAGCTTCATCCGAATAGGCTGGAAGGCGACCCTAACATAGTCTAGAAAAGGCAGATGATGGTTTTAGAGAGACTAAGAGTCACTCAACGAGCAATGGAAAGAGCTATGCTCGGAGTTTCTTCGCGTGATAAAATCAGGAACGAGGATATTCGACGAAGAACCAGAGTCACTGACATAGCTCTTAAAATTTGCAAGTTGAAGTGGCAATGGGCAGGTCACATCGCTCGTAGAACTGATACCCGATGGGGAAGAAAAGTTCTTGAGTGGCGACCACGAACCGGAAGACGCAGCGTAGGCAGGCCTCCCGCTAGGTGGACCGATGACATCGTGAGAGTCGCGGGCAACCGATGGATGCAAGTGGCGGATTGTCGTTCGGCGTGGTGGTCTAAGGGGGAGTCCTTTGTTCAGCAGTGGACGTCTTCCGGCTGATGATGATGATGATGAGATGAAGGTTGGTACTCACGCGACTGGCCACTTGGGCGCCAGTTTGGTCCAAGTATCCTTCCTCAGAACCCAGCCTAGCCCTGGGAAGAAGTCAGTGCGATGTAGCAACTCTGGCCGGGACATGTCTATGACCCCCATCTTGCCGTTGTCATTCCATGCTGATATGCACCTGGAATGGTCGAAGAAAAAAAGTATTTAATTTTTAAAGAGGGGCCCGTGGTTAAATAATAACAGCCGCACAGGTCGATCGATCAGGTTAAGGTTGGTCTGTCGATGGGTGACATCTTTACATACTGAGACCCCCTCCGTGCCTCGGAAAGCACGTTAAGCCGTTGGTCCCGGCTGTCATTCATGGATCTTTGGCAGTCGTTACGGGTAGTCAGAAGCCCGAAAGTCTGACAACCAGTCTTACCAAGGGGTATCGTATTACCCAGTAACTGGGTTTTGGAGGCCAGATAGGCAGTCGCTCCATGTAAAATACTGGTATTCAGCTGCATCCGGTTAGACTGAAAGCCGACCCCAACATTGGGAAAAGGCTAGGCAGATAATGATGAGTTTTTAAAGTTCTTCGTTCTTCATGTCAGGGATATAAAATGTGGAGTTTAGATTTAAATCTTAAATGTATTAATTTACTGACAGACAACGCAGTACTTAAACCGCCAAGGTCCAGAAGCATGAAATTTTGCACAATAGTTCCTCTACCGGCGATGATAGGCACTAAGGATGGATTTGAAAACTTGTAATTGGCCTTATTTCTATTACTCTCAATCGTGCAAAAGTGTTTAGCTGTAAGTTTTCCGAAAATTGTAAAATAAAATAAAATAAATAAAATTTTTGAAAATTAATTCCCTGACGGGGTTGATAAACGATTTTATTTCTGTAAGGGTTGATTTTACCAAAGTCAGATATCTTTTATCCATGGAGTAGGTAAAATTGACGTCTAGACAGTTCTAGTATGGAAAAACTGTCAAAAATTCAAAATTTATTCTTAGTATAAGACTTATTCTATGTATAAAAGTTTGGTGGAATGCGCTATAAATAGGTTCGTAGAAACTCTTTTATACGTCAATCATATTTTTTTAAACTAGATGAGGTGGGCGTTTCTTATCTGACTGTTCTGAGAAGAAAGGCCGAAACAAACGCAGATGCCACAAAAGTTTACATGGTATTTCATCAGTTGCTAATGGGAAATTCCAACGGGCACACGGCTTTTTAGTTATACAGGGTAATAGCGACATAGGTGGGTGTGTTCCGTCACATCATCTCGAGAAGTTCCTCAAGGAAGAGTTCTGGCCGAAGGGTGTTGTGTACTGCCGGTTTCGTGGCCGGCTACATGACACCAGTCAGCGAAACACGACGCAGACACTTCGTGTGTGTTAGTTAGTTTTTAATGTAATTATAATGGTTTATGTATTTATAGTATTTTTAAGTTATATTAATATTGTACTGTATGTGTTTGTATGGGCCTTGATGCCTGAAATAAATAGATAGGTAATAATAACGCGCAGTCTGTGACCATGGATTCAAGATCCGTTTCGCGCAATTTAGCAATGGCTTATGTTAACCTTATCACCAGATAAAGTAAATACTGCCAAAAATATTAAATGATCACCAAAATTAAAACTCCATTTTATTGGGAAATTATAACCAAAATTTTTATATCTTCTTTTTTTTTGGGTTAAAAAAATCCTCATGGATGTCCGACGCATTGCGGCGGGCGGCGGGCTCTGACAGATTCTTAGTGACTAAAAACCACCCCGGTGTTCCATCTCACACCTACGCCGGGGGTCGCGGGAATGTACGATTCTTCCGCAACCCCCGACTGGTGCCGGCCCGTCACTGCGGGCCTTCTCGGGTCAGAGGTGGAGTGAGGTGTTTGAATCCCCCCGCGACTTCTAAGAGGGGCGCGCGTGGAACACTACGCGCTGCCACCTCGGGTCCTGATGTGTGGGGGGCGACGTACTTCCCCGAGTCCGTCGTCCCATTTAGGTCCATTTAGGTGGCTGGAAGAGGGCGTTATCCACCCTCCGCCAACGCCCGGTGCGCCTGCTGCGGGTGAGTGGACGAGATCTCCCTCTCCCTTTCCGCAGCCTCCTGCGCTGCGAGACAACTGTTTCGCACAAGGAAACCACCGCAACATCTTTTACATCTAACCTAACCTAGTTCTGCCTAAATAAATCATAGTGGTTTATTTAGGAAGAACTAGCGCAGTAATTAGCTCGCTAAGATTTGCTGATCAATATCATTGACTATATTTGGTGTTTGAATACAATTTGAAGTGCAGTTTTGACTAAAACAGCTAGAACTATTGTAATTTTAGACTTAATTTTTTGGTGTTTATTATCTTTTTTTAACCGACTTCAAAAAGGAGGAGGTTATCAATTCGGTTGTATTTTTTTTTTTTATGTTTGTTACCTCAGTACGCCGTCATTTATGAACCGATTTGGAATTATTTTTTTTTATTTGAAAGGATATGCTTCCAGATTGGTCCCATTTTTTTCAAAATCCAGTTCTGATGATGGGATCCATGAGGAATTGAGGGAACTCCTCAAATATTATAGGCATACATATAGCAATTTTGGTATTTTCATCAACATGTCAAGCATTTGCATTCAAAAAGTATAATTTGGTGAAGTGGAACTGATGAAGGAGACCACAGATAGCCACAGGAACTCTTCAATGATAATAAGTATTTCACGGGTGGCGATAAGATATCTCGATTAAGATAGTTAAGCGACTATGACGAAGCAAATTTAAATAAATGGTTCTGACGAAAATGGTACCATCAAACCGATCTGATGATGAAGCTGGAAGGTAGGTACCGGAACTTCGTAATAAAACCATGTATTCTAGCCGTGTTTGGGCTTATTGGAATTGTCATGAGATGCAGTCTGACTATAAAAAGTAAAAAATAAAAACTTTTTAACAAAAAAAACAACCGACTTCAAAAAAAAAACACTACAAAGTGTAAAATAACTTTAATTTTAATTTTGGAAGTCGGTGGCAAAAACGTAAATACAAAAACAAAGACACCGCTCCCAAAATTAAAATTAAAGTTATTTTACACTTTGTAGTGTTTTTTTTTTGAAGTCGGTTGTTTTTTTTGTTAAAAAGTTTTTTTGGTAAGAGAACTTAGGGTATCAAAGTATTTTTGGTGGTCATTATATTTAACCCCTTTAACAATCTGATGAGTTTATAAAAAAAAGTTTTGAATATAGGTAGTGCAATCCACGAAGACGCGCCCCACTCTTCTTCCGAATCGTTAGTGTTTATCGCTAGTTAACTCCATTAGTGTTTTAGTTCTTTCGATACACTCTAATTACCCACTAATAATAATTCGTGTGTATTTACAAAACTAAAACACTAGCGGAATATTGCACACTTCTGCTGTAAGCATTAGGAAAAAGAGTGGGGCGCGTCTTCGTGGATTGCACTATCTATAATAAAGGCCGTCTGGCAGGACGGTGCTAATTTTAATAAACCAGACAATTGACATTCAACAATTTTGCATACAATTTCTGCTCTATGTAAACAGCATCTGTCATCTCAATATGTCGCATTGTCAGTTTTATTTCAAGACTGCCCAAAAAAAAATGAGTGTTATGTTTTCAGGGTACATGTATGTTTGTGAGTTTATTTTTAAAATAGCTGTTCGTGCCCTTAGTTGTCCGGGTGAATTTCATGTCTTACCCGGTCGATTTTCAAAACAAATAAACTTTCATCCTCAAATCTTGTCCTGGGGAGCTATTCTCTAAGGATACAGCCTTGCGGGCAGCGCTGTCGCAGCGGTGAAACTTATTGTTTTCACCGCTGCGACAGCGCTGCCCGCAAGGCTTAGGGAATAGCATGGCTGACAATTACGAATACAACGAAAAAAATCTGCCAAATCGGTCGAGCCGTACGCAATGTTTCATACATGCGGCCAGCCGTCAGAGATATAGATACACCTCGATAACGCAGAAGCAACTTCTTCGCGTGCCAAAAATCGCACCAACTTACGTTCAAAAATCATAAGCCTCCGCTTTCGCGCTCAGTCCTGTCCTGCTGACTGGATGAGCGTCAGCGAGAAAAAGCGCTTGTGACGTCATAGTAGGTAGGTAAACAAATGCACGCTTGGTTTTCATACAGATCGTGATACTTGCGTTATCTAGATCTGTCTATATCTGTGCATGCGGCAATTGAAATTTATTTATACATAGGGCCCAGGGCCCTGTCTTACAAACTGGAACAATGATTAGTTCTAAGTCTAACTGGTTCTATTCATCACTTGTTGGTGGAGTGCGTCAGGACCCGAGCTGCTAGAGAGGCGTTGATGAATACCTTCAAAATTAATTTGATGTATGTTGGTTTTGTTCAAAGCATATTATCGGAGCCTGTCTCGAATGCAGCTATCTTACTCTATAAAATAGTATATAAGGTTTTGAAATCTGAATAGTGTAAAGCTTTTATTGGATTAGGTTATGATGGGGCTGGCATGGTCGTGTTGTGACCAAAAGCCCCTAAATTTATAATAGATAATAAAAAAAAAAGTATAACAGGTTCTAAAAAAAAAATAACTCACCACAGCGTTTTATCCTTGAGTAACAAAGGATATGTGCCGAGGAAGTACTCGAAGAAGTCCGGGGATATGTCTAGGTCATCTGGAAGTAAGAAAAAAAAAAACCGGTCAATTGCGAGTCGGTCTCACGCACCAAGGGTTCCGTACAAAGTAGGTATGTAACTAGAAATTTACGGTTTTCGGATTTTTTCCTTTACTTGTGCTACGTGACCTTGCTTCTTGCCAAATTTCATGATTCAAGGTCAACGGGAAGTACCCTATACATTTTGATTCCCTTGAGTATCGAAATATACATTTTTTGCGGCATAAGCGGCCGTAACTTTTTTTTACGTATTTTACAAGTATGATTTTTTCAAAACTTTAAGGGACCGCAGACCTGAGTATATGGTTTTAATTTCAACTCGATACCTTTACGCGTTCCCGAGATAAAGGGTCTTAACAGACAGACGGACAGACAACAAAGTGATCCTATAAGGGTTCCGTTTTTTCCTTTTGAGGTACGGAATTCTAAAAAACATTATTAATACAAATTAAATTTAACCGGAGTTGCAAAATAAACGAAAATAGACTGCCTTGGTCGCAACTCACAAGTATGACTGCTTAGCGTTAGCGTCCTGGGTTAGGCAAATATTTGACTAAGGAATTCTCAGACGCAGCCCCTAAATCGGGTAATTTGCCCATGCAGTTAACGTCGTATTTACCCAGTTTGAAGGCCTCGCCTCTCATTAAAAGACATGCCTTTCATGCACTAGGTTGATCACGATCTGCCGAGCCTTTCCCAACTATGTTGGGGTCGGCTTCCAGTCTAACCGAATGCAGCTGAATACAATCACTACCCGTGGTTTTTGCCCACCTCTTTGGAAAATTAAAGAGTGAAGTTAAAAAAACAAATTTAAGTTATCGTGCATAATCAGTGTTAACACTCGAGTTGTACTGTATTAGCTGTAGAGATGTAATGCTCTCTTCAAGCTTTGCTGATAAGTGATACTGATAACATAATATTATGTTCAATAAGCGGTAAATTTTGTCGGAGGTTATTGAACTAGCGCGCTGGTAACATGTTCTGTTTAACTGCAGATGTATTTAACCTTTCGGTGCTGGCTTGTTAACAGATACATCACGTAGAAAATTTTAAAAATGAATAATAATCAACTAAATAATAATATCTTTATTTTCTCCCACAAAAACAAGACTTCTACGATAAAAATTAGCTAGCATAATAAGAACAGAAACAATTTCAGTCAAGTGTGTGTGCGGAGCTGGTGTCTATTATAGGTATAAACCTGTATTACAGATCACCAGGTCCTCACCCCACGAAATCAGGTATAACATAGCAAAGAACTTAAATAAGGACACGTATAGAAAAATTTTGTTGAGACAAGATATTAATTTAGTAACTAATACCCTAATTCGCCTCTTAGCGTGAAGGTTTGTATGTTAGAGGTGTGGTGTTTGTGTAGTGTGGGGGTGTGTGTGTGTGTATTTATACCTAGTTTTCTAATTTTGTTAGTCTATATCATTGAAGTAGGTCTTCCGTGGAACTATAATCCAGATTTTGCAACCATTCTCTAACTACCGCCTTACATTTGGTTTTTGTAAGAGAGTAAATTGACAAGCACCTGTTAATTTTATTGTACAGATTACAACCTTGGTAGCAGAAGAAACGATGTCATAGTGTCCAGTGACTAACCTATATAAGGTGTTAAAAAATTAACTTGACAAACTTTAAGAGGTGCTTTAGACCATCGAACTGTGGCCGTACTCCGAAGTATAAACGCCATCATGATTCCAGTCCTAAAAAGAGATAGTGCTATCGGTCTTAGATAGCTCCGTCTCACTCTCACACTGGAATCATGATGGCATTACACCGTCATAGTACGGCACCTGAACAACTTTCACTACGGGACCAACTCTGAAATAACGAAAAAAAATCAGCTGTTTAATACAAAACTTCAATACCTACTTGATCAAAATGTAGGAAACAGCTAATTTTTTTTTCGTGATTTCAGAGTTGGTCCCATAGTGAAAGTTGTTCAGTTCGATGGTCTACAGCACCTCTTAAAGTTTTACGGGTTAATTTTTAACACTTCGCATAGATTTGGTTTAATTTTTCTATTCAGACTGGGAACGTTAACGAACTCATTAGGTATACGAAGTTTAATTTATTTTTGTATTGTCATCTCCACTTTGTATATACTAGTCACGCGGTAAATTCTGCCTGCGCAATGCAGGATTTTGCGTGACGTCAGTGTGATGATGGGTAGTTCGCATGTGGCGATGTAGATGCCGCCACAAACCTATTAATAATTGCACTTACTAATTATTATTTTTTTTGACTACGAATAGATATTCGAAAAAACAATTAGGTGCAAAAGGTATTAGGTTAGGTGCATTAATGAAAATAACAGTTCTAAAAGGTGACATGCGCCTGCCACGTGAGAAAGGGAAATTTTCTCAGACAATAGCATAACATTTTCGCTTCTTAGATATACAAATTGGTTTTCCCCTGCAAGACTAGTATTATTTTCCTTAAACGAGTATCAACTAAGAGCCGTCGCGTCGAGTAAAGTATTTACATTCAAAAAGCTAGCTATTTTCCTCTTATCGTTTTACTGTAACTTCAAGTAAATAGGCAATGTTTTAACATGATACTCTAATCGAACCTTATTATAAACAGTTGCTTACATATTTTTTGTTTCGGTTATACAACAAGTCAAGAACTGACTGCTTGGCGCGTCACTGCTGAGTACGAGGTTCTGTTCCCAGCGGGGTTTATGGGAGCGTAACAAACTAAGGATTTATTCCGGTGATCCACTGACCCCCCCCCCTGGATCCCCCGCTAGTTCTTCTTCTGTTTTAATCTCTGTCTTGTGCCCTGCAAATATTTCCACATCGTCGCACCACCTTCGCCGTGGTCTACCTCGACGGTGATGTCCTCCCTCAGGCATCCAGTGAGTGACGATCTTTGCCCATCTCTCCGGGGGCATTCGTGAGACGTGTCCGGCCCACACCTACTTCAGCCTGGCTGTTTTTTCTTCAAGATTCGCTACTTGAGTTATGGACCGCAGCGTGATGTTTCTAACTCGATTTGTTCGCTTAACACTTATTATGCTGCGCTCCATTGCCCGTTTTACAATTAAAGTAAATGATTGATTAATTTAAAGAAACGATTCTGAGTAAAGGCATTTTGTCTTTTTTAAACGTATTTCGGCTATACTTCTGTCCATTCTGTTGTGTGTGCTAACACTAACAATACTTCACGATTAGTCAACGAGGTCGCTTCGGACGACACAGGCGAGTCCACCATTGTATGTCGACATTTAAACGAAGCCATTGAAATGGACTAAATTCTATTTGGATCACTTATGACGACCGTGTAATTTTGTCAGTTAGTAATAGGATTATAAGGCCCGGTATCCACCAAAGCGGAGAGGAGAGGAGACGAGAGGAGATGTGCTGCGAAACTGTCAGGTTATTTCCACCAAAGCGGAGAGGAGATGCGTAGCGGAGAGGAGATGTGAGCTGTGCGTAGCGGAGATGTGTGATGGGAATAACTCTTTCGGATGTGCGAGGCGCGGGGAGAAGGCCAAAGCGGAGAGGAGTGGGGACGAGAAGAGATGTGTTTTGAATAACCAATCAGATTTCGTTATTTCCACATCTCCTCTCCGCGTAGCTTCGGTGGAAATGGATCAAGCGGAGGAGAGGAGATGACTCATTTTTCTTTAGAATTTTGTGCCGCCAGCGAGCAAGCGGAGCGACAGAGCGGAGATGTATGTAGTCGGGCGGCCGGGCGGTCGGAGGCGCGCCCCGTTCCCCGCTGCCTTCTACCCGCGCCTCGGACATCCGAAAGAGTTATTCCCATCACACATCTCCGCTACGCACAGCTCACATCTCCTCTCCGCTACGCATCTCTTCTCCGCTTTGGTGGAAATAACCTGCCAGTTTCGCAGCACATCTCCTCTGGTCTCCTCTCCTCTCCGCTTTGGTGGATACCGGGCCTAACTGCGCGATTGCTGAACGTGGGGTTTTGGCTTCGATTCTCAGATCGGGCAAAGGGTAAATGGGTTTTTCCATTCAAAATTTGTAACAGCCTGAGGTTTGGAAGTTAACGGTATGATTCCCCCGTGCCTCGGAAAGCACGTTAAGCCGTTTGGTCCTGCGCCTTCACCGTAATTGCGTAACACAATCTCAATCTAAATCATTTTGAAGGATCTATGCTCAATCTAAATCATTTTGAAGGAGATATGCTTATCCATTGTCCATTGCTTTATAAGTTCTAAGAATGCGTCTGCTCAACAACGTAAATAACGCAATGAATGTTGTTGAACTGTCAAAATGAAACTCATTGCTACTGATAGTGTTTTACGCAATTACCCCGCAGATCTCTCCGGTCGTGTCGGATTGCCGGACTAGTGTGAGGAAAGATGGAGTACACCTGTGTCTGCGCACAAACTTGTGCACTATAATATCTCCCGCGCCGGAAGCTGTTCTCCGCTAAGATAGGTCAATCATATCATCATAATCAGCCTATAATGTTCCCACTGCTGGGACACAGGCCTCCTCTCGGTGAGAGGCAGTGGGCCGTAATCTACCACGCGGGCCCAGTGCGGGTTGGTAGATGTCACATGTCTTCAAATTTTTGGTTCTAGGACATGCCGGTTTCCTCACGATGTTTTCCTTCACCGTTTTGAGAGCAGTGGTGATGAAATAATTTACACAAAGTAAAGCGCCGTCTGGGTTCGAACCTACGACCTACAATTCGTAAGTCACTGCCGTTACCACCGGGCCACCACTGCTCTTCAAATCTCTCAAGACCGGTCGCAATGGACAAAATCCTGCAGGACTTTTTAAGTTTGCGTAAGTTCGGCGCTGGAATAAGAGCGTACTATAATGACCTTGACCTTGAAATAAAACTGACCTTCAACAATAATGACGGCTTCATGTCCCAGCGTCTCGAACACATGGTTCAGCGCGAACTTGTAGTGCCTGGCGATCTTGTAGTACCCTCTGAACTTGACCTTGACCCTGGGCAGTACTATTTCAGTCAGGTCTGGCTGTCTGACCACGGATATGGTCGGGTCCGAGACCGTGTACGATCTAATGACTTCATATGTGGCGTTGTGGCCGCAATCCTGGGAAAAGATTGAAAACTCTTAGAAATAAATATTTTCACATAGTTCCCCTTTAAAAAGCTACGGTTTCCTAGAAGAGAGCGGTCACCACATAACGGTCTCGTGTATAACGTTTTAGTGACGTCATTCGCCGGTAAATTGCACGCGATGTGGCGGCCACCGATCTTTAAGAACCGCAACTGTAGGTTGCATTAAAAGAGTCCTGGAAGAGTTATCGCATAGATCCATGCGTCATGTTCGTGAACGGGCGCCGTCAGTTGGGGCTGGTCATCTTTTAGCTGCCACGGCTTATTTTTAATTATTTTATTTTTGGATTGTTATTTTGTTACTATTTGCTGTACTCTGGACACTTTTAACGCGTACTTGATTTTTATTTATTTTTTACATCGTTCTCACATATTATAAATTCAACATATGATGTAACTAATAATTTTGTAAAAATATTATTTAAAAAGAGTGTCCATGGAGTTTCTTGCCCGTTCTTCTCCATAGGTACCTACTACGCTTTGGAATGGGCAACTAGCTTCATTTTTTCCTGACTGACCGACTTCTTGACAATTCAAAAGTGCCTGTAAATGGTTTAATTGAAATAAATGCTTTGAGTTTGAGTTTGAGTTATGAAACTTGTAGGTAAGTCTGGAACACACTAGGCTGTTGCCTGCCAGTCTACCTAATTGCAGTGTTGGTCTGTTACAACCTTGCTTACTGGCTAGTCTTTTATGAGATTGAGTATGAATACAGTCCGGCTGTCGAAAGAATGCGTTCCTAACTCCTGCCAGTGCGACAATTCTAGTACCTAACTACCTATTAAAGATCAAATTTGCGAATCATGTACTGGTTTGTATGAAACTGACTGAGGTGTCAAAGAAGAACGATAAAACAAAAGAATACAGATTTTCTCACATCATACTTGAAATAACAACATAAAGGCTAGTTTCCACCAATCAATAAATTGAAAATCTATTTAGTCCGTCAGTTAGAGTATTGGAAAATAATGGACATGTATTTTTTGTTTATGCAAATCAATGAAAATTAACAAAGATAAAACGCATCAAAACTCGGGAGTGGGGGCTCGTGACGTCAGAACGCACTAAAAATTATACCAAGGTGTGACGTATTGAGAATTTTAAAAGCGTCGTATCTTCGTCAATTTTGGTTTATGTAACAAAATAAAAAATACGAGTCAAGTATTTTTTGATAATCTAACTCACGAACTAATTTGATTTTTTCAGTTGACAAGCCTATTGTATCGTGTTTGGATATCGATATCCATCACGTCTGCAGTTTCGCTAGCTAATTTAATTTAACCCTATATTCAAATATAGGTGATATTCGAAAGTAGGTACGTACTGTAGAGGCTATCTATGTAGCCTCACATTTTATAGTGCAGGCTGGTTATAATTGAGCGCGTGTTCCATTCGAACGTTCAAGCAAGTGTCATATATTTTTATTTATGGGCCTATACTACCTCAAATGGCTTAGCATGATCCTCCGTTATGTCGAAAATACTGCAGCATTAATTTTGAAATAAATATATGGTAAAGTTGAGGATTAATGCTAGGTCTTATGTTAGTCTTATGTTACGAAAACACGATTTCATAAAATTTTCTCGATAGAAAAAAATTCCAAAGTTACCTCCAAACCGAACAATAAACCGCCGGTATTCAAAAAATAGTTCAAATTAGATCATGAAACTTTGTATACTAACCGAACTAACTATAAAGCAGGTCTTATGTTATTTACTTTTTTTTAATTACCATTATTTTCACCGTAAAAAGCAAATACCTAAACTATTGGCGCAGCCTGCTGCCTAGCACCGCATTATGTCTCGCTCTCACTCAGTCCGCGAGCAGTATCGTGCGAGCGAGATAAAGAGTGAATTTTAGCTGAGGTAGTGTAGGCTCTTAAGGTAATTTTGTTTAGTTGAAAAGTGCTAGTTGTAATGTGACAATGTAAAGTCGATCTATCAATATAAACTAAAGAAAATCGATCGCTGTTTAATTATATTAAGAGGCTCTTCTCAGAGTCTCCATAGTACCTATTGAAACAGATGATATTGATAATACAACACAGCTGTATCACGCATACTATTTCAATGCAATAATGCAGGCACTTGTGAATTATTAAGTATCATTCATGGTGACCATGATCGATTCGTCGAAATAAAACATACAACTTTCTTTGAAACCAGCCCGGCTGGGTTGTTGGGTGGTTCCGTAACACACTATCAGTAACAATGGGTTTCATTATGACAGTTCTACAACATTCATTGCGTTATTTACGTTGTTGAGCAAACAAATTTCTCGAACATATAAAGCAATGGGTTAGCAATTTCCTTCAAAATGATTCAGATTTAGATTGATAGTGTGTTACGCAGTAATGGAGCTGGTTGCCTGATGGGATTTCACATCGGCAGAAATAATAATCTGTCTTTTAAACCTATCATACAATTTAATCCCCTTAGGGGATACATTTTCTGCCAGGGTCGCAGGTTGTTCGAAAGAGTTACCGTGGCCCCTGGCACAGGCAATTGAAGGAAAACAGTGGGTTTTTTGGTGGGAGAAGTTATTTGATAATTTCCCATCCAAAAAAAGGGGGATAAATTTTCAAAAATCCATCTTTTGTGCTAACTTTCGGACGTTAAGCCTTTGGCATGGCTGACATTCGTAGATCTTTGACAGTCGCATCCCGCTCAAGTAGAAGATACGAAGAAATTATAATATAAAATCGACTCTTCAAATACCTGTCGAATAGCAATAAAAATGACTTCATAAAAAACTTTATTACTTCTTATCATTGCGCCGAGTAATAAACCGTAAATAATTTTAGCTGATAATAACTAAATTGTAATCACCCTTGCAAGGAAACGCAGATGTAAATGTGAACAGAAATTCATATTTTCAATAATTTTATGCTATTGGTCAGGCGGTCCTGCGGCAAGATAGCTGACTATACCTTCCACCATGAGAAGCTATAAATTTTGTAATTAAAGAACCTCTACTAAGTTACGTAGCGACAATTCAATCAACAGCGAATGATCCTAAATTCAATAAACTCAAAATAACATAAACTTGGTCGGGTTATATTTTAGCGATATAATGTGCTGTCGTCTAATGTTTTGTGGTACTGGAACGCGTCTGACTCATGGCACGTAAACATTTGGGCCACCATTTTGAAGTAAGTTTACGCTGACGGTGAATGCAGATGCAGAATACTCCGAATCATCTGACGACAGTAATTAGATGTGTGTGTTAACATAATTATATCCCTTAAAAATAAAAATCATTACAAAACTGTTTTTTTTTATTTGATCCATAGGTTGTGAACCCCTGAATGTGTGTTTACAAAATTTATAGCTTCTCGTGACGGGAACTTTACTTACCATCAGAGGGTCTCCACATTGTGAGTTTTTTGACAGATTTGTATTCCGCGAAGGGTTAGACAGAGGTGTACATACAGTACACTCACATTTTTCCAGTTGCTACTGAGAAATTCAGATGGAAAAACCCAATAACACTTTGTCCGATCCGGGAATCGAACACAAGACCTCATGCTCAGCAGTAGCGCTTGCGACCACCAGACCAACGAGGCAGTCCATACAAACTGCCAAAAATCACAATGGAAAGACCATCTCAACATTTGTAAAGCAGTAGACTTTAACGGTTCAACCCCAGGTGTAGGTATCACCGCTACCAATGGACATCTGCAAAACCAGAAGCATAACAGATGCGTTGCCCTTGCCATGTCAGGGACAAAACTGTCATGTTTCATCACATAATCAGCCTATGACTAAATTGAGCTATAGAAGTAGCTAGCAACGTGCTCTTATATCATAGAAGAAATAAATACACTTACCTGACTAACTATAATAGGGAAGATCTCCTTGCTAGGTCTAAACTTGACTAAGTTGTCCAGACATCGCTTGACGGTGACCCTGTCGCATGCTATCACTAATACAGGCAGGATCGTTTGAGCGGCATCTGCAATAACAAGAGCATGGTTCGTTAATAATATTTTATGTTTTGGCGATTTTAAGGTGATTTCTTTGATGTACAGACGCCAGAAGGTCAACCTACCCCAATCTGTCAAAATTCTTTGATAGATTTTCAACTGTAGCACAAAGGAATAAAGTTCATATTCAATTGGAAAAATCTGACAGATTGGGGTAGCTTGATGTGCTGGCCACCGTACAGACGCCAGCACATCAAGCTACTACATCATCACCTGCCTAGCCTTTTCCCAACTATGTTGGGGTCGGCTTTCAGTCAAACCAGAATTAACCGGATGCAGCTGAATACCAGTATTTTACATGGAGCGGCTGCCTATCTGACCTCCACAACCCAGTTACTGGGCAACACCATAAATACCCCTTGGTAAGTCTGGATGTCAGACTTTCGGGCTTCTGACTACCCGTAACGACTGTCAAAGATCCACGATTGACAGCCGGGACCAATGGCTTAACGTGCTTTCCGAGGCACGGAGGGGGTCTCGGTAAGTAAAGATAGTCACCCATCCACAGACCAACCGCGGCAAGCGTAGCTTAACCTGATCGATCGACCTGTGCGGCTGTTACTATTTAGCCACGGCCAAGCTACTACAATCTGTCAAATTTCTTTAATAGATTTTCAACTTTAATATTAAAGCCTATGGTTCAAAGTTGATTGGTGAAATTTGACAGTTTCGGGTAGCTTGATGTGCTGGTTTCTGTACCCAATAAAGTCCTCAAGACCGAATTTCGGCAATGGCGACCAATCTCAGCGGAGACAGACACAGGTGACGGCAATCCGATGGGACGGCAATACGACACGACCGTGGAGAGACCAGGCGCCAGCAAAATTTACTAATTTTTTTTCTAATTTTTGTTTTTTTTTCGAAAATTCCCAAAATTTTAAGCAAAATGCTTATTTATGGCCAAATTGAAGTAATCAATCTAGCAAAACATGTTTTAAGCATATTATGTGTCATCTATACTAATATTATAAAGAGGAAAGATTTGTATGTATGTTTGTAACGAATTGGCTCAAAAAGTAATGGACCGATTTTAAAAATTCTTTCACCATTTGAATGCTACGTTATCAATGATTAATATAGGCTTTTTTCCACCCGTGCGAAGCCGGGACAGGCCGCTAGTTAGAAATGAAAAACAAAAAAAAATAGGTAAAAAAAATATTGGTAAGACTTCATATAAGACAACCATGGCTTAAATGGTTCTAATTTGTCTGTACTATCTTCGCCTTCCTTAGCTTCGCTATGTACTATACTCATGTTTGCAAAAAAACAAATGATTTGATCTGATTTGCACCCATCTTCCAATCATCCTGTATAATAACATTTTTATTCACTAACGGAAAATTGAAATTGTACTGACATTCGAGTAATTCATAAGTACGATCATAACGATAATTTCCAACGATTTTCAGTAATGTTATTGCAATTGTCTTCTCAAGGACTGCTGTAATTCGCTGATTTTGTAGAAAAGATAACGTGGGTTAGTACTTAGAACTATTTGTGGAGGAGCACATCCACGTAATGAAAAATAATATAATAAATATCAGAAACACAAAACAATTTAAACGCTGCAAAACAAAAATTATCCTTTATAATTGCTTGATTCGAAGCATATTAGAGTATTGTAGCGTGGTCTGGCGGCCACACTATGCTACTCACACATTGCGTCTTGAACGAGTACAAAAACGCTTTTTGGGGCACCTGGCCTATGCGTGCGGTTTGTCCAAGAAAATACGTTCATACAGAGTGATAGGCTCAAACACTTTAATATGGCTTCTCTGGACAAACGTCGACGTCTGAATGACGCGGTGTTTGTGTGCAAAATTATGGCCCACAAAATGGACTGCCCACAAATATTAAATCATTTTAACTTCCGTGCCCCCTCGAGAATTCCTCGCAGTCCTATAACGCCACTCTGCCCTCCGCAGAGGAGAACGGTTCTGGGTGCAAATTCTCCATATGCGAGGTTTTGCAGGGTTGTGAACAGTTGCAGTGATCGGATTGACCTCCATTTTGACGGTTTAGGCAAATTGAAAGCCAGTTTTTATAAGTATCTCCCCGAACATTAAGTTTCTTGGCCCTGCATTAAGTGCATTATCTCGCTGGGTGGTTAAATTAAGGCTAAATATTACCTATTTTATTTTTTTTTTTTAAACAATATTTTTGCATTACCTACTTTTATTTAGTTTAATTTGTTTTAAATTAGTTAACTTTGTTTATTAGTTTTATTATTTGTTTAGTACATACTATAGTCTTTTTAATTCCATTTTTTTTTTGTAAGTTACGACAACATTTTATGTGCATGCAGAGTTTACCTGTAAGTGATTGTTACACTATATTCTGAATGTTGATTCTGTTAATTTGCTTATACCAGTGTATGCAATTGTTGGAGAACCAAATACATAAATAAATAAAATATAATAATAAAAACCGCGGGGAAATTGCGTAATACATTATCAATGGGAATCGGTTTCATTTTGTCAGTTCTACAACACTCATAGCGTTATTTACGTGTAGAGCAAACAAACTTTTCGAACTTATGAAGCAATGGATTAGCAATTTGTTTCAAAATGATTCAGATTCCGATTGATAGTATGTTACAATTAGGGTGCCGGTCAATTGCGAGATTACCCTTTACTTGTGCTATATGACATTGCTTCTTGCCGAATTTCAGATTCTAGGTCAACGTGAAGTACCCTATACATTTTTATTCCCTTGAGAGTGTCGAAATATACGTTTTTTGCGGCATAAACGGCTGTATCTTTTTTTTACGTTACCTTAGAAGTTTGATTTTTTTCTCAGCTTCAAGGGACCGCAGACCTATATAGTTTTAATCTCAACTCGATACCTCCATGCTTTCCCGAGATAAAGGGTCTTGACAGACAGGTGGACGGACGGACGGACATCAGAACCTATAAGGTTTCCATGTTTCCCTTTTGAGTTACGGAACCCTAATAAAAAAATTATACAAAACACATAACATCACGCCTGTATTACCCGAATTAGGTAGAGGTGTCCCTATATAACACCCACACTTCGCCAGTTATGTTTGAGTCCCATATAATCGGGGGCAAGCCTATTTGCCACTAACCAGGGACAAATCTAGACTCCACGCCTGCTACTGATTATTTATCCCGAAGGTTCAAAGTTCAGGCAGCGGGATTGTCCGAAAGGTTTACCGCTGCCCCGGAACATAAAGGGCTAAGGAAGGAACACGGGTGGGTTTAGTCTGTAAATGTCTGACACTCCCTTCTGCTCCACCCAGAGCGGGAGGGGGTCGATTGATGATTTCCCATCCACAAAAAAGGCCTGCTATTGAGCAATTCTAGATAGGAAAGCAATTCGCCCGACCTGGGAATCAAACTTAGGACTTTATGGTCAGCAGTAGCGCTTGCGACCACTACCTAGACCAGGGATGGTGGCACGTAACAAAATAATTTGGGCATTAAGGCATAATTTCAAGAATTAAGATACGTAATTCATCTAGTTTGCAACAGCAGAAGTAGCACTAATTTATCATTTTATTTAAATAAATATTAAGATTAGTCCTACACCAACCAAGGGTTGTTCTGAGGTGCACTTGCATAGTGCGAACATAGGATAATCGTCGGTTGGTGTCTCATTTAAATAAAAACTTTAACATGACTCTAGGAGTTTGTTTCATCACCTCATATGCCTTCCAAAGGTCCGGGACCCTGGGGGCCCGAGAAATATCAAGAGAGATTAAACATAATAATAATAATGCGAAAGTATATAGTTTTTTTCCAGTAATCCCTAAGCCAAGATTGTTTGTTGGCACGTCTTGGCCATATGAAGGATTTATTTGGAAAAAATTGCATGTAGAAATATAGAGGTTCCTGATACCTGACCTACACCAAAGAGGTGAAGATGATACATATTCGTCGGATAAGAACTCATTAACTGCAAAAAATCACTAAATAAACTGTTTTTATCTATAATGGACTCCTTTTGACACATTCTAAAATATTAAGCTAATTGAAAACACCACCATAATTATATTTAAGATAATGTGGGCAAATCAACATAACCACTAACTGATTCGAAATACAATACCGTTTATCTTAGAATAGTGAATATGTCACTTATTGACTTCTTGCAATAAGCCGACAATATACCTAAAAATATTATGTATTTCCAAGCTGAATTCAGTTGAGACTTAAAAATAACAACAAAGTCTGACATCTACATAATTATGATAGTAGATAATAACCATCACCTAATTGTCATAATTAAAAACTCTATATAACAAAAATAAACTCTACTCTATCCACATAAGGTTGAAACGCCCTTATCTAACGATTACACTGTAGGCCAATAATAGGTAGGTCACACTAGACTAATGATAAAACAGTGATATTGAGATAAAAACTTCATCTGTCCACATCTGGCGGGCATGTGGGTGATAAACATGTGAATTGGTGTTAATACTTTTACTGATAAGAATGTTGGAAGTGTTTCCAACGGAAAGGCAGCCAACAGGATCCAGTCACTAAGACTCTGCCATCTGTCCGTCCGTCTTTCTGTCATTTAGCACACAGACAATTTATAACCTGGATTAACATATAGGATACTTTTTACACCGATATTCGTACGGGATCGAAACTTATACGGGTGAAACCGCAAGGCTTTGCTTGTATTATAAAAAGAAAAGATTAAATTTTTTGTATGTTTGTTTGTTACACTTTCACACTAAAACATCTGAACGGATTCAAATGAAATACAGGTACATGGGGAGACCACAACCTGGATTAGGACATAGGATTCATTTTTTTATCCCGATATCTGCATGGGATCAAGTCTGATCTGTGTGAAACTGTGGGGCGCAGCTAGTTATTTATGTAGAAAAATAGTTTAAAGCCATTTGAAGCTATGAAACTATGTTTAAGTAAAGCTAGAATCTTGAGTGTGGTTCTGTAATATGTAGTGATGGGTAATGGAAAAATTTCGGAAGGAAAAGAAAAGAAAAAAAATATTTTTCCAATATTTTTCAAATATTTTTCCAATACTTTTCCGATATTTTTCCAAATCAAAAAGCTGACTGTGATTAGAAAAAAATAAGACTATTCAGTGTACCCTGAAAAATTATCGATATTCAAACGAAATTAAAACTTAAAACTCATTAAAACTCATGCTGATTAACTAACTGCATGAGAAAATCGTTGAATTAGAAATAATACGAGTATGTAGGTACTGACTGAGCGGGCTGACAAAATTGCTTTAATTTCATATAATTGGAATATACAAAATAAAAATAATGAAGAATTGTCTGATCATAATATTGAGGAGGAAGATGAAAACCCACCGACTGAAGATTTATTGTTTGTAGATGCAGATGCAGTAGAAAATATTGGTCATGATACACTTTTTGCCAGTGATGATTCGGATTCTTCAACAGAATAGATATGTTGTGCGTGCAATTAATGATGTTCGATTCTCTTGTCACAAATGCGTCTAAACTAGACTAAAAATCACCAAAATTTAGTTTATTCCTGTCAAAAGACGATTTCCCATTCTGAAACTAACTAAAGTGACACAACTTAACTAAATTTTAATTTGACAGCACTAAGATTGCACTGAGATTAGTTTAGTGAAAATAGTAATTTTGCTATTCTGAATTTGAGATTTTTCACCTAAAATTTATATTGGCCCCGATTCTGTTGTTCACAAACTAAACTAAATTTAAGTGAGTGCATCTTTTTCTTTCTATTTCACTAAGAAAAGGACAGAAGATAAATATTAGTTTAGTTCTATCAAATTAGTCAGCGCCTGACGTAAATTGACGTATTTTTAGTAGCCAATTTTTTAATCACGTCTAAACTTGTCTATGGATTATCTAATTTGAACGGACTAAACTAATATTTATCTTCTGTCCTTTTCATAATGAAAGAGAAAGAAAAAGATGCACTGAACTTAAATTTAATTTAGTTTGTGAACAACAGAATCGGGGCCAGTTTCTAACTAAATCTGACTATTTTTAGTCGCGACTAAAAGGTGTGGAATAAGATTAGTTGGCATGAACTAAAAATCACACCAACACCTCGACTTCAGATGCAAAAACAGTACTGTTTTTTTATTTTCTTTTCTTTTGCTTATATCTCGAAAACGGTGTGTCCTATCGCAAAAATAATGAAATTTCGACCCCCTTTAAAACACCCGTAAACCCCTAGAACTCAACACGTTGGTAATAATAATAATTTTTCATATTTTCCATACAAAAGTGAAAAATTCCATACAAATGAGGTCGAGGTTGCCCCACTGCGCATCTTCGGCTCAAAAAAAAACACGGGGAGGGGCCCGTGGCTAAATAATAACAGCCGCACAGGTCGATCGATCAGGTTAAGCTACGCTTGCCGCGGTTGGTTTGTGGATGGGTGACCATCTTTACATACCCCTCCCCCCTCCCCCCTCCGTGCCTCGGAAAGCACGTTAAGCCGTTGGTCCCGGCTGTCATTCGTGGATCTTTGACAGTCGTTACGTTACGGGTAGTCAGAAGCCCGAAAGTTTGACAACCAGTCTTACCAAGGGGTATCGTATTACCCAGTAACTGGGTTGTGGAGGTCAGATAGGCAGTGGCTCCATGTAAAACACTAGTATTCAGCTGCATCCGGTTAGACTGGAAGCCGGCGCCAACATAGTTTGGCTAGGCTAGAAAATAAGTACCTACTTTTTGGCTGAATGCACAAACCGTGCGAAACCAAACAAAAAAAAAGTACCTACTTACCACGCGGAGTCGCGATTGTCAAATTCGATTTGATTGTGTCAAAATTATTTTTAAATTTAGAGATATTTTAATGCAGAATAGCTCTAAGATTCTCATAGCCAAAAGTAAGGAATTTTAGTGATAGTTTAGTTCGGTGTACAGACGCCAGCAGGTCAACCTACCCCAATCTGTCTAATTTCTTTGATAGATTTTCAACTTTAGCTCAAAGGAATAAAGGTTCACAATCAATTGGGAAAATCTGACAGATTGGGGTAGCTTGATGTGCTGGCCTCTGTACAAGAGAATCGGCCCCAATAATTACTAAATCTACGTCTTTTAATTTCATTTAATTTTTTTTTCCAATGTAAATGTTTAAGCCATGTGTTATTTAACTTCCCATAATCAAAATTGTACAGTAAACAATATTTTTCCAACCGAAAAGACTTCAACCCCTTTGAAATGTTGTTTTCGTAAATTCATGTTTACGAAATTTATCATTCAACTATGTATAAATAAGTATTCGGGCCAATTTTTATGTTTATAGAAAAAAGGAATAAGATTTATGACTTTAAGATTATTTATATCGATTTCGAGTTATTCAAGCCACGCAGTAAAATCCTCCCCTGCAAAATTGACTACCCTTTTTCACCTTGTAAGATTTTTCCGAAAAACCCTTATGGTACAAGTATTCTTTATTTTTGGTCTTACGTATAAATACTGAGTTTAGAGTTAATCGGACTGCGCGTTAAAATTCTTCCATACAAACTTTGACACCCCCAATTCTCCTTTAGAGGGTAGTTGAGAAAAACAAAAATGACAAAGTTCGTAATTTACATAAATATGTATTCGTACCAAGTTTCAAGTTTATTAAGTCAAGAACTAAGATTTTTCATACAAACAAAACCCCCCCTTTTCACCCCCTTTAAGGTCCAATTTTCAAAAACCCCTTCTTAGTACTCCCCCACATTGTAAAAAAAAGCTGTGTGTAAAATTTCATGTTCCTAAACCCAGTAGTTTCGGCTGTGCGTTGATAATATGTCAGTCAGTCAGTCAGTCAGTCAGTCATTCTTTCAGTAAGTCGGTCAGAAAATATGTTCAATATAAATAAAACCCTTTAATTCAAGTGTTATTTTACTTCCTGTTGTCAAAATTTTAGAGTAAACAATATTTTTCCATTATTATTCCAAATTTTTATTTTTCTGAAAAATAAATGGAAAAATTTCCAAGATTTGAAAAATTTCCGAAAATTACCCATCACTAGTAATATGGGTCATAAGACTTACCATGACAAAGAAGGTTTAGGCTTAAAAAAGCTTATTGTATTCTTTCACAAAGGAGTTCTTATTTAAGTTCCAATTTTAAACAAATGTGCCTTTCGATCATTCTCTATAGTTTGCTATATTAAAAAGAAATTATGGAACTTACTCTGCAAGACCTCCAAGTCTTTAGCACTTTCTTCTTCTTCTCTTTCATGATTGAATGCAGTCTTCTTCATTTGCTTCTTAACTTTTTCTAGAAGTTTAATGCTATCAGCAATCTGTTCATCCATCCGTTTTTGGAGTCTTGTTATCTTATTTTCTATTTCTTCAGCGGCATTTCTCTTGCTAGCAGACCTTGGCACTTCTATTACGGACCCGTAAGTTATCATAAGCCATAAAAAAAGCACGAAACCGACGACAATAGTTACTTTTTTAACATTGAAACGCATCTTGAATCACTTTATTTTACGAACGTATAAGTATGAGATTGAGTGTCATGAATCATTCATCGCGTCCATAGTCCCGTAATGTATGCTCCCGATATCTGGTGGTCGCAAAAGTAAACAAGAAACATCACTAATAATGATCCGATCAGAATATATTCGAGTCCAAAATAGTTGCACTCCGTTCACTCTGCTAATCCTGTCTCAAACATGGTTATAGCGAAAGAAACTTTATTATACCCGATAATTAACAATTCTACTGTAGATAAAGCGCATGAATTGCAATTTGATAATTGAAAAATTACGATTTTTTCCTTTTATAAACCACAACAAACACCGCTCGAACGTGTGTACACGTCAAAAAACAAATGACGGATTGACTGACCGGCTGACAGTGACAGCGCGGTGTGACCAGTGCTTGAGTGATTTTCGTACCATAACAAAAATTTAATTCACGGTAGAAATAAACATAATCAGTAGTTCGGCCCCACACCTATAAAAACTGAAAGCTCGTCATACTGTCACCACAGTACTCCGTCCACAACCGCCATTGTTGTGGGTGAGTTCACGCTCACAAATTAAACGACAACACAACATGTACAGCGACTTATAGTATAGTAAATGCAAAACCACCCCGGCGGATATCATACTCCACCTAAGTTTTCACTGTGTGATTTCTACAGAATAAACTTAGGATTAGCACGTCTTTTGGTATGAGGCCGATAGAGTTTGCTACTGGCATTTTTCTCGCGGCTATAATATCAGGCAACTTAAGTGGAGGCCTTTGCTCAACAATTTTTTTACCGACTTAAAAAAAAGAGGGTATCAATTCGACACGTATGTGTGTAATATTATTGGAACTACAATATAAACACATAAATGACAATCTACGATAATATGGCTTCTGAACAAATATACAAAATTTTATAGATGTATGTACCTATGTTTGTCCACGCATTTCTCCGCAACTATTAATCGGATTGTGACCATTTTTTATTGGCTTACGTTTACTTCAACTTATGGAACAGTGCAAGTTTCATCAAAATCGGCTCAGTACTTTTCAAGATATAGATGTAAGTGTAACAGCCTGGCTTATTGATACGAGCAACTGGTGTGGTGTCAAAGGGAAAACATCTCAAAACCTTGGTCAAACTCTAGTGCAATATTTACAAGAAAATTATTACTTTATTTATTATTAATTTAATAATTACAAACAAATATTCCAGTTTTTACTTAAAACGAAAAATTACGAATTAAAAAAGTAATTAAAAAAAAACGACTTCTAAAAGAAATTAACTCAAAATTATGAAATAACTTTAACTTCAGAAGTCGTTAGCAAAAAACTAAAACTAAAATACACACCCACGACACCGATTTCCGAAATTAATTACTTATTTCCGAAATTAGTTACAATTTCTTTTTGAAGCCGATTTTTTTAAATTACTTTTTTTATATATAATATCTCACAACTTCCCACTTTTTTAGGGTTCCGTAGTAAAACAATAAAACCCAAAAAAAACGATTACTTATGATGTTTCTAAGTGATTTTGCTATTTAAATCAATACTTTGTAGGATTTTTCGGTTTACAACCGCAGAAATAATTCTGTTTTTCATGTTTTTTTTTTTTATCGAAAAATACTAAAACATACGAATTTAATTTTGCTGTCGATAACAATACCTACTGTGCATGCGTAAATATTCATCTCAACTACGAAACCCTTCACTGTTCTTGTTCCGAGACACACTTGTGTTTGTAATAAAAATGGAGTTCAGTAGTAGGTACCTAATTAAGTTTTGAGTAAGAATATCACTGGTTATAAGAATACGGCGAATACCAAGGAAACAAGTAGTAGAATACGGAATTTCGTCCCATGCCAACTGGAATCGCAGTGAAAATCTTTCGCGGTAACGTGCATCAAAGTCAAGCAGTATTGCCACAGAGTACATTATAATATACAGGTAAGTATTGCAGTGAAGATCTATCGCGGTAACGTGCATCGAACATCCAAGTGTAGGTAGTGGCTTCGCGGAGACAGTCTTTCGCAGTAACGCGCATCGCATTTTTGTAGCATCGATTAGCATATGTATCGATATTTTGTGCATCGAAATTCCGTATTCTACTGCAAGGAAACGATGGATGGACTGTGTGAAAGATGATATGGCTAGAAAGGGGGTGACTACCGAGATGACGACTGATAGAGAAGTATGGAAGAAAAATACATGTTGTAAATTGGGATAAGGGCAGAAGAATGAAAAGAGCATGAGATTGAGATCTCCAAAGAGTCCTAGAGCTCACAGGACAGGGTCTTAGGTACTTGTGCAAGACTTCATTCCGAAACCAGTAGCATAAAAAAATCAGCATAGAAGTATTCACAAGCATTCGAAAGGGCTGATTTGCCTTGCTTCCAACGGAAAATATCTGTCGGAAGAATGGCACTCATCTATTTAATTTAGACCGACAAACTTTTTGGGTTTAAAATTTGTCAACATCCTTTAGAAAGCCTTTAGGCACGGAAGAGTATCGAACACAAATCAAGTACATATTATGATCCATTAATTAATCAGAAGTTCAACTTATTCATACTCACGAGTCATCTGGGGGCACGGTAGTGCCCCCGCCAAGACGAGCCAAGCGAAGCGCAAGAGCACTACCTACCTTTTCTCGAAGCACTTCGTCATATTTTTGAACCTTTTCAACTTGGGTTTGGATTATACCAGATAAACAAAATTTTCGGGATATGATGTCAGTGGTTGACTTATTAAACCTATAAAGTTTCAATTGGATAGCCCTTATACTTTAGATTTTATTGATATCTAAAATACCCCGATTTCGTCACTGATTCACTAACTCACTGATGATCATCAAAACACTTAGGGTATTTCCTGAAGTCCTAGAAAGCTGAAATTTGGTATGTAAGCTAGTAATAGTACACAAATAACAAAAAAATCTTAAAACTTGAAACTTTATTACCCCCCAACCCCTTAAACTACGGGGTGAAAGTTTGTATGAGATTTCCGCAAACGCAGGTCAACCTACCCCAATCTGTCAAATTTCTTTGATAGATTTACAACTTTAGCACAAAGGAATAAAGTTCATATTAAATTGGGAAAATCTGACAGATTGGGGTAGCTTGATGTGCTGGCCTCTGTACGTTCAACGTAAAATTAACTAAGTAGTTTCATTAACAAGTCGTTTTATATTCTTGTGAACAGTGTTTCGAGTAGTACACTTGAACGTACCGGTCCTTAAAGTACTGAAGTAGGTATGTAATGTAGTATCTGTGGTTTACGAGCAGTGGCGGTTTTTATCACGGCAACCATTAAACAAAGCAATCGAAGTATTACACTTCGTAACATTCTTATCGTGAACGTTTTGAAGCATTTATCTACTAGGTAAGTATACATTAAACAAGAAGTCTTGTGCATTACACCTTAATTCTGTAACATATTAGAATCATTTTGAAAGATATTGCTAATCCATTGCTTCGTATGTTCGAAATACTTGTCTGTTCAACAACGTAAATAATGCAATGAATATTGTTGAACTGTCAAAATGAAAGCCATTTCTGCTGTTAGTGTTTTACGCAATTACCTCGCTGCGCTGGTATGCCCCTTGATAAGTTATGCAGAGATTTGTTTTTCCTCCAACCTATGTTATTGGGATTGGTTTCCCCACTTAGTCCTTCAAGTGGAGCATTGTAGGTGGGCGACGGCGGCTGTCGTTGGTGCTTCCAACCAGCCAACCTTCCTCCAGAAGCAGCCTGCAGCGGGGTAATTGCGTATAACACTATTATCAGTAGCAATGATTTCATTACCGACTTCACAAAAAGGAGGAGGTACTATGTTCGGATGTTTGTATGTTTTTTTTTTTTTTTTTTTGTGTTTGTTCATCGAATACTCCGCCAATTGTCGACGGATTTTCAAAATTCTTTTTTTGTTCGAAAGTAGATAGTTCTGAGGTAGTCCCATTGTCACCAAGTTAGGATCTGATGATGGGATCTTAGAGAAATCGAGGGCAACCCTCAAATTTTATAGGCTCACTTATTGTTTTTCGCATATTTTATGAAGTATCTTGTGTATTTGCGTATGGTTGTCACCATCTCAGGTAGCTGAGCTGATGATGGAAGGTACAACTCCTTAACAGTAAGAAGTTACTCGAACAGACAAGGACAGTTTTAGTAAATTGTTTTGATGTTTGATAGGGCATTTGCCACATTTGGTCTCATGATCATCAAGTCATGACCTGATGCTGCAGTCAGGATAGTCTGCAGAGTACCTAACTCCTCGACAACTAACAGCAGATATATCGTGTTTAGGCTCATTGAAAAGGGCTCGATGTGTGGATAAATATACTGTTAATGAGAAACACCGAAGTACCTACACATAGACTTGATGCTGATGCCAGGAGCATCAGAAAAAGTACAAACCTTGAAATTAGAGCACCGTAGTCGTGTTTGGGCTCATTTTAAACAGGACTAAATTTTAAGTTCAATGCAATGTTGACATAAGTCTGGCCTGATGCTGCCAGGATTATCAGCGGGATCCTGGAGAAATCGAAGGAACTCTTCAAATATTATAGGCGCACCTATAGCGATTCGGGTATTATTTATACTAACTCGTGCATTTGCTTTCGGAAAGCAAAATTTAGTGAAGTAAAACTGATGATGAAGACCACAGATGGCCACCGGGACTACTCAATAATAAGTATTTCACAGGTTGCGATTCGATTACTTTAATATGGTTGCTAAGCAATTTATGCTCGTCACAATGCGAATGGTGAAATGGAGCTGATGGTGGAGTACCAGGAGAACTCCTCAACAATTAACGTCCCTGTATCGGGAAAAGTAATATTTTGTAAAAGGCGATGAGCTTGATGCATTATAAACAGTCCCACTAAAAAGCGAGAAATAAAAACTTTTTAACAAAAAAAAAAACCGACTTCCATAAAAAACACTACAAAGTGAAAAATAACTTTGATTTCGGAAGTCGGTGGCAATAAACTAAAATACAGATCCAAAGACACCGACTTCCGAAATCAAAGTTATTTTTCACTTTGTAGTGTTTTTTATGGAAGTCGGTTTTTTTTTTGTTAAAAAGTTTTTTTGACAGTTCAACAACATTCATTGTTGAGCAGACAACATTTCCAAAGGAGGAACTGTGCAGGCAATGTGGAGGCACAGTGCTTTCTAAGGCACGAATGGGTCTTGATATGTAATGAATGATCACCCATCCACTAACTGCGGTGTGTAGGTTAATCTTCGAGCGTGCGGCTGTTATTATTTATCCTACCTTTTTTTTTTCGGGTGACCAATGAAAATCAGCGCTGTGCTGTGTCCCCCATAGTACAGCATCATGCTAAGTGGAAGCCTTCTTGTCACAGTCATGACGTGCAGCTGCCAACTATACCTGGTTTGTGCTCGTGATTTTAAGAAGATCTATTTTGTTTTATTTTTCTGATTACTTACTCGAGTCAATTATCGTTTTGCATGCACGTGTTTCTGTGACATATACACCCATTTTTATTTCTTTCTTTCTTACAGAATATACTTACCATCAAGTATCGGTCCGCCATGCATTTCTTCTGTCACTTTCTCTGCTTACCTATTGATCCCCAAGCCATAAAAATACCCATCAGGCAGTTATACTAAATTTAAAATAACTGAGCTAAATAATTCTCGCTTCGGTTTGTTGCCAAATGTTTATTGATCAATGAAGATCGATTACGCGTGCCAATACGATTGTCATGAGCTCGTTTGTTGACAAAACACGCCTAATTGCGTGGTCGTAACAGATTGATGACAGCTTTATGTGATCAATTTAAATACACACATCAAAAGTGTCTAGGGATCAAGCATTTTTATGCGGATTTCTTGAGATTGAGATGTGGCTTTGTAATAAATTTATGATTTTATAAATTTATATGGATCCTTTTTGGTGCATTTCATAATTTGAATCAGGAACTGTGAATCAAATTCGAGTAAAAGATGAAAATCAGCTGTCAATATTTTCCCTATAAAAACATACAACGCATTGAAGACATTATTAGTGCTACTGTTTCCCTACTACTGATTAAAACCAACGTTATTATGGAGCGGCGACGTCATTTAAGCAGGGAAGAAATGCTCAGAGCCGTGGGAATTATAGAAGCTGGTTCCCGGCAACGTACTGTGGCTTTAGCTCTGAATACAAGTCAGAGTGTTATCAGTCGACTTTGGACACGTTACCGAAGCACTGGTACCGTGGCTGAGCGCCATGGAGGACGGTATCGCTGCACCACACGGAGACAAGACCGATACATTCAAATCTTAACTCGAACTCCAACAATAACCGCCATGATGTTAGCCGTGAGGCTTCATCACTCTTCAGGGAACTTAATTAGCGACCAAACAGTCAGAAACCGCTTGCATGAAGTGAACCTTCATTCCCGAAGACCGCTACGGGTACCACCTATAGCAATGCACAATCGTAGGATTCGATATCAATGGGCTCTTGAACACAGAAATTGGGCAGAAGAACAATGGCGTTTCGTGTGCTTTTCTGATGAGTCTCGTTTTGGTATGAGACCGGATACAAGACGTATACGACACTGGAGAACCCCTGGACGCCAACAGCGATTAAAATCCTGCCAGGAAGTCCATCCTTATAGTGGTGGAACCATCATGGTATGGGCGGGTATTTGGATCGGCGGAAGAACTGAGTTGATTTGGATCAGAGGCAACCTCAACGCTCAAATTTATGCTGAGACGATTGTATCAGACGTCATCGTTCCTCTACAAGTGCAAATCGGTCCCTTATTTCAGTTAATGCATGATAATGCACGACCGCACACCGCAAGAGTTGTAAGACAGACTCTCGCCGCAGCTAACATCAATGTCCTGCCCTGGCCTGCTCAGTCGCCAGACTTGAACCCGATTGAGCATGCATGGGATATGCTACAGAGAAGAGCTCTGCCGAATATGGAGGGTATCCAGTCGCAAGAAGACCTTTTTTTGTTGTTGCAACGAACATGGGCGGCCATTCCACAGCGTGATTTGGATGAACTCATTTTGAGTATGCCAAACCGATGTTCTTGTGTTGTTAGTGTTCGCGGTAGAAACACGGATTATTAATTGTTTAAGTTACCCAATAAAATTTTAGAGAAAACTGTTATTTCAGTATTTTTTCGAACTTTTGTGTTAGTGGTTCAAATGTCAAAAATCCCTTTATTAGGAAAATGGCAAATTTCTTTATTAATGCAAAGGTGACTTGGTTTATCGTTACTGTGACAAACGAAAACACTTTATTTGATGAATCCTTAAAGAAAATTTTAATTAATATCAATCAGGAGAAAAGTTATTGCAAAAATATATGTTGATCCCTAGACACTTTTGATGTGTGTATTTCAAGTTTTGTAGCTGTAGTTAGTACTTGGCAGTCCATTCGAAAGGGTTCCAATATCAAAATCAAATGTCATTTATTCGTTCATTGATTTAAACTAACTAGGCTGAAAATCAGCACTTTTAGAACGTCAAAATTACAAAAGACAGTCCCCCAAAACGCCTGCCCTTCACCGCTTCCTAGTGCTTTCGCTGGGGAGAAGTGGTGCAATAAACCCAGCAGGAAAATATCAAATGCTTATGATTCAATGATTGAATTATTATTGTGTCTGTAAAGCTACGGTTTCCTAGGAAAGCGGCTCCGTCATATATTATAACGACCGTTATGAAAATCTGTCACTTTCTCCAACATTTGACATTTAAGATGTCAAAAAACGCTCTGTATTTCATCCTTTCAGCCGAAAACGTCCACAGCTAGACATAGGCCTCCCACAAGCACCTCCACTTCGGCCCGTTTTGTGCTTCCCCCATTCCAGCGGGTTCCTGTGGCCTTCACAAGGTCATCGGTCCAAGGGGAACTCTCCGTCCGATCAGGACGGCCCGTGCCGGACGGCGCGTACGTGTTCCACGCGCGCCTCAAAGAGATGTTAGTATTAAAAAGGGGCCCGCAAGGGCCGAAGCCTGCCGGGGCAGCGGGATTGTCCGAAAGGGTTACCGCTACCCCGGAACATAAAGGGCTAAGGAAGGAACACGAGTGGGTTGTAGTCAGTAAGAGTCTGACACTCCCTCCTGCTCCACCCAGAGCGGGAGGGGTCATTTGATGATTTCCCATCCTCGAAAAAAAAAAGGGGGTTATCGTATTAGCCAGTAACTGGGTTGTGGAGGTCAGACAGGCAATCGCTCCATGTAAAATACTGGTATTCAGCTGCATCCGGTTAGATTGAAAGCCGACCCCAATATAGTTAGGAAAAGGCTAGGCAGATGATTTTATTCAAACCGTCGATCTTGTCTTGCTACTGCCTCGTCGCTCTAGTGGTCACAAGCGCTACTGCTGATCATGAGGTTTTGGTTTCGATTCCCAGGTGGTCAAAGTGATATAGTGTTGTGTGTGTGTGTGTGTGTGTGTAGTGGTGGGCTTTTGGAATTAATCAGTAGCAGCCGGGTGTCGATTTATGCCCGCACCCTAATTGCGTAACTCACTATCAATTTCAATCTGAATCATTAAGAAGGATATTTCTAATCCATTGCCTCATACGTTCGAAAAATGTGTCTGCTCAAGAACGTAAATAACGCAATGAATATTGTTGAACTGTCAAAATGAAACCCATTGCTACAGATAGTGTGTTACGCAATTACCCCGCCAGTTGATGATACGCTCGCCACCTTAGACTATACAATGTGTTAATGAAATAACCCAAAACCTGAAACTAGTTTGTTTAGAATCGGCAGCAAAATCGAATACAATAATTTTTAATATGGGTTATTTTTTTCCAAAAAATAATTATTTGTCATGCCGTGTCTAATATTTTGTAACGACGCTGTACGCTACTGTCCAACGCAATGAAAACAAACAGCGCGGGCGAGGGTGAGGAGAGGGGGTGCTAGAGCTGGCGCCAAGGCGATAGAGCTACGAATCTGTAAGAAGTAGCGCGACAACAACATTTACAAATATCTCTTACTATAATTTTTGAAAATAAATAATTATATGTCATATCAATTTATTAATATAAAAATCGGTTGGGGTGTCCGAGGTTTTGGGTTATTTCATTAACACTTTGTATGTATACGAGTAACTGGTGAAATGTGGGTGTAGGTACTAATAATAATAATAATAATAGTATTCCACAACTATCACACAACGCCATCTAGTCCCAAGCTAAGCAGAGCTTGTGTTATGGGTACTAGACAACTGATAAATATACTTATATATTTCTAAATACATAAATATTGTAGATAAATTACACCCAGACACAGAACAAATGATCGTGCTCATTACACAAACATTTGTCCTGGGTGGGAATCGAACCCACGACCTCCGGCATAGCAGTCAGGGTCACTAACCACTAGACCAACAGGCCTGACTAAGGTACACCTCTGCTCCCTTTCGGGACAACAGGCTTGATTTTTTTTTTTTATGACTATTTGGGACCTCTTTCCAAAGGATTTACAAATAGGTATCAGATTGAGTGGTCATAGATATCTTTTTGCACCGGCCATCAGCACAGAAGTATCTGTCAGAATCAATATATTATAAAGCCAGCATCAATCAACGTCTGTCCAAATTCGTCGCGCGTCTAATTAGCAGACACAATAGAAATTTAATTTTTGTCGGTACAAATGGTGTAACTACAATCGACGTGCGAAGAGTTAATGCTGATCAAAATGAACCTTTTTAGCGCAGCCATGAGGCCCACAATATTGCAGTTGTTAAAACGTTATTTACACTTTTTTTATTATTTGTACCTATTTTGTGTTATAAGTTCTGTGTCAAAATAAAAGTTATTTTATTGAATAATTTGCTCAAAATTCATTTTATAATTCATTCAGAATCATCAGACATTTGCTAGAGGTAACTATTTTACGAAAGCATGCATTCCATAGTGTGAAGTCGTTTGTCTTTTTGTGTTAAATATTTTGTGTGCCGTTAAGAGATTCCATAAATTCTTCGTTTCGTACAAAAACTGTCTTTATAGGTTCCGCACAGTTCCGCGTCATAAATGTTTGACAGTTAGGTTTTTTCTGGAGGAAGTTAATTGCTGTTGCCATAAACAAAAATTCGGATGATTTAAGTAGAAGTATGCCACGTTTTTTATCGTTACAGGATGTAAGCAGCTCAATTTCAAGAAGTATCTAATAACCTTAGAACTTGAGTAAAGCGGTGTCAATTGAATTATTCAAATAACATCACCTAACTTCCAGACAAAAACGTACCTTACATTACATCACGCCTTGTTTCCCTGAAGGGTTGGTCAGAGATGACCCTATATTACACTGTTCGGGTGGTCGTCGGTGTTATGTAGTGGTGTGTGGCACTACTCAGCACTCCTGCTCGCCTCCCTTTTTGCTATAATGGACTGTAGGTTGGTTTATTTCCAGGAGATGAGGGATAGGAAGAACGATAAATAACACACACATAGGTACTTGAATGCATATCCGAAGACATCTTTATTCGCACTTGTCAAAGGAGTGTCACAATACAACTGACAGATGATCTGTCAAGATGACAGTAGTACAATGTTACAATGTGTAAATATTAACTAAAAATTTTGTAACTTCCAACACCCACATTTCGCCAGTTATGTTGTAAGTCCCACCCACGTAATAGGAAGCGAGCCTATTGGCATCAACCGTCCGCAAATCAAGACTCCGGGTTACTACTGAGAGATTCCAGAAAGAAAAAAACCCAATAACACTTCGCCCTATCCGAGAATCCAACTCAGGAGCTTATGCTCTGCAGTAGCGTTTGCGAACACTAGACCAACGAGATGTCCATGCCATGTATAATTTTCTTCTAAACGCCGTTAAACCGTAACCAAATCCAGATCAATTAAAAATAATACCCTTACCAATTACTCTAAACATTTTAGAAATAAACTAATTAAGCGGTAACCACGCTCATCCGTACACGTGTTTATTGATGGACGACGCGACGTTCGGCTCCCGCGCATCGTAGGTAAAAAAGGTTCAGAAGTCTCACTCCTATGGAAGTCACGCTCTAGGCTCGCAGATTAAAGTCGAACAAACGATTATTACATAAATGTATAGGCTCTCCATTAAATGGTGTGTTTTTAACATGCGTAGCAATCAAAGATATTCAGGATCAAATTAAATTACCTAGCGAAACTCTGCAGAAGTGATGGGTGTCACAACTGTGGAGTTTAGCTAGCAAATTTAATTTGACTCTATCAATATACCTTTGATCCCTACACAAGTCAAAAATTGTCAAGATTTCAATAAAATAATGAATGGAGCTGGGAAACTGCTCACAACCTTTTTACATAATTTTTTACGTTACCTACAGAACAGAGAGCTTCAATATCTTAGGCTACTTATTATAGACGACAAATGAAACTTCTGTCACTTTTTACTGTGCATCAGCTATCCTGCGCGAGCGCATACTGTAGCAATTTAGATCATTTAGATGTAGGGATCGCATACCGCAGTCAAATATGCGGAAACGCAACAGTGTGGAGTTGTTGAAAATTAATTCACGGTTTAGAGTTCTGTAGATAAGAAAATGGACCCTGCATAATATTAGAATATTTTGTTATAGTTAATGGAATAGGTCACAAATTATTCAGGAAATTAAAAAAAGCTAAGCGGTCAGCAGTCATTCTGTAACCACAACTATATAAGGACAAATACTTTTGTATCACTTATGTACGGTTACGGACAAACGATGAAAAATTACCTTTTTTTTTTGCATAAACACTAAAAATAAAAATTTATAAAAATATAATAACAATAATAAATCTTTATTGATCATTTATACAAGTATTGCAGTACATGGGTATATAATTTATACATGGTAAAATTACAGATTTGCTACAAGTATAGTAGGTGCAGTTCTGATCTCTTAACTAGGTTACTGTATAACCTGTACGAAAGAGTGACTGTTCCGATCCCCCTTGGGTTTGCGTACTTGGATTACAAGGATTTGTATTTTTACTGGTTGTATTTGACTGCTATAAAAATATGGTATAGATAGAGGCATAACTATTTCCTTTTCTATGGCAGTATAACAAAAAAGCACACCAAACCAAACCTACGGAACCATCCAGCAGCAAGCTATAATTTTTAAGCGGGAACATCACATTCATCATTTGGTAGAAAAAATTAAGAAAAAAATGCGTAGCGCCACCGAGCTCGCTATTCAGCCTAATTATGACAATATACGTCGGTGGTTTGAAAAGGCGACAGGGCCGATTTTTTTTCTTATTTATTTCTTTTATTATGGTTTGCATTTGTTTGACGAATTGTTTTTTTTACTTCGGAACTTTCGAAAGAGAAGTGTAGGTACCTAAACCTAAATAAAGTTTAGTTAACAGTCTTTTTAGGGCCCCAATTCTGTATAATTTCCCCGCGAAATCTTACCACGTGCAAACCACGTTATTATCGTTCTTGTTTACGACAAGGAATCGAAATGTCAACCGTACGGAAAACATGTAATTTGACCGTTCAACCCACGACATTGGCCCTGATTCTGCCGATCGATTCTGGAAAAATCTCACCGTGAAAAGTTAGGTGAAGTGAGCTTAGAGTGAGCTGTCAAGAGTATCAATCCCTAGCATCAGGATGACACTGACAGCTCACTCCACGCTCACTTCACCTAAGTTTTCACGGAGAGATGGTTACAGTAGTGCTATTCTGTAAAATCTCACCGTGAAAACTTAGGTGAAGTGAGCTGTTACTCCACCTGATGTTAGGGATTACCCCTATTGATAGCTCACTTCACCTAAGTTATCACGGTGATATTTTTACAGAATCGACTTGCAGAATCGCACTGTTGTTCACAAACTAAATTAAATTTAAGTTCAGTGCATCTTTTTCTTTCTATTTCATTATGAAAAAGACAGAAGATAAATATTAGTTTAGTCTTGTCAAATTAGATAGGTAATCCATAGACAAGTTTAGACGTGATTAAAAAATTGGCTACTAAAAATACGTCAATTTACGTCAGGCGCTGACTAATTTGACAGGACTAAACTAATATTTATCTTCTGTCCTTTTCTTAGTGAAATAGAAAAAAAAAGATGCACTGAACTTAAATTTAGTTTAGTTTGTGAACAACAGAATCAGCGCCAGTACCTACCTAATTTAACAATAGGTACTAGGTTCCTACCCCAAACAGTAATCACATTCATATTTAAAGGCAAATTACCCAAAATGCCCAAAACATTAATTTACCAATTCCAAAACTCAAACACAATTAACGAAAAAATTAAGAAGTTATAATCAAAACCGAGTCGACAGCCATAACGGAGGCAAAGACAATAAATCAATGGAGTCGCCACTCCGTTCTATAAGCGACCATCTGACTACTCCAATTAAATGAACTAACTAAATAATTATCAGAATTAATGACTCCACACATATATCAGCAGACTCCTTAAATAAATCTCCCGTTTGATGTAACAAGGAGTGCGCGAGCGCACGCTTGAGACGACGGCCACGCCCCTTCACAGTGATTGGTCCAACTCTAATTATAACTTTGTGGATCTTCATGAGCTATTTGCATCGTTTAAGCATCTACAACCAATTATATACCCTGTTAGGATAGTATAAAGTTGAGATTTGAATGTGTTTCTCGAAGGAATACTGTCATCTAGAAAGACGCCCATTAGTAAAGACTCTCAATCTTCATTCGGATCAGTCGCACCACTGCCAGATATAACTAATTTGATAATTAAACAATTTTCAACCTTAGTGTTCTTAAAATAAGGGAGATAGAATCCAAAATATGTTGAGATACGATTATGTTTTTCAAAAGTGGTAGTTAACATTCCGTCCCCAGACGTTTCAGCGAACGAATTGACAAAAACGCATCGTGGAACTTTCTTATTAGTTTAAATTATGGCCCTGTGTGAGATACTACACTTTGAATAGTTCAGTGCTTAAATTGTGATTCAAAATGTCCCTCAAGCTGCTACAGTGAACACGTTGATTAAACTATTTAACAAATAATTAAGAAAATACAAAATGGATCCCTCAGAATCAATAATGGACGTTGAAGAAATAAAAACAGAAAAAAACGAAACAAAACTTCCGTTTTCCATAGAGAATTTATTGGCTGATAAATTCGAAAAACAAAGTTGTAATGATTTTACAAATGATGCGAACGCGTCTACTAGTGGTGTGACCTGTGATTTAAAAAGTAATTTCGTTAGTGATGTGACTGATACTATCGATTCTGACGATGACGATAGAGTCAGTAGCAACAGTTCGGAAAATGTCGACGTCGAGAGTTCCACCGTCGGCGATGCGCAAGAGTTCCTTGATTTAAAATCTACTGATTATGGACAATCAGGTAATGTTATATTTTATATTGTATCAGAAAAAATTATAATCTACCGGGATGATAAAGTTACAGAACCAAGCTGAAGGACAAAAGAAAAAAATCCCATTTTTTTTAAACTTCCCATTTTATTGCTCTGCTACTTTTCCAGTTTAAACTTCTAAAGCATTACCACAGTATTTGTGGCATTACCTACCATTCTATTCGATTTTCTCTAGATAGGTGGACACTTAGGTACCTACGTACACATATCTTGCCGCTCTTTTTATTACAATGGCGCCTCGTCTCCAATTGGATTTAATTATGAAGTAAATAATTCTAAAATCAAATGCTGACTAAAATTACAGCAACTGACCAAATGCCCCCTCTCTTCGTTCTTTAATTATTATTGAGATAACCCTACGGATATCGATATAGTATGAATAAGCCCGACAAAGTGCGAGTATTAAATTAATTGCCTAAGATGACCCACTTTTTTTTTTTTGAGGATGGAAAATCTTCAAATGACCCCCCTCCCGCTCTGGGTGGAGCAGAAGGGAGTGTCAGACTCTTACTGACTAAAACCCACCCATGTTCCTTCCTTAGCCCTTTATGTTCCGGGGCAGCTGTAGGTAACCCTTTCGGACAATCCCGCTACCCCAGGCTCTTACCCTTCCTTATATTGCTGACATCTCTTTGAGGCACATGTGGAACACGTACGCGCCGTCCGGCACGGGCCTGGTCCTGATCGGACGGAGAGTCACCCATTAGGCCCATTACTCTCCGCCCGCAGGCCCGCGCCTACGGTGGCTGGGAGTCATCACGCGGCTCCCGACGCCCGGAGCGTCTCTCGCGGCGGCTGGGACGTGAGGTTCTTTCCCTCAACCGTCCCGCCACCTCCTTCGCTAGCATGACTGCTTCCCAGAAAGAGGTGACTGCCTCACACTCCCTCTCGGCCCGGACTATGGCCTGAACCAGGTCCGGGCGCGAGAGGTCGCCGCCGCTGCCGATCGCTTCTACGAGAACACGGCGGTGCTCCGCCCAAGCGGGGCAGACCTCCACCGTTCGCTCCACCGTGTCCTCTGGCCACTGTCCCACTGAACACTGTGATTGTGATCCCACTCAAAGGGGCCTGCTGGATGCAATCAGTGCAAGTCACCGTGAAAACTTATGTGAAGTGAGCTTGACGTGAACTATCATCCACCATGCCCACCAGCTGGTCCATCCTGTAAGAATTTCACCGTGAAAACTTAAGTGAAGTGAGCTGTCATGGTGAACCATGTGGAATAAACCATTACATAAAAGATAAAATTTGTGGTTTTAATACAAACACTGATCTTTACAATACGAATTATTTAACATACCTAGTACCTAGTTATAATCTGCCTAGGTATTTGGACATGGCCCCGGCGCTATAAAGGCATAATTTTGAATGTGAGGCTTCTACACGCAATCCCTTGTTGTCAAAGGTATCCATCGAAGGTATCCATCGAATGCCAACAGTATAACCACTTGAAAACCCATAGCAGTACCGTCGACGTCGTCGTTTTCTAAAAGATATCAAGTGTGTTAACAATAATTATTATATTAGACTTTGCAAATCGTGGGCTGCAGTGGCAATCGGTGCCGTCGCGTTACCCACGATTTTCTTGCACGAAGCAATAACGGACATCATATACATATCTTACAACAGCTAAAATTTTTCGTAAACATTGTAGTAAAGAAGTTTGATAGAAGAAGGAAAAAGGTGAGGCCTTTGCAAAGCAGTGGGACACAAACACAACAAAGGCAAGCCAAAAAAAAATACAGTTAGTGGTCGCCAATCTTCTTAATAGAGCAACGGTCCCAGCCCGGCGCTGGTCCCAGCCGCCGCAGGAGACGCTCCGGGCGTCGGGAGCCGCGTGACGACTACCGGCCACCGTAGGGGCAGGCCTGCGGGCGGAGAGTAGGTAATGGGTAACTCTCCATCCGATCAGTACCAGGCCCGTGCCGGACGGCGCGTACGTGTTCCACGCGCGCCTCAAAGAGATGTCAGCATTAAGGAAGGGGCCCGTAAGGGCCGAAGCCTGCCGGGGCAGCGGGATTGTCCAAAAGGATTACCGCTACCCCGGAACACAAAGGGCTAAGGAAGGAACACGGGTGGGCTTTAGTCAGTAAGAATCTGACACTCCCTTCTGCTCCACCCAGAGCGGGAGGGGTCATTTGATGATTGCCCATCCTCAAAAAAAAAAAAAGCCCGGCGCTGGTATCAGCTAAGCTTATAGCAGTTGTGGTGGCTAGCCAACAAGAGAGCACTGCATGCGCAGCCTCTACGAGAAGTGAGTGCACTTTAAGTCTCCAGCATATGTTGTGATTGCCCTTTTTTTTTTAAATGGCATCTCGAAGTTTAACTTAAAAAGGTTGTCGTCTGCTTAACAGGACTTGCCTGTGGATGCCTCAATAAATTAAGGCCTCAAAAACTTATAAGCGAATACAAGCTAAGGAAACCCCCTGTTGGGTACAGACCTCGGCTTAGGGCGTCACTGGGAGAGGACAGCTTGGGACAGGCTGGATCGGAATTAAGTGATAGACCTCGAAAACGGCGACTTTATATATAGACCTACCGTTAGTTAGAGCGTTTACGCGCTGCATCCTGCATCTAAAATACGCAGTACCCGTAGTAATATTTCTATGAGGGGTTGCGCTTTAGATCCGTCAGTCCTTCCGTCCGAACTTAAATGATCGGATCTTGCAATTCGGATTCGGATAGAACGCAATGCGAAAACGCTTTTACGATTTCACTGCCCTTCATCATTATGCCGTTGGAGTCTTTCTACAAGATGTCCAAGCTTCAGCCTATCGATTCCGTAAAAACCACACCGTGATAACATAGGTGAAGTGAGCTATCAATGAAGGCAATCCCTAACATCAGGAGGAATGACAGCTCACTTCACCTTAGTTTACACGGTGAGATTTTTACAGAATAGCACTGTTATGACTCGGTCGAAGATACTCTTTTGACGTGGAAGCTTCTTTTTTCTTTTTCTTAGGTACTATTGAAGTGGAACCTTCTTTAGGCGCACTTTACGCTCTTTCTAAATAGCGAACGAAACTGAAGGTTCGGTGAAGCTGAATCGGGTATACTCGGTTTTAGTCGGTCGGTCACGCTGAATCGTGCATTTTCGGCTCAAATAAGTTTTCACAAGACTTCTATCATGTGTTCATGAGCACACACCCTCTTTTTTTACTGAACTTAGATTTTTAAAACAATTTGTACACAGCTTTTTCCATTTATGGTGTCTTACATTTTTGTTTTTTTTTTTTATGGCAGTATCTACTTTATCACTTTATAATAATAAATCAAAGCATTTATTTCAAACAAACCAATTACAGGCACTTTTGAATTTTAAATTGTCAAAGGAGTCGGTCAGTCAGAAAGATGAAACAAGTTGCCCATTCCAAAGCGTAGTATGTACCGATGGAGAAGAACGGGCAAGAAACTCCGCCCTCCATACTAACCTCCTTCATCCTACGTCATGTAGATGACACGATAGTGCATACGATTTTGTTGGCCCAAAACTTCGGCACTTCCACGTCATCGTCGTCGGTAGCAGCCCGGACATAGTTTGCACCACAGCTCCACATCCACACCCTGAACCCTAATTGCGTAACAAACTACCCACAAAAACATTTCATGTTAAATGTTGCCAAGACGAGACCATGTAGCTCGCACTGTCAAAATGTAATCAGATCTCATGTAGAGCCAAGCTTCTAACTCTACACGCCCTAACTCTACAAGGCCTAACTTCGCAAACTACACCTTAGTCATAATATACTTAAATAGCTTGGCCGTTCAACAAACTGTCAAAATGAAACCACCTTTTCTACCTGTCAAACTATTGGGAGGAAAACGTCTTTATGTACTTACATCTAAGGTCAGCAAACATTGGGCACCCCTTGGTGTTCCAAGAATCACCTCTCCAGCCTATCGATTCTGTAAAAATCTCACCGTGATAACATAGGTGAAGTGAGCGTGAAGTGAACTATCAATGGAGGCAATCCAGGCATCAGGCAATCCAGACATCAGGTGGAATGACAGCTCACTTCACCTTAGTTTTCACGGTGAGATTTTTACAGAATAGCACTGCTGATATGCCGTCGGCTTCTAACATCACAATTTGTATTTTGTTTTTATTTATCTTCTAAAAGTGATTTCTTTTTCTTCTTCTTCTAAGCCTTCTAACTCATTGTCTGTCAAGCAACTGGATAGTGCTGTTGGGGCTCGGCTCAAAAAAAAAATAAGAAGCTCGGAAAACAACTGCTGATCTATTCTGTGAAGTGAACTGTCAATAGTGCCCTAGTATCTGCCTGCCTATTCTGTTAAAATATCACCGTGAGAACTTAGGTGAAGAAAGCTGTCATTCCACCTGATGCTAAGGATTGACACTAATGACAGCTCACTTCACCCAAAATATCACGGTGAGATTTTAACAGAATGGCACTACAGCGTCTACATCCGCGCTATTCTGTAAAAATGTCACCGTGAAAACTAAGGTGAAGTGAGCTATCCAGAGTGTCATCCCTACCTACCCCACAGAAAGTCATATAACACTAAATGCTACGTAAACATCAGTGACAGAAAGTTATTAAAACATCATCAATATAAACTAAGTGAGGTGGGTGGACCATGGAACGCCATGCTCCTTCGAAGGCCAATTATTAAAATTTCGTAGTTATTGCCAAGTGATGAAAAATTCCTTCTATTTACACAAACACCCATCGAACTGGAAATCACAGACGCCGCGGCGAATCGCTCGCGCTACTATTTTGGCAGTACGGTCCCTCGCTTCATTGATATTGGCCCGGGAATCGACGACGTTAAAATACTTGGATAAAAATCGTATTAATGAAGCTAACTCAAAAAATACCCAAGCAAAGTTAATTAAATTTATATGGGACCACCCCTGCCCCTGAGGCGTACCTTGTCCATTAAAAACATAATTTTGCAAAACGGCTTATTAAATAACGGAGATCTGAGGTAACAAACAAAAAAAACAACCGAATTGAGAACCTCCTCCTTCTTTTGAAGTCGGTTAAAAAGCGCACATCGCATATATTAAAACTTTTCGATATTAGCTACCTATCTAGATTGCGAAATGAACTTTGAACCATCTTTTTTTTTGAGAATTCCCATCCTCAAAAAAAAAAAGAAATCTTCAAATGACCCCTCCCGCTCTGGGTGGAGCGGAAGGGAGTTTCAGACTCTTACTGACTAAAACCCACCCGTGTTCCTTCCTTAGCCCTTTATGTTCCGTGGTAGCGGTAACCCTTTCTGACAATCCCGCTGCCTGAACTTTGAACCTTCGGGATAAATAATCATGAATGTTGTTTCAAAAATCTATGTATGAATTTCGATGGCTTTAAGCAATGATAATATTATAAAGGAAAGATATGCTACGTTCATACTGAGCGACGTTTTGTGTTGTTGGAATAGTGGTTTTCAACTACGACTGCGACAGATAATAAGGAACGTATGACATAGAAAGAGATAGCTATCTGTAGTGTGTTGCGCTTGAAGTATGTCGATTAAACGAAATTACGACAATTATTGTCTGAATTTGACTGCAACAATTTGCGCGCGCTAGTGCCCTATCTACCTTTTTATTGTGTATAATATCATTGGCTATAAGAGTAGAGTAAGACCAAAGAAACAATTGATGGCCTGTCAGACTTTGTCAATGATGATATGTTTAGAAAGGGGGTGACTACCGAGATGGGGACTAATAGAGAAGTATGGAAGATAAATAAATTGGGATAAGAATGATGTTGTTTCAAAAATCTATCTAAGGTACCGTTTAGGCAAAGCTTACAAAAAATGTCTCAACTTCAACACAAATAATTACTCCTTCCGGCGACAAAATAAATAAAAAGTATACGATTTCAAAATGGATAACTATTTGAAACAAACAAATAAATCACAGAAACGCGAGCTTGTAATTTGAAACAACATAATTAATGAAAAAAGATAAAAAGTAAAGCAATTGACGCCTTCCCGCGCCATTTGACTTCACGCAACGCTCCCGCGCTTCGTGTATTTTTGGCGCCAATTAATCTGTTGGTTCGTTCGGATATCTTCACTTTTTTAATGACACTACTGAAATTGAAAGGACACGAAATTAATCATTAGAACAATGAATTGATTGGGCAAACGTTAAACGGTATGTGGCCACGGAAAATATCCGAAATGTAAAGTCTACCTAGTTTTAAATTACATCAGTACCTATCGACTGAATATTGACCATTTTTATGATTTTTTAAATTAAAACTGTCTAAATAAGTGGCTCTTATTCCATCTGTTTAAGGTTCACAATGCATTGAACTAGCGTTCTTTTTTAATTTGCATTCCCGCACTACTGTGGGAGAGTAGGTACCTACCTACGAAGTTTATAATACGAGTACTTTTTTTTACGATTTTAGTTTTTTGTCTGAACAATGCCCTAGATTGATGAGGAAAGTGGTGTGATGACTGATGACTGGTACCTAGAACCTACCGAATTATTTTTAGCTTTTAGTATTGTAACATTATCTGCATAATTATTTTTATGAAAATTTAAAACCTTTTTTAACTCAAAAATATTTTTTACTTATTTTATTTTCAAGTTTTTATTTAAACTATGATCCGCCATGCACTGTGTTCTACATGTAAAGCCCTTTCATTTGATACCCATTCTCATATTGTAACAAAAATTAAATTATAAATACATACGGTATTAAAAAAAATATGACATCTGGCATTTTGTGCCGGCCGACAGACAGTATTCTACTAGTCAAGCCCTTTCATTTGTTACCCATATTGAGGGGGTTGTGAGAAAATATGTAATCCGCCATCTTGGATTTACAATGATATCTTTAAGTAGATTAAATTAAATTGTATTGTCACGAAAACTAAAGGTGTGTACCAAATATATCAATCTGCCAACAGGAAGGGGGTAAAATTTCAAGTACGGTACCAAATTTGATCCAAATAAATAAATAACAAACAGGGCAAGCTAAATAAAACCGTTTGGTAAAAACAATAGAATTGTTTTTTTTTTTGCAATTGTGTTGTAAATCGTCGTTTGTTGTTGCACGTTGGCATTTGCCCATTGTGCACACTTGCATCAAAACATCGAAATGTAAGAAATATAATGAAGAATAGTAAGTACATCATTTTGATGCAAGTCATGAAAATGTAGGTACTATTCTATCTCAAAATTTCAACGCAGTAAATGAATAAAACACTTTAAGAAAAATTGTAAATCCAGTATTTAACAGGATTCCATTCAATATTTTACAGCAGAACATGCCGCTTCTTTCATTAAACTGTTACAAACGCGAGAAGACAGCTGACACCGGCTGTTTTTCATCGATTCTGAACTCACTCAAAATATTTTGATTAATGATTTTCTTGTTTACAAGAAACATTCGTTATTACTTTCTTCACGTGTGGTCCAGTCCATGGCCACCTCATTTCTCTGGTATTTATTGTAACAATTTTAACAGCAACTCCGGCTAAATGAACACTGAGGATTAGAAGCCCTTGAAGTCAGCAAAAATCTAACTCTCAATAGTTCACAGGCTACTTAGAGATACTGGCCCCGGTTCTGTTGTTCACAAACTAAAGTAAATTTAAGTTCAGTGCATCTTTTTCTTTCTATTTCATTAGGAAAAGGACAGAAGATAAAATATTAGTTTAGTCCTGTCAAATTAGATAATCCATAGACAATTTAGACGATTTAAAAAATTGGCTACTAAAAATACGTCAATTTACGTCAGGCGCTGACTAATTTGACAGGAATAAACTAATATTTATCTTCAGTCCTTTTCATAATGAAATAGAAAGAAAAAGATGCACTGAACTTAAATTTAATTTAGTTTGTGAACAACAGAATTGGAGCCACTGTCTGTCATATCAACATGTCAATATTTATTTTCTCTATTTTTAGTTTTATCCTGTTTAGGTAGGTACACATGATGGCAGTGACATAAACACACAAACTGTTACCATGGGTTCAGTACAGACGCCATCGCCAGCACATTAAGCTACCCGAAACTGTCAAATTTTCCCAATCAACATTAAACCTTATACTTTAGCGATAAAGTTGAAAATCTATTAAAGGAAATTGACAGATTGTAGTAGCTTGATGTGCTGGCGTGTGTGTACCTGCAATTTTCATATTATTTTGTGCTGGAATTGGGAAATTAAACCGAAAATGGTTTTGAAATCGACCCTGTTTCGGATTTTTTTTTATGGAGCAAACCAATTTATCGTGTTTTGAACCGCTAAGCATATTCCCGTTTTGTCGGTTCATTCCTTAGGTACAGAGGCCAGCACATCAAGCTAGCCCAATCTGTCCGATTTTCCCAATTGAATATGAACCTTATTCCTATGTACTAAAGTTGAAAATCTATTAAAGAAATTTGACAGATTGGGGTAGGTTGACCTGCTGGCGTCTGTACATAATCAATCTGCCTAGCCTTTCCCAACTATGTTGGGGTCGGCTTCCACTCTTCCAGTCTAACCAGATGCAGGTTTACATAGAGCAACTGCAAATCTGACCTCCAAAATTCAGTTGCTGGGTAATGCGATACCCCTTGGTAAGCCTGGTTGTTAGACTTTTGGCTTTTGTTTCTGACTACCTGTAATAACTGTCCATCAATTACGGATGACGGGTACAGACGCCATCGCCAGCACATCAAGCTACTGCAATCTGTCAAATTTCTTTAATAGATTTTCAACTTTATCGCTAGCGCATAAGGTTCAAAGTTGATTGGGAAAATTTTACAGTTTCGGGTAGCTTGATGTGCTAGCGTCTGCACATAGGCCTACCTAAATCCTGCACCCAAATTGCGTAACACACTAACAATGGCCCCGATTCTGTTGTTCACAAACTAAACTAAATTTAAGTTCAGTGCATCTTTTTCTTTCTATTTCATTAAGAAAAGGATAGAAGATAAATATTAGTTTAGTCCTGTCAAATTAGTCAGCGCCTGACGTAAATTGACGTATTTTTAGTAGCCAATTTTTTAATCACGTCTAAACTTGTCTATGGATTATCTAATTTGACAGGACTAAACTAATATTTATCTTCTGTCCTTTTCATAATGAAATAGAAAGAAAAAGATGCACTGAACTTAAATTTAATTTAGTTTGTGAACAACAGAATCGGGGCCAATATCAATCTGAATCATTTTAAAGAATATTTCTAATCCATTGCTTCATGTGCTCGAAAAATATGTCTGCTCAACAACGTAATAACGCAATGAAAGTTGTTGAACTGTCAAAATGAAACATTGCTTCTGATAGTGTGTTACGCAATTACCCCGCAGTTCTGTATCTATAGGGAGGACACTTCAGTCTAGCCATTATTGTGCTAGGTATGCCACACTGAGGTGTGTTTTTCCTTGCATAGCTTCAAATTAGATAGTGTTGCTTGTATTATCCATGCGTTTGCTCATGTTTTGGATTATGATCCTGTGTTGACGTAATTATGTTTGTTTGTTGTAGGTATAATTTATTAACAAAGAAGCTTAGTGTGTGCTATAATAGTTGAATGATGTTGAATGTTTATTTTCTTTAAATATTTTACTTTCTTCTACTCTACTTTTATTTCATAAATAAAAATATCCATATCACGCATTATATCGGGCAATGAAATACTAAAACATAAATCCTAATTTATACCTAGTAAAAACTTAATAAAAAAAATATATCACAAGGTTTTTTTCAGTGATCATTGCCAATAACTCGTTGTTACGAGTTTTACGCGAAAAAAAACATCATAAAACGCTAATTTATTTACGATCTGCCAACTATAAAGCGCCTCCGGACATTTTTGTTCGAGCAATTGCGGCTCGAATTAGCCGTTTGAATTGGTTACCCGCGTTCCGCTCACACACATAAATGGAACGATTTAAATTTACTCACACACGCTCCAATAGGGACGACACTCTCGTATTTGTCGGATAAATAGAAATATTCGCGCATTTCGCAAAATTTAATTTATAATTTAGCTGCCATGTCGTTGGCTCTTCTACATAAATTGATGACAATATCATTGCCTCTTAATAGAGGATTTCAACATTTCAAAACTATTTTTACCTGTCTTTTTTCAAACAATTTTACATAATCCCAATTTAAAATACTTAACATTCTTTCAAGCTTCAGATAGGTGTAGAGTTTTTGAATGATATATCACAAAACAAATTAACTCCAAGCCGGCAATTTATCACAGAGTTCATAAAATGTCAAATATTTTCATAAAACTGACAGCCCTACACTTATACTCCCGTTAACCGCGCAGTGATGTCTCATTTTCTAAATTTGTTACGAAAAGATAAATCTCCGCGCATCCCGGCTCTCGTTAGCTAAATCTTTCTCCCCTGTAATTATTCAACCGTTAGAAAAAAAGGAAATAAACATGAAAAGAAACGTCCCACAACTGAAATTTAGTAAGTGGCCTGAGCTCATTAAAAAGCTGTAAAATTCTATTACCAGACAACGGATGGGTGTGTATCCGAACGAGTCAAACGTCATACGGGACCAACCACTTTAATTTTATCGTTTGACAGCTAAACGTCATTTGAAAAGAGTCTTTAAGTCGACGGTTTAAGAGTGTCAATTAAATGATTAATCGGAAAATAAAATAGTGTGGGGTTTACAATGGCGGGAAACAAAGACGTGAAGCGTTGACAAGCGAGGATAAATTGACATTAATTGCCTTACCACTGTCAGAGTGGTTTGCAAGCGTGTTACGTGTTCGTTTTTGACGGCAATAGGATTATTTTAGGCGCTAATTAATTTACTTTCTACATTATTGCGGGCGATTTGATGTATTGCGTCTGGAAGCCCGTTTGGTGTTAGACATGTTTGATGTTGGACGTTTAGATGCGTTCGGATACATTTATTAGTAAACAAAGGATTTAACAAAACATTTATCCTGATCAATTTTGAATGTACTTGAGATTCTTCGTACTAAGCTATCGTTACAATATTAGCGTTTATTTTAGGCTAGTAGTATAATCATAACGGCCCCGATTCTGTTGTTCACAAACTAAATTAAATTTAAGTTCAGTGCATCTTTTTCTTTCTAATTCATTACGAAAAGGATAGAAGATAAAATATTAGTTTAGTCCTGTCAAATTAGATAATCCATAGACAAGTTTAGACGAGATTAAAAAATTGACTACTAAAAATACGTCAATTTACGTCAGGCGCTGACTAATTTGACAGGACTAAACTAATATTTATCTTCTGTCCTTTTCATAATGAAATAGAAAGAAAAAGATGTACTGAACTTAAATTTAGTTCAGTTTGTGAACAACAGAATCGGGGCCACTGTCTGAGTGTCTCGTTAGTCGTTGGTCCATGAGCATGAGGTCCTCGTTTCGATTCCCAGTTCGGGCAGTGTTTTGAGTTTTTTCATCGATTTGTGCCCGGTTGATGGCAATATGCTCGCCCGCTATTACATGAGACTAAAACGTATCTAACCGGCGAAATGAGGGTGTACTATAGGTAGGTAGACCTCTACCTAGCCCTCCGAGGAATACGAGGTGTGATGTTATGTAGTACACTGTCTTATTGAGTGTCATTATTGTCAATTAAGGTGCCACTAGTCGATATTTTTTCCATAAAATTTTCGGGAGAGTATTACTCCACTGTTTCACATTGTGCATCCAAAGTTAAACGTGGTATCATTTTGTCTTATTGTGCGCCTCGCGATTTCACCCGCGTCAGTTTAAATCCCGTGGGAATATCGAGATAAAAAGTATCCTATATGTTAATCCTGGTTATAAACTATCTGTGTGCCAAATTTCATCCAACGCGTGATTAAGTAACAAACATCCAAACATCTTTACGAACTTTCACATTTATAATATTAGTAGGATTTGTCTGTACGGAAACATTATAGTAAAATAAAAATCCATTAAAAAATTCTGAGCCAACAAAGATTCGTTTTTCTTGCTATTTTTTACGTAACTTTGTACGGTGTAAATAAGTAGTAAAAGATGTTATTTATAATCGATTTATGAAGTGGTTTTTTCATGAAACTCGATTTTCCAAAGCAGTTTTCAATTTTTTTTATGCGCCTTTCAGTTCGGAACGGTGTTACTTTGCGTGAGAACTAGACGTTGTGCTTGATGTAGACTAGCGTCCACTTGCTCATCACTGATACTATTTCCGTCACACGCCAGGTGAGACAGCGTGATTTTTAGCCATGACCACAACAGTGAGTTTGAGCTCGCGACTAGTTCTACCTTAAGTCACAAAGCGACGTAAGACTCCCAGAATCCATGGGGGCGCCCTTATAAAATGGTGCGGAATAAACTCCGCACCTGGGCCCCCCCGCTGACGCAGAGTCTCCGCCCCCAGCTGGTGGAGGAGGTGGTGAGCGCTCTGTTCCCTTCACGGGCGGAGCATACTCCCCCGCCCATGGCTCCGCCACTTGCGGTGCCTGAAGCGGACCACGCGGACGACGACGACATCCCTGAGGTGACCGGGGTAGATCTGAGAGTGGCGGTAGATAGGCTGAAGGCCAAAAATACCGCCCCAGGACCCGATGGCTTGCCGGGTAAGGCCTGGGTCCTGGCCTCAGGGGCTCTCGGGCCCCGACTAGAGGCGCTCTTGAGCGCATGCATGGAGAGGGGCCAGTTTCCACTCCGCTGGAAGACGGGGAAGCTGGTCCTCATACAGAAGCCAGGGCGCCCTGCGGACTCTCCGTCCGCATTCCGGCCCATCGTGCTGCTCGACGAGGTCGGCAAGCTCTTTGAGAGAGTGATTGCGGGCCGCCTCGTCGGGCACCTGGTGAGGACGGGGCCGGATCTTGCGGACAGCCAGTTCGGCTTCCGCAAGGGGCGCTCGACGGTGGACGCCATCATGCGCGTGAGGGCCCTCACGACGGGGGACGCGGTGTCCCGGGGTGGGGTGGTCGTGGCGGTGTCACTCGACATCGCCAACGCGTTTAACACCCTGCCCTGGAGTTGCATTGGGGAGGCACTCCGGTATCACCGGGTGCCGACCTACCTCCGTCGAGTAGTCGGGGCGTATCTGACGGACAGAGCCGTCATCTACCCCGGTCGCAACGGGGAATGGAACCGGCGAGAGATGTCGTGCGGTGTCCCACAGGGATCGGTTCTGGGGCCGCTCCTGTGGGACATCGGTTACGACTGGGTGCTGCGGGCCGATCTCCCTGATGGAGTCAGCGTGGTTTGCTACGCTGACGACACGCTAGTCCTGGCGCAGGGGAGGTCGCATCAGGCGGCGGCCGACGCGATGACACGCGGGGTTGCGATAGTCGTGGAGAGGATCCGGCAGTTGGGTCTCGAGGTGGCTTTGCACAAGTCCGAGGCCATGTCTTTTCATGGGCCTCGGAACGGGCCGCCTTCGGGATCCCAAATAACGGCAGGAGGGGTTCACATCGGCGTCGAGACAACGATGAGATACCTGGGTCTCGTCCTCGACAGCCGGTGGAACTTCGTCGAGCACTTCCGACGTTTGGCTCCCAAGCTGGAACGGGCCGGGGCCGCCTTCAAGCGGCTCTTGCCCAACCTGAGGGGGCCAAACGCCTCCTGCCGGAGGCTTTACGCGGGGCTCGTGCGGTCCATGGCCCTGTACGGGGCCCCGGTGTGGGCGCGTTCACTGCGGCGGCGAGCCGCCCACTATTTGAACGCGCCCCAGAAGGTGGTAGCCGTAAGGCTGATCCGGGGATACCGCACGATCTCGGGCGAGGCGGCAAGCCTCCTTGCCGGACTGCCGCCGTGGGATCTGGAGGCGATAGTCCTCGCGCGCCTGTACGAGTGGCGCGCGGAGGCACTACGCCGGGGGGAAACTCCGCTTCCGCGGCAAATCGCGGCGGAGCGGACCGACCTCCGGCGCGATCTCATGGCGGCATGGAAAGAGCGACTGTCGCAACCCAGCGCAGGGCACGCCGCGATAGCGGCGGTAAGACCCCTCTTTGAGGAGTGGCTAGAGAGGCGCCACGGCGCCCTCACCTACCGCCTGACGCAGGTCCTCACCGGACACGGGTGTTTCGGGAGGTACCTGCACATTATCGGGCGGGAGGATACGCCCGGGTGTCACCACTGCGAGGGTCGCCCGGAGGACACGGTGGAGCATACGGTGGCGGTATGCCCCAATTGGGCGGAGCACCGCCGTGTTCTCGCAGAGGCGATCGGCGGCGGCGGCGACCTCTCGCGCCCGGCCCTGGTTCAAGCCATGGTCCGGGGCGAGAGGGAGTGGGAGGCAGTCACCTCCTTCTGCGAAGCAGTCATGCTAGCGAAGGAGGTGGCGGGACGGCTGAGGGAGAGGGCCTCACGTCCCAGCCGCCGCGGGAGACGCCCCGGGCGTCGGGAGCCGCGAGACGACTCCCGGCCACCGTAGGCGCGGGCCTGCGGGCGGAGAGTAATGGGTAACTCTCCATCCGATCAGGACCAGGCCCGTGCCGGACGGCGCGTACGTGTTCCACGCGCGCCTCAAAGAGATGTCAGCAGCAAGGAAGGGGCCCGAAAGGGCCGAAGCCTGCCGGGGCAGCGGGATTGTCCGAAAGGGTTACCGCTACCCCGGAACACAAAGGGCTAAGGAAGGAACACGGGTGGGTTTTAGTCAGTAAGAGTCTGACACTCCCTTCTGCTCCACCCAGAGCGGGAGGGGTCATTGGATGATTTCCCATCCACAAAAAAAAAAAAAAAAAAAAAAGACTCCCAGAAAGACTCCTGGGAGTCTTACGTCGCTTTGTGACTATTATTTATTTCATCATTTTAATTATTGTGTCTCAGTAAGTAGTCGACGATTGATAAGTTAAATCAAAAATATATTACAAAACAACCAGCATTAATTACCCGATTTACCCAGTAGCTGAGTGGCCGGCATCTCAGTTTAAGGTTGCGAGTACGATTCCACTGCACACATTATAATTTCTTGATACCCTATGACACTCGGCAATACTGTAGAAAGCTAGAAGTGAAAGTATTTTCCGAATCAGATCAGCAGCCTATTTGCGTAACACACTATCAATCACAATCACAATAAAACTATAGCTTGTGATTTTAATATTTCATCAATTACCTATACGCTAAGACTAATATCTATCTTCTAATACACACATCAAAAGTGTCTAGGGATCAACATATATTTTTGCAATAACTTTTCTCCTGATTGATATTAATTAAAATTTTCTTTAAGGATTCATCAAATAAAGTGTTTTCGTTTGTCACAGTAACGATAAACCAAGTCACCTTTGCATTAATAAAGAAATTTGCCATTTTCCTAATAAAGGGATTTTTGACATTTGAACCACTAACACAAAAGTTCGAAAAAAAGACTGAAATAACAGTTTTCTCTAAAATTTTATTGGATAACTTAAACAATTAATAATCCGTGTTTCTACCGCGAACACTAACAACACAAGAACATCGGTTTGGCATACTCAAAATGAGTTCATCCAAATCACGCTGTGGAATGGCCGCCCATGTTCGTTGCAACAACAAAAAAAGGTCTTCTTGCGACTGGATACCCTCCATATTCGGCAGAGCTCTTCTCTGTAGCATATCCCATGCATGCTCAATCGGGTTCAAGTCTGGCGACTGAGCAGGCCAGGGCAGGACATTGATGTTAGCTGCGGCGAGAGTCTGTCTTACAATTCTTGCGGTGTGCGGTCGTGCATTATCATGCATTAACTGAAATAAGGGACCGATTTGCACTTGTAGAGGAACGATGACGTCTGATACAATCGTCTCAGCATAAATTTGAGCGTTGAGGTTGCCTCTGATCCAAATCAACTCAGTTCTTCCGCCGATCCAAATACCCGCCCATACCATGATGGTTCCACCACTATAAGGATGGACTTCCTGGCAGGATTTTAATCGCTGTTGGCGTCCAGGGGTTCTCCAGTGTCGTATACGTCTTGTATCCGGTCTCATACCAAAACGAGACTCATCAGAAAAGCACACGAAACGCCATTGTTCTTCTGCCCAATTTCTGTGTTCAAGAGCCCATTGATATCGAATCCTACGATTGTGCATTGCTATAGGTGGTACCCGTAGCGGTCTTCGGGAATGAAGGTTCACTTCATGCAAGCGGTTTCTGACTGTTTGGTCGCTAATTAAGTTCCCTGAAGAGCAGTGGTGGATTTACCACCAGGCTGAGTAGGCTGGAGCCTAGGGCGGCAGATTTTAGGGGCGGCAAATTTGGGTGAATGCTCAAATTCAGGCTTCTACCGTATATTTGATTACTGTTGCGTAATCTTTACAATCTCTTTGCAAGCTTTTCGCAGCTGAACCAGAAAATATTTTGAAGAAAAGGCGATGGAATTAAGCGTGTCGAAGCAGTAATTATGCAAAAGACATGGGACATTATTGTAGAGGTCGGTAGGGGGCGGCACAATTTGAATAGCCTACTGGCGGCAAATGTGTAAATCCGCCACTGCTGAAGAGTGATGAAGCCTCACGGCTAACATCATGGCGGTTATTGTTGGAGCTCTTCGAGTTAAGATTTGAATGTATCGGTCTTGTCTCCGTGTGGTGCAGCGATACCGTCCTCCATGGCGCTCAGCCACGGTACCAGTGCTTCGGTAACGTGTCCAAAGTCGACTGATAACACTCTGACTTGTATTCAGAGCTAAAGCCACAGTACGTTGCCGGGAACCAGCTTCTACCATTCCCACGGCTCTGAGCATTTCTTCCCTGCTTAAATGACGTCGCCGCTCCATAATAACGTTGGTTTTAATCAGTAGTAGGGAAACAGTAGCACTAATAATGTCTTCAATGCGTTGTATGTTTTTATAGGGAAAATATTGACAGCTGATTTTCATCTTTTACTCGAATTTGATTCACAGTTCCTGATTCAAATTATGAAATGCACCAAAAAGGATCCATATAAATTTATCTATACTAATATTATAAAGCTGAAGAGTTTGTTTGTTTGTTTGTTTGTTTGTTTGTTTGAACGCGCTAATCTCAGGAACTACTGGTCCGATTTGAAAAACTCTTTCAGTGTTAGATAGCCCATTTATCGAGGAAGGCTATAGGCTATATATCATCACGCTAAATCCAATAGGAGCGGAGCACCAATGAAGAATGTTTCAAAATCGGGGGATTTTTTTCCTATTGAGAGCTTCCGCTGCGTGCACTGCGTAAACGGTTAAAGTTTCGCAAAAATCATATATGACAGAATTGTTCCCCTTTAAAAGCTTTAAAAAAAAGTCCGCGACAGCATATGTCTATCTTTTAAGGTTAGCTCACTATAACCTCTTTTATGATAACCAAATTTGTTCTAAAATAATGCATTATTTGCGAAGGTGTTTTTATAAACATGGTATTAATCCTTATCCAAATAAATACGTTATTCATCACATGTATTTAATTTTGAACAAAATTGCCTCTGACATCATTTGATTTCAATGTATATCTTAGGAGATATCATAGTTTTAAAATAATACTAATAATAAAGCTGAAGAGTTTGTTTGTTTGAAACACGGTTTAAAAGCTCTAAATCTCTGGAAGTATTGGTCGCATATATAAAAATATTTTTGCGTTTGATAGCCCAATTCTTGAGGAAGGCTATATTTTATTAAACTTGACGCTAGGACCCTTAGGAGTTGAGCAAAAAGAAAAAAAGTCTGAAGTTTTCGCCAAGCGAAAACGAAGTAATAGCGCAGGCCGGCGACACGTTGCGACGGGGTGGGTCAGGGAAACAAAAAAATTTACGCGGACGAAGTCGCGGACAGAAGCTAGTAAAATCATAAATTTATTACAAAGCCACATCTCAATCTCAAGAAATCCGCATAAAAATGCTTGATCCCTAGACACTTTTAATGTGTGTATATAAAATTCTCGTGTCACAGTGTTAGTTACCGTACTCCTCCGAAACGGCTGGACCGATTTGTATGAAATTTTGTGTGCATATCGGGTAGGACTGAGAATAGGCTACTATCTATTTTTTTTTTTTTGCAAAACGACGTTTGCGGGGTCAGCTGGTACTACCTAATATATAAAGCTGAAGAGTTTGTTTGTTTGGTTGAATGTGCTCTAAGGAACTACTGATTCGAATTGAAAATTCTTGTGTTGGATAATCCATTTATCGAGGAAGGCTATAGGCTATTAAACATCACGCTAGGACTCTAGGACCCTTAGGAGTTGAACAAAAAGAAAAAAGTCCAGAAGTTTTCGCTAAGTAATAGCGCAGACAGGCGATGCGATGCGAAGGGATGGGTCGGGGGAACAAACAAATTTCACGTGGACGAAGTCGCGGGCAGAAGCTAGTACAAGTATAAATTTAAAAAAAAAAACTTTAAAAAAGAAAAACAACCGACTTCCAAAAGTAAAAAATAACTTTAATTTCGGAAGTCGCTGTCGTTGGTTCCACATTTTCTTTTATTGACACCGACTTCCGAAATTAAAGTTATTTTTTACTTTTGGAAGTCGTTTTTTTTTTTTGTAAAAAGTTTTTTATTTTTCACTTTTTACTGGGCCAGTTTGTAATTTATCTAAGTTAAAATCTTAAAATAGCCTAATGTCAACTGCTCATCACCTTTTACAAAATATTGCTTTTCTCGATGCAGGGACGTTAATTGTTGAGGAGTTCTCCTTGTAAGAACCAGGAGAACTGGAGCTGATTGAGAAGTCACCATCAGCTCCACTTCACGATACGCATTGAGCTTAGCAACCACATTAAAGTACCTAATCGAATCGCAAACCGTGAAATATTTATTATTGAGTAGTTCCGATGGCCATCTGTGGTCTTCGTCATCAGTTTCCACTTCACCGAATGGTGCTTTCTGAGAGCAAATGTACGAGTTACTATAAAAAATACCCAAATCGCTATAGGTGTGCCTACAAAATTTGAGGGCTTCCCTCGATTTCCATGGGATTCCCTCATCAGATTCCGATTTGGTAACAATAAGACCACCTCGGGAGCATACCCTTTCAAATAAAAAAAGAATTTTGAAAATTGGTCCACAATTGACGGAGAAATCAGTGAACATACATAAAGTCGAACATATATCCTACTCCTTTTTGGAAGTCGGTTAAAAAACAAAGAAAAGGCAGGAACTCATTGGGCATCAAAAAATTCGTCCGCATCGCTGTCAATAGGGTAAGTGCCCAGCCTTTTGGGCACTTACCCTATTAATAAAGAATCAGCATTGTCATCAACGGGTCAACGTGGTAAAGTTGGATGACAATGCTGATTCTTTGGGCTGAAAATAGGCCAGCCCTCTGGTCAATCACAATCTGAATAATTTTGAAGGATATTGCCAATCCATTGCTTCATATCTTCGAAAAATTTGTCTGCTAACAAAGTAAATGACGCAATGAATGCTGTTGAACTGTCAAAATTAAAGCCATTGTTACTGTTAGTGTGATACGCAATTTCCCCGCTTTAGTACCGAAGATTACCCCCTACATACCGACAGACTCGCCTACCCCTTTATAACCTACTTGGATATACATCTTGTTAGGTAATTAATTGTATGTACAGACTTATTACTTATTCGTAGTACATACCACGCGAAGAACGTTGAAAAATTGTTGATGAAGATCAAATAAGTATGATTTAAAAATTATTAATGTTCAAAATATTTTCGGGCAGAACATTTTTAAACATGATATCATTTATTTTGAAAGATCACGACGACGATGCCACTTATCAAGTCGTTCTAGAGATTTATTTTATCATCACTGATCATATCCGACTCGTTCTTTCTGCGATAAAATTTAATTATATTTTATTTCTGTAAATTGGTTGATGATATAGCTGTACCAAGAAGAATTTATTTGATTCTATGAAGGCATCTACGTTATGCGCTCCACTCAAATGTTAAATAAAGACCACCGGTGTTTTCTGTAAAAATCTCACCGTGAAACCTGAGGTGAAAAGTGAGCTGTCACTAGTGTCAATCCCTAGAATTAGGTGACAACTCACTTACAAAAAAAATTTTCACATTGTTACAGATTAGACTGAAAGGACCAATAAAATAGGGTCCTGCGACTAAACTTTTTGAACTTAATTATTATTCAAAACTGTAGTTAGTACCTATCTAGTATCTTGGAGAACAAAATAATTTATTATCCAGATAGTAGATACCCGAGCAGCCTAAACTTAGCTGAGCATAGATAGCTATAGTTAATTTGGGATTTTCTTAAGACTTCTCCAGATTTATTTATAACTAACTTAACGATTTAATTGGCTGCACAGTGAAGTCACAAGAACAACTCCCGATTAGAAAAATAAAATGACATTTATTTTGGCACGCTAATTACCGCGTTCGGATAGTCAGTGTGGCGCTCAGAGTCAGTTCCAAGATGGCGGCCCGACTTGCTTGACATGTTGATATATTACCACTAATTACTCAAAGCGGGGAGGTGTTTATTGAAAATAGCTGTAAGGTGACGACGAGTCGTGTCTGCTACCTACGATTTCGATGTCCGTTCAGTACGACTTCCGTAATAAATTAAGTGTAGCTACCATAGTTTTACGAAACTAATTACCTATAAAATTTATGAAGAGACGGATAATTGTCGTCATAATGGAGGATGGTCGCTAAATTTTAAATGGCGAAATTAGTCTACTGGGCTCAGAGAAGTCGTAAAACACGTCTCTTGCCAAAAGAGCGAATATTTGGCTTGTAACAGCAATCGTAATCGATCAACGCTTAAAGATAACAATTCGCAAGTGTCAGTCTTCTTTCGTTACGACTACCAACAATTTAGATCGTTACTAGTCTGGTGAGTGACAAGTCATTCACGAGAGAGCCAGTTCATTGAAGAGCTGCAAAACTGTTGATTTCTTTGATCAACTTTTGCCAACCTCGTAGTCGTTGTCAGCTTGTTTTCGTTGGAGTGGTCGAGTGAGCATAGTACCTAACATTTATTTCTACCTTGCGTAAATTTTTGATGATTCTGTGTTATTGTGTTATGCTAGTGCCATTGCTCGTTAAAATGTTACTCCAATACGCTCGTTGGTTTTTAAAATCAGGTTGTAACAAAACATAGAGCGTCGCATTCGAAGGGCAGTTCGATAAAATTTAAAAACGGCGAATGCTCGATAGTCTGTTACAAGTAAATGCTCTAGTGACTAGAGCATTTCAATAAATCTAAAGGTGAGTATAGACTAGAGTCTAGTCTACACTCACCCGCCCGCCTCACGCAGCGCTGCTCTAAGGATGATAATAGAAAACAGCACGCCGCGCGGACGCCCGCTCCGTCCACCCGCTTCAGCTGATTTACAAATCACTGAAATCATCATCTGCCTAGCCTTTTCCCAACTATGTTGGGGTCGGCTTCCAGTCGAGATCTAACCGGATGCAGCTGAATACTAATGTTTTACATGGAGCGACAGGCGACTGCCTATCTGACCTCCACAACCCAGTTACTGGGTAACACGATACCCCTTGGTAAGACTGGTTGTCAGACTTTCGGGCTTCTGTATACCCATAACGACTGTCAAAGATCCACGAATGACAGCCGGGACTTACTTTACGAGGCACGGAGGGGTCTCGGTATGTAAAGATGGTCACCCATCCACAGACCAACCGCGGCAAGCGTTATTATTACAAATCATGAAATCACTCAAATCAAATCAAAATAAAAGTGGTAGGTACAAAAAGATACAAAAAGATGTTACATAAAATTTCAGTGCAAAGAAACATTCCGCCATGTAATGTATCTATACTAATATTATAAAGAGGAAAGATTTGTATGTGTTTTTGTAACGAATTGGCTCAAAAAGTACTGAGCCGATTTTAAAAATTCTTTCACCATTTGAATGCTACATTATCACTGATTAATATAGGCTATTTTTATTGCAAGAAAAAAATGAAATGTTTAAAAAATAAATGTCCACCCGTGCGAATCCGGGACAGGCCGCTAGCACTGCATATATTTAATAGATAAAGTCAAAGTTGTTGAGCTCGTTGAGTTCTGAATTGAGCTACCTACTCGATTACTGACAAATTCGTGCACTGACTGGACAGGTCCTCTTAAAACTATGAGGTTTCATAAAATACCATTTGCTAACTAATCTACATGATCTGACCAAGATTGTTTCGGCTTTTTGTTTCGGCCTTTCTTCTCAGTGTAGTCGGTAAGGAAACACCGAATTCGTCTAGTTTTAAAACTTAATTTATTTTTGACGTGTTAAAGTGTACAAACTACACTACTACTTTAACACGTCAAAAATAAATTAATATCAAAAACACTTCACTTAAAAAATTAAAATCATCTTAACAGATACAAATCATCCTATACCTCCTTAAAGTATATATGTTCTGTGTCCTATACCAAGTGCCTTGGCTGTAGTTATTAGCAGCGTTTATTTAAAAAAAAAACACTCCTACGAGTAGGTAACAGCGATCCTCGCAAAACCACAATAAATTATTCCCACTTAAAACAACTATGGACATAGATAAATCCAGGGTTGTTGCTGTGGATACTGAAGAATCCATGCAAATCATATTCTCATTCTAAATCAACAAACTTTCTTCACAGGATCATGCTCATCTCGAGGCAAGCGAGCTCGCACCGCGTTCAGCGCGCAACAGATCAAGAGCTTGGAGGCAGAATTTGAGAAGAACCGCTACCTATCCGTGGCGGCACGAGGCAGACTCGCCAGGCAGCTTAGACTTACTGAGACACAGGTTAGTTGATAAAGAAAGAATTTATTAGCCGCAATAAAAGGCACAATAAAATTGCCACTCCACAAGCAGCAGTCCCTAATAAGCATTCGTCGGACGCATCCTAGCAAGTCAATTTTCGGGTGACGACTGAAAACCAGCGCTGCAGTGCTGTGAGACCCCAATAGCACAACATCATGCTAAATGGAAGTGTCACACTCACGACGTGCAGCTGCTGACTATTTCTTTTATTTATCTTTATTATTAGAGTTAGGTAATTATCTTTTTGCCTTCTGTGACAAATAAACCTATTTTTCTTTCTTTCAATCTACTGACTGAACTAATATTTTGTGCAGACATGAGCGAAACTGTGGTAAAAAGTGGATCTAACGCCGAAACTTCATTGATTTACCTTATTCACCAAAGACACCTTGCAGGACCTACCTTAGATGGATAGATACGTTAGCAACCATCAGCCAATACGAACCTAGATTTTGAAAATAAAGAGTGTTCAGGCAGTCCCTAAATTATTTTGTTTCTTCCAGATAAAGATATGGTTCCAAAACCGTCGAACGAAATGGAAACGAAAATATACAAACGACATCGAACTTCTGGCTCAACAGTATTACAGCAGCCTTGGCATCGTCAGTCCTCGACCAATGTTCGTCGGAGACCGCCTATGGATCTTCAACTACCCCAACAGAGTACCACCTACACAACAACAGCAATGGATGAAGTCCCTAAACACAATGAACGCACAAAACCAAATTATAGACAGAACAAACATGTTTCGAAATCTACCAAAACCTGACGTTCCATTTTTGAACCCTACTGTGTATCCGAACGATAGAGTTTTCATGGACCGCGGTCTAAACATGGCGGGAAATGTCAATGTAAAAATTCCCGCCCAGACACGCATTTTGCCCAGGGAAGTTTACAATAACATGGCGCAAAGAAGTATAGATGTGTATAAAAATAATATTTTAAGCCACAGTAGCCCACCGCAAGAGTCAAGCGTTGATCATTTGAGGAGATTGGAGGAGAATTTCAGTATTTAAGACAGGACTTCGTTTGTATTTATCATTAGGCTTATATTATTTGTAAATAAAGTTTTGGTCGTGGTTATTTTGTGTTTTTAGTATCATTTCTGCCCTTTCATGCAGTTATCGTCACCGTTCCGCGCCGGGTATCTACAGAAACAGTTTCGTCATCACGCATCTTCGAAGCGCGAATTTTGAGGATTTTATAGCAATCATTCCGAAAGTCTGATGGTACTTTTTTCTGCTGGGTGGTACGTAACGGTGGGTATTTTTAAACAAGCATAAATAATATAAATCTATCAACTAATCTAAAAAGTTCAAGGTTCAATTCCCGCCAAGTCGGAAATTACTTTTATTGAAAGATATTCGTAAGCCGTCCAAAGTTTTGTATTGTGCTCGTCAGTAAGGGCCAGTTGTTTCAAACGGTTGGTTAACGTACCTAACATAATTATACAGGGTTATTGGAAAAACATTAACAACCTCTTAAGAAGTCATTGCACTCATCATTATGAACAACTTTTACTATGGGAGCAAACCTGAAATCGCGAAAAAAAAATCAGCTGTTCCCTACATTTTGACGAATTATTATGCGAACATAAATGTAGGGAAACTCTGATTTCTTTATTTTGATGGTGATATAAGTGAGGTAAATGATAGATGATAATCTGGCCAGTCGACAGATCCATTATTTACACCACACCCTGTATATCTGGAGAGGCCTGTGTCCAGCAGCAGGTGAAATTGGGCTGTGGTTGATGATGACAATGAAGCTATTGGAAAAGATAGCAAGCTATTGTGATGGTTTATTAATAGATGGGGTTCGTTAGATGTTTCAAAATTGGATTCCTATTTGCTCACCTATTTCTGAGCTCTTTGGGTTAGTAGGTGGCAGTAAGTAGATAAGTATCCAGTTAGAAGTGCTGATGCAGGCATAAGAGCGCAGCGTGGAGATTGGCACAAGGCCTGTATCCAGCAGACAGCTGTGTGTGAAGTCGGGCTGTGGAAAATGAATGTATGATGAACTAAGTAAGTTTCTAATATAAGTACAGGCTTTTTTTATAGTCGACGACTTTCTGTGCTAAGGGTCTGAATTCAAGGTCTGCGTCGATGTCCGTGGCACCCCTCTATGTACCGACTTCTTGATTAGGGGTCAAAGATTATAAAGTTCTTTCAAAAGTATACTTAAATGTAAGTATAAGTACCTACAGGTAGTGATAATATGATATTTTATGTGAAAATGTTTTGAGTGTACTTACTACTCCGTCGGTTTTTTAAGTACAGCTATCCGGCCTCCGAGATGCATAAGAAAAACTTGCACTAATTTACCAAACATACCGAGTATCATCAAAAAATGTGGAACGCTTCACGATTTTGCGTGTCATCCTTGCGCAGGGGCCATGCTAATCTTCTCTGTATCGTTCCAATTTTAGTATATGTACTGCCGAAGCAAGTACACTTGTAACGCACGAAATCTTGTATATAAACTGACGAAAGGGAAAACTTTGATAGCGCGATCTAGAACTTATATGGACATTTTCTATAAAATCAACAATATTCGGACGAAACTCACTTTTAGTCATAACGCTTTATTTGAATTATTTCGAAAATAAAAAATGTTAAAATATTTAACGCCATAATTAGTTATTTTACAAAATTCCATTTTTCTGTCTCATTTAACTACGTCAGCGCCATCTGTGTTTTATACCGGAACTAAAACATGCGACATGTCGTGTCTTGTTTGACGTTTTTATCTAGACTAGTGAATATAGATGGCGCTGATCACAATAGATTCGTTTTAACTTTTGACTACAGATGTCTCTACTCAACCTTCACGCTTGAACCGTATTTATGGTGGGCAGAAAAATGAATGACCCGTAGTTTTGCGTTGATAGTACTGATCTACAAATATCATTAATGTAGGTAAGGTATTTTATACGCTTACTACTGGATTCAGTTTAAGTGCAGTGCATTTTTTTTTCTATTTCATTAGGAATACAGAAGATAAATGTTAGTTTAGTCCTGTCAAATTAATCAGCGCCTGACATAAATTGACGTATTTTTAGTAGCCACTGGCCCCGATTCTGTTGTTCACAAACTAAACTAAAAAGTTCAGTGCATCTTTTTCTTTCTAATTCACTAAGAAAAGGACAGAAGATAAATATTAATTTAGTCCTGTCAAATTAGTCAGCGCCTGACGTAAATTGACGTATTTTTAGTAGCCAATTTTTTAATCACGTCTAAACTTGTCTATGGATTATCTGATTCGAAAGGACTAAACTAATATTTATCTTCTGTCTTTTTCTTAATGAAATAGAAAGAAAAAGATGCACTCAACTTAAATTTAGTTTAGTTTGTGAACAACAGAATCGGAGCCAGTATGTTCCTAAGACGTCATTGTTTAGAGCTGCAATGATGCCACTATTTCCAGCTGCCATTGCCAGGATCCATCTGAATTTTCTAAATTAAAAGGAACAAGATACAACAAATAATTAGGAACATTTTACAAACGGTGGTAGTTTTGGTTTACAGTAATTCTTTGGTTTCCTAAGGGTTGATTTTTCCAACGCCGGATAACTTTATAATTTTAATAATTTTGAATTTTTGACAGATCTTCCATACAAAAACTGTCATACGTCAATATTCCACGAATAAAAATTATCGGTCGATTGAAAAATCAGCCTTTAGGGTAATTTCATGTTATACATGTCAGCAGCAACTGACGGGGTCCATGAGGGCCGATGCCTGCCAGGGTCGCGGGTTGTTCGAAAGAGATACCGTGGCCCCTGGCACAGGCAACTGAAGGAACACGGGTGGGTTTTAGTCAGTAAAAGTCTGACACGCCCTCCCGCTCCGCCCAGAGCGGGAGAAGTAATTTGATAATTTCCCACCCTCAAAAAAAAAGGGGTAATTACATGTCTGGCATGTGCGTAAGTGTATATTAGCGTGCATTTGTTTTACATCGAGCCACAGAGTACATTTATATAGAGAAGCATGGAGGTGACATCGAGGTAGCAAGCTATACCGTGATCGCGAGGGATCGCAGAGGCATCTTCGACATGTACAGTCACGAGCAAAAGTATGTATACACTTGGTTTTATTCAAAGGCGATTATGTCCTTTATTTTTCAATGAAATTTTATGTTATTACGAACATAGTATTTACGAGCCCATAGGTTTATGTAAAGTGTCATATTACAACGTTGCACTGAAAGTTGCCAAGTGTTGACATATTAGTGTTCGTGACTGTAATTACCTGAAAGCGATGAACGGTCACTCAAGCAACGGTTGTCCAAATATAGTGCGTTTCTTTATACCTAATTATCAAATACTGGTGACAATAAGGGAACCCCGTTCTTGACAGAACCCCTTTCCTCGGAAACTAAAGCTGAAAAATCTGTATAAATCTGTCAATCTGTCTCTATGAAAATGTACAACAATTAATTTATTTAGTCTTAGAACTACTATTATTATACATAAATAAAATAAACGTTAGTTTTAAATACATAATTTATTTCTATGGTACAAGATATTTCCAATGATTTGCCGTGACAGAATTTATAATTGCAATATCAAAACAAAATGTACAATGTTGTTAACTGGAGTGCTTTCCTTTGTTTACCCAATGTTTCTCAATTTTTATAACAATTTCGTTTAAATATAAAAATCTATACTCCACGCTTGGTTTATTGATTATTAACAATTTAAATCATCGGTTCTGTATATAAATAATTCCACCAATTTTTTTCCCCTAAATGTCCATTTCCACGCATACGAGACACATTTTTTAAATATTTATTTATCAATATAAACATAAAAAATAACAAGTCGCACATCCATTTCTTGCTTTTACACTTTTTTTAAAGACAGTTGCCATGATATTGTAAAAAGTATTCCTAAAATGAGTGTTTCTTACATAAGTTACGTTCCGAAAGCACTTTAGGCGTTAATTTTATTGTCTACAATTTTACAAAACGGACTTCGTCGAAACGAATCGATTACGGGCAAATCGATTTAAAGTTACTGGCTTAACAAATAACAGCACTGAAGAGAAAAAAAAAGTAATTCAAACTTGGAACAGTGTTGGTAGCAACTGTCTGGCCACCATAGAGTGGGTCTGATATGGGGCTACATATGAAATGCATGTTGTTCTTTCTGTTTGAGTGTGTTGTATAGGTAATATATTGTATATGCTATGCGCCAGGCTTCGCTTACAAGTCCATATTGACACTTCACTTTACTGCAGCGTATCACGTTGTGGGTTTGTGTTACCTGGAAACAAAATATAGATTGTGAGATGTGTAATACTTCAGTTATTCCAATTACAAAATGCGAATGATAGAATGGGCAAGGGCGAGTTGGGCACACGAGGGGTTTCGTACCATAGTACAATAAAAATAGTAAAAACAAGTACAAGTAAAAATTTCAAGTGTCTACCTAATACGGTTCCAAAGGTACAGCCCCTATGACAGACGCGGACGGATGGATGGACAGCGAAGCCAGAGATGTACATATAGTACACCCACATTACTTCAGTTGTGTTTAAGTCCCATGTGATAATGGTGCGAGCCCTCAACAGGGTCACGGACAGGGTATTACAGTAATTTTTCCAAATACAAATCTGTGGCTTAGTGCTAAAAGGGCCAAAGTCCGTTTTTGTGAGAAGTGTGATTTTACCACCAAAATTTTGTTTGAATATGATAATAATTTATGTGTGTTAAAAACGCCTAAGTGTAACGAAATAATGTTATTTTTTAAATATTGTTGTTACACTTAGGTATATAAACTAGATAAATTCGACAATTAATCTAAAATTAAATAAATAAAATCTAAAAAGTGTACGAAGGGTAACGACTTTCCCCTAAGGATTACCTAAAAAAATTAGGCCGGCAATTTCCTTAGAGAACGCTTTGTGTGATCACTGTGATCAGGATAAAAAAAAAAATATATAAGTGGGTAAGTACAGCGGTTTATTAAACGGTAAAATAAATGCAATAGCAATGTTGCAAAGGGTTTGGTTCTTGCAAGGAACTTTCTACCAGAAGTAGTAAAAATAGATATCACCTTTATATATAAAAATGAATTGCTGTTCGTTAGTCTCGCTAGAACTCGAGAACGGCTGAACGGATTTATCTTATCTTGGTTTTGAAATGTTCGTGGAGGTCTAGGGAAGGTTTAAAAGGTGAAAAAAATCGAATAATTCCCGGGAAAACCCTAAAAACAGCCCTTTTCTATTTCCCATACAAACGTTTTCTAAATAAAATGTAGAGTCAATTGTCTTTTATTTATCGATTGAGGCAGTACGAAGTCTGCCGGGTCAGCTAGTATTCAAATAAAATTTTGGCAGTAAATACACACTTCTCACAAAAAACGGACTTTGGCCCTTTTAGCAGCAGGCCACAGAAATATTTGTTATTCATACGTTTGGAAACTAAGGCTGAGGCTACAGTAGGCAGCGATTTGCGATGTGACTGGAAGAGCGAAACAAGAAAAACATGGTATGGCTACATTATAAGCGAAATTCCGGCGTATATTCGCTTCAATTTCGCTGATATGTTGATGTAGCCGATGCCGTGATTACAGTAATGTTGTTCCTATCACATAAAGAAATCAAAGATCGCTAGTAATATTTGATGTACGATGTAGCCATATACGTGAGCATTCATTTACTTGTTTTAATCGCTCATGTGTCGCAGGCCGCGTCGCGGCCTAATGTAGCCTCAGCCTTAGTAGCATAGGCAGCATACCTGGCTAGCTGTCGTCCTGCAGCGAGGTGAAGCGGTTCCCGAGCGCGAGCGGCTGGCGCGGCGCGCTGGGCTCGCGAGCGGCGCCCGCGCCCGCCGTGCTCCAGCCGCCGCCGCCGCGCTTGGCGCTGGCGCCCAGCACCGGGAAGTAGTCGTCGTTGTGGATGTCGGGCGCGTGCTTCTACAATAACAAAAGGGTTCAACTCAATAAAGCCACTGGACCTTATTTTTCATTTTTAACCGACTTCAAAAAAGGAGGAGATTCTTAATTCGACAGTGTTTTTTTTTGGAACGAAGTTCCTTATCGCGCGTTGTGAAAGGGGGCTAGACGGAAAAAATTCTTACGAAAAGTTGTCACGACACTTCTTGCTATAGTAAGCTATTGTAAGCTGTGCGGCGTCGCATGTTTCTCTGTCTGTCTCTCTCTCTCTCTCTTATAGAAAGCAAGCCAGATATTTTCATTTCTATTTCGCATTGAATATAATTATTAATATAATTATTTTATACAAGATTCAATACATTACATTATTTATTATTATAACTTAAAAAAAATAAAATTTTATTACAATTCCTTCTCTAATTAATCGAAAGGAACTTCGTTCCATCCGGGTGTCCCTTGACACCTCTCAAGTTTTTTTTTTTGTGTGTTTGTTACGCGATTACTCCGCCAATTGTGGACTGATTTTCAAAATTCTTTTCTCGTTTGAAAGGGTATACTCCCGAGGTTGTCCCATTGTCACCAAATCGGAATCTGATGGGGGAATCCCATGGAAATCGAGGGAAACCCTCAAATTTTATAGGCACACCTATAGCGATTTTGGTATTTTTTTATAGTAACTTGAGCATTTGCTCTCAGAAAGCACCATTCGGTGAAGTGGAACTGATGATGAAGACCACAGATGGCCATCGGAACTACTCAATAATAAATATTTCACGGTTTGCGATTCGATTTGGAGTTTCTTGCCCATTCTTCTCCACACGAAAACTACATTTTGGAATGGGCGACTAGAGAATCAATTCTATTTTTTTATTTTAAATTTTGACGTTCAAAAGTGCCTTTTAAGTGCCTATTTGAAATAAATGATTTGACTTTGATTAAGTACTTAAATGTGGTTGCTAAGCACAATGCGTATCGTGAAGTGGAGCTGATGGTGACTTCTCAATCAGCTCCAATTCTCCTGGTTTTTACAAGGAGAACTCCTCAACAATTAACGTCCCTGCATCGGGAAAAGCAATATTTTGTAAAAGGTGATGAGCCGTTGACATTAAGCTATTGTAACTTAGATAAGTTACAAACTGGCCCACTAAAAAGTGAAAAATAAAAAACTTTTTTTACAAAAAATACAACTGACTTCCAAAAAAACACTACAAAGTGAAAAATAACTTAAATTTTGGAAGTCGGTGTCAAAAAACGAAAATGCGGAACCAACGACACCGACTTCCGAAATCTAAGTTATATTTTTTCACATTGTAGTGTTTTTTTTGGAAGTTGTTTTTTTTTTTATTTTCTACATGATGTATCCGTTAACAAGCCAGCACCGACAGGTTAAAGACATCTGCAGTTAAACACAACATGATCCCAGCTCGCTAGTACAATAACCTTCGCCAAATATGTTCTTAAATTTTATTTCCCGATACGAACTAATGCATATTATGCATTATGTTTGAGACATAACGAGGCATGCATGCGCAAGTTATTACTTACTACAAATGTTATTTTTTTTACAAATCTACAAAAAAGAGGTGCCCGGCACCTATACGGTCTTATTACAAAAAAATGCTTAAGTACTGGTTTAAACCAAAACTAAAAGGTCTAGGATTGTGACGGTATTAAAGCTAGTACCAGGATCAAAATCTGTCCCGATTACAAAACGAAGACTATCTGAGGATCTCTTAGTACCAAAGAAGGTCCATGGTTCAAATAATATCCACAGATAAGAAACAAAAATGGCATTCTTTCATTCGTTCGTACAGTCTTTATTTGAAGCAACGTTCCGTTTCTCTAAATATTTATATTATAATAACACTTGAAATGATTAAATAATTATATACGAATACGAAAATATGTCACAGATTGTTCATTGTTCAGGTTACAATATAATGAACAAGCACAACTTGTACTTTTGAGGTGCTTTTTATAATCAAGTAGTCATATTTTTTAACACCTCTAGCTTGAAATGGAGTGAATTACATTCGGCGATAGCCCGCGTCATTTGAAGCAAATGTTTGCGTCATTTTTATTAAATAAATGCACTTCTTAATATTATTCTTAATATTTCTATTACTAACAGTGTGTTAGTTGGTTTGTTCGTGAGTTGTTGTGTCTGATTAAATCATGAGCTAGTTAAAAAATGGAACAACAAAAGAAAAAAAGTGGTGAAAACTGGACTTCTGAAGAAAAAGTTAGTAAAACATAATTTTTTAATTATTATTAGGTAAACAATGCTTTGTTTTATCTTATTTAGACTACCTAACACGGGTGTTCTTATTAGTATACGAAATATTACATGAGCTTATTGCTCGATCAGCACATATTGTAGAAAAGTCCACGAAAACGTCAATAAACATGCAGAAAACTAAAGAGTGGAAGAATATACGGTCGTAGGATAAATCCTCACATAAAACATTCCCCAAAACGTTTTGTAAACCTATACTTATACTTAAAATCTTCGTCACTCAATTCAAAAGGATTTACACAATGAAGAATATCTAACAAACATCTTCATTGAAGATGTTTGTTAGATCGCCGAAACGTCTCCAGCGTATCCAAATTCATCCAAGTCAATCATATTAATAGCCATTTATTACGATTTGTAATTAAAAGACACAATAATAATCAATGCTAACCTCAAAAAAAATTAGTACCTATGTCAAATCCATTGTTAAACTAGGGGTCTCAGCGGACTAACTTTAGTACCTTATATAGTTCTAGAACTAGTGATAAACTTCATTTTGTAATAACATTTTATTTAGTCATGGTTTAAACCTAGTAATAATCCCAGTACTAAATTTAGATCGTGTTTTGGAATAAGACGGATACCGTTTTTTCAGGTTTCGGCCATATTTTTGTTGGGTCAATAACACTCGCTGTTGCCGCAATATTTATAGTTTTGTTTACACTTTTATGCTATTTAATATGTTGGAAAAAATCACTTTTTTAATTTCAACGTTAGGATTTATTTGATAGTTCCTAAATACTCCTATGCATTAGTATTGTTAGTGTTTTCATTTATTGTTATGGTTTATACTCGTAAGTTTCGTAACTACCTCATTAAAAAAATTAAGTGCCTTTAAATAAATGTTTAATATTATTGTTTGTTCTTTTAACTTTAATTCGTTTTGCTCATAACATAAACATTTGTTCTGTATATTGTGTGAGTTGCACATTTGTATCATGTATTTGTTTTGTAAATTAGTTCATAAGATCTAATGTGTAACTGTTTGTATGTTCCAAATGAATAAAATCTCTTATCGTACTCCGGTATTGTGTTACCTACGTAGTACCGCCGGTTGTGGAAATCAGATAGGCAGTCGCTCCATGTAAAATACTTGTGTTCAGCTGCATCTGGTTAGACTGAAAGCCGACCCCAACATACATAGTTGTTAAAAGGCTAGGCAGATTCATTGACTTACCGTACTCCTGCGCACATTCTCAACAGGCCGCTGACGCGACGCTGGCGGCACGTAAGCCGCCGGCTTACTTTCGCGCGGCTTCGGCTCCTCGACCGGTGGCGGTGCCGGGGTTTCCGTTTCCGGTTGATGCTGCAATTAAATATGGCAGCGTTTAATAGTTAATCCATTTAAATTAATTCAGTAATTCAAGAATTCCGTGACGTATTAATATTCGTTGTGACCAGTGCTTCCAGATTCACTGTAATTACAGTAGATTTACTGTATTTTAGACTTATTTTTCTATCAATATGTAAACAAAGTTTGTCTGTAATTATACTGTAATCGATTTTGAAATCTACTGTAAGTATTGTTTTTAGAAACTCCTGTATGTTTTAGCTCTCACCACTGTAATTTTACTTTTGGGATCTGGAAGCTCTGGTTGTGACTGTCGTCGTGTAAAACTTTCAAGTTTTATGTTAAAATCAAAATTTATTTAATCTAGGCTGAGAATCAGAACTTTTTGAACGTCAAAATTACATAAGACAGTCCTTGTAAAACACCCGCCCTTTATCAAATCTCTTCGAAAATCGTTCATCTATTTAAATTATAAATATACACTGGAAAAGACTAAGGACAATTTTTTAAGTATTTTATTCTGGGACGATAAAACTCTGAATCTTTCTCACCCAGAACAGTCGTTTCAATATTTGTGTTTGTGATATTTTGCGTAAATATTTAATGAGCAGAATATAGATTACAGCTGCTACTGCAGTCTTGAAGACGCTGCCGTACGTGCGGCCCCATATCGAGAGTGTATTCAACTGAACTTTAGTTAAAACGTGGATAGGCACTGGAACACGCGCCAGGATCGTGGGTTTTCTAAAACGGATCATCCAGTGTGGAACCCGCTATTAAAAAAATAATCAAAATCGATTCAGCCGTTTGGGAACTACGATGGCACAGACAGAACAGAGTACAGACAGGGGCCGTTCAAGTATTACGTAAGCGGATTTTTTGAAATTATTAACCCCCTCCTCCCCCTCTTCAGCAAAAGTAACCAAAGCTCTTACCCCCCCATGCTTACGCAAACATTGGTACATACATACATTTTTCAACGTGTTCTGGTTTCTTTATTGATTCATGAGCAGCAGTTATATGCGTTTCGTTTTCAAGCATAGACAAGTAGGGTTGCCATAATTATGTGTTCAAACCAAAATCAACTAATTTTGTAGAAAATCCGAAAAAAATACTGCTGACGTAACACCATCGAGACTCCCCGATCCCCCATGTCATCAAAAATAAGCAAAGCAAAGACCCCCCCGCCCCCATGTAGTGCTTACGTAATACGTGAATGGCCCCAACATACACACGTCAAACTTATAACACCCCTCTGTTTTTGTTGCTGTTTTTGTTGTTGTTTTTGTTATTGTTTTTGTTTTTCGAGGGTTAATAAAATAGCCTTTTAGAGAGACTATTATTACATGTTGTCCATTACGCCGCAACGGATTATGGAGCCTACAATTAATGACAAAACCAGACAAACCCTCGGGTTTTTGTAGCACTTTACTGGGGACTAAGGATCTGTCCACTTTTAATTAAGGAACAACCCAACCACTGCGACTCTTTTAATCCAGCGGGGGAATTGCGTAACACATTATCAATCGGAATCGGTTTCATTTTGACAGTTCAACAACATTCATTGCGTTGTTTACGTGTTGAGTAGACAATTTTTTCGAACTTATAAAGCAATGGATTAGCAATTTGCTTCAAAATGATTTCCAAAGATACTTACAGGCTTATTCCAGGGTCCCTTGACCTTCCCGCCCTCAGGACCCGCAGTGTCCTCGGAGGCGGAGTCGCGGCCCGAGTCCGACTGTTGGTTGCCTCCTTGCAGCACCTGGATCTTGAGGCCGGTGTAGTCCTTCACCGGCTCCTCATATTCCTTCCATTCTTCTTCGTCCTAAAAAGATTGCAGACGATTTGTTCAGTAACACGATTCATGGTAAAAGAGGCAATTTAGGAATACGTTTTCATCGTAACTGTTCGATTGAGATTTCAGTACGAAAAAAATGTTATAACCAACTTCGAAGACAGATTGGTGATTGCAGTCTGTTATGATAAGACTCTTATTATAGTAGACTACACGACTACTACGGTAGCCTATCTTTGGATAAGCAGCCAGCAAAAGGGACTAAGAGATACCTAGAGGATTGACCTATTAGCGACACTTCGATGGAGAATCATCTTTTGTGGAAGCCCATCTTTTAAGGACAGACAAGTGACGAGCGTTCGTCTTTTCGTAGCTACAAACCACGCAGAATACAATGATACTGCTAAAGGTGCTTCTTCACTGGTAGCTTTCGCCTGTAATGTAACCTTTACCCGCGACCTAGCCGTGTTACTTCTACCTATTCAGCTGGTTCCAATTATCTCTATAAACTACGAATAATAAAAGTCAGGAAGCGTAACTATGAACAGAAAATCAACGAGAAATTCGGCTCCAAACTTCACTACGAAATACCTCGAGTATTCGAACGAAAGAACACACATGCAAATAAGCCAATCAGCTGCGCTGGCGTAAAGCATTGTATTCCGGCAAGCGCCGTAATTGGTTCTGGTGCGCGGTGGCCTTTTCGGCAACGCCCACCGCGGTAAACATTTGCGTGGTGCCATTTTTCAGCTTGAGTTACATTTCTTGAGTTTTATTATTCGTAGTCTCTAAACTAGTAGTTGATGGCCTACGTAGTCTACTAACTTGTAAAAGCTGTTACAGTGGAATCTTGAATTGTGACATTACAAGTAAATGCCTCCGGTGAGGGAGCGCCTCAAAATAGTGCTAAAGAAAATCGACACTTCTTTAAAACTTCAGAACATTTCGTTTAGATGTAACGAATCGTTTCGTTTGACATTGAAGCCGTGTTCTCAGTAACCTAGATCTATTATGGACAGTTAAATGGTTCTGTCAAGTCGTGGGATTCCCCGAACCGCGAGGGTCGACGTGAAACAAGTATCGAACGCGATGATTTTAATAAGGGGAATTAATGGATATCTATACTAATCACACTAATATTATAAAGGCGAAACTTTGTGAGTGTGTTTGTACGTTTGTTATTTCTTCACGCACAAACGGCTTCTCCAATTTTGATAAAATTTGGTCTGGAAGTAGCTGACACCCTGAGTTAACACATAGGGTACTTTTTATCACTTTTACTACTTTTTTTCCCACGGGATCGACACTTATGCAAGTGAAACCGCGGGGCGCAGCTAGTAAGTAATATAATCAGGAATTCAGGAGTATGTAAAGATCATAACAGGTGGCGTTCTGTAGCTTCTGCCTATCCATATGGAAAGAAGGCGTGAGTTTATTTATGTGTATTTGTCTGGGTTTTTTTAACTAATGATGTCATTTAATATCAATGGCTTAATTCTATTTAAATGAATGTTTAATTATTTTACTAATGGGGTTAACACCAGAAAAGCTATTAATAGGATAGCTTAGGGCCCGTGGTTAAATATTAACAGCCGCACAGGTCGATCGATCAGATTAAGCTACGCTTGCCGCGGTTGATCTTTGGATGGATAACCATCTTTACACACCGAGACCCCTCCGTGCCTCGGAAAGCACGTTAGGCCGTTTTCCCGACTATCATTTGTGGGTCTTTGACAGTCGTTACGGGTCGTCAGTAGCCCGAAAGTCTGACGACCAGTCTTACCAAGGGGTATCGTACTACCCAGTAACTGGGTTGTGGAGGTCAGATAGGCAGTCACTCCATGTAAAATACTGGTATTCAGCTGCATCCGGTTAGACTGGTAGCCGACCCCAAGATAGTTGGGAAAAGGCTAGGCAGATGATGACAGCTTGGTGACATTTAGATCTTCCAACAAGATCAAGACATTACAGGGCTGCTGGGGTAAGCCATGAATGCCATTATGATTCCAGTCCTTAAAAGGGATGGTGCTATCGGTCATCTATAGCTCCATTTCTCTCGCACACTAGGATCATGAAGGCATTAAAAAGTCATAATATGGCACCAGAAAAGGCTCAACCTAATCCAAACTAATATTACAAATGCGAAAGTAAGTTTGTTAGGCTTTCTCCCTAAAACGGCTGAATGGATTTTGATGAAATTTGGCACATGGCTAGCCCTTGACCTGGGTGAAGACATAGGATACTTCTTATCCCGATATTCCCACGGGATCGAGATTTATGCGGGTATAACCACGGGGCGCAACTAGGTATGCATGCAAAATAATAGATATAATATTATAAAGCTGAAGAGTTTGTTTGTTTGTTTGTTTGTTTGAACGCGCTAATCTCAGAAACTACTGGTCCGATTTGAAAAACTCTTTCAGTGTTAGATAGCCTATTCATCGAGGAAGGCTATAGGCTATATATTATCACGCTAAAACCAATAGGAGCGGAGCACCAATGAAGAACGTTTCAAAATCGGGGGATTTTTTTCCTATTGAGAGCTTCCGCTGCGTGCGCTGCGTAAACGGTTAAAGTTTCGCAAAAATCATATATGACAGAATTGTTTCCCTTTAAAAGCTTTAAAAAAAAGTTTGCGACAGCATATGTCTATCTTTTAAGGTTAGCTCACTATAACCTCTTTTATGCTAACCAAATTTGTTCTAAAATAATGCATTATTTGCGAAGGTGTTTTTATAAACATGGTATTAATCCTTATCCAAATAAATACGTTATTCATCACATGTATTTAATTTTGAACAAAATTGCCTCTGACATCATTTGATTTCAATGTATATCTTAGGAGATATCATAGTTTTAAAATAATACTAATAATAAAGCTGAAGAGTTTGTTTGTTTGAAAGACGGTTTGAAAGCTCTAAATCTCTGGAAGTATTGATCGCATATATAAAAATATTTTTGCGTTTGATAGCCCAGTTCTTGAGGAAGGCTATATTCTATTAAACTTGACGCTAGGACCCTTAGGAGTTGAGCAAAAAGAAAAAAAGTCTGAAGTTTTCGCCAAGCGAAAACGAAGTAATAGCGCAGGCCGGCGACACGTTGCGACGGGGTGGGTCGGGGAAACAAAAAAAATTTACGCGGACGAAGTCGCGGCCAGAAGCTAGTAATAGATATGAAGATTTTTATCTTGAAGAGAAAGAAAGCGGGGACTGTATGTGCAAGACTTGAAAACGGCTGTTGTATCATATCTTGGAAGCAGCTGTATTCCAATTCAAATGACTCCAAAAGAATTCTGTGCGAAAAAAACTAGTTTTAATTTTTTTAAAAAACAGGTCATATTATTAACTAAAAGGATGACATCATCATGATTTTGCAGACAAAGTTTACATATTTGTGAAACCTTACAAAACATTTGTTTGTTTCATTATCATTTTGTTTAATTCATTGTGATAAATATGTTTTCTTTACTTTAACAAAGACTTTTATCTAACAGCATAACAATCTAATGGTGAATAGTAATATTTATAGATTGACATCTGCAATATGCTGTAGTAGATTACCAATGCTTTTCTATAATATTTCATCCATTAAAACCAATGGCCCCGACTCTGTTGTTCACAAACTAAACTAAATTTAAGTTCAGTGCATCTTTTCCTTTCTATTTCAATAAGAAAAGGACAGAAGATAAATTTTAGTTTAGTCCTGTCAAATTAGATAATCCATAGACAAGTTGAGACGTAATAAAAAAAATTGGCTACTAAAAATACGTCAATTTACGTCTGCGCTGACTAATTTCGCAGGACTAAACTAATATTTATCTTCTGTCCTTTTCACAATGACATAGAAAGAAAAAGATGCACTGAATTTAAATTTAGTTTAGTTTGTGAACAACAGAATCGGGGCCATTGAGTAGCTATTGACAATAAGTTAGAATCATCTGATGGTTTTGAAGAATTACTATAGTGGCCGAGCGCTGCAAGCAAGAATAGCCATTACAGTGTATAGATGTAAGTTTCCTCAATCATACACCTCGTGTGATGATGTTATCGACGATGAAGTGACAAGAACTGTTAACTGTCATTTTTGCGATTTTACTTTTTTTACGTAGACAGACTTTAAATAATTGTTTGCGTGAGCAGGCAATAGCAGCTAACTTCATATCTTATTAAATCTTATAAAGTAAAATTGCAAAAATGTCAGTTAGGAGTTCTTGTCACTTCATCGTCGTTATGTTTAGAAAGATACAATTTTGAATGATGAGTTCAGTCAGTTTGTTAAGGCCTCGTGGCTCAGTAATAACAGCCGCACAGGGCAATTGATCAGGTTAAGCTAAGCTTGCCACGGTCGGTCCTGGGATGAGTGACCAGCTTTACATACCAAGACCCCTCCGTGTCTCAGAAACCATGTTAAGCCGTTGGTCCCCGATGTCATTATGATATTAGTGTAATAATAGGTGAACCTAAAACAGAGTTGCGTTTGTTTCGGTCTTTCTTCTCAGAGTAGTCAGTGAGGAAAAACCTATGTTTTAAAACAAAAGTTATTTTTTAACCAATTTACAATAATATATATCATTTATCACAACTAAAGTATCTACCTACCAGTTGACAAAAAAATTAAACTTCGTTTTTTAATAGTATCCATTGGTCAGTGGGTCGTCTTAGCCATCCATTTCAGAATGTATGATAAATAAAATTAAAATAATGTAAAGAACATTCCAAGTCCAATAATTTTACAAGTAACATGTTATTATCAGACACTGTTTTCCTTAAACGCTACATAAATAAGACTGTCGGTATTGTTACAATTGTCAATATACATACATACATATATAAATTATAATTGTATATGTTGTTTACATTTTCGTGTTTATTATTTTACCATGTGAAGTTAAGATTATGAGAATTTATGAAAACAAAGTAAGAAGGTTCAAAACATATTTGGGTGTATTCAGTTTACCCTGACAACAGAAATTAGTGTATTAAAAAAATATGTTTTCTGTCTATGGATTGCCCATGAATAATTTCAAGAGGATGGTACTTTACTTTTTAAGATGTTTTATTTGAAGAAAGATGACCAAGTGTGCATACAATAATAAAATTTCAAGTGTAAGCTATTTTGATTTGGAACATATTACAATGATTTTGCATAAATCTTCAGCCAAACACAACTTTCTCTAGGAAATGTTAAACATAACCTATCATGTTTCTTACCATGAATGACATTGCAATACAATCATCTGTGGAGACACGTCTGCCGCTAGAGATACGTATAACATGAAAAGTACCCCTGACGATCATGTTGATTGCTAAAAATTAGGCTAAGATTGACGACATAATAAAAAAAATTGCTAGATTTTCATCCGAAACCAGGTCAAACACTACAGTCGCGAGAAGTGATCATTAGTCACTGTGAAATAAAACAGGGCTTCTCTAATCGTCAAGAGTGACCACGAATCGCCCCGACATAATGATTTTCATGATGTTGTTTTAAAATTGGAATGTTTAGTATCAGAACTCACCCCTGCTCGACCTCCTTCCTCTCCTTCCTGAACCGGCCGCTCCTTCTTCGGCCTTACATCTGATTTCTGTTTTGGGTCGTCCAATTTTTTGGTCAACTCATCGGCTGTAGCGAACTTTTTCACTGCCTTCGACTTTTTGCGATCTTTTTTCGCGAAGAAATCGTCCAAGTCGGCCATGTCTAATTTTTACTTACGATTTAAAGTTTTGCTCTGGTGATGAAGTAATTACAGCAATATTGGAACTAAACGTAAAGGGGGAAAATAGGCCCCCGAAAAGTGAAACGATTTCTGTAGCAAGCGTGGCCGACTGTTTCTTTTTTTTAAAATGGCAGATCCTATGTTGCCATTTTCGGACGCAAAAACGTCATTCGTAAATTTCCATTGCAATAAATAAAAAATCTACTATTTTGTCCACTAAACTTGTGTGCTCGTATGATGTGGAATACCCGAGATGATATAAATAAACCATGACATTCTTAAAATTATCAATACATTGATGATTGACCTTATTATTTTGAAAAATCGCAAAATCTGTTTAAATAAAAATAAGTTCCTATTTTTAGGGTTATTGCATCAAAAGGAAAAAACGGAACCCTTAGAGGATCACTGTTCTCCATCTGTCTGTCTGTCAGTCTGTCAAGAGCCTTTTTCTCTGAACCGCGTGGAGATATCAAGTTGAAATTAATATTTAATACGTAGGTCTACGGTCTACTAATACGTCCATCTAAGCGACATAATAGGTATAATACTTACAAATAAACCGAAACCTACAGTACTTCCCCTTGGCCTAGAATAATAAAATTAGGTACCTAAGAAGCAAGGTTTTGCAGCACAAGCGCTCTTGGCAGGTTTTTTTATTCATGATTTTTTGGAGAAGATCACTGCATAACCCTGCAATTTACAAACATAGAAAGCTAAAACGATAACGAAATTCAAGGAAAAGTTTCCAAAAATTAATTCACAGCTAATTGTTAAGTACAACTATACGCATATTTTATTTAGTTTATCCTTCCAATGACCAACATTATGTTGTAGGACATTCGTTATTTTAAAGTTTATGATAAAAAACTGACAACTACTTAATTAAAACATTAAAAAAAAAACTTTGCTCGTCAACAAACTATTCTTGGCAAAACAACCATCACCGCCATAGCGGGTAGAACCTGGATAAGGCTGTCACAGGAGCGTGGAGGTTCGCACAAGAAAAGAGAGGCATGTGCTCAGAACTGGGTAAAGTTGGGCTGTGGATGATGATGAGAAAAACAACCATCTCGAATTTTCAGGATATAGGTTTCATTCTCTCGATCACTTTTAGATAAAGAAAGAAAAACTGTTATAATATCACAGAAACATGAAAAATTAAAATGATGATTGTCAGACTAGTTTGAATAAATGACTTTGGAATTTTAGTTTTGCTATCTTTGGAAGTAAATAGGCATGCTACTACTTCCAATTTCTACTGCCTCGAATTTGGAATCATCTCTCATATAAATCAGCAAAACAGTCATTTCATTATGTACCCGGTTTCCTCAACACCTACAACATTACAACCCAATCATTTTAAAAGGTTCTCATTCTCAATCGAATACTATACACACAGTGCCAATACCATATTGACGGGTTATACCAACGTATTCGTTTGCTTAAAACTATTCAGTCTAAGCTTATCAGCCCATCGCCCGGTCAGTATATCCGCCGATAACCAATACGACTATCTTATCTACCTTTATACCTGGCCATTTTGTTGAAATTTTGTCAGTAAAGAAAGTCAAAATGTTGGGTCCGCTAGCCAGGATTTCAAACCAGTCTGGAAGAAATGTTATGAGAAGTTTTATTAGGAATGGATCAAATGGAGGTGTCCCTGGAGAGGTAAGTCCAGACATTTTATTTAATTTGTTTATTACGTAATTTTATTATTTTTGGAATCAAGCACGTTTTATGCCCTTTCAAAGGCACGCCGAGCATAACGAACTCATTTAGTGAAAATGTGTTACGCAATTAGGCTGCAGTTCATAATAGGTGTTGTTAATTTATTGAGTGATTATGATTACTCAGTAACCCTAGAATATGGGTCCTTGTTTGCGCATCTAAGTAGTATTTGATTAGATAAAAATCATTGCATGGGTATGTCTTTGGATTTAGAGGTACTGATTCAGTGTTACCTACCGAGTTGGTTCAGTTGGAAGAACTATCGTTTTCTTCTTTTCGTTGTTCTTGATTCTCAATCACCAGTAGGTAATCCCCAGGTTTACTTTTGCCATATATATAGTGGAGTTTCTAATAAGGATTGATGTCAACACATGACAGGGAACTATATTCTAATGAAGAGAGGTAGCCTTTTTAGGGTTCCGTACCCAAAGGGCAAAACGGGACCCTATTACTAAGACTCCGCTGTCCGTCCGTCTGTCCGTCTGTCCGTCTGTCCGTCTGTCACCAGGCTGTATCTCATGAACTATGATAGTTAGACAGTTAGACAGTTGATTTTTTTTTACAGATGATGTATTTCTGTTGCCGCTATAACAACAAATACTAAAAAACTGGATAAAATAAATATTTAACGGGGCTCTCATAAAACATACATGATTTTTTTGCTCGTTTTTGCTCGATATTGATAACGGCAACAGGTAGACGCTTGAAATATTCACAGAATATTTAGTTATATATTCATTTTAAAAATAAATAATTAAATTATAATAGAACAAATATTTGAGAAGGGCTCCCATACAACAGACATGATTTTTTTGCCGTTTTTATAGATAATGGTACGGAATACACTTCGTGCGCGAGTCTGGAGTGCTATTCTGTAAAAATCTCACCGTGAACGCTTAGGTGAAGTGAGCTGTCACTCCACCTGTATGCTTAGTGCGAGTGTCATACTAAAATTCGAGTAACGTCTCGATCGCGTAAATCGATTTAACGTCAAACGCATCGACTATCGTTAACTTGCGAGTGTGAGTTTCTAATAATACAAATAATTGTAAAATGACAGCTCCCTTCACCTTAGTTTTCACGGTGAGATTTTTACAGAATAGCACTGCTTATGTAAACTACGCTGCTGTCCTCTTGATGTCTTGGTTATATTTCTTCTAGCTTCCCAACTAAGTACAGACGCCAGCAGGTCAACCTACCCCAATAAGTACATGAGACAGTCCCCCAATACGCCCGCCCTTCACCAATTCCTAGTACAGAGGCCAGCACATCAAGCTACCCCAATCTGTCAGATTTTCCCCATTGAATATGAACCTTATTCCTTTGTGCTAAAGTTGAAAATCTATCAAAGAAATTCGACAGATTGGGGTAGCTTGATGTGCTGGCCTCTCCTCAAAAAAAAAACATAAGTCATAACATCGACGCCGGCTAAATGCATGCTTACAAAAGCCACGATTGTTTGTAAAACCTCACATACTCGCGAAATTTAAAAGTAGACACTACTAGTGTCCTGCCCCTGCTTTACATGGTCTGTACGACATAACATAATATCAAGATTTCTTTATGTATGTAGGTATGTATAAATATTAAAATGAAAACAGCATCAAAAATTGTTGCGTAATTTAAAAGAATAACGCTTTTATGCAGGCTGAAACGATAACTGACTTTAATTTATAATACTGTATAGATTCAATACCTACTTAAACAAACAGCTTACACATAAGTCGCTTTCAATTATTTTGCGAAATGCGCTTACCTTTTGTTGAAATAGTCATAAAAATCTAATCCAATCAAGAAGGCTTACCGTCATCCGCAGACCAACCCCCCCCCCCCCCCCCCAATTTAGAATGACGTAATATATGGACGGCCCCTATGTTAATTGTGCTCATTCCAATCCAATCCCAGGTTTCTATACCTAGCCTGCCGGGGCAGCGGGATTGTCCGAAAGGGTTACCGCTACCCCGGAACACAAAGGGCTAAGGAAGGAACACGGGTGGGTTTTAGTCAGTAAGAGTCTGACACTCCCTTCCGCTCCACCCAGAGCGGGAGGGGTCATTTGATGATTTCCCATCCCCAAAAAAGGTTTCTATACACCTTCTCAGTCGCAAAACACGTTTTATGACCAAAATTCAAAATTTTTGTTCAGAATAAATTTCAGTAATCATTCCATAGATCTCTAGCGAGCGGAGACGCGTCTTTTGACACCTCCCACAGTCGCCTAGCGAACATATAAAACTTATAATCATTGAGGTATAGATCTACTTTTCACTCTTATCGGCACGAAGATAAGAAAATCCCATGCTAAGGTAGAATTTAGCTCTTTCAGTTAGATGGCCCTGGCATGGGTTGGCTGGCAGGGCAGGGCAGACTGCCAATGAGGGTCCGCATAATAAGGTATCATTAATTATAGGAATTTCACTGGATGCGAGAAGTACAGGGCTAGTCGATGTGGCGAACTGGCGACGCTTGGGCTTATATGTCCAGCTGTGGACGTCATTTGGCTGATATGATGATGATTCATAGAAGCGTTTTTAATGCACCCTATATCTACTGACTATCCAAGAGATTAAAACAAAATGTCTTCTAATTCCAGAACCTTCCATTTAACATCAACAGCCGCGCGCGTGTGACCTTCAATTTCTTCTGGTTCGTCGGCACTGGCCTCGCGGCGCCCTTCGTCGTGCTGTGGCACCAGATGAACAAGAACTAAACTTGGTGAATTTTGTGAGCTCCTATTCTCGACATTTATTGAGGACTGTCCTCCCCTCACCCCATAAGTCTAGGGCTGCAAAGCTGTAATTGGTTATCCTGTGTGGTAGTATTTACAGTCTCCTGTAAGGAGCTTGAGCGTTCAAGAGCCGGACGAATTTCCATATTTGGTTAAAGGAGACAGGGCTAGAACGGTCACTCAATTTTGAATGTCAGAAGCATTACTATATGCAAATAGGTTTGCTTATAATAAGACCTCCAGTGACACCGGTGTCACTACAGGGTAAAAGTAGTTGGTATACCAGCAGTAGATTGTTATACTTAGATGCATTGAGTAGGATTTCGCTTCCATGTAAGTTTAGAGTAAAATTAGCAACAAAACGAACAGTACCTAATTAAACTCACTAAACGCACTATGCCGAAGTTACGTGACCGAAGTTCGGCGGCTAATTTTACGTTCCGACGTATTCGGCTGATATGACACACCATAAGTGCCGAACTTAAGAGGCAGAAAATCAGTTCCGCAACTCCCCGCCGCTCCCCGCCCCCGGATCTTCGTCGGCAATCGAACCGAACTTTGGTTGCGTATAATGTGTGCTCACAGAATAAGTTGCCGCTGAACTTACGCCCGATCGAAGTTAGGCGGTACGATATGACGCGACGTAATTTCGGCATTGTGTGTCGTAAGTAATAAGCATTGCATGCGTAATTGTGCTGAACTTCTGTCGCGTAACTTCGGCATAGTGTGTTTAGACACTTAGTATTGTTTTCGAAAACACCATCCACTCTACGTGGAAGCTTTCTCCTGTTTCTAGTAGTTATTTACTATTGAGATTTCTAACGAGCAAATTGCACGACAACACGACAACCTACTTTAATTTATTAGCACTTGGCTTAATTAAAGTGTCATTCCGTCGTTTTATTAACAGAAATACAATGTTACTTAAGCACTTAAGGCATATTTAATTAGTGCTAATTGATTGGTACTGCGGTGTCTTGCAAGTCAACGAGGTGATTGCGTAACACACTATCAGTAGCAATGGGTTTCATTTTGACAGTTCAACAACATTCATTGCGATATTTAAGTTGTTTAGCAGACAATTTTTATCATCATATGAAGCAATGGATTAGCAATGTCCTTCAAAATGATTCAGAGTGATATTGATAATGTGTTACGCATTGAGGGTGCGTTAAAACAATGAGTTAGGGAGTAACTCTCAGCAACCAGCTGCAAAATCAATCATCTCTCCACAAAAGACATAAAAAACCTATCGAATTTATTTGCCTTCAGCCTGATGAAACAAGGTTATTAGCGAAATTAGTATCTACTAATTTCGCTAATAACCTTGTTTCATCAGGCTGAAGAAGGGCCCCTTTGCCCCTAAGTACACCTATACAGGGTGTGTCGTAAATAGTGGTCCAGAGTAAAGAAGTCGATACACTGTATTCTTATGTATCACACACCGAAACTTTAACCATTTCCAGTTAAGGGTCTCCGAAAAAAAACGTTGATTTTTAAAATTAAAAAAAATAACCTGTATATTGGGTGTTTTAAGTATATTAACACACTTAGATTATGAACTATTAAACTTTAATATAAAAAGCCGCTAAGTGCGAGTTGGACTCGCACACGAAGGATTTCGCATCACAAAGCAAAAACGCTGAAAAAAAAACGTTTCTCGTATGTCTCCATACGAGAAACCCCCTTTAATTTGGATAGCGGCAATAGAAAATACACACTCTATAATAATTTCAACTGTCTACCTACTACCTACTTCATGTTCTTGCTCTATGTGTGCTTGTGCATGTATGTACAGACGCCAGCACATCAAGCTACTACAATCTGTCACATTTCTTTACTGGATTTTCAACTTTATCGCTAAAGCATATGGTTCAAAATTTATTGGGAAAATTTTACCTACAGTTTCGGGTAGCTTGACGTGCTGTGGCGTCTGTACCTATTTATTTATCTTTCTGCTCTAAGTTTCTTGCACATCTATTCACTAGTGTAAATACCTCCTCAAGTTTTAAAGACATCATTACAAGTTCAATAAAATATCTGATTCGTTGCATATTCTTGTGACATACCACCATTTAAACTTGACTTCCTATTGTTCATTAATTCTGTTTCGACCACAAACACGACAATATTCTGTGTAGGTCTTGTATGAATGTATTTAATTAAATACTTATATTTATTGCTCATTGTCTTAAAACGTTGGAAGTATTATATCTTTGCTAAACCTTCGTCGCGTCGTGTGTTTCATTTATGTATATTCCCTCCCACGTTACCCAAGAAGTAATCTACGCTTCCTCAGAAGGGGTAGGCAGACTTAAGGTGAATGCTTCAGGTAGCCCGCGAAATTCGAATTTTCTTACGTTTTTTGCAATTTGCAAATAAGTATTAGGTTGAATGTTGATCAAAATTTAATTCATGGCCGTAACAAGTATGTTTTTACATAATTATAATTTTTACATAAAGTCATCAATACGACTGACCATGTAATCCTAACTACGACAATTCCATGATCGTTTATTTTGTTGCAGGTACTTACAGCGAATAAAAGTTAAACTTAATTATTTATTAAATAATTTTGTTATTATGTAGATAAATCTCAAATAAAACTCATAGAAAATACAAGATTCAGTTTTATTTATTTTCCACAGTTACAGAAGCGTTCATTTAAAAAAACTACCACGAATTTAAAACAATGGGAACGCAGTGGTAGTTTTTGCAAAAACTTCATTCCTGTACGTGAAGGAAATCCAATTTTGTATTTCACGAGATTTCCGAGGAAAACTTGAATTAACAAAATGTTTGCTCCCTTAGCTCGTGTTTCTAACAAATTGGGCAGGAATGTGATGACCACCATGGTGAGGAACCACTCACATGGAGGTGTCCCTGGCGAGGTGAGTTCTCAATTCAAAATTTTACGTCATTACATAATCTAATGCGTCAGTCAATTGTTTTTAGTACAGAAAAAAAAATAACTTTTCATTTATTTCGCTCCATTTTTTTCATTTCCTTCTAATATGTGTAGAGAATCCTGGTAAAGATTTACCAAACTTAAAATCTTACCATCAAAACGTCATAGGTTAGGTTCTATTCGAGTCAAAAACTATTGATTTGCATTTTTTTGGAGATACATAGAGCACTAAAGACACTAAACATGTTTCTGTGTAAAAAATGAAGTTTTATAAAAATGTTTAGTTAGATAAAGCTCTCATTTTATTCAAAGTAAATAGAATAACAAATATATAACAATGCCAGATTTTATCTAGCCTTAATAATTCTACAGCATTCTAATCGAAACTGTTTCAGAACCTGCCCTTCGACATCAGCAACCGCTACAAGCTCACAGTCTACTTCATCGCATTCTTTGGCTCCGGTTTGGCTGCCCCCTACCTGATCTGCCGTCATCAACTCCTCAAGAAGTAAATATTTTCTTTTACTTATTCTGTGGTTTCTCTGAGGAGCTTATGCAGATATTCGCCTTCTTAGAGAACTTATGTTTAGTCATAAGACTTATCTGGTGAATAAGTACTCTTAATTCAGTCCCTAAACTTGTACCTTACCTGTTACACAAGTGAAAGTTAGCCGTTTAGATATTTTCTGTGATAATGTATTATCTAGTAGAGAATATTACATTGCATAAACCTGCCTTGTGTGTTTAGAAAGGCATCTCAATACTGACAATTTCAGAGGGGTAATTCTCGTAATTTTAAGTATGTTCGGTCTGATCTGTCTCAATTTGTTAAAAATACCTCTAACTCGTCCATCTATGTAATACAATAATGGAATTCAATAAAGAATTGAGTATTGTAATTTCCCTAAATTTTTGACATCATTTGTTGCTGAGATGAGATTGTGACTAGATTTTGAACCCTTTTAATTTACGGGAATTCCGATGTTTTATGAATTTGATTAAAATCCTGCTCTATGGTTATAGTAATGTGGGAATAAAAAAGGTCTGAGGTCAGAGAAAAGTTAAAATCAATGTATACTTGTTTATTCTTCAATAAACTGGTAAAACTCATCAAAACACATCTTAATAAAAAAATCACGTCTTATCGTCTTTACTTCGTCATTCAAAAGCCAACTGTCATTCTCCTTTTTTAAATACCTTCATCATCATCCTAAGCATACGTCTTTGGCATACATCATCTGTCTCACTTACACCTTAGCATTCAGCTCTTTCACATAATCATGCATTTAACAACGTTCCATTCCTACAGTAATGTAGCATAGCATAATAACGTTTTAGTGAACACGCCTAACAGTCAATATTGTAAGTCCTTGAAGTCATCACTTTAACTGATTTGTGGCATGTCTCCCGTGCCATCATTCTTTTTTGCATGTGGCGTTAGGCACGGCAGCCGTGTCACGTTATGTTTGTTCAGCACCACAGCTATAAGTTTGACAAATTGGACATCGCAACAAATTGGTTAACTTCATCATCTTCCTGACCTTGCCCCATGTCACTTGGGGCAGTGCAGCACATTTTCTTCTTCTATTCTCCCGTGTCAACCATCACACTATCATTCACTCCCTTTTTTCTATGATATCATTCCACACACAATCCATCCATCTTCTCTTTAACTTGATGAAGTGTAACAGCCGAACCCAATAACCCATTGACAGATTGCTACTGATATAGATTATTGGCACGTTAAAACCAAAGATAGATAGGTATTTCTGAACTACCTCCAGTATGCCGAAACTGGTGATAGATAGGTAATCGGGTTTGGCCGTAAATCAATCATCACAACAACTACATATTATGCCAATCTCTATGGTTGTAAGACTTCTGCTTATCAAATTGAATGTCCACAGTTGATGCATAGTGACTATGACAGTGTGAGGACAAGTAAGCATTTTAGACATAAGTGTCTGTTCACAGTTATTTTCCTCTGATTTTGCATCACTGTCCTATCCAATCAGTGATCTTTATTCTCGGTTACTGCCACTAGTCTGTCAAACTGGTTGTCAATATGGTTTGACTGAGTGCTTTTAATTGTGTATAAAAATCTTTGTAACTCAAAACTCAAAGCATTTATTTCAATTAAACCATTATTGTCCTTATCAAAAAAGCATATTATAAGATTAAAGACTACGTTGAAGACAAGGTAGTTTGGCAATAATTGCTTCTGCACATGTGGCTTCCCTGGCATCTCATTAACGGCATAACTACATAAATGTCTATTAACTGCTCTCAAATTACGATTTTTATTTAATTTTTACATACTTCTTTGACATTTAATCTTTTTACTATTTGACATTATATAGAGACAATTCTAATCCTTCAACTCTTTTTAGTGGTTGTAATGGAAATTATGATCACTTGGTTTTAATAGGTTTTTATATTTTATTTATCTTTTTTTGAGTTTTTGATTTTGTCAATGTGAGGACTTTGTAGGCCCTGTAGATTTTAGATCTGTAGATCATTTTTTTATTTTATCAAGTACCTGGCACTTGTTGACAGGCCTACGCTGTTCTCCCATACCTACTGTAATTAGAAAACATTGTAAAAGCCAATTATTTTTAAAAGAGTAACCGTGGAGTTTCTTGCCGGTTCTTCTCCATAGGAAACGACCAATTGGAACCGTGCACCTAGCTTCTGACGTTTCATAAGTGCCCTTGTAGGCTTATGTGAAATAAAATATTTTGATTTGATTTGATTTGAACCAATTACGCTGTTGATAAGATGTTGCTCATTCCAAAGCATAGTGGAAAAGAATCGGCAAATTCAAGGGCTGGGTAAAAGTCTGGGGAAAGTTTTCCTTTCCCTAGACTTTTACCCAGCCCTTGAATTTTTTTTTTTCGATTTTATCATGCGATATGTCTTCCAAGCTATAAGCAGATGAGATGGTTCCGTCGGCGTGTGGAGCACCACTCCCATTGGAGTTTGCCCTATCTTTTCAAGTCACTCTTCTTCTTCCAGCCCTTGAATGAAAAAGAATTCAACAAAATGTTCTTAGTAGATCCCTAATTATTAACTTTGTTGTTAATTCCTGTTTTAATTTTTGTTTCTTTTTTTACAGGTAAGCTTCTAGCATCTGTGTTATCGCATCAAAATGTTTTAGGTTTAAGCTAGCAAACTGTATATGTTATCATAAACTATGATTTAATAAATTCCGATTTAGAGTTACCTGTTAGTTTGTTTTGTAGCCCCTTTTTTGTGGTGTATCCTGCAGATTTTCAATTCTGTACAAATCTCACTGACAAAACGGAGGTGAAGGGAGCTTAAAATGAACTGTCATGCATTACACTAAGGATTGTCTACTCAATTCAAACTCACTACACCCTCGTTTTCTCTCTACGAGTATAACAGATTGAATGCTAGAGCCATTATAAAGGAGTTTTTGTTTGGAAGTAATGTTTGCGCGATCGATCATAATTATGGTAATATGGACATGACCAGATGTTAAGGTGCAGTTGGATGGAAGCTGCATGCGGAAAGCACAGAACCGGTCCAAGTGGCGGTGCTTGGGGGAGGCCTATGTGCAGCAGTGGACTTCTTTCAGCTGAAATGAAATAAAAATGAATGTGCAGTTCGGTTTCTACCGGCAAATATTGTCCTAGAGGTAAAGTACATTAAACAACGTGTAACTATAACGCTAGTGATTACATTCTCTTTGGTGTAACGTAAAATGCGCAAAACCTGAAAATTGATCATAATTGACTACTGAATCGCTTTCAGTAACTTGTTTTGCTCTATGCTGTGCTATTGGTTTACATTTACTGATAGTAATGTTAAATAAACACGCAGTGACTTTATTCGCTGGCGCTGTCAAAATCTCTCAAAGTCCTTAGCAGATTTGTCGCTAGCGATTTCAAAGTCATTGGCGGCCCGTACACAGTCATAGGCGGCCCGTACACAGTCATAGGCGGACCGTACACAGTCAATCTCGATCGCGACCCGCGATCAAAATCAATGATCGCGGATCGCGAAAATATCTAGATGTATTGAAATCAGATGCATCAATCCGTCAATCTAATTCGTACATTGTCAATCTGGATCGCGATCATTGATTTTGATCGCGGATCGCGATCGGTATCAATGATCGCGATCCACGATCCGTACATTCACGATTCGTACATTATCAATCTGGAATTCTCGCGATCGAGATTGACTGTGTACGGGCCGCCTTACACAGTGTTACAGCATTATGGTCACTGACCCATAATAAGCGTACTCAGGTCAGTGATTAAATTATGGTCTATTCACGCATTTTCTGTCGAATCGAGTCGACATAATAATGTATTTCTTGGATACAATATTTATAATAGTAATTTCCCATGGCATGAATAGACATGAACGAAGTTTTCGGCTCGTCCATAAATTAAGAAGCTTAGACCATTGTAACCGTCCTCGTTATACAACATTTATTGCCAGGGTAAAATTTACGCTACTTAAAAATTGAGTATTCAAGATTAGCTTCAGGATCGGATTTAAAAAACAAGTAAACGTCAAATTGACATTTGTTTTGTTTTGAAGCGTCGCTCCGTCGTAGGTTCTGATGTCGATTTTTTCAATAAAAAGATAATTTCAATGACTTATCCGTGAAAATTGAATTCAGTCAGCAGAAATGAATGCTAAAAAGTATTTCTCAACGTAACAGCACTTTTGCATCAAGTACTTTCCACCGGTAACCTTAAACTGAACAACAAAAATGAGCGAAACTTCATGTTATATCCTAGACAATGGGGGCTACTCAGCCAAAGTGGGGTTCTCCAATAAGGAGCCGAAAGTGGTCCCCAACTGCATCATGAAAGCGAAGTCAGAAAGACGACGTGCATTCATCGGGTCACAGATCGACGATTGTCGAGACGCGTCGGGACTTTTCTACATCCTACCTTTCCAAAAAGGTTTTCTTATAAACTGGGATACACAGAAAACTGTTTGGGACTACATGTTCAGTAAAGAATGCTGCCCTGTCAACTTTAATGACACCCCTTTGATTATAACTGAACCATTATTTAATTTTGCATCCATCCAGGAAGCGATAACAGAGATTTTCTTTGAAGAATACGAATGTACAGACGCCAGCAGGTCAACCTACCCCAATCTGTCAAATTTCTTTGATAGATTTTCAACTTTAGCACAAAGGAATAAGGTTCATATTCAATTGGGAAAATCTGACAGATTGGGGTAGCTTGATGTGCTGGCCTCTGTACTTCCTTACTACGTATAAACGCTACAGATTTGGCTGATTACAAATACCGTAAAGACCACAAGAATAAATGCACGCTTGTAGTAGACACCGGTTACAGTTTTACTAATATAGTTCCGTATATTAATGGTAAGAAGTACCGGGATGCCATAAGAAGGATAGATGTGGGCGGTAAAGTATTGACTAACCACTTGAAGGAGATCACATCATACAGACAGCTGAATGTTATGGATGAGACATATGTTATCAATCAGGCAAAGGAGGATTCATGTTTTGTGTCGCAAAACTTTTTGGGGGATATGGAGATTGCTAGGAAGAAAGGTGAGATTTTGTATTTTTTAATTAGAATGTTTAATTCATATTTTTAGGGTTCCCTACCTCAAAACGAAAAAACGGAACCCTTATAGGATCACTTCATTGTCCGTCCATCCGTCCGTGCGTCTGTTAAGACCATTTTTCTCAGGAACGCGTGGAGGTATCAAACTGAAATTTATATCTAATACTCAGGTCTATTGTCCCTTGGTGCTGTGAAAAAAACTTCTAAGCCAAAGCAATCAAAAGATACAGCCATTTATGCCGCAAATTTCTGCAACTCTCATGGGAATCAAAACCTACAGGGTACTTCCCGTGAACTCAGAATCTTGAATTTTGGTACGAAGCAACGTCTTATGGCACAAATAAAGGAAAAATTGCGAAAACCGTAAATTTTTAGTTACATCATATAATAAAAATATTTATAATAATTTTAAACTTATTACCCCTTTCCTCATGAACACGTAAAGGTATTAAATTGAAAATTATAAGAAATAGGTCTATAATACCTTTAATCTGTAACAAAATCAATCTTCTATGTCAACGCAATCAAAAGAAACAGCAATTTAAGTGCATATTTTCAAACTTGCAACTCCTCGCAAGGGAATTAAAACCTAAAGGGTACTTTCAGTCGACCTAGAGTCTTGAAATTTTCAATTCTGTACAAATCTCACTGACAAAACGGAGGTGAAGGGAGCTTAAAATGAACTGTCATGCATTACACTAAGGATTGTCTACTCAATTCAAACTCACTACACCCTCGTTTTCTCTCTACGAGTATAACAGATTGAATGCTAGAGCCATTATAAAGGAGTTTTTGTTTGGAAGTAATGTTTGCGCGATCGATCATAATTATGGTAATATGGACATGACCAGATGTTAAGGTGCAGTTGGATGGAAGCTGCATGCGGAAAGCACAGAACCGGTCCAAGTGGCGGTGCTTGGGGGAGGCCTATGTGCAGCAGTGGACTTCTTTCAGCTGAAATGAAATAAAAATGAATGTGCAGTTCGGTTTCTACCGGCAAATATTGTCCTAGAGGTAAAGTACATTAAACAACGTGTAACTATAACGCTAGTGATTACATTCTCTTTGGTGTAACGTAAAATGCGCAAAACCTGAAAATTGATCATAATTGACTACTGAATCGCTTTCAGTAACTTGTTTTGCTCTATGCTGTGCTATTGGTTTACATTTACTGATAGTAATGCTAGATAAACACGCAGTGACTTTATTCGCTGGCGCTGTCAAAATCTCTCAAAGTCCTTAGCAGATTTGTCGCTAGCGATTTCAAAGTCATTGGCGGCCCGTACACAGTCATAGGCGGCCCGTACACAGTCATAGGCGGACCGTACACAGTCAATCTCGATCGCGACCCGCGATCAAAATCAATGATCGCGGATCGCGAAAATATCTAGATGTATTGAAATCAGATGCATCAATCCGTCAATCTAATTCGTACATTGTCAATCTGGATCGCGATCATTGATTTTGATCGCGGATCGCGATCGGTATCAATGATCGCGATCCACGATCCGTACATTCACGATTCGTACATTATCAATCTGGAATTCTCGCGATCGAGATTGACTGTGTACGGGCCGCCTTACACAGTGTTACAGCATTATGGTCACTGACCCATAATAAGCGTACTCAGGTCAGTGATTAAATTATGGTCTATTCACGCATTTTCTGTCGAATCGAGTCGACATAATAATGTATTTCTTGGATACAATATTTATAATAGTAATTTCCCATGGCATGAATAGACATGAACGAAGTTTTCGGCTCGTCCATAAATTAAGAAGCTTAGACCATTGTAACCGTCCTCGTTATACAACATTTATTGCCAGGGTAAAATTTACGCTACTTAAAAATTGAGTATTCAAGATTAGCTTCAGGATCGGATTTAAAAAACAAGTAAACGTCAAATTGACATTTGTTTTGTTTTGAAGCGTCGCTCCGTCGTAGGTTCTGATGTCGATTTTTTCAATAAAAAGATAATTTCAATGACTTATCCGTGAAAATTGAATTCAGTCAGCAGAAATGAATGCTAAAAAGTATTTCTCAACGTAACAGCACTTTTGCATCAAGTACTTTCCACCGGTAACCTTAAACTGAACAACAAAAATGAGCGAAACTTCATGTTATATCCTAGACAATGGGGGCTACTCAGCCAAAGTGGGGTTCTCCAATAAGGAGCCGAAAGTGGTCCCCAACTGCATCATGAAAGCGAAGTCAGAAAGACGACGTGCATTCATCGGGTCACAGATCGACGATTGTCGAGACGCGTCGGGACTTTTCTACATCCTACCTTTCCAAAAAGGTTTTCTTATAAACTGGGATACACAGAAAACTGTTTGGGACTACATGTTCAGTAAAGAATGCTGCCCTGTCAACTTTAATGACACCCCTTTGATTATAACTGAACCATTATTTAATTTTGCATCCATCCAGGAAGCGATAACAGAGATTTTCTTTGAAGAATACGAATGTACTTCCTTACTACGTATAAACGCTACAGATTTGGCTGATTACAAATACCGTAAAGACCACAAGAATAAATGCACGCTTGTAGTAGACACCGGTTACAGTTTTACTAATATAGTTCCGTATATTAATGGTAAGAAGTACCGGGATGCCATAAGAAGGATAGATGTGGGCGGTAAAGTATTGACTAACCACTTGAAGGAGATCACATCATACAGACAGCTGAATGTTATGGATGAGACATATGTTATCAATCAGGCAAAGGAGGATTCATGTTTTGTGTCGCAAAACTTTTTGGGGGATATGGAGATTGCTAGGAAGAAAGGTGAGATTTTGTATTTTTTAATTAGAATGTTTAATTCATATTTTTAGGGTTCCCTACCTCAAAACGAAAAAACGGAACCCTTATAGGATCACTTCATTGTCCGTCCATCCGTCCGTGCGTCTGTTAAGACCATTTTTCTCAGGAACGCGTGGAGGTATCAAACTGAAATTTATATCTAATACTCAGGTCTATTGTCCCTTGGTGCTGTGAAAAAAACTTCTAAGCCAAAGCAATCAAAAGATACAGCCATTTATGCCGCAAATTTCTGCAACTCTCATGGGAATCAAAACCTACAGGGTACTTCCCGTGAACTCAGAATCTTGAATTTTGGTACGAAGCAACGTCTTATGGCACAAATAAAGGAAAAATTGCGAAAACCGTAAATTTTTAGTTACATCATATAATAAAAATATTTATAATAATTTTAAACTTATTACCCCTTTCCTCATGAACACGTAAAGGTATTAAATTGAAAATTATAAGAAATAGGTCTATAATACCTTTAATCTGTAACAAAATCAATCTTCTATGTCAACGCAATCAAAAGAAACAGCAATTTAAGTGCATATTTTCAAACTTGCAACTCCTCGCAAGGGAATTAAAACCTAAAGGGTACTTTCAGTCGACCTAGAGTCTTGAAATTTGCCATGAAGCAATGTTTTATAGCACACTAGCTGCGCCCCGCGGTTTCACCCGCGTAAGTTTTGATCCCGTGGGAATATCGGGATAAAAAGTATCCTATGTGTTATTCTGATGTATAAACTATATTACTGTAAAATTTCATCAAAATCCGTTCAGTAGTTTTTGCGTGAAAGAGTAACAAACATCCATCCTCACAAACTTTCGCATTTATAATATTAGTAGGATAGTAGGAAGTAGGATTATAATATTAGTAGGATTTTATAGCACATATAAAGGAAAAATTCCGAAAACCTCAAAATTGTAGTTACATACCTACTTTGTACGGAACCCTCGGTGAGCGAGTCCGACTCGCACAGCACTCGGGCATAATAATACTTTGACATCATGCAAAGGTTAGCATAACTATCATAAGGTCTAATTTGTTTTGGTATAATTTGGAGTTGCATACATTTCTATGGCATAATTTAACAAAATGGCAGTAAGAAGTGTTATTTTATTGGAGCTAATTAAAAGTCAGACTATAGTTCCAAAGCCCAATAATACCGAAAATAATAGAAGCTCTCTTCTGTGTTTCTACTATGATTTGGTAACTGAGCATAGTACGAAGCCCTCGCTTTACTTGTGGCAAACAAGTGTGCAAACACGCTGTGAGTGTGTGTGCGGGTACGACTAGCGTCAGCACATAACATACACACACTTCCTACTTTGCTATTTGTCTCAGACAGTACCAAGAGCTCTAGGGCATAAACCCACATTTACAGCATGTTTGGTAATAAGTAAACCGCGCGTTGCTTCGTGAGATAAAAATATTATAGTTAGTGTGTAATCTGCCATTAGGCAGGCATATTCCACCTACACTTAGTGGTATTATATTGTTTAAGAAATGCTATACAATCAACCTTTTAGTGTGCTTTAGTTTTTGGTGAAACAGGAATTAAATGACCAAGGATGATGAGCCTATGGACACAGAATACCTAATAGTACTTCGTACAGAATGGCCACTCCCTACCCCGCGCTGACATCAGATACCGCACCTCACCCCGCACATCCGCGACATTATCGGCGGTTCATTAGCTCGGGGCGCTCACAAAGAACCGCAGCACTGTACTGCTGACACGAACACACAATTTTGCGATTTAAAAGTTTTATCTTAGTTTTAATCACGATGGTTTGATATTGTGATGCTTTTCCGAATTTGTATTTACATAAATGTTTGTAAGATATCGCATTTTAATACCGTGCGATATAATAACCGAGTATTTATAGTTAAGTAGGTCATGTAAACGAAAATATTTTAGTGTAAGCAATATTTAGCTAAGTACCTTATTTGCATGGGTATTTGCTCTGGGATAGCAACATTTAGTGAAGTGGAACTGATGATGAAGACCACAGATGGCCACCGGGACTACTCAATAATAAGTATTTCACAGGTTGCGATTCGATTACTTTAATATGTTTGCTAAGCACAATTTATGCTCGTCACAATGCGAATGGTGAAATGGAGCTGATGATGGAGTACCAAGAGAACTCCTCAACAATTAACGTCCCTGCATCGGAAAAGCAATATTTTGTACAAGGCGATGAGCAAGTTGACATTAGGCTATTGTAACTTAGATACTTTATAAACAGACCCACTAAAAAGCGAGAAATAAAAACTTTTTAGCAAAAAAAAACCGACTTCCAAAAAAACACTAAGTACAAAGTGAAAAATAACTTTAATTTCGTAAGTCGGTGGCAATAAACTAAAATACAGATCCAAAGACACCGACTTCCGAAATTAAAGTTATTGTTAAAAAGTTTTACATTTATTACTTAACTATTATAATATTATTTTTATTTCATTGCGAACCCGACTAATTAGATAAACAATCAAACTAGTCCTTTCTAGTCGCGTCGTCGTCGTTCCCGCCATATTTTTTACGCTCCGCACGACAACCAACCCTACTAGAGTTTACGCACACATTTGCACGTGTACCAACGTCATTTGGCTATGTAGTAGTAGTAGGTAATTATTTTGCGCGCGTTGTACGGAGTGTCCGGGGTGTGCTATGGATAGAAAAGCCTCCGCCAGCTGATCAAGCTACTACAATCTACCAAATTTCTTTAATAGATTTTCAATTTTATCGCTAAAGCATTAATTTCAAGGTTGATTGGGAAAGACAGTTTCGGGTAGCTTGATCTGCTGGCGTCCAGGTACAAAAGTACGCGAGACCAGAGACTAAGGCCCTTTGTTGTACACACACGTTTTTCTTGCTTCTTACTTACACACGTGTTGTATGGATCACTATGGGAGCTTCTTGACGGACACGTTTCGTCTACGCCGTACCTACCGTAAACAAACCGTGCCGTGTACAAAGGGCCTGTCACTGCACAGCTCAGAGTTTTTTGAAACACATTAGCATCGTATCATGTAACAGGCGTGCAAACTAAAATCGTGTCTCCTTGCTGCATTTCTTCTTCTTGTTGCGTAATTCACATTCAATATGATATGGCAAATCATCCCAAGACCACGCGGCAAAAGGCTTGCTAGCTTGGCTTCAATCGTCACCGAACCCAATAAGTTTCCAAATACATTTTATGTCGTTTCAAATTACCCCTCCATCCGGGTCTTCGCGCCATCCAGACTATTTGTATATAATTCATCTTACGCTAAACGGTAAAAATAAAAACGCACATAATGTACAACAAATAAGTATCTTGCTAACATAATGATCTTGAAATCTACTAAAACCACCTATACCATCTACTGGCTATCATATTTCCGATGCTTTACATAAGTAGGTAGTGCCTGCAGGAGTTAACTTAGACCCTCCCGGCCCCCGCTCTGTTACTGCTCTCGCTATCGACGCGGACGCCTCAGTACTGCGTGCTTACGTCTTCCGAGCGAAGTCTCAAGTTAACTCTTGCGGGTTGTATGTATCTTACGTTTTCCGAACCATCGCACATTGTGCCATAACTTCTCATGGTTAAATACTTTCATCTTATTACAGGTTCAGAAAACACAATAGTCAAAGACTACGTTCTACCAGACTACACGTCAATCCGTCGCGGTTACCTTCGGGACATAGTGAAACCCGACGAAGAATTGGAACAGCAAACTCTCCGACTAAGCAACGAAAGATTCGCCATTCCAGAGCTGCTTTTCCATCCGTCAGACGTGGGAATACCACAGATGGGGATACCTGAAGCCATAATGCATTCAATCAGCTGTTGTCCTGAAGAAAATACGGAAAGTTTGTTAGAAAATATCGTTTTGTACGGAGGTAACGCCATGTTCCCTGGTTTTCGGGACAGGGTGTACAACGAAGTTCGTTCTTTGGCTCTAGATCATTTCGATGTCAATGTAACCAAGCCAGACAATCCTTTAACATACGCTTGGGAAGGGGGGAAACAAATCTTTAGGGATCCGGACTTCTATTCCTTCTGCGTTTCGAAAGAAGAATATGAAGAAGAAGGGAAGTCTTTAGCGTTCGAAAGATTCGATATTTAACGGCGAAAACGAGCGCGGAAGTCTTCAGAATAAGATTCTTCGCTCGGTAAAAGTTACGCATTGATCGGACAGTGTGGACATTAAGAATAGTGAAATTGTGAAGGATAGCACATTTAAGTTCCATGTTTGAAGAATAATAATGTATTAATTACAATGATAGCAATATAATCTTATATTTGTGTAATTCGCAGTTCTTATTTACGTTTTTTTTAGGGTTTTGTACCTCAAAAGGAAAAACGGAACCCTTATAGGATCACTTGTTGTCCGTCCGTCTGTCAAGACCCTTTATCTCGGAAACGCGTGGAGGTATCGAGTTGAAATTAAAACCATAATTAAATTAGGTCTGCAGTCCCTTGAAGCTGTGAAAAAATCAAACTTCTAAGTTAACGAAAAAAAGATACGGCCGTTTATGCCGCAAAAAAAAATATATTTTGAAACTCTCTAGGGAATCAAAATGTACTTCCCGTTGATTTAGAATCATGAAATTTGGCAAGGAGCAAGTTCATGTAGCAAAATAAAGGAAAAAAACCGAAAACCGTTGTAGTTACATACCTACTTTGTACGGAACCCTCGGTGCGCGAGTCCGACTCGCACTTGACCGGTTTTTTAGAATTGCTTGGCTTAGCAAACGCCGAGTACGGGATACCTACCTACTCCAAACAAACATTAACTTATCATAAGAGGTCTTGCCAAGTAAGCAATAGACAAAACTGTTTTATGGCCCTTTTTGCCCATCTAGCGTAAGTCGGGACATTGGTTTGGGACATGCAGCGTTATCTCTCGACCAGGGTACGGCCTTTTTATAAAATGTAAACCTCAGTGGACCATCAACTGTACAGACGCCAGCACATCAAGCTAGCCGAAACAGTCAAATTTTCCCAATCAACCTTGAACCCAAAGAGATTTAAGATAGTAAATTATTTAATGTCTTTGCTTGAACCTAATGCTAATAGCGATAAACTTGAAAATCTATAGTTTGACAGATTGTAGTAGCTTGATGTGCTCGCGTCTGGCACACTTTATGGGCTGCTCTTGCATTACAACAAGTCGAAATAAAACCATCCAGGGGAGCTATTCTCTAAGGATACAGCCTTGCGGACAGCGCTGTCGCAACTGTCAAACCCACCGCGACAGCGCTGCCCGGAAGGCTGTATCCTTAGAGAATAGCATGGCTGATCTAGCAGCCTGAGAACTCGCGGTCTCGCGACCTCACACTGGGTTTCATACTGTAGGTTGCATAGCTTAACTTTTACTGGAGGTGCTAGCTGCTAACACAACACATGTGGCCAGTATCAATAAAAAATAAATAAAACAACAGGCCACTTTATGAATATTTTAAAAAACCAACCGTCAAAAACTAAAATGTCTATCAAAGTCATTCGATTCAACAAACTGATTCCGAACGGATCAAATTATTATTATTAAGTTACTCAGAATTATTGCAAAATATCTACGGCGAGGCCGAGCCATTTCTACATCGCCGGCTCTGTTTCAACAGAGGAGTTTAATCAAATTGAAAAAATTGCAGCAAGAATTTCAATGTGAAGACGGGCGCCCCGTGTTTTTGAAAGGAGGCTTTTGTGATAGACTTTTGTATGTCACTACTCTTGTAATGTGCGTCGTTGGTTTATTGTTAGTTTTTGCTACTATTTATGAAAATGCTAAACCACCTTCATGGAGAACCGTATGCCACTAAATATTTATACACTGAAAATTATGCTGATATTTAAAAATAAAATATGATTTAGATAAATTTTTTGTTTCAATAATTATTGTAAGAAGTAGTTACCGCCTTACGCCGAACTTGTCAGTCAGTGTCATAATTTAAAAGGTCTAAGGTCTCGTCGGGTTATTCCGTTTATCCACCCTATGCGGAAACGCATGTCCGCCCATAAACACAGTTTTAAAAAATTGACCCGTAGGTAAAACTTGAGGTGTTGTAAACTTGTCTTTAAACCAACAACTTTCACTATGGGCACATGGGACCAAATCTGAAATCACAAAAAAAAACAGCTGTTTCCTACATTTTGGTCAAGTCAAGCCGTGGCTCGAGATTAGTCGAGAGCATTTATATTACTGACATCGGTTTTCCTCGGAGGGGAGGCTCGGACCAAGTTCTAAATTTTAAGAGAAGAAGCTATTCTATTTTCAGTGCTTTGAGATGGATATTCATCAACAAGCTTGTGTGATGTTATAAGGATGTTCATGATAAAAGATTTTTTTAAAAGACGTGTGCGGTCAGGTTACCCCAGTCGGAACGAAGTTTCCTTTCGCGATACTCGCACGCACATCATTCGTATATAGATAATAATAAAATTAGAAACTCACTAAAGCGACAGAGAGAGAGAGAGGAAGTCGGAACTCGGAAGTCGCTTGAAGCTTGAAGACGACTCCTACCTACTCCAAAAGACGTATAAAACTTTCTATCAACAGTTTTATTTAGATTAGCTTGCTACATATTACTAATCTGTGATCTAGTTGAGATTTCTGCTTGAAGCAGAATATTCGCAATAGTCTATCTGTGGTCACGGGTTGAATTGTCAAATTCGATGTAAAGAACTGTCATTTGGTTTTTGTTTCGATTTTGGTGGAATCTATGAAACTAAATCTGCTTTCATCTTGAGTTTGTGAAGTGATAATATAATAAAAAATGGCTCTGTTCCCCGGAGCGGTAGCCTTCGACGAGTATGGTCGTCCATTTATCATTTTAAGGGACCAAGATAGGCAGAAACGGCTTACCGGTATCGATGCCTTGAAGGTAATTTATTTCATTTTTTCTTCTTTTCCTGATACAATAACAACTAATAAAGTCTATTTTAGGGCTCCGCTGACTTCCCCTAGTAGTCTCATAACGACAGCTATCTAAATTACTCCAGAAATAGTGACTAATAAATGCACAACCTAAACATGTCAATAAAAAATCGAATAATCGAGAATGATTGAAAAGAACCCGATTTTATAAATAAAACTTGCACTAAAATTGTAATTTATCACTACCTAAAGCAGATTAGACTCATAAGTTTAAGATTTAATGCAATTTTATAAAGTTATACGCATTTTTAGAATCAGGTGTTGTGAATCACATGATTCGAAATTGGGCAACCTGTACGATTCTAATCAAGATATCATCTCCCTATCGTCTTCAGATACCTCTAAGCCCACTATAAACCACTATTATAGTGCAAAAGAGAAGTTTAAAGTTAAATATCTTCAAAAAAAAACTTGGGTTAATTTTCCATTGTTAACCTATCATCTTTGTTTGTACCTATAAAAGTTTTAGAGAACTGTAAACCACATCTTGTTTGTGTTTTATCATAACATGCCTTTGAAGTAATTTAAAAGTGATAATTTATACAAATCATTGTCTGAATATTTGTTTATTTATTCTCTCTGAGACCCTCTGACCAACCTTTTAACTATATTAAGAAGTTTTCTAGTGAAGACAAAACTAAACTTAGTTTTGGTTTGCTTAGCATAGTACTCCCACTGCTGGGACACAAACCTCCTTCCTGTAAAGGAAATTGAATGGTGAAGGGCTTGTAATAATCAGAATTACAACCATGTTATGGAATCAAAGAATGTATAAATCTTTATTGCACAACTCATAATGCAAAGCATTAGAGAGTGCTTTACAATATTTTTTTTGCCTTCTTTCTGCAAGTTCTGTTTCTATTGTTATACTCCTGCTGGTACACAGAACCTACTTAATTCATACATATACCATTGTATAGATAACTTATTGAAGATTAATTCTGTACTTTTCTAAAATTGATTTAATGCAGTAGAAACAAAAAAAAAAGTCAAAATATAATTATAATATAATAAAAAAATCCCATTAATCAAGTGTGAAATCAGAAAACATCGTAGCTTGTGAAAAAAGCAATTAATTGAGTAATTTTTTTTAAATAGATTCTTTCACCCGTTTGAGGAACCCTATTGAAAATGGCTCTTTTAACAAATTCGTTGCGGATGGCACGTTTCAGTGCCATCACTTCTTTTTAAGTGTGGCGTCAGGCACGGATATGTGTCATTTTGAAATCGATGATAACTCCTTCAATTAAGTTTTATGGAAGTTTTACCTGAAACCAAACTATCTTCATTTTTCACGTATGTTCGACGCCACGGCTAGAAGTTAGTGAAATTAGGCATCGCAACGAATCGGTTATTCAAAGTATTTTAAATATAATTAATAAAAAACTAACTAATATAATATCTATGGTTTTTTATATGATCATTATGAGTCATGAACTTTTGAATTTTCCAAATTTTTTCAACATAACCAGCCGAAATTATGGAGTAACAAAATATTTGCATTATCAGATTAAATGTGATCATTAGGTGCAACGCAGACGACAGACTATCCGTGACGCACTTTTTAGTCTGTGAAAATAGAACCAATGCAATTATATGCAGTAACGTACACGACGCGCAAAAAGTCCGGCGCACAAAAAATCCGTGTAATTCGGGCAGACCGCGCTGCGCCGCGCCGCGCCGCTCCGCACAAAAAGTCTGTGAAAAAAATGGAACGTTTGCTTCAACGCGCGCTAACGCAGACGGCGCACACTTTAGCCGGCAATCTGCATTTGCTAGGGGTGGACGTAATGCACGCGATCTATTATCATGGCGCGATTTATTATCAAAATAATACTTTGCGATCTCTGCACGATTTCCATAGCGTCTACGTCCCTACAGCTCTTCCGACAGAATGATCGAAGATGTGCGTCGAGTCTGTGAAAAATCCGCGGCAGACTTTTTGCGCGCCATGCAGACTTTTTGTGCGCCGCAGACTGGATCGCACAAAAAGTGTGCCGTCTGCGCTGCACCTTATACTCACATAGTTTTGTACTTTAATTCACCTCTTGAGCTCTACTGCTGAGATAGGATTCTTTTGGCGGTGCAGCGGACTTTCTGTATCTATTTCACTTAAAAAAAATATATAATTTTGGTTTTTTATGATTGTTTAGTTTTGTTTGTGATCTTTGTGTGTGTCACAGTAAATAGTTCTTCTTTCTTTTCTTTTTCGAGTTTTTATACTTTACATGTTAAAAGTTAAAACATAACCATAATAATATTTGGCAGCAACATGTTCCTGTGAATAGGGAATGTCATTTTTTTTTTCAATTTGCCAAATATTTATTTAAGACATATAATTATTATTATAATTATCTCTTCCACAGTCTCACATCTCAGCCGCCCGCCAAATCGCAGGGATCCTACGTACCTCCCTTGGTCCCCGTGGTCTTGACAAGCTTATGGTCTCCCCTGATGGAGATGTGACCGTCACCAACGATGGAGCCACCATCCTGAAGTTGATGGACGTGGAACACCAGATCGGCAAGCTGTTGGTGCAGTTGGCACAGAGTCAGGATGATGAGATTGGTGATGGAACTACTGGAGTTGTGGTGTTGGCTGGTAAGCTAAGATACTGAAATTTATTTATTTTTAAATATCTTTTTAAGGAAATAAAATTAGAAAGAAAGAAATACATTTATTTGTGACTAGCTGACCCGGCAGACTTCGTGTTGGGCCCGGTCCGCTATATTGATAGCTGGATACCTAAGCCTCGTGAAATAATGACAACTGTACTGTAGTAATGAATTATATTGGAAAAATTATATTAAAACGGTTACAATATTTGAATCGGCGCGACAGTAAAAAATGCGTGTGTTCGTCCGTGAGTCGGAGACGAGTCTGTCCGATGATGGCCGAACGGGAGCGCGAGCGCCGTCACTGGCGGCCCGCCCCCGCGTACCGCGCCGTGCGTCATCACTTCGTACTGCCTCAATCGATAAATAAAAGACAATTGACTCTACATTTTATTTATACTTTATGTCCTCCACAGGTGCCCTCTTGGAACAGGCCTCCATCCTCCTTGACAAGGGTATCCACCCCATCCGCGTGGCTGATGGCTTCGAATTAGCCTCTGCCACCGCACTCGCTCACTTGGACAGCATCAGTGAGGCATTCCCTGTGAACAAAAATACTAGGGAGCACCTGATCAAGGTCGCCATGACAACGCTGGGCAGCAAGGTGGTCGTGAAGTGCCATCGGTTGATGGCTGAGATCGCCGTTGATGTAAGTTTTAGTTTGGTGTTTTTAAACTATGTTCTTTTGGGTTATAACAGATTCTTGTAAACATACATAAAAATATTGATGAGCTCTCACAAGAAACCAGGTTTTTAATTGTGCATTTGTATATTTTTAAATGTAAGACCAAAGAAATATGCAAAACATGTTTTTTTTTTTATATCTTTAAAAAAATAGTCAGTCTAAATATAATTTAGTGCTAAAAAAGATTCCAATAGCTGTACACACGGCTACACATCAAATGATAAATGATAAATGATTTTATTTCTGTAAGTAGGTTTGAACAAACACTTTTACACGTCAATCATATTTTTTTTTTAAACGAGATGAGGTCGGCGTTTCCTATCTGACTACTCTGAGAAGAAAGGCCGAAACAAACTCAGAGGTCACAGTCTCTTTTAAAGTCCAGACATAATCTTGGTGAGATCATGTGGAGACCATGTAGATTGGTGTCTGAAATGGTCTTTTGAGGAAAGAACCACACAGATTGAGTGGACCCGTCCAGTCAGTGCACGCATTTGTCAGTAATCATGCAGCTCAACTCAAACTTAGGGAGCTCAACGATTCGACGAACAATACCAAAGAAAGGACATTTGGGTAGGTCGCATAAATTACTCAAACTGCCAGACCATGACTAAAACTATCTGAGAAAAAAACAAAGGCAAACTAAAATTAACCCACATAGTCTTCACATTCACAGTCATTAAAAATAACATAATACTTTACAAAGTAAATATTCATGTCACTGTATATGTAAAATTTATCAATGTCAATGTGTATATAAAAATCCAGAAATAGTCTTGGTCAGATCATTTTGAGGACCATGTAGATTGGTGTCTGAAATGGTCTTTTGAGGAAAGAACCACACAGATTGAGGGGACCTGTCCAGTCAGTGCTCCCATTTGTCAAAAAAAATGTGCAGCTCAACTCAGAACTTGAGGAGCTCAACGATTCGACAAACAATACCAAAGAATGGACATTTAGGTAGGCCGCGTAAATTACTCAAACTGCCAGATCATGAATAAAACTAACTAAGAAGGAAAATATAAAAAAAAAGATAGAAAAGACCCACATAGTCCTCACTTTCACGACAATTAAAATAATATTATACTTTACAAAGTAAATATTCACGTCTATAAAGAGAGAAAATAAAATAAATAATAAGCAAAACAAAAAAAAACCAAACAAGATTCACTGTGTAAATTTATTGGAGCAGCTCAATCCCAAGCATGTTTATCCTCAATATAGTCTTTAACAGAATAAAAGGCTTTCTGGCATAGTTTCCGCTTTATAGAAGATTTGAATTTATTAAGGCTTAGATCTTGAATGAGGCTAGGAAGTTTATTATAAAAACGTATACATTGGCATCTAAACGAGCCACTTATTTTCTTAAGCCTGGTTGTAGGAACAACGAATTTGTGTTTGTTCCTAGTATTTATATTATGGATATCACTGTATTTTTTAAACAGATTAATATTTTTATGTGCGTACAAAAGATTTTCATAAATATACTGAGAAGGCACAGTCATTATATTAATCTCTTTAAATTTGTCTCTGAGGGAGTGTCTGGGACTTAATTTATAAATTGAACGAACTGCCCTTTTTTGTAAGACAAATATTATCTGAATATCGGCGGCATTTCCCCACAACAGAATACCGTACGACATCACACTATGAAAATAACTAAAGTATACTAAACGGGCTGTCTCTAAATCAGTTAAGTCACGAATTTTTCTAACGGCGTATGCTGCGGAGCTAAGCTTTTTTGATAATTTATCCATATGGGGGCCCCATTGAAGCTTGGCATCTAAAGTTATGCCCAAGAATACGGTGGTATCTTCGGGATTCAACACTTCATCCTTTATAAGCACACTAGTTTTTACTTGTCTAACGTGAGGTATGGTAAACTTAATACATTTAGTTTTTTTCTCGTTAAGAAGTAGGTTATTAACATTAAACCAGTTAACTACTTTATCGAGGGCGCTATTTATATTGTCAGTAACCAGCTGCTGACGTTTGAGTTTAAATAAAAGTGAAGTGTCATCTGCAAACAACACTATATCATGATTATCCTTTATGAGGTAAGGCAAGTCGTTAATATAAATAAGAAACAAAAAAGGACCAAGAATTGACCCCTGGGGGACCCCCATTGTTACAATTGATCCGGGTGATCTTTTCCCGTTAACATCAACTCTCTGAATCCTATTACCTAAGTATGAAGTAAGAAGATCTAAAGCGGCATTCCGGACTCCGTAGTGGTGCAGTTTCCTGATTAATGTTTCATTAATGTTTCATCAAGCTATACATTTCCAGTATAAGCTGATCTCACATTGTATAGGATTTCCGTACGATGCGAGACCAGCGTAAACTGGTTTTGTATAGCTTGATGTGTAGCCTTGTGTACTATGATTATTTTTTGGAAGTGGGTGCATCGCAAATGCAGACTCAGCCAACTTTTTTACAGTAGTTACTCTTTTAAAGCATAAACAAACAACAACAATACGATTTTAATGTTCAACATCTGTTAAAAGCTCCTGTTAAGTAATCTATTTAAATGCTTTCTTAATTTTAACATGTATAATCTACTTAGTATACGGTAGTGCTTATTGCGACATCGCAAAAGACACGCCTTAAACCTCAAAAATAAACATATACTAGCTGCGCCCCGCGGGTTCACGCACATAAGTTTCGATCCCGTGGGAATATAGGGATAAAAAGTAGCCTATATGTTAATCCAGGGTGTCAGCTACCTCCATGCAAAATTGTATCAAAATTGGTCCAGCCGTTTGAGCGTGAAGAAGAGACAAACATACACACACACACGCACACACTCTCACAAACTTTCGTCTTTGTAATATTAGTGTGATTAATATAGTTATCACTCCCCAGGCCGTACTGTCAGTGGCAGACCTAGATAAACGCGACGTCAACTTCGAGCTTATCAAAGTAGAAGGCAAGGTCGGGGGCCGCATGGAGGACTCTATGCTCGTGAAGGGAGTGGTCATTGACAAGACCATGAGCCACCCGCAGATGCCCAAGACGCTGAAGGTGAGTTAATTGGGCAAAAAGTGAATAAATACTTAAACATCTCTTGCAAGTTTTAAGCAAAATTAAAGTAATAATGAAGTTTATTTTTTGCCTGTTCTTCTCTATAGAAAATAGGTTTGCATTAAAACACGACAACACTGTATTCGACACTTTAATTTTATTCTCAACTAAAAAAACAGTATAAAATCTATAAAGGGGATTAAATGTTTTATAAAGAGCTGCCATACCTACTTTCGCGAAATTATCATTTTTCTTTTTCAAAATGTCGGCCACTTTAACACTTGACACCATTTTGAAAAAAAAAACACAATGGCGTTGTATGCCACGGATCTTCAAAACCCTTGGACAATAAAAATATTCAAGTATAGTAAAAACCATTGAATGACTTTTAGTTGAATCCTATAATTGCTCAGCAACTTCATTATTTCTGAAAATATAACCTAACAATGTAATGACGTGAAGGCACAGGGTTTTAAATAGTCGTCTTTCAATTATACAAAGTGTTAAAAAAATTAACCCGAAAAATTTTAAGAGGAGCTTTAGACCATCAAACTGAACAACTTTCACTATGGGACCAACACTGAAATCACGTAAAAAAATCAGCAGTTTAATACATTTTGGTCAAGTAGGTATTGAACTTTTGTATTAAACAGCATATTTTTTTTATAAGTATGATTAGACCTACGAATAATAAAAAGTCAGGAAGCGTAACTATGAACAAAATCAACGAGAAATTCGGCTCCAAACTTCGCTACATTGACAAAATACCTCAAGTATTCGAACGAAAGAACACACATGCAAATAAACCAATCAGCTGCTCTCGCGTAAAGCGTTGTATTCCGGCAAGCGCCGTGATTGGTTCTGGTGCGCGGTGGCCTTTTCGGCAACGCCCACCGCGGTAAAAATTTGCGTGGTGCCATTTTTGAGCTTGAGTTACATTTCTTGACTTTTATTATTCTAAAAACTATACAAAATATCTTACTAATCTCTATGTTATCTTCTACAAAGGACGTGAAACTCGCCATTCTCACCTGCCCGTTTGAGCCGCCAAAGCCTAAGACCAAGCATAAGCTGCATGTTGGCTCCGCTGACGAGTACCGCGAGCTGCGCGCGTACGAACACGACAAGTTCTTGGAGATGGTCAAGAGGGTCAAGGTAAGAAATCCACACTAATATAATTAAGATATCTACCTATGCAAGGTGTAACATAATTAACGCAAGACCTCTTACACCCCAATTAGATTATTGAGTTAAAAGCATAATATCGAAACCTGCAATTTAAAACATTGTAACTCACTTTTTAATGAAAAATCAGTGTACGTCATAAAAACATATAAAATACATAAGTAAACAACATATTAGTCATACAGCAAAGTAGATATTTCTTTTTACTTATATTTACAAAATTGGAAGACGCTAGGACTTCAAAGATAGAATATGTTGAATGTTTAAATCGCTATCCTGAAAAGTAGTGAAAAATGATTTACAATGTTTTAAATTGCAGGTGTCTATACAATGACCACAAGTTATTTTTTTTTTAAGCTCACTATTTTTATTAAGAAAATCGTGTCGACACTAGCATTACTTTATGCATTTAAAATTGAGTCTTATTGCCTTGAAATAAGGTTTAATTTTATTTGGCTTTGGCGGTTAGTATTGAAAAATACACAATTTTTTTAAAAATACCAATATTAATAGTTACTGAAATCAATTCAGTAGTAAATTATGAACAAACTACTTTCAGGATTTGCGTTTATTCTGTTACACCTTGTATAATATTAGTAATTTAGTTTTATTTAGTATGTTAATTAATTATTTTTATGAAAAAGTTACCCTATGATAACATACATAGTTAAAACTATCATCTCAAAGCCACCATCCTCATCCATTGCCCATCAATTGTGTACCATACCTTAAAAAAACAAATAACCTTTATTTCTTATCCCTAGGACGCTGGCGCAACGCTCGCCATCTGCCAATGGGGCTTCGACGACGAGGCGAACCACCTTCTCCTCTCCCAGGGTCTGCCAGCCGTCAGGTGGGTAGGAGGTCCCGAGATGGAGCTGATCGCCATCGCTACTGGAGGTCGCATCGTGCCCCGGTTTGAGGAGCTCACCCCGGACAAGTTGGGATCTTGTGGACTTGTAAGGGAACTTAGTAAGTTGATTTTATATTTAGCTAAAGTAAAGTAAAAGTTTAGATTAGTATTTTGTTGGATACGTCTCACACTTTTCTTTATGTGTATATTTTTTGTGAGATAATTGGACGTACATAAGTAAAAAGGATCCAACCCACAACATGACCGAAAATGAGTTAAAGTATACCAAACTGCTCGTCAAGGTCAATATTTTCGATTAGCAAAAACATTCCAAGTAAAATACGAATTTTTAATGTCAAAATATTCGTATTTTACTTGGATTGTTTTTGCTAATCGAAAATAAAGACCTTGACGAGCAGCCGGGGTAGCGGGATTGTCCGAAAGGGTTACCGCTACCCCAGAACATAAAGGGCTAAGAAAGGAACACGGGTGGGTTTTAGTCAGTAAGAGTCTGACACTCCCTTCTGCTCCACCCTGAGCGGGAGGGGTCATTTGATGATTTCCCATCCACGAAAAAAAAAAGTGCGGGTTTAGGTCATACAGTGCTATAAAAATTTTAACAGCTAAGTTTATGCTACGAAGCCCTACACTTTATGTGGTTCGAAACGCACTTTGCCAGTTTTTGAGTTCTACCTACTTTGCAGATTGATGTGCAAAACCACAAACCTGTCAGGAAGTTGAGTAGTATTTATTAACGCCGACCAGACCTCATCTAGCTTATTTTTTATTTCTAACTAGCGACCTGTCCCGGCTTCGCACGGGTGGACATTTATTTTTTAAACATTTTATTTTTCTTGCAATTAAAAAGCCTATATTAATCACTGATAATGTAGTATTCAAATGTTGAAAGAATTTTTAAAATCGGTCCAGTACTTTTTGAGCCAATTCGTTACATACATACAAACCTTTCCTCTTTATAATATTAGTATAGATAAAGATATATAAAATTCTCGTGACGCGATGTTTGTTACCAAACTCCTCCGAAACGGCTGGACCGATTTGTATGTAATTTTGTGTGCATGTCGGGTAGGTCTGAGAATCGGCCAACATCTATTTTTCCTACCCCTATTTTTTTTTTTTTGCAAAACGACTTTTGCGAGGTCAGCTAGTTATTTTATGATATGACGTGTAAAAGTGATTTCGATATCCTATTTACAGAATAAACAATTTCATTTCATTATTATTTAAATATTTTTTCTCCTCTTCAGCATTCGGCACATCCAAAGAAGAGATGCTGGTGATCGAGGAGTGCTCCAACAGCCGCGCGGTCACCGTGCTCATGCGCGGCGGGAACCGCATGATCGTGGACGAGGCCAAGCGCTCCATGCACGATGCGCTGTGCATCGTGCGCAGTCTCGTGCAGGTGACGATATCTTATAGCTTATTTACCGGGAAATTAGAATATCAACCCCAAAAAATGTTACTTTTGCGCTGCCACTGATAACGCCGTGAAAATCTCGAAATTTTGGGCCAAAAAAATTTAAATAACTGTGCGACACGAAGAATTTGAAAGGATAATAATAATAAATTTATTTCATAAAAAAGGGTGATTGTAGTACAGACGCCAGCAGGTCAACCTACCCCAAACTGTCAAATTTCTTTGATAGATTTTCAACTTTAGTACAAAGGAATAAGGTTCATATTCAATTGGGAAAATCTGACAGATTGGGGTAGCTTGATGTGCTGGCCTCTGTACATGAGGTATACTTAAAGTTATACATATAAGTTTGTACCATGTCAAACACAATCTGGTGGGTGAAGTTCTGCTTTCCTAGCTAGGTTATAGAATAACCTGTATTAAGGAATAACAGTGAATAAACCGCAATAATAATATTAAATATCCTTTTCCTTCCACAGGACTCGCGCGTGGTCTACGGCGGCGGTGCGGCCGAGATCTCGTGCTCCGTAGCCGTCGCACGCGCAGCCGACAAGCTGTCCTCACTGGACCAGTACGCATACCGCGCCTTCGCCGACGCGCTCGAGGCTATCCCCCTGGCGCTGTCTGAGAACAGGTGAATAACATATCATACCATAACTATTATTAATAAGAAAATCTTGTTGATCATAGGATTACTAAAAAAAGATAACAAATAATGGTCCCGATTCTATTGTTCACAAACTAAACTAAATTTTAGTTCAGTGCATCTTTTTCTTTAAGAAAAGGACAGAAGATAAATATTAGTTTACTCCTGTCAAATTAGATAATCCATAGACAAGTTTAGACGTGATTAAAAAATTGGCTACTAAAAATACGTCAATTTACGTCAGGCGCTGACTAATTTGACAGGACTAAACTAATATTTATCTTCTGTCCTTTTCATAATGAATTAAAAAGAAAAAGATGCACTGAACTTAAATTTAGTTTAGTTTGTGGACAACAGAATCAGGGCCAATATCTGCTTCACATGTTCACCACATTATTGTTAAAAAAAAGTTATTGGGTTTTAGTGTTTTAATAATTTTATGTTTAATTTCCACAGTGGTCTGTCCCCCATCGACACACTGTCTGAGGTGAAGTCGCGGCAGGTGGCCGAGAACAACTATAACCTGGGCATCGACTGCATGGGCAATGGTAATTATATATTTTTGGAATGCATGAAGAAGCCTCCACGTGTAGCGCAGTTTGTTCCGCCAGTTACTCAACTGAAGCTCGCGATCGGCGCATCCTGAACAGTCACACCCAACACCTTATTTGACTGCCAATTCTTGCAGTGGTAGGGCTAACGCCCGCCTGGACCACCCTCCCATTGGAGTCCGGCGTCAAGCAGCCTGCTGTTTCGTCGATGCGTGGGAGTTTCAGTGCCTTTAGCATCTTCTGGGCACGCTCGTTCCATCATAGATCTCATCCATCGCTTTCCATCAGGCGTGATCGAGGTCAAGAGCGGGCCCATTCAGCAATAAAAAAAAAATGTTTCGCACTATGGCCAGCTTGATTGGCACAAGATATGTTGATGAACGAATGAATGAATGATATATAGGCCTATGCTCAGTGGTGGGTGAAGTTGGACTGTTTATGATTTATTTATTTATCTTCATACATTTAACATTACAGGGTAACCCAATGCGATAAATGCGCCTATCCTAATGATGATAAAGGCCAGCTTGGTGTTGGGCTTGTGGCTAAGTAATAAAGGCTGCACAGTTCGATCGATCAGGTTAAGCTACGCTGACCTCGGTTGGTCCGTGGATGGGAAGACCCTTCCGTACCTCGGAAAGCACGTTAAGACGTTCGGCTGTCGTTTGTAGAGCTTTGACTGCTGTTACGGATCAGAAGCCCGAAAGGCAATCAGTCTTACCAAGGGGTATCCTATTACCTAGTAACTGGGTTGTGGAGGTCAGTTAGGCAATCTATGTAAAAATGGCCGATGAACCATTTGAAGTGTGCATCGATAGGTGTAGACTTAAACATAACACTATAAAATACAGACTTTTATTCAATGTCTTAAAAAGACAGGTACAGTCAGCAAAGGAGATAAGTATACAGGGTCGTCGAATATAGTTGAAGTTTAGTAAGAAACCGGCTGATGTTTTCGAATAAAAATTAATTTAATTATTAGAAAACATACAGGGCATTTATCAAATTAAATTTCATTCGAAAACATCAATCAGTTTCTTACTAAACTTCAACTATATTCGACGACCCTGCATACTTATCTCCTTTGCTGGCTGTACCTAAGCCACCTTTCACTGAAAGAGAGGCCGAACCTCTATAATTTTTAACACTATTGTCTCCATTCCCAGGTTCCAATGACATGAAGACGATGAACGTCATCGAATCCCTTCACTCCAAAAAGCAGCAGATATCGCTCGCCACACAGCTCGTGAAGATGATACTCAAGATTGATGACGTCCGCTCCCCAGCCGACTCTATCGAGTAAAAGTATTAATTGTAACTCTTATGTACTGTTATATCTATGATCTTTTATAATAAAACTCACCTAATGTCACGTCCTTTTCATATGCACAACGAAAAACGCCAATGTTTGTGTCAGACGCGGTCGTTAAACGCGGGAGCGAGATAACACGAGACTGTCCTACGCGCACTGTGAATGACCGCGATTGTCAAGGGTGTTGCCCTTTAACATAGTTGAGAAATAGATTTGCAAGTAAAAGTGCATATTTTGGCAATGGGTCGTGCATATGTGAGGGGCCAGTAAAATAGATATTATTTAAATGTGGAGTTTAAAAAGTGTTGCTGGGTTGTGCTTAATAAAAAATAATAACCCAGATACAAACTTATCAAATTAAAATCACAAATGTACATATTTTATAATATGTAGTACAGAACCACATGATTATAATTTAGTTGTTTTATTATTTTAACCTTTCAACGCTAGACGGAGTCGCTAGATATCCTGAGAAGAGCTTACTTTAAAATCTGTCTCAAAAATGTCAAAAATCAACCCGTTGTAAATGGCGTTAATATGTGTTTTGACGTACGTTGTACGGGTTATATTGTTAGAACTTTGAATGCTAATAACGGTATTTTTTCATCACTATTATTTACTAAGCGACGCAGGGCCCCCGGGAGTCTTGTAACAATAGATGCACAACGACAGTTGTCATGGATAGTCAGACAACCAGATTTACCAATTACTGGGTTGTGGAGGTCAGATAGGCAGTCGCTTCATGTAAAATACTGATATTCAGCTGCATTCGGTTAGACTGGAAGCCGACCCCAAAATAGTTGGGAAAAGTCTAGGCAGATGATCTATCTTTTACAAAAATATTGCCGTAATTAGCATTCAAAGTGAAATTTATCTATTTTGTCTCACACTTAGCTGCGCTAAGTCTCTCGGAATTGGCAGTAATAATATTGTTATTTTAATTACATATTAAGTCGATGCATTTCACTGTATGCGAGCGGTTATACCAAACGTAATGGATGCCTTATTGCACTAATAAAATAATAAGCTAATTTACATGTTGGAGTTTTATTTCTTTGTAGCTTTTTCATTTTATACCTACACGTCGTTACAAACACCGTCGTCGGGGCGCCCTCTCGCCGCTATGTGTAAAGGCCGACGCTGACTGACGTCGCGGCACGGTAAAGCAATTTATTTCTGACCAAGTTCTTTTATCCTTATTTCAATGAGTTTAGAATTCATATTACTTTATTTCGATACTATCTTATGCCGCGGCACGTCGTGGCATGCACAGAGTACATTTTTAGGGACTAACCACACTTATTCGGCTCTGTTCAGCTTTTGTCCATAGAAAACGATGATTTTGTATGAGATGCGTACGCATCCGTTCATCCGCGGAAAGCTAAACGGACTCCAAACAAAATCGTTGTTTTCTATGGACAAAAGCTGAACAGAGCTGAATAAGTGTGGTTAGTCCCTTAAGTAGCATGTCGTGTCATGCTGTTTCATTCCACAGATTGCCGCAGTGTCACCGCGTCCCGCCAGCCACATAGATCACAGGATTATGACAGCTAAACTAATTACAATAAGGTTTCGGCATGCCGCGTCAAACCAAAGCGTCCTTCGGGCTGCCGAAGCACGCCGTGACGTGACGTGCCGCGACGTTGGTCAGCACCGGCTCTAGGGCTGTGATCTATCTGACCCACTGACCTATACTAAACAAGCAGGTACGCTGGACATCATAATAACGAAGATATATTTTGATTTTCGCCATTTTGGCGCTGATAGCAACGTGAGCGCCCGTGGAAGTAATATTTTTGATAGCGAGTGTTACAAAATTGCGCACTCTCATGTTAAAAATGTTCTAAATATCTCGTAATACACAAAAAAAGCCTTATTTCATGATTTAGACCTAAATCATCTGAGAAAACAAACCGACGACGGTCATTTCCGCGGCAATGTGTCGATTTTTTACTTCCTGAGATGCTCGAGCGGGGCAAAACAACTGTCATTTTTCGTCCAGTATATTCAGTCCAGCGTCACTGATCTGTATTATACAGAGGTCAGTGGTCCAGCGTACTTGTATAGGTCAGCGATCTGAAAACACGCCGACCGCGACCGGCGACATGTAAGGGACTATTCACACTTATTCAGCTTTTGCTTTTTTAGAAAACAACGATTAACAAATTCGTTGCGGATGGCACGTTTCAGTGCCATCACTTCTTTTTAAGTGTGTCATTTTGAAATCGATGATAACTCCTTCAATTAAGTTTTATGGAAGTTTTACCTGAAACCAAACTATCTTCATTTTTCACGTATGTTCGACGCCACGGCTAGAAGTTAGTGAAATTAGGCATCGCAACGAATCGGTTAATAGCGCGCGGAAAGCTAAACGGACTTCATACAAAATCGTTGTTTTCTATGGGCAAAAGCTGAACAGAGCTGAATAAGTGTGATTAGTCCCTTAGCCGTCCATCACCGACGACGGCCGAATGTTCTTAAATACACGGGCGCGGTCTCCCTCGACCGCCAGGTGCGACGGCGGCAAATAACGTTTTGGCAACCGGCGGCGTGTCGGTCGTCTCCGCGTCCATTAGCCTGTCTGATTCGAAGTGTTTGTCTTGTTTTTTCTACATGTAGACATGAGCCAAAAATCAACACAGGCACCACCGCTGGTACGAATATATAGGGGAATTTTATTGTTATGGCAGCCCCAGTGCTCTCGCTGTCATCCTGTTCTATGTTATGGGTTTTGGTTTCCGCACTTAGTCCTTCAATTGGACCATTGTGCGTGGGCCATGGCGGCCGTGCTTTTTTTTTTTGTGGATGGGAAATCATCAAATGACCGCTCCCGCTCTGGGTGGAGCAGGAGGGAGTGTGAGACTCTTACTGACTAAAACCCACCCGTGTTCCTTCCTTAGCCCTTTATGTTCCGGGGCGGCGGTAACCCTTTCGGACAATCTCGCTGCCCATGGCGGCCGTGCTGTCGTCCTGTTCTGCCTAGCCATTTTCCATCTATGTTGGGGTCGGCTTCCAGTCTATCCGGATGCAGCTGAATATCAGTATTTCATATGAAGAGACTGCTGCCTGTGGAGGCGGTCTAAGATACCCCATGGTAAGACTGGTTGTCAGACTTTTTACTCCTGTAATACCAACCACAAGGAAATAACCATCGGGGACTTTCACGCGAACAAAGTCGCAGGCAGAAGCTAGTAACTTATATCTATCGTCTTTATAAACAGCTACGCAACTGTTCTTGAAGATTACAGAAAAATTAAAGACAAAAATAGTATTACCATAATTTTATTGTATTGAAGTAAGCCTATATACATTCCCGTAACGTACAAAAAAATTCTATCGTCGACCTCGACCTTTGGATTCTTCAGTTTTTGAGTGTGCGAGCGAAAGGCGACTACATCTATCTCACTCCCGCTCGTGTGGAGAGTTATCGGAGACTTAAAGCTAGGAAGTTAACATAACTTGACTGGACTCAGAAGCTTTACATAGTCAGCTCCTGCAAAAAGAGAGAAGTAAAGAATTAGTATTGCATTAAAACATCACCATCCTCTTGAGCTTCGCTTCGCCGCAGTCGGGTTTATAAAAAGGAGCAGTTTTTTCAGTGTCTAAAAAGGGTCAAGATTGGGGGGTGGTCAATCTCCTCATAAGACTCAGAGCCTTTCCAAAGCTCTGAGGAGTCTTAAGTCGGTTTAGGCCTGCTGAAGGTTCTGCATGTCTGTTTAAGGATGAGAACGATGGTAACCAGTGCCAATATGCTTCTCAGCACCAACAAGCGCTTGTCGGCGCTAGCAGTATTCATTTTTGCCAAACCAGTACAGTACAGTGTACAGTAGCAAGCTCATTGGTCACATTCCATAATTATGAAGCTACGTTTCGTAATTTGACCAATGAAAATACGTGGGGCCACGGCGTCTGCTGTTAGCATGTGTTGCGGCCTTAATAATAATAATAATAACAGCCTAAAAGTGTCCCACAAGCACCTCTTCTCCCACAGAGACGGCAAAGCAAAGACAAGTATTGATCATCACAATTGCTTAAGAGACTTTAACTCGCTCGCACGATACTGCTCGCGGACTGAGAGCGAGACAGAGTGCGGTGCTAGGCGGCAGGCAGCGCCAATAGTTTAGGTATTTGCTTTTTACGGTGAAAATAATGGTAATTAAAAAAAAGGAAATAACATAAGACCTGCTTTATAGTTAGTTCGGTTAGTATACAAAGTTTCATGTTCTAATTTGAAGTATTTTTTGAATACCAGCGGTTTATTGTTCGGTTTAGAGGTAACTTTGAAATTTTTTTCTATCGAGAAAATTTTATGAAATCGTGTTTTCGTCTAACATAAGACCTAACATTAATCCTCAACTTTACCATATATTTATTTCAAAATTAATGCTGCAGTATTTTCGACATAACGGAGGATCATGCTAAGCCATTTGAGGTAGTATAGGCCCTTAAGATGGGTTGGCAATTTCAACCTTATATTAACTATGAGTCCAGGTTCCCCAGGATTTTCTTCCTTTACCGATGTCAGGAATGTACAAGATAAACTTAGATAATTAGATAAAATGTGTACATACCATAATAGCATTGACGATATCTGATTGATTGTTCCGGAGCGCGCGCACAGCCCGCGCTCGCGACACGTTGGCTTGGGACATGACTATCTCCACGTCTTTCTCGTCCACTCCAGTTTCATCAACGCCTTCCTCATCTTCTTCCTCTGCTATGGGTGCTACGGTCTGGAGGGTATAAAAAAAGTAGGTTAAGAATTTGGTGGATAATGTTAACGAATCTATACTAATAATAAAGTTTGAGCGGCGCTAATCTCTATGAAGTCACCGGTCAGATTTGAAAATTTTTGTTGTAGTTGATAGCCCAATTCTTGAGGAAAGCTATAGGCTAATTAACATCACGCTATGACCCTTACGAGAAAAAAAAAAGACAAAGAACGCTAAGCGAAAACGCACTATTACTTATAGTGCGGGCAGACGATGCCATGTGACGGGTTAAATGGGGGGAACAAGAAATATCACGCGTGGAAGTCGCGGGTAGAAGCTAGTATTAAACAAAAAAGGCTCAGACCTATTCTGCCGTCATAACGAAAAAGGGCTCAACTAGCATTTTCTCTTAAAAATTTATAAAAAAAAACTGGCAGATGCGCGTTTTTTTCTGATTCCGAATATGTATTTATAACTCAATTTTGTAAAAAATGTTAGAAAGAAAGAAAGAAAAAGTATTTATTGCGACTCGTACAGGAGAACCACAAACTAAACTAAACACAGTCTAAATTAAAATACCAAATTATATAAAAAAATAATTTAAAACATTAACAAAAAGAAAAATGAAACAGAAAGTCCTATACGAGGCCAAAAGGCTCCTATCTCAGCATGATGATGCGGTATTTAAAAATAAATTTCGCAGCGCTGGTATTCTGATAGGGCCCATGTTAGTTTGTCCCTTTGTCGTTATGGCGGCAGTATTTTTATGGTGATGTCATTTTGCTGTGTGTTTGCACATTGACATATCAATTTTTATATTTCTAGTATAAGATGACCTCTCATTATACGTAAAGTTCAGCACGATGTGTTGTCGTGTGCATGTTAGTATTTTTGTCACGCACGACCGCGATACCGAAGAATTCAGTAGTCATAGTTCGCGGCAAACTTTTTGGCGGCTCTGAAGTGCGGTACTCGCTGCGCAGTACCTAGGGTTGCCAACTTTCGAGTACCAACACGGGAGAATTTTAAAAAATCGAGTAGAGGAGGGAGTTGAAAGAATCTCAATCATTTATTACTTTTTAAATTTATATTTACTTTGCTATCGAGCAGCATCTATAAATTGACGGTTTTTTTACAACAAAATCATAAAAGTTTTACATGAAAAATCGAAGTTTGTTAGTATTTGTAACTCTGCTTTTACTAAAGAAATATTTTTCGGTTTCTTTTCTAGCTCCATACTTGTTCCATCATGCTGAATACGCGATCGCAAGAAGCATTAGAGACAGGAATGGAAAGAACAAAATGGGACAATTCTTTTTTTCAGAAGCGACGTTCTAGCGGCGTATGCATAATATATAATTTTAGAAAAACCGGAGAAATTATTGCACCCCGGGAGGTCGGGGGGTTAACCATTATTACCGGAGTCTCCCGGGCAAACCGGGAGGGTTGGCAACGCTAGCAGTACCTCACCCCTCACCCCCACTGACAGGTGAATTTGTTACTGCGCAGCGACTCTCCTCATATTCCGAACCGCCATAAAGTTTGAATTAGACTGTAACTTTCGAGTAATAATCGAGATTCCTAATGTTTTGGACACTTCAGACACAGCCAAGGTAGATTTCATTATAAATCAAAAGTATTGTTTTTGTATCATCATTAGTGTCCATCTGTGTCTTCTATGATGATGGCATATAATAGAGATGGTTAGAAGACACGCTTCATCAATCCCAAATTAATTGGGATAAGTACAAGAGAATGATGATTAGTGTCCAAGATTGAATTTAAATTGGAAACCAACTTGCTAAATATACATTTTGTATGTTTTAAAGAAGTACTTTCAAAGTTATTTTCTATCAAAGGAAGGATTAATGATCTAGTTGAAATAAATTATTTTAATTTGACCTTTTTTTTGAGCTGCTGAGGAAAGGCCTCTCCCAAATTCTTCCGGGCATCCTTTTCTAGAGCCACCTTGATCCAAACTTTGCGATACGCGTCTGGGTTGTTTCGCCAACTATTCCTGGGCTGGCCTCGTATTGCTAAAATTAAAAATATCATCTAAAACATACCGTGCCCGCTGCAGCAGCATCGTTGCCGGCAGCAGCGCTCTCTGGAGCCTTGAACCTCTCAGCAGCAGCCATGGTAGCCTGTTGGGACAGGTCCTCAATCTTGGCTTCTCCAAACACGATGTAGGTGTCTGAGTGAGGGTTTTTGTATACATCTGGGGAGTTGATCACAAACAGGATGTTTTTGGACTTCCTGATTGTGACTCTGTTTACACCCTGGACCTGAAAGAGTGATTGAAAAATGTAAACAACACTGTTTTTAAGAATCAATTGGATCTGTTTTTTTTAAAGTGCAATCTGAATCAAGGTTTATGTGAACAGCAATGGAAGTTGAGGATCTAAATAATTATAATTGACACATAAGCCAGAAAACACGAGGGGTAATTGCGTGACACACTAACAGGATATGGCTTTAATTTTGACAACTCAACAACATTCATTGCACTATTTACATTGTTGAGCAGACAAAATTTTCAAACATATGAAGCAATGGGTTAGCAATATCCTTTAAAATTATTCAGATTGTAATTGATAGCATGTTACACAATTATTGCTGAAACGTTTTTATCAGCTGTGCTATAGTTGAATGGACTGGCATAAAGCCGGAGTCTGGATTAATAGGCTTATTAAATAAATCCTCATCCCAGTCGTCAAGTCCAACCCCCGCTACACAAAGGTCATACCGTAAAACGGTATTTCTTAACCCCAAGCCCCGTGCCCCCCTTTCCCCAGGATATAATAAGCAAGCTCATCAAGCACTTATCCACAATTACTCTTTTTCCCCCTCCAATAATGGCTGTGCCTTCCCAGCGGAAGTTGCCGAGCCAATGATATATAGACAGGAGGACAGCTCGAAGAACATATTAGAATTAATCACAAATATGTTAATGACTGTTCTTACAAACCGTACCCAATCACTACCTGACCACGTTGCCGTAAAATTGACCTCCATCCTAAATTTCATTCACGATGTTCCATCCCCTGACATTCCTCCAATGGAACGTGAGGAGTATTACTCCCAGGAAGCCTGACCTTTCATTTTTAATAAACAAATATAAGCCATCTGTCTGTGCCATTGCTGAGACATGGCTTTTACCTGAAAGTAATTTCAGGATGCCATGTTTCGGTAGTGTTCGCAGTGACAGACCTGATGGATATGGGGGATGTGCTTTGCTCATCAATAGCAAGGTATCATTTTCCCCGATTCCTCTACCCTTTGTTGGCGATAACATAAATGTTGTTGCTGTTAAGGCTGAGGATATAAATATTTTTTCCTTTTATATTGCGCACCCACAACTCGAATATCTTTCGGTAATTAGAAATTTGTTATGCAGTGCTAGCGGTCCAATACTTGTTATGGGTGATTTTAATTGTCACCATTATCGTTGGGGATCAGATACTTGCGATAACTTTGGCATTGGCTTGTTAGATATATTGGATGATCTGGATCTCTGTGTCATCAACGACGGCAGTGCTACACGCAGGGCTACACCAGGGCAGAGTAATAGTTGTGTTGACTTGACGTTCTGTTCGTCCAATATATCTAGCCTACTCATTTGGCGTCGCTTGGATATGACTCATGGAAGTGACCACTACCCCATCATGATCGAATTCCCTTCTAAAAATATTCCCAAAAAAGTCTCCCCTCCCCTTTTAAAATATCGACTTGACTCAGGAGATTGGGATCTATATTCCAAAATCTTAGACTTAAGAGTATCTTCCCTTCCAAAAGTCGACGGGGATAATGCCCAGGAATGTTTTTTATCCTTTTCCTCTACTGTCTCTGCTACAGCAGAAGACTGTTTCCCTCCCAAAAAACCCCAATCCGACCGCATCCCTTCTCCGCCATGGTGGGATAGGGAATGTACTGACATGGTCGGGGCCAGGAATGCGGCTGAAGAGACTGTTAACTGTGATATGAACCTGGAAAACCTCATGGCTTTCAAGCGAATATTGGCTAAGTCCAGGAAAGTACTTAAAAAGAAAAAACGAGAAGGTTGGTCAAGATATTGCTATTCGCTGAGTCCATCCACTCCGGTTTCGATGGTATGGCGGAAAGTAAAGCTTTTTAGGAGTAGTTTAGCACCCACCTCTCCGAACAATATCTCAGAAGAACTGGGGTACCAGTTTTTCTCCAAAATCGCTCCAGCTTATGTTCCGAGTGTAGAGGACAGCTGTGTTGGCATCAATGATGTAGACAACACTAGCGATCCAATGAACAGACCATTTAGCTTGGAAGAATTAAAAACTGTCCTATCCCGTGTTAAGGACTCCGCCCCAGGGGTGGATGGATTCCCTTACTCCTTTATCGTCAAAGCTGGACCAAAAACCCACCAATACTACTTGGACTTGGCTAATTTTTGCTTTACTTCCGGATATATTCCCTCAGAATGGAAGGTTCAAGTTGTCATTCCGATATTAAAACCTGGCAAAGATCCTAGTGATCATTGTTCATATAGACCCATCGCTTTATCGTCCATACTAATTAAACTCTTAGAACACCTAGTCAAGAATCGTCTAGAGTGGTTGGTGGAGAATGGGAGACTGCTTCCGGCGACTCAGTTCGGCTTCAGGAAAGGTTTGGGCACAGCTGATAGTGTAGGTATCCTCACGTCAGCGGTCCGGCTGGCCCTTAGCAGGAATGAGTCTGTGGTGGCCGTTTTCCTGGATATATCAGCTGCTTATGATTCGGTCCTCCTCCCTGTTCTCAGGCAAAAGCTGCACGAGCTGAGAATCCCGGCTAGGATATCTCGTATCATTGGTAGCATCTTCGCCAATCGCGTCATCCAATTAAGAATCCCTGGGGTCGACTCTGAACAAAGAACAGTATGGAGAGGGTTACCTCAAGGATCTGTTCTGAGTCCCCCATTATACAACATATATACAGCGAATTTGTCCTCATCTCTAAATTATGACTGCAAAATTCTTCAGTATGCTGACGATATTGCATTACTGGTCACTGGCAATTCCATACAGGATGCTGCTCTATCAATGAATGTCTCTCTGTCCTCACTAAACCAATGGCTCCTTGATCACGGGTTATCTTTAGGTGCTCCAAAGAGTACAGCGGTCATTTTTACCCGCAAGCGTTCTGTTCCACAAGTAGATATTAATATTGATGGACAAATCATTCCAGTCAAGGATAAGGCTAGGTTCCTGGGAGTAACGTTAGACTCGAGATTGTCTGGGATTGACCATATTAATAACACCGTCAAAAAGTGTGAACGTTCCGTGTCAGTCCTTAAGGCTTTGGCCGGGGTGTGGTGGGGGGCTCACCCCTACACCCTTAAACTGGTCTACAACGCGTTAATCAGGAGCGCTTTGGATTATTGTTGCTTTCTAATTGAGCCTTGCAACAAAGAAGCGCTCAAGAAATTAGACAGCATCCAGGCCAAATGCCTGAGAATAGTTGTTGGAGCTATGAGATCCTCTCCCATAAATGCGCTTCAAGTCGAATGTGCAGAACCGCCCTTGTACCTAAGAAGACAGTATTTGGCAGATCGCTTCCTGTCTAAAGTATTCCCCCTTTCATCCCATCCTTTACTCCCAATTTTAGAGCAAATCGACCTCTCCTTCAATAACTCTCCATATTGGAACAATAAAATAGTTCCCCTATTGATAAACAGATATAGAGAGCTTAAACACCTCTCTTCGCCTGTTTGTAAATATCAAATCCTCCCCGTCTTTTCCACTGCATATGAAACGATTCACTTTGAACCAAAAGCCGTTTTGGGACTAGGTATTTCAAAGAATTCCCAAAACGCAAGACGAGACTTCGAGTTAGCCGTCAAACGATACTGGGAAGGTTGGAACTATTTCTTCACTGATGCATCAAAACTATCAGAAACAGAATGTACAGGAGTAGCAGTATATTTCCAAAATTCTAAAATTGCCCTACTTTTTCAATGTCCACCAGAAGCATCAGTTTTTACAGGAGAGTGTATTGGCATTTTAGAAGCCATACACTATATAAAATCACATAAAATAGCTAAAGCAGTAATTTTTTCAGATTCGCGTAGTAGTATTGAGGCCCTAAAACAAAATCAACTCCATAGTAAAATCCACAGTAATATCATAGTAGAAATTAAGAGCCTGTTATTTGACTGTTCCCAAAACGGCTTGGACATCGAGATAGCCTGGATTCCTGGTCACTCGGATATTGTTGGCAATGAGTGCGCTGACTCGTTAGCAAAGTATGCCACGTCAAACCCGGCTGATCGAAAGCACTACGTAGCTCATAACTACGATTTGCGAAATGGTGCCAAAGCCAAATTGTTCGTCTCGTGGACAAAAAAGTGGAACGAGACCTCAAAAACCAAGGGTGCCTACTATGCAGCTATACAGCCCGACATCCAACGGAAACCTTGGTTTTTTAAATACCCGAAATTGGCCAAAAGAACTGTTTCTTCGCTTTGCAGATTGAGACTTGGACACTGTTGTAGCCCAGTGTTTCTGAATAAGATCCATGTTAGGGATAATTCTCTTTGTGAATGCGGTCTTGCGGATGGTACTTTGGACCATATATTTTTCTCCTGTTCCTTGAACACCAAATCCTTTGACCTTTATAATAAAATTTCTAAATGTAACATTCCTCTCCCAACTAACTTTCATATCCTCCTAAGCCACTTCTGTCCCAAAATTATTAATATTTTAACAACTTTTATAAATGAAAATGACATAAAATTGTAATGGTGCGTAATTGTGTAAATAATATGTAATAAAATAATGTCTTTGTGCTGTACCCTATTTTAGAATATTTATGTTCTACTAACCCTTGTCCTCGTCTTTTCAGCGACTAACAAAAACTGTAGACCTACCACAAAGTACAAAGTCGACGGCCCGCCACCACGCTGCCGTCAATACGCGACACTGGCAGAATAGTCGACATCGGCTCAATTGCCAAAGAAGGAAAAAAAAAAAAAAAAAAAAAAAATAGTTGAATGTTTGTAGCTGCGGTCATATTGTCACATGATAATGTGAAATGAATGTCGATAGGAAACCACTAACAAAAACTTATTAGCATAATTTTGATTGTACTTTAGTTTTATCGAAGACCAATAAAATGTCTGTCCATAATGTATATGCATAAATAGCACTAAATTTTTTTGAAAAGTGCATGTAATATGGCAAGTTTTAGCACATATTATTTGTGATTCCCTCCTAGAGTAGGAGGACCTAATCTATCTTTTTTATGGGAATGGCATCTTGCACCTTTTCAACCTAGGAGGTTGTCATGAGCTTAACCAGACTTGCCTGTGGGTGCCTCAATAAATTAAGGCCTCCAACCAGGATTTAAAAACTAAGCAACTTCACTCTAAGAGCACCTCCTGCAGGGTAAGGGCTTCGGCTTAGGGCGTCGCTGGGAGAGCAGCAAGGGACAAGCTGGATCGGATTATGACGTCATCTGACAAATGTAACATTTATAGTTATTTTTATCAACTTAGGAAATAATACTTACAGGCTTAAGTCCAAGTTTGCTCATGATCTTGCGCGCCTTCTTCTCACCGCGAGACTGTTTCGCCTTCGACACGATGTCGATACCAGCGATTGGGTTAGCAATGCCTCCAGTGCCTGGTGCACCTGTTAATTAAAAATATTTTTTAAAGACTTTTTAGATTTCTGAAAGTTGTACCTGACAAGATCGAACTACATTGCAACCAAAAAAAGAAATTAAGGACCTCATTTGCAGCAGGATTGTCCGAAAGGGTTACCGCTACCCCGGAACACAGAGGGCTAAGGAAGGAACACGGGTGGGTTTTAGTCAGTAAGAGTCTGACACTCCCTTCTGCTCCACCCAGAGCGGGAGGGGTCATTTGATGATTTCCCATGCACGAAAAAAAAAAAAGGACCTAATTTAACTGAGGTACACAAAGCCGTTTATACTGTGAATTCAAGTACCTACAGATAATACTCATATTGTGTTCAGGTTAAAAGGGTGCTAACTATCTAATATATAAAATTCTCGTGTCACAGTGTTAGTTACCATACTCCTCCGAAACGGCTCAACCGATTTTTATGAAATTTTGTGTGCATATCGGTAAGTCTGAGAATCGACTACTATCTATTTTTTTATTTTTGCAAAACGACGTTTGCGGGGTCAGCTAGTTCTACTATAAAAGAACAAGACATTAAGTAACACCCAGCTTAGCATAATCAGCTTTTAATGTTCCCACTGCTGGGACACAGCACTCCTCTCTTCAGGAGGGAGTGGGCTGGAGTCTGCTACACAGACTGGTTTACAACTATGTTATCCTTCACCGTTTTGAGAACTGTGGTGAAAGTACAAACCCACAACCTACAGGGGCCGATACCATTGGGCCACAACTAAGTAATACCCACAGCATTAGAATTTAGTATTTAGACATGGAATTCTTCAAATAAACTTGGCCCTTTTATTTATTCTTTAAAATCTAGTATAATACTTTCTAGGTAAAGTATTTCATGTTTTGGACACCTCAGACACAGCCAAGGTAGATTTCATAAAATATCAAAAGTATCATTCATTTATCATCATTGGTGTCCAAACTGCAAGCATTTCTATCAAATAAACCAATTACAGGCACTTTTGAATTGTCAAGGGGTGGGTCAGTTAGAAAAATAAAGCTAGTTGTGGTGTTCAAAAAAAGGTTCCTAAGAAGAATGGGCAAGAAAACAGTCAATTTGACTCATTTGCAATGCATTGGTTTTATTGTTGATGGATTTTTATTGTAGAGAAGTCAACCCAAAAAAGGTAATATTCTTTTTAAACATATTATTACAAACAAGTCTGAAATATAACATTATAAGTATGGGTAGCATGGTTATAAGAAAACAGATAGAGCTTCATATTTTATCTTACCAGCATCTTCCAATTCTGGGATAGTGTCATCGGAGTCGCTGTCCGAGGAGGCAGTCTCCTCCTTGCGCTTCTCAGTCATGGAGGCGGTGGCCTTGTCCAGCTCGGTCAGTTCTGGCATCTTGGTATCTGTGCTAGATGTTATCTTGCGTTACGGAAGAATTCCTGTTGAGAAAGATAGAAAAACATGGTTTAGATAAATAATTATCAATATCATTGTTTTGATACACCTTCGGTCAGATTTGCAGTAGCTCCAAGCAAAATACTTGTATTCAGCTGCATTCGGTGAGACTGGAAACTGGCCCAAAAATAGTGTTGGGAAAAAGACAGGATGGTTTTTGTGTTACACCTTTCAGTTTCTATTTTCTAATTTTAAGGTAATTTTTATGATTTCTTAAGTATTTTAGTCAACCCTAGTCTATGAATAATAAAAGTCAAGTAATGTAATGCAAGCTCAAAAATGGCACCATGCAAATGTTTACCGCGGTGGGCATTGCCGAAAAGGTCACAGCACACCAGAACCAATCACGGCTCTTGCCTGGATACAACGCTTTACGTGAACGCAGCTGATTGGCTTATTTGCATGTGTTCTTTCGTTCGAACACTCAAGGTATTTTGTCAATGTAGTGAAGTTTGGAGCCGAATTTCTCATTGATTTTGTTCACAGTTAAGCTTCCTGACTTTTTATTATTCGTAGACCCTAATACAATCTACTATGAAAGAGGTGTTTCATCAGGAGTGGACCTTTTAGAGCTAAAATGAGTATGAATCAAGATAGACATTTGATTTGATTAGGTTCTCAGAAATGGGATAGACAGTCCATATCCACATAGCTCCATGTAAAATACTGGCATTCAGCTGCATTAGGTTAGACTGGAAACCGACTCTCCAACATAGTAAGGACAAAGCTAGGCAGATCCATGAAAGGTTCTCAGAAATCAATTAACTAGGCCTTTTATTTTGGACATATTTATTATATTAGTTCCAGTTCACTTAAGACCACTGGATTTATGGCCACTCTAGAGTATCCAAAAATACTGTATTCTACTAATTATACATAATCTAATGGAAAGGCAGTAGAGTATCAGATTACTCTGTTATACTACACACAAAGTAAAAAAAACACTTATTTATACAAAAAATTCAATTAAATGAGGTTTCAAGTTACACATTCCAGAGTGATTGTCTATGCACTTAAAAATCAATAACTCCATGGAGCATGGAGTAAAACAAGACTGTAAAATAAAGACTAGTGCTACAATACAATTTAGTTTCTGGTGTGTAATATATTCTTAGATTTCAGTCATTTGCATTAAAATGAAAACTTAGATTCCAAAGTATGTCATACAAGCCACAACAACAGTTTTTTAAGTAGCTAGACCATAAAATGTCGTAGCTATGTAAGTCTCCAACTCTCCAGTGCGCAAATGCATAACTAAACTACAACTTTAAGTACTATCTGTGGAACACTGCACTTCCAATCATCAATATTGCTGGGAAATTGACTTTATTAGAGCACAGTAGCGATAGAGCTGTTCAAGAAGTTCTAATCACCAAGTTTCAGGAAATCACCGGAAAACTAACCAAGTTGTGGTGGACTAAAATGGCATGAATACATGACCGTGTGCTGCATTAGTAAAATTTCTTAGTAAAGAGCTCCGATTTACAGCGTTCACACTTTCATTGTATTGTATTGTGAAATACAAGTCATTTATAAACACATAGTATCACTAGAAACGATGAATATTAGAACACTTGTGGGAAAATTATATGGGCGCGGGTTTCGCTAATACACCGAACAAAAATATTGAAATATCAACGCAAATGTGTCGCGATTACACCTCTGTACACTATAACATTTTAATGATACACTTAAACACTAAGATTTCTATAAATACTATGGATTAATTACCTTTATTTAGGAATAATTAGAACCGAGGAATCAGCGAAGATTCACTTCAATTTGACAAGAGCGGACGGAAAGGGAATTTTGACAACAGATAAAATATTATTAAAATTCCCGGCAATTTCTGTGTATCCGATCAGAATGTTCGTTGGGCCACAAAATGGATTAATGCAGCTGAGATTGAGATGAGAATGTGTGTGTGGTGTTACACGAATGGATAGAATAAGAAATGAGTATTCTCCTATTTCACCAAAGTGCGAGTTGGTCGACATGAATGTGTATCCTACAATTCCTGCATTCCTGTCTATTCTTTAGACTCGATCTTTACAAGGCTCAGGAGTCCAAATTCAAGGTTTGCCAAAAAGTGATGTAGCGTAGCATTGTATAAATAATAAACTCACCAATTTGCTACACCAATACACTCCGAGACAAGTATCGCCGATGTCGGCAACTCGGCAATAAGTCTGCAAGACTGAAATGGGACTGGGTGTTAGGAGTATTTTGTATAAAAAAGTACTCTGTGGAGTATGTCTTCTGTGACTGGGTCGGTCATACGGATACCCATAGGGTACATCACGGGCGGCGTCACAGAGGCAGGCCTAAAAAAAGCTGGCGTGACGATTTGGACTCGTTTCTGACTGATTGGCCGGAGAAGGCACAACCAACAGAACTGGACAAGAATGGAGAAGACCTTTGCCCAGAAGTGGGACAAATTATTATTTGAAAGAAATGGTTTCTAAAAAGTTGTGTGGATATTGGTAAGGGCATGTAATGCGGACTCGGGGAGGAATGAAGAAAATATCGCGAGGACAGTTTTGAGTATGAATATTGAACAGTGGAGGCACAAAATACAGGGAGTACAGAAGTCAATCACATGTATGTACAGAGGCCAGCACATCAAGCTACCCCAATCTGTCAGATTTTCCCAATTGAATATGAACCTTATTCTTTTGTACAGACGCCAGCAGGTCAACCTACCCCAATCTGTCAAATTTCTTTGATAGATTTTCAACGTTAGAACAAAGGAAATAAGGTTCATATTCAATTGGGAAAATCTGACAGATTGGGGTAGCTTGATGTGCTGGCCTCTGTACTAAAGTTGAACATCTATCAAAGAAAGACAGATTGGGGTAGGTTGACCTGCTGGCGCCTGTACTTCACTTTTCATACATAAGCTTGGTGGTCGCGCTAGGGTTGTCAACCTTGGCCTAAGCACAAAAAACTATCGTGGTAGGCACTCGTATCTAGTTGTTTGATTTATTGTTGAGCTTATTCTAAAATATTAAATCAAAACAATAAACATAGTATTACAATACAAAAAATTTACAGAACAAAACATATAAAATTATATATTTGTCAATTTTCACTATCTAAAATCCCTAATAACTTTTACAGGGATTACCCTATTTACACAATTTATTTTGCCCTATCCGTTTTAGACCTAAACCTATCAAATGTCACTAAAAACAACACAATATTTACACAAACAAAAAATCATATTTTCAAAGATTGACTTCTGTCTTAGAGCATTAAACCAACCGGAGACGCAACGAGCACTAATATTTAAGCGAATAAGTCTGTCACTTTCATCGCGGGGGACGAGGCAACGCACACAAATAGTTATAACACACTAATGCATTTTCGATCGCGTTGTTACTCACGCACACGAAAAAATTATCGAACACAAGCATATACTATTCGCACACATGTACTAACTCACACAGAGACGCCCTGTCAGGATACGGCATGACGTCATTTTTGTGTAAGCGATGAAAGTGCTTGACACTATCGATATTTTGCTGTCGATGAGTTCAGCCAATAGTTGTGATAAAAAAGGCTCTTCTTTATTTAATTGTTTTTTCATATTTACTTATCAAATTGATCTTCAATGCAGATCAATTCTTTTTAAGTAACATAGGATTTAGATTTTAAAGTTAGTCTATAAGGATTCATTGCCACGGTACAAGAACTGCCGGTCGATTCTGTAAAAATCTCACCATGAAAACTTAGGTGAAGTGAGTTTGTTTTATCTAGGAATTGACACTATTGACAGCTCACTCCACGCTCACTTCACCTGAGTTTTCACGGTAAGATTTTCACAGAATATCATCGCTGCCTCGATGGTCTAGTGTTCGCAAGGATGAATGCTGAACACGACGTTCTGAGTTCAATACCTGGGTCGGGCAGTGTTATTGGTTTTTTTATTAGGAATTTCTCAGTAGCAGCACGGAGTCTCTTGATATTAGATTGTATTCTAGAACGTGAAGCTTCAAAATGCTGTGAGCAAATTGTACTAGTACGTTTAGGAGTCCACGAAACATGATTTGCTCAAGCCCAAATCCAAAAATCCCGAGTCATTGCATCTTTTGGAAATCTGAAAAATTAATAGAATAACACAGGGACTGAATTACCCAAAAATAAAGGTACCTTTAAATTTGGGTATGACGTCATACCGTTAAATAACGATAACCGAAATATAACGATATCGTTATTTTTAAAGTAGCCGTATTTTAAGGTACGAAATTCATACCGGTATATTTCAGTAGAAGTAACATAACTTTTTTAATAATATCAGTACCAATACCTTAACCTTTTTAAATAAGGGTTTCTTTGACACACCGCCTCGCCACTCTGTCTGTTTCTGTCGTTAGCGATTGTTAAATCACTCCATGTCCTTCACGCGCTAACTGCCTACCACTAGTACAACAAATATAAGGTCAAGTTGCAGCAAGTTGTTGTAGACACCCCCGTGCACCCGCGCCGCGCCGTCACCATGTTTTTCGGTACCGAAATCGTATAACGGTTAAATAACAATTTATCCTAACCTTTATTTATATGGGTACCGGTATAGCTCAACCTCTATTTTGAATCGGTACCGTTATATTTTTGAGGTATCTTAACCTTTAACCGTAACCGCTTTCAGTCCCTGGAATAACGTACTCATAAAGTCGATATCGATATTTGTTTCTATGCTGTCACAGCCCTCATTTTGCTACAGTGTGGCCTGTTTTTAAATATAAAAATTGCGTATTTTCGGGATAACTTGACCCGTAAATATTTTATAGTAATGAAGAATAAAGATATGAGAAAATTGTAAGAGATTTGTGGAACTTAAGTTTGATATCATTAATCAATTATTTGATAATAAATAGCAATTTTTTAAAGGCTTTAGTAAAAAAATCATATAAAGTAACAAAATAAGTTGTAAACAGTAATAAGAATAACAAATGCGAAATAGAAGTTTGAAATAATTGTCAATATTTATAAATTACGACTTTAAAAATTACTCTAAATTAGGTCTTGTACAATTTAGTGGCAACATTCATTGACCGACAATATTTTTTGGTTTTTTGCAAATTTATTGCATTTTATGTTATTATTAGGACAAAATAATACTTATAGATAGAAAGTAAGGTTATCCTTTTGTTTACTAGATGTTTCCGATCTATTTTTACACGAAAAAACACTGCAATTCGGCATTTTTCTCTTACGTTCGTTCCGCGTTAGTGTGATTTGCCGCGTTAGTGTGATGACGTGAATTGACGTGGAACGCGCGGCAACTAGTTTTATATGACTGCTATGACCGGCGGTCTCGTACCTTTGGCAGCGGGGAACGCCTGACAATGGCGTCTCCGGTTGGTTTCATGCTATAGGACTTCTGTACTCTCAGTATTTTGTGGTGGAGGGCTATGAGTAGGGGAAGACCAAAGTAAGATGGATGGACTGTGTAAAAGATGATATAGCTAAAAAGGGAGTGACTACAAAGATAACGATTAATAGAGAATTATGGAAGGGAAAGACGTTGCGCCGACGCCAAATAAATAGGGACAATAGTAAGGGCAGGAGGATGATGATGATTATGATTGACTGATTGTGTGTTGATTGTGTATCCGAACGTTTTCATCATTTAATCATTTTTTACTTTTGGCAACTTATGATGATGTGTCATCCATCAGTGGTGATGCCGTAATAAAATTGAATCGATATCGATAAATTACATTACTAACACATTATCCAAGTTTATCCAACAGAGCGAAGATAAAGGTTTTTATTTTTATACTATGCATTTGCAATGAATGGCTATCGTTTGACAACTTATCGATTGCACCTAGCTTCGAAATCCGAGTTCACAATAATTCACTTTACCCAATGGATGTTGTTGAACTGCGTCTGCCAAAATGAAAAGATTACCTATTAGTAATTTGTTAAACTGTTAATCAGCGGAAATTGAATTGTAACTGAATAAGTTCATGACATTGAGCGTTTCCACAAAATTTATCGATATCGGTGGTAGTTCCAGTAGTATTCAAATACCCCCTATCTTCATAAATGTCAAGTTGTTAAATCACTCGCGTTCATTTCATTCCGATTCCGCTCGAAGGCGGCGCTATTCGTTCTGGCCAGTTTTTGTTAATTTCCATTACTTTTCATCAAAATTACTGTTGTTGTAAATACGTCACGCGGTCACGAAGTGTCGATTACAAATAAATATTCATTGAGAGTGATTGTGTCGAAAACATGTCGTTAATTGTGCAGTGATTTAGTGTTTTTATTAACTCACCAATATCAAGTCCAAAGTGCGTGTTGTTTTTAAATTAATATTTTGTGTTTGTGGTCACAATTGATACGTGCCAAAGCCCAAAAATGTCTTTGGAAGAGAAATTCAACGCTGCGGTAAATGTGATCCGGAGTTTGCCGAAGAGCGGTGAGCTTTTTTTTTTTAATTTTTTTTCATGGCTTTTTTATTTTATCGATTGCTCCGTTACATCTGCTGTAAGATATTACATAAATTTAGCGCGGTTAATCTTTTTTTAATGATACCAGAAACGAGATGTGTTGCAATCGGCTAATAATATGCGTGTCGTACATTGTATGGTAATGTAAACATGGTAGGCCAGTCGTTAGTTGCTATGGACATCGTTGACACATAATTGGTTTCTTTTTCAATAACTTTGTTATGGTTTTGATAACTACTTGGGCATGTTCTGGTTGATTAATCAATTACTGACTGTCATTCTTTGCATTCCAGTGCAAAGAATGACATGTTCAATCTACTGATAAGAAATTCCAATCTGTACATCTATACAAGCGTGTGTCAGCTTTTTACTAAATGCAAAGTGTGCTAACTTATATCAATTTTTGAAATATTTGTCCATTTGTTACGGCTGATCATCTCCGAAGCAGCTGGACCCATTGTGACAGGACTTTCACTGGCAGATAGCTGATGTTCTAAAATAATGTCACTTAAACAAATTCGCAGGCAACTGCTAGTTTTTAATAAAATTTATTTATTTAAATTGATCACACACATAAAAGGCACTTTTAAAAGTCAAAAGGACAGTGCCCATTTTGTTAGGAGTTTTGGGCCCCTAAAAAACTTCGCATGTCACGGTGGTTTTAACTTGGTTTTGTAGACCTAGAATTACCTTTTCATACCCTGAAATCGATTTTCAATTATTCACCCTAGTTTAAGAGAAATCTTATTTTTTCTGATGCTGAAATTGAGGTTGTAAAACAAGTTTTTTTTTTGTTTTAAACATATTTGAAATTAAAATAATAATATTGTTTAAGTATTAATATTGATTCCTGAATTTAGAAAACACTACATAACTTTTGCTCTAGCTAGATATTATGTAGGTTAAGTACTTGTGCTTAAAAATATCCCTTGCGGTGCCGTACCAGCAGACAGCGTTAAGTTGTGCCCTCACCACTAAGTAGGTAGTGTTGTTAAAAATAAATACTTACCTACGACTAAAGCCTCAGGTTAGAGGAACTCAGAGCTAAGTTACAACAACCGAACGGATCCATCTCAAGTCAAGTTAAGCTATCTATGGCTGCTTACTTTATAAAAAAACAACAATAAATAGTAGGTAAAATATTTATTCTTCAAGGAATATATGGTCTAGAAATTGCACTGGGGCACTTATATCATTAAAAAACCCCAGCTTAAATACCACAATAGTCATAGTATGAGCGCAGCACCCTACTGTATGATTTCCCACTAAGCAACTACAATAATAAGCAATGATACTCTCTAAAGAATTTGCCCTATGTTGCTCTCTACTTATCAATAAATATGTGTAATAAATCCTGCTACTCACATGTTTCCATTTAATTCTGTCCCTAACTAGATAATAGTTTTGACCTAATATTAAGGGCAAATCTTCTATTAATTAAATGAAAGTGGAACCAGCAGTGGTAATGGAGGGGTACAAGAATCACAGCATTTGCGATGTTATCGTCCATCTTATCAGTCACTGGCGCAGACCCCACGGTGGGTCTGTTAACGCCACCAATGGCCTGGCTCTTTATTTCTCTCAATGCAGTCTCCCAACAAACTCAGTCTAAATGCAAAACCTAAAAATAAGGAAATAGTATATTTATTGTTGTTAAATCAGTTCAATCATAGTTATAATGCCACAATTAAAACACTGAGTTGGAGCTGGTGTCCAACTTAGCATAACGTTCCTTTGAGGACAGCCTTGACTAATCAAGTTCTGCGACTTGCAATCGACATGCCACAAGCAAAACATGTTGAGGTGTCCAAGAGCAAGAGATACAACGGATAGTTGTGGTTGATGATGTCCAGTTTTGTAATAATACAATAAATTCAACACAGAATGTCATCAGAGGTTAGCTAAAAAGATAACAAAAACAAATCAGTGAATTCCTAAATAGATAATACGTACATTTATTCATGTGCTCATTGCAATGGTCTAGGTTTTCTCACAGATCACCTTACACTGCCTAAAACGTTAATTTCTGTTATAGCGGAAATAATAGATATATACAGTTGACTATGACCCCTTGATTGACTAAACACAGGCATCCTAAATGTTTCTATAAGGCTTATAATGACACTTTTATACTTACCGGTATAGGTGTTACCCAGGATCTCAGAAGGATATAAGCATTGGTTTAGCTAATTGACGATACGATTTGACGTCTACGAAGATTATTATAGGCGCCAAACGTAGAGAGCAATTGACACACCGGCGAGAGAGAGGGCAGTTTATCCGACCTCTACCAGGTGTAGACATTTTTCAGGAGAAAAACAAGAGTCCAAGGCTCACTCAAAAACTAAAATAGAGTCTATTTGCTCACTTATCACTAAAACAAGAGTCCAAAGCTCATATAAACTAAATAGAGTCAATGTGCTCACTTGTAACTAAAACAGGAGTCTAAACAAATCCACTGGAGGAACGTAAACGATCAAATTGTACGAACAGAACTAAATAGTTATGCATACCAGGCATCAGTTCCCACGGGATTAATGCTCACTCAACACTCTGTTTCTAACACCTTTAAGTAGCCATGTCGCCGATTCCACTTAATACACATCTCTTTCAACAATTACTTCTAACAGCTAAGTTAATGCTTATCTGAGCTAGCTTCGTGGGAACTTCCAGAAATATGTCGTCATTGTATAGGTTATATAAACCAATAGTTCATAAGCCAGGACATTCCGTTTGCATCGCTCAAACTGAGCACATCTCCCAATTATTGTAATAATTGTAATTAAAGTTAATTTTAAACAAAATCACTGCCGTTCATATTTGACTGGCGCAGCCGGGGTCGGATAAAGTTCGCGAAAAGTTTCTTCGTTTAAAGGCACTAACATTGGCCTAGCGAATTGCTAATTGCCTGGCATTATCCGGGAACCTACACAAACAAATTTGTCATCGAGCGGCAGCACGAAGGAGATCAACACCAGCAGACGAGAATCGGCACGGGATCGAGCAGTAATTTAATGTGAGTAGACCTTTTCGCATTTATTGCCCACTCCCATGTCTATCCCTTCCTTACGTTATTTGGACCAAAAATCGCCAGTTAACGTCATTAGTTAGTTAATCAACGTCTATGGACAAGAATCGCCGTTTGCGTTGTGTATAAGTTTCTTTTCTATCTCTTCCCTACGTCATATTGGACAAGAATCGCCATTTAACGTCATTAGTTAGTTAATCAACGTTTATGGACAAGAATCGCCGTTTGCGTTGTGTATAAGTTTCTTTTATTCTATTTTATTTACTAACGTTACATCGGATAAACATCGCCGATATTTCGTTATTTGTTTGCTTTCTAAATCAAATTTAAAATTTATTAAATACTTAATTAAAACTTAGAATAGTATCAAAAGTAGAATAGTATCAATAGTATAAAATGAATCAAGTCCAGATAATCCCGAGGGAAATCCTGGGAATTATTCCTAAATTTGACGGAGATGAAAAATTATTAAATCTTTTTATTTCAAAATGTGAATATGTAATTAGAAGTTTTCACGGAGAAAACAACCCAGCGCAACAACTTTACTTTTATCATTGCCTAACAAGTAGGTTAGTTGGTAAAGCCGCAATTCTCATCAGCGAACGTGAAAATGTTTTCTCTTGGGAAGCACTGAAGGAATTGCTTGTTCAGCACTTTGGCGACCCGAGATCTGAAGCGTGTATCGCAATAGAATTAGAAAATCTTAAAATAAAACAAGGAGAGTCATTCATTGATTTCTGTCACCGCATCCAGATGGTACGAAGTTCCTTGTTATCAAAAGTTAACCTTTTACAAGACGAGGGAATTAAGGCAGCCAAAATTATAATATACAATAACACCAGCTTAAACGTATTTTTATATAATTTACCCGAAGATATGATTAGATTTGTCCGGTTAAAACAGTGTACAAATTTAGAATCCGCACTTAGCGTTGTGATGGAAGAGGTAAACTTCCAAACTCAGTACAATGCCAAGAATAAAACAAAACAATCAAATAATCAAAATAACCCGTTACAAACAAATAAAAATAACACACAGATGCAACCATCTCAATTCAAATTCGGAATTCCACAACAAAGATACAATCCTCAATTTAGACCAAATTTTATACCCGTCAGACGGTTCGGTGTGCCTAATGCCCAACAAAATGTGATCCCGAGACCGCAAAATAACCAGCAAATCAATAATAGGCTAGCAATGCCTACTCCCCAAAATCGGCAACCACAGCAGTTTCCGAACACAGTAAATAACTATAGACAATCCGGATTCTTTAGAGCCAACCCGTATCAACAGTTTCGTTTTGGAATACCCAATCAGCCAACCAATGATATACATAATTCAGACGTCTCTATGAGAACTGTGCACCAAAATAATATGCTAGATTCTTCCAACATTTTCTTTTTAAACGACGATCAGATACTTGTATTTTACCCTGAAGAGTATTTGACTCAGGATTGTATTCTCGAAGACCACACACAAGTAAATGTCTTTGAAACACCGATGACAGAAAATGTCGCATCAAACTCGACCTCCGTTGAATCTACGGAAAATTTTCAAAAACCAGCCTCTCTGGAAAAGCCGAAATAATAAATATCAACTTCGACGCTTTAACTTTTAAATTACCTCATATTGATATTCCTGAAATAAATTCAAAATTTATGATCGATACGGGTAGCACTCGATCTTTCATAAGTCCGCAAAAAGCAGAAGAATTTTTCTCATATTTTAAACAGTTTGAACCATTTGAAATAGTCAGCACACATGGTCGTAGTAGACACGATGAGGTTGCATACATTCCTTTAACAGATACCTTTCAAACGGATTTTTATCATAAATTCTATATATATAATGTTTGTAATGGATACGACGGTCTTATTGGATCTGACTTATTAAAAGAACTTGAAGCTAATATTGATATGAAAAACCAAATACTTAAGACTAAAAGTACAGAAATACCAATCCTTTATAGTCCACCTTATAAAATTACGTTGCCCCCAAGATCTGAAACACGCATTAACGTTCCAACAGATTTACAAAATGGAGTTGCTATTCTAAACTTTACAGAATTTAGTCCCGGTATTAGAATGCCCGATGCCCTAGTGACATGCACTAATTAATTTGCACCGACTATAATACAAAACTCGACAGAAAATGACACGACCATTACATTCAAAGAGCCCCTCAAAGTTTCAAACTTCAAAACTGAACTATGTGACATAAATACTTGCAGTAATGAGCTTGAAATTACTGATTTTCAGACTCAAAACTTAGAGAAATTAAGACTAAATCACTTAAATCAAGAAGAAAAATCCTGTATTTCGCAGTTATGTTTAAAATTCAAAGATATTTTTCACTGTGACCAGATTATGACCCTTTATCATTTTCTAATCAAGTAAAACATAAGATTCGCACCACTAACGAAGACCCAATATACATACGTCCTTATAGACATTCTCCTTGTGAAAATAATGAGATTCAAAACCAAGTAGAAAAACTGTTACAAAATGATGTCATACAGGAGTCACACTCTCCGTGGAGTGCCCCTGTCCACTTAGTCCCTAAAAAAATGGACGCCTCCGACGAACAAAAGTTCCGTATGGTAATAGATTATAGACGATTAAATGAAATCACTGTTGACGATAAATATCCTTTACCAAATATATCTGACCTCTTTGACAGGCTTGGAAAAGCGTCTTACTTTTCCACAATCGATTTAGCAAGTGGTTATCATCAAATTGAAATTGTAAAAGAAGACCAATCCAAAACAGCTTTCACGACACAATCAGGGCACTACGAGTTTACTAGAATGCCGTTTGGTGTAAAGACGGCACCCGCAACCTTCCAACGAGCCATGGACAATGTACTCAGAGGCCTCCAAGGGCTTCATTGTCTTGTATATCTTGATGATATAATAATTTTCTCCTCAAGCCTAACAGAACACGTGGAAAAACTAGAGAAAATCTTTGAAAGGCAAACAGACAAACTAATTTGAAAGTCACTCTTGATAAATGTGAATTTCTTAAGAAAGAAGTTCTTTACTTAGGGCACACAATCTCTGAAAACGGCCTTCAGCCTAATAATGATAAAATACGTGCAGTATTGGATTTCCCATTACCGAAAACACCTACTGAAATAAAGAGTTTCCTTGGTTTAATAGGTTATTATCGTAAATTTATCAAAGATTTTTCAAAAACCACACAACCATTGACATATTGTCTTAAAAAGAAGAATAAGATCAATATAACTAAAGAATACATTGACGCTTTCGAAAAATGTAAAGAATTATTGACCAATGCCCCGCTTTTACAATTTCCTGACTTCTCGAAACCGTTTTTACTAACCACAGATGCATCAAACTTTGCCCTTGGCGCAGTCTTATCTCAAGGACCAATCGGTAGCGATAAACCAATTGCGTTCGCTAGTAGGACACTCAACGAAGCTGAAACACGATACAGCGCAATCGAGAAAGAATTGTTAGCAGTAGTATGGGCCTGCAAACACTTTAGACCGTATTTATATGGAAAAAACGTTCATAATTCTTAGCGATCATAGACCACTCGTGTGGTTACACTCAGTTAAGGAACCCGGTAGTAGATTAAAAAGATGGAGATTAAGATTATCCGAATATGACTATGAAATCAAATACAAACCAGGAAAACAAAACAGTAATGCCGATGCTCTGTCGCGCATAAGAGTTAACGCATTAGAGGATGACTCATCTATGATAGTTAACTTAGACAGAAAGGAACGACGAAAAAATATTTCTAAAAACTCAACTCCCACTGTTATTTCATCTGAAGATGACTACGATAGACCGAGATCCCCATACTCGATACAATCATTGGATAGTGGAACTCTTACAGCATCTGAAAAACCAGACTCCTTAACTAATATTACTATTCATTCTGAAGAAAACACTGACTCTGCTGACGTACCCATATTAAACGAAGCTATTGATACAAAACCAAATCAAATATTAATTTTCACATGGAATAGACGCGAATTCGTAGTTAAAGATCTTTCTAGAGATAAACAAAAGGTACTCGAAGTGCACATGCCTACGGATAATCCCATACTAGTTAAAAATTTCCTCAAAGAGTACATACGACCTAAAATTAAATATTTCCTTTATTTCGAAGACAAAATGCATAGAAAAATATTTTCCGAAGTAATTACAAACCTTTATAAAAAGGATTCAGTTAGGTTTTACGAATGCACCCTAAGAGTAGTCTATGTTGAAGACGAAGAAGAACAACGTGATATTGTCACAAAGTATCACATAGGTAAAACTTGCCACCGCGGCATTAAAGAAACAATAGCCCATTTAAAACGCACTTATTTTTGGAATAACTTAGAACAAACAGTAGGCAGCATTATAAACTCTTGCGAAATCTGCAAAAGAATGAAATATGACCGAAAACCTTTTAAGCCTGAATTACAGTTAACACAGACTCAGACTAGACCTTTTCAAGAGCTTTTTATTGATTTATTTTCAATAGAAGGAAAATATTTCTTGACTATTGTTGACGCTTTCAGCAAACTGGGACAAGCATTTGAGGTATCAAATAGATCAACCCCTGAAATAGTAAGAGCTTTATTAAAGTTCTTCTCATTTTATGGTGTGCCTAGAAAAAATAAGTTCTGATCCAGGTTCTGAATTCAATAATAAACTGTTGAAGGAAATGTTAACCTTCTACAAAATTCAACTTCACATAGGAACGCCACATAATCCTAATTCAATGGGTATAATAGAAAGGTTTCATTCAACAATAATCGAAATTTACCGAATTGCAAAATATGAAACTAAAATTACAGACGCTGTAACCGTTATGACGTATGCTATAATGTCCTATAATTAATCAATTCACTCTACCACGGGTCTCACTCCCTTTGAAGTGGTATTCGGACATACGGACTCATCTAGTAATTTTGCAGTAGATTTTGATAAAAGTTATACGCAACAATTAGTTACAGAACACGCAAAGAGATCAAAATACTTGTATAATTATTTAACTGACAAAATGGTTAAAATCAAAGAAAACATACGACAAAAGCGTGGTGGAGAAAATAACTTCGATATTAAAATTGGAGATAGCATTTTAATCAAAGGCGTTAACACTCGACGCAGCAAAGATAAACCACGTTACCAAAAAGCTAAAGTAACAAGTAATATTCACCGCAATACAGTCGCGGTACAGACCAATCAGAGACAAACTAAGGTTCCAATTAAAGACATAAGGCGTCCTCCACAGGCTCGTCCTCCTGATAGTGGCTCAGGCAACCCTGACCCAGGGCCTTCATCCACAGTGTATTCTTCCTGTCAAGCAAGGCCAAGCAGGTCTTACCTTATTTGACTGGAATCTAGATTTCGAATTAATAAGTAACAATTTAGATTAGGATATTCTAAAAATACTTTTAAAATAGATTAGTAAGTATATTCTAAAAATACTTATAAAATAGATTAGTATATAAATTAGTAAGTATATGAAAGATAGGTTAGACACATTGAATATAACATTGAATTTTACAATTGAGCGACTTAATTAATTGATTCCTACTACGATAATCAAAAGAGGTTTACTTAAACTTAATCCCCTTGGCTCTATCATTAAAGTAATTACTGGTAATCTGGATAACGACGACGCAATAAAGTTTGACAAATTAATTAGTAATATACAATCAAAACATAAAAGGCAAACAAATAACATTTATTATATAAATTCCAATCATCCAACGGAGTATAGTTTTTATTAGTATCAATTACACCTTCCAATGTATAACCCCCGAACAATCCTTACATTCCTAATCATTCCCAAATTTCCTATATCCTTGCGAAAGGGTTGAAAATATGTATTACCGCTCTCCCAGCCATGCAGGGAAATCGACGACGGAAAGTTTATTTGTTACAAGACAGATGTCTTCCCGCTGACAAAGGCACATGCATCGCGGACTTCATGAAATATGCCACTGAGATTTCAACGTGTCTTCCCTAGCCAGTGAAATTCTCCAAGGTGAACATCAAATCTACACAGCTGAACACTTGGATCCTATTTTCCGGCGTTCACCCATTATCGATGGAATATTGCAAGAATGACATAAACCAGCACAATATTCTCTGCACCTATATCGTAATTAGACGAAAATTGAAAAAAATACACTGAGAAAGCGACGCATATTAGCCGCTCAGGTGGCAGTCCACATCACGACGAACGTGTAATCTACCCAGCATTGCGATGCCAACCAGCCTACAAGGAAAACCTCCGAACAACATAGACGAAATAGACTGAAAAGTGAAAAGTGTAGTGTACAGTGATAAAAGCGAAACGCACTTTGTGAATATTCATAGTATTAGTGTAGGAACTCTAATCATTTACATATTAATTTTAATTACTTTCAAATTCTTGTTAGATTAAAATTTTTTATTTGTAATATAAATCAAAACCATCATTCTCAGATTTCAAATGATGATTTTGAACTTATGGAGGGAGGAGTTATGCATACCAGGCATCAGTTCCCACGGGATTAATGCTCACTCAACACTCTGTTTCTAACACCTTTAAGTAGCCATGTCGCCGATTCCACTTAATACACATCTCTTTCAACAATTACTTCTAACAGCTAAGTTAATGCTTATCTGAGCTAGCTTCGTGGGAACTTCCAGAAATATGTCGTCATTGTATAGGTTATATAAACCAATAGTTCATAAGCCAGGACATTCCGTTTGCATCGCTCAAACTGAGCACATCTCCCAATTATTGTAATAATTGTAATTAAAGTTAATTTTAAACAAAATCACTGCCGTTCATATTTGACTAAATACTAAATTCAACTCGACACAAAACAAACAAAAGTCAAAAACAAACGGTACAAAACGATGCATTGTTTTGACAGCTAGATCATAGATCGTCTTTGTGTGACCATGGTAAATATTTTGGTAATCGATTTACCAAATCGATTTGTTATAAATTATATTATTTACTTAATTGAAAATATAATTATAAGCCCTATTTAAGTATTTAGGGGAGGCACTAACCTGATTACTAAAAAAAAGAATGTCTGTGGTACTAACTGTTGCATTTTAAAGAAACTAATCAGGTATGAATGTAGCGGAATATTTCTGACGGTAGGAAATAAATACCATGAAACACATGATAATTATGTGGAATTATGGGCAGGAATAAACGCTCCGGTTGCTCTTCCGATTGTCATATCGGAAGGCATAGCTGCCATACATTTTGTTTTACATAGCACAGACGCTCCGTTTCGATAGTCGAATTTGATTTAAAGAATATTCTTAGATATTGTTTCCGACCGCTTCAGACTTTAAAAAAGTGTCAGAAGGCAAAACCGGAGCGTGTGTGCAACCGATTCGACAGTCCGATTAGACAATCGGAAGGGCAACAGGAGCGTCAGTTACCGGCTTAGTTCTTCGCTATCGGACAGAGGACCTCCACATCATTTCAGGATCGTACTTTAGCTTCAAGCACCGCAAAGCTAAGACCGGTAGAATCTCCTAGTTATAATATTATATATCTGTGGATAGAATATACAGTCCCTCAAATTATAATTCCTTCGTGTTGTTTTTTTTTAGTTTATTTACTACTTTTATTTTCTATATTTGAGCCCGCCCGTCATCTACTTCGCGCCTAATCTGTTACAATGAGAGTGTTAGCTAGATTACGACGGGAAAAAAGCAATTGTAGCATTTGTAGCCTATCACCGGTCATTTTAGTCGGCGGATTAGTAAAAAATTGATATTTTGAATCGATTACAATTATTTAATTGACATAGTCTGTCGTCTGGCAACATTCTGGTTAAGTTTTAATGGCGGAACTGATACAAATTCAATAAAATAAATATTAATTATGTTTTCCAATGATAGGGTAAAAGAAATGTTGATAAAAAAAACGTGAACATGTAAAAATACGACTTAATTTTTGGGAAGTAAAAAGTTTTGACACGGCACCAAAACTAAGGGGCCCATTGGTTGTCATTCTCCTTTGCAAAACTATGGAATTGATTCTAGTTGCCCCTTCCAAAAGGTAGCTTCTTTGAATGGGCAAGAAATTTCATTGTTACTATTTTAAAAATGTTTTACAATATTTTGTATAAATTAATAATATGTGAAGACAATGCACAAACTTAATTATTATCTTGGTTTGATAAAGCACATTTTGAAGGTGGCACAATAAATTCTGGACATACTTGTATCATTATTAGATTTTATTCAACTAGCTGCACCCCGTGGTTTCACCCGCATAAGTCCCATAGGAATAACTGGATAAAAGATGTCATAATCCAAGTCTAAAGGTGGAAGAAGAGTAAGGTAATACGGGCTGGTGTCCACAACTCCACGTCAAGTCAATGCGCGTATTTTGCATATGGGAAGAAGAGTAGGAAGTCCTTTGCCCAGCAGTGGGACATTAATGGGTAATAAAAAAACACCAGGTCTTGGCTTGCCTCCAATCGGGGGTGCAGTGAATGTACAAGTATCTCCCGGGCCCCTGACTCATAGTGCGAGAAAAAACAGTGGAGTTTTAGGTAGGAGTCCGACATAACCCTCCATTCATTCCAGACGGTGGGTATCCATGAGGATTTACCCACGAAAAAACACGCAGAATGGTCCATTTAAAGGAAACAACATAACATAGAACTCTCGAAAAAAAAAGTCATGGTCTACCCATGTGCTGAATTTCTTTGAAATATGTTCAGCTGTTTTAGCGTGAAAGTGTAATAAACAAACATACAAAAAGTCAAATCTTTTCTTTTTATATAATAACTAGCTGACGCTGCAAACGTCGTTTTGCAAAAAAAAAAAAATTGATAGTAGCCAATTCTCAGACCTACTGAATATGCATATAAAATTTCATAAAAATCAGTCAAGCCATTTGGAGGTGTGTATGGTTTCTCGTGTCACAGTATTAGTTCACTGTGACACGAGAATTTTATATATTAGATATTAGCAGATATGTTACCTACTTAAATAATTACCAACACAAAGTGAGCAAACATGCAATTCTGCCTTTTTTGTATGAAAAGAAGCCTCTCTGTCTAGTGTGCTAATTGCAGGCTAGCATTCAATTCGTGCCATACCTAAACATCTATTTATTGCAGTAGTATGTCAGGGGAGGCAAACACAGTATCATTTTGTAATATTTAAAATAAACAAATGCATTGAAGTAACCTCTTGAAAGTAAAACCTATTCAAATGCAACCTCTTCAAACACATTAACTTTGTTTTCATAGTCTATGATTATTTGTTTATTGCTTATGTTATGAAACCAAAGTTACTACATAGTTTAATATACTATAGTACAAACATACATAAACTCACGTCTTCATCCCATGGTTGTAGGCAGAAACTACTACATCTGGTCATACATGCACGCTGGTTGGGAGTACTACACACCTGACCTTTTTGAAGTACATTACCAATAAGGTCACTATTATGACCTTTTCAAGCGTTTCCACTTACATTTGGAGGTCTACTCTGTAGTTCCAAAGTAGTCTCTAAAGTTCTCCAGCCAAAATAACAGGCATTTCTTACTCCGTATCACCTACAGACATAAATATTGGTTTGGTGCTGGAACTAAGAATGAATGACAACACTATTTGACAGTTGTGCTTATTCTCAATTTGTTTTTGCCCGCTAGAAAAAGGGAATTGATCGGAAGTAGGGTTCACTCCGAAGAATCATAACTACATTCGGACGGGCCCGTATCTTAGTTGACGGACTTAGAGAGTAGAATTTTTGCCATTAAACCGATACTTGAAAATCAGGTTTTAAGAAAAAAGCGGCAGCTCAAGAATAAATCAAGTCAACGCCGGCTGTTGCTGACGCACTGTCTCGCATAGGGTCGTAGCCTCGTAGCATTATGCTGAGCGATGACCTTTTTGCGTGGATGTGACGCATTTAACTTGTTATATTATTTTTTTTTGTGTTGTCTTTTTTTGCGTCATGTTTACCGCAAATAAACGTATTTTCTTTCTTTCTTTCTAAATAATGAAATACTTATAATATTATTATACTTGTTGTATATAAAAAATTTAAAATATATTTAATAACTTGTTTGACAACCTCCTGATAAGAACTGGTGAACTGTGATTATAAATTCCGTTCCATTTTTCTATTTATTTATCTATAAGTATATCTAAGTATATAGATATAGGGATTTGTTTATATAAAACAAAGTCGGGTTAGTTACACCATATAAAAACACACGAACGGCTGGACCGAATGATCTTTTATTATTAAAAAAAATTACGAAACAATGGCCCCGATTCTGTTGTTCACAAACTAAACTAAATTTAAGTTCAGTGCATCTTTTTCTTTCTATTTCATTAGGAAAAGGACAGAAGATAAATATATTAGTTTAATCCTTTTTTCTCAACAACGTAAATACCGCAATGAATGTTGTTGAACTGTCAAAATGAAACCGATTCCCATTGTTAATGTGTTACGCAATTGTCCCGCTGGTCTGTGCGAGTGTCATCCTGGTCTTCCCCGCGAGGTTCTGTAGGTCGCCCATCCAACTAGCCCCCTGGTTCTATAAATGCACCGAATGAATAAGTCCTAATGAGTCGTCACCGTCAATACTGCTGACCGCATGCTGTACGATTATGAAGTATTGTGAAACAGACATTTGTGTCCAAGGTTTTAACGATCGTTAGTAATTGGTAATCCATAGGAAGGAGTTTTAAATAGATACGTTTGTTGATTTTTTTTTCGTTGATGGGAAAACTTTATTCGATGATATCGTCTGAGTAAGGGCATCACCGGCGCGCCAAAGTTGGTGTGACGATCTAAGTTTCAGGGCAATGTGATAGATGTTATATGGTACCTACCCACTCGTGAAGACAATCGTAATTTGTACGGTTGTACTTGTACCCCAAAAAAAGAAGGTAGTTCTCTGATTTGGAACTTTTGTACTTCGAACTGTTTTCTTTCGTTTCTTTTACAACTTTTTAGAGCGCTTAGGAAATGTCCCTTTGATATACAATGGCGACCAAACAACAAATAAAAATGTAGGGAAAACACAAAAACCGTGTCTAATTCTACTTATCCATCACTCACCTAACACCATAGTATTTCTCCATGAAACAACGCATCGAAAACAATTACTTATTTCTAATTATCCAGCGGTATTGTAAAAGCAAGTTAATAATTACCTCCACGACGTCCATCAAGAAAGGAAAGTGTTCACGTAATAACTTTTCCCTATATTCATGACCATTAAATGTATGGGTTTAACGAGTATGGAAAACGTTAGAGCGTTTTGTTTAGTCGAAAGAAACGGTAGTATTTTTCAAGAGATTGTGTTATATCCTGGCGAGGAATGGGCTAATTCTGTAGCTTTGGATATCGCAAAACGAGGCTATGGGATTGTGTCAACTGTCATGGTTGTGAGAACACCCGTCACTCAATTCCGAACCACTGCAATTCCTGCTAAGCTATAATCTACAATGGCGACAACCTCAAAAAGCGTCATGGCATTGAAACTATGCGAGCAGATGGAAATGTGTTTTGGAAACACATATACCATCGCGGATAATCCCGAAGACAGTCTTTGGGAGGTCAATTTTCAGTAGCTAATTATTTTACTTTTGGCAATTCCGAAGTTTCAACGCATTTTTCGCTAAAACCAGAGGGGTAATTCTCGTAATTTCAAGAACGTTCACAGTCTGATCTCAGTCTCAATCTGTCAAAAAATACTTCTAATTTAACTACATTTTGATAAGTTTTTGACATTTTTGCTTATCGCTTAGATGAGACTGCGACTAGATTTTGAACATTTTAAATTACGAGAATTGGCCTTCAGATCTTCGTCAAAAGATTTTGTCTTACTATTTTTTTTTTGGCGATTCCGAAGTTTCAAGGCGTTTTTCGCCTATGTCAATGGAATTACTGAATAATTCTGTCAGCAATTCGCTCCGTCTAAACATCTCCAAACTATGTAAAGATGTCAATCAGATGAACAGAACATGCGAGATTACGCATCCATGTATGAAAAAACCGGTCAAGGGCGAGTCGGACTCGCGCACCGAGGGTTTCGTATACAAATTTCTAGTTATGTAATAGTGTAACTACATATTTACGGTTTTCGGATTTTTTCCTTTACTTGTTTTACATGACATTGCTTCTTGCCAAATTTCATGATTTTAGGTCAACGGGAAGTACCCCATAGATTTTGATTCCTTTGCGAATGTCAAAATATGCGACATAAACGGAACATAAACGCCCTTATCTTTTGATTGCGTTGACTTAGAAGTTCGATTTATTCACTGCTTCACTGGATTGCAGCCCTGAGCATTTGATATTAATTTCAACTTGATACCTCCACGCGTTCCTGAGATAAAGTGTCTTAACAGGCGGACAGCGCAGCGTTGTGATCTTATAAGGTTTCCGTTTTTCCTTTTGAGTTACGGAACCCTAAAAATCACAATAACACTCGAGTTAAAGACTGTAATTGTGATACCATGATAAAAGATTACACTAAGCGGCTAACGATGAAGATAGTGATTTATCTGAGACAGATAACTCGTCGGTATCTAATAATGTTGATTTATTGTGTGCGTGCTACTTATGTGGTTTGAAGGTTGTCTTAATAGGTCGTTCACCTGTATTTAGTTATTTTAGGGCTTTGTCCGTGAGACTAATTTCATGAAAAGGGGGTCCTGCCTGAGCCGCCTAATGAAGTTACACGTTCTCCATACATGCAGATTATATGAATCTATCATGGATGACGCCGCGCGGTTAACCGACTCCCGGTTTCCGATAGCCATAACAGCCGATCGATTCTGTAAAAATCTCACCGTGATAACATAGGTGAAGTGAGCGTGAAGTGAACTATCAATGGAGGAAATCCATAACATCAGGTGGAATGACAGCTCACTTCACCTTAGTTTTCACGGTGAGATTTTTACAGAATAGCACTGCAGGTCTCTTGTTAGATAATATCATAAAAGAAGAATTACATGAAAGAGTTAGATGAATGTAGCATATTCAGCCTATAATGTTCCCACTGCTGGGACACACGCCTCCTCTCTGTGAGATCAATGATGATTGTAGATGTAAAATCTTCCAATATTTTTTTTTAATCACCACGAATAGATGCGGAATAACTACTTCTATAACTACACCAAAAGGGGTCACTGAGAAACTCGATCGCGATGTGTATTACGCAATTACCATGTATGCTGAATTATTTTGGGTTGTATCTACCTTAGTTCTTACACTGCAAACGTTTTTGATTTTCAACTGTTCAGTCTTCGATTCCTGAAATATTCGCTTGTGATTCGACTAAAATTAAAATAAAAACCGGTCAAATGCGAGTCGGACTCGCGCACCGAGGGTTCCTTACAAATTTGTAGGTATGTAACTACAAATTTAAGGTTTTTTTTGGATTTTTTCCTTTACTTTTGCTATATGCTATATGCATGATATTGCACCTAGACCTAGCCCCTTGCCCCTATGGACCTAGTCTGAAATAAAGTTTTATTTATTGCTTCTTACCAAATTTCATGAATCTAGGTCAACGAGAAGTACCCTGTAGGTTTTGATTCCCTTGCGAGTGTCAATTTAGCGGCATAAACGGAACATAAGCGTAAGCGCCCGTATATTTTGATTGCGCTGACTTAGAAGTTTGATTTTTTCACTGCTTCAAGGGTCTGCAGCCCTGAGTATTTATTGATATTAAATTTCAACTTGATAATTCCACGCGTTCTTGAGAAAAAGGGTATTGACTGACGGACCGACAAACGGACAACGAAGTGGTCTTATAAGGATTCCGTTTTTCCTTTTGAGATATGGAACCCTAAAAATTTGTTAAATGGTGATTCTACAGAAAACACATTGACAATATTTTTATTCGTATCAAGAGCTGGTCTGCTCCTTAAACACTGAATCCGTAGTATCGGCCGAAGTTACGGACGATTCGTACTCCTTATCACCTACGGACAAGAGGCCCCACCTAAGAATGAATAACAACATGATTTGACAGTTGTCCGTACTCCCGCGATGTGGTTTTGCCCGACCGAAAAAGTTAAATCCGAGTAAGCCATCAGTATTGGTTTCCTAGAAACATAGATAGATAAATATCATAAATAAATATATTAAAAACACACACAGCTATGGGTAAACAAAGTAAGCGTAATAAACGCCTAAAACTTAAAAAACGCGATACCCACACACAGTTACTCATGTAGATACATTCATAATACACAGACAAATATTATGGTGTAGGTTTCACTCCGTAGTATCGGACTACTGTCGGACGGGCCCATATCTTCGTATCTTTGTTGACAGACATAGAACACAAAATACAGAGAATACTCTCTGTATTTTGTGCTTAGAGAGTGGATAGATAGATAAACCGTTTATTTGGCGCACACAAAAAGTACAATATTAGGATCACATAATATTGTACTTTTTTGTGTACGCCAAATAATTGTTCCAATTATCTACATGAATATATTATCCCACAAAAACATTTCATGTTAAATGTTGCCAAGACGAGACCATGTAGCTCGCACTGTCAAAAAGTTATCACAGGGGCAATTCTCGTAATTTTTAAGAACGTTCACAGTCTGATCTCAGTCTCAATCTGTCAAAAATACTTCAAATTTTCCTACATTTTGACAAGTTTTTGGCATTTGTTTGTCGCCGAGATGAGACTGCGACTAGATTTTGAACGTTTTAAATTAGCAGAATTGACCTACAGATCTCATGTACGAAGTACTATTAGGTATTCTGTGCTCATGTAGAGCTAAGCTTCTAACTCTCAAAATATATGGCCTGGCCGTTTCGTTACTACAAGAACCATTGTTACTACAAGAAACAGTATGAGAGTGTTTCACCTTACGTTCATTTGAATGTAGGAAAAGACGGCCTTAGTCGGAGAGCAGTACATGTTTACAGTTTACAATCAAGTATTTCGTGCGTTATCTCATAAAAAAATCAAGAGCCGGTCTGAAATTTAGAATGACGGAATTTATTGCAACTGCAACGGATCTTCGTGTTTTGTCCGTTTTACAATGTTGCGTGTTTGCATAATATAAGTACAGCTACTTTGTTTCGACTTAGAACGAGCAACGGTTTTTGTTTCATACCACTCTATTTGGGCAATTAATGTAGTACGCAAGGCTATATACACTTTGTATTTTGCTCCGTGACTATACATCAAGCTATATAACCAACTAGCTGCGCCCCGCGGTTTCACCCGCGTAAGTTTCGATCCCGTGGGAATATCGGGATAAAAAGTATCCTGTGTGTTATTCTGATGTATTAGCTATATTACTGTGAAGTTTCATCAAAATTCGTTCAGTACTTTTTGCGTGAAAGAGTAACAAACATCCATTCTCACAAACTTTCGCATTTATAATATTAGTAGGAAGTAGGATATGCGACCAATACTTCCAGAGATTTAGAGCTTTCATACCGTGTTTCAAACAAACAAACTCTTCAGTTTTATTATTAGTATTATTTTAAAACTATGATATCTCCTAAGATATTCATTGAAATCAAATGATGTCAGAGCCAATTTTGTTCAAAATTAAATACATGTGATGAATAACGTATTTATTTGGATGAGGATTAATACCATGTTTATAAAAACACCTTCGCAAATAATGCATTATTTTAGAACAAATTTGGTTAGCATAAAAGAGGTTATAGTGAGCTAACCTTAAAAGATAGACATATGCTGTCGCGGACTTTTTTTAGAACTTTTGAAGGGGAACAATTCTGTCATATATGATTTTTGCGAAACTTTAACCGTTTACGCAGCGCACGCAGCGGAAGCTCTCAATAGGAAAAAATCCCCCGATTTTGAAACATTCTTCATTGGTGCTCCGCTCCTATTGGTTTTAGCGTGATGATATACACCCTATAGCCTTCCTCGATAAATGCGCTATCTAACACTCAAAGAGTTTTTCAAATCGGACCAGAAGTTCCTGAGATTAGCGCGTTCAAGCAAACAAACAAACAAACAAACTCTTCAGCTTTATAATATTAGTATAGATATAAGCTGACTTCTGATTGTACGAAAAACCTATACAATGCGAGGTCAGCTAAAACTGGACATGTATAGTTTGATGTGTAGCCGTGTGTACCCAGTGCACTTTTAAATTACTTATGAACAAGTAGATCGTAGTTTTTTTTTTCTAGTTTTGTGTTACGAAAATATAATTTTAGAGTGTAAAATTGTACATGCAAAGTGTGCAATGGTAATGTATGTAATTTAAGAATGTTGAAATGAAAGGGAATTGTTAAATACGGTTTATTCCCGGTCGTCCCCGCCCGTCGTCCCCACTAGGCAAGTGTGGGAAAAAAAAAGTTTCGTTCCTCCCCAGTGGTGACGATTGGAACTTTTTATTTCCCACTCGTTCCGCTATAGACCGAGATTAAAAATGCAATAATGAGGATTTCAATAAGATATTTCACGGATTGTTAAAATGTGCCCAGTGGGGATGACGGGACGGAGACGACCGGCGGGCCAATTGCGTAACACATTATCATATAGATTCAGATTCTGATTGATAATGTGTTACGCAATTCGGGTGCGGGAATAAAGGTTAATTTATACTTGTCTCGTGTCCACGAGTGACGAATTATAACTTGACACTCTACAGACTGTATTTCGGAGAGTGTGCACAGGACCTCCACGACCTGATCCCATTTTCTCCCTTTCACTACCAGGATACCAGACACGGCAGGGTACCATCCGCACTTGGTCGATATACCGACTAGTCGATCTCAGCACTTATCCTTCACATTTATTATACACACGGCCAAAAAGTGAAACTGTCTGCAGGCGCCTGCAGGGCAGTCAAAAATCTACAGTGCAGGCGTCTGTATTCCATTCCACACGCAGGGTGGTCGGGACATCGTGCAAGGATTCTGTAGCTACATGATTCTGAACGTTTAAATTTTTCGTCGGTTATACAAATTTTTCGTCGGTTATCAAATTTCTACGCTACGTTTAGAATCATGTGCTGAATTCATGGTTAAAATTTTCGCGTTGACATCAAAGCAGGAGTGAACAGGCATCTTCTGGGCTCACTCGTTCTATCATATATCAGATATCTCCATCTCCACCAGGCTAGATCGAGGTCAGAGCAGGACCAATTCGCAATAAAAATATAAAATCCAGAGCTACCTCGTAAATCGTATATGGTATACGCGATAGCTCTGGAGACATTGTGACCCAACCAAATTAAAGGTCCACAGAATGAAAATTATACATCTAGAAGATGAATTGTAAAGTTATGTCCATATTTGGCAAGAAATACCAAAAAGAATTCATCAAGTTTTCATTGAGGTCAAGGCAAGCATGCAGCTAATTTATTATGACTCAATCCGACGTAAACTCAGCACATGTTAAAGAACTGCGAATGTTTTTGGTGATTATTATTAACTCGATTTTTTTCCGATAACCTATTTTGTCCCACTGCTGGGCAAACGCCTTCCCCATATTCCTAATTTTTTTATTACTAGCGTTAAATTCATCGCCTGCCCGCGCTGTTACTTCTTTTTGACTTCGTTTTCACTACAGATATAGATAAGTACACCTAGATAACGCAAGAGCAACTACTTCGCGTGCCAAAAATCGCACCAACTTACGTTCAAAAATCATAAGCCGCCACTTTCGCGCTCAGTCCTGCAGTGCTATTCTGTAAAAATCTCACCGTGAAAACTAAGGTGAAGTGAGCTGTCATTCCACCTTATGTTAGGGATTGCCTCCATTGATAGTTCACTTCACGCTCACTTCACCTATGTTATCACGGTGAGATTTTTACAGAATCGATAGGCTGTGTACTGCTGGCTGGGTGAGCGTGAGTGAGAAAGAGCGCTTGTAACGTCATAGTAGGTAGTCAAAAAAATAGCACGCTTGGTTTTCATACAGATCTTGTTACTTGTCGAGGTCTATCTATATACTGTGGTTCTGACTTTATATTTTTGCTCGGCTCCTAAGCGATAACGCAGTTTGATTCCAAAGCACAACACATTACTAAATTTATTAAAAACGTCCACTGCTGTAGTTTAAAGATATTATTTATTTATTTATACTGTTGACATTGCAAAATTAAGTCTAAAATGTAAATAATATGCATATCCGTAATCAGAGCGAGACTAGACAGAAGTTTTGTTTAATTGTGTTTTTTATTAATTTATTGTCGTTTTCGCGGTCGGTTCGTGGATTACTGACCATTCATTATTTATTTCGACACCCCTCCGTGCCTTGGTCCGGCGGGCTGTCATTCTTAGATCTTTGACAGCCGTTACGGGTTAGCTATGAGCCCAAAAAGGCTGACAACCAGTCTTACCAAGAAGTATCGTGTTACTCTGTAACTGCTCTATTTTAGACTGGAAGCTGACTCTAAAATCGTTGGAAAAAGGCTAGGTAAAGTGATTGATTATTTATATTTTATGTAAGCACTTGATAACTTTGAGCTGGGTATCGCGAGTTGCGAATGTTTTGGATGGGTCAAATAAACATATTTTTTTCTTTATTTTTTTAGGTAGGTAACTAAGTTTTGAATTTATGGTAACAGATTGCGCGTCGATGTTTCTGCTAACCTATTAATAAGTATTATTATATAAATACATATAAGCACTTGCAAACAAATACACATATAATTAATTTGCATTCGCGACATATTTGCCAAAAATGTAAACAAATATGTACTTATGGAAAAATTCCTTTAAATCCTACACAATAAAGTTCAGTTTATGCTACAACTTGAAACATTTTTACAACTTTTTCAATAATAGTCACTCTGAAATCAACAACATGAAATAATATTAATTTGAAACATAAGTTTGAATAGAATTTAGGTATAAATATTGGAACGAAGTTCCTTATCGCGCGTTGTGAAAGGGGGCTAGACGGAAAAAATTCTTAGGAAAAGTTGTCACGACACTTTTTGCTATAGTAAGCTATTGTAAGCTGTGCGGCGTCGCATGTTTCTCTGTCTGTCTCTCTCTCTCTCTTATAGAAAGCAAGCCAGATATTTTCATTTCTATTTCGCATTGAATATAATTATTAATATAAGTAATTATTTTATACAAGATTCAATACATTACATTATTTAGGTATTATTATAACTTAAAAAAAATAAAATTTTATTACAATTCCTTCACTAATTAATCGAAAGAAACTTCGTTCCATCCGGGTGTCCCTTGACACCTCTCAAGTTTTTATAAATTTATCGTTTTTAATAGGTGTACTTATGTATATCCTTAAATTATTATGTAAATCAATATTTATTACACCTACCACTGTTTGCCTCTTCATCTGGTATTAAATCCGCCTTTTTACTTGCTGTGCTTAAAGAAAATTTGCAAAACCTACTCGATAAAGGGCTTAAAACAACATCTTTAATTAATGACGTCAGACCCAAGCAGTTCGATGCTATTAAGAGCGGAATTTTACTCGTTTATGTCAATAACCTTTAAAACAAGTTCGTGTATCTAAGTGAATGTTTGCGTCTTCATTTTGTATCATTCAATTTTGATGCACCTGCTTATTTATGGATACCATGACGGCGCAAACATGGTCGAGCTGCCAGAAAAATATACGCAGCTTCCTTAGCTTGCTTGCTAGTGAGACAGGACCCTTAGGGTCCTATCTCACTAGCAAGCAAGGTCCACCAATGGCGGCGCAACCATGGTCGTGCTGTTAAAACAAGTATGGTTGGTTGCGCATCCGATTGGACGCCTGCTGAGATACCTACCATAAAGCTGTATATATATTTTACTGGCTGGGCAACCATGGTTGCGCCACCATGGTGTAGAGAGATATAAGTCTAAGGCCGCTGCCTGGAATTTTGCGGGCAGCAGGGCGGCAGCAGCGGCGGCGCGGGCGGTCGCCGATTGCCTTGAGTGCACCGCTCGTTGCACGCTCCCGCGCCGCTGTTTTCGAGAACCGGTCCATTTAAATGTACGCATAAGATCCTGCCGCTCCCGCGCCACGGCCGCTGCCGCCCCGCTGCCCGCAAAATTCCAGGCAGCGGCCTAAGAGAGTGATGAATATAGATTTTGATAGATGGAGGCGAAGAGGGACACCAAAGAAGTGATGAATTGAGTGATAATCACACTAATATTCTAAAGGCGAAAGTTTATGTGTTTATATGTTTGTTACTTCTTCACGCTCAAACGACTGGACCAATTTTGATAAAATTTTGTATGGAGGTAGCTAACACCCTGGATTAAGATATAGGCTAGATATTTTTATCCCGATATCCACAGGGGATCGACGCTTATGCGGGTAAAACCGCGGGGCGCAGCTAGTAGATGATATGAATGAAAAGGGAGTGAATGATAATGTAACTGTTACAGGGGATGGAAGAGGAAGACATTTAAAACCGACTTCAAATAACATTTTGTGATGGGCGGGTAGAAGAAGAACAGTTGGGAACAAGACAATTCAAATAATTTATTTCAAATGCCGTTTAAAGGCATTTTGCACCAAAAGGTATGGAGAAGCATGAACAAGAAACTATAGGTTTATTAAAAACCAGGGAAGAAAGGATGGATTTTGTGGAATATGATAATTATGGTAAGATAGGAGGTAAATACTGCGCCAACTGCAAATATATTGGGACGAGAGCAGAACTAAGGCGGTCCCCGACGCGGCGACGCTCATCTTAAAAATATTAATAGGTTCTTTTAATGAAGTTAAAAGGCCGAGACAAGAATGTTATTTTTTTACTTTTTAGGGTTTTTTTTTGCGTCGGGGGTTACTTAAAATTTTAATTTTATTTTTTTGACATGTAATTATGGTGTATTTATCGACGAAGAAATTGCTGAAAACGCCTATTCCCGCCTGTCTGTTACATCCAAAATCCGGACGAACATTTAAAACTATATCGATTTTGTCACCATTCAATACGTCAGACGCAAATTCAAGTAACACCACTTGTGAAAGCTATTTACATGTAAATCATCGAAAAAATCTCATTACAAATTCGTGAGTGAAATACAAATAGTTAAAACTTTAATCTCTGACCTCTGAACCTTCCGATAGAACATACGTCATTGATGCATACAATTATGTATGTGTTAAATGTATTTAACTATACAGCATGTATCAGAAATGTGTGGTCATATTAAGGTGGAACGTGGAACCAAAAAGCGCGCTGTCTCACCTGGCTTCGTGTCCGACAGAGATAGTATCAGTGATGAGCAGTTAGATGCTAGTTTACACGCACAACATCTAGTTCTCACGCACAGAAACACCGTTCTGAACTGAAAGGCGCGTAAAAAAAAACGAAAAATCTCGCTTTGGAATATCGAGTTTTATGAAAAACCCACTGCATAAATCAATTACAAATAAAGTTTATTGAACTCTTCGATAACTGAGCTTTGTCGTTACCGACTTTGTTTTGAAGATTTTACAGTTACTTTTATTACTAATTTATACCCAAAGTTACGTTAAAAATAGCAAGAAAAACGAATCTTTATTGGCTCATAACTTTTTAATGGCTTTTTATTTTATTATTCTGTTTCCGTACAGACAAAATTAATAATAAGACAAAACTATATCATTTTTAACTTTGGATTCACAATGTCAAATAGTGGAGTAATGCGCTCCCGAAATTTGCCGACAGCAGATGAGAGCTTAGACGGAAAAATGAACTAAAAAGTTCACAGAATGGTACCCACGGAATGGAAAAAATCGTAGAGGAAGACATTTGAAATGTGGGAGGATGATCTGCCAAAAGGTTGGCGAAGAATAGCTCTGGACAGGAATAAGTGGAGGAAAATAGAGGAGGCCTATTTCGCAGGAGAGCTTGCCCAGCGGGGCAATTGCGTAACCGTAACACATTATCAATCGGAATCGGTTTCATTTTGATAGTTCAACAACATTCATTGCGTTATTTACGTGTTGAGCAGACAAATTTTTCGAACTTCTGAAGCAATGGATTAGCAATTTGCTTCAAAATTATTCAGATTCCGATTGATAGTGTGTTACGCAATTAGGGTGCTGGTAATTGATAATAGCTAATTTGAATGAATAGGGTTAGCAAGCAAAAGTTATAATATTATTAAATTTTATTTATCTAGAAATATCTATACTAGTCTATTACTGGTAATAAAGCTGAAGAGTTTGTTTGTTTGCGCTAATCCCTGGAACCGCCGGTCGGATTTGAAGAAATATTTTTGCGTTTGATAGCCCAATTCTTGAGGAAGGCTATAGGCTATTTAACATCACGCTGTGACTCTTAAAACTTAGGAGCCGAGCAAAAAGAAAAAAAGTCACTAAGAACGGTAAGAGAAAACAAAATGATTACGCGGGCACGTGATGCGATGCGATGTAGTGGGTCGGGGAAACAAGAAATTTCACACGGACGAAGTCGTGGGCGGAAGCTAGTTAGTTAGTTACTTCTGATTGTATGAAAAACCTATACAATGCGAGGTCAGCTATAAATGTATAGCTTGATGTGTAGCCATGTGTACAAGGGTCAGAGGAAATAAAGGCTATTTTTTTAAATATTACACGTCGTTGTCCGTCTGTCAAGACCCTTTTTCTAAGGAAAGCGTGGACTTATTAAATTGAAATTAATATCAAATACTCAAGGCTGCAATCCCTTGAACCAGTGAAAAAATCAAACTTCTAAGTCAACGCAATCAATAGGTACGGGCGTTTATGTTCCGCGGGGTAATTGCGTAACACACTATTAGTAGCAATGGGTTTCATTTTGACAGATCAACAACGTTCATTGCGTTTTTTACATTGTTGAGCAGACACATTTTTCGAACATATGAAGCAATGGATTAGCAATATGCTTCAAAATGATTCAAATTGAGATCGATAGTGTGTTTCGCAATTAGGGTGCCGTTTATACCGCATATTTTGACACTCGCGAGGGAATCAAAACCTATAGGGTACTTCCCTTAAACTTGGCAAGAAGCAATATCATGTAGCACAAGTAAAGGAAAAAAAAAACGAGTGTGCTTATGACCACACGACTGAAGTGAAACTTCTTTCGCTCCATCTGTATGTACACTCAGGGGCACATTTAACCGTCCACTCATTCGAAATTCCATATCGTTTGTTTATGTTAACTTGGGCTTTGACTACTAGGCGTAACTTTATAAGTGGGTATATCTGAAATAAAGAAAACACATATACCCGCGTTTTTTTTTACTTTTGTGGTTTTTATTCAACAATAATCAGTTCAGTAGAAATTTGACAGACTCGCCCCTCGTTTTGTGTGAAGGATAAATTTGTTTTACAACGTTGTCTTATCATTGTTTCGAATAAAACCGAGGTATTGAAGTGCTGTGACCTTATTAACACCAAAAAAATGCCACTAGACGCAGCTGGAGCAGCTAGGGCTGTGGCACTTGCGGACGCTGGGTTCAGCCAGCGTCGGATTGGACGAATGCTTGGATATCCACGAAGCACTATCCAAGATGCTATCCGGCGTTTCAGAGAGACCGGTTCCTACACAAGAAGACCAGGACAAGGTCGTAGAAGGTGTACATCAGAGAGAGATGACCGTTACATCGTCTCGAACGTTCTTCGAAATCGGTTCACAACGGCTTCTGAGGCTCGTAACCGCTTATTTGAGGTACGAAATGTAAGTGTGAGCCTAAGAACAATAAGAAGAAGGTTAGCAGAGAGGGATCTGGGATCATTTCGACCAGCTCGAGTACCACAGCTAACGACAACTCACAGAAGAGCGAGACTTGCTTTTGCTCGAGAACATTTAAATTGGACGTCAGAGCAATGGAAAGCAGTTCTCTTCTCTGATGAATCAAGAATCGCTTTACGAGGTCCTGATGGACGTCAGCGGGTGTATAGACGCCGTGGTGAAAGGTTTGCTGAATGTGCTGTGGTTGAAACAGTGGGCTACGAAGGAGGCTCGATTATGGTGTGGGGTGGCATTTGTTACGAGGCCCGTACAGAGTTGGTGGTCTTCGATAGAGGCAGCGTAAATGCTCACAGGTACGTGACAGAAGTCCTAGAACCACATGTGATGCCATTTGCTCCATTCATTGGCGATAATTTTGTTTTAATGCACGACAACGCTCGTGCACACACCGCGAGAATTGTCACAGAGTACTTGGACGCCATCAATATTCAGAGATTACCATGGCCAGCTCGGAGTCCTGACCTGAACCCGATAGAGCATGTATGGGACAACTTAAAAAGACGAATTCGGAGTCGAACACCAGCTCCTAGGACCATCAGTGAGCTGAAAACTGCAGCTGTTGAGGAGTGGAGGAACATTCCACAAAGCGACATCCAAGACATAATGGACGGGCTTACAAATCGATTACAAGAGGTGATTAGGGCCAGAGGAGGAAATACACGTTATTAGTGCGATAATTTAGAGCATACTTTTTTTTTAATTAAAATTTTGCTAAATGTCGTTTTTGGTCAGAAGACTGCATATTCGCATTTTGAAATTTTTTATCTTGATTAAACCATTTCACAACTTACACATGTTTTATTTGTGTTCTCAAAGATTCACCCAAAGTAATTTTATAACAAAATTAGTTAAAATCCGATACAATTTTGAAATAATCGACAAAATGTAGGTGGCCGGTTAAATGTGCCCCTGAGTGTATATTTCATTTACTAGCTATAAGAGAAAGAGAGAAAGAAAATGTGCGCGCGCACTGCTCTCTCTTGCTCCTACACTGTGATACAGACAATAAGCCTGCAGTGTGCTTAGATATACGGAACGTATTTGGCTATGAGAGGAAGAGAGAAAGAAAATGTGCGCGCGCACTGCTGTCTCTTGCTTATATCCCCCACTTAACTTCCGTTCGCCTTGCCCGATCACACTTTTCGTAACGCTTACGTCACGCGTTCGCCAGCTTACTCCCCAAGTCAAGCGTGCGTAAAGAAGTTTCACTTCAAAAATCGAAATCGTAAATTTGTAGTTACATACCATTTGTACCGAACCCTCGTTGCGCCAGTGCGACTCGTAATTTACCATTTTTTTATACCACTCGCTTAAACATACCCACATCTTTCTAATACATGCTGTATATGTATTAAATTATATAGTAGTCACTGTACTGTATTGCATACAATACATTGGAACAAGTAATTAGATTAACTGGTTATGTAACTTTGCTACTTTTTCATAGGGTTATATTTTTATGGTAAAGGCTGTGTATCCTGAGTTCAACGTCCTTCAGTAGTCTAGATAGACTCAATCGATGGACCGATTTGTATAGGAAGAGTCAAAGGATAACGAAATCATTTTGAATAGGACTGAAAGAGCGAAATGCTCGATTTCAAGTTTCCACGTTTTGAAAAAATTGACTGGTTCTATAGCAATTTCTGCTGATATTTGTCTATCGCTAGAGATGATAAGGGTCAGACGGGCAATAGACTTGTCAACTGAAAAAATCTAATTAGTCCGTCAGTTAGATTGTCATTAAATATTTGACCATTATTTCTTCTTTTGTTACGTAAACCAAAATTGACGACGATACGACGCTTTTAAAATTCTCAATACGTCACACCTTTTTTTTTTTTTGTGGATGGGAAATCATCCAATGACCCCTCCCGCTCTGGGTGGAGCAGAAGGGAGTGTCAGACTCTTACTGACTAAAACCCACCCGTGTTCCTTCCTTAGCCCTTTGTGTTCCGGGGTAGCGGTAACCCTTTCGGACAATCCCGCTGCATACGTCACACCTTGGTATAATTTTTAGTGCGTTCTGCCGTCACGAGCTCCAACTCCCGAGTTTTGATGCGTTTTATCTTTGTCAATATTCACTGATTTACAAAAACAAAAAATACGTGTCCATTATTTTCCAATACTCTATAGACGGACTAAATAGGTTTTTAATTTAATGATGGTGGAAACTACGCTATTATCGTAATTTTAAGAACGTTCACAGTCTGATCACGGTCTCAAACTGTCAAAAATACTTCTAATTCCCCTACATTTTTGACATTCATTGTCGCTGAAATGAGATTGCGCCTAGATTTTGAACGTTTTTAAATACGGTGTTTGGCCTTCAGATTTCATTTGTCAGTTTTCATACTTAAAACTCGAAAGCAATGAATCAGGGTCACATAAAGATAGATAACCTGAAAGTCTCGGAAACTAAAAATATAATGAAATAAATTGTGTTTAATAGACAATCAAATGTTCCTTAAATGAAAGTAATAAATAAAACTTCTTATTTACTGTAAAGTTATTCTATCAAAAATGACAAAATAAAAAATTGGACTTTTGTAAATGGAATTACGAATTTTCTGCATCTGTTTTTGCTTTTGTTTCTATTGTCATATATAAAAAAGTATGTAAACAGCGTTTCTGATGTTCAATATTCATTAGTGAAGCTGTTATAATGTCGCTAACACCTGAAGAACGCATCAGAATTCTCACAATGCTGGAAATCGACCGAAGTCAGCATGATACAGCAAGGACAGTTCACAGTTGGTGTGTCGCTGTCAACTGTACAACGAGTTCTCCGACGTTACGAGGAAACCGTGTATATTATACACAATTTATTTCATTAAGCTAGCATTCTTAGTCCCGTATTACAGAACGTCACTTAATACTCAAGCATTACTTAAAACTAGTTTCAACCAATCAAATGGCTTGAATCTAGTTTTAAGTAATGCTTGAATATTGAGTGACGTTCTGTAATACGGGCCTTAGTTTCCGAGACTTTCAGGTATCTTCTTTATGTGACCCTAATTCATTGCTCTCGAGTGTATCTACCTAGATTAAAATATAGCCTCCAGATAAACATTGCACAAATACGTTTAGTTACAAACTACCCAACAATGCTGCAATCGGTGCATCGAGTCCCACAGTATAAATATTCTGTAACCGAGATGTACGTGCATTGTGCAAGTATAATAAGTGGATTGATGAATTTTGATACATGCGTGGCCGCCATTTTGAAAAATAAAACAAAATGGCGGGCGGTATACATATATGCCACGGACCTTCAAAGCCCTTTAGCTCTTGTTGTCAACGTTCCATGTTTTATAACCATTTGTGATGTCTTCAGGCTTCATGTTCTCTCATTGGTACCAACTACATAAGAATAGCTTATAGCATAAAAACATTTGAATTTCAATTAGCCTTAATTAGTAATCATAAAATTCATCATCATCTGCCTAGCCTTTTCCCAACTATGTTGGGGTCGGGTTCCAGTCTAGCCGGATGCAGTTGAATACTAGTATTTTACATGGAGCGACTGCCTAACTGACCTCCATAACCCAGTTACTGGGTAATACGACACCCCTTGGTAAGACTGATTGTCAGACTTTCGGGCTTCTGACCACTACTGTCAAAGATCCATGCGGCAAGCGTAGCTTAACCTAATAGATCGAACTGTGCGGCTGTGATTACTTAGCCACGAGCCCCTACAATTAATCTGCAATCTTAAAACTAGTTTTGCAATTCATTTAAATTAAAAGTCAACATCAATAGTTACTAGCGTATAAGCATTTTAATTTGAATTTCAAATAAGTAGCATTTATTAGCAATCTTAAAACTAATGTTACAATTTATTTAAATGAAAATTTAACACCAGAATTCTCCAGCACCGTAATTGCGTAACACACGATCAATCACAATCTTAATGATTTTGACGGATATTGTTAATCCATTGCTTCATATGTTCGAACAATTTCTCTGCTCAACAACGTAAATAACGCAATGAGTGTTGTTCAACTGTCAAAATGAAAGCATTGCTACTTATAGTGTGTTATGCAATTACCCCGCAACACATTCAAACGTAAGATGTTGCATTCATGCATTGTAATGTGTGGACTTAGTTTGCTTTACTTAACGTCCATTTGTAAATACGAGCTCGACGCATTGCTTACAGAGCTATACGAGTTTTGGCAATAAGCCAGTAAAGATTAGGAACATTTTCTGTCTTAAGTATTTACCAGAAAACGAGATTTATTTAAGTATTTATTTGCAACTAGATGCGCCCCGCGGTTTCCCCCGCGTAAAAGTCGATCCCGTGGGAATATCAGGATATAATATAGCCTATATGTTAATCCAGGGTGGCAGCTACCTCCATACAGATTTTTATCAAAATTGGTCCAGCTATTTGAGCGTGAAGAAGTAATAAACATATAAACACACTCACAAACTTTCGCCTCTAAAATATTAGTGTGATATTCTGGCGACAACATTTTGCTATTTTTTTTAAATAGAATACAAAGTTCTAAAGGCCAGTCGCCGTAATTGAAAACGTTCAAAATCTAGTCGCAAACTCATCTCAGCAACAATTAATGTCAAAAACTTGTCTAAGATGTAAGGAAATTAGAAGTATTTTTGACAGATCCAGACTGATCAGACTGTGAACGTTCTTAAAGTTACGAGAATTGCCCCTCTGATGTCATCAGCTTTACCATAGATTATATAACTTTTTCCACCTATGTTGGGGTCGGCTTCCAGTCTAACTGGGTCCAGTATTTTGCATGGAGCGACTGCCTATCTGGCTTCCGCAACCCAGCTACTGGTGCAACACGATACCCCATAATTATTAGACTTGGGCTCAACCCATAACGACTGTCTCAGATCGAATGACAGCCTGGACCAACGACTCAACGTGTATTATTAACAATTATTAATTTGACTCTTTCATAATACTTATCACACTGATATTGTAAAGGCGAAAGTTTGTGAGGGTGCGTGTGTGTGTGTTTATGTTTGATACTTCTTCACGCTCAAACGGCTGGACCAATTTTGATAAAAAAATTTGTACGGAGGTAGCTGACACCCTGGATTGACATATAAGCTACTTTTTATCCCGATCTTCACACGAGATCGACACTTATTCGGGTGAAACCGCGGGGCGCAGCTAGTAGTATCTAAAACCAATTTCTATTGGAATAGGGCTCTATAAATGGTAATTGGCTCGCTCCACGCATTTCTCTATCGAACTATACTTAATGAAATAATTACATCTCCCAATTACCTAGCCCTTCGGCTATCTTCGGGGGTCGTCGGCAATAACATCAAAGGTGCTTATTTCATTATAATCTGTATGATCATCTGATTAGGTTCAAGTGAAAGATAACTTAAAATCGAAAGTGGGCGCAACCAGTTTGGGTAAATTCCGTTCAAGTCAGACTGGTTTGGTTTAAGAAGCAAGATTTGTATTGAAATTTATTTCGGGCTTTTATTTTTGTTTATATGGTTGCTTACGACACAAAATACAGAGAGTACTTACGATTCATTTAAAGATTGTCGTTCAATTAGTAAAGACTCCGTACTTTGTAATTTATTTACATACACAATAGTCGTATATATTGGAAACTAGCTTCTGCCCGCAATTTCGTCCGCATGAAATTTCTTGTTCCTCTCACCCACCCCGTTGCATAGATAGCATCGTCTCCCCGCGCTACTATTTCTTCGTTTTCGTTTAGCGTTGTTTCTGACTCTTTTTCTTTATGCTCACGTCCTAAGGGCCCTAGCGCGATGATTATGACAAATTTTCAAAGTATCAAAAAATTGTGAGTACCTACTCAGCTCAAATCTTAATTTAGAACTTTCGAATAAATTCTAAGTAAGTTCTGCAATTCCTAAATAAACCATAATTTTTAGGGTGTTAGGTTAGACTATGCTAATTAGTTATCACAAAAAAAACTGAACCAGTAATGTTCAACAGAACGAGAAAAAAATCAAAAACTGATGTTAGGTGAAAATTACGAAAAAAATCATAAAAAAATTCTATCGCGAAAACTACGAAAAATCGTAGAACATACATGGGGGTGATTCGGATACTCCTCATCATAAAGTATCTAAATTTTACGATTGAACGTCAACTCCCCGGCCACCCTGTTAGGTGGTTTTTTATTTATTTTCTTTAATTAACTTTCAAGTTATTGCCTGAGCTTTCTAAATGCATTATCTTTTCAAACATAACTGTGCCGTTCTTTTTAGCTTTGATGCCTATTTTTGGCAGTAGACTGTTGAATTATCATTGAACACAACCAGTTGTGTCTGTTTTGTGCCGTCGTTTTATGGTTCTTCTTGCTAAATCAGTCGTTACGGGTAGTCAGAAGCAAAAGTCTGACAACCAGTCTTACCAAGGACAGATAGGCAGTCGCTCCGTGTAATTTTTTTTAGAGATTCCATACCGTTCCGTCTTATAAAGCTACAGTTATTCTCCTATCCTATCGACACAACAAATAATAATGAAAATAGTTTATGCCGTAATAAAAATATTAGTCTACAAGATGGTTGTGGATTGAACTGCCATTCGCGCTACCGACGTACATTTAAGTATCACTACTTTTGGAAGCTATTTTAATACACCCCAAAGCTCATAATCACCATTCTCTTGCTCTTATTCGAATTTATTTGCGGTCAGCTCAACAGGTCCTTTAGTATAGAAAGGGCGTTCCATTCGCCAAGATGTTTGTCCTTGAGAGTAAACTGTAATCTACTGCGGTTTTAACAGCCAAAATGATTGTAATTTGTGGTTTTGAGAGCACTGCCCTGCAAACGATATAATTAGTCATGATTTGGTCTCACGACGTATAATTTTTGTTAAAGAACTGATTTTCTTTTGAACTGAACTGCCTCGTTGGTCGCAAACGCTACTGCTTAGTATGAGGTCCTGGATTCGATTGCTTGGTCGGGCAAAGTGTTATTGGGTTTTTCCATCTGGGAGTAGCTGGTCCGGGATTTGGATTTGTACCTGGTTGATGGTCATAGGCTCGCCCCGTATTACATGGAACTTAAATATAACTAGCGAAATGAGGGTGTACCATAGGTTTACCTCTGCCTAACCCTTCGGTGAAAAAAGGCGTGATTTTATGTGTTTCTTTCCAAAAGTGTTTGATTGGAGAACAAGTAGTAGGAAATTGGGACAATTTGGTTTGCTAACGAAAGTCTCTCGGTTGACTAGTATCTGATGCTAACCGATGATGCGCACTAAGATAGTGAAAATAAAAAGAAAGAAAATTTATTTATTGGGTCACGCACAAGAAGATCAAAACAATAGCATGAAATACTAAAATAGTCCTGTACGAGGCCAAGAGGCGTTTCAGCATGGTGCTGCGATATTTTAAAATGAATGTCGCAGCACTGGTTTTCTGATGGGGTCCGCTGTGATGCCTCGAGCAGATATGGAAATATTACACAAAGTGTTAAAAAATTAACCTGACATACTTTAAGAAGTGATTTAGACCATCGAACTGAACTACTTTCACTATGGCACCAAATCTGAAATCACGAAAAAAAAAATCTGCTGTTCAATACAAAAGTTCAATACCTAATACCTAATTACCTACTTGACCAAAATGTATAAAACAGCAGATTTTTTTTTCGTGATTTCAGTGTTGGTTCCATAGTAAAAGTTGTTCAGTTCGATGGTCGAAAGCACCTCTTAAAGTTTTTCAGATTGATATTTTATCACTTTGTATAATGATTAATATAAATCGACCGAGGAGGAGGGAGTCAAGAGAGGAGTGAGGGGAGGCCTTGGCCCAGGAGAGGGACAGCGTAGGCTAGTAAAAAAATATAAATTGACCAAGCGTGGTGATCAATGCCTTCTCTGTATGAGAAGTGGCTTTTGCCCTACAGTGAGACAGTAACAGACTGGTTTTATTTAATATACGATCAACACGTAAAATTGAAATATAAATAGTAAGTAATACAATTATATGGAGTCCACATGTCAATGGCCGACGTAGCCTCATTATTTGTCTATGGCATCACGATCTAGAAGCAATTTATTTCATGTTCGAAGATTCCCAGGCAATAGCTATCGAGAAAACTAGAATCAAGTTCACATACAGGTGTCAAAACCACTCTCGACCGAGATTGTCAGTTCATTGAAGTGGAAAGGAGCGGAGAAATGCAAACTTTATCTAATAGAGTAGTGCGGACTGCAGTATATTCCACGTCATGTGAAGTTAGTTCATCGTGTGCACAATATACGTGCTGTCCCTGGAAGTATGGATCAAATCGAATAGGGGCGTGGGCAATTCACCGAAATTCTCAGGGTTAAAAAGTTTGGAAATGACCTTGTCCCCGTCCCTATTCGATTTGATCCATACTTCCAGGGACACCCTGTATAGTGTTGTCCAAAAGTCAGTTGTCATTTTTTCACATCAGCTGTGAAACGACATTATGATTTAAAATTCCAGTGATAAGTACAAATGTTTGACCTGCTGCACCGCGCCGAGCAGCCCGAGCCGCTCCCCGCGCCCGCGACCCAGTCTGGCCAAACACTTAGTCTTGCCAAACTGTAAAAACGACCGGCTTGCAGTCTTACCGGATGCAGCTGAATACCAGTATTTTACATGGAGCGACTGCCTATCGGATTCCCACAACCCAATTACTTGGTAAAACTGGTTGTCAGACATTCGGCTCCTGACTACCCGTAACGACTCAATGATCTACAAATGACATCCGGGACCAACGGCTTAACCACCATCCACGAACCGACCTGGGTAAGCGTTGCTTAACCTTTAAGATCGACCCGTGCCGCTGTTATTATTTAGTCACGAGACCTTTTCCCGTCTAACAATGGATTATTATTATAATTTTTACAAATAGTTGGGAAACAGCTGAGCAGATAATGATGATGAAAGATGATTGCTATTTATATTATTTAACTCTTTAAACCCTATTGAATGACTATTTGGAATATCAATCAATCAATAGGGTTATATGAACTTAAGAGGGTTGTAGTATTGATGATTTTTATTATTATAATTCTGTATGTTCGGTCTGTGTTACGGTCACAAATCATATTTTGTTCAACATACAACTTGACACTGTCCAGCAAATTGCAAAAAAACGTAAGATAATTTGAATTTCGCGATTACGATGTTGGTCCCATGGAGGAAGTTATTCAATTCGATGGTCTATACATACCCTAAAATATAACTACACCTTTTTGATATATGCTGTAGATCACAGCTTTAGAATTGCGAGCTTTTGATGCTAGATAATTGATCATGTAATAAGGGGTCTAATAACGGAAGAAACTTCAGTAACGCAAGGAGCCCTGATTAGGTCATCATCTGCCTAGCCTTTTCCCAAATACATTGGTCACCTTCCAGTCTAACCGGATGCAGCTGAATAAGTCCATTATTTTACATGGAGCGACTGTCTATCTGACCACCAATCAGTTACTGGTAATACGATACCCCTTGGTAATTTAAGACTGGTATGTCGGACTTTTGGGCTTCTGACTACACGTAACGACTGTCAAAGATCCATGACGCCGGGACGACTGACATGACTTCGAACTTTTGATTCAAACCATTATACCCGCATTGTATGTAAATATTGTGGGACGTCTTCAGTTGTGTAAGGTCCACGACTTGAGTTCGTCCGCGTGAAATTTCTTGTTTCCCCAACCCACCCCATCGCATCGTATCGCCTACCCACTCTATCAGTTCGTTTTCACTCAGCCTTCTGTCTGACTAATTTTTGTTTTTGCTCGGCCCCTAAGGGTCGTAGAGTGATTTTAATTAGCCTAACTATACCTTCCTCAAGAATAGGCTAGTTTCCACCATCAACAAATTGAAAATCTATTTAGTCCGTCAGTTAGAGTATTAGAAAATAATGGACACGTATTTTTTGTTTTTGTAAATCAATGAATATCAATCAAATCAAAGATAAAACGCATCAAATCTCGGCAGTGGGGGCTCGTGACGTCAGAACGCACTAAAAATTATACCAAGGTGTGACGTATTGAGAATTTTAAAAGCGTCGTATCTTCGTCAATTTTGGTTTACATAACAAAAGAAAAAATACGGGTCAAATATTTTTTGATAATCTAACTGACGGACTAATTTGATTTTTTCAGTTGACAAGCCTATTGAGCTATAAAATGCAAAAAGATATTTTCGTATTCGACCGGTAGTCCCATAGCTTTAGTGTAGATTTATCTCTTTGAAGAAGTTTGCACTGAACATACTATTAAATAATATATGTTAGTTCATCGGTGTCATCATCTATGCAGGAAAATACTTCAAAAACTCGTAGTCTCGCTACAGGTATAATAACGTTTTTTTTTTCATATCCTCGTTTCTCGACGGTGCTTAATATTACCATAAAATATGTGATAATTATGTGTGTATTATGTCTTTTTTTTTGTAATGTGCGTTTTGTTTGTGCTGACTAAATAGTTTTTCTTTCTCATATTTTTTTTTTTTATATCAAGATTGCCAAATTCTGGAATGCCCTGTACTATCTTGCATCTTTGTCTGATGCCTTCGCATATGCCTACTGTAAAGTCGTAGACTATTTTATAGTCTAACTAGCTGCGCCCCGCGGTTTCACCCGCGTAAGTTTCGATCCCGTGGGAATATCGGGATAAAAAGTATCCTATGTGTTATTCTGATGTATAAGCTATATTACTGTAAAGTTTCATCAAAATCCGTTCAGTAATTTTTGCGTGAAAGAGTAACAAACATCCATCCATCCATCCTCACAAACTTTCGCATTTATAATATTATAGTAGGATTAGTAGGATATTAGTAGGATTGTAAAGTGTTATTTTGTACAGTTCTGCATCCTAATGCGTAACACATTTTTAATCACACTGGATCATTTTGAAGGTTATTGCTTATCCACTGCTTGCCATGTTCGAACAAAGTATCTGCTCAACAACGTAAATAACTTAAAGAATATAGTTCAACTGTCAAAATGAAAAGCACTGCTACTGTTAGTGTGTTACGCAATTACCCCGCTGTTCTCAAAATTGGTCCATATTTTAGAATGGTGTAAGATCTTGTTTTAAATTAAAATACAATATATTAGAATAACCATGTCATCCTTCCGAATCCTGTCCTTTCTTATTGCTTCATGCTTTGAAGAGCAATCGCAAAACTTGATGCACTGAAATAATTTATATTCCAAGTAGACCCATCAAAAACATATTATTTAAAATAAACGTAAGTATCTACTTAGTCACTAAACTAAATCGCACCTCCATTACTTCCGACAAACCGAGGGAACAGGTTACTGTAAACGATAACGTTAAAGTTACGTAAGAAAGCAATCTTAAAGATAATTTACGTAATCTTTTCTCGGTCACGGGTGCACCGAGTCGTTGCGAGTGATTGTATCCATGCTTTGTTTTATTTTTTTACGAGGCATGCCTTTTAAGTTCTGTCGTTTCCATATTTCCCGGCAATTTTGAATTTGGAACTGTTCTATATTCGAATGTGATTAAATTTTGAATCTCAAAACAGTTGAAAGTATTAGTTCAGGGCTTCTATCAGATGCAAATAGCGTTTCTCTTTGAATATTTTTCTTTCAATTAAACTTCCTTATCATGTCTGAAATAAATTTAGTTGAATATTTAAATTAACTAACAAGAAATTAATTCCAAAAACATGCCAACTTCATTTTCATACCCTTTCCGTTCACTGTACCCAGGTACGTCCTGGCACATCATATCGTCCAAATATATTCATTACCCATCCAATTTCATTTTACGTTCATTTTAATAACTAAAATATCATGATGACATGAACGTCGTCTTACAAATCGATCCGTGCCCTATTTGTGATAATGGGTCGGCGACGTACTGAAAGGCACAACAACAACAACAATAACAATTGTACTTTCCTATGTGCTCTATGCAATTTGGTATGATAATAAATTCTTTATCTTTGTGACTACTTTTTGGGCTAAATATGGTTCCAATTAGCACTTTGTGTTTGGAAGCACGTTTCTGTATGGTGTGTAAGTAATTTAGTAAAGTCGTGTTGATTTTGAATTCAATCAAGTTTTAATTGTTACTTTATATCATATACCTCTTTCTAGTAAAATTTTATTCATCTCGTAAATAAATTGGAAACTATAGTTTTGTATAATTTAGAAGCATTTTTTTTTAAATTTTGTAAATGTAAGAACCATGGATCCATTTATTATAATTTTTTTATATTGACTTGAAAGAGCATGGCAGTTGAGAATGTGTCATGCTCACTTAAATGTCTCACTGATGGTGGCGCGTGTGTCGGATCATTCGACTCCCTTCAAAATGGTTGAGCTGGATGGTGCTGATCCATGCGTCATGTTCGTAAACGGGCGCTGTCAGTTGAGACTGGTCATCTCTTAGCTGCCAGGGCTTCTTTTTAATCTTATACCTATTTTGAATTGTTTCTTCATAACATTGTTCTCACATATAGAAGCAACAAGAATACTGTACTAAGGATTTTGTAATATCTTAATTTAAAAGAGTGTCCTTGGAGTTTCTTGCCCGTTCTTCTCCAAGAGATCTACGTTTTGGAATGGGCAACTTTCTGACTAACTGACCGACTAGTTAATTTTGACAATTCAAAAGTGCCTGGAAATGGTTTAATTGAAATAAATGCTTTGAGTTTGAGTTTGAGTTTATTATGACATCTTAGATTTTACCTAATCCTTGCCTTGTTTTTGCTGGTGCCGACTTTTATGAGATTCTCCGTGAAATATTCAGCTGTTCTTGTGCAAGGCAAGTATAGTAGAAGCCTTGCACGTAATGAAAAATGGGGTTAATCATGTTACCAGCTAGTAAGCATTCACTTAATGGCTTTCTTAACACACAACTATAATATTATCGAGCAAGATGGTAATAATCACTATATGCTTGACACACAATATATTTGGTTGGAATGTGTATTGTTGATCATACTAATGTTGTCGATGTTATTGTCGTTGGTTAATATGTTTTTATCGATCTATTTATTAGTTTCTTGCCGGATTTTTCTAAAACATTTACTACGTGTTGGTCTATCCGGGTTTCCTTACACCGCTTGTCCACTGCCAGTGTCATTGGGACTTAACGAGAAACGCGATTCCGGTCGCGTCGCTCGTTTGTCCACCGCGACCGAATTCGGCGGTATGATAGACAAAATAAAAGCCGCAACGGCAGTGTGTGGAAAAGATTAAACGTGTCTTGTATTGCCGATGTGTCGGCCCGTCACCATCTCAGGCCGAGTTCTAGCGGTCTCGCCAAACTACTCGAAATCCCCTGATTTCGAGTAGTTAGGCCGCCGGGATCCCGGCCCCTGCCGGGATCCCGGCGTTCGGGTGAAGGACGTGCGGTGGACAAGCAGCCATTGTAAATGTATCGCTACTCCGGCGACGTCATCTCGTTCTTGTTGAAGTCGCGTTGACGGTGGCGCCCCTTAAGCTACGGTTACCTAGACGAGCGGGGACCGCCAAATGCTGCCGTAATGCCCAAATTCAAAGGGCTTTTCGAACATCCCACCTCTAGATTCGTATAGTCGTCTCCCCAAATTTAACCCCTCAAGTTCTACATTAAGATCAACCGTAGCATCGTAGATTTGTATCGTTTTTACTTTTAATTTATTTATAATAATGCACACTTGCTTTTCCAATTCACTTTTGCCATTGGCAGAATAGTAGACATCGGCTTTTTCGGCGCAGCCGTGAGGCACACACTATTGTTTTTTGCAACATTATTTTTATTTAGTTTTTGTGTTTCACGAAATGTGTTCAAACAAACTTTTTTCTTTCTTTCTTTTTCTTTCCATAAATAAAAATAGAATTAGGCATCTTAATGTCAAATACTGGTGAATATGACAGATTTTCATGACGTCCGTTATATAAACATGACCGAAACGCTCTTCTAGGAAACCGTAGCTTTACGATTACGATATTGACCTTCATCGTAAAGAGTTTCTAATGTGTTTTCTTTCTTTTTTCTTTGTTGTTTCCATAATGGATGTGCAAGTCCCCATTACTCAAGACCTATTTAAAATTCACTACGTATTCTTTGATCACTTATTAACCACTCGTGGCAAGCATGTTAATGGGCCATACAAGGTCTTCATCGATCCGTTGATAAGTATGGCAGGTACTGTTGATTTCTATTTCAGGTACTTTACATCGACCAGCTTTTAAGTTCGAAGTTTGATTGTTTCGATTAAAACTTGAGGTTTCTGCGTCATCAGTTTGTTGTCGTCTGTCTCGTTTTTATAATCTTTTTGGGGCCTCTGATCTTTTTATTTCTCTTATACCATTATTATGGACTTAGCATGATCCTGGTCAGCTGTAGAAGGTCTCACAATGTCACTCTACGTCTGGTCTAGCTACGACGGTGAATTGTCCTGTGTATTTCTGTAATGGTTTCGTAAAAGCAATATTTCACAAAGAGTTATTTCGACGAAGCATTGTATCATCATCATATTCTCCTGCCCTTCTCCCAATTTATCTTGGGTCTGGTCAACAGGTCTTTTTCTTCCATATTAGTCGCCATCTCGGTAGTCACGCCGTTTCTAACCATATCATCATTTACACAGTCCATCCATCGTTTCTTGGATTTTTCCCTACTCTTATAGCCATCGATATTCATACTAAAAACTTGTATCAATTAAAATTAATTGTCATAGAATGAACGATCGCTGAAAGAGTGATAGTTATGCAAGCGATATATTCGCGGAAGTTAACATCGACGAAAACTTTTCAATTTACTATTCCGCAGTACGGCGACGGCGTATTTAATAGTGTTTAATTATATTTTTGCAAGCTTAATGTCCTGGATAGTCTTGGAAATATCAATATTAATTTTAGTTACTGTTAACTCCAACCGCAACTTGGTCACTCAATAATGAACGGATAATTCAAGGTCCATTACATGTACCTAAGTGGAAGACCGGTGCAGCAGCTGGAGAACTAGTTTCTGCCTGTGTACTAAATTAATGGTTCTAATTAATGGTTCGAGTGTCCATGTTATTTACTGTTGATTAACAAGTATTTTAAAAGTAGTCAAGTCTTAATTTTAAAAATATATTAGTAAATGAAGGGACATACTCTTTGTCAAGGGATTTGTAAGTCGAAAATACTGTTGTAATTGTAAAATTTCCTGCTAAGAAAACAATATATTAGCATTCCTTGCTAATATTGTAAATGCAAAAGTGTCTTTCTCTTTTGTATGTTTTCAAGGCCCAACCAAATATAACTGAGCAATATGGTAGATATAACTGAGTGTATATATTTTATATAGATATACTTATACAATATCCTTTATTGTGTACGTACATCATAAAAATTACAGATATAAATGTAGAAATTTTACACAGGGCGACAATGGGCGATCTTATCGCTAAAAGCGATTTTTTACAGACCTTTGGATGACTATTAAAGGGATAAGGAGAGACATTACTGTTACTTTTGCTACTTGTGTACCATTTACATAATACACTTGCAAAATACGTATGAAAATTTGAATTCCGCAGGCTACCCTGACGCTTTCACCTTAATCGTTTTCAAGATGGATCTAACTTGACCACAGATAAATTAAAGGTGGATGAAATTGCGGTCTGTCACCGTAATGATGCTAGTAGCGCAGCCTTTATTAAAACTAAAGAAAATATATTTTTTTTACATTTAAACAAGAATAAACATGAAACAAGAGCAAGGAGAGTGGTGTGGTGTTTGAATGTGTTTAGCCAGTTTGCAAAGGGTTAGCGGGGCTGACTGCTCTTGCGTTCATCATATATCGCCAGTCGCCAAGCGTGGTGTCTATTTTGAATGTAGGGTAGTGGAAGATTTGAAGAACATTCTACAGACGTTAAAAAAGTTTGTTTACCAACTATTAAGAAAGTAAGTTTGCGTCTATCAAAACGTCTACGATGTATCACGAACTTTCTCTTTAATGCGGACACTGTCCAAATTATGGAACTCATTGTTGTTATTATAATGTGTATGTTCATCTGGTACACACAACCATAGGTCCACACCAGATGTGATAACAATTAAAAATTTTTTTGTTTTGGATCTAGGCCCTCCAAAATTTTTGATCTCGATGCCCTTCTTTTACAATATTGTAACCACGCATGTATTTACCGATGCATTGTCATGCTTGCCATCAACTGTCCTCTCATCTGGTCTACCTGTGTTCCTGTGACCCTGGAGGGTCGTCGAATATAGTTGAAGTTTAGTAAGAAACCAATGGATGTTTTCAAATGAAATTTAATTTGATAAATGAAATGTTTGTTTTCTATTAATTCAATTAATCTTTATTTAAAACCATCCATCGGATGATTCCGAAACCTTTTTGGTAGATCTAAATCCAAACCATTTTTTTGTCTGTTGGCATAGCATAATGCAGCGGGATTGTCCGAAAGGGTTACCGCTGCCCCGGAACATAAAGGGCTAAGGAAGGAACACGGGTGGGTTTTAGTCAGTAAGTCTGACACTCCTTTCTGCTCCACCCTGAGCGGGAGGGATCATTTGATGATTTCCCATCCACAAAAAAAAAGCATAGCATAATGAGTGGCCCATTACTGGCAACCCTTTCTTCTTCCAAAACTCGGTATGTTTTTTTGCGATGATGCAATACAAAAAATGTCTAAGTATTTTGTTACTTTTCCACACAATAACCATGGCTGAAGCTGGTAGCTTACAAAAACACTATGACATGAATCGTACTTTCTCTTCTCTATGGTTGTTGCTTAAAACGGAACGTTAGTTTTGGCGTTCCGTAGATTTAATTGAAGAACTGAAGCCCCTGAGATATTAATTTGATTCGTAATTCCAGCATTCATAATATTTTTTTTTCTTTCTTGTTTGTTAATTATTTCTCGGGCTGTTTCTTATGCAAGACTAGCGGCCTCTCCCGGCTTCGCACGAATGGCCATTTATTTTTTAAACATTTTATTTTTTTATTGCAATTAAAAAAAGCCTATATTAATCAGTGATAATGTAGCATTCAAATAGTGAAAGAATTTTTAAAATTGGTCCAGTACTTTTTGAGCCAATTCATTACAAACATACATACAAATCTTTTCTCTTTATAATATTAGTATAGATATTAGTATAGATTTCATTCACAGACCGATATAGCTGAGTTTCCTAAATTACCGCCAGCTATTGATCGATTGGAGAAACACGGATCGATCGAAGGTTTCAGCGATCGGTTTATGTATGGTATGGGTCCAAAACACTTCGCGATCCCTTTGTGTCTCGGAAAGCACGTAAGCCGTTGGCCCCGGCTGTCATTCGTTGGTCTTTGGCATTCGTTACGGTTAGTCAGCTCAAAAGTCTGACAACCAGTCTTACCAAGAGGTATAGTGTTAGTGTTACCCAGTAACTGGATTGTGGAGGTCAGACAAGAAGTCGCTCCATTTACATGCAATACTGGTGACCAAGATGCATCCTGTTAGGCTGGATGCCGACCCCAACATAGTTGAGAAAAGGCTAGGCAGACTCATTGTGTGTGAGAGTGAAAGAGATTGGTAGTATTCTTTAATGTGATCCTACACAGGCAAAGTTCTCATTCATTGCAAGCACAGTTTCTTAGAAAACAACAAATTATCAATATTCGACTCGGTCTTGACGATATTTAGCTACATCACGACTTTTGGAGAGCCGCATGCGCTTAGAGTTATCAACTTATCATCTACACTGGCAGAGCCGGGCAGCTCTTTTTTATACTGTTATGTAATATTATTATGGCAATTACAATCTATGTATTATTTCTAATAGAGATACGTATAATAGATTAGTAGATAAGTCAGATAGGAAACACCGAACTCATCTAATTTTCAAACGTAATTTATTTTTGGCGAGTAAAAGTGTTTTTTGTACAAACCTACTTACAGAAATAAAATCATTTATATTAATGTTGTTCTATTTTTCGTTATACAGTGTGCACCAGAAAGATGTGGTCAAATTTATGGGTGCCTTACAAAAGTTCAATATGTACTCGACCTTCCATGCTATTCTCTAAGGATACAGCCTTGCGGGCAGCGCTGTCGCAGCGCTGTCGCGGTGGGTTTGACAGTTGCGACAGCGCTGTCCGCAAGGCTGTATCCTTAGAGAATAGCTCCCCTTATCATTTCCGATCTGTTTGTTAATATGTCGGGGATTAACCTCCAGTCAAATATTAGACTATTATATTTACAAAGTACACATGTTGGCTCAGTAACTGACATCCTACTATACTAATATTATAAACGCGAAAGTTTGTGAGAATGGATGGATGAATGCATTGCTGTTTGTTACTCTTTCACGCAAAAAACTACTGAACGGATTTGGATTAAATTTGGCACACATATCGTTTATATGATCAACACATACGATACTTTTTACCCCGATATTCCCACGGGATCGAAACTTATGCGGGTGAAACCGCGGGGCGCAACTAGTTGATTCATAAGTAGCTTCTAAAGATGTTATGTTTTTTATAGGTCCTCATTAATTAAAACACTGTCTTTATTAAATTGTTAGCTGCTTACTTAATATAATGAATTCCCAGATTGGTTTGTGAAGGCCAGATCATCAGATGACAGTTGATCCCATTTCAAATCATGTTTAATAATCCCGACCATACGTAATTTTTGTACCTTGTACCTACGAATACTTATTACTTATTCGTAGCCTTGTACAGACGCCAGCACATCAAGCTACCTGAAACTGTCTTTCCCAATCAACTTTGAACCTTATGCTTCAGCGATAAAGTTGAAAATCTGTTAGAGGAATTTGACAGATTGTAGTAGCTTGATGTGCTGGCATCTGTATATAACAAAGTCAAAGTCAAATCATTTATTTCAAATAGGCACTTAAAAGGCACTTTTGAACGTCAAAATAAAAAATAAAAAAATAGAATTGATTCTAGTCGCCCCTGCTCGCTGTCGCTGCCCCTGTCGCTGTGGTGTACCCTGGGCGTTCAGCCCCACTTCTTGCGGACAGGCCTATAATCTATACTTCTATACTAATATTATAAAGAGGAAAGATTTGTGTGTATGTTTGTAACGAATTGGCACAAAAAGTACTGGACCGATTTTAAAAATTCTTTCACCATTTGAATGCTACATTATCACTGATTAATATAGGCTTTTTTTTTATTTTTTTTCCCACCCTTGCGAAGCCGGGACGGGCCGCTAGTATGAGATGTTTTCGTACAGACTGTTCGGAAATGAGAGCAAAAGACAAAGGAATTGGTGATTGTAGTATGTTATAATTAGCAGATAAGGGGATACTGCAGGGCAAAGGTCTCCCTTCCCTCCACCCACTTATCCCTATCTACTGCTGTTTGTGGCCAATCCTTATAAAAAAAATCGAGTACGCCCCGACATCTCGCACTGTGTGGTTATTTTAGCCCCCATAACTCCGTAATGCGACCGATGTCAAAATTAAAATTAAAAGTCATTTATTCAAATTAGGCTGAGTTTCAACACTTTTCGAACGTCAAAATTACATAAGACAGTCCCCCAAAACACCCGCACTTCATCAGTTCCTATCCTAGTGCTTTCGCTGGGAAAACGACAATGAAAAGACTGGTCATCTCTTAGCTGCCAGGGCTTCTTTTTAATCTTATACCTATTTTGAATTGTTTCTTCATAACATTGTTCTCACATATAGAAGCAACAAGAATACTGTACTCAGGATTTTGTAATATTTTAATTTAAAAGAGTGTCCTTGGAGTTTCTTGCCCGTTCTTCTCCAAGAGATCTACGTTTTGGAATGGGCAACTAGCTTCAACTTTCTGACTAACTGACCGACTAGTTAATTTTGACAATTCAAAAGTGCCTGGAAATGGTTTAATTGAAATAAATGCTTTGAGTTTGAGTTTGAAACTCTTCACTAGCACAGCTGTCTGTTCATCTAAAAAAACTTGCTTCTTCTTTGATAGGTATGAAAAATAATTAGATAACATTACGAGACACAATCAATTCATAGACACTATTATAAGTATATGTTTTTGCTTATCATTATTATGGTTCCTTACCTCAGAAGGAAAAAAACTGAACCTTTATAGGATCACTTTGTTGTCCGTCCGTCCGTCCGTCCGTCTGTCTGTCAAGACCCTTTATCTCGGGAACGCGTGGAGGTATCTAGTTAAGGGCCTATACTACCTCAAATGGCTTAGCATGATCCTCCGTTATGTCGAAAATACTGCAGCATTAATTTTGAAATAAATATATGGTAAATTTGAGGATTAATGCTAGGTCTTATGTTAGACGAAAACACGATTTCATAAAATTTTCTCAATAGAAAAAAGATCCAAAGTTATAGTTAGGGAGGCGAATAGGGGAATTTTCGGTAATACTCGAGCGTGGCAGTTTGAGATATGAGAGATACCTTAGACCTAATAGAACAACCTTGTAAAGTATTTAGCTCTATATGTAGTGACGCGCGCCTAGGATAGACGATCAGATTAGTAAAAAAAAATCGATAGTCTGAAACACTCGAGCGCGTCAGATTAAGATATTGGGGGTTGATTTTAGTGTTTTAAGACTAAATTTAACTAATCTGACGATAAGTCCTTGACGCCGCCGAGTTATAGGGTCGCGAACTTGTAAAAAAAAAACGTTAATCCGGCATTCTCCAGCGCGATTTTTTATTTTTTTATTTTGAAGAATATAATCTAAAACTCACTAAAAATACAAAATCTGCCGGTTTCCGCATGACCAGAAGTGTGGAGGAGCCATTTCGTCTTCCGAAAAACGCGTTGCGGCCTAAAAGTCGCGAACGATTCATCTTACAAAAAAAAAGTTTAAGTAAACAAAAAAGGTAATTTTATTTTACACAAAAAAGGTCTCTTTACATTTTTGTCCAAAGTTAAAACTTTTTGACTTGAAGCATCATAAAAACTCAAACTCCCGGTTTTTTGAGTATATCTCGAAAACTGAGGGTGGTAAAAAAAAATTGATATGAAATAACCATTGATATATATGTTACACTAGATTAGCAATTACCTCACCAAGGCGTTGCCACTAGTCTGATGGCCACAGCCATCAGCGTAGCTAACGTCAGTTCAGTGCTCTGTGTGACGCCAACCGAAGTCAACCGAGTGACATGCGACAAAAAATATCGCGAAAGAGTGCGATTCAAGATCACAAAAACATAATAAATTAACCGGAATTACTTTCCACACGTAAATTAATTGTCTCTGTATTTATATCAACGTAAAAACGCAATAAAATGTAGAATTTTGTAAATTAGGTTCAGTGTTACCACTAAAAACTTAGTTTTAGTTTCCCACATTAGTGGGAGTTTTTAATTTATGGAATAAGTGATTTTAAATATTTTTTAATAATAAAAACGTAGCAGGGTGCCTAAAAATGCAGCACGCCGTGAAAAATGGGTGGAAATAATCCGATTGCTGAGAAAAGAGACTGACTGGCTACCTACTAAATCATTCAATTTCATTAATAATAAAGAAAAAATATTCAAAAAGAAAATGTCTTAGTTATTTTCTTTATTCATAATTTTCTATAACACATCCAATAAGAAATACATAATTTAAATATTTAAAAAATAATTTAACTTAACCTAAAACGCTTTTTAGGGCTTAAAATGTTGGGTAAAATTTCGCATGGGTAGGCAACCCCATCCCGTCATTGCATGTTTATACTGCGGTCTTTGTCTAATCTAAGCGACGGTATTATTCTTACGACGTGTGTAAGTGAGACAGATATATGTTTACTTTTAAATGTTTAGTGGTTTCAAAGCTACGTCGTCGCGTTTATAAAGTGGCTACACTTTTTTGACACATTTTATTGAGGTTTGCTTCTCTAGTTATATAGCTCAATGGAAATAACGATAATTAGATTATGTGACTTTTATTATACCTCACAAATTTTTTTTTCTAAAGCTTCTCGACAATTTTCGTGGACTCGGAAAAAGCTACGCGTATCTGTATACAAAAGTATTATTAACATGTACAGTTTCATATATATTATTCAATGGCCTGTTGATCCTCAAATTGTTTTTTGGACGTACCGTAAGCATAAACATATATATATATATATGTTTATGGTCCCCTACCGTAGACCTATGTGCCCTCAGTATGACGACGATTGAAGAGAGAGAAAAGACCCGACGGTATATTTCTCGAATGTGCTGGAAACTTTGATGAATTGTATTGAGCAAAAATGTAAAGGTCATACATAACAATACAATTATAATACAATTTGTATTTCATTTCATTTTTTTTTATACAATAAATAATACAAATCGTACTACATTTCATCTACATTTACGTTGGTTGTATCTATCGCTTTATTGTCATTCTTAAATTCCCCGTTTTATCAAGGAGAAAGAAAGGAAAAAAAAGAAACCAAAAAACCTTTTTCGATCAGATTAAGAGAACCCACCAACATTTTTGTCAGATTAAAGAAATATGCTTTCAGGATACCGAGATAAACCTCCCCTATGAAAATCTGACGCGCTCGAGTATTTCAAAAAAACTTTTTTTTTTTGCATTTTCAAAAATTCATCGCAACTTATCGTCACGCCGAAATCGTCAGTTTTTTTAAAGGAAGCTTCCTTGGGGCCTACTTAACACCCCTTCCGAAAATCTGACGCGCTCGAGTAAATTTTTTTTTTTTGCATTTTTGACTACTTTATATGCCTACCCCCACCACGCAAACCGGCAGATTAGTATACCGTTGTTATCAGAGGCACTTGGGGCAAACGTAGTATGAATATCTGACGCGCTCGAGAATGCCCAAGTAACTGTTTTTTTTAACATTTTTGAAAAACCGTACACGCCAAGCCCACCGCTAAAATGGTTTTTACCATAAGAGCTTTTCTTTTCGAAATCATTTTATCTTTCGATTTTGATAGGTCTCGACGGCGCCGTTGAATTACGCCATTTAGCTACCTCGCCTCCCTAACTATTACCTCCAAACCGAACAATAAACCGCTGGTATTAAAAAAATACTTCAAATTAGATCATGAAACTTTGTATACTAACCGAACTAACTATAAAGCAGGTCTTATGCTATTTACTTTTTTTTAATTACCATTATTTTCACCGTAAAAAGCAAATACCTAAACTATTGGCGCTGCCTGCCGCCTAGCACCGCACTCTGTCTCGCTCTCACTCAGTCCGCGAGCAGTATCGTGCGAGAGAGATAAAGAGTGAATTTTAGCTGAGGTAGTGTAGGCTCTTAAAATTAAAACCATGTATTCAGGTCTGCGATCCCTTGAAGCTGTGAAAAATCAAAAAATATTTTTTTAATGAATAGATTATGCCTCAGTCAGGGGTGATCCCAAAATTTTATAACTTTGCTTGGATAGTTTTTGAGTTAGCTTCAATAATACGTATTTTTGCCACTTAGTTTCAAAAATAATCATTGCAACTTGTCTGTTATAATTTTATGTAAATAAAGCTAGAAATAATAAAATAATATACAATGTTCTATCATAATTATCGACATGTAAGTACATTCAAATTGTAGATATAAACAGACTGGTAGGGTCAAGAGTTCAACTTTGCTGTAACAAAGAATAGTTACTGCAACGTTAAATATACTTTATATCTATAATCATAAGGTCGATTATATAACTGTTAATTTTATCTATGCGGACATACAGTATGACGTTCATGTTTCTATTGCCCTTATCCCAATTTATGTGGGGTTAACGCAGTGTTTTTCCTTCCATACTTCTTAGTCGTCATCTTCCATCTTTACGTACCGAGACCTCTCCGTGCCTCGGAAAGCACGTTAAGCCTTCTTGTCACAGTCATGACGTGCAGCCGTCGACTATCTCTGCTTTGTGCTCATGTATAAAGATATATATATTTTTTTTGTTTCGATTTAAATGATGTCATTAGAATTAATCATCTTTTTGTTTGCACGTGTTTCTGTGACAAATAAACCTATTTTTCTTTCTTTCTTTCTTTTCTTTCTTAAGCCGTTGGTCCCGGACTCCCGGCTGTCATTCATGGATCTTTGACAGTCGTTACGGGTAGTCAGAAGCTCGAAAATCTGACAACCAGTCTTACTAAGGGATATCGTATTACCTAGTAACTGGGTTGTGGAGGTCAGGGGCCCAAGTCTGCTATTACAATAGTGTCAGAATGATCTATCATTGATTTCATAATTGTTGATTTTGACAAGTTTGGTAATCTACTAATATTGGCGTCATTATGACTTTCTAATGGTCAACCACTGTCACTCCATTGAAAGAAATGGCATAAAATGATAATCTCGTACATATTGAAAATACTTACTACTTCAGATTGCAAACACTAATACGTAATATGTAAAAATATATATTAAATGAAATGTAGCATGAAATTTAGTAGTAGTTGTCTCAGACCATTGTCCGACCAATGATCGACCATTATGAATTTAGCAGATTACGAACTTTTAGCAAAATGACAATGGGATCGTGTTGGAATGACGAATTTATAGAAATAGCAGACTTGTGCCCCTGTAGAGACGACCTGCGAACTGCTATCAGTAGTACTATGCACCAGATAGGCAGTCGTTCCATGTAAAATACTGGTATTCAGCTGCATCCGGTTAGACTGGAAGTCGACCCCAACATAGTTGGGAAAAGGCTAGGCAGATGATGATGACTTCTTAGTCATCATCTTACTAGTCGCCCGCTTTCTAGCCGTGCCCTCTTTCATGCAGTCCAAGTTTATTCTCGAAAATTCTGTAAAAAATTTGGTATTGCTAAGTGGTCAGTTAACATCAAACCTTGACACACGAATCTAATTTCAGTGAACCGGATAATTTTTTTTTTTTTAATTAGGTGTTAAGTATACTCTGTTATGTACCTAACCTTGTACATATTGGAGGCAGTTATGCGTAAATACGAGTAAGTGCTAAAACTCGGTTAAAACGTGCATTGATTAGCTGATTTGGCGAGTATAGTCGAAACAGCGTTGATCAGCTGTTTGAAGTATAGTGATATGGATTGCCTCCTTGGACTAGTGGTACTGCTGAGCTTGAGGTTTTTCCATCTGGAATTTCTTAGTAGCAGGTAGCAGCCTGGTGCCTTGATTTGTGCCTGGCTTATAGCAATAGGCTCCCACCATTGATATATATGTTACTCTAGATTAGTAATTAATTACCGCACCAAGGCGTTGCCACTAGACTGATGGCCACAGCCATCAGCGTAGCTAACGTCAGTTTAGTGCTCTGTGTGACGCCAACCGAAGTGAACCGAGTGACATGCGACAAAAAATATCGCGAAAGAGTGCGATTCAAGATCACAAAAACATAATAAATTAACCGGAATTACTTTCCACACGTAAATTAATTGTTTCTGTGTTCATATCAACGTAAAAACGCAAAAAATTGTAGAATTTTGTAAATTAGGTTCAGTGTTACCACTAAAAACTTAGTTTTAGTTTCCCACATTTGTGGGAGTTTTTAATTTATGGAATAAGTGATTTTAAATATTTTTTTAATAATAACAATTTAGCAGGGTGCCTAAAGATGCAGCACGCCGTGAAAAATGGGTGGAAATAATTCGATTGCTGAGAAAAGAGACTGAATGGCTACCTACTAAATCATTCAATTTCATTAATAATAAAGAAAAAATATTCAAAAGAAAATGTCTTAGTTATTTTCATTATTTATAAATTTCTGTTACACATCCAATAAGAAATACATAATTCAAATATTCAAAAAATAATTTAACTTAACGTATAACGCTTTTTATGGCTTAAAATGTGGCGTCCTATGATGAAAGACGAGGAAATTTAATCGTTCCAACCCAACGTCCACTCAGCGTTCATCCGATAAAACTATGAAAGACTCGGGCCAAAGCTTTCAAGTTGGGCTTTCTCGATTGGCTTAAGTGCTGACCTAGTCGCAAGCGCTACCGCTGAGCATGCTGTCCTGGATCGATTCCCGGGTCGTGCAGTGTTATTCGGTTTTTCCATCAAGAACTTCTCGTTGGTGTGGCAATATGCTCGCCCCCTACTTACCTATTATAGCTACAGCTCTGCCTGTTCGAGGATTACATGCGTATTGTTATATTTACCGGAAGGTGTTGAAACAGGCCATTTATCTTTTAGCTAGGTAATTAGTCTTAAAACATGCGACTTCCCAAGCCTTTGAGGTTTTAATTTAAGCAACGTCATTTGTAATTATATATATAACTTATTGTCCTTGACTTACAAACGTATGACGTGTAAACCTGTTCTTGATTCGCCTCGACAGCTGTTGAAACACGTGATTACGAACCCTTTATGTGCACGCAAATGCAACCGTCGTCGATAACATGACTCTTGTGTATTTGAGATCGGAACCTTTCTTCGTTCATCATCACTGTCATCATTCTCTGGCTCTTATTTATTCATTTATTTCATTCGACGCAGGCCCATAGATTATTATAAAATAGTACTTCACATGTGACATCTATCAACCGCACTGGGCCCGCGTGGTGGATTACGGCTCAGTCCCTCTCAGAGGTGGCCTGTGTCTCAGCAGTGGGAACATTATAGGCTGATTATGCATGGCTGCTAACTTATCATAATAAAAAGGCTAGGCCAACCCAAAGGAGTAACACCTCTCACTTGGCCGGTTTTTGTTTAGTTAATAGGTGCCCTCAGATTACGTTTAGGTACTACTTTTTTTTATTGGTTATAAATGGCATCTCGCAGTACAACCTATGAGGTTGTCGTCTTCTTAACCAGGATTGCCTGTGGGTGCCTCAATAATTTAAGGCCTCCAGCCAGGGCGAGCGCGCATAGCCACGTGAAATTTAGAGTACTTTTAGTTTATTTATTAAAAAATCAAATTATCAATATTTATTTTTTTTATTGATAAAATTTACGCAATTATTGAAGACTATTTTGGTATAAATACTACGTGAAAATGATGTAGAACTTCGGAGATATTCAGACTTCCAGTACAAAATTTAATTAGGTCCAGTATATTTTTTTGTTTATAAGGCATATAACAAAAATGTATTCTATAATTATAAAAGTATTTATGATATTTGTGATATGAAATTTTTTTTTGATGGATTATATGCAACAGAATCTGCAAATCTGCTCTCCATGAGTTTTTGCCTAAACATGCATCAGGAGAACGATTATTGCTAAATAAATAGATAAATAATAAAAAAATCGCTTTATTATTATTGTAGAAGAGAAAACGAACTATCTTTACCAATTAGTTGCTATTTATACCAATTACCAACCAACGAATAGTATTCAATATCAACGAGGAAATCATGCATCTATGTATCCCTAGTAGGTATATTATATTTATAGTTTTAATAGGTTGTATGCGTATCTTTATATTTAAAATATTTATTCCTCAATTTTCATGATTGCACTTACTAGTACTACTGTTTGTCTCTGCATCACCCAAAGGTTGACTGGTAGAAAAATGCCTATGGCATTAAGTCCGCCTCTGTGCATTAATGTGCCTAAAGTAATAATAAATAAATAAATATAATTTCCTTCTTTCTCAGGATCATACCAGCCGAGCAATGAGTTGATGCTGCGTTTCTACAGCTACTTCAAGCAAGCGTCGGAAGGCCCCTGCGACAAGCCAAAGCCTGGATTCTGGGATGTAGTCAACAGGTGAGATATTTTATTTATTTATATACAAGGTCTAACAGAATAAACGCAAGTCCTGAAAATAGTTTGTTCATAATTGCCTACTGAATCAATTTCAGTAACTTGTAATAGGTATTTTTTTCGAAATTTATGTATTTTTTCAAACTAACCGCCGATTGAGCCAAATAAATTTAAATCTTATTTCAAGGCAATAAGACTCAATTTTAAATGCATTAAGTAATGCTAGTGTCAACACGATTTTCTTAATAAAAATAACAATCTTTAAAAAAAAAATAGTTTTCATCATTGTATAATGCTTTTAACTCAATACTCTAATTGGGGTGTATGAGGTCTTGCGTTAATTATGTTACTTTGTATACTTTATTGTATACCAGAAAATACATTAAAAAAAAAAACAATTATTACTACAAAACATACAACTTGCCTGGAAGAGATCGCAGAAAGCGATAAGGCCGCCCGCCTTATCGCTTTCTGCGATCTCTTCCAGGCAATTTTGTATAAGTTATTATTATCAATATCCTAATTGCGTCACATCCTATTAATCAGAATCTGAATTATTTTGAAGGATGTTGCTAATCCATTGCTTCATATGTTCGACCAAGTCTACTGAATAACGTAAATAACGCAATGAATGTTGTTGAACTGTCAAAATGAAAACCATTTCTACTGTTTTACGCAATTTCTTCGCAGGACTAAGACAAGAAACCGGTTCAGGCTAGGTGGAGCGAGGTTCTTCGTAGGGTGGCTGGTGGCAACTGGATGATAGTTGCCTGTATGGTGTGTAATTAGAGAGACCTATGTCTAGCAGTGGATTGCTGCAGGCTGATGATGATTATGATGGAGACAAGAACCTAGGGTTTGGAAAAGGCTAGGCAGATGATATTGTGTCATGCACCACCACCCACCGAATCAAGAAAGAACCTGTCAATCCTTCCGGTGTCCGGGCCTGGTAAATTTCCCGTGTTGAGTCAAATTAAGCCGCAGGCTCCACTCCTGTTGGTGCCCGACAATATCATCTGCCTAGCCTTATCCAACTATGTTGGGGTCGGCTTCAAGTCTAACCGGATGCAGCTGAATACCAGTATTTTACATAGTATTCAGCTGCATCCGGTTACATGCGACTGCCTATCTGACCTCCACAACCCAGTTACTGGGTAATACGATACCCCTTGGTAAGACTGGTTGTCAGACTTTCGGGCTTCTGACTACCCGTAACGACTGTCAAAGATCCACGAATGACATCCGGGACCAACGGCTTAACGTGCTTTCCGAGACACGGAGGGATCTTGGTATGTAAAGATGGTCACCCATCCACAGACCAACCGCGGCAAGCGTAGCTTAACCTGATCGATCGACCTGTGCGGCTTTTATTATAGTACTAGCCGACTCCGCAAACGTCGTTTTGCAAAAAAAAATAGATAGTAACCGATTCTCAGACCTAGCCGATATGGATTGGACACTGGATTATCTAATTTGACGGGACTAAAGTAATATTTATCTTCTGTCCTTTTCATAATGAAATAGAAATAAAAAGATACACTGAACTCAAATGTAGTTTAGTTTGTGAACAACAGATTCGGGGCCATTGTGTAATTATTTTAGTTCTTATTGTGTTATTTATATCTTACTAGCGACCCGCCCCGGCTTCGCACGGGTGCAATACTGATACTAAGTACAGGTATTTCAAGAATGCCAGCACGCGCCGCCGCGGCCGGTACCGCAGCAACCGCTATGTCCCTGCATTTTAAATCTGTAATATCTTCGAAAATATTAATTTAAATTACATGCTGTAAAGGGCCATATTTATCTATGTTAAATGCACAATGTATTTAAGGTACTTAATTGGATAAGGATTAATGCTGTATTGCTTAAAATCGCTTCGTAAATAAGCCATTATTTCTCGTAAAAAGTAAAGGATAAAAAATTATTATTGTGGGTTATCCCTAAGAGATAGACATATACCATCGCGGACTTTTTTGTAGACCTTTTTAAGGTGTACAATACTGTAGTACATTATTTTGACCTATCTCGTAGGGTTCAGCCAGCGTTTGAAAAGTAAGCGCAAAAAATGTGTTTATTTACGACATCACATGCATGCATGTATTAAATATATATAAACCTTCCTCTTGAATCACTCTATCTATTAAAAAAAACCGCATCAAAATCCGTTGCCTAGTTTGAAAGATCTAAGCGTTCAAAGGGACAGAGAAAGCGACTTTGTTTTATACTATGTAGTGATATCAACCATTATGTTGACTACCAATAAAGCTATCATTTTGTTAACTAGCAAATTTTTTTACTACGAATGAGCATATTATTGTAGCTCCTATACTAGTCGGGAAAGTAAAAACAGTGTAGAGTCTACACCAAAAAAATAATGGTTACTTGATATGATGCCAAATTTCAATACCTTCTTATCTGATTTCAGAGCAAAATGGGAATCCTGGAACAAATTGGGCAACATGACGAAGGAAGAAGCAATGCAGGCATACGTCGCAGAATTACACAAGGTAAACTAAACGATGGCCTTTCAAAGAATTGGCGAGAACGAAGGGCTAGCAGCGCCCACTGGCGATGGCGGCACGGCAAAGAATTTTTATGCGATGAATAGGAATGTAACTTAATAATATGACAATAAAATTGAAATTTCAATGATGATCATCGTAGGTACAAAAACAAAGCTGCGGTATGCTTAGGCATGCCGTTTCGGTACCGTTCGGAGTGCCTCGGAATCCCTCGGGATGCTTCGGGAGCCTTCGAGATGTCGAGGCAAGGTAGGGTACAAGGCAGCACCCGTTCCCCGCGTCGTTATTAACTTAGGTTCGCCAAAGGACGTCGCGGCATGCATAAGGATACCGCGGCATCGTAGCCGTCAGAATGCGCTTGCATGTGTGTGCTTCATTGTTTGTTTGTGAGTATGCCGAAGGATCCCTTGCCATGCCGTGTCGCCAGTGTGCAGTGGGCGCAGGCCTTTAGAGGGGTTCCTCTAGAATTGGCGAGAAAAACACATTATCGATAGAAAAGAATGAACGGAATGAAGAAAGAATTTTGGGAGGCCTTTGTCTAGGAGTACAGGTTATTAAATAAATAAAAACACCATACCAATTAAATATGAAAAAAAAAACGACAAAGGAAGGCTGCGACAGAGGATGGAAGTTTTGACAGGGATGGTCCTGAAGATTATGCATGCATCAACTGCATTTGTATGTTAGACCATTACTTATATCGTTATTTTTGTTTTGCTTTTAAATAAGCTTATATTTAATTATTTAGTTAATCTACCTTTTTGTTTATTTTTTTTCGTTAGCCTCCCCTTTTTTCTTCCAAACCTCCATCTTATACGATCTCTGGCCGTGTTGGACCTACGAACCTTATCAGATCGTTGCACCACCTTCGCCGTGGTCTACCTCGACGGAGATGTCCTCATCAGGTGGCCATTTGGCCAGTGAGTTGCGATCTTTATCCATGTCTTCAGGTGCATTCGCGTGTCGTATCGGGCCGGTTTATCTATATGAGTACTAAAATAATGGCTATAATTTCACGTGTGTCTCACAATAGCAATCAACGCACAGGGCCACATAACTTCAATTAGAGTTATGTATTAGCACTTTTGAACGAAGTAGGTAAGTCGTCCTAGGCTGTGGAGGTGCTAACTTGATAAGTGTTATGGTAAATACCATGGTGTTATATATATTTTGTAATGCTTATGACTTTTTGACTTTCTGATACCAAATACAATGTCCAAGTGTTAGGAACTTCAATCAAATATAAGTTTGCATATACACGAGCGAAATGCGTCGACGATAAAGGCAACTGTGACCGTTGATAAGTGAAAATGAGTATCCGGTGCTCAAATACACGAGTGGCATGTCGCGTGTTGATGCGTGTCGCTCTTGTATTTGAGTCGGCGACGCGACACGTTGGCAACGCGTCGTCGGTTTTCGCCGACACGCGTCGGCACTGTATGCTCACAAAGCCATCATCATTATCTTGCCCTTATTCCTGAACCAATAACATTATTTCCTCTGTGTATATTTTGACAATGACAAGAAACGGAAGGATTCGTGGCTAAATAATAACAGCCGCACGGGACTATTGAAGATTAAGCTACGCTTGTCGAGTTTGGTGCGAGGATGGGTCACCATTCATAACATATCGAGACCCTTCCGTGCTCCCTCCCCTCGAAAGCACGTTAAGCCGTTGGTCCCGGCTGTCATTTGTAGATCTTTGACAGTCATCAGAAGCCCGAAAGTCTGAAAATGAGTCTTACTATCGTATTACCCAGTCAAATCAGAGTCTCGAAGTGTTTTAAAAATCCAACTTAATCTCCTAACTCTATTTGAGACCTGTTCAAGATGTGGATACCAGGATAATCGCTGCAATATTTTTTCTGTTACTAGTTGAATGCATGAACAATTTATTACAGTATCTGTTATTAGTATCTCCATATGTGTGTATTCTTAGATTGTGATCCTCACTGGGTCGAATAGTTTTGTTAAGCATATGTAATTGCTTTTTAATGTATTTTAAAGTGAGCAATTTCTTATTTAGCCAAATGGCTTCTTATACCATACCCATCTCAGCTTTAACTTTCATATCTTGACAGGAATTCATAGAGAAAACGATAGACGTATCATCGGCGTAAGAGTAAACTTTTGCATTATCGAAATGTAAGTTTCAGAAATCATTTAAATATTGTATAAGGAATAGTGTAGGGCCCAGTACGCTACCCTGGGGAACGCCGTATGTAATCTGAACGTCACTACTTCAGCGTCAGTTCATCCACCTTAGCCGTTTGCTTCCTAGACGAGAGGTAGTCCTTGAGCAAGTTCAGAGAGGTTTTTCTTATTCCAGCTTTTTGCAGTTACAAGGACAGGGACAGAGATGGTGTCAAAAGCTTTTTAAGATCCAAGAAAACAGTCAGGCATTTATTACTATAATCTAGTTGTTCACTTAAGACAACACAACACAACTTCCCAACATACGCATTTTTTTTTCATCCTTTCTGGGTAAGGTTCTTGATATGCATCGAGGGCTGCTACAATTCTAAAGGTACTCACTGCATTCGTCGCTGTTTTGTTGAAATCTGTGTTATTAGCTCTCAGTGGCTAACCGACTTTCGTTACGTTTTTTGGATGGTGGAATATGTGCAAAATAACCTCAATTAGACCACAGGAATAACTCTTGATTCGACGCTTGCAATGTTTCCGCTCATGTACGCCCAGGCGCTTATGGTGATCGTTTTGAGAAACTAATTTCGCATTTGGTATCAACCTCGTATATATAAGTTTTATTTTTGATCAACGCTGTGTTTTTTGGGCTTTTTTTTTTCTTTAGATATATATATATTTTTTTTCATTATTTTTTCCAGTATTTTAGAAATGGATAGCAAAACAGATATAAGCTTGTAGTTGTTGAAATTATATCTATCCCCCTCCTTATAAACGGGAGTAAGTAATAATAAAATGTTTCAATAGGTCAGGGAAGATGCCGCTTTGGAAGCAGAGGTTTGCAAGGTGAGTTATTAATGGAATGACTTCCTTTCGTATCTGTTTTAGGACTTTAGTCGAGACATTATTCAAACTGGGGGCACTATCAGACTCAAGATTCGATCAACTTAACCCGCAATCACTCGCGCAGGGAGCTCTCAGCACTCCAGTGGTTCATTAGAAAACCTGCGACATATAGCATCTGTCTGGCATGAATGCTGAAATTAACCTTTTTGGCGCAGCCGTGAGCCACACACTATTGTAGTTATAACATTATTTTGATTTTTTTGGTTCACGAACTGTCTCCAACTAAACGTTATACTTTGTTTCATTCCCAGTGATTTCCTAACGTAAAAAACAATGCGATGATCATGATCTTTATTCTTGAACGTTTGCGTTTGCTTTGTAGCTTCAAGTGGCCTTCTTCTTCTTAGCGTGTCGATAGCAATCTAAATGGACTCGGCCCAGAATTCGGCTACTCGTTTGGTGCCATCACCAGCGTCCACCAGTTCCTGTAACGTGCAGCTGACAGGACACGCAGGACACGATATTAAGTGTCCCATCGTTTGTGGAACAGCACCACATTTACACTCCAAGGCGGAGTCGTCTATGAATCTCCACCTGAACAGGTTTTCCTTGCTTCGGCCAACCTGGGTCCGGAGTCTGTTTAAAGACTTCCAGGTTACCCAAGGTAACTCATGTCCAGAGGAGGTCTTCAGCGGGTGGAACGAATGGCTTGGGTAAGGAAGCATTGTCTCGCCACAGCTTCAGTCTTTCTTCTTGTAATCGTTCGCCACTTTAAAAAACTGTTTCGGCTTTTCAGCCTTTGTGCACAAGGATGTTGTCGTGCAAAGGGTGTCGTGTGTCGGAGACCATTTTGGCTCTTTCGCTGTAGCTTGCCACCACTCTGCGAATCACTGGTGGCGCTATTCCTGCTAGTGGATACAGCCAAAAAACAGAAATTGACTTTCTGACGGGCTCGTATCTTCGTTGACAGACATAAGAGATGTTTTGATCTGAAATAAAACTTACTATTCTATTTGTCAACAGATTGTAGAAACGATGTCATACAACCAAGACGTTGCGTCATTCCTGTCAATGGACGAGGATGACCAAGGTTTCCCGAACAACGACCTGGAGCTGGTCGCAGGAGACGTGCTGCGGAGGGTCAGATCCGGACAGAACAGTCCTGTGTGTGAGTACGACAGTATAAATAGGTTGATATGATTTCTTGAACTCGTTTTGAGCGGCTTAAAATCAGCACCCTAATTTCTAACACACTATCTAAAAAATTCTGAATTATTTTGAAGGATGTTGCTCCAAGATATCTTAGACCACCTTCACCCCAAAAGGCCTAACTCTACGTTCACCCTAGATTCGCGCTCAGTGTCCGGCGCGTCGTCCCCGGTGCGAGGCCAGTCGCCGCCGCCGCGCCAGCGACACGACTCCGAGGACGAGTTCATAGACACTGTCGATGTTAGTGTAGTACGTATGTCTTGACTAATACCTTGGTTTTGGATACTAACTTGTTTTTGTGTGTGTGTAAATACATGTTTGACTAAGAGACAAATATCTGGTGACATCTAAAACGATGGTCGTGAGATGAGATGCGATGTATTTGTCTCCTCGTGAATACATGGATATATAGTTTTAGTAAAAAAAAAAATTGATTTAAGTTTGTAGTTCAATGCTGGATTACTTAGCCCCGGATTTAAATTAAAGACTGAGGTCGAATAGGGAAGTTTTAAAGCTATCACTGTTTCGCGAAAAAGGGATGACGCTACTAATTCTGTATAGCTTCATCTCATTCACGCACTGTAATTGCTCTACTAAATTTGCCCTCAAAACGGTGAAGGAAAACATCGTGAGGAAACCGGCATGTCCTAGAACCGAAAATTCGAAGACATGTGACATTTACAAACCCGCACTTGGCCCGTGTGGTGGATTACGGCCCAGTCTCTCTCACCCAGAGGTGGCTTGTCTCCCAGCAGTGGGAACATTATAGGCTGATTGTGCTTACAGAGCGAGCCAGAGGTACCTCCACAGCGCAGGGACTCAGCGCAGCAGAGGCAGACCGCACAGAGGCTTAGCAATGGACATGCGCATCAAATAACATCACAGCTCACACGTAAGTCAAAAACATCGGCCTATATTCCCAAATGGAGTAGGTAGGTGTACCTCTAATACACTCACATTTGACCAGGGGCCCAAGTCTGCTATTTTTATAAATTCGTCATTCCAACACGATCCCATTGTCATTTTGCTAAAAGTTAGTAATCTGCTAAATTCATAATGGTCGATCATTGGTCGATCCTGAGAAAAACTACTACTAAATTTCATGCTAGATTTCATCTAATATATATTTTTACATATTACGTATTAGTGTTTGCAATCAGGAAGTAGTAAGAAGTTCGTAAATGGCAATAAACATTAAATTTATTAATTTGTCATTATGTACGAGATTACTATTCTATGACATTTCTTTCAATGGAGTGTCAGTGGTTGATCATTGGAAAGTCATAATGACGCGATTATATTAGTAGATTACCAAACTTGTCAAAATCAACAATTATGAAATCAATGATAGACCATTCTGACACTATTATTAGCAGACTTGAGGCCCAGTTATATTACAAATCCCATCCCTCTTCGGTCGTTTTGGATTGCCGTACCATCGGACTATGAGAGTGAGGGAAGAGAGAGTGCATGTACTATGTCTGCTGACACACTATTGTGTATTCTAATATCTCCCACGCTAAGGCTAGTTTTCGTTGAGATTAGCCGCCTTGGCCGAAATACGGTCTGGAGAACTTATTGTCTGTCTTGGAAAAAAAGAGATCCCTCAGTTGGTTTAAGAATGCGAGCTTGATAACGAACTAACATTATTTTACCCATGTCTTTTGCAGGTCTTCTGGAAATACCAGATCGTCTTCTTAATACTTATGCTAACGTTCCAGATCTGAAGGTACTGGAACAGTTGCCCGGTACTCTGGCGCGGCTGGAGGCCGACGTCGCTGCTCTCAGGAAAGCCGTGGAGGGAGACCGCAGGATACTCGATGTGAGTACTTAGATGGCCATATTGAATTTGTCTATAATCTTAAGACCCTTATTTTGGGCCTTATTTCTAAAAGTTTTAATTTTTAATTAACAAGTGTAGCATCCTGAAAAAAGAACTACCTACTTGTATTTTTATTTATCAGATCTGAAATAAATTAGTGTCTATCCGGACCCGCGTCCGGATAGACACGACTGTTATTGACTTAAATCTTAAATTCATTCATTCACTAACAGACAACGCGATACAGAGTTAACCGTTGGATCTAGACATGAATTTTCGCACGAGAGTTCCTTGAACAACGAAAGAAAGTGAGCACTAAAGGCGTGACAGACACGTGTAATGTGATGTATCGCGAATTCTGCAACGGGACAACGCCGACGGTACGAGCGTTACATGTATAGGTGCATCCAGAAAGAGCGAGACATGCACCGCCAATGATTTTTTTTAATATGTTAGATGTCTCACTCAGAGGCAGCCATTATACGCTTGGCTTGCCATTCGGAACACATCTGGACGCACTTTAACGCGCGCGCTGATCCATCAGCTGGTTTTTTGCGCGAACGCAAAGGCTCTTTCAGTCGAACACATACAGGATTTGCGTTGAGTTCGTATGCCGTCCACACTATTGCCATTACATTACACGATATATTACATTACAGTATTACACGCGTCTGTACACGGCTTAAGGACGGATTTTTAAAAATTCATCCCTTATAGGGATTAAATAGGATATAAGTTTGTATGGAGGTTCGTAATTTTTGCTGAAGGGAAAACCCATCGGGTACACGGCCTTTTAAAAATAATGTTCGAATTTCAACATGTATGTAACTATAATAGTAGATGGTTGCATCGAGCGCAAAGTGAGTTATTAATGCACGAGTGCATTAATTACTCACTTTAGCAAGGTGCGTAATCTACTTTTCTTTCAACTACCAATCTACCTACCGTGATAAAATATACCTACTGAAAAGAAAAACTCAAGTTAATGAAGACAAAGTCCCGCGACTTATGCGGTAAAAGGTTATTAAAAATTTAATTTGCCACTGTTTTTATACTTTCTGGAGTAAATTCATATCGCTATAGCTGTCTATTTCCATTTTTAAAAACTTTTCTTGCTAAATATGAAGTATCAACGTTTTACAATGATACAAAATGCGCGCCATTTTGCTTTTTTTTCACCAAGTTTTATTCAGCCGATTTTTATAATCAGCCAGTATCTTTTTGATCTAACGCATTTTTTATATCGCACATTTTATATCAAACTTAATGGGAGACATGGTAAATGTTTAACTAAATAAAAAACAGTGCATTAATAAAAAACTGTGCAACCATGACATTTCTTAAAACATTTCTGCATTGTTTTGGTTCTTAGCAAAAAATACGTCCTTTGTGATCGGTTTTGTAGTGATTAATGATAACATTACTACGTAGTTGAAAGAAAACTATGTTTATTAAACTCCTATTCCTTTGCATTCCAGCAAGTGTCCCGCGGCTGGCGATGGCCGTGGCAGGAGCTGAGTGCGCCGACACTGGCACTGCTGATCATCTGGCCCTTCATCGCGTACAGGATCGCCGCGCGCTCGCAGCGCAGACATACGTAATGTGAGTATAGCAAACTTGGCAAAACATGTATCATTTTTGCATTTTAGCCCGTGCAATTTAAACCTTATGCCTATGAAATAAAACTCAAATGGCGCAATCATCTACAGCGTGTTTGTACACTTGGTTACCACAAGCGAATCGCGTGTCGCTTCGTGAGATAAAAATTCTGTTAGGTTGAAGCTTTTCAGGACATAATGGCGTGATGTTATAAATGCATACAAGGTGTAACAGAATAAACGCAAGTCCTGAAAGTAGTTTGTTATAATTGACTACTGAATTGATTTCAGTAACTTTTAATATTATGTAGGTATTTTTTTTCAAACATTTTGTATTTTGCTATACTGACCGCCGATTAAACCAAAGAAAATTAAATCTAATTTCAAGGCAATAAGACTCAATTTTAAATGCATAAAATAATGCTAGTGTCAACACGATTTTCTTAATAAAAATAGCAAGCTTGAAAATCATTGTATTATGCTTTTAACTCAATACTCTAATTGAGGTGTATGAGGTCTTGCGTTATTTATGTTACATATTGTATATTATATGAATATAATTATTGTGTTACAGGTAGTGAAGCTGTAAACCTAGCTGATAAGGGATCACTCGATGTCAACACGACCGCCCACGACCCGGTCATTGTCAACAATAACCGCGCTCGTGGCTAAACTAGATATTTTGGTGTATTTTATTATAACTTGTATCATTGTGTATTTTATTTTGAAAATTGTTCTCAAAACTTTGAACAAGCGACCTCGTAGTCTATTTTCGTGTACAGACGCCAGCACATCAAGCTACCCGAAACTGTCAATCAACTTTGAATCTTATGCTTTAGCGATAAAGTTGAAAATCGAAGAACTTGATGTGCTGTCGTCTGTACAATAAAGCATAGTGGCGTTATGTAGTTAATGCCTACCGCCCATGGGAAAAATGTGTAAGTTTATATATGTAAAGCATATTCTATCCACAGTCCATTCTCAGTTATTTTAGCTCGGACAGCATCAACATAACGGCAACTTTATTGTAACGAGAATAAAGATCACAATGATTTTGACAGACTTTTCAATAGCAGGAACTCAAACAACTTACACTTTATTAAGACACTGGTTTGGACAATGATTATTTATTTGTGCTAATATAGTTTATAAGTGAGTTTTACTAACATTATGGATCATTGTAATCTGATATAAACAATAAATAATAATAATGATGCAAAATTAAAGGTAAAATAACTGTGAAAGGACTTCTCTGTAATTTCTGTAAATATTTTTACTATTTTATTTTCCTCAGCCAGAAAATTGTTTGTTTTTTCTATAACGTCATAATAAAATACATTAAGGTATTTATTGTCTATGCATATGTATGGGTTGGTCCATTTATATCAAAGTCCATGATAAATTTGTAATATTATCGTGCAATAAATTAATGTTCTCAGAGCGTACTCTCGTTCGTGACGCTGTGTCGAGCTCGAAAATTTTCGGTCCGAAAGGAAACGTAGTCGTTTTCGGACTTGAAACAGTAGGTTTGTAAAACGAGAAGCAATTTTATTTACATGTTAGAATGCAGGGTGCCAGGCACATCAATGCGCGAATTGTAACCATGAATACAGCACATGATTCTAGACCCCCTAATGTAGAAACTTTTCGTAGAGTAATAATACCCTTATGGCCTGCGCAGACGACGGATTTTTGTCTGCGGACTTTTTTGTCCGCTAAAATAGATCGCTTACAACTGTATCGAGTAAAGCAAACGAGGGATTAAAAGTACCGCGTACAAAAAGTCCCCCGAATAACCGAGGACATGCGGGAAGCGGACCGCGGCGGACTTTATATTCGCGGAGCGTATTTTTTTCTCCGTCGCGGAGAAAAGTTCGTCGTCTGCGCAGGCCATTATAGAGATACGAGGAACAGGGTGTAAAGTTCACTCGTACTCCATAGAAAAAGGAAGATTCTCCGACCAGACGGGTGTTGTGCCTGGCGGGCAACTGCCCGATGATTCATGTCGGGCCGTTGTATATAATTATGCTAGTTGTGCGGTAAACAGATAGTATAGACGTTGTAGTATTGCGCGTAGGCCTTAGAGCATTAAACCAACCGGAGACGCCATTGTCAGGCGTCCCCCGCTGCCAAAGGTACGAGAGCGCCGGTCATATCAGTCATATAAAACTAGTTGCCGCGCGTTCCACGTCATTCAGCAAATCACACTAGCGCGGAACGAACGTAAGAGAAAAATGCCGAATTGCAGTGTTTTTTCGTGTAAAAATAGATCGGAAACATCTAGTAAAGAAAAGGATAACCTTACTTTCCATCTATAAGTATTATTTTATCCTAATAATAACATAAAATGCAATAAATTTGCAAAAAACCAAAAAATATTGTCGGTCAATGAATGTTGCCACTAAATTGTACAAGACCTAATTTAGTGTAATTTTTAAAGTTGTAATTTATAAATATTGACAATTATTTCAAACTTCTATTTCGCATTTGTTATTCTTATTACTGTTTACAACTTATTTTGTTACTTTATAAGATTTTTTTACTAAAGCCTTTAAAAATTGCTATTTATTATCAAATAATTGATTAATGATATCAAACTTATGTTCCACAAATCTCTTACAATTTTCTCATATCGTTATTCTTCATTACTATAAAATATTTACGGGTCAAGTTATCACGAAACTACGCAATTTTTATATTTAAAAACAGGCCACACTGTAGCAAAATGAGGGCTGTGACTGCATAGAAACAAATATCGATATCGACTTTATGAGTATGTTATTCCAGGGACTGAAAGCGGTTACGGTTAAAGGTTAAGATACCTCAAAAATATAACGGTACCGATTCAAAATAGAGGTTGAGCTATACCGGTACCCATATAAATAAAGGTTAGGATAAATTGTTATTTAACCGTTATACGATTTCGGTACCGAAAAACATGGTGACGGCGCGGCGCGGGTGCACGGGGGTGTCTACAACAACTTGTTGCAACTTGACCTTGTTTGTTGTACTAGTGGTAGGCAGTTAGCGCGTGAAGGACATGGAGTGATTTAACAATCGCTAACGACAGAAACAGACAGAGTGGTGAGGCGGTGTGTCAAAGAAACCCTTATTTAAAAAGGTTAAGGTATTGGTACTGATATTATTAAAAAGGTTATGTTACTTCTACTGAAATATACCGGTATGAATTTCGTACCTTAAAATATGGCTACTTTAAAAAATAACGATATCGTTATATTTCGGTTATCGTTATTTAACGGTATGACGTCATACCCAAATTTAAAGGTACCTTTATTTTTGGGTAATTCAGTCCCTGTGTTATTCTATTAATTTTTCAGATTTCCAAAAGATGCAATGACTCGGGATGTTTGGATTTGGGCTTGAGCAAATCATGTTTCGTGGACTCCTAAACGTACTAGTACAATTTGCTCACAGCATTTTGAAGCTTCATGTTCTAGAATACATTCTAATATCAAGAGACTCCGTGCTGCTACTGAGAAATTCTTAATAAAAAAACCAATAACACTGCCCGACCCGGGTATTGAACTCAGAACGTCGTGTTCAGCATTCATCCTTGCGAACACTAGACCATCGAGGCAGCGATGATATTCTGTGAAAATCTTACCGTGAAAACTCAGGTAAAGTGAGCGTGGAGTGAGCTGTCAATAGTGTCAATTCCTAAATAAAACAAACTCACTTCACCTAAGTTTTCATGGTGAGATTTTTACAGAATCGACCGGCAGTTCTTGTACCGTGGCAATGAATCCTTATAGACTAACTTTAAAATCTAAATCCTATGTTACCTATTTAAAAAGAATTGATCTGCATTGAAGATCAATTTGATAAGTAAATATGAAAAAACAATTAAATAAAGAAGAGCCTTTTTTATCACAACTATTGGCTGAACTCATCGACAACAAAATATCGATAGTGTCAAGCACTTTCATCGCTTACACAAAAATGACGTCATGCCGTATCCTGACAGGGCGTCTCTGTGTGAGTTAGTACATGTGTGCGTATAGTTTATGCCTGTGTTCGATAATTTTTTCGTGTGCGTGAGTAACAACGCGATCGAAAATGCATTAGTGTGTTATCACTATTTGTGTGCGTTGCCTCGTCCCCCGCGATGAAAGTGACAGACTTATTCGCATAGATATTAGTGCTCGTTGCGTCTCCGGTTGGTTTAATGCTCTAAGGCGTAGGCATTGCGGTCAAAATGTACGGAACAGCATTTTTTTTTAAAATTACCGACGTAAAATTTCAACTTTTGGGGGTTCAGAATCATGTATTGAATTCATGGTAAGACATTGTGCGTTGCGTGTATTCTTAAAATGAGTTTAAAAAATATCACAAATATTGCATTTTCAATATTTTAAGCGAGAGGCTGAGCGATTTTTTATGTGTATGGGTATATGGTCTAGGTATTCATTTATTATTTTTCCAAAATTATTCATTTTTTTAATAGGAACTTAAATGAATTATAAAACGTTATGCCTCGACCAAAGTTGAGACCTCGCATATCTTTGACAAACTTGTAAAAGACAAATAATTATTGATTTTTGTATATATTTAAAAGTCTTGAGGTGTTATGCCTCGATTACTCGAAACGAGGCATTCAGGAATGTGTCAAACGAATGTTGTGGGTGTATAATATTATGTATACCTTTTAATATTCTAATCTTATATCTTTAAGAGTATGAATAAGACAAGCTGAAATGAATTAATATTAATTTACGCCTCTCGTCAACTTGTTACTAAACTCGAGGCATAAATTTGGTTTTTGCCTCGACGAGAGGCGATACTTAAATGTACGCTCAGAGCATCCGGGGCAGTAAGACATGCTACCAGCTTGCGGACTGGATCAATATTACTACATGGCATGAAGTTTATACATATTCCGTTCTTGCCGATACAAGAGAAGAAGAATTTCAATTTGACTCTTTATACATACTCGGACACGGGCCTCTTTTCGGTGAGAGGGAGTGGAACGTAATCCACCACATGGGCCCAGTGCGGGTTGGTAGATGTCACATGTCTTCGAAATTTTTGGTTCTAGGACATGTTAAAAAAGTTTAGTTTTTTTCTAGTTTTTTATCTTTTTAGTTTGTCATTTTATGTTTTTCTGCTCTAAAGGGAGATTGAGGGTGTCAGTTTGTATGGAAGAATTTTATCGCGCGCGGTCCAATAATATAAACTCGGAACTCAGTATGTATACTTAATACCAAAATAAATAAAAAAGTGTGACTGGGTTTTTCGAAAATCTAACCCTAACGGGGTGAACGGGGGTAGTCCATATCACAGAGGTGTATTTTTTCCGCACGACGTTTTGAATCTTTATAGCTTGTCTCATTTATACTCTCAACCTTATACCACATTAATATAAACGTGATATTTAACACAATATTAGTCTGTCGGGTTTACCCCGAGTTATGTTAGTTTTTTTTACTACTTTTAACGTTTAGGGGAGGTTTAGCTTTACTTAGAATTGATGAATGAAAAATGGGGTTTGCCAGAGTAAAAATGACTTTACATAAACAGCCTATAATATTCCCACTGCTGGGACTCGGACCTCCTCTCTGAAAGGAAGCGGGATGTAATCAACCACGCGGAAGAAGTGCGGGTTGGCAAAGTTGCTTAATTTTCATGAAAATGGCATAATTTTAAATGTCCCTTGTGTCCTTGTAGTAAAAGTTAGTTTTACTCCGACAGTCTCAAATGTGAAGAACTAAGCGAGTTACTTTTATTTTTAAACAAATAAAATATCTACATTGGATTAGCCTCAATGAAATAATTAAATCAATGATTTACTTTTGAATTTTAAATGATTGCCTCGTGAAAAGCAATTTTTTACAAATTGCTTTTGTCGAGGCTTTAGTTAATTATTTCCGAAAATGGTTTTAAAGTATTTATTTGTTTTGCTCAAATCTAATTCTCGATAAAAAGCATAAGCTAGATTTTTAAATAACTCAATACTGCCTTCTGAGTCGATCAAAAAACAAGAGTTGCTTTTTTCGAGGCACATAAAATGGTGGCCAACTCGCTTTTGTTCAAAGAATTTAAACACATTGTTACCTATATTTTTAGTGTATTGAAATGAATGGTTTTTAATTTCATATTTTAATATATAATTTTGTTTTAAGTTTATTTTTAAGTGGTAATTTAGTTAATACTGTTGGTAATTTTTATGTGATATGTAGTCTAGGGTAATATGCGCAGATAGCATTGTTAAATAAATAAATAATAAAATCTTTATAGAAATAAATTAGTGTTACAAAAATCTATATATAAGCCTCTGAAACTCAAACTAGGTAAATACCTGTATGTCAGATTTCAGAAAAGTATCTGTAAGTTGTTTCTTTACTCTCAATTATGTATATTTTATTCATATAAAACTATTATTTTATTAAAGGTCATAGGCAATGACACCAGAGAATGACACAAAAAAAAATGTAGCATTGAATTGAAACTTACTCCTGCATAGCTATCGACAACCATCCGACATGCTTTTGTATCGAAAATGACTGCCCCGTTGGTCTCGTGGTCACAAGCGCGACTGCTGAGCGTGGGATCCAGGGTTCGATTCCCGGGTCGGACAAAGTGTTATTGAGTTTTCCATTAGGAAATTCTTAGTAACAGTCCGGAGTTTGGAAGTTGGCGGTTTAATACCCCCGTGTCTCGGAAAGCACGTAATGCCGTTGGTCCTGCGCCTGATGTCTCTCCGGTCGTGTCGGATTGCCGTCCCATCGGACTATGAGAGTAAAGGAACAGAGAGTGCACCTGTGTCTGCGCACACACTTGTGCACTATAATATCTCCTGCGTACCTTGCTAATCTCCGTTGAGACTGGCCACCGTGACCGAAATCGGTTGGGGAGGCTATTAAATCGAAAATTACACATTTCGATAAGCTTGTTTGCCTTGCCCCCGACAGCAAACGGCTGTCGTAAGAATAGTGGTCGTCTATTTGATAAAGGGCTGATTTTTCAAACGTCAGATAATTTTTATTCGTAGAATAAAATTAACGTCTTACAGTTTTTATAGAAGAACTGTGAAAAATTCTAAATTATTACTCGGATAAAATTATCTCGCGTTGGAAAAATCTGCCGAAATTTGAAATTGATAATTTTTTTGGTTTTGAACAGCGTTTTAGAGGACCAATGACATAGATTGATGTTCGATACGGTGTGCAAGCGCATCGAATGGTTGTGAATAGCTATGCTGTTGGTTTTTGTTGTTAGCATATGTATTTAGTTCTCCGAGCAATTAATTTCTTTTAGCATCACATTATTTTTTTTCAAATGTATTTAATTATTATTTAAATTTGATACACTGCTGACTGCGCATATATTATTAATTTCTTACAGATATTCCACCTTACGGGCTAAGTCAGATTCATAATACGGTTAGATTTAATAAATCGATATTTTAATACAGAAATAATCTCAGTTTTTAAAAGCCAAATCAATTTCAAGCGATGTCAAATCTCAAATAAAGCTAACCAGACATGACAGCCGCGTCGCGGTCGGGCCCTACCCTAACGCATCGTATTTCAAAACAAAAAAATGTTGATTCCTTGGTTTTCTTACAAACAGGGACTTGAAAACGAAATGAATTTCGTTCCGTTACCACTAATGTTATCGTATAACGTTCCAAAATATGTAACGATACTAGAACCTAAAAATATCAATAACGTTACAAAACATAAGATTATTCTAATAACGTTGTATTGATAATATCGTTACTGAACAGTTTAGGATTTCGTTCCGTTTGTCAGTATCGTTATAGCCAAGGAATTAATTTCGTTACGTTCTTGGTGGAACGTTACAAATTATCGGTACCGGAACTATGCGTAACGTTATTTTGAGTAACGTCTCTAGTCCCTGCTTACAGTGCTTACAAACGAACACATATTCAGATGAACTTGCTATAAGCGCGTTATAAAAGTGCAGCACACCTGTCGTGTGCGATGGTTCATACAAAATGAATGATGTAGGAGGATTTTTGCGATGTGGTGCGGCCGTCCAAAGTCTGACTTAACATGAGATTTGCAGATCAGACTTTTAAAAACTGGGTCTCATTATCACTATAGGTATGATATCGCTCCGTCTTATCATGGCTGAGTGCTGAAGGCAGCTAACTACACCTGACCAAACCTGAAATCGTGAAAAAAAAAATCTACTGTTCCCTGCATTTATGTTCGCATAACTCGTCAAAATGCAGGGAAAAGCTGATTTTTCGCGATTTCAGGTTTGGCCTAAAAGTTTTTCATAATGATGAATACAATGAGAAAAAAGAGAAAAACGGTGATTAAAATTTCAACTTGTATAAAACGAAAAAATAAGGTTTTGGTGATTTTGACAGTACTCGGAGCGGTATCCTTTCTATAGTATTATAGCATAATATAGCCCATTCAGATAATAAATGTTGTAGAAGAATACTTAATCAATCAATGTATATCACTATAAAAAGGGTTCGGAGCTACGGCGATATTCACTTTATACCGTATAATATTTGTATATTTATTCTAGGAAACCGTGACTTGACCTGTGTCAAGTCACGGTTTCCTAAAAGTACGAAACGGCCGCTACATAACAGCCGTCGTGAAAGTGATAGCAGCGGGGTTTGACTTTAAGGCGTCAAAAAACGCTATCTGGGAAAACACACCAACTTATGACTGATCGCCGCCCTTCTAGGTAGCTACCTACTAATCATTTTTTATATGCCACATTATGTGGGAAACGCCAAGGTAGCCTGCGAAATTCAATTTTTTTTACGTATTTTTTGCAATTTGCAGGACAGTATCAGGTATGTTGAACATAATATGATTCGCGACAGTAACACGTATGTATTTACGGAATTAAAATCATCAATACAATCCTCTTAAGTTCCTATTGAATGACGAAAAAGTAATTTAATAGAGTTGAATTTCGCGTGTTACCATAACGCTTTCCTACATTAACAGAAAAATTGTTTACTTTGAGAATGCAGTCCGTTAGTCTTTTATGCGATATCTGCAAATGACGTCAGCACCTTAATAAGAAAATATTAATTCTCCTTAACCGTTCGCAAAGAGGTATAAATTCCTCAGCGGGATTTTATCGCGCACTGGATTTTCAACTCTCTGTCTTATACAGAGCGTTGAGAATCCAAAGGAGCGCATTCTAGCGCGTCAAAAACACTTAAATTTTCACCTATCAGAGATAAGCAGTGTGATGAAAATCCAGTGCCCGAAAATGGGACTCATAGGTATATTTGTTTCTTTTGTATTTTCAAGGAGCGTCGGCGTTCCTCCGAAATGTTATAAAATTGTATTTGATGTCTAAAATATTGGAACTTTCGTCAGATACATGTCGATAGTTAATTATGTATGAACATTTATTTGTTATTGTAATTATGAAATAAAGGGGATTTTTTTACTGATGTCCTGTGTTTTTGTTCTTGCTTTTATAGACCCTACTTGAAGAATTCTATAAAGATAGCTAAAAAAGAAACTGGCGTAATTTTCCACCACGTAAAATGAGTTACTTAACTTACGTTGCGGAAAATGAGTCGCGTAATTTACGTAGCGCAAAATGATTCGCGTGACTTTCGTCTTGAGCGTTGATCGTAATTTTGGCGACTGATTCTGAGCTACTAAAATTACAATAAAAGGTGTGTCAAGGTAGGTAAATAATAAAATAAAACACATTTATAAAAACATATTCGTTATATTCGGTGTCCGACGTAGTCAGTTACAATAATATCAACAAAGCCAAGTGAAAGCTGAGACATTGCCTTTGTACACTCACATACGACACTGTACGTGATGAAATAATGTATTTTCTGTCGGATTCCGTAAAGGGATACACCCCGTATCATTTTGACAGTCGTTACGGGTAGTCTGACAACCAGTTTTACCAAGGGGTATCGTGTTAACCCTTTAACCGCTTACGTCGGATTAATCCGACAAATATTTTCGTGTCCATTTCGCCAGAGTCGTATATTTACGACCAAATACCACAGCTCGTTTACTCTGTTTTTTTATTAATTACGCTGTACTATAACTGGTTATTCCAAAAAAAATTTGTTTCGGATCACTGTGCCGGGCGCTGGGGGCACGACAATTATGTATGATGAAACCGGGCGGTTAAAAGGTTAAGGATGATTTCCACCAAACGGCTCCCATCGTAATAAGTTACGCGTCCCTGCCAACCTGTATACTTTCTTTCACCTTTCTTTAAAATGCATTATTCTACCACGTATTGGCCGCAAAACTCGCAACACTATAATATCGCTCTATCATCTATTGGTAGGTATACATTTACAACGTTAGTGGTGCGGTCCGTATACGTATTGACACAAAAAGATGTAAACACAGATTATTCAGTGATCTAGCTACGAAAGCGGCGATTCAAATCGTTGTACAGTCAACAGCAAAAGTAGATGATGAAAATCAGAAATTGAACTGAACTGTGTGGCGTCGAAGTAATAAATGTTTGGTATAATTTACAATCACATACTTTTGAATCACTTCGACGCTACACAGTTCTGACGCCGAACTCCGTTCATTATTATTGAATTTCTGATTTTCATCATCTACTTTTGCTGTTGACTGTACAGACGCCAGCACATCAAGCTACCGGAAAATGCCAAATTATCCCGATTATTTTTCAACTTTATACTTTATAGCGATAAAGTTGAAAATCTTTTAAAGAAATTTGACAGATTGATGTGCTGGCGTCTGTACCTACACCATTTAATTAACATTGAAATTCCCTCATGTACTACAAATAAATTATATTATTTATATAAAAGAAAGTCAGGATTCTCGACGATTAGCTCAACACCTGGAGTTGAAAATCGCTTGTGCAGTTGAAAATGCAGTTAATATTTTTTTGCGTCAATACGAATACGTATGTATAATTTAAAGATACACTTTATTTTAAATATATTTCTTATCAACATGTTTATAGTTTGTTTTTTTATGAATTTTATATGAAGTCGTGATTTTAAAACCTCTTTCTAATTAAACTTTTTTCTACAACACCGAGAAACATTATTTTCATTTTTCAACAACTACTTACCTTTAAAATCACGACCATTTTAATTTTAAAACAGTTGTTAACGTGATTTGCTTACGAGAATGTACTTTTAAGATTCTGCATAGGTACTTTGTAATATCTTCTTTGCAATATAATGGAATGAATAAAATGTATTTCTAAGATTAACCGGTTAATATCCGAAAAAGTAAGTAATGTACCAATATTACCTTTTGTTTGTAGGGTTCTGTAGTCTGCCAGTACTTGGTTTATCTTTTAAGAAACTCTTTCGGCGGTTTATGCACGATAGTTTTAAACATCGTAAGGCCTATGACACACTTGACGGAAATTCCGTCGCGGATGTTCCGCGTCGGGGCGCCAATACATGTTATTGCATAAATGACTAATGACGGGCACACTACACGGAAGATCGGTCGCTCTGTCGCGGACCGCTCGCTCTCTGCGTCTGTACCGTCCTCCGCGCACCAACCAATTCTTCGTCGGAATTTCCGTCAAGTGTGGCGTAGGCCTAAGGGTGCGGAACCCTCCGTGAGCAAGTTCGACTTGCAGTTGGCCGCTTTTTTTAATGTTAACTTTATAATAATGACGAATATTTCGCACATTAACCGGTTAATACAAGAAACAACTGCTCACATGAACCGTAATATCTTAATAAACACACCAAAAATATAAAAATCACGAAGAATACGGAATATTTACAAAAATATTAAAGCTAAATGGAGTAAGATATCTAGAAACTATGTGTTTTTTTTTTATAATAATAAATGTTATTTAAAACAAAAACATAATGTTTGTCAATGTAGTGTAACTTAAACTTAACAAGTTAAAAAAATAAAACAAATAAAAAAACATGGCTTCCGATTATTAATAGGAACTTAAAACTATGTACAGACGCCAGCACATCAAGTTACCTGAAACTGACAAATTTTCCCAATCAACTTAGAATTGATCGGGAAAATTTGTCAGTATCGGGTAGCTTGATGTGCTGGTGTCTGTACATTACGCGTAAAATAAATGAGACAAGATAAGGTGTCTGGTTTTGACCCAAGTATTAGTAGAAGTCTTTAACTCTACAAATTCATCGTATTTAAGATATTTAATCAAACGGACACATGAGATTATTAATAGTCATCCGTTTCCAAAGACCTCAATTTGATTTTATACCCGCGCGAATTATTACCATCAACTTATAAAATTAATAAACCTAAAACAGAACTACTGCAATCATAACCTTACCCTTAAGGATCCTCCTTACAGTAACCCACGAAATATAAAGGGAATTGAAAATTTTTATATGGAGCCTGGCATACCTACCTGTCCGCCATATTGTTTTTTTTTTTCCAAATGGCGGCTTGAAAACTATATAAATCGATAGCTGACATCGATGGAAACAGAAAACACAATAGGACCAAAGTCACGTGATCAACTTTGAACGTTAATGGCCCCGATTCTGCTGTTCACAAACTAAACTAAATTTAACTTCAGTGCATCTTTTTCTTTCTATTTCTTTAAGAAAAGGACAGAAAATAAATATTAGTTTAGTCCTGTCTGTGTGGGGTTATGTTATCTGTTTTGAAAAAAAAAAAAAAAACAATATGGTGGACAGGTAGGTATGCCTTCTTACATTTTATGCAAATCGCAGGTCAGTATCAGGTTGTACGTTGCAATATGGCTTTCCAGAATTATAATCATTAGAATTAGCCATACAACTTCTTAAGTTAAAATTGGCCTTACATTTTCATTAAATAGTCATTTAAGAAAGATTTTTATGTATGTTTGTAACGAATTGGCTCAAAAAGTACTGGACCGATTTTAAAAATTCTTTCACTATTTGAATGCTACATTATCACTGATTAATATAGGCTTTTTTAATTGGAAGAAAAAAATAAAATGTTTAAAAAATAAATGTCCACCCGTGCGAAGCCGGGACAGGCCGCTAGTTTATTATAAATGCGGAAGTGTGTCTGTCTGTTACCTCTTCAGCTTAAACCGCTAAACCGATTTAGATGAAATTTGGTATAGATACAGTTTGAGTCCCGGGAAAGGACATAGGATAGTTTTTCCGATATACCCACGGGATCGACACTTAAGCGGATCAAACCGCGGGCGCTGCTAGTAATTCTATAAATTAATACTTGTCACGGCCGCGAATTATATTTAGATGAACATAAAACGTGATACTGACTTGCAAATTGCAAAAAAACGTAAGAAAATTAGCCCTAAATTTAGCTTATTTAAAATGCGTTAAAAATATACAGATATTATAAGAAATAGCCGGGTAAACTGGAAAGTATGTTATAGGAATAATTAGCATGCAAATAGTAGCAAACATTTTCAATTCAAAAACTCGTAGAAATTATTAATTAAATGCGAATAATTATTATTAAAAAAATTTATCGTTCGACGTAAAAATTTTAAAATTATATTTTAATAATAATTTGATAAAAGCCACGAATTTTACATATTTAGATTAATTTTATACTTCTTAATTTCAACGTGAGGTAACGATTTCTATAAAAGCAACTTGCTTTACTTAGGGTGAATGTTTCTGCTGACTATACTTATTTAAATGCATTGGGAAATGACACTTTTTTATAATTTTACAATCTATTGTAATATTTAGTTTTTTCTTGTTGTCTAGTCGACCTCGTAAAAGCTTTACCACCCTAAAAGTGCATATACACGAGTCGGCGGCTGCCGTGTACAACATGCTGATCGTATATTTGAGCACCGTACTCAAATACACAAGCGACGCGTTTTGTCGACGAGTGTCGACGGACGCAGTTGCCGCTATCGTCGACACGTGTCGCACGTTTGTATGAGCACGTTTGAATGCCACTTGCACGTTATAAAACGATAAGGTAATTAAAATTTGTTTCTGTAACAGTTATATAGATTCAACCTTACTTTTTGTGGATGGGAAATCATCAAATGACCCCTCCCACTCTGGGCGGAGCAGAAGGGAGCGTCAGACTCTTACTGACTAAAACCCACCCGTGTTCCTTCCTTAGCCCTTTATGTTCCGGGGCAGCGGTAACCCTTTCGGACAATCCTGCTCCGGCAGGCTTCGGCCCTTAGGGGCCCCTTCCCTAATGCTGACATCTCTTTGAGGCGCGCGTGGAACACGTACGCGCCGTCCGGCACGGGCCTGCTAATCGATTCTGTAAAAATCTTACCGTGAAAACTTAGGTGAAGTGAGCTGTCACTCCACCTGATGTTAGGGATTGCCCCTATTGATAGCTCACTTCACCTAAGTTATCACGGTGAGATTTTTACAGAATCGACCGGCTGGTCCTGATCGGACGGAGAGTTACCCATTACTCTCCGCCCGCAGGCCCGCGCCTTGATTCAACCTTAGTGTAAGCTAGTGATTTCTTATAAGAGCGGTGGCCACCACGTAGTGTCTGTATTTTACCGGCGAATTGATTTAAATAACACAAAGGGCTGGAGTAGTTAAGTTCCGGGGATTGGCTCTTAAAAGATCCCTTTGGGGTAGGTCTTAACAAAGACCGCTTCGTTCCACCGTGGTGAAGTTTTGGGCCAACAAGATCTAAAATGCAGTTGTGCCAGCGACACAAAGAAGACCGGCGAGTGACTTCACTGAAACGTTACTAATGAAAGTAAGTTGGTGTATTTTCCTAAAGCATTTTTTGTTACCGTAAAATCAAACCCCGCTGTCATTATTTTCATGACAGCTGTCACTGCGAGCGAGGGGCCCGTGGCTAAATAATAACAGCCGCACAGGTCGATCGATCAGGTTAAGCTACGCTTGCCGCGGTTGGTCTGTGGATGGGTGATCATCTTTACATACCGAGACCCCTCCGTGCCTCGGAAAGCACGCTAAGCCGTTGGTCCCGGCTGTCATTCGTGGATCTTTGACAGTCGTTACGGGTAGTCAGAAGCCCGAAAGTTTGACAACAAGTCTTACTAAGGGGTATCGTATTACCCAGTAACTGGGTAGTGGAGGTCAGATAGGCAGTCGCTCCATGTAAAACACTGGTATTCAGCTGCATCCATCCGGTTAGTCTGGAAGCCGACCCCAACATAGTTGGGAAAAGGCTAGGCAGATGATGTCACTGCGAGCGTTATGTGGCGGCCAGCGCTCTTCAGGGAACCGTAGCTTTAGTGAAGTTTAAATTTTTTGCAATTTTTGTCGAAAGTGGTAACGCATTTAAGAGGTCGAGTATACTTTAACCACAGTACAAAACATACGAATCTACGTTAACTTAACGACACGCATTTTTCAATAGCCAGTGTTCAAATAACTATACTTTAATGCCTGCACACACATCTTTTTGCACACTTAACATAGAAAATAACGTTAAAATAACTTATCGAATCCTTGTGATAACGTCACGATAATACCTACAAACGGGGTGAATCGGAAGGAAATTTTAAGTGAATTTTAATGTTGAAATAATATATTTTGTTGCCAAAAGGGGACTTAATCGTTAATTATAATACAGTTAACACATTGGAGTCCTTTTTGGCAACAAATTATATTATTTCAATGTTAAAATTTCCTTTTAAAGTGTCATCCCAATTCACCCCGTTTCACCGTATAGCACTTCACCAAAAGATTATCAGTTTTGTAAATTGTCCAAGTAACATTTATAAAGGAAATATTGAATAGTATCTAGCAAATCTAATCAGGTAGTATCTTAAATAACTCAAAGAATTATAATTATACCCGTTTGCACTCAAGTCACACTGGGCAAGTCCTATTAGTTAATTAAAGCAACCCGCACTGGGCTCACGTGGTGGAATACGGCCCACTCGCTTTCGCAAAGGTCTGTGTTCCATCAGTGGGAATTTTACTTCCTCATGATGTAAATTAAAGTAACACATTACAGTATTTTTATCTCACAAAGTGACGCGCTTTATTTGTGGTAACCAAGTGTACAAACACGCTGTGAATGTGTGCGCGTAGTCGAGTAGCGTCAGCACAAAACAAACAACAATACACACACGTCCGACTTCGCCATTTTCTCAGAGACGGTATCGACAGCTCCTGCGCATACACACACATTCACAGCGTGTTTGTACACTTGGTCACCACGAGTAAAGCGCGAGTCGTTTCGTGACATAAAAATACTATAGCTTGGTTTGCACGCTAATAGGTTATTCCTAAAGTTGTAACACTGGTATTGGAAAAAAAGCCTAAACTTAGACGAAGTTTATTTTGAGTGCAAACGGACATCATTAATTTACAGTATGGAAATAAATATGTGTAACTGGGCATTTTGTATAAAATTATGTAGCCCTTTGTAGTATTAATTTTGACTTTTACACTAACCCATAGAATAATATAATCAATTCACATTGATGTCATCACGACAATATAGGTCTTATTCCCTCGTAATAACGGCCGAATTCTCAAACACAATTTTATGTCGCCGGTAAGGTAAGTCTCACACTGTCTCTGTTAGTTTAAGGTTAATTAAGGAGACAGAAGACTTTAAAGCTTTTTTTTTGAGTTTTTTCTTTAGCCCCGAATTCATTAGGAACAAAGTTGCCGAAAATTGTTCCAGCATTTTGTAAATCAAAGCGCGGCAGTAAATAGCCTAGCTTTGCCCCTGAAAGGGGAGAGGGGTAAGGCCCTTTGTACACGATACGATTTCCTTTCGGTACGGCGTATTAACCGCGCCGCAGAAAAACTTTACCCATACAACACTGAAGACCGTCCCTAGACACGGGTTATAAACCGCGCCATAGAAAAAACGTGTCTGTTAACAAACTTCTGTAGAGATCCATAAAACACTGACGACCGTGCCAACACACAGCGAATAAACCATAGTTTTTCACGGCAAGAAAAATGTGCGTGCAAAGGGCCTTACCCTATGGCGCAATGTTTGTATTAATTCGGAAATGAGAACATTACCGAAGCGCAAATCTTTTCTGGTTTACCTGTACCGTATTAAGTACATAAAGTTGCAGAACTGTTTCTCAACTGCGTTTCCGATATTATCGCGGCTTTAAAGAGTAGTTTGAAAATTCGGTGGTAAGTGTCAAATAACATTTTAGCAAATCTACAAACTATTACCAAACATCATTCTATCATCGTATAGACTCAATCTGTTACTTTCATTCGCGCGTCCCTTCTGTAGCGCCCTATCTCTTCTTGCCCTTCTGACGGCTACAGGAAGATCTCCAGGCGTTTTAACCCTTCCAGCCGGGTTCAGAAGATTAATGTCGCCGGCAGAAGAGAATATTTCAGACACTTGTTCTAGAGAATGTTGTCTTTTTATCGCTAGGTTTTTTAAAGTCGGTTTTGGGGAGCGATTTCCAGGGTACTTTAATTCTGCTGTATCGATTTCGCCGTTCAAAGCGGCTAGGTAAACAGGATTATCCCCGCTGTAACCGTTTACTAAATTCTCCTTATCATTCGGATCGCTAAATTCGTTATCAAAATTTGTATATTTATTCTGGAATTTGTTGAACGTGAAATCAGTCACTTGACTGGATTCTTTTAAGACTTCATTTTGGTATATTTTTTTCTTTTCCGCGTCTGTTTTTGGTATGGCTTGCATTGTGATTTTTGAGCCTCCATTCTCGGATAAGAGCATTAAATGCTCATCTTCGCTGCTTGAGCAGTCGGAGTTGATATCAAAAGGGCTTATGTTGCCGTTATAATTGTCTTGTGTGTCTATGTACTGAAGTTCTAAGTTGATACTCGCTCTAGAAGAGCTACCGCTGTTTGTAATCCTGTTATCACAACTTAGTCGTTTTTTAACGGTCGAGTCTTCAGATTCAGAATTAGATTTTAAAATACTTTGAGATGAAAGTGATGTTCTGACAGATCTTTTATTTAAACTCTCCGAACTACCTTTTTTACTGTTCATCTCGAGAAAATCCGGGGGTTTCGCTTTCGGGACTATAACTGCGAAGATTTGGTTCGGCGTTCGTGCTTCGTTCTCTCTGTTCGGCAGCTCTTTGAACCCAAAGACTTTGTTATCAGATTCCAACATCATAGTCGGTGATAGGGTTCTGTTCGGTGGTGATAGGGTGCAGGGTCCTTCGAAGTTATAAGGCGACCTATCTTGGTTTATTGTCAGATTTGAAGGTCGATCCCTATCAGTAATATTAGAAGGCTTATCAACTATCGAAGTCATAGTTCGTTGAGAGTTCTCAGCTAGTTTCACTTCAGTCTCTTTCCTGTTTAATTTTTCGAAGAATTTCTTAATGCCCCATTTCGGCTTTTCTACTTTAACATCTTGGAGTAGGTTAGTTTGTTTTGGAGCCCTATCAACATCGTGGGCTGTCACATCATTCTGTACGTAATCTAACGGTCTTTGATAAGACCTTATTTCGGTTAGACCGGAGTTTTCAAGTAGAGGAATTCTTGTATGGCTTGGAACGCGAGCTACAGACAAACAATTCTCCTCTATATTCGGTACTCGAAGAGTTTCTATAGGTGCTGTGATGTCTTTAAGGGATTTGTGTATTAGTTCGACGGTGGCTTGTTGTGTGTTTGTATGTGTGTTGCGTTCTATGCACGCGTTACGACCTATATGCGGCTGGGGGTACAGCAGAGGTGTGTGAACATCACAATTTTGGGTTGTAGTACAGTTTGAGTTTTTGTCGGATTCCGGTGGGGGGTGTACGTTGGAGTCCGCTGTGAAAGAAGGAAAAATATGTTAATATTATTTGGTCGATTTACCATCTACCATATTGCTTGGATTCAATTGATTATAATCACTACTTCTGTTCTTCTGTTTATAATTACTACTTCTGTATGTTGTAAATGTAATGACTGTAACTATATTGTCGCTTTTTTGACATAAATAAATGCAGTGTGCAAAAAAAATAGTTATTTTTATATTAAAACTATTACAGATTAAAAAAATTAAATAAAATTTCAAGCCATAAGGCATTAAAATAATATGGAAAAATATTTTATTAAGCTTGACTGTACCTTTCTCTAAGCCATAAATTGAGATAGGCGTATCCGGTTCCGGTACGGTGAATCGCTATAAGCCCCGCAGCGTCATATCCGCCCCAATCCGGCAGGTAGTGGGGATACGTTTGCGCAGTGCATGACGATATCCATGAACCTCATTGGCGTTCGGAATTCCGAACGGTGTAGTCGCGTTTAAAAGTAATTCGTTACTTTTAAAAAGGTTGTCCTACTTTTTAGTGTTAAATACGATTAATTTTAGTGTTTAAATAAAAAATCATTTGTGTTAAGAATGAACTATTTGGACGAAGATAATAATAATGTTAGTATGGACAATGCCCCACGTGCTCGGTCGCAATCTAGTGGTTCGAGCAATAGCAGCGATTCTTCTTCCACGGCGCGTAAAAGGAGACATCGTAGGCGAAAGGAGCGGCGCCGCCGTACAAAGCTAAGTAAATTAGAGGATGCTTTTAAAAAACTTACTGAAAAAGTATCCTCTTTGCAAGATCTTATTGTTAAAAATAATACTCAGCCGTGCATGTCTGACAATGAGTCTATTCTATATATTCCGAGCCCTACTGAACTGGATAATGAATTATACGAAGAAAAAGGGATTGATTTTAAAATACAAACTACCCTCAAGTCACAGACTTTACAGACAGATAATACGCATCTCGAATTACTTAACAAATTACAACATTTTAACTCGCCTGACTGGGCTCAAGTACGTTATTCTGAAGTACAAAAACTTTATAATTCTACCCCAGGTTTTGTAGAGCTCGAAAATAATGATGTTTTGAAAAATTTTGATCGTAATCGTTCGTTAGCGGTCGTTGAAAATTCTTTAGCTGCTATGTCACATGCTGTTATTTTACAAAACGAAGCATTTCAAAAAGGTTTATGCCAATTTATTTCATGGGTATCCGAATTAAAAAACCCAACGACCACTGTAGAGATTACTTCAAAAATCAATGAAATTTTTGCCGACGGGGAATACCAAAAAATACAATCGGATTTATTACAAATGATATGTGGCAAACGGGCTGATATAGTGCAACAACGTCGTGATGGTATTTTAAATTCAGTAAAGGAAAGTTGCTTTAAGGAATCGTTAAGGAAAATACCCCCGTCCGCGTATCATTTATTTGACGATGCAAAGTTTACAGATTTTGTAGGAAAACAAGGAGGCGTCTTAAAAATTTTTCAAGCCACACCCATTAAATTATCCTCGCAGGGTAGATCGTATAAACCTTCTGTCCAAAGAAGGGACCCACAAGGAGGTAGGAAATATATAGTGCCTGTGCGCAACAGTGCAAACTATCGCCCCTCCACTAATAGTGGCTCTAATCCTGCGCAAGGACGAAAGAGAAGGGCAGAAGAGTTTTTTCGTCACACCGAAGATGCACGATATGGTAAAAAACGTAGTACCATGGGCAGGCGTGATAAACGAGTCGATTGACTATCATCAGCGTTTTCAAGCCGGGGGGATCAAACATCAGGTAAGTGTCTGGAGGAAGTTGGGGGCACCTTTATATATACTAAAGATAATATCAGGCTATCGGATCCCCTTTTTAAGCAAACCACCACTTATTCATCCCTTGAGGATTCCCAGAAGATTTCACACAATAAATTCAAAAGAAATCTTAATCCAATTACAGAAGCTAGTCGATCAAGAGGTGTTAGAAAAAGCTTCATTGACTCCGAGCTTTGTCTCAACAATTTTCCTTGTACCAAAAAAGGAAGCGACGTCTTCGTTTCGTCCCGTCTTCAATTTAAAATTACTAAACAATTATGTCAAAATAGACAAATTTCGATTGGTGAACATGTACAAAGTCCCCGACTTCCTCCAACCACAGGATTGGTTAGTGAAAATAGACTTGGAAAATGCATATTTTCACCTGCCAATCGCGGCAGGACACAGACGTTTCCTTCGATTAATAGTGTCGGACCAACTTTGGCAAATGACCTGCCTGCCCTTTGGTTTGGCAACTGCTCCGAAGGTTTTTGCCAGCCTGACGAATTGGATCGCGCAGATCCTAAGAGACCAAGGAGTCCGATTGCTGGTATATCTCGACGATTTTCTACTGGCGAATCAGAATCGAGAAACTCTGCAAAGTCACGTGAACTTAGCGGTAAGACTATTGCAGTCCCTTGGCTTTGTAATAAACTTTCAGAAGTCTGTATTAACTCCTCAGCAGTCAATCGAGTATCTGGGGATATTATGGGACCCTTGGCAAAATGTCAAATTACTTCCACCAGCAAAGGTTCGTTTACTACAATCGAGAACATCGAAAATGGCAAAAGCCACCAAGGTAAGTTTAAAAGAAGTCCAGAGTATACTAGGACTTTGGAATTTTGCCAGTTTCGTAGTCCCGCGAGGGCGCCTGAATTCTCGTGCAATGCTGACCTTCAGCAATTCCCTATTGCGAAAAAAGGTAAGAGGTCGAACACAGATGCCCGTCAAGGGGATTCCGAATCTGCAATGGTGGATACAGAGGCACAGCATGGCTTCTCAACTCCATGTTTCACCTCCAACTTATTTCCTTACGACGGACTCTGCCAAGGCAGGTTGGGGTGCGCAGCTCAACAACGAGACCTTATGTGGCAGTTGGTCAGTACAGGTAAGAGACGCTCACAGCAATATCTTAGAGATGTTGGCAATTTTACGAGTAATACAGGTAAAAGGTCGCCTATTGAGCGATACAAGCTTATTAATTCAGAGCGACAATCGAACTGTAGTTTCTTACCTGCGCAACGAAGGCGGCACACAGTCACAGCCCCTCTTAAACCTAACTTACGAAATCTTAGACGAAATAGATCGTTATCGGATTCATATGTCGATATATCACCTTCCCGGTCGATACAACTACGTAGCGGATCGGCTGTCAAGGAAATCTGCACCAACAGAATGGCATTTGCTTCCTTGTGCCACCGGGAAAATTTTTCAGCATTTCGGAGTTTCCGAAATAGATCTTTTTGCGTCAGGAACTGCTCATGTAGTACCCAGGTATGTGAGTCTGGATTTAGATCGGGCGGCTGTTTTCCACAATGCCTTCGGTCGCCCTTGGCACTACAGGTTAGCATGGGTATTCCCACCACCGTGTCTAATACCCAGAGTATTAGCGCACTTGAACCAAGTAACAGGTATATACCTGGTGATAACACCCGATTGGGAGAAGGTCTTTTGGAGAGCGGATTTGATGGCTGGCTCCATGTGCCCTCCCTACCAGGTGAGGGATTTGGACAAAGTCTTGATAGACACAACAACCAATCGACCGCCTCCACAAGTTCATCAATTGAATTTAAAGGTTTGGTTAATACAGGGTGGTCATCGCTGGTAGATTCTTGGCAGAAAGATCAGATAGAAATTTTAGAAGGTAGCTGGAGGAAATCGACCTTAAATACTTATAAGCCGGCATGGTTAAGATGGTGTAAATGGTCACGTGACAATAATGTGAGCACTATAGATCCATCCCCTGAAGATGCGGCGCGATTTCTAACTGATTTGCATCTTAAATTTAAATTTGCCTATAATACAATTGCACTACATAAGTCTGTGGTATGTACCTTTTGTCGTCCACCTAGTGGCTTATCATTAGGTTCTCACATTATTATAAAGCAAATATTAAAGGGTATAGCATTAAAACAGCCACCCAAAGCTAAAAGTCCTATTTGGGACATTAATATTTTGATTAGATTCTTAGTTGACAAAACTCCCTCCAAAATGTCATTGTTCGAAATATCTAAAAGAACTGCAATTCTCCTTTTATTGTGTTCCGGGCGCAGAGTCCATGACCTTACATTATTGAGTATAAATAAATTAAACTTTGTAAGGAGTGATGATTCTATAGTGTTTTGGCCGATTTTTGGGTTCAAAACTGATACTATGACTTATAAGCAATCCGGTTGGCGTTTACTTAAATGCGAGTCAAACTGTAACATTGACCCAATTTATTGGATTGACAAATTGCTAGAGCACTCTAATGAACGAAGAGGTAATATTGAGAGCTTATTTATTAGCACACGTGGTGAACCCAAACCCGCTACCCGCACCATCATAGGGGGCTGGATTAAGTCATTGTTAAAACAAGCTGGAATAAACACTAGTCCAGGCAGTGTGCGATCCGCAGTAGCCTCGGCTAGTTGGTCAGATAATATTCCCATTGATCTCATTTTGGAGAGAGGAAATTGGCGCTCTGCTTTGACTTTTCACAAATATTATAAAAAAGAAATCAAGAATTACAGGTCTAAAAATGAATCAAGTCATTCAAATCAGATCAGTAATCTGTTTCAAACGATAAGATGATTTACGTAATCATAAAATCGATGTAGAGTTATAGTTAAAGTTGTTGATTTAATATAAGTTGAACTATCAAAGTTTAGAATGAATAAATAACTTTGTTGATCACATTGGCGTTCTAATTTAGTCCCAATCCAGCAGTCGATAACAAACACGTCTCAATTTATGGCTTAGAGAAAGGTACAGTCAAGCTTAATAGAACAATTTTACCTAAAAATAAAATTGATATTAAGCATACTTACCTTTCTCTAAGCCAATTTATATTTCTGTCTGCTGCTTTTAATTATAAAGGTATGTGTTTGATACCCTTATCAATCACAATAAATTGAGCTTCAATGAGGTTCATGGATATCGTCATGCACTGCGCAAACGTATCCCCACTACCTGCCGGATTGGGGCGGATATGACGCTGCGGGGCTTATAGCGATTCACCGTACCGGAACCGGATACGCCTATCTCAATTTATGGCTTAGAGAAAGGTAAGTATGCTTAATATCAATTTTATTTTTAGGTAAAATTGTTCTATTTTGTGGTTTTGAGACTATTAAATCGGATATAAACTCGAATTAGTATCAAACTGAGTATAATCAACTGGGAGTAGATTCTGAATTCGCAATGTTTTTTTTTAAATTATTTGTTAATCTGCCATCTCCTTTCTGCACCATCCTTGGTTGACTGGTAGAAAATTCCTAAGGCATTAAGTCCGCCTTTGTACCTTTTTGTGTGCGAAAAAATTAAATAAATAAATAAATATTAATGGGCCAGCCGGTCGATTCCGTAAAAATCTCACCGTGATAAGTTAGGTGAAGTGAGCTATCAATAGTGGGAATCCCTAACATCAGGTGGAGTGACAGCTCACTTCACCAAAGTTTTCACGGTGACATTTTTACAGAATAGCAATGCTGCTCTTGACCTCGATCTCGCCTGATGGCAAGCGATGGATGGGGTATGGGGGGTGGCAAGTCTACATAAGCAGCCTTTATTGTGCCCACTGCTGGGACACAGGCCTCCTCCCTAAGAGGGGTGGCAAGTCTGCTGTGGTTGATATATCTTTTGTACTTACCGCCAGGTTGATGTGGATGTAGATTGTTGTCATGTATGAGCGGCCCTTGAGCGTGTAACATCTGTTTCAGTTCAGCCATGCGCTCTTCTACACAAACTGCAGTAAGTCTGGGGACAAGATTTTCAGTCCGTTAGCTTGGTTTCATGTGTAGGGTAAATACTTTTTCCATAGCTTCTATCACATTCATCACATTGTATTCTGTACTTAAGGGCCTATACTACCTCAAATGGCTTATCATGATCCTCCGTTATGTCGAAAAGACTGCAGCATTTATTTTGAAATAAATATATGGTAAAGTTGAGGATTATTGTTAGGTCTTATGTTAGACGAAAACACGATTCCATAAAATTTTCTCGATAGAAAAGAAATCTAAAGTCACCTCCAAACCGAACCGAAATAAACCGCTGGTATTCAAAATATACTTCAAATTAGACCATGAAACTTTGTATACTAACCGAACTAACTATAAAGCAGGTCTTATGTTATTATTTTTTTTTTAATTACCATTATATTCACCGTAAAAAGCAAATACCTAAACTATTGGCGCTGCCTGCCGCCTAGCACCGCACTCTGTCTCGCTCTCACTCAGTCCGCGAGCAGTATCGTTCGAGCGAGATAAAGAGTACATTTTAGCTGAGGTAGTGTAGGCTCTTAAGTCGTTGCCGTGGTGATTTGAGTTGTTGACTGTAAGACGTTAGATAAGAAAAAATATATTTTAAGTTTTATTTTGTATTTATATTATAGTCTCATTTATTTACCCTACACATGTAAACAGAATACAAAATCAAATAAAAACTGTCATCAATTGAAGAAGTGTCATTGTGTATCACCGAAGTTTTTATTTTTTACAAGCCGTTGCCCGCAATTTCATTCAATCACGCTTAAATAGCTAAACGGATTTTGATAAAGGCAAACAGGGCTCCAATTCTGTATGGTGATTATTTTTCCGGAATCGTGTAATTCTACACGATTACGGAATAAAATAATATTAATAATATTAATTGTGTCATCCTACACGATTACGGAATAATAATTACCATACAGAATTGGGGCCCTGTTTTCCTTTATCCAAATCCGTTTAGCTATTTAAGCGTGATTGACTAACAAGAATCTACACAAAGAGAAGTAGAATTTTAGCAATGATTTGTAATGAATTGGTGAAATTCGCCCTTACACGTTATAGTAAAATTACGTAATTTTATTAATTACCTGGCTTCAGCATCATGATCCCAGCATTCATCGCAAGTGTCAGCAGCTATCTTTAAAGCGCGGGACTGTTGCACCGGCCCCTTTGGTAGTGGCGGCCGTGCTTTGTTGCGGGATACTAGACTCTGTTGGATGAGAAAAAGAGTTTAAAATATATTGTAACACAGCTTCTTCGAAACATCATCATCTACCAGCCTTTTCCCAACTATGTTGGGGTCGGCTTCCAGTCTAACCGGATGCAGCTGAATACCAGTATTTTACATGGAGCGACTGCCTATCTGACCTCTACAACCCAGTGACTGGGTAATACGATACCCTTGGTAAGACTGGTTATCAGACTTTCGGGCTTCTGACTACCCGTGACAACTGTCAAAGATCCACGAATGACAGCCGGGACCAACGGCTTAACGTGCTTTCCGAGGCACGGAGGGGTCTCGTTATGTAAAGATGGTAAACTCATCCACAGACCAACCGCGGCAAGCGTAGCTTAACCTGATCGATCGACCTGTGCGGCTGTTTTTATTTAGCCACAGGACAGCTTCTTCGAAACATGACCTTAAACACAACCGACTTCCAAAAAAACAACGTGAAATATAACTTTAATTTCGGAAGTTAGTGTCGTTGGTTCCGCATTTTCGTTTTTTGACACCAACTTCCGAAATTCAATTAAAACTAGTGCATTGAAGAATTGAAGACACCGACTAGAAGAATCATCAAAATTCGCAAGAAATGCCAGAGATGCAGATTTATGCACATAACTTCGTACACAAGAATAATTACCTACTGTATTATATACTACTAGAACTTTGCCCGCGACTTTTTCCGCGTGGATTTGCAAAATTTCACATTCATAGTCCCAGTAGTTTTGGCTGTGCTTTGACATGTCAGTCAGCCAGTCAAGTCAGTCAGTCAGTTTCTCCTTTTATATACAGGGTTATTGGAAAAATACCAGCAACCACTTAAGAGGTCATTGTACTCCTTATTATGAACAACCTTTACTAGGGGACCAAACATAAAATCGCAAAAAAAAAATCAGCTGTTCCCTACATTTATTTTCGTATAACTCGTCAAACTGTAGGGAATAGCTGATTTTTTTCCACGATTTCAGGTTAATTTTGTTTGTGTTTATTCCTATAGTAACCACCTGCATCATAGCCAGAGTAGGGCGCGGCGGCAGGCTGTGGTGCTGGTAGGGCGGCGCGTAGGGCGGCGCGGGCCCCGGGTGCGCGCCGCGTGTGCGCCACAGCATCTCCCACAGCACCAGCCCCAGCGCGAACACGTCCACCGCGCACAGCGCCGCGCGCGCGCCGCTCAGGTCCAGCGCGCCCTCCAGCGCCTCCGGGGACAGGTAGCGGAGCGTGCCGGCCTGCGAGAGGAACACTCACTTCTAGTATTGCGGCAAGAATGTCCATTTTTCGGAGAGGAATAAAAAAGTTAAGCGTAATTCGTAGGGTAGTAATAGTAATAATAGCCTCCCCGACAGATTTCGGTCACGGTGGCCAATCTCAACGGAGATTAGCCGGGTACGCAGGAGATATTATAGTGCACAAGTGTGCGCGCAGACACAGGTGCACTCCCTCTTCCCTCACTCTCATAGTCCGATGGGACGGCAATCCGACACCAACGAAGAGAGATCAGGCGCAGGACCAACGGCTTAACGTGCTTTCCGAGGAACGGGGGGTATCACACCACCAACTTCCAAACCGGGCTGTTACTAAGAAATTCGTAATGGAAAAACTCAATAACACTTTGCCCGACCCGGGAATCGAACCCAGGACCCCACGCTCAGCAGTCGCGCTTTCGACCACGAGACCAACGGGGCCTTAGTAAATACGCTACAACTATTAAATTGCACCCTACCCTCAACGCTCAAAACTGTTGTTGTTTCTTGTGTGTATCCTACCTTCTTTTGATTTGTTTATTTTATACTTGTTATGATAAAAACGATGTACGTTAAGTCGAAGTTTTTATATTTAAGATACATTTTTGTTTTTATCTACGCTTGCTGGCAGATAACGTTGTTATAAACTTATTTATGTTTTTTCTGTAAGTGAATTATAATTCTTTTGAGAAAATAAATATTTTTAACCGTAAGCAATTTTAGCATGACTTTAATCAACCTATAGTAAAAGTGCGCAGTGCTGCACACCCCTACCCTATTTCAAGTTAAACAAATATCAACTTTATTTCAATGATTATTAAGTTGATTTCAGAGTGACTAGCACTACTGAAAAAGCTATAAAAATGTTTGAAGTTGTAGCGTAAAGTGAACTTTATTGTGTAGGTGTTAAAGTTATTTTTCCATCAATTCATATTTGTTTACGTTTTTGACAAATGAATCGCGAACGCAGATTATATTGTTCCCACTGCTGGGATGTAGGCTGCCTTTCCGTGAAAGGAAGTAACCCATTTTATTTTAACCTCATTTTCGGTATAAGCACCCCGAAAACAAAGGACATGGTCAAAGGACATGTTAGGAAATGGGCTTAAAATATTGTTTTTTTTAACAGCTATCATGTGTGGTTTTTCTGACAGAGGAAATTATTCAGGATGGCCTCACAAAAACAAAAAAAAAATATTAAAAGCACCATTATTTAATAAATAAATATTATTTGTATTGTAATATTATTTTTGCACATTGAAACAAAGAAAAAATGGCTAAATATAATTTTTTAAAGCAATTATTGTTATTTAAAATATTTTAAAACAATAATAAAAGGCTTTAAAATATAATACACTAATTATTTGATTCTTTTGCCTCCTAATGGAATCTATAAAAAAATTATCTTGTGTCAGTAGGTTGTCACTTGCTTGTCACACTTGCCAGTTGTCTCATTGTTTTAATCAATGTTTTTAATTTATGCAACATTCGATGGAGAAAAACTTTGTGGGTAGTGGTGAAGGTTACACGTGCTTTTTTTGTGTGTTGAATTTTTTCGATTTTAGTGGTTTTTATTACCCTGAACTTCAATCGAGATTATTCTTTGTGTTTGTGTTTTAGAAAAGGTTTGTTTTTACATTGTTTTAGTTTAGTTTTTAAAGCATCCAATATGGATTCCAAAAAACCCACTGACCCTCCTGATCCCTTTGATTTCACTCCGGTGTTAACTGTTACCCTTCCCGACGACAATGTAAATACTATGGACCCTGAATCTGCAAACAGGAAAAGATCCGCTGCTTCCCCCCCCGGCTGTTTTAATCAATCCTCCTAAGCTATCTAAAAACACTATCGGAAGACAGATATATACGAATAGAGATCACCCTCCGTATATCGTACACATATCTTTAAAAGATGGACAGACTCCAGGTACTGTTCTGCACCCTGTCAAATTTGGTATGTTCTTGACGCAAAATAATTTCAGCAACATACTCCTAGGCAGTGTCAAACGTTTAGGAAGAAACAGGGTTTCAGTCGAATTCAAGTCTCACCAGGATGCTAACAGTTTTTTAATCAGTCAGGTGACTTCTCTAGGAGTTACCGAATGGAAACCCACTCAAACGGCTGTTTTAACCTTTGACGGCCAAATTTTACCCCAGCGTGTTTTTTGTTTTTACTCCGCTCTTACGGTTGAAAATATATGTACCCAACTATCCTATGCTTCAATTGTTGTCGGTATGGTCACACACGTACAGTATGTCGCTCGAAACCCCGCTGTTTTAAATGTGGTCAAGACCTCCCAGGAGATGGTTGCCAAGCTTCCTCTGATTGTGCATTTTGTATTTGTTGCTCTGGCAATCACTATGTAAATGATAAGGCTTGTCCTGAGTTGGGTAGACAGAAGGGCATAAAAGCTCTGATGGCAGAAAAGTCAGTCTCATATGAGGAAGCAAGTCAGGTCTTTCCACCAGTTTCAAGATCATATGCTGAAGTGTCGAGATTATCTCAAAAGCCTAAACCAACACCCAGCCCACCTTATTCCCGCAGCCCACTTTCCCAAAATCCAAAATCTTACCGTAAAACGGTCTTCCTTAAAGCAAAATCCCATGCCCCACTTTCTCCTAGCTATGACAAGCAGGCTCATCAAGCCCTCACACAGAACTACTCCTTCTCTCCTACACAAAACGGTTGTGCTTACCCTAGGGAAGGTGCAACCAGCCCTGAAAAATCAGAAAACATTCTGAATATTATATCTAGTATGCTTTTGACTGTATTAGCAAATCCAAACCAATCCCTACCTAACCACGTTGCCGACAAATTGACATCCATTGTAAATTATATCCACAATGTTCCACCCCCTGACATTCCTTCAATGGAACGTGAGGAGTGTTACTCCTAGGAAGCCTGACCTACTCTATCTAATTAATAAATTCAAACCATTGATCTGCGGTATCGCTGAGACATGGCTTCGTTCTGAAAGTAATTTCAGGATTCCATGTTTCAGTGGTGTTCGCCATGATAGATCAGATGGATATGGGGGATGTGCTTTGTTCATCAATAACAAAGTACCATTCTCCCCGATTCCTCTACCCTTTGTTGGTGACTGTTAAGGCTGAGGATATAAATATATTTAGTTTTTATATTGCTCACCCACAAATTGAAGACCTTACTACAATAAAAAGTCTGCTGAGTAATGTACAAGGTCCATTACTAATTATGGGTGATTTTAATGGCCACCATTATAGATGGGGGTCTGAAACTTGTGACAGCTTTGGCATGGGTCTAGTGGATATATTAGACGAACTAAACCTATGTATAATTAATGATGGCAGTACGACACGTAGGTCGACTGCAACAGGGCAGAACAGCAGCTGTGTCGATTTAACTTTCTGTTCGTCTAGTATAGCCAGCCTCTTTAATTGGAGTCGCTTGAATATGACTTATGGGAGTGATCACTATCCCATCATGGTTGAAATCCCATCCAAGACTATTCCTGACAAAATTTCCCCTCCGTTACTGAAGTACCAACTGAACTCAGTGGATTGGGACCTGTATTCAAAAATTTTAGACTTTAGAGTCTCTTCCCTCCCATCCATTAATCCTGAGTCCCCTCAGGAATGCTTTTCCTTATTTTCCAACACAATATCCTCTACAGCAGATGATTGCTTCCCCCCCCAAAAAACCGCCAACGGGCAAAATTCCATCCCCGCCATGGTGGGATAGGGACTGCTCTGCCGTGATCAGGGCCAGAAATGAAGCCGAAATGAATTTCAACTCCGACATGAACCTGGAAAACATCATTGCTTTTCAACATATCTTGGCTAAGTCCAGGAAATTACTCAAAAATAAGAAGAGAGAAGGTTGGCAGAAGTACTGTAGCTCACTGAGTCCTTCCACTCCAGCGTCGACTGTGTGGCGTAAATTGAAGTCCTACATAAGTAGTTTGAGGCCCCCCTCTGGGAGCACACTGTCTGCGGATCTGGGTAACCAGTTTTTTTCTAAGCTCGCACCAGTTTATATTCCCAATAGGGAGGAATGTGTCGCTTCGGACTCACAGCTGATGTCAGATGATCCTCTGGATGGGCCATTTACCCTTGGTGAACTTAAGTCGATTCTGCCCCTGGAGTGGATGGATTCCCTTACTCCTTCATTACTAAAGCTGGTAATAAGACACATCAATATTATCTGGACTTAGTCAATTATTGTTTTACTTCCGGTTATATTCCTCCTTATTGGAAGGTTCAAGTCGTAATCCCCATATTAAAACCTGGTAAAGATCCCAGCGATCATTGTTCTTACAGACCAATTGCTCTATCGTCCATCCTTATTAAACTTTTAGAACATTTAATTAAAAACCGCCTGGAATGGTTTGTAGAAAACAGGAAACTGCTCCCAACGACTCAATTCGGCTTTAGGAAAGGTCTGGGTACAGCTGATAGTGTGGGTACCCTCACATCAGAGATCCGGCTGGCCCTTAGTAGGAGTGAGTCTGTGGTAGCCGTTTTCTTAGACATTTCAGCTGCCTATGATTCTGTTCTCCTCCCAGTTCTCAGGCAGAAAATGCAAGAGCTGAGAATCCCGGCTAGGATTCGTCAAATCATTTGCAGTATTTTTACAGATCGTAGTGTCCAACTTAGGATTCCCGGGGAAAGCTCTGAACCAGTTTGGAGAGGTCTACCTCAGGGATCCGTACTTAGTCCCCTTTTATACAGGGTGGCCCAAAAGTCGTGGATCAAACGCAACTAGGGGTTAGATGGGGTCATCAGCTACAAAAAGTTGTTCTACGGGAGGTCCTTAAGGTCAACCCCTGCAGAGTTATAATTTATTTTGTGTTTTTATGAGAAAATTGACTTTTTTTTAACAAATTCTTATTAAAATTCGAAAAAATCTACATCCTGTATCTTTTTTATAATTTTCACTAGATTGGTACTGATGAGTCCTTGCGTTAGACATGCTATTTATGGTTGTTTATTGGGTGTGTTGAAGATAATATTAAGTTTTACGATTTTTTTTTCTGAAATCATAAATTTTCATTTACTTCGGACCCCACTGTGAAAAAAAAATACTCTACCGAAAAGTGACCCTGTATTACAAGTTTTGGCGCATTTAATAGGGATTCTGAAAAGGTATTACACATGGCCATGAGTGGCTCTAATATCTTTCTAGGATGAAAAAACAAAACAACGATTGTAAAATAATTGTTTTATTAAGCAAAACATTTTACAATAAATGCTCAAAATTCCTGCCTCTGACCATAATACATAATCTGCACCATCTAATAAAATTCCTACGTAACCTACGGAATGCACCTCTGTTGTTAGTAACTTGTACCCTAGCAAATTCGAGATTTTGTCGTAGTTCTTGTTCGCTATTGTTCTCTCCTTGGTAAACTATTTCTTTAAAATAACCCCAAAGAAAAAAATCTAATGGATTTAAATCGGGCGACCGGGGTGGCCACGCAATATGTCCGCCTCGACCAATCCACCGGTTGCGGAAGTGCTCGTTCAAATGATCTCTAACTGCTCGAACGTAGTGAGGCGGGGCGCCATCATGTTGCAGCCACATTTCTGCTATTCTTTCTTCTTTCTAGAAAAATATTAGAGCCACTCATGGCCATGTGTAATACCTTTTCAGAATCCCTATTAAATGCGCCAAAACTTGTAATACAGGGTCACTTTTCGGTAGAGTATTTTTTTTTCACAATGGGGTCCGAAGTAAATAAAAAGTTGTGATTTGAGAAAAAAAAAAATCGTAAAACTTAATATTATCTTCAACACACCCAATAAACAACCATAAATAAGCATGTCTAACGCAAGGACTCATCAGTACCAATCTAGTGAAAATTATAAAAAAGATACAGGATGTAGATTTTTTCGAATTTTAATAAGAATTAGTTAAAAAAAAGTCAATTTTCTCATAAAAACACAAAATAAATTATAACTCTGCAGGGGTTGACCTTAAGGACCTCCCGTAGAACAACTTTTTGCAGCTGATGACCCCATGTAACCCCTAGTTGCGTTTGATCCACGACTTTTGGGCCACCCTGTATAATATTTATACCTCTGATCTCCCTTCTTGCCTAAACTTTAACTGTAAAGCACTTCTATATGCTGACGATATTGCATTATTGGTCTGTGGCAGTTCCATCGAAGACGCCGCTCACTCCATTAATATCTCTTTGTCTTCATTAAACCAATGGCTCTTAGATCGCGGGTTATCTTTAAGTGCTCCAAAGAGTACCGCAGTTATCTTTACTCGTAAACGCCATATACCCCAGGTTAACATTAATATTGACGGTCAGGCTATCCCAATTGAGGAGAAGGCCAGGTTCCTGGGGGTTACCCTGGATTACAGATTGTCGGGAGCGGACCACATTAATAATACAGTCAAAAAATGTGAGCGCTCGGTCTCGGTCCTCAAGGCTTTGGCAGGTGTCTGGTGGGGGGCTCACTCATACACCTTAAATCTAGTCTACAATGCACTGGTCAGAAGCGTGTTGGATTATTGTAGCTACCTGATCGAGCCATGCAACAAGGAAGCTTTGCGTAGATTAGATTCTGTCCAGTCCAAATGTCTGAGGATCGTAATTGGTGCCATGAAATCCACTCCTATAAATGCCCTCCAGGTTGAGTGTGCAGAACCCCCTCTTAATCTTCGACGACAATATTTAGCAGATCGTTTCTTGTCAAAAGTGTTCTCCCTTTCATCCCATCCTTTGCTCCCCATTTTGGAACAAATCTACCTCTCTCTTAACACGTCTTCCTACTGGAATAATAAATCTATTCCATTGATGCATAGGTTCAGAGAGCTTAAACGCCTCTCTTCACCTGTGTGTCAATACCCCTCTCTTCCTGTCTGTTCTTCCGCCTATGAGGTGATCCATTTCAAACCAAAGGTCGTTTTGGGACTTGGTATCTCCAAGTACTCTCAGGACGCAAAAGGCGACTTTGAGCAGGCCATTAAGAGATACTGGGAGGGCTGGAATTTCTTTTACACGGATGCATCCAAATTTTCGACAACAGGATGTACAGGTGTCTCAACATATTTTCAGAACTCTAAAATTGCCCTTTTATTTCAATGCCCTCCAGAAGCCTCGGTATTTACAGGGGAATGCATTGGTATTCTAGAGGCCATCAATTTCATTTTAACCCACAACATTAAAAACTCGGTGATTTTTTCCGATTCCCGTAGCAGCATTCAAGCTTTAAGCCAATGTCAACTGAAATCCAAAATTCACAGTCAAATCATTTTCGACATACTTAATTCACTATACAGATGCTCCAACAACGGTTTAAACATTGAGATAGCTTGGGTTCCCAGTCACTCGGGTATAGGTGGCAACGAGTGCGCCGACTCACTGGCGAAATTTGCTTCATCTAATCCGGTGGATCGGAAGCACTACACGGTACAAAGTTACGACTTACGATCTGACACCAAACGCAAGTTGTACAACTCGTGGTCAGCAGGATGGCAGGTAAGCTCGAAACTTAAGGGGGCGTATTACGCCAGTATCCAACCTGACATCCAGCGGAAACCTTGGTTTTTTAAATGCCCCAAACTGTCTAAGAGAACTGTTACATCCTTGTGCAGACTGAGACTTGGCCACTGCTGCAGTCCAGTATTCCTGAACAAGATCCGTGTTCGTGACAGTTCCTTGTGCGAATGCGGTCTTGATGACGGTACTCTAGACCATATCTTTTTCTCTTGCCCTTTAAACTCCCAATCCTATGACTTGTATCATAAGCTTTCCAAAATTAAAATCCCTCTTCCTACTAACTTCCATTCCCTCTTGACTAACTTTTCTCCTAAACTTATCCAAATCTTGTCAACTTTTTTAACCATAAATAAAATCAAATTGTAGTTTGGTGTACACACCAATTTGATTACACAATACAATTTGATTTTATTTATTTTACATAATATATGTACAAAGTTATTATCACTACAGTGATAATAACTTTGTAAATATATTATGTAGATTTGTGGTGTTATGTATAGTGTATACATATGTATATTATTATTATTTTTTAATTGTTTACTAACAAAAATTGTCTCGTCCTTTCAGCTACTAACATTTATAATTAGTAAACTACCACGGAGTGCAAAGTTCGACGGCCCACCTCGCTGTATTGCCGTCACCACATGACGCTGGCAGAATAGTCGACATCGGCTCAGTTGCCAAAAGAGGAAAAACAAAAAAAAAAAAAACATTCGATGGAGCCATTAAATATAAAATTGGAATTGGATTAATAGATTTACGATATTTCCAATCAAAAGCAATTCTTAGAAAGGATCCAAACTGTTTGAGTTTATTCAGGTTTATCGACCATATGAACATGCTCATGGAAATACATTACTCATAAACAATTCAAGCGGACTGAATCTGTTCAGCAAATACATTTTGTCTGCTGCTCTTCATACTGTGGGTTGTGTCGGGGTAGCGAGGAAAACTAGTTTCAGTGTAAATTTTAAAAATAGGGTTTTCACTACATGATAGATTCGACACTCAGGAGTACGAAGGAATACTTAACTCAATTTGGGCCAATATGTGGATTGAGTCCTTTCTGCTTAACTACGTCGTATTGTATTTATAATTTCTACTTGTTATTAGTGAAATCACTATCTGAGAGGGCTTTATAAAGTTATCGATAGTGTGTAATCCGCCAACCCGCCCCAGGCCAGCGAGGTGGACTAACGCTAACCACTAACCCTTCTCACTCTGAGGAGGCCCGTGCTCAGCAAGGGGACTGTAATGGGCTGAATTTATTTTTAAAAGCAAAATTGTATTAGTGCAGTAACGCTATTATTTATGATAATGATAGTGAATTGATATGTATCAAAAATCCCCATTTTTTCTTACAATTTGGAACTTATTCTTCATCATGAAGTTAGTAAACTGTAAAATGACTACTGATGGTTATACATCTCTTTCAAGGCAGGCCAGTAAACCAGACAGTCCAGATAGACTAGATTGGATTGTAACCTTTTGTAAATAGTCACTCCAGCAGGTTGGAATAGGTGAACATTTTTGTGTAGGTATCAGGTAGAGAAATAAATGTAAAGTATTTGCTTAAGTATATTTGTTTGTATTTATTCTACCTCTTCATTTTCAACATCTTCCCTTACAATTATATTATCAAGAAACTGTGCAGGCGGTAATATGTTGTTTTGATACCCAGCCCATCCAAGATACTATATGATCGTCATTACATCGACACCTCCATGCATTAACATCGTTACTCACTTTTTGTGATTTTACAGGAGAGCGATTTTAAAGTTTGAAAAATTATAGCAAACTCAAAACACCCCGTACAATTTTTGAAGCTGGCTCTATTTTTTTTTTTAAACGTTGCCCCACACTAGGAATTACTCCTGTATCGTGGGTGCGTTTACAAACATTTAAACTCACATACACAAACAGCCAGACCCGGAACAAATACTTGTAGGTCATACAAATATTTGTTCCGTGCGGGAATCGAACCGGCGACACGCAGCGCAGCAGTCAATCGCTTAACCACTGCGCCAACCGTGCCGTCATTTAATATAGTTTAGGCGGACTTTATATAGGTATGGTTAAGTTGTAAAAGAAAAATTGTTTTCATGGGTTTTTATGATTTACGTGAAAAACGAAACAGTGAAATGACTTATAAGTTACGAGGACAAACATTGATGTCTGAGTTACAATTTAGTATTTTTGTAGTTTAATTTATTTTTGTGGTCAGATAATTGTAACTCCAAGGTGTTAAGTTACAAATTTTAGAAACGAAAGGGAATAGAATTACAATGATAGTACAGAAAAAATGCATTTTTTTTTTACATAACAATGCCGTTGTAACTAAATTTTTGGAAAAAAGTGAGTTACGATGTTATTGCATGGAGGTGTCGACATGAGCACAGCATCCAACAGTTCGCTTCCCTACTATACAGCTACGATAAAAGTATGTATAAATTGTGTGAAAAATCCAAGTCCGAGTGAGAAATCAGGGTCGTCAGTATCGCCGGTCGTCGGGTGTCCAAATCGTGTGCAGTATCAAATAAAGATACACCAAAACAAGAAACTTGAACAAAAATAACACACAAATTCAAATCAGTTGTCCGTTCCGCAAACCGAAACCAACAGACACAAACGCATTGAATTGAATTTGACACTTTATTGACGTACATATTTCACAATGACATTAATGACACCCAACCGAGATGTGTTGCCAAAATCAATAATTACTGTGGGTTGCAAAATATTTTTTAAATTATAATTATTTAAAAATATTAATTTTAAAGAAAGGGTGCTTTAAAAAAAAATAAAAAATATATAGAAAGTTTCATTAATTTATGTACTTTCATAAAAATATAATCTCTTCCCTGTTCACAGAAACTTCGAATTAAAGCCCAGCCTCCATACAAAAACCTAACATGTCCTTTATAATTACAATTTATTTATTGACACAAAAATTATTAACATGACAATAACTATATTGCGCAAAAAATTGTAGTTTATAATGAAAATAATACAACATGAGAGCATCTGCAGCCAAATAAAATAGACTGGAATATTTTTAGCCAACATTTACGATTTTGTTAAATCTTACAGAAAGGACATGTTTCATTTTCGGCCATAAACTGTACGGTAGTGAAAAAATAGGAAATAATTCCACGAATTCTGGAAAAATATTCTTTTCTGAATATTCCCCTGATTACTTCGGCACAAAAAATAATATTTTTTCAAACTATTGCCATAATCTATTGAACATGGCGTCGTCTTACTTGCATACTGTTTTCGTCCAGAAATCATGTAACTCATATTACATTATTACATAATAATATCACGTAGACGTGATTTATTTAGTTATAAAAGGCATGTATTTCTTTGCTATTATGGTAAGATATCTATCTTAAGGTGATTGTGCAGTGGTTACCGCGAAATTCAATTTTTTTTACGTTTTTTGCAATTTGCAGGTCTGTTTCAGGTTGTATCTTGATCAAAATTTGATTCGCGACTATAACAGGTACGTATCTAAAGAATTATAATCATTAGAATCATTAATACGTCTTCCTAACTTAGATTTGTACCACAAGAAGAAATCTCTCATGGAAAAGTGTTTGTGGTACAAATCTCACTTAGGAAGATTCTAATGATTATAATTCTTTAGATACGTACCTGTCATAGTCGCAAATCAAATTTTGATCAAGATACAACCTGATACTGACCTGCAAATTGCAAAAAACGTAATAAAATTTGAATTTCGCGGTCTACCACTGCGCATTCACCTTAAACAACTTTTTTGACTAATTACAAGAAAGTGTGACGATTCAATTCATCGTTAAAAAATATGTTCTACTTTTGTGGATTGTAGATTTGTAGGTACTTCTGGACGAAAAATTCTAGGTTTGTACTAGTGACAATGACATTACATCAGTCAGTCTGTCAGTCTCGTTGTGGTCTCGTTGGCTTTCGGTGTTATTTTGCGTTTCATTTCTTTCTTTTAACTTCTCACGACTTTGGCTTTTTATAACGGAAAACAACAATCACAGTTTTGACAAATTCTAGGTTATGTAAACGTCATCTCTCCAACCTGTCATGGCTGGCTGTCGATGATCATAACAAACGTCAAACATTTTCAGTTTTTATTTAGTGCCTAAAGAATATCAATTATTATAAAAAAAAAAAAATTCTTTAATGTATTCAGGGGTTCGTTTTCCGAGCTTTCTAAAGTGTACATGTTATGGCCGGAGTCCCATACAAAAACGAAACGTCTCCTTTATTATTATACAGTATTTTTTAAATTAAAATAGAGAAACTGATTATACTTAAGGTGATTGCGCAGTGGTAGACCGCGAAATTCAAATTTTCTTACGTTTTTTGCAATTAGCAGGTCAGTGTCAGGTTGTATCTTGATCAAAATATGATTCGCGACTATGAAGTCAGTATGTGTATGTGTGATAATCTATGTTGCGGTAGGTAAAAAAGGCCTTTCTAAAAAAATTGCTTAAACAACAACATTAAAAATTGCTTATTGGTTAAGATAGTGTCAAAAAGTACTCTTTCACCCAAATGTTATTTGAATTACATAAGTATTTGTATACCTCAGTGATCCTGGTAGGCGTGGCGCGGTCCCTGGCCGCATGCAACAACTGCGCCAGTCCCAAGTCAGCCAGGCGCGCCTCGCCGTTAGCTGTCACGAGCACATTACTGCTATTTACGTCGCGATGTACCACGCACGGTCTACTACCAGCTGCGGAGAAACATTGAAAAAAAATTTTCACTTCTTATGCTCTAAAAGTTCATCTTTATGTGCGTAGGCGACATAAAATTGTCTTTTTATGCTCTAGTGTATAATATTTTTTTCTAAGACAGAGGTAATCAGGACCAACAGCCACACGCATAAAACGTCGCAGATTAAAGTCGTTACTTTATTGCATTTGCTTTAATTTATTATCACTTCCGTCTTTTCCATCGTTAATTTAATAAAACCAGATAAAATAGTTGTCATTTATTATTTCAAAACTCAAAGAAACGTTTTTATGACTTGGCACTATGAAGTACCCAAGTCGAATGACACAATGTTGAAAATTAAAAAAAAAACTTTTAAAAAGCGTCCTTGCGGGAATTAGCTATTCTCTTCTTCAATTTTGCAACATTTTTGAACAGTGAAGATACTGTTATATACTTTATGCCTGTTTCATTTTCCCGCAGTCGAAGTGAAAGCAGAGTGTATAACTCGGGCATAAACGAGCCATTTTACCCCTCGACTTAACTATATGGCTTCTTTTATGCACTAGTTGTACAATCTACTATTCTGTCTTTTAACCCAAAAACACAATATAATTCACGACATTAAATTAAATTTATTTTATCATAGTTACTAGCCACACTATAAACTACTACTATTAAAAAATAAGCCTGTATCTTATGCCTAAGTAATTGCTATTGCATAATGAACTTTATTTGTATAGACATATAGAGTTTATTTTCTATTGTCCAAATACCGCAAATATTTGGACAAATACGCCAAGTGAAGTGCCGAAATTAAATGACTTACTGGGAGTATGCAGGTGAGCGAGAGCGGATGCGAGTCCGTGAGCGATATGAGCGAACTCGAGCCACGCGAGCGGAGCGCTCTGCAGGCGAGCGCGGAGCGTGCTCGTACACAGTTCTACTACTATGAGATGTTCCCGACCGCCTTCTGTTAGGGTGGCTCGACTGTCGCTGCCTAAAAAAGAAATATAAGTTTAATAAAAGCTTATTATTTATTACTAGCGGCCCGCCCGGCGCTCCATCTTCGCAAGGGTGCAATTTTTTTTTTCGAAATTTTCCTGGCAATACCGAACACAACAAAAAAGAATTATCCAATTTGGTGCAGTCATTCGGAAGTAATCCGCGTACAGACATTTCGTCGACTTTGTTTTATACTATGTACCTATGTACAGACGCCAGCACATCAAGCTACCCGAATCTGACAAATTTTCCTAATCAACTTTGAACCTTATGTTTTAGCGATAAAGTTGAAAATCTATTAAAGCAATTTGACTGTTTTTAGTACGTCTAACGTACGTACGTACGTACGTAACGTACGGATAAGGATTTTCAGAGGCTGGATGCTAAATGATAACAGCCTCACGGGTCGATCGGTTAAGCTACACTTGCCGCGTGCGGGTTGTAGATCGGTCACCCATCCACGAACCTTACCGTACCGTACCCGTGTACTGTATCCATTACATATTGAGACGCCTTGCTGCCCCGGAGGGCATGTTAAGCTGTTGGTCCCGGCTGTCATTCGTAAGTCTTTGACGGTCGTTACGGGTCGTCAGAAGCCCGAGTCTGACTACCCGACAACTAGTCTTACCATAGAGGGATACCTTCTTGGTCAGACTGGTTGTCAGATTTGTTACTCAGTAACGCCTCTCTAGTATATATACAACGTGTAACGTTAAATGCGCAAAACCTGAAAATAGTTTTTTCATAATCATAATTGAGTACTGAATCGAATTCAGTAATTTAAAATAGGTTTTTTTCAAAAATTATGTATTTTGCCATATTATCCGTCGATTGAGTCAAAGAAAATTCAGTTTAATTTTAAGGCAATAAGACTCAATTTTGAATGCATAAACTCGAGCGCCCTGTGGGCTAACTATACTCAAAAACAGTACAACGCCCTACGAGTCCAATTCAACAATGCCTACAGGGAGTTGTTGGGGTTGCCCCGATATTGCAGCACTTCAGGGATGTTCGCTGAAGCTCACGTGGACTGCTTCTACACGGTGATGCGGAAGCGGTGCGCATCCTTGGTCCGTAGGGTGCGGGGCAGCGCCAACAGCATCCTATCTATGGTAGCAGGCAGGCTTGATTGTGTGATTGTGAAACACTGCTGCAAGGTTTCGGCTGGGCCTGTCACCTTGTAGTAGTGATTTCGCAATCTGTTTTTATTTTTTCTTATTAATAACATAGTTTATAAGTATATTGTTACTAACACTATGAGTCTTGTTGCTCGAAATAAAATGATGATGATGATGATAAACTAATACTAGGATCAACACGATTTTCTTAAAAAAATTGTTAGCTTTAAAAAAAACAGATTTGGTAATTTTATTATGTAAGAAAATCGTGTTAGCTTTAAAAAATAGATTTGGTCATTTTATTATGCTTTTAACTCAATGCTCTAATTGGGGTGTATGGGGCCGTCCATATATTACGTCATTCTAAATTAGGGGGGGGGGGGGTTGGTCTGCGGTTGACGGTAAATGATAGATAGGGGGGGGGGGGGGGTGTTTCGAAATTGACGTCATTCTTATTTATTTATTTATAGTTTATTGTTCACGTACAAAAAGATTAGTTCTAAAAATAAATTTCTTCAGCACACCTAGTAAGTGAGACTGCAAATGTGAGAGGCGGCTATTATACCCTATTTTTACCGACTTCACAAAAAGGAGGAGGTACTATGTTCGGATGTTTGTATGTTTTTTTTTTTTTTTTTGTATGTTTGTTCATCGAATACTCCGCCAATTGTCGACGGATTTTCAAAATTCTTTTTTTGTTCGAAAGTAGATAATTCTGAGGTGGTCCCATTGTCACCAAGTTAGGATCTGATGATGGGATCTTAGAGAAATCGAGGGCAACCCTCAAATTTTATAGGTTCACTTACTGTTTTTCGCATATTTTATGAAGTATCTTGTGTATTTGCGTATGGTTGTCACCATCTCAGGTAGCTGAGCTGATGATGGAAGGTACAACTCCTTAACAGTAAGAAGTTATTCGAACAGACAAGGACAGTTTTAGTAAATTGTTTTGATGTTTGATAGGGCATTTGCCACATTTGGTGTCATGATCATCAAGTCATGACCTGATGCTGCAGTCAGGATAGTCTGCAGAGTACCTAACTCCTCGACAACTAACAGCAGATATATCGTGTTTAGGCTCATTGAAAAGGGCTCGATGTGTGGATAAACGTACTGTTAATTAGAAAAACCGAAGTACCTACACAGAGACTTGATGCTGATGCCAGGAGCATCAGAAAAAGTACAAACCTTGAAATTACAGCACCGTAGTCGTGTTTGGCCTGATTTTAAACAGGACTAAATTTTAAGTTCAATGCAATATTGACATAAGTCTGGCCTGATGCTGCCAGGATTATCAGCGAGATCCTGGAGATATCGAAGGAACTCTTCAAATATTATAGGCACACCTATAGCGATTCGGGTATTATTTTTACTAACTCGTGCATTTGCTTTCGGAAAGCAAAATTTAGTGAAGTAAAACTGATGATGAAGACCACAGATGGCCACCGGGACTACTCAATAATAAGTATTTCACAGGTTGTGATTAGATTACTTTAATATGGTTGCTAAGCAATTTATGCTCGTCACAATGCGAATGGTGAAATGGAGCTGATGGTGGAGTACCAGGAGAACTCCTCAACAATTAACGTCCCTGTATCGGGAAAAGTAATATTTTATAAAAGGCGATGAGCTTGATGCATTATAAACAGTCCCACTAAAAAGCGAGAAATAAAAACTTTTTAACAAAAAAAAAACCGACTTCCATAAAAAACACTACAAAGTGAAAAATAACTTTGATTTCGGAAGTCGGTGGCAATAAACTAAAATACAGATCCAAAGACACCGACTTCCGAAATCAAAGTTATTTTTCACTTTGTAGTGTTTTTTATGGAAGTCGGTTTTTTTTTGTTAAAAAGTTTTTTTCTCAAATCTGCAATGTTTTAATTTTGTCAAACTGGTAATGACGTCAATTTTGGGAGAAGGGGGGGGGGGGTCATTAAGAAATGACGATAGGATGATTGTAGGGGGGGGGGTCTAAAATCTGAAAAAATCGATGACGTAATTTATGGACGGCCCCTATGAGGTTTTGCGCATTTAACGTTACACGTTGTATAGTTAGACAGCTTATCTTTATATCACTTACCATAATATCTCAGTATGTTGGGGTGTGCTAGATGCGGCAGAGCATACACACAGGCCTCTCTCTGCCACGTGCTGCAGTTGGAGTATAGTTTGACAGCTACGGGAGTGTTCCCTAAGCTGCCGCGCCATACTGAGCCGAATTTGCCTTGACCTGTTTGAGAAAAAAATATGTTATTAGTAAGAACGTCGCGACGCCAATGGCCAGAGAGCTTATATGGTTTGTACTGCCGCGCTTTCTCGTAGTACACGTGTCGTATCATTGCGCGTTTGTATGAAACCTTCTCTCTGTTGGATTACTTACTCTGATCGTACCTTGTCATATGTCACTCAAAGGGGACTGAAGATTTCTAAACGGAGCCCGGCCGGTTGTTAATCTCAAATTTTTTAACCATGGTAATACAATGTAAGTACTTCCATGGTTTAAGGATCTGTTTAGTTTAAAAAAATAGGGAAAATAAATAGTAGTCTTACACCTGAAGACCAATTCTCATAATTGAAAACGCTCAAAATCTAGCCGTATTCTCATGTCAGCGACATTCAATGACAGATTAACAAGATTGACAAGACTTATCAAAAATGTTGGGAAATTAGAGGTATTTTTAACAGATTGAGACTGATATCATACTGTGAACGTTCTTAAAATTACCAGAATAGCTCCTCTGGTTACCTAGGTTCTTTAACCTGAGTTTATATTCAATGCACCATTGGTTCTATGTTTCTGAGAATTCAGGTAAGGAAGTCTTGCTTAAATTGATAACTTTGTTTATTAAGCACTAATAAATGATTTGATTTGTCAAAGTCAAAGTCAAAGTCAAATCATTTATTTCAAATAGGCACTTAAAAGGCACTTTTGAACGTCAAAATTTAAAATGAAAAAATAGAATTGATTCTAGTCGCCCATTCCAAAATATAGTTTTCGTGTGGAGAAGAATGGGCAAGAAACTCCACCGTTACTCTTTTAAAATGTTTTACAAGTTTTTGTATACATTGTTTATATAATTATATGTGAAGACGATGCACCTAAAATAAAATTTAGTCTACCAAAAATGGTAAAAGAATTAAAAATATAACAGACTGGTAAATCAATTATGTGATAGATACATGGTGTCCACATATTTACAAAGATTGAAAAATTTTACTAGTATTTTAAAAAGTGTGTGAGTTACATTTGTCAAAGAATGTAAAAAACAATGTAAAAAAAAAAATGTGATTGACTTCATAAACCAGGCATTAGGTAATTAGAATTAAAGGGGTAGACTCATTGAGACGTACAAGATACATACAGAACACTACGAAGTGCCCAGCCGTCAAGATCTCTACACACTGAATGCGAACGCACATTTGCGTGGGCATTCCCTAAAGCTATGGAAAATTGATAAAAAAAAATCCCTTGAAGCAATTATTGTCTAACCAGTTGTAACAGCATGGAATAGGCTCCCGGAAAATACTGTAACGGCTTCCACAGTGAACTGCTTCAAGAATCGACTGGACAGATTAAATATCTCCAAGCTATACGATACACACGCATCAGCTGTAGCTGCTAGTGTGTCTAACCTAATAATAATAATAAAAACTCACCTATGTGTTCTATAAGCGTCAGATTATCGACACAAGACAGCCCGGTTGCCAACGCATCTGGTCCACTACCCATTACATCTCCTGCAAAAAAAAAAAACAACAATATACAGGGTTACTTTTCAAGGACCAGCCAAATTTAAGGATGTGGTACAGACCATCAAACTAAACAACTTTCTCAATGATACCAACATCGTAATCGCGAATAAAAATTCAGCCGTCCCATATGTTTAGGTCGAGTAGGTATTGAAGTTTTCTATGGGACAGTTGATAAATTTTTCGCGATTACGATATTGGTCCCATGGAAAAAGTGCGCGGCGAGACGTGGGGCAGTGCAGTCAGTTCATTCGTCAACGCTCACGGCGTCCCGCCCCCCGCCTCGCCGCGCATTCCTAAGGCGCGGTACAGCAGTTTCGGTCAAACTATATCATTATTATTTTATTATTACCTTTCTCAATATGTAACGTATCAGTATCACTATGCGGGTGTCTGTTACTGCGACAGTAGAGCTTGGTCAGTAGCAGCGCCATGACCAGTATAGCTACTAGCGCGAGTATGGATGAGGCGAGTATGTTTGACGCGGCCACCATGTTCTGGGCGCCACTGTCCATTGTGGATTCGGCTTTCATAGTGACTGTTTCTTCTTTGAGAGTTACTGGGGAGAGAAAATAGAAATTATTTTATAATAATAAGAATATAATTTATATGTATCTAGTAGTTAAATAAAGGAAATAATAATAATAAATTAATTGCAAAGGTGTTATATAATATGATGTCCATAATATTCTGCTGTTTCCAGCGTACAAATATTTCAAGGATTAAAATTAAGAGTATTAAAACAATGTCCAAATTAAACCATACAATGTCAAGAATAAGGAAAATGTTACTTAACTGCTATCAATGTCAAGGGTTATTATTATAATGTGAAGAAGTATTAAATCCAATGTAAAAAATTATTCATTACAATGTCATAGAAATGAAATTCCGTTCAATTATTAGCACAAAGTCGAGTCGTCGTCTAATTTAAATTTTGACTCAAATTTTTCATTTAAAAATTAATTTTGATGGATTAAGGAATCTAATACAATGTGTAACACAACAAACGCAAGTCCTGAAAGTAGTTTGTTCATAATTGACTACTGAATCGATTTCAGTAAATTTTAACTTAGGTATTTATTTAAAAAATTATGTATTTTGCCATACTGACCGCCGATTGAGCCAAAGAAAATTAAATCTTATTTCAAGGCAATAAGACTCAATTTCAAATACATAAAGTAATTCTGGGATCAACACCATTTTCTTTATAATAATAGTTAGTTTAAGAAAATAAGTTTTGGTCATTGTATTATGCTTCTAACACAATACTCTAATTGGGGTGTATGAGGTCTTGCGGTAATTATTATGTTACATGTTGTTTACATAATCTTTACATAAGATTAAGGTGAATTTTTGAGATGGGATTTCAGGGTGAAAACCGAAACTATGATAAATAGGGCAAATGCAACTATGAGTTCAATTTTGTATAGAAAACTGCATATTTGACTATCGAAAAAATCTTTTATTTTACCTTTTATCGGGCCTCATATTTTTTTTCAAATAAAATTCTGTATAATTTTACTCAGTTTTGAAACTGATATTATACGCAGAAATAGGACCACGTCAATTTTCCCATGAAATAGTTTATGACACAATGATGTGAATCATTGTGTCATAAACTATTTCATGGGAAAATTGACGTGGATGGTTACTTTTTATTGAGGAGAAATAAATGCTTCCTTTGTGGTAGACCACGGCAGCGGTTAAAGCTAGTAAAATATTAAACGGCTAAATATTCAAAGCTGCTCACGCCATTTTGGCTAAACTGACTTTTTGGTATCAAATGAAAGAGAAAAATATTTTCTCTTACCAAAAAGTCAGTTTAGCCAAATATGGAGTAGATATTTTACTAGCTTTAACCGCTGCCGTGGTCTACTACAAAGGAAGCATGTTCCACAAACGATGGGACACTTAATATCGTGTCCTGCGTGTCCTGTCAGCTGCACGTTACAGTAACTGATGGACGCTGGTGATGACGTCAAACAAGTAGCCGAATTCTGGGCCGAGTCCATTTAGATTGCTATCGAAACGCTAAGAAGATTAAAAGAGAATAGCTTACAGAAATCAGCATTGCAGTATGTATTGGTGCAGCAACAGAACTTGGTGCCGGGCAATCTTGGAGCCGAGACTCGCGTGCACCTGTCACAGGAGCTGCGCCCTTCGGTCTGAGATGAGCGCCAGCATCCTACAAACATACAATCATACAGTTGGACTTGATGAATGAGACCTGTCTGAGTTTTTCCAGATTTTTCTTCGATTTTCAGTATGGGGTCGGCAGAAACAAAGACACCGAATTCTCGCGCGATTCAAACCAACTCTTAAGACAATTTAAATAAGGCTGTGTTTCTAACTTAATATATTGTTAGTTTCAGATGTTCCTGTATTTTACGACTGATTGGCAACCTTAGATTATAAAGTGGTGAACATCATCTCATTTCAGCCGAAGGACATCTACTGCTGGACATAGCTCCCCTAAGCACCTCCACTTCGACCCGTTCTGTGCTTGTCGCATCCAGTGGATGTTCTATGTTATAGGTTTGGTCCGCACTTAGTCCTTCAGTTGGACCATTGTGCGTGGGCCATGGCGGCCGTCTGTGGTTATTCCAACCAGCCCACCTCCCTCCAGAAGCTGATTAGGTCTCCTCGTTTGTTGAGAACATCTGTGTACGATCTGGGTGTCCCGAGGGTTTCTAATCTGGGTGACGCCTGTGCACTCAAAGAGCACATGCGCAACGGTTTCATCTCTCACAGTCTCTGCACAGGGGACTGTCTGTTATTCCTATGGTGTGGAAGTGTTTATTTAGCGAGCAGTGTCCCGTGATGGTCCCCGTCACCAAGCGCAAGCCTTTCCTGTCCAGTCGCAATAAGCGCCCGGTTAGCCTGCCATCTAATGATGCATCCAGTGGATTCCTGCGGCCTTCATCATGCGGAGGTCATCGGTTCACCACCCTGGTATGCGGTCAGCAGCCATAAAACTATTTTGGATGGCTACTGATTTTGTTGTCAAATCAAGTATAGTACTTCAAAACTATTAAAAATAGTATAGTTTTGGCATTATTGTTATTTATCAAGAATTACACTGATAATTAAAGATATTTTTCCCTTCTCACCTTGTCCTAGCACAGTGATATTCGCATCCTTGTCCTGATGCCAGAGAGTATAACAAGAAGCCCTGGTGTCGGTGCACTGTTCAACCTGAGCCACCTCACCGTTGGGCAGAGTGGTCTCCGATATGGGGCCTGTTTCTGAAACAACAGCTGCAGTCATTAGGATTAGAAGGGGAACTAAAGTTTGGATAATAGTGCTGAATCTTAGGCTAATTTGAATAGGTAAGTGATTTTTGGATTTGATTTGACTAATTTAGCCCACATTTCGCGGTATAAGAACCAGATGAACGTATCTACAAAAAAACTTTTTTTGATTTTTTTGTAGATACGTTCATCTGGTTCTTATACTGCGATTTGGACAGGATTTTACACATCGTTTTTAAGCCAACACTCGATTTTCAACTCTTGGTGTTGACCAGAGCATTTAGGCCCGTATTACAGAACGTCATTCAATACTCAAGCATTACTTAAAACTAGATTCAAGCCATTTGATTGGTTGAGACTAGTTTTAAGTAATGCTTGAGTATTGAGTGATGTTCTGTAATACGGGACTTAGAATTCAACAGGGCGCCATTTTAACACGATGAATGAGCTTTTAAAATGCAGGCTCTTAATGAAACAGTATTGGTGTCTTAGGATACTGGTTTTTCTTTATGTTGAGAAGAAGCCCAAGGTTAACACAGCATAATGCTTTGAATTCAAAGATGTAGAAATCATGATTGGAAAACCTCTATGAAATCAGGCAGTACAGAGTGTACCTATCAGAAATACACAGCAGATCTGTGTGATGTTTGCTTTCCAGGACTAAGTATTTTTATGTAGGGCACGCCGCGATAGCGGCGGTAAGACCCCTCTTTGAGGAGTGGCTAGAGAGGCGCCACGGCGCCCTCACCTACCGCCTGACGCAGGTCCTCACCGGACACGGGTGTTTCGGGAGGTTCCTGCACATCATCGGGCGGGAGGAAACGCCCGGGTGTCACCACTGCGAGGGTCGCCCGGAGGACACGGTGGAGCATACGGTGGCGGTATGCCCCAATTGGGCGGAGCACCGCCGTGTTCTCGCAGAGGCGATCGGCAGCGGCGGCGACCTCTCGCGCCCGGCCCTGGTTCAAGCCATGGTCCGGGGCGAGAGGGAGTGGGAGGCAGTCACCTCCTTCTGCGAAGCAGTCATGCTAGCGAAGGAGGTGGCGGGACGGCTGAGGGAGAGGGCCTCACGTCCCAGCCGCCGCGGGAGACGCCCCGGGCCGCGGGAGACGCCCCGGGCGTCGGGAGCCGCGAGACGACTCCCGGCCACCGTAGGCGCGGGCCTGCGGGCGGAGAGTAATGGGTAACTCTCCGTCCGATCAGGACCAGGCCCGTGCCGGACGGCGCGTACGTGTTCCACGCGCGCCTCAAAGAGATGTCAGCATAAGGAAGGGGCCCGAAAGGGCCGAAGCCTGCCGGGGCAGAGGGATTGTCCGAAAGGGTTACCGCTACCCCGGAACACAAAGGGCTAAGGAAGGAACACGGGTGGGTTTTAGTCAGTAAGAGTCTGACACTCCCTTCTGCTCCACCCAGAGCGGGAGGGGTCATTGGATGATTTCCCATCCACAAAAAAAAAAAAATGTATTTTTATGTGTATCACTACATAGTCTAAAACAAAGTCGCTTTCTCTGTCCCTATGTATGCTTAAATCTTTAAAACTACGCAACGGTTTTTTTTAATAGATAGTGATTGAAGAGGAAGGTTTATATGTATAATGTAGTGTATTTAGTATCAGCATTGCACCCGTGCGAAGCCGGGGCGGGTCGCTAGTGTATGATAAATTCAAGCACATCTATTTATTGCAGGAACTCAATTTAGAGGAACTATGGTATATTATTGAGGTCTAAATATTTTAGAATCGCCAAGATACACCTGTACATAAACATAGAAGCAGTTCAATGAACTTTCAAGGAAACATTTCAATTTCAAATACTGTGCAGCTAAACAATTCTGTGATAACAAGCACATTCTTTTACTACATATTTTTTAAAATACTTAATTTTGTATTCACTAACAAGTTATACCTACCAAAACTATCATTTTCCACCATCAGTTGAGCGTTCCTCTCATCAGCATACGATGGAGTGACACTCATTGCCACACTGTCATGAATTTTATACAAACATGAGATTGTAGGTCCCATTGTTGTAGTCTTTTCAGTTGGTCTCATAGCTGCCTTTACTTTATACATCTTTACATCATTGGACAAACCATTCTTTCCTTTATTCTCTTTACCAGAACTTATAGCCTTTTTCTCAAAAGAGCTAACGATGTTATCTCTTACAGTGTCAGAGGTGAACTGTCTGGGCATAGTCGGCATCTCGTGAGAGCTACCCACAAACTCATTTGAATTTGGAATCTCAAGGCTTCTTTTCGAAATTTTTGTGTGCTGTACTGGCCAGTATTTATGCTTTAGAGCATCTTTAGCAACTCTTTTGAGAATATCATCAGGTATGCTTCGTTTTTTCAATAATTTTGCATGTTGATACACTTTAGATACACCTCTGACTTCTACATAGTTTGGAACAGGATCGGCATTTCTTTTTCCTATAACTCTTGGCTGGTCATTAATAACTGGCCATTCATTATTCAAATCTTGGTGATTATTCCATTGTGTTGTCCTTCTATGGTGGTATTTAGTGAAAGTTCTTACATAGTGTGAAGGCTTTAGGTGTTGAATGCCATTCTTTAGGTCCTGAGATTCTTGAGGCCGAGAAGTGAGTACCTTTGCCGTAAAAATAAACAGGAACAACACTATGCATTTCAGTAGTGGTGTCACTCTGTTGGATATTATTCCTTCCATCATCTTTATAACGGAATTTTGTAACAAAAACTTTGTTACTCACGTCATATTCAAGAAAATTTTTAATTCTTATGCGTTTACGTTGCACTGCATACGGTAACTCACAGCCTAGCAACGGAGACACTGCAGAAATATCGATTTTTCTGCCTTCACTATCTTAAGGCCCGATGCAGTAATTTAACACGAATTATACCATTTTTTTTATTCAAAAGATTATAAACATTTCCCACAATGTTCTTTCTATTTAATATTAGAAATAGAGCAAGAATGATGAAATAATGATTATTTTTTAGTCGCAGTAAGCGAGCTTTTGTGAAAGTATCAATGTTTACATGTTTTTTACGTCTATTTGCACTTTGTTAGTGACACAGAAGTGGTTAATTAAATTAATAACGATTTGCGATTGATTTTTGAGTTGTCTTGAATATTTAACTTGATTTTTTTATTACAACAAGAAAAATCAATAGAATGTTGACAAACACATTTTGCCCGACATATTGCGTGACGGACGTTTCGTTTCCTCGTTGTCTTGTCTCACATCGGAAACATTTAGTTATCTACGTTTAGTTTCGTCAGTGAAGCAAAAAAGAAACAATACTTTATACTTGTAGATGTAGTTGTAAACTTGTAACGTTCACTATAACTTCGAGTACCTAGTTTTATTTCTTCATAACTTGTTCAAATAATATAATAAGTTACTCTTACTACCTGTCTAGTAATTAGTTACTTACATAGTGGGTTATAGCCAAAGAGGAAAATAAGTTAAGTATAGCCTTAGAGCTACCACGGATGGAATATCAATGCATCAACTTAGTGAGCTTCTTCTATTAATAATAACGCAATTTTATCTATTCGTGGATAGTTTCAGGTACTTTTTAACCGAGTTCAAAAAAGGAGGAGGTTTTCTCGAGGTTCTCAATTCGGATCAAAAAGTAAAGTAAAATTTTTATAATGTTGTTCGGGCATATCTCTCCCGTCATAATATCGCCTCTTTGCTTCAATAACGTGATAAGTCCGACAATTCATTTTTTTAAATTTAATAGTTGAAACCGCCGTGACCGATTTTATTTTTCCAAAAAACGTGGTTTCTTTTGTGGGTGTAATAGCGAATCTATGACTGAGAGGAAGGTGCTCTCAAATTTCAGCGAAAACGTGACATATTCACGACGATATCACTCTTTCAATTTTCAAGATAACACATTATTGAAGCAAAGAAGCGATATATAGGATGCGTTCCGAGTTGGGATGTAATCGATTTGAGCGTGCTTAGAGCCGTACCGAATTAGCGTGAGCGCGATAACGATGTCCTGTGAATCGTCATATATGACGTCACGACATACGCCATCTTGCGTTAACAACGACCATGTCTTATAATAATAACATCGTGAGTGGAGCCCTATCAAAAATGACTGTGTGTGCGTGTGTGTAAACTAACGTGGCATTTTCGAAATTGTGCTTCTGACTGACAGTCGCCACCTAACCAAAGAAGAAGAAATGTGGTGTATATACAACAAAGGCCGCATTTCGAATTAGCTATAATCGCTCACAGCACTCACCTCATGGCCGCTTTCCGAATTAGCTATAATCGCTCACAGCACTCACATCATCTCACATACGTTCCGATTTAGGTACGATTATGACAGCTAAGAGATGTCAACAATTCGGAACGCTCGTGAACGCGCTTTCAGTGCTTACTCAAAGTCAATACGATATTACAGTATTTCTTTGTTGTATAAACACCACATTTCTCTTCTTCTTTGGTTAGGTGGCGATCGTCAGCCAGAACACAATTTCGAAAATGCCATAACACAAATGATTCAACTCAAAACAAAACACTTATTGACACACTCACACACACATACTGTCATTTTTGACAGGGCTCACGGTGATATCGTTATCGCGCTCACGCTAATTCGGTTCGGGTATAAGCGCTTTAAATCGATTACATTCCAACTCGGAATGCACGGTTAGATATTACGATTATGACAGGGACAGCTGAGGGTTGTCAACAATTCGGAAAGCTCGTGAACGCGCTCGCCGCTCACAGTCACAGTGCTTACATGTCAAAACGAGACGATTTCTTAGTACTAATGTGAATCAAATAGATTGAGCAATCGAGTCTGATTCAACAATCAACTATTCTTGCATGCATTCAGAGTTTCAGACTTATGCACCAAAGAGAATCGTTAGCATGCACGTAGTTTTTATTTTAGTTTAGAGCACTTAGCACAGACGACATAAAGATACTACGCTAGTCGCAATTGGAACGTCACTAACATCTGTCGATCTTCCGTCATTCGAAAGGCTTGGTCGCTCGCTAAATTTACAAAAAAATATACGAATTCTTCATATTCCTAACGAATTTGTGCTTCCATTTTAGACTATCCATTAATTTAAGACTTGGTGTGTGCAAAATAAACTTCCAAAAATGTCTTCTACATCAGCAGCGGACGAAATTGATGAGGCAAAAGAGCGAGAGCACTTTCGCGCCGTTGTCACCGCTTTCAAATATTATAAGTAAGTAATTATTCAATTTATACGCGTATAATACGCTATATAAGCCCTTGGAAATCGTTTGTGGTGGATCTATAAATAATTTGAGGCGAGAAACAAAGTTAAAATTCTGGGTAGCAACTAGTTCTTTGTTTGAGCAAATCGTACGATCTAATTAACCTATTTAGATAGAAACCAAAACTCCTTTGTTTATATCCTCTTTGCCGCAGTATAGCCTCTATGGTGCTGGACTATAAGGGCGGGATTTTGCGGTATCACTTTTGGAATATTAATTAATATTGTGTCATTTTCAATCATCATTTATATAAGTATGATTGCTGTAGTAATGTAGAGTTTCACTAAATAGAGTGAAATACTTGTATCGGTTTGTTTACACCTTTTCACATTAACACAGATTTTGCAGTTTGTTGCTATAGGCTTTTTTTTTTCTTAGAAAAAAGAACCTTTTTTTTTCAAAGTGGTTTTTGCTATGATGATAATCTGTACGCACGGCTACACATCAAGCTCTACATATCCAGTATAAGCTGACTTCTGATTGAACGAAAAACCTATACAATGCAAGGTCAGCTAGAACTGGAATGTATAGGTTGATGTGTCTAAATAAACTAGTTAACTATTCAATGAAGATACTATTATGACTATTTCCCCTTTTGAGTCTTCAGGACAGACTCAGGCCCGTATTACAGAATGTCACTCAATACTCAAGCATTATTTAAAACTACATATATTCAAGCTATTTGATTGGTTGAAACTAGTTTTAAGTAATGCTTGAGTATTGAGTGATGTTCTGTAATACGGTACTCAGTAATTTATAGAACAGTCATATGGATTGTATGATTATAGGCCTATGGAGGCTAAATGTTACAATTATATTATAAGGGGTACATTAATTGTTTGGCCTTTTTAAATCTGAAATTACCCTCAAATTAATTTTTGAAATAATCAAGCCAAGTAATAAAATAACATTTTATATATTAATATCTGAAACTGTTTCCAAAAACTTACATACCATAATATTATTACTTAACAGGAAGTAATATGAACATTCAATTTAAAAATATCTACTAAAATGGGTGCTGATCACATTTGGTTATCACGAATGGTGAAAAGTATTTTCTGGCTGACTAATAGGTTAAAAATAAACTATATTTGCAGGGTTTGCATTAGAATCCATCCAGCATGTGTTTGGAATCTATTTAATGAACCCTTAAAGGATAAATAGGCTTGGTTGCTAAGGGGAAAACAAGCAGGTAGGGAGCATTTTAAATGAGTCTTTAAAAAGTAACATCTCCATGGGAGGTAAAGGTCCTGCCCAATAGAGTCATGCCTTCCCACATATCCATTTTTTTTTGAGGGTAGGAAATTATCAAATAACTTTTTCCACTCTGGGCAAAGCGGGAGGGTGTGTCAGGCAAATGAAGGAACACAGGTGGGTTTACTGACTAAAACCCACCTGTGTTCCTTCATTTGCCTATGCCAGGGGACACAGTATCTCTTTTCGAACTACCTGCGATCCTGGCAGGCATCGGCCCTAGCAGACGCCGTCAGTTAGTGCTGACATTTCTTTGAGGCGCGCGTGGAAGACAACGCGCTGTCGACCCGGGCCTGGTCCTTACCGGACGACGAGCTGCCCATTTCTCGCCGTCCGCAAGCCCGCGCCTACGGTGGCCTTGGTGGAATCGGCTGTCGATTCCCGAATTCTAGCAGAAATTTCCCAGTAGCACACATAGTATTATGCCCGGTTGATGGCATTAGGCTCGCCTTACTATATGGGACTGAAAAATAACTGGCAAAATATGGGTCACTGTAAAATCTATTCAAACTTATTTTTCAAATTAATATTATTTCAAGTTACAAATCATAATCATCAGTCTAGCCTTTTCCCAACTATGTTGGGGTCGGCTTCCAGTCTAACCGGATGCAGCTGAATACCACTGTTTGACATGGAGCGACTGCCTATTTGACCTCCACAACCCAGTTGCTGGGTAATACGATACCCCTTGGTAAGACTGGTTGTCAGACTTCGGGCTTCTGACTACCCGTGACGACTGTCAAAAATCCAAGAATGACAGCCGGGACCAACTGCTTAGCGTGCTTTCCGAGGCACGGAGGGGTCTCGGTATGTTAAAGATGATCACCCATCCACGGACCAACCGCGGCAAGCGGAGCTTAATCCGATCGATCGACCTGTGCGGCTGTTATTATTTAGCCACGGGCCAAGTTAAACAAATATCGACTTTATTTCAATGGCAATTAAGTTGATTTCAGAGTGACTAGCATTGTTGAAAAAGTTATAAAAATGTTTGAAGTTGTAGCATAAACTGAACTTTAGGGTGTAGGTTTTAAAGTTTTTTTTTTTTTTTTGGGAAATATATCGCGAATGCAGATTACATCCAATACAGGGAAACAGCGACAATGACTCACAGCCTGTTACCATTGAATCAGTAAATGCTTCTGAGCCTGCATTAAATGATAAATGATTTATTTTTCTGTAAGTAGGTTTGTACATACAAACACTTTTACACGTCAATTATTTTTTTTTTAACTAGATTAGGTTGGCGTTTCCTATCAGACTATTCTGAGAAGAAAGGCCGAAACAAACTCAGAGGTCACAGTCTCTTTTAAAATCCAGACAAAATCTTGGTCAAATCGTGTGAAGACCATGTAGATTGGTGTCTGAAATGGTCTTTTGAGGAAAGAACCACAGATTGAGCGGAGCTGTCCAGTCAGTGCACGCATTTGTCAAAAATCGAAATTGAATTTTTTATTGTATATTAAAAGATAAATCAGCTGGTTCATAGCAAAGTGCCTGCACTGGGCCTGCTTCGTAGATTTATGGCTCACCCCCTCTCACCGAGAGGAGGAGGCCTGTGTGCCATCAGTGGGAACATTATAGGCTGATTATGTATAGTATGGAACAGATCAAAATCAAAATCAAAATATTTTATTTCACATAAGCCTACAAGGGCACTTATGAAACGTCAGAAGCTAGGTGCACGCTTCCAATTGGTTGTTTCCTATGGAGAAGAACCGGCAAGAAACTCCACGGTTACTCTTTTAAAATAATTGGCTTTTACAATGTTTTCTAATTACAGTAGGTATGGGAGGACAGCATAGCTAGCAGCTAATTCTTTTTTCCAAAAAAATCTACACTAGGTCTAGTGTGTCTAGTGTGCTGAACTCATGGTTATAGTCAGAGCATTGATATCCTAAGGGGAAAAAAGATTTGATGTTAATATGTTTGCAAAAGATATTAAGACTTCAAGTTAAACAAATATCAACTTTATTCTAGTGAGAATTAACTAGAGTTCAGAGTGACTAGTGCTATTGAAAAAGTTATAAAAATGTTTGAAGTTGTAGCGTAAACTGAACTTTATTGTTTAGGTATTAAAGTTATTTTTCCAATAACTCATTATTTGTTTAAACGTTTGTAAAGTAAATCGCGAAAGCAGATTAGTTCCATTGTCATTATACCATTATTTACCAATACACTATCTAAATTGAACAACTAATAAATATTTGTGCAATAGATTATTAGATGATGCAACTTCTTGCCTAATTTTATCATTTATGTAAGTACATTGTATTGGAGAAGTTATTTTGTTACATGCTTTTACCTTATGACGTGAATTGGCATGTGTCGAGGATTCGTCATATCGGAATCGTGGGTGGTGAACGGTTATTGAGAAAATAATATAGTACTGTGTATTGATGAATCTGCCCGCGACTTCCGTCCGCGTGGACCATTTGCCTAGCCTTTTCCCAATTATGTTGGGGTCGGCTTCCAGTCTAACCGGATGCAGCTGAATACCAGTATTTTACATGGAGCGGCTGCCTATCTGACCTCCACAACCTAGTTACTGGGTAATATGATACCTCTTGGTAAGACTGGTTGTCAGACTTTCGGGCTTCTGACTACCCGTAACGATTGACAAAGATCCACGAATGACAGCCGGTACCAACGGCTTAACGTGCTTTCTGAGGCACGGAGGGGTCTCGGTATGTAAAAATGGTCACCCATCCACAGACCAAATACCATAAAAAACAGAGTGGCAGGGACGCTCAAACTGTAATCATGAACTCAGCACATGATTCTAAACCCCCAAACAAAAAAAAAACAGTCAACTGCGAGTCGGACTCGCGAACCGAGGGTTCCGTACAAATTTGTAGGTATGTAACTAAAAATTTACGGTTTTCGGATTTTTTCCTTTACTTGTGCTACATGAAATTGCTTCTTGCCAAATTTCATGATTCTAGGTCAACTGGAAGTACCCTATAGGTTTTTTATGCCGGAACATATACGCCCGTATCTTTTCATTGCGTTGACTTAGAAGTTTTTTTTTTTCACTGCTTCAAGGGATTGCAGCCCTGAGTATTCGATATTAAATTAAGCTTGATAACATCACGCGTTCCTGAGCGCGCTGTTCGCGTTTCTGCTCCTGGCTCCATCCAGAACGGGAAGGGTCATTTGATGTTTTCCCATCCATAAAAAAACCCTACCCCATACCTATGACCCCTCCCGCTCAGGGTGGAGCAGAAGGGAGTGTCAGACTCTTACTGACTAAAACCCACCCGTGTTCCTTCCTTAGCCCTTTATGTTCCGGGGCAGCGGTAATTCTTTCAGACAATCTCGCTGCCCTACCCCATACCCTAACAGGAAGTTCCCTAGCCTTTTCTCATGCTGATGAGCCCTATTTAAACCAAGCAACACAGCTTAGAACTTTAGAGGTATGAGGAACAGGGTGTAAAGTTCACTCATACTCTATAGAAAAGGGAGGATCCTCCACCAGACGGGTGTTGTGTCTGGTGGGCAACTGCCCAATGATTCATGTCGGGCCGTTGTATCTATGTTAGTTGCGCAGTAAACTCTGCTTGCGAGGTGCAGGATTTTGTGACGTCAGTATGACGCGTTGTTCGCATGTGGCGTCGTTGTAGATACCGCTACAGAACTATTATCTCAGTGCAACAACGTACAGTTTCTAATTCGGTAGCTCAAGCAAGACAGAGAGGAGTAAAAAGGAGAAAGGGAGGCGTTTGTTTGCCCTGCAGTGGGACAATAGTAAAAGTGCGCAGTGCTGCACACCTCTAACGTATTTCAAGTTAAACAAATATCAACTTTATTTCAATGTATATTAAGTTGATTTCAGAGTGACTAGCACTATTAATAAAGTTATAAAAATGTTTGAAGTTATAGCGTAAACTGAACTATGTAGGAATTAAAGTTACTTTTTCATTAAGGGTCTATACTACCTCAAATGGTTTAGCATGATCCTCCGTTATGTCGAAAATACTGCAGCATTAATTTTGAAATAAATATATGGTAAAGTTGAGGATTAATGCTAGGTCTTATGTTAGACGAAAACACGATTTCATACAATTTTCTCGATAGAAAAAAATTCCAAAGTTACCTCCAAACAGAACAATAAACCGCTGGTATTCAAAAAATACTTCAAATTAGATCATGAAACTTTGTATACTAACCGAACTAACTATAAAGCAGGTCTTATGTTATTTACTTTTTTTTAATTGCCATTATTTTCACCGTAAAAAGCAAATACCTAAACTATTGGCGCTGCCTGCCGCCTAGCACCGCACTCTGTCTCGCTCTCACTCAGTACGCGAGCAGTATCGTGCAAGCGAGATAAAGAGTGAATTTTAGCTGAGGTAGTGTAGGCTCTTAATTCATATTTGTTTACATTTTTGGCAAATAAGTCGCGAACGCAGATTAGGCTAAAAATAAAATAACACGAGATTATTGAATCATATTTTTTCCTTGTATTCGTTTACACGTGGCGGGCGTTAAGTTGAGATTTAATTATGTATTGCACGTCATTGTTGCGTCGAACAAGGAGCTGGGTGGAGACACATTGTTGACTTACTAATTACACGGTCAAATTAAATTAGTTAGCAAAACTACGCGGACGTGATGGGTCTAAACATGTGAAACCAGAAAAAAAGTAATAAAAAAATAGGTATCGACTTCAAAAAGAATTTAACTCAAAATTATGAAATAGCTTTAATTTCGGAATTCGGTGTCTTGGGATCTGTATTTTAGTTTTTTGCCACTGACTTCCGAAATTAAAGTTATTTCAGTTAATTTCTTTTTGAAGTCGATTTTTTTAAAATTACTTTTATTATTTCGTAATGTTTAGTTTTAAGTAAAAACTGGAAGATGTGTTTGTAATAAATAGGTAATAATTTTGTTGTAAATATTGTACTAGAATTTGATCAAGATTTTGAGATGTTTTCCCATTGACACCACACCAGTACCTCGTATCAATAAGCCAGGCCGTCAAACTTACAAGTATTAGTCCATATCTTGAAACTACTGAGCCGATTTTAATGAAACTTGTACTGTTCCCTAAGTTGAAAGAACGTAAGCCAATAAAAATATGGTCACAATCCGATTAATATTTGCCGAGAAATACGTGGACAAACATACATCTATAAAATGTTGTAGGTATATTAAGATTAGTAGCCCTATTAGATTGTCATATGTGAATCTAATGCAGTTCCAATAATATTACATACATACGTGTCGAATTGATACCGTCCGTTTTTTTTTTTTAATTTTATTTTTTAATTTTTTTTTAATTGATGCGATCTGTCCATTACTGACATTCAGCATCTTTTGTGTTATGCCTTTGTTTTAGTCATGCTTGGTATGCGCCCAGTAGTGCATCCACATCAATCCATTTTAAGTTGTGTCTGTTGTCATAGTATCAAGTCTTGTGGGGTTTGTCTTTTAAGCCTCTTTAATGTCTTGGTTTGCATCAAGTTTGATGCCAGTTTATTAGGATGAGTAGTGATCCTATTCTTGTAGGCACTGACTGCTTGTGTGAATTTTTCTTTCACCTTTGGTATTTTTAAGTCCCGATGTAAGCTGTCGTTAGTCATGTACCATGGTGCATTAGTTATAATCCTAAGCATTTTTGATTGAAATCTTTGGATTATGTCAATGTTTGAATTGGCTGCTGTGCCCTACAGCTGTATTCCGTATGTCCAGATAGGCATTAAGATACATTTATAAATCCTGAGCTTATTTTCCAAGGAGAGCTTGGATTTTTTTGATAATAGCCAATAGTGTTTCCTTAGTTGTAGGCTCAGTGCTTTACGCTTTGTGAATATATGTTTTCGCCAGGTTAGTCGCCGGTCTAAGTACATTCTAAGGTATTTAGCTTCTTCTGCTTGGGGAATCACAAAATTATTTAGTCGTACTGGTGGGCATGTATCTCTTCTTGTTGTGAATGTCACATGTACCGATTTGGTTTCATTTGCCTTTATTCTCCATTCTCTTAGCCAGTTCGAAATTTCATTTAAGCTTGTTTGGAGTATCTTAGATGCCTGGGTGGCATCTTCATGCACAGCTAGTGTAGCAGTGTCATCGGCAAACGTGCCTAAGACTACTCCTTCTGACACGGGGAGATCAGCTGTATAAAGAAGGTAAAGAATGGGACCCTTCACACTGCCTTGAGGAACTCCTGCCCGAATTTCGTGCAGTCTAGTTATTTCATTGCCGTGTTTTACAAAGAAGTATCTCTTTTCTAAGTAAGATTTAATAATAATGTAGTAATTTATTGGAAGCGTTTTTTTAATTTTATATAAAAGGCCCTCGTGCCAAACTCGATCGAAAGCTTGTGATATATCTAGAAAAGCAGCCGAGCAGTATTTTTTTTCTTCATATGTTACATGAATTTTTTCGATCAGCCGATGTATTTGTTCTATGGTGCCATGACTGTGTCTAAACCCGAATTGGTGGTCAGGTAACAAAGAGTTTTGGTCTATCAGCGCTCTTAGTCTTTTCATGAACAAAGTCTCTAATAGTTTTGAAGGAATAGACAACAAGCTAATGGGCCGGTAAGACTTCACATCCCCTGGGCATTTTCCAGGCTTAGCTATCATAATAATTTGAGCTACTTTCCATTGCGAGGGCACGTACCCCTTTAAGAGAATTGCGTTGTATAAAGCAGCAAGGAAAGTAATACCTGCTTCAGGAAGTTCCTTCAATATTTTTGCCGTTATTAAATCATATCCTGGTGCTTTGTGTTCATTTAGTTTATTGATGGCAGTTCTTACTTCGTTTTTCGTAACTTTTTCCAGAGGCAAGTCGAGTTGGTATGTTTGCTGTAAATATGATGTTATTTCACTATGCAGTGTTTGTGATCCTTGAACATCGTTGGGTGTGAATACTTTACTTAGGTGCTCGGCAAAGGTCTGTGCCTTTTCGAAGTCACTTTTAGCCCATGTATTATCGCTTTTACGTATTGGTGCTTGGGTTTCTACAGGTTTTTTAAGCTTTTTTGTTGCTTGCCAGAGAGAATAATTTGAACTTGCTGTTGCATCTAGGTTTTTTGTATATTCCTCCATGTCTCGATTTTGATCTTCACTGAGTGCTAATTTAAGACGAGTTGTGACATAGTTAAGATGTTTCTTGTCAGCAGGGTATCTCGTCGTTTGCCAGCGTTTTCTTGCTTTACGCTTCTCATCTAGCAAGTCCGTTTTTTGAAGTCTGTAAAAAAATGACGATTTAATTTTTTTTTGGGGTCAACGAACGTAGGTAGTGTAGTTACTTGAAATATCAGTTAATAAATCTGTTTTTTTTTGTGTAGGCAAACTTCATAGACGTAATGGGTATCGAAATCAAAACAAAAAAAAAAACACAGATTTTTTCAACGCATACTTCAAGTAACCACAACACCAGCGGCCGTTCATCATCATCTGCCTAGCCTTTTCCCAACTATGTTGGAGTCGGCTTACAGTCTAACCGGATGCAGCTGAATACCAGTATTTTACATGGAGCGACTGCCTATCTGACCTTCACAACCCAGTTACTCGTAACGACTGTCAAAAATCCACGAATCACAGCCGGGAGCAACGGCTTAACGTGCTTTCCGAGGCATGGAGGAGTCCAGCGGCCGTTGACCCCAAAAAAAATAAATATCACTTTTTTTGTTTTATCGTGTTTATATACCCACCATGTCTCCGGAGTTTTGCTCACTAATTTAATTTGACCCTGGATATTGGTCTATGATGTGAAGTGTGTATTTTATTAGAATGTTTACCAACACTTTTAAGTAGCGTGGGCGTGTTTACCACAAACACAATATATCAAGCTCGCATGTATTCAGATTGACAGTACCTAACCACTTTTTGCAGAAATTCATGGAAAAACCCAATAACACTGCCCGATCTGGGAATCGAACCCAGGACCCGACACATCGCAGTCGGTGCTTGCAATTAGGAATTCCCCCGTGCCAGGGAAAGCACGTTAAGCAGTTGGTCCTGATCCGGCCGTGTGAAGTCGTGTCAGGGGCCCAAGTCGGCTATTTTTGGAGTTGACTGCTAGAAATTGTGACGCTGAAAAAGCATTATGCCCCCTCCATGACTTTCTCTCTTTCACTTTCACTTTCTTATACAAGTGTGTGTGCGAGTTTCGCGCAAGAAACTTCGTTCCTCACGGAGTCCCCCGACCTCACGTTTTTTTTTTATTTTACCTTTTTGGTAACAATACCTACATTCTGATTCAAACTTGGCGGCTAGAAAAATGAGACGAGTCGCTGCGCAGTAACAAAGAATAATGGCAGGATTTTTACAAAAAAAATAAAGATGTTTAGAGAAGTTGAAATTCTAATTCTGTTGGGTACATAAAGAGTATATTCAGGCATTTACAATATTTTTATAACCCCGCAGTAAAAATATAATGTTAAAAGTAAATAGTTTAACGAGGAGCTCATTATTTCAATACGAAAGGGCGGCTGTCAGTGTAAACAGCAGTGGCAAAGATTTGAATCGTTAGATTCGCCCTACCGCGTCAAAACATAGTCGCATTTCTGATTCGTTTTGACACTTCGATACACAATGACGCAGTGACTACACTTGATTGTCATAGAAATGCTATTTAATAATGTGCGAAGTCATTCTTCTCAGTATGGACACTTTTTCTTGTGACTAAGTACGGTGAGGGCAAATCTAGTTATTTAAATTCTTGGGGAGGGGGGTGGGGTTGACTTAACGTTAAAATATAGTCAATTTTTTTTTTTTTAATTCAAAATGGGCAACAAATATTTTTATTTCGAAATATTTTAATTATGCGGCTTTAAAAATATGATAAGTACGAGTATATTAATCTACTCCTAGTAAGGTATTCTCATCATTGGAAAATATTTTGAACCCTCTAAATGAACTCTTTTTTTTATACAAATTAATCTAAGGATCTCGCCATGATTCTTTACGTGTCAGCGGGGGTGAAGGTTGAGGTACTGCGCAGCGAGTAGCGCACTTCAGAGCCGCCATAAAGTTTGAATTGGACTGCACGCATCTAATATTTGTATTTCATATTTGTTCCAGGCTATGCAGTTTAGATAGAATCCACAAATCAGAGAAGATAATATCGATACTACCTCCAAATCACCAACGCCGTCTAGAAAAATACAAGACTTACCTCACAAAATTCAAGAAATGTCTCGATGTAAACAATAGTGTGGTGCACCTAATTATAAAGGACGTTGACACTATGTTTGAAAACGTTGACCATACGGTCACGGACACTTCCGGGACAAATGGGACTGAAAGTTTTGGTTGTAATTATAATAATTGTGAAATTGTGTCGCAGAAGCAGCATAAAATGCAGCACGATGTTGAAAAGGTATATTTTTTACTTTTTTATTTGAATGATCTAAACTACGAAAATAGGTTTTACTGCTACGATATAAGGGCACTGTCAAGTCTTTACCATGGACGTTCATTGGCTGCAAAGAATGGCGTATGACGTGGTTGTCATGGGTCACATCCATCGGCTGGGACCACGTGATACATGTCATAATTCAGGAACTTTGTTCTTAGTTACTTCGTTTTGATTGAAAGGAAGCTCCAGGAAAATTAATCTTTGTCCCGCCGCCGCCGCCGTCGTTACTAGATGGCTATATGTTTCGAAATCGACTAATCCTTGTGATGGTAAACTCTTCAGTATACCTACTTTGATAATTTAGTGCTTGATAATTCTGTGGCCTGGTGCTAAAAGGACCAAAGTCCGTTTTGGTGAGAATTTTGTTTGAATATGATTCTTTATTAAATGTGTGCTAAAAGGGTTAAGTGTAACGATAATATTAATTTAAAAAAATAACATTATTGTCGTTACTCTTAGCCCCATTTAGCACACATTTAATAAATTATCATATTCAAACAAAATTTTGGCAGTAAAATCATACTTCTCACAAAAATCAAAAACGGACTTTGGCCCTTTTAGCATCAGGCCACAGACTTATTTAGTTGTTGTATCTGATAGTAGTATCTCGAAATGGAAGATTTCGAGATACAACCGTCGTCGCTTCCATAAAATAATAATTATTAAAAGCTGTAAAATTATTAATTTATGTTTTATTGCTACAATGTAGAACTCCATTAACACTGTCTTCCTCTCACACTTTATATAAATCTGTTACAGGTACAATCAGTTTTAAAAAACATAGTTCGTGATTGGAGCGTCATGGGTACAGCGGAGCGAGAACAGTGTTACAAGCCTATACTGGATGAGATGGAGGAACGGTTCTCATTGGATGACTACAGGTAGGATGTACTAGATCTCAGACGAGATACAATGGCCCCGATTCTGTTGTTCACAAACTAAATTAAATTTAAGTTTAGTGCATCTTTCTTTTTTCTATTTCATTATGAAAAGGACAGAAGATGAATAATGTTTAGTCCTGTCAAATTAGATAATCCATAGACAAGTTTAGACGTGATTAAAATATTGGCTACTAAAAATACGTCAATTTACGTCAGGCGCTGACTAATTTGACAGGACTAAACTAATATTTATCTTCTGTCCTTTTCTTAATGAAATAGACAGAAAAAGATGCACTGAACTTAAATTTTATTTAGTTTGTGAACAACAGAATCGGGGCCATTGAATGCTGTTGCATACAAAAATGAAATACATAAAATACTCTCTGGAAACGTATAGAATCGATGTTTTTTTCACACTTCGATTAGTTGGACCCATAATTAAAGTTTTCATACACAGTCGTTACGGGTCGTCAGAAGCCTGAAATTCTGACAACCAGTCTTACCAAGGGGTATCGTATTACCCAGTAACTGGGTTGTGGCTAGGTCAGATAGGCTCTAGCTCTTTCTCTCTCTCTATAGCTCCATGTAAACCACTGGTATTCAGCTGCATCCAATTAGACTGGAAACCGATCCCAACATAGTTGGGAAAAGGCTAGGCAGATGATGATGACTCATAGCATCATCATTCTGGTAAATAAATAATAAAAAAACAAGCCGAGGTAAGTCCACATGAAAAAAATTGTTATTGATTATTGCAGTTATCTTGTAAAACTGTCTTGTAGGACTTGTAGGTACTTAAATGAGAGGGAAAGCGTCTGTTTTTAAACGAAATTACCGTTCTTCAGTAATATTTTGTTGCCCTTGCCTATCTATTGTATCGCTAATGATTGTTTAAATGGAATTATCTGTTTATTTTGACCATATTAGAACTGCTCCGGTATGTATGCCGTTATCTCATTGTTTCGTACGCCATTGTTACACAAAAAAAAGTAGTTTGCTTTCTAAGAATAGTAGTGTTTTATCAGCCCTTCGTCCTCCCCGCTCCACATCACGAAACTCCATTTGGAATAAGATTAGATATTTAAATAAAACTTTTTTACAGTCCGTTCAACCGATTTTCACTTCTATTGCGTTGGTTGCATGAAAAATGGCAGCTGCAGTAAATAGTTGGTATTGTAACCACTTTTTTGCTTTTAATGTCATCCTTATGCCTACGGAATAGAAGTCAAACTCGGTTGAACGGACTGTAAAAAAGTTTTGTTTAAGCGTCTAATCTTATTTCAAATGAAGTGTAGAGTCTACTGAACGGGATGCACTTGCATTTTTACTCAGTCGTTATTTGCTCGTTGCTTACCTACGTCTCGATACCATCAGTTAATACGACTTTTTGACCCTCGCTATCTTAAGACTGTGCCGACCCTACAGTGGCGCCCTCATCGTTTGTTTGGTTATTTCATACAATTTAGAATGAAAATGCAGAAAACAAGCACGTTAAGTTGTGCTTCACAAGATTATACGTTAATATTATTAGAAGCGGTAGTTTTATATTGTTTAGTTTTATCATAATCCTTAAAACGGAATATAGTGGCTACTTTTATCCGTTTTAAGGATTATAATGAAACTAAACAATATAAAACTACCTTTTATAATAATATTAACGTATAATCTTGTAAAGCACAACTTAACGTGCTTATTTTCTGCATTTTCATTCTAAATTGTATGAAATAACCAAACAAACGATGAGGGCGCCACTGTAGGGTCGGCACAGTCTTAAAAGGAGTTTTGATAACAACTTGTGAGTTGACTGATTTGGTACAGTCCATGTTAAAATATTGTTAACCACCTAAAGGTACAGAGGCAAAGGAGACGTTTCGTTTTTGTATGGGACTCCAGCCATAACATGTACACTTTAGAAAACTCGGAAAACGAACCCCTGAATACATTAAATAATGTTTTTTTTTTATAATAATTAATATTTTTTAGGCACTAAATAAAAACTGAAAATGTTTGACGTTTGTTATGATCATCGACAGCCAGCCATGACAGGATTGACAGGTTGGAGAGATGACGTTTACATAACCTAGAATTTGTCAAAACTGTGATTGTTGTTTTCCGTTATAAAAAGCCAAAGTCGTAAGAAGTTAAAAGAAAGAAATGAAACGCAAAATAACACCGAAAGCTACGAAGTCGAAACGAACGAAACTACAACGAGACTGACAGACTGACTGATGTAATGTCATTGTAATAATACAAACCTAGAATTTTTCGTCCAGAAATACCTACAAATCTACAATCCACAAAAGTAGAACATATTTTTTAACGATGAATTGAATCGTCACACTTTCTTGTAATTAGTCAAAAAAGTTGTTTAAGATAGATATCTTACCATAATAGCAAAGAAATACATGCTTTTTATAACTAAATAAATCATGTCTACGTGATATTGTAATATCAGTTACATGATTTCTGGACGAAAGCAGTATGCAAGTAAGACGACGCCATGTTCAATAGATTATGGCAATAGTTTGAAAAACTATTATTTCTTGTGCCGAAGTAATCAGGGGAATATTCAGAAAAGAATATTTTTCCACAATTCGTGAAAATATTTCCTATTTTTTCACTACCGTATAGTTTACGGCCGAAAATGAAACATGTCCTTTGACAGATTGGGATAGCTTGATGTGCTGGTCTCTGTACTTATTTAAGTGACATTTTTTGGCAAAAAAGGCAGCACATAGGCCCAGCATAAACCTATAAGCTATAGATTTATATTTAAGAAAAGAAATGTCAAAAAAAACATTATAACATTTTTTGTCCTCGACTGTACAAACCCGGTGGTTTTTGAGATAAATCTTTTGTTACAGTAATTGCCGGTTATAAGCAATAAGTTGACATGCATTAGAACTCTATTGGTTATCAGGCCAGGCTCCATATAAAATGCCCATCATTCTTTCATATTTAAAAATTAAGATGACAAATTGATAATTTATGTTATTTTTTAAGGTTTCGTACACAAAGGGTAAAACGGGACCCTATTACTAAGTCTCCGCTGTCCGTCCGTCTGTCTGTCTGTCCGTCTGTCTGTCACCAGGCTGTATCTCATGAACCGTGATAGTTAGACAGTTGAAATTTTCACAGATGATGCATTTCTGTTGCCGCTATAACAACAAATACTAGAAAACAGAATAAAATAAATATTTAAGGGGGTCCCGTACAACAAACGTGTTTTTATTGCTCGATATTTATAACTGCAGCAGGTAGACGCTTGAAATATCACAGAATATTTGGTTATATATTCACTTTTAAAAATAAATTAAAACAAATATTTAAGGGGAGCACCCACACAACAGACATGATTTTTTTGCTTTTTGGCCGGTTTTTTGTATTGATATTATGGGTCTTTACCTGAAATAAATAAAGGAGATGTTTCAAAATGGGCCAGGTCTATGTACAGTATCTCAAAAAAAAGAGGAAAATTCGTAGAATTCGGGAAAAATACAGATAATTCAATTAAATGTGTACTGTTGTGGTAGTGAACTGATATTTATCAATTAATTTTATCGACTTTCAACATGGCGTCTCACAGATTTAGTTACTCTGTTGTCAAAAAGAGAACTGTCAGTTGTCACAACAGTGTCACTTCTGTCACTTTCGTCTAGCGTTGAAATAAACAAAAACATGTCAAACGTCATTAATCAATCAAAATGACAGCTTACCGCCATGACGGGTTGTTTTTTGTGTGTTGCAATTTCAAGTGTAATTTCTTCTGTTTACCAGAAAACCAAGCTATTTTAAAGCAATTGGACAGTTGAGAACTGTTTTAAATGAATTTCCCTATTTTTAAGTATAGTGTACAAGGACCTGGCCCAGGCTCCATACATTTTGGAACATCTCCTTTTATTTATTTAAATCAAAATTTCTATGTAAGTCAGCCAAAGGCTGAGAATTCACTCTTTTCGAAAGCCAAAATATACAAAAGATAGCCAACATTTCGCTTTTGTTTTTAATCTTTCTCTCTCTTCCAGCGACCGCTCACAAGTCCGTGTACTGGTCCCGGGCGCGGGACTGGGCCGCCTTGCGTGGGAAGTGGCTGCGCGCGGCTACACGTGTCAAGGCAATGAGTTCTCGTTGTTCATGCTGTTCGCGAGCAACTTCATACTCAATAGGTGTACTGAGGTAGGCTCTAGGCAGACTAGCCTTTTGTTGGAAAGGTGTAGACTGTAGACTGTAGACAATAGTTTTGTCAAGAAAGTGTGATTAAAAAAAAAAACATAATATCCACTTGAATAGATACCAACTGTGAGGTAGTGTAAATTAGGTTGATTTCAGAATGACTATTGAAAATGCTGAATTTTGATCACATTTAAAAGGAAACGTGAAGGCTGTTTTTGAAAGCTGGCTTCGTGATTGTGCTGCAGTTACAGCCCGATTTAGACTCTATAGCGGCTCTGAAGTGTGCTATTCAATGCGCAGTACCCCACCTCTCACCCCCGCTGACTGGTTTTGTTACTGCGCAGCGACTCGCCTCATGTTCCGGGCCGCTATAAAGTTTGAATCGGGAAGAACTTTGAATTAATTATACAATTTATTTGTGTTTTTATATTACAAGAATTTTCCTGACTTTCTATGTTTTGGGTTTAGTTTTCGCACTTAGTCCTTCAAATATGTAGAACATTGTGCGTCGGCCATGCCGGCCGTCGTTGGTTATTCTAACCAGCCCACCTCCCTACAGAAGCTGATCAAGTCTCCTGGTCTGTTGAGAACATCTGTGTTCGATCTGGGACACGGGTTTCTGACCTAATCTAGGTGACGCCTGTGCACTCAAAGAGCACATGCGCAACGGTTTTGATATTTATTTTAAAATTTTCTAGATAAACAAGTACACAGTCCACCCGTGGGTACATCAGTACGTGAACAATATAACCTGCGAACATCAGTTAATATCAGCCAAGTTCCCCGACGTGTGTCCGTCCGGCAACAGACCTAATCACAACTTCTCTATGACCGCCGGCGACTTTCTCAAAGTAAGTGCTTATTTAAACTAATAATATATCTTATACTAATATTATAAAGAGGAAAGATTTCGACACCTCCATGCAATAACATCGTAACTCACTTTTTGTGATTTTACAGGAGAGCGATTTTAAAGTTTGAAAAATTATAGCAAACTCAGAACACCCCGTACAATTTTTGAAGCTGGCTCTATTTAATATAGTTTAGGCGGACTGTAAATAGGTATGGTTAAGTTGTAAAAGGAAAAATTTTTTCATGGGTTTTCATGACTTACGTGAAAAACAAAACAGTGAAATGACATATAAGTTACGAGGACAAATATTGTATGTCTGAGTTACAATTTAGTTTTTTTGTAGTTTAATTTATTTTTGTGGTCAGATAATTGTAACTCCAAGGTGTTAAGTTACATATTTTTAGAAACGAAAGGGAATAGAATTACAATGATAGTATAGAAAAAATGCATTTTTTTTTACATAACAATGCCGTTGTAACTCAATTTTTGGAAAAAAGTGAGTTACGATGTTATTGCATGGAGGTGTCGATTTGTATAATATATGTTTGTAACCAATTGGCTCAAAAAGTAGGTACTGGACCGATTTTAAAAATTCTTTCACCATTTGAATGCTACATTATCACTGATTAATATAGGCTATTTTAATTGCAAGAAAAAAAATAAAATGTTTAAAAAATAAATGTCCACCCGTGCGAAGCCGGGACAGGCCGCTAGTCCGAAATACAGTAGGTGTAGCTCATGCCATAGCTTGCGAGACACCAAAAGATTATTGGTGATGAGCTACGAATAATAAAAAGTTAGAAAGCGTAACTATGAACAAAATCAACGAGAAATTCGGCTCCCAACTTCGCTACATTGACAAAATACCTCGAGTATTCGAACGAAAGAACACACATGCAAATAAGCTACGCTCGCGTAAAGCGTTGTATTCCGACAAGCGCCGTGATTTATTCTGGTGCGCGGCGGCCTTTTCGGCAACGCCCACCGCGGTAAACATTTGCGTGGTGCCATTTTTGAGCTTGAGCGAGCCTATTGCGATTTAGTTTAAGTATAATCAGCCTAATTACACAGCCTGGGACACAGGCCTTCTCTCTGTGAGAGGGAGTGGGCTGTAATCTACCATGCGAGCCCAGTGTAAAGTCTATTCAAATTTATGTTTTTCAAGGTAAACAAATATCAATTTTATTTTAATGGTAATTAAGTTGATTTCAGAGTGACTAGCACTATTGAAAAAGTTATAAAACTGTTTGAAGCTGTAGCGTAAACTGAACTTTATTGTGTCGGAATTAAAGCAATTTTTCCATAAACTCATATTTGTTTACGTTTTTGGCTAATAAGTCGCGAATGCGGATTATAGATCGTGCAATCCACGAAGACGCGCCCCACTCTTTTTCCTAATGCTTACAACACAAGTGTGCAACATTCCGCTAGTGTTTTACTTTTGTTGAAACACACTAATTTTATTATTAGTGGGTAATTAGTGTGTATCGAAAAAACTAAAACACTAGTGGATTTAACTAGCGATAACAACTAGCGATTCGAAAGAAGAGTGGGGCGCGTCTTCGTGGATTGCACTATCTATAGGTTGGTAGATATCACATTTTTTTTTTTTGTGGATGGGTAATCATCAAATGACCCCTCCCGCTCTGGGTGGAGCAGAAGGGCGTGTCAGACTCTTACTGACTAAAACCCACCCGTGTTCCTTCCTTAGCCCTTTGTGTTCCGGGATAGCGGTAACCCTTTCGGACAATCCCGCTGCAAGGGAAGACGATGAGGCCTAATCTAGACCTCTAGAGATCTAGATTTATTATTATTATTATAATCTACCACGCGGGCCCCTTTTCTAGATGTCACATGTCTTCGAGTTTTTGGTTCTAGGACATGCCAGTTTCCTTACTATGTTTTCCTTCACCGTTTTGAGAGCAGTGATGATGAAGTTTTTGCAATAAAGAAATGTATTAAGTATTAAAAAAAATAAGCGAAGTTATTTACACAAAGTAATGGGCCTGTCTGGGTTCGAACCCACGACCTACAAACTCGTAGGGACTGTTGCCACTGGACCAACACTGCTCTATGTATTCATCGCAGTATGTTTGTTATTTTATAATGCTTCCCTTTTGCGACACCCAGAGGAAGAAAGGAACTGGCCCCGATTCTGTTGTTCACAAACTAAACTAAATTTAAGTTCAGTGCATCTTTTTCTTTCTATTTCAATATGAAAATGACAGAAGATAAATATTAGTTTAGTCCCGTCAAATTAGATAATCCATAGACAATATTTGACGTGATTAAAAAATTGGCTACTAAAAATACGTCAATTTACGTCAGGCGCTGACTAATTTGACAGGACTAAACTAATATACCATTAACAGAATGCAGATTCAATTTTGTTGCCTGTCACGCTCACCCAGCGTAGATATTGATATGTCCTACTCTTTACATAAGTTAAAGGCTATCTTACATAGGGAATTATCATAAAAGAAAAAATAATATTGTAGTTTATATTGTCTTTTTCATTTACTTAAATCTATCTAAATAAGTTATATAATTTTTATAATCTGTTTTTGTAGCTGCATTTCCTACTCTTATGTTTAATGCATGCCGTGGCAGCCTTTAATTAAGGCTACACTATAAAATGTAATAATAATATGGGTTTTAACATGTATTTTTGGTGTATGCTTTGTTGGTTGTCCTTAAATAAATAAATAAATATTTATCTTCTGTCCTTTTTATAATGAAATAGAAAGGAAAAGATGCACTGAACTTAAATTTAGTTTAGTTTGTGAACAACAGAATCGGGGCCACTGACTTTCCTTACTAAAACACCCTTTTTCTAATTTCAGGTTTACACAGAAGCAGACGAATGGTCCTGCGTAGCAACTTGCTTCTTCATCGACTGCGCACCCAACGTTATCGAATTCATAGAGAGAATATACATGATATTGCAGCCCGGTGGTTACTGGATCAACTTGGGCCCTCTGCTGTACCATTATAGGTGAGAAAAACCACAATAAATGAGACTAAAACTTACCATCTCATTTATCTCGACTAATATTTTAAATATGAATGTTTTTGATGTCTATTATGCTATTAGTTTTGCACTGTGCGGTCGGCAAAGTCTTAAAGTTAAGAGGCAGAACACTTTGTGCAACGTTTAGAAAAAAATGACAAAAAGTTGTATAAATGATTAAATAATAATAATAAACCATTTATTTTCAGGTAACAAAGACCCATAGATACATACCTTAACCTAAGTATACATAATATTAAAGTAACAACTTTGTTAGTAAATAAAACTTAATAACTATGTTAGAATCACTTAGTTGCACTATGTCTTTGTGCGTTCAGGTGGCACTTCTCCGCGAAAGCGGCGGAATACCACATCCTGCGGCCAAAAGCTTTCTTCCATCACCAGGTGTAGGTAGCATGTTGGTATGCGCACCACAAATACATAAATAAATACAAAAAGAAATACATTAATAAATATTTTAATATGTTTTTAGTGATATGCCAACGGAGTATAGTATCGAGCCGCCATACGACATACTACTGGAGATTATTAGAGATATAGGATTTGATATATTGGTGAGTTATTTTTATTCCAAACCCACAACTGGTAATATATTTATTTTTAACAAAAACCGTGCTTACAAGACCTAATTCAACTGTAAAACTGTCGTAAACCTACTCTGGGTCAGTTCAGTTTGTCTTTGATTTAATTTAATTACAATTTTAAAGTTTTGGTGGCTTCAAAACCTAGAACAATCTGACTACATCATCATCTGCCTAGCCTTTTCCCAACTATGTTGGGGTCGGCTTCCAGTCTAACCGGATGCAGCTGAATACCAGTGTTTTACATGGAGCGACTGCCTATCTGACCTCCACAACCCAGTTACTGGCTAATACGATACCCCTTGGTAAGACTGGTTGTCAGACTTTCGGGCTTCTGACTACCCGTAACGACTGTCAAAGATCCACGTCTCAGTATGTAAAGATGGTCACCCATCCACAGACCAACCGCGGCAAGCGTAGCTTAACCTAATCGATCGACCTGTGCGGCTGTTATTAACTTTACATAACGACGTCAACATTTTTTTTGCCGAAGTCCGGCCTTAATTTTCTTGAAATTTTATTTTCGCAGTAATCTTGTTACGTTCCCAAGTTTAATCTATACCATCGACCATGTAAAACGCAGATATTTTTTTCTTTTTACCCTACCGGAGGCCTTACCCAAGTACTTCGAGGCACTCTTTCGCCGCTAAACATATTTAATTAAAATAAATTTAATTTTGTCCACAGAAAGACCAAACGGGCGTGAAAACGAAATACGCCCAAAACCCGCACTCCATGATGCAGCACGAATACGACTCGGTGTTCTTCGTGTGTCGCAAACCTTACTGTATGTAGCCACATAGCAAGTTATAAGTTATTTATTATATAAACCGTTTTATATGTAGTTAACGTTAGAATCTACGGAATTTCTGTCATTTTTTTGTGGGCAACTGTTGGCCTATTGTTGCGCTGCAGTTGTGACACTTTTTCCGGTTAACAAAAGTTGCGCAACATAGTTGCTACAAAATTTGTATGAGTTGCTGTAAATTTAGCGGGTAATATTGCAGGCAACTGCTATGTGTATGAAGTCTCCGCTTACACGGGCAACTGAATTACTTATTTTCGGCAATGTTGGTCAAATAAGATGGGACGGTAACTTAAAGCCATTTACATTTACTGCGATGTCAACATGTAACGAATGTTGATAGAGATACCACCGTACCATATTAAGCGATATATGGAGCAATTGTTCCAATACATATGGCAATAATTGCTGGGAAAAACTGTCCGTGTAATCGAAGCTTGAATAATGTTTCCTGCATCAAAAAATGTTGAGCAACTTCTATATACCTTGAAAAGAGAATTTAAGCAACTGTCGCATAAAACTCGCGCCACAGTTGCGCCACTATCGAAATAAGCACAAAACCTTTATGAAGTAACAATTGGACACTACTTGTTTGTTATGTGTAGCTGCGTAGTACATATTAATAATTATTTTATTTATTGTTATACCATGTGGGGACGACAATACGACAATAAATTAAAGTGTAGTTTGAAATCTTCAAAAACTTACCTCAATCCAAACATCGAAATTTGCAAAAAAAGATAAATAATAATGATGGGCTGTTTATGGGTTTTGCCAATCAGCCGGCTAGCTATAGTGCCTATAAAATATATTATACAGCGTTATTTTAAATTGGCTAGCTAAACCCCGCAGACGCGGTAGAAAAGGTAGAACAAAAAAATAATCAATTTGATGTTTTTATTTGTGGGTGTCGACCAGTTATTGTAATCACATAAATTATCAATTTAATAAATTTGTTTGTAAACTTCACAGACGTGATGAGTATCGATACCTAAAAACAATAAAACATAAGCAAACAATTTTTCTCAACTCATACTTCAATTAACAACACTATCAGCGGTCGTTGAACTCCCAAAAAAAAACACATCAAATTCTTTCATTTTTTATTTTATCATGTTTAGATATCGATACCCATCGCGTTTGCGGAGTTTAGCTAGCCAATTTAAAATAACCCTGTATATTTTTATTGAATTTTTGTTTGTAGACTAAGAATGTTAGTTAGATATCCGCCTAGCCTTTTCCGAACAATGTTGGGGTCGGTTTCCAGTCTAACCGGATGCAGCTGAGTACCAGTATTTTACATGGAGCGACTGCCTATCTGACCTCCACAACCCAGTTACTGGGTAATACGATACCCCTTGGTAAGACTGGTTGTCAGACTTGGGCTTCTGACGACCCGTAATGACCACAGATATAGATATACCTAGATAACGCAAGAGATATACCTAGATAACGCTACTTCGCGTGCCAAGAATCGCACCAGCTTACGAACAAAAATCGTAAGCCGCCACTTTCGCGCTCAGTCCTGTGTACAGCAGTGCTATTCTGTAAAAATCTCACCGTGAAAACTAAGGTGAAGTGAGCTGTCATTCCACCTGATGTTAGGGATTGCCCCTATTGATAGCTCACTTCACCCAAGTTGTCACGGTGAGATTTTTACAGAATCGATCGGCTGCTGGCTGGGTGAGCGTGAGTGAGAAAGAGTGCTTGTAACGTCATAGTAGGTAGTCAAAAAAATGGCACGCTTGGTTTTTATACAGATCGTGATACTTGCGTTATCTAGGTCTATCTGTATCTGTGGTAATGACTGTCAAAGATCCACGAATGACAGCCGGGACCAGCGGCATAACGTGCTTTCCGAGGCACGGAGGGGTCTCGGTATGTAAAGATGAATGAGAATGTTATTTAGATATGCGAAGTTAATTTATTGTCGTATTGACGTACTCATTCTGTATTAAACATATGGAAGGGTGGAAGATTTTGAAAGAATGGTTTGTCAAAAACTCGTATTATTTTGATCTTTATGTGGACCTACATTCTGGCCTGCACCGTTTAGTTTTGTCGTTAAAAGCAAGACTGGTATTAAATAATTGTAAGATAGTATGTAACAACCAAATGGCTTCTCGTTTTGGAGACTTTCCTCAAACCATTATTTCAGAGTTTGGTTTAGAACAGCGATACTCAACATTCTTAGAGCAGATTTATTAATGAAACTGAAAGTGATCAGCACATCTAAACCGCGTTCAAGACCTGTCAGTGTGAATATTCCACAACACGGTATTACCGAAGTTCGGCAGCTTTTACCGAACTTCGTCTCAGGCCGAATTTCGGTTAGATCTGCCGAATGCCGGTCGAAATTCGGTAGCTTAAATTAATTTAAATAAGAAATGAAAAAGTGAAAAGAAATTTATTTTAAAATGCAATTTAGATCAAACGATGATTTGTAAGTAAATAGGTAACGTGGATGTTCGTTTTTGTTTTTATTTCCGTAGTAAAGAAACAACAACACGTATCAAACATATGCTTTATTAAAGTTATCAATTGTAATATTATTATATATCAGCAAGGTAAAATAACAGTCTGGGTGACCGCGGGTGGCGAAGGAGATGCGCGCGTGAGTGAAAATACAAGCGACGACGAGGAACGAACACGATCTATACCTGTTCATTGAGCAACAGCGCGCGAAATGTAACCGAAATTCGGCCGAACTTCGGCTTCGGGACATATTTAAATCGAACATTCGGCCGAATTCGACATTCGGTAGGACCCACATTCGATGCAACACTAGGGAAATTAGAGGTATTTTTGACAGGAACGTTCTTAGAATTACGAGAATTGCCCTCTGGTCGCGTTCAGTTTCATTGGTGAAATTCGACCCTGATCGTTTGCCACTATTTTCGATATAAAACTCGACAAATCGCCAAAGAAAAGTCGTAACGCTTTAAAACATTATCATTACCGAAATAAAGTTAACAAATGAAGTTTTAAATCTTTACTAGCGTTACCAATTGACGCCTAAATACGTAGTTTTTTCAAGCTTCTGACTTTTGGGAGTCATTGGTGCCTCAATAAATTTAGAAAATTACGCTTTGAATCATCGTAAGTGTAACCACTTATGAAGATTCATTTTCTTAACATAAATAAATTATTGAGCTGAAATATTAAGGTTGAGATTCAAAAACCGCATTTTGAATTTACTTTCCTAAGTAAAGCAAAAGTTCTATACGAATATAAACATTATTTGCAAAGTTTTAAAGTTCATATTCGTGTGAAATACGATTATACGTATATGAACTTTAGTATCGTTGCTCTAAAACAACAGGGCAGCTGAAAGCCATGTTATAAACGAAAGATCTCTACACCACAAGATAAAAAAATAGGACAATATATTAGTGATTCGAGGTCAGTAATGGGGAATGTAATATTAAAGTAAATAAGCTCTCATTGTAATATATTTTGTAGTATGTTGGAGACGGATGGACAGATCTATCTGAGTTGATTATCGAAAACAAGAATTTTTTTTTTCAAATTATGAGTACACTTCGAAGAGTATTTTAGCGCTTGATTGATATTGAAAGGAATGCATAATCAACCTATAAATGATTTATTTTCTGTAAATAGGTTTTTACAAACACTTTTACACGTCAATCTTATTATTTTTTTTTAACTAGATGAGGTCGGCGTTTCCTATCTGACTATTCTGAGATGAAAGGCCGAAACAAACTCAGAGGTCACAGTCTCTTTTAAAGTCCAGGCAAAATCTTGGTCAGATCATGCGAAGACCATGTAGATTGGTGTCTGAAATGGTCTTTTGAGGAAAGAACCACACAGATTGAGCGGACCTGTCCAGTCAGTGCACGCATTTGTCAAAAATCGTGCAGCTCAACTCAGAACTTGAGGAGCTCAACAATTCGACGAACATTACCAAAGATTGAACATTTGGGTAGGCCGCGTAGAATACTCAAACTGCCAGATCAATGTTAATGTTATAATGTTACCACTTACCACTGCTCAAAACTGTGAAGGAAAACATCGTGAGGAAATCGACATGTCCTAGAACCAAAAATTCGAAGACATGTGATGTGACATCTACCTACACGCACTGGGCCTGTGTGGTGGAATAGACTAGGGTTTTATCGGAGGCCTTCATTGCGGAGGCGGTTGCGGGGGTTAACGTAGGCGGAGTCGGAGGTGAAAGTGGATGTGGAAAAATAGTAATATATGGTTTATAATCGCGGTTCAATTATAATTATATTATACAACTTCGTACGACGGAGGCGGAGGCGGAAGTTCCATTACAACCCTAAATGTGGGAGCATTATAGGCTGATTATGCAATCTGCTAATTACATTAAACTAAAGATAAAAATTCATACAGTCATGTTCCAGAACTCAAGACATACTGACTTGATCGTCTTCTATTAATCCGCGAACACATCGCAATCTTTCAGTGTATCTGTAGCCCTGCGTCTCAACAAACAATATAACTTGGACGTAGCTATGCAAAAAGGATCCAACCCACAACATGACCGAAAATGAGTTAAGTAAATCAAACTGCTTGTCAAGGTCTATATTTTCGATTATCAAAAACAATCCAAGTAAAATACGAATATTTTGACATTAAAAATTCGTATTTTGGTATACTTAACTCATTTTCGGTCATATTGTGGGTTGGATCCTTTTTGCATAACTACGTCCACTTTATTATTTAAGTAACTTTTTATTTACGAACGCTAGTACATAAGCTGTTATCACAAAGTATTTTTTTTTGTTTTAATTCTTGTAAGTCACTAGAAAACGAGGAAAGTTGTTTTATTTATAAACAGAACTACAGTTCGGCTGACCTGTCAGTTCAAGCAAATACGTGTTTTGCGAATTTGATCTTTATTAGCTAATAGAATTATCGCACTGATAGGTGACACGCACGCATTCTCTCGACTTTAACGTATTGACGTGGACAAGATATGACATTCGCCACGGTTGTGTGGCTAAAATCATCGATAGCAATTGTCTTGGCCTTTCAGCTACTAACATTAACAAATAACAACTCACAAATCACAAAGTTCCAAGTACGCAGTTGCCAAAATGAAAAAAAAAACTGTCAAGTGTGAGTCGGACTCGGTACATGAAGGGTTCCTTACCACAAAGCATGAAACGCCGAAAAAAGTTTCTTCATAGAGACCCCCTTTCTTTTTTTGTTGTTATAGCGATAGCGGCAATACAAATATACACTGAATATGTCAACTGTCTACCTATTACGATTCATGAGATTGAGATACAGCCCGCTGACAGACAGACGGACAGTGGAGGACCCTGTAATAGGCTCCCGTTGTCACCCTTTGGGTACGGATCCCTAAAAACATTTTATCCGGATATACCGTGTTTCTTGTGCGTCTGGCATAGCCTAGGCAATTAGTCGACGACTCGACGTACCATTTTGCTTATTCGCTAATGTTTTGGCCCGAAATGAAATGAAATTGTTTATTCTGTAAATAAACAATTTCATTTCGTGCTGATACGATCCGGGCTAAAACTTCAACGAAAGAAAAAATTACAATGAAAATTAAGAACATTTTTTTTTAATTTCCCAATTTGTATATTTTAGTGACTTTCAAGAATTATTTTAATCATCGCCAACGCGATAGCGACTGAAACGTAATAGATTTTTTTTTCTAAGAATTAAGGAGATTTAGGGCCTATAATTACGTCCACATCAATACATATAACTTAATTTCCTTTTTTTTTCAAGTAAAATTCTAGACTTTTTATATAAATACTAAACAATGATGTAAGAAAGCAGAAGGCCAATTCCTTTAATTAAAAACGTTCTAAATCTAGTCGCAATCTCATCTCAGCGTCAATCGATGTCAAAAATGTAGGGAAATCTATACTAATATTATAAAGCTGAAGAGTTTGTTTGTTTGTTTGTTTGTTTGTTTGAACGCGCTAATCTCAGGAACTACTGATCCGATTTGAAAAAGTCTTTCAGTGTTACATAGCCCATTCATCGAGGAAGGCTATAGGCTATATATCATCACGCTAAAACCAATAGGAGCGGAGCACCAATGAAGAATGTTTCAAAATCGGGGGATTTATTTCCTATTGAGACCTTCCGCTACGTGCGCTACGTAAACGGTTAAAGTTTCGCAAAAATCATATATGACAGAATTGTTTCCCTTTAAAAGCTTTAAAAAAAAGTCCGCGACAGCATATGTCTACCTTTTAAGGTTAGCTCACTATAACCTCTTTTATGCTAACCAAATTTGTTCTTAAATAATGCATTATTTGCGAAGGTGTTTTTATAAACTTGGTATTAATCCTTATCCAAATAAATACGTTATTCATCACATGTATTTAATTTTGAACAAAATTGTCTGTGACATCATTTGATTTCAATGTATATCTTAGGAGATATCATAGTTTTAAAATAATACTAATAATAAAGCTGAAGAGTTTGTTTGTTTGAAACACGGTTTGAAAGCTCTAAATCTCTGGAAGTATTGGTTACATATTATTATATAAAAATATTTTTGCGTTTGATAGCCCAGTTCTTGAGGAAGGCTATATTTTATTAAACTTGACGCTAGGACCCTTAGGAGTTGAGCAAAAAGAAAAAAAGTCTGAAGTTTTCGCCAAGCGAAAACGAAGTAATAGCGCAGGCCGGCGACACGTTGCGACGGGGTGGATCGGGGAAAGAAAAAAAATTTACGCGGACGAAGTCGCGGGCAGAAGCTAGTTAGAAATATTTTTGACAGACTGAGATCAGACTGTGAACGTTCTTAAAATTACGAGAATTGCTCCTCTGGTCTTTTCTCGGTATGCCCCGCATTGAAGGAGGTTAGCTACGATCTGGAGCATTGGATATCGATACTTGGTGGGCTATAAATACAATTAAAAAAAAAATATTGTAATATGTATTGATGTGAACATGAAAGCCAAAACAAAAGCCGACGCTGATATCTTTGTAGTGATACGAATGTGTCAAGTTTTTCTTTATGCCATAGATTCATAGATACCCGAATTCGTCAAATTAAGGTTTATAAAAATGTTTAAAAATCTGTCAGGCAAGTGCTCATGTAGGGTTTGGAATGGACAATTACAGTCCGTTCACAGTTATTTTACTTGTCACATCAGCAACTTTATTGTGACGGGAATAAAGACCACAAAGATTTTGACTGACTTGTCAGTGGTAGCAAACCAACAGCAACCTTATTAGAATGAGAATAATAGAGAATTTGTTTTTCGCCGACAGTTTCGCCTTCACCATATTTTTTTTTACACTTACACGTATTAATACAAGGAAAAAGCAGCTCGGCTACGTACACACGTCCGCATATAAGTGATACATAGTCATAATAATTGTTTTTAATAAATAATAAACTAAACATAACGTACAGTTCATTCACAGTTATTTTACCTGTGTGACAGCAACTTTTTTGTAACGAGAATAAATATCACAATGATCTTGTCAGTCTTCATTGGCAGCAACCCAACTGCAACCTTATTAAAATGACTATAAAGATCACTATCATTTGGACAGTGATGCAAAATAAGAGTTAAAATAATTGTGAACGGACCATAGTTTCTAACATACAAGGGGAATCTTTATTGAAATAAAAGTTTAATTTAAGTAAATTGTTTAATTGTATAATTATGTTTTTGTGCGTTGACTGGCTAGGAAAATTTAATGTTTGTGAGATAATAAGTGTTTGTTATTGAAAATTTTTGAAACGAAAATCGCAACATAACAATATAATATACATATATGTATTATACAGGATGTCCCTGGAAGTATGGATCAAATCAAATAGGGGCGTGGGCAAAGTCATTTCCAAACTTTTTGATCCTGAGAATGATTGAGAATTATTTTACGGTTCAAAAGTTGTGACCAATTTTTTGTCGAAGTAGTGAGTGTTTGATATAACTTACAATCACATACTTTTGAATCACTTCGACGCCACACAGTTCTGACGCGAGCTCCGTTCATTAGTATTGAATTTCTGATTTTCACCATCTACTTTTGCTGTTGACTGTACGCAAACGTATTTACAATATTTTATTTTTCTAGGCTGTCAAAGAAAAGAAATTGTTAGTTAAACATATTATGTATTAAACGTTCTAATCGAGCTAATATATTTAATTTGTAAAGTGTCGAAACAATGCTTTATTATATAATTAATATATTTGAAGTGTAGTGTAGGTACTAACTACATTTTTATAATAATAATTATGCTCTGTTTATTTTATGATGATTTGTTAGGCGTATGATGTCTACAGCCCGATTCAATCTTTATGGCGGCTGGGAACATGAGGCGTGTTTCTGCGCAGTAACAAATTTACATGTTAAGGACTCTACCCATTACAACGTATCATACTATGACCGTAATAGGAACGTGTCAGGATCGGAAAGCAACACGATATGCTCTACTATGCCCACTAGATCGTATCAATTACGTATCAAAGCCGTATGTATCGGCTTTAATGACGGGAGCGTCAGCATATCATCTCATTATCATCCGCGTGTCATACACGTGCTTAACGATTTTAGTGACGGGAGCGTCCGCATATCATCTCCGTATCATCCGAGCGGTCCCTGTTGTCGCCTTTGTAGTAATTCACCTGTTTCCGCGTTTATAACGGCCATTGTACGCGGTTATAACCCGGGTGCTCACCGTTTCACCGCCTGCGCGCACCGGTGTGGCAACGTCGAATGCCATGCACGGAGCGTATCGCCACCGGCAAAATATTCTCTCCGACAATTGTTGACGCTCCGTGCATGCCACGTGACGGTGACGGAACGATCTAGTGGGCATAGCCTCATTCTTTTCAATACAAAGATTTTTTTTTTGACTGACACGTTCCTGTTACGGTCATAGTATGATACGTTGTAGTGGGTAGAGTCCTTTAGAGGAGGTGAGGGGTGAGGTGCTGCGTAGTCAGTACCGCACTTCAGAGCCGCCATAGAGTTTCAGTCGGGCTGTAGTCTGTACCACTCGACATAAGCCTCCCCTTTGAATCGGCACAACGACCAGCGCCCGAATTGCGTAACACTTTCAATCACAATCTGAATAATTTTGAAGGATATTGCTAATTGCTAATCCATTGCTTCATATGTTCGAAAAATTTGTCAGCTCAAAAACGTAAATAACGCAATGAATGTTGTTGAACTGTCAAAATGGATCCCGTTGCTACTAATTGTGTGTTAAGCAATTATTCCGCAGTACCGTAGGTGCGGTCTGTCATTAGTTGACGGTTGGGCGCCACTATCGCTGCCATCACCTTTGGAATTATACATTAAAAGTAAGTCTTTAAATACAGTCCGTTCAGAAACATTTTTAGAATGAGAATAAAGGTCACTGTGAGTTGGACGGTGACGCAGTCAGAGGTAAAAAAGCTTATTTTTAAATCTTTCACACAAGTCATCGTAGAATGAGCAGAGTATAAAAATACCCTATGATCTTCATTTTGATCTATTTAACATGTTATAAGTTTATAAGTCAATATATCTGTTGATCCGAGATTTGTTAGTGGTCTGTTGACAGTGGCGCGTATATGCGTCAAATATGAGTTCAGAGGAGATAGATGAAGAGTAAGAGATACAACTCACAATACATTGGAGTATTATATAGTTATTTTACTTAGATTCGTACTGTAGTGCCGATATCAATGTACAGAGGCCAGCACATCAAGCTACCCCAATCTGATAGATTTTCAACTTTACTGCACAGGAATAAGGTTCATATTCAATTGGGAAAAATTGACAGATTGGAGTAGCTTGGATGTACTGGCCTCTGTACTTTCATATTATTTTTGCATAACCAAAACTTTTTAAGACCCTTGCAGTAAAACCGTTGCTCTCAAACTCCCCCAGAATTGTTCATTTCAAAAGTTCAGTTTTGAAAAAAAAAATCTGGGCGAGTTTGAGTATAGATTTGTGGCAGCGGAAAATTTTTGTATGAAATAGCCGTCAAAATTTCAAAATTATTCCTCGAACAAAATTATCAGATGATTGAAAAATCAGCCCATACTGTAATAACAACTAGACACGCATAATTCAATTTATGCTTTTCATTAAAATTATTCTCCAGAATATTTAATTTTTATCGGCACTACAGCACGAATAAAGTAAAAAATACAAACGAAAAGTATATTATACGTATTATATTAGTTTTTGCCCACAACTGGGACCCTAAACTGGGCTAAAGTATTAAATAAGGTACTGATTTAAATTAAAATTAGTTATTGGTTGCATGTTGTAAACAGTTTTATTGTGAGAGTTGTGTATTTGTGTATTATAGAAACAGTAGGACAATTTGAAACAAATGTTTAATTTTTATTCTTAGATATTATGAAAGTGATGCTGTAGGAATGGAATTTTGATCTGCACCCTAATCACGTAACACACTACCAATCTCAATCTGAATCATTTTGAAGGATATTGCTAATACATTGCTTCACATGAATGTTCAATGAATGTTCTTCTTCAACTTCAAACTTCAATGAATGTTGTTGAACTCTCAAAATGAAAGCCGTTGCTACTGATAGTGTGTTACGCAATTACCCCGCTGTTAAAACTTGTGTCAACTTATCTAATCGTTTTAAACCGTTCAAAATGAGATACATCATTCACTGCAGGTTTACTGCTGATCAAGTTTTTACGACAGCAAAAGTTTTTCAAATAATATAAAAGTGACAATAATATTTAAGAGACGAAAACTTGTATTTAAATAAGGTACTACATACATTATTTTAAGTTGTGTAAAAATGTGTTTAGATATTGTTCGAAGTTGTCTTACTGTTTAAAACGCACTGTTGTTAATTTGTTAAGCAAAGAGATTAAAACAATGATTTATTGGTTACCTTTTTTGTTTCCTTTTTAGGCATGTAGGTACCTACAAACGCCAGCACATCAACCCGCTACCCGAAACTGTCAAAGAACCTTATGCTTAAGCGATAAAGTTGAAAATCTATTAAAGAAATTTGACAGATTGTAGTAAGTAGCTTGATGTGCTGGCGTCAAAAATCCTGACATAATGTTTTATTATTTACTAGCGGTCCGTCCCGGCTTCGCACGGGTGAAAAAAAAAAATAGCCTATAATAATCAGTGATAACGTAGCATTCAAACGGTGAAAGAATTTTTAGAATCGGTCCAGTACTTTTTGAGCCAATTCGTTACAAACATACATACAAATCTTGCCTCTTTATAATATTAGTAAAGTAATTTAGTGTAGATAACAAGGAGTCCCTCTAGCATCAAAATTTGCAGAAGTCTCATTCAAACTTCCATCCCCTAGTTTAAGGGGTTGGGGGGTAAAAGTTCCAAGTTTTTGAATTTTTTGTTGTTTGTTTACTAATACTAGCTTACATACCAAATTTCAGCTTTCTATGACTTCAGGAAGTACTCTGAGGACTTTAGAGTTTCGATGAACATCAGTGAGTCAGTAATGAAATCGAGGGTTTTTAGATATCAATAAAATCTAAAGTTAAGAGCTATGCATTTGAAACTTTATATGTTTAATAAGTCCATTATTGACATCATATCCCGAGAATTTCGTTTATCGGGTATAATCCAAACCCAAGTTATGAGGATTCAAAAAAACGACGAAGCGCTTCGAGAAAAGGTAGGTTACCTAATGCCCTTACGCTTAGCTTGGCTCGTTTTGGGGGAGGGGGGGGGGGGGGGAATAGCAGTTGTCGTTATTAACTAAGGAATTGACGTGATTTTGAAGTAAGGAATTCCTAGAGCTGCCATAAAGATTGAATCGAGCTGTACTTAATCTTAATAGTTAGTCATAGTGCCGTTACTCATCCACCAAGGTAGATCAATCGAGCTTCCGATGCAGTATACTTTCATCAGAAACTTAATAAAACACAAAGTCGGGTTAGTTTGAACGAAACTGCTGCCTTAGAAATGCGAGGCGAGGCGGGGAGCGGGACGCCATGAGCGTTGACGAATGAACTGCCTGCACTGCCCCCCCCCCCCCCCCCCCCGTCTCGCCGCGCACATACCGAAGGCGGGATACAGTGGTTTTGGTCAAACTATAGTTACATTATTTATAACTCAAGAATGGTTAGACCGATTTTCATGATCTTTGATTCGTTGAATTTGTTTTCGCCACAAATAGCAGAATAACTATAAAAAAACGAAAAACAAAAATTTTCATGATAAGTAATTCATGTTCAAGTAAGTAGTTCATACATTCGTTCATATTAATTCTGAGACGGTACGAAGCTTTCCGGGTCAGCTAGTTTAAATAAAACAAAATCGGGTTAGTTACACCATTAAATTTATAACTCAAGAACGGCTGGGCCGATTTGTAAGATCTTTTATTTATTGTATTTTTCTCTGCCCCGAATAGCAGAATAACTACCTATTAAAACATGGGAAAACTTTTTTTTTGCTGTACCTATTGCCAATAAACGCATTTTTCTTTCTTTCTTTACATTGATTTTGAGGCGGTACGAAGTTCGCCGGGTCAGCTTGTTAGAAATAAAACAACTATGTAATCTATTAACGTTTTATTCAAATATTGTATATAATATCTCCCAATTTTATTTATATCTTCGTTTGAATGGTTCATTTTAGCATACGTAAGGAATTGCCGTCTAAACTTCAGCAATTTCTGTGGGTTTACAAATTGTGTGTAGCCCGCTTCTAGGATACATCCGGGGTAGTCTGGGAACTTGACTTCGCCGTCCATATTCAATTGTTTTGCTTCGAGAATCTGTTTTGATATTGACTGTGTCACTTTGTCCAGTTCGTAGAGGAAGTTTGTTGATGTTAGTGGTGTCTGAAAAATGATGGTAAGTTTGAAATAATGTTTGATTTGGTGGTGACTGATTCTATATGGTCAATGGTCAGTGAAATAGCTCTGTGATTAATAGTTACAACAAAACTCGACTATCTTTTCAGTAATCATAATAATTATTCAATAACAACTGAACACATATAAATCTAAACATGTTTAACAATATACTCTTGGCTAATGGAACACTGAAAGGCAGTGTATTAATTAATTTAGTTTCAGTTTAACTGTCGTTCACTATACATTTTCACCGTCTATATTACCCCCCACCATAATTACAGCCAAAAATGAAATGGATAGGACCAGGCAGAGAGATAGGTATTCTATAATATAAATGTTGCATAGACTTATCATTGGCCCCGATTCTGTTGTTCATTATGAAAAGGACAGAAGATAAATAACTATTAGTTTAGTCCTGTCAAATTAGATAATCCATAGACAAGTTTAGACGTGATTACAAAATTGGCTACTAAAAATACGTCAATTTACGTCAGGCGGTGACTAATTTGACAGGACTAAACTAATATTTATCTTCTGACCTTTTCTTAATGAAATAGAAAGAAAAAATGCACTGAAGTTAAATTTAGTTTAGATTGTGAACAACAGAATACCCATTATGTTGAAAATATCTCCAGGTACAGAAACCAGCACATCAAGCTACTTACTACCATCTGTCAAATTTCTTTAATTGATTTTCAACTTTATCGCTAAAGCATACGGTTCAAAGTTGATTGGGAAAATTTGACAGAGAAAGTCAAAGCATAGTTTTTATATCATAATATATTAAAATGTTTAAGGTCGTTCAGCAGTAGTTACTTACATTCTGTGTACTCATATTGGGGGGCGGAGGTTTCTTCTCAAACAGCACTTTGTACACATCTTCTAATTTCAGCTCATCTGTCGGCTGCACTGTGAACAGTGGACTGTCCCATCTGTTGTTAGAGTTTGGCTCTTCAAACCTGGAATATTTTACACTGGTTTTTAATTTATGAAAAATAAACAAAATCTAGAAATCTTGGTTTGGATAATATATCCTTAAAAGTTTTCTTTTTTTGGGAAAATGCTTTGCACAACCTAGGGTATTGTACAGAGGTCAGCACATCAAGCTACCCCAATCTCTCAAATTTTCCCAATTGAATATGAACCTTATTCCCTTGTGGTAAAGTTGAAAATCGATCAAAGAAAGACAGATTGGGTAGCTTGATGTGCTGGCGTCTGTATAAAACTTAAAATTGTTCCATGTGGGTGTACTCTTAAGTTTTAGGTACCTACTAGTCCATGTTTGCAAAAATAAGTTCAAACTGGAGATACCCCAACCAATTGGCTGCTTAACTCAATACCAGATTGTAACAGAAGACTCAAAATACGCCTGTAGAGAGCTGCTTGACTAATAAGCTAGTTGCTCCAGTTGAAGAATAATTCTTCCTAGCCAGATCTTCCTACAAAAACCGATTGCAAGATAACCTAATATAAAAATGAAAGGTACCTCTATTGTGTTTCAGATTATATTCTTACTTTTGGAATATACTAAGAAGATGCAGAGATTAGTTACTTGTGTATATTTTAGACTAGCTGCGCCCCGCGGTTTCACCCGCGTAAGTTTTGATCCCGTGGGAATATCGGTATAAAAAGTATCCTATGTGTTATTCTGATGTATAAACTATATTACTGTAAAGTTTCATCAAAATCCGTTCAGTAGTTTTTGCGTGAAAGAGTAACAAACATCCATCGTCACAAACTTTCGCATTTATAATATTATAGTAGGATAATGACCTCCATAAACCAGGCAATATTTAATTTAATAGGTTTATAACTTTTAGATATACAATGCGTAACACAATTAATGCAAAAGCTCATACACCCTAATTAGAGTATTGAGTTTAAAGCATAATACGATGGTCAAAACTATATTTTTTTAAAGCTAACTATTATTATTAAGAAAATCGTGATCCTAGCATTACTTTATGCATTCAAAATTTAGTCCTATTGCCTAAAAATAAGACTTATATAAGACTTTTCTTTGGCTCAATTGACAGATAGTATGGCAAAATACATAATTTTTGAAAAAAAAAATCCATGTTAAAAGTTACTGAAATTGATTCAGTAGTCAATAATTGACTACTGAATCAATTTCAGTAACTTTTAACTTTTTACTTACATCTAAAAGTTTTGTTCATAATTATTAATTTATTATGAACAAAACTTTTAGATGTAAGTATACAAAATTGAAAATATAAGATCATGATGATGTTCATTAGAATGTGACCTGAAAGGCATATGCACAACATTGCAACCAGATTCATCTTGTTTGGTTCTGGAAATAATTATTTCCACATACTGTTCTTCTGAAGCCAAGTAAACACTATCATAATCATCATTGTGCTCAGATTCTAGTACCCAGAATTTTCTAAGGAGAGATGAGAATGTATTTATTCTCATCTATAAGGATGCAATACAATGTAACTATGTTATTGTAGCATGTCGCTCTGGACATGTAGTTTTATTCTTACAGGATATATTTTTGAGACTATACAAGTGTACTATATGTAGGTACAACTCTGCCTGCCTAACCCAAGAAAGGAAGATAGGCACGATTTTTATTAAATTTATTTATTAACCTTTTAACCGCCCAACTTCATATCAGTTGTGGTGCCCCCAGCGCCCGGCACAGTGATTCGAAAAATAAATACACTGTATTCTATCAGACTCAGGTTCAGGGTATCAGCGTAATTAAATAAAAATCGGATTAAACGAGCTTTGGTATTCGGTCGTAAATATACAACCCTGACAAAATGGACACGAAAATATTTGTCGGATTAATCTGACATAAACGGTTAATGACCAACTTATATTTACAGTATAGCCACACATACAAGTTATCGGTCAATATTAGTAAAAAATTACACAAAAAATCATAAAATTTGGTTAAATCATGTAAAACTAGACTACACAAATTAAAATTAAATGTTACTTTAACTGATTTGTTGCGGATGGCACGTCTCTCATGCCATCATTCTTTTTTGCATGTGGCGTTAGGCACGGCAGCCGTGTCACGTTATTTTTGTTCAGCTATAAGTTTGACAAATAGGACATCGCAACGAATCGGTTAAGTTAAGATCATTCAAATAGCATTTTTAATACCTTACCTCAACCTAGTCAAAGCATTAAACACTTCTTCAGTATAGGGAACACTGTCAACCTGTGCCTCTGTACTGCTAACATCTTTATCACTCTGTCTCTTCAGATTAGCCTCCCAAGCTTCATCATGGTTTCTGATAGTGTATACTGTGCATTGCGTTGACTTTGATGCTTTTGAAGCACAGTATAGTTCGTAACGGTAGCCTGAAATAGGAAATTTTGTGTTAACAAACTTAATAACACATTATAAATATTTCTGTCTGTCTGTTAGCACCACCTCGAAAGAAGCTTGCTAAAACCAGTTCTGGCTAAAGAAGGTTCTTTGAAGTAAAGGTAAATTGATTTTCCTTATGAAAACTTGAAAATGCCACAATGCAAAAGATGAAGTTTCCAAATTTTTTTTAAACTATGGAAAGATGACTATGACTAATAGACTACGGCTTTAGAATGTTTTCTGGACTGTTCCACATTATGTAGGGTCCCAATTCTAGTTATTTGAACAAGTATTTGCATAAAAATACAGTACAACAGATGGTCTACTTTAGTGTTTTTTATACCTTTAATATAGTTACTTCCATCCAATATAACGACATTGTCCTTTCCAAGAAGCTTCAGCACCTCTGATTTAAGGTATCCTCTCACCCTTTTCTCTTTCTGTGAGTCCAAATATGTTGAGTTCTTCTCATAACCTAACTTTACAATAGCTTCGTCTTCAGATACGATTTCCACCTTTTTTCCGTGTTTATTTACAAAGAAATCTTTCAATTCTGTTGCTCTTGATGTTTTGCCACTCACTGGTGTACCACAAATTAATATTAATGGCATTTTTAATGGGTTTAATGATTCAAAACTGTGGTATGAAAATAATGTCGTATTGTCAATGTCAAAATCAATGTGTCAAAATTAGCTGCTGTCATTTGCGTTTCGTAGTATGTAAGCGTAGTTAATAGGGTTTTGATTTCTTATTGAAACTGTTTTTTATCTTATTGTCTGTGTCTAAAGGCCAAGTATAAAAGGAATGATGAAAACTGTGGCGAATTAATTTTTGCTGTCGTTTTAGCGTTTAAACGTTCACATAGCAAAAAAAATACGTTGTGCCTAGAACAAGTTTTAGGAAAGGGACAAATAAAAATACAATCAATTTTCAACAATTTATTTTTTTAAACAATTGCACATTACTTAAAATTAGTAAAAATAAATAAATAAAATTAAAGGGGAGATCAAATCAAGAGATTATGAATTTTACAATACATCAGAATGGAAATGGCAAGTCAGGTATAATCACAGCGCGATCAGGGAGCTAACTTTATGGACACTAGTTTGTCAGGAAATAAGAGCGTTTCTTCTTTTACTGCCGCTTGCAATCAATCAAATGGCCAACGTGGTGGACCCATACTCCCACACAGACCGAAGGCCTGAGACCCAGTAACCCGGTGAAGGCAGTAGAACCATTTTAGACTCTTTATGTAGACGGTTATAGCCTGGCATTTACAGTTCACAGTAAGCTCCCAGCGTCGATTTGATCAAGCCTGATCGCTTACTTAAGATATAACACATTAGTTTAAAATATACAGTCAAATAAATAACATTTACAGTTTAAATTAAAGTAATAATTTACAGAATCCATTTTTTTTATCTTCCGGTTTTAAGGAATTCAGCAGGATATACAAAGTAAGAACCCTTCAGCCTTTATAATAGCCTCACCGACCGATCTCGGACACGGTGGCCAATCTCAATGGAGATTAGCCGGGTACGCAGGAGAACAAGTATGTGCGCAGACACAGGTGCACTCCCTCTTCCCTCTCTCATAGTCCGATGGGACGGTAATCCGACACGACCGGAGAGAGATCAGGCGCAGGACCAACAGCTTTACGTGCTTTCCGAAGCACGGGGGTATTAAACCGCCAACTTCCAAACTCCGAACTGTTACTAAGAAATTCCTAATGGAAAAACTCAATAACACTTTGTCCGACCCGGGAATCGAACCCAGGACCCCATATTCAGCAGTCGCGCTTGCAACCACAAGACCAACGGGGCAGTTCAGCTTCAGCCTTTAACTATGTCCCTAATAATGGATGACCGCCCCGTCGGTCTCGTGACTGCAAGTCGATTGCTGAGCGTGTTATTGGGTTTTACCATTAGGAATCTCTTAGTAACAGCCCGGTGTTTTAAAGTTGGCGGTGTGATATCCCCGTCCCCCGGTGCGCATGTGTCGCTGATGCTCCTGCGCCTGATTCTTCTACGGACTATGAGAGTGAGGGAAGACGGCGTGCACCTGTGTCTACTCAGAAACTTGTGCACTATAACATCTCCCGCGCCGAAGGCTAGTCTCCGTTGAGATTGGCCGCCGTGGCCGAAATACAGTCTGGAGGACTATTCATAATGGAATAACAACGGTTTTTGTTAAGTGCTGAATTACGCCTTTAGCAAGATCTTCCATGGCTCTTCCAAATAGTTATAGGGAATTCACTCACTTAAAGAGCTCTAATGCCCGTTTTCTACTTTTCGATTTTCAAGTTACGGCGTTCAACCGAGCGTTGAACATCCAACAGTGCGCTTATATTTAGGTGCCATCTCTAGTGTTAGTAAAAATGGGCATTCATTCATCGTTAATTTCGGTTTTGTACAGTCAGCATTGCGCAAAAAAAAAATTGTACAGAGGCCAGCACATCAAGCTACCCCAATCTGTCAGATTTTCCCAATTGAATATGAACCTTATTTGTTTGTGCTAAAGTTGAAGATCTATCAAAGAAATTTGACAGATTGGGGTAGGTTGACCTGCTGGCGTCTGTACGTGGTTTGGTTTTGTAGGTACTGCATCTAAATGCTCGTACACACGAGCGAGACGCGTCAACTGAAGGGGCAACTGCAGCTATCGACAATATGCCGCTCGATTTGAACTCCGTACTCCTCCGTAAGATAAATATTAGTTTAGACCTGTCAAATTAGATAATCCATAGACAAGTTTACACGTGATTAAAAAATTGGCTACTAAAAGTACGTCAATTTACGTCAGGCGCTGACTAATTTGACAGGACGAAACAAATATTTATCTTCTGTCCTTTTAATAATGAAATAGAAAGAAAAAGATGCACTGAACATAAATTTAGTTTAGTTTGTGAACAACAGAATCGGGGCCTGCAGTTGCCTATGCCATTGACGTGTGCCGCTCGTGTGTAAGCACAGCACACTAATGGGCGTTTTCCCACTGCAGGCATTAATTTACTGCAGTGGAAAACGCCCATGCAGGCCTCTATACTCCTCCTCTATACTTTTGGCGTTTCTTAAAAGTCGATATAATTCATATGCTCGGACACGACGCCTCGTATCCAAGTGCTGGTGACCTTTACGTTGTGGTAGATGCCCGGCTGGTGGTCTACTCCGCAGCCGAAGCCGGCAGACGTGATGCCGACTAAATAGTATCGGCCGTTGTCTGAGACTATTAGAGGGCCGCCGGAGTCGCCTGGAAGAGGTAAAAACAATATTAGTTAGGCTTAACTGAGTTTTAGATCTTAGAAGCTGTAGGTTATTTTTTTAAGACCTACTGCAACTGAGATCAATATTCCCGCTCGTAGACGAAGATTGCTTCGACTAATTTTCCCCCAGGTAACATACATAAGCCTGCTGGTAGGTTAAATGCGAGATCTCGGCTATAAATATGCTATGGACGTCTGCAAAGTCATTTTATTCGGTAAAAGAAACATATAAAAGTGATGGAGTCTGAAATCTTGGCTAGATAGATGGAGGATATCCATTATTGTTAATATATTTTTCTATTGTTCGTGGCTCTCTTGGGATTCAATTGTGGGTCAATAACAGAAGATTACCTAAGCAGGCATCCTGGTGACCGTCTGAGTGTCCTGCGCAGATCATTTCGGAGTGAATCTCTACCGAGATCTGTTTACTCCTGTGCCAGTTAATGCACTGTTCTTTACCTGTAAACAAAATATTTCGTTAACTAGTTTAACGAAGAAACACTGTCTCACGAATGGCTTGTTAAGACCAACAGTTTAAGTGATGCGAAAGATCCCTTGATTACCTAAATTCGGTATGTAAAGAAAAAAAATCCTACGCTGGTTCCCAAACCATTTCGAGATTTAAGGTTTCTTAACTTAATTTTTCTATTTTTAGCGCTTAAAATTATAAGATGGAGTTTATTTTAACATAAACACTTAATACCACTTGACTTTCATTTGACCTCCAAATGACGTCACAAGTAAGCAGATTGAGAATACTTTCGGTGCCTCCTCTGATCATATGATAAAAAGTTAGTCATATAATGTCAACTATAGGGATGACCATAATAATATATGTAATGCAGTCGTGCGAAAATTTCGGCCTTTGATTCGATTCAAATCAAACATTGAAAATCTATTCACACAAAAAATATAAATCCCGAATTCTGAATTATCGTTAATCAATCATTATAATGATAGCTTATATAAAATGCATTCCTTTTATATAATAATATTAAGTATAAAATCATTCGAACTATTTTGTAACCACAAATGGTGTTGGAAAGTTGCAAATATAACTAGGTACTGTAGCTACTTGTTATTGGTTTGATTTTGATAATGACATATTAATACCTATTATTTAATTTAATTATTCATTATCAGTCATTTCTGTCCCACTGCAGGGCAAAGGCCTCCCTTCCCTCCTTCCACTTATCCCTATACAAAATTAATAACTGTATTATGTTCAATCGAATGTTAATGTTCAATCGATTATGTCGATCATTCCCACCTCTAAAACTGTCTAGTGTCATGCTTGAAGTTTCTGATGTCAAGCAAAAAACGTCAAATTTAGGATTTTTATTATTGTGTTATACGTGGCATAGATATTGAACTCGTCAGCCTACTTTTGAAGCAGAATTTAGAAAATTTATTTAAAATTAATGGCTGCTTAGAAAACCAAAATTTTGAAATTAGTTGCATAAAATAACTAAATCTATAAATTAAAAATATAAAAAAAATATCTGAAAAAAACTTTACATACCCAATTGGTGAATTTTGCAGAATCTTTTCCCTTATTGAGGATGACAGTCCAGCAGAAAGAATGCATTGTTCGATCGATTAAAATCGATTTAGGAAGTGAACATTTTCTATTCATACCTAGCAGATTTGTATCACGTTCCCGAGAAACGGTTCCACATTTTTCGTAAAAGCAAATTATAAAGTAAAGCAACCCCACGCCTCTGAACAAAAAAGCAACCCAACGGCCTCCTTTGTACAGAGGCCAGCACATCAAGCTACTCCAATCTGTCAAATTTTCCCAATTGAGTAAGAACCTTATTCCTTTGCATTAAAGTTGAAAATCTATCAAAGAAATTTGACAGATTTGGGTAGCTTGATGTGCTGGCCTCTGTAGGTACCTATTTTTCTGTTCTGTTTTTTCTTGTCTGTTTTATATATGTGTGTACATAAATAGTAAAATAAATAAATAAAGTAAACACTTACTAAGTATTGGCACCGTCGCAGACCTCAGCATATTAGTTCCAGTATGTCCCGTGCTGGCATCAGTCTTGCCCCAGCCGGCGATCACACCGGCCCTGCCTCTTAGCTCCATGTCTCTCTCCGGCAGACATATCGGCAGGATGTGGGTAGTATAGGTGATAGGTCTCGACAGTTTAAGGAGTGCTATGTCGTAGCGGTCAGGTTGCGTCATACGGAATTGGAAGAGCGGGTGGAGAATTTTTTGTACGACCCTGTAAGGAGAGAAATGGTATTAAGAATGCTGCATCGATTAAGTTCTAAGCATCGTATGGAACTTCTAAATATTTCGGTCGGTATGTATGTTTGTATGTGTCGTCTTGTCTTTGAATTTCGGAGGCATAATCCGTACACATCGCATGCTTAATAGAACATTGGCTTAACTCAAAAAAGTAGACTTTTGGGAAATCGCTGTTTAATGTTTTGCAATTGGCGTGTAGTCGGCTTATTAGCCAATATAATAAATATGTAATGAAACGTTAAATATAATATTGGCCCCGATTCTGTTGTTCACAAACTAGTTAAAATAAATTTAAGTTCAGTGCATCTTTTTCTTTCTATTTCATTATGAAAAGGACAGAAGATAAATATTAGTTTGGTCCTGTCAAATTAGTCAGCGCCTGACGTAAATTGACGTATTTTTAGTAGCCAATTTTTTAATCACGTCTAAACTTGTCTATGGATTATCTAATTTGACGGGACTAAACTGATATTTATCTTCTATCATTTTCATATTGAAATAGAAAGAAAAAGATGCACTGAACTTAAATTTAGTTTAGTTTGTGAACAACAGAATCGGGGCCATTATTTGCTTTTTTAGAAGCCATTGCTCAGTGCAAAAAAAGGGCAGAAATCATAACTTTAACTCAAGCTCTATAACTTTGACTCAAGTTCTAATAAGAAAGTATTCTATTAAGCATGCGACATGTCCTAGAATAGAATGTCCTAGATAGTCGTGACGCTCACAACTGTTACCTTACATCAAGACTGTCATATCAATTGATGGATCACTACTTAGATCAGTAAGGCAATTGACGACTGATGCAAGCAGAGTTCTACTTCATCTTGATGTCAGCATCGGGATAGTTTTCCCTGCTTCAGCCTAAATCAGTGAAGAAAAAAAACAAAAGAAGATTTGATAGCTCACTGCTCACCCCAGTTTCCTAGCAGTATGGGCGCCAGCACTGGTATCCAACGCTCCCAGCCACACTGCAATGTCACGAGGACGCGCTCGAGACACACAGTGGGCTGCTGTAGCGACGTACCAACGAGACACTGAAATATTATGTGATGAGGAGCTTAATTTTAAAGTCTGCAAGGGGAACCGACTACAAGTTCTGCTGCTGCCTTATAAACTGAATCTATACGGTGCAGTTCATGTTGTTATGAGAGAAGGCCTACAAACCTTTGGCCTGGGTTTTAAGACCAAGTTAAAATAAAAATAATAAAAAAGTGGAATAGGTCAATCGTATCATACTATTATTATAAAGGCGAAAGTTTGTGAGTGTGTGTGTATGTTTGTCTCTTCTTCACGCTCAAACGGCTGGACCAATTTTGATAAAATTGTGTATGGAGGTAGCTGACACCCTGTATTAACATATAGGCTATCTATAATAATAGCCTTTCCAACCGACTTCGGTCACGGTGGCCAATCTCAACGGAGATTAGCCAGCTACGCAGGAGATATTATAGTGCACAAGTGTGCGCGCAGACACAGGGGCACTCCCTCTTCCCTCACTCTCATAGTCCGATGGGACGGCAATCCGACACGATCGGAGAGAGATCAGGTGCAGGACCAACGGCTTTACGTGCTTTCCGAGGCACGGGGGTATAACCGCCAACTTCCAAACTCCGGACTGTTACTAAGAAATTCCTAATGGAAAAACTCAATAACACTTTGTCCGACCCGGGAATCGAACCCAGGACCCCATGCTCAGCAGTCGCACTTGCAACCACAAGACCAACGGGGCGGGCTATCTATAATATAGGATATCTAACATATAGGCATATATATCTTGTTATCCCTATATTCCCACGGGATCGAAACTTATGCGAGTCAAATCGCGGGGCGCAGCTAGTTGAGAATAAAAATATGGTGTTGGTGCTATTTTACATTGAAAATCAGGCTTTAGATTCAGGTCTTAGCGAGTGGGCAGCGGGATTGTCCGAAAGGGTTACCGCTACCCCGGAACACAAAGGGCTAAGGAAGGAACAGGGGTGTGTTTTAGTCAGTAAGAGTCTGACACTCCCTTCTGCTCCACCCAGAGCGGGAGGGGTCATTGGATGATTTCCCATCCACAAAAAAAAAAAAAAAAAAAAAAAAAAAAAAAAAAAAAAAAAAAAATTCGTACTCAGAGTCGCAATAAAACTTTTGTAGTGCTGATACATTATCTAGTAATAATACAACACCGTTTGTTTTATTGTTTATATATCACATTTTTTTTTAAAATTAGTCTACTTGTAAAAGAATATTCGTAACTTTTAGGGCAATCGAATTATGGCTATTCTGTGGAAAGATTTTTTTTGTTGGAAATGACCTCCTTTATCTCCCCATTTCGTTTGATCCACGACTTTTTAACCAACCTGTTAAAAATTCAAAGTCCTGGCTGACTGATATATCAACGCACAGCCTAAATCGCCGGTCCCAGAGACATGAAATTTGGAGGGTGTGTTCTTTGTGAAGAGTAGGTATCCACTAAGAAAGGGTTTTTCGAAATTTCATCCCTAAGAGGGAATGGGGGGAGAATGAAATTTCACGCGGACGAAGTCGCGGGCAGAAGCTATTTCTCCATAAACAAATACAAAACTTGGTGGATAGTATGCTTACGCCGGGAGCAGCAAACACTCCATTACCGTGCTTCGGGTGACAGATCTCGGCGATAAGCGTAAGTCCAGGCATGTGTGGCCGGCTTTGAGTTTCATCTCGATGGGTCTCTTGAACGCAAAGAGTTTTGCGTTAGACATCAGAAAGAATTTCAGATTTATCTCGTGAGAACTCTTCGATGATGATGGCGCCAAACAAGTAGCCACATTCTGGGCCGAGTCCATTTAGATTGCTTTTGCTATCGACACGCTATGAAGAAGAATACAAAACTCAGCTGAAAATGCCAAAACTATTATTGACTACACCAGTTATCAAATGCATAACAAACATACCTAACACTCCACCACACTGAAACTCGGATATCCTGACGTGTGCCTGCCAGGGGAACTCCGCGAACCTCGCCTCTCTGCCGCCGATGATCCTCTTCTGTATCATCTTCGTTGAAGAAAGGCCGCAGTCCACCTGGAAACCAACGGTAGGAAGGTGTAAGGTCTTCGTTGCGAGAATACGTGCTTTATTTGGGGCCCCGATTCTGTTGTTCACAAATTAAACTAAATTTAAGTTCAGTGATTTAAGTCCAGTGCATCTTTTTCTTTCTATTTCATTATGAAAAGGACAGAAGATAAATATTAGTTTAGTTCTGTCAAATTAGTTAGCGCCTGACGTAAATTGACGTATTTTTAGTAGCCAATTTTTTAATCACGTCTACTGGCCCCGATTCTGTTGTTCAAAAACTAAACTAAATTTAAGTTCAGTGCATCTTTTTCTTTCTATTTCATTATGAAAAGGACAGAAGATAAATATTAGTTTAGTCCTGTCAAATTAGATAATCCATAGACAAGTTTAGACTTAAAAAATTGGCTTTAAATTTTTTTTTTTGAAATGTAGGTATAGTAAACAGATTGTGATTGATCGTGTGTTACGCAATTAGGGTGCAGCCGATCGATTCTATAAAAATCTCACCGTGTTATCTTAGGTGAAGTGAGCGTGAAGTAAGCTATCAAAAGTGGCAATCCCTAACATAAGGTGGAATGACAGCTCACGTCACCTAAGTTTTCACGGTGAGATTTTTACAGAATAGCAATGCAGGTTGCTTATCTCTTTTGGTGACTGTATCTACCAAATAGCCTAAAGTAATATTATTTTTAATGTTGAACTAGCTTCTACTGGCCACTTCGTCTGCGTGAAATTTATTTTTCCCCCGACTTACCACGTTTCATCGCATCAACTGCCCGCACTATTAGTTCGATTTCGCTTATCATTCTTTTATTTTTTTCACGGCCCCTAAGTGTCATATAGCGTGATGTTAATAGCCTTTCTTAAGAATTTGGCTATCGAATGCAAAAGGATTTTTAGTGAAATGCGACTGGTAGTTCCCGAGATTAGGTACTACATACAAACTTACAAACAAACTTTTACCTCTTTATAATATTAGTATAGATTGGTATAGATGGATGATATATACGGTTTCCAAAAGAAGGATGGTTTTTAACAGACTACAAAAAAGGAGGTTCTGTATTCTACCCGAATGTATGTATGTATATTTGTATGTCCGCAATTTCCCAAAAACTAATACACCGATGTTGATGTTTCTTTCACTAAAATGATCTACATACTTTCAGAAAGGTTTTAGTATATAATACATTAGGTAATTATTATTATGTACGAAGTTATATGCATAAATGTACTGCATCTCCGGCAATTCTTTCCCACTTACTTTATTTGCTTTATATTGATAATTTAAAGCAACTAAAGTAACTTATATGTACATATCAAGTAGTGTTAATTGAATTTGTGTGGGGTAGGTACAACTAAAAAGTGAAAAATAAAAACTTTTTTACAGAACTTCATCGTTTTTTTCCCAATTATTTCTGAGGCTCAGTAAATTATCTTCAATGACAGAATTTAAACGTAAGCATTAGTTTTTTGTCGACGGACCCACCATTCACTATACAACGTGTAACGTTAAATGCGCAAAACCTCATACACCCCAATTAGAGCATTGAGTTAAAAGCATAATACAAATGACCAAAACAATTTTTTTAAAGCTATTTTTATTAACAAAATCGTGTTAATTGTTTGCATTACTTTATGCATTCAAAATTGAGTCTTATTGCCTTAAAATAAGACTTAATTTTCTTTGGCTCAATCGGCGGATAGTATGGCATAATACAACCTAAGTGTATTAAAAATTACTGAAATCGATTCATTAGGCAATTATGAACAAACTATTTTCAAGTTTTGCGCATTTAGCGTTACACATTGTATATGAAGACGTTTAACTATTTTATCGCCAAAATCGAGGTACTTACCGTCTATTTCATACTTTCTTAGACAGACTAAAGTTAGCAAGTTTACCTGCGGGACATCATCATCAGCTCGTCTCCGGAACACGTTGGCCGGGACCACGCTGCGCTGCGGCACTTGGCGCAGCTGCGGAGGTACCACCTTGTACTTCCAGTCTGATGCTGGAATACTGGAAACATATAGAATTTAAACGTAATAACGAATTTAAGATGGCACTTGTCGATATTTTTCTATACAAATTTTGGGAGAATATTGCTCCACTGTTTGACATTGTGCATCCAAAGTTAAACATGATATCGTTTTAATTTATTATTAATTGTGTCTGTACGGAAACAGAATAGTAAAATTAAAATCCATTAAAATGTTATGTATGAGGCAACAAAGATTCGTTTTTCTTGCTATTTTTAACATAATAATAATTTGAGTGTAAATAAGTAATAAAATAATTGTAAAATCTTCAAAACCAACTCCGTACCGACTAAGCTCAGTTATCGAATAGATCAGTAAATTTTATTTGTAATTGATTTATGTAAGTAGTGGTTTTTTCATAAATCTCGATTTTCCGAAGTACTTTTCGATTTTTTTTACGTGTCTATCAGTTCGGAACGGTGTTTCTGTGAGAACTAGATATTGTTCGTGTAGACTAGCATCTAACTGCTCATCATTGATACTAGCGCTGTCGGATACGAAGCCAGGCGAGACAGCGTTCTTTTTGGCCATGACCACCAGTGAGTTCGAGCTCACGACTAGTTTACTCTTAAGATTTGAAGGCCAATTCTCGTAATTTGAAACGTTCAAAATTTAGTCGCAGTCTCATCTCAGCGACAAACAAATCGCAAAAACATGTAAAAATGTAGGGAAATTAGAGGCATTTTTGACAGACTGAGACTGAGATCAGACTGTGAACGTTCTTAAAATTACGAGAATTGCCCCTCTGTTCTTCTTCTATTGTGTCGAGATAAAAATGTTAACCAGTCAGCAAGTTGGCAACGCAAGGTTGGCTACACAAGTATCATGATTCATAGAACCTCGTATCATACACAAAAAAGGTTTAAAAAAATAAGGTAAGGTTTACTTTTCTAACGATTCGAGCTCACCTCAAACACTTGATTTTAGGATCAAAACCTGGCTATTATGATATTCTTTTAGTGATATTCAGCTAAGCTTAATCACTGATTTAGATGTACTTAAGTATATCGATAAGCTTGAATGTAGATAGTCATATGTATTTTAAAAGATATTCAAAGATATTTTGTATGTTCTGTATATCTTACTAAAATAATGTACAGTCACCAAAAGAAATCAGTAAACAGCCGGTCGATTCTGTAAAAATCTCACCGTGATAACTTAGGCGAAGTGAGCGTAAGTGAGCTATCAATAGTGGGAATCCCCAACATTAGGTGGAGTGATAGCTCACTTCACCTAAGTTTTCACTGTGAGATTTTTAAAGAATAGCACTGCTGAATCGTTAATATAGTTGAAGTTTACTAAGAAACCGATTGATGTTTTCGAATGAAATTTAATTTGATAAATGAACTGTTTGTTTTCTATTAATTAAATTAAATTTTATTCGAAAACATCCATCGGTTTCTTACTAAACTTTAACTATACCGACGACCGTGGTTACTTATCTCCTTTGGTGACCGTATCTATTAGGTAAGAGGTGTAATGTTAAAATTATTTGCATGCCCGCCACAGGCAAAATATGGATTGTATAGACGCCAGCACATCAAGCTACCCGGAACTGTTAAAATTTCGCAATCAACTTTGAACCATATGCTTAATCGATAGAGTTGAAAATCTATTAAAGAAATTTTACAGATTGTAGTAGCTTGATGTGCTGGCGTCTGTACATTAAACCACCAACTTCAATAACACCTATATTTTCTGCAAACAAATGATTCTTATTCTATTTTTGTTCTTATGTAAAAACAAAACATACGGCTCTACAATGATATTATATACAATAAAGAGGTAGATAGGACACTAGCGCGCGCAAATAGTTGCAGTCAAATTCAGACGATTGTCGTAATTTCGTTTAGTCGACATACTTCAAGCGCAACACACTACAGCACCCTAATTGCGTAATACACAATCAATCACAATCTGTTTCAGTTTGACAGTTCAACAACATTCATTCCGTTACTTACGTTGTTGAGCATAAATTTTCCGAACATATGCAGCAATGGATTAGCAATCTGTTTGAAAATGATTCAGATTATGATTAATCGTGCGTTACGCAATTAGGGTGCTGATAGCTATCTCTTTCTATGTCATACGTTCCGTATTATCTGTCGCAATCGTAGTTGAAAACCACTATCCCAACAACACAAAACGTCGCTCAGTATGAACGTAGCATATCTTTCCTTTATAATATTATTGCGGCTCTAATAGAAAAGCTCGTCCTTTTTTTGAAGCTCGTTAAAATTTACGGTTGCTTTGTTATCGAGTAGTTACCTGTTATCCAGCACATCATTCCTAACTGGCTCATTGGACACGCAGCAAGAGAACAGCCAGCTCCCGCCACAGCCTCTGACCCTGGTGCCCCCTCGAAGCCAACATGTGAGCGACAGGGTACAAGGTCGCACCTCTGAGCCCAAGTTACAGGTACTAGGGTACCCCAGGATCGAGGCTAGCATACGACTTGTTAGGGCTGGATAAAGATATAATATTTTATAGTTGGGGGTATAATTTTTGTGACAGGCTTTTAGAAACCAAAAAAAACGGGATTACTTCTTAGGAATTGAAGTACAAAAGTTGGGCGTGTACTTACTACGAATAATAAAAAGTCAGAAAGCGTAACTATGAACAAAATCAACGAGAAATTCGGCCCCAAACTTCGCTACAATGACAAAATACCTCGGTATTCGAACGAAAGAACACACATGCAAATAAGCCAATCAGCTGCGCTCGCGTAAAGCGTTGTATTCCGGCAAGCCCCGTGATTGGTTCTGGTGCGCGGTGGCCTTTTCGGCAACGCCTACCGCGGTAAACATTTGTGTGGTGCCATTTTTGAACTTGAGTTACTTTTCTTGACTTTTATTATTCGTAGGGCGTGTACTTATATTTTTTTTATCTTTTTAAGCATTTGTTACCTCTAAAATAGGTTAGGGGTACACACATGCTGAGCTCCAATAGGCTAGTTTCTACCATCAATAAATTGAAAATCTATTTAGTCCGTCAGTTGAGTATTGGTAAATATGGACACGTATTTTCGTTTTTGTAAATCAATGAATATTGACAAAGGTAAAACGCATCAAAACTCGGAAGTGGGGGGCTCTTGACGTCAGAACTCACTAAAAATTATACCAAGGTGAGACGTATTGAGAATTTTAAAAGCGTCGTATCTTCGTCAATTTTGGTTTACGTAACAAAAGAAAAAAATACGGGTCAAATATTTTTTAACAATCTAACTGACGGACTAATTAGATTTTTTCAGTTGACAAGCCTATTGTGCCGATCTGAACATGGTTAAGCGAGGGTATATACCAAACAAAGTTTAAACGACACGAGCCGGAAGAATGCCGAAAATGTGTAGGTAGTTATTGCTTCAGGTCGGCTTTGTTGGTCAAAACATATACTTAGCAGAATCGAATGTGCTAAACCGAACACACGTGTAGTGCCCCTGACCTATTTCAGTACCTATAACAATGTATGACATAAAAAAATCCTACAACAACGGCAGCAATATGTTCAGGACTCACAATACTTACAGGTCTTTAATTTGGTCCTTCTCTCCTAACACTTTCTGAGCCTATGATTATGTACCTCCTTTTTTCAACTTATTTGGGTAAAAAAAGGGTTTCATTTTCAAAAATATCGTAAACATCAATAATACCTACATTCACCAGCAACAGTCCCCCCCGACACATTCAAAATAACGAGCGGAATCAACCATTTGCTGAGTTGCCATCTTGTTTCTGGCGCATTCTTCCTCCTTCGTGTGTCGTTGGACTGTCCTCTATGTTTATGGTACGTTTGGCGCCATGGTACCTCATGTTTCACCGTTGACATGGCGCTATTGACTGGTAGTGGTAGGACATAGCGTGTGTTGTGGCTGCGCTTCGGTATAAGAGGTTAAATCTGGAACAATGGGATCTCGGTTAAATATTGCATAATCAACTCGGAAATTTTGCGATGTGTTGTGATACAGACCACCGCTCTTTGCGAGGAAGTAGCCCGTAATCCACCATGCGAGCCCAGAAGGGGCTGGTGGATGTCTTTAAATTTTTTTTTCTAGGTCATGCTGGTTTCCTCACAAGGTTTTGCCTTTACCGTTTTGGGTAGCAGTGGTCATGAAATAAACTGCATAAAGTAAAGCGAATGCCTGCGTGGGTTCGAACCAATAATCTAACTAAACCCATAACATGATTCGTAGGACAGTGCTGCTTCTATTGATAGAAAATAACAGACTTTATAAATGCAGGGATACATTTTTGGGATCTAAGACTCAACACCTTCCCTTGCTTTTCTCTATTATACTTATGTGTTTCTTGTTTCATATCTTCTTCAACTTATTAAAAATCTTAAATTCGTTTCGAAGTTCGTCATTTTTATTGTCGATGGGAAATCCTATCGAGCGCACAGTTTCTAATATTAATAACATAACCAAGTTGTTTATGATCAGTTATTTTTTTGCCGTTATAGACCCACTGCTAGACAAAGGCCTCCCTACTCTGTTTCCACCTCTCTTTGTTCAGAGCTGCCAAGGACTAATGTTTATCAACGGAGTCCAGCTCATCCCGCTATCTCCTTCTGGGCCTACCGCGATGTCGTTTGCCATTAAGAGCCTATACTACCTCAAATGGCTTGGCATGATCCTCCGTTATGTCGAAAATACTGCAGTATTAATTTTGAAATAAATATGTATGTAGTAAAGTTGCGGATTAATGTTAAGTACTATGTTTGACGAAAACACGATTCCATAAAATTTTCTCTATAAAAAAAAGTTACCTCCAAACCGAACAATAAACCGCTGGTATTAAAAAAATACTTCAAATTAGATCATGAAACTTTGTATACTAACTGAACTAATTTGAAAGCAGCCTATCGATTCTGTAAAAATCTCACCGTGATAACATAGGTGAAGTGAGCGTGAAGTGAACTATCAATGGAGGCAATCCCTAACATCGGTGGAATGACAGTTCACTTCACCTTAGTTTTCACGGTGAGATTTTTACAGAATAGCACTGGGTCTTATGTTGAAAAGAGGGCGAGCGAGCTAATAAAGATGTTATGACGTTTTCATTTTGTAAGAAGTTTTCAAGATGGGAAGTTTATTTCGATCATCCACACAACACCCCTACATACATTATTAGAAATCAACTTTCATGTTCGCGTTGATAGATTAATAACAGCTGTTACAAATACCTGCATCAGTTCAGTCGGGTCGAGTCCTACAAGACGAGCGATGCGTGCGACTTTCGCTACTAATTAACGCAGGCGACGCTAGTAGGCTTAACTTTTTAATTACACTGAAAATTAAGACATTGGTGTCTTGTCAACCAAAAGAAAAAAAGAATGAAAAATATTTTATTTGGCACACGCACAGGAAATACAAATAATAAAAAGAAGCATTTAAAACTAACTGCTCGTAAGTTAAATGCCACAAAAAACATCCATGCGAGGCCAAAAAGCTCTAACACAAGCCTCTTAATTAAAATATTCCTAATATTTAAATTCCATAATTCCATAAACTTCAGTAGGTATTATTTACTCAGCCAATTTACACAAAATCTTAGTGAACCTAAACCTTCCTCCTGAATCACTCTGTCCCAAGAAGCTTGTAGATAAAACTGGAGGTTACACTCTAAATATCTAACTGAAACCGACTGTGGGCTAGCGCTCTCTTTCTAAATACGCACTTAAGTGCGTAAAACATATATCACTGTCTCGTTCTTAAGAACGAGACAGTGATATATGTTTTCTTTGTCTTATGTATGTATTCAGAAAGAGAGCGATAGCCCACTGTCGGTTTCACTCAAATGTTCAGAGTGTGGTCTCCACTTTTATCTATATACTTCTTGCTCTGTCCTTTGGTGAAAACCGTATAAAAATCCGTTCAGTAGTTTTGAGTTTATCGTTATCGCGTTCAAAATACAGACTGACGATGACGCGCCAGGGGGGGGGGGGGCTTTGTTTTTTTTTTCCAGCTTTAGTCATTGAGCTATATAACTAGAGAAGCAAACCTCAATAAAATGTGTCAAAAAAGTGTAGCCACTTTAAAAACGCGACGACGTAGCTTTGAAACCACTAAACATTTAAAAGTAAACATATATCTGTCTCACTTACACACGACGTAAGAATAATACCGTCGCTTAGATTAGACAAAGACCGCAATATAAATATGCAATGACGGGATGGGGTTGCCTACCCATGCGAAATTTTACCCAACATTTTAAGCCATAAAAAGCGTTATAGATTAAGTTAAATTATTTTTTAAATATTTGAATTATGTATTTCTTATTAGATGTGTAATAGAAGTTTATAAATAATGAAAATAATTAAGACATTTTCTTTTTGAATATTTTTTCTTTATTATTAATGAAATTGAATGATTTAGTAGGTAGCCAGTCAGTCTCTTTTCTCAGCAATCGGATTATTTCCACCCATTTTTCACGGCATGCTGCATCTTTAGGCACCCTGCTACGTTGTTATTATTAAAAAATATTTAAAATCACTTATTCCATAAATTAAAAACTCCCACTAATGTGGGAAACTAAAACTAAGTTTTTAGTGGTAACACTGAACCTAATTTACAAAATTCTACATTTTATTGCGTTTTTACGTTGATATAAACACAGAAACAATTAATTTACGTGTGGAAAGTAATTCCGGTTAATTTATTATGTTTTTGTGATCTTGAATCGCACTCTTTCGCGATATTTTTTGTCGCATGTCACTCGGTTGACTTCGGTTGGCGTCACACAGAGCACTGAACTGACGTTAGCTACTCTGATGGCTGTGGCCATCAGCCTAGTGGCAACGCCTTGGTGCGGTAATTGCTAATCTAGTGTAACATATATATCAATGGCTTTAGTTATATAAGTGTAATTTAGTTATCTGTCAATTCTGTCATACATTATGAAATTCACATACTATTCGGTAATCTGCACGTTTGGTAAGCTTACAGTGTGTGTATTTACATACAAAAGTAAACCATTACGATTGACCAGAATGCAAAGTGGATCATTTGCAAGTTTAAAATTATGTGAAGAGACGTTTGGCGTTGAGTGCTTGATTTTAAAAGCGTCGTATTTTCGTCAATTTTGGTTTACGTAACAAAAGAAAAAATACGGGTCAAATATTTTTTGATAATCTAACTGACGGACTAATTAGATTTTTTCAGCTGACAAGCCTATTAGATAGTGAGATGGCCAAGAAAACACTGCTAATTAATAACTACTAGGTACAGTCGAGTTCATTAATATATTGGCAGTGACAAACTTTCAAAATATTATAAGCATTAAAATGATGATCATTTTGACGATTATAATATTTTAAATCATTATTTTTTTTTTATCCTTTATTAAAAAGAACTAGGTTCTTAATAATTAATTACAATCTAGCCTATAACACTAATAAGCAATTTTAATCTAACTTAATTTTTTACGTGATACTTATTTTAAAACTTAGAATAGTGTTGATTGTACTTTACACAAGTCTGTTCCACTTTCTTAGAGTCTGAACATTAAATGTATGTCAACATTTTAATTATGTCTAAGTTTGCATAGAACTATATGATCATTTTAACGCTTATAATATTTTGAAACTTTGTCACTGCCAATATATTAATGAACTCGACTGTACTTACGGTCTTTTGTTAATTTATAGAATTAGGCCCTTTGTACACGGCACGGTTTGTTTACGGTATGGTGTACAAACCGCGCCGCAGAAAAACGTGTCTGTCAACAAACTTCCATAGTGACACATAGCTGTTCCCTACATTTTGACGAGTTAGGTATACGAACATAAATGTAGGGAACACCTGTTTTTTTTTTCGCGATTTCAGGTTTGGTCCCACAGTAAAAGTTGTTCATAATGATGAGTACAATGACCTCTTAAGAGGTTGTTGGTGTTTTACAAATAACCCTGTATATTTCAGTTTTCATATATTTAGTATGGAACGGCATTTTTGATGATATCTCGAGAACGGATTGACTGATTTCGATGGCAGTGCGAAGTTCGCAGGGTAAATAAATAAAAGACACATATTACAACATCACGCCTGTAATCTCCAAAGGGTTAAGGCAGAGGTGTAGGTACTTATAGTACCTACAGACGCCAGCACATAAAGCTACCCGAAACTGTCAAATTTTCCCAATCAAATTTGAACCTTATACTTTAGTAATAAAGTTGAAAATCTATTAAAGAAATTTGATAGCTTGTAATAGCTCGATGTGCTGGCGTTTGTACATCCACATTTCGCCATGTAGTAAGTCCCAGGGGCGAGCTGGGTACAAAAATCCAAACTCCGGGATGTTACTGAGGAAATTCCTGATGGAATGAATGTCTTAGAAAAATCGAAAAACTACGGACGACCATTTTACCACAAGTAGCAATTACGTAAACAAAATTCTCACCTATTGAAAGTAACTATTCAACAAGTTTTCAAAACAGACTGACATTCAAATCAACTCATTTGTAATGTTAATTAGTTTTCACAAATCATCTTAGAGAAAAAAAATAAGAATACATACATAGGTAGACAAAAGACTTCGTCTTCTAACTTTTTATTTAAACTTTCTACACTGCATACAAAAGTGAATAACATTATATTCATATGTTTTTATAATAATTATTAATAGTATTATTATTATTTACATATGCCCACTTCCACCACCTACATTTTGACAAGTTTTTGACATTTTTTTGTCGCCGAGATGAGACTGCGACTAGATTTTGAACGTTTTAAATTACGAGAATTGGCCTTCTGCACATCTAAACTGCGTTCAAGAACTGTCAGTATCAATTTTTCACAACAATGATGATAGATGTGATGCTGATCGTGTTCAGTTTTATTGGTGAAATCTGTGTGTAGTCTGCTATTTCGCTTGCAGAAAAAAATCAATGCCCCGTTCAACTAACTCAGGGTTATTCAGTTTCGAACAAGCTTCCTCAGTACACCTCGTCCCTCCACTCTCTTCGTTCTATACAGGGTGTCCCTGGAAGTAATCAAATCTAATATGGGCGTGGGTAAAGCCATTTCCAAACTTTTTGATCCTGAGAATGTTGGTGAATTTTTTTACGGTTCAAAAGTTATGACCAACTTTTGTTATTTTCAATCACTTTGCATAGTGCTCAAAGAACAAAATCATTTAAAAAAACCTACCAGGAACTGTCAATTTAAGTTTTTAAACAGCCCTGATAGTTTTTTTTAATGATTTTTTTCTTTGAGAACGAAACGATGAAAAAAATTGGTCACAACTTTTGAACCGTAAAATAATTCTCAATCATCAATCATTCTCAGGACCAAAAAGTTTGGAAATGACCTTGCCCACGCCCCTATTCGATTTGATCCATACTTCCAGGGACACCCTGTATTCGTGTATTTGTCAGACATTGCGTTGTCTATCAATCAAAAATCTAATATGTTTAATTTCTACTTTCTAACTTAATCTTCAAGGAAATCTGAATTAGAATACTGAACACGCACGAGGAAGCGCCGTAATTAATGTGCATTTCAAGTCATAAAATACTGATAAAATTGAAACTGTTTATTGCCAACTTCCACGGTATTCGGATTATGATGAAAGATAAATTATTCGTACATTCATACAAAATATATTAAGACATTTACTGCGGGAAGCTCCTCAACAAACTTTCAATATATGCGTTACCAGATTGTAGCGACTCACTTTGTACAAACGCCAGCACATCAAGCTACCAATTTGGAAAAAAATTGAATATAATCTGCATTAAGTAGTTGTACGTCTAAACCTGCTGTCGCAGATAAATCCGATATTTTTTTATGTTAAAAATAATGCGAAAGCTTTGCCAGGTCAATAACCCCAACTTTCAGTGCGGTACCAGGTTTCTGATACCAGTTTTAATAGACCTGGTACCCGCACTTGTAATAACAAATTACGTTCTATCGAAGCCAGGTGTAACCGACCTGGTATACTTAAGTTTTTACATAAATCTAAAGTCTATTTTTTAATCTCGGAGACTAAATTGACAAGTACAAAAGGCAAAGTGACATAAATTTAAATAGCATTTATGTCAGTTTTGACATTTTCACTTATCAATTTAATCTCCGAGATTATAAAACAGACTATAGTTATAATTGACGAGACAAAAATATATTTGTCTCATTTCTGTGCCTTTTATTTCCTAAGATATAGCTCCCGCACCAGCGGTTTTGTCTTTTTCGTCCCCGCATTGAATGCAAGGTACACGCGGCGTACCTTGCATTCAATGCGGGGACGAAAAAGGTACGTGTACCACTTCTCAAGTATCTGGTAACGCAGTGAACTGGTTAATCTATACTAATACGAGTATTATAAAGAGGAAAGATTTGTATGTATGTTTGTAACAAATTGGCTCAAAAAATTCTGGACCGATTTTAAAAATTCTTTCACCATTTGAATGCTACATTATCACTGATTAATATAAGCATTTTTTTCTTTTTTTTTTCCACCCGTGCGAAGCCGGAACGGGCTGCTAAGTAGTATAAAATAATTTAAGTTTACTGTATTAAAGAGAATGGACTAAGCTAGCCCAAGAGTGTTTTGGGACGAAGTTGCGGTAGGAGGTGACTGATAGAAATCGTCACGTAAGGAAAAAGCGTTATGTTCTCTCCATGCGACTTTTTCTCTCTCGTGTCATGTTTATTACGGTCTCGAATCATATTTTAATCAGCATACTCGTACTATCTGATACTGACCTGCAAATTACGAAAAAACGTAAGAAAATTTGAATACCGCGGGCTACTAGCTCTCAAAACGTTGAAGGAAAACATCGTGAGGAAACCGGTATGTCCTAGAACTAAAAATTCGAAGACATGTGACATCTACCAACACGCACTGAGCCCGCGTGGTGGATTGCTCACTCTCACAGATAAGAGGCTTATGGTTTTTCAAGATAATTAGTGTTGAGATTGTGAGTTTGTTACTTTAATAAATAATAGCCTCCCCAACCGATTTCGGTCACAGTGGCCAATCTCAACGGAGATTAACCAGGTACGCAGGAGATGTTATAGTGCACAAGTGTGCGCGCAGACACAGGTGCACTCCCTCTTCCCTCACTCTCATAGTCCGATGGGACGGCAATCCGACACGACCGGAGAGAGATCAGGCGCAGGACCAACGGCCAACGTGCTTTCCGAGGCACGGGGGTATCACACCACCAACATCTAAACTCCGGACTGTTACTAAGAAATTTCTAATAGAAAAACTCAACAACACCCGCTGAACTTACATGGCCACCTTGTACCTATGCAAATGGACCTCATATCAGGGTGCAATCTTTTAATTTAGGTCCTGGGGAATCAAAATCCCGGAAAAGATCTCCATATTGAATTTCCTTTCTGAATTTAGAGTCGTTGCATTTCTTTATTATTTGTTGTATTGAAATCAACGGGGTAATTGCGTAACACTCTATTAGTAGGCTTTCATTTTGACAGTTCAACAACATTCATTGCGTTACTTTCGTTGTTGAGTAGATTAATTTTTCAATCACATGTAGCAATGGATTAGCAATATCTTTCAAAATAATTCAGATTGTGAATGGTAGTGTTTTATGCAATTAGGGCGCAGCTTAGTTTTTTTAGTGTGTACGAGGCAACAATTTAACAAACTCACTCATCATAGCTAGTGAGATTAAAAGCTAAAAAATTAACAAATATTCATAAAACATGGTATGGCTAGCTTCAAGTATTACTTAGTCAAAACTTTCTACACTAATCTTTTGTTATGTTAATTTCTGTAAAAGAAATTAGTTCCTGTCATCAGTCAGAATAATGAATAACCATCCGTTAGCGGCAATAGCTCAACAGTTATGTTATGACGTCAGACTTAGCGAGTGAGAGGTCGCTCGTTGCATTTTTGACGTCAATGTCTTAAGCCTAAGAATTTCTGTATCAATAATCTCCAAAACTTTTATAACTACATATTATGTACTACTATTTTTTAAAATACATTGTTTTTACATTCTGCGACAAATGTACCTAACTCACACACTTTTTAAAATACTAGTAAAATTTTACAATCTTTGTAAATATGTGAGCACCATGTATCTATCACATAATTGATTTACCAGTCTGTTGTATTTTTAATTCTTTTTACCATTTGTGGTAGACTAAATTTTATTTAGGTGCATCGTCTTCACATATAATTATATAATGGATGTATACAAAAACATGTAAAACATTTTAAAAGAATAACGCTGGAGTTTCTTGCCCATTCTTGTCCAAACGAAAACTACATTTTGGAAGGGGCGACTAGAATCAATTCTATTTTTTAAATTTAATTTTTTACGTTCAAAAGTGCCTTATAAGTGCCTATTTGAAATAAATGATTTGACGACTTTGACTTTATACAAGGTTATTGGAATAGCACCAACAACCTCTTAAGATGTCATTGTACTCATTATTATGAGCAACTTTTACTATGTGACCATACCAGAAATCGCGAATAAAAAATCAACTGTTCCCTACATTTTGACGAGTTATACGAACATAAATGTAGGGAACAGCTGATTTTTGTTTCGCGATTTCTGGTTTGGTCCCATAGTAACAGTTGTTCATAATGATGAGTAGAATGACCTCTTAAGAGGTTGTTGGTGTTTTTCCAATAACCCTGTATATTTAAATTACGCTTTGATTTATATAATATGATCAGCCTATAATGTTCCCACTGCTGGACACAGGCCTCCTCTCTGTGAGAGGGAGTGGGCCGTAATCCACCACGCGGGCCCAGTGCGGTTTAGTAGATGTCACATGTCTTCGAATTTTTGGTTCCAGGGCATGCCGATTTCCTCACGATGTTTTCCTTCACCGCGTGATTTGAGATCATTAAATTAGCTTTCTCATTGTTGTTAATTATAATTTCTTTTTTATATTCCACGCCATACAATTTTATTGTCAATTTATTCAAATTGCTAATCAAACAGCAGTTGGCGTTAAATCTAATATTAAAAGTCATCCGGCCAATTAGATTGACAGTATTTTGTAATATCTAACTTGATTTAAGAGAGTGTATATTTTGGAACGGGCAACTATAGTCCGGCCGTTTCCGTATTTTCGTTAATTGACACCGACTTCCGAAGTTATTTTTCACATTGTTGTGTTTTTTTTTTTAAATCGGTTGTTGTTTTTGCAAATAAGTTTTTATTTTTCACTTTGTATTTGTACCTACCCCACAAAAATTCTATTAACACTACTTGCTATGTAAATATCAGTGTCAGGAAGTTATTAAAACATCATCATCAATATAAACTAAGTAATATTCTAAAGGCGAAAGTTTGTGAGTGTGTTTGTATGTTTGTTACTTCTTCACGCACAAACGGCTGAACGGATTTGGATGTTTGGCACACAGATAGTTTATAACTAGGATTAATTTATGCGGGTGAATACGAGGGGTGCAGGTATAAATGGTTGGTCTGTCTATCTGAATGCGAAAAACTAAAAAACTACCGAACGGATTGCCATACGGTTTCCATCAATACACGGAGTGATTCATGAAGAAGGTTTCAGTGCATAATTCACTAAGGTTTTATGTAAATTGGCTGAAATATGACGATAATTGTTGAAGATGTCGGAAAATATCATGCCAACTGCGATCTTTACTGGCGTGCGCCGCGTAAACCAATACAGTTATATGAAAACAATGTAGGTAATTCCGAAATGATTCTTCTTAAAAATATCTATTAAATGTACTATTACGATTCCGTGGGATAATTTCCGACATCAACACGGTCGTAGCTGCGGGCAAAAGCGAGTGAAGAATAAAATAAATAAATATACACTTTGTCGAACTCCGAACCTAGTCGCGCTTGCCACCACTTCACCAACGAGGCAGTTTTCTTAGTTTGATTAATAAATAATTGTCGCTCACTTTCTACCTAAAATATGCGATCGCTATCAAATAACAGCTGATTGATGGCCGATATTCTTCCGGTTCAAGGTCACAGCAATATTAGTTAACGTCAAATGACCTTACCGTTATATCATCAAGGTGTGAGAGTATTTGGAAGCTTTCTTCTTGATTTTTTCTGGCTTTGTGGCTTATCTTCTAATATATAAAATTCTCGTGTCACAGTGTTAGTTACCATACTCCTCCGAAACGGCTGGACCGATTTGTTTGAAAATTTGTGTGCATATCGGGTAGGTCTGAGAATCGGCCAACATCTATTTTTCATACCCCATTTTTTTTTTGAAAAGCTACCTTTGCGGGGTCAGCTAGTCTAATATATAAAATTCTCGTGTCACAGTGTTAGTTACCATACTCCTCCGAAACGGCTGGACCGATTTGTATGAAATTTTGTGTGCATATCGGATAGGTCTGAGAATCGGCTACTATCTATTTTTTTTTGCAAAACGACGTTTCCGGGGTCAGCTAGTAAGCTATAAAAACTATATTCAAGGGACCATTTATAAAATATAAAATTTTGTATTTAATGTTTTAATATGCCTCGGTAAGTCGGTATCTATACTAATATTATAAAGCTAATAATGAGTTTGTTTGTTTGGTTGAACGCGTTAATCTCAGGAACTTGGTTGGAATTTAAAAATCTTTTTGTGTTGGATAGTCCATTTATCCAGGAAAGCTATAGGCTAAATAACATTGCACTACGACTAATAGGAGAGGAGCATTAATGAAAAATGTTGCAAAAACGGGAAAAATATTCCTTTTGAGAGTTTCCCTTGCGTATGCTGCGTAAACGATTAGAGTTACGCAAAAATCATGTATGACGGAATTGTTCCCCTTTGAAAGTTCTAAAAGATTCGCGACAGCATATGTCTATCTTTTAATACCTTTTTTAATCAAATTTGTCTTAAAATAATGTATTATTTGCGAAGGTGTTTTTATAAACATGATATTTAATCCTTATCAAAATAAATACGTTATTCATCACAAGTATTTAATTTTGATTTCATCATTTGATTTCAATTAATATCTTAGGAGATATCATAGTTTTAAAATAATACTAATAATATAGCTGAAGAGTTTGTTTGTTTGAAAGCTCTAATCTCTGGAAGTATCGGTCGGATTTATTGAAATCTTTTCCATTTGATAGCCCAATTCTTGAGGAAGGCTATATACTGTTAAACATCACGCTAGGATCCTCAGGAATTGAGCAATAAGTAAAAAAGTCAAAAGTTTTCGCTGAGCGAAAAGGAAGTAAGGCTGTGTCCCCAGTAGGCAAACTGTTAGCAGCCGACTGAGTGAGTATAGTGAGCGTGAAGTGAGTGAAGTGAGCGTAAAATGAGCGCAAAACTAGCAAACTATGGACACTCCATTTCAAATATATGGGAGGGCGTACTAAACCGATACGCCGCAAACTCAGCCGGCCGCTAACAGTTTGCCTACTGGGAACACAGCCTTATAGCGCTGGCAGGCGATGCGATGCGACAGGGTGAGTCGGGGGAGCAAAAAATTTCATGCGGGCGAAGTCGCGGGCAGAAGCTAGTTTTATTATAAATGCGCACAAACATTGCTAGGCAGTTATTATTGAACTTAGCTAGCGTATGTAAATCATTCAACACTAATATAAGGGGATCTCGTCTGTTCCGAGGATTCACTTCATTTGCAGTCTTAAATAATTGTTTATTTTTATGTCCAGCTGTGGACGTCTTTGGGCTGAAATGATGATGACGTAACCTTACGGTTATAAGAAGTGAGATATTTGAAAGCTTTCTTCTTTGTTGTTTGTAGATATTTTTTATAATTACATTGCTCATTCAACTATTTTTTTTACACTAGCTACTAAATCATATAACTAATTAACCAACTTTGCAGTTAAAAAAAACGAGAGGACTTTCTTCTTGATTTGAAACGGTATAATTTGGTGTTGTAGCTCCGTGTGTACTTAAAAAAATGTTGACGAGTCATTAAAACAAATTGCTAACTAAAACCTCTTCTTTCGTGTCAACACGAGGTGTTCAAAAATACCTCATTATAGTGGATTATGGATTAATCAATAAGGTTGGTAGCGGGCTGAAAGTTAAGTGTGTGGCCTACGTTTTTATGTACAGTCAGCCGCGGAGGCTTTTTTAAAGCAGCCCCCTATTTTTTTAATGTTATTTGAGAGTCAGTAATCTATAATAGTCTTCATATAATTTACATTTCATCGTGACTTAATAAGTTATTTACTTTAGTAAAATGTATTCTAAGTTGATTTTTCAGTGACCATTTGAAACAAAAAGTGTCCTAATAAGTTTTTGGTTGCAATGCAATTTGAACTTTTCGTTAAGACATCATAATCTTCATTATTCAGTTTGTTGTTCCATAACTTGAAAGTTATCTCAAATTCTTAATTCAACTAACTTTTACGTTGTTATTTATATATTAACTGAACTCATTAAACGAGTTTTACTTTTTGGTCTACTTACACTTTATAAAAGTGCCAACAAAAATTATGTTTTTGTTTACATTTTTTTCCCGACCAATTAATCATCAAAAAGGCTTCGATCCGTGGGTCGTTTTAGGAACTTCAACCAGAAAACTGCAGCTTCAACCCGTCCAGAGCGTGTAAGCACTTAATAACTCAAACCAGGCCACTGGACACGGTCAAAGCATCTTCGTTCTAACATTTCTCCGCATCTAACCAGATTAAACTAAACACGATTTCGAGGACCCTACACTCACCTGATGCCCGACGCCTTTCACTTTTCGATAAGAAATCACTTTCACTTAACAAAACTCAACTAGATCTAATATTAAAAACCCACTTAATTCAATTTTGCTTAAAATTACAACTAAAAAAGCGACCTCCTCCAATGAAATCCTCTTTGAAAATGACCGCGTTCGTGAAAATGTTCGATTTTTGAATTTGATTTGTTCTTTTTTTAACGCGCCGTGTTGTGGCGACGGTGGATGGTTGTATACTGCCAGTACTGCCTTGTTTTCTCGAAACCAGTCGCAGGCAAAGGCAGGCGGTCTGTCGGTCTCGCTGTCGCGATTATTATAGCCCTGGTTTTAAGGTGATATTTCACGTTTTCGCATCGTATCGGAAAGTATGTTGTTGTGGAAAAATTTAATAAATAGTGTCGAAGCGATGATTATTTGTTAGAGATCCGCTGATCGACTTTGTAATCGATTATAGCGATTGATTGCGACAGTTTTTAATCGGTGGACGTGACTTTTTCTTGGGAAGTTAATTTCTGTTATTTTATAGGAGGATATTGATAACTTTTAGTTTAATGAGCGTTATGATAGCTTAGTTCTAGAAAAACTACTTTCTTCTGATTCAAGTTTTACGTGAAATCTAAGGATGCATTCGTGAATGATCGTAGAACTTACATCTGAAAGAATATATCAGACTTTTTTTTCACTTAAGCAGCTGTTTTTTCCCCTTATTTTTTTTATCTTGTTATGCAAATGTGTACCCTCCAGGCACAAACATTTTCTAGTTCCGACAAATTCAGTTGATTCGTCATTGATTATTAATTTATAGTAGTCAGCATTAATCAAATTCTAAGAGAAATCAATCAATCAAAATTATACCTTTGGACAAAAAACCGCAACATATTATTGCTACCACACTTACGTTCGAAGAATTATTTATATTAATTGTGAATGGTGGGACTTGAGATGTGCATTTGGATTGAGTGATCTTTTTTTATTTCGTGATAAAATCTGATTGTACATTTAGTCAAAAATAGTCAAAACTCATAGCCCAAAGTAAAAAATTTGTCACTCTCAAGGATCTTCAGTTATTGCCCAAAATGTGGATCACTCAAATCAGACATTTTGCAAAAACGGCTATGAGCTAAATCTCAACAAAAACTTACTCTACTGACTAAGTTTATACCTCAAAAATTTGTTAACAAATTGTCACAATATTTTTTAAAACCATCAAGGCATTTGAAGCTACTTCCAGGTATTTAAGACAGTATCATTGGATCACTCAGTAAAGACACCATTTTGTCTGAGAGATCGTTGTAATAAGGTTTAGGTTGACTTTTTCTATACATCTTTTTTTTTAATCCTAAAATGTACGTTCCAAATATATTTGTACAATAAATATCATAACACAAATACCTTTTGTTAAAAAGTTATGAGTAATTAAATGTTTTCAAATTTGCTGAACTGAGTGATCCTTATGAATACTTATAGGTAACTACCTGTTTCGTATTGATTTACACAACTTACGATTAATTTTTGTACAACTTTATGACTAAAGTTTTACATAAAAATTATTTACATAGACGGCTTAGTTTACGAGATATTAGATTTTTAATTTTTTAAAGAAATTACGTCTTGTAGGGTACATATGATTTTAACTTTTAATGTATATATTTAAATGTTTCATATTTTATTGTTATTTGCTTAGTCGCACATTTCATTTAGTTTTGTACGACATTTAGAGCACATAAGTGAGCTTACGTGATAGTGACAGTATCAGTGATTTTCCTGTTTTATGCAAGAACAATGTAAGTACCGAACGTATTTATTTAGGGTCCGACGTCTCAAAATTTGCCAAAGATGTAAACAACAATAGCCGCTCGAAATTGTAATTTATTCGTGCGACGCAGCAAATAACAATAAAATATGAAACATTTAAATATATACATTAAAAGTTAAAATCATATGTACCCTACAACACTCAATTTCTTTAAAAAATTAAAAATCTAATATCTCGTAAACTAAGCCGTCTATGAAAATATTTTTTATGTAAAACTTTAGTCATAAAGTTGTACAAAAATTAATCGTAAGTTGTGTAAATCAATACGAAACAGGTAGTTACCTATAAGTATTCATAAGGATCACTCAGTTCAGCAAATTTAAAAACATTTAATTACTCATAACTTTTTAACAAAAGGTATTTGTGTTATGATATTTATTGTACAAATATATTCAGAACGTACATTTTAGGATTAATAAAAAAGATGTATAGAAAAAGTCAACCTAAGCCTCATTACAATGATCTCTGAGACAAAATGGTGTCTGTACTGAGTGATCTATAAAAATATAAAATATAAAAATATGAATATGAATATGATCCAATGATACTGTCATAGATACCTGGAAGTTGCTTTAAATGGTTTGATGGTTTTAAAAAATATTGTGACAATTTGTTAACAAATTTTTGAGGTATAAACTTAGTCAGTTGAGTAAGTTTTTGTTGAGATTTAGCTCATAGCCGTTTTTGCAAAATGTCCGATTTGAGTGATCCACATTTTGGGCAATAACTGATGACCCTTGAGAGTGACAAATTTTTTACTTTGGGCTATGAGTTTTGACTATTTTTGACTAAATGTACAATCAGATTTTGTCACGAAATAAAAAAAGATCACTCAATCCAAATGCACATGGACTAGGTGCTCGTGCATAACATCGTGCAAGACACAGGCCTCCTTTCTGTGAGAGGGAGTGGGCCGTAATCCACCACGCGGACCCAGTGCGGGTTGGTAGACGTCACATACACATACAGTCTTCGAATTTTTGGTTCTAGGACATGCCGGTTTTTTCACGATGTTTTCCTTCACCGTTTTTAGAGCAGTGGTGTTGAAATAGTTAGATGCTTGTGGTTAAATCGTAAATGGTCAAATAATAACCATATGGGTTGATCGAGCTGCGAGGTTCAGCTAAGCTTGCTGCGTTCTGTGCGTGGATCGGTAACCATACTAAGACAGACACACACACTTCCGACTTCGCCATTGTCTTGGAGATTACCGAGAGCTCCTGCGCATACACACCGATTCACAGCATGTTAAACACTTGGTGACCACAAGTAAAGCGCGCGTTTTTAAATACCCAGCCTTTCCATGTTTATGCTTACGTCGAAGGCACGCAGAAAATGCAAACTGTCCAATAAAATTGGCCATTAATCTTTACCGTTAGCCATTCGTAAGATACCTCGCACCTCTTTACGTGTTGTTGCTTGGTTTATTGGTCACATTTCTCTTGTTACCGCTAACTGGGATAATTTGCATGGTGTCTTTTGAGATAGCTAGCATAATCAGCTTTATAATATTCCAACTCCTGGGACCCAGGCCTCCTCTCCTCGAGAGGCGGTGGATTATAATCCACCACGCGGGCCCGGTTTATTCCCAGTCGTCCCGTCGTCCCCACCCCGTCGTCCCCACTAGGCACGAGTGGGAAAAATAGTTTCGTTCCTCCCCAGTGAAGACGATTGGAACTTTTTATTTCCCACTCGTTCCGCTATAGACCGACAGTCAAAATACAATAATCGGGATTTGAAGAAGAGATTTCACGGATTGTTAAAATGTGCCCAGTGGGGGACGATGGGGTGGGGACGATCGGGAATAAACCGCGGGCCTAGTGCGGGTTGCTAGATGTCACATGTCTTCGAATTTTTGGTTCTGCGTAGTATTCTTACGATGTTTTCCTTCACAGTTTTGAGAGCAGTGGTGATGAAAATATTTACACAAGTAAAGTGCTTGCCTGGGTTCTAAACTCACGACCTACAACTCGTAAATCAGGACCATATAGCTCATGTTGCAATGAAAAGATAAGTCAGAAAGACAGAGAATCAAAGTAGTCGATAGAGCCCAGAAAGTAAGCAAGCTGAAGTTGCAATAAGGCTGGCTATATTAATAGCCTCCCCGACCGATTTCGGTCACGGTAGCCATTCTCAACGGAGATTAGCCAGGTACGCAGGAGATATTATAGTGCACAAGTGTACGCGCAGACACAGGTGCACTCCCTCTTCCCTCACTCTCATAGTCCGATGGGATGGCAATCCGACACGACCGGAGAGAGATCAGGCGCAGGACCAACGGTTTAACGTGCTTTCCGAGGCACGGGCGTATTAAACCGCCAACTTCCAAACTCCGGACTGTTACTAAGAAATTCATAATGGGAAAACTCAATAACACTTTGTCCGACCCGGGAATCGAACCCAGGACCCCACGCTCAGCAGTCGCGCTTGCAACCACGAGACCAACGGGGCTGGCTATATTAAAGGTAGAAGCGATGACTAGGTTGGGTAGGAGACTAGGTGTAACAGTGGCGAAGGTACCATACAACTCGATTCCTGCCGGATTCCCTTCAAAAATTCAGAACACAACCACTCTATAGTCAATTCATCATTGAAATATAATGAAACGGTTTATTGAAATTTTTTTCTTGCTCCGGCTTACCTCTGTCATAAATTCAACCTTCGCCACTGAGGTGTAATAACAATTTTCACAGGGCAACTGGATGAGAGAAAGTGTGTGGATGTGGAGTTATGTCGCTAATTATGCTCTGCATCCTCCCCTCTGTGTTCCAAAACTTGCAGTCAAAGTGACCTCTGCGCTGACACAGACAACGCCGTGGAAATAGCTAAGTTTGGAGCCAACAAGATCTGAAATACAGTCATGCCAGCGACATGATGAGGAATAAGAACTGGATGAGAGAAAGAAGAAGATCTAGTGGGGGATCCATGGTGGAGGGGGTTCACGGGATTAGACTGCAATAACTCAAATGTTATGATGTAGTGTATTTAATTATAGACATTTTAGTTTACTGATTTGATGACTATGAGTTTTGTCAATCTTTGACTAATATAATATAGATACACGCAGTTTAATTTATTGTCGTATTGCCGACTCCACCTTGTATATGAAGCGGTATCTACAACGCGTCATACTGACGTCATGCAAAATCCTGCAACTCGCAGTTAGAGTTTACAGCGCAACTAGTATATTATATAACGGCCTGACATAAGTCAAAGGGCAGGTGCCCACCAGACACAACAGCCGTCTGGTCGGAGGATCCTCCCTTTTCTATGGAGGGTGAGTGAACTTTACACCCCGTTCCTCATATCTCTATGTATGTAGGTATTCGTAGTTTTTAGATACTATTACATGTTTTTTTCCTTTATCCTATGATGTCCCGGAGGGGCCCGTGGCTAAATAATAACAGCCGTACAGGTCGATCGATCAGGTTAAGCTGCGCTTGCCGCGGTTGTCTGTGGATGGGTGACCATCTTTACATACTGAGATCCCTCCGTGCCTCGGAAAGCACGTTATGCCGTTGGTCCTAGCTGTCATTCGTGGATCTTTGACAGTCGTTACGGGTAGTCACAAGTCCGAAAGTCTGACAACCAGTCTTACCAAGGGGTATATTACCCAGTAACTGGGTTGTGGAGGTCAAATGACTAAAATACTGGTATTCGACTGCATCCAGTTAGACTGGAAGCCGACCCCAACATAGTTGGGAAAAGGATAGGCAAATGATCCACGCGGACGGAAGTCGCGGGCAGATTCATCAATACACAGTAGGTACTATATTATTTTCTCAATAACCGTTCACCACCCACGATTCCGATATGACGAATCCTCGACACATGCCAATTCACGTCATAAGGTAAAAGCATGTAACAAAATAAATTCTCCCATACAATGTACTTACAATGTCCCACTGGTGGGCAAGGGTCTTCCCCATATTTCTCCACTTTGCTTTGTGCTGTGCCTTCTTCGTCCAATCGGTTAGAAACGAGTCCAAATCGTCACGTCAGCGTTTCTTAGACCTGCTTCGGTGAAGACGCCCGGCTTCAGCAGTGCGATTCAGTAACCATCTCACCGTGAAAACTTAGGTGAAGTGAGCGTGGAGTGAGCTGTCAGTGTCATCCTGATGCTAGGGATTGATACTCTTGACAGCTCACTCTAAGCTCACTTCACCTAACTTTTCACGGTGAGGTTATTACAGAATCGATCGGCAGGCACCCACTGTGTGACGATTTTGGCCTATCTGTCTGGATGTATCCTATAGGTTTACTTTTCATACAATAACGGTGGTGCTATCCTCTTTCACCACGCTAGGGTGCATTAACCTACATTTCTACCATATTATGACCTATCCACATTATAGTTCATGTAAACTCGAAAAAAGAAACAAAAAAACGTCGCCAAAACATAAAACCTTAAAAGTGAACCAGTTATAAAATAAAACAAGTTTGTAAATGTTCTCGAGTTAAGATGACGTCAGTGGCGCCGGCGCATCAAAAACGCGTTAGCAAAGTGAAAACAATTCACACGAATATGAGGACGTGTGGTTTGTGATGAATTTGATACTTGAAAGAAGATATGGAACGGGTTTTTGGTGTATATATTTGCATCTCTTTCTATCTATCTTTTGATACTAATAATGAAGTTGAAGAGTTTATTTGTTTGTTTAAACGCGCTAATCTCTGGAACTAGGTACCTGAAATTCTTATTGAATTGGTTAGCCTAATTCTTGAGGAAAGCTATAAGCTAAGCGAAAACGAATTAATAAAGCGGATAGGCGAATTTATTTATTTATTTATCTAGATATTTATTTCAGGCATCAAGGCCCATATAAACACATCATCACCTGTCTAGCCTTTTCCCAACTATGTTGGGGTCGGCTTCCAGTCTGACCTGATGCAGCTGAATACCAGTATTTTACATGGAGCGACTGCCTATCTGACCTCCACAACCCAGTTAATGGGTAATACGATACCCCTTGGTAAGACTGGTCGTCAGACTTTCGGACTCCTGACTACCCGCAACCACTGTCAAAGATCAAAGAATGACAGCCGGGACCAACGGCTTAACGTGCTTTCCGAGGCACGGAGGGGTCTCGGTAAGTAAAGATGGTCACCCATCCACAGGCCAACCGCGGCAAGCGTAGCTTGACCTGATCGATCGACCTATGCGGCTGTTATTATTTAGCCATGGGCCCCTCTCCCATATAAACACATACAATACAATATTACTAAAACTTAAAAATACTGTAAATACATACAACATTATAATTCCACTAAAACAACGAACGCACACGAAGTGCTGTGATATGATACGACGGGGTGGGTCGGTAGAGCAAGAAACGTCGCGGTAAGAAGCTAGTATAGGATAAAATCAAAATCGTAAATTCATTTATTCACTGAAATTATTCAGAAGAGTTTCTTATACAGGATGAAATTTTGATCACCGTTTTCGTCTAAAGAGGTCATTGTACTCATCATTATGAACAAATTTTACTATGTGACCATACGTGAAATCGTGAAAAAAAATCAGCGGTTCCCTACATTTATGTCCGCATAACTCGCCAAAATGCAGGGAACAACTGATTTTTTTTCACGATTTCAGGTTTGGCACCATAGTAAAAGTTGATGTATTGTTAGTAGCCAATTTTTTAATCACGTCTAAACTTGTCTATGGATTATCTAATTTGACGGGACTAAACTAATATTTACCTTCTGTCCTTTTCATATTGAAATAGAAAGAAAAAGATGCACTGAACTTAAATTTAGTTTAGTTTGTGAACAACAGAATCGGGGCCATTGTGTAATTTAAAAGAATTAAGCGGACAGACAGACACGGATAGTGAATTTATTGTATACAATGTATATAGTGGTATAGTATATTATGTATGTATAATGGTATATGACGTCATAATCATACAAAATACATTAGTGAAGTGAAAACGTTTCGCAGATGACGAAACTGAAATGTAATATTTATACAGGGTTACTTGTAATTCGACGTAAATCCGTCAGGAGCTGATAGGGGGGCCAAAATGCAATAAATTGAACCCCCCATATTTATAGCTGAAATTCAATAGTTTTCGAGATATCTGAATTTTAAGGGTTTTTCGATATAATTCCAAATAAACAAAAAACTACATATTGAATGGGTACCATTAAAAAAGATAATGTAACTGGCACTTCAATTAAGCTACGAACATAATTAAAAGTACTTAACTAACAAAATAATTAAAATTATGAGCCATTTAAAAATAATATCTTGCCAATATTTTCAATTTACGCTTCAAAAATATTTCCAACAACAAATTGAACCTTCTATATGTATACTCATAGCCGTGATTCAATAGTTTTCGAGATATTTGAAACATTTGAAGACATCACCTTTGTACCTATTTTTTTCTTCTCGTCTGTTTATATAATTATGTGTGTTGTTTAAATAAGTAAACGTCTCAATATTTCATTCAGAAAAACCATGGTATATGAGCAGCTAAATCGTAGATTTTGTACCTTTTTGAGAGAAAGAAAATGAACGCCATTATAAATCTCTAGAATCCCATAGAACCCAATCTTTCATTCGCAGATTACGTATGTAAATACCACTCATCAGCTGATGACGTCACCGGCGCCGGCGCATCCAAAGTGAAACTATACGAGAGAGATTGTTTATAATTTGGTGGAAGCGCTATAATTTGTGCTGTGTTGATTCGAGGAAGTTGAGTGGCTTTCCTGTTGCGAAATAAATATTATGGTGATTGTTATGTGCGCAAAAGGATGGATGTAGGACGGGCCTTTTTTCAGTGGTTGTGTAGCGTTGGTGCTCTGTGGTCATTTGTCACTTCAACGTAAAATGTCAGAAGATTTTCTAATGTAAATGGAAAATATATTTTTCCTTGCATAACTATATCGCATGAATATTAAAAATAAAGATAATTTTATTTGTCAAAACATGCAAATTAAGCATGCAGGTTGTTACAATATTAATATTTCATATATAAAATTTTCACCGTAAGGCGTACAAATTTATAATGCTTACATAAAATAAAAAAGTAAATTACAAAAAAAATGTTATAACCATTGGTAAGTCAGTAAAATAAATTAATCATAAAATGTCACAAAATTTGACTACAAATAAAATAAAATAAAAAATGCCAAATCGTGTCATTAAAAAGCCATTTTATATTATAATAACACTTATCTGTTAATAAATCTCGAATCAAATTTACCGGCAGTGCTTTATATGACTGTGGTATTTTATAATAAATTTTAGGAGCCATATAGAAAACGCTTTTTCCCATTAATTAATGCAGTCTTTTAGTTATGCGAACACAGTTGATTATTATGACGTCTTTTACGGGGGAAGGTGTCAGCTAATTATGGAAATAGATATTGATTTACCCCAACAAATGCCGCAATTTCAAAAATATACAGAGATGGTAGAGTTAATAATTTGTGTTGTTTAAGTAATGGCATAAAGCTGTCGGTCGACTTCAAATTGAAGATAGCACGAATGAATCTCTTTTGGGCCTTAAATGCAATTATATTATATTATTATTATTGCCCCCGAATAAAATACCAGACATTAAGAGTTAAGAGTAAACTAGTCGCGAGCTCGAACTCGCTGGTGGTCATGGTCAAAAAGCACGCTGTCTCGCCTGGCTTCGTATCTGACAGCACTAATATCAGTGATGAGCAGTTAAACGCTAGTCTACACGAACAACGTCTAGTTTTCACGTACAGAAACACCGTTCCGAACTGATAGACGCGTAAAAAGATTTGAAAAGTGTTTCGGAAAATCGAGTTTTATGAAAAAACCGCTGCATAAATCAATTACAAATAAAGTTTATTGATCTGTTCGATAACTGAGCTTTGTTGGTATGGACTTGGTTTTGAAGATTTTACAGTTCTTTTATCACTTATTGACACCCAAAGTTACGTTAAAAATAGCAAGAAAAACGAATCTTTGTTGGCTCATAACTTTTCAATTGCTTTTTATTTTACTATTCTGTACAGACACAATTAATAATAAGTCAAAACGATATCATGTTTAACTTTGGATGCACAATGTCAAACAGTGTAGTAATATTCTCCCGAAATTTCTGTAGAAAAAATATCGAAAAGTGGCACCTTAACTATATCTATTCCTTGTGTAGACTTTTAACAAATATAAATTTTGCAAGAAAAATACAAATAAGCGCAAGGTAAAAATAATATAATTTGTTAAAAAAAAATAATTATAATATAATTTGTTAAAATAAAATAATAATAATATAATTTGTTTGTTTTTTTTTGCGCTCTTCATATTTTGTATGCTTAAGAATGTGGACTTTGGTCATTAAACCAAATTATTAGTACATCGATATTTCATATGAGCAAATAAAAAGTAGGTCAGTAAATATAAACACCTAAAAAGAAACACTGAAAATCAATTAGCTAGTCCCATTACACCTATCTCACTTACAACTTGATGAGAGATGACGTCACCGGCGCCGGCGCATCCGAAGTGAAACTGTTCACGAGAGAGAAATTATAATTTGGTGAGTGAGTCGTCATTTTGTATGTTTTTATGGGTGTTTTGTTTGCGAAAACATTTTTTTTTGTTGATTCGTGATATTCTTTTGTTTGTTTTCCTTTGTGAAGTAAGGATATGCCAATAGACTGCTTCGTTGGTTTGGTTGTGACAAGCACGAAATTGGTGCCGATTTCCTTGTTCACAAACTAAACTAAATTTAAGTTCAGTGCATCTTTTTCTTTCTATTTAATTAAGAAAAGGATAGAAGATAAATTTTAGTTTTGTCCTGTCAAATTAACTTAATTGACGTAATTTTAGTAGGCAAGTTTTTAATCACGTCTAAATTTGTATGCAGTAGTGTTAGGTGCTGATTAATTTGACAGGACTAAAATTTGTCTTCTGTCCTTTTCTTAATGAGATAGAAAGAAAAGGATGCACTGAATTTAAATTTAGTTTAGTTTGTGAACAAGGGAATCGGCGCCATTGACTTACTGGACACAGGATCATTCCTGGGTTCGATTGCCAGTTTACCAGACCGGGGTCTATATTTGCGCCTGATTTATTCAATCATAACAGGCTCGTCTTCTATTACAAGATAAATAATGATTATTCCTGTTCGAACTATACAAGTGCACCTAAGGATAATCCTCAGTTGGTGCAGGACTAGTGTTGATATTAACAGTTTTATATTTATTTAAATAAAATGGCAAATTAGTGCGACTTCTGCTGTTGCAAACTAGATGACTTAGGGCTGATATTTCAATCATTTGATAACTTCATTCAGAGGACTAATTTTGAAAGGACAATGCCAGATCCTGCCACAGCAATTTACAGAAAATGTAAATTAATGAAAATAATTGTAATGAGCATAGGACCTTATCATAAATAGTTTCTCTTTAGGACCTGCGGATTACAAAGCAATGTTATATGGAATTCAACCCCTGAAATTCCTTTTTTCTATTTCAGAAACCGCCAGTTCTACAGGCATTAGGAAAAATGTTTAGTTATCAGGAATACAAAAGCAATAAGATGCTGCATATTGCATGGTTGTAAATGAATAATTGTATTGAACGGGGCAAAGTTCTATAGAGTTTCTGGCATTGTCCTTTGACAGTTATTTCATACAAATTATTTCATATTTTGTATTATTTCATATTAATTCCTGAAATGATGAAATTTCCTGAAATGATGAAATTTCCTGATTATTTTCTTATGTGCCACAAATGGCACGCGTGCCATTTGTTCGCCATACCTGAGTATAGCATACTCAGTCACGAAAAATAATAATAAGCTAGTTTCCACCATCAATAAATTGAAAAGCTATTTACTCCGTCAGCTTAGAGTATTGGAAAATAATGGACACTTATACTTGTTTTTGTAAATCAATGAATATTGACAAACATAAAACGCATCAAAACTCGGGAGTGGGGGCTCGTGACGTTAGAACTCACTAAAAATTATACCAAGGTGTGAGGTATTGAGAATTTTAAAAGCGTCGTATCTTCGTCAATTTTGGTTTACGTAACAAAAGAAAAAATACGGGTCAAATATTTTTGGATAATTTAACTGAAGGACTAATTAGATTTTGAATTTATTGATGGTGGAAACTAGCCTATTATGAAAATAGTGTTCATACTAAAGACATCAACGCATTTATGTATGCGTTGATGTCTTTTGTATGAAGTTTACTTGATATAGCAAAATGACGTCAAATTCGTTGTATAGACGCCAGCACATCAAGCTACCCGAAACTGTAAAATTTTCCCAATCAACTTTGAACTTTATACTTTAGCGATAAAGTTGTAAAATCTATTAAAGAAAGACAGATTGTAGTAGCTTGATGTGCTGGCGTCTGTATTTTTTTTTTTGGCTTTCGATTTAGTCTATGCCCTGTGGTGGTCTACCGTAGTGGATCTCTGCGGAACAAATATCCTAACCCTACTGGTTTTAGTGAAACTAAAGATAAACCGTTTCAAAAACTGTATGCATATAATGTTTCAAGTTTCAATTAAACCAACACTACATATATTGTTTAGTAGTAGAAGTATAATCTGAATAAATGTTTCAACTTCTGTGACACAGTCCTCGTCTCTGTGAGAGGGAGTGGGCCGTAATCCACCACGCGGACCCAGTGCGGTGACATATTTTCGAATTTTTAGCGATTATGGTTAGGCTACAAATAATTTCAAAAATCAAAATCAAAAGTCATTTATTCAAACCAGGCTGAGAATCAGCACTTTTCGAACGTCAAAAATTACAAAAGACAGTCCCCCAAAACGCCCGCCCTTCACCATTTCCTAGTGCTTTCGCTGGGGAGAAGAAGTGGCGCAACAAACTCCCCAGCAGGTAAAATCTGAGTCTCTTTTGGTCTTTTGTAAGTTTACTGGTCCTTTGACAATTTATCATTATTTTTGCAAATTACTTAAAACGATACAATATAATAGACTACATTCGTTGTAAGCCTTAACATAATCAGCCTCAGTCTCCACTGCTGGACACAGGCCTCCTTTTTGTGAGAGAGAGTGGGCCATAATCCACAATGCGGGCCCAGTGCGAGTTGGTAAATGTCACATGTCCTCGAATTTTTGGTTCTAGGATATGCCGGTTTCCTCACGATGTTTTCCTTCACCGTTTTGAGATCAGTGGTAGTGAAGTTATTTACACGAAGTAAAGGGCCTGCCTTTTTTTTTTTTGTGGATGGGAAATCATCAAATGTCCCGTCCCGCTCAGGGTGGAGCAGAAGGGAGTGTCAGACTCTTACTGACTAAAACCCACCCGTGTTCCTTCCTTAGCCCTTTGTGTTCCGGGGTAGCGGTAACCCTTTCGGACAATCCCGCTGCCCAAATCACCTGCCTGGGTTCGAACTCACGGCCTGGAAAGTCAGAGCCATTAACCACTGCTCTATTGGACCATCTTATTTACATTTTCATAACTTTATTTGTTTTCCGTAATATAACGTGTACGAGTGTTACAATGGCTTAAAGCTAAGGTACAATTACGGACTCCGTAGGGCACAGCAAAAAGTATAAAATAAAATCTTAAAATAAAAAATACAATTAGGAAAACAAATTATCAATTTATTAAAAATAGATAACAGTTGTCTACGAGCGGGTGTTTTTCCGGACGCACTTAAAAAAGCAATTGTGCACCCCATTCACAAGGGTGGGAGCAGAAGCTGTGTCAACAACTACAGACCTATTTCCGTTTTGACTGCTCTGTCCAAGGTTCTGGAAAGGATTCTTAGTAACCGGCTTAAGAACTTCTTGGAAAGATACAAGATCATAGCAGATAATCAGTATGGTTTCCGTTCCGGTGTATCGACTGAAGATGCAGTACTAGATTTGACGCAGTTGGTTGCTGGGAATCTCGATAGGAAAACCAAATGTCTAGGAATATTTCTTGATCTTTCAAAGGCATTCGACACAGTTTCTGTTCCCATACTTGTTGCCAAATTAGAACTGCTTGGTGTAAGAGGTATCGCACTGCAAATTTTCAAAGATTATCTGACCAACCGTACCCAAAGAACCAAAATTGATAATCATTTTAGTGATGAAGAAACCTTGTCCTACGGAGTGCCCCAAGGTAGCATTTTGGGTCCTATTTTGTTTCAGATATATGTAAATGACTTATGCAGAATGTCCCTCCCCAACTCGAAGATCTTTGTATATGCCGATGACACCGTGGTTATAGTTGACGGGTCAACATGGGACAGTGTTAAAAGTAGCGCGGAATTTGCACTACGTGAAATAATAAAATGGCTCAACTTAAACCTCCTTACCCTAAACTGTAACAAGACATCATATATTCCATTCGCCATTCGTCAGAACACCGCACCGGACCGCACCCTCTCGATAATAGCGCACACTTGCTCACAATTGTCATCTTCATGCCAATGTCCAACACTCACGCGTACAGATCACGTCAAATACCTTGGTGTTCAAATAGATGCCGGATTACGCTGGAATAAACACATTGATGCCCTAACCTCGAGAACGCTGAGACTAATACATATTTTCAAGTCACTTAGAGTTTCTGCAAACCTTGATACTCTGAAAATGGTATTTTATGCTCTGTGTCAGACCGTTCTTGGATACTGCATCAGTGTGTGGGGCGGTGCAGCTAAAACTGTTTTTCTTAGAGTGGAGAGAGCCCAAAGAACAATACTAAAAGTGATGCTACGAAAACCTTATCGGTATCCAACAACTCAACTCTACTCAGATTGTAAGGTACTAACAGTTCGTCAGCTCTTCGTGTTGCAATCCATTCTCAGAAGACACTCCAGTGTCCCACCGTCTGATCCCAACAAACGTATTAATATTCCCCCAGGTACACGACATAAAACCGCTTTTGCCGAACACCAATACTTCACATTAAGTACACTAATCTACAAGAAAATTCATAAAGAACTAAATATACTCGATTGCAATAAGTTTAAATTAAAAGCTAAGGTGATGGAATGGCTACTTCAACAGGACTATACACAAACCGAATCAATACTAAAATACATTGCCTAATATTGCACATATATATATATTGGGACGTCAATTAAACACGGAGATGGATAGCTGACTGGTTTATTCATATAAGCGCATACCCACATTACAGAATAATAACAGTAGACACAAATACCTTACACTTTTCCCCCCTTTCGAATCAATCTTAACTTATCAGAACTAATACTTAACTAACAGGAAATACCATACCAAGGATATAAAAAACAAACAACTAAATACAACTCTAATACTAGGTACTATAACTATTTAGACGCATTGTCTTTATTAACGGCGCGTACGTGCGCACGTATTGCTCGGGCCGAGGCCCCCGGCGGCGGCGGTGGCGGGGAGCGAGGCGCCGCCGATGCGGCCGGGCTCGCTAGGCCTGCGCTACCCGCCTCCATCACCAGCTCACTGGATGTCTCTGATGCATCCTCGAAAGCCTCATCGTCATGATCCTTACTCTCCCCCTTGTGTGTACCGATGCTCGCTCGCGATAGTGTTAATCGCGACTTGTCCCCAACTGGAATTATTTGGTCTCGGTGTCGGCGCCACTCGACACCGTTTCCCATGTCAATGCGGTACGACACCGGTCCCGTACTTTTAGACACAGTTCCCGTGGACCATTTATTTGAGTTCGAGGTGTAATCGCGCGCGAGTACCGGTTCTCCTACCCGGATTGGGGGCTGGGGCGTGCCTCCTGCATGAGCTACCTGACGTTGCTGAGCCGTGCGCGCCACTTGCGCGACGTCTGGTCGTAACGCATCCAGTCGTGTCCGCATCCGACGCCCGGTTAGCAATACTGCCGGTGGCACGCCCGTCGTAGCATGCTCACAGTTGCGGTAATTAAATAAAAAAATATTTAATGCTTGTAGCACATTTTCGCCACTAATAACTGCCCTTTTTATTGCTTTTTTAACCGTCTTTACCGCATTTTCAGCGGCGCCATTACCCTGTGGCCTATAAGGCGCCGTTGTCACATGTGCAATACAATTGTGTTTGCAATAATTTTTAAATTCTATTCATTGGAATGGTGGTCCGTTATCCGTAACGAGTTGCGATGGTAAACCAAACCTACTAAAAACTGTAATTAAAGCTGTGATTGTTGACTGTGTATCAGTACGAACCATAGGAAGTGCCTCAATCCACTTCGAATGCGCGTCGACTATAATTAGGTATTTTCTCCCCGAATACTCCGCAAAATCCGCATGTAAGCGTTGCCATGGAAACAAAGGAAATTCCCACGGATGCAGGACAGCACGTGGCGCTGCATCCCGCACCCTCCGACACGGCTCACACGAACGACACATTACTTCAAGGTCAATATCTAAGGTAGGCCAGTAAACATAATTGCGTGATAAGCTTTTCATTTTTCTAACTCCTAAATGACCTTGATGAATTTCTTCTAGAATTTTAGTTTGTAGTGGTTTTGGTATTATAATTCGATATTTATAAATTAAACAACCAAAATCCATTGTAATGTCGCTTTTTCGTGCAAAATATGGTTTTTCTTCATCGCAACTAGGTACGGATGGCCATCCAAATTTCACAAATCCCAATATTCGCGATAATATTGCATCTTTATTCGTTTCCTTACGTACGTCATGGAAATTAACTGGCATACATTGATGTACTAAGTTAACATAACTTATTGATTCGGTGGGACGGCGCTCCTGTGCTAATGGTAAACGTGACAACGCGTCCGCTGCTCCATTTTGCTTTTAGGTTATATATTTTATCGTAAAATCATATGCGGCTAATCGTGCAGCCCAGCGTTGTAAGCGACTGGCGGCAGTTTGGGGTATACCCATTTTTGCTCCGAAAATGTAGCTTAAAGGCTGATGATCTGTACGTAATTCAAATTTTCTACCATACAAATATTGATGGTGTCGAGTGACGCCATAAAATATTGCCAGAGCCTCCTTATCAATCTGACTGTAATTGCGCTCCGCGTCATTGAGTGTGCGCGAAACACAACTGACCGGTCGCTCACTGCCGTCAGGGAAACGATGCGCCAATACTGCGCCCAACCCGTACGCGCTGCTGTCTACCGATAGCACTAAGGGCCGCCCCTCCTCATAATGTGCGAGTACCCTCTCACTTGATAGGACTCGCTTCGCTTCCTTAAAAGCCTCATCGCACTCATTACTCCAATTCCAACTGACTCCCTTTTTTAAAAGTTCATGCAACGGATGTAATAAAATACTTAATTTGGGAATAAATTTCCCATAGTAATTAAGTAAACCTAGGAAGCTTCTTAACTGTGTGATATCGATAGGTGTCGGTGCCTTCACAATAGCCTCCACCTTCTGGGGATCCGGGCGCAAACCACTTTGGTCAATAATAAACCCTAAATATTTAACGCTCGCTTGTAGAAAACAACATTTGCTTAGTTTAACGGTCAAACCCATATCTCTTAATCTAACCAGAACTTGTCTTAAGTTAACCAAATGTTCTGGTCTCGAAGCCCCCGTCACACAAATATCGTCAAGAAATACCACCGTGCCACGCACACCGCGCAATGTCTCCTCCATTAATTTTTGAAATTTTTCCGGAATGCAAGATAATCCGAAAGGCGTACGACGATAAACGAATGTACCGATGTGTGTAGTAATAGCTGTACACAGTTGTGAATCATCCTTCAACATCGTCTGTTGATATGCATGCGTTAAATCAATTTTGGTAAATTCCCTTCCCCCACTTAGGGTGGCAAACAACTCTTCGATGCGTGGGAGTGAGTAAAATTCACGTTTAAGTTTAGGATTGATAGTAACTTTATAATCGCCACATATTCGTATATCGCCGTTCGTCTTAATAACCGGCACGATGGGTGTGCCGTAGTCCGAGTGCTCGACCCGGTAGATGGTGCCCTCGGCCTCCAGCCGCTCGAGCTCGCGCTCCACACGCGCGCGCAATGCCAGCGGCACGGGGCGCGCCCGCACGTACACTGGCTCATTATTTGTCAGTTGCAATTGGAGCAATTTTTTACATTTTCCTAATTGATCAGTAAAAACCTCGGGGAATTCGGTAGCTAACTTACTAATACATGGATCAGCAATGATATCATTAAAATTAATTTGTTTGATATTGAGGGACTTTAACCAATCCCTGCCCAATAGTGGGCGTCCACCATTTTTAATAACATAACAAGACAAATTGTTTGCCGTAACATTACCTAATTTAACATTGACCAATATGTAACCTAATGACTCAATCTGCGTACCTGAATAGCACCGTAACATAAGATTATCCGAGTGAATTGTTTTATTTGGAAACATCTGCTTTTTAAAATCTTCACTAATCGCTGAAATGCGGCTACCAGTATCGACTTCACATTTAATTTCGTAACTGTCTATGTTCACGTTAATAAAGTAAGGTTTGTTACCTTTAGACGCCAGTTCGATGCTAAACAAATCCTCGTCCTCCGAGTTATCACTTACGTAGTTTTGCCTACCAGAGCGACCACTACCAAGCACTTCTTTGCACATCACTTTCAAATGTCCACGTTGGTTACACTCATCGCAGTTGTAATTGATGTAACGGCATCTTTCCGGCCGATGCGCCTTTCCACACCGCCAGCACTGTTGAGTCGACGCGGCCCGCGCCGGCGCCGCAGGGATGCGCCCAATCGACGCCGCGCCGGTAGCCCTAGCGCCTGAGCTGCGTCCCGGCCGGCGCGCGCCCCCGCCACGTGCGCGGCCCGCGTCGGTCCTGTGCAGGCCTTCACCCGCGTCGCCGCCTGCACCTGAGGCCGTGGCTGCGGCGGTTGCCGCGCTCACCTCCGCGTGCCTCTCTGCGGCCAGAGCCAGCTCCACCGCCTCCTTGTATTTAATATTTTTCTCAGCAAATATACGCGATCGCATCGCGCTGTTAGCTAGTCCCGAAACAAATTGGTCGCGAAGGTTTTCTTCGAGCATTGTACCAAAGTTACACGTGGTCGCGAGATGTTTCAAATCTTGGAGATAGTCCGTCATGGATTCCCCAACACGCTGTCTACGTAAGCGAAACATGTGCCGCTCGGCAATCTCAGATCTCTGTGGTTCTAGGTGATCGGTCACCAAACGTACCAGTTGGTCAAATGTCTTCGTCTCTGGATCCGCCGGAGCACACAGATCGCACATTAACGAGTAAGTAGTTTCACCCACAACCGTAATTAGCAACGGCACACACAAGTTATCTTTTATCTCATTTAGTAATATGTATTGTTTGACACGGCGAATATATGACGGCACTGCTTCGAATTGATGTCAAATGGTTCTAGTCGACCGATCGGCATTGTTAATAATAATTTTACACGCAATTGGAATTCGAATTTCTCGTCGCCAAATGGGACGTCAATTAAACACGGAGATGGATAGCTGACTGGTTTATTCATATAAGCGCATACCCACATTACAGAATAATAACAGTAGACACAAATACCTTACATATATATATATATATATATATTTTTTTTTAAAGTCATATAACACCTCACACTCACTGCTCTCATACAAAAACTCACTACACATTTATCACAAACACACCCTCACACACATTCACACATTCATATTATATAGGTATAAATTGTTATTTTATAGTTATACTATTTTTCCTTTTTCTATTTCCATATAATATAATATAATATGTTAAAAAGTAAAAGTAATCTGATTGTTTACACGAATAATATCTGGCACAGTCCGCAGTTGTATAATCCCTATTTTTTAAGTAACCTCTCAGCTGAACACTACCTCTTAAGATACAGGTTATCCTAGTTTAAGAGGCAGGGCTCACAAAATCTGTATACAGACTTCTGCAGCGTAGTTAGCATCTAGCAAATCAGTGTATACTTATGTATGTTTTCGTTGTGACAATAAACTATTATTATTATTATTATTATTTATGATTTATTTTATATATCTCGGGACCATGGGGTCCCGGTCCTTTGGAAGGCGTACGAGGGGCCGAAGCCAACTCGCAGAGGCCCCTTAGAAAATTTTAATGAAATGTGGCACCAACCGACGATTATCCCTATATGCACTATGAAAGTGCACCCAAGGACAACCCTCGGGTGGTGTAGGACTATTGCAGTATTGGAAAAATAAAAAGTTGTACTATGGGTTTTCGAGGTTAAAGTGGATTGGTTACCAAGAACTATGGAAGAACTATGGCCCCTGCCTGATCAATGTTTTATATATACACGGATAAAATGGCAGGGGGTAACTTGCACACTCAATAATGGGCCCCCGAGAACTGTCGCTAGCACATAGTGACGTAGTGACAAGGGGGCAACATGTCCTGAGGTGCTTGAGGAGTGGAGAGGTATTCCACGGCTTTCAGAACAATCCCAGAGCCCGGAAGATGGTCAAGATCCCTACGAGCACTTACTGGAATACTTCCTTCCCCCGAGCACGTTTGCTCTTGCGAATCTCCACTCAAGCCGGCCAATAAAGGCAAGAATGAGGTGGGAGCTGTGTTCCTCATCAGTGTTCACTCCAGCCAGCCAATTAAGGCAAGCCAGAGGTGAGGAACAAGACTACTCCCAGGAGATAGGGTCCGTGGGGTCGCTACTGCCCAACAGCTCGCCACATGCTGCCCTGCGGGTTTCTGTATCTCTCTTGGTCTGGCTCCTCATCTTAGACCTGTTCCGGCAAAGTAAACTCTTCCGGCACAGGCCTAGAGTTCGGAGCGCGCAAGCCCCACCACGACGTCAACGTAGAGATACGACGATGGGGTCATTATTATTATTATTATTATAACAAAAAAAAAATCGATTATTACTGAAACATACAATAGGCAAATTAATCCTACTATCCTACTAATCCTACTTCCTACTAATATTATAAATGTGAAAGTTTGTGAGGATGGATGTTTGTTACTGTTTCACGCAAAAACTACAGAACGGATTTTGATGAAACTTTACAGTAATATAGTTTATACATCAGAATAACACATAGGATACTTTTTATCTCGATATTCGGGTGAAACCGCGGGGCGCAGCTATTAATCTATATTTTTTATAATAATATTGTTACTTTTTCACATGTCTCTAAAATCTGCTTAGATCCAACTCAGTCAGCTTACGCATATGTACGATTCTAATAATAAGAGACATCTCTGGGCTTTATATAGTACCGATCAATAAAGAGAGAGCCTCCACTTTACCACAACTCTACGAAGAGAAAGGCTTTACACAGTTTTATATTTATGATGGTAGATGGCGCTGCTTTGCTACTTGTTAACATCACGACCATATGCGGAGATGGGGTAGGCAGCAGTGTGTCGGATAACTCCCTCTTCCAGCCCCCCTTAAATGGGTCCAGGGGCTACGAAATGGGGGAAGTTTGTCGCCTCCCACACATCAGGACCCAAGGTGGCGGCGCGTAGTGTTCCACGCGCGCCCCTCTAAGACGTCGCGGGGGGAGTCAAACACCTCACTCCCCCCCCCCCCTCCTGACCCGAGGAGGCCCGCAACGGCGGTCCGGCACCAGTCAAGGGTTGCGGAAGGATCGTACGTTCCCGCGACCCCCGGCGTAGGTGTGAGATGGTAACACCGGGGTGGTTTATAGTCAGTCAGAGTCTGACAGACCCTTCCACCCGCCTCAGGGCGGAGGACATCCATGAGGATTTCCACCCCGCGAAAAAAAGCAATGTGTAGTACACCCACGTTCAGCAGTTATGTGCAAGGCCCACGTACTCGTAATAAGGGCTGAGAAATTAAAATTTCTCGAGCAAAGTGTAATTATGTTTCCCCGTTAAAACGGGGAAACATAATTACACTTTGCCCGTCCCGGGCATTACAATAGAAAATCGATTGTGTCTCATTAGCGGGGATTAAATGATTAAGCGACACGAAACGATTCTGTCGAAAATGAAACAAAATTACGTAAAAAGAAAAGAAAGAAAATACGTTTATTTACGGTAAACATGACGCAGAGATAGAACGCAAAAAAGTACAAGTTGGGAAAAAAATATGCGTCATATCCACGCATAACGGCCATCGCTGAGAGCCCCAGCGCTGGTTCTAGCTGGTTTTATAGTCTCGTTTGAGCATCAAACCTACAAACCTACAAAGGCGGCAACATACAGGACCAAAACTGAAGTCATGAAAAAAAAAATCAGCTGTTTCATACATTTTGATCAATTAGGTATTCAACTTTTGTATAAAACAGCTGATTTTTTTTCATGATTTCAGTATTGGTCCCATAGTGAAAGTTGTTAATATTCATGGGTAGAACACCCTGAAAAATTTGGAACCGGTAAAAAAAAACACCTGTAAAATTACATACCACTATTGTGCAATGTGTAGGGTCACCAACCCACATACCATAACCTATGGGTTTCTATTCCCCTTTATAGCTTCTTCGTGAACATAAAAGATTCTTTGCTTTTATGGTGGTCGTGCTGCAAACGAATGGATTTGTTAAAGATTTCTTTGTGAATCCATTTTGTATAGAGTTCGTTTTTGGAGTGAAAGAGGTATGAAGTCATGCCATATGCTAGTTTAAGATTAATAATAATATGTCTATAAAATAGAGCTTTGAAAGGTTCCGTGGGCTGAAAGATAGATGGATAGAATAATTATACTTTATTTTAGACAAAACTCGTGGGGCCGGCAATGTATGCAGACAGACAGCTGTGCTGCTGGGGAGTTTGTTGCGCCACTTCTTCTCCCCAGCGAAAGCACTAGGAAGTGGTGAAGGGCGGGCGTTTTGGGGGGACTGTCTTTTGTAATTGACGTTCGAAAAGTGCTGATTCTCAGCCTAGTTTGAATAAATGACTTTTGATTTTGATTTTTTGATTTTGATTTATGCGTAGTATTGCATAGTTCATACAAACGAAATACCGAAATAATTTGTAAATCAAGAAAATATCCATCGGTTTCTTACTAAACTTCAACTATATTGACGACCTTGGTTACTTATCTCTTTTGCTGACTGTACATAAATGAGGGACTTACAAAGCATGCATTATCCATTAAATCGTGTAGGTACAACGAATTATTGAGTTAATCGCTGCTCTCCTATCTAGATTACTGAGTAATCTGTTTTACGAGAGATAAACCAGTGTAATAACTCTTGCCTCTAAACGCATACTAAATAACACTACTGTTAAACCATAATAAAAATGACAAAAAAAAGTCCCTTTTAAATACTATAATAATAAATAATGCGCACCGAACTGTGACCGAGTAATAAGCGTGATATTAATTCGTTAAGATGTTACCATCCGCTGCCTTTTTAGAGCTTTCCCACAGTTGTTGATTTATTTTCACTGGAGAATTGGTGTTGTGGTTAGCATATTAGGTCGGGGCAAAAGTATTTTCGTATTTTTCATACAATTTTTTTTTTCTTTCAGGTTTAATTTTTTATTTATTTATAATATGTATGTGCCGTTTTGATCGATAACTTGTTGCCATGTTGTGGGCAATGCCATGATCCCATTGCTGTATAAGTTTTGAGATTTTTTATAAAAAAAATCTGACAGCTAGTTTTCGCAGTGTTCTTTTGAGGTTAACTTTATGCTTCCTAAAGAGTTCTGAAGTGACCGAAACTAGTGGAAATCTGATGGAGCAAGATCAGGGCTATACGGAGGATGCATCAACACATCCCAGCCAAGCTCTCTCAATTTTTGCTGAGTGTCTATAGATGAGTGCGGTCTGGCGTTGTCGTGATGAAACACCACGCCCTTCCTATTCACCAGCTCCGGCCGGTTTTTCTCAATAGCTTCTTTTGACCTCATCAGTTGTTGACAGTAGAGGTCAGAATCGATAGTTTTACCCGGCGGCAAAAGCTCATAGTGGACGATTCCTTTCCAATCCCACCAAACACACAGCATCACTTTGTTCCGAGTCAGGCCGGGCTTTGCCACGGTCTGTGGGGCTTGTCCATGCTTCGTCCACGACCTTTTTCGGAAATTCTTATCGTAAGTGATCCATTTTTTATCACACGTAATCAACTGTTTAAGAAATGGGTCGGAATTATTACGTTTCAACAAAGAATCGCAAATAGAAACACGTTGCATTAAGTTTCTCTCAGTGAGATCATGTGGTACCCAAATATTAAGTTTTTTCTTGTACCTAGACGTTTGTAAATGCCGTAAAACTGTTTTGTGATCAGCAACCAGTTCTTCAGCAATATCATAACTACTAATATGTCGATCTTGCTCCACTTTTTCAAAAATGGCACTGATTTTATCCGTGACAGCCCGTGCTGAGCGAGTTTCATCCTTCACACTAAAATTTCCTGACTTGAAACGCTTGAACCACATTTGTGCTACTCGCATTGATACCGCATTAGGTCCGTAAACTGCACAAATTTTATTTGCGGCGTTCGTCGCATTTTTACCTTTTTTGTAATAAAATTTTAAAATGTACCGAATTTCTTCGTCACATACGTGCATGTTGCTTGCTTGAAAAAAAAATTAGAAATGGCGGGAACTAGTTTTTTTTTAATTTATTGCATCTTTAGAATGTCAACATTAAACCAGCCAGTTACATTCAGTACTGCCAAAGAGGTTTGATTACTAACAATAGATTCAAAATACGAAAATATTTTTGCCCCGACCTATTATAATAAGCATAATCAGCTTATAATGTTCCCACTGCTGGGACACAGGCCTCCTCTCTGTGAGAGGGAGTGGGCCGTAATCCACCTCGCGGGCCCAGTGCGGCGAAATTTTTTCCAATTTTTTGGTGATTATGGTTAGGCTACAAATAATTAAAATCTGTGCCTCTTTTGATCTTTTTAGTTTACTGGTCCTTTGATAATTTACCATTATGTTTGAAAATTAGTTAAAACGTTACAATTTTATAATATGACTGGGTTCGTTGTTTAAGTGCGACTGTCAAATATATGATCCTACGTCCGATGGAAAAGTGTTATTGTATTTTTATTAAGAACCCAATAACATTTTGCCATCGAACGCTGTTTTTAGCAGCAACCTGAAGTTTGAATTTATGCTTGGCTTGTAGTAATTGGTTCATCTCTTTTAAAATCAAATCCTCCAGACCGTATTTCGGCCACGGCGGCTAATCTCAACGGAGACTAACGTTCGGTGCGGGAAATATTATAGTGCACAAGTGTGCGCGCAGACACAGGTGCACTCCCTCTTCCCTTATTCTCTTAGTCTGATGGGCTGGCAATCCGACACGACCGGAGAGAAATCAGGTGCAAGACCAACGGCTTAACGTGCTCTCCGAGCCACGGGGGTGTCACACCGCCATCTTCCAAAATCCTGGCTGTTACTTAGAAATTCCTAATGGAAAAACGCAATAACACTTTGTCCGACCCGGGAATTGAACCCAGGAGCCCACATTTAGCAGTCTCGCTTGCAAACACGAGACCAGCGGTGGGATAACTAGCTATGTAGTTGTTCTGTAGGGACTGTAGGTACACCTTTGTCTACCTACCCTTTCGAGAAATACAGGCGAGTTGTTATGTTACAACAAAATAATTTTTTTTCTGCTATTTCATGTCAGAACGTATAAGGAAACAAACTTTCTTCTTTATTAAATAAATCGATGATGTCATTTGTGTTAAACGTTTGACCTAAGATATTATGTAAATATCCAATAAAAGCTTCATTTCAACCGAAAAAACTACAATCACCAATATTTTCATAGAATTTGTAAACAGATAATAAATATATCTTCTATTAGATAGATCTGATGATAAAGGACCAGATTTTCAATCAATAATTTAATATTCTTCGAAGTTTTGCAAAATATCCTGAACGATTTTTTTTTGTTCAAAAAAGCATTTCTAACGATAAAACAATCGTTACTGAAAATATTAAGGTTTCAATAAAACACACGAAACTGAAACGCTCAAACAACCACAAAATCTGAAAGTACCACTTTCAGGTAACCCCAGAGTCGCCAAGCAACGTACTATCACTAATCACCAACATTACATAAACGAAACGTCACAATCATGCATTTTTATATAACGCCAGTGGCACGCCACCACCAAGCCTCGCGACGAGCCAGTCCCCCGCTGTCAACAGCCCGCGCCACACGTCCCGTCAAACAGAAATGAAACTCGACCAAAAGGACCAAATTTAAAAACCGCGTACCCCGAAACATGTACTAAACATCCTCAAAAAAAATAATAAAAAAAACCACCTTTTGTAACATAAGAAATGAAAGTGAAAACAACAGTGCACTGACCGAGGCAACATGTTCAGCGAAAATAGATGGAAAGTTATACTGTTAGTGGTGGCGTCGGTCGCCGTTGTCGAGCCGAGCCGCGCGCTCAGCCTAGTCTACCAGAAACCATATAAAAACGTCATGTTTGTGCCCAAGAATCTGTACCGGAGGACCAGAGCGAGACAATCCAGAGTTCTGTTTTTGGATGAAGACGAGAACCATCAGCCGTTCGGAAAGGGTGAAATTGATCTAACTCTGGATAAGAACTACTCAAAAATCAAGTTTGACGATCAACCAGATTATGAGTTCACGTCTCCTGAGGATGGTGAAGTGCCAAAGAAGTTGAATGAAGACCTGCCTTCTGGGAACGAAAGGTTTTATGAACCGTTGCCTCGGTTTCGACCTTATTCGAATCATCCTCATTACTACCAAGGGCGGTTTGGTCGGACTTATGCTCCTAACTATGCCTTCGATCCTTATCCTGTCGCTCCCTTCGCTCCTTCGGTCCGGAACGGGTATTATCCTGGCTGGAAGCCCAGGAGTCCTCGAGTGGTCTTTCCATACGCGTCGGAGAGTGTAAATTCAGTTCAGACGAATTCTCATGCCGGTCCTGGTGGATTTAATGATAATGTAGTGTTTCGTGATCAAAATTTCGGTTTGAATGACGTTGGTGATGAGCAGGCGTTGCAGGATCTTGGAACGGGATCAGGATCTGGTGATGGATTTGCTGAAAGAGGTGAGTGGTCCTTTTGACATATTTTCTACAGAGAGAATTGTAAAGACGTTATGTAGGACACTGGTTGCGGGTGTTAATATTTTGAATTCAGAGAAAGGATTAATGGAATTACAAAGAGTAGCTGAATATATCAAACGCTTGAGTGAAATCTCTTTAAAGATAGTTATTTTAAACGCGATATGGTAAAGATTTGCGATCAAAACAAATCGAAAGTTTTTGTAAAGGAACGAGACGATTTTTGCGCAAATTCAATTAATAGTAATCATATAGATAGCTATGAAATTAGGGACACCTCATGGTATTTCACGGGTTGGAAATTCTTTCTGATTTTCTTGAAGTTTTCTGTAGTTAATTTTGCAAAATCCCCGAGAATCTCGTCCTAATCTTCTGCGATGCTCCAGCAGATTTTCAATCGCCTTAAGAATACTTTAAAATGTATTTGATATATAATCGCATCTCTCTATATTATTTTCTTTTGTACATAATTATGTATGTGTAAATAATGATAATTAGAATGCAACTACGCTGGTCTGGGAGAAAAATAAAAAAATAAAGTTTGTTGAATGTTTCTTCTACACGCCAAGTTAACTAACTCTCAAATAAAACTTAAATCAATTGTTATCTTTAATATTACTTTTTGTTACTTAAAGATCTAAGCTAAATATAATGAAAAACCAGAATGATTTTTCAAGTATTTGCTGATCAACAATATTATTATGACTATGAGCGAAATAGGTGTAGATATGCATTAGCACCTGTAGCATTTTAAAATTATATAATTATATAAAGAACATAACGTAACGAACGTCCCTCTTTTGCTCCTTTAGTTGGCCTAGTTCGTTATATCAACCTAAGATCCGCACTATTCTTTAGTCTGATTTTATTTTATAAGTTTTCTGATAACTAACAGCTAGGCATATAGCGCTTGATGACACGAATATGGTGAATTACAAGTTTTCACAAATAGGATCACTTAGTTTATCGATTTTACCAATAGAGAAAATATTTAGCGTGTAAAGTAACACTGCAATTTTCGACAAACGTCTGTCTATTACCATTGTGAGATTGAAAAATTAAATCTAGGACATACATTAAGGACCAATCAAGGGACACCCAAGTGACTGCCTAAATAAAAGCACGTTGTTGGATTTTTAACACTCGGCTTCGCACCGAAAGTTGAATATGCAACAGCGCGATTTTGCAAGGAAGCATTTTTCGCAACTCCATTCTTTTCACGAGTCAAACGGAGGGATGACCTTTGTAGGCGAACAAAGTCGCGGGATAAAGCTTGTACTGTGTTAAACAATGAAGAATGGAGAAGAAAATGTGCTTATTATAACCGACACAATGCAGACCAACCAACGAACCAATGGTATACAATTCGTACATACATATGTTTAATAAGAAAGGATGTCGGTATCTAAAGATTTTGGAAAGTGCTACCTTATATAACAACTTATGTTTACCATTCATGTGAAACCCGCCTAGATTCTTATGTTTTTTGGTATTAGTTGTGTATTTCTGTTATATTCTCGCAGTTTGTTGGGTCGGCAGGAAAGTTGGGTGTTTTAATTTTTTGACGAAATTTTTATGAAGAAAAATTACGTTGTGTGTAGTTTTTTGTGCAATTATTTCAACCATAGTCGAAAGGTGGATCTAGTGACTGATTTTAGACTAGGTCATAGACAAAAATGAAGAAAAAAAGAGATGAAAATAGATACAAATAAACAACCAATCACAATATTGCGAATGAGATTTGACAGCAGAATTAAAGAGACATACTTTCTGAACGACACTTCATAAGGCCAATTCTCGTAATTTAAAACGTTCAAAATCTAGGTACTTACAGTCTCATTTCGGCTACAAACAAATGTCAAAGAAATTAGAAGTATTTTATGACAGATTGAGACTGAGATCAGACCGTGAACGTTCTTAAAATTACGAGAATTGTCCCTCAGATGTAAGCTAACAGAAAATCAAACTCAAGTCAGCTGATTTACGTGATTATCATTATTTTAGTTTGCTGATCACAGCAGTTTATAGTCTGTTAGTTGATTTTTGTGTTATTAATTTTATTGTCGTGATTAGCGCGTGCTTTGTAGTTAGCACGCCGTCGGATGGTTGAGCGTCGTGATTTCATTGATTTAATTTTAATAACACTGTCAAAGTTCGAATTATTATTATTGCAGCAAACTTTTTAAATGTATTTTCACTATGGCAACTAAATGTATTATTCTACTTCGACAACATTTAGAAATAACGGTTATGAATTTATGATATTATCATTATTTCTAAGTGTTGCCATAGAGAAAATTCATTTTAAAAGTTTGTAAACAGTGTTGCCGCAGCGGATATTATAATGCGGTATTAAAATAATATATGTTTTTAAAATTAAGTCATTCACTTAATCACAGTCCATGATCCTTTCAGGAACCCTTGTACGAATCCATTACGAAACTAACAAACAATTTATCTAGTTTTTCCAAAATGAGTTCATTTGAATGCGTGCATTACATATACGCATTCCATACGTAATGGTATGTTGACATGTGATTACCACATGCAAATACAGGTCTTAGTGAGAATTCACAGCCTATAATTGCTTACTCGTATGTTGTGCGTTTTACGTTATTGTGAAAATATGGAGGACAGTTGCGTGAAATATGTTTGTTTCAATCAATCAATTGAGCATATTGCTGATGGATAAATGTTTTCACTTCTGTTCACCATTTCATAACATAAAATCATGTCTGAGTTCACCGAAAGGTCAGGCAGAGGTGTATTTATTGCACATCAAGCTACTACAATCTGTCAAATTTCTTTAATAGATTTTCAACTTTATCGCTAAAGTATAAGGTACAAAGTTGATTGGGAAAATTTTACAGTTTCGGGTAGCTTGACGTGCTGGTGTTTGTACTGTAGCATCCCATTAGTGAAAGAATCGTCGGAATCTGTTTTTATTTTTTAGATTATAAGTATTATATTGTATTTTTAAAAGTAAGTCTTTATATTAGTAAATCGGAACATCATGGGATCATGCTGAGATAAGAACCTTTTGACCTCGAAAAGGACTTTCTGTTTTTTTCTTTTTGTTACTTTTAGGATTCCGTACTCAAAAGGAAAAATGGAACCCTTATATGATCACTTCGGTGTCCGTCTGTCAAGACCTTTTTTCTCAGTAACGCGTAAAGTTATCAAGTTGAAATTAATATCATATACTCAGAGCTGCAATCCTTTAGTGCAATGAAAAAATTAAACTTCTAAGTCAACGCAATCAAAAGATACGGTCGTTTATGTTCCATTTATGCCGTATATTTTGACACACTAAAGGGAATCAAAACCTATAGGGTATTTCCCGTTGACCTAGAATCATGCAATTTGGCAAGAAGAAATTTCATGTAGCACAAGTAAAGGAAAAAATCCGAAAATCGTAAATTTGTAGTTATATATCTACAAAGTACGGAACCCTCGGTGCGTGAGTCCGGCTCGCGCTTAACCGGTTTTATCTTTTTGTTATTTTTTTATATAATTTTGTTTTTTATTTATGACTGTGTTTAGTTTATACATTTAGTTTGTGATCTTCCTGTACGAGTCGCAATACATACTTTTTCTTTCTTTCTTTCTAAAAAAATAATAAGGTACCTGCTAACATACAAACACAAATCCAACATATACATATAGGAAAAAGTAATGTGCGTATAGTATCATGTCAAAAGTAAGGAAATACATTGTAAAGAAGAAACCACACCCACTGAAAAGCAGTGATTTATGTCCTATTACAGAAACAATATAGGTTTTTCAACTATCAAATAAATAACATGATTAGTTGCTATTATATCGAACAAACGCACAGACACGCAAACATATCCATAGTAGGAAAATGATAGGTTTTTCAGAACTCTGTTAAACTACATAATCGGTTACTTATTTCCGTAAAAACGTAAGGGAGTAAAAACTACTGTTAACATGTATTTAGGTTTGACTAGCTGCGCCCCGCGGTTTCACCCGCGTAAGTTTCGATCCCGTGGGAATATCGGGATAAAAAGTATCCTATGTGTTAATCCTGGTTATAAACTATATGTGTGCCAAACGTCATCCAAATCCGTTCAGTAGTTTTTGCGTGAAAGAGTAACAAACATCCATCCATCCATCCTCACAAACTTTCGCATTTATAATATTAGTAGGAATTAGTAGGACTAGCTGCGCCCCGCGGTTTCATCCACGTAGGTTTCGATCCCGTGAGAATATCGGCATGAAAAGCATCCTATGTTTTAATCCTAGTTATAAAGTATGTGTGTGCCAAATTTCATCCAAATCCGTTCAGTAGTTTTTGCGTGAAAAAGTAACAAACATTCATCCATCCATCCTCACAAACTTTCGCATTTATAATATTAGTAGAAAGGATAGGATAGGATTAGTAGGAAGTAGGATATTAGTAGGAAGTAGGATAAGTAGGATAGGATTTTTCAATCGACAGATAATTATTATCTGTGGAATAAAATTGACGTCTGACATATTTTGTATAGAAGAACTGTCAATTTTTCAAAATTATTCCTCGGATAAAATTATTTGGCATTGGAAAAATCAACCCTAAGTCTAACTTCTTTTGTGTTTAAAGATTAAAAATGTAGAAGCAACAACAGTCTCTTCTAGCATCAAAGGACATCCCTGCACCACCGTACACACGGCTACACATCAAGCTATACATTTCCAGTTTTAGCTGACCTCGCATTGTATAGGATTTTCGTACAATCAAAGTTATGTATAGTTTGATGTGTAGCCGTGCGTACATTGTTATTCTAAGATGCAATAGCTTCATAAAATTACTTTCTGTATTATAAAATTATAACTAAAATAACATTATACAAGGTGTAACATAATTAACGCAAGATCTCATACACCCCAATTAGAGTATTGAGTTAAAAGCATAATACAATGACCAAAACTTATTTTTTAAAGCTTGCTATTTTTAAAAGCCTATATAACGCCAAGTTAGCTTGAATTGGAACAGTATATAGCTCGATGTTTATATCGTGTGTACACAAACACACCACATGTATCATTAAGTGGGAAATCATGACACAGCTGCGCGTGCGACGTTTTGAAACATAGTATTATCACACAATCGGTAAAAGTCTTATTGTGCTGACAACACCAGCGAGTCTGGTTCCACTGGAATCGTTAGGCGTGTGGTTAAGTCACCACGACTACGTGCTAATACTGTGTAAAGTGACATTGCTTTGTGTGTTTGATAAATGTTACTAAAGGCTAAAGAGTGAATTTATTTTTTAATATAAAGTATTATCCTTTGGTTCGGTGCTGTTTAATCAACTGAAGGTCAATTCTTGAAATTTAAAACGTTCAAAATCTCGTCGCAGTCTCATCTCAGCGACAAAACCTGAAATCGCAAATTAAAATCAGCTGTTCCCTACATTTTGACGAGTTATGCGAACATAAATGTAGGGAACAGCTGATTTTTTTTTACAATGACCTCTTAAGAGGTTGCTGGTGTTTTTCAAATAACCCTGTATATAAAAAAACAACGACTAAGATTACCATCGATACGAAAAGAAGAAGAAGAAGAAGTACTACATATTTTGATGATTACCTCCTTACCACATCTAGTACAGCTGCTATATCTGTGTATAAACTAAACGAACGCGTGAAGGAAGGCGGCGCAAACGCAGCCGACGACATCGAAACATCGCTCAAAACGTACCACGACGAAAAAATACGACAACCGACACTAGTCATTAATGAATGTATTGTGGAGTTTCAATGAGTTTCTATGTGCGCAAGAGTGGTTATGGAATGTTTGGTATAAATTGAAATTGAAAGGGCTGAGTGGTCCAGACCAACAAATTGCCGAGCAATTTTTTAACTTACTACGTTTAATCCTTTCCGGGATTTATGTTGAATTGTGTTTGTCGGTTTGTCTTTGATCATAACCGCGGATAAATAGATGCAAATAAGATCACTATTCCTATATTTATTAACTAAAGTACATCTTCGAGTATTTCGAAACATCGCCAAGCGGTTGGTCGACTCTTCACGTCACCAGAAGGCTGGCCTATTTTTAGCCCAAAGAATAAGCATTGCCATCCATACCATCCGTGGTAATGCTTCCAGCTTTTTGGGCACTTATCCCATTGACAGCGATGCGGATGAATTTTTTGATGCCCAATGTACTCTTCCCTTTTCCTTTTATTTTTTATGATATACTTGTACATACTAATATATATATATACAGGGTGTCCCTGGAAGTATGGATCAAATCAAATAGGGGCGTGGGCAAGGTCATTTCCAAACTTTTTGATCCTGAGAATGTTGGTGAATTTTTTTACGGTTCAAAAGTTATGACCAACTTTTGTTATTTCCAATCACTTTGCATAGTGCTACAAGAATAAAATCATTATACAAAAACTACCAGGAACTGTCAATTTAAGTTTTTTACACAGCCCTGATAGTTTTTTTGAAGATTTTTTTTCTTAGAGCACTATGCGAAACGATTGAAAAAAATTGGTCACAACTTTTGAACCGTAAAATAATTCTCAATCATCGATCATTCTCAGGATCAAAAAGTTTGGAAATGACCTTGCCCACGCCCCTATTCGATTTGATCCATACTTCCAGGGTCATCCTGTATATTAGTGTTAGCTTGTAGATTGTAATAAGGTAAGGCTTTTTGTTTGTATTTAAATAAATATACTAAATACAAGGTCAACAATTTTGTTACAGTCCGTTAGACCCAATCAGGATTGATTTGGCTTTAGTAATGCCTTTGTGCACCAAACCTTTCTCAAACCAATATAATTATTTTACTTTATTGTGTCTTTCGACATTTAAACTGTGTCGTGTTGTCACTGGTCAGCCAGTAATGGAAACGGAACTCTAGCATATACAGGGTTATTTGTAAAACACCAGCAACCTCTTAAGAGGTCATTGTACTCATCATTATGAACAACTTCTGAACAACTACTATGGGACCAAACCTGAAATCGCGAAATAAAAATCAGCTGTTCCCTACATTTATCTTCGTCTATCTCGTCAAAATGTAGGGAACAGCTGATTTTTTTTCGCGATTTCAGGTTTGGTCCCATGGTAAAAGTTGTTCATAATGATGAGTACAATGACCTCTTAAGAGGTTGCTGGAGTTTTAGAAATAATCCTGTATATGAGAATTTTTTTTAGTCCTTATAGTCAAAACTCGAGATCGTATCCTAGACTTAGAATCAAGCTTGAACCTTAATTTCCAAATGGACAATTCGATAACCCAAGGTGATAAGAAAATGGAAATTTCCCATTTAACATTCTTATATCACAACAGTATTATTCAAAAACACATACAAATCTTAGTAAGAAAATGTGCGATTTTAAGATAATAGTTTCCTTATAACTCTGAGTCGTGACTGGCAGTCAACTTGCAAGAGTGAGGTATCTCAACCTTTCCCCTGGCTCGACATTCACGAATTAATTACATTAGAAATTATGGGTTTTACTCACTTTTACTTAGTTTTATCACGATTATTAAAATGTAGTCAGAGAAGTTAGATTAAAATGTCGAGACCATTACTAGCTTCTGCCCGCGACTTCGTCCGCGTGAAACTTGTTGCCCGACCTATACCGTCGAATCGCATCGCCTGCCCGCGCCATTACTTCGTTTTCGCTTAGTGCTCTTTATTTATTATTATTTATATTTATACATACTTTATTGTACACCACAAAAATACATAACATGAAAAAGATACTTCAAACAGTACAAAATACACAATGGGCGGCCTTATCGTTTTCTGCGATATCTTCCAGGCAACCTCATTCTTGCTTTTTTTCATTTTGCTCGGCTCCTTAGAATCCCAGCTTGATGTTAAATAGCCTATAGCTTTCCTCAAGAACTGGAATATTAAAAGCAAAAAGATTTTTTTAAACCAACTCGTTGTTCCAGATATTAGCGCCTTTAAACAAATAAACTCCTCAGCTTTATTATTAGTATAGATAATATGGGTTTTCGTCAGACACACCCAGGGCTTTTACTTTGCAGGTAACCCCACTACATTAGCTAAATTCTATTGCTAGATTCTGTTCAGCGTCATCCTCCCCCCGCATCTTTATTTATTGGGCTCAGTGCAACTTATTTTCTTTTTCCATACATCTCCATTATCTCAGTGTTCACCCTCTTTAAAGCCATTTTATCTTTCACACAATATATCCATCTTTCCTTTTGTCTTTGTCTGTTCTTATATCCATCCATATTCACAATCAAACCTTTTCTTAGAGGTCCGATTTCTTCGCATTCCTTAAAAAAAAAAAACAAAAAAAAATGGATCTCTTGGACCTTTTTTCTCTTGGAGCAGAAGGGAGTGTCAGACTCTTACTGACTAAAACCCATCCGTGTTCCTTCCTTAGCCCTTTATGTTCCGGGGTAGCGGGTAACCCTTCTCTTGGACCAAGGGTGTTGTTTTACAGAATAACCTACTCTAATGGTAGTCATTTGTTTGCTAGAGATTTCACAGTTTACTTGCACATTATCACAGCAAAAGAAATTCCATAAAAAGTATAAACAATTTCATAATTTACAATTCAACTAAAAGATCTGCAATGTTAAACAAAACGTTCAAGAGTTTCTTTCCGCAATGCTGCCAACTTTACAGCCATAAACTGGCGCTTGTGTTGCCAACACGAAAAATTCAACTCAGGAAATTTTTGCTGAATAAAAAGCCGTTGTAAATTTTGCGTATCGGAATGATCTAAATTGTGGTGATTTGGTAATTGATTTTTGATACTATTTTCTTGTAGCTAAGGTATGTATTTCTTTGTGTTTGTAGTGCACTCTCAGTTTTCCTTGCGTGCTGATATGTAGCGTGTGTATATTTAAATGAAGGGTGGGCTTCAATAAAATGGTGTCGGGTATTAAGACTTAATGCTTTTACCGCGTTATATTTTGTGATACTCTAGTTGAATTGCGTGTTTTACATAGTGACGAAAAGTTGAACACGTTTTTGTCCGCTAGACTTATTATGATCTAGATTTATTTTATTTTAACACCTTCGGCGCCCGTGTATCATTTTTGCACACACTTGTAAATATAATGTGTATCAAAAATGATACTTACACCATGTTTTAATTCTGATTATAATGATAATTTTGATTTTAATTTTTGATTTTAATTTCGATTATGATGTTGTTCTTTGCTAATGTTTTGTTCTTTGTTTCCTCACTACGAGTAAAAAAAACTTGTTAATACGTATAGGTAATTAAGAAGCTATTTTTTATGTAAGTGCTGGTGTACGCCTGTAAGTGACTAATTCACCATAACTCGATGCATATGTTAATTATTAAAATGTAATTTTTCTAGTGAATAGGTCGTTGGTGTACCTTTCAAATAAATAAATAAATAATTATTATAATCTACCACGCGGACCCCTTTGGTAGATGTCACATATCGTCGAAATTTTGTTTCTAGGACATACCGGTTTCCTCATAATTTTTTCCTTCACCGTTTTGACAGCAATTATATTATTTACACAAATTAAAGTGCCTATCTGGGTTTGAACCCACGACCTAAAACTCGTAAGTCGGGGTTTTTACCTGATGGGCTACCACTGCCCTACAAATGAGACTTAAAAAATGATGGAAAAATGCTGGGTGTACTACATAATTATTTTGCCTACCTTTTTTGAGAAATACAGTCGTGATTTTTATATTATAACTTGAAGGCGCAAGTCTGTATAGCATTTTGTATTTACACACAAGTCATATTGAGTTAAGAGAAAGAAGTTGAAAGATGTTCATGACCTCCAGACTCACTCTTGCATTAAGTTATTGCAAATTAAAGATTCTACAAACTAGTCAACAAAGAGAAAACTGAATAAAACGTCTTTTATGACCTGTTCCGCCACCTTCGGATAATTTAACTGGCACATAATTTCATATACCAACTGAGTTTCATTGTTAAATTTATCTGGTGGAAAGTCCCAATCTGGACATTGAAAAAGCCCCATAAACAATATTAGTAGGCTCATTCTCCAAAATTGATCGCTCTGGTCTCGAAAATTTGAAACTGATTTCCAAAAGTGATTGGTTAAAATCGAGGCCAATATAAAAAGGCCAGTAAAAATATAAACCTTCTTAGCGAAATATAAAAATATCAATAAATAAGATGGAGACGACAATACGACGCTAAATTAACATTATAAAAAAGCACCAATGTGGTCAACCCAATAAGTTGATTATAGAAAACAATAAGTACTACCTACCTTTTCTAATTTGACAAAAAATATTTCTACAACATTGGCTTCATAACTATATTAGACTGATCCGCTCAAATGTGTGTGTTTCTTTTCTCAAAAGGCCATTTCAGACACTAATCTACATGGTCCTCACATGATCTGATCAAGATTTTATCTGGACTTTAAAAGAGACTGTGACCTCAGAGGTTTTTCGGTGTTTCTTATCAGACTAGTCGGATAGGTAACACCGAACCCATTTAGTTTTAAATATTATTTATTATTGACGTGTAAATGTGTTTTTTTATAACCTATTAAAGCTATTCGTGGCTGGGGTCGCCCGATTGGATTTCATGCCTCTATCTTCAGAAATTTTCTTTCATACAAACCTTTTCCTGTAAATTACGAACACAACAAAACAAGGATCTGCCAAATCAGTAGAGCCTTTCTCAAGCGATGATCCTTCAAACATACGGCAATTGATTTTTATTTATAAATATTTACAAAAATAAATCATTTATTTATGTATACTGCCCTACTTTAAAATCTCTTTAATCTCTCTTACAAGACTTCCACGTTTCTCTTTTCACTAAAAACATCAAAATCATCAAATCACACATCCAATTTGCCACCTCAATAAGCAAACCAGAACGACCTCAAACCTCGAATAGTGATGTGACCCAACGCATCTAAAGATCGAATCGATGTCGATTACATCACCGGTTACATGAGCGCAGTTCTGTCAAGGAAGCCTGCGCTTGCGCAATCTTGAAAGCAGTAGAAAGTACCGGAGGCGTCCGTTTGGTCTGTATCCGAGACTGTGCGGATAAATGTTAATTAGTTATGTTTTTAGTGAAGGAAAACTGGGCTTCAATTGTGGGATGGTATTGTTTAGGTGGTGGGTAAAATTTGGGGAAAATAGTGTTGTGGGAAAAAATGAGAGTGTAAGGATTTGGAGTTCAAAATTCGGTCCATAGATTCGAGTATAAAAAAAAAATAAAGCAATGGGCTTAATTGTCAACTCTTTATATGCTTTTGACTATTTTGTATGTGTATATTTTATGGCTTTCTTTTGTAATGTGTGTTTTGTTTGAGCAGAATAAACAATTTTTCTTTCTTTTTTCTAAAATTAGATTAGTCGGAAGGCAAGAAATATGTATTTATTATCTTGTTGACTCGCTATTTAATGGCGATGATGTAGAGAATATTTGCGTGGAATTAGGTTGTTTTATTCTTTTATAACGTTAATAAATAACGCGAAATAAAAAAAAACTTGATTTAAAATCAAAATAAAAAACCGGCTCTTTTGCATAGGAAACGACCAATTAGAACCGTGCACCTAGCTTCTGATGTTTCATAAGTACTCAAGTACCTTTATGTGAAATAAAATATTTTGATATTGATTTTTTGATTTTGGTACTTCTTTTCTATTTACTTTTCAAGGTCACCTTTCTTGACATTGTTTTGGCATAGGGGCAATTATTGTAGTTTAAAGAACGTTCACAGTCTGATTTCTGTGCAGTGTCAATATGTCAAAAATACCTCTAATTTCCCTGCATTTTTGACATCGATGAGATGGCGACTAGATTTTGAACGTTTTTAATTACAGGAGTTCGCCTTCAGATATACAAAAATAATTATGTGACAATCATACGGCTAAGATGTGGTCAAACGTCACGTATAGTGAACTCTCAAACATGATAGTATGTGCTAATTTATTATGTTAGGCACTCAATAGCTGTATAAAGGGGCCCGTGGCTAAATAATAACAGTGGCACAGGTCGATCGATCAGCTTAAGCTACACTTGCCGCGGTTGGACTGTGGATGAGTGATCATCTTTACATACCGAGACCCCTCCGTGCCTCGGAAAGCACTTGAAGCCGTTGGTCCCGGCTGTCATTTGTGGATCTTTGACAATCGTTACGGGTAGTCAGAAGTCCGAAAGTCTGACAACCAGTCTTACCAAGGGGTATCGTATTACCCAGTAATTGGGTTGTGGAGGTCAGATAGGCAGTCGCTCCATGTAAAATACTGGTATTCAGCTGCATCCCGTTAGACTGGAAGCTGACCCCAACATAGTTGGGAAAGGGCTAGGCAGATGGTGACTAAATAGCTGTATAGTACTAGGTACAGACGCCAGCAGGTCAACCTACCCCAATCTGTCAAATTTCTTTGATAGATTTTCAACTTTAGTACAAAGGAATAAGGTTCATATTCAATTGGAAAAATCTGACAGATCGGGGTAGCTTGATGTGCTGGCCTATGTACATTACGCCAGGTCCCACGTAACAGCAAGAGGAAAGCCTATCGCCATATTATACCAAAGTATATTGCTAGTTCCTTATTAAACTATAAATTCCTTATTAGTCCATCTAGCTGTAAGGAATTTATGCCTTTACTACGTGGATAAACTTCATCTGATAACTCTCTGCACGCAGGTATTAATTTCACAAGTCTTACGCCACTTAGCACTATTTCCCTTTCTTCCACTATACAATTAAATACACCAATCTACCTTTGATTTGTTGGATTTGTCTCCGCCCCGAATAGCAGAATAACTAATATAACATGGGAAAAATTAACGAAAAAAAAATTAAGATGTAGATATATTTATATAATTTTTTATTTATTCATTTTCTCATATACCTATTCGTTCTTATTGAATTTGAGGCGGTACAAATTCGCCGGGTCAGTTAGTAATCTTCTCTAATCTAAAATATAAAATTCTCATGTCGCTGTGTTTGTGGTTAAACTCCTCCGAAACGGCTGGACCGATTTGTATGAAATTTTATATGCATATTCAGTAGGTCTGAGAATCGGCTACTATCTATTTTTTTTTTGCAAAACGACGTTTGCGGGGTCGGCTAGTATTATATAAATAAAACAAAGTCGGGTTAGTTACACCATTCATAGCTCAGGAATGGCTGGACCAATTTTTATGATCGTTGATTTGTGTCCGCCAAATAACAGCCAAGACGAGGCAATTGGGGGTTCATTTATTATTTAATTTTTTTCTTATTTGCTTATTGAATTTTATTCATTTCATTTTATGTCGCATCGGTTGAAGTCATCTCGTTAACGCCGTCTGTCAGAGGCTCAACGTAGGTTTTCAGGGACAGCCGGCCGGTGTTATCCGCCATCGCTTAGCATAATGCTGCGATCCTATGCGCGGCAGAGGCTACGCATAAGCTCGTAGCATTATGCTGAGCGATGGCGGTTTCGCTTGGATGTGACGTATATGTTCCCCAAACTTGTTCCTTTCATGTGTTTTTTCTTGTGTCATGTTTTTACCGCAAATAAACGCATTTTCTTTATTTATTTTCATCGAAATAAATAAAATTCTTGTACAATTCACTAATTGTAATTAATACTGAATGTACTAACACTTTCTTAGGAGACAATACAATACTCTCAGGCGTTATCTCCGTTTTTTGTTGCACATCAGTGAAACTAGCATTTTCACCTGACTCCGTTTGCTCCCACGATCATGAGATGTAGAAATTACTTATTGTTTACCAAAGGTTTTTGTTTAAAACGGTTTATTTTTAATATTGCGCTTGAAAGTTGTGTGGCAATAGGTATTTACTGAATGAACTGATAGAGTACATAATCAGCTGTTAGGCAGGCTCGTTGGCCAGCGGGATTGTCCGAAAGGGTTACCGCTGCCCCGGAATATAAAGGAAGTAACACGGGTGGGTTTTAGTCAGTAAGAGTCTCACACTCCCTTCTGCTTCATCCAGAGCGGGAGGGGTCATTTAATGATTTCCCATCCACAAAAAAAAAAGGCAGGCTCGTTAGTTTGATAAAGATTTATCTTGATGTTGGACTGTCGATGTTGTTTGAGTGGTTCATCCCCATCTGCCTAGCCTTTTCCCAAGTATGTTGGGGTCGGCTTCCAGTCTAACCGGATGCAGCTGAATACTAGTATTTTACATAGAACGACTGCCTATCCGACCTCCACAACCCAGTTACTGGGTAATATGATACCCCTTGGTAAGACTGGTTGTCAGACTTTCGGGCTTCTGACTACCCGCAACGGCTGTCAAAGATTCACGAATGACAGCCGGGACCAACGCTTAATGTGCTTTCCGAGGCTCGGAGGGGTCTCGATATGTAAAGATGGTCATCCATCCACAGACCAACCGCAGCAAGCGTAGCTTAACCTGATTGATCGACCTGTGCGGCTGTTATTATTTAGCCACGGGCCCCTCGAGTGGTTATTAGACATATTGCGTTGTCTATGGTCGTTTGTTTGTTTACCAATATGATTGGGATGAAAATCCTTTCTTTTTTTCTTCCTAGTTAGTAATTAATTCGTTCAGAAATGGTGGGACTATATTATAGAGGTAAGAGGAACAGGGTGTAAAGTTCACTCATATTCTATAGAAAAGGGAGGATTCTCCGAACAGACGGGTCTGGCGGGCAACTGCCCGATGATTCATGTCGGGCCGTTTTACAGTACATCAATGAATGTGAAGTTAGATTAAAAACAGCCCAAATGTGAGTTCTTCATCTCGTACTAAGGGTCAGCTCAGACAGAAAGGAGCGCAGCGGAGAGGATTTTATTAAGGCACTCGAAAATCAACTTTAAAATTATTGAAATACTAGCTGCGCCCAGCGGTTTCACCCGCGTAAGTTTTGATTCCGTGCGAATATCGGGATAAAAAGTATTCTATGTGTTATTCTGATGTATAAACTATATTACTGTAAAGTTTCATCAAAATCCGTTCAGTAGTTTTTGCGTGAAAGAGTAACAAACATCCATCCATCCATCCTCACAAACTTTCGCATTTATAATATTAGTAGGAAACGCGCGCGTGCCTTCCCGCGTATTCTCGAGGACGCGCGAGCATTTTTTGTCAGGTTCAAGCATATATGCACTTTATTTTAATAATTTTAATGTTGATTTTCGAATGCTTTAATAAAATCCTCTCTGCTGCGATACTCTCTGTCTGCGCTGACCCTAAGGGTTCCACCAAAACTACTCTACTACAAAAGTGTTTGGTGTTAACCTCGTTTTTATTACTTGCCATGAAAGGGGCTCCGGTAACACGTATTCTGTGAAAATTTCAACTAGCTACCTTTTACGGTTAAAAAGACACTTCCCTGTCACACACGGCGTAGGTTTAGTTGGTTACGGAACCCTAAAACCCACTTCTGTCTACCAACAAGCAAAGGTTACAATAGTATCATCGGTAGCCGTCAACCAGTTTCTTCAGTTGCGCAAGCGCAAGCACGAGATTATGCAACACGATGGCGCCGCCGTTATCATATGTTCGGTAGAAATGTCAAAGATTTAAACTGTTGTGTAATACTTTAAATGTTGTTATTGTATTAAGTTGTTGAAGATAAGACTTCCGGTATGTTTATTGATGTTGGCAGACGGAATGTGGTCAAGTTTTTTTAGGTAGGTAGAAACTACAGAACGCCACCTGCTATGATCCTTACATTCTCCTTTTGCTTCGCTGACGTTCTTAACATCTGGTTAAACACGCACGCCGGTTGCATATTATAATTTTCCTATAAACATTGTTATTTATACAGACTAACTTTATAAGTTTTTCGGTCCTTGTATTTCAATTTATTGTCAAATTCAATGTGTATTAATAATATTATGACTGCCCCGTTGGTCTCGTGGTCACAAGCGCGACTACTGAGCGTGGGGTCCTGGGTTCGATTCCCGGGTCGGGCAAAGTGTTATTGAGTTTTTCCATTAGGAATGTTTTAGTGCCGTGTCTCGGAAAATACGTTAAGCCGTTGGTCCTGCACCTGATCTCTCTCCGGTCGTGTCGGATTGCCGTCCCATCGGACTATGAGAGTGAGGGAAGAAGCACCTGTGTCTGCGCGCACACTTGTGCACCATAATATCTTCTGCGTACCTGGCTAATTCAAACTCAAACTCAAACTCAAACTCAAAGCATTTATTTCAATTAAACCATTTCCAGGCACTTTTGAATTGTCAAAATTAACTAGTCGGTCAGTTAGTCAGAAAGTTGAAGCTAGTTGCCCATTCCAAAACGTAGATCTCTTGGAGAAGAACGGGCAAGAAACTCCAAGGACACTCTTTTAAATTAAGATATTACAAAATCCTGAGTACAGTATTCTTGTTGCTTCTATATGTGAGAACAATGTTATGAAGAAACAATTCAAGACAGTTATAAGATTAAAAAGAAGCCCTGGCAGCTAAGAGATGACCAGTCTCAACTGACAGCGCCCGTTCACGAACATGACGCATGGATCAGCACCATCCAGCTCAACCATTTTGAAGGGAACCGAATGATCCAACACACGCGCCACCATCAGTGAGACATTTAAGTGAGCATGACACATTCTCAACTGCCATGCTCTTTCAAGTCAATATAAAAAAATTATAATGAACGGATCCATGGTTCTTACATTTACAAAATTAAAATAAAAAAAAAATGCTTCTAAATTATACAAAACTATCGTTACCAATTTATTTACGAGATGAATAAAATTTTACTAGAAAGAGGTATAAGATATTAAAGTAACAATTAAAACTTGATTGAATTAAAAATACACATTAAATTCGAATGTCAGAAACACTTAAAAAAAAAAGAAAAGAAAAAAAGGGAAGCATGTCTTCCAAATTAATATTGAAATTTTAACTAGTGAGCCCAAGTGTCTGTGGAGCAGGACCAGCATTTAGCCAAGCATTTTTATCTACGATATAATCATCCAACTTATAGTATGCTTGTCTACATAGTGTGCGTTTAATGCATGTTTTAAATTTCTTCTCATTTAGTTGAAGAATATCGAGTGGTATTTTATTATAACACTCTACACAATAACCCATAAAAGAAGTTTTTACTTTAGACAATCTGAAACGAGGTTGATCTAATTTGTTCCTATTTCTAGTGTTAAAATTATGCCTGTCACATATCTTACTAAAAAGATGTAGATTTTTTCGAACGTACATAATGTTTTCATATATATATTGACAAGGAACCGTCATGATGTTAATTTTTTTAAACAGTTCCCTTAGAGATTCACGTCTGCTGAGGTTGTAGATAGCTCTGATAGCCCTCTTTTGCAGAATGAAGATAGATTCAATATCTGCAGCCCGTCCCCACAACAAAATACCGTAAGACATGATGCTATGAAAGTAACTAAAATAGACCAGTCTCGCGGTATCCACGTCTGTTAATTGACGGATTTTCCAAACAGCGTAAGCGGCTGAACTTAGCCGCCCTGCAAGTGATGTTAAGTGAGGACCCCACTGCAGCTTTGAGTCAAGCGTGATTCCCAGGAAAACCGTATTTTCGACGAATTCAAGTATCTCCTTATTCAATACAACGTGACATTCACTACTTCTAACATTCGGTAAAGTGAATCTAATGCATTTAGTTTTTTTCTCATTTAATACCAAATTATTTACAGTAAACCAATTATGGACCACAAGCATAGCGTTATTTACGTCGTCAAGCTCCTGTGCACGTCTGCTTACTTTAAAAATCAGTGATGTGTCATCAGCAAATAACACCATTTGTGGTCGGTTTTCCAGTAAATAAGGTAAATCATTTATATATACTAAAAATAAGAACGGCCCCAATATTGAGCCTTGCGGTACACCCATTTTGACTTTTAAACCCAATGAATTTTCACCGTTTATTTGAACTTGCTGAAACCTATCATTTAAATATGATTTTATTAAGCTAAGAGCGAGTTTACCCAGTCCGTAATGCTCAAGTTTCAAAAGCAGTGTTTCGTAATTCACGCAATCAAATGCCTTGGATAGGTCGCAGAAGATGCCTATTGCATCTTGTGCCTCTTCCCATGCGTCAAATATGTGTTTTAATAAGGTTACACCGGCGTCGGTTGTACAACGTCCTTTGGTGAAACCATATTGTTGATCGTGTAGGATGTTATTACGATTAAAATGATTGAGCATCTGATTTAACATTACTTTTTCAAACACCTTGCTGAAAACAGGCAAAACCGATACGGGTCTATAATTATTAGTGTTTTTGCTGTCCCCAGATTTGAAAAGTGGAATAACTTTACTGAACTTCATTAAATCCGGGAATACCCCTTGATCAACACACAAATTAAATATTAAAGCTAAATAGGGTGCAATTGTCTCAATAATGGATTGACAAACTTTAGTAGACAAGCCCCACAGATCTTCGGTCATTTTGATCTTAAGTTGCTTAAATGCCTTTATAATTACTGAAGGGTTTACATGTTTAAATTTAAATTCCACAGGACAGGCTGAGACATTCGCTCTTAATAATTCAATAGCAAGTGCGGGCGAGGAATTTAAAGTTTCTGTGGTTTTAATTGGGATATTGGTAAAGAAAGTTGCAAATTCCTGAGCAACATCGATGTTATCGCTAATAAGGCCACGGGAAGTGTTCAGTGTGTAATCAGTATTATGTTTTTTATTCCTGTTCGTTTCATTGTTAATAATTTTCCAAACTGTCTTTATTTTATTGTCTGCTGATTTAACCTTGTTGCTAATGAAGGAAGCTTTAGCTGTTTTGCAAATATTTTTAAAAGTTTTAGAATATGTAGCAACATACTTATTAAAAGTATCCGTGTTAATATACGGCTTAAGGCCATACAGTTCAAATAATCTTTCCCTACTTTTCCTGATTCCTTTAGTTGCCCAGTCACTGAATAAAAACTTAGGGCAAATAGTTTTAGATTTCTTCTTAAAAGAATTATTGAACTCTGTTTGCACTAACGAAAAGAATTCTTCATACAAAATATTACCACTATTCATATTTAGTTTAATCTCTGTTGAGATTGGCCACCGTGACCAAAATCGGTCGGGGAGGCTATTATTATTATTATGAACGGATAAGCTCGATTTGCTGTCACTCGATATGCTGTTTTGAAGGTCAATGAGATCTGTCAGCATCTTACAGCTTTGCTATCGATACCTAAATAATAAGGTTAAAATCGATCATCACTAACTTGTTGATTGAAAAATCGACACGAAGGGGCGATCAACAAAAAATAAAAGGTCGATTTTGTTTGATAGCACGTGTCGATCGTCAAAAGTCGAGAAAATCTGTAGCATATTTAATAAAACCGACAGGCGTCAGGTGGCATGCGACAATCTGACATTTTTAGAAGTTTCTTTCATACATTTTCTACTTTATTCAACAGCACATGTTATGAAAATGTGTCAATTATGTAATTTTTTGACAAATACATAAGTCACATTATGAGTTTTATTAAATAGGAAGGCCCTGAAGGCTAATTCTCGTAATGTAAAACGTTCAAAATCTAGTCGCAGTATCATTTTGGCGACAAACAAATGTCAAAAACCGGTCGAAATGTAGGGAAATTAGAGGTATTTTTGACAGATTGAGACTGAGATTGAACGTACTTAAAATTACGAGAATTGCCCCTCTGGTGTATCGCCGTTTTACCGAAAAAACCCGACCAATCCCGAAGCCTGAACTCAAGCAATTTGTTACAAAGTTACCCATACTTACCTACTTCCTTATAGATATCTTAGGTCACAGCACAACCATATAAGATCAATCTAAGATTATTGGTGTAATACCACGTTCTCGCCTGCGGAAACTATTGGTACCATCACTTCCCGTTTGTGTTGTGATAGAAATAAAGCTATAATCGGTGAAATGAGTGGTCGACTAGTAAGGCATCTGTCGCACCGCCGGCGATTAACGAGAAGTGAGTAGAGTTAGCAACTTAAACAACAGTAAGGCAGTGTCCCCAGTAGGCAAACTGTTAGCAGCCGACTGAGTGAGTAAAGTGAGCGTGAAATGAGTAAAGTGAGCGTAAAGTGAGCGCAAAACTAGCAAACTTTTAATCCGTGGACAATGATGTGGGTTATATGTTTACCAATTAATTATTTTACTCATAGTTTTAATTAAACCTTAACATGTAACTGTTTTCTTGTCCCTTAAATAAATAAACTGTGGACACTCCATTTCAAATAGATGGCGTACTAAATCCGATACGCCGCAAACTCAGTCGGCCGCTAAGAGTTTGCCTACTGGGGACACAGCCTTAGCGAGCAAGATTACTCGCTGGTATATGCATGAGCATTGAGTTTGGTTCATAAGCTTGTGATTTTATTTTCTTTTATTTTATTGGGTACGTACTCGTGTAAAATTTATCTAAGTATTCTATTTATCTGAAATAAAAAAATTGATTTGCTAATCGTCTATAGCAGTGGCGAAGGGTGAATTTATGACAGAGGTAAGCACGAGCAAAAAAAAAAGTCAATAAAACGTTTAATTATATTTCAATGATGAATTGACTATAGAGTGGTTGTGTTCTAAATTTTCGAAGGGAAGCCGGCGGGAATCGAGTTGTATGGTACCTTCGCAACTGGTCCATAGCTAGTCGGTTCCTTGTCAGCGCTGGGAGAGGCACCTAATAGTATCATAAGAAAGAAGTTCAGTCGATAGAAAGTAAATGAGGTAGTAATTGTCTTACTGCAGGGAAGAGGCAGTTTCGGATTAGCCTATAAGCAAATCAAGCAATTGCAGGCATCACGACGTTCACGACTCGGGGGCATCATAAACAGCACCGAAAAAATATTTGCTAACAAATGGAAGGCAAGGTTGTTTTGGAAACCCGCGCCTTTATCGGCGGAAGATGTTGCGGTCGTTGCGTTGACGCTGGAAAGGCTCGATGCTTGACCAATCTATATCTATATCTTGCCCACTTAGTATTTCGAGACATCGCGAAGCGGTTGGTCGACTCTTCACGTGACCAGAGGGCTGGCCTATTTTTTGGCCGAAGAATCAGCATTGCCATACAACGTGGCAATGCTGCCAGCCTTTTGGGCACGTTTCCTGTTGACAGCGATGAGCAAGAATTTTTGTGATGCCCTTTCATTATTTCCCCTTCTTTTTATATACTTCTACATATTATTATTTTAAGTCTGTTAGATAAAAAGCACCTATATCTATTTATACTAATAATAAAACTCATGAGTTTTGTGCTTGTTTGAACCCGCTAATATCTGAAACTACCAGTCGCATTTCAAAAAACCTATACTAGTTTATAGTTGATAGGGGGACCCACAGGCGTGGATTGCTTATGGCAAGTAGTCTTAATCCGGCACCAGGCAGAGGCCTATGATATAGTGAAGGTTTCGTCTTGCACAAGAATTAGAATGCTGTACGAGTGTCGCTTTGTGTAAAAAAAAAAACAACCGACTCCCAAAAAAACAATTAAGTGAACAATAACTTTAATTTCGGAAGTCGGTGTCGTTGGTCCATATTTTCGTTTTTTACACCGACTTCCGAAATTAAAGTTATTTTTCACTTTGTTGTGTTTTTATGGAAGTCACACGTATTGTTTTTAAAAAAATATATTTTTAATTTTTTGGTTGTACACACACCACACAAATTCAATTAACACGTATTACATAATTTAGAGCATTGAAGAATTGAAGACACCGACTAGAAAAATGATCAAAATTCGCATAGTAATGCCGGAGATGCAGTATATTTACCTAATAGGGCCCGTGGCTAAATAATAACAGCAGATCGAGTTAAGCTAAGCTTGCCGCGGTTGGTCTGTGGATGGATGATAATCTTTACATACCGAGACCCCTCCGTACCTCGAAAAGCATGTTAAGCCGTTGGTCCCGGCGGTCATTCGTGGATCTTTGACAGTCGTTTCGTGTAGTCAGAAGTCCGAAAGTCTGACAACCAGTCTTACCAAGGCGTATCGTATTACCCAGTAACTGGGTTGTGGAGGTCAGATAGGCAGTCGCTGCATGTGAAATACTAGTATTCAGCTGCATCCAGTTAGACTGGAAGCCGACCCCAACATACATAGTTGGGAAAAGGCTAGGCAGATGATGATGCCGATGTACCTAATAGGAAGCCTATTGTAATCAACCGAGCATAAATCTAGACTCCAGGCATTGAACGAACCCAGGACCTCACACTCAGCGGTCGCGTTTGCAATAACTAGACCAACGAAACAAGCAAAGGTGGTTAGCTGTCACACACAGAAATTTTCACACAATAGGAGTTATCATTAAACCAATCTACATGGTCTCCACATGATCTGACCAAGATTATGTCTGGACTTTAAAAGAGACTGTGATCTCTGAGTTTGTTTCGGCCTTTCTTCTCAGAGTAGTCATGGAAATGCCGACCGCATCTAGTCTTTAAAAATATGATTGACGTGTAAAAATGTTTGTACAAACCTACATACAGAAATAAAAATATCATTTATTAGCTATCTCCAGTAAAAATGCTTTCTTTATGAGGGCCTTGAATCTACCTCTTCAGATGTTGGTCGAGGCTCTTGGCCATAAAGGCCAATGGCCGTTCCGACTGTCGGCACAATGACTGGTGAGTTTACATTCCACATGTCGACAACCTGTGTTTTTCATCAAGATTAACCAAAGTGTCTTGTAGATGTAGAGGTTATAAACATGATTGTTTGTTGTGGGGTCCTGCGGGGTATTTGCGTAACACACTACACAGTAGCAATGAAATTCACTTTGACAGTACGACAACATTCATTGCGCCATTTACATTGTCGAGCAGACAAATTTTTCGAACATAATATGAAGGATTAAAAACTGACTTCCGAAAAAACACAACAAAGTGAAAAATAACTTTAATTTCGGAGCTCGGTGTCGTTGGTTCCGCATTTTCGTTTTTTGACACCGACTTCCGAAATTAAAGTTATTTTTCACTTTGTTGTGTTTTTTTTGGAAGTCGGTTGTTTTTTTCGAAAAAAAGGGTTTTTATTTTTCACTTTTTAGTTGTAGTACATACCCCACAAAAATTCAATTAACACTAGTGCATTGAAGACTTGAAGACACCGACTAGAACAATCATCAAAATTCGCATAAAAATGCCGGAGATACAGTACATTTATGCATATAACTTCGTACATAAGAATGTAATAATAATACCTAATGTATTATATACTAAAACCTTCCTGAAAGTATGTAGATCACGTTAATGAAAGAATTATAAAAATTGGTTCATTAGTTTTTGAGAAAATCGCGGACATACATACATATTCAAGATCTGTATTTCTTTACCTGTGTTAACAAATAAAAGTGATTTGATTTGATACATACGGGTCGAATAAAGAACTCGAAGTCGAATTTGAAGAACGTACGAACGTACGAACGTCGTAGAACTAAAAAATGATTCAGAATGAGATTGATAGTGTGTTAGGGTCCTGGGTTCGATTCTTGCGTCGAAAAAAGTAATAATAATAATAACTTTATTGAAACAGATAACCTTTACAAAAATACTTAAACACTTAGAGATTAGGTTACAAGTTTAGATAGTAAAGGTAGCTTAAAAAATGGAAACCCTGCCTCCTAAACTAGGGGAAACCTGTGACTTAGGAGTCAGTGTTCTACTGTCACTTCGAATGTGATAAGTGTTATTTATAGCATTAGGAAATTCTTATTGTAGCTAGGAGGCCAGATTTGTTCCCGGTTACTGGTTATAGGCTAGCCCCCTATTACTTGGTATAGGACACAAACATAACTGGCGAAAAAGAGTGTACCTACTATCTTTACCCCCTCTGTGATCTTCCAGTACGAGTCGAAATAAATACTTTTTCTTTCTTTCTTTCTCTGTCTACCTCTCGGCAACTAGAGGCGTGATGTTAATTACGATTTGATTATTACTATGTCTATGTGTATTACTATGTCGACATAGCTCACAGAATAAGCAAGCTGAAGTGGCAATGGGCCGGCCATATTAGCCGTAGAACCAATGACCGTTGGGGTAGACGTGTTCTTGAGTGGAGACCGCGAATCGGTAAACGTAAGGTGGGATGCCTTCAGGCTAGGTGGAGCGACGATCTTCGCAGGATGGCTGGTAGCAGCTGGATAAGAGTTGCCGAAAATCGAGTTGAATGGCGTGCAATAGGAGAGGCCAAGTCCAGCAGTGGACTGCTATAGGCTGATGATGATGATGATGATGAATTACTATGTTAATTTTCAAATTCAGTCAAGCAGTTTCGGAGTTTCAACCACAAAAACAAACAGTCTCTTCGTAACTTTTCATTATTTCGATCGATGTAATAAAAGAATGCATATTCAACAAATAATGATTTATGTTTATTTCCTTCTTCCATAATATTGCATAATCTGTTTCGTTAATCTTTTTATTGGTAACCGTTATATGCGTGTGCGCAAGTGTGTGTGTGAGTGCATATTGTAACGGTTTTTATTGGTCAATGCGTGCTTGCTGCAACTTAAGGCGAAGGTGACTTGTTGTAATGTGACATAAGAAAATTTAGATTTAGGCTGTGCGTGTAAAAAGAGAGAAATTTTTAATGGTAGGTGTGTGCCAATTTGTGCGTTGTAAGTCTCAAAAATCAATCGTGACCTCAATTTATATTGACCAATATAAATCATACTGTCCTTGATTTTGTGTACAAAATCAGCGAACCGTTGCTATCTTATAGGTACCCTCAGAAAATTCGGACCCTTCACTTGGAAAAACAAACAATTCTGTGCCTCCTGTGATAAGTGATACAAGTCAAAAAGATTTTTTGATAGATATTTAATTTTGGAAGTAATTATTACTTCCAAAATTAAATATCTATCAAAAAATCTAAATTATGAGAAAGAAAATGTTTTGTTCTACAAAAGAGTGCACTGATATTTTACCTAGCCCACTTAATTAACGAACTAGATTTTTAAAAATCTTGTTTTTGCTGTCCTGTAAAATGACGTTTTTTGACTTGTATCACTTATCACAGGAGGCACAGAATTAAAATATAAAACTTGATTTCATGAGGTCTAGATTAGGCCTCATCGTCTTCGCTTTCTTCTTAAAACGGTTGCAGAGCAAAGGTCTGTCTTCAGTGTTTGACCATGGGCATTTGTTTCTACAGACCCGCACTGGGCCCGCGTGTTGGATGGCCCACTCCCTCTCACAGAGAGGAGGCCTGTGTCCCACATTATAGGCTGAATATGCATTTGTTTCTTTTTGCTTTGCCAAACTGCTGTTCACTTTTAAACAAAAAGCTATAAACTTATCCATCATAATCAGTGATCAAATCTAAATTAGGTCGTCGCCTTAATAAAAAGATTTCACTGCCGCGCTCGCCAGCATGTGACGGCACACACAAAAATATGACCGTCTCTGTCACACCCATACATACGCACTAAGTGTCCCTTTCCCGCATTTCTATGTCATTGACATTGCATGTTTCTTGCGTAGGGTTTTCCGAACATTCTGTCGAAAGGAAATGTTAAAGAAATGTTGGCATTTTAACGTGCGTTTCCTGGAGTAGGCAGAACTTTAAGGTGTTGCAAAATGACGTTAATTAAAGATTCATTAGACTATATGTATATACCAGACCTTCATTTATTTATTTATTTATAACTAGCTGACCCCGCAAACGTCGTTTTGCAAAAAAAAAAAAAAAAATAGAAAGTAGTCGATTCTCAGACCTTCTGATTATGCATATAAAATTTCATATAAATCGGTCCAGCAGTTTCGGAGGAGTATAGTAACTAACGCTGTGACACGAGAATTTTATATATTAGATTAATTACAACGGCTTGCGCCAATGACAGTAATTAATAGGTAAAACTAAACATATTACATAAACAAAAAACATAAGTATTACAAATTCATGTGCTAAGTAGGTACACACGCCACCACATTAAGCTACTACAATCTGTCAAATTTCTTTAATAGATTTTCAGCTTTATCGCGAAAGTATATAGAATGTTGATTGAGAAAATTTTACCTTTTCGGATAGTTGATGTGCGGGCGTCCGTACATAACATACCATCACGCCTGTTTTTCACGAAGCTCTAGGCAGATGTATAACTCTAGACTCTGGACTGCTACTGAGAAATTTCTGACGAAAAACCCCAGTAATAGTTAGCCGGGCTGAGGCATCGAACTCAAGACCACATGCTTAACAGTAGCCCTTGCGATCTCTAGACCAACACGGCTTTCTAAATGTGAAAAAGTTAAAGTTCAAAATACAAAAAAACTTTCAAAAGTCAGAACTCGTTTCGAAATCAAACGGTATGAGTTGCAAAAACGGTATTATCCAATCTCCTATAGACTGTAACACACAGTGAATACTCGATTCTTATCCTTATCATTATAATTCTGCCAAAAGATGACCACTGCGGAGCATAAGCATAGAATGGCTTGGGTCAATTATGTTGGGGCCGGCTTCCAGTCTAACCGGATGCAGCTGAACACCAGTATTTTACATGGAACGACTGCCAATCTGACCTCCACAACCCAGTGACTGGGTAAAACGATACCCCTTGGTAAGACTGGTTGTCAGATTTTCGGGCTTCTGACTACTCGTAACGACTGTCAAAGATTTACGAATGCCAGCCGGGACCAACGGCTTAATGTGCTTTCCGAGGCACGGAGGGGTCTCGTTATGTAAAGATTGGCACCCATCCACAGACCAACCGCGGCAAGCGTAGCTTAACCTGATCGATCGACCTGTGCGGTTGTTTTTATTTAGCCACCGGCCCCTCCTATAATGAATGAATGAATCCTCATAGAATGGCTTGGGTGTAGCTTTGAATGTGCCATCAATAAAATACAATATATACCTATAATATAATGCCGTGTCCGTTTCCCAGTCGATGAAATGTGTGTTGAATTTTGTGCCTGAATATCCAGACATTTTGAGAATCTGACGATTTGCTAAATAGATGTTCTGCTTTAAAGGCTCTCTGATAGTTGGACGTTTTGTTACATGGACATTTTGTTAATTAGGCTTACTGCTCATTAGACGTTTCGCGCATTTTGCTAGTTAGACCTTCTAATCAGGAGGGCACCAAGCATCGCCACAATGACCTGGCATGTGCCTCCTGCAACCAGCGGTTTCTACACGATCTTCACCAGCTCATCGGTCTACCTGGTTTTCATGTCTTAGCTATGGTCTGTTAATGTCCAAGTGCATGGCAAATGCACTCAATGCAATTCTCTTACAGAGAAGGAACTGGTTTGATCACCACTTGATAAATGCGTGATGCCGGTTTCAAGCTGCCACTAAAAAACGCCAATAACACTTCACTTTTCTTGGGAGTTGAACCTATTATGATATCACGCTTACGACCACTTCACCAACCATTTATATCTGTAACTAGCGGCCCGTCCCGTATTCGCACGGGTGGAAAAAAAAGAAAAGAAAAAAGCCTATATTAATCAGCGATTAAGTAACATTCAAATGGTGCCAGATTTTTTTAAATCGGTCCAGTACTTTTTGAGCCAATTCGTTACAAACATACATACAAATCTTTCCTCTTTATAATATTAGTATAGACTAGCTGCGCCCCACGGTTTCACCCGCATAAATGTTGATCCCGTGGGAATATTGGGATAAAAAGATAAGGGATAATAAGATTCAGGGTGTCAGCTACCTACATACCAAATTTTATCAAAATTGGTCCAGCCATTTGTGCGAGAAGAAGTAACAAACATACAAACACTCACAAACTTTCGTCTTTATAATATTAGTGTGATTAGCGATTCGCCCCTGCTTCCTATGGCTTTTATGAAAGAACTTCCAGATTTTTATATTATGTCTAAGATTAATATTAATATATTAAGCATAAACCTGCTGGAACAAATTCGTTGTGTAGTGCAGAAGATCAGGCCTGTGCACACCACGTTTTTTAAACGCGCCTTTGACGCCCGTTTGTTGCGATACAGACGCGACACGCATGCGAGGCAGAAGCAGCCTGTAGACCTTCTGCCACGCTATTCTCTAAGGATACAGCCTTGTGGGCAGCGCTGTCGCAGCGTTGAAAACAATAGTTTCAGCGTTGCGACAGCGCTGCCCCCAAGGCTGTATCCTTAGAGAATAGCTCCCATGTAGGATAAAAGCGCGCCGTCGACGAACGCGCTTCAACGGCGCGTTTAAAAAACGTGGTGTACACAGGCGTTATAAGCGGTCGGACAGACAGACACGAAAACCGACTATAATAATTTATGATATGCTAGTATAAAATAATATAGATTTATATGGTGTACATAATAAAGAGTATTCTATCTGCCAACGAGGCAGACAAAATACAATAATTTTCAAATAAAGCCCTTCTCCCACTAGACCATTATAAAGGTAGGCGGCCACTACCACTAGCAGGTAAATAAACAAATAACAACAGTGGTTGAATAACGTTACGTGTAGTGTAATGTACAGGGATTTGTGAAAGCGATACTGTGGAGCGTCAGCAAAATAATGTGAAGAAGATTTTATAATATTATTTTTTGTATATTTCCATTCTCATAAGGCTTATCACTTTTTTATACTTAACACTTAACGCCCCCAGGCGTAAAAACAATTAAACTTTTATTGTGTCTCGTTCAGTGTTCTACAAAAGACACTCTTTTTAAAATTTCATATCTATTGAAAAACATAATAAAAATTAATACAAGAACGGAAATCGGAAAAATGATTTGACTGTCTGCCGTAAGTTATAGCACGAATTGGCAAAAAATGCTGAGTTTTACAGAATTTTCCTTCGTTTTCCGGCTGTAATATATAAATATTTAATTAATATATATACACTGATAGAATAAACTTCTATTACCAAATAAACTATCAAAACATTAAAATAAAAATATAATATTCTAATCTAACTAAAACTAAGTTTAATTAATATCATAAATAAAATACCAGCTAGAGCGAAACGTAGAACAATGGATAACAAACAAGAGAATGAAAAAAAAAACCAAACTGCAATTGTAAACAAAATTCATCATCATCTGCCTAGCCTTTTTTGAGTGACTGCCTATCTGAGGGGCAATTCTCGTAATTTTTAAGAACGTTCACAGTCTGATCTCAGTCTCAATCTGTCAAAAATACTTCAAATTTCCCTACATTTTGACAAGTTTTTGACATTTGTTTGTCGCCGAGATGAGACTGCGACTAGATTTTGAACGTTTTAAATTAGCAGAATTGGCCTAACCTCCACAACCCAGTGACTGAGTAATATGATACCCCTTACTAAGACTGGTTGCCAGACTTTCGGGCTTCTGACGACCCGAAACGACTGTCAAAGATCCACAAATGACATCCGGGCCCAACGGCTTAACGTGCTTTCCTTATGTAAAGATGGTCACCTATCCACGGACCAACCGTGGCTTAACCTGATCGATCGATCCGTGCCAGCCGCACGGTTGTTACTCGTACTTAGCTTCAAGCCTCTCCCAATTGCAAAAAATGTTTTAGTAAAATGATTTACGATGACATAAAACACTTCAAAACTTCTTCTTTTTCTACATTCTCTTAAAAACGTGAGTAAAATAAATTCACACTTCAAAACTTTTTATTTTTCTACATTCTCTTAAAAACGTGAGTACAATAATTTTATTCAACAACAAATTGCGAAACCACAATAAATATTGAAAAACCAATTTTGTTATTACTCAATACTTATACCATTTAATCCGAACGTTTTATTTTCTCTGCTGACCGTATGCTCCACTTACTGTCAGACTTAAACCGACGCTTGCGCAACTACTTAACGATAAAGATGTCTTTACCGATTGGTATCGATATTTATGGCGATGCTTTATCGAGACGAGTAGCGGGGTTACGATTCGTTTTGTTGCGGTTTCGGTTTTTGAGATGGGGACAGTCTGTAGTACTCCTAGGAAGAATATCAAGTTAGTTTTAGTCAGTGTTATCCGTTTCGCCCTAAGACTTTATATACAGGGTATAATTTGAATCATCGTTATCCTCTTAAGGGGTCATTGTACTCATCATTATGAACAACTTTTACTATGGGGCCAAACTTGAAATACTGAAAAAAAATCAGCTGTTCCCTACATTTATGTTCGCATAACTCGTCAAAATGTAGGGAACACCTGATTTTTTTTCCCTTTTTTTATTGATTAATGGGTTCACTCTTGACCTCGATCACGCCTGATGGAAAGCGATGGATGAGGTCTATGGTGGAACGAGCGTGCCCAGAAGATGCTTAAGGCACTGGAACTCCCACGCATCGACGAAACACAGCAGGCTGCTATTGGTTGTGATTGTCCAGGATGCGTCGAGCGCTCGGTTCAGTTGCGTAACTGGTGGAACAAACTGCGCTACACGAGGAGGCTTCTTCTTTTGAGAGCAGTGGTGATTAAATAATTTACACAAAGTGAAGCGCCTGTATGAGTTCGAACCTACGACCTATAACTCGTAAGGGTCAGCGCAGACAGAAAGGAGCGCAGCGGAGAGGATTTTATTAAGGCACTCGAAAATCAACTTTAAAATTATTGAAATAAACGCGCGCGTGCCTTCTCGCGTATCCTCGAGGACGCGCATGCATTTTTTGTCAGGTTCAAGCATATATGCACTTTATTTCAATAATTTTAAAGTTGATTTTCGAGTGCCTTAATAAAACCCTCTCCGCTGCGCTCCTCTGTCTGCGCTGACGCTAAGTTACGGCAGTTACCACTGCCACTGCTCCCTCAAGTGATTGCACTATACCAGTGACTCAAGTGTAGGAAATGGGTCGCTATAATATTCATACGCCTCGCACGTCCGATGCAATGCTATAATACTTCCGTATAAGTAGCTCATGTAACAGTTAAAGGAGCGCAGGTAATTACAACGCCGTGTGTGCGTAGCCTTGAGGCTTGTGTTATGTATGTTAGGGATGAAATAATTGAGGATATCACTATGATGATGTAAGGGATATGGATTAACCGACCGGATTAATGCGCACAGCATAAGAGTGGAGCTTTCTACCTTTTTTTTTTGAGGGTGGGAAATCATCAAATGACCCCTCCAGCTCTGGATGGGGCGGAAAGGAGTGTCAGACTCTTACTGACTAAAACCCACCCGTGTTCCTTCCTTAGCCCCTTATGTTCCGGAGTAGCGGTAACACTTTTGGACAATCCCGCTGCCCCGGCAGGCTTCGGGCTTCGGGGTCCGTCAGCATGGTCCTGATCGGATGGAGAGTTACCCATTACTCTCCGTCCGCAGGCCCGCGCCTACGGTGGCCGGGAGTCGTCACGCGGCTCCCGACGCCCGGAGCGTCTCCCGCCTCCGTCGAAGGAATCGTGAAATCGAATTCAAAAACAGAAAAAAAAAAATGCTGTCTTCAAAAAGATCCAACACCAAGAAGAATCTTCGCCAAAATCACTAGGCCAGTGTTTCACTCACTGCCCAAACAAAACACACATAATATCTAGGTTACGTCACCACACGTTTCCCCCATTATGGCCCTAGACGGCGAAACGAAAGCCGAACTCTTTGCTCGCTTTCATCAACATTATTGTGTTCATAATTCGACTATTTCGACATCTGACGTCAATTTGCGCGGGTGATTTTTTTTAGGTTGGCACCACGTGCTGTTTTTTTAGTTTGGTAGTGTGCGGATTTCAATTTAGAGCGGGCTGTCAGTTTTGGAGGGATGCGATACGATTAATGACAAAAGTTATTTAGTTATTTATACAATACTTCATGTAATATTATTATTTTACATTTAAGCATTTATCGGGCACAAAAACTTCATTAAGGCGTTTAATCGGCCACAAAAATGTTGGTGTGTTTTTATTAATTTGATTGTATTCTGTAAATATTAAATATAACCCTAATTTACGACTGAACTAAACAACCAACAGTTTTTGACCTACATTTAGGCAAATTATTTGCTTTTTGTATGGTATTTTAGAAAATGCTTTAAATTCCGTCCAATTTAGGATACATCACACACCATACACATCCAAACAGCATCTATACCTCACACACACACACGTCCACACATCTCATTACATCATTTAGGATTTTAGGATGCATCCAAGTTCCAAGCTACAGTTTTTACAAAACTGATTTGTATTTTAGCCATGTTACCGTCTCTAGTAGACAAACAGGGAGACTCATTTTCATACAAAATAATAAGTATAAAGTAGTAGGTACAGACGTCAGCACATCAAGTTACCCGAAACTGTCAAATCTTCCCAATCAACCTCATGTTAATAGCGATAAAGTTGAAAATCTATTAAAGAAATTTGAGAGATCGCAGTAGTGGCGTCTGTACCTTACTGTGGACGTCGCGTGTCTGGTTAATGCACCGGTCTGGTGTTTGACCTTCGAGCTTCGTGAGGAAAGCAAACATCCGGTGTTGAGAAAGAGGAAATGATCGAGACATGTTGGCTGTCTTCATAATAGTTACAACGGTCATAAATTATCAGAAATGTAATGTTTAAGATGATAATAAAATAAAATAATTAACTTACTGTTCACACGAGCATGAGCACGACGACTTATCAAGCTTTACATTTCCAGTTTTAGTTGACCTCGCATTGGATGCAATTTTCGTACACTAAGAGGTCAGCTTATACTGGAAATGTATACCTACCTAGCTTGATTTGTCGCCGTGCGTACCTACTAAGAATATTCATAAATTCAAAGAAAAATTGTTAAGAAAAAAAAAACTAGCTTATTCAACTATGTTCGGTAAGGCAGCTATGTACAGACGCCAGCACATCAAGCTACCCGAAACTGTCAAATTTTCCCAATCAACTTTGAACCTTATGCTTTAGCGATAAAGTTGAAAACTATTAAAAAAGTCGGAGATATTAAGTTGTATAGTAAAAATAGAACATAACACAGACGATAACGGTACGATTGTCAGACCACAGTTGAGTCTTAAAGAACTTATAATAATTATGTAAATATGCGAAATATTTTTATTAGTTATCCAATTCCTTATAAACCGTAACACGATTGTGTAATATACAACAATATGTGAAAGTTTACCGTTATTATTTAATCGTATCTTTCGAATAGATGGACTTTACACGATATCAGAGTAGGTTCCTTTGTTTTTAACATCAGTGTGTTGAACACACTACGACACACCAAGCTATACATTTCCAGTTTTTGCTGACCTAGCATTGTATAGGCTTTTCGTACAATGAGAAGTCAGGTTATACTGGAAATGTATAGCTTAATTATGTCATCGTGCGTATAAACTGGGTATAATTTTAAGCACCGTTATTCTCTTAAGGGGTAATTGTACTCATCATTATGAACAACTTTACTATGGCACCAAACCTGAAATTGCGAAAAAAATATTGACAGCTGTTCCTTATATTTTGACGAGTTATGCGAACATAAATGTAGAGTACAGCTGTTTTTTTTTCACATAAATGTTTGAAAAAATTGGTCTGCTCAACAACGCAACGCAACGCAACGAATGTTGTTGAACTGTCAAAATTCATGGCATTGTTACTGTTATGTACAGTCAAGTTCATTAATATATTGGCAGTGACAAAGTTTTAAAATATTATTAGCGTTAAAATGATGATCATTTTAACGCTTATAATATTTTGAAACATTAAATGTATGTCAACATTTTAATTATGTCTAAGTTTGTATAGAACTATATGATTATTTTAACGCTTATAATATTTTGAAACTTTGTCACTGCCAATATATTAATGAACTCGACTGTACTTACCCTTCAGACTGTCTGCTTATCCTGCTCTAATATACGATCAAAAGATGCACTAAACTGACTTGATTACAAACTCTTTAAACATTGTTTCATCTGTTATGTCCTTTTTCTCTGAGAATCTCATCTTTATCTATTGTTTTATCTCTCATTCATTCTCCCAGATCAGTATGCAAAAACAACCCACCATTCGCTCATTCATTCAAGGTAAATATTTCATTCAGCTTTATCCATTCACCGTATCCGAAATGACCTTCTTTTTTTAACTTATACAGATGCCAACGCACCACATCGAGCTCGATTCGAGACCACAGACTATAAAATTAAAAGAAAAAAGCATGTCTTAGAGAAACCAATGTTTATACAGACAGACGTACGAACACCCATGAAAAGAGTCGATTTTTACGGATTCCCTAACGTGACAAACAGATTGGCCGATCTGCCAAAATTCAAGCCGATATCTGACGAGCAAATGCTAAAGATAAATGAGATACTTGAAAATCTCCCTTCAAAATTACCCAAAAGAAAGGGCAAAGTTTTGAACACTCCTCAAAGCGTGCTCCTAAGTGCCCCAGTTGTGACCACAGAAAAGACGATAGAATCGAACGACAGACAAGACGGAAAACGATGTCCACAGGGTGGGACATGCGAATTTTTTTTCTACTGTTGGATGGTCGGTGGTTTGTTAGATGGCTCTTGCGGAAGTCTTTTGAAAGGATGCTGTCACAGAGTCGCTAAAGCCGGAATCCTGGGTGTACAGGACTCGAATAGTCTTGATGCTAGCGGCGAAGGCTTGAGTTACGGACCTGTAGTCAATGATGAAAGTAAGTGGACCTGATGGCACGCCAAAGCGTAATTTGAGGGTTTTAGAAATGTTTCTAGATAACTTTTGCACGCTTTTTGTGGCACGTTTACTTATAATTTGTTAGGTTTTGAGAGAAGTTTTAATTTGTGTCGGTTTTTTGCCTAATTATTTTGTAGTAGCATGTCTGTTTTTTATTTTGTTTTGTAGTCTTTGTTTGGTTATGTGCATGAAAGTAATTAAAAAACACGTAAGTATTATTTTCTAGTATTTTTAAAGTAGTATTTGTATTGTATTATCTCTTTATTTTGCATTTTTTTAAATTTATTATCTCAAAAAGTTTTCTAGAAACAGTTTTCTTAAATTTAAATTATTTCACCTATCAATATTACGCTTTTGTGTGATAGACATCAGAGCAGCGCCAGCTACAGTCAAATAAACGTACTAACAGAGCTCAGATGTGGTCGTTCGGCAAGACATAGCTAGAATTAGCCATTTTATCGTTCATATCCGGATCCGGTGACGTCATCAGGTATTGAAAACTTATTGTACATATACTGTGTGATATATTTTTCTATTGTATATTCTTATTATTATTTTTTTCTAAATATTCCGCCTCCTTATTCTAACTATGTCTTGCTTTCTTACTATACATACTGATTTTGTATACAATATATATTTTTGTCAATATATTATTTACTAACATACTAACTAATTATATAAAATGTTTCTTTTTCTGCTCTAGAAGATAAAAGGTAAGTGCTTCTGTTTATTTATTACTATTTTTCTACCCCTATAATCAAATGTAAACATATTCATTTATTTATTTAGGTAACTTTTAACTTTAGAGAATTCAGTTCAGTACCTTGTAAAAACAAATAATTAACGCAATAGGTTGTTAACGGAATGAAAAATTCTAGTTTTCTAATAAAGAAACCTACCTTTTAAAAAAAAAACTTGTTGTTAACAGAAGGGTATATCTCGTATTTTTAAGAACGTTCGCATTCTAGTCTCAGTCTATATCTGTCAAAAATACAATCAATTTACATACGTTTTTGACATTGGTTGTCGCTGAGATTGCGACTTGAATTTAAACGTTTTTTAAGTACGAGAATTAGCCTTTAGTACAGTAATAATTAGTACAGTACCTACAGTATTAATAGTCCACAAATTCAAGGTCGCTCAGCGCGCTGTGGAGCGAGCTATGCTCGGAGTCTCTTTGAAGGATAAAATCAGGAATGAAATTGTCCGGAAAAGAACCGGAGTTGTCGACATAGCTTGCAGAGTAAACTGAAGTGGCAGTGGGCTGGCCATGTTTGTCGAAGGACCGATGGCCGGTGGAGCAGACGAGTCCTTGAGTGGAGACCGCGTATCGGCAAGCGTAGTGTAGGACGCCCCCCAGCTCGATGGACGGACGACCTAAACAAAGTGGCTGGAATGGACTGGATGAGGAAGGCGGAGGACAGGGTGTTGTGGCGCAGCCTGGGAGAGGCCTATGTCCAGCAGTGGACTTTCATAGGCTGAGTTGATTGATTGACAGTAATAATTTATAAAAACCGATTCATAAAACTTTTGATGACGACTGTATCAGTTAGCTGATTGATTGCGTTACGCAATAGTTTTAGTTGTTAGATTTTATCATAAAGCAGGTCACTTAATGAAAATTGGTCTATGCACCTAACGACCGGACTTTTCTTTTCTATAATATAAAAGGTCTTAAAATCTGCAAGTTGAAGTGGCAATGGGCAGGCCACATTGCTCGTAGAACTGATACCCGATGGGGAAGAAAAGTTCTTGAGTGGCGACCACGAACCGGAAGACGCAGCGTAGGCAGGCCTCCCGCTAGGTGGACCGACGACATCGTGAGAGTCGCGGGCAACCGATGGATGCAAGTGTCGGATTGTCGTTCGGCGTGGTGGTCTAAGGGGGAGGCCTTTGTTCAGCAGTGGACGTCTTCTGGTTGATGATGATGATGATGAATATAAAAGGTATTACAATTTCGAAACAGAATGTGAAAAAAAAAATGATTGACCTCAAACAAAATATTAAAAATAGCCAGAAGTGGGGATATAAATAGGTTAATAACAAAATTTGCATACTCGGTAACAGAGAGTAAACTTACACTCCTAGGAATTATTTACGTCATCAAGTTGGTGTATTATTCATCTTTATTTCTTTTCTATACTATAAAAGGTATTAAAATTTCTAAACAGAATGTTAAAAACAAAAAAATGATTGACTTCAAACAAAATATTTAAAATAGCCAGAAGTGGGGATATAATAGGGTATTAACAAAATTTGCATACCTACTCGGTAACAGAGGGTAAACTTACACTCCTAGGAATTATTTACGTCATCAAGTTGGTGTGTAGAAAAAATCAATATTATTCATTTATTATATTATTCATTTTTATTTCAATATCCAAGATAATATTTACATTAAAAAAAATGATGTGTATAAATAAAAAAAATTGTGGGGGATGATAAATAGGATACCAAAAAGCAAAAGAAAACAGAAAAATAAAAGAAATCGATTTGAAATCGAACTGTTTAACATTTTAAAGGTTCTAAGAAAAGTATTACCATTCAAACCAGATGCTTCACCTAGCCTCAACCTAGCTGTTTTCGATGTAAGGCCTTGTATCTAAAACGCATAGGATGAATATTGTGAAAGCGGATAAATTAACTTCATCGTTGAAGATTCACAAGGCTGAGCTGAGTCGATTATGTAGATTTAAAAGTTAGGGCGCCCACGAGCAACATTTGTCTCAGCAACTAATTTGTCGCTTACATCAAGTCTACGGGTTTCTTTCAAAGCGCTGTCTTTGTCGCGTCGCTACATGCGCGCACTTTCATACAAACCCGTAGACTTGATGTGACAGACAAATTAGTTGCGGAGACAACAGTTGCTCATTGGCGCCCAACCTCAGGCAGATTTGTAAGCAATTCTTTAATTATTCAGGCTTGTAGGTAATTATAAGTCTGGATAGCTGTGGAAGAATATGGTAGGTTCTTTTTTCCTTTTGACGTGTTAACGTCTCATAAATCGATGAACACCGGCTGCATGCACGAAAAAGTGTCACGTTCCGCCTGAGCCTGAGCGTGCAAGCGAGAGCGCGGGACACGCGATAGAGAGGCACCATCGGCCCATGCATTGGTTTGTGACACATTTATATATGTTTCTTTATGACGTTATCACGTAAAACTATCGTCCATAAACCGACTTTACAGACAACCAATTTTTTTTAGGCACTTACTTACTTATATGACCCAAAAAAACATTTTTATTTCCATAAAATAATACTGTCTTGTAAAAAAGTGATAATACCATAATATTGAAATTTCGGCGTCCATACTAGAACTATCAGACATCAATTTTATTCCACGGATAAAAGATATCTGACTCTGGTAAATCGGCCCTTAATCGAAGATTGAGCGGGTAAATATTACTTAATCATTTCTTTGTAACCGATGAAAAAAAAGGGATCTCAAGTCAACGCGTACATTAAAAAAAAAAAAATGTACAGACGCCAGCACATCAAGCTACTACAATCTGTCTTTCTTTGATAGTTTTTCAACTTTATCGTTAAAACATAAGGTTCAAAGTTGATTGGGAAAATTTTACAGTTTCAGGTAGCTTGATGTGCTGGTGTCTGTACATTATTTCTTCGCATATTTTTTTTTGCATCAAGTTACTTTTTATCAATGTTACATAGCAAACATCAATTGCCTTTGTCCACAAAATGGACAGCGGATACGAAAAAATAAATGCCCACCAATTTCAACTCACACACACACAAGAAAAAAAACAGAAAAACCCCACATGTTACACAAAAAGGCGTTGTAAACGTAAACGACTCATCATATAGCGACGCGACCATACACGACCACAAACTAGATATTAATAGAAGGTCAGCTCCATACAGTTAGCGAAAACGCACGCACACATACACGCTTCACGTACAGCAAGTGCAAGCGCAATCGCGAATGTCATTCGACCGAGATTATCTCGGTATAATGCCAAATAAAATCTACCAATGAAAGACCCAAATAAAATGGATTTAAAAGATGTTAAACGAAGCCAACAGTCACATTTTCTTCCTGTAATCGTGATATTTATTTGTCTGGACCATACCTGGGAACGTTTCTTTTACTAAAACTATTTTGAAATATTCTATCTTAGCTTTAATTTTTTTATTTAATAATTTATTTACTTATTTATTATTATTAATTACAACGGTTATACACTAGTAATAGAAATGAATTAATTTCTTATTTATAATTTCGTCTGTATAGAGTTAATAAAAAAAAATACATTTCGTTAGGTTACTAATTATAAAATACTCCCACGACCCCTGTACAGTTGAATGCACCCACCCACCCATAAGCACAAAGTTTTGAGTGTATTGCTTTGCATGCTACCGTAATCAGCGCTTTTTCAGACCAAAAATTTAAGTAATTTCCCAGTAATCATTTTTGGTTACTTTGTTTGATGTGCAAAATATGTAAATGATAACTTTGTGATGATTCTTTTTACATTGTGTATGTGCGTAGGAAATGGCACAAGAAAATACTGGCATAATATGCCCAGCATTGGGTGAAATCTGGCTGTGGATAATGATGTTGAAGTCCGTAGCTGCGTCTTGTCGCTCTTTGTGTGGTTCTGACCTTCTGTACTGTTTTGTGACGTGACTGTACCGCACAGCTGATTCTTACGCAAGCGCACTTTCTCCTGGACTCGGGCGCCAGCGCATACAGTCGCGCACACAAGTTAATGTCACACTGTTATTATTTTTACGTTATTTAGTGAAAAAAACTTGGGTGATAAGATGTATGACTTTTTTGGAAGACGATAATAGAATTAAAGCGACATAAATAATAGAAATATGTGTAATGTGTACCTAGTTCTTTGAAGAATAAAAATAAGTAACTATGAATTTAAACATAAATACATAATGATGATGATTACTGAATCGATTTCAGTATAATTTAAAAGAAATAGTATGTACTAAAAAAAAAAAAGTTTTTTGCCATATTGCCCGCCGATAAAGCCAAAGAAAATTAAACCTTATTTCAAGGCTATAAGACTCAATTTTAAATACATAAAGTAGTGCTAGGGTCAACACGGTTTTCTTAATAAAAATAGCTTCAGAAAAAATAAGTTTTGGTCATTGTATTATGTTTTTAACTCGATACTCTAATTGGGGTGTATGAGGTCTTGCATTAACTAGGTTATATATCGTAGATATTTTCGTCAGGGATTTAATTTACTTGCCCTCGTAGAAGCAGTGCTAACAAGCCGCACTTTAATTAACCAAAACCTCAATTACAATTTGTAACGTAATTTAACGCGTCAAACCTTTTTAGATGCGTCATTAACTCTTTAAAAAGTGCTTTATTGCAGTACTTTAACGGGTAATAAGCAGATTATGAGTTAATTTACACTTTTAAAATGTAGCCGGACTTCAGACTTAGAAATTAGGTTGCCTATACACAGAGTAAAAGAGATTTACTATGCGTGCCAAATAAGAATAGTACTGTCAAGACGCCATTTTGTTCCGTAATACTCGCGAACTTCATTATCAAAGAGTAAGGTGTACAAAAAAATAAATAAAGAAAAATTATACTCAGTTTAATTATTTTTTGTTCATTTTTCGGTATTCCTAATCAATTTTATGCCAAATTAATTATAAATGAGAAGGATTTGAAAAAAAAAAGCATTTTATTAAAAAACATTTTTTTTTTTGTTATTTCAGTTTTAATTAGATTATAATTCCGATACCGCTTCATACAGCGTCATCGTCTTCTTAGTGAGAATCATCTTCATTGCTTTCACTGTCACTGCTATCTCCGCCTGTCTTTTCAGTTTTTTTTTTGCTGGCAGTACTAATTTGACAGCTATCGTGTGAAGTAGGCAGCAAGCGCGATTCTATTCTTAGTTGGCTCGTATAGTACATCATATTAACAATTGATTATCTCCATAATTATTCTGGTGTCGATTCTTTTCTCACAAATCTATATCTTTACATAGTAGGCACTAACTTCTGCCCGTGACTATATCCTAGGACACGCAGCAATACTGTTGCTTTCTATTAGGTATAGTGAAATAATTTTCGGAATCGGATCAGCAGTGCGATTCTGTAACCATCTCACCGTAAAACTTAGGTGAAGTGAGCGTGGAGTGATCGTGGAATGAGCTGTCAGTGTCATCCTGATGCTAGGGATTGGTACTCTTGACAGCTTACTCTAAGCTCACTTCACCTAACTGTTCACGGTGAGATTTTTACAGAATCGATCGGCAGTTGTTTCCAAGAACTGAAGGCCAATTCCCGTAATCAAAAACGTTCAAAATCTAGTCGCAATCTCATTTCGGCAAAAATATTTTTTGAAATCCGACTGGTAGTACCGGAGATAACCCCCTTCATACAAACAAACAAACTTTACCTCTTTATAATATTATACAGTATAGATAACAATACAATAAAAATACTTTCAAAATTCTTTATATATATACGCAAGAACGCGGACAAAACATGTGTTCCAATTGTACAACATAGGATTACATATAAAAATGATTCAGTATGTTACAAAATATTTGTTGCAATGCGCAGTGACTGTTACTTTACAGAATGATATTACAAAATATTGTTACAGTTTACCTGCCTCATTAATCTAGTGATCTGATGCGGTACGAAGTTCGCTGGGTCAGCTAGTTTATATAAAAAGTATTGTGCAGTCAACTTGCAGCTCTAATGACTACGGCACAAAATACAGATAGTAGAGAAGTCAATCACATGTATGTAAGTACTTCACTTTTCATACCTACGCTCGGCGGTCGCGCTAGGGTTGTAAACTTTGGCATAAGCACAAAACACTATCGCGGTAGTGGCACTCGTAACTAGTTGTTTGATTTATTGTTGAGAATGAAACAGGAAGAAAGGAAATATAAACCAATAATAACTAAAATATTTTAATTTTAATGTTATTGTTATATTACAAAATCACAAAGTGCCACAAAATCATGTTCGCTTTTACGGCGCGGGGCCGGGGGCCGGGGCGCTTACCTACCTACCTAACTACTGTGTTACGTTAAAACGAACCATCAAAATACAAACAAGTAGGTACCTACTTAGTTACTTACCTCTCTGAAACAACTGGTGCCTTAAAAAACGACGATTCACCGTTGAATGTTGGATTTAAACAACCATCCACTGAACAGTTATAATAACTTTCTTTGTTGCTCCATTTTTACACTTCACAGACGCGTGTCTCAAGCGGATGGCACTCGCGCTCGCACAGGTCCCGACCGGTCCGAGATATCGTGTCCGTGAGCGGTGTCTATGTGTGCGTTGCTCCGACCGCAATTTGTATGTAGATTGACTTCTGGACTCTCTGTATTTTGTGAATACGGCCTGTACAGTAAATGCAGTTATATCACCCGCACAAAAATGCCATATAAACGGCTATATTATGCTGTTGGCTTACAATCTGCATGAGCTGGCCGCATAAACCCTTAGTTATGTAATAGTAGATTATTAATAGAGATTTTATTTATCATATAATAATAATTCAAATATAGATAATTGTAATTTCATTCAAATAATTGTTGTAATTAACTATAATTTTGCATGCCCGTAATGAGGGTGAAATATGTCCTGTGCTATAATTTAATTTAACATCTTGTGTACCCACCATATTTCAGGCAAATAAATGATTTATCTTTATGATTATCTAATATATAAAATTCTCGTGTCACAGTGTTAGTTACCATACTCCTCCGAAACCGCTGGACCGATTTGTATGAAATTTTGTGTGCATATCGGGTAGGTCTGAGAATCGGCTACTATCTATTTTTTATTTTTGCAAAACGACGTTTGCGGGGTTAGCTAGTCTAAAATATAAAATTCTCGTGTCACAGTGTTAGTTACCATACTCCTCCGAAACCGCTGGACCGATTTGTATGAAATTTTGTGTGCATATCGGGTAGGTCTGAGAATCGGCTACTATCTATTTTTTATTTTTGCAAAACGACGTTTGCGGGGTTAGCTAGTCTAAAATATAAAATTCTCGTGTCACAGTGTTAGTTACCATACTCCTACGAAACGGCTTGACCGATTTTTATGAAATTTTATATGCATATTCAGTAGGTCTGAGAATCGGCTAGTATCTATTTTTTTTTGCAAAACGACGTTTACGGGGTCAGCTAGTGATATATGAAAGTTGAAGCTGCCCGTTGCAAAACGTATACCTCCGTGAAGAAGAGCGAGCAACTCACTTTTAAAGTCTTATAAAATCCTGGATAAATTTTTCGTGTTGATTCTAGACGTGAGAACAATAAGAAACAATTTAAAAATTTAAAGATTTAAAAATATACTTGTTCATGTAATGGGGTGAACTTATTGCCAACAACCGGTGATCATAGCTACTACAATCTGTCAAATTTCTTAATAGATTTTCAACTTTATCGCTTAACTTTTAGGTTCAAAATTGATAGGGAAAAAATTGACAGTTTCGTGTAGCTTGATGTGCTGGCGTCTGGTGCTACTACAATCTGTAAAATTTCTTTAATAGATTTTAAATTTTATCGCATAGGCATAAGGTTCAAGGTTGATTAGGTGACAGTTTTGGGTAGCTTGATGTACTGGCGTCAGTCTAACAAACCACCTTTATTATTGGTACCTACCACCGCTGAGAATAGGATTCTTCCCTTTTGTGCCATGCTTCCCTACAGCCTAATTGAGTAACACACTATTAATCACAATCTGAATCATTTTGAAGGATATTGCAAATCTTCATATGTTCGAAAAAGGATGTCACCAAAATCTGCCCAAACGAAGTACCGTGATAAACTCAGTGGCATAAAATAAACTAGATTACACTGAATAATATTGCACTAATATTATTTCATATGGATACCCGGGAACGAGGATAAAATAACTTTTAACATTACAGAAGTCGGTAAAAAAGCACGCACAGGAGTTTGAAGGCCAATTACACATTATGCCGTAGCTGGGGCGGCACCGCCGCCACCGCCGCGGTGCCGCTGTATTAGTTACCCTTGGATTTGTATGAACTCTTACACATGAGATTTGATAAGTCTTGAAACCGTGGCGGCGAAAATCGCCGCCGTTGCGGCGCCATGTGTAAACTCTTAGCGTGTTACGCAATTACCCCGCAGGTCACATAGACATTATTTAGACTTATTGAAGACCCCATTTATTCATTTCATCTTCCATTGTCATATTAGCTTTTCCTTGGCAAAAAACCGCAAGGCTAACTCACACATTTTATGCAATAAGTTAATGCGTTATTTCCATAGACAACCATTTCAAAACAGGCCTACGAGGTTGCTTTGAAATAGGTATTTCCATTTAGAGAAATTAAGAAATATAGGATACGTTGTCAGATTACCATCTTGTTTGATTTATAATGTTGCTGTTAAAATTTCTGGGTTTTTTTTATTATTGAAAGCCTGGTCTAGTATTTGAGCTCATACTCGTATTAGCCTTTGTGACTGACCGAAGCACCATTACAGTTAACCAAGTCACTGAGGCATGAGGATCGACAATGGCTTTCAAAAACGAGCACCCCAATTGCGTGATTTATTCCGGTCTGATCCCCTAAGCCCCCCCTCCATCCCCCCCCTTGCATACCCCGCTAGATCTTCTTCTGTTTTAGACTCGTGTCTTATCCACAATAAGCTTCTTCGAAATGCGACGAATTTTGTACCAAAATAGTTAATCCATTGCTCCATATGTTTGAAAAATTCGTCTGCTCGATAGCGTAAATCACACAATAAATGTGATTGAACTGTCAAATTGAACGGTATTGCCTTTGTGAATGTGTTACTCAATTACTCCGCTGGTGACATTCCTGTTCTTCCAAGTTCAACTTATTTTCTCATCTTCATTAGCATTTTTATGGGAGGGAAAAAAACTTTAAACGTACAGAGGCCAGCACATCAAGCTACCCCAATCTGTCAGATCTGAACCTTATTCCTTCTTCTGAACCTTTTCCCAATTTAATATGAACCTTATTCCTTTGTGCTAAAGTTGAAAATCTATCAAAGAAATTTGACAGATTGGGGTAGGTTGATCTGCTGGCCTCTGTACAACGCAGTAACAAAACTGGAAATGTATAAAAAAAAAAATGTAAACTAGAAAACAATCGGAAATACTTTAACATTTTTATTTGAATAATTTTTAGCACAACAAAATATTCAGGTGAATCAATTAATCCGTAACTGAATCGAATTTTAGAGATGCAACCTACTATCGATATCGACTGACTGAGTAGTTACGAGTACATCACTAGTTCTTATGTAAAGACTGGGCTATCGATAGCGTGTTATATTGTAAATGAGATAATTACGCGGTTCGTATCGATATTTATTTTGAAGAGAATAAAAAAAAATTGCTTGACACGGTTTTGATATTAGGTACATAATGTTTAGTTTTATGTATAAAGACATAACTTCAAGTTTTAGTTTTTTCTCCTCAGAGATTAGCAGAGGTGTGGGTGTGTATGCGCCCACATTTCGCCAGTTACGAGTGTCCCATAACGAAGGTAAAGCTGACGTTTCTGTCCTTATTTTTGCAGCTTTTTCCTATTCTACCTTTTTACTAGTTGAAATTAACGTTAAGTAATCATCGTCATAATTAAAAACCGGCCAAGTGCGAGTCGGATTCGCGCACCGAGGGTTCCGTACAAATTTGCAGTATGCAAATACAAATTCACGGTTTTCGATTTTTTTCCTTTACTTGTGCTACATGGCCTTGCTTTTTGCCAAATTTCATGATTCTAGGTCAATGGGAAGTACTCTATGCATTTTGATTCCCTTGAGAGTGTCGAAATATAAGATTTTTGCGCCATAAACGGCCGTATCTTTTTTTTATGTTAAATTAGAAGTTTGATTTTTTCACTGCTTCAAGGGACCGCAGATTTGAGTATATGGTTTTAATTTCAATTCGATACCTCTACGCGTTCCCGAGATAAAGGGTCTTGACAGACAGACGGACGGACAACAAAGTGATCCTATAGGGGTTCCAGTTTTTCCTTTTGAGGTACAGAACCTTAAAAACACTTTTGTATACAATATTTTATGTCAACATGCTCACTTCTCGTGACCCAAGGGCTGGCTTTTACCTTGGCCAGAAGATAAGTATTACCATACAACGTGGCAATGCCGCCAGTCTCCTAGCCTATGTGTTAATCCAGGGTGCTAGCTACCTCCATACAAAATTGTATCAAAATTGGTCTAGCCGTTTGAACGTGAAGAAGTAACAAACATAAACAACTTTCGCCTTTATAATATTAGTGTGATAGTAGGAAGTAGGATTATTAGTTTGTTAGCTTACCTATATATTATGTATAAATATTATATTTTGAAACATTTTCTCAATTCTGAAGCGACAGCTTCTGAAAAAGTCACCTGTGTTGCACAGGCAGCAGTCTAATTGGTATGCCTATTTCTAAATAATGTTGCCATAAAAAAGACATACGTTACGATATAAACAAAAGAACATCAAATCTTCTTAATTTCAAACCAATGACATTTGAAATTGTTTCGTAAGCACACTAATAACACCATCTTTATGGCAATGAATAATAGTTTGGCCAGATCTTTAGCAACACGTATTTTCCGTTTATGGATCCGAGAACTGATTGTGATACCAACATCATTGAGAAAGATTAACGAGTACGAAATGCAATGCCGGATATAGTGTGTGAAATAAGTTTTAACTCAGTGTTCTATGTGAGCGATAAATGCGAGGCGATGCTAGTCCAAAATAACACAACGGAATGTCTAGGAATATTTATTTAAATAAAGTAATATTATGTGATATTTAATAATAACAACAGTGGTACTCAGACACCCACAGTTGAAGATGCACCTAGATAACGCAAGAGCAACTACTTCGCTTGTCAAAAATCGGACCAACTTACGTTCAAAAATCGTAAGCCGCCACTTTCGCGCTCAGTCCAGCAGTGCTATTCTGTAAAAAATTCACGGTGATAACTAAGGTAGAATGAGCTGTCATTCCACCTGATGTTAGGGATCGCCCCTATTGATAGCTCACTTCACGCTCACTTCACCTAAGTTATCACGGTGAGTTTTTTACAGAATCGATCGGCTGTGTACTGCTGGCTGGGTGAGCGTGAGTGAGAGCGCTTGTGACGTCATAGTAGGTAGTCAATAAAATGGCACGCTTGGTTTTCATACAGATCATGATTTGCGTTATCTAGGTCTATCTATATCTGTGCAGTCACCCTTTAGCGATGGCAGTGAAAAACATCCTTCTCATGGCAAACACAATATGTTGAGCAACATTTTCGATTTGATTTGAATATTGTTGCAGCGACGTGTTTCGATGTTGTTGTTAAGGGCCTATACTACCTCAAATGGCTTAGCATGATCCTCCGTTATGTCGAATATACTGCAGCATTAATTTTGAAATAAATATATGGTAAAGTTGAGGATTAATGTTAGGTCTTATGTTAGACGAAAACACGATTTCATAAAATTTTCTCGATAGAAAAAAATTCTAAAGTTACCTCCAAACCGAACAATAAACCGCTGGTATTAAAAAATTACTTCAAATTAGATCATGAAACTTTGTATACTAACCGAACTAACTATAAAGCAGGTCTTATGTTATTTACTTTTTTTAAATTACCATTATTTTCACCGTAAAAAGCAAATACCTAAACTATTGGCGCTGCCTGCCGCCTAGCACCGCACTCTGTCTCGCTCTCACTCAGTCCGCGAGCAGTATCGTGTGAGCGAGATAAAGAGTGAATTTTAGCTGAGGTAGTGTAGGCTCTTAACACAGTGAGTTGGTTCTCCTAATATATAACCTTATCGGCCCCGCTAACTCTAAGTCTGGCAACAAAGATACGGGTCCATCCGAAAGTAATTCGAAACTTCGGAGAGAACTATACTCCTGATTAATTAATGTTACGTACAGGCAAAAACACATTGGAAGTAAGGAAAACTAACAAATCGTATATTCATTCTTAGATCGGGCCCCAAACTAATCTTTTATCCGTAAGTGATACGGAATACGAATCAGGCGCAGATTCAGCCGGTACTATGGATTTTCTGCTAATAACTAGACCTCCGGAATGGGAAATGACGATGATTTACTTTAAAAAAAACTTTTTAACAAAAAAAAAAACCAAATTCCAAAAAAAAAACACTACAAAGTGAAAAATAACTTTAATTTATACTTTAAGTATATCCTTTTAAATAAAACAAGTATTTTCCAAATCGGTCTATAAATGACGGCGTACTGAGGTAACAAACATAAAAAAAAATTACAACCGAATTGAAAACCTCCTCCTTTTTTGAAGTCGTTTAAAAGAAATGAGTTCGCTTTCGAATTGTGTGCGCTCACTTGAGTGAGGTTCCAAATGAACTTTACTTAAAATAAAACTCTGTGTCAGCACATTTCTGTATAGCTAATATTAGAGCATTTCATCGCCGTTTTAACACTTTCATGGCTCACGTAGGACGCTGACTAATTTGTATGACGAAAATGCCTTAATCACTTCTTTGGTAATCGAAATGGAGATAGCCGCTGACGTCATTAGTATACCTCCGCGAATGAAAGTCGGTCAATCTGTAAATAGTAGTGTTATGACAGAAATTACTGATATGTATATAACATACATCTATACGCTGTCTACATCTCTCTATTTATTATCTATTTATTGTCCTATCGCAGGTATGCTGGAAGAGATTTCTTATGAAATAAGCATCATCTTTGTACCTATTTTTCTGTTCTGTTTTTTTTTGTCTGTTTATATAATGTGTGTACATAAATGGTAAAATAAATAAATACATAATTATGTGATGTTTATACACCGTTACATTTTGATCGTATTAATCCTTAGAAGGGGTCATTGTACTCATCATTATGAACAACTTTTACTATGGGACCAACCCCGAAACGTGAAAAAAAAAAATCTGTTGATCCATACATTACGTCGAACTAGGCGAACATAAATGCATGGATCAGCTAATTTATTTTCCACGATTTCGATGAAAACGATCAAAATGTAAGGGTGTATATATACAACCTTATTACTGTTTAAATACCTCCTGTTTAGAAATGCCTGTTGAGCTTACTGGTCCTGCTCCATAGGACAATCTACTAGAGTCTAGAGAAAATCAAACTGGTTGCTAATTTAATAGTAATTCTACTTTATTGTAATTTTTGACGTTCAAAAGTGCCTTATATGTGCCTATTTGAAATAAATGATTTGACTTTGATTTATTTTGGTTGACGAAATTAACAATACATAGCAGGAGATTTAATAATAGCTTTGTGACACTAAGCTTGTTTTGTAGTCATTAATGATAACATTACTACGTAGTTGAAAGAAAAAATTATCGCCGAAAGGTAGTCAAAACGAGGACAATGACATATTCACACACAACAATAATAGTAGTCATTTTATCGGCTGTCTGTCCGTTCGTCCATCCATCCGTTCATCCGTGAATATGTAGCTATAATAATAATAATTGTTGTTGGCCACTGCAGAAATGTAAACACGGTGAAAGGTATGGACGGGCACAGTGCAGGTGAGGCAGTGCGGAAACTACGCGCCGCCGCGCCTGATTACAAGCTAATGGTGCGTGGTACAAGCTATAAGTTTGAGTTGAGCTGCATGATTGCGTGCACAACACAAATGCGTGCACTGACTGGACAGGTCCACTCAATCTGTGTTGTTCTTTCCTCAAAAGATCATTTCAAACACCAATCTACATGGTCTGACCGAAATTATGTCTGGACTTTAAAAGAGAATGTGACCTCTGAGTTTGTTTTGGCCTTTCTTCTCAGAGTAGTCAGATATTAAACGCCGACCCCTTCTCGTTTTTTAAAAAATATGATTTACGTGTAAAAGTATTTGTACAAACCTACTTACAGAAATAGGAAAATACTTACAGAAAAGGCAGTAGCTACTGTAAAACTTGTCTGCTAACGTCGTCTTTATGTAGCGCAGGCTGGCAATAAAATAAACTCTGGTTGCATTCAAACAGTCAAGCAAGTTTAGAATGAGCTTTCAAATATTTGTCTTAGGTTTTTGTTTCGAAGAAAATAGTGATAATTTAGACGATTATCACTATTTTTTATTTTTTTTTATTTTAGACGTACGCTTAGAATAAACGTAGGGAAATCAAAACGTTTTGTTTGATTTCTAACAGATGCGTGAGTATACTATTCGTCAGTTACCTAGCTAGTGAAATAGGATAGTCACCGATATTTAAATCGCCATACTTACTCGCCATACATAAGTGAACTACGTCAAAACATAGGACAACGAAAACATCTACCATTTTTTGAAGTTCTATTATGATAGTGGCTTTATCATATTGGAAAACAAGTATTTGAAATGCAGTCTATTAATAATAATAATAATAAAACATTTAATTCAGACCAGGTCCATATTTTGTTAGTAACTGCTTTTATAAAATGCTCTGTGATTTCAGCTGTCTCTATTCAAATTAAAAAAAAAAAATATATTAAACAGAGTCGTTTAACTGTGTATTTTTATTATAAGGTAGTATACTGATTCTAAACTACTTGTTTTTAACTGACTTTAAAAAAAGAAGAGGGTTATTTCTTAGAAAAGCCTTTTTTAGACTTATTCTGCTACTTTATAGCGTCCTACAAGGGAAATTTATGTGAAACTAGCTTTTGCTCGCGGCTCCATCCCTTCAACTATCTCCACTTAAAAAAAAACGTCAATTCGTCGCTCCGTTTTGCCGTGAAAGACGGACAAACAAACAGACACACACATACACTTTCACATTTATAATATCATTCATCATTCAGAATCATTTACAGAAGGTTTATATCGCTTCAACGTCAACCGGCTAATGTAAATACCGCTCCCGCGACATCCTGTAACTCATACCATACATGAAAAGCAGCGCGTTCAGTGAAGCCAGTCGTCTTCCGGCGCGCGACTCCGCACGATAATCAAGTGTCGTCAGCTTCCGCACGATTATCTGACAAAAGCCTTATGTATTGATAAATATTATGATTTTATATATGATTATCTTTTGAAAAAGGTATGCGTTGGTTTACAAATTACAGAGTAATTTTCTCATGTGTGTTGAATGGTGGTGAAATGACTTAGCGATTCTTACAGTACTTGTATAAACGCCAGCACATTAAGCTACTCGAAACTGTCAAATTTTCCCAATAAACTTTGAACCTTATGCTTTAGCGATAAAGTTGAAAATCTATTAAAGAAATTTGACAGATTGTAGCAGCTTGATGTGCTGGCGTCTGTACGAATATAAGGAATAGCGTAATCAGCCTATAATCTTCCCACTGATGGGACACAGGCCTCCTCTCTGTGAGAGGGAGTGGGCTATAATCTACCACGCGGACCAAGTGCGGGTTGGTAGATGTCATATGTCTTTGAATTTTTGGTTCCAGGACATGCCGGTTTCCTCACGATGTTTTTTTTGTATGGAACAATTTATATTAAGTTTAAGTAGACGCACTCTTTATGAAATGGCTCGTCAGGGGTTGTACGGTGCGTGACGACTCCCGGCCACCGTAGACGCGGACGGAGAGTAATGGGTAACTCACCGTCCGATCAGGACCAGGCCCGTGCTGGACGGCGCGTACGTGTTCCACGCGCGCCTCAAAGAGATATCAGCATTAGGGAAGGGGCACGTAAGGGCCGAAGCCTGCCGGGGCAGCGGGATTGTCCGAAAGGGTTACCGCTACCCCGGAACATAAAGGGCTAAGGAAGGAACACGGGTGGGTTTTAGTCAGTAAGAGTCTGACACTCTAGCTTTACTGTGATACACTATCAGTAGCAATGCCTTTTATTTTGACAGTTCAACAACATTCATTGCGTTATTTACGTTGTTGAGCAGACAAATTTTTCGAACATATGGAGCAATATCCTTCACAATCATTCAGATTGAGATTGAAGATACTCGTATGTTACTCAATTAGGGTGACGTTTTGAAAAGTGCGCTCTGGTATAATAACAGGCATATGGCGAACTAATTGTCTTTTCTGTTGAAAAGCTTTGGCAAACCCCTTGATATTTACAACACTACAGATAGTGCAATCCACGAAGACGCGCCCCACTCTTCTTCCGAATCGTTAGTGTTTATCGCTAGTTAATTCCATTAGTGTTTTAGTTCTTTCGATACATACTAATTAACCACTAATAATAATTAGTGTGTATTTACAAAACTAAAACACTAGCGGAATGTTGCACACTTCTGCTGTAAGCATTAGGAAAAAGAGTGGGGCGCGTCTTCGTGGATTGCACTATCTGTACATATATGCGCTAAAAACCTCTTTAGGTTTTTTGCACATTTAAATGTGTCGAACACTTCTTAATTAGTTGAATTATCAATTAAAAATAAAATATAAAACATTAAGGGACTTAATAATATAAGTGTATCATTTTGCAAATATTTTTATAAGTAACTTGCAAATGGTTTCACCCGCGTAAGTTTCGATCTCGCAGAACTATCTATATAAAAACTATTTTATATCCTAATCCAGGACATGATCTACCTATGTGCCGAATTTCATTGAAATTCGTTCAGCCATTTTATCGTGAAAGCGTAACAAACAAAGATACAAAAAATCAAATCTTTTCTCTTTATACTGTCAGTTTAGATTATATTTTCTTACTTCTACGACGAGTACTTACTTCATAGTTCATATTGAACTGGCAAATATATTTACTAAAAATTCTACATTAGCAATATCTAATACCCGCTACCACTTCTAAAATAAATCGTTACAACTATCGCTTTCGTCTATAACTTGTACCACACGACAAAACGGCGCGTGCGCGGCCGAGCGTCACTTCCGGCGTGTTGCAATCAAGGGCGCACTACTTCCGGTCGATTATCTGAAGATACGTTATTTAATGGTAGGCTAATGAAAAACAGGACTTTCATAAATGTACGTTTGAGGCTGCGTTTATTTTATTAATAGACGATTCGCCAGTTTTTTAGGGTTCCGTACCTCAAAAGGAAAAACGGAACCCTTATAAGATTACTTCGTTGGCCGTCTGTCAAGACCCTTTTTCTCAAGAACGCGTGGACTTATCAAGTTGAAATTAACAGATACTCAGGGCTGCAATCCCTTAAAGCAGTGAAAAAATCAAACTTCTAAGTCAACGCAATCCGGGCGTTTACGTTCCGTATATCTATATACAAAGTTGATACGACAGAAAGGCTTTCCTTTAAACTGCTTATACTAGGTACCATTTTCAAGCTCTGTACCAAATATCATTTAAATTGAAACAATAGTTTAGTCGCAAATGATTTTTTAAGTTTTTGGCCCGTTTGAACATGATGTATTTTTCCTAACAGCTGATTATGTCTATAGGCATAGGTCATGCACCTTAAAACGATAAATCTACGATACGTTGTTGCCGCTCTTACGCAAGTCATAAGCAAATACGTCCTACAACAGAAAGTGACAATCCCATTAGCAAAACATCACGCGCGTAAAAGAAATAGAAATAGGTCAGTGTGTTGCTATTGCATCTTTGGTCCTTGCGAGGGGGGCCTCTAAAAACTAAAAAACTTGGTTTTTCAGTGCGCCAACGCTATCCTTCCGGGACGTATGTACGTTACGTAACACGGAAGTCCTGTGCCGCTATTGTTTTGTCGAACTCGTGCGCTGACAATTGTGATTTTGTTTTGTTATTGTGAATAGGACACTTCTTTCTTTTTTTTTATTGTGACAAGACACGTAACTTGCTATTATAATTATTTAGTGTTAGTGTTTTTTTTGTGATTTACTGTTTTTTATTGTGATAGGACACGTAATTAAACTTTGGTTGTGTGTGTGTATACCTAATTAAAGTGTTCAACAATGCCTCGTCTAACTTACACGGCGTCAGAATACACTGACATGATTTTAATTTACGGTGAATGCCGTGGAAACGCAGCATTAGCTCTGCGAACATACAGAGAAAGGTATGGTGACAGCCGCAATTGCCCTAGGAACGCCCGCACCATACAGTTGGCAGTACAAAGATTACGGGACAATAAACGTGTAGTGCCGCAACAGGAGGGAGTGCCACCGCGGCAAATACCCGCTGCATGGGACGAACGAATATTAGATCATTTTTCCCGCAACCCGACAACGAGTCTCCACAGAGCCGCCCGGCAGTTTAGATGTTGCCATAGAACCATCCACAAGGTTCTAAAACGTAACAAACGCAAACCTTATAAATATCGGAAGGTGCAAGCTTTGTTATCGAGAGACTTACCGATCAGGAACAGTTACTGCCAATGGCTATTAAATAAAACATCCGAAGACCGCCATTTCTTAACAAATGTAATATGGACCGATGAGTGTACTTTTACTCGGAACGGCATCTGGAATCGGCAAAACCTCCGGTACTGGAGTTTGGGAAATCCACACGTGTTTCGAGAATCTGAACACCAGTACAGATTTTCTCTCAATGTGTGGGCTGGTATCCATAATAATAATATTATCGGCTCTGTTTTTATTGACGGCACCCTTACAGCGGTGAAATTTTTAGATTTATTAAGTGGTCCTGTGGCCGAGTACACTGACCAACTACCTTTAGCCGTTCATCGCAAGTTGTGGTACCAGCTGGACGGTGCGCCTCCACATTCTGTGATGGCTTCCAGGGAGCGGCTCACAGAAATGTTTGAGCAGCAATGGATCGGTCGGTTCGGACCTGTTCGGTGGCCACCACGATCTCCGGACCTCACTCCCATGGATTTCTTTTTGTGGGGGTACATTAAGGGTGAAGTGTATGCCTCCGAGGTAAATACAATTGTTGAACTAAAAAACAGGATTATTTTAGCATTTCATAAATTAAAGTGCTTAGCGACGGACAGTGATTTAATTACAAAACTAAATAACAATATTCTCCGTCGGTATAATTTGTGCATTAATGTGAATGGAGGACACATAGAGAATTTAAAAATTTAGTGTTTTTGTTGTCGGCGTACTTCAAAACTATCTAACATAACAGCCAGCGCGAGCGGAGGCCTAAGCCGCCGCCCGCGCCACCACCGGCCGCCCGCTTCGACACGAAATAACACATGCCGCGCCCCGGCGCGCGTGCGACGTTGCCACTTTGTAAGGTCAGTCGCCAGGTCCAAGTTTCTATGAAATTTGGGTTTTTCCTTTACTTACAAAGGGTGGTTGCGTTTTACTCTGATTTGTAAGCTATTTAGTTTGTTTGAAAAAAAAAAATTCTCATTTTTGGCGCTTTTTATTTTTATACCTTATCGAATTAATACTAAACACGTATAGTATACGTAGTGTAATTTAATGCCCCTCGGTCGTATCAACTCTGTATACTATAAAAGGAGAAACTGACTGACTGACATATCAACGCACAGCCGAAACCGCAAGGACTAGGAACGTGAAATTTTGCATACGGGTTCCTTTTATTATGTAAGGGAGCACTAAGAAGGGGTTTTTGGAAATTCGACCTTTAAGGGGGTGAAAAGGGGGATTTTGTTTGTATGAAAAATCTTATTGCTTGAGTTAATAAACTTGAAATTTGGCACGAATACACGCAGACGAAGTCGCGGGCGAAGTGCTAGTGTCGTGTATTTTGACACTCGCATGTTATTCAAAATCCTCGTCCCATTGACCTAGAATCATGAAATTTAGCAAGAAGCAATGTCATGTAGGAAAAAATCCGAAAACTGTAAGTTTGTAGTTACATAGATACCTACAAAGTACGGAACCCTCGGTGCGCGAAACCGACTCGCTCTTGACCGGTTTTTTCAGTCACCACGCTTGGATAGTCAGTTTGCGATTGAGATTTTTGTCCATTCATATAAAACTAACTTTGTCGACATAAATGCAGGAAAGTGTATTAGATAAGAATTAAGAGAATGTAGGATATAAGAGCGAGCAAAGGGAGCTCAAATTTTTTTACGTCTCATCGTCTATACAAGTTATAATTATAACAGAATAGACGCAAGTCCTGAAAGTAGTTTGTTCATAATTGACTACTGAATCGATTTCAGTAACTGTTAATAAAGGTATTTTTAAAAAAATATGTATTTTTTCATACTATCCGCCGATGAAGGCAAATAAAATTAAACGTTATCTCAAGGCAATAAGTCTCAATTTTAAATGCTAGTGTCAAAACGATTTTCTTATTAAAAATAGCAAGCTTTAAAATAAAAAAAGTGTTGGTCATTGTATTATGCTTTTAACTCAATACTCTAATATTGGGGTGTATGAGGTCTTGCGGTAATTATGTTACACCTTGTATAGGCTAATTTTTTTTTTGCCCATTTACATAGAAATAGGTGTTTTGTTGTCGGAGATGCTCGAACATTTTGGTGGGAGAGGATGGGCTTACGAATTTACTTATCTGCCTCAATGGTCTAGTTATCGCAAGTGCTACTTAATGCTAAGCATGAAGCCGTTTCGATTTCCAGTTCGGGCAAAGGGTTATTGAGTTTTTCCATCAAGAAATTCTCAGTAGCACCCTAGTGTCTGGATTAGAGCTCGGATGAGGGCAATAGGGTCTCCCTCTATTACAATAATGGGACTTAAAAATATAAACAGCGGAATATCGGTGTTAAATCAAAATCAAAATATTTTATTTTACTTTTCGCGGTTTCACCCATGTTAGATTCGATCCCGTAGGAATGACGGGATAAAAAGTATCCTATATGTTAGTTCTGGTTATAAACTATTTGTGTGCCAAATTTCATCCAAATCCGTTCAACGGCTTACGCGTGATTGAGTAACAAACATCCAAACATCTTCACTTTCATATTTATAATATAGTAGGATAAACCTACAAGGGCACTTATGAAACGTCAGAAGCTAGGTGCACGGTTCCAATTGGTCGTTTCCTATGCAGAAGAGCCGGCAACAAACTCCACGGTTACTCTTATAAAAATAATTGGCTTTTACAAACAATGTTTTCGAATGACTGTGTTAATCCGTGCGCAAAATACGCACACAGACCAGCACCCAAATTGCGTAACACACTATCAATCTCAATCTGAATCATTTTGAAGGATATTGCTAATACATTGCTCCATATGTTCCAATTTTTTCTGCTCAACAACGTAAATAACGCAATGTATGTTGTTCAACTGTCAAAATGAAACCCATGATAATGAACCCGTATTACCTATTACCTTATAACTGTGTTAATAGGCATGGGAGGACACTGTAGGCCTGTCTACAAGTAAAATTTATAACGTATTATAGCCACACCTCTGTCCAACTCTTCGGTTACTACGTATGTTATGTTAGTTATTCCCTACATCACAATACAGTAAAATTAAAACAAAGAAATACTCTAAACTGGGGCCCGTATTTCATATACACTTTCTACGTCTTTTGACAATGGCATTCGATTCCATTGTGAAGATTGTAAAACAATGGGCTAACGAAACTCTAATTTATACGTCGTCTTTATCTTGAATATTTTAAGCGAAAGTGATACATTTCTGTGTGGTTTTAAGGTCGACTGAATTATGTTTTTTAGGTGATAATGAGGCTTTATTTAGAAGAAGAAATGAGCATTGATCACTTCGTTTGGTTACAGCGTTTTATAGTGAACGTTTTTCGTGATGATTTTTTTAATCGGAAATACAGACTTTAGCTTTCGAAAATCAAATTTTCTGACGTTTTTAGCACAATAAGGCGGTATCGATTTGTATGTTGATCAAAATATGTAAATAATATGCATTGACTGAATTATAAACATAAAAATCATAATTTTTTCTAAGTAAAGATTGGCCTGAAATGTCATGATTACATGAAATAGTCTTACACTAAAAAAAAAAATACTGGAAAAAAAACTAAACTGGACTGCATTATGACCGTTTAGTGAGCTTTTTACATAACGCTCTTCCCAAGAACGTTCAAGTAAAAGGGGTAAGAATTTCTAAACAATAAATATAGTGAAATAAATTTCGTCCTACGCAGCTACCTAGTCGTAAAACTCGATGGACATTTTGATAGTAGTAGTGTGTGGGACATTTTAGTTATCTAAACTCCATAATGATCGTATTAAACTCCCATAAGTTTTAAAGTAAATGTTTATTTTATAGTTTTGGGCATTCGAATTGGAACGTGGGTGGTTATTGTTATCGGATTACCATTAAACGGTTAAATCAAGATGGCTGGATGGCACGATGTGCACATAAATTACGTTAATAAGAATGCTGGCTGGTTTTTACAAAAAGTTAATGGCATGGTGATAAATGGTAAATGTTTTATTTTTTGTAAGTAGGTTTGTACTTAAACACTTTTACACTTCAATCATATCTTTTCAAACTAGATGAGGTCAGCGTTTCCTATCTGACTACTCTGAGAAGAAAGGCCGAAACTCAGAGGTCACAGTCTCTTTTAAAGTCCAGACAAAATCTTGGTCAAATCATGTGAAGACCATGTAGATTGGTGTCTGAAATGGTCTTTTGAGGAAAGAACCACACAGATTGGTGCATGGAATGTTTCGATTGAATGAAGAAGAAATGGCAAGATATTCCATTGTTGTACCTACTCTTTTTAATTGGTATATGATTTTTTAAAAGATTAACCGTGGAGTTTCTGGCCGGCTCTTCTCCATAGGAAACGACGAATTGGAACCGTGTACCTAGCTTCTGACGTTTCATAAGTGCCCATGTAGGTTTATGTAAAAGCAAATATTTTGATTTTGTCTCAACTTTTTTCTAAACAGATTTAGCTAATTGGCTGTGTGAAACAAAAATCGTGTTGATTTAGGACTGGAGATATTTGGGATAGCGTTTTTTAGAGGTACTTAAATACAATGACTCGGGTTCGGGGTCAGTTTTTGGCTATGGCTATTTGACGTTATTAAATTATTATTTATTGGTTTACTTAAATAACTTTTAAAATATTTAACACAACTAATTATTTACACTAGCTTTTGAATCAAATGACTCGTCTGTATCGCTCTCATCCGGAAATGTGCCCAGAAGACTGGCAGCAGAAGGAGACGCACTCTGTGGTCCCATGACTTGAGCGTTTCGACCCCAAACGGCTCAAAACTGTAGTTAAGAATCAAAGTAAGGTTTTGATCAGAAAAATAAATAATTTCCGGAAGAATTCAAACTAATTGCTAGCCATGTATCGCCTATGGAGGTTATTACCTCCATAGGCGATACATGGCTAGCAATTCATAAGCTAACAAGACACACCTTTAACACATTGGAGGCCTACTAAAAATGTTTACAAACGTGTGTATACTTCTTATGAGTTGAGTAACTTTTAAAGTGGCACATTATGTCATCGTGTGACACTTTTTAAGTACGGGCTTGAGTTAATAGCTTCTTTTTTTCTTGTATTGTTTTAAAGGTGAGATATTCTAATTATTTTCTCTTATTGTATACGGAGAACGAGGAAAGCTGTCCCACTGTAATACAGTTTATAGCTAGTACCGGGGGGTCAGGGTGAATCTATTTCGTAACAATCTTATTATTGTGCACTGAGCTACTAATTGGGTCTCTAATCTTTTAGATTCATAGAAAAGTTTGTTGTAAGGTGTTTATTCTTTTGGCAAAATAAAGATTTATTATTGTATATGCTACGCTTGATTGAGGGGCTTGTGGCTAAGTAATTACAGCCACACAGATCGATTGATCAGGTTAATGTACTCATCATTATGAACAACTTTTACTATGGGACCAAACCCGAAATCGCGAAAAAAATCAGCTGTTCCCTACATTTATGTTCGCATCGCGTCAAAATGTAGGGAGCACAAAATTTTTTTTTCGCGATTTCGGGGTTGGTCCCATAGTAAAAGTTGTTCATAATGATGAGTTTATTGACCCCTTTTAAGGATTAAAACGATCAAAATGTAAGGGTGTATATTTTTTTATATAATTAGTTTTTTTTTTATTTTAGATTGTGTTTAGTTTAGTTTGAGATCTTCCAGTAGATACGAGTCGCAATAATTTTTTTTTTTCTTTTTTCTTTCTTACAACCGAGCACAAATCCAGACTCCAGGCCAGGCCAGGTGTTTTTAGGAAAACCTAAAAACTCTTAGCCCGACCCGGGAATAGTATCCAGGACATCATTGTCAGCAGTAGAACTTGCTACCACTAGACCAAAGACGCAGTAAAACATATTTGTCTTTTTTAAAAACTCAAAACCATAAACACAATAGAATTCAGCTCAGCAGTTTCCGAGAAAGCCACACGCAAACGCAATCCCATTACAAATGCAAAGTAAAAGTCATCACCACGCGATCAAATCCGCGAACAAAGCTTGTATTACGTAACAAACACATAGACAAATAAACATGACACACATACTCATATTGAATAATCAAAGTAAGGTGACATACTTAAATGATTTATTTATGTATTCTACTCATAGAGTATTTAGACCTTGAATATTTTAATGTGCATTTAAAAATGCGGCGCGATGTTTAGAATGCATTGAAAGAATATTCATAAAACGCCCTTTGAACAAGACATCGTTTCTTTACGGTACGGCTTATAAATCGCGCCGTAGAAAAAAATTGTCTGTTATCAACCTTCCATAGTGATCCATAAAACACTGACGACCGTGCTTACACACACAAGTTATAATAAACTGTAGTTTTTCACGACAAGAAAAACGTGTGTGTAAAGAAGAATTATCAAAATTCGCATAAATGCCGGAGATGCAGCCTACATTTATGTATATAACTTCGTACATAAGAATAATTATCCAATGTATTATACAGGATGAAATTGAAATGGAAGATTGTACTCATCATTATGAACAATTTTTACTAAGGGACCAAAGCTGCAATCGCGAAAAAAAAATCAGCTGTTCCCTACATTTTGACGTGTTATGCGAACAAATGTAGGAAACAGCCGTTTTTTTTTTTCGTGGTTTCAGGTTTGGTCCCATAGTAAAAGTTGTTCATAATGATGAATACAATCTCCCATTTCGATTTGTCGCATGTTTTCAATTTCACCCTGTATACTAAAACCTTCCTGAAAGTATGTAGATCACATTAATGAAAGAATTATCAAAATTGATTCATTCGTTTTTGAGAAAATCGTTGTGTGCATAAGATAGTGTTTACGTATCTATTACAGTCCGGCTGTCGAGAGAATGCGTTTCTGACACGTCCTGTTCTAGTGTGATTCTAGTCTAAATTATATAAAATTTTGTCTAAATTATATAAAATTTTCGATTTGTATGAAATTTTGGATGCATTACGGGTAGGTCTGAGAATCGGCCAACATCTATTTTTCATACCCCTGTTTTTTTTTTTGCAAAACGACGTTTTCGTGGTCAGCTAGTTAGTTATTAGAAAAAAGATAAAATTAAAGATCAAATTCGCAAAACTCGCATACGTTTGTTTGAAACTTACAGGTCACAAGTACGCATTCTCTCGACGGCCGCACTGTAAACAGATACACGACACCACCCATTAACATTAAAAAAAAAAATGAGGCCACGAAAAGTAAACACAGACAACTCAAAAAATCACGATAATTACCATAACAGCCAAAACACGGAAACCCACAGGAAAGACCAGTTAATATTTAACTTAAAAGTTACGTCACTTGACGTAACTTAAGTTAAAGTTGGTCAAGCGGTCGGCTTTCTACGTGACATAATATATTATGTTAACCATGGGTTACTTCACTGTGCTCGTCAGAACTCGGAACACGTTTTGTAAACAAACTTAGTGTTGATTGGATTGGCATTCCTTTGTGCGCTTTTATAACTAGCTTCTGCCCGCGACTCTGTCCGCGTGAAAATTTCGATGATACAGGGAAGTAAAATGTATGGAAATATTATATGAAGATGCTTTTTCTGTCCTTGATAACATTATAACGTGCTTTTATTTCTATACATTTTACGGACGTGGACGTCTACGATAAAATCGTGACGCTAAAAATGGTGGCTTTGGTATCGTAAATCATTGTTTAGAACGAATTTATGGGTTTATGTTAAGTCATTGTTTTATAATCGACGTTGTAGTTATGTAAAACACGATAGTATCTATAATAAGTAAAACATAGACCAATACTTTTTGAGATGGTACAAACATACGGATAAAACTACATATATATACTTCTTTTTGAAATCGTAAAAAATCATGATGTAATACAACTTAGCGTTTTTTACTTCGAGTAGTTTTTGTGAGATTCAAACTCAAAGCATTTATTTCAATTAAACCAATTACAGGCACTTCTGAACTGTCAAAGGGTCGGTCAGTCAGAAAGATGAAGCTAGTTACCAATTCCGAAGTGTAGTAGGCTCCTATGGAGAAGAACAGGCAAGAAACTTCACCGACACTCTTTTAAATCAAAATATTATAACGTTTTATCTATCTATGATAAAACGTTTATTCAGTGCAACAAAAGACACAATACAGGTAGGTACTTAAAAAATAAACATCGAAGAAAGTGAAAGAAAAAAAAAAAAAACAAAAATTAAAAATATAAATTGACCCATAGACACCTCAACATCTATTACGGTCTCGATCACTACTGGGCGGTGTGTGTCTCATGGTTGCACCAAATGGGAGTCCAGCTCAGCATATGCCAGGTACAATACCTGACGCTGGTATTCTGCTGCATCCCGTTAGTAACACACGGATGTCGAGAAGACACATCTGAGTTCCAATATTGCTTATCATCGTCTTATCCTTATCTCGAATTACTTGATTAGGGATGATGCAGCTAATCTGCTTCTTCTGTATCTTATTTTTATCCCTTATCTCAATTTATTTATGGTCTTTTTAATCTACACTTCTCTCTTAGCCGTCATCTCAGCATTCGCTCCTTTATAGCCATATCATCTTTCACACAGTCCATCCATCGTTTCTTTGGTCTTCCCCTACTCTTATAACCATCCACATTCATATCCAAATCTTTCGTCATGACACTCCTCATTCCTCCGTATCACCTATACCATGACAACCAACTTCTACACAACTTTTCATTTACCGGTGCCACTTTCAGACTTCCTCTTGTGTACTCATTTCTTATTCTCCATTCATGTAACACCAAACATCCCTCTTAGCATATTAAAATTATTGATTAACTGAATAAAATAGTTAGGAAATATAAAAACAAAGGGTGGACATACCCCGTCCCTGCCCGACCTTTGCTCGACCAGCCAGCCCGCGTCGCTGAGCTTTAAATTCCCCAAATAATAATCCGACACCGCCTGACCCTCGCTGCCCTCCCCTCAATGACGCATTAAGCCGAGGCTCGAACCCCACAGGAGGTGCCCATAATGTTAGTTATTTAAATATACATCCTTAGTTTGTAAGCCCTGGCTGGGGGCCTTAAAGTAATTTTTGGCACCACAGGATAGTCCGGTTAAGCAGTTCGGCAACCTCCTTGAGTTGCACATCTGCGAGTGGTCATATCTAAAAAAAAAAACAAAAAAAAATACCCCGTCCCTTCATCGTTTCTTTGGTCTTTCCTTTTATTCATATTCAAATCTTTCCTCAGTTTCTTTTATCAAGCTGCATTATCCTTTTGTTGAGGAATTCTCAGCCTTATTTAACTCATATAAAGATCAAATTAGAAAGCTCTTTAATACGGTGACAACTGCCAAACATATTAAATTTCCTTTGTCCACTCGACGACATAATATCAAGCTATACAACTCCAGTATAAGCTGACCTCGCATCATATAACCTTTCCGTGGAATCAGAAGTCAGGTTATACTGGAATTTTACGCGTGCCTCCAAAAGAGTTTTTGTAACTGAATCATTCGTCCACAATGCGGATCTGGTTATGCAAGGCAGTTGTGTAAGAGATTCGGAAATATGTTATTTATATTGATGTTTACTGCAATTTGCATCCTTAAGAATGCTGTTATGATAATAAGTGTATTTTAGAATGTAAGAAGTGATTATGTGACCGCAAACCCGAGATCATACAGTGGAAATGGAGGTGGAAAAAATCAAAGTTATTTATTTAAATTAGGCTTAGAATCAGCACTTTTCGAACGTCAAAATTACATACGACAGTCCCCCAAAACGCCCGCCCTTCACTACTTCCTAGTGCTTTAGCTGGGAAGAGCAAGTGGCGTAACAAATTCTCCAGCAGTGGAAAGTTCCTCATCCTCCATGGAAGGAAGGATCCTCCGTTAAGACAGGTGCTGTGTCTGGTGGGGTACTGCCCGATGGCTGTTGTTATCAGGCGGTTGTATTTATGCTAATCATTATCTGCCTAGTCTTTTCCCAATTATGTTGGGGTCGGCTTCCAGTCTAACAGGATGCTTCTTGACCATACCTCTTGTTAAGACTGGTTGTCAGACTTTCGGGTTTCTCACTACCCGTAACGACTGTCAAAGATCTACGAATGACAGCCGGGATCAATGGCTCAACGTGCTTCTCGAGGCACGGAGGGGTCTTGGTATGTAAAGATGGTCACCCATCCACGGACCAACCGTGGCAAGCGTAGCTTAACCTGATCGATCGACCCGTGTGGGCTATCATTACTTAGCCACAAGTAAAAGTACACACAAGTATTTATGCTAATGTTACGGAAAATTCTGATATCGCAATGGAGGATACGTCAGAAATTGTAGTTTGTAGAATTGTAGGTATAGGTATATGGCGAGAGGGGCCCGTGGCTAAATAATAACAGCTGCACAGGTTGATTGATCAGGTTAAGTTACGCTTGCCGCGGTTGGTCAGTGGATGGGTGACCATCTTTACATACCGAGACCCCTCCGTGCCTCGGAAAGCACGTTAAGCCGTTGGTCCCGGCTGTGATTCGTGAATCTTTGACAGTCGTTACGGGTAGTCAAAGCCCGAAAGTCTGACAACCAGTGTTACCAAGGGTTATCGTGTTATCCAGTAACTGGGTTGTGGAGGTCAGATAGGCAGTCGCTCCATGTAAAATACTGGTATTCAGCTGCATCCGGTTAGACTGGAAGCCGACCCCAACATAGTTGGGAAAAGGCTAGGCACATGATGATGTGGCGATACAGACGTTGCCATGATTCTGTATTTACAACTGATAATCCCACACGCAAGAGCAATGGTAGCTCAGTGGTAACGGCCTGACCTACGAGTTGTAAGTCGTGGGTTCGAATCCAGACAGTCGCTTTACTTTGTGTAAATTATTTCATTACCACTGCTCTCAAAACTATAAAAGAAACATTGTGAGGAAACCAGCATGTCCTAGAACCAAAAATTCGAAGAATGTGACATCTACCAACCCGTACTGGGCCCGCGTGGTGGATTACCGCCCACCAGTGGCGAAGGTACCATACAACTCGATTCCCGCCGGCTTCCCTTCGAAAATTCAGAACACAACCACTCTATAGTCAATTCATCATTGAAATATAATGAAACGTTTTATTGACTTTTTTTTTCGCTCCGGATTACCTCTGTCATAAATTCACCCTTCGCCACTGCCGCCCACTCCCTCTAACCAAGGGGATGCCAGTATCCCATCAGTGGGAACATTACAGGCTGATTATAACTTTTGACTGGCAATGAAATTGGGATTAATTTTCTGTCTTTTCGACCGTTACACTATTGTTACGATTATGTTGTTATGTTGTTTATGATGTTTATTGTTTACGATTTTGCAAAGGTTTTGTTTCGCGTGCTAAAGCAGAATTTGACAAGCTGTCGACTTCAAATTCTCAATTCAGAAACCGGTGTGAGTCGTGATGCTTCGATCTTTTCTTAGGTGAGCAACGAGCAAAATGTTAATCGAATGCAAGTCAGCGTGATTTATACTTTGTTTACTGATATCTCTGCGATGGTGATTTATTTTCTACGTGGAAATGGCCTTTCTATTTGGCCCGATGATGTAGTAGGATTATCTAATTTCCGGATAATTTGCCAAACAACTTTGTTTAGGCAGTGAGTCGAAGATCATTTTCGGAATTTGACCTTTTTTGTTTCATAGAACCTTTAGCATAGTGATAAATGATTGGGTTTGTACAAAAACTTTTACACGTTAATAATATTTTTTTTGACGTGACAACGTCTTATATTTCGATGAAGCTGGCTGCACGCACAAAAAAACATGACGTCATGCGGCGTTACCTCGCTCTGAGGCGTTCCATTTAAGGCTTGAAGTGCAAGCGAGAGCACGGAACGAGCGACAAAGAGGCACAATCGAAAAACAAAAAATAAAGAATGAAAAAAAAAGATTAAAAAAAAAATTTTTTTTAAAGTATTTTCTTATGACGTTGTCACGTTCAACTATCGTCAGTAAACCGACATTACAGACAACCGTTTTTTAAACTAGATGAGGTCGGCCTTCCCTGTCTAACTACACTGAGAAGAAAGGCCGAAACAAACTCAGAGATCATAGTGTTAAATAAGTATTGTGGCACATTCACACTTAATATACAGGGTATCCTGTAATTAATGGATAACTTCATAAGGGGTCATTGTACTTATCAATATGAACAACTATGGGACCAAACCTGTAATCGCGAAAAAAGAATCAGCTGTTTCCTACATTTTGACGAGTTATGCGAACATGATTTTTTTTCGCGATTTCATGTCGTTTCTAGCGAAATGTGGTTGTACAGATGCGAGCACATTAACCTACCCGAAACTGTCAAATTTTCCCAATCAACTTTGAACCTTATGCTTTAGCGATAAAGTTGAAATACTATTAAAGAAATTTGACAGATTGCAGTAGTTTGATATGCCGGCGTCTGTACTATGGGTGCACCTCTGTTTCTGTATCCCTTCAGGTCTAAAGGCGTGATGTTATGTTCTGTGTTCTGCGACGATCTCTTTTTAAGCCACGATGGGGCGTATCCATATCCGGATTCTGTAACATGACTTGCAAGAATTGCAGTCTTTCATCTACCAAGCCTTCTGTCGCAATATTGGGTAAAATTGTACGTTACTGAGGACATTGCGCATGCGCTGTTTGTATCATTACACGGTAGGTACACATCGGGTACAATGCTATGAGACGGGGGAACCCTGAGACTTGAGTATTGTATGCTGATCTGGTAGAATGTATAATTGATGACGAGGTTAAGTGATGTTCGCTGTCGAACCTTGGATGGGTGTCCGTTGTCGCAATCGGTTGCAGAAATATGTGACGATCCCATTGATCGTCAGCGAGATCAATAATTATAGTCCTTATTGTCTTTGGGTATCCTAATATTGATGGTTTGCGAAAGAAAAACCAGTCTTACCAAGGGGTATCGTGTTACCCAGTAACTGGGTTGTGGAGGTCAGATAGGCAGTCGCTCTATGTAAAATACTGGTATTCAGCTGCATCCGATTAGACTGGCAGCCGACCCCAACATAGTTGGGAAAAGGCTAGGCAGATGATGAACTATGTGTATAGCCAGTGTGAAGCCCTAGATTACTAGCCAAATCACAAAACTTCTCGTGAACTGACAATGTTATTTATACTCAATGTCGAGGTGACAATGTCAGGAAATGTGACGCGAAATGATTTCTTAACCACAGACCTACCTATCTCACCGCAAAACGCGAAAGTTCAAGTTAACACCACACTGATGTGAAAATGGTTTACGTAGAATTTAACTTATTGTTCAGGATCTGGCCGTAATATATGAGATACACATCGAGCGTTAGAAACAGGCTGTCACACAAAGTTATTTGTGACAGAGAAGAAGTTTTACAAAGCCAATCAATTTCTATTTCTCATGTGCCATGGCATATTCAGCCTATAATATTCCCTCTGCCCAGGCCTCTTCTCTTCGAAAAGGATTTTGATGTTGTTTTCAACAACAAAGTATTTGTTCTGGAAGGCTTAACACACTCAGGCATAGCACAAAAATCTCGATGTATTGATATTTATTTATTTATTTATTTATTTATTTATTTATTTATTTGTTTTCCCCAACACAACTATCATTACAGGTTACCCCAAATCGGTAGCGTGGTTGCCATTGCACAAAATATGATTGACGTGTAAAAGTGTTTGTACAAACCTACTTACAGAAATAAATCATTTATCACCCGCACTGGGCCCACGTGGTGGATTACGGCCCACTCCCTCTTAAGCCTGTGTCCCAGCAGTAGGAATTGTGGGCTGTTTACACATTGCGGCCATGCGAAGCAGGGGCGATTGCTAGTCTTCAATAAAATCTAAATTCTAAATGGATATCAACTTGAACTTTCGCAACTGCGGTTCTAAGTCTAACTTAATTGTGGTTAGGAAGTTGTTAACTTAACATTTACTGTCTCATTGGTTTTGTGGTTGCGAGTGTGGCTTCCGAACGTGAGTACCTGGGTACGATTCAAAGGTCGACATCAAAAGATTTTTTTTTTACTTTTTGGCAGCTGAGCCGATGTCGACTATTCTGCCAGCGCCATGTAGGGACAGCAGCACAGCAAGATAAGCCGTGGAATGTTGCAATTTATGGTGGTTGTTATTTTTTAATGTTAGTAGTTGAAAAGACAATATAAGTTTTTTAGTTAACATGATTTTTTAAATAAATAAATACTAATTATTGCTCTACTATAAAACGACACAGATATTTACAGTTATAAATATTATTACACACCAAACTATAAACGTTACTTTGTCCAAGAATAACTCCTGTCACTGTCGTACAACTGTCAAATTACAGGTGAAAGATAGAGACGAGAACATTTCTAAGTCAAAGCACGGGCTAAGTAAGGGTTATAGATCTTGGCCCTAGAGTGAATGAAAGGCAATGCCAAGAATGGTTATCACATAATTAAAGTATTAGGCTACGTATATGCTCGCTCCCTATTACATGGCACAGACGTCAACACATCAAGCTACTACAATCTGTCAAATTTCTTTAATAGATTTTCAACTTTATCGTTAAAGCATTAGGTTCAATGTCGATTGGGAAAATTTGACAGTTTCGGGTAGCTTAATGTGCTGGCGTCTGTACTTAAGCATAACTGCCGAAATGTGAGTTCACCCATTTATAAGCATTAGCAATGCCGTTTATTTTGATAATTCAACAAGATTAATTACGTTATTTACTTAGGTGCGTCGTAGAATGAATTTCCTTCAAAATCAAAATAACTTCAAAATATAAATAAATAAAAGCGCAAATCATCAGTGTGTTACGCAATTAAGCAGCTGGTTATAAATCAGAATAAAATCTACATAACCATTATTATTACTAGGTGACTTAAATGTCAAATCTGAAATGTCAAATGTCAAAGTTTTGACAGACTTAAACAATGCAATATAACTGTATAATTTGCAAGTCACTGTTTTTCGTAATAACAATAACTGATCCATACAAACGTAAGTTTGTGGTCATTTAATAATATTGTACTAACATACTTTCTCTATTTTAATGAGTAATATTGTTATATTGTTTGATGACTTTAATGTTTATTTTATAGGTAATGGCACTTTATTTGTTTAGTGTTATGAGGGGCATTATTTGCTTAGTGTTATCCGGGGCTTAATTTTGTTTTATTCTTCTAGTCTGAAGCATAGGTTCAACCTATTTCAGGAAAATCAAAAACTGTGCTCTATTTTAATTGTTAAGGTATTTATTTTAAATGTGTCCCTTTTATAAATAAATTATTATGGCAGCTATGCTAACCATTAGAACCATGGAGGAGAAAATATGTTCGCAATACCCAAAAAAAATGAGTGGTTGCCGATTTGGACGTGTGATTAGATCATCATCATTAATTTGCCTTAATCCCAAATTATTTGGGGTCGACGACTCGACGCAACACGTCTTTTTCTTCCACACTGCTCTATTAGCCGCCATCTCGGTAGTCACCCCCCTTTCTAGATAGATACCCATTATAAAGGTAGGTATACATTTTGCTGGAAGCTCGAACACGGTGTTCCAGTGGCATATCCATACATTTATGTACCATACATATTTTGCCAGGCAACCTAGGTTGCCTTACAATGGTCGCGCTGCCAAAAAAAAATATCTTTGGTTGCGCAACCAATGGAACGCCAGATGAGATACCAACCCACCATATAGTTAAATTTAATTTTACATTTACATTTCCGTATGCAAAATACGCGCATTGACGTGGAGTTGCGAACACCAGCCCGTATGCTTTGCTACTATACCTTCCATCAGTGTAATATATGTTTTAGAAACATAAAATTATGATGTTACAAACTACGCCTAGATTTACAATCTTATTAAAACAGCATTTTTAAAATGCCTGGAAAAAAATATTTTCTGGTTAAAAAAAAATATCGAAATGTATGCAAACAAGGAATTTTATTCCTTCTTTCTTTTTAACCTCTGGTTTATACATTATGTATGTTGTGTGATAAATTCATTCATTCATATTGTAGAACAGTTCCCTCATAAGTTATAAACTCGAATAAACTGGTAATGTACGGTTTCCTGAAAGGAAATTACTCGGAAACGTTATTTACATAGTGCATTATGTAAAGAAAACCGTTTCAACTTCAGTCGATAAATATTGTTATGTACTGTAACACGCGTTTATTTACAGTGGTTAAAAAATAATTTGAGATAATTGGTGCAATATTAATTTGAGAAAATTGTGCAATTTTGACATAAATGGTTCAATTTTAATTTAATGAAAATTGGTGCAATTTTAGTTTGAGAAAATCGGTAAAATCGACATTCAGAATTTAAATTGAGTTTGTTGTTGAAGTGTATTTTTTTTTGTAATTGTAAGGAAGCCATCGAACTTTTTGGTGATCAAAATATTAAGCGCAAAAAAGTGCTATTATAATATGTGACATCTAACTGAAGTAGGTACTTATATAAACATACTTACTTTAAAATGAAAAGTAACAAGTAACAAACTGTGCATTTTAAAATGAAGTTCATTTTAATATTATTGGTTATAAGTTCATTAGTATCTTTGACTGTTGAGAAGAAAAAAAAGAGTAAAAATAAGAAGAGTAAAGAGGAATACGCTACATTTCCAGCCAGATCGCAAAACTGGACTTATGGAGGTATTATTAATAATAGAATCAGTTTCTATTACAATAGAATACCCAATTAAATTCAGTCTTTATTGCATTTATAATCTACAGACGCCAGCACATCAAGCTACTACAATCTGACTTTCTGTAATAGATTTTAAACTTTATCGCTGAAGCATAAGGTTCAAAGTTGATTAGGAAAATTTTACAGTTTCGGGTAGCTTGATGTGCTGGCGTCTATACATATACAGATGGTAAGTATAAAACAATATAATCAATTATGGACCTTGTCGGCCCAGCAAATTAAATAAGTAAAATTTATACAAGGTGTGACATAATTAACGCAAGACCTCATACACCCCAATTAGAGTATTGAGTTAAAAGCATAATACAATGACAAAAACTTGAAAATCGTATTGACACTAGCATTACTTTCTGCATTTAAAATTAAGTCTTATTGCCTTGAAATTAGGTTTGATTTTATTTAATCGGCAGTTAGTATGAAAAAATACTTAATTTTTGAAAATATTAAAAACTAGCGGCCTGTCCCGGCTTCGCACGGGTGGACATTTATGCTTTAAACATTTTTTTTTTCTTGCAATTAAAATAGCCTATATTAATTAGTGATAATGTAGCATTCAAATGGTGGAAGAATTTTTAAAATCGGTCCAGTACTTTTTGAGCCAATTCGTTACAAACATATATACAGATCTTTCCTTTTTATAACATTAGTATAGATTAGCATGGATAGTATAGATTACTGAAATCGATTCAGTAGGTAGTCAATTATGAACAAACTATTTTCACGTTTTGCGCATTTAACGTTACACATTGTATATGAGCACTTCACGTGCTTTCGGATGGCGGTTGTCATTCGCAGACTTTTGACAGTCGTTATGGGTCAGAAGCCCAAAAGTCTGACAACGAGTCTTACCAAAAGATATCGTGTTACTCAGTTACAGGATTGTGGAGGCCAGATAGGCAGTCGCTTCAAGTAAAATACTGGCTAGCTGCATCCGGTAAGACTGGAAGCCGACCCCAAGATAGTTGAGAAAAGACTAAGCATAATAAACCATTATTCAGTACTAGTAATAATAATCAGTTTATGAATGATAATTGAATTCACTTTCTTATAGGGCACGGTAAATGAAACTAAAAGGAAATAATCTAATAATGGAAACTAGACTGGACTAAAACGATAAAGTCGTATAATATTACGACAGTGTAATTCATTTATGATTATCATAGGCCTTTTCTTTTTAATAACGGTTTCAGGTTAATTATCAGTAGAATTATATATCCATGGTTTTGCATACGGAGTTGTGTCAATTAGGACCTGCCCGGCTGGGCAGCGGGATTGTCCGAAAGGGTTACCGCTGCCCCGGAACATAAAGGGCTAAGGAAGGAACACGGGTAGGTTTTAGTCAGTAAGAGTCTGACACTCCCTTCTGCTCCACCCAGAGCGGGAGGGGGTCATTTGATGCTTTCCCATCCACAAAAAAAAAAGGGCCTGCCCGGCTGAAATTTTTATGCGACGAATAGAAATATAACTTAACAGAATGACAATAAAAGTGAAATTTCAATGATCGAATTCTAAGGATGCCGCGGAATGCACGTGCATACGTAGTTATGCCGTGGGAGGGGACCGTGGCTAAATAATAACAGCCGCACAGGTCGATCGATCAGGTTAAGCTACGCTTGCCGCGGTTGGTCTGTGGATGGGTGACCATCTTTACATACCGAGACCCCTCCGTACCTCGGAAAGCACGTTAAGCCGTTGGTCCCGGCTGTCATTCGTGGATCTTTGACAGTCGTTACGGGTAGTCAGAAGCCCGAAAGTCTGACAACCAGTCTTATCAAGGGGTATCGTATTATCCAGTAACTGGGTTGTGGAGGTCAGATTGACAGTCGCTCCATGTAAAATACTGGTATTCAGATGCATCCAGTTAAACTGGAAGCCGACCCCAACATAGTTGGGAAAAGGCTAGGAAGATGATGTCGTAGTTATGTCGAAAGATCCCCTACCGCGCCACGCCGCAAGTGGGCGCAGGCGCATATTTGTTCCTAACAATTATTATGTTTCTAGATAGCTTAAATTATTTATAGGTAATCCCATTTTGTCGGAACTGTACCTATATCGCGTATGTTGATGATGCTCAACGAGATCGTGGAGACAAGCCAAGCCGATTTATTAACCGACTTCAAAAAAGGAGCAGGTTCTTTAAGTGGATGTTTTTCTGTAAAAATCTCACCGTGAAAACTTAGGTGAAGTGAGCTGTTAACAGTGTCATACCTAAAATGACATGGAATGACAGTTCAATCACAAACTAAATCATTTTGAAGGATATTGCCAATCCCATTGCTACTGTTAATGTATTACGCAATTATCCCGCAGTACGTTAAAAAGAAAATCGAATGAAACCTTGTTTCTAAAACCATAACCATTCTCTTTTGCTTCCAGGCTGCGGAATAGCAGTTGGCAAGCAGACAGCACAGCGGCGTATTGTCGGCGGCGACGATGCTGGGTTCGGCACCTTCCCCTGGCAGGCCTACATCAGGATCGGATCCTCAAGGTTATACAGTTCTGTACCTGCTGGCACGGTTGTGGCCAGCTTTTGTTTCAAAAAATTTTGGCATTATATTATAAGTGGCCAGACTTTTATGAGATGGCACAAAATGATTTTTCTCTTGATTGTACTTATCTGTCAAAAAGTAAGTAAGGGGATCAGAGGGGCAATTCTCGTATTTTTCAAGAACGTTCACAGTCTAATCTCAGTCTCAATCTATTAAAAATACTTCAAATTTCCCTACATTTTGACAAGTTTTTGACATTTGTTGTCGCCGAGATGAGACTGCGACTAGATTTTGAACGTTTTAAATTACGAGAATTGGCCTACAGACCTAGTAATTGTGGATAAGACGGAGATTAAAACAGAAAACTATAAGCACCGATCAGTTTAGGGGATCCGACTGGAATAACTCATAATTTTGGCCAGTTTCACGACATTTTACATTATTACATGGTTAATCTGTCAAATTTCTGTAATAGATTTTAAACTTTATCTCTAATGCGTAAGTCAAAGTTGATTGGGAAAATTTTACAGTTTCGAGTAGCGATGTGCTGGCGTCTGTACACACGGCTACACATCAAGCTATACATTTCCAGTTTTAGCTGACCTCACAATGTATAGGGTTTTCGTACAATCAGAAGTCAGCTTATAAGTACTGGTTATTAATAGCTTGATGTGTAGCCGTGCGTACATGGTCAGCTTTGATTGTGATGGTACGATTCTGATATAATTGGGGCTCGATTTTGTGACTTTTACAAACATTACAATGTCAAATAATCACAGTGAGTGCTACAACATAACGCATTGATTTAATTTCATACATTCTTCATTGGCCCCGATTCTGTTGTTCACAAACTCAACTAAATTTAAGTTCAGTGCAGTTTTTTCTTTCTATTTCATTAAGAAAAGTACAGAAGATAAATATTAGTTTAGTCTACTAAAAATACGTCAAAAATTGGCTACTAAAAATACGTCAATTTATGTCAGGCGCTGACTAATTTGACAGGACTAAACTAATATTTATCTTCTGTCCATTTCATAATGAAATAGAAAGAAAAAGATGCACTGAACTTAAATTTAGTTTAGTTTGTGAGCAACATAATCGGGGCCATTGTATTGTATTTTATATACATTGTATTTTTATGTATTATATTTATATGATCTACTTACCTACAACACATTCAATTTATCTTTACAATCAAGTTTTTGGCCAAAATAAATTAAAGTTTCTGGAAGTCTTCAATTTAATCGCTGTTAAATCTCAATGTTGATGAACCAATCAATATAGGGTCAAATTAAATTAGGTAGTGAAACTCTGCAGAAGTGATGGGTTTCGATATCTAAAATATGATAAAAATAAAACATAAATTGATGATCTTTTTTTTGTGGAGTCATCGACCGCAATCAGTGTACTCAATTGAAATATCACTTTAAAAATCGATATCTAAAAACGAAAAAACAAAAGAAATCAGACTTTCTCAACTGAAACTTCAAAAACACAACTAGGGCAGCGGGATTGTCCGAAAGGGTTACCGCTACCCCTGAACATAAAGGACTAAGGAAGAAACACGGGTGGGTTTTAGTCAGTAAGAGTCTGACACTACTTTCTACTCTACCCAGAGCGGGAGGGGTCATTTGATGATTTCCCATCCTCAAAAAAAAAAAAAAGTAACACAACTAACACAGCGGTCGTTGCCCCCCCAAAAAAAAACATCAAATCATTTTATTTTTTATTTTATCATATTTAGATATCGATACCCATCCTGTCAGCGGAGTTTCGCTAGCTATAGGTCGACAGCCTGAGGTAGCAGCGCGGTTCGGGAGGAGTGTGGTGACGTGATGCGAGAGCTCAGTGATTCGTCAACTTGTGACAACTATCACCCCTCCCGCACCGCGCAGCTACCTCAGGCAACGTCTCAGTTAAGCGGTTGGCCTATAATTTAATCCTTTAATTTGACCATGTATACAGGGTGAAATTTTAATCACCGTTTGGGGTCATTCTACTCATCATTATGAACAACTTTTACTATGGGACCAAACATGAAATCGCAAAAAAAAATCAGCTATTCCCTCCATTTTGACGAGATAAGCGAACATAAATGTAGGGAAAAGTTGATTTTTTTTCATGATTTCATGTTTGTCCCATAGTAAAAGTTGTTCATGATGATGAGTACAATAACCCCTTAAGAGGAAAACGGTGATTAAAATTTCACCCTGTACAGTTTATATGAGGTTTGGCACCAAATTTGGGTACTGATCTTGGCTTTCAGAAACTGTGGATAAGTGAAATAAGACACCACACTATGAATCCATTTCTAATATCTCACTCTGTAGTGCTATTTTCTAAACATCACGCGAACGCTAACTCGTTACGAATCCGCGATAATTAAATTTAAAAACAAATGAGTTTGATTTCGTATTGCTGCCGATCTAATCTGTAAATATCTCACAGAGATAAATTTGGTGATGTATGTACTTATAGGTTGAAATTGAAAACATGCGACAAACCGAAATGGGAGATCGTACTCATCATTATGAACAACTTTTATTAAGGGAACAAAACAGCAATCGCGAATAAAAAAATCAGCTGTTCCCAACATTTTGACAAGTTATACGGACTTAAATGTAGGGAACAGCTGAATTTTTTTCGCGATTTTAGGTTTGGTCCCATAGTAAAAGTTGTTCATAATGATGAGTAAAATCTCCCATTTCGATTTGTCGCATGTTTTCAATTTCACCTGTATAAGGTGTTAAAAACTTAACCCGTAAAACTTTAAGAGGTGCTTTAGACCATCGAACTGAACAATTTTCACTATGGGACCAACTCTGATATCACGAAAAAAAAAATCTGCTGTTTAATACAACAGTTCAATATCTACTTGACCAAAATGTAGGAAACTGCAGGTTTTTTTATTCGTGATTTGAAACGTTCAAAATCAAGTCGAAATCTCATCTCAGTGACAATCAATGTCAAAAACTTGTCAATAATGTAGGGAAATTAGAAGTATTTTTGACAGATTGAGACTGAGATCAGACTGTGAACGGTCTTAAAATAACGAGAATTCACCCACCTCTGATGGATTGACAATTCACTTTTCAGCTCATTTCATCTAAGTTTTCTGTGTGCGATTTTTACTGAATAGACCGGCGCTCACTTGATTGTGGTGCAAAGTGAAGTTTACAGAATAGCAGTAGGTACCACACACAGTACACACGATTGTCACACATTATTGTCACATTTATCTGGTTAAAACTAAGCCAATGTTCTCTGTACCATTTTGTATGAAAAGCACAGATTACTGCACAGTAGATACATTTATATGAAATTAACATTGTATAAATTCTTAACGCACTAATTTACTAAAAATGTTACTAATTGAGTGTTTTGTTTTGTTGTATTTGGTTCACGCAAATAGTCATCATTTGTTTTAGCAATGTGCTCGCGCTAAATTTCATGGGACTGAGGGCGAATTTCACCAATGAAACTGAACTCGATCAGCACTTCTAGACCGCGTTCAAAAGCTGTCAGTGTCATAATAGGCTAGTTTTCACCATCAATAAATTGAAAATCTATTTAGTCCGTCAGTTAGAGTATTGGAAAATAAGGGACATGTATTTTTTTGGAAATCATCATCTCAAAATCATCATCAAGCTCGTGACGTCAGTACGCACTAAAAATTATACCAAGGTGTGACGTATTGAGAATTTTAAAAGCGTCGTATCTTCGTCAATTTTGGTTTACTTAACAAAAAAAAAAATACGGGTCAAATATTTTTTGATAATCTAACTGACGGACTGATTAGATTTTTTCAGTTAATAAGCCTATTGCTGTGGAATGTTTGACACTGACAGCTCTTGAGCGCGATTTAGATGTGCTGATCGCGTTCAGTTTCATTAGTGAAATTCGCCCCTAAATATGGTATCTGCGTAAACACCTCTGCCTACCCATACGGAAAATACAGGCGTGATAAAAAATAATTCGCAACCCAATTGTACGCAATTGAGGTGCACACACTTTTTTTCGCAATCCGTGGTAGGATTTTGAAAAAGGAAATCCTAATCCATTGCTTTATATCTTGGAAAAATTCTGCTCGACAACGTAAATAACACAATGAATGTTGTACAATTATCAAAAAGAAAGGCATTGAAATTGTTAGTGCGTGTAATAACAACAGCTTGAGGGTCAGGAACAAAATATTGGATGAAAGCGGTCGAGTTGAAAATCTTCATTTAGGAGTGACGTCTATTTACACGAAGACTTAAATATTTGCGTGGACTGAATATTGATTAAATTGTGTAAATATTAAGAGTGGAAATAATAATGAATAATTTCGTCTAGATTTCTCATTGATTTGTCCTAATTTTATTATTAAAGTGTATTTGGTATGAAAAGAAAGACCGTGAAACTCATTAGGTACCCTTCTTTTTCCATCGTTGATAAAGAAAATAGTTCTTAATTATGCTTGTAATTTTTTAAATTATCATTTTCACTCAATCATGTCCAACAACTAATTATTAATAATAATTAATGTATTAACATGAATTAATAATTAATTTTACAGATGCAACATGCTTATGTCGATATTCGAGCTTATCGGTTGGAAGCAGTGTTGGATAGAGAGGTAAATGTGCGAAAGAGATAGCATGATGTCCAGCAACTTCTACCTTTTTACTCTGTAGTGGGTTTAGATGACATGTTTAAGTTACGTTGCTATGAAAGACGTCACAGGAACGTTTTAGGCGAGGGACTAATCTGTGCGGAAAAACAACACGAAAATTCGCGCGCGTTTTTCCGCTGTCTGTGGCAACACGCGTTTTTTTGCTCTAATATGGCAGTGCAGAACATAAGGCCAAGATTGATAAATATTTAAAAATAATAATTAGTTAAAAATTATACTTCTACACATAATTTTTTTATCAAAACTAGATGAGGTCGTGTTTGCTAGCCGACTATTCTGAGAAAACACATCAAAACAAACTCTGTGGGAACAATCTTTAGATATAGGTAGATCATATGGATAAGTACCTACATGATTAATATACGTTAAAATGACTGTCATACAACTATTAAACTAAGAATGCAAGGTAGCGACGAAAATTACTAGAGCTATGGTTTCCTAAAAAAATAGTGGCCTAGAGCTACGGTTTCCTAGAAAAATAGTGGCTTTTAAGGTGTCAAAATACGTTCTGTATTTGGATAGCCGTGGCCATACACCGCTTTCTAAGGAAACGAAAGCTTTACCCAAAACATGTACTAAATCACATTTATTACAATTTACAGTCTCTGCCTAAAACTTATTCCGTCTTATTACAAAACGAAACCTAATTTTGGTTCTATTTGTATTTCGAACTTTATTTTGATTTAGGCAAAGTTCTAAATACTAAAATGACAACTGAGCACCGAACTAAGCTGTCATTTTTGTTTATAGAATTGCATTTCGTTCTTAATTCAATAACTGGCTCGGTGGTTTAAGCCTGATCTAAAGAAAAACCTTGATTTGTAATAAGGGGGCTATGTTGGAGCGTTTTTCCGCTCATATTAGTCGCTAGCCTTAGGTCAAGCATGAAATTGCATGAATATTATGTTATTTCTAAAAAAGTATGTATATTTTTGCTAAAATTTAGTGGGTTTTTTTAATAAACTTTGGGTTACTTAATAAAACTATTGTACTTTTCATAATAGGTATTCTTTCCATTTATAGGATTATAATTCAATTATAATGTGGGAGATGAAAAAACTACTTATGTGTTGTTTTGTGGCTTAACGTAACTTTTACATGTCTATTTTCTTTAGTTGTGTAAAATACTTATTTTAAGATTCGAATATTAAAAATACATTTTTTTTTAAATAAAATTATTTTAAATATTCGAATCATGTCAGTAGTTTTTATTATTAAATCTTCTCTCTCTCTTTCTATCTTTGCGTAATAGATATAGCGAATATATAAATAGTAGTGAAATTGGTAATCTCACCGACTTTTTCGCACATTCCTCTTCTTTTTGAGTCGAATATTAAGGTTTTTTTTTGCTAACAATTATTATTAACTGAATAACCAATTAACTACATATTTTTTGTTTTTTAAATTACAGAGGTAAGTGATTTAATTTAATTTATTTAGATATTGAAGCATGATTGTTTGCTTTGCATGTTTCTTTAGTAGCGTAAAAGTTTAGATTTTTATTTTAAAATAAGTTTAAAAAAATTTCATTAATTATGTGGAAAAATTTATGCCTCAAATCACAATTTTATAAGGAAAGTTTTTCTTTTTAAACTATATAGGTACCATAAGATGATCATACCAAGTAATCCAGTAGGTATAACTCGCTTAGGGTAGATGGTTAATAAGTGGCATATAAGTGGAATAATATAATAATAACGAGCGACGGATGCGACGGCAGGGCGCGGAAAACGGAGCCCAATATCCTGTTTTGTTTTTATTTTATAAATGGCATCTCGTAGTTCATCTTGAGAGGTCGTAACTACTTAACCAGACTATCCTGTGTTTGCCTTAAGTTATATCAAAGCCTCCCGCCAGGAGCGAATATCTAATAGACTAAGGCCCGTATTACAGCAGTGCTATTCTGTAAAAATCTCACAGTGATAACTTAGGTGAAGTGAACGTGAAGTGAGTTGTCATTCCACCTGATGTTAGGGATTGCCCCTATTGATAGCTCACTTCACGCTCACTTCATCTAAGTTATCACGGTGAGATTTTTACAGAATAGATCGGCAGAACGTCACTCAATACTCAAGCATTACTTAAAACTAGATTCAAGCCATTTGATTGGTTGAAACTAGTTTTAGGTAATGCTTGAGTATTGAGTGACGTTCTGTAATACGGGACTTAGAGACTGCACGCTAAGAGCACCCCCTGTGGGGTACGAACCTAGGCTTAGGGCGTCGCTGGGGAGAGGACAGCAAGACGGGACAGACTGGATCAAATTGTTATTATTTAAAGCTTGATGAGATCGGCGTTTCCTATCTGACTATTCTGAGAAGAAAGGCCGAAACTGTTTAGGTTAGGACTCGGCTTTTATTAGACTTGCCACTGTACTTGTAGGCTGCATTTCAGAGGTTACTCATTTTACTGAAATTCCGTACTACGTTAGGCCAGTACAAGCTCAAAGTGTTACCACTGACGTTTAGCCCACTGTATGTGGAGAGGACCAACTTAATAGGCAAACCAGCTTCAGTTTGACCTGACCTGACTAACCGACTGATTTGCTCCAAGTAGAAGTCACACCAGTCACTGTAAACGCATTGTCCTTAAAGCTAACTTATCAAACCTTATTATTTTTATTTTGTTAAGACGATCGTTTCATGCTACTTAACTTCAATTATTTTTATCTTGGTCTGGTTAAGCAAAATATTGCCAGGAAGAAGAGCTTGATCTGCTTCCACGTCTATTTCTTCTCTTATTTGAAATCTACAACCCCCAAACTTAATCTGGATCCCCCAAATGTTTTCTCTATATCCGAATCCCCCAAAATAAAGTTTCGAACTTAACCGAAACCACCAAATAAAATTTCGAACTTAACCGAAACCCCCAAATAAAATTTCGAACTTAACCGAAATCCCCAAATAAAATTTCGAACTTAACCTAAGCCCTGTAACGTTTCAGATGCGGTGGCTCCCTAATATCGAGGCGCCATGTTGTGACAGCGGGGCACTGCGTAGCGCGGGCACAGCCACGCCACGTCCGCGTGACGCTCGGTGATTACGTCATCAATTCCGCAGCGGAACCGCTCCCCGCGTATACGTTTGGCGTACGGACGATCAAAGTGCACCCCCTGTTCAAGTTTACGCCACAAGCTGACAGATTTGACGTCGCTGTGTTGACGTTAGACAGAAATGTGCACTACATGCCTCATATAGGTGAGTATGGGACTTTAATTTGTTTATTTATGCAATCGCTTCGGTGACAAGGATTAGATTAGGAGTTAAATTAAGAACAAGTGCACAACTAACCGTCATTTGTTTGGTTGAAACTAGTTTTAATTAATGCTTGAGTTTTGAGTGAGGTTCTGTAATACGGGACTATATTAAGAGCTTTAGTGCATAGAATCCAATCCGTTGGGGTCGGCTTCTAGTCTAACCGGATGCAGCTGAATACCAGTATTTTACATGGAGTGACTGCCTATCTGACCTCCAAAACCCAGTTACTGGGTAATACGATACCCCTTGGTAAGACTGGTTGTCAGACTTTCGGTCTTCTGACTACCCGTAACGCCTGTCAAAGATCCACGAATGACAGCTGGGGCCAACGGCTTAACGTGCTTTCCGAGGCACGGAGGAGTCTCGGTATGTAAAGATGATCACCCATCGACAGACCAACCGCGGCAAGCATAGCTTAACTTGATCGATCGACCTGTGCGGCTGTTAATATTTAGCCATGGGCCCCTCCACACAAACACTACCCGCGTATTTTAGATTTTGTTTTTAATACAAGGGCAACGGACGTTATTTGAAAAAAGAGCTACATTAACCGCAATAGCTAGAAGTAAATATAAATTGACCAATGAGGCAACAATACCTTACCTTACCTTCTAGACAAGCCATAGATAAGCACAGCAGCTTTATTTGATAAACTGCCATTAAAAACAAAAAAAAATTTAGGCCTGATTTTTCCAACGCCAATTAACTTTAATGGAGGAATGATTTTGAATTTTTGACAGATCTTCCGTACAAAAATTGTCAAGCGTCAATTTTATTCCACGAATAAAAATTTTGGTCGATTGAAAAATCAGCCGTTGGTCAAACTCTATTTAAAATATCTTCTTGCAGAAATAAATATACAGGGTGGGCAAAAAATCCTGGATCAAACGAAACAGGGCGACAGCTGGGGTTATTTGCAGCAAAGAAAATCTCTGTGGCAGTGCCCTAACTTGATCTCCTTAAAAGTTACTTATAACAATTTGAGTGCGAGCCAGAAGTAATAATGATATGAGAGGCGATTAACAAGGTCGAATGTTATGAATAATGATTTGAAGTTAGGAATAAAACGACGAAATCAGCTAAAAATAATCCTTTAACTGTCGAATTTATTGGAACTTGTAGCTGGTTTCGCCGTTTTATTCCTAACTTCAAATCATTATTCCTAACATCCGACCTTGTTACTCGCCTTATATCAGTAAGGTTCTAAAGTTACAAATAATTTTTCATGAGACTTAAAAGTCATAATGAACACTTTTGTAGTGATGATGCTTTTTTTTATTAAAAAAAAACGTATTTTTTTTTTTTTTTTACTGCATATAACCCCAGCTATCAGTTTGTTTCGTTTGATCTATGATTTTTGCCCATGTATATTATTTGCATACATTAATTTCAGCTCTATGCACAAAACTACCAAAACCTCTTCAAAATCATGAACACTTTTAATTTCCTCATTTCAGCCCCAATCTGCTTACCGGAGCGAGGGTCCGACTTCCTGGGGCAGTACGGCTGGGCAGCGGGGTGGGGTGCTCTAAGTCCAGGATCCAGGCTGCGACCACGGACACTGCAGGCGGTGGATGTGCCTGTACTGGATAATAGAGTCTGCGAGAGATGGCACAGGGCTAATGGTATGTTTCTATTTCAATTTTAAAGTTTTGCAAGATTCAGAGACTAGGCATTTTTGACACTAGAGGCTGGGTTATGCCGTTGCCGTGTTTGAGTGCCTTCATTGTTCAGCCATCTTTCTTTTACACTACCAAGAGAAAGATGCTGGGCCTATGCATATTGCCTTCTCTTTTTCGCATCAGAACAATGATGACGTTAATATTTTAACAAACGCAACTGGAGTCTACTCTTTGAAATCTCGAAGAGGGTTTAATCTAACGTTTTATCGTTTAGAAAGAAAATACATTTATTTAACAAAGACACACAATACACCAGAAACATACTGTATCAGATAAAAACAAATAAAAATAAAAAAGTGTAAAGTCCGATGTAAGAAATTAGCAGGAAAGTGTGCCTCACGGCTGCGCCAAAAAGGCCCAGTTCAGCAAAAATGTCAGACAACTAGTGCCTGACGCTGATTTTCAACTGGACCTGATTATAAGTTACGAGTGCCGATCATGAACAGTTTATATACCAGGCTCGTAGGCCACGACTGATTTGTTTCTAAGATTGTAATTATTCATTTTTGGTCATAATCATAAAAAATATGGTACAGCAGTACGATTCTGTAACCGTCTCTCCGTGAAAACTTAGGTGAAGTGAGCGTGGAGTGAGCTGTCAGTGTTAACCTGATGCTAGGGATTGATACTCTTGACAGCTCACTCTAAGCCCACTTCACCTAATTTTTCACGGTGAGATTTTTACAGAATCGATCGGCTGATCTCTTGCATACTGGAGTCATATCCCGACACAACCAATCCACTGAATAAAAATCCTGTGCGTTACTTTCAAGTGTACTGTTTAAAAGTCTCTCTATAAAATTCCAGGTATAAACGTGGTGATATACCCCGAAATGCTTTGCGCGGGCTACCGGGGCGGTGGTAAAGACTCCTGTCAAGGAGACAGTGGCGGGCCACTCATGCTCGAACGGACAGGACGCTGGTACCTCATAGGCGTCGTCTCCGCAGGGTACTCCTGTGCCAGCAGGGGCCAACCAGGCATATACCATCGTGTTGCCCACACGGTAGACTGGATATCCCATGCAACAACTTTGTCATAGCATCGAGATAAATGAAGTGATAACGAAACTTTAGAGTGTTTGCCCAAAATGCCTCTATGGAGTTAGTGTGGTTAAAAGTTAGACTAAGACTTAAATGAAAAGGCTTGAATGAATTTGATTGGCTACTAAATTTTGTGCAAAATTTTAGGTAGTGAAATTTTTAATGTTAAGCCGTTGGAGTAACTTTTAGGCACAGTAGCGCCATTTTGAGTGGTATTTTTTTGGAAATGGAGGTCGATTTTTTTTAGACTGGTTTGTTTGACGGCTCACTGAATATAATTAGGGCTAAATATAGTTATGATAGACAAATATGAAATATTTTAAATTATATTTAGTAATCATTAAATTATATTCAGTGACTCGGTGTGGAAACGCTTTGAACATTGAAAATTTCGATGTAACGATTGTGTCGTATTTTGTAAATCAAATGTCGTAGACATTTTTATTAATTGGCCTTTTGTCGTATTAAGGACAGATTTGATATTTAAAGGGTTTGAATTTAGCAAACGGATAAAAATAAGTAGCAAAAAATGAAAAGAGATTATATTTTTCAATTTAATGTGTATATTACAATCCAATGCTTTAATTTTAGTCGCAAATAACAATAAAAATCTTTGCCTTGAAATTCAAGCATGTAAAATGTAGAAATACTTTACAAAAGTACTGTGTATAAATAAAACAATACCCTCCTTTTGGGTTCCGCCAAAGTCGGCTAAAAATGTATATCCATTATAAAATAATTGTGTGTTTATATAAAATACACTGCAGGAAAAAAAACAACGAAAGAAACCAACTGTCGTATTGTCGTACTGAATACGACAAAAAGTTTATGTCAATATTTGTATATTACCAACGACTTACGTTTAGTAGATAACCCTATTCCACCAAATAGTCAATAGAATTACCATTTTATATTATTTTTCTGAAAAAATGTCTATCCAAAAAGTCACTTCTTGTTTTCTAAACTCGTTTATATTTAAGGTTTTATTGTGATAAAATATTAAATTAATTGAGACATATTGTTGCATAAATACTCGCTAAATTGCAATATTAACATAATATGGAGTTATAATAATGGTGCCTTATTTAAAGCTCGGAGATTGGAGTTGGTTGTTGGCCACAAGCATTTTGTGCAATACTCGTGCCCAAATTAGTGCAATGTTCAAGCTTAGATCTGTGCAAAGCTCGTGAACAGGTCTGTGCAAAGATTTTGCACATAATTGTGCAATCCTTCCAAAATGAATATAGAATACAAGTTCTTATTTAACTTTACAATAGGTAACAATATTTGACTTATACACTCAGCATAACATAATAATAATAGCATATTCCAATGATACAGTAATCTCGTTATTTGCGAACAACAAATTTCTTCATTCTCTGACGTTTTAAAAATATCTTACGCCTTTTGTAAATATCCTGCTATGTGTAAATACGTAACAAAATATTTTTACAAGATTTTTACATTTTCAACCATTTTCTAAATGTAAATAAATTAATTAAGTATTAATTTAAAAAAACGCTTGAAGTAAGTTATTCTGCTTTTAATTTATTTTGTACCATTTTTTTTCTATTTTTTTTTAAAACTAATTTTAAGATTTTCTTTTATTAACGGAGACAAAAATCGTTGTTGATAAAATACATTATTTAATGCTAATTTAATAAATGGTATTTATTGTTAATTTAAACAAGTGTTTTATTAAAGTTTACAATACAGTGTTACTCTGTCTTACAGGATTTTTAACAACTAATGATATTTTCTAATTATGATTACGATAAATATTCTACTTAAATTATATTACTATTCGATCTTTAACAAAAAAAGTTTACAATAAGGCACCTACCGCCACCGCGCCGACGAGAAAGTCAGCCATCAACCATTTTCTAGCTCAAGAAACTTACAAAAGATTATAGGTCCCGTGTAAGTAAAAGAGATACAGATATTAATAGTTGATTACTGACTGTTTACACCGCCGGCGAGTACTGGTTTGTCTTAGGGGCCGGGGCCGTCTCCACGAGCGAGAGAATCGCGGCGATATTATCGTCGTGCCATCAAAGTCAATAGAACTAAGCTCTATGAATCAATCTCCACACGGCGATATCTTCGCAACGATAATTTGATGGCACAGCATGACTATCGCCGCGATTTTCTCGCCCGTGGAGACGGCTCCTTAGCGACAAGAGCTGTTAAAGACAGAAGGTACTCGTTCAGTGATGCTCGCTTGTCGGGGAGAACACTCACTGAGATATTCACACTTGGAACATAAATACATACACGCGAGTAATCACTCGTTATTCGCCGGCGGGGTGCCTAAACTAGGTAGTACGTTTGCTAACAAATTTTCACGAAGCGAAATATTTTAAGCAATCATGTTTTGTAGACATCGATTTGACTAGATTATCCCACTAAATTTTCTGTCTAGATAATAACAAAACAATAATTAAAAATAAAAATAAATTACAAAAATAAACCAGCAAATCACCAGCCAATAGGAACGTGGTGAGCGCGCACGAATTTCTGTAACAAATCGTACAGAGGGCGGTAGTATCGGTTGAGGGCTGCTGCGGATATGTGGTGTTCTCCTGTAGTTGCTTCCAGGATTTCACTCCAGTGTTGCGAGTGGCCACGGGACATGAAATCTCTGTAAATATGAAACAACAGTGATAAAGGTGAAATAAAGGAGGCCCGTAGCTGAAAGCTACCGTTCAAATTATCTGCAAGGCTTTAAAAGTATGACCAACGGCCATGCTTGCTTGTCCCATATATGGGTGATTTCTCAAACATTGAAAACCAAACCTCTCCACGGTTTTACTTATACAGGGTTACTTTTTAATGACCAGCCAAATTTAAGGGTATGGTACAGACCATCAAACTGAACAAATTTCTCCATGGAACCAACATCGTAATCGCGAATAAAAATTTAGCTGTCCCATACATTTAGGTCGAGTAGGTATTGAAGTTTTCTATGCGACAGTTGATTAATTTTTCGCGATTACGATATTGGTCCCATGGAGAAAGTTGTTCAGTTTCATGGTCTGTACCACACCCTTTTTGGCTGGTCATTGAAAATCCATTCTTATGAAGAGTATTCTTACTTCAAGATCTTCCCAGCAGCTTTAGACCCGTATATGTCGCATCTGGTCAGGGTGATGGTCTCTGGAATAGGTCCTTCGGCACTGCGGCGGCCGAAGACTGCTGCTTTACATAACTTCTCGAAGAGCTGGTGTTGTAGGAAACTGCTTAAGAAGTACCTGCAAAAAGATGAGTCAGTGGGTTGCATATACTTCAGAAGAATCAACGATTACGTTAAAGCTTACTAGTTTTATCAAATTAGATTATATCGTTGAAGTTAACTTTGAAAGACGAGTAGGTACTAAATTGAACACGCATACAAATAATCGGTTGAATAACAAAAATACTGAAGGACATGGTAACTTAGGCTCACTTGTACAAAAATATTAAAAACAATGTAAATTGTAAAGAAAACTCAAAAAAAAAAAACTATTTACTACATTAAAGCACAAGGAGTATGTAACGAACGCACGTTGCGTTTTGTATTTTGTGTCGGGAAAAAAGCGTGAGTTTTTGTATGTGTCGCAGATGGATTGTCGATTCCGCTGTTTTACATAACCGCTAGCTGTTTTACCAAACAGCTTCGTTATGTAAAACAGCTGAACGACATTTAGTGAATTTCCATAATTACTGAACTTTAACACGCAGAATTGCATAAACGTTTTGCATTTCTCAATGCAGCGGGTCAACGATTAGAGGTTATGTTAAACATCGTGCAATGAAACGTCAGATTGTAGATTTAAGTTCTAAATTTTGTCGCACGTGGCTCTGTGACTCATAAACATATAACCAAAATAATGGTGACCGAAACAGAAAAATCAATAAAACGAGTAGTTAGAGTGAAAGTGACACTGACTCAGGTAAAAACAGTGATTTTTATGACAAAAATTGTTATTTCTATAATATTGTAGTAAATTACTAGTCCTGACATTTTAATACTGCTGGACCGTTTCGATGAAAAGTGGGAAAAATTCTGATGCTTGCCTTTGAATGCTCTTCGCCTTCAGAACTTCGAGGGCTTGAAAGGACTTAAATCGACTAAAACCACCTGTCTTCGCCACATTTTGTAGAACATTGGATACTGGGAATCTTGTCGGAAATAAATATAAAGAAGCTAATGACTATTACCTGATATAAGGCGTATTATCCGGTACATGAAACTTTGCTCCCACATCAAAATACTCTTCTCCCCTAAAACCAGGTGGCGCTATTCCTTGCAGTTCCATAGCCATAGACCAGAACTCCTGATTGTCTCCCTTCAGACTACCCTCAAAATACTTCCATCTGTATTCATCTATTAGAAGGGAAAATGGTATTTGTGGGAGTTTATTGAGAGCTTGTTTTAGTAAAAGTATTGTATCTGTAGTTATATCTTTGTCTTCAAATAATTTTGGTGGATCTTCATTAATTTTATGATTTTGTTCTTTAAATGGTAGGACTTCAGCTTTCAATTTGTTAACAATGTCATAATATTCTTTTGTATTTACTGTTCTTATTAGATCTTTATTTATTTTTTCTCTCCTTTTGGCTTCTATGTCTGTCTCTTTTCTATCTTCTTTTATAGTATTATCTTTCTCATTCTTAGATTCTTTATCATCAACATCATTTGCATCATCATTATTAGATAAATTTTCAGTGACAGGATGCTCTGAATTGTCATAATTAAATGTGTATAGTAAAGAGTCGTTGATAAGGCCTAGTCTGTTCAAGTGTTGCGGTGTTAGTACTCCGTACATTATTGTGTCTCCTATAGTTTCGTGGAGTGCTGTATTGGCTTGCTGTAAATGAAAGGATATCAATTTCGCGTGCTGACTTGACGCTTGAAGGTCTTTACAGAAAGAAGCTATACCTAGCATTGATCGTTTAAAATTGAACACAGCCAGTAGTGTCAACATAGCTGTAAACTTTACCAGAATCTTTTACGAGAATATTCGACTGTTTGCATCTGTTTTTGTAGCTTTATGTATCTATAGAAATCTAAGATTAGGACAGCGTTAAAATGGGTTGAAAATTACACATCAGCTCTGTCCAAATTAAGCAGTCACTATTAGTTTCTTATTTATGATATTAGAGATTACATTTTTTTTGTACTCACCCTAAACAAAGCCGGTTGATTTTCATACGCCATGTAGTATTGAATATGACCAAATTCATGATGCAGCACATAGAAATCTTCTTTTGAGGTGTCTGAACAATATAACAGTCTGAAATCAATGCAAACGTTCGTTACTGGCAAACTATGATAGTTTAAGAAAATCCTCATAAAAATGTAACTGCTACGTCAATGGCAACACTAACCGAAAGTCACCATCTTGAAACATGTCTGCCGCAGTGCCGTGACAGCGCGTGTCACTGTTGTTTTCCCGCGCGAACACAGATTCGCGCCAAAATGTATCTGTCATGGCGGGCAAGCCAAGCGACTGATAGAAATCTTCAGCTCTTTTTGCCTGAAAAAAAAAAAAAAACAAAATCCACTTTTAGATTGTCAAACACTTTTGTATTATCTAAATATTTCATCCGGTGTTATTAGATTATTAAAAAAAAAATGTGTTGTAATTAAGTTAGAATACACGTGAGAATGTGGAAGGAGAAGCCTATTCCAAGCAATGGTTAGTTGTAACTTTTATAGACATATTAGAGCCAATTCTTGTAATTTTAGAAATGTTCACAGTCTGAACTCAGTCTCAATTTGTCAAAAATATCTATATTTTCCCCGCATTTTTGACAAGTTTTTGGCATGATTGTCGCTGAGGTGAGACAGGGACTAGATTTTGAACGTTTTTAATTACCGGAATTGGCCTTGACAATGATGAATACTATAAACTTAATAATAAAAAATATTTTAATTTTTGTATGTTCATTTGTTACGTTTTCACGCTAAAATAGCTGAACGGATTTGGATGAAATTTCAACTCAGCTTATCGCAATCCACTACTGGACATAGGCTTCTCCCAGGCTGCGCCACAACACCCTGTCCTCCGCCTTCCTCATCCAGTCCAGGATGAAATTTGGCATTAATTAATTAATCATTAATTAATTAATTAATGCGATACTATTTATCTCGATATTTCCGCGGGATCGAGACGTATACGGGTGAAACCGTGGGGCGCAGTTAGCGGAATGTATAACTTACCATGTGCATTACAGTCCAATTCATTTTCTTAATACTTTCATCCAAATCTATGGTCTGTGGTAACAGAAGATCCGCCAAAGGTTCCCAGTTCTGCGACCAGAGATTACCTGAAACAATTTAAATGACGAAATTAAATTACAGTACTTTGCAAGATCCAAAGTAATTCCCATTGTTTAATGTTCCGTGTGATTCTTGAAAAATAATGGGACACAGTGTTTCTACGACAGCCGTAAATGCCCATTTACGGATAATTTCCAGGACGTTTCGGGTTTTTTAAGAAAGGGCAGGTGCGTGGTACGCACGGCTACATATCAAGCTATACATAACCAGTATAAGCTGACTTCTGACTGTACGAAAAACCTATACAATGCGAGGTCAGCTAAAACTGGACATGTATAGCTTGATGTGTAGCCGTGTGTACTCACAACCGGCGTGCGTGTATGACATGAAGGGCAATTGCGTATAATACTATTAGTAGGAATGGCTTTCATTTTGACAGTTCACCAACATTCATTGCGTTATCTATGTTGTTAGCAGAGAAATTTTTTGAACATATGGAGCAATGGATTAGCAATATTTTTCAAAATGATTCTGATTATAATTATTAATAGTGTTATACGAAATTAGGGTGATTTATGAAGGAAAAAGAGGCAAAAGGAGTAAGATTGTAAGGATCGTAGCAGGTGGCGTTCTATAGTTTTTTATTTAGGTTATGTAGGTATATACAAGGTATAACAGAATAAACGCAAGTCCTGAAAGTAGTTTGTTCATAATTGACTACTGAATCGATTTCAGTAACTTTTATTATAGGCATTTCTTCAAAAATTATGTATATCTTCATACTAACCGCCAATTCAGCCAAATAAAATTAAATCTTATTTCAAGCCAATAACACAAAATTTTAAATGCATAAAGTAATGCTACGATTTTCTTAATAAAAATAGAAAGCTTTAAAAGAAAGGTTTGGTCATTGTATTATGCTTTTAATCCAATACTCTAATTGGGGTTTAAGAGGTCTTGCGTTAATTATGTTACACCTTGTATATTATGTATGTTCAAGGACGTAGGCAGAAAACCCTCTTTCTGAAAAACATTGTGATTTCCGCTGTATTCACATTAAGTCATGTGATTGTGAATTGGTGACAAATAAATGCTTTAAGAACATAATATTGATGTGACACCGCTGTAATTCACGAGTCAACACACAAAAATAGTGAGAATCTGTGAACAGGGCATATTTATTACGTATCAAATCAGTCTATAAAAGGATTTGATACGTCAAAATTGACCCTGCCTGCGGGGTAATTCTACGCACACTAACAGTAGGTATGCTTTCATTTTGACAGTTCAACCACATTCGTTGCATTATTTACGTGTTAAGCAGACAAATTTTTCGAAAATATGAAGCAATGGAAGAACTATTGGGCCATGAAAGATGATGAAGGGTGACCTTCCTTTATCCTTTAAGAGGAGACGCAATGACGTATGCATACTTCCTATCCTCACATATGGTGGTCAAACATGGTCTTTGAAAAATCAGCAGAGGTCCGCGCTCGAGGTTTGCCAGAGGGCTATGGAACGGAGTATTCTGGGTATCAAACTAACAGATCGGGCTAGAAATACGTCCATCCGTTCCATCACAAAGGTAACTGATGTCACTTGGAAAGCTGCCACGCTGAAATGGAATTGGACGGGACACATCTGCTGCATGTCAGACGACCAATGGGCCAAACTTATGACCCAATGGGGAGGGACCCATTGGGTCATAAGTTTGGCCCATTGGTAATGCCAAGCGACATCGCGGCAGGCCCAGACGGAGATGGCGGGATGAGCTGGACTCCTACAACAAGAACTGGTCCTTAGAAGCTTTAAACAGAGAGAAGTGGAAGGAGAGTAGGGAGGCATTTGCCCTGCTCTGGGAAATCACAGACTTTTATTTATTTATTTGATACTTCAAGCACATAAATGTACAGAGGCGGACTTAATGCCTTAAGCATATTCTACCAGTCAACTTTTAATAATAATAATAATTAGTATGAAGCAATGGATTTAAATGCTTCAAATCGTGATTGATAGTGTGTCATACGCAAATAGGGTGCATGTTATTATTTTCCATAATAGAGGCCATTATTACAAGTATTCTTTGAGCAACTGGACTCCTATTACCCACGGGTAAAAAGATACAGCCCTTTATCATACAAACAGACGACGTAGGCTTGGTAATAGGGTATTCCTTGGCAATTCTTTGATAACTACGACACCCTAAAACCAAGCGCACATTACCGCCGTAACGGACTGTAGCGCAAAGCATTTTTATACAAAATAGTGCGGTGTGGTCAGCCTGTAGGGTGAGTTTTTGTGGACTGGGTTAAGAATATAACAATCCGTACCATTACTAAAATAACTGAAGACTAATTTCCCTAATTAAAAACGTTCAAAATCTAATCGACCCATTTAAGCGTGGCAGCTTTCAGAGTGACATCAGAGGGGTAATTTTCATAATTTTAACAACGTTCACCTCAAAAATACCTCTAATTTTCCTACATTTTTGACAAGTTTTTGAAATTGATTGTCGCCGAGATGAGATTGCGACTAGATTTTGAACGTTTTTACGGGAATTGGCCTTCAGATTTTGGCCACGCGCCAGTATAACCTTATAGCATTGTACGTACCCAACAAATGTGCAGGAATGGGTCCGCGTTCAGGCACGATGTCACCGTAAAACCTTCGCAGATAGAACCTTACTACGCCATGCAGTAGGTTATAGAGAGGGATCACTTCGTTGTAGAGATGGCGGCAGACCTGGCGTAGTCTTGGGATCTCGAGCTCATCTCGCCAGTATACACCGATGTTTGAGTACCCTGGAATGTAAGGTAAATTATCATCACGCCCGTACTCTATAAAGAGGTAGACAGAAACGTTGCACAATGTATTTATGCATCCTCATTTTGCCAGTTGGGAGCCCCGTGTAGGGGCTAAAGGAAATAATAAGATATACATAAATTATTTATAGAGCAGTAGTGGCCCAGTGGTAACGGCCACGGCTTACGAGTTGTAGGTCGTAGGTTCGAACCCGGACAGGCGCTTTACTATGTGTAAAGTATTTCATCACCACTGCTCTCAAAAGTGAAGGAAAACATCGTGAGGAAACCGGCATGTCCTAGAACTAAAAATTCGAAGACATGTGACATCTACCAACCCGCACTGGGCCCGCGTGGTGGATTACGGCCCACTCCCTCTCACAGAGAGGAGGCCTGTGTCCCAGCAGTGGGAACATTATAGGCTGATTATGTATGTATGTTATACATATTATTTATAGGGGCTTATGGCTAAAAACACATAAGAAATTAAACGAAAGAAAATATCACAATAAATCCACATATTTAATATGTTTGCTACAGCACGATGCATTCTGCAAAAATATTTGCTCTACACGACATTATGGAGAAACACTACTTACCATTACGCCTAGCAGCTTTATTTTCAAAAGCAACCAATCTTCTGTAAGGTTCCTTCATAGGTGGCCCCAATTTCTCCCTCCAAGCTAGCCACAGCCATCTCATAACTTCTTCATTCCTCGAAAAAGCCATCAATTTATCAAAATCCGCTTCGCCTTTCAAACAAAACATATCTTTTTCTTTAACATATCGGTTGACTACAATTTTGGCGGCAAAATGAATTGGATCTCCATGTTCGAAATTGAAAAACTGTTTGAAGTTTGACAGATAATTTAAGATGGCGGCTTCGACTTGTGTCAGGTTGTTTGTTGATATATTGTTCTCGTCAGTTGGAATGCATATTTCGGCATCTGAATATATTGATTGAAGTTCTTCGTAAAGATTGCTTGTATGTCTGTAAAAAGATATGTTCTAATAGAAAAAATCAGGAAATGGGGAAAACAGATTGTTGTCGAAAAACAAAGCTTTTAATTGTTTCGCTGCTAGATAGAATAGAATAGTTTTGAATACTCTTTATTATGTACAGGTACACCATAATAATTAATAAAAAAAAAATAATAATCCATATGGCTGATTTTTAATCGACAGAAAATTTTTATTCGTAAAATAAAATTGACGTCTGGCAGATTTTGTAAGGAAAAACTGTCAAAAATTCAAAATTATTCCTCGGGTAAAATTTTCTGGCGTTAGAAAAATCAGCCCTAAATGGAATTATCCAGCAGCTACGATAATAAAGTAAGAGAAATTAAACTCATCATCTCATAATAATGCGCTCCAAAACGGAGATCCTACAGTTAGGCAAAAAGGCTGGCAAGCTGAAATGGAACTGGGTAAGTCACGTCGGCCGCATGCACAGTGACCGCTGGGCAAATCTCCACACGGTCTGAGGATGGACGGCGCTGCCGAAGCCGGCCCAAGAAGAGGTGAAAAAAAAATCGATTTTTATGCTATAAAAATCGATTTTTATGGGAAAAAAATCGATTTTTTGTATAATCGATTGTTTTTTCACATCCCTAGCCGCCAGGGTTGGAATGAGGTGGCTCTAGAAAAGGATGACTGAAAGGATTTGGGGGAGGTCTTTACTCAGTAGTGGGACAGTGTAGGCAAAACAAAATAGTAATTTAAAAAAATATATTTACCTGGTCTCATCATAAGTAAACTTCGGTCCCCTACACAACAAATAGAACTGCCTCCGTTGAGTGCTGTTCAACGACTGACGCTTATACAATGTTGCCAACTCACTGCACGTTTGGTCTTGCCAGATTATTCGATTTTTCTGATATGTTGCTGAGCGAGCAGGAAGTTCAGGGTTGCCAGGGTTAATTGAAGACTCCCATGCCAGATGAGCTGCTATGGTGCTAAAGTTGCCAGTTTCATAATTTATTTTTCGGAACAGTTGGTCTAGGTTTTGGCTTAGGCATGTCTGGACTAGAAGGATTAAGAGAAAAGACTTGATGATGCCCATGTTTCTTTAATTTGACATTGCTGATTTCGGTGAAGTGTGGGAGAATCTGAAACAAATAATATTCCTTGTATATGTTTGGAAATAAAGATGCGTCAAAAAATATCAATAATCTTGGAAGACTTTCTGGAAAACTCATCGATAAGGCGACCGCAGACAATCCACTGCACTACCTATTTATGTGCAGACCAGTAACAAAAGAAGATAAAGAAAATATGAAGACACCAAGCATACACCACAAGCAAAAGTTAAAATCAAACCAAATCGAAAAGTATTCTTTACCAAAAAAACTATTTAGCACACAATGTTCACCAGTAAGTATGAGTATATTAATTCAATCCCAAAAATAAAATCAGAATATTCCATAAACATTAATGACACCGCGCTATCTATACCGATCCCTCTAAAATAATATTGTAATCAGCACAAATTAAGTACTCATAATATCACGTCCTGATAACACGTGGGATTATCTACTGAATAATCTGAAGGGCCTCCAGAGCTTCGATTAGATACGAGTGCTTTCATCAGGGCTCGCGGTTTTGCCGATTAGATTGAAAAGAGAGTGGTGTGTTTTACTTTCTCATTGATATAGGGGAAAGTAGCTGTCAGTTCTGCTTTGTCGGGGTTTTCCTACATTATTATCATCATCTGCCTTGCCTTTTAACAACTGTAAAAGGCTGACTGACGGCTTCCAGTCCAGTCTAACCGGATGCAGAAAGGGACATGCCCAAGATTCATAGTGATTTTGGCCTTGAGTGCACACCTATATAATGATGTGTTAAATGTAATAAACATTGTCAAAATGTTAAAAAAAAACGAATTGGTTAAATAAAACTTCGGATTTTACAGTATTTTTTTTTAAACATTACATTTAATAATACTTAAGTACATAAATGACTTTGGTGGTGAGGTTTTAATAGTATATAGATACCTTAATCGTCACTGGTATCGTAAACTATTAAAACCTCATCCAAGAATTGAGCAGGTGCATCAATAATACTGCCGATATTGATCCTACCGTGCCCGAACACGAACAACAAAAACAAGGGCTAGGTGAGAGTTTACGTGACGTTTGTAATTTGTTTGACAACTTACGACTTTTTTTAAATCAGGGAGCGGTTGCCAGTGCAATGAAATAAAAATGATTTTGATCGATAATACAATAATTTTAATTCGATTTCACTTGATGACAATATGTCATGTATTTATATTCTATAAATATTAATAAAGTATAAAGGCATCATCCGATTTTTCATAATAATATGTCAGAAACAAAGTCTGTTTTATGCCAATTACTGTCACTTAACTAAAAGAAATGTATCGATAATCGATAGGTATATATTGGCTTCTAGTTTTAAAAAGACAACACTTCCCTGCCGGTGTTTTGTTGATCCCTAATATAATCATTTCAAAACTTATTATTATATTAAAATGTAGCTTACTTTTATGATAAAATGTATAAGTTGATAATTCTTATTTAATTATGATATTTTTTTTAGCACAAATCTTTTTCGTGTGCGTTTCTTGGCCAAAAATGGGCAATTGCCTTTACAATCGATTCCCTATCTGACTTTCACTATCCAGTTACTGAGTAACACATTGATACCTTTTGGTAAGACTAATTGTCAGACTTTCGGGCTTCTAATTGACTACCCGTAACGAATTCCGGGAAAAGAACATGGACACGGCCGGGAGACATCTGCCAAGGCTTTACGCAACAATTCTTGGGTTCGGCTTCCAGTCTAACGGATGTAGCTGAACATCAGTATTTTACACGAAGCGATTGCCTATCTGACCTCCACAACCCAGTTTATTTATTTATTTAAACTTTTCACACAAAAAGGTACAAAGGCGGACTTAATGCCTTAGGCATTCTCTACCAGTCAACCAAGGGTGGTGAAGAGATTAAATGGCAGGTGCTTCAGTTGAGAGGAACAATGAGGAAAAAAAAACCTGTTAAAACTAGGTATTGGGTACCAAGGTGTATCGTGCTACCTAGCTCCCCATGCCATGGTAAGATTGGTTGTCAATCTTTCTGACTTCCGACTACCCACCATGACAGCCGGAACCAATTACGGCTTAATGTGCTTTCAGGCCTGGCATAATCAGCCTATAATGACCCCACTGGTGGGACACAGGCCTCCCATATATGAGAGGGAGTGAGCTGCATAGCTATTCACAACTACTCGATACGCTTCCGTATCGTATCGAACATCAATCAGTCCTCTAAATGCTGTTCACAAGTACAAAACCTGAAAATGTTGTCAGTTTAAATCAAATAGACGAGCACTATTCTTCCGACAACTGTTTGCTGTCGGGGACAAGGGAAATCAGGTGAATGTGTCATTTTCGATCAATGATTCACACTTATAATATCATTGTTTTCGATACGATAGCTTGTTGTATGATTGTGAATTAGGGTGCTGTAGTCCATCACGCGGGTGCACCTGTGCGGATGGTGGAAGTCACGTGGAGTTTCTTAGTAACAGTTCGGAGTTTGGAAGTTGGCGGTGTAATACCTCCATGCCTCGGAAAGCACATAAAGCCGTTGGTCCCGGCTAACATTCGTGAATCTTTGACAGTCGTTACGGGTAGTCAGAAGCCCAAAAATTTAAAAAAACAAACAACGAAAATACGAGGCCAACGACCCTGCCTTTCAAAATTAAAGTTATCATTGACTTAATTTTTTTTTTGTAAAAAAGTTTATAGAAGTAAAAAGTTTGTTCCATTTTGTAATTACACCAAAGCTAAGAGTTTTCATAGTAATTTATTCGGCCACTAAACATGAAAGATATGGGTTTTCATAGTAACTTTGCCGGCCGCTGTTCGCATGTATTTCACCAACCATATTATTTTTAAATATCGCAACATCATGCTGAGATAGGAGCCTTTTGGCCTCGTGTAAAACTTTCTGTTTAATTTTTCTTTTTTTTACTTTTTAATTAAAAAAAATTTTTTTTTTTAGTTTTTATTTTGGTATTTTAATTTAGACTGTGTTTAGTTTAGTTTGTGATCCTCCTGTACAAGTCGCAATAAATACTTTTTCTTTCTTTCTTTCTTTCATTCGATACGCTTCCGTACCGAATCGAACACCAATCATTGTTATCGAAGGAGTTTTCTTAGCGCTTTTTGCAAATCCAAAACCCGATTTAACAATTTCAATTAAATAAATGACCACTTTTCTGTTTCTGTCGGGGGTAAGGCAAATCAGAAGGCCAACTCTCGTAATTTAAAACGTAATTCAAAATCTAGTTGCAGTCTCATCTCGGCGACAAACAAATGTCAAAAACTTGTCAAAATGTAGGGAAATTAGAGGTATTTTGACAGATTGAGACTGAGATCTGAGGGGCAATTCTCGTAATTTTTAAGAACGTTCACAGTCTGATCTCAGTCTCAATCTGTCAAAAATACTTCAAATTTCCCTACATTTTGACAAGTTTTTGACATTTGTTTGTCGCCGAGATGAGACTGCGACTAGATTTTGAACGTTTTAAATTAGCAGAATTGGCCTACAGATTGTGAACGTTCTTATAATTACGAGAATTGCCCCTCTGGTAACCGATAATGTGTCATTTTCGACACGGTAGCCTGTCGAATGGTTGTGAAAATCTATGCTGTAAGTACAGTATTTTCGATGTATCTCGAAGAAGGTTGTCATATTGCTCCACTAAACAAGCATTTTTTCAGAAAAAAATATTTTCAGGCAACTTACCTCTAAATTAGATACGTTCCCCGAAGAAGTTCTTTTGTACAACTAAATAAATTAAATAAACAATAACGCAATTTATCCCAATGGTTGAATGTGGACGCTAGTAGCGGCAAGCGATCCCGAACGCGACTGAAATCACAACACCTCTAGTCTTGCGTATATTATTGTTGGGGTTCCGTAGATGGGATGGGAAAACCCTGGTGCCTATTTGGTGCTTGGATAATGAAGCACGTTTCCAGTGAGGATTTGAGTGTAGGTAGTAGAAAGAGATCATGACGCTGTTCCAAGTCCAAAAGTTAGTGTTTGAGGGTATACAAAGGAAAAATCTCTGACCAAAGCTACATGGGTTAGTAAGCATAATCTAAAAGTCAATTAAATTAAATCAAAAGATGTATAATTTATTTATTTATAATATACTTTATTGTACAGACATCAGCACATCCAGCTACTACAATCTGTCAAATTTCTTTAATAGATTTTCAACTTTATCGGTAAAGCATAAGGGTTCAAAGTTGATTGTAAAAATTTTACAGTTTCGGGTTGCTTGATGTGCTGGCGTCTGTATACCAGAAAATACATAACAAAAAAAAAATACGACTATTACTGCAAAACATACAATGGGCGGCCTTATCGCTTTCTGCAATCTCTTCCAGGCAACCTTGGAATGGACAGTGATTGCGTAATATATAAAAATGGAGTTGTCAGTGGTGCAAAATAATATACATAGGTAAACAAAAAGCTATGTCTTGCCGACAACGGCGTTCAAATAATCTAATTATTATTCATACGACTACAGAACTCGTGTTCCTAAACTACCATTCACGCCTGCTCTATTTCATTCACTTTCACATATAAATCCGTGAGTACACCGCGTGGGCTGTGCGACGCTATCAATTATTGCTCCAAGTTATCATTTTACATGAACCATTTGTTAAGTATTATGGACGATGGATGGATGGATGGATGGATGAATGGATGGAGGGTTTCATATCATGTAATTATAATGAGCTATGTGTGTGTGATTAATTTTTTTTTCCCATGAATTGTGACGAAATAAATTTAATATATTGGGCTCGTCGACAGTAGAATGACAATCTACAGGATGAAACTGAATAGGTGCGACAAATACGGCACGGTTGGCGCAGTGGTTAAGTGATTGGCTGCTGCGCTGCGTGTCGCGGGTTCGATTCCCGCACGGAACAAATATTTGTATGACCTAAAAGTAGTTATTCCGGGTCTGGCTGTTTGTGTATGTGAGTTTAAATGTTTGTAAACGCACCCACGATACTGGAGTAATTCCTAGTGTGGGGCAACGTTTAAAAAAAAAAAAAAAAATATATCTAATTCAACGTGTTATTAAGTAAATTTAGAGCATGTCATTAAGGAAAGGGATGTACGACATGCCCGTAGGTAAGCGATTTGGCAACTTCGCGTAGTTGCGCGCCCCTTTTTTGTAGGAACGGTCGAAATTAGGTTAATACCGCTAGAACGACGATAATTCGTGTCTACTTGAAGGCAATAACTTGATATTATATATAAAGCGTTAATTACATGATTTTTTTGAAGAATTTAGATTTGGGAAATGACAATTTTTAATGCTTATGTAACAGTTACTGCACCTCCTATTTTGATTTGCCGCAAGTTCATACAATTAAGAATGAAAATGCAGAAAATAAGCACGTTAAGTTGTGCTTCACAAGATAGTTTTACATTGTTTAGTTTTATTATAATCCTTAAAACGGAATATAGTGGCCACTGTTATCCGTTTTAAGGATTATAATAAAACTAAACAATATAAAACTACCGTTTCTAATAATATTAACGTATAATCTTGTGAAGCACAACTTAACGTGCTTATTTTTTGCATTTTCATTCTAAATTGTATGAAATAACCAAACAAACGATGAGGGCGCCACTGTGCGGTCGGCATACTCTTAATAAAAATAGCAAGCTTAAAAAAAAAGTTTTGGTCATTGTAATGCTTTTAACTCAATACCTACTCTAATTGGGGTGTATGAAATCTTGCGTTGATTATGTTACACCTTGTTGTATGATAAAATGAAATACTGTTTTTGTTTTACTTTACTGTTACTTCTGAAACGAATGTCGGAGAAATGTTTCAGAATCTCGGTTTGCGCATCACTTGAGAACGGCTGGACCGATTTAGCTATTTTTATTTATTTTAAAATGCTTGTAATAAGGTTTTCAGGGAAAGAAAAATTGGTAAAATTGTTCGGAAAATTGGTAAATTCGGGAAAAATCGAAAGTGCTATTATTTGCTATGGGGTTTTTGTATGAACTCGGGGCGTATTAAAATTTGGACAGGACAATGTCTGTCGGGTCAGTTAGTTTCAGATTAAAAAGCAACTGTGCCAGTATAGTACGAATTATTTCTAGTAAATAGAGGACGTTTCTATAATCTATTCAGTTTGGCTTAAGACAATGTATAAACTATCATACTTAACCCTTTTGTGGCGAAATACGAAATAAGTAACCACGAACAGATTAGTCTATACTCTATTCAGTTTGGCTAAACACGAAATCAAGCTACTACAATCTGTCAAATTTCTTTAGTACATTTCCAACTTTACTGCTAAAGTATAAGGTTCAAAGTTGATTGGGAAAATTTGACAGTTTCGGGTAGCTTGAAGTGCTGGAGTCAGTTTTGCCGTTTTGCCTGTATTTTACCATTCATAAGAGCGTAACATTACATGGAATTGTTCGATCAAAAGGCTCTAATGTGACCTGTACTTCACTATCATCGCTTCCACTGTCGCACAGACCTACCCTAGTAAAGCAATAAGGATAAGCCCCTCAGATCGCCCTCTGACAATTCCCTCCATCTTAATTTGTGCTACAGATATACACTGCCCACTCCCGTTTTATTTGTGGCGTTAATATAAATGTTGGAACGACAGGAATTAGAGGCTATTCTACAAGTTAGTAGGAAAATACGAGTGTTGAGATATAATCTAAATTGAGTGATATTATTAGGAGTAGGAGTTTTCCAAAGCTTTGTGTAGATTTCCTTTGAGTTTTATTTTTGGAATTAATATTGCTACCTCAAAGAGATGTCAGCACTAAGGAAGGGTCCCGTAACCGGGGCAGTGGGATTGTCCGAAAGGGTTACCGCTACCCCGGAACATAAAGGGCTAAGGAAGGAACACGGGTGGGTTTTAGTCAGTAAGAGTCTGACACTGCTCCACCCAAAGCGGGACGAAAAAAAAAAAAGGTGTTTGATCTTCAAATCAAATCAAATTAAACGTTTATTTGCTAGAAATACATTGTTGGTCTTACCAAGGGGTATCGTATTACCCAGTAACTGGGTTGTGGAGGTCAGATAGACAGTCGCTCTATGTAAAATACTGGTATACAGCTGCATTCGGTTAGACTGGAAGCCAACCCCAACATAGCTGGGAAAAGGCTAGGCAATTGATGATGATGACATTGTTTTAGTAAAGATAAGATCGTGTATATTAACCAAAGTGTCATTGTATTCTGACTGCAAGCAAGTGTGCAAATACATTCGCCATCTTATGCCAATACAAACAGAGATTAACATCACAATTGACAAATTAATTGAATGGCTTGACATGAATAACCTAAAAATTAATTTAGATAAGTCTGTATATATAAAATTTAATAAATCTATTAATCTATTATCTATTACTTATAATAAATCTGTAGAGAGGTCAATTCTGTACATGAAATATATTTCCAAAATAGTTATCAGCGGGTGATTAGTGATCGATACTGACGTCAAAAATGCAATCAGTAAAATTTTTGTCTGTCTGTCTGTCTGTCTGTATGTTCGTTATAGAAACAAAAACCACTCGACGGATTTCAACGAAACTTGGGACAATTGTTCTTCATACTCCTGGGCAGGTTATAGTATACTTTTCATCACGCTACGATCAATAGGAGCAGAGCAGTGAAGGGAAATGTTGGGAAAACAGGAGAACTTACTCCATTTTTTAAGCTTCCGTCGCGTGTGCAGCCTTAATGGTTAAAGCTACACAGAAATCATGTATGACGGAATGTCTCCTTAAAATTATATAAAAAATATTCCACGACAGCAAATGTCTATCTTTTATGGTTGACTCACAATAACACGTGTAACTCCCGATAGCTTAGCAGTTCGGAGCTTTCTGATTATATTTGTCTACTCTTAGGTTTATAACACTCTCACTCATCCCTAATTAAAAAATATTAACATTATTACGTATTTAATAAAAAAAGAATCATAGAAATCGGTACAGAAAGACCAAAGTTATACATGAAATACGCTAATAAGCCATCGCGCGTGAATACTGAATCATGCTATAAGGATTATTTTTGTGTAACGGTCGCCGCGCTCGACGCGGCTCGCGGCGGGATGTATAAAAGGGCGGGGGATCCAAACGCGAACTTCTGATAGCCCGGTTATGCAGTATGGCGACCTCCATGAGTTGCACAACTGCGAGTGGTCATGCCTAAAAAAAAACGCGAACTTCATACAATATTTGGCTGTTGATGCGAGTAGACGTTCCGAGCATTCGACCTTATTGACAGACAATATTGTTTATCAGCGCGACTTTTAGTCTTTAAATTAATTTAGTTTATTTAGTTTTCTTTTGTTGTTATTTTATAAAATAGGTATTAGTTATTTTGGTAGTGTATTATATTCGTTCAAATTACAAATTATTAATAGTTTACATTTTATTTCTTTTTAGGTGAAGTAGTAATAGGTTAGTAGTAGTTAGTTAGTAGTAGGTAAGTTTTGGTTAATTTATGTTCAGTTTTTTTAATATTAAGTAGGTAAAAGCGTAGGTACTTTTATTAATTATAGGTATAGGTATTATTAATTATAGTAGCTATAGGTTTTAGTTTTAAGTGAAGTAGGTTTTATTATATATCTATACTAATATTATAAAGAGGTAAAGTTTGTAAGTTTGTATGTTTGTATGTAGGGGGTAATCTCTGGAACTCCTGCTTCGAATTGAAAAAATCTTTTTGCGAAATAATATCACGCTACGACCAATAGTAGCGGAGCATCAATGAACAATGTTGCAAAAACGGGAAAAAACCTTTACTAATAATAAAGCTGCCGAGTTTGTTTGTTTGAAAGCTCTAATCTCTGGAAATATGGATCAGATTTATAAAAATCTTTTTGCATTTGATAGCCCAATTCTTGAGGAAGGCTATAGGCTTTAAACATCACGCTAGAAACCTTAGGAGTTGAGCAAAAAGAAAAAAGTCAGAAAACGACGTAATAGCGCAGGCAGGCGATGCGATGCGACGCGGTGGGTCGGGGGAGCAAAAAATTTCACGCGGATGAAGTCGCTGGCAGAAGCTAGTAATACATATAATGTGAAACTTGACATAACAAAACTTAATGAAGTTACACAAACAAAACTTCTCGGAGTAATAATAGATCAGGACATAAATTGGAAAGCACAAGTAGATGATATATATAAAAGAATAAATAAATTCGTATATGCACTCAGAAAGGTTAAAAATATAACAAACATTACAACTGCTATCAATACCTATCATGCTTATGTGGAATCATTAATACGCTATGGCTTCATAATGTGGGGTAACAGTACCGACAAAAATAGAGTATTCGTTGCACAAAAAAAGTGCATTCGTGCAATATATGGGCTTCGACCTGATGAATCTTGCAGGTCAATATTTAAGGAACTTGGTTTGTTACCGCTACCCTCTCTCTATATCTATGAAGTATGCATGTTTGTTAAAAAGCATAAAGACTTATTTAAAAAGGCAGAGGATGTGTATCCTCGAAACCGGCGAGATCCTCACAGGCTCATATTAAGTGACTTACCAAGACTGACTAAATATAGTAAAAGCTGTTTAGCCATGTGTGTTCGGATACATAATAAAATTCCAAGTGATTTTAAAACCTTAGATCTTAGATTGTTTAAAAAAAAAACTATACAAATGGTTGAATAATAATAATTTTTATAGTATAAAAGAATTTGTTGACGGGAAACATTTTGTAATGTAACCTATATTATTTGCATGCTATGATATAAGCAAAACATGTATGCTCTACAATGTATTTTAACAACCTTATATACCATGTTTTAAAGAAAGAAAGAAAGAAAGAAAAAGTATTTATTGCGACTCGTACAGGAGGATCACAAACTAAATTAAACACAGTCTAAATTAAAATACTAAAATAAAAACTAAAAAAAATTAAAAAAGTAACAAAAAGAAAAACGCAAATAAATATTATTCTTATTCTTATTCTTAATACTTACCTTTTTTTATTAATCTTTTTAATCAACACTCAAAAGAAACTCTCAAATAGAAACGGTTTATTAGCTCCGACCTTAGTTTACAAATCGCCCCGCAGCGCCTCGGTAAGAAAACATCTTTTATCTCAATTTGTTCTACAAATACACAACAACTACCCTCTTTGTTTTTATTTGGGTTCAGACAATCTTGCCTGAGCTGGCGTAATCTATCTTCTATGTGGCAGGGACGCCGACGCGCAAACTGAAACGAATTCAGTGGGTACATGATTGTAGACGAAAAATTTCTACGCTAGGGTATAGCGTAGAAACTTTTCGTTGGCAATAAAAAAAATCGGTCAAGTGCGTGTCGGACTCCCGCACCGAGGGCTCCGTACAAATTTGTAGATATGTAAATAGTTTTAAAATATTTTTTTTTGTAATGTAACTATAAATTTACGGTTTTCGGATTTTTTTTCGAGTTTCATGATTCTAGGAATCTAGGTCAACGGGAAGTACGCTATAGGTTTGATTCCCTTGCGAGTGTCAAAATATGCGGCATATACGGAACAAAAACGCCCGTATCTTTTGATTGCGTTGACTTAGAAGTTTGATTTTTTTATTGCTTCAAGGAATTGCACCCCCTAGTATTTGATATAAATTTCAACTTGATAAATCCACGCGTTTCTGAGAAAAAGGGTCTTGACAGACGGACAGACAGACGGACAACAAAATTATCTTATAAGGGTTTCGTGTTTTCTTTCTAAGGTACGAAACTCTTAAAAGCATCCTGTCTAATATATCAAACTAGCTTTTGCTTGCGATTTCATCCGCGTGAAATTTCACCCTCCCCCTATTCACCCTCTTTGGGGTGGAATTTCGAAAAACCTTTTCTTAGTGGATACCTACTCTTCACAAAGAACGAGAACACTCCCTCCACATTCCATGAATCTAGGACCAGCGGTTTAGGCTGTGCGTTGATATATCAATCAGTCAAGGACTTTGAATTGTATATATACAAGACGTAACATAATTAACGCAAGACCTCATACACCCCAATTAGAGTATTGAGTTAAAAGCATAATACAATGACCAAAACTTATTTTTTTTAAAGCTTGTTATTTTTATTAAGAAAATGGTGTTGACACTAGCATTACTTTATGCATTTAAAATTGAGCCTTGAAATAAGATTTAATTTTATTTAACTTAATCGGCGGTTAGTATGAAAAAATACATAATTTTCGAAAAAATACCTATATTGAAAGTTACTGAAATCGATTCAGTAGTCAATTATGAACAAATTACTTTTAGGACTTGGGTTTATTCCACAGATATAGATACACCTAGATAACGCTAGAGCAACTACTTCGCGTGCCAAAAATCAACGTTCGTTACGTTCGTTACGTTTAAAAATCGTAAGCCCCATCACTTTCGCACTCAGTCCTGTGTACGGCTGGTTGGGTGAGCGTGAGTAAGAAAGAGCGCTTGTGACGTCATAGTAGGTAGTCAAAAAACGGCACGCTTGGTTTTCATACAGATCGTGATACTTGTGTTATCTAGGTCTATCGTGGTTTATTCTGTTACATCTTGTATAGATAGAAGATACAGCGTTAATGTTTTATTTTTAAGTTATTTTATCTACAAAGTGAATGTGGGTTTATCGATAACGTCAGAATATCGTCGATGCATATAGAATCACAGCCCACCTGCAGTATCAGTAAAAAACTCGCTCTACATAAGGATATAAGGTATCGTATTATTAAATTCCGATACACATAACATATCCTGTTAGAATTTATTCATATCTTAAGAATGTGAAGCGTTACCGTTGCGTTACGGGGCAAAGGTATTTGCAAGGGTTATTCGTTTCAGTTATACGGGATGAAATTGGAAACTTGCGACAAATCGAAATAGGAGTTGCAGTAACTGTAATGTCATTTCCCAAAACGAAAAAAATCTTGAAAAAAATCGTGTAATTATCGTCTAAGATACAAAACACACTAAGTCAAAGCACACTAAGTCCATAATGGCATGCTGTAAATTTACTTTACAAATGATACCTAGATAATTTATTTTCTCTAAGTAGGTTTGTGCAAACACACCACACTTTTTTTAGAAAGAAAGAAAGAAAGAAAAAGTATTTATTGCGACTCGTACAGGAGGATCACAAACTAAATTAAACACAGTCTAAATTAAAATACCAAAATAAAAACTAAAAAAATTAAAAAAGTAACAAAAAGAAAAATGAAATAAAAAGTCCTATACGAGGCCAAAAGGCTCCTATCTCAGCATGATGCTGCGATATTTAAAAATAAATATCGCAGCGCTGGACATGGACATGTCAATCAACTTTTTTTAAAACTATTTAGAAGAGGTCGGCGTTTCCTATCTGACTATTCTGAGAAGAAAGGCCGAAACAAACTCAGAGGTCACAGTCTCTTTTAAAGTCCAGACAAAATCTTGGTCAGATCATGTGAAGACCTTGGAGATTGGTGTCTGAAATGGTCTTTTGAGGAAAAAAACACACAGACTGAGCGGACCTGTTCAGTCAGTGCACGCATTTGTCAAAAATCGTGCACCTCAACTCATAACTTGAGGAGCTCAACAATTCGACGAACAATACCAAATCAGAATCAGAATCAGCTTTTTATTTGTGAAACATAGGTTTTTACATTTATAAGATCTTAGATTGGGTATTACAAGTGCGCTATGTTTTGCCGTGCAGGCGTACAAATATTGAAATAATGAAAACAAAAAATCATAAAAATTAACAAATAAACTACTAACATGCGAAGAAAACAAAATTAAACTCTTACATGAGAAAAGGAACTAATAACCTTATAAAATTATAATTAAAAAGAACTTAATAAAGAACAGTCTTAAAAATCTCAAAAACAGTCTTTAAAATTACATTTAATACATATTGGTATTTATTTATTTATATATACTTTATTGTACACCAGAAAATACACAACAAAAAAAAAAAAACAATTATTACTACAAAACATACAATGGGCGGCCTTATCGGTATTTACCGCATATGAAATGTTAAAAATGATTATCATTCATAAAATCTTCTACGGTATAATAACATTTTTCCCTTAATAGTGAGTAGAGAATCTTCTTGAATTTAATTAAGGGCAAATTTTTAATGTTTATAAGGGCTCCATACAATTATTTTGAGTAGGAGTCGTGTAAACGAAAAGTGGCCGCGCGCGGCGCGATCGTAATCGTTAAAAATAAATGTTCCTGGTCATTTGAGGCCAGGTTGAGTTTGACAGCGTTCATGTGAGTGGTTATCAGGTATTTTGTTATAAATTTTCGGAGCCATGCCAAAAAAACTCTTTTTCATTAAAGCTGTTCTGCATTTTTTGTCACACAGTTTGTTTGCATATTGAGAACGCATTGGAGTTTTTTTAACATCAGAGAGTTTTTTAAACAGATGTAAATTGATTTTGACAAACAAAGCAGTTTCGTAAATGTACATAGCTGGAAATGTTAGTAATTTTAGTGACCTAAAATGAGGTTCACAAGATTCAGTAGTTTTTAAGCCACACATGGTTACATCGTTTTTGCGCTTTGAAAACCGATTCTCTTTCAGAAGATTGCCCCCAAAAAATAATTCCAAACCTCAGAACAGATGCAACCAATCCGTAATACGCTAATAAAAGTGTTTGTGTATTAACTTTTTTCGATAGCTGGAACAGTGCATATGCAGATTTATTTAGTTTTAGACAAATTTCTTCAATATGGGGTTTCCATGTTAGCTTACTATCAATCAATATACCTAAAAATTTTGCCTTGTCCGTATCTTCTATTTGGCACTTGTTATTATATGACATGAACTGGAGGTTTTTCACACCTTTGACGAAAATGCATTACTTTTGTTTTGTTTAAATTAATTACTAGATTATTGCTAATAAGCCACTTAATTATTTTATTGAGGCAATAATTTATATCTTTCTCGTAATTCAAAGAAAGGACATTTGGGTAGGCCGCTGTATATCACGCTGTAGTATAGCACGCAAAATTAGATATTTTTATTTGTCGCACCTATTAAATTTCATCCTGTATTAAACATAAAATCATGGAAGTATTCGCCAAAGGGGTAGGTGTATAAAACACCTACTTTTTGCCAGTTCAAGTCCCATGTAATAATAGGTTGTGAGACTGTTTGCCATTAACTTATCATTATCTGCTTAGCCTTTTCCCAACTATTTTGGGGTCGGCTTCTAGTCTAACCGGATGCAGCTGAATACCAGTATTTTGCATGGAGCGACTGCCTATCTGACCTCCACAACCCAGTTACTGGGTAATACGATAGCCCTTGGTAAGACTGGTTGTCAGAATTTCGGGCTTCTGACTACCCGTAAAATTTGTCAAAGATCCACGAATAACAGCCGGGACCAACGGCTTAATGTGCTTTCCGAGGCACGGAGGGGTCTTGATATATAAAGATGGTCACCCATCCACGGACCAACTGCGGCAAGCGTAGCTTAACCTGATCGATCGACCTGTGCGGCTGTTATTGTTTAGCCACGGGCCGCCCCATTAACTTATCATTAAACAAAATTAAATTAGGTTGCTGGACACTGTGGTGAAATGTACAGACGCCAGCACAACAAGCTACTCGAAACTGTCAAATTTTCCCAATCAACATTGAACCTTATGCTTTTGTGATAAAGTCGAAAATCTATCAAAAAAAATTTACAGATTGTAGTAGCTTTGATGTGCTGGCGTCTGTACGAGCACCATACTTATCTGCTTACCGCTTGCTGCTCTTTTACTGCCCGTGACACCACAGCGGGCCCTATCAGAATACCAGCGCTGCGATATTTATTTTTAAATATCGCAGCATCATGCTGAGATAGGAGCCTTTTGGCCTCGTATAGGACTTTTTGTTTCATTTTTCTTTTTGTTACTTTTTTAATATTTTTAGTTTTTATTTTGGTATTTTAATTTAGACTGTGTTTAATTTAGTTTGTGATCGTCCTGTACGAGTCGCAATAAATACTTTTTCTTTCTTTCTTTCTTTTCTTTCTTACCCATTCGGGGAACACAGGCGTTTATTTCTTTCTATTTTGTTTAACCTTTTTTTTTTCATGGATACCCTCTCCGTCTGGGAAGAACGAAGGGTTATGTCGGACTCCTACCGACTAAAACCCCACTGCTGCTTCCAGTACCATGAGTCCGGGGCCCGGGAGATACTTGTACATTCGCCGCACCCCGACTTGTATCAGCCCGCCATGCCAAGCGCGGCCGATTCCACGACCGCACGTACTTCTATTAAGGCGCGCATACTGCGTGCCACCTCTTTACTGTTTATCCTACAAATTATTATTTAATGTGTCAGCCAAAGGAAGTCAGAGGGCGGCCTCATTGAAAAATTTAACCCTTTTCGTTCCATATCGCTAATCCCGATTCCCAATATGGCGTCCACAGGATGCTCCTGACCATCCCACAAAGTATATACCTACTGCGTGAATTAAAACAAAAAAGCGCTCCAAAATTATCATTCGACCGTGTTTCCTTATCGTCCAATTACCGCGAAGTTTGACATTCTGTGAAGGTAACGGTCAGTTTAGTTGTCACTGTACAGAGAGATGGCAGAAATATAAGGTCCAAATAATGTACCTTTTTTTTGTGGATGGGAAATCATCAAATGACCCCTCCCGCTCAGGGTGGAGCAGGAGGGAGTGTCAGACTCTTACTGACTAAAACCCACACGTGTTCCTAGCCCTTAGCCCTTGTCCCGTGCCCTTAGCCCGTGTCCTTAGCCCTTTATGTTCCGGGGCAATGGTCACCCTTTCGGACAATCCCGCTGCCCAAATACAACCCCGCTGCTCAAATACAATCCCGCTGCTCAAATACAATCCTGCTGCCCAAATAATCCCGCTGTCCTAAATATAAGCAGGTATAAATAATGTACCTGCGGGGTAATTGCGTAACACATTAACAGTAGCGATGGCTTTCATTTTGACAGTTCAGCAATATTCATTGCGTTATTTACGTTACTGAGCAGATACATTTTTCGAACATATGAGGCAATGGATTAGCAATTTCCTTAAAAATTATTCAGATTGTGATTGAAAGCGTGTTACGCAATTAGGGTGCAGGCAGGGCTCGAACTCATGACCTCTCGCTAGCTAGTACGACAATTCAGCCATTGGCCATACTACTGCTTAGTACAGACGCCAGCACATCAAGCTACTACAATATGTCTTTATTTAATAGATTTCGAACTTTATCGCTAAGGCTTATGGTTCAAAGTTAATTGCGAAAACTTGACAGTTTCGGGTAGCTTGAAGTGATGGCGTCTGTACCATATAAAGTATCTAATTACTTAATTAATTAAGTTACCCATCATTTACTAATGATTTCAATAGTGTTTCGTAATTAAAATTCCTCCTAATTACTTGCATAGTGGCAATGTGAATGTACTGTGTCTGGAGAACTTCAAAATTGAGCTTTGTAACAAGTGCATTAGGTTTGATATTTGTATAAACTTTTAAATGACTGTGTTTACTTGACGTGACAACTGACCAACAACGTGTTGCCAAGTTATAAAATTTACCCTAAAAATCGGTTATTTGTGGTCCTGTTCGTGAATAGGACCTAATTTTGCTATGAATTTCTTTTTTTTTTTGTAGAAGTCGAATTTTTATTTTTCCCATTGCATCGAAGTAAAAACCGACGAAAAAAAGTTAGTTGTAAAAAATGGGTTTAATTGCGATTAGTCTTTCATAATTATCATCATAAATTATGTATTTATTGAATCAAAATTTACACCAAGAAAAAAATTAGAAGTAATTGAAGAAGATAACACAAATTTAGTATTGCATTCTTCACATGATTAATTAGAAAAATATTACTCTTCCTGAAAATGGCAAATTATTATTTCCCAAACGGAGAAATTCTCCGCCGTAACTTGGCAACACCAAAGCCCCACTCACCACAACCCGCGAGCGCGCATGCGTCGCGCCATCGCTGTGATATTTTGATTTTTTTTTTAAAGAAAGAAACTGTTAAAACTTTATGGATAGTTTGAAACTAATGGTTTTAAGTTATAAATAAATAGTTTTCTGTGATAATCAAAGTGTATTTTAGTTAAAAATGAAAGTTTTGTGTGTTGTTTTATCCTTTGTTGCGGCCGCAATGTCTGTCTCCGGACAAACCTTGGCAGGTAAAGTGAAAGGTGTTTTAAAATTTGTATCTAAAACTTGTTTTTCGGGCGCCATATTGTGTATTATGTGTCTTAATTCACGACGATATCATTCTAGTATCAGCAGACGTATTGTTGAAGTAATTTAGAAGTATTTTATCATGATTTTTGCGGTTTTAAGACTAGAAAAGTGTGGAAATAATGTTAGCGTGTCAATTCCATACGTTGATCTAGTTTTTGTTCTTAGCGCTTTCCCGGACTGTTGTGGTCCGTTTACACCGATACAGTTTGTAGTCTAGTATAATACTGCTGGTGGGGCCTATTCTCTATAACACAATGAACAAAACCGCGCGAAATGAACGCGAGATATTGGCGGGATTAGTCAAGGAATTGAAGAGATCGATAATGGTCATAGTGAATTAGGGCCGGTTGGTTTATTAATACTTATTATTATTAGCCTGTGATGTCCCACTGCAGGGCAAAGGCCTCCCTACTCTCTTTCCAGTTCTCTCTGTTCAAAGCTGCTTTGGACCAGTTCTTGTTGAAGGAGTTCAGCTCATCCCGCCATCTCCGTCTGGGCCTGCCACGATGTCGCTCGCCATTAAGAGGGACCCATTGGGTCGTAAGTTTGGCCCATTGAGCGTCTGACATGCGGCAGATGTGTCCAGCCCAGTTCCATTTTAGCGTGGCTGCTTTCCAAGTGACATCAGTTATCTTTGTGATGGAACGGATGATCGTATTCCTAACCCGGTCTGTTAGTTTGATACCCAGAATACTCCGTTCCATAGCCCTCTGGCAAACCTCCAGCGTGGACCTCTGCTGATTTGGTTGGTTTATTAATACTTGATTAATTTAAATGCTGCCAAATTAAAAGCTAGTAATTATTAGCAAAAGTATGATCAGCCTGTAATGTTCCCACTGCTGGGACACAGGCCTCCCCTCTGTGAGTGGGAATGGGCCATAATCCACCACGCGGGCCAAGTGCGGGTTGGTAGATATCACATATCTTCAATGTTTTGGTTCTAGGACATGCCGGTTACCTCACGATGTTTTCCTTCACCGTTTTGAGAGCATTGGTCATGAAATGATTTACGCAAAGTAAGGCATTTAAGTAATGACGTCTGGGCCCTATTTATTACTAGCTGCGCTCCGTGGTTTCACCCGCATAAGTTTCGACCCCGTGGGAGTATCGGGATAAAAAAATATCCTATGTGTTATAAACTATCTGTGTGCCAAAATTCAACCAAATCCGTGCAGTATTTTTTGCGTGAAAGTGTAACAAACATATACATTCATCATCGTGATTTCGGTAAGGAACTGCTAAGTGGTCATAGACTATTTATTCTGTGGTCATGTGGCGAGTTAAAGTCATCATAAAAAAACACTGAAAAATAATACTTTTATTTATTTGGGAAAACAAACGGTTACACATTACAATATTGCATAAAATATGAGCTACAGAGTGAGTAAATGTATAACCCACGACATTTTCCACATATTATAAAGAAAAGTTATAAAATTAATGCGATGTGCGCTTACAATGTGATATTTACAAAAAAAAAAATATTAGATAAGTGTAAATGACAAAACTAAAACCTAAATAGGCATGCAAAAAATAAAAAAGATAACTAACTCTATCGCTAGTACGTACGGCTACACATCAACCTATACATAACCAGTATAAGCTGACTTCTGATTGTACGAAAAACCTATACAATGCGAGGTCAGCTAAAACTGGAAATGTATAGCTTGATGTGTAGCCGTGTGTACTGGACTATTTACTCGTGCAAAGTAAACGCGCCTTCAAAGAGTATTCTCATTTGGTAAATACCTATTATTGCATATCGTATGTAGATAATTCGTTTTCCTCTGTTGAATCTAAAACTAATTTGTAACCGCTTTCGTAACTACACACATCAAAAGTGTCTAGGGATCAACATATATTTTTGCAATAACTTTTCTCCTGATTGATATTAATTAAAATTTTCTTTAAGGATTCATCAAATAAAGTGTTTTCGTTTGTCACAGTAACGATAAACCAAGTCACCTTTGCATTAATAAAGAAATTTGCCATTTTCCTAATAAAGGGATTTTTGACATTTGAACCACTAACACAAAAGTTCGAAAAAAAGACTGAAATAACAGTTTTCTCTAAAATTTTATTGGGTAACTTAAACAATTAATAATCCGTGTTTCTACCGCGAACACTAACAACACAAGAACATCGGTTTGGCATACTCAAAATGAGTTCATCCAAATCACGCTGTGGAATGGCCGCCCATGTTCGTTGCAACAACAAAAAAAGGTCTTCTTGCGACTGGATACCCTCCATATTCGGCAGAGCTCTTCTCTGTAGCATATCACATGCATGCTCAATCGGGTTCAAGTCTGGTGACTGAGCAGGCCAGGGCAGGACATTGATGTTAGCTGCGGCGAGAGTCTGTCTTACAACTCTTGCGGTGTGCGGTCGTGCATTATCATGCATTAACTGAAATAAGGGACCGATTTGCACTTGTAGAGGAACGATGACGTCTGATACAATCGTCTCAGCATAAATTTGAGCGTTGAGGTTGCCTCTGATCCAAATCAACTCAGTTCTTCCGCCGATCCAAATACCCGCCCATACCATGATGGTTCCACCACTATAAGGATGGACTTCCTGGCAGGATTTTAATCGCTGTTGGCGTCCAGGGGTTCTCCAGTGTCGTATACGTCTTGTATCCGGTCTCATACCAAAACGAGACTCATCAGAAAAGCACACGAAACGCCATTGTTCTTCTGCCCAATTTCTGTGTTCAAGAGCCCATTGATATCGAATCCTACGATTGTGCATTGCTATAGGTGGTACCCGTAGCGGTCTTCGGGAATGAAGGTTCACTTCATGCAAGCGGTTTCTGACTGTTTGGTCGCTAATTAAGTTCCCTGAAGAGTGATGAAGCCTCACGGCTAACATCATGGCGGTTATTGTTGGAGCTCTTCGAGTTAAGATTTGAATGTATCGGTCTTGTCTCCGTGTGGTGCAGCGATACCGTCCTCCATGGCGCTCAGCCACGGTCCAGTGCTTCGGTAACGTGTCCAAAGTCGACTGATAACACTCTGACTTGTATTCAGAGCTAAAGCCACAGTACGCTGCCGGGAACCAGCTTCTATCATTCGCACGGCTCTGAGCATTTCTTCCCTGCTTAAATGACGTCGCCGCTCCATAATAACGTTGGTTTTAATCAGTAGTAGGGAAACAGTAGCACTAATAATGTCTTCAATGCGTTGTATGTTTTTATAGGGAAAATATTGACAGCTGATTTTCATCTTTTACTCGAATTTGATTCACAGTTCCTGATTCAAATTATGAAATGCACCAAAAAGGATCCATATAAATTTATAAAATCATAAATTTATTACAAAGCCACATCTCAATCTCAAGAAATCCGCATAAAAATGCTTGATCCCTAGACACTTTTGATGTGTGTATTAAGAAAACATAAAGGTTTCCCTATTATTACCGAATTGTTGTGACATGGTCCTTGATTCGATTCTTCGGTAGGGTAAAACACTGATTGATGTCATTGAAATAATTTGTGACTGTCAAACTCAAACTCAAAGCATTTATTTCAAACTATTAGCGCCCCGCGGTTTCACCCGCATAAGTTTCAAACCTATTAGGAATATCGGGATAAAAAGTATCCTATATATTAATCCTGGTTATAAACTATTTGTGTGCCAAATTTCATCCAAATCCGTTTAGTAGTTTTTGCGTGAAAGAGTAACAAACATCGATCCTCACAAACTTTCTTCGCGTTGCGTTTGTGAGGAGAAAATAGGATCCCATCAAAAACATTTTCGTGTATAAAATATTTTTCATGTATAAAATGTTGCCAAGACGAGACCACTTAAGGCTCGCTCTGTCAAAAAGTTATTAGATCTCACGTAGAGCCAAGCTTCGAACTCTACACGCTCTAACTCTACAAGCCCTTTTTTTTGTGGATGGGAAATCATCAAATGACCCGCTTTGGGTTGAGCAGAAGGGAGTGTCAGACTCTTACTGACGAAAACCCACCCGTGTGCCTTCCTAAGCCCTTTATGTTCCGGCGCATCGGTAACCCTTTCGTACAATCCCGCTGCCCCAACTCAACAAGACAACAAAAAAAAAAGTACAAAGTACACCTTAGTCAAATTATGAGGCTCGTACCAATTCGTAGTATCAGTAAAAAAACTAAAGCTTTTTCCCATTTGAAACTTAGTCAGAAACCACCGAAAGCCACGTGCACGCTGCACGTGCTACGATCTTTCCATACCTACTCCTTTAGTTTCTTCCACGTTCATTTTGCAACAAGCATCAATTAGTCCACATTTGGCTGTATGTCAGTATGTCACAAAACAGCCTTCGCAACCCAAATACACACGGTATCCTTAAGGTTGGACCAGTCGATCGTTTCCGTACCGACTGCCTTCATTAAATATTCTGAATCCAACACATTCATTCATGACCTGAATTACTGAAATTGGTAAGGGCGGTTAATTAAAATTAAAATAATGTATTATTATTTTATTAGTCTGTGGTGTAGTTTTTTTTTTCAATTTTAATTTGATTTAATTTCCGGGTCCATAACGGGTGTAAAACGACACTTAATAACGAAGCCGAGAGTCGCCATTGCAATATTTTTTTTTTGTACTGGATCTTATCTGGGAACCGTCTGGTTACGGAGATATTGAAGGTCAAAATTTCAACTTTTATTGCCGTTTTTACGAAAACATAAAAAAACATGCTTTCCCCTACGATCCCTGTACCGTTGCATGCACCCATATGCATGACGTTTTGCGTATGTTACATTGCACAAAATCATTTTCCAGCAATTAGTTTTGTGCAATATTACATAGTTTGATGTATAGAATGCGTAGGCTATGTGATGTGCACGTCTTTTTACCCGACTACGGCGAAGCCAAAGGAGGGTTATGATTTTGTTACACCCTGTATATTGTATGTATCTATCGCTAAAGTTTGAAACATCCTCTGGTGCATGTTTATGGTACAATGAAGACCGCCCCGTTGGTCTCGTCGGACGAAAGCGCGACTGCTAGGTTGGGCTGGGTCCTGGGTTCGATTCCCGGGTCGTGCAAAGTGTCATTGCGTTTTTACATTAGGAATTTCTTAGCAACAGTCCGGAGTTTGGAAGTTAGCGGTTTAAAACCACTGTGCCTCGGAAAGCACGTGAAGCCGTTGGTCCTGCGCCTGATCTCTCTCCGGTCGTGTCAGATTGCCGTCCCATCGGACTATGAGATTAAAGGAACAGAGAGTGCACCTGTGTCTGCGCACACACTTGTGCGCTATAATATCTCCTGCGTACCTGGCTAATCTCCGTTGAGATTGGCTACCGTGACCGAAATCGGTCGCGGAAGCTATTATTAGGGTCAGGGTTGTTCGAGAGAGATACCTTGGCCCCAGGCACAGGCAACTGAAGGAACACTGGTGGGTTTTAGTCAGTAAAAGTCTGCCACGCCTTCCCGCTCCACCCAGAGCGGGAAAAGTTATTGGATGATTTCCCACCCTCAATAAAAAGGCTATTTATTATTAGCAGGTAGGTTCGTAACGCCTGAATTGGAAGTGGTCAGTAATTTATAAACAACGATTAATTTGAATCAGTCTATCTGGACGTGCTTCTTTCCTAAATGAAGCAACTTAAACACAATACATTAAAGAATTGTGTTTATCGCAACCAACCTACTTGCTTATGCACAACAGAAGCTTACATGACGTCATAGGGTCGGGCACCGCACAGATAGGTTGTAATCGAGCCTTACATGTCCAGTATAAGCTGATCTAGTATTGTATAGGCTTTTTGTACAATAATAATAACACCTAGGACTCTGTTCTTGATGCCGATTTTTTTTTTTTTGTGGATGGGAAATCATCAAATGACCCCTCCCGCTCTGGGTGGAGCAGAAGGGAGTGTCAGACTCTTACTGACTAAAACCCACCCATGTTCCTTCCTTAGCCCTTTGTGTTCTGGGGTAGCGGTAACCCTTACGGACAATCCCGCTGACCTCTTGATGCCGATGGGCTACTATTTTTAAATGTTTTAATATATTTTTTTAAAGACTTTCAAATTCATCGGAGGGGCCCGTGGCTAAATAATAACAGCCGCACAGGTCGATCGATCAGGTTAAGCTACGCTTGCTGCGGCTGGTTTGTGAATGGGTGACGATCTTTACATACTGCGACCCCTCCTTGCCTCGGAATGCACGTTCAGCCGTGGTCCCGGCTGTCATTCGTGGATCTTTGACAGTTATTACGGGTAGTCAGAAGCCCGAAAGTCTGACAACTAGTCTTACCAAGGGGTATTGCATTGCCCAGTAACTGGGTTGTGGAGGTCGAATAGGCAGTCGCTCCATGTAAAATACTGGTATTCAGCTGCATCTGGTTAGACTGGAAGTCGACTCCAATATAGTTGGGAAAGGGCTAGGCAGATGATGAGACTTTCAAATTCATCAAAATGAACAACTTTCTCTATGGGACCAACATCGTAATTGCGAAATAATACCTAATCAGTCGTCACATACGTACTCGGGCCTAAATGTATGGGATGACTGGTTATTAGGTAAAATCAAAATCAAAAGTCGTTTATTCAAACTAGGCTGAGAATCAGCACTTTTCGAACGTCAACATTACAAAAGACAGTCCCCCCAAAACGGCCGCCCTTCACCACTTCCTAGTGCTTTCGCTGGGGAGAAGAAGTGGCGCAACAAACTCCCCAGCAGCACAGCTGTCTGTTCAGTTAGATGTCATATATGTGGGAATCGGAACGCACCCGGAAGTATGAAAGAGCAAGTGTAGTGTGTGTGAAAGAGAGGGAAAGTGAACAGAAGGAAAAGGATGAAGGAGGGATAGTAGAAGGACGCCATTACGAATTACGAACTAAGATGGTAGGACGAAGGATTGATTTTTAGAGTAAATTAAGAGAAAGTTTAATTACTACGGAAGACTTTATTTTTTTCACCCATTCTAACCCACATATATCTTCGAAATTATGGTTCTAGGAGCTGGTTTCTTCACGATGTTTTCCTTTACTGTTTTGAGAGCAATGGTGATGAAAATATTTACACAAACTAAAGCGCCTGCCTGGATTTGAACCCACGACCTTACAACTTGTAAGGTACGATTCAGACCAACCGGCTCGCATCGCGTCGCATCGGAACGGAGCCGTACGCGTGCCGCGGCAGCCGAACGCGTCCGTCGGAGCCGTACGCACTCCAAGCGCCCAGAAGTGCTTATGTCTGAACTAAAGAAATTAGTTTTTCTTCCGAATCCATTTTTGAATCTGTCGCTTGAAGAACACAACTTGAACGATTAGTAGCTAGTAGCCGTAATCTCCGTTCGTATTCCACGACGCACCGCCGACCGGCTCCGAACGGACCTGACGGCAGCCGATTGGATGCCGACGGCGCCCTACGGCGTCGTTCGGAGCCGGTCGGGGCCGGTCGGCCGTCGCGACAGCCGAATGCATTCTGCGACACGTCGCGACGCGGCGCGGGATGCCGACGGAGGTAACTATGCGTAAGTTGCATGCAAATATGAACTGTAATTACTGTTGATACATTTCAATGTTCTTTATCGCATTGTAAAATACCGCCCGGCCCGGCCCGATGCGATCCGGTTGGTCTGAATCGTACCTAAGTCATGGTCATTACCAGCGACCGCTGCTTCGTGGTGAATAAAAAATCAGGCGTCGCATAAGTTTAGGTCGATTATGTATTGAAGTTTTCTATGGGACAGTTGATAAATTTTTCGCGATTACGATATTGGTGCCATGGAGAAAGTTGTTCAGTTTGTTAGTCTGTACCACACCCTTAAATTTGGCTCGTCATTGAAAATCAACCCTGTATAGTATCTATGTACTTGAAGACGTATGAGGTGCCCCCGCAGATATATCTAGATAGACTTAGATAACGCAAGTATCACGATCTGTATGAAAACCAAGCGCGCCATTTTTTTGACTACCTACTATGACGTAACAAGCAGTCTTTCTCACTCACGCTCACCCAGCCAGCAGTACACAGGACTGAGCGCGAAAGTGGCGGCTTACGATTTTTGAACGTAAGTTGGTGGGATTTTTGGCACGCGAAGTTATAGTTGCTCTTGCGTTATCTGTGGACCCAGTGTCAGTGACAACAAGAGGTCAGCTTACACAAGTTTATAGCTTGATGTGTCTACCGCGCAGATTGGCTGTCATCAAGGTTAAGCAACAAAATAATTCAGGCCTTGGTTTTGTCAACGCTGATTGCACATTGAGACCTTAGTCTGTGCCTTAGATGGAATAAATATTTCATGATTGTTGCTGGGTGAATATCTATGACTGGTATTATACAGAGTGGACGTACATCAGCACATCAAGCTACCCAAAGCTGTCAAATTTTCCCAATCTTCTTTGAACCTTATTTGCTGTGGCAATAAAGTTGAAAATCTATTAAAACAAATTTGACAGATTGTAGTAGCTTGATGTTCAGGCAGTACTATTATGTATTCTGTGGTCCAGGCGCCTGTACATCGACGCGCGACCGTGGATTCAGTACTTGATCCCCCACTTTTTTTTGGGATGGGAAATTATCAAATAACTTCGCCCGCTCTTGGGCGGAGCGGATGCGTGTCAGACTTTTACTGACTAAAACCCATCCTTCAGTTGGCTGTGCCCATGCCAGGGGCCACGGTGGCTCTTTCGAACAACCCGCGACCCTGGCAATCATCGGCCCTAGCGGACCCCGTCAGTTAAAAGCACTAGTGTTTTGAATTTTTAGTCCAAATAATAGATTTTTGTAAATTAACAGCGTTTTGTCATCGCGCTTCTCTTTCTTTTCTACGAGTATGCAGTCCGACAGTGACCGCGCTTTAGGTCATGTAGTCCCCTTAAACGCTGATATTCATCTGCATCTGGTTATACTAGGAGCTGACTGCAGCTTGGAGAAAGGCTAGAAGTCATTGACCCTACTTCGCGCAATCTAAGCTGCGCCTGACCGCGTTTGGCTAGATATTTCCGATCTGCTGAGCAAGATCTTCCCTCCCTTGCAACATGTATTGCCTCCTTAACATATTTCAAAAATTATAGAATGATAAATAGACTTGATTTAATGATAGTTTCTGGTGGCTAAATGAAAACAGCCGCACAGGTCGATCGAAAGTTAAGCTACGGTTGCCGAAGTTGTCCCGTAGATGGGTGACCACCCATTACACATGAAGTTAGACCCCTTCGTGCCTCAAAAATCACATTAAGTCGATGGTCCCGAAACTCCCGACTGTCATACGTAAATGTTTGAAAGTCTTTACGGGCAGTCAGAAACCCAAAAGCCTGACCACCAGTCTTACCAAAGGGTATCGTGTTACCCAGTAACTGGGTTGTGGAGGTCAGATAGGAAGTTCCTCCTTGTAAAATATTCTATCTTCTATCTATATACGGTGACTGGTAATTAGTGACCGATACTTAAACACGTGATTGTACTCATGATAACAAACAACTTTTACTATGGGACCAAACCTGAAATTGTGAAAAAAAATCTGCTGTTCAGTCATTTATGTTCGCCTAACTGGTCAAAATGTAGGTACTGAACAGCAGATTTTTTTTTCACGAATTCAGGTTTGGTCCCATAGTAAAAGTTGTTTGTTATCATGAGTACAATCACGTGTTTAGGTATCGGTCACTAATTACCAGTCACCCTATATATATAAAAAGAGAAACTGACTGACTGACATATCAACGCACAGTCGAAACTGTAAGGACTAGGAACGTGAAATTTTGCATAAGGCTTCCTTTTATTATGTAGAGGAGCACTAAGAAGGGGTTTTTGGAAATTCGACCTTTAAGGGGGGTGAAAAGGGGCGATTTTGTTTGTATGAAAAATCTTATTGCTTGAGTTAATAAACTTGAAATTTGGCACGAATACACGCAGACGAAGTCGCGGGCGAAGTGCTAGTACTGGTATAAGTTGCATCCGCTTAGACTGGAAGCGGTCCTCAACGTAGTTGTAAAAAGGCTCGGCAGAAAATAGTGCAAGTAGTTTTTAAATGTAAAAGGGACGCCTATTTCCATCAAGATGGGACAAATCCAGCATCTGGGCCGCTGCTCAAAAAATTCTAATAGAACAACCGACTTCCAAAAAACACTACAAAGTGAAAAATAACTTTAATTTCGGAAGTCGGTGTCGTTGGTTCCGCATTTTCGTTTATTGACACCGACTTCCGAAATTAAAGTTATTTTCCAGTTTGTAGTTTTTTCTGGAAGTCGGTTGTTTTTTTTTTGTGTATAAAAGTTTTTATTTTTCACTTTTAAGTTGTAGTTACCCCACGCAAATTCGTATATACTACTTGCTATGTAAATATCAGTGACAGGAAGTCATTTCAAATCAAATCAAATCAAATCAAAAGTCATTTGATAGTCAAGGAAGGAGGCAACCCGACCCCTGACGCTACCGCAAGCAGTGACATCTAAGGGAGCATGACGAACTTGCTGCCGGTTGCTCAGGCAAGATAAATGTGATCAAATTGTAGAGGTCGCTAGCTAACCACATATGTTGCAATCAACTTATTAAAAAACATTGAAATGAGTAGATTATGTCAATAATAAATAAAATAAAATTAAACTGAATTGACTTATACAGTCAACTAAAAACAAAAAATTAAAAAATTATATGGACTCATATAACCTGTCAGTAAGCTAATTCAGGAGAAAGAACATAAACATTGTCTTGAGTTAATCAGGGCGACCAACTATTCCTATCGTTTAAGTAGTCGTTGATGGAATAGTTTGCATTATAACATCATCAATATAAACTTAGTGCAAAAATACGTATTATTGAAGCTAAATCAAAAACTACCCAAGCAAAGTTAATCAAACTTATATGTGACTACCTCTTAGGTATACCCTGTCCATTAATTTTTGAAATCGATTTACAGTGGAAATATCGCGTAAAAACATACAAAAAAAAAAAAACATAAAGTCGAATTCAGAACCTCTTCCTTATTGAAGACCGTTAAAAACGTAAGACAATTTGAATTTCGCGGGCCACCCCGGTGCTTTCATCTATTATGCAAAGATAGAAAGAATAATATTTATTTAGACGCAGTTCGTGACACAAAACAATAAAAGTTAAGGTGATTGCGCAGTGGTTACCGCGAAATTCAAATTTTTTTACGTTTTTTGCAATTTGCAGGTCTGTTATAGGTTGTATCTTGATCAAAATTTGATTCGCGACTATAACAGGTACGTATCTAAAGAATTATAATCATTAGAATCATTAATACATCTTCCTAACTTAGATTTGTACCTCAAGAAGAAATCGCTCATGGAAAAGTGTTTGTGGTACAAATCTCACTTAGGAAGATGTATTAATGATTCTAATGATTATAATTCTGTAAATACGTACCTGTTATAGTCGCGAATCAAATTTTGATCAAGATACAACCTGACACTGATCTGCAAATTGCAAAAAACGTAAGAAAATTTGAATTTCGCGGTCTACCACTTCCCATTCACCTTAATAATAATGTTTGTCTTACAGCTGTACACCATCTTAATAGGAACTTAATGAGTATACAATGGCTCCGATTCTGTTGTTCAAAAACTAAACTAAATTTAAGTTCAGTACATCTTTTTATTTCTATTTCAATAAAAAAAGGACAGAAGATGTATTAGTTTAGCCCTGTCAAATTAGTCAGCGCCTGACGTAAATTGACGTATTTTTAGTAGCCAATTTTTTAATCACGTCTAAAGTTGTCTATGGATTACCTAATTTGACGGGACTAAACTAATATTTATCTTCTGTCCTTTTCATATTGAAATAGAAAGAAAAAGGTGCACTGAACTTAAATTTAGTTTAGTTTGTGAACAACAGAATCGGGGCCACTGCTGAAGAAGCAGGTTGGTTGACCTCAGGGTCGACTTATCGACCCGTAACGCTTCACCATTGTTTTAATCCACAAAACCTACAGAAGATATTAAAGGGGGATGCGCTATAGTAGCCCGCGAAATTCAAATTGACTTACGTTTTTTTGCAATTTTCTGGTTAGTGTCAGGTTGTATGTTGATTAAAATATGATTCGCGACCGTAACCAATATGGTTTTAGAGAATAATAATCATTAGAATCAGCAATACAAGACCTTAAGTCAGAATTGGCTTCAAATGTCATGATTTCATGAAATGGTCATTCAATAAGGTAGGTACGAGTAATATGAACTTAGAGGGATGTATTTATGATTATCTATTTCAATAACATTCAAAGTCCTGACTGACTGTTATATCAATGCACAGCCTAAACCGCTGGTCCTAGAGACCTGAAATCTGGAGGGTGTGTTCTTTGTGAAAAGTATCTATCCACTAAAAAGGGGTTTTTTGAAATTCCACCCCTAAGGCCTGAGTTCACCAACATTCAAACCACCTCGGTTAGGTATTTAAAAAACAGTTGGTTTATGTCAAATTTCATAAGGAAATTTTAAATATAGAACAGATTAAATATTTAATCAGTTGACTTAAATGTTGGTGAACACAAGGCTTAGAGGGTGAATGGGGGAAAAGTGAAACTTCACGTGGACGAAGTCGCGGGCAGAAGCTAGTAATCAATATTTGTTACGGCCGCGAATCATATTTAGATCAACATACAACCTGATATTTTTTTTTTTGAGGATAGGAAATCATCAAATGACCCCTCCTGCTCTGGGTTGAGCAGAACGGAGTGTCAGACTCTTACTGACTAAAACCCACCCGTGTGCCTTCCTTTGCCCTTTATGTTCTGGGGTAGTGGTAACCCTTTCGGACAATCCCGCTGCCCGGGCAGGATACAACCTGATACTGACCAGAAAATTGTAAAAAAACGTAAGTCAATTTGAATTTCGCGGGCTATCCTGACGCTTTCGCCTTAAGTGTACTTACTTACATATTTGTTCCGGGTCTGGATGTTAGTTGATCATAGTACGATAAAGAAACAAAGGTATGACGGTACTGTTACAAGTTACAACATTGTGACTTTGTGAAGTAAGAGAGTTCGTGTATTGTGTTTTAAGTGAAGACGTAATCTTGGGCTTGGAGTGAGGGATTTATTTATTTCTGGTGCGTTTATATGCGTGGATTTGGCCTACTAGATGTGGATAATGTTTTTACTGGCCATGCCCACTAACTAAAACTATGTTAAGTACTGACAAACAGATAAGAACTAAGCAATTTAGCAGTAAAGAGGAAGGCACAATACACTACAGTCCGGCCGTCGAGAGAATGCGTTCCTGACACCTACTGTGAGCGCGACAATTCTAGTCGCTATTAATAAAGATCAAATTCGCAAAACACGTATTCTTTTTTAGGAAACTTGCAGGTGACAAGAACGCATTCTCTTGTCAGCCGCAAAAAAAAAAAGGCTAATTTACCAAAGTCACATTTATCTTTTAGATTTCCTTAGAATAAAGACGTCTGAATATTAATTTATTGTCGAAAAACTGGAACAGTAATTATCAGTGCATTCTGTTGCGTAACACAGAAACAGTAGGAATAGCTTTCAATGCATTTTGACAGTTCAACAGCATTCATTGAGTTATTTACGTTACTGAGAAGACAAATTTTTCGAACATATGAGGCAATGGATTAGGAATATCCTTCAAAAAATGATTGAATGACAGATCGTGATTAATATATCGTTACCCAAATAAAGTGTTGGTTTCACCACGACACGAGCTATTTAGCATATAACACGTCTTAACAAAAGAAAAACATTACTTACCTTATTATTTATAACATTATTGCATACTACATTAAACTGTCGCAGTTACAAAACAACTATAATGACTTATATTGCTCATTTAATCCGCCTATATAGCCTTTTCCCAACTATGTTGGGGTCGGCTTCCAGTCTAACCGAATGCAGGTAAATGCCAGTATATTACATGAAGCGACAGCCTATCTGACCTCCACTACCAGTTACTGGGTAATAAGATACCCCTTGGTGACACTGTTATACTTTTGGGTTCCTGACGACCCGTAACGACTGTCAAAGATTTACGAATGACAGCCAGGACCAACGGCTAAACGTGCTTTCCGAGGCACGGAGAGATCTCTAATTCTCGATAGGTACGCATTGGATAGTTACGCATCCATGAATCGACGGCAGCAAACGTAATATTGCTGACATCTAAGTATGCAGAGAAAGTAGCAGCGCGCTAGTAGAGTAACATTCCCGCGCCATGCACCAGTACAATGGAACGAAGCATCGTATGATTCAGTATTGTTATGAAAATAATTAGGTGAAACTTTCAACATGGTTCACTGATTAAAAAAGTAGTATTATAATTTTCATTATTTCTTGTAAATGACGTAGTATTTAGATTTCATTATTTTTACGGTGAATGACAACTTCTTGAGGAAACCGGCATGTCCTAGAACCAAAAGTTCGAAGACATGTGTGACCTCTACCAATGGCTAAGTACCTAATAACAGCCGCACGGGTCGATCGATCAGGTTAAGCTACGCTTGCCGCGGTTGGTCCGTGGATGGGTGAATATCTTTACATACCGAGACCCCTCCGTGCCTCGGAAAACACGTTAAGCCGTTGGTCCCGGCTGTCATTTCTGGATCTTTTGACAGTCGTTACGGGTCGTCAAAAGCCCGAAAGTCTGACAACCAGTGTTACTAAGGGGTTTAATATTACCCAGTAACTGGGTTGTGGAAGTCAGATAGGCAGTCGCTCCATGTAAAATACTGGTACTCAGCTGCATTCGGTTAGACTGGAAGCCAACCCTAATTGGGAAAAGGCTAGGCAGATGGTGATGATGTTGTATGGAGACAGACAATAGAAATACACACTCTTTGAACATTTTAACTGTGAGCACTGTCTACCTATTACGGTTCATGAGATACAACCCGCTGACAGATAGACGGACGGACGGCTGGATGGGTGGACGGACAGACAGCGGAGGCTTAGTAATAGGGTCCCGTTAGCAACCTTTGGGTACACGGAAGTGTTGTATATTCGATTTAAAAATCGTTCGAAATAACGTTAACTTTATTTTACGCGTTCTTGCTAGGGAGTCATAAGTTCATAACTTAAGTAGATCGAGTCACCGGCTGACTCATGTAACAGAATGCCTTTGTATATTAACATTTTGAAAATAATATAAAGTTTAGCGTGGGTCAGAAAGTGTGGGATTTTTGATTTAGTAAAACAAGTTTGTCCTGTTAATTTGAAATGTCTTGAATTTGAAAGGGCCATTTTATAAAGCGGTTGTGGATTTTTCCGTAAAAAATGCGTTCGTGGAAGTGAATACAGATACCTACCCAATTTTTTTTATATAAATTGCATTTCGCAGGTCAACCTAGGAGGTTGTCAGTGTCTGTGGGTACCTCAATGACTAAAGAGGAAATCCGGTCGGAGAGACTTACGAATAAGCCTAAGTAAATAGTCATAATTCGAGATTTGGCTCTCGACTATTTCCTCCTCCAATACCTATTGGACCAATTTAAAGGATATTTTTCATAAACTGAATAAGAAGGATATATCGACACCTGCAAGGGAAAACATCGTAACTCATTTTTAGTAAATTTTCAGGAGAGCGCGTCAAAGATTTAAAAAAATCTCTCAGGTTTCGGTTAAGTCGTAATGCCAACCAACTTTGAAAATTTGAGGCAACGAGGGAATGGCCATATTTTTTTATGATCATAATATAATCGTAAAAAAGTATAAGTTTAAGTTTGGTGCGCTCTCCTGAAAATTTACTAAAAATGAGTTACGATTTTTTTCCTTGCAGGTGTCGATATTCTCTGTCACTAGGTTTTTTTTTTTCATTAATACATACTTAGTTGTCAAATTCGTACACTAGGCCTCTGTTGACAGCGGTTTAAATCGGCAATATTGAGCATTTTGGAGGGTTCTAGTGCTTATAAAAATAATGTATCATCAAAAAGGAAACATAGGGACATACAAGTGAAGGTGGCGGGACGGCTGAGGGAGAGAGCCTCACGTCCCAGCCGCCGCGGGAGACGCTCCGGGCGTCGGGAGCCACGTGACGACTCCCGGCCACTGTAGGCGCGGGAATGCATGCGGAGAGTAATGGGTAACTCTCCGTCTGATCAGGATCAGGCTCGTGCTGGACGGCGCGTACGTGTTCCACGCGCGCCTCAAAGAGATGTCTGCAATAAGGCAGGGGCCCGTAAGGGCCGTAGTCTGCCGGGACAGCGGGATTATTCGAAAGGGTTACCTCTGCCCCGGAACATAAAGGGCTAAGCAAGGAACACGGGTGGGGTTTAGTCAGTAAGAGTCTGACACTCCGTCCTGCTCCACCCTGAGCGGGAGGGGTCATTTGATAATTTCCCATCCACAAAAAAAGGGACATACAAGTAGTTAATATTTATTATTCTGTAAAAAATCATTGGTTTATGGTCACTAACCAGAAAGAAAACAGGAAAGAGCGTTCTTTTGGAGAAAAGACTACCCACATTTCCTCTCAAGGCAGGGCTTAAATTACTTGGGAACTAAGCGACTATAAGGTAAGGGCAGCCTCTGTGTGGTACAGACCACAGCTTAGGGCGTCGTGGTCAAGGCAGCAAGAGACAGACTGGATCGGATTATATTTTTAGTTATCCTGCAAGCAACACATTTTTATTATTCCATTTTTTTTTTGTTATGTGTTTTTGTGGTGTACGCACGGCTACACATCAAGATATACAATAACAGTATAAGCTGACTTCTGATTGTACGAAAAACCTATACAATGCGAGGTCAGCCAAAAATGGAAATGTATAGCTTGATGTGTAGCCGTGTGTACAATAAAGTATACACGGTGTCCCTTGAAGTATGGATCAAATCGAATAGGGGCGTGGGCAAAGTCATTTCCAAACTTTTCGATCCTGAGAATGATTGATGATTGAGAATTATTTTACAGTTCAAAAGTTGTGACCAATTTTTTTCAGTCGTTTCGCCTAGTGCTCAAAGAAAAAAAAATCATTAAAAAAACTATTAAGGCTGTCTAAAAAACTTAAATTGACAGTTCCTGGTAGTAAGTAGTAGTAGTATAAGATTTTGTTCTTTGAGCACTATGCAAAGTGATTGAAAATAACAAAAGTTGGTCATAACTTTTGAACTGTAAACAAATTCACTAACATCCTCAGGATCAAAAAGATTGGAAATGACTTTGCCCACGCCCCTATTTGATTTGATTTATACTTCCAGGGACACCCTGTATAGTTACCACCATGCCAGACAGCCAGTCATTATAAAAAACCCGAGTTGCGCCTCTGCCTGAGATGCTTTATTATTTGTAAAACCAGGTAAGTATATGTGATTGCGTTTACTCCGTTCTTTAAATTATTTCCACGTCCTACTGAATGTTATAATATATCAATAAATAAATAACATCAGTCAGCTTACAATATTGTCTGTCATACTTAAAATAGACGAAGCTCTACAAATCACAAGTTTTTTGTAAAATTAGATATTGGACCTATCCATAATCCAGCCTGGTTCTATGGGTTTTTAATCGCACACAATTCAAAACTTTTCTCACAGCCGAAGCCATTGCACAACAATTCGTATTCTAAAACAATGCTATTAAATTAATCAATTAGATAATTTAACGACCAATGACCAGTTTTACCTGTTAGTTATCTTCATTACAAATGCTTTAGAACGAAGCTCTACAAATCACAAGTTTTTTTGTAAAATTAGATATGCCATATTATCGATCGGGTACTGTGTTCATTTTTAATCTCAACCTATCCATAATCCAGCCTATGGTTTTATGGGTTTTTAAGCGCAGACAATTCATTTCCTCACAGCCGAAGCCATTGCACAACCATTCGTATTGTAAAACAGTGCCATATTAAATGAATCAATTAGATAGTTTAACAACCAATGACCAGTTCAACCTGTTTGTTATCTTAATTACAAATGCTTAAGTTACTCATCATTAATCAAACAGCACCATAATTGTGTAACACATTATTGTTCTCAATTTGAATCATTTTGAAGCATATTTATAATCCATTGCTCCATATGTTCGAAAAATGTGTCTGCTCAACAACGTAAATAACGCAATGAATGTTGTTGAACTGTCAAAATCAAACCCATTGCTACTGATAGTGTGTTACGCAAAACACTGCTGGTTGAAGACCATAATCTTAAAACAATTCCATCACTACGCACTAATCACTATTAGTGCGTAGTGATTAGTGCGTAGTGATGGAATTGTTGAACAGTTTCGTAGATGCACTCACATTTTGCGATCGAGGATGAGCATATTATATTGTCATTCTCGGGCACAAATCCGCAATTTCCATAGTACTTTACGCTACTCTAGAATCTAACCCATGCTCAGCAGTTGCGCCTTTTAGATCTCTTATGAAATATCAATGTAATGCCTTAGCATACTGATTGAAGATTACAATATACAGAAACACCTGCCATACTCGTGTTATAAACTTAGCCGTCTTTCCTAACACCTGAGAATTGTGAACCTCAAACAAAACTTAAAACAGTTAAAACAATGGCTACTGAGAAACGTGTTTCATAACGAAGCCAGGCTCAGGTGTCTGTTCTTTCACAATATTGACGTTGGGATCACATCTGAGGGTACAATTCCGTATCTTCAACTGCTTATGTTTCCTTGGTAGATATATGACTTTAAAGCTTTTGCGTTACTTTTAAGGCAATCTGCCTGCCTTTTCGCAACTATGTTGGGGTTGGCTTCCAGTCTAACCTAAAAAACTGATTTACTTACATCCGTAAGACGTCCTCCTAACATAGGATCCAGTTGAAAACCAGCTTCATCTTTCTGACTGACCAACTCCTTGACAATTTAAAAGTTACTGTAATTGGTTTATTTGAAATAAATGCTTTGAGTTTGAACCATTGTTTTTGGATTAAATGTCTACAATTTAGTACCGTTGCCTAGTCAGTTTCGGCTATGAGTGGGCTGTTACTGATATTATCTATTGTTTCATGGGCTGTGACAGTGTTTGTATGTGTGTAACTGTACTTAATAGCAGTTTGACTTGCCCTAAATGTGCATCATGATCATTTTGTCACAATACCGTGAGAAGGGATCACATAGCTTTTGTTTTGTCATTATTCATTATCTCTAGTTTTTGATATCTTATTCAAATCTCTTCACCAGTTGGTTGGTTTTAGTTATTTTGGTCTTTATCATCATCACTCACTGCTGTGTATAGGCCTCCCGTTTTTTCTGCCATATCGTATGTCGGGGTAAGTTCGGCGTTGGGATAAGACCGTACAAATCAAAATCAGCGCCATTTTATTAAAAAAAATTGCCCTGGCCGTCACTTCGTCGGGGTAAAATATAGGGTATTTAGTCTGAACGGCCCAAACCGAATGGCCCTCGGGCCATTTGATGGCGCAGAACACAATATTGACTGCGTTAACTATTGCTAAAATTAGCCGGGAATTTGATTCCTACGGTCTTATCCCAGCGCCGAACTTACCCCAACACAAAACTAACGGATCCGTGCGTCCCTCATTAATTTTCGGCGACTTTGACGATATCTTCAAACCAACGAGATTTTGGAAGGCTCTGGTCTAAGCTTGGCCACCATTCGGTCACAGCTTTACTCCATCGGCCATCTGCTTGTATAACTTAGATGTCTTGCCCAACTTCACTTGAGGCGCGTCGCCCTATCCCCGATGTTGTAGACTTTCGATCGACGATGGATTTCGGTTTTACGCACGGGCGTATTCCACCAAACTTTTATACCAAGATGTCTTATCCTGAGAATAAATTTAGAATTTTTGTCAGTTTTTCCATACTGTAACTGTCATACGTCAACTTTATTCCACGATTAATATACAGGTGGTCCCTGGAAGTATGGATCAAATCGAATAGGGGCGTGGGCAAGGTCATTTCCAAACTTTTTGGTCCTGAGAATGATTGATGATTGAGAATTATTTTACGGTTCAAAAGTGTGACCAATTTTTTTCAATCGTTTCGCATAGTGTTCAAAGAAAAAAATCATTAAAAAAAACTATCAGGGCTGTCTAAAAACTTAAATTGACAGTTCCTGGTAGTTTTTTTCTTTTTCTTTTAGTGTAAAGTATTTCTAAAATTCACTAGTTTAACAATCAAACTATCCCACGTAAAATAGGCCTAGAATATTGCCATCAAACGGACACGAATCCAGCCTTCGGGGTGTTACTAAGAAATTCCACCACACTGAATAACAGCCGTACAGGTCGATCGATCAGGTTAAGCTACGCCTGCCGTGGTTAGTCTGTAGATGGGTGACTATCTTTACATAACGAGACCCCTCCGTGCCTAGGAAAGCAGGTTAAGCCGTTGGTCCCGACTGTCATTTGTGGATCTTTGACAGTCGTTACGGGTAGTCAGAAGTCCGAAAATCTGATAACCAGTCTTAGCAATATCGTATTACCCAGTCACTTGGTTGTGGAGATCAGATAGGCAGTCGCTTCATGTAAAATACTGGAACCTATTCAGCTGCATCCGGTTAGACTGGAAGCCGACCGAAAAGGCTAGGCAGATGATTGTCTATCCTTCTCCCTTTGATCCATCCAAGGTTACTGGGCCTATTTAGCGCAGACGTGAGGCACACAATACTATTTTAAGTTTTTTCCTATTTTTTTTTTATTTTAGTTTGAATATTGTGTGCCTTACTTAATTAACCTTTTAACCGCTTACGCCGGAATAATCTGACAAATATTTTCGCGTCCATTTCGCCAAGGTCGTTAGGAAAAGGCTACGCAGATGATGATGCGAGCTAAGCTAGAATAACTTAGCTTAGCTCTTGGGCCTGTATTACAGAACGTCACTCAATATTCAAGCATTACTTAAAACTATATTCAAGCCATTTGATTGGTTGAAACTAGTTTTAAGTGAAACACTACATCACCTATGTGAGCTGAGTTAGACTAACGTAGCTTAGCTCTTGGTCTGCCACCCACTTAATCCCTAGCATCAGATTGAAGCTCACTTGACCCAAGTTTCACCCCTTTATTCATAAACGTTAGTTAAAGTTAAGTAGTGATTAGCGACTGTTTATGAATACATTTTTGACGTTTAAACCTCACTTAATTTTAATCATCGTTTTTAAATAAACAGAATGAATTAGCGGTGAGATTTTTATAGAATAGTCCAGCTGCAACCGCTTCTACGATTACTTAGACAAAAAGCCAGTCACTGTTTTATATGCATTTTACTGAGCAAGCTTTTTGTGTTTAATTTTGAGTGAACTGTAACTGATTTCATCCATTGTTTTACGGTTGACGACGGTTTTAGTCCGTTTGTAACTGTTTTTGATGAGGTTACTCGCCCTAAATATGCAGCTAATGTGAATTGGGGCCCGCTAGGGTTGGTTTTAGAAGAACCTAGGATATTTAGTGGGAACAAGAATTTGTATGAAATTATGTTCCTGATCAGGATAACTGATTTTGTTCCTAAAGCGGTGAAAAGAGCGCGCAACCGAGCATTAGCCGTAGGTAATGCGTAATTGCGATGACCGTTGCAACGTTTTGCACTATACAGGGTCAAATTAAATTAACTGGCGAAACTCTGCAGACGCAATGGGTACCGATATCTAAACACGATAAAATTTAAATAAATTATGTTTAATGGATTTCTTTGAGGTCAAAGACCGCTGGTAGTTTGTTACTTGTAGTTTCGCTAGCTAATTTAATTTGACCCTGTGATATAATTATGTAAATGTCACTTTCGAAATATTTGAAACATTTTTCAACAAGGCTGCAAATTGAAAATAAAGACGAATGAATGACGATTAGAAGTAAAATCACAACACGATTTTCCGCTTACGAAAAGAATATATTTAAGCTGGAAACAAGACCAGCGGGGCAATTGCGTAATACATTATCAATGGGAATCGGTTTTATTTTGACAGTTCAACAACATTCATTGCGTTATTTACGTGTTGAGCAAACAAACTTTTCGAACTTATGAAGCAATGGATTAGCAATTTGCTTCAAAATTATTCAGATTCCGATTGATAGTGTGTTAGGCAATTAGTGTGCGGATGAAATATTAAGAGATTCGTCAGCAAAAACTGACAAAACATAAATAGTGCAACAAGCTTCCTAAAAACAACTGTCTAGCTTTTAAGATGAAACCAACGACATCTTAAATTGTTAACACAATCATGTGATACTTCTTTCTTGATAGCAAGCCGGTTTACACCGGTTCACCTTCGACCAGCGTCCTTTAAACATCTTCATCAACTAAATATTGAGCTGAGGTGTAGATCAATTAATTTAGTATTTGATGTGTGTGTTTCGGGTGATCAGCATTAAATAATCTTCATAATTTATTTGTAAATGAGTTAAATATTGAGTAATTCGTTCGAGGATGATCATTTCTATCACTACTTGACTGCTCATACGGGCGACTCAGGCTCACGACACATACATGAAATTGCACTGATGTTAGATGAAACTACGAGTGGCCATTTTAGTATTGACCAGTTATTGGATCTCTGCACACGCAGTTATTTTGATACCTTTTAAAATCTTTCTGTATAAATAAAAACAATTATGAGTTCATGTTCAACTAAATGGTGTGGGAAATCGTCTAGAACATCCAGCTATAAAAAAGATGTTCATCTATGAGTAAAACATATATGTATAATTAAAATTAAATGACAAAATCTATCCACGCTAGATTACATAAAATTGATTCTAAAACAAAGTTAACAATTTTATTCATGCAAACATACAAACCAATGCAAACATACAAACCAATACAAACTCATCATCTGTTTAGCCTTTTCCCAACTATGTTGGGGTCGGCTTTTGGCCTAACCAGATGCAGCTGAATAGCGGGTATTTTACATGGAGCGACTGCCAATCTGACCTCCACAACCCAGTTACTGGGTAAATACGATAACCCTTGCTAAAACTGGTTGTCAGACTTTCGGGCTTCTGTCTACTCGTAACGACTGTCAAAGATCTACGAATGGCAGCCGGAAACAATTCCGAGGCACTGATGGATCTTGGTATGTAAAGATGGACACCCATCCACAGACCAACCGCGGCAAGCGTAGCTGAACCTGATCGATCGGCGGCTGTTATTATTTAGCCACAGGTCCCTCAAAACAAGCAAACAAACTCACATTTTTAATATTAGTAGGCTGTAATGGTTTTACAACATCGATTCAGCAATCAGTAATTGGGTTTTTACTTCGCGAACATATAAAATCACGCCTGTTTTTTGCCGTGTTAGGCAGAGGAGCACCCACATTTCGCTAGTCGGGTTTTTCTGTTCAGTCGGGTTTCTTGCTCTAAATAAGTTATTCTATGTTTCCAGACCGATTTTATCACAACCATTTAGAGCTCCACCCGGATTATGTGTTGTATTTTCCTCAATGCGTTTTGTTATACCTAAAGCAAGTTTAAACATGTTTTAAAACCTTCACGGGTCAGATCAAGTTATTTTAGGCCTGTATTCTAGAACGCTTTGTACAAACGCCAGCACATCAAGCTACTGTCAAATAGATTTTCAACTTTATTGCTAAAGTATAAGGTTCAAAGTTGATTAGTAAAATTTTACAGTTTTGGTTAGCTTGATGTGCTGGCGTCGTCTGTATCTCGTGTTAAGTCTAACATATTAATTTAAATACTTATCTCAACTGGAATCTAGTTTTCAAATGAGATTCGTTTGTGTCTATCGTTCTTGAATACGGAATACGGGAGCATGCACCACTTTTAGGTTTTAATACTTTTAGTACTTTAGTACTTTTAGGCATAAACCCCTTTTATTCATAAACGTTGCAAAAGTTAAGTAGTGATTAGCGACTGTCTAACCATACATTTTGACGTTTAAATGTGACTTAACTTAATCATCGTTTATAAATAAACCCGTAAATCTAGAAATTATTTTTTGTAGATTTAATATTGAGATATGGTAACAAAAAAAAATAAATATTACATTTTGTATTAGTGGTTCGTGCTAGAGTTATGTAAGAGCGCTGACAGACAGTCGGAGAGATATCGTTTGCCCTTCGGCAACTGACGAACTTCCATACAAACTAACATCCCCGTTTTAACCCCTTTAGGGAATATATTTTCGAAATTCCTTCCTTAGTGCTCGATGTCGTTATTTATGGAACTCTTGTGCAGTAGGGCTTTGAAGGTTTATGGCATATCTACTGTCCGCCATTTTGTTTTTTTTTTCAAAATGGTTGACTCCCATTATAAATCGATAGCTGATATCAATGGACAAACCCCGTAAAGTGTCACGCTTCCGAGATATTAACGTTCAAAGTTCATCTTAGTAATATTATTAAGTTAAAAATGTATTAAGCTTCAATCCCCTTTTATACTTCTAGGACCAGAGCGGTTTAGACTGTGTATTGTCTGTCAAGAAATTGTGAAATTGTACTTATCCCAAACCTATTATAGGTACATAGGCTGTCTAGAATAGTCTCTTTAAACCACTTTTTGCTTCTTTCCAGGACCCAAACACGACAAGAAGGTGGTCTGTTACATAGCCACCTGGGCGGTATACCGGCCAGACCCTGGCAAGTTCACCCTCGAAGACCTGGAGCCAGCGTTGTGCACCCACCTTGTGTACTCCTTCGCGGGGCTGAACGAGACTTCGAATACTATTAAGAGTCTTGGTATGTATTTTTTTAAAATTTTATATTAAAAAATATACATATTTTTAAAATTTTCCTTTTTAAATAAAAAAAATATACATATTTTTTTTAATTTCTACTTACCTTCTAGTGTTACAGTATTTTCATCTCTCGAAGCGACGCACGCTTTACTTGTGGTAACCAATGCTAAGAATGTGTGCGTGTAGACGAGTAGCGTCAGCACATAACAACTTCGGACTTCGCCATTGCCTTGGACGATACCGAGTAGAATTGCCACCTTTTTTTTTTAAAAAAAAAATAGTGATATTCCGAAAAAAGATACAAAAATTTAGCACTTTTGGGAAATGCAGGGAGAAAAAAGTACACATTTATTTTTAATCATTAGTTATGTATTTATCCATGTATATTTGTTATTGCTCTTCGCTTAGGCCATCAATGATCTATTACTCTTAAAATAATTATAGGAATATGAGCAATGTAGATTCATATAAATAAATTAACAATTAATTTTTTTTTTTGGATAGCATGACTGGCGTGCCAAAACCGTCATCGCTTTCCATGTTTTTTTTTTTTATTTTAACAGCAGAATACTTATTTTTAAATCAGACAGCATTCATCAACAAATTATTGCCAGTTTTGACAGTTGACATTTTGTAGCCGCGAATGCGTTTCGTTCTGAAATTCCCCGTGCTGCGCTGTGGGTGCGTTCCAGACCAGTCACGGTTAATATAAAAAATCGCGACAGATGAATTATTACGGATAAAAATATAGGTAGTATTTTTTTCTATAATATAATTATAATACAATTGACTGAAATATAGTACGATAGTATATATTATATTAGTACGGGTGGCAACCCTAGTACCGAGCGAGAGCTCCTGCGCTTACACACACACATTCACAGCGTGCTTGTGCACTTAGAACACACAAGTAAAGCGCGAGTCGTTTCGACAGATAAAAATACTGATATAAACTACAGTCTCTAAAATTCAACGCGCAAATTAACGCACTGTCTATTGTTTGGAATGGACAGTTTTTGCTTCTGTTCCTATCACACAATCAGCCTTTCGAAGCTGTAAATGTCAAGAACCACATTACTCAAGTCATACCAACACGGTGTTCAAGGATAATTAAATTATAAATACTGTTAGCCCCTCCATCTATGTCGAATAGGATGGAATAGGAGGCCGGGGTCCAAAGTGCCGGGGGTAAGTTGTTCCGCCACATCAATAGTGCAACGGTCGGATTCGAAATCACGACTCTTGCTCGCCAGTCGTCATTTTTGCCATTGGAAATTTTATTTTCTCATAAATGCTTGGAAATTCGATCATTATTCTGCCAACCTTCTTCGAGATAAATTGAAAATGCTATACTGGTCAAATACATGCAAGCAGCGGTCGGCAAAATTAGTATGAAAATCCATATTTGTCACGTTTAGCGGCCGAATAAATTACTATAAAAACTCATAACTATCGCGTAATTTAAAAATGGAACGAACTCTTTACTTCGAAACATGGCAACAAAAGAGATAACTTATCAAAGATTTTATTTTAAATTTCGAACCGGCTTGCAAATAAAGCTGTGTAGTATAGCTGTGTACAAATGAACATTTGTCATTTGGCGCGCGAAAAAATATTGTTGTTTATCAATGTTTCTGAAATTTATAATTAATTTACTTTGTTTGAATTTCTGCGCATTATTTGAGAAAAATACTGCACAAGCCTTGGCTTGGCATTGATATAATAAATGCCTAATAATATAATAACCTCTGCCAAACTGCAAAGCAGTTTATTGGCAGACGTAGCTCCGTTTTCTATAATATAAACATATATCTTTTTTTTATATATAATGACACCTTTTCACAAAAAAAAAAACTATTTCCTCATTACTTAAATTTAAAAACAAAATAGACATACAGATTTGAACGGTCTTAAAACTACGAGATATGCCCCTCAGATGTCATTGACCAGCCGATGTATTCTGTAATGATCTCACCGTGAGAACTTGGGTGAAGTGAGCTGTAATTCCACCTTAACGAAACGAAATAAACAGACAAAATTTAATGAGGGAATCTGACCTGAAGTGATACGTGGGTTCAAAATAACAACCATTTATTACCCATAAAAAAATCATAACAGGCTCTCAAAAATCAAAAGATACCATGTTACTATGCCTGTTGTGATGAATTAAGTACTTTTGAACAACATCACTCTGAGGGCATTTCCCATATTTGAAGAACGGTTGCATTCTAATTCCAATCTCAATCTGTAAAAAAAAACTTTTAATTTCGCTACATTTTTGACAAAATTTTGACGATTTTTTTTATTTTAAAGATAAGCAATAAAAAAATGTGTTTAATTGCAAGCAAAATACCCATATACAAAAAAATATATAAAGAGTAAACATAATAGCGACTGATTACTCGTTCCATATCTACGTTTTTATAAATAAAGGTGCCATATCGCTGTGATAAAATTGCGAATACAATTTGAACGTTTTTTTAAGAACGAGAATTGGAATTTACGCACAAACTTACCTGCAATAGCGTTGCTAAGCAGTGCGCGCGGCAGATAAAGTTCGGAATTCGAAATTTTATTATTCATAAGATAATGATGAATGTTTGAGTTCAAGTTCATTGACGGGTACTTTTTAATATATTTTTTGACAGGCCTGTTGGTCTAGTGGTTAGTGACCCTGACTGCTATGCCGGAGGTCGTGGGTTCGATTCCCACCCAGGACAAATGTTTGTGTAATGAGCATGATCATTTGTTCTGTGTCTGGGTGTAATTTATCTATAATATTTATATATTTAGAAATATATAAGTATGTTTATCAGTTGTCTAGTACCCATAACACAAGCTCTGCTTAGCTTGGGACTAGATGGCGTTGTGTGATAGTTGTGGAATATTATTATTATTATTATTTTTTTTATTCATAGGTTTAAGTACGATTGTTGTTGTGAATTATGATTTTATTAGGGAAAGCCGGGCTTTTTGGCTTCTATGAAAGTACCGCCACTGAGCACTATTCAATTTCTACATGCAAAGCGTGAGTTGAATGTCCCTGAGTTAGTCGCGTGCATTTAGACAAATTATCCTCTAATCGTTGTATGATTTCTTAGCTTTCTTTGCAGTAATGTCAGCCGTAAATAACTATTTAGATTTTATGATAAAACAAGCATCTGCCCGCGACTTTATTCGCGTGGAAGTCGTAAGATACACAATACTTATACTAATTAAAAATAACACCGCCACATTTTATAAAACTCCCACGGTCACTGACCCACCGCGTCGCATTGCATCGCCCGCCCGCGCTATTACGTCTTCTTGATTTTTTAGCTTTAGCGTGAGAGCGCCAACACCATCCTGGATGTGTTCAGCCAAGAGCTGGACAGACCCCTTCTGGGGCACTGGGTTCAAGCACAAGTGCATGTACCCGTGGCCCTGAGGACGGCCAAAATACCTAAATAATTTTTTTCTTTTCTTCAATATTATGGGCGTAATACGTCTGAAATAAAAAGATTTTATTTTATTTTATTTATAGGTTGTCCAATGACCCATTGAATTATTGATTTCAGTCGGTAGAGTCTCGACAAGTCTTATGAGCCTATACTACCTCAGCTAAAATTCACTCTTTATCTCGCTCGCACGATACTGCTCGCGGACTGAGTGAGAGCGAGACAGAGTGCGGTGCTAGGCGGCAGGCAGCGCCAATAGTTTAGGTATTTGCTTTTTACGGTGAAAATAATGGTAATTCAAAAAAAAAAAAAACATGAGACCTGCTTTATACTTAGTTCAGTTAGTATACAAAGTTTCATGATCGAATTTGAAGTATTTTTTTAATACCAGCGGTTTATTGTTCGGTTTGGAGGTAACTTTGTATTTTTTTTCTATAGAGAAAATTTTATGGAATCGTGTTTTCGCCTAACATAAGACCTAACATTAATCCTCAACTTTACCATTTATATTTATTTAAAAATTAATGCTGCAGTATTTTCGACATAACGGAGGATCATGCTAAGCCATTTGAGGTAATATAGGCCCTTAAAAAAATTGATATTTATGTAAGAAAAATTACTTACCACAATTTTCCCCCTTTCCAGATCCCTGGCAAGACCTGGAAACAGATTACGGCAAGGCTGGCTACAAGAGATTAGTGAACCTTAAACAGAAGTACCCACATCTGAAGGTGACCCTGGCCATCGGGGGTTGGAACGAGGGGTCCCCTCGGTACTCCGCCATGGCCAGCAAGCCGGAGACCAGAGCCATTTTTATTAAAAGCGTCATGTTGATGTTGAAGTGAGTAACACACACACTAATATTATAAAGGCGAAAGTTTGTGAGTGTGTTTGTATGTTTGTTACTTCTTCACGCAAAAACTACTGAACGGATTTGAATGAAATTATGCACACATATACTTTATGACCAGAGGGGCAGTTCTGGTAATTTTAAGAACGTTCACAGTCTGATCTCAGTCTTAATCTGTCAAAAATACGTCTAATTTCCCTAAATTTTGACAAGTTTTTGACATTTGTTTGTCGCCGAGATGAGACTGCGACTAGATTTTTAACGTTTTAAATTACGAGAATTGGCCTTCAGGATTTACACATGAAATACTTTTTATCCCGATATTCTCAAGGGATTGAATCTTATACGGGTGAAACCGCAGGGCGCAGCTAGTGTACAGACGCCAGCACATCAAGGTACTACAATCTGTCAAATTTCTTTAATAGATTTTCAACTTTATTACTAAAGCATAACATTCAAATTTGATTGGGAAAATTTTAAAGGTTTTCGTAGCTTGATGTGCTGGCGTCTGTACTATAATTTTCATCATCTGCCTAGCCTTTTCCCAACTATGTTGGAGTCATCTTCCAGTCTAACTGAATCTAATATTTTTCATAGAGTGACTGCCTATCTGACTTCCACAACCCAGTTACCCTGTATGGAAAATTTGCAAAGGAGTGTCGTGGGCTCACCACGACACTCCTTTGCAAATTTTCCATACAGGGTGTCAGGAGCATAAAGTACATAATTCTGGAGCCTCCTGCGTTGAAATTGTTAGTCAGTTATTAAACAAAAAAAAAAAATAGGTGTTCTATAAATTTTAATCGCTGTTTTGAACGTTTCCATACATTTTTCCTATACAGGGTTACTTTTCTATGACCAGCCAAATTTAAGGATGTGGTACAGACCATCAAACTAAACAACTTTCTCCATGGGACCAACATCATATTCGTGAATAAAAATTCAGTCGTCCCATACGTTTAGGTCGAGTAGGTATTGAAGTTTTCTATGGGACAGTTGATAAATTTTTCGCGATTACGATGTTGGTCCCATGGAGAAAGTTGTTTAGTTTGATGGTCTGTACCACATCCTTAAAATTGGCTGGTCATTGAAAAGTAACCCTGTATAACAGCTGTTTTTAGGGTTCCGTACGTCAAAAGGAAAAACAGACCTGTATAAGATCACTTCGTTTTCAGTCTGTCCGTCAGTCAAGACTCTTTTTCTCAGGAACGCATGGAGTTATCAAGTTGAAATTAATATCAAATACTCTGAGCTGCAGTCTCTTGAAGCAGTGAAAAAATCAAACTTCTAAGTCAACGCAATCAAAAGATACGGGCGTTTATGCTCCGGAGTCAAAATCTATAGGGTACTTACCGTTGCCCTAGAATCATGAAATTTGGCAAGAATCAATGTCATGTAGCACAAGAAATGGAAAAAAAAACCCGAAAACCGTAAATTTGTAGTTACATTACAAAAAAAAAGTCCCGTAATAAACTATTTACATGCCTACTTTGTACGGAACCCTGTAATAAGTTTATTTAAAAACGTTCAAAATCTAGTCACGATCGCATCTCTGCGGGAAATTAGAGGTAGGTATTTTTGACAGATTGAGACTGAGATCAGACTGATAACGTTCTTAAAATAACGAGAATTGTGCAGATTTGTGCCTCGTTATCAAATTACTGCGAAACAAAATAAAAAGACGGAGTCGAATTAATGTCATTTATTTTTAACTTATCAGCACCAAAGTTCAATGTAATGAAAACAATATTAATATACAGTACAGGGTGAAATTTTAATCACCGTCTTCCTCTTAAGGTGTCACTTTAACTCATCATTATGAACAAGTTTTACTATGGGATGGGAAAATAATCAGCTGTTCCCTACATTTATGTTCGCATAAGTCGTCAAAATGCAGGGAACAGCTTATTTTGTTTTCGCGATTTCAGGTTTGGCCCCATAGTAAAAGTTGATCATAATGATGAGTTAAAGTGACACCTTAAGAGGAAGACGGTGATTAAAATTTCACCCTGTATAATTCTTGTCTCTAGAATTAAATTCAAAACAATGAGTTACTACCAAATCAGTAAATAAAAACCCAACTACCCACTCTCCGGTGACTAATAAAATCTCCATTACTTTTGATTCAACAAAGGTTATATTAAATATAATTATGTAGTTTTTATTGTATTTATTGGTGTGATGGCGACAGCAAATAATTCAATTTGTTCTGTTAAAGTTGGGAAGGGCTAGGTTGTAGATGATCATGATGTTCTTGTTATGTTGTGTGGGGCTCGTGGCTAAGTAATAACAGCCGCACGGGTAGATCGATCAGGTTAAGCTATGCTTGCCGCGGTCGGTCCGTGGATGGGTGGCCATCTTTACATACCGTGACCGTTCAGTGCTTCAGAAAGTACGTTAAGCTATTGGTCCCGGCTTCATTCGTGGATCTTTGACAGTCGTTACGGGTCGTCAGAAGCCCGAAAGTCTGACAACCAGTCTTACCAAGGAGCACCATGTTACTTAGTAACTGGGCTGTGGAGGTCAGATAGGCAGTCGCTCCACGTAAAATACTAGTATTCAGCTGCAGCATCTGGTTAGACTTGAAGCCAACCCCAAAAATAGTGGGGAAAAGGCTTTGTATTATAGATGATGAAGTGTCTCGCAATGTGTACTTTGCATACCTACTAAGTATATTGTTTTTAAGGTAAATTATAAGGTTAGAAGCAAGATTTTCCAGCTGAACAGACAGCTGTGCTGCTGGAGAGTTTGTTGCGTCACGTCTTCCTAGCCAAAGCAGTAGGATGTGGTGAAGGGCGGTTGGGAGACTGTCTTATGTAATTTTGACGTTCGAAAACTTCTGACACTCAGCTCTTTGAATAAATGATAATAGACGCACTGCGAGTTACCATCCCTGCCTAGTTGCTATTCCACCTATTCGCACTAAGCCTTTTCAAATGTCCTTTATAATGCGCACAGCAAAAGAGTGGAACTCTCTACCTGCGTCTGTGTTTCCGAGCGCATACAACCCGAATCTCTTCAAAGTGAGAGTGAACAGGTTTCTTCTGGGTAAGCTCACTCCATTGTCTCTATCACCTCTGACCTAGACTAGAGTCAAGAGCAAACCCATAAAAAAAAAGAAAAATGACTTTTGATTTTGGTTTCGATGTTCAACGTAATGCAAACCACGATGCAAGTTTCTTGCCTGTGGCATATATTAACATTTCAGCAACAAAATAATGAATTTTTGATGACCCTTTTGAATTAGCCCTTGACTAATCCAGATGCCAAGAAACTACGAAATAAGATTTTGCCCGATCTGGGGATCGAACCCTAGACACAACGCACAACTTACCTAGGCGTTTGTCTAACATTCACGTCAACTAAGCTGTATACTTAAATCCCGACTGCCCTGTTGGTCTCGTGGTTGCAAGCTCCACTGCTGAGTTTGGGGGCTTGGGTTCGATTCCCGGGTCGTACAAAGTGTTATAGGGTTTTCCATTAGGGATTTCTTAGTAACAGTCCGGAGTTTGGAAGTTGGCGGTGTGATACCCCCGTGCCTCGGAAAGCACGTAAAGCCGTTGGTCCTGCGCCTGATCTCTCTCCGGTCGTGTCGGATTGCCGTCCCATCGGACTGTTGAGAGTAAAGGAACAGAGAGTGCACCTGTGTCAGCGCACACACCTGTGCACTATAATATCTCCTGTGTCAACCGAAATCGGTCGGGAGGCCATTATACTAAAGTACATCTGTACGTTATTAAATTAAAATACTTTCTCCTCTTTTTAGTAACTACAAGTTTGATGGTCTTGATTTGGACTGGGAGTATCCCACGAAGAGAGAGGGCAAGCCTTATGATAGAGAAAATTTCGTTCTTCTAGTAAAGGTATGTAGATCCTACACTTAATTCAAGTATTTATCGTTAAAAAATCCTCAAGCCTTTTTTATACCGATCAAAAATCACTCGGTGGCCCTGGCTATTATCAGCAGATACAATTGGAATCTCCGAGATCATGTTGAAGAGATCGTGTTTTGGTCACCAACCGTGGCTAAACAAACTCCCAGACGAATCTTGCCGGTTTTTGAATACATACTTTATTACCAGGGTATGTATACTTTCGTCCCAGCGTTACCAAAAGATACAACATACTTGAAGCATTTTGACCCATATTTATTTATACTCCAGAAAACACATACAAAAAGAACTTTTTTACAAAAAAACCAACCGACTTCTAATATACCTACATATTTAATTTCTTTTGACTGTACTTACCCGTCAAAAAGATAACCTAAACCTAGATAATGTAACCTAGATAATGTGGATAAGACACAAAGTCTAAAACAGAAGAAGATCTAGCGGGGTATCCAAGGGGAGGGGGGTGGAGGGGGGCTCAGGAGATCAGACCGGAATAAATCAAATAAAACACTACAAAGTAAAATATAACTTTAATTTCGGAAGTCGGTGTCGTTGGTTCCACATTTTCATTTTTTGACACCGACTTCCGAAATTAAAGTATTTTTTACTTTTTAGTTTTACCTATCCCACACAAATTCATATTATTATAACACTATTTGCTATGTAAATAATTATCAGTGACAGGAAGCTATTAAAACGTCATCAATATAAACTAGGTGGAAAAAATTCCTGTTATTGAAGCTAACTCAAAAACTACCCAAACAAAGTTAATAAAATATAAATGGGACCATTTCGGAATAAACCTCTTTCGATTAAAAAAAGTATTTTAAAATCCGTCTATAATAAGACGGAGCTGTGCCCGAACATACATAAAAAAAACCGAATTGAGAACCTCCTCTTTTTTCTTCCTCCTCCACCCCATATCTATTTATCCCGTAAATAAAGCGATCTCTACCTTCCAGGAACTAAGCGAAGCCTTCGAGCCTTACGGCTACATCCTCACAGCAGCTCTCGGAGCCGGCAAGACCACGATGGAGACAGCCTACGACCTGGCCAAGCTCAGCAGATACCTGGACCTCATCCATATGATGTGCTACGACTACCATGGAACCTGGGACGGCGTGCTAGGTGCTAATGCTCCACTGAAGGGGATTAATGATAATGATACGCTGAGTGTGGTAAGTAGAACAATCTTAAGTTTGCGGGACATTCTGAAGATTTAGATACCAGGGTCGTTGAAGATACAATTGTTCTATGAAAATAATCATTTCAGGTTTGCTAGCCTTTCATCATCTGCCTAGCCTTTTCCCAACTATGTTGGGGTCGGCTTCCAGTCTAACCGGATGCAGCTGAATAACCGTATTTTATATGGAGCGACTGCCTATCTGACCTCCACAACCCAGTTACTGGGTAATACGACACCCCTTGGTAAGACTGGTTGTCAGACTTTCGGGCTTCTGACTACCCGTAACGACTGTTAAAAATGCACGAATGACTGCCGGGACCAACGGCTTAACGTACTTTCCGAAGCTCGGAGGGATCTTCGGTATATAAAGATGGTCACCCATTCACAGACCAACCGCGGCAAGCGTATATAATAAAGAGTATTCTATTTTATATCCGTGTTCCAGCCTCTATTAATCCACCGTAACGTACCTGGTACCAAATTCGAGTCATTATCTAAGAAGAAGAATTCTGCTTTTTACAAAAGGGAGGGTGCCAGCACGCTCTTGAATTATGGCTCCACAAGAAGTATTTTTAACTACATAAGCCCATGGATCTCAAGATATTGAAATATTTATTCTTACCACATCTTTTCTTTTTGCCTCTGCAGGAATGGACAGTAGAATATCTGCTCTCCCACGGCGTCAGTCCCTATAAGATGGTGCTAGGTTTGCCTATGTACGGTCGCACCTTCATACTGCTGGACCCTGCGACCAGAGTGCTGGAGTATGGGACTACCCCAGTCGGAAGCACTGGATTCAAGGGACCTTATACTGGTGAAGCTGGCTTCATGGGGTATAATGAGGTAAGATTTCCTTTTGTTATTATTGGTATGTGAAAATTGTATGGTGTAAGCTGCTACACAATTTTTCAGGTTGGTTTGATTCGGTAAAACCATACCAACCTGAAAAGTTTTTGCCGAATCGTACCAAATTATGCCGACCCGAATTAGTTAGACACACGGCCTTTTTTTTTTGGATGGGAAATCATCAACTGACTCCTTCCGCTCAGGGTGGAGCAGAAGAGAGATGTTAGACTCTTACTGACTAAAATCCACCCGTGTTCCTTCCTAAGCCCTTTATGTTCCGGGGCAGCGGTAACCCTTTCGGACAATCCCGCTGCCCAAACGCAACGCCTAAGGTATTTTTGTGAAAATGGTTGTCCAGGAAATCAACAGGCTGACTGAGACTGATGGAGAAGGTCTAAAAACGTCTGGTTAAAGGAGACGCCTAACTTTTTAAGTTTATTACGGTGAATGCAAGTTACCGTTACTTGAACTGGCGAAACTTGAAATCCTACTAGTATTCAAAAAAGATAAGAGGTATCCAACTGAACCGATTGGTGGAATTTTATAGCCCATAGGAACTTGCAACAACACCTTCATGCATCGGGCGTTGCCAATCCATGAGAGAAAGTTTCTCCTGCGTTTTTTTTATACACGGGACCTTTTAACTGAAACCGTACCCTTTAAATAGGAAAAAATGAAAGGTGTCAGCTGGTTTTTCTGAATTAGCTCTTTTACAAGTGATAAATGATTTAATTTCTGTAACTAGGTTTGTTGTACGCCTTTTTACCATCGAGTCCAAACTTGGCACCAAATAAATACCACGTTTTCTTCCAGATATGTATGGAAACCACGAACAAATCCTCTCCCTGGGTATACCACTGGCACGAACAGTCCTCCACACCATACATCCGAGACGGAGAAAAAGTCATCGCGTACGATAACGGGCGATCTATTGCGATTAAAGTTAAGTAAGTGTGTCTTCTATTCTGTATACAACGTGTAACGTTAAATGCCCAATACCTGAAAATAGTTTGTTCATAACTACTGAATCGATTTAAGTAACTTTTATTATAGGTTTTTTTTCAAAAAATACATTTTTTCCATACTATCCGCCGATTGAGCCAAAGAAAATTAAGTTTGCTCAAAGCTCAACTTTGAATGCATAAAATAATGCTAGAATCAACACGATTTTCTTAACAATAATAGTTAGCTTTAAAAAAAACTTTTTACAAAAAAAACAACCGACTTCCAAAAAAAAACACTACAAAGTGAAAAATAACTTTAATTTCGGAAGTCGGTGTCGTTGGTTCCGCATTTTCTTTTATTCACACCGACTTCCGAAATTAAAGTTATTTTTCATTTAGTAGTATTTTTTTGGAAGTTGGTTGTTTTTTTTTTTGTAAAAAGTTTTTTATTTTTCACTTTTTAGTGGGCCAGTTTGTAACTTATCTAAGTTCCAATAGCCTAATCTCAACTGCTCATCACCTTTTACAAAACATTGATTATATCGGGAAAATCAATGTTTTGTAAAAGGTGACGGGAAAGCCTAAAATCGCGAAAAAAAATCAGCTGTTCCCTACATTTTGACGAGATAGACGAAAATAAATGTAGGGAACAGCTGATTTTTATTTCGCGATTTCAAGTTTGGTCCCATAGTAAAAGTTGTTCATAACGATGAATACAATGACCCCTTAAGAGGTTCTTGGTGTTTTTCCAATAACCCTGTATATATATGGCCTTCTTCAAACTATAACGTATTCCTTTATTCACAGAATGGCGATCGACAAAGGCCTAGGCGGAGTGATGGTGTGGTCCATAGATACGGATGATTTCAAAGGCAACTGTAATGAGACCGACGCGTATATCGACTTCGTGGAGAGACACAAGAGGATGGTGAATGATCCGCTTGTTGCTAAGGCGGTTAAGAACTTGAATATTCCTGATGGTAAGTTAAAAAGTTTGTTTTAGAAGGTTTTCAAGGGTACCGAATTTCGGTCAGGGTGTCCAATCTCAACGGAGACCTAGCCAAGAACGCAGCAGATAGATATTATAGTGCACAAGTGTGTGCGCAAACACAGGTGCACTCTCTGTTCCTTTACTCTCATAGTCCGATGGGACGGCAATCCGACACGACCGGAGAGAGATCAGGCGCCAGATCAGAAGGCCAATTCTCGTAATTTAAAACGTTCAAAATCTAGTCGCAGTCTCACTTCGGCGATAAACAAATGTCAAAAACTTGTCAAAATGTAGAGAAATTAGTGGTATTTTTGACAGATATTTAAACTGGACTGTGAACGTTCTTCAAATTACAAGTACCCCTCCGCAGAATCATAGATGAATACCACACCCTAGCGACATAAATACCGGATTTGGACGTGTTCCATGATAAACTGCACAAATTCAAAAATAAAATAAAAGGTCTTCACTGAACGTTGCTTTTATTAGATTATTATTTTCTTAGATAAAAACACTGTTCATGTTGTCGTAATTTTGAGTATGTATACATTTTAATTCTTCTTTTTTTTATCACGTAGTCAACTAATTGTAAGTGCTATGTACGCCGTTATTATCACATACTTCAGAGAAAATGCTCCTAACTATTTACCAAACATGTTAAATGTATGTGATGTAGCAGTACTTAAATAAATAAATAAATGAATTACGAGAATTGCCACTCAGGAATAACGGCTTTCCGTTCTATTCGAGACATGGGTAATTCCTAATCAATCAATCAACTTGGCTAATCGCAGTACACTGCTGGACATAGGCCTCTCCCAGGTTGCGCTACAACACCCTGTCCCCGCCTTCCGCATCCAGTCCATTCCACTTTCTTTAGGTCGTCCGTCCATCTAGCTGGGGGACGTCCCACTACGTTTGCCGAAACGCGGTCTTCAATCCAGGACTCGTCTGCTCCACCGGCCATCGGTCCTTCGACAAACATGGCCAGCCCACTGCCACTTCAGTTTGCTTACTCTGCAAGCTATGTGGGTTACTACGGTTCTATTCCGGACAACTTCGTTTCTGAATTCCTAATTGAAAAATCCAATTGCACTTCCCCAACTAAGGAATGCTCACCAGTTCATTGCCTTTGCGACCACGAGACAGACAGAGCAGTCATCATAATATGTAGTACCATAAACTGGCGTTTATAAATCTCTTTATTTTCTTCGAATGTCTTTACGGGCATCGTAACAAGTTTAGCCTGAAGCTACACAAAATTGCAAAAGATAAGCTCTTCATATTTAATTTATTTTCTCAGATTTTTGCGAAAATTAATCCTTATTAGTTTTCTGTTTTTTATTATGTCAACTTTTTTGGGAGATTTAAAAATTTAAATAAGTGCATACCTATATATAGGTACCTCTTTATATAATACTAGCTGCCCGTCCCAGCTTCGCACGGGTGCATATTTTTTTTTCAAATTTCCGACATTTTCTTTCATACAAACCTTGTCCTGGCAATATTCGCAATAAAATAATATTGTGATTATAAATTGAGATATAAACTATCCTATCTTTCAAGTTAGATGAAACTGCACACGGTGTGCAAAATTTTATTAAAATCGGTAAAAGTTTAGGATTCCATTGCGGACAAACAACGTGACATGTAATTTATATATATTAAGATGTATTTATGTATGTCATACCTGTGTAATCAAAATCAAAAGTCATTTATTCAAACTAGGCTGAGAATCAGTACTTCTCGAACGTCAAAATTACAAAACACAGTCCTCCCAAAACGCCCACCCTTCACCACTTCCTAGTGCTTTCGCTGGGGAGAAGTGGCGCAACAAACTCCCCAGCAGCACAGCTGTCGGTTTAGATAAAAAATACTAGGTATGCAATATAATGAGTCCCAAACAGCAGTATCTAAAAGTCCTTTCACATTCATTTTACCTCTGATTTTGGATCACATCACGTCAAAATCACAGTGATCTTTATTCTCATTTTTTTAACGTTGTTATTGGATTGCTACCACTGACAAGTTTCTCAAGATCGTTGTGATCTTTATTCTCTTTAAAATAAGGCCGCTGTTGGGTTGCTGCTGTAAGAGTTAGTCCTTGGCCAGACTGGTAGCGCGGGGCGGAAGCGGCGCGGGTGCGGGAACGCGCGCGGGCTTCCTGTCCGCATTAGAGCGCGGCTGCGTTCTGCGTGTTGTCGTGTCCATTGTTTATCAAATATTATAAATCATAATCAAAACTCATTTATTCAAACTAGGCTGCACTTTTCGAACGTCAAAATTACAAAAGACAGTCCCCCCAAAACGTCCGCCCTTCACCACTTCCTAGTGCTTTCGCTGGGGAGAAGAAGTGGCGCAACAAACTCCCCAGCAGCACAGCTGTCTGTATATAGATGAAGAATATATATATATATCTATATAGATGAATAAGACTTATTTTTCGCCTGGCCAAACACTTTTTTTTTTTGAGGATGTGAAATGTGATTACCTATGCATTTTTTAATAGACTAGCAGCCCGCCCCAGCTTCGCACGAGTACAATTCTTTTTTCGAATTTTCGAAATTTTCTTTCGTACAAACCTTGTCCTGGCAATACCAAACACAACAAAAAAAGAATTATACAATTTGGTGCAGTCATTCGGAAGTTATGCGCGTACAGACATTTCGGCGACTTTGTTTTATACTATGTAAGGATGTAAGGAAGAAGTATCAGCCATTTGTGTCCCATTGCAGGGCGAGATGGCCCAGCCAACGACCCCGACTTACATGTTGTAGATCGTAGGTTCGAACCCAGACAGGCGCTTCACATTGTGTAAATTATTTCATCACCACTGCTCTCAAAACGGTGAAGGAAAACATCGTGAGGAAACCTGCATGTCCTAGAACAAAAAAATCGAAGACATGTGACATACACCAACTAGCACCCTGATTGCGTAACACACTATTACTCTCAATTTGAATCATTTTGAAGCATATTTCTAATCCATTGCTCCATATGTTCGAAAAATGTCTCTGCTCAACAACTCAAATAACGCAATGAATGTTGCTGAACTGTCAAAATGAAGGCCATTGTTACTGATAGTGTGTTACGCAATTGCCCTGCCGCATTGGGCCCGCGTGGTGGATTATAGCCCACTCCTTTTCACGGAGAAAAAGCCTTTGTCCCCGCAGTGGGAATATTATACGCTGATTATGATGATGTTAAACAAGATGATTAACTAGATTAATGATATATTTAAGTTAACGTATACTCAAAGTTGTTTGCAGATTATTATTATTTTTAACATATCCCGGGACCATGGGGAGGTCCTTTTGAAGGCGTACGAGGGGCCGAAGTCAACTCGCAGAGGCCAAGAAAATTTATTATTACTTTTTTTTTTGTCCACAGTATCCCTTGTAGGGTCAAAAGGCCCAGCCTACGTCATCCAAGACTCAAAGCTCCACCTCCGTTTACCACAACCGAAATACACGAACTACGCACTAATGCAGACCATCAACGACGCTGTGACACTCGCTATTGAAGAAAAACGGATCTTAGATGAAGTGAAACGACTCGAGGGTGACAATGAGGTCAACACGGATGACGATAAGGGAGGTAGCAGTAGTGTTCGAAGTAGTTTGTTTGGTGTAGCTCTCTGTGTGCTGGTGCTGTTGAAGTTTTGGTAAGATTTAAGTTCCTATGTGATAAGTGGCACGGAGTATTTTGCGAATGGAGTGTTAGCCGTCGTTTGATTTGGTGATTTTTTAACCCAACGATTTTTTTTTTAACTCACTGGATTTCAACTCTCGGTGTAAAGCCAAGTGTTGTGAATTAAATTCGGCGTTAAGCAGTGCTTAGTGTGGAAGTAAACGTAAAAGTAAATAACTTGTTTTAAGTCCCTGATCAACAATAGATCTGCTGTTAAGAGAAACATTATATCAGCTGTTGTTAGTTAAGCAAAACACATTGACTCGAGATTTGAGAACATTATAGTTAGACATCACAATCACTGCAAGCTTGAAGATCATGGCAAATTTTGTGTTTGAGTGTCCTTTGTAGCAGTTATATCGTTGTACTCCCGAGAATATTCTCATATGAAGATTTACAGCTCTGGAAAAACTGAGGCAAATACGACGCGGAATGCGGGATGGAATTCGCTCGCGCCGATTGCGTCAACTGCATAACTTGTATGAAGGTTTCAAACCGGCGTGAGTAATCACGTGACTGCCTTATCATTAAAATAAACGACATGCAGTCACATTCCGCATTCCGCGCTGGATTCTTCTCAGTTTGAAAAGCCAAGCAACCTGCAACTTCATCGTCAATTATCAGTTTGTTTCTGATGTGAAACTTTAGAATGTACTTCGGTCGGTACTCCATTTATTAAATACTCCGTGACGTGAAAGTGGAATAAAGATAATGGTCTCAGATAACGTTTTCCGTAAGGAATATAGGAATATGTTCATTTTAGGAGTTTAGAAGGAATCAAATTTTATTTTTTTAAATACCCGACTGCCCCGGATAGAGGGCTAAGTATGTTTTCTGAAAGTTTGATCAAGTTTTACTGTCAAATCCTCAGTTGAGTCTCGTGGTAACTTATGGTTGGTTGGCCAAATAAAAAAAAAATAATAAACATATGTATACTTAAAACTATGAGACTCGAGTTATAAGATAACAGTTTGAAGTAAAGAAATAGGCTTTTAGAAATCGGAGGTAAATCATATTATAAGTAAAAAAAGACTCCGACAAATACAGAACCTCCTCCTTTTTGAAGTCGGTTAAAATCAATTGAATTAATTTTGGATACTGCCACAAGTTTTGACATAAAATATAAATAGAACTTCGATGTAAATATAATTATTACTTAAATAAGAATTTAACATTTTGATAAGAACTCAATTATTTTTATAGATAGGTATGTACTCTTGTGTGATGTTTTTCTTATTTTTTATTACAATAATGACAATAATTTATCGAAATTATGTACCTACCTACTTACGTAAAGTCGGTTAGCGACGACCTTTATCAAAGAATTTATGTATTAAATACTTAATTAGTTTTTTATGATTTTTGTGTTTTTTTACGTTTATAAATAAAATATATTGCGAAAAATACTGTTTTTGTTATATTTCTTTCAATCTTACCTAACTCTTTCACAAAAAATAGGTCATATTTATAGAAATATAACCTATTACCCACACGAGTACATCGTAATAGGTCACAATAATATCATAATATGTAATAGTCACTAGGAAAGCTGCCACGCTAAAATAGAATCGGGCTGGACACGTCTGCCGCAATAAACAAAAATGATGAAATTAAATATACTCATGTCAGATGAACAATGAGCCTAACTTGTGGCGGCATCTACATAGCCACATGCGAATTACGCATCTCTCAGTGAGATGCGTCACGCAAAATTCTGCATCGCGTAAGCAGAGTTTACCGCGCGCGACTAGCTTATATGTATAAAATAGCCACAATCATCGGGTAGTTGCCCACCAGACACGACACCCGTCTGATCGGAGGAACCTCCCTTTTCTATGAAGGATGAGTGAACTTGGACCCAATGGGTCCCTCTTAATGGCATGCAACATCGTGGTTGGACCAGACGAAAATGACGAGCTGGACTTCTTCAACAAGAACTGGTCCTTAGCAGTTTTATACAGAGAAGCATGGAGAAAGTAGGGAGGCCATTGCTCTGCAATGGGACATCACAGGCTTTTAATAATACAGGCTTAAAAAAAAAAAGAAAAAATAATAATTTATTAGGTCAATAAATATATTTAATTTAACATTAAAATAATTTACAAATCTTCGTAAGGAGATCCACAGCGCACGTTGTAGAAGTGATCACATACCTGCAAATAATACAAAAAAGGTTAGCTATATCCATACTCTTCGTACTCTGAATATGAAGTCGACAGTTATCCCATGAGCCCAAAAGTTTTACCCCGTGTTTATTACTAGTTGACCCCGCAAACGTCGTTTTGCAAAAAAAAAAAAATATCGATTCTCAGACCTACCCGATATGCACACAAAATTTCATACAAATCGGTCCAGCCGTTTCGGAGGAGTTTGGTAACTAACACTGACACGAGAATTTTATATAATAGAAGAAACAGATAACGTACAATCGCGACTTGTCCTAAGTTATGCCATAGCCTCGCTTTTCTGCTCTTTTTTTTTTTTTTTTCATCGTGTTGGTCGCAAGTAGTAGGTTTATCTATCCATCTAGCAGCCATAGCGGGAAGTATTACATATTGGAATAGTAAACGCGTAGTTCTGGGTTCAAATCTCGATATTAGTCTATATTTTGGGCAGCGGGATTGTCCGAAAGGGTTACCGCTGCCCCGGAACATAAAGGGCTAAGGAAGGAACACGGGTGGGTTTTAGTCAGTAAGAGTCTGACACTCCTTTCTGCTCCACCTACAGCGGGAGGGGTCATTTGATGATTTCCCATCCACAAAAAAAAAAGCCATCAGTGTCTAGTATCCACCATCTGCCTGTCTATTGTCTATTGTCTGGTCTATTTTCAACAATAGACCGTGGAAATGAATATGACTAAAACTGATTGGATGCCTATCAGCTCGGAGCTGAAACGAGATAAAGAAAATATTTGAACAAACGAACTCACTTGAAATTGTTCATTGAAGAGCGTGCCGTTCGCACAGAGATCAGTGCTCACCAGATGTTGGCGCCAGCAGAAGTGGAATGCCTGGAACAGTAAGAAAAAAATTGTGTTAGGTTACTTTGAAACCATTTTTCACGTTATTAAGTGTATAACAAGCAGGTGGTCTACCTGATCGATGCCGTTATAGTCATATGAGAGGACAGAGGAATTGCAGACAGCGGGATTGTCCGAAAGGGTTACCGCTACCCCGGAACATGAAGGGATAAGGAAGGAACACGGGTGGGTTTTAGTCAGTAAGAGTTTGACACTCCCTTCTGCTCCAACCTGAGCGGGAGGGGTCATTTGATGATTTCCCATCCACAAAAAAAAGAGGAATTGCAGAAGCCGCTGAAAAAGCTGTAATCGCTGTGTCATTTATGCTTGTAATAACACTCGCACTCATACACAAACCGGGGCAATGATACTTGATGGCAGAAATACCGAAGGACCGTGATGATACCTCACACAAGTACACATTTGCTCTTACGCCTCAAGACTAAGAAGTATACTGCATAGGACTAAGGCGTCTTAAGTCTTTTTCAGCCGTTTACCGTACTTGACACAGAAAGTTAAAATGAAGAATATTATAATTAACTGGCATCCTGCCTGCACACACATCAGCATAGTATCCTCTCGGTCTACAATCATATGTGAAGCTAGTGCGTGGTGCAGTCACCAACATGGGTGCAGTGGAGGATCCTGTGGTAGATGACAAGTCTTACATCGACCACACAAGCCTCCACGTCTTAACGTGGTACACCACACCACAACGGTAACCCAGATCACATTGTCGAAGATTTAGGTTTCTTACCACCACCCTCCCTTTTTTTTCTAACGTGGAGAAATGCTCATACATCCTGCACTACCACGGGGAGATAGTGCAGTTATGTGGGACTCTAGCCCACTAAAACTCCACGGTGTCCTCCTTTGCCGCTTACGGCGGGAACAGGGGCACGCGTTAGCACTCATCGTGAACCCGCCGCGGCTGTCCGTCATCGGACCCTCCTCTGGGGAGTACTCCCCGTCACCGACGCACCAGAATACATAGCACCCTGTGACCACCCCAGGGACCAAACCAGCACATGGGCGCCAGACGACCCCGTGTCTGGGCACCCTCGGTCCTTCCGCGACGGGTCAGGTCATTGACAATGCGGGAACCCACTGGGGGGGACCACCACCCTCCCTACTTCATACTTTTTCGTCTTTTGCGTCATCTTATAAGTCACTAGCTGACCCCGCAAACGTCGTTTTGCAAAAATAAAAAATATATAGTTAGTAGCCGATTCTCAGACCTACTGAATATGCATATAAAATTTCATAAAAATTGGTCAAGCCGTTTCGGAGGAGTATGCTAACTAACACTGTGACACGAGAATTTTATATATTAGAAGATGAAGCGAAGATGAAGCAGTGGCAACGTTGGGTATCGAAATGAATAAAGAAAAGAAAGAAAGAAAAAAGTTTATTTGGACACATTTCGTGAAACACAAAACACAAAAACTAAACAAAAAACGATAACGACGACGACGATAATAACGTTATTATATCGTTATACTAATAACGATTTATGGATAATATTGTTACTGAACAGTAAGATTTCGTTCCATTTGTCAGTAACTATGCGTAACGTTATTCCATCCAAATTCCTTTCCATCCTATGCCATATTATCCGCTCGTCTAGTTTGCCGCTCTCAAGAAAGCAGTATTGCAGAAAACGATCTCAAGGAAAACAGGACCTTAAAGGGCATATAAAAGGCTGTAATTTACCTGGCATCCAGCCTGCACATCAGCATAGTACCCCCTCGATCTTCCATTACAGGTGAAGCTGGTGCGTGGTGCAGTCACCAACACCGGGTGCAGTGGAGGGTTGTGGGGCAGGTGTAAGACGTGGTAGTAATCATGCGGCTGCTGGCTGTAGACCGTGGCCAGGGCTGGGGAGAAACGATGGATCATGGAAGGCTTTAAAAGAATAACAAAAATGGAGTAAGAGAAATTATTTTTCACTAAGAATATCACTACATAGTATAAAACAAAGTCGCTTTCTCTGTCCCTATGAACGCTTAGATCTTTAAAACTACGCAACGGATTTTGATGCGGTTTTTTTTTAATAGATAGAGTGATTCAAGAGGAAGGTTTATATATAAAATACATGCATGCATGTGATGTCGTAAATAAACATTTTTTTATTTACGACATGACATGCATGCATTTTTTTGCGCTTACTTTTCAAACGCTGGCTGAACCCTACGAGATAGGTCAAAATAATGTACTACAGTATTGTACACCTTAAAAAGGTCTACAAAAAAGTCCGCAATGGTATATGTCTATCTCTTAGGGATAACCCACAATAATCATTTTTTATCCTTTACTTTTTACGAGAAATAATGGCTTATTTACGAAGCTATTTTAAGCAATACAGCATTAATCCTTATCCAATTAAGTACCTTAAATACATTGTGCATTTAATATAGATAAATATGGCCCTTTACAGCATGTAATTTAAATGAATATTTTCGAAGATATTACAGATTTAAAATGCAGGGACATAGCGGTTGCTGCGGTATCGGCCGCGGCGGCGCGTGCTGGCATTCTTGAAATACCTGTACTTAGTATCAGTATTGCACCCGTGCGGAGCCGGGGCGGGTCGCTAGTATTTGATAAATTGGATTAAGTATTGAAAATGAATTGATTGATCAACTCCTGGTAAGGCGCAGCATTTTAATTGAAGGAAAATCATTTTCAATCATTTAATCGCAGTAAGTAGTATTCACATACCTGAACTTTATATATTTAACTAGCTGAACCCGCAAACGTCGTTTTGCAAAAAAAAAAAAATAGATAGTATCCGATTCTCAGACCTACCCGATGTGCACGCAAAATTTCATACAAATCGGTCCAGCCGTTTCGGAGGAGTACGGTAACTAACACTGTGACACGAGAATTTTATACATTAGATATTATTTATTTAACCATCTATGCACACACATATAAACAGACAAGAAGAAAGGAATAGAAAGTATGTACAAAGGTGATGCTTATTTCTCTAAAGAAATCTCTTCTAGCAAACTTGCCATAGGAAAGTAGATAAAAAGAGCGCTCACGAAAAACTATGTAAAATTCTGCATTTTTCCGTGAAACTTTCCGCAAGCGCAAGTAAAGCAACTTGCGCTTGCGGAAAGTTTCACGAGAAAAAAGCAGAATTTTAAATTTTTTGTACCTAAAAAAATCTATTAACTGAAACGTTCATTGGTTCATTCCAAGGTTTTTTAATTTGCCAGCAGTTTTTAATAATTTGCACGTTAAATCTTGTATTGCATAAAATAGTTTTTTTCATGTGGTTCAGCAGTACTTATAGGTATCACACATTATAATAATTCAAACTCAAACTCAAACTCAAAGCATTTATTTCAACTAAACCATTTCCAGACACTTTTGAATTGTCAAAATTAACTAGTCGGTCAGTTAGTCAGAAAGTTGAAGCTAGTTGCCAATTCCAAAACGAAGATCTCTTGGAGAAGAACGGGCAAGAAACTCCAAGGACACTCTTTTAAATTAAGATATTACAAAATCCTGAGTACAGTATTCTTGTTGCTTCAATATGTGAGAACAATGTTATGAAGAAACAATTCAAAATAGGTATAAGATTAAAAAGAAGCCCTGGCAGCTAAGAGATGACCAGTCTCAACTGACAGTGCCCGTTCACGAACATGAATTTAGTTTAGTTTCATTAATAAAAGTGTTCCCTAAATTCATAATTTAAAAAGTATTCACGACATACCCAAAAAAATCACAGTCAAAATCTTGAACATGGCGAATAAAAAATAAAATAAATAAACATTAAATAAATAAGCACTATAAAATAAATAAATAATAAGCGCCAGGTCGATGGCCGCCTGCGCGCACGCGGATCACTCTACTAAATCAATTGAGGTAATCCGATTTGGAATAAGTATGGGTACTTATTGATCTAAGGGACTGGATTATGTAGTAAGTACAAAGCAAATAGATTTTTTTAGACAGAGATTTGTCGGTCAGTAAGTAGTTGTACTAAGTCAAATCATTTAGGTACGTACAAGAATTTCGTACTAGCGTACCATTCAAACAGTTTTTCGAATCAGCGTGTTCGTGACAACGTCATTCGATATAGCGGTTTTCGACTTAATGTGTTTTCGAACTGGCGTACCACTCGTAAAGTTTTTCGAAATAGCGTGCGTCGCAATAACGTCATTCGAATCTTCATATCACTCCCTCTAATACTTAGGCACATAAAAGGCACCTTTTAACGTCAGAAACCGAAAAATAGAATTGATTCTAGTCGCCCCTTCCAAAAGGAAGTTTCATATTTATGGAGAAGAATGGGCAAAAAACTCCGCCGCCGTTACTCTTTTAAAATGTTTTACAAGGTTTTGTATACATTAATATTATATAATTAGTTATGTGAAAACGATGCACCTAGAATAAAATTACTCTACCACAATAGGTAAAAATAATTAAAAATAAAGCAATAACATAAGAATACCTACTTTATTGTACAGACGCCAGCACAACAAGCTACTAAAATTTGTAAAATTGTCAACTTTATCGCTAAAGCTTAAGGTTCAAAGTTGATTGGGAAAATTTGACAATTTCGGGTAGCTTGATGTGCTGGCGATGGCGTCTTTACACCAGAAAATACATAACAAAAAAATGCAATTATCATTATAAAACTTACAATGGGCGGTCTTATAGCTTTCTGCGATCTCTTTCATGCAATCTTGGAATGGACAGTGATTATGTGGATATAAAAAATGGGCTTGTGATTCATAAACGTTGTTTAAAGTTAAGTAGTGACTACAGTCGGTCAAGTTATAACGATGTACCCACAAAAAGAATGTGAATTGCCCACTGAGGAAAAAACTACCAAGCAACTGTTAAGAAAATGTCTTTCTCTGACATAACACCATCCAATCTAAGAGTATAACATTTCGCGCACGCGCAGAAGGTCGCTAAGCTGCGCAGACGCACTGACCATAATGTGCAATCAACCTGTTACATATGATCTTAGTGTAACTACCTGAGTTAACATAGATCTGCTTATTAGCTGTGTTGACATTAATTTATACTGTTTTATCTGACTGGATTTAAAAAAGCAGAAAAAAATTTAAATAAATAGTTAAGTGTAACTTGGTGTGTGGTCTAGGTAATAAATTATTATATTTATTTCGTTTATTGAGGCACCCGTGGCTAAATAATAACAGCCACACAGGTCGATCGATCAGTTTAAGCTACGCTTGCCTAGATTGGGCTGTGGATGGGTGACCATCTTTACATACCGAGACCCCTCCGTGCCTCGAAAAGCACGTTAACCCATTGGTCCTGGCTGTCATTCATGGATCTTTGACAGTCGTTACGGGTAGTCAGAAGCCCGAAAGTCTGACAACCAGTCTTACCAAGAGGTATCGTATTACCCAGAAACTGGGTTGTGGAGGTCAGATAGGCAGTTTCTACATGTAAAATACTGGTATTCAGCTGCATCCGGTTAGACTGGAAGCCGACCTCAACATATTTGGGAAAAGGCTAGGCAGATGATGATTTATTCCGCTTATTCAAAAGTATGTTTTTTTTTAAACAAAACCTAATAAAATAATTTATGAAAGATAATTCTAAATTCGCTTTATGGTCAATAAATTTATGAGTTCGGTGTTTCCAAACCGACTACACTGAAAGACCGAAACGAACTACATTCTATTTTTAATGAATGAATGATAAATTTATTTGCAAGAATATAGGTAGTTAACATAAGTTCTTATTATGTATATGGGTTTCACTTTATTCGGCATTTCAGCCGTGCAAAGTGTCGTTGGTCTTTTCTGATTTAAAGTTAAATATTCTTCTCCCGGATCTCAAAAAAAATAAAATATACAAAACGTGCTTCATTTTAAAAGCAGTTGTCTATATCGTGTCAAGGCTATAGGAAGTAATGCATGTAATGTCAAGGTTTACTTGTAACAGATACCTAAGTCTCAGGTATTGAAGAAAGAATAAAAATATACAGTACAGGTACAGGCGGCGAAAGAAATTGTGTGCAGGCAATTGCAATAAGAAAAACATCTATGCACTATGCAGATTTAAAAAAAATCATTATTGTGTATTTAGTTGCAGATAACGACTATGCTCGTTATGGGGGGGGTTTACACTAGATTAATTTTCGCCGCGCAGGTGGACGCTTCGCCGCTCCATTTACACAGGTCGATAAAATCGCAGATGAATGGTTCATTTTGCATCAAAATATCGACCTTCATGCAGCGGGCGATCGCCTGCGATTGAGCATTTATACGGTCGATTTTAGTCACCCACTGCATGCGACCTGTCGCCGCACGACAAAAGTTGAAACCTACTCTACTTTAGAACTTGCGGTTTTAGTCACCTGCGGCCTAGCCGAATTGTCATTTAGACGGTCGATTTCCGCCGAGCGGTGAATATCGTGCGCCTAAAGTCACCTGTGTTAAGCCCGCACAAACAGAATCAACGCTAGTTAACTCCATTAAAAGGTTAAGAAGACAATATATTCATTACTAGTGCAAATACCTATATTCTAAAGGAAACATAACTGGCATAATGTGGATGTTATACATATACCTCTGCTCAACCCTTCGGGATGTATTGTGATTTTTTGTGCCTATGTTTATGTACCTAAGTACGAATTTGTTGGTAAATTATTAAATCACGAGGAACTCGGTCGCTTGCTGTCAAAAGTAGAAGTTAGCTATGCCTGCAAACCAATCTGTTTTGTCGAATGTACCTATGTAGTAAATAGCCTATAAAAATATTTAAGCGATGAGAGCATTTGTATCGAAGAGCAATTTAAAAGTCGTGTCGTGATGTTGCTCTCTACTTTGAGTTTAATTATTATTAAGGCTAAACTATATAATCACTGTAAAACTGGGAAAAAGATTAGAAGGGTAAACTATGTAATTAGGTATATATTATATTTATAGTTTTATGCGAATCTTTATATTTAAAATATTTATTCCTCAATTTTCATGATTGCACCTAAGTAGGTACTACTGTTGGTCTCTGCATCGCCCAAAGGTTGACTGGTAGAAAATTCCTATGGCATTAAGTCCGCCCCTGTACATCTATGTACTTGAAGTATTAAGTAAATAAATAATAAAACTGTAAACATTGAATTCAGTGCATCATTCTAGACCCTCTAGGGTACAAACTTCCCATTGGTTATAAAAAAAAAAATCTGCTGTTTCATAGAAAACGCGGATTAAAATGTAAGTATGAAAAAGCAAATTTTGGTCACGAATCATGAACAGTCAGCAGTGGTGGCCCAGTGGTAAAGGCCGTGACTTACGAGTTGTAGGTCGTAGATTCGAACCCCGTCGGGCGCTTTACTTTGTGTAAATTATTTCATCACCATTGCTCTTGAAACGGTGAAGGAAAACATCGTGAGGAAACCGGCATGTCCTAGAACCGAAAATTCGAAGACATGTGACACCTATCAACCCGCACTGGGCCCGCGTGGTGGATTATGGCCCACTCCCTCTCACAGAGAGGAGGCCTGTGTCCCAGCAGTGGGAACATTATAGGATGATTATGTGATCTTTCTTTATCTTGAACTAGCAGCGCCCCGCGGTTTCACTCGCGTTAGTTTCGATCGCGTAGGAATATCGGGATAAAAAGTATCGTATGTGTTAATCCTGGTTATAAACTATCTGTGTGCCAAATTTCATCCAATTCCGTTCAACAGTTTACGCGTGATTGAGTAACAAACATCCAAACATCTTCATAAACTTTCACATTTACTTATAATATTACTTATAAGGATTTGTAAATACCTAGTTGCCTACTGTAATTAACTTGAAAGCCAATAATTCTCGTACTTTAAAAACGTTCAAATTCAAGTCGCAATCTCATCTCAGCCACAATCAATGTCAAAAATTTGTCAAAAATGTAGGGAAATTACTAAGACGTAATTTTAACAGATTGAGGCCCGTATTACAGAACGTCACTCAATTCAAGCATTACTTAAAACTAGATTCAAGCCATTTGATTGGTTGACACTAGTTTTATGTAATGCTTGAGTATTGAGTGACGTTCTGTAATACGGGACTGAGACTGAGATCAGCCGATCGATTCTGGAAAAATCTTACCGTGAAAAGTTAGGTGAAGTGAGCTTAGAGTGAGCTGTCAAGAGTATCAATCCTTAAGTATCAGGATGACACTGACAGCTCACTCCACGCTCACTTCACCTATGTTTTTACGGTGAGATGGTTACAGAATCGCACTGCAGACTGTGAACGTTCTTATAATTACGGGAATTACTCCTCTGGATAAACCCGTATAAAACTTACCTACCATTCTTCGTTTTTGTGAGGATCGCGACCACATACGAGGCGTCTCCAAGCTATGCTGTTTTCTGCAGTGTCCTTGAGCGCGTCTGACCATCTTGCCGCTGCCCTTGAGTCTTGTACCTGCCTAATGGTACTTATCCTAATTTTTTTTACGATGGCCTTATAAATAATCTATAAAAACTTTTAATGTTGAGTTTTATTAACAAACACGGCTTATTATAAGAAAACAAATAAAATAATAGTAGTTAAGCTAGTTACTTACTCCAATTTCAAAATATAAAAATTCAAATTCGGAACTTTGGAATTTGGCCTCGGTGACGGCGGTCAACAAGCTCATTGCTCAGGCGCAAGGCGCCACTCACTCACGAGGGTTGCCAAAAAAAGATTGAATAAATGTTGCATAAATATGAAGAATGATTTAAGTTTTAAGTCTGACAACCAGTCTTGCCAAGGGATATAGTGTTACCCAGTAGCTGGTTTGAGGAGGGCAGATAGGCAGTCACCCCATGTAAAATACTGGTATTCAGCAGTATCTGCACCCTAATTGCGAAACACACTATTAATCTCAATTTGAATCATTTTGAAGCATAATGCTAATCCATTGCTTCATATTTTGGAAAAATGTGTCTGCTCAACATTGTAAAAAACGCAATGAACGTTGTTGATCTGTCAAAATGAAACCTATTGCTACTAATAGTGTGCTACGCAATTATCCCGCAGGTTAGACTGGAAGCCGATCCCAACAAAGCAGGGAAAAGGCTAGGCAGTGATGATGATGAAATGATGAAGTAAGACTTTATGACAAAAATAAATAAAATGAATCTTATATATAAAATTCTCGTGTCACAATGTTCGTTCCCGTGCTCCTCCGAAACGGCTTGACCGATTCTCATGAAATTTTGTGAGCATATTGAGTAGGTTTTTCATACCCCTATTTTTTTTTTTTTTGCAAAACGACGTTTGCGGGGTCAGCTAGTGATTAATATTGATTAAGGAATAAAGGGAAGTATTCAACTATTGCAAAGAACTAAACACGGTAGCTCAGTGGGTGAGAACTCATGAACTGATGAACTGATGTCCAGAGGCTGCGCGTTCGAGTCTCGCTCTACCTATAAGTTGTTGTTGATGGCAAAGTCATTTTTTCAAGAAAAGCTAACAAAAATTGAGGAATTCTTGGTGTGAGTGGAATCAAGCAAATCCAAAAAGGTACCACTTACCTACTTAAAAAAAAAAAACAATATCTTGTATTTCATTTGCAAGGAATTAATATAAAAAAAGTAGTTTAGGCCAACCCTGCAACCAACCTGTTCAAACAACGGTCAAACTTGACGCCTGCCGGTTGAACAGCAGATCATATATCGCTACACACTTCCACGTAATTATATGCGGCGACGATATATTGTTAGTTTTGCTTAGCATAATAATAGTTATTAATGATAGGTGCAATATTATCTGTGACAATGTTTTTGTAGTTAATAATAACAATAGGCTTGTCAACTGAAAAAATCTAATTAGTCCTTCGGTTAGATTATCAAAAAATATTTGACCCGTATTTTTTCTTTTGTTACGTAGACCAAAATTGACGAAGATACGACGCTTTTAAAATTCTCAATACGTCACACCTTGGTATAATTTTTAGTGCGTTTTGACGTCACGAGCCCCCACTCTCGAGTTTTGATGCGTTTTATCTTTGACAATATTCATAACAAAAATACGTGTCCATTATTTTCCAATACTGTAACTGACGGACTAAATAGATTTTCAATTTATTGATGGTGAAAACTAGCCTATACTGCAATTTTTTTAGACTGTGCGCCGATCGATCATGGTAAAAGGTATCACACGAAAGCGATAAGAACTGCAATTCAATCTGATCATCCGTTTTCGAGTCACGATGCTATAATAATAGTCTTCAAAATCATATTTCGGCCATGGCGACCAATCTCAACGGAGACCAGTCTTCGGCGCGGGAGATATTATAGTAATAGGTAATACGGGCTGGTGTCCGCAACTCCACGTCAATGCGCGTATTTTGCGTACAGGTGGGAAAATCGATTATTCGATCCACCCCAGCTCCTCAAGGAAGGCCAGCAACGCCTTGATGTTACTGACCGTCTCACGTAGGGTACCTGGGTTACCGAAGTACACAGCCCAGCCATGCTATTATCTAAGGGTAACTACGCACTATGCGGTTAGCCGGAATGCGGTCAACGGTCCGGCTGAAGAACTGCACGGACCGTCCGGCATCACAGTGCGGATAAAAACTACTTTCTCGTACATATTTTTGATTACGGTCAGCCGGACGGCTGACCGCATTCAGGCTAACTGCATAGTGCGTAGGTACCCTAAGGATACAGCCTTGCGGGCAGCGCTGTCGCAGCGGTGAAAACAATAGTTTCAGAGCTGTCGCAGCGCTACCCGCAAGGCTTTATCCTTAGAGAATAGCTCCCCTGTATGTGGCGACCACCAGGCAGTTTAGAAGCACATGTGCCGCTGTCTCGTCGTCCTTCATGCAGGCCCTCCACAGCGGACTGTCCGTTACTCCTATGACAAGGAGGTGTTTATTAAATGACCCATGGCCAGTTAAAGCTGCAGATATTATAGTGCAAAAGTGTGTGCGCACACAAGTGCACTCTCTCTTCCTTCACTGTCATAGTCCGATGGGTCGGCAATCCGACTCGACCGGAGAGAGATCAGGCGCAGGCCTCTCAAACTCCGGGCTTTTACTAAAAAATTTAAAAACACTTTTCCCGACCCCGGAATCAAAATCAAAATCAAATTATTTTATTTCACATAGGCCTACAAGGGCACTTATGAAACGTCAGAAGCTAGGTGCACGGTTCCAATTGGTCGTTTCCTATAGAGAAGAACCGGCAAGAAACTCCACGGTTACTCTTTTAAAAATAATTGGCTTTTACAATGTTTTCTAATTACAGTAGGTATCTAAGTATATATAATCGAACCCAGGACCCCGCGTTCAGCAGTAGCGCTTGCGACCACGAGACCAATGGGACCATAGACAGCACAAAAAGATAAAAAGAAGAAATAGAAAGAGTATTCTATTCTATTCTATATTTAACATACATAAATGTAAGTACCTCGTGTCACTTTTCTGCAGATACTCCACAACCTCTTTTAACTTTTGAGCAATATCGTCATTGTACCAGTTTTCGGACTTTCAGGATCTTCTTCTATATATAGCGTATCGATTGCAAAAAGCACAAAATTCAATTGCGCGAACTTCTGATTCTGACTGCCCGCAACAGCTATCTTAACAACCTATATTTTCAATTTTCAGAAGACCGTATCCCGAAAAATCCAGATGGAAGTCCCTGAGTCCTGACAGGACTTTGTGGGGTACACCTTAGCGGTTGATAACTTTAGTCAGTTCAGTTTAACACTGTTCTATTACTGCATCAATTAACTTTTAATAGGCCCTTTTTTAAAAGCCAATTAACTAGTAGAATACGGAATTTCGATGCACAAAATATCGATAAATGTAATACGATGCTACAAAAATGCGATGCACGTTACTGCGAAAGACTGTCTCTGCGAAGCCACTACACTTCGATGCACGTTACCGCGATTGATCTTCACTGCAATACTACTTGACTTCGATGCACGTTACCGCGAAAGATTTTTACTGCGATAGATACTAGTTAGCTTCGATGCACGAACGCAATAGGCGACGTAGGATGCAAGAGCGAACGAAGGGCACCCCGAGGTTAGGTTTGGTTAGGTTACTTTAAACCCTTTTAAATACAGAAATAGGAGCCCCGCGAAGCATCATATTAGCATTTATCGATATTTTGTGCGTCGAAATTCCGTATTCTACTCCAATTAACCATTAAAATGAGTCCTTACAGCTGATCAAATAAACAAGTCATAAAAATAAAAAATATTTGGTGCATGAGTGTTGAACTAGCTTAAGATGACATTGAGACGTCGAGCGGAGGTCGGTGGCTGATCGATTAGGCGTTTGATCTGAATAGTTTAAACGGGTTAGGGTTCTGCAGGGGAAATGGCTAAAAACGGTAAAAAAAATGGACCAATGTAGATATTTCTGCGGGATCGTACACTATTGTCATCGTTTCACATTGTTTCCTTAGATGTTATTTGTTGACGTGATAACGTCTTATAAATCGATGAACACCGGCGGCAGGCACGAAAAAGTGTCACGTTCCGCCTGAGGCTGAGCGTGCAAGCGAGAGCGCGGAACCAGCGATAGACACGATCGGCCCAAGCGTTGGCTTGTGACACGTATACTCATCAATGTTTTTTTTAGTTCCAAATTAAACGATTATTATATTGTACAGATACCTGGATGTGACTGGAACAAAGTCTGAACTTCATAACTACATCTGTTGGCTCGATATGAGTTGTGCAAATGTCAAACTGAGCACCAATTAAGGAATGATTTTAATTAGACAGACGATTTAATGATCTTCTGAAAAATTAAGTTCTCAGTGTTGTGTAGACTTCTATGGCAAAAAACTATTATGAATCTCGTAGAAGAAGAGTTACCTTGCTGCGTGATTTCATGTTTTGTACGGCCCAAAGAATAAAATATTCTTTATCATATGTAGGTACACCATACGAATTACGCTACTTTATTCGACGCCCAAAGCCCGCACAGTGCAAAACAAATCTCTTGTGTAGGCCAACGTTGAACAAAACATGCAAATCGAAACATTTTATATCCGTACGGAACGGCGGAACCCAGCCAAAAATATAGAGTACAAAAACATTAACATGACAGGTTTTTAAAACACAGATAAGCCAATAATTGATTAGCGCAATGATTTTAGCGACTATCTATTTGTTAGCCACTGGCTAGGTCAGCTGTGTGTCAATAGGTCGCAGTTTTCCGTACAATGGTATGTGGTCTTCTAGGCTATGTGGTGTATAATCGTGGTTTCCTATACCTATTTACTTCCTGTGTTGTAAGGGTATTGCTGACTGCAGGCACAGGTTAAAAATGGGTGATCGTGGTTAAATAATAGCAGCCACACGAGTCGATTGAATGCTATGCTACTTACGCATAATTATGTTGTTATTTTACATGCTAGTTTTAACAATTTTTTTTAGAAACTGTTAAAGAAACCCGAGCATCTGTAATGTACTACAATTCTTGCAAATAAATTCCATTTCATTTCAATTTCTTACCGCGGTCAGTTCGTGGATGGGTGACCATTAAGTACATACATATTGACTAGTCTTCAAGAAATTTATTATAAAATAATGTTCTAATTCTAAGCCATTTATACAGATAGTGCAATCCACGAAGACGCGCCCCACTCTTTTTCCTAATGCTTACAGCACAAGTGAGCAATATTCCACTAGTGTTTTATTTTTGTCGATAAACACTAATTATTATTAGTGGCTAATTAGTGTGTATCGAAAAAACTAAAACACTAGCGAAATTAACTAGCGATAAACGTTAACGATTAGGAAGAAGAGTGGGGCGCGTCTTCGTGGATTGCACTATCTATATGCACTAGCCTGCACTGTCCCCCTCCTGGGCTGGGGCAAGCCTCCCTCCACTTTCCCCATCTTTCGCGAGCCTGCGCTTCCTCCTTCCAGTTTTGATAGAACCTACATACCTCGCGCTGTTACTGCTCTCACCATCGACGCCTCAGTACCAAGCGCTTACGTCATCCGAACGAAGTCTCAAGTTAACTCTTGCGAGTTGTACAGAGGCCAGCACATCAAGCTACCCCAATCTGTCAGATTTTCCCAACTGAATATGAACCTTATTCCTTTGTGCTAAAGTTGAAAATCTATCAAAGAAATTTGACAGATTGGGGTAGGTTGACCTGCTGGCGTCTGTACCTAGCTTGTCTCGCCATCTCCTACGTGACCTGCCGCGACCCCCTTAAACCATAATAAAAGAAAAACAACAATCTGAGAAATTACCATTAAGTACCTAACGCGCACAAAAAGCCACATACCATGAACGAGCCTACATTACCACATAAGACACGCGGCCTTTAGTTGGGGTCACATTTGCAATAAATGGGCGGTGCGGACAAATAAATTGGATAATTATGCAATGGTCTGTTTGATTTCATTTGTATGAATTAAATAGGTAGGTACTTACATGAAAATATATGCAAAGTTCGGAGTAAAGAGTCCTTTCGAGCTATGGGTATTGCAAAAAACAACTGGATTACCTAAAAATATTAGGCCGACAATTTCCTTAAAGAACGCTTTGTGTGATCAGGATAAAATAAAAAATAAAAATAAGTAGGTAAGTACAGCGGTGAGAAACGGTAAAATAAATGCAATAGCAATGTTGCAAAGGGTTTGATTCTTGCAAGGAACTTTCTACCAGAAGTAGTAAAAATAGAGTTCACTTAAATTTACTTCTTTTTTCGTCTCTTCAAAACATGCAAAGTCTTATTCTTATTCGTTTTTTTGAAGACAGTAAGACACCTTGTTGTTGTTGGTTTTGAAAATCAGTTTAATTCTATGTTAAAAAGATGCGGTTTCAATAAAAAATACGTGGATCAATATCAAACGTCAAAATAATGTCATTTGATCCTGACATTTCATACATTTGTTTTGTTTAGGCCAAAAAAGATAAACTGTTAGTTATTTTTGTGAATACAATGCTGTAAATATATTTTTTATAGACAAAAGAGTAGTTTGTAAGATAGTGCACGTGTAAGATACAAAATGAGTAACATTTATATCCAAGAACCGCCTGCATTAGGCAAGGTAACTATGAGTTAAACTTTCATGAATAATTCTTGAGTTTCACTTCTATTTTACTCTATTTCATTTCATCATTACGTTATAGAGAGGAGGATATATGGACTTATTTTCTTTTTCACTATATTTTCCTATAAAATTCATTCAAATAATTATATTAAAAGTGTTAATTGTAACTTTAGACAGGTTATATTTTCTATCATACATTGCTCATTGATAAAGTGCATTCCTAATGCTTGTAAAACGCTTATCAGTTTATTGAAATTTATGAAAGTTATTCATTACTAGAGAGACAATTATTCTCTATATTAGCAGTAAGTTACATTTTAAAGTACCTACCTATTTGTTTTGTCTCCCGCACAATTTGACCAATAACAATAAAATATTGTGTACTAGTTGCGCCCCGCGGTTTCACCCGCGTAAGTTTTGATCCCGTGGGAATATCGGGATAAAAAGTATCCTATGTGTTATTCTGATGTATAAGCTATATTACTGTAAAGTTTCATCAAAATCCGTTCATTAGTTTTTGCGTGAAAGAGTAACAAACATCCATCCTCACAAACTTTCGCATTTATAATATTAGTAGGAAGTAGGATAGTAGGATTGACGACTTATAGACATAAAATCATGCTTTTTTTTCTCCAAAGGATTGGACAGTTGTGTACCTATAGTACACCCACATTTCGTCAGTTGTCTTTAAGTTTAGTTGTAATGGTAGGCAAGCCTATCGCCATCAACCAGGCCCAAATTCAAATCCAGACTCCAAGCTGCTTCTTACCGGGGCAGCGGGATTGTCCGTACTGGGGCAGCGGGATTATCCGAACTGGGGCAGCGGGATTGTCCGAAAGGGTTACCGCTGCCTCGGAACATAAAGGGCTAAGGAAGGAACACGGGTGGGTTTTACTCAGTAAGACTGACACTCCCTTCTGTTCCACCCTGAGTGGGAGGGGTCATTTGACGACTCCCCATCCACAAAAAAAAAGAGCTGCTTCTGGAAATTTCAATTTGCTCAACTCGGGAATCGAACCGAGAGCCTCATGCTCAGCATCACTTGCAACCACTAAACCAAAGAGGCAGTTGAATTTTAATAATAATGTAATATTATGTATTGATGATATACAAGTAAATAGTTCATTACGAAAACTACCTTTTGGAAGGAGCAACTAGAATCAATTCTATTTTATTGTAATTTTTGATGTTCAAAAGTGCCTTAGTGCTTATTTGAAATAAATGTTTTGACTTTGACATTATCGTATCAGGTGCTATTAAAAACAACAGCAGGAGAGATAGATATTGAACTATGGACAAAGGAGGCTCCGAAGGCTTGCCGGAACTTTATACAGTTGTGTATGGAAGGATACTATAATGGTAAGTTTTTTAATTTGTATTTCAGAAAACCATAAAAACAGTAAAGACGTGTCAAATAATGATGATTGTGGGGATCATTGACATCTAGTACACCTCTTGATTTATTTGTGATCAGGACTTGTATGTTTTTTACCAAGGGGTACCTATATCGTATTACCTAGTAACTGAATTGTGGAAGTCAGATATACAGTCACTTAACTATTAAAAAGCCACTGTCTCTCGTGGATCCACGTTTTGACATGCAAAGGGTTATGTAAAATACTAGTATTCAGCTGCATCCAGTGAGATTGGTGGCCGACCCCAACATTACTGGGATAAGGCTAGGCCTTTTCAAGAATCATTGTTTCCCGAAATCAGTATACACCCCATTTCTAACCATATTCTTTTGTACTCAAACCGTCAATAGTTTCTTTAAAGCTGTTGGATGATTTAGATAGATAGATAGATAAAACGTTTATTCAGTGCAACAAAAGACACAATACAGGTAGGTACTTAAAAAATAAACATTGAAGAAGTTGAAAGAAAAAAAAAAAACAAAAATTAAAAAGATAAATTGACCCATAGACACCTCAACATCTATTAGAGTCTGGCCAACGAAAGCTGACCACGAATTATTTATCAAACTTTTTAAAAGGCAACATTTCAAGACTGTCAAAATTGTCACATTGACGTTTCGTGCTTTTGTTTACGTGCATCTTGTTTTCGTTGGTTTTGTCTAAAATAATGCCGAAAACAATCACTAGTTCCACGAGGAGGCTTCTATTTAATATGATTGACAAATTTAAAGTCATAAAAAGTGATTTAAATCAGAAATTTGCAGAGAAAATACGACTATTGGATTCAATTATTACAGTTCTAGGTTAGTTTTTTGAATTTCTACTGAAACAGCTTGATACTTTTCGACTATTTGAAACAAATTGCAATATTACTCACGGTGTATTATACTTTTTAGGAGGTATCGACAATGAGCAGACGAAACTCCAAATTGAGAATGCAGTAAAGGCATTGAAAACTCTAGAAGAAATAGAAATGTCAACTTCTGAAACACAATTTATAGAAAAGATATCTTCCATGACAGGTATTTTTATCAGTTCAGATATGAAGTAACAGTTATTTATAAGGGTACAATTATAGGATATGTGTAAAGATGTCTAAATTGAATAATATGCATATTATCATTGTATTAGATTATTGTACTTGATTTTTTGGAGTGAGTTTTATTTTTATTGATATTCAAAATAATTGTACTTGTTGGCTTCAGATGTAAGTGTAACAACACTTAGAAGAATAAAAAAGGAAGGGTCTACAAATCAAGGACAGTGGAACACCCCAGGAAAAAAGCGTCCACATTCTGCAACAGTTTCCAATTTGGATAATTTTGATATTTCAGCTATAAGAAATAAAATAAATGAATTTTATGGTGTAAAAAAACAAGTCCCTACGCTGAGAAGCCTGCACAATGAGTTGAGGGAAGCTATTGGATTTACAGGATGCCGTGAAACTCTTAGAAAAATGTTACACAAAAATGGGTTTGAATTTCTAAACAATAAAAATGAACGTGCTTTGCTTACGGAAAAATATGATATTGCAGCTTGGAGACACAGATTCTTGAGAACTATTCATGAAAAGAGGTTAGAAGGTAAACAGATTATTTACCTTGATGAGACATATGTTCATCAGAACTATAAAGTAAAAAAATCGTGGCAAGGACCTTCAACAAGTGGTGTCATTAGTAATATATCCTCTGGAAAAAGACATATTATTGTGCATGCAGGATCGGAGGAAGGGTTTGTACCAGGTGCTTTATTAATTTTCAGCACAAAATCCAAATCAGCTAACTACCACGATGATATGAATTCCACCAACTTCATGAAATGGCTAGCGGAAATGTTGATACCAAATTTAACTAAACCTAGTGTACTTGTGATGGACAATGCAAGTTACCATGTGAAACAAGTGAATAAACCTCCTAATATGTCTGACACAAAAACGAATATCCGAATATGGCTTCATGAAAATAATATTACTTTTGAAGAATATCATACCAAAGCAGAATTAATGTGTTTGGTAACAAAACATAAACTTGCACCTGTTTACGAAGCAGAAGAACTATTAAAAAAACACAACCACGAAATTTTGTTGCTGCCACCATATCATTGCGACCTCAATGCAATAGAGCTTGTATGGAGTCAGGCAAAGAGAAAAATAGCAAGCAAAAACATAGGAATACCAGGGAATGAAATGGAAAATTTAATTAAAGAATGTTTTCTGTCCATAACTGCCAATGACTGGAAGAAGTACACTGATCACATCCTGAATATTGAAAATCAGTACAAATTGAGGGACCGTATTGTCGAAAATGAGCTTGAACGGTTTATAATACATGTTGGGGACAGTAGCAGCACAAGCAGTGAAGAAAGCAATGAATCAATATTATCAGGTGTAGAGTTCTTGGAATCCGATTTCAACTATGACTCTTAACTTCAATGTTTTATCTTTATTTTATCAGCTGTCTTTTTTCTATTTTATAAATAAACATACTACTTAGTAATATTTTCTGGTTTAATTAAACCTTTTCTGTATAAGCCCAGGAAAGTTGAGTGGTGAACATTATTGCGCCGAAGATAAAAAAACAAAGGTACTCGTGGTCAGTGCTTAAGGCAATTAGTTCCCTAGAATGAGAAGTAAACAAACGAGAGCGAGCGAGACTAACAATAATAACATAATTTACTTCAAGCTTAAAATGTTCTTGATCTAGTGAAAAAAAAATCGCTTCAGTAGTTTAGGAGTAGTTTGAAAATTCATACTTCCATACAAATATGTAACACAAACGTAATATATATATATATATATATAACAGAAAGAGAGATAGACAGAGTTACTTTCACATTTATAATATTAAAATGGATATGGAAATATGGATAATTATGGATTTGTGCATTAAACATGCCTAAGGTTTATGATTAATTTCAGCATGTGTGAAGGAAGCCTTATAATTAATGTATCATATTTTCATGAATAATCAAAGTATTAACTCCGTTTAAGCAGCGTATAGCCAGGGTGCACAGCTACAATTTTTTTAAAATTGCCGCCTTTAAGTTGTGTCAGCTTTCGTTGGCCAGACTCTACGAACGACACACACACATCACATCATCATCGACATCTATTACGATTTGACATCTTTATATTCGTTTTCAGGAACAATATTCCACAGAGTGGTGCCAGAGTTCATTGTGCAGGGCGGTGACCCAAACGGTGATGGGACAGGCGGAGAGTCTATCTATGGTGCACCATTCAAGGTATGTTACACTGATGTACAGATGGGTAGATCAATGCTTAAGTGTCATTATTGACCGGAATGCACAAAGACTTTGTTGTTATTATTAGGTTAAGGTATTTATCTATGGGTCTTTGTAACCTGAAAATAAATGGTTTATTATTATTATAATACTCTGAAAAAACAGTTTTTGTTTGCCATCAAAATGGTATAACATGGTTGTAAACTGCTTCTGCAATATTCTTGAAAAATTGCCAATAAGAATTCTGCTGCAGGTATTATTAGATTTCTAAGCAGAATTATACTGTCTATGCAAAAAGTTTTTCCATGGATTTTGCAAATAATAACCTACTAGCAGTGCCCCGCGGTTACTCCCGCGTTAGTTTCAATCCCGTGGGAATTTCGGGATAAAAAGTATCCTATGTGTTAATTAATCCTGGTTAATAACTATATAGTGCCTAATTTCATCCAAATCCGTTCAACAGTTTACGCGTTTAACTTTCAGATTTATAATATTAGTAGGATGAATTTGAGTAAAGTTTGTGAAAAATATTGCTCTTTACCCTCCATACTATCTTTAAGGCTGGTCTCTGCATAGTATACCATTTTCAAGATTTCAGTAGGTTATAAGAAACTTTTCTCAGGTTGAATGAATGATTGATTGAGTTGATTTCTTCTTTAATTAACAGGATGAATTCCACTCCCGCCTCCGTTTCAACCGTCGAGGGCTGGTGGCCAGTGCTAACGCTGGTAAAGATGACAATGCCTCACAGTTCTTCTTCACCCTGGCTGCTACACCGGAGCTACAGAACAAACATACTATCTTTGGGAAGGTTACTGGTTAGTACCGCTTTCAAAAACACCTTATCAGGGTTTCATACCTGCAGCGGGATTTTCCGAAAGGTCCGCTACCCTGGAACACAAAAGGCTAAGGAAGGAACACGGGTGGGTTTTAGTCAGTAAGAGTCTGACACTCCCTTCTGCTCCACCCAGAGCGGGAGGGGTCATTTGATGATTTCCCATCCTAAAAAAAAAAGGGTTCCATACCCACAGGGTAATAAAAAAAAAAATAGTAAAAATATGTTTATTTATCTCCACAAATTACGTTCTTATACATATTAAGTTGACAGGTATTTCAACAGAATTTTGTAATTTGTGGGAGATCTGGAGTCTAAACTAAGCCTAGGCCTGTATTTCAGAACTCCAGGTAAAACGGGACCCTATTACTAAGACTCCGCTGTCCGTCTGTCTGTCACCAGGCTGTATCTCATGAACTGTGATAGTTAAAATTTTCACAGACGATGTACAGTCGAGTTCATTAATATGTTGGCAGTGACAATGTTTCAAAACATTGTAGGCGTTATAATAATCATATAACTCTATACAAACTTAGACCTTATTAACAGTTTATATGATAATATTTTATTGATGTAAGTTTGTATAGAATAATATGATTATTTTAACACTTACAATATTTTGAAACATTGTCACTGCCAATATATTAATGAACTCGACTGTACAACAAATATTAAAAAACAGAATAATATGAATATTTAAGGGGGCTCCCATACAACATTACGTGATTTTGGCCCGTTTTTGTTCGATATTGATAACGGCAACAGGTAGACACTTTCACTTTAAAAATAAATAATTTAATTAAAATGAAACAAATATTAAAGAGGGGCTCCTATACAACATACATTATTTTTTTGCCGTTTTTATAGACAATGGTATGAAACCCTTCGTGCGGGAGTCCGACTTGCACTTGGTCGGTTTTTATAATATACTGCTCGGAGTATGACCAGTGGACTTATTAAACATACATACTTAATTTATGAGTTTTTAATACAGAGCCATCTAGTATACATTTTTAGAAGCTCTCATAATCTTGTCGCCATCTTGGATTTTCTTTTTGACCTCACTATTGGCTTCAGCACCCTCGAAAACCATAAAAACTATCTCACAGGTAGAAAAAAGAAACTAATTCTCGTGAAAGTCGCAAGGAGACGCCGCTGGAGGATAACGCCTTTATATAACGTGACGGTTTCTACCAGTTTACTGTTTACCTGGTTCCAAAAATCAGTAAAAAAATAATACCTTCTTTATTTCCAAACAGGAGAAACAATATACAATGTCCTCAAACTGTCCGAGGGTCTGATAGGACCGGACGACAGACCCGACCATCCTCACAAGATCACCAGCACTACGGTGCTCATCAACCCGTTCACTGACATCGTGCCGCGGGTGCAAGAAATCCAGGAGGACGAGAGGCCGAAGAAAAAGAAGAGGGAACGGCAGGGGGTTAAGTGAGTGATCCTATAGAGTTACAAATCTTAAGAGTAAACTAGTCGCGAGCTCGAACTCACTGGTGGTCATGGCCAAAAAGCACGCTGTCTCGCCTGGCTTCATGTTCGACAGTGCTAGTATCAGTGATGAGTAGTTAAACGCTAGTCTACACGAACAACGTCTAGTTCTCACGCACAGAAACACCGTTCCGAACTGATAGGCGCGTAAAAAAATTCGAAAAGTGCTTTGGAAAATCGAGTTTTATGAAAAAACCACTGCATAAATCAATTACAAATAAAGTCTGTTGATCTCTTCGATAACTGAGCTTTGTCGGTATGGACTTAATTTTGAAGATTTTACTATTATTTTATTACTTATTTACACCCAAAGTTACGTTAAAAATAGCAAGGAAAACGAATCTTTGTTGGCTCATAACTTTTTATTGTTCTATTCTGTTTCCGTCCAGACACAATCCTACTATCCTACTAATATTATAACTACTATAACTACTTAACTACTTCCTTCCTACTAATATTATAAATGCGAAAGTTTGTGAGGATGGATGGATGGATGTTTGTTACTCTTTCACGCAAAAACTACTGAACGGATTTGGATGAAACTTTACAGTAATATAGCTTATACATCAGAATAACACATAGGATACTTTTTATCCCGATATTCCCACGGGATCGAAACTTACGCGGGTGAAAACGCGGGGCGCAGCTAGTAATATTATAAATGCGAAAGTTTGTGAGGATGGATGGATGTTTGTTACTCTTTCACGCAAAAACTACTGAACAGATTTTGAAGAAACTTTACAGTAATATAGCTTATACATCAGAATAACACATAGGATACTTTTTATCCCGATATTCCCACGGGATCGAAACTTACGCGGGTGAAACCGCGGGGCGCAGCTAGTTAATAATAAGTCTAAACGATATCATGTTTAACTTTGGATACACAATGTCAAACAGTGGAGTAATATTCTCCCGAAATTAGTATAGAAAAAATATCGGTAAGTGGCATCTTTAGTCACCTTTTTCGTCACCTAGAGTTGCTATATCAGCTAGTAAGTTTTTAGCTCTCAGAAATTGAATCACTGCCTACCCTTTTGTAACGAAAACCCTCTGCACCAGAAACTTCGGCCTCCTATCTTTCGGCGAGGAAGCTGAGGAGGACGAGGGAGAAGCTCAAGAGTACCGCGGCAAGCCCAAGTCGACCCACGACCTGCTGCAAGACCCGAAGCTCAGCAACAAAACAGCTGCAGGTAAGATAACAACGATTGAGATTACAGCAGTGCTATTCTGTAAAAATCTCACCGTGAAAACTAAGGTGAAGTGAGCTGTCATTCCACCTGGGCCTCAAGTCTGCTATTACAATAGTGTCAGAATGGTCTATCATTGATTTCATAATTGTTTGATTTTGACAAGTTTGGTAATCTACTAACATAATGGCGTCATTATGACTTTCCAATGGTCAACCACTGACACTCCATTGAAAGAAACGGCATAAAATGGTAATCTCGTACATAATGACAAATGAATAAATTTAATGCTTATTGCTATTTACGAACTTCTGACTACTTCAGATTGCAAACACTAACACGTAATATGTAAACATATATATTAAATGAAATCTAGAATGACATTTAGTAGTTTTTCTCAGACCATTGACCGACCAATGATCGACCTTTATGAATTTAACTGATAACGAACTTTAAAATGAGAATGGGATCGTGTTGGAATGACGAATTTATAAAAATAGCTGACTTGGGCCCCTGATGTTAGGGATTGCCTCCATTGATAGCTCACTTCACCTAACTTATCACGGTGAGATTTTTACAGAATCGGTAGGCAGTAGACTAAGGTGTCTGTCATAAGGTGACTGCCCCGTTGGTCTCGTGGTCGCAAGCGTGACTGCTGAGCGTGGTGAGGGGTTCGATTCCTGGGTCAGGCAAAGAGTTATTGGATTTTTCCATCAGGAATTTCCATCAGGCGTTTAGAGTCGGCGGTGTGATATCCCCGTGCCTCGGAAAGCCGTTGGTCCTTCCGCCTGATCTCTTTTCAGTCGTATCGGATTGCCATCGGACAATGAGCGTGTGGGAAGAGCGAGTACGTCTGTGTGCGAACACATTTGTGTATTAATATCATATCTCAGTCGCCAAGACTAGTCTGCGTTGAGATAGGCCGCCATGGCGGAAATACGATAAAACTATTCATAAGTTTAGTCTAGTAGACACACAAGTTTAGCTTGATCTGTTTTGTTTTTTCTTTAGACTTAAGTACCTTCATACTTGCTATAATTTAGAAATTAAACTATGGTGTTCAGTTTCTCGGATGGCTTGAACGTCGTATTTTTAGACTACAACCTAATGTTAATTTAGTTAAATTTCTCTTTAAGTGAACTGTAATTTGTTCTTTGAGAAATAAATGTCTTTAAACCGAACTAATAACTTGCTAGTTTGTTCAGTTTTTTATTTTCTAAGAACTTTCAGTGTCACCCTCGTAAAACTAAACAATACAAATAACGTATAATCTTGTGAAGCACAACTTAACGTGCTTATTTTCTGCATTTTCATTCTAAATTGCATGAAATAACCAAACAAACGAAGAGGGCGCCACTGTACGGTCGGCATAGTCTTAACTCTGAGTTAGAAGAATCTTGGAATAAGATCTCTTGCGTTGATTGACCTAACAACATTCATATCAGTATTCACGGACTTTGATAGTGAATTGTACGAGCAAACATACGTTCTTGTTAACAATTACATTTTGTACTTATTTCAAAGTAGGTAGGCCTGTTTTCGTAAGTTTAATAAATCTATTAAAAAAATTACACTAATTGTTAAAAAAAATTACAGCTAAACAATCTTCTTGTCTTCCAGAATTAGAACAAGAAGCAGAAGAGGCTCAGAATAAAGAATTAACACAAGAAGAGCAAGAAGAGAAACTAAAAGAAACTGCAGCAGCAGTTACCAACATAAGAGACAAACTAAGCTCCAAAAAAAGGGGCAAGAGTCCAGAAGGAGACAGCAAGAGGCAGAAAACAGAAGAGTTTAAAAAGCCAGAAGAGAAGGAAGTCTCAGAAGATAATGAAAGTTCAGAAGAAGAAGAGTATTATATTGGAAAAGAGAGAGCTGATGCTAGGAAGAAGGAAAAGTAAGTATTTTATGTATAATTGGAATTCTGAATCTTGAAAATAAGTACATAATAGGAGGAACTATAAACTCAAACTTACATTTATTTATTTATTTATTTATATATACTTTATTGTACACCAGAAAATACATAACAAAAAAAAAACAATTATTACTACAAAACATACAATGGGCGGCCTTATCGCTTTCTGCGATCTCTTCCAGGCAACCTTGGAATGGACAGTGATTACGTGGATATTTAAAAATGGGGTTGTCAGTGGTGCAACATAATATAGATACTATAATACATGTACATGTGACAAAATACAAATTCAAAAATAAACTAAGAATACATAAAGCTAAAGAAGATAGTTGAGTGAGTGGCAATGTTCTAAGATTCTAAATTCAAGTAAAGTTTAGTTGTGATAGAACTCTGAAGAAAATCTTCTGCGCAAGTATTACCACCATACCAATTTCTGCCCCCAAGGAGCTACGCTGTGTTCTGCTTGGGGTAATTCTCGTATTTTTAAGAATGTTCGCATTTCTCAGTCTCATTAGGTCAAAAACACAATCAATTTACATATATTTTTGACACTGATTGTTGTTGAAATGATATTGCGACTTCAATTTGAAGGTTTCTTAAGTTCCAGAATAGGCCTTCTGGTTTTAAGGGAGTGGTTGCCGATATAATTATAGGAATATGTGACTTAACAGCTTTGTCTTTAGGGTGGCAACTTGCCTACTGTGTTCACAATATAATGGCCCCGATTCTGTTGTTCACAAACTAAACTAAATTTAAGTTCAGTGCATCTTTTTCTTTCTATTTCATTATGAAAAGGACAGAAGATAAATATTAGTTTAGTCCTGTCAAATTAGATAATCCATAGACAAGTTTAGACGTAGACGTAAAAATACGTCAATTTATGCCAGACGCTGACTACTTTGACAGGACTAAACTAATATTTATCTTCTGTCCTTTTCATAATGAAATAGAAAGAAAAAGATGCATTGAGCTTAAAGGAGGTGTTTCTTTTTTCATACAACTGTGGCCAAACAATGTACCTTATGAACAAAAGTACTGAAATATAGGAAAAAAAATCGTAGATTCTGAAAAAAAATATATTGGATTTATTTACACATTTGTACCACATGAAATTGTCTTTCAAAGATGTTAATAACTTGCAACCCATTTAATAATTTGGCAATCTCATGATACATTCTTCCGATGATGCGTTTCGTTACTTCATTTTATAAATGTAACAAAAAGACATTATCCTAAAAATATACTGATTATTATCTTATTTTTGTATTCAAAAAGTTGTTTGCCTTCATATGACATTATTTTTGTGAAACAACAACAGCGAATAATAATGAAAAAAATGCATTTATTTTTTCAGATTATTGTATGCGTTTGGTTAGCTTTCTGAAAGGCCAAAAGACTGTGCTCCAAGGCCGATAATTATCTATTTTTATATTATTTGTTGTTAATAGCATTAATGTCTAAATGTCAACATTCCGTTTCTGTTCATTGCCTATGTTCGTTGGTTTCCCGTCTCTTGCTTGGAGTGCTATTTCGTGTGTGATTTCTTATTTGTTGAGTTGGCTATTCTTCCCTGGACTTTCAATTGATTTCTTCCATCTTGACGACCTGGCTAATCCATTTAGACTTGAAACTGTGATTTGGCTGCGATCGTACTTTCGTTGGATTTCGACAACTTTGCTATTGTAAGTACTCTGGACTCTGATTAGACGGACTTTTCACAGTTTTTTCCCTATGAAGTTTGAAATAAACTAAATGTTTAATATCTAAACGGCAGTTGGAATGTTAATGAACACAGCCCTTGAATATAAATAAGTAGATACTTAATCGTAGGTTGAAGGAAACGAGATGTATTCCATTCCACTTTTATATATTAATGGCTCCCTAGATCGACGGTGAAATGTATTCGCAGAATTTCGCTGAGGACAGGAGATATAATATTTTGACAAACGAAATGGTTTGACAGCTGTCACTGCTGTTAAGAACGTTTCGTTGAACGTAGTTACTATTTTAGGTAGTGATTTTTTATATTCTTTTATTTCTTAATCTATCAAATATTGGAGGATTTTAAATACTGCTGATAATACAATTTATTGCAAGGAATTTTACTTGTAATTTGTACCTCGGTACAAGTTTGGCCGAAAAAAAAAAACACATCCTTTAGGTTAGTTTGTGAACAACAGAATCGGCGCCAATGTGGACTTTTTAGGAATATTTATCTTTGGTTTTGTTTTGCTTTTTACTGTCTATTTTTTATTTTGATACGTGGCTTTATTTTTGACTTGCGGTCATTATAGTATTTCTATAGAGAATGGCTGTGTTTCTCTGATTAAATATTAAGAAATCCAACCTGCAGCCTAAGCAGTCGGTTATATCTACGATGCCTCTGGTATTGCAGATGCCTCAACGGCTAATTGTTTTTCTATATTTCAGATTTGGTCTTACAGTAAAATTTGCTCAAATTAATTGTGAACAACTTTTTATTTATAATAAAACTAGCAGCGCCCCCGCGTTAATGTCGATCCCGTGGTGATATCGGGATAAAAAGTATGCTATGTGTTAATCTAAGGTGTCAGCTACCTCCATACAAAATTTTATCAAAATTGGTTCGGGTGTTTGGGCGTGAAGAAGTAACAAACATATAAACACACACACTCACAAACTTTCTCCTTTACAATATTAGTGTGATTATGAGTGATTTTTTTAACCGCTAAAATATTCAGGTAGAGGTCAGATAGGTAGTCACTTTAGGTAAAATTCTAGTATTCAACTGCATCCGGTTAGACTGGAAGCCGATCCCATATAAGACTAGACAACTGATGAATAATATGCGCCATCAATATTATATTTTATATTATTACAGAGAAAGAATCCAAAACGAAATAAAACAACTTCGCAAAGAAATGAAGAATTCTAAAGAAGAGAAAATAAAAGAACAGACACTTCAAGAACAGAGTGCTAAAGAAGAAGCTAAAGACGCTAAGAAGGCAGAAGAAGATAATGAAATGTATAAGAAATACGTAGAAGAGCAGGAAAAGTATCGGAAGATGAAGGAGAAATTGCCTAAGAAGGGTGCAGCCAGGTAAATACAATTTATTTTATTTATTTATCTTCATTTAACATTATATAACGGGTGTAAAAAGACATTTAACGAAGCCGAAAGTCACTTGTAATCCTCGTTATTCTAATCATTTTTTTGTACTGGAACATATCTGGAACTTTCTGGTTACGGAGATATTGAAGGTCCAAAATTCCAACTTTTACTGACGTTTTTTTACGAAAACATTTTCTGGTATTTATAACACAAATTTAAATACCCCCACGACCCTTGTACCGTTGCATGCACCCATAAACACTTATTTTTTGCGTGTGTTGCATTACGCACTACCACAACCAGCAAATATTCACAACGAAAATAAAAATCGTTTCCCAGTAATTAGTTTTGTGCAATGTTACTTAGTTTGATGTACAGAATGCGTAGTTGAAGGCTATTTGATGGGTCTTTTTACACCCTGTATTGAAATAAAATAAAATACATAGTAGGTACCCTAAAAGCCTTGAGAACGGGGTCCAAGCTACCGGTGGTTACAGTCTCCTAAAGAAAAACGTTCTTACAATGAGAACTGATTTTTGTATCGGGCGTTTGATCAAGCCACCTAATAAGAGCCTTCTCGGTTTGAGGCTTTTCGGTCACCGGCTGTAACGACATTCGACAACGATAGCCGTATCCAAATCCTACGAAACGTAGATTGAAATTTTGTCCTTTTGACTTCTTTATATAATTACCTACTAGCAGCGCCCTGTGGCTTCACCCGCATAAGTTTTAATCTCGTGCGGATATCGGGATAAAAAGTATCCTATGTGTTAATCCAGGGTGTCAGCTACCTCCATACCAAATTTTATCAAAATTCGTCTAGCCGTTTGTGCGTGAAAAAGTAACAAACATACAAACACTCTCAAAAACTTTCGCCTTTATAATATTAGTGTGATAAATTCAACTAAAAAAATTATAATTTATAAAACAATGTCTATGGAGTTTCTTGCCCGGTCTTACTACGTTCTGCACCCTAATTGCGAAACACACTATCGATCTCAATTTGAATCATTTTGAAGCATATTGCTAATCCAATTGCTTCATAAGTTCGAAAAATTTGTCAGCTCAACACGTAAATAATGCAATGAATGTTGTTGAACTGTCAAAATGAAACCGATTTCGATTGATAATGTGTTACGCGATTGCCCCGCTGGAATGGGCAACTAGCATCATATTTTCTGACTGACCGACTTCTTGACAATTCAAAAGTGGCTGTAAATGATTTAATTGAAATAAATGCTTTGTGTTTATATTGTTTGAGTCAAATTTGAAATAATCAGATTTCCATTATCATAACAAAAGCGGCTGCTTCGTTTATTGGATAATCACCATAATTCTAACTAACGAAGCATTTTGCTACAATATTGACGTAACTCTGATGCCGTTAATTTACTTTACTGTCCACCGATTTTTATTTACGTGTATCTTTTCAATCGCGTTAAATTATTGAGTATAAAAAAAGATGGCGTTTAGATCAATATTATTTTATGTTCTGAAGTGAAAAGTGTTACATTGCTTACCTACCTATATGGGATATACGTGTCTTAAGACTATTTATATATTACTAAGTGTTTTCAAGACGCAAGAATCTCTAACTCAAGACCGTCTTTCAGAAACGGACGCCCCAAGCCGACCCGAAAAGTAATCCGAAGAAAACCCTGGGTTAAAAACCTTTACGAAAACCGAGAATACCCGGACAATCACACCGACCGAAAATTCCTTCAAGAACTCCGCAAAAACTTGAACGCTGAAAAAGTTACCTTACCCGAAGCTATACAAGGCTCATTTCGCGTTGTACTAAGACTATGTATATGTATTTTGTACGCTGTCATTTTCGTGTACATGTATAACGATTGGGTGCATACATATACTGTTATATACACATCGAGTATCACTACATTGCTCAGTTACTTACTGTATATAACATTTGCAGGAAGCGCAGTCCTAAGGCATTTGAAAACTGTACTAGTATATGTTACTATAGGATATCTACTATCTCCTATACTACATACATTAACTGACACAGTCAGTACAGACACGATATACGCTTGGGCAGTGATAATGATGGCTATACACATGATATTTTTCGACTACAATGTACCAGCTGCTCTAGTATCAAATTCTCTATCTATAAACGCTGCAATTTTTGCCTCAGTATGCCTAGTATCAAGATTATCAACTCCTTTCGACGCTTTTGTCTTACTAACGATATCTGTGATACTGTTTGTCTTAAGTCCTCAATTATTTAAGTCAATTTTACACACGAAATTATTTAATTTAATATATTTTTTTACTCTAATACTGACGATTGTATGTTTGTATTCTGTTTCGAATACTTTGTTATGTTATTTTATATTAATTGTTTTTATTTTGAGTGGGTATTGCCCGTTCTTCTTTGTTTATTGGCAAAAATATAAGGATAATAAGTATGGGCCGTGGGATGAGGCTGTTATCAATGATTCTGATGATTTAGAAGAATGTTTGTATGTTGCATAAAAAGTAGGAATTAGATACCTAAGGTGTGTTCAAATTCGTGTTCCTAATTGATATTACTCCAGTTAAACAAATATCAACTTTATTTGTAGTGAGAATTAAGTTGATTTCAGAATTACTAGTACTATCGAAAAAGTTATTAAAATGTTTGAAGTTGTAGCGTAAACGAAACTTTGTTGTGTAGGTATTAAAGTAATTCTTCCAATCACATATATTTGTTTACATGTTCGGAAACTAATCGCGAACGCAGATTATTCATTTATTATGCGCGTGAGCCCATTAGTGTCGTAAGGAATATCAATGATATTGGTCCTATTAATTTTACTAGTAGTTGTAATATAATTATTATTTATCGACATTTATATTTATTAATTACTTCCTTAACTACCAGTCCAAAGGGGCCTGCGGCTAAATAATAACAGCCGCACAGGTCGATCGATCAGGTTAAGCTACGCTTGCCCCTACCTACCCCTCCGTGCCTCAGAAAGCACGTTAAGCCGTTGGTCCCGGCTGTCATTCGATCTTTGACAGTCGTTACGGGTAGTCAGAACCAGAAGCCCGAAAGTCTGACAACCAGTCTTACCAAGGGGTATCGTATTACCCAGTAACTGGGTTGTGGAGGTCAGATAGGCAGTCGCTCCATGTAAAATACTGGTATTCAGCTGCATCCGGTTAGACTGGAAGCCGACCCCAACATAGTTGGGAAAAGGCTATGATGAGTTGCTTTATTTGAAACTAGCGGCCCGTCCCGGCTTCGCACAGGTGGGAAAAAAAAAGAAAAAAAAATATTAATCAGTGATAATGATAAAAATTCTTTCACCATTTGGTGAAAGAATTTTTAAAATCGGTCCAGTACTTTTTGAGCCAATTCGTTACAAACATACATACAAATCTTTCCTCTTTATAATATTAGTACCTATAGATAAATCCTTTGAGTTTTGAGTTTTTAAGTCAAGTCTCTGCGACATTGTATGTTAGGGGGTGTACTCCCAAAGTTCGAAATCCGTAGTTTCCGCCGAAATTAGGGCCCTTTCCTACTCCGTATCACTTACGGACTTAATCTTAGTTCGGGGCCCCAACTAAGAATTAATGACAACACTATTTATCAGTTGTCTCTAATCCCTGTGATTTCGCCCGTTCAAAAAATTGAATTTGACACTTGTTTTGACAGTTCGTCTACTTTCGGACGTGTCCGTACCTTCATTGTCGGAGTACACTCCTAGAGGTGTCAAAACGAAACACAAACGCGCCACTCTTTTGACACGGCAAGGCGAATCTACAATTGAAATCTTTTTTTCCATGTTAACATACTTTCTTAGTAATTCTCAATTAATTTGAATGAACATGAAAGATGAAGGATTTGTTTAGAATTGTTACCAATAAGTCATTAGTTGATAACCATAATGTGATTAGTATTCCATATTATGTAACTTGATTATTATATCTATGAATAAACGTGATATCAGAAGATTATTTGTTTTCATTTATTTCACCCATTAAATTTTTTATTAAAAAAAAGGTGTCCGAAAAATGGGCTTCTTAGAACGCAGTACAAAACGAGATACAAAATTAGAGAAAAAAAATATACACACATTGACTGAATTATCTTAATATATGCTAATATTATAATAAAAAGGTGAAATTTATATTTTATGTTTGTAAGAGGTAGCCATCCTCTGGAATTACCTACTGTTTCGTTACAAACATTATTTTACTGATAGAAAGTTACACTATTGCCAAACGTCATAGGATAATTATTAAGTTTAATGTCTTACGGTTTAAATGTTTTTCTAGAGAAGATTTCACATTACAACTGCTGGCTAAGTTCAAGACCAAACTTCACGCTATCAAGGAGAAGGCGGAGACAGAGGGGGAGCCGTCTACAGAGAAGACAGGAGAAGGAGAAGATAATGATGAGAACTTGAACTCTGATGATTGGTAAAGATACCTTGATTATTTACACAATGATTTCACAGAGCAGTCGCCTACCTTTATTTTTTTGAGGATGGGAAATCAAATGACCCCTCCCGCTCAGGGTGGAGCAGAAGGGAGTGTCAGACTCTTACTGACTAAAACCCCACCCGTGTTCCTTCCTTAGCCCTTTATGTTCCGGGGCAGCGGTAACCCTTTCGGACAATCCCGCTGCCCCGGCAGGCTACGGCCCTTACAGGCCCCTTCTATGTGACACTGACATCTCTTTGAGTTGTGCGTGGAAGACGTACCCGCTGGCACGGGCCTGGTCCTGATCGGACGAATTACCCATTACTCTCCGCCCGCAGGCCCGCGCCTACGGTGGCCGGGAGTCGTGACGCGGCAGTCGCCTACCTGGGCTTGTAAATATTTCTAGGGTAGTTTAAGGTGCCACTTTTCGATATTTTTTCTATACAAATTTCGGGAGAATATTACTCCACTGTTTGACATTGTGCATCCAAAGTTAAACATGATATCGTTTTGACTTATTATTAATTGTGTCTGTACGGAAACAGAATAGTAAAATAAAAAGCCATTAAAAAGTTATGAGAAAATAAAAAGCCATTAAAAAGTTATGAGCCAACAAAGATTAATTTTTCTTGCTATTTTTAACGTAACTTTGGGTGTTAATAAGTGATAAAAGAACTGTGAAATCTTCAAAACCAAGTCCGTACCGACAAAGCTCAGTTATCGAAGAGATCAATCAACTTTATTTGTAATTGATTTATGCAGTGGTTTTTTCATAAAACTCGATTTTCCGAAGCACTTTTCGAATCTTTTTACGCGCCTATCAGTTCGGAACGGTGTTTCTGTGCGTGAGAACTAGACGTTGCTTGTGTAGACTAGCGTCTAACTGCTCATCACTGATACTAGCACTCGTACACGAAGCCAGGCGAGACAGTGTGCTTTTTGGCCATGACCACCAGCGAGTTCGAGCTCGCGACTAGTTTACTCTTAAGGGCAAGATTCATAGACCTCACCTTGCATAAGCATAATCAGCTTATAATTTTCCGCAACTGGGACACTGGCCTCCTCTGTTAGCGGAAGTTGTCTGCAATCCACCACGCGGGCCCAGTGCGGTTAAGTGAATGTCACAAATCTTCGAATTTTCAGTTCTATTCTAGGACATGCCGGTTTCCTCACGATGTTTTTCTTCTCCGTTTTGAGAGCAGGAGTTTTAAGTACTCGTAAATCGGGGTCGATAGCACTGGGCCAACACTACTCATCTTGAATTTAATTACTTATTAAAGTAAATTCAAGATGATCAGTGGTGGCAAACGCAAGCTTTACTTAAGCTTGTGTTTATATGAATATGAACATTAAAGTAACACGTATATTGTTCATATTCGAATGAGCCGCTTACTTAGCAAATTAAAATCAAAGTGTGTATGAGAATCTTGCTCTTGGTCAAATTGAATAATTGATAGTAATAGATGGTAGGTGGTGGTACTGTCCCGGACGAGTTCCTTCGCAAAGTGCTCTACTGTTACGAAACATGACATTTGACCTATGGAAGAGCATTTACATCAGGTTTGAAACTATCCAACACCGGCAGGGTAATTTCGTAACACACTACAGTAGCAATGGGTTTCATTTGGCTGTTCAACGACATTATTTGCGTTTATGAGTAGACAAAATTTTCGAACATATTATAAAGCAATGGATTAGCAATATCCATTAAAATTATACAGATTGTGATTGATAGTTTGTTACGCAATAATGGTGCAGTTTATTTAACCCCAGTTTTAAATCTATCCAACACCAGTTTTAATCCTATTTAACCCCAGTTTTAATCCTATCCAACACCAGTTTTAATCTTATTTAACCCCAGTTTTAAACCTATCGAACACCAGTTTTAATATTATTTAACGCCAGTTTTAAACCTATCCAACACCAGTTTTAATCTTATTTAAATCCAGTTTTAAACCTATCCAACACCAGTTTTAATCCTATTTAACCCCAGTTTTAATCCTATCCAACACCAGTTTTAATCCTATTTAACCCCAGTTTTAATCCTATCCAACACCAGTTTTAATCCTATTTAACCCCAGTTTTAATCCTATCCAAGACCAGTTTTAATCCTGTTTAACCACAGTTTTAGATCTGTCCAACACCATTGTTAATCCTATTCTACCTCAGTTTTAATGCTTTTTTTTATAATAATCAGGTTGGGCCACACGCTGCGCTTTGAAGAGAAAGGTCCATTGCTAGCGAAGGATGCATCCACTAAAGGAGACGACTGGTTCGACATCTACGACCCACGGAACCCCATCAACAAGAGAAAGAGGGAGAAATCTGATAAGAAACAAAAGAAATAAAGGATATTTGTTAGTACATGTTTTGTTTTTATTAAATAGCCTTCATCTAAACTTAACGTAACATAACTTCACGCTAGCGGAGTAATTTTGCATCCAGTCTGGGCCTCAAGTCTGCTATTACAATAGTGTCAGAATGGTCTATCATTGATTTCATAATTGTTGATTTTGACAAGTTTGGTAATCTACTATTCTATTCTATTTTTATTATATGGCAATTAAAGCCGATGTCGACTATTCTGCCAATGTCTAAAGTGAGCTGGAAAAACAAGTGTGTGAGAGAGAAAAATTAAAAAAAAGAAATAAAGGATTTGAATGAATAAAAATATTTAGTTGATCCAGTTGATACAATGTAGATCTTGCTGGATTAGTGCGGAACTAAAACAAACAAAAAATATAAATAAATAAATATTATAATTGTTAAAACGTAAAATACACGCATACCACACCCAAACATACAGAATAATTTATAATTTTATGTTATTGTGGCGGATGAAGGTCATCATCGCCACAAGCAGATCTGGAGAGGAGTATGTTAATAAAGACGGGAAATTAGTCGGAAGGGGGATCTTAAATTTTGGAAGGCGCCTATATAAATCTAAAGTTGGAACGTTGTTCGAGCATTCAAAGAAGATGTGGTCCAGAGTGCCCTCTTCCAACCCACACTCACAGAGAGAGGAGTCTCGAACACGAATCTTTTGCAAAAACACAGGAGTACAACAAAAACCTAAGCGAATTCTACAAAGGGTAGAAATAATTGTTTTGGAGGCTTTTTTGAAGACATAGAACCAAGGTTTTGATTTTATTAAAGGTTGTACTGCATAGTAAAATCTGCCCTTTTTCCTTCCAGTGGTATTCCACTGTTCCTGCCATGAGGATTGTAGCTTAGCTTTTGGGAGGTTCACCAAGTCATACCCCTGGTGAGTGTTGTAGGTGAGATCAGCTGTTGCTGAAGAGCAAGCATCTTTGGCCAAAGCATCAACACACTCATTACCCTTAATGCCACAATGACTAGGTATCCAAACTAACTGAACTTCTTTTTGACTACTAGCACAAGAAAATAAAGATTTTTTAATTTTTAGAACAAGTGAACTAAGCAATTTGCTTTTGAAAGGGTTTTGTAATAGGGCTTGCAGACAGCTAAAAGAGTCAGTGAAAATAATGGCTTTGTCAATATTGTGATGTGACTCTATGAAAAGACAGGCCTCCAATAAAGCCACACACTCGCCCGTGAACACAGAAGACTCCTCAGGGCATTTGTACTGTAAAATAATTCTGGAGCTTTGGTAATAAACTGCAGCGCCAGTGTTACTGAAATCATTAAATTTTGAAGCATCTGTAAAAAATTTTTTAAACCCGGTCCATCGTTCTCCCACCGCCGCATTGAAGGCTGAATTCGCTGAAGGGGACTTTTTGGAAATACCGATGTCAAAGAAAATTTTTGGGGTGAAACATAAGACTTCATAGGGAAAATTAAAACGAGGTAAACGGGGAAACTGTTCTACTGGACATCCTAAATTATGAATTTGACGAAATGCTTTAATGATTAAGGGAGTTTCTTTGTTTTTCCAGAAATTTGAGCTTCTACATAAGGCATCTAACTCATTCAATCTTGCTAAAAGGGGATGGGAAGATCTAGATATTAATCTAGCCAGAAAACGGGAGGCCAGATACTGACGTCTCAAGGCCAGGGGAGGTTCAGCACACTCAACCTGCAATGCATTAATGGGAGAAGATTTCATGCAACCAGAGATGATCCGAAGACATTTTGACTGAATCCTATCCAGCCCAGCCAAAGCACCCTTGTTGCATGGAATTAAATGGAACGTACCGTATTCTAAAACACTACGAATTAAAGCGTTATAGACCAATTTCATAGTGAAGGGAGGGGCACCCCACCAGACACCCGCGAGGGCTTTTAAAATCGAAACAACTTTTTCACATTTTTGAATTAATAAATTAATATGATGCTTACCATTTAATTTTGAGTCTAGAAAAACGCCTAAAAAATTTACTTTGTTAACTAACGGAATATCGTGGCCCGAAATGTTCACTGAGATGTGAGGGATCAATCGTTTACGAGAGAAAATTACTGCCGAACTTTTTGGTGCGGATAATAACATACCATGGCTTAAAAGCCACTGGTTCAGAGACTCCAGAGAGAGGCATAGAGATGACGCAGCGTCTATGATGGAGGAATCTGTCACATACAAAACTAAGTCGTCGGCGTATTGGAGGATGTGACAGTTATTATTTAGGCAGGAGCCAATGTCCACTGTATATAAGTTATAAAGAAGGGGACTAAGTACGGAGCCTTGCGGGAGTCCCTTCCAAGTCTGCCTCTCATCAAAATCCTCGCCCTGGACCCTCAGAACCAAAGAACGAGACAAGAGAAGAGCACAGATGCATTCGATCATCTTAACCGGGAGACTCAGCTGGTGCAGTTTCTGCCTGAGTATGGGAAGAAGAACGTTATCGTATGCAGAGGATATGTCTAGGAAGGCGGCAACAACGGATTCATTTTTGGAAAACGCTAAGCGAATATCCGCAACTAAAACGCCAACACTATCCATAGTGCCGAGCCCTTTCCTGAAACCAAATTGGTAATTCGGCAGCAAATCTCTCGATTCGACTATCCATTCAAGGCGATTCTTAATAAGGTGTTCCAATAGTTTGGCCAAGACTGAGGACAGAGCAATTGGTCTAAGGCCGTTCGGATCATCTACATGTTTGCCTGGCTTCAGTATCGGAATGATAATTTGTAACTTCCACTGGTCTGGAACCCAACCATTACTGTAACAAAAATTAATGATGTCAAGGAAGTAGTGTTTAGCCTTGTCTCCAGAGTGAACTATAAAAGAATATGGCACACCGTCAATACCAGGGGCTGAGTCCCGAACATGACTGAGTACCACATTCAATTCTTTCAAAGTAAATGGCAGATCAAAAGGATCCTCTGAAACACTTTGCAGGGACATGTTAATAGAACATTCAGAAGAGAGAGGAACATATGGTGGAGCAATTTTGTCAAAAAAAAGGTCAGCTGTTTCCCTAGTGATTGGTGAAGAGACTGATGGAGAGCACCCACGTCTAAACCTGTTGATGCTTTTCCAAACTAACGACACTGGAGTAGAGGGAGATAAGGAGGTACAGAACTTAACCCAACCCACACGTTTTTTCTTGCGAAGGTGACGCTTGGATCTAGCATTTATCCGCAAATACGTCAATAGGTTTTCGGTGCTCATATCTGCATTATAACACTGCTCTGCCTCATTTCTATCCCTGACTGCCGAAGTGCATTCTGGATCCCACCATGGGGGAGAAGGTATTTTGTCTCGGGCACTGTTTTTCAGCGGAAAGCAGGAATCTGCACTGGAAGTAATGGCTGTAACAAATCCCTCATAACAGCTTATGGCATGGCAGTAACCAGAAGTATCTAATAAACTTGAATTTAAATTTGGAAGAACATCAATTTTGCCCTCCAATAATGATACAAATTTTGTCCAATCTGGATTGGACAGGTTATATTTCAAGAGTGGAGGGGAAGTTTTCTCTAAATAAGTCTTATTAATCAAAGATATGATAATAGGGTAATGGTCACTACCATGCGACAAGGTCGTACATTCCCATTGGGTCGAAGATGCCAATTCAACCGAACAAAAAGTTAAATCCACACAACTTTTTTGTTGACCAGGAGGAGATCTGCGAGTTGGGCAACCATTATTAAGAATGCAGAGATCCAGATCGTCCAAGATCTCAACCAAAGCTACACCAAAGGCATCACAGCGTTCAGACCCCCATCTGTAATGGTGGCAGTTAAAATCACCCATGACCAAAATTGGTCCATGAATATTGGAAAAAGTGTTTTTTAAAATAGCCAAAAAATCGTGATGTGGATGAGCAATGTAAATCGAAAACACTGTAATGCCTTCCACCCTTCCTGCTACAATACTCATGTCACCTGTGAGCGAAGACAAGGGGAAGGGCAAAAGAGGGACCCGATTGTTAACTAGGAGAGCCGATCCTCCATAGCCATCAGATCTGTCACATCTGAGAATGTTAAAGTGTGGCATACGAAAGCTAAGACTTGGGGTGAGCCAAGTCTCAGCTATGGAACAAGCCAATGGCTTGTACTTATTTAAAAGGAATATGAGGTCGTGCTTTTTATGCCACACGCTCCTCATATTCCACTGTAGGAATACTTGGCGAGACGCCATTTTTAATTTGAAGAAGAAGTGAAATAAGTTGATCGGCAACGTTGGACGGTGATTGGGAAATAGCAGAAGAAGAAGAAATAATAGTAGGTATGAGTTTTATAAGGAGTTCAATAATGGAACCGGTTAATACCGGGTCCCGGTTGGGAGAAACATTATTGTGATTAAGAGCGCAGCCATTAGGCTGTGAAGGTAGGGGAGAACTGACTATCTGCTGATGAGCAACTTTGTCATATGATGGGGAAAGAGGGGCATGGGTCTTGGGTTTGAGTGTCACAGTTTTGCGGTAGGACTGAGAAATAGGGGTTTTGGCGATGTTGGCATAATTGCGGGAAGCTGTTGGGATAATCTTACTAGCCTCGGCATAAGGGATGGATTTCTCAGCCATGACCGTCTTAATAGCTTTCTGTCTACCATATTCGGGGCATGACCTGCTATTGGCGAAGTGATTCCCCGAACAAAGCACACAGAAGGCCTCGCCCTCAGAAATGTTGCAACCATCACCAGGGTGATCGTGGCCACATTTACTGCAGCGTGGTTTAGACCTGCATGTATTCGCCACATGCCCAAATCTGCAACACTTGCGGCATTGAATTGTCGGGTATACGTACTACTCAACAGGGAGGGATGTGTAACAACAGTAAATCCTATTTGGTAAAACTTGTCCGTCAAATGTCAGAACACATGTCTCAGTGGGTTTCCACTCATTAACCCCGTCTCGTTGAGTTTTCCTATTAATACGACGGACTTTCAGTATTTGCCCACAGCCTGAGGGCACAGTCAAATAAGTGATAGCTTCTTCTTCCGTAATATCTGAGGGAACACCGGTAACAACGCCCATCCGTGTGATATTAAATGTAGGGATTGATGCGGTATAACTATATTTGGACAACAGACTGTTTACCAGGAAAGAGTTAGCGTCCTGGGGGGAAGCAAACTCCACCGAGACACGGTTTCTACCGACTCTGTTAACACCACCACAAACAATGTTTGCAATGTTGTTATTCAAAAGGAATTTACCGAAATTTACAGGATGTAGGGTGGTGCCAGCATTTGGTTGATTCTCAATACGAGAAACGTGGACAATATAAGGTACCTTATCCATTACGGAGTACTTATTCCGACCAATTTGGGTTTTTGGTTGTTTGCTTGGAGGGGTTGGTGTCAATATTTCTTCGCTAACAGGACGTTTGCGTGAATTTTGTTGGGATTGTGTTACATCCATCTCTGTAACGCTACAAACAACATCCGCGAATTGAGACAATGGATTCGGAGAGAAGGGTGAAAAAGGAGTTGAAGGATCTGGGGGGTCAGGATCAGGGGGTTTATTCTCATCCATCCTGGATAAAAAGAGATTTAAAACAAGACAGTCACAATACAAACCTAGTTACAAACACAAGAACGACACACTTAAACAAGAACAAGTCGAAAAAGTATCAACAATAACACAAAAATAGCTAAAAATTCTAATCACACGTGCTATCCAAGAACACCGTGGCGAGAATCCTCGGTAATCTACTAATATAATCGCGTCATTATGACTTTCCAATGGTCAACCACTGACACTTCATTGAAAGAAATGGCATAAATTAATGGCAATCTCGTACATAATGACAAATGAATAAATGTAATGTTTATTGCTATTTACGAACTTCTTACTACTTCAGATTGCAAATACTAATACGTAATATGTAAAAATATATATTAAATGAAATCTAGCATGAAATTTTGTAGTAGTTTTTCTCAGAACATTGACCGACCAATGATCGACCATTATGAATTTAGCAGATTACGAACTTTTAGCAAAATGACAATGGGATCGTATTGGAATGACGAATTCATAAAAATAGCAGACTTGGGCCCCTGGACTCCAGACTACCCCAGTCTACCAGTCCTCCAGTCTGGTCTGGACTCTTAATGAACCAACGACCGTCTTTTAAGGTCGTTGGTCCATTTAGAGTCCCACGCTACGCGCAATCTCAATAATGATGTACTAATAAGACAGTAATTGAGTGTACACTCTTATTTAAGAATGCGGCGAAATAGACAACTAACTTGAAATGTACCGGATTTGACAGTTGTTTGACATTTACCTTGACAAGCAGCGCCACCGTGACATGCAAAAATATTTTTGTCAGTAGTTTATAGGCTAGCATAATTACGTTTTTTTTTTGTCATGCCTAAAGCCCTTATTAGATGATATTCTAAAAAGAGGTTGATGACTTAAGAACTTACTAGCAGCGCCCCGCAGATTCACCCGCGTTAGTTTCGATCCCGTGGGAATATGACTGACTGACTATGCCGGAGGTCGTGGGTTCGATTCCCACCCAGGACAAGTGTTTGTGTAATAAGCACGATCATTTGTTCTGTGTCTGGGTGTAATTTATCTATAATATTTATGTATTTAGAAATATATAAGTATGTTTATCAGTTGTCTAGTACCCATAACACAAGCTCTGCTTAGCTTGGGACTAGATGGCGTTGTGTGATAGTTGTGGAATATTATTATTATTATTATTAATATCGGGATAAAAAGTATCCTATGTGTTAATTCTGGTTATACACTATCTGTGTGCCAAATTTCATCCAAATCCGTTCAACGGTTTACTCGTGATTGAGTAACAAACATCCAAACATCTTCACAAACTTTCACATTTATAATAGGTATTGGTAGGATTTGTAAATAAGTCAAGTGTGTAGTACTCCCAACGGGCGTGCGTGTATGACCAGTAGGCCAATTCTGCTAATTTAAAACGTTCAAAATCTAGTCGCAGTCTCATCTCAGCGACAAACAAATGTCAAAAACTTGTCAAAATGTAGGGAAAATTGTAGTATTTTTGACAGATTGAGACTGAGATCAGACTGTGAACGTTCTTAAAAATTACGAGAATTGCCCCTCTGATGTATGAACGTAAACGAAGCAAAAGGAGTTTATAAGGATCGTAGCAGATGGCGTTCTGTAGTTTCTGCCTATCCCCATGGGAAGACGGCGTGAGATTATACAAGGTGGCGCAAAATGAATCATCCAATTTTGTTTCTTGAATAACTTTTTTACTAAATAAAAAAAAAAAAAATATTGAGTGATGGAAATCTTTATTTGGTCCTTTACAATTTTTTCTGTTAGGTGGAAAATATGATATCCGTCAAGTGGCTGTCGCCAGTGTCGATACAAATTTGTGCCCGTTTTTATCGCATTTTCTATGACTTTCCGCAAGATTTCCAGTGATACCTAACTGTTCGCATGTCTGTCGAATATTCTCCTTAAGGGCTGCGATTGTCTGAGGCTTGTGGCATAAACCCGCGATTTCAAGTAGCCCCAAAGAAATAAGTCTGGGATGGTTAAATCAGGCGATCTTGCTGGCCATGCCAAATCGCCAAAATTACGCGGAGATTACGCGACCAGAAAACGCTTATTCCACGCTCTTGCAGAGTATAAGCGCTCCATTGCTTGCACAGATTGCTTGTCTGTTTGTATACTGTAGCTGTCTAGTTCACAAATGTTAAATATGATTGACGTACGACGCCATTTGCAAAAATTATAACATCTCCCGATAGGGTGATTAATTTTATTTTGGGCCACCTTGTATGTTATGTGTATATAGGATAATGACTTCTTGATTTCCGCCTCCTTGGAGTCAATACCTTTTTAAATTAGGCTCTTCATGAAAAAATCTGCTACAGTTAAATTTAACGCATCGTTAACTCTAAACGCCTTGTTACGGACATAGGTTATAATCTGTGGTGTTTTGTTATCTGTGGTAACATCGGACAATGGTCAGTTTTGGCTGTATGGTGATTTGTCTTTGCTGTGGCGCGAAATTGTTTTTTGAATGATAAATGATTTTATTAGGTACTGTAAGTAGGTTTGTACAAACACGTTTACACGTCAATCATACCTATTATAAAAACCAGATGAGGTCGGCGTTAGCTATCTGACTACTCTGAGAAGAAAGGCTGAAACAAACTCAGAGGTCTCAGATCAGATCATACGAAGATCAATAGATTGATGTCTGAAATGGTCTTTTGAGGAAAGAACCACACAGATTGAGTGGGCTTGTACAGTCAGTGCACGCATTTGTCATTAATTGTGTAGCTCAGGGAGCTCAAAGGACATTTGGGTATGCCGCATAAAGTACTGGAACTGCCAGACCATGACTAAAATTAAAACTAACTGAGAAAATAAAAAAAATATAAACAATGACCCACATAGTCTTCACATTCACAATAATTAAAATACTTTACAAGTAAATATTAATTTCATTGTATGTATAAAATCCGGAAATAATATTGTTTAGTTAGATCACAGGTTTTCAAACTTATTTGTCCAGCCCACTTTGAGAATGGCCCCGATTCTGTTGTTCACCAACTAAATTAAATTTAAGTTCAGTGCATCCTTTTCTTTCTATTTCATTAGTTTAGTCCTGTCAAATTAGATAATCCATAGACAAGTTTAGACGTGACTAAAAAATTGGCTACTAAAAATACGTCAATTTACGTCAGGCGCTGACTAATTTGACAGGACTAAACTAATATTTATCTTCTGTCCTTTTCTTAGTGAAATAGAAAGAAAAAGATGCACTGAACTTAAATTTAGTTTAGTTTGTGAACAACAGAATCGGGGCCAATTTATTTAATCAATTTTAAACTTTATCGCTAAAGCATAAGGTTCAAAGTTAATTGGGAAAATTTGACAGTTTCGGGTAACTTGATGTGCTAGCGAATTGATTGATTGATTTTTTTAAATTGATTGGTTATTGAATTGATTTAATGGACTCTGGTTCTTCGTCGAATATCCTCGTTCCCCTAACCCTTTACCTGACCTGAGAATCTAATCCAGAACCTCATGCCCAGCAGTAGCGCTTGCTGGTCTTGCTACCACTATACCAACTGGGCAGTCTTCACATAAATATACGCATTTAAAACACCTCGCAAACTACACGTTTCCTGATCGCAAAATTGATAAGAAAAACATCGTTCCTTCATAAAGACATACAATTATACAAGATATAAGTCGTTGACCTAAGATTTTATTACCATTTGTACTTCACGCCTTTGTTCTGAATGGAACAAGCAGATGCTGTGCCGTTATCTGTTATAAATCGTTAATGTGAAAACATACCACTGGTTTTACGGTTATAACTCTGTAATGATGAATTTAAGATCTTTCTAAAAAGTTCCGGTTTTTTAAGCTGGTTTAAGCAATATAGGAATACTAGCTTTTGTTCGTGGCTTCGTTCGTGTGAAGGTTGTTTTTTTAGCTTATACAGGGTGAAATTTTAATCACCATTTTCCTCCTAAGGGGTCATTGTATTCATCATTATGAACAACTTTTACTATGGGACCTAACCTGAAATCGTGAAAAAAGAATCGATGTTCCCTACATTTATCGCATAAGGTGCAGCGCAGACGACAGACTATCCGTGACGCACTTTTTAGTCTGTGAAAATAGAACCTATGCAATTATATGCAGTAACGCACACGACGCGCAAAAAGTCCGGTGCACTAAAAATCCGTGTAATTCGGGCACTTCGGGACACTATGATACTTCTAAGGCAGAATATCATGATAGACATTTAAAAAGACAGACAGTGCCGACAGAATGATCGAAGATGTGCGTCGTGTGCGTTGAGTCTGAAAAATCCGCGACCGACTTTTTGCGCGCCATGCAGACTTTTTGTGCGCCGCAGACTCGATCGCACAAAAAGTGTGCCGTCTGCGCTGCACCTAACTCGTCAAAATGCAGGGAACAGCAGATTTTTTTTGTTGTTCATAATCATGAGCACAATGACTCCTAATAGGAAAACGGTGATTAAAATTTTAACCTGTATCATGTCCCAGTGCTGGGCAAAGGCTTCCCCTTCTTCCTTCCAAACTTCCCTGTCTTGCGTGCAATCTCTGGCCATGTTGACTCTGCAAACCTTATCAGATCGTTATACCACCTTCCCCGTGGTCTACCTCAACGGCGATGTCCTCCCGCAGACGTCCAGCGAGTGACGATCTTCGCCCATTTCTCCGGGTGCATTCGCGCGACGTGTTCGGCTCACTCCCACTTTAGCCTGGCTGATTTTTCTCCAACATCTGCTGCTTGAGTTATGGAGCGCAGCGTGGTGTTTCTAACTCAGTCTTTACGCTTGACTTCTATTATGCGCTCCATTACCCGTTGGCAAATCTTGGGTTTGGAAATGATCTAGTAATTATTACCATTGTCTGTCATGGGCTACCTGTGTGCCAAATTTCAAGGAAATCCGTTCAGCCGTCAAGCCGTGAAATGGTAAAAGACAAACAGTTACTTTTGCATTAAGGCTGTGTCCCCAGTAGGCAAACTGTTAGCAGCCGACTGAGTTTGCGGCGTATCTGTTTAGTACGCCCTTTCATATATTTGAAATGGAGTGTCCACAGTTTGCTAGTTTTGCGCTCACTTTACGCAGTTGCGCTTACAGCGTTGGCTGCTAACAGTTTACCTACTGGGGACACAGCCTAATTATTTTAGTATGGTATAGATAATTTGGGAGCAGCGATGACGCAGTGGTAACGGCTCCGGTTTACAAGTTGTAGGCTCAAACCCAGCCAGCCAGCTTTACTTTGTGTAAATAATTTCATCACCACTGCTCTCAAAACGGTGAAGGAAAACAACGTGAGGAAACCGGCATGTCCTAGAACAAATTCGAAGACATTTGTCATCTATCAACCCACACTGGGCCCGCGTGGAAGATTATAGTCCACTCCCTCTTGCTTGCAAGTGGCTTGTAAGTGTACCAGAAGTGGGAACATTATAGGCTGATTATGATCTAAATAATTTGGGGTACCTAGACAAATATGTCTAGGTTAGCAATAAACTAGCAATAAACTAGCACTAGGGCAATAAACTAGTTGCTAGGCAATAGCCTAGCAACTAGTTTGTGGTTTCATAGGCAGTCGCTCCGTGAAAAATACTGGTGTTCAGCTAAATCCAGGTAGACTGAAAGCCGATCCTAACATAGTTGGGGAATGGATAGGTTGATGATGGTTGAGGTAGACGCGTTTGATAGATTATCCTAATTATGGATTGTAACAAATATCTCTTGGTATGTCTGTAGACTAGTTAGAATATTAAGGAATAAATATATCAAACCATTGAATATATTCCAAACGGATATCCACCTTTTATGTCGTTGATATTTTGGATGAGGGTAGATAGAAACGTCGAAGTTGTTTGTTCATGACTATAAAAGGGGGAGGTCAGAGTGGCAGAGGACATTCTTGTTCGAGACGTCAACCAGAACGGAGCTCCGGCCTATGTTCAGTTGATTAGTATTAGTGACGTTATTATGTGGAATAGATCGACCAGATGTCATGTAAGTTAATTGATATTATTATAACTATGGTGTTCTGTATATTTTATATTATGGCCAATATATGGTAATGTGAGAAATGTTGATATATTACTTTAAGATTGTTTCCAAGGAGTTTCTTGTCCTTCTTCTCCTTGATGACCTAGATTTGGAACGGACGACTAGCTTTCTGATTATTTACTGACAAGCCTAAATTGAAAATAAATGCCTAGCTTGTCTTTCTGTGCTTTAATTCATAAAACCCTTTCCCTGAAAACCAAAGAACATACATACACATATAACACAATAAATAACTATAGAGACATTCCTCCATTCATAGGTTATTATTTGGGTGATATATGTATATATATAGTTATAGTTATATTTTATACTGCTCTATATAACACGTTCTTGAATGGAGACTGCGACTCGCCAAACGTAGTAAGACACCTTTTTTTGTTCCGGGGTCGAATATATCCTCATCGATGACCTCCGCCCTGGGGCGGTCGGAGAGTTCTGTCAGACTCTTACTGGCTAAAAACCACCCCGGTGTTACCTTCCCTCACTTGGATCGGGCATCGTGGGAACTTGTGTGTATTGAGTACTAGCTGCGCGCCGCGGTTTCAACCGCCTAAGTTTCGATCCCGTGGGAATATCGGGATAAAAACTATCCTATGTCCTTTTCCGGGACTCAAATTATCTCTATACCAAATTTCATGTAAATCGGTTCAGCGGTTTAAGCGTAAAGAGGTAACAGACAGACAGACACACACACTTTCGCATTTATAATATTAGTATGGATAACGTTGTATTATTTTACGCCCCCACAATTGTGTTGACACACATCACAATACTAAAAATATTTACACACATCACAATACTACTAATAATAATTTAAGAAAATATCTTGAATCCTGGTATTTACATTTTGGAGGTTTTAAATGACGTCCATGTTTAATTTAAGGACTTAGTTCAGTTTAATTTCTTTAAAAGCATAAAACATCGGTCATTGACTGTAGGAAGTGATCCTGGCTATCTTCAAAGTGATCAGAGCGGTCAGAGTTAACAAGCCAGTAAGCCAGAATAGTGCTGCGACGTTATTATCGATAAATTAATACAACACAACATTCAGTTTCGGCAAACTTAAATCTTGTACTCCCTGCAGAGATAGACGAGGCTTCTTTTATGTTCCGAAAACCAAAGGGAAGTCGGAAGTGTTTGTGTGTGCTACGATACTACCTTCTATATAAGAGAATTAAAGCTTTGCTAGCATCAGTTTAAAGCCATAACATCGACATGATGCCAGCTTTCTACCATCGAATCCCCACATCACTACCGAACATATTATTAATTTAATAATAAATTGGCGTTGCTCGTCTGCTGATTACACGATAAGGACTTTGCTAATTATCTCATTCATTGTTGTGTGTGGCTTTTAGGTGAGGAGTTAGTGTGGATCAGTATGAGTCATGGTTTTAGTTAAGACTAGTTGAAGATCCCGACTTTTCGTATTTTTGTTAGAATTAATCTGCCTACCCTTTTCAGAATGGGACTTGTGGCTAAGTAATAATAACCGCACGGTTCGATCGATCAGGTTAAGCTACGCTTGCCACGGTTGGTCCGAGGATGGGTGACCATCTTTACATATCAAGACCCCTCAGTGCCTCGGAAAGCACGTTAAAAGCCGTTGGTCCCGGCTGTCATTCATGGATCTTTGACAGTCTTTAAGAAGACTCTTGCAAAATGTAATAAATAAAAGAACAGTCATATCCACACATTTCTTTCGACCACATACTGCTGAAATTCGTACATTAAACCAGTCGGTTTCCACTTTTGTTCAGTATTACATTTTCTAGCCAAAATCTTTCGTGGGATAGTTCAGGTACTTACTTAGGCTAGATTGCTCGTTTAGATCTGTCTTTCGAATAGATTAACTAAGCCGTTAGTTAAGACGACGCCGACCGCACAATGGGGCCCTCATCGTTTATTTGGTTATTTCATACAATTTATAATGAAAATACAGAAAATAAGCACGTTAAGTTGTGCTTCACAAGATTATACTTTAATATTATTAGAAACGGTAGTTTTATATTGTTTAGTTTTATTATAATCCTTAAAACGGATAACAGTGGTCACTATATTCCGTTTTACAAACAACAAACAACTAATCGATAAACCCAAATTAACCCAATAGCATTTTGACAGGCCTGAGGATTGAACCTAGGACCCCATTCAGTAGTTGCGCTTGCACTTGTCCAACGAGTCACTGGAAAAAACGTGGTGATCAGCTCATTTCAGAATTGAATAGAAAACTCTTTATGTTAATCTTATAGGTAACTTATACTCCATTCACAACAAGATTACACGTTTAAACAAGCCTTATTTACCTGTTCAATCGATTTTGACTTCTATTCCATAGGCATAAGGATGGTATTAAAAGCAGTAAACAGTTGTTATTGTAAGCACTTTTTTTGCTTTTAATGCCATCCTTATGCATACGGAATAGAAGTCAAAATCGGTTGAACAAGCTGTAAAAAAGGTTTGTTTAAATGTCTAATCTTATTGTAAATGGAGTATAGGTAGGTAGGAGTGCAGTGGTGGCCTGTAGGTCACAGGTTCTAACCCAGACAGACACTTTACTCTGTGTAAATAATTTCATCACCACTGCTCTCAAAACGGTGAAGGAAAACATCGTGAGGAATCCGGCATGTCCTAGAACCAAAAAATTCGAAGACATGTGACATTCAACAACCCGCACTGGACCCGCGTGGTAGATTACGGCCCACTCAATCTCGAAGAGAGGTGGCCTTGTGTCCCAGCAGTGGGAACATTATAAACTCATTATGCTGTGCTATAAAATAAAAGGTATAACATAATTAACGCAAGACCTCATACACCCCAATAATTAGAGTAGTGAGTTAAAGGCCTATACTACCTCAAATGGCTTAGCATGATCCTCCGTTATGTCGAAAATACTGCAGCATTAATTTTGAAATAAATATACGGTAAAGTTGAGGATTAATGCTAGGTCTTATGTTAGACGAAAACACGATTTCATAAAATTTTCTCGATAGAAAAAAATCCAAAGTTACCTCCAAATCGAACAATAAACCGCTGGTATTCAAAAAATACTTCAAATTAGGTCATGAAACTTTGTATACTAACTGAACTAACTATAAAGCAGGTCTTATGTTATTTACTTTTTTTTAATTACCATTATTTTCACCGTAAAAAGCAAATACCTAAACTATTGGCGCTGCCTGCCGCCTAGCACCGCACTCTGTCTCCCTCTCACTCAGTCCGCAAGCAGTATCGTGCGAGCGAGATAAAGAGTGAATTTTAGCTGAGGTAGTGTAGCCTCTTAAAAGCATAATGCAATGACCAAAACTTATTTTTTTTAAAGCTTGCTATTTTTATCAAGAAAATCGTGGCTAGCATTACTTTAAGCATTTAAAATTGAGTCTTATTGTCTTGAAATAAGATTTAATTTTATTTGGCTCAATCGGCGGTTAGTATGAAAAAATACCAACTAAAGTTACTGAAATCGATTCTGTAGTCAATTATGAACAAACTACTTTCAGGACTTGCGTTTATTTTGTTACACCTTGTATAAGTAAATAACACATATAATATATTAAATGTAGAAATGTAACATATGGCGAGACGCTCTCAGGTCCTACCGCTAAAAGCGATCTTTTATAGACAATTTTTAAGAAAAAACACCCCTTTTTTGCTGATGCTTTTTAATCGCACAACTGTACTCTTTCACAATCCGTCAACGACTGACGGACTGACTTGCACTACACAGTTTACCATTTTAAAACGACATTTGCCCCACCCGGAAATATCGTTAACATCTTAACCGTTATTTCCAAGTGTTGCCAAATTAGAATAATACATTTAGTTGCCATAGTGGAAATACATTTGAAAAGTTTGTTAGAATATTATTAATTTGTACTTTGACAGTGATGCCACAGTGGATATTATAATGCGGTATTTAAGATAATGCATGTTTTTAAAAAAATTTAATCAATGAAATCAAGACACAATCTTTGGATGGATTTTAAAGGGAGGAAAGTTTTCCTTCTTTGTTCCTATTGCTTGAGAAAAGGCCTTTGCATTTCAGACAGTTAAAGGCTAATATTAGTCATAACATCGTTTGATATATGTAGGTATATGTTTCTTTGTCCATCAAATACTCGGAAACCACTGAACCGATTTCAATGAAACTTTTTTGTGAGCATACCTACAAATCAAGTTCTGCTACACAACGCAAAAAAAAAACAGAACATAATTTTCAACGAAGCAATTAAAAAATACAAAAAACCGTTCTTGGGTTTGTTATAACGAGCGAAAAGTTACAGTTATTCAGATATTCTCACATTACTCTTTAATAGAAAACAAAGCAGCTTGTAATTCGCGGGATTCTCATGGAATTCGTGAAATCATTCTCTTGTATAACGTGCAATCATTTGATATGGATCCTAGATAACGGGGAAAAAAATATCGGTAGGTTGTAGCTGTTTTGGGTGGTGTTGGGTTCCTTAAGATAAGATTTTTTTTCAGGTTCAAAGGTTGGGTTAAGTTTTTCTCAGCGACATTAGGGGAACCGCCACACGTCATGAAAAGCCAAATCCAAATGCTGATCACCACTGCCAGCTGACTCTGACTATATATTGGCGATTTCAGACCATTAAAAGCCAGTCTTCTGCACAATGTCTGATGTTTTCAGACATAAAGGCATCCTTGGGCTTTAAACATGAACTTGTGGAAGCCCCGAGTATGAAATTCAAGTACATATCTCCAAAAACATTGTTCGCATGGAACTGCAAAATATTTTTTGCTCAAATTAATAGTTTGGTAGGTACGTGGACTATCATTCATTATATTGTGCGTGTAACACGTTGAAGTATGTTAAAAATACCTTTGCTTTAATTGGTTTTAAGTTTTAGAACAAAAGCTTTCCACTTATTTTGTGGCTGACTAAAACAACATAATGAATATTAAAGACTCAAACTCAAACTCAAACTCAAAGCATTTATTTCAATTAAACCATTTACAGGCACTTTTGAATTGTCAAGAAGTCGGTCAGTCAGGAAAAAATGAAGCTAGTTGCCCATTCCAAAGCGTAGTAGGTACCTATGGAGAAGAACGGGCAAGAAACTCCATGGACACTCTTTTTAAATAATATTTTTACAAAATTATTAGTTACATCATATGTTGAATTTATAAATATGTGAGAACGATGTAAAAAATAAATAAAAATCAAGTACGCGTTAAAAGTGTCCAGAGTACAGCAATTAGTAACAAAATAACAATCCAAAAATAAAATAATTAAAAATAAGCCGTGGCAGCTAAAAGATGACCAGCCCCAACTGACGGCGCCCGTTCACGAATATGACGCATGGATCAGCACCATCCAGCTCAACCATTTTGTAGGGAACCGAATGATCCAACACACACGCCACCGTCAGCGAGACACTTGAGCGAGCATGACATAAAGCCGCCAGGGCACATTCTAGTCAATGAAAAACATATTACCCGGTAAATGGTAGCTCAATAGTACATAGAACTCACATCTGTGCTATGCAGTTATACAATACAAAGGAAATTGAGTTTATACTATGCAAAGATAGTCTTACAATCTTCAGCAGCTCCAACAGTATTTTCAAGTGTTAATCAATTAGTTGTGGTTGTGGAGCAGGACCAGCATTGAGCCAGGCATTTTTATCAGCGATGTAATCTCCTAACTTATAATATGCCTGCCTACATAGTGTGCGTTTTATACATGACTTGAATTTTGTCTCATTCAGTTGAAGAATGTGGGGAGGTATTTTATTATAACATTTTAAACAGTACCCCATAAAAGATGAGTCTACTTTTGCTAGTCTGAAACCTGGTTGAACTAAAAGGTCCCTATTTCTAGTACTATAATTATGTCTTTCACCTCTTTTGCTAAAAAGATGTAAATTTTTCCTTACATACATGATGTTTTCGTAGATATATTGACAAGGCACCGTCATGATGTTAATATCCTTAAACAGTTCCCTTAGAGAATCGCGCTTGCGGAGATTATATATGGCTCTGATGGCTCTTTTCTGCAGAATAAAAATAGAATCGATGTCTGCTGCCCGTCCCCAAAGTAAAATACCGTAAGACATGATACTATGAAAGTAACTAAAATAGACTAGTCTCGCGGTACCTACATCAGTAAATTGACGGATTTTTCTGACAGCATAAGCTGCCGAACTGAGCCGACCTGCAAGAGATGTTAAATGAGGACCCCATTGTAGCCTTGAGTCGAGCGTGATCCCTAGGAAAACTGTTTTTTCGACGAATTCAAGTTTCTCCTGATTCAATATTATCTCACAATCACTACTCTTGACATTTGGTAAAGAAAATCTTATGCACTTAGTTTTTTTCCCATTTAATACTAAATTATTAGCAGTGAACCAATTTTGGACCTGCAGTAGGGCGTTATTTACGTCGTCAAAATTTGTAGCACGTCTATTTACCTTAAAAATTAAGGAAGTGTCATCAGCAAATAACACCATTTGTGGTTGATTTTTTAAGAGCTAAAGATATAGAAAAAAATAACTTTAAAAACTAAGACCCGGCTACTGAAAAGGATGAAACAAGAAAGTTCCTTCCCGTGGTCGCATATGCTCAATGCTCATAAGAGGGTGAAATGAGGGGTTGCATTTTCGGTCCATCATTTCCAACCTCCACGCGGGCGAAGCAGCGGGCAAAAGCTATTATGTGTAATAGTGTCAATCCCTGGCTTCGGGTGGTATGACAGCTCACTTAAACTAGGTTTTCATGGTGAGGTTTTACAGAATAGACCGACTGATTATGGTCTACTTTGCGTACCAAACCACATTTGTTTAGACCAGCTCAAGATGTTACCACCGACGCGACGTGCCATCGACTGTACCTAGGTAGAATGTCAATGTGAAAGTCTTGTGGATGAAAAGCTTTTTGTTAAAAAACATATAATGAAGAAGAGAAATTAATACTTAAACAAAAGCTTCTAAACACAAAGGATTCTTAACGAACATGAGACAATTTTTTACATTTTATAAATAATGTTTACGATGTCATCAGTCTGTTGATTTCTTATAATCCATAGGGTGAATGCGCAGTGGTCGACCGAGAAATACAAATTTTCTTAGGTTCAATGGATTAGTAATATGCTTCAAAATGATTCAAATTGAGAATAATAGTGTGTTACGCAATCAGGGTGCTGGTCCTACCGAGAAACGAAGGGTCAAGTTTTTTAACTAAAATAATCAAGAGAGAACGTTACGTCCAACTAGGGAGTCGCAATCAACGCATGACGAAATAATTTTTAAATAAATCTTAGACTGGGTTTTTATCAAAATGGTAATAGATTTTTTTGTGATCACAGGACGTACAGTCGGCAAAGGAGATAATTATACAGGGTCGTCGAATATAGTTGAAGTTTATTAAGAAACCGATTGATGTTTTCGAATAAAATTTAATTTGACAAATGAAATGTTTGTTTTCTATAAATTTTATTCGAAACATCAATCGGTTTCTTACTAAACTTCAACTATATTCGACGACCCTGCATATTTATCTCCTTTGCTAACTGTACATATTTTCGTAGAGCTGTTTACCTATTTATTTTTATAATCTTAACGATTAAAAAGATAACTTTAATTTACATAGAGAAAACATTAACTAATTTTCTATGTCTTCCGTTTACTTGTGTTTATTTTATTATACAAGGTGTAACATAATTAATGCAAGACCTCATAGACCCCAATTAGAGTATTGAATTAAAAACATAACACAATGACCAAAACTTATTTTTTTTTTTAAACTTGCTATTTTTATTAAGAAAAACGTATTGACACTAGCATTACTTTATGCATTTAAAATTAAATCTGGAATTCTTATTTGGCTTATTTGCCGGTTAGTGTGAAAAAATACATAATTTTTGAAAAAATACCTATATTAAAAGTTACTGAAATTCATTCAGTAGTCAATTATGAACAAACTACTTTCAGGACTTGCGTTTATTCTGTTACACCTTGTATTAAACTTTATGGCGTGATAAAAATCACATAACATGACATCACGCCTATACTTCTGGAAGAGTTAAGTAGAGGTTTACTCAGAACAGCCTATCGATTCTGTAAAAATCTCACCGTGATAACGTAGGTGAAGTGAACTATCAATAGTATCAATCCCTAACATCAGGTGGAATGACAGCTCACTTCACCTTAGTTTTCACGGTGAGGTTTTTACAGAATAGCACTGCAGATGTCAGCACATTAAGCTACCCGAAACTGCCAAATTTTCCCAGCGTCCGTTATAGTTTCTTTTAGAATTAATCCGAACAACGGCTAATTTGTATTAATTTTGACAGGAATCTGACACAAAGCGGTGTTAAAGAGAAGATTGGCTATGAAATGTGGAATATTAAATATTTTTTATCAAAGTATGTTACGTTCCTATTTCTTTAGCTATGACGGCCAGACCGTGAACTCGCGTAGATTTTTTGTTTCAATTAATTATTCTATGCTGTGAGGAAATGTTTGTATGTTGTTATGAAACTAAGCTATTTATGCCTAGTTTCATATTATTTTAATGCATACTTATTATTTTATTTATACATTTATTTCAGGTATCAAGGCCCTATAAACACGTACAATACAATATTAATATAACTTGAAAATACTATAAATACATACAACGTTATAATTAGATACACTAAAAAACGAACGCACACGAAGTGTCTACGTCGTGTTTCGCTGACTGGTGTCATGTAGCCGGCCACGAAACCGGCGGTACACAACACCCTTCGGCCAGAAGTCTTCCTTGAGGAACTTCTCGAGATGATGTGTCGGAACACGCACCACGAACGACTTGATGTTCGTGTTGTGACGCTACTCCAACTTCTCGACCCTCAAAGTCCAGTTCGACCGGTGATCTCCTCAACCTTCGTGGAGTGGTGCAGTCTGGACACGTACAGCAGACAACAACACAATAACAGAGCAGAGCCTAAAAGCTCCATTATTTAAATGTTTTTATTTTTAGCGTGTCGATGGCACCTAAATATTCTATCAGTCCAGAACTCGGGTACGAATAGGTTCTTCGGACGTGGAGGTACCGTAGGACATGATCTCAAGTGTCCCATTGTTTTCGGGACGCACTCCACCGAGGTGCGGGCCTGCGGACGAAGAGTAATGGCTAACTCTCCGTCCGATCAAGACCAGGCCCGAGCCGGACGGCGCGTACGTGTTCCACGCGCGCCTCAAAGAGATTTCAGCAATAAGGGGGCCCGTAAGGGCCGTAGCCTGCCGGGCTACCCCTGAACATAAAGGGCTAAGGAAGGAACACGGGTGGGTTTTAGTCAGTAAGAGTCTGACACTCCCTTCTGCTCCTGGGGTCATTTGATGATTTCCCATCCATAAAAAAAAGGGTTAGATCTCTACCTGAGCTGGTTTTCCTTGCTACGGCCGACTAGTGTCCGGCCTATTTCTTTGAAAAAAACTTAGGGCAGTTTAGCCCGATATAACTCTAGTTATATGCCTTCATAATTGAATGAAACTTGGGGAGGGGTGCATTTTATCTGCCTAGCTCAGGATCTTTTCGAAAGGTTTGCTTAAATGACTAATGCAAGCAAATCCGCGGATCAAACCTAAAGCCACCTGCTAACCACCTACCTGCCCGATTAACAAACTTAAAGGTTCACATGAGATGCCAAGGAAGTGTTTTCTGGCCATCGAACCATGACACAAGGCACACCCAAGCATTTGCGCCATAATATTTGCAAAACTAAACCTGCATGGACGTGCGCCTTTGCTAACTTTCGAAAAACAAAAGTTTAAAACTTTTGTTTTATCTGTGGGAAAAGTTTGAGCGGGAGAATTTCGGGTTTTGTAATTCGAATTGTGACGTCGAGGTGTTCTGTTTGTCTCTTTTGCTCGCAGTGTTTTGAGATGAAGTGAAAGAGATAGATGTAGTTTTATTTATTCCTCGTGATTATAGAATGTACTGAGAGGGTGCTGAAATAATAATTACTATATTATTCACTTTCCATTGCTTCTTTTGGTTATTATTTAAAACAAATCAGTTCTTTATAAACAGGCAATGAAGTATGGACACAACAATATTTCTATTAATTTAAAAAACTACTCGAATTTTATGAAATAATCAATGAACAATGAGGAATTAAGATCTAAAAATACGTGTACCTACTTTTATGGACAGTTTAAATTAAAAAATGGACGTTTAAAACTTCTTGAAGTGTTATTATTATGTTAGTAAAAATGTTAAACATACTAGTTTTGTGCCCGGTGTTACTTGCTGCTGGGGTGCAAACACTAACCATCGATTCGCAGCTTGGAACATCTATTGAAGGTAAGAATCTTTGTTCTTTCGAACGAAACATTAATATGGGGTTTATTTGTAAACGATGATTAAAGATAAGTGACGTTTAAACGTCAAAAATGTATGGTTGAGCGGTCGCTAATCATTGCTTAACTATAGAAAACGTTTTTATATGAATAACCCCTTTATTAAGTGACTAACTGGTAAACAAACATACCTACACATACAGCAGTGCTATTCTGTAAAAATCTCACCGTGAAAACTAAGGTGAAGTGAGCTGTCATTCCACCTGATGTTAGGGATTGCCTCCATTGATAGTTCACTTCACGCTCACTTCACCTATGTTATCACGGTGAGATTTTCACAGAATCGATAGGCAGATAAGATAGAAACTTGGTGATATTTTCCTTTGTATATTTGGCTCCCCTGAGTGGATCAGCAACGCAATTTTTTTTCCAACGAAGAAAAGAGCGAAATCTATTATTTTTTATTTGAACATAACATGTTAGGTACCTATTTCTAGGTAGGCTGGCATATGGTGCACCTAATGTTTATCATTAAGTTGGCTTAAAATTACAATTACCTTATCTCGTAGATTACGTACGTCCCGCCTATGTGTGAAACGCAATATATTGGGCTAGTCACACCAAGTAAGAAAGTTTAATTATTTCGACATTGTGGAGTTGGTAAAATTAAACTTTCTGCTGGAATACAGCAATGTTCAGGGAGCCCTACTAAATATAACGTTCACGTTCAGGGTAAGCAGAGGTAGATAAGTACACCCATATTTGGCCAGTCATAACTTATAACTTTATAAGTCTCATATACCTACCTGATATTAGGGGAGTCAATTGCGAAGTCACAAATATAGATTTTTATGCTAAGAATATTTTTGTGGAGAAATCCAAAAACACTTTGTCTGATTAGAGGATTGAACCCGAGACCTCGCGCTCAGCAGCCGCGCTTACGTCCACAATACCAAGGAGCCAATAGTTTTTGTAATAAGAACAGATACAAACTGAAGGACAATGCCCGTAATTTAAAACGTTCAAAATCTAATCGCAGTCTCATCTCGGCGACAAACAAATGTCAAAAACTTGTCAAAAATGTAGGGAAATTAGAAGTATTTTTTGACAGATTGAGACTGATATCAGACTGAGAACGTTCTTATAATTACGAGAATTGCGCCTCTGTTATATTTAGGTACAGAGGCCAGCACATCAGGCTACCCCAATCTGTCAAATTTTCCCAATTGAATATGAACCTTATTTCTTTTTAATAAAGTTGAAAAATCTATCAAAGAAATTTGACAGATTGGGGTAGCTTGATGTGCTTCTGTACATAGGTAATTATAGTTCTAGGTGCAGTTTCTAGATAAAATATAACTTAATTCTTAGTCACACTTCAAGTAACATTAATGCACCTAACTTACCCAAATTTTGTCATGTGTCGAAACTACCTATTTGATAATTCCAACGGTTTCCAAACATATCCGCTGTGTTGCATCCATACCATAGCAATAACAAATAATGTTACCTGTAATAAAAATAAAGTAACGAGTAATTTAATAAGTAAAGTATCTTTGTTTGACATTCTTACGAAAGTTTATACCTACTGTATGCAATGCACAGGAGAAAGACAATGGCCGCGATTCTGTTGTTCACAAACTAAACTAAATTTAAGTTCAGTGCATCTTTTTCTTTCTATTTCATTAAGAAAAGGACAGAAGATAAATATTAGTTTAGTCCTGTCAAATTAGTCAGCGCCTGACGTAAATTGACGTATTTTTAGTAGCCAATTTTTTTATCAAGTCTAAACTTGTCTATGGATTATCTAATTTGACAGGACTAAACTAATATTTATCTTCTGTCCTTTTCATAATGAAATAGAAAGAAAAAGATGCTCTGAACTTAAATTTAGTTTAGTTTGTGAACAACAGATTCGGGGCCAATATCCTCACAGGTCTAGTGCAGAGGTTCCCAGACTTTTTTCTCATAAACCACTTTCAAAATTTAGTTGGTTTCGGTGGACCCCCTGCAGCTACATTTCTACCATATTCCCAAAACTCGACAATAAATGTGAAGATTGGATCTAACTATGGAAATTTGTCGAGTCTCCCATGGACCCTGGGTCCACCTGAATCACGTTGGGAACTACCTACTACCATACTATACTAATATTATAAATGTGAAAGTGTATGTGTGTGTCTGTTTGTTTGTCCGTCTTTCACGGCAAAACGGAGTGACGAATTGACGTGATTTTTTAAGTGGAGATAGTTGAAGGGATGGAGAATGACATCGGCTACTTTTTTTTTTAACCGTGGTACCCCGAATTTAACGCGAGCGAAGCCGCGGGCAAAAGCTAGTGGTTTATAAACGCAACTGCTGGGTGTGGGGGTGCTGGATTTGATTCCCGGGTTGGGCAGAATGGTATTCAGCTTCTCCTTAAGAAACTTTTCAGTAATAGCCATGAGTCTGAATTTGTACGTGAAGTAAATACCTACCTAGTTACCCCTTTATTTATGAACGCTTGTTGCTTTAAAAGTTAAATATGTAATTTAATGATTAGCGACTATTTAAACATTATTTTTTACGTTTTAACGTCTCATAACTATAATCAACGTTTTTTAAAAATCCCATAAAAGTGAAATTGTTAGGTATGTCAAAATGTTGAAGTAATTTCACTAGGTAGGTACTTATATTTTGTGTATTAACATTCATTTTAATTGCTGTAAATCGAACACAAATCCGTAATTAGATGGCTATTGATAATTTCCTCTAATTAAACCTATCCGCCTCTAATTATTTTAATAATCGTTTTTTATTCTGGTCCCTATGATACATTTAACATTAGTTTAGGGGCCAGGGGATTCATATATTTTTAATGTATTTTTTTTTTTTGTCAATTAAGATACTTTAACAGTATTTTATAAAACAGGGACACATTTACTGTTCAACTTTATTCGACCCGGGGTTCGAACGTCCATCCTTGGTCTAGATCAACTTGATCGTTGCGCTTGTGACTATTATACTAATGAAGCAGTAATTTTATTTAAATTTTCATAATTTCTAGACTGTTTCGAAAGAATATCGATCGGCGAGCAGCTGCCCTCTGACGCTATCTACCGGAATGTGACTGAACTAACAACTCGCGAGTGCGAGCAGATTTGCAAGCAAGACAAACAATGCCAGAGCTATGATTATGGGTACGTATTGTTGAATGTAGATGGCGCTGCCAGTTATGAAGTTGAATCTGATTATATCTACTGTAAATTTTGGTACTCAGTAGAGTGTATCAATGGTGATGTAGCAAAGTGATTGACTTTTAAAGTTAATTATAGCGGGTTCGAATCCCATGAAATGAATCATTTAAGAATCTAACAGATACCTATTTTAAATACTATAATGAATAATTAATTAAATAGTTTAATATACTAATTAATTAATTTATTAAATTGCAGTCTCGGTTTTTTGTAATTAATATACCTATATATAATATATGCCATATGTCATAGTTTCTAGAATGTCATCCTTTTCTTTTTGTGTTTACTGTTCAACTTACATCAATATCTGTAATTCCAGGGTCGGCGCAAAAGGCAACGCAACCTGTAACCTGAGCAACAACGATGAAAAGTCACTAAAGGAGAAGAGTCTCCTTCTCAAACACCCTGACTATGACGTCTACGTGCGTCGGTTCCAATGCGAGCAGTCCCCCCCATCCCCCATCCAAGGACAGTTCGATGACCCTTCAGATAGACCTGGACCTGCACACAGACCCGTTTTCAGACCCGTAGATGACCCTAAACAACCGTTTACTGATGACTACCTCATATCTGGGGACTTAGAATCTTACGGTGTATCAAGACCAGTGTATAAACCTCAGTATGATGAAAGACCTGATGACTATTCGAATGCTAAGCCTGACTTTGATATGGGGCCAAGTTATGGTGCACATAAGCCGCAAGATATGCCGTATAGACCTGAAAAACCAACTCAGGATGGGTCTTTTAAACCAAGGCCGGATCCTCACGACGTTTTACAGCTTGAAGATCCTTATAGACCTAATGATAGGCCAGGATATCCTGTTAATGATTATAATAGGCCAAGACCACCTCCATATGAGCCAGAAAAGCCTGAGTACCACTACATCATCAGGCCAAACCGAAAGCCTAGACCTCAGGCAGATACTGGTTACAATAAACCTACAAATGATTATCCTGCTAGACCTGGTTATGGTCAAGAGGACCCTGGTTATACAAAGCCTACTAATGATTATCCTAGGCCAGGTTATGGTCAGTCCGACCCTGGATATTCACCAGGTCAAAGACCATACCCAGATAAAGACTCATATAATCGTCCAAGGCCTGGATACCAGGGACCAGCTGGCGGTTATGGTCAAAATTCCCCATATGATGATAATTCAATTCATGTCGAAATTCTCGACCCTCCTAGACCGTATAAACCTCCAAAACCAACTTCCGGGCAAGGAATCTATGGTTACGGAACCTATTCTAGTCAGAATTCGTATTCACAGTCCCAAAGCAGTCAATCCCAGTATTATGGTTCTGTAGCAGCAGACAGTGGTTATGGTAGCCCCTATAGACCAGATCCTAGGCCTGAAAGACCGGGTTATGGAGAACCTAGTGATACTGGATATGGTGGTGGGTCGAAGCCACAAAAGCCTAGCAATGATCGACCAGCTTATGGTGCTGAAAAACCTGGATACGGAAATGAAAAACCATCTTATGTAAATGATAAACCATCTTATGGTGCTGAAAAGCCTTCAAACGATTATGAAAAACCTTCATACGGGAATGATAGGCCATCGTATGGAAATGAGAAACCGTCTTACGGTAATGACAGACCATCGTATGGAAGCGACAGACCATCAAATGATAGGCCATCGTATGGAGCTGAAAAACCAAGCTACGTGAATGATAAGCCTTCATATGGAAATGACAGACCACCTTACGGAAATGACAAACCATCATATGGGAGCGACAGACCATCCAATGACAGGCCATCGTATGGAACCAACAGGCCATCGAATGACAGGCCATCGTATGGGAACAACAGGCCATCAAATGATAGACCATTGTATGGTTCAGAAAAACCTTCAGCAGACAGTGGTTATGGTTCTAACCCATATAGACCAGATCCTAAGCCAGAACGACCTGGTTATGGTGAACCTAGCGATAGTGGCTATGGAGTAGGTTCAAAACCACAAAAACCTATTAATGACAGACCGTCTTACGGTGCTGACAAACCCACTTATGGTCCTGAAAAACCTGCCTATGGCAACCAAGTTTCCTATGGCAGTAACCATGCATCATTTAGCAGTCAGAGCGGATATAACAGTTACCACGCCAGTTATGGCAATCATTACAATGGTAACAAGCCTTATAGTCAACAAGACTCTGGTTCTGGGTTGCAGAAACCTAGCCATGATTATCATAGGCCTTCGTATGGAACTGGGGGAAGTCAGGGTGGATATGGTTATAATCAGAGCTTGTATGGAGGTGGACATGGGTCAATAGATAATGACCAAGGAGCTTATGGAGGACAGGGAAGCTATGGTGGTGGCCAGGGGTCCTATGGAAGCCAAGGATATGGGAGTGGGTCTTATGGTGGAACACAAGGGTCTTATGGGGGAAGTCAAGGTTCTTACGGGGGTAGCTCAGGTTCATATGGCGGCTCCCAAGCTTCATATGGAATCACGCAATCTTCACAAAGCAGTAACTCTTACGGAAGCCACGGAACTTATGACAGTCAAAATGATTTCAACAGCGGATCTTATGGAACTCAAGAGTCTTATGATGGCACTTCAGGGTCTTATGGAAGCAGCCAGGGGTCTTATGGAAGCAGTAGTGGGTCCTATGGGGGTGCTCACGGGTCTTATGGTACTCAAAATGGTCAGAATCGACCTTCGTATGGTGGTAGGCCGCATAATGATAAGCATGCTTATGGGAAGCCGCAAAAACCGAAACCTTCTTATGAAAATGATGACACTGACACAGGTAAGACTCTTAATTTACTGTAAGAGCTGGTACTATTTATTATTCTAATACTTTAAGCACACAGAGGTTACTTTTTTCCTTGATTTGCTTCGATTAACTATAAAGATGTAATACTTAATTACAAAGAAAATGAGAATAAAGAGCTTTTATTAAGGAAATTCATATTTCTCTTTATTGAAAGAAACAAAAAAAAAACGAGTGTGCTTATGACCACACGACTGAAGTGAAACTTCTTTCGCTCCATCTGTATATATATATATATATATATGTGTGTACAATATATACATGTATACACATATACATATATTCATTTTTATAGAAATTTATTTCATGGTTTCATTGGTAAATTAATATTTTTGCATAGATCTTCTATTGCTTAGATATACGGAACGTATTTGGCTATGAGAGGAAGAGAGAAAGAAAATGTGCGCGCGCACTGCTGTCTCTTGCTTATATCCCCCACTTAACTTCCGTTCGCCTTGCCCGATCACACTTTTCGTAACGCTTACGTCACGCGTTCGCCAGCTTACTCCCCAAGTCAAGCGTGCGTAAAGAAGTTTCACTTCAAAAACAAACACCTACAAGGCCAAAAATACTCGGAAGTGAAGTTTCCACAATAAAGTAGTTGATATTTAGAAAAATGTCTTTGGTTTACAGGAGCTACAAAATTAAGTTACATTTATTTTCTGCAGGTTACGGAAAACCACCAGCCTTCGACGATAACCGCCCCGACTACATTAACCCAGACGAACCAGGCTACGACAGCGACCCAGACAAACCAGCATACGGTAACGAAAATCCGAACACTACCGGGTACCAAAAACCGAATGTCAAACCGGTTTATGAGTACGAACTGGACAAGCCTGGCAATGTTCCTAGTTATATAGCTAGGCCGGGAGGAGAGGTGATTACTTCTAAGCCCATGGCGGTTAGTGAATATGAAGATGCTTATGGCAGGAATCCTGGGAAGGAAATTTATAAGGGTGAGCGATTTTTGTGTTTATTTTAAGTTCAACATACGTCAGATCAGACAAGACAAGCCCGAAAGTTTGTCAACCAGTCTGTGTCTTACTAATAGGTAACTGGGTTGTGGAGATCAAATAGGGACTCGCTGCATGTAAAACATTGGAATTCAGCTGCATATCTAATAGGGAGTCCACCCAATATAGCTGGGAAAAGCCTAAGCAGTATAGATGGAAGCTTTGAGAGGTTCATGTCCAGCAGTGACCTTCTTTAAGATGGTGATGAGACAATAGCTTAGTTGGTTCAGTGACTAAACAATCGGCTACTGCATTACGAGTTCAGAGTTTAATTTCCGCTTCGAAGCAAATCATGTATTTGTTGGCTAAGGGCCACAGCAGACAAGCGACTTTTAGCATCGGCGATCGGCGATTTAGCCGATTTTTAGAAGCTAAATGCAGTGACCAAACATTCTATACTGCACACTTAAAACCCTAAGCGCGGCGATTGAGTCGCTTTTCGGAAGCTCGACACAGCGGCTGAACGCTACACTGCGCACACATTCGGATGGCGATCGCATCAATTTAGCATCTGCAGAACACGACTCAGTGTTGCACTAGATTTTGACGAAGCTACACCCGTACCATGGACTCTAATGAAGCTGCATTGCTGCTTGCTATACAGGGTTATTGGAAAAACATTAACAATCTCTTAAGAGGTCATTGTACTCATCATTATGGTAAACTTTTATTATAGGACCAAACCGGAAATCGTGAAAAAAAATCAGCTGTTCCCTACATTTATGTTCGCATAACTCGTCAAAATGTAGGGAACAGCTGATTTTTTTTTCGCGATTTCAGGTTTTATAAAACTCGTAAGTCACGGCCGGTACCACTTGGCCACCACTGCTCTCACGAATAACAACAAGAAATTCATAGTTTAAGCAAATGTAAAAAAAAAAGCCCAAATAGCATTGCAAAACAAACAATAAAACGTATTTAGCAACGGTCTTTACACATTCACGTACTGGTATGGTATTTATACAATACGCAATTAATTTAAACTATTGAAAGAATACGGAAGCTTTTTTTGGTCTGCTGTGTAATTAGCCGAATGGATTTAAACAAATGATTGTAATGTGCGTAGACCTTAGATACATCTAGCGAGAATGCTTTAAAGGTATTGAAGGTTTTTCGTGAAATGTTACTGACATATTTTTTGACATAGCGACAGTTAGATTTTTGTTCTGTGAGGCTTGTAGTTATTTTATTATACAATGATTTCTGTAGAATGGTCCAAAAAAATACTTACACGTCAAAAATAAAAAAAATTAAAACTAGATGAGTTATGTGCTTCGTAACCTATTACTCTGACAAGAAAGACCGAAACAAACTCAGAGGTCGGAGACAACGAAACAAACTCAGAGGTCGGAGACAACGAAACAAACTCAGAGGTCGGAGACAACGAAACAAACTCAGAGGTCGGAGACAACGAAACAAACTCAGAGGTCGTAGACAACGAAACAAACTCAGAGGTCGGAGACAACGAAACAAACTCAGAGGTCGGAGACAACGAAACAAACTCAGAGGTCGGAGACAACGAAACAAACTCAGAGGTCGGAGACAACGAAACAAACTCAGAGGTCGGAGACAACGAAACAAACTCAGAGGTCGGAGACAACGAAACAAACTCAGAGGTCGGAGACAACGAAACAAACTCAGCGGTCGGAGACAACGAAACAAACTCAGCGGTCGGAGACTACGAAACAAACTCAGCGGTCGGAGACAACGAAACAAACTCAGAGGTCGGAAACAACGAAACAAATTCAAAGGTCGAAGACAACGAAACAAACTCAGAGGTCGGAGACAACGAAACAAACTCAGAGGTCGGAGACAACGAAATAAACTTAGCGGTCGGAGACAACGAAACAAACTCAGCGGTCGGAGACAACGAAACAAACTCAGAGGTCGGAGACAACGAAACAAACTCAGCGATCGGAGACAACGAAACAAACTCAGAGGTCGGAGACAACGAAACAAACTCAGAGGTCGGAGACAACGAAACAAACTCAGAGGTCGGAGACAACGAAACAAACTCAGAGGTCGGAGACAACGAAACAAACTCAGAGGTCGGAGACAACGAAACAAACTCAGCGGTCGGAGACAACGAAACAAACTCAGCGGTCGGAGACTACGAAACAAACTCAGCGGTCGGAGACAACGAAACAAACTCAGAGGTCGGAAACAACGAAACAAATTCAGAGGTCGAAGACAACGAAACAAACTCAGAGGTCGGAGACAACGAAACAAACTCAGAGGTCGGAGACAACGAAACAAACTTAGCGGTCGGAGACAACGAAACAAACTCAGCGGTCGGAGACAACGAAACAAACTCAGAGGTCGGAGACAACGAAACAATCTCAGCGATCGGAGACAACGAAACAAACTCAGAGGTTGGAGACAACGAAACAAACTTAGCGGTCGGAGACAACGAAAAAAACTCAGCGGTCGGAGACAACGAAACAAACTCAGAGGTCGGAGACAACGAAACAAACTTAGCGGTCGGAGACAACGAAACAAACTCAGAGGTCGGAGACAACGAAACAAACTTAGCGGTCGGAGACAACGAAACAAACTCAGCGGTCGGAGACAACGAAACAAACTCAGCGGTCGGAGACAACGAAACAAACTCAGAGGTCGGAGACAACGAAACAAACTTAGCGGTCGGAGACAACGAAACAAACTCAGAGGTCGGAGACAACAATATGACTTTCGTGTATTTTATTATTCCTCTACCTAAGCCCTCGTGAAAACAGGCGTGCTTTTATGTTACATGTATACATAATTAACGCAAGACCTCATACACCCCAGTTAGAGTAGGTATTGAATTAAAAGCATAACAATGACCAAAACTTAGTTTTTTAAAGCTTTCTATTTTTACTAAGAAAACCGTGTTGGCACTAGCATTACTTTATGCATGCAAAATTGAGTCTTATTGCCTTGAAATAAGATTTAATTTTATTTGGCTCAATCGGTGGTTAGTGTGAACATATAAATATTTTTTGAAAAAATAGGTATATTAAAAGTTAAGACCCCTCCGTGCCTCGAAAAAGCACGTTAAGCCGTTGATCCCGGCTGCCATTCGTGGATCTTTGACAGTCGTTACGGGTTATCTGACCTCAACAACCCAGTAACTGGGTTGTTGAGGTCAGATAGGCAGTCGCTCCATGTAAAATACTGGTATTCAGCTGCATCCGGTTAGACTGGAAGCCGACCCCAACATAGTTGGGAAAAGGCTAGGCAGATGATGATGATGATGAGGTACATTAAAAGTTACTGAAATCGATTCAGTGTTCAATTAGGAACAAACTACTTTCAGGACTTGCGTTTATTCTGTTGTAAGAACATTAGATAATCTAAAACCTAACATACAAAATATGATGAACCCCATAACTCCATTTAACAATCAAAACCGACCATGGGAGAGTAAGGTCATGAAACTACAAACATTCAGATGCAAATGATATTAATCCATGATGGCGGCGAAAAACAATGGAAGCCCGACCCGAGGTTGAAAGTGACGCATTTTGGGCATTTACAAAAGGTCATTATTATGGTAACTGGCCTCAGTTTTGATGTGGATCAAATAAATAAGCATGTAATGGATAAATTGGGTGGTGATGTATTTCCCGAATGCATTAGAGTGCTGCTTTCAAAACCACGGTCAAAAGTGCTTGCGTCCAGTAGACCAACGAAGCAGTGCAGAGCAATAATAGTATCTATTAACAAAACAAAAAATAAATAAGATAATACAGGATTCAGACACAATGTAAAAATTGTTATTGAATAAATGAATTGAATTGATGAATTTTTGAGACTGGGCAGTAAGGGCAGCTACTGAATGATCGATTAACATAAAAACGCTAAGCAAGTTGCACACGCGTTTTTGTGTTGCGTTGTTTACGCGCTTTTGTATGTAAACGCATGTTTGACAAATAAATTATCTTTTATCTATACTTATAATAAATCTGTAGAGAGGTCAATTCTGTACATGAAATATATATCCAAAATAACTATCAGCGGGTGATTAGTGATCGTTACTGACGCCAAAAATGCAATCAGTAAAATTTTTGTCTGTCTGTCTGTCTGTCTGTCTGTATGTTCGTTATAGAAACAAAAACCACTCGATGGATTTCAACGAAACTTGGTACAATTGTTCTTCATACTCCTGGGCAGGTTATAGTATACTTTTCATCACGCTACGATCAATAGGAGCAGAGCAGTGAAGGGAAATGTTGGGAAAACAGGATTTCTTTTTAGGTGAAGTAGTAATAGGTTAGTAGTAGTTAGTTAGTAGTAGGTAAGTTTTGGTTAATTTATGTTCAGTTTTTTTTAATATTAAGTAGGTAAAAGCGTAGGTACTTTTATTAATTATAGGTATAGGTATTATTAATTATAGTAGTTATAGGTATTTAGTTTTAAGTGAAGTAGGTTTTATTATATATTATTTTATATATTAGACGTAGTTATATATTTTTAGTTATTCAAGCCCCAAGCGGACGCCGGCGTCCGCCCGCTATTGTCTTGAAAAACGCGTTGAATGAGAAATACGTGTTCTCAAGAATCGGCAGAAGAAAGAGCACATCGGTTAAACTCTATGAGAGTTAGTGCCTCAATTTCCGGAAGTCATTATTCCACGCGGACGAAGTCGCTGGCAAAAGCTAGTACGCTAATAAGCCATCGCGCGTGAATACTGAATCATGCTATAAGGATTATTTTTGTGTAACGGTCGCCGCGCTCGACGCGGCTCGCGGTGGGAGGTATAAAAGGGCGGGGTATCCAAACGCGAACTTCATACAATATTCCAATTTAAAAGAACGCAATTCCCAGTATCGGTGTGTTATGCAATGACAATTAATAAGGCTCAAGGGCAGACTTTTCGTGTTGCTGGATTAGATCTCGGTGTCAGTTGTTTCTCGCATGGTCAGTTGTATGTCGGTCTTTCCCGGGTTAGCAGTTCTAGAAATCTTTATGTGCACGTGCCGGACGGGTCGACTTTCAACATAGTTTACCCGGAAGCTTTGCGCTGAAGTATTTTCGTTGTATAGGTACTTAAGCCTCATGTGAACGTGATATAAACAATATTACCAATACATTATACACACAAGGAATTACACACTGATGGAGTTGCGGGCACAGCTATCTATATCTATATATATAAAACTCTTCCGTTACTGAGTGACTGACAGACAACGCACAGCCGAAACTACTGGCAGTAGAGAGCTGAAATTTGGCATGTGTGTTTGTTGGAAGGAGTAGGCTACCACTAAGAGAGGATTTTTGAAAATTCCCTCCCAACGGGGAGAAAAGGGGGATAAATTATTTTTTTCCGGAAGTCATTATTCCACGCGGACGAAGTCGTGGGCAAAAGCTAGTTTTTATATTAAAAAAAAAGTTTTTGTAAAAGTTGCCCATTTTCCTGCTGACTGTAATTTGTTTTCAAAATCTGTTTATGCCAATCAAACTTTCTCAAAGAATTAAGGTGAATGCTTCAGGTGGCCCGCGAAATTCAAATATTCTTACGTTTTTTGTTCCAAGTAAGTAAGTATTAGATTGTATGTTGATCAAAATTTGATTGCCAGCCGTAACAAGTACTTATGTGTTTACAGAATTATAATCATTAAAGTCATCAATACAACTCTATATGACCAGGTAATCCTAACATCATGGAATTGTCGTAGTTAGGATTACCTGTTCTTAAAGAGTTGTATTGATGACTTTAATGATTATACTTACTTGTAAATTGCAAAAAACGTAAGAAAATTTGGATTTCGCGGGTTACCTGGAGCATCCACCTTAAGGAAAGTCTCCTATAGTCTGTTTTTTAATCTCAGAGACTAAATTGACAAGTACAAATGGCAAACTGACATAGATTTCAATAGCATTTAAGTCAGTTTTGACATTTTCACTTGTCAATTTAGTCTCCGAGATTAAAAAACAGACTATAAGACGAGATTCTCGCCACGGTGTTCTTGGATAGCACGTGTGATTAGAATTTTTAGCTATTTTTGTGTTATTGTTGATACTTTTTCGACTTGTTCTTGTTTAAGTGTGTCGTTCTTGTGTTTGTAACTAGGTTTGTATTGTGACTGTCTTGTTTTAAATCTCTTTTTATCCAGGATGGATGAGAATAAACCCCCTGATCCTGACCCCCCAGATCCTTCAACTCCTTTTTCACCCTTCTCTCCGAATCCATTGTCTCAATTCGCGGATGTTGTTTGTAGCATTACAGAGATGGATGTAACACAATCCCAACAAAATTCACGCAAACGTCCTGTTAGCGAAGAAATATTAACCAACCCCTCCAAGCAAACAACCAAAAAGCCAAATTGGTCGGAATAAGTACTCCGTAATGGATAAGGTACCTTATATTGTCCACGTTTCTCGTAATGAGAATCAACCAAATGCTGGCACCACCCTACATCCTGTAAATTTCGGTAAATTCCTTTTGAATAACAACATTGCAAACATTGTTCGTGGTGGTGTTAACAGAGTCGGTAGAAACCGTGTCTCGGTGGAGTTTGCTTCCCCCCAGGACGCTAACTCTTTCCTGGTAAACAGTCTGTTGTCCAAATATAGTTATACCGCATCAATCCCTACATTTAATATCACACGGATGAGTGTTGTTACCGGTGTTCCCTCAGATATTACGGAAGAAGAAGCTATCACTTATTTGACTGTGCCCTCAGGCTGTGGGCAAATACTGAAAGTCCGTCGTATTAATAGGAAAACTCAACGAGACGGGGTTAATGAGTGGAAACCCACTGAGACATGTGTTCTGACATTTGACGGACAAGTTTTACCAAATAGGATTTACTGTTGTTACACATCCCTCCCTGTTGAGCAGTACGTATACCCGACAATTCAATGCCGCAAGTGTTGCAGATTTGGGCATGTGGCGAATACATGCAGGTCTAAGCCACGCTGCAGTAAATGTGGCCACGATCACCCTGGTGATGGTTGCAACATTTCTGAGGGCGAGGCCTTCTGTGTTCTTTGTTCGGGTAATCACTTCGCCAATAGCAGGTCATGCCCCGAATATGGTAGACAGAAAGCTATTAAGACGGTCATGGCTGAGAAATCCATCCCTTATGCCGAGGCTAGTAAGATTATCCCAACAGCTTCCCGCAATTATGCCAACATCGCCAAAACCCCAATTTCTCAGTCCTACCGCAAAACTGTGACACTCAAACCCAAGACCCATGCCCCTCTTTCCCCATCATATGACAAAGTTGCTCATCAGCAGATAGTCAGTTCTCCCCTACCTTCACAGCCTAATGGCTGCGCTCTTAATCACAATAATGTTTCTCCCAACCGGGACCCGGTATTAACCGGTTCCATTATTGAACTCCTTATAAAACTCATACCTACTATTATTTCTTCTTCTTCTGCTATTTCCCAATCACCGTCCAACGTTGCCGATCAACTTATTTCACTTCTTCTTCAAATTAAAAATGGCGTCTCGCCAAGTATTCCTACAGTGGAATATGAGGAGCGTGTGGCATAAAAAGCACGACCTCATATTCCTTTTAAATAAGTACAAGCCATTGGCTTGTTCCATAGCTGAGACTTGGCTCACCCCAAGTCTTAGCTTTCGTATGCCACACTTTAACATTCTCAGATGTGACAGATCTGATGGCTAATGGAGGATCGGCTCTCCTAGTTAACAATCGGGTCCCTCTTTTGCCTTTCCCCTTCTCTTCGCTCACAGGTGACATGAGTATTGTAGCAGGAAGGGTGGAAGGCATTACAGTGTTTTCGATTTACATTGCTCATCCACATCACGATTTTTTGGCTATTTTAAAAAATACTTTTTCCAATATTCATGGACCAATTTTGGTCATGGGTGATTTTAACTGCCACCATTACAGATGGGGGTCTGAACGCTGTGATGCCTTTGGTGTAGCTTTGGTTGAGATCTTGGACGATCTGGATCTCTGCATTCTTAATAATGGTTGCCCAACTCGCAGATCTCCTCCTGGTCAACAAAAAAGTTGTGTGGATTTAACTTTTTGTTCGGTTGAATTGGCAACTTCGACCCAATGGGAATGTACGACCTTGTCGGATGGTAGTGACCATTACCCTATTATCATATCTTTGATTAATAAGACTTATTTAGAGAAAACTTCCCCTCCACTCTTGAAATATAACCTGTCCAATCCAGATTGGACAAAATTTGTATCATTATTGGAGGGCAAAATTGATGTTCTTCCAAATTTAAATTCAAGTTTATTAGATACTTCTGGTTACTGCCATGCCATAAGCTGTTATGAGGGATTTGTTACAGCCATTACTTCCAGTGCAGATTCCTGCTTTCCGCTGAAAAACAGTGCCCGAGACAAAATACCTTCTCCCCCATGGTGGGATCCAGAATGCACTTCGGCAGTCAGGGATAGAAATGAGGCAGAGCAGTGTTATAATGCAGATATGAGCACCGAAAACCCATTGACGTATTTGCGGATAAATGCTAGATCCAAGCGTCACCTTCGCAAGAAAAAACGTGTGGGTTGGGTTAAGTTCTGTACCTCCTTATCTCCCTCTACTCCAGTGTCGTTAGTTTGGAAAAGCATCAACAGGTTTAGACGTGGGTGCTCTCCATCAGTTTCTTCACCAATCACTAGGGAAACAGCTGACCTTTTTTTTGACAAAATTGCTCCACCATATGTTCCTCTCTCTTCTGAATGTTCTATTAACATGTCCCTGTAAAGTGTTTCACAGGATCCTTGTTGATCTGCCATTTACTTTGAAAGAATTGAATGTGGTACTCAGTCATGTTCGGGTCTCAGCCCCTGGTATTGACGGTGTGCCATATTCTTTTATAGTTCACTCTGGAGACAAGGCTAAACACTACTTCCTTGACATCATTAATTTTTGTTACAGTAATGGTTGGGTTCCAGACCAGTGGAAGTTACAAATTATCATTCCGATACTGAAGCCAGGCAAACATGTAGATGATCCGAACGGCCTTAGACCAATTGCTCTGTCCTCAGTCTTGGCCAAACTATTGGAACACCTTATTAAGAATCGCCTTGAATGGATAGTCGAATCGAGAGATTTGCTGCCGAATTACCAATTTGGTTTCAGGAAAGGGCTCGGCACTATGGATAGTGTTGGCGTTTTAGTTGCGGATATTCGCTTAGCGTTTTCCAAAAATGAATCCGTTGTTGCCGCCTTCCTAGACATATCCTCTGCATACGATAACGTTCTTCTTCCCGTACTCAGGCAGAAACTGCACCAGCCGAGTCTCCCGGTTAAGATGATCGAATGCATCTGTGCTCTTCTCTTGTCTCGTTCTTTGGTTCTGAGGGTCCAGGGCAAGGATTTTGATGAGAGGCAGACTTGGAAGGGACTCCCGCAAGGCTCCGTGCTTAGTCCCCTTCTTTATAACTTATATACAGTGGACATTGGCTCCTGCCTAAATAATAACTGTCACATCCTCCAATACGCCGACGACTTAGTTTTGTATGTGACAGATTCCTCCATCATAGACGCTGCGTCATCTCTATGCCTCTCTCTGGAGTCTCTGAACCAGTGGCTTTTAAGCCATGGTATGTTATTATCCGCACCAAAAAGTTCGGCAGTAATTTTCTCTCGTAAACGATTGATCCCTCACATCTCAGTGAACATTTCGGGCCACGATATTCCGTTAGTTAACAAAGTAAAATTTTTAGGCGTTTTTCTAGACTCAAAATTAAATGGTAAGCATCATATTAATTTATTAATTCAAAAATGTGAAAAAGTTGTTTCGATTTTAAAAGCCCTCGCGGGTGTCTGGTGGGGTGCCCATCCCTTCACTATGAAATTGGTCTATAACGCTTTAATTCGTAGTGTTTTAGAATACGGTACGTTCCATTTAATTCCATGCAACAAGGGTGCTTTGACTGGGCTGGATGGGATTCAGTCAAAATGTCTTCGGATCATCTCTGGTTGCATGAAATCTTCTCCCATTAATGCATTGCAGGTTGAGTGTGCTGAACCTCCCCTGGCCTTGAGACGTCAGTATCTGGCCCCCCGTTTTCTGGCTAGATTAATATCTAGATCTTCCCATCCCCTTTTAGCAAGATTGAATGAGTTAGATGCCTTATGTAGAAGCTCAAATTTCTGGAAAAACAAAGAAACTCCCTTAATCATTAAAGCATTTCGTCAAATTCATAATTTAGGATGTCCAGTAGAACAGTTTCCCCGTTTACCTCTTTTTAACTTTCCCTATGAAGTCTTATGTTTCACCCCAAAAATTTTCTTTGACATCGGTATTTCCAAAAAGTCCCCTTCAGCGAATTCAGCCTTCAATGCGGCGGTGGGAGAACGATGGACCGGGTTTCAAAAATTTTTTACAGATGCTTCAAAATTTAATGATCTCAGTAACACTGGCGCTGCAGTTTATTACCAAAGCTCCAGAATTATTTTACAGTACAAATGCCCTGAGGAGTCTTCTGTGTTCACGGGCGAGTGTGTGGCTTTATTGGAGGCCTGTCTTTTCATAGAGTCACATCACAATATTGACAAAGCCGTTATTTTCACTGACTCTCTTAGCTGTCTGCAAGCCTTATCACAAAACCCTTTCAAAAGCAAATTGCTTAGTTCACTTGTTCTAAAAATTAAAAAATCTTTATTTTCTTGTGCTAGTAGTCAAAAAGAAGTTCAGTTAGTTTGGATACCTAGTCATTGTGGCATTAAGGGCAATGAGTGTGTTGATGCTTTGGCCAAAGATGCTTGCTCTTCAGCAACAGCTGATCTCACCTACAACACTCACCAGGGGTATGACTTGGTGAACCTCCCAAAAGCTAAGCTACAATCCTCATGGCAGGAACAGTAGAATACCACTGGAAGGAAAAAGGGCAGATTTTACTATGCAGTACAACCTTTAATAAAATCAAAACCTTGGTTCTATGTCTTCAAAAAAGCCTCCAAAACAATTATTTCTACCCTTTGTAGAATTCGCTTAGGTTTTTGTTGTACTCCTGTGTTTTTGCAAAAGATTCGTGTTCGAGACTCCTCTCTTTGTGAGTGTGGGTTGGAAGAGGGCACTCTGGACCACATCTTTAGATTTATATAGGCGCCTTCCAAAATTTAATATCCCCCTTCCGACTAATTTCCCGTCTTTATTAACATACTCCTCTCCAGATCTGCTTGTGGCGATGATGACCTTCATCCGCCACAATAACATAAAATTATAAATTATTCTGTATGTGTGGGTGTTATGCGTGTATTTTACGTTTTAACAATTATAATATTTATTTATTTATATTTTTTGTTTGTTTTAGTTCCGCACTAATCCAGCAAGATCTACATTGTATCAACTGGATCAACTAAATATTTTTATTCATTCAAATCCTTTATTTCTTTTTTTTTTAATTTTTCTCTCTCACACACTTGTTTTTCCAGCTCACTTTAGACATTGGCAGAATAGTCGACATCGGCTTTAATTGCCATATAATAAAAATAGAATAGAAATAGAATAGACTATAAGACCGATTTCCTTTAACTACAACGATTAAGGTAACATTTACTGCCGTATCTTTAAAATCCACCTTGCAGACTTAGCTGCAATATAAAGTATACCCTCCACAATAGACGAGAAAATAATTAAACTGCAATATGACATTGAAATTACAGCTCATACCGAAACGGAAAAAGATAATGCCCAAATTCCGTGAATCCATATCATAATGGTGTTTAAACCATGTCACGCGCACATAGATCTGTAGCCGCCATGATGGTCAGATGAAGGCTAATCGTATTATGTCATTTGAAGCTTTTTGTGATGATCTAAGTGGTACGTCCTTTGGGCCATTAAGTGTTATGCTTGTGGGATCATGCTTAGATGGGTAAGGGTTTCAATGGACTGTGTTTATGATAAAGAGAGACGATGTCACGTTTGATGGAAAGTTTTTACTGACGCTTCTAGGCACCAATACCAAAGTTAGGTCCAGCAAAGTGTTGCTTGCTTCATACCATATTTAGGTAAATAAATATGGTTAAAGAGCGTTTACGACGTATGGCATGTCATAAAAAAGTTAGTTAAGAACATTTTTGAAAAATAGTGTTACTGCCAAATTAGATTGATTTTAAAATTTCCATAGAAACAGAGATTTCCAGTTATCGTGTTTTAAATAAGACGTTTTGAAAATATTCCTTACTAATTTTTTAGACCTTTGTCTTGTGGCTTATGTGTATGAAGTTTTATTAAAATCGGTTCATTCATTTCGAAAAACAAGGGCTTGAAAGTTTGTATGAAACGCCCTTGAGTAATTTAATAAAATATTTTCTTAATGTGTATTTATAAGTATCTAATCGTATAATGCACTGGTTAACGTTCTCACGTCAACGCCGGCTGTCGCTAAAAACTAGCGCTGGAGCTTTGTCTTGTATAGGGTCGTAGCATTATGCTGAGCGAAGGCCATTTTGCGTGGATGTGACATGTGACGCATATTATCCCCCAACTTGATTGTTTTTTGTGCTTTTGTTTTTCTCTGTGATATGTTCACCGCAAATAACCTTATTTTCTTTTCTTTAATTTTCATCTGTCTGCCTTTTCATATAGTAAATTGAAAGCACAACATATAAAAATCTCCTTGGTGGTATTTTAATAGCTAGGTCAGGTGGTAGCAGTGGTCCAAGCGGAGAGTAATGGGTAACTCACCGTCCGATCAGGACCAGGCCCTTGCCGGACGGCGCGTAGGTACGTGTTCCACGCGCGCCTCAAAGAGGTGTCAGCATTAAGGAAGGGGCCCGTAAGGGCCGAAGCCTGCCGGGGCAGCGGAATTGTCCGAAAGAGTTACCGCTGCCCCGGAACATAAAGGGCAAAGGAAGGAACACGGGTGGGTTTTAGTCAGTAAGAGTCTGACACTCCCTTCTGTTCCACCCAGAGCGGGAGGGGTCATTCGATGATTTCCCATCCACAAAAAAAAAAAAAAAAAGAGTCTGACACTCCCTTCTGCTCCACCCAGAGCTCTGGGGTCATTTGATGATTTCCCATCCATAAAAAAAGGTGGTAGCAGTGCCCATAACAAGGTTTTCTACAAGGAGGTATAATGGCGGGATTGAGTATTTCTTACAACATTTGACAAGACTATAATAGCTACCAAATTCAGCATCTTACGACTGAATATTATTCAGTCTTAGATCTTTACGGTCTGATATGACACTTTACCCTTATTTTTCTCCTATCCAGTCAGCATGAGCTACAGTCCAGGTCCCAAGAATGCGCTAGACGTATCTCAGTATAGTTTCACATAGTGGCTCTTATTTTTTAAATGCTTTTAATTTTTCGCTTATATTCCGAAGGTCTTCTGCATAGTTATGCTGTATATCATCTCGTGTTCGGCCGATACCTTAAGTTTTTACTCAATAATGGCACATAATGGAAGGTCTAAACAATTTGCCCAGGCCTACCGTTTGCAATTTACTATGGGGTGTGGAGCAAGTTATAAGCAAAGTAATCAAAATTGAGACTCATTTATTCAAAACAGAGGGAGATTCAACAGTTTTCTATAATCATCAAAAATAATAATAAAAACGAAATTTGATTTAACATCCCAGCGATGCGTAATAAATTAGATACACCGCCTATGCCAGGTCAAACTCAAACTCAAAGCATTTATTGAAAATAAACCAATTAAAGGCACTTTTGAAATATTAAGAAGTCGGTCAGACAGATAGATGAAGCTAGTTACCTATTCCAAAGCGTAGTAAGCTAGACCTCGTAGGGAATTCATTATCATGAGCCTACAGCAGTCCACTGCTGGACACAGGCCTCTCCTATTGCACACTATTCAGATCGATTCTCGGCGTAGGCATCTCAAAAACAACCAATTTTAATTATACAGGGTGGCCAAAAAGTCGTGGATTAAACGAAATAGGGAGATAAAGGAGGTCATTTCCAACGCTTTTAAAATAAGAAATAATTTTTGGTATCGCTTCAAGCATTTTTGAAAAAATATGAATTGCTCTTGTTTGGTACCCAGAGCCGCAACAGAACTTTTGTAGTGCTGATACATTATCTAGTAATAATACAACACCGTTTGTTTTATTGTTTTATATCACATTTTTTTTTTATTAGTCTAATTGTAAAAGAACTCGGTTTATAAAAATATTTATAACTTTTAGGGCAATCGAATTATGGTCATGCTGTAGAAAGATTTTTTGTTGGAAATTACCTCCTTTATCTCTTTATTTCGTTTGATCCACGACTCTTTGACCACCCTGTATATTGCTATACCCAAGCCCAGTTGAAGACCTATGAAGGAGCATTTCTACAGCGGCTTCCATTCATATCATACCTCCATCTATAAATGCTCACTCTCTTTCTATACGCCAAGTCATAACGTGACTTTTTTGTTGGGTGCCATTGCAATTATAAGCCCACTCAACTTCGTCTGTAACATTAGCTACGTGGAATGCCTTTGTTGCTAGAGGTTTCAGTAGTGAGATCACATATCACCGTGGTAAGATGGGTGCTGGGCAGTCAGATTCGAAACTCCTCCAAATAGTCGCTTCATCTTTCTTTTTAAGCCAAACCTTTACAAGATAGAGATCAGATATCAAGATTCTTAGAATCATTGTGTACAAAACTTATTGTTAATGTTATATCATACAGACATTTGAGGTGGCCTTCGCCATTGTCTTTTGTTTTAAAAATCTATAAAAAATTAACAAGTCTTCATATAAAATTTGGATAGTTGGTTTCATGGTAAGTTGAGAAAAGAATGTGTTTGTAGGATTAATATTTTCACTAAAACTCTGTTTGTTGTGTTTTTTTGTTTATTTTGATTTGGACGCCCCTTAGGGCCTGCGTCCAATGGCGGCATGGCACGGCAAGGATATCGGGGCATACTTAAGGATGCCGCGGCTTCGTTGCGGACACTTGCTTGTATGTTGTGATGCCGAAGGATCTCCTGCCGGATCGTGCTACCAGCAGGACGATATCGTAATATACGTTCGATATCATTACATCAGAATTGTAGTATTTTGGAGTTCCATCTCGAGTCAACAAGTCTGTGTTACTGATCATTCTTAACGCCTTTGAGTTCCTATTTGTCGTACATTTTTAACAGTTTTTATTGTAGTCAGAATACTGATACCTGATCAAACCTTAGAACCAGTCACACATACAGATCCACATATAAATTATAATTATGAAGACTTATAGTTAAGTTTTAAAGCTTACTATTTATATCAGACTGCAGCCAATTAATCGAAAAACATCAGGGTAATTGCGTAACACACTATCAGTAGCAATGGGTTTTGACAGTTCAACAACATTCATTGCGTTTTTTGTTGAGCAGACATATTTTTCGAAGATATGGAGCAATGGATTAGAAATACATATGATTCAAATTGCGAGTAATAGTGTGTTACGCAATTAAGGTGCACGAACCATATATTTAGTCCTATTTATTTAGCCAATTGCAAGGGAAAAGGGATCTCAGTCTTGCGAGAGGAAAATGTAATTTTTCTTCACGTTTTTTAAACCTACATAATTTTGAACTCTACAGCCCTTCAGCCTATCATCTGCCTAGCCTTTTTCCCCACTATGTTGGGGTCGGCTTCCAGTCTAACCGGATGCAGCTGAATACCAGTATGTTACATAGAGCGACTGCCTATCTGACCTCCACAAACCAGTTACTGGGTAATACGATGCCCCTTGGTAAGACTGGTTGTTAGACTTTCGGGACCCGTAACGACTGTCAGAGATCCACAAATGACGTGCGTCACGTCAACGTGCTTGTGGCACGGAGTATGTAAAGATGGTCACCCATCCACATTCTAACCGCGGCAAGCGTAGCTTAACCTGATCGATCAACCTGTGCGGCTGTTATTATTTAGCCACGGGTCTTTCGGCTTATCTATTTTAAAAATCTTACCGTCAAAACTTATGTGAAATGAGCACGCTCTTCACGCTCATCTCTATTCAATCACAGTTCAATCTTTTAAGCTCATATCTCTGTGGTAACGGCCGCGCTTTACGAGTTTGTAGGTCGTAGGTTTGAATCCAGTCAGGCGCTTTAATCTGTGTAAATTATTTTCATGTTCACTGCTCTCAAAACGGTGAAGGAAAAAACATCGAGATGAAACCGGCATGTCCTAGAACCAAAAATTTGAAGATATATGACATCTACCAACCCGCACTAGGCCCGCGTGGTGGATTACGGCCCACTCCCTTTCACTGAGAGGAGGCCAGAATTCTATCAGTAAATATATTATAGGCTGACTAGCTGCACCTCGCGGTTTCACCCACATAAGTATCGATCCCGTGGTAATATCGGGATAAAAAAAAAAGTAACCTATATGTTAATCCAGGGTATCAGTTACCACCATACAAGGTTTGATCAAAATTGGCCCAGCCGTTTGAGCGTGAAGAAGTAACAAACATATAAACACACACACATGCACTCACAAACTTTCGTCTTTATAATATTAGAGTGATTATGCTTCAAGCGCACTTCACGTAAGTTATCACGGTGATATTATCTGGTGCTAGCGATTGACACTATTGATAGCTATCAACTCCGCTTATCACAGTCCACTACACTGCTGGACTTACGGCTCTTCAGGCAGCACCACAATACAGTGCGCCACTTTTTTTTTGAGATTGGGAATTTATCAAATAACTTCTTCCGCTCTCGCCGGAGCGGGAGGGCGTGTCAGACTTTTACTGACTAAAACCCACCCGTGTTCCTTCAGTTTCCTGTGCCAGGGGCCACGGTATCTCTTTCGAACAACCCGCAACCCTGGCAGACGTAGAGCGCCACTGATAGCTGGTGAGCTGTCAATAGTATCAATGCCAAACATCACACAACTCACTAAGATCAGAGGTTCTCAAACTTATTTTGTCCACTGCCCTTTGAGATTTTTTTTATAGTGTCCCTAATTTTTTTTACTCATCTGTCGCGAATCTGAAATAGCTATTGCCACGATTATATTTAAATGAGTAGGTACGTACCTAATCTATACTAATATTATAAAGCTGAAGAGTTTGTTTGTTTGTTTGTTTGTTTGTTTGTTTGAACGCGCTAATCTCAGGAACTACTGGTCCGATTTGAAAAACTCTTTCAGTGTTAGATAGCCCATTCATCGAGGAAGGCTATAGGCTATATATCATCACGCTAAAATCAATAGGAGCGGAGCACCAATGAAGAATGTTTCAAAATCGGGGGATTTTTTTCCTATTGAGAGCTTCCGCTGCGTGCGCTGCGTAAACGGTTAAAGTTTCGCAAAAATCATATATGACAGAATTGTTCCCCTTTAAAAGTTAAAAAAAAAAGTCCGCGACAGCATATGTCTATCTTTTAAGGTTAGCTCACTATAACCTCTTTTATGCTAACCAAATTTGTTCTAAAATAATGCATTATTTGCGAAGGTGTTTTTATAAAAACATGGTATTAATCCTTATCCAAATAAATACGTTATTCATCACATGTATTTAATTTTGAACAAAATTGCCTCTGACATCATTTGATTTCAATGTATATCTTAGGAGATATCATAGTTTTAAAATAATACTAATAATAAAGCTGAAGAGTTTGTTTGTTTGAAACACGGTTTGAAAGCTCTAAATCTCTGGAAGTATTGGTCGCATATATAAAAATATTTTTGCGTTTGATAGCCCAGTTCTTGAAGAAGGCTATATTCTATTAAACGTGACGCTAGGACCCTTAGGAGTTGAGCAAAAACAAAAAAAGTCTGAAGTTTTCGCCAAGCGAAAACGAAGTAATAGCGCAGGCCGGCGACACGTTGCGACGGGGTGGGTCGGGGAAACAAAAAAATTTACGCGGACGAAGTCGCGGACAGAAGCTAGTATTAATATATTTTTTTTATTTATTTAGGTCCTTTTACAAAGTAATACGTTTACAAACTTATAAATACTTAGTAGTACAGACGCCAGCAGGTCAACCTACCCCAATCTGTCAAATTTCTTTGATACATTTTCAACTTTAGAACAAAGGAATAAGGTTCATATTCAATTGGGAAAATCTGACAGATTGGGGTAACTTGATGTGCTGGCCTCTGTACCAAGTTCTTAACGGATTGGCTTAAATACTCATATAAAAGCTAGTTTAATTTACACGATTTTTATTTATCTATGAAAGGTGCGTTGGTACTGTCATTATAACTAATAGTCGTAAGATAGGATATAACATTTTATCTGGGTTTCTACTGCCCCCTAAAAGTCTGTAGCGCCCAGGAGGGGGTGTTATCGCCCACCTTGAGAACCAAGGACTTAGATCCAACCTGTAAGTATTGGCAGGCATTAATAAAAATAAACAAAACGGAATCGCTCGATCTAAATTACGAGTCGGTAATTCACAAAAATTCTACAGAATGATGTAAGAGTGAAGTGTTATCATTTATCTTGTCCATTGTGCTGAAGCCTTGGCTTTCGGCGGCACAATGATAGGAAGACTTGGTCTAAAGTGGCAAGGGTAGCTAGCATTGAGTTATTATTCTAATGGTTTAGGTATATTTAGATAGAAAAACCTTTTACAAAAAAAAAAGCAACCGACTCTTTGCCTATATGTTTTGTATATTTCTTGTTTTAAATTGTAGCTGTTTGTTGTTCCTCTTGAATAAAAATAAAATAAAAATAGACTTCCAAAACAGACACTACAAAGGTTGGTTTAATGCTCTAAGGTCTAAGGTACAAACTGAAAAATAACTTTAATTTCGGAAGTCGGTGTCGTTGGGTTCATTTTCCGTTGTTTGCCACCGACTTCCGAAATTAAAGTTATTTTTCAATTTGTAGTGTTTTTTTTTTGGAAGTCGGTTGTTTTTTTTTTTTTGTAAAAAAGTTTTTATTTTTCAGTTTTAAGTTGCACTTACCCAACACAAATTCGTATAAAACTGCCTGCTATGTAAATATCAGTGACAAGAAGTCATTATTGCACGGTTCCAATAAACAAAAACGAATCGTTTTGCTTACCAATGGTAGCAGTTTTTATGGTCAAACTGGGCATATACATAGATTCTTAAGCTAATTTTACCTGTGATAGCAACTTTCATATGGGAGGGTCTACTATGGAAAGCTATGAGATATTTGCATCATTATTGGTAAAGATACAAGAGTCTTAATTTTAACCAACAACGGTCCGTAATTTATAGGAATCGGCCATATAACATCATCAATTTATACAAGTGGCAAAAATACGTATTATTGAAGCTAACTCAAAAACTACCCAAGCAAACTTAATGAAATTTATATAGGACCACCCCTGCGATCATAACCTATGCATTAAAAAAAATTGAAATCGATTTACAATTGTCGGAGATATCTTGTAACAAACATACAAAAAAAAAAAACATACAGTCGATTTGATAACCTCCTTCTTTTTGAAATCGGTTATTAAGAACTAGAATTTTGGAGAAGAATTTGAGTTGTTATTCAAAGGAATTTTATGTTAGAAAAAAAATTTGGAATTTGTGATGCATTGGTTCAGAAGTCAGTGGCAAGAAAAACAAATAGTCAAGTCAATACAGGAGTTGTAGAGTGCGTGAGCAGGGACCTATGAGATTATTTCTTTCAGAAACTTGTTCAGCGTGCTTCGGGAAGGAATCTAAAATTCTAAAATTCGTTGACTGAACTAAAAGTAGGGAAATCAAAGACACCGGAAAAAAATCTACTGATAATAACAGCGTTTCAGAAAAAAAAGTAATTCTGTTATTTTTTTGGTATTAAAGCCTTTACATTCTGATAACTTATTCAATTGAATTTTTAGTCGTATCTAATCAAAGTTCAAGTCAAATCGTCGAAACAAATCGGGTACTATCAGAGGGGCAATTCTCGTAATTTTAAGAACGTTCAAAGTCTGATCTCACTCTCAATTTCAATCTGTCAAAAATACCTCTAATTTCCCTACATTTTTGACAAGTTTTTGACATTTGTTTGTCGCCGAGATGAGACTGCGACTAGATTTTGAACGTTTTAAATCAGCAGAATTGGCTTTCAGGTATCAGGCTTACGTTTTTGTTTCTAGTCATTAAGAAGCCTACTCAAGTCGAAACCATGCCACAAATACGACTGATTCAATTGGTTTTTAATACAAACTTATTTTGGGTAATATTAGTGACGTTCTTCTGAAAGATTTGGTGCGAAGTGCAACTATATTGGGGTCGGCATCCAGTCTAACCAGATGCACCTGAATACCAGTATTTTACATAGAGCGACTGTTTATCTGACTTCAACAATCCAGTTACTGGGTAATACGATATCCGTTGGTAAGACAGTTTGTCAGACTTTCAGGCTTCTGACTACCCGTAACGATTGTCAAAGATCCACGAATGACAGACGGGACGAGAGGTCCGTGGCTAAATAATAACAGCCGCACAGGTCGATCGAGCAGGTCAAGCTACGCCTGCCGCTGTTGGTCTGTGGATGGGTGACCATTTTTACATACAGAGACCACTCCGTGCCTCCATCCCGGCTGTCATACGTGGATCTTTGCGTGTATGACCTGATATAATTATGAACGCAAAATGGATATAGGAAGTGGCGTTCTGGCTTCTGCTTACTCCTTTGGGATAAAGTCGTGAGTTTTTGTTTGTATGATAGCTGACATGAGATTTATCATGGGGTTTTTCGGTAAGGCACTCAGAGATTCCAAAGTCAAACGAACAAATTGTTTATTAAGACGATTGTCTATCGCATCCATCAAGGATGAATGCTTTGAAAGCTTAGTCTCATTGTTTTGAAGAAAAAAAAAACGTTAAGTTTGTTCTTGAAACTTTTTCATGGTTCCGTAAGAGTCATCTTTTATACAGGGTGTAAAAAACCCATCACATAGCCGGCAACTACGCATTCTGTACATCAAACTAAGTAACATTGCATAACAATGATTGCTGGGAAATGACTTTTATTTTTGTTGAGAAATTTGCTGTTTGCAGTAGTGCGCAATGTAACACACCTAAAACAAGTGTCTTCTTAGGGTCAGCGCAGACAGAGAGGAGCGCAGCGGAGAGGATTTTATTAAGGCACTCGAAAATCAACTTTAAAATTATTGAAATAAAGTGCATATATGCTTGAACAGGACAAAAAATGCTCGCGCGTCCTCGAGGATACGCGGGAATGCGCGCGCTCTCCGTTACAGTTGTTTTCTACTTTTTTTATTACTTACTCATGAAGTAGTGAGCCTAGACATAGCGCTTTATTGATATTTTAACTGTTTATTTAAAGTAATCAGAGCAATTAAAATGTAGTACATAATTGATCAGAGAAGCTATTTTTGAGCAACTTCAGTGGTCAGACCGTGGTATGGTATGCTAGTTTATTTGTGGATTTTTCATAACTTGAATTCACACAATGAGTGGAATTTGGATCTACAAGGCGGGGTAAAAGTAATGATATAATGTGAATGTGCCATAATTTTTACTAATTGTGTTATAATATCATTGTGATTTGTTACACATTTTGTAGACAGCCGATCGATTTTGTAAAAATCTCACCGTGAAAAGTTAGGTGAAGTGAGCTTAGAGTGAGCTGTCAAGATTATGAATCCCTAGCATCAGGATGACACTGACAGCTCACTCCACGCTCACTTCACCTAAGTTTTCACGGTGAGATGGTTAACAGGATCGCACTGCAGATAGAGAATTAGTTGATAATGCAATGGAGCGATTCGCACAGTCACACAGCTCATGTAACGATGGAGATTTTGAAACACAAATTTTTGAAATTGATGGTCGCTGAGATGAGATTGCGAACGTTTTTAATTAAGAGAATTAACCTTCTGGTCAGACACGCGTAGGTAATGTCGTATTTTTCAGTAAACTGCTATGTCTCATCTCGTTCCTAAACCTTCACTATTTAATTAAATAGCTAAGCAACACTTAGGTAACCTTTTTACAGCACTTCGTTATTCAATGACCCTCACGGAACCCTAACAAATAAATTGCTTTTAAAACGTCAGTACATTAGAACAGTCTTTACCGGATACCCATAATTTGTAGAATTACACGGAAGACTTTGGTTTCGGCGGTTGAGCTCTGACGTTTTTTGTGCAGGCGCCATGTTGAATTAGTATTGTCTTTGTCACTAGAGAGAATTTGAATCAGTAATTGTTTTGTACGGTCATCACTGAGGTAGGCCTAGAAACGCTGGCGTGACGATTTGAACTCGTTCCTGACCGATTGGCCAGAGAAGGCACAAGATAAAGAAAATTGGAGAAGTATGGGGGGGAAGAATGAGCGACCAATCAGCCCTTGGGGTACATGGTCGTGTCTGTACCTAAAGGTAGTTTCGTATGGAGAAAAATGGAAAAGAAACCAGACGACCCACTGACCGAAACTCCATATTTTATAATATTTTGTATACACTAATTTTTTTTTAAGTGAAGACTGAAGAATATGTACAGACGCCAGCACGTCAAGTTACTACAATCTGTCAAATTTCTTTAAGGTGAATGTGCAGTGGTAGCCCGCGAAATTCAAATTTTCTTACGTTTTTTGCAATTTGCAGGTCGGTGTCAGGTTGTATCTTGATCAAAATTTGATTCGCGACTACAAAAATTACGTATTTACAGAATTATAATCATTACAAACATTAATACATCTTTCTAAGTTATATTTGTATCATAAGCACTTTTCCATAAGAGATTTCTTCTTGTAGTACAAATCTAACTTAGGAAGATGTATTAATGATTATAATTCTGTAAATACGTACCTATTATAGTCGCGAATCATATTTTGATCAACATACAACCTGACAGTAACCTGAAAATTTCAAAAAACGTAAGAAAATTTGAATTTCGCGGTCTACCACTGCGCAATCACCTTAATACATTTTCAACTTTATGGCTAAAGCATAAAGTTCAAAGTTGTTTGGGAAAATTTTAGAGTTTTGGGTAGCTTGATGTGCTGGCGTCTGTACCTAGAATAAAATTACTATACCACAATAGATAAATGAGAACTAATCACCTATTAATTTTTACTTATCCACGAATTCGTGCATAACCCTATAAACCACTCAAAAAACCACAAATTGCATGCATTAATTTATGAAACCACTATAAAACACCATTATATTATGTTAAACATTCTCATGGGAGGTACAATGGTAGGATATATTAGGCTTTTTGCCTCAAATAATCCTTTTTTAGAGACAATAGGCCGGCTGCCAAAGTTATCAGATGTATGTAATGAACACGGCGTTGTGCTTTTGTGGATGTGACTTTTAAATATAAATAAATTATTTTAAATTATTAATGAAAAATAATCTTGTTTCACAAATACATGTCAAATACCGGCCAAGTGTGAGCCGATCTGTATAAAATTCAACTAGCTAGCTATTACGGTCCACAGGTTTGGTATGACAGACAAGCGGACAGACAGACAGACAGACGGTGTGCGGCATGGACTTAGTAAGGATTCTTAAATAAATAAGGTGTTTTTGTAAGTAATACGGATCCATCCTTTATCTTGCATTACTGAAATTGCACGTGAGTTAAACGAAATCCAAACCAAACCGAATATATCGTTGTTTGTTACTCAATCACGCCAAAAGGGGTTATCGAAATTGGATAAAATTTGGCTTTCAGCAAGATTGATAGTTGGGGCCACTTTATGAATCTGGGCTTACAACAGTAGCTACGTTATTGACACCTAAGGGACAGCAATTTTTTTTATTTCTTTGTGCACAATTTATTACCTTAAGTAAACTGTTGAAATTACAATTTATAAGGTCGCCAGTCACAATACCCGCGTACTAGTTGATACTCCTTTTGATACCCGAAGAATTGCCAAACTTAAGTGGTAGTGAGCAGAGCACATTCCTCGCAGAACAGATGGCCAATGGGGCCGAAAGGTTCTAGAGTGGCGACCGCGTACCAGAAGACGTAGCGTTGGAAGGCCTCCCACAAGGTGGACCGACGACCTTGTGAAAGCCGCAGGAACCCTTTGGATGCAAGAAGCACAGAACCGGTCGAAGTGGAGGCACTTAGGGGAGGCCTATGTCTAACAGTGGACTTCTTTCGGCTGAAATGATGATGATGACGAGTTGATACTGTATTACAGTGGGGTAGTGATGTTACAAAATAATAGAGTACCTAGCCAGGGGTTACCGGTGTATTGTAGGTACAACAACACGACCTATGTTATTTTCAAAAAAGGTAACATCGTTAGGAACTTTATTTTTCTCCAATCATCATTCTATCAACACCTACTTATAGGGCTTCGTCTATCTCTAACAATATTGCATTACCATCCCATTGTTTACCAAAATGTCTTATCCACACAATTCTATCCTCAATTTTCCATTCACATATAAGCTTATAGCAGACAATGCCTCTGTTCAGTTGCACTATGTTACGCGGCGCGATCTCATTGACCCATAAACAAACATTCATGCATATTTTATAACAAAAAACTCGTTAATTTTCAACAATTATTCAATTAATAAAACGAAAAAAGTTGTTATTCAATTAATAAAATAATAATTGAAGCACAATATTCTAATTTTAAAATTATGGTATGATTATATTTTGAATTTGTTTGAAATTGGAACGGGATTGAGAGTGTATTTAAATTGAATAAAATAAAATTAGGTTGTTTATTCAATTAATAACAATTATGAATTGTTGTAATAAAAGTGAAGTGAGTAAAAGTGCATGTATTGGATTTATTGGATGATGCAAATGAAAAAGTGCTGTGAAAATGAATTTGTGGACTACAATATTTTTGTTTTGTCATTTTGTGTGTGTTGCGATTGGATCCAGAGTTATACTCGTGGAGAATGCACCAAGTATGTACATATTAATATAGTAATCTATACTAATAATAAAGTTAAAGAGTTTGTTTGCACACCATAATCCAAAGATTAGGTATTACCAGTCGGATTAGATTTTTTTGTTGCATTTTATAGCATAATTTCTGAGGAAGGCTATGTAACATTATGCTATGGCCCTCAGAAGCCGAGCAAAAAGAAAAAAACGAAGTTAAATCGCGGGCAGGCGATGCGACGCGACGGGGTGGGTCGGGGAACAAGAAATTTCACACTGGCAAAGTCGCGGGGAGAAGCTAGTATTAAAATAAAATGTCATTTTGTTTGAACTTAGTTTCAGTGTTGTTTTTTTTCATGAAGCATTTTGATGAACAGCTAGAGCGTCATATATATTTTCTAGCATATTATATTACTTAGGAAGTTGAAGTTTTAAAGTTAATCTGAAAGTGCTGTTTTGCTTACCTGCTCCTGAAAGTATATCCAATCCATACTAATATACTAATCTATAGGTACTAATAATAAAGCTAAAGAATTTGTTAGTATGTTTGAACACGCTAATCTCTGAAACTACCAGTCGGAATCGAAAAAATATTTTTGATTCCCCAATCCTTGTGAAAGGCTACTTAACATCACGCTAGGACACTTAGGAGCCAAGAAAAAACAAAACAAGTCAGAAAAAATGCTAAGCGAAAACGATTTATTCCGGTCTGATCCCCTAAGCCCCCCCTCCATCCCCCCCCCCCTTGCATACCCCGCTAGATCTTCTTCTGTTTTAGACTCGTGTCTTATCCACATTAAGCTTCTTCTAAGTAATAACGCGGAATAATAACAGCCGCACAGGTCGATCGATCAGGTTAAGCTACGCTTGTCGAGGTCGGTCTGTGGATGGGTGACAATCTTTACATACCGAGACCCCTTCGTGCCTCGGAAAGCACGTTAAGCCGTTGGTCCCGGCTGTCATACGTAGATCTTTGACAGACGTTACGGGTCGTCAGAAGCCCGAAAATCTGACAACCAGTCTTACCAGGGGGCATCGTATTACCTAGTGACTGGGTTCTATGTTCTATGTTAAGGGTTTGGTTTCCGCACTTAGTCCTTCAGTTGGACCATTGTGCGTGGGCCATGGCGGCCGTCGGTGGTTATTCCAACCAGCCCACCTCCCTCCAGAAGCTGATTAGGTCTCCTGGTCTATTGAGAACATCTGTGTACGATCCGGGTGTCCCAAGGGTTTCTGATCTACTCTGGGTGACGCCTGTGCACTCAAAGAGCACATGCGTAACGGTTTCTTCAGCCTCCATGCAAGCTCTGCACAGGGGACTGTCCGTTATGCCTATAGTGTGGAAGTGTTTATTCAGTGAGCAGTGTCCCGTGATGGTCCCCGTCACCAGGCGCAAGCCTTTCCTGTCCAGTCGCAATAAACGTCTGGTTAGCCTGCCATCTAATGATGGCATAGCTTCCTTGGACTGCCTGCAGCCTGGTGACGACGTCCACCAATTTTCTGCTTGTGTATGGGTGTGCTCCTTTAGCCACCTGCGTATTTAGTTGAAGGGGATGGGCACGACAGGTTCCGGTCCACTAACTGACGTACTAGATGCCCTTCTGGCCAGCTCGTCAGCTGCGTCGTTACCTAGCGATCTACTGTGTCCCTTTATCCATTGTAGTGTCACTTTATTGCGGTTCAAAACAGTTATCCGTTCAAGCGCATTGTGACATTCTAGTATTAGGTTCGATGTGATGCATTCCTTCCCTAGGGATTGGAGGACTGAGGCGCTGTCTGAGAGTATGCGAATGCAGGCATCCGTAACTCTTCTGGCTGTTATGGCATAAGCCGCTTGTATTATGCCCACACACTCCGCTTGATAGACAGTGTTGAGCATTCCCAGCGGTCTGGATATTTTTATGTTGAGGTCGTGTGAGAAGACTCCGACTCCAGTTCCACAGTCGGTCTTTGAACCATCAGTATAAATTCTCAGTTCCTTCGGGCCTGAGTAGTCGCACTGCTCCTCTTTAAGCACTATGTTGTAATGCTTTTGAGAGCTGTATTGTTTCGGGGTTTTGTCGCAGGGTGATGCCATCATTGGCTGCCGTTTGATCGCATCTTCTTTTAAACGTATGTGTTTGACCCTAGAGTCTTTGCTTAGGGTACCTGATACATGGAGCCTAAAGGCAGCAAGGGCCGCCTCTTCCCGCACTATGAGGTGTAGGGGCGGCAATCCGAGCATGGCCTGTAGGGCAGCAGTGGGTGTGGTTCTCATGCAGCTAGTGATTGCCACACACGCGAACCGCTGCAGCTTTTCGAGATCTTTTTGGGCTGTGCTCAGGTCTGTCCTGGGCCACCAGACTAGTGAGCCGTATGTAATGATTGGTCGGATGACTGTGGTGTATAGCCAGTGAGTGACCTTTGGGCTAATCCCCCAATTCTTGCCAAGCATTCGCTTGCATTGCCACAGGGATATGCTGGCTTTCGTGGTAATGTAGTTGATATGTTTTGCCCAATTCAGCTGTTTGTCCAAAAAGATGCCCAGGTATTTGGTTTCGGTTGATAGGCTTAGGGTTGTACCAAAGAATCGTGGTAGTTTTAGTGTCGTCAGTTTCCTCTTTTTTGTGAAGAGAACTAATTCAGTTTTTGTGGGGTTCACTGATAGTTGGTGTTTACCACACCAATTCTCTATTATTTTCAGGGCCTGGCGCATTAGGTTGCACAGGGTGTTTTCGTGGGTTCCATTTATTATTATGGTTATGTCGTCGGCGTAGCCTACGGTGAAGTAACCATTATCGTTGAGTTCTTTTATTAGACTGTCTACGACTAGGTTCCATAGAAGCGGCGAAAGGACACCCCCTTGCGGACAGCCCTTCGCCACGATGGCCCTTGTGGTGTCGTTGACAGTCACTTGTACTGCCCTATGTTTGAGCATGTTGGTGATCCAGCCGCTCAGGGACGGGTCTATATTATGTCTGTCTAGGGCCGTGTTGATGCTTTTGAATGTGGTCTTGTCAAAGGCGCCCTCGATGTCAATGAAGGCGGCTAGTGCTGAGCATTTGTGATCCACCGCACATTCAATTTTAGATACCACGCTGTGCAGCGCGGATTCCGTTGATTTGCCTGTGGAGTACGCATGCTGTTGTTTGTGGAGTGGCTTTATCCTTAGAGGCCCGTCTCGGATGTGTCGATCACATAACCTCTCTAGGGTCTTTAGCAGAAAGGATGTGAGGCTTATGGGTCTGTATGCCTTGGGTTGTGTGTAGTCGGCCTTGCCCGGTTTTGGTATGAAGATAACTTTCACTTCGCGCCAGGCTAGGGGTATGTATCTGAGTGCTATACAAGCCCGATAGATTTCTACCAGGTGTGGTGTAATATGGTCAAGCCCCCATTGTAGCAGGGCTGGGAAAATGCCATCTAGTCCTGCGGACTTGTAAGGCTGGAAGGTGTTGATAGCCCACTTTATCCGATCTTCTGTTACTAGACTGTGGGCACTCGACCAGTCCCGCTCCGTTGGGGTCCAGTCGGGCACAGCTTCCCAGGTCCTGTCCTCTAGGAGTTTGCAGCCTGGGAAGTGAGTCTCGAGAAGGACTTTGCTGGTTTCATGGTCCGTTAGTGTGTAGGAGTTGTCGGGTTTTTTCAGCGCGCCAAGGGTTCGGTCCTGATCTGTTGATAGGATTTTCCTTACTCTTGCGGCTTCATTGTTAGTCTCGATGGATTCACAGAATTTCCGCCATGCTGTCCTTCTGGCGGTTCTGATTTGTCTTTTGTATGTGTATTGTGTCTCTTTGTATAGCTCCCAGTCTTCCGGGAGTCTGGTGTTTTTGGCTCTGTTGAATTGCTTTCGTAGTGTATTTCTGAGTTTACCAAGTTCGGCGTTCCACCAGGGATTTCTCTCACTGTTGGTTCGTGGCGCCCTTAGCTTGCAGCTTGCATGGTATGCTTCGGTTAAGTATTCCGACAGCTTTGTCACAGTGTATTCAAGTTGTGCGGGTTCTCTTATGTTTGTTTGTATTAGGTGCCTAGTTAGCATCGCGGCTAGGAGGCGCTTATACCCGGGCACGTCGGTGCGCCGCGGATTTCGTCGCGGTACAGGTTTCCTTGTATTAGTGGTTAGTGTGAAGCGAATCCTTCTATGGTCTGAGCAAGAAGGTTCGTTCGATACGTGCCAATTTGTGATAAGATTTGTCGCGTTTTCTGTAGCAAGAGTTAAGTCTATGATCGTTTGTCCTCGGACTGTGACCCAAGTGGGTTCAGAGCCTCGGTTAACGATGTTAAGATTAGTTGAGAATAAATAGGTGGATAGTACCTCTCCTCTGGGGTTCGATGCCTCGCTGCCCCAGAGCGGGTGATGGGCATTCAAGTCGGTGCAGATGATCAGGTCCAAATTGGTGAGCTCGCAGTGCTGTACCAGGTCGGCCATTTCTTTCGGCGGGCAGTCTGTGTCCTCGCCCGGCATGTAGACCGAGGCTAGTACAACATCTGGGGATTCAACCTCAGTGTGGAACCTGACAGCTGTCAGATCTCTGGAACAGAATTGAGTGAGTAGCGTGGTAGGGATGTCTTTGGGTATGTAGACGCAGGATCTAGGTTTGTCTGAGCTGTGTGTATTGAGGATTAGCTTACCTCCGATGTTACTGAGGCCGCATATCCTGTTGTTCCTGATCCACGGCTCTTGGATCAGTGCAATTGTTCGGGGGTTAACCTCCAGTGCCCTGCGTAAGCTAGCCGTGGCAGTCTGGCTATGTTGGAGGTTAGTTTGGATGATGTTTAGTGGTGGTGACGGTAAAGAAGGGAGGGGCTTAGTCTGTGGTGGATCCATCGGACACAACCTCCTCCGCCTCCTCTCTGTACTGGCCGTGGTCGTGGTGTTCACCCGGCGACGATGCTAAAAGTTGCTCGTTCCAGCCGGGAGATGCGGGTGGTTTGTTGTCTTCGTCATCAGCCATCGCCGCGCGGGCCATGACCTCCTCAAGCTGGGCGATGTCTGTGTCGTCCGTCCGTGTCACTGTCGGTGTCGTCGTCGTGTTTGTCTCGCTGTCCGAGGGCTGGGTCGTGGGCCAGAAGCGCACGTATATCGAACCAAGTAGGTACGATATCCGTCGCTCCCGCCCCATGACCTTTTCCACTTCCTCCGGTGGCACACCCAGGGTCAAATAAGTCCCGTAGTTGTCGCCACCGACGGTAGTTGCCCTGTACATTGACCACCGGGCTATGTCGTACCACGTATTCTGACGAATCAGAATACTGTGGAGCCTCCCCATGTCACCCCTGTAGCGGGGGACGAAAAGAGAGGCTCTGACACGGGTGGGCAAGTCTGACTGTCGTAGTACCGTCAGTGTAAGTTCGGTGTCGGGGAGTTTAAGGAGGGGTACATTTTTGTTTAGCCAAGTCAGAGCGTGGTCGTCCTCACACCATATCTGTACTGTGCCCTCTGCTACCCGTGGGTATCCGCGGAAGGCAGGGAGTAGTGCTGTCGAGTCCGTGTCTATTAGTAAGTCTTCCAGGCCTGCTTTGATCAGCTCGGCCTCCTCTTTCGTCAAGTCTCTAGAGGGAGGAGGGAAGCAGATTGCCACGGCGAGCCGCGCAGGAATATCCTTTGTGGCCCGCGCGTAGGTCCTCAGCTCCCCCTGGGCGGAGTGGACCCTTACACGTTTGGCGTCCCCCTGGAGCGTGCTCGGTGAAGCCGAGTCGTCGGGGCGCTCCCTCTTTGCCGGCCCTGTACCGCTCGGTCCAGGTTGCGACATAGAGGTGCCTGGTAAGGTGGTGACGTTTGGGTGCAAGGATCCACCCCGCCTTCCTCTATGGTGTCTGGGTCGGGGATTGACGTGGGATGCGTCTGTGTCAGTGTGATGGGGTCGGCTGGCGCCCCCGGCAGACTCTGTCGTGTGCAAGGGCTTTTCGCGCTGGGTTTCCCCTTCGCGTACTTGCCCCTGCACGCGCGGTTCCGCGTCCGGCTGCTTTTCGCGCTGGGTTTCCCCTTCGCGGACCTGCAGCTGGTCGCGTGGTCCCACGTTTGGCCGCTTTTCGCGCTGGGTTTCCCCTTCGCGGACTTGCGGCCGTTCTCTTTTTTCCGCTTCCGGCCCCTTTTCGCGCCTGGTTTTACCGTCGCGGACTCGGGGCTGGTCGCGTACTACCTCTTCAGCGTCCGATTGCGCTTCGCGCTGGCTAGTGCCTTCGCGGGTGCTGCGCTTTCGGTCGCCTACTTTCCTCCTCCGGCTTGTGATTTTTCCGCGCTTGTTCAGCAGTCGTACTCTATCAGCCGGGAGAGTGGTAGGGTCGCCAGGTTCGTCATCCTTCCCCATCCCTTTTTGTTCGTGTCTGTCAAAGTCTGGATTAGTGATGCTGTTCCGCACGATGCTCTGTTGCCAGAGGCTCGAGGGAGGCAAGCACTTCGTAGTATGTATTGGCGCGAGGGTCGCAGCCGTGGTAGGGGTTATTGGCGCGTTTGTCGCAGCCGGAGTTGTGTTTATGGGCGCGTAAGTCGCTGCCTGTGTAGTGGGCGCTAAGTCAGCAGCCGGCCGTGCTGGGGAGCACGGCAAGATTGGGCAGTTGGTTGCCCCCCCCAGAATACGTTGGGGGCTGACCGCCGTAGCGGTGTGGGATTCCCCGGCTTGGCCGGGACCCACCTAGTGACTGGGTTGTGGAGGTCAGATAGGCAGTCGCTCCGTGTAAAATACTGGTATTCAGCTGTTCTGTTAAACTGGAAGCCGAACTCAACATACACACATCAAAAGTGTCTAGGGATCAACATATATTTTTGCAATAACTTTTCTCCTGATTGATATTAATTAAAATTTTCTTTAAGGATTCATCAAATAAAGTGTTTTCGTTTGTCACAGTAACGATAAACCAAGTCACCTTTGCATTAATAAAGAAATTTGCCATTTTCCTAATAAAGGGATTTTTGACATTTGAACCACTAACACAAAAGTTCGAAAAAAAGACTGAAATAACAGTTTTCTCTAAAATTTTATTGGGTAACTTAAACAATTAATAATCCGTGTTTCTACAGCGAACACTAACAACACAAGAACATCGGTTTGGCATACTCAAAATGAGTTCATCCAAATCACGCTGTGGAATGGCCGCCCATGTTCGTTGCAACAACAAAAAAAGGTCTTCTTGCGACTGGATACCCTCCATATTCGGCAGAGCTCTTCTCTGTAGCATATCCCATGCATGCTCAATCGGGTTCAAGTCTGGCGACTGAGCAGGCCAGGGCAGGACATTGATGTTAGCTGCGGCGAGAGTCTGTCTTACAACTCTTGCGGTGTGCGGTCGTGCATTATCATGCATTAACTGAAATAAGGGACCGATTTGCACTTGTAGAGGAACGATGACGTCTGATACAATCGTCTCAGCATAAATTTGAGCGTTGAGGTTGCCTCTGATCCAAATCAACTCAGTTCTTCCGCCGATCCAAATACCCGCCCATACCATGATGGTTCCACCACTATAAGGATGGACTTCCTGGCAGGATTTTAATCGCTGTTGGCGTCCAGGGGTTCTCCAGTGTCGTATACGTCTTGTATCCGGTCTCATACCAAAACGAGACTCATCAGAAAAGCACACGAAACGCCATTGTTCTTCTGCCCAATTTCTGTGTTCAAGAGCCCATTGATATCGAATCCTACGATTGTGCATTGCTATAGGTGGTACCCGTAGCGGTCTTCGGGAATGAAGGTTCACTTCATGCAAGCGGTTTCTGACTGTTTGGTCGCTAATTAAGTTCCCTGAAGAGTGATGAAGCCTCACGGCTAACATCATGGCGGTTATTGTTGGAGCTCTTCGAGTTAAGATTTGAATGTATCGGTCTTGTCTCCGTGTGGTGCAGCGATACCGTCCTCCATGGCGCTCAGCCACGGTACCAGTGCTTCGGTAACGTGTCCAAAGTCGACTGATAACACTCTGACTTGTATTCAGAGCTAAAGCCACAGTACGTTGCCGGGAACCAGCTTCTATCATTCCCACGGCTCTGAGCATTTCTTCCCTGCTTAAATGACGTCGCCGCTCCATAATAACGTTGGTTTTAATCAGTAGTAGGGAAACAGTAGCACTAATAATGTCTTCAATGCGTTGTATGTTTTTATAGGGAAAATATTGACAGCTGATTTTCATCTTTTACTCGAATTTGATTCACAGTTCCTGATTCAAATTATGAAATGCACCAAAAAGGATCCATATAAATTTATAAAATCATAAATTTATTACAAAGCCACATCTCAATCTCAAGAAATCCGCATAAAAATGCTTGATCCCTAGACACTTTTGATGTGTGTAGTTGGGAAAAGGCTAGGCATATTGATTGATCCACGCAAATAAAGCCATGAGCTAAAGCTAGTTCAATACCTATATTGTTAAATTCTCAGACCACCATTATTATAATTGATCGCTGTTATTTTTGTCATATACTATGACGAAAATAACTATTCAAATACCTATATCTATAGGGCCACCCGCGCTTATAAACTCGCTCGCAAAATCATCATAGTCTCATACAACTTAACTTCAGTTCTATCCTATCACTCTGTATCATTTCTTCTTCGATCTATCATCTGTAATAACCATATATCCTCATTAAATACCATCTATCGTTCTTCTTGCTGTTTTCATATTCACCGCCGCCTGCCTAGCCGCTTGCTTCACACTATACACGCATACATCTCCATACCACCATTACATTTTGATTTTTTTTTCCTCAATCTTAGTCCCACGGCTGGGCAAAGATCTCCCCCATATTTTCCACTTTTCTTTGTGCTGTGCCCTATCTGTTCGAATTATTCCGATCTGTCGTCACCGTGCTTTGTCCCCTTATGGGGATTGATCGGAAAAAAAGTTTGATCTGTCCCCCTGTTAGCAACGAGGGGACAGTTCGAACTTTATTGACTGCTATCTGTCCCCCTATCAGTGATAGACTGATTGTTATTATACCTGTAATACCTACTGCGATTTATGAGACCGTGGCTAATTGATAGAAAAAATTAAAATAATTTACCATATGATTATATTTTTAATCTAATGCTGGTTATAATGTGTGGCGTTACTTTTAAGAATTACTATAAGTATTAAATTCTATGGGAGACAAACAGGAATAAAAAGTTTCAGATGGAGTGAATAAAATTCGAACTGTCCGTTGCTAACAGGGGGACAGATCAAACATGTTTCCGATCAATCCTCCTAAGGGGACAAAGCTTATAAGAGATTTCCTTCAAGTTTTTAGTAACTTATACAGATAACTTATACTGAAACATTGCACCTTTGTTCATTCATTCCGTTTCGCATTAAGTCTAGTTTGTAGCCAAAGCAGCCACAATCTTTTGTCGTGTCTTCGATACGCTCGGGCGATGGCGATGTGACTTATTCTTAGCAGAGGTCAAAATGGCATTAAGACCTTTTAAAATTCTAAGAATACTGTAGTTAAGATTCTAAAGATTACATCTTCTGTAATTTTGCCTCATCTGTGGTAAATCTGTTGTCTTGATGTTATTATTGTTATCATCACATCATTAACAGCCTTGTTGTTTTCGCTGCTAAGTATAAGTTTCCCTTTGGTGCGATAATTCTCATCAGAGGGACAATTTAATTTTAATTACGTTCGCATTCTAATTTCAGTCATAATCTGTCAAAAATGCCTCATTTTCCCTACATATTTGACTCGTTTTTGACATCGATTGTTGCAAAGATGAGATTGCGACTAGATTTTTAACGTTTTTAATTAAGTGAATTAGCCTTCAGGTCATTGTCAATCTTGATTTGAACCTCCACCCTTTCCATTGCTGGTTCTTTCCTGTTACTGGCAAGAAGTACCTAACTGATTTGGTATCTGAGATTTCTATCAGAATACCATTATTCAACCAGAGTTGGACTCTAAAAATCTGTTGTGATATGAAAGTTGTTTTTTTTATGTTTATTAATTCAAAAAAATAGTTTACATGCATTTCTTCAATCTTAAAACATACCACATAAAACATCGCGGGTTTAACAGCGGTATAGCTAGACACGGAAACTCGGTGCCATTTGATATTTTCTATCATCGACACAATTTATTTATTGACATGGCACTTCTACACAGATAACCTCCTTTTATAACGACTTCCTCACTAAAGCTATACCAAAAAAAATTGTCATACAGTTTGAGGTATTCTGAATTTTTCACTTACAGAAGTGCATCAGCGGAGAAAAAAATGACTATGCCTTTCTGCTATCTTAATCGTGGGGAGCTTCCAAGATTAAGATAAAACCTTTTTCGTAAAGTTGTGGCTCAGTGGTAACGGTACTGACTTGTCATGAGTCGTGTGTTCGAACCCAAGCAGGCACTTTACTTTGCGTCCACTGCTCTCAAAACGGTAAAGGAAAAAATCAGAAATTAGTGGGGAAACCGGCATGTCCTAGAACCAAAAATTCGAAGACATGTAACATCTACCAACCCGCACTGGGCCATCGTGGTGGATTACGGCCCGCTCCCTTTCACAGAGAGAGGAGGCTTGTGTTCCAGCAGTAGGAACATTATAGGCTGGTTATGTTTATAAACTACTAATTACCAAGGGGTTATAGTAACTGGGTTGTGGAGGTCAGATAGGCAGTCGCTCCGTGTAAAATACTGGTATTCATCTGCATCCGGTCTGGAAGCTGACCCCAACATAGTTGGGAAATGGCTAGGCAGATGATGATGATGATGTTTAAAAACTACTTCTGTGAATCCTCTAAGTAATTATCTCAGTAGGTCATATTTATTTATAATTCTGACTTAACGGATCTTCATCAAGGTTGCTATTCGCGTATTTTTTGTCAGTACGTTCGATTTATTGTTCCTTATGTAATTAAGTTTAACTAATGTCTTGTTTGGGCAGGTACTGATGTACTGGTGTATGACGTAAGCTTTTATTAGAATAATAATCCTACCAATAAATAAATAAATATTTTCCTTTTGTGGTACTATAGGAGGTATGAAAAACAGGGTGTAAAGTTCACTCATATTCAACAGAGAAGGGAGGATTCTCTAACCAGACGCGTGTCGGGTCTGGTTGGCAACTCTCTGACGCTTGATGTCAGGACGTTGTATACTTATGTATAATATGCTAGTTGCGCGGTAAACTCTGCTTGCGCGATGCAGGATTTTGTGTGACGTCAGTACGATGCATAGTTCACGTGTGGCGGTGTAGATGCCGCCACACATGTAATGAATACTCGTTTCTACGAATCTCCTACTGAAAACAGACATATTATTTTTTCAGTAGTAAGTAGTAACCAGTCTCTATAGCATAACTCCTAACTTTTAACCTTTCTTCTTTATAAAAATACCTATCTACAACATTTTGTTTTTCCCACAGCATGTTTCCGCCGCGTCCTAGCTGGGAAGCGAGCCTTAAGAAGTCACGTCAGAAAAGTAGTTCCCTGCGAGAGGCTAGAAGATTGCAGGGTAGAGTGTGCTACAGAGAAGAGATTTCCTTGTGAAAGCTTTAATTATAGGTAAGTTTCATGTTAAGATAGAAGATATTATAACGGGGTGTCCTGCGTGAGCGACGAATACGTCGCGACGCGACGCTGCGAACGCGACAAACGCGATCAAATCAACGGTATACCCTGCTTGAGGCCTATATGGCAGTCTGCGACGAGACGCGACGTAACGCGTACTTGTTTTGAGGGTGACCAGGCTAGACACCACGATCTACGAAATTCAGAAGCGTTGATCGCCACAGTGCGTGACCAAAGATTGTTGTGGGACAGAAAAAAAAAGTCAAAAAAGTTATAAGTCTGTACTATAAATATGAACTTTCAAGCAAAATTTTACTGTACTTCTCCATAATTCGAGAAGTAATGACCAAAATCCCCTAGGAAATATGTCGCGTGTAGCATCGCGTCGCATTGCATCGTGACGTGTCGCGTCGCGTCGCGTCGTATTCGTCGCTCACGCAGGACACCCTGTAAGGAAAGATGTCAGAAAAGTGGTGTCCTGCAAAATGCTAGATGACTGCTGGGATGTATGCCACAGAGAAGTGGTTCCCTTGTGAAAGTTTATAGGTAAGTGACGCTTTATGCTTTTGGTTTCAAGCTAAGGAAGCTGTAGGAAAAAAAAATCTACAGTTCGAAGAGGTACCTATAATGTACCGAACATCACAATGACAGAATATATAAAGATTAAGATTAAAGTGAAGACCAATAAAGTTCTAAATATTTTCTTTGCTAATGTTTCATGAATATTATTATATATGTATATATTAGTACTAGCTGCTGCCCGCTACGTCGTCTGCCTGAAGGCTCTACAGCACCAAAAATACCTAAGATGCTGGTGTCGCTATAGCATTATAAGTACACAACTTTTAAAATAGCATTAAAATATAAGTTTTTTTTTGCAAGCGAAGCAAGTGAAGAGAGTTATATGGGAATCCTGCTGAGTTCAGTCATAAGATGTGACTGAAGGAAATAGAGAAAATAATGCAGGAATACATTCCAGGACACAAAAGAGTAAAAATACGTACAAAGGTATCATACCTTACAACACTTCTCTATAAACTACGTTGGTAGTTGCCAGGAGCCAAAATGTAAAGAGAGTCAGGACTGGTGACGCGGGAGCAAGCGACGTACAGTTGCCCTTGTGAGAAGCAACTCGTCCTGAGGTCGACACCCGCTGCCCCTGCGACTTATTGATGGTCATCGCGAAGCAAACACTCACGGGGAACTGTACGCGCTTGAACTGGAACTGGAAATTATGAGGTATGAGGGGAACGCGTGGTATAAATACTGCCTCGCCGACGCCACAACCCGTAAGAATTTCCGCCTCAATGGTGTGTCTGTGGAGCGAGATGACTTTAAGGCGGGTTACACAACTTCGGAGGAGATAGGTTCCGAAGAAGCATAATCGGAACACCGACCTTCAGCTTGATGGTATGCGCTGGAAGTCCACTTGCTGACAGGGAGCTCAGAAATTCCACGGGATAATGTGTGGCGTCATCTTGCTCGATAACAGTGTTTATCGAGGTGTAGACCACTTTATTCCCCTCAATTTCCGAGAGAATGAATTCGTTAATTGCTGCAGCCTGATCATTTTTGGGCATTAAAATGGCCCGCTCACACACCCAAGAATCCTGCTGGTGCGGTATACGACTGATGTCCCCGTACACACAGCGAATCAGTTCTTCTAAGCTGGATACCACTCTACCGAGAGACTCTGGAAGCACCACCTATCTCTTTTGGTAGAGTGCCTTCGCTAAGACTTAGAAGGACATCGGAGAATTCTTGAGCACGTGCATTGCCACCGAGCCGAGCTCTCATATTAATGGTCAAGCGCAGCGTACGAACTCGTGACCACAACGAAGATCGTTTCAACGAAGCATTCACCTCGTCAGCCCTCGAGCCCCGCATCACCACGGGAAGCGTTTGCCGAAAATTACCACTGAACAGAACTGTGACACCACCCATCAAATGTTCGTTCCTGCGGATGTCCTGCAGGATTCTGTCCACGGCCTCGACTGCCTTCCTATTGGCCATCGTACACTCATCCTATACGATCAGAGAGCAATCCTTGAGTACGTGTCCCTTATCGCTGTTACGTGACACACCACAAACAGGCGTTTCGGCGCTCTCTAAATCGATGGGAATTTTAAACATGGCATGTGCTGTCTTGCCACTCGGAAGCAGTGTGGTAGCGATTCCCGACGACGCTACAGCAATAGCAATTTTGCCTTGCCTCCTGACCTCTGCAAGTATGCCAGTGATAACAAATGTTTTTCCTGTTCCACCAGGAGCATCCAATAAAACATTTTACCATGGTTTTGCCCAACGCTTTCAAGGATGGTGTCATAAAGTTTTTGCTCTGAAGAGAACAAAGCGACATGGTCATTTCGTATGGTGGTCATTTCGCCCCGATCGTAATTTGTTGTTGGAAATCGGGAGTATAACGCTGACGTTATACTCCCGATTTCCAGGGTCTTGATACGGTGATGATTGGGGAGCTGGTAACCCATATTCGATCAGTGGATTGCCGCCGATAGAAATGACCACATCTTGAAGTGATCTGAGACAGGTATTCAGCACGCGTTCATCAGTTACTTCGACTTCGTCTCCAGTAGCACGCCTCAAAGCTCGTAGAAAATCTTCAGACAGATGATGGCGATACTTCTCCCACAAAGCTACCGGGTTCGCGACTCCACAAAACATCAAGATGACGACAAACAGATGACGCATGCGGCTGGGACTGTCACTGACGCTAGCCTCCGCGAGGGTGTCATGAAATGAAATGATCATCATCAATGAACATAACTTTTTTTAAATACTTAACACCGCATTTTTTTTTTAAATTGTCTTCCTCAACTCTGCTCAAGATTTTGAGTGTTTTGTTGGAACTTGAATTTGTCAAAACGAACTATACGATACAACTTTTATGAAAAAAATGCACATCACCATCTATGAATTTTAAGAATAACTAACTACTTACCTCGTCAACATGATCAAATTTAAATTATTAATTTCCAAAAAATGTTAACTAGTAACTTGATTTGATTTTTATGAAATCTCATAGATGGCGCTGTTTTAAAATTGTCTTTATACTACTAACATTCATTAAACTATATTTCTCTGCCCAAGTTACTTAAATGGCGTAGTTTTTATAGTGTAAAGCTAGATAATAGCATGGCTTACTCAAAAACAACATTTAAATATGCGTGGTTAGATTACACGCTGTCACAGAATGCTTAAGAAGAATAAAGATTCACAGATCCTCCCCCGTAGGTGATAGCGTGATAATATGTAGCCTATATGTTGACCCGACCTCTTAGTAATAAGTATTCATGCAAAATTTGAAGCAAATCCATGCAGTACTTTTAACTTAATCATGCTTTATGTATGTATTATGTAAATGGTACACAAGTCACAACAGACCTACAGTATTGTCTCTCCTCCCCCTTTTGAATCCATCCAAAGGTTGTCTTTAAAAGATCGCTCTTAGTGATAAGACCGCCCATGCATTGTGTCACTCTTTGAAAATTTTCTACATTTATATCTTGTACATAATAAAAAGTATTCTATTCTAAAGTTATATTTCAAATAGAACAAAACACTCGGAGTAATATAATATGGAAAAGGCCTTTTTTGTGGATGGGATATCATCAATTATTGACCCCTCCCGCTCTGGGTGGAGCAGAAGGGAGTGTCAGACTCTTACTGACTAAAAACCCACCCGTGTTCCTTCCTTAGCCGTTTATGTTCCGGGGCAGCGGTAACCCTTTCGGACAATCCCGCTACCCCGGCAGGCATCATTCTGTGATGCCTGCCTTGCGTTAACAATGGGCATTCTTCACTTTATTAGATTTCTTTGTGTAAATGTAATACAGCCTCTTGCCAGAGGTCCTTCCGTTATAAAAGTTTCTTACCTTATCGGGGCACCTTGCGTTACTGAAGTTTCTTGCGTTATTACGTGGTCAATTATCTAGCATCAAAAGCTCGCAATTCTATAACTATGTTCTACAGCATATCAGTATCAAAAAGGTAATATTTGGGGGTGTGTGTATAGACCATGGAATTGAATATGCTCCCATATTCAATTCCATGGTCTAACATCGTAATCACGAAAAAATTATCAACCGTTTTATACATTTCGGTCGAGTAGGTATTGAAGTTTTGTATAGAACAGTTGACATATTTTCTAAAGAGAGATGTTTGATGAAAGAAATATTGGTAGCACGGAGAAGGATGTTCAGTTTCACGGTCTGCAACACACATTTCTCATACATGCTGTATATAATAAAGTGCGATTGATTTCATCATCATCAGCCGGAAGACGTCCACTGCTGAACAAAGGCCTCCCCCTTAGACCACCACGCCGAACGACAATCCGCTACTTGTATCCATCGGTTGCCCGCGACTCTCACGGTGTCGTCGGTCCACCTAGCGGGAGGCCTGCCTACGCTGCGTCTTCCGGTTCGTGATCGCCACTCAAGAACTTTTCTTCCCCAACGGGTATGAGTTCTACGAGCGATGTGGCCTGCCCATTGCCACTTCAACTTGCAAATTTTAAGAGCGATTGATTTATTTTGTGTAAATTCAGATACATATTATTATTAATGAATAAACAACTAGATTTAGATACGAACTCGGGGAAATAAGTATGGCCAAGTTCTTCCACTTAGTATCTACTCAAATATTCAAACTAAAACAAAGTTGCTGACATAGATGACAGATAATCAGTAACAAAAATGAAGTCAAATGTGTTTATAGTGTTCACACGGGCTGTTCGCACTATTGTGTGCGTTTCCTGATCTTTGGCGACCTTAATACCTATGTTAATTATTACAACATTTTGGTAGATACTGTCATTTGATAATACTTTATTATAGTATTTTTGGTGTTTAGTTGTGAATTTTGTTAGAATATTATAAAGGTCGTCACGGTGTTGGTCATCCCTTCTCTGTCCGATAGTAACCTTCATCTTAAACATTTATGTTCGGTTTCTGTGGTTTGCACCTACTCAGAGAAGCTCTCAAAAGCTACCTACTTATTGATTCGACAAAGTTATCTAGAAATTAAGCGAAATTTCAGAAGCGCAATTTGTCAAGACGTAGAACCAGTATAGCACTATCGAACAGATAGATACACATGATACCATGTGTCTCATCTGTCAGGTTCAGGAAATAATGCAGGATGTAGAAATCGGTGAAACTGTAAAAATTTTAGTAAGCACAAGAGGCCTTTTTTTTGAGGGTGGGAAATTATCAAATAACTTCTCCCGCTCTGGGCGGAGCGGGAGGGCGTGTCAGACTTTTACTGACTAAAACCCACCCGTGTTCCTTCAGTTGCCTGTGCCAGGGGCCACGGTATCCCTCTCGAACAACCCGCGACCCTGGCAGGCATCGGCCCTAGCGTAGGCATCGGCCCAGTTAGTGCTGACATCTCTTTGAGGCGCACGTGGAACACAACACGCCGTCGAAAGACCAGGCCCGGGGCCTGGTCTTTACCGGACGGCGAGCTGCCCATTGCTCGCACACGAGGCCTTAAAAATTAATTTTATAAACCTTAAAAAATCTCTTATACCTACGTAATGCACAAGTAAAATGTCGAAAAGGCAATGAAGGCAGTTTAAGTCTTCAGACATTTTATTAAGTATGAAACTGTCTCTTAGGGTAAGCTTCGATACTATCAGAGATCAAGACTGTGAACTAGTAAGTTTTAACCAATAACGAAATCGGAGTCTCCTATCACATACTGTCTAAAATGTTGATTGATGCATGGCCGTATAGACACGATGTTTCTTTAAATAATAATATTATTTACAAGGTCTCCCTGGAAGTATGTATCAAATCGAATAGGGGCGTGGGCAAGGTCTTTTCCAAACTTTTTGATCCTGAGAATGATTGATGATTGAGAATTATTTTACGGTTCAAAAGTTGTTGTTTCGTATAGTGCTCAAAGAAAAAAATCATTAAAAAAAAACAACAGGGCTGTCTAAAAAACTTAAATTGACAGTTCCTGGTAGTTTTTTTTTAAATAATTTTGTTCTTTGACAGTATGCAAAGTGATTGAAAATAACAAAAGTTGGTCATTACCTTTGAATCGTAAAAAAATTCACCAACATTCTCAGGATCAAAAAGGTTGGAAATGACTTTGCCCACGCTCCTATTTGATTTGATTCATACGTCCAGGAACACTCTGTATACATATACTTCTTTGCCTGATTATGGTTATTAAAAGGGTGACCCCTTTTAATAACCATAATCAGGCAAAGAAAAAATTTCAGGCCAAGTCCCTTCATAATCTTTACCACACGATCTTGTATCTCCCAGAATCTTCGCGTCTTCAACAGTAGTCTTCTCAGATGGCTTAGAACAATTTAATCTTACAATCTACATAATAGTATGAATACTGGTACCTATGTACTATTTAGCAAAGGCCCTTCTCTATATGGTTGGTGAGCAACTAGGTTGAGGCAGGGTTGACTGTGATGTTATATTATTTTTGCTCTATTTATCTAGCCTTATGAGCGTTTACGCCGTACCGAATTTCATACAAACTTTCAAGCCCTTGTTTTTCGAAATGAATGAACCGATTTTAATGAAACTTCATACGCATAAGCAAGAACCAAGTTCTAAAAAGTTAGTAGAGAACATTTTCGAAATGTCTTATTTAAAAAAAGCTATCTGGAAATCTGTTTTTAAGGAAAACTTAAAATCGATCTAATTTGGCTGTAACACTATTTTTCAAAAATGTACTCAACTAACTTTTTATTCCTTTGTATCTTGCTTATGCGTATGAAGTTTCATTAAAATCGGTTCATTCATTTCGAAAAACAAGGGCTTAAAAGTTTTAAAGATAATTCATTCGTTCATATTGACGCCGCCGAGGCGATACGAAGTTCGCTGGGTCAGCTAGTATACAATGTATAGGAGATTGTAACAGAATAAACGCAAGTCCTGAAAGTAGTTTGTTCATAATTGAGTATTGAATCGATTTCAGTAAGTTTTACTTGTAATATAGGTATTTTTTCATACTAACCGCCGATTAAGCCAAATAAAATTAAACCTTATTTCAAGGCAATAAGACTCAATTTTAATTGCATAAAGTAATGCTAGTATCAACACGATTTTCTTAATAAAAATAGCAAGCTTTAAAAAAATAAGTTTTGGTCATTATATTATGCTTATAACTCAATACTCTAATTGGGTGTATGAGGTCTTGTGTTAATTATGTTACACCTTGTATATTTATTATAGTAAATAGTATGTGGGTATAACCTATTTATGTATTTGTTTATGTAGTTTTAATAGTTTTTTTTATCATTGTTCCTCTCAACGAAAGCACCTGCCATCTAATCTCTTCCCCACCCTTGGTTGACTGGTAAGGAATGCCTAAGTCCGCTTGTTTTTGTGCGAAAAGTTTAAATATAAATCAATAAAAGGGACTTCGTTCCAAAAATGCGTCAATACATTCAACCACAAGACCAACTCTTTTAATTTAAAACGTTCAAAATCTAGCCGCAATCTCATCTCAGCGACAAAGAAATGTCAAAAACTTGTCAAAATGCAAGGAAATCACAGGAATTTTCGACAGATTGAGATTGAGATCAGACTGTGAACGTTCATAAAATTAGGAGAATTGCCCCTCTGGTTCAACTCAATTATCACATAGTTTGCTATAGTACCTACACTACAACGCTAACTGCTCGGTTGTAATCCATGACGTTAACCTCGGTTCAGTTATCAGATGCATCAGCATTGTGGCATTGTGCGGTGTTGCAGGGTTAATGTTAAATCCGCTGTTTCATATAACGTCTAGAGTTGTTTAAATAACTTTGTATGACGAGCTGTCAGATAATTTTGAAATTAATCATAATAGATTCCAGTCATAGTAACTGTTTATTATAAATTATATATTTAGGTATTAGATTTGTTAAAAATAATATACAATGTTTGGATAAATTAACGATGCGGAGGAGTATTTCGACGCCATATTTCTGTTTTGTTAATAGTTTTAGTTAGGTAGGTTATGATACTATTAAAATAGTCATGGAACAGTTATTTTCAAAAGTGAGGTGGACTACTTCAATAATGGTCCTAAATATTCCTGTAAGAAAAGCTTATACAAAAGGTCCAAACTGTGCTACGAATACCAAGAGCTGTCCTATGTTTGTTGAATATCATCGAACTGTAGTTCTTAAGACTATGCCGACCGCACAGTGGCGCCCTCATCGTCTGTTTGGTTATTTCATACAATTTATAATGAAAATGCAGAAAATAAGCACGTTAAGTTATGCTTCATAAGATTATACGAATAAGATTATACGTTAATATTATTAGAAACGGTAGTTTTATATTGTTTAGTTTTATTATAATCCTTAAAACGGATAACAGTGGCCACTATATTCCGTTTTAAGGATTATAATAAAAATAAGCAATATAAAACTACCGTTTCTATAATGTTAACGTATAATCTTGTAAAGCACAACTTAGCGTGCTTATTTTCTGCATTTTCATTCTAAATTGTATGAAATAACCAAACAAACGATGAAGGCGCCACTGTGCGGTCGGCATAATCTTAATGTTGCTATGCTAGGCTTGTGTTAAATGTGACTATATTTTAATCTCATAACATTCACATACTTATTAATTATTTGAACTCAACGTCTCCCTATCGGCCGTATACAAGGTGTAACATAATTAACACAAGACCTCGTACACCCCAGTTAGAGTATTGAGTTAAAAACATAATACAATGATCAAAATTTATTATTTTTAAACCATGCTATTTTTATTAAGAAAATCGTGTTGACACTAGCATTACTTTATGCATTTAAAATTAAGTCTTATTGCCTTGAAATAAGATTAAATTTTATTTAGCTTAATCGGCGGTTAGTATGAAAAATACAATTTTGAAAAAAATATCTAAGTATAATAAAAGTTACTGAAATCAATTCAGTAGTCAATTATGAACAAACTACTTTCAGGACTTGCGTCTATTCTGTTACAGCTTGTTTAAGTAACAATACGTACGTTCTCTGGATAGGTTTAATTAGACCACGCGATCGAATTCATGAGCTCGGATTGTCTAACCTACAAATGCAGAAGCCTCCCTTAGATAACGAATGAAACAAAATAGAGCAAAAATATACAGACTAAACAAAAACAAAACACATGATCAGAATCTGGCACACAATAATTTGCATAAAAGATGATGTGAATCGTCTACATACAAATATAATGGTGTACATTTATGTGAACTGAAGTGACATAATTGGGACGCCACCAAGGTTGCTTGCAGGGACCATTGTGCGAATGAGATCGCGAGAGCAACAGGGTATGACGAAAAATGATGAAGGGCTCTGAAGGCCAATTCTCGTAATTTAAAACGTAGTCACAGACTCATCTCAGCGACAAACAATTAATGTCAAAAACTTGTCAAAATGTAGAGAAATTTGAGATATTTTTGACAGATTGAGACTGATATGAAACTGTGAACGTTCTTAAAAATTACAAGAATTGCCCCTCAGATACTCAACTCAACTCAACTCAACTCAACTCAACTCAAAGCATTTATTTCAAATAAACCAATTATAGGCACTTTTGAATTGTCAAGGGTCGGTCAGTCAGAAAGATGAAGCTAGTTGCCCATTCCAAAGCGTAGATCCCTGTGGAGAAGAACGGGCAAGAAACTCCACGGACACTCTTTTAAATCATAAAATTGTTACAAAAATCTTGATTACATCATTCATGTTGAAATTATACATGTGAGAACGATGCAGAAAGACGTGCACGTTAAAGGCGTCCGTACTAAAAAGAACAATTCATAAATTAAAATAAGCCGTGGCGGCTAAGAGATGACCAGTCCCTACTGACGGCGCCCGTTCACGAACATGATAGATTGATTATGTATGTATAGATAGTGCAATCCACGAAGACGCGACCCACTCTTCTTCCGAATCGCTAGTGTTTATCGCTAGTTAACTCCGTTAGTGTTTTAGTTCTTTCGATACACTCTAATTACCCACTAATACTAATTCGTGTGTATTTACAAAACTAAAACACTAGTGGAATGTTGCACACTTCTGCTGTAAGCATTAGGAAAAAGAGTGGGGTGCGTCTTCGTGGATTGCACTATCTATATGTGTTTATGTAGACCCCCAGACGGTATTTCGGCCATGCCGGCCTATCTCAACAGAGACTACTCTTCGGCGTGGGAGATATTATAGTGCACGAGTGTGTGTGCAGACACTGATGCACTCTCGCAGTCCGGCAATCCGATAGAGCTCAGGCGCAGGACCAACGGCACGTGCTTTCCGAGGCACGGGGGTATCACACCGCCAACTTACAAACTCTGGGCTGTTACTTAGAAATTCCTAATGGAAAACATAATTACACCTTGCCCTATCTGGGAATCGAATCCAGGTCCCCACGCTCAGCAGACGCGTTTGCGACCTCGAGACCAACGGGGAAGTTACTTATAAGGATCAAGGCTAGGTCGCGAAATTATTCACCAATTTGTTCGAGTGTTTCTCCGAGATCAATTCCTCAACATTTCTATAACATATTTATCCAATTATTCAAATAGATTTTCCAATTCAAGTAACTTTCTGTCACATGTCTCGTTTTCTCATTTGTAAAATTTATCTAAATAAACAAATTTCTAAAGCCTTGTGTGCATTACACAACCGGTATATTTTTTATAGGTTAGTATTTTACCATTATCTCACTTTACCATAGCATACGTTAATGCGGTCGACAATGGTTCGCGCTTGACTAGAAGTAACCAATTCAATCGAGGCTTGAAGACTTCGGTTATAATTCCACTTCTTCAAAGTAATGATTAGGCTAGTTTCCACCATCAATAAATTGAAAATCTATATAATTCGTCAGTTAGAGTATTGGAAAATAATGGACACGTATTTTTTGTTTTTGTAAATCAATGAATATTGACAAAGATAAAACGCATCAAAACTCGGGAATGGGGGCTCGTGACGTCAGAACGCACTAAAAATTATACCAAGGTGTAACGTATTGAGAATTTTAAAAGCGTCGTATTTTCGTCAATTTTGGTTTACATAACAAAAGAAAAAGTACGGGTCAAATATTTTTTGATAATGTAATTGACGCACTAATTAGATTTTTTCAGTTGACAGGCCTATTAGCGTGGTGCCCATTGACTTATTCATTACTTTGAAATCATTGGTGGTGCCAGAATGATTTTGAGTATGAATGCAACTCTCTTGACTAACGTACCGACTCCTTGACAATTAAAAAGTGCCAATTTAAATAAAATAAAGTACGTGTTTTATGTTTGAGTTTTGAACAGCCAACTTATGATTGCAGTTGCACTAAGCGAATTCTTCAGCAAATTCGTAGCAAATCGCTGTATATTTCTCGCCTAGTGAGTGCGAGGCTTTAAACTATTTATCCTCATGACTTATGGAGAAAATCAAATTAGCATTTCCTATATACTCGTTATTCTAGTATGATTACCATTTGATGGGTTGTAGAGGAAAACTAGGCCATTATCATTAGATATAAATAGCCTAGTTTAGCTAAGTGAAATTTTATTAGCGACGAGTCTTGCGCTCGATGGGATTTCTCATCGGCAAAAATGCATAAAATACTTATGTGAATTTGCCCCGAATTTGACTGCCTCGTTGGTCTCGTGGGTCCTGGGTTCGATCCTCGGGTCGGACAAAGTGTTATTGGTTTTTCCATTAGAAATTTCTTAGTAACAGTCCGGAATTCTGGTGACCCGACATACAGGTTTTGAAAAAACTTAGTTTAGGCACCAGTCTTCCACAAATTAATTATGAAATTGTGTCTGTAGACTATTAGTTACTATATATCTGTAATTTGTGGTAAGAAATAAATAAATTATTATTATTATTAGTTTGGAAGTTGGCGGTTTAATACCGCCGTGCCTCGGAAAGCACGTAAAGCCGTTGGTCCTGCGCCTGATCTCTCCCCGGTCGTGTCGGACTGCCGTCCCATCGGACTGTTGAGAGTAGAGGAACAGAGAGTGCACCTGTGTTTGCGCTCACACTTGTGCACTATAATATCTCCTGCGTACCTGGCTAATCTGCGTTGAGATTGGCCACCGTGACTGAAATCGATAGGGAGGCTATCATTATTATGTGCGAATTTCCATTTAATCCCTATAGGCAATGAATTTTCAAGAATCCTTCCTTAGTGCTCACCTTGCCAAGCTTGCTTAATGTCCTAGAACCAAAAAATCGAAGACATGTGACATTCACCAACCCGCACTGAGCCTGAGAGGTAGATTATGGGCCACTACCTCTCACAGAGAGGAAGCGTGTGTCCTAGCAGTTGGAACATTATAGGATGATTATGCTGCTCGCCATAGTTAAGTATATAAGAAATTCTTCTGCAAAATAGTATCATACTGTCAGTGAATTTAAGATTTTATGAAGTTGAGTGAAAGTAACTGTCGAGAGATTATAGTAAAAAACTCACATTCCCTACAATAGTGTCGAGCCACATCCAATTGACGTATAGCGGTGTTACACGGATACTTGTTTACATGTATCGAACTAACATTCTGTCCATATTGATTGGTAATGTACCTTCAAAAAATGTATAATCGATGTCTAATTTTTGTAATACCCCCAACATATTTGTTTCTTCTTAAGTGTTTAGTTTTATTATTCTCATGTAAGTGAATAATAATGTAATTCTTATGAGAATAAATGATCTTAAACCTCAGATTTAGTTGAGTATAAATAATTGTTGTGTTTCCAAGTTAGTAAGCACTTTTAAACTGTCAAAATTCACTTATCATAATCAACCTATAATGTTCCCTCGGCTGGGGTGTCCCAGCGAAGAGGGAGTGGGCTGTAATCTGCCACGATGGCCCAGTGCGGGTTAGTAGATGTCACATGTCTTTGAATATTTGGTTCTATGACATGCCGGTTTCCTCACGATGTTTTCCTTCACCATTTTGAGAGCAGTGGTGATGTAATTATTATAAAGCACTTGCCTGGATTTAAACCCACGACCTACAACTCGTAAGTTGGGGCCATTATCACTGCTCTCTTGCAATGGGAACGCACTTGTGACGCCCCTGGTATTTCACATTTTATATCATCATTTGTCTGCGACGCTTTGGTCGCACGCGCAACTTGTCAGCATGGAGTCCGTTAAGAAATTCTCTTTATTTACTTAATATATAATAACTAATATGTTATATGTGTACTGCAATGATATGAGCTAAGCTTAATAATGGTCATGTACGTAACATTCAGTCATGTACATATATAACGTATTTTATGATGTCATGAATGTAACTATACAATTATTCGCGGTTTTACCCATGTACAAACTTGTAATACTAAATATATGGCAAATTATTAAAATAAAAATATAATATCCTAACCTAACTGATACTATTAAATAACTAAACTATGGCGTCGAAATATTCTCCACATCGCTGTCGACTTGTAATGTACGCAAGAGACTGGCAGCATTGCCACGTTGTATTTCAAAAAAACATAACAAGGTTTCCCATTTCAGTCCTATATATGGAAAGAAAGAAAGAAAATACGTTTATTTGCGGCAAACATGACGCATAAGAATGAGCATAAACAAAAATCAAATTGACAATTTGAGGGAAAACATGCGTCACATCCACGCAAAAGCGTAGTTGGCAACGTGAGAGATATCATACTGAGACTTATACCGTCGACACCCTGTGCATTCGAATCCAAACTCCTGATTATTTTCAGGACTGCTTCAGGATTAGTCGCTGTAAGTCTGAATGAGGCCGGACCATACCTGTGAGACTCAAAGTAGGACAATTGTGAGCTAATATGACGGCAATCACCTGGGACGTCCAAAAACGCCGCATTGATGTCATCTGGATTGTTAAAATGACTTGGCAGCAAGCTTTGTTTATGGTCCGGAAGCACATCCGATTTTAAATTGCGCCACAACAGCTTGGGGTCCTTAATTCTGTCATTGATGCTTTTGGCAAAATAAGCCGTCTTCTCTCTAAATAGTGCCGTGACTGCTTGGTGCTTCAGATCCAGATAGTATTCCCTATGACCCGGTAGCTTCGATTTACGAAATCTGTCCCTGGCTTCATCTCTTAAAGTCGACATCAGTTTGATGTTCGATATGGCGATATTTGGTCTTCCTACACACTTCAGTCTATCCCTTCGCGTGCTGTTACGTTATTATATTAATTTATAAAACCTCTTTTCACAGATTAGACCGTACATTCCGCGGCAAAGGCCTTTGCGAGTTAATGACAAAACCTATAGAAGCTTTCGACTTACGAAGAGACTTCGTCGAAGATAAAGACTTTGATTTTTTCGAGCTCGACCGAAATAGCCTGGAACCGAACTGCCCAGACACACTGAGAGGACCAGGGGTCTTACATTCTGGTTTTTTATCCTCAAAGACTAATAGGATACCAGATGGGGATGGGGCTCAAACTGGATGGAGGGACAGGTATGATGTGTTTGATGGAAGACATAGGGATCGATTTGATGGGGATAGAAGAGGACCATATGGGAATAGGAGAGGAGGATATAAGGATAGGTTCTTTGTGCCCTATCAGATAAATCAAGGTGAGTTTTGTTTATTCATTTAGATTTTTGATATACCTGTAGCGGTATATACAACGGCACATGCAAACAATGCCTCATACTGACGTCACGTAAAATCCTGCATCTCGCAAGTACAGTTTACCGCGCAACTAGTTGTATATACAACGGCACGACGTGAATCATCGGGCAGTTGCCCGCTAGACACAACACCCGTCTGGTTGGAGGACCTGCTCCCAGTCGCCGAGTGCCCACGCCAGTGCGCAACCAACCTTTCCAGCGCACATCCGCGTCGCTTTACGCTCTGCTCATCGACACGCATTCTTACGTTTCCAACCATTTCTATCCATACTTTCGGCTTTCTATCTTGTCTAAATTATAGCATTAAACTGTTATTGTATCTGTCATCATTTTGAGCTTACGTTCGTGCTTACATCGAATAAACGAATTGTGTGAAGCTACTGCGTTCATATTGAAGACAACGCCGCAGCGTTGCATCCATACCTATGCCTACTAGGAAATTAATGAGTTGCAAAAAACAATGTGTTTTGTTTTGGATATTGTTTAATCTGATGTATGGTTCAAGATTTGATAAATTTTTGGTGATCGAGATTGAGCCCAGAGTCCAGCTTTTCGCTTTTAAAGGCTCTAGGCGCACGGTTTCTAAGACTCGCGGATTCAATGACAATGGACAATTTTTTTGTACTTGCTCTAATCAATGTCTGAAAATAATTGTAAACATTGGAGTATTTAATTTTTTGTACAAAATACACGCTATCTGTTCAAATTGAGAATTATTATTAGAATAGCCAATAAGGTAAACGAGCTTTTTCTAAAAATAGCGCTCGTTTCAAAGGCAAAAAAATATGCCGGACACAGCGTTAGTCTGTAAAAGTACGTAATTCATCTTTCTTATATCTTGTCTTCCAGGTTTGGCCCGTAGCAACGACGACCAAGAAAACTGGGGCAAATATGGCGGAGAATACGGTGGCTACGACAGATACTACAAAGACAGGAACGATTACCACAAATCTATCAGCCATTGGCAAATATCCTCCGACGTCGAACGACCATCCTATGGAGTCAAACCCCATTCAAACACGAACTTCGATTACCACAGTCTGGGAAAAAGTAGGGGGAGTTTCGACTACGATAGTCTAGACAAAAATGGGGGAGCATGGGCTGGCAATAGATACGGCTATGGGTCTTGGAAAAGGGGGCGGTGGAATAACTCTGGGAGTTCAGGGAGTCAAAATGGGTTAGATTATGGGGAGTCGAGTTTTTATAAGCCGAAGCCGCATTACCATGATTCTATTGATCGGAGCGATGATGGGAGGACTAAAGGTAAGAATTTATAACTTTTTTAACATTTTATTTTTAGATGTTTAGTTTATTTTTTGTTTTCCAAGATACTCTTGCCCTAATTGACAGATTACTGACAATGAAAAAGGTGTGTAGGTAGATGTCTTAAAAACAGTGTTTTTAAAATATTATATTGCGAAAGTAACTCTCTTTGTCAGTTACCATTTGACGCCTTAAGGCTTAACCACTGAACCGATGGCTTAACCATCTACTTTTCATACTAAATATTTTGTATTAAAGAATGCTGACATACAAAATACACGCAGACGTCGTGGAACACAGCTGCTAGTAATGCAATAAAATAGTCTTTGCTATATATGGCCATGTAACTCAGGCAGCCCCACTGCCAACCTTGCTGCCTTGGCTGACATTTTCACCACAGCATGAACTTTATGTTCGTCTAAATTGGGTTGACACATAAGGCGAATGATACTCAATAAACGGATGCCCCATAGATCAACCTCGTCCCTATAAATATTTTTATTTATACAAGGCGTACCATAATTAACGCAAGACCTCATACACCCCAATTAGAGTATTGAGTTAAAAGCATAATACAAAGACCAAATTTATTTTAAAGCTTGCTATTTTTATTAAGAAAATCGTGTCGACACTAGCATTACTTTATGCATTTAAAATTGAGTCTTATTGCCTTGAAATAAGATTTAATTTTATTTGCTTTAATCGGCGGTTGGTATGAAAAAATACACAATTTTTGAAAAAAATACCTGTATTAAAAGTTACTGAAATCGATTCAGTAGTCAATTATGAACAAACTACTTTCAGGACTTGCGTTTATTCTGTTACACCTTGTATATGCTTTATTGTACACCAGAAAATACATAAGAAAAAATACAATTATTACTACAAAACATATAATGGGCGGCTTTATCGCTTTCTGTGATCTCTATTTTTTTTTTCTCTTTTTTCTTGTTTTCCAGATTGTTCCTCCCGCCGTCGCCCGGGCATGTCCTTAGGCACCGGTGCTATCAGAAGAGCGCTGATATCTCGCAACGTGGTGGAGTGTGAAGCTGCGTGCTTCAGTGAGAGGGAGTTCAAATGCGTGTCTTATAGTTATCGGTGAGTAGAGATTTTTATATAACAGTAAGAGTAATATTTGGTTAGTCCCCGTTGGTCTCGTGATCCTATCCGAAGTTGGTGGTGTGATACCCCCGTGTCTCGGAAAGCACATTAAGCCGTTGGTCCTGCGCCTGATCTCTCTCCGGTCGTGTCGGATTGCCGTCCCATCGGACCATGAGAGTGAGGGAAGAGGGAGTGCACCTGTGTCTGCGCGCAAACTTGTGCACTATAATATCTCCTGCGTACCCGGCTAATTTCCGTTGAGATTGGCCACCGTGACCGAAATCGGTCGGAGAGGCTATTATTTTTTTTATATTTATGATTTTTTGTTCTATTTTCTTATCTATCGAAACTGAAATTTAGTGTCTTACCATGTGTCCTATCAGGTAAATATAGACTATTAGAGCATTTACTTAACGTAACAGAACATTGCGCATCCAATCAATCAATCAACTCAGCCTATCGCAGTCCACTGCTGGATATAGGCCTCTCCCAGGCTGCGCCACAACACCCTGTCCTCCGCCTTCCTCATCCAGTCCGTAGCGCACTGAGCGACCTAGAATTTGTGGACCAGCCCGAACGTCAGTGTCATATGTCATGACGGGCAGGACGCACTGGTTGAAGATCTTAGTCTTCAAACACTGCGGGATAGGCGACGAGAAGACTTGAAGAAATTTTCCAAATGCTGCCCAAGCCAACTGGATCCTTCTGTCGGCTTCTTTCTCAAAGTTGTGTCTACCGAGCTGGATTACTTGCCCTAGGTAGATAATCCTTCACAACTTCGAGAAGCGACCCTTCGATTTGGATTGGACTCGGCAAGACGTGCGAATTGTACATGAATTTCGTCTTGTCCAAATTCATGCCGAGGCGAACCCGCACTAGAGCATCCGCTGTTTTTAAATTTTATCGAACCGCACTTCGAACACGACGCTCGATGTTTTGTTACAACCTGATTTTAAAAACCAACGTGCGTACCTATTGGTGTAACATTTTATCGAGAAAAGGCACGAACGGTACCTGTAGGTCCGATTTAAGCAATGGACGCAAGGTAGAAAGAAAAGTTTCTGGTAAATGCTCACCCTTCGTGAGCATTACGTCGAACATAGCATCGAGCATTCGTAGAAATGTTATGGCACAGACGCCAGCACATCAAGCTTCTGTACTACAAAACCTTTTAAATTTATTATTATTTTATATTAAATTATTCATCCTTTAGCTAGAAATCCCAAATAATTTGTCAAATAATCTTTTTCAGCTATTCAAACTCCCATGGCACAGACAACTGTTTCCTCAGTGAGCGACCATACAGAGGTCTGGAGATTACAGCTGATAGCAGTTCCGATGTCTACGCCATGCCGCAAGACCAGGGCTGCGTGACTATCAACTATAAACCTTGGGTTGAGAGTGGTAAGGTTCAAATTCCTAGACACTGATTAAATATAGCAGTAGTTAAGAGAAAATACTGTAATAAAAATGATGTAATTAAACCCGGGCTTTTCATGTCATATTTATTTATTTATTTAAACTTTTCGCACAAAAAGGTACAAAGGCGGACTTAATACCTTAGGCATTCTCTACCAGTCAACCAAGGGTTGTGAAGAGATTAGATGGCAGGTGCTTCAGTTGAGAGCAACAATGAGGAAAAAAAAACCTGTTAAAACCTTATTTAAAGAAAAAAAAGAGTATTTATTGTACAGGAAGATCATAAATTAAACTAAACACAGTCAAAAATAAAAAAAAATAAATTAAAAAACCGGCCAACTGCGAGTCGGACTCGCGCACAAAGGGTTCCGTACCATCTTATATATATAAAAATGAAACCCGTTTTCCGTTGTCACGACATAACATGAAAACGGCTTGACCGATTTGGCTGATTTTTTTTTTGTAGTTTTCTAATACTCTGTACAAGGTTCTTACGGAAAAAAATATAAAGAAGAAAAAATCTGAAAAACAAAACTGAAACTCCAAGGACACTCTTTTAAAAAGATATTAGAAAATCTTGGGTACATTATTCTATTTAACATTACGCAATTACCCTTAGGAGCCGAACAAAATGAAAAAAGTCAGAAACAACGATAATAACCGCCAAAAAAGTAGTAGCTCGGGCTGGTATCGGATCCCACGCGGTGGGAAGGTTGCAATTTTACGCGGACGAAGTCGCGGGCAGACGCTAGTTATCTATAAAAACGGCAAAAATATCATGTCTATTGTTTTATTTTAATTATTTATTTTTAAAGTGAATATATAACTAAATATTCTGTGAATATTTCAAGCGTCTACCTGTTGCCATTATGAATGTCGAGCAAAAACGAGCAAATAAATTACGGTTGTATAGGAGACCCTTTAAATATTTATTTTATTCTATTTTTTCGTATTTGCTGTTAAAGCGGCAACAGAAATACATCATCTGTGAAAATTTCAACTGTCTAACTATCATGGTTCATATGATAAAGCCTGGTGACAGACGGACAGACAGACAGACGGACGGACAGCGGAGTCTTAGTAATAGGGTTCCGTTTTACCCTTTGGGTACGGAACCTGAAAAAAAACTGTGGGGCCTGGGTAATTTTTTTTGGGCTGGGTAGGTAGCAGACGACCCCACCTGTCTGCCATTTTCGTGTGTTCAACGTTCTGCCGAACATCCTGTATACAACGGCCTGGACATGAATTTGAATCAACGATTCTTTCTCTGCAGAATGTTTCTGGCACGTCCGTTCCGGAGCTGCAGTGAGTGACTCAGCCATTCGAGCCACGTTGACAGTGGCGGGTCTTGGAGCCTGTGAAGCTGAATGTATCAGAGCCCATGCATTCTTCTGCAGGGGGTTTAGTTTTAGGTAAGTCTCGTAGACAAACTATCCGTAAATTCAAAATCAAAAATAGCTTCCAAAGTTAGCAAGCTGAAATGCCAAAAGATCGGCTAACTCTGCCAAAGGATCGACGAAAACTGGAGCGAGTACAAGTTCTTGAGTGAAGACCCAATATTGACAAACGTTGTTTAAACGACGCGGCGCCTGAAAAAGGCATAGAAACAAAATATTGTGACGTAATTTAGGAGAACATGGGCTTCTTCGACGTAATCTGCGTTCGCAATTTATTTGCCGAAAATGTAAACAAACATGAATTAATGGAAAAATAACTTTAATTCCTACACAATAAAGTTCAGTTTACGCTACAACTTAAAAAAAATTTATAACTTTTTCAATAGTGCTTGTCACTCTGAAATCAACTTAATAGTCATTGATATAAAGTTGATATTTGTTTAACTTGAAATAGGGTAGGGTGTGCAGCACTGCGCACTTTTACTATAGATTCTTACCACAAATTTCCACTATTTGCCTTGCAAAGTTTTTTTTTTTATTTAGCTTGGCCCTGGCATTCAAATCACTTCCTAGTCACGTTTAAAATCTAAAAAAGGAAGAAAATTATTTTGATTGACCTACACACAGAAAATACCAGCAATAAAAAAACACACATTTAAAACTAACACTATGGAAAGAAAGATTTGTGTGAGCCAGAAAAGTCTCATAACTCAGTATATTGCTGTGACATCGTAAATTATCTAACGAGGACACCGCACAAGTAGGCTTGCCTAATATTTTTACCACATTAAGAATATAATTTTAAACTTGTGTGCATACTTCCCATCCTCACATATGGCGGTCAAACATAGTCTTTGACAAATCAGCAGAGGCCCACGCTCGAGGTTTACCATAGGGCTATGGAACGGAGTATTCTGGGTATCAAACTAACAGACCGGGTTAGGAACATGACCATCCGTTCCATCACAAAGATAACTGATGTCACTTGGAAAGCTGTCACGATAACATGGAACTGGGCTGGACACATCTGCTGCATGTCAGACGACCAATGGGCCAAACTTATGACCCAATGAGTCCCTCTTAATGGCAAGCGACATCGTGACAGGCCCAGACGGAGATGGCGGGGTGAGCTGGACTCCTTCAAAAACAACTGGTCCTTAGCAGCTTTGAACAGAGAGAAGTGGAAAGAGAGTGAGGAGGCCTTTGCCCTGCAGTGGAACATCACAGCCTAATAATAATAATATGAATACCTAAATCTCGTTATTTTTTTAATTTCCAGATTCGATTCCCCAACAATAGGCGATGACCTAGAGAACTGCATTCTAACGTCATCACCACCGACCTCGCTAGAAAAAGGACGTGGGCTACGTCCCAACAGTGGGCATGAGTTATACTCGAGGGGAAACTACGGAAGGGGTTGTGAACCTGCGTTGTACGATGATGTGCGGAATAAAGATGAGCGTGAGTTGAAAGATTATTTTGAAAATATTTTTTTCCCGTAGAAAGATTTTACCTTTTTAAACGACTTCAAAAAAGGAGGACGTTTTCAGTTTGTCAGAATCATTTAGCTTCCAGTCTAACCGAATGCAGCTGTATACCAATATTTTATATGGAGCGACTGCCTATCTGAGCTCCACAACCCAGGCTGTAAAGATTCCAGATGGAGAAAATGTTAAAACACATCCCATGGGAAATTTCCAACTGAATTTCGACAAACCGTAATATGATAAGATTTTTGGCTTAGCACCACAAAACCCTCATCATTTCAGCCGAAAGACGTCCATTTTTGGACGTAGGCCTCCCACAAAATCCTCACGAGGTTGTAAGACCCACAATTCTCTCTAGACCTCACCTCATACTTTTATTCCAGAATGTTACTTGCAATACGACAAGGCAGCCAAGCTGACCGGCCCTTCTATCCGCGGTCAGGCGCGGGTCAAAGATGAACAGGCTTGCGGCCACGCCTGCAACGAGGCGCCGTTCAGATGTCTTAGCTTTTCGTTTAAGTAAGTGATTTGTTATGAGTTTTTTCTTTATTTGGTGGGAAATAGGTACAGACTGCACATCAAGCTACTAAAATCTATCAAATTTCTTTAATAGATTTTCAACTTTATCGCTGAAGCATAAAGTTCAAAGTTGATTGGGAAAATTTGACAGTTTCGGGTAGCTTGATGTGCTGGCGTCTGTACATGGTCCGCTTGATGGTAAGTGGCCACCGCGATCTATTTGCAATATGGGTTACGTTCTTCCCTCAAATATGGCGAGAGGGGTGATGGCTAATCTTGGCGTTATGCTCGTGAACGGGTGCTCCTTGTGGTGACTGCTCTTCTTGCTGACCATGGTTTTCTTAATAGTTATTCTAGTGCTTATTAACCGTTTAGTTATTTTACTCCATCGTCGACTTTGTCTCTGTCACCTCTGACAGACTAGAGTCAGCAGCAAACCCATTAAAAAAATACTTCGATGGTCCTTATAATTTACAGAATTAAAGCAAGTCCTGAAAGTAATTTGTTCATAATGACTACTGAATCGATTTCAGTAACTTTTAATATAGTTATTTTTTTTTATTATGTATTTTGTCATACTAATCGTGATTCAAGCTAAATATGTGATTCAAGCTCCGGTTAACTTAACCATAGCTGCCAAAGTTTTCTGGCACATGATTTCATGAAAAATCTGCCCCATTTTTAAAAGTATATTTAATGTATTTTTCTGATAATATTTTTCATCGTTTTGGTTGTATTGTCATTTTATCTGGCAGACACAAATCCAATTAAAAAAATACCTATCCACTTATTCCTTAGTTTCCAGAATTAATTAGAAAACAATGTGAAAAACCAACGATTTTTTTTTCATTTTTAGCAACAATGCACCCCCAAAAACTGACAATTGCCTGCTTTCGGAGATCCGGCTCTTTGATCTTCAGCGAGGAGTAGATTATGTGCACTCGGCAGATGACTGGCTGTTCGCATTTGATCTGTTCAACGGACAATGTTGGAGGAAGGTCCACTCCGGGGATTACGAGTAAGTATTAAGGCATCTTAATTTTTGGACATTTTTGAACTTCGAAATTTTATGAGCACTTAATTTTTGGACATCTACATAGTTTTATTTGGACACTGATTAGGTATTTAATACTCTTTTTAAATGCCCCGTGGTAAGATATACATTTTGAGGACATTAAATGTTTAGACACTCATTTTCGGAAAACCAATTTTTTCGTCCTATTTTGGCTGTTAGTCATAGAACAGATAATTACCAGAAGAAAAAAAATACTATACTGGGCTATTTTTTTTAAATTTAAAAAATAAAAATTTTATCTCTCAATTCCAGTGAACCAGCCCACGAAATACCTCGTCCCCTCTCCGCGCCGCCCATAGAAGAGCCGTACTCCGTATCAGCTCCATCTGGCCCGCCAGGACCTCCGGGTATCAGTGGACCATCAGGACCATCAGGACCATCAGGACCTGGGTATCTGCCTGAACATGATCATAATGGTGAGTTAGGCTGCCTTGAATGCGGGCGGAGAGTAATGGGTAACTCTCCGTCCGATCAGGACCAGGCCCGTGCCGGACGGCGCGTACGTGTCCATGCGCGCCTCAAAGAGATGTCAGCAATAAGGAAGGGGCCCGGTAGGGCCTTAGCCTGCCGGGGCAGCGGGATTGTCCGAAAGGGTTACCGCTGCCCCGGAACATAAAGGGTTAAGGAAGGAACACGGGTGGGTTTTAGTCAGTAAGAATGTGACACTCCCTTCTGCTCCACCCTGAGCGGAAGGAGTCATTTGATGATTTCCCAACCACAAAAAAAGGGTGCCTTGAAATATTTTGGATGATGTCATCATCTGCCTAGCCTTTTCCCAACTATGTTGAGGTCGGCTTCTAGTCTAACCGGATGCAGCTGAATGTATTTTACATGGAGCGACTGCCTATCTGACCTCCACAACACAATTACTGGGTAATTCGATACCTCTTGGTAAGACTGGTTGTCAGACTTTCGAGCCTCTGACGACCTGTAACGATTGTCAAAGATCCACGAATAACAGCCGGGACTAACAGCTTAACGTACTTTCCGAGGCACGGAGGGGTCTTGGTTGGTATATGAAGATGGTCACCCATCCACGGATCAATCGCGGCAAGCTTATGTTAACCTGATCGATCGACCCGTGCGGCTCTTATTACTTAGCCACAAGCCCCTCTATATTTTGACTGATCTGATGTATTACAATAAAAAAATTAAAGGTGTTTTTTCAAGGACTATTTTAAAAAAGGTGCTTTTGCGGAGCTATTTTGGTCATTTTTCTGTATCGTTCTGCTTCTTCTTTTGCCTACCTTAGTACTAGGATACTTAGACGTTGACACATACAGCTATTTTGAGATATTAACGATGATATTTCTATTTTTAAATCAACATCTTAATAAGATATGCAAGGTGTCATGTAAATGGTGTCGGAACTGAAAAGAGGCCATTGTACTCATCATTACGAACAAGTTTTACTATGGGACCAAACCTGAAATCGCGAAAAAAAAATCAGCTATTCTCTACATTTATGTTCGCATAACTCGTCAAAATGTAGGGAACAGCTAATTTTTATTTCGCGATTTCATGTTTGGTCCCATGATCCTTAAAAGTTGTTCGTAATGATGACTAAAATGGCCTGTTTTCAGGTCGGACACCATTTAAATGACACCTTGTAGAAAGTTATGTTGTTGTATAGCATAGACCCAACAGGCTGCTATCATAATTGCACTAGGCGTTATGAGTTCACTAGCTTATCTGACAATAATTATAATGAAACACGAAATAAAGACGCGCGGCAGAGAGTAGACAAAATTAAAAGACTTAAATATCCACTAATCATCTAATTTTTATAATAATCTCCTTATTTTTCATTAATAAATAGTGATTATTCAAAAACAAATGAATAAATAATTCCTATTTTTACAGAACCACCTTTCATCCCTGAATCCGGACCACCAAGCGGACCCGGGTACAAACCGTATGCATCCGGACCAGAACCACCCGGTTATAAACCCGGATACTCCGATACTTCTGGACCTGATTACAAACCAAACTACCCACCAAGTGGTCCACACAAACTTTACTCGGAACCATCTGGACCTGACTTCAAACCTGGTTACCAGGGTCCTAGTTACAAACCAGGATACTCTGGTCCTTCAGGACCGGGTTATAAACCGGACTACCCAGGACCAATTGGTCCTAGCTTCAAGCCTGCATACCCACCGCCAGTTAATCCTAATTTAAGACCTGGATATCCAGCTGAACCTAGTGGTCCAAGTTACAGACCTGGGTATCTACCTGATTCTGATTTAAAACCAGGTTTCCGTCCTTCAGTGCTGCCACAAAGACCAGTTTATAGACCAATTTCGGCTCCGCCCGAATACTTGCCAGGAAAACCCGGATATTTGCCAGAAAAACCGGGATATTTGCCAGACCGTAGGCCGGGGTATCCGGGACCGAATAGACCGATTTATGATGAACCGAGACCGGCCAGGCCAGGCAGACCGGGTCTAAAGCCCGGATATCCGGATAGAGTTGGCGATGAACCAAGTAAGTGACTACCTACTTACAAAAAATAATATCGTTTCAATTGAAACTCTCTTATTATTCTAGATTCAGTTTGTTTTTTAAAATATTTTTTTTTATAAGAAACTTTTATCAGATTCTATTTTTTTAATTGATTTAGTAACAAAAAAAAGATTTTATTTTGTTGTTTTTTGTTTTACTACACTTTTTTATTTATAAATTTACTAAATAATTGACTTATTTAATTTATTTCTTACAGGTATATGACTTTTTCTTTCATTTACAATCATATAGTTAGACAAACAGTAGACTTTACTTTGTTTTGCACAGCCATTTTACAATGCACCGTCATCGAAATTAACATCATAATGCACGCAGTAACCTCAAAATAACCTTAAGTTTATGAGATTATTTTTTCCTTTGAATTACTTTATTAACTGACGAAAAAAACGGAGGAGATTCTTAAGTCGACGCATTATTTTTTTTTTTATGTATGACCACGCATAACTTTTTACAGAGTAGTCTGATTTATAAATACCAATTTTAAAAAAAATCGTCTATAAATAAAGTCTAAATCAAACATCTCTAAAGTGATTTAATGAGGGTTCAGGAACGACAGAAAAACTTTGTTGTATTAATAATATACCTACATGCTGGCACATTTGACGCGCAACCATGGATTCAGCATAATAAAGTTCTGAACGACATAAAATTTCGACGCCCCCTGCGTTGAAATTTTATTTATTTAGTTATTAAAAAAATAATTTGCTGTTTGCGACCATTCAAATAAAATGTTTCTGGCCGTTGACTTTTTATCCCAAGTCGCCGAACAAAATGGGTGATCTCCTTTGTATAATCGCCAGCAAAATGGGTGATTTCCTTTGTATAATCGCCAGCAAAATACTTATATTTACTATATTTACTAGCTACCTATAATAATACGTCTCTCCGATTTTCTCCCTTTACCCAGTTTCAGTATCTTGGCGTCACTACACAGTATCCGGGTTCCCGTGCCGAGCTGGTACCACTTGCGCTCAAAACACCGTCGCAGGACATTGGGCGTGCGAGCCTGAAGGCGGAGAGATCGGTCAGTATAGTGCAGTTTTGATAATTAATTTTTCAATTCAATTCAAGGCAAAAAAAAACTTAAAACTCAAAGCATTTATTTCAAATAAACCAATTATAGGCACTTTTAAATTGTCAAGGGTCGGTCAGTCAGAAAGATGCTACGTATTAACAGCCACATGGGTCGATTAAGGTAAAGCAACATTTGCCGAGGTCAGTCCGTGGATGGGTGACTTGGGGGCCGATTCTACTAACAAAATTGTTCAAAAATCGCAATGGACACACAGCTGGATCACGGATGTTAAGCGTTTTTATATTCTACTAATGAACAACGATTCAACTGCGGTTACGTTTTAGTTCAAGCCAACGATCGATCGAAATAATTTAAAAATATATTCTGCTAACAAAATCGAACATGAGCGTGACGTTTAGTCACATTTTACTGTTATTTGGACACTTCTTAGAATCAAATGGTCTAAATATAATTTTGTATTCGAAAATACTTTCGGTGACATGTGTGTAACATTTTTAGGTTCAACTTTTTTTCTGTGGTATTATTAAACATACTATTTGGCATGTTGGTAACACAGTTTACCCGCTGTTACGTTCCCGCTACCATTCAGTTGCGATTCAGCATAGGTTTAGTTTCCAGTTTGCATAGGAAATAGTAGAATGACTTTATAAGTAACTATCGAACGGCGCGGCGATCGAAATCGAACTGTTATTAAAACACAATTGAACGTGTAACGTTGCAAATAAGTAGAATTGCCCCCCTGCATCCATTACATATCGAGGCCCGTCCAAAGGTAACCAAGGGTTATGGTGGGTATCGTGTTACCCAGTAACTGGGTTGTAGAGGTCAGAAAGGTAGTCGCTCCGTGTAAGATACGGTATTAAGGTGCCTCCGGTTAGACTAGAAGCCGAGTCCAACATAGTTGGGAAAAAAACTAAAACCCGACTACTGAAAAGGAGGAAACAAGAAAGTACCTTCCCGTGGTCGCATGCCGCTGTACTAACATACTTATAAGCTATGGTAGCATGCGACCACGGGAAGGTACTTTCTTGTTTCATCCTTTTCAGTAGCCGGGTTTTAGCTTTTAAACTTATTTTTTATTTAATTAGTTTGGGGCTTATTTTGGTAATATTTCTATTTTTTAAAAGTGCTAATTAAGCCCTTTCATTTGGTACCCCACAAGGCACCATCCCAAAATATTTATTTTTAAATTAATTACTTCATGACCTCTAAAGGGCGCCATATTGAATTTAGTGTGACGTCATATAACTTATAACCAGCGGACGATCAAGACGCTTCTAATGATACCTCAATTATTACAAGTACTTTTGAAGTTATGAGGGAACAGATGAACAGACATACATACATACAGGTCAAAATCATAACCCTCCATTTTGCTTCGCCGGTAAAAATAGATGATGAGTTCATTATTTATTATGGTTTTAGGTTCTTGGGACTATTGCTGCTCACCAAAACACCGATGTGGTTATAGCGAGGGATTCCATAAACCATGGTAAGTAACTTTTCACATTTTTAGTTATCACAAAGAAGTATAATGTTCTAAAGTAAAGTAAATTTTATTTGCATAGATTGCAGGTAAGTACATAAAATAAGATGTTACAAACATACAATAAGATGGGTGAGCCTTGTAGAATCTACCTTACATTATTATAAGGCATGCAAACATTAATGAAATTGTTCACTAAATTGAAAATAAAATCAAATAACTTTAAAACATTATTCGGCATAACACGTCAACAATACATAAATAAAAAAAATAGACATTTTGAATGAAAATTGGATAAATTGAGAAAAAACATTAAAGTACCTATTCCATACATAAGTCCATGCCATTTAAAAAGTCATTTACTGAATAGTAGCATTTTTCAATCAATAATAACGTCAGTCTCTTTTTAAAATTTTGTATTGTGTCATTTTTAATTATATTGGGTACTCTAATAAAAATTATTGGGCCCATACTGATGACGTTTTTTTTTGAGCAAAACAGAATTACATCTCTCAACATTTAGTAAGTGTTTATACTGACTTCTCCGATGCTTCTCTGACTTCTTCTTCTGATCTCTTCCTAGTTTCTGACACTGATATTACATTTCACTTCATGTTACATTTTACAACGAGTGCGATTTCTAAAAATTAGAGTTCTGATTATTTATTTCTTTTTCAGGTGTTACGTAGGACCAAATGAAGATCAATGGCGTCCTTGCAGTGAGAAGTACTACCCGTACCACCAACACAAGGTTCCTCATCCGTCACAAGCACACCAGCATTCACCTGGACCTCAGCTGATACCGGGACATAGAGGTAATTTTATTTCTCTGATCCACTAACTGCCTCTCGATCTCCCGAAAAACTGATCAAAATGTGATCAGTTAGTGTGCTGTCAAATTACATGAGCCATTGTAATCAGAAGGCCAATTCTCGTAATTTAAAACGTTCAAAATCTAGCCGCAGTCTCGGCGACAAACAAATGTCAAAAACTTGTCATAATTTAGGGAACTTAAAGTTATTTTTGACACATTGAGACTGAGATCAGAGGGGCAAATCTCGTAATTTTAAGAACGTCTGATCTCAGTATCAATCTGTCACAAAATACTTCTATTTTTATTAACATAACAGTTTTTGAAATTGAAAAGATTTATTTAATGCAACACACAAAAAAAAAAGTTCATATAACAACTCGTTTTGGTGTTATAAACATCCAGACTTTACACATCCACTCTCATTTAGTACTATTTAGTTTCTATTAAGAATATGGGATGCATGAAGAAGCCTCCTCGTGTGGCGCAGTTAGTTCCGCCAGTTATTTAATTGAAACGAGCGCTCGGTGCATCCTGGACAGTCACACCCAACACCTTATTTGACTGGCCAATTCTTCCCTTGCGGCGATAGGGCTAACGCCCGCCTGGTTTGCTACCACCCTTCCACCGGAGTCTGGCGTCAAGCAGCCTGCTGTGTTTCGTCGATGCGTTGGAGTTCCAGTACCCTAAGCATCTTCTGGACACGCTCGTTCCATCATAGACCTCATCCATCGCTTTCCATCAGGCGTGATCGAGGTCAAGAGCGAGCCCATTCGCAATAAAAATAAAATAAAACCCTTCAATTCTTTACAGAAGAACTACCTGCCCGGCCAGTCAGCCCCAGACCCTGGCAAAGCAGGCCAGGATACCCTGACAGACCTGGATCCATTCCTGGACGTCCTGGATCCATACCTTCAGGACCACCCGGACCATATCTATCGGAAGGAGATAGAAAATACTGGGACGATCTGTACCAGAATGGACCTCAAGCGTATTATGATAAATATGGAAATCCTTTGCCAGGTGATAATCACACTAATATTGTAAAGGCGAATGTTTGTGTGTGTGTGTGTGTGTTTATATGTTTGTTACTTCTTCACGCTGAAACCGCTGGACCAATTTTGATAAAATTTTGTATGGAGGTAGTTGATACTCTGGATTAACATATGGGCTACTTTTTATCCCAATTTACCCACGGGTTCGACACCTATGCGGGTGAAACCGCGGGGCGCAGCTAGTGATTGATTATTTTCTATAGTATTTGCTTAATATTGAGATTTTCATCTATTCTTGTGTTGGCACGTGGTGAATTTGGTCGTATCGTGGTTTTATTAATTTTGACAATATAACTGTTCAACATGGTTAAAAAGATGAATTAGGCTATTTTAGTAAAGTAATTATTTATAACAATGAGTACACTGTTACTTTATAATTTGTACATTGCCAAATTAATTCTACTTCACAATAGGCAAAATAACCATTTGTTCTGATCCGGCATTATTTTTTAGGTTTCTGCTTTAATACTTTATCCCCTTTCTAGGCTACTCCCGCGTTCCTACAGAATCCCGTCCCCACATCAGAGTCAGTCACAACTACCTTCGTCCTGGTGGCGGCACCTGGTTGCCAGTGGAGCCAGCACTGGGGCAGGATGGTCCACCACCTAATGGATTAGGAGCTCCAAGGTATGTTGCACTTGGTTTATACAGTCGAATCAGATCAGAAGTGAAGGCTAAAATTTCGACTCTATACATCCAGATGTAAACAGAGGGACCGTGGCTAAATAATATCATCCGCCCAGGTTGATCATCCAGGTTTAAGCGACGCTTACCGCGGTTGGTCTGTGGATGGGTGACCATCTTTACATACCGAGACTCCTCCGTGCCTCGGAAAGCACGTTAACGTCATTCGTGGATCTTTGACAGTCGTTACGGGTCGTCAGAAGCCTGAAAGTCCGACTTCCAGTCTTACCAAGGGGTATCGTATTACCCAGTAACTGCAGATAGGCAGTCACTCCATGTAAAATACTGGTATTCAGCTGCATCCAGTTAGACTGGAAGCCGACCCCAATATTCTTGGGAAAAGGCTAGGCAGATGATGATGACATACCTAAATATGTAAACAAAATAGAAAGGTATCAGAAAAATAGATAAACTGAACTTGGATGTAACTTTCAGCTAACAATTCTAGGATTCAGACATGGCTTAGGCTTCTTAACAGAAAACCTTCTTAGCGCTTTGTGATGTAGAAAAAACCTACATCATTTTGGTGTCCTCTTTTAATGATGATAATGAAGAAGGGACTTTTGTAACAGATGAAACTAAAACCATTGAAAATTATATTTTTAGTACAGGATATACTTTTATATCATAATTTCACTTCCAGATACTGGCCTGTAGCCTACCTTCACAAAGGCCCACCACCCAACACAACTTATTTCCGCTACAACGAGTCCCAACAACCGTCAACAACAACAACAACAGAACGCTACACAACCGAGCAACCATCAACAGTCCCGCCCCGACCCGATCATACAGATAAACACAGAGACGAGAAGAAACGAAATATGAGTGATTATGACGAACTAGATACTACTACAGTCCAACAAATGACCAGCACGGTAACATATAGACCCACTAGTACAACTACTATCCTACCAGATGAAGTGACAGAAAATATTACAGAAGTAGAAATGATCAAACCAGAAACGGTCAAACTTGAAGATAAAATTGAAGGCATTGATGACAAATTAGATGATTTCTCCAGTTCCATTGAAGTCATAGACTTAGACGATGTTAAAGGAGAGAAAATGTCGGATTTGAAGACGTTAGAAGCTGAAGAGAGGCAGATTGAGGAAATAGGTCGAATTCTAGCAGCATCTAGGAGAGGTGGGAAACTTGTTTTAGATAAACGTTCCCAAAAGGATTTAGAAGCAAAAAGTATAGCGGTAGATAAGGATTTGATAGATTTTAATTTTGGAAACAGGTTTAATGTTGAAAGGAGAGGGAAGATACAGAAGGTGAGTAAGGATGAGATAGAAAGAGAGAGAGTTGATAAGAGTTTAGAAGTAAGCGAGACAACATTCGTTCGACCACCTAGAGTTTTATCAACCACAGATAATATTAGAAAAGCTATTGTCAACGGAAAAGTTTTTTACGAGGCAACCATAAGAGAGCAGAGAGATACGTTTTTAAATAATTCCACAAGAAAAAGTAAGAGTTTGAGATCAGGAGATGACTCTAAACTTACTAATCTAGCTTCTTCCGCTTCTTTTGGTAAGAAGATTATAAAACCGAGGAATGTTAATCCCGTAAGAAGAGTCAGAAGGGTTTACAGGAAGAGGTATAATCCAGAAGAAGTGAGAAGGAGATTGCTGGAAAGAGAAAAAAGTAAGCAGGACAGTAGTACAGATAATTCGAAGAAAATATAATGAAAATATTTTATTAAAATTTTTTTTTTGTATTTTTAGTACTTACATGATTATGTTTCATGCAGTATTTTAATAATAAAAATTAAATATAATTTAAAGGAAGAAACGATATTATTGTAATTTAAATGCATGATGTAAGAATATAAGTATAAAATTTAAGTAATTTTTTTTATAAAACATTAAATTTTATATATTATTTTTAAGTAAATGGATTGGTGCTTTAAATAAATTGTCAGTTTGACTTTAAAATATTTTAATTAGGGTTGAATTGACGATGCGTATTCAAAATTTTATAAAAATAAATAAAATACTTCTAAGAATTATATTTATTTAAAAGTTAATGTATGGATAAATCTTGATCATGTAATGAATAGGTAAGGATTAGTTTTAAAGAAAACTTTATTTGTATTTCTCGTACTTCTTTTTAATCAAGGCTTTTTCTTGTGTATTTAATTACATTTTTGTGATAGTTATTTTGTATTTATGTAGTTACCAAATCGAAATAAGTTACCACGAAGAAATTGATTGCAATACTTTTAGAAACTGTAACTTTAAATAATTTAGCACTTAGTTAACGACTTTTGTAAGACTACAATTAAATGCATTTCCAGTAATTTTGCGTTTTATTTTTAATTTTTTCATATAGTTTTATTTAAAAAATACAGTAAACTTGACCCCATTGTTTCCCGAAAAAATGATGTCCCATCTTATGACTTTCTGGTTGAAAGCCAATTCCCATTTTGTCAGATTTGTTTTAGGCGTAGTCGAGATAAAGAGCGGACAATTCAGCAATAAAAAAAAGAATGAGGCTGACTGTTAGAATTCGAACGTTCTTAAAACACGGGAATTGCCTCAGATTGGCTGTTTCTATAATGTTGCCCAGATTGGCTGTTGTTATATGTTACCCAGATTGGCTGTTGTTATGTCTTGCCTAGATTGGCTGTTGTTATATGTTGCCCAGATTGGCTGTTGTTATATCTTGCCTAGATTGGCTGTTGTTGTATGTTGTCCAGATTGGCTGTTGTTTTAGGTTGCCTAGATTGGCTGTTGTTATATCTTGCCTAGATTGGCTGTTGTTATATGTTGCCCAGATTGGCTGTTGTTATATCTTGCCTAGATTGGCTGTTGTTATATGTTGCCCAGAATGGCTGTTGTTATATCTTGCCTAGATTGGCTGTTGTTTTATTTATGTTGTCCATATCGGCTGTTGTTATAAACACCCAGATTGGCTGTTGTTTTAAGTTGCCCAGATTGGCTGTTATTTTAATTCATTTGTCCATATCGGCTGCTGTTATAAGCATCCAGATTGGCTGTTGTTATGTGTTACCCAGTTTGGCTGTTGTTATAATGTGGCCCAGATTGGCTGTTGTTATGTGTTACCCAGTTTGGCTGTTGTTATAATGTGGCCCAGATTGGCTGTTGTTATGTGTGACCCAGTTTGGCTGTTGTTATAATGTGGCCCAGATTGGCTGTTGTTATGTGTTACCCAGTTTGGCTGTTGTTATAAGGTGGCCCAGATTGGCTGTTGTTATATGTTGCCCAAATTGACTGTTGTTATAATTATGTTGCCCAGATTGGCTGTTGTTATTACATTTAACCGATCACAGTAGTTTTTAAGTTAAAATTTGCCTCCAGAAGCCAGGGGAAAATCGTGATAAACATTTTAATTTCAACCTTTGTTGTCCCATTTGTGGGTACCTAAATGTTTCCCCACACAGCTTTCCACATTGATAAAAATTATTAGGAGAAATTGTCGTGTAATTATAAGTAAACCACTCAAAAACCGACGTTTTCTTCCACTACGAAAGCTCATAAGCGACATTATGTATGCAAAGTGGCCTTTGTTCAACTACCCACCTATTTTAAATGCCGCAGCTGAAGTAAAGCCCAAGGGACCACTTTTACTTTGTTTTCTAGACTGCACTTTCTCACTGCAGAGTGCAGTAAAGGAATATGCTAACATTGTATCATTTCACTTTCTACTATGTACTTTGTTTGTTTTATGAGCATTTATGGTCCAGTGGTAATAGCCGGAACTTACAAGTTGTAGGACGTAGCTTCGAACCCAGGCACGCTTTACTTTGTGTAAATAATTTCATCACCACTGCTCTCAAAACGGTGAAGGGAAACATCGTGAGGAAACCGGCATGTCCTAGAATAAAAAAAATCGAAGACACGTGACATTTTACAATCCGCACTGGGCCCGCGTGGTGGATTATGGCCCACTCCCTCTCATTGTGAGGTGACCTGCCGATCGATACTGAAAAATCTGACCGGAATAACTTCGGTGAAGTGAACTATCTATAGGGACAATCCCTAGCATCAGGTGGAATGACAGCTCACTTCACCTAAGTTGTGTTGTGTTGTGTTAATACGAATTTCCTGCTGTATGCGGATGACATGAAAATCTATAAAGAATGCCATAAGATTGACGACTGCGTACTGCTTCAAGAAGATCTTCATAGACTTAACACTTACTGTATAGAAAACAAACTGTTCCAAAATGTCACAGCATATCGTTTACTAAAAACAAAAATAAACTAATTTATGGGTATACTTTGAATGGCCAACAATTGAATAAAGTAGAGTCCGTTCGCGACCTTGGTGTAACTATTGATTCATGTCTGCACTTTGACTTGCATATTGAAAACATTATAAATAAAGCCTTTCAAATGTATGGTTTTGTAATGAGATCCTCTAAAGACTTTGTGCGACCCTCTACTTTTTTGGTATTGTATAAAACTTTAATAAGGTCTCAATTGGAATACGCTATTCCTATCTGGAAACCATTCTACCTCAAATATAACACCAAGATTGAATTATTGCAAAAAAAGTTTCTACGTACAATCAACTATAAATGTTATCGTTCAAAGATCTCTTACAAACAATTATTACAACGGTATAATGTTTTAAGTTTAGAGTCTCGACGCTTACTTCTGGTTGCCATGATGCTGCATGGGCTGTGTAACAATAAATTTGATTGTACTGAAATCACAAACAAGTTACGCTACACAGTACCCCGAAATGTCATAAGACGGGAGGCCCGCGTGCCCCGGTTGTTCCATGTGGATTCATGTAAGACCAACGCCGGGGCGCGAGTGCCTCTTCGACAGCTTGTGGAAACCTATAACACACACTTCATGGAAATTGATATCTTCTCTCTCTCTAGTTAAAAATTCAAATATCTGGCTATAAAAACTTTATCACAATAATCAAAGAACTTTAACTTGTGCGATGAGCGATGCGCATGCGATGAGCAATCTCGTCAACTCTTCCGTTTCCAACTCTGCACATATTAATCCGTGGACAATGGTGTGGGTTATATGTTTACCAATTCATTATTTTACTCATAGTTTTAATTAAACCTTAACATGTAACTGTTTTCTTGTCCCTTAAATAAATAAATAAATAAGTTATCACGGTGAGATTTTTACAGAATAGCACTACTGTATCCCAGCAGTGGGAATATTATAGGCTGATTATGTTATTTTATGCAAAGAGGGTAGGTTGTGCTCTCAGGGCTCGTGGCTAAATAATAACATCCGCACGTAACATTCGATCAAAGGTTAAGCTATGCTTCCTGCGGTCAGCTCGTGGATGGGTGACTACCACAGATACACATAATTATGTAGATTACGCAAGAGCAACTACTTCGCGTGCAAAAATCCCACCAACTTACGTTCAAAAATCGTAAGCCTCCACTTTCGCGCTCAGTCCTGTGTACTGCTGGTTGGGTGAGGGTGAGTGAGAAAGAGCGCTTGTGACGTCATAGTAGGTAGTCAAAAAAACGGCACGCTTGGATTTCACAGCGATCGTGATACTTGCGTTATCTAGATCTATCTATATCTGTAGCTTGAACAGTAAAAGACTTGTCATAGAAACGTATATCAAGAGAAGTATAGTCATCTACCACCTACAAATTCCACCCGCATACACGTACAACAGCGGGGCAATTCCAACCGCATACACGTACAACAGAGGGGCAATTCCACCCGCATACATATACAACAGCGGGGCAATTCCACCCGCATACACGTACAACAGCGGGGCAATTCCACCCGCATACACATACAACAGCGGGGCAATTCCACCCGCATACACGTACAACAGCGGGGCAATTGCTTAACACGTTATCAATCGGAATCGGTTTCATTTTGACAGTTCAATAACATTCGTGTGTTCGTGTTCAATAACCTACATTTTTAGAACTATGAAGCGATGTATTAGCAATTTGCTTCAAAATGGTTCAGAATCCGATTGATAGTGTGTTACGCAATTAGGATGCTGGTTCAGGAAGTGGGTTCAAATCCGGACAAGTACCAATATGGCTTTTAACTTATATTAGTTAGAAACATGGAAGTAGGCACTTTCTTAAACTTCTGTTTAGTAGTAGAAGTAGAAGTTACTTGTGCTATTGTTTTTCAGAAACTAATTATATAAATAGGGGATGATGTATGGAAGTTCGTAATTTTTGTCTATGGATAATCCCACCAGCCACGCGGGTTGTGTCTAAATAAAAGCGAAGTGATGGATTTTCAACGCTCAGCTGAAACAGTGCTATAATAATTATTTAGGCGTAAATTATTTTTTGGCGTTTTTTGATTTTCTCCGAACTTCATCTTTTTTTTGTTTTTTCTCGGCGTCAAGTTTGCCACAAATAAACGTATTTTCTTTCTTTTCTTTCTTTTCTTTCTTTTATTTCTTTTCTTTCTTTTCTTTCTTTTCTTTCTTTTCTTTCTTTTCTTTCTTTTCTTTCTTTTCTTTCTTTTCTTTCTTTTCTTTCTTTTCTTTCTTTTCTTTCTTTTCTTTCTTTTCTTTCTTTTCTTTCTTTTCTTTCTTTTCTTTCTTTCTTTCTTTTCTGTCTTTTCTTTTCTTTCTTATATTTCGTTTCTTTCCTTTCTTTACTTTGGTATTTCTTACAGTTGGTCAAAAACGGGCACATGACATGGAAGGATCTCACCCATCTACAGACAAACTAGGATAAATGCAGCTTAACCTTTCAGAGGTTCTTGGACTATTGACTCATGCAGCTATTATATTAAGCCCTTCTAATATCAATAAGAAAGAGTAATTCATTAACAATTTAAATTCCAACAGTATTATTCATGAAAACGTGTGCCGTCAGTGTAAATTTCCAACATTATAATGACAAAGGAAAGCAAGATGGAATTATAAATTACTTGCTTTTGCCCCAGGCTTCGCCCACGTGGTGGTTGGAAATTATCTCACGGAAACGACCGGTATAAAGTATCTTAAGTGTTAATTCAGGTAATAATAAACTATCTGCGTGTCAAATTTCATCCAAATCCTATTAAAAGTAAAATACTATCGTGGATTCATGCAAGCCTAATAAAGTACTTTTTGCTAGAATACTGCTTAGAAAGTCGGGTAATATTAAATTTCAATCATAGATTCTAAGGACACGTAGCGCCATCTAGCGTCCTAAGCAATTATGACCGTTGAAAGTTATTGTTCTTTTCCTCGAGAACGGTATTTTTTTCTGGATAAAAGGTATCCTATATCCTTTTCTATAGCCCTGATGAACGTATGTGCAAAATTTCATGATGATCGGTTCAGTGGATTCGGCGTGAAAAGGTAAAAAACAAACAAACAAACACTTTCGCATTTCTAATATTGTTTAGGATCATTATAACTCAGGGAGAGAGTAAGTTCGTGACCTTAAACCAAGTTATGTTAAACAGTAAACCTGGAAAGTTAAGCACTAAACTTAGTTTATTAGTTTCCATTTAGGCACCTACCTACTAAGTAAAACTTATGGGTAATTATTATAAACTGATGTCGTGATGGCCTAGTGGTTAAGATCCGCCATTCATGATATGAATTCATATCCGGGGAAGTACCAACGTCAATCTTTTTGGTGCCAACGGGACCCTATTACTATGCCTGCGCCGTCCGTCAGTCCGTCTGTCAGTGGGCTCCATCTCATGAACCGTAATAGGTTGAAATTTTTACACCGTATGTTTCTATTGTCACTTTAACAAAATATAATAAAGTTAATGATAAAAAAGTGGATCGCCGAACGTGTTTTTTTGGCGCTTTTTGCCTTGGGGTACGGATCCCTTCGTGTGCGAGTCCGACTCGCATTTGGCCGCTTTTTTTCAGTTCATATGTAGACGCCAGCACATCAAGCTACTACAATCTGTCAAATTTCTTTAAAACATTTTCAACTTTATCGCTAAAGCATAAGGTTCAAACTTGATTGGAAAAATTTGACAGTTTCGGATAGCTTGATGTGATGGCGTCTGTACCTAATTTCTGAGTTTATGAGCTCGCAGAACAGATGGCCGATGGGGCCGAAAGGTTCTGAAGTAGCGACCGCGTACCAGAAGACGTAGCATTGGAAGGCCTCCCATAAGGTACACCAACGACCTTGTGAAGGCTGCAGGAACCCGTTGGATGCGAGAAGCACGGAACCGGTCGAAGTGGAGGTGCTTGGGGGAGGCCTAGGTTTGTCCAGCAGTGGACGTCTTTCAGCTGAAATGATGATCATGATGATGAAACTGTTTTTTTGGTACACATGCAGAACTTAAGACTATGCCGACCGCACAGTGGCGCCCTCATCGTTTGTTTGATTATTTCATACAATTTAAATGAAAATGTAGAAAATAAGCACGTTATGTTGTGCTTCACAAGATTATACATTAATATTATTAGAAACGGTAGTTTTACATTGTTTAGTTTTATTATAATTCTTAAAACGGAATATGGTGTTATCCGTTTTAAGGATTATAATAAAACTAAACAATATAAAACTACCGTTTCTAATAATATTAACGTATAATCTTGTGAAGCACAACTTAACGTGCTTATTTTCTGCATTTTCATTCTAAATTGTAAGAAATAACCAAACAAATGATGAGGGCGCCACTGTGTGGTCGGCATAGTCTTAACGTTTTAGGGTTGGTCTTCAGCATAAGCATAATCACACTAATATTATAAAGGCGAAAGTTTGTGAGAGTGTGTGTGTGTGTGTTTATTTATGTTTGTTACTTCTTCACGCTCAAACGGCTGGACCAATTTTGATAACATTTTGTATGGAGGTAGCTGACACCATTTTTTTTTCCGGGGTGAAAAATCCTCATGGATGTCCGCCGCCCTGGGGTGGGTCTGTCAGACTCTTACTGACTAAAAACCATCCCGGTGTTCCATCTCACACCTACGCTGGGGGTCGCGGGAACGGAAGAGATTGTTTCGCAGAAGGAAACCACCGCGTCCCGGGACTCTTCGCTGCTGACCATCGACTCGACCACGGCAGATAGCTGACACCCTGGATTAACATATAGGCTACTTTTTATCCCAATATTCCCACGGGATCGACATTTACGCGGGCACAGATAATCAGTCTATAATTTTCCGACTGCTGAGACACAGGCCTCCTCTCTCTGAGAGAGAGTAGGGTATCTACCACGCGGGCCCAGTCTGGGCTTACACAAAGTCAAGCGCCAGTGGGGATTTGAACCTACAATTTACAATTCGGTCATTACCTCTGGCCACCAGTGCTCTCTAAATATGTATACCTACACTACATTTACAAAGTTACATTCTGCCATGAACTATAGAGTTATGAGGCAAAGAGCATCGCATTCGTACCTACCATAACATAATTATTGCGTTGCAATTTACTATTGGGTACTGTTGAATGATGATATAACGTAAAGCGTGCGTTTTGTGGCCATTCGTTTTGTATACAGGGTGTTTTGGTCGATCATTAATAAAAAAAAATGTTTTGTTCCAATAGAAAGAAAATATTAAATTATTATTTTATTTGAAATCATAATATCATCAGCTGAAGTGGAAAAATGTCAACTAACTTTTGGAGAGATCAGTATATTAGGAAATTTTTCACTATTAGTTGCGAAGACTTAACAATTTGACCCTCGGTTTCGCTATTATTAAGTAACAAAAAAATATTAATTACTAAAGGCTCCTGCACACTATGCCGGCGGTACAGCCGGCGGGTTTTTACCGCGCGGGTATGCCGCCGGCATAATCAGGCCGCCGGCACTTGTCGCCGGGCAGAACGCTGGAATGTCGGTAGCGAACTGACCGCCCGCATAGTGTGTAAGTGTGTGTAGGAGCCTTAAGAGCTATCTTATTTCAGAGAATCAGGAATACCTACTTGTTTTGGAAATTTTAAGTCTGAGCAATGCTTTTGGATTTCTACATGCACCGGGAAACCTCTTATAAAACAATATGCCTACGCGTTTTCCCCAACTATCTTAGGGTCGACTTTCAGAGTTCCAGTCCAACCGTATGCAGCTAAATACCAGTATTTTACATGGAGCGACTGCGTATCCGACCTCCACAACTTAGTTACTGGGTAACCCGATAGCTGTAATAATATTATATATAAACCAGCAGCGTTTGATGGTCAGTTAAGTTTTAAAACAACACCCCATACATTTCGAAAGCGACATGAAACATTAAAAATCAAAAGCGTAACAGCCCAATATTAAGGAGCGAATATAATTGGAGCACCGGTAAACATGGAAACGCGTAATTGGACAAAATTGCGTTACGAACTTTCGCTATTTACTTTAAAACCGCGAACGTAAAAGTTTTAACGATGACTTTAATTTTTACGGTTTGCGTTATCGTTTCTCTTGTTATTATGATGGAAAATGGCTGCCTGTAATTGCTTCACTACTGAGTGCAAAGGAATTATTTGGTAAAGGCTTTTTTTTCACATGATGTAAAAAGAAATAAGGATTGTTCAACAGCTCGCTTGCTCAATGCGTTCTGAAGATTCGACACTAATAGCAGAAGTCCAGCACCCCAAATGCTAACACACTTTCTTTCACAATCAGAAGGATTTTGAAGGAAATTCCTAATCCATTGCTTTTTAAGTTTGAAAAATTCATCTGCTCGACAATGTAAATAACGCGATGAATGTTGTCGAATTGTAAAAATGGGCATTGCAACTGTGTGTTTCGCAATTACCCCACATGGATTACTTCACGAGATTTTCCTAAGAGTTAAAAAAACTAAAACGTAATCTTAACATGGAAAATTCGCATTGGTGCCTTCTTCCCAGTTTACGAACCTAGGTGGAACTTGGTGCTCAAAAAAACGATTTCTTAAAACCACGGAGAGATAGTGCAATTATGTGGGACTCTAACCCACTAAAACTCCACGGTGTCCTCCTCTGCTGCTTACTCCTGACACCAGATGTCGCACATCAATTAAAATATTCCAGTAACGCCCAGAAATAATATGCAACTTTTTCTGTAAACTCTACACAATGTAATATCAAAAAATAAAATGCACTGACATTTTTTGCCAACTGTACCCAAGGCTCAAACCTGACACCACATGTCATTGTACATCAATTAAAATATTACAGTAAAATCAAACACCCGTACAACATATAAAATTGCAAGCTTTTCACACTATCGGATATCAAAAATGCTAAATTAAATTAATAATAAAGGTTACTTATATCAAATTCGCGAGTAACCGGCGAAAGTGACTTTCACCACGCAATGAGTAAAAGTGAGCTAACGTGGGTAATATCGACGAGGGTCAGTGAACTGTTGACCGACTGCGCGCGCGCGGGTGCGGCTGACCGACTGTTGAAGGTGGGTTGTGTGTTAAATAAATGTCATGGACGTGAAGATGTTTGTGGACTACGGGGTGGACAGAGGTGCGAATGAAGTAAGAATATAAGAAGAATATAAAAAAAATCGGTTGTCTGTAAAGTCGGTTTACTGACGATAGTTGAACGTGACAACGTCATAAGAAAATACTAAAAAAAAATAAATAAAAAAACTCTTTTTTTTCATTCTTTATTTTTTTTTATTTTTCTTTTTTTTTCGATTGTGCCTCTTTGTCGCTCGTTCCGCGCTCTCGCTTGCACTTCAAGCCTTAAATGGAACGCCTCAGAGCGAGGTAACGCCGCATGACGTCATGTTTTTTCGTGCGTGCAGCCAGCTTCATCGATTTATAAGACGTTGTCACGTCAAAAAACATGGCTTCTGGGAGCATTAAAGGAATGAATTCCTTATCATTTTCCAGCCCTTGTCTGATGTTATTTGGGGTCGGCACAAAACAGTATCTTCTTCAATTCACCCCTGTCAGCCACATTCACTTCTTCTGTTATTCTCTTGACTGTACTTATCTGTCAAAAAGAGTAAGGGGATCAGACCTAGTTATAGTGGAGAAAACAGAGATTAAAACAGAAGACTATCTAGCAGGGGTAGTTCTTGTGATTTTAAGATCGTTCAGTCAGTCAGTCTGATATCAGTCTCATAATCATCTGCCTAGCCTTTTCCCAAATATGTTGGGGTCGGCTTCCAGTCTAACCGGATGCAGCTGAATAACAGTATTTTACATGAAGCGACTGCCTATCTGACCTCCACAGCCCAGTTACTGGGTAACACGATATCGCTTGGTAAGACTGGTTGTCAGACTTTTGGGCTTCTGACTACCCGTAACGACTGTCAAAGATCCACGAATGACAGCCGGGACCAACGGTTTAACGTGCTTTCCGATTCACGGAGGGGTCTCGGTATGTAAAGATGGTCACCCATCCACAGAACAACCGCGGCAAGCGTAGCTCAACCTGATCGATCGACCTGTGCGGCTGTTATTATTTAGCCACGGTCCCCTCAAGTCTCAATCTGTCAAAAATAAATACGTCTAATTTCCCTACATTTTGACAAGTGTTTGATATTTGTTTGTCGACGAAATGAGACTGCGACTAGATTTTGAACGTTTTAAATTACGAGAATTGGCCTTCAGATTAGGGGATCCAACCCGAATAACTATCTTTTTTTTTTCATACCAACCCTCACACTAGAGCGGTGGTAATGGCGCCGACTTACGAGTTCTAGGTCATAGGTTCGTACCCAGGCGCTTTATACTTTGTGTAAATACTTTCATCACCACTGCTCTCAAAACGAAGAAGGAAAACATCGTGAGGAAACCGGCGGCATGTCTTTAACCCAAAAATTCGAAGACGTGTGACATCTACCAACCCGCACTGGGTCCGCGTGGTAGATTATAGCCCACTCCCTCTCCAAGAGAGAAGGCCTTTGTCCCAGCAATGTGAACATTATAGGCTGGATATGCATCCTTCGCACAATTCGTCCATATTTTCTTTCGTCTTCCTCCCCCTCTTAAGGGCCTATACTACCTCAAATGGCTTAGCATGATCCTCCATTATGTCGAAAATACTGCAGCATTAATTTTAAAATAAATGTATGGTAAAGTTGAGGATTAATGTTAGGTCTTATGTTAGACGAAGACACGATTTCTATAAAATTTTATCGATAGAAAAAAAAATCCAAAGTTACCTCTAAACCGAACAATAAACCGCTGGTATTAAAAAAATACTCCAAATTAGAACCTGTAACTTTGTATACTAACCGAACTAACTATAAAGTAGGTCTTATGTTATTTACTTTTTTTTAATTACCATTATTTTTACCGTAAAAAGCAAATACCTAAACTATTGGCGCTGCCTGCCGCCTAGCACCGCACTCTGTCTCGCTCTCACTCAGTCCGCGAGCAGTATCGTGCGAGCGAGTTAAAGAGTGAATTTTAGCTGAGGTAGTGTAGGCTCTTAATCCATCAAAATGATGATACCTATCAAACTCAAAGCTTTAAACCAATTACAGGAACTTTTGAATTGCCAAGGGGTCGATCAGTCAGAAAGATGAAGCTAGTTGCCCATTCCAAAGCGTAGTAGGTACCTGTGGAGAAGAACGGACAAGAAACTCCATGGACACTCTTTTAAATCATAAAATTGTTACAAAAATATTGATTACACCATTCATGTTGAAACTATGCATGTGAGAACGATGTAGAAAGACGTGCACGTTAAAAACGTCCGTACTGAAAAAGATAAAAACAATTCAGAAATGAAAATAAATTAATTCATGTGTAAATAATCATTTGACGGGCGCATTCCACTAAACTTTTATACCTAGAATAAGTCTTAATTTTCGCATATCCTAAATCAGAAAGGGCTAAACGCATAATTTGTGGTTTAATTCAGAAGTCTAGACAGTGATTCTCTTTTTTATTTTCACGGTATTTATAGAGGTGGTAGTATAGTAGTGTAAAAAAATATAGTATAAGTATAGATGGACCTATAGTTGTGTGTAAATAGAATATAAGGTACAATGGGGTTGACGTATCCGTGTGGTTAAAAACCCCTTAGGTTATAGGTAATACGGGCTGGTGTCCGCAACCACGCGCTCCACGTCAATGCGCGTATTTTGCGTACGGGTGGGAAAATCGATTATTCGATCCACCCCAATAAAAACCCCTTATTATTAAAGAATAAAAAATTAAAAATAAGTCTTAATCTGATAATAAATTTTGAATTTTTGACAGTTTTACCATACTAGACGTAAATTTGATTCCACGAATTAAATATATCTGACTTTGGTAAAATCAGCCTTATGGAAAGTTACTTTGTCATTAAGGATACGATCACAGCATTAAATCTTGGCAAGCAAATTGCTGATTATCGTACTATTTTATTAGGACACAGGTGGACACTACTTTCTAGACCTTACGGCCGCATCCTGTCACATAATGAGCTTTCAAGCTTTCATTTCCAATAACCTTATTTTGTATCACTTACAAAAGTGTAACCGTAATATATATCTGTAACAGATATGTAAGTGTTAACAGTGTTAATAAGTGTAAGCGGTAAACGCGGCTTTGCCAAAATAGCCTCAATTCAGTCGGGATTGCGGCTATTTTGCCATTGCCACGTCTGTCTGTCCGTCGCGCGTTTTTGCGGTACCGTGAAATTATACCTACAAATGCTTATTTCTGTTACACATATCAATACTTATTAACACTTATAGAAGGTTACACTTTGATTCTGTAACATTATTGTACCTTTTACATTTAGAAAGTTTTCAAAAACATTATTAAAACCACTTATTACGGTTACAATTTGAGTTCCTGGCTGGGACACAGGCGTCCTCCCTGTAAGAGAGAATGGGCCGTAATCCACCACGCGGGCCCAGTGTGGGTCGGTAGATATCACATGTCTTCGAATTTTTAGTTCTAGGACATGTTGGTTTCCTCACGATGTTTATCTTCATCGTTTTGAGAGCAGTGGTGATGAAAGTATTTACACAAAGTAAAGTGCCTATCTGGGTTCGAACCTACGACCTACAACTGATAGGTCAGAGCCAATACCACTGAGCCAGCATTGATCCCTAGTAAAAGTACTATATTAAAAGTTAGTTAAAGCTTCTAAGTAAGCCCTCTATACTTAAAGACATCTAAGGAACGTGCGACAATCAAAAGTGTGTTACTACCAAGACATTTGTTGACACATAAGGCAAAAAACCACTCTTAGACTTTCGTACGGCAAGTCGCTAGTGTGTGCTGATTCTTAATAAGCTATTGTATTAGAGAAACTTGGGCCCACGGCCTTAAGTTAACTCATTCTGTTTGCGTTCAATTTCAGGTTAACGGATGCGGGTTACCTATGTGGGTAAAGGTTATAACTGGGAGATTTATGTTTGGTTCTTATGCTAATGATGTTTCAAAGAAGCTGGATGACTAACAATGAAGTTTGTCAACTACAAACTTCATTACGCTGTACAACTCTATGTGATAGCTTCTCTAGGAAAGTGTCACACGTATTTCTGAACTACATAGATATTCGCAACCATCCGACGGGCTAACGTATCGAAAATTACACATTTCGATAACCTAATTACCTTGTCCAATTTCTGATTTATCCTGTTGCCAATGACTGCAAACAGCTATCGAAAGAATATCGGTTCGTCATAGCACACATATCAACTCGGAAAGGGATCGTAACCGTATCAACTCGAGTCATTCAATATCGACTCGAGTCATTCAGACTGCGGGGCAGTGGCAACAGCCTCCTGAAGGTGATAGCTGACAGGTTTGATGAGAGCTCCATAATGCGACATCTCATCAAAACAACGCTGTCTGTTACGACAGACAGCGTTGTTTTTGTGTCTAAGTACTAACATAGATCATAAGCCACATTGTTACTAACATAATAGTTAAGTACTAACATAAGATATTATATTGTTACTAACATCTTTGTTCTGTTAATATGGACCTATTGTTGTCTGAGAAATAAAATAATAATAATAATAATATTCATTATATGAAACTCCCTACTGCAACGCACACTAATCGGAATCGTAATGTAAGCGCCTCGCCTCGGGACAAGCTCACGATTCACGAACCGCGGTGCGGTGCGTGGTCAACTTGCAGTTCCCGCGCTTATGGCTCGTCATTCCCGCGTTTATGTCTCTCCGTACCCGAGCTTACGTCTCTTCGTCCCCCTTTGCCCCTCTCACCGCTCCCGCGGCCTGCCTGCTGCACCATCAACCAGCGGTCGGCGAGCCGTAAGCGCAGCGTCGCCTAGCCGTATCCAAGTCGACGTATCGGAGCTGCTGATCCGCTTTGGTTACTTGCTTAAGTTAGGTTGAAGCCTGTTTGACGGCGAGACGAAAGGCGATACGGTGACAATCCCTTTCCGAGTTGCTACGGGTGCTATGACCTTAAAACTGACAAAAATTTTCAGGTTTTGGATTTGTGAGCGGCGTTTAGAGGACTTCTACGATAATCTTGATTGATGTTTGATACTGTACAGAAGCGTACCAAAGCTTGTGAAAAGCTATGTCAGTGTAATTACAGGCACATAAGACATTTCAGTCTCTAGGATGGAAAAGCAAGGCGGTGTAATTGTTTTGAGCTGTGAGTCGGTCATACTGTTTTTAGTTCAGGGTGCATTAGCAGAGCTCACAATAGCCACGAGTCCCCTTTACCTGACTACGGCAGAGAGTTTAGGGTTTTATTTAATCCAGGGTGTTTTAATCCTTCGTATGCGAACGTGGATCCACGCGAGACACAATGGCTTTTTAATTGTTTCTGTAATTACGGCATTCAACCAGTTATTAGGGGCTCATTTAGCCATGAGAGAGATTTATAGTGCAAGCGAATATAATTTGAAACAGTTCAAGTACCAATGCTATGGTACGGTCAGCAATGAGAGTCAATTAACAATTCAGTTTTTAAATCGAAATATTTGATTAAAATCGCAACATAGGTAAAACTTTAAGAATATGAATTCTTAGCTATTTGATGAAATGTTGAAATACACCTAATAATTTGCTTTATAATGTTGAATTATACGTAATCATAGTGGGCTATGGCCGATGGAGCAGATGAGTCCTGCATAGCTATCCATAACTACTCGATACGCTTTCGTACCGTATCGAACATCAATCAGTGTTATCGTATGAGTCCTATAAACGCTGTTGACAAGTCCAAAACCCGAAAATTTTGTCAGTTTAAATCAAATAGACGACCACTATTCTTCCGACAGCTGTTTGCTGTCGAGGGCAAGGCAAATCAGGTTATTGAAATGTGTCATTTTCGATACGATAGCTTGTCATATGGTTGTGAATTAGGGTGTTGGAGTGGAAACCACGTATCGGTAAACTTAGTGTGGGACGCCCCCCAGCTAGATGGACGGACGACCTAATGAAAGTGGCTGGAATGGACTGGATGCGGAAGGCGGAGGACAGGGTGTTGTGGCGCAGCCTGGGAGAGGCCTTAGTCCAGCAGTGGACTGCGATAGTCTGAGTTAATTGACTGATTGATACATAATAAGTATGTAAACGTGGACTTTCATTGCTGAAGTTACATCTGGCGCACCCTGGACTTTCAGCCTGTCTAATATTTTCACCATATCATCTTCAGCTATGCTCGTATAGTATAAAACAGTCTAAAACATTTCCTTTCTATGGTATCAAATGCGACAATTTATATGCGTGTTGTGATCGCATTTTCCAATTTTATACACTTTCCCTCTCGTTATGCGTCAGCGATAAAATTAGATACAGTTACGTTTATTATTGTTGATGTAGCAATACTCATTTGTTTTATTGTTTCATCTTTCATAGCTATTATGAGAATAGCTCTTGCCGTGACGAAAAGATAAGCCAGCAACAGATGATTGTCAAGGATAAAAGGTGTTCTTAAACTCGTGAAGGTATTAGACCCGCTTGCACCACCAACCCCTAAATACATTTACCGCCAAACGTATTTAAAATGACCCAACAACAATTATTTAGAATTATCAAACTTAACACATGGTAATGGGCACATTGCTCGCAGAACAGATGGCCGATGGGGCCGAATGCTACTGGAGTGGCGACCGCGTACCGGAAGATGTAGCGTTGGAAGTCCTCCTACAAGGTGGATCTGAATGAGTGAATGACTTTGTGAAGGCAGCAGGAATTCACTGGATGCAGGAAGCACAGAACCAGTCGAAGTGAAGGTGCTTAGGGAGTATATAGTCCAGTAAATTATGATGATGATACATTTAAAACATCGTTCTGTTTCTGCCAATCATTTGAAGATGACTGAGACAGAATCATGTCTTAAATGTTTAGTCATTTGTGGTGCAAGCGAAGCTAAATGTAAGCTGAGGTTGTCTTCCCCGCTACAATCATCCGATCATCTATTAAATCTAAAATAGGCCTGAGTATTGAAGGTTCCCTTTAAATGCCATAACGTTACAACAATTGGGAACCTAGATTCCGGCAAAGGTTTCCACTCCGGGTCTCCGTGTGAAATGACAGTGTTTGTTTGTGTCATTCTGTAAAACTTTCAAAATTTATTCGCAGGGAAAGACTTATTTTAATTATTTTTTTTATTGATAATCTTCGCGGTCCCACTCCATGGGGAAAGGCCTTGTAGCGGTATCTACAACGCCACATGCGAACAACGCGTCATACTGACGTCACGCAAAATCCTGCATCTCGCAAGTAGAGTTTACCGCGCAATTGCCATATATACAACGGCCCGACATGAATCATTGGGCAGTTGTCCGCCAGACACAACACCCGTTGGTCGGAGGATCCTCCATTTTCTATGGAGGATGAGTGAACTTGACACCCTGTTCCTCATACTTTTAAAGCCTTCTTCCACTCTTTTCATCTTTTGCAATCCCTATCGTGCTTCTCCCAGTTTTGATGGAACCTATCCATCTCATCCATCTCCTCCGTGGCCTGCCGCGGATAATGTCCTGTCTTATCTACCTATATGATGTACATAATAAAGAATATTCTATACTATTTTATTCTATAGAAATAATAAAGCTGAAGACTTTGTTTGTTTGAACTCACTAATCTCTGGAACTACCAGACGGATTTGAGAAATTATTTTTGCATTTGTTAGCCTAAAGCTGTAGGTTATTAAACATCACGCTAGGTCCTTAGGAGCCGAGCAAAAAGAAAAAAGTCACAAAGAAAGCTAAGCGAAAACGAATAATAGCACGGACGGGCGACACGCGGACAAAGTCGCGGGCAGGAGCTAGTACTAGGTAACAGTTTGGTCGATTTCGCCTTAAGTAGGTATAATAAAGTGTTTTCGTCTCTTTATTGAAGATAACTCCTTGAATACATATAAACTCTTACTTTTTATAGTTAGTCAAGAAGATTAGTAACACCACAAATATTTGAAGTTACGAAATAAAAGAAATTATCATAGCTGTCATAAGTTTTTGTACGAGAAAGTAAATGTCAACTTAGATGATGTCATTAAGGTAACGCAAGAAAGAAAGAAAGAAAGCAAAAATATTTCATTTTACTGTAATTGCATTACTTACTGGTTAGTTTACCTAATGGTTAATACCTCCTAATGACCTCTAAGTACAAAACATCGTCACATTTTATTTTCAGTCACTCACACACATCATCCGCCTAGCCTTTTCCCAACTACGTTGGGATCGGCTTCCAGTCTAACCGGATGCAGCTGAACACCAGTATTTTACATGGAGCGACTGCCTATCTGACCTCCACACAACCCAGTTACTGGGTAATACGATACCCCTTGGTAAGACTGGTTGTCAGACTATCGGGCTTCTGACTACCCGTAACGACTGTCAAAGATCCACGAATGACAGCCGGCCTAACGTGCTTTCCGAGGTACGGAGGGGTCCCAGTATGTAAAGATGGTCACCCATCCACAGACCAACTGCGGCAAGCGTAACTCAACCCGATCGATCGACCTGTGCGGCTGTTATTAGTTAGCCACGGGCCCCTCTGTCACTTCCGTGCTATCTTCCTATAAAGGCGCGCATGAACATCGCGTTCCACCTCCTTAGTCCTGACTGTTCCAGCGACGATACAGCCCGACAATTTCATTGCCCGCAGACCGCCCTCCTTATGGTGTCCGGAGATCGTTAAGCGTCATTATCGTCAACTGCCAAGCTTTTTCCTGACAATCTTAGGATCAGCTTCCAGTCTAGAAAGAAAAGAAATAAAGAAAGAAAATTTGTTTATTTGCGTTGAACATGACGCAAAAAAGAACATAAGCACAAAAAATAAAAGGTAGGGGGAAACATGCGTCACATCCACGCCGAACGGCTATCGCTCAGCATTATGCTGTGTCCCTATGCGAGACAGAGCCCCAGCGCTGGTGGTTTTAGCAGCTAAATATTAGCATTTTACATGGAGTGATTGTCTATTACATAACCTATAATATTCCCATATTCCAGAGGGAGTGGGCCGTAATGTACCACGTGAGCCAAGTGCCTACCTGCACTAGGCCCGCGTGGTGGATCCAAAAGATCGAAGTCATTTTTGTGCCAAGACATCGAATTCGAATTTTGGGTTCCAACTCACGATATTATACTTCGACGTATTTAAAGCAGTGGTAATGAAAAAATTTGCTAAAGGTTAAAAACGTGCCTGCTTAAGTTCAAACCCACGACCTAGGTCGTAATTCTGATTACCACTGAGCCACCACGTGCATCTCCATAGTTAATTGTATCTGAAGCCCGAAAGAATCTCTTTATGTAAAGAGAAGTTATGGTCACCTATCTACTAACCATCCGAGGCGAGCACAGCTTAACCTCACACATCAAGCTTGTTACTCAGCCACGGGCACCTCCACTTTGCATATAAACGTCAGATTTAACATGCGAAAGTGATATTCTCTATCTAAATGGTAAAGTGGTGAAATGGCCACTTTCTATCGTGAGGGTCGCGGGTTCAAATCCCACCTGAGAACAGATGGCCTACTGATAGTGCCGAGTCAGGGTGCTTGTGCATGAAATTTGTAATTAACTGTAGATATCTTCGTGTGGAGTCAAATTTAACATCACGCTTTAATCCCAGGAAGGGTCAAACAGAGCTAGGTGTACTTAAGTGCACTCACATTTCGCAAGCTATGCTTAAGTTTCATGTAAAAGTGGGCGAGCCTAATTAGCATCTATCGGGAACAAATCCAGACTCCGGGCTGAAGAATTGTACACGGAAAAAACACCTAACTCTTGGCCCGACCCTGGAATAGAACTCAGTACCACACGCTCAGCAGTCGCGCTTGCGTACACTGTATGTGTTTAAGACAGGGACTTGAAAACGAAATAAATTTCGTTTCGTTATCACTAATGTTATCGTACTATAAACGTTCCAAAATTTTTAACAATACTAAAAATATCAATAACGTTACAAAAAATAACAGAATATCATTTTCGGAGAACGTTAATAAAAGTAAAGTTATAGGCATCAGTAAAATTTAGCTTATCCGCTTGTAATAACGTTACAGATGGAACGTTACAGATTCATTTGTAACGTTATTCTTCATACTTTTTCGTATTTTTCGTCATCTTATACCTAAGTCATGAAGCTGGCAAAAGTAGCAACTTTGAGTATTAAAATGCGTCGGCATATTGCAAGAAGTCATTATGTGACATTCACTATTCTGAGATAAACGATATTGTATTTCGAATTAGTTAGTATGTAGATTTGGCCTTATTATCCTAAATATAATTACGGTGGTGAAAAATTAAATGTTTTCAATTAGCTTAATGTGTCAAAAGGAGTCCATTAGGTATAGATAAACTCGGAGTTCTTGCAATAAGCCGACGAATGGATAACGTTATTATAACGTTATACTAATAATGATATATTGATAATATTGTTACTGAACAGCTTAGAATTTCGTTCCGTTTGTCACTATCGTAATAGCAAAGGAATTCATTTTGTTACAATCCTGGTGGAACGGTACAAATTATCGGTACTAGAACTACGCGTAACAAGAAATTTCACGCGGACAATATTAGATAAAATATCATGAATCAGCTTAGGGAAATCAGATATTAAATTGTCAAACGACCTGACAGCCACCTGATCTCTTGACTTGGCACGCCCCTGACTGAACTGACCCTCTTTTGTAGAGCCGACTGCCTCACTTAGTATTCCGCAATGAAGATGTTTTGATTTCTCTGCGGAATTCGGAGAGGATCTATCTGAATAGCCTTTAGTATTTTAAGGGCTAATTTTTCTAGTTATATATCTTTTAGCTAAGGAAATATTTTGAATTTTTAATACTTTTTCCATACACCAAGCACCAGTAATTGCAACTATTTCCTTTCCTCTTTAGTTTTATTTGATTTTTCTAAATTCTTACCGCGCTGATTATTCAAAGTACAGAGGCCAGCCAACCTACCCCAATCTGTCAAATTTCTTTGATAGATTTTCAACTTTACTACAAAGGAATAAGGTTCATATTCAACTGGGAATCTGACAGATTGGAGTAGCATGATGTGCTGGCCTCTGTACATTAACATTAAAATTTAAGCACTACCCAAAGATAGGAAACCTGGTGACCTGAAATTCAGACTCCCGTCTAATTTAGACACCAGTCTCCCACAGTATAGTTATTGCTGTTACGTTTTTTTTTTTAGTATTGATACCTCTCTAATGTACAGACGCCAGCACATCAAGCTACCCGAAACTGTCAAATTTTCCCAATCAACTTTGAACCTTACACTTTAGCGATAAAGTTGAAAATCTATTAAAGAAAAATATATTGTGGTAGCTTAATGTGCTGGCGTTTGTGACCTACATTAAATTGTGGTGAGAAAATAAATCATTATTATAGAGAACCTGTCAGATGTTAATTTCACAAAAATAAAAATATAAGACCAAGTCCCGTAATTAAAAATGTTAATAAAAAAAAAAAAACAAAAATGAATGGAAATTGGTAAATGGAGGTAAGATTTTTGAACTATTGAGACTGGGATAAGAAGGCGACAGTGTTATTAAATACCTGAATTGGGCCCGGCTTTGGAAAAATCAGCTCTAATACTGTCATAAGCACAGCAATGAATAGTCGTAAAAAGATTTTCCATGATAATCACCTGCTGTTCTCTATGATACAAAGAACGAAACCGCGCTAAATTAACGCGAAATTGGCGTGATTAACTAAGGAATTGACGTGGAGGGGCCCGTGGCCAAAAAAAAAAACAGCCGCACAGGTCGATCGCTCAGGTTAAGCTACGCTTGCTGCGGTTGGTCTGTGGATGGGTAACCATCTTTACGTACCTAGACCCCTCTGTGCCTCGGAAAGCAGGTTAAGCCATTGGTCCCGGCTGTCATTCGTAGATATTTGACAGTCGTTACAGGTAGTCAGAAGCCGATGATTATTATTATTATTATTACTGGTCTGACGACCAGTCTTACCAAGGGATTTCGTTAACCAGTTACTGGGTTGTGGAGGACATATAGGCAGTCATTCCATGTAATAAACTGGTAATCAGCTACATCCGGTTAGGTTAGACTGGAAGTCAACCCCAAACATGGTTGGGAAATGGCTAGGCAGATGATGAACTTAGGAATTGACTTGGTTTCGAAGTAAAGAATCATTAAGTGTTCATATTGAATGAAGGACCTGGCTTGACAATCGCAGCCCTCTGCTGGTTATATGCCATTTTTTTATGGTGGAGAAATGCTCATGCATTCTGCACTACCACGGGGAGATAGCCCAGCTATGTGGGACTCTAACACACTAAAAATCCACGGTGTCCTCCTCTGCCGCTTACGGCGGGAACACGGGCACTAGCACTCATCCGTGAACCCGCCGCGGCTGTCCTTCACTGGACCCCCCTCTGGGGAATACTCCCCATCACCGGCGCACCAGAACACATAGGACGCCGTAACGACCCCAGGGACCAGTTGGTTATATGCCTCTCCTAAGTTGTTACAACACAATGAACTGACTACGTCACTTAGTAATAGTACCTATTAATAGCCTCCCCGAGCTATTTCGGTCACGGTGGCCAATCTCAACGGAGATTAACCAGGTACGCAGGAGATATTATAGTGCACAAGTGTGCGCGCAGACACAGTTGCACTCACTCTCATAGTCCGATGGGACGGCAATCCGACACGACCGGAGGGAGATCAGGCGCAAGACCAACGGCTTAACGTGCTTTCCGAGGCACGGGGGTATTACGCTGCCAACTTCCAAACTCCGGGCTGTTACTAAGAAATTCCTAATGAAAACTCAATAATACTTGCCCGACCCGGGAATCGAACCCAGGACCCCACGCTCAGCAGTCGCGCTTGCGACCACCAGACCAACGGGGCATCACTTAGAATTCTGCTAGGGAAGCATGCGGATGGCTTGGTTTCTCTGCGGAATTCGGACAGAATCTGTCGGAGAATCAGGCTTTTGGTTGTGTGATCGATTTCCCTGTGCATTCATCTGGAATTCTAGATTTTCACCAATAGCTTTAAATCATCATCTTTTTGCCCTTGTGTTATGTTCATGATGATACATTTTAGGCTCAATTTCATGATGATAAATTTTAGGAGACGGAACAACGCTACTGGCCTTTTCACTGAGTCTATGTTAGTCTGCTGGAGTTCTGGATATAAGTCGCCAGTAACCCCCAATTGGCACCATAGCACCAGAGGGGCAATTCTCGTAATTTTTAATAACGTTCACAGTCTACATTTTGACAAGTTTTTAACATTTGTTTGTCGCCGAGATGAGACTGCGACTAGATTTTGAACGTTTTAAATTACGAGAATTAGCTCACAGACACAGCCTACTTCTACTACTTAGTCTGTCACAGCTTACTTTTCAAGGACATCGGTTCATCGAGTTTTTTTTTTTTTCATCGTTACGCTAGACGATGACTCAAGGACTCGTACGCTCAGAGCGAAGGCTTGTCCACTTCTTATCTTTCTTAAAAAATACAGGACGGAGAATGGCTTATACAACTGCAAAGAATTCGCAGGAAACGAAAAAAATACAGTTAAATTTTAACCAGTGTAGTCTCTCCTTTACAACACAGTGTGAACGCACCGTAACGATGCATTCAACCTCCGATACCTGTCGCCTATTATAATGTTACAATAACGTACCGTCCGCAAAAAAGCTAGCCTTTAATATAAAACATTGTTATTTGTAGTTTTAACGTTCAATGGCTGGAAGGTCAGCAAAAAATGACCGTGAAGAGACGAAAAATTAAAGTTTTTTTTTGTTGTTGGAAATGTACAGTATAGTATAATGTACAGTGTAGTAGTATGTATGTATATTGGTGTTATAACAGTAGACAGTAATTACTGAAGGAAAAACCCTGTTTAATAAATCTCAGTTTAGTTGAGTAGCTGGCGGAACAATTTGCGCTGCGAGGAGTCTTCTTTCAAGCATCCCATAAATCATTTTCACTATAAAAGTTATGTCATCATCATCATTTCAGTCGAAAGACGTCCTCTGCTGGAAATAGGCCTCCACCAAGTACCTCCACTTCGACCGGTTCTGTGCTTCTCGCATCCAACGGGTTCCTGCGGTACAAGGTCGTCGGTGCACCTAATGGGAGGCCTTCCAACGCTACGTCTTCCGGTACGCGGTCGCCACTTCGGAAACTTGCGGCCCCATAGGCCATCTGTTAAGTCAAAGTTAAGTACTGTATTGTATTGCATAGTGTTTGCTTAGCAATAACTTGTGGAAAAATAATTCGGAACTCTGTTTTTGGAAGAATAAAAATTATTACTTAGGTATTTATCTTTCCCAGCGTTCCAGCATCGTTAAGTACTGTTCAGAAGTTGTTCTCGTAAATTTTATGTGTTCTTGTGTGTGGTCTATTGCAGTGGTCAAGGATAGGTTTATAATTATTATTTAGAAGTAAGTTCTATGGTTAATATTTGACTACTTTCTATTTAACACTAGATTATTTGTGTGTTTTTCTAACCAATCGCAATTAACAATACTTCTTATGTTATGTTTATTCAATACTAGCTGTTGCCCGCGACTTCGTCTGCGACCCAGGATGAAAAGTAACTTATTTCCTGCTCCAGGTGTCTACCCACGTGACAAATTTCATCCAAATGCGTTCAGCCGTTTTAGCGTGAAATCGTCAAACAAACTTACTTTCGCATTTATAATATTAGTTTTCATATTCGTATTAGGATTCATAAACATGGATATTACTGATATTAGACAAACTACAAAGCTTTTTAAAATGAAACTCACATCACAGTTAAATTAGCTGAAATTATCTAGGCTTATTAATATTAGTATTTCATTTCGAAATTCAGCTAACAGAGCAATAACTACGTATAATTTATTTGGAAAAATCAGTCAAAATTCTAGTTTCGATGGAAGCCCTATTTTTGCATTGAAACTACATCAAATTAATTTTGAAGAATTTAGCTAACTTTAGGTATTTTAAAAAATGAACCAATACAATTGCTACAGCCCTACATTCCCCGTACCCCTTAAACATCATCATTTGTCTAGCCTTTTTCCAACTATGTTGGGGTCGACTTCCAGTCTAACCGATAAAATTGAACACCAGTATTTTACATGGAGCGACTGCCTATCTGTCACAAAGTTGAAGCTGGTTACCCATTCCAAAACGTAGATCTCTATGAAGAAGAACGGGCAAGAAACTCCAAGGACAGTCTTTTAAATCAAGATATTACGAAATCCCATCTCAAAATCTTATTCCCGTTATCACGTACTTGCCAAATCCTTTTATTATCCTTTTCAAATACACCAATACTTAGTTATCAATGTATTCTTGTTAGATTCCAAATGTCTACAAGTAAAAACTATCTAAAAGACTCTTATTCAACTACGTCTACAAAACAAAAGTAAACAAAAAAAGTTAAACAATTATTTACTTTTTTTTTGTTGACGCTACGTCAATATCGTACACAAATAAACTTTCTATTGTGCCGGGCTGTGTCGAATACTTTATCGATAATAGCTAGTGATGTGCATTTAGTGATTTATCGATATTATAATAGTGTTTTATCGTGAGGTGAATGGTTGTTTGTAATTTATGGGTTTTGTGCTTCATATTTTATGAATGATAGTGTTATTAAAGGTTTAAATCTAATGGAAGGAATTACTGAGATAAGAACTGAATGGTTATTTTAAGGAAGATTTAATCATTTTATTTTTTAATACTAAATGATTGATGAATTTAAATTTATTATTAAATGTTACCTTGATTAGTAATATTGATAAGAAACCTAATTTTAAAGTACCGCATCAGGTAATTTGTTAAGATATGTATAAGAACTTTATGTTGAAATCACTATAATGGCCCCGATTCTGTTGTTCACAAACTAAACTAAATTTAAGTTCAGTGCATCTTTTTCTTTCTTTTTCACTAAGAAAAGGACAGTAGATAAATATTAGTTTAGTCCTGTCAAATTAGATAATCCATAGACAAGTTTAAACGTGATTAAAATATTGGCTACTAAAAATACGTCAATTTACGTCAAGCGCTGACTAATTTGACAGGAATAAACTAATATTTATCTTCTGTCCTTTTCATAATGAAATAGAAAGAAAAAGATGCATTGAACTTAAATTTAATTTAGTTTGTGAATAACAGAATCGGGGCCAATGACATCTTATTGTACCGTTGTTATCGTTCATTCAGCCATCATGATATTCTAGGCCACAAAGGAACAAAATTCAACTTATAATGACAAGACAAAAATCTAAAAAGTTGATGAAAAACTATCGATATCATCATAGCACATCCCTATTCACCTAGACGTGACCTCCAAGCGAAAGTCCACGCTGTCAAGGAGGCTAGTGATGTGTATTATAGTCTGTAAAATCACGCATCGATATCTTACGACAAAAGCTTAAAACCTTTGTATTGGCACACTTAAATCGAGAAAATGAAAGTTGTTAAAGATATTATAGTTTTAAATTATGTGAGTAACGGTGGATGAGTCAGCCTTATTTGTACTAAATCTTATTGATTGACAGACATTTTTTCTGACGTGTATTTAATTAATGACCCATATTTTTTTTTATTCTTTCAAAGTCAACGAATTAATGTTGTCGATATGAAAAAATAAGTCAGTATAAATCGTATCTCTGCTATTCTCAAACTATTTTTAGGTGTTCATCATCCAATGTATTATACAAGACACACGGGCCCGTGGCTAAATAATAACAGCCGCACAGGTCGATCCATCAGGTTAAGCTACGCTTGCCGCGGTTGGTCTGTGGATGAGTGACCATCTTTACATACCGAGATCCGTCCTTGCCTCGGAAAGCACGTTAAGCCGTTGGTCCCAGCTGTCATTCGTGAATCTTTGACAGTCGTTACGGGTAGTCAGAAGTCCGAAAGTCTGACAACCAGTCTTGGCCAGGGGTATCGTATTACCCAGTCACTGGGTTGTGGAGGTCAAACAAGCAGTCGCTCCATAAAATACTGGTATTCAACTGCATCTGGTTAGACTGGAAGCCGACCCCAACATAGTTGGGAAAAGGCTAGGCAGATGATGATTCCTTATAGACTATCCTTTGAACAAATATTCCTTGCAAATATTACTTGTTGAAATATTTGCATGGCCGTAGGAGAAAATGAGGAAATGGCGGAGCAAGCTGGATAGGTTCCGTCAAAACTGGAAGGAGGACGCGCGGGCTCGCGAAAGATGGAAGGGGTGGAGGGAGGCAAAGGATTGTGCAAAAGCACAGGAGTGGAATAGCGTAGACTAGTAAATAAAAACAATTTCGCTTACTTGAATTTTTACCAGCCTAACCTGAGCCTAACCTGAGATTTGATGAAGCGACGACCATCATGGGGCAGCTGGTAGCAGCTGAATGAGAGTAGCCAATAATGGAGTTAAATGGCATGTGATTGGAAAAGGCTACGTCTAGCAATTGACTGATATAAATGATAGGATGATGTTGAAAAAATCTAAGGCATCTAACGACCTACCGGGGCAGCGGGATTGTCCGAAAAGGTTACCGCTACCCCGGAACACAAAAAGGCTAAGGAAGGAACACGGGTGGGTTTTAGTCAGTAAGAGTCTGACACTCCCTTCTGCTCCACCCAGAGCGGGAGGGGTCATTCGATGATTTCCCATCCATAAAAAAAAAGGCATCTAACGAAAATTGAACTCTGTCTGAGGACAGTTGAGGGATTTATCGATCTTCTTTCGACTTAAACTCAAAGCATTTATTAAAAATAAACCACTTACAGGCACTTTTGAATTGTCAAGGGCTCAGTCAGTCAGAAAGATGAAACTAGTGGCCCGTTCCAAAGCGTAGAAGGTATTGTAGAGATTATATTCTGTTTCTTATGAGGAAATGCAGGTGATCTTTTTCTCCATAGAAATGCTCTCGTCTGTTTTCTTTCTGGTTAATGACCACTAAGCTATGATTTTTTACAGGATAATACATATTAACTACATTTCCCTATGTTTGCCTTTTTTATGATACATTATTTTTATAAGCACTAGAACCCTCAAAAAATGCTCAAAATTGCCGATTTAAACCGCTGTCAACAGAGGCCGAGTGTACGAATTTGGCAACTATTCATGAAAAAGAAAAACAGGGACACAGTATAATATACCCTTCTTATTCAGTTTATGAAATATCGTTTAAATAAATTGGTCCAATATTGGAGGACGAAATAGGCAGAGCTTAACCTAGATTATGACTTAGGCTTTTTCAAAAGTCTCTCCGACCGCATTTCCTCTTAAATGCCACCTATATCATTACTTTGAGCAGTAGATTGCAGAAATACGAGACAAACATTAATTTATAAAAAAAAGATAACAGTAAGTATAAGATTTGGCTGACAAGCAAAGTAACAAGGTAAAAACGTAGAACCATCTTCTAGGAATAATCATAGAAGTAATATGACCAACTGTGGTTTAATTTACTGGACCCGGTCCTGAAAACTCGTAAAGCTATCACAGTACCTATAGCGAAGAACGGGTAAGAAACTAAAAGAACACGATGACCTTCCCGAAAACAAATTAAAGGAATCTGTGACGGAAGCTACCGGTACACAGAACATCCCGGAAAAAACAAAGGCATAACCAGCACAGAAAGTGAGGAAACTGACCCAATATCAGCTCAACCATGAAAATAAAACAAAACTGCCGTTGTTACTTCATTCTCCGATCCAATAAGATAACGAAAGAAAATATTCATTAGCTACATGATTATTTTACCGTTTGCATCGAATTAGCTCAATTAGCTATCATTTCGACGCAAGCGTCGGCGTCGATCTACCGTGCAACGACGCAATGTTAGAAGTATGTTCGTCTCTTTTACACGTACAGTCAGTTATAGAAATTAGCTGACCCACCTTTGCATAAATGGTTGAGATTTTTTAGAATATGAATCGATAGAATTTTATAATAATTCTTTTATAATTTATTTACTTTTCTCAAAGAAATGATATGCAGATTTGGACGGGATATCCTAGGTGTTGTTTAGTTTTCTTGTAGCTTAGACTCGGAAAATTTAAATCTATTTGTTCCCTAGGATGTCAGATAATGATGATGATCCACAGTCAGTTGAAGATTATTTTTCAAAGATATTTCTAAAAATACAGCATATATCGGTGTCTTTAAGCAGCCTTTTCTGTTTTTAGGTCGGCTTCTAGTCTTAATTCCTGGGTTATACTGAGTTTCTGAGATTAGATCAGGTGTAAGACTTCGAACTAACACTATTTTGATGAAAATACGGCACTCTTTAGAAGACTCTTGGGTCTTCATGGTCCTGCCAACATCCTAAATAATTCGGAGTCGATCCATAATCAGCCTATAATATTCCCATTGCAGGGTCTCAAGTCTCCTCTCTTCGAGAGGGAGTGGGTTATAATCTACCACACAGGCCCAGTGCGGGTTGGTAGATACCACATGTCTTCGAATTTTTGGTTCTAGGACATGCCGGTTTTCTCACGATGTTTTCCTTCACCATTTTGAGAGAATGGTCTAACGGGGTCGATGCAGCATCTCGTTTTTCGTACATCTCTATTTGCCCTCCTCTCTGTATTCGTTCCCTTTCTAGCCATATAATTTTTTTAAAGATTGTTTAAAAAACTACAATATAAAAAAAGGGATCTTCACCTACATTTTTTGCCCCCATTATGTTCAAAGAATTTATAATGGTTCAGATATTATTACAAATCTACTACATACATCTTCATTTCAACCATCCGGCGTAATCAGACTAAACAGTTACGATTTCTTCTTGAAACATGAAATACAATCCTACTTTTTGATCTAAAACACGTGTATGGTGATCTAAAATACTAGTTGGTTTAAAACTAGTTTTTTTTTTCTATAATTATGACATTTGATGATTTAGAAAAAAGTGATATGATGTCTCTGGTTTGTCTTGTTTGTGCTGATGCTACTTAAACTTCGAACGGCACCCTAATTGCATTTAACAAACTAACAATCACAATTTGAATAATTTTGAAGGATATTATTAAAGCTAATCCATTGCTTTACATGTTCGAAGACTTTGTTCAACGACGTAAATAACGTCAAAATGAAAGCCATTCCTATTGTTAGGCTTGAGTTCACCAACATTCAAACCACCGGTTAGGTATTTAAACAGTCGATTTATGTCAAAATTCCTTAGGAAATTTTAAATATAGAACTGATTAAATATTTAATCAGTTGATTTAAATGTTGGTGAACACAAGGTTTGTTACGCAATTAACCCGCTGGACTGATTTGAATTAAGAAATTGAGAAGCGAATGACATGTGTGGTACTCATTTGTTTTTGGTTATGGCTATGATGTGGCTATGTTTGAACTTATGAGATTGTTTTTCTACCCCATAGCATAATGAGCCAATAATGTTCCTATTGGTGAGACACAGACTCTCTGTGAGAGGATTTGTTACCTCGTACAGCCTAAATTACAGAACCAAATTTTATTCAATGAGGTGTCGTTGAATTCGTTTTGGACTCTTGAGCAATTATGTAAGCAACTGTCACGATGTCTGTTTTCTCAATGTATATAAGTTTGTGTACCTTTTCAGTTAATTTTTTTGGGTAATTAAATATGATTTTGGTCATACTCAGAGACACTTTAAGTTTAAAATAAGATGTCATGTTTACATAAATAAACTCCAAAGTGTTTTTTTTTTATGAGTTAGCCAATATTTTTTATGTAGGTCATCTAATGTACTGCAGATTATTTTTAATTCCTTTATTTTCTGTCAGTATATTTAATTTCCCCAATAAAATTGTAGTAAGACCATACAAATATATAACAAATAAATAGAAATGCTTAATACACCACGCCCTAACGTCTAACGGGCATTTTTTGGCCCTCTAATCTTTGACAAAATAACTAACCAGGATACCATTATCTCTGATAAATACCTCATCGATGATCAGACCACATTTCTAAAGTTCTCAGTTTCACCAGTTGAACCATAAAAAGAAATGTCTTTCCGTCTCTTTCACACATATGTCTATCTCTCACAATTTCTCATTTCACCGTTCACTTGTTTAGCAAGTCGGTACTAAATGTGACCGAGTTGTTTCTGCTAGCACCAGCTATGATATTTTGAGTCTTGGAATTAGAAAGGTAGGGTTGACTTTTAGGTGACAAGAGAAAGTTATATGGGACTTTTTCAAAGTAAATTCTTGCTAGTAATATGTATGTTTCTTATTTTACAGTGTTAAGTTGGTCAGTTGGCTAGTAGGTTCGCAGTTCTGACGACGGGCAGACGTCTCGATAAACCAACAAAAAAACATTACGAGAAACATGTCGAGAAAATCTTGTGGATGCCGCTAAAAAAATATGATTTAAAAAATGTGAATGTGATAAAAAAATCGAACGTCAAAAATAAGTTTCGATTTTTTTGCGCGCGCGAATTTAAACGTCAAAATGACAGTTCGAAAGTGGTCAAAATTTGAAAAATCTTTGCAGCGTAGTGATGTGAAAATGATGTTTTTAATTTTAGTGATAGTATCTGTTCTGGACAATTTGCCCTTAACTTGTAAGGGGGAAGATTATGATAGAGGTAAGCTTATTTTGTTATAAATAATATTAATCTTAAAAATCAATGTTCGATATGATGGTAGCTAACTAAACATTTGTTATAATATTTTTATGCATTTTATCGTTTATTTTGTTACAACGTTTTTTTTTTCTTAGCCTAAACTGTCCCACTGCTAAGCAAAGGCCTTGGAAAGCCTCCAACGATAACCTTGGATTTTTATTTTGTAGAAAAATTTGGGGCATTGCGAAGTCACCTTAAATCATAGTTAAAGAAAACAAGTTCATAACGGCTAGACAAGAAGGCGACCATAATAAAAAAAAGAAATTAACACGATGACCAAATAAAAACAAAACTGTTCCAAATTCAAACAAACACACGATCATAAAAAAAAAAACAAAAGAAACTCGCCGTCATGCTCGTAGTAAAAAATCTATAGACAAAAATCATAGTGTAATACCTGTTTATCATGGCGCGAAAGTTGTGACCGGTGTGGGAAATATGTCACTGTTACGCTAGGCATAGACTTGCCATCTTTAATAATTAATATTTATGCACTTTCTTGTAGCCTGTTTAGTACATACATACCTACATGACTGTAATTAATTTACGAAGAGTTAATAAATAAGTTCTGTTGTCTAAATGACGGTATAACTTTGGTTTCTGGTAATCAGAAGAAATTCTCGGTTGGCCCAAAATAACAACAACTTAACAAATTAATTGATACGAGATTTTATAACAGAGGGGCAATTTCTCCTAATTTTAAGAACGTTCACAATCCGTCAAAAATGTCTCAATTTCCCTACACTTTTGACAAGTTTTTTGACATTTATTTGTCGCCGAGACACAGAGCACTTATACTGGTAAGCACGCCGAGATGAGTCTGCGACTAGATTTTCAACGTTTTTTTCGAGAATAATTTTATTGATGTGAAAATGTAGGGATTATAGAGGTATTTTTCACAGATTGAGCTGTGAAAAATACCTCTATAATCCCTACATTTTTGACAAGTTTTTGATATTGACTCGAGATGAGATTACGTCCCGTATTACAGAACGTCACTCAATACTCAAAAATTATTTAAAACTAGTTTCAACCAATCAAATGGCTTGAATCTAGTTTTCAGTAATGCTTGAGTATTGAGTGCCGTTCTGTAATAGATTAGACGACTAGATTTTGAACGTTTTTAATTACGGAATTGGCCTTTAGATCTAATTGAAAAAAACCTTTAAGAATCCTAAAAGTAACATTAACTATCTAAAAATGTCGTGGGCAATCTAAAGATACGATGACAATTTTATCTCGAGTAATCCATGAAGTAGTGTTTGTAGAAAGTGATCTTGTACGAAGGTTTAAGGTAGGTATGTCATCAGTTTACCTATTCGAACGATATCAGCATCATACTAAGAGCATGAAAATGTCGACTGCTGTTGCCGTAGACTTAGTTTATTGAAATGGTCTAAGGTTACAGCAGTCGACCATCACGAATATATCAATCGACGCGTTATCGTTTTTTGCATCGACATAATTTCTGTTGAAATTAATAATATAGCGCCAAACAGCCTTAAAGATATGACATGACAAAATATAATAATTGAGAGTAGCTAGCGTAAAACTTACTGTAGATCCAAAAAAGATCTTGTTACGGGGTACGGAAAATAGCAGTGCTGTTCTGTAAAAATCTCACCGTGAAAACTAATGTGAAGTGTCATTGTCAGTCATTCCACCTGATGTTAAGGTTGCCCCATTAACAGCTCACTTCACGCTCACTTCACCTAAGTTATCACGGTGAGATTTTTACAGAATCGATCGGCAGAACATAGCAGTGAACTTACAGGCAGCCAACAGGATACTGTTACCAAAAATATTTGTGATAAACACTTTATTTAGCCAAAGAATTACCTATGATATAACAGTTTCTCCTGTAGATGGGTGACCATCTTTACATACCGAGACCCCTTCGTGTCTCGGAAAGCACGTTAAGCTGTTGGTCCCGGCTGTCATTCGTGGACCTTTGACAGCCGTTAAGGGTAGTCAGAAGCCCGAAAGTCTGACAACCAGTCTTACCAAGGGGTATCGAATTACCCAGTAACTGGGTTGTGGAGGTCAGATAGGCAATCGCTCCATAAAATACTGGTATTCAGCTGCATCCGGTTAGACTGAAAGCCGACCCTAACATAGTTGAGAAAAGGCTAGGCAGATGATGATTTCTTCTTGACTATCCTTTGACCAAATATTCCTTGCAAATATTCTTTCTTTTCTTTCAAATATTCTTTATAAATATTCCTTATGGCCGTAGGAGAAAAGAGGAAATGGCGGGATGAGCTGGATAGGTTCCCTCAAAACTTCTCTGACAAGTCTGACAACCAGTTTTACCAAGGGGTATCGTATTACCCAGTAACTGGGTTGTGGAGGTCAGATAGGCTGGCAGCCGCTACATGTTAAATATTGGTATTCAGCTGCATCTGGTTAGACTGGAAGCCAACGTCAACATAGTTGGGAAAAGGCTGGGCAGATGATCATAACAGTTTCTCCTTGATAGGCCCAAACTGTTAGGCACCTAACAGTAAATACAAACCTTAAAGAGACGTTAACTTTCGTATAAAAAAAAAACCCAAAAAATTAAAAGTCACCCATTTTAACTGCCATAAACCCAAAAAAGGATGCTTACACATAAAGCTTTTCTTCAACTCACAATTAAATAGTAGTATTGACAGTTACTGAAAGCCGAAACCGCAAAAGATACAGTTTTGTGGTCTACCGAGGTCGTTTAGCAAGTCTTAACCACAAAACATGTTTGTTGTGTGGTCATGTGAAGACCATTGGACATGTGGTCAGAAGATTTGAGTAGCAGGAAGGTTGGTTGGGAAGGGACAGGATAAGGTGCGAAGTCCTTACATACTTTATCATCATCTGCCCAGCCGGGTTCTTTTAAAACTAAAAGTGAAAATCTTTATTATTTACTGAGCCAAATATTGCCAAGCTTCAAGTTTATAAACCAAATGAATAAGATTTTTCATATAAATTGTATCCCCGCTTTTCACCCCCACAGGGGTGGAATTTCGAAAAATCATTTGGTATGTGTTCATTACTTGACTCAAAGATTATTTGTAGGTACCAATTTTCGAGTTAATTAAGTCATGCAGTAAAATCCTCACCTGTAAAATTAACTACCTCTTTCCACCTCGTAAAGGGTAGACTTTCGAAAAACCCTGATACACGCTATTCTTTATTTTTGGTCTTAAATATAAATACTGAGTTTCGAGCTAATCGGACCCCGCGTTAAAATTCTTAGATATAAATTTTGACACCCCCAATCCAAATCCCCAATTCGAAATAAATGATTTATTACTATTATAATCACCATTTAGGGAGTAGTTTAGAAAAAGAAAAATGTCGAACTTCGTAATTTACTTAGATAAGTATTCTTACCAAGTTTCAAGTTTATTACCTTAAGGAATAAGATTTTTCATACAAACAAAACCCCTCTTTTCACCCCCTTAAAGGTTGAATTTCCAAAAAGCTCTTCTTAGTGCTCCCTTAAATTATAAAAGGAAGCCGTTTGCAAAATTTCACATTCCTAGTCCCAGCAGTTTCGGCTGTGCGTTGATATGTCAGTCAGTTTCTCCTTTTATACAGTGTTAGGTTAAATGAGGGACATTCTTTAGGGGAGTGGTACTCGTGAAAATGAACAACTTTTAATATGGGGCGGACTCCAAAATCTGAAAAAAAAAGCAGCATTTTGTTCAGTTATGCGAATATAAATGTATATAGCGGTTGGTTTTATTTTCTCGATTTCAGTGTTGGTCTCTTAGTAAAAGTTTATCATTTTCATGGGTACTACACTCCCTTAAAGTAGGTATGTCATGTCCCTCGTTTAAACTAACACACTGCAGAAATAACGAACTTCCATACAAACTTTCATGCCCTATTCAATACCTTTAGAACCCCCATTTCGTTTTAGTGCTCACTTTCGGTGCAAATTTCAATTCTAGACCTAGCGGTTTAGGCTGCGCGTTATGTGTTAGTGAATGAATGAATGAATGAATTTGAGTTTTTTTCGTATTTGATAGTTATTCTGTGGGTGTATTATACATAGACCAGTGTAAGCCCTTCTGAGAAGACAGGAGTTATTATAATCATGCTTGCTCATTGCGTGTTAATGATTTCAAAACATTATGTCCCCGTATCCTGACGCTACATTTTCTTTCACTGTAAGTAATTTGTATTACCAATTAAGTAAAAAAAAAAAATACATTAAACACTAAAAAGCCACATTAGTACGTGCTAAGGGAGGGGCTTGTGGCTAAGTAACAGCAGTGACACGGGTCGATCGATCAGGTTAAGCTACGCTTGCCACGGTCGGTCCGTGGATAGGTGACCATCTTTACATACCAAGAACCTTCCGCGCCTTGAAAAGCACGTTAAGCTGTTGGTCCCGGCTGTCATTCGAGGATCTTTGACAGTCGTTACGGGTCGTCAGATGACCGAAAGTCTGATAACCAGTCTTTCCAACGGATATCGTATTACCCAGTAACTAGGTTGTGGAGGTGTCAGTTAAGCAGTCGCTCCATGTAAAATACTAGTACTCATCTGCATCCGGTTAGACTGGAAGCCGACCCCAACATAGTTGGGAAAAGGCTAGGCAGATTAATTAGTAACACGTGCTTAGCTCCTATACCACCAATATGATACTGAAGAAGCTTTCTCACTAACCTTTGAACCGCCACAATATAAAATGTTTAATCAATTACCAGAAAATTTCATCGATCACCAAGTTCATTCATAGAAAACCTCACTTAAAATTGACACTAACTAAGTGCCAATTAAGTACCACTTTGACGCATAGCCCTATAAAGGCTGGCACTAATTTATCGTCTCTGATTAACGGCTTGATTTATGTGTTAAGATGGCACTTTCACCTCACTAGCTAGTTGATGCGTTTATGCACTATGGTATATGGAACGTTGTGAATTGTTTTTGAGTTAATTTAGTTATTGATTTTTAATTCAGCAGGACCCAGGAATTGACTTCATTAAATCTACCTCCACGAGTAGCGATTCTTAAATGTACCTTATCATAATTAGTCTGTAATTTTCTCACTGCTGAGACAGGCCTCAGGACTCTTCGAGAGGGAGTGGGCTATAATCTACCCTACCACGCGGGCTCAGTGCGGGCTGATAGATGTCACACGTCTTCGAATTGTTTGATTCTAGAACATATGCCAGTTTTCTCACAATATTTTCCTTCACCGTTTTGATGTAGTGTTAATGAAATTGTAGACTGGCTAACTTTTTTTCCAAAGCATTTTATAAAATTCTTTCGAACACTAAATAAAAACGCTGTGTGCGAAAGAAAATAGGATTGAGTTACAAAAAATCTCTAAGGTAAATCTACAGTAATTGCGTTTTGGTCAGTCTATTAAAAGACAGACAAAAATACACTTACTGAAGATAACCTCGAGTGCCTCAAGTGCTCCAAGTTTGAAGCCTATGCCAGAAAAGGCACCGAATAGGGCTGAGGATGAGGGTTTTGTGACGGTCCGCGGCAAAGCTCCTACGGAGCCCGCAGTCAGCTTGTGTGCCGCAAAGCGGAACTCACCGGTGTACATTTACACTGCACTACTAAGGCAGAGGACATTTTGAAGTACGTACGCCAGAAGACGAGGTACACACAGAGGGTGCAATCATAAGGGTTCCTTTTCCCATTTTGGTACCGAACCCAAAAATAAGAAACTCCATGGACAATCTTTTCTAACAATTCCACAGCAGAAAAATGACTCTTCAGTTCACATAAAACGAAGCAGCGAGCGTTGATTACCACGCTTGGTAGTACGTGTTAGCAATTTCTTTTCTTACAATATTTTTTATTGGGTTACTAGCTGTGGTCCCACTCCTGGGCAAAGCTTTTTTCTTCCAAACCTCCCTGTCTTGTGCGGTCTGTGGCCATGTTGGTCCTGAGTTATGAAATTGTCACACCACCTTCACCATGGTCTACCTTACGATATCCTACTATCCTAGTAATAAATTTATTATATTTTGAAGAAACTTCACTCTAATATAGCATATACAACGCGTAACGTAAAATGCGCAAAACCTCATACACCCCAATTAGAGCATTGAGTTAAAAGCATAATACAATGACGAAAACTATTTTTTCTTAAAGCTATTTATATTAAGAAAATCGTGTTGATCCTAGCATTACTTTATGCATTCAAAATTGAGTCTTATTGCCTTAAAATAAGACTTAATTTTCTTTGGCTCAATCGGCGGATAGTATGACAAAATATATAATTTTCTAAAAAAAAACCTATATTAAAAGTTACTGAAATCGCTTCAGTAGTCAATTATGAACAAACTATTTTCAGTTTTTGCGCATTTAAAGTTACACGTTAATCATATCAGAATAACACAAGGATACTTTTTATCCCGATATTCCCATGGGATCGACACGTATGCGGGTGAAACCGTGGGGCGCTGCTAGTAATATTATAAACGCGAAAGTTTGTGAGGACGGATGGATGTTTGTTACTCTTTCACGCAAAAACTACAGAACGGATTTTTATGAAACTTTATAGTAATATAGCTTATACATCAGAATAACACAGAGGATACTTTTTATCCCGATATTCCTCGGGATCGACACTTTTGCTAGTAAACCGGGGGGCGCTGTTAGTCAAGCAATAATAATAAAAAATCCTATCGCATTTTCTAATCATAAAAGAAATTGTAATTTGCAAGAATAAAACTTCTAGTATGTGCAATAAACTCATCATTTCAGTAATAAATTGAATGGAAAGTATTTTACTTGCATTAATTTGCGAGCTAACAAGCCCATTACTCAGGGGCCTACCTCCTACCCAAATTGCTGTGGGATTCTCGACATTATTAACATGACAGTATACGTTACTGCTTCCGTAGATGTTGGAGTGGCATTAAGGGTGAATTCAGTCAATGAAACTGCGTTCAACAGCTGTCAGTGTCAATATTCCGCAACAATAATGACACGAACGTGGTTTATGAACTAATCGCGTCTATAATAATATAATGTAAAAACAGGTTAAAAACTTACATCAATGCTGCTTGGTGAATGAAATAATAATAATAATAGCCTCTCCGACCGATTTCGGTCACGGTGGCCAATCTCAACGGAGATTAGCCCGGTACGCAGGAGATATTATAGTGCACAAGTGTGCGCGCAGACACAGGTGCACTCTGTTCCCTCACGCTCATAGTCCGATGGGACGGCAATCCGTCACGACCGGGGCGAGATCAGGCGCAGGACCAACGGCATTACGTGCTTTCCGAGACACGGGGGTATTAAACCGCCAACTTCCAAACTCCGGACTGTTACTAAGAAATTCCTAATGGAAAAACTCAATAACACTTTGTCAGACCCGGGAATCGAACCCAGGACCCCACGCTCAGTAGTCGCGCTTGCAACCACGAGACCAACGGGGCAGTTAGAAATGAAATAGGAATAGAGTAGAACTTACACGTACAAACGCCAGCACATCAAGGTACCCGAAACTGTAAAGTTTTCGCAATCAACCTTCCTTATACTGTAGCTATAAAGTTAAAAATCTATTAAAGAAATTTGACAGATTGTGGTAGCTTGATGTGCTGGCGTCTGTACATACATACTTTTTTTTAGTTCCATCCAAATCCGTTTAGCCGTTTTGGCGTCATTAACTGATCACCTGCCTCATCTACCTAGCCTAACCGGATGCAGCTGAATACCAGTATTTTACATGGAGCAACGCCAATCTGACCTCCACAAACCAGTTACTGGGTAATGCCATAATATACCCCTTGGTAAGACTGGTTGTCAGACTTTCGGGCTTCTGACGACCAGTAACGACTGTCAAAGATCCACGAATGACAGCCAGGACTGGGGGTTAACGTGCTTTCCAAGGCACGGAGGGGTCTCGGTATGTAAAGATGGTCACCCATTCACAGATCAACCGCGGCAAGCGTAGCTTAACCTGATCGATCGACCTGTGCGGCTGTTATTGTTTATTCACGGGCCCCTCGGCGTCATTGACTAACAGACGAACAAAAAAAAAATAAACATTCTTAGTTAATAATAGTACGTAAGGATGTAATTAACAATAAAAATTAACCGTTACAACGCACCCTGACTAACCAATAATTAAAGTCTCTCTATTAATTTTAATTATTGAATTCATTATAATAAAATATATAATTACATAATTATTAATCTTTCAAGAGAGATTAAATCAGTCCTTTTCATTATTAACTATTATTAGCAGCGCTCCGCGGTTTCACCCGCATAAGGGTCTATCCCGTGGGAATATCGAGATAAAAAGTAACCCATATGTTAATCCAGGGTGTTAGTTACCTCCATACATACAAAATTTTATCAAAATTGGATTGGGAGTTTGATCGTGAAGAAGTAAGAAATATATAAACAAACACACTCACAATCTTTCGCCTTTATAATATTAGTGTGATTAGGATATTACGAAGTGTTTAAAAAACTCTATTTGGGGTTTCGGCTTCAAAAGCTGCACCTCGCAGAGCACTTCGGATTTTGAAGGAAATTGCTAAACCATTGCTTTATATGTTTGAAAAATTCGTCTGGTCGACAACGTAAATCACGCAATGAATTTTGTTGAACTGTCAAAATGGAAGCAATTGCAATTGTAAGTGTGAATCAATATGACATTATCAAATAAAATTATCATAGATATTTACTTTCTTTAGGTTAATGTGAGATGCCATCACGCCAATAAATTTCAGTCAAGGAAAACATGGTGACGAAACCTATGGGCTTAGACAAGTGATAATCGCTTTCAAATCGTTTTGTATCGACTTTCAACAGGAGTGACATTATTAGCTTTTCGTTAGCTTATGTCAGTCCTTTACTTTTTAACTTTTCCATTATCCATGACGCTGATGGAAAAAATCGACTAGCCGTTCTCAGTACGGGTCAGTTCACACCGAGACGCGACGCGACGCGACGCTGCGCGCACACTGTAAAAGAGTGACTCAAAGTATACTTTATTTTCTACACGAAAAGGTACACATTGCATTGTGAGAGTTCAGAATACGTTGCGCCGTGCAGCGCTGCGCCTCGTGACGCCTCGCGGCGTAGAGCGACGCATCGCGATGCAGCGGTACTTCGCCGGTAAGCGCGGCGTACGAGAGCGGCGCGTTCGCGCTGCGCCGCGCTGCGCCGCGCGGCGCAGTGCGGCGCAGCGCGAAATCACTGGCCTCTTCCAGTATCGTCGCGTCGCGTCGCGTCTCGGTGTGAACTGACCCTACGACAACCGCACCGCTGCGGCGCCGCAGCAGTCCGACACAAAACGTCTAAATTGAAAGAGCCCTTATAACATAAATAGATGTTACTCTTTTATAATGTTTTACAATATTTTGAATATAACATGCCCCAAAATTCAACGATAAGCGGCACCAGAGGGTGGATCTGCTCGAGAAAAAACAATGAAAAAAAAATTTTTTTTTGGTAATTACAAAGTGGACTGAATCTAAAAAACTTTGAAGAAAAAAAAATATTTTGATTGATTTTGTGTAAAAACTACAGGCATTCTGGGATTTTTAAGGATTGCTGTGGAAGCAGCACTGCTACTTAGGTTGCTGATAAAAAAAACAGAAATATTAGAAAAATTGTAATCATGGTAGTTAAAAATATCGTAAGGGGTGTCAAATTTCAAAGGATTTTAATGTATCTTTTTGTAATTTCCAAAAAAAAAAAAATTTATTTTTTCATTTTTTTTTCTCGAATACTCATGGGCATTTCTGCCCTCTAGTGCCAGCTTATCGTTGAATTTTGAGACTCGTTGGGTAAACAATCCACCATGAATAAAATTACTCTACCACAAAAGGTAGTAAGTATGAGAACAGGGCCTTTACCCTGATGTGGCCGCACAAGAGACAATTACAGACTATTATATTAATTATGTTTAATTAAAATCTTAATTAAAGTCTGCAGGAAGTAAGGGAATGCTTACATAATTATTAACATACCTTGCAGAATACTGAACTGTAAGAATAAGTGATGATTTTAATAATTTTTTCCATTTCCACAAATAAATTAAAAATTAATCCAACTTGTTTTATTTTAAAAAAACTTGCTGAGCAGCGGCAGTATTATAATCATAAATTTAATATTTAAGAGTCAATCAAAGGATTTTCATTAATAAAAAAAAACTTCGTTTTTGTTTCTTCCAAATGTTATACAAAAATAATTTTAGCAAGTCTGCTCGCCCGAAGGGTTTATACACCTATATTTCACTAGTTAAAAATACTTTACTTTAAAGAAATAATAATCCTGTTCAAAAAAAGTCCGATAAAAAACATCGTACCGAATAGTCGCATCACTATTCGGGCCGCGTTACCAAAAACCCGGTCAGGTGCGTACCGAAACTGGTAAACTGGTATCGGTACCGACCGGTCGCAACACTAATGGGGCTACTTTTTCGTTGGCCCAAAAAGAGGTTGATTAATTCGAGTTAAGGTCGGCTCAGACGTTAACGTATTGGCTCTACGGTATGATATAGAACATTTTTACGTGTATTTATTCTTCATGCGTTGCATTTTCCTTCACTTTATTTTGTTACAAAATTTAAACCTCTAACTTAAGTATTTGACAATAGCGCATTACGGCAACAAATAAGGTTCAAAATAGCGATGCGTTTGATGTTAGTTGAATTTTGCAGTTATAATTAAATTAGAAAATAAATACACGGCTCAGTGGAATATTTCTTAGGCATTTCCTTAGTTGATTAAATTTCGTTTATTCAAAAAAAATTAAATAAAATTAATTTAATTAAATTTCGTTTTGTTTAAATTAAATTAAATAAAATTAATTTAATTAAATTTCGTTTTGTTTTTTTCGTTTGTTTTTTCGTTTTTCGTTTTTTTGTTCATTACATAACATAGGATAGTTTACGCTCAAAATTTTGAGAATTATGGGACGAAAAATATTTTGTTTGAGCTCTCTTTTACGATTGTTTTGTCATGATACTTTAAGATTTTTTTGAAATATTTTTAAATAAGTCTTTTCTTTGACAATACACAACATTTTTCTGGCCGGTAATATGTACAACACGAGGCAACTGTGTAACAAAAAACTAGGCGTTTTACCGTGTCTACCTTTGGACAGCGATTTATGTTTGGTTTTAAGAATAATTATTATCCTTTATTATTGCACCACTAAACCTTTGAGAAACATTTACACGATATCTATAATTATGTTATGTGGGTTAATCTACACAGCTTTTTTTTTTTTTTTTTTTTTTTGTGGATGGGAAATCATCCAATGACCCCTCCCGCTCTGGGTGGAGCAGAAGGGAGTGTCAGACTCTTACTGACTAAAACCCACCCGTGTTCCTTCCTTAGCCCTTTGTGTTCCGGGGTAGCGGTAACCCTTTCGGACAATCCCGCTGCCCCGGCAGGCTTCGGCCCTTTCGGGCCCCTTCCTTATGCTGACATCTCTTTGAGGCGCGCGTGGAACACGTACGCGCCGTCCGGCACGGGCCTGGTCCTGATCGGACGGAGAGTTACCCATTACTCTCCGCCCGCAGGCCCGCGCCTACGGTGGCCGGGAGTCGTCTCGCGGCTCCCGACGCCCGGGGCGTCTCCCGCGGCGGCTGGGACGTGAGGCCCTCTCCCTCAGCCGTCCCGCCACCTCCTTCGCTAGCATGACTGCTTCGCAGAAGGAGGTTACTGCCTCCCACTCCCTCTCGCCCCGGACCATGGCTTGAACCAGGGCCGGGCGCGAGAGGTCGCCGCCGCCGCCGATCGCCTCTGCGAGAACACGGCGGTGCTCCGCCCAATTGGGGCATACCGCCACCGTATGCTCCACCGTGTCCTCCGGGCGACCCTCGCAGTGGTGACACCCGGGCGTATCCTCCCGCCCGATAATGTGCAGGTACCTCCCGAAACACCCGTGTCCGGTGAGGACCTGCGTCAGGCGGTAGGTGAGGGCGCCGTGGCGCCTCTCTAGCCACTCCTCAAAGAGGGGTCTTACCGCCGCTATCGCGGCGTGCCCTGCGCTGGGTTGCGACAGTCGCTCTTTCCATGCCGCCATGAGATCGCGCCGGAGGTCGGTCCGCTCCGCTGCGATTTGCCGCGGAAGCGGAGTTTCCCCCCGGCGTAGTGCCTCCGCGCGCCACTCGTACAGGCGCGCGAGGACTATCGCCTCCAGATCCCACGGCGGCAGTCCGGCAAGGAGGCTTGCCGCCTCGCCCGAGATCGTGCGGTACCCCCGGATTAGCCTTACGGCTACCACCTTCTGGGGCGCGTTCAGGTAATGGGCGGCTCGCCGCCGCAGTGAACGCGCCCACACCGGGGCCCCATATAGGGCCATGGACCGCACGACCCCCGCGTAAAGCCTCCGGCAGGAGGCGTTTGGCCCCCTCAGGTTGGGCAAGAGCCGCTTGAAGGCGGCCCCGGCCCGTTCCAATTTGGGAGCCAAACGTCGAAAATGCTCGACGAAGTTCCACCGGCTGTCGAGGACGAGACCCAGGTACCTCATCGTTGTCTCGACGCCGATGTGAACCCCTCCTACCGTTAGTTGGGATCCCGAAGGCGGCCCATTCCGAGGCCCATGAAAAGACATGGCCTCGGACTTGTGCAATGCCACCTCGAGACCCAACTGCCGGATCCTCTCCACGACTATCGCAACCCCGCGTGTCATCGCGTCGGCCGCCGCCTGACGCGACCTCCCCTGCGCCAGGACTAGCGTGTCGTCAGCGTAGCAAACCACGCTGACTCCATCAGGGAGATCGGCCCGCAGCACCCAGTCGTAACCGATGTCCCACAGGAGCGGCCCCAGAACCGATCCCTGTGGGACACCGCACGACATCTCTCGCCGGTTCCATTCCCCGTTGCGACCGGGGTAGATGACGGCTCTGTCCGTCAGATACGCCCCGACTACTCGACGGAGGTAGGTCGGCACCCGGTGATACCGGAGCGCCTCCCCAATGCAACTCCAGGGCAGGGTGTTAAAAGCGTTGGCGATGTCGAGTGACACCGCCACGACCACCCCACCCCGGGACACCGCGTCCCCCGTCGTGAGGGCCCTCACGCGCATGATGGCGTCCACCGTCGAGCGCCCCTTGCGGAAGCCGAACTGGCTGTCCGCAAGATCCGGCCCCGTCCTCACCAGGTGCCCGACGAGGCGGCCCGCAATCACTCTCTCAAAGAGCTTGCCGACCTCGTCGAGCAGCACGATGGGCCGGAATGCGGACGGAGAGTCCGCAGGGCGCCCTGGCTTCTGTATGAGGACCAGCTTCCCCGTCTTCCAGCGGAGTGGAAACTGGCCCCTCTCCATGCATGCGCTTAAGAGCGCCTCTAGTCGGGGCCCGAGAGCCCCTGAGGCCAAGACCCAGGCCTTACCCGGCAAGCCGTCGGGTCCTGGGGCGGTATTTTTGGCCTTCAGCCTATTTACCGCCACTCTCAGATCTACCCCGGTCACTTCAGGGATGTCGTCGTCGTCCGCGTGGTCCGCTTCAGGCACCGCAAGTGGCGGAGCCATGGGCGGGGGAGTATGCTCCGCCCGTGAAGGGAACAGAGCGCTCACCACCTCCTCCACCAGCTGGGGGCGGAGACTCTGCGTCAGCGGGGGGGCCCAGGTGCGGAGTTTATTCCGCACCATTTTATAAGGGCGCCCCCATGGATCTCTGTTCAGAGTCTCCACCATCTCCTCGCGGGCCATATCCTTGGCCCAATCTACACAGCTTAGCCCGCTCTGTGCTGTCTCTCAGGCAGTCAGTCTGTCACTCAATCAGACAGCCGTATTATAACTGTTTTTTATGTCTTACATCAGGGCCCTAATTTACTCATCATCATCATCTGCCTAGCCATTTCTCCCAACTATGTTGGGGTCGGCTTCCAGTCTAACGAGATGCAGTTGAATACCAGTATTTTACATGGAGCGACTGCCTATTTGGCCTCCACAACCCAGTTACTGGGCAATACCCTTGGTGAGACTGGTTGTCAGACTTTCGGGCTTCTGACTACCCGTAACGACTGTCAAAGATCCATGAATGACATCCGGGACCAACGACTTAACGTGCCAGGATTCTAATTCACTATGACCACTTAATGATTCCCTACTTTAAAACCACGTCAATTTCTTACATAATTACAAAATCTGCTATTAACGTATTCTCTATGACACAAATAACGAAACCGCGCGAAAAACGCGAAGTTAGAGTGATTTGAACTGTCAAAATGCCACGCTTGACAACCGTACGTGGGAAATAATAATTACCATACAGAATTGGGTCCCTAATTTTTAAAGTGATGCTGTCTGCGTTAGTGCCTTTGCTATCTCTTCGTCTATAGCATAAATTCTGATCGTTTTAAGTTTAATCAAATTAAGAACAATTTATTAAGTACGAAATGACCCGTGTGAGTCGACCCTTATTACCTTTAAATTTATTGCTTGAGTATTTTCTCGCCAATTTATTATCATTGTTTTCTGTAATGTTCGGAAAAATAACGGTTTTTGGTGAGCGAAGGAAAGATTGATTGGTTTTTAATGTACAACAGATATTTTTTCAAAGTCAAAGTCAAAGTATTTTATTTGTTGAACATAGGTAATATACATGGTATAAAATTTGCATTGTATCACTATGTTTTGCCTTGCAAGGCGTACAAATTAGGTGAGAAAAAAAAAAAAACTACAAACTAAATAAAGATGTTTCAAATAAGTCAACAAGATAGAATCCGTAGATTATTCTCGTGTAGGTACATTTTAGTATCGCCTCTCGTTGTGGCTTTAAGTACACACGCCAACCTTCTCGAAGTGCACCTCATAATGCTGACACATGTGTTGGATCATTTAGCTCCTTTTAAAATGATTGAGCTGCATGATGGTGCCAATCCATGCGTCATGAACGGGCGCCGTCAGTAGGGACTGGTCATCTCTTAGCTGAAAAAAAAAACAATTCAAATAATGAATGGTTTTTTTTTCTATTAGTATTTACGGACGCTTTTAACGTTCTGCATCGTCCTCACATGTATAATTTCAACATGAACATTCCGATATTTTGTAACCATATTTTGAAGTGTCCGTGGAGTGTCTTGCCCGTTCTTCTCCACAAGCTTTGGAATGGGCAACTAACTTCATCTTTGTGACTGACCGACTCCTTGACAATTCAAAAGTGACCATAATTGGTTTATCACACTCATATTACAAAGGCGAATGTTTGTCAGTGTGTGCGTGTGTGTGTGTTTATATGTTTGTTACTTCTTCACGCTCAAACGGCTGGAACAATTTTGATAAAATTTTGTATGGAGGTAGGTGATACACTGTATTAAAATATAGGGAAAATTTAAAACTCATATTAAAAGTACACTTTGTAAACAAGGATATTACAATTTAGAGGATTATCTCCAAGATAACAATGCTTGGAAACATGCTGGTCCTGCTCCATAGGACAATCTAGTCTAGACAAAATCAAACTGGTTGCTAATTCAATTTATATTTTTTTAATACATTGTTTTTTACATTCTGTGACTAATGTAACTCACACACTTTTTAACATACTAGGAAAATTTTACAATCTTTGTAAATATGTGAACACCATGTATCTATCACATAATTGATTTACCTGTCTTTGCTATATTTTTAATTCGTTTTACCATTTGTGGTAGACTAATTTTTATTTTAGGTGCATCGTCTTCACGTATAATTACATATAATTAATGTATACAAAACCTTTTAAAACATTTTAAAAGAGTAACAGTGGAGTTTCTTGCCCATTCTTCTCTATACGAAAACTACCTTTTGGAAGGGGCGACTAGAATCAATTCTATTTTTAAATTTTTGACGTTCAAAAGTGCCTTAGAGGTGCCTATTTGAAATAAATGATTTGACTTTGACTTTGACATCTCTCTTTAACTACCGAAATACCAGACGTGCTGCAGGGTACCATTCGCACTTGGTCGATATACCAACTAGTCGCACTCAGCGCATCTCCTCCACATTTATTATGCGCACAGAGAAAGTGTGGAACTCTCAGCCAGCGTCTCTATCAGCTTCTTACGTTCCACGTATGATCCGTCTGCCTTCAAAGCAAGAGTGAATAGGCATCTTCAAGGCTCGCTCGTTTCATCATAGACTAAAAATCTAAAAACAGGTAGCAACATACTCCATTTCACTTTCAAACTAGGCCGAAGACATGAAAAGAAATCAAAATCTTTACGACACAGACACAATCAATTAACGTGTCCTTTTGAGGTCAAAATACAGTTTAAAAACGTGCTCGAAATACCTCAGTTATCAGATCGCTCGTATTTTAAACTCGAACTGACTCATGTTTTTAACGATTTACGAGTATAGGTAATGAGTTTAACTACCCTTTTTGGTATGTTTGGGTTCGAATTTTTGGTTAGTAACTGATTTATGTGCGTCAGAATAGGCTTGTCAACTGAAAAAATCTAATTAGTCCGTCAATTAGTTTATCAAAAAATATTTGACCCGTATTTTTTTTGTTACGTAAACCAAAATTGACGAAAATACGACGCTTTTAAAATTCTCAATACGTCACACCTTGGTATAATTTTTAGTGCGTTCTGACGTCACGAGCCCCCATTCCCGAGTTTTGATGCGTTTTATCTTTGTCAAAATTCATTGATTTACGAAAACAAAAAATACGTATCCATTATTTTCCAACTGACGGACTAAATAGATTTTCAATTTAGGTATTGATGGTGGAAACTAGCCTATTGGGAAGAATAAATCGTGATAGTATAATCGTGTGACTGTGGATCAGTGGTGACCCACTGGTCTACTGGTCTGGTGGTGGTTGAAGGTTCAAAAATAGCTTCTTGTAACTGTTCCATTGCAAGGCATTTTTCTCTTCCGACCGACTTCCGAAATTAAAGTTATTTTTCACTGAGTTTTTTTTTTGAAAGTCTGTTGTATTTTTTTGGAAATAATTTTTTTATCTTCTTCGGTTCTCCTCTGTCAACCATCACGCTATCAATCACTCCCTTCTCTTTCATATCATTCATCACAGGAATTCTGTAAAGTTCACTTGGACCCTCACTCAAGTGACCGCACCCAGTTTAAAAGGGAACTCATTTGTTTTTTAAAGTAAATCGTTGCGTATTCACAACGAGACACCGCACCGTCCGAATTTCGAAAATAAGTTCGAATTCAAATTCATTGGTTTATGGTTTACCTCGCGGGCTCTGAAGTACACTGTTCGCTGCGCAGTACCTCACCGCTCAACCCCGCTGACACATCAATTTGTTACTGCGCAGCGACTCGCCTTATGTTCCGAGCCATCTTAAGGGCCTATACTACCTCAAATGGCTTAGCATGATCCTCCGTTATGTCGAAAATACTGCAGCATTAATTTTGAAATAAATATATGGTAAAGTTAAGGATTAATGTTAGGTCTTATGTTAGACGAAAACACGATTCCATAAAATTTTCTCGATAGAAAAAAATTCCAAAGTTACCTCCAAACCGAACAATAAACCGCTGGTATTAAAAAAATACTTCAAATTAGATCATGAAACTTTGTATACTAACCGAACTAACTATAAAGCAGGTCTTATGTTTTTAATTTTTTTTTTTATTACCATTATTTTCACCGTAAAATTCAAATACCTAAACTATTGGCGCTGCCTGCCGCCTAGCACCGCACTCTGTCTCGCTCTCACTCAGTCTGCGAGCAGTATCGTGCGAGCGAGAGGTAGATTGTCCTTTTTTTGGTAGATTGGTAAGTAAAAAATAACGGCAATGAGCACAGCGGGATATTAAAACCATCCAGGCATAAAACAATAGATATCAGAGAATCTCGGCAGTTAGAAATCTAGACAAATGGTTTGATAAATGATTCCATCGTGATATTGTCCACTTTCCATTTTCTATAGAAAGTGATCCATTTACTTATGTTAAATGCGCAGGCATCCTTGCCATTGAATGGGAAAGTTAGTATGTATGTAAGGTACGTTTGACTAAGCCAATTTTAATGAGATTTAGTTTATAAGAAACTTTTCTTTCTTTGTGCATATAGAAAAGATAAGTTAAAAAAAAAACAATGTAGCTTGATGAAGGAAATAGGGTTATTTTCATCCCGAACTTTACCAATACCTCGGTTTGTTACAACATAGTCGTAGAACTCCCATAGCCCATAGTAGTCCGTCATCAATTTGATTTTTGCACGAGTATGACCTTGTTACCGAAAACCTCGGGATTTCCAAGGATCTTTCGGGGTTATTCGGGACTTTTCGGGTTCCCAATCTACCAAGACATTTAAAAGAGGTTAAAAATGTGCCGACAACTGCAACCAACACAGATTTTACTTATTAAACAATAAAGTCCTTTCACACCAACTCTCTTTAACAACACAGACCCAAAATAAAAATCACAATCAAATCTTCAAATCAAATCAGTTCACAAACCGCCGAGTCGGTACGGTTCTTTGAAATTAAACGCGCGGGTCACAGAAAGTGAAACCTCTTAGAATAGAACGAAACAGGTGTGCAGGTGTAAATACAACTAGGTTTATAGTGTCGTTTGAGGAGAGTTTTATAGGCTGTGTAAGGTTTTTAGGGTCATAGCCGGTTATTTAATGGAAAATAGGTCAGATTATTTTAGTCGGAGAGAATAATAAGGTCGAAAAACTATTTCTATTATTTATTACTACACATACTACACATATATAAACAGACAAGAAAAAAACAGACCAGAAAAATAGGTACAAAGGTGATATTCCATAAGAAATCTCTTCCAGCATAGCTGCGATAGGACAAGAAATAGAGAGATGTAGACAGCGTGTGAAAGAATAAAGGAGACAAAAGAAAATACATAAAATCATAATCAATTCACGTAACAAAACTAAACAAATATTATGAGAATATACTATATCACTACATAGTATAAAACAAAGGACTCGCTTTCTCTGTCCCTTTGAACGCTTAGATCTTTAAAACTACGCAACGGATTTTGATGCGGTTTTTTTAATAGATAGAGTGATTCAAGAGGAAGGTTTATATATATAATACATGCATGCATGTGATGTCGTAAATAAACACATTTTTTTGCGCTTACTTTTCAAACGCTGGCTGAACCCTACGAGATAGGTCAAAATAATGTACTACAGTATTGTACACCTTAAAAAGGTCTACAAAAAAGTCCGCGATGGTATATGTCTATCTCTTAGGGATAACCCACAATAATCATTTTTTATCCTTTACTTTTTACGAGAAATTATGGCTTATTTACGAAGCGATTTTAAGCAATACAGCATTAATCCTTATCCAATTATGTACCTTAAATACATTGTGCATTTAATATAGATAAATATGGCCCTTTACAGCGTGTAATTCAAATTAATATTTTCGAAGATATTCCAGATTTAAAATGCAGGGACATAGCGGTTGCTGCGGTGCCGGCCGCGGCGGCGCGTGCTGGCATTCTTGAAATACCTGTACTTAGTATCAGTATTGCACCCGTGCGAAGCCGGGGCGGGTCGCTAGTTTCCTCTATTATTAAAACATTCATTTGTCGACCAATCATAATTAACCTATAATTTTACCACTGCTAGGACACTGGGGCCTCCTCTCTTTGATAGGGAGTGGGCTGTAATCTACCACGCGGACCCAGTGCGGGTTAATAGATGTCACATGTCTTCGAATCTCAGTTCTGGGATATGCTTGTTCATCACAAAGTTTTCCTTCACCGTTTTTAAAGCAGTGGTGATGAAATTATTTACACAAAGTAAAGGTGCTGGCTGGGTTTAGAACCTACGATCTACAACTTGTAAATCGCGACCATTACTACTGGACCACCACGTTCGTCACTGCTTTGTTAACCACTAAGGAAATATTGCCAATGGAAACCATTGCTGCAACCATTGTTGCATTGGAAACCGTTGCATTGCATTGCATTGCATTTGTTGAGAATATGATAACTGCGTAATTATTAAATCAATAAATGTTACCACCAATTAGAGTTGCCGCGAATAGTGTTTATAGCGAATAATCGAATACCGATTAATCGCCATTCACTTTGGCGAATAGTCGAATAACTCGACATTACTATTCGACATAAAAAAAAACATTAAACACATTAAAAATATTTCTAATTTCTTCTAAGGTTGTGAGAAAAGAAAACAATAAAGTTAAAGAAATCTGTTTCATGTTATACATACCTACATATGTGTAGTAAATTTAATTTTCCATTTTAAATATTAATTAAAAAGCCTTACTAATTTAATTTCATGAATATGATAGGCACAGGCACATATTACAGATAATAATTGATATTGTGTATTGTTTTATTAAGGAAAATAATTTAAGAAATGATTATTTTTAACTCATTAGTTCTTTTGTTCGTTAAAAGTTTATTTTCGACGACTATTCGCCGAATGCCGAATAATACTAGCTATTATTCGGTATTCGACGAATATCAAAAAAATTACGAGTAATGCCGAATACCGAATAATAGCGAGTATTCGCGGCAACTCTACCACCAATCGCCTGAAACACAGGATTACCTAGTTCAGCCGATCGATTCTGTAAAAATCTCACCGTGAAAAGTTAGGTGAAGTGACCTTAGAGTGAGATGTCAAGAATATCAATCCCTAGCATCAGGATGACACTGACAGCTCACTCCACGCTCACTTCACCTAAGTTATCACGGTGAGATAGTTACAGAATCGCACTGCAGGCGCGAATCATGAGTGAACATGACATAGATTTAAGAAAAACTGTGTTCAATGTTAGTCCTTTTAGTTTTGAATACCTAAATTTTATTATTATTATTTTTTTATTGCTATAGTCATTAGAAACGGATTAACGACAAGATATCTTAGTAAATGTTAATCTTATCGCTGTTAGAATTGGACAGGAAAGACAAATAAATTGTATACCTACAGGGTTATTGGGAAAACACCAACAACCTCTTAAGAGGTCATTGTGCTCATCATAAGAACAACTTTTACTATGCGACCAAAGATGAACTCGTCAAAAAAAAAAACAGCTGTTCCTTAAATCGATGTTCGGATAACTCGTCAAAATGTTCACATAATAAAGCAAGATCAACATTAAATCAGTTATTGAATAACCAGTCTTCGATATATTAATTAGCTATAAAATAAACATTTGTTGCACATGTCATATCAATCATCGAAAAATGGACAAACTGTTATATTATGCTGTTGGATGTTAATCCAAAAATAAAATCCTTTTTTAAAGTCGGTAAAAAAATTAAGCAGTTCTTAAAGGGCCGGCGAAGAATGCGTAGTATTGCGTAGTTCATACAAACGTAATACCCAAATAATTTGTAAATCAAACATATTCTTAAGGTAGTGTGTATTTATTCTGATCGGATTACAGAATTTCTAGTTTCCCAAATATACTATACTTTGAATGGGCACTGACTTAAAAACGAGTTATGAGAAAAATAAGTTTTCGATAGAAATTTGAAATTCCTCATTATCTCGTCTTTATATCAATGTCATTTCAAAATATATATTGGGAACCTAGATATTCTGTAATCCAATCGGAATAAATACACACCACCTTAAGAATATGTCTGATTTACAAATTATTTTGGTATTACGATTGTATGAACTACGCATGCTTCGCCGGCCCCTTAAGAAAAATATCCTTAAAATCAACCAGTTTATTTTATTTACTGGCTTCATTTCTTTTCCTTTTATCCATCCATCTTTTTTACGGCTGTCTCGGAAACCGGACGGTTTTAGGAGGAACTTTCACTGTATGTTGCATTCCGTGAACATGTGTCATACCATGTATCATGCAACGCATTCGACTTGAATTAGGGAGAGATTTGAGATTTGATTTGGGGCAATTTTTTAAGCTTAAGCTTTACATGAGTAAGTAATCTATAATACAGATCTATACTATATATACTATATACTATTATACTATATACTATAATATTATAAAGAGGAAAGGTTTGTATGTATGTTTGTAACGAATTGACTCAAAAAGTACTGAACCGATTTTAAAAATTCTTTCACCATTTGAATGCTACATTATCATTGATTAATATAGGCTTTTTTAATTGCAAAAAAAATAAAATGTTTAAAAAATTAATATCCACCCGTGCGAAGCCGGGACGGACCGCTAGTAAATAATAAAGCTGAAGAGTTAGTTTGTTTAAACGCGCTAATCTCTGCAACTACTGATCGAATTTCGGAAATTCATATTTTTGCGTTTGACAGTCCAATTCTTGAGGAAGGGTGTAGGCTTTTATATATCGATACCAGAAGTATCAATTAATAATGTAAGGGACAAAATACGGCTTTTCAGGAGAGCCAAAAACGATTTTATGTTTTTAACGATAATTTTTTTTTAATAATACCAATCGACAGAGCAGAAAATTCTGATTCCAATGACATTATTATGTAACTAATTTTCGCCAAAATGTCCCTTACGTTAATTGATACTTTTGGTATCGATATGTATAAACAATTCGGTAGGAGCCTAGCAAACAGATAAAAACTGAGAAAGAACGCAAAGCGAAAACGAAGTAACAGCGCTGCGCTGGCGGGAAATAAAGAACCAGGTAATACTCGTATCGCTTCTGTGTTCATTTGTTCGTCTGCCACAGACTTTTTTCTTGGAAACTACGTGACAAAATAATTGATTCGTATGTATTTTGAAAAGGATTGAAGCTTTTATTTAAATACTTACTTAATTAACCTTTTAAGCATTGAATTTATGGAACCTGGACTTTATGAATCTGAGTCATTATAAAAATCTATAATCCAAACAATAGTAATAATAGTGAGATTACAACTATTTTAAGAGATAGCCCTAGTATATAGTAAATAAGTGCTTTTTAACTAACTGCTAGCTAATCTGTATTGTAATCTGTGGATAACGTCTTGAGTAGTGTATTTGTTACTTTTATTGCGTTTTATATTGTATGCCTACTGTGTAATATACACTACTGTTTGTTATTCCTATCAAATAAAATAAAATAGCTTTTTAGTAAATAGATAATTGCTTCATGTTTTGCAATAAATTACCAGCGTTTTGTCATCGCATTTCTCTTTCTCTTCTATGCAGTCCGACAGTGACCACGCTTTAGGTCATGTACTCTCCTTAATCATTTTGAAGGATATTACCTACTAATCCATTGCTCCATATGTTGGAAAAATGTGTCTGCTCAACAACGTAAATAACGCAATGAATGTTGTTGAACTGTCAAAATGAAACTATTGCTACTGACAGATAGTGTGTTACGCAATTATTCCGCTGGTGTGGTGATAGTTATTGTTTGTTTCCCGGCCTTTGCCGTGCGATGAGTCTGCTATAGACTGCTCATATTTTTTCATCTCATACACATATCTCATCATCTATCCTAGCCTTTTCCCAACTATGTTGGGGTCAGCTTCCAGTCTAACCGGATGCAGCTGATCACCAGTATTTTATATGAAGCGACTGCCTATCTGACCTCCACAACCCAGTTACTGGGTAATTATACAATTCCCCTTGGTAAGACTAAGTTGAAAACGATGTAAATGGACTGTATATGTTATTGGCTGGTGAAATGAAATTAAACTAAAGCTCAGTGTGTTAAAAGGATTTTAGTGCATAAAAATGAATATTAAAACATAAAATTAGAAACACAAAGACAAACCTTTGACAGATCCAAGCAAGGCAGGAAAAAACAAAAAACAATCAATAAAATAAAAACTATAAAAATCTTCTAAAAAGTTTAGCACAAGCAAGGCTGTTTGCAACAAAGTAGTTGTCGAACTTTCGGGATTCTGAGTACCGGAACGACTGTCAAAGATCCACGAATGACAGCCGGTACCAACGACTTAACGTGCTTTCCGAGGCACGGAGGGGTCTCGGTATATAAAGATGGTCACCCATCCATGGATCAACCGCGGCAAGCGTAGCTTAATCCGATCGATCGACCCGTGTGGCTGTTATTATTACTTAGCCATAATCCCCTCTCTCATACACATACATAATTAAGTTAAAAAAATTCGGACTATTAACATTACTTAACCATTTTCTTGACAAACACAATGTAAATACATATTAAAAAAGATGTCAAATGGTTTAACATCTAAACCAATGAACGTTCATTCACTCACTAATTATGCCGTTCATTCATTCTTCACATATTTCGACCACGTTACAACGTAGGTACCACGTTTTTTTTTATAGTTGCATATTTCGACCACGTTACAACATACCACGTTTTTTTATAAAGTTGTACTTTGTAGGTACATTTTACAACTTTTAAGAGGAACCGGGACCACCCATGTGTGCTGATGGTGACCACCGGGGTGGTTTTAGTGAGGTAAAAATCTCATATTCCCCGATCTCAAGCCCCAGAGGTCGGGTGCCTTTCGAAGCCCCCCCCCCCCCCCCCCCCCCTCGCAAACAAAACACCTACATTTTACATGTATTTAGTAAAAAAAATAGCGTAGTTTGGCTTTTTTTTGGGTTCGATTTTGTTTCAAACAATAACTGTCCTGAGTATTGATTCTGAATTCAATCTCTAAGTCGGGAACACTGATGAAACTGGAAATTGCAACCAGCCAGAGTGGGGTAATTGCATAATTCACTTACAATGGCTTTAATTTTGACAATTCAATGACATTAATTGCGTTATTTACGTTGATAATCAGACGATTTTTTTTCAAGCACATGAAGCAATGAATTAGAAATATTTTAATCTTTAGGGGTGTGATTAAAAGTGTGTTGCGTAATTACGGTGTCTTAAATCGTGTACAGACGCCAGCACATCAAGATACTACAATCTGTCAAATTTCTTTAATAGATATTCAACATTATCGCTGAAGTATAAGGTTCATAGTTGATTGGGATAATTGACAGTTTCGGGTAGCTTGATGTGCTGGCGCCTGTTCCTATCTTATGCACCCCTTCGGGGACTGAAATACCTACTTGCAATGACTGGTAGGTGCATTTCTAGTCAATACTGTTATTCTTAAGCACAATTTATTTTAAAAGATTAAATAGACAAATCACAGCGGTTTCGTCGATAAAATTTCCCTACCAAGCAAATATGAAAAATCACACATTTCTCTATTTGTCTTAAGTCTTAACCATGCCCACACATAATTAAACAGTTCTACTTTTACAAATTTTGTACAAATAACGTTTGTTTGATTATTTTCTATAATAAAAACTTCAAAAAAAATTTTTTTTTTCTTTAAAAAAAATGCTGAATGGGCCCACTTTTGACCTCGATCACGCCTGATGGAAAGCGATGGATGAGGTCTATGATGGAACGAGCGTGCCCAGAAGATGCCTAAGGCACTGGAACTCCCACGCATCAACGAAACAGCAGGCTGCTTGACGCCGGACTCCGGTGGGAGGGTGGTCGCAAACCAGGCGGGCCATCTCGTGTTCCTTTAACATATATTGTACAAGCATCAGCAATCAGCCTATAATATACAGGTGGTACAGAACCCTTCGTGTGCGAATTTGACACCCACTTGGCCGCTTTTTATAAAATTAAAATGGCGGATCTTAAACGTGCTACAGTGTTCATTTACAAGCCCATGACATTAACTGCTAAAGAGAGCGAGAAAATAAAAACACAGATCTTCATTTACGCGCATTTCGTAAATATTACATGTTGACATTTATAGCGGGCCAACCGTGCGATATTTACTTTTGACTTCAGCCAGTGAAAGTTTAGAAAATGTCTCATTCAAATTGAATTACCTTGTCGTACGTGACATTGTAATTGCAATCGTTTTTTGTCACGTCACATTACAGTCACATTTCATTGTTTGTTTACATTGGTAACCTAAATATTCAAAATTCTAGTGTGAATGGAAGCCCAATTTTTGCATTGGAACTACATCAAGTTAATTTTGAAGAGTGAAGTTAATTTTAGCTATTTGAAAAGAATGAACCAATACAATTGCTATACAGGAACAATGTATCCTACTTTCTCTGTATCCCTTAATACATACACCGATAAAAGATTGTAAATGTTAAATGATTTTGTTTCTGTAAATAAGTTTGCACAAACACTTTCATACGTCAATCATATTTTAAAAACTACATGAGATCGACGTTTACTTTCTGACTATTTTGAGAAGAAAGGCCAAAACAAAGTCAGAGGTCACAGCCTTTTTTAAAGTCCAGCCATAATCTTGGCCAGATCATGTGAAGACCATGTAGATTGGTGTCTGAAATAGTCTTTTAAGAAAAGTACCACTTAGACTAAGTGGATCTGTTCAGTCAGTACGCGCATTTTTCAGTAGTCATGCAGCTCAACTCAGACGAAAAATACCAAAGAAAGGACATTTGGGTAGGCCGCTTTTACTCAAACTGCCAGAAAAACTCTTAAAATGAAATCTTGGGTTCCTTTACTATAGATTATACAATCATAAGCATAAGCAATCCGCGGGGTAATTGCGTAACACACTATTAGTAGCAATGGGTTTCATTTTGATAGATCAACAACGTTCATTGCGTTTTTTACATTGTTGAGTTATTCCAAATTTCTAACATATGCTTCAAAATGATTCAAATTGAGATCGATAGTGTGTTTCGCAATTAGGGTGCTGGTTTTAGAGTTCCTACTGCTGGGACACAAGCTCTGTGCGCAGGAGTGAAAATATTTACTTTTGACTTCTGCCAGTGAAAGTTTAGAAAATGTCGTATACAAATTGAATTACCTTCATGTGCACTCAAATTACGACAACTTTCCTTGTTACTCAAGTGTAGAGAAAATGGGAGGTCATGCGTTTGACTGCATGTATGTATTGTTTTGGAGATGTTAACCAATCTTCTTTTTTTTTTTTCATGTTTCAATTTTTTTTGGTGTAGGGAAATAGGGGCCTACTGGATAATGGTCACAGATACCTATGGATATTTACAATTACTTTCTGAACGTGACTTCTTCCTCGTGGAATTTCTTGTTTTAAGACTATGCCGACCGCACAGTGGCGCCCTCATCGTTTGTTTGGTTATTTCATACAATTTAGAATGAAAATGCAGAAAATAAGCACGTTAAGTTGTGCTTCACAAGATTATACGTTGTTATTAATAGAAGCGGTAGTTTTATATTGTTTAGTTTTATTGTAATCCCTAAAACGGAATATAGTGGCCACTGTTATCCGTTCTTCACTGCAATACTACTTGACTTCGATGCACGTTACCGCGAAAGATTTTCACTGCGATAACTACTAGTTGGCTTCGATGCACGAACGCAATAGGCGACGTAGGATGCAAGAGCGAACGAAGGGCACCCCGAGGTTAAAAGCAAACTGAAAAACAGAAACGCTTCGTGGCAAAATTAGTATTTGTATGAGCTCATCCGGGGAAGTATCCAGCGGGGTAATTGCGTAACACACTATCAGTAGCAATGGGTTTCATTTTGACAGTTCAACAACATTCATTGCGTTATTTACGTTGTTGAGTAGACATATTTCTCAAACATATGAAGCAATGGATTAGCAATATCCTTTAAAATGTTTCAGATTTGTGATTGATAATGTTTTACGCGATTTTTATTTTTTTTATTTAAATGAAACTCGTGAAGAACGACCCAGAAACACCACCTTCGTGCTTCTTCTTGCCCATAGGCACCTGCTACGCTTTGGAATGTGCAACTAGCTTCATCATTCTGACTGATCGACTCCTTGATAATTCAAAAGTTTAAAGAAATACAGTATGTATTTCGTATGTATGTATTTATGTACTTAACTATAATTTTGGATATGTATACAGGGTTATTGGAAAAACATAAAGAACCTCTTAAGAGGTCATTGTACTCATCATTATGAACAACTTTTACTATGGGACCATACCTGAAATCGCGAAAAAAAATCCGCTGTTCCCTACATTTTGACGAGTTATACGAACATAACTTTTAGGTTCATAACGACAACTTCCCAAAACGTTCACCCTCCCAAAACGTCCACTTCCCAAAATGGTAATTCCCTAAATGTCTATTTCCTATTTCGTCAACTTTCCCAAAACGACCACAAATCTACAATTCCCAAAAAGTCCACTTCCCATAACATCAACTCTCAAAACGTCCACTTTCTAAATAGGTATTTTTTTTTAATATATTCTAGTCGTTTCTGGCACTCGCCGGCCGCTGCCGCGGCACCGCTCGCTTCGCTCGCTCGGCTCGTGCGTAGGAGGTCACTGTTTTAACCTAACCTAACCAAAGTCTTTTTTTTTTTAATAATTAACCTACTCTAACTAGTTCCATAAGTAATAAATAAAGATCAAATGTAAATGTGCGTACCAAATCATTCCAAACATTGCATTGGTATATAAAAAAAAGTTGCTAATTAAATTTTGTGAACTAGACGTTTTGGGATTAGTAGTTTGAGAAAGAGAAACGGACTATTTGGGAACTGGTCGTTTTGGGAAAGTGGACGAAATAGCAAATAGACATTTAGGGAATTACCATTTTGGGAAGTGGACGTTTTGGGAGGGTGAACGTTTTGGGAAGTTGTCGTTATGAACCTATAGGGAACATATATGTAGGGAACAGCTGATTTTTTTTCGCGATTTCAGGTTAGGTCCCATAGTAAAAGTTGTTCATAATGATGAGTACAACGTTGTTAATGTTTTTCCAATAACCCTGTATATCTGTGCATATTTTTTAGTGTATTGTATACATAATATTTGCACCAACGACAGCCCCATTTTATGTCCAGGAAAATCACTGTCCATCCTAAGGTTGCCTGGAAGAGATCGCAGAAAGCAATAAGGCAGCCCATTGTATATTTTGTAGTGTTTGATGTATTTTTTATTTATGTTTATGTATTTTTGTGGTATACAGACGCCAGCATATCAAGCTACACCACACGCGACGCCACACAGTTCTGACGCGAACTCCGTTCATTAGTATTGAATTTCTGATTTTCATCATCTACTTTTGCTGTTGACTGTACAACATACCTTTTTTAACGCTTAAAGCATTATTTTGTTCCGGTTTGAAGGGCATGGGTGCCGGGGTCATTACAGGCACATGAGACATGAGACATTTAAACTTTGTCTCACGCATCGGAGCACGTTTTTATGATAATAACAGTCGCACGGGTCGATCAGGTTAAGCTACACTTTCCGCGGTCGGTCTGTGGATGGGTGACCATCTTCACATACCGAGACCCCTCCGTGCCTCGGAAAGCACGTTAAGCCGTTGGTCCCGGCCGTCATTCGTGGATCTTTGAGTCGTTACGGGTCATCAGAAGCCCGAAACTCTGACAACCAGTCTTACCAAGGGGTATCGAATTACCCAGTAACTGGGTTGTGGAGGTCAGATATTCAGCTGCATCCGGTTAGACAGGAAGCCGACCATAACATATATGGGAAAAGGCTATGCAAATGATTGTAGTCTTCGTAGGCTTTTGTATTTGCCAACAAACTAATTAAAAATAAGAAAATACTTCATTAACTTTAATGAATAGTTTGTGACATGAATTAAGCCATTGTGGAGATTAAGTTCACGAATTTATTAAAACAACTAGCTGCGCTCCACGGTTTCACCCGCACAAGTGTCGATCCCTTGAGAATATCGGGACAAAAAGTAGCCTATATGTTAATCCAGGGTGTCAGCTACCACCATACAAACCATAAAATTTTATCGAAATCGGTCCAGCTGTTAGAGCGTGAAGAAGTAACAAACATATAAACACTCACACTTACAAACCTTCGCCTTTAATAATATTAGCGTGATGAAAAAAGCTACTTAAAAAATATAGCAATCGTATCTTTGTGTTAAACTAAATAATTGTATTCACAGTTAGTTGAGAACTATGTTTCTGTTACAATAAAAGTAAAAAAAAAAAGATTCTCATCTACAGACAATAGAACTCAATGTACAGACGCCAGCAGGTCAACCTACCCCAATCTGTCAAATTTCTTTGATAGATTTTCAACTTTAGTACAAAGGAATAAGGTTCATATTCAATTGGGAAAATCTGACAGATTGGGGTAGCTTGATGTGCTGGCCTCTGTACTATTATAAAAAGTATGAATATTGTATTAGACCTCGGATTAATGTAAAAGTATTGTAATTTAATTTACATATTCTCATGTAAGGTACTATGACTTTAGTCACTCCAACATAGACTCGCAAGTACGACTGCTGAGGGATCCTGGGTTTTTTTCTCGAGTTTATTAAGAGCCTACACTACCTCAGCTAAAATTCACTCTTTATCTCGCTCGCACGATATTGCTCGCGGACTGAGTGAGAGCGAGACGAAGTGCGGTGCTAGGCGGCAGGCAGCGCCAATAGTTTAGGTATTTGCTTTTTACGGTGAAAATAATGGTAATTAAAAAAAAATAAAAAAACATAAGACTTGCTTATATGTAGTTATATCGGTTAGTATACAAAGTTTTATGATCTAATTTGAAGAATTTTTTGAATACCAGCGGTTTATTGTTTGGAGGTAACTTGGGATTTTTTTTCTATCGAGACAATTTTATGGTATCGTGTTTTCGTCTAACATAAGACCTAACATAAATCCTCAACTTTACCATATATTTATTTAAAAATTAATGCTGCAGTGTTTTTGACATAACGGAGGATTATGCTAACCCATTTGAGGTAGTACAGGCCCTTAAAAATTGACTAATTTTTTCTTCTAAGCAAATCCATAGTATTTATTTATTTCATTTCATTTATTTCATCAAAAAATTTACATTGTGTTCGAATTTCACAAAATAATTACATTTCAAATCATAACAGAAGCAATAATCAAATATAAAGCAAAAATAAATAAAAAATATTACTATGTCATCAATCAAAAAATCATAACCCTCCTTTTTGCTTACAAACCGTTTACATGTCAAACCATTTAAACCAAAAAACAACCATGTCTGTTCCATTTTACGTAAATCAACTGAGAATTAAGTAAATGTCAATTAATCTATTTATATGTCCAACCATAAAAATATTTCTCATTGAGGTAAGCCAAATTTTTTTTACACAATACATACAGGCTAGGATATCGATACCCATCACGTCTGCAGAGTTTCGCTAGCTAATTTAATTTGACCCTGTAGAATAGCACTACAATAAGTATATCTATTGGTATAACTAACCTAACCCAACGAAGTCTCATAGCTATACAATTATGATCGTATCGTGAGACTGTATCGAATATGCGTTTCTAGCACGCTCTGATTAGCAAATAGGCGTACTTCCGCCTGCTGCAAGTAGGGTGAGAGGCGCTGTTGTCATCCCTCTGGAATTTTTGTTTAATGCTGAGTTATGATTGAAGGTATTGGTCGAGCTAGTGTGGATGAGAGTTGACAGTAATTTGTCAGCAATCTGGATTTTTTGGAATTTGGCAATCTTTTTGGCAGTTAGCAAGAGATTATGGGCTTAAAAGACGGTATTTACAACAGTAAAAATATTCTTCTCAAGTTTTTTAACACCTTTAAATTTTTGCGAGGGCTAGCATCATCATCCGTGCCCTTAGCCGTCAACTCAAAATTCACTTCTCTCCAAGCTATATCATAATAAAAGCGTGAGAAAATTGTCAAGAAACCTGAACTTAATGCTCTCAAGTCAAAACGCACTGAGCTAGCGGTTGCAATTACAGTGGTAATTATGACCACAAAGAGTTTACAAGTCATTACGTTTGCATACAGTGCTTATTTGAGAAAGTTAATTATGTATTAATATTAATCTAGTAGTTAATTCACTTATAATTGTAAGTAAAGTATTGGAAAAGTACTTCAGGATTAACTAGCGGGGTAATTGCGTAACACAGTTTGACAGTTCAACAACATTCATTGTGTTATTAACTTTGTTGAGCAGATAAATTTTTCGAACATATTATATGAAGCAATGGATTAGCAATATACTTCAAAATGATTAAGGGGACTACATAACCTAAAGCGCGGTCACTGTCGGATTGCATAGAAAAGAAAGAGAAGCGCGATGACAAAACGCTGGTAATTTTTAACAAAAAATCTATTAATAATATAATTCATTTATTAGACATCAGAGGTCCAAGGGTTAGTTACAAAAACACTTATAAACTATGTTAGTAAAACACACTAAGAAATAGAAAAGTAAAAAAAAAAATTAGTCTTGCCTGACCAGTATTCGCATAAAGTGCTGCAGAAAAGGTGAGTCCAGTTTATTTGTTAGCATCCTCAAAATGCCATTTGAGCCAGACCGCGCCCTATGCAAAAGTGAGGCTGTCTTTAGTCTCACCATGGCACAAAAGTCATGGGTGTGAGCCTGTGCGAACATGCCCGAGGCACTACAGAAACGCGGCAAGCTCAAAAGCATTCTGAAGCTGTTATTGTACTGGATCCGCAGCTTATCCAACACTCCACGCGTATAATTGACCCATAGGCTACTCGTGTAGAAAGTTTGGCAATACGCTTTAAACAGGGTTAGTTTTACCTCTCTACTACAACGAGCAAACCTGCGGTACAACATATTAGCTCTCACAGCGAGAGCTCTGCGTTCCCGCTCAATATCTGCATGATCCTTAAGGTCGTCCGTTACACAGTGTCCTAAGTATTTAAATTGTGTCACTCTATGCATTACCTGTCCATTGAGTGTAATGACTGGCTCAAGAGATATTTTTTTGCCGACGGCCTTAAAGATCATGTAGACACTCTTTTTAGAGTTGTACAGCAGACCATGACTTGTAGCATATTTTGTGCAGCAGTCTAAAAGTTCCCGTATTGCGCTGGCAGTTGGGCCCAGCAGCACCATGTCGTCTGCGTAGCTAAGGTTATTGACACAAGTGTCATCAATCCAACATCCAATACGCTTGCCGCTGAGCCCAGCTATCAGCTCATTTACATACAGACTGAAAAGCTTCGGTGAGGTAAGTCCCCCCTGCCTCACCCCGCATTCCAGTCTGTATGCGTCAGAAAGCGAGTTTTGCCATCTCACATTATTCACCTGGTTGGAGTACCAATACTGAAACACACGAACTATTTCATCAGGTACGCGTGCCTCCCTGAGCTTTTTCCACAAAATGTCATATGACACAAGGTCAAAAGCCCTGGAGAGGTCAAGGAAGCACGCGTAAACTGGTGTGCGTATATCGGTATAATATTTGACGGTTTGCTTTAGACTTAATATTGCGCTTTCAGTGGAAAGTCCTGGCCTAAACCCGAACTGAGCGTCATGTATATTTAAAAATGTATCCAATATGTTGTCCAGCAAACCGTCAAAAACTTTGGCAATAACTGTAGCGAGCGATATAGGCCTATAATTATTTACGTCTGTAATATCACCCGTCTATTGTTTGGATTAAAAAAATTAAACAATAGTGCTATAGTATGTTGCTTGTAGAATAATCTGACAAAAAACCAGAATTATTGTACGTTTAGTATGATTTTTATTGTAAAAAAAAGTCTTTAGAGGTAACTTCATGATTTTTTCTATCATATCAAATTAGTTATATTATGTTTTCAACACACTATCTACCTAGCTTATATCTTGAAGAATATCATATATTTTTCTGATTTTTTTACTGAAGTCGATCCTAAACTTTTATTACTTCTGGAACTTGCGTTTTTTTGCGTTTAGGTCCTGTAATCCCCTTGAGATTGTGATTGATTGTGTGTTACACAATTGTGTAACACACAATCGGGTTAGGGTGCTGATAATTTTTAACACTGTCCTACCAATACTTTCCAAAAAAAAAAATATAAAGAACCGAAAAAAAATCGGAATCTCTTGAAATGGCATGAACGAGAACTGGTGACTTCACCTCGTTTTGAAAGATGAATGAGCATGTGCGGATCGCAGATGATACCAAGTAGATATATTATGCATAGCATTGACTATCTACCTGCAGGAGATCTTGAACTTAGCATTCCAAGAGCCTTGAGAAGTGGCCAATACAGTAAAAATCTACATAATATAACGCTCGGGTTCCCGAGATCCCCAACGGGTTAGACAGAGGTGTACAGACGCCAGCTCATCAAGCTACTACAATCTGTCAAATTTCTCTAATAGATTTCAACTTTATCGCTAAAGCATTAGGTTCAAAGTTGATTGGGATGACAGTTTCGGGTAGCTTGATGTGCTGGCGTCTGTACCTTAGACCCTTAGGCAGGCGATTGGTACACTGCACCGCATCACGCAGCGGGGTGCGTGAAATGGAGCCAAATTTCCAGGACGAAAGCGCGTTTTTTTTTTATTTGTATGTAAAAAATTACGCGCAGGGGCACATTATCTGCGTCCCGCTGCGCGACGCGGTGCAGTGTGCCAATCGCCTTAGTACACCCGCATTAAACCCGTTACAATACCGTCAGTATCTTACCAGTCAACACCGATTCGGAGGAATATTTCGACGCCATAATATTTCAGTTCGTTTATACACACATCAAAAGTGTCTAGGGATCAAGCATTTTTATGCGGATTTCTTGAGATTGAGATGTGGCTTTGTAATAAATTTATGATTTTATAAATTTATATGGATCCTTTTTGGTGCATTTCATAATTTGAATCAGGAACTGTGAATCAAATTCGAGTAAAAGATGAAAATCAGCTGTCAATATTTTCCCTATAAAAACATACAACGCATTGAAGACATTATTAGTGCTACTGTTTCCCTACTACTGATTAAAACCAACGTTATTATGGAGCGGCGACGTCATTTAAGCAGGGAAGAAATGCTCAGAGCCGTGGGAATGATAGAAGCTGGTTCCCGGCAACGTACTGTGGCTTTAGCTCTGAATACAAGTCAGAGTGTTATCAGTCGACTTTGGACACGTTACCGAAGCACTGGTACCGTGGCTGAGCGCCATGGAGGACGGTATCGCTGCACCACACGGAGACAAGACCGATACATTCAAATCTTAACTCGAAGAGCTCCAACAATAACCGCCATGATGTTAGCCGTGAGGCTTCATCACTCTTCAGGGAACTTAATTAGCGACCAAACAGTCAGAAACCGCTTGCATGAAGTGAACCTTCATTCCCGAAGACCGCTACGGGTACCACCTATAGCAATGCACAATCGTAGGATTCGATATCAATGGGCTCTTGAACACAGAAATTGGGCAGAAGAACAATGGCGTTTCGTGTGCTTTTCTGATGAGTCTCGTTTTGGTATGAGACCGGATACAAGACGTATACGACACTGGAGAACCCCTGGACGCCAACAGCGATTAAAATCCTGCCAGGAAGTCCATCCTTATAGTGGTGGAACCATCATGGTATGGGCGGGTATTTGGATCGGCGGAAGAACTGAGTTGATTTGGATCAGAGGCAACCTCAACGCTCAAATTTATGCTGAGACGATTGTATCAGACGTCATCGTTCCTCTACAAGTGCAAATCGGTCCCTTATTTCAGTTAATGCATGATAATGCACGACCGCACACCGCAAGAGTTGTAAGACAGACTCTCGCCGCAGCTAACATCAATGTCCTGCCCTGGCCTGCTCAGTCGCCAGACTTGAACCCGATTGAGCATGCATGGGATATGCTACAGAGAAGAGCTCTGCCGAATATGGAGGGTATCCAGTCGCAAGAAGACCTTTTTTTGTTGTTGCAACGAACATGGGCGGCCATTCCACAGCGTGATTTGGATGAACTCATTTTGAGTATGCCAAACCGATGTTCTTGTGTTGTTAGTGTTCGCGGTAGAAACACGGATTATTAATTGTTTAAGTTACCCAATAAAATTTTAGAGAAAACTGTTATTTCAGTCTTTTTTTCGAACTTTTGTGTTAGTGGTTCAAATGTCAAAAATCCCTTTATTAGGAAAATGGCAAATTTCTTTATTAATGCAAAGGTGACTTGGTTTATCGTTACTGTGACAAACGAAAACACTTTATTTGATGAATCCTTAAAGAAAATTTTAATTAATATCAATCAGGAGAAAAGTTATTGCAAAAATATATGTTGATCCCTAGACACTTTTGATGTGTGTAGTTTTAAGGCTGATTTTTCCAACGCTAGATAACTTTAACGGAGGCATAATTTTGAATTTTTGACAGTTCAAAAACTGTCAGACGTCAAATTTATTCCACGAATAAAAATTATCCGTCGATTGAAATATCAGCCCTTAGTTGGGTTAAGATATTTTATTGTGGAGTGGAGTTTTAGTGGGTTAGAGTCCCACATAACTGCACTATCTCCCCGTGGTAGTGTAGAATGCTTTAGCATTTCTCCACAATAAAAAAAGGATATTATATTTTAATAGTTTATTATGGTAGTATTAGAAGTTATGTTTATCACCAGCATAAACTATTCACGACTACTCGATACGCTTCCGTACCGTATCGAACATCAATCAGTGTTATCGTATGAGTCCTTTATACTCTGTTCACAAGTCCAAATTCCGAAAATTTTGTCAGTTTAAATCAAATAGACGACCACTATTCTTCAGACAGCTGTTTGCTGTCGGGGGCAAGGCAAATCAGGTTATTGAAATGTGTCATTTTCCATACGATAGCTTGTCGTATGGTTGTGAATTAGGGTGCAGGGCACAACATATACAAAGTTGATACGACAGAAGGGCTTTCCTTTAAACTGCCTATACTAGGTATCATTATCAAGCTCTCTACCAAAAATCAATTAAATTGAAACAGTAGTTTAGTCGCAAATGATTTTTTAAGTTTTTGCACCGTTTGAACACGATGTATTTTTCCTAACAGCTGATTATGTCTATAGGCATAGGTCATGCACCTTAAAACGATAAATCTACGATACGTTGTTGCCGCTCTTACGCAAGTCATAAACCAATACGTACATAAGAGAGTGACAATCCTATTGGCAAAACATCACGTGCGTAAAAGAAATAGAAATAGGTCAGTGTGTTGCTATTGTATCTTAGATCCTTGCGACACAAAATACCGAGAGTACAGAAGTCTACGCTCGGCGTTCGCGCTATGGTTGTCAACTTTGGCTTATGCACAAAAAACTATCGTGGTAGTGGCACTCGCATCTAGTTGTTTGATTTATTGATGAGAAACGAAAAAACCAATAATAACTAAAATATTTTAATTTTAATGTTATTGTTACATTACAAATTTGTCACAAAGTGCTACAAAGTCATGTTCGCTTTTACTTTACGGCGCGGGACCGGGGGCCGGGGCGCTTACCTACCTACCTAACTACTGTGTTACGTTAATACAAACCATCGAAATACAAGCAAATACCTACTTACCTCTGAAACAACTGGTAGATTAAAAAACGACAATTCACCGTTTAATGTTGAATTTAAACAACCGTCCACTGAACAGTTATAATTTTTTTTTATTGCTCCATTTTTGCACTTCATAGACGCATGTCTCAAGCGGATGGCACTTGCGCTCGCACTAGTCCCAACCAGTCCGAGATATCGTGTCCATGAGCGGTGTCTATGTGTGCGTTGCTCGAGCGCACTTTGTATGTAGATTGACTTCTGTACTCTCTGTATTTTGTGCTTGCGATCAGTAAGTGGGGCCTCCAAAAAACTTGTTTTTTCAGTGCGCCGACGCTACCCTTCCGGAACGTAGGTACGCGGAAGCTCCTGCGCCCTTATTATTTTGTCGAACTTGTGCGCTGACAATAATTGTGAATTTGTTTTGTTATTGTGATAGGACACTAAATAAGTTTAAGACAGAATCCCTTTTTTTTATTGTGACAGGACACGTAACTTGGGATTAATATTATTTAGTGTTAGTGTTTTTTTTTGTAATTGACTGTTTTTATTGTCATAGTTAAACTTTGGTTGTGTGTGTGTATAATTAAAGTGTTCAAAAATACCTCGTGTAACTGACACGGCGTCAGAATACACTGACATGATTTTAATCTACGGCGAATGCCGTGGAAACGCAACGTTAGCTCTACGAACTTACAGAGAAAGGTATGGTGATAGCCGCAATTGCCCTAGGAATGCCCGCACCATACAGTTGGCAGTACAAAGATTACGGGTCAATAAACGTATAGTGCTGTAACAGGAGGGAGTGCCACTGCGGCAAATGCCCGCTGCTTGGGACGAAAGAATTTTAGACAATTTTTCCCGCAGCCCGACGAGTCTCCACAGAGCCACCCGGCAGTTTAGATGTTGCCATAGAGCTATCCACAAGGTTCTAAAACGTAAAAAACGCAAACCTTCTAAATATCGGAAGGTGCAAACTTTTTTATCGAGAGACTTGCCGATCAGCAACAGTTACTGCCAATGGCTACTAAATAAAACATCCGAAGACCGTCATTTCTTAACTAATTTAATATGGACCGATGAGAGTACTTTTACTCGGACCGATCGGGAATCGGCAAAATCTCCGGTACTGCAGTTTGGAAAATCCACAGTGTGTTTCGAGTTACTGCCCGCGCGCGACGTTGGACGTTGCCACTTTGTATAGTTATCCAAGGTCAGTCACCAGGCCCAAGTTTTTATGAAGTTTGGGTTTCTCCTTTATTTACAAAGGGTGGTTGCGTTTTACTCTGATTTGTAAGCTATTTAGTTTGTTTGAAACAAAAAAAAACTCATTTATGGCGCTTTTTATTTTTATACCGTATCGAAATAATACTAAACACGTATAGTATACGTAGTATAATTTAATGCCCCTCTGTCGTATCAACTCTGTATTAAATTCGGAATGCTAATGAGAAATTCCCGATGGACAAAGACCAATAACACTTTGTCCTACCTGAGAATGGAACCCAGGTTATCAGTAGCGTTTGCGACCACACAACGAGGACAATAATAATCTACCTAATCTATATTATCTTTGTAATATGTTGATCTAGTGATCGCAAGCGCGAGTGCTCAGCCGAGTGGATCTTGGGTTCGATCACCGGATCGCGGAAAGTGTTATTGGGTTTTTCCATTACAAAATCCTCTGTAGAAACCCGGGGACTAGATTTGTGTGTTCCTGGCAATGCTCGCCTCCTTAAAAAGTGGTACGTCAGACCTCTGCTAACCTTTTAAGTAAATATCTACTGCTACTTAAGCTACTGTTAACGAGGGGCTCGTGGCTAAATAATAACAGCCGCACGGGTTAATCGAAGGTTAAGCTACGCTTGCCGAGGTCGGTTCGTGGATGGGTGACCATCCATTACTTATCATCTCGGCGTTAAGCCGTTGGTCCCGTCTGTCATTTGTAGATCTTTGGCAGTCGTTATGGGTAGTCAGAAGCCCGAAAGTCTGACAAGTGACAACCAGTCTTACCAATGGGTATCGTGTTACCCAGTATGGAGGTCAGATAGGCAGTCGCTCTGCGTAAAACACTGGTACTCAGCTGTATCCAGTTAGACTGGGAGCTGACCCCAACATAATTGGGAAAAGGCTAGGCAGATTTTGATTGACTTAAGCTAACGTTTCCAAGAAGAACGTTTCCGTAATTTTTGTAACGGGCTTCATGAAAATCTGTCCATTTCCACCAGTATTTTGACATAAAGGTGTCAAAAAACGCTCTGTATTTGAGCATTACGGCCGCATGTAGCGGTCACCGTTTTTCTAGGAAACCGTAAGAATGATAATTTTATAGTCTCGTAAACATACTTAAAACCTTTTTGTCTAGGTATGACTGGTGTTTTCTATCTGCTTACCTGACAGTAATGATTATCACCATGAATTCTTGAAAACAAGAATACTGGTGGCCCAGTGGTAACGGATCCGGCGAGTTGTAGGTCGTGGGTTCAAACCTAGGCAGGGACTTTACTTTGTCTAAATAATTTCATCACCACTGCTCTCGAAACGGTGAAGGAAAACATTGTGAGGAAACCGGCATGTCCTAGAACCAAAAGTTTGAAGACATGTGACATTCATTAACTCGCATTGGGTCCGCGTAGTAGATTATGGCCCTCTGAGACACATGCCTACCTCTCACAGAAAGGAGGCATTTTTTCCAGCAGTGGAAACATTATAGGCTAATCATGCTGTGTAGCTGAACTCAGAACTTAAGAGGAAATGCGATCGGAGAGACTTTTGAAAAATCCTAATTAAAAAGTCATAATTAGAGGTTTGGTTCTCGTGTATTTCCTCATCTGATATTGAACCAATTTAAAAGATATTTCATAAAGTGAATAACGGTGCATTCTACCATACTTTTATACCTAGAATAAGTCTTATCCTGAGAATTAATTTTGAATTTTTCACAGTTTTTCCTTACTAGAACTGTCAGATGTCAATTTTATTCCACGTAAGTATTTATGATAACTGACTTTAGTAAAATCAGGTCTAAGAAGAATTTAAACGGTGTCCGTATGCTTTTATTTTTTCATTAATAGTCTGTTGTCAAATTTGTACACTAGGCCTCTGTTGACAGCGGTTAAATCGGCATTTTTAGAGGGTTCTAGTGCTTATAAAAATAATGTGTCATCAAAATGGAAAACATGGAGACATACAAGTAGTTAATATTTATTATTCTATAAAAAACCATTGCTTTATGGTCATTAACCAGAAAGAAAACAGACGAGAGCGTTTCTATGGAGAAAAGACCACCCGCATTTACCCAGTTAGCAACCTTGCAGAGTAACTAATCTTTTTACCACGAAAAAACTTGAGAAAGAGAGAAATAACTAACTAAGTAATCTAGTTTAGAACAGATAAAAATCTGTCAGTTCAACAAAATTCCTTTGTTTCGTAGAATCATTGTAAAAAAAAGCTGTTACACTTTCCATAGACAACTTTATCTTTTTACAAGCTCAGTAACAGTTGTGTACAGCGAAAACTTTCATTGTTTTTAATTAAGAAAAAAAATATTCGGTAATTGGTTGTCCATGGTCTTGTGAGCAGGAAAGGGAAACGGTGTCATGTGCTTCTTTTTACTTTTGATTTACTTAATAAAAAGTTATTAAAGATAAGAGATCTTTTACGGTTCTTAAAGAACAAGATGGTCGTTTCGGGGAATCAGAGTCGTGAATGGCCGAGAAATTGTGTGGCCTGCTTGTTAATAAGATTTAATGTGTTTTACACATAATATTGCTTATAAGTAAAAAAAAAAAATAATAAAGAAAGAAAACTGGTTGGCCGAAAGAAAACCTGTTTAAATGGACATTCATAGACGACTCTGCCGTGAAGTGTAAATGTAGTGCTGTTCCAGAAACGATGGGACACTTAATATCGTGTCCTGCGTGTCCTGTCAGCTGCACGTTACAGGAACTGATGGACGCTGGTGATGGCGTCAAACAAGTGAGTCTATTAGAATCAAATACAGCAATGTCCATTGTCGTGCTTTGGCCACAATACATTTTTTTATAATTAAGAATTATTCGCACATTCAGTGGTAATTGTAGTATTAGAAAATAAAAGTGAATATGTTGTCTAATGATGCCATATTAATAAAATTACTTAGATTCGTTATACTAACATCAAATTTAAATAAATAGTTTGGACTTTGCAGTTTCTGAAACAGATGGTTGGACTTAGCTGTTTTTGTTGCATGCATTTGATGGACATTGCTTATTTTGAAACATACCTATTTCTACGTATTACGCTTGGTCAGTTTTGATACTTTGAGTAGTTTGCATAAAAGAGTATTAAACTAAGATAATGCACTCTTTTTACTGGCCGAAATTGATATTATACAACAAGTGGTAATGAAAGGACGCAAAACCTTTTTTGCTGTAGAAATGTAAAAAAAAATCCTATGTACAAAATTCAAAACTCAGATTTCTTTTGTTCAGGTTTTGTATTTATTTGTTAACATGTTGTACAGAGGCCAGCACATCAAGCTACCCCAATCTGTCAGATTTTCCTAATTGAATATGAACCTTATTCCTTTGTGCTAAAGTTGAAAATCTATCAAAGAAATTTGACAGATTGGGGTAGGTTGACCTGCTGGCGTCTGTACCTATAAACTATTTTGGTTAAGTTAATATCTTTGGTAATAAAATAACGATATAAAGTAAAAATATATTAAAGAAGTGTTTACATAAAAACACCAAAAATTAAATTATTAATGATGGTAGCTCCTCTTGCTCTTCACACATCAGCTCGTCAGGGTTATCGTCGTGTCTGTTATCATCATTATGTTCTACCAAAGTGTCTTGTGGCACCACCTGAGCATAATATCCCAAAATATCTAGATTACGCCAATTATCACCGTAATGAGCGTTTAGCAATTTGTTGACGTCTCGCAGTTTCAACTGTTTTACTGTCACACCCTGTGGCATCACAGTTGGAGCAATCATTGCTGATTTTTTATCTTTTTTACAAATATTTTTATATATGCCTAAATCCTGTTTGTAATACAGTTCTCCTCTTAGGCCAACCATTTCATTAGATCGACTAGCCCTTTTGAGATAAAACCTTTTACATTTGGCGAAAGGAACATGCCATTTACCGACATTTAAAAATGTATCCTTTGCAGCGGTTTTCCAGTCCAATATTTGACACGCTGATGCTACGTTTATGGTCGTTGAATGTTCGCTGACTACATCCATGTATTCACGCGGACTTATTATGTTTTCCATTTTTCGCAATTGTTTTTCAATGCGAGCGAAGACTCTATCTGCCGGTAGAAAAGAATGCCCCACTACCGGAAACACTATTTCAATAAGTTTGATTTGAGCTGGTGCGTCTTGGATCAACCACTTTGAGAGCATTGCTATTAGCATTGTGTTCTTATTTTGTCCTGAACAACCGTCGGCCATAATCCGAAGTATATTACATTCTGGTAAGTATACCGTATTACGAAGTCGATGATAAACAGCAGATACTATTAGGTTAGAATCCTTTGCATATTCGTCCTCAGTCCAACAATAACTAAATACGTTTTCCTTCGTTAATGGTGATTTTGAATGGCCTTCAACTACCGTAAAATTATAGAAATACAGCTGTCTGGAGTAATACGTACTTTGGTCTGGAATCTTTGGTAAAGCCATGTTCTTCTGACAGTCGAAAGATAATATTTTTAATGACGGATCTTCGGCTTTTAACATCGTAAAAAATGCTTTTGCACGTCTTTTGTGCACAGTTTTTTCAGCCATCAGCCGAGTTTTATCACTTTCACTCGCTGATTTCAATTTTTCAGTCAACTGCAAACACGTTGAGCATACGTCCACTCGCGGACTACCGAATCCCAAATTAAAACAAGTATTCAAAATTTGTCGGAAATATAAGGGTTTTACTTTGAGGTGTTCAGCTGCATGGTTATTATACATTTTTGCCATTTTGTTTATACTAAGTTCTGATGGTAGATACACACGTTTAGTACTACCTCTACAATAGTGAGGTTCAGAGCATTTAAAAGTTTTTATAAATGAAATTATACTTTGTTTTTTGTCTATGTATTTATGAGATCTGTGGTCTCCACCACGATATTCTTTTGGGAAATTCCCTTTTAAGTAATAATTTTTTACCACGTTTTCTATTCGGTACCTTTTTATATGCAATATTTGCAAAAAACTTTTTTGACAAACGAAAATCATCTTTTTTTGGGATCTACTGTAAACTCTGTACATCATTTGCATATCTCTAGGTTTGTAGTGGTTAGCAGTATTCCTAGGACGTCGTCGTTTTGTTTTTACAGCTATTACATGTTTCAGTATGAATGCATCTTGTTTTACTTTGTCGTTTATGGCATAAAATGATCTATGAAAATGTTGTAAGTCAATCATACTAATTGTACAGCATTGCAGCTTTTTATCTCTATGTAAACATGTCGGCTTAACAGGTAACTCTTTAGAAGCATATCTGGAACAAACAGCAGTTTAATGAATTGAAATTCGTAATAAATTTAGTATCTTCGTAATTATGAACAACTTTTATTATGGGACCAAATATGAAATCGCGGAAAAATATCAGCTGTTCCCTACATTTTATGTTTGCTTATCTCGTCAAAATGTAAGGAACAGTTGTTTTTTTTTTTCGCGATTTCGTTTTTGGTCCCATAGTTAAAGTTCATCCAAATCGGCTACAGAGATAAAGATATTATGATGAGATAGTATAGGTTCACCTTAATTTTAAGTTGCACCTAAACAACCCACCACTAAAAACCCAACCAAAATAAATAAGATTTAAAAAAATGTTGTTTTGACTCCAACTATTTTAAATTAAAAAAAAGGGGCAAAATGTTATCCTCAGTAGTGAATATCCATTCAAATCGTATACAGAGAAAAGTCAAACCCACGTCCATCCGTGAAATAAGATTTAAAGCAAAAACGTAATAACGTAAATTAATATGTAAGTACCTATTATTAGGAAATGTATACAAAAGTATCACGACATGGTCGTTAGAGTATACTCACCGATCTTGTTTGGCCTTATTTCTTTTCCAGTTTGCACTATCCACTCGACGTTTTCGTGCATGTTTATTATCCGTCACTTGGGGATAGCATTCCATTATTGATATTTTAATTATTGAAGTTTAAATACTTTAAATCGATATTATAACACTTTAAAATTAAAATATTCTGAGCACAATCTCACAAGCAAACGACGTAATCCGCCATACTATTTGATGCGACGTGATTGGCTGTAAAGGACAATGCTGATTCGGATACATACACTAATGGACAATGCTAAATTTGTAGCATACTTTGATTTTTAATGTCGAATTTCTATAGGACATTGCGGCTTTAGTTGCATTTTGAATACACATAAATATTTCTTTTAATTTGTAGATTCTTACGCCATAGATAACTAATTTTTCCTTATTTATGGACATTGCGGTTTTTGATTCTAATAGACTCAAGTAGCCGAACTCTGGGCCGAGTCCATTTCGATGGCTATCGACATGGTAAGAAGACTGGGCCATCCCGAAATTGTTACTCGCCCAAAAATCATCGATTTCCCCTATCGATTTCCTTACAAAATTCTTCCAATAAAAAGCTCTTCAAACTTACATAAAACCACAACAAATTGGTCATTTTGAATGAGTGACTTTGTGAAAATGAGAGTGACTTTCTCCGAGTGACGTCACGACTAGTTTTTGTCGATTACTCTTAGACATGTCATCGGTTTTCTATAGTTCGTTAAAATTGCTTTAGAGTTATGTCATCGAGTCTGTGTTGTTGGGGGTAAGCAGAGTGTGAAGCTGTAGTGATAATAGAATGGAATAGAACATCATTTATTTCTACATTATGGCATGGTGTGGTTTCTGTATGACGGTGGTGGTTATTTTCAAAACAAATAGCGGAGAGTTATCTCAACACCTCTCTTCATTGAATTTGTTTATATATCACTAGCGACCCGCCCCGGCTTCGCACGGGTGCAACTATATACTAAATACACTACATATAAACCTTTCTCTTCAATCACTCTATCTATAAAAAAACCGCATCAAAATCCGTTGCGTAGTTTTAAAGATTTAAGCATTCAAAGGGACAGAGAAAGCGACTTTGTTTTATACTATGTAGTGATAAGGGGGGTCCGTGGCTAAATAATAATAGCCGCACAGATTGATCGATGAAGTGAAGTTAAGCTTGCCGTGGTTGGTCTGTGGATGGGTAACCATCCTTACATAATATACCAAGACCCCTCCGTGCCTCGGAAATCACGTTAAGCCGTTCGTCCCGGCTGTCATTCGTGGATCTTTGACAGTCATTACGGGTAGACACAAGCTCGAAAATCTGACAACTAGTCTTACCAAGTCGTATTACCCAGTATCTGGGTTTTGGAGGTCAGATAGGTAGTTGCTCCATGTAAAATACAGATATTCAGATGCATCCGGTTAGATGAAGGGAAGAGGAAGCCGACCCCAATATAGTTGGGAAAAGGCTAGGCAGATGATGATGTACATACATATATAAGTTTACTAGCGACCCGCCCCGGCTTCGCACGGGTGCAATACTGATACTAAGTACAGGTATTTCAAGAATGCCAGCACGCGCCGCCGCGGCCGGTACCGCAGCAACCGCTACGTCCCTGCATTTTAAATCTGTAATATCTTCGAAAATACTCATTTAAATTACATGCTGTAAAGGGCCATATTTATCTATATTAAATGCACAATGTATTTAAGGTACTTAATTGGATAAGGATTAATGCTGTATTGCTTAAAATCGCTTCGTAAATAAGCCATTATTTCTCGTAAAAAATAAAGGATAAAAAATGATTATTGTGGGTTATCCCTAAGAGATAGACATATACCATTGCGGACTTTTTTGTAGACCTTTTTAAGGTGTACAATACTGTAGTACATTATTTTGACCTATCTTGTAGGATTCAGCCAGCGTTTGAAAAGTAAGCGCAAAAAAATGCGTTTATTTACGACATCACATGCATGCATGTATTATATATATAAACCTTCCTCTTGAATCACTCTATCTATTAAAAAAAACCGCATCAAAATCCGTTGCGTAGTTTTAAAGATCTAAGCGTTCAAAGGGACAGAGAAAGCGACTTTGTTTTATACTATGTAGTGATAGTAAATGGTATTTATGTGGTATGTGTATTATAGGTTTATAACCTATTTATGTATTTGTGTACCTAGTTTTAATAAATTTTTTTTAATCATTATTTCTTTCAACCAAAGTTCTTGCCATCTAATCTCTTCTCAATCCTTGGTTGACTGATAGAGAATATGCCTAAGGCATTAAGTCCGCCTTTGTACCTTATTTCTTCTCATACATATAATTATACTGCCGTTGCCTGTTTAGAAATATTAAAATTAAAGGTGTCTACTAATGAACAAATTCCTTATCAGCAAATTAAGTTAAGTCCAATTAATATCCTCATTATCTGTATACTAATACTAATAATAAAGCTGAAGAGTTTGCTTGTTTAAAAGCGCTAATCTCTGAAACTACTAGTCGGATTTGAAAAATTCTTTTTGCATTTGATAGCACAATTCTTGAGGAAAACTATAGGTTATATAACATCACGCTAAGGCTCTTAGGAACTGAGCATGCAGAAAAAAGTCAGAAAGAACGCAGAGCGACAACGAAGTAATAGGGCAGGCGATGCGATGCGACGGCGTGGGTGGGGGGAACACGAAAAGTCGCGGGCAGAAGCTAGTTATCCTTATAAATAAGTTTGAAATGCTATTAAGAAAATTATATAAGTGTTTAATATAATGGCCCCGATTCTGTTGTTCACAAACTAAACTAAATTTAAGTTCAGTGCATCTTTTTCTTTCTATTTCATTATGAAAAGGACAGAAGATAAATATTAGTTTAGTCCTGTCAAATTAGATATATCTATAGACAAGTTTATACGTGATTAAAAAATTGGCTACTAAAAATACGTCAATTTACGTCAGGCGCTGACTAATTTGACAGACTAAACTAATATTTATCTTCTGTCCTTTTCTTAGTGAAACAGAAAGAAAAAGATGCACTGAACTTAAATTTAGTTTAGTTTGTGAACAACAGAATCGGGGCCAATGTCAAATTTTATAAGCACCTGCAAAAGATTTTCCCTAGGCAAGTAAACACTTATTTTAAACATAAAGAATACTATTACATGGCATTTTGCCAAAATCGAGCTTTCGCAAAACCCATTTAACTTGACTCGATTGTAAATATGTCCGAATACTGGATTCGAAAGTAACGATTCGATTTGAATTTTAATTCGATCATTATTTGGAGCGAAGCCTTGACCTCGAGGTTTTTGGAGCAGAGTTGTGGGTCGTTGTCAATCAAGGAAGTTTTGTATATTAAGAGCCTATACTACCTTAGCTGAAGTTCACTCTTTATCACGATACTGCTCGCGGACTGCACTCAGTCCGCGAGCAGTATCGTGCGAGCGAGACAGAGTGCGGTGCTGGGCGGCAGGCAGCGCCAATAGTTTAGGTATTTGCTTTTTACGGTGAAAATATAGGTAATAAAAAAAAAATAAAAAACATAAAACCTGCTTTATAGTTAGTATGCAAAGTTTCATGATCTAATTTCAAGTATTTTTTTAATACCAGTGGTTTATTGTTCGGTTTGGAGGTAACTTTGGATTTTTTTTCTATCGAGACAATTTTATGGAATCCTGTTTTCGTCAAACATAGGACTTAACATTAATCCTTAACTTTACCATATATTTATTTCAAAATTAATGCTGCAGTAATTTCGACATAACGGAGGATCATGCTAAGCCATTTGAGGTAGTATAGGCTCTTAAGATCAATGATAAAGCATATCCTTTAACATCATGAGATACTTACTCGGCTCTTACTTCGGCTCAAAGAAAAATTATAAACACCTTGAACATCTGTTATAAGAAGCTTGACCGTTGTGTTAATCAAGTTCATGCCCCAAGGCTACTTATAAGTAAACCGTTGCATAAGAAGTGCCTCCACAAATTTAAATATTTATTTGCTCGAATGAGATAGATAATAGTTATTAAGTTATATAAGGGGTATCAAAACACGAATGTGGGTTTATATACAAGACTTTATCTACACCCTTGATTTGTATCCTCTATAAAAGGTTCTGAAACCATAGGGTGTGTATCTTGAAAATAGGAACACTTTCATCACAAAACAAAAGACGGACGCGTTCTGATTACACACACAAAATTCACGGTCAACCATCAGCAAATGACCTAAATATAATCTCTTAAAATGCACTAAGATACAACTCCGATTCGAAAGTGTACTTGACAACTCGATTAGAATTTGAAATCGATTCGGACAGTCGATTAGTATTCGAGCCGTGTTGTGATCGACACACATTGTGTCCTGATCATTTTTAACGATCCTTCCGGCTTTGAAACGTGTCAGTATGTTGGGTTTTAGAGTTGACGAGACGAGGATATGACGATTGATAAATCAAGGTCGAAAAACATGAATTGGATGTGATACAGAACTATCACATCCAATTCGTTTTCTTCGACCTTAAGCAACTGCGAACTCATAGCAAAAAAAAAAAAAAACCACCCATTTCTTGTCATGGGCGTCTTAAAAAAAAGTATAAAGAACGAATGTTAAGATACTCTTATTTTCTTGTTCTCACACACTATTGTCTGCATTTCTTTTTCATTTCTCCTTTCGCGGGACTGCTGGAAGAAATTTCACTCAATACTTATATATATGTCATATCTGTATCCATTTTACTGTGTGTACATAACTAATATAATAAATAAGGATAGATAGCAGCGTTCAACCCGTCCCGGTTTCGCACGGGTGCAATGGCGGCATGACAAAACATCGAGAAACCCGTGCTATATTTAAGTAACATTTTTGGAAATAAATACTCTAAATGCGGGTTAAGTCTTCATCAAAATCCATAGCGTAGTATATCCTGCCGGGGCAGCGAGATTGTCCGAAAGGGTTACCGCTACCCCGGAACATAAAGGGCTAAGGAAGGAACACGGGTGGGTTTTAGTCAGCAAGAGTCTGACGCTCCCTTCTGCTCCACCCAGAGCGAGAGGGGTCATTTGATGATTTTCCATCCACAAAAAAAAAAGCGTAGTAAGTATAATGCGGCCACACAGACAGATACGAAAAGCTATTTAGTTTTATAATATCTATAGAAGATACAATCATAGGTAGTAAATTAAATAATATTTATAATTTTTCAGTCGGGAAATATTTTACAAATTGTGATGATACCCTTAGCGTAAGCATAATGGGCAGCGGGATTGTCCGAAAGGGTTACCGCTACCCTGGAACATAAAGAGCTAAGGAAGGAACACGGGTGGGTTTTAGTCAGTAAGAGTCTGACACTCCCTTCTGCTCCACCCAGAGCGGGAGGGGTCATTTGATGATTTCCCATCCATAAAAAAAAAAAAAGCGTAAGCATAATCAGCCTTTAACTGCTGGAACACAGGCCTCCTCTTTTCGAGAGGGAATGTACCACGCGGGCCCAATGCGTGTTCCTAGATGTCTCATGTCTTCGAATTTGGTGATGACAAAGTAAATCATCTGTCTGGGTTCAAGCCCACGACCTTACATAAACTCGTAAGTAACCCTTACCACTGGGCCACTATTGCTCTCAATGATGCGTTTGCGAACTTTTATTGTAGAACTCTTTGAAATGTTTCATTTCATACGTTTGCGAAATGGTAGAAAATTACAATTCTTAACCCTGAACAGAGCTCGAGACGTGCATTATCGGATGTTGAAATGTATGGAAATGTCTCAATCAAATTTAGTGTCTTTTTAGCACGGAAAATATGTAGATATGTGATGCTGCGCCAAGGTTGATGGTGTCATTCTCTATATTGTGCCTTTTTTTTTGAGGATGGGAAATCATCAAATGACCTCTCCCGCTCTGGGTGGAGCAGAAGGGAGTGTCAGACTCTTACTGACTAAAACCCACCCGTGTTCCTTCCTTAGCCCTTTATGTTCCGGGGTAGCGGTAACCCTTTCGGACAATCCCGCTGCCCCGGCAGGCTTCGGCCCTTACGGGCCCCTCCCCTCTTACTGACATATCTTTTAGGCGCGCGTGAAACACGTACGCGCCGTCCAGCACGGGCCTGGTCCTGATCGGACGGTGAGTTACCCATTACTCTCCGTCCGCAGGCCCGCGCCGTATTGTGCCTTGAAAGAATGGTCTTTCAAGGCACAATATACAAGCTTAACTAAACCAATATTCATACTATTATTATTTACTTAATATATTATTTGTTATAGCACAAAGCGACGCGCGCTTTATTTGTGTTAACCTAGTGTACAAACACGCTGTGAATGTGGGCGTGAAGACGAGCAGCGTCAGCACATAACACACACACACTTCCGACTTCGTGTCTCAGACGGCACCGAGAGTTCCTGCGCTTACACACACATTCACAGCGTGTTGGTAACCACAAATAAAGCGCGCGTCGCTTCGTTAATAGCTGCACAGGTCGTTCGATCAGGTTAAGCTACGCTTGCCGCGGTTGGTCTATATGTGAACATCAAATACATACCGAGACCCCTCCGCGCCTCGGAAAGCACGTTAAGCCGTTGGTCCCGGCTGTCATTCATGGATCTTTGACAGTCCTTTTTATATCAATCATTGCCAAAGTGGTCGTATCGTTAACGTCTCGTGAGTAGTAAGCAACCAATTTCTAGCCATCATTAATATTTACTAGATTGCGAGCAGGTCAAATTCTTGCCACTATTTATGTCTTTATTTAAGTATCTATACATATTTTCATAGTTACTAATTTAAGCTATAAATAGCTGATATGATTCAGTTGGACATTCCTTGGAATGAAATAGAAAGTGGTAGTTAAAAGACTATGAATAATGAGGCCGGAAGGCATCGCTATATTTTTTTAAATTATGTCACTATGACTTTTGTGGATTTATTTACACATCATGATTTAATTTGCGTGAAAATAAGCAGTTAATCAATTACTAAAACGTCTTTTATTTAATTATACCACAGAATATGAATTTTGCTGTCTCATTGGTGGATTTATAGACTAACACGGAATTTAAGTGATTTGAATTCCGCGAATTTTAGCACTGAATCAATCACCAATGCGACAGTTGACACGTATTATTTTTGGAGCAAACCATCGAATTACCTTTTTGACTGCCTCGTCGGTCTAGTAGCTAGCTTAGCGGCTTTTGATCATGAGTTCACAGGTTCGAAGCTCGGCACCCTAATTGCGTAACACACTATCAATCGGAACCTGAATCATTTTGAAACAAATTTCTAATCCATTGCTTCATAAGTTCGAAAAGTTTGTGTGCTCTACACGTAAATAACGCAATGGATGTTGTTGAACTGTCAGTGTCAAAATGAAACCGATTCCCATTGATAATGTATTACGCAATTGCCCCGCGGGTTGGGAAAATAAACTAATTATGTGTTTTTCAGCCGGTGTTAGCGTTAGGCGTTGGGATACTCCCGTGGCTCGGAGAGTATGTAAATGCTTCTGTCCTATCTCTTCTCTCTCTGCAACTCACAGCTGTGTTTGCCTACACAATCACACTAATATTATAAAGGCGAAAATTTGTGAGTATCGATGAACATTTGTTTCTCTTTCATACAAAAACTACTGAACGGATTTGGATGAAATTTTGCACACAGATAGTTTATAGCCAGGATCAACACATGGGGTACTTTTTATCCCGATATTCCCAAAGGATCGAAACTTATGCGGATCAAACAGGGGCGCTGCTAGTTTATTGTATAAAATAATCGCCTATAAGGTTGGCTAGTCCGTATAGATTAGACCCTAAAATACTCTGGCAAAGGAATAACACATTTCACCTTTGTCCCTGATGCACAATGGCTCTGGTATTGCCAGATGTCCAACGGCGGCGACTGTTTATCATGAAGTAGGCTTTTCGCTTGTTTGCCATCTAATGACTTGAAAACATGATACTTTTAAATAAACCCAGTCTACTTAAAAATTAGCCCAGTGCCATGTAAAACAGTTTGGTATCGCTTACGAATCTTCTTTTTATGCAAAATTGTGTTCATGTGTGTTGCCTCCGTAACGGTCGACCTCTATACTTGCGAATTTAGGAAGTTTAATTCGTTGCGCATCACGTACTGTGAAAACGATAGTGAAGCTAGGTGTCCATTTTGGATTATTTTAGAAAGAAGATACAAAGAAAAAAGAATAGGCTTGTCGACATTGAATCAATTGAAAATCTATTTAGTCCGTATTGGAAAATAATGGCCAGATAATTTTTGTTTTTGTAAATCAATGAATATTGACAAAGATAAAACACATCATAACTCGGGAGTGGGGGCTCGTGACGTCAGAATCAGAACGCACTAAAAATTATAACAAGGTGTGACGTATTGAGAATTTTAAAAGCGTCGTATCTTCGTCAATTTTGGTTTACGTAACAAAAGAAAAAATACAGGTCAAACATTTTTTGATAATCTAACTGACGGATTAATTAGATTTTTTCAATCGACAAGCCTAATCTTAGTATTAAAATCAGTGGGAGTGCAGTGCTTCTGATCAGAGCATGCCCCACTTGCTGGAATGTTCTAAGTACCCGTTCACCTGCACCTCGGATGATCTAAAGAAGATCACTGATGCTGCAATCAACGTGGCCACCTACTGGCCTCAAACTATACAGGGTTACTTCTAATTCGACGTATATCCGTCAGAAGCTGATAGGGGGTTCAATAGATTTCGAGATATTTGAATTTTAAGGGTTTTTCGATATAATTCCAAATAAAAAAAACTACATCTAGACAGGCGGCAGCGTGTCAAGACCAGTTTAAGCAAAGGTACTGGCTAGCCAGCGCCAAGTGTAATATTACACGAACCACTTGGTGCCACTTTTGACCCTTCTAAGTATTAAATGGGTACCATTAAAAATGATATTGTAGCTGGCACTTCAATTAAGCTATTAACATAATTAACCCTTAATTTGGCAAAGAATAAAATGCAAAAAAATAAAAAATTTTGTAATGAAATGTTATTATAGACGTTTATAGGTGTTACAAAAAATTAATTAAAAAATTACCGAAACTTCAGATTTCCTGAAAAACTATGTATGCTACAGCATACATTGCCAAATGTACATAAAAACATTGAGTAAATGTGTTGTATGCCGGGGTATACATTGCCAATCACAATACAAACAAAGAATATAAAAAAAACAAGGTGATAACGCTTAGAAATTGCCAGCTTTACTAAGCACGCATATGGTAGTCTAGTTGACAATTCCTAGGACTTTTACCAATCCCGCAATTCGTCTTCAGTCAATCCGAGAGAACGTCCGGTGTTAGATATTGTTTAGGCGTTTGTTTGCTCTACGACATCTGCTAAAACGTCTGGGGAAAAGAACTTGTAGAAATAACCCAGTGAAGTTAGGGCTAGAATGTGTTCTGAGTCTTCTTCTTTAGTTGCTCTGTGCCGAAAAACCGCATTTTTCCATTGATAGCTCAGAGTGAACTTTGTTATTCGTCTAGGTCGTTTAGTTACAGAAACAGTGGGACGTTGCGATCTGGTATTTCTGGGACGCGAGTTGGAAGAAGCAGTTGCTCTTATGCGAGCTGCAGCGAAGCCAAGAGTCGTACAGCCACTTGCTGTTGGTACAGGCGGTGCAGAGGGTGCAGGGGTTGGTGAAGTTGCGGGAGTAGCGGGAGTAGCGGGAATTGCTGGGAGTGACGGAATGTCACTCAGTATCGGCACTTTCCTACAATTTAGTTCTATAGAAGGGCTTGAATAGACACTTTGAAAAATTGGTATGAGTCGAGCATCCTGGCTAGTGGCGGGGTCTTCGCCATCGTCCAAAATATTAAGCCTTTCCAAAAAACTATCAACAGAAGGTACAGAGGAAGTTGACATAGAAAGCGGGGAGTGCACACGTAATTCATCATCAAGGTCAGAATATTCACTATCGTCAGACGGTGCATTTTCAGCAGGCACAAGCGCTAAAATTCTACCACCACGAGTTTGAAACTTTTGCTGCCAACAAAAAAAAAAGCGCGCTTTAAAACCAAGTAAACCCAAAAAGCAACCTCAAACTGGCAATGTATACCGTGACATACAAACAAAATGGAGGGTGTTTCGTTACAAACTTGGCAGTGTATGTCACAGCATACATCATGTTAGTGACCAAATAGAACCATTTTATGCAATAGAAACTTCACAATTATTATCACACGCATCCCATTACACAATAAAGCATGCATTTAAGTCATTACACCTATCTTAGACTATGTAATATTCATAATAATAGTATAAATACTTTGGACAACGCAGTTGAAGTTCGCCGGATAGCCATTTTTTTTGAATAATGTCAAAATGGATGTTGCTAGATCTGTGTTTTATTTTTTCTACCGAATATAGTTAGTGTTTCAATATGAAAATGTTAATTTATCACACTCCAATAAATTTTGTTTTAACAAATCTATTTTTTAAAGTTCATGTATGACAGTACATACAATGCCAAATTAAGGGTTAAAAGTGCTTAATTCAAAAAATAATTAAATTAAAATGATTAGCGGTTTAAGAATAAATATTTTGATTTTACGCTTCAAAATGTTTCAAATATCTTGAAATTAATGAATTTGTATCAAATAACTTCTCCCGCTCTAGGCAGAGCGGGAGGGCGTGTCAGACTTTTACTGACTAAAACCCACCCGTGTTCCTTCAGTTGCCTGTGCCAGGGGCCACGGTATCTCTTTTGAACAACCCGCAACGATGGCAGAAAAATTCTAGTCTGAATGCATCATCGTCATCTGCCTAGGCTTTCCCCAACTATGTTGGCATCGGTTTCTAGTCTTACTGAATTACTTACTTCATTAAAATTAAGAGTATTAGAACAATATGTCAAAATTAAACTATATAATGTCAAGGATAAGAAAAACTTTAAATGTCAAGGGTTTATTTATTATAATGTCAAGAATTATTAAATAAAATGTAAAAAAATATATTCAATAAAATGCCATAGAAATGAAATTCCATTCAATTATTAGAAGCACAAAGGCGAGTCGTCGTCTAATTTAAATTTTGAATCTAATTTTTCATTTAAAATCTCGTTTGCTGAGTAGTAACACTTATGCAATAGGAAGTGAAATAATTTCTTTATAAATATCATGAAGTTAAGACTTTTAAAAATACTAGGTAATTTTTTTTATTAATACTTTAATTCTTTTGTTTTCTTTCGTTTAATTCTTTGTTGAGTGCGCGTTATAACGTGGTCGTGGGCGGAAATTTAAAAGCGTCTTCATATATTTCTATATTTTTTACTTCCCTGTCTTCTCATGACGACGTGGACGCCCACGACAATATCTTCATGTTAGAAACTATAAAAATACATAATGAAATCGTCTAGTTTATATTTCTTTATTACCATGTTAAATGTTCTCATCGCATTGACTACTCATTCATTAATATGACACACATGCTAGTTTATTAATACAAATACGATAATTTTTACAACCCACGATTGATATACATCCGACGAATTCGTGTTTAAAAAGTACATTGAGGTCAGTAGATCAGAGAATACCGGTTTATGGTTACGTAGCAGACTTCTAAGTCATCATAAAATACAACATTATCAAGCACCATTCTTAATTGTTTATTGATTGTTTAAATATTGATTTATTGAATTATTGTTTTATTCTGTGTACCTATCAATTTTCACAATCCCTCTGCTGCACCCGTAGCATGAGCACCATAGAAACGGATTTTGCCGACGGAAGGATAAACAAAATGACAGACGGAATAGAAAAAATTATGACAAATGAATGAGATTTTTTTAGAAATCTGTCTATAATCTCTCATTTTGTCTACAAAACCCATTTAAATGGTGGCCATGTTACGCGTCCTGGACATATTCCTCTTGCTATGGCCGGCACTTCGCCAATCACTATAGATATACTAATTGCATACAGCACCCTAATTACGTAGCACGCCAGTAAGAACCATAAATATTTTTTTCACTTCTCATGCTCTAGGCGATATAAAATCGCTTTTTATGTTCTAGTGCATAAAGTATTTTTTTTCTAAGACTAAGATCAGACCCAACAGCCACACGCACAATAAAACGTCGCAGATTAAAGTCATTATTTTATTTCATTTGCTTCTTCTTATTCTTTATTATGACTTCCGTCTTTTCTATCGTTAATTTAATAAGACCAGATAAAATAATTGTCATTTATTATTTAAAAACGCATAGAAACGTTTTTATGACTTGTCTGTATGAAGTACCCAAGTCGAATGACACCATTTTCAAAATAAAAAAAAAACTTTTAAAAAGTTTTTTTTTTGGCTGGAATTAGCTATTCTCTTCTTCAATTTTGCAATTTTTGAACAGTCAAAATACTGTTATATACTTTATGCCAGTTTAATTTTCTCGCAATCGAAGTGAAAAGCAGAGCGTAAAACTCGGGCATAAACGAGCCATTTTACCCCTCGACTTACTATCCACATATAAACATCTCGGGGTAAAATGGCTTATTTTATGCACTAGTTGTACAGAGGCCAGCACATCAAGCTACCCTAATCTGTCAGATTTTCCCAATTGAATATGAACCTTATTCCTTTGTGTTAAAGTTGAAAATCTATCAAAGAAATTTGACAGATTGGGGTAGGTTGACCTGCTGGCGTCTGTATAATCTACTAATATTTTACAACAAAATAATTAATTATTATTTTGCGACTGCATTAATTAATTAATTATTATTTTGCGGTCAGTGTCAGGTCTTGAACAAAATATGATTCGCGACCGTAACACGTATGTATTTACAGAATTATAATCATTAAAACTACTAATCAATACAGGCTCGCGAATCTTAATTCAATCAACATTAATCATGACATTGGTTTGCAAATTGCAAAAAAGTAAGAAAATTTGAATTTTCATTTCCCCTTAAAGCTTTCTTTCTCTTCTGCATGTCGATGGCACGACAGTTTATTAAATTTTCTTGGCCCAAAATTAAAGCTTTGAAAACATGATAATAATAAACTCCTCCTCAGGTAAAACCGTTTGTGGTCACTAGGCACCAAAACAACGATTATTTTATCTTCGTGAAGCTTTATTTAAAACTAGCAGTGCCCCGCGGTTTCACACTCGTCAATTTGAAGAAAAAACCTACTAAACTACTAAAATATATTCCACTACTTTAAGATTATTACTTAGTACGCACGACTACAGATCAAGCTATTAATAACTAGTATACGCTAGGGGCTAGCGATAGAAAAATGGGGACTAGAAAAAAAACTCAGTGTGCGGTGGGCAAAATAAGGTTGAGAATCTTTAAAACATTGTAACTCACTTTTTAATGAAAAATCATTTCAAGTCATAAAAACATATAAAATACATAAGTAAACAACATATTAGTCATACAGCAAAGTAGATAATCCCTTTTTACTTATATTTACAAAATTGGAAGACGCTAGGACTCTATAGGAACAAAGTGAGAATATGTTGAATGTTTCAATCGCTATCCTGAAAAGTAGTGAAAAATGAGTTACAATGTTTTAAATTGCAGGTGTCGAATAATAATAGCCTCCCCGACCGATTTCGGTCACGGTAGCCAATCTCAACGGAGATTTAGCCAGGTACGCAGGAGATAATAAAGTGCACATGTATGCGCGCAGACACAGGTGCACTCCCTCTTCCCTCACTCTCATAGTCCGATGAGACGGCAATCCGACACGACCGGAAAGAGATCAGGCGCAGGACCAACGGCTTAACGTGCTTTCCGAGGCACGGGGGTATCACACCGCCAACTTCCAAACTCCGCGCTGTTACTAAGAAATTCCTAATAGAAAAACTCAATAACACTTTGCCCGACCCGGGAATCGAACCTGGGACCCCACGCCCAACAGTCGCGCTTGCGACCACGGGACTAACGGGGCAATCTATGGTATAAAAGCTAACAGGAACATTAGTTAGCGCCTACAACAATAGAGGTTGTAATTTTACCGACGTTGGTAGTTATAATCAGTAAGCGTTAAAATGACTCTTTTCAGAGCGTACTGCACTTAGTTTTACACGAGCAGCCTGTGGGCTAGATGTACTCAAAAATCGTACCGTGCCCTCCGCGTGCAATACAGCAACGCGTTCAGGATGCTGTTGAAGCTGCCCCGCTAATGCAGCGCATCAGATATTTTTGCGGACGCACATGTGCATTGTTCTTTCCTACAGTGCGTAAGCTAGCGCTGTGCGTCCCTGGTGCAGCGTGGGGTGGGGTGATTGCGTAACACACTATTTGTAGCAATGGGTTTCATTTTGACAGTTCAACAACATTCATTGCGTTATTTACATTGTTGAGCAGACACATTTTTCGAACATATGGAGCAATGGATTAGAAATATGCTTCAAAATGATTGAAATTGAGAGAGTAATAGTGTGTTACGCAATTAGGGTGACGTCTCTAATTTCGAGCAGGCTGGATTGTCCGTACGTGAATCGCTGCTGCGCCATTTCCCGGGGAATGGTGCGGCCGCGGTGAAGCGTTGGAAATGCTACCTCTGTGTATATTGTACAGGAATTCGTTTTGTTTAGGATGTATATAAAATTTATCTTAATTACTAACAAAGGATAAGTTTTTTACTAACAAATGAATCATGGTTACTAAGTAAATAAAGTTGAATTGAATAATGCTCTAAGATCATTAGCACTTTCAAACCGTTCTTGTTAGCACTGAGTTGGTAATGAATGACCTGCTGACTTCATCTAAGCTCTTGATTTTCAGTGTTCTCGATACCTATTTTTGCCAAATAATTATGGTGATGTTAGATTAGTACTTAGTTGCCCAGTGGTACCAGCGACTTACAATACAAGTCGTAGGTCCTAGATACGAACCCAGATAGGCACTTTACTTTGTATAAATTATTTCATCACCACTGCTCTCAAAACGGTGAAGGAAAACATCGTGAGGAAACCGGCATAAAATATCCTACAATAAAAAAATTCAAAAACATACATGTGATATCTACCAACCCGCACTGGGCCCACGTAGGGCTGTGCCCCAAGAGTCTTCTTCTTAGCGTGTCGATAGCAATCTAAATAGATTCGGCCCAGAATTCGGCTACTTGTTTGGCGCCATCACCAGCGTCCATCAGTTCCTGTAACGTGCAGCTGATTGGACACGCAGGACACGATATTAAGTGTCCCGTCGCGATCGTTTGTGGAACAGCACCACATTTACACTCCAAGGCGGAGTCGTCTATGAATCTCCGCCTGAACAGGTTTTCCTTGCTTCTGCCAACCTGGGTCCGGAGTCTGCTTAAAGACTTCCAGGTTACCCAAGGTAACACATGTATCCCTAGAGTGGGGACATTACACAGGCGGATTATGTGTGTTTGTTTATGTGACGTTATTCTTATGACTCGGGGGAAACTATGCTAACTACAAATAACTACTTTAATCTTCCCGTTTCGCAGATGCGTTTGGTGATTTTTCTCTAGTTTTTGTACCAGATTTTGGATGTACCAATGTCTGTCTCTGCATTACCCAAAAGTTGACTGGTAAAAATGCCTAAGTCATTAAGTCCACCTTTAAACTTGTGTGGTTCATAAAAAAATAAGTGTGGGGCCGGGGGATACCCGGCAGGAATGAAGTTCAAAATGAAAATCCAAGATGGCGGCTGTCAAAATTTGAAAATATTTGCAGCAGCTCTCTTGGATTTTCATTGTGACCTCACTATCGGCTGTGCACCCTCGAAAATCATGAAAACGTTATCAATGACGAAAAATTAGAACGCTTTTTAGAAACTTCACGATTTCTCCCAGTTGACTCCTACTACAAGCTCCATTAAAGACCTTCGTTCCAATAAACCAACAGATACTAACAGTTTTATCCATTAGTAAGTGATAGGAAGTATCCTTTTCCTTTTTAAGAATAAGGATTCTTTCAGCAAAGATCCTTGTAACGAACAAAATAATAATTAGAAACATCCAAACCAAGATTCTCGCAAGTCATCTAACAGCGCTCGATTTGGGCCACGACGGGTGAAACCACGAAAGTGTCACACACATATAGCTAAGCTACAATTTACTCAGATGGGGAAATCTAGGCAGCTGGCAGACTCTCGCGTGCCTAGATTTTAAACACTGTCTTTTGAGCTTAGAGCTGACAGTGAAGGCAAGATGTACGGAGCTTTTTAGTGGTGGTTTGCGTTTTCTAAAACATTGTTTTGGTGTAACATGTTGTCTTGCTAAGTGTTGTACATTTCTGATGTTATGATCTTCCCATCACACAAAAACACAAAGCAATTTCATTGTAGCTTTTCGATCTCCTACAATAAAGCACACTCGTGCACTAACACAAATTTTGATTACTGCTCCCGCGGGGCAATTACGTAACACATTATCAATGGGAATCGGTTCCATTTTGACAGTTCAACAACATTCATCGCGTTATTACGTATTGAGCAAACAAGTTTTTCGAACTTATGAAGCAATGGATTAGCAATTTGCTTCAAAATGATTCAGATTCCGATTGATAGTGTGTTACGCAATTAGGGTGCTGACCTATTCTCCAAAAGACTACCTCGAATAAGAGCGTTTACGTCGTACGGCGTTTCATACAAAATTTCAAGCCCTTGTTTTTCGAAATAAATGAACCGATTTTAATGAAACTTTATATACGCTTAAGCAGGATACAAAGGTCTAAAAAGTTAGTACAGAACATTTTCGAAATGTTTTATTTAAAAAAAAAGGTAACTGGAAATCTGTTTCTATGGAAAATTATCATCGGTATAATTAGGCTGTAACACTATATTTCGAAAATGTTCTTAATTAACTTTTTAGACCTTTTGAAATGACCGATTGGAGAAGAGCCGGCAAGAAATTCGACGTTTACTCTTTTAAAAATAATTAGCTTTACAATTTTTTCAAATTACAGTGTTAACAGGTTTGAGAGGACAATTTAGGCCTGTTATTGTCTACAAGTACTTAACAAAATAGAAAATGGTCTACAAATCTACAGTCTACAAAGCCTGCAGTGTTCTCACATTCTCAAAATAAAAAATTATAAAAATAGAAACCTATATAAACCAATGACATTATTGTCATTACAACCGTAATGACTCTAAATTAATATCCTGCCCACAAAAGCCACTGAGCCACTGTTATTTAAAACAAAATTTATCAACGATTTTTTCTCTCTCTTCCACAGAATCAAGAAAACTCTTCGGCGGCTACCGAATAACCCCCACCTACTGCAAAGCATCGCGCGCCGCAAAATACAACAGAGGAAACACAATATGCATGTTCAACCATGAATGTTACCAGCGAGGGGGGGAAGTAGTGGGGGCTTGCATGGACGGATTCCTCTTTGGAGCCTGCTGCCAGCTCAAATCTGACAGCCAATCACACATCCCCAAAGGCCCTGGCATCGTCATGACGAGTTACCTAGACTATCCAGAAGCAACAGAAGTTGACGATTACGATGCAGATGAATTAAGTGCTTGGCATAACAGTTACAAACCTGTTGTTACACCTGGGTATAAGCCTGCAGATAAGACATCAGCTACAACGTTAAAACCAGAAGACTTGAGCACGGAAGGAGAACATGCCGAGATGATCTCTGAAGGTTTAACTCAGATTACGAATACGTTACTCAGCTCGCCTCCTAAAGATAATAATGGTGTTATATATATGAAGCCAAAACCTGATTATTATACGCATAGCAGTATTGATCATGGTGGGCCAGATACTATTCTAGTACATACTAATGGGTCTGTAGTTGATACGGTGGTCAGACCTTCGGATTTCAATATCCAACTGTCTTCCATGCAGACGAAGCCTACGGTACCTCCAAGTACCTCAACGACGGAGGCTCAAAAGACAGTATCAACTCATCGACCTATCAAACCGATCTTCAGGCCAAAGCCTGTCACGTCAACAGAGAATTACATCATAATTTCAACAGCGACAAAAGATACACAAAAACCCCCAGAGCTGTCGTCAATTAACAGTATTATTCAAATGCTTAATAACAGTACGCCAAGTATGAAGGACGATGTAACCCCATCTATTGATGTTATGGAAACAAAATCTTCACCAGCTCCGTCATACTCCTACACGTATCCAAGTTACTCATCCACCGGTCATTACGTCACTCTGAAACCTACATCACTGTCAACGTATTTGACAAGGAAACCAGCGCCAAGCAAAAAGCCGTCTTATGACTATACATATACGACTCCAAACAGCTTGCCACAGGATGATAAGCCGTCATCGTACTTCTCTTCACCGAGCCCTAGTCAGTCTACTAGTCAAGCTATTGATGCTTTCAATAGATATCCTACTGATCCCACTGATTTTGGTGACTTGTCTACCTTCAGTTATGTTAGTTCTACAACCACGCCAAGACCAACGACCCCTAAAAAGCCTCCATCTACCAGCTATGTTACTGGAGCTAGTCCCATTCGAAGACCAGCAGTTCCTCAAAATGTAGTAACCACCTATGATGCTGCTGACTCCGTTGACACATTCTCAAGTGTGACACCAACTGTCATAGTCCTAACTGATATCCACACAACAAAGACACCTCTAGATGCTGATGAACCTCAATTCGTTGAAATATCTCAAGAGCCCTTCAAGAAACCGATCAGCCAGATCACTGTTAACAACCATATTGCTGCTACCAATAACATTTACATGGGAAAACCAACATACCCATCTACTTCTTCACCTACAGTAGTTATTACGCCCAAACCTGGGTTAGTGACTACTCCTTATCCAATCAAAGCTTCAATAGGTACAAGGCCTGCTCCTATTTTGACAAGTCCTATTATGGAGTTTACTGAAGCACCAACGACGAATAAACCAGAAATGCAGACATCGCCTGATGATCTGATCAACTTCCCGCCTGTAAGGAACCCGATGCTAAATGCCTCAGGGTCAAATCCTTCTCTATACAATACCAGTATATCATTGTCTGATAATGAACTAGATATTCTTCATGACGTAGAATTCACAACACCAACATGGGAAATGGATGAAAAACTAAACGAAAAAATGAATGTATTCGTTAACAAAATCGTTGGAAACCTTCAAGGAACGTTCCAGGAATTACACGATATAGTAATATTAGGTAGAAAACCAAACGAAACAGCAATAAAAACGACCACGACAAAGCCGAAAAGGACCACAACAACCACGAAAAGGCCTTTTCTGACGACCACAAAAAAGCCACTGAGGTTGACCACCGCGAAGGTGACCACCCGAAGGCCGCCGGTGAAGACGACTAAGAAGCCAGTGCGGTTGACCACGCAGTATCGACGGCCAACCACAACGCAGCCGCCGACCACAACTAGTGCCACTACGAAAAAGCCGGTAAGCTAATTATATATAAAAAAATCTTTTTTTTCTTAACATTTCAGTTATCAGATGATTGAAAAATCAGCCCTTAGGGCTCTCACACATAAACACGATACGACGTCGCGTCGTACAACGATGCGGCGTCGTTTCACGATACGACGTCGCGTCGTGGAAATCTACGACACGACGTCGTAACGTGTCGATGCACGATACGACGTCGTGACGTTCACGAAACTCACGATGCAATCCTGCGGAGATGTTATCCGAAATTCTCTGTCTTTTCTTTCTTCGTCTTCTTATTAACAGCAGAAGCAGAATGCGTCTAGAGCGGTCCATTTTTCGGAATGAACTAAAACATCACCCCACTGTATCGACGGCATCGTGCCGTGTATCGTGCGTGGCACATTACGTTACGATGTCGCGTTTTTTTTACGATGCTCATCGTAGATTTCCACGACGCGACGTCGTATCGTGAAACGACGCCGCATCGTTGTACGGCGCAACGTCGTATCGTGTTTATGTGTGGGAGCCCTTAGGGCTGATTTGATTTAATTTTGAAAATTTGATAGTTATTTCATTGATTGTTTTTTCAAGGTCTTTATTACTACAAAGGATGTTAAAGTAGTGTTTACAAATGATCTTATTCTATTTGTATACAGATCGTGATTAATTTTAGTTACATAGGCTATATTTCGCCTTTACAAACATTAAAACATGTTTTTATTGACATATTTTTAGTTGACATGAATTGACTTATAATGTAGGTACTACATCGTATAACTACTAGGTATGTGCAAGTCTTAGTATGGACCCACATAATATTTAATGTTTAAGTTACAAAATGTACGGTTTATTATAATAAGTTATAATAAAATTAGTTAGGTAGCGGGTAGTTCGCGCAAAGTTCATATACACGGCCGGTCAAGCGGCGTCAGCTAGCAAGCGAGCTATCGTCATGATACGTCACGGAGGAAGTAGTGATGGGAAAGTCGGTATCGGTTGTACGTGCGAGCGTAAGACAACGTATTTAGTCTACTTTTACCAATTGCAGATATTAGTGTATTATGGTGTGAAGGGTTTTTATGCAAGTAAAATTTACGTGAAATTTTTAGTATGAAATCTTTTAAAAATGGGTACTTTATACGCATGTGTAATTTTTTAAGGTTAGTGCGAGATGGTGTGTTATACGATAATTTTAATGCTTTATTCTGGATCGTTTGGAGTTTAATATATTTGCTTTCTGCCAGGCTGGACCAGACAGGTGCTGCGTATGTTAAGCATGGTCTTACTAAAGTAGAGTAAATAAGCAATTTTGTTGAAGGACTGAGAATAGATTTTCGATTTAAAATAGGTTTTAATGAATTTAGGGCTTTTGCACCTTTCTTTATAGTTAGTTCAGTGTTTTTGTTCCAGTTAAGGGTCTTGTCTAATATTAAGCCTAAATATTTAACCGATACGCGCCATGTTATCTGGAAATCGTCGATTTTAACGACTTTGGTGGGTAGTGTGCGTTTTCTAGTAAACAGAATTCCTTCGGTTTTTGTGGAATTTAGTTTCAGTTTCCAGGTTCTGAAAAACTGGCTGAGTAGGTCCAATGAGTATTGTAGTCGTTCAGCGACTATATCCATGTCTTTGTCAGACGTGAATGTTGCTGTGTCATCAGCATAGATCGCAAGCTGTGTGTGCGCCTGTTTAGGTATATCGTTCAGATATAATATAAAGAGGTACGGCCCCACAAGCGAACCCTGAGGCACACCGGCTGGTATGGCTTTGGGGGCAGAATGCTTTTTGCCTACGTAGACAGAGAAAGATCGATCTAGTAAGTAATTTTGAATGAGTTTTACTAGACAAAGAGGTACTTCATGTTTGATTAACTTATGTAATAGTCCATTGTGCCAGACAGAATCAAAAGCCTTTTCAATGTCTAGTAAAATCATGCCTGTTGAAAGACCGCGGTTTAGCCCATGGGTAACGTGTTCAGCCACTCTGGCTAACTGTTGCGTGGTTGAGTGTGAGCTTCGAAATCCAAACTGTTCTGGGATTAAGATATGCGTAGTTGTTTTCGAGACGCGGGATAAGATAATAGATTCTAGTAGTTTTCCTATGCTTGGTAGTAAACTGATTGGTCTATAGCTAGATGGAATGGACTGATCTTTCCCAGGTTTCTTAATAGCTATGATTTTGGCGTGTTTAAATATCTTCGGGAAGTATGCAAGGCGTAAGCAACCATTAAACACTTTTGTCAAATAAACAATGGCTTTCTGAGGGAGATTTTTCAGCAAGCCATTTCCCAGGCCGTCAAAACCAGGCGCTTTGTTTGGTTTTAGTTTTCTCATAAGTTTTCGAATCTCATTCGGCCTAACAAGTGATGGGTAGGGATCCGACTGGTAACAGTCCAGCAGCCTAATGGAGTCTTTGACTGCCTCTTCAATGGTGGGATCACTGACCCAATGTTTAGTTAGATTCATGTTTTCTAAGAATGTATTGGCCAGTGCCTCACATTGTTCAAGTTCCGAGGAAGTGATAGTGTTATTCGATGTTGTTAGAGGGGGTATTGAAATAGGCTGATGATTTATTGACTTGACCACTCTCCACAAGTCCGAAGCAGGGTTGGTTATTTTAGCTAATTTACTGTTCCAGACAATGTCGTTTAGCGCTTGGATCTTAACGTTATTTCATTAAAAAAACTGTCAAATATAAATTTTATTCGTCTAATAAAAGTTATCTGGTGATGGAAAAATGAGCCCTTAGTCTAGGAAAAAATAAGGTGGGTACCTTATTGCTTATCTAAGTTACAAGTTTCATAGAAACAGGTGCGTCGTCTTTTAATCCCAATATTTTCAGGTGACGACCACAAAAAAGCCAAAGCCCACAAAGAAAGTGACGACGACCACACAAGCAGCCACCACGACCACGGAACTGGCAGATGAACTGACCACAGAGAACTATGTTGATCGGCCTATTGATTATAATGATAAGAATTGTGAGTATTTGAACTTTCACCAGTTACCCTATACAGGGTTACTTTTTAATGACCAGCCAAATTTAAGGATGTGGTACAGACCATCAAACTAAACAACTTTCTCCATGGGACCAATATCGTAATCGCGAAAAATTTATCAACTGTCCCATAGAAAACTTCAATACCTACTCGACCTACGACGATGGCCGAAATTTTATTCGCGATTACGATGTTGGTCCCTTGGAGAAAATTGTTTAGTTTGATGGTCTGTATCACATCCTTAAATTTGGCTGGTCATTGAAAAGTAACCCTGTATAACCTATATGTTTAACAGTAGTCCGTTAATATTCACTTAAGATTTATCTCATTTTATCAGGAGCGTTAGCTCTTCTCATTAGCTGATAAGATTAGACAGTCAGCAAGATTTGGTGAAAGTACAGTGCGGCAGGGACTTCGAGGTGCAACACCTGTTACAATGGATTCATCACATGACTCTTGATCTCATGTGATGAAATGTTTCGTCGGTTATGTTGGTTTCGTTGGTTATGTATTATAGTTTGCGCTTCGATATCATACCACCCTTTATAATTATTAGAGCAATCATGAGCATCGCCCAAAATGTCTCAGGCCATACAACATCACAGCAATTCTAACATCATGGAAGACACTATATTTGAATTAAGAATTTGCGATAATTTTCAAGTTAAGGAACAACAAACTGAATGACATACAAAGTTCAAATTTAATTCCAACCAAAACCTTATTTTTGTTACAAATAGTCACTCAAAAATCAACTTAGAATACACTTTACTAAAATAGTTAACTGATTAAGTGGCGATGGAATGTAAATTATCTGAGATTATGAACACTCCTATAGACACCATGAATCTATGATCATCATTTTGTTTTTCTTCCTTTCGGTTTATTTATGTTTTTGGAATTTTTAAATTACTTCTTCCCGATACCAATGCGTCTAATTATTCCATTCCATATTTCTAGTGTGTGGCATCCGTCCCCTCTCAAAGACGGGTCGTATCGTCGGCGGCAAGAGCGCTGCGTTCGGCGAGTGGCCTTGGCAGGTCCTGGTCCGGGAGTCCACCTGGCTCGGTCTCTTCACCAAGAACAAGTGTGGAGGCGTCCTTATCACCAATAAGTTTGTTACTACTGCTGCGCATTGTCAGCCTGGGTGAGTAAAATCGTACCCTTTTTTTTTTGTTTTCGGGGGGAAACCTTCAAAAGGCACCTGACTTTTGGAAAGGGAGGTCGTGGAGTGTGGGATTTTTACCTCACTTAAACCACCCCGGTGGTTTAAAAGACCAATTCCGGAAACCCCCGTGCAACGCCTGTAAGGCACATCCCTGGGGAGACTTTAAAGGGACCTCCCCTGAGCCTCGCTATGCACGGTAGCACGTGACCACTGTGCCACCATCTTCCCTGGGATCACTTGGTGGGCGGGCAGAGTCCCCACTGTAAGCACCCGTGATCCCAAGAGTAAAGACGTTTCTATAAAATCTTTAGATATGAAGATGGAGATGTGGTATACATTGTATAGATTACATTGTTATGAAAGTTAAAGATGAGTCTTACTCTAGCTTATCATAAGGTTGCTAATGCGACTGGACCTCAACAATGATACATGTGGATCGCTACATGTAAAATATTGGAATCGTATTTAATACACTTCTGTTTTTTCCAAGAAAACTTTCAAGCTTAGAAAGCGTCCTTAAAGAACACACCAACAGGGGGAATCGCTTTCATTTTGACAGTTCAATAACATTCATTGCGTTATTTATGTTGTTGAGCAAACATATTTTTCGAACATATGAAGCAATGGATTAGCAATATCCTTAAAAATGATTCAGATTGAGATTGATAGGGTGTTACGAAATTAAGGTGCAGTTCTCTGTTATTCTTCATTATTTGTCTTATACTTCTGGATATAATTGACTTCATAAAATTGAGGAGCGGTAATTCGGGGGTTTTAACAATTTCGCCTTATACATATGATAGAAGAAGAGAGTGGTGATTCGCCTGTAGAATTATTTCCTTAAAATTGCAAACAGCCAGTATCACTTTTTTTATTTCGCGCCGCACTATGTAGGTACCATTTTGTTGAAACTCAAATGTCTTCTCGACATCCGTGTGTCACTAACGGGATGCAGCAAAATACCAGCGTCAAGTCAGCGTCAGGATCGACCGTTATAGATGTTGAGGTGTCTATGGGTAAATTGACCCACATCATGACATCTTTTTAATCTTTGTTTTTTTTTTTCACCTTTTTTGATGTTTTTTTTTTTTTATTAATACCTGTATGGTGTCTTTTGTTGCACTGAATAAACGTTTCATCTATCTTTTTATTAAATAAAAACTATTTATTAAACTAATACTTTCTCTCTACCACTTCCAGCTTCCTAGCATCTCTAGTGGCAGTATTCGGCGAAAACGATATATCCGGAGACTTCGAACCAAAGAAGCCCGTATCACGAAACGTGAGGAAGATTATAGTTCACCGATCTTACGATGCAGCCACCTTCGAGAATGATCTCGCGCTGTTAGAACTGGAAGCACCTATCAAGTTTGATGCTCATATTGGTAAGTTAATTAGCTCAGAGGTTTTTGATGAACGCAGTTAAGAACTGCATGAGACTTACACAAAACAGGGAAGTGCGGCACAAAAGGCATTATAATAAGCATAATCAACCTACAACATTCCCACTGCAATTGCGACGTTTGCGCACAGGAAATTGCCAGCCTAACATTCTGTTTAAAAAAAAAAGGTTTAGGAGGCGTTCCTAAAATTATCTTCTATCGCTACCATAGAGAATATATCGCTACACATCAAAGTCACAGAGAATAAGACTTACCGGCGACTTGAAATTGAGGGGCCTCGGGGTATTAAGGGGTTTTACCAATTTTATTTAATGAAAGGTTTAATAAGATAGAGGTGATACAATTGCCTGTAGATTTTGTTTTCTTGATTCATAATTAGCCTATAATGTTTTCACTGCTGAAACACAGGCCTCTTCTTTGATCCTGATCCGATTTAAGAATAATATCTTAACAATATTTTCATTCTACTCTTCAAAAATGTTTCAAATATCTTGAAAACTATTGAATTTCGGCCATGCATATGAGGGGTTCAATTTGTTGCATTTTGGCCCCCCTATCAGCTCCTGACGGATATACGTCGAATTACAAGTAACCCTGTATATTATATTTTAGATTTTTGCGTCCCTTTGTATTTAAAAATGTTTATTCCTCAATTTTTCACAATAGCACCTAAAAGATAAAAGATGAAAAGGTAAAAGATATAAGATAATTTATTTGCTAAACATGCGTGTACATAAACTGACTAAGTAACCAGACATGCAAGGTATTAAGTGAGTAGATGTTGTGTACGTCCATGTTTTCCTACCACTGTTTGTCTCTGCATCACCCAAAGGTTTACTGGTAGAAAATGCCTAGATGGCATTATGTCCGGCTCTGTTCATTTGTGTGCTTAAAGGTAGTAATCAAGCAGGCATTCAATCGAAAAAGGGCGGACACCTTAGGAAGATTTTCATATTGAAAGATAATTATTAAGCCATTAAGGTACTGCTTATCGCCACCTTACTATAATATGAAAGCTGTTGGTCATTTCAGTGTATCTTGACCGTCCACGGATTAAAAACTATGCCAGTGCAGTAGCGTTTCCTCGGAGATAAAAAGGAATACTACACGTATCTGACGCGAAAACTGTGTTAAATTACTCTCTATTTTATAACTCCAGTACCAATCTGCATGCCACCTGACGAAGCTGACTTCACGGGTCGTGTAGCGACCGTCACGGGCTGGGGACGGCTCAAGTATGGAGGCTCAGTACCAGCTATTTTGCAGGAAGTACAGGTAAGAAATACATTGGTTAACTTTAGTTTAACTTTAATTTGTATTTAAATTCTGTTTCTTATGACACTGCAGGTAGATAAAAAGATGTGAAATGGGACTGTTCTTCAGAACTGTCTGCAATCATCTTATCGTACTTTATGCAGTTATATTTTCTATCATATCTTTGTATCGATGATTGTCACAACTTTTTCGTTTATTTTTTTTGAAGAGTGCACCGATTATATAAACGCTTACCATATCTTTTTTTTTTGTGAATGGGAATTCATCAAATGATGTTCCTTCCTTAGCCCTTTATGTTCCGGGGCAGCGGTAACCCTTTCGGACAATCCCGCTGCCATATATGCTTACCATATCCAATAATATGATTCCGCCCGGGAGGACGTAATTATTATAATTATCATGGAGTGATGGTCGGATCGAGTATTATTATATCATGGAACTGAGAAGCTCCATTGATTAGGATCATCAAAATATTCAAACGATAAACATCATATTTAAATACCACGTAGACTAGACAGCCTGAGTGAACCTAGACTGTAGAACCCCAGTCCGTTATTCTAATGGAAATAAAGAGACTTATATTATTTTCCAGGTGCCTGTAATAGAGAACAGTGCATGCCAAGACATGTTCCAGACAGCTGGCCACTCCAAGAAGATCCTCAGCTCATTCATCTGCGCGGGATATGCTAACGGACAGAAGGATTCTTGTGAGGTAAGTATTTTCCCTTTCTATAATACGACTGCTTGAAGTGATAGGTCTATAGCCTGTAAACAACTATAGGACTTATAGGGGATTGTCTCAGTTTGACCAAAAAACCTAAGAAGACAAAATTCCATACAAACGTTTGATTCAAAAACTAATTTTGTCTTCCTTTTCCAGGGTGACAGTGGCGGCCCCCTGGTCCTCCAACGTGAAGATGGAAAATGGCAGCTCGTTGGCACTGTCTCCCACGGCATCAAGTGCGCAGCCCCCTTCCTACCCGGAGTGTACATGAGGACCACCTTCTATAAACCATGGCTAAAGAGTATTACTGGTGTTCATTGAAATTAGAATGAATTTTGAAATTGGGAGGATGAAATTGCATCGTGAAATTGGATTTTGAATTTGTGTGTGATTGTGGATTTGTATGTGATTGTGACTATTGTGTGTGTAATTATTGTTGTATTGGTATACGAAATTAATCAAGTATGAGTATGTGCAGAAGAATGTTTATTATGAATTCTTACGATTTTTTTATTATTTCATCAAGAATTTTAAAAAAATAATCTAATTTATTTGTGTTTCTGTGAAATATAAAAAATAAACCATTTTTATGATTCTTTTGGAAACTTCTGTCTTATTCAGATTTGTGTAGGTATTATTTAAACATTATCATCCAATCATTTTAATTAGTAGGTAAGTATTTAAGACCATTGAGAAATATTTTGTTTCCGCGATTATAATTTATTAATCAAAAGATTGAAAAGTATTTTGTTTCCGCAATTATTATTAACTTGTTAAGTAGATATTAATCATCCTACTTTGCAAAGTAGTCGTTCTGTTTTTCTTTCAGACTTTTTAATAAATTGGAATTTGTATAAATGTTACAGCTCTCTATTGAAAAAATGTTTATATTAATTGTAATTCTGATATAATTAAATTATTTTAATATTGTTTTAGAATACAGTCAAGCCCTATTTTATTATTAAATATTAAATAAAATGTATATTTTTCAATACAGGGGTATTGTCAATTATATTAGGTACTTAAAAAATAAATATTTGATGTGACTTACGCCATTTCCAGTTTGGCGCCAAAAATCCACAAAATGGGGTTTAAAATTAAATAAATTTTGTATATTGTCTTAGTGTAATAATATTGTAAATTATTAAAGAAAATGCATTTATTTATTGTTATTTATAGATTTAATGTTAGCGTTTAAGACTGAATTGTAGAAATTATAAATTATTTGTTATAATTAATTTATATTATTAATTATAATGAGCTTTTTTTAGTTTGCTCAAGTAGCAAAGTACCTATTTGTTATTGATTACCATGATACGGGCAAAGAACGCTAATATATTTCATGCAAGTATTATTATTATTCTTGATATTATTTTAAGCTTAAGTAGTAAAATTATTGCAAATAAATATTAATTGAAAAACATTATTTCTATTTTAACATAACATTTATATTTTAAGTATAGCATATATTTTATTTATTTATTGAATTACTTACCTGTTGTGGAATAAGAGTTACCTATGTATAATATTTTTGAAAAATAGAGGATTCTCATCATTTTAAAGTTCCGTCTTTACTTTGATATTTTTGCTTATTTCTATTTACGAATAATGTAATTATTGTAATTGACCGACTTCAAAAAAGGAGGAGGTTCTCAATTATTTTATTAAAAGTTCAACTTTCTGCTTGGAGTGTGTGTCATCTCACGTATCACTGCATTTTTAATATACAATTATATTTAATTATATTAAGGCACCTTTTCCACCGCCGACAAAGAATCCACTAGCTATCAACTATTTTCTCGCTTCTATGATACATTAATAATTTTACAACATTATTATAATAGTGGAACGCTGATTTTTAAACGCCGGCGAGTTCTCGTTTGTCGAAATGACCAGAGCTAGCAAAGAGAGAATTGCTCAGAGCCGCTCGCTTGGCAAACAGAACACTCACTGAGAGAATCACGCTTGGTGCATACGCATACCACCGAATAATCGCTCGTCACCGCTAGTTGTTAGCTCTAGCACAAAATACAGAGAGTACAGAAGTCAATCACATGTATGTGCTTCACTTTTCATACCTACGCTCGGCAGTCGCGCTAGGGTTGTCAACTTTGACATATGCACAAAAAACTATCGTGGTAGTGGCACTCGTATCTACTTAGTTGTTTGATTTATTGTCGAAACAGGGGAAAAGGAAATATAAACCAATAATAACTAAAATATTTTAATTTTAATGTTATTGCTATTTTACAAATTTGTCACAAAGTCATGTTCGCTTTTACGGCGCGGGCCGGGGGCCGGGGCGCTTACCTACCTACCTAACTACTGTGTTACGTTAAAACGAACCATCGAAATACAAGCAAATACCTACTTACCTCTCTGAAACAACGGGTAGCTTAAAAAACGACAATTCACCGTTTAGTGATGAATTTAAACAACTGTCCACTGAACAGTTATAATAACATCTTTTTTTGTTGCTCCATTTTTGCACTTCACAGACGCGTGTCTCAAACGGCTGGCACTCGCGCTCGCACAGGTCCCAACCGGTCCGAGATATCGTGTGTGTGAGCGGTGTCTATGTGTGCGTTGCTCGAGCGCACTTTGTATGTAGATTGACTTCTGTACTCTCTGTATTTTGTGGCTCTAGGTACTCGCTTCTAGTTAATCGCAAGCGGTAGGACAGGTACCCAATTCTTCTAAATAACAACTACTACACCCAGTCAAAATCCACATTCCTTGCGAACTCTGCCCGTAACAACCACGTAATGTAGTAAAAATATTTTTTTTTAAATGCTCAAATAAAATAGGAAAATGTTAATACTGACGGTTATGTATTTATTAAACATTTTAAGTATTAGTGTGAAGTTTTATTTAGAGTTTATTTTACCGAAATACTAGAAAAAAATCCCCTTAGATGATCCTAGTGATCTTTTCGGATTTTTTTTTCTTAGCGGCACTGCCTACTGTTTGCTATGGGATTCTGGGTTCGATTCTCGGGGTAGGTTGCGGCGCCGCACCGCAAAAGATCTCGCCGCACTGGCGATCACACGGACAGTGCGGCGTCGCGTCGCAACGGCAGCATCGCGGCGACGAAAATAGTGCTGGCTTGCCCATCTCTACGACAGTCTGTACAAAATTAACAACTGTGCGCCCCTTCCCTCTGCCGCACAAACAACTAAGCCGATGCTGAGCTGTGTCGGTCGCGGCGCCGCGCCGCACTGCTTACGCCCCTCGCCGCCTCGTCTCAAGTTCGAGCGCACCGGAGAGCGCCGTGTGACGTACTACCATACATTTTTATATGAGCGGCACCGCTCAGGGGCCGAGTCGCAGCAGCACCGCACCTTGTGGAACGTCTCTTAATCTAGATTTGTGCTCAGTTGATGGTAACAGGCTCACCCCAAATTACATGGGAGTTGAACTTAACTGACGAAATGTGGGGGTACACCACTGCCTAACCTTCGAGGAATACAAACGTGATTAAAAAAACGTTACGTACGTTACGTCGTAAACGTTACTGAAACGTTTTTAAGTACAGAGGCCAGCACATCAAGCTACCCGAAACTGTCAAATTTTCCCAATCAACTTTGAACTTTTGTGCCTTAGCGATAAAGTTGAAAATCTATTGAATAAATTTGACAGATTGTAGTAGTTTGATGTGTTGGCGTCCGTACATAATAAAACCACATATTTCAATGCCTCATAACATATTTATTGCACATTAAAATTAAAATAAAACTAGAATACATTTTTTTTTATACATTTTGTGTCTACTTGCCTACAGCCTAATAGTACGTATATTACAGCAGGTATGTATTTAAGATATAAAGCTAATCGTTAGGGTTGGCAATACAACAATAAATTATACTTCGTATAACTAATAACGTTCCCAGTCTGCATACAAAAATTCAATCAAATATATCCAATAGTTTAGTCACTGGAGAATATTTTTCATTTTTAACATTTTCTACATAATGTATCTGTTAACAACCCAGCACCTACAGGTTAAGACATCTGCAGTTAAACATAACATGTTGTTGCCAGCTCGTTCAATAACCTTCGCCAAATTTGTCCTTAAAGTTTATTTCCCGATCCGAACTAATGCATATTACACCTTATGCTTGAGATATTAGTTATGCACGCGGAAGTTATTACTTAGGTAGGTACTACATAAGTTAATTTTTCTACAAACCTCAAAAAAAGGGGTGCTCGGCACACTGAATTATAGATTTTTTTCAGGTTTCGGCCATATGTTTGTTGGGTCAATAATACCGCGCTGTTTCCGCAATATTTAATGTGTGTTCTTTTTTGTTTAAACTTTTATGCTAGGTATTGAATGTGTTAGAAAAAATCAGTTTTTTAATTTCAACGTTAGGGTTTATTTGATAGTTCCTAAATACATTAGTTTTGTTAGTGTTTTCGTTTATTGTTGTATTGTCATCTCTAATTTGTATAATTATAATATAAGTATCAACATATTTTTAATTTCACTTGTAACTGTATAAAATTAAAATTTACATTGTATTAATGCGTGAACATATAAATAATTATTATTAGAGATCTTTTTTACCCGACTATGGCAAAGCCAAAGGAGGGTTATGATTTTAACAGACTATGTTTGTATTATTCATCTGTTCCCTCATAACTTCCAAACTATAGTATTTTGACAAACGAATACGAAAACTGAAAAAAAAATCGACACCGAAACCTATTCTATTTACTGTTTATGAAAAAAGAAGCAAAAAAATCATAGGGCATCAAAAAATTCGTCCGCATCGCTGTCAACAGGAACAGTGCCCAAAAGGCTGGCAGCATTGCCACGTTGTATGACGATGCTAATTCAAGTGACAAGGGGGCTGGCCTTTAATTTCTTGGCCAAAGTTAATTAAAAATATTTAAACTTAATAAATTCAAAACAATTAAGAAACAAACTAATATAGAAAATGATAAAATTTTATTCTAATGATCCCATACACTTTTGGGGCTAACGATATAAAATATCCAAGTTGAAGACAATACAACAATAAAATAAATATTTCCTTTAGACACTGATAGTACTAATTCATTGGAGTATTTGAAACTAACAAATAAATCCTAACATGTATAGAAATCGAAAACGTATTTTCGGGATGCATGAAGAAGCCTCCTCGTGTAGCACAGTTAGTTCCGCTAGTTACTCAACTGAACCGAGCGCTCGGCGCATCCTGGACAGTCACACCCAACATCTTATTCGGCTGGCCTATTCTTCCCTTGCGGTGGTAGGGCTAACGCCCACCGGAGTCCAGCGTCAAGCAGCCTGCTGTGTTTCGTCGATGCGTGGGAGTTCCAGTGCCTCAGGCATTTTCTAGGCACGCTCGTTTCATCATAGACCTCATCCATTGTTTTCCATCAGGCGTGATTGAAAACAAGAGCGGGCCCATTCAACAATTTTTTTTTAAACAAACAAAATGTTTTATTATAATCCCCTGACCGTTTTCGGTCACGGTGGCCAATCTCAACGGTGATATTAGAGCCTTGTTCGCAGAAAATATTATAGTGCACAAGTGTGTGCTCAAACACAGGTGCACTCTGTTCCTTTACTCACATAGTCCGATGGGACGGCAATCCGACACGACTGGAGAGAGATCAGGCGCAGGACCAACGGCTTTACGTGCTTTCTGAGGCACGGGGGTATCACACCACCAACTTCCAAACTTCGGGATGCTAGTGAGGAAATCCTAATAGAAAAACCCAACAACACTTTGCCTGACCCAGGAATCGAACCCAGGATCCCATACACAGCAGTCGCGCTTGCGACCACGAGACCAACGAGGCAGTTAACTAGCTATACTTTCTAAACCATTGGATACATTTCGTTGATTTATTGTATGAAGAATAGGAACGTCATTCATTACATAAACAAAGTTTAATTTACTGTCGTATTGTCATCTCCACTTTGTATATTTATAAATCTCAATATAACATTAATTAATATATTTATAATATTGATTTGAACATGGATATAATATTTTCTACCGCGTTTTTTAAAGCGAGTCCTTACATTTTTATTGATATTGCACAGCAGTTTATTTGATAATTTAAATACTAAACTCTCAGATACATAAATAGTTTTATTTGATATAAACTAAGACATCTTCCTTCATTCTTTTAATATTTTTGTTAAAACTATCATTTTTAATGTCATAGATATGCATTATTATAAGTATCTTTTCAAATTCTAGGAATTAATTTCAAATATTTTCTACATACATAATATCGAAAAATCTTGCGTTTGTCTTATCAAGTTTAAGTTATAAAATATATAAGCATTTTTTTTAAATGAACTAATATTTATCTACTGATTTTCATTATATTATTATAATCTAAATTAATTTATAATACAAGCGAAAGTCGAGATTTATAAACTATGTTTTAGCTAAAATTATTTACGTTTTTCAGATAATATTATTTCACTGAATTTAACCTCAATATATTTTTCCTTTTTTTTTTCTTATATTAACTTATAATAACTAATAACGGTGTATAATATTTTACAAAACAATAATTATTTAATATAACAAGCAAAGTATTGTGCAATAACTTAAAATACACTTATCCAACACCATTTTAGGAAATTAAACATTTGACAATCATATACACAAAACAAAAAAAATATTTTGACAACAATCTAAGTTGCCCAAAGCATTTTACCAGCTTTTTATTAAAGCCAAACTGCCATTAAGTATGAGTTTTCTAAAAAGTTTAACGTTCAATTACATTCACATCTAATTTTGCCAAGTTGAATTAGAACATCCTAACCACTGACCTATAATAAACATGTATGCTGGACTTCTAAGTTCTACTGCATCGATGACAAAATGAAGACATTTGATTTTCGCCATTTTGGCGCTGACAGCAACGTGAGCGTCCGTCGAACTAATATTTTTGATAGCAAGTTTTACAAGATGCGCTTACTCTCATGATACAAATGGTTTAAATATCTCGTAGTTAACACAAGTTACACAAAAAAGTCTTATTCCACGATTTAGACCTAAATCGACAGAAACGTACTTAAACAAACCGACGGCCATTTTCGGCAATGTGTCAATTCTCCAGCTCGAGCGCTTTGAATCGGCACAAAAAAAAAACAACTGTCATTTCGTTTAGTATATTTAGCCCAGCGTACTTGTACAAGGTCAGTGATCCTAACTCAAATAACATTTATTTTGAGGATTCAAAATTACATTTCTTTTCAAATACAAGTACAGAAAAATGAGTAATTATCTATATATACTAGCTGACCCCACAAACGTCGTTTTGCAAGAAAAAAGTAGAAAGTAACCGATTCTCAGACCTACCCGATATGCACACAAAATTTAATATAGATCGGTCCAGCCGTTTCGGGGGAGTATGGTAACTAACACTGTGACACGAGAATTTTATATATTAGATTATTCATTTTAATCATAGGAGTTATTATAATATAACGCCAATCTTCAATTAAAAAATCAATCAAATATTTTTCAGGCCTGCAGCGTCATCTTACTTAGAAATCTTCCCCTTATAATGCAAGCATTTTTTACAAATAGCGTCAGCTTTATCCTTAATAGTTTGAGTATGAGTAGACATAGCCCTGTCTGCTTCGGGCTTAGGATCCTCTCCTTCAAAGGGACCTTCACTAAACTGTTGGATCAACTTCTTAATATAGCTGCCAGGACCCCTAATCGTCAGTTTAGTATTACAATCTTCAGTTTTCTCTACATTATTCTTATAGTCGCTCAACATTTGCAAACCGTCTTGGAAATTTTCAAACGCTTGAGTAATTTTATCGCCAATATTTATTTTCTCTTCCGTTTCACTGAAATTGGATTTAGAACTAGACATTTCTTCAGCTACGTCTTTAGAACCAGTGGGTGTAATAATAATTTCATTATTTTTAACATCGATAGTGAATGAAGCGTCATCTAGTACGAGCCCGGAGAGTGAGACGTCGACGGATTTCGACCTGTATTGCCTAGATGGCGCTAGTGGGACCTGGAGTTGATTCGTGTCTGTGTTTTCTTGCTTGTTGGTGCCAATAGATGTCACTGGTGATGATGAGAGTGATGACTTGTCTCCCGGGCTTGATCCTGGAGTTTAATTAACTTTGTAAAGGAAAGAGAATTTTTGTTTTAATTATTTATGGTTAGAAAGTAATTAATAGTCAAAATATTAGGGAGTATTTAGTTGGTTATTTAGTTTCTGAATTTCAAAGTTAGTTTATACCGTCACCAAAATATGTTGGTTGAGTTACCTCTTATTTATAGCATTTTTTCTTCAGTATTTACTCCTAAAAACAGATTTACTTATTATTAGAAATGTTTTTTACGATCATGGATCCGGTAATATCCCGTAATAAACGGTCTAAAAGTTAGGGACTTTTGGCACTTGTGCCAGTTTTTCTACCAACTGGGGTTATTTGCGAGCTGTAAGATGCACAGTGTAGACCAACACAGCTAGGATTTGCATACACACAAGCGGCGCGCGTCAACGACAGAGGTAAAGTGCCGCTCGTGTATATGAGCAACGTACTCAAACACACGTGCCGCACGTTGCCGACGGCAGCCGCCAACGCGTCGACGGCTGCCGTCGCCTCTACCATTGACGCGGGCCGTTCATGTTCATGCACATTAAGGTGTAACAGTTGCTTCTAACAGACTATGGTCATAATAATGTAGGTATACCGGAACTGCAGTCACAAAGTCAGACATTGCAAACTAATCTACCCACCATTTGACATAGTATCCTCCCTCTCCTCCTCACAGCACTGCGGCAGACTCTGTTCCACCATCATACCCTGCACCATATCCATGCAGGAGTCCAGAGAGAACTTCTTGCCACACATCTTGATGCCTCGGATGCGGCGACGCATTTCTGTTAGTGAGTTAGTGGTGAGTGAGTGTGGGGTGCATGGTGTGGTTAGTTGACTATGGTTTTACAATATGACTGTGATGAAGATGGAAGCGATGAGGATGTTCAACTCAGAAGTGATATGACTTTTGCAATATGGTTATGAACTTGAAAGTAACCATGATGATCAACTCAGGGTTGACATTTCCAATAATAAAAGTATATACACATTAGAGTACAGTTTTATTTTATGAAAGAGACATCATGTATGCAGGACAACTAAAAGTTGGCCTTGGTAAAATTTTACAAATAGATGTCCTAAAGTAAAAGAACAGAAGGGTTGTTCTCGTAATTTAAAACGTTTAAAATCTAGTAGCAGTCACATCTCGGCGACAAACAGATGTCAAAAACTTGCCAAAATGTAGTGAAATTAGAGGTATTATTGACAGATTGAGACTGAGATCAGACTGTGAACGTTCTTAAAATTACGAGAATTGACCCTGTGAACTGTATTGTATAACGTAAAAGCTCCTATTAACCCCCCTAAAATGTGTACTCTATTAACGATCTAATTTTTAAATCGCTCACATTAGACATATTATAGGGTTCCAGAAAAGTCATACCTTAATAATTAGTTACGTATTTTTGTTGGACAACAAAAAGAGTAAAGTTTGTGAATTTTAATAGCCAGTGAAAGAAATAACTTGAAAGTAAGTGGGACGCGCCCGAAGCGGACGCACGTTTCATAGTGTCGCGTCTCCAGCCACGTAAGTACACCTAAATATTACTTAAAGAAAATAACACACTAAAAATGGATTTGTCTTTTTTCTATCACATTACAACTGTAACGTATATATTCGTTTTCTAAACTAACTCTTAATATAATACTTTTTATTGTTTTTTGTGTTATAAAATTATGTTTTAATTTAAGGCGGTAATAGAATCCAAATTTCAAAACTTGATTCTAATAACGACCCATGGCGTTGTTAAATTTTGAGAATATTTAGTATTTTAAAATAACTAATATCTAGAAGCTACCTCATTTGATTTTATTTTTGTCTTGTTCAATTCTTATAATTATTTTACTTCGTTAGATCTATTAACGACAAAACTATTTCTTAAAGTTTTTGTGTAAAACTCGATTCAACGTTAGACAATATCCCTAGTATTATAATGATATTATACTGTAAATAACCTTTATTATCTGAATTAAAGACTAACTGACATTAAAAGAAATAATATAGCAATGATATCGAATTTACCAGTATTCCATAAAGCGGATATTTTATCTGTTTATTATTAATTTTATTGGTCGCTAATAGAATATTGTTACCTTCATACTTGATTCTATTACCGACTCACAGCTGTGACGATATTTTTGGTAATATTACAGTACACACAAAAAAATAAAAATAAAAAAAGGCTTATTTCTTGCATACGTTTTAAGAGATTTTGTCACAGGACATATTATTATTAATGTAAAATTATATTTTCTATCCAGTTTCATTCATGGCTTCATGGCATTGGCTGTATTTCATATGTTTTCAAATCAAATAAAAATGGCGGGACGGAATGGGGGCCATGTAACTTTTTAAAGCTTCTTTCGAAGAATTAAATTCTATATCTCTTTAAAGATTGTGTTCTTTTATAGAATCATGGAGCTGCAGAAGCGCAAGCAGTACGCCTCTGCTCAAAAGTAAACATTTAATTAGAAGCTGTAAAAGTAAACATTTAATTATTTGAAGACTGTTTTCTGAGACTGATTATATTTTTTATTAATTAAAATAACAAAAAATAATTGCTCTAAGCGTTGCTATAAATAATTATGTTCATATTGTAATAATGTTGATCTCATAACTATTGTTATTATATAATAAATACCTTAAAAACGATTTTTTATTTTATTTAATAGTATAGAAGAAGTGACATCTTTGTAGCGGTCGGTAAAAGAAGTAGAAAAATCGGTAATAGAATCTTGCCGCATACTATGGGTCGGTAATAGAATCAACTACTCTTTTGGATTAAATAATTATTTAGTAATTATTGTGTTATTGCATATTGAATTTTAGTACTGAATTGGAAAGAATACTTCGTTGAGATTAATTATAAATTATAACATATTTCCTAACATATCTATTTTTTTAAAGTGAATCCTAAGACAGCTAAAACTGGCGGTAATAGGAGCATTTACGTTATTAACTTTGTAGGTAAAGCACATACACAATGTGTGAATCGGAAGAAAGATAAAAGCATGAATAAAATACTCTCGGTAACTGAATTGATGTGACCAATGATACATATGATAAATCTAGCACCCAAACCAAATCTCTGAACAGTATCTGAAGTCAAGTCTCATATTATAGCTATATTGGTTAAGTACAATAACATGGTAAGTCCACATTCGTCTAATTCACGCGACTTAAGATTTGACAAAAGATTTAAAAGGCTTTCAGAAACCGCCAAACACGTAAATAGACTCACCAGGACTATCCTTCGGCTCCATCTTCAACTGCGCGAAGGTTTGCGCGCAGGAGGTGAGCACCTGTTCATAATCGCAGATAGCAGCGTGAGTGCCGTTCACTATCTTAGGACTCATGGGACTGTTGGCTAAGAGGAGGCTGGTGCCGAACGTAGCGTTCAGCTCGCGAGTTTCTGAAACATTATATTCGTGGTGAATGACATAATCACAAGAATGTCAGAGGCGAAAAGCAAAGGTCAAAAAGACTTACGCTGATACTATAGAACTGGCAGTGATAGCAGAAATATTTAAGAGGGAGGTTTAACGTACTAATTTAATCATTACAATTTATAAAAAAATGTTATGCCCATGTGACCACGGGCATTGCATTTTTAACGAATTGCAGGACACGGAAACAATAAACCAATACGCAAAACATCATGTACATAACAATTACCCAATTTAGCAAAGGAATAATTACTTGATTTGTGAGGTACATACAATTACATCAGAACGAACGAGATGAAATTCAAACTTCCATACCTACTGATATTATAAATACCATTTCTGTCTTTCTTTAAGCTCACCCGAATTGTACATGCATGCAAAGCACGAGTTTCGTCTCCAGTTTTAGTGTTGATTTCATCTATCAATGTTAAGAAACGGAATCAAAGATTGTTGAGTCTTTAATATAAACTCAGATTCCGGCTTAAATCTTTGTCTACTGCGATAAGCCTTTAGAGTTTAAGTTACAAACAAATCAGTTAAAAAATTACCTTTGAGCGAGATCCTGGGTTTCTTGGGCACCACAATGTTGCCATCCTCAGAGCCGAACACGTCCACCAATATCTCCTTCGCTACTGTCTTAATCTCATTCCAATCATCTGAAATTAATTAATATCATAATAAGCTGCTGTTCAATCACTAGATAATAATTCCATGAGAGTATCAGGTTTAAGCGTTTGACAAAATATTGCACTATAGGAAAAATTAAGATTTATTGAAACTACATAAAAACACTTTCAAACCCAGGTTTGAGTAAAAATACTTTCGATTTTTTAACCAGTGAGCCTCATGTTAGACATTCTAAAGCTCTGGAACATACAGGGTGTCCCTGGAAGTATGGATCAAATCAAATAGGGGCGTAGTCAAAGTCATTTCCAAACTTTTTGATCCTGAGAATGTTGGTGAATTTTTTTACGGTTCAAAAGTTATGACCAACTTTTGTTATTTTCAATCACTTTGCATAGTGCTCAAAGAACAAAATCATTTAAAAAAAAACTACCAGGAACATTTAAGTTTTTTAGACAGCCCTGATAGTTTTTTTTTCTTTGAGCACTATGCGAAACGATTGAAAAAAATTGGTCACAACTTTTGAACCGTAAAATAATTCTCAATTATCAATCATTCTCAGGATCAAAAAGCTTGGAAATGACCTTGCCCACGCCCCTATTCGATTTGATCCATACTTTCAGGGACACCCTGTAATTATACAGGATGGATCGCGATGAAGTTGGATCAGAAATGCCCTGGCATGTAACGAAACCAAAGATGAATATAATTACTTAGTTCTAAAAATGTTCTAGTGAAGCTAGACCTTCTTACCCAAGATATCTTGGTTAGTAGTCCTAGACGAGGTGATGGTGAACCTGATGACGTAGATACCCTTAAAGCAGGCTGGAACAGCGTGGATGTAGCCGCGCCCGTTCAAGCGCTTTAGCAGCCGCTCAGTCAAAGCGTTGTCGCCTTTGAGACGGAAGGCTACCATTCCTGGAATATTGAATAAGGATTTTTATATATATAATTATGACTCTTAGGGGGGCCCGTAGCTAAATGATTACAGCAGCACAGGTCGATCGATCAGGTTAAGCTATGCTTGTCGCGGTTAGTCTGTGGATGGGTGACCATTTTTACATACCGAGATCTTTTCGTGCCTCGGAAAGCACGTTAAGCCGTTGGTCCCGGCTGTCATTCGTAGATCTTTGACAGTCGTTACGGGTAGTCAGAGTCCCGAAAGTCTGACAGCCAGTCTTACCAAGGGGTATCGTATTACCCAGTAACTGGGTTGTGGAGGTCAGATAGGCAGTCGCTCCATATAAAATACTGGTATTCGGTTGCATCCGGCTAGACTGGAAGCCGACCCCAACATAGTTGGGAAAAGGCTAGGCAGATGATGGGATATATGACTCTTAATCTATGCACGCGGGCTATAAAAAATGGACAAGAGCTGGTCATAATATTTGGCAGTTACTAATTGTATCCAGTAGTAAAATAAAAAAACGAATGTTAAGGGACTTTTCTTATTTAACGTAATTCTGGCAGACACGACACCGATTCATCAATCGCCACGTGTCTGATAAATCATTTCAGGTATTTGGAGCTACTTATTTGTCCAGATGAGGAATGGTAAATCGAGCGCAAAGCTTGATTTCTTTTTGGCAAACGACCAAAAAAAATTCAAACTAAATGCATACCTACTCAAAAAGAAAAGGCAAACCTAAATTCCTTGGCTGAGGTATCTCAAATCGTTGATCAGCCAGCACGAGAGCTTCAAACTTCTGCGCCAGACGAACTCCCTGAAAACATACAATTAAAAACACATAGGATACGAGAAATAAAGTAAACGAGTCTTATGAATAACAAACAAATTAAAATATGCAAATGTGTAGCTTCAATGAACTATAGTGGTGAAGCTGAAAAAGGATGAAGACGCAATTTTTTTCCTGGTGTTAAAGTATTTTTAATTAGAACCTGGAGTAGTAGCTGTTGTATAATTTTTTTCCGAACAAGATTTTATTACAGGCCAACAATAGGTATTCAATTTGGCGACTTGAGAAAGAGAAAGACAATCTGGAGTAGTGTGTTTGCAATGCTGGTAGGTATCACCAGTAATTAAAGTGGCTATGAGTCGAATATTGCCTCATCGGTTATTCAAACAGAATTGATAGGTAATGGGTTATATGTATTTGCATAGAACCATTGATGGCTTGCCATTCCATTGAATTTAGGTACCAAATTATATTCACGATAAGACATGTAACACGACTGTGTGATATGTCTTTTTACACCCGTTATTATGTACAGACGCCAGCACATCAAGCTACTACAATCTGTCAAATTTGTTTAATAGATTTTCAACTTTATCGATAAAGCATAAGGTTCAAAGTTGATTGGGAAAATTTTACAGTTTCGGATAGCTTGATGTGCTTGCGCCTGTACCTATGTTTTTTTAATGAATCTTTTCAGCTTACCTCACGAATATGCTTCTGAATTCCAGAAACACCATAGTTACGGAGCACGAACCATAACTTCAGCGCCCTGAAGCGACGACTCAGCGGTATTTGCCAATGCTGCAAATGAAAGCAGATAAAGTAATAGAAGAAAAGTATTGTAAAAAGGAATAAATGTTACTTGGTTTTCAAGAATAATAGCAGTTGCCATGTTCATTCATAGTCTTTCAAATTCTGCCCTCTCACTGTCGCCTTCGCTCTTTCACCATCACCAAGCTAGAAATAATTGGCGCTAATACAAAAGGCTCAAATATCTTTAAAGTAAGACACAGCACTGTGATCATAAAATCTTAGATTCAGCAAAATCTCATCACCAGAATTCCCACCATCACCAAAACCCACCACCTAATAAAACTCTTACTAGTAGCTCTTTCTTATTGGGGTCTTCGAGTTGAATATTTTCACCACATCCCGATGATATTTTGTTATAACCGTGAAGGTTTCCATCACCATCATCATCGTATAAATCATCATTTACATCATTATCTTTGTGATCACCATTTGGTAAATTTACAACAATATCGCCTTTTGTGTGATCACCGTTTGATAAACTTCCATTGATGTCTTTTCCAATCTTTGGTTTATCTTTCTTTACAATTGCGTCTCCGTCATCACCATTTATTTTGTTATCACCGTTGATTATAATTTTCGGGTGATCAGTACCTTTCAGGATATTGTTTATCTTTCTCATTTTCTTCTTTATGTATGTTTGTTTGTCTCCAACCTAATTTAAAATGTCAGTTAAGTTTAGCTCCCTTATTATTGTCGAAAGAAATATAAAATAAAATTTGATTATATTAATTCATAATCACTTTGGACACTGAAAAACAATTAAAGATATAAAAAAATAATCTTACCATGTAATCAATAGCTTTTCCTGAAATAAAAGAACAAAAATCAATACATGATGCTTTTCACAGTTGCCAATCTCAAAATGAAAAAAAAAGTGCTTAAAAATATTCACCTGAATTCTCATGCCTGAGGTAAATAGGGTTCACGTTGAAGGTCCTGTGAAGAGCCGTGCTATCTTTTACCCTGAAAAGTTAATAAGTTTTTAATGGAAACATCAGAGACTCGAATGAGTTTATAATAAAAGCAGTGGAGCAAATATCTCATTCTTGTTCCTCGTGTCGCTGGCACGACTGTACTTTATATCTTGTTGGCTCAAAACTTTGTCACATTCACGGCATGTCAGTGGCAGCGCAGAAATCACTTTGACTGCATGTCTTGGGAGGAGCCTCCTCGAGTGACGTTAGAATTTGGTACCCGATCCCCCAAAACGTTACTAGTGTTAATATTTTCACTATGATGACACGTACCGGTCTTTCTTAAGACTCATCCGAAACGGCACTTCCCCGGAACTTGCCAGCCCAGCCCAGCCCAACTCCAACCCTTTGTGTTATTTGAATCAATATCTCATTGAGGCTACGAATAATAAAAGTCAAGAAATGTAAGTCAAGATGAAAACTAGCACCACGCAAATGTTTACCGCAGTAGGCGTTGCCGATAAGGCTACCGCGCACAAAACCAATCACGGCGCTTGCCGGAATACAACGCTTTACGCGAGCGCAGCTGATTGGCTTATTTGTATGTGTGTTCTTTCGTTCGAATACTGGAGGTATTTTGTCAATGTAGTGAAGTTTGGAGCCAAATTTCTCGTTGATTTTGTTCATAGTTACGCTTCCAACTTTTTATTATTCGTAGTATTGAGGCGAATAATCTGAACTTTGGCCAAAAGTATCTCTTCAGTTAAATCTCCATAGTATCCATCATACTATTAATTCATTCTTACCACATCGCAGTACAATCGAAGTTGACCATCAACCATTTGGAGGGGTTGAAAGCGAAAGAATCCGCCATCTCCACGCCATCCAGCCAGTGTCTGTAAATATAGACAATATTAGTAGCTTTATCCATTTGTGTCCCCAGTAGCAGAGAACGCGGGGGAGACCCAGAACCAGATAGACAGATATTATTTCCTCATGATCTTTCATGAGTCATCATTATGGAGCAGTGGTGTCCCAATAATAACGGCCCCGACTTGAAGGGAACTTAATGATCCAACACACACGCCACCACCAGCGAGACATTTGAGTGTGCTTCTTATCGCGTCTTAAGACTAGACTATTTCTTTTTAAGGGTGTCGTTAAAGCTGACTGATTGGTAATGTAACTGAACAACGAAAATGAGGATTATAACCGTGTTTTTGGTTCTGGTTCTACAAAGTTGTGGGTCGTGGGTTCCAATCGCTTTAATTTGTATAAATAACTTCCTCACCACAGCTCTCAAAATGGTGAAGGAAAACATTTTGAGAAAACCGGTCATATTCTAAAACCAAAAATTCAAAGACATGGTCACATCGATTTTTTGGTTCTAGTAAATGCTGTGTGAACGTCAATCCATCAACCCACACTGAGCCCACGTGGTAGATTACGGCCCACTCCCCCTCACAGAGAGGAGACCTGTGTCCCAGCAGTGGGAACGTTATAGGCTGTTCATGTATACCATAAGTTGAAGCAACAAGAAAATTTGCAACGTCTGGACAGTGTTTAGACGACGCAAGTCGACGCAGTCATTTGTTGCTTAAATTATATTGTATGTCACAGGCAAGGATAGTGTAAAGGGGCTTCACTGGGGCCGTATTACGAAGTGTAAATGCCATCATATATAGCTCCGTCTCTCTTACACCGTCATAATACGGCACCTGCCACGTTGTTGATGATTGAATAGTTTTTTACCTGTACTCGGGGCATGTAAACGCGCTGCCAGCATAGGCAGCGTCCACATGAAGCCAGGCACCGTGTTTCTCGCAGACGGCTCCGATCTCACGGAGATTGTCGAAAGCTACCGATCCTGTAGTACCCAGGGTTGCGCATACCTAAAGAAAAGGTTGAAGTTAGTAACACATTTGGTATATACTCGTAGAGATATGAGGAACAGGGTGTAAAGTTCACTCAACCTGTCTAAGCAAACTCTGCTTGCGAGATGCAGGATTTCGTGACGTCAGTATGATGCGTTGTTCGTATGTGCCGTTATAGATACCGCTACAGGTAAAACATAACATCAGGTTGGTTTTCCTCAAAGGGTTGCAGAGGTTGCCTCTAGTTGGTGCACCCACTTTTCGCCAGTTATAAGTCCCATGTAATAGGCGGCGAGCTTACTTCCAGAGAATGTGTCATGCTCACTTAAATGTCTCACTGATTGTGGCGCATGTGTTGGATCATTCGGTTCACTACAAAATGTTTGAGCTGGATGGTGCTGATCCATGCGTCATGTTCGTGAACGGGCGCTGTCGGTTGACACTGGACATCTCTTAGTTGCCAGGGCTTATTTTTTTAATCTTATATTTTGAATTGTTTATTCACAAAATTGTTCTCACATATAGTAGCAACATGTAATGTCTTGATTTAAAAGAGTGTCCTTGGAGTTTCTTGCCCGTTCTTCTCCAAGAGATCTACGATTTGGAATGGGCCACTAGCTTCAACTTTCTGACTAACTGACCGACTAGTTAATTTTGACAATTCAAAAGTGCCTGCACTCAAGGGCCCATCTGCTTCACCAGCCATCGGTCCTTCGACAAACATGGCCAGCCCACTGTCACTTCAGTTTGCTCACTCTGCAAGCTATGTTGATAACTCCGGTTCTTTTCTGGACAATTTCATTCCTGATTTTATTTTTCAAAGAGACTCCGAGCATAGCTCGCGCTCACGTATTGGCAAGCGTACTATAGGACATCCCCCAGCTAGATTGACGGGCGACCTAAAGAAAGTGGCTGGAATGGACTGGATGAGGAAGGCGGAGGACAGGGTGTTGTGGCACAGCCTGAAAGAGGCCTATGTCCAGCAGTGGACTGCGATAGGCTGAGTTGATTGCTTGAAAAGTGCCTGTAAATGGTTTAATTGATATAAATGCTTTGAGTTTGAGTTTGCCATCAACTGGGCACAAATCCAGATACCGGGCTGTAACTGAGAAATTCTTAGTGAAAAAACCCAATAACACTGCCGTACCTGGGATTCAAATCCAGGTCCTCACGCTCTTGCAACCACTACACTAATAGTGCAGTCAGCACCCACGGTACACTAAATCAACTTCTTAACATCAAAATCAAAGTCATTTATGTAAATTAAACTGAGAATTAGCACTTTCTTAACGTCAAAATTACGTAACACAGGACCCCAAAATCGCGCCCCCTTCACTATAGGGATTCCTTAATTATTAGGTACCCTACCTAACTCCTCTGTATATTTACAAACACAACTACACCGTGATACCGGTGACTAGGTAACAAGGTAACGCGTATAAAATCACGATGCACTTAAGATGCGATTCGCATGGAAGCAGGTAAAGCCGGGGAGGTTTATTAAAATTTGATCGAAACTGAAGAGTATGTGTGTAATTAGTTGTTAAAGATGCCGCCGGGAGCGGCTGAAAGCGACAGTCTGTCTTATATAATCTGACTGCATTACGGCAAAGACAGGGTTGTGTTTTTAGCACCATTTTATATGAGGTCAGGTGCATAAAATATCATAAAAGAAATAAAAAATCAGCTGTTTCATACATTTTGGTCAAGTAGGTATTTAACTTTTGTATTAGACAGCTGATTTTTTTCGTGATTTCAGAGTTGGTCCCATAGTGTTGTAGTGTTGTTCAGTTTGATGGTCTTAAGCACCTCTTAAAGTTTGTAGAGTTGATTTTGAAACACCTTATATATACCTAACTAGCTTCTGTCCGCGACTTCGTCCGCGTAAATTTTTTTTTTTCCCCGACCCACCCCGTCGCAACGTGTCGCGGCCTGCGCTATTACTTCGTTTTCGCTTGGCGAAAACTTCAGACTTTTTTTCTTTTTGCTCAACTCCTAAGGGTCCTAGCGTCAAGTTTAATAGAATATAGCCTTCCTCAAGAACTGGGCTATCAAACGCAAAAATATTTTTATATATGCGACTAATACTTCCAGAGATTTAGAGCTTTCAAATCGTGTTTCAAACAAACTCTTCAGCTTTATTATTAGTATTATTTTAAAACTATGATATATCTCCTACGATATACATTGGAATCAAATGATGTCAGAGGCAATTTGGTTCAAAATTAAATACATGTGATGAATAACGTATTTATTTGGATAAGGATTAATACCATGTTTATAAAAACACCTTCGCAAATAATACATTATTTTAGAACAAATTTGGTTAGCATAAAAGAGGTTATAGTGAGCTAACCTTAAAAGATAGACATATGCTGTCGCAGACTTTTTTTTAAAGCTTTTAAAGGGAAACAATTCTGTCATATATAATTTTTGCGAAACTTTAACCGTTTACGCAGCGCACGCAGCGGAAGCTCTCAAAAGGAAAAAAATCCCCCGATTTTGAAACATTCTTCATTGGTGCTCCGCTCCTATTGGATTTAGCGTGATGATATATAGCCTATAGCCTTCCTCGATGAATGGGCTATCTAACACTGAAAGAGTTTTTCAAATCGGACCATAAGTTCCTGAGATTAGCGCGTTCAAACAAACAAACAAACAAACAAACTCTTCAGCTTTATAATATTAGTATAGATATGTTTGTTATCATTTTTATTATTTTTTTATTGCTAAATGTCCCGCTCTTGACCTCGATCACGCCTGATGGAAAGCGATGGATGAGGTCTATGATGGAAAGAGCGTGGCCAGAAGATTCCTGTTCACTTTTGATTTCAAGGCAGACGGGCTAAATGTGGGAGGGAACACAGCAGAGAGTTCCACACTGGCTGTGCTCATAATAAACGTGGAGGAGAAGTGCTGAGTACGACTCGTTGACAATAGACATTCTATCCATAGTGGGCGGAATGTACAATCTTACGTTTAGATTGAAACTTTAAAATGAGAATAAATTTTGAATTTTTGACAGCTTTTTGACAGTTTTTCCATGCTAGAACTGTCAGACGGCAATTTTATTCCACGGATAAAATATATTTGACTTTGGTAAAATCAGCCCTTAGTAGTTAAGAAATTGTAGCCCAAATCGATTTATTAAAAGTAAGTACATGCCTTCTATATAAAAAAAAACATGATAAATTACTGTATTTCTGTAAATAGGTTTGTACAAACACTTTTACACGTTAATCTTATTTTTAAATCTATGTGAGGTCGGCGTTTCCTATCTGACTACTCTGAGAAAAAAGTCCGAAACAAACTCAGGTCGCAGTCTTCTTCAAAGTTCAGACATAATCTTGGTCATATCATGTGAAGACCATGTATACAGGGTGTCCCTGGAAGTATGGATCAAATCGAATAGGGGCGTGGGCAAGGTCATTTCCAAACTTTTTGATCCTGAGAATGTTGGTGTCAATATGAAAACTCACTTTACACGTAATCAATATTTTATGTCAAATGCAAACCGATTTAATTTCAAAGTAACATTTCCATTTCTACAATAGAATATCGCTTTCAGCCAACATTTACACAAGGGAAATTACAATAGAAGATTCTACAATGTTATTGAAATTAATGCTCGACAAGATTATTAAGAAGGTTTTAAAACAAACTCAAGACACTACAAATTGTTGTACTCACAACTGGGCTGTGGTACAAGTTACAAGATGATGCTTTACTATATATCCCGGCCGTCGAGAGTATGCGTCCCTGACGCCTGTCAGTGCGACAATTCAGTAACTAAGAAGCACCAAATTCGCAAAACAACGCGAACGCGCGTTTCGTTTGTACGAAACTGACAGATGTCAAGAACGCTTTCTCTCGTCAGCTACAAGTCTTCAAGAGTCTCAAGGAAAAATATAACTAGGCAGGAAATATTTATCCTGAATTTTAAAACCAAAAGAGCATAAGAAACTTTATGTTAAATCATCATCATCATTCTCTTGGCCTTATCACAATTTATTTGGGATCGACGGAACTTGTATTTTTCTTCCATACTTTTCTATTTGTCGTCATCTCCGTAGTCACCCCCTTTCTAACCACATCATTCTTCCCACGACTTTATACAAAATTTCAAAATTCAAAATCAATTTCTATTTCTGTCTTTTGTAATTTTGACGTTCGAAAAGTGCTGATACTCAGCGTATTTGAATAAATGACTTTTGATTTTGATTTTTTTGATTTTGATTAATTTTCATTATTCCAATATTAATAAAATAACCTCACTACTTAACATTAGTTAAGCACCTCCGAAAAGCAATCACCACTACAGTTTACAGTGCATTCGCAATTTGATATATGAAGTTTAAACTCTTTTCTAATTTCAAACAAAACACTGTCACAAAAATAAAATGTCAACAGAACAAACTTCACTTTTTCGCCAAATCGCTTTCGCTCATAACAAACACCGCACTTTAAAGTCCTAAGCAGCTTCCGTACAATCTGTGGGATATCACAAATTGGTCCCACCGCGGCCGATAGGACTTAAAAATGGTCCCAACTAATCTTCAAATAATGAATGTTTTCATGTAAAAGGATTCTGTAATATTTCTTACGTCTCCAAGGAGTTGGCTTAGTTATTATGTAAATTAGAGAAAAGATGAATAAATATTGGAATAATAATAATCTTGAAGGACGTAGTTTTATTACTCTGTAATTGGTCCGAAGATTCTTGCTGTCGTTTTAATAAATGCCACTATTGAAGATTGTTCTTCCAATTATTGCTAGACACAGGCCTCCTCTCTTTGAGAAGGAGTGGACTGTAATCACGCGGGCCAAGTGCGGGTTGGTAGATGTCACATGTCTTTGAATTTTTGATTCTAGGACATGCCGGTTTCCTCACGATGTTTTCCTTCACCGTTTTGAGAGCAGCGATGATGAAATAATGTAAAGCTGGGTTCGAACCTAGACTAGAAGTCATCAGTTACCACTGGGTCACTTCACTTTTACTAAAGACTAATTTCACCAAGCTCTTTTAGAATATTAGGTAAATGACATGGTAAACATTTTGACGGACTGTTTTTTATAGTAAGTCAAATAGCTTTAAGGGACATATTTTAATAACTAACAGAGTTTAGTGAAATCAACTCTTAGTTTGATAAGTTTCTAATATTTTTTTACGGATTTTTTTAACGATATTTGTTTGCAGCACAATACTAAATATAATTTTAAGCTCTTTGATCAGAGGGGCAATTCTCGTAATTTTTAAGAACGTTCACAGTCAGAGGGGCAATTCTTGTAATTTTTAAGAACGTTCACAGGCAGATCTCAGTCTCAATCTGTCAAAAATACTTAAAATTTATCTACATTTTGACAAGTTTTTGACATTTGTTTGTCGCCGAGATGAGACTGCGACTAGATTTTGAACGTTTTAAATTACGAGAACTGGCCTACTGGTCTCAGTCTTAATCTGTCAAAAATACCTCAAATTTCCCTACATTTTGACAAGTTTTTGACATTTGTTTGTCGCCGAGATGAGACTGCGACTAGATTTTGAACGTTTTAAATTATGAGAATTGGCCTAGTCTTCTTAAAAATCAAATACCTATACCAAATTGAAACGCTGATCCTAAAAGATTATTTTCGAATGTGACATTCAAATCATTACAGAATGAACAGCGTAGGTATAGCGAAATGCATCACACAGCATTTTTTAATAAAAAATAAAATCCTTGAAAGAAGAAAGAAAGAAAATACATCTATTTTAGCACAGACTAAAAGACACAAAATACTATCTGATGTATTTTGTGTCTTTTAGTCTGTGCTAAAATAGATGTATTTTCTTTTCTATACAGGCTGGCCAAAAAGTCGTGGATCAAACGAAATAGGGAGATAAAGGAGGTCATTTCCAACGCTTTTAAAGTGAGAAATAATTTTTGGTAACGCTTCAAAATTTTTGAAAAAATATTAATTGCTCTTGAAATTTGGTACACAGAGCCGCAACAGATCTTTTGTACTGCTGATACATTATCTAGTAATAATACAACACCGTTTGTTTTATTGTTTTATATCACATTTTTTTTTTATTAGTCTAATTGTAAAAAAACTCGGTAGATAGATAGATAGATAGATTTATTTTTTCGGTATACAGACATATTCGTAACTTTTAGGGCAATTGAATAATGGTCGTGCTGTAAATTACTGTATATTATATCAGATAAAAATCAAATGAAACAAGTGTAAAATCCTTCTTCGTTTCACAAAGCGAGTCACTTTCGAGCCGGTAGTTATTTTTTGCAATGTTTGAAATATTATGAAACTCGGCAGACGGAATGTCGTCGCTCCAGCCTGGAGACCGAATAACTCACTAAAACAAGCTTACAGGAGGACAGCATTTCAAGCTTGGATAGCAGACCAGCAGTTCCTGGCTTAGCATATGTTAGAACTGAACCTTAATTGCGTAAAACACTTTCAATATTGAAAAAAACTCATAACCATCATGCTAAGTGCTGTGTTATGGCAAAATTAAATATTAATAGTCTATCAAATGACTTGAAAAAGTTACTGGCAATGTTTGTGTTGACTTTCCTACCAGTAGTGATTAATAAAAAAATTATCTAAGGAAGCATGGTACAGTAGGAAGGGGGCCTAAACTCAGCAGCTGGAGGAACAAGGTTGCCAATGAAGATGAGCATATTATACATATGATTTTAAGAGCTACTATTGTATCATCATCATCATCATCATCATCAGCCGGAAGACGTCCACTGCTGAACAAAGGCCTCCCCCTTAGACCACCACACCGAACGACAATCCGACACTTGTATCCATCGGTTGCTCGCGACTCTCACGATGTTGTTGATCCACCTAGTGGGAGGCCTGCCTACGCTGCGTCTTACGGTTCGTGGTCACCACTCAAGAACTTTTCTTTCCCATCGGGTATCAGTTTTACGAGCGATGTGGCCTGCCCATATGCTACTATTGTACAGAATCAATTATTTTCTAACTGAACAGACAGCTGTGCTGCTGGGGAGTTTATTGCGCCAGTTCTTCTTCCCAGCGAAAGCACTAGGAAGTAAGTGGTGAAGGGCGGACGTTTTGGGGGTCTGTCTTGTGTAATTTTTTCGATCGAAAAGTGCTGATTCTAAGCCTAATTTGAATAGAAGAAAGAAAAGAAAGAAAAATCGTATATTATAAATAAAAAAAAATGAATATGACTTTTGATTTTGTAAGGATGCCTATGGCATTAAGTCCGCCTCTATACATGTATGTGCTTGAAGTATTAAATAAATAAATAAATAAGGATAGCAAGGTAGAAGATACAATTGTTCTGGTTATAATAATCTGTTAGGATATATGTAAAGATATAAGAGACTTACCCAAAAGGGGACCAGTCCCTTCTCCTTGTCGCTGGCGATGGCCTTCTCCAGTTGATCACCTCGCATACTCTGTTGCTCATCAGATTCAATATACCGCATTCGGACCAGACCTAGACAAAAAAATTAAAGCTTAAAACAAAAACGAACATGAAAGCAAAGAAAAAAATACTGTACCGACGCCAAATAAATTGAGATATTAGTAGGAGGCTAATAATAATGATGATTTACTTAATAAAGTCTATTCGAAAGCTGATCGGTTACAATTTTGCTTAGTACTAGCCTATAATGTTCCTACTGCTGAGACACAGGCCTCCTCTTTGTGAGAGGGAGTGGACTACAATCCACCACACAGACCCAGTGTGGGTTGGTGGATCATATGTCTTCGAATTTTCAGTTCTAAGAGAAGCCGGATCGCTAAAGACAGTTATGACCCAATAAATGTGGAACACATTATGGAATATATTGAAGCCAATTTGAATCATTACTATCGGCTAATAAATAAGCCGAAAATGAAGATTTCACAATTTTTTTTAAAATCGATTTAGATAATAGTTCCAATAAGTTTTTCTAATGAAGCTAAGCTTGTTTACTCACACAAGTACTGTGGGAAGGAAAAGGGAAGAATGATATATATGAAAGAGAAGGGAGCGAATGATAGCGTGATTGTTAACAGGGGAGAATGAAAAAAAAATAAAAAAAATTCATTGTTAATCGTACGCAAAATACGCGGATTGACGTGGAGTTGCAGACACCAGCCCCTATTACCCGTATTACCTACCAGGGGAGAATGGAAGAAAATAAAAATAAAAAAATTACAAGCCTACAAGGGCACATAAGAAACGTCAGAAGCTAGGCGCACGGTTCCAATTGGTCGTTTCCTATGGAGAAGAACCAACAAGAAACTCCACTGTTACTCTTTTAAAAATAATTGGCTTTTACAATGTTATCAAATTACAGTAGTTATGGGAGGACAGCGTAGGCCTGTCAACAAGAGTACATGATAAAATAAAAAAAAATGGTCTACAGATCTAAAGTCTACAGGGCCAACAAAGTCCTCACATTTACAAAAGAAGAATCAAAAGTATTGCGCCGACCCTAAATAACATTGAACAAGGAATGGAAGATGATTATAACTATACTATTGAAGTTAACAACATAGTGATTAGTATATTACTTACCAATAAGCCCAGCTTTCTCCACCGAGGAATGAGCCTGGTCAGAACAGTAGCAGATGAGGTGCCCCAGCAGCTCGGCTGACTGCACCTCAGGGTTTAGCTTCGACAGCTCCATCAGGGCTCTAGTGCGAGCTGCTAGTAAGCTGACGAGGGTAGCTTCACTTGCTGTTGTCTGATGGAGGAGAAGTAATAGGCTAGTTTCCACCATCAATAAATTTAAAATCTCTTTAGTCCTTCAGTTAGAGTATTGGAAAACAATGGACACGTATTTTTTTTTTATATAAATCAATGAATATTGACAAAGATAAAATGCATCAAAACTCGGCAGTTAGCTCGTGGCGTTAGAACGCATTAAAAATTATACCAAGTTGTGACGTATTGAAAATTTTAAAACCGTCGTATCTTCGTCAATTTTGGTTTACATAACAAAAGTAAAAATACAGGTCAAATATTTTTTTAATAATCTAACTGACGGACTGATTAGATTGTTTCAGTTGACAAGCCTATTATAAAGAGACTTCTGGTTTTGAAAAAAATAAGTATATATAACAAAAAAAATCATATAGCGCTCTCGGCAGGTTTTGCCCAATTATATCCTCCGATACTATAATAATGTTAATAATACATGGGGCTCGTGACATAACATCAAGTGCACCTGTACATAAGAATAACGTAGTTCTGATTTATCTTACCTGTATAACTCCACCGCCTGGACTATCATTCTTCTCGTTGAGAAAACAATCTGGCAGGCCTAGCAGCTTGCCCAGCCAGTTCATGGCTATTGTCTCCAGCTCCGTGCCAGCAGGGGATGAAGCCTGAACAAAAAAAAATGTGTAGATTGTTAAACTTAACAGCCATGCGACTGAAAAGTGCTGATAGTTTGGCAAATAGGCCAACGGTTAACACTAAAAAGATTGTTGATACATTATTATTATCAGCCATTTCTGTCCCACAGCAGGGCAAAGGCCTCCCTTCCCTCCTTCCACTTATCCCTATCCAGTGCTGTTATGCGCCAATCCTTGTGGAAAAAGTCCGCCATCTCATTATGGGCCTGCCGCGTTGTCGTTTGCTGCTGTTTAGGACCCTTTGTATGGTTTAGCCCATAGCTCCTCCGGCATGCGACATATGTGACCAGTCCAGTTCCATTTTAGCTTGGCAGCCGCGTGACATACATCGGCAGTTTGAGTTTTAGAACGCAGTATCGAGTTCCTTATACGATCAGTAAGTATAACTCCAAGGATACTGCGCTCCATTGCTCGCTGACAGACCCCGAGTGCGGATTTTTGACGATTGGTTAGTGTAGGTGTAGGTGAGGGTAGGAAGATTGCACATGTGCATGAGTTTTCTCTTCTGTGAGAGAGGAAGAGTTCCTTTCATCATTTGCTTCATCGACCAATAGCTCTTCCAGGCGTTCTCGGTGCGTCGAGCAACTTCTTTATCGTGTCTTGCCTGGAAGGAGACTATTTGGCCGAGGTATATATACTCATGGACATATTCAATCCTCACACCTCCAATTCCTATGTTACGCTTGGTGCTGTTGGTTATCACCTTACCAGCAAGAAATCTCTCATAATATATTATGCAATGTCGTCCTTTAAACAAGACGTTAGGTCTGAAATAGATACATGTATGTATTGTAAATTACACCATTTGCGTCCCGCTAAATATATACACTTCTTGTTCACAATCAAAGTTACACCCTACATATTTTAATGCCTTTGTAACTGATCGGAATAAAGTTTACTTATTCATTCTTTTCTTTATTTATTCTTTATTTTTTGTGCAGTCTGTGGGTCAGGTCCACGCTGAGGGCATACAACGCCCGGCGTGTCCAGTATAATAATCTATTCAGAATGCTGTTGGGTCTATCTTGCTTATGTAGCGCTTTCGGGTTGTTCACCAAGGCCAAGGTTGATGGTTTTCATGTCATATACGGAAACGGTGCGCCTCTATTCTCGGCAGAATACGTGCTAGCTCCCACAGCATCCTGAGTGTACAGTCAACAGCAAAAGTAGATGATGAAAATCAGAAATGTAATACTAATGAACGGAGTTCGCGTCAGAACTATGTGGAGTCGAAGTAGTAAATGTTTGGTATAATTTACAATCACATACTTTTGAATCACTTCGACGCCATACAGTTCTGACGTAAACTCCGTTCATTAGTATTGAATTTCTGATTTTCATCATCTACTTTTGCTGTTGACTGTACTGTGTGATAGGTGGGACAGCCCCATGCTGGCTCACTGGATACGGCTGCACACATAGGTATCAGTAGTTTCAATTTTGTATATAGTGTGGTTTTTAGTACCGTTAGGTTAAGACTTTTACTAATATCATATGGACTTTGTAATTTGATCTGAAATAAATATTTATTCAACCTAATAAGAACTGCTAAAAACTTACCCAAGTAAAGCAAAGTACGTTGAGAGCGCTGGATAACATTTCTCCCATGATGGAGGGGTAAGACGTCAGAGCTGGGAAGTACGCGTGCATGTGGGGGCTCTGCCAGTGGACCAGCTGTAGAAGAAGTATTTGTTAAGACACAAGAATACACACAAACATAAGAAGTGTAAGTAACTTTTCCTATGTGACCGTTCACTGAATGAAAACGGAGTAATTGTCAGGATGGTTCCTGAATTATGAGATAGAAACATTTTTTCAGGCTACATGATCTCACTATCAGCCTTTGGTCCTGCGCCTGCTCTCTCGCCAGTCGTGTCGGATTGCCGTCCCATCGGACTATGAGAGTGAGGGAAGTGGGAGTGCACTTGTATCTGCGCGCACACTTCCGCGCCGAAGGTTAGTCTCCGTTGAGATTGGCCACTGTGGCTGAAATATGGTCTGGAGGACTTTATTTATTTATATCAGCCTTTGACTTAATTATGTCGCCACTTCTACCATCACCATCGCAACTACTGTCTTTTTTCTTCTGATTTTTAATCGTTTAAAAATCTCTCTAGCATAATCACTTATTTCAGTAGGTAGTTTTTTTTTTCAGTTAATAGGGTTCCGTACTCAAAAGGTGCTAAGGGGCCCTATTAGTAAGCCTCCACTGTCCGTCCATCCATCCATCTGTCCGTCCATCTGTCCGTCAGCGTGCTATATCTCATGAACCGTAATAGATAAACAGTTGAAATTTTCACGCACTTTCTTTCTTTCAGCTGCAATTACTTAGTCACAGACACTGAATTACCAATATGTTTTTATTTTTAACCGACTTCAATAAATGAGGAGGTTTCAATTCGGATGTTTATATTTTTTTACTTAATCGATATTATGAATTTATGACAATGACAAAATTAGAACACGAACACGAACTTCAATTCGTTCGTGGTGCGTGTTCTGACACATCATCTCGAGAAGTTCCTCAAGGAAGAGTTCTAGCCGAAGGCTATTGTGCCCGGCCAGTTTCGTGGCCGGCTACATGACATCAGTCAGCGAAACACGACGCAGACACTTCGTGTGTGTTAGTTAGTTTTTTAGTTTCATTATAATGGTGTATATATTTATAGTATTTTTAAGTTATATTAATATTGTATTGTATGTGTTTAAATGGGCTTTGATGCCTGAAATAAATAGATAAATAAATAGCATAGCAACATAACTGTGGACTGTGACAGGCTTAGTTGAGAAAACTGTTAAAAATACAAAGCTTTTGTACTTATTAAAAGGACTCACCCCGGGCATAATATGCTCATCAACATCCTTAAAGATGTCATCCCACTGTTCAGGAGTCTGCGGCGCTTCATTGGGCAGCAATTTGTGCAGATACCCTGGCTGGACGCTCGGGTACACGCGCCGGTCGCGAATGTTCTCCAGGTAGTCAGCTATGTAGTCTACCATCTCCTTGGCTAGATTGGAGAAAAATAAGAACAAGTTCAGTTATGTTGCGAAGCAAAAACAATTAACATCTTCATGCATTCCTGGGGGATGTCACATCTAATCATCATCCGCCTAGCTTTTTCCCAACTATGTCGGGGTCGGCTTCCAGTCTAACTGGATGTAGCTGAATACCAGTATTTTACATGGAGCGACTGCCTACCTGACCTCCACAACCCAGTTACTGGGTAATACGATACTCCTTGGTAAGACTGGTTGTCAGAATTTCGCCTTCTGACTACCCGTAACCACTGACTGAAAACACACCAACTGTATGACAGCTGGGACCAACTGCTTAACGTGCTTTCCGAGGCACGGAGGGATCTGAGTATGTAAAGATGGTCACGGATGGTGGTGGATGGTGGTGGTGGGATGGTGGTGGTGGTATTTTCTTTCTTTCTTTTTCTTTTCACCCATCCACAGACCAACCGCGGCGAGCGTAGCTTAACCTGATCAATCGACCTGTGCGGCTGTTATTATTTAGCCACGGGTTTTTTCACATCTAATACTATACAGGGTTACATTTAAATGACCAGCCAAATTTAAGGATGTGGTACAGACCATCAAACTAAACAACTTTCTCCATGGGACCAACATCGTAATGGCGAATAAAAATTCAGTCGTCCCAGACGTTTAGGTCGAGTAGGTATTGAAGTTTTCTATGGGACAGTTGATAAATTTTTCGCGATTACGATATTGGTCCCATGGAGAAAGTTGTTTAGTTTGATGGTCTGTACCACATCCTTAAATTTGGCTGGTCATTGAAAAGTAACCCTGTATTAATAACAACCATTTAGTTTGTTTGTTTGAACGCGATAATCACTGGTATGGTCTAATCCGACTGGAAGCAGTCGGATTTGAAAAATTATTTTTGCATTTGATAACCCAAGTCTTGTGGAAGGCTTTAGGCTACTTACTTGACATTCCGCTATGACCCCAAAGGAGACGAAAAAAAAGAAAAAAAGCCAGTACTTAAAGCGAAAAAAAGTAGGAAATAGTCCGCGCAGGTAATACAATGGGGTGGGTCGGAGGAACAAACATTTTCACGCGGACGAAGTCGCGGACAGAAGCTAGTAGGTACATAAATAATTTAGCTAAACCAAAACACGTGTGTTTATTCTATAGGCTACGTACGCACTGGCAGATCTGAGATCGATCATTCGAAGAATCGATTTGTTGAAACACAAAAATCGATTTTTTAGATCGATTTATAATACTGAATCGATCCAGTGAATCGATATTTGAACTTTGGAAATCGACGTTCGATTTTTCTATTTTGAAAAGAACTATAAAACTATTTACAATTAGTTGAATCTGTACTACGCAAACACTACTAACTTTCCACTTAATTACCCAAAGATTACTAAATGGCTTGGTGACTAATAGGAAAAAAATGAAACGTAATAAAAATCAAAACCGTCGAAACTATAGATCAAAACGGTTTTTAATATGAGTTTCTTAAATAATGGTCCCGATTCTGTTGTTCACAAACTAAATTAAATTTAAGTTCAGTGCATCTTTTTCTTTCTATTTCATTATGAAAAGGACAGAAGATAAATATCAGTTTAGTTCTGTCAAATTAGATAATCCATATTAGAAATATGGCTTCTAAAAATACGTCAATTTACGTCAAGTGCTGAGTAATTTGACAGAACTAAACTAATATTTATCTTCTGTCCTTTTCTTAATGAAATAGAAAGAAAAAGATGCACTGAACTTAAATTTAGTTTAGTTTGTGAACAACAGAATCGGGGCCAATATCAAACTTTCCGACAAACAATATCAATTACTTCGGAATAATTTGATAATTTAGATTTTAATGGTTAGTTTCGTTTAATATTAACTCATTTGTTTGCATGCCCAGCGATGTTTAAGTTCCATTACTAACTGCCTTTCTGTTTTAACAGCTTAGAATAGCACACTCTAAATGTAACTTTTAATATGTTGTGGAAAATTTCGTAAAAAAAATTGTGTATTTATAAATTAGTATAAATGATTTTAATAACTGTTTATTTTCCCGAATGAATAAAATAAAATAAGTTTTATGAACACAAAGCTTTGTAAAAAAGAACCCAGGAAGATTTAAAAAAAGTATTCCTCAGAACCCTATCAGCGAGTACAAAGAAGTCTTTGATTGAAGGGCACCGGACAATCGGACACTTGTGCCCGTCCAACACTCTTAAAGGACTTTAATTGTATACTTTTCTCGTAAACCAGACACATGGGATTGATTTTTTTGCTATCTCTATCTGGGAATCTGAGAAAAACTATGCATGGAGATTAATTTCCTATCTGAAATGAAATGAGATATGAAACAGGGAACGATTGACAGGGGGGAATGGAAGAAGAAAACGTGTTACGTGGACCCCAAGTAACATGGGAGAAGGGCAAGAAGATGATGTAATCATAATCAGCCTATAATGTTCCCACTGCTGGGACGTAGTGTAGGACGTCCCCCAGCTAGATGGACGGACGACCTAAAGAAAGTGGCTGGAATGGACTGGATGAGGAAAGCGGACGACAGAGTGTTGTGGCGCAGCCTGGGAGAGGCCTATGTCCAGCAGTGGACTGCGATAGGCTGAGTTGATTGATTTGCTGGGACACAGGCTTCCTCTCAGTGAGAGGGAATGGCCATAATCCACCACGCGGGCCCAGTGCGGGTAGGTAGATGTCACATGTCTTTGAATTTTTGGTTCTAGGACACGTCGGTTTCCTCACGATGTTTTCCTTCACCGTTTCGAGAACAGTGGTGATGAAATTAAATACACAAGTGCCTGCCTGGGTTTGAACTCACGACCTACAACTCGACGGACATCCTTCATCTTTCTGACGGACCGATCCTTTGACGATTCAAAAGTGCCTGTAATTGGTTTATTTGAAATCCTTTGAGTTTAAATTGGTTCTTCACCATAGTAAACGACCAATTGGAACCGTGCACCTAGTTCTGACGTTACATAAGTGCCCATGGAAACGTGAAATAAAATATTTTGATTTAATTTGTATATACTGACTTTATGCAAAGATCTATCAAAGAAGTATAATACGAACTTAATAAAACACACAGCACAATGTATTCCTCCACCAATCCCCGATTCCCATTTGTTTCGAAACAAAAGACAATACCAACTGTTATCAATAAAGAGACACAACCATAAAAAGGATTTACACTAACCGGCGTAAACCAGTATAAAGCGGAATAGATCAGTATAAACTGGTTTACACCGGATCGAACGACTCAATAACAGGACATGCAAATCCGAAATGAGAGTAAGATTCAGTGATTTTTATGTTATTGGTTTGGCAGTATAGATTGTGATGTAGAAGCCTGGAAGTTTCACTCAGTGAGGAGTGAATGGTTTTACAGTTAAATTCATTGGATAGATTTGTAAAACTAATATTTACTGCTGCATTGGCTCCGTGAAAGAAGAACAAACCAACAAACACCCTTTCGCATAATAATTATTATTATTTATTTCAGATTCCTTACATCCATTTGTTAGTACACTTGCAAGCTTACAAACTAGTGTTAGTAATAAATAATAGTAATAATTGATTGAGCTATACTTAATAATAATAACAATTTAATTAAATAATATATAATAATAATTTTATCCTATTTAGTGGAATCCCCGATGATGGTGACAAATCACTATACGACTGCATGCAGCTGTATTCAGCGAGCCAGCGTCGGAGAGTCCCAGCGCACCGGTCCGCCAGCACGCGCAGGATGGTGTTGGGACTGTCGCGAATCCTATCATACTTCTTACTATCTTACGAATATCTTTCTTACTATAAACGCGAAAGTTTGTGAGGATGTATGGTAGGATGGATGGATGTTTGTTGCTCTTTCACGCAAAAACTAATGAAGGGATTTGGATGAAATTTGGCACACAGATAGCTTATAACCAGGATTAATACATAGGATAATTTTTATCCCAATATCCCCAAGGGATCGAAACTTATGCGGGTGAAGCCGCGGGGTGCTGCTACTAGACCAAATAAATGTTTTGATGAAAATAAATCAGGGTGAAATCTATATAAGGTAGCACACTGTATTTAAAGTAGTAGAATTTGCTCATAATTGAATTATTTTTATCATGCTGAATGCACGACCTTGTTGAAACCTAGATATAAGTTATTAAATATAGGTATTGTAACTAATTTACCATGGAAACAACCATGAAAGAGTACATTCAACAATAATTTCAATAACACTACTTAATATTCAGAAAACGTATAAAATAAATATAATGTAATTATATCAGTAGTTGTGACCTATAATAATTATACATGATACTTCATAATTTTATTGTGATATAATTGTAGGCTGAAATGCACTTGCCATTTGAAGGTTATACCTACTAAATAGTGTCTTTGATCATTACGTTGTTGCTAATGCTTTTTAGGGTTCCGTATCCAAAAGGTGACAACAAAACCCTATTACTAAGCCTCCGCCGTCCGTACGTCTGTCTGTCGGGCTGTAAATATCTCATGAATCGTAACAGTTGAAATTTTCACAGAGAGTGAATTTCTATTGCCGCTATGAAAACAACAAAATAAAGTGAAAAATTAAAAGGTGTATGTTATTAGTGTATGTTTTTAAAAAAATATGTAGTTTTAAATATTATTTTTAATTTATTATTATTATTTTAAATATTATTTTTAATTTATTATCCTTCGTGTGCAAATCCAACTTGCTCTTGGCGGGTTTTTTTTTGTCTGAACTTAACCTGAGACCCAGTCAGCCCTGCTAGCACCGCTGGCTGACTAATATTTTGACCAACGTATTCCTATATCATTAGCCTAGCTTTTTTCAAATTATATTGGGGTCGGCTTCCAGTCTAACCGGATGCAGCTGAAACACCAGTATTTTACTTGGAGCGACTGCCTATCTGACCTCCACAACCCAGTTACAGGGTAATACGATAGATTATATATACCCCTTGGTTAGACTAGTTATCAGACGGGCTTCTGACCACCCGTGATGACTGTTTAAGATCCAAGAGTGACAGCCGGGATCAACAGCATAATCTGCTTTCCGAGGCAAGGATACCATGGCATGGTAGTGAAAAAAGAACATTAAAACCCCGAAATTGTTGAAGCATAAATACTCTGAAAGGTGCAGGGCGTTCAGCAAATATTTTGGCATACGATAAAGAATTCAACATGGAAAGTATTCATTGAGACATTAAAGGGCACGCAACGAGACACATTATAAGTGGTCTTTTCTCCATAGAAATGCTCTCGCCTGTTTTATTAAAGCAATGATTTTTACAGAATAATAAATATTAATTACTTGTATGCCCCTATGTTTTCCATTTTGATGATATATTATTTTTATAAGCAATAGAACCCTAAAAAAAAGCCGATTTAACCATTTAAACTGCTGTCAACGGATACCTAGTGTACAAATTTGACAACTATTAACGAAATAAGAAAAACATAGGGACACTTATATATTTATTTAATAATAATAATAATCGTTTATTAACCCTATCACGTTATTACATTTCCTTATAAATATAGTACAAATAAACTACTCCTTAAATGATTGTTACAAGGGAAACATAATTATAGTATTTTAACTTGTGGACTCCACACTAGGTCGAGCCTGTCTCGTGGAGTCCTTGAGAAATTTTTAACAATTTAAATTAACAAGGTCGATACTGTATAGTAAAATTTAACAAAATAATTTAATTTAATTTTTTTTTTATTTTATGAAATACCTTTTAAATCCTACTATCCTACTTCCTACTAATATTATAATACTTAACATAATACTATACTAATATTATAAATGCGAAAGTTTGTGAGGATGGATGGATGGATGTTTGTTACTCTTTCACGCAAAAACTACTGAACGGATTTTGATGAAACTTTACAGTAATATAGTTTATACATCAGAATAACACATAGGATACTTTTCATCCCGATATTCCCACGGGATCAAAACTTACGCGGGTGAAACCGCGGGGCGCAGCTAGTTGGTCCAATATTGGAGGAGGAAATTGGTGAGAGCCAAACCTCGAATTATGACTTTTTACTTAGGCTTTTTCTAAAGTCTCTCCGACCGCATTCCTCTTAAGTGTTAAGACAAAATATTTCTCACCCTTCACGCGGAATTCCGTGTGCTCCATTTTGTCTATGGGTTAAAGATGTTTTTGGTAAATACCTGTAACAAAATAAGTCGATGGTAAATTAATAAAATTATGTAATTTTAACACACAACTGTTTGGTCTTTATAGATCAGCAGGCTGTATCTGTTGGCTAGGTTAGATAAATTTAGATTCAGCTATTTTTATTTCAACTTCTCGATTACATTGACGGTGTTGGGATTAGCTAATACGGCTGACAGTCAGCGCGTTTACGTCGGTTTAAACCAAAGAACCGAATACAATTTCTTTCCTAATTCTAACTAACACTTTTTGTTAGAGAGTATTTTGCGTGGGTCTTTCCACAAGAGAAAGACAAGAATAACAAGATATAGATGTTCTTACATATGCTAAAAAAAATAGGTTAGATTTTTATCGTGTTTTTCATGAAAATCCAGTGGAAAATAATATGTCTACGACTGCAATCATTTTACCCGTATAGAATATCGACTTCAAAATTTGATTGCCTATGAATCTAGATCTCGACCTGTAGGGTCTAATCTCCACAATTTTTCGGGCGTATATGCAAAACTACTGAACCAATTTGAACACAATTTACAGCAACCAATAGAACGAAAAACCTACAACATTTTGGTGAAACCAATTCTTCCCATGGCCTTCATACAACCATTCACTGTTATCCCATTGTCCTATATAAAACACGTGAACAACTAATAAACCCATCGAATTCGGTTAGGTTACCGTAACCGCACAGTATAATACTGTAATCCGACTCGCCAGACGTTTATGAAGCCTTAGTAAATACGTCGATACTACCACGCTAATGTACTATAGGTAGGCATGGACAAATTGGAAGTTATTCACTACCTACTCATCATCTGCCTAGCCTTTTCCCCGCTCTGGGTGAAGTAGAAGGGAGTGTCAGACTCTTACTGACTAAAACCCAACCGTGTTCCTTCCTTAGCCCTTTGTGTTCCGGGGTAGCGGTAACCCTTTCGGACAATCCCGCTGCCCCAGCAGGCTTCGGCCCTTCCTTAATGCTGACATCTCTTTGAGGCGCACGTGGAAGACGTACGCGCCGTCCGACACGGGCCTGGTCCTGATCGGACGGAGGGTTACTCATTACTCTCCGCCTGCAGGCCCGCGCCTACGGTGGCCGGGAGTCGTCACGCGGCTCCCGACGCCCGGAGCGTCTCCCGCGGCGGCTGGGACGTGAGGCTCTCTCCCTCAGCCGTCCCGCCACCTCCTTCGCTAGCATGACTGCTTCGCGGATCCTTCCGCGAAGCAGTCATGCTAGCGAAGGAGGTGACTGCCGCCCACTCCCTCTCGCCCCGGACCATGGCTTGAACCAAGGCCGGGCGCGAGAGGTCGCCGCCGCTGCCGATCGCACGACAGCGAGAACACGGCGATGCTCCGCCCTTGTGGGGCAGACCTCCACCGTATGCTCCACCGTGTCCTCTGGGCGATCCTCGCAGTGGTGACACCCAGGCGTTTCCTCCCGCCCGATGGTGTGCAGGAGCCTCCCGAAACACCCGTGTCCGGTGAGGACGTGCGTCAGGCGGTAGGTGAGGGCGCCGTGGCGCCTCTCTAGCCACTCCTCAAAGAGGGGTCTTATCGCCACTATCGTGGCGTACCCTTCCCTTCCAACACTTGGACTGTGGATCATGGGAACTTATGCGCCTTCCACGATCCCCGCCTGGGTCGCTGGCCATCTCAGGCCCGCGGAGGAAGTGACGTGTAACTACTTCCGAGACTGACAATAGGGGACCCGGCTTCATACAACTGAATACCAGTAATAAGCAGCTGAATACCATAAGAATCATCATCTGCCTAGTCTTGTCCCAACTATAATATGTCGGGGTCGGCTTCTAGTATAACTGAATGTAGCTGATTATCAATTTCTTACATGGAGCGACTGCCTATCTGACCTCTACAACCTAGTTACTGGGTAATACGAAATCCCTTGGTAAGACTGGTTGTCAGACTTTCGGGCTTACAGCGAATGATTCAAAGTAACTCTCTACTTTTTATCACCCACTATGAAAAAATAAACTTAAGTGCAACTATAAGAAAAAGAACAGTACGTTTATTTAGTTATATTATATACAATTTTAAGTAAACAATTACGAAAGAAGGCAGAATGCTTTCCGCGCGTTTTTTTTTATATTTTCACAAACTTTTTTTTTTAATTTTTGTCACGCGCGTTTTACTTTATCATACAGCCTGTTACTAGTTCAACAATCAATACAATCATACAATCTTCGTGATTGATCTCTTTGGTGATTGAAACTTTTACTAACAGTATCCACATTCTAAATTCAAATAACTTTTAGTCCCTAGGGATTAAAGAGCTATTTTAGTCACTGTTTACTAAGAATACACTAGCTCTTTTTGAATAGACGTGATAATCTTTTTTTTTTGTTAGATGGTCGTCTTTAAAGAAAATATAACCTCTCGCCTATAATTCGCGAAGGGTTGGGTAGGTTATGTATCCACATTTCGCCAGCTATGTATAAGTCCAATTAAAAGGGGGCGAGCCTATTGCAATCAACCGAGCACAAATCTATGACTCCGGGCTGCAACTGAGAAGGTTCTGATGGACAAACCCAATAACACTTTAACGGACCTGAGAATCATGCCCAGGACCTCATGCATAACCATTAGACCAACGAGACAGTCAATGATCTTTAAAAACCAGAAACATAAAAGCATCTACAGTGCGGCCGACGAGAGAATGCGTTCCTGACACCTGTCACTTTCATACAAACGAACACGTGTTTTGCGAATTTGATCTTTATTGGCTACTAGAATATGCTTGGCAACTGAAAAAATCTAATTAGTCCGACAGTTAGATTACCAAAAAATATTTGACCCGTATTTTTTTTTTTGTTACGTAAACCAAAATTGACGAAGATACGACGCTTTTAAAATTCTCAATACGTCACACCTTGGTATAATTTTTAGTGCGTTCTGACGTCACGAGCCCCCACTCCTGAGTTTTGATGCGTTTTATCTTTTTCAATATTCATTGATTTACAAAAACAAAAAATACGTGTAAATTATTTTCCAATACTCTAACTGACGGGCTAAATAGATTTTCAATTGATTGATGGTTGAAACTAGCATATTATCGCACTGACATGTCTCAGGAACAGCCTATCGATTCTGTAAAAATCTCACCATGATAACATAGGTGAAGTGAGCGTGAAGTGAGCTATCAATGCAGGCAATCCCTAACATCAGGTGGAATGACAGCTCACTTCACCTTAGTTTTCACGGTGAGATTTTTACAGAATAGAACTGCTGATTCTCTCGACTACTGTAACATTTCCTTTGACACGTCTAATAAAAAACAAATATAAATAACCTGCTTAGAAATAGAAAGCCTAACTTTTAAAGGTGTTATAAAAATAATATCGAGTACAGTCGGTGACAGATTGTGACGCATCGGCTTTGTTGCGGTCAAAGTAAATAGTAATTATTGGTGTTGACTGTACATTGGAAAATACTTCAATAATGGAGTCGTTTTTTTTCTTTTGTGTTTTTCGTACCGACTTCGGAAATGATAGTTAATTTTTCTCTTGTGTATTGTGATAATTACGTATTTTTAGTATCTGAAAGATTCAAATAAAATAAGTACATAAGTTACCAAAACTTGACTTACGGCTGACTTTTCCAACGCTAGATAACTTTTATTCGAGAAATAAAATTGACGTTTGACAGTTTTTCTATGAAATAACTGTCAAAATTTCAAAATGATTCCTCGAATAAAGTTATCAGATTATTGAAAAATAAACCCTTACTACTATTTAATTTTACTATGTAAAAAGGCATTATAAATTCACCAGAGGGGTAATTGAGAGGGACGGCTGAGGGAAAGGGCCTCACGACCCAGCCGCCGCGGGAGACGCTCCGGGCGTCGGGAGCCGCGAGACGACTCCCGGCCACCGTAGGCGCGGGCCTGCGGGCGGAGAGTAATGGGTAACTCTCCGTCCGATCAGGACCAGGCCCGTGCCGGACGGCGCGTACGTGTTCCACGCGCGCCTCAAAGAGATGTCAGCATAAGGAAGGGGCCCGCAAGGGCCGAAGCCTGCCGGGGCAGCGGGATTGTCCGAAAGGGTTACCGCTACCCCGGAACACAAAGGGCTAAGGAAGGAACACGGGTGGGTTTTAGTCAGTAAGAGTCTGACACTCCCTTCTGCTCCACCCAGAGCGGGGAGGGGTGATGATTTCCCATCCACAAAAAAAAAGGGTGTTACGCAATTACCCCACAGATACTAATACTGTTTCTTACAACCATTTTTTTCAGTCAAACCTTTCAGGACCGACCTGAGGAGTCACAACCTACCCAAACGTTTAGAAATTTGAATGAAAAGGCGTATTTCCATTTATATATAAACCAAGATAGAGTCGGGTCACTTCTTTCAAATGAAACAGTTAATCTGAGTCTATAATCTTCACGCTAGAAAATTGTATTTTAATTTCCTTGCTAATGGTTCAAAAGTGTTCTTTTTTAACCATCAGATAGCCAAAGGCGTGGTTTTATCTACCTATACAAATAAAGCTGAAGAGTCTGTTTGTTTGAACGCGCTAATCTCTGGAACTATTAGTCGGATTTGAAAATTAGCCTAATTCTCACGGAACAACTTTCACTATAACTCTGAAGTCATGAAAAAAATCTGCTGTTTCATACATTTTGGTCAAGTAGGTATTGAACTTTTGTTTGAAGCAGCCGATTTTTTTTTCGTGATTTCAGAGTTGGTCCCGTGAAAGTTGTTAATTATTCATGGGTAGAGAACCCTGTAAAAATTTGGAACCGATAAAGAAATCATCCTGTAATTTGTTTATAGATATCTTAATATATATATAAATTACGTGTCACGTTGTTTGTCCGCAATGGACTTTTAAACTACTGAACGGATTTTAATAAAATTTTGCACACTGTGTGCAGTTTCATCCAACTTGAAAGATAGGATAGTTTCTATCTCAAGTTATAATCACAATATTATTTTATTGCGAATATTACCAGCGGGGCAATTGCGTAACACACTATCAATGGGAATCGGTTTCATTTTGACAGTTCAACAATATTCATTGCGTTATTAACGTGTTGAACACACAAATTTTTCGAACTTATGAAGCAATGGATTAGCAATTTGCTTCAAAATGATTCAGATTCCGATTGATAGTGTGTTACGCAATTAGGGTGCAGGACAAGGTTTGTATGAAAGAAAATTTCGGAAATTTGAAATAGAAAAAGTACAGGGCGTGCGAAGCTGGGGTGGGCCGCTAGTTAATAATATATATTTTTTTTATGAAACGTGCTTTATTTCCAATAGAAACTCAAATTAACTGCTGAATGAATCTAATATTGTATCAATTTTAGCTTCGAGAGCAGTTAATATAATACTCATCAGATATGACCTGTTTGCTTTCAAAATGATGAAGGAAACCATTGTGAGGAAACCGGCATGTCCTAGAACCAAAAATTCGAAGACGTGTTACATCTACCAACCCGCACTGGGCCCGCGTGGTGGATTACGGCTCACTCCCTCTCACAGAGATGAGGCCTGTGTCCAGCAGTGGGAAGATTATAGTCTGATTAAGCTATGCTAAGAGCTGTCTGTCAATGTGGCGACGTTTGGGCTGTACTTATGTCCAGCACTGGTCTTTCGGCTGAAATGATGATTATAAACATCTGTCTGAAAATTCGCATCAGCTACAGAACTTAGATCTGTGTTATGTGATTACTAAAGTAGCAATACAAAATACCTGAGGGGCAATTCTCGTAATTTTAAGAACGTTCACAGCCTGGGGAGCTATTCTCTAAGGATACAACCTTGTGGGCAGCGCTGTCGCAGCGGTGAAACCCGCCGCGACAGCGCTGCCCGCAAGGCTATATCCTTAGAAAATAGCATGGCGTATCTCAGTGTCAATCTGTCAAAAAATACTTCTAATTTCCCTACATTTTGACATTTGTTTGTCGCCGAGATGAGACTGCGACTAGATTTTGAATGATTTAAATTACGAGAATTGGACAGCTGAGCACCATGTATTTATCACATAATTTATTTACCTGTCATTGCTTTATTTTTAATTATTTTTAACTATTGAGGAATGTAAAGTAATTTTAACCAACTTCAAAAAGGAGGAGGTTCTCAATTCGACTGTATGTTGTTTTTTTTTTTTGTTGTATGTTTGTAACGCGATTTCTCCGGCAATTGTAAATCAATTTCAAAATTTCGTTTTTTAATGGATAGGGTATGCTTCAGGGGTTCAAGCAAAGTTAATAAAATTTATATGGGACCACCTATATAAATTTTATTAACTTTTCTTGGGTAGTTTTTAGTCAGCTTCAATAAAAGCGAATTTATGTCACTTAGTTTATAATGTTGATGTTATAATGGCTTCCTGTCACTGATATCTATCTCCATAGCAAGTAGTGTTAAACGAATTTGTGTGGGGTAAGTACAACTTAAAAGTGAAATACAAAAACTTTTTACAAAAAAAAAAAACAACCGACTTCCAAAAAAGACACTACAGAGTGAAAAATAACTTTAATTTCGGAACCCAGCGACACCGACTTACGAAATTACTAAACACTTTGTAGTGTCATTTTTGGAAGTCGGTTGTTTTTATTATACACAATAAGCTAGTTTGCAATAAATGCTTTGACTTTGATACAGTTGTGTATTTTAGTTCAGTGATTGTAAATATTTGTAATTATGGCGAATGGAATAAGATATTTTCAAGGAGCAGTTCCGTTGTCAATTAAACGTTACATTGAACAGTAGATAGAGGTAATTAATACCTCTATCTACTGTTCAATGTAACGTTTAATTGACAACGGAACTGCTCCTTGAAAATATCTTATTCCATTCCAGCTTTAAATTATTGTAGAAAGAAATATAAAAAATAATGGCACTATACAAAAAAAAATACATTACTTACTATAAATAGGAAAGAACTTAATGATTATATGCCAAAAAATTGCATCTCCATTAAATTATTAAACCGTTATAAACCAACCCTCAATTTTAAAACCTTTTAACTATTTTCACAAAAAAAACAAAAGGAATTGCATCAGAAATAAACACTTTTACGCTATAATATTATGTTCTACTTACTTCAAAATTCAAACTTTAACATAATATTTTTTTAAGGTGGCATCTGAAGGCCTATTGTAGTAATTTAAAACGTTCAAAATCTAGACGCAGTCTCATCTCAGCGACAAACAAATGTCAAAAACCTGTCAAAATATATGGAAATTAGATGTATTTTTGACAGATTGAGACTAAGATCAGACTGTGAACGTTCTAAAAATTATGAGAATTGCCCCTCAGATACATAAGCTTGCATACAGAATTATAGTACATAAGGAATGACAAAAAAATAATCCCTTGCAGATCTAAATTTTCATTCAAAAGTCATTTAAAATTCAAAAAACTTTTTCATCAAATAGAGGAACTGCATTTAATGATTATAAAACTATTTCTGTAACAATAATATGTTCTACTTACGTGAAAATTGAAACTGACACTTTTTAATTTTCTTTATTTTTTTAAAGGCGACAACTGATACACAGGGTGCGGAGATACTGTCCGGTCGCAGCCTACTGTATCGTTTATATAGGGGGTGTAGAGCCGCGAAGCAACATGGTGAGGGCTGTTTGATAAGCGGAGCGGAGCGATGAGCGATTTTAGTTAAAGTGTTTGACAGATTTTCTGATATTGATAAGTAATTAATGACTTATAAAATGTAACACATTAAATCAAAGTATTGTTTCTAGTGTATTTTGTTGTTTTAGTTTAATTTGCGACTGCTCAGTGAACACTGAAAAAAATAATTTCTTACTTACTACACCATACTAAATTGATTTCATTGAGATTTACTGACTTTATGCAGTAAGAAGAAATATTTGTACAAAAATAAAGGACAAAACAGTAACGTTTAATGATTAAACATACCATTTACTAAAAAAAACGTTAAAGTTAACATTTTTATTTTATTTTATTTTTATTATTTTACAGAAAGCTTACAGACTAATAATACAATTTGAAATCATTCATAGGCAGGCAAATTTGCTAATTACAAGCTTTCACATATATAAATTTTGCCTGAAGCTTTAAATGTTTTCGGATCAGTAAAAAATACTGTTTTGAACGTTTTAGGCTCATATTGAACTGTTTAAAGAAGTTCAGATCAATGTTTTTTGCCGTCTCATCGGACTATGAGAGTAAAAGAACAGAGAGTGCACCTGTGTCTGCGCACACACTTGTGCACTATAATATCTCCTGCGTACCTGGCTAATCTCCGTTGAGATTGGCCACCGTGGCCGAAATTGGTCAGGGAGGCTATTATTACAACTTTTATTATATTTTTTTTAAATTTACTTTTCCGGATGACAGCGATGCGGACGAGTACTTCGACGCCTAAGTGTTCTTAGTTTTTTTTTTATTTATTTGTATAGTAAGTTAGTCATTTAATACAGCATCTAGTGTAAATAGTATAGTTACTAAAAATCTGAAAAATAAAATTATAGCCAGCATTATTATTATAACATTATAACATAGTATAAAACAAAGTCGCTTTCTCTGTCCCTTTGAACGCTGAGATCTTTAAAACTACGCAACGGATTGTGATGCGGTTTTTTTTAATAGATAGAGTGATTCAAGAGGAAGGTTTATATATAATACATGCATGCATGTGATGTCGTAAATAAACACATTTTTTTTGCGCTTACTTTTCAAACGCTGGCTAAACCCTACGAGATAGGTCAAAATAATGTACTACAGTATTGTACACCTTAAAAAGTTCTACAAAAAAGTCCGCGATGGTATATGTCTATATCTTAGGGATAACCCACAATAATCATTTTTTATACTTTACTTTTTACGAGAAATAATGGCTTATTTACGAAGCGATTTTAAGCAATACAGCATTAATCCTTATCCAATTAAGTACCTTAAATACATTGTGCATTTAATATAGATAAATATGGCCCTTTACAGCATGTAATTTAAATGAATATTTTCGAAGATATTACAGATTTAAAATGCAGGGACATAGCGGTTGCTGCGGTACCAGCCGCGGTGGCGCATGCTGGCATTCTTGAAATACCTGTACTTAGTATCAGTATTGCACCCGTGCGAAGCCGGGGCGGGTCGCTAGTTATTATTATAGCATTAGCATTATTATTAGCAGGATTATTTAAAAAAAAAATCAGCTGTTCCCTACATTTTGACGAGATAGACGAAGATAAATGTAGGGAACAGCTGATTTTTATTTCGCGATTTCAGGTTTGGTCCCATAGTAAAAGTTGTTCAAAATGATGAGTACAATGACCTCTTAAGAGGTTGTTAATGTTTTTCCAATAACCCTGTATACCTTCCAGAATAAATTCTCTAAACTATAGTGAAAAACTGTATCAAAATCCGTTGCGTAGTTTAGAAGAGCAATGCGGTCACACAGACAAATACGAAAAGTGAGTTTAATGATATGTCTAAATATGAATCACGTGAAAAGCGCCTCTGCCTAACCCTCCACGCAATATAATGCGTGATATTAATTTAGTTAGGTGTAGAATGGTACTATGCTAGTCCCCTAATCATCTTTACAATCGTCCTCACCTAATCAAAAAGCCACCCACATCGTCCCCGCTAAATCACACTCTGACCGCAAAAACTTCAATGAAACTACTAATACATTTCATCATTTTATTAATAATTATTATTCATAATTATTGAGGGGCCCGTGGCTAAATAAAAACAGCCGCACAGGTTGATCGATCAGGGTAACCTACGCTTGTGGCGGTTGGTCTGTGGATGGGTGACTATCTTTACATAACGAGACCCCTCCGTGCCTCGTAAAGCACGTTAAGCAGTTGGGCCCGGCCACAGGTCCCGGCTATCATTCGTGGATGTTTGACAGTCGTTACGGGTAGTCAGAAGCCCGAAAAACTGACAACCAGTCTTACCAAGGGATATCGTATTACCCAGTCACTGGGTTGTGGAGGTCAGATAGGCAGTCGCTCCATGTAAAATACTGGTATAAATACTGGTATTCAGCTGCTTCCGGCTAGACTGGAAGCCGACCCCAACATGGTTGGGAAAAGGCTAGCCAGATGATGATTCATAATTCTGTTAATATGTGATCAACTAATTAAGAAGGAATACATTATCAATCGCTCAAAAAAAAACTCCATTGTGTAGCGATTAGCGTAGCCAAAAATGAGACTTAGCGAAAAGCGTAGCATTTCGTAGCGATCGATTCCAAACAAAAATACACGTTTTTTCCAGTTGTGTTTTTTTTTAATGGGAAATCATCAAATGACCCCTCCCGCTCTAGGTGGAGCAGAAGGGAGTGTCAGACTCTTACTGACTAAAACCCACCCGTGTTCCTTCCTTAGCCCCTTATGTTTCAGGGCAGCGGTAACCCTTTCGGACAATCCCGCTGCCTGTATAACACACTAACAGTAGCATGCCACTGATAGTGTGTTACGCAATTACCCCACAGATAAAGTAATTGCAATGGCTTTTATTTTGACACTTCAACAACATTCATTGCGTTATTTACGTTGCTGAGCTCTTAAAATTTTCTCTCACCCTACCGGCTACAGTAGCCAGGAGGCAGTTGGGGCTGTCGCGTACCCGACGCATCAGTGATCCGATTCGCAGCCGCAGTACCGCAGCGAGCCGAAACCTACATCTTGTAAGTCGGAGCCAACACTCCTCAAAAATCAAACCCCGTTGGTATCATGTGTTCAAAAGACTCGTAAAGGAACACTACTTGTCTTTGTGATATTGTTGTCCTAACTGCAATCATCTACTGTCTTCTTTTATTTTGGTTGCTTATATATTTAGTATGTATGTATTTATGTATCTATAATTTTGGATATGTATATATATGTGTAAATATTTTAGTGTATTGTATACATAATATTTGCACCAACGACAGCCCCATTTTATGTCCAGGAAAATCACTGTCCATCCTAAGGTTGCCTGGAAGAGATCGCAGAAAGCGATAAGGCCGCCCATTGTATATTTATTTGTAGTGTTTGAAGTATCTTTACTTATTGTATTTTTGTGGTGTACAATAGTATATAATTATAAATAAATAAATAAATCATTTTCAAGGCAGCCGTCACCACCACTGCAGCTATGTGGAGCCCTTCAAAAGGAAATCGTAGTTTTAACCAACTATGTAGGGGTCGGCTTTCAGTTTAACTGGATGCAGCTGAATACCTCACTGAAAAAATAATCATTAAATATTAATGAAAAAACATTGATCTGAACTGCTTTAAGCAGTTCCATATGAGACTAACGTTCATAACAGTATTTTTTACTGATCCGAAAACAGTTAAAGCTTCAGGAAAAATGTTACCGTCATGACAGTAAACTTTAACTTGTTAACTTTAACGTTTTTTTCAGTAAATGATTTGTTCAATCATTAAACTTTACGGTTTTGTCTTTTATTGTTTTACAAACATTTCTTCTTACTGTATAAAGTCAGTAAGTTTTAATGAAATGGCTTTAATGTGGTGTAGTAATATTTTTTTTTTCAGTGCAATATTTTAAATGGAACGACTGCCTATTGTCAAAGATCAGGAATTCCAGCCGGGACCAACGGCTTAACGTGCTCTCTGAGGCAAGGAGGGGTCTCGGTATCTAAAGATGGTCACCCATCCAAAGACCAACCGCAGCCAGCGTAGCTTAACCTGATCTATCCAACCTGTGCGGCTGTTATTATTTAGCCACGGGCACCTCGAATCAACCAAATCGTAGTTTATTTCATAAATCGCTGCCGCTTATCATTAAGTTGCGACCACTAAGAGGATGTGAGAACTAGAATAAAAATTCATTCGCGCATACTTTTAATGGATTTTCCGGAATAACTTCAAATTGTCGATCGTTATCTCACGTCGATATAATGATCCTTGGTCCAATGTTGATATTTTAACATATTGAAGGACACTGAACGAGACACAATAGAAGTTTTTCGTAGAAGAGGGGCGAAGTGTCCCGCGAAGTGTTAAAGTACAACTACTTAACTGAAAATTAATTATTTTAGAAGCATTTGACCAACCAGTCTTATCGAGTCATATCGTGTTATGCAGCATTAATACTATGAACTATAACAATTTGAATGAGGGGCTCGTGGCTAAATAATAACAGCCGCACGGGTCGATGATGATGATGATTTAATGATTTATTCACTAAAGAATTCTTATAGTTAGGTACATTGCCCCACAAAACTGCTTACGCAGTTTAACTGTGAGATCATTCAGTCTCTCTTACAGTAATTTTAATATCATGAAAATCTATAACCTTATACTTAGGTAATACCTACACTTACATAGAATCTAATAAATATTTTTTAAGTTTACGTGCAAATTTTACTGTAGTATCCTCTTGTCTGATGTCAGCAGATAATCCATCCAACTCTTTTTTAGTAGTTATAATGGAAATCATATCACTTGGTTTTAATAGGTTTTTATATTTTATTTATCTTTTTTGAGATTTTGATTTTGTAAATGTGAGGACTTTGTAGGCCCTGTAGATTTTAGATCTGTAGACCATTTTTCTTATTTTATGAAGTACCTGGTACTTGTTGACAGGCCTACGCTGTCCTCCCATACCTACTGTAATTAGAAAACATTGTAAAAGCCAATTATTTTTAAAAGAGTAACCGTGGAGTTTCTTGCCAGTTCTTCTCCATAGGAAACGACCAATTGGAACCGTGCACCTAGCTTCTGACGTTTCATAAGTGCGCTTGTAGGCTTATGTGAAATAAAATATGTTGATTTTGATTTTGATCCATTACCTACATACCGAGACCGCTCCGTACCTCGGAAAGCCCGTTTAGCTGTGGACGCCGGCTGTTATTCATAGATCATGTAATTTCTTGTATTTAATTGTGCTTTTGTGTGCACTAAATAAATGGTCTATCTATCTATATCAGCTGATTTCAGCAAAGCTGCTTGAAAATAAAATCTCCACACATAGATTCTCTTTTGTATCGTAGATGCGTTTATGGACATAATTCTCTCTTGCACAAATACCCAGAACAACTATCTGTAGGCAATACAAATATTTATTATTTCTTAAGGGAATCGAGAGCAGGGGATATCAGTGGTGGCCCAGTGGTAACTGCCCCGACTTACGGGTTTATAGGTCGTGGGTTCGAACCCAGAAAGGCGCCTTACTTTGTATAAATAATTTCATTACCACTGCTCTCAAAACGGTGAAGGAAAACATCGAGAGGTAACCGGCATGTTCTAAAACCAAAAATTCGAAAACATATGACATCTACCAACCCGCACTGGGCCCGCGTGGTGGATTACGGCCAACTTCCTCTCAGAGAGAGGAGGCCTGGGTCCCAGCAGTTGGAACATTATAGGCTGATTATGCAAGGGAATCGAACCTACGCCCCGTCGTAAGTTAATTCTATAAACAATGTGTATCGTTAAATGCGCAAAACCTCATACACCCCAATTAGAGCATAGAGTTCAAAGCATAATACAATAACCAAAACTATTTTTTTCTAAAAGCTAACTCTTATTATTAAGAAAATCGTGTTGATCCTAGCATTACTTTATGCATTCAAAATTGAGTCTTAATACCTTAAAATAAGACTTAATTTTCAATGGCTGAATCGGCGGATAGTATGGCAAAATACATAATTTTCGAAAAAAAAACCTATATTAAAAGTTACTGAAATCGATTCAGTAGTCAATTATGAACAAACTATTTTCAGATTTTGCGCATTTAACGTTACATGTTGTAGGTATATAGGTTCCTACATAAACGACGCAAACATATAAACCTCATTGGGAGTTTGAGCCGTTTGGCGTTGAATCACTAGGGCTATGGGGCCGGAGTGCTTATCGAGTATAAGTATTGCCATTCAATGCTGCGAACCTTTTGGGCCATTTTCCCATTGACAGGGAGGAACTTCTGCTTTTTTAATCAGGTCGCAGGGTGTTCTATGTTCTATGTTATGGGTTTGGTTTCCGCACTTAGTCCTTCAAATGAACCATTGTGCGTGGGCCATGGCGGCCGTCGGTGGTTATTCCAACCAGTCCTCCTCCCTCCAGAAGCTGATTAGGTCTCCTGGTCTATTGAGAACATCTGTGTACGATCTGGGTGTCCCGAGGGTTTCTGATCTAATCTGGGTGACGCCTGTGTACTCAAAGAGCACAGGTCGCAGGGTGAGGGGGACACTGACGTGAACCACCATGGTTTCATAGGTGACACGATGTTCTGTCTGTTCGCCTTGCCCCCGGGAGTACGTACTCGTCGAGCTGCTACCCGCACCCACTGCTGAACTCTTTGCTCACCCAGCACATAGATCAGTAGGCCAATTCTGCTAATTTAAAACGTTCAAAATCTAGTTGCAGTCTCATCTCGGCGACAAACAAAAATGTCAAAAACTTGTCAAAATGTAGGGAAATTTGAAGTATTTTTGACAGATTGAGACTGAGATCAGACTGTGAATGTTCTTAAAAATTACGGGAATTACCCCTCTGGATATCTTCCATGATAAGCCGTACCAAGTTTGTAAATAATTATTCATATTTCATCATCTGCCTAGCAGTGGCGAAGGTACCATACAACTCGATTCCCGACGGTTTCCCTTCGAAAATTCAGAACACAACCACTCTATAGTCATCATTGAAATATAATGAAACGTTTTATTGATTTTTTTTTTTTTGCTCCGGCTTACCTCTGTCATAAATTCACCCTTCGCCACTGCTGCCGAGCCTTTTCCCAACTATGTTGGGGTCGGCTTCCAGTCTAGCCGTATGCAGCTGAGTACCAGTATTTTACATCAAGCGACGGCCTATCTGACCTTCACAATCCAGTTACTGGGTAATAGCATACCCCTTAGTGAGACCTGTTGTCAGACTTTCAGGCTTCTAGCTACCCGTAAGGACTGTTAAAGATCTACGAATGGCAGCCGGGACGGTTGGCTTCGGAAAGCACGTTAAGCCTTTGCTTAACGTGCTTTCCGAAGCCGAAGGGGTATCGGTATGTAAAGATGGTCACCCATCCACACATCAAACGCGGCAAGCTTAGCTTAAACTGATCGATCGACCTGAGCGGCTGTTTTCTAACAGATTCTTCTCCCCAGCGAAACCACTAGGAAGTGGTGAAGGGCGGGCGTCCCGAGGGACTCTCTTATGTAATTTTGACGTTCGAAAAGTGCTGATTCTCAGACTAGTTTGAATAAATGACTTTTGATTTGATTTGATTTTAAATACATAAGTAAATTAATTGCGACAAGTTACTACCAAAGTCATTATTAATTTATTGTATAGAAAATCAGGGGACATTTGCGACGCAAACGTACCTAACTGGATGACGCACTGTCGGTCCGTTCAAAATTTATGATTTGATAAACACATCAATACTTATCTAAAAGGACATCTTACATACCACAAATTAATATTTTTATATGAATTATAATATTAATCGATATAGAGCATCCTGTTGCTGTGAAAATATTTGTTTAGGGTATATTTTATATTTTTTTATAATGTTTCAAATCATTATGTAAGTCATTTAAATAAAAACTGTTTTACTTTTTAGTTGTAGGTACCTACCCCACACAAATTCATATTACACTACTTGCTATGTAAATATCAGTGACAGGAAGCTATTAAAACAATATCAATATTATAAACTGAGTGGAAAAAAATCCTATTATTGAACACATCTACGTACCCCTTTTGAGGGTACAGGCGTGATTTTATGTAGTGTCATTGCGTAAACAATGCATACATATGCCCTAGCAGCAATCGCGGTTGATTTGCTGGCATTTATTGAAGAGTGGCGTTATCTGACTCCGAAACTCATCATCAGAACTTTACAAAATTTAAATGGGTGGTCCCATTTAAATTTCGTATTTGGCGGAATACACGTCTTTCGAACAAAAAAAGAATTTTGCATATCCGTCTATATTTGACGGACTTATGCCCGGACATACAGAAAAAAAACAAATAAACATCCGAATTGAGAACCTCCTCCTTTTTTAGAAGTCTGTTAAAAATGAAACGTCAAAATAATATGGGGGAATTCCCGACCTAGCTCAAGAAAGATAAAGGAAGCCATCTTTCTTTTTTTTAACCCCCAACAAAGTAATATTCTACAAAGTTCACTAGGAACCTCACTTAAGTGAGCGCACAAATTCTAAAGCGAACTCGACGAATTTCTACGCTAGGTCATGTGCGCTCGCCGTCCGGTAAGGACCAGCAGTGCGATTCTGTAGCCATCTCACCGTGAAAACTTAGGTGGAGTGAGCGTGGAGTGAGCTGTCAGTGTCATCCTGATGCTAGGGATTGATACTCTTGACAGCTCACTCTAAGCTCACTTCACCCAACTTTTCACGGTGAGATTTTTACAGAATCGATCGGCAGGCCCGGGTCGACGGTGCGTTGTGTTCCACGGGCGCCTCAAAGAGATGTTAGCACCAACTGACGGGGTCCGCTAGGGCCGATGCCTGCCAGGATCGCGGGTTGTTCGAAAGAGTTACCGTGAAGGAACACGGGTGGGTTTTAGTCAATAAAAGTCTGACACGCCCGGGACCCAGAGCGGGAGAGGTTATTTGATAAATGGTTTGTACAAACACTTTTACACGTCAATCATATTTTTTAAAATGAGATGAGGTCGGCGTTTCCTATCCGACAACTCAGAGAAGAAAGGCCGAAACAAACTCAGAGGTCACAGTATCTTTTAAAGTCCAGACATAATCTTGTTCAGATCATGTGGAGACCATGTAGATTGGTGTCTGAAATGGTGATAATTTCCCAACCCAAAAAAGGGGTGTCTTATAGCCTCCCGACCGTTTCGATTATGGTGGCCAATCTTAATAGAGATTAGCCAGGTAGCCAGGCGTTGTTGTATTGGACGCGTAGAGCACTGTATTGTTTCTGCGTGTAACCCATCCACAGACTGTACAAAATGCCATAAATAGGGCTTCTTTGACCCCCCTTGAACACCGAGCAAATCTGCGGGCTATCACATTCGTACGAACAGACAGCGCCCTAGGTTCCCTTTCATTGTCTGCATCGTCTTCCAGGTCAGAGGCTAACAAATGTCCAAGATATTTAAGGGTGGTTTTCAAAATTTTTGTACAGTTACAAAAATGAAACAAATATGAATATCGTTACAAAAGTGAACAATGTTACAAAAAAATAACAAAAAGGAAACATTAGGGCTATTTCACAACACTATTAAAACAATGAAATTAGATTTTTTAATTACAAAATCAGTCTCAGAATAAATTGTGCATTCCATTTGGTCATTAAGTATTTATTAAAAACAAATCATTGGTGATGGAACTTACGGTTAAAAATTGTTAATTACTTTTACGAATTCAAAAAATAATTCCATTTTAAAATCGGCTTTGCTTCATATTTGTTACATCCTTTTTGTCACGCAACAAAAATATGTAACAAATCGTTACGAAAATGAAAATCAACGGTTTGTTGAATAACGACCTTCAACATTTGAAGGTTGAAAATAATGTTGTTGGACTTGTCTATCACCATAATCAAATTGAATTAATATTATTCTTTGAATTTACGCAAAAATAGTAAGACAGAGACTTATCGTTGTTTTTATAGCTGATCAACTAAAATGAAAACTTTATTGTGGAAAAAACACTAGACCGCAAGAAACACGTTTCACAACAATGACACCTGCAGACAAAATGGCGGAGTAATATTTTGTTGTCATCTGATTGGATATCTTTGACAAGAATGTGTTTCCAATAAAGAATCTCAAATATCTACTAATATTTGTGTTACAATAATGATCAACAAAATTGAATGAAATAGAAGACACATTTTGAAAGGCTTATATTATAATTATTACATAAAGTTTTTTATTACAATTTTGTATAATTTACATAATAATTTCGCATTAAGATATTGCGCAAAGAGAATTTACAGTAAAATGAGTAGTTTAATCTTTATGATGGTTTTTGTAACGCGCTCTCGCTTAAAAACACGAGGTAGATGTAAGGAAATATTATCACACTAAGAGCATAAATGTCATATATTTCAGACTACTTATTTTTTTTTAAACTGACATGTTGAAATCCTTCTCAATAAACTTTTATTCAATGATAATAACAATAATTTGATCGTTTAATATGTTATGCCTGGACAATATTCCGGGGGACGTTTTCACGTCCCACAATGTACATAAATTTTGAAAATCACCCTTAAACGTATCAACTCTATTAAGTGGGCATCCGTTGAGCTTAATTGCCGGTAAGTAATCAAGGCACCTCTTCAAGAGCTAGCGGAGGATCCAGAGGGGGAATGGAGGGGTGCTCAGGAGATCGTATCAGAGAGACCATGCACTCGCTCTTGTTCGTGTTATACAACAAACCATGTTCTTCGACATACTTTTCACAGATGCCGATCAGCCTTGACAGACCACAGACAAGTGTTCAGCAGCACCAGCCTATCGAGTGTGTAAAAATCTCACCGTGATAACATAGGTGAAGTGAGCGTGAAGTGAACTATCAATGGAGGCAATCCCTAACATCAGGTGGAATGACAGCTCACTTCACCTTAGTTTTCACGGTGAGATTTTTACAGACTAGCACTGCAGGTCGTTAGCGTAACTGATATTGGCCCCGATTCTGTTGTTCACAAACTAAATTAAATTTAAATTCAGTGCATCTTTTTCTTTCTATTTCATTATCAAAAAGACAGAAGATGAATATTAGTTCAGTCCTGTCAAATTAGATAATCCATAGACAAGTTTAGACGTGATTAAAAAATTGGCTACTAAAAATACGTCAATTTACGTCAGGCGCTTACTAATTTGACAGGACTAAACCAATATTTATCTTCTGTCCTGTTTGTGAACAACAGAATCGGGGCCATTATTATTGTTTAGACACTCACACCTCCAATATGGCAACCGACATGTGTGCAGCTGTGCCTCTATAACAGCGGATTAACATATTATACTTCGTCTTAAAATACTACGTATGTAATAAGTAATAACATTTTAATAAAATATTAATATAAAAATAATAAACAAGGCTTATCTAAAAATTATATCAATAACTTAATTAGACTAATGATAGCCGCCGGCTACGCTTGTCTTTTACGGCGTTTTGGTATAAAAATCATGTTGATATAATTATTACAGATGTCTGAGATAAGCGCGTTGTCATTTCCTCTAAATCGCATTGTAGGTTCCTGTTTCAAATGCAATATTTTTAAAGTCAAGATCAATGTAATGACACTGAGGTGAGACTACGGCTGGATTTTGAACGTTTTATATTTCGAGAATTGACCTTCAGAAATCATATAAAAAATTTACACAGGGATATTGACGCGCAAACTTTAATCATGAATTGACTGATTGATTGTTTAAAGTTGACTGCCCCGTTGATCTCGTTGTTGCAAGTGCGACTGCTGAGCGTGGAGTCCTGGGTTCCATTCCCAGGTTGAGCAAAGCGTTATTGAGTAACCATTAGGAATTTCTTAGTAACAGCCCGGAGTTTAGAAGTTGGCGGTTTAATACCCCCGTGCCTCGGAAAGCACGTAAAGCCGTTGTTCCTGCGCCTGATCTCGCCCCGGTCGTGTCGGATTGCCGTCTCATCGGACTATGAGAGTAAAGGAACAGAGAGTGCACCTGTGTTTGCGCACACACTTGTGCACTATAATATCTCCTGCGTACCTGGCTAATCTCCGTTGAGATTGGCCCCCGTGACCGAAATCGGACGGGAGGTTATTATTATTTTATTATTAACAATTAATCCAACACATGATCCCCTAACGTAGAAATTTGACGAGATGGCTTTCGAATTGTGTGCGCTTACTTGAGGGAGGTTCCAATTGAACTTTACAGAATGTTACTAACTGCGAGGTTAGATTTCTAACTTATCATCTCGCTAGTTTTCCTCGAGAGGTAAGGCAGATGTGTACTTATAGTAAAACGACATTTCGCTAGTTATGTTTAGGGGAGCCCATTGCCATCAACCGCGCATAAAGTCTAGACTCCGAACTGAAACCAGGTACTTAAAAAAATAGAAAATGGCCAACGAATCGAAATATCTATGAGTCTATAATCTAAGCAATTGGAATATCTAACAGGACTTCGTGAGGGTAATGTATAGGTGTCCATGGGTATCCTACTAAGATATCGAAGCACTGTAAACACTAAGCACTTTATGCGCAGAAGCTCTCTTTTGCTATATTCCAATCTTACCGAACCAACCAAAGGATTTTTAACCAACTTCAAAAAGAAGCAGGTTTTCAATTCGACTTTAGGATTTTTTTTTGTATGTTTGTTATGCGATATCCCCCGCATTATTGTAAATCAATTTTAAAAAATATTTTTTTAATGGATAGTGGTTGAGTAGTTTTTGAGTTAGATTCAATAATACGTAATTTTGTCACTTGGTAAGTAATGATGTTATAATGACTTCCTGTCACTGATATTTACATAGCAAGTAGTTCTATACGAATTTGTGTGGGGTAAAGAGAAAAATAAAAAAAAATCCAAAAAACAACCGGCTTTCAAAAAGTCACTACAAAGTGAAAAATAATTTAAATTTCGAAAGTCGGTGGCAAACAATGTAAATGCGAACCCAACGACACCGACATCCGAAATCAGTAATTTTTCACTTTGTAGTGTCTTTTTTGGAAGTCGGTTGTTTTTTTCCTTTTTGTAAAAAAAAAAATATTTTACAAAACAAAACAAGTGATTAACATTCAAAATATATAAACAAAAAAATTAATGAGTCTATCGTGACACATTTCCTCAGAAATCCAGTGTTTCCGGTTTAAATGAAATGGAAAATGAGTTCAATTCGATATAGATAGAAAGAGACAAAAACAAGATTTGTTTACAATTTTTTTTTAATTAGATTTAGAGCGACCTGTAGAACCATTTTTGATTATTCATGAAACACGTGACCGACTTTTCTAGCTAAACTTCTTTTTGTTATTAATCTTAAGTTTAAGAAGTATTTTGGCATAATTCTTAAGTTCTAGACCTTAGTTTTGTTATTATTATGTGTGATCACTTATTTCTTAGATTGCTGGTAAACCTGTAATTGGCGACTGTGTAAGACCGAGACTATTGTTATCAGCCATGCTATTCTCTAAGGATACAGCCTTGCGGGCAGCGCTCTCGCGGCAGGTTTCACCGCTGCAACAGCGCTGCCCGCAAGGCATGTATCCTTAGAGAATAGCTCACCAGTACTTAAGGGCCTAAACTACCTTAAATGGCTTAGCATGATCCTCCGTTAAGTCGAAAATACTGCAGCATTAATTTTGAAATAAATATATGGTAAATTTGAGGATTAATGTTAGGTCTTACGTTAGACGAAAACACGATTTCATAAAATTTTCTCGATAGAAAAAAATTCCAAAGTTACCTCCAAACCGAACAATAAACCGCTGGTATTCAAAAAATACTTCAAATTAGATCATAAAACTTTGTATACTAACCGAACTAACTATAAAGCAGGTCTTATGTTTTTATTTTTTTTAATTACCATTATTTTCACCATAAAAAGCAAATACCTAAACTATTGGCGCTGCCTGCCGCCTAGCACCGCACTCTGTCTCGCTCTCACTCAGTCCGCGAGCAGTATCGTGCGAGCGAGATAAAGAGTGAATTTTAGCTGAGGTAGTGTAGGCTCTTAAGATAAATTATACATAGAAGCTGTTGGTGTACCTTCCTAAATAAATAAATAAACTAGCTTTTAGCTAAATAAACAGGCTTGATAAGGTCAAGGGATTAATTTAAGGTCTAAGGTCTATTCATGGATAGCATAATCAACCTATAATATTCCCACTGCTGGGACAAAGGCCTCCTCTCTGTGAGAGGGAGTGGGCCGTAATCCACCACGCGGGCCCAGTGTGGGTCGGTAGATGTCACATGTCTTCGAATTTTTGGTTCTAGAACATGGCGGTTTCCTCACGATGTATTCCTTCACCGTTTTTTAAGAGCAGCGGTGATGAAATAATTTACACAGAGTAAAGCATCTGTCGAGGTTCGAACTCAAGACCTTTCTCGTAAGTCGCAGCCTTTACCACCAGTGCTCTGGTCCATGGCGCTATTCAAAAGCAGTGTTTTACAAACTCAAATCTCCATGCGGTCCCTACACGACACAGCCAATCATAAACCAGTAATGTACGCTTTGGCTCGACAGTTAGTCTCGTTGGTCGCAAACGCGACTGCTGTGTGGGGTCCAGCAGTGCTATTCTGTAAAAATCTCACTGTGAAAACTAAGGTGAAGTGAGCTGTCATTCCACCTGGGGCCCAAGTCGGCTATTTTGATAAATTCGTCATTCCAACGCGATCCCATTGTCATTTTACTAAAAGTTCGTAATCTGCTAAATTCATAAATAATGGTCGATCATTGGTCGGTCAATGGTCTGAGAAAAACTGCTAATAAATTTCGGCGGCGGCGGTGGCGTTCTATAGTTTCTGCTTATCCCCACGGTAAGAAGACGTGAGTTTATGTATGTGTGTACTTATTATTTTCTTATTTTTATTTTAATGTTTATGTTGTATGCTGCATTGTATTCGAACGCGTGACTTTTTAGTGAATAATTAAATTGATTGGAAGTACGTACAAAAATTCACACATTGTAAGCAAGTGTATAATTTTAAAATTAATTTCTGCCGTGACGAGCAGCGCCACCTACCATACTATTTGCAAACTTCTCTCCACACAATGCGCCTATCAAGCAACGCCATCTATCGTCTATGAAATAAATTAATTAACACTCGCCAAGTTTACCAAGTTATTGATTCGTAACTCTAACTTATTCACTTAATATTAACTTGTATAAATCATAGATGTCACTGTTCAAACATAACTAAGGTAAGCAGTGATGTAGGTATTAAGTTGTGGTTTCTTAGAAGAGCTTCGGCGAAGGATGTCACTGATTTATGTTATTTATGAAAGAAAGTTGGTGTGTTTTCCTAGGGAGTTTTTGGTCACTTCAAAGTCAAACCCCGCTGTCAGCCGTCACTACGACCGTAATTATGGCGGCTACCGCTCTATTAGGAAACGTTATTAGCCTCCCCGACCGATTTCGGCCACGGTGGCCAATCTCAACGAAGATTAGCCAGGTACGCAGGAGATATAGTGCACCAGTGTGCGCGCAGACACAGGTGCACTCCCTCTTCCCTCACTCTCATAGTCCGATGGGACGGCAATCCGACACGACCGAAGAGAGATCAGGCGCAGGACCAACGGCACGTGCTTTCCGAGGCACGGGGGTATCACACCGCCAACTTCCAAACTCCGGGCTGTTACTAAGAAATTTCTAATGGAAAAACTCAATAACACAGACCAACGGGGCAGTTAGGAAACGATACTTACTATGGCAAGATTAATGTGACTACCTACTCGATTAAGTTGTAGTGTGAAAAACTCGGGAATGAAAACCAAGACATAGAAGGTAGATGCCATGATCGCACCATGATCGTGATCCCGGTTCCTCTTAAAAGACCACTTCCGGAACCCTCCCGTGCAACGCCTGTAAGGCACATCCCCGGGGAGAGTGTAAAGGCCTCCCCTGAACCTCGCTATTTACGGCGGCACGTGACCACTGTGCCACCGTCTTCCCTGGAATTACTTGGTGGGCGGACAAAGTCCCCACTCTATGCACCCGTGACCCCAAAGGTCCACCTACCTTGGTTGGTAAGTGGGTTTAGACGTTTTAGGCGCCAAGGCGGTTACCTCCTCGACGCCTTCTTCTCCGAGCAGGATCAGCCCGCTCCCGATCCCGCTCGGCGGCCTCCTTCTAGACTAAGTTAGCAAGATTATGTAATAAAACGTTTTTTTTTAAAGGTCCCTTATTAGGTTTTGAAATAGGACAGCCGCGGTGTTTTCCCGGCGATATATTTTTTTTTGCACAACGGATTTTCAACGCACTGCTTGTTACGCCAAGAGTTGAAAATCCAACAGCTTTTTTGACGCGTTGAGATGATCTCTGTTGTTTCAACACCGAGAGTTGAAAATCCAGTGCGCGGTAAAATCACGCCGCGAAATTTTTACGACCGTGGAAACGGGAAACGTTCCACTGTTGAATATCACTTTTACATAAGTCAACAAAGTCCATTTATTTACGTGACAGTAAGATAGTTTCAACCGGTGGCCGCCACAAAACGGCTGCAGTACGGCCGTCATGAAAATAATGGCAAATAATTCTACGGTGTCAAAAAACGCTCTCTTGGGAAACACTCTACAGTGCGGCCGACGGGAGAATTCGTTCTTCTTGACAGTTTCATACAATCGAATACGTGCTCAGCGAATTTGAGCTTTAGTAGTTTATGGAATTGTCGCACTGACAGCTGTTGTCAGGAACGCATTCTATCGACGGCCATATTGTAACATACGTTCTTAAGTAACGCTTCAGTGACGTCATTCGACGGTAAACTGCGGACGCTATGTGGCGGCCACCGTAATCTTAGGAAGTCGTGGTTCTATTAGCCCATTTTTTTTTTTTTTTGCTACATTCGGTAGACATGTCCAACCCAGCCCCACTTAAGTTTCTGGGTAACGTCCGTAATCTTGGTTTTGGCACGCAGTGTTGTGTTCCATATACGGTCCGAAATTCGAACCCCCGTGATACGCTTCATGGCTCGCTGGAAAACCTCAAGCTTGGACCTCTGCTGAAGTGTCAAAGACCAGGTTTGAGCACCATATTTGAGAATGGGGAGGATACACATCTCCTTTTGGAAGATCTTTCGTTGACCGATATAGCTGTAGGCGATTTAATTAAACTCCGCTTGCTTGATATCTCGCAAGTCAAATATGCAACAAAACCGATTTTTTTTTAAATTTCAGTTGCTAGGTTTTGAAATTGCACAGCCGATTTGTACTTGTTGTATTTCTTGTTCTTCAGGAGGTGCATTTTGGCCTTACTTATATTACAGATTTGTGTGGCTCAAGAAGTGGGTGGTCTAAGTATTACAGAAAGCCACAATACTGTTTTTGTGCATGGTAATGAAACAAACCGTACAAGAGAGTACAATACTTATACTATGGTATCTATTAGAAAAACTTGACTTTATTTATTTTAAATATTTCTAAGATAGATCAGCTATCGTCGCCAACAATAACTCTTCCAGGCGCAGGCGCAGGGTCTTGTCGCAAGAATATAAACCACAAACGATTCATTATCGCTAATTGTAAATGACAAGATAACCGGATTTTTTGCAAATGCATGATTGCATTATGCATTTTCATATTTTGGCATTTTTTAGGTTGCTTGGTTCACCTAAATCTGCTGATTGTGCATGTATTCTATAATAATTCTAACGTGAAAAAGGGATAGAAGGCATAATCTTACTACATTTGAAACAGTACGTTTTCAAGACCAAAAAATATCTTCTAATATATAAAATTCTCGTGTCACAGTGTTAGTTACCATACTCCTCCGAAACGGCTGGACCGATTTGTATGAAATTTTGTGTGCATATCGGGTAGGTCTGAGAATCGGCTACTATCTATTTTTCATACCCCTATTTTTTTTTTTTTGCGAAACCACGTTTGCGGGGCCAGCTAGTAATATCTAAAATGTAGCAAGTTAAGTAATTTGTTTGTAGTTATTTTCAATCCCTTGCTTGTACTTCTTTGTCTTATTAAACACAAAAAAAAATTGTTTTGTTGTATTTATAAACATTTCGTGTTGCTTATTTTGGCACCGTTTGGCGATTTTGTTGCATATTTCGAGCATTTATGAAGCATATTTGCATGCATAGTTCGACCATTTTGATTTGCATATAATCTGGACCCTATAAATAACAAAGTTAAAAAAATGCTCTTGTAATATTAAAGTTCAATACCTACTTGACCAAAATGTAGGTATGAAACAGTAGATTTTTTTTCGTGATTTCAGAGTTAGCCCCATAATGAAAGTTGTTCAGCAGTCCGATTCTGTAACCATCTCACCGTGAAAACTTAGGTGATGTGAGAGTGGAATGAGCTGTCAGTGTCATCCTGATGCTAGGGATTGATACTCTTGACAGTTCACTTCACCTAACTTTTCATGGTGAGAATTTTACAGAATCTATCGGCAGTTCGATGGTCTAATTAGCACCTCTTAAAGTTTGTAGGGTTAATTTATTAACACTTTGTACTCTTATAATATTTTAGCATGCGGTACTTTGTCCCATTGTACAGTCACCAGGGAGAAAACAGAGGAATACGTTTGTATGAAATCAATGCCAACGACCACGTGATCGCGTTTCCTCTTAATAGGAAAAATAATGAGTAACTTAGTGTGATAAAGAATGTTACGTGTTTTCCATTATTGACACTTCTCGTTCTCGTTAGCGATAATGAATCGTTTGTGGTTTAAATTCTTGTTACATAAGTGTCTATTTGTAGAACCTATCATTTGACGCAGGTAGGTACATTAGAATTTTCGTACTTACTTATGTTTAGATAAATGAGTTGGTTTCATTAGGAAGGTGGGTACCAAGAGGTATCGTGTTACCCAGTAGGTTCCTGTAATAAAGTGCACAGTCCTGCACATCCCTACCCTATTTCAAGTTAAACAAATATTAACTTTATTTCAATGACAATTAAGTTGATTTCAGAGTGACTAGCACTATTGTAAAAGTTATATAAATGTTTGAAGTTGTAGCGTAAGCTGAACTTTATTATGTAGAAATTAAAGTTATTTTTCCATTAATTCATATTTGTTTACATTTTTGGCAAATAAATCGCTAATGCAGGTCAACTAGGTTGTGGAGGTCAGATAGACAGTGGCTCCATGTAAAATACTGGTTTTAGCTGCATCCGGTTGGACTGGAAGCCAACCCCAACATAGTGGGGAAAAGTCTAGGTAGATTATAATCATTAGGAAAATATCTAAAAAAGGAGAGAAGAAGATAAATTTTAGGTTAGTCCTGTCAAATTAATCAGCGCCTGTAAATTGACGTAATTTTAGTAGGCAAGTTTTTAATCACGTCTAAACTTGCAGTTAGTATCAGGCGCTGATTAATTTGACAGGACTAAACTAAAACTTATCTTCTGTCTTTTTCTTGAGGAGCTGTTCATTTATTACGTAAGACAATTTTGACCACTTTCTGATCCCCCCTCCCCCTACGTAAGACAAAATAAGAGTTAGATGAACCCCTTCCTCCCCCTCTCCTTTTAATCTTACAAATGAACAGCCCTTAATGAATTAGAAAGAAAAAGATGCATTGAACTTAAATTTAGTTTAGTTTGTGAACAAGGGAATCGGCACCATTGCCTGCAACACAGGAAACACATTGTGGTGTTAATTTTTTACCAGTTGCCATGAAAAATCAATTTAAATTAACCCTGAAAAAATCGCCGAGTCACTCACTTTTATTATAGTGTACCATACATAATGATACTTATTTGGAATGCTCCATTATCACATAGAACATAATGTAAATCACTTAGCACCTCACTTGGTCAAGGTTTTAAGCGAACCGTAGTTTAATTATTATTAAACTATGATGTGCAAATAGTTTTTGTATCTAGTTATTATCACCGTCTCAGTGAGTATGTGGGTTAAAAAGATTGTCAAAGAGAATTGTTTTGACGTTTGTAAAGTCACAACTTGTCCTTGACAACCGTAGACAGAGTACGTTGACAACAATATCCCTAGTATAACCCACAGATTAGTAATAGCAAGCTGGAGGCCCCGATTCTGTTGTTCACAAACTAAACTAAATTTAAGTTCAGTGCATCTTTTTCTTTCTATTTCATTACGAAAAGGACAGAAGATAAAATATTAGTTTAGTCCTGTCAAATTAGATAATCCATAGACAAGTTAGACGAGATTAAAAAATTGGCTATTAAAAATACGTCAATTTACGTCATGCGCTTACTAATTTGACAGGACTAAACCAATATAAAATTTATCTTCTGTCTTTTTCATAATGAAATAGAAAGAAAAAGATGCACTGAACTTAAATTTAGTTTAGTTTGTGAACAACAGAATCGGGGCCAGTATAACCTTATCGATGATTATATTTTCGAGCCGTTCGGGATTGAAACCCTCGGGGTCAGAATGATCATGGCTTGATCAACGAAATCTCCAAATGGCTGTTTGACACTTCCCGTGACTCAAGGGCTGGATTATACCTGGCCAGAGGCCTACAACCTGGCAATGCCACCATACTCTTGGGTACATTACCAGGGGACAGCGATGCGAAGGAATTTTTTGACGATATATATTTGTTTGTTAAATGTTTTTATTTTAAGTATGTTTAATAATTGAAACTCTAACGATTTCCATTTTACACTCCTAAAAATATCATTGAACACTAGTGGGTAATGATTGTATCTTTTTGTGAACCTCTCATCATCATCTGCCTAGCCTTTTCCCAGTAAGTTTACCTCTGCTTTTGCAATATTGTCAAAATCGGAGTGACCTTTAAGTTACTTATATTAAAGTTGCTATTGGGTGGTCAAAATGACAATGATCTTTATGTTCTTTACATTAAGGTTGCTTTTGAGATGCTGGTGTCAGACGTAAAATAGCCGTGGAAGGTCTGTAGCTTCCAATTTATTTTTGTGTGATGTTGACGTCGTTTTTTACTTAGCCAAAAGACATCCTCAGCTGTTCATAAACCTCCCCAAAGTATCGCGACATTTACTGGTCCCACCAGATATAGACTAATGGATAGACCTAGATCACGTATCACGATCTGTATGAAAACCAGGCGTGCCATTTTTTGACTACCTACTATGACGTCACAAGCAGCATTTAGTGATAGGAAAATCAAATCGATTCAAAGACCCCGCGTGCGACACCCGTCCGCCTCAGTCCCCAGTCCGCTCACCCAGCAGTACCTACTCAGGACAGACCGCAAAAGTGGCGGCTTATGTACGTAATAAGCTTTGAGGATGGGAAATCATCAAATGACCCCTCCCGCTCTGGGTGGAGCAGAAGGGAGTGTCAGACTCTTACTGACTAAAATCCACCCGTGTTCCTTCCGTTTGTGTTCCGAGGTAGCGGTAACCCTTTCGGACAATCTCGCCTTCCAAGGCAGGCTTCGGCCCTTACGGGCCCCTTCCTTAATGCTGACATATCTTTGAGGCACGCGTAGAACACTTACGCGCCGTCCGGCACGGGGCTGGTCCTGATCATACGGAGAGTTACCCATTATTCTCCGCCCGCATTCAAAACACCCAAGGCAAGGCAAGCAATAAGCAAGGCACGGCAAGGAAATAAGCTGGGCACACGAAGTAGTTGCTCTCGTGTTATCTAGGTGTATCTATACCTATACTAGCTCATCGGTCCACTTTGTGGCATGCCTGCCCACGCTGCACTTTTCGGTACACGGTCACCACTCCAGAACATTTTGGCTCCATGTTTGTGTTTTGCTAGCAATATGCTCCCGGCCAGTGCTCTGTAAGTTTAGCTGTTAATCGGAATATGACGGTTACCTTGGTTGTTCTGCAAATCTTCTCGTTTCTGATGAGTCATCGACGCTAAAATATCTTGAAAGAATAGATAGTTAAAATTGTACACTTAAAGGACGAGCGACAGCCGGTCTATTCTGTAAAAATCTCATCAAATACCTGCTGAAGCGAGCTTGAAGTGAGCTGTCAATAATGTAAATGCTGAGCATCAGGTGAAATGACAGCTCACTTCAAGCTCAGTTCTCCTAAGTTTTCACGGTGAGATCATTAAGAGCCTACACTACCTCAGCTGAAATTCACTCTTTAACTCGCTCGCACGATACTGCTCGTGGACTGAGTGAGAGCGAGACAGAGTGCGGTGCTAGGCGGCAGGCAGCGCCAATAGTTTAGGTATTTGCTTTTAACGGTGAAAATAATGGTAATTAAAAAAAAGTAAATAACATAAGACCTGCTTTACAGTTAGTTCGGTTAGTATACAAAGTTTCGTGTTCTAATTTGAAGTATTTTTTGAATACCAGCGGTTTATTGTTCGGTTTAGAGGTGACTTTGGATTTTTTTTTCTATAGAGAAAATTTTATGAAATCGTGTTTTCGTCTAACATAAGACCTAACATTAATCCTCAAGTTTACCATATATTTATTTCAAAATTAATGCTGCAGTATTTTCGACATAACGGAGGATCATGTTAAGCCATTTGAGGTAGTATAGGCCCTTAACGTATAGACCAGCAGGACAAAATACCAAAGAGTTAGCAAATACGCTGACAACCTAAGGGCGGGTTGTTTCAAGTACACTGGATGCACGCGTATTCGTCAAAAATGGCGCTATAGGCCGACCGCTTAACTGAAACGTTGCCTGAGGTACGAGTGACTGCGCGGTGCGGGAGGGGTGATAGCAAGTTGACGAATCACTGAGCTCTCGCATCACGTCACCACACCCCTCCCGCACCGCGCTGCTACCTCAGGCAACGTCTCAGTTAAGCGATCGGCCTATAACAAAAAAAATAATTAAAAAATCAGCCGTTTAATACAAAACTTCAATACCTACTTGACCAAAATGTATGAAACAGTAGATTTTTTTTTTTTCGTGATTTCAGAGTTAGTCTCATAGTGAAAGGTGCAGTTTGATGGTCTAAAGCATCTCTTAAAGTTTGTAGAGTTGATTTTGAAACACCTTTTAATATTAGAATAGGAGTCAGGAACGCATACTCTCGAACGGTCGAACTGTAGAGTTTTTCTTCGAAAATAATACTTTTTTTATGACAAGAAGTAACAAATTGTTTCAAATAGAGAATATTATAATACTGATTAATAAGCTTACTTGTCAGATTTGCAACTGACTGAATATATACATTTTTTTACCATAATTGGTGAAAGGACCCTGAACGAGACACAATAGTAGTTTTAATTTTACGTTTGGGAGCACATAATGTTCTGCAGTGTTCAAATTGATAACATACCATGATGGGCCTAGCCTTTTCCTAACTACGTTGAGGTTGGCTTCCAGTCTAACCTGCGGGGTAATTACATTAAACACTAACACTAGAAATAGCTGTCATTTTGACAGTTCACCAACATTCATTGCTGAGCAGAATTTTTTTTCGAACATAATGAAGTAGGTAATGGATTAGTAATTTTGATTATTAAGACTGTGATTGAAAATGTGTTACGCAATTAGGGCGCGGATGCAGCTGAATACATGGAGCGACTGCCTATCTGACCTCCACGGCTCAATTACTGGGTAATAAGAAACACCTTGATATATTATTATAATGAACTGTGCAAGCGCTGGTACCTATACAAAACTAACTACTTCAAATCCAAACTTATCTGCAACAAAATCTCCCAACTCACTGTTCAATACAAAGTAACTGCAGTTCACAGTTCAAATTGATGGCACATTAAGATACCTTCAACTCGCACTCAGTTTCAATCTTTATTTAGTTTGTAAGCAGCTTTATTTAAAAATCGTAAAAGCGTAGCGTAGTGTAAAAGGCAACTGATTGTCAATGCAATTGTAATTATCATAGACTCCAGGATCCTCTTCATCCCCTACTTACTATTTTCCACCAGAAGAACATCTTACCGTGTGTGAGTGTAACCTTTCGTGGTCCACTTGGAAAGTCCCTGAACGCTCTCCGAACCCAGCCGAACTCCAACCGCAAAGTTGAGCTACCTCGACGAAACGGCAGCAAGGTGCAGATGTGAAGCTATATCGCAGTGGCGAAGGTACCATACAACTCGATTCCCGCCGGCTTCCCTTCGAAAATTCAGAACACAACCACTCTATAGTCAATTCATCATTGAAATATAATGAAACGGTTTATTGACTTTTTTTTTTTTGCTCCGGCTTACCTCTGTCATAAATTCACCCTTTGCCACTGCTATGTCCCAAACCATGCTGGACCTCCTAACCTGACCTCCGTGTCCCAAAACATCCCGCCCACCACCACCACGACCACCTATCCCGCTCTTTCTGTCCCAAAACATGCAGTCAAAGTGACCTCAGCGCTGCTATCGGCGACGTGAAAGTGGCGATATTTTGGGCCAAAAAAATTTTATATACTATTGTACCAGCGACAGGAAGAAGACCGTTTTTCGGCAAACGTAGTACCAGATCCCCGAACTGCCCCGTTGATCTCATGGACGCAAACGAGACTGCTGATTCGATTCCAGGGTCGGGCAAAGTGTTATTGAGTTTTTCCATTAGGAATTTAAGCTTACACTAAGCTACACTTGCAGCGGTTGGTCTGTGGATGGGTGACCATCTTTACATACCGAGACCCCTCCGTGTTTCGGAAAGCACGTTAAACCGTTGGTCCCGGCTGTCATTCGTGGATCTTTGACAGTCGTAACGGGTAGCCAGAAGCCCCAAAATCTGACAACCAGTCTTGCCAAGTGGTATCGTATTACCCAGTCACTGGGTTGTGGAGGTCAGATAGGCAGTCGCTCCATGTAAAATACTGGTATTCAGCGGCATCCGGTTAAACTGGAAGCCGACTACAACATAGTAGGGAACAGGCTAGGCAGATGATGAGCCCGGAGTTTGGAAGTTGGCGGTGTGATACCCCCGAACCTCGGAAACCACGTTAAGCCGTTGGTCCTGCGCCTGATCTCTCTCTGGTCGTGTCGGATTGCCGTCCCATCGGACTATGAGAGTGAGGAAAGAGGGAGTGCACCTGTGTCTGCGCGCACACTTGTGCACTATAATATCCCCTGCGCACCTGGCTAATCTCCGTTGAGATTGGCCACCGTGACCGAAATCGGTCGGGGAGGCTATTTTATTATTATCAAACCCCGCCAGGTAGATGGAGCGACGCCCTCAAAAAGGTGGCTGGTACAGACTGGATGCGGAAGCCAGTGGACAGGGTGCTATGGCGCAGTATGGGTGAGGCTTATGTCCAACAGTGGACAGGGATAAGCTGAGTTGATTGAGCTAAGGCTAGAAAAGGCTAGGCGGATAATGCAATGGATGACTAAGAAATATTGTATCACAAAAATTAAAACGTCGCTCCGTCACGCCATCTCAGACAGGTTGCAAGGTAATGAAAAAACATTGTCTAATATAAAAATGTACAATCTTTTTTAATTATAACTTAGCTACATCAACATTGTCAATAAATAATATTCCATGATAACATTAAGGTACATAATTCTTATTATGTTAATATAATTATTTTATAAAAATTACATGGTCTGAATAAGGATGATAATACAATAATAAATTATTTATCAGACGACGATTACTTTGATACTTAGATTAATTTGCTCATAATAAATTAAAGGCACGAGAAACATAAAGCTAAAAAACTACAAGTAAAAAACGTGGCAATCTACTCTCATACACAAAAGTTTTTTTTATTACTGAATAGTCCGCTCTTGACCTCAATCACGCCTAATGGAAAGTGATGGATGAGGTCTATGATGCGAGCGTGCCCAGAAGATGCCTAAGGCACTGGAACTCCCACGCATCGACGAAACACCCTTGCCGACTCGTAGTCGCACCAGAGACCCGGACTCCGGTGGGAACCCGGGTGGTCGCAAACCAATAATATAATGTAATTTTTGATATTTTTTCTATTCAAAATATAGATATAGAAAAATTGCATCTATGTGTAGTTGTACTGACGCCAGCAGATTTTCAACTTTATCGCTAAAGAATAAGGTTCAAAGTTGGGAACATTTGACAGTTTCGGGTAGCTTAATGTGCTGGCGTCTGTACACTAGCTACCTGCCCCTGCTTCGCACGGTTGTTTGACAAAACTAGACATTTATTTATTATGTGTAAGAGTAATTAGATGCCGAAAATGATCGTGTTCGCGGTTGCTATCTCGACATGGTTGTCGACACTCGCTATATCTTCATGGGTGTCGTTGCGAAGACGTCGGTTCAGTCGCAACCGAAAGCTCAGTTGTTCAGCACTGTGTTTCTGCTGTATTCTACCTACCGCAGAAGAAAAATTTTAATCGATTTGACCAATCACGAGCCAAATAACATCGATGCTTGCCGTCAAACACGATGTAAAAGTTGTTTTCATGTAGGCGTCGAGGTATACCCTTAAGCAGCCCACGATGTAACGCAGTGAGGTATCCTTCGGTATTTGCGCGCGTGTCTCTTAGCATGCATTCGTTTTACATGGAGGTGACGTCGAGGTAGCGAGCTAAACTGTAATCGCGAGATACCACAATGAGGCATCTTCGGCATATAATTACCCTAAAAACAAACTATGCATACATGTGTCACTGTCAAGCTAATTTGTAAAAAAAAAAACATATAAAAATGAACAGAGTACATTATTACATACACCTTTTTACTCTTTAGACCAAAACGGACACAAAAATATATCGAATGGGCTAAAACATAAAATATCATAAAACAAATTAAATAGACACAAAAAATCATCAATATATGTTCATGCTTCACTTATCCCGATGCGGGAATTAAAACCTAAACATACTCAGATATTCAACTAATTCTCTTATCCCAATTTGCTTGGGGTCGGCGCAACATGTCTTCACACAATCTATTACACTCAGATTCTCAACTCTAGCACCAAAAAAACCCCTTAAAAAGTATTAATCAACTTCTTAATCATATCTACAGACTCATTTTGTGCAAGTCCTTCAATATATTCCGTGGCTTTCTTAGCATGTTCTTCATACAGCCTCTGAGTTTTGTCCACAGCGTCAGTCTTTAAAATATTAAACTTCAGATCTTCGTAATCCACATCCTTAACATCTTTCTTCGACTGTGTTATTATCTGATATAAATTAGGATTGCTGTCTAACGCAAAAAGGACAGGTGCACTTGCTAAGCAAAACTGTTCTTTACTCTCTGAAGTTAGCTGCTGTATTTCCGTGGCTGCTTGCCAGGCTAAGCCGACATGGCAACCAAATTGGTACGCAAGGTTTTGTGTTTCTCTATTCTGTCTGTCCAGTACCATAGCAGATTGGCAACCTCTTCCTAGTAAGCTAACACCATTGTATACAGTTCTAGCTGTCCACTCCTTTCTAGGTTTACCCAAAACTTCATTAACAGCAATAGAATTAGTATCGAAAGTAATTTCATAGTCCTTGGCTGTAGGTTTAGGCTTACCAGGAATAGGCATATTCTGTTCATCTCTTTCGCCAAAGAATTCGCCTTCAGAAAGGTCTTTTAAAGCTGTTGAAATTATATAGGACACGTCTGAGTTTCTGAGGTTAGCTAGCATACCGTTTGCAGTTACCAGGAGATAGTCTCCGAGCAGGATAGCTATTTTGTTGCCGAAAATTGCTGAATCAGTGTCCTTAGATCGTTTAGCGAAAGGCACGTTGACAATACCTCTATGAATCAGATGACCAGTTCTCATCATCTCTGTAAGTTCAGCAAGCACTCTAGTTTGTTCTTCATTCTTCTTCATTTGAGGGGTGTAATTGGGAGTTTTGACGGATTTCGAGAGGAGAAGAATGATAAGGCCCCAAGGTTGAAGGTTCTTGGAGTCTCCGTAGAGGACGTTCTTTGCTGTCTGCATTACTAGGTGGTTGCTGCCGACCTGCGGACAAGAAATGTACAACAAATTACAATTTGTTGGTTTCGATTTCCTCAGTGATTGAGTGATTGGGTTTGGCGTTATGGGTGTCTGTCAATCTATTCTGTAAAAAATTCAATAGAAGAGAGCTGTTAATAGTGTTAATCCTTAGCATCAGGTGGAATGACAGCTCAATGTGGGGTGTTCAGTGGAATGTTTTTTTACAGAATAGATGTACAGACGCCAGCACATCAAGCTACTACAATCTGTCAAATTTCTTTAATAGATTTTCAACTTTATCACTAAAGTATAAGGTTCAAAGTGGATGGGGAAAATTTGACAGTTTCGGGTAGCTTGATGTGCTGGCGTCTCTACATAAAGGTACGATTCCTGCTTACAGTATATAATTATATTTTCAAGGATTAAAATTAGACATTTGGTGATGGTGGTATGTAATAACAAAAAAAATGGATTTTATTATCTGAAAATAAATGATTATTATTATCTAGGTAGTTACCTACCTACATACTTTTCATCCTAAAAAAATAATGAGCCTATTCTACGTTATTTTTAACTCAAATCTTAAATATTTTGAATATTTTGAAGCTGAAGAGTTTGTTTGTTTTAATGCGCTAACCTCTGGAACTACTAGTCCGATTTCAAAAATCCTTTTTGCATGTGATAGCCCAATTCTTAAGGAAGGTTATTTGTTTTTAGGTTATTTAACATCACGCTACGACGCTAAGCGGATGAGCAAAAAGAAAAGTCAGCAAGAACGCTGTAAAAGCGCGGGCAGCGAACGATCCGATGCCACGCGATGGGTTGGGGGAACAAGAAACTTCACGCGAACGAAGTCACGGGCACATTAAATTCATGTGACCTACATAGCAGTTATGTACAAATCAAAGTAATGACTAATGACTCTTAAAACATTAATCGGTATCTCTGACATTGAAATAATTTCGAAATCCAATCTAATCTTGCCTACCAAACGACCTCCAAAAGTTTCAAAAAACCCTCTCACAAAACCGACCTAGCAGTTTCTGAGATAATAGCCTCCCGATCGATTTAAAGAAAGAAAGAAAGAAAAAGTATTTATTGCGACTAGTACAGGAAGGTCACAAACTAAACTAAACACAGTCTAAATTAAAATACCAAAATATAAAAAATAATAAAAAGAAAAATTAAAGAGAAAGTCCTATACGAGGCCAAAAAGCTCCTATCTCACAACAAACCAATCTCAACCAACCACCAATCGCACCAATTTCAACGGAGATTAGCCAGGTACGCAGGAGATATTATAGTGCACAAGTGTGCGCGCAAACACAGGTGCACTCTCTGGGACGGCAATCCGACACGACCGGGGAGAGATCAGACGCAGGACCAACGGCTTTACGTGCTTTCCGAGGCACGGGGGGGTTGTTATACCGCCAACTTCCAAACTCTGTTACTAAGAAATTCCTAATGGAAAACCTAATAACACTTTGACCGACTTAAGAATCGAATCCGGGACCCCACGCCCAGCTGTCGCGTTTGCACCCACGAGACCATCGGGGCAGTCAACTGATATACTAACCAACAATACAAACAAACAGTTAGGCATATTATGAACGTGGTAATGTCGAGAAAGTGAACCTTTCTACGTTCAAACCGGTATTTTAAGTTTTTGCCTTGAGCTAAATTTATTTAGGATGAATCAGACTGTTTATAATAAAATGCGAATAAATTACGCTACCCAAAAATGCGGCAGTATTTTCTTTTTTACCCGACTCCGGAAGTTAAAAGGAGGGTAATGTGTTTCATGTGTGTGTATGTTTGTTATTTCGTACAGCTTAAACGCAACGACAGTTTTAGGCATCTACGAGTTATGCATAATTGTGTGTATTATGCATGTTATTAATTTCCCGTATCTAATCACCAATTATCAACTTGAGATATTATAATAGTATTTATAACGAGGACCCATTCTTTGTAAAAATAGCCTAATAAGGTATGTCCTCATCTGCCTAGCCTTTTCCCAACTATGTTGGGGTCGGCTTCCAGTCTAACCGGATGCAGCTGAATACCAGTATTTTACATGGACCGTCTGCCTATCTGACCTCCACAACCCAGTTACTGGGTAATACGATACCACTTGGCAAGACTGGTTGTCAGACTTTCCGGCTTCTGGCTACTCGTAAAGACTGTCAAAGATCCACGAATGACAGCCGGGACCAACCCGAGGCACGGAGGGCTAAAGATGGTCACCCATCCAAAAACCAACCGCGGCAAGCGTAGCTTAACTTGATCGATCGACCTGTGCGGCTGTTATTATTTAGCCACGGGCCCCTCACAAGGAAGTATAATTATATATCTGTGAAATAATGTTAACACATTATTACCTCTTTAGTGGAGCTTCGCTTCGGTATTCAGGTCACCGTGACATCGAGATCAACGCGCCTAGTTTTTCTGGTTTCATAAGAGATTCTCAACATACTAAGTACTTATAAGAACTATTGAATGATAGCTCACTTCAAGTTCACTTTAAAGAACTAAGTTTTCACGTTAAGAGCCTATAACTACCTCAAATGGCTTAGCTTGATCCTCCGTTATGTCGAAAATACTGCAGCATTAATTTTGAAATAAATATATGTTAAAGTTGAGGTATAATGTTAGGTTTTATGTTAGACGAAAACACGATTCCATAAAATTTTCTCGATAGAAAAAAAAACCAAAGTTACCTCCAAACCGAACAATAAACCGCTGGTTTTCAAAAAATACTTCAAATTAGATCATGAAACTTTGTATATTAACTGAACTAACTATAAAGCAGGTCTTATGTTATTTATTTTTTTTATTACCATTATTTTCACCGTAAAAGATTGGTAAAAAGCAAATACTTAAACTAATGGCGCTGCCTGCCACTTAGCGCAGCACTCTGTCTCGCTCTTACTCAGTTCGCGAGCAGTATCGTGCGAGTGAATTTTAGCTGAGGTAGTATAGGCTCATAAGAGCCCTCTTACTGTGCTGAGAGCTGCTGAGAAAAATGGTCTTGATAAACAGACAGACAACGAAGTGATCTTATTTTTTCTTATTCGTTCTGTTTTTCCTTTTAAGGTTCAGATGTCTAAAAATCAGCAGTTTCGTAGAGAAGTGCAATACCATAACAGCAGATTAAAAAAATAAAAAATCGATGATGAAATATTTCAACGCAGGTCCAGAAACGTACTGAATCCATGGTAACAGGTGCCGCGTCGATCTCCCTGTGATTAACACCCTCTAGTTCTTTATAAAAGTGCAATAACTTGCAAACAATTGAATGTCTACCTTTTCTTTACAGTTCCAAATAAAAAAAACAAAAAAAAAATCCAATCCAATCCTTAACGAGTTTTTTTAAATATGATTGACGTGTAAAAGTGTTTGTGTTTGTGTAATATGCTAGGTAGGTTTTAAAGATCTAAGCGTTCATAGGGACAGAGAAAGCGACTTTGTTTTATACTATGTAGTGATTATAGATTCACTTACAAGTCTCTTAATGATCAATAAGAATTTTAGGTTCTCGATAGTATTTTACAAATTCTTACACACGTCGGCGGTGGCGTCGCGTCGGGGGCCCATATAGCTCGGGGGCCCCGTATAATTGATACAGCTGATACGGGGGTAGCTACGCCCATGGATATATAATAAAAAATAGCATAATCAGCTTATACTGTTCCGACTGCGACAGGACACAGGCAAATTCTCTGTTTGAGAGAGGTGATGGGTAGATAAAAGTGTTAATACAATAGATAATGACTGCCCCGTTGGTCTCGTGGTTGCAAGCGCGACTACTGAGCGTGGGGTCCTGGGTTCGATTCCCGGATCGGACAAAGTGTTATTGAGTATTTCCATTAGGAATTTCTTGGTAACAGTCCGGGGTTTGGAAGTTGGCGGTTTTAATACCCCCGTGCTTTGGAAAGTACGTAAAGCCGTTGGTCCTGCGCCTGATCTCTCTCCGGTCGTGTCGGATTGCCGTCCCATCGGACTATGAGAGTGAGGGAAGAGGGAGTGCACCTATGTCTGCGCGCACACTTGTGCACTATAATATCTCCTGCGTACCCGGCCAATCTCCGTTGAGATTGGCCACCGTGACCGAAATCGGTCGGGGAGGCTATTATTATTAATAGATAATATTAGTGCGGGTTGATTAAAGTCACACGTCTTCGAATTTTTGGTTCTAGACCGTTCCGGTTTCCTCACGATGTTTTCCTTCACCGTTTTGAGAGCAGTGGTGATGAAATAATTTCCACAAAGTAAAACGCCTGGTATGGCTTCGAACCTACGGCCTACAATTGACAAATACAAAGTCGCAACCGTTGCCACTGTCACTGGACCCAAACAAGCTCTTTTAAAAAATACATAATATCTAGAATCCGATCAGCCTGTATAATAAAATTCCTTTTCACTTTCCTTTCTTGAATGGCTATCATCAGTTATATGATATTTATAAAGATTCGAATATATTTTTTAAACCAGTATTTCCTTATATAAACTTTCACTCTTCATTGCTTATGCGTGTTAATGAAGCTTTAAATCTAGACAGGGCCATGCCTTTAAAAGTTTTTTGCACAAGCCGATTCCACACAAATTTTCTTCCCTATTTAACCCCTTTAGGGGATGAATTTTCAGAATTCTTATCTTTTGTTATTATAGGAACTCTTGTGCAAAATTTCATGCTTTTAGACCCGCGGTTTTAAAGTGTGCGTCGTTCAGTGAGTGAATTTTATTAAGAGGTATGCGCTAAGTAGGACCGTTACAAATATGGCTTTACAGAATTATAATTATGAGAAACAGCAATACAACTACGTAAGTTAGAATTAGTCTCGAATGTTATTATTTCATGAATTAGCCATTGAAAAGGGTAATATTATTATTATTTTTGATTTTATACATCTCGGGACCATGGGGTCCCGGTCCTTTGGAAGGCGTACGAGGGGCCGAAGCCAACTCGCAGAGGTCCTTAGGAAATTTTAATGAAATGTGTTTAAAACTAAACTAACTAACTAATAAACTTAGAGAGTTGTATTGATGATTTCATGATTATAATTCTATAAATAAATATTATTTTGTTATGGCCGCGGAGTCATATTTAGATAAAACTTACAACCTGATACTGAAATGCAAATTGGTAAAAATGTAAGAAAATTTTAATTTCGCAATGTACCCTGGCACTTTCGCCTTAACTAAACTAGGTAACGGTGCTTGCCAAAGCAAACGGCAAGCGGCGGATATTTATGTTATGAGGAAATGCGGGTAGTCCTTTCTCCATAGAAACGCTTTCGCCTGTTTTATTTCTGGTTAATGATTTTTTACAGAATAATAAATATTAACTACTTTTTTTTCCTTTTTGATGATACATTATTTTTATAAACACTAGAACCCTCAAAAAATGCTCAAAATTACCGCTGTCCACAGAGGCCTAGGTGTTTAAATGTGACAAATATTAATGAAAAAAAAAAAAAATAGGGACACAGTATATACCCTTCTTATTCGGTTTATGAAATATCTTTTAAATAGGTCCGATATTGGAGGAGGAAATAGGTGAGTGCCAAACCTCGAATTATGACTTTTTACTTAGACTTTTCAAAAGTCTCTCCGACCGCATTTCCTCTTAAGTGTAATGGATATAGTCACAAAAGACGCAAGTATGGACATTCAAAATTTCACATTAGTAAAAGCGAGAAGGCCAATAGGCTTTTCAAATGAAAAAAATCTGATTAGTCCGTCAGATAGATTATCAAAAAATATTTGACCCGTATTTTTTCTTTCGTTACGTAAACCCTTAGAGCATTAAACCAACCGGAGACGCAACGAGCACTAATATCTATGCGAATAAGTCTGTCACTTTCATCGCGGGGGACGAGGCAACGCACACAAATAGTGATAACACACTAATGCATTTTCGATCGCGTTGTTACTCACGCACACGAAAAAATTATCGAACACAAGCATAAACTATACGCACACATGTACTAACTCACACAGAGACGCCCTGTTAGGACACGGGATGACGTCATTTTTGTGTAAGCGATGAAAGTGCTTGACACTATCGATATTTTTCTGTCGATGAGTTCAGCCAATAGTTGTGATAAAAAAGGCTCTTCTTTATTTAATTGTTTTTTCATATTTACTTATCAAATTGATCTTCAATGCAGATCAATTCTTTTTAAATAGGTAACATAGGATTTAGATTTTAAAGTTAGTCTATAAGGATTCATTGCCACGGTACAAGAACTGCCGGTCGATTCTGTAAAAATCTCACCATGAAAACTTAGGTGAAGTGAGTTTGTTTTATCTAGGAATTGACACTATTGACAGCTCACTCCACGCTCACTTCACCTGAGTTTTCACGGTAAGATTTTCACAGAATATCATGGCTGCCTCGATGGTCTAGTGTTCGCAAGGATGAATGCTGATCACGACGTTCTGAGTTCAATACCCGGGTCAGGCAGTGTTATTGGTTTTCTTATTAGGAATTTCTCAGTAGCAGCACGGAGTCTCTTGATATTAGATTGTATTCTAGAACATGAAGCTTCAAAATGCTGTGAGCAAATTGTACTAGTACGTTTAGGAGTCCACGAAACATGATTTGCTCAAGCCAAAATCCAAACATCCCGAGTCATTGCATCTTTTGGAAATCTGAAAAATTAATAGAATAACACAGGGACTGAATTACCCAAAAATAAAGGTACCTTTAAATTTGGGTATGACGTCATACCGTTAAATAACGATAACCGAAATATAACGATATCGTTATTTTTTTAAGTAGCCGTATTTTAAGGTACGAAATTCATACCGGTATATTTCAGTAGAAGTAACATAACCTTTTTAATAATATCAGTACCAATACCTTAAGCTTTTTAAACAAGGATATCTGACCAAGATTATGTCTGGACTTTAAAAGAGACTGTGACCTCTGAGTTTGTTTCGGCCTTTCTTCTCAGAGTAGTCAGTTAGGAAACGCCGACCTCATCTCGTTTTAAAAAAATATGATTGACGTGTAAAAGTGTTTGTACAAACCTACTTACAGAAATAAAATCATTTATCATTTATCATTCATTCAAGGGTTTCTTTGGCACACCGGCTCGCCACTCTGCCTGTTTCTGTCGTTAGCGATTGTTAAATCACTCCATGTCCTTCACGCGCTAACTGCCTACCACTAGTACAACAAACATAAGGTCAAGTTGCAGCAAGTTGTTGTAGACACCCCCGTGCACCCGCGCCGCGCCGTCACCATGTTTTTCGGTACCGAAATCATATGACGGTTAAATAAAAATGTATCCTAACCTTTATTTATATGGGTACCGGTATAGCTCAACATCTATTTTGAATCGGTACCGTTATATTTTTGAGGTATCTTAACCTTTAACCGTAACCGCTTTCAGTCCCTGGAATAACATACTCATAAAGTCGATATCGATATTTGTTTCTTTGCTGTCACAACCCTCATTTTGCTACAGTGTGGCCTGTTTTTAAATATAAAAATTGCGTATTTTCGGGATAACTTGACCCATAAATATTTTATAGTAATGAAGAATAACGATATGAGAAAATTGTAAGAGATTTGTGGAACATAAGTTTGATATCATTAATCAATTATTTGATAATAAATAGCAATTTTTTAAAGGCTTTAGTAAAAAAATCTTATAAAGTAACAAAATAAGTTGTAAACAGTAATAAGAATAACAAATGCGAAATAGAAGTTTGAAATAATTGTCAATATTTATAAATTACAACTTTAAAAATTACACTATATTAGGTCTTGTACAATTTAGTGGCAACATTCATTGACCGACAATATTTTTTGGTTTTTTGCAAATTTATTGCATTTTATGTTATTATTAGGACAAAATAATACTTATAGATGGAAAGTAAGGTTATCCTTTTGTTTACTAGATGTTTCCGATCTATTTTTACACGAAAAAACACTGCAATTCGGCATTTTTCTCTTACGTTCGTTCCGCGCTAGTGTGATTTGCTGAATGACGTGGAACGCGCGGCAACTAGTTTTATATGACTGATATGACCGGCGGTCTCGTACCTTTGGCAGCGGGGAACGCCTGACAATGGCGTCTCCGGTTGGTTTAATGCTCTAAGCGTAAACCAAAATTGATGAAGACACGACGCTGTTAAAATACTCAATACGTCACACCTTGGTATAATTTTTAGTGCGTTCTGACGTCACGAGCCCCCACTCCCGAGTTTTGAAGCGTTTTATCTTTGTCATTATTCATTGATTTACAATAACAAAAAATACGCGTCCATTATTTTCCAATACTCTTAACTGACGGACTAAATAGATTTTCAATTTATTGATGGTGGAAACTAGCCTATTGTCGTGGAGTGCTACAAGAAGGAGATCAGTGGTAACAGCCTAGACTCACGAGTTGTAGGATCAAGGTTCGAACACAGACAGGTGCTTCACTTCGTGTAAATTATTTCGTCACCACTGCTCTCAAAACAGTGAAGGAAAACATCGTGAGGAAAGCGTCCGAGAACCAAAAATTTGAAGACATGATGTAACATCTATCAAGACGCAATGAGCCCACGGGGTGGACCACAGTCCACTCCCTCTTACAGAGAGGAGGGCTGTGTCCCAGCAGTGGGAACATTATAGGCTGATCAAGAATCTTTTTACGCTTTCATTGAATGACGTTGACATAGTGGCATTGTTGATAAACGTAACGAACCCTCAAGAGGGGAAAATTCCCGTAATTTTAAGAACGTTCACAGTCTGATCTGTCTCAATCTGTCAAATGTACAGACGCCAGCACATCAAGCTACCCTAATCTGTCAGATTTTCCCAATTGAATATGAACCTTATTCCTTTGTGTTAAAGTTGAAAATCTATCAAAGAAATTTGACAGATTGGGGTAGGTTGACCTGCTGGCGTCTGTACCTCTAATTTCCCCATATTTTTGACATTGATTGTTGCTGAGATGATATTGCGACTAGATTTTGAACGTTTTTAATTACGAGAGGGTCTATTTGGTCTTCAGAGGGGCAATTCTCGTAATTTTTAAGAACGTTCACAGTCTGATCTCAGCCTCAATCTGTCAAAAGTACTTCAAATTTCCCTACATTTTCACAATTTTTTGACATTTGTTTGTCGCCGAGATGAGACTGGGACTAGATTTTGAACGTTTTAAATTACGAGATTGGTCTTTAGATGTGTGATCACAATCCTTCATACTACCACAATTTTTAATGGGCTATAATGGTGATGATATTGCAGTAACACTTATTGCAGACTACCCATAATGACCTTTGATGATCATAATTATATGATTTTTTTTTTTGTTAATTTTGTGACAGGTTTTTCTTATTGCAGATACCAGTCTCCCACAAAGGATTTATCAGATGTGTCTACATATTTTTAAGGCGCCTTTCTGGAAGAGAGATAAATGTTTATTATTATTATTTTATTTTACATATCTCGGGACCATGGGGGTATTTTGGAAGGCGTACGAGGGGCCGAAGCCAACTCGCAGAGGCCCCTTAGGAAATTTTAATGAAATGCGGCACCAACCTGTATGCACTATGCAAGTGCACCCAAGGGTAACGCCCGGTTGTAGGACTATTGCAAGATATGGAAAAATAAAAAGTCGGACTATGGGTTTGGGTGGCTAAAATGGACTGGTTACCAAGAACTAGGGAAGAACTATGACCCCTGCCTGATCAATATTTTATATATACACGGATAAAATGGCAGGGGGTGACTTGCACACTCAATAAAGGGCCCCCGGAAACGGTCGCTAGCAAATAGTGACGTAGCGCCAAGGGGACAACAAGTCCTGAGGTGCTTATGAGAAGTGGAGAGGTATTATTTATAATTTATTGATCAAGCCTTAGGTATTTATTAGTTCGCGTGCAGTTATGGCAAAAGTTACCTTAATGACTATTTTGGAAGCAATAATTACATTAAATTAGTTATGATATAGCTCGTTATGACTATGACTACAATGACTTTATACAGGGTGTCCCTGGAAGTATGGATCAAATCGAATAGGGGCGTCGGCAAGGTCATTTCCAAACTTTTTGGTCCTGAGAATGATTGATGATTGAGAATTATTTTACGGTTCAAAAGTAGTGGCCAATTTTTTTCAATCGTTTCGCATAGTGCTCAAAGAAAAAAAAAACATTAAAAAAAACTATCAGGGCTGTCTAAAAAACTAAAATTGACAGTTCCTGGTAGTTTTTTTTTTAATGATTTTGTTCTTTGAGAACTATGCAAAGTGATTGAAAATAACAAAAGTTGGTTATAACTTTTGAACCGTAAATAAATTCACCAACATTCTCAGGATCAAAAAGTTTGAAAATTAATTTACCCACGCCCCTATTTGATTTATCCATACTTCCAGGGACACCCTGTATAAGCTATTCATATAAATGACATCAAGTTTAAAATTCAAACATTACAAAACATCACGCCTGTAATACACGAAAGGTAATACAGGGGTGTAGCTATACAGTACACCCAGAATTCACCAGTTAAGTTCAAGTTCCATGTAACACGGGGCAAGTCAATTGCCATCAACTGGGCATATAAATCCAGACCCCGAGCTAGTACTGAGAAATTCCACATGAAAACCCATTAATACTTTGCCTGACCCGGGAACCGAACCCAGGACCTCATGGTCAACAGCAGTGCTTGTGACCACTAAAAAAAGATTTGCAAAAGATGTAAACAACAATGGCCGCACGAAATTGAATAAAATCAATAGACAAGAACATTTATTTTATGTACCTAATGTTTGTTTTCGTCTAAATCTCCGAGCTAATGAGCTAACTAAGAATATTTTTAGGCAGCGGTAATCCAACCCGCAAGAACCTCTGCACTAAGGGCACATAAACCACTGAGCCATAGATCTACCTAGTCTAAAATATTTCAATTTCAATTCCAAAAAACAAATGGGAACATACAAAAAGGTACTACAGCCCACAAAGTGGGGATATCTCGAAGGTACGAGGGTGTGGATTTGAATCTGTGGAACAAACTATGTCCCACCTCCTTTTTTTTCAGTTGCCTGTGTCAGGGGCCACGGTATCTCTTTCGAACAACCCGCGACCCTGGCAGATGTCCCACCTCCTATTTTGCCCTTCGTTCCAAAGAATGCAGCCATAGCGACCTCTGCGCTACCATCGACGATGCCGTGGAAGTGGGGAAGTTTTTGGCCGAAAAAATTATATTCACTGTCGTGCCATCGATACAACGAAAAGGAAGACAATCAATATGGGGGAAGATCATTGCTCAGTTGTAATACAATAACCGTCACAGGTCAGAAATCGGACTAGCACAACCTGGGGGATTATGGCATTTCGACACATAAGTAAATAGTTGATCTCGTCATAAGCGCTATTTTAGCGGTCTGAGTCGAGAGTCTGTCGGTCTAAGTCCCGTATTACAGAACATCACTCAATACTCAAGAATTACTTAAAACTAGATTCAAGCCATTTGATTGGTTGAAACTAGTTTTAAGTAATGCTTGAGTACTGAGTGACGTTCTGTGATACGGGACTAAGTCAAGAACGCAACCTCTCACACAGAGTACATTGAATAATATAGAGACCTCTCCGTCGGGGGTAGCGGAAGGATCGCACGTTCCCGCGACCCCCGGTGTAGGTGTGAGATGGAACACCGGGGTGGTTTTTAGTCAGTAAGAGTCTGACAGACCTCGCCGCCCGCCCCAGGGCGGCGGACATCCATGAGGATTTTCTACCCCAGAAAAAAAAAGGAACGCAACCTCTGCACTAATGCCACATATAAACCACTGAGCCATAAGTCTAACTAGTCTTAAATATTTAAATTTGAATTTCAATAATAGCCGGTCTACTCCGTAAAAACCCCACCGAGAAATCTTGGGTGAAGACACAGAACAGTTAAACTGTTCTGTGAGTGAAGAAGTGAGCTGCTCATTCCACCATTAGCTATCAGCTAATGATTTTAATACCCAAAACAAAAAATTAAATTACTCACCAACTTCCGCAAATAGAGCGCCATATTAGCGAATTCATCACTCAGCAAGCACCGCAGATTCATAAACGAAGTTGGATACCCGACGACTTTCTCTGCATCTCTTATAATATTGCTCCAATTGGTAAATGGAGGACGCAATAATATTAAAATCTCATCTTTTGTCAAACTCGCGACAGTCGATTCCAGTCTTTTTTGGTAAAAGAAAGGGGACGCGCGCTTCAGAACGCGGGAAACCGCGTAGGACACCGCCATGACAGCTAAACTTTTTAATTTTTTTTTTTCGAGGCACAGGTTGCGTCCGCTCGTGTGGACGAATGTAAACGCAATGGTGTTGTTATGTGAACCGATTGTGGGGAAGGCTGTATTGAATTTTAAATTTGCCTGATTTTTGTATTTATTATTTTAAGTTTTGCTTATTATGAAGGTTGTCTGAAATGTGTCCTTTGTGTTTTTTTTTAATGTCATTTATCATCGTTTATTTTATTAGCATTGTTTAGAATTACTGTAAAAATATGTTTTCTAATATTTAAGACGCATAATTTTCTACACGAATTTAACGGTTTTATTTATTGCACATAATATTACATAACATCACGCCTATAATCTTCAAAGAGTTAGGTAGAAGTGTACCTATAGTAGGTACAGTCAACAGCAAAAGTAGATGATGAAAATCAGAAATTCAATACTAATTAATGAACGGAGTTCGCGTCAGAACTGTGTGGGGTCGAATTAGTAAATGTTTGGTATAATTTACAATCACATAACGACACTTCGACGCCACACAGTTCTGACTCGACCTCCGTTCATCAGTATTGAATTTCTGATTTTCATCATCTACTTTTGCTGTTGACTGTACCTAGATCCACATTTCGTCAGTTCTGTTTTTTAGTCCCATGTACCACCAATCGCGCACAATGCCAGACTCCGCAATTCTACTGAGAAATTGAAGGAAAAACCTAATGACACATTGGCTGACCTGGGAATCAAACCCAGGACCTCATGCTCAGCAGTACCGCTTGCGACCACTAGACCAAGGAGGAAGTCGGTTTTATTTATAAAATAACTGGCAGCGCCCCGCGGTTTCACCCACATAAGTTTCGGTCCCGTGGGAATATCGGGATAAAAACTATCCTATGTCCTTTCCCGGGAGTCAAACTATCTCTATACCAAATTTCATCTAAATCGGTGCTGCAGTTTAGTATGGATGTATGTCTTAACTTTCAATCCCACATTGATATACTTACGAGTGTCTATTGACTTAAAATTCGACATGACAACATGACTTACTTTTCTTGATTATTTATAATTTATACATTTAGTCATAAAATAAAACACTTAAAACAATATTTATTTAGAACATTCAAGGCATTTTTAAAAACTAAGTTTTCCCCTCATACATAATAAAGAAAAACTTAAGTTATTACAAATAATAACAAACGAACCTCCACTGAAATAACTCCCAACTATCAGGTAAAAATTATAAACTGGCAACACTGATGTTCTTGACCGTGAAGTGGAAAGTAGCGTTGGACTAGTCTCGAAACCACGCTCCATTTACCGTTAACACCCAACAACGCACTCAAATCTCAACTTTCAACCACTGACATAAGAATCAAAACAAACTTTCATAGCTACAGAAGAAATAATTTGTCGAGGCGTGGATTAGCCAATTTAAGTAAGACCTCTGTTTTCGTAGTTTATAAGTAAATGGATAGGTCAAGTTATACTGGACACAACGGATTCTTTCGACTACTCTTTTTATTGCAATCTTGAATGAATTTCTCCTTTCCGGCTAGTTTGAACTAACGTGTTCAGTAAAATTTTGTTTGGATCGTGTTCGTAGTACGAGTGTTCAATTTGAGTCAAATTAGTGAATTATGTATTTATTTTTAGGGTTCCGTCCGTACGTCCTAATAAAATAGAAAAACAAAGATGCACTGAACTTAAATTTAGTTTAGTTTGTGAAGAAGGGAATCGGCGCCAGTATTTACTGACGAACTTGTTAATCAACATACATTTTGTAATTTTTATTTTCTCTTAACCATATTTTAAAAACTAGATGAGGTCGTCGTTTCCTATACAGGGCTACTTTTCAATGACCAGCCAAATTTAAGGATCTGGTACAGACCATCAAACTAAACAACTTTTTCCATGGGACCAACATCGTAATCTATATATATAAAAATGAATTGCTGTTCATTGGTCTCGCTAAAACTCGAGAACGGCTGAACGGATTTATCTTATCTTGGTCTTGAAATGTTCGTGGAGGTCTAGGAAAGGTTTAAAAGGTGAGAAAAATCAAATAATTCCCGGGAAAACCCTAAAAACAGCCTTTTTCTATTTCCCATACAAACGTTTTCTAAATAAAATGTAGAGTCAATTGTCTTTTATTTATCGATTGAGGCAGTACGAAGTCTGCCGGGTCAGCTAGTCGCGAATAAAAATTCAGTCGTCCCATACGTTTATTAGGTTTAGGTCGAGTAGGTATTGAAGTTTTCTATGGGACAGTTGATAAATTTTTCGCGATTACGATGTTGGTCCCATGGAGAAAGTTGTTTAGTTTGATGGTCTGTACCACATCCTTAAATTTGGCTGGTCATTAAAAAGTAACCCTGTATAACTAATCTGAGAAGAAAGTCCGAAACAAACTCAGAGGTCACAGTCTCTTTTAAAGTCCAGACATAATCTTGGTCAGATCATGTGAAGACCATATAGATCGATGTCTAAGATGGTATTTTGAGCAAAGAACCACAAAGATCTGAGTGGATCTGTCCAGTCAGTACAAGCATTTGTCAACAATCGTGCAGCTCAACTCAGAACTTAAGGAGCTCAACGACTCGACGAACAATACCAAAGAAATTACATCTGGGTAGGCCGCATAAACTACTTAAAGTGCCAGACTATCATTAAAACTAACTAAGAAAGAAAAAAAAAGTCATCATCTGCCTAGCCTTTTCCCAACTATGTTGGGGTCGGCTTCCAGTCTAACCGGATGCAGCTGAATATCAGTATTTTACATGGAGCGACTGCCTATCTGACCTCCACAACCCAGTTACTGGGTACTTAATACGATACCCCTTGGTAAGACTGGTTGTCAGACTTTCGGGCTTCTGACTACCCGTAACGACTGTCAAAGATCCACGAATGACAGCCGGGACCAACAGCTTAACGTGCTTTCCGAGGCACGGAAAAAAAAAAGTGTCAGGTCGAAAGAATCCCGTCAGGAACTAAGTTCAAAATGAAAATACGAGAAGCTGCGAAAATTATAAAACGTCGAAAAACTTTAAGCTTTCGCAGTCACCATCTTGGATTTTAATTTTGACCTAACATCGGCTTTAGCACCCTCTAAAACCATGAAAACGACACCCATAATGAATTTTTTTAAAGTTTTTGCAGCCGCCATATTGGATATTCATTTTGACCTCACTATTGGCTTCAACATCCTGGAAAACCATGGAAACTACATCTCTCCCTCACTCTTTCTGTCTCTATTATTTATTATAAAAAGTCGCATAGCGCTTTTTCGTCACATGGCGATTTCTACCAGTTAAGGTGATTACGCAGTGATTACCGCGAAATTCAAATTGTCTTACGTTTTTTGCAATTTCCAGGCCAGTGTCAGGTTGTATCTTGATCAAAATATGATTCGCGACTATAACAGGTACTTATTCACAGAATTATAGTCATTAGAATCATTAATACATCTTTCTAAGTTAGATTTGTACCACAAGAAGAAATCTCCTAGGGAAAAGTGTTTATGGTACAAATCTCACTTATTAAGATGTATGAATGTTTCTAATGATTATAATTCTGTAAATACGTACCTGTTATAGTCGCGAATCAAATTTTGATCAAGATACAACCTGACACTGACCTGCAAATTGCAAAAAACGTAGGAAAATTTGAATTACGCGGTCTACCACTTCGCATTCATGCAAGCTGCGCTAAAGAACTTCGTTCCAAAAATTCGCTCACATAAGGTAATATACAAAGTAAATATTCATGTGTGTGACGGTAAATTCCCTTTAGACCGGATCACAGCATTCTTGGAGGCACTTTAGTATGTCGACTATGTATGGTTGTAGTACTTCCCCTTAGACCCCAACGAAGTGGCAAAGGTACCATACAACTCGATTCCCGCCGGCTTCCCTTCGAAAATTCAGAACACAACCACTCTATAGTCAATTCATCATTGAAATATAATGAAACGTTTTATTGACCTTTTTTTTGCTCCGGCTTACCTCTGTCATAAATTCACCTTTCCCCACTGGTAGGTAGGTAAGCATAAGCGTGGTCAGCAGTGCTATTCTGTAAAAATCTCACCGTGAAAACTAAAGTGAAGTGAGCTGTTATTCCACCTGATGTTAGAGATTACCCCTATTGATAGCTCACTTCACGCTCACTTCACCTAAGTTATCACAATGAGATTTTTACAAAATCCATCGGCAGGATTTTAATGTTCTCACTGCTGAGGCACAGGCTTTCTCTTTCTCTCTTTCTCCTCTCTCTGTGAGAGGGAGTGGACCATAATCCACCACGCGGGCCCAGTGCTGGTCGGTGATGTGCTGGTTGGGGTTGGTGTTCGTGACGCCGTCAGTACTTACCCATACTGCTCGCTATGCTCCCACAACCCAAGCGATCAATCTGCTAAGCGCCCTGATTGCTACGGAACCGCAAGTTGACATTAATCTAAAGCAGTAAATCCATGTTTAATTATTTTATTATTATTTATTTATTTTATAAAATACAAGTTCCTTATACTTAAACAAATCACACAATTAGACCTCTGGGGTCTTAGCATGCCATGGTCTGAGATTTGATCAACGCACTATTAACAATTTTAATAGAGTTGATGTAATGTTCTTTCAGCTTACGATTTATGTTTTTACTATTTATTGAGTCTCTAATATCTACAGGTATTTGGTTTAGTAAATTAGGTATTGTGAAGGAGGCAGTAGGTACGCCTGCCATAAAAGTTATTTTTGCGTAGAACTTGAAAATTGAATATCACGGTTATCAAAATGTTCTATGAGAAACATATACTCAGGGTGCGCTAGAACAGGTAATACTTTGCAGTGTTTAAATAACCCTGTGTAGTTATCTTGGTATTTATTTTTTACATGGTTTTGGTACTACAAGTAATGTTTGTATGAAGTTTTTTAGTTAAATGTTAAATTGTTGGCTTGCTGCGCGCTTTGGTGTAGTACTGTAAGTGCAGCAAGCAATTGTTTGATAATAAAGGTCTTAGAATATTTGTTTCTAGGACATGCCGGTTTCCTTCACCGTTTTGAGAGCAGTGATGATGAAATAATTTTCCCAAAGTAAAACGCATGTCTGGGTTTTAGGCATTTATTTACGTGTCGTGTGTCGTGTCGTTCATTGTGTCGTGTCGTGTGTGTTGTGTCATGTTATTTGTGTGTGTGTGAGTGATAGTGAAAACGAGCATAAATCCGCCTACTAAATGAGGTTCTGGTAAAAACGAAGTGATTCATAGAAGCCCAATTGAGAGAAATTACTTAATTTCTGTCTGCTTACAGGATACTTACGTAAAATCTTTCTCCTCGCAACGATTTTCAAGAACCGTACACAAGGCTGTGAAACTGTCAAATTTTCCAATCAACTTTGAACCTTATACTTCAGTGATAAAGTTAAAAATATATTAAAGAAATTTGACAGATTGTAGTAGCTTGATTTGCTGGCGTCTGTACACAAAAGATAAATACTTAAAGATGTCACATGTCTTCGAATTTTAGTTTCTATGACATACCGGTTTCCTCACGACCTTTTCCTTCGCCGTTTTGAGAGCAGTGGTGGTGAAATAATTTACTCGAAGTAAAATGCCTGCCTAGGTCCGAACTCACGACCTTACAACTCATAAGTTGGAGATGTTACCACTGGGCCGCCGCTAAAGGGTCCTGCCTTTATTTTAGTGGGTAGTAGTAGAATTGGATATGAGAACTAAATTAATTCATGTTTCACTTAGACGGCGCCTAACATGGAAACATCGCATTTAGTGCCTCCGGGATGTTTGCAGAGGTCCACACGGATGGCTTCAAGGCCATAATTCGCAAAAAATCGGCTTCTTTGCGGGAAGGTCTGCGGGGTGCTAAAAATGGCATTCTGAAAGTCATTCCTGCTCGATTTGAATACAAGTATATCCTTTCAAATTACATAACGGATTTCTGAGGTAACAAACATTAAAAAAAATTAATCGAATTGATAACCTCTTCTATTTTTTTTAAATTCAGTTAAAAAGATCATAACTATTATGTAACGTTTTCTCTCCTATAAAGTACACAATGATGTAAGAGGTGCTATTTATGTAAAGGCAGGGAAATTATTTGTTAAGCAAATTGACTAAAAACTTAAATTGTCTGTAGAATCAAATCATTACTGCCATTCTTTGCCAGTTATTTCTCAAACTCAAAGCATATATTTCAACGCAGAACTAAAAGGCAGGCAACGAGACGTTGGCAGCTACGCCTACCTAGACGGACTCCGGGTGAGAAACTTCATGGACACTCTTTTAAATTATATTGTATACTAGCTGACCCGGCAGACTTCGTACTGCTTCAATCGATAAATAAAAGACAATTTATTGACTCTACATTTTATTTAGAAATCGTTTGTATGGGAAATAGAAAAGGGCTGTTTTTAGGGTTTTCCCGGAAATTATTCGATTTTTCTCACCTTTTAAACCTTCCCTAGACCTCCACGAACATTTCAAGACCAAGATAAGATAAATCCGTTCAGCCGTTCACGAGTTTTAGCGAGACTAACGAACAGCAATTCATTTTTATATATATATATATTTGAGTAGGTACAGTGTGCAACGACGTGCATGTTAAAAATGTTCAAAGTACAGCAAAAACAATTCAAAAAATTAAAATAAGTATGAAATGGCTCTAATATTGACGTACATTTAAATAGTGACGTAGGGTGTCAATTTCCCAGCCGCCGCGGGAAACGGCGCGGGCGTTGGGAGCCGCGTGACGACTCCCGGCCACCGTAGGCTGCGCGGGTCTGCGAGCAGAGAGTAATGGGTAACTCTCCGTGTGATCAGGACGAGGCCCGTGCCGGACGGCGCGTACGTGTTCCACGCGCGCCTCAAAGAGATGTCAGCATTACAAGGAAGGGGCCCGTAAGGGCAGTAGGCTGCCGGGGCAGCGGGATTGTCCGAAAGGGTTACCGCTGCCCCGGAACATAAAGGGCTAAGGAAGGAACACGGGTGGGCTTTAGTCAGTAAGAGTCTGACACTCCCTTGTGCTCCACCCAGAGCGGGAGGGGTCATTTGATGATTTCCCATCCAAAAAAAAAGGTGTCAATTTGCTTAACAATTAATTTTCTTGACTGCGCAACTTTTTCTAATGTTTGAAATAGTAATGTAACACTTAGATGTGGAATATTCGATCCTTATGTACTGTGTACAATCAAAAGACGCGGTAAACAAAGTCTTTATATACCCACATGCTCTTCAAACCGGAACAGCGGTGCTGTTTATCTGCAGAAACTCCTACCTATGATGACAGTACGGTATAAATAAAAAAAAGGCGTGGGGTCGGGGACTTGCGGGGGCAAGAACAAATTTTAAAATAAAAATCCAAGATAACGGCTGCGAAAATTTGAACATCTGCTTCAGCACCGTCGAAAACCATGAAAACGACACCTAAATTTTTTGCAGTCGCCATCTTGGATTCTCTTTTTGACCTCACTACAGGCTTCAGTACCCTCGAAAATCATGAAAACGACACCCATTAAGATATTTTTTAAATGCCGCTCTCTTGGATTTTTATTTTGACCTTACTACCGGATTCAGCACCTTCGAAAACCATCTCTATCCCTGACTCTATTCATCATCATCAGTCTATAGCAGTCTACTGCTGGACTTAGGCCTCTCCTATTGCACGCCATTCAACTCGATTGTCGGCACCTCTCATCCAGCTGCTACCAGCCATCCTGCGAAGATCGTCACTCCACCTAGCCTGAGGGCGTCCCACCTTACGTTTACCGTTTCGCGGTCTCCACTCAGAACACGTCTGCCCCAACGGTCATCGGTCCCTATACTCTCTATTATATGTAATAAAAAGTCGCATTTCGTTACGTGAAGATTTCTCCCAGATTACTCCTACCGCAAGCTCCTTTAAAGAATTTCGTTCCAATAAAATGCGTATTTTAGAACATATCGACACCTCCATGCAATAACATCGTAACTCACTTTTTGTGATTTTACAGGAGAGCGATTTTAAAGTTTGAAAAATTATAGCAAACTCAAAACACCCCGTACAATTTTTGAAGCTGGCTCTATTTAATATAGTTTAGTCTGACACTCCCTTCTGCTCCACCCAGAGCGGGAGGGGTCATTTGATGATTTCCCATCCACAAAAAAAAAAAGGCAGACTATAAATAGGTATGGTTAAGTTGTAAAAGAAAAATTGTTTTCATGGGTTTTCATGACTTACGTGAAAAACAAAACAGTGAAATGACATAGGTATAAGTTACGAGGACAAACATTGATGTCTGAGTTACAATTTAGTTTTTTTGTAGTTTAATTTATTTTTGTGGTCAGATAATTGTAACTCCAAGGTGTTAAGTTACATAAAATGTTTTATTTTAGAAACGAAAGGGAATAGAATTACTATGATAGTACAGAAAAAATGCATTTTTTTTTACATAACAATGCCGTTGTAACTCAATTTTTGGAAAAAAGTGAGTTACGATGTTATTGCATGGAGGTGTCGATATCATCGCACCTATAATAGCCGATGGGTTAAGCAGAGGTATACCTTACGAGGTACAATATGACCTTCTAGAGTATCGGTCCAGGCGTTTCCACTCACATATTCCTTGTAAATATATTTTGTTAGTCGCCTCTGATTTATCCTCTCAACATGACCACACCATCTAAGCATATTCACTCTTTCTTTGGTATAAACTCGTAATGAAAATAAAAGACAAATGTATAATTTCCAACACTTTTTAATCATAAATAAAAAGTATTGTAAGTATGTACTGACGCCAGCACATCAAGCTACTACAATCTGTCAAATTTCTTTAATAGATTTTGAATTTTAGTGCTAAAGCATAAGGTTCAAAGTTCATTGGGAAAAATTAACAGTTTCGGGTAGCTTGATGTGCTCATGCCCTCGATTTTCGAAAGCCTGATACAATATTATGATCTGCAGACTGCAATATATTTTTTTTTCCTAAAAACGCATTTACAAAAAACTTTTTGAACGTTAATTTCGGAAAACGAAAATACAAAACTAGACTTCCGAAATTAAAACTATGTTCCATTTTTAAGTTTTTCTTTAAAGTCGGTTGTTTTTTTTTTTTGTAAAAAAGTTTTTATGTTTCACTTTATATTTTTCGTACCTACACCACACAAATTCTTATAAGTACCATTCACTACTTGCTATTAAATTAACAGTAACAAGAAGTTTTATAACCATCAACAAACACCGTGTGGACTAAATAAGTATTATTGAAGCTACCTCAAAAATTATCCAAGCAAAGTTATTAAAATCTATACGGCGCGAGAGAAAAAAAGTCTGTCGAATGTGTATCCTCTTTCTTTTTTTTTTAAAGTCGGTTTAAAAGCTTCTCATCTCATCTTTTTATCATCATTGGCAGCCTTGTTCTACCCAAAACTTAGTATACACGTCCTCCCTTTTGTGCCATGCTTCCCTGGTCTGCGAGAGTCTCATCCAGGTTTTCCACGTTATCTTCTTTATACGTATCCTCTAAACAACCTTTGTCTTTCAGCTGTCCATATGCGGGGCAGCGGGATTGTCCGAAAGGGTTACCGCTTCCCCGGAACATAAAGGGCTAAGGAAGGAACACGGGTGGGTTTTAGTCAATAAGAGTCTGACACTCTCTTCTGCTCCACCCTGAGCGGGAGGGGTCATTTGATGATTTCCCATCCAAAAAAAAAAAGCAATCCACATTCCTTTTCAACATTCTTTCTGTCTTTTTTCGTGTCCTTTTTCATGTAATACTAGCGGTCCGTCCCGGCTTCGCACGGGTGGAAAATAAAAGAGAAAAAAAATAGCCTATAATTATCAGTGATAATGTAGCATTCAAATGGTGAAATCATTTTTAAAATCGGTCCAGTACTTTTTGAGCCAATTCGTTACAAACATACATACAAATCTTTCCTCTTTATAATATTAGTATAGATATTAGTATAGATAAATTCTTTATGTCAGACCACACATACAAGTGCATACAACAGCCCGAGGCCGAGGGGCCCGTGGCTAAATAATAACAGCCGCACAGGTCGATCAATCAGGTTAAGCTACGATTGCCGCGATTGGTCTGTGGATGGATAACCATCTTTACAAACAGTTACCCGTCCGTGCCTCGGAAATTACGTTAAGCCGTTGGTCCCGGCTGTGATTGGTGGATCTTTGACAGTCGTGACAGGTCGTCAGAAGCCCGAAAGTCTGACAACTAGTCTTACCAAGGGTATCGTATTACCCATTAACTGGGTTGTGGAGGTCAGATAGGCAGTCGCTTCATGTAAAATACTGGTATTCAGCTGCAGCCAGTTAGACTGGAAGCCGACCCTAACATAGTTGGGAAAAGGCTAGGCAGATGATGATGATGACATACAAGTATACAATCCTTGTCGTATTAGTAAAACTGACTTGAAAACCATGTTAGTAGTACCTATCAGAGGTATGAGATGAGGAACAGGGTGAAAAGTATCTCATCTTATGATCCTCCAACCAGACTGGTGTTGTGTCCGGTGAGCTACTGGCCAATGATTCGGAGGTGTCGGCAGACGGTTACTATTTACGGTGATACGGCCCGTGGACACGGGCCCTCATTGTGTTTGCCCCTGACAATAGAATTTGAGCGCGCGATAATTGCGCGTGGCCCATGTGACTGGTGGCTATTGTGTTTCTGTAGGCGCGCCGCGACACTGTTACACGGCGCTGTTTTCTTCACCTCATCGGTCAGTCCCAGTGGCGGACTAACAGGGGGGCGGAAGGGGCGGCCCGCCCAGGGCCTCCGATCTTGGGGGGCCCCCAAATGCCACCGCGTTCCCCTGATGAAATCCTAAACAACACTTTAAAAATGTGCTTAGTTCTTACATAATTTCATCAAGATCAAAACACTACAGCCATCTAGACTTTTTACGCGATACTAATTGAGTAAGGAGTTGTTCGAAACTTAAACTAATTAAAAATTATCTTCGATCTACAATGGGTCAAGAGCGACTGGTTAATCTAGCCGTACTTTCAATAGAAAGAAAAATTTCCAAAGAAATCGATTTCACAGAAGTTATTGAGGAGTTCAGTAAATTGAAGGCACGAAAACACATATAACACACACTACAAAAAATAAAAAAACTATCTTTAATTTTTTTTTTTGTCGTACGATTCGTATTTTATTTTCCTTACCCATATCCATTCCATATTGTAGGTATATATGTTTATTTAGCCGAAATAATTTAATTCGAATTTAAATTTCACTTGCCAGACTTTAACGAAATAAACATAAAAAACAATTTTTTTTTTTTTAAGCTCGGGGGCCTCATTCAGCTTTGTCGCCCCGGGCCTCTGGCGGGCTTACTCCGCCACTGGTCAGTCCCCGCCAGATGAGGCCCCATGTTATCTTGGGAAGACCCACCAGGAGACGACTAGTGACAGGGATGCCGACTTAACTCTCCTACAGAGTTTATAAATGGTTGTCGTCTGCTTAACCGGATTTGCCTTTGGGTGCCTCAGTAAATTAAGAACCACCTCCAGAAGCACCTCCAGATAGGACTTAAAAAGTTGCTTAGTTGGCAACTACATGCTAAGGGCACTCCCTGTGTGGGCAGACCTCGGCTTAGGGCGTCGCTGGGGGAGGGTAGCAAGAGACCGGCTGGATCGGATTAAGCCCGACGATTGATGTCGAGACTTTGTATTTAGGCTCGACGCGCGGTAAACTTTGTTTGCGCGATGCAGGATTCTGCGTGACGTCACATTAGTAAACTTTTACAAACTAACCTAACAACAACTAATATTAACGAGACCCAAGACATGTTGGCACGTGCCTTCTTACCCAGTGCTTAAAGGGGCTTAACAACCTTGTCCAATATTTTTCTTGTATGTTAGTATGTTGTTGCCATTGTACCTAAATCCATTATCACATAGTCATCTAATCTTAACACATTTTCTGTTCTTTCGCTCGTGAACCGTGTACCATTGAGTTCAGGGCCCACTGCATATAATATATGACTGGTAAATAAGCTAATACAGAGAGGAAGAAGAAGTAGAAAATTATGGATCCCGACATGACGCCAAATATGGGGTACACCCAGACCCCTCTGATTGCGTGGACCATGAATATCCTGAAAAGAACAAAAATGTATTATTACTACATTAGAGTATAATTTCTATGTTATCCTGTATTTTTTTTTCAAGTTATAGTTCCAAGAAATACTGATGATTATCATCTTCTTAGCGTATCGATGGCAAAAATTTTAAATATTTTTGGCCCAAAATTTAGCTGCGTGAACTCCGCTAAAAGCAGTTATAAGATCTTCAAGTGGACAGGTGATATACGGGGCAGGATGAAAGGTGGGCCCACAGATATAGATAGAGCTAGTTAACGCAAGTATCACGATCTGTATGAAAACCAAGCGTGCCATTTTTTTTACTACCTACTATAACGTCACAAGCGCTCTTTCTCACTCACGCTCACTCAGCCAGCAATACACAGGACTGAGCGCGAAAGTGGCGGCTTACGATATTTGAACGTAACTTGGTGCGATTTTTGGCACGCGAAGTAGTTGCTCTTGCGTTATCTATCTATATCTGAGGGTGTGCCATTGTCTGTGGAGAGTTGCCGCATACGCACTTGAGATCAAAGCCATCCGTGAACTCCCTTCTGTGGAGATATACATTACTCCGGCTGACTAGGGTTCGATGATTATGATAACGAGCATTAAATACTTACACCCTAAAATAAATGATAGCCACCATCAGTACACCCAAGATATGCCACCTATGGTTCCTGGGTGGCTTCCGACTTCTGAACATGACTTCCCACAAGGTGGCCGGGAATATATACGTGTGCATGATGTGGTTGGATGTGCTGGTGATGACCAGGTCAATGTCCTCGGGGAAGAACAGGTTCCGATCGTAGGCCCAGAAGGACCAGAATACTGTGAAGACTAGCTGTAAAGAGGAAAAAAATGGTTTAAAAAACAGGTATCCGTTTTAAAAGTTATCTTGAACAAAAAATATTATTTAGTTGGCATGCATGAAGAAGCCTCCTCGTGTAGCGCAAGTTGTTCCGCCAGTTACTCAACTGAACCGAGCGCTCGGCGCATCCTGGACAGTCACATGTGCATTTGGATTTTGTCACCCAACACCTTATTTGACTGGTCAATTCTTCCCTTGCGGTGGTAGGGCTAACGCCCGCCTGGTATGCGACCACCCTCCCACCGGAGTCCGTCAAGCAGCCTGCTGTGTTTCGTCGATGCCTGGGAGTTCCAGTGCCTCAGGCATCTTCTGGGCACGCTCGTTCTATCAAAGACACTCCAACACTTTCCATCAGGTGTGATCGAGGTAAAAGCGGGCCCACTCAGCAATATTTTTTTTATTAATAATGAGTAAATAACTGTTCTTGTTTTAAAATTCAAACATAGGAAAAACGTGAACTGCTAAGGCCTCCCCAAGCAGAGCCACTTCGACCGATCCTGTGCTTCTCGCATCCAGCGGATTCCTGTGGCCTTCACCAAGTCATCGGTCCACCTTATGGAAGGCCTTCCAACGCTACGTCTTCTGGTACGCGGTAGTATCACGCATACCAGCTAGCAATCACCCGTCGCAGTCGCACGCTCGCTGCTCGTTGGTCGCCAACTCAATCTAACTGCCTGTTTCAAACAGGGCCACTATTGGCCACTATTTATTAACCATAGGCTTGAAACAAGTTGAGGGGCCCATGGCTAAATAATAACAGCCACACAGGTCGATCGATCAGCTTAAGCTACTCGTACGCTTGCCACGGTTGGTCTGTAGATGAGTGACCATCTTTACATACCGAGACCCCTTCGTGCCTCGGAAAACACGTTAAGCCGTTGGTCCCGGATGTCATTCGTGGATCTTTGACAGTTGTTACGGGTAGTCAGAAACCCGAAAGTCTGACAACCAGTCTTACCAAGGGGTATCGTATTACCGAGTAACTGGGTTGTGGAGGTCAGATAGGCAGTCGCTTCATGTAAAATACTGGTATTCAGCTACATCCGGTTACACTGGAAGCCGAGTCGCGATCATAGATTGGAACTTTTCAGCCCGTGGCAGTCACTAATTACTGAACTGTGGCTGACATTTAGAGATAATTATACACAGTATGCTGTATGAGCCCGACACCGTAATAAGCCGTAGTTTGATAGCAGACTAGCAGCCTTGAGAACTGAGACTAATAAAATCAAAATGAAAGACACTTTTATCAGTATTTCATTTAATTGTTTGTCTTGTTATTGTTATCACGTGTCAGGTCGTCGCGGTCAATGTTTCTGATTTTATTACATTTTAAGTACTTACTTATGTATTATTTATTTTATTTTCGTCAACGATATACGTGTGATTGGCTTATAAATAAAACTAGCACTTCTCCAGCGACTTCGTTTACGTGTATTTCGTATTTTCTCCTACAAATTCTAAGATCGCTTCCAGCCTATAATATAAAATATAAGTGCAGACGCCAGCACATCAAGCTACTACAATCTGTCAAATTCCTTCAATAGATTTTCAACTTTATTGCTAAAATATAAAGTTCAAGGTTGATTGTAAAAAATTGATTGTGAAAATTTGACAGTTTCGGGTAGTTTGATGTGCTGGCGTCTGTACATATTTCGATCCATCGCCCGACATTTATTTTTTAAATTTCGTGGCATCTTAGATAGGAGCCTTTTGACTTCGTATAGGACTTTCTGTTTTAGGGTCCTTTTTGTTAAGTACTTTTTTTAATATAATTTGGAATATTTTTCATTTTTGACTGTGTTTAATTTGTGATCTTCCCGAAGTCGCAATAAATAGGTACTTTTTCTTTCTTTCTTTACAGTGAATAAATGTCTTAACCACAGATATAGATACGATCACGATCTGTATGAAAACCAAGCGTGCCATTTTTTTACTACCTACTATGACGTCACAAGCGCTCTTTCTCACTCACGCTCACCCAGCCTGCAATACACAGGACTGAGCCCAAAAGTGGCGGCTTACGATTTTTGAACGTAAGTTGGTGCGATTTTTGGCACACGAAGTAGTTGCGTTATCTAGATGATATCTGTGGTAGTAATATATTATGTCATAATATCATTCAAATATATACTTACAACAGTAGAAGGCCAGATGAGTATACCAAATAGGGCATCTCTGCTATCAGCCAGAAATTTTGGTACCTCATAGCCAGCAGACTTGGAATTCTTGAGCGTTAGGATATCTGTAAATAGTCCGAATATTGCGTATATTGTCTGGAATATCTGGAAAAATAAATAAATTGTTTAAAGGTTTTGCTATATCGAGACAGATAAAAATAATTTTATTTAGTACTAGTGGACTTCACTGTTGAGTCTTAAGGTAAACGTCCATTGGTCCACACCGACCGCAACGCGCGCACGGCACGCAACGTATTGAACGAATTTTCCGATGGTATGTGTCCACTGCATGCGGATTTTTAATTTAGTCTCAGTGTTTTTTGTTTATTTATTTATTTAACCATTTACACATTATAAACAGACAAGAAAAAAACAGAACAGAAAAATAGGTACAAAGGTGATGCTTATTTCATGACAAATCTCTTCTGCGATAGGAAAGTATATAGAAAGATGCGTGTGTAAAAGAAAAGGAGAAAAAAATACATAAAAACAAAAATTATTCACTTAATAAAACAAAACAAATGACAAACAACATTTATGTTGTTTGTAGAAGTCAACGTCATCGGTCATGGAAATTCCCGCAAATATTATTATTATCAGTTGCTTGTGGTGTCGTGCATTGTTTTTGGCGGTTCCCACCTCAATTATAAACAAAACAACACGTAAATGAAATGAAATGCTACTAAACCCAATAATGAACCCATTGCTACTGATAGTGTGCTACACAATTAACCCGCGGGTTACCTTAATCAAACTGTTAATTTGAATAGCACTTAAGTATATCCTTCCTGGATTTAGGCGCTCGGTGCGGGCAGTACCTACCAATAGTGGACGCAGTGCTATATGAATTCATACAAATCAAATCAAAATCCGTTGCGTGCCGTGCGTACGTTGCGACTGATGTGGACCAGTGGTTGTTTACCTTTACACTATGACCAAAAGTACGTGACTGATTTAGGTAGTATCTAAATAAATGCGCATGTAAGAAAGCACTAAAGATAAAAAGATGGCACGTCACATTGCACTCCCATTATATCGTTTAGAAGTCAAAATAATAACATTTTATTTCACATAAACCTACATGGGCACTTATGAAACATCAGAAGCTAGGTGCACGGTTCCAATTGGTCGTTTCCTATGGAGAAGAGCTGGTAAGAAACTCCACGGTTACTCTTGTTTTCAAATTACAGTAGGAATGGGAGGACAGCGTAGAACTGTCAACAAGTACCTACCAGGTACTTAATAAAATAAAAAAATTGTCTGTAGACTTACTTGTATACTTTAGATCTGTACAAGGCCTACAAAGTCCTCATATTTACAAAATATAAAAGAATCTTATCAAAAGGATACATAAAAATAACATACAAACACCTATTAAAACCAAATGATAAATATGATTGCCATTACAACCACTAATAAAAAGTTGAAATTAGAATTGTCTCTTTAAAATGGCAAAATAAATATACATCGTAATTTAATGAATGTTCGAATGATATATAAATTATGAATGCATGACATTTACGAAGACAATTAAAATAGACATATTTTACGTAGATATGCTGGTATTGAGGTGCCAGTGAAGCCACGTAATTATGCAGAAGGAATTATTGCCTACAACGTTGCTTTTTTGATAAGGACACGTTTGATGAGGGTTTTGAACTTTCCATCGCTAAGTTCTGTAACCGGCTTTGGCAACTTGTTATAAAAGCGTACCAGTGCTGTTTATTAGAAATGTCTTGCATGTTATAGTGAATCTAAATATTAGGCATCACAATTTAATTTATATTACCTACATCTATTTATACAGCGTGTCCTGTAATTAATGGATAACCTCTTACTGGCGCATTGTACTTATCATTATGAACAACTATTACTATGGCACCAAACCTGAAATCGCGAAAAACGAATCAGCGGTTTCCTACATTTTGACGAGTTATACGAACATAAATGTAGGGAACAGCTGATTTTTTTCGCGATTTCATGTTTGGTCCCATAGTAAAAGTTGTTGACAATGATAAGTATAATGGCCTGTATTGTGAAAATCGCTTCTCATTTTGAAAAGTCCTAAGTTTTTGCGAACATACAAAATACCTACCTACCTTCTAAGACATAAAGAGAAGGAAGTATAATTATGTTCCATTTTGAAAAATTAATTTAATTAATTAATTTAATTAATTAATTAATTAGTCAAATTAGATAATCCATAGACAAGTTTAGACGTGATTAAAAAATTGGCTACTAAAAATACGTCAATTTACCTCAGGTGCTGACTAATTTGACAGGACTAAACTAATATTTATCTTCTGTCCTTTTCATAATGAAATAGAAAGAAAAAGATGCACTGAACTTAAATTTAGTTTAGTTTGTGAATAACAGAATCGGGGCCAACCGTTCCGTTCCGTACCGTTTCTAATAATAATTACGTAAAATCTTGTGAAGCACAACTTAACGTGCTTATTTTCCGCATTTGCATTCTACATTGTATGAAATAACCAAACAAACGATGAGGGCGCCACTGTGCGGTCGGCACAGTCTTAAGACACCGCGCCGTTTGCCGCGCCGCTTGCCGCTAAGCCCAAAGTCAAGGCCGGGCGGTTATGCCACCAAACCATTAGAAACGAATTAAAGATGGAGTAACACTTACAAAAGTCCAACAAGTAAAGAAGAAAAACTGCATCTCGCTGAAATGTCGCACATAATCGTTCTTCATGGGCTCCCCGTGGAAGGAACTCATCATGACCAACATGTTGGAGACGTGCATCGTGATGGTGACCACGTAGCCCAGGATACGGAAGTAGATATGGTGAGACATGGTGCTGAAACATGTGGAAGAAAAAAGTATTAGAAAAACATTAGGTGGGACGAGGGGTTAAGGCTCAAACTCAAACTCAAAGCATTTATTTCAATAAAACCATCTATATGCACTTTTGAACTGTCAAGAAGTCGGTCAGTCAGAAAAAATGAAGCTAGTTGCCCATTCCAAAGTGTAGTAGGTACCTATGGAGAAGAACGGGCAAGAAACTTCATGTTCACTCTTTTTAAATAATACTAGCTGACCCCGCAAACGTCGTTTTGCAAAAAAAATAGATATTAGCCGATTCTCAGACCTACCCGATATGCACACAAAATTTCATACAAATCGGTCCAGCCGTTTCGGAGTAGTATGGTAACTAACACTGTGACACGAGAATTTTATACAAAGTTGATACGACAGAAAGGCTTTCCTTTAAACTGCTTATACTAGGTACCATTTTCAAGCTCTGTACCAAATATCATTTAAATTGAAACAATAGTTTAGTCGCAAATGATTTTTTAAGTTTTTGGGCCGTTTGAACATGATGTATTTTTCCTAACAGCTGATTATGTCTATAGGCATAGGTCATGCACCTTAAAACGATAAATCTACGATACGTTGTTGCCGCTCTTACGCAAGTCATAAGCAAATACGTCCTACAACAGAAAGTGACAATCCCATTAGCAAAACATCACGCGCGTAAAAGAAATAGAAATAGGTCAGTGTGTTGCTATTGCATCTTTGGTCCTTGCGAGGGGGGCCTCTAAAAACTAAAAAACTTGGTTTTTCAGTGCGCCAACGCTATCCTTCCGGGACGTATGTACGTTACGTAACACGGAAGTCCTGTGCCGCTATTGTTTTGTCGAACTCGTGCGCTGACAATTGTGATTTTGTTTTGTTATTGTGAATAGGACACTTCTTTCTTTTTTTTTTTATTGTGACAAGACACGTAACTTGCTATTATAATTATTTAGTGTTAGTGTTTTTTTTTGTGATTTACTGTTTTTTATTGTGATAGGACACGTAATTAAACTTTGGTTGTGTGTGTGTGTATACCTAATTAAAGTGTTCAACAATGCCTCGTCTAACTTACACGGCGTCAGAATACACTGACATGATTTTAATTTACGGTGAATGCCGTGGAAACGCAGCATTAGCTCTGCGAACATACAGAGAAAGGTATGGTGACAGCCGCAATTGCCCTAGGAACGCCCGCACCATACAGTTGGCAGTACAAAGATTACGGGACAATAAACGTGTAGTGCCGCAACAGGAGGGAGTGCCACCGCGGCAAATACCCGCTGCATGGGACGAACGAATATTAGATCATTTTTCCCGCAACCCGACAACGAGTCTCCACAGAGCCGCCCGGCAGTTTAGATGTTGCCATAGAACCATCCACAAGGTTCTAAAACGTAACAAACGCAAACCTTATAAATATCGGAAGGTGCAAGCTTTGTTATCGAGAGACTTACCGATCAGGAACAGTTACTGCCAATGGCTATTAAATAAAACATCCGAAGACCGCCATTTCTTAACAAATGTAATATGGACCGATGAGTGTACTTTTACTCGGAACGGCATCTGGAATCGGCAAAACCTCCGGTACTGGAGTTTGGGAAATCCACACGTGTTTCGAGAATCTGAACACCAGTACAGATTTTCTCTCAATGTGTGGGCTGGTATCCATAATAATAATATTATCGGCCCTGTTTTTATTGACGGCACCCTTACAGCGGTGAAATTTTTAGATTTATTAAGTGGTCCTGTGGCCGAGTACACTGACCAACTACCTTTAGCCGTTCATCGCAAGTTGTGGTACCAGCTGGACGGTGCGCCTCCACATTCTGTGATGGCTTCCAGGGAGCGGCTCACAGAAATGTTTGAGCAGCAATGGATCGGTCGATTCGGACCTGTTCGGTGGCCACCACGATCTCCGGACCTCACTCCCATGGATTTCTTTTTGTGGGGGTACATTAAGGGTGAAGTGTATGCCTCCGAGGTAAATACAATTGTTGAACTAAAAAACAGGATTATTTTAGCATTTCATAAATTAAAGTGCTTTGCGACGGACAGTGATTTAATTACAAAACTAAATAACAATATTCTCCGTCGGTATAATTTGTGCATTAATGTGAATGGAGGACACATAGAGAATTTAAAAATTTTGTGTTTTTGTTGTCGGCGTACTTCAAAACTATCTAACATAACAGCCAGCGCGAGCGGAGGCCTAAGCCGCCGCCCGCGCCACCGCCGGCCGCCCGCTTCGACACGAAACACATGCCGCGCCCCGGCGCGCGTGCGACGTTGCCACTTTGTAAGGTCAGTCGCCAGGTCCAAGTTTCTATGAAATTTGGGTTTTTCCTTTACTTACAAAGGGTGGTTGCGTTTTACTCTGATTTGTAAGCTATTTAGTTTGTTTGAAAAAAAAAAATTCTCATTTTTGGCGCTTTTTATTTTTATACCTTATCGAATTAATACTAAACACGTATAGTATACGTAGTGTAATTTAATGCCCCTCGGTCGTATCAACTCTGTATATTAGATTTTACAAAAACATTAGTTACATAATAATAGCCGCACGGATCGATTAGTCAGGTTATGCTACACTTGCTGCGGTTGATCCGTGGATGGATGACCATCTTTAGATACCAAGATCCCTTCATGCTTCGGAAAGCACGTTAATCCGTTGGTCCCGGCTGTCATTCGTAGATCTTTACAGTCGTTACGGGAAGCCCGAAAATCTGACAACCAGACATACCAAGGGTCATACCAGTAACTGGGTTGTGGAGCTCAGATAGGCAGTCACTCCACGTAAAACACTGGTACTCAGCTGCATCCGATTAGACTGAAAGCCGACCCCAACGTAGTTGGGAAAAGGCTAGGCAGATGATTACCTTCTCTTTTCGCTTAGCCACAATTATCTTCATACCACCTACTCCTTACTTACTGTAATATTATATGTCATGCAAAACTAACCTTTTTCTCTTTTGTTTCCGAGGTGAAAAATCCTCTTAAAATGACTGCCTATCTGACATCTAAAACCCAGTTAAGTTAACCTACGGGACCTATGGCTTAAAGGATGATTTCCACCAAACGGCTCGCATCGCATCGGATCGGAAAGGGTACAAACGGATGCGGCGACAGCCGATCGCATTCGGCAGCATGTCGACGCATACGATTCGTCGCTTGCGAATATATCCGTTTCTGCGCCTAGTCAAATACATACTTTCATTCCTACCGTGTTGACGTGTTCTAATTTTTTAAAATGGTTGTAGTTGATGTTGTATTCTTGGCTATTGCATTAGAAGAAGAAGAATATATTCATAAAACACAGAAGAGGAAAAGAAAAATTTGACCGACAGCCGAAAGGACTCGATCGGATACGACGACAGCCGAACGGAGCGGATCGCACGTCGCAACGTATTTTCGGCTAAGATCGCGTGTCGCGGAAGACGCCCGCGGTCAAGCTGCTGTGCGCGGCTTGGTAATATAGACTTTAAATACTGTGTACAAGATTTAATATCGTTTAAAGATTGTAAGATCCGTTTCGATCCTATGCGATGCTTGCCGTTTCGTGGAAATCATCCTTAACGTGGTTTCCAAGGCTCGAGCCCGTGCATCATTTAGTTTTCAACAACTTGTTTTCAACTTTCTTACAAAATGCCTCTGATCATTATTTTGTGATTAAAATTCAATTAAACTTCATAATTATGTCATGTTCACGGTCGACTATATATCATTAACAAGTTAAACTATTAAGAAACTAGATTTCTTGTTTTCCTTTTTTACCTATACTAATACTAATATACTAATACTAATAATATTATAAAGAGGAAAGATTTGTATGTATGTTTGTAATGAATTGGCTCAAAAAGTACTGGACCGATTTTAAAAATTCTTTCACCATTTGAATGCTACATTATCACTGATTAATATAGGCCTTTTTAATTGCAAGAAAAATATAAATTGTTTAAAAAATAAATGTCCACCCGTGCGAAGCCGGGATGGGCCGCTAGTTACCAATATAGAAGTTTAACATGTATCATCATCATCTGCCTAGCCTTGTCCCAACTGTGTTGTGGTTGGCTTCCAATCTAACCGGATGCAGCTGAATACCAGTATTTTACATGGAGAGGCTACCTATCTGACCTCCACAACCCAGTTACTGGGTAATACGATACCCCTTGGTTGTCAGACTTTCGGGCTACTGACTACCCGTAACGACTGTCAAAGATCCACGAATGACAGCCGGGACCAACTGCTTAACGTGCTTTCCGAGGCACGGATGGGTCTCGGTATCTAGAGATGGTCACCTATCCACAGACAACCGCGGCAAGCGTAGCTTAACCTGAACGATCGACCTGTGCGGCTGTTATCACAAATATCCATCTATACAGGGTGTCCCTGGAAGTATGGATCAAATCAAATTGGGGCGTGGGCAAAGTCCAAAAGTTCTTACCAACTTTTGTTATTTTCAATCACTTTGCATAGTGCTCAAAGAACAAAATCATTAAAAAAAAAAAACTACCAGGAACTGTCAATTTTAGTTTTTTAGACAGTCCTGATAGTTTTTTAATGATTTTTTTTTCTTTGAGCACTATGCGAAACGATTGAAAAAAATTGGTCACAACTTTTGAACCGTAAAATAATTCTCAATCATTCTCAGGATCAAAAAGTTTGGAAATGACCTTGCCCACGCCCCTATTCGATTTGATCCATACTTCCAGGGATACCCTGTATAATAAAGCTGAAGATTTTGTAAGGACTGTATGTATTCAAATATTCAATGATGAGACCTGATACCGCGGGGTATTTGCGTAACACACAATCAGTAGCAATGAGTTTTATTTTGACAGTTCAACAACATTCATTGCGTTATTTAAGTTGTTGAGCAGACACATTTTTCGAACATATTGAGCAATGGATTCGCAATATCCTTCAAAATGATTCAGATTGAAATTGATAATGTGAAATACAATAAATAAAAATGACTTGACGTGCGCTATGCTCGAGGAAGAAGGTCGAGTGTGTCGCCCCATTTTTTTTTAATTGCACCTTGTAGTTGACCTTTTTTTTATCATGGGTGACCAAGCCACGGCTACTGAGCCCCCGCGTCGACAATGCGAACCCACCGGGGGGTGCGGTAACCCACCGGGGGGGTGCGGGAACCCACCGGGGGTGACCACATAGTTCACCATGAGAGGCCGTGACTACATAGCTAGACTATCACGCGGTTCTGCCTTTTAAATGGAGATGGCCGGCGCGGGCGCCTCTTCGCCCGCGGCCCGGTGCACTGTGCCCCCGCCAACGCCGTCGCCGGTGACTCCTCCGCCGACGTCATCAAACGAGACAGTTCTAAACAAGTTTTTTGGTTTGAACGCGCTAATGTCTGGAACTATCGATCGGATTTGAAAAAATATTTTTACGTTTGATAGTAGTACCATTCTTGAGAAAGACTATTAAACAAGGCAAGGCTATTTAACACCACGACAGGCTATATAACATCACGCCAAGAACCTTAGGAGCCGAACAAAAAAAAAGTCAGAAAAACGCTAAGTGCAAACTAAGTAATAGCGCGGCCAGACGATGCGAATTGCGAAGCGTCGAGGTGAGTCGAGGGAACAACTAATTAAAGCGGACGATGAACGGGCAGATGCTAGTATATTATACACAATAACATTAGGTATTTAAATGACACTGATAACCAAAGTTTAGAATAACTAAGCGGTCACAACACGAAAACAACACTATTTATTGTGGATAGATTAGACATTTATGTAGCATCTAAATTTATTTTTGCCCCGACCTATTATAAATCGTGGTTTTCTTTTTAAGGAAAACATCACGAGGAAAATTATACATAATGGTATGAAATTGCCAACTCGCAGCGTGCAAGCATGCATGCACCGGTCCCATAATCATAAGTTACTATCATGTCACGCTATCATCAAAGGATATTGCTATTCCATTGAAACAAAGGTCACGAAGGTCTATCATGCGGCCATTTCATTTATTTATTTATCAGTATATTTTGTTTATTGACGTGATAAACATCGGCTGCACGCACGAAAAAGTGTCACGTTCCGCCTGAGCCGGAGCGTGCAAGCGAGAGCGCGGAACAAGCAATAGAGAGACCGATCGGCCCAAACGTTGATTATGACACATTTTTTCATCAATGTTTCTTTATAACGTTATCACGTAAAACTATCGTCCGTAAACCGACTTTACAGACAACCAATTTTCTTTTGCAATTTTACTCAATATCACACTATTTATACATATTCATTACTGTTTCACACGTCACGTTGCATTATATACGTAAAACTGATTTACATCCGTCATCTAAAGGTCATATCACGCATATCAACTCGGAAATGGGATCGTCACCGTATCGCCTTTCGCCTCGACGTCAAACAGGCGTCAAGCTAACATAAGCACGTAACCAAAGCGGATCAGCAGCTCAGCTACGGCTAGGCGACGCCGCTCTTACGGCTCGCCGACCGCTGGTTGATGATGCTGCAGGCAGGCTACGAGAGGAATGAGAGGGGAAGGGTGGACGAAGAGTCGTAAGTTTGGGTACAGAGAGACGTAAGCGCGGGGACAACGAGCCGTAAGCGCGGGGACAACGAGCCGTAAGCGCGGGAACTGCGAGTTGACCACGCACCGCACCGCAGTTCGTGAGCTTGTCCCGAGGCGAGACGATTACGTTACGATTCCGATTAGTGTGCGTTGCAGTAGGGAGTTTCATACAAAGAATACTGAATGTCTCGAGTGTATACGGTGACGATCCCTTTCCAAGTTGATATGTGTGCTACCTTCACACATCAGGTCCAGTTGAAAACCAGCCTCAGGCACTAGTTGTCTGGCATTTTTGCTGAACTGGGCCTTTTTGGTGCAGCCGTGAGGCACACTTTCCTGCTAATTTCTTACATCGGACTTTACACTTTTTTGTTTGATTTTTATTTGTTTTTATCTGATGTGTGTCTCTGGTTTACTGTGTGTCTTTTAGTCTGTGCTAAATAAATGTATTTTCTTTCTTTCTTTCTTTCTTTCATTGCTTCATAATGTTCGAAAGTCTGTTCAACAATGTAAAGAACGCAAAGAATATTGTTGAACTGTCAAAATAAAAGCCATTACTAGTTATAATAATAATAATAGCCACCCGACCATATTACCACTCATTTATCATGCGCCATATTGCAAAATTAATTTTAATTTTTGATTTTTATAAGCACTTGTTTCTGTGACAAGAAACAGTTTTCTTTATATTCTACATTATAGGAATGTATAGAATGATGAGAAAAGATAATTTATTTACTTACATAAATAAAACAAACTGCTTTAAATACACCGATATTACTGATTTCCCACTATTTAAAATTATTCACTTTTACTTAGAAAAACACAGACATAGACAGTTAATGAAAATCATACGTCACGTGTCACTTATAAATTAAATATGTATGAAAAAAACACGCACGTTTGAACCCGGTCGGATCTCAAGCCACACTGGTGCTTATCACGACTACAAAAGGTTTAGTAATGTCTATATTATTGAAAATGAATTACAGATTATTAACATAATAATAATCCCCTGTCCGATTTCGGTCACGGTGACCAATCTCAACGAAGATTAGCCAGGTACGCAGGAGATATTATAGTGCACAATTGTGTGTGTAAACACAGGTGCACTCTCTATTCCTTTGTTCTCATATTCCGATGGGACGGCAATCCGACACGACCGGAGAGAGATCAGGCGCAGGACGCAGGGCGCTTAACGTGCTTTCCGAGGCACACACCGCCAACTTCCAAACTCGGGGCTGCTACTAAAAAATTCCTAATAGAAAAACTTCCTTTTTTTGTAAGGTGGGACGCCCTCAGGCTAGGTGGAGCAGCGGTAGAGCGGTAGCAGCTGGATGAGAGTTGCCGACAATCGAATTGAATGGCGTGCAATAGGAGAGGCTTATGTCCAGCAGTGGACTGCTATAGGCTGATGATGATGATGAATAACACTTTGCCCGATCGGGGAATCGAACCCAGGACCCCATGCACAACAGTCGCGCTTGCGACCACGAGACCAACGGGGCAGTCATTAAGACTATACCGACCGCACAGTGGCGCCCTCATCGTTTGTTTGGTTATTTCATACAATTTAGAATGAAAATGCAGAAAATAAGTACGTTAAGTTGTGCTTCACAAGATTATACGTTAATATTATTAGAAACGGTAGTTTTATATTGTTTAGTTTTATTATAATCCTTAAAACGGATAACTGGCCACTATATTCCGTTTACTACGGTTTCTAATAATATTAACGTATAATCTTGTGAAGCACAACTTAACGTGCTTATTTTCTGCATTTTCATTCTAAATTGTATAAAATAACCAAACAAACGATGAGGGCGCCACTGTGCGGTCGGCATAGTATTAACATAAATTATTGATAAATTATCTTCTGCCTAGCCTTTTCCCAATTATGTTGAGGTCAGCTCCCGGTCTAATCGGGTGCAGGTGAACACCAGTACCTATTTACATTTTACCTCGTGGTAAGACTGGTTGTCAGACTGCTCAAGATCTACGAAATGGGAGCCGGAACTGAAAGGCCCTATTATAATTTCTTTAATTAGTATAAATGTCACTAATTGTATTTTCTTTTAATTTTTTGTGTATGATTTTTGTCATCCCAAAGGCGGGTTATCGGGTTACCCAGTAACTTGATTATCGAGGCCAGATAAGCAGTCGCTCCATGTAAAATACTGGTATTCAGCTGCATCCGGTTAGACTAGAAGCCGACACCAACATAGTTGGGCGCGATTTATCTATTATATTATTAGCCAGGAAATAAGAACTGTTTACTTTTAAGGCGCACAAGTTACGTCTAAACAGTGAGAAGTAAAAAAATAGATTTTGCAAAAGACTGGTCGAGAATGGTTGATTATTCCAACGCCAAATCGAAAATTACACAGCGAGTATTAATAATGCTAGTTACGCAATCAAAACAGTGGCCCCGATTCTGTTGTTCACAAAATAAATTTAATTTAAGTTCAGTGCATCTTTTTCTTTCTATTTCAATAAGAAAAGGACAGAAGATAAATATTAGTTTAGTCCTGTCAAATTAGATAATCCATAGACAAGTTTAGACGTGATTAAAAAATTTACTACTAAAAATACGTCAGTTTACGTCAGGCGCTGACTAATTTGACAGGACTAAACTAATATTTATCTTCTGTCCTTTTCTTAATGAAATAGAAAGAAAAAGATGCACTGAACTTAAATTTAGTTTAGTTTGTGAACAACAGAATCGGCGCCATAATCTAGGTAAGAAATTATACTATTAGATGGACCTTACGACCTGGGTGCTTACCCTTGAATTTAATTCCGATAGATCGACATTGGAATTGTGACGTTTCGTACTCTTGAGTTCGATGCTAGCGCCAAATGGTTTTTTAAATTGGGTGTCCATTTTGGGGAACTAAATGGAATTAAGATCGGGCTTGGCGTGGGGTAAACGGTACTCTTGAGTGTATTTTGACAGCTGTGTATTGCGTCAATATTGCGTTGGGATAGTTTGTTGATTGTGATTTTTCCAATAACAAATGTGTAACTTTTTAGGAATTATTTTGCGTTTTGAAGTGGTTTTCAGTCGGTAATATGTATATAATATGGTACGATAAGCAGTAATATATAGTGTTTTACTTAATTCCTATAAAAACAATTGAAATAAAGACGAGATGAACGTCGGATGATGCGTTTTAGGGACAAAGCGTTTTCTATGAATGAATACGAATTTAAAGCAAATTATAGAATGAGCAAGGATTTTATTCCTCTTTCGTATTACATAACAACATTTATAAATCCTATTTCTATCCAATAAAAACTTTTTAGAACAATAACTTACTAAAATTCGGACTTTGGCATGTTTTCATTATGCAAAATTCTTTCTATCTCTAAAACCCGTGAACCAATTTACAAAATTCAAACAGGAATATCAGTTTTAAACATAATGCTCTCATTTGACACTAAAACCACGCAAATATTCCAATAAACAAAAAACCTCGTTTTCAAGTTACGTAAATATTCTATAATTTTTCATCATATATTAAAATTCTCAAAAATTCTTCGTTAAATATTCCTATCAGATTATAATACGAAAACTAATAATAAAAACAAGTTATAAAGCTAATTAGAACAATACAAAACACTTAAAATCTAATTAGAAAATCAAAATCTTACTCAGTATAACAGTAAAGATGCGCCCGGAGCCCCAGAGCGCGGATAGGGTTATAACTATCATATTCTAATCACTTTTACACTTATTATAACTTATTTAACTCTTCACTGGTATTTAACTCAGTCATGTTCACTATTCACATGCACGTTCGGCGTTCGTTACAAAAACATTAATTTTTATAGAAGTTATCTATCGATTTAAGTACTTACGACTTGATTAAAACTGTAATATTAGTTATGTAACATAACGGACAGTACTTATTTCGTAATAAAAAAGAATCAAACGCGAACAATATTGTTAAACAAACTCATAGTTCAAATTCATTGGAAAACTTGTTTGTAAATATAATACGCAGGCTTTTTTTGTAGTCTAAGCAACGATCTACCGCATGCAGCCAAATTCATGGTAAATTTTATGATTTTAGTCGTTTCCTTACGCCCAAATGAATTAAATACGTTACAAATAACCAATTATACAACTATTTATACCATATTTATTTATAAGCCTTGTTATTTAAAGGATAAAACATTTTAAAGGCATAATACCGGTTTATCGTAATGAGTTGAACCACACTATTGCATCCCGTCACATAGCTAACTTCACATGTATCAAAATAATAGCGGATCAATGTCAATTTAATGTCAATGTTGACAATATTGTTTTCAAGAGTACCGAATCACGTGACTGTAAAATTTACATTTGCATTTGCATTCATATTGGCATTATATTAAAATTAAAATTAGTTTGAAGAGTAAGCCCCCTGACTTTATTTCCATATTTAACGACCAGTACGGTTCTGCGGTAGCATAATTTAATAATTTATAATAGGCAATTCAATAGAGCTTGTATTATCTACATTCTACAGGCAAATTAAATTAAGTAGCGAAACTCCGCAGACGAGATGGGTATCGATATATAACACAATAAAACAAAAATAAGTTGATTTGATGACTTTTATGGGATTATCGACCGCAATTAGTGCAGTCACTTAAAACACCAGTTTTAAGGTGAGTGTTTTTGTGCTGGTTTATTATTATATTATTTTTATTATTTTTTATTTATTTTATTTATTTACCACAGAACTATAGTTAACTAAACAAAAGAAAACAGATTTTTATGAAATTTTATATGCATATTCAGTAGGTCTGAGAATCGGCTACTATCTATTTTTTTTTTTCTGCAAAACGACGTTTGCGGGGTCAGCTAGTGTTAGAATAAATCACTCCTATGCATTAGAACATCTCCACATTGTACCTATATTAAAATTCTACTTAGATATAATAAAGAAATCTTTATGTTTTGCCAAGGTGTAAAAACCATTCGAAGCAGGAGCGAGTCGTTAGTTCAATAATATGGTACTTAATAACTATAAAAGTTGAATGGCACTTGATTAGTCCAAGGTCTCTTTAATCAAGACTAGACGTTCTGTCCTAATTGCAAATTTTATCTTAACTTGATAAACCCAGATGAATTGATTATTTTCGGCCAAAACATGCATCAAAATCAAAATATTTTATTTCACATAATTATGTAAATATAAAAATTCAAAGTCCTGACTGACTGATATATATCAACGCACAGCCTAAACCGTTGGTCCTAGAGACATGAAATTTAGAGGGTGTGTTATTTACGAAGAGTACCTAGGTATCCACTAAGAAAGGGTTTTTCGAAATTCCACCCCTAAGAGGGTAAATGGGGGGAAGGTGAAATTTCACGCGGACAAAGTCGCGGGCAGAAGCTAGTTTTACATAAACCTACAAGGGCACTTATGAAACGTCAGAAGCTAGGTGCACGGTTCCAATTGGTCGATTGCTATGGAGATGAGGCGGCAAGAAACTTTACCCTTCCCTCACTCTTCCTCCTGACTCTCTAGGAAAACACAACTGCTTACTTTCTTTACCGGTAAATTGCGGACTAACTTTAAGGCGATTGTCCAACGGTTTTTTTTTTTTGTGGATGGGAAATGATCCAATTACCTCTACCGCTCAGGGTGGAGCATGAGGGAGTGTCAGACTTTTACTGACTAAAACCCACCCGTGTTCCTTTCTTAGCCCTTTATGTTCCAGCAGCGGTAACCCTTTCGGACCATCCCGCTGCCCCGGCAGGCTACGGCCCCTACGGGCCCCTTCCTTGTGATGCTGACATCTCTTTGAGGCGCGTGCGGAACACGTACGCGCCGTCCGGCACGGGTCTGGTCTGTTCGGATGGAGAGTTACCCATTACTCTGCCCGCAGGCCCGCGCCTACGGTGGCCGGAGTCGTCACGCGGCTCCCGACGCCCGGAGCGTCTCCCGCGGCGGCTGGGACGTGAGGCTCTTTCCCTCAGCCGTCCCGCCACCTCCTTCGCTAGCATGATTGCTTCGCAGAGAAGCAGAAGAGTCATGCTAGCGAAGAAGTTGCGCCGTCACCCGAACGTCTCCGAGAAATGATATTATTTGAACCGTCGTCCCGATGACGGTCTACGGTGTCCACCGCGACCGAACTCGACATGCTAGCTAGAACAAAACAAAAACTTTATGCCGAGGTGATGGAAAATAAAACAAAACTTTAAACATTTATTAGAATTCCGTATAATTCTTTTTAAAATCTTTAACAATTAAAAAAGAGAGTTCAAAAAAACTCAATAATTAAATAGATTGATCTAATCACTTCACTAGGATCATTTGATTTTTTTCTCTAATTTCGCCTTTTTCTTTTCAGCCTTTTTCTTTGAGCCATGTATCATGTTCGTGATCGGCCATTGTATATAATAGAATGTAAAGAACATTACACCCATGGCTGCTAGGGCCAAAAAGAAGTAAATTGTCCCGAAGAGTTTTCTGAAAATGGGGTACAACCATACCCCACGCTCGATGTAGGTGAAGTACAATCTGGAACAAAGAATACTACATTAAGTAAATACAAAGTATAGGTATTTATTTGGTACAAAATAAATGCTTCTTCCGTAAAGCAGTGCTGGCTCCAGTGATAACGTCGATAGGTGGCAGGTTCGAACACTTAGGCGCTTGAAATGGCACATTTTCAATCACTAATTCGCCTTGTGCCCGACAGCAAATAGCTGTCGAAAGAATGGCGACCGTTTATTTGATTGACAAAGTTTCGGGTTGTTTATTTGGGAACAGCCTTTAGAGGACTCGTTTGATAACATTCATTGATGTTTGATATGGCACGGAAGCGTATCGAGCTGTGCAAGACTCGTCTACTCCACCGGCCATCGGTCCTTTGACAAACTTGGCCAGTTCACTGACACTTCAGATGCGTATTCGCCAGCGGGATTGTCCGAACGAGTTACCGCTGCCCTGGAACATAAAGGGCTGAGGAAGGAACACGGGTGGGTTTTAGTCAGTAAGAGTCTGACACTCCCTCCTGCTCCACCCTGAGCAGAAGGGGGGTCATTTGAAGATTTCCCATCCACAAAAAAAGGCGCTTGCGCTTTATTTATTTATACATATATTCAAACCAGTGATGTGCTTACTGCAGGGCAAAGACCTCTCTACTCTCTTTCCACTCAGGCGCTTTACTCTCTGTAAATTATTTCATCACCACTGCTCATAAAACGGTGGAAGAAACCGGGTTAGGGGGCAACTCGTCCCACTTCGATACTGGGACCAGGGACCAATTCCACCTTACCAATTCCGACGTGTCCCAGAACCAAAAATTCGAAGACATGTGACATCTAACAGCCCGCACTGATCCTGCACACTCACCAAGAGGAGGCCTGTTTCCCAGCAGTGGGAACATTATAGGCTGATTATGCCGTATCCTATTAATTCTTCATTGATCATGCTGTGATTTCTCTGCAGAGGCCTATATCACGCATCCTAATTGCGTAACCCATTATCAATCGGAATCTGAATCATTTTGAAGCAAATTGCTAATCCATTGCTTCTGTAGCGGTATCTACAACGACGCCACATGCGAACAACGCGTCATACTGACGTCACAAAATCCTGCATCTCGCAAGCGGAGTTTACTGCGCAACTAGCATAGATACAACTGCCCGACATGAATCATTGGGCAGTTGCCCGCCACACACAACACCCGTCTGGTCGGAGGATCCTCCCTTTTCTATAGAGTATGGGTGGACTTTACACCCTGTTCCTCATACTTCTATACTTCATAATTTGGAAAAGTTTTATTACTCAACACGTGAATAACGCAATGAACGTTGTTGAACTGTCAAATTGAAACCGATTCCCATTGACAATGTTTTACCCACGCAATTGCCCCGCAGCATTAGATATCTGCTGTCTGTAATTCTTATGACTGAGTTTCTGTATGTCATCATCTGCCTAGCCTTTTCCCAACTATTTTGGGGTCGGCTTCCAGTCTAACTGGATGCAGCTGAATACCAGTATTTTACATGGAGCGACTGCCTATCTGACCTCCACAACCCAGTTACTGGGTGATACGATACCCCTTGGTAAGACTGGTTGTCAGATTTTCGGGCTTCTACCTACCCGTAACGACTGTCAAAGATCAACGAATGATAGCCGGGACCAACGGCTTAACGTGCTTTCCGAGGCACGGAGGGGTCATGGTATGTAAAGATGGTCACCCATCCACAGATCAACCGCGGCAAGCGTAGCTTTTCCTGATCGATGGACCTGTTCGGCTGTTATTATTTAGCTACAAGCCCCGCCTGCGACTGGCCATGTTTGTCGAAGGACCGATGGCCGGTGGAGCAGACGAGTCCTTGAGTGGAGACCGCGTATCGGCAAGCGTAGTGTAGGACGTCCCCCAGCTAGATGGACGGACGACCTAAAGAAAGTGGCTGGAACGGACTGGATGAGGAAGGCGGAGGACAGGGTGTTGTGGCGCAGCCTGGGAGAGGCCTATGTCCAGCAGTGGACTGCGATAGGCTGAGTTGATTGATTGACAAGCCCCGCCTGCGACTGAGTTTCTGTATGTATTTAGACATAAATAGATACTCACACGCTAACATAAACACATAGGTGCAGCGTCAGCTGACTCACATTCCTGGCGTGATTCTCCGGCTCCTTCCTGGGTCTCATCACCACCTCCCACAGGACCACAGGAACGATCATAGTATGTATGACATGGTTCGAAATGGGGGGTATCACGGCGTCAAGGAATTCCGGGAATATGAGGGCTCTGTCGTAACTATAGAGGCCCCAGAATACTGTGAATACCACCTGGAAATAGAGAGAAACATGTTTAAAATGCAGTAAAAAATATAGTGAATTGATTATATTTTATGATTTTTTTTTTTAACTCCTTTACTCTTTGACACGCTGTCTACATCTTTCTATTTATTGTCCTATCGCAGGTGTGCTGGAAGAGATTTCTTAAGAAATAAGCATCACCTTTAATTTATTATTCGTTATTTCGGACTACACATAATCTATATAATGTTAGTAACAATGACTTAAAAACTATGTTAGTAAACTTTTACAAACTAATACAACTAAAAATGACGTGGTTTAACAAACAATGGCACTTGCCTCCGTGCCCAGTGCCGTATAAAGGGACTGTCTACTTTGTCTAATAATGTTTTTAGGATGCTGTTGGAGCTTCCGCGCAAACTACCCATTATTGACGCTGTTCTCTTCCTCATGGCACGAAAGTCATCAACATGGGCTTCCGCGAACATTTGCAAAGCGCTGCAGAAGCACGAAAGCCCCATCAGCATCCTGAACCCATTATTATACTGTACGCGAAGGACTGTAAGTTCCGCGTATATTTCACCCACAAGCTGCCTTCGTACCTGTTTTTCTGTTCTGTTTTTTTTTTCCTTGTCTGTTTAGACAAGGTGTAACAATGAATAAACGCAATTCCTGAAAGTAGTTTGTTCATAGGTAACGGCCCATTCACGACTTCGGTCTTAGCGGCTAGCGGCGCGGCAGTCGGGGCGGCAGCAGCAAGCGGTGCGTTTTACACGCCACGTACCCTCAGTAGCGGCTAGCGGCAGCGGCCCAGGTGGACGTAATTAGGTAGTCAGAACGTGCTCAAAATTATGGCGTTATGAAAATTATCCCTTCTGTGTTTAGAAAGCAGTATATTTTTAAAACAAGATATTCGAGAAGGAGTGCACGAACTGAATAAAGATGGATATTTAAATGGCGAATTTCGTGACCTATACGAAGATTACAGAAAATATCCTGATAAGTTTTACCTACACAAGAAAGAGTTTTTTTTTTTTTGGAAATGGCATCTCGCAGTTCAACCTGTAGGAGGTTGTCGACTGCTTAACCGGACTTTCCTGTGGAAACTACAAGAAAGAGTGTGGAAACATTTGATTATATTCTATACTTATACTCGGTATCCATTACCACCACAAAATCATATAAATTTTTTTGTTTATAAGTTCGCCGCCGAGTCCGTCACTTCTACACCGCTATCCGCGCCGCCGCTCTGTTTCATGGCGTCGCACTCATTCGCTTGTACTTTTGATCTCGCCACTCCCCGCACCGCGCTTAGCCGCCGCTCACCGCGGCAAGGTCGTGAATGGGCCGTAATTGACTATTGAATCGATTTCAGTAACTTTTAATGTAGGTATTTTTTCAATAATTATGTATTTTTTCTAATGACTGCCGATTGAGCCAAATAAAATGAAATCTTATATCAAGGTAATAAGACTCAATTTTCAATGCATAAAGTAATGCTACTGTCAACACGATTTTCTTAATAAAAATACAAGCTTTAAAAAAAAAAGTTTTGGTCATTGTATTGTGCTTATAACTCAATACTCTAATTGGGGTATATGAGGTCTTGCGTTAATTATGTTACACCTTGTATACCTATGTGTGTACATAAATGGTAAAATAAATTTATAAAATAAAAATACCGTCTCCAGACACAAGTGGGAAGATGTAACTCCAACCTGGTAAATTGGGTCTACCTCGACGGAACAGCAGTAGGGTGAGAATGTGGAGCTATCTCGCAAACCATGCTCCACATCCTATCCTGCCCTCTGTTCCAAAACTTGCAGTCAAAACTCAAAGAGACCTCTGCGCTGCCACTGAGGCCGCCGTGAAAGTGGCGAAGTTTTGGGTCATCAAGATCTGAGACAAGTCGTGCCAGCGACACGAAGAAGAAAAAGTCATCGACGTGCGTGTCTGACCAGAAGTTGTGAAAATAATCTCAAACTATATAATAATAATCAACCAAAGTACCGTGCGTCGCCGGCACGAAAAGAAGAACGGTACTTCTTGAATGATTTTCTCCATAACATTTTTGTCTTTCAAAGAACTTACCATGGAGCTAGGCCACACGAGACCAGCGAACAGAATCTCCCTGAAGTCACTGATAGGTGATGGTAGCTCGTAGTTCTTCTTCTTGGCGTTCTTCAAGATGAAGAGGTCGCAAATCAAGGCGTAGATGGCGTAGGCTATTTGTAGTATCTGGAAAAGACAAAAGAGGAAAATTAGTGATCACGATATCGTTACATACATATTATTATAGATCTTGGAAATATCGGCTCCGGCCTTTTTTTTCGGAAGGTAGCCTTCAAAAGGCGTCAGAATGAGAGACAGTCAATTTAAAGATTATATGCCAACAATATAATATTACAATAATTAATACAACAACAATAAATTAAAAATTTAAGGCCGCTTAGCGCGATATGGAGCGGACTATACTCGGCGTTTGAAGGATAAGATCAGGAATGAAGTTGTCCGGAAAAGAACCGGAGTAACTGACATAGCTTGCAGAGTCAGCAAACTAAAATGGCAGCAGGCTGGCCATGTTTGTCGAAAGACCGATGGCCGGTGGAGCAGACGAGTCTTAGATTGGAGACCGCGTATCGGCAAGCGTAGTGTGGGACACCTCCCAGCTAGATGGACGGATGACCTAATGAAGTTGGCTGGGACGTACTGGATGTGGAAGGCGAAGGACAGGGTGTTGTAACGAAGCCTGGGAGACTGGTAGACTGCGATAGGCTGAGTTGATTGAATAGATTACAATAAACACGGATCATTCTCATCTAGATTGACTCGAAGAACAGGTTTTGCTGAAACTTTGTTGTTTTCGTCTTGTTTTTGTAATAATATATAATTGACTAGCTTCTACCCGCGACTTCGTCCGCGTAATTTTTTTTTGTTTCCCCGATCCACCCTGTCGCAACGTGTCGCCGGCCTGCGCTATTACTTCGTTTTCGCTTGGCGAAAACTTCAGACGTTTTTTTCTTTTTGCTCAACTCCTAAGGGTGCTAGCGTCAAGTTTAATAGAATATAGCCTTCCTCAAGAACTGGGCTATCAAACAAAAAAATATTTTTATATAAGCGACCAATACTTCCAGAGATTTAGAGCTTTCAAACCGTGTTTCAAACAAACAAACTCTTGAGCTTTATTTTTAGTATTATTTTAAAACTATGGTATCTCCTAAGATATACATTGAAATCAAATGATGTTAGAGGCAATTTTGTTCAAAATTATATACATGTGATGAATAACGTATTTATTTGGATAAGGATTAATACCATGTTTATAAAAACACCTTCGCAAATAATGCATTATTTTAGAACAAATTTGGTTAGTATAAAAGAGGTTATAGTGAGCTAACCTTAAAAGATAGACATATGCTGTCGCAGACTTTTTTTTAAAGATTTTAAAGGGGAACAATTCTGTTATATATGATTTTTGCGAAACTTTAACCGTTTACGCAGCGCACGCAGCGGAAGCTCTCAATAGGAAAAAAATCCCCCGATTTTGAAACATTCTTCATTGGTGCTCCGCTCCTATTGGTTTTAGCGTGATGATATAGCCTATAGCCTTCCTCGATGAATGGGCTATCTAACACTGAAAGAGTTTTTCAAATCGGACCAGTAGTTCCTGAGATTAGCGCGTTCAAACAAACAAACAAACAAACTCTTCAGCTTTATAATATTAAAATAGTATAGATTACTAGTTCATTTATCTATACTAATCTATATATATAAAAAGAGAAGTCCTGACTGACTGACTGACTGACTGACTGACTGACTGACTCATCAACGCCCAGCCCTTGGACCTAGAATGCTGAAATTTTGCACAGAGGTTTTCTTTATAATGTAGACGAGGAATAAGGAAGGAATTTTCGAAATTCAACCCCTAAGGGAGTTAAATACGGGATGAAAGTTTGTATGAAAAATCTTATTCCTTGGGTTAATAAACTTGAAACTTGACACGAATACTTATCTAAGTAAATTATGAAAATTGGTCTTTTTTGTTTTTCTAAACTACCTTCTAAAGGGGGATGGGGGGGTGTCAAAATTTGTATGGAAGAATTTTAATGCACGGTCCGATTAACTCAAAACTCAGTATTTATACTTAGTACCAAAAATAAAGAATTACGTGTATCAGGGTTTTTCGAAAATCTACCCCTAACGGGGAGAAAAGGGGTAGTTAATTTTACAGGGCAAATTTTACTGCCTGGCGATTAGGGGGTGTCAACATTTGTATGGAAGAATTTTAACGTGCGGTCTCCGATTAAGTCGAAACTCTGTATTTATACTTAAGACCAAAAGTAAAGAATAACATGTATCAGGGTTTTGCGAAAATCTACCTCTGACGGGGTGAAAAGGAGTAGTTAATTTTCCATTTTACTGCGTAGCTTGATTAACTCGAAAATTGTTGGACATAATCTTTGAGTCAAGTTATGAACACATCCCAAACATTTTTCGAAATTCCTCCTGTGTGGGGTGAAAAGTGGGGAAAAACTTTATACGAAAAATCTTATTCATTTGGTTAATAAACTTGAAACTTGGAAGGAATATTTGCCTAAGTAAGTAATAAGAAATGGGTCTTTCGAAAGTAGACCCCTGACGGGTAAAAAAGTGGTAATTCGATTTTTAAGGCCGGTATTATAGTGCGTAGCTTGATTTACTCCAAAAAAAATGGTATGAATAAATTTAAGCTTCAAACTTGGCACAAATACTTATCTAAGTAAATTATAGTTTGTCATTTTATGTTTTTCTGCTCTAAAGGGAGATTGAGGGTGTCAGTTTGTATGGAAACATTTTATCGCGCGGTCCAATAATATAAACTCGGAACTCAGTATACTTAAGACCAAAATAAATAAAAAAGTGTGACTGGGTTTTTCGAAAATCTAACCCTAACGGGGTGAACGGGGGTAGTCCATATCGCAGGGGAGTATTTTATTGCGTGGCTTGATTCAATGGGAAATTGGTATAAATAATCTTTGAGTCAAGATATGGAAACGTCCCAAACATGTTTTCAATATTTCGCCCCTATGGGGATAAAATTGCGAAGGTGAAAAGGTGGTCTTATTCCTTTGGTTAAGAAACTTGAAACTTTTCAACATTTGCCTCGGTAAATAATAAAGATTGTCACTTTTAGGGGTTTACTACTTACTTACTTAAAATAAAAAAGTATGAGTTTTAGGGTTTTACTTATTCGACTCCTACCGGGGTGGAAAAGGGTAATAAAGTTTAAGGAGTAGAAACTTCAACTTCCATTAACACGAAAATGGGTATAAATAATCTTTATATCATAAAAATGGAAACGTACCAAATGCAAAAACAAGCCCTGTCGTGATGAAAAGGGAGGATAGTTTATTTGAAACATCTAAGGTAGTTTAACTAAAATATTGGCCCGAATACTTATTTCTTTAAATAAAGTAAGTATAAAGATCGTAATCAATAATTTTCGAAATACCTTTCAGGGGGAGGTGGAGAGGGTGTTAAATTTATTTGAGGAAAGTACGAAACTCACGCGGACGAAGTCGCGGGCAAAAGCTAGTAATATTATAAAGCTGAAGAGTTTGTTCGTTTGTTTGTTTGTTTGTTTGAACGCGCTAATCTCAGGAACTACTGATCCGATTTGAAAAACTCTTTCAGTGTTAGATAGTCCATTCATCGAGGAAGGCTATAGGCTATATGTCATCACGCTAAAACCAATAGGAGCGGAGCACCAATGAAGAATGTTTCAAAATCAGGGGATTTTTTTCCTATTGAGAGCTTCCGCTGCGTGCGCTGCGTAAACGGTTAAAGTTTCGCAAAAATCATATATGACAGAATTGTTTCCCTTTAAAAGCTTAAAAAAAAAGTCCGTGACAGCATATGTCTATCTTTTAAGGTTAGCTCACTATAACCTCTTTTATGCTAACCAAATTTGTTCTAAAATAATGCATTATTTGCGAAGGTTTTTTTATAAACATGGTATTAATCCTTATCCAAATAAATACGTTATTCATCACATGTATTTAATTTTGAACAAAATTGCCTCTGACATCATTTGATTTCAATGTATATCTTAGGAGATATCATAGTTTTAAAATAATACTAATAATAAAGCTGAAGAGTTTGTTTGTTTGAAAGCTCTAAATCTCTGGAAGTATTGGTCGCATATATAAAATATTTTTGCGTTTGATAGCCCAGTTCTTGAGGAAGGCTATATTCTATTAAACTTGACGCTAGGACCCTTAGGAGTTGAGCAAAAAGAAAAAAAGTCTGAAGTTTTCGCCAAGCGAAAACGAAGTAATAGCGCAGGCCGGCGACACGTTGCGACGGGGTGGATCGGGGAAACAAAAAAAATTTACGCGGACGAAGTCGCGGGCAGAAGCTAGTTTATTTATAACTATAAAAAGTATGTATTAGGTATGTTAAAACTGTGTGTACTCCCCGTCACTTATACTTAAAGGTTCATTAGAAAACCAGCGTCAGACAGCATCTGTCTGGGATTAATGCTGAAATAAACCTTTTTGGCGCAGCCGTGAGACACACATTGTTTAAAACATTATCTTTATTTTGTTAATTTTGTGTTTCACGAACTGTGTCCAAATGTAAAATACTGGTATTCAGCTGCATCTGGTTAGACTGGAAGCCGACCCCAACATAGTTGGGAAAAGGCTAGGCAGATGATGATGATGATAAACTGTGTCCAAATAAACTTTTTTTCTTTCTTTTTGCTTACTAATAGTTACGGAACGAGGATATTCGACGAAGAACCAGAGTCACTGACATAGCTCTTAAAATTTGCAAGTTGAAGTGGCAATGGGCAGACCACATCGCTCGTAGATCTGATACCCTAAGGGGAAGGAAAGTTCTTGAGTGGCGACCACGAATCGGAAGACGCAGCGTAGACAGGCTTCCCGCTAGGTGGACCGACGACATCGTGAGAGTCGCGGGCAACCAATGGATGCAAGTGGCGGATTGTCGTTCGGCGTGGTGATCTAAGAGGGAGGCCTTTGTTCAGCAATGGACGTCTTCCGGCTGATGATGATGATGATGATGACTAATAAATAGGTTTTAGTATGAGACACTTACAAACGTCCAAGTGGTAAAGAATCGGTACTCCAGGCTCTTGAACTGTTTCACTTGTTCGTTGTCTGTTGGGTTGCTTTTTTTAAACCAGCCCATGTACAGGATATTTGAAACATGCATCACTATTGTGGCGACGTAGCCCAGGATACGGAGGTTGATCAGTCGAGTCATTGTGCTGGAAAAGAAAAAGGTCATTGGTTAGTAAAATACTTAATATCTTTATTGCTTTACCATAATGCGTGTATGTGTTCCACACGCGCCTTAAAGAGATGTCAGCAACAGGGAAGGGGCCCGTAAAGGCCGAAGCCTGCCGGGGCAGCGGGATTGTCCGAAAGGGTTACCGCTGCCCCGGAACATAAAGGGCTAAGGAAGGAACACGGGTGGGTTTTAGTCAGTAAGAGTCTGACACTCCCTTCTGCTCCACCCAGAGCGGGAAGGGTCATTTGATGATAAAAAAGGGCTCTCCCAGTGAGAATGGCAGGTATTTTACGTCGTATAAATTATTTCATAACCATCGCTCTCAATAACGGTGGAGGAAAACATCGTGAGGAAACCACCATATCCTAAAACCAAAAATACGAAGAAATGTGACTCCCCGACCGATTTCGGTCACGGTGGCCAATCTCAACGGAGATTACCCAGGAACGCAGGAGATAGGTATTATAGTGCACAAGTCGCACCTCCAGAATAGTAGTGACCTAACTCAAAAATCTAAGAAATCGAGTTACGATCATAGAGGGTCACTAAAAGGTACGCACTTTTAAGTGAATATTAAAGAAGCGACGTTTTTATGATGGATTATAGTCTTTATTCCACCATAAAAACGTCGCTTCTTCGCTTCACTTAAAAGTGCGTAACTTTTAGTGACCCTCTATGATCGTAACTCGATTTCTTATTCTGAAGGTGTGAAGTGTGCACGGGGCTTCGAGCTTATAATTAGGAATTATCTCATACATTCGTTGTACAGCAACGAATGTACGAGATGAAAATCAACAATGAGACATGTTTCAAGAAAGTAATGATGCTATGGTTAATGGCTTAGTTTACTTAGATCGTCCTATAGTTTTTCTAACGCCTAAAAAACAGTTTTATTGATAGAAGAGAAACTAGTTTACCAAGTCTATAAGCTGATACGTTACGAGTAGCCAGAAACACAAAATTCTGACAACCTATCTTACCAATGGTATCGTGTTACCCAGTAACCGGGTTGCGGGAGGTCAGTTAAGCAGTCACTCCTTGTAAAAAATACTGGTATTCAGCTGCATCTGCTAAGACTGGAAGCTGAACCCTACAGGCTGGTAAAAGGCTAGGTAGATTGAGTGGCGATCGATAAAAAATACGTTACTAGCTCATAAATTATTAAAATATTGGAGATAAGTTGATAACCGATAACTCTTATCTCTAACGTCTTATCTACTTCATTCATAATAATTTCACAGTTCATCTAACTAGGTCAGTGATTGATAAGACATTTTTAGGGTTCCGTACCTTAAAAGTAAAAAACGGAACCCATAAGGATCACTTTGTTGTCTGTCTGTCTGTCAAACACCTTTATCTCGGGAATGCATGGAGGTATCGAGTTGAAATTAAAACCATACCTATACTCAGGTCTACAATCCCTTGTGAAAAAATCAAACTTCTAAGTTAACGAATAAAAAAGATACAGCCGTTTATGCCGCAAAAAACATATATTTTGACACTCTCAAGGGAATCATTTATAGGGTACTTTCCGTTGACCTAGAATGAGTGAACTTTACACCCTGTTCCTCATACCTCTATATACATAATTATAGACAAATCAGCCTGTACAAATCTCACTGTGAAAACCACAGGTGAAAACTTATATGAAATGAACTTGAAGTACACTATCACTCCACCTAACCACTCCACCAAATAAGAACTTATAATGTACTTTTACAATAAATAAATGAATCTGAATCTGAATCTAAAGGACTGACACTATAGGCTAGTTTCCACCATCAATAAATTGGAAATCTATTTAGTCCGTCAGTTAGAGTATTGGAAAATAATGGACTTGTATTTTTTGTTTTTGTAAATCAATGAATATTGACAAAGATAAAACTCATCAAAACTCGGGAGTGGGGGCTCGTGACGTCAGAACGCACTAAAAATTATACCAAGGTGTGACGTATTGAGAATTTTAAAAGCGTCGTATCTTCGTCAATTTAGGTTTACGTAACAAAAGAAAAAATACGGGTCAAATATTTTTTGATAATCTAACTGACGGTCTCATTAGATTTTTTCAGTTGACAAGCCTACTCAACTGAAAAAATCTAATCCAAGCCCTGGGTTCGATTCCCGGCTCGGGAAAGTGTTATTGAGTTTTTCATAGGGAATTACACAGTAACAGCCCGGAGTTTTGAATTTGGCGGAGTGATACCCCGTGCATCGGAAAGCACGTTAAGCCGTTGGCTCTGCGCCTCATCTCTCTCCGGTCGTGTCGGATTGCCGTCCCATCGGAATATGAGAGTAAAGGAACAGTAATATCTCCCGCGCCAAAGGCTCTTTGCTGAATTCGGTCTGAAGGACTTTTTTTTTTATAATAACAATGTAGATCAGCTGTTTAATCAAATTTCTACTAGGTGTTAATATTATTTACGATTACGTCTCATAAATCGTTAATTGACAATGAACTTTGAACCAGTGATATTATACATGATCGGAAATTATAGTTGACAGCACTCAGCGCGCGAGTGGCACTAAATGACTAACAATTATATTATTAATCTGTGATTAAACCTATATCTATACATATTACTGAACTGCTAATCGTGTCTGTTTGTGTGAAGTGTGTAAACGCATAGATCTTCTAAACTACACAATGGATTTTGATGTGGTTTTCAGCATATTTTATTCCTGAGATGTAGTACAAAAATCTCTATGTTTTGGCCGGTCGCCATTACACCCATGCTAAGCAGTGGTGCGTCGCTAGCATTGTATAAAATGTCTGCTACTTTGACCAAAAACAAATGTATAAACATTAGGTAACCCTCTTCTGTGGCAAACGGATCACTTTCAATCACTATCCTAGTCATTTTGAAGTATATTCCTAATCCATTGCTTCTTAGGTGCGAAAAATTAGTCAGCTTAAAAATGAAAATAACGCAATGAATGTTGATGAACTGTCAAAATGAAAGCATTTGCTCATTGTGTTATTCAATTAACCCCCGGTAAAAGAACAGTAAGAAAGTATATTAAACAACTTAGATTGTTAACGTAGGTACCGTACCTACATGGCACATATTATGATGTTGACCGTTTCTACCTTCACTTTTAACCCGGAAAAAGTTACTGCAGTAGATATACTTTACTACAAGCTGTAGGTAATTTCATATGAGTAAAATTTAGCATGGAAACAAAACAGAAATCGCGCGCAAACATTTGCGCCTAAACTTTTTAAGCGGAGAAGAAGAATCCAAGGTTCACCGCATTTTCTGCCTTCGTAGGTAAGGGTAAAGTTCTAAATCCTAATAGTAATTTTCAGATAACTACATGATAGTTTAATTAACAGTTTAAGTTAGGAAACCTCACACATCAGAGGGGCAATTCTCATAATTTTAAGAACGTTCACAGTCTGTAGGCCAATTCTGCTAATTTAAAACGTTCAAAATCTATTCGCATCTGTCAAAAAATACTTCTGATTTCCCTACATTTTGACAAGTTTTTGACATTTGTTTGTCGCCGAAATGAGACTGCGACTAGATTTTGAACGTTTTAAATTATGAGAATTGGCCTTCTCGTCCAGTTGAAAACCAGCGTCGTCACTAGTTGCATTTTGCAAGTTTTTGTTGCATTTTTGCTGAACTGGGCCTTTTTGGCGCAGCCGTGAGACACACTTTCCTGCTAATTTCTTAAATCGGAATTAACACTTTTTTATTTGTTTTTATCTGATGTGTCTTTGGTATACTTTGTGTCTTTTAGTCTATGCTAAATAAATGTACCGCCGGTCAGTGAGTTGTCTTCTTTAAAAAATATTATAAATACCTACCTACAGAAATAAGGAAATTTATGTAATACTATGGATTATTGTGCTAATAAAATAATAAATACCTACCCACACCGACAACGACCGGGATATTGTGTTCAATTCTAACTATGTATTATAATAATAACACTATGGATTCATTGCCTTCAATTATAATTAATGATTGTCCAGTGCAATTATAAACAATTCCTAAGAAAACATTGGCTAAGCATGAAAGTACTACCACAACTTGACATAATTAAAAGCCGGTTTTGACGTCACACAAATTTCACTCCCGCCATTGGCCGACAATGACGCGGCAAAAATGACAGATCACAGGGGAAACAATTTCACCGTCCTTCACTTCGAAAAACACAGTTTTTACATCAAAATTACACATGAAAGGACACTTTTTGAGGATAATTTTTATAGTTTATCGAATAAGTTATAAAATATTATGTATTTACCTTGATTTTGGTTATGAAAAGTACGTAAATAGAGATTATTTTTTATAGTTTTTATCAACACTGACACACGACCTGCCGGCTCAACGGTTGGGACCGTTATATCAGTCCGTTCAGTTGCTCGATTCTAGGCGCTGGAAACAACATTTTTTTAACTTTTATCATTACGCTTGTACCTATTCCCTGAAGGGGTATACAGGAGTGTAAAGTAAAACTACATTTCTCCAATTATGTTGCCGCAAATGTAAGGTTGCAAAATTTGTAAGTCTGTGAGCACCTTGTAGTATCGGCATAATTATTTTTTCTGTCTATGCCTAATTTTTCATACTTTATACTACAGGGCTGATTTTTAAAACGACAAATAATTTTGATTCGCAGAATAAAATTCACGTCTGACCGTTTTTGTAAGCAACAACTGTCAAATTCCTCCGTTATTCTAAATATACAGGCTGTCACTGGAAGTATGGATCAAATCAAATAGGCGCGTGGGCAAAGTCATTTCCAAACTTTTTGATCCTGAGAATGTTGGTGAATTTTTTTACGGTTCAAAAGTTATGATGACCAACTTTTGTTATTTTCAATCACTTTGCATAGTGCTCAAAGAACAAAATCATTTTTAAAAAACTACCAGGAACTGACAATTTAATTTTTTTAGACAACCCTGATAGTTTTTTTTTAGATTTTTATTCTTTGAGCACTATGCGAAACGGTTGACAAAAATTGGTCACAACTTTTGAACCGTAAAATAATTCTCAATCATCAGTCATTCTCAGGACCAAAAAGTTTGGAAATGACCTTGCCCACGCCCCTATCCGATTTGATCCATACTTCCAGGGACAGCCTGTATAAAATTCTCGTGTCGCGATATTTGTTACAAACTCCTCCGAAGGGCCGGGACAGATTTGTATGAAATTTTGTGTGCATATCGGGTAGGTCTGAGAATCGGCCAAATAATACCCCTATTTTTTTTTTTTTTTGCAAAACGGCATTTACGGGGTCAGCTAGTAAATTTATAATCATCGCAACGAGGTGATCCGGCAGAGAACCAAAGCTGTCGACATAGATCACAGAATAAGTAAGCTGAAGTAACAATGGTTGGCCATATTAGCCGTAGAACCGATGACCGTTGGGGTAAACGTGTACTTGAGTGGAGACCGCGAATCGGTAAACGTAAGGTAGGACGCCTTCAGGCTAGGTGGAGCGACGATCTTCGCAGGATGGCTGGTAGCAGCTGGATGAGAGTAGCCGACAATCGAGTTGAATGGCGTGCAATAGGAGAGGCTTATGTCCAGCAGTGGACTGCTATAGACTGATGATGACTTTACAAGGTATTTAATCTTATCATTGAAGGGAAACTTCAAGCATAGCCTTCTTCCTTAGCCTTTAAGTGAATATCAACCTTCTAATGAGGTCCATTGTGATCGACCACGTTTCAATGCCATAGATCTTCACTGGAAACAGACACTGGTCAAAGACTTTTGTCTTGAGACATTGCGCTATGTGAGACGAGAAGATAATATTAATAACTAGTTTCTGCCCGCGACTTCGTACGCGGATCCTGTTGTTTATGGCAGCGACAACGGGGTCGCCAAAATCGAAGATCTGAAACGTCTGATGTCGAATTCTAAGAGCCCGGGGACGGGAAAACAACGGGATGCGCGAGACGATTCGAGACGTTCCAGATTCCATTTTTGTAAGTCAACAGGAAATGCCCATCAGACTAACAACTTTTGCTAAGACGTCATTCCTTCCTATATACCTATGTTATAGTGTCGCTGGGCTTTGGAGTTCCACAACAGATGTTCCAGATCTTCAAATTTATTCTCACAGCAGAAAATGCTCTTCACATGGAATAATTTTTGCTATGGCACCATTTTTATATCTCTTATACTTTAGCTGGTCTGTTGCGGTTCTGGATCAGGTGTTCCATTTTCCAAAATAAATTATAGCCTATATGTTGCCCAGACTTAATACCTATACAACAAAAAAACTTTTTTTCCCGTAATTTCACAGCGGATCCCAAGGGTAGACTAAATTAACAATAATATTGCAAATAACTTAAAAAAAAAATCTTAATAAACTATATTTGGGGTTTTTCATTCAGGAGCTAATATATAAAGACCGGAAGCGTTGCTGACCTTTGAAAAGGCAACATAAAGTTGGCCATGAGAAAAACAGCCGGTTGTCAGGTGAACACCAGCGGCTTTAAGCGTCTGCCCTTGTGACTTGTCTATAATTGTCATGGCAAAGCATGTAGTCACAGGGAACTGTGTGCGCTTAAATTGAAAGGGGAATTTGTTGGGGATGAGTGGTATGCGCGGTATGTACCTACACAGTCTCACCGGCACCACATCCAGTGAGGATTGTAGCAACAATTTAAATATTACGTTGTAAAGCGTTGACAATAAATTTCCCTTCCTTTGCACAGTTTTGGCGGAGTTTAATTTCGCATCAGCATTATTTGTGATGATATCAACATTCTGTTCAGAGAATGTCGAAGTCGATCAGAATTCAAACGTTCGTTGCGCTCTTCTTCTGTCTCTTCATGCCGTACTCCAGCAATTCTTTCTCTCTCACTTTCTAACTGATTATGAATATTTTGTTGTGTGCGTGTTCGGGACAATGTATGATAATCTCGATCACCAATTAGTCGCGAATCACATTCATCACTCGTTTCAAAAGACCTGTTAGTAGATGTGCGAATACGCTGAGAACTCAAGCATGATTCTGTATCGGTAAACGTTTCCGATTCGCGAGACAATGCATGTCGCTCACGATCAGCGGTCAGTCGCGCATCACGTTCCGCACTTGTCTGTAGAGACCTCGAAGCAGATGCATAGATACGCTGAGAACTCAAGCGCAGTTCTCTATCCGTAAACGTCTCCGACTTGCGAGACAATGCGTGACGTTCACGATCAGCGGTCAGTCACGCTTCACGTTCCCCACTTGTCTCTAGAGACCTAGAAGTCGATGCGTAGATACGCTGAGAACGCAGGCGTGCTTCGCGATCCGAAGAGGTTTCCACGAAGCGAGTTGCAGCCTGATGTTTTCAAACAGCATCAAGTCTCTCCTGACACTCTCCAGTAGATTCTTGGGATCTTATGATCCTCAATCTTTTAGCTCCTTTGGAACATTGGGAAAGATTTGACCATAGCCTTTCTAGCCATGGTTATAGTTTTATTGTGAAGATACCTGATCAATTAAATCTCCTATCCTCCCTAGTCTAGTGACTGTTCCTATGTTACCGGGTAGGCTACCGTGTCACAAAGATAAATGGCAAAGAAAATTAAACACTCAAATAACATAAGCCCGAAGGCATATTTATTCGATAAAATAAAAAAATAAATGGGAGTTTTGGCCAGTAGAGTCAAATTTTCAATGATATACCATCGTCATCAAAAATCAGTCCTAAACTGTTACCGCCTTCACCGCGTGGAGGTACTCGATAGCTTTGATTTCCACATCAGATGTTTCTGCTCTTCGATTTTTATAAGTCAACAGGAAATGCCCATCAGTCTTAGCTTTTGCTAAGACGTCATTCCTATATGTGTTATGGTGTAGCTGGGCTCTTGAAGTTCCACAACAGGTGTTCCAGATCGTTGATTTTTATAAGTCAACAGAGAGTGCTCATCAGATTGAACAACTTTTGCTAAAACGTCATCCCTATATTTATAGTGTAGCTGGGCTCTTGGAGTTCCACATCAGGTGTTCCAGATCTTCAAATTTATTCTCTCAGCAGAAAATGCTCATCACGTAGAACAATTTTTGCTATAGTACCATTTTTGTATCTCTTATACTTTAGCTGATCTGTTGCGGTTCTGCATCAGGTGTTCCATTTCCCAAAATAAATTATAGCCTATATGTTGCCTAGACTTAATACCTATACAACAAAAAGAAAAATCATTCAAAGCCGTTTAGTAGTTCCGAAGATTAGCGTGCACAAACACACAGACAAACAGACGAACCGACAAACAGACAAAAAAAAATGTAATTACAATTTCGGGTTCGGCATCGATATAATAACAACCCCTGCTACTTTTTTTTATATATTTCCATTGTACAGACACAACTTTTCTACAATTTTATTATATGTATAGAATAGATAACCTTCAAACGCCCCCTTGTCACTACGTCACTATGTGCTAGCGACAGTTTCAGTGGCCCATTATTGAGTGTGCAAGTCACCGCCTGCCATTTTATCCGTGTACTTATAAAACATTGATCAGGCAGGGGTCATAGTTCTTCCATAGTTCTTGGTAACCAATCCACTTTAACCACGCAAACCCATAGTACAACTTTTTATTTTTCCAATACTGCAATAGTCCTACCCTACACCAACCGGGGGTTATCCTTGGGTACACTTTCACAGTGAATACAAATTTTCTATTGCCTGCAGTGGTACCTGACTGATCTCGTTTCGGACAACCGTGAATATATGAAAAAAGTTAATTAAATATTCTCAGTTGATTAAGAAATGATTTTTAAGTGATTTATCTACGGGGTAATTGTGTAACACACAGTATGAATAGATAATTCAATAACATTCATTGCGTTATTTACGTCGTTGAGCCGACAATTTTTTCGAACATCATCATCTGCCTAGCCTTTTCCTAACTACATATATTGGGGTTGGCTTCCAGTCTAACCGGCAGGGTAATTGCGTAACACACTATCAGTAGCAATGGGTTTCATTTTGACAGTTCAACAACATTCATTGCGTTATTTGCGTTTTGAGCAGACACATTTTTCGAATATATGGAGCAAGGGATTAGAAATATGCTTCAAAATGATTCAAATTGAGAGTAATAGTGTGTTACGCAATTAGGGTGCTGATGCAGCTGAATACCAGTATTTTATTTATTTAATACTTCAAGCACATACATGTACAGAGGCGGACTTAATGCCATAGGCATTTTCTACCAGTCAACCTTTGGGTGATGCAGAGACAAACAGTAGTAGGTGCAATCATTACAGGAATAAATATTTTAAATATAAAGATACGCAGAACCCTTTGTAAACTATAAATATAATATATACCTAATTACATATAAATATAAGCACAAATACATATACATAAATAAATGAATATATTAAAAAGAAATAAGACAAACAATGAGAAAATATTAGCGTTGTGATGATACTGCCAGCTTCTTGCGAAAGTGCTCGCGAACCTTAACTTTAAAGGATAATCGGTTGGTTGCCATCCTGATTTCCTCAGGGAGCGCATTCCACAGAGAGATAGACTGAACGAAGAAGGAAGAGTGAATGAAGTCTGTGCGATGAGTTTCTTGGAACTCTTGGTATCGGCAAATCGCGAAATTTAGATCTTCCTAGTTCTATTGACTTAGACGATCTAAACCGGCATTTCTCCACTGTTTCTACCATGGATCGTCTAATCAAACAACAAACTCTGTCTCTAATTTCTGGTCTATCGCGTCCTCATACTAATTCTTTCAGTTTCATTCCAGTTGAACCAGGAGAGATCAAAAAGATCATTCTCTCCATTAAATCGAAAGCGGTGGGATGTGACAATATCACCCGTGGTATGATCATTAATATTCTGGATCATCTCCTACCCGCGATTACCCACATTATAAATTTTTCCTTGTACTCCGGAGTATTCCCTTCCCTGTGGCGCAAAGCCTATGTTCGTCCACTACCTAAGGTTTCCAATCCCTCTCTTCCTACCAACTTCCGCCCAATTTCTATCCTTCCCTTCCTATCCAAAGTGCTTGAAGCCTGTGTTCACAAACAATTCTCCAACTTTGTTCATTGTAACTCAATCATTAGTCCTCTCCAGTCTGGGTTTAGGCCTGGGCACAGTACTGTTTCCGCACTCCTTAAAGTGATTGGCGATATAAAGGCAGGGCTGGAAGATACCAAAGTTACTGTTCTAGTGTTGGTTGATTTCTCGAATGCCTTCAATACCGTCAGTCACGACATCCTGTTAGCTATTCTGTCCCATGTTATGGTCTCTCCCGAGGCACTGGAATGGTTCTCCTCTTACCTTCAGGAACGTCAACAATCCGTCCATGTTGGGGATTCTTCTTCTAGCTGGTCTGATTTGGAAACTGGCGTTCCTCAAGGCGGTATACTTTCCCCTCTTCTGTTTTCTATTTTTATTAATCTTATAACTTCCGAACTTCAGTGTGCGTATCATCTGTATGCAGATGACTTGCAGTTGTACTGTCAAGGGAAGGTTGATGAATTACCTGACACTATCGACAAATTAAATAAGGACTTAATAGCCATAAAAACTTGGGCTGATAAATTTGGTTTAGCTGTAAACCCTACGAAGTGTCAGGCGATTATCATTGGTAGTTCTCGTAGTATTAATAAGGTAGGTGGAACAACCTTGCCACCAGTTCTCTTCAACGGTATGATCGTTCCATTTGGTACTGACGTGAAGGACCTAGGCTTGCATATTGATTGTACCCTGAACTGTCACTGTCACACTCAAGTCGCTAGGGTGAGCCAGAAGGTTACTGGAACGCTGCGGGCTCTATACCGTTTGAAAAATTTATTACCATCTAGTACGAAGGCAATGCTTGTGCAGTCCCTTATTTTTCCTATAATCGACTATGGTGATGTGTGCTACTATGACCTGAATGCAGATCTCCTCGACAAACTTGACCGTCTTCTCAATAACTGCATTCGATTCGTTTTCAATCTACGTAAATATGATCATGTCTCTGCGCATCGGTCGCTTCTAAAGTGGTTGCCCATTCGCCAGCGCAGAGAGCTAAGGGCGCTGACTACCTTATTTTCATTTCTTGATTCTCCCTCTTCCCCTGGTTATCTAGCCCCCCACTTTCAGTACATTTGCGCCAACCACAATAGAAATCTACGTTCATCACACAATCGTCTTCTCCAATGTCCCACTCATCGCACAGACTTCATTCACTCTTCCTTCTTCGTTCAGTCTATCTCTCTGTGGAATGCGCTCCCTGAGGAAATCAGGATGGCAACCAACCGATTATCCTTTAAAGTTAAGGTTCGCGAGCACTTTCGCAAAAAGCTGGCAGTATCATCACAACGCTAATATTTTCTCATTGTTTGTCTTATTTCTTTTTAATATATTCATTTATTTATGTATATGTATTTGTGCTTATATTTATATGTAATTAGGTGTATATTATATTTATAGTTTAAATAGGGTTCTGCGTATCTTTATATTTAAAATATTTATTCCTGTAATGATTGCACCTACTACTGTTTGTCCCTGCATCACCCAAAGGTTGACTGGTAGAAAATGCCTATGGCATTAAGTCCGCCTCTGTACATGTATGTGCTTGAAGTATTAAATAAATAAATAAATAAATGAGTGGGACATTGGAGAAGACGATTGTGTGATGAACGTAGCGCAGCTATTGTGGTTGGCGCAAATGTACTGAAAGTGGGGGGCTAGATAACCAGGGGAAGAGGGAGAATCAAGAAATGAAAATAAGGTAGTCAGCGCCCTTAGCTCTCTGCGCTGGCGAATGGGCAACCATTTTAGAAGCGACCGATGCGCAGAGACATAATCATATTTACGTAGATTGAAAACGAATCGAATGCAGTTATTGAGAAGACGGTCAAGTTTTGAGTTGACGGTCATGGAGCGACTGCCTATCTGACCTCCACAACCGAACATGTAAATAAATAAATAATGGCCCCGATTCTGTTGTTCACAAACTAAATTAAATTTAAGTTCAGTGCATATTTTTCTTTCTATTTCAATATGAAAAGGACAGAAAAAAAAAGGATAAATATTAGTCTAGTCCTGTCAAATTAGTCAGCGCCTGACGTAAATTGACGTATTTTTAGTAGCCAATTTTTTAATCACGTCTAAACTTGTCTATGGATTATGTAATTTGACAGGACTAAACTCCCAACAAACATTTAGGCGCTAAGGGCAACCTTTTTTTAGCTCTCATAGTATTATAAATGATATATAAGAGCTCCGATAGTGACATTAGATTCTACTGTGGTGTTAAGGACAAATAATTAAACCTTCAAGAGGAATAACAGTTAAAAAGAAAAAAAATATAACTTAAGGCGGTAGCATGGAGTTGGTAGGAAACATTGTATAGCTCTCTCTTATAACTTTAAGAAGCGTTAAACACTGAAAGCTATTGTAAAGTGTCTACTAACTCTTACTAACGGCTGATGTCTTTGAACACATTTAGTTAGATGCTTTGTAACACCTTAAGGCTTACCATAACAGCTTTAAGAAGCGTAAAACACTGTAAGTAATAGTAAGGTGTCTACTAACACTTATTAACAGCTGATGTCCTTAAATAGAGTCACTGAAATACTTTGTACCACTTAACGAGTTCTGTCGAGCCCTAAGAGTTAGCAAGAGAGCTATTAGTGTCATAAAAGTGTTCATTATAAATCCTGTAGAGCTAGATGCTGCAAGAGTCAGAAACTACCTTTAAATAACTAATGATTATATAATGGGGTTACTGAGTCAATCTTAGTCAATACAATGGTTTTTAGAAATACTTCTATATGGCGGCAAACAATATGTGCATAGATTATAACTCTTCATTATTACTTTACGTAGAGTTATAGAATTTTATATCACCTAAATAGCAAAAACTCATCGACCACCATGATCGTTGAATTTTGCTCATTGAACTGATTCAGGTTAATAAAAACGATGGTAGTTCTAAAATTCTCATTGATACCTATAACTTTCACTTTTAACTATCTAAAATAAATAATATAATTATAGAAGCTTCTAAAAGTTAGTTTAAAAAATACAAAAAAAGTTCAGTACCTATTATAGTAAAGACAACTCATAACATTCAAAACAAATAAAAAATACACACACAGGCTTTTCCATTTTGCATAATTATTATAAATAATAGACATTAATTATTTGATTTATTCATTCAAATATGTTTTACGTAAAGGTTTTATTAAAACAATAACAGATCCCTGAAAATATTTAGTTTACATTTTCACATAGAACCATTATGCAAACTGAACCTATAAAGTTGTTATTTTTTCACTTTTAGAACCATATTGTAGAACTGCAAATGGCATAGAAGTGCTAACAATCACTCTTTAAGCACTACGTTAGGAATAACAGAGTTATCAGGATCCTTAAGTAATTTAGATATTGACGCCATTAAATAAATACTTAGTATACAAATTTAAAAGGAAAAAACTTTTTCTAATCATTATTGCTCCACTTATTTACTATATTATTGTCAGTTTTCCATTAACATACCTATAGACAGTACCAGAAACTATTATTCACCATAATTGAAACAAAAAAATAACTGAGGCAGTAATTTTTTCCTATATAATATCATCAAAAGCAGTTTATTTTTGAGGCGTATCAAAATTGAGATGAAAACATATATACATTGTTACAGAAAACTTACCATAGCAGTGAGTTTTAATAATTATAACACCTAGTACCTAATCTAAAATACATTGACTTACCTGTTTTATTAAACATAAAGTCACTTCCAAATACTATAAACTAGGCTATATCATTAAATCTGTACTGCTAAATATTTTAACGCTATTGACGGTAACAAAAGCACAAAATATATGAAAAGAGGTGAAAAGGTTGGCGCTTTGGGTGATGATCATTGCTACTAAATATCTACAATATATTCTCAAGGTATATATTGTATCGAAGAAGCACTAATATGTTACTAAAAAAGTTATTAGAGTAGATTTCATAACTATATTACTACTTTAGCTTGCAGTTGTAACCTGAGTATAGCTTACAATACACTTGAAGTGGTAAGCACTGCTTCAATGGCACTATTGTAGCTCTTTATTGTCACTCATCTAACACTACTCTATAACTATTATATCACTATAAGCTCTAAAATCGTGGGCCCAAATCAGGGTTATAAGACAGTTAAAACGCGCTATATCACCAAATTTTAGTGCCTGTATAGGACCTTAGGTTCGTAAAATTCTCTTAAACAGCTCACGTAGCACTTATTATTAACACCAAAATGTTAGTTGGGCTACTATTTATCTTCTGTCCTTTTCATAATGAAATAGAAAGAAAAAGACGCACTGAACTTAAATTTAATTTATTTTGTGAACAACAGAATCGGGGCCAATGTTTATTTTATCTCCACAAATTACATTCTTATAGTAGGGTAATTCTGAATAATATGAAGCAATATCCTTCAAAATGATTCAGATTGTGCTCGATAGTGTGTTACACAATTAGGGCACGGTTATAATGATATAGATAACATTACCGTGATTAGAGTGCTGGTTCCTATGGGTATTTTTGTGATATTAGTACGGTATGGTCTGATAAAGATTTTTGTTAGCACTGTATTTTATTGTTGTATTTATATTTGGTATTTATACTGATACTTAATAGCTGACCCGAGGAACTCCGTACCGCCTCAGAATCAATAAATACAAAATGTATGAGACAATGAATTATTATTTAAAAAAAATAATAATATAAAATTGTGTAAAATGTACAAACAACCAAAGCTAAGTGCGGAGTCTCCTAACACAGGCGTCAACATGCTTAAAAGGAGGCTCCAATCATAAACTAATGTATACTAGTTGGTACGCACGGCTACACATCAAGCTATAAATATCCAGTATAAGCTGACTTCTGATTGTACGAAAAACATATACAATGCGAGGTCAACTAAAACTGGAAATGTACAGCTTGATGTGTAGCCGTGTGTACAGAAATAAACATTTTGTTTTTTTTTTTTGTATTTTGTTCGTGAAATTTTTAGTTATTGTGCTAATCAGGCAGGAGACAAAAAACCAACGAATCAAAGATCATTAAAATCGGTCCAGCCGTTCTTGAATTATAAATGGTGTAACTGACCCGACTTAGTTTTATTTATAAATATTAGTATTTATTTATATGATGGAGAAGGCATGTGTGTCTCGTTATTAAGAGCCATATTTTAATTACTGTCTGCGTAATCCCTTATTACTTAGTGTAAGTTATTGCTCAATAGAAAAACCGTTTGCAGTTCAAATCTGATTATAATTTCACGAAAAAATTAAACTTACCTACTAGCGAATCACACACTATAGTTACCAGTGGCGTGCATTGCATAAAGGCATATAAGCAGTGCCTACCTCGATAAATCACCACAAGCCTGTCAATTGGGCAGCGGGATTGTCCGAAAGGGTTACCGCTGCCGCGGAACATAAAGGGCTAAGGAAGGAATACGGTTGGGTTTTAGTCAGTAAGAGTCTGACACTCCCTTCTGCTCCACCCACAGCGGGAGGGGTCATTTGATGATTTCCCATCCACAAAAAAAAAGCCTGTCAATTACATTTTAGTGTGTGTGCCCCACAATTAAGAAACTCACTAAATTATCATACGTGTGTAAGAAAATAATTAGAACATTCAAATTAGATACTTTTGTTTTATGTTTCTGATTAATATAAATACTTAGTATATTTAGTAAATAGTGTTTGCTGCACCGGACGACGTCATTACGTCAGCGCCGGCTGTCGTTGAAAACCAGCGCTGGGGCTCTGTCTTGCACAGGGTCGCAGCATAATGCTGAGCGATAGCCGTTTTGCGTGGATGTGACGCATGTTTCCCCCTACCTTTTATTTATTTTATTTTGTTCTTTTTGCGTCATGTTCATCGCAAATAAACGTATTTTCTTTCTTTTCTTTATATTATTGACCGCGTCTGCCTACCTATTCTGAAAAGCCATGCACGCCATTGGTAGGTACACGACACAACTAGATACGGAACGCGGGACAGTTTCTGAGCACATGTTGTCAGTACGATATCGATTGTCCAAGAGACCCTTTTGTCAAAAGTAACATAAATATCAAAAAGTAACAAATAGTAAGGTGTAGGGTGCTTTCCGAGGCACGGGGGTATCATACCGCCAACTTCCGAAAACTTCCGATAAACCCAAAAACACTTTGACCGGCCAGGGATTCCAACCCAGGACCCTACGCTCGGCAGGCGCGCTTGTGACCACGAAACCAACGGGGCAGTTAAATGGATACTATATGTTGAGTCAAACGCCAGACGTTTCAGCTTTGCCAATCTGCCATTGTCAGTGTATTGCCAATCTTTCTTTGTATACTTTGTTGAGGTCTGATTGAGTTACAAAGCCACTTGTAAAGGGGCCACTGTCCTTTAGTATAAAGGCGCAAATCAACTCTAGCAGATATTTTTTTCAAAGTTTTCATATAAATTGACACACCACTGCGGCCTTAACAGACAGATATTAAATAATTATTTCCGTAATTTCGTTTTAAAAAAAAAAATTACCGATTATAACTAGATGAGGTCAGTGTTCTATCCGACTACTCTAAGATGAAACACTAAAACAAACTCAGAGTTCACTGTGTCTTATAAGATCTTGGTCAGATCATACGGGGACTCTGAGATGGTATTTTGAGGAAAGACCTGTGGTGTATTCCCGTCCGTCCCACTGGTGTGACGATCGGGACAAAATGTATCCTTTGTGTTAAAACAAGTCGACCGTAGGTTCAATTGAGGTAAGAGACATTGGCTATTTTGTCCCTTACCTCAATTGAACCTACGGTCGACGAAGTTATAAAGAACATCATTCAAGTGTCGAACATTTTATACCCAGAAATTAATGTACCTAAGTTGCCAGAAAAAAAAATGGTACTATTTTCTTATGGGAAATAACATCTTGAGCATTTTTTATTACGATAGCGAAAGTCTAAAATTAGCACGCCGGCTGCTATTTGAGATTGACAATGCAAAAAATCATATTTTTGAGGTATTCCACTCAGAGCACTGATTTCGAGGTATTCCACTCAGAGCACTGATTTCAAACGCATTTGGACGAACAGAGCACTTCCACTAACCGCACTGAAACAAAATTTTGTAACGTTATCTAATTTGATAGCTAACAGTTGTCTGAAGAAAAGCGGTCGACTATTTAATTTAAACTGAAAAAAAATCGGACTTGTAAACAGCATTTAGGGGACTCCTACGATAGTATTAATTGATGTTCGATATACGTAGTATGGAAGCGTATAGAGTGGTTGTGAATAGCTATGCAGCCTCAAATTCATTAATTAATGGGACGAACGGGAATACACGGAATGTCCAATACAGATTTGTGAGGACTTGCTGTAACTAGTATTAAGAACGGATACAGCTAACATTCATTGGAACCTCATTGCGAATCACTGCCTCTTAAGATACAGGATTCCCTAGTTTAAGAGACAGAGATAAATCTATTGTGTACAGATTTCTACATCATCCAAATGTTTTATGTAAATGTTCTCTATCTGTATTTTTGGGAAATAAAGATATATTATTATTATTATTACAACACATAACAAATGAGTACATAAGAGGAAGTTTGGAAATGGCACCGGTAACTGAAAAGTTGCGTGGAAATCGGTTGTCATGGTATGGGCATGTGTTACGGAGAAATGAGGAAAATTTCGTGAGGAGAGTTTTGACTATGGATGTCGATGGCTTTATAACAAAAAAGTCTTGCACAAAACAATAATTTATGAACCTCCATGGAGGTTTTACCACTACATCTGGCAACACAGCATGTAAATTACTTTCCAACGGTTAGTTTTCGCTCGGTTGCACCGATTCCGGTCAGCTTTTATATTTTTTTCCGCTTAGCTTGAAAGAAAGCTTATTGACGTAGGTAAGCCCCAAATCTATTGCGCTTTTTGGAGATCCATTTAGTTGGTAATAAAGCTTCATAGCTCTTGCAATTTTCGCCGCAGAGAACCAAAAATAAATCACCAGCAAATCATCATCTGCCTAACCTTTTACCAAATATGTTGGGATCATCTTCCAGTCTAACGGGATGCCGCTCTGGATACCAGTGTTTTACATAGACGACTACCCATAGCTGACTAAAAGTTTTGAGTATAAATTTCGATGGATAGAAGAGTAGGGGAAGACCAAAGAAACGATGGATGGACTGTGTGAATGATGATATGGTTAGAAAGAGGGTGACTACCGAGATGACGACTGATAGAGAAGTATGGAAGAAAAATACATGTTGCGCCGACCACGAATAAATTGGGATAAGGCCAGGAGAATGACGAACGAGAGAAGGCCGATGTCAGATGGGATTTCAAACTAGCAAATTAACATGGGTGACAGAAATGCTGATTCATTATAATGTTTACATTCCTACGAGACACATGTTTATTAATAACTAGCTGCGCCCCGCGGATTCACCCGCGTATGTTTCCATCCCGTAGGAATATCGGGATAAAAAGTATCCTATGTGTTAATCCTGGTTATTAAGTATCTTTGTGCCAAATTTTATACAAATCTGTTCAGGAGTTTTTGCGTGAAAGAGTAACAAACATCCATCCATCCATCCTCACAAACTTTCGCATTTATAATATTAGTAGGATTATAACAATATAATAATAGTTCATTGTTGGGACGTCATAATAGCATGACTGTTTATTTATTTAATTAATGATGTAGGTACACATAGTAAAATACATAGGAATATGACATAATTATAATTTGAGTACAAAGGTACTACTTATTTCTTAAGAAATTTCTTCCAGCAGACCTGCAAAAGGAGAAGTAAAAAAAGAAATGTAGACAATAGTGTGTGAGAACAAGAAGAGAAAAATATGAATGTGTAAAGTCTAAAACTAAAATATTAAATAAACTTACACAATTAATGCAAAAAAAAATTGACATACCTAAGTATACATAATGCTAAAATATATAAACATATATTTATACTCACAGTATAGAGGAAAGGTTTTAATCGACATTTAAATAGAGAAATAGTTAAGAGCCTACACTACCTCAGCTAAAATTCACTCTTTATCTCGCTCACACGATACTGCTCGCGGACTGAGTGAGAGCGAGACAGAGTGCGGTGCTAGGCGGCAGGCAGCGCCAATAGTTTAATTATTTGCTTTTTACGGTGAAAATAATGGTAATTTAAAAAAAGTAAATAACATAAGACCTGCTTTATAGTTAGTTCGGTTAGTATACAAAGTTTCATGATCTAATTTGAAGTGATTTTTGAATACCAGCGGTTTATTGTTCGGTTTGGAGGTAACTTTGGAATTTTTTTCTATCGAGAAAATTTTATGAAATCGTGTTTTCGTCTAACATGAGACCTAACATTAATCCTCAACTTTACCATATATTTATTTCAAAATTAATGCTGCAGTATTTTCGACATAACGGAGTATCATGCTAAGCCATTTGAGGTAGTATAGGCCCTTAAAAACGCTCACGCAAGTAGGAAGGATAAGACGGGTTGTGTAAGATGTTGAAGAGGAGACATAAATTCCGAGTATTCCTGCGAAGACGGATTGGAAGCCACTTGACTGTTATGAGAGAATTACTCTTGTGTTTTGCAACTGCACTCTATAAGGTGTTAAAAATAACCTTACAAACTTTAAGAGGTGCTTTAGACCATCGAACCGAACAACTCTGAAATCACGAAAAAAATTTGCTGTTTAATACAAAAGTTCAATAACAACTTGACCAAAATGTATTAAACAGCTGATTTTTTTTAGCTAGTGACAAATAAAAACTTTACATCTAAAACCGTCTATGTTGAGATGTGGTCTATGATAAACCGGTAAAATACCAGACTGCCATAGAATAGTTGATACAGAAGGTCGGTTCCGTACAGTGCGCGAGAACACACGCGCACTCAGACACGCTTCACGTACAGCGAGTGTAAGCGCACTCGTGCATGAGATCAGTGGATGGATCAGAAATATAGTGACTAGACTTACGAGTCGTAGGTCGTGGGTTCCTTGAAGTTGTGAAGAATCTAACTTCTAAGTTAACGTAAAAAAAGATATGGCCGTTTATGCCGCAAGAAACGTATATTTCGACACTCTCAAGGGAGCAAAATGTATGGGGTACTTCCTGGTTACCTAGAATCATGAAATTTGGCAAGAAGCAAGGTCATGTAGCACAAGTAAAGGAAAAATCCGAAAATCGTAAATTTGTAGTTACATTACAAAATAAAAATCCCGTCATAAATTACATACTTACAAATTTATACGGAACCCTCGGTGCGCGAGTCCGACTCGCACTTGACCGGTTTTTTTCTATACTAATGCTAGTATGAGATCAACGTACGTAAACTACGTGCTTGTGTGAGTGCACCTGTTTCCGCTCGTTGTTCGTAGTTGACCTTCTGTGCTATTCTGTGACAAGACCGTCTCGGTCTTGACCGTGCCGTTATCTGCCTATTAAGGCAGTGTACCGGTGTGATTGGTGAGGTTCAAACGCGCCGTATTGCCGGCAATATTAGTAGTAAATAGAAGTGATTTTGGTTTTATTTTGTTTAACCTCTCAGGCTGATAAGGTGAGTTTTTGCTGTATTGTGTGTTAGGAAAAAGAAGGTATTGCTTTGCGGTTAGGGCAGATATTGAAATACTTAGCGCTAATTTTTGTAGTCAATCAAAAAGTATACAAGCTCAAACTTTAAATTCATAAGATTTTTCTACACTTCTACGCTAATATTATAAAGAGGAAAGATTTGTTTGTTCGTTTGAATTGAATAGGCTCCGAAACTACTGGACAGATTTAGATGAAATTCGGTATAGATATAGATTGAGTCCCGAGAAAGGACATAAGATAGTTTTTATCCCGATATTCCCACGGGATCGACACTTATGCGGGTGAAACCGCAGGGCGCTGCTAGTTCCAAATAAAACAATTACAGGCACATTTCATAATCAAAAATCAAAATATTTTATTTCACATAAACCTACATGGGCACTTATGAAACGTCAGAAGCTAGGTGCACGGTACGAATTTTCCTTTTCTATCGAAAAGAGCCGGCAAGAAACTCCACGGTTACCCTTTTAAAAATAATTGGCTTTTACAATGTTTTCAAATTACAGTAGGTATGGGAGGACAGCGTAGGCCTGTCAACAAGTACCAGGTACTTAATAAAATAAAAATGGTCTACAGATCTACAAGGATTACAAAGTCCTCACATTTACAAACTATAAAAGAATACAGAATATAGAAAACCAAGTTTTGAATTGTCAAGGGATCAGTCAGTCAGAAAGATGAATAATACATGAATAGTTAAACACCGATTTCTCTCTTTCAGTCGTCAGTAATTTGACTTTTCTTTTTGCCTGATCTCTCCCCGGTCGTGTCGGATTGCCGTCCCATCGGACTATGAGAGTAAAGGAACAGAGAGTGCACCTGTGTCTGCGCACACACTTGTGCACTATAATATCTCCTGCGTACCTGGCTAATCTCCGTTGAGATTGGCCACCGTGACCGAAATCGGTCGAGGAGGCTATTATTATTATTATTAATTTGACTTTTGAAAGAAGAAGGCAAAGCGTTGTGTAACTACATAGACGATATAAAAACATTTATTAGTAAGGGGGTTAGTACCTATATCATACAGGGCCGTAGCTAGACTTGAATTTAAGGTAGGGCAGTTGTTTTTAAGGGCCTATACTACCTCAAATGGCTTAGCACGATCCTCCGTTATTTCGAAAATACTGCAGCATTAATTTTGAAATAAATATATAGTAAAGTTGAGGATTAATGCTAGGTCTTATGTTAGACGAAAACACGATTTCATAAAATTTTCTCGATAGAAAACAATTCCAAAGTTACCTCCAAACCGAACAATAAACCGCAGATATTCAAAAAATACTTCAAATTAGATCATGAAACTTTGTATACTAACCGAACTAACTATAAAGCAGGTCTTATGTTATTTACTTTTTTTTAATTACCATTATTTTCACCGTAAAAAGCAAATACCTAAACTATTGGCGCTGCCTGCCGCCTAGCACCGCACTCTGTCTCGCTCTCACTCAGTCCGCGAGCAGTATCGTGCGAGCGAGATAAAGAGTGAATTTTAGCTGAGGTAGTGTAGGCTCTTAAAGGTAGGGCGGAAGTAAAAATGTTACTTGATCTGTTCTGGTCAATCGATTTGTGGGTTTCTTGACTTATGTGTCAGTTAATACTTAATTGTTGGGGGGTGTTATATAGGCTGACTTTGAAAACATGCGACAAAATTTAAGAGGATGTTTACCCATCAATATTAACAACTTTTACTATGGGACCAACATAGAATTCGCAAAAAAAAACGACTTTCCTCGGATTTTAGAGGTAATGGGGTTCCTCGTTCCATAGACTGCAATACGAACAAATCCCGCCCACATATTTCAGATGCCATCTATGAGCAGAATAAAGAATTAATATATTATGATTGTAAAAGGCCGTGGTTAATTCGGAATCGTTTAGATGTCACTTTAAGCTAGTATTTTTTTCCCCGTCATAACTTAGTTGATGGTGTTTTCTTAAGGTAGGGCATTAGTGTTTGAAGGTAGGGCATTGCCCCACAATGCCCCCCCTAGCTACGGCCCTGATACCATGTGAGTAGTTGTGTAAAATATTGCAATTAATAAATAATTAATGTTTTCACTAAAGGACAACAATAGCAACAAAACGAGTTTTTAAGGAGACTAGTTTTGCATAAAAACTTGTTTCATTTATCTTAAATTATTCGAGTGTGGCTAAGCTTTATTAAATTTAGCCTTGAGCTTCATAATATTTATTATTATTAGGAAATAAAATTTTGAAATGTTGAAAAAACATTGAACCGATCGATGCAGTGATGGTCCAGTGGTGACGTCTGCAACTTATAAGTTGTAGATCGTAGGTTCGAACCCCGACAGGCGATTTGCTTTGTGTAAATTATTTCACCACCACTGCTCTCAAAACGATGAAGAAAAACATCGTGAGGAAACCGGCATGTCCTAGAACCAAAAACTCGAAGACACGTGACATCTACCAACCCGCACTGGGCCCGCGTGGTGGATTACGGCCAACTTCCTCTCACAGAGAGGAGGCCTGGGTCCCAGCAGTTGGAACATTATAGGCTGATTATGATTATGAGTGTTCTTGTACGAGATAAATACCTACTTTTTATTTATTTCTTTCATATTGTAGGTACATTGTTGGCGACAGATCTGGCAACCCCGTTGCTAGGGACTTGTTGTTGTTGGTTGGCTAGCAACGGGGCGGCTTACGTATTTTTTTACGTACGTAGCTATTAAACCCATTTGCACCTTTTGGGTTTATTATCTAAAGAAAATATCACACGAAACAATATAACGAAAAAAGGTAAAAAAATACGTAAGCCGCCCCGTTGCTAGCCAACCAACAACAACAAGTCCCTAGCAACGGGGTTGCCAGATCTGTCGCCAACATACATAATGGAGATTTTTGGACAAAAAGCTCACAAATCCCCATTGATAGGGATTCTCAATATGGGGATTTGTGGAATAACCCCATAAGATAGTCGTTATTATTTGATTTTGCTTACGGTAAAGTAACGCAGTATAATTTATCATTCCAAATAATGTAATGGATCATACAAATTGCTTGAAAAAGTTTTCCTTTTCCGGGTATTATAAATATAATTTAAAAAATTCAATTTTTTACAGTGTTAATCAATATTTTTAAGAAAATTGTTTTTGGAGTAATTAAGTTGAAATTATTATCAAATACTTAAGGCTGCCTGCAGTCCCTTGAAGCAGTGAAAAAATCAACCTTCTTAGTCAATAAATCAAACTTCGTAATCAAAATATTCGGGCGTTTAGGTTCCGAAATCAAAACCCATAGGGTACTTCCCGTTGACCTAGAATCATGAAATTTGGCAAAAAGAAATGTCATGTAGCACAAATAAAGAATAAAAATCCGAAAACCGTAAATTTGTAGTTAAATTACAAAAAAAAAAAGTAGGTATTCACATATCTACAAATTTGTATGGAGCCCTCGGTGCGCGAGTGCGACTCGCACTTGACCAGTTTTTTTTTTCATAATCTTTCGACGCATCGCCCACTCGCGCTTTTTCTTCGTTTTCACTTAGTATTTTTTATTTTTGCTCGGCTCCTACGGATCGTAGCGTGATGTTAAATTTGCAAATCCGAATGGTAATCAGAGATTAGGATTTATTCCAGCTTGATCCACTGAGCTCCCCCTCAACCCTGCCACGTCCAAACAAAAAAAACAAACGAACTCTTCAGCTTAACAAAAAAAAAATAGTACATATACTTACATAGATGTTACGAGTGTTACGACATGACATCCACATAATGGTTATAATATTTCTAATGATTATTTTATACTAATCGTTGCCTGTTTTAGAATCATTAAGAATTCATTACAATAATAGGAAATCTGTCCAAAAACCTTGTAATAAAATACTAGGGAACAGATTGTCGTGTTACTTAAGTAAGTAAATGTGCTTAAGTAGATAATTTTATTAACAAACACAAGCTTATTAAGACTATGCCGACCGCACAGTGGCGCCCTCATCGTTTGTTTGGTTATTTCATCCAATTTAGAATGAAAATGCAGAAAATAAGCACGATAAGTTGTGCTTCACATGATTATAAGTTAATATTATTAGAAGCGGTAGTTTTATATTGTTTAGTTTTATCATAATCCTTAAAACGGAATATAGTGGCCACTGTTATCCGTTTTAAGGATTATAATAAAACGAAACAATATAAAACTACCGCTTCTAATAATATTAACATATAATCTTGTGAAGCACAACTTAACGTGCTTATTTTCTGCATTTCATTCTAAATTGTATGAAATAACCAAACAAACGATGAGGGCGCCACTGTGCGGTCGGCATAGTCTTAAGCAGACGACAACCTCTCAGGTTGACCTGCGAGATGCCATTCCAATAAAAAAGACTATGACGCTCACCAACAATCTACCAACCCACACAGGGCCCGCGTGTTGGATTACGGCCCACTTCCTCTCACCGAGCTAGGTTTGTGTCCCAGCAGTGGGCAACGTTATAGGCTGATTGTGCTATAGACGCTCACAACCGACTAATGTAACGTAGGATGCCTTCAAAATAAAGAGAACGACAAGATGTTGGTCCGCTGGTAGCAAGTTGGATGATAGTAACCGAAGATAAACTGTTATTGCTGGGTGCGGGCAGCAAGGGACAGATTGGAACCGATTATTGACAATCAGATTCATATTTATAATATAATGATTTTCAACAGAATATTATTTTCAGTAACTTATGTCAATCCATGTTTGACTTATCCATTATACAGGGTTACTTTTCAATGACCAGCCAAATTTAAGGATGTGGTACAGACCATCAAACTAAACAACTTTCTCCATGGGACCAACATCGTAATCGCGGAAAATTTATTAACTGTGCCATAGAAAACTTCAATACCTACTCGACCTAAACGTATGGGACGGCTGAATTTTTATTCGCGATTACAATATTGGTCTCATGGAGAAAGTTGTTTAGTTTGATGGTCTGTACCACATCCTTAAATTTGGCTGGTCATTAAAAAATAACCCTGTAGTTTTCGCTGAGAGAATGTTACTTTGTCTAGGCCCTGTGGAGTTATTATTACCTAGTCTGACAGCAAAAATTCATTATTCACAAGCTTTAAAGCTAAATTGCATAGGCGTCTCCCAGGCTGCGCCACAACACCCTGTCCTCTCCGCCTTCTGCCTTCAATCTGTCTCAGCCACATTTGTATGGCCGTTGGTCCATCTAGCTGGAGGGCGTTACGCACTACGCTTGCCGATACGCGGTCTCCACTCCAGCATGCAGCCATTCGACAGGCTGTCGAATCGAAAATGGAACATTTTCAATCACTAATTAGCCTTAAGCCCGACAGCAAATAGCTGTCGAAAGAATGGCTACCGTTTCTTTGATTGACAAAGTTTCGGGTTGTTTGGGGAACAGCCTTTAGAGGACTCGTTTGATAACATTAATTGATGTTCGATATGGCACGGAAGCGTATCGAGCTGTGCAGGGCTCGTCTGCTCCATCGACCATCGGTCCTTTGACAAACTTGGCCAGTCCCCTGCCAATTCTGTGTGCGTTACGATTGCTCCGCCAAGTTATCCAACAAAAAAAAAACTTCGCCAAAAAAATTGTCGGAATTTGTCAAAATCGAAGGGAACAAACCAAAAATTTGTCAAAGTAGAAATAAAGAAGTTATATGGGTTTAAAGTTGGCCGCGCGAACGTAACGTGGAGGACTGCGCGGCCATGGAGATCTCAGTAACTACTTGGGTTAGAGATCAAATTCTTTTTGTCAATTAAAGACTGAATTTGTCAAAAATTGTCGAAAAAAGAATTATAAGCTCTAGATCAATATTTTACGAAATATTCACCTTGGAAGTTATGGCCGCGCAATCGTCCACTTGTTGTTTCTTTAATGTTCATTATTTCTTTAAAACTTAAGACTTCACACAGTAAAACTGTTACAAGTATAAAGGTCTTAATTTGTCAAAACTAACGAAAGCAATAAATACTACTAAAGTTTAGTAAAACCGACGAAATCAGTCCAAAACAAAACGTACGTGGCCGCGCGGTCGAAACGTTACTTTGTACGCTGATATCTCATCATCTATAATTGTTAGGGTTTTGGTGTGAACATCCATTTATTCGACATATTAACCTCATCAGAATAACATATCGTTTTACCCTCGGAACAGTTTTCAACGCGTGTAATCTTAAAAATAATGTTAACTCATACAATGTTCGAGCAGGGTAACCATAATTTCGATTTGATTTGGGAATACCTCTAGCTGGAGACTAGCAATTATATTGGACAACATCTAGCTCAATCTGCAAAATATATAATATTAAATGAAAAACTTTACAAGGTGTAACATAATTAACGCAAGACCTCCTACACCCAATTCTAGTAGGTATTGAGTTAAAAGCTTAACACAATTACCAAAACTAATTTTTTTAAAGCTTGCTATGTTCATTAGGAAAATCGTGTTGACACTAGCAGAATTTTATGCATTTAAAATTTTGTCTTATTGCCTTGAAATAAGATTTAATTTTATTTGGCTCAATCGGCGGTTAGTATGAAAAAATACTTATATTAAAGGTTATTAAAATCGATTCAGTAGTCAATTATGAACAAATTACTTTCAGGACTTGCGTTTATTCTGTTACACCTTGTATAGATATACAAGTTTTTGTTTTTTTTTTAATTATTGAAATTTCAATAATTAGCATGTTTATTCATGACAGCTTACAAAATTCTGCGCTCTCACTCTAAGATAATCATTATGATTTATCACTCGCACAACTGCTGACTAGCGGACCACCGGCTGACCACTTGGTTGCCGAATCAGCATATTTTACAAAGGAAAGAAACAGATCATGAATATTCCATCATTCGTATTTTTTTTTTTTCATTTCACATTAGCGATATTAGCCATATGAGAATACACACAGAACAACATACTTATCAGCAATAATCAAGATAATAATATCAATTAACTTACATCAACATTGTAGGTAGTCAGTCGATCTTGTAGTTGTGACTGTAACGCTGCATTTATTTATGAACACATTGTAAATGACATTTTTTTCAGCGCTAGTTCCATTAGTAATTTTTCTAATAGTACGTGCATGAATTCGGACTTATCAGAGAAAACACGTCTTTCTACCGTTAAAAGATATAATAAACATTTTCACTAATAACAACTTGGATGATGCTATTATTATTCATGATTGAGAGAAACAATATAAACATGTTGTTACATGACATACCTCAAAATATTATAGTTAAATAAAATATTTATAAATTGCTAACAATTTATAAATATTTTGAATATATTCCTATTTCTAATATATTCCTATTGAATATATTCCTCCAATCATTGGAACAAGGTCACTACAAATGTCATTTTATAAGAAATGCCGGGATGCTTTGCTACGAAGTTTTCGTTGTCGACAACGAAAGTAAATTATAATGTGAAAGTACAAAAGAACCTGTTTGCATCCATTTTCTCACATAACGTTTTGTAGAGGTGTAACCAGAATTATTATTTGTATAATTTGATTTTTGTAAATAATTATTGATTTTTCACAGCATGTAAAATATTGGTATTCAGCTGCATCCTATTAGACTGGAAGCCGACCCCTACATAGTTGGGAAAAAGCTAGGCAAATGTGAATAATTGATTTTTTATTTTCTTAAAAAATGGTTCTGTAGATGTTTTTAAAAATTTTATTTTATTTGTTGATTTAAATGTACCTAAGTGGTAAGTATATCTATACAAGGTGTAACAGAATAAACGCAAGTCCTGAAAGTAATTTGTTCATAATTGACTACTGAATCGATTTTAATAACCTTTAATATAAGTATTTTTTCATACTAACCGCCGATTGAGCCAAATAAAATTAAATCTTATTTCAAGGCAATAAGACAAAATTTTAAATGCATAAAATTCTGCTAGTGTCAACACGATTTTCCTAATGAACATAGCAAGCTTTAAAAAAATTAGTTTTGGTAATTGTGTTAAGCTTTTAACTCAATACCTACTAGAATTGGGTGTAGGAGGTCTTGCGTTAATTATGTTACACCTTGTAAAGTTTTTCATTTAATATTATATATTTTGCAGATTGAGCTAGATGTTGTCCAATATAATTGCTAGTCTCCAGCTAGAGGTATTCCCAAATCAAATCGAAATTATGGTTACCCTGCTCGAACATTGTATGAGTTAACATTATTTTTAAGATTACACGCGTTGAAAACTGTTCCGAGGGTAAAACGATATGTTATTCTGATGAGGTTAATATGTCGAATAAATGGATGTTCACACCAAAACCCTAACAATTATAGATGATGAGATATCAGCGTACAAAGTAACGTTTCGACCGCGCGGCCACGTACGTTTTGTTTTGGACTGATTTCGTCGGTTTTACTAAACTTTAGTAGTATTTATTGCTTTCGTTAGTTTTGACAAATTAAGACCTTTATACTTGTAACAGTTTTACTGTGTGAAGTCTTAAGTTTTAAAGAAATAATGAACATTAAAGAAACAACAAGTGGACGATTGCGCGGCCATAACTTCCAAGGTGAATATTTCGTAAAATATTGATCTAGAGCTTATAATTCTTTTTTCGACAATTTTTGACAAATTCAGTCTTTAATTGACAAAAAGAATTTGATCTCTAACCCAAGTAGTTGCTGAGATCTCCATGGCCGCGCAGTCCTCCACGTTACGTTCGCGCGGCCAACTTTAAACCCATATAACTTCTTTATTTCTACTTTGACAAATTTTTGGTTTGTTCCCTTCGATTTTGACAAATTCCGACAATTTTTTTGGCGAAGTTTTTTTTTTGTTGGATAACTTGGCGGAGCAATCGTAACGCACACCCAATTCTAATGCGTATTCGCCAGCGGGATTGTCCGAAAGGGTTACCGCTGCCCCGGAACATAAAGGACTAAGGAAGGAACACGGGTGGGTTTTAGTCAGTAAGAGTCTGACACTCCCTTCTGCTCCACCCAGAGCGGGGATTGATGATGATGATTTCCCATCCTCAAAAAAAAAAGCTATATTGCTAACTCTGGTTCTGACAATACGCCACTCACATACTCGTATAGCATTGAACAAAAACAAAACACGATCAGTATAATAAAGGCCATTAAGCCCGTTTTGGCTCATATTGTGATTAAATCAACGCCTACGTTCCATTCCGGTAAAAAACAAAGATTTATTAAAACTTAAATGTTACTTTGCAACTTTACTTGAATCTTTAGTTTTTTTTTTTTAACCAATGAAGGTTGCAATGTGTTCGGCATTGATGTGAGTTCTTAACAAGGTGTGAGATGCACTAGCAGAGAGCTCATTAAACAGGACTATCAACGTCCCGCGGTTTCACCCGCAATTAGGAATTTCTCAGCCCGGAGTTTGTAAGTTGGTGGTGTGATACCCCCGTGTCTCGGAAAGCATGTAAAGCCCTTGGTACTGCGCCTGATCTCTCCCCGGTCGTGTCGGATTGCCGTTCCATCGGACTATGAGAGTAAAGGAACAGAGAGTGCACCTCTGTTTGCGCACACATTTTTGTGCACTATAATATCTCCTGCGTACCTTTTTTTTTATTTGCGGTTGGGAAATCATCAAATGACCCCGCCCGCTCTGGGTGGAGCAGAAGGGAGTGTCTGACTCTTACTGACTAAAACCCACCCGTGTTCCTTCCTTAGCCCTTTATGTTCCGAGGCAGCGGTAACCCTTTCGGACAATCCCGCTGCCCATCTTCTGCGTACCTGGCTTATCTCCGTTGAGAATGGCCACAGTGTCCGAAATCGCTCAGGGGATTATTATTATATTAGTGAAATCGCAGACCAGTCTTGAGCAAGCGTGGTAATTAATGCTAGTTAATTATTATTAATCTGTATGAGAGACCTTTGCCATGCAGTGAAAAAATAACAAACTGGTGCTATTATAATAATTAATGTAATGTGTGTTAATAATAAATTACTTTTTCACACCACCTACTCGCTACTGTCAAATTATATGTCATGCAACATAAAGCAAGTCATTAAAGTATTCTACTGGATTTAATTATGACCAGCTGGTGCATAATGTGATTTGAATTTGGAACCCCAACTAACAAATATGTACCTATAAGAAATCTCGGTGGCGTGGCCGAGGCCGGCCCAGAAAGAGATGGTGAGATGGCCTGAACGCGTACCGCGAGGGCTGGTCCGAGGTGGCGCGGGAAAAGACTTCCTGGAAGGATTTAAGGGAGGCATTTACCCAGCAGCGGGACAGTATATGCTAAAGAAAAAAAAATTGAACCACAAAAAAACATGTACGTTTGCCCCGCACGGCCCCGCTGAATTTGCGATTTAGGTGTGCACCAATGCAATGTACTCGCCTCTAGGAGTATATGTACCGGTTTCTTTTTCAATGTACCTCTGTACTTTTGAAGAAATATGCATAAAAAGGGGGCCGTGCCAGCCAAACGTTTTCAGCACGGCCCCCGTGTAACTTGAAAAATATAAAGCGTATTAAAAAGGTTCATATACTCAAGGAATGTACTCTATTAACACGTTATATGTACCGTAACAGATATTGTGAATTCGTAATAACAAATAATATATAGATGTGGAAAGGGGGCCGTGCTGAAAAAAAAACATATAAGAAAATATCTAAAAAAGACAAAACAACCTTAGCCAAAAACTATTAAAATATAATTGATGTTTGGCAAGTAACATATGTACCGCATTAGTTTCTCATACAACTTGCAAAATTTAAAAAATAAACCAATTTTTGTTTATTCAGCACGGCCCTCTATAGTTGCCTATATCTTTTTAAATATGACATGTTTGTTTACAAAATTCGACTTCCTAAATTATGTATAGGAGTACATTCGTTCCCAATAAATTGCGATTCTGCTGTATTAGTACTTTAAAAGATAAATTGAATCAAAAATATCATATAATACAACCGATAGGGTGACCATGATTCCACGTACACATACATACATAATCAGCCTATAATTCCAACTGCTGGGACACAGGCCTCCTCTCTGTGAGAGGTAGCCGTAATCCACCACGCGGGCCCAGTGCGGTTTGGTAGATGTCACATGTCTTCGAATTTTTGGTTCTAGGACATGCCGGTTTCCTCACGATGTTTTCCTATGATTCGTGATTCCACGTGAGAATGGATAAAAAACTTCTGCATAATTTGAGTAAATCTTTAGTAAAATCAAAAATATCGTAATCTGTATTAACGATAACTATAAGGGCATTTTCGTCAAAATAGCTACCAACCCTCTTATGGGATGTCCCATACATACAAGTTGCAAATAACTAACATTTTTATGACATGGAAGTATCGATTAATTATTGAATAGATGCAAAAGACTAAAGTTTTCTTTTTTTACTTAAATTGTTAACAGAAACTTAAAACAAATAACAAAATTAAATCCAGAATTGTGGCATCTTACGTCTTGCAGTACTGTCCTCTTTTAGATGTGACCTATGTTAAACTATTTCTTCGCTATTTGCTTCTTATTACATACTCCACATATTTTAGTTTTTGTTATCAATTTGTAGCTTTCAATCATGTTAAACTCTATAATATTATAATACAAGTATTTAATAACATTTTAAAATTTATATTCTGTCCCCTTGGTATGTGTTAAGTGGACATGTCCTTGCACCGTGACCGTAAATTGAATCCATTTTAGTACTGATTTTTTTCTACTACTCGCCGATTTTTTTATTTAAATAACAACACCAAATCAAATATGTTAACACCAGCAGCCTTTTTGAAGTGTCAGTTTTGATCTGTCTTCAGTGGACACTCGAGTTCGACCGGTAACGGCCTTTTTCCGGACTTTTTTACTATCTGGTAACGGTCATGACCAAAACGTATCTAAGTTACTATTTATTTACATATATTATTTGAAATAAGCGCCTTATAATAAAAAAACATACATACATAGCAAAATTTGTAAGATTTATCATTCGACTAAACCAAGAATTAGCTAAAATATCCAAAACAATTTCAGTAAGCTATTTTCAAAGATAGGTAGCAGTTTAAACGAAAATGCCCATAATAGTAGTAAGTAATAGGTCGCAAATCAACAAGTTTCGCTCAAAAGGCTTAAAAAAATCACAGATATATTTCCAATAAATCACACGGATTGAACCGTACATTACAATAAAATTACAGATTCGTTTACGTAACTAATCTGTGAAATGTATTCACAGATTAGTTACGTTTACCTATAGAATAATCACAGAAAACTATAACTATGTGTCACTAACACTACAGAGCTTAAAAGGCTTTGTAAAATCACAGATACGTTTCCAACAATTCACATCGATTGAAATACCTATATTACAATAATATTACTTACATTAATCACATTAATATTATTTGGAATAATCACAGGCAACTAATTCAACCTACGTAATCACAGTAGTGTTTCAAGCAACTGTAATAATTAGAATATTGTTATTATTTTTACATAATTATAAAACATCAAACATCACTCGCGAATCATATTTAGATTAACATACAACCTGACGCTGACCTGCAATTGCAAAAAATCGTATGAAAATTTGTATTTCGCGGGCTACACTGAAGCAAATACCCATAAGTAACGTCATACTCATAAGTAACGTCTAATTTTATAAACGTCTAATATACCTATGGTAGGTACACGCCTATAAAGTTAGGTTTTGTGACTTAAGAATTCTAACCTTAGACTTAATCAAGAAATGATTACGCAACAAGCAATTACTTCTATTGTATACGGGTGTAAGACTTAGCACACTCTCGCTTACACTTCACTGTGCCGTGAGCGGGTGCTTCATACATTTTGATATTTTTAAATTTTATTAAATAAACCTAGTACTTAAGTAAATTGATTTTAGTACATATCAAATCCGTTTCTTAAGTACAAATAAATTATATGATTACTTTCAACTACCTATTTATTAACATTCCATTTCCGTGCTTGAAATAGAATTCACTGCTCAACGACACGTAGAAAACACGTGAATACTGAAATGAATGGAGCAATGTTTACATTTACTGCTGTAGGTATATTGTGCGCGTAAAGATGTGACTGATCAATAAACACTCGAGCGCAACTGCGCAACATGAAGTAACCGCCACACCAGCGCCACTTCAAAAATCACGGTAGCGTCAGTGGACTAATAGCGACCGCACAGGACAAGTTCTGATTTAATTCCCTTAAAAGATGTCATCGCTAACATTAATTTTCAAGAAAAAAAAAATTGTACAAAAAGAATGTTTATTTCAATGTAGTCACATAATTTAATTATTTATTATTATTTATTTATTTATATATACTTTATTGTACAGACGCCAGCAGGTCAACCTACCCGAATCTGTCAAATTTCTTTGATAGATTTTCAACTTTATCGCAAAGGAATAAGGTTCATATTCAATTGGGAAAATCTGACAGATTGGGGTAGCTTGATGTGCTGGCCTCTGTACACCAGAAAATACATAACAAAAAAAAAACACTTATTACTACAAAACATACAATGGGCGGCCTTAGAATATAATTATGTACCTAATATATGGAACCATGGTCACCCTGTCAGTTGTATTATATGATATTTTTGATCCAATTTATCTTTTAAAGTACTAATCAGCAGAATCGCAATTTATTGGGAACGAATGTACTCCTATACATAATTTAGGAAGTCGAATTTTGTAAACAAACATGTCATATTTAAAAAGATATAGGCAACTATAGAGGGCCGTGCTGAATAAACTAAAATTGGTTTATATTTTAAATTTTGCTAGTTGTATGAGAAACCAATGCGGTACATATGTTACTTGCCAAACATCAATTATATTTTAATAGTTTTTGGCTAAGGTTGTTTTGTCTTTTTTAGATATTTTCTTATATGTTTTTTTTTCAGCACGGCCCCCTTTCCACATCTATATATTATTTGTTATTACGAATTCACAATATCTGTTACGGTACATATAACGTGTTAATAGAGTACATTCCTTGAGTATATGAACCTTTTTAATACGCTTTATATTTTTCAAGTTACACGGGGGCCGTGCTGAAAACGTTTGGCTGGCACGGCCCCCTTTTTATGCATATTTCTTCAAAAGTACAGAGGTACATTGAAAAAGAAACCGGTACATATACTCCTAGAGGCGAGTACATTCCATTGGTGCACACCTAAATCGCAAATTCAGCGGGGCCGTGCGGGGCAAATGTACATAAAAAAACAACTTATTTCTATTAAAGCACAGCTCCAGTCCGTCAATGACGCTGAATAGAATATATTTTGTTTTTTTTTCAGTCACCAAAAGTGATAAGTAAGGTCGTCGGATACAGTTGAAGCTAAGTAAGAAACCGATGGATGTTTTAAACAAAAAACTTAATTTGATAAATGAACTGTTTGTTTTCTATAAATTAAATTTTATTCGAAAACATCCTTAAGAGCCTATACTACCTCAGTTAAAATTCACTCTCTAACTCGATCGCACGATACTGCTCGCGGACTGAGTGAGAGCGAGACAGAGTGCGGTGCTAGGCGGCAGGCAGCGCCAATAGTTTCGGTATTTGCTTTTTACGGTGAAAATAATGGTAATTCAAAAAACATAAGACCTGCTTTATAGTTAGTTCAGTTAGTATACAAAGATTCATGGTCTAATCTGAAGTATTTTTTGAATACCAGCGGTTTATTGTTCGGTTTGGAGGTAACTTTGGATATTTTTCTATCGAGAAAATTTTATGGAATCGTGTTTTCGTCTAACATAAGACCTAACATTAATCCTCAACATTACCATATATTTATTTCTAAATTAATGCTGCAGTATTTTCGACATAACGGAGGATCATGCTAAGCCATTTAAGGTAGTATAGGCCCTTAAGTTTCTTACTAAACTTCGACTATCTGACGACCCTGGTGACCCTGGTGACCGTTTATGTAGGTATATGAAAAATTAAATCATAAGGGCATCACTAAATTCGTCAGCATCGCTGTCAACGGGAACAGTACTTAAAAGGCTGGCAGCATTGCCAGTTGCCACGTTGTATGGCGATGCAGATTGAATTTTTTTTTCTCAATTTTCAGATCATGTCCGCCTTAATTTACTACCGGCTTTTCGGCCAAGTTTTGACCCTCAGCCTGCACGCTGGCAACTCAGTCGTCATGTTCCTCTCCATGCAGAACGAGGAGCTGGTGAAGGATAAAGACATCAAGAATATGACCTCGATGCAAAGTCGCTATCTGACTGTTTGGAATATTGTGAGTTGCTGTCATCCTTCTGCCTTTATCCCTTAAAGTATCAATCAATCTGCCTAGCCTTTACTCAAATATGTTGAGGTCAGCTTCCAGTCTAAATATCAGTATTTTATATGGAGCAACTGCCTATCTGACCTCTACAACCCAGTTACTGGATAACACGATACCCCTTGGTAATACGCCATTTAGAATAAAAACCAAAATGGCGAACAGTAGGTATGCCAGACTCCATAGAAAAATCTTCCCAAAAAATCTTCTTTCTTCAATCCCCATTGCCAATTGAAACTGGAGTCTAAGTTTAAGCCCGGCAAACGACACTATGCCTCCATTTGCTTGGGATTTAAAATAAATCTAAAGAAATGTTAATAATCTCTTCAGGGTACATTACATAATTTTGTAAACACACAACACTACACCCCACATTTTTACATATTTTTAAAACACGAATCTTGTATGGGGACCAAGAAGCTTGTAGACAAAAATAGAGGCAACACTCTAAATACCTAAGTGAAGACGACTGTGGTCGGACTCTCTCTTTCTTAATACATACATAAGACAAAGAAAACACAATATCGCTGTCTCGTTCTTGTTCGTGGCGAGAACATAAATGAAATTAAAATAATTTTTAATCACTTTATTTCGATATAATCTTTTTCAATGCTCGTTTATTTCACCGTTATTTTTCTATCTTTTTCAACCTCACCAGTTGCCAGCGTAATAAAAACTAAAAACCTTGAAATCTGTGTTCGGATACGAACATACTGGGGGCGCCTCTGGCCTTCTGCACAAAATAGTTGAACCCAAAAAATTACAAGTATTCTAAACTTAATTACTAATTAACAATTATCTTCATCTATAGGAAAAGGACATACTTTCATAACACTAGTTCGGATAACAGATCCCCTTGCAGTCTTAACTTCTAAGGCACGAACACATCCATCTTTACCAGGCATTACATTTACAATTCTTCCTACTGGCCAGTCAAGTGGTTTTATGTTATCGTACTTTAAAATTACCATGTCACCTGGTTTTAAGTTTGGTTGTATACTTTTCCATTTTGGTCTATTTTGCAAAAGTACCAAATAATATTTATGCCATTTTCTCCAAAATAATTGTTGCATTTGTTGACACTGTTTCCAAAAGGATAATCTTCCAACATTCACATTACTTAGATTTAATTCGGGATAAGAAGACAACGGTGATCCCGTTAAAAAATGCCCAGGTGTTAAATAAGACATATCATCTGGGTCTCTAGACAGAGGCGTCAATGGCCGTGAGTTAAGAATGCCTTCGATTTGAACAATGACAGTATACAATTCCTCATAAGTTAAAACTGAATTGCCTATTACCCGTTTCATATGATACTTAACACTTTTAATACCCGCTTCCCACAAACCACCAAACACAGGGGAGTAACTTGGTATGAAATTAAAGGATATTCTCTCTGAATTGCAGAATTCTATGACAGTGTCTTGGTGACTTGTGGAAGCTTGCAAATCATACAATTCTTTTAACACATTAGCAGCACCCTTATAACAGGCCCCATTATCACAATAAATTTTTGTGGGCTTGTTCCTTCTGGATATAAATCTTTTCAAGCAACCCATGAAAGTCTTTGTTGACATATCAGATGCTAGTTCTATGTGTATGGCCTTAGTTACAAAACAAACGAAAATTACAATATAGGCTTTTGTTATTACTGGATTGCGAATACGAGTTTGCTTGACACTAAAAGGGCCACCATAATCGGTGCCAACTATCTGAAATGGCCTTGTCATATTTACCCTATCCAAAGGTAAAGATCCCATTAATTGGGTAGCATTCTTAGCCTTTAATTTAAAGCAAATAATGCATTTATATAAAACAGATTTTATTTCGCGTGAAGCATTAAGAATCCAGTATTTTTCACTCAAACTACTAAGAACTAAACTTTGACCTGCGTGTTTTAATGTAATATGTTGCCTCCATATGATCCCCTTAGTAACATTCGATTTTTTGGCTAAGATTATTGGATGCTTCTCTGCAAAAGGTAAGTCTGTATTGTGCAATCGGCCACCTACTCTTAATACTTTGCAAGAATCAAGAAAAGGATTAAGACTACTCAAACTGGATTTTAAGCTATTACCAGTTATTAAGCATTGAATCTCACTTTTAAAATGTTGACCCTGATCTAATCTAATTATTGTCTGCAGTGCAGAATCTAGCTCATTTGGACTGAATTTTTTCACACCTTTAATGTGTAGTGCCTTACAAATATTTATAAATCTTAACACATATGCCATTATTCTAGTAGTTTTTTCTATATCTGAGTATTTTTCTAACATCATCAATAACGTATTGCCTTTAATACATACATTGCTTGCCTTTAATACAGGATTTGTTTCTCTTATTTCGGGTATTTCTTCCATGGACATTGGTAGTGCAACAATGCCATGGACAAATTCAGCATTCCCCATGTACTTGGGTCCATGCCACCACAGTAAATTATCCTTCAAGGAAGAAGGGCTTACACCTCGCGACAGACAGTCTGCTGGGTTATCTGCAGTGTTGACATAAAACCATTTACATGAGGAAGTTAACTGAATTATTTTCTTAACTCTATTAGCAACATACATGTTTAACTTTACAGGTTCTGTTTTGAGCCACGCAAGTACTATTTGAGAGTCTGAATACAAAAATGGACGCACATTATATTTTAGAGATAATTTAGTAATAACTTTGTTTGCCAATTTAGCTAACAATAATGCACTTTGAAGTTCAAGTCGAGGTATTGTAAGTGTTTTGTTTTTAGGATTAATGCGAGACTTAGAACAAAATAAATTAATAGTTACACATTTATCAGGACCTATTACTCTTAAATATAAACAACAACCATAGGCAACGCTAGATGCATCAGAAAATCCAACTAGTTCGAAGCTATCACATAAAATACCTTTTGCATTCCTAGGAACAGCAATACATGGCATATTTATCAAATCTTGGGCAAATTCAACCCATTTTTTATTAATATGTGTGGGCAAAGGCTGATCCCACCTTATATCATGAAACCACACTTCTTGCATTAGAAGTTTTGCTGAGACCAACATAGGTCCCACAAGACCAAGTGGGTCAAAAAATTTACTTATAAAACTAAGCATTTCCCTTTTAGTATATTCAAGCTTTAATTCTTTTACAGGACATTGTATTTCCAAACTATCAGTTTTCACATTGTACATTAACCCTAGTGTTTTAACATACAAACAGTTCTTATCAAAATCCTTTTTATCTAATTGATGTAAATTAACAGGAATATCTTTTAGTAAGCTCATATCATTTGAACACCATTTATGTAATTCAAAACCACCCATGCCTAATAATTTACAAAGCTCATTCTTTATCTGGTTTAGCTCATAAATATCATCACTGCCAAATTGTATATCATCGACATAACTCGAGTTTTTTAAACAAAATGCAGCTAAAGGAAACTGATCCTTAAATCTATGCGCTAGTTCAACTAAGCAGCGAGTGGCAAGGAAGGCAGAACTTTTTAAACCATAAGTAACAGTTTGCAATTGAACACACTGAACAGGACTTTCCCTGGATTCACGCCACAGAATATTTTGCAATTCACAATATTTTTTATCAAGAAATACTTGTCTATACATAGCCTTAACATCACATAGTAATACATATTTGAATGTTCTCAACAAAGTCAATATGTCAAACAAATCACTTTGAACAACGGGTCCATTCAACAAAATATCATTTAATGCTAAACCATTTTTTGTTTTTGCACTTCCATCAAACACAGCTCTGACTGGTGTTGTTTTGCTATTAGGATTTACAACAGGATGATGAGGAATAAAGTTTAACTTAGCTATGTCTAGGTCTTTGTTTTTAGTATCTAAATATTTTGCATGACCTTGCTGTATATAATCTGATATAAATTTTTTATATTGTTGAAACAAGTTATTATCTTTAGCAAATCTCCTTTCTAAATTATACAATCTACCCAAAGCCATGGGAAATGAATGACCTAAACCTGTATCATCCAAATCAACTTTTAAAGGTAAAGCAACCCTAAACCTATTGTTTTCTAATGTTACAAAATCCTGAAATACTTGTTCAGCTTGTTCATGTTCAGAGGTATCCTCTTTGAAAACCGTGGGGACATTTTCACATTCCCAAAATTTTAACATTGTTTCTTCAAGTTGACTATCTTTAGTAATGCATGTATTACATACCTTTATACAGTTATATGGATTTATTACCAAACAAAGATTAGAAGAGCTTATTCCCCCTGAGGTTATAGGCAGACTGCCCGCTACAACATATCCTAAACTTGTGCTTATCAGGTAAGGTCCTGATGGAGTTACTGGCAAGGACTCACGGCGCAGCACCTGGAAAAATATGTCACACCCCAATAGCAACAATAGTTCACCAGTCTTATTAAAATTTTTGTCAGCCAGTTCCACATAAGAAGGAAAAGTAAATTGTGAAATATCGAATGACTGCTGTGGTAATGGACATGCAATATTTTTTACAACACAGCATGAAACTTCAACGCTATAGTTATTTATGGTTGAGTAAATAGTGAAATTGGCTCTGCGCGTTACATTTTGTTCACCTCCCTGACACACACCTATGATAAGCTGATCATGCTTACTTAATTTACATTTAATGCTGTCAGCCAAGTTTTCAGTGATAAATGATACTTGACTCCCTGAGTCAAGTAGAGCCCTAGCAGTGACAAACGTGCCATCATCTTTTACCAAGCGCACCATAGCTGTGGGCAATAAGACATCTGTATAAGCTGTAGCATTCAACGCCACCTGATTTCCTCCTGCACTATTTTCCGGTTTATCCAGCAATAATGTATTACAAGATGCATTATCATGCAAAAGCGTATTATGCTTTTGCCCACACGTAACACATTTTATTTTTAATAAACACTTTCCATTATGACTATTTAAGCATACCTTACAAAGCTTGTTGTCATTAACAAAGGCTAATCTTTCTTTATCAGAAGCCAATTTAAATTTTGAACACTCATAAAGCTTGTGTGTCTGCTGACAATACTTACATAATGCGGCCTTGGATGTGCTTACACCGCTCATTACTTTAACTGGCCTTTGAGAGTGGGACAACTTATCATCAGTGGTGTTTTCCATTGCAATAGCCCTTCTTTCCAGAAAATCTAGAAACTCGGACAACTTAGGTATCTCCTTGCTAAGCCGTTCCTGATGGAACCCTCTGTTGGTGTAGCTATCTACCTTTTTGGACACTATATTAACCAGTAAGGTGTCCCAGTGCTCCACCGGTTCCTTCAAATTCTTTAGCGCAGCCATGTTCAAGTTTATTACTGAAACAAGAGACCTCAATCCTTGAGCAGTGCATTTTGTGACTATGGGCAACTCCAGAATATTATTAACATGATGATTAACTATGAGTAATTTATTGTTAAATCTATTGTTTAGCAGCTCCAATGCAACATTATAATTTTCATCATTCAACATTAAATTTTTTATAAGATCTAGAGCCTCCCCAGTCAAGAATGAGCGTAAATAATGCAGTTTTTCACATAAACTTAGCCGACCATCTGAGTCAATAACAGATTTAAACATGTTAATGAACGGTGGAAAATCCACTACATTTTTGCCATCAAATGAAGCTATGTTTACAACGGGTAACCTTTTGAATTCACCTTTAGGTTTAATATCTTCGTGAACAGATAATGCAGTAAGTGCTGTGTTTATAGTGGAAACTGTAGTGAAATATTTTTCTTCCACTTCACAATAATCTTCCTTATCGTTAGGACTCAAATACAATATTCTTTTATTTAGATTTTCATACTCCTTAAATTCTTCTGACAATTTCTTACACTTTTCTTTGAGCAACTCTTGGTCAGTGGGTCGTCTTAGCTTTATTTATATCTGAGAGATTACTTTGAGAAAATTTGTATAATCGAGTAATACTACCTTTAACGTAGCCCCTGTTAGCTATAAGTTCTTGTAATTCGGTCATTGTACCAACTGTTTACAATATTGCAATAACAACTATTTTTTGCTTTTAGCGTGTCACTTGTAATTTGTACTCTAAATAACCGAATGTCTTTGATCTTTGTTCAATTTCGTTGTGCACAAACACCAACAAAGGAAAAATCAATACAAAATGGCGCAGCTATTGATGAATTGACAAAATCGTTTCGGAGCACACGACGCGTTTTTTCAACAGCAGGCAACCTGACGACACACGATGTTGACGAATCACGACGCTCCGTAACGCAGGTTAGGTTGGTACCACTTACGCAGTCTTTGGTTGCGTTCCAGAACCAGAATAAAAATTAAACTGATCTTATTCTTGATTTTGTTGCCGTCTCTTTCTTGCACAGTACAAAATGAATAAAATGCCTATAACCAATTTTTGGTTGCTTCATAGGCTGTTTATAAGGTTTTAATCCCCGATTGACACTTGAAGGCCCCGCAAACCAGCAGATGAAGCCCTGATGTAAAATTCTGAATTTTCAGCAATCCTCAGGCCCTCCGCCACGACCGCAGGAAATTTTCCTCCACGCCCACACGGATTATTTTTGGAGTTGATGAGTCCCCGCTTGATAGGTACTTGAAGGCCCCGCAAGCCAGCAGATGAAGCCCTGATGTATAATACTGACTTTTCAGCAATCCTCCAGGCCCTCCGCCACGACCGCAGGAAATTCTCCTCCACACCCACACGGTTATTTGCACTTTTAGCAGGAACTAAACTCCTTCGGTATCGGAACCAAATTTATGTTCGTGGCGAGAACATAAATGAAATTAAAATAATTTTTAATCACTTTATTTCGATATAATCTTTTTCAATGCTCGTTTATTTCACCGTTATTTTTCTATCTTTTTCAACCTCACCAGTTGCCAGCGTAATAAAAACTAAAAACCTTGAAATCTGTGTTCGGATACGAACAGTTCTTATGAGTGTATTTAGAAAGAGAGTGTCCGACCAGAGTCGACTTCACTTAGGTATTTAGAGTGTTGCCTAATCTTATATCGACACCTCCATGCAATAACATCGTAACTCACTTTTTGTGATTTTACAGAAGAGCGATTTTAAAGTTTGAAAAATTATAGCAAACTCAAAACACCCCGTACAATTTTTGAAGCTGGCTCTATTTAATATAGTTTAGGCGGACTAGAAATAGGTATGGTTAAGTTGTAAAAGAAAAATTGTTTTCATGGGTTTTCATGACTTACGTGAAAAACAAAACAGTGAAATAACATATAAGTTACGAGGACAAACATTGTATGAGTTACAATGTAGTTTTTTTGTAGTTTAATATAATTTTGTGGTTTTTGTAAATGTATCTCCAAGGTGTTAAGTTACATATTTTTAGAAACGAAAGGGAATTGAATTACAAAGATAGTACAAAAAAAAAAACATTTTTTTTACATAACAATGCCGTTGTAACTCAATTTTTGGAAAAAAGTGAGTTACGATGTTATTGCATGGAGGTGTCGATATCTACAGGGTGCAATTGAAGTCATGGGCATTATTTTAACCTAAGGCACTACTCATGATACTAATTGCATTAGGGCTACTATTACGCAAATCAAAAATATTATTAATGCAAGTATGGAAAACCTTAAAATGTAGTAAGTCATAGAAAGTATCAAACACTTTGCGCTTCTCGATAGCAAATGCGTAGGTACATTACGCCGTACGCGTCATTGGGCGTGAATTCTTTGACCCCGCCCGACTCACGTGACATTCGTAAGTTGCCAATGAATTGATTCATAATAAATTCCAACTTTTCCTTCGTACTTTGCCGGCTTAGGACGGTCAAAACTACGTCAACTAACATACATTAAAAAAAACATTTACGTACCTAGCTTGTGGATTGTTTTGAAAAAACCTTATTTGTCGGTAAAGTGACAGAGGGTAAACGGGTGCTCTTCCACGGGCTTGTGCATGTGCTGGCACGTGAAAAGACGAAAAATCCAACAGGTTCTTAGTGGTTCTGGTGGAATGAGACCCCGTGAAGGAATAGGGTCGTTTGGGTTGCGGCGATGGAACATTTCACGAGTTCATACAACCATTTGTGGGTATTGTTGGTTGGTGTACCTAGCCTGCACATTACGCGGTCGAGGCATCGTGTACACAAACACACAAATACTACACTAACACTTAATACACTGCAATCCAAGCACCGTATGACGCGAGCGGCGAGTACGGCGATTACATCACGGGATCAATAAATCAATTACGCGTCAATGCACCTGCGCAGTCGTTATGACACTGGTTCCGGGTTCACGTTGCGGCGGGAAGCAGACCCCGCGCGGGGGTGATATTCGTATTTTTGCGAGTGAGGGAGTGGGACGGAGAGAGTTCAGGGAATCCCACCGGACGGCATGTCTTTTAGCCCATTGTTATTATTACTTGTAAGGAAAAACCCGCGCGCGCGCAGGTGATGTTTGTTTACATTTCGCTTTGCGCTGTACTGCGCTTTAAGATTTTGATACTTCAACATTTATTGGCGTTAACGAAGTATTTTGTTTTAATTACTTTAAGTGTTTATTTGCAATAATAAGCCTTGTGCAATTTGACTTACTACATTTTTAAGGTTTTCCTTAATTGCATTAATAATTGATTTGCGTATTAATAGCCCTAATGCAATCAGTATCGTGAGTAGTGCCTTAGGTTAAAATAATGCCCATGACTTCAATTCCACCCTGTATAAGCTTCTTGATGGGGACCCGCCTTTTATTTTTCCTTTGTTTTTTAGGCCTTCCAGATGTCATATTTCTCATTAGCATTTACCTGTGACTTCCTGACAGTGACAGGCAGAGACAACTTGATACCAAAGAGCATCAGGAGGTTTCGACAGACTTTCTTTAATTCTATCATCTTTCCTGTGGCTGTGGTGAGTAAAACTTTACTAATGATATGTAAGTTATACAGGGTTATTTGTAAAACACCAGCAACCTCTTAAGAGGTCATTGTACTCATCATTATGAACAACTTTTACTATGGGACCAAACCTGAAATCGCAAAATAAAAATCAGCTGTTCCCTCGATCTTCGTCTATCTCGTCAAAATGTAGGGAACAGCTGATTTTTTTTTCGCGATTTTAGGTTTGGTCCCATAGCAAAAGTGTTCATAATGATGAGTACAATGACCTGCTGGTGTTTTACAAATAACCCTGTATATGTACTGCTTCGTTGGTCTCGTTGTTTCAACCACTGTTGCTGATAATGAGGTCCTAGGTTCGATTCCCAGTACGGGCAGTGTTATTTATTTATATAATATATTTTAAATTATGGCCCTGAAGTGGAAAAAATGTCAACTAACTTTTTGAGGCCACTGTAAATCTTTTATTTACACGGAATCTACAATAGAGATCTACAGCAGAGGGCTTACAGCGTGTTCAGTATAATAATGCTTTGACAATGTTGTTGGGGTTTCCGCGGTTATGTAGTGCATCGGGCAGGTCTGCAGAAACAAAAAGGGATGGTTTTTTTGAGAGTTAATGCGGAAAAGCCAGACTGTTCATTCCTGGGGCACTGGACCCGTATGCACAGCGGCGGGTCGAGTGCCCCGGGTAATGGACAGAGGTATTGTATAAATTAATTTGATGAAATAATTTATTTGTAAATTAATTTAATCTGTTATTTATTGTGACTTCGAATTTTAACTTAGTTTTATATTATTTTTATTTAATATTATTTTATTTTGTTTTGTTTTATTTTATGTAGATTGTGCATCAATTTGATTTACTGTAATGGAATGAATTTTTACTAATATAGTTTATAAGTGAGTTTTACTAACACATTATGGATCATTGTAATCTAGGGGATCCAGGGGGAGGGGTTGGAGGGGGTTTAAGGGGATCAGACCGGAATAACTCACAATATCTTGTACGTTTCTTGAGCGAGAAAATATTCGAAAGTCGCTTCGTCGTCGGCGGTCGAACAGAATGATTTAGAAAATGACACTAGGTAGGTACACAAGGTGACACATCAAGCTATACATTTCCAGTTTCGGCTGATCTCACATTGGATAAGTTTTTCGTGTAATCAGGAGTTAGCTTATACTGGTTATGTGTAGCTCAATGTGTCAAACGACATCACGGCAACCAATAAAACGTGTTTCATTTGTTTCAGCTAATATTCGCAATATTCTGGCCGATCTTCATTTACAACAGAGAGCTAATATTCCCTGCGTTCATAGACAAAATATTTTCTTTTAAATCTAACTTGGTCATGCATTTTATCATACTGCCTGCTGTGTTATGGGAACTATTATTCCTGCCAAGACCCGTTCAAAAGTCACATAGTCTTAATATTGGGATCATTGTGGTTTTAAACGTCCTGTATAATTCTTTGTAAGTATTAAATACTATAAAATCTATAATTATTATAGAGGAGCTCGAGGCTAAGGTAATAACAGCCGCACGGGTCAGTCGATCCGGTTAAGCTACACTTGCCGCGGTTGGTACGTGGATGGGTAACCATCTTTGTATACCGAGACCCCTCCGTGCTTTGGAAAGCAGGAAATTCCGATCCAGCCTGACCCTTGCTGATCTCTCCCAGCGACGCCCTAAGCCGAAGTCCGTATCCCACAGGGGCGCCATTAGCGTGTAATCGCTTAGTTTTTGAGTTTTTTAAGCCCTGGCTGGAGGCCTTAATTCATTGAGGCATCCACAGGCAAGCCCGGTTCAGCAGACCACAACCTCATGGGTTGAACTGCGAGAGAATCTTGTAAAACATTTTTAAAGAGTAACGGTGGAGTTTCTTGCCCATTCTTCTCCATACGAACACTACCTTTTGGTAGGGGCGACTAGAATCAATTATTTTTATTTTATTGTAATGTTTGACGTTCAAAAGTGCCTTATAAGTACAGAGGCCAGCACATCAAGCTACCAATCTGTCAAATGTCTTTGATAGATTTTCAACTTTAATATAAAGGAGTAAGGTTCATATTCAATTGGGAAAATTTGACAGATTGGGGTAGCTTGATGTGCTGGCCTCTGTACCTATTTGAAATAAATGATTTGACTTTGTCTTAGAGATGCCATTTATAAAAAAAAAAAACTAACTCAAGTAGGTAGTCTATTATTGCACGGCGTGATAGCGAGGGTGCTAAACGATGTGCAATAACAACTTTTTTTTTTGAAGTGAAACTTCTGCGAACGCGTGACGCGTGAACGCGTGACGTAAGCGTTACGAAAAGTGTGATCGGGCAAGGCGAACGGAAGTTAAGTGGGGGATATAAGCAAGAGACAGCAGTGCGCGCGCACATTTTCTTTCTCTCTTCCTCTCATAGCCAAATACGTTCCGTATATCTAAGCACACTGCAGGCTTATTGTCTGTATCACAGTGTAGGAGCAAGAGAGAGCAGTGCGCGCGCACATTTTCTTTCTCTCTTTCTCTTATAGCTAGTAAATGAAATATACTTACAGATGGAGCGAAAGAAGTTTCACTTCAGTCGTGTGGTCATAAGCACACTCGTTTTTTTTTTTTTTTTAATATTTTTTATTGTTTCAGTGTCCTGCACACATACAGCCAACGCGGGTTATTCCCATACCCGATTTTCACAATGATCTACGGAACGATTTACTTCCCAATATTATTAACTGCGGTATTTTTCCTAGGACTAGCCATTTACATATCACAATGGAAACTGTATTCTTTCATTTGGGGACAAGAAAAATCACGAAGTGTGAGCAAAGTCAAGTTTTCTTAATTTTTTTGTTAGGTTAGTTATAAATCTGTGATTACAATGATGTATAGTTGAAATAATTTATATTAAAATGTTAAAGGGTACGAGACTTTTAATTTATTTAGCCTGGAACCTCCAGCATATTTTCCTATCCGTGTTGAATTCTAGACGTCGATTCCGGTTGTGTGAAATCACCACGCTTTTATATCACGATACATGCATACTGCCCACTTCCGAACTCCGGGCTGTTACTAAAAAACTCGTAATGAAAAAACCAATAACAGCTTACTCGACCTGGGAATCGAACCCAGGACCTCACGCTCAGGAGTCATGCTTGACCACGAGACCAACGGGACACGGAGCCCGAAGTTTAGAAGCTGGCGGTGTCAAACCCCCGTGTCACGTCACGCACGTGCGCACGTCAAGCCGTTGGTCCTGCGCCTGATCTCTCTCCGGTCGTTGTGTGCCGTCCCATTGGACTATGAGAGTCAAGGAAGAGCGAGTGCCCCTGCGTCTGCACACACTATAGTATCTCCCGCATAGATTGCTAGTCCAGTTTCGTCGGTTAGTCAGTTACATTGATTCGTCAGTTATGCCGATTAGACAGCAGTGGCGAAGGTACCATACAATACAACTCGATTCCCGCCGGCTTCCCTTCGAAAATTCAGAACACAAACACTCTATAGTCAATTCATCATTGAAATAATTATAATGTAACGTTTTATTGACTTTTCTTTTTTGCTCCGGCTTACCTCTGTCATAAATTCACCCTTCGCTACTGTTAGACAGTTTTGTTAACTCGACAGTTTCCAGTGTTTACCAGTTTTCGTCGATTCCTCAGTTTTATTCAATTCTTCAGCCAAAGTACAATCGGTAGAAAACTGCACACACGTCTGCTAATTTAAATAGATATTGAGATCTATTTGATAACTTTTCCATATTTGAACCAAAGGTCCCAAATACAGCAATGAATGGCCAACATTTTAAATATTACAGTGGGCTTTACAAGTTTCAAAAATACAGGCTGTGCTGGTGTATATGTCGCAGCCAGCTGGCTCTATTAGCCTTTCAGTTAACTGCCTAGCCTTTTAACTAAACAGCGCCGTTCAACTAGCGGCCTGAACGATATTCAGCCATTCAATCAAACAGCTAGGCAAATGACTTGGATCGCTAATGTTTAACTACTTGCCTAGCCCAGGCATTTAAATTGGCGGTTGATTGAAGCGGAAGTTGTTTATTGTAGTTTTGAAAAATATAAAATTTATAAAATGCATGTTTATTAATTAACAAGTTCGGCAGTAAAAACTGACCAGTAAACTAAATAAAAAGAAGTCGGTTAATGAGTTATAACATAACGTAAAATACGTAAGTAACATAAATATGACGGAGAGGAAACGGGAATGGTACCCTCGGGCAAGACTTCCTCCTCGTGACAGGAAACAGGAAATAATACACGAACAGATAGCGTTGATCCTCATTAATTATTTCACGAACTTTTCAAATCACAACAATTAGGAATATCCGCGATGGAAAAGGATGGAGGTTGCGAGGTTATCCGCCCACGCGCACGTTCTCTGGCAGAATACCTGACACAATGCCCACCGCATTCGCACTTGTCAAAACAATGACACTTCCATATTAAAAATTACATTACTTGACAGTGACCACCGACAGAGAAATACACTGAACACACTGGAGAGATAGAATGACCACATTACCGCCATTTCGTAACAAATGTTCCAAAAATCCTGAGTGTATGGTATATAGGTGCGAGAGCTCAATGCTGGCTCACTGGATACGGCTGCACACGTAGGTGTCAGTGGTTTCAATTTTGTGTTTTTACTAACATTAGGTTAAGACTTTTACTAATAATAAAATTATGGATTTTAATCTGAAATAAATATATTATTATTATTATTTACTGCGACCATTTCGGCACGCGCGTGGTTTATCACAGTTCCAACCTATTCTATTAACCGCACTATTTACCTAACTGCCCATTCCACATTTTTACTGGCCATTTATTTATATTATTTTGTTGTAAACATTGTAAGATTAAATAACCGACCAATTTTCTTTTCATTACTGTTCACGTTTTAATTTAACAACCGCCGAAAAATGAATTTGCCCTGTTTATTATTTATTTATTTAGGTCAAATTTAGTTCTTGAAATTTTACCCCCTTTCTGTAGGCAGATTGTTCTGATATTTGGTAAACACCTATGGTTTTGATGACAATACAATTTAATCAGTATCATTGTAAATCCAAGATGGCCGCCGCTACAAAATGGCGGATTATATATTTTTTCACTACCCCCTCAATATGGGTATCAAATGAAAGGGTTTTACAAGTAGAACACAGTGCATGGCAGATCATAGATTTTAAATAAAAACTAAAAATTTGAAAATAAAATGAGTAAAAATTATTTTTAAGTTAGACGGTTTTAATGAAAATAATGATGTAGATAATGTACTGTGTACCTACTGTAAAAATATTTACTTATTTTATTTTCAACTGATTTTAATAACCTCCCTAATGTTTAAATAACAGTTGTTAAAATGATTTCCGCCTGATATTTTCACCATATTATATAAATGGCCTAGGTAAACATCAGTCAGCTAGAAACATTAAATGTTGTAAGACGTATTGGCTGCATATCATTCAGGACGCTAGGTGAACGGCGCCGTTTAGTTGAAAGGCTAGGCTGCTAACTAAATGGCTGATTAAGCTAGTTGGCGGCCATATAACATTACTCACGGCCTCTTTTTTTCAAGCCGTCCTTCGTAGGGTCAGCAAAAATAGACTACTCGAGATCCAAATTCTAAAGGTATAAGGCAGAAGAAATAAAACACAAACGCATTTGCAAGTGATTCGAGAATAATAATAAAAACAATAACATTTATTTACTATTGGTTCTCAAAATTCACCATTATCTACTTTAGGTACATAGGTACAATGTTTTTTGTATTTGAGTTCATAAACCAACAAAGCTCATGCGCAACATCATCGAAAAAGGCTCAGCCCACAGTTTCTGAACGAAAGAACGAGTATAGAACCTCCTCCTCTTTTGAAGTCGGTTAAAAATGATTTTTTTTTTCTCTTTTGTTACAATTTTCGATCATACCGCGCAGACAAAATATGTTTTTTAATATATTCTGTTCTTTACATAGATATATTATTATGTATTTTTTTTTATATTTGTAACTCTTCATATGTTCAGGTAATGTGTAAAAATACTTAATTATTTCATTAACAAATTAATATTTTTGATAATATAAATCATCTCATAGAAAAACAAGACATACAAAAATTTTATTATTTTTATTTCTTTTTCACTATTTATAATGATCTCAGATACCCATAAATTCGTAGGTACCGTTTTACAAAATAGAAACTCTTAGAAAAGAATTAAAGATTAATGAAAAAATAAAAAACATTTTACGAATCGAACCAATTTTTGTAAAAAAATGCACAGACACCCGTAACCGATTATTCCCTTATTTTATCATGCTTGCTTTTTCCAAAATACATTTTTTTATATGCTATCCTTTACGTGTCCAAATCTATATTAGTTTTTAGTGAAAATTTAGCAAAACATAGTACAAAAGTTTTAGAAATACCTACTAAAACTACCCAGCAAGTAAAACGTTTACCCTATATACTATCACTATCGCACTGACACTCAAACGCATATGTGCGAAAGAGAGGCAAGATGCTCTCTTCACCCTTCGGTTTGCACCAATCAAGTCTAAGTTTTGCTCGAAGTTATGGACACGGCGTTGCTTAGGATGGCTGCACACTTGCGACTTTTTGTTGCGATTTTTATGGGACTTAAAGATAACTTTGCGAAATATGGGTATACCATAGGTACACCTCTGCCTAACCTCTCGGGGAATACACGTGTTATGTTTTATTTGGTAAATAACACTCATGACAAAAAAAACGCATGAACGCCTTACTAAGAACCCTACCTCGGTCCAAGACGTTCCCAAGATGAAGCAACGAAGAATAACATTGCTCACAATATTTATAAAATTGATATAAGGATGAATAAAGATCAAATCATCAAAAAAAAAAACTAATCGTAAGAAATCAAATCATTAGAATATTGCCTTAGAGAGAGTTTTAGCGGGCCAAAGCTGACCCCAATATCGTTGGGAAAATGCTAGGCAGATTGATCGAGTCTATTGGCAGGTCAAAAAATCACAAAGGTCTGAATTAAAAGGAGACTGGAATACCGTTTTAATATCTAAAGTTCAACTCGATTTTCGGCGTCCAATAGGAGAGGCCTATGTTCAGCAGTCGACTACTATAGGCTGATGATGATGATGATGATGATGATCTATAATTACTTTAAATTCAGCCTTTTTGTCGAAGATGGCTACAATAAAACGTTTATATGAGGTGGTTGTAGTTGGCTTTCCCAAATACACTTAAATGTTTTTGGCGACAAAAGTATATAGATATTAAACAGCAAGGATGACAATTCAGCCAAGCTCTCATCTGTTATATCCCTCAAAAGAGATTGATGCTTTATGATACAGATTTGCAAAGCATTAATAGCAAATTAGTCAGGCATAGAGGCAAAAGGATTATGTAAGTGGCGTTCAGTAGTTTCAGCATACCACATGGAAGAAGGCGTGAGTTTATATATGTTTGTATGTATGTCAGACAGACATAATAAGTCGCAAAGTCGCAAGTGTGTCATATTCTTCCAAAAATTTTATTGATTTATTTTTCAAAATAAATTCGTGTTACATGGCCGGTCTCCAACAGTTAAATATCTGAATCAGAACATTCAGGAAATTGCTGAAAGTGGTTTTTTTTTTTGCAATATTTTTATTATGATTTTTTTTCTATTAGACCATGTTTTTAAGCGAAGGTAATAGGTTTTTCAGCCAATTTTTCAGTCTTAGTGCTCTAAAACGTTTTCTCCAATATTTCGTTTCTTTACTAATTTTATTTTGTAAACCTTCTTGGGAAATGTCCAATTGTAGTTGAAAGTTATGAAGAAAATACAGAACAATATACTTATTCTGAAAAAAAATAAAAAACAAGATTTTTTTTGTATTTGCTAACATTCTATAAGTATACATACGTTGTGAATTGATTCATATTTTGAAGTACACGTAATGAAGTAATGAACTGTTATAACAAAATACATACTAAGTATACATTTTTTGGGATATTTTACAAAACAAATTATTTTTACAAAAAATAATTATAATTTACAAAATAATTTTACAAATTGGACATCCCCATATCGAAGCTAAACATAATGACTAAACAATCTAAACGTGTGCGCCTAGGTTTTTACATTTTTATTTATATTTTTGCGAAAAAAGAGTACACACTCTTTGAAAAACTGTATTGCATAGACTAATAGTTGTGGAAATATTAAAAATTAATTATTTCTACGTATATATCTGAGTTTTAATAAAAATTAAAATATATCATGTTTAAAATTAACATTTGAACCACCCGTATGTTTTTTAACTATTATGTATGATCTCACTATATAATTATACCTATTTTATCAGTTATAGAAAATAATAAAAAAGGAAAATAGGAAGTAAAAAAAAATAAAACCAAACTAGACAATAACAGATTGCTTTATTTAACAAAAAATATATAATATATAGAAAGGAAAAAAACAACATTTTTCACATGATCTGTCAAGCATGCTCGGAGTCCATCTTGAAAAATTTGTTTCTTTTATTATATTTTTTAATAGAATGTAAAATTAAAGATAACCCATCGAACCTTATGATATTTAATATAAAATACATATGATTAATAACTATTTACAAAATACAAGTTAAGATTTATACTTTTTTATTAACATTAATATAATCCAGTCTATAGTAAAGGCTATTCGACAAACTTAGCGTAATGTTAGAAAATTGATGGTTATTTTAATAATTCTAATTATTAGTAGCAGGCAATTTAAATTAAATTATAAATATACGTATAAAATCGCGTCAAGCTAAAATAAAAAAGGTAAAAAAATAATTTACGTATTAACGGATAAAAATACAACAGTTTATTTATTATGCAAAATTGTGTTTTTTCATTTTTTTCTTGTTTCATTTTATTATGCAAAATGTGACATAATTCCATAGATGGCACCCAAGCAAAGAATATGAAAAAAAATGAGATCAATTTACTCTACACGCGAGAAATGAAAAAAAAAATAAAAATTGCCTGCTAAATATTACAAAAATGATTTTTGTCCGTGAAAATTTGATTACTCATTGCTGAAAGGTTCATTCTCATTTGATAATTTTGTTCAACGCACGACTGTTGATCGACTTAAAATTACATTTAATTATGATTTGCATTTTTCCATCGCTTTAACATATTTGACATATATGTACTTCTTTATTTAATTAAAAACAACGAAAAAAATACAAAAAATGGGCAGTATCATGTATTCCTATATTACAACTTAAATCGAAAATCTACAGAGGCGAAAAAAACATCAATAATAATAATAATCATTTGAAATAAATAACAAGTTACATACTTTAAAAAAAAACTGTTAAAATTAATAAAAAAGAGTCCTATTTAAAATAAGTTCCGTTCAATTGAAACTGTGTGATCTTTAACTTGCTACACCTTTATAACTTTTTTATTTATTTCTTAATAAAAATTCTATTCCTATTATTATATCTTTATATAATAATTATTATTATTTCTTCATTCAGAGTTAGATACACTTTACGATAATTATATTACGATATTCCTTTGTATACAATACACAATCAAACATACATTATGTCTAATTATGTATTAAATAAACCACAAAAATGTGTGTAACGCTACATATTTCTTGTTAGGAAAAAATAATAAGAGATTTCCATAACAAACGAAAAAAAAATCATATATTCTGAGATTAAATGTAAAACTAAACGCATTTAAATGTAACTAGAATCGAATTAAATAAACCTCCTTTTAATTATTGTACGTACATACTTTTAAGTAAATATTTTAACAGTCTCAAGGTACATACATACAATTATAAATATATTAACAAATGATTTAGATGCGTTTAGTTTTGCGTAGGAATTAATAAAAAAAAATAGCTGTCAAGCTGTCAAGAGTCTTTGAAAAGGTCTCAAAATGCCACCATCCAGCTATATTGGGCAAAAATGAGATCGTTCTAACGCAACCTGATAGAAACCTGTGGGTTCAGACCTGGGGCAGGTGCAGACCTAGCCGTGCGTGTAGTCCAATACACTATCCAGTGAGAACAGCTCCTTGTAGAGCGCTGGGAACACGTGGTGGGGGTGCGCCGCCTTGAAGCGACACAGCGCCTCGAGGTGCATCAGCGATAGTTCTCTGTAATTGAAGAATTGTTAACATTAATATAAATACTCGCAACGGGCGTGCGTGTATGACCAGATACATGAACATAAATGAAGTAAAAGTAGTATGTAAGGATTATAGCAGGTGGCGTTCTGCAGTTTCTATCTATCCCCGTGGGAAGAAGACGTGTATGTATGCACGGTTCCAATTGGTCGTTTCCTATGGAGAAAAGCCGGCAAGAAACTCCACGGTTACTCTTTTAAATAATTGGCTTTTACAGTGACTTGAAATTACAGTAGGTATGGGAGGACAGTGATCTAGATACTATACATACCTGAAGGTGGGTATCTTAGCCAGCAGTGTGTCTAAAACAGTGACGTCACCCTTGAGAGGTGCGTGGTTAGTCTCGATCTCATGCCGCATCGCCGCCATTGACATGTTGAACAGGCATTGGATCTCAGGGTTGCCGCGGACACCGTGCCGTTCTGTGGAGGATTAATTAGGAGGTTAGTATTTTAATCATCTTCAAATTCTCCTACAATATTGGGTAAATGAGTAAATAGCTACAGAGATGATCAAACATGAAGAGTTTTTAATCTAGAATTCAAGCCTTGTATTAATTAGGCTGCTTTCATTATTTTTTTTTTTTGTTGTAATAATTTTGTATTCAATTCAGATACCATTTTTTGACAAGTCTTTTCATGGTATTCAAAGCACCACAATCAAATTATTACATAAATGAACTCATAAAATAATCCTTTACAAGCACGAGTATCATTGTATGGGTTTTCGTGGCAACTTCTAAGGGATATGTGTCTAATTTTCTTTTTGTCAATTTCTCACTAGCTATAAAGTTATGTTTCTTACCTGGCCACAATAGCACAAGGCTCTGGTAGAGCGCAAGTTCAGTCTCAGTCAGTTTGAGTCGCGCGATTGTCTTCGCCGCGTCAAATATACCCACTACTAGCGCCACGTCGCGGGGATCACTGAAATTAAATATAGACACCATTACATTACAGAACTTATTTTGGCATTAAAAATACAGATTCTCTCATGTAAAATTCTGTAGTTAAATGTAACAAATTTTCCACCGGATAACATTATTTCTCAAGGTTTTCAAATCAAATGTAACTTTGTCGAATTAAATGTAACTTTGTCGAATTAAATGTAACTTTGACGAATTAAATGTAACTTTTTCGAATTAAATGTAACTTTGTCAATTTAAATACAACTTCCCAAACTAAATGGAACTTACCGTGCATGCACGCACTCCCTGATGGGCAGCACCACATCTCCATACAACACCTGGTCTCGGTTTACGTCGACCAGCCGCGAAAGTCGGACGATGGCTAACTCAAACGAGCCTACAGAGAGAAATAGTTTTATTTAGATGATTTGTTGGTAATGTATTTGTTTGCTGATTTGTTTGTTGGTTGTTTTGGAAAGTATTATAGTGATAGATGGATTGATAATGATGATTATTTGATACTGAATGGACTGTTTTGATGTATTTATTATGTTAAAAAACACATTCATTTAATACTTTGTCGAATATGTAAATCGTTCTTATCTTGTTCCAATAAATAAATAAATGCGAAAGTATTACGTCCCAGCATTTTAAGAAATATTTTTATGTTCTGTACATAATACATATATATATTTATAGTAAAACATAAACCATCGAAAAATATTCATAGAAAAAATTCAATAATCTCTCAAAGCCTCCTAATTTTGTCTGCTGTTCCACTCCTGGCCAAAGGCTCTTAAAATTTGAGAAAAAAAAACCTAATTCGATGATGAATGATTTATGGATACTATATACTCACCAGACTTTAGCAGCAGTATTTGATCATCTTGTGTAAGCTTCATAAATCCGGGGATAAGTTTCGCGAACTCAATAATATTCTGGATCATACCAGTCAGTTTGTCTGCGCAATCCAGCCACATTTCTTCGTATGTCATTGAACTATAGTATAGAAGCCTGAAAAATAAAGAAGGGTTAGTCACTAGACAACAACTTATAATCTTGAAGGTCATTATTTCTCGTATTTAAAAAAACGTTCAAATTTAAATCACAATCCTGACTGACTGACTGACTGATATATCAACGCACAGCCTAAACCGCTGGTTCTAGATACATGAAATTTGGAGGGTGTGTTCTTTGTGAAGAGTAGATATCCACTAAGAAAGGGTTTTTCGGAATTCCACCCCTAAGAGGGTGGATGGGATGGTGTCACGCGGACGAAGTTGTGGGCAGATGCCAGTTGTCAATTTTGAAGATTGAGACTGAGATTAGAATGTGAACGTTCTTAAAAATCCGGAAATTGCCCTTCTGTTATTTCAATGATACCAAGAAAGATGGAGCTCGGAGCCCATTCCAAAGCATAGTAAGTTCCTATGGAGAAGAATGGGCACGAAACTCTATGGACACACTTTTAAATCAACAGATTTATAGAAAATTTTGTAATGTTACGACTATATTCCCTGAAGGGGTACGCAGAGTTACAACTCTGTGTACAAATTATACATATTTTACGCTTATTTTGCCAGTTATTTTTTCAGCTGCATCCAGTTGGACTGGAAGCCGACCCCAACATAATATTTTGCCAGTTATGTTAAAGCCTCATATAACAGGGGGCGAGTCTATTACCATGCATCAGGGACAAGACCGGACTGACTGCTATCGAGGAATCCCTCATGGAAAAACCCTAATAACACTTTGGCTGTCCTGGGGATCGAAACCAGGAGCCCACTATCAGCAGTCTCGCTTAAACTAATGAAGCGGAGGTGAGCATATTAAGGGCCTATACTACCTCAAATGGCTTAACATGATCCTCCGTTATGTCGAAAATACTGCAGCATTAATTTTGAAATAAATATGTGGTAAAGTTGAGGTATAATGTTAGGTCTTATGTTAGACGAAAACACGATTCCATAAAATGTTCTCTATAGAAAAAAAATCCAAAATTACCTCCAAACCGAACAATAAATCGCTGGTATTAAAAAAATATTTCAAATTAGATCATGAAACTTTGTATACTAACCGAACTAACTATAAAGCAGGTCTTATGTTTTTTTATTTTTTTTTGAATTACCATTATTTTCACCGTAAAAAGCAAATACCTAAACTATTGGCGCTGCCTGCGGCCTAGCACCGCACTCTGTCTCACTCTCACTCAGTCCGCGAGCAGTATCGTGCGAGCGAGATAAAGAGTGAATTTTAGCTGAGGTAGTATAGGCTCTTAAGTAGGAAAACCAAAACACAAAAACACTCTCACTCACTCACTCGCTTCTCTTCTCTCACTCTTTTTCGAAACTAGAATATAGTCTAGTAAGTAGGGAAATAATTATATATTAACTTTTTTATATCAACCCGTTGCGGCAGCGGCTGCAGCGGTTCGGGTTTCGATGCCTGGGTTGGGCAGTGTGTATGGGGTATTCTGTTAGAAAAATTTGGGAACATTTTCACTTTGTCATAACAATGGGCTCTCACCCCCTATGACATGCGAAATAAACTGGGTAATTTTAAAAAGAGGAAGAAGAGCATAGAAACTGATAAACGCTCTTAATTTTTGATTTTATTACCCGATATGAATTTAATTAAGAGAATTATGGAAAAAAATCTAGTGAAACAAGTATTAGGTAACTATTAGAAAAGTTCAAGAGAAGGTTTCGAAAACTATAGATAATTTGTGCCACAGTAATTGAAGAATTAGTATACTCACTTGGAAACATCTTGTGGCTTTCTGAACATCTCGTGTATGAACTCCAGCTTCGGGTTGGTATTCGCGTGTGCTTCGGCCAAACTCTTCACAAGGACCTTGCTGATATCGCCCTCCGCTGTAAAAGAACAAAAGGTTTAGCTACTCGCCGATAGATGGCAGTGTTTTCAATTTTGTGCAGAGTTCTACTTACAAAAATTAAAATAAATAAACATTTACATTTAAAATAATAGTAGAATTACTAAAAATAATTTTAGCAAGCATTCATAAGCATTTTTTTTTTTGCTTTTTTAAGCTAAATAACAAAATTATACAATTCATAAGTATAAAAATATTATAAGGAACGAAACAATAAAAAAAATGAAACATTTTTTATTGACATTTGACAATACCTATCAAATTAGAAATTGAAATTTAATAATCATTTATTCGGGTAAAATCATAAATAAAATTATAAAAAATCACAGATATGGAGCCATTTACTGCCTTTTTATTGGGTACGTGTTGTTGTTGTCTAAGTTGGGGTAAGTATTTTCATTTTCATATTAGCTAGCACGCTAAAGTTCAGTCCTCCCAAAATAGAGGCTAAACCTATATTCAGTATTTGGAACAATCAGAAGATTAGATAAAGATACCCTTCCATATGCAAGAATAATTTTTACACTTCATTCCTTACAAGAGACGAACAAAATATACTTTATCAGCCATAATTACAGCCGACTGCACGTCTGTGGTACAATATGAGTTACGAAAACCTCAAATAAAGTCGCAGTGCCAAAGTTAAAGTGTTACCATATTTTCCGGATTTTCGGTCGACTATATTATGTACTATGAGGGTTTGGGTTCAATTCCTGGTACGAAAAAAGTGTAATTATAATTTCTTAGTGGCAGCCCGGACTCTGGTTTATGCCCGTTTGATGGCAATGGACTAGCCCCCTGTTACATGAGACTTAAATATAACTGCCGAAATGTCAGTGTACTGTAGGTACACCTCTGTCTAACCCTTTGGGGATTACAGACGTCATGTTATGTTATGTTATGTTTGGTTCCAGTTACAGTCAGCAAAAGAGATAAGCATGCAGGGTCGTCGAATATAGTTGAAGCTTAGTAAGAAACCGATTGATGTTTTCGAATGAAATTTAATTTGATAAATGAACTGCACCCTAATTGCGTAACACACTATCAATCGGAATCTGAAAAATTTTGAAGCAAATTGCTAATCTATTGCTTCATAAGTTTGAAAAATTTGTCTGCTCAACACGTAAATAACGCAATGAATGTTGTTGAACAATCAAAATGAAACCGATTCCGATTGATAATGTGTTACGCAATTGCCCCGCTGTTTTTTTTTTCTATTAATTAAATCAAATTTTATTCGAAAACATCAATCGGTTTCTTGTTAAACTTCAACTATATTCGTCTAACTTATCTCCTTCGTTGACTGTACATACAAAATGGCGAACAATAATTAACTAATACTACACCTTATTCTACCTCAGTTTGTCTAATCAAAGTGCCATTTTAAATTATTTTATTTTTAATTATTAGCAGCTTGTTTATTGCCGTTTTGTTTGTCACTACCAATACCAATGGTAATTATAAAAGATCCGAATCCGAACCAATATGGGGTAAATGAACAATACAGAAACGATGGGCCCGTTTTGAATAACGTAAGTTTAATTTTTATTTACCATCAAAACTGACAGGGACATCGACGTGCAGTGGCCATGAATTCAGCACATGATTTAGACCTCCTAGCGTAGAAATTGTTCGCCCGCTATCAAACATTACTTACGCGATCTAAATGTATGAAACAGCTATTTATTTTTTATAAAAACCAACAAAAAATTTCGACGCATGGGATTCAAAATCATGTATTAAATCCGTGGTGACAGGTTAATGCTGTATCATTGGCAGGTTAATGTTCTGTCAATGATACCGGTATCATTGACAGAAAATATGAAATTGAAATCGCCAACCCACAATGGGCAAGCGTGATGATCAATACTAGTTCCTTATCTGAATGAGAAGAGGCCTTTGGCATGTAGTGTAAAGAATGAAAATCACAAAAACCTGTGAACGAGGTGGCCTATTCCTAGCAGTGGGTAAAAATTGATATCGTAATAAGAAAAGTCAAAAATTTTGCTGAAATTAGGTATTGACTTATAGTCATTATATTATATGCCTAGCCTTGTCTCAACTATTTTGGGATTGGCTTCCATACGAGATGCAGCTAAATACCAGTATTTTACATGGAGTGACTGCCTATCTGACCTTCGCAACCCAGATCTTAGTAACACTATAACCCTTGGTAAGACTGAATGTCAGGCTAATTTGATATTTAATTTCTTTCCAGCTACGAAGTAGACTCCGATCCTTCCCATTTGATGGCTTCAATCATGCTATCCATGGTACAGGCCTCTCTAGTCCACGGTTTAACTTATTATGGGACTATAACGATATAAATATTGAAAAACGAAACGAATCTCGCTGACTTGAAACTGTTGTGGAATTAAATATTCATAAAACTTTTAGTGGCGTCTTTTTTATAGATTTGTATCTAAACAGACAGGTTTTTGAGTAGCTACGGTTGCCTATAGGCACCTGCAAAACTAATGGGCTTTTCGACACAATTCCAACCTAGGGAACTAAAGTTAAAATGTCTCCTGTGCCAGTACTCTTAAAATATACTTATTTAAGCCAGAATTATGTAAGGTTAAATATCGCCGAATTTAGGTACCGTTTTAATGCGGATCTATGCAAACTAACTACCATTCTTAAGATTTTTTCTATTACTATAAAAGCATTGTTCGAATCAAAATGACACTCCTCATAAATACAAAAAAGAAACACTACATACGAAAATAATAATCAAAAAAAAAAAAAACTGGCAACATAATCGTGTAGCATAACCGAAACAATCCAACGTCATCCACTTACAAGGCAAATCATCACTCGAACTATGACTGGACCCCTGATGTCTTCTGTTCGACACAGCATTAGGATTCACCATGCCCATCCCAGACATATTCATATTTAGCGGATCTATCAACCTTCCATGCCCGCTACTGGACGTCAGGTCATCCGGGCTCAAATCTTCACTTGTCAAGGACACCGAACTTTGCCCGCTCACCAACACAGAATTTTGTATGTCCATAGGACTATGTTGGATGTTCGAGGGACTATGCAAGAACGTTGTAGAATCCACATAACTGGCAACAAGATTATCAACTCCCATTGATGTTTCTGGTTTAATTTCTTGTTTAATATTTATCACGCCGCTTGAGATTGAGGCAGGTGACTGGATCCTGTCTTGGTCGTAGCGGTCGAATTCTTGTATTCGTGTCCTCGGGAGCTCGCTTATGGATGACTGTCGCATGGATGTTGTGGATGTCGTGGCTGTTGACGTGGATGTTGAGCCGGATGGCCGTACTATTGTCGTCCCTTTTTGCTGATCGTCTACAGGTAAGTTTGGTGTTAGTGGGTGGTACTAACAATACTACTGCAGCTAAAGTTATACTCCTATATTATCATTTAATTTCTTAAACAAGATACTTAGGCATGAAAAATCTGTAGTGAGTCGGATTTTATTTTGATGCTGACTTGACCGACAAAATTAACGCAAGCTACAGTTGGCCCACCAGATTGTAAGTGGTTGCTACTGTCCAAGGCCAACACTAAAAAATCCTGATACGTGGCTGTAATAGGCATAGTATTCATATCTCCCCATACAAGTCCTTATACTGCTTAAGGGGGATGCGTTTAAGTAAATTCTGATTATCTTAAGTTTGTTGCAATTTGCAGGTCAGTATTGGGTTGTATGTGCTAAATTGCAAAAAAACCGTAAGAAAATTTGAATTTCGCGGTCCCCCCTGGCACTTTCGCCTTAGTATTACCTACACAAAGACGATCCAAAATACGTACCATGACTGATAAAGTCAGGGTCCAGGAACCCTCCAGTCTGTTTCGGCTCGTAAGCTGTGGTGGAGTCGACGTAGTCTGCAGACACATCGTAGGGTTGTTGCTGTGGCGGTTGAGACTGGATTCCGCCCATGTTGGATGTGAGGGCTGGACCCGCGTTGTTGTAGCCGTATGAGGACAGTGGGGATCCGTAGCCGGGGTAGCTGTAGATGATATAGTTGGTTGATTAGGTTTGGATGTTGAATTTATGGCTTTCAAATACGGAAGCTGATTGGCTGTTGGTATTCTGTCTGATGATGTAATTGGATTTAAGTTATAGTTCAAAATTTGTAGAAACCAATTTGGTCGTAATCAAAATAATTTATATACGTTCAAAAGAAGGTCAAATAGTTACCTATTTGAACTTCTTTTAACCGTTCATAAATTTGAAAAATGTTTAAAATGTTTTCTTGAGTACCTAAGTTGTTTTTCTCAAGTCAAATTTTCTCGCTGAATGTAAATAAGCCTCTCATTAAATACAGTAGCGGTAATGTATTTCATTTCCTAGAATATTATAGTAGTCCTGCGTACCAACGACAGCTGTTCGGCTTAACAGAAATACAAAAAGTCACATAAAACTCGTAGCAAGCAACAAGCTATCAATTATGATGAAAAGGTAATTGAAGTATCCCACTTCAGAGCAAAAACTGTCGCGTTAAGAATTTCCCCTCATTCTTTAACTACTATTTACTGTTAAATCCAATGAAAACAAATCGTAAAGCTTTTATCAGACATCTCAGGCGCGCAATAATAAAAACAATGCCATCTATCATTCTTAATGAGAAACGCATAGTACCGCTACTTGATACTAGGTGGCAGTATTTACAGTTTACCGCTAAGCGCCATTCAACTTCGTCACGACAGTATACCGTTGGACGCTTACAATAATGACAGCGTCTGATGCACCGCTGACACAAATTGAAGTCCGTGCAGTAATGAATTACAACGGTGACGGTAAACTAGAAAGCTCGGAGTTCTAACGAGTCATAATTTTGTCGTTTGACTGCCAACCATTATGCATTTTAATGCCAAGTTGCATGAATAACATATTATTATTTGCACGTTTGGCATTTGTGGAACGTAATTCATTAGTCTTGAAGGGCAGTCTTTGCAATTTTAACATTCTACATTCCACGAATAGTTAGGCAGATATGTATAAAATATTAGGAAATAGATAGCTGACGAACAAAGCTTTTACTATGTTAATAGTTTTTCAATTTAATATTGTAACTGCACCTCAAAATTAAACAATTAAAAAAGGAAAAACGCAATAGCATTTTCATTGTTTCACTTTTCGATAATAGATGGCGTTACTTACCCATTATAATGACCATGAAACTGGTCGCTTGAGCTCGGCGTCTGTTGCTGGGCATCGTATACCGAATCAGGCGCTGTATTAGTCTGCGCTCTCATCTGTTCACGATGGAACCGCACCTCATCCTCCACCTTCTCACGTTGCTTTTTCGACATACGTCCGAACTTCACCGCTGAAAACGAAGAATTAAATTGTTAGTTTAGTTCCGCCACTCACCGCCACAAGCGCTCGCGTCGCGCACGAAAAACTAATGACACAAATGACATAACAGGGAATCCGATATTCGCATCGTTCCCATGCCTCTTAATATTCACACGACGAAAAAAACGCAGCTAAAATCAGCGAGCCTAACAATACAATGCAATTATGTTCTCAATGACACCTAGCTTCATCGCTTAGTTACTCAATACTTGCACACATAAGTCGGTGTAGTGTGCGAAACACGAACGAAACGCGTTCTTTCGATAGTGTGCGTGAACAAACGGGTGTTGATTGGTTGTGTGTGTAGGGTGCGCGTTCGTGTGTGTTCGGGACACTTCGGCCGTTGGCACACTGCCTAGTAGAACAACGAACTCGCGAACTCTGACGTATGTATGTATAGTACGTGCGAGTGACGTATTCTTGCTACGTAACTTGGCGCGATCCCGTTGGGCGGCAACGCGACCGATTTGACTCACGGACGCGGTTCGAACATCGAATTCCTCATGAGGTGCCTTTTTAATTTAGTTGCTTAAATTATTTTTCAAGGAATAGACCTTTTGTGTTTAGAATTCGTCTATGAATTTTCTATGTGAGAAAGGTTCGATGAGTTTCACATATCCAGTTAAGGTTGAACCGTCTTTGTGAGCATTTTGTTTATCCAGACGGGTCTTGAGTTTTGGTCATTTTTTCTACATGTATTTAGGAACACAGTCGCTCCATAGTTTGTCGTCCCAGATTTTTGTAGAAACAATTAAATTTGTAACAATAGCTGTTTGTTCACTAAAAACAAAGAAAAGTCGTTGAACTGTATGTGTGTCGAAAAATATTTATTTTTGGTCTTAAATCAATAGAAGAGGCTCGGAGGGGTATGCGGAAGGATTTAGCTAACATGGTTTGCTAGCTGCGATGATATCATATCCACATTGCAAATAGAAACTTAGTAGGTACGTACATAAAACATCTAGAATAGAGATTTGAGATTCAAAACTGGCATTAGGCTCGTTCGCTCTTCCAGTCATTCGGAGCCTGCTGGAGATAGGACGCTCTTGTATCCAGCACAACTTTGTACAGTCGCCATCACATTAAGCTACCCAAAACTGTCTCCCAATCAACTTTGAACCTAATGCTTTAGCGATAAAGTTAAAAATCTATTAAAGAAATTTGACAGATTGTACTAGATAGTAGTTGTGGCGTCTGCACATTCTCTTCTACTTTACAGTCTCTGGCAAAAATTACTCAAGTAAAAAAAAATATCACAAAATCTCAAGCGAAACCGCGTGCAAACGTAACACCTAGCATTATAAAATAATATGTACTAGTCTTGAATTAGTGCATGTTACATAAAGCACGGCCTGTGTGTGTTTGCGTTATGTTCGCGTAAGAAACTGTGTGTGTGTCGCTGTAAAAACTTGGATTATGTTTATGTTACGCTTCACGACTGCTATATTGTGCAATGTGTAGGGTTGGGACTTGTCGATGATTTGGGGTTGTCGATGTTTTTATTAATAAAAGTTTTTTGCCAGTTTCAATGACTTGTCATTTTCAAATGGATTAAGACTTCAGAAAATAGTTGCTGATTCTAATTATATAATGTCCAATTCTTGTTAAAAAAATCAAGTCAACAACTTTTTAATTAATTATCACTGTGTACACTTAATACTTAAATGTTTTTGAGTTAAGTTATAATGCAATTATTGGATTAATTAAGAGACATTTTATCTTCTCTATTTGTCTATGAATGAGCATTATTTGATACTCGTGGCCTCCTTTTCTTCTACATAACTCAGAATTGTCTTACGTAGTAATATTCTATCACAAACCACCAGTTATCGACATAACTACCAACTATCGACAACCGCGCATCTAGCCAGTAACCAGTCATTGCGCAACAAGTCGTATGCGCACGCGTCGACGGTATCGCGTTATGTTATGTATGATCTATAAAGTGACATGTTATGCAGAAGTAGTACTGTAGTTAGACAACTAGGGATGAGAATGGAAACTAACATACGAGTAGCATGATTTTTAAACGACACAAAAACGCCATTAATGCCGCAATTAACGGTGCCACCCACATTCTTTTTACAGTTATTTTTTCTCTGACAACAGCAACTTAACAGCGACTTTATTCAAAGGAAAATAAAGATCATTGTGATTTTGACAGACTTGTCAATGGCTGCAATCCAACAACAATCTTATTATTAGGATACTAAGGATCACTGTGATATTGGCCCCGATTCTGTTGTTCACAAACTAAACTAAATTTAAGTTCAGTGCATCTTTCTATTTCAATATGAAAAGGACAGAAGATAAATATTAGTTTAGTTTAGTCCCGTCAAATTAGATCATTCATAGACAAGTTTAGACGTGATTAAAAAATTGGCTACTAAAAAAACGACAATTTACGTCAGGCGCTGACTAATTTGCAAAATCAAAGGTAAAATAACTGTGAATAGACTTTACTGGGCCAATTAATCTAACAGGACGTACCAACGAGAAGAAACAATGAGAAAAACTAAGTCCCAGTTTTAAACTTTACGTTTGGTATCTTTTTTTTCGTAAGAGCTACCTATTAAAAAAAGATTTGCCACTTAGCAATGTTGGTAGCTGAGTGAGTAGGTAGCTCTGGACGTATTTTTAAGGATTATGGAGGATTTTTTAACGCTTCCAATTAATATCATTGATTGAATCTAATGATATAGTAGCAAGAAATGAGCGTACTGTGATTGGTTCTTATTATTTCAACAATTAATAGCAAAATTAAGATTTCAATTCACTGACTTATAAATAACACAAAGCTAATCAATTTGGTCAAAGCTCTTAATTAAAATTTCAGAAACTGAGCGAATTGTTTTATCGACAGTTTTCCTAAACTATCGATAAAACTTGAAATCTATCGATAAACACTATCTGATCGTTACAAGTATTGCGCAAGTACTCGTCACTACACGCGTCGGCGACGTCTTGCTATGTGAGCTCACGCGATTTGGCGTGACATATCGTTTGTATGTTATTATTATGAATGTCTTTGTGTTGAGTATTATATTGTTTTTATAATAATGGAGGGCGTTGTTAGCACGAAAACGCTGTGATTGTGGGTGGTATAGATAGGGTTTATAGAAAAGGGCTATGTCTAGATTGTAATTAGTAGTCACGGAATAAGAACTTCTTTACTTGTTAAAGGAACACCTTATGTCCATCAGTTACAAGGGTTATTTTTGCAAAACCAAACATTTTCTTTTTATTTAATGTTGTATTCGATGAAGCTCTAAATAATGTTATTTCAACTATTTCGTGTAGTATATGAGTTGAAAAAAAAAAGTCTGAAATATCGATAACAGATGGCGGTAGTAGTAGTACTCAAATGTTCAGTTTATTTTTCACTTCGCATAGTGATTTGTGCCAATATTTTTATTGCATGAGAAAGAAATTGTTTTGTCTTTAATTAGAAGGATTTATTGGATTCCCTTGCAATTCTCTCAATGGCACGACTCATAATGCGAAGAGAGGAGAGAGCTTAACGTTTGAAAAAAAAATACTTGCCTCCTTTCTGCAACTGTTTCTATTATTATACTCCTGTAATTTTCAAAAATTGGTTCAATGCAGTAGAAACGAAAAAAACATAAAATATTTCTAAAAATTTTGCCGTCAATCAAGAATGACACCTCAAAACATTGTAGCTTGCGAAAAAATTAATTAATTGAGTATTTTTTTTTTATATATATTCTTTTCACCCATAGGAGGAACCCTATTGAAAATGGCTCTTTTAAAAGTGGTTCTTTCAAAGTAGTTTAATTATTTATTAATAAAAAACTTACTAACATAATATCTATATCTATGATTTTTACGATCAAATGAGTATTAAGAGTCGTGCACTTTTGGATTTTCCACATTTTTTCTAAAATACTCTAAATTAAATAGGTAAACAAATAGGCACTGTTGGCGACATCAAGTTGATTTTACTGACGTACGGTCTACACACATAGTACTAATTTTATCATCAATATTAGGGGTGTGTCCGGAACGGAGCGGAAAGGTATTCGATTCGAGACCAATCTAATATGCACACTAATCAATTAGGTGAATGTAATTACTCGTATTATCTTAACTTTTAAAGCATCCAAAGCCGCTAAAATCTATATAATACTAGCTGACCCCGCAAACGTCGTTTTGCAAAAAAAAAAAAATAGATAGGTAGTAGCCAATTCTCAGACCTACTGAATATGCACACAAAATTTCATACAAATCGGTCCAGCCGTTTCGGAGGTGTATGGTAACTAACACTGTGACACGAGAATTTTATACATTAGATTATATAAATTAGTTAATTTAGGAATTAAGCGTAGATGTTAAGTTTTGCATGTAACAAAAGTTCCTAAGAATGAGGGTGTGTTCACTATGTGATCAAACGCTCGTTAATAAATAAAGATTTTAAAAAAAATCATCAGTGGCCCCGATTCTGTTGTTCACAAACTAACAACAGATGTTCACAAAGTAGCCAATTTTTTAATCACGTCTAAACTTGTCTATGTATTATCTAATTTGACAGGACTAAACTAATATTTATCTTCTGTCCTTTTCTTAATGAAATAGAAAGAAAAAGATGCACTGAACTTAAATTTAATTTAGTTTGTGAACAACAGAATCGGGGCCAATATTATTGTTTTTATGGGAATTCGAATCTTATCACAGGTCAGTATGGGTTTTCTAAAAAGAAAGAATAAACTGGCAATCACGGCGGAGGGAAATATGTTTACAAAATGTTTATGGTAGCTGGTCCTATTAAGATCTATGTCCAACAGTGGCCTTGGGCTGATAAAATTTTGCACTGGGATAAACTGTAATGGACAAAAATGTAATCTGAATAAATTCTCAAAATGGTTCTTCACTGTAAAAATTTTGCCCAGCTGTGGGACTCAAATAAACAATTACAAGTAACTCCTGGACTTATTCCTACATCGCTATTTCTCACTATAAACTTGCTCTGAGTACTTATGTAGTATAAACAGAGCGTTATCAGCAACTGATAAGAGGTCGATGACCTAACGCTCGCTTCCTCATCGCTCGACACGTGGTTTTGAGGTGAATTCGAATTCTTTTCTTTATTTTATTGTAATTTGTATTTGGAATTATTGTTGTTAGAATTATTGTAATAGCTATTTGTTATTGTGTGTGTGTGTAATGTAAATTGTGCGCTTATGTAAACTTAATGATGTTAAGGTGCAGATAGAAGGAACTAAGTATTTTTTTTGCGATTTTTGTTGATATTTTTTACTTCCTATTTTATGTGTTATATCTAAACTAGTTTCCGTTAGTAGTAGTACCTATATTATAACTGTAGGTACCTACGGAACTGAGGTCAAAATTAATTTAAAATAAAGTATAAAATAAAACTAAATTATAGTCTGATTCCAGGCCGCCAAGTCTTTTTAGTTCCATCTGTTCTATAGAAAATTCAACCTTAGAAGCAGGTTGTATGCGTTTTTTACCCGACTACGGCGAAGCAACAAGGAGGGTTATGATTTTGACCGGTATGTATGTTCATCTGTTCCCCCATAACTTCAAAAGTACCTACTTAAAATAATTTGACAAATGAGGTATCGTTAGAAGCGTCTTGACCGTCCGCTGGATACAAGCTATATGACGTCACACTAAATTCAACTAAAAAGGATGAAACAAGAAATCACCTTCACACACACAATAGCTTATAAGTATTTTAGTACAGAGGCATGCGACCACTAATCTATTTTAGAGACAACAAATTAATCTTCCCTTATTAAAAAAAAAATCTTAAAAAGAAATAAAGTATTCTACTCACCATCACGACTCATCCCAAGCTTCAAACACTTCTGTAACCGGCAGTATTGACATCTGTTTCTGTTGACTCTGTCGACCACACACGCCTTGTTCCGCGGGCACTGGTAGTTCACCACTGGAATAAAGCACTGGGTTAGTATCGATACCTAGCATTCAAACAATCGAGAAATATCATCGAGTTGATTTTAGAGACCATAGACAATGATGGCCCAGTGATAACGGCCCCTACTTTAGAGTTGCAGATCGTGGGTCCGAACCCAGGCAAGCGCTTTATTTTGTGTAAATAATTTCATCACCACTGCTCTCAAAACGGTGAAGGAAAACATCGTGAGGAAACCGGCATGTTCTAAAACCAAAAATTCGATGACATGTGACATCTACCAACCCGCACTGGGCCCGCGTGGCACAGCCCACTCCCTCTCACAGAGAGGAGGCCTGTATCCCAACAGTGGGAACATTATAGGCTGATTACCCATAGACACAGAGAATCGACTGAGCGTTAGCCTCACAAAAGTTATTACTCGTCAGTATAAGGTTGTGTGTTGATCTAAATATGATTCGCAATCGAAACAAATATTTATCTATAGAATATTATAATCCTACTTCCTACTAATATTATAAATGCGAAAGTTTGTGAGGATGGATGGATGGATGTTTGTTACTCTTTCACGCAAAAACTACAGAACAGATTTTGATGAAACTACAGAGTAATATAGCTTATACATTAGAATAACACATAGGATACTTTTTATCCCGATATTCCCACGGGATCGACACTTATGCGGGTGAAACCGCGGGGCGCTGCTAGTAATATTATAAACGCGAAAGTTTGTGAGGATGGATGGATGGATGTTTGTTACTCTTTCACGCAAAAACTACTAAACAGATTTGGATGAAATTTGGCATACAGATAGTTTATAACCAGGATTAACACATAGGATACGTTTTATCCCAATTTTCTCACGGGATCGAGACTTATGCGGGTGAAACCGCGGGGCGCTGCTAGTAAATAAATAAATAATAAAATAAATATTAATTATTTGTATATTATAATTATAAAAATCATCAATACAACTCTCTAAGTTCATATTACCCTATTAAATGACTATTTCATGAAATCATGACATTTAAGGACAATTCTAATACCGGGGAGTTGTATTGCTATCATCTAGTGATTATATTCTGCAAAGCCATATTTGTTACGGCCGCGAATCATTTTTTAATCAACAAACAACTAACACTGACTGCAAATAAAAAAAAAACTTGAGAAAGGGGTTCGAACATTTCTCTATGGGAGCTGGCATAGCCACCCGTCGCCATTTTTTTTTTTTTTGAAAATCACGGCGCGCCATGAAACAGGTATTTATGGGTAGAGGACACTTATACAAAGAAAACATGTTGGCAATACGGTGCCCTCTCCAAGTTGCCTAGATATTTGGAGGTAAAGTCACCAAGTGAGAACAGTGACAATCATTAAAAACGAATTAATCATGTGCTTTTATACAGTAGATTGTATTCAAATAATATTTCCCGGCTTAATTTAACAATTTATATAAATAAAACCACCATTTTTTGCGATTGAAATGAGAGTGAGTAAGTTCTTAATGAAGTGGTTTTCAAGTGCTGTTATTGTTACTTTCTTCCAATTAGTGCTTGAATTAAGCTTTTAACTATTATTTGAATATAATCTAATGCATAGCACGAAGTTAATTAATCTATAGTCACATGTCGACTTTACCTTCAAATATATAATATAGATAGATATATAGGTAGATAAAACGTTTATTCAGTGCAACAAAAGACACAATACAGGTACTTAAAAAATAAACATCAAAGAAGGTGAAAGAAAAAAAAAACAACATAGATTAAAAAGATAAATTGACTCATAGACACCTCAACATCTATTACGGTCTCGATCACTACTGCTATCTTGACAAAAACGTGACAGTTTAAGGCGCCATGATGCTAATGGCATGTTGCTAAGGCAGTGTGTTGTAAACTATTATTTGAATATAATCATAAGCACGAAATTAATTAATTTATAATGATAGTCACATGGCGACTTTACTTCTAAATATCTCGACAACGTGACAGTTCAGGGCGCCACGTTGCTAACATTTTTCGTTTATTTAAGTGCCTATCTTCTACCCATAAAATATACCCTTTTAATCGCACGCCGCCATTTCGAAAAAAAAAAAATGGCGGACGGGTAGCTAGTCCACAAAGGTTCTATCCCCTTTGCAGCCTATCGATTCTGTAAAAATCTCACCGTGATAACATAGGTGAAGTGAGCGTGAAGTGAGCTATCAATGGAGGCATCCCTAACATCAGGTGGAATGACAGCTCACTTCACCTTAGTTTTCACGGTGAGATTTCTACAGAATAGCACTGCTGGTCAGTGCCAGATTGTATCCTTAGCGCATAAACGCATAATCAGTCGTTCCAAATGAAGTCTTTAATCCGTGATTTAGGTGATTTTGAACGATTGACTATAATATTGTAAACGTTCCACCTTAAAATAAAGCCCGGAATACACAAGCAGTAACTTGCAAAAAAGTCTGCAAGTAGCTTGCATTGCATGCCATGTGCCATAACAACTTCTGATTGGTGAATACCGTAGTGGTATACAAGCTACTTGCATACCTTTGTGCAAGTTAGAGGCATGTGTATTCCGGGCTTAAGGTTATTCATGCAAGTTATCGTCAGTTCAACAAGTAAGAAAGTTGGAATGGCAATCTTTAGGTCATAGAGTATAAAGTATAAGTTCAAATCTTACCTCTTAAATCTATGGAGATGGATTCCACTTTGAGTAAGCATCAATTTCAAACATATCCCTTTCTCTCTCTTTTGTATCCTACAACTCTTTCTGTCTCTTTCACATCTTGCTTTCATATTTTATATTTTAAAAGTCAAAAGATGTTTTTATCTTTTTCTAGCCATGCCATAACTTAACTTGTAAGTCTGCTTACCCCTAAGAAAGAAACCAATGTCCTTACTGTTGATAACTTACATTAATAATTGCGATAAGAAATATTGTTACAAAGCTTATATAAATGTTGATAAGAAAATGATGTAAAAGCCTACTTATCAAAAAAGTTCCTAGTTGAATGGAGTCCCAGGCGACTGAGGGTCACACATACTGCGATCACAGAGCAGCACCCTAATAGGCTAGTTTCCACCATCAATAAATTGAAAATCTATTTAGTCCGTCAGTTAGAGTATTGGAAAATAATGGACACATATTTTTTGTTTTTGTAAATCAACGAATATTGACAAAGATAAAACGCATCAAAACTCGGGGGTGGGGGCTCGTGATGTCAGAACTCACTAAAAATTATACTAAGGTGTGACGTATTGAGAATTTTAAAAGCGTCATATCTTCGTCAATTTTGGTTTACGTAACAAAAGAAAAAATACGGGTCAAATATTTTTTGATAATCTAACTGACGGACTAATTAGATTTTTTCAGTTGACAAGCCTAAATTGCGTAACAAACGATCAATTACAATATGAAACATTTTGAAGGATATTGTTAATCCATTGCTCCATATGTTCGATAAATGTGTCTACTTAACAACGCAAATAACGCAATGAATATTGTTGAACTGTCAAAATGAAACCCATTGCTATTGATAGTGCGTTACGCAACTACCCCGCTGGTTTCCGCGTTAGTTTCCTAAGAAAGCGGTGAACCGTCACACAATAACAACTGTGGCAGTACAGGACGCGTTTTTGACACGTTAATATACCGTTATAATGCGACGGTACCTCTTTACTTGGACACCAACCGTCTTATTACAAAACGAGTTCTAACTTTGGTCCAAGCCCAAACCTTCAAGCTCGTTATTGTATTATAAACTTTTTTCAGAGCACTGTAAAGTTCTTAATACAAAATTAACAATTTAGTCTCGAGGTTTGACGTTAGTTTTTGTAATTAGAACTTTAATTTTGTCGGAATTGAGTTCGAAATTCAAAAATGACTCGATGACTTAAACCTGGTTCTAAATATAATCCTTGTTTTGTAATAAGGCCGCAAAGCTTTAGCGTATTGGTACTTATGTCACTTCTCCTTTGACACAATCATCGTCATCCGTCAAGCCTTTTCCGTTGGGGTCGGCTTCCAGTCTAACCGGATGCAGCTGAATACCAGTATTTTACATGGAGCGATTGCCTATCTGACCTCCACAATCCTTGACACAATATACGTACAAAAAATAGCGGTAACAGACAGATTGCTAGAAACACTGATTTTCTTCTCGGTGCTCTTGATAAGAATGAATATAAAAATATTTAAGACATGAATAAGATAATTGTTACTAGCTACTTAAGAAGCAGTCTTGTGTTAACCGTTTACGGTCTGCGATTTAAATGCCTCCGTCATAGGCTGGTGAGCAGACATTCAGACCGGCTTAAGAAAAAAGCGTCCCAGGGCATTTTATTGAAATTTCAGAATATAAGAAGCCTTGCTGGTTCAATATTATTACTTCACGTAAGGTTCTTTGTGCAGTCCACCATATAGAGGTATGAGGAAGAGGGTGTAAAGTTCACTCATCCTCCATAGAAAAGGGAGGATCCTCCGACCGGTGTGTCTGAGTGGCAACTACCCGATGATTCATGTCGGGCCGTTGTATATATGCTAGTTTGCGGTAAACTCTGCTTGCGAGATGCAGAATTTTGCGTGACGTCAGTATGACGCGTTGTTCGCATATGGCGTTGTAGATACAGCTACAGTCTCATGAGCAAAACAAAGATGTCTGTCTTTGCTTTGCAATTATTTCCAGGTACCAAAAGGTTATAGGACATCCAGATTTTACTACTAGATCCAGATATCAACGCTGTATCGTGGCGTGGGCGCGGTTTTTATGAATTATTAGAACTATTTTTCAAATATTATTTTTGGTCAGTGTTATTTCGTCTAAGCTGGCTGATCGATGTCTAGATTAATTTTGAATTTTTTGGCCATTCTCTAGCGGTTTAATATAAGGAGGTTTGCCACAGCCGGCATATAATTTATGGTAAAATAAATATAGCAGATAAACAGATGCCGACCTGTACTCTGGGACCGTCTGAAGAATCCCTTGCATCCTTCGCAGGTGATGACGCCGTAATGGACGCCCGAAGACTTGTCGCCGCACACCTTGCATGGTATTATCTCGATTTGAGCTGAAACAAATGGAAAAATATCATTAATTACATGTGATTTTGGTATTAGGAACGAGATGTGACCTTTTTAGGTAGTTGGTGAAGATCATAAGAGTCAATATGGCAAGTCGGAAATTAATTGTGGGTTTTTTGGCATTGTGTGACGAAATCATAAAAAGATAAAAAAATATGAATAAACACACTCATTCACTGTATCGACTAGAAAAACTTGTCTAACATTTTCAGAAAAAAAGTAAATTTATGCAGACAAATGACAATCAATCAAATGTTTGATCCTAGAGTCAAACAAAACCTCTTTTAAAATTTTCTGATCATTTTTAAAACCAACTTTTACAATAAGACGTCACTCTAATAATCCTGCTTATGCCAATCCCGTTCAACCATGAAGATAGAACTCGTACTTGATTCGCGGCCATTTTTGGTCGCAAGTTCATCGACCCCGAGGCAAGGTCGGATCGCGGCCGATGACTTCGTGTGAGCCTGTGTGCGTACTGTGTGACTATAGGGAGAGCCCTTTAGTGGGTGTGGGTAGGTGTAGACAGTATTGCCCGATCCCCTTTTGTTGAGATTTTTAATGGAGCTGGAATGCGTCACCTGTCAGTGGTTCTGAAATCGATAGTGTTTTTTTTTTTGTTTTGAAAATGAAGTAATTGTAGAGCTGTGCCTCACAGAATTTTAGAATTGTGTCACGCAGTCAAAAATTGCATCACCGTCACCGATCTGTTTTTTTTTCTTATGTTGGCTATTCCTATTTTGAAAAATGAATTATTAAGCTTACCAAGGCCAAGACAGTAATTTTAGAAAAAAAAATTTAAAATAATCTTTATTTTAACAGTAAGTAAAAGGGAACATTTTAATCTAATTTTTACACGTGGCTCCCTCATTAAGTATTTAATGAGAAAAGTAATTAAAAACATATTTACAAAGTGTTGTATGTCATTGATATACCTAATTATTTTAGGATTAGTTAGTTAATTTCTGGTTAATTATCTCCGCTTAGGCGGTTATGAAAGATTAATCTATCTTTTCTTATAAGAATAACATTCAAGCTCTTTTTTCTATATCCACTTTGTGTACGAAATAAAATTAGGCAATATTTCAAAAACAATAGTTTCTTTAAAACCTAATTGCATTCCGTAAAACGGAACTCAAAACAATAGTTTAAGCGTTCCGTTCCACGCAACAGCACAGTTAGTAGACAATTTACAAAATTATAGTCTTTGCAATATCCTCCTTGATTCAACTTTGTCATTTAATTCACGGTTCTGTCATTTCGTCATTGGAATTCAATGAATTGTAATTGGGTCAAAAGTTTACAGATTTGTGTCACTTTACGACCGTTTTTCCCAGTAATTGGGTTATGGCATGGAGGTCAGAGAGCAAACGCTCTATGTAAAATATTCATATTTCTTGTAGACTGGATAATTGGTTAAATAACACACATATAGCAATGGGTTTCATTTTGACACTTCAACAACATTCATTGCGTACGTTGGTAGTCAGACAAATTTTTTGAACGTATGAAGCAATGGATTGGCAATATCCATCTAATTCATTCAGATTGAGACTGATAGTGTGATACGCAATTAGGTTATTGAACATAATAATTGTCAAACATATCCTTAAAGACAATCCAATTTTCGAATAATCAACTAAGGAAACTACTTATATTCACACGTTGAAAACCACATCCAAATCGACCATGCATTTACCGACCTCAGTAGAAGCGAGACACAATGACACAAATTATCTATGTCTGTCTCACTGCTCAGCTGATTATGACGTCATCGGCCGTCGACCGCGGGCATATTCGGAATTGTATCACGCCCCGCTACGTCATGCAACGGTCAGCCTTTTGGATTTACAGTATGTAATGCAGTGATTTTGTTTTTTTTTTTTTTTTTGTTGTGGCAGTATGGCACTTACTGGCCTTTGCGTTTAATAAAGGAATCTGTCATTTTTGAGTTTAGAAGTTTAGAATATTGTTTATTAGCGGCCTGTCCTGGCTTCGCACGGGAGGACATTTATTTTTTAAACATTTTATTATTTTCTTGCAATTAAAAAAGCCTATATAAATCAGTGATAATGTAGCATTCAAATGGTGAAAGAATTTTTAAAATCAGTCCAGTACCTACTTATTGAGCCAATTCGTTACAAACATACATACAAATCTTTCCTCTTTATAATATTAGTATAGATTAGTATAGATTTCAAAGTTTAGTACTTAAAGGCATTCTATTATTGACTTCATATTTTTCCGTAAATAACTCAGATACCTACATGGAATTATTAACCAAAATAACTCTGAAAATATTTTTGATTATCAGTAAATCTTCAGATGGCCCAGTCGCCCATGTAAAATATCGGTATTCACCTGGATTCTGTTAGACGGAAGCTGAAACTGACAGATGGGAATAAAGCTAGGCAGATTGATCGAATATTAGATTATAATTCTATCAGGATGGAAAATTTCATAAAGTTCCCTGAATATTTTACAATAAAAACTAGAATCAAACTCTACATATATTTTAATCAAGCTTGATTTCGAAAAATATGTTATTCAGTCAATAAAAACCTTTTTAAGTGCCAAGTTTTTCCCTAACTTACACAGCCGACGTATAAGCTGACTTTTCATTGTACGAAAAACCTATCCAATGCGAGGTCAGCTAAAACTATGTCGTCATGTGTACTATAATTTTCATCGTTACAGCTTCAACTTTCTCACTAACTGACCGACTTATTTACTATTCAAAAGTGCCTGTAAATGGTTTCATTGAAATAAATGCTTTGAGTTGGAATAGAATCTAAAATGCTCAGATTTACACAGAACAATAAATGCTATGACCTCCAACATTTCAACAATACACATTGACATGACTCGTGTCTTTGTTCAAGCATGAGCGCCTAACTACAGAAAATCTCCGAATGCACTCGGCGTTTGAGAAACCAAAATGACAGGACCATAGATATTTTAACTTTTAAACCGAGGAGTACACTTGACAATCGAGTGATTATTCGATATTCAATTTGCATTCAATACTATGCTTTACACACCCACCGTACGTCACGGGTCAATGTCCTCTCGAAGCCTCAACAAGGCTTTAGTTAGGGTTGTCGCTAAAAGTTAGAGAAGACAATTATAATTTATGTAAAAAGTTTTTATTGGTCTGAGTTTTTATGTAAGGAAAATTATGCTAATTTTCTTTTTATACGGAAAGGGCAATTTACGTATTTGAACTCAAATTAGGTATATCTTGAAATGTATTGGTATTTATTAAATAAAGCTGTCTCGAATGTCATTCAATTTAGTTTTTCTGTTACAAAATAGGGCGATGGCTCCTATTTCCTAAGTTGTAAAATAAATAAATTTATTATCATTAACAATATTCCACGAACTCCAACTTCAGCAGTGTGACAACCATGGATCTAGTCCCAAATTTAAATTTTAATCTAACGGCTTACGTCAGGGGTCATCGACCGCAGTTGTCCGAACTAGCGATACATACAACATTATTGTGACACCCCTAAATTCGCGACCAAGACTCTATCACCTCGAAATAAAGTATAATTTCATACAGCAATTGGTTTATAAATTGCGAAAATATTTTTGCATTTAGCAGTTGGAAATTCGAATGTGAGTCGAGAAATTGTTTATACTATCTATAATGATGTTTTTTTTTTTGCAATATGGCAGGATATTCTCGTTAAGTGATAGTTGTTTATTCTTTTTTTTAAATAAATACCTAGGTAATTTTAATATAATTCTAAGCAAGTTTATAAATAAGATCACAGGAAACTGAAAGAAGCTTCTTAGCTAAAAATACTGTCAATACTGGTGACTAATTCTTAAAATAATGTCTCTCTCAGTCTCAGGTTTAAAATAGTACCAATAAAGATGTTTACTTCGATTTAAATCGACTACCTTGATCCCGCGGATTTTCCCACTCAGATCAGACGTTTACACAGTAATTATAAATGTAGTTGTAGGTATACAAAATATTGTGAAGAGTGAAGTTATTATATGAAGTTTCTTGCTCATTCTTCTCCATACGAAACTACTTTTTGGAAGGAGGGACTAGAATCAATTCTATTTTCTGGTAAATTTTAACGTACAAAGGTGCCATTAATGGCCTACTTGAAGTAAATAATTTGACTTTTCCACTTCGACAAACATAGCTCCTGAAGACATGTTTTTGTTATTTTTTTAAATAATGTAATTTAATCAAATGTCCACTACATTAAATGATCTAAATAGAAGTAAAAACCATCACATTTCAAGTCAAAGATGAAGAAATATCGTATCTGCAGATGCAGCATTATTCCAAAGTTCAAACAACACTGGCTGTTGCAAAAGAATATTGTTTTAATTGCATAACGAGCGATATGATGCAAGTTTATGTGTCAACAAATTAAAAATGGAATACCATCTTATGTGCCTTGTGACGACCAAGAGTGTATGTTGTAAGAGACAATTGTTGGTCATAAAGACTAAGTGATGATAGGTTTATTGTGTTTGCTTTTTCTTTACTGATAAAAATATATAATTCTGATATATTTTCTATCATTATTGTTTTTTTTTTTAATACTAAAACGTCTTTATTGCTATGGAGAATCACTGACTCCTATGTCACAGGAACTTGCACCAAGTTTAGGAGTCTGAGTATTTAAATATTGAATGTGTTTAGTCTAGATATTAAAGACTTTTGGTGAAATATAGAATTACTAACTGTAAAGAAGGTTAAAAGTCTGTAATTTGACAATAAATTAAAATGTCATTCAGTAAAATAATGAATCTGTATTACGAGCTCAACTGTAACTAATGAGACACAATTATTTTTTCTATTGTTACCGATCTTTTGGAGATCTTTATTAGACAATTACAGGTAAGTATCTCAATTATAACAAATTTACTTTTGCTGATATAAAAGTTTCATCTAAGAAATGTATTATCTGCTAAAGAAAACGTGTCTAACTCCTGTTTTCCATTTAATAAGGGAGCTAACTTATTAAGAATGATTTTATTGATCAGAATGATCATTTTTATGGAAGCACTTTGGTTAACAGATTCTTAGTTGACAGCTGTCAATGTTATATAATTATTTTGCAGATTATAGTTTTTATTAAGACTGTTTTCTCACACAAAGCCAGTGGTAAGTACTATTTTCATCCAAACTCAATAGACGTAGAAAATCACACAAACAGCGTAATCTTTTTTATTAATAAATCGATTAAATATAGTTTTGGCTTCAGATCACCTGTGAGCGGTCGTCGAACCCCCGATCTATTGTCTCACTAATGTATTGTAATCGCATTCTTCTATCATTGCACAAGTTTTTAAATGAACCGTCTGGTATTGTGAATTGGTCAATGGAATAATATAAAAGGGATTTTTTTTATTGACTTAAATGTCAACTTGGTAAGCGAGTCGAGAATGCAAGCCGCGTTTGACAGAATGATGTGGATTTAAAATTAGAATGCCATGGTGTGCAAAAAAAATACAGCATTCCAAATTCGAATTATTAAAAAAAATATATTTTTCGTGGGACTATTTACGTTGTCGACCTTTAAATATTTATTTTTCTTACGGCAGATTTTTTAATCGGCGGATAACTTTTAATCGACGATTAAAATTGACGTTTGATAGTTTATGAATGAAATAACTGCCAAAATTTCAAAATTATTCCTCGAATAAAGTTATCAGACGATTGAAAAATCAGCTCATATATAACTGCTGAAGATAATATATCACTGCAGATCAATGATATCGATCATTAGTCCTCTAACAAAGGCTTTCCTTAGGTATCATAGTATCTTATGCTTTGCTCAGATCCATCATCAAAATATCTGTCCCACTTATAATATATGTTATATTCATACATGAATTTAATACTATAAAATGTCTGCCCAAGACGTAATGAATATACATGAACTATACTATATTGGAAGCCAAGGAACGACCTTGAACGCCGTCTGACGCTGATACAAAGATTACTCATCAAAATTATACATAACACCACAGTCTGCCTACATTTCTTATAGTCGGTCAACTGTCTTAAGCATAGCATAATCAGCCGATAATGTTCCCAGTGCTGGGCTGGGACACAGGCCCCTTCTGTGAGAGGGTAGTAGACCATGCGGGCCCAATGCGGTTTGTAGGTCACGTCTTCGAATTTTTGAAGTGAAACTTCTTTACGCACGCTTGACTTGGGGAGTAAGCTGGCGAACGCGTGACGTAAGCGTTACGAAAAGTGTGATCGGGCAAGGCGAACGGAAGTTAAGTGGGGGATATAAGCAAGAGACAGCAGTGCGCGCGCACATTTTCTTTCTCTCTTCCTCTCATAGCCAAATACGTTCCGTATATCTAAGCACACTGCAGGCTTATTGTCTGTATCACAGTGTAGGAGCAAGAGAGAGCAGTGCGCGCGCACATTTTCTTTCTCTCTTTCTCTTATAGCTAGTAAATGAAATATACATACAGATGGAGCGAAAGAAGTTTCACTTCAGTCGTGTGGTCATAAGCACACTCGTTTTTTTTTTTTTATTCTAGGACACGCCGGTTTCCTCACGATGTTTTCCTTCACCGTTTTGAGAGCAGTGGTGATGAAATAATTTACACAAAGTAAAGAGCCTAACGGAATGTTAATCGGTAGAAGGAGCATTGGCAGATAGCCAGGTGGGTGGTCTACAGAAGAAGAAGGAAGACCTGGATGCGACTCACATAGACCAGGGGATCATGGCTCAAAAGAGAGGAGGCATATATACCCAGCAGTGGCTTGAATAAGGCTGCCAAGGATGACGATGAAGGTGTCTTCCCGAGACTTAATGGAGATACGTCATTTTGACGTTTCTAAAGTTTAGTCCTGTCAAATGTATGTGCGATGAACTGAACCATTGTAAAGTACTGGGACATTACAATTTTTTGCAATATCATAGGTACAGACGCCAGCACATCAAGCTACCACAATCTGTCAAGTTTCTTTAATAGATTTTCAACTTTACCGCTAAAGCATAAGTTTCAAGATTGGGAAAATTTCACAGTTTCGGGTAGCTTTATGTGCTGGCGTCTGTACCAGAAAAGAGATCAGAGACGTCAGTAATAAATAATATTAGTATCTGGCTCGAGTACAGAAAGATGTCTGGGGAAGTATTATTGCAACTTGCAACATCGCAGGGCTCATAATAGTTTTCAAGTTTGTCTCTGGGTGACGGGGACAATAAAATCAGGTCGTAATCGTAAACTACTTCAACCATGCTTCAACCTATATCTGAAATACCTCGTATTTAATAGCTTGAAGTACAGAAGCCAGCACATCAAGCTACCCCAATCTGTCAAATGTTCCCAATTGAACCTTATTCCTTTGTATTATAGTTGAAAATCAATCAAATAAATTTGACAGATTGGGGTAGCTTTATGTACTGGCCTCTTAAAGCAAAGGCTGGCCTCTGTACATTAATACAATATATTTATTTTACTAAGTAAGTTAGTCTACTTGACCTCGTTTTACTCACAATATTGCATTCCAAAATTCCATAGAAAATTCTATATAATTAGTTGATTGTTGATCCCAAATAAAGGCAAACGAATTCTAGTAAATTGTGTAGTATTCATGCAAAGATTGAATTGAAACCTACGAACTGCGTTCTAAATTCGAAATTATTTTGAAGATAGAGAGAATATCGTGGGATCTTTTGGCTGCTTTTTTTTTTACTTTTGAACAAAGAATATAGGCTCAAATAGAGAAAGTATTTTAGGAATTACGTTACTATAAATTATTCAACTGAGACTGAAAGCCGGCTAGGAGACTTGGAAAGAAGCCAGGAAAATGATAAAATACAAATACATAATATTTACTATGTGTACAGCTCGTAATGCGGTTTGTATAATAATAATTATCCTCAAATGAAAATATATTTATATTGTACCACATTTTTATCGCAAAAGGTAATTGTCCTTCACTTGTCAATGACCGATGGAGTATATATTCAATGTCCGTTGATGGATTAGTAATGTATTTAATTTCATTAGAAAACCCACAAAGTACGATTTTTTTTTTATTAAAACAAAATTTTTAAACAGTTTTCCAACTACTACTACGACTACTCGGTTCCATATCAATGCAAACAATTTAAAAAAAGAATTAAAAAGAAAAAAATGCGCTCACTTTTTTTTTCATTCTGTAAAAACTTAAAAATAGACTGCTTGAAAGGAAAAGTAGAAACCCAAAATAGTTCCAATAGTAAAATTAAAAACAGAAGTTAAAAATAAGAATCGACCTTTAAAAAACGGCAACGTTTTTTACGTAAGACCAAGCCTACAAAAAATATCACAACAGTGAATCACTATCAAGTCAAGGCAATGACCCTTATCGGTCAAACGCAAACCGCATTACAGATCGTATCGCAAATTCATATACGTAACGTGGACGAGCGCGTTACCGTATTTCGAATTACCTACGTTTTGTGACGCGACTGACATCACGGGCCAATGACCTCGATACCGCGTGCTTTTCATTTTATATTTAGGAGAAACCATTTTAGGTTGACCTTTGTTGTGCTCAAGAATGTTTGTGTCCATAGATCAGTTTATAATGGTAATTGACCGTTATAATTGACAAACGTATCTTCATCTCTGATTATTTAAAGAGCAGTTCTGAATGATAATTCTTTGAGAATTTGCTGTGTTTACTCTGCAATGACTGATGTATTTTGATCCATCATTTCATTAAAAATATTTCTATGCTTTGATAAAATAATCAGACGGCTAGACAGATAAATGACGATAGCAGACATGGAGATAGAACCAAACATGTTTATCTGTGAACTAGATCTACATAGAACGGATGTCTCTATACCTATCTAATAAAAGTTCCAAAACTTTCGTCTACAAAAAACGTCATATTCACCAAACTTGATAAAGAAATATAGATCTAAGGGCATTGACATTAGTGCGAAGGTGGAATGATTTCTTCCTTTATTTCACGACACTTACGTCATTTTACTTCACTTGAAAAATATTCTCCAAAAGTTGGTATGAAAGATCGTAACTACATTTAAGACATTATTCACCAAATTTATTTTTAATCATAATTTTAAAGCACTAACTTCAAAATGAAATTACTATAGCAATTTTCAAATCAAAGATGGCGGAATCTTGTAATTTAATGACAGCACATTTTCAGTCCGTCGCAGGTTATTGAACCGCAGTTATTTGAAAGAAATGATGACTAAGTAATTATTAGTAACTTAATGAATCATTTCTGTGATGGTATTTAGCTTAGTAATTGAATTTCTGTAGTTTAGTTGTGAAATCTTAGTTTTGCTAATAAAAAGACCTATCAAATTATTTCAGCGCATTTTTTTTTTGAAGTAGCTTTTCTTTTGGTAGCATTTCAGCTATTTCAAGTGTTATATTGATCTATTAGAAAATAAAAAATTCTATTCATATATCGCAAAGAATGTGCGCAAAATGATGGATAATGGAACTATGGAGTTGACGCCGTGTCAGCGTGCGTGATCCATCGCCGCTCGTTCGATGTCCACCGAGCACAGAATGGATGGACAGCAGCACATGAAGTAATGTTTTACTCCGTTGGTATAATTGCTGTATGGTGTTCCAGTACGAGGATAAATAAATAAATTAGGGAGGACAAGATAATCTTGGCAGAAAAGTTTTATCATGGAGTTTCTTGCCCATTCTTCTCCATAGGTGTCTACTACGCTTTGGAATGTGCAACTAGCTTCATATTTCTGACTGACCGACCACTTGACCTTTCAAAAGTGCCTGTAAATGGTTAAACTGAAATCTATGCTTTGAGTTTGAATTTCACAGTGTGTGGTAAAATTATTTATGTCCGTAGTTATGCTTTTCTAAACCAGACCATAACGTAGATAGAGTAGAATAATTACTTACAACAAAAGGTATATTGTTCTGCTTAAAATATTTCCTAAAACATAGTTAATCTCATCTTTCAAACAGCTTCTTACTGTTTCGTAACATGACTCTCTTTATACTATAATATACACAATAGTAGACTTATGTGTGTTTTTTGTTTATAAAAGAACTATTAGTGGTCCTATGAATAGTTAGGCTGTGATTCTTGAACTTTGAAGCTATTGTTAGTTCACTTTTTTTAATAAGAATATGGTATGATGCTATAGCTTACACACAGATACTTCAAAAGCGAGATTTAATTTCAAAAGAAATTTCAAAAAAATTACATTTAAAAGTGACAGTGCAATCATCTTGATTTTCTGACCCTAATGTAACGGTAAAATACTCGAACCTCTTTGTAAAAATCACTTCGAAAATCGAAAGGGAAAGGGAATACAATCGTTATAACTAATTTATGTATGAAGTAATTATAAACTTCATTCGGCAAGTTCCCTACGAAGCAAAAACAATTAACTTTGAGAATTTCAATAATTTGTCAAGAATGTTAACAAAACCATTCATTTGAACGCGCCCTAAAATAAAAGTGACAGCATACGTCACGTGACGTCAGACATGGGTCGACGACATCACGAGATCGTTCTATTTTTGAAACGTTTTGTCAATTTATTTTATGGGTTTTTATTTTAATTCTCTAATTTCAATTAAAAACTCCTTCAAAATTTTTTGTCTTGGAAAACGTTGGTGTTGTTAGTTAGTTGAAAATCGATTGAACACAAAATATTTCTTGTTTGTCACGAAAAACATGCCAAATTATATTTTAATTAAATTAAGATTTATAGTATTAAGGAATTAGGAACGTTATTTCGGTGCTCCACCCACCGTTCGTGCCGCTCTCAAGGAAAATTTCTGCGTGGGAAAATCAATAAGCTGCAATAAAAATGAGCTAGTCTTTTATTGATTGGTTGGCGCCTGTCATATCTTTCTATCTTTTTCAATATTATTAAACATATATAATATTACATTTTTGAGCAGCCGACGTTGAGTTTTTGACAAATGCCATTTTTCTTTGACATAGGTAAATGGCCAGTGTGGCTGCCTGATCGATTCAAAAATCTAATGACGTAAACTGTCAATTCCTTTTTTAATTTTCAACCAGCTGCATCGAACCCACGCAGCAATGACACGATTTCATACAGCCCGAAATAAATAATGAGTCTAGTGATATGAAGATTCATGTAAGAGGTGAACGTATCATCAAATTAACGGGCAACGGCCTTGAACCCGTCCAGTTGGGGCCAATTCGGCGCCGGATGACAACCCCAAAATTGTTCTATTGCGCCATTCCTACTGTAATGACTGAGTAATGAGAATGGCAATTGGACTTAAAAAATGATATCTAAACGAATTTAAATTGTCAATCTGTCGTGGGAGTGCAGTTTTTTTTTTTTTATAAAATGTCGAATTCGAAAAACTTCTATTATTCTATTTTCAAAGCCACTCGCTTCGCTTGAACTAAAATAAAATTCCTAATTCAAAACCTGTAACATATCAAATTCCATTCAAATTGACATTCCATCAATAAAAGTCTGAATTAATCTAAATGCTTTACATTACGCAAAGACAACGCGGCATACAGCCTTCACTTACGACGTTTTACCACTGTACTGGCATCCACGTGTCGGTTTTCGACGGGGTTAATGACACTAACCTGCACTTTGACTTGCCTAGTAAGTAATTGTTTTTTTTTATTTATTTAATGGCTTGCAAACGAAATAGGTACTGTTATATTTTTTTTTGTGTAAGAGTCGTATTTTTGCTGTTAAAAGAGTTTGTAAATTTCGCATTTTTATATTTCATATTCAACATTATTCAAAAAATTGTCTGTTGCTTTAGGACATGAAACAGAATAAAATATGAACGTGAAACTGGCTATAATTTTCATTCCACGTTGGTTTTCAAATTAAAGCGTTTTTAAAAAAGTAATTTAATCCTTGCTGATATTAAAGTAACTATAGGGTAGGGTAGGGGTGGCAGTGGGCTGGCCATGTTTGTCGAAGGACCGATGGCCGGTGAAGCAGACGAGTCCTTGAGTGAAGACCGCGTATCGGCAAGCGTAGTGTAGGACGCCCCCCAGCTAGATGGACGGGTGGTTGGACAGGGTGTTGTGGCGCAGCCTGGGAGAGGCCTATGTCTTCTCTATTATTCGTCCATCGATCGTTTCTTTGATCTGCCCCTATTCTTATAGCCCTTCACATTTATACTCAACACTTATTCTAACCAACTTTACATCTTTAGTGACACAACTAAACATAAATCCTTGAACAACAACATAACCCAAATTTTAACGACAATTAACACAAATAAATGAAACAAAGAAAAAAACCCCAATAGGTTAATTGTGAAAAATTGTAATTTGGGGCACAAACATTTAAATGCAATTTGGGGCAATAGATAAATGCATCGATTTTGTAAATATGTTCACTGAAATGTGGGTCGAGTGACGCAAAAAATGTACTTAAAACTTGCGTAAGTACGTGAGTTTTTGTCAAACGATAGTAAGTCAATTTACAGTTTTTGTATAAACAGTTAAAAGGACAAACCCAAAGGTACTTATCATCATCTGCCAAGCCTTTTCCCAACTATGTTGGGGTCGGCTTCCAGTCTAACCGGATGCAGCTGAATATCAGTATTTTACATGGAGCGACTGCCTGTCTGACCTCCACAACCCAGTTACTGGACTTGGTAAGACTGGTGTTCAGAATTTCGAGCTTCTGACTAACCGTAACGACCAAAACCCAAAGGTACTAAGCATCAGTTCCAAAAAAGACAGTCTTACTATAATTGACATTAAGTGACATTAAAACCTTTATTCAATTAACATGTCATAGCAGACGTCAAATGTATACATAGATCTCTAAATTTGTGTTGACCTGAAAATTTAAATAACTCCTAATTAGTTCCAATTTTAACTATAGACCATTAGAGGCACGGTAACCCCCTTTCTTGAGTTCACTTTTATTTGATGTAGTTTTATTCATTAAAACGAGTGTTTTTTTTAGAGTATGAATTTTTTGTCACTTTTGAAAAGAAAACATTTTTTTTTATGCAAAAAGGTCACGCCCTGATTGATAAATCAATAACTTTTTATTTATTCGAGACATTTTAGCGTAAATCTATTGTACACATGGCTACACATCAAGCTTTATATTTCCAGTTTTAGCTGACCTCGCATTGTATAGGTTTTTCGTACAATCAGAAGTCAGCTTATACTGGTTATGCTTAGCTTGATTTGTAGCCGTGCGTACCTGTTTCTATCTGGAGTTTCTCAGTAAAAGCCCGGAATCTGGATTTATTCCCGATTGATGCCATTAGGCTCCCATATTATGTAGGACTGTTGAAATGTGGTGCTCTATTATTGCGCCTCTGCCTAAACCTTTAGCGAATACAGGCGTGATGATAAAGTTATGTCTAGTAGTAGCGATAAGACCGCCCGTTGTATGTTTTGTAGTGATAATTGTATTTTTTGGTTATGTATTTTCTGGTGTACAATAAAGTCATTCATCTGCCTAGTCTTTTCACAACTATGTTGGAGTTGACTTCCAGTCTAACCGGATGCAGCTGATTACCAGTATTTTACATGGAGCGACTGTATATCTGATCTCCACAACCCAGGGTAGATAATACCCCTTGGTACGCCCTTGGTACTGGTTGTCAGATTTTCGGGCTTTTGACGTAACCACAGTTAAAGATCCATGAATGACAGCCGGGACCAACGGCTTAACGTGCTTTCCGAGACACGGAGGGGTCTCGGTATGTAAAGATGGTCACCCATCCACGGACCAACCGCGGCAAGCGTTGCTTAACCTGACCGATCGACCCGTATGGCTGTTATTACTTAGCCACAAGCCCCTCTTGTAAAGTATATATAAATAAATAAATTACTACTGATTGCTACTTTTTATATCTTACATCACTGACAGGTGTTAAAAGAAATAACTAGAAAAAAAAAACCATAATGAACAGATAATAAATCAAGCAAAAAAAAAAAAAACATTGTCAAAAAGTGACAGGTGCCAACTTTTTTTTTATGAATATTGTTTTGTGATAATCATCTTAACAATTCTACTGAACCCCTTAAAAAAGGTTATCGCAGTAATTAATACGCACTTTGATCCAACGAATTGAACAATACAAACAAACATAATCAAAACAGATACTGTTATTTGCATAACCTATCGTGAATAAAGGCCCAATTATATTTGTGAGTGACAGATCATTGTACGTTGAGTTAAGTTTGTTTATATCTGTCAAAAATAATTTATTCAAAAGTATGAGTTAACGTGGCAATGTTGCCAGTCTTCTGGGCAATTTTCAGGATGACAGCGATGCGGACGAGTACTTCGACGCCTAAGCGCCCTTCGTTTTTTTTTTTGTATTTATTTGTATAGTAAGTTAGTCTTTTAATTTAGTTTCTAGTGTAAAAAGTTAGTTACATATAAAAATATGTGATATGGAGTTAATTATTGAAATAATTTTCGGCTTTGATGAGAAAAAACAGCTAACCTGTTCTGTAAATATCTCACTGTCAAAACTTAGGTGAAGTAAGCTGTCAAGTGAGTTTTTGACAGAAAGGACCCAACAGTACTATTTCGACGATCAAAAAAAAATTGTCCTTATTCCGTATTGAAATACATTTTGAACTTGATGAGGAAAATTATTTTGACGATCAGAAAAATAGTTTGATTACGAAAACAATTAAGTTTCTTATGTAGAGTCCTTAACGTTATCCATGCTCTATGCGACGATTAATAAATAAAAAAAGTAAATACCTCTTATAGAATTAGCGGCTTTCTTATCCATGAACATGCCAGATATCGATGAGCCAAACATCCCATCACTACTGCCAGGTGGTGGGGATGTACTGTCCGCCACAGACCCTGAAGTGATGTCCATGCCCATTGGGTTGTGCATCCCCTGCTGCACATCTGTATGAGGTTCTCTCTTCAACTGCATACCCTGAGGTAGGCCCTGGGACTGGTGCAGCATGGTGGAGGCCGACGAGTGCCCTCCATGTTCATCGGGAGGCCACTGCGACCCGAACAGATTATGAAACTGATTGCTGTTCATCATTCCAAATTCAATCTTTGAATTTTTCTCCGTCGTGTTCTCTTTTTCTTTTGAGGTTAAAAACTTTTTTAAGTTATTTTCGGCCAATGAATTTGTATGCGCGCGAATCGAATTCGCATTGCTGTTAACACTAGTATCACTGTGCGATTTGGTGTTCCAACGGATTGTTTATTTCTCTTCTTCTTTTAAATTTTAAGCGACTATGTCGGTAAGGCAACTGTTTTTGTTCTTTTTTTGTGTGTAGCTACACCATCAGAATTTTTCTTCGAAAAAACTATGGCACTCCCAATTTTAATGTTTCTTCAACTTTGTTGACTTTTAATTTTAAGCACCAGATTTTTGTGTTTAACTGATAAATATATTCCGGCCAAGCGGTGATGTGAGATTTCTTTTAGCGAAGTTTATTTCAGGTATTAACTTTTTGAAGAGCAACAAATTTTTTGGCATTTTGTCTCCGTGGTTGTGTTTTGATTTCTTCCTTTCGTCTTAAATAAACATCTACGTAAGGCACTATTACTGTTATTGTAATTATTCACTTGTTCCCTTATTCTACTGGCTTTATATTATCTCTTTATCAAAATTTGACAAACACAAAAAAAATCTGTAAAGAGAAAACCGAAGCGGAAGAAGAATTTATTTGAATTTAAAAATATTTATAGGTAATTTTGAAAATCCCAATTGGTTGTTATTGTTAAAGATTTTATTTAACCGAACACTGCTGCTCAATTATCTAAAATCCGTTATCCGAATTTACGTGGAACACAAGATTTAAATTTTAAATAAGTCGTTAGACACCACTATACGTTCCATTTTCCAAGGAGAAAAATAAAATCTTTTCACTGTTGCACTTATAGGCACTGTCACTTGTTTTGTGGAAAAATAACAATACGTGATCACCTCACTGCTGGAAAAATTTGTACGTTATAATATTTGTACTATAGGTTGTTCACAACTCGACTTCGCGTCGGCAACTGGCAAGTCCAAAGATGTTGACGCCAGAGCGGCCCGAACGTGACTGACGCATTGACGAATCTTCGGCCAGGCTCACGAAAAAATTATATATTTTTTCATTCCGACCGAATAATCAACTTAGCTCATAGCGATAGTTCAGTCGCCCCGGCGGCGGACTACGATGGGAAAAAATCTCCTGCAATATTCATCTTTAAGGGGAATTTCCTTGAGGGGCGTCAATTAGCACTGTAGTACCTCCCAAATCGCCTAAGAAATGTACGGAAACTTGTGTAATTACGGTGTAATTAAGAGACAAAATTGCCCATCCGTGTGCGAGCGGATCACAAGGCGTTGTTTGCTTGTGTGCGTACGTCGGTGTCGTGTACAGATACAGCGGCGCGCGCACACTGGTTCAGAGGCGTCACAGCAGTTCATTGACCCCGGGACCCAAACAAAGTAGATTTCGGTGAAATGCTGTTGAACTCTAGTTTTGAATGTGGAATCACTGAGCGATATTACGTCGCCGCCTTTCCTGGCGAATTTTTTCGCCAACAACGCGAATATTTTTGTTCTTTTTTCAAAACGAAGATTCTCCGCGTTTTTTTTTGTCTATTTTTCGCGGGTTTTGCCTCGAATACTGACACTACTGACAGGAAATGATAGGCAAATAGTTTTTGAAATCCGGAAAGTATTTTTTTGCATAATATTACTGAATTATTGTGCAAAAAATTTGCAATTTAGACACCTTTACTGGAAAACTTTTGTAAACAATAAAAACCATTAAAATTTTTTTTCATTAATTTTCTGGCTTTGCAAATTAAATTGAATAAAATATAATATACAACATCATATTTTTCGTTTTCCCTACTAAACAGTCCTTTTTTCAAAACAACACCTGAAGTTCTGAACTCGATTACTAGTGTTAACAGGTCAACGACCCAGGAAAAATGTGCTGTGAACCGCAAATATAAATGTAGGCAATTTTGTTTCGTTACGCGTCTGCAGTGTTTTTTGTTTATATTATTTCCCTTTTAAATTATTACGCACTGTAATAAAAACTTGCAAAAAAAAATTATATCTCATTATATTTATCGATTTTTTTTTAAATTTTGTCTATGGAAAATACTCTGTCAGATTTTGTAGAAAGCTTTTTTATATTACGTACTTCCTCCTAAGCCGTGCAAAAATCTTTAGATATCCGTGTAACTGCCAAAAATGACCTTTCACTATGGTTCAATGACTCCTATACACAGTGGGCTATGATGGGCTAACTTTTGTGAACAAAACTTTATTCTACTATTCTATGTTTTTAGTTGATATTCTTTAGTTATCAGAGGAGGAAGTCATTCTTTGATAAATGATCTTATGTCATTGACATTTTGATGTCTTAAAGGTCACACTTTATTTATAGCAAAGATATTTATAAAAAAAAAATGATAAGATTACCAGTTACAAAACGTTCCATTTACATCATAAATAGTTATTAAAGAAATCATAAATTAACAAATACTTAATAACTTTCTTCTAAAAACTTTTACCGTCTAACAAAAAACTCGACAAATAATGATTAACCAGCATCCCACATAAGTCACTATTAAGTACCAAACCATTAAACATTACTCTCACTGCTGAACCACCATTAATCAAAGCGACATTATACAAAAAACAACACAAACTTACTACTACAAAGATCATCAAAATCCTTCCCGAGAAAGGGCAGCCAATTTCAAAAAACCATAGATCACAGAATCAAGTCATAAGCCGTGACGAAAAACACCGTAATACCCGAAATATGAAGAAAAAAATGAAAAGTATATAACCCTACAGGGAAGCCGCCGACCTTGTGCTAGAAAGGGACGCGTGACGTGACGTCACCTGGTGCTGTCTCACTCGTACTTACAGGCTAACGACCTATTGATTTCGGACCACGTGCTACGACGTGCTCTTTAAGTCCACCGGTGGGCTAAATACGTAATTATCGATTAAATAAAAAAAACCTATTTCTTGACTTATAAATATAGCATACAACATAACATAACATCACGCCTGTAATTTCAGAAGAGTTGGACAGAGATGTATCTATTAGTAACTTTTATTTTTATTTATTTAATATATAATTTTTATTTCGCCGGTTATGTGTTCCATGTAATAGTACATGGAACATATAACCGGAGAAGTGTCGGTGAGGCTAGGCAGATGATGATGATAGTCCTATAGCTATAATCATCATCTGCCTAGCCTTTTCCCAACAATGTTAGGCTCGGCTTCCAGTCTAACCGAATGCAGCTGAATACCAGTATTTTACATAGAGCGACTGCCTATCTGACCTCCATAACCCAGTCACTGGATAATACGATACCCCTTGATAAAACTGGTTGTCAGACTTTCTGGCTTCTGACGACCCGTAACGACTGTCAAAGATCCACGAATGACAGACGGGACCAACTTCTTAACGTGCCTTCCGAGGCACAGAGTGGTCTTGGTATCTGAAGATTGCCTCCCATCCATGGAGCAACCGCGGCAAGCGTAGCTTAACCTGATCGATCGACCCGTTCGGCTGTTATTACTTAGCTACAAGCCCCTTATGTAATCTGAGCTATCAATCGTGCAAAAATCCAGACTCCGGGTTGATAATGAGAAATTTCCGATTGATAAACCCATTAACACTTTTCCCATAAAAAATATTTGAAGTGTTATAAGAGTTTTCGGGCAAAGAAAATAAAAACAGGACGTATTGATTAGCTGCTGGCCAGCGTCGACGGTTTTATCGACTTTCGTGGTACAATCTACTGTATTTGTTTCAAGCCCTGCCTTTAGTAGGCTTGGCAGTATTATTAACTTGGATAATTATACATCTTATATTTTGCATCTTATATTTCGTTTATTTTATTTTATATTTAACTAGCTGACCCCGAAAATACCGTTAATCAAAAATAAAATAAAATAGATAGCAGCCGATTCTCAGACCTACAGAATAGTACATATAAACATAAAAATCAGTCAAGCCGTTTCGGAAGAGTATGGTAACTAACACGAGAATTTTATATATTAGACTAGCACTTCGCCCGCGACTTCGTCTGCGTGTATTCGAGCCAAATTTCAAGTTTATTAACGCAAGCAATAAGATTTTTCATACAAACAAAATCCCCCCTTTTCACCCCCTTAAAGGTCGAATTTCCAAAAACCCCTTCTTAGTGCTCCCCTACATAATAAAAGGAAGCCGTATGCAAAATTTCACGTTCCTAGTCCTTGCAGTTTCGGCTGTGCGTTGATATGTCAGTCAGTCAGTCAGTCAGTTTCTTTTATATATATAGATTAATTTAATTTTGGATTGTTATTTTGTTAAAACAAAAGGAATAAGTATTTCACATCCTTTTGTTTTGTTACGTTCGTAGCACCGTAGCAGGTGGTGTTCTGTAGTATCTGCCTATCCCCATGCATGGGACGAAGGCGTGAGTTTATGTAGGTAGCCTAAAGTCTATTCAACCTTGTTTCAAATTAATATTATTTCAAGTTAAACCAATATAAGTTGATTTTTGACTAGAACTATATTGAAAAAGTTATAAAAATGTTTGAAGTTGTAGCGATAACTGAACTTTATTGCGTAGGATTTAAATTTATTTTTCCATAAACTCATATTTGTTTACATTGTTGGCAAATAAAACGAGAATGCAGATTATGTGTAATTAAAAAAAAAAAACTAGTCTTCCGAATTATAGTCCTCATTAGGTATTTTATACTTGATTCCTTATGTATTACGAATAGTTTTAATTTAAATAGAAACTTTAGTAATTTCGTCATTAACGAAGCCAAGTCTTCAAATCTTAGCATAGCTGATTATTACATTCTTTAAAATATCTGAAATAATCTTCAAAGCCTTAATTATGGACTATTTAGGCAAGCAAAAGCTTTGATTGTTGAATAAAAAAACCTTTAAAATACTTCACATAAACATTACTCTTGGTATATCAGGCCCAATGAAACGGGAAACGACTGAAAACAGCCTACAATGCTTAGTTGGGCACTTTTCCAATCCTTAAATGAGAATTTTCCTGACAGGCGAATTCAATTTGTACTATTTGCGCAATCTCATCGATCGTAGGCCTTCGAAGGCACTCGTAGGCTGTATACCTTAAATTCTGTAGCTCTAGGTAGTCTCTCTCTCTCTACATTAGAACGAGACAAGTCTGAAAACAGTATAAACGAAATAAAGTTTTTAAAAGCTTAAAAGCTCAGCTTAACAAAAAAATTCCTAAATTTTGCCAAAAACAAATCTTATTTTTCCCCTTAAAATATCAAACACAGTGCACACCTTCGCTCAAAACAAAAAAAGAAGAATCGTTTCTTTTTTGTAATTAAACTCGATAATAATAAATTATAATCTACATTCTAAAGACATTTACTCATTTAAATTAATACATTAAAGCTTCCACCTTAACTAAAAATAAACTCGTTAATGTATTAACAGTTTTCCCTACGCATTATGTCAATCCAATCTAGGGAATTGGGTTGCAACGGTGAGCGTAAAATTAGGTCGAAAATATGTCACTGGCAATGCCCTAGTAAACTATTGTAACTGGTAACCCCGTTGGTTTAAAAATATTACGTTCGATTTTTGAGCAAATAAATTTTACAGCCAGAGTTAAACATACAGGAGATTTATTTATAAACGTTGCTATGTTAAGTAATTATTAGGATTAGCGGCTGTTTAACCATATATTTTGACGTTTAAACGTCTTTTAACTTTAAGCAGCGTTTATAAATAAAGGGGAGAATCTTGTATTTAGTTTACAGATTTGAATTTTGAATTGGTTCTATTCTTAATTTTTACAGTTAAAGCACCGAAGTTTACTTTAAGAGATAAAACCAGTTGTAGGGAGGATTTGATGTAACCAAGACGATATCGCAAAAAAAAAATCGAAGCAGTTCAAGTATTCCAAAAAAAAATGCTATCAAAATGATTAACAACTATCATTATGAAAATTATTGAGATGGACCCAAATATCTGTATATTTTTACAAAATTAGCGAAGAGTTACAACATCACAATTTGTACACATCAAGCTACTACAATCTGTCAAATTTATTTAATAGATTTTCAACGTTATCGCTAAAGCATAAGGTTCAAAGTTAATTGGGAAAATTTGATAGTTTCGGATAGCCTGATGTATTGGCGTCTGTACAAAAGTTACATTTGTATGTTCAATGTGGTAACTTTGCATGCTAATGTAACAATATCTTAGAAACAGCCAATATTATTCAATGAAGAAAGTGTGAATCACATATAAGTGCTAATTTATGCTTCTCACATAAACATACAAAATAAACGAATTTAAAATATTACCATGCAAGTCGTGAATGTTCTGTAGTAAACAAATTAAAGTTACCTACTTATATTCGTATAAGATTTTTATTTTTAGAAAGCTTTTCATTTTGTTAAACGTACAAACTTTTGTAACTGCATTTATGGGGTTTTAAACCGAATCTAACTTTTACTTGATTTTACCTTTGAATGAATGTATGAAAGTGGATGGCTTTAAGAATAGGGGAAGACCAAAGAAACGATGGATGGACTGTGTGAATGATAATATGGTGAGAAAAGGGTACTACCGAGATGACGCCTAATAGAGCTCGACCCCAAATAAACTGGAATAAGGGCAGATGAACGATGACTTGATTTTACCTTTTAATTACTCAATCTGAGCTTTGAATTTTGTTTACTTTTATTGGACATCCATCATCTGCCTAGCCTTTTCCCAACTATGTTGGGGTCGGTTTCCAGTCTAACCGGATCCAGCTGAATACCAGTATTTTACATGGAGCGACTGCCTATCTGACCTCCACAACCTAGTAACTGGGTAATACGATACCGCTTTGTAAGACTGGTTAAAGACCTTCGGGCTTCTGACTACCCGTAACGACTGTCAAAGATCCACGAATGACAGCCGGGCCCAACGGTTTAACGTGCTTTCCGAGGCATGGAGGGACCTCGGTATGTAAAGATGGTCACCCATCCACAGACCAACCGCGGCAAGCGTAGCTTAACCTGATCGATCGACCTGTGCGGCTGTTATTATTTAGCCACAGGCCCCTCATCCATGTTCCTATTTAATAAAACCGCCAGTTTTAAAAGTTTCCTTCTTACATTTTCTGCTTTTAAACAGCATCTGTCGTGAAAATGTGCAAATTATGTCATATTATGACAAAAAAAATATGGTCGCATTGTCAGTTACATCAAATAGAGCCCTGAAAAGTTGCAAAACAGAACAATAAAATAGATCCCAGAAGTTTATATTGCCGTTCTACCAGATTTTAGGCACAATTTCCTATATTCTTGTGAAATATCACAAGAAAGACGAAAAAGGAACATTTAAAACGCCACCGTTGTCTTACTGCCCAAAAAAGCGCTTTGAAAGTCATTTAGAGGTCGATTTGGAACGAAGTCACTCATTGTACGAATTTTTCGATATGCTGAACAGGAAAGGATCGGGGCCTACGTGCCTTCTGTCATATATTACTCACTGGAAGGTATCAAACGCACCTCAATAATAGATTTGACTCGCGCTTTTTGACAGCTGTCAAACATTTCATAATATGCAATGGCACATTCTCCGTGCCTCAGAAAGCACGTTAAATAAACCGTTGATCCCGGCTGTCATTCGAAGATCTTTGACAATTGACAGTCGGGATCGGTAGCAGGAACATCGACGCGCAAACTTTAACTATAAATTCAGCACATAATAACGTAAAAATTTTTCGTGGGTTATCAAAAAAAATCTGTTTCCTAGACAATTACAATACCTACGACGCAGGGGAGTTCAGAATCATGTACGAAATCCATAGCAAAAGGTTGCGCGTCGATGTCCCCTGCCACCGCAGGACACGCCCTGAGCGGCGGGAGTCGACAGCCGATTCCCGGCCACCGTAAGCGCGGGCTTGCGGACGGCGAACAATGGGTAGCTCGCCGTCCGGTAAGGACCAGGCCCGGGTCGACGGCGCGTTTGTTCCTCAAAGAGATGTCAGCACTAACTGACGGCGTCCGCTAGGGCCGATGCCTGCCAGGGTCGCGGGTAGTTCGAGAGAGATACCGTGGCCCCTGGCACAGGCAACTGAAGGAACACGGGTGGGTTTTAATCAGTAAAAGTCTGACACGCTCCGCCCAGTGCGGGAGAAGTCATTTCATAAATTCCCACCCAAAAAAAAAATGTCCCCTGCCACCCCATTTGTGAAGGTAAATTAATATACTTTGCGTAATGTTTCAAGCGCTGATCAGAGCAATGACATCATATCGTGTGTATAAAGTAATTTTTATATTGAATGATTACTTTAGTTATTAACTATGTAATGGATGTGTACACTACGTACACTTTATATTGCGTCTGGGGATATTTTTAATGTATTTTTCTTGCTATCTCTCTTTGACTGATGGGCTGAATTGAAAGGACTGAACAAGGGAGATTATTTAATATGCATATTATTTTTTATTTTATTCGAAGACATGTGACATCCGGCAACCCGCACTGGGCCCGATCCACTCCCTCTCACAAATAGGGAGCCTCTGTCCCATCAGCGGGGACATTATAGGCTGATTATTTTATTTAAATACAAAGGTAAGCAGGAATCAGTTTAGTAAAACTTGTATATAAGCTTATTTTTTCAGACCAGCCATATTCATTGCATCAGTCTCGCTTACTGGAAGATGGAACTTTTTGAAAAGTAAATTCTGCCTAGTTTTGACAAGAGAGACAGTAGCAAAAAGTTTGTCAAACACTATGATGTCAAAAACAATAACTTCGATTTTATTTACACCATCTTTAATTTACTCATTCATCATCTGCCTAGCCTTTTCCCAATTATTTTGGAGTCGGTTTCCAGTCTAATTGGATGCAGCTGAATACCATTTTAGATGGAGCGACTGCCTATCTGACCTCCATAACCCAGTTACTGGGTAATACGATACCCCTTGGTAAGACTGGTTGTCAGACTTTCGTGCTTCTGACTACCCGTAACGACTGTCAAAGATCCACGAATGACAGCCGGCAGCCGGGACCAATCGCCAACGAAAAATCGCAGTTCAAAATTCAAATCTAAAACTGTAAATTGCTGACTGCGTAAAGCAGGAAAGAATTTCAAATTAACCGAAGTGAATGAGAATTACAAATTTTGAACTAAATTCGGTTCGTTCGTTGAACTAGGACCATAGAGGATATTTTACGTCTGTCAACTCCTTAGTTTTAAAAAGAAAATGTGTGAAAAGGAGAATCTAGATTTTACCAGAAAGTAAACAATGAAGAATAACATTAACAGACAGCTCAATTCTCTCAGTATCTACTATCTATGCTGTGGGTTCGTTTTCCACTGGAAACACGTTAAGGTACTTACTTTCTTAAATTATGACTTAAACATAGATTTCCAGCGGGGTAATTATGTAAGTAGATATGGCTTTCATCATTGCGTTATTAACATTGTTGAGTAGACAAATTCTTCGAACATTAGCAATGTATTAGCAACATCATTAAGATTGGTGCTGCCAAATGACCCAAAACACAGAAAAAAATCGAAATATCCTTTAAAAAAAACAAGCAAAAAAAATACAGTTCCTCATTCGAAATTCAAATTGTCGTGACCATAGACTAATTCACCCCCTACCAACCTATCCGTGGTTCAACGTCACGGCTGGGGTCAATAAGTTCACACAGTTCGCAGGTCAATAAACGACCCAAGTGACACACTATTTGAAATTCTCGTGTTCGAATTCTGTAGTCGTTTTTTTTTCTGAATATTTACGGGACTAAGATTGTTCTTTTTTTAAAATTGGCTGTAGCATTTTATTGTGTGTATTGCTAATGAGGATTTCATGACGGAAAAACCCAATAACACTGCACGAACTAGGAATTGAGCCCGAGACCGCTCAGCAGCCGTGCTAGCGGACACTAGATCAACGAAACAGTCATGTGTGCTCATCTTCGTAATACTTTATTCATAACACATTTTATTAGGCAGTTCCGTATTTAAGGCATGTTCCGTTCAGAAATATGAAGCTAGAAAAATGAAGTTCCTGAAAAGTTGCAGAGGTTCACTGAGTAATAATTTTTTAGGAGCAATAATACCAATAATACGCAATAATATTTTTAAAGCACTTCTATAATATTGATATAGTGACAGTGTTCTGTCTGTGTTGCTATGCCAAGCGGTATCTTATTAAACCACGCGACAAAATTGCAAAAAAATACTTTGATAAAAATTGATAAACTTTGTATCATGTATGTCCTGCCTTAGGAACAGAACCCTGGTGTGTCCAACCCAAATATTTGCCACAGATTTTATTTTGACTCAACTTTCAACGCAGTCAGTCCTCTTGGGTCAAATTTTGGGCCAATTATAAATTTTGAAAAAAGAATACGCAAAGCGGACGTCCTGCTATCTGCCAATCCCGGTCGAAGGAACATCAATCTGTTTAACAAATCGCCAATCGATATCGCGCCGCGTTATCGCTACGTTTGGCGGTTCGTCGCTCGGGCAACGAACTCCGAAAATTCGCGAGTTCATTGCCTCGTCTAGCTTCGGCCTAACGTTCTACGTTTGAATCGCGATGCATTCGCCAACTCTATTGGTCGGAATTTGAAATTTTTGTTCGGCGTTTCGAATTTGGATTTCGAATTTGAGTGGAAGTTTGGAAGTTGATTTTTAACGGTTTTCTGTGAAGTTTGTGTTTAGTTTCAATTATTTATTTCCTATTTCGTACATGTTTTGTCTTAGCGATACGTAAATGTACCTTATCTAAAATTTTGACCCATGAACGAGCTTGTCAACAAGGGTTTCTTTGTCAAAAAAACAACACCCATTATGAAACAGACCTTGCTACATATAGATAAAATGGTAGGCATGTTGAATTCTAGTTCAGCAGACATGCACACCAATCAAACTAAACCTTTATCAGTACATCTGCAGACTTCCTTTATCTAAATTTTCAAAACAACAATAACTCAATTGAGGCCGTAGACAAGAAATAATATTTTAATCTTACGCTGCAGACTTCAGATACCAACTAAAAGAAAAGAAAAAAAAAAACCTAAACTAACATTGAAAATACAAACAATTTTAACCCGGTTTTTCGTAATTCGAACGTTATGAATGTGATAGTCATTATGAATTATCAAACGTGGCGGGCGTTCTGCGTAACTTTTCGTAAAAGGAACGAATTTCTTTTTTTTTTTGTTGAAAAGACTAGGTTTTTTTTATCTAACTATTTATCTGATAAAATCGACAGATTAAAGATGGCGACCTTTCTTAATTCTAGAGTTTTTTTTTTTTAAATTAAATAAGGAAGCGAAGACTTTCTGTTGAGATAAAACAAAATACACCGAGTTTATAGTTGATGAATGTCTAAATGATAAACCTCTATCATTCTGGTGATAGATAATTAATATCACAATGAAAAAAAAAACGGTTTCATCATGGAACATTGCCAAAATCCGTCAGTGAACTGCGATAGATTGACTTGAATGATTGATTGATTGAGCAATTTTGAAACAGATTTTCCTCCAAAACATACAGTTTGAAAAACTAGGTTTATGTAACACATTTCCATAGACATGTATATGTATTTACACTATGGATCGTATAAAAAACGGCCTCTATAAACATTTCACGCGCTGCTAAAATTTTTAGACTAATTAAATTTCAGCCAGTTCTTTGTTAATCTAGCTGATGCATTTCTTTCTCAGACCAATGGGAAGTTTTTTTTTTATTTTGGTTAGAAATAAACGCAGAATATGTCCAGTGCGTCCCTCTCTTTGTGTAAAAAAAAAAAGGTTGTGTGCGAAAATAAAAAGTGGGTACTGGCGAGTACATCAATGCTTAGCTTATTAGCTGGTGCTGTGAAATTGTTTATGGTAAAAAAAAACTTGGCAGTCAGCATCTTTCGTAGCGGGTGTGAAGACTGGCCCAGTCTGCACCCCACCGTACGGCTTCTCTTGAGTATTGTCGTACTCGTAGAAGTCACGAAGGCTCTACAATTTGGTTTATAGTTAATACTAGTTTGAAATAAGTCATTTATTTTTATGTGACGACCGTTTTCTCACAAATAATTTAAACTATAAACTATCTTCAAGCGAAACCATGCCGGTTCTTGGATTCAGCCGTTAGATATTGCCAAATCAACATTCTTTTATCAATGTTCCTCTGAACCAAAGGACCTGCCATCTAATCTCTACGCAATCCTTGATTGACTGGTAGAGAATACCTAAGGCTTTAAGGCCGCCTTTGTACCTTTTTTTTTGTGTGCGAAGAGTTTAATCAAATCGCAGTGCATTATGTATGTACTAATAATAAAGCTGAATGTTATAGGCTTTTTAACACAACGTTGCGCTTCTTACACACAACTAGCGTTGTGTGTAAGAAGAAATAAAATAAAAAAGAAAGCAAGCTAAGCAAAAACGAAGTAATAGCTCGGGTAGGCGATGCGATGCGACGGGGTGGGTCGGCGGAGCAAGAAATTTCACGCGGCTAAAGTCGCGGGCACAAGCTATAGTTATTTAATGAGCTTATTAAACATGACTGAACAAATGTTTTAAAAAAAAATGTCTTTGATTTGACCAAAAAAGAGTGTCCTATTTCATTCTCAGTTGCCAAACGGACATCACGTTAAACGTCCTAGAACAAGATGAAAGGATGATATAATATCAAGATTATAATAGCTAGTTACTGCTATCTGTATAGCAAAGCTTTATACTGTGAAAATCAGGTTTCTTCCTGGACTGCGGAGGTCAGGCGGCAGTTGCTCTCAGTAAAACCTGTAAGGCTGTATGCGCCATGCCAGTAAGTACTGGCTCAAGAAGAAAAAAAGATTGGAATTTAACGTCAAAAAATAGAATGGTCTTTTCGGTTTTTGAATGAGCGGTGGTTACGTCACAATTTTCAAAACTGGAATTTTTTTTTTCTGCGAAAAAATGGCTGACTGCGTTCACTACGCATGTCTTAAAACTTTTCCATAACTTTTTTTTTAATGTCACCCTGCCTATCCTGCCCAGATTAAAAGAGATAACACAGCAACACATCTCCTTGACAACAGACCTCCTTGCCAATACACCCATACTCGAAAAAAGATCGAAAAAATCACAAAAATGCGACCGGGAAGTCACTACAGGGCGATAAGACCGGCCGGTTCCTTGCCTGCCCACGTGGTGGGTCAACGCCTGCCCCACTGCGCAGGCGGGTCGCTGAACCGAACGCGCCTCACGCACACAAACACACACACATTTTCATACTCATCGCGAACACACACGGGATTCTCCAGCGTGTTTACGCGAGCATCTCACTCACACACACAAATTCTGTAGTTATGAACTTATACGCGCGTAAACTCACGCGCACATTCATGATATGGGCGTCAACGGACAGGTGACTAATTGTATGTACCTTGTTTCAAAGCCTTTTTTTACGGTAGAGTAAGGTTGGCAGTTGTTTTGAATGATCATCTTGGATCGTTGAAAAAAGTTTGGCTTCCGGGTTTGTGCAAAAAAAAAATTGGCACTGAAATGTTAGAGAGGGAAGAAATTATACTGCTATCCCTTACCTCTGTCACGACTAATGAAATCTCAAAATTAATAAATCCTTACAAAAGAATCTGGAAGTACAAGAAGCAATATAAAGAATTTTAATAAAAAAACAAACAAAAATAAAGAATTTTCGCTCCTAGCAACCTTATCTTAAGGTGGAAAACCTCAGACAGACATTATTTTGGTGCGCAATATGTCCTTCAACTAATGACATCACTCATTCTAAATTTAAAAACGCTTCATTAAAACGGGCTAACAGAAAATAGGTGTTTTCCACTGAAGGTCGGAACGAATCACCGCACTGTTTGGTGATTATTTCATCACCACTGCTCTCAAAACGGTGAATGAGAATTAAAAGATCGAAGACATTCTAAAACCCGCAATGGGCCCGCGTGGTGAATTATGCCCCACTCCCTCTCACCGAGAGTAAGCCAGCAGTGGGAACGATACGTATAAGCCAATACGACAGATGACACAAGGTTCTACTTCTAAATCCAATTATAATATAAGCACTAGGATACTGCAAAAAACAAAACTGAATCATCTTCCAAAGTTATTTTCTATGTCATCTATGAGATCATTACAGTAATATAACTGTGATCGATTAGAAACGAATTTTTGATCGATCGATCGACAAAAACATACACAAACTTTATGATTGAACGTGGTTTCCTCCCACATACGAGAAGTAAACACAGTATCAGAGAAATGAAGAAAATATATTTTGTAGTTTTTCTATAGCAAACATTTACATTTTGGGTTAAAAAAGCCACCACACACGGTCTCAACCTCGGAGGCGGAACGGAGGTCTATAAAACGCAAAATCAAAAATCAAAATATTTTACTTCGCATAAACCTACATGGGCACTTATGAAACGTCCGAAGCCGAAGAAGAGCCGGCAAGAAACTTCACGGTTACTCTTTTAAAGGCGAAAATGCCAGAAAACTAGTGCCTGAGGCTGGTTTTCAACTGGACTTGATTGAAAAGGGGAAAGAATCTGTCAGATTCCGTATGACAGCTGTAGTCAAAGTTCAATGCCCTGACACTATTCACCTGTTCTAATAATGACAAAATCCTTACAGAAGTTGCGTCGTTGGTTGAAATAGCCTTTTGGAAAGGCTCATATTCAGCATTAATCATTTCCGATTTAAATTATAATTTATGTGAATCACAATCTCAGGTATTTCGAAGGTTTTTTTTTTCTACGAAAAGAATTTGTTGATAGTACGGAAAATTTAAATTAACAACTCGGTCAATACCCTTTTCAGTTTCGCAATATGGCTCATAACTGGCGTAATTTGTATCTACTAAGTATACCCACATCTGCCTACCCCCTCAGCAGAACATACAGGCGTGATGTTGTGTATGTCCAAGGTTAATATTTTTAACCGACTTCAAAAAAAAGGAGGAGGTTCTCAATTCGGTTGAATATTTTTTTTTATGTTTGTTACCTCAGAACTCCGTTATTTATAAGCCGATTTGCAAAATTATTTGAAAGGATATACTTTCAGATTGGTCCCATTGAAATTTTAAATCAAAACTACTAGTAAAAATTAAAAAAAAAAATTTTGGACAATCTTAAACGACATGTGCGGTAATTGTAAATCGATTTAAACATTTTTTTTTTATTGATAGGGTAGGGTAGGTCGCATGCTACCATAGCTTATAAGTATGTTAGTGCAGCGGCATGCGACGACAGGAAGGTTCTTGTTTCATCCTTTTCAGTAGTCGTGTTTTAGTTTTTAAACTCATTTTTTGTTTAATTATTTTGAGGCTTATTACAGTAATATTTATATTTTTGAAATGTGCTAATTAAACCCTTTCATTTGATACCCAACAAGGCGCCATCCCAACATATTTATTTCAAAATTAATTACTTTATGTCCTCTAAAGGGCGCCATATTGAATTTAGTGTGACAAGACGCTTCTAACGATACCTCATTTGTCTAATTATTATAATTACTTTCGAAGTTATGAGGGAACAGATGAACATACATACATACCGGTTAAAATCCTACTTCAAAATGTTAGTTAAAATCGGGTCGAATCTTGGTCGGGTAAAAAGTCCTCCATTTCGTACAATTTCGGTCAATTTACTCTTTCAACGGCCTCCACTGACACATTAGGTGCCTGCATTAAGTTTATAGGGGTCTGTTACCTATCCGAGGTCATTACCCCAAGAGGGCATTCCCTCTGAGGGTGGTAGGCCTCAAACAAAAACATGACGAGAGAGTATTGAACTAAGCAGTACCTAATGATGGATGGGTAACGCCTTTTCCCGTTTGGAGTGGTTTTTGGGTTTAGTGAAAGGGTAGTTGGATAAACGAGTATGAGGGATGTGGGTTTCAGTAAAGATAAATTGATTTAGGTCCTTTTTTGTAGGAAAAACAACTAAGTTGTAAGTTGATAAGAACATAATCCTAGTAATATTATAAATGTGAAAGTTTGTGAAGATGTTTGGACGTTTGTTACTCAATCACGCGTAAACCGTTGAACGGATTTGGATGAAATTTGGCACACAGAAAGTTTATAACTAGGATTAACACTACTACTACTGTCGTTTACTTTTTACCTCGATATTCCCACGTTATCGAAACTAAAGCGGGTGAAACGCAGGGCGTTGCTAGTAATAATATATTGTTAATTGCGGATTACAAATACAAGTACACATAATCCATATAATGTTAGTAACAATGACTTAAAAACTAACTAAGTAAACTTTTAAAAAGTAATACTACTTAAAAAGACGTGGCCTAACATCCAATGGCACGTGCCTCCGTACCCAGTGCCTTATAAAGGGACTGTCCACTTTGTCTTTTGTGTGTTTTTTATATTTTATTTATCCTTTTGATAGATTCTTATTTTGTAATTGTGAAGACTTTGTAGGCCTTGTAGGCTTTAGATCTGTAGACCATTTTTTATTTTATCAAGTACCTGGTACTTGTTGACAGGCCTACGCTGTCCTCCCATACCTACTGTAATTTGAAAACATTGTAAAAGCCAATTATTTTTATAAGCCAATTAATTTCATACAAATCGGTCCAGCCGTTTCGGAGGAGTTTGTTAACAAACATCGCGACACGAGATTTTTGTATAATAGTGTAATTTTCAGAATTTCAACTTCATCTCAATGTCAGCGAAAGTGCTAATAATGTTTTTAAGATGTTGAATATGACAAGTCTAAAAAATTGGCGGCATCCTCTCCTCATTTAAACTGTAGAGATCATCAGCATACTAATTGCGTAACACACTATCAATCAAAATTTTGAATGATATTGCTAATCCATTGCTTCATATGTATGAAAAATATATCTGCTCAACAACGTAAATAACGCAATGAATGCTGTTGAACTGTCAAAATGAAACCCATTGCTACTGATAGTTTGTTACGCAATTACCTCACAGGAAAAATCGCCTGCTCAAGTGTGTTAATTAAGTGATTACCGATGAAATGACGTTTTCATGAAAAAAATTACTGAAAATGTAACATGATTATCGTGATATTCTAACTTACCACACACAATCAGCAAATTGTCTTCCCACTGTTGGGATACAGACTTTCTCTCGATGAGAGGGAGTGGGCCATAATACACCACGCAGCCCAGTGCGGGTTGGTTTGTAACTAGCATAGCTAACATATCTAACTTACCATTACTTCAATAATATTATCTGTACCTACCTACTTTACCTACACCAGTATAGTAAATACTGGCCTAAAATAATTTTATAGTAAAAACAAAAGTGCAATAAACCCTCAAAAAAAAAAATACTGTCTCCCATACTCTATTCTTAAAACGAAACAAAATAGAATCATACATTAGAGTACTATTTAAAATTGACATAGATTCGGCTAAACTCGGCTTTTTTCGGCGGTCGACGGCCGTGCAATGAACTTTCCTGGGTAGTACTGACCTATACCTACCTAGAGATTGCTCCGTAGAGAGTTCATCCTATTGAAATGATATCATATATCAATACTAGCGTGAACATGTCTTGGACTAAGGCATTTCCAGTGACCGGGAAATAAAAGAAAGAGCTATTTTTATCTATGACAAGGCTATGTGTCAGGCCATCTGATTGAAAGTGGTAGTTCGAGGAACCAAAGAGGTTGCAAACGTTGGCCATTGCAAATACAATTCAATTCTCTGATCTGTCTCAATCTGTCAAAAATGCCTATAATTTCCCTAATTGTTGACAAGTTTTTTTTGTTGCTGAGATGAGATTGCGACTAGATTTTGAACGTTTTTAATTACAAGAATTGGTCTTCTTGTAATTTTATCAGCATCTATACACTTCAAACCGGGACGCTGCAATGCTTGCCAGTTACCATTTAGCCTCTTAACAGCATTTTGAAATTTGAATAGTGTTAAGAATGTTAGTAAGTATAAAAATAGGTCTTTAAAAAAAAAAACTAATGAATTCGCTTTCGAAATGTGTGCCAATCACTTGATAGACGTTCCATCTTTAAACTCTTCGAAGTGAACTTTAAAGTTTTAAAGAACTACCAACCTACAGATAGATACTTACTCTATATCTATGTAGGAACCAACCTAACAAATCATATTTAACTCTGCTCTATTGACTCTACTCCATATTGTTGCCTCTAACACCCCACTTTACTAAAATCGTGTGAAACTGTGAACCAATGACCGTTAGGTTAACGTACGGTGTCAACGGACGACCTTCGTAGTTTGGCCTTGGTGTGGGTTCGAATCCCTGTGACATCACAAGGGGTGAACGTATGGCTTGAACCCGGACGATTCAAATTTTAGAGTTCATGACTTTGTATGTGGGGGTAAAAGATATGTAAGTATTATAAGTCTATGGGGGTGTTTTAAAATAGCCTCTATAATATCGGGTAACTGAAGTTCCTCTGATTGGACAATCAACCTTGCTGACTGACTGACGGTCAAATTCTAAAACTCAGTTTAGCATGAAACTTAACGGCTACTTAAAATTGAGCAGCGTTTAAGAATTTGCCTTCACGAAGTTCAATCAACTCTGAACAAAACTTCTAGAATTTGTTTCGCTATGACTGTCTTCGCGATACACGTCATTTTGCGCAATACAACTTCTATTAGGCATCGTGTTTCAGGAAAACATGTTAAAATGACACGGCTTCTGTCATACAGAGATACAAATTTAACTTTGCGGTTCACAGTGGCGCTGTTTGTCAAGGGCTTATGACAGAAATATGTCAACTTCTATAGATTTGAAATTAGTTCCATATTTTGCCGCTTGCACTAAGGTGGAAATGCGTAATATTATGTGTAGACGTAAGTCAACACTGTTTTTAGCCAGGCTAGGTTTATCGTTGTATGAAAACAATGATGGCAAAACAGTACATAGTCAAAATTGGCAAAATACACTGAAAAAACAGAAGTATATTGTGCAAAGTTCATTTGGATTCTCACTCAATTTGAAAGCGAATTCATTTGTTTTTTTTTTTTTAATTCTGTCTCTGGAATCCATTACTGATTAGACATAAGAAAAAAATATTCTGTCAATGACAGACAGAACTATTTAGTCTCTGGTCTGCATTTCATATTAAGGTGTGTCATAGAAAATATGTTTTTTTTAAGGTCAATGACTTAATAAGGTATTACGCCATGTTGTGACATAATGCTAACTCACACTTATCTGTTTGTACATTTTATTTTGATTTTTTTCGACTATCACTTGCTGATAAGAAATTATTTGTTTGATATTATTTATTTGGCATTTCTTCAAGTTGGTAAATATTTTTTCAGATAGAAATATCGATTTCAATATTATCTAAGAAATTATTACAGAAGATATTCATGATTTTTTTTCTGGAATGTTTAATAAAAATAGATAAATTGTCAAAAACTGAACTTAAATAGAATATTTTAGCAAATACTTAGCATAATTGCAAGACCAAAGAAACCATGGATGGACATGAACATTAGTTTGCCAAAATATTAACAGATTTCTAATTATATGAGTTGAAATGTTGATATTAATAATTCAAATTTGAATAGATTTTGAAAACCGAAATTAGAATGTGCTTGATAAATATTTCAGAAATGAGGTAAAAAAAAAGAAAAATTATTTGGCTAGATTGAATCATAAAATAAGTATTAGTTGAATAATGAAAAATAAAATAACACAAACCAACAAATCTTATTATTAATAGTTAGAGATTAAAAGGATCTGCATCATCAAAATAAACTCTCAAACACGCATAAATCTTCCAAAAAAACACATTTTTTTCATCACACATTTTCACAAATCCTGATCTCTTAAGCTGCTGAACCGACATCCGTGAAACTTTCGCTGTTTCTAGAGCAATGTATCATTACGCCAAGTTATTAGGGAACCGGGCTACGTAATATATGAATGACAAGATCGTTGTTACACAATAGTTTAATTAATGAGTCTTTATGAGTCAGAAGCCGAAGCCCTGTGGGTCAGTCAAAAATATTTGATCGGAAAAAATGTGCGTAGGAATTGTAATTTTTTTTGGGGTCAGTTTTATGAAAATAAATATAAATGCTGTGGAAATGCGTTCCTTGCGAAGCATGTGAGGGGTGAATATGAACGATAGGGTGAGGTATGATAACGTATGCGAGGCAAAAGGAGTCACAACCCTCAGTTACTGAGTAACACGATACCCCTTTATAAGACTGATTTTCGAATTTTCGCTGGGCGCACATTTAGGAATTTCTTCTCGTGGAAACCATTTTAATACCTAACTGTACTTACTATAACTATATCTATGATATCACGTTAAGGTCTAAAGGTCAAACCTCATTGTTAGATCGATCGCCCATAGACAATGTACACGGACATGTCATGACGTCACGGTTCCATTATGTCCGTGATCCAGCAATCTGTTTGGGATTAATGACAGTTAAGTCGGCCATTTTGGATCTGCTATTAGAGAGTTCTTTAATTAAATAGTAGAAATTAATAGTTAAGGATGGAAGAAAAATACATGTTGCGCCAACCCAAATATAAGGGCAGGAGAACGAAAGAAAAGAAAGAAAGAAAATACATTTATTTAGCACAGACTAAAAGTCACAATACACCAGATAGATACAGACATCAGATAAAAATAAACAAAAAAAATCAAATGGATGATGATAATGGTACAGAGGCCAGCACATCAAGCTACCCCAATCTGTCAGATTTTCCCAATTGAATATGAACCTTATTCCTTTGTGCTAAAGTTGAAAATCTATCAAAGAAATTTGACAGATTGGGGTAGGTTGACCTGCTGGCGTCTGTACTTGAAAATATTAGTTTGGTTCTAATATGAATAAGAATATTTTGGTTTGCAGAAAATTCAAATTTTGTTGTTTTTTGAATGGGTGATCAAAGCCTTACTACTTATTTATTTATCGACAAGAGTCAGCTTAGTAGCCTATTTGGTTTTAGTGGTCGTAAATGCGACTACTGATTATTGGGTCGTGGGTTCGATTGCGCGTCAGGCAAAGTGTTATTGAGATGTTCCATCCGAAATTTCTCCGGTGCGCCTCGGAGTCTGTATCCGTTCTGGTTTATGGAAATAGGTTCGCCCTCTGTGGGACCTAAACATAATTGGTGAAAAAAAAGGATTTACTATAGTTTCAAATCTGCCTTCGGGAATACAGGCATGACATTATATTAGTTTATGAATAACAAATAGTTTATAAACTAACATACTACATCTTAGGCCCAGACAGAGTGATTCGTCAGTTTTCAGCGCGTCGACGGCCGAAGCGGGTTGAATGACCCCTATTTTGGTAGCCAGACCAAAATATTTTGCTTTTATATTACATCTTATGTCACTGCTTACCCTTTTACTAAGGAAAGGTTATAAGAGGGGACTCGGGAGTCCGAAAAATTACTCAGTTTTTGGCAACTAAAAAGCCTATAATATAATTCTATAATATCTACTTTCGGGGTTAAAAATACTTTGAAAACGTGAAGTTTTATCCTGAAAAAGAACAAAAATGTACTTTTCTCTTTATTTCATCACAAACATTCCAGTTTATATTGTATATTACTAACATCGGTAAAGGAAAAACATCGTGAAGAAACCTGGACTTACAGTTAATCATCTGCCTAGCCTTTTCTCAACTATGTTGAGGTCGGCTTCCAGTCTAACCAGATGCATCTGAATACCAGTGTTTTACATGGAGCGACTGCCTATCTGACCTCCACAACCCAGTTACTGAGTAATACAATACCCCTTGGTAAGACTGGTTATCAGACTTTCGGGCTTCTGACTACCCGTAACGACTGTCAAAGATCCACGAATGACAGCCGGGGCCAACGGCTTAACGTGCTTTCCGAGGCACGGAGGGGTCTCGATATGTAAAGATGGTCACCCATCCACAGACCAACCGCTGCAAGCGTAGCTTAACCAATGGCCCCGACTTACGAGTTGTAAGGTCGTGGGTTCCAACCCAGCCAGGCGCTTTACTTTGTGTAAATAATTTCATCACCACTGCTCTCAAAACGGTGAAGGAAAACATCGTGAGGAAACCGGCATGTCCTAGAACCGAAAATATGTGACATCTATTAACACGCACTGAGCTCGCGTGGTGGATTACGGCCCACTTCCCGAGGAGGCCTGTCTCCCCGCAGCGGGAACATGATAGGCTGATTATGCTGAGAAATTAATAGAGTGGTATTATTATTAGTCCTAACACCATTTTAGACCCACAAAAATTCCATCACGTTTTTATAACCTATGTCAACAACAACGGTTGAAACTGACAGCATTATTTAATTTGACCGGTTAATTCGCGCATTCAACCTGCCCCGGTACGTTGACCTGGCAAAGTTGATAACTCAGGTCGGTTTAGGAAAGTCCTCAATTTTATTGTTTTGAGTTTTTGAGGGACTGTTGTAACAGGATTATGTTTTTGAAGGTTGGTTTTGTGGGTGTGGTGTACGGATGTATTATATACTAGCTGCGCCCCGCGGTTTCACCAGCGTAAGTTTCGATCCTGTGGGAATATCGGGATAAAAACTATCCTATGTGTTATTCTGATGTATAAACTATATTACTGTAAAGTTTGATCAAAATTCGTTCAGTAATTTTTGCGTGAAAGAGTAACAAACATCCATCCATCCATCCTCACAAACTTTCGCATTTATAATATTAGTAGGATCTATTGTTTTTAGAATATTTGGTGTTACTGCTGATCTTTTGAACGGCAGAAAATCCCTATTTTACTTTTGTATCACCTCGGAATTGAACCGATTACCTTGGATTAGTCACGAAAATCGTTTCTTGGGCAGAATGCGAAATTACTATTTTACTATGATAAAATAAGCAGTAAATAAAAATGAAAAAACATTGATCTGAACTGCTTTAAACAGTTCCATATGAGCCTACCGTTCATAACAGTATTTTTTACTTATACGAAAACAGTTAAAGCCTCAGGAAAAATGTTACCGTCATGACAGTAAACTTTAACGTTTTTTCAGTAAATGGTATATAATTATGTTCAATCATTAAACGTTACTGTTTTGTCTTCTATTGTTGTACAAACATTTCTTCTTACTGCGTAAGGTCAGTAAGTCTCAATGAAATCACTTTAATGTGGTCTAGTAAGAAATTATTTTTTTCTGTGTAATAACGCAATATCATCAATTCCTCATTATTCTCCAGACACTGTTATCATCCCAATTCATATGGAGTCAGCGCAAAGTGTCTTTTTCTTCCATGCTTCTTTATTACTCTCGGTAGACACTCCATTTCTAGCCATAACGACAGATAAACTGAGGTGTGATAGCAGATACTCGTCAAAGACTTGATTAGTGCTTTCAGAATCTGACAGTCAGTTGAGTGCCAAAGCATTTTCTTCTTTTAAATGAAACCAAGACCAATAATTCTCAATAGGAAAAACATAAGCCTGATTTGATATAAAAAAAAAACAAGAGACGATCTTTATGATTCCATTTTTTTTTTCGAAAACTCTTTGCAACGTCACTTTGTACAAATATTTGGAAAAAGAATTTTAATTAAATTTAAAAAGACTGCCATGCGCCTTGTTTTCTCATAAGGATTCGGTTCCAGTACTCTCGTTTCTAGGCTTACATTACCCAAATACAGTGTCGTTGACCCCTGAACAAATTCTTTGTAGTGTTTCAACCTGCGTTGTTTTTCCTCCTAATTTACTGATGGAAATGTATTGATAAAATTGATGATAGTGGATACATTAAAAATAATATTCAAGTCATTCAAAAAGTTTATTTTATACGAAAATTGTTCAATGAAACGTGTGATTTCGTTACTTATTGGAGGAAACACAACATTAACAAAACATTAGATATATTATTAGAATTGGTCTCCAGTTTTATTTTTAAAGACATGACATGTGCCAAAAATATTGTGTTTAAGTACACGAATCAACTCATAATAAAAAATTTAAAAAATTATAATATTATTAATATTTTATAATAAGAATAACATTATGTTCAATCACATTCGTGTAATTTAAAACAAACCTTCACGCTTTAGCCCCAAAAAACACAAGCAGATGTTTAAAAAACACAAAAATTAACAAAACTCATTAAAAAATACATCCTTTATAATTAAAATTACACAAAACCTACTAAAAAAAAATAGCCTACACTGTCCTGCCCCCAAAAAATCCTAAAATCAACTGCCCAGGCTAGTGAAAACGGTACAAACCATACAAACAAAAAAAAATAGCAAAGTAAGTACACCGACGAACTCGAGCGTCGAACTTTCGGTCGTTCAATGAACCCAAGAATTTTGGCAGTTCATCGACCCGGTCGCTGCCCGCTTATAAATAATGTTAGAGCGAGACAGCGATACTTGACATCTTACGTCAGCTGATAGTGTGGCTAATCATCGCGTGACGTCATCGGCTGGGCTGCGTTCGAATTTGGAAGTTTGTTTTGAATTTAGAATCGTTTATCTGTGATGAAGGTTAGGTTAGTTGGTTTTGGTTCAATGCGGAAGTTGGTGTTTTGTTTTTATTTGCGATTTAAATTATGTGGTTTTAATTTTAGTCAAAAGTAATGGTTTTATGAGCTGTAGTAGGATATAATATTTTACCTTGTATTAATAAAAGGTAAACAGATTCAAATATATAATTTAAAAAAGGAACTGTTATCAATCCATCTTAGGTAAAAGCTATCGAAAAAAATATAGGCAAACTCCTGTTGAAATTAATTATTTTGAATTTTTCCACATCTATTAAAAACACATTAATATGTACCACATCCACCTGTAATGTCAAATTATAATACAAATTAAATATAACATTTGCCACGAATCAAAAATAAATAAGTGGGCACGAATGACAATATTTTTTTTTAAATATTGATAAATAATAAAATTGGTAAGTCTTTAAAGAGGTCAGATCTAGGCAATCGCTCCATGTAAAATACTGGTATTCATCTTCAACCGGTTAGACTGGAAGCCGACCCCAATATACTTGGGTAATGGCTAGGAAAATTGATTTGGTAAGTCTTTATGTACTTTGGTATACCATACATCTCCAGGTAGGTAGCAGCTGGATGAGAGAATGCCGAAGATCGAGTTGAATGGCGTGCAATAGATGAGGCCTATATCCAGCAGTAACTGATATGAGAAAAAACTGAAAAGAATGCCATGTGCTAAATTTCATCCTGGATATTTGTATGAAACACAAAGTACACGCTGATGATGCAGGCAAAAGCGGTCAAAAAAAGAATAATGTTAATGTTATTCTTACCTCTGGTCAGCTTCCAGTCTAACCAGATGCAGCTGAGTACCAGTACTTTCCATAGAGAGAAAGAGAATACCTATCTGACCTCCACAACCCAGTTACTGGGTAATACGATACCCCTTAGTATGACTGGTTCTAATACTTTCGGGCTTCTGACGACCCTTAACAACTGCGGGCAAAAGCTACTATAAAATAAATTATTATTTAGAATCATCTGTGGTTGAATCAGGCCGATGACAACGTTATAAAAGGCTTGAGGACAAAACATAGGTAAAACCATAGGCTTCTCTAGTATGTGAGTTGGTAAATACATTATATTTATCTATGAAGCGTCTAGTCAAACCGGGGTCGGTGAACTCAATTAAATGACAAATATTTTTCTATTAGTTATAATTGAAGAATAGTTTTAATAGACAAAGGGACTCAGAGTGGAGTAAATGGGAGGGGGGATTTATTGATTTATTTTCCTCTTAAAAACTATATTCGATTGCCTCTTTGGTCTAGTGATCGCTAGCACGACTACGTCACTGGAGTCTTGAGGTTGATTCCCGTCTCAGTTAAATTGTAATTGGCCTTTTCCATTACGAATTCCATGTGTCCGTAATAGGAATTAGCTTAGAATACGGATTTGTGAAAAACGGTGAAGGAAAACATCGTGAGGAAACCGGCATGTCCTAGATTTTTAAGTCCCAACGACCTAATTTAATGAAAGAATATGTTGAAATTCCGGCCCAAGACAGTTTTTTAAATATTAAAATTATGACATGATACTTAAACGTATTTTTTGGTTTAAATAATCCGCAACTATTTGCACCTATTTTTACATTGGGTCGTATAATACAAAGTGTTAAAAAAATTACCCGTAAAACTTTAAGAGATACTTTAAATTAAACCATCGAACTGGACAACTTTCACTATGGGACCAACTCTGAAATCACGAAAAAAAATCAGCTGTTTCATACATTTTGGTCAAGTTGTTTTTTCGTGATTTCAGAGTTGGTCCCAAAGTGAAATTTGTTCAGTTCGATGGTCTAAAGCACCTCTTTAAGTTTGTCGGGTTAATTTTTAAACACCTTATATAAATTTAGGTTGGGCCTTACGAGGCTAGAACCGAAAATTTGAAGACGCGTTCCATCCGCCAACGCGCACTGGGCCTTCATGGTGGATAACGGCCCACTCCCTCTCACAGAGAAGAAGCCTGTGTCACAGCAGTCGGAACGTTATAGGCTGCTGGATTGTGATGGTGATTACGATGAATTTGTGCCTGGTTATTGTGTAAACGGCAATAAGCTCGTCTCTTTATAAAATACTTCAAAATCACAGGTGAAATGAGTATGCCTATAATTGCGTGTTCCACGCGCGCCTCAAAGAGATGTCAGCACTAACTGACGGGGTCCGCCAGGGCCGATGCCTGCCAGGGCGACCCTGGCAGGCATCGGCCCTGGCGGACCCCGGGTTGTTCGAGTTACCGTGACCTCTGAACAACTAAAGGAACACGGGTGGGTTTTAGTCAGTAAAAATCTGAAACGCCCTGAGCTCCGCCCAGAGCGGGAGCAGTTAATTGATAATTTCCCACCCTCAAAAAAAAAAAATCCTTTACCTTTCGGGTTTTTTTTGAGCTTATATGTTAAAACATAAACCTTCCAGTGAACTTGTCAGTCCACTTGACGCTATAAATTGACACTATTGACAGCTCACTTCACCTAAGTTCACGATGAGAATTTTACAGAAGAGGTCAGCTGGTATTCAGCTACATCTGGTTAGACTGCAAACTGACCCCAACATACATCAGAAAAGGTTTCGCAGATGAAGATTTAGAGTAATTTCTGCCTAGCTACAAGGAAATGTTAAAACCTAAAATTATTCGCAATAAATTCCGTATAAGGATTGACGCCACCCATTATAACGGTAAATAAGGCAAATGTCTTGATAATAATTATTAACAATATTACTCAGAATTGCCAAAAGTATGTCAATGACCTAGAAAAATAAACTCCATGATGATTCTAATTAATATAATTCAATAATATACTTGGAATTGACAATAACGTTAATTTGTAGGTACAGGAAAAGATGGCTTCCTTCCTCCTCGCTTCCTTTCATATGTATCTGCACACACAAAGGCTAAAGTTATAACTCTCCCTTTGGGGTATGAAAGGCGTGATTTTATGTAAAACAAAAAGGTCAACTAGAGTACACCCACTTTTCGGGCTGCTATTGAGGTTTTGATAGAAAACCCACTCTAGCCCACAGTACCTCACACTATCAAAGGTACACTCAAAGGGTAGCCGATCCCTGCAATTCCTAATTCCAGAATTTCCTGATGGCTCAGAACCGCAAATTATGAATCATTTTCATGCACTTTTAAGGTGGTAAGGAAAAATTGAATTTTAAATATGGAACTTATCTTCATAGAGCCGGTTTGTTTTCATTTGGCAATAATTAGACGCAAGGAGTTTGTTCATAATAGAAAGTCTACTTTTTATTTCCAAAGATACACAGAAGAAGTCACAGGGAGAGGCCATTGCGTAGCAGTGAGATGATGCAGGTAAATAGAACAATTTTAAATAAAAGAAAAGAAGAAACAGATGAATTTTAAATAAACAACTGGTTAAAAACAGCGAGGTATTTATTTAAAAACCGCATTTTTTAATGAGGAGCATGAATAAATTAATGCTTTTTGAAGGGGAATACTAAAGTTATAGAGTATATTGGTATTAAAAAGCCCCAAACGCTTATTAAACTTCATAATAGGAATTTGTGAAAAATTACCATCGGTTCGTCATTCTTCCTTAAGGTGGCACTAGTCGATATTTTTTCCATACAAATTTTGGGAGGGCTTGACATTGTACAGTCGCCAGCACATCAAGGTACCCGAAACTGTAAAATTTTCCCGATCAACTTTGTATGCTTCAACGATAAAGTTGAAAATCTATCAAAGAAATTTGACAGATTTTAGTAGCCTGATGTGCTGGCGTCTGTACATACAAAGTTAAACATGATATCTTTATCTATATATGTAAATGGAGAAACTGACTGACTGACATATCAACGCACAGCCGAAACTGCAAGGACTAGGAACGTGAAATTTTGCATACGGGTTCCTTTTACTATGTAAGGGAGTACTAAGAAGGGGTTTTTGGAAATTCGGCCTTTAAGGGGGTGAAAAGGGGGATTTTGTTTGTATGAAAAATCTTATTGCTTGAGTTAATAAACTTGAAATTTGGCACGAATACACGCAGATGAAGCCGCGGGCGAAGTGCTAATTTCTTAATATTAACTAGCTTCTGCCCGCGACTTCGTCCGTGTGAAATTTCACCCTAACCCCATTCATCCTCTTAGGGGTGGAATTTCGAAAAATCTATTCTTACTTTCTCTTCACAAAGAATACACCCTATAATTTTCATGTCTCTAGGACCAGCGGTTTAGGCTGTGCGTCGATATATCAGTCAGACAGGACATTGAATTTTATATATACAGATAGTGTCTACACGGAAACAGAATAATAAAATAAAAAGCCATTAAATAGTTATGAGCCAACAAAGATTCGTTTTTATTGCTAATTTTAACGTAACTTTGGGTGTAAATCAAGAAGAAGAAAGAAGCGTAAAATCTTCATAACAATGTCGGTACCGACAAAGCTCAATTATAGAAATGTTCAATAAACTTTATTTTGGTCATGCTCACCAGTGAGTTCGAGCTCGCGACTAGTTCCACCTTAATTACGAATTAGCCCACAGTTTTAATGGTATTCCCTTAAAGTCCTTTGTGACTTCTAAAGGAACACGATTTAAAGGGCTACGAGCTAAAATGAGTATGTCTGGCTGTGTTAGATAAACATTCATAAAAAAATCAGATTCACATCAATACCTTTCAGCCCTGCCGGAATCAAAAACACCGAATGAAACGGCTTATCTTTAACCATACCAATGACTAACGCACATTCAAACAATAAGAGACAAAACAAGAAAGATAAGCCATTTGATAAACAAATAAATTAACAATACTACTTATTCAGCTTTTTTACCAAAACATTTTCGTTGGGTCCAACAACCTGCAGTAAAGAGCAACGCACTCCGCACCAGACGTACCAGGGAAATACCTTTGAACAACGCCATCTCTTATCGAGTAGACGTACTAAAGGTCAAACGTGCGGGTTAATGAACTGAGTTTGAATTACACCCTATCAGAAATTATTGTGCTACTATTTTTGGTAATGTTTGTAATGGTCTCAAGTGTATTAAATTTTATTGTTGAGTGTTGAAAAATGAGTTGGGGTATTTATATTAACAAGGAGGAGATTATATATTATGTTGATTTTAATCTTGAGAGATGTCTTGGGGTATTGTATGTGATTGTTTGTGAATCTACTTAGGTTTCACTATAAAGCTGTATAGCGGAGATGAGGCGTGAAATTGGATATGATGTCATATTAACGTCATTTATTCTACCAGTAGGTCTACATTAAGTGGGTAGGTGAAGTTACAACGAATATTATTTCAAAATGAACCAGGATTTCCGCATTCTTTAATGCGGGAAGTCCAGAACGATTCACGTTATATTTTTTTATTGTCTACTGGTACTACCAAATGAGGATGGGGTTTTGATTAATACCCAAAAATGTCTTAAAAGGTATAATTCTTGCATAGACCGCACGTACACTTATCTGACTAACACACTAACACGTAAAAACAACGAATCACTGAACTTCGAACGATCTAGAATTTTAACAATTTTACTATCTCGTTAATAAAAATGTCTAATTTTAAGAAAATCGCCACCTATCGTCGAATGGCAGTACCAAAGTTCAAACTGCCAAACTGGGGTGAATGACCCCTTGCGCGGGCTTATCTTCGTATTATGTACCTCTTATGACGCACGCTTGATTTATTTTTTCCATACAATACGTACCTCGTCAAGGAAAAATATGTATTTTTATTGAAATCATCGTTATTGTGTTTGTTTTGTGTAAAGTTTTGTAAGCATTTACTCATTTTCGAACTTTAAGAAATTTAAGATATGGTTGCGTTCATTGTTGCATACCAAAATATCGCTACAAGATAACGTAAATTGACGCATCTATTTTCAAAATGAGTAGGCAGTCCTCTGTAGAAGGGACGTAAGATATTATTTTGTCTACCAATAAAAATCTTGATAGAATATGAAAAAAAAATTGTTTTCATAGATACAAAAAACTCGTACCACACACACGCACAATAGCACTGTAATAATACCAACCTACAAAAAACATAATTGAATGAAAAATTGCTATTGTATGTAGTACTCAGCTATAAAAAAGTAATGTATCGACAGTCGGCACCAGCAGGCATAGCATTTAAAAAATCATCAATAATACATAGGATAGTAATTAATCATTCGCCTTTGTATACTAAATTATCTGTGGCAGACGTTGCCAACCTTTGTTAAGTCTATAACAAGCAATTCTATTCGATTATAAACGCGAAAGGGGAAAATGGAAGTGGAAATGTATGGATGGATGTTTGTTACTCTTTCACGCAAAAACTACTGGATTTTATTTATTTATTTAAATCGAACACAAATGATTGATGAAACTTTACAGTAACATAGGTTATACATCAGAATAACACATAGGATACTTTTGCGGCTCAGGATCGACTCTTATGCGGGTGAAACTGCGGGGCGCTGCTAGTTGTTAATTAAAGATATTTTTTTTATTAGATGATAATTGTCCTAAGCAACACGTTAAGCCGTTGGTCCCAGCTGTCATTCGTGGATCTTTGACAGTTATTACCGGTCCTCAGAAGCCCGAAAGTCTGACAAACAGTCACACCAAAGGGTGTCGTATCTATTATCCAGTTACTGGGTTGTGAAGGTCAGATAGGCAGTCGCTCCATGTAAAATATAGGTATTCAGCTGTATACGGTTAGACTGGAGGCCGATCCCGATATAGTGAAAGATTAAGCAGATGATGATGAACTGTCCTAAGTCTAGTTTGTAATGATATGGTTAGAAAGGGGATGACTACCGAGATGACGGCTAATAGAGAAGTATGGAAGACAAAGAAATGTTGCGCCGACCTGAAATAAATTGGGATAAGGGCACGAAAATGATGAATTGTCCTAAGTCTGAAATCGTCGATCCCTCTTGAGCAATCGTGGCGATCAGTGCACCTGCCTTGTCAGTATGAGAAGAGGCATTTGCCCTGCAGTAGGACAATAATAGGCTGGTATTATTATTTTTATATGATAATTATGATATCATGCTAAATAATAACAGCCGCACAGGTCGATCGAGGTTAAGCTACGCTTGCCGCGGTTGGTCTGTGGATGGGTGACCATCTTTACATACCGAGACCCCTCCTAGTTAGAAAAAGGCTAGGCAGATGATGATGATGATGAATTATGATATCATGCCTAATTTCGCATTTCTGTTTTGCAAAATCTCCTAGAGTAAGAAATAACCAATGAGAAGTACCCTTTGTAATCCTATGTCTGAAATAATCTTGGTAAGGTAAGGTTTTTTTTTCAGCGATGGACTAATGATGTTGATATGTCAGCTTATAATCGACGTTTTCATAGTTTTTGTACAGACGCCAGCACATCAAGCTACTACAATCTGTCAAATTTCTTTAATACATTTTCAACTTTATCGCTAAAGTATAAGGTTCAAAGTTGATTGGGAAAATTTGACAGTTTCGGGTAGCTTGATATGCTGGCGTCTGTACAAAAACGTCACAAATTACAGTCCGGCCGTCGAGAAAATGCATTCCTAACACCTATCAGTGTGACAATTCTAGTAACTAATAAAGATCAAATTCGCAAACCATGTATCCGTGAGTATGACAGCAACGCGTTCTCTCAGCGGACGCACTGTGGGTACAAAGGTTCTGCATCTCTGTTCTATACCTATTACTCATTAGATTATTGATGTGTCATTTATTATTTTATTAAAGTTAAAACTATATACTCGTGTCCAATTATGTAGGCGTAAACGTATGTTCTCTGCACTGCCTTTCAAATATAGAGGAATACGACATGAATAACTTTGTGAGTTAAAAATAAACTGCTCATTCGTCCGAAATTCTTTATAATCGTGGGTTTGCGGGCACAAGTCTTACGTGCACTGAAACAGACAACATCGATTTAAAATAATTTAAATGTATATTATAAATGTTTGTTTCTAGCAGAAATGTATTACAGAAATCTCAGTAAAGACAGTTAAAGGCTTTGATAAGCTCCTCATTAAGATGTTGTATAAGCTTTAACGATCAAAAACAGATTTTTTTTTAATTTTTCGGGTTTAAGTAGGTCTAATACTATAACAGCACTCGCAATTCAAAGTGATCTTTTATTTCTTAACCCGTGGGAATTATGATAAAATACGACTTAATTTTCCTTAACTATGTACAGAGGCCAGCACATCAAGCTACCCTAATCTGTCAAATTTTCCCAATTGAGTATGAACATCTGTATCTGTATCTGTATAGGGAACCTCTGCCGAATAGAATATTCTTTATTAAGTACACCATAAATATTACAGAATATAAACGTAGAAATTTTACAAGACGTGATACAATGGGCGGTCTTATAGCGAAAAGCGATCTCCCTTTTTTATTTATTTATTATTTATTTATTTATATATACTTTATTGTACACCAGAAAATACTTAACAAAAAAAAAACAATTATTACTACAAAACATACAATGGGCGGCCTTATCGCTTTCGCTTTTTTTTTTTCTTTTTTTTTACTATGTTTTTCTTCAGTCCAGGCCCAAAGGTTTGATCTGGGTTGTGATAAGTCAGTCAGTGAGGGGTTAGGACTTTTATATTATTACTAGCTTCTATCCGCAACTTCGTCCGCCTGAAATTTCTCGTCCCCCGAACCACCCTGTCGCATTGCATCGCCTACCCGCGCTATTACTTTGTTTTCGCTCAGCGTTTTCTCTAACCTCTTTTTGTTTTTGCTCGGTTCCTAAGGGACCTAACGTGATGTTAAATAGCCTTTCTCAATAATTGGGCTATCAAATGCAAAAATTTTTTTTTCAAATCCCTTTTGTAGTTCCAGAGATTAGCGCGTTCAACCAAACAAACTCTTCGCCTTTATTATAAGTATACTTAGATATAAATATATGAGAAATAATTTTGTAGGTTGAACCTCAAGATCTAACACACTGCCTGACAGATTACCCTATAAGTTGTCTACACTGACAAATGATACCTCGTAAAAGTAAATACTTGTCATTACTTGCAAGTATACCGTACCCCTGCCTATACCGTTGAGCACCTACCGCGCCATATAAGTTACAGGTGTCTTTAACAGGTGCTGATACCGTTGGCATCTCACATACACCGTGCCGCTAGAATTTAAAATGATGTTACTTAGTAGAGAGGTCGAAAACTGTAGTTTTAATAATTAGCAGCAGATTTATAGAGAAAGATTATGTCAGGTGAGAGTAGATTATGTGAGGTTCTCTTCTATGGCATCTACTGGGAGAAATACATTCTTGGACGAATTAAAAGATCTCTACAATATCTGGCTCTTCTGCTAATATCATTTTAATCGTATTCATTAATTTTTACTAACTAAAAAACTACTAAGATAGGTTTAGTAAGCCTCTATCTTCTTTCGTGTCGGCGGCATAAGCGTGGGCTTAGCGGAAAGAGCTACTGTGTGGTAGAAGATTGAGCCGTCAGCATAGGTGATGTCTGATATTATATTTGGTCAGCCTGGTGTTCTTATAAAAATCATAATTATCAAGCGTGTTGAGCTTTGCCCAAGTAAAAAAAGAATAAGTTGCCAGTCTTACCACAAGCAAATCAATGTTGTACCTAAACCAGTATCAACGCAAACCGATGGAAAATACCTTAGCAAAATGTGAGTAATTAACGAAGCGTATTTAATTCTAGTAAATAAGAAATACTGCGGTGCAGTTCGTATCCGATTAGCGTTGCCATTATTGTTATGAGCAAAAGTAAATTAAAAAGCAATGTTAATAGCAATCGGTCAGCGAACGATTATTGTAGCTATACAGTTTGCTATAAAAAAATATTATGACATAGTGTATGGCCGGTCGGTGACCCGGTGTTACGCAGGACGCACAGCGCCATCTGGTAGTGAGTTTCTTAACTAAAATGTAATTAGCAAAGATTTTTACACTTGGAATGCTTTAAAAAATTAAGTATCAGATTCTTGACACGTAATTAGTACAGTTAATATTTTTTGCGCGTAGAATTAACGTCTGTATTGAGGTGAAAATTACAAAAGTTCAGCTACTCAACGCTAGATGGCGTCATCACCGCGCCTTTCCAATTTTTCGCCCATACTACCAAAACCGCACCTAACTTAATTGGTATAATTGAACGGAATAATGTTTAAATATGAATAAATACGGAATAAAACAAGTTGTTTAAGCGTTATGCGTTTGCTATTATGAAACCGTATTCAAGTTAGTTAGGTAATACCACTCGCCGTACGAAGTTGGTATCGTAATCGATCCCCACTGCTAAATCTTAGCGAATTCCAAGGTTAGGCTCGCAGTATTGAATACAAAAAGGGTTCCTTTGAGATAAAAATTCTCCTTTCAAGCTTTTATAAAGGTGACGTCACGAGACAGACGTATTCAAAGGGTCCAACTGGGTTTTTTTTTCGCCCAAGAAGATTGGTGTAAAAAAACTTGAACAAAAGAAAAAACTTCACATTCAAAAATGGAACGTCTACGTATTATTAATGTATTTTTTATGCAATTAAAACCTAAAGCCTCGTTCACACTAAGCTACAGTTTCATTGCCAAAAGTGTCGAACGTAACTATGGCGCAGAAAAAAATACAAATCAAAACTCTTTATCGTATTATCAACCAGTAAATACTAAAACTTATCAAGAAATAGGGTGGTAGTAAGTAGATAATAAAAGATATGAACTAACCCCTACTACAATGCAGGACTTTTACCATTTTTTTCCACCTGTGACCGGCAAGGATATGTAAATTTGGTTTTATTTTTGACGACACTAAATAATATAGCGTATGCGTATGTAAATTTTTGCACATGCCTATTTTAAAAAGTTTTGTCCTGAAACCTTTGACTTTCGTTAAATTGAAAGAAGTTCACATACTAAAAGAATCTTTTGATAACATAGAAAAATGGTTAGAAAAAGGAGTTGGGGAAGCAGTTTTGAAAATCAGCTGGCGTGGATCTATGTAATAGGCTGAGATGAACCCCTTTATTTATAAACGTTGCTTATGGTGAATGCGCAATGGTAGACCGCGAAATTCAAATTTTCTTACGTTTTTTGCAATTTGCTGGCCATTGTCAGGTTGTATCTTGAACAAAATATAATTCGCGACTATAACAGGTACGTATTTACAGAATTATAATCATTAGAATCATTAATACATCTTTCTAAGTTATATTTGTACAACAAGAACAAATCCCTTAAGGAAAAGTGCTTATGATACAAATCTAACTTACAAAGATGTAGGTATTATTAATGTTTCTAATGATTATAATTCTATAAATACGTATCTGTTATAGTCGCGAATCTTAATTTGATCAAGATACAACCTGACACTGACCTGCAAATTGCAAAAAACGTAAGAAAATTTGAATTTCGCGGTCTACCACTGCGCAATCACCTTTATGTTAAAAACTGTTTAGATGATGACTGTTTTGTTTAAACATACATTTTTGACGTTTAAACGTCTCTTAACTTTAAGCAACGTTTTTAAATAAACCCATTTAATGAATAAAGTAGTTGTACTTGTAGCTGTAGTTTCTGTGTTCCGCATGGGAAGAAGGCGTGAGTTTATGTATCTAAGTATGAACAAGCATGACAAAGGATGATAACCATTGCTTACCCCACAAGCGCGTGAAAATACTTAATCCTTATACATAGTGTATAAAGTCGCCGAAATGTCTGTACGGGCATAACTTCCAAATCATCATCATCATCATCAGCCGGAAGACGTCCACTGCTGAACAAAGGACTAAGGGGGAGCCTTTAGACCACCACGCCGAACGACAATCCGCCACTTGCATCCATCGGTTGCCCGCAACTCTGACGATGTCGTCGGTCCACCTAGTGGGAGGCCTGCCTACGCTGTGTCTTCCAGTTCGTGGTCGCCACTCAAGAACTTTTCTTCCCCATCGGGTATCAGTTTTACGAGCACATCGCTCGCCTGCCAATGGGCAGGCCACTTCCAAATTACTGCACCAAATTCGATCATTCTTTTTATTTTTTTTTTGTTGTGTTCGGTATTGCCATGACAAGGTTTGTATGGAAGAAAATTTAGGAAATTCGAAAAATCGCACCCGTGCGAAGCAGGGGGCGGACCGTTTAAAATAAATGTATTCATGAAAGCAGCATACATAACATTTTGGCAGCGTGGCAGTCAGTATTACGCAACCAGACTACTCTAGAAATGTCTAGCCGAGCTGGTAATTGTATATTTTGTATGCTGCGTACGCGTAGAAGCATTAAATCGATAATGTTGTATGTGGAAAAATTCTAGTGAAATCATCATTTGGAAATGTTAGAAAAGACTTTTCTACTGATTTGATCAACTGTTTAAAAAAAGTGAAAATAGTAGTTTTTGGCGATCATTTGTGAAGATAAGTAAAACTAGATAGATTTTCGTTCATGAAAAAATATTCTGGGTTTCGCTTTATTAAATCGTCATTGTAATTGGTTAAACGTTACGGAAATGAAAAAATATAACACATGGAATTGATTCGATATCAAAAACCAATTTTTTGGATTGCTAACTTCCTAATTATCTGAAATTCCATCCCTAAATAAAGAAAAACGACAAAAAAAAAAACATTTATGACAATATGAACAATTTGCAATTATCTCTTCGTCCTGCATACCAGCGTCCTTAGATAATTCAGTTTCCCTACACAACTGGGGCATGAGTTCAACTTTGACCTCGAATCCTATTGAACCTGAGATCCAAGGTCGCAGAGGTCAGATTAGGGCCGTTCGAGAGCTAGCCCAAAACGTGTCAGGCTGTGACCTGCGGTTGACCTACATATGTTACAAGTTTGGGGTCGAATTGCACTGTTTACGTATTTTTGAGTATTGCTGATTGTTTTTTTGGTATAAACGATCAATATGCTTTTTTGGGGCCAAAGTTGGAAGAAATTGATTCAAAAGAGAGATAACAAGAATTTTACAGTAAGATGTTTTAATTCAAACTACTGAAGAGCTCGAAACAATGAGCTATCTACAGACTGATTGTTCACAGTTGTCTCTGTTGTCAGTTTTCTGTTGCCAAGTAGTTTTTACACTTCTAAAACTGTTTAGCTAAAGTTTGCTGTTTGCTAACTCAGTACCAATAGCGTACAATTAACCCCTTTCACTTGGAAGCTAGCACAGTTACAGGCCCTGTTATTCTTCAAACTACAATAATTTACCGCTGTGCGTGTCTTTAAGCGTTTCTCACAGCTTCATATTGTTACAACTTACCTATTCTGTTCATATCTTTTCCCGTTTCGAAGCCCTACATAATATTGCGCAAATTTGCAAAATAATATCCATTCATTTATAAAAAGCCCCTTTTAAAATCAACTTCTTTTATGCCTGGCCCCTTAAAATATCCCTGGTAAATAACAAGGAAATTGCAAGACTGCTTTCTATACGCCACGTGGCCTGAAAATAGGTCATCCTTTATCTTTCGACAATTTAACTACGTCTGTCCCTCTCTTTTAGTTGTTGGACAATGGGTGTGAAAGAGAACGCTGTATTTAAAGTGTTCCTCTGAAACTTGATAGTGTGGTAATAGTTGGCTAGTTGACTTTTGTTACTTAGGGTTAGAGTGTCAAGATGTATCCTGGCTTGTCATGCTTTTTGTGGTGACATCAGGAAGTATCCTGTCATGATAAGAAGACAGACCAGTAATAGCATTCCTTTTCATAGTTTTGTCTGAGATAGATGTAGTACCTACTCATTTATGCCAGATCCTCATTCTCCTGCCCTTATCCCAATTTATTTGAGGTAGATGCAATATTTTTAAAATAAAAAATGTTGATAATTAATAAGTAGGTATATTTTAAACAATGGTAAAACCTTTTTCTGTAGTTGCGGTTAAAAACCGTAGCTGATAAACTTGTTGAGAGTCTTTTTATATAGTTATATTTATGATAGGTATTTCATTATTATTTGAAACACATTTTAAATTGGTAACGTACATAGGTAGAGCGATTTAAAAATTGGTAGCTTATAGTTACATAAGAACATTTATTTTTTTCTTTTAAAGATACTTTTGTATTCAATACGTGTTTTTAAGTAAAAGTATCTAGTCAACAAAAGCTTCAGCAAATTCTTACAATTCATATATCTATTTGAACAGCTTGACAAATGTATACTTAATGGAAATGAATTTAGCATGAAACTTACATATGTGTACAGTTATCTTGCCTATACGTCGAAACCAAGATACAGCTTATCGAAGTTGTGGGTATGTAAACAATCGACGCGTTGCGGTTTCTATTCTATGATTGGCGCCTACAATTGCTGGAATCGGCATTCCAATATTTTATTTAGTTTATCATTATTCGTACTTTTTTTAATGTAATAAATAAACTTAAAGCCTTGTTGTCAATAAAATTTTTGGTTATAATAAGGTTTTTCAAAGAGGACTTTTGTTTAGATTTTGATAGTAAAGTTTTTTATACTTACCTACTTAATTTTAATTAAATACGATAGGTATTTTAAATGTGACAGATTGATATGAATATTTTTCTCATTACCAATGCATATTTTATACGGGTGTAGTATTTTTATAGTTTATCTAAAAACAAAAGACTTTGATAAGTATTTATGAGCTGTAAACAAGTTATAAAATACCCACAATTGTTACGCTGTAATCGAAATACCTACTATAAATAGAACAAATGTTTATGTTTATGATAGGTATTCTAAGTTTACTCAATCGCTTAGTAAAAATTTAATTCACGTCCAATTACCTTAATTGGACGTGAATTAAATTTTTACTAAGCGATTAAAATAAAAATCGTAATAGGCAGTCATAAATAAAACATAAGGAAACGAAACTTTTAAAAGTTTGTAAAATATGGTTTTAAAGCTTTTATAGGCATTTAGATGCTAGAAATCATTTGTAGTGGCAACAACAATAACTATCATACATAATAACAAACAATGTAATGTTATGCCTGCTTAATTTCTTTATAACTCTGTGTTAAGTAATCACAATTAATTACATAATAACACTCTCCGTCTTCATAAAAAATAATGAACAACAATTTGTTATTAGGAAGTTACAAAATTGTCTAATTTTAAACAGCACCATCACATAACTGAGCTTATTATTCCATTATTAAAGTTACCGTGACCAATTTAAACTTTATAGGCAGACAACACAGTTAGCTAAACAGTTAACGTTAGTTAAAATTCACATGCAAAACTTGCTTCGCGCCTCTAATTGCGTAATTATAACTTAATTAATAATTATAGGATAAAAAAGTTACGTAAAAAACTTTCGAATAAATAAAAAGAAATGATTGCCGAAGTTGCCGCCAAAACCGAGTTGTGAACGCGTTGAATAAAAACGTCAAACCTCTGACATCATTCCATTATTCCTATTAATTCACTGTCACAGCACACACCACAGAAAACACAAGCACTAGGGCACTTAAAAAATGTTGGAATTTTCGCGTTCAGAATTATTTCGTATACGCGCCGAACTCGTAAAGACCCGCTCACACCGAGATGTTGCAAGCGGGCCATCGGGGGAGCAACTAGGAAATGAATACAAGCGACGGCACACCGAGCCGCGCCTGCTACACATAACCTCTTTACACGCACTTGTGTGTGTGAAGTGCATACGTTTTGACAGCATGTGGAGTTTATTTATAGGCCTATCACATCACATATATTTTGAAAAGAAAATAACATTCTAACCAAAAAAGCTCATGTAATTACAGTATCATGCAGACATGTTTCCACGGCTCTAATTAGAGTCTAATAAGTCTTGAAAAAGATTATATCAGCACTGCAATTAAAATATTTTAATCAAAACTACAGATCTAAAATGACAGATTAAAAATCTGAGACGTAGCGGTTTGAGAGAAAAATGTTACGCGGCTAAATCACAACAACCGTTATTACATAACAGTCGGCTAGAGGGAGATGGGAATAGTTTTTGTATGTGCTAAAAAAAGACAGAACATCGAGGTTGTGTAACTCAACACAGGGAAAGCTCACACGTACTTTCTTTATACATGACATGACAAACACTTGTGCGTGGCTAGTATATACGTGTGCAAGTGTGTGCGCGTCTTTACATTTTTGAATTTCGAACGAAAGAGCGTAAGTGTCGGGATGGATTTTTCAAAATGGACTCTTCCTTTAGAAATATGAAGTGCAATATTGAGCGTTGAGTTGGAGGCTTTAGGGTCGAATTTGGTGACGGTCAGGGAGTGCACGGCAGCTTTTTGAAGGGGTTCAATGACACGGTTTGGCACGTTCCTTAGGCCCGCCGATTTTTTCAAATGTACTGCGGAGTAGGTTTAAAACGCCACAAAAGACGTGATGTTTCCACAGAACTGAAACTAGGGCATGCGTAGTTGCTGTTATGACTTTTTTAATCGATTTTCCTTGAAACAAGAGGATAAACTTTAGACTTTTAACAAGCGGAATTTTCTCGCATCCCAATATTCCGGTATGATTCGCTCGTTGCGAGAAATGACCGAAAATGAGGACATGCGTGATAGGTAATAAATCAGCAATAATAAAGTGTCGCTACCCGATGCTAGATGGCGTTGTCATAAATTTTTATTACATGTAAGAAGATTTACTTTTTACGACCTTATTTTGTTTTGTAGTTAATTTTATACGTCAATAAATTAATTGTATTTTTATTTGTAAATGTGATCATTCAAGAAGTTCTATTTCAATTGTTTCTCTCTAAATATATCACACAATCTTGTTGCAAAATTGTAACAAAATTATTTATAGCAAGCATAAGTGCATGCAGTACCTACAATGTTGGTAGAAAATAAACTTAAAAAAAATACGATTATTTGAAGACCGGCTCGAACACACCTTTACTACTAATAATTAAAATAACTAATTCATAATTACGAAATCCTAAAAATAAATGAATCTTTGTCTCAAAATAGATGCTTTACTGTAAAATTGCTATTGCATCACAGCAAAGGAAGTGAAATAACAGTCATAATATTTATATACCTATCCCTTTCCGGCTATATGGCGTCATCTTTGTCGCACGCGGAGAGTTCCTCGTTTGAAACGCGAGAATGACAGGAGTGTTGCCGTCTCGCTCGCGCTAGAGCGGTGTTGTATATAGCGGCTATGTTCAGGCAAGGCAACGGAGGGTATTGACCTGTCCTTGTTGTCTATGTGTGCAGCCTTGCTTTACAGTTATACCTTGTTTCCATGTATTGTACGTGCATCGTAAGGATCGTTACACACTGCATCATATTTATGTCGTAAATTATATTAATTTTATGCTCTTATGTAAACTGTTAGTTGAATGTTTGTACAAACCACGATAATTGTTGGTGAATGATTCCATCTTTTCTTGGGTGATGGATAACTTACCTGTAAAGAAAAAATTGTATTGGTTAATAAAAAATTACACAGTCGCATTATAATTAATTTATGCAGTAAGGACACGCAAAAAAGGTTTTGGTTTTTGCAAAGGCTATTTATTAAAACTAACCAATGGGTTAGTTTTCATTATATTAGAATAGATAAATATCTAGGCTTTAAGTACCTAAGTACTAGTAGGTACATACTTAGCCCATAGCGTGAAAGACTTTTCCAAATAACAGTCTCTCTAAAACCATTAGGTATTTCCAAACACGCCATCAAAAATATTTTCACGACTATTTATTTCCTCAACAACAATCGCATAACAAATACAACAATCGCATAACAAATACGGAACGACACATAACAAACAAACCGAGGAAAACCTGAAAACGGCCTAACAAGTACGCTTATAAAAAAAGTTGCGTCACAGCCTATAAAAAATGTCTGCCAGGCGTCAACGTTGGCATTACATCACTGTGAACCGTCGGTGTGTGTGTGGCGTACCCACACGTCACACGGCACATGAGCGTGTGTATACGGCGTCTCTTCACGTGGCGCGCAGATGTGTGTGTGCGGCCTAATCTTTAGAGGAATGCGGGTTTCATACAAGTACTTTTTAAAAGCTGAAAAGGGAAATTCTTTGACTGACTCGCCTCACCACCCTTTATGTTTTTACTTTTTAAAGTTTTTTTTTAAGGCAAATGAAATGGATTGATGCGGATTCTCTTTGAGACTTTTTAGTTTAGTTTTAATTAGAGTTTCGTAACGGCTTAATTACTGACGTGGTTTCATGAAATATCCTGCGATGTTGGCTTGATTTATAATCTAAACAACTACGTATTTCAAATCAGAGGGACAATTCTCGTAGTTTTAAAAATGTTCAAAGTCTGATTGTAGTCTCACTATGTCAAAAATACTTCTAAATTCCCTACATTTTTGACAAGTTTTTGATATTGATTGTCGCTGAGAAAAGATTGCGACTAGATTTTTGAACGTTTTTAATTACGAGAATTGGCCTTCAGATCCTTCCATATACTATAAACGCCAGAGTACTAGTTCTCTTGAAATATGACAGTAAAGTCAAAAGTTCATACAGTTGACATTTGAGTTACTAAGAAAATACCTCCCTTTTACATAGTTGTGCCGGTAGTCAAAGGTTCATTCGGAACGCGTTTGTCTTCGCTATAGTAGTTAACTAACCGATGGATAACTTATGTAACCAATGACTCATCGATGCCAAGCCCAAATTCTTGAACTTAGAAATCAGTGGGCTTAATTTGAAGCGATGTGTTTTTTTTTTGTACCTATACTATCAAGGAAATTATAAGAAAATATTATGAAGAAGAGTGACCTAATTTTGTTTAGAGATATTATTCTTTCAACCCACTGCTTTTTAAGACAGGAAGTGGGAGGTTCAACTACAACCCAACATCAAGATTAGCAGCCCTTGATTACTGCAATTTTTGATGATAGATTATTTAAAAAAAAAACACTAATAGTATCTTTTCTAATTAAAGTTCCGCAAAAATAAAACTAAAAGCAACTCACAGAAGTGACAACTGCAGACAGAAAGTAGCGCACGGGAGAGGATTTTATTAAGGCACTCGAAAATCAACTTTAAAATTATTGAAATAGACGCGAGCGTGCCTTCCCGCGTATCCTCGAGGACGCGCGAGCATTTTTTGTCAGGATCAAGCATATATGCACTTTATTTCAATTATTTTAAAGTTGATTTTCGAGTGCCTTAATGAAATCCTCTCCGCTGCGCTCGTCTCTGTCTGCGCTGACCCTAACTAATGATGGCTACGTCGAAAGAAAAGCTTCGGGGAAAAGTGGCTCAAAACCTTTTCATGGACAGACAGAGAAGGCATATCTCGGCTATTTCTATGGTTGAAAAATAAGATTTCCACCTATTCCTTATCTACAAATATACCGCTACACTTGATATAAATTCTCCACTTCTCTAGCCAATCAGTTACCATACCTATGTGCCATGCCAAATCAGTATCTTCAAGTATAACGCCTTAAAGAACCCACATATACATACATATATATGTCGCGAAATATATGAATATATTCATACCAAAACTATTTGGTATTCAAGACGGGGAGAAATAGAAGTAGGTTGAACCGGAAAATGCATCTTAGTGCAGTGAAGGTAATCGGTATCATTGACCGACCTTGAAATGCTCTGTTACATAGAAAATAGATTTACTTTTTCTCTCTTAACGTACGACTGTGCGTTAATAGCTCATCATCATCTGCTTAGCCTTTTCCCAACTATATGGGGGTCGTCTTCCAGTCTAACCGGCCGCAGCTAGATACCAGTATTTTACATGGAGCGACTGCCTATCTGAGGGGCAATTCTCGTAATTTTAAGAACGTTCACAGTCTGATCTCAGTCTCAATCTGTCAAAAATAATTCAATTTTCCATAAATATTGACAAGTTTTTGATATTTGTTTGTCGCTGAGATGAGACTGCGACTAGATTTTGAACATTTTAAATTACGAGAATTGGTCTTCTGACCTCCACAACCCAGTTACTAGGTCACATGATACCCCTTGATAAGACTGGTTGTCTGACTTTCGGGCTCCTGACGACCCGTAAAGACTGTCAAAGATACACGAGTGACAGCCGGTCTTATCAAGGAGTTCAGGTAAGTCGCTCCATGTAAAGAATTCAGATTATTGCGAATAGAAGTTATATAGAGATGGAGAAGTGTTCTGCATCATTACTACATCAGTCCACTTAGCCATATCTGGTGATTACACCAACAGCATACCGCTTATTATTTGGTGGTGGCATTTCTGATGAATACTACATAATTTACTATCATAATCATCAGAATGTTAGAACAGTAGAATGAATGCTACAGCTAGTATTAGCTCTAGATACATTACAAATTGATGAAGAATTGCAGACCAAAAATGAATCATTCTAATAACTGGCAATGCTGAAGCCCTGTGAAGCAAATTGAAACAATGATTATAATTATGAATGAATCACTCAAAAATTATACAAATCACAACATGCAATACACAATATAAGAAAAAAGTAATTAGCATAACATTGAAAACCGCAAACACCGCTAGTTATTAAAAAAAAGAAGTCGGGAACCCGTTGCGCAAACCTGACCTACTACAATACACTAATACATACACATATAAATACATACATACGTATGGGTATTACGTGGGAACTGGCAACAATGATAATAAATGATTTAGGGCATTTGCAAACTGGGCATTTTGCACTCGACGACTGACAAACGGGAATGATCTCGCTAGTTGATATATTAAGTGGTACAGTTCTGTGCTAATGTAGACGCTGTAATAGTAGAATTTGTTGTTTTGCTTTTGCCCGCGGCTTCGCCCGCGTGGATATCGGAAAATATCCCACGGGAACGTACTACCGCGATTAAGAGTACCCAATCCAGGTAAAAAATGTATTAATTCCGTAATACAATGTTTTCATATAACTAATTCTGTTTACGCGGCGTACGCCAGTAAAGTCGGCATGATTTTTACCGACATTTCCAACATTCAACGTGATATTTCAGCCAATTTACATAAAACCTTAACGAATTATACATCTAATCCTTCCTCATGGATCACTCCGCTCATTGGTGAAACCGTATGAAAATCCGTTCGGTAGTTTTGAGTTTATCGTGTTAGGTAGACAGAAAGACGCGACGGATGGACTTGTTCTATAATATGAAGTAGTGAATTGTTTCATTCAAATGAATAAGGGACAATTGGAATGTTTTAACTTGACATTCCAGCACAGCAATGCTTGGGCTTTTCTAACTAACTCTCAAGGGGCTTGATGAATAGATTCGGTTATATGAATAAACCAAAGCAGGAGGATATCAACATTTATATTTTTATCCCTTCATGCTAATATGGCAGTTCCATCCTGACGGAGATTACTCTAATTATACAAATTATACAATTCCGCAATTATATTTGACGCGCAGAATTGTTCGTGTGTAAAAAACCTAAAACTAGATATATCTATTGCAAACACGTATATATATAAAGTTATATATTACTTGAGTCTAGCTGTCATGAGTCAGAATTGCTTGAAATAGTGTAATAATATCGTTATTAGTCTACGATTTCGTGACTAAAATGCACATTATGGTGGAGGAAAAAAATATGTTGTATGGATAAGATAAACAATGCCCAATTTGGCCATGACATGTCTAAGTTTAGAGTCCAATTATGGGCAAGATATTTAGATTTCGAGAATATGTCACAAGAGGAGACAATCATGAAATCTTGAAGAGTCAAAGGTTGCCAAATTAAACGTGCATGCATAAAACTGCAAGAAAACTGACGTAAACTGTCAAAAATTATGTTTATTTTTGCTTTCTGAGGTGTGGCAAAATATTCTTATTGATCTGAGGGGCAATTCTCGTAATTTTAAGAACGTTCACAGTCTGATCTCAGTCTCAATCTGTCAAAAATACTTCTAATTTCCCTACATTGTGACAAGTTTTTGACAGTTGTTTGTCGCCGAGATGAGACTGCGACTAGATTTTAAACGTTTTAAATTACGAGAATTGGCCTTCAGTTTTCTTTCAGGGAGATGTTCCTCTATTGGTTTTGATCGTTAAAAGAGAACCATACTGCCTGATAATAGCATCTTGTTACCAGCGCTTTAGAAATTATGATTTGATAAACTGAGGGGTAATTGCGTAAGACGTTAACTAAGGCAGTGCTTTTCATGTTGACAATTTAACATCATACATTGCGTTAGATATTTACGTTGTTGAGCAGACGAATTTTTCAAACCTGTGAAGCAATGGATTAGGAATTTCCTTCAAAATCCGTCGAATTGTAATTGAAAGTGCTGGTTACAGTTAAGGTATACACAATATTTTAGGCTGATGTGATAGTGATAATGATTAAGTTTCTTTTGAAAAATGTAGGCACCCCTTTACCCCGAAGTAGAAAACCATAAGCTAAATAAATCACAAACAAACATTATTTGAACCAGCACAGCCCACAATAAACATAATCTCACAAGGAATTCCTAGTTATGCCAGTTTACGTCAAACTCAAGTAATAACCGGCTCATGATCTGGACATAGTGAATTATTCCGCAGCAAATTATCGACGACTGTTTTGCATATTAAAGAGCCAGTATTGCTATAGTTTGAGTTTAATAATGTATTTTATGAATATTTATATGGAACTATTCATTTGGACAGAGCTTCTGGCTTTTGATTTCAAATATGCATTGCTAGATTGAGCAGAGTTCAGTTTTATATATCCATCTGCGACCATATCATCGCTTACTTCATATTAGTGAAATGCATCGAGAATTGATAATGATAATGTTTATTTGCCAAAAACAGTGCTTTACATTTCCTTATAGTCTACATTAATAGCTATGTTGTTTTTGCTATTTTGTCCCACTGTTAGGCAAAGGCCTTCCCCAAGTCCATCCAGGGCCTCTTTTCAATAAATTTACATAAAAGAAAAATAAATAAGACGCAACGGAAGCATTTTGCTTATGAACTCCACAGTAGATCGAGCATGAAGCCATTGAAAACAAAGAAAAAACTCCCTTATTTTTTAAGAACGGAGAGCTTTTTGGAAATTGGCAACGAATATACACACATCAAAAGTGTCTAGGGATCAACATATATTTTTGCAATAACTTTTCTCCTGATTGATATTAATTAAAATTTTCTTTAAGGATTCATCAAATAAAGTGTTTTCGTTTGTCACAGTAACGATAAACCAAGTCACCTTTGCATTAATAAAGAAATTTGCCATTTTCCTAATAAAGGGATTTTTGACATTTGAACCACTAACACAAAAGTTCGAAAAAAAGACTGAAATAACAGTTTTCTCTAAAATTTTATTGGGTAACTTAAACAATTAATAATCCGTGTTTCTACCGCGAACACTAACAACACAAGAACATCGGTTTGGCATACTCAAAATGAGTTCATCCAAATCACGCTGTGGAATGGCCGCCCATGTTCGTTGCAACAACAAAAAAAGGTCTTCTTGCGACTGGATACCCTCCATATTCGGCAGAGCTCTTCTCTGTAGCATATCCCATGCATGCTCAATCGGGTTCAAGTCTGGCGACTGAGCAGGCCAGGGCAGGACATTGATGTTAGCTGCGGCGAGAGTCTGTCTTACAACTCTTGCGGTGTGCGGTCGTGCATTATCATGCATTAACTGAAATAAGGGACCGATTTGCACTTGTAGAGGAACGATGACGTCTGATACAATCGTCTCAGCATAAATTTGAGCGTTGAGGTTGCCTCTGATCCAAATCAACTCAGTTCTTCCGCCGATCCAAATACCCGCCCATACCATGATGGTTCCACCACTATAAGGATGGACTTCCTGGCAGGATTTTAATCGCTGTTGGCGTCCAGGGGTTCTCCAGTGTCGTATACGTCTTGTATCCGGTCTCATACCAAAACGAGACTCATCAGAAAAGCACACGAAACGCCATTGTTCTTCTGCCCAATTTCTGTGTTCAAGAGCCCATTGATATCGAATCCTACGATTGTGCATTGCTATAGGTGGTACTCGTAGCGGTCTTCGGGAATGAAGGTTCACTTCATGCAAGCGGTTTCTGACTGTTTGGTCGCTAATTAAGTTCCCTGAAGAGTGATGAAGCCTCACGGCTAACATCATGGCGGTTATTGTTGGAGCTCTTCGAGTTAAGATTTGAATGTATCGGTCTTGTCTCCGTGTGGTGCAGCGATACCGTCCTCCATGGCGCTCAGCCACGGTACCCGTGCTTCGGTAACGTGTCCAAAGTCGACTGATAACACTCTGACTTGTATTCAGAGCTAAAGCCACAGTACGTTGCCGGGAACCAGCTTCTATCATTCCCACGGCTCTGAGCATTTCTTCCCTGCTTAAATGACGTCGCCGCTCCATAATAACGTTGGTTTTAATCAGTAGTAGGGAAACAGTAGCACTAATAATGTCTTCAATGCGTTGTATGTTTTTATAGGGAAAATATTGACAGCTGATTTTCATCTTTTACTCGAATTTGATTCACAGTTCCTGATTCAAATTATGAAATGCACCAAAAAGGATCCATATAAATTTATAAAATCATAAATTTATTACAAAGCCACATCTCAATCTCAAGAAATCCGCATAAAAATGCTTGATCCCTAGACACTTTTGATGTGTGTATTTAAGAGCATAGATACCATACAGCAATAAAACCTTTTAAACACTGACATGGAGATGAGAAAGTTTTGATCCCAGACCTAAGATTAGATACTGAAGATTGTAAACATGAAAACAATAGGTGAGCGTGGTTTACCTACATATAAATAATACATCCAGCATCCGAGTTCACAGAGGGCTTAGACAGAACTGTACACAGATATACTATGTTAGCACTAGAATTCGCAGACAGTATTAGTTTTCTTGTGGACGAGTTCGTAGCAACTATCGGTCTATTCTTGGACATATCGTATATACTTTAACACAACCTCATCACCTCTGTTTTCCCTGTATTGCATTAGCATGATCAGTCGGTAATTTTTTTACTGTTGAGACACAGGCCTCCTCTTTCTGGGAGTGGGCCGTTATCTACCAAGGCCCAGTGCGGGTTAGTGGAACTCACATGTCTTAGATTTTTTTCTTTTCAGGACATGCTGGTTTCTTCCCTGAAGATGGGCTTATCTTTGTGCTAGAGCTTATCTCTTCTCAAGTTCTCGTCACCATCAACCTCTTCCCCTTATTCTTATTTATTTGTGGTCAGTATAGTATGTCTTCTACTTCCAACCAATCTTTATTCACCTTCATTTTCTGAGATCACTCCCAGAAAGTGTGAATGTGGATGGCTATAGGAGTATGGGAAGACCTAAGAAACCATGGATGGACAGTCTGAAAGATGATATGGCTAGAAAGGGGGTGATTACAGAGATGACGACTAATATAGAAGCATCGAAGAAAAAGACGTAGCACCGAACCGAAATAAATTGGGATAAAGGAAAGAGTGATGAAGATGATCACTCCCCTTGCTGCTAAATTCACCCAAAAAGGACTTACATAACCACAAAACATTATTCCAGTATAGTATTCTATTTTAACTTTTGATAAGCATCAATTAATATGCCAATACTTGAAAATGGCGCAATCAAATTGAATTGAAAACTTTTCAAATTGAAACCAATTTAGTTTGATTGCATAAAATATTTGAATTAATTCCATCTGATTTCTCTTTCTCTTTATTTATTGAATTGAAATAATTTGCTGTACGCTTTGAGGACGTCGGTATATAGAACCACCTGTATTATATAGGTACCTACAACTGTTCATATTTATGTATATTAAATTTCCGACAAAATATTTACGACGACAAAATATATATAATACGATGGAGAGGAATGGTATCCTGCAGTGCTACTCTGTAAAAATCTCACCGTGAAAACTAAGGTGAAGTGAGCTGTCATTCCTCCTGATGTTATGGATTGCCTCCATTGATAGTTCACTTTACGCTCACTTCACCTATGTTATCACGGTGAGATTTTTTACAAAATCGATAGGCTGAGTCTGATGCCAGGATCGTTGTGTTATTGGGTTTCTTAATCAAGAATTCCTCCGAAGTATCCCTTAGACTAAATTTTATTTGAGCAACAAGCTCGCCTTGTGTAACACGGAACTTAAACATAATTTCCCAAATGTTGTACAGTCAGGGATTTTTTTCATACAAAAAAATAAAATAAAATAAAGGAAAGTAAGAAAATAAAGAAATTATTTAGTTGTTAGTTTAATTTAAGTTGTTTAACAATGACCTAGGTTATTGTTCAATTATTTATTTTCCCGGCTACCTACTTTATGCCTTGTCATGCTATGTTAATTTTGACAACAGAATTAAAAAACACTGCAATTAGAACCGAGTATCAGTTTCAAGATGTCACTAATTAAAACGATTAAAATACATTTAAAACAATAAATCAATTCTTTACATGACCTTTATGGGTTTAATTTATTAAAATGTAATCAACAATTAATACTTGTTAAGTAATAATAAATGGATAAATAAAAACGTTGACAATTAATTGCCTTCATTCAGAAATAATAGTGAGTACTATTAATAATTGATTTTATTGTATTCTGACTTATTTCTTGATTTTTACTTTTTAATCTTAAATGCTACTCGAGGCTGTCTATAGACAGCCTCGAGCTCAGCGATCTGTCTTCAAAGAAAAATCATCATTTGAGAACAACTCGACCGATTAGGCTGTTTTTTTTTTTATTGTGTTCGTAACTGTCGGGACAAAGTTTGAATTTTTTTGGAAACAGATACCTCTAGGTTGAAATCAGCACACGGACAGCACGAACAGCTCGTATTGTATAAAATTAAAGTAGTCGCACTGCACTCAAAGTAAGGATTATTGAAAGGGGCAAAAAAAACTGTGCCATAAAGAATGATATAACACAATTTGTTTATTTATTGACATGTTTTTTCCTCAGAGCCATTGCAACTACTTATCCATCAAACCAAGGCAACATAATAGGTGAGTATTCATTCGGAATAACCCAAACAAACTTTATGCTTCACACTTTTTTTCCTTGACGTAGTAAGCAGAAATAGTAGTAGCAAGGTGCGTGTTGTGTGAGGTCATGCACGGTAATAATGTAAATTAGAGAACGAAGTGCGTATGCGCTGTTGTCGCTAAGACAAGTTAGTGCTCGAGAAGATTTATTTTGATGACCTTAAAGTGAGATGGTAGATTTTTTTGTCTAATATTTAGGGTATGAACGTAAAAGAACTTGCAAAAAGTGTATGTAAGGATGCAGGTGGCGTTCTGTAGTTTTTGCCTAAACCCATGACAGACAGACAGTCCGCTGTGCAGGGCCTGCATGGAGGACAACGAGACAGCGGCACATGTGCTACTAAACTGCCCGGTGGTCGCCACATATAGGGCAAAGTACTTCGTTAACCCAGGTACCCTACGTGAGACAGTCAGTAACAGGCGTTGCTGGCCTTCCTTGAGGAGCTGGGGTGGATCGAATAATCAATTTTCCCACCCGTACGCAAAATACGCGCATTGACGTGGAGTTGCGGACACCAGCCCGTATTACCTATTACCTATTACTAACCCCATGGGAAGAAGGCGTGAGTTTAATGTATTTAGGATATAGGTCAGTTTGATGACGATAAAAGCTATTTTCGTTTGAAGCGAAGCTTATACTATGTTTTAAAGTATAACTTCAAAAAAGAACCAATTTCATAATGTGGTCAGATCATATAAATGCTATATTATTATTAAAAAATAATAATCTAATTCATTTTTTATGCTTTTTACTAACTTAGAATTGAACTTTCTAGGTAGGTTACCTCCTCCTTTCCTAAAAAAAAAACAAAAGCAAAATCAACCATAAAATTGCATAAAAACCTGATCAATTTAGTAAACTCTCCACCATTTTAGATATAAAAAGACACGTTATTTACAAAACATCGCTTTTACCTCCTCCAGAATATGACGAGGCATGTAACAGACCTTGAATTCCCAAGTTACGTCTTAACTTAACCATAGTTAGTTTACTTAGATGATTACCTATTCCGTTCGGGTGCATACAAACACTGACATCTAGACAGCCTAGCTGCATAATTTAAGTACTACGAAGGCTTATTAACGAAAATTGGTCAATGCCGTATGTTCCAGTACTTTATAGGTACATAAATAATTATTATTCATTATATTTTAATTTTATGAGGATTTTAATTTTTGCATTTAATATTATTGGCTGGTTGTGTTTGCAAATTATAGTATTTTGAGTCGTTTAAATTATGTTTTAACAGTTTCAAAGCAATTAATAGAATAAATAGTTAAAAGCGCTTGAACAGTTTATCTATTCATTATTTCTCGATCACGTTTTTAATAACGAAACTGCAACTTTAAAAAAAAACGCCTTATTAAAACTACACTAAATACAAATGGATACATGGTATATTTATTAACAAAGCGAAATAACAAGCAATGTACACGTAAAGTCACCGACAAAAGTCGAAAAATACAAATTAACAGTAAAAATATTACGATTTACGACACTACCTAACGCGAAAATTCGCATAGTGTGTCAACACAAAAAGTTTTTTTGCCCTCAGTGTAATCACGAGACGATGAGTAGTGCGGTGCGCGACGCTCATGGTTCCCTATCTATGTGTGTGTGCATCCGTGTGACCCACTTACGAACGCGTTCGGCGCACTTCGGTCGTTTCCGTCGCCCGAACATATGTCCGCGGGACCGCCATCTTTACTTATTGACTTCACCCGACCAATTTAAGTTGACCTATCTCGACCGGTGTTTTTTAAGAATTTTCTTACGTCAAGGGGTCATTGCTATTGGACGTTTGCAAACGACGCGTGTTACGTAAAAAAACTAACTAAATGTTTACTCGGTGCTTGTTTTCGCGCTGTTATCGTACTGTTTTGTCATCGTGTAGATAAAACTGATTTACTTCCTAACGTTATGGTGAGTTCGTAACTTTGTAATTTGTACGCACTTGTCGAGTTTAGTTAGCTCGTACAGACATGACCTAGCCAATTCTGGTAGACGTAATCGTAGAACAGTGTTGCATATGTTTTTGTGCAACATTGTTTTGTCTACGTATCGTACGAATCTATGGTTTACAATATAGCATCAACATTAAAAATATAAAAAGCAACAAGCAAAACCACTGCAGCAAATCTTATGCAAAAATTTCAATAAAAATAAAGAACTTACGCAACCAAAATATCGATTTATAAGTTATTTAATTAAACGATTATCAATCGGTATCGTAATACCGCATAACAGAAAGCTCGCGTGTACATATCCGAACGTAACTTCCGCATTCGAAATTTGATTTTTTCCCCACTCACACATAGTACAACTTTCACCTATTCGAAAGTGGAATGATGACGTGTGTGCGTTGCTATTTTCGTTTCGGATATGCGTTCAGAAGAAAGCTTTTAAAAATAACTGTTTCTTATAACTGTTTTTGTTTTCATTGTTGTTTATTTTTGTTCGACAAAAGCTCAGGGCTCGTATAATCGAGAATTATGAATAATTGTTGAAAAAATAATTGTGAATCCCTTTTAATATTAATTGTAGCATTGAAGTTTTATTTCTGTTCTCAGCATTTCCTTCGTGAATGGTTTAGCGAGCTTTTTCATTCAGCCCGTAGCCGTTTAGTGCTACGAGTGAAACGAGACTTCTATAAAGACCACTGCAATCATGGGTGTGTCGTATTGTAGAGGAAATTGGCATTTTCATCTCTCTCGTTAGACGTGTTGGTGATCTTATTTTGTCGTTGGCAGACAGGAGGACAATGTTCCTTAGGCATCACACGCGCAACCCGTTACCATAAGGTACAGCGCAGACGACAGACTATCCGTGACGCACTTTTTAGTCTGTGAAAATAGAACCTATGCAATTATATGCAGTAACGCACACGACGCGCAAAAAGTCCGGCGCACAAAAAATCCGTGTAATTCGGGCAGACCGCGCCGCTCGCCACAAAAAGTGTGTGAAAAAAATGGAACGTTTGCTTCAACGCGCGGTAACGCAGACGGCGCACACTTTAGTCGGCAATCTGCATTTGCCAGGGGTGGACGTAACGCACGCGATCTATTACCATGGCGCAATTTATTATCAAAATAATACTTCGCGATCTCTGCACGATTTCCATAGCGTCTACGTCCCTACAGCTCTGCCGACAGAATGATCGAAGATGTGCGTCGTGTGCGTTGAGTCTGTGAAAAATCCGCAACCGACTTTTTGCGCGCCATGCAGACTTTTTGTGCGCCGCAGACTCGATCGCACAAAAAGTGTGCCGTCTGCGCTGCACCTTAATTCAGCACATAATTCTAGACCACCTTGCATAGAAATTTTTAATCGGTTATGGGGACTACATGACCTAAAGCGCGGTCACTATCGGACTGCATAGAAAAGAAAGAAAAGCGCGATGACACAATGCTGGTAATTTATTGCAAAATATGAAGCAATTATCTATTTACAAAAAATCTATTGTTTGGACTAAAAAGTTATGGTCATACATGAAAAAATATATAAGTAGATATATACGGCGACTGATAATTAGCCACCGGTACTTAAACACGTGTTTGTACTCATGATAACAAACAACTTTTACTATGGGACCAAACCTGAAATTGTGAAAAAAAAATCTGCTGTTCAGTCACTTATGTTCGCCTAACTGGTCAAAATAGGTACTGAACTGCAGATTTTTTTTTCGCGAATTCAGGTTTGGTCCCATAGTAAAAGTTGTTTGTTATCATGAGTACAATCACGTGTTTAGGTATCGGTCACTAATTACCAGTCACCCTATATACGCGTCGACTTGAGAACCTCCTCCGTTTTTTTCGTCGGTTAAAAAATTAAAACACTGTGCAATTACAATAGTGGTTGCTATGCATGCTTAGTATGTTGCTTGTAGAATAATCTGACAAAAAAACAGAATGATTGTATGTATTTTAGTATCGTTTTTATGGTAAAAAGAAAGTTTTTAGACCTATCTTCATGATTTTTTTCTAACGTATCAAATTAGTTGTTTGTATTATGTTTTCAATACACTATCTATCATATATCCTGGAGAATATCATATATTTTTCTGATTTTGTTGTATTTTTATTGCTTCTAAAACTTGCGTTTTTTGCGTTTAGGTCTTGTAATCCCCTTAAGAAATAAATTTGCTGTTCCATATATTTTGACTGCGTAGGTATTGCACTTTTCTTTTTTTTTTTCGGGAGGGGCCCGTGGCTAAATAATAACAGCCGCACAGGTCGATCAATCAGGTTAAGCTACGCTTGCCGCGGTTGGTCTGTGGATGGGTGACCATCTTTACATACCGAGACCCCTCAGTGCCTCGGCGGCTGTCATTCGTGGATCTTTTTCAGTCGTTACGGGTAGTCAGAAGCCCGAAAGTCTGACAACCAGTCTTACCAAGGGGTATCGTATTACCCAGTAACTGGGTTGTGGAGGTCAGATAGATTATGAAATGCTAATATCCAGCTGCATGGTAAGACTGGAAGCTGACCCGAACATAGTTGGGAAAAGACTTGGCAGATGATGATGAGCTGTTCTTGGCCATAATCCACCACGCGAGCCCAGTTCGGTTTGGTAGATGTCACATATCTTCGAATTTTTGTTTCAAGGACATGCCAGTTTCATCACGATGTTTTCCTTCGCCGTTTTGAGCCCACATGCTTGTTTTCCTATAAATGAAAAAAATAAGAAATGGGCTTTCCGAGGCACGGAGTGGTCAATAGATGGTCATCCATCTACGGACCAACCTCGGCAAGCGTTGCTTAACCTGGAAAATCGACCCGTGCGGATCTTATTATTTAGCCACGAGCCCTACTTATAAAACATTAAAAAAACTTAATAATCATTTAAACATATTAAATGCAGATACAGAGAAATCGTCAAGTAAAGTCACATTGCACATATTTCGACCGTTAGGAGCCAAAATTACTTTCACCGGTTAGATAATACACCGGTTTGCTGATCAACACTGCTGACGACGCACTTAAATGGAAAGGGGTGCTATGGTAATTTCTACTTCAATACTTGTGGAAATAATCCTTCAGACGGTGAAAGGTGGAAAATAGATCTTCAATTGAGAATGGGAAATCATCAAATGACCCCTCCCGCTCTGGGTGGAGCAGAAGGAAGTGTCAGAATCTTACTGACTAAAACCACCCGTGTTCCTTCCTTAGCCTTATATGTTCCGGGGTAGCGGTAACCCCTTCGGACAATCGCGCCGCCCCGGCAGTTCAAAGGAGTCTGGGGGGTGGAAAATACACACAGAACAGATGCATATGAAACACTTTTAGTATGGGAGAAATAAAACCAAAATGTAATTTAATGGACAATGGTCTTTGACAGTTAAGCAGAAGTCCACGGTCGAGGTTTGCCAGAGAGCTATGGAACGGAGTATTCTGGCTATTAAACTTGTGGATCGGGTTAAGAATACAACAATCCGTTTCATCACTAAAACTGATGTCAATCGGAAAGCTGTCACGCTTAAGGGTCTATACTACCTCAAATGGCTTAGCATGATCCTCCGTTATGTCGAAAGTACTGCAGCATTAATTTTGAAATAAATATGTGATAAAGTTGAGGATTAATGTTAGGGCTTATGTTAAACGAAAACACGATTCCATAAAATTTTCTCGATAGAAAAAAATTCCAAAGTTACCTCCAAACCGAACAACAAACCGCTGGTATTCAAAAAGTACTTCAAATTAGATCATGAAACTTTGTATACTAACCGAACTAACTATAAAGCAGGTCTTATGTTATTTACTTTTTTTAATTACCATTATTTTCACCGTAAAAAGCAAATACCTAAACTATTGGAGCTGCCTTCCGCCTAGCACCGCACTCTATCTCGCTCTCACTCAGTCCGCGAGCAGTATCGTGCGAGCGGGATAAAGAGTGAATTTTAGCTGAGGTAGTGTAGGCTCTTAAATGGAAGTGGGCTAGACACATCTGCCGCATATCAGACGATCAGTGGGCCAAACTTACGACCTAATAGATCCCGCTTAGTTGGCAAACGACATCGTGGCAAGCCCAGACGGAGACGGCAGGACGTGCTGGACTCCTTTAATTAAGATTGGTCCTTGGCAGCTCTGGGCAGAGAGAGGTGGAGAGAGAGTAGGGAGGGTTTTGCCCAGCAGTGAGACATTAATGGTGAATAAAAAAAAGCCTCAAAAACCCGTCTTACTTAACAGCACTACTACAGAAGGAGCATTGATCGCTACACTTGCTTAAAATTGCGTTTTGGCGATTTCAGACTATAAGTCTTAGATTCTAAGCATCCCTTTTCCATCACCATAACTTGCTGACTAATGGCTAACTTTACCACGCCATAAACCCTTCTCGTATCGCACAAGAAAAACAATTTTTTCTCTCTCTGCTTATACCACAATTGTGCAAAACACTATCCTCGGAAAACATGAGACCTACTGAATCCATCTAACATAATAAAATATTTTTACCTTTGTCATCGGCTTGAACAGTAGCAGATAAGGCATGATGCGAAAAAATAAGTGTTTACGTCTCCACCTCTGCCTATACGCGATCTCAACAGGCGTGAGTATAGCCAATTATAAAGATCATTATCCCGCACATAATTATTTTGTACAATAATCAATTTGCTGTAGCTAGACCTTCACCGTCTTTTGAGAGTTGCACGCAAACCGCAGTATTTTATACAGGAATCACGAATATATTACGCATATAAAAGAGATGAATAAATTCTTCAATATCTTACATCGGAATAAACTTGCTAATGTCCGCAGTTTCATTCGAATCCTAGGGAAACTCCTTGGATTAAAAGTATCAGGACTTGGACTGTCAATATGGCCTTTGGGAAATTTTGATCAGGTGTAAAAGCGTGGTAGAATACACATTCTAACACGCTTTTACACCTGAACAAAATGTTTACACAAACATCTAACAAACCTTCGAGTCAAAGATCGAAAAGGTACTACATTAGCTACTGGAATAGAATTTAGGCTTCCTGAAACATATACCAAGTATCATTGCAGTACTTTGGAGAAATTCAAGGAGCATGAGATATTTTGACCTTGTCATCTGACCTTCATCAAGCAACGTGTCTGTACATACATATGAAGCTGTCAGACCGTTTAGTTAGTGCCAGTTTATAGTATTGGGCTCCAATCAATATCCAAACACCTATTAAAGAACTGGAGAAAATATCTGCATAGATTTTCCTATCCTACTATTTTAAAACGTCTAGAATCCAAACTTTCTAAAGACTGGAATAGTCTGATAAAAGAAAGGTCTTCTGATAAACATTGTTGTAAAACAAGTGATTAAAAAAATTAAAAAACCCGACTGCGGTAAAAAATTTAAGTTAAAAAAAACTGAAAACTAAAAACAAGCTCATTTTAAATTATATAAAAGTTTCAAGCAGGCGGGACCCATTCCATTTTTATATTTTCAAACTCAAATTGGTCCAGCCTGCTTCCAACTTTCTTTTAATTTAAAATGGGCTTGTTTTTAGCTTTCAGTTTTTTTTAACTTAATTTTACCTCAATCGGGTTTTTGGAACGAAGTTCCTTATCGCGCGTTGTGAAAGGGGGCTAGACGGAAAAATTCTTACGAAAAGTTGTCACGACACTTTTTGCTATAGTAAGCTATTGTAAGGTGTGCGGCGTCGCATGTTTCTCTGTCTGTCTCTCTCTCTTATAGAAAGCAAGCCAGATATTTTCATTTCTATTTCGCATTGAATATAATTATTAATATAATTATTTTATACAAGATTCAATACATTACATTATTTATTATTATAACTTAAAAAAAAATAAAATTTTATTACAATTCCTTCACTAATTAATCGAAAGGAACTTCGTTCCATCCGGGTGTCCCTTGACACCTCTCAAGTTTTTTTAGTTTTTTTTATTTCCAGCTTTTCAGTTTACAAATGTGAAAGATTTCACAGACGATTTAGTTCTGTTTTTTTACGATTTTTCACTTCGAATTACTTTTATATACTTACTTTTTATAAGATGTAATATTTTTGTAATCACCAATCATATACATACATACAGGTCAAACACATAACCCTCCTTTTGGGCTTCGCCGCAGCTGGGTAAAAAAGAACGTTGTTGTATAGTAACAACAGCACCGTAAGTCACGATGGGAGTCGCGTGTCGAACGTCCTCGGATGCGCATACTAATATATTAGAACCTGCAGGATAACGTGACAAGATGCACACACGTTTTATTTGTTGTGAGTAAGAGAGAAGCGAGCTTTCTTCTTTCCTAAAATATAATGAGTGAGTGGGAAAGGGAGAGAAATCTTGCTCCTTTAAATTCATATTTATTAGGGCCTGCAGAATAACGTGACGTGACAAGACGCAGACAAGTTCTATGCGTACAGATAGAGAACGAGAGTTTTCTTTTTTTCTTATACGACATGAATGAGCGGAAGGGAGAGATGCATGAATGTAGAAGAAATCGTTTTGAGGTTTTTATGGATCGGGTTCTAAGGACCGGTTGGTTAACGAAACATACGTAAGTACGTCAAATAACAACGCGTAAGTAATTATTTGACGTAAGTCAAGCCTGTATTTTGTAATTGTGGCCCCGATTCTGTTGTTCACAAACTAAACTAAATTTAAGTTCCGTGCATCTTTTTGTTTCTATTTCATTAAGAAAAGGACAGAAGATATATATTAGTTTAGTCCTGTCAAATTAGTCAGCGCCTGACGTAAATTGACGTATTTTTAGTAGCCAATTTTTTAATCACGTCTAAACTTGTCTATGGATTATCTAATTTGACAGGACTAAACTAATATTTATCTTCTGTCCTTTTCATAATGAAATAGAAAGAAAAAGATGCACTGAACTTAAATTAAGTTTAGTTTGTGAGCAACAGAATCGGGGCCAGTTAGCGCCATTTTAGACGAATACACGTGCGTCAAGTGGACGTGAAGACTATGCCGACCGCACAGTGGCGTCCGCATCGTTTGTTTGGTTATTTCATACAATTTAGAATGAAAATGCAGAAAATAAGCACGTTAAGTTGTGCTCCACAAGTTTATACGTTAATATTATATTATATATTAGAAACGGTAGTTTTATATTGTTTAGTTTTATTATAATCCTTAAAACCGAATATAGTGGCCACTGTTATCCGTTTTAAGGATTATAATAAAACTAAACAATATAAAACTACCATTTCTAAAAACATATAATTTTGTGAAGCACCACTTAACGTGCTTATTTTCTGCATTTTCATTCTAAATTGTATGAAATAACCAAACAAACGATGAGGGCGCCACTGTGCGGTCGGCATAGTCTGAAACAACCCGCCTTTAGTGCGGGATGGTCTCTTGTTCCTGTCTATTTTTAACAAAAAGAGCATTTTTACATACTCGTATATTCAGGGGTTAATGTAAATGTACTCGCGAGCTTTGTTTTGGTATTAAAAATAAAATCTAGGATTTACAAAGCAGTGTAAATAAAAACTCACCGTGAAAATTTTGGTGAAGTGATGATGAAGTGAGGGGCTTATGGCTAAGTTATAACAGACGCACGGGTCGTTCGATCAGGTTAAGCTATGATTGTTGCGGTTGGTCCGTGGATGAGTGACTATCTTCACATACTAAGACCCCCGTGGATCGGAAAGCACGTTAAGCCGTTGGTCCCGGCTGTCATTCGTGGATCTTTGACAGTCGTTACGGGTAGTCAGAAGCCCGAAAGTCTGACAACCAGGTAACTGGTATTATCTGGTAACTGGGTTGTGGAGGTCAGATAGGCAGTCGCTCTATGTAAAATATTGGTATTCAGCTAGATCCAGTTAGACTGGAAACCGACTCCAACATAGTTGGGAAAAGGCTAGGCAGATGATGACGAGGGTGAAGTGGTCACAGACCACCGTGATGGTGAGGTTGTGGGGTGAGTGAGTGCTGACAGTGAGATTTTTTAAAGAACAGATCGCCCGAACTGAAACCGTGCAAAAGCTCACCATACCAAAAAAGCCTTACTTTTCACGAAAAGCGATAGAAAATTATGATTTGTCTTTATCTAAAAAACATCCATGAACGCCTTGAATTTGACCACAAGGTCAATAACTGCAATGGTTAACATTGGTTGCCGTTGATTATGAAGCAACATGAATTATCTGGTTGCTTTCGTCAAGGTTGTTGTTGATAACCGTTAGTAACCCGGTCGCCTATTGGTTGCTATGAGGAATTTCAGTAGGTACTTAGTTTACTAAAACTTTCATTGTACTAATAGATTGAACTTACTGCCTCGTTCATCTGATGGTCGAATGGCTGATTACACAGGTCGATTGGTCAGGTTAAGCTACGCTTGCCGCGATTGGTCCATGGATTGGTGACCATCTTTAGATACCAAGACCCCTCCGTGCCTCGGAAAGCACGTTAAGCCGAAGGTCCCGGCTGTCATTCGTGGATTTTTGACAGTCGTTACGGGTGATCAGGAGCCCGAAAGTCTGACAACCAGTCTTACTAAGGAGTATCGTATTACTCAGTCACTGGGTTGTGGAGGTCAGATAGGCACGCTCTCCCCTGTTTTCTTTCTGGTTCATGACCATAAAGCAATGATTTTTACAGAATAATAAATATTAACTACTTGTATGTCTCTATGTTTTCCCTTTTGATGATATATTGTTTTTATACCTAAGCACTAGAACCCTCAAAAAATACTCAAAATTGCCGCTGTCAACAGAGGCATATTAGTGTACAAATTCGACAGCTAATAATGACAAAAGAAAAACACAGGAACACAGTATATATCCTTCTTATTCAGTTTATGAAATATCTTTTAAATTGGTCCAATATTGGAGGAGGAATATGCGAGAGCCAAACCTCGAATTATGACTTTTTACTTAGGCTTTTTTAAAGTCACTCCGACAGCATTTCCTCTTATGTCAAACTCAAACTCAAAGCTTTTATTTCAAATAAACCATTTCCAGGCACTTTTGAATTGTCAAAATTAACTAGTCGGTCAGTTAGTCAGAAAGTTGAAGCTAGTTGCCCATTCCAAAACGTAGATCTCTTGGGGAAGAACGGGCAAGATACTCCAATGACACTCTTTTAAATCAAGTTATTACAAAATCCTGAGTACATTATTCTCGTTGCTTCTACTGTCCTGACAGAATGATATACGAATCGCAATGATTGCTACACTTGCTACGATTCCCTTAAGCCTAGTACCAACCTAACTTTGCTTACATTAAACATTTGCAGAACAACCAAAAACTTCAAGGGTAAATAACTTACAAACCATTTCGTAAATGTGTGTATAAAATTTCGCGAATTTAAAAAGAATGTTGTAGGCTTCAATTGCCAAAAATGCGAAACTAAATAGAAAGTTGTATGAAAAAAGAAATAAAGAAAGTTATCTTGACGTAAAGATGGCAATTTCTAGTTTTGGTTATGCATGCCCTGAACGAAATTATCGTAAAATTTTTAAGTTCGCCCGTTAAAAAAGTTCGCGTGGAAAAAGGACTTTTCTTTCTTATAGCCACGTAAGCAGCAGAGAGGCTTATAGCAAAGTAATAACAGTCGCACGGTTCGATCGATCAGGTTAAGCTACGCTTGCCGTGATTGGTACATGGATGGGTGACCATCTTTAGATACCAAGACCCCTCAGTGTCTCGGAAAGCACTTTAAGCCGAAGGTCCCGGCTATCATTCGTAGATCTTTGAGAGTCGTTACGGGTGGTCAGAAGCCGTGAAGGTGGTTTTTTGGGATGCATGAAGAACCCTCCTGGTGTAGCGCAGTTTGTTCCGCCAGTTACTCAACTGAACCGAGCGCTCGGCGCATCCTGGACAGACACAGCACCCAACACCTTATTTGACTGGCCAATTCTTCCCTTGCACTGGTAGGGCTAACGCCCGCCTGGTTTGCAACACCCTTCCACCGTAGCCCGGCGTCAAGCAGCCTGCTGTGTTTCATCAATGCGTGGGATTTCCAGTGCCTTAGGCATCTTCTGGGAACCCTCGTTCCATCTTAGATCTCATCCATTGCTTTCCATCAGGCGTGATCAAGGTCAAGAGCGGGTATTATTTTAAAATGTCTACCTCCGAATAATTTCTAGAACCTTACCAGAAAACATCACTTAATTAAAATCGGCGCCATCTTTAAATCGATTCTAAAAAGTCGATTAGTAAAAGGAGTTTTGTATAATCGATGCCTGATAAAGGCATGTCATGTTGATACAACCTTATTATAAGCAGCGCCAAGGCTGCGCAAACGCACGCGGTGTACTGACGAGTGACGTCATTTGTACGATTCTTAATTTGAATTGCTAGTGTTATGTACTTATGTGTGACTTTTTATTATGTATTAGATAACTGATAAAAGCCCTTAATACGATTCCAGGGTTAGTAATTTTTTAATAGATGTTTTATACGAACTCTGTCAGCTCGGGTTTTAGGCGACTAGAAGTAATTATATTTTAGTGTATATTTTGACGTTCAAAAGTGCCTATTATATGCCTATCAAATAATTTCTTTAACTTTCACTTTGGCTGCTTTTCCACCGATTATTCCCGATGTCTAAATTCATTGTCCACCACTGGGGGACAAATTATTGTAACCAGGTTAGGTTAGGACAACGAGAATAATTTTTCAAAACACTTTAAAGTTGCTTCTGCATCATCTCCGGCGCTGCGGGAGAGGCAACCCCTGCGCCCTTACGTAACAAAGGATAGGCACCCATGCTCACCTCCGCAGCTTCGGCTTGCACGGGTGTCTATGCTTTGTTCCAGCGAACGGGGATTGCTGTCTCTTCGCGCCTCCGGTTTTTATATACACTCTAGAGGTAGCAGCCAAAAGACTACGTGATCGTGAAGTCGGGGGTCCCAGATTCGGTTTTGGAACTGATTCGACCTCATGAAATGTCCTCCAGTGGTGGACAACGAGAATAATTTTTAAAAGTGGTTTTGCTGTCCCCCAGTCGTGGCCAAACAAGTGGGGGACATCGAGGATAATAGTTTTTCCACTACCAGAGATACGTAAGGTGGTGCACCAAAGCGGTGAAGCCAAGCTATGAAACTTTGTTTCTATTTTTACCAGAGCTAAGTGGAGTAGCGGAGCAGGTAAAAAGTGCCGTAAAGATGTGCTGTTGTTGTTAGTAGCTGGTTAATTTTTTTTTTTTCTGACTGAGATTACAATGCGAACTTTCTAAGAAAACATGGGAATGGCCCCTCTGGATGAGGATGGCAGAGGAGTGTGGGGATTGCCACAAACTAAAACAGGCTCATAAGCCAGGTAGTGGGTGAAGTCGGCCTGTATAAGATGATGATGAATAAGAAGACAGTCGTAATAAGAAAGTACTGTACAACATCAATTTGCTTTGCCTTTTAGTGTTGTCTTGCTAATAAGGTGCCTCGAATGCAATTTAATGTGTGAAGTTTTCACTTTTACTTCTCCTTCGAAGATATCATGTTTTTATCTGCATTCGCGATTTGTTTGCCAAAAATGTAAACAAATATGAGTTTATGGAAAGATAACTTTAAATCCTACACAATAAAGTTCAGTTTACGCTACAACGTTTTTACAACTTTTTCAATAGTGCAAGTCAGTCTGAAGTCAACTTAATTACCATTAGGATAACGTTGATATTTGTTTAACTTGAAATAACATCAATTTGAAACATAAGTTTGATTAGACTTTACATACATAGGGGTAGGTAGAAACTACAGAACACCACCTGGGCCCTAATTCACTACGACCACTTAAGTGTCTAAACACACTATGCCGAAGTTACGCGACCGAAGTTCAGCACAATTACGCCTGCAATGCTATTTGAATTAATGACGACACACTATTCCGAAATTACGTCGCGTCATAGCGTACAGCCTAACTTCGGTCGGCGTAAGTTCAGCGGCAACTTATTCTGTGAGCACACATTATACGCGACCGATGTTCGGTTCGATTGTCGACGAAGATCCGGGGGCGGGGAGCAGCGGGGAGTTGCGGAACTTAATTTCTGCCGCGTAAGTTCGGCACTTATGGTGTGTCATATCAGCCGAATAAGTCGGAACGTAAAATCAGCCGCCGAACTTCGGTCGCGTAACTTCGGCATAGTGTGTTTACACACTAACGCTTCCTTACCGAAACCGCGTCAATTCCATAATTAATTTTTTTTTTTATTTCGCGCGGTTTCTTTCATTGTGTTGTGTCATTAGAGAATTACGGTCCTGCTACGATCCTTACATTCTCCTTTTGCCTCGTTTACTTACATACATCAGAGGGGCAAATCTCGTAATTTTAAGAACGTTCACAGTCTGATCTCAGTCTCATTCTGTCAAAAATACCTCTACATTTGGACAAGTTTTTGACTGTTTGTCGCCGAGATGAGACTGACGACTAGATTTTGAACGTTTTAACTTACAAGAATATTGACCTTCTGTCATATACGCACGCCGCTTGCGACTACTTCGCACGTGACCTTTTTGGAGAACATCACTAATAAGGTCACTCTATATCTTTCTTCTAAGGAGTGATAACACTGACAAATAACGAAAAATTTCTAGATTAGGGGCTCTAAAATCATGTGTTACAGTTTGCGCGTCGATGTGCTTGCCAGCCTGGTATACCATCATAGTTTTAAAGTGTGTGATGTAACACAGAAACGCGTGGTGCCAACGTGAAGTACACAATGCGTTTGCGCAACTAAAGCGTAGGGCTCGCATAGAACACTCATCGTTAGTATGAAAGAGTTTGGTAATCACACAAATATTATAAAGGCGAAAGTTTGTGAGTGTGTTTGTATGTTTGTTACTTCTTCACGCACAAACGGTTGAACGGATTTGGATGAAATTTGGCACGCAGATAGTTTATAACCAGGATTAATACATATGATACTTTTTATCCCAATATTCCCACGGGATCGACACTTATGCGGGTTAAACAGCGGGGCGCAGCTAGTACTACGTAACATTCTTTAGAATCATTTGAGACAATAAACAGTTTATGATAATCGCTGATTTGCTATTGGAGCAATGGTGGTCCAGTGGTAACGGCCACGATTTACAAATTGTAAGTCGTAGGTTCGAATCCAGACAGGCGCTTTACTTTGTGTAAATTATTTCATCACCACTGCTCTCAAAACGGTGAAGAAAAATATCGCGAGGAAACCAACATGTCCTAGAACCAAAAATTCAAAGACATGTGACATCTACCAACCCGCACTGGGTCCGCGTGGTGGATTACGGCCCACTCCCTCTTACAGAAAGGAGGCTTGTATCCCAGCAGTGGGAACATTATAGGCTGATTATATTATGCGTGTTGGAGATTTCAAACTATTTATAATTCTAGATTTCCTTACGATTCCTTTACAATAAATGTAAATATCTATAAATCTAGTTTACGTCAAGTTGTTTTATTTTTTTAATCATTTCAAACATTATGGCTTTTTTTTCTTTTTCATACCCAATGTTGCCACTACAAATATTATCACTTTCTACAACCTTCACGCCATTACGCAGTTGGTACGACTCCGTGCGTATTTTCCTTGTTGCAACACTGAACTACAGACTGAACATATTCGAGGGAAAGCTGTGACTAGTCTTTATATATATATTAAACAAGTTTTATATTGTTATACAGGGTGCCCCTGGAAGTATGGATCAAATCGAATAGGGGCGTGGGCAAGGGCATTTCCAAACTTTTTGGTCCTGAGAATGATTGATGATTGAGAATTATTTTACGGTTCAAAAGTTGTGACCAATTTTTTTCAATCGTTTCGCATAGTGCTCAAAGAAAAAAAATCATTAAAAAAAAACTATCAGGGCTGTCTAAAAAACTTAGATTGACAGTTCCTGGTAGTTTTTTTTAATGATTTTGTTCTTTGAGCACTATGCAAAGTGATTGAAAATAACAAAAGTTGGTCATAACTTTTGAACCGTAAAAATATTCACCAACATTCTCAGGATCAGGAAGTTTGGAAATTACTTTGCCGACGCCCCTATTTGATTTGATCCATACCCTCAGGGACACCCTGTATTGCTGAAATAGACGCATAAGGAATTGTAGCAGGAACTCAATCCTCTATTATATTCTATTCATATTTAAGAGAACGTTGGTGGCCCAGCGGTAAATAACGGCCGCGAGCTACAAATTGTAGGTCGTAAGTTCGAACCCAGTAACGCTTTAATTTGTGTAATTAATTTCATCACCACTGCTCTCAAAACGGTGAAGGAAAACATCGTGAGGAAACCGGCATGTCCTAGAACCAAAAATACAAAGACATATGACATCTAGCAACCCACACTGGGCCCGCGTGGTGGACGGCCGCTCCCTCTCACAGAAAGGAGGCCTGTTTCCCAGCAGTGGGAACATTATAGGCTGATAATCTGACCTCCACGTCGTTGGGGCGGGCAATGCGACGAGACGCGGTGGGTCGGGGGAACATTATAGGCTGATAATCTGACATCCACGTCGTTGGGGTGGGCAATGCGACGAGACGCGATGGGTCGGGGGAACATTATAGGCTGATAATCTGACCTCCACGTCGTTGGGGTGGGCAATGCGACGAGACGCGATGGGTCGGGGGAACATTATAGGCTGATAATCTGACCTCCACGTCGTTGGGGCGGGCAATGCGACGAGACGCGGTGGGTCGGGGGAACATTATAGGCTGATAATCTGACCTCCACGTCGTTGGGGCGGGCAATGCGACGAGACGCGGTGGGTCGGAAAAAAAAAGAAAACTGAATATTTATTTTGTACTTAAAACATGGTGTTTTCTTTTCGGCATTAGCCGACGGTGGCGTTTTGGGCACATTTTCATTTGTCGTCTATAAACGACCATGGCGGTCAAAAGGTGTAAGACTTCTTATGAGGAAATAGGGTCTTATATTGCGACCACGTCTTAGCAAAAGGAGTAAGTACTTTTTAAAATGGTAGCACACAGTATTCTATAGTTTTCTGCCTACCTCCACGTGTAAAAAGGCGTGAGTCCATGTATGCTGTGTGTGTATAATAAACTTCTGTTTCTCAGTGTGTTAAAGGTAAAATTCGTCGCGTGCCGAGCCCTGTGTGTTGCGCAAACGCATGCGTTCGCTTTTTGTTTGTCTTTGACATATGCGCGTTACGTCAGTGCGCTGAGAGTAAAGTTTTATGTGTTATCAGTTTTTTAGGGAGATGATAGAAAAATATTTTATTGATAACTAAAAACTTCTCTAAACGTAGGTGAACAGCCTATCGATTCTGTAAAAATCAACAGCTCACTTGCTGTCATTCCACCTGATGTTAGGGATTGCCTCCATTGATAGTTCACTTCACGCTCACTTCACCTATGTTATCACGGTGAGATTTTTACAGAATAGCACTGCTGAGCTGTTTTTCCACTTGAAGGCAATTGTAATTAAAAAGGTTCAAGATCTAGTCGCAATCTTATCACAGCGACTATCAATGTCAAAAATGTAGGAAATTAGAGGTATTTTTGACAGATTGAGACTAAGATCTGAGGGGCGATTCTCATAATTTTAAGAACGTTCACAGTCTGATCTGTCTCAATCTGTCAAAAATACATCTAATTTCCCTACATTTTCGACAAGTTCAAAATGAAAAGAAATCCAAGATGGCGGCTGTGAAAATATCAAAATGACCATTTTTTTTTTTGCAGCCGCCATCTTTGTTTTTTTTTATTTTGACTTCACTATCGGCTTCAGCATCCTCGAAATAAGCAATCTGTTAGATTTTAAACGTTTTTAATTAAGGGTATTGGCCTTCAGACTATGAACGTTCTTTTCGCCCACTGATGCTAGGGATTGACACTATTGACAGCTGTCATTAGTGTCAATCTCTCCATGAAAACTTTGGTGAAGTGAGGTTGAAGTCAGTGCGTTGTCTGTCAGTCTTATGTTAGACGGGAGATTTATGAAGATAATAGGTAGTGTACTGAAAATCATAAAGATTTTTGTAAATAAAAAGGAAAATTATTGAAACAATTTTTAAGCACTTCTATAAAGGCACAGGATAATATAACAGAATTAAATTATTTCACACAACCTTCGATTAGTTTATTACAAGCATTTACTTCGCCATTATACATGGTTATTAGTTACTAATTTAAATGATTTAACGATGGCCTATGTATAATAAAATTATTAAATCCCATACATACTTATTCTAGAACTTTTCTCGAATGAATCTCGATAAGTATAAAACGAAATTTGACTGCAGTTTAAAAGTTTAGAATGAAATCTGTCACTGTGAACCATGCAGACCATGCTAGGACATCGATCTAGAATACGGCCCTTCAAAGCGACCAGACGATCGATTCTGTAAAAATCTCACCGTGAAAAGTTAGGTGAAGTGAACTTAGAGTGAGCTGTCAAGAGTATCAATCCCTAGCATCAGGATGACACTGACAGCTCACTTCATTCAAGTTTTCACGGCGAGATGGTTACAGAACCGCACGGCAGTAACTAATTATTACTAGTAGGTAAAATGGCCGACAAGTATTAGAACTCCTCGATGGACCTCATGAATATAAATTGAAGTTAACATGTGGCCAGTGCTTTAATGGAGACAAGAAACATGTTCATATTAAAAACCAGTTAAATTAAATTAATTACAAATCCTTGGCGGCCATTTAAATTGCATTTTATAGAACAGAAAAAAAATCAGCAATTTCAATTTAACCATTGACCGTATCCATGAAGTAACGTATCCGAAATTAAAATTGAGCGAGAGAGTATTAAAAAAAACGCCAAATTCGAAATTCAAATTTCGAAATTCGCGATAGGACGGTACGTTGTCTCAATTAAAACTGTACGTTGACTTCAGTCATTGGAATATTAACTGTAACTGGATTTAAATAAAGTTGATTATTCTTTGTATAGTCACACGGCTTGTAGCCAACTGAAAAGTATGTCACCGAGTTGAATAGCACGCGCAAGGCCGAGCTATCTATGAACGCGCGCTCAAAACCGCGGATGTGGCTACTATCAAGTAGTATCAATGTTCAAAATCATCATTGTTATTACCCATTAATAGACAGGTAACACTGTTTAAAGCTAGCAACACTGCTCAGGCCGCGAAAAAGATGTGTTAGTTGCAAATTGCAACGAAAAGAAATGTTCAAGGCCTAACGAATGCGCATTTAAAGAGACTAATGTGACGGTTTAGCTGCGTTTAGTATTTACGCATAAATTGATAGGCAAAGGCATCTTTCTATTCAGCCTCATCGAAAATGTTCTTGGCTGTTTATGAAGATAATTTTGCCATTATTGTCCTATTTGAAAAATGGAGGGAATCTGACATTTACCACATTAGATAGTCATAAAAAAGCGCGAAACTTAGCTTTTTTTGTTTAACAGGCAATTTTAGTAGACTTTAGTGGATTTTATTTAACTTATAGGTTGATTTGCACGGCAAATAAATAAAAGATATTAGCTAGACTTCTGCTGACACTATAAAAAGTGTTAGCACGCAATTTCTAAGATAATAGTGCTTAATAATTGTTTATCATAAGCGTTTCTGAGTATTCTAATTAAATCATTTTATCATAAATGCTTCACAACAGCATAGGGCGTGAACGAACGATAGAGGTAATTTTATCGATAGAAATTTGGTGTAGTTTGGATAATCGATAGATTTCTCTATCAATCGTAACCGAGTCCAAAGGATATTTTGGCGCCTAAATGACGTTGACTGTGGGGCGGTGTTGGTGAACATTTGCGAAAATGTCACAGAAATTGTACTGAAAAAACCAAATGGCGGAGTTAGTCCTGATTTTGGCCACGCGCCTATAAATTCTTGTACTTACCATTGTAACTTGAGATCAGACACCTAGTAGATTTACTGCGCAGCACGCTAACTGCATAACATACTATTAATCACAATCTGAATTATTTTGAAAAATATAAAAAAAAAATTCTAATTCATTGCTTCATATGTTCGAAAAATGTGTCTGATCAGCAACGCAAATAACGCAATGAACGTTTTTGAACTCAGAAAATGAAAGCCACAGCCTACTGTTAGTGTTTACGCAAGTACCCCGCAGGATTTCAGGAACCATGACCATTAGGCACCACTTAAGCGTCCTAAGCTTTGCGAAAGTCACCACCTGACAGCTAAGTCAATCGTTTGCAGCAAGCCTTACCAAACATTTTACTAGTCGCCATGCTACCACAGTCGGTTAATTTAAAATCTATCATGCGTTTAGGCCCTAGACTAGATTCTAGAACGTTCTATCAAAGTCCATGTTTAGGCACTAAATTATCATTTATCGGACCATTCGACCTTAGAGCCACTGATTGTAGTATTGTTTCTAGCTTTTTATCTAAAATGGCGTTATATAAACTTTTAGATGGGTTATTGTTATAATTATTAATTGTCTGTATTTGTCCTTTACTAAAGCATTATAGACCATTTTAGGGCTATATTTTTTTTTACGTTGATAAAACATGCTACATCACTTTTTCGTTTGCAAAATCTTTTTTTTTTTAATTCAAACGTAAGTCGTAAGAATCGAGGAATTCCAAATTTGAAAAGACTTGTCAGTTTCACTACCTATCAAATAGAGCTGTTTCTTATTTCGAAAAAGACTGCAGATGTTGGAAATTCTAGATGCGTTCATTTATAGTGTCTGTTTTGAAGCGGTGCGTTTACGAATTTCGAATTCTTGTATAAGGCTAAAAAATTATGGGAGAGTCTGTTTTAACAGACCAGGAATTTGATCATATTGCTAGGATGCCACTGCAATTGCCTGAAAAAATACAGATATCCTACTAAAGCTTCGGCTGGTAGACTTTACAGGCTCGAACAATTGCCACAATATCAACAATTGTCAGCTAAGAGAAAACAACCTTCCGTCGAATTTCAACACTTAGAATCAGAACGCTTTTACATTTTGCAATATCCCATCAAGGTGATAATGGTTTTTGTGTACTGATACCCGAAACGGGGTCAGGTGTCCGTCCTTGAAGCGTGCCAAAGAAAAACTGATGAAAATTGCCAATAATTTATTAATTGAATTATCAAAGGTTTGAGAGGACGGCTTAAGAAAAGATGTGTTGGAATGTGAGAGAGATGATATATGGCTAATAAGTGGTCTGAATCCAAAACGTTCAAAATCTAGAACAACAAATACCAAAAAGTTGACAAAAATGTAGGGAAATTAGATTTATTTTTTAAGACTGAAATTAGACTGTGAACGTTCTTAAAATTACGAGAATTGCCCCTCTGAGATGCATAATCAGCCCATAATGTTCCTAGTGCTGGGACACAGTCCTTTTCCCTGTGAGAGGGAGTGGGCCATAATCCACCACCTGGGCCCAGTGCGGGTTTGATAAAGATGCATGATAGAAGAAACACGTGTTGCGGTGATCTCAGATAAATAATGATGAGTTATCTGTGGTTGGTAGAAAATGGTTTATTTCCCTTGATTGGTAGAACCAGCGCCCGCTAAAACGTCAAAACTGACACTCAAATGTCAGTTTTGACGTTTTCGACTTCCCCGTAGGTTAAGCAAGCTGCATTTGCAATGGTTCGGCCATAGAGCAGAGCAAAATAGACTTTTAAATGATGCACGATGCTATGCGAAAGCTTGATGAATACATTGTGATTTTAAATGCTCCGAAACAGTATCTTGCTTAGATTTATTTAGCCAAGTACCAATAACAAATTAATGACACACTTAAATAAACCTAATACACCTAAACTAATAACCAATTACCGCTCGCCTTTAAAATGGCAACAACTTTAATATCTCGTGTTTGTAAATGAATTCTGTCAGTAATTAAAGTTTTGTGACAACTCCCCCCCCTCTCCCCCACTGTATAGAACACGGCCCGGTGACGTCATTAGTATAAGCGCAACGTGCGGACATGCGTACACGCACACATGTATGTGACCGTTTAAATAGTTGTTCTAAAGGAGTGTTTGAAAAGGGTTAGTACTTGACTAAAATACTAGAACGACTTGAATAGACTACTGGCTGCTAGTTTTTTTTTTTTGGATAGTAATTTGTTACATAAGCATAACCAGCCTATAGATAACGTTCCCACTGTTGGGACACAGACGTCCTCTCTGTGAGAGGGTATGGACCGTAAATCTACCACGCGGGCCCAATGCAGGTTGGTAGATGTCACATGTCTTCGAATTTTTCGTTCTAGGACATTTGTTACGTACAGACGCGAGCAGGTCAACCTACCCCAATCTGTCAAAATTCTTTGATAGATTTTCAACTTTATTACAAAGCAATAAGGTTCATATTCAGTTGGGAAAATCTGACAGATTGGGGTAGCTTGATGTGCTGGCCTCTGTACATGCCAGTGAAAAAGACTTTAACATACGTACTTATTAAATTAATTCACTTCGTCTTCCCAGCTAAAGCACTAGGAAGTGGTGAAGGGCGGCCATTTTGGGGGACTGTCTTATCTTATGTAATTTACGCTTAAAAAGTGCTGATTCTCAACCTAATTTGAATAAATAAGTTTTGATTTTGATTTTGAATGACGCAATATATGTTTTTTATATGTAACTATTTACACTAGAAACTAAATTAAAAGACTAACTTACTATACAAATAAAAAAAAAAACAAAGGACAATGACGCAATTATCTATACTAATATTATAAAGCTGAAGAGTTTGTTTGTTTGTTTGTTTGTTTGAACGCGCTAATCTCAGGAACTACTGGTCCGATTTGAAAAACTCTTTCAGTGTTAGATAGCCCATTCATCGAGGAAGGCTATAGGCTATATATCATCACGCTAAAACTGCAATAGGAGCGGAGCGCCAATGAAGAATGTTTCAAAATCGGGGGATTTTTTTCCTATTGAGAGCTTCCGCTGCGTGCGCTGCGTAAACGGTTAAAGTTTCGCAAAAATCATATATGACAGAATTGTTCCCCTTTAAAAGTTTAAAAAAAAGTCCGGGACAGCATATGTCTATCATTTAAGGTTAGCTCACTATAACCTCTTTTATGCTAACCAAATTTGTTCTAAAATAATGCATTATTTGCGAAGGTTTTTTTTATAAACATGGTATTAATCCTTATCCAAATAAATACGTTATTCATCACATGTATTTAATTTTGAACAAAATTGCCTGTGACATCATTTGATTTCAATGTATATCTTAGGAGATATCATAGTTTTAAAATAATACTAATAATAAAGCTGAAGAGTTTGTTTGTTTGAAACACGGTTTGAAAGCTGTAAATCTCTGGAAGTATTGGTCGCATATATATAAAATATTTTTGCGTTTGATAGCCCAGTTCTTGAGGAAAGCTATATTCTATTAAACTTGACGCTAGGACCCTTAGGAGTTGAGCAAAAAGAAAAAAAGTCTGAAGTTTTCGCCAAGCGAAAACGAAGTAATAGCGCAGGCCGGCGACACGTTGCGACGGGGTGGGTCGGGGAAACAAAAAAAATTTACGCGGACGAAGTCGCGAGCAGAAGCTAGTTTTGTATATAACCGATTTTCTTTTAAATGAGCTTTAAAGTTTTATAAGGTTTCCACCAGTTTTTCAGTTTTATGCAAAATCCTACTTTCCAGAAGAGTTGTTGGAGTTATTGCTGTGTTTATTTGTTGATCTTCCATTAATTCGTTTTTAGTATAAAATACTAGCAATAGTATTTTAAGTACATAAACCTGTTACAAAAAATTTCTCCGAGATCTTTGAGTAGGCCGAAATAAAAATAAGCGACATAGCGGCAGGCCCAGAAAGAGATGGCGAGTTGAGTTAGACTCCTTCTTAAAGAATTGGCCCACAATTGCAGTAGACCGGGAGAAGTGGAGAGACAACACCGGCTTATAGGTTTTTGCATAGTTCCTTTTGTTGTTTTTCCTCTATATAATGTTCCTTAGACCCGACAAAACACACAAATAAAGCTTATTCCCCAGAAAGGACAAACGAAAGCTCTAAACCACAAAGACGTCAATAAGCCATAATGGCTTATTACATCTTAAAGTGTAAGTGTTTCAAAATGAACATGCAAACAGCAGCGGCAACAACCAATAAGGTGCATTTCACAGTAAGCAATAAAATAAAACAACCAATACGGTGCGAGATCAAATATTGAGATAGCATAGTGTGAAATAACGCAACTGTTACGTGCTTTGTGGTTTTGTCCGTTATTGTTTGAAAATAGAACTGTTATATTTGAAATTTGAACGTAGTAATAAGTGTTCTGTCTTTAGTGACGTCATTAATGTCGCGGCTTGCGAAAATGTCGTATGATTGTGTTGTTTAATAATTCAATTAATTTTGTGGCAGTGGGTGATGAAAATGGTTAATAAAGTTAATTTTAAACGGTGGAAAGATCGAGAGATTATTCGCTACTAAGATAAGAATACGTAATAATAATGAAATCATTATTAATTATGGTGTTACTAACTGAAAACCTGAATAAGAAATAGCTGAAAGCTTTAGGGAAATCTGAACTATTTTTCATACCGATCGAAATTACTGAAAAAACATCCTTTATGTATTTTTGTAACAATATAATTTAAAAGAGTGTCCATGTCGTTTCTTGCCCGTTCTTCTCCATAGGTACAGACGCCAGCACATCAAGCTACTACAATCTGTCAAATTTCTTTAATAGATGTTCAACTTTATCGCTAAAGCATAAGGTTCAAGGTTGATTGGGAAAATTTGACAGTTTCGGGTAGCTTGATGCGCTTAGGAATGTGCAACTAGCTTCATATTTTCTGACTGACCGACTCCTTGACAATTCAAAAGTGCCTATCAAAGGTTTTTGAAATGAATGCTTCGAGTTTGAGTTGGGAGTTTATGACTATGTAAAAAAAATCTATTCACTACACTTTTTTTTTGTTAGCCTATGCTGTCCCATCGCTAGGAAAAGGCCTCCCCCAAATTCTTCCAAGAACTCTTTTCCCGTGTCACGTCGCACCAGCCCTCGAAAAACAAACACTTGTGGTCTCAAAAACTGACGTACAATATTGGTTAACAGCAGCAGCAGATTGGCAGCTTACCTTTTTCCCTGATAGCGCCACTTCCAAGATATAAGACTATTTTGGAAAGGCTTATATTGAACATTGATAACATTACAAGTACTGCACGTCCTAGATACTTAAGACTATGCCGACCGCACAGTGGCGCCCTCATCGTTTGTTTGGTTATTTCTTAGAATGAAAATGCAGATAATAAGCACGTTAAGTTGTGCTTCACAAGATTATACGTTAATATTATTAGAAACGGTAGTTTTACATTGTTTAGTTTTATTATACATACTTTAGTTAGTTATACTCTAGTTTTATAAAACTAAACAATACGTGCGGTCGGCATAGTCTTAACATACTGGCATAGTACCTATCAAATCTATACATATTATAAACTATCAACGCTCCGCGGTTTCATCCGCATAAGTCTCGATCCTGTGGGAGTATCAGGATAAAACGTATCCTATGTGTTAATCCTGGTTATAAGCTATCTGTGATCCAAATTTCATCCAAATCCGTTCAGTAATTTTTACGTGAAAGAGTAACAAACATCAATTTATCCATCCTGACAAAGTTTCGTTTGAATAATATTAGTAGAATATTAGGATTAAAATCACTTTTCGTGTCTGGGTGACCGCGTTGTTCTTCTAAACTACGCAACAGCGGATTGATTCTGTAAAAATCTCACCGTGATAACTTAGGTGAAGTGAGCGTGAAGTGAGCTATCAATAGGGGCGAGCCCTAACATCGGGTGGAATGACAGCTCACTTCACCTTAGTTTTCACGGTGAGACTTTTACAGAATAGCACTGCTGGTTTTGGTGCGGTATTCGGTCATGGGTCGTCTTAGGGGCGGAATTTACCATAATTTACTTTTTTACTATAAATTAGAGAATTTTTCACATTTTTTTCCCAGCGATAGAACTTGGAACTGGTGAAGGGCGGCCATTTTGTGGGACTGTGTAATTTTTACGTTCGAAAAGTGCTGATTCTCAGTCTAATTTGAACAAATGACTTTTGATTGATATTAAACTTACATACAATAAGGAGTCAGAGTAAATAATAACAGCCGTACAGGTCGATCGATCAGGTTAAGCTACGCTTGCCGCGGTTAGTCTGTGAATGGGTGACCATCTTTACATACCGAGATCCCTCCGTGCCTCGGAAAGCACGTTAAGCCGTTGGTCCCGGCTGTCATTCGTGGATCTTTGACAGTCGTTACGGGTAGTCAGAAGCCCGAAAGTCTGACAACCAGTCTTACCAAGGGGTACCGTATTACCCAGTAACTGGGTTGTGGAGGTCAGATAGGCAGTCGCTCCATGTAAAACACTGGTATTCAGCTGCATCCGGTTAGACTGGAAGCCGACCCCAATATAGTTGGGAAAAGGCTAGGCAGATGTTACAGTTAAGGAATCTCGATGTTTTATTAATTCGTGAAAACCTTGCGAAACAGGGGCGGGTCGCAAGTCCTAGATAAAACCAATATACTGAACGCAGCATACTGCACTACACACACACATGAATTTATTATCAACCGCTTGTAAGTTCCCCAGTAAAGCACAAACGGCGAGGTTAGTTATAACTAGCAAAATAAGTATATAGGTACTATGCTAGATTTTACATAGAACCACATGTGTCGAAAGCTGTAGTTTAAACATAGACCCAGTAATTCTAATTACAAATGCTTAAATGTAGTGTGTTGGGATAAGTTCGGCTCTGGGGAAAGACCGACTCGCACTAGACCGGTTATTTTTTGTAATAATCACGAAATTTTTTATGCAATGGTGTTCAAAATCATGTATACTGAATCCATGGGTAGGTTGCTTGTCGATGTCCTTGGCCTCCGTATGGCTTTATTTTTATTTATTTATTTATCTATTTATTTCAGGCATCAAGGCCCATATAAACATATACAATACAAAAAAAAGCTTTAAAAGCGTCACAGAAATATGCATGCATACATGTCATGTAGCATGCATCAAGGCAGTTGGGCCAGCAGTGCTATTCTGTAAAAATCTCACCGTGAAAACTAAGGTGAAGTGAGCTGTCATTCCACCTGATGTTAGAGATTGCCTCCATTGATAGCTCACTTCACCTATGTTATCACGGTGAGATTTTTACAGAATCGATAGGCAGGGTCGCCACGCAGTGGGTGCCTAAAAACGGGCGTCGTCATCAATACACGCCTAGGAAGCGCTGACGTGATGACTTGAACTCACTGATTTATCAGAGAAGGTAACAGAGAGCCTAAAACAAGATAAGAAAACTAGGGCCTCACCCATGAGCACCGGGAGCGGGGTGCAAGAGAGTGCACTTCCACCTCCCTGGCTTAAAAATAAAAAGTAGGGGTAAAAACATTCAGAACTAAAAATATCCGATTACACCTAATAGAATAATAGAAAACTCAACCCATTTGAGGTGAGCTCCTAAAATTTTGAATTGTATTCTGCAATTTCTCGATTCTAAAACTGTTTTGCATTAGTCAACAAAGTACCGAACTCTCCTATTTCCTAAAATCTAATCGATAAAGTGACTCCTTTTATGTATGGGCAAACAATAACCAAACATATCCATTAATTCATAGGTGAGGTTCAAAAATGACTGAGTCTGCTTCGTTGAGCTGAAAATGCACCACACTGAAAATAAATTTGCCGGCGCCCATGGCCACACCTACTCCCAGTATTGGGTCAGAATAATTTGAATAAAATACGCGGCCTTCTGACCGTAACATTCGTATAAACCAATCAATTTTACGTAATGTGCGATTACTGATACCTCCCTAAACAAAAAAAATCATGATTTACGATGTTCTGTACAAACATTAACGTCGGTTAGAAGCCTCAGATTCAAAGCGGTCTAAACACAGCACGGCTAACTAATATCATTATGTCACACGCTAGCCTAACCCACTCACCCGGTCGTTTGCGGTGTAGCGAGCTAGCTACTTTACTACTGGAATCTAACTAGACATATAAAGCTATCAGAACGGAGCATAGTACATTACCACAGCTAGGCAATATCACATAACATGACACCAGGGCCCTAATTTTCAGTGACCATTTAACGATTCCTAACTTCGAAACCACGTTAATTCTTTAGTTAATCAAACACTTGAGGGGCAATTCTCGTAATTTCAAGAACGTTCACAGTCTGATCTCAGTCTTAATCTGTCAAAGATACCTCTGATTTCCCTACATTTTGACAAGTTTTTGACATTTTTTTGTCTCCGAGATGAGACTGTGACTAGATTTTAAACGTTTTAAATTACGAGAATTGGCCTTCTGCTATTACCGTATTCTCTGGCTGGAATGACTTGGTTTGAACTGTCAAAATATATATTGTCCATACAGTTGACATTTCGATTCCTTGTCGTAAACAAGACACGATATTGACGTGGTAATAAGATTTCGCGGGGAATGATACAGAATTGGGGCCCTGTAGTGCTCTTCCGTAAAAATCTCACCCCACTAAAAAAAAACCTGTAAAATGTTGCCAAGACGAGACCATATGGCTCGCACTGTCTAAAAGTTATCAGAACTCATGTAGAGCCAAGCTTCTAACTCTACACGCCCTAACTCTACAAGCCCTAATTTCATAAACTCTACACCTCAGTCAAAATATGAGGCTTGGCGGTTTCGTTACTACAAGAACTATTGTATAATAGAAAAGTAATGAACAGTGAATACATTTTTCACCTTACGCCCATGTGATGGTAGCCCGCGGTTTCACCCGCATAACTTTCGATCCCGTGGGAATATTGGGATAAAAAGTATCCTAACCTCCATACTAAATTTAATCAAAATTGGTGCAGCCGTTTGTGCGTGAAGAAGTAACAAACACACTCACAAACTTTCGCCTTTATAATAATAATGTGATTATATTATTAATTAAAAAAAAAACAAATAATAAAAATAACTTCAATGGATTCCCAGTGAAAGCACAAAGAAGTTGTAAGGGACGGGTGTTGTGAGAGACTGTCTTATGTAATTTTGACGTTCAAAACGAGCACGTCCTCAGCCTAGTTTGAATAAATGACTTGATTTTGATTTTTGATTTAGCTGATTGAGGTATACTTAAAGAGCGCATTTTTTATTACGATCAAAAACAATGAATAAACAAAGAAATATCAATTTAATCTCCCTATTATGATTATTAAACCTTTCAAAGTACTAACCACTTAGTGCACTAGCCACCGGCTAGACTAGGCGGTCTAAACGCAGCACAGTACAACACACAGCCAACTAATATTATCATATCAGTGGCGAGTACCTGAGTGCATGCTCCACGCATGCGCATACTTAAATGTGTGGACTGCGACTTATAGGTGTAGATACTTGTCGCGATAATGTTTTAGTTCTAGAAGCAGTCTTAAATGATATTTCATTTATATTAATAATTTACACATCCTGCGAATAAAATAATTTATGACTTGAATGAAAATTGATTATTATCTTATTAAACATTTTGGCAGGGAAAACCAAAAGAAAATTATGTTACGAAAAAAGAACCTCCACATTTTTAGAAATCAGTTAAAAATGTAATAATTGGTATTTTAGACTATTATAAAGAAGACAGACACTAATCCCTTTATTTATAAACACTGCTTAAACGTCAGAAATGTATGGTTAAGTAGTCGCTAATATTACTTAACTTTAAGCAACAAATCTAGTCGCAATCTCATCTCAGCGACAATCAATTTCAAAAACTTGTCAGAAATGTAGGGAAATTAGAGGTGTTTTTGATATATGAACATAAAACTTTGACAACTTTTTTAATGCTTTCTAAGCTCATATTTAAAAAAAAATGTTTATACAAAAGTAAAAGTTATATCCGCCTTTTAAAACTTCTTTTATCTCTATTATGTGCATATCATTGGCAATAAACTTCGTATTTTATAACCGTACATTTTTACATAAATAGAGAAATAAAAAAATTAAAGCATAAATCAGGATGATGTTGAACGAAAGTTGTCATATTTTTTATGAATATTTATGGCTTTAGTTTAAAAATGCCTTAGGCGATGGTCATAACATCTGTTAAATAACTATAATTATGATATTTGCTACATGTTAACGATAGCCACAAAAAAAACTTACGTATCAGTGTCTAAAATATTTTTTTCTAATTTAAAATATCAGACTTATTTATTACTGTAATTATTAACCAGCGCTTCTATTTCTGACAGGCTCTAACTGAATCAGTATGTAATTATTTTCAACTAGCGACCCGCCCCCGCTTTGCACGCCTTTATGGCTTGGCAAAGCATCGAGATTTATTTATTATATGTAAGTTTAATTTTCATGCATTCATGCATACATAAACCTTCCGGAATAAATTTGCTAAGCGATGGTGAAAACTGAATCAAAATCCGTTGCGTAGTTTAGAAGAACAACGCGATCAAATAGACAGACACGAAAAGCGAATTATAATATGTACAGATATAGATAATGAAAAACCTAAAATGGCGTCGAACACATGACAACATTCGCGCATAAGTATCAAAACTCGTTGGTCAAAGTACATCGAACACGCTATATGGGTCTTGGCCAGGCAACTTTTTCTTGCGCACGCGCACTTTAGTACTAAACCGACTTGCGACCTGTCACATGTTCATACTATCCTGGTGCTTTTCATATGTGTATGTATGGACAATTTAAGTAGGTTTTATGTAATTCAAACATAATATAATATCACGCCTGTAATTTCTAAAGAGTTGGACAGAAATGTACCTGTACACCCAAAATAAAAAAAAAAATTCAATTAAACCATTTACAGGCACTTTTGAACTGTCAAGAAGTCGGTCAGTCAGAAAATATGAAGCTAGTTGCCCAAAGCGTAAGGTACCTATGGAGAAGAACGGGCAAGAAACTATGTGACACTCTTTTAAATAATATTTTTACAAAAATAATAGTTACATCATTAATGTTAAATTTATAATTATAATTCGGTGAGAACGATGTAAAAAAAAGACGTACGCGTTAAAAGCGTCCAGAGTACAGCAAATAGTAACAAAACAACAATCCAAAAATACAATAATTAAAAATAAGCCGAGGCAGCTAAGTGATGACCAGCCTCAACTGACGGCGCCCGTTCACGAACATGACGCATAGATCAGCTCCATTCAGCTCAACCATTTTGAAGGGAGCTAAATGATCCAACACACACGCCACCGTCAGCGAGAGATTAAATAGAGCCCCCTATGCCTATTGCCATCACATTGTCGTAGATTTACTTTGTGTAAATTATTTCATCACCACTGCTCTCAAAACGATGAAGGAAAACATCGTGAGGAAACTGGCATGTCCTAGAACTAACAATTCGAAGACATGTGACATCTACCAACACGCGTGGTAGATTACGTCAAACTCCCTCTCACAAAGAGGAGGCCTGCGTTATGCAGTGGGAACATTATAGGCTAATTATGCTATTGCCATCAATAAGGTAATTTAATGGAGCTGTTTATGGACTAAGCTTGCATGACTATTAATTAACTAATAGGTAAATAGCGCTTTAAATTATTTCGCCCCCTATTACATGGGACTTCAAAATAACAGCCGATCGATTCTGTAAAAATCTCACACGTCATACCTTAAGTGAAGTGAGCTATCAATAGGGGTAATCCCTAGCATCAGGTGGAATGACAGCTCACTTCACCTTAGTTTTCACGGTGAGATTTTTACAGAATAGCGCTGCAGGAGACCAGTAGGCCAATTCTTGTAATTTAAAACGTTCAAAATCTAGTCGCAGTCTCATCTCGGCGACAAACAAATGTCAAAAACTTGTCAAAATGTAGGGAAATTTGAAGTATTTTTGACAGATTGAGACTGAGATCAGACTGTGAACGTTCTTAAAAATTACGAGAATTACCCCTCTGAGATGCAATTCTCGTAATTTTAAGAACGTTCACAGTCTAATCTCAGGCTTAATCTGACATAAATACGTCTAATTTCTCTACATTTGGACAAGTTTTTGACATTTGTTTGTCACCGAGTTCTGACTGCTACTAGATTTTGAACGTTTTAAATTACGAGAATTGGCCTTAAGGAGTGTTGTGACCAAAGAAGTTGTTATATGATACTGATTAGCTAATTTAGTCGGACTTGTTAGCATAAATTGGTAGAATTCTTTTTTTCTGGGCCTTAAATCAAACCTTTGTACCTAAATATGATTTCAAACTCTGAAAAGTTATGGACCTTGGCTTATCTTCGTAAAAAATACAAAACAGTGTTGCCATATGACAGACAAAATCCTAAATATAACTCGGTTATATTATTCCTGGACTAGCAACACTTCTCTACGGGTTACTACGATCTAAACAATCCATTTCCTCCAATTATATTATGAATTGCATTAGAGACTCGTCTGTTAAACTAATATTTTTCATTCATATCGTTTCTTACATAGATCAACCAGGATTTGTGCCCCTTATTCGCAAATCATATAATTTCTTTGAAAATGTACGTTTATTTAACAAAATAATGCAATCTAAATAAAAATTAGGAAAGTAATGCTCAGTTTTCTAGCAAATAAAAACCTTTTTCGTAAGGATTGCAAAGATATTAACAGAATTGAATCACTATGTTTAAGTAAATCGAATTTTCCAATATGACCACTTATGTCATGCATAGTATTAGAGGAAGGTCATAAACAAAATAAAGTTGAACACTATTCCAAAATTCAAAGTCTAGCGCATTATTTTTCTCTATAAAATATCAACAGTCAGCTACATTATTTTATTTAAAGATGACACGAAATAATTAGGCAGAATAAATACCTAAAAACATGACGAATTCAAAATGTCGCTGACAGTAAAATTATAAAATAGTTTTGATACCAATAATATTGCGTCCGGTGGTAATTCGAACCGAGTGTAGACTCGGCAATAAGTAGTATTGCTGGTTGGCAAATGTGGCTATTGTGCTTGTAAATCAAGTTTTTTTTTTATTATTGTACTATTACCCTCTTACGAATTAAGCAGACATTTTTAAACGCGCACGTGAATTTGCCTTAAAAATAATGTAATGTCCGCGAAATATTCTTTTTAAGCTGACTAAAAAGAAAGTTAGATCGCACTAGAATATTTTTTTTGGTACCTAACGTTGTCTTCTCTACATTTCCTACTGCAAACTGTAAAATGAATTCAGCACATGATTTTAGACTCCCTGGCGTAGTGATCAACGCATGGGGGTTCTTTTAACAATTTTTAACAACAGGCGATCGATTTTCATCACCAATTTCGCAAAGGACATAATTCCATTTTTAAATCGCGCCAGTTTCTCTTTTATGTTCTAAATCGCAGGGGCGCATTCATGTTTGGAACTCGTATGCCAATCATAACTTATGCTAAATGGAACTGGTTAGCAATGCCTTGTTACGCAACTGCGTTTAAAAAAGAAACCAGACTCGTTCGCTTTAGGGTTTTCACTTCATTTAAATTGTGTTGAGATTTCAAGTGTGTAATTTTGAATGTGAATGTAATTAAAGATAAAAAATGTGTGTGTAATTTATCAAAAAGAAAGTTTAAGTAATGTAAAGAGTATCAAGTGGTTGATGTATGAGATGAAAGTGATAGGTATTTGATGTGGGTGGATTTTGACATACAACATTGACCCGTCCCATGCCATAGCATGGGACGGGTCAATATTGTATTTTGTATTTGAAAATTAAACTTTTTCAACGGCTTTAACCAATAGCAGTTACTGGATCCAAAACACTGTTTATTATCTACAGACTATTATAATTTCCCAGGACAATGAAAAGCTGTAGGTATTCTCTATTAAAAGGCAGATGAAAATGTATCTTAACTTTCCCAGTCCACAATTTCGCATTTTGAAATCACAAACAGAATTTTGAGAATTATATCTCTTTGTTTAGTCAGCGCCATTTTTATTAATGTCGGACAGGACAATGCAGAAGTTAACATCTGAACCAACTTTCTCTTGAAATATAAAAGTCTGCTAGGCAATTTAAAGCCGTGGGTATCATTTTAAATGCTGTTACGAAATTAAAGTTGGATACCTTTTATAAATTCTTTGACTAACATTCAAATAGGTATTTATTTATTTATTTTATTATTTATGTACACACAGTCAAATACATAGGGATATGACATTTAGTTATATATTTAATTATTTTCCGTTTAAAACAATAAGTAACGATATAGACAACCCAGTCACACTAGCATTTCTATGTCTAATTGGTTTATTTGAAATAAAAGAGTTAAGAAATTTTTTTCAATACCAAATTTACCTCGGCTGTCCCGAAAATAAAAGCATTTTTTTTGCAATTACAACCCTAGAAAGCTTTCTTAATAGCGGCATGCGAAATGCTCAATATGTCCTTTATTATAAATTTCTGTGCAATAAACCGAACGTGCCACGCGTGAAAGTACCGCCGAAATGTCAATTGAAATTGAAAAAGAACAACTTTTTATCGCTGGCTGAATATCAGGTGATCAATGTCATTAAGAAGAGAATTTAATGGCTCCAGTATTACAATGGCGGTTTGACATATTGATAGATTATCATGATTGACGTATTGTGTGCCAATGAAGAAATAGATGGACATCGAAGAATGATCACCATACACGAGTGAGGTTATAATATCCCAAGTAGAGTATTTATAGTTACTTTATGAATAGTCTCTGCACATTGATTCCAGTAGAAGGAAGAAAACCCATAGTTACTCCTTTTATGCTCGGTAAAATAAATGTTACACAACGCCATAGGTGTGCCAGAATATACTACCTCGAATTCTAAGCCACACACAATTTATAAACAGCTTTCCAACTGAATGCACCGCACCAATAGAAAACAGAAATATAAGGAAAACCGCAAATCACTAAACTTTGAGCTAACGATTGCAGCGCCACCTATGCAGTTTAGCATTGAATCAGTCTGACGTTTCGCGAATGTGTCAAGCGTTAACAATCCCTAGAAATTACTCAACCAGGATTGAAGCTAATGATATTTTTGATGACCTAAATGACGAAGCGGTAAGACATCCCGCGTTAGTCCTTAGGGCTTCTACATTAAGGAAAATTAATACCTACACACATCAAAAGTGTCTAGGGATCAACATATATTTTTGCAATAACTTTTCTCCTGATTGATATTAATTAAAATTTTCTTTAAGGATTCATCAAATAAAGTGTTTTCGTTTGTCACAGTAACGATAAACCAAGTCACCTTTGCATTAATAAAGAAATTTGCCATTTTCCTAATAAAGGGATTTTTGACATTTGAACCACTAACACAAAAGTTCGAAAAAAAGACTGAAATAACAGTTTTCTCTAAAATTTTATTGGGTAACTTAAACAATTAATAATCCGTGTTTCTACCGCGAACACTAACAACACAAGAACATCGGTTTGGCATACTCAAAATGAGTTCATCCAAATCACGCTGTGGAATGGCCGCCCATGTTCGTTGCAACAACAAAAAAAGGTCTTCTTGCGACTGGATACCCTCCATATTCGGCAGAGCTCTTCTCTGTAGCATATCCCATGCATGCTCAATCGGGTTCAAGTCTGGCGACTGAGCAGGCCAGGGCAGGACATTGATGTTAGCTGCGGCGAGAGTCTGTCTTACAACTCTTGCGGTGTGCGGTCGTGCATTATCATGCATTAACTGAAATAAGGGACCGATTTGCACTTGTAGAGGAACGATGACGTCTGATACAATCGTCTCAGCATAAATTTGAGCGTTGAGGTTGCCTCTGATCCAAATCAACTCAGTTCTTCCGCCGATCCAAATACCCGCCCATACCATGATGGTTCCACCACTATAAGGATGGACTTCCTGGCAGGATTTTAATCGCTGTTGGCGTCCAGGGGTTCTCCAGTGTCGTATACGTCTTGTATCCGGTCTCATACCAAAACGAGACTCATCAGAAAAGCACACGAAACGCCATTGTTCTTCTGCCCAATTTCTGTGTTCAAGAGCCCATTGATATCGAATCCTACGATTGTGCATTGCTATAGGTGGTACCCGTAGCGGTCTTCGGGAATGAAGGTTCACTTCATGCAAGCGGTTTCTGACTGTTTGGTCGCTAATTAAGTTCCCTGAAGAGTGATGAAGCCTCACGGCTAACATCATGGCGGTTATTGTTGGAGCTCTTCGAGTTAAGATTTGAATGTATCGGTCTTGTCTCCGTGTGGTGCAGCGATACCGTCCTCCATGGCGCTCAGCCACGGTACCAGTGCTTCGGTAACGTGTCCAAAGTCGACTGATAACACTCTGACTTGTATTCAGAGCTAAAGCCACAGTACGTTGCCGGGAACCAGCTTCTATCATTCCCACGGCTCTGAGCATTTCTTCCCTGCTTAAATGACGTCGCCGCTCCATAATAACGTTGGTTTTAATCAGTAGTAGGGAAACAGTAGCACTAATAATGTCTTCAATGCGTTGTATGTTTTTATAGGGAAAATATTGACAGCTGATTTTCATCTTTTACTCGAATTTGATTCACAGTTCCTGATTCAAATTATGAAATGCACCAAAAAGGATCCATATAAATTTATAAAATCATAAATTTATTACAAAGCCACATCTCAATCTCAAGAAATCCGCATAAAAATGCTTGATCCCTAGACACTTTTGATGTGTGTATTTGTTTAACGCTGAGAATATTATGTTACGAGGTCTTGATACTTGTAAATTTGACATACACACATCAAAAGTGTCTAGGGATCAAGCATTTTTATGCGGATTTCTTGAGATTGAGATGTGGCTTTGTAATAAATTTATGATTTTATAAATTTATATGGATCCTTTTTGGTGCATTTCATAATTTGAATCAGGAACTGTGAATCAAATTCGAGTAAAAGATGAAAATCAGCTGTCAGTATTTTCCCTATAAAAACATACAACGCATTGAAGACATTATTAGTGCTACTGTTTCCCTACTACTGATTAAAACCAACGTTATTATGGAGCGGCGACGTCATTTAAGCAGGGAAGAAATGCTCAGAGCCGTGGGAATGATAGAAGCTGGTTCCCGGCAACGTACTGTGGCTTTAGCTCTGAATACAAGTCAGAGTGTTATCAGTCGACTTTGGACACGTTACCGAAGCACTGGTACCGTGGCTGAGCGCCATGGAGGACGGTATCGCTGCACCACACGGAGACAAGACCGATACATTCAAATCTTAACTCGAAGAGCTCCAACAATAACCGCCATGATGTTAGCCGTGAGGCTTCATCACTCTTCAGGGAACTTAATTAGCGACCAAACAGTCAGAAACCGCTTGCATGAAGTGAACCTTCATTCCCGAAGACCGCTACGGGTACCACCTATAGCAATGCACAATCGTAGGATTCGATATCAATGGGCTCTTGAACACAGAAATTGGGCAGAAGAACAATGGCGTTTCGTGTGCTTTTCTGATGAGTCTCGTTTTGGTATGAGACCGGATACAAGACGTATACGACACTGGAGAACCCCTGGACGCCAACAGCGATTAAAATCCTGCCAGGAAGTCCATCCTTATAGTGGTGGAACCATCATGGTATGGGCGGGTATTTGGATCGGCGGAAGAACTGAGTTGATTTGGATCAGAGGCAACCTCAACGCTCAAATTTATGCTGAGACGATTGTATCAGACGTCATCGTTCCTCTACAAGTGCAAATCGGTCCTTTATTTCAGTTAATGCATGATAATGCACGACCGCACACCGCAAGAGTTGTAAGACAGACTCTCGCCGCAGCTAACATCAATGTCCTGCCCTGGCCTGCTCAGTCGCCAGACTTGAACCCGATTGAGCATGCATGGGATATGCTACAGAGAAGAGCTCTGCCGAATATGGAGGGTATCCAGTCGCAAGAAGACCTTTTTTTGTTGTTGCAACGAACATGGGCGGCCATTCCACAGCGTGATTTGGATGAACTCATTTTGAGTATGCCAAACCGATGTTCTTGTGTTGTTAGTGTTCGCGGTAGAAACACGGATTATTAATTGTTTAAGTTACCCAATAAAATTTTAGAGAAAACTGTTATTTCAGTCTTTTTTTCGATTTTTTGTGTTAGTGGTTCAAATGTCAAAAATCCCTTTATTAGGAAAATGGCAAATTTCTTTATTAATGCAAAGGTGACTTGGTTTATCGTTACTGTGACAAACGAAAACACTTTATTTGATGAATCCTTAAAGAAAATTTTAATTAATATCAATCAGGAGAAAAGTTATTGCAAAAATATATGTTGATCCCTAGACACTTTTGATGTGTGTAGATATGTAAGGGGACTTTGAGTGAGAATTGTTACTGAAGGATCTTTTGTAATCATATCGGTATTATCCCCCTAAAATCTATGGCATATATATATATAGATGTTTCGTTTATTTTATACATAATATTTTGTCGCCTTTTGTAAAATGGGACTTATACATAACTGATGAAACAATGGTGTACTATAGGTACACGTCTGCCTAACCTCCGTGGACTACAGGCTTAATATTATGTTTTATTTTGTAAGTCAGAAGAGGTAAAAGTCACAATTAATGCCAATGCAAGTCTCAAAGACGGGTTTAACAAAATTATGCAAGTGTTAAAGATTGCAAAAATACATTTTGCGTGGGAAGAGATGCAGTTGACACATTCGTATTGTAATATTAAAAGATTAGATCTGTGATGAGTAGTGTATCAAAATTAACAAAACCTGTTTTGTTTTTCAAAAAAAAAACTCAATCACGATACATGATGATAATGGATTAATTAATGAAAACGGCAGTAATGAATGCCAATATCGTAAGATATTATTTAGTACTTAAAATAAAATTTATTCAAATCAGAGCTATGATCAGTCTATAATGGTCCTACTGCTGGAACACGGACCTCCTCACTCTGAGAGGGATTGGGACGTAATACACCACGCGGGAAATCAGAGCTATAATTACTAGTAAATCACCAAATACAGCTTCATTAAATTATTTCCAACCAGCCAGTACCAAGCAGACCTCAACGTAAAACCAGAGAGAAAATTCTAGAATAAAAAAAAGAAGTAGAGTGCATCTGGTGGTTGTCATCCCGTGCCAGTTATAAGTGACTGTGGCTCAGAACTGGGTCACTGTGGCGACCGTAAGCGTTAGGGTAACAACCTTTCAATACTTATGCCCCCTACGTATATGTAGTAACTGGTGGATAGGACATTTGATGCCGTGAATAGGATAACCTATTTCTCGCTGTGGTAAGCGAGAATGTCTAAAAAGGGATTAGCAACGAGAATTATAGACCAGGCACTATGGAAATTAAAACGTTGCTATGAAAGCAGAGAAAAAGCGTATTAAATAAAAAGAAACATAAGGCGCGCGCCGCGCCGGGTCGATAAGGCAGCAGAAAATACAAAAGCGACAAAAAAATCTGCAGTGTTCTGTAAATCTGCTCATGCTACAAAATGCTACAAGCGTTAAGAAAAAACTACATGCATAAAATGGATATTTTTTTCACAGAAGATTGTAAAATAATTACGAAATATCACGACAGAGCGACGACAACAACCGAATTTTAATTGGCCACTTTCTTATAGCTTACGCAATACCACTATATGAGAAACAATTATGTGGATATAAATATACCGGAAAAAGAAGTTTTCGGACCTCACTTTCTATATTTTTTTTAAATATTTTTTATTATAGTTTTGTTTCACGCAACCGTCTTTTTTTAATTTGCAACTCTTTTGCTAATTTTAAAGTGAGAAACATGATGAACTTGCTGTTCCTATGCTGGATTTTGCATGGATACTAAGCTGGGTTTTTTATGGGACTTGCAGATACAACAGGGCCATAACATGCTATAATTTTGTGGGGAATATGGATTTATGAAATAAACTTTTGGATTTTCCTTCTACAATATTTTTTTTTACTTGGGGCTTTTACTACTATAGTCTAAAATGAATTCTTCCCACTTTACTTAAATGTGTAAACCACATGCAAACAGTGTCTAATGTTTTAATGACGTCGTTACATCATAAATCCAAAAGTTATCGATTTATTAGTTTTGCAAATATTACCCGTGAAAGTTATTCTTTTGCTATTTTGCTTGGGGCAAACTTGGTGGATTCACTTCTGTATAAGTTTTCCAATATTGGTTAACAATTTTTATTCGGTTTATGAAAATAAAAGCTCTTATAAGGAGCAACATTAAAACCACTTTCCAATACATTAAATGTTAAAATAACTAACTACAGTACTTCCCCGAAATACTACTGAATAATTACTAACTACCAACAGTTCTAGTAATTACTATCAACTTTTGGTCCAAAGTTTGCCCCAAACACCGGCCCCGTTTTATTAAGTGGAAATTACCTTTAATGCTCCCACCTGAAGTGTGCGGTTGCTGGCTTTGTTGGACGTTGGTCTGCTCCAGCTTGGTGCTAACAGAGTTCCACATATCGAACATGTTCAACATATTGGCCCAAGGCCCAACACTAGCACAATGGTACCATAACACTTAACTTTCACACACAAACACTCGATCATCCATTTTTGTACACTGAAAATAGCAAGTGTCAAAATTGTTCAACCGTCGTACAAAATACTAAGGCTACGGCTCTGATCCCTGATTAATATTTGTATTATATTGCGTTTTTTTATTTAATAAATACTTTTAGATTTTTATTTCTACATATAAACTTTCTCAAATGCTCAACTAATGTAAATACTATATTTTTTTGTTATTTAAATCTACTTACGGAATTTTATATATCAGTCTAAAATTTCGATTTTTAAGGTTGGGTTTTATTTGCTCGGGAGGTTATTATTATTATTGTGTATCACTAATTTGTGTTTAATTATTGATTTTTATTAAAAACTATCGGTTTTGTGATTAAATATTGCGTATAAATTTTAATAAACTTGTGAGTTAAATGCTTTCGGAATTGTTTAATATTGTCGACGTGCTCATACGAAGTGGTTTGTGTTTAATATATGGCATTGAATGCGTTTATTTTGTGTACCGTGCATTCGTTTTTTCTTCTTCATAGTTCGATAATAGCTGGTGTGTGTTCGCTTCCACTTGTGACCGGTCTATGGTGTTCCGAGTCCACACTTTGCAGATAACATTTTAACGATTGAAGAACCGACACATAACCCGAACGCGCTTTTATTTTCGTTTTAAATATAGTATTCTCTTTTTAAAACAACTGGAAATTGCGTTTTATTTCTTTCAAGTTTTTCTTTGGTGGCGTTCTCGCATGCACTGAAGTGCAGTTGCAGCGTGGGGGTGTTTCAGCTACAGTGACGAGGGGCGCGGGGGGTTCGGAAGTCGTCGTCCTCTTTGCGCATGCCCGGAATCGATCCCGCGTGGCCACTGAGGTATACCAACTAAAACACTACTTTTCTTACTCGCTATATGGCCTGCATGAATAGATATGTACAGCCTATTATGTCATTCACTTTGATGTCTGGTTACTAGGCTGTATAGCTGTAGGTGTTTGCCTATTGTTGACCGTTTCTTTATTGAGTGTTGCAACACTGGTGGAGTGTGAATGTACTTGCGTACTGGCTGGTATTTATTTTAAACTTGTTAGTGTTCTAATGAGTTTTTATTTTACTGGTTTTGTATTTGGAATAGAATTCACGTGTTTGTGCAATGAGTTCTTTTAATTTACGATGCAATGTAGCTCGATTTTATTTTTTAGAGTAGAGCTGTGCTATTTATTTTGAATAGTAATTAGATTTTCATATCGATTATTTTGTAATAGAAACGCCGGGAGGTGTAGGCCTTGGAGGACACAATATTAACCTTATTGGTGATGTTTTTCAGAAAGGTCATGTGTGAAGTACTTACTCGCAACCGGCGGGCGTGTATGACCAGATGTATTTATGAACGTAAACGAATCAAAAGAAATATGTAAGGATCGTAGCAGGTGTAGCGTTCTGTAGTTTCTGCCTAGCCCCATGGGAAGAAGGTGTAAGGTTTTGTATATATGTGTGTATTTTGTAGTATAGACGGATTTTTGAGTTTACTGCTTAAGGCTTAGGCCGCTTTCACATTAGGACGTTAGCAGCGCGATAGTAGCGCGGCAGAAGCAGATGCCTTAACATTATAAGAACAGCCGCGCGATAGCAACGCGGCTACCGCGCCGCAGTTTGGATCTAATCGTTCGATGTCAAACTCGCTCATTGTGCAGTCTATAATCAAGTGCGCTTGCAACACTGACTCATCACCGATTGAGCGCACGCGGAGGCCGCGTGCTGCCGCCGCGCTTCTGTTTATAATATAGAATTCTGACTGGGCGGCGGCCGCGCGTCTGTCGCGCGACTGTCGCGCTGCTAAAGTCGCCTAAGTTTGAAAGCGGTCTTACTGTACATTATTCCGTTCTATAAAAAGATCTCACAACTTTTCAAGCAAACAAAAAGTTTTATCGAACTAGAGACCAAGCCTATTCAGTGTGACTACTGACTTTTCACACTGGAACATGTTAATATACGTTGCGTTGGTACAAAATCATATACATGTATATGTATATCCTTATGCCTCCTATTCAAGTTACCACGACTAGTTTAAGAGTTACGTAACATTTAAAGCTGCAGTACTATATAAAGATAGTTCCACAGAATTGTTTAATTTATACATTTGCAACTTCAATTAAAATGCTCTTTAATTAAATTACGCAATAATAGAGTAGGTTTTACTGTGGCATCGCCTACGTGAAAAGGGGTAAGTATTTCAAAATGAAATGTAGCCTATGTTATTTAGCAGTTAATAAGCTACATTTTTGTAAGGTTTCATCAAAATCGGTTCAGTAGTTCAGCAGTGATGATGTGACAAACATACAGATAAGTTTGGACGTAGATGTTAAGTAATATAGGTGTAGTTAGTGTGTTATTCTCTTAATAACACAACATAACAACACGACTGTATTTGGTTAGGCAAAGGCTATAGTACCCCCACATTTCATCAGCTATGTTAAAGTCCCATATAACCGTGGGCGAGCCATTTTGTTATCAACCAGGAACAATTTCAGACTCCAGGCTGCTGCTGGGAAATTCCGTGGTCCGGGGCGAGAGGGAGTGGGAGGCAGTCACCTCCTTCTGCGAAGCAATCATGCTAGCGAAGGAGGTGGCGGGACGGCTGAGGGAAAGAGCCTCACGTCCCAGCCGCCGCGGGAGACGCTCCGGACGTCGGGAGCCGCGTGACGACTCCCGGCCACCGTAGGCGCGGGCCTGTGGACGGAGAGTAATGGGTAACTCACCATCCGATCAGGACCAGGCCCGTACCGGACGGCGCGTACGTGTTCCACGCGCGCCTCAAAGAGATGTCAGCAATAAGGAAAGAGCTGGTAAAGGCCGTAGCCTGCCGGGGCAGCGGAATTGTCCGAAAGGGTTACCGCTACCCCGGAACATAAAGGGCTAAGGAAGGAACACGGGTGGGTTTTAGTCAGTAAGAGTCTGACACTCCCTTCTGCTCCACCCAGAGCGGGAGGGAAACCCAATAACATTTTGCCCGACCCGGGAATCGAACAACAGTAGCGCTTGCGACCAGACCAACGAGGCAGTCTCTTGTTCCCTTAATATCACTTTGAAATTGGGAAGTTCGTGGAATACGAAATAAATAGAGCATTCTCGATGATGCTATTTAAATGTTAGATTTAAAGGCGTCCCCAAAATAACTAGGAAAGAGACACGATAAAAAGGCGTTGAAGTTCTAAGTTGCTATATTTTATAGTATTAGTATTGTTATTGAAGCCTGTGTCTAAGTAATAACAGTCGCACGGGTCGATCGATCAGGTTAAGCTACGCTTGCCGCGGTTGATCCGTGGATGAGTGACCATTTTTACATACCAAGACCCCTCCGTGCCTCAGAAAGCACATTAAGCCGTTGGTCTCGGCTGTCATTCGTGGATCTTTGACAGACGTTACGGGCCGTCAGAAACTCGAAAATCTGACAACCAGTAAGCCAAAGGGTATCGTATTACCCAGTAACTGGGTTGTGGAGGTCAGATAGGCAGTCGCTCCATGTAAAATACTGGTATTCAGCTGCATCCGGTTATACTGGAACCCGACCTCAACATAAAAGGCTAGGCAGATGATGAGTGTTGTTATTGAAGCTAATCGCTCGAAAATGTTTAATGGCCGAAGACCCAGGTATTATGCTCAGTGAACCCAATGGGTGGTTAAATGGTCTTTGAAAAAAGCTATTCATTATTATACAAGATATAACATAATTAACGCAAGACCTCATACATCCCAGTTAGAGTATTGAGTTAAAAGCATAATACAATGACCAAAACTATTTTTTTAAAGCTTGCTATTTTTATTAAGAAAATCGTGTTGACACTAGCATTACTTTATGCATTTAAAATTGAGTCTTATTGCCTTGCAAATAAGATTTAATTTTATTTGGCTCAATCGGCGGTTAGAATGAAAAAAAATATTTTAAAAAAACCTATATTAAAAGTTACTGAAATCGATTCAGTAGTCAATTATGAACAAAACTACTTTCAGGACTTGCGTTTATTCTGTTACACCTTGTATAAACACTAACGAAGTTTGATGAACAAAAGGACTAGGTATTAGAGTCATTTCTATTATTTTTTTGTAAATTTTGACGTTCAATAATGCTTTTTGTGTGCCTATTTGAAATAAATAATTTGACTTTGACTCTCCTCTTTTTAAAGCCAGATGAAATCTAATTTAAGAAGCATGAAAAAGCTAAGAAAATCTTTTTAAAACCACAAATAAACAAATACTAACGCTCGGTTTCTGCATTTAGTATTTGAAGTTGAAATCTTGTCAATTCTATTTTAGCATCACTTAAGGTGACTTCAATGTAGCCCACGAAATTCAAAATTTCTGTGCAAAAAACGTAAGAAATTTTGAATTTTGTGGAATTTTACCATAACTAACACTAAAGTGGTTCTACCATAGTAGATAGAACCTGGCTGACACAGGAGCTTGGGGATTCGCACAAGAAAAGAGAGGGCTATGGCCAGCGGGGCAATTGCGTAACACATTACCAATGGGAATCGGATTCATTTTGACAGTTCAACAATATTCATTGCGTTATTTACGTGTTAAGTAAACAAATTTTTCGAACATATGAAGCAATGGATTAGCAATCAGCAATTAATTATTATTAGCAATTAGGGTGCAGCAGTGGGTGAGGTCGGGCTGATGATGGTGATGAACGCTGAAGTGGAGTTTGACAGTTCTCGACTTCAAATTCTCAATTCAGAAACCGTGTATGAAAATCAGGATAACAGGATAAATACAGTGTAAGTATTCATTTGCATTGCCCGTTGAAAAACATTCATAAAAGGACGACCAATTAATTGTCTTTAACTCGAAATGTGAAAGAAAATAAAAAGCCCGAAATTCTACGAAAACGTTAATCATTGCCGACGCATGCACGACACATTGACGTTACGCAAGATAACGTTACGTATGCCCATGCGCTGATGAAAGTCGCCGGTTTTGGAGGTGGAGGTGTAAGTCATGAGAGGTATCGGATGAGAGAAGTGAATGTGAGAGTGACGCTTGTGGAGTGAAATGGGCGTTTTGGTTTTGATGAGGGCTATTTTTGGAGTGATTGGGAAAGAGTTACTTCTGTGCTTTTAATGGTTAAGCAATGATATATTTAATACTTCAAGCACACAAACGTACAGAGGCGGACTTAATGCCGTAACCGTACGTTTAATAGTGTCGCTCTTTTTAAAATAATGAGAAGAAAATATTCGAAGATGTTTACTAGCAAATAGTGCAGAAATGGTTTAGTTTTTCGTGCAAGAAACGATGGAACCACACTCAACTTAATGTTAGGCTGCAGAATATTATTCGTGGTTGAACAACGACACAAAAAACGTTACAAAATTATTTCTCATGACGGTGACTATGATGAGAAAATAATTTCCAAAAATTTGTTCAGTGAGGTTCAATTTTATAGTTCAGTTACAGTTTGGTTACAGTATCCATTATGAATAAAAACATGAAATTAGTTAATAACAAAGCATAATGTAAGTGAATGTGATTTTATTTGCCTAGATCGTGAAGATAACATTGTTTTGCAAGGTATTACTTATTTAATTGTACAATTGCGATTTTTCAAGTGAATGCAAATGAAAGGATGAATTAATATGATAATTTCGTTACATAAACACGAGCTCAGAAAGCACTTCAAGTCGTTGGTCCCAGCTGCCATTCGTAATTCTTTGACAGTCGTTACGGGAAGTCAGAAACCCAAAAGTCTTACCAAGAGGTATTGACCCAGTGACCCGGTAACGGGTTGTAGAGGTTAGATAGGCAGTCGTTCCGTGTAAAATATTAAGCTGCACCCGGTTAGACTGGAAGCCTACCCCAACATAGTTGGATAAAGGCTAGGCAGACTTGAGTTTGAGTTTTTTGAGTTTTTCACCTAAATATATGAGAAAATAATTGTCTTTTTTTTCGTGCAATTTTCTCATGTTTTAATAGTTATTCTGCTATTCGAGGCGGAGACAAATCCAACAAATCAAATATCATAAAAATCGGTCCAGCCGTTCTTGAGTTATACATAGTTTAACTAACCCGACTTTGTTTTATAATGTATAAATGTATGTGTGAAACTAAACTGTTTTGCTCAAAAAGGATTATTCGTAAATTAAATATTAAATGTTTAAATAACTTGTCTTTTCACAAAAAAGTTATTATGATTCTTACGTGAATATTGAATAATTAAAAGCATTTCTAAATTATTAACTTGTTGAGTTGCGTAAGTTAAGTGAAAATTATTTTGATCCTTTCCTAAATGTCAGAGATAATTTGCAAATCATTATGCAAATTTTAACAAGCTGTTTGCTTAGGTAATTAAATATAAAAATAATAAACTAAACACATTTTAAACGATGACCGTTTTTTTTTTCACTATGAAAAATAACATTTATGCAATTATGCAATGAAGTAAAAGAGAAAAAATCATATTTTAGGTCCCAAAACAGAAAATATGATTAATTTCATAAGTACTAGATAATATTACATTTCAACTTCATAATGAATAAAAGTCATCAAATTATTAATTGTATTATATTTAATATCACAATTAGGTACGCCTCAATGGAAAAAATAAATAAAAAAAGGCAAAAACATGTTTTTCTAAAAATACAGTTTCAAGCAACCGCGGTCAGTTTCCACCTTGTACCACACGAGACTCAAGTGAAAGTAAGAACTGCCAAAATCTCGCGTGAAAGTCGAGAGTTGATCGATGCCATAATTATTATTAGCATTATAAGAGATATGCTAAAAGCAAGCCGGATGTAGGAATCGAGTATCGATGTAAAAAATCTAGACATCGATATATCAAAATATTAAGTGAGAGGATTTTTTTATGATTATGAAAGTTTGAGCTGTGTTAGTGTTTGAAACTTTGTCATTTTATGGTTTTTTGTTATCATTTATGTGATAACATTTTAAATTAACTCCATGCAAAAATATACAGTTAAGTCTTGAAAAAGTGCTTTCGTAAATTAAAACAAAAATATCAGAAACAGTTTCGTTATTCACACAAAATAAAAAAACAGACGAAAAAGTAATTAGAACATCTAAAAAGGACTTTCCTTCCTGTTCGTCATTCAAAAATTTCCCACCAAAAACTTCAGAACACAAACACATCCCAACACCACGACTCATTTCAAAAATAGAATCCTTAAAAAAACATCCTGCCAGTTATCAACTTCCGTTGTCCTAAGTGGTAAATGGCGAAATATTTTCGTTTAATTCTAGCAGCATTAGAAAGTGCATGAGTAAGAAAGCCAAGCCTTTTAAGAAATACAACGACACTAGAAATATACACGTAATTTTGGTTATTTTTGCTCACTAACTTAACACAACTGTTAGGCTCCTTTCTCATTTTCTCGACTCTTTGACTGCAAAGAGTTCTTACACAGATAAGAACTTTTTGTTTAAAATGTCTAGAAAAGGAATGAATGTGGACTGACTCTATGGCGTCAGACAGTGACAATTTTGAATGGTTTAGAAAAATAACTGTTGAAAATAATAGCATTGAAGATTAAAATTATGGTCTTCTCGATATCTTAAGGTTCTTTTGAGAATCTAGTCTCAGACTGGATGCGGAAGGTGGAGGACACGGTGTAGTGGCGCAGCCTGGGAGAGGCCTTTGTCCAGCAGTGGATTGCGATAGGCTGAGTTGATTGATTGATTGAGAATCTAAGCATCATCATATCATTAGGAATTCCTCTTCTTATTAACAACGAACGAAGCCTATTAATTGTTTAACAAACGTAGGTTACACGAATACGAGTAAATGTTAACTTCACCAAGTCTATTAATAGCTCCAACTTAAACAAAAGTTTCCCGAACAGAAACTTACTTAACTCTTACTTGAAGCTAACTTAGTCAGCTTATCAATATTTCATTGACGAAAATACTATTTCTGGGAATAAGTTACATTAAGATAAAAAAAAACTCAAGCATTACTTCAAATGGCTTTAAAGTAATGTTAAGTAATGCTGAGTCTTGAGTGAGGTTATACGGGCCTAAGTTAAGTTAAGTTAGGTAAGTTAAAGGCACAGTCGTATTCAACATATGTTTCTATCTGCGTTTGGTAGTTGCATTCAAGGCTAGATGTAGCAATAAGTCATTGGGACTTGAGATTGCAATGAGACTCACAATAGGTAAGTTTCTATTTTATTTAAAGCCTTAAAACTAGTTTTAGAACGCTCATTTTCGTTCGTAAATGTAAAACCTAAATAAACCCTTATCTATGTCTTGTATTAAGTATACATAATCACTTTTGCAGCACAAAAAATAATGATCTTTCTGGCGACGCGTTGATCCTACAACAAGTAGTGTCAAAATTTCTTATCAGCTACTTTCCCTGCACTGACCTTTCTTGGCTTCAATTTCAAAAACTATGAAAGAACCTTTATAACTTTAAACTTGGGTACCCTGTTGATAGCATCATTAAATCGATTTAGTCCATCCTAAGCACAAATATTATTACCAAAAACTCTAAAATATTTCACAAACCACCCAAGTGCTTGCTGGGATGAGAACAAAAAGTATTTATCTATCAATATTAATGAACAATTATAGGTACGGAGATCTGACTGGCCTCGGCTCACGCAAGCCACAAAACCATCTACTTGTAATCTTGTGTTTGAAATAAATACGTAGCAACGACCTGTGACAAGGATAAAGGATTTGTGCGATTTTTTTATAAGTGTTAGAGTCCCTGGGAAAAAGTTTAGAGTGATTAGAACTACTTTTAGAGTTAACAGAGTAAATTTTTTAGTGATGATTTTTAGTTTAACTTGTGATTTTTATGGGAATAAAGTACAGATTTTTAAAGAAAATTTATGATAGTATCTCCATGCTTTTGAAGAAAAATTAATTTTAAAAAATATAAACTAAGTACATACGATGCCTATGTCACATCAGGCAATTACTTAGTAGCAAGTCTGAAATTGCCAACACGTCTTGCGCAAGCGTGGTAATCAATGCTCGTGACTTTTCTAAATGAGAAGAGCCCTTTGCCCTGCAGTGGGTCAGTAAGTAAATTATTATTATGCCACATGTTATAAAAAATATGAAGCTTACTGAACACTCTAAATGCAATATTTGGGAAAAACATTTTCGAGTACATGGTAATACCAGGTATTACGAGGTGGCTCCGGAAAAGAATGCTTGGAAGGATTTAAGCTCAGCAGTGGGAAGCTTAGGCCAACTTTTTTATAGTCAGTTACCTACGTAGAATCATTTTGATGATATAATTATGTCCATAAGATAGTATCGACTGCAGCGAGTCTCATTCACTATATTCTGTAAAAGGCATGACAGTAATACATAGTATATTGATTCTAACTAAGGTTACGTCTCATGTTGATACCTAAGGTCTAAATTTAATTTAATTAATAGCCTAACGTTTGCTAACCCATAGGCAAATGGTCTTTGAGACTAAATTTTGATCCAATATTTTAGTGTGTAAAGCATAAATTAGAGTAAAAAAAAAAAGTTGCTTGTTAAGAAATGGTCAGGAGACATTCTTGCAATGTCATTAAACACAAATAAACACGTTAATTATTAAATAAAAAGCAAAATTCGTAACTAAAAGCTTTTAACTCACATGTTAAATAATATCTATCAAAAACACTCAGTAATATCTACATATTAACAAAAACTAAGATCGATAAATTAGTTTATCAACAAACTCAGAGCATGACCCATTAAGTCTAAAAGATAAACAAATAAAGCTAAATCCATCAAAAGATTATTATTTAATAATTAATCAAACATCTCACTGTCTCACAATCCTTTTAACATCGACCCAAATTAAGTACAAACAAAAATAAAGTAAGATAACACAACAATTATCTTAAAAACAAATATTCATAAAAAGTGCCCTTCAGCCCCCGAAAGAGAAAAATGATATTTCCCAAGAGTTTCCTAACGTCTGCTGTCTCTTTCCAACGCAAGGTCGAATTATTGGTCTCTCGCTCGCACAGTATGCAATACAAGATCTCATGCAACAAGAGACCTTGATAAATTGCAAGTTTCGTGATAGGATAGATAATAATTGTTATACGGGTGATTATTATACGGGCCTTTGCCATTAAAAAAAAATATTTTAAAAAATCGAACGCATTTTTTTTAGTTTGGAGTTAAACTTTTTTGCGTGTTCGAATTTCAAAATCAACGATGCCTTGGTTTTGTATTTTTTCGGGTATAATAATTTACTTTTTAAATCTGTGTATTAAAAGTAATTTATGTAACCCTTACAATACAGATGAAATGGAATTTTGATTAGACATAATATTGGCCATAGCAGAAATATCAAAAGAAAAACCTATTTCGTATCGACGGACGAACAATTTTCTATGTAGATATAATTATAAAAGTGACTACTCACATCCAACGTAATGCATTGGTTAAACAATCCAAAAAGTTCACAACACGAGGCCAAAATGCAATAAGCACAGGCTATTACAAAGTTTGTTTAAATATGGAACACAAAGTCGAAGCGAGAAAAGCGCGGGAATTTTGACGTTTGGTTTTTTTTTCCAAATTGTAAGTACGCGGTGCCAAAAAGTTTGGGCGTAGAGCGGCCGTGCGCGCGCGGTTTGCAAGTCAAACTGAATTTTGTAAGCGCAGGCGAATGGCGCACGGCGTGCAGGACTGTGAAGGTGTCGGCCCCAGCATTTAATTTGAAGACATTTAACCATCGGCCTGTCTTGCCGGTATAAATAGAGGCTGTTGATGTTAAAGCTGTGCCTGTTAGGTTTTATTAAAGTTAGTGCTAAGTTGAAAAAAGAACGATGATTTTTGGCAGCGTTTCTAGAAAGTTCGATTCGAAATTTCAATTCGTAAAGGAAAAGGAGAATTTGGCGTTTATCTTTGACAGTTAAACTATTTAAAAAAAAACTTTACAATTTTTTGACAGTTAAAAGAAAAAAAATGGGTCAAATTACTAGTGAAAATCAAAACTCTATCTGACATTTCGAAGCCCAATAGGCTTGGTAAATACAACTACGAGAATAACACAGACTATTTCTATCTGTCCTACGAGTATTAAGAAGCATTAAGGACGACTGTCAACAAAGTTTAAAACTGTAAACTAATCTATTTTTTTCTAAAACAAAATGTCGCTACACGTCATGTTTATGTCACATTTAAATACTTTAAGAAAGAAAATGTCTCGAAAACATTCTGAAAAAAATATTATCAATCATTGTCACAGTCATAAATTTGGCTAAGGAATGTATTTTACGTAACAGTTAATAAAATTACCCCCAAGTAATAAAAATAAAACCAGTTTTTCACCTTTCTACCTGTAAAACTGTCGACGGACTTTCCTTCACACGACATTTTACAATTTCTTGAGGCAGAATATAGAACCTTTCCAATATCCACTAACCCACCAACTAAAAAAATCGAATTTCAGACATTTAAATAAAAAAAATCCAAAATGGCCGCTCCTGTCACGCTTATAAAAACGTCCACGCACAAAGTATCATCTTCTAATCAATATAAAAAGTAGGTCATTCTAAAATCTAAAATGACAATCAACCCTTCACTGAGGATTTTTACTCGCAATTTTAACCCTTTTGTTACTTGTTGCACCCCCAGAATGACAGGACATGTAAAGTCCATTGAACAGAAAAACCGGACAGGGCAGGGGTTACAGAAGTTTTTAGGGTTATGTTTGCGAATAAAAAATTGTAAAGGGTCTTGTTGGGTCGAGGTACGGTGCGAGAGGACAAAAAATTGTGCTTAGAACATGTCTATCACTAAAAGCTACCTGTTTGTTTCAGATTCAGATTTTCCGGTACCTACACTACATTTTCTTCGTGGGTTTAAAAAATCCATCTACTTTAGGTGTAATATAAAGTTTTGGTAAAAGTGGCAACGATTTTCTGGCGGACAAAAGAATGGTACAGGTATTAACATAGTGCTAAATGAGAAACATTCATTTTCTGTACCTAACTTTCTTTTCTATTCATGGTTTTTTTTTCAGTTCTTACCTATATATATTCCATTTGTTATCTTCTTTCGTGATTAAATTACAAAGAATGGTAAAACTAACTCATACAATCATATTACTTGCTTCTTACACTTGAAAAGTTTCTTCAAAGCTAATGATTAACTTGAATAACTTGCTTATAAAACACAATTAATATTTTTGGTAAACAAGTAACATGGTGTCAAACAAACAACGAGGAAAATATTTTTAAAAAATATTAAATGCGTCACGAAAAAAAAACCCTTTTTAAAAGTCACGTGCATCGTCAAGCAAGCTTGCAGACAAGAAAAGAAACATTACTACAAAAAAATACCGTACAATGACTAAATTTCGTCGGACAGAGCGTTCTGCGACCAGACCTACCCCAAAAGATAACATCGCTTTCAATTACGTTCACCATAATGCAAAAAAAAAAACATACGGAACTTTCTTCGCAAATCTCACTCACCCGGTGTATTTTAAAAAACAAGTTCACAATATACCCAAAGGAGGGGTAACTTGAAAAACATGTCTACATCATGAAAAGAATGGCACATTACCATATTATTAAAGTGCGTCCGTCTCTTTGATAAAGACAAGTTGGTCAAAGTAATACCGATATTCAGATACATCTGGTTAGACTGGAAGCTGACCCCAACAGTCTTGAGAAAGGTCTGGAACGAGTTTACAAAAAAATTAGACTACGAATAAATATACATGAAAAGAGTTCGCATAATGGCGAGAGACAAAAAAAAAACACGATTACAGAATCCTTAATTGAAAAGTGACGTCTAGTGTCCGCCATTTTGAATTTTCTATGAAATTAAGTGACTTAGTGACACATTCACACGACTCGGTTACACTTCATTTGCTGAACATACATAATAGGTACGTGGAAAGCATAAAATACTATAGCGACACCTCGGCAGAAGCTTCCGGGGTAAAGGGGCGTGATGTTATGGCTATTAAGTATAGTAGACTTTTTAAAATTCTATATAATAATAACTGAATAACTGCATTCAAACAGTAAAAAACGGGAGTACTCAAAACAAATCGGATAAGTGGAAAACTTAAGGTGAATGCTTCAGGTGGCCCGCGAAATTTGAATTTTCTTACGTTTTTTGCAATTTACAATTATTTATTAGGTTGAATGTTGATCAAAATTTGATTCGCGGCCGTAACAAGTATGTGTTTACATAATTATAATCATTAAAGTCATCAATACGACTCTATAAGACCATGTAATCCTAACTACGACAATTCCATGATGATAGGATTACCTGGTCTTAAAGAGTTGTATTGATGACTTTAATGAATATAATTATGTAAATACATCCTTGTTACAGAGCCGCGAAACAAATTTGGATCACCATATAATCTAATACTGACTTGAAAATTGCAAAAAACGTAAGAAAATTTGGATTTCGCGGGCTACCTTGAGCATCCACCTTAACTTCCTGTATTTTTCATGACAAGGAATTTTATAAGTAAACTTCGAAAATGATATAAACTATTATTACATTATCATTATATATCAATTATACACAATTAGTGAGCCGCCGCTGCTACGCATGGTTTTAACGACTTCTTCGACAAACATCGAGATTATTTTATTACATGTAAGTCTAATATTAATATTTTATACACATTTAATAACCCTTTCGGAATAAATTTTCTAAATGACGGTGAAAACTGTATTAAAATCCGTTTCGTATTTTAGAAGAACAACGCAGTCACACAAAGACACGAAAAGCGACTTTAATTTATAAGTACAGATTTCAAAATGTTATTTTATTTTAAGACTAATATTTACACAATCTATTAACAGACTTAAAATAATAATTTAAAAAAGAGGTAATAGAATCATAAGGCATCAATATACCTTCTCAATTGGACCACATCGCTGTCAACCATTTTAAAATGTATACATCTACTAGCAGCGCCCCGCGTTTCACCCGCGTCAGTTTCTATCCCGTGGGAATATCGGGATGAATTGTATCATAAGTGTTAATCCTGGTTATAAGCTGTGTGCCAAATTTCATCCAAATCCGTTCACCGGTTTACGCGTGAATGAGTAACAAACGTCCAAAAATCTTCAGAAACTTTCACGTTTATAATATTAGTAGGATGAACCAACTCTATCTAGTCTCAATTATGTCTGCCTACCATCCATTCCCAGGTTCGAATCCCACTCTAAACAGTACCCGCCCGCACCTCAAACTCCTGCCACGAATACTAGTAGGTAATAGGTACTTCCAAAAGATACAGTAACCTAATTTCGTTCGTATCGCACTGATAACGCGTATCAACGTAACTTGGTCAATGTACGATATAAATAGATAACAGACATTCATGTTTTTGTTAAGAATTAGGTGCTTTTTGAAAATGTTATGTGCGTGGAAGACGAATGGGGAGTCATGTCAGGGAAAGCGCCAAGGTAGGCCGCGAAATTCAAATTTTCTTACGTTTTTTTTTTGAAAACTGCAAAAAAAAACGTATCAGGTTGTATGCTGAACAAAATAGAATTCGCGAGAGTAACAATTAAGTATGTATTTATTGAATTATAATCATTAAAATCATCAATACTACCCTCTAAGTTCATATTATAGTCCTTCTAGCAGCGCCCCTCGGTTTCACCCGCATAACTGTCGATCCCGTGGGAATATCGGGATAAAAACTACCCTATGTCTTTTCCTAGGATTCAAACTATCTCTATACCAAATTTCATCTAAATCGGTTGAGCGGTTTAAGCGTGAAAAGGTAACAGACAGACACACTTTCGCATTTATAATAGTATGGATTATTCTGTTAACCTATTTAGTTTTCGAGACTTCGCCAAGCGGTTGGTCGAATCTTCAGGTGACCAGAAGGTGGCCTCTTTCTTGGCCAAAGAATCAGCATTGCCATACAACGTGGCAATGCTGCCAGCCTTTTGGGCACTCTTTCTGTTGACAGCGATGCAGAAGAATTTTTTGATGCCTTATGATTCTTTTGCTTCTTTTATCATATACCTGTACATATTATTATTTAAAGTCTGTCAGCTTATATTATGTAAATATGTTAAATAAATAATCCTATTACTTGAAATGGTCATTCAATAGGATTGTACGAACTCAGAGGCTCGTATTGATGATTTTAATGATTATAATTCTGTAAAGTCATATTTGTTACGCTCGCGAATTATATTATGTCACTGACCTGCAAATTGCAAAATACGTAAGAAAATTTTAATTTCGCGGGCTACCTAGCGCGTCCCTTTAAGAGGATGGGTACAAACGTAGTCCAAATAATGATAGCTTAGTGTGAGCATACACACGATCAACACGCATCGAGCTTTCGACAGCCTGCCACTCGACACTAAACTTAATGATTTCAATATGAATTCAATAGTTGGAAAAATAGTCCCAGAGTTCAAAGCGAAAATCACTCTCAGGCTCTCAGGCCCATATTACTCATTTGAAATGAGCAATTAATTTTAGTTATTGCACTTGTAAATGCACTTTAACAACTAAGTAGATAAGTTATGTATTCTGATCTATAGGGTGACTGGTAATTAGTGACCGATACCTAAACACGTGATTGTACTCATGATAGCAAACAACTTTTACTATGGGACCAAACCTGAATTCGCGAAAAAAAATCTGCTGTTCAGTCATTTATGTTCGCCTAACTGGTCAAAATGTAGGTACTGAACAGCAGATTTTTTTTTCGCGAATTCAGGTATGGTCCCATAGTAAAAGTTGTTTGTTATCATGAGTACAATCACGTGTTTAGGTATCGGTCACTAATTACCAGTCACCCTATATATTTGATAGGCTCATATTATTCATTACCGACACCCTAACTGCGTAATACACGATCAATCACTGAATGATTTTGAAGGATACATTGCTTCATGTGTTCGAAAAAGTTGTCTGCTCAAAAACATAAATAGCGCAATGAATGTTGTTGAACTGTCAAAATGAGAGCCAGTGCTTTTGAGAGTGTGTTACAATTACCTCGCAGGCAGGTTCTTTTAACACTTGCTTTAAAACTATTCCTTTGAATTTCTATCTTGTCAGTTATGACTGAAACGTTTTTCCTTTAAGGATGCGATAAGGTAGCCCGTGAAATTAAAATTTTCATAAGTTTTTTGAGGCGGGACAAGTTGGATAGTTTCCGCCAAAACTGGAAGGAAGGCGAAAGATGAAAGCCCCTGGAGTTCTAGAGGTCTTTGACTAAGAGTGAGTAAAAAATAATGTGGGTCAGGTTTTAAATAAATAGATAGACGCGCGAATACATAAGTACTTACCGAAGTATAATCTTTTATCTAAATCATCACTGAGTTCAATCTCATACTGCAAATTGCAAATAACTTAAGGAATTTCGAATTTCGCAGGCTACTATAGCCATATACAGTTTTTTTTAATCTGTACACACTGAATACTTTTCAAATTCGAACTGCTCTAGCTAGTGCTATTTGTCTATTATACATATTACGTCAAATAGCGACTCAGCGATTAGGCGCATCACTAAAATATTTAACACACCAATCAAATATAAAATAATTTTATTTAAATTAATATAATTACTGTAATACGCGAGACTATTTCATAAACACGTGTGCGATATCAAATTGCGCTGAGTTTGTTTTCTGAAATTATTGAAACTAAATTAAAATTGTGAACGCAGGTATTTTTTTCAATTTAACAAGACAAGACTCTTGTTGCTAGGTCATTAAGAATTGCTGTAAATTAGCATTATAATGCTACTGTGTATGATCTTGAAAGATTATATTTAAAATATGATTAGAATTATGGGCTTTTAATACTGGATTTGCGACCAAAAAGTTTTTTTCATCGAAGTTAGCATTGAAAAAAAAAATCTCGACATGAACGAGAAAACTCGCCATGATGCCTGGCTGTAGTTAGCTCATCTTTATCAGTCTACAACAGTCCACTGCTGGACGTAGGCCTCTCGAATTACACGCCATTCAGCCAGATTCTCGGCAACTCCCATCCTGGTGCTACCAGCCAACCAGCGAAGATCGTTGCTCCACCTAACCTGAGGGCGTCCTCAATTAGGTGAAATGAAGAACTCGTCTACCCCAACGGTTATCGGCTCAACGGCTAATCATCATCAACTGCCTAGCCTATTCCCAACTATATTGGGGTCGGCTTCCAGTCTAACCGGATGCAGCTGAATACCAATATTTTACATAGAGCGACTGTCTATCTGACCTCCACAACCTAGTCACTGGGTATCACGATACCCCTTGGTAAGACTGGTTCTCAGACCTTCGGCCTTCTGACTACCCGTAACGACTGTCAAAGATCCACGAATGACAGCCGGTACCAACGGCTTATCGTGCTTTCCGAGGCACGGAGGGGTCCTCGATATGTAAAAATGGTGGACCAACCGCGGCAAGTGTAGCTTAACCTGATCGATCGACCTGTGCGGCTCTTATTATTTAGCCACGGGCCCCTCAATAACTTTACCCTACGGGTAATATGACCAGCTATGTTAGCTCATAGCTGATTGATAAATCCAACCAAAATACAAACCTTATTAATTCTTACTTAATCCTACCTTTTAACCTTCAGTGGCAGATCCGCTTACACAATCAGCCTATAATATTTCCACTGCTGGGAGACACCTCCTCTTTTTGAGAGGGAGTGGGCTGTAATCCACCATGCGGGCCCAGTTCGGGTTGGCAGATCCGCTTACAGTTGAAAATAACTTAGTCCCAAATTAATAAATCTCAGAAAAATGTTTACAAGCTAATAGGAAATATCGACGCGGAACATGTTAAGGGTCCTTCAAACAAGCGTAATACGCGACGCGAATCGCGAGCGGTGTCTTTGTGCAGGCGCGTGCGATTCGCGTTGCATGTCGCGCCAGTTTGCAGGAGCCTTTACCATAGATTCAGTAGATACCTACATGATTCTAAGCCCCTGTCCGTTTAAATTTTGCTGTTCCCTAAATTTCGACGACGTAGATATTGCACGTTTCTAAGATACATTTGATTTTTGTTGAAAACTGACCAAAATGTCTACGCTAGTGGGTTTAAAATCGTGTGCTGAATTCATGGTTCCAGTTTACGCATCGATGTCCATGCATCTATCTGTATGTATGAGTACGTAATCTTAATTTCATAGCATTAATCATCTTGATTTCATTTTAATCAAATCAAGAGTGCGATTCTGTAACCATATCACCGTGAAAACTTAGGTGAAGTGAGCGTGGAGTGAGCTGTCAGTTTCATCCCACCTGATACTAGGGATTGACCAAGCATACATTTAGGTACAATCACAATCTCTCTCGAATCAATCTCATCTCGGCGACAAACAAATGCCAAAAACTTTTCAAAATGTAGGGAAATTAGAAGTATTTTTGACAGATTGAGACTAAGATCAGACTGTGAACGTTCTCACAGCAGTCGATTTATTAATTCGGGTCTAGGGCTTTACAATGAGAACTGAAACTTGCTTCTACAGTCTTGAAAACAGTGTGGTGATACTTGATACCATTGCTGATAGCTCCAAATGTCTCAGCTTACCTGAAAAGAACAGAAATATTGTTAAGTTCTACATTGTTAAATACATCATCATTATCTGCCTAGCCTTTTTCTAACTATGTCGGGGTCGGCTTCCAGTCTAATCGGATGCAGCTGAGCATCAGTCTAAGACCAAGTAATCCCATTGAATGACTATTTCATGATATCTTTACATTTAGATTTTAGACTAACTTAACAAGTTGTTGGAAGAGTTCTGGCCGAAGGGTGTTGTGTACCGCCGGTTTCGTGGCCGGCTACATGACACCAGTCAGCGAAACACGACGCAGACACTTCGTGTGCGTTAGTTAGTTATTTTTTTTAGTGTAATTATAATATTGTAAGTATTTATAGCATTTTTAAGTTATATTAATATTGTATTGTATGTGTTTATGTGATACTTGATGCCTGAAATAAATGGATAAATAAATAAACAAATTACTTATTCTAATGATTATAACTCTATAAATACATATTTGTTACAGTCGCGAAACATATTTCAATCAACGTACACCAAGACACTGAGCCGCAAATTACAAAAAACCGTAAGAAAATTTCGCGGGCTACCTTAGCGCTTCACCCTTAATTTAAGATATTTCCACGTAAAGGTGGAATGTCCGATCGGCGAAAATTAAAAATTTCCATAAAAACTATCATCCATGAATATGATTCCTGTAGGGAATTAATTTCTTAAAAATCTTAATTTAGTGCTCTCCTTCGTTTTAAAAAGCTCTTGTGGAAAATTTCATGCTTCTAGACCAAGCGGTTTTAGGCTAGCAGAAGCACCCAAACTTAAGCATCGCAATTCTTGATTGTTGTTTTATTAAACGCATTCAACTCACTGTAGATACTCACTAAATAGTTAGTTTTCGTACTTAAATAGGCGACTTTTGAGGTAATTAGTAAGAAAACTACAAATTTCCTTTTCCCACCTTTTACGACTGCAAATGATGATAGGGAGTTAAAACGACTGAACTCAAAGTCACTTTCCTAAACTTTGGAATATAAAAAATCGAGGCCTGTGTCCCAGCAGTGGGAAAATTATAGGCTGATTGTGTTTTGTTTTATGGGAAAAAAAACTCTTGAGTTGATTTTCTTATATTAAGAGGAAATGCGGCCGGAGAGACTTTTGAAAAAGCTTAAGTAAAAAGTCATAATTCGAGGTTTGGCTCCCGCCTATTTCCTCCTCCGATATTGGGCCAATTTAAAAGATATTTCATAAACTGAATAAGAAGGATACTTACTGTGTCCCTATGTTTTCCTTTTTTCATTAATAGTTGTCGAATTTGACCTTGAGATACGGCTTTCACAGCATACCGTAATTCCACGATAGCTTTCAACCACAGCGTATTACTTCAACTAGGCAATACGGTAATAATTTTCAATACTAGTACTGTTGACAGCGGTTTAAATCGGCATTTTTTGAGGGTTCTAGTGCTTATACAAATAATGTATCATCAAAGAGGAAAACATAGGGACATACAAGTAATTAATATTTATTATTCTGTAAAAAATCATTGCTTTATGGTCATTAAACAGAAGGAAAACAGGCAAGAGCGTTTCTATGAAGAAAAGACCACCCGCGTTTCCTCTTAAGAGCCTACACTACCTCAGCTAAAATTCACTCTTTATCTCGCTCGCACGATACTGCTCGCAGACTGATTGAGAGCAAGACAGAGTGCGGTGCTAGGCGGCAGGCAGCGCCAATAGTTTAGGTATTTGCTTTTTACGGTGAAAATAATGGTAAATAAAAAAAAGTAAATAACATAAGACCTGCTTTATAGTCAATTCGGTTAGTATACAAAGTTTCATGATCTAATTTGACGTATTTTTTGAATACCAGCGGTTTATTGTTCGGTTTGGAGGTAACTTTGGAATTTTTTTCTATCAAGAAAATTTTATGAAATCGTCTTTTCGTCTAACATAAGACCTAGCATTAATCCTCAACTTTATCGTATATTTATTTCAAAATTAATGCTGCAGTATTTTCGACATAACGGAGGATCATGCTAAGCCATTTGAGGTAGTATAGGCCCTTAAGAATTAGCTTGAATTATCACACCGCGGCGCAGGCGGTGTGACGATCTGATAAGATTTGCAGGGCCAATATGGTCAGAGATCGCACAAGACAAGGTTTGGAAGGAAATAGGGGAGGCCTTAGCCCAGAGGTGGGACTCAACATAGGCTATCAAAATAAAACTAGCTTTTTTTGCCCACGGCTTCGCCCGTGTGGTATCGGAAATTATCCCACGAGAACGTTAGGAATCCCAGGATAAAAAGTATCCTTTTTCCTGACCCACGTTATGGTCTACCCATGTGTTTTTCATCCATATCCGTTAAGGCGTGAAAAGGTAACAGACAGAGAGAGCTATCAGTCATTGTGCTACATAACTTTTATCACTATCGAAATTTTGAATACAAAATAAAAGAATCCCGCGTCATTATGATATTAATATTATTTACGATAACACTGAAGATTTATTACTTGTATCAATCGCGTAACCTAGTGTACTTAATAAAGTCCTAAAATAATAATTATATTTATACAGGCTTACATAAACACAAGTTTCCAACATAATATCTTTCACTCTCTCAATACATACACATAGGTACTTTAATAGGCCACTTCTATGCATTTATTAGTAACTAGTTATCATAATAATAATATAATACTGTGTTCGTCCTACAACTATTACGTTCAAATTATAGGCGAGGACGCTGGCCCCCTAAACACAAGTTAAATCTTACTTTGGGTGCCAGAGTTCATCGAAAACACTCTTTCTCTTAGTTGTAACGCTGCATAGTGTTTAGATAAGTGTTTTTGTACAACTGAAGGTAATAAAGAATATTTTAATTTTTTATTGTGTAAAAAGTTTATCTACCACAAAAAGAAACACAATCCATATTTCCATATTATTCGTAGAAAGTATTACCTTCTTATTTATAATATTAAGGATAAACTTTTTTCATAATTACGCGATATTCTTATAATTTGTATTTTCGATAATGATAAAAATTATGTAGCACAATGACTGATAGCGAAAGACCAGAAGATCGATTTCCGTAATTGAAAACGTTCAAAATCTACTTGCAATCTCATCTCAGCGACAAACATTGTCAAAAACACGTCAAAAATGTAGGAAAATTAGAGGTATTTTTGACAGATTGAGACTGAGATCAGACTGTGAACGTTAGACGTATAACCTAGATTATGATAACAATGTATATGCTATGTATAACTTTTATCATCTAAAGAAGCCGATTGGAAGCCGTTGAGGTCGGCTCCAAGTCGTAATAATTAAGATTCGATTATTGATATGGTTCGATAATTAGTCGATTACAAATAAAATTATGTCAATTTCGATTCAAAATCAATGATATTACAAGTTGGTAAGACTATTGCTGCCACAAACTATACAGGTTGGCAGGGACATCGACTCGCAGCCTTACCTGTTAATTTTTTTTTTTTTGTGGATGGGAAATCATCAAATGACCCCTCTCGCTCTGGGTGGAGCAGAAGGGAATTTCAGACTCTTACTGACTAAAACCTACCCGTGTTCCTTCCTTAGCCCTTTATGTTCCGGGGTAGCGGTAACCTTTCGGACAATCCCGCTGCCCTACCTGTTACCATGGACTCAGCACATCATGATTTTGAACACATCATCCATCAGCCTACAGCAGTCCACTGTTGGACATAAGCCTTCTCCTATTGCACCATTCAACTCGTATTCTAAAACTCTCATCCAGCTGCTACCAGCCACCCCGCGAAGATCGTCGCTCCACCTAGACTGAGGACGTCCTACCTTGCCAATTCCCTTTGTGCTCACTAGTTCCTTTAGCAGTTTGCCTTTATTTTTTTTAAATGACCTTGCCCACGCCCCTATTCTATTTGATCCATACTTCCAGGGACACCCTGTATATGCTAGTTGCGCGGTAAACTCTGCTTGCGAGATGCAGGATTTTGCGTGATGTCATTATGAGGCGCTGTTCGCATGTGGCGTTTTAGATACCGCTACAGTTCCATAATATATTATTATGAAAGAAAGAAAGAAACAACATCCCTAAATTAAAATGACGTCTGAATTTCTGGTACAAAATGAAATAAGTTTGCACTTATGCTTTTAAAATAATACAATAACCCACGAAATAAATAAAAAAAAAAATATTTTTAAGGGAAATTGTTTTAAATTATGATGATAAATAATATGACAGCCTCGTTGGTGTAGTGGTCGCAAGCGCTACTGCTGAATACGAGGTCCAGGGTTGAATTCCCAGGTTGGGCAAAGTGTTATTGGGTTTTACCGTCAGGGATTTCTCAGAAGCAGCCAGGAGTCTGGATTTATTCCCGGTTGATTACAATAGACTCGCCCCCTATTAAATGGGACTTAAACGTAACTGATGAAATGTGTGTCTACTAAAAGTACTCCTCTACCTAACTATTCGGGAATTATGAATTATGATATGTTGTGATTATATTATTTGCGATTGAATGCTTGTAAGGGCTTTTTGCCACCCCAGAGGACACGCTGGAGCATACGGTGGAGGTCTGCCCAGCTTGGGCAGAACACCGCCGCGTCCTCACGGCGGCGATCGGCGGCGGCGATCTCTCGCGTCCGGCCCTAGTCCAGGCCATGGTACGGAGCGAGAGTGCACGGGAAGCCGTCACCTCCTTCTGCGAAGTAGTAATGCTCGCAAAGGAGGAGGCGGAGCGCGTGAGGGAGAGGAAATCTCTGCGCCCTCACGCTTCTAGTCGCCGCAGGAGACGCCCTGGGCGTCGGGATTCGACAGCCGATTCCCGGCCACCGTAGGCGCGGGCTTGCGGACGGCGAACAATGGGCAGCTCGTCGTCCGGTAAGGACCAGCACCCTAATTGCGAAACACACTATCGATCTCAATTTGAATCATTTTGAAGCATATTGCTACTCCATTGCTTCATATGTTGGAAAAATTTGTCTGCTCAACAATTTAAAAAACGCAATGAACGTTGTTGATCTGTCAAACTGAAACCCATTGCTACTAATAGTGTATTACGCAATTACCCCGCTGGCCCGAGTCGACGGCGCGTTGTGTTCTACGCGCGCCTCAAAGAGATGTCAGCACTAACTGACGGGGTCCGCTAGGGCCGATGCCTGCCAGGGTCGCGGGTAGTGCGAAAACTCTTTCTAATAACCGGCGCCCCTGCCACGGTAACTCTACCGTGGCCCAGTGAAAATCTGACACGCCCTCCCGCTCCGCCCAGAGCCGAAAGTAATTTGATAATTTCCCAACAAAAAAAAAGGGCTTTTGCCTTTGCTAGATTTTGTCTAGGGGGGCCGTCCACCTGAACTAACCACAGTAATTTAATGAGAGATCGCAAATGACGCCTCGTAATAAATAATCCTACCAAAAATAGTTCATGTAAAGTTGGTTGCCAAGACTTAAATAACGCTTTCACTGTTTATCAGTTATCAGATCTAATTTAGAGCCAAGCCCCTAACTGTACCAGGCATATCTCTAAAAATCTTACATCTTGGTCAAAATGTATGCTTTTATAAAAATCGATTAATTATTAGTAAGCCATTCTTCAATAATGGCCCCGATTCTGTTGTTCACAAACTAAATTTAAGTTCAGTGCATCTTTTTCTTTCTATTTCATAATGAAAAGGACAGAAGGTAAATATTAGTTTAGTCCTGTCAAATTAGTCAGCGCCTGACGTAAATTGACGTATGTTTAGGAGCCAATTTTTTTACCACGTCTAATATTGTCTATGGATTGTCTTAATTTGACAGGACTAAACTAATATTTACCTTCTGTTTCTGTCCGTTTCTTAATGAAATAGAAAGAAAAAGATGCACTGAACTTAAATTTAGTTTAGTTTATGAACAAGGGAATCGGTCCACTGTCGATTTTTCTAGGGTTTTCAAAGAAATTTCTAGGGTAGGCATTGCCCACCCTTGCCCACCATTAGCTACGCCCATGGCTTTTGCACATGATCAATAATATTATTCAGGAAGTTAGCTTAAAAGAGTTAGGCTGGGTATCTTGGAGATTACTTTACATGAACTTTATTTTGACGTGTCAATTGACGATAGTTTTCGTTTTTTTGTACCCATGGCCCATTCAGCATTTTTTAAATTTTATTATCTATTTAGTCAATTAGTCAATCGAAGCAGTTCAACTTTAGGGTACCCAATAAGCATCGTAGATATTTTTTTTTATTAAGAAATTAAGTAATTTGTTTTTAGTGCGGATGTGTAGCAGTGTCGCTTAAAAATGACGTCATAATTGCAACCGCAACATCGAATCGTAACGTCAAATTCAAAATTCGAACTCCGAACCCTAACACGTTCCTTATTGTTATAAAACAATTAACGACAGTCAGAGACCTTACACAAAAGAGGTTTTAACACAAAACATACACGCTACGGCACTCCAACTGGTTTCTATAAAGAACCTAAAGCTAACGGATCGGTGCATCCCGGATTCTACACACACATCAACACGTTTCCCACGTACGACACACCACCGCGACATCAGCTGAGTCAAAAGTGTGTCAGTAGCTAGCGGTCCCGTTGAACGGTACCCGGCAAAAAACTGATGTCGCTACTCGATAAGAGATGGCGCTGCACTACCGTAACATTCGTGATAATTGTTTCTTTTTTGTTGTAATTATGTTATTGATGGGCAAATGTTTAAGTATGTGGATTTATGTTCGCTCTATTGCTTTCAACTACTCATAATTATATTTAGGTCAAACTGATAAAAACACTCCGTTCTAGACGTAATTCGCTGTATCAATGATTTATGTTTGTCTTTGCACTTAGTCGCGCAATTAAGACGGCTTTGTAAAAGAACATAAAAACTAGAAATAAAATTAAATAAACAGTTACTCAGCTTTACCGCTAGATGCCGTTGAACGTCAACGACTTACCAGATGGCAGAACAATAATTATCAAATGAATGAGCCTAATTGAAATAATTAAACAACTCCGGGTGTCCTATTACTGTTACTAAAGATTATAGCCTGAGAAAGGGTTTATACACAAAACTACCGTTGCAGCTGGTTCCTAAATGTGTCAAACTAGTACCACCTTTGCTCAATAGATGTCGCTAGTTTATGTATAAATAATTTAAGCTTAGATTCTTGGAAATGCCGGCAATTTATAATATTATCGTAAAATGTCTAAATATCTTGACGATAAAACGTAGCTGTATAATTATCATGTTTCGATGGTTATTATTATTACCGTTAGCTGGCATTTTGTTGGTTGGAAGCAGTTAACATTGGGATAAATCCTTGGACAGCGGAACACATAAAATTTGAAGTAACCCAGGGATGCTCTTATGTAGTTTCGTCGTTTACCACAAAATACTTATACATCAAGTGACTGTCAACTTTATAGGTAGGCAAAAATTTTAATCACATGACCCCGCTAAAAACGAATTTCTAATCTGCATTCGCGATTTATTTACCAAAAATGTAAACAAATATGAGTTTATCGAAAAATAACTTTAAATCTTAAACAATAAAGTTCAGTTTATGCTACAATTTCAAGCATTTTTATAACTTTTTCAATAGTGCTAGTCAATCTGAGATCAACTTAATTACCATTGTAATACAGTTGATATTTCTCTAACTTGAACTAATATTAATTTGAAACATGTTTGAATGGACTTTAGTTTAATACATGTTTACATAAATACGCGTTATTACATTATTACTATTACACAGCGAAGGTGGTGTGAATCTGCTTTTACACGCGATTCAACTCGATTTTCGGCAATTCTCATCCAGCTGTTACCAGCCATCCTGCGAAGATCGTCGCTCCACCTAGCCTGAGGGCGTCCCACCTTACGCACGTCATTCCCAACGGTCATCGGTTCTACGACTAATATGGCCGGCCCACAACAGACAGACAAAGTTACATTCGCATTTATGTTCGCTAATTATGTATGGTTGCTTGTATACTTCTGCTTACCGATAGGAGGACTTCAGTCGTAATCATTATGTAAAAGGGCCATTGACCGATAATACCACAGATTATCTATATCTGGATAATACTCAGCCTGGCTAGATTTCAGATAAGTTAATCGTTACAAACAAACGTACAAATCGCTCCTAGCTGAACTACACACATCAAAAGTGTCTAGGGATCAACATATATTTTTGCAATAACTTTTCTCCTGATTGATATTAATTAAAATTTTCTTTAAGGATTCATCAAATAAAGTGTTTTCGTTTGTCACAGTAACGATAAACCAAGTCACCTTTGCATTAATAAAGAAATTTGCTATTTTCCTAATAAAGGGATTTTTGACATTTGAACCACTAACACAAAAGTTCGAAAAAAAGACTGAAATAACAGTTTTCTCTAAAATTTTATTGGGTAACTTAAACAATTAATAATTCGTGTTTCTACCGCGAACACTAACAACACAAGAACATCGGTTTGGCATACTCAAAATGAGTTCATCCAAATCACGCTGTGGAATGGCCGCCCATGTTCGTTGCAACAACAAAAAAAGGTCTTCTTGCGACTGGATACCCTCCATATTCGGCAGAGCTCTTCTCTGTAGCATATCCCATGCATGCTCAATCCGGTTCAAGTCTGGCGACTGAGCAGGCCAGGGCAGGACATTGATGTTAGCTGCGGCGAGAGTCTGTCTTACAACTCTTGCGGTGTGCGGTCGTGCATTATCATGCATTAACTGAAATAAGGGACCGATTTGCACTTGTAGAGGAACGATGACGTCTGATACAATCGTCTCAGCATAAATTTGAGCGTTGAGGTTGCCTCTGATCCAAATCAACTCAGTTCTTCCGCCGATCCAAATACCCGCCCATACCATGATGGTTCCACCACTATAAGGATGGACTTCCTGGCAGGATTTTAATCGCTGTTGGCGTCCAGGGGTTCTCCAGTGTCGTATACGTCTTGTATCCGGTCTCATACCAAAACGAGACTCATCAGAAAAGCACACGAAACGCCATTGTTCTTCTGCCCAATTTCTGTGTTCAAGAGCCCATTGATATCGAATCCTACGATTGTGCATTGCTATAGGTGGTACCCGTAGCGGTCTTCGGGAATGAAGGTTCACTTCATGCAAGCGGTTTCTGACTGTTTGGTCGCTAATTAAGTTCCCTGAAGAGTGATGAAGCCTCACGGCTAACATCATGGCGGTTATTGTTGGAGCTCTTCGAGTTAAGATTTGAATGTATCGGTCTTGTCTCCGTGTGGTGCAGCGATACCGTCCTCCATGGCGCTCAGCCACGGTACCAGTGCTTCGGTAACGTGTCCAAAGTCGACTGATAACACTCTGACTTGTATTCAGAGCTAAAGCCACAGTACGTTGCCGGGAACCAGCTTCTATCATTCCCACGGCTCTGAGCATTTCTTCCCTGCTTAAATGACGTCGCCGCTCCATAATAACGTTGGTTTTAATCAGTAGTAGGGAAACAGTAGCACTAATAATGTCTTCAATGCGTTGTATGTTTTTATAGGGAAAATATTGACAGCTGATTTTCATCTTTTACTCGAATTTGATTCACAGTTCCTGATTCAAATTATGAAATGCACCAAAAAGGATCCATATAAATTTATAAAATCATAAATTTATTACAAAGCCACATCTCAATCTCAAGAAATCCGCATAAAAATGCTTGATCCCTAGACACTTTTGATGTGTGTATTAAGTAATCTGTGCCACTAACCTAATAAAATTCGAGGATAGATCAATACTACGGTATGCGTTTGAACTTTTGACTGGGTTTACTCAAGGTTCCGCTCGTGGTTTGTTATTTTTCGTGTTTTTTTAGGCAGAAATTTTCGAACGTCACCTGCTATGAACTTTACTCACACTTTTGCTTCGTTTGTTAACATTCATACATTAGAGGGGCAATTCTCGTAATTTTAATAACGTGCACAATTTAATCTAAAACCCCTATTACCTAAACCACACGATATTTAGGGCTCGATATAGGTGATGTATTTTTTTTTTTAATATGGGCTCTCCCCCTCCCTTTCTCTTATTTCACCATCCTGATTTGGGGAAAGGATCTCTGAATATCGTCTAGTGTAATTAGGCTTTTAGTCTCAATCTGTCAAAAATGCCTCTAATTTCTTAAGGTCATATACGCACGCTGGTTGCAAGTACAACGCATCTGACCTCTCTTAAGAACATAACCAATAAGGTTACTATATATCCTTCTAGGGCGTCCCCTTCCGAAGTTTCCACTCACATCTGCCTTGTCAATACCTTGGCGTTCTGTAGTTTCTGCCTGGGTCCATGGGAAGAACGCGTGAGTTTATGTATGTATGTTTGTAATGGGAATATGTTCGTCGCCTGTTACATGTGAGGCCTATCAGTGGCGAAAGTACCATACAACACGATTCCCGCCCGCTTCCCTTCGAAAATTCAGAACACAACCACTCTATAGTCAATTCATCATTGAAATATAATTAAACGTTTTATTGACTTGTTTTTTTGCTCCGGCTTACCTCTGTCATAAATTCACCCTTCGCCACTGGGGCCTATAACATATAACAAGCCATTCGCCAAATTCCCCATAATCGGACACAAATCCTGTTCATCGGGCTTCTTCTTCTTAGAGTGTCGATGGCAAATATAGAAATAATTAACAAAGTTTTTAGAGTTCCGTACCAACAGGGTAAAAAGGAACCCTTATGGTGCGACTCAGTCTGTCCGTCACAGCCGGATATCTCAAGAACTACTAATGCTATCAACTTGAAATTTGGAGTTTTGGAATAGTTTTAGAGATGACATTTGTCCAACTATTTTGCAAATAAGATTTTTTTTTTTTGCAAGTGACTGATGAAATGTGGGTCTTTTAAAAAAATCGAATTGGGACTACTGAAGCATGTCGGGTATCTTATGAAAGAGCTCTGTTTGCACATTCTCAAACATTATTTCTTTTTTTTTAGGCCGCATAGTTTTCGACTTTTGATGAAACATGTAAAAAAAAATTACCGTTCCCCCCACTTTATCTCCGAAGTTTGCATAGAGAAAAATCTGAAATTATTCTATGTGATATAAGTTAATGAATAATTGTGCGCTGCTAATGGTGCTATACTTACATACAACGTGGCGCTACAATGGTGACATTAATTTAACAAACATATACGTTTTCACATTGTCGTTTCATTTAGAAATGATATTTCTATTAAACGTTATTATTTACGGATTTATTTTAAATTTTACAAAATGGCATCTTAGAGCAACCTGTATTTAAAGAACTGTCGCGCAGCGGTCATTTGCCGGGGTCACGGATCATAACATCGCATCAATGAAATTAGAACGAATAAGCAATACTATTAGGATGAAACAAATGCAAAGAGTACCCAATTGAAGGAAAGAGATAGCCCTTTGTCGGCGAGCGGCGCAGGCGACGCGCGCCCTCCCTTCCACCCGCCGCCGCACCGAACTCGAATTCTTTTTTTGCATTTCTAGTGATAGCCGAACCCGTGTCCTTGATACACTTCTTCACACTACGGTGTCTAATATTTTTTGCTTTATTTATTTATTTTTGTGTAATTAGATACTGCGATAAAGACGATTTGCTTTGTTTTCGTTTTGTAATCTAGTAGGTACGTTTACATCTCTTGCGATACGGACGCTTTTATTTGTGTTATTTTATTAATGCTTGTGTAAACTTGTGATCGTGATGGCAAATACACATCCGAACTACACAGCAGCTGAATATGCGGACATGATCCTAATTTTCAAGTCCATCACAGAGCCGTCCATAGGATATTAAAGCGCGAAAAGTGGCACCCATTCAAATTTAGAAAAGTGCATACTCCGTTAGACACTAAGCATCTCCGCTGTAGGTACCACTTGCGTCGCTCGGTTTCTTTGATAAGCCGTCAAAGAATCGGACCGATCACGAGTAGGTACATACAAGACGCGTTGCGCGATTGTTAGCGCGCGAAACGACGCGTTGCCGCTCCGAGTTAACGTAAGCCAGCAGCTATACACCTTTTTTACAGCTTATTCAACCGATTTTGACTTCTATTCCGTAGGAATAAGGATGGCATTAAAAGCAAAAAAAGTGCTTACAATAACAACTGTTTGCTGCTTTTAATGCCATCCTTATGCCTACGAAATAGAAGTCAAAATCGATTGAACCGACGGTAAAAAAGGTTTGTTTAAATTTCTAATCTTATTGTAAATGGAGTATAGGTAAGTGATTTCATGAATGAATTTTTGCAAGGGTGATCCCAATTTTAGTTACTTTTTTATTATTTAGTTTGTTTGAAAACATTTTTTTTTCAATTTACGAATTATTTTAACCTATCAAAATTTATATGATTAATAGGCACTAGCTCTACCCGTGTGTTAAATTAATGTCGCCATTGTAGCGCCACGTTGTATAACACACGAACAAAGTGTTTTATCAATTTATCAGACCATAAGAAAGAGCTACGAAACTGTGTAAAAGTGCTATTGACACTAATCTTAGTTAATATAACTTAATCTATCTCGTAAAATATTAAGTTAGAGTTAAATTGGTTATTATTCTATTAGGCTAGATTGTAATCAATTACTAAGAAATTTAGTTCTTATTAATAAAGAAAAAAAATTTGATTCAAGAAAACTTCGATGTTACATCTATGAGGAAACTCGGACGTTTTTGTACAGACAGCATGTCAAAGTACCCGAAACTGTAAAATTTTCCCAATCAACTTTGAACCTTATACTTTAGGGATAAAGTTGAAAGTCTATTAAAGAAATTAGACAGATTGTAGTAGCTTCATGTGCTGGCGTGTGTACCAGTGGCGAAGGGTAAATTTACGACAGAGCCAAGCCGGTGAAAAAAAAAGTAAATAAAACGTTTAATTATATTTCAATGATGAATTGGCTATAGAGTGGTTGTGTTTTGAATTTTCGAAGGGAAGCCGGCGGGAATAAAGTTGTATGCTACCTTCGTCACTGGTGTGTACAAGCCCTTTTGAAGTATCACTTGGCAACACTACAAAACCATTGTCCGTCATTGACGCCTACCCCTAATTGTGTTCATAATTTTCATTGACTGGCTCCATTCCGAATGCTGAATAAATTCCTAGAATCAATATACTACAGACTAATCATCTGGCGAGCCTTTTCCCAACTATATTGGGGTCGGCTTCCAGTCTAAGCGGATGCAGCTACATACCAGTATTTTACACGGAGAGACTGCCTGTCTGACCTCCACAACCCAGTTACTGCGTAATACTCCTTGATAACACTGGTTGTCAGACTTTCGGGCTATTGAAGACCCGTAGCGACTGTCAAAGATCCACGAATGACAGCCGGGACCAACGGCTTACGTGCTTTCCGAGGCACGGAGGCGTCTTGGTATGTAAAAATGGTCACACATCCACGGATCAACCGCGGCAAGCGTAGCTTAACCTGATCGATCGACCCGTTCGGCTGTTATTACTTAACCACGAGCCCCTCCAATATACTACAGACTATAGTTAGGTAATACTTTGCCTGTAGAAAGTAGTCTAGCACGAGCTCCTAGCAAAATAACTCACGTAACATCATACCTGTATCCCCGAAAGATTAGAAGTTGTCAACATTTGTTCAGTTACTAGCAGCGACCCGCGGTTACACCCGCATGTTTCGATCCCCTGAAAATATTGGGATAAAAAGTATCCTATGTGTTAATCCCGGTTATAAGCTATATTTGTGCCAAATTTCATTCAAATCCATTCAGTAGATTTAGCGTGAAGAAGTATCAAACACACTCACAAACTCGCCTTTTGAAGTGTGATAAACTTTTTAGTAAAAAAAAGTATTTAAAGCGACCATTTTCCTAGAGCAAAAGTGCTATGAGCGGGGAAAGTGGTTAGAGCAATCCTATTGAGATACAATAATGTAATTATAATCTTACTAATATTATAAATGTGTAAATTTGTTAGGATGGAAGGATGGATGGATGTTTGTTACTCTTTCACGCAAAAACTGCTGAACGGATTTGGATGAAATTTGGCATACATATAGTTTATAACCAGGATTAACACATAGGATACTTTTTATCTTGATATTCTTAAGGGATCGAAACGTATGCGGGTGAAACCGCGGGGCGCAGCTAGTATTATAGATTTTAATAAATATAATTTTGATCGATATCAAATAGACGATATTCCGAAACTAATAATAATAATATTCCTCCTATAATAATAATCTCAATCGAGACTAGCCTGCGGAGCGAGAGATATTATAGCGCACAAGTATGCGCGCAGACACAGGTGCACTCCCTCTGCCCTCACTCACATAGTCCGATGGAACTGCACGCAATCCGACCCGACCGGAGAGGTATCAGGCGCTGGACTAACAGCTTAACGTGCTTGCCAAAACTATAAACAGTTTGCAAAGAATATTTCCATTTATTGCTAAAAATTAAAAACCTGAGCTGAAATCTCAGTATGAGATTTCTAAATAGGTATGAAAGTTCGGTGAAATTTGGTCCTCGGGTTAGTATGTGCACCTAATAAAAGAATTCGTTTACGAAAAACGACTAAAACGAAAGTGGCATTAGAGAAGTCTCTCGATATTAGTCATCAATGACAACATTCTCAGTTTATTTATTTATTTATATTTATAGAATTTTAACTTTATCGCTAAAGTATAAGGTTCAAAGTTGATTGGGAAAATTTAACAGTTTCAGGTAGCTTGATGTGTTGCCGTCTGTACATAGAGTCTGTTACAATAAATACAATAATTTTACAATTTAAGAAAAAATCATATAGTTACAATAGAATTGCATCTGGCGTTCTAGCTAGGTTATATGGGAACCTGTACTAAGGTTCTCCAGCTCAGGTAATATGTTGAAAGTTATTAATAGACTATTTATTCTTTCAACCAAAATACGAAAACCAAAAACACGTCGCCATTGCAAATTAAATTCCATTCCTAGAACGACAAAATAGATACGAATGGTTTCCATGCAATAAAAAAGTCGCTAGGAGTAGTAACAGAAATGTCTAAAAAAAAAAACATTGGAATTCTATCTTCCACCATCCCCACTGGGCCCGCGTGGTGGATTTCGGCCCACTCTCTCTCACCGGGAGGCCTGCGTGCCAGCACCCAGCAGTGGTCTAGCTTAGTTGTTTTAAGGATTATTTTAGAAACGCAGTGAACTACGTCTCCGATTGCATCCGTACACAAAGGATGCCAAAGGGACCATGTAACGTTACTAACCTCAAGCTAAGTTATCTCTAGGGTAAACCAGGCAAACGTGCCCCAGTCGGATACGTGCCCCACTCGCGAAACTCAGTGATGCATTTTAAATTTGGCGCTTATTTGATCCTAGCTGGTCAGTAACCCAAGTATGGCCGCGATGTAAACAACACAGTGCTGGTTTTTATTTAGTTTGAATGAGAAAAAGTGATTAAAAGGTTTGTATGACTACATGAATTTGTTTTATATCTATGTTCACATTGATTTAAAGTATTTGCTCGATATTATTTCGTGTTTTTAAAGTCTTTATCGAAAACTAACCTCATTTAACTTTTGTTTGCCTAAAATTACGTTCCGTTTTTTGTTACAAAAATCAGAATTATTTAAGTGGGGCACATTACACTGTACATCGTCTAATGTGCCCCGAATTTTTTTGGCTAATGTGCCCCATTTGGAGATCGTTCCTGAGTTCTTATTTTGATTTGTTTCTAGTAAAATTATGTTTTTTTTTAGGAAATGGGAAAGGTTAAAGCTGTTTATCCAAGAAAATGGACGGAAGAAAATATGCAGAAGGCGGTGGAGGATGTAATGTAATGTCACGAGGATTACTATCGTACCAAGAAGAAGATTCGGTGTTCGCAGTGTTCTGGCTGGTTACATGAAGACTGTACAAGTTATAGAGAGAATTGCAACAACTGCGGTACCAAAGAAAAAGGGTAAGGGAAAGGAAAAAAAACCTCTAAATGAGAGGTTTTGCTGGGGCACATAAGACTGATATATCCTTGTAATGTGCCCCACCCTAAGTTTCACAAAATTGTTGATCTCAGTTATTTTTAATTATATTTTAGAAGATTTTTTAGTTTTTGCTATGCCAATTGAGTCAGAGGTTAAGACTGATTACTTTAATAAACATGTTCTGAACAAAAAATGATTTTTATTTCGATTCTTCGAATAGTGGGGCACGTTTGCCTGGTTTACCCTATATCTTTCCATCTCTCTGGTTGTGTAATTATTTTGTCGAAAACCTTTAAAGCATCCCACTCAATCTGCCTATTCTTTTCCCAACTATGTATGTTGGGGTCAGCTTCCAGTCTAACCGGATGCAGCTGAATACCGCTGCTTATCTGACCTCCACAACCTAGTTACTGGGGAACAGGATACCCCTTGGTAAGACTGATTGTCAGACTTTCGACATTCTGACTATCAGAAACGACTGTCAAAGATTTACGAATTTGTGCTTTCCGAGGCACGGAGGGGTCTCGATATTAAGGGCGGTCACCCATCTACGAACCGACCGCAGTAAGCGTAGCTTAACCTTCGCTGACCCGTGCGGCTGTTATTATTTAGCCTCGAGTCCCACTATGTTCAAATAAAATATATGATTTTATACTTCAATTTAGTGTCCTCACTACCGAAATCCTACATATGGAGGAAATCCGGTCTTTCAATAAGCTTATGTTCATATTGTATACAACGTGGCGCTACAATGGCGACATTAATTTAACACACGGGTAGAGCTAGTGCCTATTAGTCATATAAATTTTGATAGGTTAAAATAATTCGTAAATTGAAAAAAAAATGTTTTCAAACAAACTAAATAATAAAAAAGTAACTAAAATTGGGATCACCCTTGCAAAAATTCATTCATGAAATCACTTACCTATACTCCATTTACAATAAGATTAGAAATTTAAACAAACCTTTTTTACCGTCGGTTCAATCGATTTTGACTTCTATTTCGTAGGCATAAGGATGGCATTAAAAGCAGCAAACAGTTGTTATTGTAAGCACTTTTTTTGCTTTTAATGCCATCCTTATTCCTACGGAATAGAAGTCAAAATCGGTTGAATAAGCTGTAAAAAAGGTGTATAGCTGCTGGCTTACGTTAACTCGGAGCGGCAACGCGTCGTTTCGCGCGCTAACAATCGCGCAACGCGTCTTGTATGTACCTACTCGTGATCGGTCCGATTCTTTGACGGCTTATCAAAGAAACCGAGCGACGCAAGTGGCACCTACAGCGGAGGTGCTTAGTGTCTAACGGAGTATGCACTTTTCTAAATTTGAATGGGTGCCACTTTTCGCGCTTTAATATCCTATGGACGGCTCTGTGATGGACTTGAAAATTAGGATCATGTCCGCATATTCAGCTGCTGTGTAGTTCGGATGTGTATTTGCCATCACGATCACAAGTTTACACAAGCATTAATAAAATAACACAAATAAAAGCGTCCGTATCGCAAGAGATGTAAACGTACCTACTAGATTACAAAACGAAAACAAAGCAAATCGTCTTTATCGCAGTATCTAATTACACAAAAATAAATAAATAAAGCAAAAAATATTAGACACCGTAGTGTGAAGAAGTGTATCAAGGACACGGGTTCGGCTATCACTAGAAATGCAAAAAAAGAATTCGAGTTCGGTGCGGCGGCGGGTGGAAGGGAGGCCGCGCGTCGCCTGCGCCGCTCGCCGACAAAGGGCTATCTCTTTCCTTCAATTGGGTACTCTTTGCATTTGTTTCATCCTAATAGTATTGCTTATTCGTTCTAATTTCATTGATGCGATGTTATGATCCGTGACCCCGGCAAATGACCGCTGCGCGACAGTTCTTTAAATACAGGTTGCTCTAAGATGCCATTTTCTAAAATTTAAAATAAATCCGTAAATAATAACGTTTAATAGAAATATTATTTCTAAATGAAACGAAAATGTGAAAACGTATATGTTTGTTAAATTAATGTCACCATTGTGGCGCCACGTTGTATAGGACAGGTATATAAGCAGGCTCGCCACTCGCAAATACCTTTAATAGAATTCGACGATCAAATTGTGTAACGTAATATTATATTAATTAAAGGGACTCTTTATGAGCTAGAGAAACCTTCTAAAAGAGGAATTAATAGGCCTTTATATAATTTGCTAAGGTAGACTGAAGCGTTATGTATTTAACTGACCATGCTTGGCAGACAAATTAGTAAAGTACACAGGGGCTCGTGGATAAATAATAACGGTAATATAACGGTCGATCTTTAAAGGTAAGCAACGCTTGCCGAGGTCAGTCTGTGGATGGGTGACCATCCATTATATACTAGACCACTCCATGCCTCAGACAGTGTTAAGCGGTTGGTCCCGGCTGCCATCTTTACTAGTAGTTACACAGACTTCTAGTTATCCAGAAGTCCAAAAGTTTGATTACCATTCTTGCCAAAGGATATCCTATTACCCAGGTGTGTTGTAGAGGTTAGATAGGCAGTCGCTCCATGTAAATTACTGGTATTCAGCTACATTCGGTTATACTGGAAGCCGACCCCAACGCACTTGGGCCGATGTGAAGCTAGGCAGATGAATTAGTAAAGGATAAACGGTTTTTTTTTTCGAAAAGACCATTATAAAGGGCAAAATTTTAGTTATTTTTGGTAACGCCTGTTTCCAAGCTGACAATCTCTGAGAAGTTCTTTTTTTTTTTCGAAAAGACCATTATAAAGGGCAAAATTTTAGTTATTTTTGGTAACGCCTGTTTCCAAGCTGACAATCTCTGAGAAGTCGCAGGAGTCTATCTTTATAATAATAATACTATTTATTTGCAAAAAGCACGGTATTAAAAGATGTTACAATACAAGATGAGACCAAACATGTTTTGCTCAATATTAAAGCATGCAAAATTATAATAATATGCAAAATATATCCAGACATTATGGTAAAACTAACTGTCTGAGTTAGCAAATGTAGGGTAGTGCCTGAAATAGTCGTTAGATGGACTTTCCTCAAAGACTATTTATGCCTTAGCAGCTTTTTCTATTTTTAGTTTATCTTGGAGATCTGTGACATCGGTAAAGGAAAACATCGTGAAACGGATCGGAAACCTGGACTTATAACGAACTAGCTGCGCCCCGCGGTTTCACCCACATAATTGTCGATCCCGTGGGAATATCGGGATAAAAGTATTCTACGTGTTAATCCTGGGTATAAACTATCTTTGTGCCAAATTTCATCCAAATCCGTTCTTGTAGTCTTTGCGTGAAGAAGTAACAAACATAGAAACACACACACTCACAAACTTTCGCCTTTATATTATTATGACATGTGATTATATACGTATATATATGTATTGTGTGAAGTGTGTTATGAGTCTGAAAACGCCAAACCGCGTCGAGCAAGCGTGGTGATCAATGATATTGATTTATTCTCTGTATGAGAAGAAGCCTTTGTTAAGACACAGGATGATAATTTAGGCAAAAAACGTCCACTCTGGATATAAGTCTCCTCCGAGCACCGCCACTTCCACCTTGTGAGAGGCTTTCCAACGCTACGCTTTCCGGTACGCGGTCGCCACTCCAGAACCTTTCGGCTCCATCGGTCATCTGTTCTGCGAGCAATGTGTCCGGCCCGCTACCACTTAAATTTGGCAATTCTACGGGCTATATCGGTTACCTTGATTCTCCTGCGGATCTTTTCATTTCTGATTCAATCGCGTAGGGAGATTCCAAGCATAGCCTTCTCCATCGCCCTTTGTCCTGCAAGGGGCAGTAGTTGGCTGGTATTATTTTAACTTTTAGTTGACCGGTCCCAACAGAAGGCATGCTTGCCCAAATCTATTTTAGGGATCTCAAAGATAGTAATGACAGTATGTTAATAAGCGGACAGAAAGACGCTGCAGCTGTCTTAATATAACCATTATCAAACTGCCACGTAAGTCTCGTGGTCGCAAAGGCGGCAGCTTAACGTGGGATCCTGTGTTCGATTCCCAGGTCGAGTAAAGTGTTATTGGGTGTTTCTATTAGATTTTTTTAGTAACAGCCCCGAGTCTGGAAGTTGATGGATTGATATCTCCCGCGCAGATGGGCCGCCATGGCCGAAATAATCATTAAGGTTTATTCACTTCTTACAACACAAGGAATTTACGAGGAACGACCTACAAAAGATCGCAGGAAAGACCTGGATGGGACTCTCACAGACCAGGGAAGCATGGCGCTAAAGGAAGGAGGGTTATACCCAGCAGTGCCTGGAACAAAGCTATCAATGATGACGATTTGATTTAAACTTTGCTTCCCAATATTGATCCCAATTAAAATTGGGATAAAGGCAAGAATTCGATGACTGCTTCCCGATATTTATACTTTTTAACAACGAATCGGGTCAACTACAAATGATTGCTACAATTAAATATTCACATTCTACAATTTGTACGGCAGTAATTGCATGGTATAGCGTCAATTTCAATTCAAAATCGATAAAATTACTACAAGTTGGCAGCTCCGATATACTATTGTCAATCCTACTAACCTACTAATTTTATAAATATAAAAGTTTGTCTGTTCGTCAGTAATTTTTTTTCTTCTAGCCCTAACCTGGCAGTTTTTTAATATACGTGGCCTACCGAAATGTCCAATCTTTGGTATTGTTCGTGGAATCGTTGAGCTCCTCAAGTTCCGAGTTGAGCTGCACGATTTTTGACAAATGCGTGCACTGACTGGACAGGTCTACTCAATCTGTGTGTTTCTTTCCTCAAAAAACCATTTCAGACTCCAATCTACATGATCTTCACATGATCTCACAAAGGTTTTGTCTGGACTTCAAAAGAGACTGTCACCTCTGAGTTTGTTTCGGCCTTTCTTTTCATGTTCAGAATAGTCAGATAGGAAAAGCCGACCTCATTTAGTTTAAAAAAAAATAAGATTGACGTGTAAAAGTGTAAGTATAAACCTACTTACAGAAAAATAAATCATTTATCATAACACAGCTAGAAGGCGTCGCGGCAGACGCTGTAGAATACGGCGGCGGGACGAGCTGGAGAAAACAAACGACCAGAGGTCCACTTTAACCCTGGATCAAAAGAGCTGGAAGTCACGGGGAGAGGATCTTTACCCAGCTGAGCGGGATTGTCCGAAAGGGTTACCGCTGCCCCAGAATATAAAGGGCTAAGGAAAGAACACGGGTGGGTTTTAGTCAGTAGGAGTCTGACACTCCCTTCTGCTCCACCCAGAGCGGGAGGGGTCATTTGATGATTTCCCATCCTCAAAAAAAAAAAAAAAAGCTGTGAGATGATACAGACTAACAGTAACCAATCTGTTTGGATGTTTATTACTCAATCACGCAAAAAACGGCTGATCGGATATGGATGAAATTTGGCACACAGATAGTTCATATTAACCTGGATTAACACAAAGAATGAAAGAAAACATATATTGAAAAGTACGCTATACTAAGCTTACGTACGCTTGGGGTGTCCCTGCCTGATCGAATCAGAAATGAGGAGATCCGTAGGAGAACCAAGGTAATCGACATAGCCCAAAGAATTGCCAAACATAAGTGGTAGTGGGCAGGGCACATTGCTCGCAGAACAGATGGCCGATGGAGCCGAAAGGTGATGAGGGCGACCGCGAACCGGCAGATGAAGTGTTGGAAGGCCTCCCATATGGTAGACAGAAGACCTTGTGAAGGCTGCAGGAACCCGTTGGATGCGAGAAGTACAGAACCGTTCAAAGTGGAAGAGCTTGAGGGAGGCCTATGTCCAGCAGTGGACGTCTTTCGGCTGAAATGATGATAACGCCATAACAATTTATTTGGACGACAAATGATTTATCGTAAAATTTAGGGGTAACGTGTTACCCAGTTACTGGGTTGTGGAGGTCCAGATAGGCAGTCGCCTCTTGTAAAATACTAGTTTTCAGCTGCATCCAGTTCGACTGGAAGCCGACCTCAACGTAGTTGGGTAAAATGGCTAGGCAGATGATGATGATAGCGACTTTGACAATGAAAGCTTTATAATATCAAGAACGACAGTAGACCAGTAGTTTCCACTTCGAGGTCCCTTTATATTGAAGAAAGCATACCGCCACTTTATTCTCCACAGTTATAATTTCTCGCTTCATTTTAATACATTCTTCCGGCTGTTCAATAAAGGAGAACTATTTCTTCATTTTAGATTGATGATATATTATGTGTTATTTACGAAGACACGACCTTTGTACCACTTTTGTAAAAAAAAAACGATAGTTATTAGAGTATCTCTCTCTTTGTCATGTTTATATCAACGAAGCGAGACAGAAATAGACTATAACCTAACTTAAACTGTCACGCCCTTACTAATAAACGTATTATATCAGATGAATAGTTACACACAGATTTCTCTCTTTCAGTCGTCAGTAAATTGACTTTCTAAAGAAGAAGACAAAGCTTTGTGTACTTATACAGACACTATACAACGTTTATTAATAAGAGGGTCAGACTTTTACAGATAATAAATATTTTGGTGTTATCGATAAAACAAAAGATTAATGCTAAAAATAGAATGAAAATTGGAAAACACTTAGCTACTTAAACTGTCAAACTCTTACGGATATAAATAATATTTGGGATGATAGATAAAGCAAATGACGGTGCTAAAAATAGAATGAAAATTGGAAAGCACTCGGTTTCCTAAGAAAACGGTCACACAATAATGGCTGTGCAAATACGGAGCGTTTTTTTGACATCTTAATGTCAAACACTAGTGAAAATGACAAATTTTCATGACGCCCGTTATAATATGACGGAGCCCTTAAACCAAAGCTTTAGTAGCATAATGTTGAAAAATAATCAGTAACAGTGAAGGAAAACATTGTAAGGAAAGCAAGACCTAATCGCCTCCAGCGTTGTAATCAATGATAGTTCCCGCCCTGTTTTAAAATAGGCATTTTCGCTGCAGTAGGACAGTTTACAGCCCGATATATATACTCCAAAAGATAGTCTTAGAAGCAAACTAATGTAGTAGTCATTGAGGAACGATAACAGGCTTGTTTTATAGCCGAAAAGGCACACTTTTAGCGTAATCAATACAGCGCACATAGCTACACAGACAGAATATAGTGGTATATCCATAGACAAGGATAGTCACCGTGCAACATATATAGAGGGACGATTATAGGCCCAAAAATAGCTGCTTTAAAAATACGAAAAGTTTTATATTCACGAAAGCAAACAAATCTATGACAGCTAATACATAATTTTCTGCATAAAGCAAAAATGGTGCATAATTGGAGGACAGCTGATTTATCGTATAATATAGGGGTATCGTATTACCCAGTAACTGGGTTGTGTAGGTCAGATAGGCAGTCGCTCCGTATAAAATAATAGTTTCCAGCTGCATCTGGTTAGACTGGAAGCCGATCCCAACTATGGGAAAAGGCTAGGCAGATGATGATTATAGGGTACTGAATTTGAGGATTGTCTGACAAAGAGGCTTCATATTAACAATAGCAGTCCCGACTTCGAGGTCCCCTGAGATTTAAGAAATCTTAAGCCGCGCCATTTTGTCAAAAAAAAACATTATTTGGAACACACACAGGAAATACAAACAGTAAGAAAGAAACTTTAAAAACGACCAATAATAAACAAAAAGGACCAAAATCTAGGACACCTTATCTATATATACTTAATTCTCTGCATAAAACAAAAATGGTGCATATACCTGACGCAGTGGTGGTCGCGACGGTTGTTACAGCAGTATTCGTTGTTGATGTGGATTCCCCTGAAGTACTTGCATTCGTCATCTCAACTATCCTATCCACTGCTATACGATTCCCTGGCAATATCCCCGAGCTTTCTGCCGGCTCCTGTACAGCATCAGACTCATCAACCACTTGAGGACTCGAAGCCTGGCTTAAATCATTTGCGACTATGACGTTAACTGTCGTCAAAGATTCCAGATCTCCTGAGTTTTCGCCAGCTACTTGGGAATTGTCGATGTAAACAGCTGCTGAGCGGGCTCCTAGAGTTTCCATGACACTCTCAGCTAAGGATCTGGTTGATAACTCATCGATATCGATATCCTGTTTGATATCTATTATGATCTGGTGTCTCTTTGTCCCACTTCCTGAAGGACTCTGCACTTGGTGTACGCTCACTTGCGCCTCAGTTCCCGGCTGTGATATATGGTGCTGGATAACGTGAGTCAGCTGACCTTCCAAGGAACCGTCCCGTCCCGCCATCTTGTCCTTCCTTATCGCAAAAACAGACTTAATTCTCGATACCTCACATCGATATCCACACAACACTAACAGATGAAAGTTCAGACTTATCAGAGTCAGTCGAGAAAAGATTAAAATTATTGCACGAAGCTAATCTAGAGAAGGATTACGAACTAATGAACACAGGTATCACTGCTAGTTATCGTCCTTGAACACTCTGATGATACTGGGTTGTTTAGGTACACTGCGGCATTGCACCGCGCAGATGCATTAAAACTAGGTCAGGGGTGAACGTCCTACCGAAAAATGGATCTAGTTATGGGTACATTAATTGTGCGTTAGAAATAGATTACTTAATGGCAGTGTATGGTTTCCAGGCACAATGTGACGTTCACATATTTGAGTTTGTTTTGGTTTGTTAGACACAGTGACACATTGTCCTAATTTCACGAGCGACGTAGACGCGCGTTGCCCGTCGTAGCCACTGCCAGGCCTACGAAAGCGTAGCGCTACGCCGTCGCCGCGTAGGCCGGGTGCACAGCACACTTCCGTGTATTCGTCTCGGGATATTTCTTGAGATTTTTTTTGTTGATGGTTGGTATTTTTTTGGTGTTGTATACTGATTGTGTTAGTGTTGTCTTTATATGTTTGTTTTATGTGTAAATAATGTTAAATATCGTCATTTTAGACTTTTCTTATGTTAATACTAATATTTCTTTTTATTTTTTTTTCGTAGAATTAAAAAATCTATAGATTTTTTCTATTTTTCTCTTTGCATAAAAGATTGATTAAAGATTTATTTTCACTTACAATTTGGTCAACGTTGTCTGTCTGCACCCAATTACGGGGTAAACTCAAAAAATTGTAAAGTTGAACCGATTATTTCTCCCATTTTCCTAAGTTGAAAAATCAGCAGATTAAGTTATTTTTGTAAAGCGGTTAAGTACTCCGCGCATTCTCATTTCAACCTAAACCCAGGCGTTCCCATAGATTTTCTTATCATACTATTTATTCCTTATCTCTATACCACCAAATATCCTGAGACTTATCCCTCAATTCTCACCCCGTGCATACCGTCCTCCATTGGCGGCACGTGCCGACGCATGCGCGGTACACCTCCATTTTCTCTCTCCCTCTCACAGCATATATCCGTCCCTCTCTACGCGCTTCGATCGTTCAGAATGGTGAAAAAGCATATAATCGAATTTATGTTGGTAGTAGTACAGTCAGGAAAAAAATCGGGATATTGCCTCGAAATGGCCTTGAAGCGTGAACTGTTAATATTTCCAGGGTTCGCTTGAAAAAAGGGAAATTCTATGTTTTTTAAGAAAATTTATGTTTAACGCAAAGATGTAAGTACGTAGACTACGTAGTATGATCAGCAAAAGAGTTTTTAAAGATTTTAAGCTGTAATGCATTTTTATTTATTTGAAAATTATATTTCTTAAAAAAAAAGGCATCGTTTGCGCGATTGATCTGTATGACTATGCGATAGCTGTAGTCTAGACAAACGTCAATAACGTTCATTCATTCACTCACTCTCTAGTTCAATATCAACTGCTAACTAATCCTTATATTCAAGGTTACAATTTCTGGAAAGCCGTTCACACAGCCATAGTTATGCCAGAGTTATTCCAATAATATTTTGATAAAAGTTTGTGCAACAACTCTTTTATTTATTATTTATTTATATAATACTTCAAGCACATAAATATACAGAGGCGGATTTAATGCTATAGGCTTTTTATAATAGGCTTTTTTTTTTATTGGCAGACTATTTTTTTAAAGTAAACACTTCTGTTTGCGCGTTGAGCGATTATCGGTTGGACAATTTCTTTCAAAAGTGTTCGCGTCGCCAACATGCTAATGTTAACAGAAGCCGAAATAATATATGTACGATATTCCAATCTCTAATTCGAAGCCGAATTTTCGAACTAAAAAAAAATATTCCCCGAAAATATTTCTTTCAGCTTTTTCTGCTGTCCCTACCAAAGCTTCATTACATAAGCGGACTGATGACAGCCAAACAAGGAAAGTCGAAGTAAACATACGCAAGGAGGTTATTTCATTTTGTTTTTAAACAAATCGTGGACGACGTCACTTTAATAGTCGAACGCATAATCAGCGTATAATCTTCCCACTCTCTTCGTGAGGGAGTGGCGGGCCTATTACGAGTTGGTAGATTTCACATGTCATCGAATTCATAGTTCTAGGACATGCCGGTTTCCTCACGATCTTTTCCTTCACCGTTTTGAGAGCAGTGGTGGTGAAATTATTTACAAAAAGTAAAGCAACTGGAGTGGAGACCGCGTATCGGCAAGCGTAGTGTGGGACGCCGTGTGTTCCTCTGTGGCTGGACCATAATTTAGTACTCAGATGCTACAGTTCGAAATAATAGCTACATAAAGTCTACTTTCATCGGAATCATCATCTGCCTAGCCTTTTCTCAACTATGTTGGGGTCGGCTTCCAGTCTAACCGGATGCAGCTGAATACCAGTATTTTACATGGAGCGACTGCCTATCTGACCTCCACAACCCAGTTACTGGGTAATACGATACCCCTTGGTAAGACTGGTTGTCAGACTTTCGGGCTTCTGACTAGTCGTAACGACTGTCAAAGATCCACGAATGACAGCCGGGACCAACGGCTTAACGTGCTTTCCGAGGCACGGAGGGGTCTCGGTGTGTAAAGATGGTCACCCATCCACAGACCAACCGCGGCAAGCGTAGCTTAACCTGATCGATCGACCTGTGCGGCTGTTATTATTTAGCCACGGGCCCCGAATCATCATTCATCGGAATATATATATATATTTTTAGTACCTCAAGAGATATCTTTTTGATTAACAATTTATGTGCTCCGGCCGCCAGGCAGTGCTCTCTGGCCGCGCCACCTCAAATTAAATAGAGTATGATGAACTATTAATAAATCAATATCCCTAAAAAAACTACCTAAAGAGTACCTTGCATACGACAAATATGGCCCAATAAACCCCTTTAGTTAAGGAGTTATTGGTCGTAGGGTGTATCCCTCCAGCGAGATGGACCGACGACCTTAAAAAGGTGGCTGAGACAGACTGAATGTGGAAGGCGGAGGACAGTGTTGTGGCGCAGCCTGGGAGAAGCCTATGTCCAGCAGTGGACTGCGATAGACTGAGTTGATTGATTGTGAAAGCACCTGTACGATAGGTGGAGTCAGGCAATGACCGATTGGCGTCCAAGGACTGGAAGACAATGTCTCGGTCGTCCGGCGGCGAGATGGGCGGCCGACATTGTTCGTCCCATCGCGGGTAGAATCTGGATGAGGCTGGCACAGGAGCGTGGGGATTGGGACGTGAAAAGAGAGGATTAACCTCAGCAGTGGGTGAAGTCGAGCTGTGGACGATGATGATGATGTTGAAAGCACCTTACCCAACTGTGAGGTGTGTCGAGCTGTGGAGGACAAGCATCACTTGTTGATGGAATGTGTTCGCTTTGAGGCTGATAGGAGTAAGTTGTTCGGGGCTTTGAAGCTGAACAAGAACGACAGGTACTACTGTCTAAGCCGAGCTCAGAAGATGCGAGAAAGTTGTTCGACTTTATGGCCCTGATATATTAATCTCATTAGTTTGATCTGTATCTTGTATTAGGTTACGATGGGACTGACATGCGCTGTGCGATATAGTCCCTAAAATTTAAAGAATAAAAAAAAAAAAAGAAAGCTCCTTTCGGGGTTCGAACCTTTTTTCTTTTTTTGTTTTCTGGGAGAAACTTTAAAAGGCACCCGACCTCCACCGATCGGGGAGTGTGGGATTTTTACCTCACTAAAACCACCCCGGTGATCACGATCAGCACATAAGGTTGATCCCGTTTCCTCTTAAAAGACCAATTCCAGAATCCCCCCTCGGAGTTCGAACCTACGACCTACAAATCGTAAGTCGCAGCCATTACCACTGGACCACCACTGCTCGCAAACGTCACTTTAATAGTCAATTTAGAAATTGATTAGTTTCATTGTAGTTCGAAATTGGGTGGAATTTGCAAGACTTCAATAACTGACTTCGAAAAACACTTACGGACGATTGTTGGTTAAAATTAAGATTCTTGTATCTTTACCAATTATGAAGCAAAAACCTCATAGCATATTAGACCCTCCCTTAAGGAAGCAGCTATCACAGGCAAAATTTGCTTACTAATCTATTTATATACCCAGTTTAGCAATAAAAAATGATACCATTGATAAGCAAATCATTTTTGTTTAGAACCTTTTCCCAACTATGTTGGGTTCGGCTTCCAGTCTAACTGGATGCAGTTGATTACCAGTATTTTACATGGAGCGACTGCTTATCTGACCTCCACAGCCCAAATGCTGGATAATACAATAGCCATGGTAAGACTGGTTGTCTTACCATGATACTTTCGAGCTTCTAACGACCAGTAACGACTGTCAAAGATCCACGAATGACAGCCGGGACCAACGGCTTAACGTGCTTTCCGAGGCTCTGAGGGTAACTGATTGTGGAGGTCAGATACGCAGTCGCTCCATGTAAAAACACTGGTGTACTGCTGTATCCAGTTTGACTGGAAGCCGACCCCAACATAGTTAAGAAAAAGACTAGGCAAATTTTCTAGAGCCAGTGTGACCCAGTGGAGAAGGTGGTGACTTACGAGTTGGAGGTCATAGGTTCGAACCCACGCAGGCACTTTGAGCATAATCAGCCTATAATATTCCCACTGCTGGGACACAGGCCTCCCCTCTTCGAGAGGTAGTGGGCCGCGGGTTGGTAGATGTCACATGTCTTCGAATTTACAGGCAATTCACTTTGTGTGAATTATTTCATCACCACTGCTCTCAAAACGTGAGGAAACTGGTATGTATAGCCAAAAATTCGATGACACGTGACTCATCAATCCTTACTGGGCCTTTTTTTTTTTTTTGAGGGTGGGAAATTATCAAATAACTTCTCCCGCTCTGGGCGGAGCGGGAGGGCGTGTCAGACTTTTACTGACTAAAACCCACCCGTGTTCCTTCAGTTACCTGTGCCAGGGGCCACGGTATCTCTCTCGAACAACCCGCGACCCTGGCAGGCATCGGCCCTAGCGGACCCCGTCAGTTGTTACTGACATCTCTTTGAGGCGCACGTGGAACACAACGCGCCGTCGACCCGGGCCTGGTCCTTACCGGACGGCGAGCTATCCTTACTAGGCCTGCGTGGTGGATTACAGTCCAGTCCATCTCATAGAGAGGAAGCCTGTGTTCCAGATGTGGAAACATAATAGGCTGATGTTGATTGGTAGATATTATATGCTTTACTGGAAAATCGATATTTTTTCTTCTTCCACGAAACAGCCCTGACAGTATGCGTTCGACAAATCCCAAAATTCTCTCTTCCCTCTCTGTAATTAATAAAGAAAGACCTTTAAACCCCCGAACTTGACTCTGGCGTATTCCAAAAATAACCATAATTTTTTTGTCCTCTCTCCCTTACATTACAATACCCGGTTACCCAGACAACGGTAACGTATCGTCGAACCTGCGATTCTGAAGCGAAGGACATATAAGAAATCAATAAATTTGTCTCCTTACGCGAATAATATTATATTTCGTGGTTCAAGGGATTAATGGGAGATTGATTGAGTAGGCTTTCGAGAAAACCTCCTTTTTTTATTAATTATTCCGTCGATTTTAATTGGTTTGAGATTTGGGGTCTTAGATTGAGAGCTTTAAAAGGATCTACAGGCACTTATATAATATTCATAATCAACCTATAATATTCCCACATCATATACTGATAAAGCGCAGTAGAAGCCCAAAACGAGGTTGAAAGAGTTTTATTCCCACCCAGAAACCATATAGAATTTCTACCGTCTCGTAATATGAAAATAAATAGCATATCTCTTGCAATACGCTGTGTTTGACAGTTTGATAAAAATAGCACTCAGACAAAACATTATTCCCTTGAATGAATTCTCTCGCTTTGTACAATATTATCTTGAATTGCATAAGTTATTCAACCTCGTTAAATAACTCGGCAAAGAACCGAAGTATAATAGCTTGCAGAGTAAGCAAGATGAAGTGGCAGTGGGCTGGCCATGTTTGTCGAAGGACCGATGGGCGGTGAAGAGACGAGTCCTGGAGTGGAGACCGCGTATCGGCAAGCATAGTGTGGGACGCCCCCCAACTAGATACACCAAGGACCTTAATAAGGTGGCTGGGAAAGACTGGATGCGGAAGGCGGAGGAAAGGGTATTTTGGCACAGCCTGGGAGACGCCTATAACCAGCAGTGGACTGCGAAAGGCTGATTTAATTCATCATCTTCCTTGCCTTTCTCCAACTATGTTGGGGTCGACTTCTAGTCTAACCGAATGCAGCTAAATACCAGTATTTTACATGGAGCGACTGCTTATCTGACCTCCACAACCCAGTTACGGACTGATTTGATTAATGAGGGCAAAAACCCTTTATCTTAACTAAGGCTGATTTTACCAAAGTCAGATATAAAAGTTTGGTGGAATGTGCCCTGAGAAGGGCTATTGGATTCTTACAGACAGCAAGCGTGGTAATCAATGGTAATTCCTTCTCCGTATAGGAAGGAGCATTATATGCCTTTAATCAGTCTACTTAGCATTTTCCTAACTATGTTGGGGTCGACTTCTAGTCTAACCGGATGCAGCTAAATACCAGTATTTTGCAAGGAGCGAATGCCTATCTGACCACCACAACCCAGTCGCTGGGTAACACGATACCCTCGCTAAGACTGGTCGTCAGACTTTTGGGCTCCGATTTCCCGTGACGACTGTCAAAGATCTACAAATGACAGCCGGGACCAACAATGCCTTAACGTGGTTTCCGAATCACGGAGAGATCTCGATGTAACGGATGGTAATCCATCCACGAACCAACAGCGGCAAGATCGACCCGTGCAGCTGTTATCATTTAGCCACGAGTCCCTCAGTCTATTGCAGGCATTCTCCTACAAGTAGACAATAAGAGGTGCTTAATTCAAAGATAAAACACATTATTTAATTCGAATTTAACTAAAATTCGTTTTTAAAAATAAGTCGTAACTCCAAACTTTTTCGAATTTAATTATGCCAAGCTTTTGAACCAAGCAGATGCTGGCTAGAAAGACAGTTATTTCAACGTCATTTTATCTCTGATTTTGCATCAGTGATTTTTATTATTGTAGCTATAAGGTTCATTATCGGTTGCTGTCAGAAGTAAAATAACTCAGTAAGAACTTCTATTTTCAAATTAATTTTTATCAAGAGAAGGGCTTAGAAAATTTATCAGCCAGTTCTTTGAGAGGAGGTTCTGTAATATGCAGCCTGTCTATTTAGGTTCAAGCTGTGAACTAGGTACACTAGGGTATCCTAGTGTGTGTGTTTGTGTCTTATTTATGTGTGCGTGGGCCGCTATGCGGCGAAGGCTTGAAGGCTGAAAGTTGAACCAATATTGCGGACGAGCGAACGATTTTTTATTGCAAATTTTCTGTATAAGTAGCACTTCTTACTACTTCCGATTGTTATAACACTAATACATAATAAATGAAATCTGGCATGAATAAATGTTCAAATATAGTAATAGTTTTTCGAAAATCATTTCTACTAATGAGTTTTATAATAATGGCAATACGACAATGTCATTATAACACAATTCTATTACGAGAGCACGGACCGACCAATGATCGACCATTATGAATTTAGCAGATTACGAACTTTTAGCAAAATGACAATGAGATCGTGTTGGAATGGTGAATTTATAGAAAAGACTTGGGCCCCTGAACTCTTCCTTGAGGAACTTCTCGATTATATCAGACAAACAAAATTATCGAGATATGATGTCAATAGTAGATTTATTAAACATATAAAGTTTCAATTGCATAGCTCTTATAGTCTAGTCTATTTATACTTTAGATTTTATTGATATCTAGAAACCCCGATTTCGTCACTGACTCACTGGGGATCGTTAAAATTCTTAGGGTATTTCCTGAAGTCCTAGAAAGCTGAAATTTGGTATGTAAGTTAGTAGTAGTACACAAACAACAACAAAATTCTAAAACTTGGAACTTTAACCCCCCAACTACTTAAACTAGGGGATGGAAGTTTGTATGAGACTTCCGCAAATTTTGATGCTAGATGTCTAATAATTGATATAGGGCCTCCTTGTTATAAATAATAAAACACATAATTATTTCAGGAATTTTAGTAAATAAGCCCCAAAAAAAAATTCGTCTGCAGCTTAGCTCAGAGGTACTCCTCTGAGCTAAGCTGCAGACGGACAGACGGACATGGCGAAACTATAAGGGTTCCGTGTTGACTACGGAACCCTAAAAACGCTCTATATTTGGAAATTACGGCCGCATGTGGCGGCCACCGTTCTTGTAGTAACTGTAGCTTAACTAATTCATGACGTCTTGTATAAGCAGCTTACTGTAACACTCTCCTCGTTACGAGAATGCATGCCCACACCCAAAAAGACTAGTTTTACATTTTGAAATGGTTGTGATATTCTCATGTTATTTTCACGTGACTAAACTCCGAATAAACAGCACAGAATAAGCTGTGCATACTAATTAGTTACGGGATTTTTAGTAATAATACAACTACTTATAGCTTTTTTATGATATAAGATAAGAGTAAGTAATATAAGATTAAGAAATGAAATGTTTAATTTAAGAGCCCATTATTTTGTACATTTTGACAATCTAACAATTAGACCCTTACGCATTATATCACAATTATTTTTGGGATATTATAAATTGCATATCAAATAAATAATCGCCTATCAATACATACTCATCCTACTATCCTACTTCCTACTAATATTATAAATGCGAAAGTTTGTGAGGATGGATAGATGGATGTTTGTTACTCTTTCACGCAAAAACTACAGAACGGATTTTGATGAAACTTTACAGTAATATATTTTATACATCAGAATAACACATAGGATACTTTTTATCCCGATATTCCCACGGGATCAAAACTTACGCAGGTGAAACCGCGGGGCGCAGCTAGTCATTTATATTCTTTTTTACATCAAATAACTTACTTCACTACAAATAAACTAAATGTTTAACACAACTCAAACTGCAGATAATTCGAAATTATACATCAATATGACATTACTTTTTTCCTCATAATGCAATACAGTTAAATTTATTTTTGTACAAAAATACTACATACATAGCATAAATACTGACTGCATAGCAAATTTTCCATATTTTATTTCAAATTTCAATTTAATTCGCATAATACTAAACGCCGTCAGGGGCACCCCGAGGTTCGGTTTGGTTAGGTTCCTTTAAACCCTGCAGACAGAAATAGGAGCCCCGCACAGCGGGGCTCCGTCGACCTGACGTAAAAATCGCTGTACGCTGCGAAAATAAATTGTAGTGTGTTTAGTGATATTTTGAGTTGAATATTTTGCTGTGCAATCAGTAATTTTGATGGGAATTCGGAATCATATTGCATAGAAAAAGGATATTTTTTGATTTGCGTTTAAATACTACCCATTATTTTTTGTCATTTGCACATTCATATACATTATGATTTTTGTACATTTTGACACTCGGAATATTATGTTGCCCATTGATTTTTTGTCTTTGTAACATTTAGTATCCGGCGTCGTTGCGCCGACCGCAAATTCAGGCTCCCTATCCTCTGCGGCCGAAAATTGGCAGGCGGCGGGGCCCAAGGGTGCCCAGACACGGGGTCGTCTGGCGCCCATGTGCTGGTGTGGTCCCGGGGGTGGTCACGGCGTGCGATGTGTTCTGCAATGCTATTCTGTAAAAATCTCACCGTGAAAACTAAGTTGAAGTGAGCTGTCATTCCACCTGATGTTAGGGATTGCCTCCATTGATAGTTCACTTCACGCTCACTTCACCTATGTTATCACGGTGAGATTTTTACAGAATCGATAGGCTGGTGCGCCAGTGATGGGGAGTACTCCCCAGAGGAGGGTCCGGTGACGGACAGCCGCGGCGGGTTCACGGACGAGTGCTAACGCAAGCCCGTGTTCGCGCCATAAGCGACGGAGGAGGACACCGTGGAGTTTTAGTGGGTTAGAGTCCCACATAACTGCACTATCTTCCCGTGGTAGTGCAGTATGCATGAGCATTTCTCCGCGTTAAAAAAAAAAGGATGGCATATATCGACGCGCAAATTGTAACCATGGTTTCAGCGCATGATTCTAGACGAGCGTAGATATTTTTCGTGTGTCTTTGACCATAAATTGAGAGATACTCTTTGAGCGGTCACTGGTAGGCCAAATGTTGCAGTTCAACAGTAGACAATTTTTAGACTAACATCATCATCATCTGCCTAGCCTTTTCCCAAATACGTTGGGGTCGGCTTCCAGTCTAACTGGATGTAGCTGAATACCAGTATTTTACGTGGAGCGACTGCCTATCTGACCTTCACAACCCTGTTACTGGATAATACGATACCTTGGTAAGACTGGTTGTCAGATTTTCGGGCTTGTGACTACCGTAACGACTGTCAAAGATCCACGAATGAAAGCCGAGATCAACTGCTTAAGGTGCTTTCCGAGGCACAGAGGATCTTGGTATGTAAAGATGGTCACCCATCCACAGACCAACCGCGGTAAGCGTAGCTTAACCTGATCGATCGACCTGTGCGGCTGTTATTATTTCGCCACGGGCCCCTCATTTTAGACTGACAATTACAGAAACATGAAACAACACAGAAACATGTCGAAGTCAAAAAATTTGCTAGTCAGCAATATCGAGGGTACACCGGCCATACTGAATTATCTCCACTGTTGGGAGTTTTTTTTTTTCGTACTCCCTGGATTGAGTTTCCAAGACTAATTTAGGCTCAATTTTAAACCACTTTCAAAACAATAAGGTCTATTTAAATCAAAAGAAAAATAATAAGATATTACTTCCAAAATTCCGTTACCATAATAAAACATTACTTAATGCAAATTTTCAACCATAAAAAATAAAAGTAACACCACTTGTTTAATAGAAAAAAAAAGCTCTAAAAACAGTAACAGCGAGTTAGCGCACTCTGGTGACCGATAGCGGTACTAAATTGCAAATTTAAAAGTAAAACCTCACGTGCGCCTCCTAACGGGAAATAGCCGAACTGCGTTCATTGAACCCACTTCAGGCATTCGTTGCGCAACTTTCGACTCACGAATTCGAAGTTCGTATTTTGAATCGTGGCGCGAATTTTAAAATTTCTCGCCCGAATATAGGTTGCCATTTGTAATTTGTATGTATCTCTTCTTTTTTTAACGGTATTTTTTCGGTTGTTATTTTTTTGGTTACTTATGTATTTTGGGGAGCAAGGTCGTTAATATGTTGACGTAACTGTTACAATAAAATGTTGATGGCCTTTACGCATTCTTTTGCCGTGTCCTGCATTACAGAGGCATGCTGTCACCTGGTTTACATAACTTATCGTAATATTACTGCATATTACTCTAATACTAATAACATTTTGTTTGTTCTTTGACTTTCGACAAAACTGCAACTTGAATTCGAATTCCGAACCATTGCCCTAACTAGGAGTCATCCGCCATTTTTCTTCTTCAAAACTTTTAAACTAAGAACCAGCTTTTTTTAATATTTCAATAGAATATTATGACACGGCAAATATAACGGGCTTGTATTAAATTTTGCCGAAGACCGGTCGGGGTCAACGACCGCATTCGGCACCGATTCTCAATGATCGGACATTATATGACTGATTAAACGGCAGTGAATTTCGGTTATTGCTATAAAAACATAGACCATAAAAGATAGAAAAAGTAACAGGAAAAAAAAACATCGGGTTTTTCAAAGACTTGTGAGTTTTTTAAAGGCTTTATAGGTAGGTCGTTGTGCTTGCAGAATGTGCAAATGACATTGACGTAGGTTTTAAAAAGTTTGTTCTCATATTTTTATTGCGCGCACTTTCGTCGATCACATAATCGACGTGGAATGGGGTCAAACGCAAGACTACACATAGGACATAAATATTTGGCAAATGTGATTTGCTAACAACAGCCTTTTCTGGTATACCAAACTTTGCTAATGCTGATGAGTTTGTTTGTTTGACGCGCTAATCTATGAAACTACATGTCGAATCTTTTTGAATTTGATAGCCCACTTCTTGATGAAGGCTACAACGCATTTATCATCACGCTACAACCCTCAGGAGCCGAGAAAAAAGTCAAAAAGGGTACCAAGCGAAAAAAAGTAATAGCGTGGACGGGCGATGCGATACGATGCGGAGGTTGGGTCGGGAGAGTAAGAAATTTTACACGGACGAAGTCGCGAGCAGTATTTAATATTATTTGTTGCATTAATAATTCCTACTGTATGAAAAAACCTGTATTTATAACAATACCTTTTATGAATGAACATAACCACTAACGGAATAAATAATAGTAAAATTACCTTTGCTTGTAAAATAAATAATACAGTTTAAATTTTGAATAAAGAACGCAGTCTGATTGACATTTGAATAGTGCCAAATTATGTGTTAACCATAGAGCCGAACATTTTTCACTTCCTAGTGAAGTGCGTAATAAAAAATACGCAAAAGTATGCGCTCATTCATTCTTCTGCTTCTTCTTTGAGGTTATTTTTATTTGGCCACTGAAAGAAGGAGTAAAAGTCCCTCACATTGGCAAAAATGTTGCACAACATTTTCAGAGTCGATTAAACTTGTAAGACACATAACATTTTGCACAACAGACTCTTGTGTAAACTTGTGCAGTTTTATTTGGTAGAGTTATTTCAGTTTCCTTATGAGGTAAGGACAACAACATAGAAGTCTGCACTAGGCTCCTGAATTCTAAAATAACATAGAAATACCAACATTTTTGTATCCAACAAAACTTTTTTCACCTGGCAATCTTAATGAAGCAACAAAAAGTTAACAAAGCAATGTCCTAGTTTATTTGTAGCCATAAAGTCCCAAAAGTCTAGACTTACGACCGGACTATATCTTTACATCTACCTTTTGAAATTCGAACTGACCGGTGCATATTCGTTAAGTCATTGAACTCTTGTAGTTTTAAAAACTTGTTCATTTTTTGCGCCGTTGGTGAAACCGAGTTGAAAGGAGTTTTGATATTCAAGATAATAATGGGGAGGTGGTTTCACCATTACTCGCTTTAGAAAACTCTCTGAAAAGCTTCAAATTATGTTAAATGAGTTTACTTAGTCAGATGCAATTTTAGCACTTACCTAAGAAGGTAGGTACAGAGGCCAGCACATCAAGCTACCCCAATCTGTCAGATTTTCCCAATTGAATATGAACCTTATTCCTTTGTGCTAAAGTTGAAAATCTATCAAAGAAATTTGACAGATTGGGGTAGGTTGACCTGCTGGCGTCTGTACAATTTTTTTCTTGAGAAGATTAGCCGGTAAAAAAATTGGTAGCCAGTATAGTCTAGAGAGCGCGGCACGTATTTACATTGCACCCAGTCATGGCATTAAAAACCCTCTTCTTTTGCAAAGACTTCATCTGGCGAACTCATAGCTCCTAGCACTGCTGCGATCCCTGCTGACCGGCCCATATTTGACCACAGAATGAGCTATTCTTGTGCCTATACTAAGGTCGTCAAAACGTGAGAAGACTATTGAACTGTCAAAATCAAAGAAACAGGTAGTATATCTCTACTGCGCTTAAACCTATCACTAGGTTTATGCGATTTTTGACCAGAGGGGTAATGCCCGTATTTTAATAATAATATAATAATATAAATTCATTTATTTCAGGTACATTACACCCATTGCCACACGATATAAATTAATAGAAAATACAATAGAAAAATCAAATCAGATAAATATCAAATTAAATAAAATGAAATCAATAAAAATCAAATTAAATCAAAATAAATCGCGTAAAATTAATTCAAATTAAAACAAATAATTAAAATTAAAATAATTAAAACAATTAATAGAATAAATTAAATTTAAAAAATTTTGAACCCAAAACTTGTAGTACATTTGGTTAGTATACATACGACTTAGAAACTAGTGTTAGTATTTACATCTACAAGAAAAAACAACACAAACTATTCAATAACACGCCACAGTGGCATGTAGGCGCATCCAAAGTCCCAGTATGGGGCTGTCCACATACTAATCTTAGTCTCAATCTGTCAAAATTTCCTCTTATTTAACTGCATTTTTAACAAGTTTTTTATTTATTACACATGTATACGCTACTATTACAGTTTTTTTGCTTGTTTTGACACTAATTATCGCTGAGATGGGGTTGCGACTAGATTTTGAACGTTTTTAATTACGAGAAGCGTCCTTGGATAATATCAAAATATTTTTATAGGATACCAAAGATCTTTCAAGATTTATTTTTAAAAAAATCGTCACGGACTATTTTATCAGTAGTCAGATAAACTCTACTCCACTAAACATTACAAAAATTATTCCAGAAAGCAGTACGAAAATTAATTTTACATCAATCGAATCACAACCCTTCACCGCTCGTGTAACATGACATAACAGAAAAACTACAGACCATAAATTAAAATAGACTAAGCGCGCGCGACACGCAATTGTCATTTACGTTTTTTTTTTCAAGCAAAGGCGTTCTGTATACAGCCGGTCCCACGGCGTCGCATGCACGGAACGCGTCCATATAACGGACGCATGCACACAGTTACACAGTATGTGGGTGAGCCTAACTGCGATCACCGTTAGGCTACGTCACTGCTAGAGGGGGGCGTTGTCGATGGTTTGTCTGTGGCTGTGGTTCTTTTTTTTTTAATTTCAGACAAGTACTTGCTAACATATGTAATGGTTAGTGTCGGAGACATTGACTGTGACCTAGATGGTTTAGCGTCAGAGAAATGAGGTATTTAATCTTTAGATTCTTCTTTTTCCATAAAAAGTTCGTAAAATTGAGGAAACACCTCCGTTTCTTGAGATAACAGTGTTAAACGTGAAATGTGACTTATAAAGTAAAAAGCACATAATTTCCCTAACATAGTTTAAACCTAACGCCAACATATTGAAGCCATTGTTATCTATCATCAAAACAAGGAACTAACCTAAGCTAACGTAAAATCAAAACATAAAAACTTCAACATAAACTATCGACCCCAAAAGCCTTATCGATACAAACACAGTTTCACATCACTAACGCAGAGTACCGTACGCTACGTCACAAAGAAAGGGATTGCGGCTTACGGTACACAGGGCCGAGCACCGCCCTACTGTCGCTTTTCTGACGCTGGCCGCACAGAATGCACGTTGATGGCAAATGGCGCGCAGAATCTATGGATGCTGACTTTTTGAATTTGGATTCGAGTTTTTTTTTAGAATCCGAGGTTTAGTAACGAACTTGAATGGTGATGATATTTTTTTACTTAGGTACTTACCGCTGAATTTTTTCGGGAAAAGTTTGCAGTCAGGAGTTTCCTGCGTGCTGAAAAAGTTAGCTGTATCTACTAGAAGCATTTAGGAGTTGTATGAATTAATAGCAACTGATAAAAATATAGTAGAAAGCTTAATTTTGAGAGAAGCTTAACTCTGAAGTCCGTACACAAGGTCAATGCCCCCAACTGTCGCTTTTTGGTACCGGCCTCGCAGACGGCGTAAATGCTGATTTCGATTACCACAAAACCACTTCAGAGAAAGACACTCAAAAGAGTTCTGCGTACAGAATTTATAGTAAAACTAGCTGACAAAAAAAAATAGATATTAGCCGATTCTCAGACCTAGGCGATATGCACACAAAAATTTCAAACAAATCGGTCCAGCCGTTTCGGAGGAGTATGGTAACTAACACTGTGACACGAGAATTTTATATATTAGACTAGCTGACCCCGCATCCGTCGTTTTGCAAAAAAAAAAAAATAGATAGTAGCCGATTCTCAGACCTACTGAATATGCTCACAAAATTTCATACAAATCGGTCCAGCCGTTTCGGAGGATGAGGTATGGTAACTAACAGTGTGACATGAGAATTTTATATGTTAGATTACTTCTAGGGAACGTGTTAGTTCGGCCGCTGATAGATTTTACAGACGGTGGAAAATGAACGTCTCATTATCATTCTCTTGTCCTTATTAAATCTCAATTAGTTTGGTGTCGGCGCAACATGATTTTTTTTTCCATACTTCTGTATTAGTTGTCATCTCAGTAGTCACCCCCTTTCTAACCATATCATCATTCACACAGTCCATCCATCGTTTCTTTACGAGTAGTCTTCCCTTTTCTTTCTTTCGTTTCTTCTTTCTTTCTTCTTCTTTTTTCTTCTTCTTTCTTTTTCTTATTTTCTTTTCTTTTTTCTTTCTTTTTAACATTATTTTTAAGTAGTCTTTGTGTTTCACGAAATATGCCCAAATAAACTTTTTTTTCTTTCTTTTCTTTTCTTTCTTTCCCCTACTCATATAGCCATCGACAGTAATACTTAAAACTTTCCTGCAAATGAAAATGTATGTCTGTTACATACATTTTCATTTGACATACAAATATAATAATTACCTACTTACTTAACAAAAAGTTTCTGACAATCCATTCTTAGTCGAAGACAAATATTGATCGTGAAAACCAATTCCTAGAGTTAAAACAGCACCAACACTCTAATTAAGTAACACACTATCAATTAGAATCTGAACCATTTTGAAGTATATTTCTAATCCATTGCTTCTTATGTTCGAAAAATTTGTCTGCTCGACAACGTAAGTAAGGCAATGAATGTTGTTGAACTGTCAAAATTAAAGCCATTGCCTACTGCTACTGTATGACGTAATTACTCCGCAGATAATACATAAGAAATCATTTATTGAAGACCAGAAGTGCCAGAGAAAATTGCTTCAAGAGTAAGAGACACAATCAGCAGTGCTATTCTGTAAAAATCTCACCGTGAAAACTAAGGTGAAGTGAGCTGTCATTTCACCTGATGTTAGGGATTGTCCCTATTGATAGCTCACTTCACCTAAGTTATCACGGTGAGATTTTTACAGAATCGATCAGCTAAAAGGCAGTCTTCAGTCTCCAGATTTTACCAGATAATAGTCCCAAGTCAAATCTTAAGAAGGTGATTGGGACAGACTAGTTGCGGAAGAGGGAGGATAGGATGTGTTGCCTGGGACCACTGCTGGCCTATATCCAGCAGTGGACTGCAATATGCTAACTTGATTGAATAGCCCTTCACCCTATATATCGACATCAACTGCCCCGTTGCGTTGGTCTCGTGTTCACAAGCGCGACTGCTCAGCGTGGGATCCTGGCTTCAATTCCCGGGTCGAGCAAAGTGTTATTGACTTTTTCCATTAGGAATTCCATTAACAGCCCGGAGTTTGGAAGTTGGCGGTGTGATACCCCCGTGCCTCGGAAAGCACGTTAAGCCTTTGGTTCTGCGCCTGATCTCTCTCCGGTCGTGTCGGATTGCCGTCCTATCGGACTATGAGAGTGAGGGAAGAGGGATTGCACCTGTGGCTGTGCGCACACTTGTGCACTATAATATCTCCTGCGTACCTGGCTAATCTCCGTTGAGATTGGCCACCGTGACCGAAATCGGTCGGGGAGGCTATTATTACATGGACATCATAAGGAACAGAGAAAACTGTTTCAAGCACAGTTCACAAGGCACAGTAAGACAGTGAAACCAGACGAAGACTAATATTGAATTGCTTGAATTGCTATGTACTCTTCCTCTCTCCTAATTTTGCTGTGCCCGACAGGGTACATATTGATCTTATACTTTGTAATACCATATATGAAATACATATGGAATGCGATAAAGAATTAAGTATTGAAGTTAAAGAAAAATCAAAAGCTTTCATTACTTCTAACTAGGCTGAGAATCAGCACTTTTTGAACGTCAAAAATTACATAAAAATATAGTCACCCAAAACGCCCGCTGTTCACCACTTCCTAGTGCTTTCGCTGGGAAGAAGAAGTGCACAGCTGTCTGTTGAGTTAGAAGAACTTCATTCTATACAATCTATTAAGTAATTCTCCAGTAAATATTTTCCAGTTTCCATCTGATTATTGGCCCTGAATCCGTACATGGACATCAGAAAGAACAGAGAAAACTGTTTCATAAGTTATAGACCGATAAGACAGACAAAGACAATCAGTATGCAACTGACAATAATCCCTGATCTCATACAGCGAAAGTTCAGGAACCCCATCCCGAAACAGTGACGTCACCACCATATAAACCAGGTGCATGAGTCGCCATGCAGTCTAGGACACGAATAAACGACCCGATTTGCATACAACGTGACTATGTTAAGATTCAGCCAAGGGAATGTAAGGAGGATGGTGGAAAATAACAGTTTCAGAACTGTTAACGAGGTTGGAAAGTTGAGCTCGAATGTTGGTGGAGTTCATAAAACTGTTGGTATAAAACTCCAGTCGTCATCAGAGAATATAATCGGACTTAAAAATATAGCATATCATCATCTGCCTAGCCTTTTCCCAACTATGTTGGGATCGGCTTCTAGTATAACCGGATGCAGCTGAATACCAGTGTTTTACATGGAGCGACTGCCTATCTGACCTCCACAATCCAGTTACTGGGTGATACGATACCCCTTGGTAAGACTGGTTGTCAGACTTTCGGGCTTCTGACTACCCGTAACGACTGTCAAAGATCCACAAATGACAGCCGGGACCAACAGCTTAACGTGCTTCCGAGGCACGGAGTGATCTCGGTATGTAGATATGGTCACCCATCCACAGACCAACCGCCCTGGGCGGCTGTTATTATTATAGCATAATCAGCTTATAATCATCCCACTGCTGGGGCACAGGCCTCCTCTCTGTGAGAATTGACCGTAATCCCAGCGGTCCCAGTGTGGGTTGGTAGATGTCATATGTCTTAGAATTTTTGGTTCACCTTTGTGGTTTGGTCGCACATGCTGGTTTCGTTCACCGTTTTTAAGAGCAGTGATGATTTTTTTTAAATTGCGACTGGGCTCGCTCTTGACCTCGATCACGCCTGATGGAAAACGATGGATTAGGTCTATGATGGAACGAGCGTTCTCAGAAGATGCCTAAGGCACAGGAACTCCCACGCATCGACGAAACACAGCAGGCTACTTGACGCCGGACTCCGGTGGGAGGGGATGAAATAATTTACACAAATTAATGAGCCTGTTGAGGTTCGGACTTACGACCTACAAACTCGTAAATCGCAGCCGTTACCACTGAACCACCATCACATTGGATTTAGAAATATGAAGAAGCCTAATCGCTGTAACAGAAATTGGTATGCAATCATGAGGAGTCTTAGCTACATGTGGGACGAACGATTCATGAGTGCCGAGTGTGAGTGTTGTTGTTTTTTTTTATCTAATCGTATGCTGAACTGGTTGACGTCATCACTTCAACGCTGGCTGTCGCTGAAAACCAGCCCTGGGACTTTGTCTCATATAGGGTCTTAGCATTATGCTGAGCGATGGCCGTTTTGCCTAGATGTGATTCATGTTTTTTCCCAAACTGTTATTTTGGTTTTTTTTTAGCTTGTGTTTATTTTTTTATGCGTTATGTTTGCCGCAAATAAACGTATATTCTTTCTTTCTTCTTTCTTTCCGACGACTGGAATTATGGGGAGTTACCAGCAGCTACATGGGGAGCTAAGAATCATTTCATAATCTACTGGCATACCTTGGGCAGTCAGTTCCCCCAACTTATTAGACTAACTAAGACATATATTGGAATGACCTTTTCGCGAGTAGCTTCGTGCCGATATGCGAGCAGAAAAAAATCCTTGGATCTGAACTATACAAGTCCGTCAAGTGAAGTCACCGCATGTCCTGTCATCTGCACACGGGAGGATCTAATGGCTGCGTCAGCGAATGGGATCCGTGTTGCTGAATTTTGGGTCTAAGAAATTTAAAAAACAATATTTATTTTTTCGTGCTATTTTTATCATCTACACGTTAAGAAGAAGATGCAATTCCAACAAAAGTTGGGGCCCATTCCGATTTTTCAAACTTTAGACACTCTTTCATCAATCTTTCTGCAATAAATAAAAAAAATATATCCACCCTTCCTCAATCTCCATGCTGATAATCATGACAATATCCACAGGATACGCAAGGAGGCAATTAAAACTACAAATGGAATAATCCTAATATGAACACAGGCAAATGAAATATGCAACAGTCTTGGTAATCATGTCATTTACCAAAATAGGCTACTGGACTCAATGACCTACGCAACTAACTGATTTCATAACCATTGCGTCTTTTCTAGACAACAATTCAAACAAAGTTGGTGACCCAGCAATGTATAGTGTTCAAGAGCTTACGCGATTAAAATTCATAGACGAACTTATTTGCTATTTCGATGGCGTAGGACAACCATAGACGAAAGTTCTAGACTGCCATTATTGGAGTCTAGGTCATTCACGTTACCTAAATTATATAGTAACGTAGCTTAGTATCCTTGTCATAGTTTTAGTTTAGGAGAAGTGACTGAATTCAGCTTTATGTAATTTTTGACATTCTGGTAGCAGAAGTAATTAAAATAAATAAAAAATAACCCTCTTTTTGACGCAGTAGGGTAAAATCCCTAAAATCTCACGATTTTGCGAGCGAAAACCGCTAAAAAGCTGATTGAATTTATAATCTGGCTATTCAAAGCGTTTGAAAAAGGAATCATTGGAGAAGTAATTAAAATTACTATAGCAACCCTTAGCAACGGTCAGGAAAGAACTCGAAATAAGTTCGCGAAAAATGAAGAGCTAACGCTCAACGTCAAACTCTAATATTTTTTTTTCTTAAATTCGTATTAGGCAAGGATATTCTTAAATTCCTTTTTCTATATAATGTTGAAAATGATGCAAATGTCGAATTATGTCTCAAGTATTTTTTTTTTCATTAGATTCTTATCAGGGACTTACAGGAAAATTTAATTTTTCTCTAAAATCTATTTCGATGACGTCATAATTTTAATTGTGATAATTATTACTGAATTGCCAATTAAGTCTTACACATGATAAAAAATGGATTTCGATCAGAAATCTTCAGTTTTTTTTTTCACTAAAAACATGCAAACTTGGTAGAAAGTGACAGATACCCAAAATTTGAATTTCTAAACGCAAGCTTATCGTATGAAATTCAAATTTACCTTTGTTGCTCACAACTTCTGTTTCCGTCAACAGAACGGAAAAGTGCATTCACCTCTGTGTGAACTCGGCGAATACAACATTGTCGTATAAATTTCAGCGTAATAAATACTATTTCCAATGACAAATATTCAAAATTCTACTCAGAGTTAACAGTGTATTAGCCAAATTATGTGTCCATTAAAATTCTTCTTAAATTATGCTCGAATCGGATTTAAAATTAGAACGCACAAATTCAAACCAAAGAGTTCCAAAACACTTTAGTGATTTGTTGTCACTATTTAATCTGTTGCAAAAGTCACTTTTTAAATACTCACCTCTTATTGTACTCGGCATTTTGTCAAAAATCCTTTGCTGGATACCACTATCAAACAATTCAGAAAACACCACAGTAGCCACAGTAAAAAAATGTATTATCCGTTTTCAGACATTTTCACTTGAATAAACACAGTTTGCACGAGTTCACGGCACAAGATACTGCACAATTTAAAAAGGTTAGTTTGGCGCCAAGAGAGCTGTCAATGTCAAAATTCCCGCGCGTTTGGATACCCGTCGGTACGTCCTAGAGATGTGGTGTAGCGGTGGGTTGTGCTTTTTTCGTTGCGGCGCGCGCTCGAGACTCGAGCTAACTGTATTTTTTTTCGTGATGCGAACAGTAACGGTGTTAAGGCCGGTTCTTCACTCACATCTTTTTCTGCCATCGAACGACGATGATTTTGGACGCGTGGCTAATTCGATTTACGGTCAATTTTGATTGCTGCCAATGATCGGAGATTTCCGGTTTTTGAGGAGTTTTTTGCGCATAGGTTGTTGGCATCGTAAAATCTGTGATAGGCTGCAGTTATTTTGCATGGGGAGAAAGAATAAATTGTCTGGTCATTGATTGAAAAATTGCCATTCAATCGGAAAAGGTGAATTCTCCTCTCTCTGAGTTTATTGGCCTCAGAGTCTTAGAAGCCTTAACAATTTTGGAGACCATAAATAGAAACACTGTACACGATATAAAAAAGTTTTTTCTGCAAACATTTTTAATAAGTCCTCATCATCTTGCTGTCCTTATCTCATGTAAGGTGCAAAATTCTCTTCTTTTATTCTTCCCTTTTCTTTCATATCACTCGATCCATCCATCTTTTCTTGGTTAGTTAATTAGGAATTATTTCCGTAGCGTCTCTTTAATCTTTCTTATTACGTCATGATAAAAATAGCCATTTTCCAAAGTTCCCACCAGTTCCAAATCAGAGAACGACCAATTGGAAATCAATGTGAAACAAAACATTACGTTCAAATCTTATTTCCACCAGAAAAAATGTTATTACGCAAGTTCCTTTAAGAGTGGACTTTTTGACAGATTCAGTTTATAAAACTTGCAGCATTTAGATTTGCGGTTGAGTTCTGTATTTGAAGTCAATTGCGGACATTCACTTGCGCAAGAAAACTAGGTAATGGTCGTTGGGCATTAAAAGATTCCTATTTGATCGCACCCTTATGAATATGACAAGACATCCTTACTAGCTAATCTGTACCCAGGAGGATTGTGTTACCCAGTAACTAACTGGGTTGTAGAGATCAAATAGGCTATCGGTCCATATAAAATTCTGGTATTCAACTGTATCCCGTTAGACTAAAACAAAAACTGGACTTTGAGGGTCGAGAAGTTGGAGTAGCATCACAACACGAACTTCAAGTCGTTCGTGGTGCGTGTTCCGACACATCATCTCGAGAAGTTTCCCAAGGAAGAGTTCTGGCCGAAGGGTGTTGTGTACTGCCGGTTTCGTGGCCGGCTACATGACACCAGTCAGCGAAACACGACCAGGGCCGTAGCTAGACTTGAATTTAAGGTAGGGCAGCTGTTGTTACAGGTAGGGCGGAAGTAAAAATGTTACTTAGTCTGTTCTGGTCAATCGATTTGTGGCTTTCTTGATTTATGTGTCAGTTAATAGTTAATTGTTGGGGGTGTTTTACCCATAAATAGTAACAACTTTTACTATGGGACCAACATAGAATTCGCAAAAAAAAAAAACAACCTTCCTCGGATTTCAGAGGCTATGGGGTTGAAAAATGCCGTGGTTAAATTGGAATCGTTTAGATGTCACTTTAAGCTAGTTTTTTTCCGTCATAGCTTAACTTTGGTGGTGTTTTCTTAAGGTAGGGCATTAGTATTTAAAGGTAGGGCATTGCCCCACAATGCCCCCCCCTAGCTACGGCCCTGAACACGACGCAGACACTTCGCATGCGTTATTTAGTTTTTTAGTGTAATTATAATGTTGTATGTATTTATAGTATTTTTAAGTTATATTAATATTGTATTGTATGTTTATATGGGCCTTGATGCCTGAAATAAATGGGTAAATAAATAAATAAAAGTCGATCTCACGATCATCATTTCTACCGAAAGGTGTACACTGCTGCTCCTCTAAGCGTCGCCACATTATATAATCAGCCTATAATATTCCCACTGCTGGGACAGGCCGTAGTCCACCACGCGGGCCAAGTCGAGCGTCCAATGTAAGCGAAAAATTCCCGAATTCAAGTTATACTACAGGAGGCATGCAGCCTATATTCTTAAGGGGTGTGTAATGTTTGACATAATAACAAAAGTTCTAATAGGTGGTCCCTTTTATGATCTCCCTATTATACAGGGCTACAGGTTAAGTCGACCTAGATCCTTTAAGAGGTTGTAGTTACCATCATTCCTGACTAATTTAACTATGAAAGACCGTATCCCAAACTTAACCATTTTCTAGATATTGGACTTTTAAAGTTTAAAAAAAAATGTTTTTTTGGCTATTGACCTATTTTTTTTTTGTGTTTTGACTTTAATTTATTTGTGTTTGCGATTTTTGTGTAGTAGATAAGTTGCTTTATTATTCTCTACACTAAAATTGTAAAAAACAAAAAACTTCCAAGTCCCATATCTTGAAAACGATTAAGTTTGGGGTGCGGTGTTTCATAGTCAAATCAGTCAGGAATGATGGAAACTACAACCTCTTAAAGGATCTAGGTAGACTTAACCTGTAGCCCTGTTATATTCCCAATTCTGGGAAATAGTCTTCCTTTCTGTGAGAGCGGGGTAATTGCGTAATATACTAAGAGTTGTAATGGGTTTCATTTTGACAGTTCAACATCATTCATTGCGTTATTTACGTCGTTGAGTAGACACATTTTTCGAACATATGAAGCAATGGATTAGCAATATCCTTCAACATTATTCAGATTGTAATTGAAAGTGATATGTGTGTTACGCAATAGGCTTGTCAACTGAAAAAATCTAATTAGTCCGTCAGTTAGATTATCAAAAAATATTTGGCCCGTATTTTTTCTTTTGTTACGTAAACCAAAATTGACGAAGATACGACGCTTTTAAAATACTCAATACGTCACACCTTTTTTTTTTGTGTGGATGGGAAATCATCAAATGACCCCTCCCGCTCTGGGTGGAGCAGAAGGGAGAGTCAGACTCTTACAGTCTTACCACAAAAAACTTAGACACGCTCTAAACACGTGTTTAGCAACGGTTTAGCAAAAGTGATACCACGAAACCATGTTTAGACATTGTTTAGGATTAGACATGGCTTAGACGTTGTTTAAATTTAAACAACAACAGCCCCTTGTTTAGCACGCGTTTAACCCTCGCCATTTAAAGATCGCCTTTCTCTCAGTACGTAAATTGCAATGGATATCTTCGATTATGCTGATTTTAATGATTTGGACGACATGGAATTTATGGATAACTATCGTGATCAAGTGATACATTGGGGAAATGTCGTAAGACGGAATTTTATACAAAACATTTTTTTATTGAATTAAGTAAACGTTTTGATTAAGGTAGAATGTACACAAACTTGTAATTTTAATTAAGATAACTAGAAAAAAAAATACATTATTACTTTTCTTAAAGATATTTAACTCCAGGGCCTACTTTTCCTTTTCAAGAATTAAAATATCTACTTATTTCAAATTTATGTCTTGGCTCTTGGTGACATAGTTCTCGTTTTTGGAATGCTATTTAGAGAACATAATTATTCCTCTTCTCAGCTTAAATGATTTTTCTTTTAATACTAAATCATTTTCTAATATTATATTTTTATGACTTACACTGAAAAAAAAACAATGCATATATTAGCATGTTAACGGTCACATAAGAATGACAATGTGTTTTTAGAAAACTGACCCAGCCTTGTGTCCTTTTGCATTGTCAGTTTCTTTTTTAGGATTTTTCTGTGTTTTTTATTTTTTTGGCTGGGATGTGGTGGGTCCGTTTTGTAATAATCTACAAATTATATTAATTAAATGATCAATGTTAATAAAAATATAGAAACAGAAAAGTCAAATTATATGTATTATACAACTTTTTTTTTTGTTTTTCACTCAACTTCAATAATCTTTTTCAAACAAACAACTCGCCACCCCCACACACTGTCAATATACAAAAAACTTTTTATTTCTGTATGGTTACCAATGGCGGACTCATTACTTTGATTGAATCATACTTATTTTCAATGCTACAATTTAGTTATTCCGTAATTATAATTGAAACAAAAAAAAACGATAGAAAAGAGAAAGACTCAACAAATGAAAACGGCATAAAACGAAAGTTTTCTTAGGGTTGCCATATTAAAACAAGGGTACGTCAATTTAAGCAGTGTTTTGCTAAATATATGTTAAACACGTATTTGTGGTAAGAAATTTTAAACACTTGTTTAAGCAGTGTTTATTCCTTAAACATTGTTTAACTAAACAGGTGTTTAAACGTTGTTTTATTTATTTTTTGTGGTAAGACGGTTACTGACTAAAACCCACCCGTGTTCCTTCCTTAGCCCTTTGCGTTCCGGGGTAACGATAAGCCTTTCGGACAATCCCGCTGCATACGTCACACCTTGGTATAATTTTTAGTGTGTCCTGACGTCACGAGCCCCCACTCCCGAGTTTTGATGCGTTTTATCTTTGTCAATATTCATTGATTTACAAATAAAAAAAATACGTGTCCATTTTTTTCCAATACTCTCAACTGACGGACTAAATAGATTTTCAATTTATTGATGGTGGAAACTAGCCTAATAAGGTTTTGATTTCCTCATGATGACTTTCTTCACCTCATGTTATCCCCACCTCATTTATCACAAAATGTAATATTAACTTACATTCTCATGAAAGTGTTACAAAAGTTCCGAGTGAATTTTAATATTAATTTCAAAGCTCTAATAAAAGTATTTTACGAGAGTCATTCGGAAGTCGTAGTTCTCATAATCGTTAATATTTTGATTATTCAACTCATCGGATATCCAATAAAACTACTGCTATTTTGTGCATATACAGTTACAACTACGAGTATTGACTGAAAATAAATAACAGAATGATGTGTTAGAGGATTCTGTTGATTGAGCTAGACTTGTAGAGTGCCCGTGGAGTTTCTTGCTCGTTCTTCTCCATAGTACCTACAGTCAACAGCAAAAGTAGATGATGAAAATCAGAAATTCAATACTAATGAACGGAGTTCATGTCAGAACTGTGTGGCGTCGAAGTGTCGTTATGTGATTGTAAATTATACCAAACATTTACTAATTCGACGCCACACAGTTCTGACGCGAACTTCGTTCATTAATTAGTATTGAATTTCTGATTTTCATCATCTACTTTTGCTGTTGACTGTACTACGCTTTGGAATAGGCAACTAGCTTCATCTTTCTGACTGGCCGATCCTTTGACAATTCAAAAGCGCCTGTAATTGGGTTATCCTTATTTATTACACAGTATAAAACAAAGTCGCCGAAATGTCTGTACTCGCATAACTTCCGAATGACTGCACCAAATTGGATAATTCTTTTTTTGTTGTGTTCGGTATCTCCACGACAAGGTTTGTATGAAAGAAATGCTTTGAGTTTGAGTTTGAATGCTGACTAATTTATGTTATCCCTATGTACAGCAGTGGACTGCGATAGGCTGAATTGAGTACTGGAGTATTACAATTTACATTATCTGTGCTACTCGCTAGAGGCTGGACCAACTTAGAAGTACCTAATTAATGAGACTTCGATTGCTCAGCTCGTAAACTATTTATTGCAATTTTATAATCGTTAACTGTAATCATATTGGGCGTAATAATATGATTAGTTACTGGCTGATCATGTCAATATAATAATAAAAACTTTTTTACAACAACAAAAAAAAAACAACTAACTTCCAAATAAGACACTCAAAGTGAAAAATATCTTTAATTTCGGAAGTCGGTGTCGTTGGGTTTGCATTTTCGTTGTTTGTCACCGACTTCCGAAATTAAAGTTATTTCTAAAGCCATTCTTCTTCTTAGCGTATCAATGGCAAATAGATTAATTATTTTTGGCCCAAGATTCAGCTGCGCGAACTCCGCTCACTGACGTAGTCATAAAATGAACAGGGCATACGGCGCAGGATGTGTATGAGAGGTGCCGCATAGCACTTGAGATCAGAGCCATCCGTGAACCCCCATCTGTGGAAATAAAGCACTATGAAGCGGTGAAGGCGCTTTGGGGGACTGTATTATGCAATTTCGACGTTCAAAAGGTGCTGTTCTTAGCCTAATTTGAATAAATGACTTTGTTTGATTTTTAATGCGAACTTCATTTTTTCCATCGCCAGATAACTTAATCGGAGGAATAATTTTGAATTTTTGTGTTCTGTCAGATGTCAGTTTTATTCCAAGAATAAATATGTCGTTTGAAAAATCAGCCATAAGTATAATCAAAACCTGTGGGGTAATTGCGTAGGAATGGTTTTCATTTTGACAATTTACGTTGTTGAGCAGACAAATTTTTCGAACTTAAGAAGCAATGGATTAGCAAATCCAGAATGATTGTCGAAATACACAGAACAAAAATAATAAATAATTAAGATAAAGCAAATCAATAATTGTTTTTTTTTTGTTATGTATTTTCTGGTGTACAATAAAGTATATATAAATATATAATAAATAAACAAAATATTGGAGGAGCAAGCCATAAAGAAGATACAAGAAAATATATTCTGAAACCCAATACAGCAGTGCTATTCTGTAAAAATCTCACCGTGAAAACTAAGGTGAAGTGAGCTGTCATTCCACCTGATGTTAGGGATTACTTGCATTGATAGCTCACCTCACGCTCACTTCACCTACGTTATCACGGTGAGATTTTTACAGAATCGATAGGCTGACGTTTATTTCGGAAAATCTGATTCCCGGTGTTTCCGAAATTGAACTAGACGAAATTACCGGAAAAAGCATATATGCTTTTTCCGGTGATTTCGTCTAGTTCAATTTTATTGCTAATATTATTTATAAATAATATTAGCAATTTGAGAACGAAACCAGTCGAGTATTTATCTACCAATCTAGCAAAACATTTTTATAACTTAAATGCACAGATGAAACGATTTTAAAGCCTGTATTAAATTGTTGCACTGCCTCGTTCGTTTAGTGGTTGCAAGCGCTATCGCTAACCATAAGGTCTCGGGTACCATTTTGTTGGAACTCAGATGTGTCTTCTCGACATCCGTGTGTCACTAACGGGATGCAACAGAATACCAGCGTCAGCTATTGTACCTGGCATATGCTGAGCTGGACTCCCATTTGGTGCAACCATGAGACACACACCGCCCAGTAGTGATCGAGACCGTAATAGATGTTGAGGTGTCTATGGGTCAATTTATCTTTTTAATTTTTGTTTTTTTTTTTCTTTCACCTTCTTCGATGTTTATTTTTTAAGTACCTACCTGTATTGTGTCTTTTGTTGGACTGAATAAACGTTTTAATCTATCTAACTGATAAGGAACGGGCTATGCTTTGAGTCTCTCTGAGTGATCAAATCCGCAAGAGGTGATCCGGCAGAGAACCAAAGTAGTCAACATAGCTCACAGAATAAGCAAGCTGAAGTGGCAATCGACCAGCCATGTTAGCCGTAGAACCGATGACCGTTGGGGTAGACCTGATCTTGAGTGGAGACCGCGAATCGGTAAACGTAAGATGGGATGCCCTCAAGCTAGGTGGAGCGACGATCTTCGCAGGATGGCTGGTAGCAGCTGGATGAGAGTTGCCGAAAATCTAGTTGAATGGTGGGTGTTACCATAGGTACATCTCTGGCTAATCCTTTGGAGATTACATGCGTTATGTTGTTTTGTTCCGAGAGCAAATGCACGAGTTACCATAAAAATAATACCCAAATCCCTATAGGTGTGCCTACAATATTTGCAGAGTTCCTTCGATTTCTCCAGGATCCCATCAGAACTGGATTTTGACAAAAATGGGACCAATCTGGAAGATTATATGATAAAAATTATTTTCCATATCGGTCTATAAATGAAGCGCACTGATACCTCAGTGCACCAACATAAAAAAAAATTACAACCGAATTGAGTACCTCCTCCTTTTTTAAAGTTGGTTAAAAAAGATCCCGACGAACTGAGAACCTCCTCCTTTTTTTGAAGTCGGTTAAAATATAATTCTGTAACTCGGCATACTTCATTGCGTCAACAATTGCTGCATTCATACCATACCCTTTGCCTGCGCTAGCGCCATTGTGGAGGGTTTTTGAACTTTTATAGTAAATAAATGCTTATAGCTTGACACTTTTTCAACTTTCCCCCCATAATATGAGACGGTTCTCTTTACCTCTACCCTCCATATGTACCTATTACGCAATTAGGGTGCTAATGTATAAACGTGAACTAGGTAAAAGCAGTAGATATGTAAGGACCGTAGCCTACCCCCCCAAGGTGTGAGTTTATGTATACGTTATGTAATTCTAAATATCTAACTTAAAAATAATGATAATTAATTTTAATATTATCATCATTCATTTGAAATACTCTAGCGCCGCTATTGACCACGTATTATATTGCCAACATACTCGTAGCTGAGTTATTTTATAACTTATCTACGAGTGTGGTCGATTTAAATGAAATAAATACATAAATAAATAATAACTCAAAATACGGGTTCTGAGTATATTTCCATTTCCTTAAATCTTTTTAAAAGATGTATACCTACACACGTTTGTCGCAGATGGATTGTAGAATCCGCTGTTTTTAAAAAACCGCTAGTGGTTTTACAAAACAGCCGACCAATTCTGTAAAAATCTCACCGTGATAACTTAGGTGAAGTGAGCGTGAAGTGAGCTATCAATAGGGGCAATCCCTAACATCAGGTGGAATGACAGCTCACTTCACCTTAGTTTTTACGGTGAGATTTTTACAGAATAGCACTGTAGCCCCATTATGTAAAACAACTGAGCACCGTTAAAGCTGGATTATCATTGCGCTACGTTTTACAAAACTCTACCGACGTTTATATGTAATGCAGATCGACTTATCCGATCCTAAAATCCATCTGCGACATATACACAAAAATTTCAATTAAATCAATCAATTAAGTCAATTTAATTTTTTTAGATAGCTCTGATAGTTTTTTTTATGATGTTTTTCTTTGAGCACTATGCGAAGTGATTGTTAAAAGCAAAAACTGGTCATAACTTTTGAACCGTAAAGAAATTCACCAACATTCCCCGGGATAAAAAGTTTGGAATTGACCTTGCCCACGCCCCTATTCGATTTGATCCATACTTCCAGGGACACCCTGTATATTAACTTAAATGTATTGCAGGAACGCTTTTATTTCAGCACCATACGACAAGTTATCGTATCGAAAATGACACATTTCAATAACCTGATTTGCCTTGCCCCCGACAGCAGACAGCTGTCGGAAGAATAGTGGTCGTCTATTTGATTCAAAGTAACAAAATTTTCGGGTTTTGGACTTTTGAACAGCGTTTATAGGACTCCTACGATAACATTGATTGATGTTCGATACGGTACGGAAGCGTATCGAGTAGTTGTGAATAGCTATGCAGATGTCGTTGCAGGCAGACCACGGAGTACAGAAAGAAGCGGAGGTGGCGCAATGTAAAATCTCTTAGGAAAGAAGCGTCGCCTGAATGCGGGTGACAGGGGGACGAGGTACGGCGATGGCCACACCCCGCGGTGGAAAACCCGCCCATTATTTTCAAGTCCATCTAGCGGTGAAAGGAAATACAACAGTGTAACTGAACTAGCTATTTTTCATTTTAGTTCGTCTACCGGCCACTATGGCGTTACAAAGCATGACACTTTGTTCCAGAACATTCTATGTGCGTTAGTATGCCGGGACCACATTATTTATTACCCAACTGCGGGCGAAGCCCAAAAGGTGGGTACAATAGTGTCTCATAGTGTTCCCTGTTTGAATTGATTTTTTTTTTATAGTGTCATGTGATACCTAAAGGTAGATAGGCTAGGTTGGTAGATAGAGTACCTACTCTATCTTTTGGCTTTACTCTATTTTTTTGGCTTTTCAGTGAAATAAATCTATGTCCTTTCTTTATTTGTAAAGAGTGAAGGGCAAGAACACATTCTTTGCATTTAATTTTTTTCTGCAACACTCGTACTATGTAACCCGCTATATATGAGACAATTTGATGAGTGTCAGTGTTCAGTTTCAAAAATCCTATTACTTTCGACAAACGCGTTATGAGCAAAATTGTCATCATCAGAATCTGGACTCGATTAGTTTTATAAATAAAATTGTAGCAAAAGCATCTTTGAAATAATTATGCCTTTCTTGGCAAGATTCTAAAGCTTTGGCAACACTTGTGCTAAAAAGTTGACTTGCCAATTTAACTTTCATCTTTTCTCGATGAAAGTAAATATGCCTATCCGTTAGTATGTTTCCCAAATCTAGAGTTTCCTTTTCACGAAAAAAAAAAAATTACACGATAATAGAATTTGATAAAAAAATCAGCCGCCGTAGAAGAAGCCACTACTGACATTTGCCTCTTTGTATTCCAGGTTAATGGTCTTGCTGGCATGACGCACACATTTTTATTTACCAGTTAGGACGGACTACTTGCCGACAGATGGCGCATTTTTCTTTTCTAAATTCTTTTTGTTTCAATTACCAAGGTATGTAATTTATCTATGAAATAACATAGCGAGCAAAATAAACTTTAACAAATTATTTGAGGCAAAAATTGGTCACAATAATATGCATTGATAATGATAAAAACACATGGTGAGAAGTGGTTATAAAGTATCTCTTCGACAACAGATGTCTCTAGCTACAATCTTGCGACCAAAAGAGAAAATGTGTTATAAAATGAAAATATTAATTTTAGGGACTTATACCTACGTGAAATGTTATGCCATCAATATGTTTCAGTTTTGATCCTGAACAATTTTTGCATCCAACAACAGCGCACTTCATTGTTAAAACAATTAAAAAACTAAATACAACAGACCCGAACGCAATGACGATTCATTCGAAACTAAGATTTGTGGCCCCGCCCACTGTGACGTCATGACCGAATTGAAGGCGACTGACCTAATTGCCTTGCGCCATCTCCGCTTCTTTTCTGTACTCCGTGAGGCAGACCTTTTCGAAAAGTATCGATTTCAGGCAATCTAGTAAAGGTAGGCTTAAGAGGCATAGTGCAGAGCGGTGAAAGAATAATGATAATCCAGGCGCGGAAACAGCCCTCAAAATAGGTTGTAGTCACAGCCAGCCAGAGCCACCCGAAAATCGGCCAACTGCGAGTCGGAGTCAATCAAAACTAATAGTACCGAGATACAAGAACTATTACGGGAAACGAACGAACGCTTATTTAATACCTACTCTAATTAATGATGTTCCAACAAAAATCCAATCAGAAATAACAGACAGTAACTATAAAAATAAATACAAAAAATTCTTTGATTCTGTTTGAAAATGCATCATGCTGTATAGATTTTATTCAATAAGTGATTAGCATCTTCATCGTTTTGTACATTATGGTTGTTATTTACTAACTACCTCACATTTTTCTATAAACTAAGTATGTTATATTTGTATAGTAACTTAACTAAGTATTTAGTTAGTTTTAAGATTTGCTAGTGTGTCAACATCCGGACAAACCTATTGAGGTTTTTGTGATGTTTATGTTTGTGTTTTGTTTTGTTCCATAATTAATAAACAATAAAAAAAAAAAAAAAAAAAAAGAGTAAGAACTCGCTAATGATCGGTATAGTGCATTCCTACAAAGGAGATGTTTACAAAATATATGACGCCCTGACCAAGATTTTACGTACGATTTACTGTATTTTATTTTTATTTTATTAAGGCATATCATTGGATCTAAAGGATATAATATCATCAGCCTATCGATCTCAATAGAAACGATGAAAATGTGACGTCACAAGTATATTAGGCCCGTATTACAGAACGTCACTCAATACTCAAGCATTACTTAAAACTAGATTCAAGCCATTTGATTGGTTGAAACTAGTTTTAAGTAATGCTTGATTATTGAGTGACGTTCTGTAATACGGGCCTTAGTGTTGTGGGCTTGCCCATCGTGCCTACAACGGTGGATCCGCGCTTGTGATAATCTTCCGTAGCTTTGCCTCCAATCGTATAGACCACAGATATAGGTAACTACTTCGCGTGCCAAAAATCGCACCAACTTACTTACGTTCAAAAATCGTAAGCCGCCACTTAGCAGTCAGTCCTGTGTACTGCTGGCTGGGTGCGCGTGGGTGAGAAAGAGCGCTAGTAACGTCATGTAAGTAGTCAAAAAAATGGCACGCTTTGTTTTCATACAGATCGTGATACTTGCGTTATCTAGATCTGTGGTATAGAAGCTCACATTGCTCACACCACTCCGTCACTCCGCATCAGGAGGCCTAGTAACTATGCACGAAATCCGTAGTGTTGGCCGAAGTTACGGACGATTCCTACTCCGCATCAGCTAAGGACATAAGATTAGTTTGGGGCCTGACCTAAAAATGAATGACACCACGATGTGACAATCATCCCAGCTTCCGATATGTCTTTGCTCGTCTAAAAACGGTATCTAATCGGGAGTAAGGTTCAATTCAATCCGAAATTCAAAAAAATACGAACTAACTGATGACTAGGCAGCATGGTACCTGACCTTAGTCTGTTCCATATGGAACAAAAGAAAAAAAAAAAACAATCCGAAATATCGAACTAATTACGAACGGCCCCGTATTTACGTTGCAATTAAAATAATTATGACTTAAATAAAAAAAGCATAATGATTTCGAGAATTTAGCGAGTCATTTCGCAAAGTCCATCTTTTTAATTACGTGACTGCACACATAACACCAAGGACGGCCTATAGTAACAGTAGACAGTCCGTTACCCAAAGTTTTTTGAACTCTTACCGCTTTAAAAATTCAAAACTAACTTTACACAGTTAATTTTTATTTTTACAAGCATTTTAACTACGTGGTGAATTCGAAAAAATCCCACCGAAGTTCACAATCTTTTGGATAGTCAGTTGTTTCTACTTCCCGCGTAAACAAATCTCTTGGAGGTCGTTGAACCCAACGGTACCGTGCAACTTGTCCGAACCGGCTGGTCGACGTTGCTGTGACGTCATTTTTAGTTTGACTACTTGATCATAGATGGCGGTAGTGATAGTTTGTGCTGAATTTTCTTTCCGGAAGAGAATTTGATTATGCCTTTTTTAAATAAAATTCACGACTGTAACATTATAGGTTTAATTAAGGAAGCCCATGGTCAGATATAGAGTCTTGTAGGGTTGTATTATTATTTATTATGTATTTGAGTTTAATTTTTTTGACAGGACGTGACTCAACATTTGCAGTTATTACGAAAATTCAACCACTCAAGTAACAAAGGCAATAATATAACCATACGTAGATCTGATTATAAATATTTACTTAAAAGGTAAAGCTGCTTGTCATGTTCAAAGAATTAATTAAACGCAACTTGATTTGATGTTCACTCCAGGTGCATTTGCTACAGGTGGCACACCTTTCGAACAATGTCAAGATTATTAAATTTTATTCATATTTAATATCGTGACTTTGCTCGTAGCACCTTGTATGTATAATCCCCATTATAAGAGAATGGGTAGACACAACCTGTTAGTAAAATAATTCCGTTTTAATTTTAACACAGCACGCTTTTTGTTTAACAAATTTGTCTATGGCCATCTGTTATCGAGTAGCAGAACTAAACCACAAAACCAAGTTTTGAACACTATTAGCGACATCTAGTTCACGTATTAGTAAACATAACTCTGCCATCTCTTATCCATTTTCAAAAACCTTAGGCTCACTTTTTAACTGTTGCCAAATTTATTCACGAGATGTCATTGTTTCACATAACTTGGCCACAATACAATCGGTCACTTTGTATTGCTGTTATGATTTCGTATCGGTAATTAATTTCTAATAATTTACGCTAAAATTATGAAAAAGTGAATGTTATGTGTTCAGTGTGTACGTGTACTGTATTGGTGAGTTATTCATTATTAAAATTATGTAGTACCTAAATACAAAAATCATAATTGTTTGTTTTTGCCTGAAAATGATCGAATACCTAGCTATAATAGGAATAGCTTTGCTGTTTGCAATAATTTTCATTGTTTTACTATCAAAGTAAATACCTACTAAATACAATATGAGAGTACTAGCATTAAATCCAGATAGAATGTAGTCCAATAGCACTGCAGGAAATCGAATGTAGACTACATTCAAATGTCGTCTGCAAATTGATGAATATTGAATCAGTCGAGCGTTCACGCGTTTATCTTTTACACAGCTGCCGGGTAATCTACTTCTAAAACTAGTAGTAAACCAAAGATATAATAGCTTAGTTTTGAACTTTTGATATATAGAGGTAAAATTTTTGAATTTGTATGTAGGTAGGGCTAGGGGCCTAGGGAGGGGATAAACTTCCAAACTGCTGATTCTATTCCGTAAATTCTGGAGCTTCAGTATTGCCGAGTGTCGGACATAGCCGACATAGGTGTTTTAAACAGGGACTTGAAAACGAAATGAATTTCGTTCCGTTACCTACCACTAATGTTATCGTCTATCGTTCCAAAATTTGTAACGATACTAGAACCTAAAAGTATCAATAACCTTACTAAACATAACGTTATCTACAATAATAATATTATAAAGAGGAAAGATTTGTTTGTTTGTTTGTAATGAATAAGCTCCGAAACTGCTAGACCGATATAAGAAATTCTTTTTGTGTTAGATTAGATTATCGGGGGGATAGATTTATCGGGGAATGCTATAGGCTATATAACATCACACTACGACTAATAGGAGCGTCACAGCAATGAAAAATGTTGCAAAAACGGGAAAAAATATTCCTTTGGAGAGCTTCCCTTGCGTGCGCTGCGTAAACGGTTAAAATTACGCAAAAATAATATATGACGGAATAGTTTCCCCTTAAAAGTTCTAAAAAAAAGTCCGCGACAGCATATATCACTATAACCATTTTTATGATAGTCAAATGTGTTCTAAAACAATGCATTATTTACGAAGGTGTACACATAAACATGATATTAATCTTATCCAAATAAACACGTTATTCATCACAAGTATTTAATTTTGACCAAAATTGCCCTTCACATGTTTTGATTTCAATGAATATCTTAGGAGATATTCATTATTCCGGCGTTCCTGTCCTCTGTCCACAGTACCGAAAAGTTAACCGGGAAGATTTTAGCCCCCTCCCTGGTTGACTCTGAAGTGCCGTGCTTGGCCGACGCGGTGAACGCCTGGAAAATGGCTTGCCCGGATACAGATCGGCCCGCGAACCCATCTTCTCAGAGGCAGTGGGATGAGCCGCTCTGCAGGTTGGTACGGAATAATCTTATTAATACGTCCACCAACACTGCTGAGCGTGCCCGCCTACTGGCTGTGGGTGAGTGGGAGTCGGGCCTCTGGCTTCAGGCGCTACCGTCACCCAACATAGGCACTTTGATGGGTGACACCACCTTCCGGCTCGCTACTTGTCTGCGTCTGGGCGCCCCTTGCGTGGCTCCGCATCGCTGCCATTGTGGTGAAGGTGTCGACTGCCTCGGACACCATGGCTTATCCTGCAGTAAAAGCGCAGGCCGGATAGCACGGCATGCCAGCATCAATGACATCATCCGTCGTGCTCTTGTCACCGCCGGGGTGCCAGCTGTTTTAGAACCCAATGGCTTGGCACGCGACGATGGAAAGAGACCAGACGGAATGACCATATTGCCTTGGAAGATGGGTAGGCCTTTGGTGTGGGATGCAACATGTGTCGACACCCTTGCGCCATCCCATCTTCCATGTACGGTGAGCTGTGCTGGGGCGGCTGCTGCAGGTGCGGAAAACCTCAAACGGCGCAAATACTCCAATCTATTTGGAACTTATTTGTTTGAGCCGTTTGGGGTAGAAACACTAGGGCCATGGGGCCCGAGTGCCCACTTATTATTTCGAGACATCGCAAAGCGGTTGGTCGACTCTTCACGTGACCAGAGGGCTGGCCTATTTTTTGGCCAAAGAATCAGCATTGCCATACAACGTGGCAATGCTGCCAGCCTTTTGGGCACGTTTCCTGTTGACAGCGATGCGGACGAATTTTTTGATGCCCTTTGATTATTTCCCCTTCTTTTTATATACTTGTAGATATTATTATTATTATAAGGTTTGTAAATCGAATCATGGTATATAATAAAAAATATCAAAATTGTTTTTTTCTTAGGAGATATCATAGTTTTAAAATAAATCAGCACGGCCGCCGCGCGCCGGTAGCTCATCTGCCAAGCCTTTTCCCGACTATGTTGGGGTCGGCTTCCAGTCTAACCGGATGCAGCTGAATACCAGTGTTTTACATGGAGCGACTGCCTATCTGACATCCACAATCCAGTTACTGGGTACGATACCCCTTGGTAAGACTGGTTGTCAGACTTTCGGGCTTCTGACTACGCGTAACGACTGTCAAAGATCCACGAATGACACCCGGGACCAACGGTTTAACGAGCTTTCCGAGGCACGGAGGGATCTCGGTCATGTAAAGATGGTCACCCATCCACAGACCAACCGCGGCAAGCGTTGCTTAACCGGATCGATCGACCTGTGCGGCTGTTATTATTTAGCCACGGGCCCCTCCGCCGCGCGCCGTTAGCTGTACGAGTCTTACTATTGTTTCACTCTTACTGATCATAGCTTGATGTAGGTACCTAAAATATCTTCTTATAATAATGTACAGACGCCAGCAGTGCTATTCTGTAAAAATCTCACCGTGAAAACTAAGGTGAAGTGAGCTGTCATTCCACCTGATGTTAGGGATTGCCTCCATTGATAGTTCACTTCACGCTCACGTGAGACTTTTACAGAATCGATAGGCTGCACATTAAGCTACTACAATCTGTCAAGTTTCTTTAATATATTTTCAACTTTATCGCTACAGCATAAGGTTCAAAGTTGATTGGGAAAATTTGACAGTTTCGGGTATCTTGATGTGCTGGCGTCTCTACATATAGCTAGCTACACATCAAGCTAGATACATTTCCAGTTTTAGCTGACCTCGCACTGTATAGGTTTTTCGTACAATCAGAAGTCAGCTTATACTGGTTGTGTATATATAGCTTGATGTGTAGCCGTGCTACTAATATTATAAATGTGAAAGTTTGTGAAGATGTTTGTTACTCAATCACGCACAAACGGCTGTACAGATTTGGATGAAATTTGGCATACTTTTTATCCCGATATTCCCACGGGATCGAAACTAACGCGGGTGAAACCGCGAGGCGCTGCTGTAGAATATAGTTTTCGTAGAACGATATAAGAAATAACGTTATAGGTACCTATCAGTAACATTAAGCATAACCGCTTGTAATAACGTTACTAGTATAACGTTACAGAATCATTTATAACGTTATTCTTCATACTTTTTCTGTCTTAAAGCTGGCAAAAGTGGCAAGGTTTAGTATCGAAATGAATAACGTTATACTAATAACGTTATATGTATTGAAATATCGTTACTGAACAGTTTAGAATTTCGTTCCGTTTGTCAGTATCGATATAGTCAAGGAATTAATTTCGTTACCTACGTTCTTGGTGGAACGTTACAAATTATCGGTACTACGCGTAACGTTATTTTGAGTAACGTTTCAAGTCAATGATTTCAAACAAGAAATTACACGCGAACGAAGTCGCGGGTAGAACTAGAAGCTAGTTATTTATACAGATATGAGTACTTACTACTTACAGTAGGTACCTATTAGGTACGTATTTATTTACTCGGCAACCGTCAAATCTGTTGCTAAATTCTCGCTTCTTCTCTGTGTGCACGCTGTGGGAAAATTGTACAGGTACGAGTTAACATTTTTTAAACGACTTACTACCTAGCTACTACCTACTTAAGCACTAAATTACCTACTAGCTATTAACAGGTCGGTAGCTACCAAATGCCGACAAAGAAAGAGCATCGTGTCAACTATGATTAAGTCCCGTTGTCCCGTAATAATCTTCGAATACCTACCTTCGGTACCTACCTATGGTTTTTGTAGATACATACATTATATTTTTAGGGTTCCGTACCTCAAAAGGAAAAAACGGAACCCTTAGAGCAGGGATTCCCAAAGTGGTCGATATCGACCCCAAGGTGTCAATATCGACCACTTTGGTTTCCTAGGGGTCGACATAAACGAAAACTGATTTTTGGGGTCGACGGGGTTGATCTTAAAAGTAGGTAATTTGGCCATGGGGGTCTGGGGTAACAGTTCATTTTGGAAAAGGGGTCACTTGTCCAAAATAATTTGGGGATCCCTGCCTTAGAGGATCACTTTGTTGTCCGTCCGTCCGTCTGTCTGACAAGACCCCTTAGAGGTATCGAGTTGAAATTAAAACAACATAGGTAGGTACTCAAGTCTGCGGTCCCTTGAAGCTGTAAAAAAATCAAACTTCTAAGTTAAAGCAATGAGCAGTTTCTGTAAATAATAGATGTCACATCGAATTCAGCTTAAATCGATAAAAACACCTACTTTTCTTCTCAGAAAAAGCATCCTTTTTAAAGTAGGTAAGTACAGACACCCATCCCAAATAAAAACTCTCCGAATAAACTCCGCATTGCGTACTAAGCGAGTAAGCTCTGTAAAGTCCTACAGAAAGGACACTAGACGTAATAGGACGCTCCTTCATCCGTTTTGAGGTCATAGCTAATCTTATTTTATCGATCACCTAGGTATTTTGATGTTCGGCTAAAAAAATGTACGATTTCATGGAAATTGAAGGAGAAATGTGTCATTTTTGGGACAAGCGGTAGGTTGTGTGATTGTGTGGTGTTTCCCAGTAACTGGGTTGTAAAGGTTACATAGAATGTTGCTCGATCAAAAAAAAATAGAAAAGTAAGTAAGTATATATAATACTAGCTTTTGCCCGCGACTTCGTCCGCGTGGGTTTCGTACTTTCCTCAAATAAATTTAACCCTCTCCACCTCCCCCTGAAAGGTATTTCGAAAATTATTGATTACGATCTTTATATTTACTTTATTTAAAGAAATAAGTATTCGGGCCAATATTTTAGTTAAACTACCTAAGATGTTTCAAATAAACTATCCTCCCTTTTCATCACGACAGGGCTTGTTTTTGCATTTGGTACGTTTCCATTTTTATGATATAAAGATTATTTATACCCATTTTCGTGTTAATGGAAGTTGAAGTTTCTACTCCTTAAACTTTATTACACTTTTCCACCCCGGTAGGAGTCGAATAAGTAAAACCCTAAAACTCATAATTTTTTATTTTAAGTAAGTAAGTAGTAAACCCCTAAAAGTGACAATCTTTATTATTTACTGAGGCAAATGTTGAAAAGTTTCAAGTTTCTTAACCAAAGGAATAAGACCACCTTTTCACCTTCACAGTTTTTATCCCCATAGGGGCGAAATATTGAAAACATGTTTGGGACGTTTCCATATCTTGACTCAAAGATTATTTATACCAATTTCCCATTGAATCAAGCCACGCAATAAAATACTCCTCTGTGATATGGACTACCCCCGTTCACCCCGTTAGAGTTAGATTTTCGAAAAACCCAGTCACACTTTTTTATTTATTTTGGTCTTAAGTATACATACTGAGTTCCGAGTTTATTATTGGACCGCGCGATAAAATTCTTCCATACAAACTGACACCCTCAATCTCCCTTTAGAGCAGAAAAACATAAAATGACAAACTATAATTTACGTAGATAAGTATTTGTGCCAAGTTTGAAGTTTAAATTTATTCATACCATTTTTTTGGAGTAAATCAAGCTACGCACTATAATACCGGCCTTAAAAATCGAATTACCACTTTTTTACCCGTCAGGGGTCTACTTTCGAAAGACTCATTTCTTATTACTTACTTAGGCAAATATTCCTTCCAAGTTTCAAGTTTATTAACCAAATGAATAAGATTTTTCGCATAAAGTTTTTCCCCACTTTTCACCCCACACAGAAGGACTTTTCATATTTTTGTTCATAACTTGACTCAAATATTGTCCAAAAATTTTCGAGTTAATCAAGCCACGCAGTAAAATGGAAAATTTACTACTCCTTTTCACCCTGTCAGAGGTAGATTTTCGCAAAACCCTGATACATGTTATTCTTTACTTTTGGTCTTAAGTATAAATACTGAGTTTCGACTTAATCGGAGACCGCACGTTAAAATTCTTCCATACAAATGTTGACACCCCTAATCGCCCTTTAGGGGGTAGTTTAGAAAAACAACAAATGCCAAACTTTGTAATTTACTTAGATAAGTATTCGTGCCAAGTTTCAAATTTATTAACCCAAGGAATAAGATTTTTCATATAAGCTGTATCCCCACTTTTCACCCCCACAGGGGTGGAATTTTGAAAAATCGTTTAGAATGTGTTCATTACTTGACTCACAGATTATTTATACCAATTTTTGAGTTAATTAAGCCAGGCAGTAAAAATTTGCCCTGTAAAATTAACTACCTCTTTTCTCCCCGTTAGGGGTAGATTTTCGAAAAACCCTGATACACGTAATTCTTTATTTTTGATATTAAGTATAAATACTGAGTTTTGAGTTAATCGGAGCGTGCATTAAAATTCTTCAATACAAATTTTGACACCCCCCCATCCCCCTTTAGAAGGTAGTTTAGAAAAACAAAAAAGACCAAGTTTCATAATTTACTTAGATAAGTATTCGTGCCAAGTTTCAAGTTTATTAACCCAAGGAATAAGAGTTTTCATACAAACTTTCATCCCCTATTTAACTCCCTTAGGGGTTGAATTTCGAAAATTCCTTCCTTATTCCTCGTCTACATTATAAAGAAAACCTCTGTGCAAAATTTCAGCTTTCTAGGTCCAAGGGTTTAGGCTGGGCGTTGATGAGTCAGTCAGTCAGTCAGTCAGTCAGTCAGGACTTCTCTTTTTATATATATAGATACCTATGTTTACCATATTTAATTTTATTGCTTGCTAAACATAGGTAGAAGAACACTTCGGCAAAAGAAGAAAACTTTGGTGAGAGAATAGGAATAAACCTGAATCCTTGTGGAACCTACATAATAAAATAAAACCTAAACTATTATTCATATATCTGAAGAATACCTACTTCTTCTCGTCAGCTATACTCTGATTTTTAATTTGCTAGACCAAAATGGGGTATTCCTCGAAACGCACCAAAACTATTCCTCGAAAAAAAAAATATTATTCAAAATAAAAATAATATTATTATAATTATATTCCTACAAATGAATCAACGATGAGACAGACAAGAGCATGAAGGATTCGTAATAAATAATATCGATGGACGTTCCAAAGTAGGTGCGTTTCGAGGAATAACCCACCAAAATGGCAGCTGATTCAACATGACAAAGATAGGTCCATCGCAGCAGTCATTGTAGTCTAGCAAATTAATCCCGTTATTCACAAACGTTGCTTAAAGTTAAGTACCTAGTGATTAGCGACTGTTTAACTTTAACCACACATTTTTGACGTTTAAACGTTCGTTTTTAAATAAATAGCGATAATAGCGTAGGTGGTACTATTAATATCCGGAAACGACTACCTCCCACTCATCATCAGCTTCCGAGCTTTTATTTAACAAGTTGGATCACTTTCTAGGGAAAACATGGAAATAAAACTCATTTGATGTGTTTAAATAGATCATTATGTTTATAATTGATATAATTTGACGTCATTGAGGGCTTTTTTAACCTCTTTATGTGATGTCAAACTAGGTTTACAATTTCAAAATTTTAAAAGTCCTGACAAAAAGCCGAACATTTTACTTTTATTGTTTCTTTTTCAGTATTTATTTTACTTTTTTATTTTGTAAAAAGAAATCCCTTAAGTTGAAAAGTCCGGAAAAATTACTAGGCCGCTCAAAGTGTGAACGGGGGCCAAAAAGCCGAACATGTCCTGACAAATCCGGATGGTAACACCAGGCCAAACTAGCTTTTTTGGGTGAATGTTCATTTTAAGTACCTACCCTGAAATCGTTGGAAAAAAGCTAGGTTAAGAGCGTTTACGACGTACGGCATTTCATACAAACTTTCAAGCCCTTGTTTTTCGAGATGAATGAACCGATTTTAATTAAACTTTATACACATAAGCAAGGTACAAAGGTCTAAAAAGTTAGATAAGAACATTTTCGAAAAATAGTGTTACAGCCTAATTAGACCGATTTTAAATTTTCCATAGAAACAGAGATTTCCAGTTATCTTTTTTTAAATAAGACATTTCGAAAATGTTCTTAAGTAACTTTTTAGACCTTTGTATCATGCATATGCGTATGAAGTTTCATTAAAAACGGTTCATTCATTTCGAAAAACAAGGGCTTGAAAGTTTGTGTGAAATGCCGTACGTCGTAAACGCTCTTATGGGCCTACACTACCTCAAATGGCTTAGCATGATTAATGATCCTCCGTTATGTCGAAAATACTACAGCATTAATTTTGAAATAAATATATGGTAAAGTTGAGGATTAATTTTAGGTCTTATGTTTGACGAAAACACGATTCCATAAAATTTTCTCGATAGAAAAAAAAATCCAAAGTTACCTCCAAACCGAACAATAAACCGCTGCGCGCTGGTATTCAAAAAATACTTAAAATTAGATCATGAAACTTTGTATACTAACTGAACTAACTATAAAGCAGGTGTAATGTTTTTTTTTTTTTATTTACCATTATTTTCACCGTAAAAAGCAAATACCTAAACTATTGGCGCTGCCTGCCGCGTAGCACCGCACTCTGTCTCGCTGTCACTCAGTCCGCGAGCAGTATCGTGCGAGCGAGATATAGAGTGAATTTTAGCTGGGGTAGTAAGTAGGCTCTTAAAACTTAGAAGCGAAAAAAATGCCATAGGTATTAATTTGTACAGACGCCAGCACATTATGCTACTACTTACAATCTGTCAAAATTTAATCGATTTTCAACTTTACCACTAATGCATACCTAAGGCACCTATGGTTCCAAGTTGATTGGGAAAATTAGACAGTTTCGGATAGGTTGATGTGCTGCTGGCGTCTGTACTCATACAGACACACCTAAGGTCGATTCAAATTAAAAAAATATCAACTTTATTTCAATGACTATTAAGTTGATTTCAGAATGACTAGCACTATGGAAAAAGTTATAAAAATATCTGAAGTTGTAGCGTAAACTGAACTTTATTGTGTAGCAATTAAAGTTATTTTTCCATTAATACATATTTGTTTACATTTTTAGCAATGAAATCGCAAACGCAGCTTATCCCTCTGGCTAACTCAGGCCAGCAGAGAAATGCAAAGCCGAATGCCCGGCGGAAATGCAAAATACCTGTGGTGGTACCGCGGCACGATCTATGTGTGGTATCTCAGAGTTAATTAACTCATGCAGGTACACACGGCTACACATCAAGCTATACATTTCCAGTTTTAGCTGACCTCGCATTGTATAGGTTTTTCGTAAAATAAAAAGTCAGCTTATACTGGTTATCTATAGCTTGATGTGTAGCCGTGCGTACAGACGCAAGCACATCAAGCTACTACAATCTGTCAAAATTTCTTTAATAGATTTTCAACTTTATCCGCTACAGCATTAGGTTCAAAGTCGATTGGAAAAATTTGACAGTTTCGGGTAACTTGCGGTGCTGTTGCGTGGCATCTGTACAAAGAATGTGCGGATTTGCGGAAGTCAAACTAAATACTACAATACCGAATCTATCTACCCTTTTCCCAACTATATTGAGGTCGGCTTCTATTCTAACCTGCGGGGTAATTGTATAACACGCTACAGATTGGGCAATCCACGAAGACGCGCCCCACTCTTTTTCCTAATGCTTACAGCACAAGTGAGCAACATTCCGCTAGTGTTTTAGTTTTGTCGATACACAGTAATAATTATTAGTGGCTAATTAGTGTGTTGTACTTTAATGTGGTTGCCAAGCACAATGCATATAGTGAAGTGGAGCTGATGGTGACTTCTCAATCAGATCCAGTTCTCCTAGTTTTTAAAAGGAGAACTCCTAAACAATTATTGACGTCCCTGCATCGGGAAAATCAATGTTTTGTAAAAGGTGCTGAGCAGTTGAGATTAGGCTATTGTAACTTAGTTAAGTTACAAACTGGCCCACTAAAAAGTGAAAAATAAAAAACTTTTTACAAAAAAAAAACAACCGACTTCCAAAAAACAGTACAAAGTGAAAAATAACTTTAATTTCGGAAGTCGGTGTGAATAAAAGAAAATGCGGCCAACGACACCGACTTCCGAAATTAAAGTTATTTTTCACTTTGTACTGTTTTTTTGGAAGTCGGTTGTTTTTTTTTTTTGTAAAAAGTTTTTATTTTGACAGTTCATCATCATCTGCCTAGCCTTTTCCCAACTATGTTGGGGTCGGCTTCCAGTCTAACCGGATGCAGCTAAATACCAGTATTTTACATGGAGCGACTGCCTATCTGACCTCCACAACCCAGTTACTAGGTAATACGATACCCCTTTGGTAAGACTGGTTGTCAGACTTTCGGGCTCCTGACTACCCGTAACGACTGTCAAAGATCAAAGAATGACAGCCGGGACCAACGGCTTAACGTGCTTTCCGAGGCACGGAGGGGTCTCGGTATGTAAAGATGGCAAGATGGATTTGACAGTTCAACAACATTAATTGCAATATTTACGTTGTTGAGCAGACAATTTTTTCGAACATATACCTAAAGCAATGGATTAGCAATATGCTTCAAAATGATTCAGATTGTGATTGAAAGTGTGTTAGGGTGCAGTTGCAGCCAAATACCATTATTTTACATGGAACGAATGCCTATCTGACTTCCACAACCCAGTAACTGGGTATTATACGATACCCGGTAAGACTGGTTGTCAGACTTTTGGGCTTCTGATTAGGTACGAGAACGACTGTCAAATATGTACGAATGGCAGTCGAGACTTACGGCTTCATGTGCTTTCCGAGGCACGGAGGGGTCGTTACGTAATGGATGGTCACCCATCCACGAACCGACCGCGGCAAGTGTAGCTTAACCTTTCTTTGATCCGTGTGGCTGTCATTATTTAGCCACACCATGAGCCCCATGAGCAAAGTTAAAAATAAAAACCACCCTTCCACTCATTAAACAGTGATTTCAAGTTCAAACTCTCAAAACGTAAATAAAACAAAGAAATCTTTATTTAAAAAAAATCAATACGAAATCAACTAAAAACCGGCATAATGAAATCCCGCCAAAAATCCATAATAAAAAGAATACAGTATAACCCGACTCCCGACTTACCTATTTGAGTAAAAAGAATTACCAAGTACGTGGCGGAAGGCGAAACGGGTGACGGATGTTTGTCTCTGTCACTCTTACTGCGGGAGTACTGCTGTCCTTTTCTCACATCTCACTCGCTTCAGACGAATGACATCCCGTGGGCTTTGACTGTGGTCTAGGGTTGTGCGAAAGCGATTAAAATAATAATATTTATTGTGATTTTAAAGGGTTGTGTTTTCGTAATGAAATTGCTTTTTAGGTACTAATTTTTTGGGTCCTGTGGCTAAATAATAACAGTCGCTCAGGGTCGATCTTCAACGTTAAGAAACACTTGCCGAGGTCGATCCGTCGATGGGTGACCAACCATCCATTATTTACCGAGACCCTTCCCTGCCTCGGAAAGCACGTTAACTCGTTGGTCCAGCTGAGATCTTTGAAAGTTGTTCCCAGAAAGTCTGACAACCAGTCTTACCAAGGGGTATTGTGGTACCCAATAACTGGGATGTGTAATATTGGTATTCGGCTGCACCTGCGGGGTAATTGCGTAACACGCTAATAGTAGCAATCTAGCAATGGCTTTCTTTTTGACAGTTCAACAACATTCGTTGCATTATTCATGATGTTGTTGGTTGAGTAGACACATTTTTCAAAATGATTGAGCTACTATTAGGATGCCGGCTAAACTGGAAGCAGATGATGATCTTTTGGGGCCGATAAATGAAAACTATACATTTAGACTAACTTCTTCGATCACCGATTGCGTCTTATAAATGCGAAAGGAACTCTTTCCGTCTGTGTGTCTGTTACCTTTTTTTGCGAAGCCACAGACAAAAACTGGAAAAACTATAAATACTCCTTATCATGCCCTGTCCTGCCCTGTGTATGGCTTCCCCCGAAGATTTCTGGGCTGATACTATTTAGATTTCCACTTGCCACTGCCAAGCTTGACGCTGAGAAGAAAAATACCCCTCTGGCTCTGATTCTCTGACTGGTCCAGTAGCAAAAGAGCATTAGAAGTCCACTTTTGTCAAAAAATTCCTCTTTGTTTAACGACTTATTTAATTGAGGTCAACAAGTCTTTAGGGATGCATTAAAGTACCTATCCTCCTCAAATCTTCGCTGCACCTTGCGCAGTTCACCTTGCTGAATATTCTTTATACACTGTCCCTCAGAGCTGAAGATCGTGACTCATATTGTGAACTTGCGCCAAATACAGCCCTGAGGGCCTAGAGCAATTAGCGATATCAACTCAACCTATCGCAGTCCACTGCTAGATGTAGGCCTCTCTCAGGCTACGCCACAACACCCTGTCCTCCTCCTTCCACATTCAGTCTGTCCCAGCCACCTTTTTAAGGTCGTCGATCCATCTAGGTTGCGGGCGTCGTACACTACGCTTGCCGATACTTGGTCTCCACTACAGAACTCATCTGCTCCACCAGCCATCGGTCCTAGCTAAGTCGGTAACTACGGTTTTTTTCTAGGTAATTCTTGATCTTATCCTTCCAAGAAACACCGCCCGTTCTATAAGCCCGCTGAGCGACCTTAAATTTGTGGGCCAGCTCGACTGTCAGTGTCCACGTTTCGGCACCACTATGTCATAACGGGCAGGACCACAAATATAGATAGACCTAGATAACGCAAGTATCACGATCTGTCTGTCTCTGATCAAGTATCATGATCACGAAAACCGAGCGTGCCATTTCACAGGACGCGCTGGTTGAAGACCTTAGTCTCACTCTCAACTCAATAGCGATAATGATGAAATACTCAAAAATGTTTTGGATTGACAAAAGCTACCGAAAAGCGTAACTCAATCCTGTTGAAAGTCATTGTAGAAATGCGAAATGCTTTGAAAGCGACTGTCACTTGTTTAGGAGCGATTGATCATTCTGGAGGCTTCCTGAAAAGATAAAGTTTGTGATATAAAATAAAGTACTGGCTGGAGAATCGATTCTGTCCACATTGTTAATTATATTAAATTTTTTTTTCACATGGCAACCACGATGAATGACCCCGGTCCTCATTATAGTTTGTGCCTATAGGAGTTGAACGAACTGACACTCAATGGTTACCTACTTACCTATATTTTGCGGTTTTCTTCTTAGGTTCCGCTGATTTGGAATCTGCTTGTTAACATTTGGTTTAAATTCTTTTGACACTAATAGTATAGTAATATACTCGTAACAATAACAATTTTGTCAGGCTTGGTCTAGCCATTGCAATTTGCAACCAACGCTACCCACTTTCATGGTTCCAGTCCTTGGAATCCACTAGTTCCATTCCATTGTTCCCCAGAAACGATGATCGCAGTGTTCGGATCTAGACATTTGGAACTTGGTACCTAATTCAGCTTTATGCCAAACATAAAACGCTCCATGGGTCCATGCACAGACGCCAGCACATCAAGCTACCCGAAACTGTAAAATTTTCCCAATCAACTTTGAACCTTATGCTATAGCGATAAAATTGAAAATCTATTAAATAAATTTGGCAGATTGTAGTAGATTGATGTATGTACAACTATCACGAAGCAATGTCTCTACTCAACAACTTAAACAACGCAATGAATGTTGTTGAACTATCAAAATGAAAGTCATTGCTAGGTACTGATAGTGTGTTACGCAATTACCCCTCTGTACCTAACCAACCTCCAGCGTGAGTGTCCACCATATATTATGAGTCATGATGCGCAAAAAATACTACTAGTGTTTTGACATGAAACTTGAACCTAAGTACTATTAGTTATCCTGTGCTTGAACTCAAAATTCCTCAAGTTTAGCGCAGTTCCTAGGCTAAACTCTTTTCTAGCCTCCTTGCTTCATCGTTCTTCCAAAACACCAGCCGACTTACTCAGGAAAACCTAAGGTAGGGCGACCACGAGTAACTTTTGTCTCAGCAATTAATTTGTCTTCAAGCAAATCACGTTAAGCCGTTGATCCTGCGCCTGATCTCTCTTCGGTTGTGTCGGATTGCCGTCCCATCGGACTATGAGAGTGAGGGAAGAGGGAGTGCATCTGTGTCTGCGCGCACACTTGTGCACTGTAATATCTCCTGCGTACCTGGCTAATCTCCATTGAGATTGGCCACCGTGACCGAAATCGGTCGGGGAGGCTATTATTACATGCGCCCTTAACTAACTGTACGAAACCCCTACACAAGTCTAATAAATAAATTTTAAAATAAACATCAACAAGCAACCCTGCCGGCCGCCGCCCTCTCGCATAAAATCAATATTAATGGAGGTCGCTTCACCTCTAGATGTAGCATGTCTCTCACTTTATCAACATTACTATTGCATATCGAGTATCGATTGCTTTTGTTTGGGAAACGATTTTTAATCGATACCTACATTAGAGCTGGGTTTAATACCAGACAGATAGTAGATGGACAGTTTAAGCTGACGCGGACTTTGTCTATGGATTGTGTTCCAATTTTGAATTACTGTTACTGCCGATGGGTTAGAGGTGTATCTATAGTGCACATCAAAACCATACGCCTTGGGTGCGATCCTAATGTCATTTAAAACCGGGCTACTGAGAAATTCCTGATGGAAAATCGCAATAACACTGCTTAACCTGAGAATCGAACCCAGGACCAAGGAACCAAGGGAGTATTGGCGTATAACCTACGTATTTCCTTCTTTTCTCTTACCTTCTGAACTGCACGATTACCTACAGACAAATGCGTGCACTGGCTGGACAGGTCCACTCAATCTGTGCGGTTCTTTCCTTAAAAGACCATCTCAAACATCAATCCACATGATCTGGCCGAGACCTCTGAGTTTGTTTCGGCCTTTCTTCTCAGAGTAGTCAGATAGGAAACGCCGACCTCATCTAGTTTTCAAAAATATGATTGACGTGTAAAAGTGTCTGTACAGACGCCAGAACATCAACCTACCTCAATCTGTCAAATTTCTATGATAGATTTTCAACTCTACTACAAAGTGATAAGGTTCATATTCAATTGGGAAAATTTGACAGATTGGGGTAGCTTGATGTGCTGACCTCTATACAAACCAACTTTATTATTGTTATTAAAAGCCTGGGATTTCCCGCTGTAGGGCAAAGTTCTCCCTACTCTCTTTCCACTTCTCTCTGTTCAAAGCTACTAAGGACCAGCACCCTAATTGCGTAACACACTATTACTCTCAATTTGAATCATTTTGAAGCATATTTCTAATCCATTGCTCCATATGTTGGAAAAATGAGTCTGCTCAGCAACATAAATAACGCAATGTATGTTGTTGAACTGTCATAATGAAACCCATTGCTATTAATAGTGTGTTACGCAATTACCCTGTTGGTCAGTTAGTTTGATACCCAGAATACTCCGTTCCATAGTCCTCTGGAAAACCTCGAGGGTGCCAACCTACTTACAGAAATAAAATATTTATCATTAACATTTACGTAATCAGACTCAAATCACAATATTCCGAAGCGTCAATATAATAATATAAAAGATTAAAGGTGTGAGTGATGTCAAAAGATTCCAGTTTTAAGGAATTCAAAACGTACCTAGTCATTTTTAGAAAGAAATCATTTTTACGTTCAACGGTATTCAAAATTTTTCGACATTGATAATAAAATTGTACGACATTGTGGGGTGACTATGTTTTTGTTTTATTATTGGGACCGCTCTGATTTTGTGTCATAAAATATTTGTTATGGCGGGATGAGTTGAACTCCTTTAATAAAGATTGGTCCTTTGCAGCTCTGGACAGAGAGTAGGGAGGACTTTGCCCAGCAGTGGGATATTAAAGGCGAATAAAAAAAAAATAAGAATGAACTGCCAATGGTCTAGTGCCTATCTATTTAAGGAAACAAATCAGAGAAGAATCACGATGATAAACTTTACCAACCGACCAGCATCCTAATTGCGTAACACACGATCAATCCCACCTCAAATGATCGAATAATACTGCTAAACCATTGGTTCAAAAGTTCGAAATATGTGTCTGACTCAACAACGTAAATTGCGCAATGGATATTGTTGAACTGTCAAAATGATACCCATTGCTACTAATAGTGTGTTACGCAATCACCCCGCCGTTTACCATCATGTTGTGTTTGTCATGTTTTGGCCCGAGCTATGAGAATAGACATGGCTTTTTTTATGAGTCAGTAAAGTTGGTCTTTGGCCTGACTGCCAAGTTGTATCAAGGCTCTTTTAACGCAGCGTAGAAACAAAGAAAAGAAAGAAAAATTGTTTATTCTGCACAAACAAAACGCACATTACAAATAAAAAAAATAAATTTAAAAAGAAAAGACAATCAATATACACATACAATGTTATCAAAAGGCTCGTACTTAAGCATAAAAAAAATGTCAATTTTGTGCATTGCTTGATTTTTGTGCCAGGCACCAAAGACAACGAACACATTAGTTGACACTGACAGTTGACACTTGACATTGATAGTACGTATAAATGACAGTGCGTATGATCAAGAACTTAATAACTATGATAGATTACTTTATTATAAGTATTCATTTCTTATAAAGTCCGCGTTATTAAAGTTCATAAATATTGTAATTAAGGCTAATATAATTAATTACAACGTCGTTTCCGTAAGATATTGTAAACGTTTTTGCATAGAATAGGATTATTATGATGCCCTTGCGGCTGTACAATTAAAGTGGACGTAAACAAAGTTTTCTTTTTCGTAGTAAAATACTAGCTTTCATCTATCTAAAGTAATAATAAAGCTGAAGAGTTTGTTTCTTTGTTTGTTTAAACGCGATATTCTTTAGAAGTACTAGTCGGATTTGAAAAATTATTTTACATTTGATAGCCTAATTCTTGAGGAAGGCTACGCTAGAATCATATCCAATCCACCAACCAACCACCATATCCGGAAAATCGGGAACGATTTCATCAAATCACAAAACAAAGTGAACCTACCTTAAAAATACCCATTTTAAGAATTATCCGAATTCTTCTCACCAACATGGTCACCCCACCGCTACAGTCGGCGACAGCTGCATCAGAATATCCTATTACCTACATGCAAAAAAACACCCTACATTGAAGTTATTAGTTAAATTTACTGTAGGTACACTACAAACGTAACTTGTAAGTTATAAAACTTTACGACGATTGCTCATTTAAAACTGACAGTTAAAACTGACTGTTTTAACAAAAAGGGCCTTAATTGTTTTATTTTACACCGTATAATGAAATTGTAATTAGCAGACTTTAAAAGAAACGGTAAGTTTTCTACAGACGCCCCTACTACAATCTGTCAAATTTCTTTAATAGATTTTCAACTTTATCGCTCAAGCATTAGGTTCAAAGTAGATTCGGAAAATTTGAAAGTTTCGGGTAGCTTGATGTGCTGGCGTCTGTACTAGTTCAGTGATAAAGGGATAACAGCACCCCTATTGCGATCCTCCATTTTGAACGATATATCTAACATATATGATAGGCAGTCGCTTCATGTAAAATACTGGTACTCAACTGCATCCGGTTAGGTTAGGTTAGGTTGGAGTTTCTTGCCCGTTCTTCTCCAAGAGATCTACGTTTTGGAATGGGCAACTAGCTTCAACTTTCTGACTAACTGACCGACTAGTTAATTTTGACAATTCAAAAGTGCCTGGAAATGGTTTAATTGAAATAAATGCTTTGAGTTTGAGTTTGAGTTTGAGTTTAGACTTGAAGCTGACCCAAACATAGTTGGGAAAAGGCTTCGCAGAAGATGATGATGCTGGGCAAAGTCCTCCCTACTTTCTTTTCACCTCTTAGTCCAGAGCTGCTGCCGAGAACCAATCCTTATTAACCGGTTGAATACCTTAATTACAGAAACAATTAAAAAGCCATTGTGTCTCGCGTGGATCCACGTACTCTACGAAGGGTTATAAAAATCAAAATCAAAGCATTTATTTCAAATAGGCACATAAAAGGCACTTTTGTACGTCAAAAATTACAATAAAATAGAATTGATTCTAGTCGTTCTTTTCACAATGTAGTTTTCGTATGGAGAACAATGAGCAAGAAACTACAGCGTTACTCTTTTAAAATGTTTATAATATTTTGCATACATTAATTGTATAATAATATGTGAAGACGATGCACCTAAAATAAAATAGAAGTCCAGCTCATCTCGCTATCTCCGTCTGGGCCTGCCGCGATGTCGTTTGCCAAACTTCAACTGTTCCAAAAAATGTTTTGAATTTACGGCATTTAGCTACGGTTCGGATATTTCGTAGTCCACAACCGTAAAAAGGCTAGAAATAAAACTATCCCATAAAATACTTGAATAACATACACCCTACAGCTTAAAAACATCTCTTTAACCCTGTATCATTTTATCGTTCGATAAATACCTCTTTAGCTGATCCTTTTTCTAACGCACAAGTTTAGATTACTCAGCCAAACCAGTTGGCCCCCTAATGAGATTTAATTACGATACAAGAACAAAACCACTACAGATAAATGAAAAAGTAACCTCAAGACTGGTTTAAAAATTTCTCCGATGATCCTTAAACAAAAAAATATGAAATTGTTGTTGATACTAAGCATCTTTGTCAACTTCCGTCAAATATGTCCATTATAACCTGATCTAGATTAAACAGGATAACGAGAAGTGTGACAGTTCTTGTAAGCTGGCCGCCATTACCTCACTCACGGGAGCGTTGACCTCGCATGTGTGGTGACCGCTTGCTGTCAGGAACTCAGGACGGCGAATCAATCTGCCATCGATATTATTGATACTTAGACTTTATAATCTGTGTCTTGGTACCTGTACTGAGATCTAGCTTATCTGCGGTTAATTCTGTGCGCAGCATTTTTTGACGGCATTTTCATATTTGGAATCCGACTGTCTCTTTAGATTTTCCTTAGCCTGGTATAACAGAAAAGAATGGCTAGTTAATTATGTGCCCCTTTACACAATGCTAGTATGAGCACAGCTTCTACGTTCTTCATGGATTATATATACAATTACAAGGTTTCTACTAAAAAACTACTTACTTGTCCAAATGTGGTCCAAATAATACCATAACATCAAATCTGTATTGAAATGCTAGCAGAGGTGAATAATTGTGCACCCCCGTTTCGCCAGTTATGTTTCAGTCCCCCGTGTGCCTTTTTTTTTAAATGTACCATAGAACTTTATCAATGACTTTTTAAAGTATTTGAAGGATATTGTCAGCTGTCTATCATTGACTTATTCGCCTTCTACCACCTAAGTTAGAAAATAACCAATATTCTATACAGCAGTGCCATTCTGTAAAAATCTCACCGTGAAAACTTAGGTGAAGTGAGCTGTCACTCCACCTGATGTTAGGTACACCTATTGATAGCTCACTTCACGCTCACTTCACCTAAGTTATCACGGTGAGATTTTTACAGAATCGCTCGGCTGGGTATCTATGGCAGGGAAGTGACAGCTCCAGGACTTTATGTTCCATTTTGAAAACCACATTATCTTTGTTTGTTGACGTCAATACTTTCAATTTTCGTTTAGGCAAAATGATGTACCTACTTAATTGTTAAAGAATTTTGCTCAATCGCTGCCCAAAAAACAACAGCAGTGCTATTCTGTAAAAATCTCACCGTGAAAACTAAGTTGAAGTGAGCTGTCATTCCACCTGATGTTAGAGATTGCCCCTATTGATAGCTCACTTCACGCTCACTTCACCTAAGTTATCACGGTGAGATTTTTACAGAATTGACCGGCTGGTTCGAAATTAAATGGCTACCGCACCCACCCCCATTCGTAAGTGAAGTTATAAAGACAAACATAACGCTAGCTTCCTCGCTGGGTAAACAGGAAGGCCCGTATGTCTACAAAAGTCCTTACCGAGTTTTGTTTTATCTATGGTTCCTATATTTTTTTTGTTATGAATGTTGTATTATTGAATTCCGTTGTTGCGAAGCAGAACAAAGGAGAGCAACTTTTTTTGTTTTAAATCGAAGATTTTGGAGACTTTTTTCTGGTCCTAGTAGAGGGCAAAGGCACAAACTGAATAAACTTGATATGTTGTTATCATTACGTAAGTAATTAGGTAGGTAGGGGTACGTCTAAGTAGTTTTACGTGGGAAGATAAGTTTTCCATTAATATCATTTGATTCGTTTTATTAGGAGAACAGGCAGGTTGGCAGATTTTATTTGGTCGAAGCAGGTGGTGTTCTGTAGTTTCTGCATAACCTTATAGGAAGAAAGCGACTTTATGTGTGACTTTATGTATGTCTGTGTAGTTTTATTAATGATCCTAAATTCTGAACTGCACGTAAAACCTAAAGGCAACCTACACGAAGTTTTTGACATGAAATCAATACCTATTAAAACCGATTGCAAGCCCAGGATTTCGGGAAATTAAGATTACAGCCAAAATCTTTGAGTATACTTGGAATTGAACCTGGAGTTTCCGTGTTTTCTCCTATTATTACTGTGTATAACAGTACCTTTTTTTTTTTGAGGATGGGAAATCATCAAATGACCCCTTTTGGGTGAAGCAGAAGGGAGTGTCAGACTCTTACTGACTAAAACCCACCCGTGTTCCTTCCTTAGCCCTTTATGTTCCGGGGTAGCGGTAACCATTTCGGACAATCCCGCTGCCCCGAACAACAGTACCTAACATAACATTCTCTACCGAACTAGCATAAGCATAATCAGAATATAATGTGCCCACTGCTGGGTTACAGGCTCTCTGTGAGAGGGTGTGACCCAGCCATAATCCACCATGCGGGCCCAATGCGGGTTGGTGGAAGTCACGCTCACGAGTCTTCGAATTTTTGGTTCTATTCTAGGACATGCCGGTTTCCTTACGAGGTTTTCCTTCATCGTTTCGAGAGCAGTGCTGATGAAATGTACACAAAGTAAACTATTAGTTCCATCGAACTACCTACATATTTCTGCTCAATCCGCAGTAGTGTTAGGTATTACGAGTTTTGAATACTTATTCGCTCGTATCTACATTTCATTGTTCCACGCCGATCGCAAAAGGGGACTATATTTACGCCATTCTGTGCCCACTAACAGGTAGACACAACCGTACCGGTGAAAAGAGACAAAACCATAGCTATTGCCCACCGCTACATTTTAACGCGAACGTTTAGACAGACAGACTTTCTTTCACAACGTACGGCCAATCAATACAATAACAATCAAACGACCTGTCACGCCAACATTCGCAAATACACATACAAACGACTCAAAACGATGCCACCGTCGCATTGGACGCGAAAAAATAGCCTAAAAACATGTGCGATAAGTGTATAGAGTGTGTTTTAACTACAGGACGCTACATCGGTTAGGCTTTGAGCGCACGGGGACGCGACGCGTTGTAATCTGCGATCAAAATGGAAGCCGTCGGCCATCTTAGGTCTGCCGCGAGCGAGAGAGCGGTCCGCTTCGGGAATTTGGGAAATTGGTGTTTTTTTCTGTTGTAAAGAGAGCAGTATAAAAGAGGTCGGTAGGTAGAGGACAGGGCGGGCTAGCGGGGGGAGTCTCGGCACGGGCAAAGCGGTGTGAAGGGAAAGAACTGCGGTCGGTCCGCGCGGCGTTAAATGTCCCGCGATAGGTCTCGAGATATTTCGCTCGTAAATCAATGTCACTTGGATTATCTGATGCGAATAAGGAGTTTTGGATTTATGTGTACTTATTATTGTTTTGTATAAATTCTTGAATTATTGGCTAAGGCTACGAAATGATATGCTGTGATGTATGGCGTATTTAAAATCTGTAGTTTTAACTACATAATTAAACCACATAAACAAATAAAAACCCAATGCCGCGTGCCGACTGTTTGCATCAATGATCGATATAAAACAAATCGCGTTATTGTAAATTCATTTATTAATAGGCTAAAATAGGTAAGACAAAGTGCTATGTTTCAACTAGGAAGTTAGAGTTTTGCTAGTATACCAGCACCTAGTTTAAACACACCATACAATAACACGGTAGTAACATTCGTTATGCAAAACCGACAACATTCCAACATAATCAAATTTTAATGTTCTAATACGTCGTGTTTAACGGTGCGTTATCGCATTGTATTGCTGTGCAGGTAGGACTCGCGACGTATCTCGGGACGGGCGTCCGTTCTGCTCACGCCGTGTGTACCGGCCACCTATCTTTCATTGCACGTACGCGCGACGCGCGGGGGGGTGGGCGCCGCGCGGCATACGCGGGGCCATCTTGCTAGTGATCGTCGAATTGCTCGCGTCTCCGACACACAAATCGGTTTTAATTCGCACTAATTAACAGCTAAACACAATAAAAACAATATAAATAAGTGTCGTAACACATCTAATTAGTGTATTGAACGTCGTGATCCGGAACATTGTTGACATAAATTGTGTGTTGTTGTTTTATGTGTGTGTGCATTCCAACTGTTTAGGTGAGTAGTCAGTAGTCTCTTTGTGCGCGACGACAATTATCATTCTGATCGATTCGGCCGGCGCGGGGGTGTGCAGTTGGGCCGTTTTATATCTTTTGTTGTTTTGTAAATCAATAATTTTAGTGGCGGCTAGCTGTGTCCCTTGCGTTCTTAACACAATATTCGTGTAACGGCGAGGTGTTGCCGTGAGTTCTGCAACAGTTATTTATTAAATCGTGCTTCTTTATCGTGCATCGATTGAGTACTAAGCGGTGCGAAAGTTTGTTCTTTATTACTGTTAAAACTCGAGTGTTAAAGTGATCACCATAATCAGGTATACTATACTTACGATAACATTCAATTGTTTTTATTTGTGTTCGAAATTAAAATGTTTCCTGTTATTCGTCTGTTTTCCATAAATTGTTGCCAGGTGTGTGCAAAGTGATTGGTAAATCACTCCGAACCGTTGCAACGTCTAATACTAGACATTAGACCAGTTTTTATTTCTTGAGCAAACAGTTTATAGTATGCAATTAATAGTTTTTTAAAAAGTGTGTGTTAGCTTGACAACACTTCGATATTTTCAAGTGCTCTATATATAAGGTTTAGCGTCATAATAGGTCATCACTCCGTACTTGTTACTTATATTATTTCGTGTTTAGATACAGCAGTACATAAGTTATTCAATGGTGAATATGTGTGAAACCGAGGAGCGTTTCCGATAACTCGAAAAGGTACGATAAACCGGCTTGCTCTGTGCTTAATAATCGATTTAAAATGTGAAAAAAACAAGAGTTAATTGTTGTTTATCATTATTATAGTACCTACTTTACTACCTACATAGGTACGTACTACGTAATTAGTTGTCAATGTTTTCTTTTTATCCTACCTACCTTAGCCTAGGTAGGTAGGTACTTCTTTAAAAACTATTATTCTTATCTACCATGATAGCTGTTTATAATGTACTCTTATTTATCTAAATAGTGTTGTTAGTTACCTTGTAAAATACGTTTAGGACGTATAGGTACCTACCTAGGAAACTCACAATGATTAACTAAATAAACATGACCACAAACTTTACGAAATAAAAATAACTACTCAGGTATATTTGCATAATAAAGGTATAATCTCGAATTATTCAAAATAAATCAACAACTTTAAAGTACTTACCTATCTATCACGATCACGAATTAATAAAAAAAATATTCAGAGAAGAGGTTGAAACGAGAAAGTGTTTATTGAAATAATGACTGATAATAGCCAAGGTCAATAACTTTATTCATTCATAATAACGTGGTTTCACGAAAGATTATATTATAAATACCTATCTCTACAATACGTAATAAGTAACATGATAAACTCGTTGAATCATAGAGATAACAAGAAAATGTAAATTAAAACAATAACGATCTGGCTTCATGTGAGTACGAACGCACACAAATACAAAAAAAAAAGTTTGAGCATTATTCAAAATTCGAACGCGTCCACCGTAATGGCGGATACAAGCACATCGAGCATGAAATAATTGCATTCGTTCACGACCGCGCCTTGTGAACGGCCTCTCCGGCATATTAGCTAGACATACCCATGTACTTTAGAGTTACTGCCTATCGTTATTACCCGAATACGTGAAATTGTGTGAACGCGATCCACGAGTGAGCGGTGCACTGCGCTCATCTCGACTTTGTCGCGTTGCATTCCATTCCTCTCCTCAGACAAGACAGGTCATCGTTGTTTTTTTTACGAACATTGGCTCGAGGTGCTCTCAACTCAACCGCTTATTATGCGACCGACGGAAAGCGTCAGTTTCCAACTTGTGTAAATGTAATTACCTATGTCGTCCATAAATTGTTAGGGTTACCATTTAAATGCTGATTCATCAGTCGTTATGGTTCGCGAGATTTTTATCGCTCCGGTCTGGTCAACGTTTTTCGACAATAAATGATCGTTTGTTTTGTACGCATTGAAAAAGTGTTCTAGTATTATTTAATGGAATTCGCATGTTTGTCCACTACTACTGACAGTCCACTGCTGGGCATGCGTTTCTCTATTATAGACATTTAATAATAAGATTATTAAGTTTCCATCGCATAAATTTAAATTCTGATGAACTCAATTACCTTGTCCACGTTAAATAATGCTTATTGCATATATCCCTATGATTAAATAATATCTTATCTAAATAGTTTAACGAGATAAATAAACTATACACTATATCTATTTATCAACTAAAACTAAATTAAACATCAATACAAGCGACAGACATAAAATAATATGCTTAAATGAATATAATATATACAAAATATAGTTATTAGTTAACAAACTGATGTGCCCAGCACTCCAACTACACACACAACGAAAACTGTGCCCGCCCCATCACACAAAGTTTTTATGAGCCACACAATAATATCGAAACACAGTGTTGCGAGTTGGAAAACGGGCAACGAAAGGCCTTGTCCCCGATTGCGATACTGTTACTGCTATAAAAGCATGTAAAGATCGATGCGATCTATGATTAACTCATACACTCATACGCGTTTGTTAATATTGAACACTGTTCTCGATTAATCGTAGAACGAACGGTTGACTGTGGAAACCTTGGCGTACCTTGTTGGACGGATGTCCAATGTTCATAAAGATAGTTTTAGCCAGAAAACACACTGGGAGCTTCTGTTTCTGGAATCTGTAGGAGCCATAATTTGCTAAATTGATGACCCGTAGCACCTTTACACCTATCTCAGTCGACAAAATATAGTGGCGAAGTCCTGCACCCTAATTGCGTAACACATTATCAATCAGAATCTTAATCATTTTGAAGCAAATTGCTAATCCATTGCTTCATACGGTTGGAAAAATTTGTCTGCTCAACACGTAAATAACGCAATGAATGTTGTTGAACTGTTAAAATGAAACCGATTCCGATTGATAATGTGTTACGCAATTACCCCGCTGGTCAGGATGACTCGGAACAATTATACCATACACAATCTATCCACCATCACATATTTCTAGCCATATCTTCGTTTACACAATCCATCCATCGTTTCTTTGATCTTCCTCTATTCTTTTAACTTTTCTCGCGACTTGTCGCTCATTCCGTTTATATGTGTGGGGTTCCTTCACTACCTTAACCGATTCGCGGTCCTCACTTAAAGACTGGTTTGTTCCAGCGGCAATCGGTCCTTCCATCTGATGGGAGATAGCGCCTCTTGTCTCTAAGCCGTTTTATGCACACGAACAGAAAACCTGCCAGATATTGATGTTTTTTTTTGCAGTGGTCTTTTTTTAGACCGTCGTGTCCTACAGTACCAGCCCATGTCAAAGGCCTGCTTTCCGTCTTTCCATTTATCTCGGTCAATTGCATTCTGAGGCGAATCCTTTAGCCAACAGTATAAGTTGTTCCCCTCATCTCCCTCTACGCTCTGGAAACGAATATGAGGCTCTTTCAACCCCCAAAATTTTAAGTAAATATTAACATTACCAACCCGCACTGGGCCCGCGAGGTGGATTACGGCCCACTCCCTCTCACAGAGAGGAGGCCTGTGTCCCAGCAGTGGGAACATATAGGCTGATTATGTGTTAACATTACTCCCAAGCATACCTTAATTTTAAATGATTTTCGGCAAGAAGTTGTCGATAAAGTCAGGCAAGATTTTTATCATAAACACATTTTAAACAAGCAAGCAAGTGTTTGTTCAATATTATTTGTACAAGTGAGTATTGTTTACAAAGAAGAAACTTCAAAGAGGTACTTACTATTTCTTGAGTCATTCTAATACTGTTTTTGTTACATAATTAAGGGCTTAGGCATATCATCGGAGTGCCGATCTAACGAACAAGTTTGACAGAAATGTAATGTTTATGTGTGTAATGTGTAATCGTTCCGAAATGTAAAGGCTTTTATGCAATAAATTATTATTGTCCCTTTAAAGACAAAATGGCAGTTGTATAAATAACTCTGGCAAATACTGGTCGATTTTAGATGACTTTAATGTTTTTATCCAAGACAGCAAATTACAAGCATGACGCCTTTTTTTGCTCTAAATTGGGGATTGAGAGTCTACGAGCTCTGTAAAAGAATAACAACCAATTCCATGGATAAAGAAAAGTCATTCAAGCAGTCTGGGGTCAATTCAAAAGATGGCGTACTTTACCAGTTAATGCGCACCACCAGTTTAATTGACATGACCTGAAGCAAAAAACCCCATAAAACTATATCCAATTTGAGCATAAAACTCAACACTTCTTGCCATGTTAGCAACCCTAGAACTAGAAAGAACCTCTTCACACCACTTTCTCACGCACGATAAAACAATTTAATCATCTAATGCTCCAATTCTACAGAAGAGGTCACTGCAAGAAGTTTGGAAGTCATCAATGGACGTAAGAGCGTGTCCAAAGTAAACCATTGTACAGCCGTTTAAAAAAAGTAATTTGAATCGTTCCATTCATAAAAGAATCCTATTGGTTGTAACTACCTCGTGACTACCTTACATCCTTTTTACCTGAGCCTTCCTATCATACTACCATGCTAACAGGTTTGAGAAATCCTCTAAAAAGGCTTTAGTCCTTCAAAATACATTTTGCCGTTATCAAATAATGGAAATACAAAAGGTTTTGGATTGTAAAATGATTCAAAAACTCGTTTCACAACCAAAAAGTTAACCGAATCAACGCTTTCATTTAAGGAATAAATCAATTGAATTTAAAATACCTAGGTTCCTCAAAAGAGTAAGGAATGTGGACATTTCACCAGACGTGGAATGCACTCCACAAAAAGTATCGCCAGTCTGTATTGTTAGCGTTTCGACGATTTTTGGTTAAGTTTGCTTTGTAAAATTTGTAGGATTCGGCTATTGTAACTCAATGATTTGAAAGTTTCACCCTAACCCAAATTTTTGCAATTACCTAGTAAGTATTTTTTACAAATGTTACTTAGCATGTACTTAGCTAAGATAATAATGTCTCCGTCTCTATCTGACAGGAAGAATGCTTAGGTAAGTATTTTACGTGCTAAGTGTCGTTTATCAATCTCGGCCTTACATAAAAGCATAATCAGCATATAACGTTCCCACTGCTGAGACACAGGCCTCTGCTGAAGGAATGTGCCGTAATCCACCACGTGGGTCCAGTAGATTTCACATGTCTTCGAATTTTTGGCCCTAAAACATGCTGGTTTCCTCGCGATGTCTTTCACCGTTTTTGAGAGCAATGGTGATGAAATAAATTGTAATAAAGTAAAGCGCCTGCCTGGGTTCGAACCCACGACCTACGACTCGTAAGTTATCACTAGGCCAGCACCGCTCTCTGTCTTACATATACATAGTGCAATCCACGAAGACGCGCCCCACTCTTCTTCCGAATCGTTAGTGTTTATCGCTAGTTAATTCCATTAGTGTTTTAGTTCTTTCGATACACTCTAATTACCCACTAATAATAATTCGTGTGTATTTACAAAACTAAAACACTAGCGGAATGTTGCTCTCTTTTGTTGTAAGCATTAGGAAAAAGAGTGGGGCGCGTCTTCGTGGATTGCACTATCTATACAAGCACAAGCTTTGAAAAATACAATCAAGCAGAAATTAAAAACTTAACTAAAACATTTACACAGTCATGCATGCATTTGCCTTTCACATAAGCTACATGCGATAATTACGTTTAAATTCGTACGATTTCCTTCTTTAAACACAAATGATATTTTTCTGCATAGCAATATTGTGCTATAAAGCGCAATAAAAGTGTTTCTGGGAACTGAGACTGCACAGGCTAACTCGTTCGCATGAGCTTTTGCACCTACGATGCAAATGACTCATTTTGTAGCGTGTCCTGAGAAACGGGTAACTCCCAGAGCGGTTCGGTCATAATAATTTGGTTAATCAAGGTTTATTAATTTATTTGATACTTTTGCAGAAGAATCCAGTTAATAATCATGTTTACTGAATAACAATTCATTTAGTCAATGTTGGGCACAGATCATCATCATTTGCCTAGCCAACTATGTTGGAGTTGGCTTCCAGTGTAACCGGATGCAGCTGAATACCAGTATTTTACATGGAGCGACTGCCTATCTGACCTCCACAACCCAGTTACTGGGTAATACGATACCCCTTGGTAAGACCCCCCCCCCCCCCTTGCCCCTTGGTCCTTGGCCCTTGGTGGGCCCTTGGAATGTTGGGCACAGATCTCTCCTATAAATTAAAAGAAATAAAACTGTTTTGACAAAAATATTACAAGTGTTTTACATGGGCCCCAAACCAGGCAAGCGTGTGTCTAAGGTACTCAACTCTCAAGAAAACTCTTATAGATCGGTAATTATAGAAAAAGTAATTTTGTCTCATTAGTTACACTTGAGATATTTAAAAACCGTACGGTAATAAAAAAGTAAAATAGATTTTCTTCACATTACAAAAAACTAAGTACTTAAATAATAAAAAAAAAATCGTATTCCGACTGAAAAACTCGATCCGTAACAGTAAAGTTGTAGCATTCCAGCCTCGTCCTTCTGAATTCCGGTATCATCCTCACTAGTCCCTATATGGGAAGTCTCTCTTACTTCAGTCTTTGAATTTTCCCACCAAACGTGCTGGCATAAGATTATCCTTATAATTAGAACTTGTAGAATTTAAATGTAAGACATGCCTACCAAAAGTGTTCAACATGCTTCACTCGAATTGGATTGGTCGCATTTTTAACCTTATCCAAATTGACACTTGATTTATACGACTGTCCAAGAATTTAAATGATAATTATACCAATTTATTACAAGAAAGGTATGATACAGATATAGCAGTGTCTATTCCCACATTATAAATATAATGGCCTTTTTTTTTTGTGGATGAGAAATCATCAAATGACCCCTCCCGCTCTTGGTGGAGCAGAAGGGAGTGTCAGACTCTTACTGACTAAAACCCACCCGTGTTCCTTCCTTAGCCCTTTATGTTCCGGGGCAGCGGTAACCCTTTCGGACAATCCCGCTGCCCAAATATAATGGCCTGTCCTCTAGATATTATGAAAACCATACGAATTAAATATATAGACAGAAAGACACCCAGACTGTTAATCTCTGTAGACTATACAAATATTTGTCCTCTTTCAGGAATTGAACACATTCAGCCTTTATATTAGTCTAAACATTTACACAAGTCCAAAGATTTTCCCCGACCATTTGAAGAATTTCTCAAACAAATGCTGACGTGACGTGGCGTGACTGATTCGGTAGATCTTTCGAGATACTGTAATGTGTTTCATATTATAATCTTACTGCACTAGAATGATTTTATGATGTCAATATGTCAGTGGCATTATGTCTCCTAGGCGTTTCAGATACCTAGAGAGGATTTTTGTATTTATCTTAATTCTGTTTACGATGTACCTGGCTTGGCAATTATTGTAATACGTAATGGCGTGCAAAATTGCACAACGCAGTTGGATTAGTTTTACTAAAAAGTTCAATTTTATTTTCACGATCAACTTTATCACTTGCATCATTATCACTACCAGCATCATATCAGCTAAAATCGTCCACACCTGGGAAACCTTCAAAGATGCTTGGCTTGGCAACATCATTTAACGAAGGTCTAACAACAAACCCAATTCATTGATTAAGTAAATAATTATTTATTTTTAGTCTTATGTTGTCCCACAAGGGCTCTTTCTTCTTTCCACTCCTCTCTGTCTTGTCCTAGTGTAATCTGTCTGTAGGCGTTAAGCTTGTCCCACCATCTTAGGTCTGCCTCGATTTCGCCGGACGTTTTCCGGGAGAATTGTGGTAGATTTAACCCACGACTCTTCGACATGCAAACGTGTCGCGGCCCAGTCCCTCTTAAGCAAATAACCAACTTAAAATTGTCTTGTTGGGATGCATGAAGAAACCTCGTGTAGCGCAGTTTGTTCCGCCAGTTACTCAACTGAAACGAGCGCTCGGCACACCCAACGCCTTATTTGACTGGCCAATTCTTCCCTTGCGGTGGTAGGGCTAACGCCCGCCTGGTTTGTGACCACCCTCCCACTGGAGTCTGGCGTCAAGCAGCCTGCTGTGTTTGGCCGATGCGTGGGAGTTCCATTGCCTTAGGCGTCTTCCGGGAACGCTCGTTCCATCATAGACCTCATCCATTGCTTTCCATCAGGCGTGATCGAGGTCAAAAGCGGGCCCAATCAGCAATATAATAAAAAAAAAACAAATCGATAAATGCGAGTTACAGGCTACAAACGACTTACGAAGCACATTAAAAATCCATACGTATACTGCAGTAATAAACAAATAGCAGTTAGTATTGTTAAATGCAGTGCACCACAATGCAATGAGAGGCAACGCAAGCCGGCATTCAACTGCGACCTACATTTGCATGCCAGTACATCATAGTAAGTACGTTTCACTTTTTAGAAATCTCATTTTAATATCAAAGATTTAGTGTGCTGTTTATGTTCCGATTATGTGGATTTTTTTATGAAACTGTGAGTGATCAGAAAACTGTTCATATCTAGAAGAGACCGAAAAATTCAGAATTCACTTTACCAACTTATGAAGTGGATATACAGGGTGGGCAAAAAATCGTGGATCAAACGAAACAGGACGATAGATAGGGTTATTTGCAGAAGGAGAGTTATGTGTTTCTATCTAGAGTTTCTTAATAGCAGCCCGTAGTCTGGATGTGTGCCCAGTTAATAGCAATAGGGATAGGGTCGTCCCCTATTTCATGGTACATCTGTGCCTCACCTTTCGTGGAATACAGGCGTAATGTTATGTTATGTCTCGTTTATTTGTAACAAAAACTCTTATATTTCAAGAAAGACCAACTCATATTCATAATTCACCATAACATATAACATAATCAGCCTATAATGTTCCCACTGCTGGGACACAGGCCTCCTCTGTGAGAGGAAGTGGGCCGTAATCCACCACGCCGGCCCAGTGCGGGTTGGTAGATGTCACATGTCTTCGAATTTTTGGTTCTAGGACATGCCGGTTTCCTCACGATGTTTTCCTTCACCGTTTTGAGAGCAGTGGTGATGAAATATTTTACACAATTCATCATAATTCATCATAGCATCTTTATAATGTTACATTTTTAAATCAGCTGATAACTTTATTCGAGGAATAATTTTGAAATTTTGACAGTCATTTCATACAAAAACTGTTAAACGTCAATTTTATTCCTCGGATAAAAGTTATCTGGCGATGGAAAAATCAGCATTAAATAAAACAAAGTCGGGTTAGTTACACCGGTTTTAACTCAAGAACGGCTGAACCGATTTTAATGACCTTTGATTTGTTGGTTTTTTCTCCTCCCTGACTGAATAAAGGAAAATTTCACGAAAAAAATTCATTTTGTGATACATTTTGTATTGATTCCGCGGCGGTAGCCGGGGTCAGCCAGTTATATCATAGAAAGACCACCTGAGCGAACCCAATATCCTTCGCCATCTAAAAATAAAACATCCATTTGGTCGTAATAAAGTCAAGATGACACATTAATTCATCACAAATGTATTTTGGGCATCAAGAGGAAACGGACGGAATCGTATGATCAACTACTTTTGAATGTCTGATGCAGGAAATTGCATCAAAGCTAAGTACATCCTGGAGCTTGTGTTAGTATTGCAAATAAAGCCGTTTTAACATAAATATAGCTTCTTATGATTTAGAAGTAAAATATATGGCTTGTTTGGAGGAACATCGATTTGTAGCGTCGAAAGATTTTTATAACAATACGGCTGTATTCACCGAGGGTTAAGCAGAACTGTAAGTATAGTACACCCACATTTCGGTACCATGTAATGGGGGGGGGGGCTTAGCTCAATTGGGCACAAATCCAGACTTGAACTACTACTGAGAATTTCCAAATTGAAAAATCCAAAAACACTTTGCCCAATCCGGAAATCGAACCCAGAACCTCATGTTTAGCAGTAGTTCTTACGACCCTAGACCAACTAGGCAGTCACTAGATGAAAGATCTTATTTTAGGCCAAAATCACAAACAAATACTTCTCAACTCAGAAAAGCAAGAAATGGTCTAAAAAAACAGACCATTTGGTCTTAGATGTTTACATCATCATTAGACGCAAATATGTAGATTTGTTTGTCATCGATGATATCATAAAAAAGACCTTTATAATAGAGCCCTACTTATGGGCCATTTAAGATCAAACTCTACTAACATGAATCATAACTAAAATTCGAACTCAAACTGAGAGCATTCGCGGACTCGGGTCTCTTCTCTTCGAGAGGGAGTGGGCCGTAATCCACCACGCGGGCCCAGTGCGGGCTGGTAAATGTCATGTCTTCGGATTTTTTGGTTCTAGGACATGCCGATGCATACCTACATGCCGGTTTCCTCACGATGTTTCACCGTTTTGAGAGCAGTAGTGATGAAATTATTTGCACAAAGTGAAACGCAAACTCAAAGCATTTATTTCAAATTATCCAATTACTGGCACTTTTGAATTGTCAAGGAGTAGTTCAGTCAGAAAGATGAAGCTAGTTGCCGATTCCAAGGCGTATTAAGTTCCTATACAGGTTGAAATTGAAAACATGCGACAACCGAGATTGTACTCATCATTATGAACAACTTTTACTAAGGGACCAAAGCTGCAATCGCGAAAAAAAAAAATCAGCTGTTCCCTACATTTTGACGAGTTATGCGAACATTAAATGTAGGGAACAGATGATTTTTTTGCGCGTTTTCAGGTTTTGGTCCCATAGTAAAAGTTGTTCATAATGATGAGTACAATCTCCCATTGCGATTTGTCGCATGTTTTCAATTTCACCCTGTATATCGACCGTAGCAATTAACATTTTCGGATCTACATAATCGCAAAAATGTAGATCCGACAATGTTAATTGCTACGGCCGATATGTAGAACAACGGGCAAGAAACTCCAAAGAAACTTGGCAAGAATATAAATAAATTGTTACAAAACTGCAATATTACGACAATTGCCTGCCAGCAATAACTATTTGCTAAACCTAGGAAATCAAGCCGAGAACTTACGAAGCCATAGTAACCGCAGCTATGCCAATGAGACCAATGAAGTGGTTCCTAAAGAGATTAGTCACTTACTGCAGTACCAACTTAACAAATATAAAGTACGGCAGTCATGCTGAATTAGCAGAGAGCACTGTAACAGATTTTAACCTCGTACTCTATGAATCATCATTATTACATTACTAGCTTCTGCCCGCGACTTTGTCCGCGTGAAATTGCTTGTTCCCCATTCCCATCCCGTCGCATCGCATCGCCTGCCCGCGATATTACTTGATTTTCGCTAAGCGTTCTTTTTGCTCGGCTCTTGAGTGCTCTAGCGTGACGTTAAATAGCTTAAAGCCTTAAAAATTGGGCTATCAAATACAAAAATAATTTTTCAAACAGCACATCAAGTAAACTGCACTTTATTTTGTAGGAATTAAAGTTACTTTTCCATAAACTCATATTTATGGCAAATAAGTCGCGAATGAAGATTATGTCTTCTACGTATCGCCCGATTTGCCTTGACTTATTACTGAAGTCCTAATTCTCTTATACCTTTCTGGATTCTGCAAGTGAATGGCTATGAGCTTCCTTATAGCGCTAGTAAAAACTGTGCGGTCACCTATTCGTTTCCCCTCCAATTATGAAGTCATTGACATTATCGTTCACGGTACCACTTTATTCTGAGGCTCGTATTATGCGGAGAATGATTGTATTTGGTCGTTCAATACTTGCCTTCCACTTTTTTTGAGCTCGTAAATCATCGACTGTTAAAATTGTTACAATAATAGACATTCTGCTAGTTGTCTTTGACCTCCATAGTGTATTAATGGCGAAAGCGTCATGGTAGCCCGCGAAATTCAGTTATTCTAACGTTTTTTGCAATTTGCGGGTCAGTATCAGGTTGTATATTGATCTAAATATTATGTTGAGGTTCTATTTTTTATAGAATTATAATAATAAAATCATCAATACAACTCTCTTTAACTTCATATCCTATTGAATGACTATTTCATGAAATCATCTCATTTGAGGCGACTACTAACTAAGGAATTGTACTGCTGCACCATAATTGCCTAACACACTGTCAAACTCAATCTGAATCATTACGAAGGATATTGATAATCCATTGCTTCGTATGTTCAAAAAATTTGTCTACTCAACGACGATATCACGCAATGAATGTTGTTGAACTGTCAAAATCAAAGCCATTGCTATTGATAGTGTATTACGCAATTACCCCGCTGATTCCAATGATTATAATTCTGTAAACGTATTTGTTACAGTCGCGAATATGCTAATTGCAAAAAACGTAAGTAAATTTGAATTTTGCGGGCTACTTTTTTTTTTTTAATCCCTGATCCCACTCACATTTAAAAATAATAAACTCTTAGTCCATACCTACCCACAATTTCGCAATAACGCGGAAACTGTTCAATAACTAGCTTATTTGGCAGAATTGTGTCCATGACACAAGAGTCTGACTCATCACTTGTAAGACCTTTTTGTTTGAAGAATTGGCATTATCAGTATCGGTGAATTTAGCTGTGTGACCGAATAATGGAAGATTCAATCCTTTATTAGAATTTGAAAGTAAACACAGTTTTATAATAACATTATTTTGTGCTTCGGTCATTCTTGTAAAAATATTTGTTTTAGATGATTTTGTATTGTTTGCTGATTCGTCAGTGGAATGGCTAAAGTTAAAGTCATACATGATACAGGAGCTTGGTGACATGCTTGGTGAATAACATATCCCACAAAAACATTTCATGTTAAATGTTACCAAGTCGAGACCATGTAGCTCGCACTGTCAAAAAGTAATCAGATCTCATGTAGAGCCAAGCTTCTAACTCTACACGCCCTAACTCTACAAGGCCTAACTTCGCAAACTACACCTTAGTCAAAATATATGGCTTGGCCGTTTCGTTACTACAAGAACCATTCTATAACAGTATGAGAGTTTTTCACCTTACGCTCATGTGAATGTAGCGAAATGGCCAAGCCATATATTTTCATATAGTCTGACAGATTTTTTTATGGAAGAACTCAAAAATTCAAAATTATTCTTTGGATAAAATTATCTGGCATTGGAAAAACCAGCCCTCAAATTGGTATAATCCTCTGTTTTTGTTTCGCTGATCTGTTGGCGTTTTGATGTTTGTTACTCTTTCACGCAAAAACTACTAAACGGATTTGGATGAAATTTGGCACACAGATAGTTTATAAACAGCATTAAAACACAGAATACTTTTTATCCCGATATTCCTATAGGATCGAAACGTATACGTGTGAAACCGCGGGGCGCTGCTAGTTTCAAAAGATATTGTTTACTATAGGTACACGTCTGCCTAACCCTTTGGGAATCCACGCGAGATACAATGTCTTTTTAACTGTTTCTTTAATTTAATTACGGTTTTCAACTGGTTAAACCCTCTTTTGCACAACTTTTGTAGCCTCCAACCACCATCAAACGTCTTACAATTTTAAAATATTTGGAGCTCTCACAAACCACACCAATAAGGCTTGTAAACCAAGACAAGTTATTATAAAACATGTCACGAGTGTTCAAGTTAATAAAAGGAATCGTATGGACACTACCGACGGATCGCGAGGTGCCTCCAAGGTCAAACTACCTGCCCAGATAAAAATATAACGTGGATCCTTTATTGGAACGATGATAAAGACATTTTGGTGAGATGTTGATGTAAATTGTGATGGTAAAATTTTGATTGGTGGCAAATAGAAAAAGAAACTATACAGTGTGGCAGGTGGTAGGGTCAGTGACATGCAAACTGATTCCAGAACCCTAGACTAGAAACTTTTCGTCGGTCAAAATGTATGGAAAAGCAATTTTTAGGATTCCGTACCTCAAAAGGAAAAACGGAACCCTTATAAGATCACTTCGTTGTCTGTCTGTCCGTCAGGCAAGACCCTTGTTCTCAGGAACTCGTGGAGTTATCAAGTTAAAATTAATATCAAGTATTCAAGGGCTGCAATTCCTTGAAGCAGTGAAAAAATCAAACTTCTAAGTCTACGCAATCAAAAGATACGGGCGTTTATGTTCCGGAGTCAAAAACTTATAGGGTACTTCCCGTTGACGTAGAATCATGAAATTTTGCAAGAAGCAATGTCATATACCACAAGTAAAGGAAAAAATCCGAAAACTGTAAATTTGTAGTTACATTCCAAAAAAAAAAATCCCGTGATAATCTAATTACATATCTACGGAACCCTCGGTGCGCGAGTCCGGTTCGCAAATGACCGCTTTTTTTAAAATAACCCACGAAATGTTTCAGAATCGTATTGCTAGTTAGACGCTTCCCAGCTTACTCTCTTATTAATACGTAGGTACTTGCAATAAAGTCTGCAAGTGAAAATAAAAATACTATCTCATTCGGTTGCGAAAAAAAAATAATAAAGAAAATGTTGCAAAACTCTGGTTATGATGACTCGAAACAATTATACCTGACACTGAATCAAACGACGCACAATTGGAACAAATACGCACACACACACACACACATTACACATACCAAATTACCAAAGGGGCAATTCTCGTAATTTTAAGAACGTTTACAGTCTGATCGTCGCTAAGACACAGAATACTTAATAGTAGCTAAAATGAGATCGCGATTGGATTTTGAACATTTTCAATTACGGAAATTGGCCTTCAGCTAAACAAATCGACATTAAAATCACCTCTCTAGACTCTGGAATTCGTACCCCGAGCCCCCAGAATACAGACTATCTAGTTTGGGACTAACTGGTAATTAATACTTTGTCACGATCACTAACATTTTAAAGGCGAAAGTTTGTGTTTGTTACTTCACGCACAAACGGCTAGACCAATTTTGATAAAATTTGTTAAGGAGGTAGCTAGCAGGATACTTTTTATACCGATATTCTTACGCGATCGAAACTTATGCGGATGAAACTGCGGGGCGCTGCTAGTTATTTCTTAAATCTGTACAATTCGCTTTTTGCTTCAATAATGTGTTATCTTGAAAATTTAAAGAGTGATATCGTCGTGAATATGTCACGTTTTCGCTGAAATTTGAGAGCGCCTTCCTCTGACTCATAGATTCGCTATTACACCCACAAAAGAAACCACGTTTTTTGGAAAAATAAAATCGGTCATGGCGGTTTCAACTATTAAATTTATAAAAATGAATTGTCGGGTTGATGAATTGGTTATTACGTTATTGACGCAAAGAGGCGAAATGTATTCTACAAAATAATACTTTTACTTACGCCGGCTTTTTGCAATAACCTATAAAAATACAGTAAGACTTGAAACGTTTTTAACACAGTTCTAATCAATTTCCTTATATAATCCTTACTATAAATCTAACGAGTAATAACTTGGTCATGAACATAATTTCCTTGTACGACTCGCAATGAAAAAGGTCATGCAATGATAAATGATGCCATAAATATAACATGTATGTTAAACTTCAGCCATTCATGTGGTTGTAAATGAAATGGAAGCAGAAGTTTCACTCTACGCAATAGTTAACTACCCTCTCAGACGCCAAGACGCGCCTGACATAACCAAACTTAGATATTTGCACAATACAGAGCTAATGGATTCTGTACCCTAATTATTTATTTATTTATATATACTTTATTGTACACCAGAAAATACATAACAAAAAAATCAATTATTACTACATAACATACAATGGGTGGCCTTATCGCCAATTACCACAATCTGAATCATTTTGAAGGATATTATTGCTAATCTATTCCTTATACAGGGTTATTGGAAAAACATTAATAACCTCTTAAGAGGTCATTGTACTCATCATTATGAACAACTTTTACTATAGGACCAAACCTGAAATCGCAAAAAAAAATCAGCTGTTCCCTAATATTCGCATAACTCGTCAAAATGTAGGGAGCAGCAAATTTTTTTTTTTGCGATTTCAGGTTTGGTCCCATAGTAAAAGTTGTGCCTAATGATGAGTACAATGACCTCTCAAGAGGTTGTTAATGTTTTTCCAATAACTCTGTATATTCGATAAATTTGTCTGCTCAATAACGTAAATAACGCAACGAATGTTGTTGGAACTGTTAGTGTGTTACGCCATTGCCCCGCAGGCTTCTCTCTTAATCAATTCAAAGGTTGTCTTTAAAAGATCGCTTTTAGCGATAAGACCATCCTATGTAAAATTCCTACATTCATATCTGTCAATTTTGTGGTGATGTACAAATAATAAATAGTTTTATATTCTACTAGCTGACCCCGCAAACGTCGTTTTGCAAAAAAAAAATAGGGGTATGAAAAATAGATGTTGGCCGATTCTCGGACCTACCCGATATGCACACAAAATTTCATACAAATCGGTCCAGCCGCTAGCTGACCCCGCAAACGTCGTTTTGCAAAAAAAAAAAAAAAATAGATAGTAGGCAATTCTCAGACCTACCCGATATCCACACAAAATTTCATACAAATCGGTCTAGCCATTTCGGAGGAGTATGGTAACTAACACTGTGACACGAGAATTGTATATAAGATTATATTTTGAGTCGACAATAGAGTAGGTGAAACGAAAGGTTAGCATGTATTTTGCACGTAATAAAATAGTAGCAGAAAATGTTTATCAGTTGTTTCTGGGCCTAATAAGGAATTATGAAGGAGATGGTACCAAATAAGAAAGTCCCCAGAATTCCCCCTGCTTTAATAATGTAAAACCATAATAATATTCATAAAAGGCCCTTCGGATTCATTTGAATACCATTAACCAATAAAAACACGTTATGGCTGTCTTCCCAACGCTGACCCTCGTTTATGTGCAGGATGTTTTTTATATGCCAGTGAATTATTTTATAATTCTAGAATGAACTGAACAGAAGATGGGTTGTCTGGGTACAGAAAGAAAATGATTTTTTATTTTAAAAAAGTGTCCATAGAGTTTCTTGTCCGTTCTTCTCAACAGGTGCCTACAACGCTTTGGAATGGGCAACTAGCTTCATCTTTCTGAATGACCGACTCCTTGACAATTCAAAAGTGCCTGTAATTGGTTTAATTGGAAATGCTTTGAGTTTGATTAAATTTGGTTAGACTAGTATTTTGCGGAGATGGCACTAATGTTTTTTTAAACAGCCCGTATTTTTATGGTACAGTTTAATATTGTAATTGACCTATTTACAGAATGAACCTTCTCCGTGTTACCTTTGTAATGCAGCCGCAGACATATAAATAATTTTAGACATTTTAATTGCTCTTATTACAGCTAATTGCAATACTTTTACTATTTTTCATTCCATCCCTTTAGTGGATGTGTGGAGGTCCATATGAGGTCTAATTAGTATTTAAATTGAAACAGTGGACACGCGATCGTCTCACATAACTAAAGAGACTAGAGGTAATCGTTTGTATTTCTACGACGACTTTTAATAGGATTGACATTAAGCTTAGCGGTGGCTTATGCGTGAGTCCCATAGATTTTTAACCGACTTCAAAAAAGGAGGAGGTTCTCAATATAAAGACGGATTTGCAAAATTCTTTTTTTTTTTTTTTGAAAGAGGTTTATTCCGAAATGGTCCCATAAAATTTTTATCAACTTTGCTTGGGTAGTTTTTGAGTTAGCTTCAATAATAGGATTTTTTTCACTTAGTTTATATTGATGTTTTAATAGTTTCCTGTCATCGATATTTACATAGCAAGTAGTGTTAAGTATATGAATTTGTATGGGATAGGTACAATTAAAAAGTACAAACTTTTTTACAAAAAAAAAAAACAACCAACTTCCAAAAAAAAAAACACTACAAAGTGAAAAAAAGTCGGTGTCTTAAAACGAAAATGCGGAAACAACGACACCGACTTCCGAAATTAAAGTTATTTTTCACTTAGTGTTTTTTTTTGGAAGTCGGTTTGCTCGGCTGCTCAGGGCCCTAGCGTGATGTTAAATAGTTTAAACTTTAGGCTTTGAGCCTTAAAGCCTTCCTTAAGAGTTGGGCTATTAAATACAAAAGGATTTTTTTCTAATCGACTGGTCGTTCCAGAGATTACCCTTAAATAATCAGCCAAAGGACAGTGGTAGCTAAGTGGTAATTGCCGCGACTAGGTAGGTTGTAGGTCGTAGGTTCGAACTAGGGTTTGGGAATTCTTGACAATTTCATAGTCCTGGGACTTCGAGACTTTTAAGAATACAATTTGAATTGAGTTAATTTCTGGTAAAACGTATTAATAAAAATCGGTTCATTCATTTCGAAAAACAAGGGCATGAAAGATTGTATGAAATGCCGTACGGTGCGGGGTAAACGCTCTTAACATTATTTTAACATCTGTCTCTACACTTACGCAGCACATAATTTAACTCCTGCCTCCTTGTACATACCTATTGATCGTGATAGGTTAGTATTGCCTTTTCCAGTTCTTTGTTCTTTCAAATTTCGCGTTCGGTTGCTACATCTTACACTTCTTTGTATGTTTCAAGTTATTTGAAGTTGTATTCAAAAGGTATTATAAGGTATGTGGAATTCGTTTGACACGCCTATGTTCTTTGTGGAGGCCTTTGTTTTATTGTTTGTCTAGTAAGTCAACTCCATTCACTTCAATATTTATGTAGTCTCTGCATTCGCGATTTATTTGCCAAAAAAGTAAACAAATTATGAGTTAATAGAAAAATAACTTTAATTCCTACACAATAAAGTTCAGTTTAAGTTTTAACCAGTTTAACTTTAAACATTTTTATAATTTTTTCAATATTGCTAGTCACTCTGAAATCAACTTAATTTCCATTAAAATACAGTTGGTATTTGTTTAGCTTGAAATAACATCAATTTGAAACATTAGTTTGAATAGATGTAGATTATCATCATCATTCTCCCGCTTCCTTTTCTTTAGCCTATACTGTCTCAGTGCTGGGCAAATGCCTCCCCCAAATCTTTTCAGGAACTCTTTTCCCGCGCCACCTCAAACCAGACCTCGCGTTACGCATCCAGGTCTTGTCCTGCCCTTATCCCAATTTATTCGGGGTAGGCGAAACATGTCTTTTTCTTCTATTAGTCGCTATCTCGGTCCATCAGGTTAAGCTACGCTTGCCGCGGTCGATCCGTGGATGGGTGACCATCTTTACATACCGAGGCCCCTCCGTGCCTCGAAAAGCACGTTAAGCCGTTGGTCCCGACTGTAATTCGTGGATCTTTGACAGTCGTTACGGGTAGTCAGAAGCCCGAAAAATCTGACAACCAGTCTTGCCAAGGGGTATCGTATCACCCAGTAACTGGGTTGTGGAGGTCAGATAGGCAGTCGCTCCATGTAAAATACTGGTATTCAGCTGCATTCGGTTAGACTGGAAGCCGACCCCAACATAGTTGGGAAATGGCTAGACAGATGATGATGATGATGAGTCGCTATCTCGGTGTGTAATGATGACAGCTTATAATAGTTTACCCTCATTTCGCCTTTTATTTTTGAAGTTCCATGTAAATATATACATAAAAAATTTCAAAGTCCTGTTTTGACTGATAATCAAAGTATCAACGCACAGCCTAAACCGCTGGTCCTAGAGACATGAAATTTGGAGGGTGTGTTCTTTGTGAAGAGCACATATCCACTAAGAAAGAGTTTTTAAAAATTCCACCCCTAAGAGGGTGAATGGAGGGAGGGTGAAATTTCACGCGGACGAAGTCGTGGGCAGAAGTTAGTATTAAATAGAAGTTAAAAATAGCCTATTGGCCGAGCCAAGTGCTGCTTAAGAATTTTCTAACTGAAAAATCCTACCGGATATGGGTTCGAAACCGTGGCCCCCATGTACGTCAGCCGTGCCAACAATACGTCATGATTCTCTTTCGCTTATCATATTTAATATCGTCGGCAAGAAGTCTTTAAGTGACATATTCACTATTCTGAGATAAACGGTATTGTATTTCGAATTTGTTAGTGGTTATGTTGATTTGCCCATATCCTAAATAATATTTAGGATAATATGGGCTATTATAATTAGTGAGTTTTTGCATATTGTAGCATTCTACAATATGCAAAAACTCACCTTATTTTGTGTCAAAAGGAGTCCATTATAGATAAAAACGTATTTAGTGTTTTTTTTACAGTCAATGAGTTCTTGCAATAAGCCGACGATATATTTGGGGTCAACGCAACAAGTCAACTAGACCAAAAGTCAAGACAGTTAATTACTTGCACGAGTTAAATAAACGTTAACAGCTCAATATTCTCATCAAGACCAACCAACCGCTCTGGCATATTTAGCTAGTTTATAAGCTACGATAAATAATTTAAGTGGTCGTGTGAACTCGCGACCTTTCGCTAGTTTATAGACTGTGGTCTAGTCTAAATATAACAAGACTGATTCGCCCACGGCTTTGTACCTGTGCTGAGATATTCAGGTAACGATACTCGACAGGGCTCGATAGACGCTCACGCTTCTTTCAGGTAGCAAAGTTTGCCTAGATGTTTGAGGCTTGTTAATTTTCATTGTACAGAGTGAAACTAAATTATCGATATCTAATGACGATAAAACACAAAAAACCGGTCAAACGCGAGTCGGACTCGCGCACCGAGGGTTCCGTACAAAATACGTATGTAACTACAAATTTACGGTTTTCGGATTTTTCCCTTTACTTGTGCTACATGACCTTGCTTCTTGCCAATTTCATGATTCTAAGTCAGCGGGAAGTACCCTATACATTATGATTCCCTTGAGAGTGTCAAATTATACGTTTTTTGCGGCATAAACGGCCGTATCTTTTTTTTACTTTAACTTAGAAGTTTGGTTTTTTCACAGCTTCAAGAGACCGCAGACTTGAATAATTTCAACTCGATACCTTTACGCGTTCCTGAGATGAAGGGTCTTGACAGACAGACGGACGGACGGGCAACAAAGTGATCCTATAAGGCTTCCGTTTTTTCCTTTTGAGATACGGAACCCTAAAAAAGGGTATTTTATATCATTAGGCTGACCTGTATCTATCGTAAGCATAATCAGTCTATAATGTTCCCAGTGCTGGGACAGACCTCCTCTCTGTGAGCGGACACACGGCTACACATCAAGTTATACATTTCCAGTTTTAACTGACCTCGCATTATACATGGTTAGTTTTCAAAGACCAGCCAAATTTAAGGATGTGGTACAGACCATCAAACTGAACAACTTTCTCCATGGGACCAATATCGTGAATAATTTATCAACTGTCCCATAGAAAACTTCAATACCTACTCGACCTAAACGTATGAGACGGCTGAATTTTTATTCGCGATTACGAAAGTTGTTCAGTTTTATGGTCAGTACCTTTAAATTTGACTGGTCTTTGAAAACTAACCCTGTATACAGGGTTATTTGAAAAACACCAGCAACCTCTTAAGAGATCATTGTACTCATCATTATGAACAACTTTTACTGTGGGACAAAATCAGCTGATTTTTTTCGTTCGTATAATTACGAACATAAATGTAGGGAACAGCTGATTTTTTTTCCGCGATTTCAGGTTTGGTCCCATAGTAAAAGTTGTTCATAATGATGAGTACACCTATTATTACCTCTTAAGAGGTTGCTGGTGTTTTACAAATAACCCTGTATAGGTTTTTCGTACAATGAGAAGCTTGTACTGGTTATGTATAGCTTGATGTGTAGTCTTGTGTGCCTATCATATTCTAACCAAATATATTTCTTTCTTTATAACATAACCATGTTACATCGTAAAATGCACCATCTGCGTTGTTCTCCAATATATCGATTATCGATGCGACATTACTTCATGCCGATATTCACGGCAGCACCACAGACTTCATCCCGCGATATACTGATATATTACTTGTATTATTGTTACTGGATATTGTTTCTATTTTTGTATGTTTTCTACGATGGAAGTATTTTAAATAATAATAAAAATTCATTTAATTCAGACTATTTAAATGTCCATATTTTGTTAGTATTGCATTATCTTAACACTAGGTTAGTCATGAGGAGATCAAAAAATGATGAATTTAAGTGTGTAACATAAAAAATCGAAAACAAATGATTGAATTTGAATTAAAATTATATCTAAATAAATAATTGAAAATAAATTGATAAAATAAAATAAGTTAATAGGTAAGTTAAATTACCTTGAAATAAATAATTTAAAATTAAAATTGAAATAAATAATTTAAAATGTACCCAAATTGAAATAAATTATTTAAAATTTTAAATAAAACCTCTTTAAATAGGTTGCTTTGTCAGAATTTCTCGTAACTTCAAAACTAGTTCATCTCATGCAGTATCTGGCGGCGAGTGTTATAAAGTTATATAAGTTTTGATTGAAAATTCAAAGATAAGTCGCCTTTAACACGTTTTAATTTAAAATAAATTAACATATCACCTAAAATCCCCAAAGGGTTGGGCAGAGGTGATTAACTCCCATGTTGTTGATTGGTGAATATGCCTCAGAATTACTCCTGCGTAATAAATTGTTAAGTAATTTTGGGATGTCTTCATGCTACTAAAAAGAGCATCTTTTGATGCTGAACCACAGGGAAATTCTCTTAATTTTAAGAACGTTCACAGTCTGATCTCAATCTGTAAAAAATACCTCTAATTTTCCCTACATTTTTACCAAGTTTTTGACATTAATTGTCACTGAGATAAAATTGCGACTAGATTTTGAACTTTTTTAATGACAGGAATTGGTCATCAGATGATTGATTTGAACTTATATTAACGAAAAGTGTTGAAAACTATGATAATTCACGTATTAATACAGCAAAGTGAAGTAAATCATATTCGAAGCTAAAGATTCTTCCTATGGCAGTTTTTAGTATGTGGTGAGCTATGCACTAATCCTTTGTATGTAACTTATAAAGGATAACCTCTGCCCGCGTTTCGTCCCCCCGACACACAGCGTCGCATTGCATCGCCTGCCCACACTATTATTTCGTTTTCGGTTAGCTTTTCTTTTTGCTTGGCTCTGGGGGTCCTAGCTTGATATTAATAGCCTATATATATATAGCCTTCCTTAAGAATTCGGATATCAAATGCAAAAAGATTATTTCAAATCCGACTGGTACTTAGTTCTAGAGATTAGCGCGTTCAAAAAAACTCTTTAGCTTTATTATTAACTAGCTGCGCCCCGCGGTGTCACCCGCTCAAATGTCGATCCCGTGGAAATATCGGGATAAAAAGTAGCCTATATTAATCCAGGGTGTTAGCTATCTATCTCCATAATTTTTTTATCAAAATTGGTCCAGCCGTTTGAGCGTGAAGAAGAGACAAACACCCACATACACACACACAAACTTTCGCCTTTATAATATTAGTGTGATAAGTATATAGATATAGATAGATTTAACGAACAGTATAGAAAACAATGATAATTTATGCATTACTAGCTGTTGCCGGTGACTTCGTCTGCGATCCAGGATGAAAAGTAGCCTATGTTCTTCTCCAGGTCATGGCCTGCCCACGTGCCGAATTTCATGCAAATCCGTTCAGCCGTTTTAGCGTGAAAGCGTAACAAACAAATTTACTTTCGCATTTATAATATTAGTTAGGATTACAGCACAGTGCTGTTCGTGGCCAAAGATTCTTTCTACTGAATTTTTTAAATATGAAGAGTTATACACCGAACCATTGTAACTTATAAAGGATTTACAACAAAATGGGTCACTGAAATATTCGTAGCTGTATCGACAAGCTGTCAGTGTATGCCATTGCGCCATTCGGATGCAGTATTTGCTATGTTGCTACATTGTAGTACTGCGTTTATGTACTGTTCAATACATAATGTACTAACATTTTGTTAGTATCTGAAAAGGCTAGGAGGCCAACGTTCGAAGCGGATAGATCTAATCACTATGTCTAAAAGATAAATGTACAGTTGGTGATCATAAATACTACTCTCTGATTTGTCGCTACGGAATCGTTCGGCCCTTATCTTGTATTTTCAATAACAATCTGCTTTTTATTTCTTTTCAAATTACTTCATAATATATTCGAAAAATTTGTCTCCTCAACAACGTAACTAACGCAATGAATGTTGTGGAACTGTTAAAATGAAAGCCATTACTGTGTTACGCAATTACTGCATTGTACGGGGTTGCCTGCAATGTTCCCAGTTCTGGGTCCCAAGCCTCCTCATTGTGAGTGAGAGTAGGCCGTAATCCCGAATATTCCAGTCGCCCCCACATGGATTGCCACCAGGTGGCAATCGGGAATAAAATTCCCAGTCGCCACCGCCACCCGGTGGCAACAAATCACACTATCACAGTAATAAATAAAGGCGAAAGTTTTTAAGTGTGTGTGTGTATGTTTGCCTCTTCTTCACGCTCAAACGGCTGGACCAATTTTGATAACATTTTGTATGGAGGCAGCTGACACCCTGGATTAACATATAGGCTACTTTTTATCCCGATATTCCCACGGAATCGAAACTTATGCGGGTAAAACCGCGAGGCGCAGCTAGTTTACAATAATTACTACCTAAAAAAAGCTAATCATCAGTTTCAGTCACAGAATTTACATCAGGTTTTTATGATTAATAATAATAAGTGATCAAAAGCAACTACGGTGAAGAAAATTTTGTTTGTACGTTCCCTAATAATATCACTTATCTACTAATAAAACTACAATAAAAAAGTCTGACCGCCAACCCCCTCATCGCGGCCGTAAGACAGACTACGATGAGGGGGATCGGCTATCCACGCCGCAGTGTACAGCGATTTGAAGTGGGGGCAATAACTTTCCAGTCGCCACCCGGTGGCAACTAGGTATTTCCGATTGCCACCTGGGGGCAACTGGGAATTTTCGAGTAATCCAGCACGCGGGCCCAGTGCGGGTCTGTGGATGTCGCATGATTCTTTTTAAACTAATTTTAGTATCTCCTATCGGCTTACCTCACCGGCTTACCTCTAATAATATCATGGTTAAGGTTTCACTGAGTTGCTTAAGGCCATTTTGTTTACTTTGTCACTATTAAAAGGCAGCAAAGAGATTATATCAGAAGCAGCATTCTGTTTTCAGCTTCTATTAGGCTCGGACTGCCTTATGACCGTTCAAAACTTCGTAGTCGGGTGATATTTACCAACGCGAACTGGGTCCTTGTTGTTGTAACCCACTCCTTCTCTCAGAGATGGTCTGTGTACCAACAGTGAACGTTTACGATAGTTAAATGATGATAACAAGTCAGTCTGCCTAACATTTTCTCACCCATGTTGGGGTTGACTTCCAGTCTAACCGGGCTTGAGCTTCAGATTACCCGTAAAGACTGTCAAATATCTCGAATTGAAACTCGGGACCAACGGCTTAACGTGTTTTCCGTGCTTCACGGAGGAGTCTCGATATGTTCACCCATCCACGAACTGCCCGCGGCAAGCGAAACTTAACCTTCGATCAACTTGTGCGGCTGTTATTATTTAGCCAGGAAGCCCTCATGCTGATGACAAGTCTCATGGCATGTTCTGATCAAGCCTCTTAAGAGATATAGTAGGTATTAGTGACAGAAACACACATCGGAATATGCATATTTGCATACCACTTACAAAGTATGCACGTAGTTGTATTAAGTAGGTACCTTTATTGATAACAGGTAACAACCTACTTATAACAGCTTGTCTTTAAGATTGCCATAAGTATTCCAAGTTTTCCTCAATAATTCCTGGATTGTGGATTGATAAACAGCTGTTTTTCTTTCCTTCTCAGAATATTCAAACTGACGCGGTGTAAATGATTTAGATTCGTCATATCTATTTTTGTTTCGATGTATCTCCGGTCGATTCAGGAATTGTATGCGAGTGTATTGAGCTTAAGGGTATGGATATCCTTACATTACTCTGTTACTGTTAGCCTCTATCATCCCACTGCTGGGCAAAAGCAACCAGCCCCATGACTTCCACTCTTTCGATCCAGGGTCAAAGTGGACCACTGGTCGTTTGTTTTCTCCAGATTGTCCCGCCATCTTCTACGGGGTCTTCCGCGACGCTGTCTAGCGTGTCACGGCTCAACGTAGTGGTTATTTTGGCCCACAGCTCTTTTGGCATACGGCAGCCATGGCCAGCCCGATCCCACTTCAGCTTAGCGGCTTTTTGAGTAACGTCAGTTATCTGTGGTTTGGAGCGCACTATGGTATTGCGAATATGGTCTGTTAATTTGACACACCTATTATAAAAATGTTATCTATGTAGCCCCACCTTATATAGTGCAGACTGGTTATAATTGAGCGCGTGTTCCATTCGAACGTTCAAACAAATGGCGTATATTTTTATATGGTATTTTTAGCTGTGTCAGTGCTAGTCATAACGTGGTAATATAAAGTCTATATATCAATATAAACTAAAGAAATCTAATCGCTGTTTAAGGCTCTTCTTAGAGGCTCCACAGTACCATCTCTCATGCAATATTTTGCGGTTATCTCGTCCATTCCTGTTCTGAAGTAGCTTTGATATGTCTCAAGGATTCTATCAAATCCAAAGCAAAATCCCTCACATTTTGTGACTTACCTCGTATACCTCTGCTTACCTACTAAAACAAAAGACTAACAAATAAAACTATGTAAACAGAAATTGTCGCAGTGAAATGAAAGATTATTAAATCAATTCTCTGGCGGATTGGCAGGCATCCAGCTACGTTTGGCGCAAACCTTGCCAGAAGTGGACTGTTGTGCTATACAGTCGTGTGTGCTGACATGGATGTATCATAAGTAGGTTCTTGTAGGTTTGAAAGCTGGTAGAACTTGGTGCATTATGTCATAAATTGGGTGTAGGCAGAAACTAAACAGCACATGTCATTCCTATACTTAAGACGTACAGAAAAGCAGGGCAGCACTTTGCTTTCCTTTTTATGCAGCTTTTGATGCAAGTATATGTATAGCACTTAGCCTTTGTGCAAAAAAACGTCAATAAAGTCGTACCTAACCACTTCTTCATTTTGCGCTTTGAACGCTTAAACGGTAGCCAAAAAGCCATCGTAGGCCGTAAGCTTACGATGGCTTTTTGGCTAAAAGACTACCATTGTCCATAGTTTCCTATGTATTTATTCGAGGTTCAAGTGACCTTGCTACGAACATCGGAGTTTAACTGCGAAATTTTGGCGAAAAAGACGGATTTTCAGTTTTAAACTGTGTGTAACTTTGCATACATAGCCAATAGAGGCGAGGCAACTGCCTGACTCCCAGCCGACAATCGACTACGCGAGGTTATGTCAGAGGTGCGACTGCTATTAGTAGACAAAGGGACGGGGTGCGTCAGTGACGCGCACGGTAAACTGTTTGCCAAAGCACCAGCAAATATTTAACCTAATACTCAAAATCAGGGACTTGAAACGTTACTCAAAATATTAGTTACGCGTAGTTCCGGTACCGATAATTTGTAACGTTCCACCAGGATCGTAAAAAAAATAATTCCTTGACTATAACGATACTGGCAAACGGAACGAAATCCTAAACTGTTCATTAACAATATTATGTCTTTATTAGTATAACTTTAACGACACGCTAAGAAGAAGAAGTATAATGATATAATAACGTTATTGATTTCGATAGTCAACATACTTAATCGATATTTTTTGTAACGTTTATGTTTAGGTTTTAGTATCGTTACAAATGTTGGAACGTTATAGTATAACGTTAGAGGTAACGGAACAAAATTCATTTCGTTTTTAAGTCCCTGCTCAAAATAGCTTCTAACATCACGCCTGTAAGCCTCGAAGGATAGCAGAGGAGTAACACCCATATTTCGCCAGTTCTGTTTAACTCCCATGTAATAGGGGGCAAGCCTATTGCAATCAACCGGACAGGAATCCAAACTCAAGGGTCCTGTTGAGAAATTCCTGATGGAAAACCTGATAACACTTCCCATCAAAAATAATTTCTCCATAGGTACCTACTACCTTTTGGAACGGCCAACTAGCTTCATCATTCTGACTAACAGAATCCTTGACAATTCAAAAGTGTCTATAATTGGTTTAATTGAAATAAATGCTTGGAGTTTGAGTGAAGTGTGAATTGTATGGATGTTAGTAAAAGGAATAACGATTTAAAATCTTCTTGAATCTTCTCATAAAACTGTCCCCGTACAAATTGTTCAAACGACTTCTCATCATCGACCAGTTTCTGCGTAATCGAGTCATCGGAAATGGCCGAACAATACACTCATATTATAACAAGGAAGTCGACTGCGTGGAAAATATCTCCATTAGACTTGTTAAGTGTTACCACGTCATGTCGTGACGTTTTCTTTATTATATCCTTTATTTGTTCGTTTTTGTGCTCGGAAAGCGATTTTGATGATTTTGTTTCGGAATATTCACTTTCGGTGTAGACTGTACAGTGTACCAGTGGCGAAGGTACCATACAACTCGATTCCCGTCGGCTTCCCTTCGAAAATTCAGAACACAACCACTCTAGTCAATTCATCATTGATATTTTAATGAAACGTTTTATTGACTTTTTTACTTTTTTTTTTGCTCCGACTTACCTCTGTCATAAATTCACCCTTCGCCACTGCATTGTACTATAGATGACTGCTCCGTTAGTCTCGTGGTCGCAAGCGCGACTGCTGAGCTCACGGGGTCCTGCGTTCTATTCCCGGGTCGGGCAAAGTTTTATTGTTTTCCATAGCGGATTTCTTAGTAACAACCCGGAGTTTGGAAGTCGGCGGTGTGATACCCCCGTGCTTCGGAAACAACGTTAAGCCGTTCGTCTTGTGCCTGATCTCTATCTGGTCGTGTCGGATTGTCGTCCCATCGGACAATGAGAGTGAGGGAAGAGAGAGTACACCGGTGTCTGCACAGGCACTTGTACACTATAATATCTCCCGTGACGATGGCTAGACTCTGCTGAGATTGGCCAAATTGCTCGTTTCAAAATTGCACTATTTCAAATTTGGGTATTCAAGGAAATTCATTATGCTCGAAAGTACCTACAGATTTGCTCGATTTTACGACTCCTCGACCCACCTTTTCTTTAGGTCATCTGCCTCTTATGACGAAGAATTATTAAAGAAAACACGTGACGATCGTCAAACATTGATCTACTCTGCAGACATGTTAAAGAGTTCACAAGTTATGGCTTCCGCAGACAAGCGCAACGCGACTGTAGCAGAACAATTTCTTTGAAAGCTTCATGGAAATTTTTATGCCAAAATCGCGTCGCACCGTCGTGTCGAGCCTTTAACCATCCCACAGTTGTTTGTATTATTTTCGACACAGGTACAGAACATTACTGTATCCTATTGTTTCGTCTACCTCCGTATCTTTCCTCCTATTGTCTATAATTAAACTAGATTGTGACTGACATTCTGCAGACTTGAATATGCAAGGAATCTTTGAAGATGAAGACAGGCAAATTGCTTGAAGCAGCCATTTTTCAATTTATTGCGCTCTATCACTTGACCGGTGTCCTACTAACTGATACTTAGTTAGAACATGATTCATGCTCATGACATTATTTGACAATAGAGTAGGCTGACTAAAGCTATCTGTCTATAGTAATAATTGAGCTGAAGCGTTTGTTTGAACGCGCTAATCTATGGAACCACCAGACGGATTTGAAATAATGCTTTTTGCATTTGATAGCCCAATTCTTGAGGAAGGCTATGCCTATAGAAGGCTATTTAAAATCATGCTTGGACTAAAAGGCGCTGAGCTAAAACAAAAAAGTCGGAAGAACGCTAAGCTAAAGCGAATTAATAGCGACGACGCGGGGAGTTTTACAAAAATGTGGCTGTTATTTTAGTATAGGCATTGTGTATCTTACGACTTATATGCGAACGAAGTCGCGGTTGGAAATAATATAAGGATATAATATAAGAGCCAGTCCACACAGTCCAGCGCTGCCGTTCCGTTGTTTTACATACAAATAACCATAGTCTACACACAGTGCGCTGCGTCGTCGCAACGCATACACGACGAACAGCAGCCCAGGAGACGAAGCGGGAGGGGTGTAATTACCTGCGACTGCGTCCTAGCACCACTGCGTTGACGCAGCGCCCGTGTGGTCGGCAATGCGTTAAAATTCATGCGTTGCGACGACGCAACGCGCCGTGTGGACTGGAACTAAGTGGAGGCAACAGTACGGCAGTAAATTAAACTTCGTATAATAATGTTCCTACAAAAAAATCTGTCAAATATATCCAATAGTTTAGTCAATATAGCTAATCAAAAATCAGCAAAACCCTTAGTCGGCCTATCCCTGCGATTTAGATTGTTTGAAAAGACTTAATTTCTATGTTGTAACTGGGTTGTGGAGGTCTGATAGGCAGTCGCTCCATGTAAAATATTGATTTTCAGCTGCATCCGGTTAGATGGGAAGCCCCCAAAGTAGTTACGAAGAGGCTAGGCAGTTGAGAATTTATTCAATAATTTCTAATTAGTATTACCAATGTTTTCATTAATATTAACAGTTGTATTGTCGTCTCCACATTCTATAGGACCTTGCTTGAAATATCTTCCTATGTTGCAAGGTAGAATCTAAAATAGACTTGACTGGATCGACAACATTTGACGAATTCTATATTAATAGCTATACGGGGCAGGTTCAAGTTTGTGTACACGATTTCTTTCTGTTTTCTTAAAATTCATAGACTTCCATGAAATTTCGCAAACATTTGGACCTCATGAAAATTTTGACTCGCGCCTTTGTGAGTTTTACACATATGATACTTTTTATCTTGATATCCCCACGGAATCGAAACTTACGCGGGTGAAACCGCGGGGCACTGCTAGTAAAAATAACAGGTACAAATAACGTTTGAGAGTAATAAAATGAAAGAAAAAAAGCAGCTGACGCGCATCCCGCACGTCTATATTACAGTGATAAGTCTAAATATAGACATAAGCTTGTAAATACAGCAAAAGCATTACTCATAGCAAAAGTATCGTGACGGTAAAATGTCACACTTTTTAACACGCTTTTATTAACTTCACTTTCACTTTCACTAGCAATGTAATAAAATCTTAGAATTCAATTTTAACCTACTTCTAATTGTCGTATCGAAATTAAATTTTGCATATACATGTAGTTCGGATGACAAAACTAAAATTTCGCATCTTGGAGCTGATCTGATGATGGAGCCAGGAGGAGGATAATGGAAATCTTCAGTGCTTACTAGATATGAATTGTTTTGACGAGTCCAGTAGACTGCAGCTCTCATTAGCCAAGTGTGCCGAGTCAAGTGCAATTAAAACTCTTAAGCAAGTTAGTTTAATGTCAAATGACAATGAACAAAATGATTCCCATAGGTAATTATTTTATTATTGAACATCAGCGGATTAATTGTAACAAATTGCTAAGTACAAACTAGTCATCAACAACCGTCAGTCTTGGCTAGATCATGCCTTATATTTACTGAAGTGATTATAACTAATCCTAGTTTATGAGCGTATACATAAACAGCCGTAGGATGATCAAAGTTTTGTTTTGTCTAATTACTAGCTTCTGTTTCTGAAATTTCTTGTTTCTCCGTCGCATTGCATCGCCCGCCCGCACTATTACTTCGTTTCTGCTTGGCGTGCTTTCTGAAATTTTTCTTTTTTCTACACTCCAATGAACGTAGCGTGATGTTAAATACCTTATAACCTTCCTCAAGAATTGGGCTATAATTTTTCAAATCCGATTTGTAGTTCCAGAGATTAGCGCGTTCAAACAAACAAACAAGCTCTTCGGCTTTTTTATTAGTACCTATCTATACTAATTTATTTTTCTCATAACTCGTCTTTATATCAGTGCCCATTCAACATATATATTTGGGAACCTAAACATTCTGTAATCCAATCGGAATAAATACACACTACCTTAAGAATATGTTTGATTTACAAATTATTACATTTGTATGAACTACGCAATACTGCGCATGCTTCGCCGGCCCCTTAAGCATGGGCAATGGGATTGTCCGAAAGGGTTACCGCTACCCCGGAACATAAAGGGCTAAGGAAGGAACACGGGTGGGTTTTGTCAGTAAGAGTCTGGCACTCCCTTCTGTTCCACCCAGAGCGGGAGGGGTCATTTGATGATTTACCATCATCAAAAAAAAAAGCTTTAAGCATAATAAGAAACAAAATTCTATTTTACTCTCACATAGTATCGACTATGGATGTCAATCATGAGCATAATCCTCTCTTTTCACCTCCCAATCCCTACGCCCCTGTGCCAGCCTCATCCAGATTCTACCCGCGATGGTAACAATGTCATCCGCCCATCTCACCGCCGGACGACCGACATTTCATCTTCCAGTTCATGGACGCCACTCAGTCACTGCCCCTTACCTTTACATCAATGCGCCTTGCCAGGTGTGGAGCTAATAATTCAGTGCAATTGCTGTCCTTAGGACCAAGTAACTAAGAGTTTTGAATAGTGTTAAAAAACTTCTACAAGTACAGACGCCAGCACATCAAGCTATTCGAAACTGTCAAATTTTCCAACTTTGAACCTTATACTTCAGCGATAAAGTTGGAAATCTATTAAAGAAATTTGACAGATTGTAATAGCTTGATGTGCTGGCGTCTGTACATTATAGCAAGATACAAAAGTATAGCACAAGGTAGAAGCATAATCATATGCAAGCATGCGTCGAATACGCAAGCGTAACCGCGACATTTTCACTTCCTATCCACATATAGCTGTTTAATTATGCATTAGTTATCTATTACTTAATTAGAGACTCCTACTTGGTGACTGGAAAATCAAGAGATGCACTGTAAAGATTTGTTATTAAATTATTCTTTAGCAGTATACGTGTTTTTTTTTTATATCCCAAAACTCTAGGGAGTCATAGCACTCATCATTATGAACAACTTTTACTATGGGACCAAACATGAAATCGCGAAAAATAATCTAGTGTTCCCTACATTTATGGTCGCATAACTCGTCAAAATGTAAAAGTTGCTCATAATGATGAGTACAATGATCCCCTAGAGTTATGGGATATAAAAAAAAAAACACTATATTCTTGATAAATTATTTAGCAAAAATGAGATCGCTTCCTCATTGATCGGAGGGATACTCGAATTTGCTATGAAAACATCACGTTCATGCATGAGTTCTACAACGTGTAACGTTAAATGCTCAAAACCTGAAAATAGTTTGTTCATAATTGACTACTGAATTGATTTCAGTAATTTTTAATACTTATAGGTTTTTTTCAAAAATTATGTATTTTGCCATACTATCCGCCGATTAAGCCAAAGAAAATTAAGTCTTATTTTAAGGCCATAAGACTCAATTTTGCATTTTGGCTATGACGTATCATAGCTTTAAAATTTTGAATAAAAAACCACAATTTGAAATTATGAAATGCGCGACCCCTGGAGAAGCAGTTTATAAGAAAATTTCCTAAAATTTTCGCTTCTTGACCAGAAATTGTGCAAGAAAAAACTTTTGCACCATAAACGTCGACATCACCTAACTAAATCAAATGGCTAAGATGACAAAGCATTTATTCACAACAGACAATGTATTAGATTAAGAGCAGAGTAATGTTATATTATAAATCATACATGATTCTTACAATCTGAGATTGATTCGACCTTGCCTGGCCAAGAACACGAACATAATTGCTATTTCCTACCCGCTCTTTATGCATAATTTGAATAAAATCACGAACAATAAGATAATACTTACTGTAGAAACTGCACACAATATAACATTATAGAGGTAATGCTATAGTTGGCAGTAAGGGTTATGGCTTTAGTTTCCTAGATTGGTCAAACGGAGCGTTTTTTTATCGAATACAGAGCGTTTTTTTAAGTTCATCTCTCAGCCAACAATACCCACAAAATGATTGTAGCATATTGACGATTCACAACCGTTCTTTTGACCTTGAAACCGGATTTGCAAAATATGGTTTACAAGCTGCACTGTGCTGTGACCGTCAATCTATCTGTAGGCACAACAGTAAGCCTTTCTCTTAGTTAACTTTCACGATTTAGCGGGGGAAGTGTACCTAATAGTACAGTTAGTACGTCCTATCATTATCCTTCACATTTCGAAGTAAACGGGGCTCGTGGCTAAAGTAATAACAGTCGTACGGGTTGATTGATCAGTTTATTGTTACGCTTGATGCGGTCGGTCCGTGGATGGGTGACCAATTGACCATCTTTACTCCGCGTGCCTCGGAAAGCACGATAAGCCGTTGGTTCCTGCTTCATTCTTGGATCTTTGACAGTCGCTACGGGTCGTTAGAAGCCCGAAAGTTTGACAACCAGCTTTTCCCTGGCGGTATTGTCCCAGTAACTGGGTTGTGGCTTGTGGAGGACAGATAGGCAGTCGCTCCTTGTAGAATACTGGTTTTTGTCTGCATCCTGTTAGACTGGAAGCCGACCCCAACATAGTTGGGAAAAGACTAGGCAGATGAGATGATGATTTAGAAGTAAACGAAGCATCATCATTCTCCTGGCCTTATTTGTTTGGTGTATGTCGACGCAAAATTCTTCTTTCGTCATCTCGTAGCACAGTTAACGAAACTAATAATACTTATGCAGCCTGTTTTACGTCACCGTCAAAAAAATGCAAATACTATTCGAAGTCCCCACAGTGCGCAAGCGATCATTTTTTGTCACAATCCCTTCTTCCATCCCTCTCAAATTCAATGCTAACGAAAGAGATAACACACGAATGCAACTAAGGACATTGACTGTATGTTTTTTTTCACTCGGATTACGACGGGAGTGTTGAAGACCTTATTAGCGTTACATAAGGTTGTTAATAGGGAAGCAGTGGTCTCGGATATGCAGATTAGGTTTTTTTCTTCTAAAGGGCCTGTGCTGTTCCTTACACCTGGGCGATGCGGGTGTGCGTCCATTGTTATTTTAGGCGACACTCGCTCGTTCGGGATACAATAAACAGATTGATTGTGAATGTCGGATCCGATTGCGAATAAGTTTGCACAGGATACACTTTTGCATGAATTTTGATGAAGAAATTTCTGGATGAATATATGCGCTTTGATTATGTACCGGTTTAATTCAAAAGAAGATTATGGGCACGAAATGCCATTTCGTTTCAAACATTCCATTTGTATAACTGCACTGCAGGTAATGGGCGTTCTCGAATGCAATATTATTCAAATTCTCTCTGATTGCCAGCCCTATGTCTATCAAATAGATTGTTAGGACTTCTCTCCCGGTTGCTGTTATTGTCTCTGAGGCTAATAACCTCTATGGTTCTTTTATTTTCTATCTGCGAGCGGAGGAAGGAAACGAGAAACCACTTTCATTCCTACTCTCGTTTTTCATGCGATATAGAAATTTATATGATGTTTGTTCTAAAACAGTTTGGCCTTTTGGATAGTTTTACATTGAATAGTATTCTTACTAATCACATCTCACTGTCTTTAGAAACTAGGAGTTTTATTAAAAAGAGGATTTAGATTACACTTTCTTTCAATCATTATTTTATTTTATCTCTTTATAGAGGAAGATGATGTCCAATTAACATTGACTTTCTTTTCTCTATGAACCTTTTAAAAGAAATCAGTGAGCGACGAACATCCTACATCAAGTCGCCACAAACCTAACGAGGACGTTTCGTCTGTTCGTCCACCAACAAATAAAACTTACATAAATACATTCCATGTATAGTATAGTCCTCCATAGCATGGAATGACTTAAGTCTATATAAAAACTGATTAAACGTTACTTCGCTCGTACTTTGACTTAGACATGTTCCCGTCTCTACCTTGCATTTGTGGTTTGTCAGTTATGCGACAGTAACAGGAATAACGACTAGCTAAAGTATGTGCTAAGTAAAGTTTATAGATCTCGGTCTTAGTCCTTCATGCTCTTCCAGCCCTAGTCCCATATCAGTTGGGGTTGGCGCAACACGTTTTCTGCTTCCATTCCGTCACGTTATTATTCACTCCGTTCTCTTTCATATCATTCCTGGACCTTTAAACCTTAATCATGTTGAATTTTCCAGTCCATAAAAAGGCAAGATGTCCCGTGTGATCTCCAAAAAAATTATCAATGTGCTTACAGACATAGGCACGAATGAAAGTCATTCAATGACTTACAATATGAATCCACGATGCAGACCCGAAATGAAATATGACGGTCTGCTGTATTAGTCACTAGACTAGAAAAAGATCGATGTTTTGTGGGTGAGATGACGTCGAACAGTCGATGGAGTAAATTCGGCTAATGTGCCAAAGTGTTTGTTGATAAAACCATTATGTTTGTCATCATACTCGTATTAGCTAAATGCCGTTTACTAGTCTGCATTCAAGCCCGGTTGAAAACAATGGGTTCGCCGCCTATTACATGGGATTTACTGGTGAACTAAAACTAAAATATAGGTAAACTTCTGCCTAACAAAATCAAAAGTCATCTATTCAAATAGGCTGAGAATCAGCACTTTTTGAACATTGTAACTTATCAAGAAATATTGGCGTGATGATGTGTTATGTATTATGTCCCTCTGAAAGACCAAAAACGAACAGATTTGTTTTTGAAAAATTTTAGATCTCTAAAAAGAACCTAAATAAGGTTTGATGTTGAAATAAGTACATATTTTGAAAGACACAGCAGAAACAGAAAGTAACGTAACAGACGAAAAGATTGACTACAGAATAGGAGAACAAAATACTCCTATGGAAACAAAAATAAAAAATAATCTCAAAGCACAGAAACACGAAGTTAACGGTGATAAGAACAAGATAAATGTTACCGAAATGGACTTAAAACGCAGTTTCTAAATGTTAAGCATGGAAACTTTTCCGGCTAAGAAGGGTATCCCCCTTCTTGTTAACTTGTAACTTCCAAACAAACTCGTTTTTAAATACTTAGCTCGAAAAACGAAAGTTTTTTTTGCTTTTGGCTTCGGCGAAGCTCTTGCATAACTGTTTCTATTTTGGTCTGGCTTAACTCGAAGATTTTTTGAGGATCTAATGTCCTTGTCCAACACAAGCTTCTAGATATAAGTTCAGTTGTAGTAGAAGACAACCATAGGATGATTGAGAGGAATGTTTAACAATTCTGATCAAACAAAAATTACCAATCGATCTGCCTTGCCTTCTCCCTACTATGTTAGAGTCAGCTTTAAGTTTAACCGGATGCAGCTGAATACCAATATTTTACATGGTGCAACTGTCTATCCGACCTCCACAACCCAGTAACTGGGTAATACGATATCCCTTGGTTCTGACCAAATTGATGTATAGTTAACTTAGCCTATATTAGTCTCAACTTAGGCACAGTCCTAGATACCCATACTAAGAAGGCACATAGGTTAGGCAACAAGTAGAAAGTGGCCGACCAGTGCAGTATATTTTGATTCCGTTTTCCCATGGTAACGTGCGGTCTTGTCGTTTTGACGTGCTCTTGCGCAGGGCTGCCTGACCGAGTTTAAATGCCAGATAAGGTTAATTCCCTGTTTCAGGTCATTCAAAACCTGGGGCTTTCTACTGCCTTAATATTATCATCCATATATAATATATGGACGATATTATATTATGATCATGAGGGCACATTCAAGAATTCTCGGCCTTATCCCAATTTATTTATAGGGTGCTTGAGTGCCATAATAATAGCTTTATTGTTAAATCTTTTAGCCTACACAATCTTCTAGTTGAATTAAATACCATTCACTAAAATTGCGGTGTCTTTAGAAACTATCGCTTGATTTGATGAGTGGAAAGGTCATTGTTACATCATCACTTTTACTATTTGAGTACTGCTGGCTATTCATCAATTGCCTCGGTCAATAAAGGTGTTTTTAGCCTGTTTGTCTCGGTTGTGTTGTCGCTCTGTGAATTGGTGACCATCTTTACATACTGAGACCCCTCCGTACCTTGGAAAACACGTTAAACTGTTTGTCCCGGCTATCATTCATGGATCTTTAACAGTCGTTACGGTTATGTCGTCAGAAGCCCGAAAACCTGACAACCAGTCTTACCAAGGGGTATCGTATTACCCAGTAACTGGGTTGTTGAGGTCAGATAGGCAGTAGCTCCATGTAAAATACTGGTATTCAGCTGCATTCGGTTAGACTGGAAGCCGACTCCAACATAAATGGGAAAAGGTTAAAATTAAGATGTTGATGTCTTATTTCTGGACAAAGACTTCTCAATTAAACCCTAACAGTGTCTTGTCGTGATTATTTCTGCGTTCTCAATTCTTATGCTAATTATTAGAGTTAAAGGTTAAATCACGAGTTCTAGTTTATGTTACTGTTCTGTAAGCCCTAGTCGTGCCGATCAACTGTTATTTACTATGTGAACATGCAGATTGTGTGAGAATTGATAGGCGATTTTATTCAGCGCCACTTTCTTTTGTCCGTGTACATGTACGGAAGAATTTATAGCTAGATTGTGTTGTGCTGTTTTTGCTACATTTTTCGGCGAAGCGGTCGATTCTTTTCTTTAAATTTTTGATTCTTGTTAATGTTTTATCGTATCATTGATGCTTATGATCCCTTTCACGTTTGTTTGTGTGTATCTATCTAGATAAACTTCATCGCTTATGTATAAGGCTAGTCGTGTGCAGGAAATGCATATTTAGCAATCTCTATTTGTCTCTCTTTGCCTTGTACTATTTTACCATTTATAGAAGGATCGCTAATATCTTTCACGTTTGCACACTGTATTGTTTTTAATATTACAGGCTACTGAGGCTAGATTTCCTTACGCTATATTCTTTTAAAATACAAAGGCAGTATTGGAGATTTGACCACCCAATGACCTTCTCTTCTACATTTTCTTCTTTGTCTGTAAACTCTTACGCACGAATGCATGTCTCAATTAGGTACACAAATAAACTGATTACGTCGTCCACTGGTGAATGGAGTGTACCCACAGTCTACGGCTAGTCAATCAATAAACGTTGATGTGTCACCACTGATATAAGTCCGCTAGATGGCGTTACAGTACACGACACTCACAACACTGCTACTTTTAAAACAATTATGTCTGAGCCAAAACCGGTTCCCATGGAGGATGGAGGCACCCTTATAATAAGGGTCCATACACCCAGTAATAATGACGAAAGCTGCGTCAATCAATCTGCGGATGCACTCTAAATAATAAACTGACACAACTCCCAAAACCGGTTTTCCTAAATGCAACTCAAATTGAAACTGTTAGAGATGGTTTTTCAGTGTCATTTGATTTCGAATTAGGTCGTTTTGTTATCGTGTTTAAGTTTAGTGTATCAAGTGATAAAAAATGCACAGATGTGACTGGACCAGACTGTATTTGATTTTGAAAGTGTTTTTGTATTTTTGCGTGAATTGTCTGGGCAATTAATTTATACAGGGTGTAAAACTGGTAATATACAAAAAAAAAATCGTACCATAAAGAAACCTGATAATATGTATTTACTATAACCCGTTGAAGAGAACCAAGTCCCAGCTTCAATTTTTACGGCCGTTTTGTCTAGGCGTGCGCAAATCCTCAACGGTTGAGGATTTGCGCCTTTTATTATCAGCCATTTTATTACTGGAGTGTTCTATACATACATCATTTGTAGGATGCGGAGTTTTGTCTAAAACATAAACCTTTTATTCGGTATTGGGACAAATGGCCACACCATTTGCTTACTAAGTTCTAAACTGAAAGCACTACACAATTACAATTTAAAACTTCTCTTTCATGTCCAGTTCTCAATACATCTGTTGTACACGCGCCCTAAAACAAGCGTGGATTAATTCTACCCTTTATTGTACCCCTAACCACCCTAACTATATACTTAAATTAGGGGCGAAGTTGTCACCCCAGTATACTGGTCTATCCATCAAAATAATGTAGGTATAAAATGGGTCATATTATTCTGGTTGGGCGTCAGAAAGTGTAGGCTGTGCCGCTTTATCGGGTCCCAGAGAATTCGATCTCCAATGTTGAAATGCGTTCGCCATAAATACAATTGATAGATAGGCACAGAGGTGATGTCGTCTCGTCTATTGTTGGTATCCGTTTTCTGTAAAATGCGTCGTATTTGCATGCTTGTAAAGTTTAAATTAGAATAGTGGTTTTGACTGCATTAACTTCTTTAAAGAATTGCCATCGAATCATTTAAGAACCGAGGTAAGATGAACAGTTTTAATTATTCGCAATGATCTAAAGTTTTATTAAAAAAATAGTGATGAGTTCAAATAATCTACATTCAATGTCTTTACTACTGTAAACTGCCTTCATAATTTTCCAATACGTATAAAAAGTTCTTTCTTGTTGGATAACTCCAACAAGAAAGAATACTATAAGACATAGCGCCATCCTAGACAAAGAGTTCTTTGCACCTTTGCTCACACACATTCATACATAAACAGGAAAGCATACAAAACACTGAAAATGTTCACTTCAAGGGTCAGTAATATAAGAAACATTATAGTTCTACTTAAACGAACATTACTTTTCCTCGAACCGATCAAAACCCGACTCGGGGACACTAAAAGCTATACAGAATCATCCCAGGCAGGGCGTTACCCGAGTATTAATCTGCACACAAGTAAACATTACATCTCAAACCGAGTCGCCAAGAAGAAAGTATCTACACCTGTCCTTTTCGCACTTTCGTTGCTGACCGGTGTGCGAGAGGGACGGCAATCGAAGGGTCGGAATCAATACCATATGACAGGGGCCGGTGTTTTATTTTGTTGGAGACATCTTTGCGTGTGTAGCTATAGTGTTTTGCTTGTGTGAGTGGCTGGACCGCACTGTATCTAGGTAGGTAATGCTGGCTTTTCACATGTTAATTCTACGTTTTGGTATAGCGCTGGCGGTGGATACGGAGTAAGGGTTTTAGCAGCTCCCACTTTAGCATTAAGTTGAAATGTAAGTAAACTGTATAGGGTTTGAGTTAAACGAATTTCACGAGCCATTGTTTAGGTTAAGTAGTTTGTTGACTGAAGTACCACTAAAAGGATCAGTATTACCGATCCCGTCAGGGTAAAGATACGCATTCTTTTGTATGTTGATGACTTTATTGTTTTAGTTTATTCGAAATTACTCATAAACACTACGCGCCGTTCTTTGTTTTTACTCGTCCCATCTTTGGTCCAGTTTTGTCTTGCGGAATTTTGTTACCAATTTTCTTATGTTTGTATAGTTTAGGCGAACAAAACGGCACATCCAGTTACTAACTCTTGAAGATAGTTTTAATTCTAACCACTGGACAAAAGTTGTCAAATTAAAATTATGGTTATACTAGCGTCTGCCCGCAACATCGTCCGCGCATCGCATCGCCTGCCTGCAACTTCGTTTTCGCTTAGGAGCCGAGCTCCTAAGACTCGTAGCGTGATGTTAAATAGCCTTATTAGGTTTCCTCAAGAATTGGGCTACAAATGCAAAATGATTTACCAAATGCGACTGGTAGTGCCAGAGATTATTAGCGCGCTCAAACAAACAAACTCTTCATCTTTATTAATAGTATAGATTCATGTAATAAAAGGTAATTATAGGTAGTAAATAAACATGAGTCACGCGAAAATGACCTGAAAAGGTTTAAAAACAACTCCAAAGCAATCACAGTTTAGTCTAAAAAGCAGTTAATCAAAACCATCAATCACATAACGTTGCTACAACAAAAAATAAAGCAAAAAAAAAAACAATACAACAAAGCTTGTAAAAAGGAACATGCAAATTATAAATTCAGCTGCAAATAAAATGGTATATTATTACGAATCACAGCATTTGGTATAATTTGGCACCACTGGAATATAGGGGTAGCTCCCCTCGCGATGAAGTGATTTTATGGCCAACGTTTATGAACAGCGCTATTGTCCGGTTACGGTTAGATTTGGTGTCAACAAAATCGGTTGAATTCAGACTTTGATCTATTTTAAGTAGTTTATGGAGATTCGAAAATATTATCTAAACAAGAATGAAATTTTTTTTAACACCACTTGTGTAGAAAAATCGAACAAATCTCTCTGAAAGTTCCCAGAGAGATTTGTTTGATTATTCGAGATTAATTAATGCGTTAAATTGTCGTTTAACGCGTTAATTTTCATCCCTAAGCTTATTTGAGACATAACAGTTGAGTTCTCGTCAATGACAATAACAGACAAATAGTTGAATTTCTCCAGTTTCTTATCAATGACAATAAATACCATACTATAATATTACTTTTTATTGTATTGTAATAAAGTATAATATAAATCGTATTGTTTCTGGTGCGTCTATGCCGAAGATCTGAAAACAATTTTATTGCGACTAGCTACCGAAGATTTCTTCTGAAGTTTTTTTTCAAAAGTCTAGTGATAATTTTTGTCAAAATTGTGAAGGTCGGTGAGAGGTACATGGATCGCTTATGGTGAATCAATGTCAGTGTTGCCATAAGCCCTATATTTCAAACTATGTAGTTATTTGTATGTATAACTAGTGCACCGAACCCGGGTATTTCCCTAAGGTGAGAATATTCCCGGAAGCAACGTCGCATGTAAATGTTAGCCTGTTATTATGTAGGACACATGCCCGAGGACATTAGGGTTTTACGGGGTCTATAGCCCCGGGAAATAAATAGATCAATTTAATTAAGTATATTTGGAAACACGAAGAGCATTCGATCACCTACTAGAATAAAAAAAAAACAAGACCATAAATCATTAGCCTAGAGGAGACGTACGAAACTATGTTTGACCTGTTTCAAGTCTATATAAAAGTGCTTAGTGACTTTTAATATTTATAGACCATAAATAATTGGTAGGGTAGACCAAAGGGTATGCCACAAGGTTCCATACTAAGCCCTTTGTTCTTTGTAAACTTGTACTCTTTTTAGTCTTATGTTTACACCAATCGTTTCACCCTGATCAGGGAATACAGATAACAATAAACCTTTTAGCCTTTGCCTAACATCCGCGCAAGTCATAAAACCCAAGTGAACGAAGACTCGTACTTTGTAGTGGAAAGCCGATAGTCATAAACCGACGCTGCTCAGTAAGGTTTTAACGACTGTGCACTTCTAGCACCACAATAATTTGACGACGCACGGTTTATCTGAACTGAAGGGCTTGAGATTGATCTGAAGATAGTTAAAAAGTCGATACTACAATGGAGTATATGGGGATTTCATGAGCGTTTCTATTTTTCCACCATAGAAGATCGTTCTTGATTGAGCCGTAAATTAGAATACATACCTGGTACGAATTTAACTACTTAAATATCCATTTGCTCTATTTCTGTACCTATAAAACAAAATCGCTTTTCGTGTCTGTCTATGTTTGCGCTTAGCTCTTCTACACTCCACATTGAATTTTGATGTGGTTTTCATCATCATTTAGAGAATTTATTCCGGAAAGTTTATGTGTACAGTATATTTATATTTTATGTGGATATAGCACAGAAATCTCGATGTTTTGACATGTCGCCATTGCACCCGTGCGAAGCAGGGGCGGGTCGGTTGTAAGATATAACTAGACAGGCTTATTTCTATCTATCTCGTTTTGCGCAAACCTTTTTTGTCTTTCATACGTATAGAACAGTGTTTTGTTCCACCAATCTTCGCTTTGGTTTCTGGCCTATTGACACTGAATCTTCAAGTGATGAGAAAACAATTGGCAAGCCGTCAATTAAAAAATATCAAGTATGTAATGTTACTTTTCTGTATGTGCTATTAAGTGCGTTTAACTTATCATAATATTGCAAGTCATTTTCTAAAATAAGACCGTATATAAATGATGTTCAAAGAATTTTAGTAATGATTGAATGAATATGAACTAAATAATGGGCGATGGACGTGGTGTATTTTTTGTACATAACCATTGACCAACGATTATGTTGAGTCTACACTATTGAAGGTCCAAAATGTTAGGTGAGAAGAGAACTGTCCAATCAACCAGCTTCACCCAGTGAATAAATATCTATAACTAGCTTCTACCCGCGACTTCGTCCGCTTGAAATTTCTTGTTCCTCCGACCCACCACGTCGCATTGCATCGCCTGCCCGCGCTATGAGTTCGTTTTCGCGTTCTTTCTTACCTTTTTTCTTTTTGCTTGGCTCCTAAGAATCCTGGCGTGATGTTAAATAACCTTTAGCCTTCCTCAAAAAATGGGCTACCAGAGATTAGCACGTTCAAACAAAAAAAAACTCTTCAGCTTTATTTAGAGAAGATAATTATATTCTCTTTTGCTGCTGCTCCGTATACAATATAGCACTATGTCAATGTATTTCTAGCCTCACCTACTGTGATTCTGACCGTAGTCCCTTAATTACACTTGACACGTAAAGGATCGATACCGACAGTCCCCGGGACATCAGAAACGGTTGTGGTTTATTTACAGTCCAATAGGTTATTCGATACACGTTCAAAATGAATCTCTCGAATAGTTTTTACTGGTACTTCCTTTTCAGTCAAATGATCATAAGAAAGGATTTTATTTAAAGGCAGCAGATTAGTTATGTCTGTTTATTGTGTATTAGTTAATTCTTATGAATACTTCTGAAAAAGTCTTTTGGTAACTTCATGGAAAGTACTTTTTTATCTGGCTGGCCTGTTTTGAGAGCAAAACCAACATTTTATAATAATCCCACTCATCCTAACCATTTAAACATAAAATTGACGTGTTTTACTTCCAACGAAATCCTAGAGTTAGCTAGAAAGGGACTAAGTTATTCCACGGTGAAGGAGTGAGGGAGAGGGTAAACAAAGGGGAGGAAAACCCCAATAAGGGTGGTTGGCATTGTGAACGATAATTTCGCTGAATAGTAGCGAAGGTGATTTTATTAGGGTGATTCTGTGTGCGTTTAATTTTTGTATGTGATTTCGGACCCGTGTTTTGCTGTCGTGAATTATTGTTTCAATTTCGTGTTTTTGTGGTGTTTTCGGGTTATAATATTCCTGTCTGTATTAGCTTTAATATTTGAGGATTATCCAATTTAATTTTGTTATCATTTTAGCTTACTTGTTAGGCTAATGTAAATTTGTCTACAATCATCACCATTATCATCAGCTTACAGCAGTCCACTGCTAGACATAGGCCTCTCCAATTGCTTGTCATTTAGCTCGATCATCAGCTTACAGCAGTCTACTGCTAGACATAGGCCTCTCCAATTGCTTGTCATTTAGCTCGATTATCGGCTACTCTCAGACACCCTGCGAAGATCGTCTACAATAGTAAAGAGATTTATTTTACATCGCCCAATAAAAATAACCAAGAGTACAGTGTCAGCACTATAAATAAAAGCGATTTATTCGCTATATTGACACGTTCTTGCCCCAGTTACAATGAGAGCATTATTCGAACAATCACTCACTAAAAACACAAAGCTTGGAACTTGTACAATATCACAGCGCTCTTTCCAGAATAGTCTCAATTGAATGTATCAGTGTATAGTTTACTTTTGTCTTTTACTTACGGTTACGGGTTTATTATAATATTAGTCACATAATCAAATGTTAGGTTACTGAAGATTAGATTAGGTGTTACGTCAACACTTACGGTGTCTTGTCCTGCCATTTTTATCTTTATTTTTTCACAACTGGCCTGTTCTAGGTCATCAATCCATCTGACTAAACATATAGCTCACTACATTTGCTGATCCATGGTGTTCATTCATGGACTCTTCTGCCACAGCTTCTGCTTCAAATTTTATTGATCCTTCGATCATACCTAACCCTTCTATTCCCCAAAGTTATAATATAATATATCATAGATCGTGCGTGACATTGGTAATTTTCATTATCGCCTCTACAAATACAAGTTTCTTATCGATATATGTAGACAATGACTTATTTTTGTTTTTCCTTTGTTTCAGATCAAAAATATTGGATGCCCCACAATGTGCTAAGTGCCAAAGTGCCAGTGCTAGTGTAGTGTAGTGCAGTGACATGTTTTAGTGACCAACATGAGTGATGGAGTGACGAGGCAGGCGGGGCCCCGGCTCTGAATGATAGCTGCCGTTAAAGGTGAGACAATTTGGCTTTTTTTTATTATTTATAAGATCTGCAGGGACTGTTTAACAATCACCTGTAACTTATCTCATACAGATAATTCCATAATTCTCTTACTTTTCTTAATTTATCTGGTTTGATTTTTGTCCGGACACTGTGAAATAGGCTCTAGACCATCTCAATCGATGTTTAACTATAAAGAAGTTTATAATAGTCTTACAGACGCCTCAATGATTTTGATCTCGTGACTAATTTATAACCACAACTGGAGCGGGATGATGCTATCAGTCCTCACGGGTAGACAGAAGCCCGAAAGCCTGAATTTTTTTGCCCGAAAGACTTTGATTTGATTCATCTGGTTAGACTGGAAGTCGGCCCTAACATAAATGGGAATAGACTAGGCGGAAGATGAGTTGAGCTACAATACAGCATGAAAATTGAGTAGCATTTGGGAATACGGCTTTTGTTTATTAAGTCCCCGAAATTTTGAATTGTGGCGACAAAACGAATGTTAAATTATTTTATTTCTGTAAGTAGGTTTGTACAAACACTTTTTTTACATGTCAATCATAGTTTTAAAAATTAAATGTGGTTGGTGCTTCGTAAATTAAATTATCGATCTAAATCGATGATTTCATAAGATCACGTAAAGTTATCCTTCGCTTACTACCTTGGTGTGTCACTATCAATAGACAATGGCCGCTTTGCCACTTTTGGCTACATAGCATTATCAGCCTATAACGTCACTGCTAGGTCACAGGCTCACAGGCCTACACCCTAATTGCGTAACACATTATCAATCGGAATCTGAAAAATTTTGAAGCAAATTGCTAATCCATTGCTTCATAAGTTTAAAAATTTGTCTGTTCAACACGTAAAATAACGCAATGAATGTTGTAGAACTGTCAAAATGAAACCGATTCCGATTGATAATGGGTTACGCAATTGCCCTGCTGTTCTCTGTGAGAGTGGGTCGTGATCCACCACGCGGGCCCAGTGCTAGTTGGGCTATATTTACAATCATCATCATCATTTTCTTGCCCTTAACCCAATGTATTTGGTGTCGACACAGCATATTATATTTTTCTTCGATACTTCTCTATTAGTCGTCATTTTGGTAGTCACCCACTTTCTATAAAGATATCATCTTTCACACAGTGAATATATTGAGGGGAAAATGTAAAACCTTGAAATACGGAAGACCAAACTTAGAAATCTTTAAACTTCTCTTAAAATTACCAATTAATTGATCAGTGCAGACAGCTAAATAGGAGCTAATTTATAAATTGTAATAACATGGATCCAAAAAACGTTTCCTACCGGTTGTTAAAAGGCACTAAAATGACTCATTTCCCTCATTCTACATTACGTAAATATTCTACAGTCAACTGCATATCTATGGTATCAATTTGACTATCACAGCGCGTTAATTCCGTAGCAGTAAGAACGGTTTTCGTAGTTCAAGTGTTACTTTATCGTGCGTTTGACTGTATTAAGGATGTAACCAGTACAGCTTTTTTTGTATTCCTAGAAATAGAGGATATGACTTCATATTCTAAATGGCAATGTGTTCGTATTTACTTATCCTATCACGAATCACAATCTTATTACAACATTCTTTTGACGATCGAGCCAATTTTTGTAATAAGAACGTCAAACTGACAACTCAGTCCGGTAATAATTTGTCAGCTTTGTATTAAGAACTGTCCGTATACGGAAATGGAATCCTTAGTTCACAATTCAAATGTGACATCCATGGCTTGATGGTTTAAACTTGGGTCTGAAAATAAATCTTATTTTGTAATAAGACGTCAGAGTCTTTGCTGTTTGTTGGCTTCTCCTAAAATGGAATCCTTTGGATGCTGGCGGCATAGGAACGATCATTGTGGAGATGCTTGTGGAGGCCTATATCCTGCTTTGGACGTATTTTCGGATGACGATGGCTAAGACGTAGCTTGATACTTGAAAAATTACATGTGAAGTCTGAAACGTAATTTCTCAGGTGGGGCAAGTTGCTTGGCCCACTGGGCTTCTCTTTGGTTGTGCTAACCCCCACACTCCTGTGCTACAGCCTCATCCAGATTTTACCCGCGACGGCAACAATTTTATCTGTCATTTCTGACTTACTATTTCAATCTTCCTAGCGTTTTACCAACTCTGTTGGTTTAGGCTTCAGTCTAACCGGATGCACCGTAATACCAGTCTTACATGGAGCGACTGCAGCCCAGGGCCATCCAAAAGCGCGTTGGATTTTTTTTTGTGGATGGGAAATCATCAAATAATGACCCCTCCCGCTCAGGATGGAGCAGAAGGGAGTGTCAGACTCTGACTGACTAAAACCCACCCGTGTACCTTCCTTAGCCCTTTATGTTCCGGGGCAACGGTAACCCTTTCGGACAATCCCGCTGCCCAAAGCGCGTTGGGATGACGATATCACCAAAGTCGCGGGACCTGGATGTGAGACGCACAGAACAGGGAAGTATGGCAGAAGAAAGGGGAGGCTTATTACCCAGCAGTGGGTGATTCCGGGCTGAAATGATGATGATGACTGACTATCTGACCTCCACAACCCAGTTACAGGGTAACATGATATCCTTTGGTAAGACTGGTTCAGACTTACTATTTCATATTCAAAATACCACATTCGACGTTTCTTATCCTTATGTAAGACGCCAGTACATTAAGCTACCCGACCCCGTCAAATTTTCCCAATCAACCTTGAACCTAATGCTTTAGCGATAAAGTTGAAAATCTATTAAATAAATTTGACAGATTGTAGTAGCTTGATGTGCTGGCGTCTGTACACACATACTCACGCACTTACATAGTATGTAAATACACGTAATTCTACACACCTCTTATCAAAATATTGATTTAACGACAATTCGTGTGTTGCTAACTTGCGATATAATCGAAAATCTTACAAAACCACAGCGTTACAGTGGTCCATCCATACTAAATTATAAATGTGAATGTAACTCTGTCCGTCTGTTATCTTTTCCAGGGTTCGCTGATATTATATCAGTGAAATATCGGTTGATAGCAATAGGCTCGCTACCTCCTAAATCTTGGCTTCTGGGCAAAAAATTAAAATTAGGAACTTTCCGGGGTTGCTCCAAAAATCAATAAGAGTGAGGTCGTGACGTTAGTTATAATCATAGTTGTCAAATTTTGTATAAGACTATTTTGTGTATTTTATCTATGGGTCTTAGTTGCCTGATAATAAAATGATTATTATTATTAATAAGTCCCCTAAAATAGGAGGCGAGCCTAGCCTCCTATTACATGGGACTTCTACATAACTGGCTAAATGTGGCTGCACTAGTATGAGGTACACATCTGCCTTAGCCTTCGGATAATCGGGCGTGATGTTATGTTATGTTAACTTACGCTATTTCTAACATAAACGAAATGTGAAATGTGCAACTGTAATGAAAGGAGCAACCGCCCATACTTTGACCTGCTTAGATGTAAGGTATAATATACAGACGCCAGCACATCAAGCAAGCTACTACAATCTGTCAAATTTCTTTAATAGATTTTCAACTCTATCGTTAAAGCATAAGGTTCAAAGTTGATTGGGAAAATTTTACAGTTTTGGGTAGCTTGGTGTGCTGGCATCTGTACCTAAATATTCTTGTTGGTGTACTTTTTACACCCTCTAAGGCATAAATAATGTCACCCTTCCGTTTCTATCTTCTATGGCGTTTGTCAGGCAGTCAAAGAGATAGGCATATTAAAACTGTAGTCATAGTAGCTATACTCTGTTCCAAAAGTATATAATGAAAATGTAAACAAACCCTGGTCTTGTTTCTTATGATTGTAGTTTAGAGTTAGTAAATTGTTAAAATAAATTCTAATAATTATGTGATGAAAACCGGCGTATGAACGCAAACGTAGTAGTTTCTGCTTACCCCCATGAGAAGAAGGCGTGAGTTTATGTATGTGTATGCAAGTAATGCTTTGTCCTTATCAAATACTGACCCTATATATTTCAATGTAACTTCATTTTTATGACAGCCAAAAATACATTTCTGAATAAGTCAAGAAGTCGGTTTTTCTTTGTTTTTATTACTGCGAGAGGCCATGTTAAGGTTTGCACGGTAATTTTATTAGTTGTTTAGACTCCCACGCTTGATAGCGCTATCAAACTGAGGAAAGAGAATGATTTTAATGACATTCGTGGGTCAATTAGGAATACGTCACAGTCGCCGTGTAGGTGTGGAGGTTGCTCTCTCGCAATAGTTACATAAACAGATGGTGTTCATTTTATTACTATACAGTTCAGTAAGAAAGACAAAATAAAAATCGCGGTAATCCCAAGATGACTGCTTAATTCACTATCAATCGCAATCTGAATAATTTTGAAGGATATTGCTAAACCATTGATTCATATGTTCGAAAAATTCGTCTGCTTAACAACGTAAATAACGCAATGTATGTTGTAGAACTGTCAAAATGAAAGCCATTCCTACTGTTAGTGTGTTACGCAATTACCCCGCAGTATACACAAGTTCAGCTTTTTCGATCTCTCCTTCATGTACCGACGAGATTGAAAGTGACGTCACACACGTGATGAATCTCCACTATCAAAGTTGGTAGCTTCTATAGAGGTATGAAGAACAGGGTGTAAAGTTCACTCATCCTCCATAGAAAAGGGAGGATCCTCCAACCAGACGTTTGTCGTGTCTGGTGGGGAACTGCCCGATGATTCAAGTCGGGCCGTTGCATATATGCTAGTTGCGCAGTAAATTCTGCTTGCGAGATGCAGGATTTTGCATGACGTCAGTATGACGCATAGTTCGCATGTGGCGTTGTAGATACCGCTACACCTCTATTGCGAGTCTTCATTGCATACAGATATTGTGTTCGCAAATAGCTTGCTGGTTGTGATGTCATCGTCTTTGATTCTGAAGCTAGCGGAGGGTCCTTGGGCACGAGCTCTTAACGAATCACGTAACTTCTTTTCCGTTTAGATGCATGCACACATACTATCTGAAAACCAATTCTCGTAATTTTAAGAACGTTCACAGTCTGATCTCAGTCTCAATCTGTCAAAAATATCTCTAATTTCCCAACATTTTTGACATTTATAGTCGCTGGGATGAGATTACGACTAGATTTTGAACGTTTTTAATTACGGGGATTGGCCTTCTGGGCTTTGCGCAAGACATACTCCTTTGTTTGTTGTTAGATTTCTTATCATCATCTGCCTAGACTTTTCTCAATTATGTTGGATTCTATCTCTTTGAGTTGGCACCTCGCTATCATTCATAACGCCTTCATCTTCTCTTACGATGCTTGTTTGTAGAAAGGCAACCTTAACTCTGAATAACTAACATAGGTCAATTAGTGCAAGGACACACGTCACGATGTGGGTGGAGTTCGTGTCATACCATACCTATTATAGATCTAGTATTTATATTTGTTTTTATCGTGAAAGATGATATGGATAGACAGGGGATGGAAAAAGTTTTAATTATGATGAGTGACATTAGACTTAGCAATATATGTTTGTAAATAGGTGTCTTTATCTTTACCTAAATAAATAAATGTTGATATGTTGAACGATTGGCTGAGGAATGATGTCAGTGCGGTTTGAAAGAAGATTTGTATATAATGACAAAAAATTAAAAGAGTATGCTCAGTTTGTTTGGTTATATTAAGAATATGAATAAAGGCGACTATCAAGAGGCATTCACAAGGCACATGTGAGTGGACACGCCAGGAGGGGACGCCCTAGCGGCCCTAGGAGGACATATAGTCAGATATACCTTATTGGTGATCTCCAAAAAGGTCAGGTATAGTAAAACTAGCATATCATAGATATATTGTATTAAGAATGCCAAGTATTTTAAATCATAAATCAGTCTATAATATTCCCACTGCTAGGAAACACAGGCCTCGTCTCTGTGAGAGAGTGGGCCGTAATCCACTACGCGGGCCCAGTGTGGGTTCGTAGATCATGTCTTCGAATTTCTGGTTCTAGCACATGCCGTTTCCCTCACCATTTTTTAATAGGAAAATTCATAGAACAAAATGATTTGTCTATAAGCCATTTGAATAACGCTGTTTTTAAACGATTGATTGGTTCCCTTTGTGATTTTGGTAGTATAGTTAATCTGTCATGGTTTTTTAAACTAATTTAAATAGGAGGAGGTTCTCAATTAGACTGTATTTTTTTTGGTATGTATTTATGTTACGCTATATCTCGGGCAGTTACTTTTAAAAAACACTGCAATGTGAGTCAATAACTTTGGTGAACGGATTTCGTTAGACATGACAAAAATAACTTTAATTTCGGAAATCGGTGACAAAAAACGAAAATGCGGAACCAACGACACAGACTTCAGAGGGGCAATTCTCGTAATTTTAAGAACGTTCACAGTCTGATCTCAGTCTCAATCTGTCAAAAAATGCTTTTAATTTCCCTACATTTTGACAAGTTTTTGACATTTGTTTGTCGCCGAGATAAGACTGCGACTAGATTTTGAACGTTTTAAATTAAGAGAATTGGCATTCTGAAATTAAAGTTATTTCTGTCATGTCTAACCAAATCCGTTCAGCAATTTTTATGCATGATAGAATCGAAACATCCAAAGCCAGGCTGCTAGTACTAAAGCAATCGCCGTTCAAATATGTACTGCACATATTGTACTGCTATGTAATATTCATATTCGATGCGGTTATCGATTTTGTGCCACCTGAAGTAAGGAGTGTTAAGGCTTAGGATTCCCCGCCATGCTTGTTAAACTACTTACCTATATGTATTTGAGGACTATTTGTTTGATTGCTGAGATTTTGGAGAAGCGGCGTAATTGCGTAACACACTAAGGGCGAATTTCACAAAACTTTTGTGCCTAGAATAAGTCTTATGCTGAGTGAATATTTGACAGTTCTTCCATAATAGAACTGTTAGACGTCCCACCTCGGCATGCTCCCCTGCCAGCAAACCTCCTCTGTCTGCCTTCCCCTTCGGGTTATACAAACGTGAAATCGTAGTCAATATTCGGCTTGCGAGGCTTTCCCAAAATATGCATGGCATGTTGTCTGTGGTCAGGGACGAGTCTACAGATGCGGTTGACCACCAGATTGTGAAAACCTGATCAAGGTCAAAGTGATCAGGGATTAAAACATCACCAATAAGGTCACTTAACATAATTTTGCCGCAGATTAGCTCAGTTTTCATACTCCCGACAGCCAAAGTCAAACCATACGTGTATGGAGTATTGCAGGCACTTATGGGTCGGCTCAGCAAAATACCAGCTTGCTGCACTTGACTCGGTGGAACGCAGAGCTAAAAGGCTTATAGGCGACTAGACGTTGGTAGCTACGCTTCACAGCCTGGCTCATCGGCGTAACGTTGCTGGCCTGTCGGTCTTCTACAGACTGTACTTCGGAGAGTGTGCGCAGGAGCTCCACGACCTGATCCTATCATCGGACAACCAGACGTACTCAGCGCTTCTCCTCCACGTTTATTTTGCGCACAGCCAAAGTATGGAAATCTGTGTTCCCTCCCACATTAAACCCGTCTGCCTTCATATCAAGAGTGAACAGGCATCTTCTGGGCACGCTCGTTCGATCATAGACCTCATTCATCGCTTACCATCAGGCGTGATCGGGGTCAAGAGCGGGCCCATTTAGCAATTTTTTTTTAAAAGAATCTACTATTCACAACAGATTTCCTCAACACACAACATAACGGCTTGTAATCAATACCCTGCATTGAATATTACATAGCTAATAACACCAACTACCAGCGTTTACCTAGAAATAGAAAAGAAATCACTATTGAACAATGCTTTACTTAGTTAGTTTATCTGTACAAAGAAAAACAAACCTTAATACGTAAAGTATTACGGTTTAAAATACGCTGTGTGGTGGTAGGGTTTCGTTGACAAGCAATTAAAAGATAATAATCATAACAGGCTACATTGAATGCGATATTCTTATATTTTTTATGGACATAACCTGGATTTTAAGTGGTAATAAACACTCAAAGAGTGCTTGTAACATCACTAACCCGTTAGAAGAGATATTTTGGAGCAGGCGGTCGTGACTTACGAGTAATTGTAGGTCGTAAGTTCGAACCCAGACAGGAGTTAACTTTAAGTAAATTATTTCATCACCACCGCTCTCAAAACAGTGAAGGAAAACATGATGAGGAAACCGGCATGTCCTAGAACCAAAAATTCGAAGACATGTGACATCTACCAACCCGCACTGGGCCCGCGTGGTGGATTACGGCCCACTCCCTTTTACCAAGAGGAGGCCTGTGTCCCAACAGTGGGAACATTATAGGCTGATTATGTGGTGTTTTTCTTAGCAAAAGGGCTTTCCCATGAAGCAAGTTGTCACTTTTGGTATGCAACGCTGTCTGGATCCCTTATGACGTCGTTTTGGGGTTTAACGAAACTTCTATGTCCCTTATGATATGGGGCGTTTTGGGGTTTATCGGGATGTCTGGGTCTTATGACATAGGGCGTTTCGGGGTTTATCGAGATGTCTTACGTCCCTTATAACATGGGGCGTTTTGGGGTTTAGCGAGATGTATGGATATCAGCACACCGTTTTGATTGTCCTATGTCAGTGGCTTATATTTAAAATGCTGAAGGGACACCATGGCACATGGAATACTCAGAAGCAACTCCAGCTGATGCACGTGGAAGTGCGATTTACTTTAACTCACAGCCGTCAGCCTTCAAAGCAAGAGTGAATAGGCATCTACTGGGCTTGCTCGTTCCATCATAGACCTCATCCATCGCTTACCACCCGTTGAGATCGAGGTCAAGAGCTGGACAATTTTGCAATAAAAAATTAAAACAAATAACTTCTTTCCTCCACGAAGACTTTCCATTTTAGTAGGTCTTTAACTTTTTTTTCTCTCAATAACTGATTTCATTCTAGTCTAGACTGTGTTATTTTAGTAATTTCTTTCGACATTCGTCGAATAGCCGAATTATTGTGTAACTATTTGTAGATCGTGCAAATTACCAGTTTACCGGTAAAACCACTTTATCCACTTAAGTTTCTAGTGCTGTAGTGCCCTCAAGTTGATCCCGTTTGTTTTAGGCAGCTTAGAAATCGCGGCTTCTGGGCTAAAAAAAAACATAAAATGATGAACTTTTCCAGTTCGCTACAGAAATCGATGTGAGTGTGTTATAAATCGTGACTGATAGACTGATGGACAAATGTACTGTCAACGCACGTTCCATGGACATCCATTGTAACAGTTTCACATTGACAGTGTCTATAGGACGGTTTTCCTCGTTCAACTCCTCACTGCCGTGCGGTTGATCAAATTTGCATTTAATGTTAGAAGATAAAGTGAACCTGTACTTGGCTAACGGGAGTTGAAGTTTGGGAGAGGCAATTCTCGTAATTTTAAGAACGTTCACACTCGCAGTCTGATCTCAGTCTCAATCTGTCAAAAATACCTCTAATTTCCCTACATTTTTGACATGTTTTAGACATTAAATTGTCCCTGAGATGAAATTGCGACTAGATTTTAAACGTTTTTAACTACGGGGATTGGCCTTCTGGTACACACGGCGACACATCAAGCTATACATTTCCAATTTTAGCTGACCTCGCATTGTATGTTTTTCGTACAATCATAAGTCAGCTTATATTGGCTAACGATAGTTTGATGTGTAGCCGTGCGTACTTAACCAAGAAAAATCCGTAGATTTAATAGTTACTTGTCATCAACTAAAGCCATATCAAATAGGGCACGCCGCGATAGCGGCGGTAAGACCCCTCTTTGAGGAGTGGCTAGAGAGGCGCCACGGCGCCCTCACCTACCGCCTGACGCAGGTCCTCACCGGACACGGGTGTTTCGGGAGGTTCCTGCACATTATCGGGCGGGAGGATACGCCCGGGTGTCACCACTGCGAGGGTCGCCCGGAGGACACGGTGGAGCATACGGTGGCGGTATGCCCCAATTGGGCGGAGCACCGCCGTGTTCTCGCAGAGGCGATCGGCAGCGGCGGCGACCTCTCGCGCCCGGCCCTGGTTCAAGCCATGGTCCGGGGCGAGAGGGAGTGGGAGGCAGTCACCTCCTTCTGCGAAGCAGTCATGCTAGCGAAGGAGGTGGCGGGACGGCTGAGGGAGAGGGTCTCACGTCCCAGCCGCCGCGGGAGACGCCCCGGGCGTCGGGAGTCGCGAGACGACTCCAGGCCACCGTAGGCGCGGGCCTGCGGGCGGAGAGTAATGGGTAACTCTCCGTCCGATCAGGACCAGGCCCGTGCCGGACGGCGCGTACGTGTTCCACGCGCGCCTCAAAGAGATGTCAGCATTAGGAAGGGGCCCGAAAGGGCCGAAGCCTGCCGGGGCAGCGGGATTGTCCGAAAGGGTTACCGCTACCCCGGAACACAAAGGGCTAAGGAAGGAACACGGGTGGGTTTTAGTCAGTAAGAGTCTGACACTCCCTTCTGCTCCACCCAGAGCGGGAGGGGTCATTGGATGATTTCCCATCCACAAAAAAAAAAAAAAGCCATAACAAATCGTTTTCTGATACTCAACATGTAGCCGGCGTAATATTACGTAAAAGTGTAAAACCATCTAAGTACAAGTGGGTACTACATGCAACTCTGTACTAAAACTAAACTTCTCTGTACACACGGCTACACATCAAGCTATACGTTTCCAGTTTTAGCTGACCTCGCATTGTATATGTTTTTCGTACCATCAGAAGTCAGCTTATACTGGTTATTTATAGCTTGATATGTAGCCGTGCGCACACGTCCATATTCCGTTGTATTTCTCACAGCGAATGATTGTAAACTATTAACTTGAACATTTAACGTGGAAGTTAACTATAGGTACCATAAAACATAAATTATCCTATGCATAGCACTCGGCAATAGTGTAGCTTTCTATCACTGATAGAGGATTTTTGTAATGTAATCAGTAATTTCTGAAATTAAGTCTTAACAGGCAAACAATTTTACCTCTTAGGGCTGTTTTTCAATCGACAGATATTTTTATTCGTGGAATAAAATTGACGCCTGACAGTTTTCGTATAGAAGAACTTTCAAAAATTCAAAATTATTCCTCGGATAAAATTATCTGGTGTTGGAAGAATCAGCCCTTAAGAAAATAATAATACTGTACGCCATATAAATAAAAGATATAAATGTCGAAATTTATTTTTAAAATTGTTTGATCACAGGTACCTACAACCTCTGTAGGTACCTTAACTCTGTGAAGTCCTTATTCCGTATCGTTTCTCACGGCGTATTAAATCGTTTTCTAATTCTAACCAGTTGTTAAACACGACTGATCTGACCGAGCTGGGTAAGAGTTGAGACAATGAGGGGTCACTGACCTGGCGACCGGCGTGACCAGCGGTAATCATTAGTTTTGGACAGATGCGCGAATAGGTAGAATGTCGGTGATGCCCTCTGTGAGGATGAGGACTGTGCGAATTTTTATTTGGGCATTTGTATAGTCTTTTTTTTTCCAAAAGTGTGTGATGAAAATGTAAACAAATGAATCAGAAAACGGCAAATGTAGTGTAGTACTAATTTGTAGTTCAACTAAGAAATTGAGTGTTTTGATTTCAATGTTAACCGCATACCTCCGTCATATAGAGACGAATTTGCAGAATTATTTTTTTTTATTGGTAAGGTATGCATCAGGGATGGTCACATATAAATTTTATTAACTTTACTTTAGTAGTTTTTGAGTTAGCTTGAATAATACGATTTTTTCCACTTATGGATGATGTTTTAATAACTTTCTGTCACTGATATTCACATAACAAATAGTGTTATACGAATTTGTGTGGGGTAGGTACAACTAAAAAGTAAAAAATAAAAACATTTTTACAAAAAATAAAAAACAACCGACTTCCAAAAAAAAACTACAAAGTGAAAAATAACTTTAATTTCGGAAGTCGGTGTCAAAAAACGAAAATGCGGAACCAACGACACCAACTTCCGACCATAGATCTAGGCCAGTTAGACTGTTTCTGTAAATCGTGGGTTCTATTGCAATCTTAGTGTGTACTTTGTTTTTTTTTTTTCAATGCTTGTAAAAATAAATAATTGGCAGTGGAAACTTGTTTAATTAACTGGTCGCATAGATATCGATCACATATCAATATTGAAATGACTTTTAGTACGAAGCAACTTGTAAGTCGTGCCATTTCTTTTTTATTTGACATGATAATTGTGTGCGTATAGCAGGCAGGTGTAAATTGATTGTCAATCATAATGATATTGTAAAAAAAATATACTATAAGTTAGGCTCTCTTTACGGTCTCAGTAGACATCGAAAAAGAACTTTTCTTAGACCAAAATTTTGAACGGGCTAATCACTTAAACAACCGGTAAGATTTTGAAAAAATATTTTTGAATTTGATAGCTCGATTCTCTATTTTACATCAAGCTACGACAAGTAGGTAGGTGCTGAGCAAAAAAAAAAAGTTCAGAAAGAACGCTACACGAAACGAAGTAAAATCGCGGGCGGACGCGACGGTGCGATGTAACACGGTGGCCGAGGGCCGAAATTTCACGCGGACGAAGTCGCGTTCTGATTGAGGTAGACAGAAGTATAGATACAGACCAGTGCAGTCACAGTTATGTTTAAGTCCCATTTAACAAGGGGATTAACCGGGCACAAAACCGACGCCAGCTACACACTTTTTACTATCTCTTGTAATTAAATACGGTGACTAATTGATTATCGTCAATAGCAGCTTGTTAGTATTTATCACGGACACTTAAAATGTCCTGTGCGATTTATTATGTACCTGCTAGATTAATTACTTACATTATTTTATGTAATGTCTGTTTCAAAAGTATTCGGTGAAAGTGTAAACAAAGGTTAAATTAAATAACCCTGTAGAGGTTACATTTTTACGCAATCTTTCTCCAAAGGGAACCAAAGTCAAATTTATTTATTTGTTTAACATAAATGTGTAATGTGTGTGGTGATTGAATTAGAATAGGTACAGAGATCTCTATATTTTGCCGTTAACGGCGTACAAATATGACCGAAAATGACTTAAGTAAATCAAACTGCTTGTCAAGGTCTATATTTTCGATTATCAAAAACAATCCAAGTAAAATACGAATATTTTGACATTAAAAATTCGTATTTTACTTGGATTGTTTTTGCTAATCGAAAATATAGACCTTGACGAGCAGTTTGGTATACTTAACTCATTTTCGGTCATATTGTGGGTTGGTTCCTTTTTGCATAACTACGTCCAATTGTGACTGTTTGACATAATTTCTATACAAAAACTGTAAATTAAAAAATCAGCCCTAAATTGTAAAACATCAAGGGCGAACATTAACCTCAATGAGCATTGTCCATATTTTTTCATATGTTGTAATTGAAAAACCATTTCGAGGAATAGCGTTACTGATCATTACGGACTAATTAATTATGAAAAATATTCATATTTTATTGTTAACTAGCGTCTGCCCGCGACTTCGTCCGCGTAAAATTGCAACCTTCCCATCGCGTGGGATCCGATACCAGCCCGAGCTACTACTTTTTTGGCGGTTATTATCGTTGTTTCTGACTTTTTTCATTTTGTTCGGCTCCTAAGGGTAATTGCGCGATGTTAAATAGAATAATGTACCCAAGATTTTCTAATATCTTTTTAAAAGACTATCCTTGGAGTTTCAATTTTTTTTTTCAGATTTTTTTTTTTTCTTTATATTTTTTTCCGTAAGAACCTTGTACAGAGTATTAGAAAACTACAAAAAAAAATCAGCCAAATCGGTCAAGCCGTTTTCATGTTATGTCGTGACAACGGAAAACGGGTTTCATTTTTATATACAATAGATTATGATAAAATACGATTGACCTTCTTTGCCCTTCAAATCACATCAGCTTAGCCGTACAGTTTTGTATCGTTACCTCAGAAATTAAAAAATAAGTAGCAAGTATTGTCTAATCTGTCAAGTGTCAACCTAAAATGTCAAACATGTAAACATAATTACAGTTTAAAGTTTTTACAATATATTATTCCTGCGACTTGCCTCATAATCTCGTAAAATCTCACTACACTATGATGACTGCTAGTAGAAATATACTCTATTATCATAACGGTCTCAACTTTAGGCAGGTTTCAGGAGTCAGCTTTAACAAAAGTATCGCTCATTGTGGTCATTTGTAGTCGTGTTTGTAGTTCAGAAAAACGAACAATAAATAATGTCACTGCGTTGGTTATTAGTGACGTACTTACTTACACCTTCAAAAACCACTTTCCGTTTATAAGGAGGATCGGTACATACGGTTTGTATATTAAAAACGCTAGGATAGGATTCGATTTTAGATGACGTCTATTGATACTGACAGATGTGACGTGTTGACAGATTGTATTTTTTTTATTTATGTACTAGTGAGGCAACGGCATTTATTTGTGCCACTGATGACGTCACCTGCCTTAAAAATTTTAAATATTTAAATCTTTTTTTTTAAATAACTATTGAGCCAATCCTCAAAATATTCAAATTAGTTTCTCAAAATGCTCTAAATTTTCAAAAAATAAAATAAAATCTAATGGTTAGAAATTTTAGACAATCCCCATTGTCAAATTAAAAACATCATTCAATTTATTTAAATTTTATAATTAGAATTTCGGTTTGAATTATTCAAATAATTAAAACAGCACTCAATTTGTTGGTGACACAACAAATCAGCATCCACGGGTACGTTTTCTGATCCATTTGTCTACATTTTCATCACATACTTGTGGAACAGAGTATTCAGCTGCATCCGGCTAAATTGGAAGCCGACCACTACATAGGAAAAGGCTAGGCAGATGATGAATTGTGGAACAGACATTATAGAATAATATAAGTAATTAAAGTAAAACGAAGAAATCAAGTTAAGCACTTGATTTAAATGAAAGGAAACACTAATTTCTGTATAGTTCACTGCAGTTTATAGCTTTTAAATCGCACATGTGCGAAAGTACCGGAGTTTAACGGTAGACTTAGTTGATGAGGTCGATCTCACGGCCCTTATGATGCCTTTTGAAGGTGACACTTATTTTATTTTTATTGAGAGGAACAGCAAACAGTTTCATTATGAAAACTTGGGAAACCAATAGATCCTTTTCATTTCAACAATGCTGATTGCTCTCACTCTCAATACACCACATATTTGTCTTTAAATACAAGGTCGTGGTCTGTGCGCTAAATAAATGTTATTCGCGGTTTCACCCACATAAGTCTCGATCCCGTGGGAATATCGGGAGAAAAAGCAGTAGTTTTGGCCTGAAAGCGTAACAACAAACAAATATACAAAAATCTAATCTTTTCTCTTTATAATATTAGTTTAGATATAATATAGATATAAATAGTAAGAGAATTTTAAGCACCTAGATTTGAATAGCATCATCAGCCTATACTGTTCCCGCTGCTGTGACACAAGCTTCCTTTCCTTCCTTGGTGGGAGGCAGTGGGCCGTAATCCACCACGCGGGCCCAGTGCGGCTTGGTAGATATTACATGTCTTAGAACTTTTGGTTCTAGGGCATGCCGGTTTCCTCACGTTTTCCTTCACCGTTTTGAGAGCTGTAGTGATGAAATAATTATACAAAAACTAAAGCGCTACTCTGGTTTCGAAGCTTCGACCTACAAACTCGCCATTGAATACATCGACATTTAATACTAATAGATTTTTTTTTTTTAATAAGTTTAATACTAACGTTGTTTGTAGTGTATTCGTTATCTTTGTTATTAAGTTCTAACTTATGTTTACTTATTATTACACTGCTGTTTGTTGTCCCTAAATAAATAAATAATAGAGAGAGACACTAATACTCAAATTACCATTCTCTGTCCGTAGGCACTTTTCAAATCAGTCCCATCTATTCACCCACTTAATCTTTGCCACCAACAAGACAGACGGTTCCTGTATTGTACTAATGGTAACCAAATTCGGTTAGCATGAGGTATAGAGAAATTCAAGCGAGTGGGTGTCATGGCGGCTCCGTTACAATATGGACATGTCTTATTTGTGTCAACTGACCCGAGGCCTGAGCTGTACAACGCTCTTGGATTGTTAGTCTGTTAAACTTGCGTTTATTGTACCTAGCACATTGATTGCATTTGGTTTCTATACAGGGTCAAGTTAAATTAGCTAGTGAAACTCTGCAGATGTGATTGGGAATCGATATCTAGAAAGATTTGATGTTTTTTTTTTTGGAGGTCAACGATGTTGTATTGTTACTTGAAGTATGAGTTGAGAAAATCTGTTTTTTTTTTGTTTTATCGTATTTAGACACCGATTTCTATCACGTCTGTGAAGTTTACACAAAAATAAAAGTTTTTTTTTAAATCGAATATTTCAAGTGACTACATTCACTACCTGCGGTCGAGACCTCACAAAAATAATATCAAATTGATTTATTTTTTGTTTTATCGTGTTTAAATATCGATACCCATCACGTCTGCGAAGTTTCGCTAGCTAATTTTATTTGACACTGTATTTTACCGATCGTTAATATAAATGGCCATGTATTATTTGTGTCGTTTGACCTGCGGCTTGAGAGCTGTATTGAGAAGAAAAGGCTTTGTACTTAAATCAGTGTGTGGGCTGGGTAAACCTAAGAACACTAGTAATATTAGATTCTTATTTATATTGATCGATCGTTATTGGTTAAATCTAATAGGCTGTAGTTTAGCAAGGATTAACGATTTAGCTACGTTTGCGGAGGACGGTCCGTAGATGGGTGGACTATCAATTACATACCGAGACCCCTCCGAGCCACGGAAAGCCGGCTCTCGGCTGTCATTTGAAGATCTTTGACAGTCGTTACAAGTAATCGGAAGCCCGAAAGTCTGACAACCAGTTGCACTAAGGAGTACCGTATTACCCAGGAACTGGATTATGGAAGTCAGATTAGCAGTCGCTCCATTTAAAGTATTCAGCTGCATCCAGTTATAGGAAGCCGATCCCAACTTAAGGTTAAACAGAAGAAGATCTAGGGGGTATGCAAGGGGGGGGGATGGAGGGGGGGCTTAGGGGATCAGACCGGAATAAATCTAAATTTCACCTGCAGAATCGCAGTCTGGATGCAGTTGACTTAACTACTTCGAAACCTGAGTTATGTCAACTGCATCCAAACTGCGATGTTGCAGCTGGCATGCAGTTCAAATGCAGTCCGTCTGCTTAGACCCATAGTTGGGAAAATCTAGGCAAATGATGATCATGGCGTCGATTAGCAATAATCACAAAACTAACGATTTGTAAATGAAACAATCAGTTAACGGATGATAAAAGAAGTTGAAATTAGTTTTATCTCATTGCGATAGTTGTGTGTGTATTGTTGTGTTCCACGCGCGCCTCAAAAAAATGTCAGCAGCAACTGACGTGGTCCGCCAGGGCCGATGCCTGCCAGGGTCGCGGGTTGTTCGAGAGAGATACCGTGGCCCCTGGCACAGGCAACTCAAGGAACACGGGTGGGTTTTAGTCAGTAAAAGTCTGACACGCCCTCCCGCTCCGCCCAGAGCGGGAGAAGTTATTTGATAATTTCCCAACCACAAAAAAAAAACCTAAGCTAAGACCCTAGACAAGTGGAAATCGCTTTCAAGACGTTTCGTATTTCTACAACGACTTTCAACAGATTAGTAGCTTATGTCAGTCCCCTAAGTTTTTGACATTTCCATCATCGTTAACGCTATAGAATGTTACTTTATCAACGCCCTCTGGGTCAAAATGTTGATTTTTTAAAGTATTAAATCCTCAACTCCGTTACTTGTGTTGATAGTCGCTAAGAATGTGCTATCTCTTTCTGCTTGCGTGACGAAAGATGCGATGAGACCACGGTATTACGTCAGAATAGCCATTCACTTTATACTAACAGCACCGTAATTTATGATAAAACATACAATTCGTCTCCTAACCGTTGTTATGAATTACATTACCCTCCGAATTCTGAAGCGTTGATACGATGCTATCTATTACAAGGGACGGGCAAATGTAGGTGTACAAAACTCCTGTCCCTTCCATAAAATAAGTTGGCGCAAAAATATGCGTCACATCCACGCAAAACGGCCATCGTTCAGCATAATGCTAAAGCCCTATGTGAGACAGCTCCAGCGCAAAGGCAAAAAAAAAGATTAATAGGAAGGAGAAACGCAAAGGTAAGGCTCGGTTGTCTTGCAAGCCTTACCCAAGAAATGCATGTTGTCTGTGGTCAGGCACAACTCGGCACATGATACAGTTGACCTCCAGATTTTCAAAACACACATAAACTACATTCGCGATTTATTTGCCAAAAATGTAAACAAATATGAGTTCATAGAAAAAATAACTTTAATTCCTACACAATAAAGTTTAGTTTACGCTACAACTTCAAACATTTTTATAACTTTTTTTTTCTTTAATAGTGCTAATCACTCTGAACTCTGAAGTCAACTTAAGCGCCATTAAAATAAAGTTGATATTTGTGTAACTTGAAATAACGTCAATATGAAACTTTTTCTTTTGTTATTTTTATTAATTAATTAGGTATTCGTTACTATTTGCATAGATAAGAATCCTAACTAATAGTAACTCTTAAAAATCAAATAAGTACCATTTAAAACATTAGTTTGAATAGACTTTACATACCTACATAATGAATGTAGGGAAATTAGAGGTATTTTTGACAGATTGAGACTGAGATCAGCGGGGCAGTTCTCGTAATTTTATGAACGTTCACAGTCAGATCTCAGTCTCAATCTGTCAAAAATACCTTTAGTTTCCATACATTTTGACAAGTTTTTGACATTATTTTGTTTGTCGCCGAGATGAGACTGCGACTAGATTTTGAACATTTTAAATTACTAGAATTGGCCTTCAGACTGCTGAGAACGTTCTTAAAATAGGCGTGTCAATTGAACAAATCTAATTAGTCCGTCAGTTAGATTATCAAAAAATATTTGACCCGTATTTTTTCTTTTGTTACGTAAGGTCGAATTTGGACAGAATCTTGCTCAATTATCATGTTCTCTTAATGTCTTCTGTACCCCAAGCCAGATGAACTGGACCTCAAAAAGTCTGCTGTGGCAGACGGAGAATCAGATGTCGCATTTTGGGAGGTACCTTTATCCGACCAATGGACTGTGATACTTTAAATTGATTTCTTAGTAAAAGTTAAAAAAAAGTTCAAAGAGACGCTGCTTGCGCTAACAAATTAATGACATAGCTTAAATGTCAATAGTACATTTCTCGCCTAATAGCCACGTTTTTTCTTTGAATTTTTTTAATGATTAAGTTCGCTCTTTTGCTTCACCAACGTGACAACATATTATACAGAGCGATCTATAAATTGTTGAAAAAAACCTTAAAATGTAAAGAGAACTTTTATTATTTAAACTTATTCCGCCTTTGTATCTTTATAAACATTATTATGTGTTTATTAATAGCTCATTTATGATGATTATTATAAATTATGATAGCTTTTAATGTACTGTTATAATTGTGTCACCTGCCTTTTATCTGGAAAGGTCTTGTCGAATAAAGTCAACCGTCCACTGCTACGGAGGTGCACGGAGAGGTTCGCCACGTTAGCTGCCATGCATTCGTATCTACAGTCGTTTCACAATAATTAAAGATCTTTACAGTCGTTATAATAAAGTTGCTGTTGGATTGCTGATACTGACAAGTCTGTCAAAATCACAGTGATCTTTGTTCCCGTTAAAATAAGGTTGATGATGGATCGGCCTTTTTGTGTGCGAAACGATTAAATAAATGAGGCTCCGGAGGCAGAGGGCTCCGTAAAACTATTTACATACGTAAATTTGCAGGTATGTAAATAGTTTAAAATTATTTTTTTTTTGTAACTACAAATTTACGGTTTTCGGGTTTTTTCTTTATTGTGCTACATGACATTGCTTCTTGCCTAATTTCATGATTCAAGGTAACGGTAAGTACCCTATAGGTTTTGATTTCGAAACAGATACGCTCGTATCTTTTGATTGCGTTGACTTCGAAGTTTGATTTTTTCACTGCTTCAAGGGATTGAGGAACGAAATGAGGGTGTACTACATGGACGAAGTCGCGGGCAGAAGCTAGTATAGAATATTCGACCGTGTCCTTGATATTTTCACGTCAATAAAATAGCACGACACCCACATTCAGTACCTTTTTACAGCGCGAAGTAACACCTACTTAGTCCCTGCATTAATATTTATCAATTAACTCCATCTCTTTTTATCACTACAAGGATAAGTAGGACATAATGAAGAAACCACTCACTTAATTACACAATTCTATCGTAATTATAAAGTTTATGACACCTTTCTTTGTACGTATGTGTTAAGGCACCGCTCCACAGCTCCCACGGCTAAGCTACGCAGATAGATATAAGAAAGAAAGCGATATGCTGTACTTGAAAATATATCGCAACCAGTGTCTCCAAATTTGCCCCCACCACGCGCCACTACCACATATGCAGTTCAGTAAAAGCAATAGATACGAGGTCGCGCACACACTCGCAATGAAATCAGAACGTTCTATACAATCGATTTTAAACTTTATCTCATCAAACTCAGCGTACATTTATCATGCATGCTGTTTTTAAGGTTCCATACATCAAAAAAAAATAACGGAACCCTTATAAGATCACTTCGCTGTCCGTCTGTCAAGACCTTTTTCTCAGGAACGCGTGGAGTTACCAAGTTGAAATTAATATCAAATACTCAGGGCTGCAATCCCTTGAAGCAATGGAAAAATCACACTTCTAAGTCAACGCAATCAAAAGATACGGGCGTTTATGTTCCGTTTATACCGCATATTTTGAAACTCGCAAGGGAATCAAAACCTATAGGATACTTCCCGTTGATCTAGAATCATGAAATTTGGCAAGAAGCATTGTCATGTAACACAAGTAAAAGAAAAATCCGAAAACCTTAAATTTGTAGTTACTTTACAAAAAAAAAAAAAGAGTTTTCAAACTATTTACATACCTACAAATTTGTACGGAACCCTCGGTGCGCGAGTCCCAATCGCACTTGATCGGGATTTTTCAATCTGCCAAGCCTTTTTCCAACTAAGTTTGGGAAATCTTCCAGTCTAACAGGATGCAGCTGAATACCAGTAATTTACACGGAGCGACTGCCTATCTGACCTCCACAACGCAGGAAAAATATAATTAAAATATTTGACTTATTATTTACCGTCGTTATGACGTCAAAATTCCTGACCTAGGACAACTGACATACATACCTACTTAAGTATTAATGCTATACAGAGGTGTACCTCCCTTCAGGGGGTGGTGCCCCCTATCAGCTGTTCGGGGGGGTATGAATAAGCACGGGGGAGGAGTGGGGGCTTCCTTATTGCATTATCCTTGTATGTAACCTTGGGGGTGCAATGAATGAATCTTTTTTTGCTGAAAAATTATGGTGTCTGTGTCAGCTGATTTTACTACCGGTATTTTTTTAATTTTCGGAATTATTTGTGGGTGGGTAGAATTTCAGGCATTGTTATTGAAGTGAAACTTCTTTACGCACGCTTGACTTGGGGAGTAAGCTGGCGAACGCGTGACGTAAGCGTTACGAAAAGTGTGATCGGGCAAGGCGAACGGAAGTTAAGTGGGGGATATAAGCAAGAGACAGCAGTGCGCGCGCACATTTTCTTTCTCTCTTCCTCTCATAGCCAAATACGTTCCGTATATCTAAACAATAGAAGATCTATGCAAAAATATTAATTTACCAATGAAACCATGAAATAAATTTAAATATTTGTAGAAAATTAATATATGTATATGTGTATACATGTATATATTGTACACACATATATATATATATACATACAGATGGAGCGAAAGAAGTTTCACTTCAGTCGTGTGGTCATAAGCACACTCGTTTTTTTATATTTTGAGGGTAGGCAGATCACCAGGTATTGTCCATTTTTACTTTGTAAAGTATGTTACCTTGATCCATATTTGGTTTGGTTCGTGTCCCTTGTTATGAATGACAGGACCAAAGTAACGTAGGAGTATGTATGTAAAGATGTTCACCCATCCACGGACCGACCGCGGCAAGCTGTTATTACTTACAATTAGCTACGAACCCCTAGAGCAAAATAATCTACATAAAGTTTATTTATACTACTATAATATTCTAATTTCCAAGTCCGACCATACCAGACCACACACATGAATGTAAAGTAGGTACTCATATGAACTGAGAACTTCCTACTCTATTGTCTATGATATTTTACGGTCGATAAACTTTCTGATATTATCTTCACACATACATAAAGTTAGACAAATTAATTGTTAAGCAAATTGGCTGCCAACTTAATCTGTCCGTATAATCAAATCACAAGTCATTCTTTGACAGTTTTGTGTGAAATGGCTGTAACGCGGCAAATTGATGTAGGATGTCACTGCGTAATAATAAATTGTCCTGACTGTTATTACAGGTGTTTTATTATTTACACGCACACTACGATAAAAACATAATAATAATAGCCTCCCCGCCGATTTCGGTCACGGTGGCCAATCTCAACGGAGATTAGCCAGCTACGCAGGAGATATTATAGTGCACAAGTGTGCGTGCAGACACAGGTGTACTCCCTCTTCCCTCACTCTCATAGTCCGATGGGACGGCTATCCGACACGACCGAAGAGAGATCAGGCGCAAGACGGCTTCACGTGCTTTTTACGGTACCCTAAAAAGTGTCACATTTGCCAAGTGTGCAGAGTATAACGTGCAATAAAGGAACTTCGCTCCAAAACCCGTGCAATTAATATTTATCAATCTCTGACCACGGTTTCCACAGTAAAACATACTTAGCTGTTGTAATACAAGGTAAAGCGTCGTAAGTCACGGCTTGTAAAATGATGGGTGAGCGGTTAATGCGCGACAACTATAGCGAATGCGTTTACGGTTATAGTGTGTGTATAAACGGATTACGGTTTCTAAGCATGTCATTATTACGGTTTTACCTATTATGTTTAGATGTTTGAATTCAAGTAGCGTTGGTTTCGTGGTGTGATTTTTTTTAAAGAAACCGATGTATGTACAAGTGGCGAAGGGTGAATTTATGACAGAGGTAAGCCGGAGCAAGAAAAAAATGGCAATAAACCGTTTCATTATATTTCGATGATGAATTGACTTTATAGTGGTTGTGTTCTAATTTTTCGAAGGGAAGCCGGCGGGAATCGAGTTGTATGGTACCTTCGCCACTGGTATGTACTCCTACTATTTTTGCGTCTTGAGCCGGGCCAGAAAGAAGTGGCGAAACGACCACTTTCAATCACATTCTGAATTTTTTTGAAGGATATTTCTAATCAAATGCTTCGTTTCTTCATATCGCACCTTCGGTGCAACAAAGTCACGACAGCTCATTTTTAATTTTACAGGAGTGTGATTACTGGATAACTATTTGTAGTAGGTTTGAAATCTTTACAAAATTAATTGTTTATTGCTTTTGCTATAATGCTATAGGTTCAAGTAAAAGGCTTATTTTGAATTATTAAAAAAATCCTAATAAAAGACATAACAAAAAAAGCGTCCTGAATTATGACTTTGTTGCACCGAAGGGGCGATATGTCTGCTCAACAACGTAATTATTTACGCAATGAATGTTGTTGAACTGTCAAAGCCATTACTATTGTAAGTGTCTGTAAGGGCCGATTTGGCCAAAGTCAGATATCTTTTGTCCGTGGAATTAAATTGACTTCTGACAGTTTTTGTATGGAAAAACCTGGAAAAATTGTCAAAAATTCAAAATTTGTTCTCTTCTGAAGACTGAACAAGACTTATTCTAGGTATAAATTTTGGTAAAATTCTCCCTTAGAATTTAACGCAATTACCCCGCTAGACACTACCAGGTGCGTACGTGTTAAAACGTGTAAAAAATATATAATAAAAATACCAAGAACATTGCCCGACTTGGAGATCGAACCGAGGTCCCTTACGCTCAGAATTCGCGCTTGCGACCACTAGACCGATTAGTCGTATTTGCCTTGTAAATATAATACGAACCAACCATAGCATGATTCCCTTGCCAATTAATAATTATTTCACTAGGCCGCGTGGGAGCTGAGTACGGTTTCATTAAAAAATAACCTCCATTCAATGGCGGGGGGATTCCACCCCCATTGATGTTGTATGTACCCTCGCGGGAGCGTGGGTACTACATACAATACGTTTTGACTATGGATGATGCTTTGGCGATACGTAATTATTATTTTATTTGTTTTTATGAAATGCGTTAAGCCGTTGGTCCCGGCTGTCATTCGTGAATCTTTGACAGTCGTTACGGGTAGTCAGAAGCCCGAAAGTCTGACAACCAGTCTTACCAAGGGGTATCGTACCCAGTAACGGGGCTGTCCACAGCCCCGTTTACTTGGAGCGTCTCCCTATCCGACCTCCAGGTCGGATAGGCAGACGCTCCATGTAAAATACTGGTATTCAGCTGCATCCGGGTAGACTGGAAGCCGACCCCAACATAGTTGGGAAAAGGCTAGGCAGATGATGATGAATGAAATGTGGGGGTTATCAAATTAAAAGCATTTCTTGTAAATGTCTTGGTTAGCAGCAGATCATAAGCACAAATAAACACAAAACACGCGGTTGACCTTGACCTCCTTACTTAAACGTATTCAAACCGTACCAAAGTTATTTTATAAAATCAATAACAGGTTTGTGATATTATGCATTATGTCAACGTACAATTATGAGCGTCGTTATCTTACAATAATCTATATATCGCGAGATTATAAACTTTTGAAAAATTGTGAACTGCAACAAACCATTTACAATTTAACGCATTATTTTTCGATAGTTTATAATCTGTCTCTGGCAAACCGACAAATTGTGAACAGCCGATCGATTCTATAAAAATCTCACCGTGAAAAGTTAGGTGAAGTGAGCTTAGAGTGAGCTGTCAAGAGCATCAATGCCTAGCATCAGGAAGACACTGACAGCTCACTCCACGCTCACTTCACCTAAGTTTTCACGGTGAGATGGTTACAGAATCGCACTGCTGCCATGCTATTCTCTATGAAACTTATTGTTTTCACCGCTCCGACAGCGCTGCCCGCAAGGCTGTATCCTTAGAAAATAGCTCCCCTGGTATCAAACTTGCATGCGACGAATCGCATCTTGAGCTAATACTAAATAGCCAAATGCGACTAACTTGGAAGTAGGTTGTTCAATGTTTTAACCGAACTGCACCTTGCGTAACACACTATCAATCTCAATCTGAATAAAAAATTACCCCGCTGACCCATTTGGTTGCGGTACCCTGACTTAGTTCCTGACTGCGACCAATTCGGCTAAGTATATCAGGGGACGGTTCGCAATTTTAGGGTACAGATTGTGAGCCCTGTTGGTAAGTACAGCACCCTAATTGCGTAACATACTATCAATTTCAATCTGAATCATTTTGAAGGATATTACTAATCCATTGCTCCATATGTTCGAAAAATGTGGCTGTTCAGCAACGTAAATAACGCAATGAATGTTGTTGAACTGTCAAAAGGAAACCCATTGCTACTGATAGTGTGTTACGCTGGTCCCGCAGATTCGTTAACAATTTGACGGTTTCACATGGATAGATTATAAACTATCGAAGTATCGACACACGTACAGTTCACAATTTTATCGACAATTTACAATCTCGCGAGATACGGTGTTCACTATCATACCCACATTTTTATGTAAGTAATATGTTTTCTGTGATACATCACAAAAAAAATATATATTACTAACATTAAAATATTTTGGAGACATTATTTAGGTACAACAAACTTGAAGCCACGATCAGGGATTCTTGCTTGAATATCTTCGAGATGACTTGTTTTCAAGTCATTTTCGAAAAAGGATATTTTGTCCCCGAATTTTCTTTATGACCAACCGGTCTACAAAGTATATATCCTACGTTTCTCGTGGGCTTGTTCAATAAAAATGTAATGCATATATGTGTCATATTCTCATGGTTTTCCATCTCCCGCCAATCGTAATAATTTTGATGGGTTACTTTTTAACACCTTACAAAACTAATCAAAATCTACCTACCTACCTACCTTTATTTTGTCTCATGACAAATAAATTGGTTCGTTTGAATGTGTCATCCTCAATTGTGTTCCTCTGGTGTTTCAGGCGTGTTATGGACAAGGAAGGGGGGGATGGCGGCGACGCGGCGGGCAAGCAGCCCCCCGACGGCCTGCTTGATGCCGCTAACCTATTTGGTGGTAAGTTACTATATTGTCGTAAGTTAAAACGGAGTATTTGCTTTGAGAAAGGACAGTGAGACTGTCTACCGCATACGAGTAGCACAAAGGGCCATGGAGCGAGCCAGGCATAACTCTACTAGACCGAGTGCATAACACTGAAATCCGTTGCCAGTGGAAAGTCGGGGACAGGGCGATACGTCACAAGTAAACTTGAGCAGGATGGAGTAAAACTGTCACAGAATAGTGTCCAAAGATACCCGGACCGTCCAAAAGCTCGTTGGGATGAAGATATCGTCAAAGTCAGGGGAAACATCTGGATGAGGGACACACAGAACCGGGAAGGATGGCAGAAAAAAGGGGAGGCCTATCCCAGCAGTGGGTAATTCCGGGCTGAAATGATAATGATTTATTTTATTTATTTATTTATAGTAATTAAAACGGCACAGGTCCAATTACATTAATTAACATAGAATTATAAAAAAATAGAATAAAATAAGCATTCAAATAAAATACAATACAAAAATTAAATTCAAGTTCAAAGATATACAATTCCTGGATTAAATTATTAATAATTATTTGAGTAAATGGTTAAATAAATTAAAAGCACCATAAACTAACATGTAACAGTGGACACCCTCGCATATCGTCTCTCACAAAACACCAGACAAGCACGCATTATTTTCTTCCATTCATCAGCAAACATATCACATTCAGGGTCGGCAGTCAGGAGGGCGTTTAGCATCCTTAGAGTTCGACATACTGGAGATTCGGCTCTAGCAACAGATCTAGATAGCGGTAGTGCGAACAGGTTATGACGGCGGCTTTGACGTTGCCCAAGGTATTTGTCGAGCACAAATAAGCGGCAGAAAAGTCCGTGGAGCTCAGGGCAGTCAATACGACCGCTTAGGGTTTTACAGGCAATCATGAGCTGATCAAAGCCCCTTCTTACCTCCAACGAATTGAAGCCCAATACCCCTAGAAGATAATTCGTTGGGTACAAGAATGGAAAGTATTGGTACAGCCTTTGATACAGAACTTTGATGATGAGTGAAGACCTTAGAGCATTAAACCAACCGGAGACGCAACGAGCACTAATATCTATGCGAATAAGTCTGCCACTTTCATAGCGGGGGACGAGGCAACGCACACAAATACTGATAACACACTAATGCATTTTCGATCGCGTTGTTACTCACGCACACAAAAAAATAATCGAATACAAGCATAAATTATACGCACACATGTGCTAACTCACACAGAGACGCCCTGTCAGTGTACGGGATGACGTCATTTTTGTGTAAGCGATGAAAGTGCTTGACACTATCGATATGACCGGCGGTCTCGTACCTTTGGCAGGGGGGAACGCCTGACAATGGCGTCTCCGGTTGGTTTAATGCTCTAAGGTGAAGACAGCTATTTAAACTGTTGTCATTAAAAGAGACTGAAATACTAGGATGGCAACGCAAATTCTGCGACGCCTGTGGTATTTCAGATGTCCATCTCCGGTGATCTTTTGATCACTAACCATCAGGAGAGCCGCAGCTTGGTCATCATTAAAATAATCCTTTCCTAGATGACAGTTTTAACTTTGACGTTACATAATTTGCATTTATTTTTATAGATCTAAAACCAAAAATCTGAACTACTTAAATATTAACTATTGACTTGAGCAAAAACATTTCTCTGAATGAAAAAGCTGTAAACGGCTTGGAAAGCGATTGAGGAAAACGCGCAATTTTACCCGGTCCTGGAAAAAACACTTTGATTTTTCCGGTTTCTGATTACTGTCGATGTTTAGCTGACACGACAAAACATCAGAGGAACAAATCAGAGGAAAAATCATCAGAAGAATAAACCCTTGCATTGATTTTAAATTTTCAACCACATTTTTTAATAATCTCTTTTAATTTCTGTTCAAATCTATCCTGTCTGTTGGTACTATATACAGAGTGACAGGAACATTGACGCGCAACCTGTTACCATAGATTCAGTTCAGAAGCCGCACATCAAGCTACTACAATCTGTCAAATTTCTTTAATAGATTTTCAACTTTATGGCTACAGCATAAGGTTCAAGGTTGATTATGAAAATTTGGCAGTTTCTGGTAGCTTGATGTGCTGGCGTCTGTACATGATTCTGAACAGCGCTTGCATTGGAATTTTTGGTCGGTTATTAAAAAAACAATTTGCTCTTCCATACATTTTCACCGCGTATGTACTGCACGTTTCTATGGATCAGCTGATTAGTTTTTGATAACAGGCGAAACATTTCTTTTCTAGGGGATCTAGAATCATATGCTAAATTCATGATTACAGTTTGCGCGTCGATCCCGTGCCACCGTGTATTAGCAGCATTCTAATTACTGTTTAACTAGCATTGCCATATCGTCGACCGTAGCTTCAATTGAGGTAAGGGACATTGGGTATTTTGTCCCTTACCTCAATTGAACCTACGGTGGACGATATTCTTCCGCATAAAATTTAACAACCGCTTACTTTAACTTACCCTACGACTCCTACAAAAATTCTCACACTTCTATTGGCATTCCACAAATTGTTACACATCGGACACCCCACTAATTCTGCCTAGAGACAGTTGGCGGAGAATCCGTTCTGATACTCGCACAGAATTTATTATCAGCTCGGGTATTTCCAGGTGATTACCATATTGATCTGGGAATCCAAGAAAAGGCTGTATCGATTTGTGGGGTTTGTGCCAGTGGAAAGTTATGGGAAATGAAACTAGTTATTAGGTACGTTACGGGGGATTGTTTTGTATTTTCTATGGTAAACTGTCAATTTTGTATTTGTCGAAACATGCAAGCTGAGATTTAGGCTTCGATTCGTCTTCAACGGAGCTCGATGTGATGCTACTTCTTTTTATGACAATAATGATGATGCTCGCAAAAGGAATATGTAAGGATCGTAGCAGGTGGTGTTCTGTTGGTTGTGCCTACCCCCATGGGAACAAAGCGTGAGCTTATGTATGTATATGTGTAATATGCTCGCGTTAGACCACTATCAGATTCAGGTTTAAAAGAATGAGTTTACTTTTATCCAGGCAAGCGCGTACCATTCCTTGTAATCAGGTGCAAGGAATGGTACGCGCTTGCCTGGGTAGAAGTAAAGTCATTCTCTCATTATCCCGTATCCAAAACGTGTCCTCTGAAGGGGGATGCGTTAAGGTAGCCCGCGAAATTGAATTTACTTACGTTTTTTGCAATGTGTAGTGTAGGTCAGTTTCAAATTGTATGTTGATCAAAGTATTATTTGCGACCGTAACAAAATCCGATCCGTCAGAATTGCCGACTAAAATCGAATTTCGCCTTAACCGTGACCTCTTCTTTATTAGAATCGAAGCGTTTAAAGGGTTAGGTATCTATCTTGATAATATCTAATAGAACGATCACAAGCCTCCACAATGACATTATTACTTCCGGAAGTAATAAACATGTCACTTCTATCAATATTATCCGACATGTTATATTTCTAGTCTCAAGTCTCACAATTAATATTGATGGGTTTTGTCTAGCTCCGATTAGATTTACCCATCCAAGTTGTTATGGCATCGTTCATGAATGAAATGATACTCATATATTTCTTCTCTCGTATCGAAATGATCTAATAAAGAAGTTGGTTTTTGGTCTCCGCTCCTTTGTGCCCGCTGTACTAACAGTAGGTACAACATACAGATACACTAACAGTAATAATAGGAATACTAACAGTAGCAATGGCTTACATTTTGACAGTGCAACAACATTCATTGCGTTATTTATATTGTGGTGCAGACAAATTTCTCAAACATATGAAGCAATGGATTGGCAATATCCTTCAAAATGATCCAGATTGTGATTGATAGTCTATTACGCAATTCGGATGCCGGTCTTACTTGCGGTTCTTTGTTAGTCATCCATGATCCATCCATCTATAAAAAGTCAGAGAGGATCGACAAGAAAATGCAATGTTCATTGATGTTCACTCAAATTTTTCCCAACCAAAGCGGCAGATACACCGACCAAACGCATCATCCTCTGGCTAGCCTTTCCGCAACAGTCTTGGAGTCGGCTTCCAGTGTAACCGGATGCAGCTAACCAAACGCACCATAGCTTGGAAGACCTTGGATATTTTTTTGTTCAAAATGAGACAAACCATCTTTGCTTGGGTCCTATTTGGCTTTCTAGTGTAGCACAAATCGCAGGCAACATCATTGACAGCTTTGTTTTAGGCATTGCTGAGTATGCCTACCTGCAGTGCGATTCTGTAACCATCTCACCGTGAAAACTTAGGTGAAGTGAGCGTGGAGTGAGCTGTCAGTGTCATCCTGGTGCTAGAGATTGGTGCTCTTGACAGCTCACTCTAAGCTCACTTCACCTAACTTTTCACGGTGGATTTTCTGTAGTGCGTTGCTTTATTTTTCTGTGCGAGTCTCATCCAGGTCTTTTCCGGCGTATGTAAGTCAATTGAACCTTGAGCCTTAATTGAGCCTTGTTCCATTCACATCCGAATATAGGCTCTCTTTTGTGCCATGCTTTCCTGGTAATGTTTGTTTCTCCTTTATAAGTCATCCACCTATCTATCAAACATCAAACTGGAATGTCGACGCCGAACAACAACTCACTTTAAGTAGCATAAATACCGCTAACCGGAAGTCGATACCGTATTCAGCGTAATTTCGGCGACTCACTTTTAGAAGCGTAAATTCCGCTTCATCCCACCTTTAACGCCGGGGCAGCGGGATTGTCTTAAAGGGTTACCGCTGCCCCGGAACATAAAGGGCTAAGGAAGGAACACGGGCGGGTTTTAGTCAGTAAGAGTCTGACACTCTCTTCTGCTCCACACAGAGCTGGAGGGGTCATTTGATGTCTTCCCATCCATAAAAAAAAATCCCACCTTTAAACACCCACGTCATTATGGCGTACTATACAGTTATAGTCAGTCAACTTTTCCCTGCAAAAAGCGAGTTGGCAATAAGTGGCATCCGATCATTGGTCGGCACTTTCCGGTCAATAATAACTTTGTCTTTTGTTCGTGCCTCCAACTACATGCATTGTCGTTAAACCGTCGAGAAACATCACTTCGTAGGGCTGTGCTCTAGAAGTTTTAAAGACCACGTTATGGTGATGATGTAAAATAATGGATTAGGGTTCATTAGAGGTATGTTATGTGTTCATCATTCTCTTGCTCTAAGCACATAATCAGCCTATGATGTTCCCACTGCTGGGACACAATCCTCTATGAGAGGGACTGTGTTGTAGTCCACCACGCGGGCCCAGTGCGGTTTGGTAGATGTCACATGTCTTCGAATTTTTGGTTCTAGGACATGCCGGTTTCCTCACGATGTTTTCCTTCACTGTTTTGAGAATAGTAGTGAAGAAAATATTAGCACCAGTCTGATTTCGAACCCCACTCGTAAGTCGGGGCTACCACAGGGCCACCACTGTTTTGTCATTATCCTGGCACAAATTCAGACTCCGGACTGCTATAGGTAATGCAATCCACAAAGACGCGCCCCACTCTTCTTCCGAATCGTTTGTGGTTATCGCTATTTAATTCCACTAGTGTTTTAGTTTTTTCGATACACACTAATTACACATTAATAATAATTAGCGTGCATCAACAAAACTAAAACACCAGCGGAATCTTGCAGACTTGTGCTATAAGCATTAGGAAAAAGAGTGGGGCGCGTCTTCGTGGATTGCACTATCTGTACTGAGAAATTCCAGATGGAAAACCCAATAAAACTTCGTCCAACCCGGGAATCGAACTCAGGACTCAGTAGCGATTGTGAACACTAGACCAACAAGGCAGTCTAGATAAAAACATATCCCCTTATAACTTGCAACTTAGTTTATTCAATTCACTCCATTTTCTAAATCAACATTAGAAACGTGTGAACCACCTATAATCTACAAACTCAATCAACCTCTTTGAGACAGCCCTGCATTCGCGTGATATTACACCATATAAGCAACCGGGCGAGTTCGATGACCCCGCACCCAGCGCTTCTCAGAGAACAAACATAACATTACAAGCCACCTAACTTTTAACTCCACAGCAATAAAGATCAAAATGGCTTGTGATGATTGATGGTTTCGCTGGTAAGGCGGTTTCCTTCTTATTAAGGATTGTGGCAACCGATTTTTAGTTGAATGCTCAGGTATCGTGTTAGGTTATATCGGTTTGTGAAATATTTGACGTTTTGGTGACATAGATGCGAATTTTGTTACGGTTTTTAGGGGTTTTCTGTGTGGTCTTGGGCTGAAAGTGGGCCTGTTCTGTGGGTGGTGTAAAAGGGCGCTATTTTAAGACTTTTCGTGGGTAAAAAATATTAGAATTTTGTTCATAATTATGTGGTGCTGCGTTCAACTTTCATTCCTATAGTTGCTGAAAGGAAAACGTAGCAGTGATGAAGAAAGTTTTCATAATAACCTGGATAAAAAATAGTAAAAAAGAAGAATTTTTCAAATCGGTCTTCCCGTCTTCGAGTAATCGGGGAACATACATAAAAAAAAGATTCCGACGAACTGAGAACGTCCTTCTTTTTTTGAAGTCGGTTAAAAATCATAAATAATATATACAAATTGAATTGTCATGAAACAAACAAAGAAGTGTCTACATTTTTCCAAATAAATAAATTCAGATTCTGATGATTTCCGAAAGAGAAGTCAAAAGGAATCGTGTAACATACACCCATCAGTAGAAATATTATAAATTAGGTATTAATGAAAATAAACCTAGTTCTTTTTCAAATTGATCACATCCGGACATCCTAAAAACAGTTAGGTCCACCTTCCCATTTACATAATTACCCAAGAAAACCATTTAACAGCGTGCAAACACTTACTTACAACAAGACCACCACTACCAAGTTAACAGCCGGGAATGTGAGAAAAAACAAAAGAATTGCGAATTACCAGTAGTAAAAACAAAAGAAACGCCAGTTGCTAGTGGTAAAAATGTTCTTCAGAACGTGTTTCTATGAGACTTGGTAAGTTAACTGTCAACTCGCATGCACTTGCGATTTAAACGCCATAGGAAAACTGTGGTTACATGAGTCATAGCAAGTAAATGGAAGTTTACATTAGCAGTGTTTTTATTGTAAGTCATTCGTAGGTTTTTGTTTTTGCGAATTGATGAGAGGTGTATAGGGGTATTTAGTCTGAACGGTCCAAAGCGAATGGACCGCAGGCCATTCGACCGTAAACAAAAAGCGTCTACGTTCCAAAGGACTGGTGGTAAAATTATAATTCATAATGTTCAATTAGCCATAAAGAAAAAGGATTTTTTTTAAAAGAAAATGTGCATGATTTAATCTGTAAGCCAGATACTATTGCAAAAAGTAATGGTTACATTTGCTGTAATGGTTTTTTTGGCCTTATCTACTTCCTATCCTACGATTCCTACTAATCACACTATCACACTAATATTAAAAAGGCGAAAGTTTGTGAGTGTTGTATGATTGTTACTTCTTCACGCACAAACGGCTGGACCAATTTTGATAAAATTTGGTATGGAGGTAGCTGATACCCTGGATTAACACATGGGATACTTTTTATCCCGATATTTCCACAGCATCGATACTTATGCGGGTGAAACCGCGGAGCGTTGCTAGTTAGCCATATTGTTTTTGGGGTTCCGTACCTCAAAAGGAAAAACGGATCCCCTTATAAGATCACTTCGTTGTCCGTCTGTCTGTCCCTTTTTCTCAGGAACGCATGAAGTTATCAAGTTGAAATTAATATGAAATACTCAGGGCTGCAATCCCTTGAAGCGGTGAAAAAATCAAACGTCTAAGTAAACGCAGTCAAAAGATACGGGCGTGTATTTTCCGTTTTTGCCGTATATTTTGACACTCAAGGGAATCAAAAAAACCTAAACCTAAAAACCTATAGGGTATTTCCCGTTGATCTAGAATCATGAAATTTGGCTAGAAGCAATGTCATGTAGCACAAGTAAAGGAATAGGCCTAGTACGGAACCCTCGGTGTGCGAATCCGACTCGCACTTGACTGTTTTTTTTTTATATTTCTATTCCCAAATAGCAAGTAATATTATGGAAATCTTATAAATCAAATAAAAACAGATACTTTTTTTTTTTATTTGATTTTTCTATTATATTTTCTATTAATTTATATCGTGTGGCAATGGGTGTAATGTACCTGAAATAAATGAATTTATTATTTTATTATTATTATAAGGAAATAAATACATTTTTGATAGGGTGAAAATGATCGCAATTGCACTCATTGTGGAGCCAATTGAATCTTGTATCATAAAACAACAAAAAATTTGTTTGTATAATAAATACAATTTTTTTTTATGCTGTCATCATTCCGTCACCGATCTTCTTGCTAAAGATAGGCACTAACTACCAGATAATAAATACCAATAAAATGATACGTAATTATGCTTATTGCCCATAGCTGAACATATTCCTCCTGTAAAATGGTCATATAGCGCAATTCAAGTTTATTCACAACAAAAACAAAATATGACAGACGATTCATGTCAGTTAAAAAACTTATTGTTGATGTTGACAGGTGACTGTATTTGATATTCAATGTTGAACTCTATTTCTTACTTCATAAAGATGGCATTAAGCCTGTTTTCACTAACACTAGCCGATACTTTAAAAAAATGCCTAAATAAAAGCTCGTTATTAGATTTTCAACTTTCGACGCTGAGCCGAGGGTTGAAAGTCCAATAGCGCAGTTTTATTTCTTTTAAATTACTATGCTATGTGCTCTGTTACATGGTTTTTAATTGATGATGGTCAGTTCTAGCGTTAACTATAAAAAAAAAGTTAGATACTCAAGTAATAATGGCTATATTTAAATGCTAAAACATACACTTAATGTACTTGTATCAATGTTTTATGTATTGAATAAGTGGATGATAAATAAGAAATGGTTAATTAAATTAAGTGTCAGTTAATGACGAAGTGTCTTGTCGTGGCATGTTCATTTTGTATAACATGGGGGTTTAACGTCTCCACAACTATACTATGAAAGTATGAACAAATCACGCACATAAGCAACTGTTCCTCAAATTCTCAATATGGTTTTCTCATATTATCAGAGAATACATTCATAGGTCCACGCCTGTGATCCTTCTAGGATTTAGGCAGAAGTGTACCATCGCGACACTGGCGGTGGACCACTTTTCAACCTAAGGGTGAAAAGTGGCTGACCGCCTATGTCCGCGGTTGTACCTATAGTACAGACAGACGACAGCACATCAAGCTACCCGAAACAGTCAAATTTTCCCGATCAACTTTGAACCTTATACTTTGGTGATAAAGTTGAAAATCGATTAAAGAAATTTGACAGATTGTAGTAGTTTGATGTGCTGGTGTCTGTACACCCACATTTCTTCTTCTTAGCGTGTCGATGGCAATCTAAATAGACTCTGCCCAGAATTCGGCTACGTGTTGGCGCCATCGCTAGCGTTCATCAGTTCCTGTAACGTGCAGCTGACAGGACACGATATTAAGTGTCTCATAATACCACATTTACACTCCAAGGCGGAGTCTTCTATGAATCTTCACCTGAACAGGTTTTTCTTGGCCAACCTGGGTCCAGAGTCTGTTTAAAGACTTCCAGGTTATCCAAGGCAACCCATACGATTAAAGCCATAATTATTCCGATTTCAAAAAGAAAGAGGTTCTGGATTCGTCCGTATATTTATTTAAGAACAAGCTCAACATTACAGAAAAACATACGTTGAACGAATGGCGTTGCCGACTGATGTATGAGTCAGAGCGATGTTTTAAGATATACGTACATACGTTTATAATAACTATGTATCTCGCTAATGGCTGTAATGTTTCGGAAGATTACTTATTAAAAGGAATTGCGGTCGGAGAGACTTTTGAAAAAGCTTAAGTAAAAAGTCATAATTTGAAGTGTAGCTCTCTATTTCCTCCTCCAATATTGGACCAATTTAAAAGATGTTTCTTAGACTGAATAAGAAGGACATTATACTGTCTCCCTATGTTTTTTTTTTTAAATTAATAGTTGTCAAATTTGTACACTAGGCCTCTGTTGACAGCAGCGGTTTAAATCGGCATTTTTGAGACTTCTAGTGCTTATAAAAATAATGTATCATCAAAAAAGAAAACATAGGGACATACAAGTAGTTAATATTTATTATTCTGTAAAAAATCATTGCTTTATGGTCATTAATCAGAAAGAAAACAGACGAGAGCGTTTCTATGGAGAAACGACCACCCGAATTTCCTCTTAAGAGCCTACACTACCTCAGCTAAAATTCACTCTTTATCTCGCTCGCACGATACTGCTCGCGGACTGAGTGAGAGCGAGATAGAGTGCGGTGCTAGGCGGCAGGCAGCGCCAATAGTTTAGGTATTTGCTTTTTACGGTGAAAATAATGGTAATTAAAAAAAAGTAAATAACATAAGACCTGTTTTATAGTTAGTTCGGTTAGTATACAAAATTTCATGATCTAATTTGAAGTATTTTTTGAATACCAGCGGTTTATTGTTCGGTTTGGAGGTAACTTTGGAATTTTTTTCTATCGAGAAAATTTTATGAAATCGTGTTTTCGTCTAACATAAGACCTTAGCATTAATCCTCAACTTTACCATATATTTATTTCAAAATTAATGCTGTAGTATTTTCGACATAACGGAGGATCATGCTAAGCCATTTGAGTTAGTATAGGCCCTTAATAGACGATTGATGTGTAATAAACTAATAATAATTTCAGTGTATTATTCACACATGCGGAAGTGAGTGCGTCTGTCTGTTTGGTAGATTATAACTGCTGAACTACTTAACTGATTTTGATTGATATTGACAGGGCTATAACTCGTTGTTTTCCACGTAGGTACTAATTAACTTGCAATGGTAAAGTAGTGGGGGGTAGGGAAAAGTTCCTCTGTTCCTTCTTCTGCCCTTGCAGTAATGAGTACTTGTAGTAATAAGTGTTGATTTAGTTTCACCCGCATAAATATGGTTCCGTGGGAATATCGGGATAACAAGTATCCTATGTGTTATTCTGATGTATAACTTATATTACTGTAAAGTTTCATCAATATCCGTTGGGTAGTTTTTGCGTTAAAGAGTAACAAACATCCCTCATCCTCACAAACTTTCGCGTTTATAATGTAGTAGAAAGTAGGATTAGTAATCTTTACCCCTGTGAAGACATTAAAATATTCTCCGACTCTATTTGGACTAAACTCCAGCTTAATTTTTGAAGTACAGATGCCAGCATATCAAGCTACCACAATCTGTCAAATTTCTTTAGTAGATTTTCAACTTTATCGCTATAGTATAAGGTTCAAAGTTGATTGGGAAGATTTGACAGTTTTGGGTAGCTTGATGTGCTGGTGTCTGTACAAAATTGAATTTTCATAGTTTTTTATTTCTCTTGAATAAGTCCTGAGGGGTTAGTAATTGCGTAACACACTAACATTAGCAATGGCTTTCATTTTGACAGTTCAACAACATTCATTGCGTTATTTACGTTGTTGAGCAGACAAAGTTTACGAATATATGGAGAAATGGATTAGCAATATACTTCAGGCTGATTCAGATTTTTATTGAAAGTGTGTTACGCAATGACGTGTTCGAAGTCGTGAATGTTTGATCGATGAAACGATAAAGAACACTCGAGATAGTCAACGGCAAAATATGGGATTTGATACTCTAAAAACAAAACATAACCGCATCATCATCAAAAGTAATTCTCAAGTGTTTCAGAATACGTCATCTTGAATTCGTCCGTGATTTTATGAGAATTATTGTCTGATCGTGCCACAGTATACATGTTTAAACAGTATGTCAAGTGTTTTTGAAGTTCTCTTTGACCGTGTTACCTTGGAACTTGGATTACCTACGAATTTTTGGTTGAGGTAGGTCGGGGGTTAAATATTTACCGGTGCTTCCGGAATGAAATCTTTGAAATTCTAATGTGTTAAGAAATGGTTACTAGGTCGTTTTTGGACATAAGTACTCTTTTGCTAGTCCCGTAACGATTCTTTCTATCCATGAGAATTTCAGCAAGAATCGTAAAAGGTGAGATGATCTTTGAATAAGGTTATTAAATAATAACTTTTGCCAGCGGCTTCGCCCGCGTGAATAATATTAGTAGGTGGACTAGGAAGTAGGATGGTTTCCTTGTATTTTATTATTTTTGATGACTCATCTTTGCACTGGGGTTGGTTTTCTATTGAATTCTCCAACTTTTCCTTATTTTGATCTACAGTAAAGTTCCTATTTACAAAATAAACAGCGCTTTCTTGTTCACGACTCCTTGGTTCTCCTCCATAGACCCTGGATCTATTCTTTGACCTTATTAACACTCAAATTATAGTGTAATCCTTAGTAGTTTGACGTTATCAGACGTTAACTTGTACCATTCGCTTTTAGTTTTGTAATAATTCTTTTGTACAGTGAATTATATTGTACCTATTCTAAAGAAGGTTCTTGGTTTTCTACATAGTTATTAATTTATTCTTTTGGACACCTTTTGACCTTCAGACGATATATTTGTATGATGCCTTATTTGCTATTCTAGTTCGGGAGTTAACCTTTTATTTAAGAGCATTATAAGTTTATTTGATAAGACTTAGCGCTGCAGTCGGTTCGTAGATTGGTGACCATGATACATTTCATGTCTAGACCCCTCCGAGTCACGGAAAGCACGCCGTTGGACCGGGATATCATTCGTAGATCTCACAGTCGTCACAGTAGTCATCAGCCGAAAGTCTGACAACCAGTCTTACCGAGGTGTATCGTGTTAACCAGTAACTGGGTTGTGAAGATCACATAGGCAGTCGCTCCATGTAAAATACTGATATTCGGCTGTATCCGGTTAGACTGGAAGCCGACCACAAATATGGTTGGGAAAAGGCTAGGTAGATTAGTTAATAGATTTGATAAGACTTGTCATACTTTCACTTCTATACTGTGGTATAAAATGTGCAAAGTAATAGGTAGTGTGAATGTAAAATATATCCGATATTGTTATTTTATCGATATCGTTCCTGCTGGTGTTAGTTCTTCCTCGTTTTTGTGTGGGATGACTTGAGGGAGTGTCTGTCTCAAGGTTACTTTTAAAATGATTGGCTTTTGGTAGACGTAGGTATGTTTATTCTACCTTCTTCGGCGTCTCTCCCCTTGCCACTGCATGCCCTATCTTCACACACGTGAAAATCTAATGGTCAGCAAACGGCATTCGCGTTGCTGAATTTTGGGCCGAAAACTAATTCAAAAAGGACATATAATTTATCATGTTATTTTTGCCATCGACACGGTAAAAAGACGATTGCAAACCTGCCGTTGATATATCCTGAATGTTCATAAACATATCTGCTCAAATTCGGACCAGCACCCTAATTGCGTAACACACTATCAATCAGAATCTGAATTATTTTGAAGCAAATTGCTAATCCATTGCTTCATATGTTCGAAAAATTTGTTTGCTCAATACGAAAATAACGCAATGAATGTTGTTGAACTGTCAAAATGAAACCGATTCCCATTGAAAATGTATTGCGCAATTGCCCCGCAGAATTAATACAATTATTTTGAAACCTTATAGGCGGTCCGTACACAGTCAATCTCGATCGCGATCCGCGATCACAATCAATGATCGCGACCAAGATTGATAATGTACGAATTAGATTGACGGATTGATGCATCTGATTTCAAAATATCTAGATATTTTCGCGATCCGCGATCATTGATTTTGATCGCGTTCGCGGATCGCGATAGAGATTGACTGTGTACGGGCCGCCTTAGGCTTTTATTCATGACAAGAAACACTTGTGAATAGTCTTCTGCTGCACATAGGCACAATAGCACAACTTGTAACTCCATCCTCGGCAACTCTTATCCCGCTGCTACCAGTCACCCTGCGGAGATAGAGCAACGACCTTGCTTATCAGTTTCCTATCATTCTTATCTGTCAATCCTTTGAATGTTTACAATTATCTGCAGCGATGCTGTATTGTTACATTGATCTATATCTATCATCATATTCATTTCCATCTTATTTTTCCAGCATACTGGGGTCGCGATGGCGGCAGCGGTGGGGGCGCGGCGGCTGCGCAGGCGCAAGCACAAGCACAAGCGGCGCTCTTCGGCTTCGGGTCTCGCTACCCGCCCCCCACCACGCTCGGCGTGGCGGCCAATCAGGCAGCGTCCCTCGGGCTGCATCCAGCTGCCAGTAAGTACAATGGTACGATAGCTTGATTATTTGCAATTATTTGGTAAGTATATCTAATAAGTAATAGATATTATTAATACATATGAGGGGCCCGTGGCTAAATAAGAACAGTCGATCGATCAGGTTAAGCTATGCTTGCCGCGGTTGGTCTGTGGATGGGTGACCATCTTTACATACCGAAACCCCTCCGTGCCTAGGAAAGCATGTTAAGCTTAAGTCCTGGCTGTCGTTCGTGGATGTTTGACAGTCGTTACGGGTTGTCAGAAGCCCGAAAGTTTGACCACCAATCTTACCAAGGAGTATCGTTTTACCCAGTTACTGGGTTGTGGAGGTCAGATAGGCAGTCGCTCCATGTAAAATACTGGTATTCAGCTGCATCCGGTTAGACTGGAAGCCGACTCCAACATAGTTGAGAAAAGGCTAGGCAGATGATGAGATAACGAGGCATAAATGTAAGTCCAAGTAAACTGTGTACGGTTTCCAATTGGAGTTAGTAAACAAATCCAAACGACCGTTGATGAACGCAGTATGTTACAAGTTCAATCTTAAATAAATGATGGTGTCTTTCCACTTGCCGCAATCCCGTAATCCCCTCTTGTTACACCTGCAGAATATGAATGGTCTTTTTTACCAAGAAATAAACCCTAAATCTTAAATTCTGAAAGTCAATCCTATCAAATCTCACTCAAATGACACCTTCCACTTACACGATTGGTTGGATTTCCGTAGGGTTTAACTACAAATAAATCAAATCTTTATTGAACATTAAAAGTACATTTCCTACTAATGATAATAACCACATCACATCACACTCACATTAATATTATAAAGGCGAAAGTTTGAGTGTTTGTATGATTGTTACTTCTTCACGCACAAACGGCTGAACGGATTTGGATGAAATTTGGCACACAGATAGTTTATAACCAGGATTAACACATATGATTTTATCCCGATGTTCCCACGGGATCGACACTTATGCGGATAAAACCGCGGGGCGCTACTAATATAACTATAACTGTACTCAGGCTTTCAAGAACTGCTAGTAACCTTTTCCTCTTTCTCCAGGTGCAGCCTGGTGGTCGATGGCATCCCACCTAGCAGCTCAAGACTATCTAGCGCGATTGCAGGCGTCAGGGTTAAACTTCCCTCCGCTGGCGGACCCTTACGCCGCGCTGTCCGCTCTCTCCGGAGGCCAGGGACTGAAGCAGCCGCAGAAACCTGGGAAATTGTCTAGTCGAAATGAGAGGTAAGAAGAATCTAGAAACCATTACTGGTAGTCAGAAGGCAGAGCGGGTAACAACCAGTCTTACTCTCGGGGTATCCTGTTACCCAGTAACCAGCTCCATGCAAAATACTGCTGTTATGGGTATTCACTTATTCAACTGCAGCTGGAAGTTGACGCAGGTGTTTTAAACGATACAATTATTACACTAGGAGGAGCCCGTGGCTAAATAATAACAGCCGCACAGGTCGATCGATCAGGTTAAGCTACGCTTGCCGCGGTTCGTCTGTGGATGGGTGACCATCTTTACATACCGAGACCCCTCCGTGCCTCGGAAAGCACGTTAAGCCGTTGGTCCCGGCTGTCATTCTTTGATCTTTGACAGTCGTTACGGGTAGTCAGGAGCCCGAAAGTCTGACAACCAGTCTTACCAAGGGGTATCGTATTACCCAGTAACTGGGTTGTGGAGGTCAGATAGGCAGTCGCTCCATGTAAAATACTGGTATTCAGCTGCATCCGGTTAGACTGGAAGCCGACCCCAACATAGTTGGGAAAAGGCTAGACAGATGATGAATTATTACACTAGGAGATAAGAGCTTCAGCAAGTTATAATTTTTCTTCATGCCATGGAAGTTCACGGCCCTGAGTTACGATCGACCTGTGCGGCTGTTATTATTTAGCCACGGGTCCCTCACAACCATAAAAATTACAGATCATCATCTGCCTAGCCTTTTCCCAACTATGTTGAGGTCGGCTTCCAGTCTAACCGGATGCAGCTGAATACCAGTATTTTACATGGAGCGACTGCCAATCTGATAAAAATTACAGATATAAAATATAAACAACAATGATAATAAGCTTATTAGTGAATTGGGGTCTAGCGTAGCTGCTCTAGACTCTAGACCCCAACTCAGTTAACATTACGGTCTTCTTTGCATTTCCTCTATATACAATAACCCTTTTTTGTGGATGGTTAATCATCAAATGACCCCTCCCGCTCTGGGTGGAGCAGAAGGGAGTGTCAGACTCTTACTGACTAAAACCCACCCGTGTTCCTTCATTAGCCCTTTATGTTCCGGGGTAGCGGTAACCCTTTCCCAATAACCCTTGATGCTCGTTTTTCTCCTCTTCTTCACTATCTGACTCTTCTTATCATGTTCCAGGTCAGGCAGAAGCAGTACATCATCCAGCGCCTCCACAAAAGACAAGAGTCCATCGACGAGCAGCGCCAACTCGCAGAACATGAGTGAGTGGGGCACGTATCTACTATTGTACTATGTGTGTCTGTGTTGTTCATCACTGTTGTAAGCTAGTAATGGAGCGAACATTCATGTTTAAAGGAGATTTGATAAATTAATATTCATATGACACACCATTTACTTCACATAGCATAATCAGCCTACAATTTTCCCACTGCTGGGAAACAGACCTCCTCTCTTCGAGAGGGAGTGGGCTGTAATCTACCACGCGTGCCCGGGTTGGTAGAGGTCACGTCTTCTGGTTCTAGGACATGACGGTTTCCTCACGATGTTTTCCTTCACCTTTTTAAGAGCATTGGTGGTGAAATAATTTACACAAAGTAAAGCCGTCTGGGTTCGAACCCACGACTTAACTCGTAAGTAGCCGTCAGTATTCTCCACCATCCACTTTTTTTTTTTGTGGATGGGAAATCATCAAATGACCCCTCCCGCTCTGGGTGGAGCAGAAGGGAGTGTCAGACTCTTACTGACTAAAACCCACACGTGTTTCTTCCTTAGCCCTTTATGTTCCGGGACAGCGGTAACCCTTTCGAACAATCCCGCTGCCCCTCCACCATCCACTTAACAATTTTAAATAACAAGAGTGTTAAAATTCCCATGGACAAAAATGCATGACTACTTATCGTTCCATTACCATCATCTTCCAACATCTAACCTGCCCCCTTCTTCCAGGGTCTTCCTACGGTCTACCGAAGACTTCTTCTCCGTCCGCGATGCACCACTCTGCGTCTCTGTCCAGCCTGGCTTCCCTCAACAGTCTGGTGTCTGCTCCTCATCAGAGCAAGCCCAGTAGTAAGCCGTCTGCCGCGCCACAGCCGAGCAGTAAGTTTCACCAGATAAATTTGTTTTTTGGACATAGAGAAGTAATTGTATTTCAAGCTGGTATATTTGGACCTATGTGGTTTTTAAGTTAATATTAGTTTCGATCATGTTATACTCTAAAAGGCACCGCCATCAAGCACCATGGGCCTTGCACGGGATATGAACAAAAAAAAACTATAGGCACACTTCCCATAAAATACCTGACAATCTATTGCTGGTTTTGTCGCTCTAATATAACTTGTCACTCATGTACTCCATTATGATCTGTCATATTTAGTAATAAAGTGTAAGTGTAGTGTCTGTTATATTAATATTGGCCCCGATTCTGTTGTTCACAAAGTAAATTAAATTTAAGTTCAGTGCATATTTTTCTTTCTATTTCATTAGGAAAAGGACAGAAGATAAATATTAGTTTAGTTCTGTCAAATTAGATAATCTATAGACAAGTTTAGACGTGATTAAAAAATTGGCTACTAAAAATACGTCAATTTACGTCAGGCGCTGACTAATTTGATAGGACTAAACTAATATTTATCTTCTGTCCTTTTCTTAATGAAATAGAAAGAAAAAGATGCACTGAACTTATATTTTGTTTAGTTTGTGAACAATAGAATCGCGGCCATTGTATTGTATGTGTTTGTATGGGCCTTGATGGCTGAAATAAATAGATAAATAAATAATACTTAGTAATCCTGTCATTTGTCCTTCCAGAAAAGCCGTCGTCCTCTTCTTCGTCGAGCTCCAAGGGCAAGGAGCGCGAGCTGGCGCTGCTGCGCGGCGACCTCATGCTGGCGCAGGCGGCCGCGCACGGCGCCTACCACGCCGCCGTCGCCGCCGCCGCCAAGGGGAAGGTACTTTTTGTTTTTTTTAAGGATTGGAAATCATCGAATGACCCCTCCCGCTCTGGGTGGAGCGGGAGTGTCAGACTCTTAGGCCGCTGCCTGGAATTTTGCGGACAGCGGGGCGGCAGCGGCGGCGGCGCGGGCGGTCGCCGATTGCCTTAAGTGCACCGCTCGTTGCCCGCTCCCACGCCGCTGTTTTCGAGAACCGGTCCATTTAAATGTACGCATAAGATCCTACCGCTCCCATGCCGCCGCCGCTGCCGCCCCGCTACCCGCAAAATTCCAGGCAGCGGCCTTACTGACTAAAACCCACCCGTGTTCCTTCCTTAGCCCTTTATGTTCCGGGGCAGCGGTAACCCTTTCGGACAATCCCGCTGCCCAAGGGATACTTGTGGTATCGATAACTGTATCGTGATCTTGTTTGCATAGCTGCGATAATCTCTAGTCGTCATTTATTTTCGTTGTTTATATGTATATTTACTTTTTATTTATTTTTTGCACCACTGGCAACCCCATTTTTATATATCCACGCAATCACTGTCCATTCCAAAGTTGCCTGGAAGAGATCGCAGATAGCGATAAGGCCACCCATTGTATGTTTTGTAGTAATAATCGTATTTTTTGTTATGTATTTTCTGGTGTACATTAAAGTATACAATACCATATATGGTGGTGGTATAATATATGGTGTACAATATAGTAGTACTTGAAGCACTGCGCTGTTAGCAAGCTGACTGGTGCAGATGGTGGCAGCAACTCTGTGATTGAACTAACATCACTGCAACTAACTGCATCAGACTGCTTAAAAAGTAATCTTGTATTGAAGTTGAAAGTTGCACTTTTTTCAATGACTGACTGACTGTTTGACTGTTTTTTAGATTTTTTACTTTTTGCATGAAGTCTATCTTGAGAGCAGTGGTGGTCCAGTGGTAAAGGCTGCGACTTACGAGTTATAGGTTCGAAACCAGACAGGCGCTTTACGTAGTGTAAATAATTTCATCACCACCACTCTCAAAACGGTGAAGGAAAACATCGTGAGGAAACCAGCATGTTCTTTGTTTTGTTTTGTTTTCGGGAGGAAACCTTCAAACGGCACCCGACGTTCGAGGATGGAAGTCGGAGAGTGTGGGATTTTAACCTCACTAAAACCACCTTGGTTATCACCATCAGCACACAGGGGTGGGCCCGGTTCCTCTTAAAAGACCAATTCCAGAACCCCCTTGTGCAACGCGTGTAAGGCACATCTCTGGGGGGGACTGTAAAGGGACCTCCCCTGAGCCTCGTTATGCACAGCAGCACGTGACCACTGTGCCACCGTCTTCCTTGGGATCACTTGGTGGGCGGACAGAGTCCCCGCTCTGTGCGCCCGCAACCCCAAAGGTCCACCTACCTTGATCGATAAACAGGTTTCGGCGTATTAGGCGCCAAGACGGTTGCCTTTTCGACGCCTCCTTTTCAGAGCAGGAACCAGCATGTCCAAAAAAACTAAGACACCTGACGTTTACCAACCTGCATTGGGCCCGCGTGGTAAATTATAGCCCACTCCCTCTCAAGAAGAGGCCTGTTTCCCAGCAGTGGGAACATTATAGGCTGATTAATACAGCTGTGCCGAATCGAGCCGAATCATACCGACGCGCGACGCAAACTACTGTGTAGCGTGCCTTACGATATTGAGTTTACTGTTGTTATTAGTAACTAGCGGTCCGTCCCGGCTTCGCACGGGCGGAAAAAAAAGAAAAAAAAAATAGTCTATAATAATCAGTGATAATGTAGCATTCAAATGGTGAAAGAATTTTTAAAATCGGTCCAGTACTTTTTGAGCCAATTCGTTACAAACATACATACAAATCTTTCCTCTTTATAATATTAGTATAGATAACTTTTTTTATTTATTTTACTTCGATGGTCCTAGATTATCATTTGTGACTTAAGTCACAGCTATGTGAACTGCCATGCTATTCTCTAAGGATACAGCCTTGCGGGCAGCGCTGTCGCGGTGGGTTTGGCAGTTGCGACAGCGCTGTCCGCAAGGCTGTATCCTTAGAGAATAGCTCCCCTGAACCCAGCATTGCATAAATATGTAAGCTGTCACGCCCTTTATACCTGGCGGCTTTTATCTAGGTAGTAAGTTTATGTTTACATTTTAATTAGGTTTTTTTTTTGCTTGAGTATGTATTGCTTTTATTGTATTTGTGGATATATTGGCGTGGCACGTTGACATATGGGAAATAATTTAATTTAATGTTCTGTGTCCTGTAGGTAACGTCAATTAATTTGCATACCTAGTATTGTATACAATCAAGTATTTGCTAACTGAACAGACAACTGTCCTGCTGGGGAGTTTGTTGCGCCACTTCTTCTCCTCAGCGAAAGCACTAGGAAGTGGTGAAGGGCGGGCGTTTTGGGGGACTGGCTTTTGTAATTTTGACGTTTGAAAAGTGCTGATTCTCAGCCTAGTTTAAATAAATGACTTTTGATTTTGATTTTGATTAATTATTGGAATTCATCGTAACAATCTGTTTGTTTTCAGAACATGTCACCACTGTATCCATTCGGCATGCCAGGATCTGATAAGGATGGTCGGCACGGTGGCATCGATTCGCTCACTGGCTTACCTCATACCATACTCAGGTGAGACACATTTTAAGCTAGAATTCCTACGCCTTTTTCTTAGTCAATGGCTTGATTAGACAAAGTGCCCATACATTAGGTACTTGGAAGTAGCATTTAGTTCAGACAGGGTACAGATATAGATACACCTAGATAACGCAAAAGCAACAACTTCGCGTGCCAGAAATCGCACCAACTTATGTACAAAAATCGTAAGCCGCCACTTTCGCGCTCAGTCCTGTGTACTGCTGGCTGAGCGAGAGTAACAAAGAGTGCTTGTGACGTCATAGTAGCTAGTCAAAAAAATGGCACGCTTGGTTTTCATACAGATCGTGATACTTGCGTAATCTAGGTCTATCTACACAGGGTTATTTGAATGACACCAGCAACCTCTTAAGAGGTCATTGTAATCATTATTATGAACAACTTTTACTATGGGACCAAACCTGAACTCGCGAAAAAAAATCAGCTGTTCCCTACATTTTGACGAGACAGACGAAAATAAATGTAGGGAACAACTGATTTTTTTTTCGCGATTTCAGGTTTGGTCCCATGGTAAAAGTTGTTCATAATGATGAGTACAATGACCTCTAGAGGTTGCTGGTGTTTTACAAATAACCCTGTATATGTGAGACAGAGCCTTAATATATCGAAATGATCTAAAGATAAAAAGAATATTGATGCTATCCTTTGTAAAAAAAATTGTAGTTAAACAATTTCATGATTTAAACAGCTGTAGGTACTGATAAGTTCAATGTATTTCACTGTGCTAGAGATGCCAACACATCAAGCTACTACAATCTGTCAAATTTCATTAATAGATTTTCAACTTTATCGCTAAAGAATAAGGTTCAAAGTTGATTGGGAAAATTTGACATTTTCGGGTAGCTTGATGTGCTGGCGTGTGTACTTAAAACATGCTTCATCATCATCATCATCATCAGCTTACAGCAGTCCACTGCTGGACATAGGCCTCTCCTATTGCACGCCATTCAACTCGATTTTCGGCAACTCTTCAACATACTTGTCCTACATTATTTACTATTAAAACCGCTGCTCTTTGCATTCCTAATTTATGGTCGACTCTTGGCACTAAGGCAAGTCTATAATACACCAACAACCAAATAAATATTATACAAACTGTTTTTTTTTATATCCCATAACTCTAGAGGGTCATTGTACTCATCATTACGAACAACTTTTACTATGGGACCAAACCTGAAATCGCGAAATAAAAATCAGCTGTTCCCTACATTTATCTTCGTCTATCTTGTCAAAATGTAAGGAACAGCTGAATTTTTATTCGCGATTTCAGGTATGGTTCCATAGTAAAAGTTGTTCGTAATGATGTGTACAATGACCCCCTAGAGTTATGGGATATAAAAAAAACACGTTGTATTTTAAGCACAATGTATTTTTGTAAAAGCTCATAAGTGTAAATAAAAACTAATATTCACTATTTCTGTTCTATCAGTGCTGCTTTAGAAGGCGGGTAAGATATCACTTTTATAACATTCTTTGGGCCTGTTTTGCTACTTCTGGATAGGCACTATCTACCAGATGATTTATAAAAACAAACACTACTTGTGTAAAATTATCTGTCAGATAACAAAGACTTATTACGCCGAATACATTGAGATAATCGTAAGAGGATGATCACATCTGCCAGATATCTTGTCCAAGGGTGGTAAAACAAGCCATTACTTCTATATTGAAACACTTTTCATCAATATTAACCTATTTATTTCTTCCAGTGATCCTTCATCAGTTCTTGGTGGGGTACGTTTGCCTCCGGATACGGAAATTATCAAGTATACCTCCTCGTTAGCCGGGCCCAAGGTAAAAGCACATGTACGTAGACATTTTTCTACTTACCTATTTATTTTATAAGTTATCTGTAGAATTATAAGTAGCTGTTTGTGAGGTATAAGATTATAAGGCTTACTCAAATGGCTACTTCCACTGAAACGACAGAATATTTCCCTGGTTTTTCAGTTGATTGTTTTACCTAATTTCAAAGTCAAAGTCAAAAGTCATTTAGGCTTGAGTTCACCAACATTCAAACCACCGGTTAGGTATTTAAACAGTTGGTTTACGTCAAATCTCCTAAGGAAATTTTAAATATAGAATGATGAATCAGTTGATTTAAATGTTGGTGAACACAAGGCTTATTTAAATAAGCACTTTTAGAACGTAAAAATTACATAAGACAGTCCCCCAAAACGCCAGCGTCACCACTTCGATTTATTTATCTATTTATTATCCAGGCCCTGTGTAGAAAACCTACAACCTTCTGGCTGACCAAATTCCTTGACAATATAATTCAAAACTGCCTGTAAATAGTTTTGTTGAAATAAATGCTTTGAGTTCGAGAGTATGAGATAAACGTTTAAATCATTGCTGTGACACCGTTTCCAATCACCGGTTCAGGTGGAATTCATAGACGACTCCGCCTTGGAATGTAAATGAGGTGCTATTCCACAAACGATGGGACACTTAATGATATGTCCTGCGTGTCCTGTCAGCTGCACGTTACAGGAACTGATGGACGCTGGTGATGACGCCAAACAAGTAGCCGAATTTTGGGCCGAGTCCATTTAGATTGCTATCGACACGCTAAGAGGAAAAAGATCGTTGTTCCAGTGAAAAGAAGGGATATTTATATCTCTATCACTTTTTCGCAATTTAACACTTTCTGAAACAATCGAAAAATGAGGAAAAAAGAAAATAAATTAATAAATAAATTTATGAGGAACAGGGTGTTAAGTTCACTCATACTCCATAGAAAAGGGAGGATCCTCCGACCAGACGGGTATTGTGTCTGGCGGGCAAGTGCCCGATGATTCATGTCGGGCCGTTGTATATGCTAGTTGCGCGGGAAAGTCTGCTTGCGAGATGCAGGATTTTGCGTAGTGTCAGTATGACGTGTTGTTCGCATGTGGCGTTGTAGATACCGCTACACTTCCATGCAATCACATTACAAACACTTCTGGAATAATTCTTGTGTCTTTACTATACTTACGACTGTATTTTTTTCTTTCCCAGGCGGGTTCAGGCACAACAAACCGCGGCCGCAAGAAGACTATCTCGTTAGACCCTCCGCACGTTAGCGTGCACCCCGCCGACCGGAACGCGCCGATGCCCAGCAAACGGCCTAAACTTGTGAGTAAAACTAATTACTAACTTTTTTTATGACCCTCTAATACACTTTCGTTATTGATTCGACAAAACGTTTTCTAGAAGTCTTCCCTTGTTGACTATTTCGTTCAGAAACTTTATGTATCAAGATATCGAGTTAATATCACTATCGAATAGATAAATTCAGGCTAGAATACCTTGAAAAGCGGATATTAATAAATAATAGTAAGTAAATAGACAATAAAAGCTGTTCTGCACTACATCCGATCCGAATCCGAGAGATGCCGGGTCCGAAGTGACCGTAGTCGTATTTTTATGAGGGGTTGCGCACTAGATCCGAACTCTATCCGTCAGAATTTAGAACATTCCCAATTCGGATTGAAGTCGGATCTTTAATTCGGATTGGGATCGGATGTAGTGTAGACCCGCTCTAAAGGTATGTTTGGCTTACTCTAAAACTGCATTGAAAACATGTAATGCCATGAATTAACTCTCGGCGAAGACATATAAGTTGAATTAACTATCACTCCTGCATTGCAAATGTGCAGTAGCTTTATTTTGAAAGCCTTTAACTCTTTGCTGTCTAGGTCTAATGACCTCCAGTTGTCTATCCATCAAGAAACTGATATTAGAAGGTTACAACCAGTTTGTGGGTTCTTTTTATCAGTCTTTAGGGACTAACCACACTTATTCAGCTCTGTTCAGCTTTTGTCCTTAAAAACAACGATTTTGTATGAAGTCCGTTCAGCTTTCCGCGGCTGGACGTGCGTACGATGCGTACGCATCTCATACAAAATCGTTGTTTTCTATGGACAAAAGTTGAACAGAGCTGAATAAGTGTGATTAGTCTCTTATCTGTCAACAAGTATAGGTTCCCAGAACCTGAATGTCTTGCAGAACTATGATTATTTATTTATTTATTTTATTTATTTGGGACAAACAAACAGTAACACATTATATCTGCGCAAATAATATAAACAAAGATATTATATAAATGTGAAACTCACACCGTTATCCACAATTTATATAACTTTACTAATGAACAATCTATGCGAGTAAGACTACAAGACTGTTCAAATAACTATACATCGGAATCCTTAAGTTTCTTTAATAAAGCAGAACGAAATCACTGACACTGAAATCGCTGACACTGAGAATAAATCTAATTCTGAAGTTTCTGAACAAAAATCATTATAGTTTGAACTACTTCTACACCTTTCAAATAAACGTAATATTACCCATTGCTGTTTATTTACAGGACGAGTACGGCAACTCCCGGTCGTCAGTGGAAGTGATCCGGCTGCCCAACAAACCGGACCGGCCCGGACACAACTCCATGTCCGGCACCCCCCCACCCAACCTGTCCGATTATGCAGGTGTGTGCGATGTTACTTTTATCATTAATCTCTATTGGCAGGTAGAGTTGTAGGTTGTTAGTTCTAACCCAGACAAGTGCTTAACTTTGTGTAAATTATTTCATCATCACTGCTCTCAAAACGGTGAAGGAAAACATCGTTAAGAAACAGTCTATCGATTCTGTAAAAATCTCACCGTGATAACATAGGTGAAGTGAGCGTGAAGTGAACTTATCAATGCACGCAATCCCTAACATCAGATGGAATGTTAGCTCACTTCACCTTAGTTTTTACTGTGAGATTTTTACAGAATAGCACTGTTGGAATGTCTTAGAACCAAAAATTCGAAGACACGTGACATCTACCAACCCGCACTGGGACCGTTTAGTGTGGATTACGGCCCACTCCCTCTCACAGTGAGAAGGCCTGTGTCCCAGCAGCTGATTATACTAAGCGATGCCATCACCATCTAAGTCGTTATACTCAAGTTTCTCGTCTTTCACTACGTTTTGTCCTCAATTAATTTAATTTTTATCTGTTTGTCTCCAGGCATATCCCGAGAACTGCTACAGACGATAGCTAGTCAGAGCGGCGTGAGCCTGGCTGCCCTGGAGCGCCAGCTCGCGGGCTCCACAGGTGACTATTGTATGTCTATAGCAAGCGTTACTTATTATATAGGGTGACTGGTAATTAGTGACCGATACCTAAACACGTGATTGTACTCATGATAACAAACTACTTTTACTATGGGACCAAACCTGAATTCGCGAAAAAATCTGCTGTTCAGTACCTACATTTTGACCAGTTAGGCGAACATAAATGACTGAACAGCAGATTTTTTTCACAATTTCAGGTTTGGTCCCATAGTAAAAGTTGTTTGTTATCATGAGTACAAGCACGTGTTTAAGTATCGGTCACTAATTACCAGTCACCCTATAGATAGTGCAATCCACGAAGACGCGCCCCACTCGTTTTCCTAATGCTTACAGCAGAAGTGTGCAACATTCCGCTAGTGTTTTAGTTTTGTAAATACACATGAATTATTATTAGTAGGTAATTAGAGTGTATCGAAAGAACTAATACACTAATGGAATCAACTAGCGATAAACACTAACGATTCGGAAGAAAAGTGGGGCACGTCTTCGTGGATTGCACTATCTATACAGCTTTGTTACACAGGGTCAAATTATATTAGCTAGCGAAACTCCACGCGATGTTTTCGAAATGGAGTATTAGTTAGCAGGTAAAGTGAAATTTTAGGGCCTATTTTTAACAGTATAGCTTCAACACATACTTGTCCAATAAGGAGCTGTAAACATACAATTACGAGTGAGCCAAGGCCAATGGTACAGACGCCAGCACATCAAGCTACTACAATCTGACAAATTTCTTTAATAGATTTTCAACCTTATCGCTACAGCATAAGGTTCAAGGTTCATTGGGAAAATACGACAGTTTCGGATAGCTTGATGTGCTGGCGTCTGTACCAATATTTTGTTTGAATATTAGTATATGGTTCGTTGATAAGATATACCATTGATCATATTTTACAAGATATAGTAGGTGTAAATTCTAATAATCAATGTCGTTCGTTTTTTTTTTCATTTGTAGTTCACGCCATACTCACAGACATTGATCTATCCAGCCATTACTCCTCCCAAAAAGAATTTCGGTTGTATAAAACATTAGTCATCATTATCATCATTCTCCTGGCCTTATCCCAATTTATTTGTGGCCGGCGCTATATTTTTTTTTCTTCCATACTTCTCTATAAGTCGTCATCTCTTTAATATCATATTATCAACAATATCATAAAAAATACTCAAACCATCCATATACCTTACCTCTCCAGCATAAAAAGAAAGATAGAAAAAGTATAAACTAGACATTCTTCTAACCCACAATCTCCTTGCAGATGCAGGTCTCAACCTAAGCACTAAGATGGGCGAGGACTCTCCGTTAGACCTGGGCGTCAAGTCTTCAGGAATGGATGACGATGCACCGCTGAACCTGTCACTCAAACCTACTCCTGGTAAGTAACTTGGCTTAGTTCTTTTAGTTAAGGGTGGATCCCTGGACTTGGTTCTTTTAGTTAAAGGTGGGTCCCTGATGTTTTTAGAATCATGTAAGCACTGAATCCGAGGGGCTTGTGGCTAAGAAATAACAGCCGCACGGTTCGATCGATCAGGTTAAGCTACGCTTACCGCAGTTGGTCTGTGGATGGGTGGCCATCTTTACATACCGAGACCCCTCCGTGCCTCGAAAAGCACGTTAAGCCGTTGGTCCCGGCTGTCATTCATGGATCTTTTACAGTCGTTACGGGTCGTCCCGAAAGTCTGACAACCAGTCTTACCAAGTGGTATCGTATTACCAAATAACTGGGTTGTGGAGGTCAGACAGCCAGTCGCTCCATTTAAAATACTGGTATTCAGATGTATTCGGTTAGACTGGAAGCCGACCCCAACACAGTTGGAAAAAGGCTAGGCAGATGATGATATAAGTATTGAATCCATCGTAACAGTTTGGGCGTTGAAGTCCCTACAACCACGTATAATTGTTATTAATTCTGTCAACCAGTCACTCTGGTATCTTCAGATTTAACAACACATTATTGATCAAGAAGATTGGTCGGATTGAAAGTATCCAGAGAGGCAAGTCTCGTAATGTTAAGAATGTTCACAGTCTGACTTCAAACGTTTTTAAGGTGCCACTTTTCAATATTTTTTCTATACAAATTTCGGGAGAATATTACTCCACTGTTTGACATTGTGCATCCAAAGTTAAACATGATATCGTTTTGAATTATTATTAATTGTGTCTGTACGGAAACAGAATAGTAAAATAAAAAGCCATTAAAAGTTATGACCCAACAAACATTCGTTTTTCTTGCTATTTTTAACGTAACTTTGGGTGTCAATAAGTAATAAAAGAGCTGTAAAATCTTCAAAACCAAGTCCGTACCGACAAAGCTCATCGTTATCGAAGAGATCAATAAACTTTATTTGTAATTGATTTATGTAGTGGTTTTTTCATAAAACTCGATTTTCCGAAGCACTTTTCAAATCTTTTTACGCGGATATCAGTTCGGAACGATGTTTCTGTGCGCGAAAACTAGACGTTGTTCGTGTAGACTAGCGTCTAACTGCTCATCACTGATACTAGTGCTGTCGGACACGAAGCCAGGCGAGACAGCGTGCTTTTAGACCATGACCACCAGCGAGTTCGAGTTCGCGACTAGTTTACTCTTAATTACAAGAATTAGCCTTCTGGTGTTTATCAATTCATCCGATTCCTTCTCCACCTCTTTTCACAAACAGACGATGATCGGACAGTCCTCTTTCATAATTACTCTCTTTTAGAAAGCCAAGCAAGCAAGTATAGTCCAAAACTCATGTTTATTATTTCACCCTATCCTATACTACTTCATACTCCTATTAATAATATCATAAATGCGACAGTTTGTGAGGATGGATGGATGGTTGTTTGTTACTCTTTCACGCAGAAACTACTGAACAGATATGTATGAAATTTGGCACACACATAGATTATAACCAGGATTAACACATAGGATACTTTTATCCCGAAATTCCCATGGGATCGAAATTTATGCGGGTGAAACCGCGTGGCGCTGCTAGTTATTTATATTACAGTAACTTTATAGCCAGTCACAACAGCTCCAATGAGATTTTACAGCATATTTACCAACCATAGTATATTATTAGAGTCTTTAGTTAGAATATTTATGTAAGATTAATAATTGTTCTATTTTTGTTTTACAGCGAGTTCGCAAGCCTCAGACGCTCTCTCGCGACTGACGTCATTGAGCAGTTCGCTCAACGCGTCCTCCAGCCATGACAGAATATGTGAGTATTACTCTTGTGTAACCTCTTTTTTATATTTCACGAAAAGAAGAGTCAAATTTATCTTGCCATACATTTGAGTACACTAAACTTGCCTAATGAAATTAGGGACTGCCAAACTGTTGCAGTTTTTAAAAGAAGAGTAAAAGAGCACTATCTTATTTATTTTGATTACGTTATAATTATTAAGATTGCAGTGATATTTATTTTAGAAGTATGTATGTTTATATGTATGTATGTAAGTATATTCTTATAATATTTACTAGCTTTTGCCCGCGACTTCGTCCGCGTGGGTTTCGTACTTTCCTCAAATAAATTTAACACCCTCTCCACCTCTCCCTGAAAGGTATTTCGAAAATTATTGATTACGATCTTTATACTTTATTTAAAGAAATAAGTATTCGGGCCAAGTTTCAAGTTTATTAACCCAAGGAATAAGATTTTTCATATAAGCCGTATCCCCACTTTTCACCCCCACAGGGGTGGAATTTTGAAAAATCGTTTGGAATGTGTTCATTATTTGACTCACAGATTATTTATACCAATTTTTGAGTTAATTAAGCCAGGCAGTATAATTTGCCCTGTAAAATTAACTACCCCTTTTCTACCCGTTAGGGGTAGATTTTCGAAAAACCCTGATACACGTAATTCTTTATTTTTGGTACTAAGTATAAATACTGAGTTTTGAGTTAATCGGACCGTGCATTAAAATTCTTCCATACAAATTTTGACACCCCCTCATCCCCCTTTAGAAGGTAGTTTAGAAAAACAAAAAAGACCAATTTTCATAATTTACTTAGGTAAGTATTCGGGCCAAGTTTCAAGTTTATTAACTCAAGGAATAAGATTTTCCATACAAACTTTCATCCCCCATTTAACTCCCTTAGGGGTTGAATTTCGAAAATTCCTTCCTTATTCCTCGTCTACATTATAAAAGGAACCTTTGTGCAAAATTTCAGCTTTCTAGGTCCAGGGGTTTGGGCTGGGCGTTGATGAGTCAGTCAATCAGTCAGTCAGTCAGTCAGTCAGTCAGTCAGTCAGTCAGGACTTCTCTTTTTATATATATAGATTTAATTTTATTAAGTGAATTGATTATGATTTTATGTATTTTTTTTTGTCTCCTTAATTCTTTCACACGCTGTCTACATCTCTCTTATATATTGTCCTATCGCAGGTATGCTGGAAAAGATTTCTTATGGAATAAGCATCACCTTTGTACCTATTTTTCTGTTCTGTTTTTTTCTTATCTGTTTATATATGTGTGTACATAAATGGTAAAATAAATAATAATGTGTAATTCTACACTTCATTTCATACACCTATATTTTTTTTCATTGGTCATGTAGATGCTGAAGTATTATGCGTCGATCTAATAAAACAAAATAACGCAAGTATATTTTTATTCTTGCCTAAAATCTACTGCTATAAACCCCTATTAACGTATAATTTCTCCTACAGCCCGTCGCAAGCCGGGCGCGAAGCCCCGCCGCGTGGCACCTGAGATGAACCCCGTGCCGGACGCGCCGCGACCCAAGTCCAGCGGCAGCGAGGACAGTGAATGTACGTTGTGCTTGCAATAGTAACATGTAACATGGCGTTGAATAAAGATCTTTTTGCTAAGTAAAAAATGGCCGTTACTACTCACAAATGCTCTCATATTCTAGGTATTAGGCGTAAACGACTTTACCCAGAGATTTCGAAATAAACGATTGAAAATAACCTTCTTGGTGGCATATTATACATGTTTTGCGAATGGATGAAGATCTTCAAAAGATGAATACCAAATTTCAAAAATGTGTAAAAAAAATTTATTGTTAATGTGCATGTGATATTTTTAATTGATACAAAAGACGTTATCCATTTTCTTGACGCTGGCTAATGCTTCATTGTTGTATTTAAATATTAACACTTGTAATTTAGCTTTTTATTGATAAAATTCAGACTTTATAGGCCTTGGAAGAGCAAGAAGATTTTCTTCGATATAATTATGTAATAGTGTATGGAGGACTGAAATCTGGCCTATTGATTGGACCCAGTCTTTGCTCCGTTAATCCATAAAAAGGGCTCCACTAAGATATGTGGCAATTACCGCCTTATTACACTCATCCCACATGCCAGTAAAATAATGCTACATGTTTTTAACGAACGTCTAAAGGCCTATTTGTCCAAAGAGATTGCACCATAGCAAGCCGGATTTGTTAAAGGGAAAGGCATCCGGGAACAAATATTAATTGTTTAGAAAGATTAGAAGAATGAAGATTATAGAGAAAGCCCGGGAGTTTAACGGGAGCATATATCTGCTTCGTAGACTTCTCGAAGGCGTTCGACTCGATGAAAAGGCTAAAGTTGTGGAATACTTTACTGAAAATGGGTACGCCGAAACACCTAGTGTACCTATTGAGAAAGTTATACGAAATAGGCACAGCTTCCGTTCGATTTAGACAAGATTTCATCTTGTCTAAATAGTTTCCATCCTAGAGCAGGTGTCCATCAAGGTTGCATAATATCGCCGCTCCTCTTCAGTGTTTACACCAAACCGAACTCATCGAGCGCATTACTCTGGAGGATTGGACAGACGGTGTATCAATCGGTACCTACAACATTGCAAATCTGCGATAAGCTGATGACACCACGCTATTTTCTACTAGCGCAAGTCATCTAGAGGAATTACTTCGCAGATTGGGAGACTGTGAGCCTCGAATTCGGGCTACAGATTAACCGCAAACAAACTAAGGTGATGATCGTGGCCCGCGGTAAAAAAACTCGCCCGAAGTCTCTAAAATTGCGAACTGTGACGTGGTCCAGTCCTTATCTTGGAGCGTTAATCTCAAACGGATGCATAGATACAATTAAGAGACGTACAACGGACAAGCTGAAAAAAGTCTGGAGGAACAGAGATCTTACAAAAGCCAGCAAGATCCGGCTTGTTCAATCACTGGTATTCCCTATGTTCCTATACGCTGCTGAGACGTGGACGCTGCGTGACATCGAGAAGAAGAAGATAAATTTTCTGGAAATGTGGTGCTGGAGAAAAATTCGTGGGGTATCGTTGACTGAGTTTCGCACCAACACCTCTATACGCCAAGAACTCAACATCAAAAAGCGTCTATCTGTTCTGGTCCAAACGCGCATCCTCAAATACTTCGGACATGTCTCGAGGCGCGAGAGACTATAGAGCGCCTTGTCGTGCAGGGTACAGTGGAGGGCACTAGACCACGAGGACGCTCACCCATGAGATGGACTGACCAAATTTAATCCTCAGTGGACGAGCGTACGAGTGCACAAAAATAGCAGAAATCGGAGTAGGTGGCCAGAAATTGTGAGGCGAATCACATAAGCTCCTAGACAAAAAACTACACGAGGACCAAGACCTGCACTGAGTGCTGCGAAGAAGAAGAAGAATTGATAAAAAAATATTTTATGACTAAAAACGTACTTGATTGAACTTTTGAACGCCAAAACTGCCCCAAACACCAAATATTACTAGAAACCACTGTGTATTAGTGGCGCTCAAATGTTAATCTCGCTAAATTCCCTACATAAGCATTAGGTATAACTTAACATCACCATCCTGCCCACAGCAGTAGCGGGGTGGGCAGGGCGAGAGGGTCGGCCACGCAACCTGGGCAGAGGAGTCAGCAAGCCTAAGAAGAATACTGTCGCTTCCTTACTGGCGCAAAGTAGGGCTTTGGGACTGAGGCCTGCGCTGGCGCATCAGTTGCTGGCTGAGACTGACCTGGTGAGTTCTCGGCTTTATCGACACCTGCAATTTAAAACATTGTAACTCACTTTTTAATGAAAAATCATTGCAAGTCATAAAAACATATAAAATTCATAAGTAAACAACATAATAGTCATACAGCAAAGTAGATAATCCCTTTTTACTTATATTTACAAAATTGGAAGACGCTAGGACTTTATAGGAACAAAGTGAGAATATGTTGAATGTATAAATCGCTATCCTGAAAAGGAGTGAAAAATGACTTACAATGTTTTAAATTGCAGGTGTCGTTATATCTGTTCTTGTATTTTGTCATTTATTTTTTAAGCAAGGCACACCAAAGGTATATTTACAAGGATAGTAACAATAGGTAATCACGAATGTTCAAATTCAATACTCCGTAAATACATCATTTAAAGGCATGAACAACATTCTTATTAAAAGATAAACAATATTGTTTTAAGCAATACAATATTAGCAATTACATTAAATTGATACAGAAATTACCAAAGATTTAGGTAATATATGGGAATGTTTTTGTATAAAATAAAAAAAAAAATTTCATTACATAAAACCTTTGCACTTGTTAGTGACTTATTTTGGGACTTTTTGTCTTAGAAAACCTAAATTATGACCCCTAGTTTCTTAAGACCCTTTTAATACTCTCGTAAATGAAGGTGCCAACTAATGATTTTATTGTTGTTATTTCACAACAGCTAACTAAATAAAACATCAGAAGTCCAATTCTCGTAATTTACAACATTCAAAATCTAATCGCAGTCTCATTTCAACGACTAACAAATGTCAAAACGTAGGGAAATTAGAGGTATTTTTGATAGGTTGAGATTGAAATCAGACTGTGAACGTTCTTAAAATTACTAGTATTGCCCCTCTGGTTTGCTGAACAAAACTTGATATGTCGAAACTTTTATCCTTTAACAACGTCCCTTTTTAATGTTCCAGGAGAAACTAAAAGCGCTATTAGGCGAGTCTGCGAGCACGGACTCGGAGTGTCCGTCGGACAGCTGTCCGTCCGACTCGGACGCGTCCGACACTAGTCGGAGACCCAACGACGCGCAGCTGAGACTGCCTCTAGCGCTCGGTGAGTCGGAAAGATGGAAATGTAGCATTTTCATAATTTGACAACCTTTTTCAGCTGCAGCATTGACACAAAATTAATTGGAAGGCCGTAGATTTATTTATTTAATACTTCAAGCACATAAATGTACAAAGGCGGACTTAATGCCATAGGCTTTAGGCATTAGACTTTTCTACCAGTCAACCTTTGGGTGATGGAGAGACATACAGTAGTATTATTTTATGTGTATCATGTTAACAAATTGTACTAAATCACAGTATTTTATTTATCTGCAGGATGGAAACGCGTGACTGTGATCAAGGGACTATCCCGGAACTGCAGCATCAAAGGTGACGTGACGTACTCACCGCCCGACCCGCACGCGGGCATCACCATGCGGTCATTACATGAAATACAAAACGTAAGTACTTAAAACCTAGTATCAAGTCTGTATTCCTCGAAGTTAACATAGGTTTATGTAGGTATATAGAGGTATGAGGAATAAATAGGGTGTAAAGTTCACTCATTCTCTATAGTGTTGTGTCTGACGGGCAACTGCCCGATGATTAATGTTGTAATATGCTAGTTGCGCGGTAAACTCTGCTTGCGAGATGCAGGATTTTGTGTGAAGTCAGTATGACGCATATTTCGCATGTGGCGTTTGTAGATACCGCTGCAGGTTAGTACACCCTTGTTTGGCCTGTTAGTTATAAGTCCCAAGTAATTAGGGGCGACAGAACCGGGCACAAATCTAGACCCTGTACTTCTACCGCACATTCCCAATGAAAAACCCCAATAAAACTTAGTCCTATCTGGTAATCGAAGTCAGGATCCTCTCAGGATGTTTGCATGACATTGGTGCCGATTCTCTTGTTCACAAACAAAACTAAATTAAAGTGTACCACCACAGGCGTGCGTGTGACTGTATATTCGCTAGATTAATGTTGATTTCCTAAACAGCATCAAGATAATTTATGAGTTTTTTTTTATAGTTCCTAGACACGAACCCATGTCCACCACTATCGACGGATAACTTCAGTTTCTCTGCGCGCACCGTGCTCGGAGAGTACATACAGCCGGCTAGCGATGTGGGCGAGCCGCTTGTATACAACGAGAATGAGATCAATAAGAGGTATGTAGTAATATTAAAATGCAATAAAAACCAGTTTCTGAAAGTTTGTTCAATTAAAATTTGGCTTCTATGTAGTTTTAAATTAATCATAATGCCTGTATTCAGTCATGTATTTAAGGTGTTTCAAAATCAACTCTAAAAACTTTAAGAGGTGTTTTAGACCATCAAATAGAACAACTTTCCAAAACCTGATAATAAATAGTTTGTTCATAATTGACTACTGAATCGATTTCGGTAACTTTTAATACAGATTTTTTTTTTAAATTATGTATTTTGCCATACTATCCGCCGATTGAGACAAAGAAAATTAAGTCTTATTTTAAGCCAATAAGACTCAATTTTAAATGAATAAAGTAATGCTAGGATCAACACGACTTTCTTAATAATAATAGCTTTAAAAAATAGTTTTGGTCATTGTATTATGCTTTTAACTGAATGTTCTAATTGGGGTGTATGAGGTTTTGCGCATTTAATATTACACGTTGTATACAGGCACTTTGAAAATTTGGTATGTAAGCTAGTAATAGTACACAAACAACAAAAAAATCTTAAAACTTGAAACTGTACACCCCCCCAACCCCCTAAATTAGGGGGTGAAAGTTTATATGAGACTTTCGTAAATTTTGATGCTAGAGGTCTGAAAATTTATATTACACAAGAAAAAATGAACAACAGAAAAAATACTCGTATAAATATCATAAGCAACTTACAAAAAGAAATGAAATCCCACAAAAACATTTCATGTTAAATGTTGCCAAGACGAGACCATGTAGCTCGCACTGTCAAAAAGTAATCAGATCTCATGTGGAGTCAAGCTTCTAACTCTACACGCCCTAACTCTACAAGGCCTAACTTCGCAAACTACACCTTAGTCAAAATATATGGCTTGGCCGTTTCGTGTTTCATTACGCGTTTTTCTCGAAACCGCCATTTTGCAAGTACTGCATTTGCTGTTACGAGGGCAGTATTGCTATCAGTGTGTTCTATTTTTCTCCTACAAAAAATCGATCACCGATTATCGGACGTGGGCGGGCAGCCTATAAGGGTGCATTTCACAAAATGTTTCCTTCCCCCCAGGCTGGAGGAGGCTCGCACGCTGGCGGCGGGAGGCGGGCGGCCCACCCCGCCGCCGCTGGACCGGCGCATGGAGCTGGCGCGCCTGCAGCAGGCCGCACGCGACGCGCGGCGTGACGCCTCGCACCGCTCGCGCGACCAGGTAGCTGTATGTATTACCCACGACTCTTGAACGCCATCGTTGAGATAGACCACCGTCTGCCTAGCCTTTCCCCAACTATGTTCGCGGCTTCTAGTCTAACTGGATGCGGCTGAATACCAGTATTTTACATGGAGCGACTTCCTATCTGACTCCTACAACCCAGTTACTGGGAAATATACACACACTTACATTTTAATCGTTTTAATCCTTAAAAGGGGGTCATTGGACTCATCAGTATGAACAACTTTTACAATGGGACCAACTCCGAAATCGTGAAATATAAATCAGCTGATCCATACATTTATGTTCGCTTAACTCGACGTAATGTATAGATCACTGATTTTTTTTCACAATTTCGGGGTTGGTCCCATAGTAAAAGTTGTTCATAAAGACGAGTATAATGACACCTTTTAAGGATTAAAACAATCAAAATGTAAGGGTGTATGGTGTTTCAAAATCAGCTCTACAAACTTTAAGAGGTACTTTAGACCATCAAACTGAACAACTTTCACTATGGGACCAACTCTGAAATCACGAAAAAAAAATTGCTGTTTAATACAAAAGTTCAATACCTACTTGACCAAAATGTATGAAACAGCTGATTTTTTTTTCGTGATTTCAGAGTTGGTCCCATAGTGAAAGTTGTTCAGTTTGATGGTCTAAAGCACCTCTTAAAGTTTTCAGAGTTGATTTTGAAACACCTTATATATGCCCAGGTAAGACTGGTTGTCAGACTTTTAGGCTTCCGTAGCGACTGTCACAGATCCACGACTGAGAGCCGGGACCAGCTACTTACCGATGAATAGATAGATAGATAGATACTCCTTGTTACGTACAATATAATAATTATAGATGTAAAATATACAGTAAAAATACATAAAGTACGTTATAAAGTACCTGATAGCCAGCCAAAAAAGAAATGTGCCTTTGACGCCAACTATGAAAACCTATTCTGTCGTCATAAAGAAAAAGGGTACAACTAACATTTTTTTATTATATTACATATTCGGTGTCAGAAAAAAAATTACAATTTTTATGAGCAAATGTTAGTTGTGCCCTTTTTTTTTCGTTATGACGGCAGTATTTCTTAGTGTACCGCATCAAAATCAGTTGTAGACAGACACGAAAACCGACTTTAGTTTATAATAATAAGTGTACTGTATAGCCTATTTCCACTTAATAATAATACGTTTTTTTTTCTACAGGCCCGACTCGAAAGATCAGAAAAAGCGGAACTAGCGAAACGCGAGAAGGAAGCGAGAAGTCAACAACTTTTAGAGGTAACATTCTTGCATATACCATAACGATACTGGAGGGGCGTATGTGAATTGAGTACAGTCAAGGTCAAAAATATGTAAGCATTTAGCTAAATACAAATGTGATTTTTTAACTGAAGTTTTGATTGAAATTGACGCGACTGGGAGGATTACGGCCCATTTCCCTCTCGAACGTTAAAGACTGATTATGTATTATGTAATAGCATCTGTTGACAGTTAAGGTCCGTATATCTTTAAAAAATATTAAGTTAAGCAGAATAAGTCTTTTGATATTCGCTAAATGTATACATATTTTTGCGTACTTACAATCTTTGTGACAATATCGAAATGGGATATGAGTTAGTTCAATGTTATAAGTTCTGTGGGATTTTATTTAATTATTTTGTTCCTACCTGTGTTTGATGGTTCTCATATTATTGCTAGAAAATAACGAACTGATTTTATTCATGAAATTAATTTTGACTTTTGACAAATCGATCGATTACAAACGACATTACTTAAATTTGGCGTGAAAACAAATTGAATTTTTATTTAGTTTTGGAATTGCAGACAAACCGGCTGACTGATTGGGGATTTATTTCTTGTATTTAATAAAAATGTTGTTTTTGTAAGTGAAATAAGTGTTATTATTCCTCTAAAGGATCATCTCCATTTTTAGAAAATTGCTTCTTAACATTTAGACTAAACACAAATAAATGTAGACTTAAAAAATGTGATTTTCTAACTGTTTTTAATGTAATTTTCTAACAAGAGAAGGAAACTTGTAACAGTATCCAATAAAACCCCTCTAAATAGTGAAATTTTGTGATAAAATACTAAATTATATATTTTATTCTACTGATCTTAATCGATTTTCATAATTTAAAAAACTTTCCATGTAAATAATACAATAAAATATGAACTTGTAATAATATGGGAACTGTCCTTGTCTTTAGTTCGTATCTATGTTTTAAAACCATGTGCTTGTGTTTGTTTTTATTTTTTATTATCAATTTGATGCTTGGCAACATTGTGCTCACCAATCGTATTCTGTAGATTTTTGTTCTATATTCAAAAGCAAAAAGGGCCTTTTGGGGTTGCCAACGTTAAAAAAATTGGTTTCTTTTTGCTTTTTAGTAGAAAGCGTTGGATTTTCTTAGCTTGTAGTTGGTAGCTGAGCTGTGTGTTAGCATTAGATATGGTATATACATACTTATATACTTCTCTATAATATTTATGTAAAAATCTGTCTACTTGGGTTAAGAGTATATTAATAACACATAACCGAACCGCCAAAGGGACCTTGACAATGTTGTCATAATCCAAATTGATAATAAAGACCATGAGAAAATGCGACAAAAATAAAAAATAATAACGAAGCAATATTGAACAGCATATCAACAAGAATAGAACGCAGTTGACGATCGAGCCCCTCCCTACTGTCCCGAAAACCGGTATCGACGAATGGAAAACACCCGAGATAGTGATGGGACCAGCCACTAAGACTAATAAGGAACGCACTATGCCCCCTATCAGTCTCTCCCTAATACCGGTCAGCGGCCCCAAAGATTCCCAGAACTCCCCTATAAAAACTATAAAGTTCGACCAATCAGGATGGAAAGAAGAAATAGAAGAATATAATGCACTAGATAAAATGAAAGACTTCGCTGAAAAAGCGGCTTTTGATCTCCCAAAACGAAAAGACAATAAACAATACGACTTCTCGTTAATAAAATCAGCTGAAAAGCGCTTGAAAGCGCCCGACAAAGAGAACAATCTAGAAAAACTAATAGAGTCCTATTCAAGAATAACAGAATTTATAAACGGCTGTGATTGGTCGAAGCTACAAGGGGACAAGAAAACCGAAGACCCGAAATCGATAGAGCAAAAATATCTCGATGCGAAAAATGAGTTCATGTCCCAAAATCTGATGTTGATGCCAAAAGACATTCCGAAATCTGTTCTAAAGGAAGTCATAGACTTAAGTGAAGATGATGACATTTTGACAGATATAATGTCAAAAAAAATCTGTAAAGGGACTTTTAATGTGGGCAAAGATGGCGCCCTGTCGATCTCAGTGCATCCCCTAGGCAAGGATACGTCATCGGTACGTGAAAAATAAACTAAAATGTACTAACTTTCGAAGTTTCACTAACAATGCACGCCTAATCTTTGAGGTATATGGAGTGTCTATTTGTTGTAAATATTTTAGAGGAACGGTCGAAGTGGTGAAGGATTAGAAGAAAATGTAGCGGTTATAGGTGAAAATTCGTATCAAAATCTTGTTGAAGTTACATTAGGGGCGAATTTCACCATACTTTTATACCCTGAATAAGTTTTATCCTGAGAATAAATTTCAAAATTTTTGTTGAAGTTACATTAGGGGCGAATTTCACCAAACTTTATTTATACCTAGAATAAGTTTTATCCTGAGAATAAATTTCAAAATTTTTGTCAGTTTTTCCATATTAGAACTATCACGCGTCAATTTTGTTCCACGGATAAATGGTATCTCACTTGAATAAAATCAGCTCTTATACAAACATTTATCCAGCCTTACTATAAAGTAGCACAAAGCACAAAAGTTGGCTTATAATGTCAAGCGCACAAACAAATGATTCTGCATTCATAATAAGTCAAAATTCTGGGGAATTTCATTCAAGGTGGGCTCTGGTGCACTATATAGCAACATACTTAATAATGGAAAAATTAAAAATTTAGTACAATTTAATTTAGTAAAGCTACTGCGTCCTAGAACAGTGACAGCTGTCATTAAAACGATGACAGCGGCAAAGATTTAAATCGCTAGATACGTGCCCTATTGTGTCAAAAGATAGTCGCGTTTCTGTTTCGTTTCGACGCCTCTGACACATAATGACGCAGCGACTTGACTTGATTGTCATAGAAACGCTTTATAATAATGAGTGTGCTCACTCTTCTCAGTATGTGCACTTTTTCGCGTGACTAAGTACGGTGAGGTCAAATCTAGGGATTTAAATCTTTGGCTTTAGACTTTACGTTGTCAAAAACGCTTTCTAGGAAAACACACAAACTTACTTTCATAAATAACCTTTTAGTGACGTTATTCACTGGTGAATTGCGGACGCTGTCGGTCACCGCATTTCTAGGAAACTGTAGACACACTGTTTGTCTCTGCATCACCCAAAGGTTGACTTGTAGAAAATGTCTATGGCATTAAGTCCGCCTTCTGTACATTTGTGTGCTTAAGTATTAAATATATTAACACATTAGCCATCAAGAAAAACTGTCACCAATATAGGTTTGGTTAATACTGGAATACACACCAAACACGGCTTCTAGCTAAAAGTAGCTCTAAAATTAATAAAAAATAATGCCTCAAATAAATAAAATCTCCTTTACAAATTATGTTATTAACTGTATTTATATTTTCTTTTAACCCTATGTAGTTATTGCACGCAATTCACCTTCGTATGCCTTTATTTTATTTTCATTATTATTTTTTACTTAATATAACTTTTTTTTGTTTATAAAATGTGTTTGATTTCTGTTCCAATTATCATTTATTTTTGTTAGTTTTCAGCTAGATAGATTTTGAAATGGAAATAATTGATTAGATATTGCAAATTAAAATTCCATGGTACACTTAAGCCCACGGATACGCTCTGTGGGATTTTCAACTTTCGACTAAACGCGGAGAGTTGAAAACCCAGTGCGCGGTAAAAAACTTCGCGTTAAATAGCACCCGTGCATACCTGGCCTTAATCCTTCCCTTTAAGGATACTTATACACCCTAAACTAATTTAAAGCCTTTCTCACCCACAAAGAACAAAATCAAATTTTATAAAAAGAAAAGAAATCAAACACACGCAGCCAGTACATTTCTAAGTTAGACTTTTTTTATTTTTTTGTTCCATGTAACGCTGTATTCTTATAATTTGCTGTACCGCTTTCGATGTTGTTCGCTCGTTCGTAATGAAGGCTAAGAGGAGAAAGCACGAGGAGATTGAGAAACAGAAGATCGAAGAACAGGCTAAAAGGCAACAGGTTTGTAAGAATTTTGAGAGGAATAAAGGCGCAATTCCTTTGCAGGTCACGGCTACACTGTGCACTTGTAAATATTTGTATGAAAATGTTGGTAGGATCGTCCGCTGCGACCTACGTACGGATGCGTTGCTGGCATACAATTCAATCTGCGTAAAAAATGTGCGTTATCTCCGTGTATATCCTACGCAGCAAGGGAATTTTGCCTTTACACCTATATCTTTTCTAAGACGTTTTTTCCACTCAACTGGCACCTCATGGTGTTGAAGCCAGATCACAACACAACTATCAGGTCAAACTTTCTTCTAAGCTTGTATTATGGAGTGTTAAAGCCATGAATGTTCTGTTGCGAAAAATTACAAATATAGTATTCATTCTGTAGTATACAGGACTAATAGCATCATCATTTTCTCGCTATAACAATTGAAGCAATGGTGGCTGTGACAGGATAAATAACATGTTATGGCCCGTTGTGACCTCTGTTTTGAGGGCACTCGGGGAGCGTCCTGGCTGAATTTGAACTACTCAACACCTTACGGCCCAATTCCCAAACGAAATTAAATTCTAGGTCGCCGTGAAGTCTAATTCTGTTCTTGTTTAATGTGTAGTTTCGTCAAAATCGACAAAAAAGTCTTTCACTAAAATTTTTCATCCTTTGAGAATTTGGTTGTGTTGTGAGCAAGACCAATATTTGAAGTTAAAACTTATTTAGGCGCACTTTGCGCTCTTATTGAACAGTGAACGAAACTGAATCGTCACGTTCAGTAGGCCAATTCTGCTAATTTAAAACGTTCAAAATCTCGTCGCAGTCTCATCTCAGCGAAAAACAAATGTCAAAAACTTGTCAAAATGTAGGGAAATTTGAAGTATTTTTGACAGATTGAGACTGAGATCAGACTGTGAACGTTCTTAAAAATTACGAGAATTACCCCTCTGGTGGTGGTCGGTGACACTGAAGCGCGTATACTGGGCTCCAGCCGATTGATGACGCTGAATTGGGTATACTCTGCTCTAGTCAGTCGGTGGCTCCGAATCGAGTATACTCGGCTCCAGTCGGGCGATGACGCTGAATTGGGTATAATGGCTATAGTCGGTCAGTGACTCTGAATCAGAGGGGCAATTCTCGTAATTTTTAAGAACGTTCACAGTCTGATCTCAGTCTCAATCTGTTATAAATACTTCAATTTTCCCTACATTTTGACATTTCGCATCTTCGGTGCAACAAAGTCACAACAGCTCATTTTTTAATTTTACAGGAGAGGACAAGATTTTTTCACATTTATTGTCTTATGAATGGATTACAATTTCTAGTAGGTTTGAAATTTTTATATTATAAAGATTTCAAACCTACTAGAAATTGTAATCCATTCATAAGACAATAAATGTGAAAAAATCTTGTCCTCTCCTGTAAAATTAAAAAATGAGCTGTTGTGACTTTGTTGCACCGAAGATGCGATTTGTTTGTCGCCGAGATGAGACTGCGACTAGATTTTGAACGTTTTAAATTACGAGAATTCGCGTACAGGTATACTCTGCTCCAGTCGATCTATGACGCTGAATTGGGTATACTCGGCTCCAGTCGGTCGGTGACGCTGAATCGGGTATACTGCGCTCCAGTCGATCGATGACGCTGAATTCGGTATATTCGGCTCTAGTCAGTCGATAACGCTGAATTGGGTATACTCGGCTCCAGTAGATCGATGACGCTGAATTGGATATACTCGGCTCTAGTCAGTCGGTGGCTCTGAATCGGGTATATTCGGCTCCAGTCGATCGGTGACGCTGAATCGGGTATACTCGGCTCCAGTCGGTCGATGACGCTGAATCCAGTATACTCGGCTCCAGTCGGTCGATGACGCTGAATCGGGTATACTCGGCTCCAGTCGGTCGATGACGCTGAATCGGGTATACTCGGCTCCAGTCGGTCGATGACGCTGAATCGGGTATACTCGGCTCCAGTAGTAAGTTTTCACTTATCATAAACACACACCCTTATTTATTTTATTTTCTGAGTTGTCTCTCAATCTCTAGTCAACCAACATTCCTGCTAATCTCCAACAAGTAAGTAATATAATTAAACTCGTTGTTACAGGAGAGAGAACTAAAGCGGCAACAGGCCATACTTCTTAAAGAACAGGTTAATATTATTGTTTTTTGTATTTATCTGTGTGTTAATAACTAGTGTATTTAAACCTGTGGGAGATTTGATATGGTCTTTGAAAACTAAACTGAAATTGAGTATTCAATTTATTTTGAACTAGCAGCGCCCCGCGTTTTCATCCGTAAAAGATTCGATCCCGTGGGAATATCGGCATAAAAAGTATTCTATGTGTTGTATCTGTTTGCCAAATTTCATCCAAATCTGTTTAGTAGTTTTTGCGTGAAAGAGTAACAAACATCCATCCATCCAGCCATCTTCACAAACTTTCGCTTTTATAATATTAGTAGGAAGGATAGTATGATTAGGCATAACTTCGGATTAATTTCGTTTTGATTTTTTTTTTATTATAAGCTTCAGGCGGCAAAGTTGTTGAAATGGAATACATAAACTGAGATGATTGATTGATGTCCACAAAATTCGCTCAAAAAGTATTCGTTCTGAGTAATGAAGAAAACGCAAATGCGTAGTTTGAAATGTCTATTGGGCCCAGATTTATGGTTATTTAGATTCTTATTGTTGTTTCAACTAGTCTTACCAAGGGGTATCGTGTTACCCAGAAACTGGCTTGTGGAAGTCCAATAGTCAGTCACTACATGTAAAATACTGCTGTTTACCTGCATCTGGTTAGACTGGAAGCCGACCTCAACATAGTTGGGAAAAGGCTAGGCGGATTGATTGTGGTATTTACACTTTTAATTGCTTTTTAACTTTTGAGTCAGTTTGATTTAAGGTTGCTCCTTTCCCTTGGGTTCAAATACACAACCCCTTTATGTTTCTGTGTGTGTCTGTGTGTAACTCTATGTTTCTCTTTTATTTACAATCCTCGTTGGACACCGCGGGCGTACAGCAAAAGTATATAACCGAGGTAATAATATACCACAGTGTGTTTAACAATAGTGCTTGTTATTAACAATATTAACTGTTATGGCATTTAAGAGTATTTGCGGCTTAATGACGAGGAAGAAATAGCGATTTACCACAATTTTCGCTGCTCAAAATGAGTCGACAAATGTATTACTTACGCGTGAATATGTGACGTACCTAAAGGTATCGCGGCTGGATTTTATCGTGCACTGGATTTTCAACTCTCGGTGTGGAGTCGAGCGTTGAGAATCCAACAGACAGCGTCCCAGCGCGTCAAAAAAACAGTTGTATTTTTAACTCTCGGCGCTAAACAGTGCGCGAAAAATAATCGCCTGTGCGTACCTGAGCTAACTTAAGACAGTTTTGACTGTATGATTTACTCGTGAATTTGTGCCGCGTTCACTCATAATTGTATAATGATACCTGATTAAAACATATTATTAAATAGTAATTCCGATAAAATCTTCGTGAGTGAAGTCGTAAATACTCCTAAATAGTATCGCTTGTAGTTGCCACTTTTAGTTTTGAGTCTATTTTTAGTAGTTTTTTTAGACTGATTTGCTTCAACTCGCTTTTCTCACAAGAACCCACGCTATTTAGGTTCTTTTCTATTTTTAACTGTCAGTGCTGTTTTATACCTGTGGGTAGTTGTTAGTATTTATCGTTGCCATGGCAACCGTTTATTGAGAGCCGTTCAAGATGGTGGGTGGCAGTTGGATATCAAAGATTAGTCCACATTCACACAGACGTAAAAATATCGCCGCGGGATTTATCGCGCACTGGCATAGGGCGCCAAACAGAGCGTCAAATAAAAAAAAAAAACAAAACACTATTGGATTTTCAACTCTCGCCGTTTAGCAGTGCGTTTAAAATCTAGTGCGCGAAAAAATCCCCGCCGGAAACAATAGCACATGCGAACCTGGGCTTAGGATAAACGTCACTTAGAAATGACTCACAAAATCAACTACAAACTTGCATGCATCTGAATGAAATAAAATAATTGACTCTGCTATCACGCTATTAAAGGGGACAGCAGTTATTGTGCTAAATGAGGGACAGACTGGCTACAGAAAAGGTGTAGGACATTACTGCTTGTGCGTCGGAGTTCAGTCCCTACTAAGCTCAAGCATAATTATTAGCCTTTTAGCTTAGTTGGAAGGGTTCAGTTTACCCGTCAAATTCAGGTCCATCGACGTGTTTCTGGACTCCCCTAAAGTAGAACTGTATGGAATAGCATTTTTTTAACAACCGACGAAATATTTCAACGCAGGTGCGTTCAAGATCATGTACTGAGACCATGATAACAGAGACCGTGATAACAGGGACCATGATAACAGGGACCATGATAACAGGGGCAGTGATAACAGGGACCGTGATAACAGGTCGCACGTCGATGAACCTCTCATCCTGTATACATAATTACAACACCCAAATTCTCGCTGTCTGCAAATCTCCCTTCATCTCCTCAGGAAAGAGAACGAAGACGCCAGCACACCACGTTCATCCGTCAGCTGGACTCCCGCAGACGATGGGAGGAGAGAGAGCGAAGGAAGCACCAGAACCTGCTGGACAGGCTGCTGGTGAAAGAGAAGAAGTTGCAGCAGAGACGGAAGGAGATGGAACTGCTGTCTGAACTAAGGTGAGAGGATATTTAAGACTTCAGATTTTTACAGGACTTTTATTGAAAAATGGTCGAAGTTGCTGAGGTGACGTTTCTGAAATATTTTTTTTTGAGAATTTTTATTAATTTAAATATTAAAAAACAGAGGAGAAATATTTTTTGGAAAATAAATGGCTGGTCTTTGCCAAGTCCAGTATGGATTATTTAAGAGTAATTATTTAAAACATCTCTATAAGATGGAAATAATAAAGAAATGTTATAAATATATTTCTATGCCGATTTTTATCACTTTATTTGAATGTCTTTCCATTTTCTTTATACATAACACGCAACAAACAATATTAACATTTTTAATACATTTTTTTTCCTTTTCGTACAGACGACCACAAGAAGACTCGTCACTCTCCGATCAGAAGCCACTGCCTACCCTGAATAGGATCCCCGGACTGAAACTGCCAGGACAAGCTATGGCTGACATTCTACAAGTATACGAGTTTATACATAACTTCGGACAAACACTCGGTTTTGGTAAGTCACTCAAGTTAAGTGCTTAAAAGTACCCTTGTGGACGTCAATTAATGTTTATTCACAGAAGATAATATTATAGAATTCCATTAATGTTACAAATATTCATGAGAAGGCATACAAAAATTCACTTAACTTACAATGTTTAATAATGATTTGAAAATTCGATCTTTGTGTAGAAACAATTTAATATCGACCATAGTTTGACTTTGAATTTATTACACCAGCCGCCTTTTAAAGGTTGTCCTTTGCTACGATTATATTATCGTTATCATTCATGGTGTCCACTCAGTTGCACCAATAGCCATCATACTTCGACAAATATGGTCATTTTGATCTATTAAACTGTCTTCAGACAGACGAAATTCTTCCTACTAAGGCTAAGAACTCACGGAGCGATTTTCACCTGCGTCCGCCGCGGTTGCGGGCCCGCAGCTTCTGTAGAATGCAGATTTATATGTAAAAAATTAAAGCACAACTCATGACGGGCGGGGGGTACAGAATCGTGATCGTTTTACTGCCCGTCTTGCAACCGCCCGTCTTGCGGTCCGCGACGGCTGCGTAACCGCGCAAATAACCGGTCTTGTGAGTTTAGAAATAAAACCGCAGTTCCACCACAGCGGCGGTCGCGGATGAAAATCGCTCCGTGAGTTCTTAGCCTTAAAGTTTATTCTAATGTGTACTCGTTACAGATATGGACGCGATCCCAACCCTAAACACGTTCCAAATGGCTCTCCTACCTGATTGTAGCGTGGAGGCCGAAGAGGAACTGCTACAAGTACTCACACAGCTACTTATTACTGCCATTGGTAAGTCACCCTGATTTAACTACCAAGACAATGGACCCGATTCTGTTGTTCACAAACTAAACTAAATTTAAGTTCAGTGCATCTTTATTTTATTTTATTAGTTTTAGGAAAACTTACAGCTACATATACATTTTAATATCAAGTAAAATGCGTAAGCGATGGCCAATTACAAGCTTCCACTAACGATTAGTGTGGGTAACATAAACAAATACGCGAAGTCAGCGACGTAAGACATACGCAATATCTCACGCTCAAAAAATACAATAATAAACATAAGAAAAAAAAAAAAAATGGTTATACATCGAAAAAACAATTGTTCAAACTTTGCTTTACTTCCTTAACACTACTAGTAAATAAATCTAACTCAACATCCTGACACACCATATTAAAAGTACGACAAGCTCTTATCACGTACGAGTTCTGTCTGTAGATAGTTCCGACTTGAGGCACATGGAGAAGACGTGGTCTCCGAAGAAATGCTCCCGGTACACGAAGCCCGATCTTGCCCACCAACTCAGGGACATCAGTAGACATCTTTAGTCAGCGCCTGACGTAAATTGACCTATTTTTAGTGGCCAATTTTTTTAATCTCGTCTAAACTTGTCTATGGATTATCTAATTTGACAGGACTAAAATAATATTTATCTTCTGTCCTTTTCTTAGTGAATTAGAAAGAAAAAGATGCACTGAACTTAAATTTAGTTTAGTTTGTGTACAACAGAATCGGGGCCAATGTTTTTAAATTTAGGTAACGATTGCTACTCTTCTTTAACAATAAATTTTGAATAGAAAAGTAAATAATATTTTTATTTGCATTAAAACATGGAACAATAAATTATTTATGACCTACATGGCTTGACAAAATATTTGTACTTATGCCAGTCCTTACTGGCATACAAATATTTTAAAGTAACCTCTTTGTATTCTTAGTAATAGATGTAAACCTAAACGTGTTCATTGCTCAGAAGAAGTGTGTTCGTGCAATGTTTAATATTGACTGGTGTGATTCATGTAAACCCGCATTCCAATCAAATAACCTCTTAACGGTTCCCTGTATTTATATTTACGAGATTTCTAAATTTGTGAAGAATAATCCACAATTTTTTGTGTCTAACAATAATACAAATAAAAGAAAAGCTACTCATTTAGAATTTCAGTTACCTATTCCTAGATTAGAGTTATTTAGACGAAGCTGTATTTATATGGGTCCCTTAATATATAACTCTTTACCAAAAACTATCACCGGTCTACCTTCAAATAAATTTTGTGTAATGCTAAGAAAATGGTTACGTCAGCAATGTTTTTACTCAGTTGATGAATTTCTAGCAAAAAACCCATGTAAATTCTACAATTGTGAGCGATCTGTGAGGTATAGACTGTAAATTAAATTAAGTTGAATTGTTATAAATGTTCTATTTATGTGATAATATTATGATATTTGAACTGTATAAAGATTTGCATGTCGCCAAGCGGCAAGATGTATATGGCACCTTGACTATGTTTTACCACCATTATGTACCTACATTTTATGCAAATAAAGAATTATTATTATTATTATTAAAACCTGCAAATGACATTTTGGAGCTCTATGTTTACAAATAAAGGACTTTATTCAATATTGCAAGCCGAAAACATCACCCTCTGTATGGGCTTCACTGCAGTCAGACAAAAAAGGTTGACGCTTTGTCTTTTGAGAAACACCACGGGCTTGGAATATGGCAGCTGTTTTTTTATCCTTAAAATATTATACTTGCTTATTCCAAGAAACCGTACAAGCACTAACTGCCCTAGCCATTTTCATGTCAATGAAGTGAGATGGCAGCAGACCATATTACCATTATTTGTCGGGAATAAGTAACATATAATAAGTCTTTCTCATTCTTCCACAGAGGACCCGGGTATCCCGCACCCAGGTCGCCACACAACCCTGCTAGGTCACGCCATCAGAATGGGCGACATAACGCCACAGAACCTGAGCGAAGTGCTCAGAATATACCTGTATGCTAACGCTACGGGCGAAGTCAAGGCTCTTACTGGTATGTAGAACGTATTATTATTTTATGACTAACCACTCCGGTGTCCTAGGGAAATACCTAGGTTTTTCCAGGGTTACTAGATTGGGTACTTTTTTCACAATTTGTGGATAAAAATTTGGCTCCTGGAGAATGTCGATGTTGTGTTCCGAAAGTCGCGGCCGAAAGTAACCACTTCACGAAACTGCAAAATGTCCGCGCGAACGAAAGTTACCACTTCGCAAAGCACAGAATATCCGAACGGACGAAAGTTACCACGACAAATTTTATTTTTTTGTATTATTTTACAACTTTGTAATTATTTTGTGTACAAAATGTTCACCAAAACAAGATAATGGACAAGTTGACAGGTGCGCTTATCAGTGACTTTATTTAATGTGATTAAAAACTGTTCCATAGTGGTTAAGATTGAATAATAGCACAAACTTTTTGCCTTTGGGTAAAATTTAGAAAAATTGTACCATTTCGGAGAAAAATTATTTCAAATTTAGGAAAATTAAGAATGACATCTTGCAACCCTTAGAGGTCAATAACACTTCACTTTCGTGCACGGGACATTTTAGTGGGAAATAATTGGCGGATAGATAAAGAAAAGAAAGAAAGAAAGAAAAATAGGTTTATTTGTCACAGAAACACGTGCAAACAAAAAGATGATTAATTCTAATGACTATATGAATATATATCGAAACAAAAAAAAAATATATCTTTATACATGAGCACAAAGCATAGATAGTCGACGGCTGCACGTCATGACTGTGACAAGAAGGCTTCCACTCAGCATGATGCTGTGCTATAAGGGACCAAAGCACAGCGCTGATTTTCAGTGGTTACCCGAAAAGGACCGATCTATCTATTTGTGAAGTCGTTAGTTCACCTACTTACTGGTTTGTCGAGACCTGAAGGTCAATTCTCGTAATTTTTAACGTTCAAAATCTAGTCGCAGTCTCATCTCGGCGACAAACAAATGTCAAAAACTTGTCAAAATGTAGGGAAATTTCAGGTATTTTTGACAGATTGAGACTGCGATCAGACTGTGAACGATCTTAAAAATTACGAGAATTGCCCCTCTGATGGCAGTTGCTAAACTAGCATCAGGTTAGACTGGAAGCCAGAGCTGTTTTCTGAAGTCACTAGTAGTTTGAACAGTGACACAACTGGTAACTATTTCACAAATCAAGTTTCAATATCGTAACGGCTAAGTGTGCATACACACGAGCGGCACGTGTCAAAGTCGACGAGTGTCGACGGCTGCAGTTCACGGCTGTCGACGACTGGAGTTGCCTGTGGCTTTGACGCGCGTCGCTCTTGTGTATGCATACTTAGCCGTTATGAGTACAAAGATTACGCTAGAACAGGGGGCATAACTGATAGTTAAAATTATAACGGAATGAAGTCTTGTGAATTTATTCCTACGAAACACAAAAATTACAAACTTAGCCTATATTTTTCCAACCCAACTTTTTGTTTTCAGATTTTCAATATGTAGACTTTTGTCTATTTTCAAAGTCTTCTTAGTACAGTCAGCATAGGAGATAAGTATGCAGGGTCGTCGAATATAGTTGAAGTTTAGTAAGAAAACCGATTGATGTTTTCGAATAAAATTTAATTAAATTAATAGAAAACAAACAGTTAATTTATCAAATTAAAGTTCATTCGATAACATCAATCGGTTTCTTAGTAAACTTCAACTATATTCGACGACCCTGCATACTTATCTCCTTTGCTGACTGTACATAATATTCTTGAGTAATATTCATAATTATTTCATTTTGTCATAGGATTAACAGCAGAACGCGAACGCGAGCGTCGCGTCGCCGACCACCACCAAACTGAGGCTGAAATGCAACACACTTGTGCCAACTCCAAGAACAACGTCTATTACGAGAGCCTACATAATAATGCTACTTATAAGCTGTCAGGTATGTTCTACTTCAGAAGGCGAATTCGCGTAGTTGAAAACGTTCAAAATCTAGTGGCAATCTTATCTCGGCGACAGTCAATGTCAAAAATGTATGGAAATTGTATTTTTGATGGATTGAGGCTGAGACCCGCGTGGTAATTGCGTAACACACTATTACTAGCAATGGGTTTAATTTTGACAGATCAACAACGTTCATTGCGTTTTTTACATTGTTGAGTAGACACAATTGTCGAACATATGAAGCAATGGGTTAGCAATATGCTTCAAAATGATTCTAATTGAGATCGATAGTGTGTTTCGAAATTAGGGTGCAGACTGTGAACGTTAAAAAAATTACGAGAATTGACCCTCAGGTATCATACATGTATGGAAGTTCTTTTACAATTCTTTAATGTGCATACCCACATTGCTTGCAGTACTAATGTATGTATTTTTATCCCCAGAGGCCCTCCGTGACAAATCCTTCCTCGCTCTAAGCGCGACATTCAAAGCCCGAATCCTCGCGTTCATATGCGACGAACTACTACAGAACAAAGCAGTGCTACGTCAAGTCGACGCCAGCCTCGAACACCTCAACCAGCTCAAGAAAGAGAGATATCTTATGGATATGAAGATCAGGAAGTAAGTATAACACGATTCATGACATGGTGTGTCCATCTGTCACATATTTTGAAAACTGAAATCGTCAAGACGATCACAAAGCGGTCGTTGTGGAAGGCCTCGTCCGAGAAAGTTATACCATTTTCGCCGCTGAGCAGCAATATTAAGTTCCAGTTTTCAGCGCATGTGATTATGTACTGCTAAGTTGTAAGGTCGGTAACGTGCTGAAAATCCTCTCGAAGGTTTTAAGGACTTTTTCATAAAATGCATGCGCTCTCTTGTTTCTTAAGAGTATGTGAGAGAGGGCAATACTTTTAATGACAACCTGACTTTGACCTGTAAATTGCCATAAATTTGTGTTTTGCAGGCTTTTTTTTTGAGGATGGGAAATCATCAAATGACCCTTCCGCTCTGGATGGAGCAGAAGGTAAAACTCACCCGTGTTCCTTCCTTAGCCCTTTATGTTCCGGTGCAGCGGTAACCCTTTCGGACAATCCCGCTGCCCGTGTTTTGCAGGCTATCCTGACGCTTTCGCCTAAACCTTCGCAATTCTAAATAATTTGTTTTTTGTCCCACAGGGTCAGAGTTCTACACCAACGCAAAGTCCGCGCCGAACAAACAGAAAAGCAGCAAGCGTTAGCGCTGGAGCGTATGCAGCGTCTAGTGGAGGAGAGTGCAGCCAACCTGAGGACGTCGCCACAACTTCATGATGACGGTAAGATAGGAAAGGAGGGAGTATGAGGTATGACGGTATGAGGAAAGTACAATATAATGTTTAATTGAACAGACAGCTGTGCTACTGGGGAGTTTGTTGCGCCACTTCTTCTCCCCAGCGAAAGCACTTGGAAGTGGTGAAGGGCGGGCGTTTTGGGGGGACTGTCTTTTATAATTTTGACGTTCAAAAAGTGCTGACTCTCAGCCTAGTTTGAATAAATGTCTTTTGATTTTTAAGGAGTTCACTTGACAAAGTATTTGAAGTATGCAAAAATTGTGCTCTTCGGAATCAACTTTGACTTTGTTGGGGTATTTGTAAACTGAAAAATCACAGAAATTAACTATGAAAAATACAGGGTGTCTCCACATCTCTAGTAGTCTGTAGGAAGACAGATGTATAGACGCCAGCACATCAAGCTACTACAATCTGTAAAATTTCTTGAATAGTTTCTCAACTTTATTGCTAAAGCATAAGGTTCAAAGTTGATTGGGAAAATTTGGCAGTTTCGGGTAGCTTGACGTGCTGGCGTCTGTACATAATTAGCCTAAACTAAACTTGACTTTTTTGTGCACCATACACAAACAGAAGTCGAAATGAAGATGAAAAAAAAAATAAAACATTAGTTCCCAGGTTGAAATTTTAAGATTTTTGTGGGTTACTTAAGACCCCATTTTCTCTCAACAGAAAACCAACAAACACCATTAAAGCCAGAAACCCCTAAAAAAGATAAGGAATCATCACCACACCCTGAAAGCGAAACAGACAAACAGTCTGAACCGTCACCGTACAAAGAAAGCCAACCGCCTGAAGAAAGCGACAAGGAACTATCGCCCTTAAAGGACCTGTCCAACAGTATGAAAAACAAGGAAATGTTGAACAACAATAAGGACGAATGTTCCCCGACTGATAACTCGAAGATTGATAAGGATAGTGTTATTGGGGACTGTGATGCTAATTTAAGTGATTTGGAGAGTGAGGGCACGCAGCCGGAGGAGGTGAGTTTAAAAGATTTTTAAATCATTAGGGGCCGTTCAAGTGTTACGTAAGCAGATTTTTTTGCAATTATTAACCCCCTCCTCCCCCTCGTCAGCAAAAGTAAGCAAAGCTCTTGCCCCCCCCCCCCCTGTATTCTGGTTTCTTTATTGATTCGTGAGCAGCAGTTATATGTGTTTCGTTTTCAAGCATAGACAAGTAGGGTTGCCATGTGTTCAAACCAAAATCTAATCTAAATTTTGTAGAAATTCCGAAAAATAAAAAAAATAATACTGCTGACGTAATCACCATCGTGACCCCCCCATCCCCCATGTCATCAAAAATAAGCAAAGCAAAGACCCCCTGCCCCCATGTAGTGCTTACGTAATACTTGAATGGCCCCTTATTTGATTTAAATACATATTTGCAAATACTAAAAAAAATAATTACGTATTCTTAGCTGGAGAACACGTGAGATAAATCTAGATTTCACATTTACTTAATTCTATTCATAGAATTAGATAAACTCCTGATAAAGTGCTTTCAAAATTAAGTGATTTACTAGTGTTTTAAATCAGCGACATTAAATGAAGACAATCAGATTAATAAATTAACATCATGATAGCAAATTTCTTCTATCACAAAACTTCACTAAGAAAAAATTTGAATTACTTTATTTTACTACTTTAGTAGTCTGAACGCCAGCGCCATCTTTTTTACAACTCATAATCTCATCTCGAAGACGCTCTGAACTAAGTTTTTGACTTGATTGAAGAATTTCTTAGTTTCTCTCTATATTACAGCAATATAAAAGCAGGCACGCACGTATGTGACTGCATATAAAAGTAGAACTTTACCATAATTTCTTATTCACAGGATGAAGACAAGAATCTGTCGTCCGAGGAACTAGCTCGCAAGCTGGAGAAGCTACTGAAGCAGTCTGAACAACAGCTGCTGCAGCTTACAGCTGGGTCTCATGCTTTGAGGGCTACGTGTTATGGTCAGGATAGGTGAGTCAACTGAACTATAACGCTTCGGTGACAAAAGGGTTATAAGAGTTAACAAATGTTTTTGAGAACGAAAACCGACGTCGAATCGGGCGGCTGTTGCTAGTAATTCATTATCATCATCTGCCTAGCCTTTTCCCAACTATGTCGGGGTCAATCTTCCAGTCTAACCGGATGCAGCTGAATACCAGTATTTTACATGGAGCGACTGCCTATCTGACCTCCGCAACCCAGTTACTGAGTAATACGATACCCCTTGGTAAGACTGGTTGTCACACTTTCGGGCTTCTGACTACCCGTACCGACTGTCAAAGATCCACGAATGACAGCCTGGACCAACGGCTTAACGTGATTTCCGTGGCAGGGGGGGGTCTCGGTACGTAAAGATGGTCACCCATCCACAGACCATCCGCGGCAAAACTTCTTGACATAACTGTCATTTACCAAATTCTTGTGTTGTGAAGTCTTTCTGAAACTATAATAATCTCGATCTTCCTATTATGACTTTACTTCCCCCCGTTTTTTTTTTTCGAACTACCCTGTTGGTCTCGTGGTCGCACGCGCGACTACTGAGCGTGGGGTCCTGGGTTCGATTCCCGGGTCGGGCAAAGTGTTATTGCGTTTTTCAATTAGGAATTTCTTGGTAACAGCCCGGAGTTTGTAAGTTGGTTGGTTTGGTGTGCCTCGGAAAGCACGTTAAGCCGTTGGTCCTGCGCCTGATCTCTTTCCTGTTGTGTTGGATTATCGTACTATGAGAGTGAGTTAAGAGGGAGTGCATCTGTGTCTGCGCGCACACTAGTGCACTATAATATCTCCTGCGTACCTGGCTAATTTCCGTTGAGATTGGCCACCGTGAGCGAAATCGGTTGGGGAGTCTATTATTATTATGACTTTATTTTATAATCATCATTTGCCTTCACCAGATACTGGCGCCGCTACTGGTCTCTAGGTAAGTGCGGCGGCATCTTCGTGGAAGGCATGGAGTCAGCACAGCCTGAGATCATGACTTATCACCAGCAGCTTGAGAACAATGCGCTCAGCGGCAACTCTCCGCCTGACAGCAGCAAGAAGAAGAAGAAAGGTAGGAGTCATTAATATTCATCATTAAGAGTAAACTAGTCGCGAGCTCGAACTCGCTGGTGGTCATGGCCAAAAAGCATGCTGTCTCACCTGGCTTCGTGTCTGACAGCGCTAGTATCAGTGATGAGCAGTTAGACGCTAGTCTACACGAATAACGTCTAGTTTTCATGCACAGAAACACCGTTCCGAACTGAAAGGCGCGTAAAAAAATTCCAAAAGTGCTTTGGAAGTTCGAGTTTTATGAATAAAAACCACTGCATAAATTAATTATAAATAAAGTTTATTGATCTCTTCGATAACTGAGCTTTGTCGATACGGACTTGGTTTTGAAGATTTTACAGTTCTTTTAATACTCATTTACACCCAAAGTTACGTTAAAATAGCAAGAAAAACGAATCTTTGTTGGCTCATAACTTTTTAATGGCTTTTTAATTTACTATTCGGTTTCCGTACAAACACAATTAATAATAAGTCTAAACGAAATCATGTTTAACTTTTGATGCACAATGTCAAACAGTGGAGTAATATTCTCCCGAAATTTGTATAAAAAAAATATCGAAAAGTGACACCTTAAGATTACAACCGACTACAGCTGGATGTAGGCCTCCCCTAAGCGGCGCAACATCGACCGGTCCTTCTCGCATCCAATGGATTGTCGTGACATTCACTAGGTTATCGGTCCATCTTGTGAGAAAATTCCTTGTGTCTTAGTATGGCAAAAACCGTCTGCCCTTTCCCCAACGACATCTCTTTGAAGGTATCCCGAACAATAACAGATGAAGTTGGACCTATAGAGGTGTGAGAAACAGGGTGTAAAGTTCACTCATCCTCTATAGAAAAGGGAGGATCCTCCGACCAGACGGGTGTCGCGTCTGGCGGGCAACTGCCCGATGATTCATGTCGAGCCGTTGTATATATGTATAGTTGCGCGGTAAACTCTGTTTGCGAGATGCAGGATTTTGTAACGTCAGTATGACGCGTTGTTCGCATGTGGCGCTGTTCCGCTACAGACCCATGAAGAAATAACAGGATGCGGACATAAAAATCTATCATGGTTTTAGGGTTTTGCACCGAATCTGGCATATTAAAACCAGGTCGATTTTTATGTTCAACATAATAGGAATAATGACATTTCTAATATTAGTCATCCTACTAATATTATAAATGCGAAAATTTGTGAGGATGGATGGATGGATGGATGTATGTTTGTTACTCTTTCACGCAAAAACGTCTGAACGGATTTGGATGAAATTTGGCACCAGGATTAACACATATGTTACTTTTTATCCCGATATTCCCATGGGATCGGAACTTATGTGTGTGAAACCGCTGGGCGCTGCTAGTCTACAATAATGTAATTTCACGGAAGGCTTAGCAAAACGAGATAATTGAACCAAATCTGTAAAACCGATGGAAATTTGGAGAAGCTACACGGTTTAAAAGTTTTTGGTGGGGATTATTCCAATCCTTGTTGCGCGGTACTGACAATTTAAGGCGCTAGTATGAAGTTACATAGCCGTGACGTCCCTTCTATGGTAGTGCCGTCTTTGTCTACCAGGAATTTTAAAACGTTTATGACTTGGCAATGCTTTTTTTTTTTGCAGCTTTTAGACTTTTTGTAGTATTGTTTATTTGTTTGCACTATTTGCAAACAAATATTTTTTTTAGTTTCAAATAACACAATTGTCATCATTCCTGAAAAACAGAATTGGCCCTCAGTTGCCCTACAGTACCCCCCATTTTCAAAATTGCATTTAATTATCTTTTTATTCCCCAGCACCTCGAGAAAAGAAAGAACGCACTCCTCCAGAATCAGAGAAACCGAACCCGGAAACGGAAGCCCAAAAGAAAGAGGAGGCTCTCAAGAGCGAGATGGAACTCAAGAGCATCAAGTCTGAGCTCAACCTGAGTGATCACACACAGATTATTAAGTACGAGCCCAATGTGAAGCATGGTGCTTGTAAGGTTGAAGGTATGTGTCTTATTAGATTTCGTTACTGACATTTTCTGTTATGCATTCCAGCGGGGTAATTGCGTAACACACTATCAGTAGCAATGGGTTTCATTTTGACAGTTCAACAACATTCATTGCGTTATCTACGATGTTGAACAGACAAATTTTTCGAAAATATGGAGCAATGGATTAGCACTGTCCTTCAAAATGATTCAGATTGCGATACGCAATTAGGCGCCGATTCTTCAGCATTTAAATGTACAGACGCCAGCACATCAAGCTACCCGAAACTGACAAATTTTCCCAATCAACTATTATTAGGGAGAGGGGGGGGGGGGGTTTAGTACATATTACAGTAAATTAATTAAGCGTAGAACTTATACTAACAAATATTAGCAGGGGTGAACTACTGTTCTCCTAGCTAGGTAGCTGAGCAACCTGTATTAAGGAGAAACAGTTTGCCTCCCTAAATAAAGATCATAAAAAAAAAATATATAAATTGAGCATACTGCTACGTGTTGTCCCCCAAAACAAGTCGTTAAGTAACTTACACACATTCTTATCAACGTTGTCTGAAGGAATAACTCAGTTTAAAATTCATACTTTAGATAGTTACAGGTTCGGAAGGCAAAAAAAAATAAAATAATAATAATAAGAATAAAGTAATGGTAAAAATCAGTTTGTTTTGTGAGGGACGTAACGTTATTTTTTAGCGATAAAGTTGAAAATCTATTGAAGAACTTTGACAAATTGTAGTAGCTTGATGTGTTGGCGTCTGTACCAACAAAGCACATTAAGTTGCAGTCTTTTTCGGCTCAGTTGTTAAATATTTCTAATAGCACGGTTGACGCAGTAGTGCAGCTACGAGCTGGTGTGCTACGTGAGGCGAGTTTGATTCCCCTACGAAATTAATCAGTTGTTCGGGATCTGGCTGTTTGTGAATGTGAAACGTATCTATATGATATTGTTTGTCTATGAGAAATAAGTTATAGACACTTTTCCTATAGTTTATATGATGTGTCCAATGACGTAAATCCGTTATATTATTGTCAGCTTATTCTTCAACTGAAGTCAATTATGTAAGGGCGAATTTCACCAAACTTTTATGTCTTATCCTGAGAATAAATTTTCAATTTTAGACAGTTTTTCCATACAAAAACTGTTAGAGATCAATATAGTTACACGGATAAAAGATAACTGACTTTGGAAAATCACTCCAAAGCAGGTAGAATTTTAATAATCACTGTTTTTTATGGATAATTATTTTGATAAGTAGCGGCATTCTTTGGTCGCTAACAAACAGACTTTACGTAATTTTGCTCATTACAAAAATTCCCAAATAAAAAATATTCATAATTTGTATTTCATTCCACCAGGCTCCTCAATAAAAATGGAAGAAAAATACATTCAACAAAAGAACAACGAAGAACAAGACATGCTAGACATTGAGGACTCCATACCTACCGCCTTTTTGGTGCAGAAACCCACCCACAAACCCATGTTCGCGGCCCAAGCAGAACCCATGGACAAGCCGCAAGAAATCGTCAAAGTAGAAAATGTCGTCAAAAACGAGGCAGACCACGAGGACATTGAAGAAACAAAAGACACTTTAGTCAATAATCTAGAAGAATTACGCAAAATGGCGGAAGCTGTATCCATCCAACTCGACGCCGCAAAGAAGGAACAAGAAATAAAAGAAGAAAAAGAAAAAGTAAAACACGAACCTATCGATTCTTCCTCCGCCCACTTCCAACTGTACTCAAAAATCTTAGACGGGAAATGGTTCTCTATCCTCAGACACGAAAGCTCATTCTTGAATAACATCAACGAGATCGACAAGCAAGATTTGCCGGAGTTTTGTGACAACGAACATACTTGTTCTGAGGTCATTTTGTGTCAAGGTCATAAGTGGGATGTTTCGAATAACCTTCATTTGTTGAATGACCCTAGTTTGTTCACCTTGAATAGTATGGTCACCAGTGTACAAGTGCCGTCGAATAATGTTTATGCCGATTCCAGTTTGACGATGTCTGGGTTAGATCAGGACATTATTGATAATAGTTTTAATAAGGATGGCAGTGTGCAGGAGACGGAGACCGAGGAGGATAGTAAGGAACAGGTGAATATGCATTTTTTTTATACAGGGTCAAATTGAATTAGCTAGCGAAACTCCGCAGGCGTGATGGATATCGATATCAAAACACGATAAAACGAAAAAGAAATAAATTACGAGACGGATTTCGCTAGTTAATTTAATTTGATTTTGTATTTTAATCTCCTTCAAGCGTCTAGATTGTTGTAGATTATATCCGATCCTATTCAGAAGGCTAATTCTCGTAATTTAAAACGTTCAAAATCTAGTCGCAGTCTCATCTCGGCGACAAACAAATGTCAAAAACTTGTCAAAATGTAGGAAAATTAGAAGTATTTTTGACAGATTAAGACTGATATTAGGTGAACGTTCTTAAAATTACGAGAATTGCCCCTCTGGTTTCTAGGGATAACTTATTATGACTGCAAGCATTGCTAGTCTTATATTTAGTAATTTACTCTTTTACTTCTTTTATAAAAAGAAAATGGTTGACTTTTGAATCAATCGCTATTAGTAACTGTTTATGTCATATTGAAGGTGATAGGTAACGGGCTGGGATACGCAACTCCACGTTAATTCGCGTCTATTGTGCACGGATGGGAAAATTCATTATTCGACCCACCCTAGCTCCTCAAGGAAGGCCAGCTATGATTTGATGTTACTTCCAACCTCACGGAAGATAACTATGCCAGCTACGGTTATTCTAAAACAAAATTCTATATTGTTTTTTTTTTTTTAATAGGTGTCAAATAAGGTCGATTTATTTGAAATCCATATAAAAACGACATTTAAAAAAATATAATTTTTATATCTTGCTTTATTGATCAAATGACATGCCCAACGAATTCAGTATTGAGCTTGCATTATTGAATTTCGAGCGAGGTTTTAATTTTACTACAAATGTCTAATAATTCACCCATCTTACTTTAAGATGAATGCGCAGTTGTAGCCCGCGAAATTCAAATTTTCTTACTTTTTTTTTGCAATTTTCAGGTCAGTATTAAGTTAGATTTGTACCATAAGCACTTTTCTCTAAGAGATTTGTTCTTATGGTATAAATCTCACTTAGAAATATGTATTAATGATTATAATTATGTAAATACGTATACGGGCCCATGGCTAAATAAAAACAGCCGCACAGGTCGGTCGATCAGGTTAAGCTATGCTTGCCGCGTTTGGTCTGTGGATGGGTGACCATCTTTACATACCGAGACCCCTCAGTGCCTCTGAAAGCACGTTAAGCCGTTGGTACCGACTGTCATTCGTAGATCTTTGACAGTCGTTACGGGTAGTCAGAAGCCTGAAATCTGACAACCAGTCTTGCCAAGTGGTATCGTATTACCCAGTCACTGGGTTGTTTAGGTCAGATAGACAGTCGCTCCATGTAAAATACAGGTATTCAGCTGCATCCGGTTAGACTGGAAGCTGACTCCAACGTAGTTGGGAAAAGGCTAGGGAGATGATGAAATACGTCGCGAATCATATTTTGATCAAGATACAACCTGAAACTGACTTGCAAATTGCAAAAGACGTAAGAACATTTGAATTTCGCGGTATACCACTGCGCATTCACTTTAAATGCGCTGTGCTGTGGGTCCCTTATAGCACAGCATCATGCTGAGTGGAAGCCTTCTTGTCACAGTCATGACGTGCAGCCGTCGACTATCTCTGCTTTGTGCTCATGTATAAAGATATATATATTTTTTTGTTTTTATTATATATGATGTCATTAGAATTAATTATCTTTTTGTTTGCACGTGTTTCTGTGACAAATAAACCTATTTTTCTTTCTAAATACTCTAACCCTGTAAATATTTCAACAGGACAACGACCTAGAAAAAGAATTGCAAGCCGACGCCTTAAAAGCCGACCTTCTGACCCAGAAGGCCAAAGCAAACAGCCTCACAAGTCTCGGCCTGTTGAACTTCAACGCGCTCTCAACGTACGTGACCTGTGACAGTCCACCGCCCATACAGATGTCGGTGGAGGAAATGGACCAGCTGGAGTTTTGTAAAGTCAATGGGTTGCCGAAGAAAGTCGAGGGGAATTTTGTACCGAGGGAGCTTAGGTGAGTTTGTTGATTTATTTATATATACTTTTTTGTACACCAGAAAATACATAACAAAAAAAAAAAAACAATTATTACTACAAAATATACAATGGGCGGCCTTATCGATGTTGTGGATGGAGCGAGAAGATTTTTTCGCCTTTATTTTTAGCTAGGAGAACAGTAGTTCACCCCTACAAATAGTTGTTACTATGAGTTCTACGCTTAAGACTGTGCCGACCGCATAGTGGCGATTTGTTTGGTGATTTCATACAATTTAGAATGAAAATGCAGAAAATAAGCACGTAAAGTTGTGCTTCACAAGATTATACGTTAATATTAAGCGGTAGTTTTATATTGTTTAGTTTTAATATAATCCTTAAAACGGAATATAGTGGCCACTTTTATCCGTTTTAAGGATTATAATGAAACTAAACAATATAAAACTACCGTTTCTAATAATATTAACGTATAATCTTGTGAAGCACAACTTAACGTGCTTACTTTCTGCATTTTCATTCTAAATTGTATGAAATAACCAAACAAACGATGAGGGCGCCACTGTACGGTCGGCACAGTCTTAATTAATTTACTGTAGAATGTACTTACTACAAATACCCCTTTAAGGAATAAATATTTTTATTATTATTATTTTCCATAGGACGAACTACATATTTGAGTAGTAACACAAATTGATGACATTTTACAAAAGCCAGCACGCATTGAAATGTGTCGCTATTTGTTGGTAGGTTAAATTATGATGGATTCATGGGTGCTAAAAATGTGACTTAATATGGGGTAAAGTTGAATGGGTGTTAGTTTTACATACCTACTATCAAACATTTTTTTAACTGCTGTCAGCTAAAACATGCAGCAAACACAGTAGAGTTCCGTACCTCAAAAGGGAAAACGGAAGAGATCACTTCGTTGTCCGTCTGTCCGTCTGTTAAGACGCTTATTCTCAGAACCGCGTAGAGTTATCAAGTTGAAATTAATATCTAATACACAACAAAACCCCTGCAATCCCTTGAAGCAATGAAAAAAAAAACTTCTTATTCAACGCAATCAAAAGTTAAGGGCGTTTATGTTCCGTATATGACGCATATTTTGACACTCGCAAGGGAATCAAAACCTATAGGGTACTTCGTACTTGCCCTTGACCTAAAATCATGAAATTTGCCAAGAAGCAATGTCATGTACCACAGGTAAAGGAAAAAATCCGAAACTCGTAAAGTAGGTGCATTACAAAAAAAAAAACATTCCCGTGATAAACTATTTTCATACCTACAAATTTGTATGGAATCCTCGGTGCGCGAGTCTGACTCTCACTTGACCGTTTTTTTTTTACCTATTATACCAATATTTTCTAGTAATTTGCCTTCATCTAAAAATCCATTGTTTTAAGGCCTCCACTACATTGTTACCATTTGAAATTCGGCCTACCTCGTCGTATCCCTTATTCAAATCGTGGCTCATCCATTTTCGATATCCAACTGATGTAGCTTTGAACTGAGTGTGACTAGGTTTGTCTTATATTCTTCTGCTTAGCGTGTCGATACCAATCTAAATGGACTCGGCCCAGAATTCGGCTACTTGTTTGGCGCCATCACCAGCGTCCACCAGTTCCTGTAACGTGCAGCTGACAGGACACGCAGGACACGATACTAAATGTCCCATGTTTGTGGAACAGCACCACATTTACACTCCAAGGCGGAGTCGTCTATGAATCTCCACCTGAACAGGTTTTTCTTGCTTCTGCCAACCTGGGCCCGGAGTCTGTTTAAAGACTTCCAGGTTACCCAAGGTAACTCATGTCCAGGTGGGAGGACTTCAGAGGGTGGAACGAACGGTTTGGGTAAGGAAGCAGTAGCAGCAGGTCCTATATTGTTATTTTTTCTCAGACACGGCTGGTGGCGCATCACAGAGACAGACCAACTACGCGATTTGATGGACTGTCTTCATCCGCGCGGCGTCAGGGAAAGAGAACTACATAATTCACTCACCAGCCATCTGCCTACTGTTAATAATAAGGTATGTTTTCTTTCACACTTCAGTTTGTATTGAATATGGAAGGACAGAATTTTTTGACACTGGCAGCATAAAGGTCGACTCGAAGGAAGGAAAATTCGAGCCATTCAGTATTCTTTGTAACTCCCTAGTGCAACGCACACTAATCGGAATCGTAACGTATTCGCCTCGCCTCGGGATAAGCTCACGAACCGCGGTGCGGTGCGTGGTCAACTTGCAGTTACCGCGCTTACGGCTCGTCGTCCACCCTTGCCCCTCTCACCCCTCCCGCGGCCTGCCTGCAGCACCATCAACCAGCGGTCGGCGAGCCGTAAGCGCGGCGTCGCCTAGCCGTAGCCGTGTCGACGTATCGGAGCTGCTGATTCGCTTTGGTTAGGTGCTTACGTTAGGTTGACGCCTGTTTGATGGCAAGGCGAAAGGCGATACGGTGGCGATCCCTTTCCGAGTTAATATGTGTGTTATGACCTTTATACTGAAACGGATACCCCTAGGCAACATTTTAAAAGCTGTAAGTATAAAAAAGTATTTTTTGTTATTGTACAATTTAAAAATTAAACGCGTCTTCTTTTTACCCGGCTGCGGTGTAGCAGAAAAGGGTAATGTTTTTATGACTCAAATACACCACGAAGGTGATTACAATCCATTTCTAGGGTCAACGTTCAAGGTTAAACGACACAGAGTGCACAAACTGCAATAATTTTCACTATACTCCATCTGTTTAGGTAATTAAATAAAGGTAAACAAAAAAACCACGTGACTTAGTTAACAGACTAAACGTAATACCACTCACTTCAATTGTCATGCTACATCACAGTTGTACGCACGGCTACACATCAAGCTATACATAACCAGTATAAGCTGACTTCTGATTGTACGAATAACCTATACAATGCGAGGTCAGCTAAAACTGGAAATGTATAGCTTGATGTGTAGCCATGTGTACTCTTCAATTTAGCAACGTTATTAACGAATTATAACGTTGCTAAATTGAGGAGTACAACTGTGACGTAGCATGACAATTGAATAGACTGGTATTGCGTTTAGTCGGTTAACCATGTCACGTGGTTTTTTTGTTTACCTTTATTGAACTACCTAAACCAATGGAGTATAGGTACATTACCTGTGACTTCCAACCCAGGAAAAATTAGTTTTCAATTTAAACTGATTTTATTTTGACCTACTTTATTAGTTAACAACATGCAGCAACATTAAATATAATATATAACATACTGTTTTTCAACAGCTCTACATAGAAAAAGGCGACATTCTAGGCACAGAGCTATGCGTGTCGCATCTCGACCGGGTCATCGCTCAGAACGGAGGTTTCCCTTCTCCGGACACGTCTCACTCCGCAGTGACGCAGCGCAGGCTGGATATGCAACTGCTTAATATGGTAACAGTCCTAAACTAACTTTTCTAAAATACAATAAAATAAAAAAAATGCTGATTATTGCCATTTTTTGGGAAACCTATGGATTTAATATGGATATTTTTTTTTTAGCATTAGCACTGATCCGAAAACAGCTATTTTAGAAATTCGTCCTGCACATGCCATTATTTTTTTCAGTCGATAAAAATAAAACTAAAATAATTTACAGCAATCTCTTTGTATTTTTGTACCTATAATTCTGAAGATAATTAATTTTCTAATGTAGTTCAAGTTTTTTCAAAAGGTTCGCTTCTTTATTATATTCCCTCATATCTACCTATTTAATGTATGAAACTTATAACTCGCGGCACATAGCTACCTCTTTCTAACCAATTACACTGTTTTTACTAGTAATTCCTGTCCCGTTGCATGGCACTGGCGCCGATTCCTTTGTTTACAAACTAAACTAAATTTAAGTTCAGTGCATCTTTTTCTTTCCATTTAATTAAGAAAAGGACAGAAGATTAATATTAGCAGCCAATTTTTTTAATCACGTCTAAACTTGTCAATGGAATATTTTATTTTGACAGAACTAAACTAATATACAAGGTTATTGGAAAAACACCAACAACCAACCAACACCAAAGAGGTCATTCTACTCATCATTATGAACAACTTTTACTATGGGACCAAACCTGAAATCGCGAAAAAAAAAATCAGCTGTTCCCTACATTTATGTTCGTTTATGTCGTCAAAATGTAGGGAACAGCTGAATTTTTATTCGCGACTTCAGGTATGGTCCCATAGTAAAAGTTGTTTATAATGATGAGTACAATGACATCCTAAAAGGTTGTTGGTGTTTTTCCAATATCTTCTGTCCCTTTCTTAATGAAATAGAAAGAAAAAGATGCAGTGAAGTTGAGTTTAGTTTAGTTTGTGTAGAAGGCAATGAGCCAGTTCCCCCAGTAGTAGTCGAGCGTTGTCCCAGGTGGAGCAGCTGGAGGAGCGGGTGGCGGCGGCGTCCATGCAGGTGAAGGGCTGGCGCGCGGGCCGCGCGGGCGACGCGCCCGAGCCCGTGCTGCGCGCGCGCACCAAGCTGCAGGCGCTGGAGGCGCACATCGAGAGGCGCTACCTCAAGCCGCCGCTCGTGCAAAGGTACGCTAGGTAATGTATTCTAACCCCTTTATTACGAGTGTTGTCGCTTCTGTTTGGTGAAGAGGGTTTTTTTTTTTGAGGATGGGAAATCATCAAATGACTCCCGCTCTGGGTGGAGCAGAAGGGAGTGTCAGACTCTTACTGAATAAAACCCACCCGTGTTCCTTCCTTAGCCCTTTGTGTTCCGGGGTAGCGGTAACCCTTTTGGACAATCCCGCTGTTGTATTTGAGGGTGGTTGATTCATCAGTACTCTTAGTATTTATGTAACTTTTTTGGGGTTATTTGTCAGTCGTCCCAGATCTGTCGTCTCTGTGTTTTCTTAGTCATGTAGCGGTATTTATAACGCCACATGCGAACAACGCGTCATACTAAGTCACAAAATCCTGCATCTCGCAAGCAGAGTTTACCGCGCAACTAGCATACATACAACAACCCGACATGAATCATTGGGCAGTTGCCCGCCAGACACAACACCCGTCTGGTCGGAGGATCCTCCCTTTTCTATGGAGTATGAGTGAACTTTACACCCTGTTCCTCATACCTCTACAGCTATATCATCTTTCACACAATTCAACCATCATTATGTTCATATTTTCTCAGTCATATTGATACTTCAATCTGTCTGCCCAGCCTTTGCTCAACTGTGTTGGGGTCGGCTTCCAGTCTAACCGGATAAATCTTTCACAAAATCCATCAATATTTTTTTGGTCTGCCTTTTTCGTATAGCCTTTTTAAATATTACGAGTCTTCGTCAACCCAATTTATTTGGGATTAGTACTGACGTTTACATATCATTTTCTTTTCATACATCTTTATTAGCCGTCATATCAGAGTTCATGTTCTGCCTAGAGCCATTTACCATACGTAAGCATCTTTCACACATGTAGACATATTTTCGTTCTTGTATCTAGAATTGCTTGTAGTAGTATCGTATCGACGTCGAAATCGGTTCAACTGGGAAATTCAATTAATCCCACGCTCGCACGGTTGTAAAGATATCGCAGCGAGATTTTATCGCTCACTAGATATTTAACTCTCGTTGTTCAGCCCAGCATTGAGAATCCAATAGAGTTCATCTTTCTCTGCGCGTCAAAAGAGTACTCTGTTGGATTTTCAGCTCTTGGCGCTAAGGAGTGCGTTGAAAATCCAGTGCACGAAAAAAAAAACAGCCGTGCGAACCTGGGCTAATGGTTAAAAGGAATTATTACAGGATAGGGATTAACATTTTGTTAAATTAAGTACTCGTTAACTGTGTGTGTGTGTGTGTGTGTGAACTGTAAGCAGTGGTGGCCCAGTGGTAACTGCCCCGACTTATGAGTTGTAGGTAGTGGGTTCAAACCCAGACAGGCGCTTTACTTTATATATACAGGGTGTCCCTGGAAGTATGGATCAAATCGAATAGGGGCGTGGGCAAGGTCATTTCCAAACTTTTTGATCCTGAGAATGATTGATGATTGAGAATTATTTTACGGTTCAAATGTTGTGACCAATTTTATTCAATTGTTTCGCATAGTGCTTAAAGAAAAAAATCATTCAAAAAAACTATCAGGGCTGTCTAAAAAACTTAAATTGACAGTTCCTAGTAGTTTTTTTTAATGATTTTGTTCTTTGAGCACTATGCAAAGTGATTGAAAATAACAAAAGTTGGTCATATAACTTTTGAACCGTAAAAAAATTCACCAACATTCTCAGGATCAAAAAGTTTGGAAATGACTTTGCCCACGCCCCTATTTGATTTGATCCACACTTCTAGGGACACCCTGTATAATTACATCACAACTGCTCTCAAAACGGTGAAGGAAAACATCGTGAAGAAACCGGCATGTTTTAGAACCCAAAAAAAAAATCGAAGATATGAGACTTCTACCAACCCGCACTGGGCCCGCGTGGTGGATTACAGCCCACTCCCTCTTGAAGAGAGGAGGCCTGTGTCCCAGCAGTGGGCACAATATAGGCTGATTATGCTATTATGCTAAGTACTCGTAACTATACTCCAGTTGTTTAGGTAATTAAATAAAGGTAAACAAAAAAACCTTAGTTAACCGACTAAACTTAATACCACTGCACTTCAATTGTCGTGCTACGTTTGTTCGGTTAACCGCGTCACGTGGTTTTTTTTTACCTTTATTTAATTACCTAAACAAATGGAGTATAGACAATGGCCCCGATTCTGTTGTTCACAAACTAAATTAAATTTAAGTTCAGTGCATCTTTTTCTTTCTATCACATTTTAGTCCTGTCAAATTAGATAATCCATGTACAAGTTTAGTCGTGATTAAAAAATTGGCTACTAAAAATACTTCAATTTACGTCAGGCGCTGACTAATTTGACAGGACTAAGCTAATATTTATCTACTGTCCTTTTCATAATGAAATAGAAAGAAAAAGATGCACTGAACTTAAATTTAGTTTAGTTTGTGAACCACAGAATCGGGGCCAATATAAAGGTTTTGAGTAATCAGAATCTTAAGTATTTAAAAGTAACTAGAATTTGGTGGTGGTTTGGGTCAATCCACGCATGAATTGAATGTTTCGCTTTTAAATTATTTTTTTATGATATTATCCGTTTTCAAAATTTTGGAATTAAGCGTCTAAAATTCTTGTGATTGTTTTAGTTTTTACAGTGAAGCTTTTCGACACAATATAATAATTGTTAATTACATAAATAAGTAAATGAAACAAATTTAAATTATTGAAATACCTGTTTTTCTTTCTATTGGTGTTGTGCAATGTGTAGGTACATGTACAATTTGAAACTCAATCATTTATTTACTGTACAGTATAAAATACAATAAAAAAATACACTTGAAATTATTACGACCATAAAAAAAATCATAAAAAGACACAACATCAGAAAAAAAATCCACCCACAAACTGCTGTAAAGCAGGTTAACGACTAGTAACCCTTTAAAATCATAACATGTTGTCCATCTTGCTTTGTGCAGTACATCAGAGGCGACTCTCGGCGCCGTACTACAAGCCGAACACGGCAACGCGTCCGCGTCGTCGCCGCAGAACACCGACAGCGCTAGCGAGGGGAAAGGTAAGCAAGAAACATTTTAGTTTTTTTTAATACCCATTTCGTCCTTCAAAAAATACTTTAAAATTAATACTATTTTGATAGAATACTTCCTAGTAAGACCACGCTGAAACTAAACTTTTTCTTGTATCTTTTGATGGTATACTTTAGAATATATAAGGTGTTAAAAATGAACCCGACAAACTTTAAGAGGTGCTTTAGATCATCGAACTGAACAACTTTCACTGTGGGACCAACTCTGAAATCACGAAAAAAATATCAGCTGTTTAATATAAAAGTTCAGTACCTACTTGACCAAAATGTTTAATACATTTTGGTCAAGTAGGTACTGAACTTTTATAGCTGATATTTTTTTCGTGAGTTCAGAGTACTGAATAGCTGATATTTTTTTCGTGATTTCAGAGTTGGTCCCATAGTGAAAGTAGTTCAGTTCGATGGGCACCTCTTAAAGTTTGTCGGGTTAATTTTTTAACACTTTGTATAGCTTACTCGCGACTTCGTCTGCGATCCAGGTCCCAGGCTACATATCTGTCAAAGTTCATCCAAATCTGTTCAGCCGTTTTAGCATGAAATCGTAACAAACAAACTCACTTTAGCATTTATAATATTTGTTGGATTTTGCCCTTCAGATCTTAGAGATGGTTGCACTAAAAATCTGAAAGGTATGGAATTTCAAAATAGTGCCACAAAACAGTACAAATTCTAAAAAATTTCGTGCCGTCTAAAAATTGTTGTGCCATACTTTGTACAACTTTGATTACGCCTTTGGGGAATTCAGGCATATCTGAAGACGAAAAGATTTGATTTTTTGTATGTTGTTACGCTTTTACGTTAAAACGGCTGAACAGATTTCGATGAAATTTGGCAAAGGGGTAGACCACAACCATGGATTAAGACATAGGATACTTTTTATCCCGATATTTCCACGGGATCGAGACTTATGCGGGCGAAACTACGGGGCGCAGCTAGTTATGTAATATAATTTATTTACCATTATTTTCTCCTCAGCTGACAACAAAGGCATATCCCGAGGCTTAGCAACATGGCGGGAAGCTGTGGCCCGCTGCAACACCTCCGCTCAACTAGCGATGTTACTCCAAGCGTTAGAAGCAGCTGTAGCCTGGGACAAAAGCATCATGAAGGCGGTACGTATGAGACATGTACGTATACCCATCTGGTCGCGGGCATACGTCCTAACGACGGAAACACGCTAAATTATATTTGTAGTTAGAAAAACGTGTCGTTATAAGCAAAAAAAATATAGTTTTTTACCGTTTGTGTCTTTAAAAGCAACTGTAGTTAACGCCAGAACTCGTGACAATCGCGGTTATACAAAGTAGGAGCGAGATGACACGAGAATCTAAGCATTCGCCGTCTTACTCACACGTTCTATAACCGCGATTGTTACTAACATCAGCGTTGAGTATAGCGATGTTGTAACAAGTGTTAGAGGCGGCCGTGGCGTGGGACAGTGCATCATGACGGCGGTATGTATGAGATATGTACTTACACCCATCTGGGGCCCAAGTCTGCTATTTTTGTAAATTCGTCATTCCAACACGATCCCATTGTCATTTTGCTAAAAGTTCGTAATCTGCTAAATTCATAATGGTCGATCATTGGTCGGTCAATGGTCTGAGAAAAACTACTACAAAATTTCATGCTAGATTTCATTTAATACAAACATCAAAAGTGTCTAGGGATCAACATATATTTTTGCAATAACTTTTCTCCTGATTGATATTAATTAAAATTTTCTTTAAGTATTCATCAAATAAAGTGTTTTCGTTTGTCACAGTAACGATAAACCAAGTCACCTTTGCATTAATAAAGAAATTGTCCTAATAAAGGGATTTTTGACATTTGAACCACTAACACAAAAGTTCGAAAAAAAGACTGAAATAACAGTTTTCTCTAAAATTTTATTGGGTAACTTAAACAATTAATAATCCGTGTTTCTACCGCGAACACTAACAACACAAGAACATCGGTTTGGCATACTCAAAATGAGTTCATCCAAATCACGCTGTGGAATGGCCGCCCATGTTCGTTGCAACAACAAAAAAAGGTCTTCTTGCGACTGGATACCCTCCATATTCGGCAGAGCTCTTCTCTGTAGCATATCCCATGCATGCTCAATCGGGTTCAAGTCTGGCGACTGAGCAGGCCAGGGCAGGACATTGATGTTAGCTGCGGCGAGAGTCTGTCTTACAACTCTTGCGGTGTGCGGTCGTGCATTATCATGCATTAACTGAAATAAGGGACCGATTTGCACTTGTAGAGGAACGATGACGTCTGATACAATCGTCTCAGCATAAATTTGAGCGTTGAGGTTGCCTCTGATCCAAATCAACTCAGTTCTTCCGCCGATCCAAATACCCGCCCATACCATGATGGTTCCACCACTATAAGGATGGACTTCCTGGCAGGATTTTAATCGCTGTTGGCGTCCAGGGGTTCTCCAGTGTCGTATACGTCTTGTATCCGGTCTCATACCAAAACGAGACTCATCAGAAAAGCACACGAAACGCCATTGTTCTTCTGCCCAATTTCTGTGTTCAAGAGCCCATTGATATCGAATCCTACGATTGTGCATTGCTATAGGTGGTACCCGTAGCGGTCTTCGGGAATGAAGGTTCACTTCATGCAAGCGGTTTCTGACTGTTTGGTCGCTAATTAAGTTCCCTGAAGAGTGATGAAGCCTCACGGCTAACATCATGGCGGTTATTGTTGGAGCTCTTCGAGTTAAGATTTGAATGTATCGGTCTTGTCTCCGTGTGGTGCAGCGATACCGTCCTCCATGGCGCTCAGCCACGGTACCAGTGCTTCGGTAACGTGTCCAAAGTCGACTGATAACACTCTGACTTGTATTCAGAGCTAAAGCCACAGTACGTTGCCGGGAACCAGCTTCTATCATTCCCACGGCTCTGAGCATTTCTTCCCTGCTTAAATGACGTCGCCGCTCCATAATAACGTTGGTTTTAATCAGTAGTAGGGAAACAGTAGCACTAATAATGTCTTCAATACGTTGTATGTTTTTATAGGGAAAATATTGACAGCTGATTTTCATCTTTTACTCGAATTTGATTCACAGTTCCTGATTCAAATTATGAAATGCACCAAAAAGGATCCATATAAATTTATAAAATCATAAATTTATTACAAAGCCACATCTCAATCTCAAGAAATCCGCATAAAAATGCTTGATCCCTAGACACTTTTGATGTGTGTATATATTTTTACATAATATTACGTATTAGTGTTTGCAGTCTGAAGTAGCAATTAAGAAGTTCGTAAAGCAATAAACATTACATTTATTCATTTGTCAACTCATTATGTACGAGATTACCATTTTATGCCATTTCTTTCAATAGAGTGTCAGTGGTTGGCCATTGGAAAGTCATAATGACGCCGTTATAATAGATTACCAAACTTGTCAAAATCAACAATTATGAAATCAATGATAGACCATTCTGACACTATTGTAATAGCAGACTTGAAGGCCCTGGTTGGGACGGCATCACGTTAAATTGTATGTGCAGTTAGTTTTTGTCATAGCAAATTGGTGGACAAAATTCTGTTATTGTAAGTTTTGTAAAAGTGCAGTGCGGTATAGTTTTCACTTCATATCTTTCTTGTTTATTTCATCGCGCAAAGACAATACGTATTTATGTATTTTTGAGAATACGTTACAATATTCTTCTAGCGATGGACCTAATTTGCACTTAATGCCCATCCGTTTTTAAACCCGCGCGTCGGAAGTTTATATAGCGTTGCATTTTCAACTCTCGGTGTTGAGCCGAGCTTTGAGAATCCAACAGAGTGCAAGCTGTGCGTGAAAAAAATCAAACTGTTGGATTTTCAACCCTTTTCGCTAAGCAGTGCGTTGAAAATCAAGTGCGTGAAAAAATCACCGCGGGAAAAAGTCGACCGACTGTGTACACGATTTAATATCGTTTAAAGATTGTAAAATCCGTTCCGATCCGATGCGATGCGAGCCGTTTGGTGGAAATCGTCCTTATTACGGTTATTCAAAACTCGCAAGAAACTTCCTGCTGGGTATAATCCTTCTTTCCTTCCTAACTTGAATCTAGCATGCCAACTAATATTCTACCTTATTCTGTGTACAGAACTGTCAGTTTTGCCTGAGCGGTGACAATGAAGATCAGCTGTTGCTGTGTGACGGCTGTGATAAGGGCTATCACACGTACTGCTTCAAGCCACGGATGGATAAAATACCTGATGGAGACTGGTGAGCATACTATACACCACCATATACAGAGTTACAGGTTAAGTCGACCTAGATCCTTTAAGAGGTTGTAGTTTCCATCATTCCTGACTGATTTGACTATGAAACACTGCACACCAAACTCAACCGTTTTCAAAATATGGGACTTTGAAGTTGTTTTTTTTTTTTGCAATTTAGTGTAGAGAATAATAAAGCAACTTATCTACTACACAAAAATCGCAAACACAAATAAATTAGACGCAAAACACAAAAAAAAAATAGGTCAATAGACAAAAAACCTTTTTTTTTAAACTTCAAAGTGGAATCTAGAAAATGGTTAAGTTTGGGGTGCAGTGTTTCATAGTCAAATCAGTCAGGAATGATGGAAACTACAACCTCTTAAAGGATCTAGGTCGACTTAACCTGTAGCCCTGTATACATACATAGACTATACTTTATTTACTGCGTGTACTTTTGGAACGAGGTTGCGGGATGAAAGCTAAATATTATACTGAATGAAACAGAAATCATTGGTAGTTCAGACCAATAAAAACGAATTTGTATAACTTTTAGCACAAAAACAACTTGCTCTGCAATCACAATATCGTCGACCGTAGGTTCAATTGAGGTAAGGGACAAAATACATAATGTCCCTTACCTCAATTGAACCTACGGTCGACGATATGTAGTGAATTTTTGATAAGGTTCAAATTCTTTACTAAAAATAGAGAAAATTTGTAAAAGCTGCATTAACTTGATTTCAGGGAAACAAAAAAGAGATTTTGGTTGTCGACTAGCAGTATTATTTCACAAATATACTTTTTTTTGTCAATTTTAATCGATATTCATTCATTCATCATTCAATTAGTTTGTGTGAGACCTTGTCTAACAGTGGCGAAGGTACCATACAACTCGATTCCCGCCGGCTTCCCTTCGAAAATTCAGAACACAACTACTCTATAGTCAATTCATCATTGAAGTATAATGAAACGTTTTATTGCCTTTTTTTGCTCCGGCTTACCTCTGTCATAAATTCACCCTTCGCCACTGAGTCTAAACTTCTTTTTTCATTACAGGTACTGCTGGGAATGCGTAAACAAGGCTAGAGGCGAGCGAGTTTGCATCGTGTGTGGTGGAGCCAACGCTAATACTAGGACCATACCGTGCGCGCTGTGTTCACGAGCTTACCACCAAGACTGTCACTACCCGCCGCTTTTGAAGGTAACTAATATACCACAGTAACTATAGGTACCATAGAACAAAACAGAAGGCCGGCTCCGTGCAAAGAGTAAACACAGGCGCACGCACACAGCACGCTTATGGTACAGCCACGGGCATACACACCTTACACTTGTTCAAAATTAAATTTAACAGCTTAGATTAAAAATTATTTGTGTAAAAAACTATGTTAATGCTTTTTATCTTTCAAGCTATAAAACTTTAGTTTTTACGATTTTTTATTGATGTATAATGTTATACCGATTCTTAGAAAAGAATTGAATATTCACGATTTCTCACTGCCGTTAAGACCGGGCTCGAAATAGGGTGAGGTGGCAATAGGGATGTAAAGCAGTAAAATTACCACGGTAAAATACGTTAAAAAATTACCACGGTAAAATACGTTAAAAAATTACCACGGTAAAATACGTTAAAAACGTTTTTTACCGTAAATTTCGGTAAAAATCGTAGTTTTACGTTCTACAAACATAAATACGGTAATGAATGAGTGTGTTTGTATGTATCTTACTCTTTCACATGAATATGAATTATACCACGTCATCGATTTAATAATATATGTATGTTATGTGCAAAGGCCAGTAAAAATTAAAATTTCAGTTTTTGGAAAATTACTTGCATTTAGTATTATAATAACTACAGTTCTCAGAATCAACAATTTAAATAATAAAATTAAACTAATGACAATACAAAAAAAAAAACAGAAATTTAAAACAAATCTATAATCTATCTCATTTTGCCGTACAACTTGACGGAGCGCACTTGTCAGCAACGTCGCATTTTGATTTTGTAACACCACGCGCGCGTGTTTTAAAATAAATTAAAATTTAGAATGTTATGCCACCGGTAATTTTGCAACCGTAGGTGACAATGTCGGCAAGCAAACAGCCAGACCGAAGATGAAGGAATATGATTGATGTATCCAGAGACCAGGAATCTTGCGTAACACACTGTTTTGAAGAATATTGCTAATCTATCGCTTCATGTGTTGGAAGAATTCGTCTGCTCAACACCGTAAATTACGCAATGAATGTTGTTGAATTGTCAAAATGAAAAGCATTGCCATTGTAAGTGTGTTAGATAATTAAGCCGCTGCACAAGTTCCAGAACACGCCAAGCTTTCGTCATAGGTGTCAATTTCTTGGTTTTCGAGGGCACTCATGGTGAAAATGAAACTTCGAAAATAAGGTCGAAGAAACTTAACTACCTATAGTAAAAGTGCGCAATCCTGCACACCCCTACACTATTTCAAGTTAAACAAATATCTACTTTATTTCAATGATTATTAAGTTGATTTCAGAGTGACTAACACTATTGAAAAAGTCATAAAAATGTTTAAAGTTGTAGAGTAAACTGAACTTTATTGTGTAGGAATTAAAGTTATTTTTCCATTAATTCATATTTGTTTACATTTCTGGCAAATAAATCGCGAACGCAGATTACATGAATACTTTCATTTTCCCACAGAACCCCCGCGGCAAATGGTACTGTTCGCAGTGCATATCGCGCGCGCCGCCCAAGAAGCCGCGGAATATGAAGAAGCGGGAGGCCAAGCATAGAGACCTCAACGCCAGCCTCGATATAGACCAGAATATGGTCCCTAGGTATGTAAACTTTCAAAAATAATAGCCTCCCCGACCGATTTCGATCACGCTGGCCAATCTCAACGGAGATTAGCCAGGTAAGCAGGAGATATTATAGTGCACAAGTGTACGCGCAGACACAGGTGCACTCCCTCTTCCCTCACTCTCATAGTCCGATGGTACGGCAATCCGATACGACCGGAGAGAGATCAGGCGCAGGACCAACGGCGACACGTGCGCACCGAGGCACGGGGGATCACACCGCCAACTTCCAAACTCCGGGCTGTTACTAAGAAATTCCTAATGGAAAAATTCAATAACACAAACAATAATATTGTAAACTTTATCATGACTACAGAGATAAATCGCATGACTATAGAGACGAATAAACACTAGGGGTCATGGAGTCCGAAGATTTAAGTGCCCACTTGGTTTTTCGAGACATCGCCAAACGGTTGGTCGGTTCTTTACGTGATCAGAGGGCTGGCCTATTTTTTGACCAAAGAATCAGCATTGCCATACAACGTGGAAATGTTGCCAACGTTTTGGGCACTTTTCCTGTTGATAGCGATGCGGGCGAATTTTTTGATGCCCTATGATTCCTTTTCCTCTTTTTTTTACACACGGCTACACATCAAGCTATACATTTCCAGTTTTATCTGACCTCGCACTGTATAGGTTTTTCGTACAATTATAAGTCAGCTTATACTGGTTATGTATAGCTTGATGTGTAGCCGTGCGTACATGTATATTTATTATTTATAGGTATTATTTGAAGTCTATTAGCTCCTGTATTATATAAATATTATAATAGTCTCTAGTAAAATAAAAATCATAAATAAAGATCATTAATAGTTTGTTAGCCATTTTATAAAAAAGTCTAACAAAAATAGTTTAGGTGTCCAACTTATGTGAAACAGTGAACAATATTTTAAGGGCTAATAGTTCGGTTAACCTTGGGTGAATAGCTGCTCTATTGTACTACGAAAATCGCCCTTACTGCGAAATAGGGGCACGGTCGAAAATAGTATAGTTGTAACCAAGGACGTGCGATTACCAGTACTTATTCATAAATATTGACAACTATGGCACAAATTCTGAAATATAAATATCTACGGCATAATCTGTTCAATAATGCAAAACCTATCTGATCAAAATATATGAAATTTGATCAGATAGGTTTTGCATTATTGAACAGAACTTCTGCTTCTTGATATTTCAAATAACTTTGAAAAATCAGAGTAGTCACTAAAATAATTTACTTTATTTATACGAGGTCGTTATATTCCATTAAAATATACTCTTTAAAACCCAATAGAGCAATTACCAACAGTACACCAAAACAAAACACGAGCGTGCGCGAGCGTGTTTTGAGTGTGTATTTGCACTGCAGAACGCTGCATTAGTCTTATAACACAGCTTCTGCCCGCGACTTCGTCCGCGTGAAATTTCGGCCCCCGACCCATCGCGTCGCATCCTATCGCTAGGCCGTGGAACTCGGAGTTGGCATGATTAAAACAAGTTGTTTTAAAACACGTGTTTAAAACAGTGTTTAAAATATTTTGAAATAAAACTATGTTTTTTATTAAGTGTTTCAAAACACAGTTTAAAACAAGTTTTAAACAATGTTTAAAACATGAAGAAAAAACAGGGTTTAAAACTACTTTTTATTGCAAATTTTTGTGGTATTTTCTTGGGGAATCGATATGAATTGTTCCCAAATTGCATGCTTTTTACGTCCTGAAGTTGACATTTTCACAGAATTAATAATTAAATGAAGTATTAGACAGGCTGTGATATATATTTATACACTGCATAGGTAACTCCCCGCCAGTAAAGTACCGCAGGGAAAGTCCCTATGTCGGCCGTCGATGGAAAGTAATTCACTGGTTTAGTGGGTATTCCCCGCTCTCTCTCTACCTACATACAAGGTGTATAGTGTTTTGCATTGATTAATAATAATAATAATTTTTAATAATTAGATTAGAGATACGCAACAAAAAATAAATATTTATCGTTTTGTAAATTTTGAGTCTTAATGTTAATTAGGAAATAGTTTAGAAATTAATTATTATCCGCTATAATTGATTTGAAATTGATGCCTAAAGGTAGAAAGTAAAAACAAAAAAAAAAACTAGTTTTAAACATTTTGAACTGTTTGTTTTATGAAATATAAAACAAAAACTGATTTTTTTTCCAACCCTGGTGGAACTACTTCGTTTTTCGCTTAGCGTTTTTCCTGCCTTTTTTCCTTTTGCTCGACTCCTAAGAGTAGTAGCATGATGTTAATCAGCCTATAACTTATTTTCTCAAGAATAGGGCTATCAAATGCAAACATTATTTTTCGAATCCGACTTATAGTTCCGGAGCTTGCCCCCTACATACAAACAAACAAACACATTTTACGTCTTTATAATATTAGTATAGACTGTAAACGTCATATTATCTCTCAATTCAGCCCGGCGGCATCTCACGCCTCAACATCGACTACAGCTGAAGAATGTTCGGGTTCCGTACTGCACACCCCGGAGAAGCATGAGGACAAACTGGATGACACGCTCGCTGATAGTGAGAACGGATTGAACCATCATACGGGTGAGTTTATAATGCATCAGTATATGGGGGGGTGTTTTAGTCATCTGCATTTGTCAAGGCATGGCAGGATGGCCTCGCCTCCCATGCACGAGGTTGTGGGTTAAAATCCAATGTGAGTTTTTCAACTCTTAAGGTGAATGCTTCAGGTATAGTCCGCGCGGAACTAGTTGGCCGCGTTTTAGCTATGTGAGCGATGGGACGGAGAGGCGGGGGCGCATTACTCAGTACGTGCGTTGCGAACTGCCGCCTCACCCCTTTCCCCACCTCAGCGGCCAACTAGTTCCGCGCGGACTATAGCCCGCGAACTTCGAATTTTCTTACGTTTTTTTTTGCAATTTGCAATTATGTATTATGTTGAATGTTGATCAAAATTTGATTCGCGGCCGTAACTACGACAATTCCATGATGTTAGGATTACCTGATCATAAAGAGTCGTATTGATGACTTTAATGATGAGTTCTGTAAATACATCCTTGTTACAGGCGCGAATCAAATTTGGATCACCATTTAACCTAATACTGACTTGCAAATTGCAAAAAACGTAAGAAAATTTGGATTTCGCGGGCTACCTGGAGCATCCACCTTAAGTGTTTTCGGAATGTTTCATGAACATTACTGACAACGGTGAAGGAAAACATCGTGAGGAAACCTGGACTTAACGTTAATATCAGTCCAGAATCGCCAATCCGTCTCGAGCAAGCGGTGATGAATGCTTGTGGCTTGTCTGTAGGAGATGAGGTTTTTGACCTGCAGTGGAACAATATCATTCGTCATAGGGGGTAATCGTACCCGCCTTACTGAACAACGTACTCTACGAAATCCATATCCGATTCGTTAAAAAAAACTTACATCGTATATTACGACATATACTTACATCGAAATAGTCAGAAGGTCAATTCTCGTAATTTAAAACGTTCAAAAGTCGCAGTCTCATCTCGGCAACAAACAAATGTCAAAAACTTATCAAAACATAGGGAAATTAGAGGTTTGACAGATTGAGACTGAGATCAGAGGGGCGATTCTCGTAATTTTAAGAACGTTCACAACTTCACAGTTCGATCTCAGTCTCAATCTGTCAAAATTACCTCTAATTTCCCCTACATTTTCACAAGTTTTTGACATTTCCTTGTCGCCGAGATGAGACTGCGACTAGATTTTGAACGTTTTAAATTACGAGAATTGGCCTTCAGACTGTTAACGTTTTTAAAAATACTAGAATTGCCCCTCTGGCTACTGTTGTATAGGAAGTAGATTTTTTATCACGAATCCTACATTGGTTTCATAGCGAAAGTTGTTTAGTATGACGGGTAGAATCACCCCCTTGACGGATGCAGGTGACCAAATCTCCACCCTGAATGTCTTGGCTAACACTTTTGCACTCAGGTAGACACTTTTACCCATTACTCCCTACGCTTTTTCCATAAATCCCCAGTTTCCTCCATTCAACTAAAATCTTCTCTACACTGTGTTAGGTTAAGGGGATGCACTGAAATCACTCGAAATTCAAATTTTCTTTGTTTTTTTTTTTTGCAATTTGCATGTTAGTATTACTCTGTATGTTTATCAAAAGATAATTCACGACCTTAACAAATAGGTATTTACAGAATTGTAACCATTGGAATCATCAATACAACTTTTCTAAGTTAGAATTGGCCTCAAATGTCATGATTTCATGAAATATTCATTTAGTAGGGTAATTTGAACTTTGTTCTCAAATTTGAATTTCACGGGCTATCCTGGTGCTTTCGCCTTAAACGAGGGTCATATTTTAAGGGAGCGTTGTACTCATGAAAATGAACAACTTTTACTATTTTACTATGGGACCAACTCAGAAATCTCGAAAATAAAATCAACAGCTTCATACATTTATGTTCGCATAACTCGACATTTTTTTCGAGATTTCCGAGTTGGTCCCATAGTAAGGCCCCTTGCACCATTAATTGCTGAATATGTTGTTGTTCACACTGTTATTGTTTTGAATATGAAAGAGCTGTTTAGCGTTAAATGCATTTAATGATTGCAAAAAATGCAAGATTGATTGATGGATTGTGATTAATAAAATTAATTTTCTTTTGATTTGTGGTGCAAGTGAGCCTTATAGAATATCCCATTTAACCTAACACACTGTATACTTGTACAAGTTTCTCATCGCAACAGGCAGGCTCTTATCCCCACATTTATAATTTGTAAAAGCATTTGCATTTGGTGGATATTTTATTTTTGGATTTTGGACATTATCAAATCGAAAATCCTTTGTATCATTTTCCGTTTATCTTACGAGGTGGCCAGCGAAAACGACAAACTCGACGCGACCCGACGCTGCGCACGCGACGAACGCGGTCAAACCTTTCCCTGGCGGAAAATGTAGCGGACTGCGACAAAACGCAACGTAACGCGAACTTAATTTTTTTGTGTGCGAATATTTGATTCAGAGGCGTTGATTGTTCCACGTCTTGAATAATCATCTCATCTGCCTAGGCTTTTTCCCAACTATGTTGGGGTCGGCTATCAGCCTGACCGGAGACAGCTGGATACCAGTATTTAACTGACCAAGATTATGTCTGGACTTTTAAACAAATACTTAGATTATTTCGCCATTTCTTCTCAGGTAGTCAGATAGGAAACGTCAACACCATCTAGCCTATTTTTTTTTTAATAATATGACGTGTAATAGTGATTTCGATATCCTATTTACAGAATAAACAATTTAATTTCAACATAGAGCGACTGCCTATCTGACCTCCACACCCAAGTTACTGGGTAACACGATGGTCCTTGGTAAGACTAGGGTTGATAGACTTTCGGGCGTCTGACTATTATACCCGTCACGACTGTCAAAGATCCACAAGTGACAGCTGGAACCAACGGCTTAACATTTGGTTTCTTTTCTTTATTCTAACACGTCGACTACAGAATATGTGAATCTGAAGCGGTCTCGAATTATCATAAATCCATACTAAACATACTTCCATATTAATATTATAAATGTGTAAGTGACTGTCTGTCTGTTACCTTTTCACGCCCTTACTGAACGGATTTTGATAAAATTTGGCACAGGTAGACCTGGCTTAGGACACTGAATACTTTTTTTTTCGGATATTTTTCATCCTCCACGCGGGCGTAGCCTTGAACAAAACGTAGTAATTTAAATACTTATTTGTTTTTTTAAAAGGTGAACTGAGTGCAGAGGAGGGTCCTCCAGAGAAACGTCGTGCGCTACACTACGTGGGTGGCAACGGAGCCCTACAACATGACGAGACTGACACACAAATAGACGGTACGTTTTTTAACTGTCTGGCAATTTTACTGACTTAAAGACGGTTCAAAAGTGCCTGATGATGCTTGATTTGACATATTAAATCAATCTGCCGAGGCTTTTTTCAACTATGTTGGGTTCAACTTCTAGTGTAACCGCATACAGCTGAATTTTACATGGAACGACTGCCTATCGTTGCGTTGTTTGACCTACTCACCCACATTTATCGAACCTAAATCTAATAATGTTTATGGAGTGCGGACGTGTGAATGCATGCTACCATCGTATATGAATGATTTACTTAAGGAAATCTGCAATGTAATAAATGCGAAGAACTGCTTAAAGGTATTAAAAAGATGCTTTCTAGATTGCAGTGCGATCTAGAAAAAAAAAAAATGTAGCTACCTAATTGTTCATTAATTAATAATAAATGTAGTGGCACCGAATTGCCGTGTCAGGCCGTACCGCTGTTAAACCCGCGATGGTTTGTGTGGTATATTTAAAGGTTCAACAAATGCTTGTAAATTGATTTTTGATTAATAAACAAAAAAAACTGACCTCTTTTTGGGTATCTGACTACCCGTAGCAACTGTCAAAGATGTACGAATTACAGCCGGGACCAACGGCTTCGCGGCTTGCCGACTTCGTCAATCGTAGCTTAATCTTCAATCGACCCGTGTGGCTGTTATTCTTTAACCACGAGCCCCTCATTAATAATTATAGCCTAAATAGTCATCTAACAAAAAATCTGTCAAACCATTTGACATATTAAATGCTTTGATATTTTTTTTCTCAGATAACGGTTTAGGCCCACTGGCACCAAATATCACTAAATACATTTAGCGCCAAACTAACTTGAAATACATTTGTGCCCATTCTAATTGTTCACAAACTAAACTAAATTTAAGTTAAGTGCTTCTTCTGTCTATTTCATTAATAAAAGGACAGAAGATAAATATTAGTTTAGTCCTGTTAAATTAAGACACTCTCTAAACAAGACGTGATTAAAAAACTTGCTACTAAAAAAATACGTCAATTTACGTCAGGCTCTGGCTAATTCGACAGGACTAAACTACAATAAATCGAATCGGCGCCAGTGTTCCAGTTCCCCACAATTTCATCATTGGTTCTATTTATACAGCTGAAGAGATGGACACAGAGAACGCGCCGCTAATGTCTCGTGCCAAGAAAGAGAAGAACACCGCCAAGAAACTGCTGAAAGATCTACAGTTCTGCAAGTAAGTTACCGTTACCACACAGAGAGAGGAATCTGTTTCTTTTAAAGCATAATCTGCAGATTTTTCTTAGATGAACGCCGATTAACGAATTGGGGTATATTTTGATAGTTTTGAAGTTAATACTGAAGATTGCGCTATGAAGGAACAAAGGATTTAGCGTGGGCAGTGTAAACCAATCCTTCTGATATTACAAACGCGAAAGTTTGTATGGATGGATGGATGTTTGTTTGTTACTCTTTCACGCAAAAACTACTGAACGGATTTTGATGAAAGTTTACAGTAATATAGCTTATACACCAGAATAACTTTTTATCCCGATATTCACGGAATCGACACTTGCCTGTGAAACCACGGGGCGCTTCTAATACAGTTATATGAAAACCCTGATAAAAATCCTGGTAGACCCGGCAGTGGCGAAGGTACCATACAACTCGATTCCCGCCGGCTTCCCTTCGAAAATTCAGAACACAACCACTATAAATATAGTCAATTCATCATTGAAATATAATGAAACGGTTTAATGACACTTTTTTCTTGCTCCGGCTTACCTCTGTCATAAATTCACCCCGCCACTGAGACCCGGTTGTATTTATTATTTATCATTTAGTATCCTAAAATACTGATTTCCCTTCCTCTCCTCAGGAACCTCCTAAACGAGATGGAGTGTCACGAGCACGCGTGGCCGTTCCTCCTGCCGGTCAACACCAAGCAGTTCCCGCAATACAAGAAAGTGATCAAGTGTCCCATGGACCTGTCTACCATTAAAAGGAAGCTGCAGGATAATATGTAAGTATTAGACTATTTGTTTTGTATTATCGATGAAGACAAATCTGTTGCCTTTATTAACATTTTATGTTGTGCAATGCAGCAAGGCAAAAAAGTAACGAAAAAGATTTTTTTTTCTCTTGGTACCATTTAGTTAAACAAATGTTCGATGGGATTTAGATTTTTTGGGATGCATGAAGAAATCTCCTCGTATAGCATAGTTTGTTCCAACAGTTAATCAATTAATCAAGCGCTCGGCCCATCCTGGACAGTCACACAAAACACTTAGTTGACTGGCCAATTCTTCCCTTGCGGTGGTAGGGCTAACGCCCGCCTGGTTTGCGACCACCGTCTCCGGCGTCAAGCAGCCTGCTGTGTTTCAGGGAGTGGGAGTTCCAGTGCCTTCGGCATCTTCTGGGCACGCTCGTTCCATCATAGACCTCATCCATCGCTTTCCATCAGGCGTGATCGAGATCAAGAGCGGGCCCATTCAGCAATAAAAAGAGTGATCTTAATGGTGTTATGAGTTTGATTTTGGACAAAATAAACCAGCATTTTAAATATTTTTCTCTGAACTATTTCGGAGAAAATCAGGCTTTGCTTCTTATATACATATCTTGTTCGAGGTGTCCCCCAGGGTATTGGATTTTGTCCTGAATGTTAAAAATTCACCGGAGGGGCTCGTGGCTAAATAAAAACAGCCGCACAGGTCGATCGATCAGGTTAAGCTACGCTTGCCGCGGTTGGTCTGTGGATGGGTGACCATCTTTACTTAACGAGACCCCTCCGTGCCTCGGAAAGCACGCTATGCCGTTGGTCCCGGCTGTCATTCGTGGATCTTTGACAGTCGTTACGGGTAGTCAGAAGCTCGAAAATCTGACAACCAGTCTTACCAAGGGGTATCGTATTACCACTGGGGTATAGTCACTGGGTTGTGGAGGTCAGATAGGCAGTCGCTCCATGTAAAATACTGGTATTCAGCTGCATCCGGTTAGACTGGGAGCCGACCCCAACATAGTTGGGAAAAGGCTAGGCAGATGATGATGATGTTAAAAATTCACCATACAGGTGAACAATAAAAATAAGGCAGTCTGATCAAAAACATATAAATCGAAAAAGTAGGCCTGAGGCACAGACAAACGAAGAAACATTACCATTTATTTTTCAATAAGTAAAAAACCACTTTCCCATATCCACTTATTAACAACCCCAATATCTCCCCAACAGTTACAAATGCAAAGAAGAGTTCGCCTCAGACGTCCGGCTGATTTTCAGCAACTGTGAAGTCTTCAACGAAGACGACAGTCCCGTCGGTCGCGCCGGCCACAACATGCGTCAGTTCTTCGACGACCGGTGGACGCAAATCTGATGTCACGCCCAACAGTGGGACGAAGACCAGGAATGATGCCCACTATAAAGGTTTTAAGTGATTTTTTGAAGACGGTGACCCAAAAATATTGCTTACTTGTTGTAAGGAAGTTTTGAAGGCTAATATTGCCTACATGTACTATTCATAAACGTTTCAAGCAATTTTTAAAGGCTTTGATAGTATTGCCTTGTTTATAAAATATTTTGCGTACTCAATGTAAGCTGGGTCTAAAATGTGTGCAAATTGGTGGACTATTATTATGTAAAGTCGACACTTATAATTATATTACCACCTGGTTGAATTCGTCATAAGATCGATGTGACAGATAGTTTCAAGTTTCAACCGTATTGAGGTTTTCAGTTAGCTGGGAATTTTTGCCAAAGTGGTAATCAAATTACGAGGTCGACTATCCTACATGTAAAGGATTAAGGTTGAATTTCTGCAATAAAACATCACTAATTTCCACAACAATGATGACATTAACAGCTCTTGAACGCGGTTAGATGTGCTGATCGCGTTTATGCGTGGGCCACAAAACAATCGCTTAGGGCGTTTTTTTCGTTCTACGCGTCAAGTGGTTATTTCCACTTGAACAAATAGCAACTTTACCGTGGTGTTAATAAAGTTGATTTTGATTTTTGCTGAACGATGACTGGCGTTTCTTTCGTGGCCCTCGAGTTAGTTTCGTTGGTGAAATCAGCCCTTAAGCACTGTTTCAGGCCGATGAGAGTATTAAAAAAAAAGTGACTATGAGAAATCTTTCGTAAGGCTATATTATCAAAATGTGTGAAAAAAGAGATTTGTCATAATGGTGGTGTTTAAGAAAGAGAAAAATAAAGGAACCGACGTTGCCAATAATTCCAAAATGATTCTTTTAAATGAAGATATTAAAATAAACTGCGATAAACATCTTGGATGTTTGTAACACTACGTAAAAAAGCACAAATCAATAAAAAAAAGGTTTGACAATGTGTGCATACGCAGTGGTTTGGTAATAATAACTTTTCGAGTTGTTATTCCAAATTCCAACCAATAACGATTAGAAAGGGCTTTGATGATCCGTGGCATACCTACTGTCCGCCATTTTGTGGGTTTAGACCTATTATGTTTTCTGTTTGCATTGATGCTAGCTATCGATTTATATAGGTATCATGCGTGGCCATCATATAAAAAAAACAAAATGGCGGACAGTAGCTATGCCAGGTTACATGTAAAAAACTTCAATCCCCTTTATTAAAAAAAAACCGCTAAAGGATCCATTGACACGACCGACTTTGAAAAGTTAGAAAAAAATGGGCATTGTTTAATAAAAGTCTAAAGAATGTAAAGACAGGCAGGGAATCGTGGAATAGTTAGTTCGAGTCTGAATCTTAACTTCATAAGAATAAGATCCAAACTCAATTTAGAGAATAGAAGAAGGGTTATCACTATTACGTGATAATGATCGATGGTTGTAATTATAAATTAATTTTTGATCTATAAGATGGCATAGGAATGAGAAAAGTGTATAAATAATATATCACAAATAAAAAAAATGTTGGTTTAAATAATGTCTAGACAAATTATAACATCACGCCTGGGTTCCCACGAAGGGTTGGGCAGACGTGTACCTTTTAGTACATTCAGATAGACCAATAATTGTCTTTAATAAATTCGATACCGTTACATAGACATTGCTACGACGTAGCTTTTATTTAATAATGCTGAGATGATCTCGAATAGACATTCTGTCTATATCAAATGACAACATACTTTATTTTTTTTTTATTAATTCATACACATAGGTTACATACACGTATGTATCAGCCTAAGGTTCCCACTGCTGGGACACAGGCCTCCTTTCGGAGAGATGGAGTGTTAATTAGTTTATTGTGTTAATTCGAAGGATTTAATAGACAGACTTATAATAGCAACATTATATCTTACTTTGAGTCCTATTGAATTGAAATACATTGTAAATTGATGCACAATATCGATTAGAACCATACAAAATACTGTAAAGATATCGATAAAAATCTATCGATAGATTTTTTAAATCGATAGTCTGATTAGACAAACTATCGATAAAAAAAAAAGATTGACATCACTAACGTAACATCCATTCCGTTAAAAGATAATTCCAAAACAAAAAAAAAACATTTTCTAAAATGTGATGATGTACTGAAAGAGATAAAAACGGAAACGAAAAAACATTCCAACATTGACTCGACACCGGATATGACGAATAAATATTGAGAATCTCATGTAAACTCTTTCGACGTAAAAAAAAGAAGTGATGAAAAAAAATTCTGTGAAATTTTCGTGAAACAACGCACATTCGTTGTTTATGTACCTAGATGACGTGTAAATAGTAGCCGTAACTATAATTTAAAATAAAAGTATTAGAACGAGATATATTTTTAAGTATAGTTTAGACTTTTTGAATATTATTTTTGTAATTTGCGCTTGCAACGAAGCAGTATTTTTAAAGGATTTCCGCATTTCTTTCTTGTAATTAATTAAAGCTAGTGTGTTTGCGTTTACTTTTGAATATTAAAATGTCGTTTTACGCTTAAGTTTCAGGCCTAAATGTTAGTCTATATATATATATTGGTGTTCCTCACACTTTAACCAAAAAATATTTTCGGTATAATAATCGCGCCAAAAGCATCACAAAAAACCTAAGAAAATTATGATTAAGCTGGACTTTTCATATATTTTAATCCCAAAAAAATATTAATTTTACAATACACATAAAATAACATAACTTTTACACGAATGTTCTATATTCCCAACATAGTCTAAAAGATGTGTTTTTTTACCTATAAACGAAACATCACTAATTTATTTATTTAAAAAAAATATTCAAAAGTAAATATGACATCCCACGGCTCGTATATAAAATACTCTATGTTTTCAATTCGGTGGCCAGTTTCGTAGTCGATTCAATTGTACAATGTCATTTGTGTAAAAAATCCTAGTTGTCTGTCTAAATTTGTGCATTAGGCGGTATTAGTTTAGGAAGTGTAGTTTAGGGCTAACGGTAGCGGACGACGATGTATTACTGTGGCAGTTCGCACTGTGACTGTGTTGTGTATGAGGGGACTTTACTTGATCACGTATGGTTAAATGAGGGAGTTGGTTAGTAGAACCGTGGTACCCGGTCTTTAGGGAGAAAGATTTTTTGGTGAGAACTGATTGTTTTGGGAAATATTTTTAATTATTCAAATTGTTTTTTAATTACTTGGTGATTGTGAAGGATTAAAATTGGTATTTAGAAGATTTTTGTGTTTTGTTCAAAATACTGTAATGTGTCTGTAGCCGATTTGTTTAATTCATTCATTATTGATTTGTATCAAATTTTCTCATCAGTGAAAATTTAAATTATTGAATGAAAATTTGTCTTTTTCAAGTGAGGTCCCCCCAAAGTTAATTGTAACAAAATAATAATATATGAGGAGGATTTAGTTTAGAGATCACGACGCAGGGAGATTCTCTATGTGATTTATGGTTTACTGTGTATTTTAAAAAGCGTGTTTCACTGTCGCCATATTGAATTTTTTTAACAAAGTGTAACATTTTGGGAGAATAATGACATTAGAATTTTTTACGCACTTAAAAATTAATCAGTATTTTTTTTTGCATGAAAAAAAAAATCGCATGAATATTGACGCCAAAATAAATCTAGATGAGTATAAGGAAAATTAGTTTTATAATTGCATAAATTAGAATTTTAATATAGCTATATTGAAATACGCTTTTCATAAACTCGAATTCAATTTCTGATTCAACTTGATCACTGAAATAAAACTTTAAACGAAATTAAATTAAAGTTAGTGTCAAATAAAAAACAATTTCTTGTAGTCAAAAGTATAATTAATTAAGATAAAAACACAGTTTTATTCCAGTGATGCAAGTTTTTTAATATCTCAGTAATGTCTGTATTATAAAAAAAAATCGAATATTTCAGTCAAGTTAGTGTTTTAGTTGTCATTTTTCTATTTATTTAATTGCATTATTTATTTCCAATTTTAGCCAAATTGACATTATTATCGATTGGCGATTGCAGAATAGTACTTACATTATATAGCGATGGTTAAGTCCGTTTTTTCCTATTATCTTCGACATAATGTTGTGTTGCCAACTTTTAAACCTATTTCAATAGCAATAAATGGTAATTTTTAGACGTTTTACGAGAAATAGACCTGGACATATTTTTATACACACACTTTTTTTTACATCTTTTTGTCAGTGTTAAGAGCGTTTTAAAGCGTTTCCTTACTATCCATAACTGTTTTTTTCAATCATAACGTTATGTCGAAAACCTTATTTTAATAACTGCAGAGTATTTTAGCGAAAGTATTAATTTAGATGATACTTACTACAGCTTTTTAATTATAATTTTTACTCTAGCGTCCTACACAAGCGATCGTCAAAGACAGGACATTTTAAATAAATTATTGTGTATCTAGTTTTTAAATCTATGTATACTTAATCTTTGGCGGGAACACGTTTTGGTGATTTCGACCTACTGCCATGGAGATAAAGTCGCTTTTCGTGTAAAACGTGTTTTTCCAAAGAGTGCGTCTTTCGTCCGGGCGGCGTGAATGAACGGTCGATATTATGATGTTTATGTTGTGTGCATCGGTTGATTTTAATTATAAAATGGATATATAAATTATATATACGAATAAATAAATAATTTTTGAAGCACTTCCTTTTTGTTTCATTGTTTATTCCAATCCATGAACAATATCTTTCATTGAAGTTATGAAAGCCATGAAACCTGAACTTATAAAACTCAAACCAAAAGAAACATGCATTGAAGAACACCTGAGGGGCAATTCTCGTAATTATAAGAAGGTTCACAGTCTTATTTGTCTCAATCTGTAAAAAATACCTCTAATTTCGTTATATTTTGACGTCTTTGACATTTGTTTGTCGCTGAGATGAGACTGCGACTAGATTTTAAACGTTTTAAATTACGAGAATTGGCCTTCTGAATAAAACGTGTACAGGAATGCTATTCTGTAAAAATCTCACCGTGAAAACTTAGGTGAAGTGAGCTGTCACTCCACCTGATATTAGAGACTATCCCTATTGATAGCTCACTTCACACAAGTTATCACGGTGATTTTTTTACAGAATCGACCGGCAGTAGACCACACGTCCGTGGTAATTGTCACCTTGAGCTAACCTTGCGTTGTGCGAAGTTTCAATAGAATAGTTTCTCAAATTAAAATGATCGCAACATGAATGTGACAAATTGTCAAACGCGTGAAATGTGATCGGCTGTTGACAGATCATTCAACCAGTCGCAGCAGTTCACGCGAGCTTGACAATTTGACACATTAATTTTGCGATATTTTTTTTTCGAGAATCTGGCCCCTTACTGTACCTGTACCTACGTCTCGTCACGAGAATGATATCCGAAAGGCTCACTCAACCCGAGAGTCACAAGTAAAAGAGTGATTAAAAAAAGTGACTTCAGTTGTTTTACCATTGTTTGACATAACACAATTATCCCTTTTTATCCGTATCATCTTTTTCACACAGACCATCCATCGTTTCTTTGGTTTCTTTGGTTGGAGAGTACTGGGTAACTCTCCGTCCAATCAGGACCAGGCCCGTGCTGGACGGCGCGTACGTGTTCCAGCGCGCCTCAAAGAGATGTCAGCAACAAGGAAGGGTAATGTAAGGGCCGTAGCCCGCCGGGGGAGCGGGATTGTCCGAAAGGGTTACCGCTGCCCCGGGACATAAAGGGCTAAGGAAGGAACACGGGTGGGTTTCAGTCAGTAAGAGTCTGACACTCCCTCCTGCTCCACCCTGAGCGGGAGGGATCATTTGATGATTTCCCATCCACAAAAAAAAGCATAACGACACATTCGCTTTACGCCAGATTCGCGTTAGGTCTCCACATTCATACTCAAAACTTTCCTGACGACATTTTCTTCATTCCTCCAATCATCAGCCTAACCTTTTCCCAACTATGTTGGGGTCGGCAACGGCTTTCAGCCTAACCGTACCTTTGCAGCTAAATACCATAATATTACATGGAGCGATTGCCTATCGGACCTCGACAACCCAGTTACTAGGTGTAGATAACACAGTGTATATTGCTAAGACTGGTGTTCAGACTCAAAGATTTATCAACGTGCTTTCCGAGGCACGGATCGCTGTAACTTAGGGGAAAACGTTAGGCAAGTAATATTTTGTTCAAAAAATGTGGAACGCTTCACGATTTTGCGTGTCATCCTTGCGCAGGGGCCATGCTAATCTTCTCTGTATCGTTCCAATTTTAGTATATGTACTGCCGAAGCAAGTACACTTGTAGGGTACAAATTTTTATACATATAGTAAACCACCGGAAAACTATAATAGCGCGATTCAGAATTCCCCACATTTGGAGTTATTTGTATGGTGATTGCGTACAGCGCCATCTATTGGCCATCATCGATTGAAAGTTTGTTTTTAGCATGCGACCACGGGAAGGTACTTCGACACCTCTATGCAATAACATCGTAACTCACTTTTTGTGATTTTACAGGAGAGCGATTTTAAAGTTTGAAAAATTATAGCAAACTCAAAACACCCCGTACAATTTTTGAAGCTGGCTCTCGTAATATAGTTTAGGCGGACTATAAATAGGTATGGTTAAGTTGTAAAAGAAAAATTGTTTTCATGGGTTTTCATGACTTACGTGAAAAACAAAACAGTGAAATGACAAATTACGAGGACAAACATTGTATGTCTGAGTTACAATTTAGTTTTTTTGTAGTTTAATTTATTTTTGTGGTCAGATAATTGTAACTCCAAGGTGTTAAGTTACATAAAATGTTTTTATTTTAGAAACGAAAGGGAATAGAATTACAATGATGGTACAGAAAAAATGCATTTTTTTTTTACATAACAATGCCGTTGTAACTCAATTTTTGGAAAAAAGTGAGTTACTATGTTATTGCATGGAGGTGTCGACTTGTTTCATACTTTTTAGTAGTCGGGGTTTTAGTTTTTAAGCTTATTATTTTTCGATGTAGTTCGCGACCTGCTACGTTCGCAGCTTACTTATGCAGTCCTCAAACATTAATAATAATAATAAACAATGGATATTTCATGTTTTTCATTGGAGTTACCAATATGGTTCAGCAACATTGCTATTTAAATTCAAAAGGAACTTGGTCGAAATAAATGCATCGATATTTTAACTCTAAAAAAAGAACTTTTTCAAGTGAATTAATTAATAATTATGAACCGCAGGCCGGATAGCACGGCATGCCAGCATTAATGACATCATCCGTCGTGCTCTTGTAACCGCCAATGGGTTGGCACACAACGATGTGAAGAGACCAGACCGAACGCCATAACGACTTGGAAGTTAGGTCGGCCTTTGGTGTGGGATGCAACATGAGTCGACACCCTGGCTCCATCCCATCTTGCTAGCACAGCGGGCTGCTGCAGGTGCGGAAAACCTCAAACGGCGAAAATATTCCAATCTTATTGGGAGTTATTTATCGCATGCATATTAGAATACTGACATTAGAGCTTGAGTCAAGTTATGATTTCTGCACTTTTTTGCACTGGTCAATGGTTTTCAAAAAGTATGTAATATTATATTTAACTGTTCGTTACATATTTATTATATTGGCTAAGCTGACTAGACCCCTATTGCAAAACATCCAACGGCGATTTCCCAAAAATCTACTGTTCTATAAGACTATGCCGACCGCAAAGTGGCGCCCTCATCGATTGTTTGGTTATTTCATAAAATTTAGGTATTACAATAAAACTAAACAATGTAAAACTACCGTTTCTAATAATATTAACGTATAATCTTGTGAAGCACAACTTAACGTGCTTATTTTCTGTATTTTCATTCTAAATTGTATGAAATAACCAAACAAACGATGAGGGCGCCACTGTGCGGTCGGCATAGTCTTAAGTGTTATTTTCGAGCCGTTTGGGCACAGATTACTGAATAGTTACTACGTAACAGATACTTCACTCAGTAGAAAATTTCCAATACCTATTACGATAATTGCCTACTCCCTCGCGTCAACAACCACTGTATGCTAAAATGCGCCTAAATGCTCAAGCGTACAGCAGTGATTGCTTCGCACCGCGCGATTCCACAGTAATCGCAGGGCTGCCTCTTCGATAAAATTAAATTAACATAACTTTTTATCTATGTTATTGAGAACTGTGAATATGTTCTGACTTTTATGTGGCAGTTAAAAATTTTATCATTTATAAAATACTAGCGTCTGCCCGCGACTTCGTCCGCGTAAAATTGCAACCTTCCCACCGCGTGGGATCCGATACCAGCCCGAGCTACTACTTTTTTGGCGGTTATTATCGTTGTTTCTGACTTTTTTCATTTTGTTCGGCTCCTAAGGGTAATTGCGTGATGTTAAATAGAATAATGTACCCAAGATTTTCTAATATCTTTTTAAAAGAGTGTCCTTGGAGTTTCAGTTTTTTTTTTTCAGATTTTTTTTTTCTTTATATTTTTTTCCGTAAGAACCTTGTACAGAGTATTAGAAAACTACAAAAAAAAAATCAGCCAAATCGGTCAAGCCGTTTTCATGTTATGTCGTGACAACGGAAAACGGGTTTCTTTTTTATATATATAGATTTAACCAACTTAAAAAAAAGGAGGTGATCAGACATACAGGCCAAACTGAGATGTTTGACTTGTATGGTTTGTAAGTATGTATGTTTGTGCGCGATAATCTCGCGTTTGGCTAAACCGATATCGATGCGGTTTTCAGAAAAGGATTTGTTACATTTAGGAGAACGTTTTAAAATAAGTATAATACTTCTTAGTTTGATGATGATCTTCGGAGATGTTCACTAGAAATGAAAAATAAAGCCTTAAAAAAAGAGAACCGACTTCAAATAAAGCACTAAGCCGTAAGAAATAATTTGTTTTTTTTTATGTTAGTGCTAACAGCTGGTAATTACGAATCGAAAAAGCACCGACATCAAAGAAGAAATTATTTCTGAACGGCGTGCGCGCGCTTCGGTTGCGAAAACCGCACTGAATTTGATCCGCCGGCGGACCGAGACCGCTCGGCTGGGCGGTAGGCACTTATAGCGCGCAAGTACATGGAGTGACGGAGGCCTGGTTTGGGGTTGAAACACTAGGGCTACGGGGTCTGAGTGCTCACTTGGTTATTCAACAACGTGACAATGCTGCCAGCTTTCTGGGCACTTTATGTTGACACCGATGCGGACGAATTCTTTAATTCTTTTTTATAAATATTTATTTGGTAGAAATACAAATAAAACACAGATTTATTGCTACAAGAATATCTGGTGCTTGAATGTCGCTGACAGGGGTGAGGGAGACGCTGTTGGACCACAGTTACGGAGTTGATAAGTATATGAAATGCAAACGTCACGAATGTATAAAAATAGAACAATATTGTGGTGTTAGTTCCGATTTTGGCCACGCGCTAAGAAAACCTTGTGGCGCTGGTGCTATACGTCTGTATGCGTGACGATGTCATTATTTATAAGTACCTAGTTAATTTAATAGCTCACTGAACGACCCCTACTCTAACATTATGATTGATGTATTCTTACGCGATAAACCTTGATAGGACAAATTAATCGTACAATAATAATAAAAGCATTGTTAATTTTTATTATCTTAGCGTGTAGTGCGACTCAGTTTGATTAGTCATAGGTAGTCAGGAGCTCGAGTCTGAAACGCGCAGCGCAGCTACCTCAGACAATGTCTCAGAGTTGTTGTCATACAATTTGACAGCGTCACTTTTTTGAGAAACAATCGATGTTTTTTTTTTTTGATAACCATAGATAAAATTTTTACACTAGAATCATGTGATGTGCTGCATCCATGGTAACAGGTTGCCCGTCGATGTCGTCTGCCACGCTGAATATAAAATAAGGGAATAATATCGCAGTAAACTGATAACTTTTATCGGAGGATTATACAATGTGTCCCAAAATTCAACGATAAGCGGGCACCAGAGGGTAGACCTACAGCGGGATTGTCCGAAAGGGTTACCGCTACCCCGGAACACAAGGGGCTAAGGAAGGAACACGGGTGGGTTTTAGTCAGTAAGAGTCTGACACTCCCTTCTGCTCCACCCAGACCGGGAGGGGTCATTTGATGATTTCCCATCCACAAAAAAAAAGAGGGTAGACCTGAAGGCCAATTCTGGTAATTTAAAACGTTCAAAATCTAGTCACAGTCTCATCTCGACGACAAACAAATATCAAAAAATTGTCAAAATGTAGGGAAATTATGAGGTATTTTTGACAGATTGAGACTGAGATCAGACTGTGATCGTTCTTGACATTACGAGAATTGCCCCACTGATCATAACTACTCGAGAAAAATAATGAAAAAAAAATAACTCAATTTTTTTTTTTTGGTAAATTTAAAGTGGACTGAAACACTGAAAGTAAAAACACTTTGAAAATTTTAAGGAAAAAAAAAAAATTCCATTGATTTTAGTGTAAAAAAAAACTGCAGGCATTCGGGGATTTTTAAGGGCTGTGGTGGACAACAGTGCTACTTAGGTTGCCGATAAAAAAAAAAACAGAAATATTTTTAAAATTGTGGTCATGGTAGTTAGTTAAAAATATCTCAAGCGGTGTCAATTTTCCAAAGATTTCAATGTTTTGTTTTTCATGTATTTTTTTTTTCATAATTTTTTCTCGAGTACTTAGTCATGAGCAGCTCGACCATCTGGTGCCCGCTTATCGTTGAATTTTGGGACACGTTGTATAATGTGGTTTGACAGCTTTGTATCTTTACAGAATACGTCAAACTGTCAGATTTATTCTCAGGATAAATGTTATCTGACTATTGAAAAATCAGGCCTAAAAGAGGAGTAATATGGGTCGAATAAAAGCTTTGTGCTTATTTAATAAAAACACAATATAACCGTTTAAAATGATTTAATAAATTCATAAAATCAGGACTCAAAAATTACTCTGAGACATTATTATGGCTAATTAAATAAAATTAATAAATGCATTTCATATAAAAAATATATCGAAAAATATTTACAAATAATTAGCTAAAAATAAATTAAGGACGGAATCCGTTGTCTAAAACTAGAAATATTTTTTATTTTGTCTAAAATTATTAATTTTTTTCATAATTTTAGTTCAAGAATTGGAACTGTTTTTTTCTATTATTATAAGCCCTTGGCAGTTTTTTACTAAGACATTTTTACAAAAGTATATTATTTTGTTCTTATAATATAAATTCGTATAATTTTAGCTAAATGTTACAGATATAAAAACTATATCAATAAGAATAATTCATTTCAGTACCTAAAATGCCCCTTGAAGAGAAGTGAATTAAGTTTTTTTTTTTGAATATTTATATAGTATCTACTTTAAATATCTTCAAGCCAAGTCTCTTAAGGGGTAGGCACATGATTATCCTTATTATTATTTTACTCTATAATTTGGAAGTAGGTAAACTACTGTCCAAATAAATTCGTTGACAACTATTTTGTCATAAAATGCTCCCTTTCCGTTATGTTTTTAAAATAAATAAATAATTTTGTCACAGTCCTTTTAAGATTTTGGACCAATGAGCACAATTTGAAATTAATCACAAACGATTCTCATAATGTCTGTACCTACATGAGTAGGTAATCAAAATGGCTATTTGTCATACCAATCTACATTATTAATGTCCAATAATTTTCTTCCTTATAAATGCAAGTAATTTATTTGAAAACCAAAAAGTTTGTAAACTATAGCCGATTTGCAAATACAAAAAAAAAACTTTGCAATCTATAGCCGTTATGCTATCTGGCTATCAATAGCCATATAGCGATGCTCAAGTATAAATCTCGATTGAAAACTTGATTCTAAGATAAGCATGAAAACTATGAAATTTGAATCGAGATTGAATTATTCATGCTTGATCCTTCCTTGTGTCCTTTACAATCTCAATAATTCTTAATCGTCTTATAATCCGTCCAGAAACTTTGCTATCTATAGCCGTTTTGCTTCACAAGTACTTAAAACAGTAATATCTGATTAATCCAGTCCCTGAACTCAGATATTCTTGTGTAAACTCCGGGCTGGTTTGGTTCAGCGCAGCCGATGCCCCATGAGATGATGCCGCCGAGGACGAACCGGTCGTCGCGCTCGCGACGTACCACCATCGGACCGCCGCTGTCACCTGAGGATGTAGGAAAAAACTTAAAAAAAAAATTCTATAAAATGTGACATATACTGGGAACACTTAAATATACTGGGAACAGTTAAATACACTGGGAATAATTAAATATACCTACTGGGAACACTTAAATATACTGGGAACAGTTAAATATACTGGGAACAGTTAAATATACTGGTAACAGTTACATATACTGGGAACAGTTAAATATACTGGGAACAGTTAAATATACTGGGAACAGTTAAATATACTGGGAACAGTTAAATACACTGGGAGCAGTTAAATATACTGGGAACAGTTAAATATACTGGGAACAGTTAAATATACTGGGAACAGTTAAATATACTGGGAGCAGTTAAATATACTGGGAACAGTTAAATATACTGGGAACAGTTAAATATACTGGGAACAGTTAAATATACTGGGAACAGTTAAATATACTGGGAACAGTTAAATATACTGGGAACAGTTAAATATACTGGGAACAGTGAAATATACTGGGGACAGTTAAATATACTGGGAACAGTTAAATATACTGGGAGCAGTTAAATATACTGGGAACAGTGAAATATACTGGGGACAGTTAAATATACTGGGAACATTTAAATATACTGGGAACAGTTAAATATACTGGTAACAGTTAAATATACTGGGAACAGTTAAAAAGCACAACATAGTATTATAACATAACAGCACGCCTGTAATCTCCAAAGGACAGGTGACACACACAGTTGGACAGGTCCAAAGGAGAGGTGTAACTACAGTATACCCACATTTCGCCAGTTACGTTTAATTCCCATTAGGGGCGAACCTATTCTCATATGTCAACTGGGCATGAATCCAGACTCCAGGCTGCTACTGAGAAATTCTCGTCGGAAAAACCTAATGACACTTTGCCCGACCTGGGCATCGAACCGATGCTCATCAGTAGCGAAAAATATACCTATTGTAATAACAAAAGGAGTTTACAAAAAAAAAGCCATTTCGTTTGTTGAACTAATAGGTAGTTCAACAAACGAAATGGCTTATTTTTATGGATGGGAAATCATCAAATGAAGAGGCCATTTGATGATTTCCCATCCATAACCAATCCATAATCCATAGCCATTTTCGTTTTAGCCCGCTCTGGGTGGAGCAGAAGGGGGTGTCAGACTCTTACTGACTAAAACCCACCCGTGTTCCTTCATTAGCCCTTTGTGTTCCGGGGCAGCGGTAACCCTTTCGGACAATCCCGCTGCCCCGGCAACAACCCTGTTGCCCCGGCAAAACATTTTGAAGTATGAAGTGTGTAAACGTTACAAAAAAAGCCAAAATTAATCCTAGATTATTCCAAATCTGTTACATCTAATCCTGCCGGCTTTGACATCTTTAAGCGCATTATGGCCGCTTGCTTATAGCAAAGTCAATCAGGTCTTACCCTCACATGAGTCAGCGCATAAATGAAATAGTTCAATATACATAATTATGATGGTTATAGCCTGTCTTTGTGACATATAGCCCGTCTTCAAGTCAAGTCTACCAAGTCTTACCTTCACAAGAGCCAGCGCGACCGTTGATGCGGCCAGCACATATAAAATTGTTCAGTAAACTGGTTATAACCTGCCTTTGTGACCTATAGCCAGTCTTGGTGAACTATAGCCTATTAATTCTTACCTTCGCAAGAGTCAGCGCCGCCTCTGCTTCGCCCAGCACATATAAATATGTTCGGTATGTGTTCATTGTAGCCAGCTGCTTGGTACATAGCCTCGCAAGCTGTGTTGTTGATCACTGGGACTTTCACTTCTTGTAACACGCTGGGGAGGGGTCCCTCTGTAAATTAAGAAATTGGGTTAAATTAGAAATTATGGTTGAGCCAATGATTTTTTATTTTAAAATAAGGAACATGTAACAAGATATTTTTAGTAGGTAGGAATTAATGATTGGAGTCTTAATCTTGAGTGTAAAAGATGAAATGACTAGTACAGAAGTGAATCTGGAGTATCTGTAAAAGACGTGTTGAAAAAAATGATTAATTAAATTGGGGTATAGAGGTATAAGAAACGGGGTGTAAAGTTCACTCAACTTCCACAGAAAAGAGAGGATCCTCCGACCAGCCGGGTGTTGTGTCTGGAGGGCAACTGCCCAATGATTCATGTCGGGCCGTTGTATATGCTAGTTGTGCGGTAAACTCTGCTTGTGAGATGCAGGATTTTGCGTGACGTCAGTATGACGCGTTGTTCGCATGTGGCGTTGTAGATACCGCTACAGGGGGTTGGCAGGATCATGACTGAAATGGGTAGTTAGAAGCTACATACCATCAAACAGTCTCCCCCAGCCGGTGACGTAGGCAGTCTTGCCGACGAAGTCCTCATCGTTATCAGGCACACATACCGGCAGGATGTTGGGCTGGAATGTCACTGGCTCGTAGAATCTAGAAATAAAAATATGGTATTGTAGAGGTATGAGGAACAGGGTGTAAAGTTCACTCTTACTCTATAGAAAAGGGAGGATCCTCCGACCAGACGGGTGTTATGTATGGCGGGCAACTGCTCCATGATTCATGACGGGCCTTTGTATCTATGCTAGTTACGCGGTAAACTCTGCTTGCGAGATGCAGGATTTTGTGACGTCAGTATGATGCGTTGTTAGCATGTGTCGTTATAGATACCGCTACAGTATGTTAGTTTCCCTGCGTGATCGAATCAGAAATGAGGAGATCCGCAGGAGAACCAAGATAACCGACATAGTCCGAAGAATTGCCAAACTTAAGTGGCAGTAGACAGGGCACATTGCTCGCAGAACCGAAACCGACCGATGCCCGGCCGATGGGGCCGAAAGGTTCTGGAGTGGCGACCGCGTACCGGAAGACGTAGCGTTGGAAGGTCTCCCGCAAGGTGGAGCGACGACTTTGTGAAGGCCGCAGGAACCCGTTGGATGCGAGAAGCACAGCCATGCTATTCTCTAAGGATACAGCCTTGCGGGCAGCGCTGTCACAGCTCCCCAGAACGAATAGCTCCCCAGAACGGGTTGAAGTGGAGGTGCTTGGGGGAGGCCTATGTCCAGCAGGGGACTCCTTTCGGCTGAAATGATGATGTTAGTGTTAGCTGGATGCGAGATACGCAGGATCGGTCAATGTGGCGACGGCTAGGGAAGGCTTATTCCAGCAGTCTTTCGGCTGAAATGATGATGATGATACTCGTAATGTTGGTTGCCTCTTCGATGCATGAGATGATATAGAAAATTATAGACAAAGACATGCTGCTGAAGCTAGATAATTATGGTTTTGGTGCACTTTCCTTTTTTCCACGGAGAAACATAAATGAACATTTTTGCGGGACAGTTGTACCTACCTACTTAGTTGTTTTTACGTAGAAAAAAAAAACCGGTCAAGTACGAGTCGGACTCACCCACCGAGGGTTCCGTACAAATTTGTAGGTATGTACCTAAATAGTTTATTACGGAAAAAAAATTGAAATGTAACTACAAATTTAAGGTTTTCAGATTTTTTCTTTTAGTTGTGACGACTGCAAATCGGTGTGTAACTATTCAACTGATATAAATACGTTTGTAAGAAGGTAAATATTTAAAACCAAAGTAAATAAAGAAAGAAAGAAAAGAAAAGAAAGAAAAATAGGTTTATTTGTCACAGAAACACGTGCAAACAAAAAGATATTTATTTCTAATGACAGCATATATAAACAAACAAAAAAAAATATATCTTAATACATGAGCACAAAGCAGAGATAGTCGACGGCTGCACGTCATGACTGTGACAAGAAGGCTTCCACTCAGCATGATGCTGTGCTATAGGGGGACCCACAGCACAGCGCTGATTTTCAGTGGTTACCCGAAAAGGACGCACGGAAACCAAGTCAGATCAAATGATTCGTACTTAACAGGTAACAAAATGAAATAAAACAAACAGTACTCATAAATTAAAGCAACTACTTAACCAACAATGATATGAAATTAAATAACCTATAATTAAATTAATCCGCAGGGCAGGCATCACGGTGCGTTCTTAAAAAGATTTGTACCCAAAGTATTTAAAATAATAAAAGAACGATTTTCCTTGCATTTATAAGTTCTGACACATGAAAGCCACTCCGCTGACACTAAACTTTACTTGAATGAGTACTTAAAATACAATAAAATGTATAAACGTCGCATTATAACAAAAATGTGGGAACTTTATGTAAAATAGTGGTTTACGTGATGCAAATATTTCGCATACGATTACCACAGAGTTGAATAAAAAACGATATATCTAACTTACTTTACTTTTTTTAAACAAATGAAGGAATCTATACTAATACAAGCTGACACAGCAACCGCATGCTTTCCAAAAAAAAAGCCTAAGACCCACAGATATAGATACATTTAGATAACGCAAGAGCAACTACTTCGCGTGCCAAAAATCGCACCAGCTTACGTACAAACATCGTAAGCCGCCACTTTCGCGCCCAGTCCTGTGTAATGCTGGCTGGGTGAGCGTGAGTGAGAAAAAGTGCTTGTGACGTCATAGTAGGTAGTCAAAAAAATGGCACGATTGGTTTTCATACAGATCGTGATACTTGTGTTATCTAGGTCTATCTCAACTGTGCTACGACCTATTCTCAGACCTACTGAATATACACAAAAAATTGAAATCCGATGCGCGCGTCTAAGCTTGTCTATGGATATCTTAAAATTTGACAGGACTAAACTAATATTTATCTTCTGTCGATTTCTTAATGAAATAGAAAGAAAAAGATGCACTGAACTTAAGTTTAGTTTGTGAACAAGAGAATCGGCGCCAATAACATATTTTTTTAATACAAAAAAAAAATATTCTAGACAATAATATTCGCATTTTTATCAAAACAGCCAATCGATTCTGTAAAAATCTCACCGTGAAAAGTTAAGTGAAGTGAGCTTAGAGTGAGCTGTCAAGAGTATCAATCCCTAGCATCAGGATGACACTGAAAGCTCACTCCACGCTCACTTCACCTAAGTTTTCACGGTGAGATGGTTCTCACCGTTCTCGATATTTTTGATGTTTTACTAGTGAACACTGCTTACTCCACGCACAACGGACCGAATGGGAGTCTAAGTGTGGAAAAGGGAGTCCCATCATCATCATTGCTTACCCCTTTGGTGAATACAGGCTAGCTAAGTTAACATCATCACCTCTATGTTGGGGTTAGCTTTCAGTCTAACCGGATGCAGCTGAATACCCCAGTACTTTACATGGAGCGTCTTCCTATCTGACCTCCGCAACCCAGTTACTGGGTAATACGATACCCCTTGGTAAGACCGGTTGTCAAACTTTCGGGCTTCTGATCAGCCCGTAACGACTGTCAAAGATCTATGCACGGAGGAGTCTCGGTATGTAAAGATGGTCACCCATCCATGGACTGACCTTGGCAACCGTAGCTTAACCTTCGATCCACCCGTGCAGCTGTTATTAGTTACTTAGCCACTAGCTCCTCTTTCGCGCCAGCGTCCACTAGACCAAAATAAAATCAGTTGAAAAAAAAAAGGCTGTATCGAACAACCTTGAAACAACATCGCTCCTATTTTCTGCTTAGTACCTAATTAATTTAAGTTATTAAGGTATAAAATTGCACTAGCACACACAATCTAGTTTAAAATAACACGGTAGAGTGGTAGTGAACCTTGTAAGGTCAAGTGCATCGACGAGTGACCGACCGGTCTTTAACTAGTGTTAACATATTGTATAAAGTACAGTGGGTTCTGTAGCAGTTTTGATGAAATTTCCTAATCGAAAAATCTCTTTTTTACCGAAAGTTTTACAAAAAGTGACTTAAAGAAAATTACTTATAAGAATTGAAACAAAAAACATCCTTTTAATGTAATAAGCATCATCTTTCTGCCTAAGTACAGCGCGTTCTGTACCAGTTTTGATTTCCAGAAAATTCTCTTTTCTACCGAAAGCTTAACAAAAACTAACTCAGAGAGAATGGAGAAAGAAAATATCTTTAAAATATCTTTTTTTTATATACCAGTACCATGTTACTTGGGCTCCATGCAACACTTCGGTCGTTTCTATCTTCCAGTTTCTCCTGTCAACTGTCACGCCATCATGCACTGCGTTTATAGCATCTTCGCTACGTTTGGATGCTAATTGCACGCAGTGCAATAAAGGACTATTTAAGTCACACGTATCGTATACTATTTTATAGCTCATTTGACCTAAGCCCGCTTTTCTGTGTAAAAATGGCTTAAGTCACATATAAGCGTGACTTAAGTGCGGGCTTAGGTTATAAAACCTTCTACGGGGGAAAGGCAGAAACTGCAAGAAATATTTTCTTCTCCCGCTTAAATATTTTTAGAACACCATCGTCTATTAGGTATCCCTAAAAAACTACTAAGAGCTTTCGTATTTAAATCACGGAACCTTAAAACAATCCAGCGCGACGGTCACTGATGTGCTAACTGTTTTTATTACGACGCCAATCTGTTCCGAGATCAGCAGTCATTAATAATGTTATGGCAGACTGCTAATTATGCCATTAATTTAGCATTTGATAAGCAGCTATGTATGGTATGCGGTTGTTACTAATAAATTATTGTGTGACAGTTGCAATTTTATTGTTTCGTAAGTTTTTTGCGGACTATAAAAAAGAACTTAAGTGGCCGGCGGAGTTCATACAAACGTAATACCAAAATAATTTGTAAATCAAAGATATTCGTAAGGTTGTATTTATTCTAATTGAATTACAGAATTTATAAGTTCCCAAATATATATTTTGAAAGGACACTGATTTAAAGACGAGTTTAAATGAGAAAAATAAGCTTTTAATAGAAATCTGAAATTCTAGATATATGATCTCGTCTTTAAATGTTTAAAAATTAATTATTTTTTTTTACTAAAAATTCAGCCGTCCCATACGTTTAGGTCGAGTAGGTATTGAAGTTATCTATGGGACAGTTGATAAATTTTTACGATTACGATATTGGTCCCATGGAGAAAGTTGTTCAGTTTGATGGTCTGCACCATACCCTTAAATTTGGCTGGTCACTAAAAAGTAACCCTATATATTATGGAGAAAGATACAAACAAAGAATAATCAGCGCCTGATAGAAACTAACCCTGTATAAAGAAAGTTCAAAAACCAGCTGAGCAACTTACCTAAGCAACGCCAAATCATATTCGAACGTAGCAGGATCAAAGTGTGGATGGCTGGCGACGATCTGCACTCTTCGCTCCACAAAGCCGTAGGGTTCGTCGCTCTGAGCCAGGTCGTGTTCACCCAGTCTTACTAGCAGTTCTGATGGAGGGACGCTGTGGGAGAAAATTGTATTATTAAGTACTAGGTATAGAATAGTGAAGTACCGATCGATTTCGTAAAAATCTCACCGTGATAAATTAGGTGAAGTGAGCGCGAAGTGAGCTATCAATAGGGGCGATCCCTAACATCAGGTGGAATGACAGCTCACTTCACCTTAGTTTTCACGGTTAGATTTCTACAGAATAGCACTGCTGGACTACCCTTTGGTTTTGACATGCTCTCAATTGGCAACACGCCGTGTGCCAGCCTGGTGATTTTTTCTGGTCCCCATTTTGAAGAGGTGTTTGCACTTGAGTGGGACAATTGCAGGTCTATACGTAGTATTTCCGTAAGCATCTGTACAATATAACAATATCTAAACTCTCTCTCTCTGCCGACAATATATAAAACTTTATAAGTTCAGGAGGCCATGGAGGTCGCCAGCGGATTCCAAAGTTTCTGCTTGTGAACGTCGTGAGTCAAAAGTCTCAATTATTACAACTACTGGCGTGCTTTTATGGAAAATGTGATACTTCTCGTGCGTGCTTTGGCCTGCTGAACAAAATTTTTTGGTTATAGTTGAAGCTTAGTAAGAAACCGATGAGTGTTGTCGACTGAAATTTAATTTGATAAATGAGCTGTTTGTTTTCTATTAATAAAATTAAATTTTATTATATAATTATTTTGTAATGTATGTTACTTCAGAAACCCGTTATTTATAAGCCGATTTGGAACATTCTTTTTTATTAGAAAGTACATACTTTCAGATTGGTCCCATAGAAATTTCATCAAAATTGGTTCTGTAGTTTGCTTTTTTTTATCATTATATTTTAGCTTAATCAATGTCTACACGCGCATCAAAGAAGCCTGGAAATCCCCGGAACCAACAATTTATACCGAAATTAATTTTCTTATCAGACTTGTTTTTTATCTATGATTATCTTTCAAGCAGGTACCTATTTTTATTAGAGCTTGCAATGGTATGACGAAGCATAATTTAAACAGAAGGGGATTTTGTTGGAGCGAAAATCGACCGAAAATGGCAATAAAATAAAGAAAAAATACGTATTATTGAAGCTAACTAAAAAACTACCCAAGCAAAGTTGATAAAATTTATATGGGACCACCCCTGAGGCATACCCTATCCATTAAAAAGATAGGTAAATTTTTTGAATCGATTTACAATTTTGCCGCAGATAACGCGTAACAAATATTATATATACAAAAAAAAAACTGATGAATTGAGAACCTCCTCCAAAAGTCGGTTAAAAAAGGACACTAGCGCACATAAGTCATAAGTTCATAACACTAAAATATTTTGAAACGTGTACATACTATTAACTTCATTGCATTAACTTTAAAATGTGCCACTTGCCTAATACGTACATATGTATTTCCGGACTTGTCGAATTACCCACAAATAAATTAACTTCGTGGGAGTCGCATATAGAAAAAAATATAGTACATAATCAAAAGTGACGATCCGCCCGTTTCGGGCGAGTAAATTTGCGAACCGACTAATAAGTAATAAGCCAAAAATATTATCAGTAGGAAAAGAATCTTTATTAGAAGCCAAAACCCATCACGAAATAACTTCACAAAAAAAGTGCAATTTTTTAAGGAAATTCACAAAATAACGATTGGCATTGAAGGCTTCTCTTACCTACTGATACTCCTATAGGTCATCTTGAGGAAAATGATCATACGATACGGTTCTCGGGTCTAATTCCACTTAAGTATAAGATAATGAGTTGAGTTATGAGCGTATGTGATTTTATGTGCATATTGTGTTGTATTGATGGAGAATGTGGAAAATTATAGATGTTTTGTTGTGCAACGAGAATGTAAATTGTTCTCCCTTTGATATTAGCTATTCTTGGGTATAATCTAACCATTTCAAATAGATAAGGAGGAAAAAAGAGTTTTTTTTTTGGTGGTGCAAGAAGTCACCTTTAAGGAGTTCCCAATGCACATTGATAAATAGATAAATAAGTAGTTGAAAAACATTACTTAGTGCATCAAGTTGCTAATTTCTTAGATGGCGTGTTTTGATAACACGTCATAGATGACCCAGAGTTTTTCAAGAATATATTATTTCTGAACACACGATACAGACATTTTAATGGGATAAGGATGGAATCTTCAATTTATTTCCTAGTAAATGATAGAAACTATACATTGGCCCGGATTCTGTTATTCACAAATTAAACTAAATTTAAGTTCAGTGCATCTTTTTCTTTCTATTTCGTTATGAAAAGGACAGAAGATAAATATTAGTTTAGTCCTGTCAAATTAGTCAGCGCCTGACGTAAATTGACGTATTTTTAGTAGCCAATTTTTTAGTCACGTCTAAACTTGTCTATGGATTATCTAATTTGACAGGACTAAACTGATGAGTTCACAAAAATTACTTTACATGTGATAAGCTGTAATGGAAAAAATATTGTTTGAGACCACGCTACCGATTTGGGGTAACCTGTAATGATAGTTGTGTTGGGAAAAATAAATAAATAAATAATATTTATCTTCTGTCCTTTTCGTAATGAAATAGAAAGAAAAAGATGCACTGAACTTAAATCTAATTTAGTTTGTGAACAACAGAATCGGGGCCAATGATTCGCATCGCATTGCTAAGCGGTTAATTAAGTAGCAAATTAAAGTTAGCCTAGAAAGTACACTTTTTTTGTTCAGTTATGACGTTCTCACTGCTCGGACTGGATTGCCTCCTCTCTACGATGAGGAGTGGACTGTAATCCACCACGCGGGCCCAGTGCGGGTTGGTAGATGTCACACGTCTTCGAATTTTTGGTTCTAGAACACGTCCGTTTCCTCAAGATGTTACCCTTCACAATTTTGAGAGCAGTGCTGATGAAATTATTTTTCAAAGTAAAGCGCCAGCCTAGGTTCGAACCCACGAACACGACTTGTACCTAAGTAGGGGGTACCCGTTACCACTGGGCCACCACTGATAAACAAGATGTAACATACATAATTAACGCAAGAACTCATACACCCCAATTAGAGTATTGAGTTCAAAGCATAATACAATTACCAAAACTTATTTTTTTAAAGCTTGCTATTTTGATTAATAAAATCGTGTTGACACTAGCATTACTTTATGCATTTAAAATTGAGTCTTATTGCCTTGAGATGACATTTAATTTTATTTGGCTCAATCGGCGTTTAGTATGAAAAAAATACATTAAAAAAAATACCTGTATCAAAAGTTACTGAAATCGTTTCAGTAGTCAATTATGAACAAACTACTTTCAGGACTTGCGTTTATTCTGTTACACCTTGTATTATAAAACTAAAACAAAATAAATTCAAAATTACTCACTGTTCAACGCAATGCGCTGCAGTAATCGCCCAATTTTCATTCAGAAGCGCAGCGCCACATTTGTGAAGATACGTCGAAGTCCTGTACTGCCTCAGGGATATCTGCCACGGCCACTGCCCGAAGCCAGACTTCGTTCCACCCACGATCCTGCCTTCAGGAGCCTGCCAGAGTCTTCGCCCGCAGACTGCGAGCACCAATAGGGTTGAATTTAGAATCATTGTGGGGATTTTATTGCATTTATTGGGGCGGGAATGAATTTATTGGGGTGGGAATAATGTTTATTAGGGTTGTGGATGGGATTTATTGGTTGAGGAAACTTATTTATTGGGTTTTTTTAGTGTTGTGTTTATTGCTAGTGCTATTTGTTTTTTCTGCGATTTTAATTAGTAATCATTTTAATTAATATCACTTTATTGTTATTATATTTTAAGCAAATAAATGACTGCTTTTATCACGTAGGTATCCAATGTGTTTCAAAAACCAAATGATGACTTATTTTGAAAAACTAAAAGGTCGATGGACTCTGTTACATAAATTCTTATCTATTCGTGCCATAAAAACTCTTAGTATACTTACTGCGTAAAAGATTTGAAATTACGACACTATAGAATTAATTTCAATTTATTTGTTTATAGTGACGTAAGTATTTATTAAAAGTTTTAAAATTTGAGTTCCAAATATTTAAAACTTAAAATATTTGTGCAGTCTTTGGTACTGACGGCAAAAAGAAGTTACTTTTTTAACCAAAACTGGATTGGTTTGGTCTTGTTTTTGTCCAATACAACTTTGGAAGTCCTTATTAAACTTTTTGCTCAATAAATTGCCATTTAAAAAACCTTAAGGCTACTGCCGAATAATTCTTAATTTGATTTGAATGTGGATTCTATAATATGCTAATTGCTTATATAATGTTATTGCCATAAAAAGTAGATTATATAATTTTAAAATTAAGAAATTCAATAAGCAAGTCTTAACTTTTGTTAACCGTAATTATTTTAATTAATCAGTCAGTCATATGGAACTTCCTTAGTTCAAAACACTTTAGAAAAATCTTTTCACAACTTCGAAAATTCACATTAAATGTCCTTGAAACGCTTATCGAATTCGAAAATCGAAATTGAATTCGAAACACGTATGTTTAAATCCAGTTCACGAATGCAGTTCATCCTCGTACTCCCATGACATCTTTATTTTAACATTCTTACTCTTTAGCAACCTCTTTGGCATTCTGCCTAGCCCACTTTTTAACATAACTTCGAAAACAATTGAAGTTTTAAATATCGATCTTTATTTGATTTGTCACATCACTACTGTAAACACTAAACTTGTTTTTAGACCAAGGAATTGAGTTGTACTGCCAATAATGTCACTTGCACATGCACTTTTTTCAGGTGTTGTCGTTCTCAGTTCAAAAAGTCCACACTTTTTTAAAATGTCAATGCAAAAGCCACAACATTCGTCCTTGCAAACGCCTTGGCCGTGGCGTGCGGTCGCTTCGCGATCTCACTACTCTTTGTTTGAAAACCGAACAGTTTTTTATACTTTTTATTATTGTTTATGCACGGGCTGTAGAACATTTTGTTGGTACTTCAAAGGTCTTTAACCTGGCTGTAGCCATTTTTATATTGGTTTTGTTAAATAAAAATAAAAATATTGTTGTAATTTTGGGGATTTTCGGCAATGTTACTACGTTGTAATGATTTTTTTCTGATTGAGGCATCCTTTAGGTAAAGTTCTAGACATATTTTAAGCCGTAAATACCTATATAATTATTCTTTTAACATAAAAATAAGTATGCAATACGTTGTATTGTTTTTTTTTTGATTGAGGCACCTTTTAGGTAAAGTTCTAGACATCTTTTAAGCCGTAAATACATAATTATTCTTTTAACTTATACAAAAGTATAATGCAATTACCCGCAGCTACTTGCTATTCGAGGCTGCAAACACAAATTCTGAGAGATTCTGACCATCTCACAGCGACGTAACATACCTACTCATAATCCTAATACCATTCATTTTGACAATTTAACAATATTCACTGCGTTAATTACGCTGTCGAGCAGACGAATTTAGAACAGAATAGAATACTCTTTATTATGTACACCACATATTAAAAAAAGGGGGAGAGACAAATACTGTAGGCAGTCTGCGGTGCACCATTTACGTAATACAAACATAAAGAATTTTCAAATATAAGATGCAATAGATAAGTGTGTAATGTAAGTAATTGGTGGTCTTTAAAAATTATCATTATCACCTAAAAATGACTGAATCAAATGCACCTGTCCATTCAATAAAAAAGCTCTTACAAGTACAAGTAATTCATTATCTTATAGACTAAAATTCTTCTAAGTATAATGTGACATCTTTTCTGGTTTCAACTTATCTTTTAAGTTCCTCTTATCTTTTGACAACGATTTGGAAGACTGGAATGAATGTGTCTCTTATTTGTTTTGCTGACTTTTTAGTTTTATCTTTTACTAGCAGCGCCCTGCGGTTTCAACCGCATAAGTTTCGATATCGTCGGAATATAAGTAGGAGAATGATGTATAGTGATTCATCATTCACTCGAAGTGAAACGTTTGAACACAAAATGATTCAAAAATGAAATAAAATTTAAGTAAAAACTTTTTTTAAAAACTAGCTTTTAATTAGGTAACTAAAAAGTATTACTTAAGGTGAATGGGAAGTGGTAGACTGCGAAATTCAAATTTTCTTACGTTTTTTGCAATTTGCAGGTCAGTGTCAGGTTGTATCTTGATTAAAATTTGATTCGCGACTGTAACAGGTACGTATTTACAGAATTATAATCATAGGAAACATTCATACATCTTTATATGTGAGATTTGTACCATAAACACTTTTCCCTATGAGATTTCTTCTTGTGGTATAAATCTAAGTTAGGAAGATGTATTAATGATTCTAATGATTATAATTCTTTAGATACGTACCTGTTATAGTCGCGAATCAAATTTTGATCAAGATACAACCTAAAACAGACCTGCAAATTGCAAAAAACTTTTAAAAAATATGAATTTCGCGGTAACCACTGCGCAATCCCCTTAAGACTGTGCCGACCCTACAGTGGCGCCCTCATCGTTTGTTTGGTTATTTCATACAATTTAGAATGAAAATGCAGAAAACAAGCACGTTAAGTTGTGCTTCACAAGATTATACGTTAATATTATTAGAAGCGGTAGTTTTATATTGTTTAGTTTTATCATAATCCTTAAAACGGAATATAGTGGCCACTTTTATCCGGTTTAAGGATTATAATGAAACTAAACATTATAAAACTACCTTTTATAATAATATTAACGTATAATCTTGTGAAGCACAACTTATCGTGCTTATTTTCTGCATTTTCATTCTAAATTGTACGAAATAACCAAACAAACGATGAGGGCGCCACTGTAGGGTCGGCACAGTCTTAAATAAAACTTGAGGCTTATCTTAAAGTGTAAGAAGGACGCTCAAGCTTAAAGCTGATATCGACAGTTTGTAGGAAGGTATGCCCAGTTTAAGGCAATAGGCATAAGCATAATCGGCCTATAACGTTCCCACTGCTGGGACACAAGTGGGCCGTAATCCACCACGCGGCCCCAGTGCGGGTTGATGGAGTGGGTGCTTATGGCAATGGGACACGTTCATAATTCAAAATATGCTATTTTTCACCAGTAACTCGGTTTACACGCACATGGTTGAATCAGCCTCTATCTCAGTTTTAACTAAACAACGTTTAACAATCAGCTGTTAGTTGATCAGCCAATGATAAGTATGGACGTGTATTTGAATTAATCTGCAATTATAAACCCTAATCCATCCGTCCGTGACTGTGGGGACATTTTAATTAATTATCACGAGTGTAAGGTACGGTGTTCACTTGCGGAAAGTCTGTCTGTACAGGGAAATTTAACGTTACTCAAAATAACTTTACGCGTAGTTCCGGTACCGATAATTTGTAGCGTTCCACCACAGGATCGTAACAAAATTAATTCCTTGGCTATAAAGATACTGAGATACTGACAAATGGGACGAAATCCTAAACTGTTCAGTAACGAAGGGGAGGGGGGGGGGGGTGGAGGAGAGGATCAGACCGGAATTAATCAACAATATATCGTTATTATCGTTAGTATAATGATATAATAACGTTATTCATTTCGATACTCAACGTTGCCACTATTGCAGCTTATAAGATGACGAAAAAGACGAAAAAGTATGAAGAACAACGTTACAAATTAATATGTAACGTTCTTACAAGTGCATAGGTAAGCTTAATGTTAGTGATACCTATAACGTTACTTATAATATCGTTCTACGAAAATGATATTCTATAACGTTATTTCTTGTAACGTTATTGATATTTTTAGGTTTTAGTATCGTTACAAATTTTGGAACGTTAGACGATAACATTAGTGGTAACGGAATGAAATTCATTTCGCTTTCAAGTCCCAGTCTGTAGCATAGAAATCTATGGTCTTTAGATATTAGAAAATTACATAACATATCATTACGCCTGTAAACCCACATTTCACCAGTTATGTTAAAGTCCCATGTAATCTGAGGCGAGCCTATTCCCATCGACCGGGTACAAGTCCAGTCCCCGGGTTGCTACCGAGAAATTCCTTTTGGGAAACCCAATAACACTTTGTCCGACCTTGTAATCGAACCCAGGTCCTCACGCTCAGCAGTAGCGCTCGCGACCACTAGACCAACGATGCAATTTTTTCTTATTTATTTTTAATGATCTGAGAAGATTGGATGGTGTAACCCTGAGGATAGCCTAGTGTCAAGTAAAAAAACGATTTTAGCTGAGATGATGATTCTCAAATGGCCGACCAGATTTCTGACTATGCTTCTTCAGCACACCTGGCATAACCACTTCTATCGAGTTACTCTACGAAGAATAGACGTATCTCTTTCTATATAAAGTGGCATATGCTTACTTTAACCACCAATCCTGAATGTGATCTGTTTGCCGATGAATGGAGTAGAATTATGCGTGTATGTCTGATGTTTTGTGAGAAGAAGTATGCTAGGGTGTCCTCTATTATGTGTTAGTATTTAAAATATTTTTGTATACCATACCTGTTTCAATCTCTGTGTTAATTAATGTAATTGGTGTTACCGTTTTAATTAACAATAAATAATAACAATTAATTTTTGACATCGCGCCATATAAATCTTTTTACAATCTGTCAATTAGTTTCTACAGTTTGGTAGCAGGTTATCTGTATATTTCATTATTTTCTGTGCATATTAATAATCTAACTCTATTGTTTACATAATATCTACTGAGCTTATTAGTTGCCCACGCGTTCAATTCTCAAAAAAATTCACAGCATTTATGTGAATTAAACCAATCACAGACACTTTTGAAGTCTCAGAAGTCGGCCTGTCAGAAAGATGAATCTAGTTACCCCTTCCAAAGCGTAGTAGAGGTACCTATACAGAAGAACGGACAAGAAACGCTCTCAACCGTGTCGACGACAACCAATTTTTTTTTGCTGTCAAACGCCTGCCGCCATTGAACACCCAGCCTAACAGTCAAAACAATCAGTTGACCCAACAATGGCGACGCATAATTAAACTGTAGTTAATAATCTAACAATTAGTTAGCGTCATGGCATGAGTAACTATACTTCCTTATTCTGCGGTCGGTTAAGGTAGAATAGATATTATGTGAGTTTATTACATAACATAACTAACTTCACGACTATATTTCTCAATAGGGTAGGCAGAATTGTATGCGTAGTAGGTACTTCCTTTTAATAGGAGTGAGATAGCCTACTGCATGGTGATTTCCATTGTGGGAACCTGGGAACTAACCCCAGATTTTATTTATACAGAGTTATTGGAAAAACATTAACAACCTCTTAAGAGGTCATTGTACTCATCATTATGAACAACTTTTACTATGGGACCAAACCTGAAATCGCAAAAAAAAATCAGTTGTTCCCTACATTTATGTTCGCATAACTCGTCAAAATGCAGGGAACAGCTGCTTTTTTTTTGGGATTTCAGCGATTTCAGAACGATCTGGCGAGGTTTACAGGGCCAACATGGTCAGAAATCGCTCAAGATATCCCGGTTTGGAAGAAAAAAGTGGAGGTGGGACACAATAATTACAGAATTACGAGAAAAAAAAAAGTAGATACCATTGCGTACCTCTTCGTGAACTATAGTCGTGAATATATATTATGTTTACCAACGTCAATCAAATTATAGCCAATCTTATTAAGTATAATTACGGAAACCGCTGATCACAATTAAAGAAAATCGAGGCCAATTTATCAATTTCCGCTAATTGGTTAAGTATCATTCATTTGTTTGTAGTTGATTTATTGATTTTAACAATGGCAGGAAAATGGGAGGAAGGAGGTGACATTTTTATGGTGAAAATTCTTACTCAATTCGTCGATAATTGATCAATCAATGAACACTGGAGCAGATAGCCCTACGGGGAAATTAACGTAACAAACTAACAGTAGTGCGTAATGGCTTTTGATTTGACAGTTCAGCAATATTCATTGCGTTATTTACGTTGTTGAGCAGACTAATATTTCGCACATATGTAATAGCCTCCCCGACCGATTTCGGTCACGGTGGCTAATCTCAACGGAGATTAGCCGGGTACGCAGGAGATATTATAGTGCACAAGTGGGTGCGCAGACACAGGTGCACTCTCTGTTCCTTTACTCTCATAGTCCGATGGGACGGCAATCCGACACGACCGGAGAGAGATCAGGCGCAGGACCAACGGCTTTACGTGCTTTCCGAGGCACGGGGGTATTAAACCGGCAACTTCCAAACTTCGGACTGTTACTAAGAAATTCCTAATGGAAAAACTCAAGAACACTTTGTCCGACCCGGGAATCGAACCCAGGACCACACGCTCAGCAGTCGTGCTTGCAACCACGAGACCAACGGCAATATAAAGCAATATAAAGCAATGGATTAGCAATAATCAGCGCTGTGCTGTAGGGTTATAACACAGCATCATGCTGAGTGGAAGCCTTCTTGTCACAGTCATGACGTGCAGCCGTCGACTATCTCTGCTTTGTGCTCGTGTATAAAGATATTTTTTGTTTTTATTATATGCTGTCATTAGAATTAATTATCTTTTTGTTTGCACATGTTTCCGTGACAAATAAACATTTTTTTTTTCTTTTCTTTCTTTCAATATCCTTCAAAATGATACAGATTGTGATAGAAAGTGTGTTAGCCGTTCCACCGCTACGCGATTTTTAGTGTGCTTTTTTTTTGTGGATGGGAAATCATCATATGACCCCTCCCGCTCTGGGTGGAGCAGAAGGGAGTGTCAGACTCTTACGGACTAAAACCCACCCGAGTTCCTTCCTTAGCCCTTTATGTTTCGGGGCAGCGGTAACCCTTTCGGACAATCACGCGATTTATATGGTGCTGGAGTGGAGACCGCGTATCGGCAATCGTAGTGTGGGATGCCCCCTAGCTAGATGGGCCGACTACCTTACAAAGGTGGCTGAGACAGACTGGTTGCAACAGGACAGGGTGTTATGGCGCAGCCTGGGAGAGGCCTATGTCCAGCAGTGGACTGCGATAGGCTGAGTTAATTATTAATATCACCCTATATTAAAATTCAAAGTCCTGAGTGACTGATATATCAACGCACAGCCTGAACCGCTGGTCCTAGAGACATGAAATTTGGAGGGTGTGTTCTTTTTGAAGAGTACGTATCCACTAAGTAAGGGTTTTTCGAAATTCCACCCCTAAGGGGGTGAATGAGGGAAGGGTGAAATTTCACGCGGACGAAGTCGCGGGCAGTAGCTATTTCTGGAGATTTAGTTTAATTATTACACTATGCTTTTTTAACCTGAAATACATTAAAAAAAATAATAATACCTTTCCGAATATTTTTGAAAAATAATTTCGCTTTAATTTCAATGTTTTTTTTAGAGAGAAACAAGCGTTTGTTTCTTGTGTTTATAACCACCGTCATTTATTTATTATTTTCAGATCATATTATCCAATTTGTTATTTGTTGTTGTTTGTTTATTTTGTTTGTTGTTTTGTTTATGAATATTATGTTCATTTGGATGAGGTGAGGTTTATTAAATCTTACAATTGTAGCCTATAGGCAGTCTTATTACTCAGGCCTAACAGTGATCGTCGCGATGAAATTTTTGTCCTTCCGTCGATCGGTGTGACAACGCGTTCGGGTTCGCTGAACAAAATGAACGCGGCGATCGTGTGTTCTATCGAAGATCTCTGATGTTAGGACACAGGGCTTAAATTATGGGTTTGTAAATCACATTTTTATGCCTTGAACAATGAGATTTTAGGTGAGACAAATAGAGGCGTTTGTGTGTAAATGAATAAAGATAAAATAAAAAATTCTCACCGTTTTTATAATCAGACATGTTGACAGCTTCCGTCGTGGTTTCCGGCACTAGGGTTGTCGAAGGAATGGCTTCCTCTGTAAAATAATTTATAACATTTATTTTAATTTTTTTTTCTATTTTCATATTCATCTACCAGTGCAATTTCTTTAGCTAGTCTCCATCAAAATTTTCACCTCTTATTTCTTTTCGCCGTATCAATAAGTTTGGCTAACAAAATACCAGATTATCGAAAGGCAACAAAAATTTAATGTTTGTGTAAAAGTATAACGTAATGAAACTGTGGTACAGTAGGCTGCACGTGTGTAGACACTGCACCTTAGAGCTGATCTAGCGTAGTACGGAGCTGTACGGAGAGTTTATAGGTATATAGGTATGTACGGAGGCTAGCACATCAACCTACCCCCATCTGTTAAATTTTCCCAATTGAATACGAACCTTATTCCTTTGTAGTAAAGTTGAAAATCTATCAAAGAAATTTGACAGATTGGAGTAGCTTGATGTGCTGGCCTCTATACATCAATTATTAAATCTAAACTTCATAATAATAAAAAGAGAAAGTTTACATTTTTTGTATGTTTGTTTGTACGCTTTCACGCTAAAACAGCTAATCGGATTTGGATGAAATTTTGCACATGGGTAGACCATGACCTGGATTAGGACATAAGATACTTTTTATCCTCATTTTCTAACGGAATCGAGACTTAGGGACTAATCACACTTATTCAGCTCTGTTCAGCTTTTGTCCATAGAAAACAACGATCTTGTATGAGATGCGTACGCATCCATTCAGCCGCGGAAAGCGGAACGGACTACATACAAAATCGTTGTTTTCTATGGACAAAAGCTGAAAAGAGCTGAATAAGTGTGGTTAGTCCCTTATGCGGATGAAACCGCGGGGCTCAGCTTTTTTTTTATTGCTGAATGGGCGCACTCTTGACCTCGATCATGCCTGATGGAAAGCGATCGATGAGGTTTATGATAAAACGAGCGTGCTCAGAAGATGCCTAAGGCACTGGAACTCCCACGCATCAACGAAACACAGCAGGCTGCTTGACGCTGGAGAGGGTGGTCGCAAACCAGGCGGGCGTTACTACCTCAAATAAGGCGTTGGGTGTGCTTGTCCAGGATGCGCTGAGCGCTCGGTTCAGTTAAGTAACTGGCGGAACAAACTGCGCTACACGAGGAGGCTTTTTCATGCATCCCTAAAAGCTAGTAAATAAAGAATGATGATCTTCAAACGGCTGATCAGGTCATGGTTACCTTACCATATACTTTCAATATCAGTGAAGTAACACGGTACCAAATTTCGAATCGATCGGACATAAGGAAGTTAGTCAGATCCCCTCATCAACTAGAAAAGAGCTGATGATCTTCAAACGGCTGAACAGATTTTCATGAAACGTGGCTAAGAACACTCGGGATAAAATTATCTATGACACAAAAATAAAACTAAACGAAAATCGGTTCATCCTTTTGGGAGCTACGATACCACAGACAGATACGTTAAACTTATACCACCCGCTCTTTTTGAGTCTGGGGTAAAAGAATAATAAAAACAACTCACCAGTAGGTTTCACAGCTTCAGTGGTGCTAGAACTAGTACCATTCTTCTCAGTGATACTTTCAGTAACATTTTCAGATGAAACGGAACTGAATGTTGTCAGACCAATACTTGAAGTCGAAGTCGGTACAGTTGGTGACAGTGTCACGTTGACAGTAAATTCTAGGATCGGTTGTTGAGTTGTTACAGTCGTTGATGATGTTGGGGCTTCTGTTGTTGTAGTTGTTGTTGTTGTAGAAGTTGTTGTTGGTTCAACAGTTTGTTGTTCTGTTGGTGTGAGTTCTACAGTTGTTGGCGGTGGTGTTTCTGGTACAGGTGCTTCTGTTGTCGTCGTTGTTGTTGTTGTTGTAGTTGTCGGGGCAGCTGTTGTTGTTGTGGTTGTAGTTACGGTTGTTGATGTTGATGAAATAGTTGTTGATGGTGTTTCTGGTTTTGGTGGGATTGTTGATATTAGTACCCAGCCTTCTGTCGGCCATTTTTCTGGAATTTATAATAAAGACGTTAATAATTTTACAACATAATAAAATTACAGACTATAAATATTTCCATCGATTGATACTCAGGCTTCTTCTCTGTTAAAGGGTGCTCAGTTCATATTGTAAGTTATCATAGGTACCTACTATAATATTCGTTAGTAAGATAACATACATGTACAACAATTTACGACAATGATTCCTAATGACAGAATAACAGAGCACAACAGAATTATGAATGAACAAGAACATAATGTAACTGGATGATGTCATTATTGCTCTAAAAATAATAAAAAATATTCGAACTTCCATAAAAATGTCTGGTAATACGAGACTCATTATTTTTAATAACAAACTGAGCTATATTTTGCGTAGAAAAACGAATTACTTGTAAGTACCTATCTTGTTAAAACTACGGTTACAGAATACTTGATTGCGTAATTTTTCTGACATTTAACTAGAATAGGATACTGAGTATTTACAGAGGGACCGGCGAAACGAGAAAGACGCACTAAAATTATATTGATTAATAGGAAAATGTCAAAAAAGGCTTGTTTTTGATGCAAGTTTACAAGACAAAACTTACAACCAATGTCAAAATTAGCTCTAGAGCAAAGTGCCTCGAAGTCAATGCAAACATTATAAAGAAGTAGACGAAACAGTGTCGTTCCTGGAGGTCTACTCCATAAGCACGAAATCCGTAGTTTCGGCCGTTGTGACGAGCTTTCCTACTTCGTATCCCTTGCGGACATAAGATTAGTTCGGGGCCCGAATGACAACACGATTTGGCAGCTGTCCTTAAACCCGAGGTGTTTATGGAAAAAATCAATTTGACACTTGTTTTGGCGGGTCAACTACATTCGAACGCGCCCATATCTTTGTAACGGACTTGAGAACAGACCCCCTGTGACTTATAGATTCGGTATTCAAACGGATAGTAACAGTAAAAAGGACAATGCCAGAAACTCTATAGAACTTTGCCCCCCCCCCCCCCCCCCATTCAATACAATTATTCATTCACAATTACAATCATGCAATATGCAGCATCATATTGCTTTTGTATTACTGATAACTAAACGTTTTTCCTAATGCCTGTAGAACTTGCGGTTTCAGGAATGTTTGTTTTTTATAGCAAAAAGGAATTTCAGGGGTAGAATTCCATCTACCATTGATTTGTAATTTGCAGGTCCTAAAGATAAACTATTTATAAAGATAAGGTCCTATGTTCATTACAGTTCTTTTCATTAATTTATATTTTCTGTAAATTGCTGGGGCAGGATCTGGCATTGTCTTTTTAAAAAGATTTATCGGACATACAAACCTAAATCTAGGTACAACCTAACCAGATTAAGATATTAATCCTACAGTTTAAATACAAACCTCTCCACAAATCGTCACTTTGTCCCAAAAACACGAGACATTTTGACAATTCTCACGAGAATCGTGACTCGTCGAGCTACCAGCTAGATAAGTGGAACACCACAGTCACGGCAATGGCTTCGTGATCGATGCTTGATCGGGTACCGTTCCTTGATGCTTGGAACAGTGCCAACAAATAGAAAGAGTTAAGTCAGTGTTAATGTTAAGAACTGGCGCCAGTTGGACGCGTTGAAAAATAGAAAGAGGCGGCTGGGTCAGACTGGATGCGGAAGTCTGAGGACCGGGTGATGTGATGCTGCTTAAGCTGCATTCGCGATTTCATATCATCATCTGCCTAGCCTTTTCCCAACTATGTTGGGGTCGGCTTCCAGTCTAACCGGATGCAGCTGAATATCAGTATTTTACATGGAGCGACTGCCTATCTGACCTCCACAACCCAGTTACTGGGTAATACGATACCCCTTGGTAAGACTGGTTGTCAGACTTTCGGACTACTGACGACCCGTAACGACTGTCGAAGATGCATTCGCGATTTATTTGCCAAAAATGTAAACAAATATGAATTCATGGAAAAATAACTTTTTCCTACAAAATAAAGTTCAGTTTACGCTACAACTTCAAACATTTTTATAACTTTTTCAATAGTGCTAGTCACTCTGAACTCAAGTTAATTCTCATTGATATAAAGTTGATATTTGTTTAACTTGAAATAGGGTAGAGGTGTGCAGCACTGCGTACTTTTACTATACATAATTAGCCTATAATGTTCGCACTGCTGAGACATAAGCCTCTTATCTGTAAGAGCGAGTGGGCCGTAATCCACCACGCGGGCACAGTAGGTACGGGTTGGTAGATGTCACATGTCTTTGAATTTTTGGTCCTAGGATATGGGCAGTGCACGCGATACGCAACTTGGGAGAATCACTATGTCCAGCTGTTGAATTATTTGAACTTAAGATAGGGATTTTCAGTGTGCCTGAGAAGTTTTTTATAAGCTTTTCAGTGAAGTTTTCTATCGAAAAGAAGTAACTAACAGTGTTTAATACGTATCTATCTAAATAAAATTGGAGTGTCAGTTTGTAATATCAAAATCACAACTTTTTACTAAATGCATATGAGAATATATAGGTACGGTACTTATAACAAAGTATAAGTACACGGTATTTATAACAAAAAAAAATAAAATAAAAAAAATTGTCTGTCTTCCGTTTGTTCCGGCTAATCATTGAAACGGCTGGCCTTTTTTTGACGGGACTTTCACTAGCCGATAGCTGATGTTATAAGGAGTAACCAAGCTACTTTTATTTTAGAAAAATAATTCGGATACCGCGTAAAAAAAACTCATGAAATCCAATTTGTTTTTGCCATGCACGCGAACGAAGTCGCGGGCACAATTAGTCCCAAATAAGTTGACCAATTACAAAGTATACATGTGAGTCAAACTTTAAAGAATCTCACTACAGAGATAATATATGTTATTTGTAACATTTCTAAGAAGCAGTAGGAGTCGACAGTTCGCCAATGACGAATGATTTCTTCGAAATTAAGGTGCTAATGGATGACCGGTCATAACAACTATAGAGGATTCATCATAACATATTGGCAAGATATTTTAGCTGATAAAAACTTAAAAGTGACACATGTCACGAAGAAAAAAATAAGCTCCTAATTTAGATGTATAGATGTATACATGACAAGGACATCGATTAAAAAACTGAAATCGATTCTGTAGTCAATTATGAACAAACTATTTTCAGGTTTTGCGCATTTACCGTTACACATTGTATAATTATGTATGTAATAAAAATTTTATTGATGATTATATTTTTAATAAATTACTTACCCGATTCTGCAGTGTTAGTATTGGGTCTCTCCCGAGAAAAATATGGCTTGAATGACATTCTTCGAAAATGACGTTTTGCGAAAGTGACATTGTGTGTAAGTAAATGACGTTTTGAAAACATGACGTTATGCGAAAATGACGTTTTGCAAAGGCGATCAAATCACGATGACATATTGCGAAAGTGAAGTTCTGCGTCAAGACTAAGTACGAAAGTGAAGTTCTGCGACAAGACTAAGTACTAAATTCATGGTTACAGTTTGCGCATCGATGTCCATGTAAAAGGTTACATCATCATCATCATTGTCAAGGTGTATGCATGAGAGTTGAAAAGAATTAAAAACATTAATTGAGACAACTGGATAGATTACTCAAAGATAGAGTTTCGTGGAATAGTTATAAGCAAGAAAAAAAACTGATGTTAAGGCTACAGATTACTGGGTATTTACTGAAATGCAATAGAACAATTACAGACTTAGCTCCTTGACGAGTGAAGTGATTGATCGACAGTCTGACAGACACGCACAGCTTGTTCTGAAGATAGGAGCACGAAAGAAATATGAGAGAGGTCCCTTAGATGCTGTAGATGTACTTGATTGGGAACGGATTTAAATGCTATACGAAAATCAATTGCTAAGTTTAGCTACATGCATCAAAAGTTGTTTGGTTCGTCTTACCAAGGGGTATCGTACCAGGGTAGTAACTGGGTTGTGGAGGTCAGATAGGCAGTCGCTCCGTGTAAAATACTGGTATTCAGCTGCATCCTGTTAGACTGGAAGCCGACCCCAATACAGTTGGGAAAAGGCAGGCAGATGATGACTGAAAGTTGTTTGGCTGTTTGCTATTAACGGAAATACATACTTTTATACTTTTCAAATAGGTACGCCTCTGCCTGACCCTTGGGCCTTGGGGAATCACAAGCGATATGTATATGAGGTCTGTTACAAATTATTATATGTTAAACATATACTAGAGCTTATGAAAATTATTTTACATAAAAAAAACAACCCACTTCCAAAAAAGACACAACAAAGTTAAAAATAACTTTAATTTCGAAATTCGGTGTTAGGTTCGCATTTTCGTTGTTTGCCATCGTCTTCCGATATTAAAGTTATTTTTCACTTTGTAGTGTCTTTTTTGGAAGTCGGTTGTTTTTTTTTTTTTTGTAAAATAATTTTATTTTTCACTTTTATGTCAGGAAGTCATTATAACAGCATCAATCTAAACTAATTGGCAAAAATACTTATTATTGAAGCTAACTCAAAAACTACCAAAGCAAAGTTAATAAAATTTATATGGGACCACCCCTGAGAATTTTTGAAATCGATTTACAATTGCAGTCAGTTAAAAAAGACAGCATAGGAAAAGTAAGAAATTCAATTATTAGTGTTGTAGGCCTTGTAGACTTTAGATCTGTAGACAATTTTTTGTTTTATCAAGTACCTGGTACTTGTTGACAAGCTAACGCTGTCCTCCCATATCTACAGTAATTTGAAAACATTGTAAAAGGCAATTATTAAAAGAGTAACCGCGGAGTTTCTTGCCGGCTCTTCTCTAGCCTCTGACGTATCACATAACTGCCCATTTCTTGATTAAACATAGTTTCCATCAGATTAAACAGAAGCAGATGATAAGAAAAACATCGAAATACCTCAATCATAAATCAACGTCCCCCATTTCCCACAATGCTGAGAACTGCGATATAAAGAAAAGAAAGTGAGCCCTGTATCTAAAGTGAGACAATGCAATGAGTTTGACCTCAGTACGCTCGTGTACAACCTAGATACGTGAGGAGTGTCCTAAGTGAGGCGACACTGGTAGGAATGAATTGAGGGGGCGATGACCTGGATCATTATAGACCACGGTAGTGTGTAGAACATAAAACCACGGATGTATTTCCTGAAGGATGTCCTATCAGACTATGAGAGTGAAGGAACAGAATATACCTGTGTTTGCGCACACACTTGTGTCCCGACTGACTGCCCCGTTGGTCTCTTGTTCACAAGCGCAACTGCTGAGCGTGGGATCCTGGATTTGATTCCCGGGTCGTGCAAAGTGTTATTGCGTTTTTACATTAGGAATTTTTTAGTTATTTGCCCGGAATTTGGAAGTTGGTGGTGTGATACCTACATGCCTCGGAAAGCAGGTTAAGCCGTTGGTCTTTCGCCTGATCTCTCTCCGGTCATGTCGGATAGTCTTCCCATCGGACTATGAGAGTTAGGGAAGAGGGGTGCACCTGTGTTTGCGCACACACGTGTGCACTACAATATCTACCGCGCCGAAGGTTGGTCTCCGCTGAGATTGGTCGCCATGTCCGAAATTCGGTCTGGAGGACTTTTATTACTGTGCACTAAAATAACTAGCCTCCGCTGAGATTGGCCGGTAGTACCGAAATGTGGTCAGGAGCACCTTCCTGAAGGGGCGTGCATTGCATATAAGCAGTGCCTACCTCGATAAATCACCATATAAGCCTGTTGATTACATTTTAGTGTGTGTGTCCCACAATTAAGAAACTCACTAAATTATCTTAGGCGGGTAAGAAAATAATTTGAAAAATAGATACTTTTGTTTTATATTTCTGATTAGTGACCGCGTCTGCGTAAACTAGACCCGGGCTAATGCCTGCCTACCTATTCTGAAAATCAATGCACGCCACTGGGCAGAAGCAAATAGTGCACCCATATTTCACCAGCGGTCGTAAAAGTCTATAGGTGATCACAAATCTGCGACTATTTCAAGAGTCAGCAACCTAATTGCGTAACACACTATTACTCTCAATTTGAATAATTTTGAAGCATATTGCTAATCCATTGCTCCATATGTTCGAAAAATGTGTCTGCTCAACAACGTAAATAACGCAATGAATGTTGTTGAACTGTCAAAATGAAACCGATTGCTACTGATAGTGTGTTACGCAATTACCTTGCTGGCTGCCACTGAGAGTCTTCTCACGGAAGAGCCAGTAGGTAACACTTTGCCCGAACCGAACAAAGAGAGAGCCAAGAGTACGTGTGCCTAATAGTCTAACGAGGTAATCAAACAAAAACAAACTGCTATAAACATCAATCTTCTAAGACTGAATTGGCACAGTACTCAGCAATTAGCTTCTAATGTACAGGTCAACGGTGAGCAGTAAATTACGGTAGTAGAAGCAAGGAACAAATAATTATTTGTTTTATGTGTCTTACTGATCGTTGTTCCGGGTCTGGATAATTATTTCAACACTTGCAAGGAAAAACATCGTAACTAATTTTTAGTAAATTTTCAGAGAGAGTTTAACGCGCTCTCTATACATTTACTTTTGGCCATTCCCTCGTTGCCTCATATTTTCAAGGTTTATTTATTTATTTATTGACACACCAACGACTTATTCACTAAATCATTACATACATACTAATATTATAAATGTGAAAGTGTGTGTGTGTCTGTTTGTTTGTCCGTCTTTCACGCCAAAACGGAGCGAGGAATTGACGTGATTTTTTAAGTGGATATAGTTGAAGGGATGGAGAATGATATAGGCTAATTTTTTTTAACCGTGTTACCCCGAATTTAACGCGAGCGAAGCCGCGGGCAAAAGCTAGTTAAATATATTGTATTTCAACAGCTTGGCTGGTTGGCATTACGACTTAACCTTTCGGTTAAGTCGTAATGCCAACCAGCCAAGCTAAAAAAATCTCTCAGGTTTCCCTGAGAGATTTTTTTTAAAAATCTTTGACGCGCTCTCCACTAAAAATGAGTTACGATGTTTTTATTTGCAGGTGTCGATTTGTGAATTGGAGACTGTGTCTGTAAGCTCAGCTACGATACTGATAAAAACAGAAGTGAAATTGGTTATCAAACATGTGATGCGGAGGAACAACAAATATGTCACGAGGATAGTTTTTAATAAGTATTGATTAAATAAGACGAGAAATGGGAGACAAATCAAATTTAACACTGCTTTTGTGAAAGACGAATATGCTAGAAAAGAGTCACTATTGAGATGAAGGCTATGTACGGAAGAAAAACACGTAGGTACTGCACTGAACCCTAGTTGAAATAAGGCCAGAAGGATGACGATGACCGTTTTGAAGATCATCAAAACATTAGCAAAAAGATTGGTATCTACTTCTAAACTTAACTAACTAACAAAATACACTCACAAATTACTTTCAAACGCAAAACTTACCACTACTACACTAGGTATAGGGATAGTATAGAACTGCCTTAGTTAGAACTTTGTACGGAAGTAGAACCATACAGTTTGAGGGAGCGCAGCTTTATATTAGGCTACTTATAGAAATAAGAGACTCCTCATCAATGAACATTTTTAAAAATAGATTAAAGTTGTATTTGGCCAATCAACAATAATAAACGACTACCACTGTATGTACGATAGATCGAACGACAAAAACTATGTTTATTATAATAATATTTTATTTAAGTGAACTGTGTATATTCTTTTTTGAGAAATCAAACTTCTTTAAACCGAACTTGTATGCAAAATAGTAAATAACACTTGTAAATATACTCTTGCATTTGTTATTGACATAACCGGTAAATGACTAGTTTAAAGTACCTACTGTAAATAATGTCAATTGTGTCAATATGGCAGAACAAATATTTATTTGAAACAAATAGGAGCTAAGGTGACTTTAAGTTTAAAACTGTTAACGGTGAAAAATAAACATACAAAGTTACAACCCTCAGGTCCTCGGATTTTATTTTTTTTATGGAAAACAGAAACAAACTTGATGTCCATTATCAATTAAATAATAAAAGATTTATTTTCTGTAAGTAGGTTTGTACAAACACTTTTACACGTCAATATTATTATTATTTTTTTTTTAAACTAGATGAGGTCGACGTTTTCTATCTGACTATTCTGAGAAGAAAGGCCGAACCAAATTCAGAGGTCACAGTCTCTTTTAAAGTACAGACAAAAACTTGATCAGTAGGCCAATTCTGCTAATTTAAAACGTTCAAAATCTAGTCGCAGTCTCATCTCGGCGACAAACAAATCGATGCCTCCCACGTAAGTTGTTGTAAGCCACAAAATTGCGATTTTGTGTTTTTAACGTAAAAGTGTCTAATTTTATGTATATTATCCTGTGCCAAAAAAATAAAACCAAAAAACTATAATTATTGGGTAGTTTTGAGACGCATAATGTTGTAAGTTCCGAACTATTCCGGCGCAGATTACAGTATTATTATTTACAATGGTTTACGGCGGGCGGTGTGCCGGGAAGAGAGCGCGCACGCACCGCGTATGTATCACATAAAACAGACTACGCTGGAATTTGCTGTCGGTTGCATGTTACTCGAGATTTTTCGGCGTGTATTTAATATTTTGCGTAATAATACTATCACTTAAATATTTTCTTATTGTACTTACTACACTGACGTAATGTGGTATAGATTACATACAACAATATACGTTGCTAAATTTAAAAGTATTTCATGCTAAGTAATACATACACCATTTTACTTCGGAATTAGTTATACAAAACTAAATATTAAGATGACTTACAATGATTTACGTGGCCATATTAACTGTTTTCTGGTTAATAACGAATACATACAACAATCTACGTCAATAATCACTGGTAATGTGTATGTTGTAAGTAATATTTGCTTATTCCAGATGTAATCAAACTTACATAATAATAATTTACTACGAGGGGTGTTTTAAGGATGTTTATGAGATATCCTTTTCTACTGAAATTGTATCCACATCTAAGTTAATCGCAATAATTACACTGTTTCAGAGACTACTTTGCCAGTAAATTTTAACAAATTTGAAATCTTGGAAGCGGCTAGTAAATAGGTGATGACTTTTTCGGAACGAATTTAGACACTGATACTACAGATAACTTTCTTGAAACTGCTCACCCATCTTCTGACTGTAGCATTAACGACTTGGATTACGACTGTGATAACCATTTTTGTGCATATTAGATAGAAAAAGAAAATGTACCCCTATGGGTACATTTTCTTTTTCTACACACGCAGGAAACACGCAGGTGGTGGCTGGTCCATTCCTCAAGCTAATAGTCCTCTATCTGTTATTTCTAATAATACTCGTAGTCCACGTGTAAGAAAAGAAAAAAGTAATGTAAGAGGAAGACATGTAAAAGACTGGATAGATGTGAAAAGAAAGACTTTGAGGAACTGGGAAAAAGAATACGTTTCTAGAAAAAGAGTAGTAAAAGCCAATAGAAAAATGGAACCTCCGTGACACTGCCGCATGCAATGTTTTGATAAATTAAAGGAGGAAGAGAGGAAGATTATTTTTGAAAGTTTTTGGAAATTAGGAGACAGGGACAAGGACTACCGTAGAACTGTTCAGTAGAACTAGTGGGAACAAACCATGTTTAAATGTGGCTAATTTAGTTACAAGGAAGGTTAAACGTCGAATGTATACTGTACACATTTTCTTGAAAAATAACACACACCACACAAACAGAGGGTGATAGTGTCCATGCGCTTATAGAGCGATCTTCAAATAATAAACTTATTTATGCACCATTGGAGCGGTTTAGCTTGATCAGATGGACAAAACAAGACGGTAAAGGTACACATATTAACTCGAAAAGGGATCGTAACCGTATCGCCTTTCGCCTCGCCGTCAAACAGGCGTCAACCTTACATAAGCACGTAACCAAAGCGGATCAGCAGCTCCGATACGTCGAGTTGGCTACGACTAGGGGACGCGGACACCGCGCTTGCGGCTCGCGGTTCGTGATTTTGTCTCGAGGCGAGGCGATTACGTTACGATTCCTATTAGTGTCTGTTACTGAATGGCTCGAGTTGATACGGAGACAATCCCTTTTCGAGTTGATATGTGTGCTAAGTCCTATAGTTGTATAACGTAATAGAAATGAAGCATACATAGTTTTTAAACTTTAAGGAACTATTAGTCAGTCGTAACTGGGCAAAAAACTTTTAATGAGGACATAGTCCAATGGACAAAAATAAAAGAGCTGCAAGTTTGTTGTGGTGATCCTTTTAAAATTGAATATCGGTGTGATTTGTCGAACCGTAACATGATGACTATTGCTATTAACACTAATACGCGAAGGGTATAAATAAATCAGTACCCCCTCACGTTCATAACCTTATTTCCATACCAAGAGCGAAATTCCACGACATAATATCTCTGTGTAACAGTGGGCTAATCCCAGCTGCATATCATGATTACTTTAAAAGTTTGTATGTCGAAGAGACAACTCAGAATAAACAATTATTTTAAGATTTTTAATATCAATTATTTATGTTTAGTTTCAGATTAAATCTAATAATTATGTCGATTAAAGTACGTTATTTATTAAAAATAGAATTTAAATTCAAGAATTCATTACGTTTTAAGTTTATGGTTTAGTCTTTTTTTAATGTTTGAAATTTATTTCATCTGTAAGATTTTATGTTTTCTAAAGTTTATTTTTGACAACAAGGTTTTAGTTAAATAAATTATTTTTCAGATTATTTGTAACTAACTATTTACACTAGATACTAAATGCCTAGTAACGTATGCACAAAACTGTTTTATAGGTATATGCGAGTATAACAAGTTGATGTAAGGACAATTTAACGAAATTTTGCGGAAAAAAGGTTACATTTTTATTTTATAAAATCTAATAATGCTACACATACCAGACTCTTTTTTTTTCATTGACGTAGTACATTGTTGTAAGTAGTTTATACAACTAAATGCGGCTCTTGTGTTCCAGTGTAAAATAATGTAAGTGACAAATGCAACAACTTGCAAAGGGCATATACCGCAGTAAAGTGTTGTAACAGCAAAATCTCTGAAACCTTTGGTATTTTTAAATAATATAATACAGTAAACTTTAAAGTATTACTAACTATATTCACATACTGAATTTTATAAAAAAATATTGAAAAGTGCAGTTTTTATTGCCAATAGTATCTTTGAAACGCTCTCCTGTAAAATTGCAGTTTATGGGTTACAACAACTTACGTGGGAGGCATCGAAATGTCAAAAACTTGTCAAAATGTAGGGGAATTTGAAGTATTTTTGACAGATTGAGACCGAGATCTGAGGGGCAATTCTCGTAATATTTAAGAACGTTCACAGTCTGATCTCAGTCTCAATCTGTCAAAAATACTTAAAATTTCCCAACATTTTGACAAGTTTTTGACATTTGTTTGTCGCCGAGATGAGACTGCGACTAGATTTTTAACGTTTTAAATTAGCAGAATTGGCCTACAGACTGTGAACGTTCTTAAAAATTACGAGAATTGCCCCTCAGGTCATGTGAAGATCATGTAGATGATAATTATGGTCTTTTGATTCCTTACTTTGATTTTTACTTGTTCTCTTTTTTACGAGTCATCAGAAGCCCGAACGTCTGACAACCAGTCTTACCAAGAAGTATCGTATTGCCCAGTAACTGGGTTGTTGTGGTCAGATAGGGAGTCGCTCCATGTAAAATACTGTTACTCAGCTGCGTCCGGTTAGACTGGAAGCCGACCCCAACATAGTTGTATTCTAGATACCAAGCTATATCTCTACCCCAACACAATCGTCTTTACAGTTCTACGGAGAAAATCTACCAAAACAAACAGAAGTCACTTTCGCATTTAGAAGTGTATATATTCCGTTCGACGCAAATAACAAATATCTAACCAAACGAGCTAAACCACATGCACGACCAAACAAACGAAATTCGCATCAATTCGTGTCATTCAGTATAATGCCCATAGAGTCAATGAACTTGTTTACCAAACGCGTAGGTAGGTGACAATCTGACAAGTGACAAAAACATAGGTGGCTAAAACGAAATGCGGTATTTTTGTGACGTCACACAAATGAGTAATGTAATAACATAAATAATTATGTACGTCTGTGGATGGGTGACCATCTCTACATAGCAAGACCCCACCGTGCCTCTGAAAGCACGTTAAGCCGTTGGTCCCAGCTGCCATTCGTAGATCTTTCAAAGTCGTCAGAAGCACGAAAGTCTGACAACCAGTCTTACCAAGAGGGGTATCCTATTACCCAATAAGTGTGTTGTGGAAGGTCAGTTAGGCAGTCGCTCCATGTAAAATACTGGTATACAGCTGCATCCGGTTAGACTGGAAACCGACCCCAACATAGTTGGGAAAGGCTAGGCAGATGATGATATTATGTGTTAAGCTCTTTCATAGAGTACTTGGAAGGACATATTAAATGCCCAAAACTGATAAAGAGAAATAGAACACACAGAATCGCGAGTTGCTCTAATTTAGAAGTCCCAAGATGAGATGAGACGCATATAAAATAGGGTCAAGAGTTTTAGGTTCACTTTGAGATTGAGATGGTAACACGAATTATATATAAATCATCAAACTGTTAATGATCCACTGCACGCCAAAGCCCTCTTCTGAATTTAATTTTGGTGAGATTATTTTCTGTTTGCGGTAGTGCGCATTGTAACACGCGCAAAATATTGTGCTTATGGGTGAATGCAACGGTACAGCAGTGCTATTCGGTAAAAATCTCACTGTGAAAACTAAGCTGTCATTCCACCTTGAGATGTTAGGGATCGCCCCTATTGATAGCTCACTTCACGCTCACTTCACCTAAGTTATCACGGTGAGATTTTTACAGAATCGATCGGCAGGGGTCGTGGGGTTATTTAAGGTTGTGTTATAACATTAAAACCTTGTTTTCGTAAAAAAAAAGTTAGAAAAATGTAGGAATTTCGACCTTCAACATCTCTGTAACAAAAACGTTCCCAGATAACGACCAGTACAGAAATAATATTATAATTACGAGGACTACAAGCGAATTGGCTTCGTTAAGTGTGTTTTTATACCCTTTATAATTACTAAGGTTAGAAAAATGAAATGGATGAAATGTTTAAAGTCCAAAAATTGCAAAGACCGTCATAGCAAGAAACCAAAAAATACGAAGAAGCAACTCATCAATTACGTAGACATAACAGAATAGTTTGACAACAATCTTTCGGTTTGCATAACGGATATCAAAAATAAGCCAAGGAGAAGAAAAGTAAAAAAGTCATCAAGTTTGAATTGATATTTGACTAGTCAAACCATTATCCGATGCTCAAGTATTGGATGAGTCAAATCATGATACAGTGGGCAGCAGGAAATCGCGGAGTAAGCGTATCGAAAAGTCGGAATTTAAAAAATTTAAAATATTCGTTTAACATAACATTACGCCTGTAATCCGAAAGAGTTAGCCATATGTTTACCTATTATATAGGGTTTATTTTCAAAAACCAGCCAAATTTAAGGATGTGGTACAGACCATCAAACTGAACAACTTTCTCCATGGGACCAATATAGTAATCGCGAAAAATTTATCAACTGTCCCATAGATAACTTCAATATCTACTCGACCTAAACGTATGGGACGGCTGAATTTTTATTAAATCTTAAATATGGCTGGTCCTTATAGACTAACCCTGTGTAGTTCCATGTAATAGGGGCGAGCCTATTGCCATCAACCGGGCAGTGGGCACAAATCCATGCTCTGGTCTACTATTGTATACTTCGAATGGAAAAAGCCAATAACACTTTGCCCGTCCCGGGAATCGAACCCAGGAGCAACAGGCTCAACAGTGGCGCTTGCGAATACTAGACCAACGAGGTAGTCACATAATATTTTATTAGTTCTTGGGTTGGTATTATAGTGCTTGTCGCAAAAAAATTAGGTTTACTCCACGCGTTCATACTAGGCCCACAAGTCTCTCTCTCTCAGTAAGTAAGCAATTTCTTACAAATTGACATTCACTTAATGAATTTGACCTAAGATAAGAAAATCAGAATTGTATAATTAGTAGATTTATAGATAGTGTCCATCACTAGTTAAATATGCTATAGGCGTAACAAGATTTAATTTACAAGTTCAAACTTTTTTGTGTGAAAATTTAAACATTATTTTTTTGGTACGACATTGATATGTAATGCTGATGGTTTCTTTGTTGAAAAAAAAAACAAGTTACTGTAATGAATATCTACTTGTTATGTAGTTAGAAAGATAGATACAACTATGGTTAGACCTGCTGTCTTGTAAGGCAATTGCATGCAGCTGAAATTAGAATGCTAAGAGGGATATGTGGTGTTACACGAATGGATAGAACAAAAAATGAGTACATAAGAGGAAGTTTGAAAGTGGCATCGGTAACTGAAAAGTTGTATGGGAATCGGTTGTCAGACCTCAAATAAATTGGGATAAGGTCATGAGAATGATGATGATGATGATGAAATAGTTAGAAAGGTTACTAAAATAACCGATCGCGACAGAGTAAACATGGGCAAAAACTGCAACAAATGGAGAAGATTGGAAGGGGAACAAAAACGGAAGTCTAACTAGCAATAGCACATTCCACAAAATCTTATTAAAATCTCTATTGTAACGATATAACGCTAAAGGAACATTGCTAATTCATCAAGACCCTAGATCTGCTAACTACTTCAATACGAATTGTAAGAAAGTAAAAACTCACCGTCAGATTCTGTAATCTTCTCTGGTTCTTTCGTAGCAATCTCTTCAGGAGTCGTCAAAGTTTCAACTTTAGTTGATTCAGTGGACACCGAAGCAACTAACGGAGATGTAAGCGCTTCCGTCTCAGTAACCAACTGCTCTGCTTCCGTCGTTGAAACAACCTCAGTTGCTTCAGTAGCTTGTACTGTTGTTTCTTTCACTGCTTCTGTGACAGTTGTTTCAATAGTTGCTTCGGATATAGTTGTTTTATCAGTTGGTTTCTCCGTCTCAGTTGCAGGTGAAACTTCAGTGCTTTTCTCAACTTCAGACGTTACAGGGTCCGTTGGTTCAATCACTTTTTCTGTTACAGTGGTAACAACAGTTGTTGGTGGCGGTGGTGGTTCTGTTGTTGTAGTAGTTGTAGTTGTTGTTGTTGATGAAGTCGAAGTTGTTGTTGTTGCTTCAGCTGTCGTTGATGAGGCTACCGTAGAGTTGATGTATGTGATAGAAACTGATGATGGACGAGTGAATATAGGTTTTGAGCTTGTTGACTGAGGTAGTATAGTTATGTTAAGTCTAGGGGGAATAGGTAAAGGCTTTTTCGTTGCAGGAGGTCGTTTATTTGTCGGCCTGTATGGTGGTTTTCTTGTAGAACTGTATACTGGCTTTACCGGCCTCGGTTTATAAGTAGATAATGTGTATTGAGGTCTTGTATGGTTATAAGGCTTTTGTGATGAAGGCCTGAAGGTTGGCCTTGACGGCTTACGAGTAGGTTTTGGTTTCAAAGTTGTGACTTTCGTAACATCCTCCTTTTCAGGTTTCTCAGTAACTAAACTATTCTCACCAGAAACTGTTTGGAATGTTGATAGTCTCATAGGCAATTCAGTGATCGGTGCTTCAGTGATTTTACTTTCAGCCTTCATTGTAGTTTCTACAATAGCTGATGTAGTGAACTTAACCTCATCGTTCACAATTTTATTATCGATCGTCGATTGTTCTTCAGATTTCGTTTCTAAATCCATAGCTTCAGTTCTATCTAGAACCGTCTCAGATTTTTCTGTTACTGTAGTTTCAACTTTTTCTGTCGTTGTGGTCTTTTTCGTAGGGAATACATCCGGAATTTTACTAACTGTCGTTTGAACTTTATCCTCAATCTGTGGATGTACGAAATTCGCGCTGTCTATTGAATTATCTTCTATAGTGTTGCCTATTATTTGTGGTAGGATTGTTTTGTCGGGGATCTGGCAACAGGATCCGAAGTAAAATCTGTCTATACACGTCCCGAGGTGGGAGCCGTTGGCTTTGAGGCAATCTATGGCGAACATACACAGGCCTTCCTGTCCTGTTCTTCTTGATATGCAGGGCAAGTGTCTTATATTCCTAGCTAGTGGCACTGGACCTGGAAAGAGAGAAAGAAATAGGTTAGCATTTTTTCATAATACATGTTAATTAAAAATTAGGTGCCTGAAATTTATAGAGATTGAAGTAGGATTTATATTGCTACAAACGAAGCAACGTAACGTAAACAAAAATAAATTCAGCTAGTTGTTGTGTAATGGTGGGTTAACGAAGATACTGTTCAAATATACGTACGTAATACAACATGAAATGTAACACAACAAAAAGGCGAATTTGTTTTAACGAATGCTATATTCCATGATACGTTTAACCAATTTGTAACCGGCATTATAAACATATTTTTAACCAATTTGTTTGCTTAGTTGACAGTATTGCTCAGAAAGTTAATTGAGCAACGGACTTCCATCAACTGATGCAATGTGATTTTTTTTTTGTGGATGGTAAATCATCAAATGACCCCTCCCGCTCAGGTGGAGCAGGATCCCTGTCAGACTCTTACTGACTAAAACCCACCCGTGTTCCTTCCTTAGCCCTTTATGTTCCGGGGTAGCGGTAACCCTTTCAGATAATCCCGCTGCCCTAATGCAATGTGATGATGTTGAAATTATTAAATTCCAGCCTTTACTATTGTTATTATTATGTGTGATCACCTATTTCTGAGATTGCTGGTAAACCTATAATTGGCGACTGTGTAAGTCCGAGGCTATTGTGATCTACTTCAGATATAGTAGACACTAGCGGACCGCCCCGGCTTCGCAAGGGTGTTATAGGTATTTAACAAAAAAATATATGTATAAATTTTAACTCTTGGCAGACTTTCCATGCTTAGAACACTCGACCAAGTCTGCTTTTGGCAAAACAAAGAATCAAAATCATTCATTTGGGAGCTATGATGACGCAAATACCCACAAATAGATACACACAGACACAGATCCACACGTCAAACTTTTAACACCCATCTTTTTGTGATAGTATATTATAAAGATAATTTAGATAAGGATTAATACTAAGGTACGAATAATGTGCCCTAGTTTGCACCGGCTTTACTATTGTAAATTTTAACATGAAAAAGTAGTTATTGTGCCAAAACTGTAATAGTACACATACATATGGTATTGCAGACTTTTTTGTAGATATTGATGTCCTCTATAAAACTGTAGTACATCACTTTGCTCTATTGTCAATAGTTTCCGCAGCGTACGCGATATAAGGATTTTTTTTCACACCTTAGGTTACATTATCGAAGTTTTCATACGGATCCCTAACTTTTTTGAAAATATTCTATCACCTATGGTCATCAGGAATAATGTAGAATTCTAATGGTAAAGAATTTTTCAAATCGGTCCAGTAGTTTCAGAGCCTATTCAATTCAAACAAGCAAACAAATCTTTCCTCTTTATAATATTAATGTAGATAGAGGCTAATTGGTGTATCATAATAAATAAAAGAAATGTTTGAACACCTGTAAAAAACAACATACGTTATTTTGTTATTCTATAGGTGTTTCAAGCTTCTGTAAAGTAAAGTGGTCAAAACTCTATATTATACAAATGCTTGTACTCGTATAGTGGGGCTCGAGCAATGCTCTCATCAAGTTCACTCATTTTTTACTTGTATTAATATGAATCACAGGCTGCGTAGGTATGTGTACATAAGATTAATTATAGTTGTACATCCTAAATTATTGAACCGATTTCAACAACTGATTTGAACCTGGATATCACCTGAGGGGTAATTCTCGTAAATTTTAAGAACGTTCACAGTCTGATCTCAGTCTCAATCTGTCAAAAATACTTAAAATTTCCCTACATTTTGACAAGTTTTTGACATTTGTTTGTCGCCGAGATGAGACTGCGACTAGATTTTGAACGTTTTAAATTACGAGAATTGGCTTACTGATCTGCACCCTAATTCACACACTATCAATGAACCTGAAGCATTATAAAGGATATTGCTAATCCATTGCTTCATATGTTCGAAAAATTGTCTGCTTAACAACGTAAATAACGCAATGAATGTTATTGAAATGTTAAAATGAAAGCCATTGCTACTGATAGTTTAAAGGAATTACCCCGGTGGATCACTTGATCTGAGGGGCAATTCTCGTAATTATCAGAACGTTCACATTCAGATCTCAGTCTCAATCTGTCAAAAATGCCCCTAATTTCCCTACATTTTTACAAGTTGTTGACATTTGTTTGTCGCTGAGACTGCGACTAGATTTTGAACATTTTAAATAACGAGAATTGGCCTGACATTTCATCCCAATGGGTTGATTTAACTAGGTACTATACTTTTTTCCCATGGTATTCTGGCCAACGCATTCGGCCGATTTTTCCACTACTGTTCCTACTCCATGTAATGTGGGCCGCAGACCAGAGGCCAGTTTCCCCCTAACCCTCTGTTTTTATCCAGAAATCGTCATTCGCCGTGTGATATTAAAGTAAATTCAATAATAGGTTTCAGGTAGTTTTCCCATATTTAGGTTTACCCCTACGAGCTTCAGATATGAAATATACGAGTATAATAATACCTATTATAAAGAGGTAACATTTGTAACGTAGGGTTAATCTTCGGAAATACTGATCCAATTCCGAAAATTCTTTAACTAATGGAAAGCTACAGTATTGCCAAGTGTCATAGTACCTAATATAAATTTTATGTTACGCGGACGAAATCGCGAGCAGAAGCTAGTAAGTATTACATAAAAAGCGAAATTTTTCATATTCCTCTTCGTTTTTATGTGCTAATAAACAGATTCACCATTAATTTAGTAAATCGTGTCTATTATTCTACATGCCTTCAACATTTGTTGTCTGTCAATGACAAAAGAGTACTTATCACATTAAGTTTTTATTGCGATAAAAACTTAATGTGATAAGTACTCTTTTGTTTTTAGTGTTCATTTTAGAGGTCGTCTTTATAGTAGAAAAGGACGATTTTAAATTAGCCACGATCTTTTATTTTTCCATGAATTTATCGTAATAATTTAGTACATTATCGAAATAACCTTAAAAATTACACTCCTCTTAATGTGCTCAGAGCCTGGGCGGGTCTAAAAAGTATCACCCCATCTATTCATCCAACCTCAAAAAAAATCCTTCTGTATTATAGGTACAGTCGCCAGCACATCAAGCTACCAGAAACTGTCAAATTTTCCCAGTCAACTTTGAACCTAATGCTTTAACGATAAAGTTGAAAATCTATTAAAGAAATTTGACAGATTGCAGTAGCTTGATGTGCTGGCGTCTGTACATACAACCTAACGTAGGTTGGAGGTCCCTACAGAAAGATTTTTCGGGATCTTTCCGGTCTATTTCTATGGCATTTTGAAGGGTAATGGGATAAGCAATTAATAGGTAGGTAAGTATAAAGCTGGCTTCAGGATTGGATTGGCATGTCTAAAATCAAAATCAAAATATTTTACTTCACATAAACCTACATGGGCACTTATAAAAAGTCAGAAGCTAGGTGCAGGTTTCATATATAGAAGAGCGGGCAAGAAACTCCACAGTCTGATGGTTTCGGCTTCAGTAAAAAATAGGAAATTATGAATATATACAGGAACGGTCCTCCTACGACGTGACGGTTTCAAACAAAGATCATTTCGGAACTCAATATTCATAAGAAACTTGATGGAAAAAAATATTACATTATTTCTGTCGATCGACGCCTTCAGCGACATCTACACTCAGTTATAGGTAGTTAATACCTATCGAGGTCTAATGCTAATCAACTTATTAATAACACAGTTAAACGATAGATGGCACGCTTGTTAAAAAATAGACAACGCTTGCTCGAATCTAAGTTTTAGGAGGCAGAAAAAGGGCAGCGGGATTGTTCGAAAGGGTTACCGCTGCCCCGGAACACAAAGGGCTAAGGAAGGAACACCTTTAGTCAGTAAGAGTCTGACACTCCCTTCTGCTCCACCCAGGAGGTAAATTTATGATTTCCCATCCACAAAAAAAAAGGAGGCAGAAATACGGCAGTTACTGTGTGTGGCCCAACTTGGGATAAACTTAATTAGGCAGGTCTTGGCTACCGCTGTTCTGTTGCCTCTTACTGACTTTTTTTTTTGGAATGGCTTGCAGTCTTGCCTCTGAATATCATTAGGCATTATTTATATTTAGGCACACTTAACATATTCGCTACTGCTACATGAACAGCTCAACTACAGTACGGCCGATTTATCTTGGCGAGTCTGAACTTCGCGCAGAAGGCTGCGCAGTAAGATTTTTTTGGAACCAAATGGTGACATCATGAGGCGAGTGTGAGTAAGAGAACATGCGCAAAAGTTCTTAGTGTCTATAATAATAATAATAATACCCCATCGTCGTATCTCTACGTTGACGTCGTGGTGGGGCTTGCGAGCTCCGAACTCTAGGCCTGTGCCCGAAGAGTTTACTTTGCCGGAACAGGTCTAAGGTGAGGAGCCAGACCAAGAGAGATACAGAAACCCGCAGGGCAGCACGTGGCGAGCTGTTGGGCAGTAGCGACCCCACGGACCCTATCTCCCGGGAGTAGTCTTGTTCCTCACCTCTGGCTTGCCTTAATTGGCTGGCTGGAGTGAACACTGATGAGGAACAGAGCTCCCACCTCATTCTTGCCTTTATTGGCCGGCTTGAGTGGAGATTCGCAAGAGCAAACGTGCTCGGGGGAAGGAAGTATTCCAGTAAGTGCTCGTAGGGATCTTGACCATCTTCCGGGCTCTGGGATTGTTCTGAAAGCCGTGGAATACCTCTCCACTCCTCAAGCACCTCAGGACATGTTGCCCCCTTGTCACTACGTCACTATGTGCTAGCGACAGTTTCCGGGGCCCCATTATTGAGTGTGCAAGTCACCCCCTGCCATTTTATCCGTGTATATATAAAACATTGATCAGGCAGGGGCCATAGTTCTTCCATAGTTCTTGGTAACCAATCCACTTTAACCTCAAAAACCCGTAGTACAACTTTTTATTTTTCCAATACTGCAATAGTCCTACACCAACCGAGGGTTATCCTTGGGTGCACTTTCATAGTGCATATAGGGATAATCGTCGGTTAGTGCCACATTTCATTAAAATTTTCTAAGGGGCCTCTGCGAGTTGGCTTCGGCCCCTCGTACGCCTTCCAAAGGACCGGGACCCCATGGTCCTGAGATATATAAAATAAAACAATAATAATAATAAATATTTATTCCTTAAAAGGGTATTTGTAGTAAGTACATATTACAGTAAATTAATTAAGCGTAGAACTTATACTAACAAATATTAGCAGGGGTGAACTACTGTTCTCCTAGCTAGGTAGCTGAGCAACCTGTATTAAGGAGAAACAGTTTGCCTCCCCAAATAAAGGTCATAAAAAATAGTAAAAATTATTATAAATTGAGCATAGTGCTACGTGGTGTCTCCCAAAACAAGTCGTTAGTTAACTTACGAGCACACACATTCGCAACGTTTTCTGAAGGAATAACTCTGTTTAAAATTCATACTTTAGATGGTTACAGGTTCGGAAGATAAAAAAATAATAATAATAAAAAGAATTAAGTAATGGTAAAAATCAGTTTGTTTTGAGAAGGACGTGATTGAGTATGAGTGAGTGTTTGATTTCTGTGTCTATGTTCAAACTTGCCAAGATATTTCGGCCGTAATGTACACAAAGTTAAAAACGCTAACAGACTTTGGCTTCTTAGCATAAGCATAATAATCAGTAACTGACGGCAACTGCCCCGTTGGTCTCGTGGTCGCAAACGCGCCTGCTGAGCGTTCGGGAAAAGTTTTATTGAGTTTTTCCATTAGGAATTTCTTAGTAACAGCCCGCAGTTTGGAAGTTGGCGGTGTAATACCCCCGTGCCTCGGAAAGCACGTTAAGCCGTTGGTCCTGCACCTGATCTCTCTCCGGTCGTGTCGGATTGCCGTCCTATCGGACTATGAGAGTGAGGGAAGAGGGAGTCCACCTGTGTCTGCGCGCACACTTGTGCACTATAATATCTCCTGCGTCAGGTACGCAGGAGATACTACTACTGCTAATCTCAGTTGAGATTGGCCACCGTGATCGCAATCGGTCGGGGATTATTATAATAATCAGCCTATAATGTTCCCACTGCTGGGACACAGGCCTCCTCTCTGTGAGAGGAAGTGGGCCATAATCTACTATGCGGGCAATGCTGATTGGTGGATGTCACACACTGATAGACTAAATACCCTTTCTTGTATATTAATGATGTCACATATCTTCGAATTTTGAGAGCAGTGGCGATGAAATTAAATACACAAAGTAACTCGTAAGTCGAGGCCGATACCACAGCTGCTGCCATCTGTTTGATTGCAAAAACTACCATAGTGATGGTGATGACGTTCCTTTTATGACCATTTTTATAATTATCATATCACAATATTCTAAATATATGTTGTTGACAACATTTCCAAAATCACATCACACATTGTGGACACCTATCCATGAGAGGAGGAGATTGCTACCCATCCTCTTTAGATAATTCTGCTTACATAAGCCATTTACGACACCCACCCACCGTTAAAATACCACTGCCTCATTTATTTCTGGGAACAACACGGTATACAAGGTGTCCCTGGAAGTATGGATCAAATCGAACAGGCGTGGGCAAGGTCATTTCCAAACTTTTTGATCCTGAGAATGATTGATGATTGAGAATTATTTTACGGTTCAAAAGTTTTGATAAATATTTTTAAATCGCTTCGCATAGTGCTCAAAGAAAAAAAATAAAAAAAAAAACTATCAGGGCTGTCTAAAAACTTAAATTGACAGTTCCTGGTAGTTTTTTTTAAATGATTTTGTTCTTTGGGCACTATGCAAAGTGATTGAAAATAACAAAAGTTGGTCATAACTTTTGAACCGTAAAAAAAATTCACCAACATTCTCAGGATCAAAAAGTTTGGAAATGACTTTGCCCACGCCCCTATTTGAATTGATCTATACTTCCAGGGACACCCTGTATAAACACAGTATAATTATACGGTTAACAAAACGTCTTCTCAAAGCAGGTTTTAGTTCCTAACATGTATACAAAACATTTGAGAGGTGTCGGTCTGTCGGTTGTCGGCAACTCGGCACTGACCATTGAGCCTTCTAACGGGTTATAGCTAACTGCAGCGTTGACCGACAGGTTAACTCCGAAAACAAGTTTATTGATATGGTAACGTAGTGGAAGTGAATGGGAGTAGTGCAAGTGAGTTTGGTCATTGGAATGGCACGTGAAATATATTTTGATAAAGCTGTTAGGTGTAAAAAGCCTTGTAAATATGTAAGTAATTAATAAAAAAAATTGTTCTTCCAATAGGATTATCGCAAAATTAATTTTGGTTTTCTATGTTTATCTATAGGTACCTACATATCGACGGTTGAAAGGCTAATTGATCTAAGCGACATTTTGTAAAACTTGCAGTAGGACAGATTAAAGTTTTTTTTTTTTAATTAAAATATTCATAAAAAAAGAACTATGGTTCTTTTTTTATGAATATTTAATCTGTCCTACTGCAAGTTTTACAAAATGTCGCTTAGATCAATTAGACTTTCAACCGTCGATATTATGAAAAAATCAGTTTTCGTGTCTGGCTGTGTGACCGCTTAAATAGTCTAAACTACAAAATTGATTTTAATCATTTGGTTAGAGTATTTATTCCGGAAAGTTTAGACATAGCTCAGAAATCTCGATGTTTTGATATAACGCCATGGCATGCATTCGAAGCAAGGGCGTGTCGCTACCAGATTACTAATAGGTCTATAGCTTCTACACAATATATTTCTCTACTTATTTATTTATGATATGTAAGTAATCTCTAAAGCTCCGGTTATACTTGTCAAATCCAAAGTACCTATTTAAACTACTTATCATACAATTACAACGCAGGTACAGAATTTAAATGTAATGATCACGTAAAACGGAGCCCTCGACACCTAATTTAAATGGAATTACTTTACACACGGAATAACTGAATACCCTGCGGCGCGGCGTGACTGTTTCGTTTAATTGTACTTCCATGAGGCTGAATTAAGTACACACATCAAAAGTGTCTAGGGATCAACATATATTTTTGCAATAACTTTTCTCCTGATTGATATTAATTAAAATTTTCTTTAAGGATTCATCAAATAAAGTGTTTTCGTTTGTCACAGTAACGATAAACCAAGTCACCTTTGCATTAATAAAGAAATTTGCCATTTTCCTAATAAAGGGATTTTTGACATTTGAACCACTAACACAAAAGTTCGAAAAAAAGACTGAAATAACAGTTTTCTCTAAAATTTTATTGGGTAACTTAAACAATTAATAATCCGTGTTTCTACCGCGAACACTAACAACACAAGAACATCGGTTTGGCATACTCAAAATGAGTTCATCCAAATCACGCTGTGGAATGGCCGCCCATGTTCGTTGCAACAACAAAAAAAGGTCTTCTTGCGACTGGATACCCTCCATATTCGGCAGAGCTCTTCTCTGTAGCATATCCCATGCATGCTCAATCGGGTTCAAGTCTGGCGACTGAGCAGGCCAGGGCAGGACATTGATGTTAGCTGCGGCGAGAGTCTGTCTTACAACTCTTGCGGTGTGCGGTCGTGCATTATCATGCATTAACTGAAATAAGGGACCGATTTGCACTTGTAGAGGAACGATGACGTCTGATACAATCGTCTCAGCATAAATTTGAGCGTTGAGGTTGCCTCTGATCCAAATCAACTCAGTTCTTCCGCCGATCCAAATACCCGCCCATACCATGATGGTTCCACCACTATAAGGATGGACTTCCTGGCAGGATTTTAATCGCTGTTGGCGTCCAGGGGTTCTCCAGTGTCGTATACGTCTTGTATCCGGTCTCATACCAAAACGAGACTCATCAGAAAAGCACACGAAACGCCATTGTTCTTCTGCCCAATTTCTGTGTTCAAGAGCCCATTGATATCGAATCCTACGATTGTGCATTGCTATAGGTGGTACCCGTAGCGGTCTTCGGGAATGAAGGTTCACTTCATGCAAGCGGTTTCTGACTGTTTGGTCGCTAATTAAGTTCCCTGAAGAGTGATGAAGCCTCACGGCTAACATCATGGCGGTTATTGTTGGAGCTCTTCGAGTTAAGATTTGAATGTATCGGTCTTGTCTCCGTGTGGTGCAGCGATACCGTCCTCCATGGCGCTCAGCCACGGTACCAGTGCTTCGGTAACGTGTCCAAAGTCGACTGATAACACTCTGACTTGTATTCAGAGCTAAAGCCACAGTACGTTGCCGGGAACCAGCTTCTATCATTCCCACGGCTCTGAGCATTTCTTCCCTGCTTAAATCGCCGCTCCATAATAACGTTGGTTTTAATCAGTAGTAGGGAAACAGTAGCACTAATAATGTCTTCAATGCGTTGTGTTTTTATAGGGAAAATATTGACAGCTGATTTTCATCTTTTACTCGAATTTGATTCACAGTTCCTGATTCAAATTATGAAATGCACCAAAAAGGATCCATATAAATTTATAAAATCATAAATTTATTACAAAGCCACATCTCAATCTCAAGAAATCCGCATAAAAATGCTTGATCCCTAGACACTTTTGATGTGTGTATATGGCTACAATTATCTAGCCTCAGAAGGACACCAAATTTCTTACTTGAAATAACAGTTAGGTAGGTACATGGATATCTATACAGTGTGTCAGTTTAAACGATGGACATACTTTAAAGTGAACAACTTTTACTAAGAGACCAACACTGAAATCAAGAAAATAAAACCAGCCGCTCTATACATTTATGTTCGCATAACTAAACAAAATGTAGGGGACATCTGTTTTTTTTTTCTCGATTTCAGTGTCGGTCTCTTAGTAAAAGTTGTTCATTTTCATGGGTACTAAACTCCCATAGAGTATGCCCATCTTTTAACCTGACACTGACACACTGTATACTAATATAATAAAGCTGAAGATTTTGTTTGAACACGCTAATTTCTGGAGCTACTATCGGATGGTACAATATATAATATTATATGATGATCGTGGATTTGAAAAAATCTTTTTGCATTTGTTAGCTCAATTCTTGAGGAAGGCTCTAGGCAATTTAACTCGCGGCTCCTAAGAGCCGAGCAAAATGAAAAAGGAAAGTTGTACGCATTCTCTCGTCTGCTGAACTGCAGGTAATTAAAAAAACCGTCGATACGAAAAACAGAAGAATAAGGCCAAAGTAATGACTTGTAGACCATACCACCGGAAAACGCAGCGGAGGCAGGCCTCCCGCTTGGTGGACCGACGACATCGTGAGAGTCGCGGGCAACCGATGGATGCAGGTGGCAGATCGTCGTTTGGCGTGGTGTTCTAAGGGGGAGGCCTTTGTTCAGCAGTGGACGTCTTCCGGCTGATGATGATGATGATTTGAATGACTTGTAATTCCTATGTGTCATCAATTTCGATTCACTATTAGCAGTTCTTGACTGTTATCCTTTGTTGTGTTGTGCGTGAAAAAAACAGAATACGGTTTTAATCGCTTGGCACGATATCGGTCCATTACAATAGAAAAATCAATTGTGTCTCATTAGCGGTGATTGATCGGATAAAAATATACAAGTTTAATACTCGTATTTTGAATTTTGTCATTCATTTGGTCTAATCGAAATAAATGATGTGATTACACTTGAATTGAATTACTGTAATTCCCCTGCACAGTGACCCCGTCTCTGTTCATATTCACGTCACAGTACAAAGTACCGTTCACAAACCAGTCGCACTTGCACTCCTGACATAGTTATAATTGATAGGTTAACAATATTACTATGATGATATTACTACATCAATGCCATCGTCAGATTTTAAAGGGTTAACTTAAATCGTCGACTATTAGGGGTAAATTATTATCCCTACCATTTAATATTTAAAGGGATTTGTAATTATTGCATCTTTCATATTGTAGACTAGCTTCTCGAAGTCGTCTATTGCCATTAAATATATTCGTTATTACTTAGCAAAAGTGTAGCTTCCTATCGGAGGAAGATTTTTTGTAATCGGTTCAGTATTTCCAGAGATTATTACCTCTACACACAAACAAACAATTTTAACTCTTTATAATAGAAATGTCGCAGATGGATTGTGCTAGTTGCTTTACAAAACCGTTCCGTTATGTAAAACAACTGAATAACGTTTGCTTTCCCAGGATTCAAGGTATCTCCATACCAAATTTCATCAAAATCGGTTCAGCTGTTTCGGATATTAGCCGGAAAATTAATTACCGTACCTATATACTTTCCTAGGAATTCAGTAAAAATCTGTTATTTTGACATTATAAACAGACACCTCAGTTTTATTTATTTGTAGGTATAGATAATAAAATCGAAGTCATTTATTAAAATATCGTTTAGCGAAGTTCATAATCGATCGTGATCGATTTTCTTGTGGGTGTAATAATACCGTTTGAATAATGATTTATTGTAAAAAATTATGAAATGACAGTAGACAAAAGAGAAGTCAAAGTCAAAGTCAAATAATTTATTTCAAATAGGCACTTAAAAGGCACTTTTGAACGTCAAAATTTAAATTAAAAAAATAGAATTGATTCTAGTCGCCCCTTCCAAAATGTAGTTTTCGTGTGGAGAAGAATGGGCAAGAAACTCCACCGTTACTCTTTTAAAATGTTTTACAAGTTTTTGAATACATTAATTACATAATTATATGTGAAGACGATGCATCTAAAATAAAATTTAGTCTACCACAAATGGTAAAAAGAATTGAGAAGATACATTTACCTAATTAATTTCATGGTTAATTATTTGTAGCTATACTTAATAATTTTGTTGTAAATTAATGAAAGAGCCACTTTTATATAAATTAATTATACCAATTAAAAATAATTCGCATAGTTTATTATTAATTGCTTTGAGAATATATTTGACATCTATAAATAATCATATCTATCGCCTTTTTTTTATTGATGATGTTAAATCATCAAATGTCCCCTCCCGCTCTGGGTGGAGCTGAAAGCAGTGTCAGACTCATACTTTCTAAAACCCACCCGTGTTCCTTCCTTAGCCCTTTATGTTCTGGAGTAGCGGTAACCCATTCGGACAATCCCGCTGATAATCTATCGCCTACGGTTAAAATAATAGAACTTTCAGACTTAATTAGTATTTTTGTACTCATCTCATCTGCCTAGCCTTTTCCCAACTTTGGAGCCGAATAGCAGAATAACTATTAAATCATGGTAAAAATTCACGAAAAAAATAATAATGACGATAATTTATTTTCTCATACATTTTGTATGGAACGTCTTTTTTGATGATATATCGAGAACGGATTGACTGATTTCGATTGCGGTAAGAAGTTCGTCGGGTCAGCTGGTTATGAACAAATAAGTATAGTTCGTTATTATAGTATTTATAGTTAAGTGTAGTAGTAATCTTATATGGCTATGCAAAAACTGTGTAACCACAAACATAAGCGACTAATGCTTTCAGCAAGAAGGACGGAAAAACTGAAAAAGACGATCGGGATATATCGGATGCGCAAGGCGGATTACTAGGTGATATCCTGACTTAACATAGGAGAGGTCTAAGTTTAGCCATGGATTGTGAAAGGCTGGGTTCATTGAAGATAACTAAGTATTATTATTTACTAGCGACCCGCCCCGGCTTCGCACGGGTGAAATGCTGATACTAAATACACTACATATAAACCTTCCTCTTAAATCACTCTATCTATATAAAAAAACCGCATCAAAATCCGTTGCTTAGTTTTAAAGATTTAAGCATTCAAAGGGACAGAGAAAGCGACTTTGTTTTATACTGTGTAGTGATTGCCGCGTTTGCTCTCCGTTTATTCGTAAGTTGTTCATCAACGCAATTATAAATGTATGTTTCATAAGTAATGCATGCGTTTAATTTTGATTTAGTTTAAATCAGTGAAATATAGGTTTTTACATAAAAATACATAAGATTAGGTATTGTTTTTTTATGCTCATTTTTATGCGTAATGTTTGACGCAAATAAACGTATTTTCTTTCTTTCTATAAGTGCGCTATGTTTTACCGTGAAGGCGTAGAAAATATTGAAATGAAAACAAAAAATCATAAAAAATAACTGTTAAACTACTAACATACAAAGAAAACATAATTAAACTTACATGAGAAAAGAAAACTGATAACCTGATAAAATTTATAATTAAAAAGAACTTAATAAAAATACAGTCATAAAAATCTCAAAAGCAGTCTTTAAAATTATTTTTAATACATATAGGTATTTAATTTACTAAATATTAATTAATATCATTCATAAAATCTTCTACAGTATAATAAGGATTTTAAAGGATCTTCTTCTTAGCGTGTTGTCGGCAATCTAAATGGACTCGGCCAAGAATTCGGCTACGTGTTTGGACCCATCACTAGCGTCCATCAGTTCCTGTAACGTGCAGCTGACAAGTCACGCCGGATATTATATTAAGTGTCCCATCGTTTGTGGAACATCACCACATTTACACTTCAAGGAGGAGTCGACTATGAATATCTACCTGAACAGGTTTTCCTTGATATGACCAACCTGGACCCTGAGCCTGTTTAAAGACTTCCAGGTTATCCAAGGCTGTTTGTTGTCCATATCAAGTTTAAAAGATGACTGTTCTCTACAATTTATATTACCTAACTATATTACATAACATAGCTCCGTTACTAACCTTAATCAGGAAATATATTCAAATGTTTGTTTAGTAATCGATTGCTCCGAAACAGTTGAACCGATTTCGGTGAAATGCATGATGAATCATAGCTTAGACAGGATACATATGTAATAGAATATCGATCGACCGATCTCGAATTTATAAATTAATAAATTATATGCGTTGTACATTTTAATGAGTTATAGACTAATTTAGTTTATTGGTACAGAAATCTCTCATCTCGAATGTCTTATTAAGCGATGGTTGTTTTGGGTAGATGTGACGCATATTTTTTCCCAAATTATTACTATATTTTTTTTTATTGCTTGTGTTTATTTTTTTATGCGTCATGTTAGCCGCAAATAAACGTATTTTCTTTCTTTCTAGAAATATGAATTAAATTCAAAATCATTTATTTGCAAATATGGGTAAACAATATGCAGATGTTTTACATTCATAATTTATTTATTTATAATTAATTACAACGGCTTGCGCCAATGACAGTAATGAATAGGTAAAACTAATAATTGTGTAAATAGGTAAAATAATAAATAGGTAAAATTAATAATTGTGTATCACAGTCTTGGTATCACCAAATTTTATGCATGCAAAGTACCTACAAGAAAAAAAAAACAAAATAAAATGAAGAATCAGATTAGTAAAATAAATAAGCTTACGAGTTGGGCCATCACGATATGTTAATCATCACGTTGGTCATTGGTGAATGTTTACTAAAGATTATAGATAGAAATGCATATCATTGACCCACTTGATCGAGGTGAAAAACCTCTATACAAAAAAATAAGATTAAGATATTTAGTATTATGCTATTATGTATTTCGACCGTAGCAATTAACATTGTCGGATCTACATTTTTGCGATTATGTAGATCCGACAATGTTAATTGCTACGGTCGATTTATTTAACTGCACCCCGCGGTTTCACCCGCATAAGTGTCGATCCCTGGAGAATATCGGGATAAAAGTATCCTATGCATTGTTCAGAGGGGCAATTCTCGTAATTTTAAGAACGTTCACAGTCTGATCTCAGTCTCAATCTGTCAAAAATGCCTCTAATTTCCCTACATTTTGACAAGTTTTTGACATTTGTTTGTCGCCGAGATGAGATTGCGACTAGATTTTGAAGATTTTAAATTACGAGAATTGGCCTACTGATGTATAGGCTATATAACTGTACCGTAGTTTTTGCGTGAAAGTAACAAACACCCATCTGTCTATCCTTACAAACTTTCGCGTTTATAATATTAGTAGGATATATTAATTTTTTGTATTATATGTATGTGTAAGTAACGTTAATATTTTAGTTTAAGACTTCACATATGAATATTCTTCTCTTCTTATTCTCACACGGTATTGTATACATTTCTTTTTTATTTCTTCTTTCGCAGGAAAGCTGGAAGAAATTTCTTAAGAAATAAGCAGTACCTTTATACTCAGTACCTACTTATATAATTATGTCGTATCTGTATTTGTTTTACTGCATGTACATACATAATAAAATAAATATAAGATAGTATGATCACACATGCCTCGCAGTCCTGCATATATTAAATAAAAGAATTCAAAAGGCATTTTATCTATTTTACCAATGTCCTTGATTGCAGAAAATTATTTTATAGAAGAAACAACATTTACGAAATCACGAGAAAGTGTGCATGCGTCAATCAAACATCGCCAATTCGGCAGATGATCTGGTAGAGAACCGAAATTGTCGACATAGCTCACAGAACAAGTAAGCTGAAGTGGCAATGGGCCGGCCATATTACCCGAAGAACCGATGAATGTTAGAGTAGACGCGTTCTTGAGTCGAGACCGCGAATCGGTAAACGTAAGGTAGGACGGCCTCAGGCTAGGTAGAGCGAGGATATTCGCAGAGTGGCTGGTAGCAGCTGGATGAGAGTTGCCGAGAATTGAGTTGAATGGCGTGCAATTGGTGCCTATATCTAAAAGTAGACTGCTAATGATGATGAATTTCGCGTGGATGTAATAATAATAATAATAGCCTCCCCGACCGATTTCCCGGCGAGAAATTTTACGCAGGAGATATTATAGTGCACAAGTGTGTGCGCAGACACAGGTGTACTCCCTCTTCCCTCACTCTCATATTCCGAAGGGACGGCAATCTGGCACGACCGGAGAGAGATCAGGCGCAGGAACAACGGCTTAACGTGCTTTACGAGGCACGGGGGTATCACACCACTAACTTCCAAACTCCGGGCTGTTACTAAGAAATCCCTAATGGAAAAACTCAATAACACCTTGCCCGACCCGGGAATCGAAGCCAGGACCCCACGCTCAGCAGTCGCGCTAAAGACCATGAGACCAACGGGGCGATAATAATAATAGCACAATAATAAGTAGTAGGATATATAGGATAATTATTAACATCCTTAACAATGCAGTATAATGACTATGAATTAAACAAAATTAGCAACAAATTCATGGACAAACATATTCAAACGATAATAATTGCACATAAATGTTTTGCATACACTCGTAAATAGATACTTAGTATTTGCTATCTTATTGCGATCTAGCATTCATTTTGATTGTTGAATTCAAAATAACCAACTTATGATGGCTTCCTTACTTACCTACTTCCTTCTACGCACCTACTTCATAATATTACTTGATGTTCAAGGTAGGTAATACAGCTCGCAGTTCGGTAAGGACCAGCCTATCGATTGAAGTGAGCTATCAATGGAGGCAATCCCTAACATCAGGGGCCCAAGTCTGCTATTTTTATAAATTCCTCATTCCAACACGATCCCATTGTCATTTTGCTAAAAGTTCGTAATCTGCTAAATTCATAATGGTCGATCATTGGTCGGTCAATGACCTGAGATAAACTACTAAATTTCATTCTAGATTTCATTTAATATATATTTTTACATATTACGTATTAGTGTTTGCAATCTGAAGTAGTAAGAATCTCGTAAATAGCAATAAACATTACATTTATTCATTTGTCATTATGTACGAGATTACCATTTTATGCCGTTTCTTTCAATGGAGTGTCAGTGGTTGACCATTGGAAAGTCATAATGACGCCATTATATTAGTAGATTACCAAACTTGTCAAAATTAACAATTATGAAATCAATGATAGACCATTCTGACACTATTGTAATAGCAGACTTGAGGCCCAGGTGTAATGACAGCTCATTTCACCTTAGTTTTCACGGCGAGATTTTTACAGAATAGCACTACAGGCCCGGGTCGACGGCGCGTTGTGTTCCACGCGCGCCTCAAAGAGATGTCAGCACTAACTGACGGGGTCCGCTAGGGCCGATGCCTGCCAGGGTCGCGGGTTGTTGGATAGAGATACCGTGGTCCCTGGCACAGGCAACGAAGGAACACGGGTGGGTTTTAGTCAGTAAAAGTCTGACACGCCCTCCCACTCCGCCCAGAGCGGGAGAAGATATTTGATAATTTCCCACCCAAAAAAAAGGTAGGTACACAACAAATAATTTGCATTTTCAAAATGAAAATAGTTTTTTGAACTGATGGAAGAAAAGCAATCTGTTAGTACGAGAGCCCACGACCAAAACGATGTCGCATCGGTTTTACGGCCAAAACCGTATAAAATCGTTGGGTTTCCATGATTCGTGACTCGACTCGGTGGGCAGTACTGCACCTTAATTGCGTAACACACAATCTGAATCATTCTCATCCTGGTGGAAAGCTATGGATGAGGCCTATGATGGAACGAATAACCCAGAAGAGGCTTATTCACTCTTGCTTTGAAGATTGACGGGTTATACGTGAAAGGGAGCACAGATAATACACGTAACCATTTCTGCTGTTGGATAAAAACAAAAGAGAAAGGGGATCAGATCGGAATGAAAAAGTTTATAGTGTATAAGACACGAGTTTAAAACAGAAGAAGATCTATCGGGGGATCCAGGGGGGGTGGGGTGGAGAGGGGGGGGTCAGGGGATCAAAACTCGAAAAAAATACGCAGACGATTTTATCACAACATGTCCGATATTAAAAAGTTTCGGAACAACGTTTGCAAAACAAGATTAAAATTAACTTGAGAATATTTTTTTTATATTAATTTTTTTTTTTTTTGTTAACCTATGCTAACCCAGTGCAAAGGTCTCTCCCATACTTTTAAAATTTTTCATAATTATCTTGTGCCTTCTCCAGCCAATCAGTCATAACCAAGTATTAAAATCTTTACACGATGTTTAAAAAAAAAAAACAGAAGTAAATTGAATTATAACGTCACTGTCAACAATATACCTACCACTGCATCGCCTGGGTTTTCCCATACAGCATCCGTTTAAAACGAAAAGAAAGTGGTGAATCAGGCATCCAGCGAGACAGGCACGTCTTGTTAGTGGACAGTTAGAACACGTGAACACGCGGTCATTAAAAACACATTTAAGTTAAGGTGTGATTATACTGGTCACATTTTTTCTTTTTGTTATAATCGATGATTAAAAGAGATGGATGCCTAAAATGAGCACAACATTATGCTGAGCGATTGTTGTTTTGCGTTTACCGCAAATAAACGTAGTTTGTTTCTTCTTCATTCTTTTAATGGCAATTGGCTATGTCACTGCAATGCGGAATGCTGAGATGAAAGAAGAAAACAGTTGATTGGAGAAGTCTTTCCGATTTATTTATTGATCCATTTATTTCAGGCATCATATAAATACATACAATACAATATTAAAATACTATAAATACATACAACATTATAATTACACTAAAATACAAACGCACACGAAGTGTCTACGTCGTGTTTCGCTGACTGATGTCATGTAGCCGGCCACGAAATCGACGGTACACAACACCCTTCGGCCAAAAGTTTGAAAAAACTTTCAGAGGCTTTGAAAATGGCTACGCTTTACTAATATAGATAGATGCAATCGATGTCATCACCCTTTTTCTGAAAACTTGATCCAATCTTTGATCAGTAATGTTCATATTACAGAACCTTATTCTTTTTTTTTTATTGTTGAATGGGCCAGCTTTTGAACTCGATCACGCCTGATGGAAAGGGATGGATGAGGTAGACCTCAAACCAAGAAGATTAGACCTGTTAACTCTTGCTTTGAAAATGGACTCAAAATTCAAACATTAGATACTTAATACTCGTTGATTGAAACTCATTTTATTGTTTGACAGGAGTTTTAAGTAATGCAAATGGATAGATAATTAAGGAGTTCCTTCCCATTCTTGTAAATAAGAATCTACGCTTCGGACTGGAAGCCTTAACTTTCTAACTGATCAAACAAACCTAAATCTACTACCAAATGTCATAGTAAGCTATTTTGATGGTTTAGCAGAAATACAACAGCCAAAAAAATCAATTAACAGCTGGTTGAATGGGGAAGTGTGCAGAGAGAAGTAGCTTGATGCCCGAACATCCGAAAAGGGTCTTTTCTTCCGAAAAAAACTGCGCACTTTTCACGGTAAGGAACCCACAGACACACCCAGCATAATTAAATCTCTATGAACTAAAACCCGACCCTATTTTCCAAGTAATTAACCCTTATATCACTTAAGCCTGTCAACCGCAAGCCAACCAAGACAAGTTTTTCATTAATATCACATAGTTTATCGCTCTCTAGAAAGCTAGGCTTCCTACTGAACGATAGGAATAACAGTAAAAACGTAGGTATATACCTAATAATTGCAGGCTTCGTACAAACTATAAATAAGAAACAGGTTGTATGCGGATGTAGGGACTGGATTCGCTCATATGGCTGCAGGCGTTAGGAAAAGTAGGTGCGGTCCTTTTCTAATTGTTACTTGGTTCCATAATGTTTTTACCCGACTACGGAGGGTATTATGATTTTAACCAGTATGTACGTATGTATGTTCATCTGTTCCCTTATAACTTCAAAAGTACTTATAATAATTTGACAAATGAAGTATCGTTAGAAGCGTCTTGATCAATATGGCGCCCTCTAGGGGACATAAAATATGGAAGTTAAAATTTAAAATATTTTGGGATGGTACCTTGCTTGGTATCAAATGAAAGGGCTTAATTAGCACATTTCAAAAATATAATTATTTCTTAAATAAGTCCCAAAATAATTAAATCTATACTAATATTATAAAGAGGAAAAGTTTGTATGTATGTTTGTAACGAATTGGCTCAAAAAGTACTGGACCGATTTTAAAAATTCTTTCACCATTTGAATGCTACATTATCACTGATTATTATAGGCTATTTTTTTTTTTCCACCCGTGCAAAGCCGGGATGGACCGCTAGTAAAAAATCAGTTTAAAAACTAAAACCCGACTACTGAAAAGGATGAAACAAGAAAGTACCTTCCCGTGGTCGCATGCCGCTGTACTAACATACTTATATGCTATGGTAGCATGCGACCACAGGAAGGTACTTTTTTATTTTTGTCAAAGAAATGGCGGAGATTTACCCTTGAATCAGTGAACAAAAATAGTTGGCAAAAATATGTTGCTGAATCACGTGTTAACTTATATACATTACTAGCGGCCCGTCCCGGCTTCGCACGGGTGGACGTTTATTTTTTAAACATTTTATTTTTTTCTGGCAATTAAAAAAGCCTACATTAATCAGTAATAATGTAGCATTCAAATGGTGAAAGAATTTTTAAAATCGGTCTAGTACTTTTTGAGCCAATTCGTTACAAGCATACATACAAATCTTTCCTCTTTATAATATTAGTATAGATTGGTTATAGTTGTTTTGTTGAATCAATCATAACAGCTGTTAAGAAAGTTGACGGCATAGAATATTCTTTATTATATACACCATAAATATTACAGTTAAAATGTAGAAATTTTACAAGAGGCAAGAGCAAGAGGTGACAGCAGAATTAATGAAATACGTGATCAGGCTTCTAGATGCAAAAGGAGTCTAGAAGAATCAAGAATGGTTGGCTTTAGGAAATGCTATCTCCAAGAATACACCTATAATCCTTGAAAGAATACCTACTAAGGCAGTTGCATAAAGGGCACGCATATTTTGTTGCCATGTGTGTGTGTGTGGCAATAACAGCCGCACAGGTCGATCGATCAGGTTAAGCTACGCTTGCCGCGGTTGGTCTGTGGATGGGTGACCATCTTTACATACCGAGGACCCCTCCGTGCCTCGGAAAGCACGTTAAGCCGTTGGCACCGGCTGTCATTCATGGATCTTTGACAGTCGTTACGAGTAGTCAGAAGCCCGAAGGTCTGACAACCAGTCTTACCAAGGGGTATCGTATTACCCAGTAACTGGTTTGTGGAGGTCAGATAGGCAGTCGCTCCATGTAAAATACTGGTATTCAGCTGTATCCAGTTAGACTGGAAGCCGACCCCAACATAGTTGGGAAAAGGCTAGGCAGATGATGTGTGTGTGTGTGTTACTTGGAGTGGTTCAAATGCAGACTCCAGCCGATTACTGATAATATCCCGATGAAAAAATAAAACAAATCACTTTGCCAGATCTAGTAATGGAACCTTGCACTCTACGGTCAGTATTTGCACTTACAAAACTTGGATATACATAAATAAGTCAGCCAATTAATAAAACTAACAAAATCCTACTTCCATAAATCATAATAAATTAAAAACTTGTTGTGTGGAACCGCCTTAACACCCAAATAACGCAAGGCAAGTAAAAAAAACTGAGTCACAGATATAATATCCTCCGGTCATTGGCCTACATTCAATACATATTCACGATTACTTTGAGTTGAGAGCTGTCGACTGTATTTTCTTGTTAGTTATTAATTAATAAAATATTTGTGTTATGAAATTATGGATATGGGTTTTCCAAATTGGGTATTTAGTTTCTAATGCAGTTAGTGTCTAAACACACTATGCCGAAGTTACGCGACCGAAGTTCAGCACAAGTTACACCTGCAATGCTATTTTAATTACTGACGACACGCGACGCGACGACACGCGACGTAATTTCGGCATAGTGATGCCGAAATTACGTCGCGTTATAGCGTACAGCCTAACTTCGGTCGGGCGTAAGTTCAGCGGCAACTTATTCTGTGAGCACACATTATATGCGACCGAAGTTCGGTTCGATTGCCGACGAAGATCCGGGGGCGGGGAGCAGCGGGAAATTGCGGAACTGAATTTCTGCCGCGTAAGTTCGCCACTTATGGTGTGTCATATCAGCCGAATACGTCGGAACATAAAATCAGCCGCCGAACTTCGGTCGCGTAACTTCGGCATAGTGTGTTTAGACTCTTAGGACATTGTTGTTGCTACACTGGTAAAAGACTACTAAACATAATGATACATACTTTTTATGGGTAGTTTCTATGGGCATACAATCCCGTAGCTTGTGCAAAGGATTGTGTGCTCATAGAAACTAGCTATGGGAAAAAAATCACAAAGTAAGAAGATATTGTCAAAAAAATGCTCAACAGGGTGGGATTCGGGCTGGGGTATTTCTTAGCTCCTATTTGCTAAAAAACAAACTAAGATTCATTCTTTCGAGATGGTATGAGTTATAAACTGATGCCTCCAAAAAATTTGGGAGTTAGAAAAGCTGGTCTAAATCGCAAGGTGCGCTGAAGACATTTAGCTATCGGCACTGACTGTACAGGTCAACTCAATCACTCAATCTGTGTGGTTCTTTCCTCAAAAGACCACTTTAGACACCAATCTACATGGTCTTCACAAGATCTGATCTTTCAGACTAATATACTGTCCTTGATCTGTTTGTTTTTGCTGTAAGTCTCCCATGTTATTTAAATAAATAAATAAATTATGCCTGGACTTTAAAAGAGACGGTGACCTCTGAGTTTATTTCGGCCTTTCTTCTCAGAGTAGTCAGATGGGAAACGCCGACCTCGTCTAGTTTTTAAAGTATGATTGACGTGTAAAAGTGTTTGTACAAACCTACTTACAGAAATAAAATCATTTATCAAACCATTTAGCATTATTCTCATTATGCTCTTCTATACTTTACTTTGATCAAAAACCTGATTTGGCAATATCCTATTGTGATTATTAGTGGTTGCTATCATTTAGGTGTGTATTTCCAGCATGGGATGTTCACACAATGATATAATACCTTCTTATAAAGGCTTTGTTTGTAGAACATAATCTGCCTAGCCCTTCCCAACTATGTTGGGGTCGGTTTCCAGTCTAACCGAATGCATCTGAATAGACGGAGCGACTGCCTATCTGACCTCCACAAGCCAGTTACTAAGTTGCCCTTGGTAAGATTGGCTGTCAGACTTTCGGTTTGTAGAACACGGAACATCACTCGCTAAGTATCTCGTTCCGAGGAAGTACTTGCTAAGTAAAGCAAGTTAGAAGATAATCTAACTACTGATAATATCATACTGCGCAAACCGGCCTCCGGACCCGATAGTGAGCACTGAGCAGTCGCTCTACTTAAAACCAGACTCTCATATAATGGGTGCAAGAACTTGTTATGTGTTATTGGAAAACATGACCGGTTTCTTTACGCAAATCTGGCCTATCTGCAGGATGGAGAGACAAAGGTACTGCAAGGTGCTACAATTAGTGTTCGTGGTAGTAAAGTAAATCTAAATGTTATAAGAAGGTCAAATAATGTAGCAGACGTGACTCACACAATTAAAAAACTGAAGTGGGAGTGGGCAGGTCATGTCATTAGGAGTAAAAACGAAATATGGGCCAGAGAATTGACAGAATAGTATCCCAGAGAAGGAAAGAGGGAAAGAAAGAAAGAAAGAAAAAGTATATATTGCGACTCGTACAGGAGGATCACAAATAAACTAAACACAGTCTAAATTCAACTATGACTATTCAAGACTATTTCAAATATGGGAAGATGACCTGAAAACTACTGCTTGATGGACATGCAGGAGAAAAACTCGCAATCGTGAGCGTATAGAAAAGTCTGGGGCGGCCTATATAGCAAAGCAATCTGGAGATTTCGGATGTCTAAACTCTTTATATTGTTAAACCAGTTTGTAAGATGGCTAATAAGGGCTATTTGAATTTGAATTTGAGTGTTCGTGGACTGCGTGAAAGATGATATGGCTGGATAGGGTAGCTATTGAGATGAGGACTAATAGAGAAGTTTGGAAGAAACACATGTTGCACCGACCCCAAATAAATTGAGATAAGAGCAAGATAATGATAATGATTATAACTTTTCGTATTTGGAAAAAGATCTCAAGGTTTTGAAGCTTTGCCTTCTGCCACAGAGGTCCAAAAATGTAAATAAAGATGAATAAAAGGGTCGTTTTTCAGATGGTAGTAAGTGCAAGAATAAAAAAGATTGTTACCCAGGTAAACCTAGATTGCAATCCTACAATAGTGGGGGGAGGGGGTCTTGTAAAGTTATGACGTTCCTTACGTCAAGTTTTTTTTCTATGTAATACACTTTACGTGGTCTTATTTCCTCCACCACGTAAACGTTATCCGTCACATTGATCATTTGCTATCGTAAGTTTCCACAGTGCGTCGATTCTATAAAATTCAGACAACAACTCGCATCTCACGTCGCTATTCACACTCACTTCGCATAAGGTTCAAAATGACCTTGATTTTGCATTCTATAGGCATCACCTAGTCACTTGCGAAGTGAAGTGAGCTCCGAATTCTTACGTCATCTCATACTTTATCTGTCAAAATCTCACGGTCAATCTAGTTCAACTCGCTGACACGCTCGCAAGGGTAGCGCTAGTGTAAATTCGAATTATCAACCGAGTTTTTAGAATGCCAATCAAGAAACTCACAGCGGATACAGATACGAAGTTTAGAATGAGGTCTTACAGAATCACACTGCTGTAGTCGATACTAAAAATAGATCTATTCTTCAATACCGGTTTAGGTATTATAAAGTGGGTCCCATGTCCAGTTCTAGAGACAAATTCCCAAACGCTAATTAATTGATAAACCTTTTCACTTTGACTTTGTCTGGACCCTCACTAAATGAAATTTGACTTACAAACACACACTCGCAACTGACAGTAAGATAGGTAGGTCATCGTCCATCAGCCGACATTCCTAGTAATTAACAAGTGGCATTTAAAGCCAGGTTCTCCTGCGTTACTATTGTATTACGTTTATTTGTAAAAACCATTGTAAACAGTTGGGATATAGTAAAGGCTCTCTCCCCCTCCGGCGCGTTACTATCGGTCGATAAAATCGGATGCGATAATGCTATATCTGTTTTCAGTACATTTTGTATTAGGACGGCTACACACTACTGCGATAATAACGACGCAATAGAAGTAGGACGCTAGTCTTCCTCGTTCCTGCGATATTACGATATGAGTTCTTAGAACATTTTATTTATTTTATTATTTACTAGTGACCCGCCCCGGCTTCGCACGGGTGCAATGCTGATACTAAATACACTACATATAAACCTTCCTCTTCAATCACTCTATCAAAAAAACCGCATCAAAATCCGTTGCGTAGTTTTAAAGATTTAAGCATTCAAAGGGACAGAGAAAGCGACTTTGTTTTATACTATGTAGTGATGTACACACAGTAAAACACATAGGGATATGACATAGTTATAATTTGAGTACAAAGGTACTGCTTATTTCTTAAGAAATTACTTCCAGCAGACCTGCGAAAGGAGAAGTAAAAAAAGAAATGTAGACAATAGTAATATGATTGTATTAGGACGCATACTATCTTACACACACCTGCGTTAATATCGTAGTAACGCGTAGCGTTGGTTACACTCACACGCTAGAAATATCGGACGATAAAAACGCAGCTGTGTTCAAGGAATCAGATCGCGTTATCGTAAAAATGCATCCGATATTATCGACCGATAATAACGCACTTGTGCACCTTAATTATTACATTGTTTACAGATGTAAATACACAATAGGTACCAACTTGTTGTAAAATTAAAGCCTTGGACAAGTTTGAAACAGGTTTGAATATACCTTTGTTGTTGATTAAATTTTATTTACTTATCTATAATATTAATCAACTAATTACTTACTGCAATGAGAATTAATCTATCAATTTAAACAAGCACCGTCCTAAGTAACTGAATTACAATTCACCTAAAGTTATATCGATTTTCCTCATCATGAAAATCGATATAACTTTAGGTGAATTGTAATTCAGTTACTTAGGACGGTGCTTGTTTAAATTGATAGATGATTTATTTTCTGTAAGTAGGTTTGTACAAACACTTTTACACATCAATCTTATTTTTTTTTAAACTAGATGTGGTCGGTATTTCCTATCTGATTATTCTGAGAAGAAAGGCCGAAACAAACTCAGAGGTCACAGTCTCTTTTATAGTCCAGACAAAATCTTGGTCAGATCATGTGAAGACCATGTAGATTGGTGTCTGAAATTGTCTTTTGAGGAAAGAATCACACAGCTACAGCTTTTGTAGCCGAACAAAAATATGCTATTGGTACTTACGATTCCGCTTATTCTACTTCCTTATAAATGTGAAAGTTTAGATGTTTGTTACTTCATCATCATTTCAGCCCGGAATCACCCACTGCTAGGTATAGGAATCCCCTTTCGTCTGCCATACTTCCCGGTTCTGTGCGTCTCTCACCCAGGTGTTTCCCGCGACTGACTCATTTGTTAATTAATCACGCAAAAGCGGCTGAACGGTATTTGATACACACAGATAGTTTACAAACGACAGTCTACAAGGCCTACAAGGTTCTCACAATCACAAAATATCTAAACTCTATCTGAAAGATAAATAAAATAATAAAAACCTGTCTATACTAGATGACATTATTGCCATTACAACTGTAACAAATCTGAATTTATACCTAACCTGTCCACAAAAGCCACAGAATTAGAATTGTAACGCCCCGTATCCGTTTTTAAACCAATCTTTATTAACATGTTGCTGAGTTGCCATGTCGCTGGCAACACTGTGTGTTGCAGAGTTGATCATGGCATGTTGACAAGTTTTCGCTCGACGAGCGACAACATCAAAGGGGCAATTCTCGTACCTAATTTTAAGAACGTTCACAGTCTGATCTCGTTCTCAATCTGTCAAAAATACCTCTAATTTCCCTAAATTTTGTCAACTTTTTGACATTTGTTTGTCGCCGAGATGAGACGGCGACAAAATTTTGAACGTTTTCAATTACGAGAATTGGCTTTCAGTATCAACAATTGTTGACGTGTTCGCCACGAGTCTAATAACATGGCGGTAGTTTGCAATACATTAGATACAGAGAACACAACAACACCACTTCCTCGGGCAACATTTTGACGCAGACTGGCGTGTGTACAAGACATTATTGAATATAAACTTTGTTTCTAGCCACTTTATCGTTGCTCATCAATAATGTTGATCAAATATTGCTCATAAAAAGTTTGCCATGAATACGGGGCTTATAGTAAATAATGGTATAATTTATAATGTCAAATAATGAGAAGATTATGTAAAAGAAGGGCGCAAAGAAATTTTAAAAAAATAACATTGTAATTTGGGGGCAGCTAATAGACATTTACATAGTCATCGTTAGAATTATTGCCATTGCCTTGTCTTTAACTTAGTCTTAAATCTAACAATTAACTTCAATTGATTCGTTAATAAAAATCGCCATTCCTAATCGATTCGAATGCCGATTATTTCGGAAAGCGAGCCTACGCGGATGACACACTGTCAACGACCTAGTTGCTGCTCCTGGTCGCAAGGAAGTGAAAGTCTGGTCGCTGGTCACTGCCAACGTCGCGACCGAAATGAGGATAATGGCCCTGATTCTTTTGAGATTTGAGATATCTGACTTACACTTGCTTTTTATTGTGTAGGTATACATGGTAAAATTGAAAACATGCGACAAGCCGAAATGGGAGAATGTACTCATCATTATGAACAACTTTTACTAAGGGAACAAAACTGTAATCGCGAAAAAAAATCAGCTGTTCCCTACATTTTGACGAGTTATACGAACATAAATGTAGGGAACAGATGATTTTTTTTTTCGCGATTTCAGGTTTGGTTCCATAGTAAAAGTTGTTCATAATGATGAGTACAATCTCCCATTTCGATTTGTCACATGTTTTCAATTTCACCCTGTTTATAACAAGGCATTTTCCGTAAGTTGTATCCTGTTTGCTAAATAAGATTGAATTTTCAAGATACGACACCTCACATCACACACTCTGCGTCAAATTAAATTAGCTAGCGAAACTCCGCAGAAGTGATAAGTAATTTATAAAAATAAAGAAATTAACATTTCCAGCGGTCATTAACCCCTAAAAATATCTACATCGAATCTTTTTATTCTTATTTTATTTTGTTTAGATATCGATACCCATCACGTCAGCAGAGTTTCGCTAGCTAATTTAATTTGCCCGTATACTAATATACTAAATAAGTTTTGCTCGTAGCTGCGTCCGGGTCGAGGTCTGATTGTCCAGTGGGAACGTACTATCGGGATAAAAAATATCCTTTGTCCTAACGTAGGTCACGGGCCTAACTATATGCCAAATTTCATATAAATCCGTTCAGCCGTTTGCGAGTGATTGAGTAACAAACATCAAAAATTAAACATATAAAATTTCACATTTATAATAGGTATTAGTAGGATACTCTCGGAAAGGGTTTTTCAAAAGTCCACCTAAATAATAATATGTGTAACGGAAGGATGAAGCTTCAACGCTACCATAATCAATACAAGGCAGCTGATGCGAACGGCAGGGCAAGGTGTTAGTTTACAGTTGGTAACAACATGCCAACAAGGCATATGACACAACTACAAAATAACATAACACTTCACTTTTCTTCTGATATCTAGGCGGTCTATTCTGTAAAAATCGCACTGTGGAATTTTTTGTGAGGTGAACTGTCATCCCACCTGACGCTATAGTTCAAACTCACTTCACATAAGTTTTCACATAATAGTATAACCGGTCAATTCTGTAATAAAAACTCACTGTGAAAACTTTTTGATAGTAAGATTTGATAAAATATTTGTCTTTCTTTTTATTCTTTGTGCAGCTTACTAAAAAATAGCTAACGCAGAAAAAGTAAATACCTGAGAATATTACATATAATGTACAATACTTTCATTCATGAACGCTTCTGAAATTAATCGACACCAAATCTGCCATTCTTCTAGTGAAGTAAACTGTCATTCCACCTGATGCTAAGGATTGACACTATTGACAGCTCACTTCACCATAAGTTTACACGGTGAGGTATTTACAGAATAGATCAGAAGACCAATACTCGTAATTTAAAACGTTCAACATCTAGTCGCAGTCTCATCACGGCGACAAAAAAATTTAAAAAACTTGTCAAAATGTAGGGAAATTTGAGGTATTTTTGACAGATTGAGACTGAGATCAGACTGTGAACGTTCTTAAAAATTACGAGAATTGCCCCTTAGATTGTGAACGTTCTTTTATAAAATTACGAGAATTGCCCCTCAGCTGTTGTCATAGAGTGTACGATAACTTCATTATCAGTACATAAACATGATTTCAACTTTCGTTCATTTTAATCAAAGTCAAATTCCTAAGCCGCATTAGGCTTTGCTTTATAGCTATCGGATGTGCCGATTATATATGTATTCATTATTATTTGAGTAGGCCAAGGACGAAATTACTAGGTCACCCAATGACTTTCTTGGGTCTTCCTTTCTGGCCTTCGACATTTTAATAGGTACACATTCTTAATTAGATGGTTGGCAACCGATTCGATGGTCAAAAAAATTAAAAAGAAACTGGGTTTCCTTTGATTCTCCGGCTAACTACACCTACGGATAAAAAAAACTTTTATCTATTTATTAAAACTTTATGCACAAGTAAAAAAAATACTGTACAAAGGCGGACTTAATTCCTGAAGCATTTTATACCAGTCAATCTTAGGGTGATGCAGAGACAAAAGATTTAAAAAAGTTTTTTCATACTTAAGTTAGGTAATGCATCTGTTTGATTCCCAAATAAAGTTAATAAAATAAAATAAAAAATCATTTAGAAAATCGGCTGATACAATCAATTTTCTTCTACGTCTTGACCAACTAACTGAAAGTTTAGCTTAAAGTACAGCCTCGTCAAAAAAAATATACATATGTACCTATTCACTTTTACCGAAACGAATCCGCCACAGTATACCTCATTAGTGAACATACGATTATTTACACTCGCACTTTTGACCACTTTCTTAACCATTGCTGTTTTGACTGTGACATTTTTACATGCTTCATTCGTTTTGGTAAGTGAAAGGATGTTTTATTATGTCTGTTCGTATGAGGTGGTTGTCTAGCGAGAGAATGTGTTTGTTTTTAGTGTTTCCCAGAAATATTTGGATCATTTTCAGAAAAGCCCCCTTAAATCCAGGCTTTGTAGGTGGAATTTTCACGTACTGTAAAGACTGTTCATCTACTTTTTGTCACTTAACTTATTTTATTTCATCTAAATAACATTACGCCTCTCATATAGCTTATAGACAACTAGCTTCTGACCGCAAATTCGTCCGTGATAGGTAACATATACTCGTACTAGGAAACATATTATATCGTATGGCATTCTGCAATAGTGTAGCTCACTACCAGTGCATTTTTTTATAATATAATCAGTCCTTCCAGAGATTACTTTACAAACAAAAAAATTTACCGCTTTTTTTTTGTATAGATTAGTTTAGAAGTGATTTCGCATTAGCGGAAAGCCAGTATTGTTTTATTTTCAACTTTTTTTATAAACACATGATGCATAAACATAAGATTTTCGATCGACCGTCGATTATCATGTTTTGCCTTCAAGAACAAAATTCTCACAAAACTTTCTAACCTACTAAAGATTATTAAGAAAATCACTATTCAATATTTAGACAGAATTGCTCACCTTGCGAATAATCCATGTTGAGTATCACAGGCCCCGCCCTCACAGAGTTCAAACTTAACAACACTTGAAAGAATAACAGCGCAAAAGTAAAATTTAAACATAGCACTCTGAAATTGTCAACTGATTGGAACAAAAAACACTTTTTATGTACATCGTCACTTGATTTCTCACATTTGTCACTTTCGCCGGTCTGCGGATGGCTGTACGGCCATGTACTTAGAGGTGGACCCATTTTGTTTGCTTGTTTGTTCGTTGCTATGACTGTTGCATGGTTTTAGGTAATGGGTTGATGGTGGGACCTGAAACAAAGAAAATGGTGGTTAGAATTAGAATAAAGAATTTATATTAACTATCTGAAACACATCATTACCTTCCGGATTCAGAAAGTCTGATTATTTAATTTGTCACCAAAACTTTTGTCAAATTACTTGAGTAGCTATATACACCGTTACACTTTGATCGTTTTAATCCTTAAAAAGGGTCATTGTATTCATCATTATGAACAACTTTTACTATGGGACCAACCCTGAAATCGTGAAAAAATATAATACATTATGTCGAATTACGCGAACATAAATATATGGAACAGCAGATTTTTTTTCACGATTTCAGGGTTGGTCCTATAGTAAAATCTGTTCATAATGATGAGTATAATGACGCCTTTTAAGGATTAAAACGATCAAAATGTAAGGGTGTATATAACTGCACTGTCATCAGCAATCAGCGTCTATACTAGGATTACTAGGGTCTAAGAGGTTAGTCAGTAAGGTTCATCTACTGTCTATTTTTTTACTTTACTAGCTTTTAGCGCGGCAGGGCTAGTAAACAAAGTAGCCAGTGTCTTATGTTAGTTTGTGTGTTATTGGATGGCAAACAAGCCCACCACCCAATCAAGGTACCCTTATTAGTTATCTTTTTGATAAATTCTTATTTTGTAAATTTGAGGCGTTTGTAGGCCTTGTAGACTTTAGATCTGTAGACCATTTTTTATTTTATCAAGTACCTGGTACTTGTTGACCGGCTTCCGCTGTCCTCCCATACCTATTGTAATTTGAAAACATTGTAAAAGCCAATTATTTTTAAAAGTGTAACCGTGGAGTTTCTTGCCGGTTCTTTTCCATAGGAAACGACCAATTGGAACCGTGCACCTAGCTTCTGATGTTTAATAAGTGTCCTTGTAGGCTTATGTGAAATAAAATATTTTGATTTGATCTAACAGTCGCCTATGAACATCCGCAATAACAGACGTATCACAGACGCATTGCCATTCCAGAGACAAATCAGAGGGCAATTCCCGTATTTTTTTTAATATTCGGTTCTAATCTCAGTCTCAATTCTGTCAAAAACACCTTTAATTTCCCTGCATTTTTGACAAGTTTTTGACATCATCATCATCATCTGCCTGCCTTTTCCCAACTATGTTGTGCTCGGCTTCCAGTCTAACCAGATGCAGCTGAATACCAGTATTTTACATGGGGCGACTGCCTATCTGACCTCCACAACCCAGTTACTGGGTAATACGATACCCCTTGATAAAACTGGTTTTCAGACTTTCGGGCTTCTGACTACCCGTAACGGCTGTCAAAGATCCACGAATGACAGCCGGAACCAACGGCTTAACGTGCTTTCCGAGGCACGGAGGGATCTCGGTATGTAAAAATGGTCACCCATCCACAGACCAACCGCGCCAAGCGTAGCTTAACCTGATCGATCGACTTGTGCGGCTGTTATTATTTAGCCACGGTTATTATTATTTTTCTGTTTTTGACATTGATTGTCTTTCAGATGAGTTTGAGACTAGATTTTGAACGTTTTTAATTACAAGAATTGGCCTTCTGAAATGTGTCAGCAGCGATGAGCCTATAATATCTCTCTACCACTGGCTGTTCGCATAGAATTATTAATAATTCATATCATAAGGAAGTAGCATGCTACCCATAAAATTAATTACCTACAAACTAAATCAACATAAAACACATCCTCTAACTAACCACTTATCCCCTTGGAAACCTGCTTATCCCCTTCACAAAACACCCATATCACAAACCCGTAGGCCAGGAAACGGCGCGAGTACAGTTAGCGATGTCAAGTATCAACTCCTGCGCAGAGCGTACTTGTTATCTGTGGAGGGACTGAAAAGGGCAAAGCCGGAACTAGGGTAGAAAGAATAGTTTATCTTCGCAGGATGGCTGGTAGCAGCTGGATGAGAGTTGCCGAAAATCGGGTTGAATGGCGTGCAATAGGAGGCCTAGGTATGTCCTAATACCTATTATATTTTGTCGATATTCTTGCGCCATCCCATCTTCTTAACTCGGCATGCTGTGCTGGCACTGCTGCTGCGGCTGCGGATAACCTCAAGCAGTGAAAATATAATAACCATATCGGAATTTATATTTTCGAGCCGTTTGGGGTTGAAACCCTCGAACCGTGGGGTCCGAGTGCTCATGGTCTTTTTAAGGATATTTTGAAACGGCTGGCTGACACTTCCCGTGACTCAATGGCTGGCTTTTTACCTTGGCCAGAGGCTAAGCATTGCCATACAACGTGGTACTGTCAAATTTCTTTAATATATTTTCAACTTTATCGCTAAAGCATAAGGTTCAAAGTTGATTGAGAAAATTTGACAGTTTCAGGTAGCGTGATGTGCGGCGTCTGTACAATATTACCACAGCAGATAAAACTGAATACTAGATGCAGAAACATTTTTGAAGTGAAACTTCGATAATTGGACGAGAATGTAGTGTTTCAAGGACGCGTCACGTTTAGGCACATTTCGTTACACGAGAGAGAAGAAAGATTAAACTCTCTCTGTCTCTCAAACTAAATCTTTCTTATTCTTAACTTGTCTACGGATTCCTTTAATTACTTCAAAACCCGTTACATAAGACCAGCTCGATTAATCCTAGATAAATAACCAGTCACAAGGAAACGCGCCTGTAATCGCTACAGCCAGCCTAGGCTAGACCGCTAGGAAAATAACTCGGACACCGTTAGTCGGCTGTCATACCGACGGTGTCAATTAAGTACACATTGTGGCAACTACAGTAATATCTGGACGATTCTAGACGAGTTTTTTGTATAGGTGAGATTATAAATGAATAATCTAAGGCGCCTGGTTGATGGTACTAGACAGCAGTGGTGAAGGATGAATTTATGACAGAGGTCCCAGAGGTCCGTTATGTTTATTATTATATATATGTATATATACGGTGACTGATAATTAGTGACCGATACTTAAACACGTGCTTGTACTCATGATAACAAACAACTTTTACTATGGGACCAAACCTGAAATTGTGAAAAAAAAATCTGCTGTTCAGTCATTTATGTTCGCCTAACTGGTCAAAATGTAGATACTGAACAGCAGATTTTTTTTTCGCGAATTCAGGTTTGGTCCCATAGTAAAAGTTGTTTGTTGTCATGAGTACAATCACGTGTTTAGTTATCGGTCACTAATTACCAGTCACCCTATATAAATACCTATTTATTTAGACTAGTATAATATACCTATTTTATTTATGTATTTATTGTATTTTGATAATGGTACATCACGGACTACCTACAGTATTTGTCTCTCCTCCCCCTATTTAATCCATCCAAAGGTTGTCTATAAAAGATCGCTTTTAGCGATAAGACCGCCCATTGTGTCACCCTTTGCAAAATTTCTATAATTATGTCTGTAATTTATAATGGTGTACATAATAAAGAGTATTCTATTCTATTCTATTCAATAAAACGTTTCATTATATTTCAATGATGAATTGACTATAGAGTGGTTGTGTTCTGAATTTTCGAAGGGAAGCCGGCGGGAATCGAGTTGTATGGTACCTTCGCCACTGATAGAGAGAGATATGAGTAGATTCGTAGGCATAATCAGCCTATAATGTTCCCACTGCTGGACACAGGCCTCCTATCTTTCTAAAGGGAGTGGGCTAAAATCCACCACGCGGGCCCAGTGCGGGTGGGTAGATGTCACATGTCTTCGAATTTTTAATTTTAGGACATGCCGTGCCGTGAGGAAACCGTCACGATGTTTTCCATGAGATAGACAAGAACACAAAACATAGTCTCGTCTCCTTATAACTTACAAAATACTGTACAGACGCGCCAGCACATCAAGCAACTACAATCTGTCAAATTTATTTAATAGATTTTCAACTTTATTGCTAAGATATAAGCTTCAAAGTTGATTGGGAAAATTCGACAGTTTCGGGTAGCCTGATATGCTGGCGTCTGTATTACACACTGCCTTCCCGGGGTCGGGGTGATTAAATAAATGAATAATGATTTGATATTAGTTTCAAATCTTACAACACAGGTAATTTTTTCGAGTTTATTTATAAGTTTCAGGTACTGGCTCGTGAAAAATGTGTCATAAAATGTATTATATAACTGGAAAGGGCTGTTATTTATGTAAAGCCTTTTAATATACTGTCATAAATGGCTAAGCAATCCATCATAATCAAGATTATTACAAGTTATTCAATCATTTACGCAAGAGCCGACTTTGACAAAGTTATAACATTTATTACGTGGACATCTATCAAGTTTAAATGAATAATATAATAAAGCGTTGTCCCAATTACATATAAATGTGCATTTAACAATGATTCGTATATAATTATGGCAATTATTTAGAGTTAAGTCATTTGTAATTTTGGACGAAACATCGTTACGTATAAAAGACATCAACGCGTTTGACTTCGTTATTATAATTTTGCCGAATGTAATAATGTCAATTTGGAACGCGCATTAATTCAATAGAATTGAATAAATAACGTTACATTTTGATAGTTTTAACGTTACTTTTATTCAGTGCTGTTCTAGTCAATCTAAAAGCACACCGCACACGCGGGTTTAAGGTATCTTAGCCTTGTTGCTTGTTGTGGTTGTGTGGCTTGTGAAATGATGCAACGGAATTTTCGCAATTTTTTGCTTTCTATGAAGATATAAACCCTTAAGCCGTTGGTCCCGGCTGTCATTCGTAGATCTTTGACAGTCGTTACGGGTCGTCAGAAGTCCGAAAATCTTAACATACTCTTAATAAAGGATATCGTGTTACCCATTACCTGGGTTATGGAGGTCAGATAGGCAGTCGCTCCATGTAAAATACTGGTATTCAGCTACATCCGGTTTGACTGAAATCCGACCCCAACATAGTTGGGAAAAGGCTAGGCAGATGATGTGTAACTATCAGTGGCGAAGGGTGAATTTATGACAGAGGTAAGCCGGAGCAAAAAAAAAGTCAATAAAACGTTTCATTATATTTCAATGATGAATTGACTATTGAGTGGTTGTGTGCTGAATTTTCGAATCAAATCAAATCTCAAATTGTTTATTGCAATCCATAATGTACAATTACAGGTGGTAAATATAAATAATAATAGAAACAATTATGGACCCTGTCGGGCACAGCATTAAGGGAAGCCGGCGGGAATCGAGTTGTATGGTACCTTCGCCACTGGTAACTATACTAAAAGCTGCGATCTAACTAAAGTAGTTCAAAGGAAGTCTGCACAGTGTCAATATAAAGTGTTTTTCAATGTTATTTCTGACTAACAATGGAGAAAATAAGCTTGTCTGACTTAATGTTCTGTTTACAGGTGTAACTGTAACTTTGATGTGGTTTAATTACTTTGTGCTAGTCTTTAATGAAGCCAGGGAGATTCAATCTGAGGGGCAATTCCAGTATTTTTAAGAACGTTCGCATTCTAATCTCAGTCGCAATCCGTCAAACATAATAATTACATTTTTGACATTTATTGTCGCTGTGATATGACTTAAAAAACGTTCAGATTCAAGTCGCAGAATCTGAACGTTTTTTAAGTACGCGTATTGGTGTTTTGTTTGAAGAGTATAGTGAAATTTCAGTCATTACTTTTTGGCATATATTTAATTAGCACTTCGCCCGCGACTTCGTCTGCGTGTACTCGTGCCAAATTTCAAGTTTAATAACTCAAGCAATAAGATTTTTCATACAAACAAAATTCCCCCTTTTCACCCCCTTAAAGGTCGAATTTCCAAAAACCCCTTCTTAGTGCTCCCCTACGTATTAAAAGGAAGCCGTATGCAAAATTTCACGTTCCCAGTCCTTGCAGTTTCGGCTGTGCGTTGATATGTCAGTCAGTCAGTCAGTTTCTCCTTTTATATATATAGATAGAAGATTGATCAAAATCAAAAGCCATTTATTAAACTAGGCCGAGAATCAGCACTTTTCAAACGTTAAAATTACAAAAGATAGCCCCCCCCCCAAAACGCCCGCCCTTCTCCACTTCCGTGCTAGTGCTTTCGCTGCTGAGGAGAAGAGGATCCTTTAATAATTACAATTTTACGCTCCTAAAAATATAATTGAACACTCTGATAATAGAGATAATTGCGCCTCTTTTTGTGAACCTCAAATAATTCCTATTTTGGGGATCTGAAAACACAAAACCACTTAACCCAACCTATTCGGTCGGGGTACCTAACCTACCTCAGTTAGTTACTGCCTCAGTCATTTAAAAAAATGTGCGTCATTAGAAGCAGAAAACGTTTTTAGAGGATTAGTTAAATATATATTTTCCTCAGGTTTCGTATTAGCCAGTAACTGGTTTTAAAATACTTAGCTACCTCCGGTTAGACTGGAAGCCGACCCCAACATAGTTGGGAAAAGGCTAGGCAGATTGATGTTTGAGTTAAATATTTCCCTTACTTTTTTAAGACAACGGAACCATTTTCGCACTTAAACACGAAACTAAAGCCAGTCACCCCGCCTTCACAAACTTTCACACACATTTCTAACCTTTGCCGAATCGACTAACGGTTTACCGAACGACTGACATACATACCACATACACGCTAATACCACCCTTATGTCTATACTCATAAGAGTGATGAAACTGTATAATTATATTTGCTGGTAAGGCAAGAAGGTGCGCTCGAATCACATTATCACCTTTATCGTGGTTCAAATAAGGGTTATTGTAACTGAATTTGGTTTTGCAGATCTGGGCCACAGTTTTTGAGTTTTGTAGCTATTAGTTTTAGGTGATTGGGGTAGATTAAATATTTATAATATAGGAACTCGCTTTTGCCCGCGACTTCGTCCGCGTGGGAAACAGCACAAATATACAGGGTTATTTGTAAAATACCAGCAACCTCTTAAGAGGTCATTGTACTCATCATTATGAACAACTTTTACTATGGGACCAAACCTGAAATCGCGAAAAAAAAAATCAGCTGTCCCCTACATTTTGACGAGTTACACGAACATAAATGTAGGGAACAGCTGACTTTTTTTTCGATTATTGTTTTTTAAATATATTTATAATTTAATTATGTATTCAGAGCATGTGTAGGTACTCGATAATGTGTAAGCTAATTGAGTGTACATTACAGAATAATGTATATAATAAACAAGTTCTATAATATAATAATAATAAATCATTAATAGTAATATATCTCATTGGTAATCCTTAAATAAATAATTCAGGTCCGTTACCACTGGACCACACGTCTGTATAACATCAGTTATCTGCCAGTGAAAGTCCGGTCAAAATCGGTCCAGCCGTTTCGGAGTTTAGCCGGAACAAAAAGACAGATAAGAATTAAAATTTGTTTTTGTTAAAAGTACCGTATACTTATACTTTCATATGCATTTAGTAAAAAGCTGTTATTTTGACACTAAAAACAGACACTTAAATTGTATTTATTTGTGTTAATATAGATGTGAGAAGAAAGTGGTTGGATATGACTGGACATGTTACAGATATGGTAACGACTCCTTTTACAGAAACCTGCCAAGGCACAAAATAAGTGTAACAGAGAAAGTTCGACAAATTCCAGTCTCTTGGTGAGTTTTCGAAAAAGGACTTTTGCGATATGCGACATTCCACAAGTGAACCTAGGTCTGTAATTTTAACTATGATTGTCATCGGCCTAACCATTTCTATAAAATTATGCCGGGGTCGGCTTCCAGTATAACCGGATGCAGCTGAATACCAGTATTTAATAAATTACCAGAAATAATTAAACAAAAACTAAAATTTTATACATTCATAAATAAATTGAAGCAATTTCTATTATATAAATGCTATTATAATATCAATGAATACCTAAATGACAAATTTTAAATTACATGTTTTTATAAAATAACAACAATATTTATAAATATAGTATATCAACTAAGTAGTGAAATAAAATCTCTCTTCCTCTCTCCCACTGTTGCTGTGCCCGACAGGGTCCACAATGATCATAAATTCTGTAAACCTACCACCTAAGTTCACATGTGGAAGCAATAAATATATTGAGTATTGAGTATTTTACATGCAACGATTACCTATCTGACCTTTTCAACCGAATTTCTGGAGAACACCCTTGGTTTGACAGGATTGTCAGATTTCAGAAGGCCAATTCTCGTAATTTAAAACGTTCTAAATCTAGTCGCAGTCTTATCTCGGCGACAAACAAATGTCAAAATGTAGGGAAATTAGAGGTATTTTTGACAAATTGGGACTGAAATCAGACCGAACATTCTTAAAATCACTAGAATTGCCCCTCTTTTTTTTGTGGATGGAAAATTATCAAATGACCCCTCCCGCTCAGGGTGGAGCAGAAGGGAGGGTCAGACTCTTACTGACTAAAACCCACACGTGTTCCTTCCTTAGCCCTTTGTGTTCCGGGGCAGCGGTAACCCTTTCGGACATTCCCGCTGCCCCGGCAGGCTACGGCCCTTACGGGCCCCTTCCTTATTGCTGACATCTCTTTGAGGCGCGCGTGGAACACGTACGCGCCAGCACGGGGCTGGTCCTGATCGGACGGAGAGTTACCCATTACTCTTCGCCCGCAGGCCCGCGCCTACGGTGGCCGGGTGTCGTCACGCGGCTCTCGACGCTCGGGGCTGAATTGCCTCTCTGGTCATTTGACTACCCGTAACAACTGTCAAAGATCTACAAATGACACCCAGGAGCAACGACTTAACGTGAGTTTCGAGGCAAGGGTGGGTCTCGATACGAAATGGATGGTCACCTATCCTCAGACCCGACGGTTCAACAACATTCATTGCGTTATTTACGAAGTTGAGAAGAATTTTTTTTCGAACATAAGAAGTAATGGATTATCCTTCAAAATTATTCAGATTGAGATTGATGTGTTACGCAATTAGGATCTCCTTAGAGTATATATGTTCTGTGATTAGGATGCTGTGTGGCTTTTACTTTGCCACGATGTCCTATCATTATCAGATTATTCCTACATATCCCTAATCTACCGCCCGATACCATTCGGTAACTTTGACTTACAATTTCTCTAGAACCGACCATTTTATAGGGTATCGAACCCAGGACCCCGACGCTCAGCAGTCGCACTTGCAACCACGAGACCAACAAGGCAGTTAAATGCAAATTATTGGTACCAGGACGATAGCCCATGCGATTGTAACAGGGAAGTAAGCTGATTCTTAATTGTTGTGTCAGTTAAGACGGTTTGATTTAGAACTTATTGCGATTGCTTACTAAGACCTAGGTTTAATCTTAATGAAATATCTGAGAGAAATGTCGGAAGTGATGTAACGGATAGTTCATAGTAGTGATTCATTAGAGATTAAAGTGGACATGGTAGATAATAGTAGCTAATGGACGTATATAAAGTGAAATAAGTTAAACGGTAGCATAAAGAAAGGAAGCATTTGTGTGGAAACTTGCATGTCTTAGAACCAAAAATTCGAAGACATGTGACATCTACCAATCTGATTATCCTATAGAGGTAAACGGACTTCTAAGCATATGGTTGCCAGACGCCAGCACATCAATCAATATCTGGAATGTACAGACGCCAGCACATAAAGCTACCCGAAACTGTCAAATTTCCCCAATCAACTTTGCACCTTATGCTTTAGCGATAAAGCTGAAAATCTATTAAAGAAATTTGACAGATTGTAGTAGCTTGATGTGCTGGCGTCTGTACCTTTAAATTGAACTTTTTACAGCAATTCATATTTATTTTATGTTATCCTAAAACATGGATTAATTTAAGACATACTCTGACTCCTGGTACAAAAAACTCGTATTGACTGGAACTAAACGATAACATCACATCACATATAATTCAAAATGGTGAAGGAAAATATCATGAGGAAATCGACATGTCCTAGAACCAAAAATTCGATGATATGACTATCAACCAACCCGCACTGGGCCCGCGTGGTAGATTACGGCCCCCTCCGTCTCGAAGAGAGGAGGCCTGCAGTGCGATTCTGTAACCATCTCACAGTAAAAACTTAGGTGAAGTGAGCGTGGAGTGAGCTGTCAGTGACATCCTGATGCTAGGGATTGATACTCTTGACAGCTCACTCTAAGCTCACTTCACCTAACTTTTCACGGTGAGATTTTTACAGTCAATCGGCTGTATCCTAGCAGTACGAAAATTGTAGGCTGGTGATAAACCTTGAAGTTTAAATAATGCAGTAAAAAAGAGACAAAGCTAACATTGTTATAATTTTTTTTTTTTTTTGTAATGATTTGCAATATGTTTTGGCTTCGTCATCTGTATGGAGTCTTTTTTGCGAATGCCTTCGACCTTCGTTGCGGTTTACACATTGTTCTCTGTTATATGTACTAGATTTGAATTGGGTGTACCTAGTGTCTGGTCGGGTAAAAGTATCAACTTGAAAATACTCAAGTTCTGAATCCCATGCCATCGGCCTATGAGAGTAAAGGAACCTGTGTCTGGGCACACACTTGTGCACTATAATATCTCCTGCGTACCTGGCTAATCTCCGTTGAGATTGGCCACCGTGACCGAAATCGGTCAGGGAGGCTATTATTACTCAAGTTCTCATGACAGAGCTATGAAGAAAATTAGTTTTAGATTGTAGGTGACTCCTTCAATGCAGCCCGCGAAATTAAAAAAATATTTGCAATAAACGTAAGAAATCATGAATTTCAAGAGTATGACAGGTTTTCAACTTCAAAATGTTTAAAAAAAACTGGGTGCTACTTAGTCATTTTCCCGTAAAAGATAAACTATGATTAACAGATAATGGAAGAGAAGTGGTACAACACCACAACCTCTTAAAGAAATAACGTTACATTTTAAAGAATACAACCAAGCCATGTTTATATGTAATCTATTGACACTAATGATTTCATATTGAGATGATCGGAAGTAAGATACGATATTCAATTATTCATATTAACTAACACTCTCACACGACATTGAATTTTAAACACAAAGATCAAGACATCTTTTTCCTTGGCGACATTTTTAGGTTAGTTCAACGACCGATCAGGACTGATCAGATCAGACCATGATTAATGATTTGTGATTTCGTTGACGATAATGTTTGATGATTTATTTAGTGAATGTGAGTCATCAGGTGGAATTTCTACAAAATTTAGATATTTTTCTAATTACAAAACCTTCTCAAATCATTTGTTTTCCTCCTTCATATCCTTAATCCTTATAAATGTAAATAGTATGTGAGGATGTTTGTTACTCAATCACGCATAAACAGCTAATCCGATTTGGATGAAGTTTAGCACACAGATAAACTTTTTCTTGGATTAACACATGAATACTTTAATCCTGGTAGGGCATGAAGTAATTCTTTTTAGCATGCAACGGAAAGACTGCTTCATATATCCGTCATATTCTCACTCACACAGTCGTTGCAGTATCTCTATCAGCTGTCATATCAGTGTTAACAATTATTCTTCCTAGCTATTTCCTCTTTCACATAATCCATTCATCTTTTCTTGACCTTTATTTATAGCCAGATTGACTACAAATACAGGGTGACGATTTAGTCACCTGCATCCGACTAGATGGTGAATCTACCCGTCGTTTAGAACAACTTTGACTACAAAACCCTTACCAGATTTGTGAAAAAAAAAAACATATTCCTTTCAGACAGACTATTTCGATACATGTTTCATATAATCCTAATGAATGACTATTTCATGAAATATAAATCAAAAGGATTATGAGTTGTATTAATTATTGTAATTATTATAATTCTATAAATACATAATTGTTACGCTCGCGAATCATATTTTGTTCAACATACAATCTGAAACTGACCTGCAAGTTGCAAAAAACTTAAGAAAATTTGAATTTCGCGGGCTATCTGTCGCATCGCCCTTAATAATGACGTGTAGAATGATGACGGATGCAGGTGACTAAATCGTCACCCTGTATTATAGGTAGATATGTTTAGGCCAGTGATGAGTATGACATATGGCACTGAGACGTGGTCTACTGCCGGCCTTTTAGAGAGACTATAAGAGTCACTCAACGAGCAATGGAAAGAGATATGCTCGGAGTTTCTTTGCGTGATAAAATCCGAAACATGGATATTCGACGAAGAACCAGAGTCACTGACATAGCTCTTAAAATTTGCAAGTTGAAGTGGCAATGGGCAGGCCACATCGCTCGCGTAGAACTGATACCCGATGGGGAAGAAAAGTTCTTGAGTGGCGACCACGAACCGGAAGACGCAGCGTAGACAGGCCTCCCGCTAGGTGGACCGACGACATCGTGAGAGTCGCGGGCAACCGATGGATGCAAGTGGCGGATTGTCGTTCGGCATGGTGGTGTAAGGGGGAGGCCTTTGTTCAGCAGTGGACGTCTTCCGGCTGATGATGATGATGATGACATCAACCCACATTAACAGTAAACCAATAAAATGCAAAAATACCATACAAAATAACATAATTACAGTTAGTTAAAGTGTTCCTACAAAATATGAGTTACTGCTAAAATCTCCATTGTATTCTAATGAGTATGATTATATATGCATGAGATATAGGTAGGTGCGTATGTCCGGTCGGGAGCTCGGCCGAAATGCTGATGATATCTACAGATGATATGTAACTTGTTTCACACGCGAACGTTCAGGAAAATTAAGAAAAAATAAATTAAGAATAGGTATGTAATTTTTTTTATTATTTTGGGAATTGTTTATTTAATAATATTTACATAATTTAGAAAGCTAACAGTCTTAAAATAATATGTACAAGTAAATAAAAAGGAGCGGAAATAATCAAAGGGCATTAAAAATTTTGATCAGGTAGAAGATAAAGTTTATTACAATACAATCTCGAAAGATTCGCGAGTAATAAACAGTAAAAATAAAAGAAAATATTTTGATTGTATATAAAAAAATACTTTCACGTAACACATAACAAACTTAGAAAGGCATCTGTGAATTTTTTAAATTAAATAAGAATTGAGGACTGGACTGTGCGACTTTGGAACCACATCGCAAACGATGCCTCACCTCTTGTCGTGTCTCTGTGAAAAAACACTTGCTCTATGGACGAAGATCTTAGCGAGGTCAACGATATAAAGTTGTCGAAGTAGCCGAATTCTGCTCGAAGCTGTGTAACATAATTAACGCAATACCTCATACACCCCAATTAGAGTATTGAGTTAAAAGCATATTACAATGACCAAACCTTATTTTTTTAAAGCTTGCTATTTTTATTAAGAAAATCGTGTTGACACTAGTATTACTTTATGCATGTAAAATTAAGCCTTATTGCCTTGCAATAAGATTTGATTTTATTTGGCTTAATCGGCAGTTAGTATGAAAAAATACCTATATTAAAAGTTACTGAAATCGATTCAGTAGTCAATTTATGAACAAACTACTTTCAGGACTTGCGTTTATTCTGTTACGCCTTGTATGCAAATGGAATCATTAACATGACGAAGAAAAAGATTAAAGATGAAGTTATACAAAGGGCAGTTTTATCACTAAAAACAATCTCTACCAGACTTCTATTTACGGAAAAAAAATTCTTGGGACACAGAGTAACAAACAGTCAGTATACAGACGCCAGCACATCAAGCTACCCGAAACTGTAAAATTTTCCAAATCAACTTTGAATCTTATGTTTTAGCGATAAAGTTTAAAATCTATTAAAGAAGTATGACAGATTGTAGTAACTTGATGTACTGGCGTCTGTACATTAAAGTCTTGTTAATGTGCCTATTAGCTGCCTCGTTGGTCTCGTGGTTGCAAGCGTGACTGCTGAGCGTAGGGTCTTGGGTTCGATTCCCAGGCCGGACAAAAGTGTTATTGGGTTTTCCATTAGAAATTTCTTAGTAAAAGTCCGGTGTTTGGAAGTTGGCGGTTCAATACCCCCGTGCCTCGGCAAGCACGTAAAGCCGTTGGTCCTGCGCCTGATCTCTCTCCGGTCGTGTCGGATTGCCGTCCCATTGGAGTATGAGAGTAAAGGAACAGAGAGTGCACCTGTGTTTGCGCACACTATGTCCTGCGAACCTGGCCACCGTGACCGAAATCGGTCGGGAAACTATTATTGCCAATGTGGACTTTTTTAAATTACTAACGTCGCGATATTATCATAGACGGTCAAGTCCATAAAATATATGGAAATGCGTGCACATTATTATAACGTTATCGTGGACGGATAATAAGCGTCTAACGTCTTCATATATTATTAATATTGTTATACAGGGTGTCCCTGGAAGTATGGATCAAATCGAATGGGGGCGTGGGCAAAGTCATTTCCAAACTTTTTGATCCTGAGAATGTTGGTGAATTTTTTTACGGTTCAAAAGTTATGACCAACTTTTTTTATTTTCAATCACTTTGCATAGTGCTCAAAGAATAAATCATTTAAAAAAAACTACCAGGAACTGTCAATTTAAGTTTTTTAGACAGCCCCGATAGATTTTTTTTCTTTGAGCACCATGCGAAACGATTGAAAAAAATTGGTCACAACTTTTGAACCGTAAAATAATTCTCAATCATCAATCATTCTCAGGATCAAAAAGTTTGGAAATGACCTTGCCCACGCCCTTATTCGATTAGATCCATACTTCCAGGGACATCCTGTATATTTCCATACATTTTACTACCCTGTGTTATCGTAACATGGATGTGGACGTCTACGATAATATCGTCACTGTAGAAATTATAAAAGAGCAAAATCTACCACTCGAAGAGACTCTATTTCTAATGCTCTTCGACCTAAACAGATCTAAGGCGCGAGATTGACACATCCCAGTGATCTAATTCCTTTTAAACAATCTTTCACTACGATTGTAATCAGCCTACGGTACCGACACGCTCTGAATATTCTGTAAAAACAATTACACTAATACCGAAACCGATACCGCTCTAAATTCAAACACCATGGAAGCGAGAACGATACGGTATCAAAGTTTAATGAGACTTAGGCCCGCTAGCAGCACGAATCTAGATATACTAACTAGCTGACCCCGCAAACGTCGTTTTGCAAAAAAAAAAATAGATAGTAGCCGATTCTCAGACCTACCCGATATGCACAAAAAATTTCATACAAATCGGTCCAGCCGTTTCGGAGGAGTATGGTAACTAACACTGATACGAGAATTTTATATATTAGACTAGCTGCGCCCCGCGGTTTCATCCGCGTAAGTTTTGATCCCGTGGGAATATCGGGATAAAAAGTATCCTATGTGTTATTCAGAATGTATAAACTATATTACTGTAAAGTTTCATCAAAATCCGTTCAGTAGTTTTTGCGTGATAGAGTAACAAACACTTTCGCATTTATAATATTAGTAGGATAATAAAGCTGAAGAACTTGTTTTGTGTTTGTTTGTTTGAACGCGCTAATTTCTGAAACTACCAGTCGGATATAAAAAGTGTTTTTGATAGCCATCAAAAACACTTTTTTGTAGTAAAAAAAAGTTTCTCTCTGTCTGTTTTTTTTTTTTTCAAGTATTGACTTGAGGTAGGTTACAGACTATTTAACAACACGCAAGATCCGTTAAGAGCCGGGAAAAATAAAAAAGTTAGAAAGACCGCAAAGCACGGGCAGGCGATTCTATGCGATGCGGGTAGGTCGGGGGTATAACAAATTTCACACGGACGAAGACGCGGGCAGAAGCTAGTCACGAACGAGTCATGAACGAAAATATCGTTCTGTTTCTCTCAATGTTGTTTAATTGAGAGATCAGACATAGATCATAGAATAATCTATATTAATTTAATAAAGCTGAAAACACTTCAGCGGTTTGTTTTTTTTGTTTAAAAGCGTTTAAGTAGTTGTTTCAGCCCAATTATTGAGGAAGGTTATTTAAGGCTCTTGGGAGCTGAGTGAAAAGAATAAACGCGAAGTTAAAACGAAGTAACAGCGCGGACGGGCGATGCAATGCGACGGGGTGGGTTAGGGGCCGAAATTTTACACAGGCGAAGTCGCGGGCAGTAGCTTGTTTTTTTAATATGTTGATATGTATATACTAAATGTATACTAAAAAGAAATAAGACAAACAATGAGAAAATATTAGCGTTGTGATGATACTGCCAGCTTCTTGCGAAAGTACTCGCGAACCTTTAATCCTTAAATTACTTTATTACTTGCTACCCACAGACTGTATGTAGCTTATAGGCACAGTGGCCCGCATTAAAGGCCTATATAAATAAGCACCCTTATAAAATGGCCTCAATATAAGCCCGAAGGCTAGCCCCCTATTACACGGGATTTCAACATTACTGGCAAGGTGGTGTGTGGGTGTAAGTACTGTACAGCCTATCGATTCTGTAAAAATCTCACCGTGATAACATAGGTGAAGTGAGCGTGAAGTGAACTATCAATGGAGGCAATCCCTAACATCAGGTGGAATGACAGCTCACTTCACCTTAGTTTTGTCGGTGAGACTTTTAGAGAATAGCACTACTGGGCCTGATCCCGTGCATATTAAATAATTTTTTGCTTTCTAACATACGACATAACTTCACGCTGGTAAGAATTTGTATAATATCTACTCCCACATCACGCCAATTATGTTATTGGTGCCCAACATAAATCATATTTATTTTTTCTGTGGGTAGATTTGTACAAACACTTTTCACGTCCATCATATTTTTAATTAAAAACTAGATGAAGTCGGCATTAACATAATACCAGGGTCCCAAGTCTGCTATTTTTATAAATTCGTCATTCCAACACGATCCCATTGTCATTTTGCTAAAAGTTCCTAATCGGCTAAATTCATAATGGTCGATTATTGGTCGGCCAATTGTTAGAATTAAGGGTAATCATACATTTTTACACCGTTACTATTCGGAACTATATTCACTTAGGCTTATTAATTTACTTATGTTTAATTTAGAAACGTTATTACAATACATTGAAAGTATGTAATTTGACTACAATTAAAAGCGAAGTAAAAATATGTTTAATAAACGTAGGAATAGTCTAAAATTGTAAGAATCATATTTGGATAATTATTTCTTTTTATTTATTATTTTATTTATCTTGATTATGATTAAGAGGTACTGATAACGGATTGTATATGTGATGTAGGTAATTCTATATTTTATATTCATAGCAATAAGTTGGCAACACTGCCTTGCATGTGTGAGCTAGTCTCTCAATAAATCTGTTACGCGATTGACGTGGTTTTACTGCCGCCGATTTCCCGGGGTTCCCAGTGTCCAGAGATTCCTCAGTATAAATAAGAACAAGTTGACAGAGGGGGGCATTCGGGGGTAGACCGTCGAATCGGACGGACGTAGCTTAAGAAGTGTATCCACTGTGCTAGAAATATAAGCAACTATCTACTTACCTAAAAAGTGTATCCACTGTGCTAGAAATATAAGCAACTATCTACTTACCTACATTTCGTTTAATTTGCCACCCTGATTTTTATACAATGGTCTGAGAAAAACTACTATTTCATTTAATATTTATTTTTACATATTACGTATTAGTGTTTTTAATCTGAAGTAGTAAAAAGTTCATAAATAGTAATAAACATTACATTTATTCATTTGTCATTATGTAACCAGATTACCATTTTATGCCATTTATTTCAATGGAGTGTCAGTGGTTGACCATTGGAAAGTCTTAATGACGCCATTATATTAGTAGATTACCAAACCTGTCAATATCAACAATTATGAAATCAATGATAGACCATTCTGACACTATTGTAATAGCAGACTTAAGCCCTGTTTTCACCGATGGTTAACTCTTTCAATTCAATTTCACAGCGTGCTAGGTCTAGTGCTAGGTCTAGCTCTGCTAGGTCTTTATGCCTATACGTTCATAGAAACTTCCTTTACACTAGGCGCATTTTAAACACAGCATGCAGGTAATTTCAGTAACAGTTATTACATAAAACGGCTCGATTTCTCCTATAAAATGTAGCAATATGCGGGTAGATACATAACGGATGAAATAATTTCATTGAAAAAAGAAATCTGCTGGAGTTTTGTAGATGTTCAATGAAATCATGTTGCTGTATTTCGCAATACACGATAACAGGAAGAAAATCGGAAAAATAGTAGACTGGGAAAGTTGATATACATCTATTTTATTATTTTATTTTATTCTAGGCTATTTAACATCACGCTACGACACTTTGGACCCGAGTAAAAAGAAGTCAGATAAAAAAAGTAATAGAGCGGACGGGAAATGTGGCTGTCGTTTTAGTATAATGTGATGGGTCTTACAACTTCCACGCGAACGAAGTCGCAGGCAAAAGCTAGATTTCAATAAGTTGGGCAAGCTGGTGAAAATAAAAATAATTATTAATTTTAATTATATTGTAATTATTAACATTCTAGTGATATTTATTTTATGTATGTATGTAAGTATATTCTCATATTATTTGTTTTACATTATTACGAGGGGGAGGGGATTAAGTCTTTGAAGGTATTAAAAATAAATACTGGGTGCTAAAGCTGGAATATCTGCTACAGACTTAAAAAAAAGTGTTTATCTTTTGTTTGCGGTTGGTTGCAGACTTTTGGCCACAACAGAAAAAAATAAGCATGCGCGGTTATAGCAGTATTATTATAATCTTACTTCAGTGTGGGAAAGAGATGGAGCAGTACAGGACATGCAGCTCCATCTCTTTCCGACACTGAAGTAAGATTAAAATAATACTGCTATAAGAGGTGGTGGTAGCCCCCCGGTGCTTGAAAAATTTTACCATGGAAGAAGTCAATAAAGATTTACAGGATACATTAAGAGCAAATGCTGCTCCGTATTCCACCACAGTTGCACATTGGTGCGCCGAATACAAACATGGAAGACCATCCATCAAAGACAACTCTCGCTTGGGACGCACTGCGACGCCGCAGAAGTGGTTAAAAAGTCGAATAAATTGTTTTAGCAGATTGTCGTGTCACGGTACGTTTTATAGCTGAACGAACAAAGATTTCAACAGTTTGTATGCATAGCATCTTTTAAGAACGAATACTTTTTTCATCCCCAAGATGAAAAAAGTATTCGCGCGTTGGGTACCCAGAATGCATATAACCAACAAGACTGAATATTTCCTGAGGCTCTTTGAAACTGTTGTAACAAGATCCTGATCGCTTTTGGCTCGATTATAACAATGGATGAAATGTGGCTTCACCATTACGATCTTGAAACAAAATTACAGTCTATGACATGAAAAAACCTATCATCTCCAACTCCTAAGAAATTCAAGGCGATTCCTCCTGCCTGTAAGGTCATAGGCTCTCTTTTCTGTGATAGTCAAGGGCTATAAATGATTGAATACCTCGATGTTGAAGTTACTTTCACAGGCACTTTATATGCATAACAAATAAAAAAATGCGAACAAAATCCGCGAGAAATGGTGATGCAAACTTGCAAAGATTGTCTTCTTTCATCAAGATAACGCGTTCGTCCACAAGTCCACCGTTGCAATGACTGCAATTCAAGACACATAACATAATCAGCCTATAATGTTCCCACTGCTGGGAAACAGGCCTCCTCTCTACGACGAGAGAAACGGTCAATTCAAGACGCTGGCTTTGAAATACTTGAGCATCCTCCATATTCACCAGAACTTGCCCCTAGTAATTTCTATCAATTTCCGATGTTGAAGAAGTATCTGAGATGAAAGAAATTTGAAGACGATGAAGCAGTTGCTGCAGTACAGGCATTTTTAGGTGCTCAGGAGGAGAGTTCTTTATGAAGGGAATTTTAAATTTAGAAAAAATATATTTATATCACACTAAATGTCGAAAAAATTTTTTCAATAAAAAATAACTGTAGCATGGGTGCTCATTTTCACTATTTATTGATCGCCCCTAGTAAGTCAATTGTTTTTATGTATTTTTGTTTTTACTACTTCCCTATCGCAGGTATGCTGGAAGAGATTTCTATAGCATAAGCATCATCTTTGTACCTATTTTTCTGTACTTTTTTTTCTTGTCTGTTTATACATGTGTGTTTACATAAAAATGGTTAAATAAAGAATGTAGAGTCAGCACACAGTTTTGAAGCTAAGTCATACAAATAAGGAAACTTATTGTAGTTTTTGCTAATGAGGTCAGTATAAAAGATCGCCTTCAGTGTTCCGATAAAAAATAAGATTCTCATCAGTAATAAACAAATGAATGAGGTTATTAATGTTTACAAAAACAATTTTTTTAACACAAGTAAATCTCTCAACAGCTGATTATATACGCAAAACATTAAATTGACATTACATCTTGTGTCGCGACAAAAAAAAAGAATAAAAGAGAGAACCATAAAGATATGTACTTATGAAAATAAACCTCATACCTATGGCCACTTTTAAAATCCTTTAGTCACCCAAGTCCATACTTTCCTGTAAGGAAGGCTCAGCCTGGTGTTAACGACCTCAAAAAACTGCTATCTTCACGTTAAATCACGTTATCTTCAGAAAGTCAATTGAATTCTTGCAAACGGAATAAAACCTTCACAGTCATATTACCCGGCTGTATAATTAAAGATCGTGGACTCTATTTTTTTTAAAGTTCAAATTGAGTTCTTTTTCGTAACGCTTTGAAATTTAAAGGCTGTTTGGCGCAAATTTAAAATTGGAGGAAGCGTTTGTCGCTTTTTTGTGCTTCAATTTATTGTTTGTTGTGTTTATGTTATTGTTTTAGCGTACCTACATATTAGGTAACGTAATTAATACAAGCACTCCGTAAAAAAATTAAACAACAAGTGGGCTCGTGGCTTTCAAAATCAAAGTTAAAATATTTTATTTCACACAAGCACTTCGCCCGCGACTTTGTCTGCGTGTATTCGTGCCAAATTTCAAGTTTATTAACTCAAGCAATAAGATTTTTCATAAAAACAAAATCCCCCCTTTTCACCCCCTTAAAGGTCGAATTTCCAAAAACCCTTTCTTAGTGCTCCCCTACATAATAAAAGGAAGCGGTATGCAAAATTTCACGTTCCTAGTCTTTGCAGTTTCGGCTGTGCGTTGATATGTCAGTCAGTCAGTCAGTCAGTTTTTCCTTTTATATATATAGATAAGTCTACAAGGGTACTTATGAAACGTCAGAAGCTAGGTGCACTAATAACAGCCGCATGGGTCGATCGAAGTTTAAGCTACGCTTGCTGCGGACGGCTTGTGGATAGGTGACCATCCATTACATATCAAGACCCCTCCGTGCCTCGGAAAGCATGTTAAACCGTTGGACCCGGCTGTAAATCGTAGATCTTTGACACTTTGACAGTCGTTACGGGTAGTCAGAAGCCCAAAAGTCTTAGGTACCAAGGGGTATCGTGTCACCCAGTCACAGGGTTGTGGAGGTCAGATAGGCAGTCGCTTCATGTAAAATATTATCTGCATCCGGTTAGACTGGAAGCCGACCCCAACATAGTTGGAGAAAAGGCTGGCAGATTTGAACAGAAACAACCCTATCCTAATTTTTTTACCAAATCAAAAAGCTAGGTCAAATGAGTCATCTTTTAGGTCGGGTCTTTATTAAGATCAACTTCTGATAGATTAACCGTGTTTTTATATCCACTTAATTTCTTTATAGACACACTGGCAACAACTTAATTACAACATCCCACACTAAACTATCATACCAATCAAAACGAAAAAAACGTTAAAAAAACTCCATTGATCGTTTCAAAAAAGAAAGTAGCCGATATTATTAAGTTATTAGTAATAATAAAAAAGAATGTCATAGTTTCTCGCTGTGGACATGGACAACAAAATCGGTCATCGCCGGCTCGGTTCGGATTCCGTACGGGACCGAGTTTCGTTCATTTCACTGACCCACATTCACAACAACGGAACGTTGAGACGTCACCTTAAGAGATAACGCATTTTGAATTCTTTGTCCTTGAAAAAGATAGCAGGCTGAGTAACTTAATACCTTGGTCAAAAAAAAAGTTTTTGGAAAAAAGTTTAGTGTGTTTAAAGAAATGTTGGAGCGAATTTATGTCTCTGGTTGCAATAAAATAAATAAGCGATTATTCAGCTGATTGTTAAGCAGAAATATATTGTAATTTTAATTTAAATATTTCTCAATATTTTAAATGCGTCAATCAGGCTGAATGTTAAACCCATTTGCCATACAAGTGTTAAGATAAAAAGTGATTTATAGTTTTAAAACGCGTTTCCTAGCACAAGTAGTAGTTAATCTACGGTCAAGAGGCTTTCCTTCGATAAACGAGTTGATTTTATTTCTCAAGTACGGACGGCAGTGTAATAGGAAGAGCAACAACCTATGATTGCAGGGCCGTTATTCCCGATCGTCTCGACCGAGCACTGATAAAACATGAAAAAAACGGCAAATTCTTTCAACCATAGCTCCTTAATGAGTTTATTCTTAAAAAGTAAAAACTATCGTTTGAAATTCGAATTTTTATTCGAAGCACGCAAAAAAACAAATGAATATTTATGTCGATCGCTCTCATTATAAAAGCGCCAAAATTATGGCTCATTATTACAAATTATAAGGGTCATCAAACGCAACGGTGCATTGAAATCAATTTTTTTATATTCACCTGTTTAACGGCCACCAAGACGAACTCTCACAATCACAGCGAACTCATTATCCACCGGCACTGAGGATTTAACAGTTATTCGTACTAAAACCGATGATTAACAACTTAAGACATTCGTTTCAAGCTCTTTGTTTAAAAAATAATATTTTAACAATAAATAGCGTAACTTTTTAAATGTTTAAAAAAATAACTTTGACAGTTTCGCGTGCGCGCGCTTTTTATTGTAACTTTTTTGTTGGGTCGATGTAAGGCACAGGCGTTCGCCGCGTCAGCCTTGACCGCTACACTACTGCGGTCTCACTGAACGAACTGTCTTGGTGCACAGCGCTTGTGCTCTCGTCGGGCCATGTAAACAGCGTTGCCATAGAGACACTTACCCAGTTACATTGGAGATTTCTAGTTCATGCCAATTTGTACGAGAAAAAATGGCCCGAAATAACTTTAATATGGCTAGGTACACGTATTTCTAGGTTATGTCTAATAAAGTGCTTAGGATTGTTTCAACTATCAGAATGACTGTTATTAAAAAACTTTCCCTGAAAATTCTTGTCTAAAAGACCCAAAAAAGTTTCCTAACAAAAAGTCTTGCACAAAAAAATAATTTACGAACCTCCATGGAGGTTTAACCACTAGATCTGGCAACACAGCATGTAAATTACTTTCCAACGGTTAGTTTTCGCTCGGTTGCACCGATTCCGGTCAGCTTTTATATTTTTTTCCGCTTAGCTTGAAAGAATGCTTATTGACGTAGGTAAGCCCCAAATCTGTTGCGCTTTTTGGAGATCCATTTGGTTGGTAATAAAGCTTCATAGCCCTTACAATTTTCGCCGCAGAGAATCAAAAATAAATCACCAGCAAATAATCATCTGCCTAACCTTTTCCCAAATATGTTGGGATCAGCTTTCAATCTAACGGAATGCCGCTGGATACCAGTGTTTTACATAGATGACTATCCTTAACTGACTAAAAGTTTTGAGTATGAATGTCGATGGCTATAAGAATAGTGGAAGACCAAAGAAACGATGGATGGACTGTGTGAATGATGATATGGCTAGAAAGAGGGTGACTACCGAGATGACGACTGATAGAGAAGTATGGAAGAAAAATACATGTTGCACCGACCACGAATAAATTGGGATAAGGGCAGGAGAATGATGATGACTGCCTATCTGAGCTCCAAAACCCAATTTCTTGGGTAATATCATACACACACACACATCACACAACACAACACATCTTGGATATCCCCCTTCCTTGGTAAGACTCTCGCAAAGCCATCAGCGATTTGAAAAGACAAATGTCTAATTGACTTTTATAATGGACATTGCGAATCAGCCTATCGATTCTGTAAAAATCTCACCGTGATAACATAGGTGAAGTGAGCGTGAAGTGAACTATCAATGGAGGCAATCCCTAACATCAGGTGGAATGACAGCTCACTTCACTATAATTTTCACTAAATAAGTATACAAGATGTGGTTCTTGTATCTTCGCCAGTACATGGGAGCATGGTCTCTGCCAGCGCGATTGTCCGAAAGGGTTACTGCTACCCCGGAACATAAAGGGAAGGAACACTGGTGGGTTTTAGTCAGTAAGAGTCTGACACTCCCTTCTGCTCCACCCAGAGCGGGAGGGGTCATTTGATGATTTCCTATACTCTAAATAAAAAAAGCATGGTCTCTGCAGGGTGGCCGACGAGAGAATGCGTTCTTGCCACCTATCGGTTTCATACAAACGAATACGTGTTTTGCGAATTTGATCTTTATTAGCTACTAGAATTGTCGCACTGAGAAGTGTCAGGAAGGCATTCTCTCAATACGGCCGGGCTGTAGGGACCCTAATTGCGTAACACACTATCAATCGGAATCTGAATCGTTTTGAAGAAAATTGCTAATCCACTTATTCATAAGTTTGAAAAATTTGTCTGCTGTCTCGCTAGGTACAGCATAAGCCACACCACACCACAGCCACCAGACCACAGCTGGATTTGTGTCCATTTAATGGCAATAAGCTCGCCCCAATAACTTGGTACAACACATCAAGCTACTACAATCTGTCTTTCTTTAATAGATTTTCAACTTTCTCGCTAGGTACAGCATAAGGTTCAAGGTTGATTGGGAAAATTTTACAGTTTCGGGTAGTTTGATTCGGTGGTTGCTGGCGTCTGTACATTAACAAAAGGAAGTCCTGGAAGATTACTTATCAAAACAAAAAGCCTAAAGCGTTCTTTTATTTAATGTAGAAATCGTTTCTCGAAATTGTATCGATTGTTCTCTCTTCCAAAATCTCAATGCATATTTACACTCGATCTCGAGTATACTGTTCTATAGTGCACATGGCATGCCATGAGCCGTAGGTAGGTATCAGCACCGACTTACGAGTCGGTCGTGAGTTCGAACGCAGGCAGGCATTTTATTTTGTGTATTCAATTTCATCACCACTGCTCTCAAAACGGTGAAGGAAAACATCGTAAAGAAACCGGTATGTCCTAGAACCAAAACTTTGAAGGTATGTGACATCCGCCAACCCGTACTGGGCCCACGTAGTGGATTATGGCCCACTCCCTCCCACAGAGACCCGCGGGGTAATTGCGTAACACACTAACACTAAGAATGGCTTTCATTTTGACAGATTAACAACATTCATTGCGTTATTTATGTTGTTGAACAGACAATTTTTTCAAACATATGAAGCAATGTATTAGCAATACCCTTCAAAATGATTCAGATTGTGATTGATAGAGCAATTAGGGTGCCATAGGCCTGTGTCCCTATACTGGGAACGTTATAGGCTGATTATGCTTACAGTGCACTTAGGAAGCAGATTGAATTGAAAAGCTTTTAGAAAACGATGGCGAATTCCACACCACAAAGAATCTAAGGTTTACTCAAATTCATGTTACCAATTTATGATATAATTTTCAAGTTAAACAAATATCAACTTTATTTTAGTGGATATTAAGTTCATTTCAGAGCGACTATTACTATTAAAAACATTATAAAATGTCTGAAGTTGTAGCGTGAACTGAACTTTATTGTGTAGGAATTAAAGTTATTTTTCCAAAAACTCATACTTGTTTACATGTTTGGCAACCAAAACGCGAACGCAGTATTATTTAGATTCTGTCTTAAGTATTTTTAACCCTCATTTCCTATTCAACAGCTTCCAAGCCTATGTATAAATATCTTCGGAATACGTTGAAGGTGCATCGTAAAAGCTAACAAATGGATTCTCGATAGCAGTGGCGCGGACGCAACATTACTTATTGATTAATAGCATCCTCCTGCGAGCTGGCCAATTAACTAACCAGGTTATAATATGTAGGTTTATATTTATAGTGACACTAGCTTTTGCCCGCGGCTTTGCCCGCGTTGAGATCTGAAGTTATCCGAAGGAACGTACAATAATCATTTTCACACATAAAGGGCTGAACATAATCAGTCTATTATAACGTTCCCACTGCTAGGGACAGAGGCCTCGTCTCTGTGAGAGGGAGTGGGCCGTAATCCACCACGCGAGCCCAGTAGTTGGTAGATGTTTACGAATTGTTACGTCGTAGGTTTGAACCCAGGCAGGCGCTTTACTTTGTGTAATTTATTTCATCACATATAGATTCACCCCTTTATTCATAAAAGTTGCTTAAAGTTAAGTAGTAATTATCAACTGTTTACAACATAAACAATGAATAAAATTAATGAAAGAAAGAAAGAAAATACATTTATTTAGCACAGACTAAAAGACACACAATAAAACAGCTAGGTACATACATCAGATAAAAAAACAGAACATATAGGTAAGTAACGTAAAGTCCGATGTAAGAAATTAGCAGGAGAGTGTGCCTCACGGCCGTGCCAAAAAGGCCCAGTTCAGCATAAAGCCAGACAACTAGTGCCTGACGCTGGTTTTCAACTGGACCTGATGTGTGAGGTGACGGATGTAAATCAGTTTTATATTGCAACGTAACGTATGTGTGCATACTTAAATAAAATAATTATGTGTCAGACAAAAAATATAATGAACCACTTTCTACCTTACTTGTGGAGATCACGCACAGCACAGATTGAAAACGGTGAAGGAAAACATCGTAAAGAAAACGGCATGCCCTAGAACCAAAAATTCGAAGACATTTTGATTTCCATGAACCCGCACTGGGCCCGCGTGGTGGATTATGGCCAATAAAGGAAAAGGCGTTTTAAGATTCGTGTAAATACATGTGTAAGGGCTGGCAAAATTAGTACATTCCTTTTAAAAACCAAATCCCGGGACTCGGGGAATATCCATATTATTCTCACCTATGGCAAGTACATAAAACAGCTCTACCTATTCCGATCTCTGTTTATAATTTATATAAAAGGATTAAGTACATATATATTATAAATCAAGTTATATATTGTAGTGTCCCAGCAGTGGGTCGTTTTTTCGTTTTTAGGCTGATATAGGATGAGTTATTATTATGGAGTTATAAATTATAAATGTTATGTCGCAAACTTTAGGTAAATATATAGACGAATTACTTATTCCAAATAACATAATAATTTTAGCGACTCCCACACGAAGTTTTTGAGATCATCGGATAATTTAAAATGCCAATGCATTCCACAACATTTTTCGACAAATCCTTCTCTGTTCAGGCCGCTCGTTTATGGAATGCATTGCCAGTTCAAATAAAACGCGCGCAATCGTTAGCTGTGTTTAAGAGACTGGTGAAGGAGCATTACTTGTTGTTGTGATCTTGTTTTCGTAACGCAATAATCTGTAGTCGTCATTTATTTTCGTTGTTTGTATGTATATTTAGTATGTATTTATTTATGTATCTATTATATAGCTTATATGTATATATATATATTATATTATCTATGTATTTATTATAGTATCTATATTATGTTGCACCACTGACAACCCCATTTTTAAATATCCACGTAATCACTGTCCATTCCAAGGTTGCCTGGAAGAGATCGCAGAAAGCGATAAGGCCGCCCATTGTATATTTTGTAGTAATAATTGTTTTTTTTTTTTTGTTATGTATTTTCTGGTGTACAATAAAGTATATATAAATAAATATAAATTAATAAATAACATATTTTTTTAATGTATTTAAGTATTGTCCCGAATTTCGGGACAGATGTCCGTGAAAAAAATTTAGTCATATGGAAGTCTCCGTTTCTTGTCTCTGTTCTTCGAAGTTTAGGCAAATAGGCACTGCCTATTCCTATCACTGTTTATAAGTGAGATTTGTACCTTAAACACTTTTCCCTAGGGGATTTCTTCTTGTGGTACAAATCTAACTTAGGAAGATGTATTAATGATTCTAATGACTATAATTCTGTGAATAAGTACCTGTTATAGTCGCGAATCATATTTTGATCAAGATACAACCTGACGCTGACCTGCTAATTGCAAAAAACGTAAGAAAATTTGAATTTCGCGGTAATCACTGCGCAATCACCTTACAGGCTGATTATGTTCACTGCTCATGCTGATGTGACAAAAATGTCACCCTTATTACATGGCGCTGAAACATAACTGCCATAATGTGAATATGTGAGTATACTACTTACCTCTGCATATACTATCCATTCGAGAAATAAATAACGATGATGATAAAGTAAAACATGTCGGGGAAAACTGCATCATGCTTGTCAAACTTAGGTGAGCATACACTAGAGCATTTTCTCGAGCATTTCCATGTAATGTAACGTTCGTCCGATATTGTTTTTTTCATATTCATATGCAATTTGTTGGCATTTAATTGTGCTTTTGTGTGTTGTGCTATGTCTTTTGTGTGCACCGAATAAATGGTTTATCTATCAGTCTATCTTCTTACGACTGGTACAGAGGCCAGCACATCAAGCTACCCCAATCTGTTAAATTTTCCGAATTGATTATGACCCTTACTCCTTTGTAGTAAAGTTGAAAATCTATCAAAGTTTGACAGTTTGGGGTAGCTTGATGTGCTGGCCTCTATACAATACAGGCAAAAGCTCAGTTTCCAAAAGCATTTCCATATAATGTAACGTTCCTACGAATGCTCGACGCTGCGCTCAACGTAATGCTCACGGCGCGGCGAGTGAGCATTTACCTGTAACATTTCATTCTACCTTGCGTTCATTGTGACTGTCCATTCTTGCGCTTGTCCCTTTGCTTGATAAAATGGTACAAAAATACGCTCGTAATAAAACAACGTGTATCGTGTTCGAAGTGCGGTTCGATAAAATTCAAAAACGGCGAATGTTCGATGTTCTGTTACAAGTAAATGTCTATTATCATCATCATCATTTAAGCCGAAAGACGTCCACTGCTAGACATAGGCCTCCTCCAAGCACCTCCACTTCAACCGGTTTTGTGCTTCTCGCATCCAATCAAACGGTTCTCTAGTCTATACTCACCTTAAAAAAGTACAGTCAGCAAAGGAGATAAGTATGCAGGCTCGTCGAATATAGTTGAAGTTTAGTAAGAAACCGATTGATGTTTTCGAATAAAATTTAATTCAATTAATAGAAAACAAACAGTTCATTTATCAAATTAAATTTCATTCGAAAACATCAATTGGTTCCTTACTAAACTTCAACTATATTCGACGACCCTGTATACTTATCTCCTTTGCTGACTGTACAGCGCACAGCGTAGTGATCAAACCCCAAAACTTTTTATTCTCTGTGACCAAGATTGTGTGAGTGTGCCGGATTAAAACTACTTGATGCTCTTAGCAATCCACGCACCTATCGACTAGTAAACTAGTCATCATCATCTGCTTAGCCTTCTCCCAACTTGAACTATATTTGGATCGACTTCCAGTCTAACTGGATGCAGCTGAATACCAGTATTTTACATGGAGCGACTGCCTATCTCCTCTTGACCTTCACAACCCAGTATTAAACTGGGTAGTACGATAGATAGGTACCCCTTGGTAAGACTGGTTGTCAGTCTTTCGGGCTGCTGACGTCCCGTACCGTCCCGACTGTCAAAGATCCACGATTGAAAGCCGGGACCACGACTATGTAAAACTGTCACCCATCCACGAACCAACCGCGGCAAGCGTAGCTTAACCTGATCGATCGACCCGCGCGGCTATTATTACTTATCCACAAGCCCCTCAGTGATTCATAAGCATAACCTCATTAAAACTACTTTCATCGCATTTTTGTACAGACGCCAGCAGGTCAACCTACCCGAATCTGTCAAATTTCTTTGATAGATTTTCAACTTTAGCTCAAAGGAATAAGGTTCATATTCAATTGGGAAAATCTGACAGATTGGGGTAGCTTGATGTGCTGGCCTCTGTACACAAAATCTCCATAATACTCTGTTTATCTTAAATATTCGAAACAGAATGACTCAAACGAATAATATTACATTCCTAACACAGTTTTAATGCATAACAGTAACTGTCACCTTCTAAATATGTAAGAAATGTTACGGTTTTTTAATTGCAGCTAATTTATTCATAATAATTTCGGTTATTACTAAGGCTCCGCTGTCCGTCCGTCTGTCTGTCACAGGACTGTATCTTTCAAACCGTAATAGATAGACAATAGACACTTGAAGTTTTCACAGAGTGTGTAGGTACTGCTATGGCCGTTATAACAACAAATAAGTAATAAAATAAGGTTGAAAATTTAAGAGAACACCCATACAAGGAACTTGTTTTAATCGGCGTTTCCTTCGGTACTCGCATTTGACCGCTTTTTAGGTTATTCGTGAGATTTGTACCTTATGCACTTTTCCCTTTACAGGAGATTTTTTCTTGTGGTACAAAATCTAACTTAGGAAGATGTACTAATGACTATAATTCTGTGAATAAGTACCTGTTATAATCACGAATCATATTTTGATCAAGATACAACCTGACACTGACCTGCAAATTGCAAAAAACGTAAGAAAATTTGAATTTCGCGGTCTACCACTACACAATCACCATAAGTAAAATCAGTAAGATTATGATTTTATTACAGTAGACTTCAAGGACAATGTAGGAACCTCTCCTATAGAGTTACCTACATCTTGAGTTCTGTTGTAAGATCCAAGATATAAGCCTACTGACTGCCTACATGAACAAAAGTGCGAAGATATGTTATTTCCGTCAACCCGCACTGGGCCCGCATCGTGGTTTATGACCCATTATAGGAAATTGTGGGCTGATTATTCTCTTGCTGATGTGACAAAAACTCACCCTTATTACATGGCACTGAAATATCACTGCCATAATGTGAATGTGTGAGTATACATACTACTTACCTCTGCATACCCATTCGAGAAATACATACGTAATGATGGTAAGACTGTTTCTGAACGAAACTGAAAAGTACGAGAAAAGTGACAGCCGTGAGGTGACACCTATCATTGTCAAAAAGAATTGTCAAAATTAGCAAAACAAATTTTAAAAAAGCAGTGTAAAATTTGCAAGTTTTATGGAAACTACAATGAAATAAAAGAAATACTTTCAGACATATACAATAGCAACGTTTATCTACTGATTAGCAAGGTAAATTTGTCAATTTCATTTAATATTTTTGAACATTTCTACAAAAATTCATGCACGTGTTACCGAATGTAAAGAACATACTGGATTTATGTTTTTACTCGTTTTTAACATATTTTGTTAATTATAGTTTTTAATGTTTTTCCCATGACAAACATTCGTTTTTATAAGTTAAAATGTTTGCAATAATAATAATTATAACCTCAAAAATGTAAACAAATACATGTGAATCTATTGGAGGTTATCATCAAAATGATAAATAATTTAAATTGTACTCCATAAATAATACTACTAATACAAGAAATATTTTTTTTTAGTTTATGCTTAGCAAAGTAAGCTTTATCATATTCCATAGAATAGAATATTATTTATTGATGCCGCAGATAGTCAAAAAATAAACTGGATCAAAATTAAAAAACGTATCTCTACAACATACCCCTAGGGTGTACAATAACGAAATTAAATAAATCATACCATAGATTTTGCCTTTTTTCATCAACACTTTATTATTTATTGTAAAATAAAAATTAAATGTTGTTTGTTTGTAAGCGCATCACATCAGAATGTCTGGACGGATTTGGAAATTTCAGGAAAACCGATGTGCATTTTCTATGGTAATTTTGTATGAATTATTGAAATTTAGACAGGATACCATTTGTCTGGTCACTTTTTCATCAACATAAAAAATCAACAACTTTACCTATCTACTTACTCTACACAGTTTGTGATATTCCTGTGTCAGTCCCAATATAAACTTTTTTTTTTTTCTTTCTTTTACAGAATGGACACATCATCAAAACCGCATTCCCCTGCCAGACAGAAGCGTAAAAGGAAATCCCAACTTACGCTGTCAACTTCCGATCATAAAAATATGAAGATAGGTACACCAGACACCATACCTATTACAACGGTAAAAGCTCCAAAGTCTGCTGGAGTGAAACGCAAACCTGAAGCTCAAGAGGAAGACTTTGACTACGGTGATAAATATCCGATATTAAAAAACCAAGACCTGGTTAGCAAATTCCTGAAAGTGCAGATGACCAATAATCAGAAAGGTATGTAATAACAATAATAAACAGTACCCTAATTATATAACACACTATCAATCTCAATCTGGATCATTTTCTATGTTAATAGTATATTGATGTAAGTTGCTCAACTTCATGTATTAAATATTTGCATGCTATCATTACATGGTGGAATGTGTCTTTCCACTGGAATTTTATATATCTTCTGTATTTTATGCAAATAAACAATTTTGATTTGATATATTATTATGTTCTCAAAAACGTAAATAATGCAATAAATGTATAATAAAATAGTAGGCTGGTATATTATTACTATTATATATTAAATTTAAAATTGTTTGACTATTATTTATTATGTGTAAAATTGTTTTTTAAAACCAATACTTAACAGAAATCAATACTTCTTCCAAATAAAATAATTTAAAATAACACTTAATTTCAGGCCGCATCCGTCAAGCTGTAAGAGAATCTCTGCAAGGCACATCCAGTATACTAGAACCAGAAATAATACACAACAAAATTCAATCAATTCTCAGGACTTCGACAGTCCCTACTGACTCCGAATTAAGACGTATACGCATACTCTACAACTTACTAAAAACCTCTTTAAAAGAACAAAAACTATCCAGTCAGAAACCTAAAAAATCGGAGAAGTCTAAGAAGAAAATGGACGGCGATAACTCAAAACCGAACGATAAGGTTAAAAAAGAGAAAAAAGAAAAAACTGAAAAGTTGGAGCAAAAAGTTCGGGGTCCAAAGAGATATATTGTGTTTTTAGGGAACTTGCCACTTGATGTTGATAAGGATAAGGTAAGAAAACATTGTCTATAACCTTTTTAAGTTTTTCCTAATTCTTTTAAGAAGCACGTGTTAGTGCTTCTTAAAAGAATTAGGAAAAACTTAAAAACCCATTTTTAGGGTTCGGTACCTCTAAAGAAAAAACCAAACTCTTACAAGATCACTTCGTTGTCTGTCTGTCTGTCCGTCAGTCAAGACCCTTTTTCTCGGGAACGCGTGGAGTTATCAATTGAAATTAATATCAAATACTCAGGTCTGCAATCCCTTAAAGCAGTGAAAAAATGAAACTGCTAAGTCAACGCAATCAAAAAATACGGGCGTTTATGTACCGAAATTAAAACCTATCCGGTACTTCCTGTTGACCTGGAATCATGAAATTTGGCAAGAAGCAATGTCATGTAGCAGAAGTAAAGGAAAAAATCGGAAAACCGTAAATTTGTAGTTATTTACAATTTTTTTCCGTAATAAACTTTTTACATACCTACAAATTTGTGTGGATCATTTTACTAATCATGATAATACTGCATAGGTGGGGCTCGTGGCTAAATAATAACAGCTGCACGTGTCGATCGAAAATTATTAAGTTACGCTAGCCGAGTTCGGTCAGAGTGGATAGATGACCGTCCATTACATATCGAGACCCCTCACCCCTTGCCTCGGAAAGCACGTTAAACCGTTGGTACCGGCTGTCATTTGCAGTTCTTTGACAGACGTTACGAGGAGAAGCCCAAAAGTCTGACAACCAGTCTTACCAGTGTATCATATTACTCAGTAACTGGGTTGTGGAGGTCCAATAAGTGAAGTAGACAGTCGCTCCAAGAAAAATACTAGTATTCAGCTGAATACGGTTACTCAAATGATAACGATGCATAGCTTTGATAAAAACGTTATCTCACTGCCTAACTCCATTTTCTGTCAATTCTTATAATTTTTCCCTTTGTTGTAGATAATAAACCACTTCGCAGAGATGAACGAGCAGATCGTCGACATCCGTATTCCGAAGGTGATGGATGGCAAGAAGAGTGCCATTGCTTATTTAGAGCTTAGCAATGAACCTAGTTATGAGGTATGTATGTTTTTCATCAGCATTTGTAAAAAAAAGTTTGTAAAAATTGTACGACAGCATGACTCATAATGCTCATTTGATCATATAAAAACCATAGATATAAATATTATACTATTAATTACTTTTTTATTAATTATAATTAAACTAATTTGAATAAAAGAGCCATTTTCAATAGGGTGAAACGAATCTTAATTACTAGTTTTTTTTTAATGTTATGTTGTTTATTTTTCAGTTTGCATTGTCAAAGCACCATTCCATGCTTGGAAACAAAAGAATAAATGTTCTGTATACGGCGCCGAAGAAGGGGAAAATTACGAAGGACAAAGCAAAGGTATAATAGTATATTTCATTACAAGTGCGGAAAGGTTGTCATTGCAAAGAGTTCCGACAAATGTCTACCCGAGCCGAGGTGCAGCCGAAGGCGAGGGTTGACAGTCGGAACAAGTTGCAATGACGGTTTCGCACGTGTACTGAACGACTATTTTTAATACAGTTGCGAAAAAATGAAGCAATTTAATAAAATAAGGTGGTGTTAATTAAAAAAAACTAGGGTCGAAATTACTCATTTTGTGCAACAAACAACTAAAACTCGCAAAGAAAATTTCTGAAAAATGGCGCCAACCGTAGAATATAAAGCAGAGATTTTTTTTTCTTCACCCATTCTGGTAGGCAAAGGGAACTATGCCCATACAGTCAAGTCTTCAGTAGAATTTTTTTATTGAAATGAAAATGAAATTTAATGAGATGAAATGAAATGATACCTAACCTAACTTATTCAATCAAATCATTAAATCTGATATTGAAACAAATTAGTAGCTTCTTTTTAGAAATATACGTATTTGCATGAATCATAAAAACTTCTATGAATTTTTTTTGTAAAAACTTCATTATTCTATTCTATTCTATTTTTTAAGGTTCTGGCTCCATCGGTAACATTCGATGATTTTGCCAATGTCAAGGTATGAGAAAATAATGATCGTAAACTTTACACAACTATTGATCAGTGTTTGTAGCTGTGGCATCCATGGATCCCCATGCTAAAAAAGGACAAAACATTTTTGATTAGTAGATGTAAAACGTCACAAAATAAATGTTAGAACATTCAGTATATAATAAGTAAATAGAAATATCAACTATAGCTGGATTTTATTGATGCTAATGAATTTATAAAGGATTCTAACTGCAGGAGTATGGGCTAAAGATAAAAGAAAAGGAATGTTAATTGGGCAGGGAACATCAGAAGGGAGTATGTCGTAAAGGGAAGTGGTTAAACGAGGACAGGAAAAAAACAAGTGTTCCAGAGTACCCTCCTCCAGGCCACATTCACACAAAGAAGAGTCCCTCACGCGGATTTTGGCCAAAAAAACTGGAGTGCAAACGAACCCAAGTCGGAGTCTAATTATGACAGAGGTGGCTATTTTACTAGAAAATTTTATTTTGCTGAACCAACATTTAGATGGAATGAATGGTTGGATAGAGCCATAAAATCTTCCCTTCAGTATTCGAGTTTTCTGCCAATGCTCATTCCAATTCTTCATCATCTCGGGTTTAACAAGACAGTGCAGATCTCGGGGATAACAAGACGGATGAGATTCGATCCCATTCCGAGTAGCCAGCTTAGCAATAGAATCCGTATTCTCATTATCAATAATTCCAGAGTGACTGGGGATCCAAGCCAGTGCAATCTCTATGCCTAAGCAGTGGCATCTATACAGGAGTTGTTTTATCTTTAGAATAAGGGGAAAATTGTGACGAGAGCGAAAAGGCGATTTTATTAAATCCTGTAGACAGCTAAGAGAGTCCGAGAGAATAAGGCTTTTGTTGAGTCCATGTGATTCAATGTAGGAGACTGCTTCCAAAAGAGCTATTGCTTCCCCTGTAAATATAGTGCCAAAAGCAGGACTACGAAAATTAAGGATAATTTTGTATTTTGGGATCCACACAGCTGATCCGACATTACTATCATCGGACAACTTAGAAGCATCTGTAAATAACGTCAGCCAATCGTGCCAGTCCTCTGCCAGAATCCTATTGAATTTGACATTAGCAGCAGGGTCATGTTTGGATATACCCAAGTTAAAAATAACTTTTGGCTGGAAGAGCAAGGAATCAAAATTTACTTCAAATAAGGGATTTTTATCTAACTGGACTAAGGAAATGTGCAAATTATTGAATTTATTGAAGCTGTTAACGAGAAGTGGGGGATTTTTATGAGACCAATAGCGAGATGTTGGGATTAACTGACAAAGTGAACGAAGAAGAGGGAGAAGAGGATGACATTTATTCTGTATGACTTTATAAAAAAATCTGTCACATAGGTATTGTCTACGTAAGTGAAGGGGAGGCTCTAAACATTCTACCTGGAGGGCATTAATAGGTGAGCATTTCATAGCACCCGTGATAATTCGTAAGCATTTGGATTGAATTCTTTCCAGTTTGGCCAGGGCTATTTTGTTGCATGGTTCCAACAGAAAAATTCCATAGTCAAAGTGACTACGAACTATGGCGTTATAAAGAATTTTCTGTGAAGTTGGGTGAGCTCCCCAGCGAACTCCAGAAAGGGCACGTAAGACATTAACACCTCTTTCGCATTTCTTTGAGATGTAATCCAGATGGTAGAGTCCAGATAATTTTGAGTCAAGAATGAGTCCAAGAAATTTTACTTTGTCACAGATCAAAATGGGTTCGTTTTCAACATAGAGGTTAATAAGGGGAATATTACGCTTACGAGAAAAGGCAACTGCATTACATTTGGAAACTGACAAACTTAAGCCGTGATCTGTCAACCACTGGTTTAAGTAGTAAAGGGCAGAATTTAAGCGAGATGAGGCATCTGAAAGCGAAGCTGAATTAAAGTAAAGAGCAATGTCGTCGGCATACTGTAGGATTTTGCAGAAACAACTCACTGAAGACTCCAAATCATGTGTGTATATATTATAAAGGATGGGGCTTAAGACCGACCCCTGGGGTAGACCTTTCCACACTAGACGGGATGGGGAGAGGTAGTTTTGATGACGGACAGAAATAGAACGGGACATAAGGAGACTACAAATGATGTTGACCATCCTCACAGGGATACTCAGCTGTAGCAGCTTTTGCCTGAGTATTGGAAGTTGGACATTATCATAGGCTGAAGCTATGTCTAGGAATACACCGAGAACACTTTCATTATTGGAAAAGGCAATGCGAACATCAGACATGAAGACACTTAGGCTATCTAGAGTTCCCATACCTCTTCGAAAACCGAACTGTGAACTGGATAAGATGCCTTTAGTTTCTAAGATCCATTCAAGTCGATTCTTGATGAGATTCTCCATAATTTTAGCCAAGACCGAAGAGAGGGCTATAGGACGATAGGAAGTAGGATCTTTTGGGTCTTTCCCAGGTTTCAAAATTGGGATGATTATTTGGGATTTCCAAGACTCTGGAACTTGGCCAGTAACGAAAAAGGAATTGATTAGGTTAAGAAAGATTAGTTTACAGTTAGAAGAAGACTTGGAAATAAAGGAGTAGGGTATTCCATCGACCCCTGGAGCAGAATCCCGGAGATGATCTAGGGCACAAATAAGTTCTGAATAAGAGAAAAGGTCATCAAATCTATCGGAGGAAGTGGTAGGAGGAGGATCTATAATGGGAAGGCAATCGGAGCTAGGAACATAGGGGGGGGCTAATTTGGATATGAAGTCTTCCAACCAGGTGCTGTGGTCATTGGTAGAAACATCGGGAGAGTGGTTGTCGCAAGCTCTGCGGTAAATTTTAATTTTCTTCCATACAAGGGAAACTGGAGAACGTGGAGATAGCGACTCGCAAAACTTGAGCCAGCCATATCTCTTCTTTCTTGCCAATAACCTACAAGTACTTGCAGAAGTCTTTTTAAAATTTAAATAGTCGGGCATATTAATACTAGAGGAAAAGGTATTTTCTGCTTCTTTACGTTTACGAACGTAAAGAAGCAGAAAATACCATCAGTGCATTCAGCATCCCACCAAGGTGGAGAAGGTATAAGGTGACGGGCAGAATTTTTTAAGGGGATAGAAGAATTGGCCGCTCTCAACAGACACTCAACAAAATCACTGTAGAGAATTAGGGAGTTGGATGGGTTTATTTGGGGAAAATTTTGAAGTTCTGCATCCAAATTGGACAAGAACTTAGACCAGTCAGCTTGGGGTAGGCGATATTTTTGTAGGGGTTGGATGGGGGGTAAACGTGGATGAGTGCTTGGAAACGAAATTAGGATAGGAAAATGATCACTGCCATATGTATTAGGGAGAACAGACCAGGATAGAGTTGTTACTAGGGAAGGGGAACAAAAAGTAAGGTCAGGAACACTAATACACACATCAAAAGTGTCTAGGGATCAACATATATTTTTGCAATAACTTTTCTCCTGATTGATATTAATTAAAATTTTCTTTAAGGATTCATCAAATAAAGTGTTTTCGTTTGTCACAGTAACGATAAACCAAGTCACCTTTGCATTAATAAAGAAATTTGCCATTTTCCTAATAAAGGGATTTTTGACATTTGAACCACTAACACAAAAGTTCGAAAAAAAGACTGAAATAACAGTTTTCTCTAAAATTTTATTGGGTAACTTAAACAATTAATAATCCGTGTTTCTACCGCGAACACTAACAACACAAGAACATCGGTTTGGCATACTCAAAATGAGTTCATCCAAATCACGCTGTGGAATGGCCGCCCATGTTCGTTGCAACAACAAAAAAGGTCTTCTTGCGACTGGATACCCTCCATATTCGGCAGAGCTCTTCTCTGTAGCATATCCCATGCATGCTCAATCGGGTTCAAGTCTGGCGACTGAGCAGGCCAGGGCAGGACATTGATGTTAGCTGCGGCGAGAGTCTGTCTTACAACTCTTGCGGTGTGCGGTCGTGCATTATCATGCATTAACTGAAATAAGGGACCGATTTGCACTTGTAGAGGAACGATGACGTCTGATACAATCGTCTCAGCATAAATTTGAGCGTTGAGGTTGCCTCTGATCCAAATCAACTCAGTTCTTCCGCCGATCCAAATACCCGCCCATACCATGATGGTTCCACCACTATAAGGATGGACTTCCTGGCAGGATTTTAATCGCTGTTGGCGTCCAGGGGTTCTCCAGTGTCGTATACGTCTTGTATCCGGTCTCATACCAAAACGAGACTCATCAGAAAAGCACACGAAACGCCATTGTTCTTCTGCCCAATTTCTGTGTTCAAGAGCCCATTGATATCGAATCCTACGATTGTGCATTGCTATAGGTGGTACCCGTAGCGGTCTTCGGGAATGAAGGTTCACTTCATGCAAGCGGTTTCTGACTGTTTGGTCGCTAATTAAGTTCCCTGAAGAGTGATGAAGCCTCACGGCTAACATCATGGCGGTTATTGTTAGAGCTCTTCGAGTTAAGATTTGAATGTATCGGTCTTGTCTCCGTGTGGTGCAGCGATACCGTCCTCCATGGCGCTCAGCCACGGTACCAGTGCTTCGGTAACGTGTCCAAAGTCGACTGATAACACTCTGACTTGTATTCAGAGCTAAAGCCACAGTACGTTGCCGGGAACCAGCTTCTATCATTCCCACGGCTCTGAGCATTTCTTCCCTGCTTAAATGACGTCGCCGCTCCATAATAACGTTGGTTTTAATCAGTAGTAGGGAAACAGTAGCACTAATAATGTCTTCAATGCGTTGTATGTTTTTATAGGGAAAATATTGACAGCTGATTTTCATCTTTTACTCGAATTTGATTCACAGTTCCTGATTCAAATTATGAAATGCACCAAAAAGGATCCATATAAATTTATAAAATCATAAATTTATTACAAAGCCACATCTCAATCTCAAGAAATCCGCATAAAAATGCTTGATCCCTAGACACTTTTGATGTGTGTATTTTGGTTAGGGGAAACGCGACGGGTAGCAGATCCATCATTAAGAACACAAAGGTTGCGATCATCTAAAAGGTCTAGCAAAAAGTTGGAGGAGGGGTCATTACAGTGAGAGCCCCAAAGCGTGTGACGGCAATTAAAATCACCTGACACAATCAAAGGGCCAGGAATAGAAGAAAGGATAGAGTTAAATTCAGACAAAATGTTTCAATTGTCCATGGCTCTAATAGCCACAACATGTAGACCAGGATCATGATGGGGAAGAGGAATCTGAGAAAAAGTGATAGATCTGCTAACCAATAGGGCGCAACCCGCCCATCCATCATCTCTATCGTCCCGAAGGCATGAAAAACCAGGAACCCTAAAGAGAGATCCAGGCCTGAGCCACGTCTCCGACACGGCAAAGACAACGGGTTTATATCTATTTATTAGATAGATTATATCATGTTTTTTCCTGCGAATGGATCTGCAGTTCCACTGAAGGATTTTTTCCATTTTGGCGAATCCAGGTATCGAGGAGTTGTTGAACTAATCTAACGACATTGTCCGGTATTGCATCACTAAATTTAGATAATATGTTTATAAGGGAGCAAGTCAGGAGCTCTATCAAATTGTCATTGGGAGTGGGAAGGGGAGTGGTTTCAGTGTAAGGGGAATTCAGAGCACAGCCATTAGGCTGAGAAGACTTAGGGGTATAGACCATTGACTTATGGGCTTGAGTGTCATATGACTTGCCCAATGCTGGCCTAGGTTTTGGAGAACGATAAACCGTCTTTGTATAGGAGGTTTTAACAGGGGAGGCATATGGAGAAGAAGTAGGAGTGTTAAGAGGGGACGAGAAGAGAATGGGTTCAGAAGGATAAGTTTGAGGTAGTTTTGATTGGGAGGGACCTGCTGTCACATTAGAGTACGGCAATTTACGAGGACGGGGAAACCTTGCTGAAGCCTCACGGTAGCTTAAATTTTCTTCAGACATTACCATTTTAATTGCCTTCTGTCTTGAGTGTTCAGGGCACTTATTATCAGTGGCCTTATGGCTACCACCATCACACAAAAGACATGAGACCTGAGAGTCGGGAACATTACAACTATCTCCAGGATGAGGTTGTGCACAACGGTAACAACGGGGCTTAGATCTGCACTGAATGCTTATATGGCCAAATCGTAAGCAGTTGCGGCATTGGATAGTGGGAAGTTGATAAGTAGAGACAGGAAGAGAAACATTGTAACAAAATACCTTCTCTGGGAGAATTTGGCCAGAGAAAGTAAGCACCACAGTCGATGATGGGGACCAAGTAACGGAGTCCTCTTTTTTGTTTTTAAAATTAAGCCTTCTAGCCCTAACAACTTCTCCACAATTGCGAGGGGTTTCTATACCGAGGACTAGCTCCTCTAGTGTCCAGTCAGTAGGGATATCCCTAACAACTCCCATGCGACTTACGTGAAAGCGAGGGATAGCTGCCGAATATTTGTTTTCAGTCAGGATGGGATTGTTGACAAAGTTGTTAGCGTCACTTACTGTCATAAAATCAACAGACATCCTGTTACGGCCCAAAGACCTGACACTGCCTTGGACAACACCTTTAAAACCTTTATTAAATATAAATTGAGCAAACTTGAGTGAGTTTAAGGTTAGGCCTTGCTTAGGGTCTGTTTCCACCCTAGAGACAAATACAGTGTAGGGAGCTCTGTCACTCTCACTATAGAGCATTTTGGAGTCGCTCTCAAAACCTGGCTTAGTAAAAACGGATTGGATTGAGTCAGACGGCGGCTTGTTTCTTTTTGCGTCAACAACAGTGGACTCAGGGTCTCCGGGGCGCTTTCTAACTTCGGGTCTTACGCGATCAGTGTTTTGAGAACACTGCACAATCTCCATAATATCCGGAGGAATCCCTCCACCCCCATCAGGGGGTTCCTCGGCACTCATTTCCTTGGGAAATGAGAGCCAAAAAGCTTAAATTACTAACCTTATACCCAAACCAGACGACACAAGACAATCACCACACTACAAACTGATTTTATTATTAAAATAAAGTGTTAGGTTAAGATTCGCGTGCTTATTCTCACCAAGACAATAGCAAAATCCCTAAAAACTTCATGGTTGGTTTTTCTTTTCAATAGACATTATTTTGACAGTTGGGAAAGAGAACGCACGAGTTCGGGAAAGGTAAAAAAAAAGCACGAATATGTAATAGCCCACATCCCGAACGCTATACGTCCCTGCAATACGCCACTTTTTGAGCAACTGTATTAAAAAAAACATTTTCTGGCGCCTTGGGCAGGCAGCTTTTTTTATTTAGCCTTTGTTGTTCCTCCTTCTCACTCCTCTGTCTGGAGCTGTTAAACCATTCTTGTCTGTGTCAAACTCGTCTCGCGATTTCTCTCGGGTCTGCCTCGATGTCGCCGGACGTTTTCTGGAACCAAGTCAGCTTAGCGCTATTAATTCCGGGTTCAATTGCTGGATCTAGTAAAAAGTAATTGGGTTTTTTTAAGAAAATAAATTCGCAGTATCACAGCATGAGTCTATATTTGTATCCGGTTATAGTTCGTGTCAAACATTATGGCGGCTCTGAAGTGCGCTAAACACTGCGCAGTACCTCATCCCCCCACCCCCGGTAACACGTGATTTTTTTACTGCGCAGCGACTCACCTCATTTTCCGAGCCGCCATATAGTTTGAATTGGGGTCTAACAGCTATCTTACCCCATATTACATGCAGCGGGATTGTCCGAAAGGGTTACCGCTACCCCGGAACACAAAGGGCTAAGGAAGGAACACGGGTGGGTTTTAGTCAGTAAGAGTCTGACACTCCCTTCTGCTCCACCCAGAGCGGGAGGGGTCATTTGATGATTTCCCATCCACAAAAAAAAAAAACACCATATTACATACAATATTACATAGTTTTGTCGGCTGAGGGTGGTGCTACATTCCGCAAGCAAGCTTGGATCTAGTTATTGCAGAATTAAAACTAAATATTATTGCATAAAATTTTGCTGGCATGGACTTTTGCCTTATTCGCTGAAAACCAGCCCTTGGTCTCATTCTCGCATAGGATCGTAGCATTATGCTGAGCGATGGCCGTTTTGCGTGGATATGACGCATATGTTCCCCCAGCTTGTTATTTATTATGTTTGTGTTCTTTTTCTGCGTTATGTTTACCGCAAATAAATGTATTTTCTTTCTTTTCTTTATTCCGTAACTTAATATTACAGCTGGTGAAATGTGGGTCCACTAACACAACTGCCTACCCCTTCAAATACTGGCGTGGTGTTACATTAATCTAAAATTGTCTTCTTTTCAGAGCAAATCAGCAAAACTAATAGCCCTACAGAAATCAGGCAAGCTAGTAGGCAGTGTACCGTTGGCAAAGAAACGCAGCCAACGACGCCTGAAAGCGAAGCAAGCTCAAGCGAAACTAGCTGCAGAAAACGCATGATTTTACCCTACAATATAGCTTTACTGTACCTAGTACTCTTAGCACGAAAATAGGGATCTAGCTGCCGGAAACACGTGAATTTACCTTATAGTATAATTTTTATGTACCTAGTACTTTTAGCACAAAATAGGGATGTAGCTGCCGAAAACGCGTGAATTTACCCTACAGTATGTCGACACCTAGTAATTTTAGTACGAAAATTAAGATGTAGCTGCCGAAAACACGTGATTTTACCCTAAACTATAACTCAACTATTTCTGGTACAAATTAGCACGAAAAAAAAATGGATCTTCGTGACGTCATCGTTAAATGTTTTTCTATAGGCATGTTACATAAATTGAAGTCATTCTATTATTATGACTTAAGAAAAGATAAAAAATCTCGCAGTTCTGGTGTCTATAAGATTAAATAGGTTTTGTACAGTATTTTTATCTCGTGAAACGACACGCGCATTTCTTGTGGTAACCAAGTGTACAGACACGTCATGTGTGCGTGCGTGTGTATGTATTTCTTTTATATGGAGGTGATATCGAGGTAGCGAGTTAAACCCCGACCGCGAGGTATCGCAGTGAGGCGTCTTCGGCATGTAATTACCCTAAGTTTTCACGTCGACATTTATACAAATAGACCGTCTGCTATTTTATTTGATATTCTTGCTAAGAGTACTATAATAATAATGAACTAAGTATTTTTCTTAAGAAAACAAAAAAAAAAGGTGATAATATTTAAATATTAATGTTCATCTAAAAAAATTAGGTAATATTTTAACAAAAAATTAATTAAAATTGTTTAATTCTACTTTACTTTAAAAAGGCCTTATTCTGTTACTTCTAGAGTAGAAAAAAATAACTTGTGAGATTAAATTTCACTGCTATTACTGTTTAATTAAAAAAAAATCATTGTATTAATTGAAACTGTTTTTAAATATGAGTTTGCATTATTAAGCCGCGTCCTATTTGCAGTCCGTTCGCAATTATTTTACCTCTGACAGAAGCAACCCAACAGCAACTTTATTAGAATCAGAATAAAGATCACAGTGATTTGGACAGTGACGCAAAATCGAAGGTAATATTAAAAAAAAACTAAAAAACCACGCATATCCATCCATTGGACTCGTCAAAACAAATCAAATGAGCCCAAACTCTGGGGGTTCACTAGTAGCCACTGAAGAGTTCCACTATCCACCTCCTGGCTCCATCATCAGATCAGTTCCAAGACACCAAATTATAGTTTTGTCATGCGAACTACATAAACATACAAAGTTTAATTTCGATATGACAATTCGAAGTAGGTTAAAATTGAGTTCTAAGATTTTATTACATTGTTTGTTAGTTACTAGTGAAGCTAACAAATATCTGTAAAAGGACTGTAAATAGGACGCGGCGTTATACTTACCTTCATTTTCATATCATATTTTTAATATTATATTTACCTGTTTTATTTTCTACCAATTGGAAATGTAATTGGAAACTTGACGCTAAGGACGCGTGTATTGTACTATAGTACTTGATATACCGAACTATTTTATTAAAATGTCTTGTTTTATTTCAACATCTACTTTAAGAACATTGGCCCCGATTCTGTTGTTCACAAACTAAATTAAATTTAAGTTCAGTGCATCTTTTTCTTACTATTTCACTATGAAAAGGACAGAAGATAAGTCCTGTCAAATTAGATAATCCATAGACAAGTTTAGACGTGATTAAAAAATTGCCTACTAAAAATACGTCAAGCGCAGACTAATTTGACAGGACTAAACTAATATTTATCTTCTGTCCTTTTCATAGTGAAATAGAAAGAAAAGGATGCACTGAACTTAAATTTAGTTTAGTTTGTGAACTACAGAATCAGGGCCATTCTTTGGTTTTCTAAGAAAGCGGTGATACACACATAGTACAGCTACGGTTTTATAGTTCTCATAATTATCCACTCTCATATCAGACAGCCCCCCTATTCAGCGTATCGAGTGGCTGTGAATAGGGGGGCTCCCTATTCACAGCCACTCGATACGCTTTCGTACGGTAGCGAACATTAATGAATGTTATCGTAGGAGTCCTTTAGACGATGTTCACACTTGTGAAAAAAAAAAGAAAGTTAAACTGACAAAATTTTCGGGTTTTGGACTTCCTAAACCCGAAAATTTTGTCAGTTTAACTTTAAATCAAATATACGACCACTATTCTTCCGACAGCTGTATGCTGTCGGGGGCAAGGCAAATCAGGTTATTGAAATGTATCATATTCGATACGATAGCTTGTCGTATGGTTGTAAATTAGGGTGCAGTTATCAGTTCTCATATCTGAGGGGCAATTCTCGTAATTTAAAGAACGTTCAGTCTGATCTCAGTCTCAATCTGTCAAAAAATTCTTCTAATTTCCCTGCAATTTGACAAGTGTTTTAATTGTTTGTCGCCGAGATGAGAATGCGACTAGATTTTGAACGTTTTAAATTTCGAGAATTGGCCTTCAGATATTCGCCTCCAAATAAATTAGAAACATGCCACTTTAGGGTGCCATATTACTTGACATTTCTTGTTTGTCTATGTGTCCCCTACCCATATAGTATACTACAAGTTCGTTAAAAGTGCGCGCGCGGCGCGTGGAAGCTTTGAAAAAATATCAAAATGTCGGCGGGTTGGATATGCCACAAAGGGTCCCCTTGTTTTAATTTATTTCCTATAAAAGAAAATCCCAATGGCTTAGGAGTCACAACAGGTGAAGCCATGTAGAAAATTAAAACCGTGGGATTGTGGAATCCAAATGGATAATATCTAAAAAAGTCTGAAAGATACAAATATTTGATTATATTGTTAGTACAGCTGATAAACCTGTGTGATAAACTCATAATTTCTCATAATTTACAAACAAATATCACCATAGTGAGAATTTAAGACCGATTTGAACCTATGACTCATCGGTCACTTGCCAACCCCTCGGCTACTGAGCAGTTGTAGCTTATTAAGTCGTTGTATAGATGGCGCTGTACGCAATCTTTATGCAAATATCGCAAAATGTAAGGAATCCTGAATCGCGCAGTTTAAGTTTTTTTGCTGTTTAGGACACGTACAAAAATTTTAGTAATACAGTTGTACTTGCTTCGGCAGTACATATACTAAAATTGGAACGATACAGAGAAGATTAGCATGGCCCCTGCGCAAGGATGACACGCAAAATCGTGAAGCGTTCCACATTTTTTGGACAATTTCGATTATGGCCCAGAGTCATTATTATAATTTTAAATTGTCATGCGTGAAAAATTATTATAAAAGTTTTTATAGTTTTATTTTGCTTTTTGTAGTCAGTAGTTTAGTTAGTTTTTTAGTTTTATTTTGCTTTTTGTAGTCAGTAGTTGTGGATGGGTGACCATGACCATCCATTACATATCGAAACCCCTAGAATCCGTATTTCGGAAAGTACGATTTCATACGGTTTTCAGTAATGGACGAAGTGTTTCATGAGGAAGGTTATTTAGGTGTAAGTACCTATAATATTATAACTCATCAAGGGTTTGTGAAATTGCCTGAACGATGATTTCAGACGATGTCGGAAAAAGTCATGCCGACTGGGAGCTTGCGGTGCGTTACGTATATGCCCAATAGATAGATGAAAATAATGATAGTACTTACGTTCCCGTGGGTTATTTTCCGACATCCACACGGGCGGACCCGTGGGCATAAGCTAGTACTCACGGCTTATGGTATAGCTTGTTGTTTATATAAAGATCGGTCGAGATTGGTAATTAGTTCTTATCCTAATAACAACAACACTTAATTAGATAGGTATCTGCAAGGGTAAAAGTAGCTTTAAGTCGGGGTCAGCTAATATCATCAATAGCTGACCTTAGCTAGCGTTTTCAGTGAATGCAACAACAAATTCATATTCAGCATAACCTACATGAATGAGGTACTTATTCAAGCGTTTGATACCTGGGAGCTATTTGGCTACACGACCACGGCGGTTTTTTCCACACGGCTAGACATCAGCTATTCTAGTTTTAGCTGACCTACCATTGTATAGGTTTTTCTTACGTCCGCAGGTGATACGGAATAAGAAACGCCCGTAACTTCGGATTTCGTGCTTAGGGCGTAACCTCTAGTTTAGCCTGAACCTCAGGTCCAGAAACCGAATAGGTTACAGTATCTATAGGATAACCTTACGGTTTACCTAACCTAGCGGGTTATTTCTTCGGGTTAGGCTAAAAACCCTATAATATAGGTTCCCTTTAATCTTTTTATCAGCCTATACGGTCGTATTACATCACCGAACTGCTGAGACGAAAAATCTCAGCAGTTCGGTAACCGGACTAAATAAACCGAACTACTGAGAACGCCCGATAAAAACTGGTACCTACCTAAGTATAGAGCAAGGATTTGTTTTTGTTTATAAAAATATGTAAGGCAGATAGTACGCGCTCGGTGTTTTGTACAGTCAGCAAAGGAGATAAGTATGAAGGGTCGTCGAATATATTTGAAGTTTACTAAGAAACCGATTGATGTTTTCGAATGAAATTTAATTTGGTAAATAAACTGTTTGTTTTCTATTAATTAAATTAAATTTTATTTGAAAACATCAATCGGTTTCTTACTAAACTTTCAACTATACTCGACTACCCTGCATATTTATCTCCTTTGCTGACTGTACCTACAGCCCGATTCATACTTTATAGCAGCTGAAGTGCGCCACGTACCACGGCACATCCTGTGAGCACTCTGAGGGTCAAGGGGTCTCATTAAAGCCCCAGTTTCAAACCGCAAGCAAGCCTATAATGATCCCATTGCTGGGACACAGGCCTCCTCTACGAGAGGGAAGGGACTGTATTCTAACCACCCGAGCCCAGTGCGGGTTGGAAGATATCACAAGTCTCCGAATTTTTGGTTATAGGACTTTACCTTTACCAGAGTTTACGTTTCCTCACGTTTTCATTCACCGCTTTGAGATCAGTGGTGATGAAATTATTTACGCAGTCTGCCTGGGTTTGAAACCCACGTAATTGCAAACGATACCACTGGGTCACCACTTTTCAGTGGTAGAATGCTGGCTCCAAACAATTTTAAGACACTATTGAGGTCCACTTTGTATACAAGGTGTAATATAACTAACGCAAGACCTCATACACCCCAATTAGAGTATTGAGAAAGCCTAATACAATGACCAAAAGTTATTTTTTTTTAAAGCTTGCTTCTTTATTAAGAAAATCGTGTTAACACTAGCATTTAAAATCGAGTTTTATTGCTTCGAGATAAGGTTCAATTTTATTTGGTTTAATCGGCGGTTACGGGGTGTCCTGCGTGAGCGACGAATACGACGCGATGCTACGCTGCCAACGCGACAAATGCGATCAACTCAACGGCATACCCTACTTGCGGCCTATGTAGCAGTCTGCGGCGAGACGCGACGTAACGCGTACTTGTTTTGAGGGCGACCAGATGCGACACCACGAACTACGAAATGGTTGATTCAGAAATGTTGATCGACGCAGTGCTTGAGCAAAGATTCTTGTGGTACAAAAAAAAAACTTAAAAGTCTGTAATTTAAATATGAACTTTCAAGCAAAACTAGGTTCGTTTTAATTTGTTTATTTACTGTACGTCTCCATGTTTCGAGAACTAATGACCAAAATCACGTAGGACATTTGTCGCGTGTAGCATCACGTCGCATTGCATCGTGTCGTGTCGCGTCGTATTCGTCGCTCACGCAGGACACCCCGTTAGTATGAAAAAAATACATAATTTAAAAAAAAAATACCTATATTCAAATTTACTGAAATCGATTCAGTAGTCAATCATGAACAAACTACTTTCAGGACTTGCGTTTATTCTGTTACACTTTGTATAGTCTTTGCTAAAGTAGTAAAGATAAGGGGTATTGTACACAATAAAAAACGCATAGTTATCTTAACCGTATATTAACTCAAGCTATAGAGCTAGCATTGGACGCGATACGGGGCCACAGATCCGCGCACTCCTTAGCCACGGGTCCAGTAATAGCAGAGCCCTTCATCTCGCCCTTGTTATTGACTATGACGCCTGCGTTATCTTCGAAGTATATGAACACCCCGTCCCGCCTTCTGAATGGCTTCCGTTGTCTGATCACCACTGCTGGCATTACCTGAGAAAATAAGATGGGTTAGTATTTCATGAATTGGGGAAAATGTATAAAATTGAAGGACAATCTAATATCTTTGAGCGATTCGACCACCCATTGTGTCACCCTATATAAAATTACTACATTTATATCTGTAATTTTTATTTTTACATAATAATGAATATTCTATTCTATTTCAGTTTATAATTACATTTATTACGTATACGACACTCAAGTATCCACTACTTGTAAATGGGTGAATCGGAAAGAAACTTTTAAATGGTTCTTAACATTGAAATAATATTTGTTGCTAACATTATTTCAATGTTATTTTTTAAAGTTTCGTCCTGATTCACCCCTGCAAACCTGTCCACCTCGTTTTACAGTATGTTAAAATGTATAATTATATTATTTGTGGAATTGCTTGAGGAGTGTGTACTTCAAGATTTATTCTGTTTTTTAGGGGATAGACATTTGAGGCAATCATCTGCCTAGCCTTTTCCCTATTATTTTGGGGTCGGCTTCCAGTCTGACTGGATGCAGTTGATTACCAGTATTTTACATGGAGCGACTGAATATCTGACCTCCACAACCCAGTTACTGGGTAATACAATATCCCTTGTTAAGACTGGTAGTCAGACTTTCGGGCTTCTGACTACCTGTAAAGACTGTCAAAGATCCACGAATGACAGCCGGGACCAATGGCTTAACGTGCTTTCCGAGGCACAGATGCGTCTAAGTATGATGGTCCCCCATCCACGGAACAACCGTGGCAAGCGTAGCTTCACCTGATGGATCGCCCTGTGCGGCTGTTATTATTTTAGCCACGGGCCCCTCTCACACCAATAATTGAAATTTCGGTGGGAAAGCATTCAACATAATATATGAAAGTTTTGTGATATTGTTTCCTGAGGCTAACACTCTCATGCCTAGGTCTAGAACACAAGCCACAACACTCGCCCTAATTACAAAACAAGGTTTATCTTTAGACTCAGGTTTAAACTTTATGGTTTAAACCTGAGTCTAAAGATAAACCTTGTTGCCATTGTTTTTTTATTTTGAACTATTATCTAACAATATTAAAGTTCATAATACAAAAACTGACATTGAACCTGAGTCTAAGTTGTCAATTTTGTATTAAGGACTTTACATTTGTCGGAATAAAGTTAAAAAATACAGTAATTGGCTCAAAGGTTTAGGCTAGGTCTCAAGTTAGACATTGGCCCCAATTCTCTTGTTCACAAACTAAATTAAATTTAAGTTCAGTGCATCTTTTTCTTTCTATTTCACTAAGGCCCATATTACAGAACGTCACTCAATACTCAAGCATTACTTAAAACTAGATTCAAGCCATTTGATTGGTTGAAACTAGTTTTAAGTAATGCTTGAGTATTGAGTGACGTTCTGTAATATGGGACTAAGAAAAGAAAATTTGACAGGACTAAACTAATATTTATCTTCTGTCCTTTTCATAATGAAATAGAAAGAAAAAGACGCACTAAACTTAAATTTAATTTAGTTTGTGAACAACAGAATCGGGGCCATTGTTTTGTAATAAAACAATGATTTTGTATTGAAAATAAGATACATACACAAAATAAATGCCAGGCATCTAGTTAGTTTTCAATTCAAATCAATTTCATATTTTTTTAATGCAGAGAAAATCATTTCTTTGTAAGTTCTCAATAAAGAGGGTTAGAATAAAATTCAAAAAAACCATTTTCATTAACTATCACTCAAACTCAATTTGTTAATAATGTTATTAATTATTATTAGTAATGGAATCGCTCAGTCAGCCAAGGCATATCAACAGACTGTTTTAACAGTTCAGAAAGTTTAAATTAGCGAAACCCTATGGCGTATCATCATAGCAATTCCATTTGATAGTTTCTACAATTTAAATAATCTTGTTGTAGATAGGACACACACGATGCATTCTTTAACAGGAATCAAACTAATTACTATAATATCTAATAATGAAAACAAAGACTGCACTCTCACAAAAATAAAGCTGAGCTAAAATGAAGCTAACTCCAGCTCAAGTGAACTGCAAAAATGTACTGCCTTGAAATCTACATAAAACCCCGGGTTTATCATCTTAGCAGGTTGTACTGGTTCACTGGGTTTTAACTTGTTTCTTGACTTGACAATCTTAATCTATTTACACAATAAACAGTATTCTATTCTAGACTAATATACATGTTATCTAGTTATAATTGATACCTAAATCAAAACCAAATTAAATGCAGTCTTGTTCACTCTAGAATCTAGGATTTCTTGGTTTGCCTGTTCCTTTTAGATGTCAAACATTCTGGTCCATGCTTTGGTCACAAAAACCGTGCCATCAAAACCATCAAATCATTAGTCAAACCAACAATGCTAAGATCATACCTTTTTCCTGAGTTCAGGTTTGCCCTTCTTGACAGTGGCGACAATCATGTCTCCTGATCCGGCAGCGGGAAGCCTGTTCAGGCGACCCTTGATACCCTGCACGGCGATCACATACAGGTTCTTTGCTCCTGGAAATGTTTAAATATTAGATTAGCTATGGATTTAGCTAGAAATTTATAGTTTTTGTGTTGGTAACCTATATTTTGGTACAGTAATAAATGAGTAACAATGTATTTGAAGTGTTTGCAGGTTTATATATTAGTTTTTTTTTTTAGTAATACTGAATGATAAGGATTACATTTAGCCTACTGTTCAGTATAACTTCATGCTTTTTCTATTGATGAATGAGCCTGCTCTTGACTTCGATCATGCCTGATAGAAAGCAATGGATGAAGTCTATATTGGAACAAGCATGTCTAGAAGATGCCTGTTCTTTGTGTTCTTTAGAATCTAACCTTCAAATATTACCAAGGACGTCAGGATAATTTCATTTAGTTTGCTGCTAGTGACTCTAAACTATGACAAAAACAACCATGTTTTTGAGGTCAATGTCATGTTTTTAGTCAAGGTGTGCATAATAAACCCACTGAATTTGAATTTTCATGCATGAACGACTTCCAAACATAATCTTGACGCCAATGTAGTCTCAAGATTACGGTTTGCCCAGCAGTGGGTTATAAAGTAAGGTTACGTATTTGTTGTTTAACAAATTAAACTGAACAACTTCAGACACAGCCAAGGAAGAAATCATCATAATCAACACACAAAGTGCGTCCGAAAATATCATCATCAGTGTTCAGCTTCAGTCAAACGTGCCATTGAGGTTATGTTAGTTTTGATAAAACAAACTCGTGCCAACCTGTGTTGTCTGCGCAGTTGATGACGGCTCCTACTGGGAGACCCAAAGAGATGCGGAACTTCGCTCCCGCGGAACCACCACGTCCTTAAAACAGAAAAACCACACTTCATACATTTTTGATCACAACACTTCTACTCACGAAATACAAAGTGAATATCTGAAATATACGTGGCTTCCAAACAAATATAATACTAGTTTTGCTTCACACATGCTTTCTAGTAGATTTTAACACTAAATAACATGATTAAAATGGATATTTTACAATTTCACGAACCTCTTTTAGACATTTTGTTGTGTCAATTTTTTGAGAGGAAATTGAAAGAACGCGAATTTAGCAGCACATCACAAGTAGTAATTCGTCCAGAAATTGAATGCAAGTAACCCACATGAAGTTAGCTTCAAGTTGCGGAAAAATATTGCAAAATTCAAGATCAATTGATTAATTGGTAAAGAATCGCAGGGTTTTTAAATAAAACTCTAGAAATACACACATCAAAAGTGTCTAGGGATCAAGCATTTTTATGCGGATTTCTTGAGATTGAGATGTGGCTTTGTAATAAATTTATGATTTTATAAATTTATATGGATCCTTTTTGGTGCATTTCATAATTTGAATCAGGAACCGTGAATCAAATTCGAGTAAAAGATGAAAATCAGCTGTCAATATTTTCCCTATAAAAACATACAACGCATTGAAGACATTATTAGTGCTACTGTTTCCCTACTACTGATTAAAACCAACGTTATTATGGAGCGGCGACGTCATTTAAGCAGGGAAGAAATGCTCAGAGCCGTGGGAATGATAGAAGCTGGTTCCCGGCAACGTACTGTGGCTTTAGCTCTGAATACAAGTCAGAGTGTTATCAGTCGACTTTGGACACGTTACCGAAGCACTGGTACCGTGGCTGAGCGCTATGGAGGACGGTATCGCTGCACCACACGGAGACAAGACCGATACATTCAAATCTTAACTCGAAGAGCTCCAACAATAACCGCCATGATGTTAGCCGTGAGGCTTCATCACTCTTCAGGGAACTTAATTAGCGACCAAACAGTCAGAAACCGCTTGCATGAAGTGAACCTTCATTCCCGAAGACCGCTACGGGTACCACCTATAGCAATGCACAATCGTAGGATTCGATATCAATGGGCTCTTGAACACAGAAATTGGGCAGAAGAACAATGGCGTTTCGTGTGCTTTTCTGATGAGTCTCGTTTTGGTATGAGACCGGATACAAGACGTATACGACACTGGAGAACCCCTGGACGCCAACAGCGATTAAAATCCTGCCAGGAAGTCCATCCTTATAGTGGTGGAACCATCATGGTATGGGCGGGTATTTGGATCGGCGGAAGAACTGAGTTGATTTGGATCAGAGGCAACCTCAACGCTCAAATTTATGCTGAGACGATTGTATCAGACGTCATCGTTCCTCTACAAGTGCAAATCGGTCCCTTATTTCAGTTAATGCATGATAATGCACGACCGCACACCGCAAGAGTTGTAAGACAGACTCTCGCCGCAGCTAACATCAATGTCCTGCCCTGGCCTGCTCAGTCGCCAGACTTGAACCCGATTGAGCATGCATGGGATATGCTACAGAGAAGAGCTCTGCCGAATATGGAGGGTATCCAGTCGCAAGAAGACCTTTTTTTGTTGTTGCAACGAACATGGGCGGCCATTCCACAGCGTGATTTGGATGAACTCATTTTGAGTATGCCAAACCGATGTTCTTGTGTTGTTAGTGTTCGCGGTAGAAACACGGATTATTAATTGTTTAAGTTACCCAATAAAATTTTAGAGAAAACTGTTATTTCAGTCTTTTTTTCGAACTTTTGTGTTAGTGGTTCAAATGTCAAAAATCCCTTTATTAGGAAAATGGCAAATTTCTTTATTAATGCAAAGGTGACTTGGTTTATCGTTACTGTGACAAACGAAAACACTTTATTTGATGAATCCTTAGAAAATTTTAATTAATATCAATCAGGAGAAAAGTTATTGCAAAAATATATGTTGATCCCTAGACACTTTTGATGTGTGTACTTTAGGGAGGGAATTAATTTTCATATCATTAATTATTTCTTTGTAAAATCAACTCACACATAAACTCATGCCATTTCCATTTCCGAACGAGCTATTGCGTTCCATTTCAAATGTCTCCATTCGTAGTGTTCAAAATTGTAAACTTACGCGGTATCTTTTTTAAAAGTCATAACAAACAAAATTTTACTGAAAAAATATTTTAACACCGTAAATAAAACTTAATTTTATTCTTTATTTTTTAATTCTCTAATATATTTCTCAATTTACTTCATGAAGAAATTCAGCCACAAATGTAAAGAGACGTAACCAAAAACTGTTTGTCATTTTCCGTCAAATTCGTTGCGGCTTGTCATTGCGTGAGGTTCAATATTTTGTAATTTGTTTCAAAAAGTATTTTGTAGAAAAACGTAGATTTTATTATTACAATGGCATTTATGGGCGATATGATGAACCCGGCGCCCTTCTGGCAGAACGGTCCTTCTCCAGGAGCATTCTACAACTTCCCTGGTAACTCATCAGGTTTCGGACCTAGCACTCGCCCTGTACAGGAATTCAAAGCTCAGTAAGTATAATTAGTAGTATTTCTTGTGTTTGTATGAGTTTCAGGCACTCGAAGAATTATTTCCACTGACCCTAAATCCGCTTCTGGTCGAGAAATATGACTTGCAATGTCATCTTTTGTTTCCTTCAGGGCAAGAGTGTTAACCTACCAATAGCATGATATTTAACTAAAACAATAACTTGACTAAAGTAAAGTCTGTTTCTACACTTTTAGATTTGAAAACAACTGATTCTGTCTCTTTCAAATTACTTAGCTAACCTATAACTATGACATGATTCAATAGAAATTAGAATAGTTCTTAAATCTAGAAGCTCACTGAGATCTAGTTGAACAGCTGTTATCAAAAGCAAAATGTGTCAACTGCACCTTTACCAGAGAAAGATCAAAGAAAAAAAAAAGATCAATACCTCAAAAATAAACAGCCGGCCTATTTTTATTCCAGTTCAGCCACCCCAATTACAACAACCACAACAGTAATCGGCGTCAAGTTTGACAAAGGCTGCGTGGTCGCAGCTGACACCCTCGGATCATACGGCACACTTGCCAGGTTCCGTGACTGTCCCCGTATCACTAAGGTTAACGATCTGATCCTGCTTGGCAATGGTGGAGACTATGCTGATTATCAGTACTTGAAGGATATTATTGAACAGAAAATGTAAGTAGCTTGAGGTTTTTAGTAAGTATATACTTATTACCAGTGATCGGATAATCTGGCGCTTATGTACCTAAACTTCTCCCCACAAAAGAATAATATGGACATTCCTTTCTGAATAAATAAGTTGTTTTTACAAAATTGTTCAATCCTGGGGATCTGGAATTGAATAATTTTGTAAAAACCTTCCTGTACCTTAAGCAACATCATCGCAAGCGCATGTGTTCATTGCTAATTCAGCACCTTAATATTCTTCAGTATTCCCGATGAACTTATTATAAACTTAGCGCGAATGTGTAGTACTTCTAGTTTCAAGCCCTCTTGTCAAAAGGCTAAGATAACTGCCAAAACTCCATGCTTTATCATTTCTCGTCAATGTCCACAGTATTGATGAACAATGCATTGGAGATGGTCTGCTCCTGAAGCCGCGCTCCATGCACTGCTGGCTGACCCGTGTGCTGTACAACAAGCGTAGCAAGATGGATCCCTTGTGGAGCAACTATGTTGTTGCTGGTATGCAGGTAAGATTAAATTAAATATTTTGATTACTGTCAAAATAATAACTACCGACTTTTCTACTGACCACAAATTCGTGAGCACACAAACTTGAACGCAATATCACTCATAACTTTTTGGAATTTTTCATAATTTTGTGATCAGTTAAATAATGATGGATTAAAAAAATCAGTTGTTCCCTACATTTATGTTCGTATAACTCGTCAAAATATAGGGAACAGGTGTTTTGTTTTTTTCGCGAATTCAGATATGGTCCCATAGTAAAAGTTTTTCATAATAATGAGTATGATAACCTCTCATGAGGTTGTTGATGTTTTTCCAATAACCCTGTATAACATGACCCGTTCGACACAGGACGGTGAGCCCTTCCTAGGTGCTGTAGACAAGCTCGGTACAGCTTACGAAGACGCCGCCATTGCGACCGGCCTCGGCGCTTACATGGCGACGCCTCTCGTACGTGAGGCAGTCAGCAAGGGAACCTTGGATGAGGAGGGTGCTAAGTAAGTAGTACCTACCACAATTTACCACTAACATTTATTGACAGATTAAGTCAGCAGGATTGGCTTGACAAAAGTGGATGCCGTTGGACTGAATGGCCCCGATTCTGTTGTTCACAAACTAAATTAAATTTAAGTTCAGTGTATCTTTTTCTTTCTATTTCAATAGGAAAAGGACGGAAAATAAAATATTAGTTAAGTAAAAGAGACATTTTAATAGGGTTCCTACTATAGGTGAAATGAATCTATTTAAAAAAATATTCACTCAATTGATTGATTTTTTCGCAAGCTACAATATTTTCAGGTTTCACACTTGATTGACGGGATTTTTTTTAGAAATATTTTGATATTTTTTTCGTTTCTACTGCATTAAATCACTTTTTGAAAGAGTACAGAATCTCCATTACATTATCTATGCAATGGTATATAAATTAAGTAGGTTCTGTGTACTAGTAGGAGTACCTATAACAATAGAAACAGTTGCAGAGGCAAAAAAAAAATCGATCGAAAAGCACTCTAATGCTTCGCATTAAGAGTCGTGCAAAATGTTGTTATTCTGTTTATTCTAGGAGTAATAGTGTTCTGTGGTTTATTCCCCAGGGACCTAGTCCGCAAATGCATGGAAGTACTCTTCTACCGCGACGCGCGCGCATTCCAGCGCTACCAGCTGGGTATAGTGACCGCCGCAGGAGTTCGTATCGAAGACCTCGCCGAACTGAAGCACGACTGGTCGCTCGCGCACATGATTCACATGAAGTAAATTACTGTCTGTTTTATTGTAATAGATATGGTTTTATAACATTCCTGAGTTTAATTTTACTACCCTCGAATAAGTTTTCTGGATCATAGCTGTACGGATCCAAAATTGGAAGTAACGTCGCCATCTTGTTTTTTCAAATATTACAATTTTAAAAAATAATGTTTACCAATATCGCAAGGTTATTCGTGCTCCAAAAGATACTTGTAGCTGTGTATTAATATTATAAATATGGTCTTATAACTATTTTTTTGTTTTATTTTAGTCTTTGAGTTTGAATTTTTTTTTTTCAAAAGTTATGACAACACTGGTACAGTCAACCGCACATTAAGTGGCAACAATTTGACATTGACACCTTTATGTCGTAGCAGTAAGGGTGATTTTCGTAGTGCATATTTACCACTGACGTGTGGTTGACTGCCTTACTTTTTTGTGAGATTGACCCTACGTTCGGAAGAGCAGTAGGTTATTGGACCTGTGCCGTCATCTTGTGAAGATTTAAAGAAGTTTTCTTCAGCACTTTATCTAAAATTAAATAATAATCAAACAAATTATTTATACCCACCTTATTTAACTTGGCTTGAGACAAGTATAAACAATCATACTGTATCTTTTTGTGGTGAAATACGAAACTAGGTAATGAAAAATTCGAAATACACACACAACTTCTGTTTGTTACACAAGAAGATCACACATTTTTTTTTTGTTGGAAATTAATGTTTATATTTTACAGAATATATTTTTATTAAGAGTAGTCAAATGTTGTTTACGCTTTGTCTCAAGCCAAACTGAATACGGTATAGTGGTTGAAGAGAAGACACCACGCGTTCTCTATGGTACACCGGGGGACCCTTTGGTGTTCTGTGGCATCAATTATTTACCCTAAATTCTAGCAAGGGTGTCGCCAAAGATAGCTCACCACTTAGCCACTATGTTGGCACATGGCAACACTAATGAGTAGTCTACCGTACACAGAACAGAAAAAAAAAACAGCTACCGTATCTGCTAGTGTTGTCAACGTCAGGTGAATAACATTACCATTTTATACTTTCAACAAAGAGGCTTTTGAGAGAAAAATAATACACTCATCATTACAAATAAAAGCTTATATTATATCAAGAGATAATTCAGAGTTACGCAAAGCACTTTATTTATTTGTGGAATAAATAAATGAGTAATATCAATAAGTATCTAATAAAACTTACTTAGTATTGGTAACTTATTGATCCCGCCACCTTAGATTTTAGATGATTCCATATACAAGGTGTAACAGAATAAACGCAAGTCCTGAAAGTAGTTTGTTTATCACTGACTACTGAATAGATTTCAGTAACTTTTAATATAGGTAATTTTTCATACTAACCGCCGATTAAGCTAAATAAAATTAAATCTTTTTTCAAGGCAATAAGACTCAATTTTAAATGCATAAAGTAATGCTAGTGTCAACAGGATTTTCTTAATAAAAATAGCAAGCTTTAAAAAAAGTAAGTTAATGGTAAGTTTTGGTCATTGTATTATGCTTTTAACTCAATAGGTACTCTAATTGGGGTGTAAGAAGTCTTGCGGTTATTATTATACACCTTGTATAATTAATTATATTCAATGCATACATAATAGAGACCTTTAGTAAATAGTATTAACCTGTTCTTAAAGACAAAGTGCGATACCTAACGCTGGTCTGATGCTAAAAATACAGTAAGTTATCTACTTATAAACATCGTTTTTTCAACACAATTGCACACCACACAGGCAAACAATAAGGATTTATAATGTGTACATAACATAACACCTGTAATTTTCCGAACGTTTAGGCAGGCAGGGATGCATACAAGAAGTATATAGATAAAAGTGGAGCCAACACTCTGAACAACTAAGTGAAACCGACTGTGGGCTGTCACTCTCTTTCTGAATCCATACATAAGACAAAGAAAACATATATCACTGTCTCGTTCTTAAGTGCGTATTTAGAAAGAGAGCGTTAGCCCACAGTCGGTTTCAGTTCGGTATTTAGAGTGTTGGCTCCATTTTTATCTACAAGCTTCTTGGATGTATAGCACGTATAGAGCACATCAAGCTACCCCAATCTGTCAAATTTCTCCAATTGATTATGAACCTTATTCCTTTGTAATGAAGTTGAAAATCTATCAAAGAAATTTGACAGATTGGGGTAGCCTCATGTGCTGGCCTCTGTACACTCACAACTAAGTAATAATAATGTGTTCTAGTATTTACGCATGTAATAAGGGGAGAGCCTATCTTGAGAACATGCCCAAACATTACACAAGTCATCTCGATCTCTTTCTCTAATTTATCTCTCTCAGCACAGAGCACGATACGAATATTTAATCCAGTCTGATCCCCTGAACCCGGTGTCGTTGGTGCCACATTTTCGTTTTTGACACCGACTTCCGAACGTAAAGTTATTTTTCACTTAGTAGTTTTTAATTTTTGAGGTTGCACTTTTTAGTTGTACAGAGGCAGAGGCAGGTGTCAAATTTCTTTGATAGATTTTCAACTTTACCACAGAGGAATAAGGTGCATATTCAATTGGGAAAATTTGACAGATTGGGGTAGCTTGATGTGCTGGCCTCTGTACCTACCACACACAAATAATTCAATGTTACATGCTATGTAAATATCAGTTAAAACATCATCAATATAAAATAAGTGGAAAAGAATTTCCGGAGATGCAGTACATTCATGCATATAACTTCGTACATAAGAATAATTACCTAATGTTTTATATACTAAAACCTTCCTGAAAGAATGTGGATCATTTCAGTGAAAGAAACATCAAAATCGGTTTATTATTTTTTGAGAAAATCGCGGACATACAAATATAGATACATCCATACGAGTCGAACACAGAACCTCCTTTTTTTGAAGTCAACGCTCAACGCACGTTCGGTGCTACGAATTTTATTAGTACTGCCGTGATTCCGGGTTCTGTGTCTCTCACACATCAAACAAAATAAAAAACAATGTTCATAAGTATAGCTTATATTAATAATTAGATTCTATCGCCTCTTCTTGTGGACCTTCGAGGGTCCTTTCACGAAGCACCAGTCCACTGAAATCGGCTGTCCGAGGATGTCTGCGCCGTCCAGAGCTTCGCGTGCACTCTGGGGGGGAGAAAACGAACTGTTAGTTATGAAAGTAGTAATGTTCAAAAATAATGCTGTGGCTACTTTCAAGAATTGTTCACATGAAGACAACAAGAAAAATATTTTCGATTAAGAGACAAGCCAATTTCTTCTTTATAAGAAACCAACACCCTTATTGGGTAACACTATAAATCGCAATCTGAATCATTTTGAAGGATTATCAATCCATTAATTTAAATGTTCGATAAATGTCAAGCTCAACAACTTCGCTATCAAATGAATGTTGTTGAACTGTCAAAATTAAACCGATTCCTACTGATAGTGTGTTACGCAATTACCCCGCTGGTGCTAGAGCGTTTATGTAGTTTCTTTGCACGCCGAACAACATCGATAGATGGCGCTATCAGCGTATGCAGTAAACAATGAATGGTACAGACGCCAACAGGCCAACCTACCCCAATCTGTCAAATTTCTTTGATAGATTTTCAACTTTAGTACAAAGGAATAAGGTTCATATTCAATTGGGAAAATCTGACAGATTGGGGTAGCTTGATGTGCTGGCCTATGTATATTTTAATTTAACCATTTGGACATCCAATCACTGCTAGTGTTGCACCGAAGTTCGGCCGAACTTCGGTTAAGTACATTTCGCGAGCTTTTGCTCAATTGGCAGTTCAGCAGGGTAATTGCGTAACACACTATCAGTAGCAATGGGTTTCATTCAGCAAGATTCATTGCGTTATTTGCGTTGTTGAGCAGACACATTTTTCGAACATATGGAGCAATGGATTAGCAATATGCTTCAAAATGATTCAAATTGAGACCGATAGTGTGTTTCACAATTAGGGTGCAGATCGTGTTCGTTCCTCGTCGTCACTTGTAATTTCACTCACGCGCGCGTCACGCTCGCCACCCGCGGTCACCCAGAATGTTATGTTACCTTGCTGATAGATCACTACATAGTATAAAACAAAGTCGCTTTCTCTGTCCCTTTGAATGCTTAAATCTTTAAAACTACGCAACGGATTTTGATGCGGTTTTTTTTATAGATAGAGTGATTGAAGAGGAAGGTTTAAATGTAGTGTATTTAGTATCAGCATTGCACCCGTGCGAAGCCGGGGCGGGTCGCTACTAGATAATAATATTACAATTGATAATTTTAATAAAGCATATTTTTGATACGTGATGTTGTTTCTTTTCTACGGAAATAAAAACAAAAACGAACATCCACGTTACCTATTTACTTACAAATCATCATTTGATCTAGATTTCATTTTAAAATAAATTTCTTTTCACTTTTCCATTTCTTATTTAAATTAATTTAAGCTACTGAAGTTCGGTAAAAGCTGCCGAACTTCGGTAATACCGAATGTGAAACGAATTTCGGTGCATCTCTAATCACTGCTCTAGAACTGATGCAATAAATCGTTGCCATATAGTATTAATACATATCGACACTTGAAAGGCAAAATTGACTAAAAGACATAAGGCTAACCTTGCAAAAAATATCATATAAATTTTGATTCAGATAATAAAATAAGATTTCCGAAACAGTAAGAATTACGTCTTTGTGATGATTACAAGAATTTATACAATTTTCTTTCTGAAAAGTTAAACTTTTCTCCTCTTTTCAATTTTGCCTTTCGACTCTTGACATGTTTGTGAAAGCTTCGATTAGACGTGTTTTAATCGAAAATATGTCGCTTTTGCGCAGCATATGCACACAATATACTTTCGACATGTATATTGCTAATTATCTCTAGGAGAATGTACAGACCAACAGCATTAATATTTATGTAACATGATAAAAACTACTACATCTTAATAACATCAAGGCAGATTACTCCTATGATAAGACTTTTAACATACACACAATGATAAACATACAAAACTATAGGGTTTGGGGCGTTGATAAAAAGTCGTAAAATATAGTACAGTATCGGTGCACAGCTCAGTGGACGGACGTCAGCCACACTTGTCAAAAACCAAGGTGCGCGTCGAATGTTTTTAAAGGAAGCTTCTAGAATGTTCTAGAAGCTTCGACTCGCTCTCATTGGCCGTCCGGGAACGAGAGGCGTTTCCGCCAGAAGCGCGTGGATTGTGGCGGGAGCGGTTAGACATAGGTTTATTATAGGTTTGCGTTATAAACTTCTATACTCACAGCAGCCTGCTTGTAGGTCTCATACTCCACTAGAGCGTAACCTTTGAGGAAGCCAGTACGTCTGTCCAGGTTCAGGTGAATGTTCTTGATCTCACCAAACTCTGAGAATTGATTCTGTAACACAAAGATAAAATCATACTAATATTATAAAGGCGAAAGTTTGTGAGTGTGTGTGTCTATATGTTTGTTACTTCTTCACGCTCAAACTGCTGGAACAATTTTGATAAAATTTTGTATGGAGGTAGCTGACACCCTGGATTAACATATAGGCTACATTTTATCCCAATATTTCCAAGGAATTGACACTTATGCGGGTGAAACCGTGGGGCGCAGCTAGTGGTAAATAAACTTTTCTTACAAGGAAGTACTTTTCCAGAAGTCCTAAATATCTGTTGATGGGACCGGTACAGCTTACAAAGTGTCTTTTTTTTCAGTTATTGATGCATCCCTGCTTCAATGATAAACAGGAAATTACTAATAACATTGTAACTGTCTGAAGTAGACAAATATCTAGTGTGAAAACCACTACTTTGCCACTCTTGCATTATGAAGTGGGGCAATAAATAAAATAAAAGATAACCATATTTATAGCCCTTAAAATTAAAACTCAAAGCATTTATTTCAAATAAACCAATTACAGACACTTTTGAACTGTCAAGGGGCCGGTCAGTCTAACCAGATGCAGCTGAATACCAGTATTTTACATAGAGCAACTGCCTATCTGACCTCCACAACCCAGTTACTGGGTAATACAATACTCCTTGGTAAGATTGGTTGCGTAACAACTATCAAAGATTCACAAATGACAGCCAGGACCAACATCTTAACATGCTTTCCGAGGCAATGCTACCAACTATTCTGTCAATTTTATTTTTCTATGTGGGATTAATGGCTGTTTTAATTTATTATAGCCTGTGTTGACGAAATGTTATTTTTACTGCAGATAGAGAATTTTATTATTGAGTTTACCTGAATGTCCTCTTCCTGTGCCTCTTCATGAACATTACTGACAAACAATATCCAGCCTTCGACTGAGCGCTGTGGCCCTGGTGTGTTGCCATCACCCTCAGGGGCCAGGCTATCATATCTAGAACATAGAAGAAAGAAGGTTTTACAACAGAATATTGTTTATTATTTCTGCAGGTAATAGAGTATAAAAATTTGGTCAACATTAAAAAAAGTATGTCCACAACATATCTGTATGGAGTACAATAACAATAAAAATTCATCTGTTGTTGTTTACATACACACAACTTTTGGGCGTAAAAACCGTGCAAAAAGATTTTCTGTTACCTGCCCCTGTTGCCTCTCTCTGAAGCGCCCCCGCTACCAGCTTCACTACCAAAACCTCTTCCCTTACGTTTTCGCGCCTTCTCCTTCAAACGGGCGATTCCCTCTGAAAAATCCAGCAAATAATACTCAAATACGTGTAGAATGCCAGCAGAAGTATATTTAAAGTATAGAAATGGCAGGGATAACGGAATTTTAAGTCTAAATGGAGTTCGTTCAACTAGAAAGTTAACCTAAAAATGTAAGTTTTAATTGGATGGTTATTAAAGCAATTATAGCACGAGCGACGGCAATAATGTCTCAGATTGACAAGGGAAACCTACTAGACGGATAAATGCCGAAATAATTGAGCAATGCTATTCAAAATGATGCATCAAAACATTCACAAATTACTTACGTTCGCCATCCTCGTCTACCTCAAATTCCTCGGAGTTCTCAATATCTAGCACGTCTGCCATTTTTATTTGTCTGTTTAGCTCCTAAACTATTGTTTTATCGTATATTTTCAAACGATTTTCACGTAAATAAACGTGAACAACAAAATCCAAAATGAAAATGACTTATTAGAGATGGTGTTGCCATTACCAGTACTCTAGGTTAGAGAGTCGAGAATAAAAAAATATTTTGCTTGTCAACCATTACATTTTTTAGACTTAGAGGCCGACCGCGTTGCCTAAGCTAGCAGAGTAGCAGCGCGGTGCGGGAGGGGTGTAGTGAGGTGTATGAGAGCTCGGTAATTCGTCAACTTGTGACAACTATCACCACCGTGCAACTGCCTCAGGCAACGTCTCAGTTTAAGCGGTCGGCCAACCCGATTTCAGGTCTAGAAAGCCATGACTGTTAAAAAATAGGGAATACATTATTATAACGTTATTAACCCAGATAACACTTCATCTGTTGGAGTCTTATTCTGGGTTACTTTGGAGTCCAACAAGTTGTTATATAACAATATTTTTGAAGTGCAGCCACACTAGTTATTTACTTTTGCCCGTTGACAGAGATTATCTGTTTTTGACGTGACAACGTCCTATGTTGGCTGCACTCACAAAAAAACACGACGTCATGCGGCGTTACCTCGCTCTGAGGCGTTCAATTTAAGGCTTGAAGTGCAAGCGAGAGCGCGGAACGAGCGACAAAGAGGCACAATCGCAAAAAATTAAGAATGAAAAAAAAAAGTTTTTTTTTTAGTATTTTCTTATGACGTTGTCACGTTCAACTATCGTCAGTAAACCGACTTTATAGAATACCGATTTTTATCTCACTTGTGCCCATTTTTGCCAAACTCAATCATGATTTTTGAAAGCACCGGCACCGCGTTTTCGTTCCTGCAAAAGCACAGCTATTCACAAAGAGTTTGCATGTTACAGCAATCTCAAATATCTACAAGAATCGTTAAAAAAACAACAAAATGTCAAGAATTTTGTGACAACAACAGTTTCTTTCATTTTCATAAATTATTTTAGGCTAACTGAACGTTGAAATTCTGAAATGAGTGCCTGTAACGTTGAAGAAACGCGAAATGATCCGCAAAACACAGTTTCTGGAGACTGGACCTCAAGATCAAGGTCATCAAGATCTCCTGCAACGACTCGAACATCATCCCCCGACAGAGGAGAAACAATTTTTGATAAATACCTTGATATCATACACTCGAAATCTAATCTTTCTGTGAATGACAAATCAGAGACTCCTGAACGTCCTTTTGATTTTTTCGACGACGAAGAATTTGCTTTTGGAATTAATTTACTCAATAATAATGTTGCGTGTGTCGGTGATAACATTACCAAACTCATTCAAATGGGTAATTTCAAATATTATTTCTAGCTTTGTTCTATAGCATCAGACATGAGTATCAGTAGCGGACAAAGCCCGTCTGAGGCGGCAATACTATCCTCGCCTGCCCGTGATTAATTTTTCCCTTATTTGATTTTCAATACACTGCCCAGTGCCGAGAATTGAAAATCCAACAGTATATTTCAAAATCCAGCGAGCGATATAATAATCACCCGTGGTTAGAAGGGCTTATGCCAAAACAAGTGAAACTAGCTTAAAAATTTTAACAGCCCGCTTCGGTTATGTAAGGTTTTCTTTTGACCATTCATACAGAAATAGAAGTTATTTTGTAGACGTCATGTAAAAAAAGTTTGAAAACAAAGAAGGTATTTAAGTTTTGCATACGTCTCACGTCTCCAACTAAAAACTGGCATTTACAAATTTTAGCCTCGTTTGGGTTTTATTAAATAGAACTCCGGCATTTGGGGGTTCCCCAGAACCGAGGGCCCAGGGTGGTTTTGGTAGTAAAAAATACTACCAAAATCACTGCTTTATATTAGGTAGGGTGTAAAAAGTTATACTCTACTTAATCTGGTAACACCAAAAGTGACAGCTGTCTGTCAGACTGTCAGCTATACGTGAAAGAAATCGGATTTTGGGTTTTGTGAAGTATTTTGTATTTTCAATAAAATAGTATTATTATAATTACTTATTGCTTGGTGTTAAAACTGAAATAATATGCCGGAATTCCATCTTACGGATTCCATAATCACTCAGCTTAACGGTAAGTTAAATAATGAAATATCGTAACTATTTTGAACGTGAAGAAGTTACATAATTTTGTTTGCAAAATTGATATTGTTTTGTTTGACACAAATATTTAATTTTAGCACCGCGGTGTTTTAAATAGTGCTATATTACTGGTGCTGCGTCATTTGGGACTTTCGGACACAGTGTAACACTTTGTATAGCTATGAAACTAAGATTTGACGAGCCCATTGAATTTGGTAAAATATTCTGTTTTGTGTGTGATTTCGAGTATTTTTTCTGTTAGAAAGTGTTTGATGTATAAATATGGTTTGTTTTACAACCCAATATTAACTTGCAAGTCGTGTTTTTGATTTATTGATGATGTTTTTTAAGTTTTTCGTACATAACCTCACTTTGCTGTGTCTTAATCCTAGAGTTACCAATGTGACATAATATAAACATAACCCTGTTTCAATCCTTCACAGTAGAATATAAATTACAACTAAAACAATTTAATATGAAAAGTTTGATAACAATTTTTTTGAAATATTCCTATAGAGATAGGCATTATCTACCAGATATGAATTATCTAGAAAGTATTTGACAGAATTCATAACAATTATTATTTACTATTTTGACACTATTATAATACACTACATAATACAAAAAGGATAAACATTTTTAATACTTGTGTACCTGTAGTGTCTGTCTCACCACCTCTAGATAAGTTCCAGTTAAATAATCTGCAAGATAAGGCTTTCTAACTGAACACACAATTGTGCTGCTGGGGTGTTTGTTTTGCCACTTTTCTTCCCAGCTAATGAAATAGGGAGTGGTGAAGAGTGGGCATTTTAGGGGACTGTCCTATGTAATTTTGATTTCAAAAAGTCCTGACTCTCTGCCTAATTTGAATGGCTTTTGATTCTGAGAAATCAAGGTTAAATTTCCATTTTACTGCTCATAAAAAAATTGCAAATTAAAGTGCTAGACTGAACTCAAAAAAACTCAAAGCATTTATATCTTAAACCAATAACAGGCACTTTTAAATTATCAAGGGGTTGGTCAGTCAGAAAGATGAAACTAGTTGCCTATTCCAAAGTGTAGTAGGTTCCTATGGAGAAGGACGAGCATGAAACTCCATGGATGCTCTTTGTGGTGATGTCACCATGCTGTTAATAGGACATCATGATATCATCGTTATTCTTATAGCAATTGTGTAAGATTCAAGCTACTATTATAATATCTTGGCAATAGTGTCTAAAGAGGTGAGTGCTTATTAATATTTATGACCAATGGTTTATTATCTTTGGCACTATTATGTCACTCACAACTATTTATTAGTTTTGAAAGGGTAGCCATGGAGATTCTTTCTGGTTAGTAACAGTTGTATGGGTTGATCGTGAAGATTAAGCTACACTTGCCAAGTATGGTCCGTGGATGGGTGGCCATCCATTACATACCGAAACCCTTTGCCCTAAAAATTAAGCAAAATTAATTAAATGCGTTGTATGAAATTAGTAGGAAAGTGCTACGCCAAATAGGCCTATATCACAAACTTATTGTGTAAATAGGACATCGGAATCACTTTTACACGTCATTAAAAAAAAACTAAATGAGAGTCGACATTTCCTATCTGAGTGCCCCTGAGAAGAAATGGCAAAACTAACACAGGGGTCGATTCTCTTTTAAATTCTAGACATAATCTTGGTCACATCATCATCAGCCTACAGCAGTCCACTGCTGGATATATTCCAATGCACGCCATTTAGCTCGTTTCTCGGTAACTGTCATCCAGCTGCTAACAGAGCTGCTGCGGAGATCGTCACTCCACCTAGCCTGAGGGCGTCCTACCTTACGTTTGCCGATTCGCGGTCTCCACTCAAGAACACGTCTACGCCAACGGTCATCGGTTCTACTTCTACGGCTAACATGGCCGGCCGATTACCAGCTTGCTTATTCAGTGATCTAACTTTGGTTATCTGCCGGATCACCTCACCAATCACATTTTGGGACTATTATTTCAAGGCCCATGTCCCTTATGAACCCGATTCTTGTAGTTTCCAGTTTGTTTTTCATATTTTCAGTTATCCTAGTGACACACATTAGTAATATGTGTCCATAGTAATATGTTAGCTAATTGTGCGCTTTTTTAATTTATATCGTCACGATATTATCGTGGACGTCCACGTCACTGCATCACGATACCACAGCGACGTAAAATATATGGAAATACATATGTATATATTTATTTATTTAAACTTTATTGTACATCACAAAAATACAACAAGTAAAGATACATCAAACACTACAAAATATACAACCGCGGTCTTATCGCTTTCTGCGATCTCTTTCAGGCAACCTTAGGATGGACAGTGATTTTCCTGGACATAAAATGGGGCTGTCGTTGGTGCAAATATAACAGATATTACATATCCAAAATTATAGATACATAAATACATCTATACTTATAATAAATCTGTAGAGAGGTCAATTCTGTACATGAAATATATTTCCAAAATAACTATCAGCGGGTGATTAGTGATCGATACTGACGCCAAAAATGCAATCAGTAAAATTTTTGTCTGTCTGTCTGTCTGTCTGTATGTTCGTTATAGAAACAAAAACCACTCGACGGATTTCAATGAAACTTGGTACAATTGTTCTTCATACTCCTGGGCAGGTTATAGTATACTTTTCATCACGCTACGATCAATAGGAGCAGAGCAGTGAAGGGAAGTGAAGTTTGTATGTAGGGGGTCATCTCTGGAACTACTGCTTCGAATTGAAAAAATCTTTTTGCGTTAGATAGTTCATTTATCGAGGAATGCTATAGGCTATATAATATCACGCTACGACCAATAGTAGTAGTAGTAATGAACAATGTTGCAAAAATGGGAAAAAACCTTTACTAATAATAAAGCTGCCGAGTTTGCTCGTTTGAAAGCTCTAATCTCTGGAAGTATCGATCAGATTTATAAAAATCTTTTTGCATTTGATAGCCCAATTCTTGAGGAAGGCTTTAAACATCACGCTAGAACCCTTAGGAGTTGAGCAAAAAGAAAAAAGTCAGAAAACGAAGTAATAGCGCAGGCAGGCGATGCTATGCGACGCGGTGGGTCGGGGGAGCAAAAAATTTCACGCGGACGAAGTCGCTGGCAGAAGCTAGTACCTATATACTAAATATATAAGCAACGAAAATAAAAGACACTATTAAACCGTCCACGATAACGTTATAACATAACGTGCACTTATTTCCATCCATTTTATAATTAGCTAGCTAGATTATAAACCTAAAATCCATAAATAACTGGATATATTTCCGTTTTATTTTATTTTTGTTTTTGCCTATTAGTTGATAAGTTTTTGAATGCCAGCTTTTGAAAAACATCTCTATTTTGATTTGCAAGAAGCCCGAGTCATTGGTGAAATTGGTAATTTGAGTCAGCTAAATTGGCCATCCAGCCATCGGGTTGGACTCTCCAGAGTTGCTGAGTACTCTTTTGTATTGTCATACTTAGGGGGCTCTTCAGGCACCTGTCCTACCGCCGATGCTTAACGAGAAGCGGGTAGAGCTAGCAACTATAAATGAATTTGCGAGTAACAAGCAGCGAGTGCGCTAAAGGACGAGCCATTACTCGCTGGTATGCGTACGTACCAACCGTGAGTTTCTCAGCAAGTGCTCTGTCCGCCAAGGGAGCGTGCTTGAGTATCTACGACAAACGAGTCCTCGCCGGCAGTGTGAACAGTCTCTCGTCAATCTCTTTTGCTTACAAAGATACAGCCCAATTCGAATTTTATGGCGGCTCGGAATATGAGTCGAGTCGCTGCACAGTAACAAATTCACGTGTCAACGGGGGTGAGGGATGCGGTACTGCGCAGTGAGGAGAGCACTTCAGAGCCGCCATAAAGTTTGAATCGGGCTGTATCTTTTGATCGTTTCTTGAGCGAGACCTCGTCGGGCGGTGGGACAGCGGCCTTAAGGGCCTATACTACCTCAAATGGCTTAGCATTATCCTCCGTTATGTCGAAAATACTGCAGCATTCATTTTGAAATAAATATATGGTAAAGTTGAGGATTAATGTTAGGTCTTTTGTTTGACGAAAACACGATTCCATAAAATTTTCTCGATCGAAAAAAAAATCCAGCTACCTCCAAACCTAACAATAAACCGCTGGTATTTTTTTTTTAATGACCATTATTTTCACCGTAAAAAGCAAATATCTAAACTATTGGTGCTGCCTGCCGTCTAGCACCGCACTCTGTCTCGATCTCACTCAGTCCGCGAGCAGTATCGCGCGAGCGAGATAAAGAGTGAATTTTAGCTGAGGTAGTATAGGCTCTTAATTGCAATCCATTTGTTTAACAACATGGCATTCAAAAAGTTAACCAAACATTGGAAGCTCTTCCCACCATCAGTTCACGCGTGAACTAATATCAGAATAAAACCTTTCAGCTCAGGAGCCATGGCCCGACAATGTCAAGCTGTTCCAGCCGTACGAGGTGGAACAGATACTACTGCCAGACAATGCCAGCTGTCTTGCTGTGCAGGCGTTCTTGAAGGTAAGATTTCAAACAACTTCTTGAAAGTACTCAGATGAAAAAGAATGGAGAAGAACTCCTTTTTTATGCGTATGGGCTCGCTCTTGACCTCGATCACGCTTGATGGAAAGCGATGGATGAGGTTCATGGTGGAACGAGCGTGCCCAGAGGATGCCTAAGGCACTGGAACTCCCTCGCATCGACTAAACACAGCAGGCTGCTGACGCCGGACTCCGGGAGGGTGATCGCAAACCAGGCGGGCGTTAGTCCTACTAACGCAATGGAAGAATTGGCCAGTCAAATAAGGTGTTGGGTATGACTGTCCAGGATGCGCCGAGCCCTCAGTTCAGTTGAGTAACTGGTGAACAATCTGCGCTTCACGAGGAGGTTTCTTCATGCATCCCCAAAATCCTTAGAATATTAGAGTCTTCCTCCTTTACTTTCTCTCCTCTGTGTCCTCCCATATAAAATCGGACAGTAGCTGTCTTCAGCTCATAAGAACAAGGTTCAATATTTCGGGTGCTTTTAATACTCGGCGTCTCACCCGTGCTTACGGTGAACATCATATTACCAGTTACTAGCGACCCGCCCCGTCTTCGCACGGGTGCAATACTGATACTAAGTACAGGTATTTCAAGAATGCCACCACGCGCCGCCGCGGCCGGTACCGCAGCAACCGCTATGTCCCTGCGTTGCGTAGTTTTAAAGATCTAAGCGTTCAAAGGGACAGAGAAAGCGACTTTGTTTTATACTATGTAGTGAAGTACTACGGGGCTGTCGAAAGTTAATAGATTGGCGAAAAGTCCTACGGCGATGGTTCACCAGAAAATACTACTAATACACGCCTTTTCCATTTTGTGATGTGTTGCAAACTTTTGAAATGTACAGACGTCAGCACATCAAGCTACTACAGTCTGTCAAATTTCTTTAATAGATTTTCAACTTTATCGCTAAAGCATAAGGTTCAAAGTTGATTGGGAAAATTTGACAGTGTCGGGTAGCTTGATGTGCTGGCGTCTGTACTAAAAAAATTCTGTCAGTCCGTAGAGCTATTGTCAAACATATTGTGTGACCATCTCTTTCTAAAACTCGATGCGCATTTTTTTAGCAGTGGTGTCTACGTAGTAACAGTCTCGACTTACGGTTACGAGTTGTAGGTCGTAAGTTCGAACCTAGACAGCCGCTTTACTTTGTGTGTAACTATTTTATCATCACTGCTCTCAAAACGGTGAAGGAAAACATCTTGAGGAACCAGAAATTCGAAGATATAATATATGACATCTACCAACCCGCTGGGCCAGCGTGGTAGATTATAGCCAACTCCCTCTCGGAGTGAGGAGGCCTTTGTCCCAGCAGTGGGAACATTATAGGCTGATTAGTGATTATGCATTTCAACGCCAGCCTACTGAAGTCTGAAGCTATAATTCTACCGACACTCATAACCCTTTCTGATTGCGAAATAAAATATCGCGTTGAAGACCATTTTTTCAAAAAAAAAACTTAGAATTAAGTACACCATATAAATTTCAGACATATAGAAATTTCCCTACTTTTTTATTTTGGATTTACCCTTCTCCATAAAGACTATTTTCATCTTTTTTTTTTGTGGATCGGAACTCATCAAATGATCCCTCCCGCTCAGGGTGGAGCAGAAGGGACTGTCAGACTCTTACTGACTAAAACCCACCCGTGTTCCTTCTTTAGCCCTTTATGTTCCGGGGTAGCGGTAACCCTTTCGGACAATCCCGCTCCCCCGGCAGGCTACAGCCCTTAGGGCCCCTTCCTTATTGCTGACAACTCTTTGAGCCGCGCGTGGAACACGTGCGCGCCGTCCACTATTTTCATCTGCTATTCGCTTCTAAAATTGCTTTTTCTTCCCCAGATGTGCAACCTCCCCTTCGAAGTGGAAATGCGTTGGAACGCAGAATTTATGTCTCCATCGGGCCGCGTGCCCTTCATCAAGTGTGGCGCCTTCGTGGTGTCAGAGTTGGAGCCGATAGTACAGTTCGCGGCGAACAAGGGTGTCTCTCTCTGCGGACGGTTGAGTACCGAGGAGAAGGCGGAAATGAGGGCCTATATGAGTCTGATTACTAATGTTCTGGTTAATGCTGAGGTGGGTATCATCGAATATTAAAGAAATAGGCTCTTTCTTGTAACCGTGTAGCCTTTGGTCCCGGCTGTCATTCGTAGATCTTTGACGTCAGTAGCCCGAAAGTCTGACAACCAGTCTTACCAAGGGGTATCATATTACCCAGTAACTGGGTTGTGAAGGTCAGATAGGCAGTCGCTCCATGTAAAATACTGGTATTCAGCTGCATCCGGTTAGACTGGAAGCCGACCCCAATATAGTTGGGAAAAGGCTAGGCAGATGATGATGAGGCTCTTTCTTGAAAGGGAGTAGACAAGAACATCTATTTATTGTCTCAATACCAAAACTGACTAGCATAGATACAACGGCCCGACATGAATCATTGAGCAGTTGCCCGCCAGACATAACACCCGTCTGGTTGGAGGATCCTTCCTTTTCTATAGACCTCTATAGCTGTTTCATTTTACGAATGCGCGTCAATCATTGCAGTTTATACCTTGTGTTAGTGAGATAAAAGTCACATGACGCGCACACGTGAATTGTAAGCACCTATCTACAGTTTGGAATAAAAAAATTGTATTGCAATCAAGATAAAATTCTTTCAAAATGATTTATTGGAGTTCGAATCGGGACAAACAAAAGAAATAATTGTTTTTACATCGGACAGATCATAGTGTGTCGGTACTTCTATATTTTTGTTATTTTTAGCATAAAATTGATTGAGCCTATTGCTATTATTCAATTACTAATTCAGACTAGCTACTGAAAATTTCCTTAAGAATTTGACCGACTTGCGAATCGAACACTTCTCTCGGTATTCGCGCTTGCGACCACTAAACCATTCTAGCAATATAATAGGCTTTACAACAAATGCGCGGTAAACTCTTCTTGCGAGATGCAGGATTTTTGTGACGTCAGTATGACGCGTTGTTCGCATGTGGTGTTGTAGATACCGCTACATAGCTATAGTGATAATAAGCCTATATTTCTTCAGCTCTACATATCCTGGGTGGACAACGAAACCTTCAACGCGGTGACAAAAGTGAGGAACTCCTCAGTTTACCCATGGCCACTGGGATGGCTACAGACCAGGGCTAAGAGAAATGCTGTCATCAAACGGCTGAAAGCGCTGCATTGGTATGATAAGACCTTGGACCAGGTTTTAGCTGATGTGAGTATATCTATGCATTTAATGTCAAAATAACAGCTTTTTTACTAAATTCATAAGAAAGTATATAATTACTAGCGGCCCGTCCCGGCTTCGCACAGGTGGAAAAAAAAGCCTATATTAATCAGTGATAATGTAGCATTCAAATGGTGAAAGAATTTTTAAAATCGGTCGGTAGTTTGTCTCCGTCTGTTTGTTCCGGCTAATCTCCGAAACGGCTGGACTGACTTTGACGGGACTTTACGGTTTCGCGCAAAACAATTTAAAAAAAAGAGAAAAAAAAAATGTTCCTTTTCAATGGAGGTGTGGTACCTACACATTCTCTAAGCGACACATTATTGATACCCGACATCCACGCGAACGAGGTCGCGGGTACAGCTAGTTAATTATAATTTATTACTTCAGGGGCGGGTATGAGTATCTAATAAATATGGTTAGTAGCCATAAACTCCATTTCGAAGTAAAGAACAGACTGATGGTTTTTTTTCAAATTAAATAAACTGAAAGCAATTTTTTTTTTTGTTTTTGACTTAATTTCAATATGCAATGTTGATATTTTCTTAAATTAACGTTTCTTTAATTAACGTGATCTGCATACTTTCAGGAAGCTTTTAGTATATAAAACATTAGGTAATTATCTTGGGCAGCGGGATTGTCCGAAAGGGTTACCGCTGCCCCGGAACATAAAGGGAACACGGGTGGGTTTTAGTCAGTAAGAGTCTGACACTCCCTACTGCTCCACCCAGAGCGGGAGGGGTCATTTGATGATTTCCCATCTACAAAAAAAAAAAGATAAATTCTTATGTACGAAGTTATGTGCATAAATGTACTGCATCTCCGCCATTTCTATGCGAATTTTGATGATTCTTCTACACCACTGCTTGGCTGCAATTTGTATATCGATGTATTGTTTTTAATGGATAAGGTATGCCTCAGGGGTGGTTCCATATAAAGATTAACTTTGCTTGGGTAGGTTTTGAGTTAGCTTCAGTAATACGATTTTTTTTCCACTTAGTTTATATTTATGATGATTTAACTGATATTTACATGGCAAGTGGTGTTAATTGAATTTGTGTGGGGTAGGTACACCAACGACACCGACTTCCGAAATTACTTCCGTAATTTTTCACTTTGTAGTATTTTTTTTTTAAGTCGGTTGTTTTTTTTTTCTGTAAAAGTGTTTTTTTGTGTTCTTTTTATGCGTCAAGTTTACCAGAAATAAACGCATTTTTTTTTCTTAAATTATTTCAACACCACTGCTCTCGAAACGGTGAAGGAAAACATCGTGGGTAAACCGACATGTCCTAGAAACTAAAATTCGAAGATGTGTGTCATCTACCAACCCGCACTGGGCCCGCGTGGTGGATTACGGCCCACTCCATCACCGAGAAGAGGCCTGTGTCCCAGCAGTGGGAATTTTATAGGCTGCTTTGAGTAGATAATTAAAAAAATATTTGATAGACTTTTGATGAAGTTGTTTAACATTTTCAGGTTGAACAGTGCTGTAACTCGCTGAGTCAACGGCTTGGTGAAAGAGATTACTTCTTCGGGACTGCGTGAGTAGTTTTTAAATGTTATTTATTTATTTATTTTATTTTATTTTGTTCGGGGAAACTTACAGCTAATATAAACAGTGTTCTTAAACAATATCCATTTGAAGGCCATTTATAAGTTTCCACTGATAAACACTCGAAACAAAAAAAAAAAAGACAACAAAAAAAAAGGTTATAATTAGTAGTTTTTAAATGTTATAATTAGTAGTTTTTAAATGTTATAATTAGTAGTTTTTAAATGTTATAATTAGTAGTTTTTAAATGTTATAATTAGTAGTTTTTAAATGTTATAATTAGTAGTTTTTAAATGTTATAATTAGTAGTTTTGAAATGTTATAATTAGTAGTTAAAATATATTAACTTAAGTTACAATAATAACAGCCGCACGGGTGGATCGATTAGGTTAGGGTCTACCCACATTTATCGACGCGGAATCGGCTTAAGCCAAATGCGTATCACCACACTACTCGACAAACGGCTCGTTTCGCCGTCGGCCGACGCGACGTCGCGACGCGTCGTCCGAGCCGAGCCGATGCGAATGGTATTAGTAACACCCTTATTACGTAGACATAAAGGCTTTATTGACCGGTGTTAGCCGATTCCGCGTCGATAAGACCCTTAAAGCTACGCTTGCCGCGGGGGGTCTGTGGATGAGTGACCATCTTTACATACCGAGACCCCTCCGTGCCTCGGAAAGCACGTTAAGCCGTTGGTCCCGGCTGTCATTCGTGGATCTTTAACAGCCGTTACGGGTGGTCAGAAGCCCGAAAGTCTGATAATCAGTCTTACCAAGGGGTATCGTATAACCCAATAACTGGGTTTTGGAGGTCAGATAGGCAGTCGCTCCATGTAAAATACTGGTATTCAGCTGCATCCGGTTAGACTGGAAGCCGACTCCAACATATTTGGGAAAAGGCTAGGCAGATGATGACGATAGTATTTTTTTGGATGTAAAACTTACTTGCCATTTTGCATAAAAGCTTAAAGACATAGTTTTAAGTTAGTTATGTTAGATTTAGTATTATTTGTTATTTATTTTTGGTATTATAATATAAGCGGTATTCAACGAGACATTGGTATAGCGATAGTCAGAATTTTTGACTCCTTAACCTACATATAATCCTTTCACCGTTAATTTACTTGTGATTTTACGTCACTGTCAAAATAACTGTTTACACACAGATCTTTTTTTCTATTGAAATAAATTTTCTATTGAGTTGCAACCACTGACAATTTAAGTCTGTCAAAATCACACTGATCCTTATTTTCGTTACAATAAGGTTGTCATTGGGTTGCTGCTGTCAGAGGTAAAATAACTGCACTGTTGTAAGACGCCAGTAGATCAAGCTACCCGAAACTGTCAAATTTTCCCAATCAACCTTGAACTTAATGCTAATAGCGATAAAGTTGAAAATCTATTAAAGACCTTTGACAGATTGTAGTAGCTTGATGTGCTGGCGTCTGTACATACAGCTTTCCAAAGAAAAGTATGCGCTTCGGGAATCATCGTCTTTCATTAGAAATACGAACGCACGATGATGAGATCTAATATAGAGCTGTTAAAACTATGGAAGGATTTGCCTATGCTTACAAAATTATAGATTAACAACTCTTTGCAATTCCAATTTTTTTTTTAAATTTTTAGTGTCAAAAGACGATATCAGATCGGACTAAAGTAGCCCCAACGAGAAGATAAAGAATGTAAACAAACTTTCAGGGGTTCCTAATATTTTTGTTTAAAGAAATTATACAACGTGTAACGTTAAATGCGCAAAACATGAAAATAGTTTGTTCATAATTGACTACTGAATCGATGTCAGTAACTTTTAATATAGATTTTTTTTACAAAAATTATGTATTTCGCCACACTATCCGCCAATTGAGCCAAAGAAAATTAAGTGTTATTTTAAGACAATAAGACTCGATTTTGAATGCATAAAGTAATGCTAGGATCAACACGATTTTCTTAATAGAAATAGTTAAAAAAAAATATAGTTTTGGTCATTGTATTATGCTTTTAACTCAATGCTCTAATTGGGGTGTGTGAGGTTTTGCGCATTTAACGTTACACGTTGTATACAAATTTTTAATTTCCTATTCTAATCGTTGTCGTCTGTATTAGACGAAGATGATACGTGAGAAGAGTCGATAACTGCTGTACAGAGGACAGCCGTCGTCGACCAACTGACGTCATTATTGCGTGCGAGTGATAAGGACAGTGATAATAATCACTCGGTATCGTAATGTAACTCAGTAAATGTCAGGTCGTTTACGTGTTTTATCACGTCTCGTTGGCTGCACTGTAGCTAACCCGAAAGGTAGAAAACTTTATACAGGTTTACTTTTCAATGACCAGTCAAATTTAAGGATGTGTACAGAGAAACAGACTATCAAACTAAACAACTTTCTCCATGGGACCACATCGTAATCGCGAAAAATTTATCAACTGTCCCATAGAAAACTTCAATAACTAATTACCTACATGACCTAAACGTATGGGACGGCTGAATTTTTATTCGCGATTACGATGTTGGTCCCATGGAGAAAGTTGTTTAGTTTAATGGTCTGTACCACATCCTTAAATTTGGCTGGTCATTGAAAAGTAACCCTGTATAAACGAGTGATAGAGGAATTAGGTTAGGGGCTGTTCATTTATTACGTAAGACAATTTTGACCACTTTCTGATCCCCCTCCCCTACGTAAGAAAAAATAAGACTTTGAACCCCCTCCCCCGCTTTCAATCTTACGTAAGATCAGTCTCTACCAAAATTGTAAAGAAAAAATATCAAAATTTAAAACTTATAATTTTTGCTTACTTTTGTGATCTTACATAAGAACAATCTAGACCCCTCCCATCCCCGCGTAAGAAAAAATTAAGACTTGTTCGGACCCCCTCCCCCTCAAATCTTCTTACGTAATAAATTAACAGCCCGTTACTACAAAGAGGGTAGAACAAAACTTAGAAACTTTACTCTGTGCCGCAACGCTCGTACTAATTCGGCAACACGAAAATTACCGAAGCGCAGAATCTATTCTGTTTACCTTTACTTTTCCTAATCCCCCCTCCCTCCTTTCTTTACTAGCCCCACTCCCCTAGACGCGCTAATCTACGGGCACATGCGAGCGATCCTAATGAGTAACGGAATAAGAGCCGGAGCACTCATCAAACGAATCACCAGCTCTTTGCTAAGGCTTGTGTTGAGATGCATCAATTTGACGAAAATGACTATGACGGTATGTTGTTTTTTAAATGATAAATGATTTTATTTCTGTAAGTAGGTTTGTATACAAACGCCTTTATAAGTCAATCATATTTTAAAAACTAGATGAGGTCGGCGTTTTCTATCTGACTACTCAAAAGGTCACAGTCTCTTTTAAAGTACAGACATAATTTTGGTTAGAAAAAGCTTCCCAGTTAAAGCACTAGGAAGTGGTGAAGGGCGGGCGTTATGGAGGACTGTCTTATGCCGTTTTGACGTTTGCTGATTCTCAGAATAATTTGAATAAATGATTTCTGATTTTGATTTATAAAAGTGTCTTTAAGGTGTACTGTGGGTCTACTCCTACTATTTTTCTCCTACTACTGGTAATAAATCAGTAATTGTTTGTGGTGACTTTAATATTAATATTTTGGAAAATAATTCAAATAGCAGTAGATTATTAGGCCTCTTTAAATCATTTAATTTGTCAAATGTGTTCTTGGAACCAACGCGAATAACTACAGCTACTGCTACATGTATTGATAATGTTTTTTGTTGCTGCGAATATTTAGATAAAGCCATTGTAAATTATCTTCCTTCCGATCACAGCGGTCAAACCGTTTCTTTTGAGTCCAACACACCAATACAAAAAGTGCAGATTCAATTTAGACCAATAACATCGGGAAATTTGAAAAAGTTTAATAACACTTTAATTAATAAGTTAAGTGCTCAGAGCCTAAATATGAATAGTGGTAATATTTTGTATGAAGAATTCTTTTCGTTAGTGCAAACAGAGTTCAATAATTCTTTTAAGAAGAAATCTAAAACTATTTGTCCTAAGTTTTTATTCAGTGACTGGGCAACTAAAGGAATCAGGAAAAGTAGGGAAAGATTATTTGAACTGTATGGCCTTAAGCCGTATATTAACACGGATACTTTTAATAAGTATGTTGCTACATATTCTAAAACTTTTAAAAATATTTGCAAAACAGCTAAAGCTTCCTTCATTAGCAACAAGGTTAAATCAGCAGACAATAAAATAAAGACAGTTTGGAAAATTATTAACAATGAAACGAACAGGAATAAAAAACATAATACTGATTACACACTGAACACTTCCCGTGGCCTTATTAGCGATAACATCGATGTTGCTCAGGAATTTGCAACTTTCTTTACCAATATCCCAATTAAAACTACAGAAACGTTAAATTCCTCGCCCGCACTTGCTATTGAATTATTAAGAGCGAATGTCTCAGCCTGTCCTGTGGAATTTAAATTTAAACATGTAAACCCTTCAGTAATTATAAAGGCATTTAAGCAACTTAAGATCAAAATGACCGAAGATCTGTGGGGCTTGTCTACTAAAGTTTGTCAATCCATTATTGAGACAATTGCACCCTATTTAGCTTTAATATTTAATTTGTGTGTTGATCAAGGGGTATTCCCGGATTTAATGAAGTTCAGTAAAGTTATTCCACTTTTCAAATCTGGGGACAGCAAAGACACTAATAATTATAGACCGGTATCGGTTTTGCCGGTTTTCAGCAAGGTGTTTGAAAAAGTAATGTTAAATCAGATGCTCAATCATTTTAATCGTAATAACATCCTACACGATCAACAATATGGTTTCACCAAAGGACGTTGTACAACCGACGCCGGTGTCACCTTATTAAAACACATATTTGACGCATGGGAAGAGGCACAAGATGCAATAGGCATCTTCTGCGACCTATCCAAGGCATTTGATTGCGTGAATTACGAAACACTGCTTTTGAAACTTGAGCATTACGGACTGGGTAAACTCGCTCTTAGCTTAATAAAATCATATTTAAATGACAGGTTTCAGCAATTTCAAATAAACGGTGTAAATTCATTGGGTTTAAAAGTCAAAATGGGTGTACCGCAAGGCTCAATATTGGGGCCGTTCTTATTTTTAGTATATATAAATGATTTACCTTATTTACTGGAAAACCGACCACAAATGGTGTTATTTGCTGATGACACATCACTGATTTTTAAAGTAAGCAGACGTGCACAGGAGCTTGACGACGTAAATAACGCTATGCTTGTGGTCCATAATTGGTTTACTGTAAATAATTTGGTATTAAATGAGAAAAAAACTAAATGCATTAGATTCACTTTACCGAATGTTAGAAGTAGTGAATGTCACGTTGTATTGAATAAGGAGATACTTGAATTCGTCGAAAATACGGTTTTCCTGGGGATCACGCTTGACTCAGAGCTGCAGTGGGGTCCTCACTTAACATCACTTGCAGGGCGGCTAAGTTCAGCCGCTTACGCTGTTTGGAAAATCCGTCAATTAACAGACGTGGATACCGCGAGACTGGTCTATTTTAGTTACTTTCATAGCATCATGTCTTACGGTATTTTGTTGTGGGGACGGGCTGCAGATATTGAATCTATCTTCATTCTGCAAAAGAGGGCTATCAGAGCTATCTACAACCTCAGCAGACGTGAATCTCTAAGGGAACTGTTTAAAAAAATTAACATCATGACGGTTCCTTGTCAATATATATATGAAAACATTATGTACGTTCGAAAAAATCTACATCTTTTTAGTAAGATATGTGACAGGCATAATTTTAACACTAGAAATAGGAACAAATTAGATCAACCTCGTTTCAGATTGTCTAAAATAAAAACTTCTTTTATGGGTTATTGTGTAGAGTGTTATAATAAAATACCACTCGATATTCTTCAACTAAATGAGAAGAAATTTAAAACATGCATTAAACGCACACTATGTAGACAAGCATACTATAAGTTGGATGATTATATCGTAGATAAAAATGCTTGGCTAAATGCTGGTCCTGCTCCACAGACACTTGGGCTCACTAGTTAAAATTTCAATATTTGGAAGACATGCTTCCCTTTTTTTTTCTTTTCTTTTTTTTTTTAAGTGTTTCTGACATTCGAACTTAATGTGTATTTTTAATTCAATCAAGTTTTAATTGTTACTTTAATATCTTATACCTCTTTATAGTAAAATTTTATTCATCTCGTAAATAAATTGGTAACTATAGTTTTGTATAATTTAGAAGCATTTTTTTTTTTTAATTTTGTAAATATAAGAACCATGGATCCGTTCATTATATTTTTTTTATATTGACTTGAAAGAGCATGGCAGTTGAGAATGTGTCATGCTCACTTAAATGTCTCACTGATGGTGGCGCGTGTGTTGGATCATTCGGTTCCCTTCAAAATGGTTGAGCTGGATGGTGCTGATCCATGCGTCATGTTCGTGAACGGGCGCTGTCAGTTGAGACTGGTCATCTCTTGGCTGCCAGGGCTTCTTTTTAATCTTATAACTATTTTGAATTGTTTCTTCATAACATTGTTCTCACATATAGAAGCAACAAGAATACTGTACTCAGGATTTTGTAATATCTTAATTTAAAAGAGTGTCCTTGGAGTTTCTTGCCCGTTCTTCTCCAAGAGATCTACGTTTTGGAATGGGCAACTAGCTTCAACTTTCTGACTAACTGACCGACTAGTTAATTTTGACAATTCAAAAGTGCCTGGAAATGGTTTAATTGAAATAAATGCTTTGAGTTTTTTTTTTTTTGAGTTTTTACAAACCTACAAAAAAGGGGTGCCCGGTACACTGACTTATACCATTTTTTAGGTTTCGGCCATGTTTGTCGGGTCAATAACACCGCGCTGTTGCCGCAATATTTAAAGTGTGTTCTTTGTTGTTTACACTGTTATACTATTTAATATGTTAGAAAAAATCACTTTTTTCACTTCAACGTTAGGATTTATTTGATAATTCCTAAACACTCCGATGCATTAGTATTGTTAGTGTTTTCATTTATTGTTGTATTGTCATCTCCACTTTGTATCAATGCTAAAATCAGACATTTTCTAAAATTTCATCTGCCTTAAGGGGCAACTTTACAAGAAAATTTATTGATATTTTCATTCCGCGAGTGTTCTTGCAAAGAAAAATTATTTATTAGTATAATTAATTTGTTATTTCATTACTACTGCTCTCAAAACGGTGTAGGAAAACATCGTGAGCCAAAAATTCGAAGACATGTGAGATCTACCAACCCGCGCTGGGTCCGCGTGGTAGATTGCGGCCCACTGAATCTCACAGAGAGGAACGTTTAGGTAGATAAGTTATCATTATCATAATATCCTTTCAAATTCCCCCTTCCACTCCCAGCCTCAAGAAGAGTACCTAGTAACGCAAGCGTTCCAAATCTCCCGTCGCCGACTATCCCCTGATCGTACCACGTCTGAGCGAAGCACGAGGCTCCAGCGATCGCGAATGAGTATGAAAAACCCTAGCAAGGACAGTGTGGTTAATAATTATAATAATAGAGATATTTTTGGTAAGTTTTTTTTTTTAGGAATTTTGACTTATTTCTCGTTGGTTTAGTGGTCGCAAGTTCCACTGCTGAACATGAGGTCGTGGGTTCGATTCCCAGATTGTGCCCGATTGTGGGCTCGCCCCCTATCACGCATGAAGAAGCCTCCTCGTGTAGCGCAGTTTGTTCCGCCAGTTACTCAACTGAACCGAGCGCTCGGCGCAACCTGGACAGTCACACCCAACACCTTATTTGATGGCCAATTCTTCCCGTGTGGTGGTAGGGCTGACGCCCGCCCAGTTTGCGACCACCCTCCCACCGCAGTCCGGCGTCAAGCAGCCTAAAGGCTTTTAAAATTTTCGTAATTTAAAACGTTCAAAATCTAGTCTCAGTCTCATCTCGGCGACAAACAAATGTTAAAAACTTGTCAAAATGTTGGGGAATTTGAGGTATTTTTGACAGATTGAGACTGAGTCAGACTGAACGTTCTTAAAAATTACGAGAATTGCCCCTTTGCTGTGTTTCGTCGATGCGTGGGAGTTCCAGTGCCTTAGACATCTTCTGGACACGCTCGTTCCATCATAGACCTCATCCATCGCTTTCCATCAGGCGTGATGGAGGTTAAGAGTGGGCCCATTCAACAATAAAAAAGACATGGGACTTAACTCCCCCACATCTATGGTACATATATAGTTTCCTTTACATAACATGAACGTATGCCATAGAGCCCGTATTCGGGGAACCGTTTTCATTAGACAATAGGGAACGATTGCGGTACACGGAGAACCTGCACCGCATGTTTGGCAGTTGCTTTGAATGCTCATTTTCATTGGGTATGGGTTTCCGCATGCTTTTTGCAGATGCCCGTTAAAGGGATTCTAAGGGAGTTTCATTATCCCGCCTGCGGGCAGTCCCCGCATGCTGTATATCGACCAAGTTATCGACTAATGAACATTTTTGTTAGTCGATAACTCGTTTGATATACAGTATGGGGGGGCCATTAGGCTAAGTATTAACAGAAGATCACTTTATTTTTTTTTTCATTCACACTTTAAATACAGGGTAATCTTCCAATACAGGCTTCAAACCATTTGCTTCTAAACAAATAATAATAATGACATCCAAGGAAGGCACAGTAACTTGCCAATATCCGGGCCAACACAACGACAAAGACCCAATTATCGACCAAGAACTATACAATTCAATGTTCGCAATAGTCGAAGAAACTCTTAAAAAAGTCGATGAACTAATAATCGATAAATTTGTAGAAAAAATCGATATGGATGAGAAAAAGGATTCGTTCGTTGTCGTACCTTTCCCGAATATGAACGAATCGAAATATATCACGGTCGAGTCGAAAATTAGCCAGTATTTGAACTCACTAGAGATGTGCAACAATGATGACCTACAGATTATAGATGAGGATGATACTGATAGTGATGTGAATGATGTCGATGAGGAAAATAAACCGGTTTTGCGTGAAAAATCGGCATCGCAAAAGACTTTGGTTGGAGAACGGGCCAGGTATTTTTTGAGTTTTTAAATAATTTATTTTTTAATAAGTAATATGTAGATGGGTACCGGTGTTGAGTAGCTCGTGGCTAAATAATAACAGCCGCACGGGTCGATCGATTAGGTTAAGCTACGCTTGCCGAGTTTGGTCCGTGGATGGGTGACCATCTTTACATATCGAAACTCCTCCGTGCCTCAGAAAGCACGTTAAGCTATTGGTCCCGGCTGTCATTCGTAGATCTTTGACAGTCGTTACGGGTCGTGAAGCCCGGAAGTCTTAACAAACAGTCTTACCAAGGAGTATCGCATTGACCAGTAACTGCATTGTGGAGGTCAGATAGGCAGTCGCTCCATGTAAAATACTAGTATTTAGCTGCATCCGGTTAGACTGGAAGCCGACCCCAACATAGTTGAGAAAAGGCTAGTATACAGGCCGTATGACACAGGTTCCTATGAATCTCAGTTTTATTTCATACCGCATCATGGCGTGGTCCGCGTGTAACTTAAAGGGAAGAAGACATTTCTGCTCGAGCCCAGAGGTAACGGCCGCGAATTACGAGACGAGGTCGTAGGTTTGAACCCAGGCTGGCGCTTTACTTTGTGAAAATAATTGCATCACCACTGCTCTCAAAACGGTGAAGGAAAACATCGTGAGGAAACCGGCATGTCCTAGAACCAAAAATTCGAAAACATGTGACATCTACCAACCCGCACTGGGCCCGCGTGGTGTATTACAGCCCACTCCTTCTCGAAGAAAGGAGGGCTGTGTCCCAGAAGTGGAATGGCAACACACACCTGCGATCATAAAACAGCAGTAAAGAAAATATAATGATTTTTAAGAAGAGAGGAAGTTATTTTATCATAATTTTAAAGTTAGAAAAAGATTAAACGCGCATACGCGTGTTATATTTCATTTTTTTTGTTTTGTGGCAGCAATGTACGAGTAACTATACACAAAAAGAGCACACCAGAATTGACTAGTAGTGAGAATTGTGAACAGCAAGAACATGAACAAGAACAGGATTCTGTAGAGAATGCTTCGGATCACTCATCGTCTGTTTCACGCTCAGCCACATACAAAGGTTTATTTTTATTTTTTTCGTTTTTCAACACAGAGACAACCCCATATTCGAAGTTATTATTTTTTTTTTGCGTAAATATTAAATATAATTATGACTCTCAACTTATTAGGGTTTCAGAGCAGTACGAGCCGAAATTTCGTATCACTACGCCGCTTTGTACTGACATAATTTTACGACCATTACAGATTCTTCCTCTACGTTAAATATACCACAAATTGAGAAAATAAGCGTTGAGAAGCTACTCAACTATCTGCGCCGGCGAAACGCGGCGTATGACTACAAAAATGTGGTGGCCGAGATTGACTAATTACTAGTACTACGGAAATGCGGAATACGACAATTCGGGTTTCACATTTTTCGAATACGAAATGGCGTATTGTGCAATTTTGATGTTTTGTTTGTTGAGAAAACATATATTTTTATGAAAATTTATAAATTAATACCAAGGGAAATTAGGCACTGAACATGTAAATTAAGTCAAAACGTTGATCTGGTAATAATATACTCATATTTATTTCATTTTAAATTCTGTTAGATAAACCAAAGTTGTCGTGCTACCAAAACTATCATTACTTTACCGTCGTTTTAGATGGCGTAGGCCCAGCAATAGGATAACGAGACCCTATGACTAAGCCTACGCCGATTGTGGTTGGGTACGGAACCCTAATGAAAAGCATGAATTTTCTTCAATCTTCTTCTAATAAAAGTAAAATACAAACTTTTCGAACTATCGAAGTAACAAATATTATATTTTACGTGATTCGAAAGTTCTAATTCCTCACTGTAGTTAGAGTATATTATTTTGAATTCGTTTCTATTATATTCTGTTCAGTATAAGAGGCAGTAACAATAAATTGTAGGCATGTGTTTGCAACAGTTTTACAATAACCTAAACATGTGTGAGACGATATGCGTTTTAGTTAGCTTTGCTTTTTATGTTTTCTATTAAATTATTTGTTTGTCTTAATGTTTGTTTTATTTAAAATGCAAAATGGCAAATTAAATGTAAGTTTTACATGTTTTTTTCGTAATTGTAGAAGTGATTTTCTATGTTAGTTTTAAATCATCAGTTTGTCGTACTTTAAGAGTTGGTTACATAAATGGCTTCATTACATATCTCATTCACTAGGTTAATTTCTTAATGATAATAAACATGTATGTGTAGAATACATTTACTGCTAAAATTATAACTTACTATAGTTTCTGCCTATCCCCATGGGAAGAATCCGTGAGTTTGTGTATGTATTGTAACTTACTGTTGTAGCAGCCGTTATAATTTCATGTCTTTTTATTTGAATTAGTGATTTTAATAGAAAATATTGTGTTGTGAAAATTGTGTATTTTTAATTTTTTCAACTAATACTGTAAACTTTATTTTTTTAGGGCAGATTTTTAAATCGACAGATAGTTTTTATTCATAGAATAAAGTTGACGTCTGACAGATTTTGTATGGAAGAACTGTCAAAAATTCAAAACTATTCCTCGGATAAAATTATCCGGCGTTGGAAAAATCAGTCCTTAGTCTTTAATCATTTGTCCATATTTTATTACAAATCAGTTGATCACCTTCACCCTTAATGAACTTTACTTATTTATTCTTCTTTTATTTACAGGCCCACCGAGCTCGACGCTCTAGTCTTCGGCCACGTCTTCACAATCATAACCACGCGGCTACCCTGCCGCAAACTGGCAGATACCGTCCGAAAACATGAGTCCTTAGTAGCTCTCGCTAAACGGGTCGACGAGCAGTACTTCAAGAGACCATAGCGTCAAGTTTTCAAGGACATCTCGACCTCGTTCACTAGTCCTTGAAACCCCTGTCCTTGTAGTAATTTTTTTGTATTAGATGACATTTTTCTTCTTTTTTTTTGTGATTTGGTGGGAATGTCTGGTGGTCACTCTCTTACGTTTATGAAGGAGAATAGAGTAAGTTACTATGGTCAGTAGTATTACAGATAGAAAATATGATGGAATAGCTGCAGCGAGCAGAAGAGTCATATCAGTGTTGGTGCCTCTTCAGTAGCTTCTTAAGGCGTTAATATTAAACTACTTACATTTTGTTTTATGGTGCTTAGACCCTTTAATCGAATTACTAGAACTTTAAATGCTGGCGGTATATGCTGCTGATTCCTTCAAAGGACATTTCCACAGTCATTTCCACTGAATTTATTAACTTTATAATAATAACTTAATTTCCGCCATTAATATGAAAACTTTATTAAGTATACTTTTTCTTCTAGTAGAGAAAGAGGCCTAGCTTAATTTCGTCGCAATTTGTATAAATACTTACCCCCTTACTAATAAATGTATTATATCAGATGAATAGTTACACAACGATTTCTCTCTGTCAGTCGTCAGTAATTTGAGTTTCGAAATAAGAAGACAAAGCGTTGTGTAACTATACAGACGCTATACAACGTTTATTAGTAAGGGGGTTAGGATTCTTTCAGTTTCAGGTTCTATTAGGTAAATAGATCTTTGTAATGCTATGTGAGTATCCCTACTTGTTTTAACTCGCGTTTCTACTATGTATGTGGCTTGTTTCGAAGTTGTAAAGAGGTTGCGGAATACAGGCTTATTTTTTTAAAGATTTTTATTATTACTTGATGATCCTGTCTTTGGCATCGATCTCTCCTTATAAAAAGCTATTAGGTATACGATGGAACGACTGTGCCCAGAAGATGAGGCGTTCACTCTTGCTTTGAAGGGTTATTACTTGCTTACCAAGAGCCTTTTATAGTAATAAATTGTACAAACGCATACGGGAAAAATTCACTTGCTGTAAGTATTTTCAACGTGCAAATCGCCCGGCTACATCTGATGAATTATACAAACTGAAAAAAGTAGGTATGCATGCTTATTGAAAAGTTGAAATACATCTGTAGATTTTTCTTGGACTAGATTCGGAATGTATCGCGTCTATTTAGAAATGAGAATGTATGAGTGAAGTTTGGTAGTAAATTCGACTTAAATTACATTAAGTCATAGTCAACCTTAGTTTTAATGTAGAAAAATACATCATATGCGTTTTATCTTTGTAATTATTGTTTATAGGAAATACTTTAATTTCATAATGAATGTACAGCTACAGACGCCAGCACATCAAGCTACCAGAAACAGTCAAACTTTCGCAATCAACTTTGAACCTTATGCTTTAGTGATAAAGTTGAAAAACTATTAAATACATTTGAGAGATTGTAGTAGCTTGATGTGCTGGCGTCTGTACAGTAAGTAATATTAAACTTAGTAGTGATATTTCTTCAGAATTATTCAGAACAGGAATATCAATAAAATCAATGGCTTCCAATAACTTATCAGAAAAAGTAAATATTTCATTAACGATAGATTTGTTTTACAATACGCTCCTCCCATACAAACATAGCTCTACATAATTATTAAAGTATCTCTACTCGAACGTATTAAAATACTGTTGTATGTAATGTACCCTCGACCCTCATAATTCGAAAAAGTATTACTCATTTCTGGGTTGTTTGTCAAATTAGAAAATGGTTTATGTGCGAATACTAGCTTTTTCTAAAATTATTGTTTAGAAGTCTTATCTTAAGCTTTATTATTTAAGCTTATAAAAATTTCTTGCGAAATAATAAATTATTGATAGTTCTATGTAAAAAAATGTAGATAAATATACTTTGTATAATTAGTGTACTTTGTATAATATAAATAATAAGTGGAGGCATTTTAAAGTTGTCTCAATTTTAACTTAGCATTTAAAACGGTGCATTATAACTTAAATTGTCAAAACATTCAGTCTTTCAATTTATCAAATTCATCCATAACTGGAAAAGTCGGTACTAATCAGCAGTGATATCATTATACCGTTTTGTTTCAATATTAATTATGGCTTTTAGAAAATAGCTTGTAGTTTTTATTTGACGATTCGTCGGGCATATTTTGTTTAAAAATGGTACTTAGTAAGTTAAATAAATGTAAGTTTAAAAAAGTAGGAGATTGAATAGTTAAAACGTTAAGAAACACAAGAGCGAGCGAAAAGTGGGGTAAAAAGTAAATATTATGTACGTAATGTAATATTTAGTCTATGGGTAAAATGCACAAATAATTTATATCTTGTATCACTAATTCACTAAATTCGTTGAGCTTTACAAAGTCCAAATCAGGGGCCATAAAGGGTTCCAGTACCATAAGGAGTCGTACGGACAGCCACGCCCCTATACGGCCTCAGTATTTACTTAATTTAAGTCATTTTAATATGGTTGGTTTATTTCATATAAGGGTAATGCAATTTTATAGTGTGTTTAAGCAAATAAGATTACGTAACCACGTATTTAAAATCTGTTTAAAATTATTTTTGTTGACATTTTCCTAAATCTGTTTAATTTTTCATGACCTCTTAGAATAATCGTAACCTTAATTATTTAAGGAAATCACTAAAATACATGTAAAATAACATTATTCATTGATGATATTATTAATCAGACTGACATATCGTAAAATCAACCAAAACGCGAGTTGTCGTATTACGAAATCCGGGTTGGCGTATTCGTACTGTCGTAGTTTCCGGATAAAGCACATCACTATGCAAATAAAAAATATAGTTTTATAAATACTTGTACACATAAACGAGTTTTATAATTATAAAAACATATATTTAATCAATAGATATAAACACTATCTCATGTAACTTTTCATTGTTGGCTTATACAGCGTGTATCAAAAATGTGTGGTCGTGGTTAAGGGCCACACCCTACAGACCATCTAAATGAACAACTTTCTCCATGGGACCAACATCGTAAACTCGAAAAAAATATTATTTATTTATTACACACACTACCGAATTGGGAAACTGTAATGGTAGCGTATACCATTACAGTTTCCCAATTCGGTAGTGTGTAGTTAATTAACAGTTCATGGACACAAACATAACATAAGATTTACAAATTACAAAACATTTATCACGTGTAACGTTACCTTTGCGAACTCGCGCAGTGAACATGAGAAAATATCTTTTCTGTCGTCTACCCAATTCAGCCGTCCTATATAGGTACATTTGGGTCGAGCAGGTATTGAAGGTAGGTTTTGTATGGGACTGTTGATATTTTTTTCGCGGTTACGATGTTGGTCCCATGGCGAAAGTTGTTCAGTTTGATGGTCTGTACCACAATCTTAAATTTGACCACACCTTTCATATACATGATGTAGAATAAAGTAGAATGTGTGTAAAATAGAGGTGTTGTATAAGCTTAGAACTAGTTTTCTAAATACTAAACAGCCTACATTCAATGGACATGAATAATTATTAATCGTGTTAGGTAAATTAAAATCAAGCTAATTATTTTACTGAAAGGTGCGACCGCCAAATAGAAAACTTTTCAGTACCTATGGAAGACGCTCATGCAGTTATCCTTCTACATACTTAGAATAATTAAGTCAAATATAAGTTTTTCTAAAATGATTGTACTAATAGGATAATAGTAATAATTGCACATTATTTGTTGTGTTATTATATTGTTATTATTTACTTTTAATTTCGCAAGTGTTCATTTACTTATTTATGTTAGTGTCAGACTGTTACAGCATTTTGATATTAACTTTTGTAAAGATCTTGTCCAGATCACGCGTTTAAAAAGTTATTTTTCAATTTATTGTTTTTATAAGAATTATTGAAAGAATTTTACTCTGGTCAAACTGGGGCGAATCCCGCGCGGAAGGAAATTCTCTCGCGACGATTATGTGAGGTATTCAAAATGGCGCCAATGGTCGCGTAACTTTCTAATCATAAAAACTCCAACCGAACCGAGTGGAAATTCGTTAAAAAAATAAACGTTTGTGGTCTGGGGACCCCCTCAGATAGGAACTCGAGTATAATAGAAAGAAAGTCGCATACAGCGGACATAACGCTTTTTCCTTACGTGACGATTTCTACCAGTCGACAGTCCTAAAAGCAAGCCGATCGACGCGCGCAGTCACGTCGCGCATCCTCGCTAGATTCCCCTCGGTTTGAACAGTCCTTGTCTCAGGCTAGCTCCCGTGCCTCAGGCTTCAAAGACCAGTGGTTTACTCAAATAACTCGTTTTTAACGCTACGTCTACTACACAAACTCATAAAAACTTAATAAGATCTACCTACTCGATAATCATGTTTCAATGCCTATAAACATGTCTGTATGTTTCATTAGCCATTATTACGTGATAGAACCACTTTTCTTTGGTAATATTGTATTCTACAGAGCATTTAAAGTACACTTTGTATTAATAAGCATTTTTTTCTTGTTGTGTTTGCGTTTCATCGTGTTATGCATAATTTGTTTATAAGTTCGAAATATAATGTTGTTAATTACCTACTACTTTTTGTTTTATTGTGCTCTCCTAAGTCATTAATGTAAGCATAACGTAGCACCGCGCTTGCATTCCTAAAAGCGATAGGCAGATCTAGCTGTGTAGTGCACCCACACTTCTCCCCTGCAGTGGCGAAGGGTGAATTTATGAGAGGTAAGCCGTAGCAAAAAAAAAAGTCAATAAGACGTTTCATTATATTTCATTGATAAATTGACTATATAGTGGTTGTGTTCTGAATTTTCGAAGGGAAGTCGGAGGGAATCGAGTTGTATGGTACCTTCGCCACTGCTCCCCTTTACGCGCTGTGCAACCCTCATGTAATGGGGTAAACCTGTTGCCAATAACACAAATACAATTCCAGACTCCGGGCTGCTATTGAAAAAGTCTAAAATATCTGTTTTTGTCTTATCGAATCCAGGAATCAATACTCGGCACACAGAATAATTGATCGCTCGACTGCACACACCGCTGGCGAGTACTCGTTTGTAGCAGCAAGAACATTCAAGGAGAGTACTCGCTCATTGACCCTCGCTTGGTGGGAAGAACACGCCGAGACTCACGCTTGACACATGCGCATACCAACGAGTAATCGCTCGTCGCCGTCGCACACTCGCCAACTCGTTTGCTTGTTAGTTTTACTCGCATCCGTCGGTGAGAGAGGTGCCTGAGTGTATGCTAACCCCCCCGTTCTCGAAAAGCCCTGGTGATCGTGATGTGCCCATACATGGAATAAAACAACACAAGTCTGTTATTTTGTCTTTATTGATTATTTCTGCAGTGAATGAGAACAAAAACAGATGGAACTCATTTATAAATCGATATAGTTTAATAATTAAAGGTTTTATATCTACCTACTACTACGTAATCTATACCTATTTAAGCATACCGTTTCGGGTTATTTGCCAATTTAGTTTGAGTTGATCACCATTATCACACAATTTTAACGGCGATCAAAACAAGTGTTTAGTGCACAAGTGAAAACCGTTTCTAAAAATTTTCAAAAGGTAAGGTCAAAATAAAAATACCAAAATAACGTTACTGCCTATTTTTATTTGGTTTCCATCACATAGACATTCGTAAAACACTTTTCTCACAATCATACTAACTCATCACATAAATCGCTCCGAAATTAACTTACTTCCTATGTCTAAAATGTACTACACATCCTTCCAGAGAAAAAAAAACGAAAAAAAAAGAATAAATTACAATTTTTTTCTCTCACACATAATGATAACATAATTCTTTACGATTTTTTTATGCCAGAACCCAAATTGGAATTCCACACGCATTCTCACTATAAAAAAAAATATAACTGTCTATTTTCTGCTAGAAAATGCGTTGGGCATAGACATGAAAGATTTGTATTTAGAATCTGTCATGTCTGGTTGAGTTCTGGCTTTAATCTAGAGTAGTTTTCTGAGTCTGGTGTCTAGAATCGTCTGGTTTGGTGTAGGATCATTTGACGGACGCTAAATGTGGATAATCCAAGGCCAATGGCGGCGAGAAGTATCGCAGACCTCGACATCATCTTCTCACGGTTCGCTGGCTGAAACAAGAAAAGAAATAGGTTAGTTATCAAGAAATTTGATTCCAGAAAAAGGGCAGAAATTTCTGCTTGTAAATGGACCAAGGTATGTAACAATCGGAGTACGGACAGGGGGCCAAGGTTACAATGGTTTCTCCATTGTGAGTTTTTGACAGATTTGCTATACATAATCTGTCAAAAACAAGTAAACCTTCTTTTGAACTATATATAGGGATTGGGCAGCAGCTGGTCCAGCGTGAGGCCGTATACGATCTTGTTGGCAATATCCAGAATGTTCGTCGTGACCATCTTCTCCAAGTGAGGTTTGACGGTAAAACGATGAGACTATTGCATTGTTTGTAAATTAGTAGAGTTAAGCCTCGGTCAGGTGGCGCGCGAAAAAGTTGAAATAATATATTCCGATTTCATTAAGAGTGTCATTTTGAATTCACAGTCATAATGTTATTGGAAGTATGTGCCAGCGAATTTAGCACCCCTGGTGAAAGGTGAGTATCCATAAGTACTAATAGAAAAAGTAATTCTGCCTGTCTGTACGTTACCTTTTCACGCATAAATCACTAAAACGATCGTTTTGTACTTTTAAAGATGTATAGATATAAACCTGGAGAAGGATATAGGCTACTTTTCATTCTGATCGCAAACGAAGTCGTGGGCAACAGCTAGTATAATAGTAAATCTGACAAAACCTTTTATCTATCCGTCTGTCTCTGGCTATACTGATCTACTATAGATACTAAAACTGATCAAAACAGCCATTACAATAAAACATCTCTACGATTTTCATTCTTAAAGAGCGATACAAAAGAACAAAATTCTTTTGCGAGAATACCGATCGAAGTTTTCAACAGGGAACGCAGATGTCCTTGCTTGAGGCCACAGTTTCAGAAGGACACGTCCTTCGGCAGATGTCCTTTAAAGGTCAGGTGTTAACACTCCGAACACCGCGCATGTGCAAAAATATTCACATATTTGTGAGAATGGACTGCACAGTGAGCTATTGTTAATTGTGATTTTAGAGGACAAAGCAATTACGGTATTTAATTAAAAGTTATATTGGTAAAATCGAAACAATAGTCTCGTTGACGCATTTCTTTATTTATGCGATAAAAATACGCCGTGCGTAAATCCTCTTTCATCATTAACTTTTTAGTACCTACTGGTAAATTTCAAAACTGGCCCACGTTGGGCGCCACTTTGGGTAGGCAGTTCGGAAAATAGAAATTCGAAAATAGAGATTAATTCAGTACTTTCCAGGGGGACAACTTATGAGTTTTCCTATAGTCCAAAAACATATCTACCATGGCTATGCAAGCATAGCCATAGCAGATATGTTTTTGGTATTTCAGACTTGGTCTTGTAGTAGTCGGCACATTATTATGAGCCGTTGCGTTGCAATGCGTTGTTTATCGTTGGTTAGAAAGAAAACTGCTGTTTCCTAGAAAAGTTCAATACCTATGCGATCAAAATGTATGGAACAGTAAATTTTTATTTTGAACGTCTAGAAACATGCGTTGAATTCATGGTTACAGTTTGCGCGTCGAAGTCCTTGCCACCCTGTTTGGTATGAATGGTTAATCGATACATAATAACACGGTTGGCTAAGTAATAGCCACATTGGCACCGATTCCCTTGATCACAAACTAAACTAAATTTAAGTTCACGCATCTTTTTCTTTCTATTTCATTTAAGAAAAGGACAGAAGAACTTGTCTATGGATTATCTAATTTGACAGGACTAAACTAATATTTTATCTTCTGTCCTTTTCTTAATGAAATAGAAAGAAAAAAATGCACTGAACTTAAATTTAGTTTAGTTTATGAACAACAGAATCGGGGCCATTATCAGGTCTAACCTAATTAAAGCTATCTGTAGACACTAGAAAATACATTTACGTGCGATAAAATAATCATGAAGAGCTGTCTAGTACTTTTGGTGTCATCTATAAACGTTAATAGTTGTCGGAGAATAACATGTTACTTTGAACTACATTTTATTTTTATATGACTGAATAAAGTTCTTTGGTCCTAGTTGCATCCATTTTCATCTGTACTAATCTATACTAATATTATAAAGAGGAAAGGTTTGTAATTTGTATGTATGTTTGTAACGAATTGGCTCAAAAAGTACTGGACCGATTTTAAAAATTCTTTCACCATTTGAATGCTACATTATCACTGATTAATATAGGCTTTTTTAATTGCAAGAAAAAAAAAATGTTTAAAAAATTGATGTCCACCCGTGCGAAGCCGGGACGGACCGCTAGTTTAGAATATGAGCATAATACATAATACATTGATGAGAATATGAACATTTGAAAGGGTATTTGGTAAATCTTGCTTAGCTTGTTTCTGGATTACTTTTCTACTGAGAAAACGAATAATTACCACTGCATGGGATACAAAAACAAATATTTCATTCATAATAATTTGCACAGAGAAAATCTGTGTTACCGTCGTTATAACTAAAGAATTCAAACTCAAGAACCCATTTTGACTTCCTAAATACAACGTTTACCTATTTATTCTAACTAGCACAATTAAGTTTTTTTTTTTTTTCGATAAATTGCGTCGCAAAATACCCCAAGAATAGCGCACTCCAATCTTTCCGATTTAGCCAACTTGCTTTTAAAAATGGCGTCAAATCCGCTTCCTTTCATAACATTTGACCGTGAACAAAATAAACACCTAAATGAGCGGCCATACGCACTGTCTCGGCAAAAGAAAACATACCACAAATAGTTGGACATCCGTAGGTAGAAGTCATATGATTGCTCTGCTATTTATATTCGCCAGACTTGTGACTTTGCCAAGTGGCGCTACGGCGTTGAGATTATGTTTTAGATGATATAATGTGAATGGGCTACCAAAGAAGGGATTTCTGGATAAATCTTATAGTCAAATTAGCGTATGAGATTATATTTATTATTTCTGTAAGTAGATCTGTGTAGTGAGAGCTGATTTTAACAAAGTCAGATATCTTTTATACGTGGATTAAAATTGATGTCTGACAGTTTTAGTATGGATAAACTGTCAAAAATTCAAAATTGATTCTCAAGATAAGACTTATCTAGGTAAGAAATTTTGGTAGAATGCGCCTTATGACACTTTTACACGTAAATTGTTTGGTCAGTATTTTAAAACTAGATGCAGCCAGCATTTTCTTGCTGGCAGATAGATCCCTGAGAAGATGTCAAGATGCCGAAACAACTTCTGAGGTCATGGCCTCTTTTATCATGAATTCATGATCTGTAGACAGGGATTAATGAATTAGGATTGACATATTTTTTAAGATGAAGCCTACATCAGAATGCTCATAAGCGGCTCTTTTGGAGTAAAAATGATAACAGTAAATTTTCAACCAACACCATAAAAGGTTTTTGCAAAAATGTGTCCACGAAATTCGGATGGTGATTCAGGTTTCGATCGTTCTTTGAGCTTTGATTCTGCCCTCAGCCCTCTGTTGAGAACGCTTCTATAATAAAAAAAGAAGAATAACTACACAACTTCGCTAAGATACCGTGATGAAACAGACTGCTACAGATATAACATACAATCTAAACTAAAGCAACAGAGAAATAAAACGTCTCATTACCACTTTAAATGGCTCATTCGTCACCGTACATTGCTTATCCTTAAGTCAATTTAAACGAATACACTTCTAACCTAGCTTTGAACAAGATGGTACTGACACAACCATTGAAAAAAAATTAGTATCAGGTGAAATGACAGCTTATTTCACGTATGTTTTGATGGTGGTATTTTTACAGAAGATACCGGCTGGTTTTTCAATCACTGACCAAGTGATCATGGCATGAAATCTGATGGCATATCCCAAGTTAGTTTGGAAAAAATAGACAAGTTTGCAAAAAACGTAAGTAATTAGAATCTGTCAGTGTCCGGTGTTCGTGGCTCGTCCGCGATCTGTCAGTGCCGGTGTGACTGATCCCTGAGTGAAACAGTGCATAGTTGGTGGTTTTTTTTTTTAAGGTTAGTTTTTACTAGATTATGTGTATTCAACAGGCGCTTCTCGCCATCAAACGAAAGTTTGGCGAGTATTATTGTAAAAACATTAAAATAATGTATTTTTGAGAATAAATAAATAATAAAAATGTGTCTGTAAATGATTGTTGCACTTGTAAATGTATATCGTGTACTTTCAAATGAAATGTAACGTGTAAACAATTGTAGGCTAACCTAAAATAAATAAATAAATAAATAATAAAAAAAATATATATTTAAAAAATAATATTTTAACACTAGTGTTATTATCAGATACGGCTGATAGAGGAAAAAGAGATTTTCTGCGCCGACCACAAATTGTTTGATGATGATGTTACCAGGTGGAGAAAAAATTTATATTTCCAGATTTCTTTCTTTCAAAAGCTCTTTCTTTAGGCTAAAAGAAGCCTGGCATGGGCAACATATCAATTAAGCAAAAACGATTTATCCCAAATAGGCTGAGAATCAGCACTTTTTGAAAGTCAAAATTACATAAACTGTCCCCATAACGTCCGCCCTTTACCACTAGTACTTTCTCTGGGAAGAAGTGGCGCAAAAAACTCCCCAGCAGAACAGTTGTCTGTTCAGTTAGAAGAACTTGATTCTATACAATAGTATGCAATATAAAACGTATGCCCAATATCTTCAGTTTCTATTCCCATCAAATTCATATGAATAACAGTTATTTATTCAAAACAGTATTAAAACTAACAACAATATTCTGGAACTCAAAACAATGCATGTCAAATAGTAAACAATATAAACAAATTGTTCTACAACATTATGATCTATGATCTATGTGAACTTAACACATTGTATAAACACTCAACATATAGATATTCCATTACATAACGAACTTGGCAATGATAGTCTACCAGTAATTAGTAAATGTATATAATGTATTCCTGCTATTTATTATGTAGGTCAGTAACAGATTTTATTCTCGTCTTTTCTAAAAGGCATAATCAGCTTTTATTGTTCTCACTGCTGGGACACAGGAGAGAGAGTGGGCCGTAATATACCACGCAGACCCTGTGGAGATGGCTGGTGGATGTCACGTCACGTCTTAATTTTTTTGATTTTAGGACACTCACGATATTTTCCTTCGACGTTTTGAGTGCAGTCGTGATGAAATAATGTGTGACCACGCGGGACCAGTGCGGGTTGGTAGATGTCACATGTCTTCGAATGTTTAGTACAGACAGACCAACCATGTGTCACCTCAATCCACCTCTTATTTTCACCGCAATAAAAGTATGATAATCCATACTAATATTATAGCGAAAGTGTGTCTGTTACCTCTTCACGCTTAAACCGCTGAACCGATTTAGATGAAATTTGGTATACAGATAGTTTGAGTCCCGGGAAAGGACATAGGATAGTTTTTATCTCGATATCCCACGGGATCGACACTTAGCCGGGTGAAACTGCCAGTCATTATAATTATAATATGGTTTTCAACATTGACACATTAATTTGTTTATCATTTCTCATAAAAACGGGGGTATCGGAAGTTTAAATACATTATTATAATAAAAACAATAGGTAGTACAAGTAATAATAATAACATAATAATTATTGTAATTAATGAGAAGTCTGATAACATTGGATTGACCCCTTACAGTTTAATGTTTCTATGATATTTTCTGTTGTTTCAATCTGCCTAGCCTTTTCCCAACTATGTTGGGGTCAGCTTGCAATATGCAGCTGAATACCAGACATGGAGCGACTACCTATCTGACCTCCACAACCCAGTTACTGGCTAACACGATACCGTTTGGTAAGAATGGTTGTCAAACTGTCGGGCTTCTGATGATCCGTAATTACTGTCAAAGATCCACGAATGATAGCCGGGACCACGGCCACGTCACGTCACAGTGCTTCACATGCTTTCCGAGGCACGGAGGGGGAGGGTCTTGGTATGTAAAAATGGTCTTTCAGCCACGGACCAACCGCGGCAAGCGTAGCTTACCGTGCGTCTGCTTTTCCTTGACCACAAGCTCCGTGTTACCGACAGCAGTAAATTCTATTGCCAGCATTAGAAATGAACAACATACATAGCTGCTAAACCAATGATCCGGCAAATTGATACAATTTATTAGAGGACTTTGGATTGCAAACGTGATGAAAGGCCAATCAGCGTAGATAATTCGCTGATTGCCCAGGGTGCGCCGGACGTAGGGGTTCTGTAGATACGTTGCTCGGGGAGGCTCCGTTCATGTAAATGTGGTACTGTTCCACAAACGGTGGGACACTTAATATCGTGTCCTGCGTGTCCTGTCAGTTGCACGTTACAGGAACTGGTGGATGCTGGTGATGGCGCCAAACAAGTAGCCGAATTCTGGGCCGAGTCCATTATGATTGCTATCGATATTCTAAGAAGAAGCACTCCTATTTTGTATACATTTAGCCGCGGGTCTGTCTATGTAGTTATTATTGGTAAGCAAATTGGAAACTTTACTAGCAGATGTATTTTCTTGTATTTACGCAGACTTGCTTCTAGATTCTGAAAACCTAATCAATAAATCGGGCCTAGGAATCTTCTACTTAATAAAAATCTTACATTCGCGGACAGAATCAGCACAGCCAAAACCGATAGTTCTAGAAGCTTGTGCATAAGATTTTTTTTTAGAACGAAGGTAAGCTCTGAGGAAGGAAAAGGTTAAATAGGCGATAAAAGATTGAATGGAAGTTTGTCATTTTTGTCGATGGGAAATTCCATCGTCCACAAGCCTTGTGTCAAGGTAAATCCTAAAATTGATCAAGACTTTAGACACTGTAGTGCAAATAGTGGAAAGACAAGACAACTGAAATTCTTGCTACTTTCACGAGGTCGTATTTGCAAAGATTTAAACTAATAAAACACTGATTCACTGCGCAAAATCTCAGACTTACAGTTATCATTTATTTAATAAAGTAATAACTGTATTAAAACCAGACATTCATTATCTTTATTATCAGAATGACACCAAAAATTATAAGATAATTAGTAAATTGGAGTATTTATTGACGCAGTGCAGTATGAAAACGTAGAATAAAATATATCTAAAGATTGATCACTTGGAGCTCCCGAATAAGCCATTGATATCGAAGACAGCGACAATGCAATCATTCCAAAGAGGTGCTTTCTGGGTCGCTTCCCGATAACGATATTATAGGATAAAAAAGCGACACGAAGCTATTATCGAGAAGCGTCAAATATGCAAAGAGACATAAGCCCCTCTACACATATACAACTCTGCAGGCCAGTTGGCCAATAAAGTTTTATTGGTCTAGTTGTGAACTTGTGACCAGTGAGACTTACGTAATTAATGTGCGGGTGTTCAAAACTAAATTCGATTTAGCGAGCCATGTTAGCACACGCAAGGAACTGGATTCTAAGGGTCGCAATCAAAATCGATAAGGAGGATTATATCATACGAAGATGTAAATTGCACACACCATGAAAACTACGAACGATGAACTGCCTAAAGACGTGGCTTATGTGAAAAAGAGTGTTGAATATAAATGGATTTTGTGTGAAATGATATGAAACAGAAGGAAGTGAATGATAGCGTGACTTTTGACAGGGGAGAATTGAAGAAAAAGCAGACTTTACAGGTATATTGATAAAGTATCCTGCAATAATAGCATCAGAAACTCTCATTGCCAGTTGCACTTTTCCTGGTTAGTAACTAATTAGAAAACGCTGTTAAAACACAGACGGAAATCGATTTGCTCTTAAATTCACAATGACCCTACACGCCAAGGCTGCTTAGACAGACTCAATTAAGTTCTAATTTATGCATTTCAGTTAGCTTAGAAACTACTCTGAGCTATAAAAATATTTGTAACGTCCGGGCCTCCGGGGTCTTTAGGAGGTAACCTTTCGGACCTGTAATATTGAATTAGATATCATTGATACAGCTAGATAAGATAATATACGTAATAACACTTGGATATAATTACTTAGATATGGTCAATCGTAAATCGCAACACGTTTTCTTCTTACATTCTCCCCTGTCAAACGTCACGCTATAATTCACTTTCTTCACTTTTCTACATTTCCTCGCACAAGCCATCCATATTATTAGGGCACGCCGCGATAGCGGCGGTAAGACCCCTCTTTGAGGAGTGGCTAGAGAGGCGCCACGGCGCCCTCACCTACCGCCTGACGCAGGTCCTCACCGGACACGGGTGTTTCGGGAGGTTCCTGCACATCATCGGGCGGGAGGAATCGCCCGGGTGTCACCACTGCGAGGGTCGCCCGGAGGACACGGTGGAGCATACGGTGGCGGTATGCCCCAATTGGGCGGAGCACCGCCGTGTCCTCGCAGAGGCGATCGGCAGCGGCGGCGACCTCTCGCGCCCGGCCCTGGTTCAAGCCATGGTCCGGGGCGAGAGGGAGTGGGAGGCAGTCACCTCCTTCTGCGAAGCAGTCATGCTAGCGAAGGAGGTGGCGGGACGGCTGAGGGAGAGGGCCTCACGTCCCAGCCGCCGCGGGAGACGCCCCGGGCGTCGGGAGCCGCGAGACGACTCCCGGCCACCGTAGGCGCGGGCCTGCGGGCGGAGAGTAATGGGTAACTCTCCGTCCGATCAGGACCAGGCCCGTGCCGGACGGCGCGTACGTGTTCCACGCGCGCCTCAAAGAGATGTCAGCATAAGGAAGGGGCCCGAAAGGGCCGAAGCCTGCCGGGGCAGCGGGATTGTCCGAAAGGGTTACCGCTACCCCGGAACACAAAGGGCTAAGGAAGGAACACGGGTGGGTTTTAGTCAGTAAGAGTCTGACACTCCCTTCTGCTCCACCCAGAGCGGGAGGGGTCATTGGATGATTTCCCATCCACAAAAAAAAAAAAAAAAAGCCATCCATATTTTCTCCAGCCTTCCTTTGCCCCTCTATCCTCTCTCTCTCTCCCCATCCTTAGAGATAGTCCAGAGTGCGTTAAATGTTGCGTTAGTATTACAATATTTCGATATAAATATGACGATAGGTTAAAATAGGTAAGACCTATTTAATTAAGTTTCTTGGTTTGGTTTGGTGATTTTTTTTTTAATAAATTGAGGGTTACATAAATAGTAAAACAATATCACTACACATCTACTCAAGAATAAGCAGCAAGAGTAAATAAAACAAATAAACATCTCGATCAAAACAAATGAAATCTCAAGAGAATGACATAAAACATCCAAATTGGGTGCCACTGCCATGATCTGAAATAACAGGGAATTCCTTGGATGTCATCCAAGTAAAATTATTTCCGAATCTCCACTATTTAGTTCAACAGCGATTTCTAGTTAAATAAAGATTTTCCAAGAACGTAAGAATCTATCAATAGAATATTGGCGTGGTAATTGGTAACAAAAGTATTTGTATTTTTAGTTATAGACAAAAGTGTGTTGTCCCATAGATAAAGAATATAATGAAAGATAGGAAACTACAAAAGGACGTAGGTACTGCACCAACCACAAATAAATTGGGATATGGGCAGAATGATAACGATGATGATAAAGAAGGAACCAGAAAAGAAAAGCACAAAGTATCTATCAATTAGCATAATCAGCCTTTAATGTTCCCACTGCTGCGACACAGACCTCCTCTCGGTGAGAGGGTGTGGGCCGTATCTAATCCACCACGCGGGCTCAGTGCGGGTTGGTTGATGTCACATGTCTTGGAATAATCCATCAATTGAAAATTGTGTAAACGAATATTATTACTTTTGGTAAGCAAACCATTCAAGTATACGGAAACATTAGCGCGATAATATCTCATTGTTCAAAACACAGAGTCAATTGTACAATGTATGTTTACAAAATATAGCATCAAATAGACATAAGGAAATATTCCGGTTTTCTTTGTCAGTACAGTCTTCTATTCTTTTGAGTTGGATTTAACTACAGGAATTTTTCATTCTCCTGCCCTTATCCTCATTTATTTGGGGTTGGCGCCGCATGTCTTTTTATTCTTCCATACTTCTCTATTAGTCGTCATTTCTGTAGACACTCCCTTTTTAGCCATTCATCTTTCACACAGTCCATCCATGGTTTCTTTTGTCTTCCCCTACTCTTATCCACATCTTAAATGGTTATTACTAAAACTTTTTATTTTATCCTCACCCATATCATTACCATTTTGGTCTCATGTTCTTTAATTTTTCATTTCTTTAAAACAATACTATCGGCAAGTATTTTGTTGATTCTTTGATGTCGATTGAATGTGTACGACGATATATCCTGCCTTTCAATTATGATTGGCCATTTCTTATAACTCGCGTGAAGACTTCTTTGTCCCTCTCTCTTCTTTGACCTCCTAAAACATTGTCCTTTCAGGCCAGTACGAACCTTATTTTCATCGTATACATGTTTGGCATATCACCATCTTCTGCGAAAAAAAGATCCTAGCTACTCAAAAGTGGTTTCTACTAGCCGACCTAAACCATTTCGCGAATGGAAACATTGAATTTCCCAATAAAACTACTGTTTCCATACAATAAAAATTTCAATTTCCCTGCTGGAATACTAAGAGAGTTCAACGCACTAACTAGGTGATAAGGATAACATTAATGATCACTACGTGAAGACCTTGAGATCGATCGACGGCGCGGATCGTGTGCGATCAATTTCCGCGTTCCAAATAAAGTACATAGAGAAGGGGTACATAAATTAAGTATAGAATATTTAGAATTTACACATAAAAAGCCACCGAATTTGAAAATTTCTTTTGAAAGATAGATGTTACAAAGTAGCTAAGCATAACACAACATCCGGTGAAGGAAAACATCGTGAGAAAACCGGTATGTCCTAGAACCAAAAATTCGAAGACTTGTGATATATACCAACACAACGATTACAGTCAAAGAGAGGAGGCCTGTGTCCTAGCAGTGGGAACATTATAGGCTGATTATGTAAAATTCGCTGAAAAAACAGCTCGCGTTTGGCCGTTATCTCACCTGCAGTGCTATTCTGTAAAAATCTCACAGTGAAAACTAAGGTGAAGTGAGCTGTCATTCCACCTGATGTTAGGGATTGCCTCCATTGATAGTTCACTTCACACTCACTTCGCCTATGTTATCACGGTGAGATTTTTACAGAATCGATCGGCTGATGGCAAGATGGTGTACGCTTACATAAATAGAAGTTTCCTATTCACTAGATTTGAAGAATTACCAACACGTCATTCATTTTTGACAAACTGTTACGGAAAATATTTCATGTATTTAATTAGCAGGACACATTCCGTGACAAAAAGATTATGATACAATCCTAAGAACGTATTGGACACACCAGTTGCGTAAAGCATTCCCTTTTATTCTTAACTTTATATATTTGGGAACGTTTTGGCAATCTTCCCAATGAGTAATTTTCGGGAATGATGAATGATATTCACAAGTAATGTATTAATATCTCGGCTTTATCAGGGTTCCCCGAGTTTATCATCGTTTATTTGTAGTTCGGGTTTCCCTAACATTTTTTTGTTATGAGAATCTGGTTTAATTTTGGCGCGGCAAGAAGTTGGCTTTTCGTAATATCTGACAACCAGGAAGAAACAATTTTTATTTAAGAATCATTTAATGCCGAGATGACGACTAAAAGAGAAGTATGGTAGAAAAAAAGAAATGTTGCAACCAACAAGAATAAATAAATAAAAAAAAAATATAAAAAAATATAATATTTTTTGAATATCCCTAATAAATTAGGATAAGGGCAGGAGAATTATGAATCATTTAAAGCCATGAATAGGCTAACATCAGTCTTGCCTTTTCATACCTTCTTGTACAGTAGATTAGACGCACGTCAGGGTAACACTTGAGCTGGCCTAGCGGAGTACGGAGTTTCAATCATTCAAGAGGTCAGCATATATTGGTTTTGTTACCTAACGTACAAATAGATGCACTGGACACCCATCCGTATTATACAAACCTAGTACTGAAAACAAGGGAATTCAATCCACCTGAATAAAAATCGGTTTTCACCCGTTTTGGTCTGCTAACTTTCCTCAACGACAATCATAGGAATGCCACGACGAAGATTATGAAGATAAATTAACGATAATTGGCAAGCTACTATAATTTACCGTACTTATTTGATAAATAATGATTTAAATGCGTGTATTTGTACTTTTGTGTCCATCGAACTTATAGATAAGATAATATTATCGATAATGTTGAAACCGGTTTCAGTACAAATGCAATACAGGTATTTCAGGACAATACTCGATTTTTACCGGTACCAATTGATAAAGCTGTTGACGATAAAACTACTATTGATCTTATTGGAGTCATTAAAAAAGTAGTTAATACTAGTAACATTTACTAAGTTTATAGTAATGCACCACCAACACCCAGTATGACAATGGGATTCCTAGAAAGATATATAATGGTAATAAAATACAAGAAATAATAGACAACGTGGCTGTATTTTAAGATTTACAGCATTAAAGTGACATACTAACAGTTTTAAATAATCCTGAGGCAAATTTAAACTGAAACATTACAAAATGTGGCTAAATCAGGGCGATGGAAATGAATCTAATATGTTCCTTAGGCGAAAGAGAGCAGCAGGAAGTAATAGAGATATTAAAGATAAATATTTAAAAATATATGCAACGAGAAAAAATACAATATACCTAACTAAAGACTTGGCAGAACCAAAGATTTAAAAATAATATTATATTTGACTACAAGGCGCCAAGTCTTATCGCACACTTCACAGGCTGATTGAAGACGGTGATAAGGGTCAGTGCGTAATCAACGACATATCTTTTAAAACTATACCTACATTTCTTTTTATCAAATGATAAGGCTGAGGAATTTTGGTAGATGGCGGGAGACTTGAAGATAAGTTTAAGGTTTCGAATATTCTGGAAATAGTTTTTGGGTTACGTAGTTGGTTGCTAATTCAATTTAGTGACGTTTTCAGTTTAACGTCATCAGCGTGGGATTCGGAAAATAGTTCGGCATTGTTTAAAATGCTTATTTTATTATTATCCTTTGTTTTTAATTCTTGCATGATTTTTAGCGTTCTATAGATATTGAGAAATTAGATACCGACCCGGTTGATGGCTATAGGCTCGCCTCTATTATATGGGACTTAAACAGAGCTGTCGAAATGTGGGTGTAGAAGTGTTATAAGTACACCTCTGCCGAACCCTTCGGGGATTAAAGGCGTGATGTGTCGATCTACCTGTCGTATGATGTCTATATTATCTTCGGTTACCATAGAATAGCAACGCTAACTTTGTTTTCTGAAGTCGTTTTCATGTTTTAAAACACTATGTTTAATTATTTCTTAAAATTTCATTGTTCTGTGTAAAAACAAGAGATAATTTCAATGGACGAATTTAAAACTTGTTATTTTTACGTTTTTGCGTATTTAACACGAACGTAAGTATTTTGGCGTCCATCCATTGTGAGACGACCTTCAGTGAGCAAAACAAACCAATTTTTTTCAGTTTTTATTCGAATAATAATCAATTTTCCTTGGTGTCAATAATTTGAGGTTTATTTTTAGTTTTAAAAATAATATGAGTTTTCTGAATTTTCCCATCACTACGAATAGGTATAAATTCACAATATTCTTGCTATAACTAGTCGTCGCTTGGGACCGGATTTAAAAATTTCTCTTCTTCATCATCATCAGCCTATAGCAGTCCACTGCTAGATATAGGCCTCTCTTTTCGCACGCCAATCAACTCGAAATTAAATTTAAAAAAAACTATAGACCCCGCAAACGTCGTTTTGCAAAAAAATAAAATAGATAGTAGCCGATTCTCAGACCTACCCGATATGCACACAAAATTTCATATAAATCGGTCCAGTCGTTTCGGAGGAGTATGGTAACTAACACTGTGACACGAGAATTTTATATATTAGATTAGTTAGAAGATTAAATTCCTCTAACAAATACTATTGTTTCCATGACAGTGTTTTCTTTTTCAAGAGTCTGTCTGTCACTGAGTACCCATCGAGTTTCTTGCACGTTTTTCTCCATAGGCACCTACTACTCTTTGGAATTGGCAACTATGTAGCTTCATCTTTCTGACTTACCGACACTTTGACCATTCAAAAGTGCCATTGGTTTAACGGCTGATTTTTCATCCGACAGATATTTCTTATTCGTGGAATAAAATTGACGTCTGACAGATTCTGTATGGAAGAACTGTCAAAAATTTAAAATTATTCCTCGGGTAAAATTATCTGGCGTTGGAAAAATAAGCCCTTATTAACATAAATGGTTTGAGTTTAACTATCTACAACGTGTTTTTTTTATATCCCATAACTCTAGAGGGTCATTGTGAACAATCCATCATTATGAACAACTTTTACTATGGGACCAAACCCGAAATCGCGAAAAAAAAATTGATGTTCCCTACATTTTGACGAGTTATGCGATTATAAATGTAGGGAACGGCTGATTTTTTTTTCGCGTTTTCAGGTTTGGTCCCATAGTAAAAGTTGTTCATATTGATGAGTAAAATGACTCCTTAGAGTTATGGGATATAAAAAAAAAAACACGTTGTATAAGCATATTTGTCACTCTCTTCATCTAATAATGTTAATCATTTTTTTAAAAGTATTTGTTTTTTCATGCGTTTCATCTGTCATCCCATTTCAATACATCATCATTTTCTCCATAAAACTCATACAATTCTATCGTTTTAAAAGCAGCATTTTATCTCGCATGTCTTCAATTCTACATCAGATAGTAAATTGTCCGATCAATCTGCGTTATCAACTGCGCAGGTCGCAGTACCGTTTCATTGACTCCCGCTATCTTTAGCTAAATTATAATTATTGGCGCAGTAAACAATATCCCCCTTACCAATAAACGTATTATATCAGATGAATAGTTACACACCGATTTCTCTCTTTCAGTCGTCAGTAATTTGACTTTGAAAGAAGAAGACAAAGCGTTTTGTGACTTGCAGACGTTATACAACGTTTATTAGTAAGAGCACAGAATAGCTAATAGTACTAACGTAGTAAGGGCACACCCCGGACACTCCGTACAATGCGCGCAAAATAATTACCTACTACTACTACATAGCCAAATGACGTCGGTACACGTGCAAATGTGTGCGTAAACTCTAGTAGGGTTGGTTGTCGTGCGGAGCGTAAAAAAAAGGCGGGAACGACGACGACGCGACTAGAAAGTACTAGTTTGATTGTTTATCTAATTAGTCGGATTCGTAATGAAATAAAAATAATAGGTACCTATTATAATAGTTAAGTAATAAATGTAAAACTTTTTAACAATAACTTTAATTTCGGATGTCAGTGTCTTTGGATCTGTATCTATTTTAGTTTATTGCCACCGACTTACGAAATTAAAGTTATTTTTCACTTTGTATTTAGTGTTTTTTTGGAAGTCGGTTTTTTTTTTTGCTAAAAAGTTTTTATTTCTCGCTTTTTAGTGGGTCTGTTTATAAAGTATCTAAGTTACTTCTTCAACTTGCTCATCGCCTTGTACAAAATATTGCTTTTCCCGATGCAGGGACGTTAATTGTTGAGAAGTTCGCATTGTGACGAGCATAAATTGTGCTTAGCAAACATATTAAAGTAATCGAATCGCAACCTGTGAAATACTTATTATTGAGTAGTCCCGGTGGCCATCTGTGGTCTTCATCATCAGTTCCACTTCACTAAATGTTGCTATCCCAGAGCAAATACCCATGCAAATAAGGTACTTAGCTAAATATTGCTTACACTAAAATATTTTCGTTTAAATGACCTACTTAACTATAAATAATCGGTTATTATATCGCATGGTATTAAAATGCGATATCTTACAAACATTTATGTAAATACAAATTCGGAAAAGCATCACAATATCGAACCATCGTAATTAAAACTCAGATAAAACTTTTAAATCGCAAAATTGTGTGCTCGTGTCAGCAGTACAGTGCTGCGGTTCTTTGTGAAGCGCCCCTAGCTAAAGAACCGCCGATAATGCCGCGGATGTGCGGGGTGAGGTGCGGTATCTGATGTCAGCGCGGGGTAGGGAGTGGCCATTCTGTACGAAGTACTATTAGGTATTCTGTGGTAAGGGGGAAGGTCTGTTCCCAGTAAGTTTGTTACGTGTCACTATTACGCGTAATTTTAAAAGCTTTTTTGTGCGCAGAAAATCTTTAATTGTTGAAAACATTTGCATATATCTGGGGAATTTAATATTTGTCGTTTTATTTAGTTACGAATATGTGTCTTCGAAGAGAAAATTTATGGCGATGTAAGCCTCAATTTGACATTAATTCTACAGAGGTATTAAAATATTGCTAAGGTATAAATTACATTTGAATTGAATTTTGATAAATATTGCTAAAACTTCCGATTGAACAGCTAGCTAGTGTAAAAGACATAGGAAGTTGGATTATAAAATAACAGAGTTCCGAATGAATAGGAAAAAGCGACCATCTGGTAGACCAAGAGCCGCCCCGATGGTCAATTACCATTATCAATATATGATTACAAGAAGATTCTCTCGGACAATCTTTAGACGACAACCAAATCTTATAGAAGTAAAAAAAGGTAAAGAACATTGTAAAAGGGATGAAGGAGGTACAATAAAATAAAGATAGTGCTGATATGCTAAAAGAGGAAATAATGGGGATGTCTTCAGCTGAATAGACCAATTTAATAGCGTTTACGAGAAAACTTTGCCTAATAAAATATTAGGTAACTGCGCAATTTAGGCTGTTAGCAGACCTTGATAGTGACACTAATTTAAGTTAATTTAGAGTCACGCCCGTCAATTAATACGTCACGTTGGTTAACACGCCTCCCGTTTTCGAAGGCGAAGGCCACCGAATTCGCGAAAATAAAATATTATTTTTGACAAAGTCGTCGCCAGAAATATGCTTCAAAGTTTTTCATGTTTATCGTTACAATAATGAGGTATGTTTATTATGTAGATAGTCTGTGCACTTTGTCACTGATAAACATGGAGAGCTGCCAGAATTATTTTTGTTAACATGTCACTGACAGATAATCAGTGAGTCTGTCAAAGTGCGTTTTTGAGGGGTAGTCTAGAACACATTTTATTCTTATTCTTAGACATTGGACAAAGCGAACGAAATAAAAGGATCGTAGCGTGTAGCCTTCTTTAGTTTCAGCCTACCGCATGGAATGGAATTGCATGAAAAAATGCCCGGACTATGAATCAATGTAGGATATAGGCAGGCAATTGCCTGTTTTTACAGACCTTACGGTGAACTCGAAAGAAAAAATAAAGACAAGGCGGCAACGGGTCCATTCTCTCGGGACCATAAAAATATGTATTATATGCTACCATAATGCTATGCTAGCCTAGCCAGCAGTGGCGAAGGTACCATACAACTCGATTCCCGCCGGCTTCCCTTCGATAATTCAGAACATAACCACTCTATATCAATTCATCATTGAAATATAATGAAACTGTTTATTGACATTTTTTTGCTCCGGCTTACCTCTGTCATAAATTCACCCTTCGCCACTGCTAGCCAGAGTCAAGATCGGTCCAACCAGAATGTAAACAGGATTGTATACATTATAGCCCCGGAATAAACAGCAACGCAGTTGCTTTTCATAGCAACCGGGAGCAGCAAACTGCGTATTTCTTTTTTGCTGTCCCCCCTACGCAGACAATTAATATAAATGTCTGTTTTTCAATGACGTTCACACTCAAACTGTTTTAAATTGAAAACAACAGAATGCGCACACGCAACGAACGTCATGTTTAATGGTGCATCAATTCTTTTCAATTGCTGTGCAAAACAATAATCATGAATGAACCAATTTAATATTGTTCATTTGAAGTTGTATGAATCGATTTGAACTATGGACTATGGAACCTTCTTGGTTCAGGTTCCATTCTATGGTACAATTCAATGGCTTATTTTAATGATGGCAAAAGAGACGAGGTAAATCCTGTTCTGACTGGGATGATGACGAATGACGATATTCACGACTGGTATATATAGGGAATAGATAAGATCTGATCTCTCTCCGGTCGTGTCGGATTGCCGTCCCATCGGAATATGAGAGTGAGGGAAGAGGGAGTGCACCTGTGTCTGTGCACGCACTTGTGCACTATAATATCTCCTGCGTACCTGGCTAATCTCCGTTGAGATTGGCCACCGTGATCGAAATCGGTCGGGGATGCTATTATTATTATAGGGAATAGAGTCAATTTATCAATCTGCCTTTTCGCAACTGTGTTGGGGTCGGCTTCCAAACCGAACGCAGCTGAATACCATATTCTACATGGAGCAACTGACTATTTGACCTCCACAACCCAGTTACTGGGCAATACGATACGCCTAGGTAACACTGATTGTCAGACTTTCGGGCTTCTGAAGACCGGTAACGACTGCCAAAGATCCACAAATAACAGCCGGGATCAACGGCTTAACGCGCTTTCCAACGCACGGAGGGTTCTCGGTTGTATATTTATTTATTGGTCTATCTACAATATTAGGCGATATACACAGCAAGCAGTATATAAAGAGGGAGGCCCATCGACGGGCTGACTGCGGCAAGCGTAGCTTAACCTGATCGATCAACCGGAGTGGCTGTTATTACTTAGCCACGAGCCGAAATATCTGGTCTAGAAATGGCCTCAAAAATTTAAGAAAATAGTGAATGCCAAATTCCAAATTTCAGGCTAAAATGGGATATCACAAATTCACATTCGGTATAAAACAATGAGTTGACACGTGGTCAATATTTTTTATTACCAAAATAAAAACTGAATTTATGATCCAAAACACCAACGACATTGAAAAAAAAAATTGTAGTGACTTGCCAAAATGCATTACATGTTTTCGTTCGCAAAATCCTACATATTTTATAGCTAGTTATATTTCTTGAAGACAAGGTCGTTTATACATTCTCTAACTAAACTAAATTTAACACAGTTGGCGCTCATACGAATATCGGAAGTAGGAAGATTTCTGATCAGGAATTAGGAAATGGCCATGGGGGTAGGCGACAATACTCTTTGTTTTATGGTGTGTAGTTATCTTAGCTGTAATTAAAAGGATGAGATCAGATAATAGTATATTTTTTTAACACAACTCAGCGAAAGGTTTTCCTTCTTCATCAAAAGGAAAAATAAACAGCTGGTTGAAATCTGTGTCACATTTTTAACCGAGTTCATTATCAAATTGCGTAATTAAAAACGTGTTTGGGATTTGATTAAACGTGACTTGAACTTGCTCGCTCAATTAGTCTTACCTAGTCTATGGCTTCTTATGCCCTTACTGTTCGTTTTACCTATATATTACCGGCTCTAAGTGACGCAAATCAACTAACCACTATATACTAGCCTTGGCCCGCGACTTCGACTGCGATCCAGGATTAAGATTACCTACCCCATGTCCTTCTCCAGGTCCCTAGATATCTATCTGTCAAGTTTCATAACGATCGGTTTAGTGGTTTAGGCGTGAAAGGTAACAAACAGACAGATTAGAGTTAGGTACTTTATAATATTATAGTTAAATAAATTAGTTATCAACTACATAAAAATCAACTAGGTAAAATCCTAAGATCACTTATTTAGATGTCTATGGGGGAAGCCCATGCACCATAAACTATGACAATCATATTTTAATATTCATAAGTTGGCACTACCTCGTTCTACGTTCAAATTAGTCACCTGCAGTTTCCCGCGTATTTCTGACGCATGCATCAAAAATACGCGGGAAACTGCAGCTGACGTTACAAAACGTCAGTGCAACCTTTACCGAACCTAACGATTCGAGTAGGTTGGTATTACGTAACGTATTATGTAATCGTTTTATATAATACCTACATGGTTATTTACCTTTTTATTTTATTTTATTTTTTGGACAATGTGCAGTATTTTTTTAGGGCAATGACCTGTAGGCCAATTCTGCTAATTTAAAACGTTCAAAATCTAGTCGCAGTCTCATCTCAGCGACAAATAAATGTCAAAAACTTGTCAAAATGTATGCAAATTTGAAGTATTTTTGACAGATTGAGACTGAGATCAGACTGTGAACGTTCTTAAAAATTACGTGAATTGCCCCTCTGATATTAAATCTATTTTTAGGCACAATTTAGCTTTGTCTTGCCTTGGTTGCATTGAATTACTATAAACGAAATAGATAGCAAGTCCTATTGCAAGAAATTGTCCTTAAAATTGCGCGAGAATTAAGAGTGGCTTAAAACAAAGGCCTTGTCTGGACTTCGACGTAGCTAATGTGACAAAGCAAAGTTCAAAAAAACTTTAAAAGCGTATGAAATCATCCAAAAAAAGATAAATGGACAGGAAATATAAACCGCAAAACTAAAAAAATCAATTGGGCAGGACTAAAAAAGCAAAACTGAAAATCATGCTAAAGAGGATCTTTTAATTATGACGGAAGAAGTCTACAGCACTTTTTATTAAGAGCCAAAATCTCTAAAACGAAGTAGTAACTGGTCGAAACAAAGAAAATGAAAACCACAAAGAGCTAGAATCTACAAATCAAGCTCCTTATTCGGCATTCATCAGTCAGTTCCTCTCACTCGAAGCTGAGCATAGCAACAAGTTTTAGAATGCAGACGACCTTGGCTTGTCGACGAACTTTAATGCAAAAAGCAGACACTCAGAATGATTAAAGGTTGGTAGTTGTTTAAGGATTACATTTTGTATTGTGGTCATTTCTGATGTTTAAGGAGTGTATAAAGTCATCATAGCTAGCAAGCAATGTTTGTTTATTATTAAGGCAGACCTAGAAGGAGATGAATCAAAGGATTCTCGGTTACTTTGGTAATATTGCCCGTCGGGAACCAGATAATCTAGAAAAGTTGGTAGTTGATGGGCAAGGTAAATGGGAAAAGACCTCGCGGCCGGTCACCTAACCGCTGGTCAGACAAAGTAACCGCCCTCAATGGACTCTGTTACGACCGCCCTGTGAGAAGCTGAGAATCAAACTACTTAAGTGGAAGAACATCGAGTATAGTCACAAAGGTCTTTTAAGGACACGACCTTCAGTAGTGAAGTACGCGATCAAGAAGAAGGAGATGGTGGGATGAACAGACTGATCTCACACCTGCTGACTGGCCTCAGGCAGCAGAAGTCAAAAATAAGTGGAAGGAGCCAAGGAGGGGCCGGACTCGGAGGCCTTTATTCTACAATGTCCTGCTATAAGCCAAATAATAAGGGTCGTTTTGTATCCAGCAGTGGAATATTGAGGGCAAAGGATGCTGATGATGTTCGGACATCTTCAATATTTAGTTACTGTTCCCATCTTAAGTTTTAAATTTTCTGAGATTAATTTCATTGTTAGTTAATAATTAATTATCAAATGATATCACTTGGTTTAATAGGTTTTTATATTTTATTTATCCTTTTGATAGATTCTTATTTTGTAATTGTGAAGACTTTTAAGCCTTGTAGACTTTATATATGTAGACCATTTTTTATTTTATCAGGTACATACCTGGTACCTACTTGTTGACAGGCCTACGCTGTCCTCCCATACCTACTGTAATTTGAAAACATTGTAAAAGCCAAATATTGTTAAAAGAGTAACCGTGGAGTTTCTTGCCGGTTCTTCTCCATAGGAAACGACCAATTGGAACCGTGCACCTAGCTTCTGACGTTTCATAAGTACCCATGTATTATATGAAATCAAATATTTTGATTTTATCCTTAACTGTTTCATTCCATTAAATTACACACATCAAAAGTGTCTAGGGATCAACATATATTTTTGCAATAACTTTTCTCCTGATTGATATTAATTAAAATTTTCTTTAAGGATTCATCAAATAAAGTGTTTTCGTTTGTCACAGTAACGATAAACCAAGTCACCTTTGCATTAATAAAGAAATTTGCCATTTTCCTAATAAAGGGATTTTTGACATTTGAACCACTAACACAAAAGTTCGAAAAAAAGACTGAAATAACAGTTTTCTCTAAAATTTTATTGGGTAACTTAAACAATTAATAATCCGTGTTTCTACCGCGAACACTAACAACACAAGAACATCGGTTTGGCATACTCAAAATGAGTTCATCCAAATCACGCTGTGGAATGGCCGCCCATGTTCGTTGCAACAACAAAAAAAGGTCTTCTTGCGACTGGATACCCTCCATATTCGGCAGAGCTCTTCTCTGTAGCATATCCCATGCATGCTCAATCGGGTTCAAGTCTGGCGACTGAGCAGGCCAGGGCAGGACATTGATGTTAGCTGCGGCGAGAGTCTGTCTTACAACTCTTGCGGTGTGCGGTCGTGCATTATCATGCATTAACTGAAATAAGGGACCGATTTGCACTTGTAGAGGAACGATGACGTCTGATACAATCGTCTCAGCATAAATTTGAGCGTTGAGGTTGCCTCTGATCCAAATCAACTCAGTTCTTCCGCCGATCCAAATACCCGCCCATACCATGATGGTTCCACCACTATAAGGATGGACTTCCTGGCAGGATTTTAATCGCTGTTGGCGTCCAGGGGTTCTCCAGTGTCGTATACGTCTTGTATCCGGTCTCATACCAAAACGAGACTCATCAGAAAAGCACACGAAACGCCATTGTTCTTCTGCCCAATTTCTGTGTTCAAGAGCCCATTGATATCGAATCCTACGATTGTGCATTGCTATAGGTGGTACCCGTAGCGGTCTTCGGGAATGAAGGTTCACTTCATGCAAGCGGTTTCTGACTGTTTGGTCGCTAATTAAGTTCCCTGAAGAGTGATGAAGCCTCACGGCTAACATCATGGCGGTTATTGTTGGAGCTCTTCGAGTTAAGATTTGAATGTATCGGTCTTGTCTCCGTGTGGTGCAGCGATACCGTCCTCCATGGCGCTCAGCCACGGTACCAGTGCTTCGGTAACGTGTCCAAAGTCGACTGATAACACTCTGACTTGTATTCAGAGCTAAAGCCACAGTACGTTGCCGGGAACCAGCTTCTATCATTCCCACGGCTCTGAGCATTTCTTCCCTGCTTAAATGACGTCGCCGCTCCATAATAACGTTGGTTTTAATCAGTAGCAGGGAAACAGTAGCACTAATAATGTCTTCAATGCGTTGTATGTTTTTATAGGGAAAATATTGACAGCTGATTTTCATCTTTTACTCGAATTTGATTCACAGTTCCTGATTCAAATTATGAAATGCACCAAAAAGGATCCATATAAATTTATAAAATCATAAATTTATTACAAAGCCACATCTCAATCTCAAGAAATCCGCATAAAAATGCTAGATCCCTAGACACTTTTGATGTGTGTATTTTCAGATGTTTAGCTCCCATGAAGAACTGCCAAATAGGTAGATAGTAAATCGTTAATGGCATAATCAGCCTAAATGTTCCCAATGCTGGGACGCAGGACTTCTCACTTCGAGAGGGAGTGGACTATAATCCACAACGCAGGCCAGTGCAGGTTGGTAATGCCACATGACTTCGAATTTTTGGTTCTAGGACTTGACGGTTTCCTCACGATGTTTTCCTTCACCGTTTTGAGAGCAGTGGTAATAAAATTGTTTACACAGTGGTGGCCCATTTGAAACGGCTTTGACTTACGGCGTTGTATGTCGTGGGTTTGAACGCAGACAGGTGCGTTACTTAACCCTATAACCGCTTACGTTGGATTAATGCGACAAATATTTTCGTGTCCATTTCGCCAGACTCGTATATTTACGAACCACAGCTCTTTTACTATGTTTTTTTTATTAATTACGCTGTACTCTATCAGGTTATTCGAAAAAAAAATCGAATCACTGTGCCGGGCGCTGGGGGCACGACAACTGTTATGAAGCCGGGCGGTTAAAAGGTTAATCGTTAATAGGTAGATATACAACTTTAAATTTACCAAACTATGTGACTAAATATAGCTGTTGTGGCGTATTTCGTTCTACACTCAGACTTACTTAGCAATAGCTATGCATGTGTTATAGATACATTTAATAGGCATGTCTTCGAACAAAAACTAGTCGCTCAATACACTTGTAGCACAACGCACGTCTTTCCTTATTAAAATCCCATACAAACCAAAGTGAACCTTATTACATCAACATATGGTCGTATTCGAGCCGAACGTAACAATTACGGAGCAGTAAACATCTGGCCGATTGAACAAAAGAACCGCATTCCACAGCGATAAGAGTTCATAGAAAACACCTCGTCCGAATGCATAGCTGTTATGAATGTTTTCAACTAAGTGATTAGTGCTAGTACGGAAGGTTACCAAGTTTTACGAACAATTTGATTGAAGTTTAGTTTAGAGTGAAATATAGTGAAACAACAATGAGTACAACTAAAGAACAACAGCAATATCTCGCTGTCTTGGAAGATGGTGCTAATTTACTACAAAAAACGCAAACAAACTTGAAAAAGTGTCCAAAGGGAAGACTGACAAAGAGTTATATAGAAGCACGTGTGAAAATTATTGATGAGTATTGGATGTCATTCAAGAGCGCACATGACGGGTTAGTAAAGATAACACCCAAAGAACAAAAAGGAACATTGCCATATTTTTTGAACGGAGAATTTTTTGATTATGAAGAATTATACAGCTCATTACAAGGTGATTTGAAAGATATGCTTACGTCGTTAGCGGAATCGTCATCAATGGAATCGAGAAATTCAAGCATGAACGTAACAAACGCATCGCAACAAATAGTGCATTTACCAAAAATTGAATTGCCTAAATTTAATGGAAATTATGAAGGATGGCCGACGTTCAAAGATTTATTTAATTCTTTGGTGCACGAAAACAATAACCTCAGTGATGTACAGAGATTACATTATTTGAAAACAAGCGTGAGTGGAGAAGCTGAGGCGTTATTGACCCATATACAAGTGACATCCAGTAATTACGCAACTGCATGGAATATTTTGAATAAGAGGTATGGTAACAGACGTATAATATTAAACTGTATCATGAAAAGATTATTTTACCAGAGAAAAATGACTTCGCAATCAGCCGTCCAATTAAAAAGCCTGTTAGATACAACTACAGAATGCCTAAACAACATGGAAAATTTGAAAATAACTACGGGCTCTTGGGATCATGTAATAATATTTGTGCTCGTTCAGAAGTTTGACCCAGAGACACATAAAGGCTGGGAAGAGTATGCCTATAAGGAAGACAGCGAAGCATTGCCTACTTGGATTGAATTAAAGAACTTCATGGAGTCCAAGTTCCGCACCTTGGAGTTAGTTACAGGCGTTGCAGCTAACAATAATACAAGAGATAAACAAGCTAAAGAACGTTCTTATCATGTTGCCACATCAACTACAGAGAAGACATGTATCATGTGCAAGGAAAACCACACGTTGTGCCACTGCAAGAAATTTATTGATATGAATCTAGATGAGCGAACCGAATATGTCAAGAACAAACATTTATGTTTTAACTGTCTAGCACTTGGACACTCTGTGAAGAGATGTAAACTACCAGTGTCTTGTCAGAAATGTCACCGACGTCATCATTCTTTACTACATGAGACTAAGAACACAGAATCAGCGGCTACACCGAGCACCTCACAACCGCTGGCTTCACAGCATGTAGTAGAAGAAAAAGAACCAGTTCAAGTGAACACAGTGATCGCGTCGCATCATACAACTAGACATGGAATAGCACTGTTAGCTACTGCTATAGTGGAAGCAATAAATACAGAGGGTCAAATCATTTCACTACGCGCGCTGATAGACCAGGGTTCTCAAGCTACATTCATAAGCGAAAAAGCGACTCAACTATTGAAACTGAAGCGACAACCATTCAAGGGAAGTGTTGTAGGAGTGGGATCTTCGAGAACAGAGATCAAGCACGTGGTACAGCTTAGTATAAGATCACAGTGGGACCATAAGTATAGTTTACCGATCCAAGCCTACGTGATGTCGAAACAACTGACCACTAAGATACCCACCAAAACAATTGTCAAACAATCATGGCCTCACATCGACGGGCTTAACTTGGCTGATCCGAGGTACTTAACACCTGGTTCTGTAGATCTGCTATTAGGAGTCAAGGAATACGCACAGATTATACAACCAGATTTAATAAAGGGTCCACCAGGCACACCAACTGCACAAAAAACAAATTTGGGTTGGATTATTTTCGGAGATATCTATGAAAAATCACAAAACGATACCTACCTTGTGATGCATCACCAAGTTGACGTAGACGAAGTATTGAAATCGATATGGGAAATAGAGATTGACAAGGACAGACATTTAACAAAAGAAGAGAAGATGTGTGAAGATATCTACGAGAAAACAACAACTAGAAATGAGGAAGGAAGGTACATAGTCAAATTACCTTTCAATATTTACAGTCCACAACTAAATGATAAGAGCACGAGTACAAAATTACAAGCACCTGAAGGAAACACAAAGGAGATAGCCAAACAAAGATTCTTGCAACTTGAGCGGAAGTTTAAAAAGTCATCAGACCTGAAAAGAGAATACACAAAAGTCATAGATGATTACATAGAACAAGGGCACATGGAGAAGATACCTGAAAGAGAAAAAGAAACAGTATCAGTTTACTTACCTCACCACGCTGTAGTTCGTGATGACAAGGAGACCTCTCGAACACGCGTTGTCTTCGATGCTTCCTGCAAAGGGACAAATAATGTTTCACTAAACGAACAACTATTGGTAGGTCCGCAACTGCAAGATGATTTGAGAAATCTTCTTATGAAATGGAGAATGAAGCGTATCTGCTTCATGGCCGATATCAAACAAATGTATCGCCAAATATTGGTGACTCGTGAAGACGCAGACTTCCAGCGAGTTATCTGGAGACCCAATGAGGATGATGATTTACACGAATACCGTTTGCTGAGGGTCACATTCGGTACCGCATCTGCACCGTATCTAGCTGTTAGAACACTCCACCAAACAGCTGATGATGAAGGAAGAGATCAACCACTTGCTGTGCAATCCATCAAAGATAATTTTTACATGGATGACTGGCTTGATGGAGCTGATGAAACCGAAGCTGCTATTTTTCTAGCCAAAGCTGTCACAAACATACTACGAAAGGGTGGTTTCCAACTCACGAAATGGTCCTCAAACGATGTCAATTTTATGAAATCTATAGATGAAGCAAAAAGATCAACCAACATACATATAGACATGAATCTTGATGGAACAATAAAGGCATTGGGCATTGTGTGGAACCTGAAAACAGACACATTTCAATACAACCTGACTTTACCGACATCTGAAAGTACTCTTGTAACAAAACGAAGTATTTTATCTGAAATACAAAGGCTTTTCGATCCACTTGGTTGGATTGCACCGAGTACAGTAATGGCAAAAATACTGTTACAGAAACTATGGCTCGAAAGGGTAAATTGGGATCAGAACGTAAGTGAAACGTTATGTGAAGAATGGAATCAGATAAGATCAGATTTTGCTAGTGTAAACGATGTACAAGTGAAAAGATGGCTTGGTACCACGGAAACAAATAAAACAAATATACAAATACATGGATTCAGTGACGCTTCGATAAGAGCTTACGCCGCAGCAGTATACATAAGAACTGAAACAAATGACAAAGTTGAAATAAAACTTATTGCTGCAAAAACCAGAGTAGCACCCCTGAAAACAATATCCTTACCAAGACTAGAGTTGTGTGGTGCATTACTTCTCTCCAAGCTTATGAAACAAATTGGGCTAGCAATGAAAATTCCAACTTCAGATATGTATGCATGGACAGATTCCTCTATAGTTATAGCGTGGCTATGTGGTGATCCCAACCGATGGAAAACGTTTGTTGCCAACCGCGTCGTTGAAATTGTAGAAAACGTAAATAACAAGTGCTGGTATCATGTACAGTCGAGTGATAATCCCGCAGACTTAGCCTCTCGAGGAATGTTGCTATCCGAACTAAAGAAATGTGACTTGTGGTGGAGAGGCCCAGGTTGGTTATCTGAAAAGGAAATAAAGATTAGCAAACAAGAAGTTATGACAACAGACATGGAAATTAAAACAAAGAAAGTTATTACTCACCTCAGTACAGAAGAACAAGAGAAATCTATAACTACACAATTTGAGAATTTTAACAACTTAACGGAATTACTCAAAGTTGTTTGTTACTGCAAAATATTCTTGAACTACAAGGTCGATTTAAACATAAATAAACAAATAACAACACAAGAATTAGAAGATGCACTGACAATTTGTGTAAAAAGAGTTCAAGAAGAAGAATACATGGAAGAAATAGAAAGATTAAAGATAAATAAACAAGTTAAAGGGAGAAGTCCGTTGCGAGCCCTCAACCCTTTTCTTGATGATAAACATATCCTCAGGGTGGGCGGTCGCCTTAGACACGCAAACTTACCTGATGAAAGGAAACATCCAATTATTCTCGGAAATAAAAACACATTGACACCTCTGATAATAGACGACGCACACTTGAAGACGCTTCACGGAGGAGTTCAATTGATGTTATGTTATCTACGGTCAAAATACTGGATTTTAAAGGCAAAATCAATGGCTAAGAAGCATGTTCACAAGTGCCTCATTTGCGCTAGACTTAGTGCTACTACTAGAGCTCAAATTATGGGAGATTTACCCGAGGAGAGAGTCAATCCAACCAGACCATTCTTGAATAGTGGTGTAGACTTCGCGGGCCCCTTTCAGATTTTGTTATCTAAAGGCCGAGGAAACAGGACAACAAAGGCCTACGTTTCTATATTCATCTGTATGTCCACGAAGGCAATCCATATTGAACTTGTAAGTGATCTTACATCAGAAGCGTTTATCGGCGCTTTTAGACGTTTTGTAGCCAGGAGAGGCAAATGTAATCACTTGTGGAGTGATCAAGGGCGTAACTTCGTGGGAGCTGACAAAGAACTTCGAGATGCCTGGAACGAAGCAAGCTTACAGTTTACTGGAGAAATTGCAGAAACATTAGCCACAGAGGGTACTCAATGGCATTTCATTCCCGCTTACAGTCCCTCTTTTGGTGGATTATGGGAGGCCGGTGTCAAATCTATAAAACATCACCTGAAAAGAATTGTAACAACCCACCTGACATACGAAGAGATGACGACGATACTCTGCCAAGTGGAAGCTTGCTTGAATTCCCGTCCATTATGTCCCATGAATGACACTGATCCAGACAACACGGACCCACTCACGCCAGGACATTTCTTAATTGGAGAGGTACCTATTGTTGTCCCATCACCCGACATGAAAGACATAAAACTGTCCAGCTTGTCCCGTTGGCAACACACACAGAAACTCGTTCACGACTTCTGGCGGCGATGGCAGGATGAGTATTTATCCAGATTGCAACAGCGTCCTAAGTGGCATAAAAGGGAAGAAGAATTTAAGATCGGAGATGTCGTCTTGATAAAGACTGATAACTTGCCACCTGGAAAATGGTCCTTGGGACGAATCGTTGATAAGCACCCTGGTCCGGACGGTCTAACGAGGGTGTATAGTGTCAAAAGTGGTAGTTCCGTAACAAAAAGAACTGTAACAAAATTATGTCCATTACCTCTCAATGGAACCTAATATGTATTTAAGGATTTAGAAATTTAATTTTTATTATTGTTTGCTGATTTACTCTGTTTAAAATATGCTCTGTAGAAATGCAGTATTCATTTCATTGGTAATTGTTTAATGCATGTTAAAAATAGTAATACAGACGCCACCAACAGATTTATATAACGTTGTTTAGTGATAATCTCATACTTATTTAAAAAATGTAATTGTTTCTTAAAAGACCTACAGGCCTTTTGGTGGGCGGTATGTTGTGGCGTATTTCGTTCTACACTCAGACTTACTTAGCAATAGCTATGCATGTGTTATAGATACATTTAATAGGCATGTCTTCGAACAAAAACTAGTCGCTCAATACACTTGTAGCACAACGCACGTCTTTCCTTATTAAAATCCCATACAAACCAAAGTGAACCTTATTACATCAACATATGATCCGGCTCGAAGGACCACATATGTTGATGTAATAAGGTTCACTTTGGTTTGTATGGGATTTTAATAAGGAAAGACGTGCGTTGTGCTACAAGTGTATTGAGCGACTAGTTTTTGTTCGAAGACATGCCTATTAAATGTATCTATAACACATGCATAGCTATTGCTAAGTAAGTCTGAGTGTAGAACGAAATACGCCACAACAATAGCATCAGAAGGCCAATTCTCGTAATTTAAAATGTTCAAAATCTAGTCGCAGTCTCATCTCAGCGACAAACAAATGTCAAATACTTGTCAAAATGTAGGGAAATTAGAAGTATTTTTGACAGATGGAGACTGAGATCAGACTGTGAACGTTCTTAAAATTACGAGAATTGCCCCTTAGGTTTTGAAGAGGAAATGCGGTCGGAGAGACTTTTGAAAAAGCCTAAGTAAAGTCATAATTGGAGGTTTGGCTCTCGTCTATTTCCTCCTCCAATATTGGACCAATTTAAAAGATATTTCATAAACTGAATAAAAAGGACTGTGTCCATATGTTTTACTTTTTTCAATAATAGTTGTCAAATTTGTACACTAGGCCAGTGGCGGATTTACCAACAGGCTGAGTAGGCTGGAGCCTAGGGCGGCAGATTTTAGGGGCGGCAAATTTGGGGCTAACATTTTTTTAAATGTAGTACTGAAATTAAAAAGATTTATATTTATATACCTACATACCATATTTTTTTTGTTGGAAGAAAGAATAAACAAAGTGAATGCTCAAATTCAGGCTTCAATCGTAGATTTAATCACTGCTGCCGATCTTTACCATCTTTGCAGGGTATTTGTAGCTGAACGAGAACATTTTAAGTATGTATTTTGAAGAAAAGGCGATGGAATTAAACGTGTCGAAGCAGGTATACAAAAGACATGGGACATTATTGTAGAGGTCGGTAGGGGCGGCAAAATTTGAATAGCCTTCTGGCGGCAAATGTGTAAATCCGCCACTGCACTAGGCCTTTGTTGACAGCGGTTTAATACGGCATTTTTTGAGGGTTCTAGTGCTTATAAAAATAATGTATCCTCAAAAAGGAAAACATAGGGACATACAAGTAGTTAATATTTATTATTCTGTAAAAAATCATTGCTTTATGGTCATTATCCAGAAAGAAAACAGGCGAGAGCGTTTCTATGAAGAAACGACCACCTGCATTTCCTCTTAAGGAAAATTATTTTGGTATTTCTATATCATGGACATAAAAAATAGGTAAATTATGTAAGCCAAACAATAGATTTACTTGTTGCTTCTGTTTCAGTCAAACCCATTGATTTATCAAGACTGGCGCCATATTTATCATCATGAAAATCATGAATGACGGGTATTTCCTAATGATTCACAGGACAAGTATTTTAGATGTCAAATATTTTTGGATGACATCCAAAAGTTAATTAGTTTACGCTCATTACACAATGTATCTGTAAAACTGCGAGACTGAATTCCGGTAAACGTCAAATTCGAGGTATTTCTATATTTGTGTTGTCTCCGGAGCAAACTGTTGCTACGCGCAAAATTAGTATTTTAAATGCGAATGCTGAAGACGTTTCATTAGTCAATCACGCCGAAACTACTGAACCGCTTTAGATGGACGTTAGAACGCTCTGAAATCCTGCAAAGGATATTTTAAAACCCAACCAGTGGGACGATGAAGGCTTACAATAACAGTAAATTATGCTGAAACCATAATCTTAGTAACTGGATTGTGGAGGTCAGGTAACTCAGATAGGCAGTCGCTCTATGTAAAACAGTTCGACGGGAAGTCGACCCGTTAGATTGGGAAAGGACAAGGCAGATGATAAGTAAGAGCCTGATCAAGTCTTTAATCAGCGAAAAGAACAGAATAATCATAACTAGTCGTCTCGATGATAACGTCTTCAGGATTAGCAACACCTTTGACCTCTGATAAAAAGATTTTTCACGTATAAAATCACTACTATAGTGCATGATATCTCTTTGCCCTTTATTAGTTATTTTTACCTCTAATTTAAAAAAAAACATTAATGAATCGGTAGGTTATCACGCTTTACTGCCAGAGCTAAAAATAGACTCAAGAAAAGGCTATTTTTGGATGCAATACATTTTTTATGGGTTCTGTTTGTATTAGGAAATTGCCAATGATCTATCATCCTGCACTGGGTCCGCGTGGTACATTAAGGCCCACTCCATCTTACCGAGAGGAGGCCTGTGTCCCAGCAGTGGGAACATTATAGGCGGATTATGCTGTGATCTTTAGAATCTATCATCGATATTTGGGAGCATCGATATTTTCGGTGCAGTACCGAATTCAATTTGATCTGTTATGAAAATATGTCAAATACTTTTATTTGTATTACCTTTGATTATTTCATAATCACAGGTAATTTAAATTCCATCGCCACTTAATTAGTTCTCTGCTTTAGTCAAATGTATTTTAAGTTGATTTTTAAGTGACCATTTGTACCTAACAAAAAGATCTAATACGTGTTTGATTGCAAAGGAATTTGAACTTTGTATAGTATGACATTCAGTTTGTTGTCCGATAACTTGAAAATTATCTCAAATTCTTAATGCAATACGTAGAGTTGTAGGCGTTAAATGACGATCCAGTAATCAAATCACATTAGTATTGAACTAACAACCAATGAGTTTGTAAACTTAGTGCACGCGACTTGTCTGCATGTCACAGATCGGATCGCGTTAATGCAATTGCTGTGAACGTGACAAATCACGCTAGGCAACCCGTGCTATACAGGGTGCATTTGATATCATGGGCATTATTTTAACCTAAGGTACTACTTATGATACTAATTGCATTAGGGCTACTATTACGCAAATCAAAAATATTATTAATGCAAGTATGGAAAACCTTAAAATGTAGTAAGTCATACAAAGTATCAAATTAGTTGCGCTTCTCGATAGCAAATGCGTAGGTACACTACGCCGTACGCGCGTCATTGGGCGTGAATTCTTTGACCCCGCCCGACTCACGTGACATTCGTAAGTTGCCAATGAATTGATTCATAATAAATTCCAATTTTCCCTTCGTACTTTGCCGGCTTAGGACGGTCAAAACTACGTCAACTAACATACATTAAAAAAAAACATTTACGTACCTAGCTTGTGGATTGTTTTGAAAAAACCTTATTTGTCGGTAAAGTGACAGAGGGTAAACGGGTGCTCTTCCACGAGCTTGTGCATGTGCTGGCACGTGAAAAGACGAAAAATCCAACAGGTTCTGAGTGGTTCTGGTGGAATGAGACCCCGTGAAGGAATAGGGTCGTTCGGGTAGCGCCGATGGAACATTTCACGAGTTCATACTAAATTTCTTGCGCGATCGTAAATTACAACCATTTGTGGGTATTGTTGGTTGGTGTACCTAGCCTGCACATTACGCGGTCGAGGCATCGTGTACACAAACACACACACAACACACAACTACTACACTAAAACTTAATACACTGCAATCCAAGCACCGTATGCCGCGAGCGGCGAGTACGGCGATTACGTCACGGGATCAATAAATCAATTACGCGTCAATGCACCTGCGCAGTCGTTATGACACTGGTTCCGGGTTCGTGACTTCGTGTTGCGGCGGGAAGCATACCCCGCGCGGGGGTGATATTCGTATTTTTGCGAGTGAGGGAGTGGGACGGAGAGAGTTCAGGGAATCCCGCCGGACGGAATGTCTTGTAGCCCATTGTTATTATTACTTGTAAGGAAAAACCCGCGCGCGCGCAGGTGATGTTTGTTTACATTTCGCTTTGCGCTGTACTGCGCTTTAAGATTTTGATATTTCAACAATTATTGGCGTTAACGAAGTATTTTGTTTTAATTACTTTAAGTGTTTATTTGCAATAATAAGCCTTGTGCAATTTGACTTACTACATTTTTAAGGTTTTCCTTACTTGCATTAATAATATTTTTGATTTGCGTATTAATAGCCCTAATGCAATCAGTATCGTGAGTAGTGCCTTAGGTTAAAATAATGCCCATGACTTCGATTCCACCCTGTATACCTAACTGCACGAGCACATGTGTGACTGCATCCTTACAATGTGGGCTATTTAAAGATAGGCTGGTAATTTAATGGCGGTTCCGGGTTCTATTTTTAAATGCAGCATGCACAATGTTTGTTTTGTGTATGATTGGGGGCATTTTTTTTTTTTTTTGTTAAATGATTCTATGCTTTCTATTTTGAATACAGTACTGAAAATTTTGCCTTATTCATCTTAGTTGGACCAAGAACACTACCCAATGGGATCCCCTAGTTAATACGTAGACTTTTATGGACTAGACTTCTCAATTCAGTGCGAAAACAAAAGATGTATTCTTAGACCAACAATGGGCAAGCAGAAAGTACCTAATGACTCAAAATGATCACATATTCATTGAGTTTAACCATGTCTACAATATCGAATGAATGAGCTGAAGCAATAATAGTTTCATTACAATGAAAATAGATCTGACCTTGTGACCTTAGCATTTATAGTAGACTACTAAGAAATGAATACAAACTTTCGAGTATTCAATCGATATATGACTCATTAAAGACGCCTGTGACCATATGAATGAACATAGGCGAAGCAAAGGTATACTTAAAACAATCATCTACATCCTTACGTTTTCCTAACTAAGTTGAGGATGGCTTCCAGTCTAACCCGGATGCTGCTGAATATCAGTATTATAAATAGGGCGTCTGCCAATCTGAGCTGCACAACCCAATTATTGAACAACACGATACTCCTTCGTAAATCTGGTTGTCAGACTTTGGTCTTCTGACAACCTGTCAAGGATCTACAACTGAGATGAACCCAATGGCAAACATTGTCAAGGAATTTTGAACCATGTGCCATGCAACTATCACTGTCATTTTAACCTGTCCTGCAAAGTGCTATTGTAGGCGCCCATTACAATGAAGAAGCACCAAACTCGAATGATATTCCCAAAAATAAATCATGAAAGTCTTGAAATAAATGGTGTAGAAATAATCATAATAATAAAGCTAGACTAGAACAATAGTCAAAATCTTAAGTTTTAAAACTCATTGTTTTTATGTGCATGTTAATTACAAAATAACTAGCTAAGAAGTGTGCATTTTTAACACTTCATTACCTACTGAGTAACTTAGGAATTAACCTACTTAGATGGTACAAGTAGTTGTTTTTTTTCTAATATTTTGTTGGTTTGAACAAAAGGGTATTAAATACAGTAATTTTGTATTACAAATGTTGTCATGTAAGAAGATGGCATTTTTACCACTACCTATCTGTCTTAGCAGTGATATATTTAGACTATTTTGACTATTTTTTTTAAGGAAATTTCAAAACGACTGGTTGACACTTCCCATGACTCAAGGGCTGGCTTTTACCTTGGCCAGAGGCTAAGCATTGCTATTCAACGTGGTAATGCCGCCAGTCTCTTGGGTACTTTACCAGTCGACAGCGATGCGGATGAATTTTTCAATGCTATATTTTAGTTTTTTTTTGTTTTAGTTAAGTTAGGATTTAATTTTGTTATTTTTTGTTGATAATAATCATATTTTTGGCTGTCTAATATTTAATAAAAATTGTTAGAATTTAGTTGCCTGAAAGGATGGACTGTGTGAATGATGAAATGGTTAGAAAGGGAGTGACTACCAAGATGACGAATAATAGAGAAGTATGGAAGAAAAAAACATGTTGCGCCAACCACAAATAAATTGGGATAAGGGCAGGAGAATCATGATGATGTTAAGATTTAGTTGCCTTTAGATTCCCCTCAACCCTGAGTAAGTACTGGAACTGAGAACTGACCTATATCAGCATCAAGCTACCCGAAAACTGAAAATTTTTCCCAATCAACTTTGAACCTTATTTTTACCGATAAAGTTGAAAATCTGTTAAAGAAAGTCGACAGATTGTAGTAGCTTGATGTGCTTGCGTCTATAAACACTAGTTTTGTCAACAAACAATGGATGACAAATCAAAGTAAATACTATTAGGAAATCACAACATTCTGGTATTCATTCAGATTTTCTTGTATACTCTTTTGTTAAATCCATTGTCTTTTTTTATGGTTTTCTTTAACTCCATTAAAACCATTGAACCTAAACTGATTGTATGTTTATAACCATTAAGTGATTACATTTAGTTTTTTTTTTATTATCTTTTTTAGGTAAATTCTGATAAGACTAAATTACATACAATGCATTTCAAGCATTTGAAGTGTATGATATATATAATAAACTAATATCTATCTAACATAAAACAAAGTCGGTTTAGTTACACCATTTATAACTCGAGAATGGTGGGACTGATTTTTAAGATCTCTGGTTTGTTTGATGTCTACGCCCCGAATAGCAGAATAACTATTAAAACATGGGAAAAATTTACAAAAAAAATTTTTTATGATTATTCATTTTCCTATTATATAGCTAGCTAGTTATAAATAAAGAGAAAAGATTAGATTTTTTGTTTGTTTGTTACACTCTCACACTAAAATGGCTGGACGGTTTTAGATGAAATTCGGCACATGGGTAGATCATGATCTGGATCAGGACATGGGATATATTTTAAGCCGATATTCCCCCAGGCTCGAGACCCATGCGGGTGAAACCGGTGCGTGCAGCTAGTTTAAAATAATGAGAGTGTGTTAAACTCTAAACATTTCGGGGTTTATTTAAAAAAAAAAAAAAAAATTATAATTGTTGCTTAAAGTTATGCAATGATTGACATCAATTATGAAGTAAATGTCTTTCTTTCAATGACGTACTTTAGAAGACGTTTGATAACATTATTAGTTAAATAATTATTTGGGTACCAAATGGGAAAAAAGTACAAATTATAGGGTAAATTATAAAAAGACATACCTGCGAATATGTGAGCCTCAAAGCGTACTGGGCAATTTGAGTCGTTCTCATTTTGTCCAAACTGTGGTCCAAACCAGTGGCTGCAAAACAAATAATTATTTCATAATCACGCAAAAATTACACTACAAACTCTTTTACATAACCTATGAAAATTTTAATGTGTATCAAAGATCACTCGCGAAAATTTTTGATACACACCGTCCAATATATTTTTGTAATTACTTTATATTGGTGTTTCAGTTGTTTTCACACGGTATTAGAAGATAAATTATTTAATTTTGATTTACGTACATGCACCCGCTGACTACTGCGAATGAAAGAAGAATCTACTAAATCTAGATGGCACTTGAAACAGCAATTGACTTTGACATATTATTGTTTGACAGTTAGTAAAACAAAGTGTTGCCATAATTGGAAACAAAGAAACTACTACTTGAATTAAAAGTGTAGTTTTGAAGATTGTTCAACTAAAGATAGAAGAGTACAGCATAGCAGCAGAGCAGTGCATCTCGATTCTAACTTTATGGCGGATCTGATGTGCGCTACTCGCAAATATTTGCATGACATAATTACATGGCGGAATGTGTTTTGCACTACAATTTTTTATGTATCATCTTTTGTACCTACCACATTTCGTGCAAATAAACGATTTTGATTTGATTTGTGCAGTACCTTACTCCTCAACCCCGCTGACTGGTGAATTTTTTACTGCGCAGAGACCCGCCTCATGTTCCGAGCCGCCATAAAGTTTGAATCGGGCTGTAAAGAACACCAGTCATGCATAACCAACTACAACCAACTTTTATCTTCTTTTAGCTTTTTTATTCAGTAAATAGTCATTAATCCAATGTTATATTTGAAATCATGTGTTCTTGGACTACTTTCACTTTGATTAAGTGTTGAATGTTAATTCAGTTCATATTCTAGTCATAACTAATTTTAATTGCTTCTTTATTACGGGCAACTGATCAAATTCTGCTGCTGAATACATGTACAGAGTCACATCAAGCTACTACAATCTGTCAAATTTCTTTAATAGATTTTCAAATATATCACTAAAGAACAAGGTTCAATGTTGATTGGGAAAATTTGACAGTTTCGGGTAGCTTGATGTGCTGGCGTCTGTACTTATCATATCCAGCGTTTGGCAAAACAATAGAGGGGGAGCATAATCAAGGATTTCCCTTAGTATTTACTAAGGGAAATTAGGCATACGTAAATTGACAACAAAATCATAAATGTATGAGCCAGATACTGTAGTTAGCACATGACAAATGCGTGCACTGATTTTAAAGGTCCAAATAAATCTGTGTGGTCCTTTCCTCAAAAGACCATTTCAGATTATTTTTAATTTACATGGACCTCACATAAACTGACCAAGATTATGTGTGGACCATATAGGATACTTTGACCTTTGATATTGTTTCGGTGTATGTTCACCGACCTAATCTAATTTTAAAATATTATTGACGTGTAAAAGTGGTTGTACACAAACCTACCAAACCTACTTAGGTACAGAAAAACCTGCCCAACCCCTGAACTTGTTTACTGCATCGCATTTGCCGATCAAAATATACTAAAAAAGTAAAATAATACTTAATGGTAACATTACAAATAAATACTACCACAAAAATTCTGGATTACTTTTCATTTAAATTATTCAATCACAGAAATATATAAATCTAAAAGTTGACGTATCGTCAAAAAATATTAATTGGGTAACAATTCCGGAAAACTATTTCATTTAACTAACATTTGAATACAGTTAAATGAAAAAGACATACAAGGTACCTATATGATTAGTGTATGATGTTTTCGGTAGATGGCAGTCAAATAAACTCAAAAGAGGGTTCTGCTGAGTTAAGTATTTTCTTTAGGAGTTCTCATCAGTATATATGTTCTGTGGTTCTCATTATCAGTCTAGAACTACTTGGTCTGTGAACAGTGTTATCTGAATATGTGCCCGGTTGATAGCAGTTGGTTCCCAGTCCCAGTTATGTTTATTTTGATAAGCCACCTCTTTCTGAAGAGGTGTTTTTTTCTGCTCGTGCAAAATATTTTCTGTAGGAATTTCAATATCAGTCTCGATGTATTGAAAACTCTTGTAATATTTAGCGGTTGAACTATACGGTATTGTTTTCAGTTAGCAAAAGTTATATTTATGTACTACCTCCGGCAAGCGAAAAGACGTTTTTATATGTCAAAATATCAGTGGGGTATGGCACTTTTGTACTTTTGTATTGATTTATAACAGTAACAGGAGAACATTAGAAAGAGAATAGAACATAAAAATCGGTCAAGTGCGACTCGGATTCGCGCACCGAGGGCTCCGTTGGTAGGCACCTATGTAACTACAAATTTACGGTATAAGGATTTTTTCCTTTAGGTACTCTACATGACATTGCTTCTTGCCAAATTTCATGATTCTAGGTCAACGGTCATCTCCTATAGGTTTTGATTTCGAAACATAAACGCTCGTAGGTATCTTTTGATTGCTTTGACTTAGAAGTTTGATTTTTTTACTGCTTCAAGGGATTGCAGCCCTGAGTATTTGATATTAATTTCAACATGGTAAATCGACGCGTTACTGAGAAAAAGAGTCTTGACTGACGGGCAAACATAAATGGACTGCGAACTTGCGAAGTGATGATAAAAGGTTTCCGTTTTTCCTTTTGAGGTACGGAACTCTAAAAATACTATTTCTACACATAACATAACATCACGCCTGTAACCCCCGAAGGGTTAGGTGGAGGTGTATGCGCAGACGCCAGCACATCAAGCTACCCGAAACTGTCAAATTTTTCCAATCAACTTTGAGCTTTATGTTTTAGTGATAAAATTGAAAATTCACAAATCCAGGCTGCCACTGAGAAATTCCTGACCGAAAAATCCAATAAAACTTTGCATAACCTGAGAATTGAAACCAGGATCTCACACTCAGTAGCTTGCGACCACTAGACCTAATCTGTATTCGCGATGTATTTGCCAAAAATGTAAACAAATGGAAAAATAACTTTATAAGTACCTACTTATCCATAAAGTTCAGTTTACGCTATAACTTCAAACATTTTTAAAACTTTTCCAATAGTGCTAGTTACTCTGAAATTAACTTAATTGTCATTAAAATAAAGTTGATATTTGTTTAACTTGAAATAACATTATTTTAAAACATAAGTTTGAATAGACATTAGACTTATTACAGTAAATAGTATTTATAGCAATAAAATGAATCGTATGTTCAATAAAATTCGGTACTTACCTACGGAACCCTTTTAGCGAAAGTTACTGCTTTTGCTGGACATACCTCTCTAAAATTAGATCTGTCAAACCTCTGCTAATACCCTCAGAAATAAAACGCGCAATATTATACAAATTAAATCATACTTACGAATTTACGACCATATTTTAATCATCTACAGTAATTTTATATTCATTATCTTTTACTGCATCATTGCTTACGCACCTTTTTGACGCTCTTCTAACATTTTCAACTATAACACAATGGTCTAAGATTCCAAATCGCTTGCTTTGAGACTTCGAGAATAGTTTTTGGAGTTTTGAGCTCTGTACGTATTTGGACAAGGTTCAAAATAGGTAGTTTAGTGCTATCAAAAGTAGTTTCATACTAGATGCTGAGCAAACACGGCTGGTTTACTTTTGAGCAGTATCTCAAGAGATATAAAGATACGAGATAAGGAATGGGGACAAGATAAGGGAGGCTGATGTTAAACGTGCTGAAGAAATATTACAATTAGGTACATATTCTGTACTTACCTCCTTAAAACTTCCTTCTTCTGAGCGAGTCGATGGCAATCTTTATACAGTCGGCCCAGAATTTGGCTACGAGCTCGGCGCCTTCAATGTGGAGGTCTGCAAGACTTGTGAGTTGTACGCATGGCTACACATCATAGCTATACATAACCAGTATAAGCTGACTTCAGATTGTACGAAAAACCTATACAATGCGAGGTCAGCTAAAACTGGAAATGTATAGCTTGATGTGTAGCCGTGTGTACATGACATTCGTCTTGTCCAAATTCATGCCGAGGCCAACCCGCTGAGAGGGTCCATTTACACTACGCAGCATCTGGTTTAACTGTTCCAGCGTATTTGCCATTATGACGATGTCATCGGCAAAGCGAAGGTGTGAGTCGTACTCTCCGTTCCCGATAATACTCTGCCCAGTCCAGTTCAGCGTTTTAAAGACGTCCTCCAACGCATTGGTGAACAGTTTAGGTGATATTACATCCCCCTGTTTCACCCCTCTGAGCAGTTGCATGGGCATGGTTTTCTGTTCCTGGATCTGGACTCTCACCGTGGCAGCGTCATAAAGACATCTCAACCCTTCGATGTAGCGCCAGTCAATTCGACATTGTTGTATAGAGGCCTGAACTACCCATATTTTAATGGAGTCGAAGGCTTTCTCGTAATCCATAGCGGCTGGTTGTACTCCTTTGTCTTCTGTACAATTTGCCGAACAGTCGTCTGTAAATTTTCATTTGAGCAGGTTTTCTTTGCGTGGGCCTATGAGTCCGGAGTTTATTTAAAAAATTCCAGGTATTTAGCTAGGGCAACTCAAGTCCAGGTGGGAGACTTTCAGCAGTTGGGTTGGGTAGGAGGGAAGCATTGTCTCGCCACAGTTTTAGCCTTTCCTTAGACCGTTCACCAGTGAGTGAGAGGACACACTTCAAAAAGATATAGCAGTTTTCAGCCTCTGTGTCACGAGGAATTTGTAGTTCAAACTTTCCTACTGTTCTACTATGTAAATAATAAAAACTGTCCTAAGCCCGGATTATTACAGGCAAATCCCGGAAGAGCTTTGTGTTTGTAGACTACAAACAGAAGTATTATTTTGTATCGCCTGGGAATTGGACCTGTGACCCTTACAGATAATAATAACTGAGTCAATGCGCCAACTGCTTGGACATCACTACAGAGTATATTTATAGTTTACTATCTGTTGCCTTACCCAGGTCCTATCTGTGTGCCAAATTTCATCAAAATCCGTTCAGCCGTTTTAGCGTGAAAGCGAAACAAACAAAACTCACTTTCGCACTTAGCTGCGTGCCGCGGTTACACCTGCATAAGTGTCGATCCCGTGCGAATATCGGAATAAAAGTATCCTATGTGTTATCACAGAGTGTCAGCTACCTACATGCCAAATTTTATCAAAACTGGTCCAGCCGTTTGTGCATGAAGAAGTAAAAAACATACAAACACGCACAAACTTTCGCCTTTATAATATTAGTGAAGTGTGATTAGTTACTTAGGATTGAAACAAAAATATTATACTAGGTACTTTATTACTATATTACTAGCTTTGAAAGCTCATAATCAGCTCTCCTGTATCACTGAGATGGATAGAAATGGGACAGAAATCGTTGACTCCACGTAGGGGTAATAGAAGCGAGGCAAGGTTCTCGGCTCGACGTCACGGTACACAAAGGGAACAATCCGGCTGAACTATCGATCAAAGTTTATTATCTAAGAGTATTCTGGGTTGGTATTCAGTGCCACTTACCACTAATCAAATTCAAAGAGTTTATTTCAAACCATTTACAGTCACTTTTGAATTGTCAAGAATACTGAAGGATACTTACTTGCATAAAATCAGCCTATAATGTTCACACTGCTGGGATACACGCCTCCCTCTATGAGAGGGAGTGGGCCGTACCGTAACCCACCACGCGGGCCCAGTGCGGGTTGGTAGATGTCACATGTCTTTGAATATTTGGTTCCAGGAGGGTTTCCTCACGATGTTTTCTTTCACCGTTTTGAGAGCAGTGATGATGAAATAATTTACACAAAGTAAAGCGCCTGTCTGTGTTCGAACCTACGACCTGCGACTCGTAAGTTGCGTTCGTTACCACTGGGTCACCAGAGCTCTCAAGGATAGGGATCCTTTGAAGGTACAGACGCCAGCAGGTCAATCTACCCCAATCTGTCAAATTTCTTTGATAGATTTTCAACTTTAGCACAAAAGAATAAGGTTCATATTCAATTGGGAAAATCTGACAGATTGGGGTAGCTTGATGTGCTGGCCTCTGTACAAAGGGCCGAGAGCGTATTCCACCACTGAAACAACGCGTTCAGCTCTTCCTAGCCACAAATATAGATAGACCTACATAACGCAAGTATCACGATCTCTAAGAAAACCAAGCGTGCCGTTTTTTGACTACCTATTATGACGTCACAAGTTCTCTTTCTCACTCACGCTCACCCAGCCAGCAGTACCTACACAGCAGTGCTATTCTGTAAAAATATCACCGTGAAAACTAAGGTGAAGTGAGCTGTCATTCCACCTGATGTTAGGGATTGCCTCCATTGATATTTCACTTCACCCTCACTTCACCTATGTTATCACGGTGAGATTTTTACAGAATCGATAGGCAGGACTGAGCGCGAAAGTGGCGGCTTACGATTTTTGAACGTAAGTTGGTGCGATTTTTGGCACGCGAAGTAGTTGCTCTTGCGTTATCTAGGTGTATCTGTGATCCTAGCCGTGTTCAAGCCGTGACCCGCTATATGGGATCAAACACCATAGTAATAATAACTGGAATATATGTCTGTCCGTCACTTCGGTAGCTAGCGTGGAGTTTGTTTAGCTGCTCCCGACCGGAAGTCGCGCGGTCACCGACTGTAGTGCTAAACATGTGGTTTAGACACAACGGTTTTATTTGAACAAGGAACCACAAAATATGACTATTGTTTAAAATGTTCGTGCAATGATTTCTTTCGACTTTCTTTGGTACTAACGTCACGTCAAGGTAACTCTAGAAATTCATTTAAGTAAATCGTCCAGACATAACTTCTAAACAACTTCAGTAGGTAGCTCGATATGGGCAGTGAAACACGAAATTTAGGAAGCAGCTTAAGTTTGGTGTAAAGAGTGTAAGGTGGCATATCGTTCCAATATTACCTACTCCAAAAACCGATCAAGTGCGAGTCGGACTCGCGCACCGAGGGTTCCGTACAAAGTAGGTATATAACTATGGTTTTTTTTTACTTTACTTGTGCTACATGACCTTGCTTCTTGCCAAATTTCATGATTCTAAATCAAGGAGAAGTACCCTATACATTTTGATTCCTTTGAGAGTGTCGAAATATACGGGTTTTGCGGCATAAACGGCCGTATCTTTTTTTTACGATAACTTAGAAGTTTGATTTTTTCACAGCTTCAAGGAAACGCAGACTTAAATATATGGTTTTAATTTCCACTCGATACCTCTATGCGTTCCCGAGATAAAGGGTCTTGAGAGACTGATGGACGGACGGACGGACAACAAAGCGATCCTATAAGGGTTCCGTTTTTTTCTTTCTGAGGTACGGAACCCCAAAAAGATGTGTTATTCGGTTTTTAAATTAGGAACTCATTTCTTAGTAACAGCCCGGAGTTAGGAAGTTGGCGGTGTGAACGGGTCTAGGTTGAGGAGCCAGACTAAGAGAGATACAGAAACCCGCAGGGCAGCATGTGGCGAGCTGCTCGGCGGTAGTGACCTCACGGACCCTATCTCCCGGGAGAAGTCTTGTTCCTTTATTGGCCGGCTGGAGTGAACAATGACGAGGAACAGAACTCCCACCTCAATCTAGCCTTTATTTGTCGGCTTGAGTGGAGATTCGTAAGAGCAAACGTGCTCGGAGGAAGGAAGTATTCCAGTAAGATGCTGGTAGGGATTTGACCGTACTTCCGGGGTTGTCCTGATAGCAGTGGAATATCTCTCCACTCCTCAAGCAACTCAGGACCTGTTGCCCCCTGTCGCTACGTCACTATGTGCTAGCAACCGTTTCCGGGGGCCCATTATTGAGTGTGGAAGTCACCCCCTGCCATTTTATCCGTATATATATAAAACATTGATCAGGCAGGGGTCATAGTTCTTCCATAGGTCTTGGTAACCAGTCCACTTTAGCCATCCAAACCCATAGTACAACTTTTTATTTTTCATATCCTGCAATAGTCCTTAATACACCAACCAGGGGTTATCCTTGGGTGCACTTGCATAGTGCATACAGGGATAATCGTCGGTGATAATGATGGTGCCGCATTTCAATAAAATTTCCTAAGGCGTACCTACGAGGGGCCGAAGCCAACTCGGCCTCTGCGAGTTGGCTTCGGCCCCTCGTACGCCTTCCAAAGGACCGGGACCCCATGGTCCCGAGATATGTAAAACATAAAAATAAATAATAATAATCGGTAGGTACCCTGAATTTTGGGCCAAACAAATTTAAGAAAAAAACTATATTTCTGCCGTCGACACGCAAAGAAGAAGAATATCCCCGTGCTTCGAAAACCACGTTAAGCCGTTGGCCCGGCTGTCATTCGTGGATCTTTGACAGTCGTTCGTCAGAAGCCCGTAAGTCTGACAACCAGCCTTACCAAGGGGTATCGTAATTACCCAGTAACTGGCTTGTGGCGGTCAAATAGGCAGTCGCTCCATGTAAAATACTGGTATTCAGCTGCATCCGGTTAGACTGGAAGCCGACCCCAACATAGTTAGGAAAAGGTTAGGCAGATGATGACGATAGTATTTTTTTGGTTGATGATGACGATCTTTGAAAAGTTCTCTCCAAAGACTAGCCAAACCCACAGATTTCTCATTCTCTTGACACCATCTCAATAATAACTAGCACGATTTGCAAGACGTATTATATAAGTCTCAGCTATGCAAATACGTGTGCGGTCATGTTATAAAGTAAAAACCCCAAGCTTTGGAGCTCGAAAACAATGGAAGAAAATTGAAAGTCACTAAAACTATGTTTCCTACAGCCTGTACCCATTTTCCCGATAAGAATAACATTATCTAAAGCTGTGTTCACACGGTGTTAGTGCGGTTTTGTGAAGTGCTAATATCTACTTTTTTTTAAAAGAATCTTTGATAATGTAAGTATTAAGTTAATAAACTACACAAGTTAGTTGTACATATATGTATTTAGCTGTATTGTAGAATCTAGTTTTTTTTTTTTTCTATTTTTGTTAATAAACATTTTGGTGAGCGGGAATTAATTAATATGGTTTTAGTGTGGTGAGGGCGATAAGTTTGTTTTGATTGTCGCGTCGTTTTCATCAGGTCACAACAAGTATGAAATTCTCTGTAGTTTTAATTTTGTACCTAATGCTTTCTTGATTCATGTAAAAGGAGTGAAAAAAAATTAAAACCTTCTTCGTCTTTGTTCTAACATCCGTGCATTCAAATCCAATAGCAGTTCAGAACAGGGTTATACAAATATCTAACTATATAATAAAATATTCCGCAAGGAATGGGATGGGAGTGATCTGTGATGGGACGCATATACCTGTGAAAAGGATGCTGCGTTAAACATCCAGCAGAAGAAGAGTTAATGAAATCCATTGAGAATGCAAATGAAAGATTATGAAGGAACAATTTGAACGGATGTGACAGTGATCGGTGGTATACGTTTTAAATTATGTTTCACTTACTTTAATATGTATGTTACACTGAAAATTACATATTTATCTAAGTAGCTATTGCTAAAAAAATATAAAGATAATTTAAGTATTGTTGGATATAATATATTTGGATTTTTTGTAAAAAAAATCGAGTGTATTCAACCTATAATTGTCAAAATCAACAATTGAAACTACCAACAGGTGATAAAATAATCGTCCGTTTGAACACGCCCTATCTCCGTGTCCTAGCCACAGGTGTGACGTAACAGGTACACTTGTATAAAACACTCGACAAGTAAGCATCGACGCCATTTTATTCTTGCCGCCATCAGTGCAAGTTTCCAAAATCAGTTCACGATACTTTTAACTGTAATTATCACTAAAATTAGTTCGTTCTAAAAGTTAAACGCTCCTAAATTAACAATTAGAATAATTACGTTATTTTCTTTTGTCATTTAGAGTTTTTAACGTGTTTTTTCTTAATTTGGAAGTCAATTGAGTGGTGTTTCAGTCATTTTTGAGCGGGAAATCTGGTTATTACGATTGTTACAAAACATTATTGATAAAGCGATATGATTGGATTGTTTTATCGTACTGTAGATAACAATTAAAGTTGTCTAGCCTGTGATTGGTCACATGACGGTCGGCAGGGCGTCGTAACGATGGACCAACTAATGAGATAAACATGTGATTCAAGATGGCGGATCATTTGAGGGCGAATCTTGCTGTGGAAGTATTTCACTTTGGGTAAGAGATACTTTTTTTATTTAAAGGTTTTCTTAAATGAATTAGCGATTCAAATGAATTAAGAGTTAGAATTTAATCTTAAAATAAATATTAGAACTTTTTTTTCTACTTTACCATTTTTTAAGAATTTTTTAGTTCCGTCAGAAGAATATTTCCAACCGTAGAGTCAATGAAACAGTAAGTGTGCCTATCTCGCAACTGTTTAATAATAAATTAGAATTTAAGTGAGTTAAGATAAACTAAATAATTTTATAAGTAAAACATGTATATTAGGATCTACTTGTGACTCAAGCCAAGAAAAAAAAAATAACTTAGTTTATACCTATCTTTCAGCCATTAAAATCCAAAGACCATTCAAATACTACATACCTACGCCATCTTGTTAAAAAGTTTAGACCATAAACTAGCTTTCCAAACATTTAAAATGAGAACTTCCTTATCACCTCAATTAACGTTTGTAAAAAACAAACATTTGCTTTAGCACAATCTAACGCCCGGGGTCACATTGCCAGTTCAAATAAAAACGCCATATCTTAGATTATGAGAGCAGTAAACGAAAGATAACGCTATCATTGAATACAACATTATTTAGTTAGTTTTAAGTGCTTAATTTTATTATAGCATGCTTATTTTCTTTTCTAGATTGTTTTTGATTACGTAATCTTAGACAGGTTATAGAGAGAGAGCATATTTTTGTGCGGGATAATTGCGTAACACACTATCAGTATCAGTAGCAATGGGTTTCATTTTGACAGTTCAACAACATTCATTGCGTTATTTACGTTGTTGAGCAGACACATTTTTCAAACATATGAAGCAATAGATCAGCAATATCCTTCAAAATGATTCAGATTGAGAACGATAGTGTGTTACGCAATTTGGATGCAGCATCCAAATTGCGTAACACACTATCGTTGCAGTGCTGGTTAAGTTAGTTGAAAAGATTCGATAAAAGTCAGGCAGGGACATCAACTGTGGATGGGTGACCATCTTTACATACCGAGACCCCTTCGTGCCGTTGGTCCCGGCTGTCATTCGTGGATATTTGACAGTCGTTACGGGTATTCAGAAGCCCGAAAGTCTGATAACCAATCTTACAAAGCGGTAATATCGTATTACCCAGTAACTGGGTTGTGGAGGTCAGATAGGCTGTCGCTCCATGTAAAATACTGGTATTCAGCTGCATCCGGTTAGACTGGCAATAAAAAAGATTCCCCTTTAACCCTTTATTACTCTTTCCAAATTTTCTTACCCACTCTCTTGAAATATAATAACACACAGGTACAACACTTCTGCTCCACTATTCTTACTATTCCCGGTTGTTACCGGTCTAAATTGCAATACCTTTTATTTTTGTTTTCGGGGGGTAACCTTCAAAAGGCACGCGACCTCTGGGGTGGGAGGTCGGGGAGTGTAGGATTTTTACCTCACTAAAACTACCCCGGTGATCACCATCAGCACATAGGGGTGGTCCCAGTTCTCTTAAAAGACCGATTCCGGAACGCCTCCGTGCAACGCCTGTGAGGCACATCCCCTAGACTGCAATTTTAGAGCAGTCCTTAAAAAGGCATGCATCCTGTCCTTATCATACCGCCAATACTTTCTGGGCCTGGCGTGTGGCAGTCGAGGCAGTTTCCGGCCATTTGGTATCCACAGAAAAGAGGTGTTCGCTTGTGACTTTGGCCACATATGACCACCCCAGTTCCAATTTTACCTGCACCATTTAACTTTTTTTTTCTATCTAAGTACCTAAAACCAATTCACCTTTCACCGTACTTAAAAATGCAGTTCTTCCTCGCAAAATGCCCAATAATTTCTTCATTCAGAAATAAAGAAAAATGGTTTCATAAACGGAGTAAAATGGCCAGTCTAGCATCAATTTCGATCAGAGACTGGTATCGATAAGAGACCTAATCAAGATGCTTATCGATTGATAACAGGAACGTGGTAGATAGCCGTGCAAGTGGTAGCGACGACGTAGCGTTTACTACTCGTACTATGTCGAAGTATTTATTACCTAGATTTATAAAGTCATTGTGATATTTCTGTCGTAATTTTATCAGGGACATGTATAACCGCCTCATCTAAAGCTATAAAAGCATATAAAGTTGATGAGTGAGAGGTGATGAGGGTTCCGTACCTCAAAAGGAAAAAACAGAACCCTTATAGGATCACTTTGTTGTCCGTCCGTCTGTCTGTTAAGACCCTATAACTCGGGAACGCGTGGTGGTATCGAGTTGAAATTAAAACCATATAGTCTGCGGTCCCTTGAAGCTGTCAAAAAATCAAACTTCTAAGTTAACGTAAAAAAAAGATACGAGTTTATGCAGCAAAAAACGTATATACACACTCTCAAGGAAATCAAAATGTATAGGATACTTCCCTTTGACTTAGAATCATGAAATTTGGCAAGAACACAAGTAAAATAAAAAAAAATTGTAGTTACATACCTACTTTGTACGGAACCCTCGGTGCGCGAGTCCGACTCGCAATTGACCGTTTTTTTTTTGAACGCGCTAAAGTTTGGAAGTACCAGTCGGAATTGAATTTTTTTTTGCATTTGATAGCTTAGTTCTTGACGGGGAGAGATCAGACGCAGGGTGTACGGCTTTAAGTAAAAGAATTAGGCCAAAGAATCAGCATTGCTATCCAACGATGGCAATGCTGCCAGCCTTTTAGTCACTTTACTCATTGAGACCGATGCGGACCAATTTTTTGATGCCCAATGAGCTCTTCTCTTTTGATAGATACTTGTACATCAGGGGCGTAGCTTGTCCTAAAGGGGCCTTTTTTTTTTTTTTGTGGATGGGAAATCATCCAATGACCCCTCCCGCTCTGGGTGGAGCAGAAGGGAGTGTCAGACTCTTACTGACTAAAACCCACCCGTGTTCCTTCCTTAGCCCTTTGTGTTCCGGGGTAGCGGTAACCCTTTCGGACAATCCCGCTGCCCCGGCAGGCTTCGGCCCTTTCGGGCCCCTTCCTTATGCTGACATCTCTTTGAGGCGCGCGTGGAACACGTACGCGCCGTCCGGCACGGGCCTGGTCCTGATCGGACGGAGAGTTACCCATTACTCTCCGCCCGCAGGCCCGCGCCTACGGTGTCCGGGAGTCGTCTCGCGGCTCCCGACGCCCGGGGCGTCTCCCGCGGCGGCTGGGACGTGAGGCCCTCTCCCTCAGCCGTCCCGCCACCTCCTTCGCTAGCATGACTGCTTCGCAGAAGGAGGTGACTGCCTCCCACTCCCTCTCGCCCCGGACCATGGCTTGAACCAGGGCCGGGCGCGAGAGGTCGCCGCCGCTGCCGCTGCCGATCGCCTCTGCGAGAATACGGCGGTGCTCCGCCCAATTGGGGCATACCGCCACCATATGCTCCACCGTGTCCTCCGGGCGACCCTCGCAGTGGTGACACACGTCAACTTCTGGGACCCTGTATTATATAATTAAAGTTTCACTTATTTATTACAAGCCTCATAATGATCAATAAGAATTTTAGGTTCTCGATAGTATTTTACAGATTTTTTTCCGCGGACTTTTTTGTCCGCTAAAATAGATCGCTTACAACTGTATCGAGTAACACAAACGAGGGATTAAAAGTACCGCGTACAAAAAGTCCCCCGACTAACCGAGGACATACGGGGAGCGTACCGGACAAAAGTACGGGAGAGTCCGCGAAAAAAATAGATCTCGTGTGACTAGGCGAAGCAACGCACATGGCGGACTTTAGTCCGCGTTGTTCGCTCGAGAGTGATGTAAGTACGTATGCCCGTATTTACGGGGAACAAATGATCGCACACCGTGTGCGTTGAGTTCGCGGTAAATCCGCGGCGGACTTTTTATTCGCGGATCGTACTTTTTTCTCCGCCGCGGAGAAAAGTCCGTCGTCTGCGCAGGCCATAATTGATACAGCTGATACGGCGGTAGCTGCGCCCCTCGTGTAGATCCTACTTCCTACTATCCTACTAATATTATAATCTCGAAAGTTTGTGAGAATGGATGGTTGGATGTTTGTTACTCTATCACGCAAAAACTACTTAGGTACTGAATGGATTTTGATGAAGCTTTACAGTAATCCAGCTTATGTATAAACCAAAATAACACATAGACTTTTTATCCCGATATTGTAATTTCGCCACCATCGGAATTTCGCTGTTGATTATACAAGGTGTAACATAATTAACGCAAGACCTCATACACCTCAATTAGAGTATTGAGTTAAAAGCATAATACAATGACCAAAACTTATTTTTTTTAAAGCTTGCTATTGCTATTAAGAAAATACTTTATACAAATACATGCATTACTTTATACTTACCTACATTTAAAATTGAATATTATTGCCATGATATTAGGTTTAATTTTATTTGGCTTAATCGGCAGTTAGTTCAAAATAATACATAATTTTTTAAAAAATACCTATTTTTAAAGTTACTGAAATCGATTCAATAGTCAATTATGAACAAATTACTTTCAGGACTTGCGTTTATTCTGTTACACCGATTCGGATTGAAGTCGGATTTTACTCTTTTTTTTTTAATAATAAATCAGTCAACAATAACAACCCCTTTTCTTACATCAATTTCGAATGAATAAATTATATTTATTCGTCATTTTGTTACATCATCATCTGCCTAGCCTTTTCCCAAGTATGTTGGGGTCGGTTTCCAGTCCAACCGGATGCAGCTGCATGCCAGTATTTTACTTGGAGCGACTGACTATCTGACCTCCACAACCAAGTTACTATGTAATACGATTCCCTTTTGTGAGACTGGCTGTAAGACTTTCGGGCTTCTGAGGACCCGTAACGACTGCCAAAGATCCACGAAGGCAGCCGGGACCAACAGCTTAACGTGCTTTCCAAAGCACCGAGATCTTGATATTTAAAGATCTCGGTGATTGCAGTCATCTCTTTAAGAAAAAGTAACTTTGAAGTCCACCTTCTCTGAATCAGTCGAACCACGTTCGTTCCATAATGAAACACCAAACTCATCCACGGACCAACTGCGGCAAGGGTAGCTTAACCTGATAGATCGACCCATGTAGCTGTTATTACTTTTAATAATAATAATAATAACCCCATCGTCGTATCTCTACGTTGACGTCGTGGTGGGGCTTGCGCGCTCCGAACTCTAGGCCTGTGCCGGAAGAGTTTACTTTGCCGGAACAGGTCTAAGATGAGGAGCCAGACCAAGAGAGATACAGAAACCCGCAGGGCAGCATGTGGCGCGCTGTTGGGCAGTAGCGACCCCACGGACCCTATCTCCCGGGAGTAGTCTTGTTTCTCACCTCTGGTTTGCCTTAATTGGCTGGCTGGAGTGAACACTGATGAGGAACACAGCTCCCACCTCATTCTTGCCTTTATTGGCCGGCTTGAGTGGAGATTCGCAAGAGCAAACGTGCTCGGGGGAAGGAAGTATTCCAGTAAATGCTCGTAGGGATCTTGACCATCTTCCGGGCTCTGGGATTGTTCTGAAAGCCGTGGAATACCTCTCCACTCCTCAAGCACCTCAGGACAAATCAAAATCAAAATCAAAAGTCATTTATTCAAACTAGGCTGAGAATCAGCACTTTTCGAACGTCAATTACAAAAGACAGTCCCCCCAAAACGCCCGCCCTTCACCACTTCCTAGTGCTTTCGCTGGGGAGAAGAAGTGGCGCAACAAACTCCCCAGCAGCACAGCTGTCTGTTCAGTTAGAAAATATTTAATTGTATACAATACTAGATATGCAAAGTTATTGACGTTACAGAACACATTAAATTAAATTATTTGCCATATGTTAGCTTGCCACGCCAATATACCCACAAATACAATAAAAACAATACGTACTCAAGCAAAAATTAAAAATGTAAACAAAAACTTGCTACCTAAATAAAAGCCTCCAGGTATAAAGGGCGTGACAGCTTACATATGTATGCAATACTGGGTTCAGTTCACATAGCTGTGAATGGTAAACTAGGACCATCGAAGTAAAATAAATTTAAAAAAGTTATTAGTAATAACAACAGTAAAACCAAGGTCAGCAAGACGACCAGTCACCACAAGCAGCACCCGTTCACGAGCATAACGCAAAGATCAGCCATTACCCCCCTCGCCATATTTGAGGGAAGGAGGCAACCCGACACCCGACGCTACCGCAAGCAGTGACATCTAAGGGAGCATGACGAACTTGCTGCCGGTTGCTCAGGCAAGATAAATGTGATCAATCGTAGAGGTCGCTAGCTAACCACATATGTTGCAATCAACTCATTAGAAAACATTGAAATGAGTAGATTATGTCAATAATAAATTAAAATAAAATTAAACTGAATTGACTTATAAAGTCAACTAAAAACAGAAAAAAAAAATTATATGAACTCATATAACCTGTCAGTAAGCTAATTCTGGAGAAAGAACATAAACATTGTCTTGAGTTAATCAGGGCGACCAACTATTCTTATCGTTTAAGTAGTCGTTGATGGAATAGTATGCCTTTGAACAAAGGTTAGATTTTACTTGAGCTTTAAACGCATTAAAAGGCAAATCTAGCCAAGAAGAAGGTAGCTTATTATAAAAGGCTATACCAAGCCCAACAAATGAGTTATGAACCTTATGAAGCCGGTGAAAGGGAGCACGTAGTTTGTCCTTGTTTCTGGTGTTAACATTGTGAATATCACTGTTTTTAGTGTACAAGTGTATATTTTGCCTAATATATAAGATGTTGGCTAAGATGAACTGTGATGCAACCGTGAGAATACCAATATCTTTAAAAAAATCTCTTAGAGAAACTCTAGCACCTAGCTGGTAAATTGCTCGAACAGCTCGTTTTTGCAGGACAAATATATTTTGTATATCAGCAGCTTTGCCCCATAGCAGAATACCGTAGGACATAACACTGTGAAAATAACTAAAATAAACTAAACGAGCTGTATCAACGTCAGTGAATTGTCTTACTTTCCTGACGGCGTAGGCAGCCGAACTGAGCCTTCCTGCTAGGCTTGATATATGTGGTCCCCACTGAAGTTTGGCATCTAATGTTATTCCAAGAAAAACTGCCGAGCCCACAGTTTCAAGCACCTCTTTATCTAAGACGATGTTGGGTCCTAGATTTCTAACATTCGGTAAGGCGAACTTTACACATTTCGTTTTCTTGGCATTGAGAACTAGGTTATTTGACGTAAACCAATCCGTAACAATAGAGAGTGCACTGTTTACGTCGTCAAAATCTTGTCTATTCCTGTCTACTTTAAAAATAAGAGAGGTATCATCTGCAAACAGTACAACGTCACAGATGCCCTTTAAATAGAAAGGTAAATCATTAATATATACTAAGAACAAGAATGGACCTAGTATTGAGCCTTGCGGTACACCTAACTGAACTGGTAGCCCAGAAGATTTCACACCATTAACATCTACACATTGGAACCTATTATGTAAATAAGAATTTATTACGTTGAGAGCTTCGTTTTGGACACCGTAATGACGTAGTTTACGTAAAAGTGTGTCATGGTGCACGCAATCAAAGGCTTTGGAGAGATCACAGAAAATTCCAATAGCATTTTGCGAGTCCTCCCATGCATTAAATATGTGTTTCAGCAAAGCAACACCCGCATCTGTAGTTGAACGACCTTCATTTCGTACATTTTATTTTACCAAGTAGGTAGGTATAATATAAAAACATGACTGTATATTATCATTTACCAGCAGGGTAATTGCGTAACACACTATCAGTAGCAATGGGTTTCATTTTGACAGTTCAACAACATTCATTGCGCTATTTACGTTGTTGAACAGACACATTTTTCGAACATATGGAGCAATGGATTAGCAATAAGCTTCAAAATGATTCAAATTGAGAGTAATAGTGTGTTCCGCAATTAGGGTGCAGGAATTACAGTCATCTCTTTAAGAAAAAGTAACTTTGAAGTCCACCTTCTCTGAATCAGTCGAACCACGTTCGTTCCATAATGAAACACCAAACTATTTGAACAGCACACTTTTATGAATCATGTATGTGTGTCTGTGGCACTTCAAATAACGCCTGCCTAATGTACACCTATTGTATACTTTATGGTGTTAAGAGCAGGGTTCGTTTTAGCATGTAGCTGTTCATCAGCTGTTTAAATATGAACTCGGAATGGTAACAGACGCCATTCAGACTTGAATTATTTCTTTTGTCATTTATTTTGTATCAGACGTTAAGTAATGACGCTAACTTGGTTCAAGCTATGAAAATGAAGCGATGTTATTGGTTTGTTTCACACACATCCCTCGCTACGCATCCTCGCACATCTCTGGTGGAAACGTAGCAGTAAGCGATCTTATAGCCACCAACCGGCCACAAATCCGGGCCGCTACTGAGAAATTCCAGGGCGCTCGAGTCTGCTATTACAATCGTGTCAGAATGGTCTATTATTGATTTCATAATTGTTGATTTTGACAAGTTTGGTAATCTACTAACATAATGGCGTCATTATGACTTTCCAATGGTCAACCACTGACACTCCATTGAAGGAAATGGCATAAAATGATAATCTTGTCCTACATAATGACAAATGAATAAATGTAATGTTTATTGCTATTTACGAACTTCTTACTACTTCAGATTGCAAACACTAATACGTAATATGTAAAAATATATATTAAATGAAATCTAGAATTAAATTTAGTAGTTTTTCTCAGACTATTGACCGACCAATGATCGACCATTATGAATTTAGCAGATTACGAACTTTTAGCAAAAATGATAATGGGATCGTGTTGGAATGACGAATTTATATAAATAGCAGACTTGGGCCCCAGGTGGAAAAGCCATTAACACTTTTCCCGACCGAATCGAAAGCGTGCTCAGCCGCAGCACTTGCGATGACTAGACCCTCTTTTAGATTGTCAAATCTAGGCCATAGGTACAATTGTAATCAGTATCAGTATACTTCTAGCCCTCTACCGAGCCCTACAAAGTGTTCATCGTAAAATGTTCGCTAATATAATATTAACTAAGTCACGCTTCCACGATAACTCGTAGCTATCAGTGGTAATGGCAGACATTTTGTTTTGTTATTTGTAAAATACCAGCATCCTAATTGCGTAACAAACCTTTAGTTACAATCTGAATAATTTTGAAGGATATTGATAATCCATTGCTTCATATGTTCGAAAAATTTGTCTGCTCAACAACGTAAATAACGCAGTGAATGTTGTTGAACTGTCAATATGAAACCCATTGCTATCAATTGTCATTTTATGTGTGTTACGCAATTAGGTACCCCGCGTGTTCCTGTATTATAAGAATAGTTACCTACACTCGAAATCCTATTTTTGTACATACTTTGTCAGCCAAGTCATCCCCCTCATCTTATAAAATACACAAACACTTTTCAAAAAGGTACAGGCACCATTAAAACCTTCTTTGCCAAGCAAGTACAACAAAATTTAAAAAAAAAGAACCGTTTATTGTGCAACCGCCGACGACGCTACTTCAGAAAGAAACCAACCAAAACTTTAAAATAACTGTCCAACTAATTAAATTAGTAACACCACGAGAAAATGTATTACAAACTAAAATATCCTTTAAAATAGGTCACTTATAGTTGCATAAGGCATTACGTATTCCTTTCGTTGCCTGACAAAACGTTAGCCGTCATGTCGACAATGAATCCGAACAAAACGAATGCAAATGGCGGGAAACAAAACAAGATGGCGACGATTTCTAAGAGTTAATTTGCGTCACAAAGACGAAATATGCTTTTTAGTTTCAAGACTACCGTTTAGAGATGAGTTCTTTGGTTGTTGTTTTAATAGTGGTTTGTTAGAAGATTTCTCGTTTTAGGCGGCACCTTCTCTCTCTATCTCTCTCTTTTCTATTTTTTTTCCACGCCCTACGTCACTGGTTCTTTATTTAATTTAAATCTATAAACATAAGGCCCTAATACTTTATAGAGCCTATAAATCGGTTTCAATATATAACTGACTTTTAACTGAATGTTTTAATGGACAATTGGTATAGATAGGTCTTTCCTGAAATTGATGGTACCTAAATGCATGCAAAAGTACCTACTCCATCCATGACTTATCACATGGCAAATGGCAATCGCAGAAAGAGCTTGTCTTACGAAATGGTGATGTAGCTGTCCAAAAAGCAACTTATTTCTTATATTCCCTGAACTTTTATGGTCGAGCATAGAGCGTTCGTTATTCCTTTTTTAACTACGAAAAATTTAACTCTTCCTATCCTTTTTTTTTTTTGTGGATGGGAAATCATCGAATGACCCCTCCCGCTCTGGGTGGAGCAGAAGGGAGTGTCAGACTCTTACTGACTAAAACCCACCCGTGTTCCTTCCTTAGCCCTTTGTGTTCCGGGGCAGCGGTAACCCTTTCGGACAATCCCGCTGACCCTTCCTATCCTTTGCCTATCTTTTCCAAATGTCATATCAATTGCGTTTTAAAATAGAATAAAAGCTAGAATGTCGTGAGGAGGGTTTTGAGTATGACGGATATGTGTGGGTTTTGGCTATAGAGTAGGGGAAGATCAAAGAAACGATGGATGGACTGTGTGAAGGATGTTAAGGGCAGAAAGGTGATTACCAAGATGACAACTAATAGAGAAATATGGAAGAAATAAACATGTTGCGCCGACAAGGCAAGAAAATGCTGAAAAGCTAGGCATTGGCCCCGCCCCCGATTCTGTTGTTCACAAACTAAACTTTTAAGTTCAGTGCATCTTTTTCTTTCTATTTCATTAAGAAAAGGACAGAAGATAAATATTAGTTTAGTCCTGTCAAATTAGTCAGCGGTTGACGTAAATTGACGTATTTTTAGTAGCAAATTTTTTTATCACATCTAAACTTGTCTATGGATTATCTAATTTGATAGGACTAAACTAATATTTATCTTCTGTCCTTTTCATAATGAAATAGAAAGAAAAAGATGCACTGAACTTAAATTTAGTTTAGTTTGTGAACAACAGAATCGGGGCCACTGCCAGATGTTTCGTCTGTCGCCTTAACTAACCTAAGTCTAAACTATTTCCAATATTATAACTAACCTCGAAGCAACGGTTCTTGAGTAACCGCCGCCAATCAAATTAGCTCTCCGTGAGCCTCCACTTGACACTTCAATGCGTGCTGTGATAATTGACGCCTAATACACGCCAGTACGGTCGACTGCAAGGCAATGTAGTTCTTGAACTACGAAAATCGCCCAAACTGCTAAGAAATAAAGGCGTTGGCAATGTCAAAATGTTAAGATAGACGTGCGATTTGCTATACCTGCACTTAAATGTGTCTTTTATTGAGCCATTTTTTTTATTAACACCCGTTTTAGGTTATTCTTTGGTATCGGCACGAGGTTTTTTCCAAGTGATAAATTGGAGGTCGAAGGAAGGGTCTGTCCTTCTGAAAACTTTTGAAAAGATTCTGTACGTGCACTTTGCGCTCTTATTGAACAGCTGTTAACGAAACTGAACCGCTGATCGGGGACGCTAAATCGGGTATACTCGGCTCCCGTCGGTCGGTGATGCTGAATCGTGTATACCTCGGGTCTCGTCAGTTGGTGACGCTAAATCGCGTATAGGGATAGGACCCAAGTAGGGTCCAGTCGTAAGTTTCCACTTCTACCATGTGGTCATAGCACACAATGGCCACGATTCTGTTGTTCATAAACTAAACTAAATTTAAGTTCAGTGCATAGTTCATTTTCATAGGTACTACACTCCCTTAAAGAATGTCCCTCGTTTAACCTAACACACTGTATAGTTGAGTCAGACAAAATACTATATACTATACTAAAAAGTCTATAATTTTCCAGTTTATTCAGTTAGAAATTCAAGTTCATTGAAACTTCGAATTCAACTTCGCTAAGAGCACTAACTTTTACTAAAGTGTGAACATATACAGGGTGTTTCGTAGAAGGACCGACAAAATTTTCTAGTATTGTGTCATATTATCTTAATTTCCACACATAACACGGTAGGTAATTGAGATAATAATATGTTTCTTTTTAATCACCCGAAATATCGTCACAACTTTTTGTTTGTGGTTGTAATAGAGCGCAATAATTTTTGGTGTTATCTGCAATGTGATAATTGGTTCTAGAAAATGACTTGGTTGCCTGCTTCCGAAGTCGTATAATTGTGTTAAGGAACGAAAAATTTCAATTTAAAAAAAAATTATTAAAACAATTTTGTGCTAGGAAATGACATCCCCAATCCCTCAGAAAATGATGTCGGTCCTTCTACCAAACTGCCTCACCAGCCCAGCCTTTTCCCAACTATGTTGGAGCAGGCTTCCGGTCTCACCGGATGCAGCTGAATACCAGTATTTTACATGAAGCGACTGCCTATCTGACCTCCACAACCCAGTTACTGGGTACGAGTAATACGATACCCCTTGGTAAGACTGGTTGTCAGACTTTCGGTCTTCTGACGACCCTTAACGACTGCCAAAGATCCATGAATGACAGCCGGGACCAAGGGCTTAGCGTGCTTTCCGAGGCACGGAGCGGTCGTGATTTGTAAAGATGGTCACCCATCCACGGACCAACCGCGGCAAGCGTAGCTTGTGGCCGTGTGGCTGTTGTTTCTTAACCACAAGCCCCTCCTGTCTACCATACACCTTGTATAGTTAATTAGCTAACGGTTTTTAGCAGCAATTTGGTTCTTAACGCGTCGGCTAGCTGACGAGGCCTTGCAGATGTTAAAACAAACTGTTTCCTTAGTCATTCACAAAACGTCATTAATATAAAATGAATCTCTCTGACTGACTGTTATTGTGTTATAACTTTAGAACACTGATCCCACATACGTGAGATATTTTTTATTTAATTTACTTCGGTAAATACATTTTGTCTGAAGGATTATGTAGGTTCGGTTTTGGCGATAAGACCGCCCATTGTGTAACACTCTGTCAATCAGAATCAGAATCATTTTCAAGTTTTCCGTACCTGCAGCAGCCGCCCCAGCACAGCCCACCGTGCTCGGAAGATGAGATGGCGCAAGAGTGTCGACACACGTTGCATCTCACACCAAAACCTACCTTCTAAGGTATTATGGTCACTCCATCTGGTCCCTTACCATCTTCTGGAGTTAAAAAGGGGATGAAAGTTTGTATGGAAATTCATCATTTTTGCCGATGTGAAATTCCATTGGGGATTGCATAAAATGAATGAAATACTATAATTGTAATTGCTTCCAATAACTTCAAAATTCTTCTACCATAGTGTATTAGTGTCGGCCATGCTATAATCGTATAATAGCCAAGAATTCTAAACTGTCAGTCGTGAAGATAATTTATATTCGATTGTCTCAACGTCTTTTGTGTTTGGCACTGTTCTAATGGAGACCATTCCTTTCATATTTTATGTTGACAAGACCGTTATTGCACGAGTGGATTAAATTAGCTACTATCTCGTGGCTAAATCGATCGAAGGTTAAGCTAAACTTGCTGCGGTCGATTCATGGATGGATGAACAATGAGTCAATGACCATACATTATGTCGAGACCCCTCTGTGCCTCGGAAAGTACATCAATCTGTTGGTCCCGGCTGTAATTCATGGATCTTCGACAGTCGTTACGGGTAGTCAGCCCGAAAAATCTGACAACCAGTCTTACCAAGGGGTACCGTATTACTCGTACCCAGTAACTGGGTTATAAAGGTCAGATAGGCAGATGCTTCATGTAAAATACTGGTGCAATATCCGATTAGACTGGTAGCCGACCTCAACATAGGAAAAAGCTAGGTAGATTGATTGATGTTTAGCGATACTTGAATGTAGGAACGTCCAGCGAACGTTCAATATAAGAACGGTGATACGGGTCAAAAGTTGAAAACTTGAAACGTCCAAAAGCGTAGGCTCTTGTGGGAACCTGAATGTTTTGACAAATAATCAAGTAGACCAGGAAAAGGCGGCTACAGTCACAGCCAGCGGGACAGGGCTGGCAAGCTGCATAACTTGAGTGATGGACAATTAAACGGACGGTGTCGAGAAACAGTTGCAAAATTACTTAACGAAAAACGTAATATTACCAAAGGTGTAAGTTGTTGTCATAGAGATTAGGACAAGGGTATATTTTTTATCTGTGGACAATGTTTAGGAGAGACTGAGATCCCTCTTAAAAGTCCTTCAAAAATGGTTGCCACGGAAGACGTTACTGAAAAAGTAGAAAGAAGCCTGAGAAGATAGTTTCACTAATCAAATGATTTATTAAATTAGTAATTTTTTTGGCACCTTCTAAACTGTTGGTCCCGATTGTCATTCGTGGATCTCTGATAGCCGGTACGGGTCGTCCGAAGCACGAACATCTGGCAACCAGTCTTACCAAGGGGTTTCGTATTACCAGTTACTGAGTTGTGGAGGTCTGATAGGCAATCGCTCCATATAAAATACTGATACTTAGCTGCATCCGGTTAGACTGGAAGCCGACCTCAACATATTTGAGAAAAGGCTAGCTAGATGTATGTATTTTTTGGTCGTTATGGTCTTTAAGGTTTATCCCTCAGTCGTCATCAATGACCTTGGCATTTTATAATTGTAGCCAAGTTACTCTCAATGTCGATATCTTCGACAGTATCAACCCTACAGTCCCGTTAGACCAGTAATGAACCCAACAATGAAAGTCAAACAGTAGCTGACAAACACGTCGGCGTGTCGAGCCACTTAGCACCTCCGTACTGAGCCCCATATGTCATCGGCAATAATTTGACGCGAAATGTCAGAGCACACTGAGGTTAGTTTTTGAATGAAGGTGGGAAGAAGTGTACGCATGACTACATATTAAACTATAGCTATGCAATTCCAGTATAAGCTGACCTCTTATTGGACGCAAAGCTTATAGAATGAGAGGTTAGCATAGACTAGAAATGTATATATAGCTTGATGTATAGTCGTGAGTTCTAAGTGCGTTAAAAGAGTTTCGAAGAGTGTCTTCGTTTCGAGTCGAGTGGCGTGCGATTGGAGAGCTCTGTGTCTGGTAGTGGAATATTTTAGTCTGATGATGACTGGCTTTTTAGACTGTCTCAGTCTTCTCGTTCAGTGCAGAGCTGTGTTAGCAGTTAGGCAGTCATCTTTAAGGCCGTCTTGTAGTGCGGTGTATAGGTATGATAACGTTTCCTCAGCATCTCTCTCTCGCAGGCACTGGCCGTCCGTTGTGAGCTCTTGAACTGCTAGATTTTGTGTAAGTATATTTGTTTCATAGAAAAAAATGTGTTCTCACCAAGCCTAAAAAGTAAGAAGGCTTATCTTTTCGTATAACTTATTTATTATTTATTTATATTATATACTTTATTGTACACCAGAAAATACTTAACAAAAAAAAAAAAACAATTATAACTTTTACATGTTTTAACGATATTACCTAATCTCTTCAAGGTACACGTTTTGAATAGCGATTTAGTGTCATCTAAGTTATGATTTTCTTTTATCGAGCCAATTATTTTAATTCACGTTTTTCACACAGCGCTAGACAATATGTTAAATTTTTCTAAAATGTTTTCTTTTTCTTTTTTAAAATATTTTATTTCAGGTTTAAAAAAGTTAAAAAGTAACTACTGCAAGCTCGCCTTAATTACCTTTCTTGGTGACTGGCTAACCCAAATTTTTATGACGTGATGAGCAATTTTCGCTACTATTCTATGCGTCTTGTGAGTGATTTTGTAGTAATATGAAAGTGTATCTTAGTTAGGTTCCAAGTTTCAAGTCCTAAGTTCCAATTCTCAGTTTTGCTAAATTTTGTTAATGCTAATATGTATAAACTGACTCTTAGGAACCAAGTAAATTATTTTCTTTTACATACATCATCATTGGCAGCCTTTTATCAACAACTGTTGAGTATACGCCATTCCCTTATGTGGCATGCTTCCCTGCGGGGTAATTGCGTAACCCACTAACAGTAAGAATAGCCATTGTTACTGCAATCGGTTTCATTTTGACAGTTCAACAATATTCATTGCGTCCTAAAAGTTGTTGAGCAGACAAATGTATGTTTAATAAAAATACAGTTAATTGTCAAGACCAGAGGGGCAATTCTAGTAATTTTAAGAACGTTCACAGTCTGATCTCAGTCTCAATCTGTCAAAAACACCTCTAATTTCCCTACATTTTGACAAGTTTTTGACATTTGTTTGTCGCTGAAATGCACCTGAAATGAGACTGCGACTACATTTTGAACGTTTATAAATTAGGAGAATTGGCCTTCAGATTGGTACGCTATTCGGTTGCAGCGGGTTGCCATACGAATAACACAGTGGCGCCCCGATTATTTTCTGCTCTTTTTTGCCAAGCTTGTTGTTATGTTAACAGTTATTTTATTCTCGTCCCCGGATATCTATAAGAAAAAATATGAATGCAGTATTATTCAGTGTAATCTAGTTTATTTTAAGCCACTAAGTGTACCACGGTACTTCTTTTGGGCAGATTTTGGTGACATCCTTTTTCCAACATTTATGAAGCAATGGATTAGCAATATGCTTAAAAATTATCCAGATTGTGATTTATAAGTGTGTGATACAATTAGAGTGCTTCTGGTCTGTGTGCGTCTCATCTAGGTCTTCCCCGATTTTCTGTACAGACGCCAGCATATCGAGCTACCACAATCTATCAAATTTCATTAATAGATTTTCAACTTTATCGCTAAAGTAAAGGTTCAAAGTTGATTGGGAAAATTTGACAGTTTTGGGTAGCTTGATGTGCTGGCGTCTGTACATATGTAAGGAAAATTTTGTATTACAAAAAACTTATGTTTCAGAGTGCAAGCAGAGTGGAGTGTATGATATTTTAACCACATAAATTAACTATAACCCTTCTTCGTCGCCTGAAGGACACCAAGTATTTTTTTCCTATACCTAAGATGTCCTGAAACGCCTGAAGAAAACTCCGACGCCACACCCACAGTTTAGTAAAAATCCAGTAGGATAACAAGTAAGTTTTTACCAGAAGGTGAATCAACAAAAGAAGAGAAGACAAAAGAAGAGAAGACACAAGAAGAGAAGATGCCTATAATCTGTTAATGAAGAGAGCTATCCGTCGACAGTATTGCCAGTAAACACTGTCATGGAGTTGCTCTCTTTATGAACGGTCGCTGGCTCGACGAGAAGAGAAGAGAAAAGAAGCTTCAGAAGATAAAAAAATGTAGACTGTATTTAGGTACTTTTTTTCAGAAAATGGTTTTCGTTAATTGTAATTTATTTACTTTAAATACGAGGTCAAATTTAATTAGCTAGCGAAATCCGCAAACGAGATTGGTATCGATATATAAACACGAAAAAACAAAAAAGAAGTTAAGAGCCTACACTACCTCAGCTAAAATTCACTCTTTATCTCGCTCGCACGATACTGCTCGCGGACTGAGTGAGAGCGAGACATATTGCGGTGCTAGGCGGCAGGCAGCGCCAATAGTTTAGGTATTTGCTTTTTACGGTGAAAATAATGGTAATTAAAAAAAAGTAAATAACATAAGACCTGCTTTATAGTTAGTTCGGTTAGTATAGAAAGTTTCATGGTCTGATTTGAAGTATTTTTTGAATACCAGCGGTTTATTGTTCGGTTTGGAGGTAACTTTGGAATTTTTTTCTATCGAGAAAATTTTATGATATCGTTTTTTCGTCTAACATAAAACCTAGCATTAATCCTCAACTTTACCATATATTTATTTCAAAATTAATGCTGCAGTATTTTCGACATAACGGAGGATCATGCTAAGCCATTTGAGGTAGTATAGGCCCTTAATTTGATGACTTTTTTTGTGGGGTCATCGACAGCAATTTGTGTAGCCACTTATTATATTACATCATTTTTTTTTTGTGTATACTTCACCGAGTAGAACTATCGTTATCTAAATACGATAAAATAAAAGAAATCAGATTTCCTTAACCCATACTTCAAGTAACAGCTGCAGTCCAAGCGGTCGTTGACCCCGAAAAAAAAACTATTGTATTTTATCGTATTAAGATATCAATACCCATCACGTCTGCAAAGTTTCGCTAGCTAATTTAATTTGACTCTGTATACTTAACTATGTTTGCATTTCAGTACAGCTTTTTGTTGAAATTTTATTAGTTATCTAAGATGTTGTGTATTTATTTAAGTATGTATAAGTATCTACTGAATTTTGTTATTATCTCAGTAGGTTTTTATTTCTGTCTACATTATGATGATTCGTGCTTTATCAAATTCCATAAATCAATTTGATAATCAATATCTTGGAAATGTATAGTACACACCCAAATATCCATTTTGGACTTTAATCCGTTTTGATTGACAGATAGGTACGTAATTAGCATAAAATGAAATGTATACGTATGTACCTATCTTCATTTAAATCATAGTATATTTTCATTTTAATTGATAAGTTCTTATACTCGTACTGTGTTATTAAAATTGTAACTGTAATACATATTGTAGATTGAAAAGCCATCTCAATTTCTTTGAATGTGACTGTGGTCAGCCAGCACAGTTGATGACGTACAGAGGCCGGTACATCAAGCTAACCCAATCTGTCAGATTTCTTTGATAGATTTTCAAACTTATTCCTTTGCAGTATGCAAAGGAATAAGGTTTATATTCAATTGGGAAAATGTGACAGATAGGGGTAGCTTGATGTGCTGGCCTCTGTACATACTTTTTTTTCCTTTTTGGTAACTGAGCCGATGTCGACTATTCTGCCAGCGTCATGTAGTGACAGCAGCACAGCAAGATGAGCCGTCAAACGTAGCACTTTGTGGCAGTTTTTAATCGTTAATGTTAGTAACTGAAAAGACGATACAAGTTTTGTTAGTTTTTTTTTAATAAATAAATACTGACGTACAGAGGCCAGCACATCAAGCTATCCCAATCTGTCAAATTTCTTTGATAGAATTTCAACTTTACCACAAAGGAATAAGGTTCATATTCAATGCTTGATGTGCTGGTCTCTGCACCTACTTGTTGGGGCGCCCGACGATCCAATTCTAGGTCTATAGTGCGGCCACTGAGAGAATGCGTTGTCACCTCTCAGCGCGACAGTTGTTGCTAATAAAGATCAAATTCGCAAAACGTATTCGTTTGAATGAAACTGATAAGTGTCAAGAACGCATTCGCTCGACGGCCGAACTATAAATTAAGTTCTACTGCCCCGTTCATTGGTCTCGTGGTCGTAAAAGCGACTGCTGAGCGTGGGGTCCTGGGTTCGATTCCCGGGTCAAGTAAAGTGTTATTGAGTTTATCCATTAGGATATTTCTTAGCAACAGCCCGGAGTTTGGAAGTTGGTGGTGTGATAACCCCGTGCCTCGGAAAGCACGTTAAGCCGCCTGATCTCTCTGCGGTCGTGTAGGATTGCCGTCCCATCGGACTATGAGAGTGAGGGAAGAGGGAGTGCACCTGTGTCTGTGCGCACACTTGTGCAGTATAATATCTCCTGCGTACCTGAATAATCTCCGTTGAGATTGGCCACCGTGACCGAAATCTGTTAGGGGGGTTATTATTAACTTGAAGAAGTGATGTAATTTGTATCAGGTAAGTACCTACTGTTATTTTCAGAATATATTGATAGGAACTCAAACCGTTCAATTTTAATTAAATTTGTATTTTTTTATTTAAGTACCATCAACGTCACTCCGAGAAAGCCATTCAGGCACCAAAAGAGTCTTCTAGCTCTATATTTTCCGAGCACCTAGCAACAGCAGAAGCTATCTAAAAAAGTAGGCCACGGCAATCACGAATTTCGCCTGTCAAGATATTTTTTTAAAGTAGGTACGCACGGCTACACATCAAGCTTACATAACCAGTATAAGCTGACTTATGATTGTACGAAAAACCTATACAATGCGAGGTCAGCTAAAACTGGTAATGCATAGCTTGATGTGTAGCTGTGTGTACCTAGATAGTTACTTCATCTTGCAGCAATACCTACTATGTATACAGTGTAATTTTATCTATATCTGTACTAATATTATAACGAAGTAAAATTTGTTTGTATGTAGGGGGTAATCTTTGGAACTGCCAGTGGGATTTGATTTGATTTTTTTTCATTTGATAACCCAATCATTGAGGAAGGCAATATGCTATTTAACATCACGCTGCGACCTTTAGGAGCAAAAAGAAAATTAGTCAGAAAGAACGGTCAGCGAAAACGAAATAATTAATAGCGCGGGCAGCCGATAGGCCCGGATTCCACCAAAGCGGAGATGTGCGGAGCGGAACGGAGACGTGCATGAATCGTCCAATCACAAACGAGACGAGTGACGCGATGAGTACTTATTTCAACCATTGTGATTGGTCGATTCCTGCACGTCTCCGCTCCGCTCCGCTCCGCTCCGCTCCGCACATCTCCGCTTTGGTGGAGTCCGGGCCATAGGATGAGACGCGGTGCGGTGGCCCGGTGGCAGATATTTCACGCGGCTAAAGTCGCGGGCAGAAGCTAGTATCTAAATATAATTAACTCAGTTACTAAATACTTATTTAAACACTGATAATGTCAGTCTTGTGTTGTCACTGTAATGTCAGTCTCCTATCTTTATGGTACTGACGTCTCTCAGTTGAAATTATTAAATCTCTGTTTAAACAATCTCATTTGAAAAGTCAACAGAAGTTTGGTACATATGGCGCGAAAAACATCTTTGTAGTACCTACGCAATAATTTAACTTTACGCCTATAATCTATGAAGGGGTACGCAGTATTTTGTTAACCGACGAAAATTTTTTCTACGCTCGAATCATGTGCTTAATTTCATGGTTGTTTTGTCCCTGCCACCGTTTAGCTTTCATTTAGCTATAAGCTATAGATAAATATTGTACCGTATATGTGATGAAATCATGTTCTTTTTGTGGTTCCGTACCTCAAAAGGAAAAACGGAACCCTTATATGGTCACTTTCTTGTCCATCTGTCTGTCCCTCGGTCAAGGCCTTTTTCTCAGGAACGCATGGAGTTATCAAGTTAAAATTAATATCAAATACTCAGGGTTGCAATCCCTTATAGCAGTGAAAAAATCAAACTTCTAAGTCAACGCAATCAAAAGATACGGGCGTTTATGTTCCGGAATCAAAGGGTGCTTCCCGTTGACCTTGAATCATGAATGAAAAGGCAAGAAACAATTTTATGTAGCACAAGTAGCTAAAGGAAAAAATCTGAAAACCGTAAATTTATAGTTACATTACAAAAAAACCCGTGATAAAATATTTACATACTTAGGTACCTATTTTGTGTGCGAGTCCGATTCGCACTTGACCGTTTTTTGTTATATAAGGTGCAATTTAAGTGGTATTGGACCTGAAAAGGGGTCATCATCATTCCTTATGGAGAACTTTTGTTATGGAAGCAACTCCGAAATCTCGAAAAAAATCGGTTGCTCTATATATTTTGTGTTCGCATTTAAGACTGTGCCGACCCTACAGTGGCGCCCTCATCGTTTGTTTGGTTATTTCATACAATTTAGAATGAAAATGCAGAAAACAAGCACGTTAAGTTGTGCTTCACAAGATTATACGTTAATATTATTAGAAGCGGTAGTTTTATATTGTTTAGTTTTATCATAATCCTTAAAACGGAATATAGTGGCCACTTTTATCCGTTTTAAGGATTATAATGAAACTAAACAATATAAAACTACCTTTTATAATAATATTAACGTATAATCTTGTGAAGCACAACTTAACGTGCTTATTTTCTGCATTTTCATTCTAAATTGTATGAAATAACCAAACAAACGATGAGGGCGCCACTGTAGGGTCGGCACAGTCTTAACTCGACAAAATGTAGGAGCCAGTTGGGTTTTTTTATTTCATTTGAATCAATTTTTTATAACTGAATAGACAGCCGTGCTGCTAGGGAGTTTCTTGCGCCACATCAGAGGGGCAATTCTCGTAATTTTTAAGAACGTTCACAGTCTGATCTCAGTCACAATCTGTCAAAAATATTTCAAATTTCCCTACATTTTGACAAGTTTTTGACATTTGTTTGTCGCCGAGATGAGACTGCGACTAGATTTTGAACGTTTTAAATTACGAGAAATTGGCCTACTGCTTTCCAGCTAAATTACTAAAAGTAAATGGTAAGTATTAGACCAAAAATCAAAATTAATAGTCATTTATTCAAACTAGGCTGAGAATTAGTACCTACTTTTCGAACGTTCAAATTACCTAAGACACTCCCCAAAAACGCCCGCCCTTCAACCCTTTCCTAGTGATGAAGGGCGGGGCGTTTGTTTGTTGTTAGCGGACGTTGATTTTTAGCCTTTGGTCCTACACCGTTTGAATTATTTTTTGTAGTTAAGACATTAAAAACGAACAGCAAAATTCGTCAACATTCTACCCAAAAATACTTAACCTAAATATATAATTCGCTTCCATAAAAATGATCCTATATCAAACAGAGTCTTCTCGAGTATTGCACACTGTGTGCCCAGAACATTCTTGTGTTATCAAAGATAAGTGCAAGATAAGGCGATTAAATATATCTAGGTACCTATAATATCTAGTCACCTGTTTTGAGTGGTTTTGGAAATGAGGTCGGATTGTCAAGAAATTTGTTTACAGTGAATAGCTAGGTTACTTCTAGAAGGACCAGTGGCTAAATAATAACAGCCGCACAGGTCGATCAATCGAAAATTTTGTGTGCATATTCAGTAGGTCTGAGAATCGGCTACTATCTATTTTTTTTTAAAGTGAAACTTTTATTACATCGTCTCAAACTTTTTCGTCTGTGTGTTGCATGTCGCGTGACGGTCGGCCGCGGAGTAGGGATAAAGTTTCACTCAATTGCAAATTGCAAAAAACGTAAGATCGCGGTCTACCACTCACCTAAGTTAACTATCCCGGTGATCTTTTTACAGAATAGCACCGCTGCACGCTGTACCTACTCTCCTTGAAGTAATTTTTACAGTCGAGAGAAAAGCGTTCCTGAAACCTATTAATGCGACAATTCTAGTAGTAGCTTATAAAGATCAAATTAGCAAAACACGTTACATTCGTTTGTATGAAACTGACAGTGTGAAGAATGCATTCTCTCGTAGTCGGCGACTGCACCATACAAACTTCGTGGAGACCGTTTCAACACGACTGTACAATTTCTGCCGTAAAGCGAATTTGCCGTAAAGCGAATCTGTCGTAAATCGAATCTATCGTAGAGCGAATCTTTCCTAAAGCGAACAAGGGAATTTATGATACAATTAAAGTGGTAATTTATGTAGTGTTTAAGGTGTATCTACTATATTAGGGCTACGCCACACTTGACGGAAATTCCGTCGCGGATCTTCCGCGTAGGGGCACCAATACATGTTATTGCATATAAATGACTAATGATGGGCACACTACGTGGAAGATCGGTCGCTCCATCGCGGACCGCTCGCCCTCTGCGTCTGTTCCGTCCTCCGCGCACCGACCGATTCTTCGTCGGAATTTCCGTCAAGTGTGGCGTCAAACGATCAAACAACTCGGCCTATAGCAGTACACTGCAGGACTCTCCCAAACTGCACCACAACACAGCAGGCATGCCTTCCACATCCAGTCTGTGCCAACCAACTCTTCAGTGATCGGTCTAACTGGAGAATTGTCCACCCGCGCCATGATACCGTGTTCGTCGATCCGTGGTCTCTAGTTGTCCGCTATATTATTATTTCATACTTTACAAATAATATTTTTGGTATTTTTGTCACTAAATAAATATGGTACCTAAGCAGAGTTATTTTCTATGTTAAGTAACCCAGTTAGGTATTGATAGTCTATTATAAAATTGATATGGTATCAGGAATTATCAGAAATAATTTTGATAATGTATGTGCTTCCTTTTAATAGTAGGTACCGCCAGTATGAGTTCGGTATTTTGAAAATAAACTTGTAAGAAAGAAAAAACCGGTCAAATGCGAGTCGGACTAGTGCACCAAAGGTTCCGTACAAATTTGTAGGTATGTAACTAAAAATTTACGGTTTTTAGATTTTTTCCTTTACTTGTGAATCATGACATTGCTTCCTGCCAAATTTCATGATTCTAGGTCAACGGGAAGTACGCTATAGGTTTTGATTCCCTTGCGAGTGTCAAAATATGCGGTATAAACGGAACATAAACGCCCGTATCTTTTGATTGCGTTGACTTAGAAGTTTGATTTTTTCACTACTTCAAGTGATTGCAGCACTGCGTATTTGATATTAATTTAAACTTGATAACTCCACGCGTTTCTGAGAAAAAGGGTCATGACAGACAGACAGTCAGACGGACAACGAAGTGATCTTATAAGGGTTCCGTTTTTCCTTTTAGGGTACGGAACCCTAAAAAAGAAAGATGTTTTCCTTCATCGTTTTGAGAGCAGTAGTGATGAAATAATTTACACAAACTAAAGTAGGTGCCTTTTTTTTTGAGGATGGGAAATCATCAAATGACCGCCCCGCTCTGGGTGGAGCAGGAGGGAGTGTCAGACTCTTACTGACTAAAAGTCACCCGTGTTCCTTCCTTAGCCCTTTATGTTCCGGGGCAGCGGTAACCCTTTCGGACAATCCCGCTGCCCAAAGTAGGTGCCTGAGTTCGAAAGTTCGAATTTACAACCTACAAATCGTAAGTTGGAGCCATTACAACTAATAAATCTATACAAATAAATAAAATTGAAGTGTCTGTTTGTAAAGTAAAAAGCTCATATCAAATTATAGCAGTATTTAGAACAAAAAAAAAATTTAAAGTTGTTGTCTGTCTGCCTGTTTGTCCAGTGGGGTAATTGCGGAACACACTATCAGTAGCAATGGGTTCCATTTTGACAGTTCAACAACATTCATTGCGTTATTTACGTTGTTGAGCAGACACACTTTTCGAACATATGGAGCAATGGATTAGCAATATTCTTCAAAATGATTCGGATTGAGATTGATAATGTATTACGTAATTAGGGTCTAATCTGCAAAACGAATGAACCCATTTTGATGGAAATTGGTATCGGGATACCTTGAACTCTGGGAAAGGACATACGCTTTATTGATATAGCGGAGCACCCGGGTGGAAGCTAGAAGCTAGTGTACCTACTTATAAAATTTAAGTCGAGTGACTGACTGCCTCGTTGGTAGTGGTAGAAAACAAGTGCGTATACTGAGCATAGAATTATATACCTAATGCGACTGCTGAGCTTGGGTTCTGGGTTCGATTCCCGAGTGAAATGTTATCAGGTACCTATCTATATAATTCAAGGCACGCTGGTGCGCCCTTACTAGTTCTTAAGCGGTTCCTTCAAATAGTGACACTATCTGTAAAGAAAGAAACATTATAATAATGTTTAGGACACAGTTCGTGAAACACAAAATACAAACAACAAAATAAATAAGTGAAAATAATGTACAGTCCTTCTAGGACTGCTCAAGTTTTAAAATATTATACTGCTATACCTACTATTGAATTTGTTAAGACTATCTAAAGAGACCCTGATGTAGAACGCCTTCAGGCTAGATGGTGCGACGTTCAGCAGGCAGGACGAATGGTAGCTGGATGAGAGTTGCCGAGAATCGCGTTGAATGGCGTGCAATAGGAGAGGCCTATGTACAGCAGTGGACTGCTATAGGCTGATAATGATCCTATATAATAATACATTAAAAAATTGAACAACTAAGTGGTAAAAATTATTGAAGCTTACTCAAAAACTACCCCAGCAAAGTCAATGAAATTTATATGGGACCACCCCTGAGGCATACCCTATCCATTAGAAAAATAATTTTTGAAATAGCGTAACAAACTATACAAAAAAAAAAAATTAAAAAAAACACGGTTGAATTGAGAACCTCCTCCTTTTTGAAGTCGATTAAAAAAGGGCATAGCTTGACGCGGATTCATGGGATGAAACACGTCACTGTGGGTGGTACATGACATCATCTACTGTCTACCCCATCGGGGCATACGACTATAATTCTAAGAACCTCCTTGTAAACAGGACAGATAGCTTAAACATTACCTTCTTTTTACAATCAGAAGGCTAATTCCCGTAATTAAAAACATTCACTCATGTCAGAGACAATCAATGTCAAAAACTTGTCAAAATTTAGGGAAACTGAAGGTATTTTTGACAGATTAGGACTGAGATATGACTGTGAACGTTCATAAAATTAACACCTCCACCACATTAATTGTCGGGGATTAATTATGAGAATTGCCCCTCAGGTAAAAGTAAGAGAGCAAAGACTATAAGAAAACGAAAATGATACAAAAACACCTCTGTTTCCCCCAAACAGGACGTTAATCGCAATGATACCGAACCCTTATCAACATCGTCATTACTTAAGTACTTCCTTTGATTCAACTGATTGATAATCTTGCCGATAATTACAATAATAATATCGTTTCAGATAACGCTTCGCCACATACAAATATCAGTCTATTATAAAGTACTCTGTGCATACAAATCAGTGCCATGTTTGCCGACATACAAAATGGCTGACATAAAGATATTCTTTTGTCTTTTCGTGTTGTCTTTGTTTAGCTGTGTGATTGTGCTTGTGGTAGCAGACAACGATATTTTGTGTCAACAAGGATTTTGTAGAGTAAGTGCCTACACTACTTACTTATGTAGATAAGTATTTCAACTAAATCTTCAAACGGCTGGTTGACATTTCCTGTGACCCAAGGGCTGGCTTTTACCTTGGCCAGAGGCTATACAGCTTTACTATACAACGTGGAAATGCCGCCAGTCTCTTGGGTAGATTACCTATCGACAGCGATGTGGAGGAATTTTGCCATTGACGCCATTGGTTTAGTTAACCCTTTGACCGCCACGGTCGTATATAGACGACAAATGAAAACGAGCCCAAAACGCCACTGTCGGCTAATGCCGACAAGGAAACACCATATTTTAAGTATAAACACAGAAAACTGAATTTAGTTTATTTATTTTGTACTTAAAACATGGCGTTTTCTTGTCGGCATTAGCCGGTGGTGGCGTTTTGGGCACGTTTTCATTTGTCGTCTATACACGACCGTGGCGGACAAAAGGTTAAGTTATGTTATTATACAAGATGGGTAAAAAATCGTGGATCAAACGAAACAAAACGATAGTTGGGGTTATTTGCAGTAAAAAAATTTTTTTTTTTTTTTAAGTCTCCTCATTACAAAAGTGCTTTTATGATAGTGGGTACCATGATTTATCAGTATTGGCACTTTTTTCAATATCTTTCAAGAGTCACGAAAAATTATTTGTAACTTTAGAACCTTACTGTAAACAGTCAAATTGTCATAACTTTTAAAGAGATCAATGAGATCAATTTTACTGCAAATAACCCCAACTATGGCCCTGTTTCGTTTGATCCACGATTTTTTGCCCACCCTGTATTTTGATTATAATAGTTTGTTAGTTCATTTAGGTTAAAAGTATCTAGTTTAAATACTTTTATCCTCCTGCTTAAGTTTTTAAAGATTCAACCATCAATCAATCTATGAATTGTTAAATTAGCAGAGTGAATACTTATACGGATTCCGCTGAAATGAGCTGTCAAATCTATTTAATGTAGATACAAATTAGAAATTTGTATACTGATGAATCAGACACTTATACAGGATGGGCAAAAAATCGTGGATCAAACGAAACAGGGACCCAGCTGGGGTTATTTGCGCTAAAAAATTTCTTTGTGGCAGTGCCCTACCGGATCTCCTTAAAAGTTATGACAATTTGAATGTTTACAGTAAGGTACTAAAGTTACAAATAATTTTTCGTGAGACTTAAAAGATATTGAAAAAAAGTGCCAATACTAATAGGAAATCATGGTACCTACCCACTATCATAAAAGCACTTTTGTAGTTATTATGCTTTTTTTAAACATTTTTTTTTACTGCAAATAATCTCAGCTATCGTTATGTTTCGTTTGATCTACGATTTTTACCCAACCTGTATAAATGTGCTGTAATTTGAAATTTACTGTAATTTGAAATAATTATATAAGTAAGTATAGTAATTTTTTCATAACGAAATAGATACGTATATCAGAAGCGCGACTGCTGAGTATGGTGGTATTGGTGGGGTGGTCCTTATTTCGATTCCCAGGTAAGAAGGAAGGTGTTATTTGGTCGTCACTGTCGTCAGGAACTCAGGAATTTCTCGGTAGCGTCCCGAAGCCTAGATTTATGCCTTGTTGTAATAGGCTCATGCAGTCCATTAAAACTTATGTTGACGAAATGTTTAATCGTTTTCCCCATTTAGACTTCGCAAGTTTCTTGTCTTCGGCGTACAATAAACTTGAAGCAACAAATGACTTGTATCGTCTGAATACTTTATACATGTTTACATTTACACTAGTATACTTTTATCTGTACAAGGATGTTTAGGCGCGTGGCCAAAATCGGAACTAATGCCGCCATCTTGGTTTTAATGTTCCGTACCTCTCATTGTCCGTCTGTCTGTCAAAGACCCTTTTTTCAGGAAGGCGTTTAGTTATCAAGTTAAAATTAATATCAAATACTCGGGCTGCAATTCGTTGAAGCAGTGAAAAAAATCAAACTTCTAAGTCAACACAATCAAAAGATACGGGCGTTTATTATGTTCCGTTAATGCCGAATATTTTGACACTCGCGAGGGAATCAAAACCTATAGGGTACTTCCCGTTGACCTAGAATCATGAAATTTGACAAGAAGCAATGTTATGCAGCACAAGTAAAGGAAACATCCGAAAACCGTAAAGTATTTACATACGTAGACGTACGGAACCCTCGGTGCGCGAGTCCGACTCGCATTTGACCGGTTTTTTCAATACATTTCACATAACATTTGCCACCAACAGCGTTTACCAACAGCGCCCTGTCCGCAAAGAGATCTTCGTTGCAGTGTACTTAGTGAATTCCAAGGTTTAGATGGGCTGTCCAAAGTACGGTTTGAGTTTGTGCGGCCCGCGACATACTTATTAGGTTTTTTGTTAATCGATGTTTTTGGCTACTATGGTATGGCTATTATGGAAGTGCATTGGCTTAGATGGTTTGTAGAAATTCATGGGATTCCCGTCCCCAGGATTTTTTTAGCGCAGCCTAAGCATCAATGCACTTCCATTAACATTTATTTTTCTTGAAAAAGTTAAGGGCATTTTCTGCAGCCCTCCAGGCTCCAATATATTTAGAAATTTATATGGGCCCGGGTTCGTGTCTGGTTTGGGCCTTGCGGGGTAATTGCGTAACACATTATTAGTAGCAATGGGTTGCATTTTGACAGATCAACAACGTTCATTGCGTGTTTTACATTGTTGAGTAGACACAATTGTCGAACATATGAAGCAATGGGTTAGCAATATGCTTCAAATTGACATCGATAATGAGTTTAGCAATTTGGGTGCTGGTTTAGATGGTGCAACTTATTATATTGCTAGCTTCAACTAACTTCAACTTTCTGACTGGCCGACCCTTTGACAATTCAAAAGTGCCTGCAGTGCTATTCCGTAAAAATCTCACCGTGAAAACTAAGGTCATTCCAGCTGATGTTAGGAATTGCCCCTATTGATAGCTCACTTCACTTAAGTTATCAAGGTGAGATTTTTACAGAATCGATCCGCAATAAGTAATTGGTTTACGTGTTGGAAATAAATGCTCTGAGTTTGAGTTATTGTCGCTTTTTTTTTTTTTTTTGTGGATGGGAAATCATCCAATGACCCCTCCCGCTCTGGGTGGAGCAGAAGGGAGTGTCAGACTCTTACTGACTAAAACCCACCCGTGTTCCTTCCTTAGCCCTTTGTGTTCCGGGGTAGCGGTAACCCTTTCGGACAATCCCGCTGCCCCGGCAGAGTTATTGTCGCTTCAAATCATGATATTGCAGTAGGCAATTGATTCGCACCTTGTAAATTAGGCTTTATTTTAACGAAAGCACCAAAACGAATTCCAGCAGGTTATCATAAAACTTCTTTCCCCAGACGTATCGCTTCGATGAGGGGTGCGCAGAAGCTGCCATCCACTGCAGCATCAACAATGCCACACATAGGGGGCTCAGACTAGCCTCCCCTACCCTATGCAACTGCTGTGATTACTGCTTGCCGTTCTATGGTAAGGGATTAAGTCTAGGTGGAGACGAAAGGAATGATAGTACACATTGGCCCCGATTCTGTTGTTCACAAACTAAACTAAATTTAAGTTCAGTGCATCTTTTTCTTTCTATTTAATTATGAAAAGGACAGAAGATAAATATTAGTTTAGTCTTGTCAAATTAGTCAGCGCCTGACGTATTTTTAGTAGCCAATTTTTTAACCACGTCTAAATTAGTTCAAAATCTAGTCGCAATCTCATCTCAGGAACAATCTTTGTAAAAAACTTATCAGAAATGAAGGAAAATTAGGTAGAGGTATTTTTGACAGATTGAGACTGAGATCAGACTGTGAAAGTTCTATAAAATTAGGAGAATTTTATTGTCCTTCATAAGTAGTCATGCAGATTTTTTTAAAACAGACAGGAGATGAAGAGGTTGCTGATTTTAATGCAATAGATATCTATTAGTTTTATGCAGACAATGATAATGTTTGATCAAATGAAATGAGATGAATGGAAAAACAAAGATCGATTAACACTTATGAAAGACAACCCAGAGTCACACAAAAATGATGATCCTGACTTTTGCAAAAGCTAAAAGCAGTATCTAGTATTTGCAGGGCCTAGGACCCCAAGCCCAACAATATTTAGCAGTGGTTATTGCAAAAAGAGAATACGGCTAGGTTGATGAGACGATTTATGTGCCAAGTACGATCCTGTAAAAGGATTAATGGAGAGCATTGGTGGCCCACTGGTAACTGCTGTGACTTACGAGTTGTAGGTCGTAAGGGCGTACCCTGACTAGATTATTTCATCAGCGCTCTCAAAAGGGTGAAGGAAATCATCGTGAGGATACGGGCATGCCCTAGAACCAAAAATTCGAACACATGTGACTACCAACACGCACTGGGCCCGCTTGGTGGATTACAGCTTACTCCTACTCACAGATAGAAAATGATTGATCTTTAGACAGTTCTGGGGACTGCTATTTGCAAATCAACCAATGTTTAAATACTACATTACTTCTACCCCTTTTCTTTATGGCGGCTCTGAAGGGCGCTAATCACTGCGCAGTAGCGCAGGCGCTAATCACTACCTGTCACCTCCGCTGACACGTTTTTTAACACCTTACATATTAGAATCCATTCAATGAACCATGCTGGGTGCATATTTCAGGGGAAGGCGAACACTGCACCACCGGAGGACCTGGTATGGGCACCACAGTGGGGCGCTGTGGTGACGGACTCAACTGCACCACCGAGGATGGATGGAGCAGTTGCACTAGAAGTATGTTGTTACTATCTGTCTTTGTTCAAAGCTGTTACCAGATAGATTTAAAGTAGAGTTTAAGCCGAGCGGAGCGATAAAATCGATCAACAGTTGCCATTTGTTTCTGACACATGAATAATTAATAACATATCCTTTCCTATACTCTAGTGAAATCAAAGTGCCACACTGCCCAAGACGAGTACGATGCAAGAGAGCAGAGAGGACTGATTGGAGTACTGGAACATAGGCCACACTGTGATGGCAAAGGGAAGTATGCAGCTTATGAGTGTATTCCCGCACACACGTGAGTAATTTAAACTGAATGGTGTTATACATGCGGCAATCCGGCAGAGAACCAAAGCCGTCGACATAGCTCACAGAATAAGCATCATGAAGTGGCAATGGGCCTGGCATCGGGATTGTCTGAAAGGGTTACCGCTACCCCGGAGCATAAAGGGCTAAGGAAAGAACACGGGTGGGTTTTAGTCAGTAAGAGTCTGACACTCCCTTCCGCTCCACCCAGAGCGGGAGGGGTCATTTGATGATTTCCCATTCCTACTCAAAAAAAAAAAAGTGGCAATGGGCCGGCCATATTAATCGTAGAACTGATGACCGTTAGGGTAGTACACGTGTTCTTGAGTGGAGACCGCGAATAGGCAAACGTAAGGTAGGACGCCCTCAGGCTAGGTGGAGCGACGATTTTCGCAGGGTAGCAACTGGATGAGCTTTGCTGAGTATCGAGCTGAATGGTGTGCAATTGGAGAGGCCTATGTCCAGCAGTGGACTGCTGATGATCGTGTGATTGTGATCAGCCAGTCGAAGACCAAAAAGCTCGAAAGGCTATTTGTAAAAAAGATTGTTTTCTATTTTTTCAGATGTTTTTGTCAGTCAGAGGAAGGCGAGAGAATTTTCGGCGAGGTCCGAAACCTTGGAGATATTACCAAGCGGAACATGCGATGTGGTCAGTATTAACCACCTTAGTTATGAAGAAGAAAGATACCTGTACTGGTTTTAAGTGTCGCATGTCGGGGGTGCGGCGAATGTACAAGTATCTCCCGGGCCCCCGACCTAGAAGAAAAAGTGGGGTTTTAGTCGGTAGGAGTCCAACATAACCCGATCTTCCCAGACGGAAGGCATCCATAAGGATATCCCCACGGAAAAAAAGGATACACATGAGCGACACGCGTTGACAGCTGTCGCGAAGAACATGCCGCGCGTGTATTTGAGCATCGTACTCAAATACACGAGCAACACGTTGTCGGAGGCGGCCGTCTCGACGCGTAACGTGTCGCCCGTGTGTAAGGTAAACGCAGGTATTAACGACCCCCTTAAGGCAATTTTAAAATCAACCATATTTTTTTAGGATACTGGTTCCTCTAAAGATTATTAGTTTCATTTTATATGCTAGTGTTATGTATAAAAAATGTATTTACTGAATCAAATACATTTAAATAAAGGATTATCTTGTAAAAAATAATTTACAATGTGACTTAGTCGATTGTTGCAATTACCGACCCATAAAAACGGCTGTGAAGCTATTAACGATTTTTATGCAGCTATTCCCGATCGTGTATGAGAGGAGGCCTTTTTCCAGCAATGGAATGTATATAAGCTGATGATGATGATTACCGATCTTAATATAACAAAACAAAATAAAAATGCAAATACTTATTCGTATTTTTTTATTATAGTTATTTTTAATAAAACAAATTAGTACTTCTTAGTAATACCTATGAATAAAATAATTATAAACTTTTAAATTAATCAACATAATACTATTAATACATATATGTATATTTTAATTTAAGAATTTCAAACTCAAGGATATTTCCTTATGCTATTGAGATCATAATCATTTTTTGAAAATTATAATATTTAATCATCACAGTCATTGGTTCAGCGAGTTGTGTTTTACTGTATACTTTTCGCCGCTTTTGTGGCTCCATACTTCTGGAAAAAAATATAATTGTATGTATGGTTTATGTTGCTTTAGCCAAGAAGTAGCATTTATTAACAGGTACCTATTATGTCATAAAAGTAGGTGAGAAACTAAATAATCTATATACGAACAGTTATAGCTTCTTATAGTTGCTATTGCCGACCCTCATGGGTCGGTAATAAAGTATGTAAGTATAAACATAAATTGTATTACCAACTCATAAAAAAATGATTATTGTAATTCAATTGACCTTCGGACTATAAAATAGATTATAATTGATTAATGTCACAAAAATATGAACAAAAGCACACTGTTTTAAACACAAAAACAATGATTTATTACTGTAACTATTCAATATCGATCCCGAAAAATATCTTAACTTTGGTTAAATTGACAACGCTAAAAAGTAAAAACTAGACAAAAAAGTTTAGTCGCTAATAGATTTTTATAAAGACTGATAGTTAGATTTAAACTGGTCCATAAAAATACTTGTGCTAGTGTGTTAAAATAACATAAAAGAAAAATAAAACGAAAAGTTACGTTGCTGCCATTGCCGACTTATGGGTCGTTGATAGCTGCCACGACTAAAACTGATGAAGCTAACACCATCCCATTTTAATTTAAAGTTTTATCGTTTTAAATTACTTTTTATTAGTAAAATGTCGTAAGAAATCAGGAGTTGACACTTAAATGAATTCATTTGGTAATATAAGATAAAGTATAGACGTCATTTATTTGTATAAATGTCTTAAATAGAAAAGTCACGTACTTACTTGAAGGAACAAGGGAACAGTACGACACGTCCTGCGTCCACGCTGCTCCGCAGTAATTAACGTATTTTATCTCTTTTTTGGACAGCTACTCACACTAACGTAAAAGTGTACGATGCTCAAGGAATAAACGCGTGTGTAACTTTGCCTACCTATAGCTAGAATAGTTCTGGAAACGTAAAGATTTCGAATTACTTTTATAGGTCGGTAATAACTACAGATTTTCAATGGGTCGTTGATAGCTGCGTTTACCTTAGGTATGCACACTAACTTTATTAATAAAGGGGTAGGCCTGCATCACTCGTCCAAAAACTTTTTAGATTTGTTTTAATTTTGAACCTCCCATTTCCAGGATGCTCCCGCTTCCACGAGCGCATAAAGAAGTCAATAAGCCCTGGTGTACCTTACCCCGTGGTCGGTCCTCGCTGCACCTCGGACGGTAACTTCCATCCAATTCAGTGCATCGCCAATAAATGCTACTGCGTCGATATCTTGTCCGGAGTCGTTAACAACAGGATCGACCCTATTGATCTAGAGAGGCAACCTATTACGAATTTGGCTTGCTGTGAGTATTCTGCTCATTTATCATCTGCCTAACCTTTTGCCAAGTATATCAGGATCAGCTTCGTTTTAACCGGATGTAGCTTCAGCTTATGGAATAGTGCAAGTTTCATCAAAATCGGTTCTGTAGTTTTCAAGACAATTATGAACTAATAGCTAAGACGTGTATACAATGTATGTTTGGCGGCCTGACTTATTGATACGAGCTACGGGTGTGGTGTGAAAGGGAAATGAATAATTTTTTCAACAAAATTATTAACTACTTATTTCAATTTTTAATTAAAACTAAAAATTACGAAATAAAGTAATAATAATAATTATTTATTTCAGATTTCTTACATCCATATTTGTTAGTACACTTGCAAGCTTACAAACTAGTGTTAGTAATAAATAATAGTATTAATTGATTGAGCTATAATACGAGTAATAACAATTTAATTAAATAATATATAATAATAATAAAAAAAATGGAATCCGAAAAGAAATTAACTCAAAAATTATGGAATAATATTTTTATACACACGAAATTTTTTTTAAGATCCGTGTCAACTGTCGGTAGTTTTCTTAGGTGGCTCCTGGCACCGACCTCAATAAAAATTTCGTGTACCTACATGTATATATACAGGGTGTCCCAGAAGTCGACGTCAAGCCGGAATCGGGTACCTAATAGGTCAAGTCGATTTATTACTGCATGTAAAAATTGTTAGTTGTACAGACGCCACGACATCATGCTACTACAATCTATCTATATATATAAAAGGAGAAACTGACTGACTGACTGACTGACATACCAACGCACAGCCTAAACTGCAAGGACTAGGAACGTGAAATTTTGCATACTGCTTCCTTTTATTACGTAGGGGAGCAATAAGAAGGGGTTTTTCGAAATTCGACCTTTAAGGGGGTGAAAAGGGGGAATTTCGTTTGTATGAAAAATCTTATTGCATGAGTTAATAAATTTGAAATTTAGCACGAATACACGCAGACGAAGTCGCGGGCGTAGTACTAGTCTGTCAAATTTCTTTAAATGTTTTCAACTTTATCGGTGAAGCTTAAGGTTCAAAGTTGATTGGGAAAATTTGACAGTTTCGGGTAGCTTGATGTGCTGGCGTGTGTACGTTCTATCTTATAATCGACTTATGTTATATTCACGGAACGATCGGTGTAAGAGTCAATAACTGGCGATCATACCTACCTATGCTATTTATTAAATGCCATCAGTACATATAATATCTTTTGTACCTTCCCATTTTATGCAAATAAACGATTTTGATTTGATATTCAATCATTCCCAGATGACGAAGATGCAGACCTATATAAACAGTACTCCGAAGGTGAGCGTCCCTACAAATTCACGACTCCTTGCCTAGAAGACCTACAGGAGAAGGTAGATCTGATCCGGAGGAGTGAAGATGAGGGGTACAACATAGATTACTTCAACGGTTTCACGGAGTGCCTGCCCGATGGAACTTTTGGAAGGATAAGAGTTACTAGCGATGGCACGTATGTCAAATTACCTTTGTTTCTGTAGAGGCAAAAGTGCCTTGTTGATTTAGGAACTCTGTGGGGCCTACCACCACCTCTTATAGCAGTATTATTTTAATCTTACTTCAGTGTGGGAAAGAGATGGAGCTGCATGTCCTGTATTGCTCCGTCTCTTTCCCACACTGAAGTAAGATTAAGATAATACTGCTATAAGAGTGGTGGTAGGCCCCCTGTTGTAAGCGCGACAGCAATGCATTGTGTCTTGGGTTCGATTCCTAGGTCGGCCAAAAAGTTATTGGGTTTTTAAATCAATCATAGGCATGTCTATTACATACATAAGCAGCCTCTAACGTTCCCACTGCTAGGACAAAGGCGTCTTCTCGGTGAGAGGAAGCGGGTCATAATCCACCACGCGGGCCCAGTGCGGGTTGGTAGATGTGTGTAAACTGACATAATTTTCGGGTTTTGGACTTGTGAACAGCGTTTAGAGGACTCCTAAGATAACATTGATTGATGTCTTATTCGGTACCTACGGAAGCGTATACTTAGAAATTTTATATGAAAGCTATGCTGGTCATAAAATGGAATTTACCTTTTCCAAGGCTGGAAAGCCCCTGTTTTTATTTTTTTGTAGGTGGGAAATCATCAAATGATCCTTCCCGCTCAGGGTGGAGCAGGAGTGTCAGACTCTTACTGACTAAATCCCGCCCGTGTTCCTTCCTTAGCCCTTTATGTTCCGGGGCAGCGGTAACCCTTTCGGACAATACCGCTGCCCCGGACAGTCCCTAATTGACAGTTTTACATTTGTATATCATGTTTTTCAGAAAAATCTGTGTAGACGAGCGAGGTGTTCAAATTGAAGATTACGGAGTTGAACAAACATCAGAGGCCTTAGATACAATGGATTGTAGTAAGTTGATGAATTTTTAATGAACTTGGCATGGATCAATACTGTGTCTGGAATAGTTTAAAACTTCAGTGACGATCGGGAAGCGCAAAATTAAGCAAATTGCGATCGAAACGAAGCCAACTATAGGCCGACCGCTTAACTGAGACGTTGCCTGAGGCAGCAGCGCGGTGCGAGAGGGGTGTGGTGACGTGTTGCGAAAGCTCAGTGATTCGTTAACTTAGGACAATTATCACACCTGCCGCACCGCGCAGCTACCTCAGACAACGTCTCAGTTAAGCGGTCGGCCTATAGTCTCAATCATTTGCCGAAAATGTGTTATGCAATTTGGCTGCAGCAGTACTGAATTACCGACTCATTCAATGATCAAGCTGTTTTTACTCGACTGTGGCGAGGCCCTAAATTAGGGTTATATTCAAATTTCTCTATGTAGGTATCCCACTGTTTCCAGAACATATAAAAAACTAACAAGTATTTATAAAATCCATAGTGGGTCCACTTTGGATTTTATAAAATACATATTTATGCATAATGAATAATAGCAGTAAGGCCTGATTTTTTGATGGTCAGATAACTTTTATATGACTATTGAATAAAATATTGCGGTTTGACAGCTTTTGTATGAAACTATGTCAAACTTTCATATTTATACTTCAGATTTACGATAACTGACTGTTGAAAATCAGCTCATAGATAATTTTTTCAAATTCGTGTACAGAAGCCAGCACATCAAGCTACCCCAATCTGTCAGATTTTCCCAATTGAATATGAACCTTATTCCTTTGTACTAAAGTTGAAAATCTATCAAAGAAATTTGACAGATTGGGGTAGGTTGACCTGCTGGCGTCTGTACATACAACGTTACATAAGTAGTTCTTTTGATTCATGGCCAAAATCGGAATTAATGGCAAACTTGTTTTGTAAATTGATACAACTTCACAAAATAATGTTTCTCAACTTTCAATGTCATTCTGGCGCCAAAGGGAGGCACTCTACCATTTGAGGGGTGTACCTTTCTTATAGTGCAATCAGCACCCTAATTGCGTAACACACTATTACTCTCAATTTGAATCATGTTGAAGCATATTGCTAATCCATTGCTTCATATCTTCGAAAAATATGTTTGAACAACAACATATAAAACGCAATGAATGTTGTTGATCTGTCAAAATGAAACCCATTGCTACTGATAGTGTATTACGCAATTACCCCGCTGTTATTGAAGCTAATTTTTTTTTTTTTTTTTTTTCAAAATGACTCAAGCAAAGTTAAATAAAATTGATGTGGGATCCCCAAACTGATGTCTTCTACCAGTTGGGAAAAGGTTATTGGACCTAGATCGGCCCAGTAATACGAAGAAATTGGTAAAAAACTATATGAAAAAAAAAACTATGCGAATGTAGTAATATTTAGGTCCAAAACTAGGGGATATCGCCTAGTTTTTACCTAAATATTGCTTCTAGCGGTTTCATTGTGGATCGAAAATCTCGTCTAACTACAACTAGACCTAGCCATACTCGCTAAAACATTTACCTTGTATGCCCTTTGTTTGTTTAGTCCTGTACACCTAGCTCTTTGTTTTGCAGAATGTGCTAAAACAACCAACGTAATGGGCAACGTGTCGGAGAAGCCAATATGCTGTAAGAATGGCAACTTTCGGAAGATACAATGTCGCCGAGGATTATGCCGTTGTGTTGATTCCGATGGAAGGCAGACTTCTTCAGAGTCAGCTTATGTTAACCAATTAGCCTGCTACACATCAGACTGGAAAACTTGCTAGAGCCTATACATATTCATAAGATTATTTTTTGTAAAACAACAATAAACAGAACATTATAGTAAAACTTTTTGGAGTTTTATTTTCCAATTATTTTTTCATAGTAGTTATCCAAAACACGGGCTGGTAACATTTTCCTCGCCCCGTTCCACGACATTATTGTTACTTCAGTCAGTGCTACCAACATAAGAAATATTAAAATATCTTCACGCTTGATTTTTAAAAGTGATGAGCAGGAAATCAAATCAAAACTACATTAATTATTCCTTAGTGCTGCTCTTACAATAGGGTTATTATTATTATTATATAATATATTATTGTAAATGATTCAGATTAGACATACATTTTGTATCGATTGATAATAGTTGTTTAGCGTACAAGAAATGAAACTGCCTTGATAAGATATTACGAAGAAAACTAATAATTATTATCGGTAAAAACTAAGCGGTTGTTATGTATAACATATATTAAAAAAAAAAAAAACAATCATTCCGGATATTTTTGTGTCCAGCATAGCTATTTACAACTGCTCGATACTCTTCTGTACCGTATCGAACATCAATCAATGTTATCGTAGGAGTCTTAAAAACGCTGTTCACAAGTCCAAAACCCGAAATTTTTTAAATCAAATAGACGACCACTATACTTGCGACAGCTGTTTGCTGTCGGGGGCAAGGGGCAAGGCAAATCAGGTTATTGAAATGTGTCATTTTCGCACAGACTAGAGTTACCTTCATTTTCGTTATGATAGCTTGTCGTATGGTTGTGAATTAGGGTGCAGTTCCTACTCTACTTGACAAACGGACAACAAAACAACGCTAATCTCTAATGTCATAGCGCGACATATTTTATCTGTGGGTGATTGTTGAAAGTAAATGTAAATGTTTTTTCTTGAATTTTATTTGTTCAGAAGTTCTTGCGGTGGATTTTGCAAATTATATTGAGTCGAAAATAAGTAGTGGATATGTGATTTGATATTATAATACGCCGCCGATTAATTAGCTTTTATATTTTTGTAATGTTCTCCAATCGGCGTTATAGGTTATAATACATTCGTCATCATCACCAGGTTATGCCAAACTTATTTTTAGCTTCTAAAAACGCTAAAACAAGGCTGTGTTAAGAGTTAAAAGTGTTCTATATTAAATTCACTTGATATTTGAAGTTATAAAGTCAAGAAAATGGGTCTGATCATATCAAGATTTCGCGTAAGTATATTGAGTTTGATTGATTTTTACATATGTTTTGTAATAGAGCCAAAACTATTTCGAAACGTTTGGAATATTCTTTTGGCGGCAACTCAAATGTGTGTCCATGACCTGAGGGTTTTATAAATGGGTCTAATCAGGCATCTAATCGTTCCTAGGCATGTTTCTTCTTCATTATTTTGGCATCCTTTCTCTTTCGTTTCGGTTGCTCTTTTTGAAATTTTCATAGACTAAGCTACTTATTTGAGCTCGTAGACCTAATCTGGTGACATGGGAGTCCTCGTGGACCACTCCAATGGGCATCAAGTGTTGGTAATATGCCACAGTAGAAAATAATTTCAGATTAACACTTTCAAAGTCATCATAACATAATTCCTGAATGATTTAAAAACCTCCTCATACATAAGAAACCTCAATAAGAATCCAACTAAGATAATAAAAGTGTAAAACTATTTTCCCTATAAAATTTTTCTTTTCCTGCCTCAATAATTTCATACTTTCTGCACATCTGCTAGTTTCAGTTATATTTCAAATGAATAAATTAAGGAACTATGAAATGAACATGTTATATTATATCCATATGATCTACTAATTAATTAGTACTTCACTTAAAACATTTTAATAATTCCAAGATATTTTGTTGCTAAATATAAAGATAAAGAAGATAAAGATAAAATTTACATAGTATTTTTATTATAAACATCATTGTTTGTAGTTTATCTTCTGTAGTCTAGTCTTATTAAAACAACAATTTGTAAAGCATATTATTATTTAAACTTTCTGCACAAAAAGGTACAAAGGCAGACTCTACCTGTCAATTATTTCTATGCTTATTTTTTTATATTCCCAGCTTTCCCACCCACACACATCACGCACACACACATTTTATTTTTATGGCCAACTCTCTCGCATAGAGAGGAGGCCTGTTTCCCAGCCGTAGGGATATTATAGGCTGATTATGCATTCTTTTATATTTCATCATCATCATCTGTCTAGCCTTTTATCAACTACTAGCGACCCACTCCGGCAACGCACGGGTGCAATGCTGATACTAAATACACTACATATAAACCTTCCTCTTCAGAGTGATTGATCTATAAAAAAAACCGCATCAAAATCTGTTGCGTAGTTTTAAAGATTTAAGCATTCAAAGGGACAGAGAAAGCGACTTTGTTTTATACTATGTAGTGTTGTTGGGTTCAGTTTCCAGTCTAATCGGATGCAGCTGAATACCAGTATTTTACATGGAGCGACTGCCTGTCTGACCTTATCATTCTTTTATATTAATTGTTCCTAAATTATTATTAAAAATCTATTAATTTCTTAAGAACAAGCTATAAACCAACCCTGTGGGTCCTTCCAGTTGTAAGAAATGTATAAATTAAAGTAAAAAGTAATTAAATAATAATTGATAACAACTTGAACAAGAGTGACTCTTTTTCTTAAAATTATTTCATTATCAAATTATTGTTTTTTCGTTCAATCTGGAAAACAGATCAAATCTAATTAATTTGATTTCTAAACAGCAAACTTAATTTTTTGGGTTTGGTACTCAAATGGGACCCTATTTCTAAACCTCCGATGTCCACCTGTCTGTCTTTCAATGGCATAATAGGTAGACAGTTGTTCACAGAATGTGTATTTCTATTGCCGCTATAACAATTAATAATAAAAATAAAATAAATTTATAAATTAAAGTGGGTCCCATAAAGAAATGTGTTTAAAAAAATATTTAGTGTTAAAGATTCCCTTCGTGTGCGAGGTTGACTCGCACTTGGCTTGTTTTTTTAGAATAACATTTACTCACAATACAATACATGTATGTTGGTGTAAGTTTCAAAACTGACCTCCACAATTAGGTATTACACTTACTATCATGTTACTTTCCATTCTCTTTTTTACAGTATTAAATGACTATTAAAAAAAATTGTTGGCCTTAACTAGACACAAAAGAATGTCACAGCCCAGTCGGTATTTATCACTACATAGTATTAAACAAAGTCGCTTTCTCTGTCCCTATATCCCTATGTATGCTTAAATCTTTAAAACTACGCAACAGATTTTGATGCGGTTTTTTTTAATAGATAAAGTGACTCAAGAGGAAGGTTTATATGTATAATACATGTATAATATAGTAGAGAAACACTGATAATTTTAGAGGTTTCTAATGTGATGTCGTAAATAAACCTTTTTTTTTGCGCTTACATTGCAAACGCTGGCTAAACCCTATGAGATACATCAAAATAATGTACTACAGTATTGTACACCTTAAAAAGATCTACAAAAAAGTCCGCGATGGTATATTTCTATCTCTTAGGGATAAGTGGATAACCCACAATAACCATTGTTTTTTCCTTTACTTTTTACAAGAAATGATGGCTTATTTACGAAGCGATTTTAAGCAATACAGCATTAATCCTTATCCAATTAAGTACCTTAAATACATTGTGCATTTAATATAGATCAATATGGCCCTTTACAGCATGTTATTTAAATGAATATTTTCGAAGATATTACAGATTTAAAATGCAGGGACATAGCGTTGCTGCGGTATCGGCGGCAGGGGCTGGCGGCAAGTTAAAAAAAAACTTTAAATTAAAATTATTTAATTAAATTTATTAAATTGCATTGCACCCGTGCGAAGCTGGGGCGAATCGCTAGTTTATTTATAAAGGCTTAAAAAACATTTTCAAATCAATAAATTCACAATTTGGAAAATAGCTTGGGTCATAATCAGCACATGGTTTTTCAATGGAAAAAGATTGTCCTATGTTTTCATCATCAACATTTCAGCCGAAAGACGTCCACTGTTGGACATAGGCCTCCCCCAAGCACCGCCACTTCGACCGGTTCTGTGCTTCTCCCATCCAGTTGATTCCTACGGCCTTCACCGGATCATCAGTCCACCTTGTGGGAGGCCTTCCAAAGCTATGTCTTCCGGTGTGCATTTGGCATTCCAGAACCTTTTGGTTCCATCGGCCATCTTTTCAGCGAGCAATGTGCCCATTGCCACCTTGTCAATTCTTCAGGCTATGTTGGTTACCTTGGTTCTCCTATGGATCACTTTATTTCAGATTCGATCATGTAGGGAAACTCCAAGCTTAATCCTCTTTAATGTCCTCTCTCTCGCTCTCTCTATGTCTTCATATTATCATTGAAAACTGCTAAGGCCCCTCTTCTAAAATCTCAAGTAAAGTTATTACTTCTGTAAAAATGTTGTTTCGATTTGTGTCCTATCAGTGGCAACATTATAGGCTTATTATATTTACATAATCCCGTTCATTATTTGATGTGTGAAGATATGGTCAGTGGGTGCATGAAGTGGAATGATAAGTTGACAAATGCCTGATACAAAAAAAAAATATATTATCGCATCGCATAGTGTGGGTAGTTTTATTTTTCTGGAGTCCATCATAAGCAAGGTTCAAGCTACCAAAAATATCTAATAATTCATTTCTTAAGTAATAAACGGTTAATCCCAAAAAAGAAACAATTTTAAAAACATGTAAGAAAAGAGTGAACTAAAAAGTATGATATCATAAATTGGATAAAACTTAACCGTACAATAGCAATGTTTATTAATATTCAACAATAAATAAATAAATATGAGTGTGAAACAATGTGGTATTGTTGACTGAATGTTTAATGTTTATTATTATGCATTGTTTTCGTAAGCGTTTCAAAGGTATCCTTGAGTGTACGTAAATTAAATCGATCGTACGCGTTGAACTTGGGAAATGATAACATTATAAATATAAATGATAATGAAGAAAAAAAAAACAATTAATTTTAGAGAGGAGGTACTGTTGACAAACAAGGTCCTTCTTTGCGATTTTTAGAAATATCAAACATTTTTGCACTATTCTGGTGATTCCGCCGGTTCGTGGACGACATACCGAGACACCTCCGTGCCTCAGAAAGCACGTCAAACCGTTGGTTCCGGCACATACTCCTTTTACTTCGTCCACGTTCATAAAATTTGATCTTACACGCGTCGGTATGAGTAAAACCCTGACCTTTTTGAAGGACACCACCAAAATATCGATGTGAGTCCTTCTAAGGCCTCTCGACGTCTGCCTTATTAATCCATTTTGTTAATCGCCTTTGAAACTGAATCACATAATAAATATTATGTAAAATGGCGTGATTAGAAGTGAACATAATAAATGTACAACAGTGTATTGACAATTCAGATTAATTAAGTGCGTGATAGCAGGTTTACGTTCATTGATCTCATCTACCATCGATTGTGTTTGAAGCTTTGAATATCGCTGGACAGAATATAACCGAACGCAATCTATGTAGTTGCACCTTTTTATTTTATTATTTTTTTCCTGGAGAAATGCTCATGCATTCTGCACTACCACGGGGAGATAGTGTAGTTATGTAGGACTAGAACCCACTAAAACTGCACGGTGTCCTCCTCTGCCGTTTACGGCGGGCGGAAACACGGGCACGCGTTAGTACCATCCGTGAACTCGCCGGCCCCGGCGAGTTCACGGATGCGCGTTCACGATGGTTCATGGGTGGTTAACGGATGGGACAGCCCTTTCCGTCACCGGAACCTCCTCTGGGAAGTACTCCCCATCACCGGCGCACCAGAACACATAGGACGCCGTGATCACCCCAGGGACCAACCAGCACATGGGCGCCAGACGACCCCGTGTCTGCCTGGGCACCCTTGGTCCCCCCGGGACGGGTCAGGTAATTGGCCCAGCCACCTGCCAATTTTTGGCCGCAGAGGATAGGGAGAGCGGCCAACGTCATACCAACACTCTTCCCCTGCGGCCCCACCGCATCCGCCATCAGACGATGGCGACCCCGTCAAGGCCGCGAAAGGTATCACCGCAATACCGGCACTCCTCTCCCGCTGCGGCCCCCAACCCTCAGCCGCGATGCCTCCCATACGACATTGCGGCCCGCCTCAGTTGCGATGTCGCCCAAGCGGCACCGCAACCTACTTGTTGGTCGCTACGTCGTCGGCTTACCGGCAAAAGTCCTGACAAACGGCCCCTCCTCGGGTTCCTCTTCGCTTCACCGTGGGTGACCAAGCTACAGCTCATAGCTACTGAGCTCCCCGCCTCGACAATGCGGGAACCCACCGGGGGAGAATCTAGTAGCACCTTAATTAATTTACCCTCTGGCCAACCCTTGGATCCATCATTGCTTTGACCAGTATACACTGCATAACATTATGTCTTATACCTTTTGGATTAGGTTTTTATCGGCGCCCAAATAACGCTGAGCGTGGGTTTTGTAATCTTTCTAATCTCCATTACGCGCACTTCATTCAATTCTGTGATTTTTATTTGGGAGCTATAATCAAAGTCAGAAAAATCCAATTAATAATTTTTCTTTATGGTTTGATTTTTCGTGAAAGCTGTTTCCTGCGCTTTCATCTATCATCAAACTTCATTTTCTCGTTTGACACAAGAGTGGGACTTTCAAAGATCCTTTGTCAAAGGACCTCTACGGTACAGTCTGCATATCTACCAAGGAACAAGTCTCTCAAATGTCCAACTTCTGTGTTTTGTAGTTTGGGTTGTGCGTTGACTGTTTTTTTTTTATGGTGGAAAATCTTCAAATAACTTCTCCCGCTTTTGGTGGACCGGACCGGGAGGGCGTGTCAGACTTTTACTGACTAAAACCCACCCGTGTTCCTTAAGTTGCCTGTGACGGGGGCTACGGCAACTCTTTCGAACAACCCGCGACCCTGGCAGTGCGTTAACTGTCTGTCTACAGTCCATGCCACAGATAGATGATATCTATATACTTTTTTTTTGTGGATGTGAATTCATCAAATGACCCCTCCCGCTCAGGGTGGAGCAGGAGGGAGTGTCAGACTCTTACTGACTAAAACCCACCCGTGTTCCTTTCTTAGCCCTTTATCTTCCGGGGTAGCGGTAACCCTTTCGGACAATCCCGCTGCCATATCTATATACTGCTGGGGAGTTTCTTGCGCCACTTCTTCTCCCCAGCGAAAGCACTAGGAAGTGGTGAAGGGCGGACGTTTTGGGGGGACTGTCTTTTGTAATTTTGACGTTCGAAAAGTACTGATTCTCAGCCTAGTTTGAATAAATGACTTTTTGATTTTTTATAATACTAATAATAAAACTAAAGAGTTTGGTTTTATGTTTGTTTGATCGCGGTAATCTCTGGAAGTATCAGTCGGATTTGAGAAATTCTTTTTGCGGTTGTTAGCCCAATTTTTGAGGAAGGCTATTAAGACGTCGGCGTGTGTCGGGGGAATAAGTAATTTCACGCGAACGAAATCGCGGGCAGAAGCTAGTATATAAATGAAAATGAAATACTGTTCGATCACTTGAGAACGACTGGACCGATTTGCTTTGGATTAAAAAAGATTCAAATTCGGGAAAAAACAAAACGATGTGTTTTTCTATGGGACTTTGGTATAAACTATTTCGACAGGACAACGTCGTCGGGTCAGCTTGATAGATAAATAATATCTCAACAAATGACATTATAAAACAATACATATAAAAATGTATTTTTATGAGTCACTTCGTGATTTGTGATCTCATAAAGGTGTGGATTTCTAAGATGGTTACTTTACGTGCCGCGGTATGATGCTATCGTGTTACAGACTGATGTTTTCAATGCCAGATGCGCTAGATAAATAGGTACGCGATAAAAAAAACTATTTGTCTACGTATCTCTGGCATAAATTTTAAATAAGATGACTTATTTTTTTTAAAGATACGCTTTCATCTTGCGCGTCTTTCTACATATTTTTTACATGTATAATCTCAACATGAATGATGTAACCAATATTTTCATGTAAAGTAGGTATAATATTGTCTGTGTGGTTTTTTAGCTAAATAGATAAACCATTTATTTGGCGCACATAAAAGTCAGCACAACATACAAAAGTTCAATATTAAGTTGGGTTTTTTTGTTCGTTCTTCTCCAATACGCTTTGGAATGGGTAACTAGCTTCATCTTTCTGACTGACCGACTCCTTTACAATGCCTGTATAATTGGTTTTATTGAAACAAATGCTTTGAGGGGCTTGTGCCTAAGTAATAACAACCGCACAGGTTGATCGATCAGGTTAAGCTACGCTTGCCCCAGTTGGTCCGTGGATAGGTGACCATCTTTACATAACAAGACCCTTCCGTGCCTCGGAAAGCACGTTAAGCCGTTGGTTCCGGCTGTCATTCGTGGATCTTTGACAGTCGTTACGGCTGGTCAAAAGCCCGAAAATCTAACAGCCAGTCTTACCAAGGTGTATCGTATTACCCAGTAACTGGGTTGAGGAGGGCAGATAGGCAGTCGCTCCATATAAAATACTGGTATTCAGCTGCATCCCGTTAGACTGGAAGCCAACCCCAAAATAAAAGGCTAGGCAGATGATGATGACTTTAAGTTTATCTCTTAAATGATGAATAAGCCGGCCCTAGCAATCTCTGTTGAGGAGGTGTAAAGAGGTATTGGGCAAAACCTTACGCACTGAGCCCGCATGGTGGATACAGCCCACTCCCTCTCACGGAGAGGATGTTCCCACGACTGAGACACAGGCCTCTCAGTCGTGGGAACATTATAGGTTGATTATGGTGTCTATTCATATCGATAGTAACCAACATATAGGGACTGGCGATCGCATACCGAAAGGCGAAGCGTTGGAAGGTCTCCCACAGGCCACAAACTGGACTGATGACCTAGTCAAGACCGCAGAAATCCCTTGGATGCGAGAAGCACAACCGGTCAAAGTGACAATGCTTGGGGGAGACATATGTCCAGCAGTGGACAGTGGTCTTTCGGCTTAAATGAATTGTGAATCAGCTTTCCAACGTGGTCTGTGCAACGGATGTTTTTCTCTGACACCATAGCCGTTACGATGCACGATTTTACTAAAATAACATTCACTTTCTTCATCTTTTGTCTGGGGTTACAGAATAAACTATATTTGCGATATTTTAGCTCATTTCATTTTCAACTTTATTTTTATTTACTGTAAAGTACAACATTTTTGAACACCATTGGAGCTTAAAACTTCTCAAAGTGATATTTGGACGTTCAATTTTCAGTTTTATTTCATGTGCTGTAAGGTTTACAATTGCAAATAATACAGCCCGCGTTAGACATGCTCCAATTACCGTCAGCTTCAAACTTTCAAGGAAAGTGAAGGTGTTTTGGTAGTCCGCATCGAAATTGCAAATACGCTCGTGTCGGCTTCAGCTGTACGATCTGAAACTATTGTCAGTGCCTAATTTGGTATTGCTGTTCAATCATATTACACATTATGACGTGATATGAAAGTCGTGACATTTAGTTAAAGTTTCCAGTCAGTATATTCTGCAAAAATAAAACGTGAAAACTTAGGTGAAGTGAACTGTCAATTCACCCGATGTTAGGGATTGACAGTATTGACAGCTCACTTTGAAGTGAGCTGTGCTACCGGCACCTAAGTTTTCACGGTGAGATTTTTACAGAATAGATTAGGTAGGTCTTAGTTCAGTAGTGATATTTGGCAGACACTGAAAAAAAAAATAAAGAAACAAAATACCTTTATTCGCTGAAAACATGACGCAGAGAAAGAACACAAACAAAAAAGTTGTAGTTCTTGCCACTTTGCAGTTTGCTGCGTATAAAACTGAAATCTACATCAGTATAATTCATCACCATTTCATTGCACATACTGAACTTCAAATATGCGTGGCCCAACTCACACCTAACCAGCAGTGCGATTGTCAGTGTCATCCTGATGCTAGGGATTGATACTCTTGACAGCTCACTCACCTAACTTTTTATGGTGAGATTTTTACAGAATCGATCGGCAGCTTACATTAAATGCACAAGCCAAAGCAAGACATAATTTTGCACGAAGGAAATCTCCAATGAAAAGTGGTCACTTCCTTTCAGGTCATTATTCAAATTGAGGACAATTTTAATTCACTTTTTTATAGCTATTACTTTGGACTTTCACGATCTGTCGATTTTGTTTTTTATTCGTGCCTCTGAAAGCACATTAATTCGTTAGCCCCAGCTGCCATTTGTGTCATTCGTAGATCTTTGACATTCGTTACGTGTCGTCAGAAGCCCAAAAGTCTGACAACCAGTCTTACAAGAACGTTCGCATTCCAATCTATCAAAAATATCTCTAATTTCCCTCCATATTTTTGACTAGTTTTTTAAATTGTTTGTCGCTGAGATGAGATTGCGACTAGATTTTGAACATTTTTCATTACAAGAATTGGCCTTCGGATATGTGGGTGCTATAGGTACACCTCTCTGTCTAACACTTGAAAACAGGCGTGTTGTTATGATATGTGTTAAATTACCAGCACCTAATAAATAAGGTCAGACAGCTACTGCTAAGGAATTCCTAGACGAAACGATCTATTAGGCCCGAACTCCACTGAAGCGGAGCTGGGCGGAGCGGAGCGGAGACGTGCAGGAATCGACCAATCACAATAGTAGAAATCCTCATCACGTCACTCGTCACGTCTGTTATTGGACGATTCCTGCACGTGTCCACTCCGCTCCGCCCAGCTCCGCTTCAGTGGAGTCCGGGCCTTATTCCAGCAAAGCCATATATGCTGTGTTCAGGAAAACAAATGAGGAAGATGATAATTCAAATCATCATCATCATCTGCCTAGCCTTTTCCCAACTATGTTGGGGTCGGCTTCCAGTCTAACCGGATGCAGCTGAATACCAGTATTTTACATGGAGCGACTGCCTATCTGACCTCCACAACCCAGTTACTGGGTAATACGATATCCCTTGGTAAGACTGGTTGTCAGACTTTCGGGCTCCTGACTACCCGTAACGACTGTCAAAGATCAAAGAATGACAGCCGGGACCAACGGCTTAATGTGCTTTCCGAGGCATATGCAGTGTTCAGGAAAACAAATGAGGAAGATGATAATTCAAATAACAGACCAAAATATACGTGTAACGGTTCTCAAACAGCTCAAGCAGGACCGTCACTAATAAGCATCAATTGCCATGCACGCTCACTATTTAATTCTACGCATAACGCTACGGTAACGCATTTGCACTCGACTTGGTAAACGATGATGGATCTTAATTAGTAGTGTCTGCATTAGATTGCCCACTGACTGACGAATTCTTCATCGTGCCGATTATTTCAAATTATTCAAGGTGGCATCGACTCGCAAACTTGAACCATGAATTTGGATATGATTCTGGACCTCCTAGCGTAGAAAATTTTAGTCGGTTATCAAAATATTAAGCTGCTGTTTCATGCAATTGCCTACGCGGTAAAAATGTATGGAACAGGATTTTTTTTTTTAATAACCGATGAAAAATTTCTACGCGCCCTGTGTGGAAATTTTTCGTCGGTTAGGGCCGCCATACACGGTCTGCTCGAGCAGTTAGCCATTGATAAACATACACGGACCGCTCTTGCAGCTAGTGTATGCTGGCTTGACCGCGCGACCGCCCGAAGCGGTTGCAAACTTGCAACTGCTCGAGCGGTTTCATATATGTAGAAGACTGTAGTTCACTATGCAGTCGCAGCTTGAAGCAGTCCGTGTGTGTATGGCGGCTCTTAAGTTCCTCGGTTTAGAATCATGTACTGTATTCATAGTAACGTTGCACGTCGATGATCCTGCTATCCTCTATAAGTTTCGATCAATATTCAGCCGCGTGGACAGCGTTAGCATTGGCTTCGCAAAGATCTTTCATAGTGGAGGTGGTTCAGAGAGCACGATAAGATATGAGGCATCATTTGAGATATAGCTCGACAGTAGCATTGAGGCTTCCTAGACCGTTTAGGGATATCCAGGTGCAGTTTGTGTGGCCCGCTGGGAGCTTTTCTGCAGGCTCACTATATTCAGATCGAGGATCGAGGGTATGTCTGGTTCCAGAAGCCACAGATTTTTTCGTGCTATCTAAAATTAATGAATGTCATTGCTAGCCTTTGCTAACTAGTTAACTTAAAAAGAGAAAGAGCTCTGAACTGTATAAGTGACCTTTTAAGTTTCAGTTATTTTCGGCTTATTATGTGGTACGTTTAAGCTACATAATAGTTTGGAAGTTGTTCTAAGTTTCAACGGTGTCTCTAAAATTGTCAACGCCTACGCCAATATCAGGCGTTGCACTTTCTATTGGGTGGGCCGTGGACCTGTTAGCCAACCTATAAGGCAACTAGGTTTTACCCGCGAATTTGTCCGCGTGAAGTCAACTATATCATAAAACATATCCTATGCACTCGGCAATAGTGTAACTTTTTATCAGTGAAAGAGTTTTTGTATTCGTATCGGTGCTTCCCAAGATTACCTCTTACAAACAAACAATTTTAACTCTTTATAATATTAGTTTAAATAAAACCTCTGCTAGCGTTGTAAATTTCTTTCCAATGAAACCCAAAACACTGAGTCTTCAGTCCCCACATCACCATCTGCCTAGCCTTTTCCCACCTATGTTGGAGTCGACTTCCAGTCTAAACGGATGCAGCAGAATACCAGCATTTTACATAGACCGGCTACATATCTGACTTCCACGACCCAGTTACCGGGTAACACGATACCCCTTGATAAGACTGGTTGTCAGATGTTCGGGCGTTTGACCGGTCATAACGTAACGACTGTCAATCGTCTCCACTTTCCCACTCAAAATAAAAATAAAAGTACTACAGAATTAATCTTTGAATTTTTAAGCTTTAGATTTTCAACTTTATCGCTAAAGCATACGGTTCAAAGTTGATTGGGATTTGACAGCTTCGGGTAGCTTGATGTACTGGCGTCTCTACGTAACATTTTTGTAAGGGGCGCCTAGAATCAATTCAAATTTCTTGTGAATGTTCAAAAGTGCCTTTTATGACTATTTGAAGTATATGACTTTTACGAAACATTAAAAAAATTTTTTTGCTTGTACTAGAAAGATTTAAATATTTATTGAAGAAACGTGTCCCATATTATTTTTATAGCAGCATTTTGATCAGGAATTACGATCTAGAACGTTGTAAAGTCTAGTTATAAAAATAATCAGAATTCAGTGCTATTACTCTGCTTCAATTTATTTGTAGTCTTTCACAGTGGTTGACGTCAGTTTTCTAAGGCCAAACTTTTATTTTAAAACTTCCTTGAGTTTTAATACGTGAAAATGGTCAAGTGGATTCGTATAAAAATGTCGCGAATTCGACAAGAGGCTTGTATTTTTCAACGTGGCTATTTAAGAGCAATGGTGGCCAGTGGGGGCCGCGACTTACGTGTTCTAAGTCGGAGGTTCGAAACCAGATAGGCGCTTTACTTTGTGTAAAATATTTGAAATGTGAGGTGGATTACGACTCACTCCCTCTCGAAGAGAGGAGGCCTGTGTCCCAGCAGTTCCCGAACATTATAGGCTGATTATGCTATGTATTTATGCTAATGCTATTAAGGGCTGATTTTTCAATCGACAAGATATATTTTATTCGTGGAATAAAATTGACGTCTGACAGTTTTTTGTATGGAAGAACTGTAAGAAAAAATTCAAAATTATTCCTCCGATAAAATTAGCTCTTAGAGAGCATTTAAGTACTTATCTAGTTAGCAATTGTTGCGTCTATTCTGTAAAAATCTCACCGTGAAAACTTAGGTGAAGTGAGCTATAGTAATAGTGTATCTGAATTTCACTGAATTCCGGCCCTGGTTCAAGCCATGGTCCGGGGCGAGAGGGAGTGGGAGGCAGTCACCTCCTTCTGCGAAGCAGTCATGCTAGCAAAGGAGGTGGCGGGACGGAAGAGATGTCAGCATTAAGGAAGGGGCCCTAAGGGCCGAAACCTGCCGGGGCAGCGGGATTGTCCGAAAGGGTTACCGCTACCCCGGAACACAAAGGGCTAAGGAAGGAACACGGGTGGGTTTTAGTCAGTAAGAGTCTGACACTCCCTTCTGCTCCACCCAGAGCGGGAGGGATCATTTGATGATTTCCCATCCTCAAAAAAAGAGAGCATTTAAGTACTTATCTAGTTAGCAATTGTTGTGTCTATTCTGTAAAAATCTCACCGTGAAAACTTAGGTGAAGTGAGCTGTAGTAATAGTGTATCTGAATTTCACTGAATTCATAGCATCAGCGGGTCTAATCTGCAAGAATCTCATCGTGAAACTTAGGTGAAGTGAGCGGTCATTCCACTGATCATATCTGGTAGATTGACATCATTGACTGCTCACTTCATTTAAGTTTCCACGGTCATTTATCACCGGTCCTTTGGAACGTAGACAATTTTTGTTTACGGTCGAATGGCCCGCGGGTCATTTGGTTTGGGCCGTTCAGAACTTCAGACTAAATACCCATGTTTTTAAAGAATGATAGATGTATCTGCTGGGGAGTTTCTTGCGCCACTTCTTCCCAGCGAAACCACACTAGGCGTTGGTGTAAATTTGCACGGTTCAGAAGTCACATCTAGTGCGAATTTGTCGCCCTCTTTGCTCGAAGAATTGGTAGTGGCAAATTTATAATGACGACTAGGAGATGAGATTCATGAGTTTCATAAACATTTTCTATCGTTCACGATTATTTCATGTAGCAAGATTTTTTTATTACCGATATCATTATTTTTATCAACAATCTTCATGCCAACCGTGGCGGATACGTTTTTATCGCTCACACGTATTGATTAATCTATTTCAAAATCTATTTCAATCAATCAATCAACTCAGCCTATCGCAGTCCACTGCTGGACATAGGCCTCTCCCAGGCCACACAAAACCCTGTACTCCGCCTTCCTCGTCCAATCCGTTCCAGCCACTTTCTTTAGGTCGTCCGTCCATGTAGCTGGGGGGCGTCCCACACGCGTTCTCCACTCAAGGACTCGTCTGCTCCACCGGCCATCGGTCCTTCGACAAACACGGCCAGCCCACTGCCACTTCAGTTTGTTTACTCTGCAAGCTATGTCGGTAACTCCGGTTCTTTTCTGGACAATTTCATTCCTGATTTTATCCTTCAAAGAGACTCCAAACATAGCTCGCTTCATAGCGCGCGAGGTATATTTAAAAGGCTCAGTTTTTAGCAGTAAACTTACCATTGTTGTTGTTGGAAATAACGCAGAGCATGACAGGGTTTAGAGACGGCAGTATAATAAAATTCATGAAGCCGAAAGTGTGTTGAGCGCATACTTCTGTCACGGGCCGTCATTTGTGTCGCAGTGCGAGTTTACGGTGACGCCCACTGACAACACTTTCTTGTTCTTTGGGCACGTTTTCATTTGTCGTCTATACACGACCGTGGAGGTCAAAAGGTTAAGAACTGATTCATCATTATGAAAGACATCCACTGATGGACATAGCTCTCCCCCAAACATCGCCATAACGACCGTACTTACCTCCCGAGTCCAACAGAATCCCGCAACCTCTACCAGGTCTTCAGTCCCCCGTAAGAGGCCCATTTTGATGTATAAATCGATTGTCAAATCCTTTGCCAATTCTTATGATTAGTAGTTGTTATTTTGGTCGGCCTACCTCAACAGATAAATGTGTAAGTATGTAATGAAAGACTTGGCAACAGATTCTCTATAAAGGCGGCGCTGTGTGATGGCTTGTAACCTTTGCGCGTTTTTATGAATAACTAGCTGCGCCCCGCGGTTTCACTCGCGTAAGTTTCGATCCCTCGGGAATATCTGGATAAAAAGTATCCTATGTGTTATTCTGTTGTATAAGCTTCATTGCTGTAAAGTTTCATCAAAATCCGTTCTGTAGTTTTTGCGTGAAAGAGTAACAAACATCCATCCATCCTCACAAACTTTCGCGTTTATAATATTAGTAGGATAGGATAATAATATGACGAACCGCTGGAACTATGTATAATTGATTTAAAGCGCTCAAAAGATATTGTTTTTGGTAAACATTTGTGAAATTGTCACAGAAATGGTATTGAAAAAACAATATGGCGGCGTTAGTTCCGATTTTGGTCACGCGCCTAATGATTTGTAATTGTTATAAACAGACTAGCAGGGCCTCGCGGTTTCACCCGCATAAGTTTTGATCCCGTGGAAATATCGGGATAAAAAGTGTGTTAATCCTGATTATAAACTATCTGTGTGCCAAATTTCATCCAAATCCGTTGAGGAGTTTTTGCGTGTAAGAGTAACAAACATTCATCCATCCTCACAAACTTACGCGTTTATGATATTAGGTACTAGTTGCGCCCCGCGATATTTATGCGGTTTCATCCGCATAAATCTCGATCCCTTGGGTATATTCGGATAAAAAGTATCCTATGTATTGTTCTGATGTATACGCTATATTACTGTAAAGTCTCATCAAAATCCGTTCAGTAGTTTTTTCGTGAAAGAGTTACAAACATCCATCCATACAAACATTTGCGTTTATAATATTAGTGGGATAGGATATAATATGCTATATCTTTATAATTTGTGAGCTGTCTCAGGCGCCATCAAACAGCCACTTGTTCAGTAAAGTCTTGCGGTTTTAGTCATTTTCAATCGGATTTGTAAGGAAGATGCTGTAAACACAAATGATTTATCTCTGAATAAGACCCTTATCATAAAACCCAAAGGTCAACAACACCTTATCGACTGTTAAGGTCTAAATTCGTCGGACATATTCTTAAAACTGATATTTCATGACTACCGCAAGTAGTTACTTGAATTATAAGTTTAAAAAATATGTTTTTTTTTTGGGTAAACTTTACACAGACGTGATAGATATATACCGATATCTTAACACGAGAAAACAAATAAAAACTAATTTCAAAAATCATAAGTACTTCAAATTAAGTAGGTACACAAATTCATTAATTGATGCATTCGCTGACCCCTAAAAAAAAAATCGACGGGTTGCACTCCGGGAGTGCCGGCAGAAGTGAAAACTTAAATATTAATGTTCTGCATTTTTGATATTTTGGAATGGTTAGAGAATAATTTTGTACGAATTGCTTTCGTTATCAGTATAAAAGTATTATTATTTATGTGGTAGGATACAATATTTATTCATTGCGCTATCGTACACAAACATGACAATTATCGAACATTCGCGCAAGCGCCTTGCGCCGCCTGCCCTCTCTCCATCCGTCTTACGAATTCTCGATCAGGTCACGTGTCCTGACGCGAGTTTAGAGATTTTTACCCATTCCAAAAAAAATACGCAGCGCCGCTAAAGAAGTTTTCACTTCAACATTCGCGCAAGCGCCTTGCGCCGCCTGCCCTCTCTCCATCCGTCTTACGAATTCTCGATCAGGTCACGTGTCCTGACGCGAGTTTAGAGATTTTTACCCATTCCAAAAAAAATACGCAGCGCCGCTAAAGAATTTTTCACTTCAAAAATTATATTTTGTTTATTGTTCTTAGATATCGATAACCATCAAGAATTAGAATTAGAATTTATTTATTTGTAAGAATGTAGTTTTACATAGTATGGTGTTAATATTTTTTAAGTTCTATACACTCTACCATAACATGTGGTGTAAAAATATTCATATGTCATTCATATAATTAACTAAGTACCTACTATTAATCAAGTCAGCGGAGTTTTGTTAGCTAATTTAATTTAACCCTGTTTACAGAGTAGCAAACTGTAACCCTGGATTCAGTAGGTACAGACCAGACCCTAAGAAAGAAAGAAAAAATGTTTATTCTGCATAAACAAAACGCACATTACAGATAAAAAAAATACCCTATTATCTAATCCCTAATACCCTAGCATATCAAGCTACCAGAAACTCAAATTTTCCCAATCATCTTTTAATCTTATGCTTTAGAGATAAAGTTGAAAATCTATTAAACGAATTTGACAGATTGTAGTGGCTTAATGTGGTGGCGTAAAGAACGATATAAAAATAAACAGAATAAAAGTAAACATTCCTTAATTATTAGGGTTCTGATCACTTAAAATAGTAACAATTTCTTTTCTAAATATACAGGATGTCCCTGGAAGTATGGATCAAATCAAATAGGGGCGTGGGCAAAGTCATTTCCAAACTTTTTGATCCTGAGAATGTTGGTGAATTTTTTTACGGTTCAAAAGTTATGACCAACTTTTGTTATTTTCAATCACTTTTCATAATGCTCAAAGAACAATATCATTAAAAAAAAACTACCATTGAAAAAAATTGGTCACAACTTTTGAACCGTAAAATAATTCTCAATCATCAATCATTCTCAGCATCAAAAAGTTTGGAAATGACCTTGCCCACGCCCCTATTGGATTTGATCCATACTTCCAGGGACACCCTGTAGAATAGAATAGAATACTCTTTATTATGTAAACCATACAAATTATAGACATAAATATAGAAATTTTACAAAGGGTGACACAATGGGCGGTCTTATCGCTAAAAGCGATCTTTTAAAGACAACCTTTGGATGGAATATAGCCTTGTCTAAATACATTATGTTCTCTAATTTCTTGTTTCTCTTTCACAGCGCAAGAAAACCACGATAGAAGTCCTCGATCGACTCGAAACTACAATAAAGAGTATCGAAAGAGATGGGCAATATAAGGAACAGACCCACAAGCGAGTCATAGGCTATATAATGGCGTACTCCGTCGGGCTATATGTGCTGTTCGCTATACTATACTATTATATGTATGTTGGAAAGAGTCAACATTGGATGTACTCTCTGCTCTATGCGTCACCGTTATTGGTTCTGCCTATTTTGTGAGTATTATTCTTAGTAAGTAATAATATCATTTCAATTTTCTAAGATTGAATTTGGGCCCATAATCAGTGAAGATTGTGTTAATTAATCACCAATCTTGGCAAATGAATTGTTGATCGCATTATGTTAAAGATAAGGAAGGCTCTTTAAATTTCCCTTGACCTACAGGGTTAGTTTTCAATGACCAGCCAAAAGATGTGTTTTTTTTTTCGGCCAAACTTGTACCGAGGTACAAATTACAAGTAAAATTCCTTGCAATAAATTGTGTTGTCAGCAGTATTTAAAATCCTCCAATATTCGATAGATTAAGAAATAAAAGAATATAAAAAATCACTACCTCAAATAGTAACTGCGTTCAACGAAACGCTCTTAACAGCAGTGACAGCTGTCAAACCATTTCATTTGTCAAAATACTAAATTTTAATGTCCTGTCCTCAGCGAAATTCTGCGAATACAATATATTCATTTCACCGTCGATCTAGGGAGCCATTAATATAAAAGTGAAATGGAATACATCTCGTTTCCTTCAACCTACGATTAAGTATCTACTTATTTATATTCAAGGGCTGTGTTCATCAACATTCCAACTGCCGTTTAGATATTAAACATTTAGTTTATTTCAAACTTCATAGGGAAAAAACTGTGAAAAGTCCCGTCTAATCAGAGTCCAGAGTAGGTATAATAGCAAAGTTTTCGAAATCCAACGATAGTACGATCGCAGCCAAATCACAGTGTCAAGTCTAAATGGATTAGCCAGGTCGTCAAGATGGAAGAAACCAATTGAAAGTCCAGGGAAGAATAGCTAAATCAACAAATAAGAAATCACACACGAAATAGCACTCCAAGAGACGGGAAACCAACGAGAACGAACATAGGCAATGAACCGAAACGGAATGTTGACATTATTGATAAGAAATAATATAAAAATAGATAATTATCGGCCTCGGAGCAGTCTTTTGGCCTTTCAGAAAGCTAACGAAACGCATACAATAATTTGAAAAAATAAATGCATTTTTTTCATTATTATTCGCTGTTCTTGTTTCACAAAAATAATGTCTTATGAAGGCAAAAAACTTTTGAATACAAAAATAAGATAATAATCAGTATATTTTTAGGATAATTTCTTTTTGTTACATTTATAAAATGAAGTAACGAAACGCATCATCGGAAGAATGTATCATGAGATTGCCAAATTATTAAATGGGTTGCAAGTTATTAACATCTTTGAAAGACAATTTCATGTGGTACAAATGTGTAAATAAATCCAATATATATTTTTTCAGAATCTACGATTTTTTTTTTCCTATATTTCAGTACTTTTGTTCATAAGGTACATTGTTTGACCACAGTTGTATGAAACAAGAAACACCTCCTTTAAGGGTGTGGTACAGACCATCAAACTGAACAACTTTGTCCATGGGACCAATATCGTAATCGCGAAAAATTTATCAACTGTCCCGCAGAAAACTTCAATACCTACTCGACCTAAACGTACGGGACGGCTGAATTTTTATTCGCGATTACGATGTTGGTTCCATGGTCTGTACCATACCCTTAAATTTGGCTGGTCATAAAAAGGTAACCCTGTATACTTTTACTTACATTTAATTATTTTCTCGGGCTGAAAAAAGTGCGTTGTGCTATATGTGTCTCTGTCTAAGTACCACGGAAATATGTATACCCTAGCACAAGCCAGAATAAACTAGGTTAGTTACCCAGTGCAAAAAATCCTCTGATTTAAATCCATTTCAAGAAAACAAAAAAAGAGGTTTTGTTTTGAATTGCGCAACTGCAATCGCTATGACTTTTATTTTAAAGTACAGACATTTAAAACATCATTGTTCGCAATTAATATAATTAAGGAACAAAACAAATTATAAACAGATTGTGTTTGTTAGTCGATATGATATTAAGCTGGTCCTATAAGGCGCAGGCCACATAAATGGCGTCGGGCGCGGACGTAGCACGGGCGTCTCCCTATTCCATTCAAATTTCATACAAAACGCATGGAAATAAAGCACAATATGGCGCGTCATAACCACGTCCGAGCAACGACATACCGTGTGTCCTAAATAGTGCTTTATTTCCATGTGTTTTGTATGAAATTTAAATGGAATAGGAAGCCGCCCGTGCCACGACCGTGCCCGACGCCATTTATATGTGGCCTGCGCCTAAGTCTCTTGATTTTTGTTTCAGAGTAATATTCTTAAGGTCAGCTATATCTTGGTACTACAACTGGTCCCTTAGCAAGAATAGGCTCAAACTAAGCAAGATGAGAGAGGAAAAAAAGAAGATTCTAGAAGAAGTTATGAATACTGAGACATATAAGGTAAGCAGAAGATGGCATGGTTGGCTGAATTTTCGCACTGCACTACGTATTCCATTTAAGACTATTTTTTTTTTTTTGTTTGTGGATGGGAAATCATCCAATGATCCCTCCCGCTCTGGGTGGAGCAGAAGGGAGTGTCAGACTCTTACTGACTAAAACCCACCCGTGTTCCTTCCTTAGCCCTTTGTGTTCCGGGGTAGCGGTAACCCTTTCGGACAATCCCGCTGCCCCGGCAGGCTTCGGCCCTTTCAGGCCCCTTCCTTATGCTGACATCTCTTTGAGGCGCGCGTGGAACACGTACGCGCCGTCCGGCACGGGCCTGGTCCTGATCGGACGGAGAGTTACCCATTACTCTCCGCCCGCAGGCCCGCGCCTACGGTGGCCGGGAGTCGTCTCGCGGCTCCCGACGCCCGGGGCGTCTCCCGCGGCGGCTGGGACGTGAGGCCCTCTCCCTCAGCCGTCCCGCCACCTCCTTCGCTAGCATGACTGCTTCGCAGAAGGAGGTGACTGCCTCCCACTCCCTCTCGTCCCGGACCATGGCTTGAACCAGGGCCGGGCGCGAGAGGTCGCCGCCGCCGCCGATCGCCTCTGCGAGAACACGGCGGTGCTCCGCCCAATTGGGGCATACCGCCACCGTATGCTCCACCGTGTCCTCCGGGCGACCCTCGCAGTGGTGACACCCGGGCGTATCCTCCCGCCCGATAATGTGCAGGAACCTCCCGAAACACCCGTGTCCGGTGAGGACCTGCGTCAGGCGGTAGGTGAGGGCGCCGTGGCGCCTCTCTAGCCACTCCTCAAAGAGGGGTCTTACCGCCGCTATCGCGGCGTGCCCTGCGCTGGGTTGCGACAGTCGCTCTTTCCATGCCGCCATGAGATCGCGCCGGAGGTCGGTCCGCTCCGCCGCGATTTGCCGCGGAAGCGGAGATTCCCCCCGGCGTAGTGCCTCCGCGCGCCACTCGTACAGGCGCGCAAGGACTATCGCCTCCAGATCCCACGGCGGCAGTCCGGCAAGGAGGCTTGCCGCCTCGCCCGAGATCGTGCGGTGCCCCCGGATTAGCCTTACGGCTACCACCTTCTGGGGCGCGTTCAGGTAATGGGCGGCTCGCCGCCGCAGTGAACGCGCCCACACCGGGGCCCCATATAGGGCCATGGACCGCACGACCCCCGCGTAAAGCCTCCGGCAGGAGGCGTTTGGCCCCCTCAGGTTGGGCAAGAGCCGCTTGAAGGCGGCCCCGGCCCGTTCCAATTTGGGAGCCAAACGTCGAAAATGCTCGACGAAGTTCCACCGGCTGTCGAGGACGAGACCCAGGTACCTCATCGTTGTCTCGACGCCGATGTGAACCCCTCCTACCGTTAGTTGGGATCCCGAAGGCGGCCCATTCCGAGGCCCATGAAAAGACATGGCCTCGGACTTGTGCAATGCCACCTCGAGACCCAACTGCCGGATCCTCTCCACGACTATCGCAACCCCGCGTGTCATCGCGTCGACCGCCGCCTGATGCGACCTCCCCTGCGCCAGGACTAGCGTGTCGTCAGCGTAGCAAACCACGCTGACTCCATCAGGGAGATCGGCCCGCAGCACCCAGTCGTAACCGATGTCCCACAGGAGCGGCCCCAGAACCGATCCCTGTGGGACACCGCACGACATCTCTCGCCGGTTCCATTCCCCGTTGCGACCGGGGTAGATGACGGCTCTGTCCGTCAGATACGCCCCGACTACTCGACGGAGGTAGGTCGGCACCCGGTGATACCGGAGCGCCTCCCCAATGCAACTCCAGGGCAGGGTGTTAAAAGCGTTGGCGATGTCGAGTGACACCGCCACGACCACCCCACCCCGGGACACCGCGTCCCCCGTCGTGAGGGCCCTCACGCGCATGATGGCGTCCACCGTCGAGCGCCCCTTGCGGAAGCCGAACTGGCTGTCCGCAAGATCCGGCCCCGTCCTCACCAGGTGCCCGACGAGGCGGCCCGCAATCACTCTCTCAAAGAGCTTGCCGACCTCGTCGAGCAGCACGATGGGCCGGAATGCGGACGGAGAGTCCGCAGGGCGCCCACCATTTAAGACTATGCCGACCGCACAGTGGCGCCCTCATCGTTTGTTTGCTTATTTCATAAACGGAATATAGTGGCCACTATATTCCGTTTTAAGAATTATAATAAAACTAAACAATATAAAACTACCGCTTCTAATAATATTAACGTATAATCTTGTAAAGCACAACTTAACGTGCTTATTTTCTGCATTTTGATTCTAAATTGTATGAAATAACCAAACAAACAATGAGGGCGCCACTGTGCGGTCGGCATAGTCTTAACTGCCCCATTGCTCTCGTGGTGACTGCTGAGTTTTGTGTCCGACTCCCAGCTCGGGCAGTGTTATTGGGTTTTTACGAATTTTTGTATAACCGGAGTTTGGAAGTTAGCGGTGTGATGCCCCGTGCCTCGGAAAGCACGTTGAGCCGTTGGTCCTGCGCCAGATCTCTTTCCGGTCGTGTCGGATTGACGTCCCATCGGACTATGAGAGTGAGGGAAGAGAGAGTGCACTTGTCTGCGCACGTTTCCCGCGCTAGTCTTGAACTTAAGTGACAACATAAATTTTAATACGTCTTTTCGTAACCAGTTAAAATCAGACATTCTTAGAGCAATGTAGCACATTTTATAACTCATTATAAACTAATTCATTGCAGGTTGCAAAAGAGATCCTAGACAAGTACGGGAGCCCGGAGGAGCAATCGAAAGCGCTGAAGCCATTCGTACCGTCGACCAATGTTCCCGGTAATTCCCCTAGCTCGCCGCTCCCAGGTAGAAAATCCTTTGTAAATAATCCGACTTTAGAGGTTCTTGGGTGAAGGTAGTTGAATAAAAGCGTCAACTTGAATTTAGAATCTTACATCTTCTTAACGTATTAATGGCAATTTAAATAGAGTTAACCCAGAATTTTGTTATAAGTTTGGCACCTTCAGTAGCGTCCATCAGTTCTTGTAATGTGTAGTCAACAGGATACGTTGGACACGATATTAAGTGCCCTAAAACCTTAGATTAAAGCCGTTTGCCAAAGGGGACTTCCCATCAGCAAAAATAACGAACTTACATAAAAACTTTCATCCCCTATTTAATCCCTTATGGGAATGAATTTTCTAAAAAAAACTCTATGTCTTACATGACAAAGTTCAAATTCCATTATAACTAAATGAAAATGGTCTTTGTCACAAATTGTCACTCAAAAATCAACTTAGAGTACATAAAGCTGAAGTTCTATTTCAATTAAGTGGCACTGAATTTAAATTAGTTCAATTCTGAATTCAAGTTTAGTAAGTAGTTCGGATGAGGCAGTTAAAAGTTGTCTAGAAATCGGCTTTGAAACCAGTTTTCGATGATACGTAAAAATATCTCTCTTTTCCTCAGTAACGAACGAGCAATATTATAGCCAAAATTAGAGGTGAAAAAAACAAAATTTTTGTTCCCTTTAAGTCCATCGTATTGGATGAACCTGTCGAATCCGGCCTACTTAAGAGGAAACGCGGTCACGTGGCCGGTGGCGTTCATTCCATACCAACGTATTTTCTCTGTTTTTAAGATAATTATAGGCATGTGGGGGTGGCGGTGGTGGTAAGTAAAAACAGCCGCACGGTTCGATCGATCAGGTTAAGCTTCGTTTGCAACGGTCCGTGGATGGGTGACCATCTTTACATACCAAGACCTCCGTACCTCGGAAAGTACGTTAAGCAGTCGGTCCTGGCTGTCATTCATGGATCTTTGACCGGGACCACCCCTATGTACTGATGGTGATCACCGGGCTGATTTTTGTGAGGTAAAAATACCACACTCCCCGGATTTCGGGTGCCTTTTGAAGGTTTCCCCCGAAAACAAAAAAAAAAAAGGTATTCGCTTCGTGTACAATACTTGTACTCAGCTGCATCCCCATAGAATGGAAGCCGCCCCCAACATAGTTGGGAAAAGGGGAGGCAGATTATGATAGAAACAAAAATATACCAGAGAAATACGTTAGTATGGAATTCAACGCCACATGACCACGTTTCCTCTTAATACATTATCAGTTATAGTCATTTACTGCTACCTATCAAAGTCAGTGGGGTACCTACCTAGCACTGTCCTACTTTTGCACCCAGTTTTAAACAACCCGATTTTTATAGTTATGCACACAACTAGAATACCCATAGACTTTAGATACCTCTGGAAATGTTTTAAGCTCAAATAGTGGGCTGTTTCTTTATCCTATCATATAGGGTGCCGGGGACATACACCGCGCAACTTGTTACCATGGATTCAGCACATGTTTCTGGACACCCCCCTTTTTTTTGAGTATGGGAAATCATCAAATGACCCCTCCCGCTCTGGGTGGAGCAGAAAGGAGTGTTAGACTCTTACTGACTAAAACCCACCCGTGTTCCTTCCTTAGCCGCATGTTCCGGGGTAGCGGTAACCCTTTCGGACCATCCCGCTGCCCCGGCAGGTTCTGGACACCCCTGTGATGAAATTTTTTGTCGGTTATTAAGAAACAATTTGTCAAAGCAGCTGCCGCTTAACTGAGACGTTGCCTCAGGTATCAGCGCGGTGCGGGAGGGGTGTGGTGACGTGATGCGAGAGCCCCGAGATTCGTCAACTTGTGACAACTATCACCCCTCCCGTGCCGCGCAGCTACCTCAGGCAACGTCTCAGATAAGCGGCCGGCCTATAATCTCTTCACTACCTTTGCTTGACTGGTAGAGAATGCTGAAGGCGCACAGATATAGATAGACTTAGATAACGCAAGTATCAATATCTGTATGAAAACCAAGCGTGCCATATTTTGACCACCTACTATGACGTCAAAAGCACTCTTTCTCACTCACGCTCACCCAGCCAGCAGTACACAGGACTGAGCGCGAAAGTGGCGGCTTACGATTTTTGTACGTAAGTTGGTACGATTTTTGGTACGCGAAGTAGTTGCTCTTGCGTTATACAACGTGTAACGTTAAGACTATGCCGACCGCACAGTGGCGCCCTCATCGTTTGTTTGGTTATTTCATACAATTTAGAATGAAAATGCAGAAAATAAGCACGTTAAGTTGTGCTTCACAAGATTATACGTTAATATTATTAGAAACGGTAGTTTTATATTGTTTAGTTTTATTATAATCCTTAAAACGGATAACAGTGGCCACTATATTCCGTTTTAAGGATTATAATAAAACTAAACAATGTAAAACTACCGTTTCTAATAATATTAACGTATAATCTTGTGAAGCACAACTTAACGTGCTTATTTTCTGCATTTTCATTCTAAATTGTATGAAATAACCAAACAAACGATGAGGGCGCCACTGTGCGGTCGGCATAGTCTTAAATGCGCAAAACCTCATTCACCACAATTAGAGCATTGAGTTAAAAGCATAATACAATGACCAAAACTATTTTTTTTAAAGCTAACTATTATTATTAAGAAAATCGTATTGATCCTAGCATTACTTTATGCATTCAAAATTGAATCTTATTGCCTTAAAATAAGACTTAATTTTCTTAGGTTCAATCGGCGGATAGTATGGCAAAATACATAATTTTTGAAAAAAAAAACCTATATTAAAAGTTACTGAAATCGATTCAGTGGTCAATTATGAACAAACTATTTTCAGGTTTTGCGCATTTAACGTTACACGTTGTATAGGTGTACCGTGTCTCTCTATACCTGTGCGAAGACATTAAGTCTGCCTTTGTACATTTTTTGTGTGCGGAAAGTTTAAATAAATAGTTTGCAGTTCCATACAATTTGACCGTGAAGGTATCACTTTTGTGAGGCTCCAGAATCATGTACTAAATCAATGGTAACAGTTTGTGCGTCGGTGTTGCTGATACTCCTTAAAGTACAGACGCAACACATCAAGCTAACCGAAACTGTCAAATTTTCCCAATTAACATTGAACCTTATGCTTTAGCGATATAGTTGAAAATCAAAGAAATTTGACAGATTGTAGTAGGTTGATGTACTGGCGTCTGTACATTGTGGTTTTATGTAGAACTGCCTGATCTGCGTAATAACCCTAAGACAATGGCATGTGCCCAGACTGAATGATTTTATCTCAACCGGCACTAGCTCAATCCAGAATGTTTGTTTGAATTTAGCATGAATAGAGCGATAAAACCACAGAGGCGGGTTTTTGAGTGAATCAGTTCCCAATCCTAAAATATACCAATGAAAATAATTCATAGTATTTCTGTCAACTAGCTGGCAACAGACGTCCTCCAATCAGCCGCCTTTTCTTAAAAAAAAACTTTATATTTACATAAAAAATCTGTAAACTAATAAAAATATTTACAAAAAAATAACCATCAGCAACTCCAGGCCAGCTCCGTCAAAGGCAACTAGCAATGACGTCCACGCCCATCAACAACAACAGAATGCTAGTGCCGGTTGTCAACTCACCAACCAGCGGCTACAGAGGGGCCCGACTCAGGGTGAGTACTACATTTTATGTTGCTAGCCCAGAATTCCACCACGCGGACGATGATTTCATCAGCATTCGTCAATTACACCTGGGTGTAGGTGCAGGCGATAGGGACAAGCACTGCGCTCGAGTTCGGCTGTGTAATTTCAAAACCTAGCAACACACATTAAAAAATAAAATCGGTGTTTTTGCATATTTGACTTGCTAGATGTCTCACAAGTCAAATATGCGAAATATCAGTTGCTAGGTTTTGAAATTGCACAACCGAGTTGTCATTGGAGTCACCCACAAGAAGACATGGTATATTCCTTGTTTCTTTCAAAGACGTAGCTATATGCTCAGTACAACTGCAAGATGGATGAAGAAGCCTCCTCGTGTAGCGCAGTTAGTTCTGCCAGTTACTCAACTGAACCGAGCGCTGGGCGCATCCTGGACAGTCACACCCAACGCCTTATTTGACTGGCCAATTCTTCTCTTGCGGTGGTGGCTAACGCCCGCCTGGTTTGCGACCACCCTCCCACCAGTCCGGCGTCAAGCAGTCTGCTATGCTCCGTCGATGTGTGAGAGTTCCAGTGCCTTAGGCATCTTCTGAGCACGCTCGTACCATCTTAGACCTCATCTATTGCTTTTATCAGGTGTGATCGAGGTCAAGAGCGGCCCCTTCAGCAATAAAAAAAGAATTATCGTCATTTTCCGTTTTTTTAAGAACGTTCTCATTCTTGTTGTCATTTAGATGAGATTGCGGCTAGAATTTGAAAGAAGAAAAAAAAATATTTACGAGAATTGAATTCCTAGTGATTTAAATGTGGGCAAAAATAAATCGAACTTGTATTTTGTTCTTATGACACAAAAGTTTTTACATTTACTTTTCAGTCCGACCAGCTTCCGCGCCCGCTTCCCGAAATGAACCGTTCTGCTTTGGACAAAGTGGTGGATTTCCTACTGAAGGACGGCCCCAACCATCGCATGGCGCTCATATGTTCCGAGTGCTTTTCTCATAATGGTAAGCATATCTAAGTACCCAAAAGGTTATATTATGTCACCAGGTCATCGGTCCATGACCTGAAGGTCGAGGGAAACCACTATGCGGCTAAAACTTTTTTGTCTAATAGGTATATCGTCGGCTAAATATTCTAAGCTGCTGACTCCATTTTGGTGAGAGAAAATATTTTTCTCTTTCATTTGATACCAAAAAGTCAGTTTAGCCAAAATGGGGTTAGCAGCTTAGAATATTTAGCCGACGATATGAAACTTTTATTTTGCAACAAGTAAAATTTATATTATGATTTAAAACATGTCATTTGTCCAATCCAATATTTGAAGTGTATTCCTTCCGTGTGGCATGGAACACCCTGTAGGTGTGTGATGTCTTGTGTTCGTTTGTTTTTTTTACACTAACATAGATATTTAATTTCTTCAAAAAGTATTATGTTTGTATTGGTTAGTCAGAGATAAAGCTGAGGTCAGCTAAAAATAACAGCCGCACGGATCGATCGAAGGTTAAGCTACATTTGTCGAGGCCAGTCCGTGGATGGGTGACCATCCATTACTTACCGAGTGCCCTCCGGGGCTTAGAGAGCACGTTAAGTCCTTGGCCCCGGCTGTCATTCGTAGATCTTTGACTATCGTTACGGGTAGCCAGAAACCCAAAAAGTCTGACAATCAGGGGGTATCATGTTACCCAGGAACAAGGTTGTGGAGGTCAGATAGGCAGTCGCTCCATGTACAATACTGGCATTCAGCTGAATCCGCTGAGACTGGAAGCCGACCCCAATATAGTTGGGAAAAAGCTAGGCATCTTGGTGATTATTCGGCGCATCTTGAAAGAAACTCATGCCAAGTTTAGGATTGCCATAACTTAAGTCGCCTATGAAACCTTACGCATAGCATCTATTATCGGGCACAGCTTATATTTCAACAGAATATTAATTTCAATTAAACCAAAAAGATGTGTGCGTTGCTAAATGGGTCTTCGGGAGTGGTAGAGGCGAGTAAACTCGTTGTTCGTTTTCGCATTGCCAGATAGGTATCTTCAGCAAAATCAGCCTATAACGTTCCCACTGCTGGGACATAAGCCTCCTCTCGGTGGGCCGTAATCCACCACGCGGGCCCTCTTCGAATTTTTCGCTCTAGACGTGCCTTGTTGCATGCCACATGTTGTTTTAATGATTTAATTATTATTTGCCAGGAATGGCGATGGCAGAGGAATTCGATTACGTTTCGTACGTGTGCGCTTACTGTGGTCGCTTCAACCCAGCCCGCAAGCAGAGGCCGGCAGCTCCCTTGCTAGCAGCCAGACCTTTGCCGGCTTTGCAGAATTCTGTGCGAGGTAAGGTTTTATATCAACAGTAATGGTGGGAGGCTTTTTTTGAAGCAACAGCATGTCAACGAACATGTAATGTCCTCGCATTTAATTCTGCCCCTGACATTTTATCTGAGTTAAGCAAATTGACACCTTACTTCAGTTTCGCCCTTTCATACAACTGTCAAAGAATTTAGTATTTTACTCCACGAAGCGACACGTGCTTTACTTGTGGTTAACAAGTGTACAGACGCCAGCACGTCAAGCTACTACAATCTGTCAAATTTCTTTAATAGATTTTCAACTTTATAAGGTTCAAAGTTGATTGGGAAAATTTGACAGTTTCGGGTAGCTTGATGTGCTGGCGTCTGTAGAAACACGCTGTGAATGTGGGTGTAAGCGCAGAAACTGTCGGTACCGTCCGAGACACGGGTGAAGTCGAAAGTGTGTGTGTGTTATGTGTTCACGCTACTCGTCTTGTATACTTGGTTATCACAAGTAAAGCTCGCTTCGCTTCGTGAGATAAAAATACTGTAACGGTTGTCTTTTCAATACACGGAACGTATAAGGTGGTCAACTTGTTTAGCAATTAATATCCCCGACTTCACCATGATATCGTAGAAAGCTATAATAGTAAAAATATTATGTATAGTTACAGTAGTATGTCAAATGATACAATATTAGGTAGATCCACCATGTGTTGCCATGTCGCGTACATTTATTTTAAGACTATGCCGACCGCACAGTGGCGCCCTCATCGTTTGTTTGGTTATTTCATACAATTTAGAATGAAAATGCAGAAAATAAGCACGTTAAGTTGTGCTTCACAAGATTATACGTTAATATTATTAGAAGCGGTAGTTTTATATTGTTTAGTTTTATTATAATCCTTAAAACGGATAACAGTGGCCACTATATTCCGTTTTAAGGATTATAATAAGACTTATAATAAGAAGAGGATTATAATAAGACTTAATATTGTAAATATGCAGTATTTCATAAATAAATAGCAGATGGCGTTCATTAGCCCCCATGGGAAGATACCGAGACTTTGTTTATATGTCTAATCAAACATGTTACCATAACTAACACTGTTTCCTCAATAACCCCCCTCCATTACACATAGGTTGTGTACCTACAGGCAGTGGAGACGACTCTTCCGTGCCCAGCTCTGCGAGTGATAGCGATGATGATGAGAATCCAGGAGATGCAGCCTTGAAGCAAGGTACGTACGTTTAGGTCTTTGCTTAATAAAAAACATATGAAGGAGCACAATTATACAACAATCTGCCAACTATCACATATGAAGGAGCACAATTATACAACAATCTGCCAAATAATATCAAGGATAGCAAAACGCTTGCAGTGTTTAAATCAAAATTCAAGAAATACATTTATGACCTTTGTATTTGCTCCGTGTCTATGACAACATCTACTAGAATAGCTCGATCGCTGTAAAACCTCATTTACTTTATGTTTACTTAAGCTCATTGTTAAGTAAACTGTATTGTTACTCTTTATGAGTAAATAAATTCGTTAACCTTTTAAAATCCTTACTATCTGCTTAATAAAAATTTTAAATTCACTGACAGATAACGCACAGCCTAAACCGCTGGGTCTGGTAAGGTTGAAATTTTGCACAACAGCCGATCGATTCTGTAAAAATCTCACTGTGAAAAGTTAGGTGAAGTGAGCTTAGAGTGAACTGTCAAGAGTATCAATCCCTAGCATCAGGATGACACTGACAGCTCACTTCACCTAAGTTTTCACGGTGAGATGGTTACAGAATCGCACTGCTGTTCCTCAGCACAAAGAATTTTTGAAAATTCATCCCCTTAAAAATGACGAAATTCCACACAAAGTTTCATCTTCTATGTAACCCCTACATCGTATGAAATTGGAAAACATGTTTTTGTGGCATTGTATGTATAAATCAGAGGATATTAAAAGCTATTTCAATTACATACTTACAAATTCGTCAAAATCAGTTCGCACAAGAAAACATTTTTTAAAACGGGTTGTTCAAAAATATAAATATTGTTTTGCAGAAAACTCGACATAAAAAAAATTCACTGAATTTCAACTACGGGAAACGAGATGATTTTTTTATTCAGTTTTTGTTACAATGTTATTTTTAAAATCTCCAAATATGTAAACAGTTGGCAGTTTTAATGATGTTATGTGAACTGCGCTCAAACTGCAATTTTACAGCATGGCGTGCAGTTCAAATGCATACCGTCTGTTAAGAGTTACAATTTGAAACCCTAAAACAATCTCTTTGTCTCTTTCTAGTTTCCGAAGAAGGCGAATGCGAATCGGATCGGCCCCCTTCAGTGGAAGGGTCGCCGAAATCCCATCATGAAAAGAAAGAAGACTGAGTGACATTGTCAATTTAGAACATTATTATATGCAGACCGTACCGGCGGTGCGCGAGGTAACATTAGTGTGGTGTGTTTGACAGGAATTTAGACGTTATGTCGAGGTGTTAGAGTTTAATTTTGAGTGGTTGTGTGTTGGTTGTTATTGCAGTTTGATTTGGAATAGGAAAATAGGGATGTTAATCAACTATAGTTGAGCTAAAAATTCGTAAGGAAATGTGTGATAACGCATATTATTCACTTCCTTTCATCTATGTGCCTCAAAGCAATACGTAGTGAAGCGCAGTGCTTTTATCGATAAGTTTATAATAGTGATGTCATTGTGCGATTTTTCTATCGATAATGGTGCGGCTTTATGCTTGCTTGTGCGTTGAATTTTTGGCTCAAGTATAGTTTCGATTTTTTAGTAGTGAGACTAAATATATTCACGAATTGTTTGGACGAAAACCTCACATTTCGAAGAGGAGGTAATTTATCATGGATTGTTTGTTTTTGTGTGCTCATTTGATGTTCACGATTGCACCGATTTTAGGAGGCACCAAAAAATAATTTTAATTTGAAAAATAAGGTAGTTCTAAGTCAAAACCGGCATTTCGTAGTATAAAGAGAAATTGTAGCCTAAAATTAGGGATAAAAATAAAAAGACAAGAACGATTTTGAACTTTAATACCTTGAACATAAAGTATATGTTTCCTGTCAAATGCACCATTGTAACTAACTATAAAATCTGTGGTGGAATGGGTATAAAGTTTTATTTAATTATTTATTCATTATGTTTCTATCTAAAAACTCGATCTAGCAAACGAGAAAAGTTCTTATCTCTCATATTAACTCTAATCAAATATCTCACATCATCTGCCTAGCCTTTTTCCAACTGTGTTAGAGTTGGATTCCAGTCTAACCGGATGCAGCTGAACACCAGTATTTTACATGGAGCGACTTGATACCCCTTGGTACGACTGTAAGATTTTCAGGCTACCAGCAACGACTGTCAAAAATCCACAAATGACAGCCGGGACCGACCGCTTATCGTAATTTCCGAGACACACGCAAAGAATGGACCACCCATCCAAGGAACGACCGCGGCAAGCGTAGCCTAACCTTGATCGATCGACCCGCGAGTCGAGCCCCTCCGTAAAATATTCAGGATTTTTTTTATCCAGTGCGTAAATTGTAACCATGATTCAGCATAAATTATTCCTACCCCTCCCGTACAATTTTTTGTCGGTTATCCTATATATTAGATGATATAATACTTTATATCTCGTTTGCTGTATTGGGAGAGTAGCATTCGATCTCGGTCGGTCCTTGATTTGACAACTGACAATAAATTTGTTAACATATTGTCATTTTTTGGTGTTGTGTATAAACTCCATAATTGTTGGGACGGATGACTAGAATTTAACCCTAATTATTCATTAAAACGTGATGTATTTCGGGGTCAAATTAAATTGGCTATCGAAACTCCACAGACAATAAAACAAACCAAGTCTGTTTACTAACCAAGGTTTTCTTTACACACATGGACATGGTGTAAACCATTGGCCTAGTTTAAATATGAGCCTAACTGTTTGCAAAATACAGTTGTTTTTACAAAATTGACAACTTAGTCCGGTATTAGATTGACAGTTATTGGAATAATCTTCGAAATATAAAAACTGGCTCGTAGGTTAGGCTGGGGCAAAAGTTGATCTTGTTTATTAAAAGACGGATGATGTCTATGAAATTATGCTAGCTCATTTTATTTGACCCTGTATAAACTCTTTATTTAATGCTTTCTGTCTTTTTCATTGAAAAGAAAAAATACAATTATATTATAACGTCGTTTAATTATTTTATTTATATGAAAATGAACTGTTTTCTCGATAATGTGAAAGCTAGTACAAAATAATTCTAATGATTTATAGATTCTATGAAAATTATAATTTTATTGAATGTTACGTATTGTACCTATGTATTTTTTTAAATGTTTTGGCAGACAAGTTTACAAGATGTTCTAATTTGCGTTTCCAACTAGTTTCATAAGAGGAAACGCAGTCAAGTAGTCAATGTCGTTCATTCCACACTAATTAATTATAATATTAGAAGAAAAATGATGAAATGTAAAAAATACGTCAGAAAACAACACATAAGGACATGGCAGAAGTAATAATAATAATATACATGATATTGTGGGAATACGTTAGTATCGAATGAAAACCATCGACCATGTGACCGTTTTTCCTCTTAATCTCTTTCTCTAAACATTAAAGTTTTGAGAAAACACATTATTACCTACTGCCATCTGACTTCCATGCTATTTTATTACTATTTATCCAATTAATATTAGTTTGATCTTCCAATAGTTATCTAATTATTCGGTCATCCGTCCCATTATCTTCAACGAATACAAGAGAATAAGCTTTTTACAAACAAACTATAATAAGTTTAAAATAACAATTTACGTGCCTTGTAACGAATAAATTATTATTAATTTTATTTCGATCAATAAATAGATTTAAATGAAGAACAAGTCGTGAGGTGTCGTTGGACATCCGCTTGGGACGAAGTTCCTTACGATGTATATTATGTATTAATATAACTGGCATAATGAAATGAATTAATGACGTTTGAGAGTAACTAAATAATAAAAAAAAGTTAAGTTACAGCTGACGCGCATCCCGCTCGTCTATTACTAGAGCATCACATGATTGTTGCAAATGCTGGTGCTTAATTGCTGCAAATGTATCACACTATCATGTCAAGGAATAAGTTAAATTACAAGTCACCCAGTATATCATAGACACACGCTTGTAAAAACACATACTACAGCAAAAGATTACACTTTATGAAGTGAAACTTCTTTGGCGGCAATTCTATATAATTGGACGAGAATTGAGACTGAAATTTCAAAGACGCGTCACGTTTAGTCACATTTCGTTACATGACAGAGAAGAAACATAACTCTCTCTGTCTCTCACACTAAATCTCTCTTATTCTTTATTTTTTAAGACGTTTCACTTCTATACAATCGCAATTTTGTCCGGTCTTGCTCTCATTCGCCAAGTGTGCAGAGAATAACATGAGATAAGGAACTTCGGTCCAAAAAATACATAAAATTGGAACTGCCCCCCATTCATGGATTCATTATAGAATGATTAGATACCATCTGTAGGTTCATTTTAGCTGCGTCATTATTGGTTTAGGCGTTTCGTAGTATGAATAGAGAACGCGTATTTTAATGTTGAGGATGTGTAATTGTCAAAAGATACAATCAATTTTTGGTATTATCACTTGAAATTTAGAATAATGGGGGTGTTCATGAAAATGCACACCACCTGTTGGCGCCACTTTGATAAGAGGTCGACCATTTCGACAATGAATAAAAAATATTGATGACGTTCATCACTCCTGTCATTCATTCGTTCATCATTCAGTTACGATTAAAGAAAGTTTGCGCTTTGAGTTTGATATTTTTGACAGGTGTTCGGACTTGACGTCTCAGTGCTGCCATCTAGTGAACTTAATTTCAGAAAATTCTCATTGGAATAGGTTGACACACAGCGGCCTACTTGCACCACTAATCACTAAGTGCGTTTGGCGCTAATCATATTTGACAAACATCATTCTATCGTCGTCCTCTTCAAACGATGGACTGAAACAGAACGATGTTTAAATACGTTTAGCGTTGGTGAATGATGGCGTGTTTTGCTTATGTTAATAATATTATGTTAATTTTGCGACGTCGCTAAATAATAATTCATCATTAATATTTACTTGACATGAAATTTTGAATCCCATAAATTAAACTGACAATGATTAAATAGTAATATAAATAAATATTATATCACTTCAATATTTTTAGTATTTTTTTTTTTTTACAAAAAACACTGATCAATGAAATTTGCTAGAGAAATACCATCAATTGATTGTTTCTTTCTTAATAAATAAATATATATTGTGCTATTAATATTATAAGAAAGACGTTTGGAATAATCTCCTAATATATAGACTTGCTCACACAACAATAAATCTTTATGAAAAAAAAAAAACTTGAAGAGAGAATGACTTGTCTTGTTCTAATATAAGGTTCATCCACCAACCCGCACTGGGTCCGCGTGGTGGATTACGGACCACTCCCTCTCACAGAGGAGGCCTGTGTCCCAGCAGTAGGAACATTATAGGCTGATTATGCTATACAACGTGTTTTTTTTATATCCCATAACTCTAGGGAGTCATTTTACTCATCAATATGAACAACTTTTACTAGGGCACCAAACCTGAAAACGCGAAAAAAAAAATCAGCTGTTCCCTACATTTATAATCGCATCATTCGTCAAAATGTAGGGAACGTCAGATTTTTTTTTCGCGATTTCTGGTTTTGTCCCATAGTAAAAGTCGTTCATAATGATGAGTACAATGACCCTCTAGAGTTATGGGATATAAAAAAAACACGTTGTATATGGTTACAATATTGGCCAGTCAGCAAGTTGTTATCAGCTTAAGTTACAACATGAGCAACTATTTCTGTTTATTAGAAGTTATATTCTAAAACATCTTTCAAACATTAAGTCGGTTCAAAACATCCTGAAAGGTCCGGAGAAATCTTTTAAAATGTTTGTGCTCATCAAGGATATTTTTAATTTCGGAATTTTTCTACAACAGAACAGAATGTCGTATGAATTTGGCAACGATGAAATGCTCTCGATTCCGAAATATAGTCCAGTCGACGTGACGAAAAGTTCCGAAACGAAATACCGGATGTATTCGGCCGACTTAATGATGAATAAAATAATTTATAATTTCATGTAAGTACTCGAATCTTCATAGAGTTAACCAGACATTATTTATTGTGTTAATGTTGGCTGGTACTTAATATAAGTAGGCGTAGATTAATTTATTTTAATAACAACCTAACCAGAGTCGTACTTATGTCCGTTATGGGTGCAAATTTTTGACGTAGCTATAATTTTTTTAAGTTGTATTTGTCAGCAATAAATACTTGTCGATCAAAACTATTAAATAAACTTATTTTCATGAAATAGGGACAGTGTGCCAAATTAAGGATTCATATTTTCATCAAGGTCAACTCAACTTGTTGTGAAGTCAACTTGCAAGAAACATCAGCAAATTACATTCTATTGACAATTCACTTCCATTATAAATACAGTTTAATCGTCAAAATGCATCCATAACCTAACTTAATTACGTCTCTGGCAATAATGCCTTCCAACTTCCACACGTTTAAGAATTAAAAAAAAGCATTGCTAACAATAATAAGTCCTAAGATACGTCTGTACTGCGTGAAGTATGGGTAATTAATGTCAAAGGTCTAAACAATATGGTACCGAATGTTCGTCCAAATCGCGCCCGGACGCCGAACATTCGCGACTGTCATAGCGAAACGAGTGATTTCTACCATTCGGGCCGTAAACCTCGCAAAGGTAGGACGCGTCTTAATCAAAAGAACTTAAAATAAATGGCTTATTTACAACAAGTCCTTGGTCAAGAAACTACGTATTTTTGCACAAAAATATCTGATTACCTCGTACCAATTTTTTTTAAAACAGAAAATTGTCTTTGCAGGTTCTTAAAATCTTAGATATTTTTACTGTCTTATACTACTAAAAGTTAAGTTATTAAATATTTTTTTCTTCTTTTTAAAAACATTATTTGTACAGTTTTTAAGAAATATGATTTTTTTTTTCTTTCTGTAACTTGGTAAGGGCTTTTGTTTGATTGTAAATTATTTCTTTTTATCAACATTTAATGTGTTCCTTGTACCAACAATTCCATTTACTTATTAACAGTACTAACAAAATTTTCTCTTGTCGGAACTTTGGGTGTAGCGGTCATTTTGTTGAGGCTGTCACATTTTCTATATCAGGAAATAAATGTTACTCTAACTACGTTCTTAGCTCAGGTTAGCACGGGCGATTATTTTTCGAACACTGGATTTTCAACTCTCGCCGCTAAGTAGAGCGTTGAAAATTCGGAACGCGAAAAAAAAAAAATCGCCGCGATACAAATTCTCCCGTGTAAATCTGGGCTTTTATAATGACCAATTTTATAATCACAAGTGACCGTGGCGAAACAACGACATTCATAGCAACAGCGGTCATAAAAAGTGAGAGCGAGGTGACACGAGACCAAATATTCAACGCTCTACTTGCAAATTTTATAGGTAACCGTGTAAATTACGAGTCTTAGCGTTAAGTGTCACCACCTTAATGTTCTTGTCCAACTTAATACCGCTAAATTCGAAGTTTCCGACTTTCTACAGAAGCGTATACTCAAAATGCTTTTTTTTCTAGTCAAAATACTAATTTGCGTTTCAAAATCAAAGATTATGGTTGCATTTATACTAAAAGTTGTCAAACGTCGATTGTCAGTCATAGCTGTGACGTCATATTAACTATATTTCGTCACAGTTCGATGACGTAAGGAAATTCTATAAGACAAACTCTGTTATATTGCTAAAAACCTGTTTTGCTTCTTAAAATATTATACCCTTTTATGCATTTTTACAAAATATTAATAATGGCAACACCATATGATTTCGACATATTTATGATATTTCAATAAAAAAATATATAAAATCAGGTACAGTTATGAACGAGTTTGACATTCTTAGATTTTGTAAAAAATGACTTTAATTCGTGAACTTTAGAAACTACCACTAGGGATATTAAAAATGTGAGTCCCATAAAGTGAGTTTTTCTCGAGTTCGTGATTATCTATTAACAGTAGATAAATGTTTGTTTCAACCCTAGACATTCCTAAATTAACATTTTTGGCATTAATAGCGTAAATTGTAGCATATAATAGATTTTATCCATGGAGTTTATATTTTGTAAATTAGTCATAAATGGAAAATAACAATATTAAAACATGAACGATTCTTATAATTGAAAATACAAATTTTGCACGCATTAGAAATAGGTAACTTGCATTTGTAAAATGGTTACTTCTAATGAAAATTAAAACAGTAAATTTTCTTTTGATTGCAACACCAAGCATACATATTTTTACAGAAAAATGTTACCATGTAACGTGACTTTTATTTATTTTTTCAATGATTTATAATAAAAACCATACACAGATGTTTAAAAAAAGTGATTATGTAAATCTTTGAGAAATAAATGATATTTAAGCCGTATAAAAACCTAACCATTTCACAAATACAAGAAATAAGTTGTTGATAAAAATTTCGAATTCCTATTCTAACCACAAGCTTGACAATATAATGAGTATCAAACCTCCTTGGTTACCGGAAATTGGCGGGAAAAAAATAAATGAGAGTGATATGGTATGTGAAGAATTCTCATAATATTGTAAATAATGTGAGTCAAGTGAATAGTGTTGTTGAATTTGTTATTTATTGCTTGTATCGTTGATTAGCTATTTTATAATGGAACTAATATACAAGTACCCAGTTATCAGTTGTTTTATTTAATTCTTATTTCCTAAAATATTTTTGGGTAATCCATACTATATAATATTATAATATAAATGTGAAAGTGTATGTGTGTGTCCGTTTGTTTGTTCATCTTTCACGGCAAAACGGAGCGACGAATTGACGTGATTTTTTAAGTAGAGATAGTTGAAGGGATGAAGAGTGACATAGGGTACTTTTTTTTTTAACCGTGTTACCCTGAATTTAACGCGGGCAAAAGCTAGTTTAAAAATAATAGCCGATCGTTAGCACAAGACATTTTTTCTCAACAGAAAAAAAAAGACTAGCAAAAAACAGAATTCATTTTAATTAACACATGGATTTATGAAGTTCGTGCTAGGCCGTTGGCAAGCCTCGCTCCGCGCCAATGGACAGGCAGCACAATGTTCTTGATAGTAGTGATAATAAACCCTGCAAAAGCGAGAGGCTTGGGCAGGAAGGCTTGAATAATTTAAATCCTTCTGAGTATCTGTTCTGTAGTGTTGTTCTACCGATGAGTGTGGTGTATGTGGACACACATGGTTTTTTTCTGCTTTTGGACACTGCCGCAATCTGTGAAAAATTCAGATGAGGCCTAAGACAATCAATCTGATTAATTTGTGGTCAATCTGATTGTTGAGAAAAAATACCTTACCTTTTATTTTTCCAAACTTTTTATTAAGTAGGAATATTTTCCAAAACTCAAACACGATCGTCGATCAACCTAACCAAGATTGCGTTTTGAACTGACGCCTGATTGACCGTCTAAAGCACTCTTTTGATACTGTCGAGCTCTGGAAACAAATTAATTTGATGGAATATTTAGTATTTACCATTTTCGAACGAAACAAAAATGACACTTGATTGACAGTGACATTAACAACAAAACGTCGATTGATTTGACATTATTCAAAGTCAATGAGGAAGAAAACTGCTTTTTTATCCCGTCAGGTGGCGTTTCGTCAACTGTGCCTAGTGACCTGTCAAATCCAATACAAAAAACGTAAACAAAGATAGTTTTTTTGGTTAAATTGCTTGAAATGACTCAATGTTCTGCATTTGGTTGCAAAAACAAAGGTATTCATGTATTTCCTAAAGATTCTAAGCGCCGAAAATTGTGGGAACGAGCCCTTAGAAGAAAAAATTGGAAAGCGACTAATACGTCAAGGTTATGTTCCAGTCATTTTAAATCTGATGATTACTATGGAATAAGTGCTTATACTGGTAAGTACTGAAACCCTGAAATTACATTCATTAAATACCCAGGTAAATAATTGAAAATATAACTATGTTTTATGTTGTTTATAGGGAATGAACCTCTAGCCAAGTTTCTGAAGCGTACTGCTGTACCAAGTGTATTTTCTTTTTCAAAAACTGAAACTCCACTAGCCAAAGAACGACAAGCTCGCATTGAAAATAGAAATCGGAGAAAACTCTTCACGTCCTCCGAAACGCCAAGTACGTCCACCGAAACGCCATGTACGTCCAGTCATATAGAAAATGTCGAAGATACTATTGAAGTGAGCACCATTGAGGGAATTCATCAGTTTCCTCAAAATATAATTATTAATCCTACTAATGAACAAGGGACTCAAGTGAACATTGAACATGTATATGGTTGCATTAAAAGATTTGTGAATGATGATGAAGCCATCTCATTCTACACAGGGTTTGAGTCTTACAGAAAATTTTATTTCGTTTACTCGACTTTAAGTCCTATGGCTAGCAATATTCAGTATTATGGAAGTAAGGTGATCAATATAAGCACAGAGGATCAGTTTTTTCTCACAATGATTAAACTTAGGCAAGATAGATGTAACTTTGAACTAAGCAGATTCTTTAATATAAGTCAGACAACAGTTTCCAATGTTTTTATAACCTTTGTTAATTTTTTTCATCAATTGTGGAGTAGATTAAATATTTGGCCTGATAAAGATTTAGTTGAATACTATACCCCTGAAAGTTTTAGAAAGTACAGTTGTAGTACACGTGTAATATTAGATGGGACTGAAATAAAAGTGCAAAAGCCACAAAATCCTGTCTCTCAGCAAGCTTCGTGGAGTAGCTATAAGCATGCTAATACATTGAAAATATTAGTTGGAGCAACTCCAGGTGGTTTACTTTCCTATTGTTCAGAAGCTTATGGTGGATCAGTGAGTGATCGGCAAACAGTAGAGCGAAGCAACTTATTGCAGAAGTGTGAACCTGGTGACAGTATACTAGCAGATAGAGGGTTTAATATTCAAGATTTATTTGCCGGAAAAGATATTACTGTTAACATACCTACTTTCTTAAAAGGAAAATCACACATTCCTGGTCTAACTGTGCTACATGATCGTAAGTTAGCCAGTAAGAGGGTCCATATAGAACGTATAATAGGACTAATAAAAACTTATAAAATTTTGAAAAATGATTTACACCATAGCTATATACCTTTAGCTTCTAAAATATTTTTTGTGTGTTTTATGTGTTGTAATTTTAGAGAAACTATTATGAAAAAATAAAACCATTTTTTATATTTTTCCTTGTGTTTTAATTTATTATAATTTTTATACATAACTTTTTCTAAAATACCTTTTTTGAAATGAGTTTCATATATTGTACTTAGTTTAGTTACCATATCCAAAATAAATGGTTCATCTCTATATACATACACAACTTTCAAACTGATGAAAGTGTATATTATTAAATTACAGTACTTTTTATTGGCACAAAACAGTTGGCCTTGTATTTGGCAATAATATGGGTGATTTTTTTTCAAGAAATATTGTCCATCTCTGACTTCAAGGTATGGTACTGTAATAGGACTGATATCACAATATCGGCAAACATAAGGACACTTTACTTCAATTATTGTTTCTTCACCAAGAAGTCCATCGGGTGAAGCTCCCAAAAATGGATGTGTCTCTGATATAAATAATCCACATGCTTTTACTTCTAAGTCATAATTTTCACAATATTTTTGTATGGCTATGGGCTCTTGTACTTTCCCATGAGTAGTAGCCTTGCTCACAAATGGTTTTGGGTTTAACAACTTTTCAGACAAATGTTGTTGAGTCCATGACTTGCTGTGTGTAACAGTATAAAAATTGCTTGCTGTTATTCTAAATAACCTATGCTTATGCCATTCTTCGCATTTATGCTGCCCTCTTGTTTCCATTTCAACATCATTTATTTTCTGTATTGTCACATTTTTAAGTAGCAGGTCTTCTAGACATTGATCCTGAGGGCTTTTGCTCAAGTATTGATGATCCCACTCTACAGCATATGGGTTAGCAGGCCTTATAGTTTGTAGTATTGGCATTTTAGTATTACCATGTGAGATGGCTAAATTTCTAACATAATCTTCATAATTTTCCATAATGTGTTCATCTTTAAGAGGCAAATAATTTACACTCTTTTTCCGTTTATTAGGCAATTTTTGAGCTTGCATTGGTGAGTCAAAGAACACTTTCCATGGCCGCTTGAAATTCATTAATTTCTGAGTGCACACTTGGTGCAAAATAATAGTTTTGGTGCGTACCATATCCTCAATCCCATGTAATAACACCATAATGTGTTTGCAATGTGCTTCAACACCACTGCCAGCTGCACATTCACAATGAGTTTGTTCGATTGAACCATCAGGGTTTAGTTTTATGTTCACAACATATGTTATTTTCTTCATCTGAGCTTTACACTGACCCTGAATGAATGTGAAATGACCATCTACAGCTACACGAGCAGTCAAAAGAAATCGCGACTCATACATCTGTCTTCCTTTGAACTGTGCTTGGAATCTGAAAAAGGTTTTTGATTTAGTTAACATGTCTAAAGAGTACCTTCCAACTGAGCTACCCATGGATGCCAATGGTCCCAATGGACATAACCATAAGTAGAATATAGGTAAGTACAAGTCGAATAAGTATACGAATGAAATACATATGGATTTTAATGCACAATTACCTTTCAACAAATGCTTGAATATGCTGTTTTGTCAACTGAGGTAGACATGAGCTAGCATAAATATCTCTGAAAGATTCAGCTGCAGGAGCAGCGTAAACCTCGTCTTCATTGTCATCCTCTACACCGAAATTTATATTACGGTCGTATGCTTCCAATCTGTAACAACAACAAGCTTGTTAGCACTCATGAACTTATAAAAAGCACCTGCATAAAAATTCTTAACAATATAACCTACAAATATTTATTGTATTAATTTGTACTGACCTTTCGATTAAAGCCGCTTTTTTACCACTAACAGAAGCTTTTCTTTTCCGCAACTCGTCTTTTAACTGAATCACTGTCATTGTGGAGTACATTTTCATAAGTAAACTGAAGAAAGAAAACTCGACACAAATAAACAACACTGTACAGAGGCCAGCACATCAAGCTACCCCAATCTGTCAGATTTTCCCAATTGAATATGAACCTTATTCCTTTTTGCTAGAGTTGAAAATCTATCAAAGAAATTTGACATATTGGGGTAGGTTGACCTGCTGGCGTCTGTACATAATGGCGGAGTTGAGTACAGTTGCTGGTGGCGACCTCTGCAGTTAGCTTTGCGTTTTGTTCCTCATTCGAGTCTGTTTGAGGAATGTCTTGATTTGCGATTGCGAAGAATTGCAGAGCAACGAGATATCTATAAATAACACGATAACTTATCAACGTTCGTTTACACGAGAGCGACAACTGGCTATTTAATCTAATCGCCACGCCTCTACATTTAATTAATAACAGAATTTCACGAAACGTCACTCAGTACTTCTTTGATAGCGATAGTGGAAGCCCGTTTATGAACTAAGTGTTTTCTATGTGATAAAGACGTTTATTCCTATCGAAATTCACTCATTGGCTTAGATAAACCGGCTGAAAGAAAAGTCAATAGATTATAAGTGTAACCTAACTTTTTATTAGCAAAAGTGAACTTTTTGAAATGTCTGTCTTGAATAACTTTACAGTGTCTATCGCGAAGGGGTTACGACGTAAGTATCTATTGTTTATTTCTTAACGTATTTTTTCCATATGTACCATACATACCGGGTATAAATATAAACGCTACAATACAAATTTAAAGAAAAAATAAATAAAATGTACTTACCTAGTCATTATGTATGAAAAAAAAAAATACCTACTTAAACGAAAATTAAAATTTACAGAATTCATTTTTGAACTTTTGTTAAACTTTGTATTACTTAGTACATAATGCATAGACTCACTTTTTATTGAACTCACTAAACTTAGTTAATTATTAAATCTTGCATAGAAATTCTAAGCATTTTTTTTGTGAACATTTTTTTAAGCTATCCAATTTTTTTTCTAAAGTTATTAAGTTATTATAATATATTATAAATAAAACTTCCATAAGTTATTAGGAGGACGCGTGGGCTCGCGATAGTTGTTAGGAGTGGAGGGAGGTGTTTGCCCAGAAGTGGGACAGCATAGGCAAGTAAAACAAAGTTCTTGTGTAAGTTAATGGGTACATTCTGGAATGGAAAAGGTAAGTGAAAAAAAAAACCAGGCAAATGCGAGTCGGACTCGCGCACCGAGGGTTCCGGACAAAGTAGGTATGCAACTACAAATTTACGGTTTTCGGATTTTTTCCTTTACTTGTGCTACATGACCTTGCTTCTTGCCAAATTTTATGATTTTAGGTCAACGGGAAGTACCCTATACATTTTGATTCCCTTGAGAGTGTCGAAATATACGCTTTTTGTGGCATAAACGCCCATATCTTTTTTTACGTTAACTTAGAACTTTCATTTTTCACAGCTTCAAGGGTCCGCAAACCTGAGTATATGGTTTTAATTTTACACCCATTCCCGAGATAAAGGGTCTTGACAGACAGACGGACGGACGGACAGACAGACAGACAACAAAAGTGATCCTATAAGGGTTCCGTTTTTTCCTTTTGAGGTACGTAATCCTAAAAAAAAATAACCTTCTGGTATCTAAATCTGATTTTCACAAAGCCCTGTATTAATAATTCTGTAGCTTCTACTTCTCTACCTGCCCTCAGGTGAAAAAGCATTAGTTAAAAAAAAATACAAAAGGGTCACAAAGCCCCACCTCTGCCTACACTTCGAAACCAGGTGCCATTTTATGTTAGTGAAAAGGTAAACAAAAGGGTTTTTTTTTTGCTATTTGTGCTGCTCTCATTGTCTCAATCAACAACAGCAATAAATAATCGAAAAGTTTTGTCAACTTTTTTTTTGCAGTGCTCAGGTAACTTTAACATTTACCGCACAGGTATCTTACATTACACATAAAACTCAGCCTACCACCTGCAAACTTACATTATGTACATATTTCTTTTTTTATCACATTTTTTTATCTCTCCAAGTAAATATTGAAATTGCAGAAATGTTGAAATGTTTTTATTAATAGATAGCATTCTTTGAATGTTTTAAAGGCTGTTCTATTGGAATAACAAGTGTTAAAACTTTTTTATCTTTTGAGTTTTAATTTCTATAACATATCAGGCTGGAAATATTTGCAGTTAAACATACCTCCTTGGTTGTGCATATGATAACATCTTTTGGAATTATAATATAATAGCCTCCCAACCGATGTAGGTCACGGTGACCAATCTCAATGGAGACTAACCAGGTACGCAGGAGATATTATAGTGCACAAGTGTATGCGCAAACAGGTGCATTCTCTATTCCATCCATTACAGACCCAGTCCCCTCCGTATCTCGGAAAGCACATTAAGCCGTTGGTCCCGGCTGTCATTCGTAGATCTTTGGCAGTCGCTACGGAAGTCAGAAGCCCGAAAGTCTGACGGCCAGTCTGGCCAAGGCGTATCGTGTTACCAGTTACTGATAGTTCTGCAGGTCAAATAGATAGTCGCTCCATGTAAAATATTGGTATACAGCTGCATCCTGTTAGACTGGAAAGTCGACTCCAATTTAGTTGGGAAAAGGCTAGGCAGATTGATTGCATGGCATTCCTTAGATAATTCCATGCGCAAACGCATTAAGTGGTGATTATCTTGTTATTGTTATTGAAATAATTTAATCTTATTTGGAATATCTAATCTGGTATCAGAAACAAGTAGGTATTAGACCCCCCGCCGAGCACGAGCCTCTCCCAAATTAGTTGATATGCTTGAAATTAAGGAGATAATTGATCGATTTGTCTTCTGTTCACAATGTATCGATGAGGAACTGCTCCGTTGATCTCGTGGTTGCAAGCGCGACTGCTGAGCCTGGGTCTTGGGTTCGATTCCCGGGTCGGGAAACATGAATTACAGCCCGGAGTTTGGAAGTTGGCGGTGTGAAACCCCTGTGCCTCGGAAAGGATGGCCGTTGATCTCTCAGGTCGTGTCGGATTACCGACCCATCGGAATATGAGAGTGAGGGAAGAGAGAGTGCACCTGTGTCTGCGCATACACTTGTGCACTATACAGTGTGAGTCTTCATAATGTGCACATATCGAAATGAGGGAAATTAAGGCAAATTTTAACTACCGAAAAAAATATTATCCGACAAATATTTTCGTGTCCATTTCGCTAGGGTCGTATATTTACGACCAAATACCACAGCTCGTTTACTCTGTTTTTTTTTATTAATTACTCTGTACTCTATCAGGTTATTCGAAAAAAAAAAAATCGAATCTTTGTGCCGGGCGCTGGGGCACGACAACTGTTAGGAAGTCGGGCGGTTAAACAATTAAAAGGGTCTCTACCTGCTAAAGTATTGGTACAGAGGCCAGCACATCAAGCTACCCCAATCTGTCAAATTTTCCCAATTTAATATGAACCTTATTCCCTTGTAGTAAAGTTGAAAATCTATCAAAGAAATATGACAGATTAGGGTAGCTTGATGTGCTGGCCTCTGTACATAGACGAGTGCAAGGCCTTTCTAGATAGGAAATGTTGTGCTTGAGTTATAAACATGGTATTTTTACTTTTAGAAAGCTGATACGATGGAGAATAATTTATTTAATAAAGTAATAAAAAAGGGTAGGTAATCGCAGCTTTTATTGAGAGATTTTACAATTAAGTATTGTAAAAATTGATGAAAAATTATCTGGGCGATTTTTTTGCTATCGTTTTTATTTTATGAGGACGCCCTGTTATTTCCAGTCAAAACTGAGTTTGTCAGATCGTTTAGTTTAAAAGTTATACCGTTTTGTTTACACAGGGGTCACAGCAGCGAACAAGAATTTAAAACGCTATTTTTATTTAGATTTTTTAAATTATTTTTTCGGTCCGTTCCGTTATGAAGACTCACACTGTACCTATATCTCCCGCACCGAAGGCTAGTCTCCGTTGAGAGTGGCCGCCATGACCGAAAAACTGTCTGCAGGACTACTTATAAAGTTATAACCTACTTCGGCCTAATGCGGCCTCATCACTCAATTCACTGTAGATAATGGATGGATTAAAATATATTTATTCGTAATGCGTATTAACAATATCGTACAGAGGCCAGTACATCACGCTACCCCAATCTGTAAAATTTCTTTGATAGATTTTCAACTTTACCGCAAATCTCGTCGTAGGTTAGACTTGGATAAATAAATAAAATAAAATAAATAAACAATGGATTACAAATGACAAAATTAACAATATGAAAAAAAAAAATATGCTCATGTATAACACTTAATAATTATCTATAATAACCTAACTTTTGCCAGCGGCTTCGCCCGCGTGGTTGTCGGAAAAGATCATAATAAAAGTAACCTGTGTGAGCTAATCTAGGTTATAAACTACCTGTGCGCCAAATTTTATCCAAATCCTGTCGTTTTTGTGCCAATCTAGACGAACGGACAAAAATTCTAAAAACTATTTTTCGGCATCAGACTCGATACCACCTCATACGTACGCACGGCTACAAATCAACCTATTCATAACCAGTATAAGCTGACCTCTGATTGTACGAAAAACCTATACAATGCGAGGTCAGCTAAAACTGGAAATGTTTAGCTTGATGTGTAGTCGTGTGTACCTCGCATCGTCTATAAAATATCGCTTTTAGCGATAAGACGGCACATTGTGTCACCCTATGTAAAAAATCTACATTTATTATAACTGTCATATTATTATTTATGGTGTACAGTTATAGTAATTAGCTGACCCACCTTTGCATAAATGGTTGAGATTTTTTAGAATACGAAATAAAAAATAACTAAACAGTTAGAAGAACTTGATTCTATTTATTAACATGCAAAATAATAAACATTACGAAACATTAAACATGAAATTAAATTAATTGCCATATGTCAGCTAGCACCTAGCACACGCCAATATACCAAAAATATATACTTTCCTAACTAAAAATGTGGGAAAAAGGGTCATTGACTTAGGTCAGTAACCTGTCTGTGAAACTGCCAATTTGCAACCGGATTTCTACGTATTTTTAGACATTTTTGTGAATTTCAATATCACTATGATCTCATTTGATCCGACGCCGACGATTCTTTTTTAACCGACTTCAAAAAGGAGGAGGTTATCAATTCGATTGTATTTTAATTTTTTTTTTTTATGTTTGTTACTTCAGTACGCCGTCATTTATGAACCGATTTGGATTTTTTTTTTATTTGAAAGGATATGCTTCCAGATTGGTCCCATTTTTGTCAAAATCCAGTTCTGATGATGGGATCCATGAGGAATTGAGGGAACTCCTCAAATATTATAGGCATACATATAGCAATTTTGGTATTTTCATCAACATGTCAAGCATTCGCATTCAAAAAGTATAATTTGGTGAAGTGGAACTGATGAAGGAGACCACAGGAACTCTTCAATGATAATAAGTATTTCACGGGTGGCGATAAGATATCTCGATTAAGATAGTTAAGCGACTATGACGAAGCAAATTTAAATAAATGGTTCTGACGAAAATGGTACCATCAAACCGATCTGATGATGAAGCTGGAAGGTAGGTACCGGAACTTCGTAATAAAACCATGTATTCTAGCCGTGTTTGGGCTTATTGGAATTTTCATGAGATGCACTCTGACTATAAAAAGTAAAAAATAAAAACTTTTTAATAAAAAAAAAACAACCGACTTAAAAAAAAAAACACTACAAAGTGTAAAATAACTTTAATTTTAATTTTGGAAGTCGTTGGCAAAAACGTATATACAAAACCAAAGACACCGACTTCCGAAATTAAAATTAAAGTTATTTTACACTTTGTAGTTTTTTTTTGTTGAAGTCGGTTGTTTTTTTTATTAAAAAGTTTTTTATGTTTACAGATGTTGTCCCACAGGTGGGCAAAGGTCTTTCTCGTATATTTCCGGTTCTCTTCATTTGCCTTCCCCGGCCAATCTTTTTCTTCTGTCTGGCAAGAACGAGTCTAGATGGTCACGCCAGCGTTTCCTAGGTCTGCCTCGGTTACGACACCCGTCTTAGGCAAACACTGCCTGGCCCACATGTCCTCATGCATCCTATAAATACTTATAATTGTCGGAATGGTCGAGCGCACAGATATAGATAGACCTAGATAACGCAAGTATAACGATCTGTATGAAAACCAAGCGTGCCCTTTTTTTGACTAAGTACCTACTATGACGTCAAAAGCGCTCTTTCTCACTCACGCTCACCCAGCCAGCAGTACACAGCACATCTTTTCTGTAAAAATCTCACCGTGAAAACATAGGTGAAGTGAGCTTGAAGTGAGTTGTCAATCCACCTGATGCTACGGATTGACAGTATTGGCGCTCACTTTAAGCTCACTACACCTAAGTTTTCACGGTGAGTTTTTTTACTAAATATCACTGCAGAGCTGAGCGCGAAAGTGGCGGCTTACGATTTTTTAACGTAAGTTGGTGCGATTTTTGGCACGCGAAGTAGTAGTTCTTGCGTTATCTAAGTGCTGTGGTCGAGCGAGACGTACGCCTCGCTCGACGATTGTATTTACATACTCAAAACCTACCGCACGGGTCGATCAAAGGTCTAAGCCTGCCGCAGTCGGTTCGTGGATGGGTAACCATGAGAGGTCTCGCCTCGGAACGCACGTTAAGCCGATGGTCCCGGCTGTCATTCGTAGATCTTTGACAGTTGCTACGGGTAGTTACAAACCTAAAAGTTTGACAACCAGTCTTATCAAGGCGTATCGTGTTACCCAGTAACTGGGTCGTGGAGGTCAGAGAGGCAGTCGCTCCATGTAGAACACTGGTATTCAGCTGCTTCCGCTTGGATTGGAAGCCGACCTCAAAATAGTTAGGAAAAAGCTACGCAAAACTGAATCACCGAGTCAGCCACTGTATTTTTTATCAAATGGGAAATGACTTACTTAACAATATTGTACCTTACACATAAACATCCTATAAAGTTTCTACTACTGGGACACAGGCAGCCTCTCGGTGTGAGGGAGTTGGCTGTAATCCACCACGCGGGCCAATTGTAGGTTGGTAGATGTTACATGTCTTCGAATTTTTCAACCGGCCGGTCTACCTACAACTTAGAGATTATTGTGATAATGTTTATTGTTTGCGTCAATTACATTAATACGTAATAACTTTGTCAAATACCTTGTCATCATATTTGATGGATGACCTTCAAGTTCGCAGTTTTTATCTTTCTTATCACCATAATTTAGTTAGTAATGTTGCTTATTTGCCTCTAATTATGTACGATAGGTACGTTTTATTTATCTTTTTCTCCAGCACGTGACGTCTCTACTGGAATTTAGTTTCCTAAACACTGTGAAAAATTGATACTTTGACAAGTCAGTAGAGGTCCAAGCACGAGGTTTGCCAGAGGGCTATGGAACGTATCACATACCAAGAATCCTCAGTGCCTCGGAAAGCACGTTAAGCCGTTGATCCCGGCTGTCATTCGTGGATCTTTGACAGTCGTTACGGGTCGTCAGTAGCCCGAAAGTCTGACAACCAGTCTTACCAAGGGTTATCGTATTACCCAGTCACTGAGTTGTGGAGGTCAGATAGGCAGTCGCTCCATGTAAAATACTGGTATTCAGCTGCATCCGGTTAGATTGGAAGCCGACCCCAACATAGTTGGGAAAAGGCTAGGCAGATGCTGACGCATATTGGAATATTGTTTTCTAAATAACGATCAGCAATGTCAACTCGTGTTATTTTATGTCGGAGCAATATTTATTTAGAAGGAAGTAAGTTTATCTAGTGCAAATTGTTATTGTCAATTAAGTTGTTATTGCGACGCCGACGCGGTTTGTTCTAAGTATTTACTAAGATACGTAATTATACGCTAATAATTACATTGACTTCGAAGTCCGAGATACTCGAGAATTTTTACGGGCACCTATAATAATAATAATTAATTTAATTTATTCAGACAACCATGTATCCATTACATAAAATTATATTTATATTGTTAGTATGATCTTAAAAACTATGTTAGTGCATAATAACTAAGAGAGACTTAGTCCTCTGGGTGAGGCTCCACACCAGTGGGCTGTCTAATTTTTCGCCTATTATATTACCTTCAGGATGCTGTTACCGCTCCCACGCAATCTATACGCTATACTTAAGACGCTGAAGTCCAATATTGAGCTCCGATGTTTAGGTATTTTTAGCCACGCCCACTATTTCTCCGATATCCTAGCGCCATTCTTAAAAGGATGTGATACAGCGAACTACCAAGGATGAAACAAAGTGACGCGGTCAATAATAATTACCAATGAACCAATAGAGGGCGCTCTTATATATTTATTGTTCTGTATGAAGTGCTAAAATCAAATTAGACAAGGCGATTAAAAAAACAAATGAATATTTTTACCCCTTTTTAAAATTATTTTAAGTATTTACACTGATTTTTTTTAACTATTTACACTGAATTAGACGCTGACAAGAACCAAATAGGCTTGTCTCAAACAATTTTTTAGCCAAATCTATACAGTTTGTGACGGCGAAAAAAATATATGTTAATCTTGAACATATTTCTGAGAACCCTGTTGTATTCAAAACAGGTTTTTGAAAAGTTTTCTCGATACAATAAAATGGTAAACTAACCTCTTAACATGATCTTTGAACAAAAATATCTCTATTAATTATCAACGTACATTGGTAAAATTTATAACAATAACGTATCATATTTAAATACAGAACTTGGTTGTTTTTTATTTTTGACTACTCGACCTATTTTTAAGTAATTAATTATTTTTTGGTTTGTATAAAGTTACGAGCGTCGCGTCATCGCGCTTCTCTTTCTTATGTTTCATTTAATATTTTGTTTTTGAGAACTTATTTTATTTTGTTCTTTTAGCTACAATAAATTGTAAAAATATTAGCATTAGCACGTAGACATTTGTATAGGTGATTTTATAAGTTGTACAGGTACATATTGTATAAGTTATTTTATAAGTTGTACAGGTACCTACATATAGTTCTAAGTTGTGTAAATATTTTCTGTGTAAAATGGGAAACAAACAAAAATGCCGGAGGCCAGCAAAAAAGCGCTTCTATGATAATAAACAAAAACATCTCATGGAAGTAGTAAAGTAAGTAATTTTTATAATGTAATATCACAGTATAATTATATACAGTATTGTAACTCGGCTGTATCTTGGACATAAATGCCTACAGCCGCGCGGTACGTAAACATGCGATAGGGCTGCCCGCCTCCAGCATTTGAATTACATTTGCCTACTTTGCGTTTTCATTTAGTTTTGTGATTGTAATATACTTTATTTTATATAAAAAAATAAAATAAGTACTTTGTGAATTGAATAGGAAGTGTTCAACAAAAATGCATGTTGTTTTTTGATTGGTAGATTTAATTAAAAAACCATGTTTATGTTTGAATAACAAATCGGTCTTATAAATTTGCGACCGAAAAATATTTGCGCCTTGACTGAGACGTACGAAACGCTTTATTATCAAATTTTAAAGTATAAAGAATCCGCATTCTAATATAGAGCTTAATTAAAAATTGTTTTGGGAAACATGGACAAGGTGGGGAACTCCAATCTTTACAAACTTCAACACCTACCTACTCAACTACAATGCAAGAAACAGCTGACGAGTAATTTTAATAACTTTTTATCTCAGCTTATTAACGTCTCTATAATTTAGATACCTACAACTCGCAACAACTCAAAACAAAAATTCTTTGGTCACCAATGCCAAGCTGAACAGCTGGCTACGAATGTTTTAAAATCACAACCCTCTCAAACATCTAAATATTCTGTGAATATCTCATGAGTCTAGCTGTTGTTGTCGTTATTAATACCGAGAAAAAAAAAACGGTTTTTTGTGGTATAATTGTTGTTATAGCAGCAGCCGAAATACTTAATCTGAGAAAATTTCAACTATTTAGTGACAGACAGACGGTCAAATTTATTTTTTTCTAGTATTATTCATACACACAGTACAATAAACAACTATTATTAATAATAAAATACCACGTCTTTACTTTGAATTATACAAACTAACAAAACAAAACACACATGCCCCGAGGTTTCTAACACAAGCGTAAGTACCTACCGTATCATGATTCATGAACCGCCTATAACTACCTATTTCACTCTTGTCAATCACTTTCCTTTACTCTATTCACTTTACACCAGACATCGTTTTTTTCGGGAGATAAAAGGAAATACTTATCCATTAAAAAGACACATTATGTACCTACCTACTAGTAAGTAAAATTATTTTATAGTCTTACCTTTCAAAGTTTCCAGATAATCTAAAAAAAGTTATCCCTGGACGAATTCATGTAACCAAAAACAGCACAATATATCCTACTCGTCATATTAAATATGTACTTGAACTTATTTGTAGTGAAAAAATCGCGCGGTTATTGTTAAAAAAACAACACACCGACCGTTCGTCACTGCGGCACAGTCGCGACTGTCTGCCTGCCGAGCGAATGCCGAGATTGAGGCGCGTAGGCATAGCTCGCGCATCGTCCGTTTGTATGAAGATAGAATACTGCATATAATTATACCGTGGTAATATTGACAAAATAGGTATGAGAACAAAAATTAAATTTTTGTACAACCCATAGCGTAAATTCGACTACAATGATAACGCTAGGTTGGTCTAGAGGTATTAGCTTAAGTTCAAAAGAGCAAGTTCCGAGTTCGTACCCGGGAGAATTTTTAGCAAATTTGAAATGGTTTCTTTTTTTTATTTATTTGTAATTTTGAGGAAATTTTCGTTTTTTTATATTTATTTTTATATAAAAAAAAATATATATACATATAAATATTTTAATTATTAATTTTCTTTACAGTAAAAAGAGACGTTTGGCGAACAGTTCAGAAGTAGGTGAAGCTTCGGAAATTGTTTTTCACCAGTAAGTTTGTAATAATTACAGACGCCAGCACATCAAGCTACCTGAAAGTGTCAAATTTTTCCAATCAACTTTGAACCTTATGCTTTAGTGATAAGGTTCTAAATGTATTAAATAAATTTTACAGATTATAGTAGCTTGATGTGCTGGCGTCTGTACATACTTATACAGGTTGAAATTGAAAACATGTGACTAAACGAAATGGGAGATTGTACTACTCAACATTATGAACAACTTTAGTAAAGGGACGAAAACTGCAGTCGCGAATAAAAAAATCAGGTGTTCCTTATATTTTGACGAGTTATGCAAACATAAATGTAATGTAATAGATTTAGAACCTTATCACTAAAGCATACGGTTCAAAGTTGATTGGGAAAATTTGACACTGTCGGGTAGCTTGATGTGCTGGCATCTGTACTTATTACAAACTTACTGGTGAAAAACAATTTCCGAAGCTTCACCTACTTCTGAACTGTTCACCAAACGTCTCTTTTTACTGAATAAATATATATATTTTTTTAAATATAAAAATAAAACAATGAATTTCCTAAAATTACAAAATAAAAAATGGATCCTATTCAAATTCTGTAAGACTTGGGTTGAGTTACGAACTCTAAACTAGTTCGCCAGAACCTATGCTAATACCACTAGACCAACCATGCATTATCATTGTTGACGAATTTGCGCTATGGGTTGTACAAAATAGCCTTTAAAGTACCTATTTAATTATAATTTCATTTTTGTTCGTGTACTTGTTTTTTCAATATTACATTATAAAAAATTACTTATTTTACTACTTCCATGAGATATTTTTGTTTATTAGCTTAAAAGCGCTTTTTCTGGCTTCGGCATTTTTGTTTGCTTCCCATTTTGCACAGAAAATATTTACACAACTTAGACCTATAATTATGTGCAACTTATAAAATATCCTATACAAATATGTTTACGTGCCAATATTTTTACAATGTATTGTAGTTATAAAAACATAATAAAATAAGTTGTCAAACAACAAAATATTAAACGAACGGATAGCGGGACTGCGGGGCTGCGGGGCAAAGCGACATACGTCCGTCTAGCAGCGCGTCTATGCGATCACTGTCGAACTGCATACATAAGAAAGAGAAGCGCGATGACGCGACGCTCCTAACTTTATACATATCATAAAATAATTAATTACTTTTATATAAGTTGAGTATTCAAAAATAAAAAACAACCAAGTTCTGTATTTAAATATAATACGTTATTGTTATAAATTTTACCAACGTACGTTGATGAGTAATACAGATATTTTTGTTAGAAGATCATTTTAAGAGGTTAGTTTACTATTTTTTTGTATCGAGAAAACTTTTCAAAAACGTGTTTTGAAGACAACAAGGTTCTCAGAAATATGTTCAAGATTAACATATATTTTTTTCGCCGTTACAAACTGTACAGATTTGGCTAAAAAATTGTTTGAGACAAGCCTATTTCGGTCTTATCAGCGTCTTAATGCGTACGGTGAAACCAGCGGGCCATAGTGCAGATGACCATCGAGCCGAATTAACGCGTCACTACATTTTCTAACCATTTCATCATTCACACAGTCCATCTTCTATTCTTATAGCCATCGAAATTCATACTCAAAACTTTCCTCACGGCATTTACTTAATTTCTCCGTATTCAAACAACTTTTTAGTTACCTGTGTTACTTTCAGACTTCCGATAAGTTAGGCCGCAAATTCAAATTTACTTACGTTTTTTTGCAATTTGCAGGTCAGTGTCAGCCGATCGATTCTGTAAAAATCTCACCGTGATAACTTAGGTGAAGTGAGCAATCAATAGGGACAAACCCTAACATCAGGTGGAAAGACAGCTCACTTCACCTTAGTTTTCACGGTGAGATTTTTGCAGAATAGCATTGCAGGTTGTATGTAGATTAAAATATGTCTCGCAACTGTAACATTTATATGGCTTTACAGAATTATCATCATTTGAATCAGCAATACAACCTCGAATGTCATGATTTTATGAGAGATTTTTAGAGAGATGTATTGATGATTTTTATGATTATAATTCTATAAATTAAATATTTGTTACGGCTCGAATCATACTTAGATCAACGTAGGTGCCTATAACTTGATACTGACCTGCAAATTGCAAAAACCGAAGTAGATTTGTATTTCGCGGGCTACCAAGACGCTTTCGCCTTAAATAACATCTCTATCATTAATTGCCATGGCAGGATGGCTATGCCAACTAATGATATCAGTAGGCCAATTCTCGTAATTTAAAACGTTCAAAATCTAGTCGCAGTCTCATCTCAGCGACAAACAAATGTCAAAAACTTGTCAAAATGTAGGGAAATTTTAAGTATTTTTGACAGATTGAGACTGAGATCAGACTGTGAATGTTCTTAAAAATTACGAGAATTACCCCTCTGGTATTTGTAATATCTGTTTGTTTTTCACATAAGTAGTTAGTTCCTAGACCATATTTACATTCTCATAAATCATTTCTCATAATATCTAGATAACCTACATGATTGAATTTCTAACCCCGCTTGTAATAGATAGCCGTCATAATTATTAGAAAACTATCCTTAATAAGGTCATTAAGCTGTTTAATTTGAAAACTTTACCTAATTAGTGTCACCTCTACCCTGTAATTATCGTTCGGTAGCACTATTATTAATTATTCGAGGAAGTTATCGACAAAAACATATCGATATGTTATCGATATTTCGCTATGTGTTAAGCCAGTAAGATTGACCTGTCGATTAGCAGAGAAAATCCAAGTTTAATAATTATTTTCTAGGTAGAAAAGAACTCTAATTGACACTTCAAAATATTTTTCAAAGTTACAACGAAATCCGTTTAGCCGTTTCGGACACATTGAGGAGCAAACGTAAAAGTTTTAGCATTGTGGTGAAAAACACGCATGCGCGGTCTGTACACGCGTTTGTCTTGAGTTACTCAGTCCACATAAGCATGTGTCGTGATAAGGTCGTGTTATCTCATGCGTTTTTAATTAATTTATTGCATAATTGCCCGGTAGATGACTGGCATTTTATATTTAATTTCGTCATAATTCGCAGATGTCATAGTTGCTTGAATTTTCATGTAAATAACCTTGGGAGACAATATGAACGTATTTATCATACCCGTCATTACTTTAATTCGTTCTTGCCAGAATGCCAATGCTTTCTTAAAGATCGTCCTTTAATAACGTGAACGTGAAAGTGAACGTTACGGCTAATTTATAAGAGACTAGCGGCCTGTCCCGGCTTCACACGGGTGGACATTTATTTTTTAAACATTTTATTTTTTTCTTGCAATTAAAATAGCCTATATTAATCTGTGATAATGTAGTATTCAATTGGTGAAAGAATTTTTTTAAATCGGTTCAGTACTTTTTGAGCCAATTCGTTACAAACACATATAAATCTTTCCTCTTTATAATATTAGCATAGATAACTTTACTATCATGGGAAGGAAAAAAGCAAATTGACCAATTAACATAACAACTGTATTTCCCGGAAGAATGTCAGTATAGCCCATGAATTAAGACTAGAAGCCTACCTAAGAAAGGACAGTAGATAAATTTTAGTTTAGTCTTGTCAAATTTATCAGCGCCTGACACTACTCCATACAAGCTTAGACGTGATAAAAAACTTGCCTACTAAAATTACGTCAATTTACGTCAGGCGCTGATTAACTTGACAAGACTAAACTAAAATTTATCATCTGTCCTTTTCTTGATGAAATAGAAAGAAAAGGATGCACTGAACTTAAATTTAGTCTAGTTTGTGAACAACAGAATCGGCACTATAGTTTAAACTATTTTCTCCAAACCAGCTACCGAATCTGCGGAAATGAAAGAAATGCACCACTGTGCAAATATGTGCCAGAAAAATCTAGTCACATGCTCGTATTAAGTTATTTACCGACAAACGTAGGTACTTATCTCTTATGAAATTAGGCATAATTTGGAGGGTCTTACGTCATCTCCTTATCATTATAACGCGATAACAGGCAAAGTTTATTGATTCTTGAGTTAATCACTCGACATTGTAATATGAACTACATTGACATAATTATTCACGTCGTACTTCAGGAAGCACGTTAAGCCATTGCTCCCGTCTGTCATTCATAGATCGTTACGGGTAGTCAGAAGCCCGAAAGTCTGTCAACCAGTTTTACCAAGGATTATCGTGTTATCCATTAATTGGGTTAGCTAGAAGCTTGGTTACTCCCTAAGCACGAAAACCGTAGTTTTTGCCGTAGTTACTGGATTAGCTAGAAGCTTGGTTAATCCCTACTACCTAGACAAGAAAATCGTAGTTTAGCCGAAGTTAAGAACGTTTCGTATCACTTATGGACAAAAGATTAACATTGAATGACAACACGATTTGACAGCAGTCCCTATTCTTGATATGTTTTTGTCCGTCAGAAATATTGTATTTGACACTTGTTTTGAGATCTCTAATCTTTTTGGATCAACTACTTTCGCATCTTCGTTGACCGACAGAGAGAGTAGACTCATTGCTGCTTGGCTTTGAGATTCGAAGGACCAATATTGGTCCTATAATTGCTGCTTTATCTCTAAATATTTCTAGGCATTTTTAGGTATAAACGCAACTGAATGTTCAGTAGCAGGTACATCGACGCGCAAACTGAAACCATGAATTCAGCATATGATTCTAGACTCCTTAGCGTAAAAATTTCTCGTTGGTTCTACGCGGTCAAAATGTATGGAAGAGTTAATTTTTGCTTTAAATAAACGACGAAAAACTCCGCTGCTAGTGAGATTTAAAAAAAACCCGAAACGGATAGTAGCGAAACTTCCGATGATGACATTGAAAACAGCCACATCTAACACAACATAACACAGCAGAGCAATGACATACAAAAAACCGAGAAATCAGTAGAACCCCGCCAAAAGACTCACCGATGAAGCTCGACCTGAACCAACCTGGCGGAAAGGTTGTGTCCAGTAGGCTCTTAAATCCTTCCCTATCCTACGGGCACGTCTTCCCTACGGTTAACGCGCGCCCCGGTCTACTCCTCGATATGCAATGGTCGCTGTAGCACCATGAACATGAGGCTACAGGAGCTAGTGCGAATCTTGGGGTTCATTCGATTAATCGAGTCTGGTTTAACCAAGCTGGGATCAGTGCAATTCATTCATTCATAAATAAAGGACGAAAAATTTCAACGCAGAATCTTACTGAATCCATCATAACAGGTTGCACATCTATTTCCCTGTGACTCTGTATTCTTGAGACACTTTGTAACCTAACGACCGATGTTTACAAAAGATCTTTATAGTGTTTATAATAAACTATATTATGCACTTATCAATTTATCATTTTGCGGAAGTTCTCTATCTATCTAACTAAGGGCCATCTTTGATATTCGTCAAAGGTTTTAAGTGGTTTATCGTTTTTGTAAAATAAAAATTGCGACTTTATTATTTATGTGCAAAATTCTAAAAGCCTTAACTTTATAAATGGCATGTATTTATTCATCATTTCGGACGAAAGACGTCCACTGCTGGGCATAGGCCTCCCCCAAGCACCTCCACTTCGACCGGTTCTGTACTTCTCGCCAATCCAACGGGTTCCTGCGGCCTTCACAGGTTCTTCGGTCCACCTTGTGGAAGGCCTCCCAACGCTACGTCTTCCGGTACGTGGTCGCCACTCCAGAATCTTTCGGCCCCATTGGTTATCTGTTCTGCGAGCAATGTGCCCTGTCCACTGCCACTTAAGTTTGGCAATTCTTCGGGCTATGTCGGTTACCTTGGTTCTCCTGCGGATCTTTTCATTTCTGATTAAAACAGGGAAACTCCAAGCATAGCCCTCTCCATTGCCCTTTGGGTGACTTTCAGCCTTCTAATAAGGCCCATTGTGAGCGACCTGGTTTCAGTGTCATAGGTCATCACTGGAAACACGCACTGGTCAAAGACTTTCGTCTTGAGACACTGCGGAGGATGACTAGTACTTAATGTCCTGAAATTCCAAAGTGTTTTCGAGTGCTATGACGTAGCAATGTTGTTCTAGTCATTACATTAAGGAAATGTGTACCAAGATAACTATACAAATTACGCAGTAAATTTTAAATTAAGATAATTTTGCGCAGTAAAACATATTATAATTGATAAGATTTTTTGACAAAATATAGGTCATGGTATTAATCAGTTAGGAATGTTATTGTTTAAGTAAACGGATTGTTATTTTTAGGTTTTTATTTTCCGTCCGTCGGTTAAGAATTTATTCTGATAAAAATAATTTTGAAGATCAATAGTTTTATCAATTACACAACTGAATCAATTTTACTATCTAAAACTGGTACTTAATTGCGTAAGACAATACTGGTAGTCTGGTAGTAATGGTTTTCATTTCGACAGTTCAACAACATTCATTGCGTTATTCCCTTTGTTGAACAGGCAAATTTTTCGAACATAAGAAGCAATAGATTAGCAATATACTTCAAAATGATTCAGATTGTGATCGAAAGTGTGTTACGCAAATAGGATGCTGTTAACTTTTGGCTGCGTGGGATTTAAGAATGGCAAAGTATTATTTTTGTTAAACAACCCAAGAAAGGCGCAAAATAATTTTTGTTGTAAAGAGTGTTGCAATGGAAAATTATCGAAACCATTGAGTAATTTTTTGGTCGCAAACGACAAACTTTCCGTGCACGCACTTGATGTAAACAAAAACAAATAATACGATATTGGTAACTAATCACTTGTTTTGAAACACTATGCAAGGCTGTTGGAAACATGTTTAGCAACGGCACTTCAGTCTTGTTTACGTCTATTATTTCATTATAGCATCAACTATTCGCGCTTCGTCTTCATCATCACCATTTCAGCTGTAAGACTTTCTACTGCTGGACATAGACCCCCCAAGCGTCGCCACGCCACATTGACCGGTCCTGTGCATCTCGCATTCAGTGCATCTACCTTCACCAGGTTGTCGATTCACTTTGGGGAAGCTCTATCAATTTCCGCATTCTCGCTTTGCTCTTAAAACATATTGGCAAAAAATAGGAATGTACCTATGACTTCAGGCTGCTATTGAGAAATTCCAATGAATTCTCAGGAAATATAGTCGTAACAGATAGCTCTAAACTCGGTAAACATAATCTTTGAATACATACACACACATTACATACACATAGATTACATTACATCCATCTGCCACAATCTGGCTAGGTCCAAAGCCAGCGGCCACGCACCCTGGGCGGCAGTGGCGAAGGGTGAATTTATGACAGAGGTAAGCCGGAGCAAGAAAGAAATGTCAATAAACCGTTTCATTATATTTCAATGATGAATTGGCTATAGAGTGTAAGAGTGGTTTTGCTCTAAATTGTTCTAAATTTTCGAAGGGAGGCCGGCGAGAATCGAGTTGTATGGCAGACTTCCTACCGACTACCCTGTGGTCTACCTACCCCTCCCTTGTTTGTGCCGATATCCAAGCTTCTGTGCCAGCCTCGTCCAGGATTTTTCCATGATTGCAAAAAAGTTATCCGTCCGAAATTTTTTTAAAATTTTGTCGCTATTGGCGCTGATTCCCTTGTTCACAAGCTAAACTGTATTTAAGTTCAGTGCATCTTTTTCATTATGAAAAGCACAGAAGATATTTATTAGTTTAGTCCTGTCAAATTAAGATAAGTAAACGTGATAAAAAATTGTTTACTAAAAATACGTCAAGCGTTGACAAATTTGACAGGACTGAACTAATAATTATCTTCTGTCCTTTTCTTAGTGAAATAGAAAGAAAAAGATGCACTGAAATTAAATTTAGTTTGTGAACAAGGGAATCGGCGCCAATGCCACGATTATATTTAAACGTGTAATAGTATATAGACTAATAGACGTAAGAAAGGATATATAATTTTTTCTGGGTCTTCTGCCCCCGCACGCGTCTCAAACGCCCTCGAGGGGGCGTTTTCGCCTAAGTTGAAAACATATGGTCTAGCTCTTTGAAACATATCAGCAAAACAGGAATGAACGGCTGTTTAACTCTGAATATCACTCTGGGAAAATAATTGGAATGTAGTGATAACTCAGTAATCATAACCTTTGCGTCCATCTGCCACAAACTGGCTCCCAGAGAAATAGGGCTATCTCTAGACCTCAAAGGAAAACGCCCTTGGTGATAAAACAGCAATAATTCACACAAGTTATCTCACAAAATATTCCATTCACTACCGTTTAGTGTTGTTTTTTATTATATCACTTTCAAGATATTTATATCGTTCTCTGCAATCGGGTCATTCTGTCAATTTTTTATCTTTAATTATTTATAAATAAAATTGCACTTATCGTTGTAAAGAGATGATTATACTTTATTGTTCAGCTTTTGCCCGTGGCTTCGCCCGCTTAGAGCTCGAAAATTATTCCACGGGATCGTGCTACCGGTATGAAAGATGTACTGTGTCCTAACCCAGGTCTACCTGTATGTCAAATTTCATAGAAATCCGTTCAGCCCTAAATGCGTTAACAGGCCGACAGAGTTACTTTCGCATTTATAATATTAGTATGGCTTCGCCTTAAAGCAAGATATTATTTTTGGTCCTTTGAGCCGACCCCAACATCAAGAGACTAGGCAGATGATGATGAGCCTTGGTCTTTTAATTTTCGCTATACTACCTGGTTCTCTAGTTTGTAAGTCTAATTTTAACCATTCTTCCAGCTGAATCTGACTTTTTATGGCCTTAGAATTAAAAAATATATTTGACAAAAAAAATTGGTCCTAAGTAAATTTTTTGGTCCTCCGAACTTTTTCGCTGAATTGCTGGACCTACTTCAACACTTTTACATTAGCCAATGTGTGATGATAACATGACTTCTATTCCATCCTAAACCGAGCATTTCTTCTTAATTCCAGGTCTTAGACAGAAACAGGAGCTTCGTGAGCTGACCCCCAGTGTTTCCAGAAGAAAAGGCAGCGCAGCATCGACGGAAGATGCGAAGTTAAGCATGGAGAAGTGCCTCATCGTCTCCAAGGTTACCAGATACGAGTATGAGAGGTGAGTTGACATGAGAATTTTTTTTAAGGGGATTACAGGACCTAACCCCCCCCCCCCCCCACCCACAACCACCACCCCCCCTAGATAATTATATATATATTATAGTATGTATGTGTATATAACCTATTTATGTATTTGTGTATCTACTTTTAACAGGTTTTTTTTTTCCTCATTGTTCCTCTCAACTGAAGCACCTGCCATCTAATCTCTTCACTACCCTTGGTTGACTGGTAGAGAATGCCTAAGGCATTAAGTCCGTCTTTGTACCTTTTTGTGCGAAAAGTTTAAATAAATAAATAAATGCAAAAAACTTAAGTTTTAGAACCAATAAAAGTATATGATCGACTACAGTAAACAAAATCAGAAAAATATATGATATTCTTCAGGATATACGCTAGGTAGATAGTGTGTTGAAAACATAATACAACTAATTTGATACGATAGAAAAAAATCATGAAGATACCTCTAAAAACTTTCTTTTTACAATAAAAACCATACTAATTAATATACTTATTCATATTCATATATTTATTTGCATTCCATAATGTAGTATAGGTGTTACAATGGCTTAAAGCTAAGGTACAATTATGGACCCTGTAGGGCACAGCAAGAACTAAAAAAAATACACTACACTTACGTACAATCATTTTGATTTTTTGCCATATTATTCTACGAGCAACATACTAAAGCACTAGTGTTTTAAATTTTAGTCCAAACAATAGACTTTTTGTAAATTGATAATTTCTTCATATTTTGCAATAAATTACCAGCGTTCTGTCATCGCACTTCTCTTTCTTTTCTATGCACTCCGACAGTGACCGCGCTTTTGGTCATGTAGTAGGTACCCTTAATACTCGTACTATTGTTAGATATTTTCAAGATGTATAATATATAGGGTGACTGGTAATTAGTGACCGATACCTAAACACGTGATTGTACTCATGATAACAAACAACTTTTACTATGGGACCAAACCTGAATTCGCGAAAAAAAAATCTGCTGTTCAGTACCTACATTTTGACCAGTTAGGCGAACATAAATGACTGAACAGCAGATATTTTTCACAATTTCAGGTTTGGTCCCATAGTAAAAGTTGTTTGTTATCATGAGTACAAGCACGTGTTTAAGTATCGGTCACTAATTATTAGTCACCCTATATATTATACATCTTGAAAATATCTAACAATAGTACGAGTATTAAGGGTACTACATGACCAAAAGCGCGGTCACTGTCGGACTGCATAGAAAAGAAAGAGAAGTGCGATGACAGAACGCTGGTAATTTATTGCAAAATATGAAGAAATTATGACCAAAAGCGCGGTCACTGTCGGACTGCATAATGAAAGAAAAGCGCAATGACAGAAAGCTGGTAATTTATTGCAAAATATGAAGAAATTATCAATTTCTTGAGGAGGCTATATTTTACCTCACGCTACAATCCCTAAGAGCTGAGTAAACAGAAAAAAAGACAGAAAGAACGCTGACTGAAAACAAAATAATACCACCGGCAGGCAAAGCGTCGAAATATACAGTGTCCCTGGAAGTATGGATCAAATAGAATAGGGGCGTGGGCAAGGTCATTTCCAAACTTTTTAATTCTGAGAATGTCGGTGAATTTTTTTACGGTTCAAAAGTTATAACCAATTTTTGTTTTTTTTCAATCGTTTCGCATAGTGCTGAAAGAAAAAAATCATTAAAAAAATTTTTTTTAGATAGGCCTCATAGTTATTTTTTAATGTTTTTTTTTTAGTTTTAATAGGTTTTCCCCACAGGAATTTCTCAGTAGCAGCTAAGAGTCTGCACCCTAATTGCGTAACACATAATCAATTTCAATCTGAATAATTTTGAAGGATATCGCTAATCCATTGCTTCATATGTTCGAAAAATGTGTCTACCCAACAACGTAAATAACGCAATGAATGTTGTTGAATTGTCAAAATGAACCCATTTCTATTGACAGTGTATTACGCAATTACCCCGCTGGATTTGAGTCCGGTTGATGGCAATAAGCCCCTAAATGGGACTTACATTAAATGTGGGTGTTCTACAGTGTGTCAGGTTACACGATGGACATACTTTAAGGGAGTGTAGTACCCATGAAAATGAACAACTTTTACTAAGAGACCAACACTGAAATCGAGAAAAAAATAAACAGCTGTTCCCTACATTTTGTCCAGTTATGCGAACATAAATGTACCTATAGAGCGGCTGTTTTTTTTTTCTCGATTTCAGTGTTGGTCTCTTAGTAAAAGTTGTTCATTTTCATGGGTACTACAGTCCCTTAAAGTATGTCCATTGTGTAACCGGACACACTGTATAGATGCACCTCGAGACTTACAGGCATGGTGTCATATCTAATCACGCAATGGATAATATTTTTGCGTTACGGAACTAGTATTTATTATCAGTCATTATTCGTGTTATCGGGCATCGGTATACCGGTCAAGTGCATCTGTGGTCTATTCAAACTTGTTTCCAATTAATATTATTTCAAGTTAAACAATTAATGGCCCCGATTCTGTTGTTCACAAACTAAATTAAATTTAAGTTCAGTGCGTCTTTTTCTTTCTATTTCATTACGAAAAGGACAGATGATAAAATATTAGTTTAGTCCTGGCAGATGATGATGAGATGTAGATTGCATAGTAGGCTATGCAGAACAGTCTTCAAAAATGCATACCTACTATCCATTGGATAATAACCTGGTAAATAAAACGAAGGCTGGAAATAAAACCGCTTTACAAAATACTACAAACGAGTGTTGAATAAACCTGCTTTGTAGCACCGGGCAATCGCGAACGGTAAGTTCCAATACCGTTTCTATCCGATATTTCGTAGAAATCCTAACTAATATTATAAATGCGAAAGTAATTTTGTTTGTTTGTTACCTTTTCACGCCTAAACCAATGAACCGATCATCCTGAAATTTTGCATACGTTGTCAGGTGCACTGAACCGAACAGGTACCTTTCATCCCGAAAAAAAAGTGCTGTTTCCGAAGAAAACAACAACAATAACGTTATTATGATAATAGATGGCGCCACGTGTCTTTCGAATCATGATTGAATTATGACCTCCACGCCGACGAAGCAACGAGCAAAAGCTAGTTAGTAAAAAAGAATCAACGATAAGATGCATATTAATTTATCGTGTTGCTGGTAGAAAAAGAATTTATAAAGTACTAGCTGACCCCGCAAACGTCGTTTTGCAAAAAAAAAATAGATAGTAGCCGCTTCCCAGAACTACCCGATATGCACACAAAATTTCATACAAATCGGTCCAGCCGTTTCGGAGGAGTATGGTAACTAACACTAGAATTTTATATATTAGAAGATAAGTACTAAAATAAATAACTAACTAACTTAACACAAAAACAAAGGATACTTAGGCGTCGAAGTACTCGTCCACATCGCTGTTTAGAAGGAAAGGCCAATTCTCGTAATTTAAAACGTTCAAAATATAATCGTAGTCTCATCTCGGCGACAAACAAATGTCAAAAACTTGTCAAAATGTAGGGAAAATAGGCGTATTTTTGACAGATTGAGACTGAGATCAGACTGTAAAGTTCTTAAAATTACGAGAATTGCCCCTTAAGCAAATTAATGAGGCATATTATTTTATAATTCTAATTTGGGCTATTTTAAGAGTAATTATTCTAATAATAATGATTGCTGTATGCGTTGAACCAAGAAACGTATTAACCAATTGTAGCATCACTCCAATGACGCAAGAAAATTGTAATTATTTGCAAAAAAAAATAGTAAAAAGAATACCGATAGCTTGCAGAGTAAGCAAACGTTTGTCGAAGCACCTATATTCGGTGGAGCAGACGAGGAGACCGCGTATCGGCAAGCGTAGTGTGGGAAGCCCCCCAGCTAGATGGACCGATGACCTTAAGAAAGTGTCTGGAAAAACTGGATGCGGAAGGCGGAGGACAGGGTGTTGTGGCGCAGCCTGAGAGAGGCCTATGTCCAGCAGTGGACTGCAATGGTCTGAGTTGATTTGATTTGAGTAAAAGGAAGATACTGAAAACCCTGATGTAGTTAAACATCAGTGGAAAATTATGGAATTTATTACCGCAGTATATAAAAAAACGTTATCTAGTATTTAATGCAAAAATTCACAGATATGACCTACATTAAATGTTTGTTTCGACCTGAATTTTGATAAGAGTGAGATAACGGTCATGAAAAAGTTCGTGTTCGGGGTGACTAATGGATTCACGTGGCAGATGTTCTGCTTTATAATATACGAGTACTTAATGTATTATTTACTAGCTGCGCCCCGCGGTTTCACCCTCGTAAGTTTCGACCCCGTGGAAATATCGGGATAAAAAGTATCCTATGTGTTAATCCTGGTTATAAACTATATGTGTGCCAAACCTCATCCAAATCCGTTCAGTAGTTTTTGCGTGAAAGAGTAACAAACATCCATCCATCCTCACAAATTTTCGCATTTATAATATTAGTAGGAATAGTAGGATATTAGTAGGATAATGACTGAATTGAGTGATTTTTTATCTAATACTTCTTTTATTTGCATAATATTAATCACCCTATAATGTCCCCACTGCTGGGACAGTCACAGAGGCCTTCTCTCGGTTTGAGGTGGTGGGCCATGATCCACCATGCGGGTCCAGTCCGGGTTGGTAGATGTTACATGTCGACATCTCCATGCAATAACATCGTAACTCACTTTTCTTCCAAAAATTTAGTTACAACGGCATTGTTATGTAAAAAAATGCATTTTTTCTGTACTATTATTATTATTATTATTTGTTGGTATACATTTTTGTATCTCGGCATTGATGTGCCGGTTATATAGAATAACACGGGCCGAAGCCAAGTGCTAACCTAAGCGATGGATGATAAAATATTGTGGTGTAATGATATATTTAGACTTGTGTTGTTGGTGATGTTTGTGGGTGTGATATTTGGGCATCATTGTCGTTCTGAAGGAATTTTCGGACAATTCTGCAAGTATTTATTATTATTAGGTCGGGGCAAAAGTATTTTCCTATTTTTCATACAAAAAAAAAAATTGTTTTAGGTTTAATTTTTTATTTATTTATAATATATATGTGCCGTTTTGATCGATGACTTGTTGCCATCTTGTGGGCAATGCCATGATCCCATTGCTGTAGAAGTTTTGAGATTTTTTATCAAAAAAATCTGACAGGTACTTTTCACAGTGTTCTTTTGAGGTTAACTTTATGCTTCCTAAAGAGTTCTGAAGTGACCGAAACAGGTGAAAATCTGATGGAGCAAGATCAGGGCTATACGGAGGATGCATCAACACGCTCCAGCCAAGCTCTCTCAATTTTTGCTGAGTGGCTATAGATGAGTGCGGTCTGGCGTTGTCGTGATGAAACACCACGCCCTTCCTATTCACCAGCTCCGACCGGTTTTTCTCAATAGCTTCTTTTAACCTCATCAGTTGCTGACAGTAGAGGTAAGAATCGATAGTTTTACCCGGCGGCAAAAGCTCATAGTGGACGATTCCTTTCCAATCCCACCAAACACACAGCATCACTTTGTTCCGAGTCAGGCCGGGCTTTGCCACGGTCTGTGGGGCTTTTTTTTTTTTGTGGATGGGAAATCATCCAATGACCCCTCCCGCTCTGGGTGGAGCAGAAGGGAGTGTCAGACTCTTACTGACTAAAACCCACCCGTGTTCCTTCCTTAGCCCTTTGTGTTCCGGGGTAGCGGTAACCCTTTCGGACAATCCCGCTGCCCCGGCAGGCTTCGGCCCTTTCGGGCCCCTTCCTTTATGCTGACATCTCTTTGAGGCGCGCGTGGAACACGTACGCGCCGTCCGGCACGGGCCTGGTCCTGATCGGACGGAGAGTTACCCATTACTCTCCGCCCGCAAGCCCGCGCCTACGGTGGCCGGGAGTCGTCACGCGGCTCCCGACGCCCGGAGCGTCTCCCGCGGCGGCTGGGACGTGAGGCTCTCTTCCTCAGCCGTCCCGCCACCTCCTTCGCTAGCATGACTGCTTCGCAGAAGGAGGTGACTGCCTCCCACTCCCTCTCGCCCCGGACCATGGCTCGAACCAGGGCCGGGCGCGAGAGGTCGCCGCCGCTGCCGATCGCCTCTGCGAGAACACGGCGGTGCTCCGCCCAATTGGGGCATACCACCACCGTATGCTCCACCGTGTCCTCCGGGCGACCCTCGCAGTGGTGACACCCGGGCGTTTCCTCCCGCCCGATGGTGTGCAGGAACCTTGTCCATGCTTTGACCACAATGTTTTTCGGACATTCTTATCGTAAGTGATCCATTTTTCATCACCCGTAATCAACCGTTTAAGAAATGGGTCGAAATTATTACGTTTTTTCTTGTACCCAGACTTTTGCAAATGCCGTAAAACTGTTTTGTGATCAACATCCAGTTCTTCAGCAATATCATAACTACTAATATGTCGATCTTGCTCCACTTTTTCAAAAATGGCACTGATTTTATCCGTGAGCGAGCTTCATCCTTTACACTAAAATTTCCTGACTTGAAACGCTTGATCCACATTTGTGCTACTCGTATTGATACCACATTAGGTCCGTAAACCGCACTTTTATTCGCGGCGTTCGTCACATTTTTACCTTTTTTGTAATAAAATTTTCAAATGTACCGAATTTCTTCGTCACATACGTTCATGTTGCTTGCTTGAAAAACAATTGAGAAATGGCGGGAACTAGTTTTTTTTAAAATTTATTGCATCTTTAGAATGTCAACATTTAATAGTATTAAAACCAGCCAGTTACATTCAGTACTGCCAAAGAGGTTTGATTACTAACAATAGATTCAAAATACGAAAATATTTTTGCCCCGACCTATTATGTCATTTCACTGTTTTGTTTTTCACGTAAGTCATGAAAACCCATGAAAACAATTTTTCTTTTACAACTTAACCATACCTATTTATAGTCCGCCTAAACTATTAAATACAGCTTCAAAAATTGTACGGGGTGTTTTGAGTTTGCTATAATTTTTCAAACTTTTAAATCGCTTTCCTGTAAAATCACAAAAAGTGAGTTACGATGTTATTGCATGGAGGTGTCGATGTGTTCGAATTTTTTGGTTCTAGGACATGCCGGTTTCCACACGATGTTTTCTTTCACTGTTTTGAGAGCAGTGGTGATGAAATATTTATACAAAGAACTCACCACCTACAACTCGGTAAGTCATGACCGGGCTACCACACCTATTCGACTGATGAGTCGGGTGAATTTTTTTTTTAGCCTTTTTTGTCCAAGTTCTGGACAAGGCATCTCCCAAATCCTTCCAGGAACTCTATTCCCGCGCCGCCTCGAACCAGCCCTCGCGGTACGCGTCCAGGTCTTCTCGTCATCTTTTTCTGGGCCGTACTCGTCGGCGCCGTCCATCTTCAGGCACCCATTTGTGTGGAGATTTTTGAATATTTTTATCCCTTTTTTTATTACTCACGCATATTTCATTTCTGTTTGGGCTTCAATTTGGCTCATCATGTTTCCGAGATAGGAACGTTCAAATATGATCACATAACATCCACATTTTTTTGACGTGATAACGTCTTATAAATCGATGAACAGCGGCTGCATGCACGAAAAAGTGTCACGTTCCGCCTGAGCCTGAGCGTGCAAGCGAGAGCGCGGATGGAGCGATAGAGAAGCACGATCGGCCCAAGCGTTGGCTTGTGACACATTTATTCATCAATGTTTCTTTATGACGTTATCACGTAAAACTATCGTCCGTAAACCGACTTTACAGACAACCAATTTTTAACTGGCGTACAGCTTGTTGCATAGCTGGCTAAAAGACTACACTCGCCTAACCTTACAGTTACTTCAAAGGGCATAAAGTGCATATAAACATATTTGTATTACATGCTATCGTAGCAAATACTTGCTTGGAATTCAATATTTAAGTATGTCAGCTATCTTATTTATTTTGTCATTACGATCGGAAAAATCGGAACGAATCTAGTTGCTGGTCGTTGTAAACTGGCTGCTAACTGATGATAAGTAAGTCCCGGTGGCGAAGGTACCATACAACTCGATTCCCGCCGGCTTCCCTTCGAAAATTCAGAATACAACCACTCTATAGTCAATTATTCATCATTGAAATATAATAAAACGTTTTATTGACTTTTTTTTTTGGTCCGGCTTACCTCTGTCATAAATTCACCCTTCGCCACTGGACTAAGTCCGTATTTATTAAATGTTTTCATTGAGTCTTTGAGAAGTAAGTTCTTCACCAAAACCAAACCAGCGCTGGGGCTCTGTCTCGCATATGGTCTTAGCATTATGCTGAGCGATGCCCGTTTTGCGTGGATGTGACGCATGTTCTCCTCCAGTCTATGTGTTCTTTTATGCGTCATGTATACCGCAAATAAACGTATTTATACGTTCTTTCTTTATTACATAACATGTTAGGCCTTTCAATATTTTACAGAAGACCTTATATTTCAATATGCTCCTGAGGAACGAACTAAGCCCAAAAGAAATAAAGAAAAATTGGTTTATTTGTCACAGAAACACGTGCAAACAAAAAAATAATTCGTTCTAATTCTAAACAGGATATATAAAAACAAAATATATCTATATTCACGAGCACAAAGCAAAAATAATCGACGGCTGCACGTCATGACTGTGACAAGAAGGCTTCCACTCAGCATGATGCTGTGCTATAGGGGGGGGACCCACAGCACAGCGCTGATTTTTAGTGGTTACCCGAAAAGGACGTACGGAAACCAAGTCAGATCAAATGATTCGTACTACAGGTAACAAAATAAAATAAAACAAACTATGTTTTGGTTAAGTAGCTCCATAAAACAATAATTGATTAAAGCTATGATTTATGAAATTCTATGCAAATTTTCATGCCTTATTTAACCCCTTTGCGGGGTGATTTTTCGATAATCCATGTGCTCCATTTTGTTTTAAAAAGAACTGAGAAGAATTTCATGCTTCTATCCAGCGGTTTAGGTTGTGGTGTCAAGTACTGGTGAAAATGTCAGATTTTCATGATGGCCGTTATAATAAGACGGAACCGCCACTGTTAGTAAAAATTGCCGCCTTGTATAGTCAGTATTTATAGCACAGATTTGAGTGTCCAAAATGTTATTAATATCTAGCGCAATGACTGTTGACATAACCGTCCCGCATGATGAGAACCTCGTGAAAGCCAAGAAAAACAAATCAAGTACCATTGACTTGGCTCACGGGCTGGTCGACATGTGGGATGTGGACTCAGCGATCATTGTGCCGATAGTCGTGACAGCCAATGGATGAACAGGCAAGAGTCTCGATCCTGAGGAGGCTCTCGTTGGGCAGCTGGATCCAGGGCTTGATTCAGAAAGCGGTACTTTTGGACACGGCCCGCATTCTTAAGAGGTTGCTATGTGGAGCCCTGACCGCCCGGTAACTTGGACCCTGTTCTCGATACCGGTGGGCTACTATTTTTAATTGCTTTCTTTTATATTCTAATATTTAAAAATATAATTTTTATGTATTATAATGAAATAAAGGAGATAAAAAAAATCTTAAATTCATTCATTCTTTCACTGACAGACAACGCACAACGTAAAGCGGTGGGTTTAGAAGCATGAAATTCTTCTCAGAGTTCCTATTAAATCAAAATGGAGCACTAAGGAAGGATTCGCATATGTATACTTACCAAGCCTACATCCTTTCGTTCAATATTGCTCTATTGTCAGTTGATAAAACAATATGAATTAATAACACAATAACGTCTTTATCGCACACTTATCTGTAATGTTATTTCAAATAAATCCGGCAGGGCTCAAACAGCATTGTTTATTAAAATAACACTATAACAGGAAAAACAAACGTTTGACAATACTTACGTAATTGAAGAAACAATTCATCACATGCTATGCTATTCACTTTACACCTTCATAGAATACTGGGTCAAATTAAATCAGCTAGCGAAACTCCACAGACGTATCGCCATCACGTCTGTGGAGTTTCGCTAGCTGATTTAATTTGACCCAGTATTAAAGGGTTTAAATATCTAAACATGATGAACAAAAAAAAAAGATACGATAAAGATTCAACGACCGCCTGGTAGTGTAGTTACTTACTTGAAGTGCTATTAGACATTGATACTCATCATGTCTGCGGAGTTTACGCTGGATAATTCAATTTGACCCTGTAGAATAAAATAGAATATAATTTATTTTTGAGTAACATAACGTCTGTAATCCATGAAGGGTTAAGCAGAGTGTACAGACGCTACCACGTCATGCTACCTGAAACTGTCACATTTTCCCAATCAACTTTGAACCTTATGCTGTGGCGATAAGGTTGAAAATCTATTAAAGAACTTTGACAGATTGTAATAACTTGATGTGTTGGAGTCTGTACCTGTACCAAATTTCGCCAGTCATGTTTAAGTCTCATATATTTAGGGGTCGAGTCTAATCGCCATCAACCGGGAGCAAATACAGACTCGAAATTCAATAAAATATGTTGTTTTATTTACATAATATAACAATACCTTAAGTAGGTGTAGTTTTCATTTTCATTAAGATAAAGCATTTTTTTAATTAATAAAACCATTATTTTTAAAAGTCTTTTTAAAGATTAAACCATACGGAGTCTATTTTATCATAAATAGATATTGGCCCTGATTCTGTTGTTCACAAACTAAATTAAATTTAAGTTCAGTGCATCTTTTTCTTTCTATTTCAATAAGAAAAGGACAGAAGATAAATATTAGTTTAGTCCTGTCAAATTTGATAATCCATAGACAAGTATAGACGTCATTAAAAAATTGGCTACTAAAAATACGTCAATTTACGTCAGGCGCTGACTAATTTGACAGGACTAAACTTATATTTATCTTCTGTCCTTTTCTTAATGAAATAGAAAGAAAAATATGCACTGGACTTAATAGTTTGTGAACTACAGAATCGGGGTCATTGTGTAACTGACTTAATGCACATTATGAAAGAAGTTTCTTCTGAATCGATTACTCACTGAATCGATTCCTGTCATTTTTAATATAACGCTGCTTAAATTCAAAAGGGCCACAAGTCGAAAAGTCACTTTTTTACAGGAGAGCCCGTCAAAGTTTTGATATCGGTTTTTGTTTATTATTTTTAATAATCTACAGTGTATATCTATGCGTTATATATCATCGGATGTGTATTTTAAGCCTCTATTTGTCTGTAATTTGATATTTCCTTTATGTTTTACCCAGTTAATAAAAACATTACATAAGTCCCTTTTGATTATAAAAAAACAGGCTGTTATGCGATTAGCTCCATTTTTAATGCGAAAATACTGGGTGTCTTTTTCGAATATAAAAATATAGGCAGAATTGATGCGATTTTTGCTTTAAAAAGGATTTGTAATTTTTTCGACTTGTGGCCCTTTTGAATTTAAGCAGCGATAATTTTATTTACCCAAAAATAATGAAAGCTAAATAAATTACAGTCACACTTTCGCTGTAAAGTCAAAACAAACCAAATTTGTAATGTCACCACAATTTTCTCCTACAATCAGTATAACTAATTTAATAAATAAACCAATGGTTTACACATAATATTAAAAATGTAATGTATGTATTTTGATTATACTTAACATAAAATTCTAATTGCGGTGTTTGGTGGTGTGCAAATATAAGTCATTGTGAAATGTATTTATAGTTGCAATAGAAGCCAAGTGTGCTGTCGATAAAAATAAAATAAAAGAAAGTTACCTATATTAAATATATAAGTAGTAAAAATATTGATAAAGTATTATTAGTAATATTATTATTTTTTATCGTCTTCCTCTTTATTTATATCACACAAAAATTGGAATTCCCATTCAAAACTGCGCTGTTTTAATGAAAATTCCTAATTACGTTTTATTTAGATTATGACAGATAAGAAAAGATATTATAATAACACACACGCGTGGCTCAGTGAAAGTTAATACTTGTGTAAATTATCTTTACATCATTTACGTCAGCATATGTTTGTTTGAATTAGGATTTCCTTTGTTTAAGTAGGTACTTAGTTGTTTTTCTTTAAGAAAACGTGTGTATCAGTGAAAATTAATTAAAGTCATCATATTCATAATTATGTTTTTTTTTTAATGACCTGCACAATTAATGATTACAGTCAATATTGGATTAATTAATCAACTATCATGATTAATCTTTGTTTAGACACATAATATACGGTATTCGGTTCGAAGGACCAAATATGAATAAAAGGCATTTTTGGTCTTTCAAGCCGAATCACTTCCATCATAAAAAGAAACTGTTTTATCTCATCTTAAAATCCATTGTACTCTTTGCTTTACTTAGAAAATCCACGAAGACAAACCAGAATCGTGTATTAAAAAAAAAATCTAATCTTTTGGTCCTTCGAGCCGGACACCTCAACATCATTAACCAAAACTTTTTCTTTTAATTCCAGACACAGCCACGACAACTGTTCAGAACAACAGCTGGAGAAGGTGCTTCGAGAGCGAGGGTCTGACTACGACAGTATGGTGTGCTCACATAAGAAACAGAAGGCGTTCGAAGAAAACGTTGCTAAGAGCCTCACGGAAATGGGGATGAAAGTTGAGAAAGCTAGCAGGTACAACCTATTTATATGTGTTTATTTTTCTGTCAATAATTCATAAGTACTTTCTTAGTTTGTTTCTTGGGTATCACTGACATCGTTGCAAGGAGAACTTTCTGTGGAAACCAGGACTTATAGTAAACCGTCTTTAGCAAGTGTGCTGATGAATTATTAATAATAAATAATAATAATAATAAATTTATTTCAGACCATAAGTCCATAAACAACACACATTACAATTTTATAAAAAAAACATACATACACACATGAAAACACATACCTACACAAAAAATACACTAAAACAACTTATTTTAAATATTGGAATGACGCACGATGAGTCGTCAGCCAGTGCCACATCATTGGACTGTCTGTCCTGTCGGCTACTATAGCCACCAAGCTGTTGGAGCGGTCGCGCACTCGCCGCATCAGGGATGCTATCCGTGTCCGCATCAGTGTGTAAAAATTATTGTGCCTTCTCTGTATGAGAAGACAAAAAAGAAAATAAGTTTATTTGACCCAGGTTAAGGTGATTGCGCAGTGGTTACCGCGAAATTCATTTTTTTTTACGTTTTTTGCAATTTGAAGGTCTGTTTCAGGTTGTATCTTGATCAAAATTTGATTCGCGACTATAACAGTTACGTATCTAAAGAATTATAATCATTAGAATCATTAATACATCTTCCTAACTTAGATTTGTACCACAAGAAGAAATCTCTCATGGAAAAGTGTTTGTGGTACAAATCTCACTTAGGAAGATGTATTAATGATTCTAATGATTATAATTCTTTAGATACGTACCTGTCATAGTCGCGAATCAAATTTTGATCAAGATACAACCTGATACTGACCTGGAAATTGCAAAAAACGTAATAAAATTTGAATTTCGCGGTCTACCACTTCCCATTCACCTTAAGTAAGGCACACAAAAACAAAAAAAAAAACTCAGAATAAACAATAAAAAGAATAGTATTGTGTGCCTCACGGCTGCGCCAAATAGGCCCAGTTCAACTTATATGTCAGAAAACTAATGCCTGACGCTGGTTTTCAACTGGACCCTATGTAACGAGGACGTCTTACGGATGTAAATCAGTTTTATGATATGTGTAAATATTTAAATATAAAAATAAATAGATATGTGTAATATTATAGATAGTAATATAGTGGTGTATAAGGAAAGAAATAAAATGGTGTGGTTGCACAAGAAATAAAGAACTTCGTCAATACGTAATATAATAATAGATAACTATATCTTCATATCAATGAAACGTTCACATTGATCATGTCTAGCTTACGTTGCACATCACAGAGGTACTGCCGCAGGCGTCTTTTAAATGTATCGATCGTGTTGATTGCTCGAATAGGTGGTGGTAGATTATTCCACACTTTGGAGCCCTTTGTTCTGCAGTGGGACAATATTCCTGGTATTATTAACGCCCTTGTACTGATTTTCATTGGAGGCACTATATCATAAGTTGGTTCATTAACAGTAGTGCGCAATGGCTTTTATTTTGACAGTTCAACATAATTCATTGCGTTATTTACGTTGTTGAATAGACAATTTTTTCGAACATAAATAAAGTCGGAGACTAGCCTTTGCCGCGGGAGATATTATACTGCACAAGTGTGCGCGCTGACACAGGTGCACTCCCTCTTCCCTCACTCTCATAGTCCGATGGGACTGCAATCCGACACGACCGGAGAAAGTTCAGGCGGAGGATCAATGGCTTAATGTGCTTTCCAAAGCACGAGGGTATCGCACCGCAAACTCTTAACTCCGGGCTGTTACTAATAAATTCCTAATAGAAAAACTCAATAACACTTTTCCTGACCCGGGAATTGAACGCAGAACCCCACGCTCAGCGGTCACGCTTGCGACCACGAGACCAACGGGACAGCTAAAACATATGAATGATTGATTGAATGATTTCGAACATGTGAAGCAATGGTAATATCTTTCAAAATGATTCAGATTGGATTGAAAGTGTGTTACGACATTGTTGTGCTGTACGCTGTTAGGGTCTGTTTTTTTACTATTAGAAAATATGAACCCATGAAGTCTGTGAAGTTTTGCTAGCTAATTTAAGAAAAATGTAGACAAACCGCAATATTAAACCTTGACTTCAAGAAGAAGCATCAAAAACCTTCATTGAAAACATTAAAAAAAACTGCACGATTCACTCTAATAATAATTTTTTTTCCAGGTTAACATACAACGAAGACTTAATAAAGTGGTGCGACGTGGTGGTACCATGTGGTGGGGATGGCACCTTCTTGCTAGCAGCGTCAAGAGTTAGAGACGCCAAGTAAGTTCCGTTTTTGAATAATGGGATTTTGGCTACATTTGTTTAATAATTTTAGTGAAGAAACTCATTCCTATTATATTTTTTTAAATTTTTTTTAATAAGTGAATTGTTTATGATTTTTATTTTCTCGTACACTTTGTCTACATCTCTCTATTTACTTTCCTATCGCTGGTATGCTGAAAGAGATTTCTTATGAAATAAGCATCACCTTTGTACCTATTTTTCTGTTTTGTTTTTTTCTTGTCTGTTTATATAGGGTTATTGGAAAAATACCAACAACCTCTTAAGAGGTCATTGTACTCATCATTATGAACAACTTTTACCATGGGATCAAGCCTAAAATCGCGAAAAAAAATCAGCTGCTCTGCTCCCTACATTTTGACGAGTTATGCGAACATAAATGTAGGGAACATCTGTTTTTTTTTTTCAGCGATTTCAGGTTTGGTCCCATAGTAAAAGTTGTTCATGATGATGAGTACAATGACCTCTTAAAGGGTTGTTGGTGTTTTTCCAATAACCCTGTATGTATACATATTTGTGTACATGAAGAGGGGCCCGTGGCTAAATAAAAACAGTCACACAGGTCGATCGGTCAGGTTAAGCTACGCTTGCCGCGGTTGGTCTGTGGTTGGGTGACCATCATTACATACCGAGACCCCTCCGTGCCTCGGAAAGCACGTTAAGCCGTTGGTCCCGGCTGTCATTCGTGGATCTTTGACAGTCGTTACGGGTCGTCAGAAGCCCGAAAGTCTGACAACTAGTCTTACCAAGGGGTATCGTGTTACCCAGTAACTGGGTTGTGAAGGTCAGATAGGCAGTCGCTCCATATAAAATACTGGTATTCAGCTGCATCCGGTTAGACTGGAAGCCGACCCCATAAAAGTTGGGAAAAGGCTAGGCTATGATGTGTGTACAGTCAGCATAGGAGATAAGTATGCAGGGTCGTCAAATATAGTTGAAGTTTACTAAGAAACGTTTTCGAATGAAATTTATAATTTGATAAATGAACTGTTTATTTTCTATTAAATAAATTCAATTTTGTACGAAAACATCTATCGGTTTCTTACTAAACTTCAAATAAATTTGACGACCCTGCATACTTATCTTCTTTGCTGATTGTACATGAATAGTAAAATAAATAAATAACTAAAACTGGAATACGAACAAACTAATTAAGGAACTTTAAATATGATATGATAGATAATTCGGGTTTAAATATGATCACATAACATTTTGAAGCATGTGCATTGGTTTTAGTCACTGACCTATATTAAACAAGTACGCTGCACTTCATACTATCTGCTTAGTATATTAAGTAGTTTTTAAGCCCTGCCTGGAGGCCTTAACTTTCTAGGCATCCACAGGAAAGACCGGTTAAGCAGACGACAACCTTATAGGCTGAACTGCGAGATGACATCTCCAAAAAAAAAAAAACAAAAAAACTTCATACTATCGTCGACAAAGCGAAGACATCTGATTTTCCCATTTTGGCGCTGATAGCAACGTGAGCGTCCGTGAAAATAATATTTTTGATAGCGAGTTTCACAAATTACGCATAGAGTTCATGATAAAAATGTTCTAAATATCTCGTAGTAAACACAAAATACACAACTATTCTAACTATCCTTATTCCACGATTTACACCTAAATCATCAGAGACGTACCAATACCAAAACAACACAACGGCCATTTGCAACAATTTGTCGCTTTGAATCGGCACAAAAAACAACTGTCATTTCTTATAGTATACTAGCTGACCCCGCAACGTCGTTTTGCAAAAAAAAAATTTAGATAGTAGCCGATTCTCAGACCTACTGGATATGCACACAAAATTTCATACAAATCGGTCCAGCCGTTTCGGAGGAGTATGGTAATTAACACTGTGACACGAGAATTTAATATATTAGATTTAGTCCAAGCGTATTTGTATAATAGAGGTCAGTAGATTAAGTGCATTGAATTTTTGCACAAATAAACAATGTTATTTTTTTCTTTTAAGTACAGACGCCAAATCAAGCTACCCGATACTGTCAAATCTTCCCAATAAATTTTGAACCTTATGCGTTAGCGATAAAGTTGAAAATCTATTAAATAAATTTGACAGATTGTAGTAGCTTGATGTGCTGGCGTCTGTACTTTATTTATCCTGTGCTCCATTTTCTTAATTTTGTGGATTTTCTGACCATAAAAACATTTCCAGATTATTATGATGTTACACTTATCATAACTTAGGCATTTCTTTTTTCAGTAAGCCTGTCATAGGCTTGAATAGTTCACCAAAGAAATCAGTAGGTCGCCTCTGCTTACCCACATGGTGTTCGAACGACGTCAAGGGTGCGTTCCAGGCTCTAAAAGAGGTATGTCCACTTTCATAACATAAGTACACCCTCTTTATTATGACCTTATTGAACATGGAGCTCCAAAAAGTGGCACTAAAATGAGCGTTGGGTAAATAACAATAAGATTTATGTTACTTTAACCTTATATCATAAAAAACACCCCGCCTGTATTTAAGAAGCGGGTAAACAGATGTTCACTTACATTTTTCTGTTGGAAGACTCATGTAAGTAATAATAATCTTTAATAATAATCTTTATTACATACGAAAGTGGTTACAAATTATGTGAAGTCCCTGACACTTGTGCTAGGTGGTTAACCTGTGTTACAAGAGCCAGTGCCCTCTCTAAAATACTATTAGTAACTTATGCAATAAGACTAACAAGTAAAAAAAAAAAAGTAAAAATTAATAATAATAATAAAGAGACTAACAAATTAAGTTTATTTATGTTAGAAATGCCTGTAATGGTGATTGTGTGTTTGCGTGTAGTGTGCGTATGAGTGTTTGTATGCGTGTGTGTGTGAAAGTGGAGGATGTGTGGGGGTGTGTGTGTGAGTGTAATTTGAATTGAATTTTCAGGAAAGTGTGCAAACAGCCCGCGGTCTATCGTCACATTATTAAAATATAATCATCACAATGTCGTTCTTACCCCAATAGAGGACGAGTATTGTCAATAAACTGCCCTTTTCTTGCATATTTGTTTTTTTTTGCAGTATAGTTAAATCCGTTTATAATAACAATAATAAAATAAAAGTGCTTGTATGCATATTACAAGTATAACACGCATCATTCGCCATAAAGACAACAATGTAATCATCTAAGAAAACATAACATACAAAATACAATCTGAAAACAAAATGGATGATTCTAAATTGTTGTCCTTTGTTCCTCTCGTAACCAATAGTATTCAAAATCAGAGGTAAATAACAAATAATTTTACTTTCAGGGCAGGTTCAGGTGGATGCGTCGTTCAAGGATACGTACCACGATCACCTGCGAACCGAAGCTGCTGGATACCATCACACCCATTGACTTACACACGCTGCATTATTGCAGGTTAGTTCGCCATTTAACCTTTAAAATTTCATGTTGGTAGGTGATTTCATAAAAGAGTCTATTTGCTACGTGATCCATGCAAAATAATTGTAAAATTATATACAAGCTGTAATTTAAATAACTGATAACCTGTTAAAGGGTAATTCTGCACATCATTAGGAACAGCTTAGCAGTTATAGTAAGCATCAAACTTTATGGCGGCTCCTAAAGTGCGATTCTCGTTGCGCAGTACCTCACCCCTCCCCTTGCTTTTTCTTTTGTGGATGGTTAATCATCAAATGACCCCTCCCGCTCTGGGTGTAGCAGAAGGGAGTGTCAGACTCTTACTGACTAAAACCCACCCGTGTTCTTTCCTTAGCCCTTTATGTTCCGGAGTAGCGGTAACCCTTTCGGAATATCCCGCTGCCCCGGCAGGCTACGGCCCTTACCGGCCTCTTCCTTATATTGGTGACATCTCTTTGAGGCTAGCAGTGTTTTCAGCTATTGACGATGTTGCCAGCTTTCGTAACGAATGCATCCCCATAAGTTTAAATAAATAAAGTAAAACATGATTTCTTCTACAGATACCCGCCAGTACAGAACTCGCATGAAATGACAGACTCCTACAATTTGAACTCAGAACAAATGAGTAACAGTCGGGAGCCGGAAAGTCAAAGTCCCACCCTCGCAACTAAAGTATTACCGTTTTTGGCGCTAAATGAGGTAAGAAGACCTTTCAAAATTTATGTTTTTCCCAGATCAGTCTTACCAAGATGGACTATTTCCTATTTTGTTAAGTATCTGGTACTTGTTGACAGGCCTACACTGTCCTTCCATATCTAGTGCACAAGCGAATTTAATAGAGTAACCGTGGAGTTTCTTGCCGACTCTTCTCCATATGAAACGACCAATTGGAACCGTGCACCCAGCTTCTGACGTTTCATAAGTGCCCATGTTGGTTTAAGTGAAGTAATTTGAAGGGGGTAACGTGTTACCCAGTAACTGGGCTGTGAAGGTCAGATAAGCAGTCGCTCCATGTAAAATACTGGGTATTCAGCTGCATCCAGTTAGACTGTAAGCCGACCCTAACATAGGAAATGGCTAGGCAGACGATGATGAAATCAATTACAAGGTCGACAATGGCCCCGATTCTGTTGTTCACAAACTAAACTAAATTTAAGTTCAGTGCATCTTTTTCTTTCTAAAAGGACAAAAGAAAAGGACAAAAGATAAATATTAGTTTAGTCCTGTCAAATTAGATAATCAATAGACGTGATTAAAAAATTGGCTACTAAAAGTACGTCAATTTACGTCAGGCGCTGACTAATTTGACAGGACTAAACTAATATTTATCTAATGTCCTTTTCATAATGAAATAGAAAGAAAAAGATGCACTGAACTTAAATTTAGTTTAGTTTGTGAACAACAGAATCGGGGCCAATATCTAAACCGATTTGTCCATAAAATCTAATATTTATTCTACGTTTTTTCCAGGTATTTATAGGCGAAAGTGTAACATCCAGAGTATCGCTTCTGCGATTACAGATAGACAACGGGGAATGGTCTCACACGAAGAGCTCCGGGCTATGCGTCACTACCGGCACCGGAAGTACCTCCTGGCACTTTAGGTACCATATTTATTAGTACAATAAACGATAGCACGCCAGCATTGCCCGAAGGGGTGGGTACAAGCGTAAAGTACTCCAAAAGTTCTCTATAAGTCCCATGTGTAAAAGGGAACCTAATATGACCCTATGCCATGTTGTATGTTATGGGTTTGGTTTCCGCAATTAGTCCTTCAATTGGACCATTGTGCGTGGGCCATGGCGGCCGTCGGTGGTTATTCCAACCAGCCCACCTCCCTCCAGAAGCTGATTAGGACTCCTGGTCTGTTGAGAACATCTGTATACGACACAAATATAGATGCACCTAGATAACGCAAGAGCAACTACTTCGCGTGCCAAAAATGGCACCAACTTACGTTCAAAAATCGTAAGCTGCCTCTTTCGCGCTCAGTCCTGCGTACTGCTGGCGGGGTGAGGGTGAGTGAGAAAGAGCGCTTGTGACGGCATAGTAGGTAGTCAAAAAAATGGCACGCTTGGTTTTCATACAGATCGTGATACTTGCGTTATCTAGGTTTATCTATATCTGCGGTGTACGATCTGGGTGTCCCGAGGTTTTCTGATCTATCTGGGTGACACCTGTGCACTCAAAGAGCACATGCGCAACGGTTTCATCAGCCTCCATGCAAGCTCTGCACAGGGGACTGTCCGTTATTCCTATGGTGTGGAAGTGTTTATTTATTTATTTAAACTTTTCGCACAAAAAGGTACAAAGGCGGACTTAATGCCTTAGGCATTCTCTACCAGTCAACCAAGGGTGGTGAAGAGATTAGATGGCAGGTGCTTCAGTTGAGAGGAACAATGAGAAAAAAAAACCTGTTAAAACTAGGTACACAAATACATAAATAGGTTATATACACATACATACTATAATATATATATATAATTATATACTAATGATATATATATAAATACTTATATATATATATATATAGATACAAATTCGAGAGACAGATGTTGAGATGACTCTTCACTACTTGTGTTGAAAATAACTCTGCAATTTCCGCTTAAATGCATACCGACTGGTAGCCGTCCTGATATCTAGAGGAAGCGCATTCCAAAGAAGAATGGACTGAATATAAAAGGAAGAATGAACAAAGTCAGAAGTATGAGAAGGACAGAGTAGTAGAAGATTGTTAGAAGAACGCAAATTCTTAGCGTGAGAAGAACATAGATATTGGAAGTGAGACACGAGATAAGAAGCAGGAGTGGGAAAGTTGAGAAGGGAGAAAAGCGTCGTCAAAGCGCGCAAACTCCTTCTTTGGCGAATGGACATCCATTTGAGCTCTGATCTATAGCTCGACACATTATTATTAATTTATTTAGCGAGCAGTGTCCCGTGATGGTCCCCGTCACCAGGCGGAAGCCTTTCCTGTCCAGTCGCAATAAGCGCCTGGTTAGCCTGCCATCTAATGATGGCATAGACCCTATGCTAACAGTCGTGCTAGCTACGCGCGACGATTAGACAAACAAAGTACCCAGTCAAATCACACTAATATTATAAAGGCGAAAGTTTGTGAGTGTGTGTGTATGTTTGTCTCTTCTTCATGCTCAAACGGCTTGACCAATTTTGATAAAACTTTGTATGGAGATAGCTGACACCCTGTATTAACATATAAGTTACTCTTTATCCCGATATTCCCACGGGATCGACATTTAGGCCCGGACTCCACTGAAGCGGAGCTGGGTGGAGCGGAGCGGAGACGTGCAGGAATCGTCCAATCACAGGCGAGACGAGTGACGCGATGAGGATTTCAACCATTGTGATTGGTCGATTCCTGCACGTCTGCGCTCCGCTCCGCCCAGCTCCGCTTCAGTGGAGTCCGAGCCTTAAGCGGGTGAAACCGCGGGGCGCAGCTAGTTAAAAACAAATTTTCTACTCCAACCAACCAACCAACCAATTCTCTGTCTTATTTTCAGTATAAACTGCCTCCGAACTCAATCAGTGCAGGAATTAATGAAGATACTCTCACATCAATTCGGAGTCCAGGTCGACACCGCGCTAGAGAAGGCAAGACAAGTGACCGAGGCATATAACCAGAAACTTATGTTCGCAGCAGGTAGAATTTTATTTTAATTCAGTACTTTTTATTAAGGAACAGTGGTGGCCTAGCTAGGTACTTTGTGTTATTTATTTCATCACCACTGCTCTCAAAACGGCGAAGGAAAACATCTTGAGGAAACCGGCATGTCCTAGAACCAAAAATGCGAAGATATGTGACATCTTTTTACCATTTGTGGTAGACTAAATTTTATTTTAGGTGCATCGTTTTCACATATAATTATATAATGAATGTATACAAAAACTTGTAAAACATTTTAAAAGAGTAACGGTGGAGTTTCATGCCCATTCTTCTCCACACGACAACTACATTTTGGAAGGGGCGACTAGAATCAATTCTATTTTTTAATTTTAATTTTTGACGTTCAAAAGTGCCTTTTAAGTGCCTATTTGAAATAAATGATTTGACTTTGACTTTGACCAACCAGCACTGGGCCCGCGTGGTAGATTAAAAACCACTCCCTCTCACAGAGAGGAGATCTGTGTCCCAACAGTGTTACCTCCACGCGGGCGAAGCCGTAGGCTAAAGCTAGTGTTGTATAATGCTGATTATTTTTATATCTCTTTTGTCACCAGATTCCGACCAGCTAGCGTACTCGGTCCGTGAGTACATCACGTTCGAGGAGTGGCCCACACCTCGCGGGCTCAAGGTCAGGGACAGAGCGAGCTCTGTCAAGGTCAAGTCGCATTGTACTGATGCAGGTGCGTAACCTCCGACTAGATCTTGCAACCGCTTGAGTTGGAAACATCCTTAGTGAACATATATGGAGCGGGATTGTCCGAAAGGGTTACCGCTGCCCCGGAACACAAAGGGCTAAGGAAGGAACACGGGTGGGTTTTAGTCAGTAAGAGTCTGACACTCACTTCTGCTCCACCCAGAGCGGGAGGGGTCATTTGATAATTTCCCATCCAAAAAAAAAAGAACCTATATAATTATGGTCTGTTTCAAAAGTATATGTCGAAAGTGTAAACAAACCTTGTTCAGGTTTAATTATTACGCAATCACTCACTAATGGGAATTAGTAATACATTCATCTGTATTAAGAAGGTTTCAACTTTATCTGTGCTGCAGTGCTATTCTGTAAAAATATCACCATGAAAACTAAGGTGAAGTGAGCTGTTATTCCACCTGATGTTAGGGATTGCCTCCATTGATAGTTCACTTCACGCTCACTTCACCTATGTTATCACGGTGAGATTTTTACAGAATCGATAGGCTGTTGGGGTATTTGTTGCGCCACTTCTTCTCCCCAGCGAAAGCTCTAGGAAGTGGTAAAGGGCGGGCGTTTTGGGGGGACTGTTTTTTGTAATTTTGACGTTCGAAAAGGCTGATTCTCAGCCTAGTTTGAATAAATGACTTTTGATTTTGATATCTTTCGGTGATTTGAAGTTAAAATTTCGGGTTTAAATATTTAAATATCCTGTAGCAGGATCTGCTTAGCGATCTAGCTTGTGGCCACTAACTAGCCCAACGATATCTCGCTTGCATTTCCCAAAGGGTCTGTGCGCACAATTCGCCAGCTACGTTTAAGCCCCACGAAATAAAAAGTCGATTATTAATTTTTAAAATTATTATTCACATTTTAATCAACTTTTTCTTCATCTTTTCAGGGTTAGTTATCGATGGCAGCGTATCATTCCCGTTCAACGATGGCACAGAAGCAATCCTAGAGATACATCCCGAAGACTCCTTGATGACCGTCCAAATGGACGACAATCGACCCTAATAGTTATCTAGTACACTTTTGACTTTGAATTCTGAAGTTAGAAAGAGTAGAGGAATGGCGGCTTATGTAAAGTGAGATCTTGCTAGACTTCTTGTCTTAATTGAGCAGAAAAATGATGATAGAAGAGTTTAAAATATCGCGCCCTGAATTTCCAGAAAAGGGTAGGCAGTAGTGGAGGGGAGAAGTGTGACGGTTTTGAAGTGTAGTTAGTACCACCAACCCTCACTGGGTTCGCGTGGTAGATATCAGTCCATTCCTCACAGGGAGGAGGCCTGTCTCAGCAGTGGGAACATTATAGGCTGATTATGCTGTACCGATTACGAAAAACTTCTCGTGGTCTGAGAGTCTGTGCCTAGTAATCGCGGTGTCTTTAGATCGTCTAAGATTGGCTTGAATTTGAGCTTTAGTGAAACGGCGTAGAGCACAATTTTCTAAAATATCATGGCGAGTCTTCAGTTGAGTTATTTAAGAATGATTTAAGATATACACGGATGTGACTATAATATTAAATACTTACAAGTACCGATTTGGATATGTATTTTAAACACACAAAAAACTATGCTAAACTTTCATTAGTAAGTAAGTACCTTTTATTCCATTTACGAAGACCAATTTTTTTTACTAAACTTTTGTATCTCGTCTTACGAAATATTCCATTGTTACAATCATACCGTTTGAATAAGAGCTGATTTTTCCAACGCCAGATTATTTCATCGGAGGAATTATTTTGAATTTATGACAGTTCTTCCATACAAAAACTGTGGTTAAGTCGATAATCGATCATGTTAAGCTACGCTTGCCGTGGCTGGTCTGTGGATGGGTGACCATCTTTACGTGCCAAGACCCCTCCGTGCCTCGGAAAGCACGTTAAGCCGTTAGTCCCGGCTGTCATTCGTGGGTCTTTGACAGTCGTTATGGGTCGTCAGAAGCCCGAAAATCTGACAACCAGTCTTACCAAGGGGTATCGTATTACCCAGTAACTGGGTTGTGGAGGTCAGATAGGGAGTCGCTCCACGTAAAATACTGGTATTCAGCTGCATCCGGTTAGACTGGAAGCCGACCCCAACATAGTTGGGAAAAGGCTAGGCAGATGATGATCTTCCATACAAAACCAATTTAGTTCCACGAATAAAAATTATCTGTCGATTGAAAAATCTTCCCTAAATGTATCACAAAATTAAATTAGAGAATAAAAATACATAATAATTTCCACTCTAAAGCTACGGTTTTCTAGATAAGCGGTGGACGTCATTTTATAACGGTCATGAAAATATGTCATTTTAACCAGTATTTGACGTTACGGTGTCAAAAAACGCTCTGTATTTTGACGGCCGTTATTTTGTGACCGTTCGCCGCTTTCTTAGGAAACTAAAGCTCAAAGGCCTATTTCAGTGCGCGAATATGAATTATCCACCATATACCTAAATAGAAGAGAATTTTATAAAATTATTTACCAGATAAATCAGAACTTGGTGGTGAAACAAGCTGATGTGAATTAATTACAACAAACAAATAAACTTCTTTAAAGCGTTTTATGTAATACTAGCAGCGCTCCGCGGTTTCACCTGCGTAAGTTTCGATCCCGTGGGAATATCGGGATAAAATTGGCCTATGTGTTAATCCAGGGTGTCAACTACCTCCATACCAAATTTTATCAAAATTGGTCCAGCCGTTTGTGCGTGCAGAAATAACAAACATACAAACACACTCACAAACTTTCGCTTTTAGAATATTAGTGTGATAAATATAAAATGTATTTTCCAGACCTTCGCTGTGCTTAGGTTTAAGTAGACGAAATGTAGAACTGCGTGCAGGTTGTGGTCTTTCGAAACGCGATATTTCATTATTAATATATTGGCAAACTGTTTTCCAATAGCTATAAACCTTCCCAGGTTTATACTGCCGTGCTAAACGCAAAAGCGGTATCTCAGGAAAAGCTGGTTTCGAGAAAATTGAAGTTTTGCTCTTAATTTCTTAGTGATTTGAGGTAAAACTGAGATAGGGAAAACTTTTTAAGGTTTTTTTTTTATTAATATTCCTTTATATGGCTTAGCTCATTGGATGCGTATTTTTTTAAGCTATCGGATACCATCAAAATCAACTTTACGATTTTTTTTTGAGATACCGCTTTTGCGCTTAGCACGGCAGTATAGCTATTGGAAAACAGTCTGCGTTTTTTTGGATTCGTCTTTTGATTGGCTGACGAAGGATGGCGATAGAGGATGATGGATTGCAGGACCACAACCTATGTGCGCGAAATCTATATGATTATAATCTTAAAACATATTCGTGCATGATTATGTACAGTTTAACCAAAAAAAGTATGCGCTCCGGTAATCTTGTTTCCGAATTAGCACGAACGCCATAGAGTAGCCTCTCACACAGGCAAACCTTCTAAGTTTTGTAAGAAATGTTAATCTATAACTTTGTTGGTTTCATTTGAACAGCTCGTCAATATATCTCAACATCGCGCGTTCGTATTTCTGAAGGTAGACCATGATTATCGAAGCGCATAGTTTTCTTGGGTTACTGTATCTTGTATCGGTGTCTTAATATTTATCCTTTTCCTGCTTATTGAAAGGATTTTAGGTTTAAAAGTAAATGTGCGTATATTTAGAAAGGGAAAATGTTTAATTGGTCCTCTAAAAACTTTTTGATATTTTAATGATGATCGCCTTTTTTACTTAATGATTTTCTCATTGATTGCTGGTCTTTTTAAAAACCTATCTGTGCCATTAGAGTTGGTTGTACGAATTAAGCTAGGGCACTCGGACTAAATAGGTTAGGTTAGGATATAACTGTGACCAAACTAATTGTTCAAAGTATTGGCATTGGGAAGATCACAAAAAAAAAATGAGTACAGTTATGGAAAATGGGAATTATTTGGGGTTCTATTAAATATTTACCTTTATAAAGTAATGTTTGCACTAAAAATATTGTTTGCTCTGAATTTTGCGCTGAATGCGCGCAAACTGTGAAAGAACCATCCTTTGATCACGTGAGGTTTTAGGCCATTTTTATATCCCTTGGTGATACGCAGTTCTAGACCTCCTCCGCCCCTCCCAGCATCACGTGTATTTTTTATTATTGTTAATAAAAAAATATCATAAAATTAGAATCTGAAAAATCATAAATACCTACTTATAAAAAATAATAATCTTTCTAATATATGAAATTCTCGTGTCACAGTGTTAGTTACCATACTCCTCCGAAACGGCTGGACCGATTTGTATGAAATTTTGTGTGCATATAGTTGACATGTAAATTATTATAATTAGTAAGTATTTTAGTTTTATGGTTGACCATAAAACTAAAATACTCGTGATTGTCACAATCACCCTAATCTTGATTAATCGTGATTTTTACTGTACCCCTCCCCTCTGTTCGAACCTCACGAGATTAAAGGATGACCCCAAAGGAAAAAGATGTCGTGTGGATTTATTCGGCGAGAGCAACCATAATGTTTGGCGACAACTTTATAAGTGTTAAAAGTTTTGAAAGAAAAAGTATTGATACTGAAACTGAAATGCCTGAAAATTCTGTGATTATCTTAAAAGTGGCACTTAATTTTGTTAGTATGTTAATTTTCTTTTATAATTTTGTAAATAATGATCGTAATTTATTAATTAATTACTGTTAAGACTGACGGTTTGCGTAGATTAAGTTACTATTTAATTTTGCTTCTGGTGATTTTTGACCCTATCCGAACCAGCCGATCGATTCTGTAAAAATCTCACCGTGAAAAGTCAGGTGAAGTTAGCTTAGAGTGAGCTGTCAAGAGTATCAATCCCTAGCATTAGGATGACACTGACAGCTCACTCCACGCTCACTTCACTTAAGTTTTCACGGTGAGATGGTTACAGAATCGCACTGCAGCATCCAATAACACACTCAATCACAATCAAAGGGTTTTGAACGTAATTCCTAATCCATTGCTTGATAAGTTTGAAAATGTATTTTGTTCATAATATATTGGACATGTGGCTTGAATAACGGAAAAGCTCTTCTTGCCACCATATGTGTAGTTAAGGTATTCAAACTTGTAATGAACATCTGAGATAACAACCTACACGACAAAGGATATGCATTCCAACCAAGCACTTCAATCAGTTAAGTTTTGTACTTAAGGGGTTAAAATCTAATTCACTTAACATTGATTTTAAATGACTTTTCATTAAGATATTCACATCACATAACATTTACAACAGACAAAGCGCTTTGTAGCTTAAATTGCCCGCTTTTGATATGAATAAAACGAAAATATTTGCGCTCATCGTGGTCATTTTTAACTTTATATTTTCTAGGTAATGTGACAGTTTAAGACATTATATAATCACAGTCATTTTTTGTTTGTCTATATGTCCATATACAGGATGTCCTTGGAACAGTGGCGGATTTACCAACAGGCTAAGTAGGCTGGAGCCTAGGGCGGCAGATTTTAGGGGCGGCAAATTTGGGGCTAACATTTTTTTAAATGTAGTACTGAAATTTAAATGATTAATATATAAATACCTACCTACCATATTTTTTTGTTGACAGAAAGAATAAACAAAGTGAATGCTCAAATTCAGGCTTCTACCGTAGATTTGATCACTGTTGCCGATCTAATTACAATCTCTTTGCAAGTTTTTCGTGATAAACCAGAACATTTTAAGTATTTTTAAAAGGAAACAGTAGAATAAATAAATAAATATATGAATAGCCTACTGGCGGCAAATGTGTAAATCCGCCACTGCCTTGGAAGTAAGGATCAAATCGAATAGGTACGTGGGCAAGGTCATTTCAAAACTTTTGAACCCTGATAATGTCGGTGAATTTTTTCCGGTTCAAAAGTTATGACCAATTTTTGTTTTTTTCAATCACTACTCATAGTGCCACAAAAAAAAAACTATTAGGGCTATCTAAAAAAAAAATTGACAGCCCTGATAGTTTTATTTTATATAATTATGTGTAGTATAAGTACTGTGAATGTAAAGTAAATTATTTATGGCGTTATGTATTAGTACGGTGTTGTTTTCTACATTATTGTATACACGGAGAGATTGTTAGATTGGCGAATATATACATACATTTATAGAAAATTTGGCGTTTTATTTTTGTTCTGCCAGGTTTCCTCACGATGTTTTTCTTCACTGAATTGAGAGCATTGGTGATACAAAGTAAAGCGCCTATCTGGCCTCGGACCCACGGCTACGGCACTACGTTCATGAGGAGTGCGTTGGCTTAATTGCAGAAGATTTTGATAAATGACATGTATGCACCCAGTATAGTGAGGACTAGCCGATAATAAAATAAGATTCTGTAGATTTAATTGATTATTAATAACACTTATAAATTACTTATAATTATTTATTTCAGGCAAAGCCAAGATCCTTTTTAGTATTTTTGTTGTTTATTTTTAGTAGGTTTGATTAAGCCAAAATGTATCGTATCTTTAAAACGGAATATAGTGGCCACTGTTTTCCGTTTTAAGAATTATGATAAAACTAAACAACATAAAACTACCGTTTCTAATAATATTAACGTATAATCTTGTGAAGCACAACTTAACGTGCTTATTTTCTGCATTTTCATTCTAAATTCTATGGACCATGTAGGTTTATGTGAAATAAAATATTTTGATTATTACAGAATAAATTGACAGCAGGGCTAACATGATAAGTGCGAGAACGCCCTCTCACGATTTGTGGAAATACATATTGCTGCTTTAAGTAAGTAGGAGTTTACCTAACATGATATATTATGTTAGCTGTGTAAGCTACATGCCTAGAAAAACGAATAAAATATAGGGTTTTTGGGACTTTGTCTCCCGTACGTATCCCGTATATATCTTATCCGTATAGTCCGGCCGACGAGAATTCGTTTTTGACACCTGTCAGTTTCATATAAACATTTATCATTTATCTAGAGAAGCAAACCTCAATAAAACGTGTCAAAAAAGTGTAGCCACTTTATAAACGCGACGACGTAGCTTTGAAACCACTAAACGTTTAAAAGTAAACATATATCTATCTCACTTACACACGTCGTAAGAATAATACCGTCGCTTAGATTAGACAAAGATCGCAATATAAACATGCAATGACGTGATGGGGTTGCCTACTCATGCGAAATTTTATCCAACATTTTAAGCCATAAAAAGCGTTAAATGGTTAAATTATTTTTTAAATATTTGAATTATATATTTCTTATTGGATGTGTAATAGAAGTTTATAAATAATGAAAATAACTAAGACATTTTCTTGTAGAATATTTTTTTTATTATTAATGTTATTGAATGATTTAGTAGGTAGCCAGTCAGTCTCTTTTCTCAGCAATCGGATTATTTCCATCCATTTTTCAAGGCGTGCTGCATCTTTACCCACCTACGCACCTGCACCCTGCTACGTTGTTATTATTAAAAAATATTTACAATCACTTATTCCATAAATTAAAAACTCCCACTAATGTGGGAAACTAAAACTAAGTTTTTAGTGGTAACACTGAACCTAATTTACAAAATTCTACATTTTATTGCGTTTTTACGTTGATATAAACACAGAGACAATTAATTTAAGTGTGGAAAGTAATTCCGGTTAATTTATTATGTTTTTGTGATCTTGAATCGCACTCTTTCGCGATATTTTTTGTCGCATGTCACTCGGTTTACTTCGGTTGGCGTCACACAGAGCACTGAACTGAAGTTAGCTACGCTGATGGCTGTGGCCATCAGCCTAGTGGCAACGCCTTGGTGTGGTAATTGCTAATCTAGTGTAACATATAATTATATCAATGCATACAAACGAATACGTGTTTTGCGAATTTGAACAGCAGTGCGATTCTGCAGTGCTGTTCTGTAAAAATCTCACCGTGAAAACTTAGGTGAAGTGAGCTGTCACTCCACCTGATGTTAGGGATTCCCACTATTGATAGCTCACTTCACCTAAGTTATCACGGTGAGATTTTTACAGAATCGACCGGCTGTACTGTAACCATCACTCCGTGAAAACTTAGGTGAAGTGAGTGTGGATTGAGCTGTCAATGTCATCCTGATGCTAGGGATTGATACTCTTGACAGCTCACTCTAAGCTCACTTCACCTAACTTTTCACGGTGAGATTTTTATAGAATGCAGGAACGCAGTCTCTAGACGACTGGACTGTAATATTATAAATGTGAAAGTTTGCATGTTCATGTTCATTAATCTTGATGAGAATTTTAGAGCTAACTGGGGTGCGACTGTCAGTCTGTCATCGAGGGAGTGATGTTATAGACGGAAGCCTGTCAAGGGAAGTTCTTATTTGAAAAGGCAGCTAAAAACGAAAAATTTTAAAAAACTTCTAAAATAAATCAATCGACCTTTTTTTAAATAGGAATTTAGACTGAAAGGATTTTTAATTTATACTTTATTTATTTTTTTGTGTTGTACAGCCTCTGAGAACAAGTGAAAATAATTTTGAAAAATAAATAAAACGCATAAAACTTATCAAGTCAGTATATTTGTTAAAAAAAATTCGTACACTGTCTTACCGCTCGGTATCGTTCCAGAACCCCATTGTATTAAACTAGTTACACAATACAATAATTAGTTGAAAAAAATAACTAAAAAAAAATATATTAACAATGGGGTAGTATGAAACGTATATCGATAATGTTCGTTGTTACTTTACATACACAGTAAAAACTAAAAAAAGACATTGTCCATTGATAGTGTGCACAACCCTTTATTTTACGCACTTTGAGAGTGCTGCCATCTTGTGAGCTGATTTAAAACTAGAATGATGAAAAAATTTTTTTTCTTTTTAGCAGACTATCGCGATAGGTACAGATCTACAATACTAATAATAAAAAACAAAGTATTCATCCTAAAATAATCTTGAACAATCATTGAAAACTAAATTTATCGGCGTAAAAATAGTTTTTTTCAATGGACAATGGCGCAAGTAACAAGCAAAAAAGCAACTTAAAAAAGCCCAGATTAAAAATTAAAATAGCACCGTTTGGACGGAATTACTGGCAGAAAGGAAACTTAAAATTAAAACTTAAAAAATATGGCATCCATCTTGTCCAATTATGTTTTTAAAATTTTAATTCACGACTTAGTTAACTAAGTCAGTTTTAACTAAGTTTCAGTTAACTTTAAGTCAGTGAACTAAAATTTTGAATGAACCGCGTAGAAGAAAACTAGTTCCCGCCACCTTTATAGAAAAGACAAAGGCCTGTTTTAACTAGAATTTAATATTTATTAACACAAAAGAAGCGTAACTTTAGAACATTTTTTTCATAACAAAAAAATACTAAAATATATTTTGTTTCAACCAAAAATGATTGAGTAGAGAAGTTAAAATAAATTCTGATAAAAAAATACTGATTTGCTAGTAAAGAAAAATATACTTCCCAATTACTAAAACCAGTAGGAACTGTTCGACTACTTTTATTTTAAAAATACTTTTTAAAATCTAGTTTTACAGGCCTTTACAACACCCTAAGAAATGACTTTTGTCATTAATTTTATTCTACTTCTTTACGTAATGCAAGGCAACCAGTACATTTCTTAAACTACAGTGTTTTTATATAAAATATCGAATCCCGACGTATACGAACCAACGAATTATCACAAATTTATTATTATAAATATTGAAAATGTGGTTTTATAACGTTTTTATATTATTTAAATAAATTAATTCTAAATAAAAAGTCCAAAAAAGTTCTCCAACTATTTAAAACTTTTTATTTAATTTTAACTGTCAAAAATATAAATTTTAGGTGACGTCACGTTTTAAAACCACGTTTTCATATAATTTTTACATTTCTACTTTCCATGGAGTGTATAAAAGTGATGTTTGTTATTTAAAAAGTAAATTATTAGTTTAATCTGACACAGATGCACTCCTTTCTAGTTTATTGTAATGGTAAATTTAATACACGTGGTAAAGTAAACTAAAAATCTAAATACTAAAATATGACTCAATCGTTGTGAAATTAACACAACAGTAAAAAAGTTACTATAATTTCACTTACAAATTCTTCGATGCTCACCTTCAACTAGGCATTTCGATTCCCAGATTACTTATTTAAAATTAAATTTTAATTTAGGCGCAACGCTTTTATTTTAATTTATAAAAAAAAATACAATTTTTACACCTTATATCGTTTTTCTAGTAAAAAATTCGATGTTTTAGAAACCAATGCGTAAATAATATAAAAAATATAATATGTCCAATACTTAGATGGCACTTAGCAAAATGACATACACACACTATAGTTTAGGAGCTAGAAGACACTATTTTTGTAAATCTGTTCCAAAATTTAAATCAATTTTAATTTTCATAAGTAGAAAATATTATGAAGATATATATATATATAAGAAAATATTATGCTACCGAGCTCTTAAACTAAAAATAGGACTTGGTTTTATTGTGCAAAAACTCGTAATGGGTACCTACCCATTACGAGTTTTTGCACAATAAATAGGACTTGGTTTTATTGTGCAAAAACTCGTAATGGGTACCTACCCATTACGAGTTTTTGCACAATAAAACCAAGTCCTATTTTTAGTTTAAGAGCTCGGTAGCATAATATTTTCTCACCACACATAAACCCGTTTCTTTTTTACAAAATAAACAAAAACAAATCATTTCCAATCTTCACAAAAATTTCATGTGTACATCATCAGCATAGAAAACTGTACCAAATATCACTTTAACTGGTATGCGAGTACCCGGTATTTGTGTAGGGACCACTGTACAATGAGCTGCCGGTTCTGGAGTACGTCTTCGGATTCCTCCTTCTAGCCAGGATGAAGGCAATCGCTGCGATGACGCAAATCATCAGGATGACTCCCGCTATGCAAATGCCAATCGCAAAGTTCCGCTGTGATATGCAGATCTCGTCTTCTTTCTGAAAATTTTATTGGTTTTCTGTGACTATGGGCAAGTAGAAGAAGAAAAAAGATCTAAACAAGTATGTATTAAACAAAACCTTGTACTAAATCTAATGTACTGTAGCGCTATCTACAACGCCACATGCGAACAACGCGTCATACTGACGTCACAAAATCCTGCATCTCGCAAGCAGAGTTGACCGCGCAATTGGCATACGGCATGAATCATCGGGCAGTTGCCCGCCAGACACACCACCCATCTGGTCGGAGGATCCTCCCTTTTCTATGGAGGTTGAGTGAACTTTACCCTGTTCCTCATACTCTCTCTAGTACAATTATTAGAATAAGCAATGCATGCAGTTTGGTGACCTTTATTAGGAGGCAGAAGGACGATGTTTGTTGAGTAATACCTTGCTCGCCTTTCACAATACCTACTTATGAACCATCCTACTAATATTATAAATGCGAAAGTTTGTATGTATGGATGTATGGATGTTTGTTACTCTTTCACGCGAAAACTACTGAACGGATTTTGATGAAACTTTACAGTAATATAGCTTATACATCAGAATAACACATAGGATACTTTTTATCCCGATATTCCCACGGGATCAAAACTTACGCGGGTGAAACCGCGGGGCGCAGCTAGTAATATAATATGTGGCAAAGGGATGATCTAGAAGCCCGTTAACCAAATCCTATGGTAATTAAATGCTAAACATAGACATTAGAGAGTGGAAGTTGACGTAATTCGCCTTCCTTATCATCAGCTGGCTGGTACTCCAGAGAATAGCCGGCCTATTCTGTAAAAATCTCGCCGTGAAAATGTAGGTGAAGTGAGCTTGAAGTGAGCTGTCATTCCAAGGGACTGTCACTACTGACAGATCATTTCACCTAAGTTTTCCCAGTGAGATTTTAACAGAACTGATCGGCAGATCATGAATTAGTAAGTGAATGTTTTACCTTCTCGCTAGTAACCTCATCGTTGTCAGGTGAATCAGCTTCGTTCACATACAGCCCCTTGAACAGCTCCACAGTAGCCGGAGATCCCTCGTCGTCACGTCGCACGCGCCGCTTGTGTGCGCATGGCTCCTATAGTTTAAAGAGAAACATGTTTAGAAATACATAAATATTCATTTAAGTAACGCTTTATAATTTAATATCTATAAGAGCTTCTTGCAGATGGGCTAGTATCGTCGCGTAGTGAGTACCTGAAGAGAGACATCGTCTTCGGGCAAGGTAAAGAAATAATGGCGCGACGACCAAGACTCGTTCTTTACTGATTGGCCGGAAAAGGCAGCATACAAAGACAATTGGAAAAGTATGGGGAACCGCTTTGCCCAGCAGTGGGACAGTACTTATAGGTTAAACAAAAAAAACAGATTCTTGCAAACGAGCAGGATTTATTGATTTCTGCTATCGAGCAACAATGCTTTATTCGGATATAGCTAATCCATTGCTTCGTATGTTCGAAAAAGTCTGCTCAACAACGTAAATAACGCAATGAATGTTATTGAACTGTCAAAATAAACCATCGCTACTGTTAGAGCGTTAAGCATTTACCCTGATGATTTGAAAGCTTAAGCTGCAGGTAAAATTGGAGACACATGAGTTTTTCATATTTAACTATAGTTAGTAGCTGGCACAAAACAACACTGAAAAACAATAAAAACCAGTTGCTCTTCTTTATTTTAAACCTCGCATTACGACATTCGCATTTGTAAATTACATCTTTGTCGGTGTCTCAACGACAATTCACTAAAAAAACTATTTCTAATGGGTGTAAATGGTAGGCCTATCTTTAAAGGAATTAAATAAATGGATAACTCCCACAAAATTGAGATCATTAAGATCCTCGCAACGAACTAATTCTTGTAAATTTTTTTTCTGACAGAACATTTTGTATCACGTAAAAAAAAAAACTTTAGTCTTATAGGAAGATGTCAATAAAATCTTTTACAAGTAGTCTGTATCAATACGTTGAAAGCTGAAGAGTTAAATTTTATCACCAAAAGTTTGCCTAGCTACTAAACAATTCCGTAGATAGTAATTTATCATAACTACCTACAGCCATGCAAGTAATAGGTAATTATTGTTTAAGCAGGAAGTCATTTTGTATTACGATGTCTACAACATGTAATGAAGTAATAAAAACTTATACACAGACACTAGAAAGGTACTTTTGTAGCTGTAATTTACAATGATTCTTTCGAAATTGATGTGGTAATAAAATGTACACAAAAGACTTTTCCCTTGAAAACGGGAAGAACAAGACTGGGCTCGTGATGATAGCTTGGGGGAGGACTATGTCCAGCTGTGGATGTGTTATGCTGAATGATGATTGTTGGAGAGGTTCCGTTGGTCGGTGACCGGGGGCAGGAACTATTTGGTAGATAATCTGCACTCTAATTGCGGAGCAGATTTTCAATCACATCTCGAAAGATTTGAAGGAAATTTCTAATCGATTGCTTTAATGGGTTAGAAATTTCCTTCAAAATCTTTAAAAGTGATTTGAGATTTTTGATAAATTCGTCTACTCCACATCGTAAATGACGCAATGAATGTTGTTAAATTGTCAAAATTAAAGGCATTGCCATTGTAACTGTGTTGAGCTAATACCCTGTAACTTGCTTGTCAGCTACATGCGGTTAACAGCTAAACTTTTGGTTTTTAATTTGTTGGACCAAAATGACAGCGACAGTCGACCTTTTTTTTGTCATGTTGAGTGTTAAATACGTACAAAAAAAAATTGGTTGTCTGTAAAGTCGGTTTACGGACGATAGTTTTACGTGATAACGTCATAAAGAAACATTGATGAATAGATGTGTCACAAGCCAACGCTTGGGATGATCGTGCGTCTCTATCTATCGCTTGTTCCCTGCTCTCGCTTGCACGCTCAGGCTCAGGCGGAACGTGACACTTTTTCGTGGGTGCAGCCGGTGTTCATCGATTTCCACGTGAAAAACACGTTTAACGTAAAATTATAAATTAACTTACGCAGTCCGTGGGATGGTTCAGGTCACACAGCTTGACTTCGCACGTGTAATAAACGCTGGCGGTGTAGGGGAACTTGTGCGCCGGGAAGGAGACACGTGCTGTCTGCCGGTCAGAGGAGTATTGGAACTGGCCCATGATCTCGCCGTCTAAGGGGCAGCTGAGGAGATAAATTTGTAGAAATTATTATAAGAAAATCATTAAAAAAAAATAAGAGGCCCGTGCTAAATAAAAAAAAACAGCCGCACAGGTCGATCGATCATTTTAAGCTACGCTTGCCGCGGTTGCTCTGTGGATGGGTGACCATCTTTATATAACGAGACCCCTCCGTGCCTCGGAAAGCACGTTAAGGCGTTGGTCCCGGCTGTCATTCGTGGATCTTTGACACTCGTTAAGGGTAGTCAGAAGCCCGAAAATCTGACCACCAGTCTTACCAAGGGGTATCGTATTACCCAGTCACTGGGTTATGGAGGTCAGATAGGCAGTCGCTCCATGTAAAATACTGGTATTTAGCTGCATCCGGTTAGACTGGAAGCCGACCCCATAATAGTTGGGACAAGGCTAGGCAGATGATATTATAAGAAAATCTATCTGAAATAACAAGGTTCATGTAAGCACTGGTTTGGTCGTTAAAAGTCCATATAGTGGTCAGCAAAACATACCTACATTCCAAGTCCGGACATGACCAGATCCGACAAAAGAAGACGGGGAAACTATTACATTATAATAAGGACATGGAAATAATGTCTTTTCATTCCTATCAGCCTTTTTTTCGTGGTGAATATGCACGTGTGCGTACGACACGGTCCAGGGTACCTACCGATTTTTTTATTTTATGATTCTGGATTGGCTGCGTGGGTCTCGCGCCTGCGATAATCACCACCGATCGTGAGTGCATTGATACTTACCGCTTCTAACCGACCTATCTACCTCTTTTTGGATTTTCGAATGCGCTCGTTGGTAATTAAATGATATCTAAAAGTGGAAGAGTAGAGTAGAATGCTATGGGAGACCCTTTGTCCAGCACTGGGACAATAGATTTCCAAGTAATCGTAGTACTTACCCGTCATCAGCAATCAGGCTCTGCTCAGCCCATCCGAGTCCATCCCTCACGGAGCATTCGGACACCAGCAGACCGAACTGACGCTGCTTCTCCAGTGATACGACGAGGCTCAAGGTATCTCCTATACGTACGTTTGACGCCACCTGAAGGTTTATAAGTTGAGTATTAGTTTCGTTAGGATGGTGTTAGGTTGAAACGTGACGGAATGGCGTGAACGACATGAACGGCGTGTCTGTGCGTGAAATTAAGGCTTTTATGGGAGAAACCGCCCTTGATTTTTTCACAGTTTATAACGCCTCTTATGACGGAAAAAGTAGGTAAAAACGTTGAAATCGTGAAATATACGAATACTAGATAGAGTATTGGCATACATACAGTTAAGTCTTTTTGTAATAATTGTTTCTTTTTTTAGGATTTTGAGTGCCTACCGAACTGAAATGACTTCAATAGTGTTTCACACTTCAATTAAATCTGAAGATTTTCGAGGGGGTCAGAGATTAACAGGAAGAAAATAACTTATGATGCACGAATCCTCACAAAAGTAGCTGAATTTTGAACCGGCAACATAAATGTCATTCTCAATAACTTATTTTTTTCGCCATACCATTTCGCAAAATCAAAAAAAAAAAAATATCAATCGGCTCTCATCAATCAAAATTTTTCTCAAAAATAAAACAAATGACTACACATCTCACCGACGCATGCCCTCTGCATTTTGATAGCATACGATCATTATCTTGGCTCCATTGAACATTAATTAAAAACTGGTTGAGCGACAAACAGCCCGTGGGCGCAATCAGTATGGAGAGCTTTAAAACTATGCTTCCTTGGCTTTTACGAGTATTTTTTCAAGGTTTACTGAGAAGTTTATTGAAGGTATTTTATATTCCTCTATATGAAACATTTCTGCAGTATCTTGAGACATTGAATCCTGATTGTGAGAACATACAAATATTTTATTATACAGGGTGTCCCTGGAATTATGGATCAACTCAAATAGAGGCGTGGGCAAGGTCATTTCCAAACTTTTTAATCCTGAGAATGATTGATGATTGAGAATTATTTTACGGTTCAAAAGTTGTGACCAATTTTTTTCAATCGTTTCGCATAGTGCTCAAAGAAAAATAATAATTAAAAAAAACTATCAGGGCTGTCTTAAAAACTTAAATTGACAGTTCCTGGTAGTTTTTTTAAAAAATGATTTTGTTCTAAGACCTCTATGCAAAGTGATTGAAAATAACAACAGTTGGTCATAACTTGAACCGTAAAAAAAACTCACCAACATTCTCAGGATCAAAAAGTTTGGAAATGACTTTGCCCACGCCCCTATTTCATTTGATCCATACTTCCAGGGACACCCTGTATATTAATCAGATTAAAGTTTTCTAAGTGCGACTGTCGATGCTTTAATGACTAAAGAAATGCAGCAGAAAAGGTGGTCACACCTATTGAATCATCTATATCTATTTTATCAAAATCCTAGTTGAGTTTGAGGTTATCATTAGCGCAGATATTCAGGCCAGTGCAGCATGTTAAGGTAGGCCGGTTTTAAGTAACTTAAATGTTACTTACTTGTTTATCTTCGGGGTCTCCCTTATAAATCTTCATGGATACGGAAGGCAGCAGTCCTGAGTCCTCGTCGAATTCGTCACTGAAACAAGCAATAAAGTATAGATTTTATGCCTTGGGTAAACTAAAAATGCTCTCTATAATATGGAAAGGTTAAATTCTAAGTAGCTGGGAGGGGGGCCCGTGGCTAAACAATAACAGGCGCACAGATCGATCGATCAGGTTAAGCTACGCTTGCCGCGGTTGGTCTGTGGATGGGTGACCATCTTTACATACCGAGACCGCTCCGTGCCTCGGAAAGCACGCTAAGCCGTTGGTCCCGGCTGTCATTCGTGGATCTTTGACAGTCGTTACGGGTTGTCAGAAGCCCGAAAGTCTGACAACCAGTCTTACCAAGGGGTATCGTATTACCCAGTAACTGGGTTGTGGAGGTCAGATAGGCAGTCACTCCATGTAAAATACTGGTATTCAGCTGCATCCGGTTAGACTGGAAGCCGACCCCAACATAGTTGGGAAAAGGCTAGGCAGATGATGAAATTGTAAGTAGCTGCTCTGCTAATTCTTGTAATTGTACATTGTCCACCAGGATCATCAAGAGTATTTATTATTTTTATTTACATCTCTGCTAAAATGAAAGTATCATTAACAAAATACGCTTTCAGTAAAAGGGAGATGGTTCAAATGACGGAAACAATCACCATCATGGAAGAGAACTCCTATTGGTTGGTTTCAATTGGTAATTTTATAGCAGAATCAGACATAGAAATGCTATGAAATTATCAACACTCGTTGGCCCTGCGCCTGATCTCTCTCCGGTCGTGTTGGATGGCCCTACCATCGGACAACGAGAGCGAGGGAAGAGAGTGTGCACCTGTGTCTGCGCAAACACTTGTGCACTATAGTATCTCTCGCACCGAAGCCTGGTCTCAGCTGATATTGGTCGCCATGGCCGAAATACGGTCTGGAGGACATTCCATAGGTTATCACAAAATATTGATACATACTTGCTATTATCACTAAAATCGTCGCTGAGAGAGTTAGTCAGCCTGTCAGCCCGCGGGCGATACAGATGGAAGTGCGTCAGATCCCGGCGACGGTAGCGACACCTAACGTGGTACCCTCGACCCTGACCCGTCACCAGTCGCAGATGAGGCTGCACGATAATGTTGTTGTAGTACTCTACGGTGCCATCCTCCTGGAGAAAGAAAGAAGATAAATAAGTTTAGAGTGGAAGAAAGTGGAGAATGTAAATTATAATACTTATCACACTAATATTATAAAGGCGAAAGTGTGTGTGTTTATATGTTTGTTACTTCTTCACGCTCAAACGGCTGGACCAATATTGATAAAATTTTGTATGGAGGTAGCTGACACCCTGGATTAACATATAACTACTTTTTATCTCGATATTCCGACGGAATTGACACTTATGCGGGTGAAACCGCGGAGCGCTGCTAGTATTCTATACATTCATTATGAAGTCGCTTTTCATCTCTATCTGTGTGACCGCGTTGGTCTTCTAAATCACGAAATAGATTTGGATGCAGTTATTATCATTTTGAGAATTTGTTCCGGAAGATTTAAGTGTGTGTGTGCATATTAAACTTACTTACATAAAAAAAATTAGTTCAATGGACAAAAAACCATTTTTTTTAAACTTCAAAGTCTAATATCTAGAAAATGGTTAAGTTTGGGGTGCGGTGTTTCATAATCAAATCAATCAGGAATGATGGAAACTACAACCTATTAAAGGATCTAGGTCGACTTAACCTGTAGCCCTGTATACATATTCGGAATCAGAAAAAAACGAGCATCTGCCAGTATTTTTATAAATTTTTATGAGCAAATGTTAGTTGTGTCCTTTTTCGTTATGACGGCAGAATTCTGAAATGATAGGTAAGTAGGTACGATTGGTCTACGTCTGATCATGTTGGTTGCACTTGCTACACTAAAGTCAGTCAGCGACGAATAAAAAAGGAAGTTTCAAAAATACTGTTAAGTATTTCATAACTCTAATGGCAATTGTAATAATACCAGCCTATATTGTCCAACTACAGGTCAAAGGCGGGGGATCCAGAGAAGGCTTGATTGATCACCACGCTTGCACAAGGCGGATTGACGATTTCAGACTTATCTATATATATAAAAATGAATTGCTGTTCGTTAGTCTCGCTAAAACTCGAGAACGGCTGAACGGATTTATTTTATCTTGGTCTCGAAATGTTCGTGGAGGTCTAGGGAAGGTTTAAAAGGTGAGAAAAATCGAATAATTCCTGGGACAATCTTACAAACAGCCCTTTTCTATTTCTCATACAAAGGTTTTCTAAATAAAATGTAGCGTCAATTGTCTTTTATTTATCAATTGAGGCAGTACGAAGTCTGTCGGGTCAGCTAGTATTAAATAATTATTGTAGGTAAGTCCGGGGCCCATAGCTAAATAACAACAGGCGTGCGACAGGGAAGCATAGCTTAACCTGATCGATTGACCTGTGCAGGTCAATCGATCAGGTTAAGCTATGCTTCCCGTGGTTGGTCTGTGGATGGGTGACCATCTTTACATACCAAGACCCCTCCGTGCCTCGGAAAGCACGTTAAGCCGTTGGTCCCGGCTGTCATTCGTGGATCTTTGACAGTCGTTACGGTTAGTCAGAAGCCCGAAATTCTGACAACCAGTCTTACCAAGAGGTATCGTATTACCCAGTAACTGGGTTGTAGAGATCAGATAGGCAGTCGCTCCATGTAAAACAACTGATATTCAGCTGCACCCGGTTAGACTGGAAGCCGACCCCAACAGTTGGGAAAAGGCTAGGCAGATGATGATATTGTAGGTAAGTCCAAGTTTCCTCACGATGGACATCACTTAAAACGGTGAAGGGCATCTCTATACCGCTACCAGTGATGTCCAATATAAACTTAGAAAATAGGTTCAGACACCAGCACATTAAACTACCCGAAACTGTAAAATTTTCCTAATCAACTTTGAACCTTATGCTTTAGTGTTAAAGTTGAAAATCTATTTAAGACATTTTATAGATTGTAGTAGCTTGATGTGCTGGCCTTTGTACAAACGTCAGGACATTTCTTGCACAAGGCGGATTGACGATTTCAGACTTATCTATATATATAAAAATGAATTGCTGTTCGTTAGTCTCGCTAAAACTCGAGAACGGCTGAACGGATTTATTTTATCTTGGTCTCGAAATGTTCGTGGAGGTCTAGGGAAGGTTTAAAAGGTGAGAAAAATCGAATAATTCCTGGGACAATCTTACAAACAGCCCTTTTCTATTTCTCATACAAAGGTTTTCTAAATAAAATGTAGCGTCAATTGTCTTTTATTTATCAATTGAGGCAGTACGAAGTCTGTCGGGTCAGCTAGTATTAAATAATTATTGTAGGTAAGTCCGGGGCCCATAGCTAAATAACAACAGGCGTGCGACAGGGAAGCATAGCTTAACCTGATCGATTGACCTGTGCAGGTCAATCGATCAGGTTAAGCTATGCTTCCCGTGGTTGGTCTGTGGATGGGTGACCATCTTTACATACCAAGACCCCTCCGTGCCTCGGAAAGCACGTTAAGCCGTTGGTCCCGGCTGTCATTCGTGGATCTTTGACAGTCGTTACGGTTAGTCAGAAGCCCGAAATTCTGACAACCAGTCTTACCAAGAGGTATCGTATTACCCAGTAACTGGGTTGTGGAGATCAGATAGGCAGTCGCTCCATGTAAAACAACTGATATTCAGCTGCACCCGGTTAGACTGGAAGCCGACCCCAACAGTTGGGAAAAGGCTAGGCAGATGATGATATTGTAGGTAAGTCCAAGTTTCCTCACGATGGACATCACTTAAAACGGTGAAGGGCATCTCTATACCGCTACCAGTGATGTCCAATATAAACTTAGAAAATAGGTTCAGACACCAGCACATTAAACTACCCGAAACTGTAAAATTTTCCTAATCAACTTTGAACCTTATGCTTTAGTGATAAAGTTGAAAATCTATTTAAGACATTTTATAGATTGTAGTAGCTTGATGTGCTGGCCTTTGTACAAACGTCAGGACATTTCTTTAATAGATCTTCAACTTTATCGTTAAGGGCCGATATTACCTCAAATAGGTCTTATGTTAGACGAAAACACGAATCCATAAAATTTTCTCGATAGAAAAAAATCCAAAGTTACCTCCAAACCGAACAATAAACCGCTGGTATTCAAAAAATACTTTAAATTAGATCATGAAACTTTGTATACTAACCGAAATAATTATAAAGCAGGTCTTATGTTTTTAATTTTTTTTTAATTACCATTAGTTTCACCGTAAAAAGCACTCTCACTCAGTCCGCAAGCAGTATCGTGCGAGCGAGATAAAGAGTGAATTTTAGCTGAGGTAGTATAGGCTCTTAAAGCATAAGATTCAAAATTGATTGGGAAAATTTGACAGTTTCGGGAAGCTAGATGTGCTGGCGTCTGTACTTATGAATTGAAAAAGTCACAATGGTAGTTTCTATGTCTTTTCAAAAGTGCCCGTGATTTGGCAGAATTTTGGCAATTACATACTCATTATTTAACATGTTTTGAACCTTGTCCAAATTGTCATGTAAATATTCCCCGCACATAGCAAACTATCTCGGACACTGTAGCAACAAGTTAGAGAGATTGCAACAAAGTGTGTGTGACGTAGTGGACTGAGACCATGGCCCACAACACCATAATTATACATTTGTTGCGCTTGTTTTTTACCTACTTTACTCGCTGATTGGTTTTGTTGTATAATTAACTTCAGATAAATAATAAACTAACTGCTCTTGTCATTTCAAGCTTATAATTTTTCATGATCAACAAAAGGCCCCGTTGAGTTGATGCTTGTTATTTGGGGTGCGTTATTTTAAAATGAACTTGACTTACATTTGACTCGCATGTAAGAAAAAAAATAACAAAAATGTGACTTATTATCCATGAACCCTGACCAATCCGCACTGGACCCGCGTGGTGGATTACGACCCACCCTCTTTCAGAGATGAGGTCTGACTCCTAGCAATGAAAGCAATATAGGCTGATTATGAATGTTGGATAAATTAATTGATCGGTTTAGTGGTAGTGTTCTGTGTTTCCCGCATCCAGCAGATTCCTGAGGATTCATCGGTCCACCTTGTGTGACGCCTACCAACGATACGTCTTTCGGTACCCGGACACCACTCCAGAACCTTTCGATCTCATCGGCCATCTTTTCTGCGAGCAATATGCCTGCCCACTGCCACTTATGTTTGGCAATTTTTCGGGCTATGTCGGTTACTTTGCTTCTCCTACGGAGCTCTACATTTCTGATTGGTACTGATATTATAAACCGTTACACATTCCAAATACAAATAAAAGCAAACAAACAGTGAACTAAATTCAAAAACCACAAATCAAAATTCGAACCCGACACGATTTCCTTCCCAAAATCGTGCGCCGGCGCAGTCTGGTTGTACAGGAAATGACGTCATATCCCCCTATTGTGTTGCCTCGGTGGGCCCGCTTGTTTCGCCGACCCTACCTTAGACATTTATGGTAATTTCGAAGTTCAACATCAAAAGGGTACTTAGGATTTTTTTACTGTGCATTTTGACGGTATGTAGATTTAGAGATATAGAGCTTTATAATGATGGGTAATGTGATGGAAATATTGAAAAAAAAAAGCATGAACTGTTACTGAGGATATTTTTAAGATCGTTCCGCTTAGAAGACAGTTTAATGACCCTAGAATCTATACTAATACATATAAAATTAAACTGAAGAGTATGTTTGTTTGTTTGAACGCGCTAATCTCTGTAACAACTAGCCGGATTTGAAAAAAGCCCAATTATTCCTAGCCCAATTATTCCTATAACCTATATAAGCTATCATTTTTATCATGACGCTCCAATTCTTAGGAGCTGAGCAAAAAGAAAAAGTCAGAATATAACGGTAAGCGAAAACGAAGAAAAAGCGCGCGTGGGCGATGCGATGCGACGGGGTGGGTCGAGGGAACATGAAATGTCGCACATAGATGCTAGTATTCTCATAAGCAGATGTCTTATTATATAATACCTTAGAATTTAGGCCACCGTAATAACTTTCAGTGCGATGTTGTAACCATCTCACCGTGAAAACTTATGTGAAGTGAGCGTGGAGTGAGCTGTCAGTGTCATCCTTATGCTAGGGATTGATACTCTTGACAGCTCACTCTAAGCTCACTTCACATAACTTTTCACGGTGAGATTTTTACAGAATCGATCAGCAGATTACCTACTTATAATCACCAACATGCGTGAACAGGCTTGGTGATCAATTTTGGTTCCTTCTCTGTATGAGAAGAAGCCTGAGCTCTTCAGTTTGACTACTACCAGGCCAGTAGATTTTTGATTTTGATGCCGAAAATATAGTTTATAGAATTTTTGTCCGTTTGTCTGCTTGTAAAAATGCATTCAAACAGTAGAATGCATTGACAATCTTTCCGGGGATGAAAGTATTCATGAATACTTATAAACAACTTGTATTAGAAGATTAAAGCCAAGCACATACTATACCACAACCGCAATGGGCCGCAGAACAACGAATTTTCATAAAAAATAACTGCGGTTGAGATTCTTAAAAAAAGTACGAAAGTGATAAAGAAAGATTTATGCAATCAGATGCGTTGCGGTGTGGAATTTTTGATCTGTGCAAAATTTTTAACTATGAAATATAAGATAGTTATCTGCTGTTTCACACAAACAGGATAGGATCAATAAAAATGCATGAATTATTTTTTTTTCTCTATTCTTTACACAGAGTTCAGAAAAAAAATTAGATCTCAAAATATCCAAGGGTATAATAACAATTTAAGTATGAATACAATCGGAAGCCGTACCCCAAAAAATACGACGCCATCTTTAAATGTCAAAAATAATTGACAACACAAATATTACAGACTTATACTTACAGAGAATTTTGGACATTATATTACATAAATCACATTACACAAGACAAATTACATACAGATGTTCTGCACATCAAAATGTGAGCAGGTTTGTGTTAAATATGGCGAAGAAAGACTAGTGGCCTTTTGTTTGACCTTGTAGCTTGTCCGAAAGGCGTGAGTGGACTTAAATGAGGTGAATTTAAAGTGTGGTATATGTACTGGTTATAGATGGCGGTAGTTGGCTGGTTAAGTTGAAAATTGACGAACTATTAATTTAATGCAAGAAGGAAACGTAGCTAAATCCTTGGTAGGTCCCTACATCTTTCGATCTGTAGATCGTAATGTAATGTAATCGATTAAAAATCAATTTTTGCATAATCGATTATTTTTTCAGATCCCTGCAGTCGGCCATCGAGAGGTATGCATCTTGACATCTGTCAGTTTCAAACGAATACTGGCCCCGATTCTGTTGTTCACAAACTAAACTAAATTTAAGTTCAGTGCATCTTTTTCATTCTATTTCATCATGAAAAGGACAGAAGATAAATATTAGTTTAGTTCTGTCAAATTAGTCAGCGCCTGACGTAAATTGACCTATTTTTAGTAGCCAATTTTTTAATCACGTCTAAACTTGTCCATGGATTATTTAATTTGACGGGACTAAACTAATACCTATTTATCTTCTGTCCTTTCCATATTGAAATAGAAAGAAAAGGATGCACTGAAATTTAGTTTAGTTTGTGAACAACAGAATCGGGGCCAGTGTCTTTCGAATTTGATCTGTAGGAGTTACTGGAAGTGTCACACTTATAGGCGTCAGGAAAGCATTCTCTGGCCGGCCGGAGCGTACTTGATGTGCTATGTCAGATTCTATAATGATCTATTCTTCAAACTGTAGTTTCTAAATCAAGCATGCTCTACGAGTTCATATTAAAAAAAAAAGACACAGATCAAAACCAGTTTGCTACTTAAAGAAATTAACATTTAAATCAAAGTAATAAATCCAAGTGAACTGAAGGCCAATTCTCGTAATTTAAAACGATCTAAATCTAGTCGCAGTCTCATCTCGGCGACAAACAAATGCCAAAAACTTGTCAAAATGTAGGAAAATTTGAAGTATTTTGACAGATTGGGACTGAGATCAGACTGTGAACGTTCTTAAAATTACGAGAATTGCCCCTCTGGTGTGATAGCTAAAGATAATATATATTTAGGTATGGAAGAAAAAGCCGCACTGCACCGACTCCAAATAAATTGAGATAAGTAAGGGCAGAAGGATGGATAACGTTCAATTTAATCACAAGCAACTAAGTTCACCAAAGTTTAATAAAAAAATCATCATATTTAGACCCAACCAAAGGACATAGCACATATAAACAACTAGGAAAGGGATCGACTCCGTATCAACTCGAGCCATTCAGTATTCTTTGTATGAAACTCCCTACTGCAACGCACACTAATCGGAATCGTAACGTAATCGCCTCGCCTCGGGACAAGATCACGAAACGCGAGCCGTAAGCGCGGCGTTGCCTAGCCGTAGCCGACTTGACGTATCGGAGCTACTGATCCGCTAAGTTAGGTTGACGCCAGTTTGACGGCGAGGCGACAGGCGATACGGTTACCACCTTAAGTTAACCCACACTAGGCCCGCTTCGTATTTTACGGCCCACTCCCTCTCACAAAGAGGAGGCTCGTGTCCCAGCAGTGAGCACAGTCACGAGCAAAAGTAAGTATACACTTAGTTTTATTCAAAGGCGATTATCTCCTTTAGTTTTCAATGAAATTTTATGTTATTACGAACATAGTATTTTCGAACCCATAGGTTTATGTAAGTGTCATATTTCAACGTTGCATTTGTTATTTCACGAAAAAATCGCAATTGAAAGTTGCCAAGTCTTGACATATTAGTGTTCGTGACTGTACATTATAGGCTGTTTATTCTAGATGTGTTATGCTAAACACCTTACTTAGAAAAAGGCACGTTGTACCGATCCCAAATAAATTGAGATACCTAAGAGCAGGAGAATGTTGATGATGGTTCTAATAACCCTACTTGACTTACTCCTTATATGCAGCAGTCATGAAGACTGTGAAGACACAACGTGTGCACTTGTAATCGCATAACAGCACCTGTTTTGGCGGGGCGATCCACATAAAATTACAATTTACAAACTAAAGAGGCGTAATGATTGCAGAATCCTGCCAAGATGGCCGACCCCGATTCTTTAAATATGTATCTCTTATGTAATACTTGAAAGGCAGACGTGGACTTAATTATCTCTTTTTTTGTTGTTTATACCTTGTAAGAGATTTATTTGGCTGTGTTATTATGATTGCTTATTTGGCATATTGCCCTTCGTGATAACTTTTTATATAGTGAATTACGGCAAACTGGAGTGGCAGTGGGCTGGCCTGCTGGCCATGTTTGTCGAAGGACCGATGGCCGGTGGAGCAGACGAGCCCTGGAGTTGAGACCGCGTAAGTGTAGTGTGGGACGCCCCCCAGCTAGATGGATGGACGACCTAAAGAAGGTGGCTGGGACGGACTGGATGTGGAAGGCGGAGGACAGGGTGTTGTGGCGCAGCCTGGGAGAGGCCTATATCCAGCACTGGTCTGCAATAGGCTGAGTTGATTTGACTGAATCACGGAGAATTTAGAAGCCTGCACTTAGATAGACTACTGAAATAACGGCTAATAGAGATGTATGGATGGAAGAAGAAGATGTGTTGCGCCGTCGACCCCGAACAAGTTAGGATAAGTACTGTGCAGGAGTATGATGACGGAAACACGATCCCGTCATACTTGCATGAAGCTAAACAAAACGATAGCCGTTAACATTGTATCCACAGATATAGATACATTTAGATATTGCAAGAGCAACTACTTCGCGTGCCAAAAATCGTATCAACTTACGTTCAAAAATCGTAAGCCGCCACTTTCGCGTACTGCTGTCTGGGTGTCAGAGTGAGAAAGAACGCTTGTAACGTCATAGTAGGTAGTCAAAAAAAGGGCACGCTTGGTTTTCATACAGATCGTGATACTTGCATTATCTAGGTCAAACTATATCTGTGATCGTATCTATGATTTGGACTTCGGTTCGTAGCTATATTCTATTAGTCGGGAGCTTCTAAGGTAAGCAGAAATTAAGGATACAGAGATTTGGCTTCGCATTATTTCCAGATCTTAGTCTCTACCATCTACAAATTCGGGATACCTATGTAGCGGAACAATGAAATCGGCTTTATTTTCAAGTACTCTATTGAATTTGATTATGAGTCTTAAAACACATAATATAGAGGAAAAACATCTACAAAAATACAGTCTTTAAAATTCAAGTTTACAACCAATCTATTCACAATAACCCACGTTAAGCCGGAGGTCGCCTCGGTCACCGCTCATAATAACTTATAAATATCTGAATAATTACTAAAGATTGTAGTAAATGACTGCTGATAATCTGGCAGTGAATGCCGTCGCTTTATTCTTGTGGCTGTTTAGCTATTGTGTTCATTTCAGTTCCTTGTGAAGTAAAAATTGGCTGGTTTTGTGTAGTTATGATTTGAAGTTGTATGTAGTATCTTAATCTTCTAATATATAAAATTCTCGTGTCGCATTGTTAGTTACCATACTCCTCCGAAACGGCTGGACCGATTTGTATGAATTTTTGTGTGCATATCGGTTAGGTCTGAGAATCGGCTACTATCTATTTTTTTTTTTTTGCAAAACGACGTTTGCGGGGTCAGCTAGTATAACTATAAGGCATTTCCAACGATTTTCTTTCGTTGGAAATGCGGTTGATCCATGGATGAGTGATTATCTTTACATCCCAAGACTCTTCCGTGCATCGAAAAGCACGTTAAGCCGTTGGTTTCCGCCATCAGTTGGGGATCTTTGACAGACGTTACGGGTTGTCAAAAGCCCGAAAGTCTGACAACTAGTCTTACCAAGGGGGATGCCCCTCACAACCCAGTTACTGGGTAATACGATGGTATTACCCAGTAACTGGGTTGTGGAGATCAGATAGGCAGTCGCTCCATGTAAGTTGATGTAGGTGTAGCTAACAACATAAATAATACTTTTACTGGTACCTATTTCGCGTATTATTTTAATGCTGCACCGTTTCGCAATAAACCGGCCAGCTCCTTTTGCGAAATGTCAAATTTTTATTGCAATTTTACTATAAAAGGTTTAACTGTTATAGCTCTATTTAAGTATATTCTATGTTTATGCAACTTAAAATTATCATAATAGGGACGATTCCGATATTATACTGGACGTTATGAAAATCTTAGCAATAAAGGTACAGACGCCAGCACATCAAGCTACCCGAAACTGTCAAATTTTCTCAATCAATCTTAAATCTAATGCTAATAACGATAAAGATGAAAATCTATTATACAAATTTGACAGATTGTAGTAGGTATTCATAACTTAGACTATGTTGTCCAATTTAGAAGGGCTATCTCGTCCATCCACCACATACTAATAATATAAATGTGAAAGTGTGTGTGTCTGTTACTGTTTGTTTGTCCGTCTTTCACGGCAAAACGGAGCGACGAATTGACGTGATTTTTTAAGTGGAGATAGTTGAAGGGATGGAGAGTGACATAGGCTACTTTTTTTTAAACTTTTTTTTTGACCGTGTTACCCCAAATTTAACGCGAGCGAAGCCGCGGGCAAAATCTAGTCTCGTTATATTTACGCTACAGCGTTAGTCCCATGTTAAAGTTTTTCGAAATGAATTTCTATAACGTGGCTTGCAGTAGGAGTTAATATTAACGTTACGAAAAAGCGAGAGATAGTTTTCATGGTTTTCGAGAATGCTAAAGCCAATAGTGAGGTCAAAATTAAAAACCAAAATGGCGAAAACTTGGCCCAAAATGTTTGGAAATACTTAGGAATACGAATAAAATGCGTTTCCACAGACAGACCCCTTTGCTGGGGCTGCCTTGACGCCGAGGAATCAGCCGCCCACGTCATCCTGGAATGCGAGGCTGTGGCTTCTTAAAGTGCAGAAATCCTCGGAACAATGAAGTCACTCCGCGAAGCCTGTGAAGCTCCCAGGAAGCTTCTGTGATTTTGGGCGGAGCTAGGCTGGCTCTGTTAGCCAGTATCCCCACGCACAACGGACCAAATGGGAGTCTAAGTGCGGAAAAGGGAGTCTTATCATCATCATTATCATCATCATTATCATCATTATCATCATGATCATGCGTTCCCAACACGACAGGTGTTGGGAACGAATTCTTTCGACGTAGTGCGACAATTTTAGTAGCTAATAAAGATCAATTTCGTAAAACACGTGTTCGTTTGTATGGAACTGACAGAAGCTGTCAAGAACGCATTCTCTCGTCGGGTGGCACTGTAAGGCCTATACTTTTGTTACCAATTTGCATAATAACTTCCGTGGTTAACCACCTCCAATCAATTGCCAAAAATTAGTAGGTAGTTAGTAGTTAAATGCCATTTTTAAATTCTCACGATTTCGCTGTTTTGACCTCGATTGAAACATCTTAAATTTAATTGCATAATATTATGAATGAGTCATCTACAATGCATTACCTATTGAAATAATTCAAAACCTCAATTTATTTTAATCTACTTAATAAAAATCTTAAATTCATTCATTCACTGGTAGACTAGCCAAAGCATAAACAACAACAATTTCTTTCTTAATGAGTAAACATTATTACTTTTATAATTTACACGTTTAAAAAGCAATAACAGTTACACAACAACAAGGGTTTTATTATTACCGTTTAAGGCAGATAGATAGGTCCCTACTTATACAAACTCTAGTAAAAACATGTGAAAAACAATGTGTGACAATGTATAGTATTTGTTTTTCTCACCCTCTTTTGTTTTGCGACAGATCGGTAAATGTTAAAATCAACTTTGAAATGTTTTGTGTATTTAGGTTCAGACAATATTTGTTCCTTTATATCTTAAGTTTTTTTTTTAAACCAGCTGTTTTGTATTTTAGTTTAAAAATGATGTATCGTGGGATGTCATGTCATTTTAACGTAACTTACACTCGGTTTCCGAATTGAGAATTTGAAGACCAAGCGTTGTCTTGTACAAATAGTCATCATCATCATCATCATCAGCCGGAAGACGTCCACTGCTAAACAAAGGCCTCCCCCTTAGACCACCACGCCGACTGACAATCCGCCACTTGCATCCATCGGTTGCCCGCGACTCTCACGATGTCGTCGGTCCACCTAGCGGGAGGCCTGCCTACGCTGCGTCTTCCGGTTCGTGGTCGCCACTCAAGAACTTTCTTCCCCTTAGGGTATCAGTTCTACGAGCGATGTGGCCTGCCCATTGCCACTTCAATTTGCAAATTTGAAGAGCTATGTCAGTGACTCTGGTTCTTCGTCGAATATCCTCGTTCCGGATTTTATCACGCAAAGAAACTCCGAGCATAGCTCTTTCCATTGCTCGTTGAGTGACTCTCAGTCTCTCTAAAAAGCCAGCAGTTAAAGACCACGTCTCAGTGCCATATGTCATCACTGGCAACACTCACTGGTTAAACACCCTAGTCTTAAGGCTCTGTGGGATTCCCGATGAGAATATTTCACGTAACTTCTCGAACGCTGCCCATCCAAGTTGGATTCTTCGGGCGACCTCTTTATCAAAGTTAGACCTACCTAGCTGAGCAATCTGTCCAAGCTAAGTATAATGGTCTACAACTTTGAGAGTATCGTTCCCAACAACAACCGGTATGGGTGCCACATGGACATTCGACATGATTTTCGTCTTGTCCATGTTCATTATAAGACCCACCTGTTGGGAAACGCTACTGAGGTCACTGAGCATAGTATTAAGGTTCTCCAACGACTTTGCCATGACACATAGTAGTTCATACAAAACATTAATAAAAAAGGACTTTCTGTTTTTCCCATTTTCCCAACCTGTTACTATGGATTCAGTAGGTACAGACGCCAGCACATCACGCTACCCGAAACTGTAAAATTTTCCCAATCCACTTTGAACCTAATGCTTTAGCAATAAAGTTGAAAATCTATTAAAGAGATTTGACAGATTCTAGTAGCTTGGTGTGCTGGCGTCTGTACATGATTCTGATTCAGTTTGCGCGACGGTGTCCAGCCATCCTGTACTTATAGATAGACCAACCAACGCCATATTTAATAGACCAACTCGATATTTAATAGATGGTCCAACCACGAAATGACCGCGGCAAACGTAGAGCGTAAGTACCTACGATCAACCCGGTGGGGCTGTTATTATTTAGCCACGAGCCCCTTCTATGGACTTAAATGTTTTCTTAGTGAAGACTTTTTAAAACAAAACATACCTAGGCGTGATTTGTTACCTGAAATACAAGCAGGTACTCGTTTTATCTACTGATTATCTTTCTATACTTACTAATAATAAAGCTGAAGAATTTGTTTGTTAGAACTACCAGTCCGATTTGCATTCTTTCTCTTTATTTTTCTTTCTTTCTTTGATTCCTTTTTCTTTCTTTCTTTGTTTTTCTTTCTTTCTTTCTTTTTTTCTTTCTTTCTTTTTTTACTTTATTTCTTTCTGCGGGGTAATTGCGTAACACACTATCAGTAGGAATGGCTTTCATTTTGACAGTAATTCAACAACATTCACAACATTTTCGAACATGCGAAGCAATGGATTAGCAATGTCCTTTAAAATTATTCAGGTTGTGAGTACTAGTGTGTTTTACGTAATTAGGATGCTAAATCAAGTAATCATCTTATTTATAGGTAAATAACTATAATTTTCTTTAACAGAAAAAACGTGATAATTAACTTGATTATGTTAAAAGCCTTACATAGTCGTGGCATTACCTCACTGGCTCGCTGACTAAACTATGATGTCATATAGGTACAGTGTGCGAAATGGATTTGTATGCAGGTACATTCTTGGTCTCATCTAGCATTGAATTTAATTAGACGCATTGATGAGGCCACCGATACAAAGGAATTTGTAACTCGTTAGAAATGTTGAGATATTTTCACAGGTTGTCTCAAATAGGTAGGTAGGTACTTATATTTTCAACTAGCTGCGCCCCGCGGTTTCACCCGCGTAAGTTTCGATCCCGTGGGAATATCGGGATAAAAAGTATCCTATGTGTTATTCTGATGTATAAGCTATATTACTGTAAAGTTTCATCAAAATCCGTTCAGTAGTTTTTGCGTGAAAGAGTAACAAACATCCATCCATCCATCCTCACAAACATTCGCATTTATAATATTAGTAGGAAGAGTACACAAGAGTTACTTTGTACGTTTCAATTTTAATAACTTCATAAATTTATTGGTTTACTTACGTAACTTTTACAATATTTAACACAAATAACTTTTTACACTAGGTACTAAAATTACCAACTAAATACAAAAACAAAAGGACACAATCCCTGACTAATAAACGTTGTATAGCGTCTGTATAGTTGCCGGGGCAGCGGGATTGTCCGAAAGGGTTACCGCTACACCGGAACAGAAAGGGCTAAGGAAGGAACACGGGTGGGTTTTAGTCAGTAAGAGTCTGACACTCTCTTCTGCTCCACCCAGAGCGGGAGGGGTCATTTGATGATTTCCCATCCTCAAAAAAAAAAAGCGTCTGTATAGTTACACAACGCTTTGGTCTTCTTCTTTCGAAACTCAAATTACTGACGACTGAAACAGAGAAATTGGTGTGTAACTATTCACCTGATATAATACGTTTATTAGTGAGGGGGTTAGGTGTCAAAGTACTTTCCATTTTTTATTCGTTTTAAATTGGTAACTCCATCTTTCAATATCCGGAACAGGCAGTGTTTGAAGGTTGCAAAAAAAAAAAGTCTGGAACTTTGAAATTTAATCTCATTCGAGAAATGTTCTAAGATTCACCTTCTATTTCTATGTGCACCAGATTACGCTTTCAGCTTATGTATTCAACAAAAATAGGTGTTTTGTGTGGTCCTTATATTTTCATTCTTTAATGTGTCGGATGCATAGTTTATACAAGCTTAGTAACAAATGCTTACCACTACAACTCGTAAATATTAATTAACATGAGACCCGATCTGCCCTTCCCGATCCCCTGTTACCATTCTCGCCATCGATGCTGCATCGACGTCATCACGGCAACGCCGGTTGCCACTGAAATACCAGCGCTGGGGCTCTGTTCTGTGTTTGTGTTCCGTTATGTTTACCGCAAATAAACATATTTTCGTTTTTTTTTCTTCCTAGTACCGCGCGCTTACGTCATCCGAAGGAACTTTCAAGTTAACTCTTGCGGGTTGTAGGCATATGCTCTAATACAAATACCTACTTTTTTACATCTCAAACTGTTACAACACCTAATTCAGTATTATCATTGCAATTCGTAATCAATTTAGTACACTACAGATCAATATCTCATGATTTTATTTAGCCATATCAGACCAATTAATCAATACAGCGAAATATTTGACGGCTATTTGCAACGTTGTTTACAAGTAAACTCTGATTTTTAATTTGTTAGGCCAAAATTACAGCTAATTTATACTAAACAATGTCATGTTGATAAAAAGGGCAGGTGTCATTCTACTTTGTCAAATTAAAAATCAAAGTTTAAGTAAATCAAAGTCGCTCCTATTTACTCAGCACCATAAAGAAACGGTTGGCCACGGAAGAATTCCCACGGCAATAAGTGGAACTAAGTAATATTATATGCTTAGTAACAATCCTACCACAACTCTCCTACCTCAGACACCTTTCTCTATTTAAGATTGTGCATTTTATTAACAAAGTGCCTGTAATAATTAAGATGTTGAGATAAATAAACAAATAAAAAGTATGATTCAGTCGCATGTAGCCCCGCGTCTGCGAGATTTCTTTCATGAGACAGACTTTGAACTAGACATTACCCCTTCATTTATAAACGTTGCTAAAAGTTAAGTAATGATTAGTATTGTTTAACGATACATATTTGACGTTTAAACATCGTTTATAAATAAACTCTACTTGACCTGATCACTAAACCATTTCGCCGTCTGTATAAAGTACGTCCTTGCAGAAAAATCGTGATTCGTTCACACAAGGAATCAATAAACGATTCTAATTATTGTCTACATGTAAGTTTATAGCTTCCTGTTCGTTTCGTACTGGGAATTTATGTTCCGCGGTGCAAATAAAGTTGATTGAATGAAGTACTTTAACATGGTGATTAATGTTCTAAAGACATTTTTCTGTAGAATAAATTTCTATTTGGATAGTCTTTAAACTTTTTTATATGCGTAATATAATTCCTGTCACTATAAAAAGTTCATTGAGAGATTACGCATTCATTGAGAGATTCGCAGAAAAACAATTTTCTCTTGCGTTACGCAAGCAGGATGGAGTGACTGAGAGAAAATTAGTCCTTCAAATATCTTTCTTCTTATTCACTTCTTTCTTATTTACATAACAGTCTTTTAAAGTTTTCGGCAACATGGAATTCAAGATTTCCTAAAAATCGTCATAATCTCTAGATGTGTGGTCTCCTGGGGAGACATCTATAGACCTGCTGAGGGAAGATCCCATTGAGGGATGGTATATGGTTTTGCTGAAAGACCATGTTGATAGCCCTTCATCAAGAGAAAACAAGAGAAAATCTGTAAATTGAAAATGCATGAAACCGATGCTTATTTTCAATAGATATTCCAAAGTTATTCCCAGTTCAAGTTGTTCATATTCATAAAAACTTTGAATCATTCCCTGTAAGTTAAGCAATGAATTTAAAGAAAACCTGTCAGATTTCCATTGAGTTTAAAACCTATGCCTTACGGTTTACATCTCTGCAAAACTTACTGAAGGACATTTCTTCCTTCTAGTTTCTAATGACATCAATTCCATTGTCAATCAATTGCCAGTGATAATAATCAACTGCCTAGTCTTTTCCCAACTATGTTGGGGTCGGCTTCGAGTATTAAGTGCCCATACACACAAGCGACACTCGTAAAAAATGAAACTTAAAAAAAAAAAACTACCGACTTCCAAAAGAACAAAACAAAGTGAAAAATAACTTTAATTTCGGAAATTGGTGTCAAAAAATGAAAATGCGGAACCAAGAACACCGACTTCCGAAATTAATGTTATTTTTCACTTTTTCTGTTTTTTTAGAATACGAATCGAAAGAATTCTATAATTCTTTTATATTTTACTAGCGACCCGCCCCGGCTTCGCACGGATGCAATACTGATACTAAGTACAGGTATTTCAAGAATGCCAGCACGCGCCGCCGCAGCCGGTACCGCAGCAACCGCTATGTCCCTGCATTTTAAATCTGTAATATCTTCGAAAATATTCATTTAAATTACATGCTGTAAAGGGCCATATTTACCTATATTTAATGCACAATGTATTTAAGGTACTTAATTGGATAAGGATTAATGCTGTATTGCTTAAAATCGCTTCGTAAATAAGCCATTATTTCTCATAAAAAGTAAAGGATAAAAAATGATTATTGTGGGTTATCCCTAAGAGATAGACATATACCATCGCGGACTTTTTTGTAGACCTTTTTAAGGTGTACAATACTGTAGTACATTATTTTGACCTATCTCGTAGGGTTCAGCCAGCATTTGAAAAGTAAGCGCAACAAAATGTGTTTATTTACGACATCACATGCATGAATGTATTATAATATAAACCTTCCTCTTGAATCACTCTATTATTAAAAAAACCGCATCAAAATCCGTTGCGTAGTTTTAAAGATCTAAGCGTTCAAAGGGACAGAGAAAGCGACTTTGTTTTATACTATGCAGTGATTTACTTTAAAAAATAAAAACTAACCTTTTCTTTAAAGTAAATAAAATATAAAAGAATTATAAAGTTCAATCGATTCGTATTCTAAAAAATCTCAACCATTTACGCAAAGGTGGGTCAGCTATTGCTATATTAAATAACTGACTGTAGATAACCCTTGGTAAAAGTGATTGTGGTGATAACAAAATATACCTAACGTAATATTAAGATGCCGTTGCTCGCACGCACTAACAGCACACAGACAGCACGCGTAGATTCCTATCACGCATTCAAAGCGTTTCCTGAAGTTACGCAACGCGTGTGACTAAGCGATATAAAGTTGACCTTCCACTGCCACATAAGATGTGCATGGAGAGTTTTTCCACGTTAGTTATGCAGTTTATTTCATATTACTTTATTGCTATTAATCCATTGGCTATCACGATAATCGGCACAATGATCGCTGAGTCCACATCCCACGTATGGACCTCGCGAGCCAAGTGAAAATACTTGATTTGCTTATTTTTCTTGGCTTTCACGAGGTTCTCGTCATGCTGGACGGTTATGTCAACAATCATAGCGCGCCGCTCTGATCGATTCACTGCCACTATAATAATAGCCTCCCCGACCGATTTCGGTCACGGTGGCCAATGGCTCAACGGAAATTAGCCCGGTACGCAGGAGATAGGATTATAGTGCACAAGTGTGCGCGCAGACACAGGTGCACTCCCTCTTCCCTCACTCTCATAGTCCGATGGGATGGCAATCCGACACAACCGTAGAGAGATAAGGCGCAGGACCAACGGCTTTACGTGCTTTCCGAGGCACGGGGGTATTAAACCGCCAACTTCCAAACTCCGGGCACTAAGAAATTCCAAATAGAACCACTCAATGACACTTTGTTCGACCGGGGAATCGAACCCAGGACTCCACGCTCAGCAGACTTCGCGCTTGCAGCCACGAGACCAACGGGGCAGGCGATTGACAGCAATAGTCCTATCAGTGATGATGAATCGATCCCAATACAATGTGATGTTTCCATTTTCGAGAACTGGGTCGGGCACATATGTACCTGTAGACGGCACATCCGATTCCACAAGGCTGTATTGAAGAGTTGGCGATGGATTGTCCTGGCTACGAGGTTGTGTCTATGAATTATAATTATTAATTTTTAGCCTATCTTGTCAAACTGCAGGGCAATACTCCCTTTCTCCTTTCCACTCCTGTCTTGAGCTAGTGTGGACCAATGCTATCTATAGGCGTCAAGTCCCGTCCCGCCTGAAGTTAATTTTTTAACCAGCATTTGTTTCGTGCGTAGCGAAGGTCGAAGCTACATTTTGATACGAAGCAAACCTATGTCGCTTAACCGCAGCCTACTGTGGAACGACGCCTTAAAGAGGCACAGATATTGATCAAAATAGTGCTAATTGAATGATTTGGTTCTTTTGAGTGGGCTTAGAAATCATTTTTGGTTGGTTTTGAAGTGATATTACGTGTGATAGGCGAAATAGGCATCTACAATGGTATTTATATAACAAAACATTATGCTAAACGTTGCCACACACTTGGAATTACTCCTGTATCGTGGGTGCGTTTACAAACATTTAAACTCACAAACAGCGAGACCCGGAACAACTACTTGTAGGTCATAGAAATATTTTTCCGTGCGGGAAAAGAGCCCGCGACACGCAGCGAAGCAGTCAATCGCTTAACCACTGCGCCAACCGTACCGTCAGTTATTTACAAGTCCTATTGGATTAAGGCTGCTACTGAAATTGTCCTAATATAAGAAAAGCCCAATAACGATTTGCCAGACCCGGAATTGAATCCAGAACTTCCAGAATACAGGGTGAAATTGAAAACATGCGACAAACCGAAATGGGAGATTGTACTCATCATTATGAAAAACTTTTACTACGGGACCAAAGCTGCAATTGGAAAAAAAAAACAGCTGTTCCCTACATTTTGACGAGTTATACGAACATAAATGTAGGTAACAGCTGATTTTTTTTTCGCGATTTCAGGTTTGGTTCCATAGTAAAAGTTTTTCATAATGATGAGTACAATCTCCCATTTCTCTTTGTTGCATGTTTTCAATTTAACCCTGTATAATGAAAGTATAAAAATACTTTTCTGCAACAACAGTGCCGTTTTCGCGAAAAAGCAAACGTTGGTCCTGCTTTTCATCATGTAGTCAGGGGGCCTAAACTCTATGACTGTCAAACAAGATATGGGCCCTTCATAAAGTAGATCTATAGGTACTTCAAAATAAACCCTTTTTGGAACGGGCAAAACCATATCGGGAGCAAGGACAACTGTCAGATCGTGTTGTCATGTATTTTTAGTTCGGACACCAAACTAAACTTTTGTCTGTAGGTGGTACGGAGTTAGAAACACCCGTAACTCTAGCCAAAACTTCGAATTTCGTGTCTAAATACGACAATTCCATGACGTTAGGATTACCTGATCTTAAAGAGTTGCGTTGATGACATTAATGATTATAATTCTGTAAATACATCCTTATTACAGCCGCGAATCAAATTTTGATCACCATATAATCTAATACTGTCTTGTAAAAAAAACGTAAGAAAATTTGGATTTCGTGGGCTACCTGGAGCATCCACCTTAAAGTAGGACCTATCTTCACTCGTAGAGACAAAGTCAGATGTACGCATAATTAATTAACTACCTACTACAAACAATACAATAAACCGGTAGCCACAATATATTTTTATTCGCACAAAGACATCACACCACATTAATAATTATATTTCCAAGGTTTGTGTAGGATGCACTTTAGAATCCAACAGGTAGGTGTGATACAGACAGAACAATGGTCTAGCGAGGCGAATTACAGGCTGCGTCGTACCTATTTGTACAGTCAGCAAAGGAGATGACTTAAACATGCACACACACACACACACTTACATACCAAACTACACCTGAAATCACCTCTCTAGTCTCCACTCTGGAATTCGTATCCCGAGGAGTCAGAGTCAAATTAAATTAGCCAGCAAAACTTTGCAGGCGTGATTAGTATCGATATCGATGAAATAAAAAAAAAGATTTGATGGTTTTTTTTAGGAGTCAACGACCGCTAGTTGTGTTGTTACTTGAATTACGAGTTGAGAAAATATGTTTTATCGTGTTTTAATATCGATACTCACCGCGTCTGTGAAGTTTACAGAAAAAAAACTGGTATTTCAAGTGAACAGGAACACACTAACTACGGACCCCACAAAAAAATCAAAATATATATTTTTTTGGTTTATCATGTATTGCCATATACCGTCCATGCATGCACTAAACTCCTTTAATTTTACGTTATTTTAATATTATAACATAAATTGTTAATGTTCCAAAATCGGGTGAAGACACTTGTACGCAAGGCTACACATCAAGCTACACATAACCAGTATAAGCTGACTTCTCATTTTACGAAAAACCTATGCAATGCAAGGTCAGCTAAAACTGGAAATGTATAGCCTGATGTGTTGCCGTGTGTACCACCTAGCTCAGGAGTCAGGGCTTCAAATTAAAATGTAACACCTTTTCTTTATCAATAAAACTTTTTATTATTATTGATGGCCATGGGTACCAGTGACCTACTGCCATCAGAGTCATGGTCTACCTGCTTTAAAGCCGAAACAGAGCGGCCTCTGTTTTGGGTTAGAAAAAGCTGTAGTACTTTCCAGATAAGTTCCTTAAATTTTTATTTTTTGCCGTCTACCAAACTGTTTTGTTGACTGTACGTGTATGCAAATTAAGTAGGTACTGTAATAGCTTGGGAAGTGCGTTGACTTACTAGTGAATTAGTCGTAGCTGTAGCCAATTATTGGGACGTATTTGCTTATATTTTATTCCGAAAATAAGTTTAAAATATGAGGCCAAAAATACACAGGGTTATTGGAAAAACACCAACAACGTCTTAAGAGGTCATTGTACTCATCGTTATGAACAACTTTTACTATGAGACCAAACCTGAAATCGCGAATAAAAAATCAGCAGTTCCCTACATTTATTTTTGTCTATATCGTCAAAATGTAGGGAACAGCTGATTTTTTTTTTGCGATTTCAAATTTGGTCCCATAGTAAAAGTTGTTCATAATAATGAGTGGTATATCCTCTCAAGAGGTTGCTGCTGTTTTTCCAATAACCCTGTATAAGGTGTTAAAAATAGTTTAGACCATCGAACTGAAAAACTTTCACTATGGGACTAACTCTAAAATCTTTGTTTAATACAAAAGCTTAATACCTACTTGACCAAAATTACAAAATAAACAGCAAATTTTTTTTTTTTTTCGTGATTTCAGAGTTGGTCCCATAGTGAAAGTTGTTCAGTTCGATGGTCTAAAGCACCTCTTAAAGTGTGTCGGGTTAATTTTTAACACTGTATATCCCATGTAAAATGGGAGTAATGCACTAGGAAGTGGTGAAAGAGCGTTTTGGAGGTCTGTCTTATGTAATTTTGACGTTCGAAAAGTGCTGATTCTCAGCCTAATTTGAATATAAGTGATTTTTTGATTTGATTTGATTTTATTTTGAATAGGGAGGAAAACTATTGCCATCAAACTGGTACAAATACGGACTATAAGCTTCTACTCTAAAATTCCTAAGACATAAGACTCCAGAGTCTTATTCTTATTACAGCTGTCGTACTTGTGTCTACATAATCAGCCTATTACGTGTCCACTGCTGGGATACAGGATTTTTCTCTGTGACAGGGAGTGGGCAATCTACAATGAAAGACCGGTGAGAGTAAGTAGATGTCACGTCTTTGAAATTTTTGGTTCTATAGGACATGCCGCTTTCCTCACAATGTTTTCTTTCACCGTTTTGAGAGCAGTGGTGATGCAATCATTTACACAAAGTAAAGCCTCTGTCGGGGTTCGAACCCACGACAATTCGTAAGTCGCGGCTGTTACCACTGATCCACCAGTGCCAGCACTGAGAATTTCTTAATGGAAAACCTAATAAGAATAACACGTTACCTAAACAGGGACCGAACCTAGGAACCCGCGCTCAGCTGTTCCACTTGCGATTACTAGACCTTAAAGCCTGTCAATTGAAGATACCTTTTCCGATAAATGATAAATAATTTTTATTCCTGTAAGTAGGTTTGCACATACACTTTTACACGTCAATCATATTTTTTAAAACGAGATGAGTTCGGCGTTTCCTATCTCACTACTCTGAGAAGAAAGGCCGAAACAAACTCAGAGGTCACAGTCTCTTTTATAATAATTAGGTAACAGAGGTACTCACATTATCATTGGACATAGTATTGCACCCTCTTAGAGGCAGGGTGTACTGCAGATCCCCTCGTTCCGACACGTACTCTCGAAGACATGAGGAATTGCTGCCCAGACCAGCTGGGTACACGATGCCGTTGAACGAGTCGTAAATACTGTGGAGAGAGAAGAAGATAGGTAAAGAGTTTATAAAGAATTGAGGAGGAGAATAAATAACCTAAGGACACACCACGTTTTTTCAGGCGCCGGCGCTCTAAATTAAAAACTACTTAGTAAGTTGGTAAAATGTAACTACCCTAAGCCTGCCCGGCGATTTATTCCGGTCTGATCACATGCTGAAGATGGTCTGCAATACCTCGCGGTCACGGTTTTTTCGTTTCTTAGCATGTCTTTGCTTTACAGGGAGGTGGCATCGAGGTAGCGAGCTAACCGCGATCGCGAGGTATCGCAGTAAGGCATCTTTGGCATGTAATTAACTTTAGAAGATGGAAGTATATTGACCCTACCCTATCCTATTTTGGTTCTTATTATAAGCGTTTTTGCCAGCTCTGTCAGGATGCCAGAACCGTGGGGTGTGGCTTTAATAAGAGCCCGTAAAATGTACCGTCATGTTAAAAGGGTCACTCAACTAAACTTTGCGTTATCGATTGCTATATAACCTGGATGCGCCAGTCCCGTGTCCCTTGTGCTTGTATAACACAGGACCTGAATTAGGTTCTGCTAACGCAGTAATTAGGGGACCCTTCTTTTTGGATAGGAAATCATCAAATGACCCCTCCCGCTCAGAATGGAGCAGAAGGTAGTGTCAGACTCTTACTGACTAAAACCCACCCGTGTTCCTTGCCTTTATATACCGGGGTAATCCTTTCGGACAATCCCGCTGCCCCGACTAGGGGGTCTCCTAATGAGCTAATTTTAAGGCGATGTGATTTTCTACATACAAATTCAATAAAAACGCGCTCATGCGGGGGGCATATGACTCCTTTTTACCGACTTCACAAAAAGGAGGAGGTACTATGTTCGGGTGTTTGTATGTTTTTTTTTTTGTATGTTTGTTCATCGAATACTCCGCCAATTGTGGATCGATTTTCAAAATTCTTTTTTTATTTGAAACGGTATGCTCCCGAGGTGGTCCCATTGTCACCAAATTGGAATCTGATGAGGGAATCCCATGGAAATCGAGGGAAACCCTCAAATTTTGTAGGCACACCTATAGCGATTTGGGTAATTTTCATAGTAACTCGTGCATTTGCTCTCAGAAAGCACCATCCGGTGAAGTGGAACTGATGATGAAGACCACAGATGGCCATCGGAACTACTCAATAATAAATATTTTACGGGTTGCAATTCGATTAGGTACTTTAATGTGGTTGCTAAGCACAATGCGTATCGTGAAGTGGAGCTGATGGTGACTTCTCAATCAGATCCAGTTCTCCTGTTTTACAAGGAGAACTCCTAAACAATTAACATCCCTGCATCGGGAAAATCAATGTTTTGTCAAAGGTGATGAGCAGTTGAGATTAGGCTATTGTAACTTAGATAAGTTACAAACTGGCCCACTAAAAAGTTAAAAATAAAAAATGTTTTACAAAAAAAAACAACCGACTTCCAAAAAAACACTACAAAGTGAAAAATAAATTTAATTTCGAAAGTCGGTATCAATAAAAGAAAATGCGGAACCAACGACACCGACTTCCGAAATTAAATTTATTTTTCACTTTGTAGTGTTTTTTTGGAAGTCGGTTGTTTTTTTTTTTTGTAAAAAGTTTTTCTCGTGACCCTTCGCGTGGCACATTTTAGTCTGAGATCCACCTAAAGAAAAACTGCTCTATTGCTATATTCTGGTTGCTCTATTCTGGTAACAGCATTATATTATGTCAAAGCCTCGTATTACCAAGCAAAGAATAGACATACATAAGAATAACATGGTCAATTATGTTCCAAACGATATTTAAAACTGTAAAATATCTATTGTGATCCACCAGCTTTTGTCTAATGTCATTCTAGTCTAGCCTAGTTTCCAAATACCCTCAAATTAGTTCATAATATTGTGCAAATGGTGGCTTTTACAAAAGTCTTTTTATTTGTCTATTGTCTACGTCTCATTATAACAAACTAGGTTCTGCCCGAGACTTAGTCCGCGTGAAATTTTGGCCTCCGACCCACTGCTCGCATCCTATCACCTGTCCGCACCATTATTTTATTTTCGTTTATCGTTTTTTCAGACTTTTTTTTCTTTTTGCTCGGCTCCTAAGGGTTAAATAGCTTCCTAATAACCTTCCTCAAGCATTGAGCCTCAAGAATTTTTGATTTTGTTTTTTTTCAAAATGCAAAAATATTATTTCAAATACTACTGAGATTAGCGCGTTCAAACGCAAGCAAAAAGATAAACTCTTTAGTTTTATTAGTACTGAGCAGTAATATGATGACTCGTGTTTCAGAATAATTACGGAACTCAAGGTTATTTTGCTAAAATATTGAAAAAGTAATCATACAAATATTATAAAGGCGAAAGTTTGTGTGTGTGTTTTGTTTGTTACTTTTTCACGTTCATAAGGCTTGACCAATTTTGATGAAATTTTGTATGGAGGTAGCTGACACCCTGGATTAACATATAGGCTACTTTTTTCCCGATATTCCCACGGGGTCGACATTTACGTGGGTGAAACCGCGGGGTGCAGCTAGTTATTAGATATAATATGGGGTATTTTTCCTAATTGGGGAATCACCACATCTTAACGCCCTATTTCTGACGTAAAGCATTATTGTTTTTAAATGTAATTTTAAACTGCACTCAAAATATTAATTGTGACAATAAAAAAGACTACAAAAAAGTAGTTACATACTAGTAATTTAGTTTTTAATATCACCAATAAGGCTTATAATTAATAGTTAGGTACATCATATTACCAATTTCCATATTTTTAATTACCTAGTAATTTTTGGACGCAGTCCTTTCTAATGACCAAAACTTTAGACGAAAGTGTTCTAGCTCTCTCTTACCTATTTCTACCGTGTGTGCTTGCGAGTGAGACGGTGACATGCATGCTGTCCTTCTCGCACGCCACTGTCAGGGTGTCGAGAGGAGCTACGGAGCCGGGCCATGCCGTCGTGTCAGCTTCCGTGGCTGTTCCCACCGTTGTCGTTGCTAATTCTGTGGAAAAGAAAAACAATACATTTTTAAAAACAGAATTCTGTCGTGCACTGCGAAGTTCAGGGGAAATCCGTCTAGTGTTCCAGGGATTTGTCCTAACAGGCGCGTTGCAGAGGCGGGGTTCCGGGGTAGGACCACAATCGAAGTGAAACCATTATTCAATAAGTCAATGCAATGCAACTCTTATCCCGGTAAGGTAAGGTATAAATTAGAATGACTGTCGAGAGTTTTATCAAAATCAAAGCAATAATTCTAATTAATACATTATTGAATTGAGATAAGTCTTATATTGTACTGACTGACACACAACACAGCACAACAGTTATTTATAAATCATTATTTGATGTTGAATGTACTGCTAGAGAACGCTTGTTTTTTATTTACTACAGAAGATCGCAGAGAAGACCTGGATGATACTCCCACATACCAGGGAAGCATAGCACAAAAGGGAGGAGGCCTGTACTCAACATTAGGTGGAACAAGGCTACCAATGAATACTATAATTAGGACAGCGCAAAAAATAATTTTCACTATGAAAAATCTAGAGAACTGTGACTTTTTTAAATATTGCCTATTGCATAAAAGTTTGTAGCGGTATATACAACGCCACATGCGAACAACGCGTCATACTGACGTCACAAAATCCTGCACCTCGCAAGCAGAGTTTACCGCGCAACTAGCATACATGCAACGGCCCGACATGAATCATTGGGCAGTTGCCCGCCAGACACTACACCAGTCTGATCGAAGGATCATCCTTTTTCTATTGAGGATGAGTGAACTTTACACCCTGTTCCTCATACCTCTATAAGTTTTTTTTAATTTTTCATTTCCTGTTTTCCATAATCTGATCAAGTAATCATGATCATAATTATCATCGACAAATGGCGTCACTTGATTAAGTCTGACTTAAATTGCTTTTATTTTCAAGTCGTTCTATGTATTTATGAACGAAGCTAATTGGAAGTTTATTGCCGTAACAGTACCTAAACAAAAACTTTAAAGAACCATTATTAATTATAATTACATGGTATTACTTGCAAACTAGACCACGTAACATTATATAGATACTAAAATTATATACTATGTAACGTTACCAATATACATTTCAACTCTATTACCCATGAAATAAAGTTAATTTTCCTTTACAAAAAAGCTATTGTTTACATCAATTATCGTATATAATAATTACGAAGGCAGAAAGCATTACAAATTATATGTAACTGATATGTGAGTTTAGAAAGTTAACGGATCTTTGTGCGGTAGCGGAACAAAAGTATGATACGGATTTTTTTACGGTGAAGTAAAATATGGTGAGGCATTTTGGATTATATTTATTGTCTGAAATCTTAAATATACAGCATCTGTCAGAAAGTTATTTAAGGATTTAGTACAGACCATCAAACTGAAAAACTTTCTCCATGGGACCAACATCGTAATCTTCTTTATACATAAAACAAAGTCGGGTTAGTTATCTGAACTTAAAGAAAGATAATACATTATTTAGCACAGTCTAAAGGACACAACATATTTTAATACAAATAAAAAATAAAATAAAAAGTGCGTTGAAAGAAATTAGCAGGAAAGTGAGCCTCACGGCTGCGCCATAGGCCCAGTTCAGCAAACATATCAGACAACTAGCAAATTGAAAATAGACGTTATGGATTCTCTATTAAACAAAACCAAGGAAGGAAAGATAAAATTCTTCTTTTTCTTCTTCTTCGTGGTACTTAAATTTAAGTACCACTACTAGCGGACAAGCCTTCCGTATAAAGAGCTATAACGATCTGACACTGAGGTATATCCTGACATTTCTGGGATAGCTGGGGAGTTTGCAACAAGAACTGGTCCTGTGGGCCATAAGCAAGAACAATTACATGTTATCTTTGATGCGACGAGTCTGTCTTCCGCAATCCTCGTAAAATGTAATCTTGGGAAGTCGGGATCCGGTTTTTTTTTTAATGTTGAATATTATGTTCATGTTGATTTATTTCTGGTGATATTTTATATGCGAGTTAACACTATCAGTAGAAATGGGTTTCATTTTGACAGTTCAACAACATTCATTGCGTTATTTACGGTGTTGAGCAGACACATTTTTCGAACATAAGAAGCAATGGATTAGTAATCCTTCAAACTGATTCAGATTGAAATTGATAGTGTGTTACAGATCGTGCAATCCACGAAGACGCGCCCCACTCTTTTTCCTAATGCTTACAGCATTAGTGTGCAACATTCCGCTAGTGTTTTAGTTTTTTTGATATACACTAATTATTATTAGTGGGGAAATTAGTGTGTATCAACAAAACTAAAACACTAGTAGATATAACTAGCGATAATCACTAGCTATTCGGAATAAGAGTGGGGCGCGTCTTCGTGGTTTGCACTATCTATAAGTAATATTATGTCAATTCCTCAAAAACTTTGGCACATACTTTTTAAGGTTGGTTCAAATAATATTATGTTGTCATGACTTGTGAAGAGAAAATAAGTTAAGCACACACGACGTTTCCAGTCTCAGCTGGCCTCGCATTGTATAGGCTTTTCGTAAAATGAGAAGTCAGCTTATACTAGAAATGTATACCTTGATATGTCGTCGTGAGACTCTATTTATTTGTATTTGAACTTATTTCCATTTTTCTAGGAAATCGTTGGTCGTTGGTTTATCTAAAGAGTAAATAAAGTGGCGCAATTTGAAATGGTCAATTTAAAGCAGGTTACGATGTTATTAATTAAATAAGAAATCATTTATTAAAATTAGGCTGAGAATTAACATTTTTGGACGTCATAATTACATGTCGTAGTGCTTTTGCTGGAAAGAAGTGGCGTAACAAAGTCCCCAGCTGTCACAGCTTCTGATAAGTTAAGACCATAATTTCATATCAAAGTGCTTAATTGATGAAAACCTTGTTATTTTTACCGACTTCAAAAAAAAGGAGGTTATCAATGCGACACGTATATATGTAATATTATTGGTATTGCAATATATTCACATATGACAATCTATTAGGGCTTCCAAAAAATATACAAAATTTAATAATGTATGTAGGTATGTATGTTTGTCCACGTATTTCTCCGCAACTATTAATCAGATTCTGACCATTTTTCAACTGGATTACGTTTACTTCAACTTAGGAAACAGTGCAAGTTTCATCAAAATCAAGTCAGTAGTTTTCAAGATATGGACTAATACTTGTAAGTGTGACGGCCTGGCTTAATGATACGAGCTACTGGTATGCTGTCAAAGGGAAAACATCTCAGAGTAGTCAGAAGCCCAAAAGTCTGACAACTAGTCTAACCAAGGGGTATCGTATTACCCAATAACTGGGTTGTGGAGGTCTGATAGGCACTCGCTCCATGTAAAAGACTGGTATTCTGCTTCATCCGGTTAGACTGGAAGCCGACGTAGTTGGGAAAAGGCTAGGCAGATGATGATGAAGGTCGAGGTGTTCGATCACCCGGTTTTCCATAGTGTTGTTAAGTTTTCCTGTTCGGAAATTCTCAGTAACTACATAATACTTAAGATATCTAGGTTTTTTCATAGCATCAAAAATTCTGGTAAAAGTTTCCTTGTAATCCATTGACTCTCGTCAATAAATCACTTATCACATAAAATGACTTCCTTTTCTACATGGTATTTTAACCATATAACAAGCCATCTTAAATGGCAAAACAAATACATTCAAGTCAGTGTCTCCCATAAAAACGTCTTGGCAGCGTTGGATGCGCGTGCGCCGGGTCAATGACCAGTCAACGCCGGACAGCGCGACTTTATACCCAATAAGTATAGTATGGGTGACTTTTTATATGGTAAAGGTAAACGGTCTTTGTTATAATAGGATATTATAGGATATTTTTTGTCTAAATATCGTGGTTGGAAGTTTTTTGGCAGACATGATTAAATGGGTATGTTAAAAAGTGTTGCATTCTCCTTGTTAGGTAGTCTCGTTTGGCGATTAATGGCTTATTTTAGTTTTCTGAAGCTTAAAAAAAAGGAACGACTGTTTCAGCGATTGCAGACTATTAATATAATGGTTTCTTTTTTATATCTCAGATGGTTGCAAGCATCAAATTCTCTGATGTAAGATTGACAAAAATTGGATTTGAAGAAGTGATGGAGTGATGCTTTATAAGTCATTTAAATCCTTTTATGATAATGGTGATGTCTTTCATCAGACTTAGAGCCATTGGAGCAGAAGAACCCTTGGGAAGGGACCATGAATTGACGTTTGCATCCGCATCCCAGCTGGATGGACATTCAAACAATCAACTCAGCCTGACTGTCCTCCGCCTTCCGCATCCAGTCTACCCCAGCCACCATCTTTAGGTCTTCCGTCCATCTAGCTGAGGGGCGTCCCACACTACGCTTGCCGATACGGGGTCTTCACTCCAGTGCCTCAAGTCTGCTACTACAATAGTGGCAGAATGGTCTATCATTGATTTCATAATTGTTGATTTTGACAAGTTTAGTAATGTACTAATATAATGACTTTCCAATGCTCAACTACTGACACTCCATTGAAAGAAATGGCATAAAATGGTAATCTCGTACATAATGATAAATTATTAAATGTAATGTTTATTGCTATTTACGAACTTCTTACTACTTCAGATTGCAAATACTAATACGTAATATGTAAAAATATATAATAAATAAAATCTACCATGAAATTTAGTAGTAGTTTTTCTCAGACCATTGTCCGACTAATTATCAACCATTATGAATTTAGCAGATTATGAACTTTTAGCAAAATGACAATGGGATCGTGTTGGAATGACGAATTTATAAAAATAGCAGACTTGGGCCCCAGGACAAACATTGAACATTCATTTTATGTACATTGTCCGTTGTCGGTCCTTTAAAACGCGGCTGGTACAGACTGGATGCAGAAAGAATCTGTCTGTTATAACGCTACTTGGGATATTCCAACGCGGAAGGCAGAGGACAGAGTGTTGTGACGCAGCCTGGGAAAGGCCTACGTCCAGCAGTGGACTACAATATGGTAAGATGATGGAAGATGCTGATCTTACCTGTGGATGAAGGAAGTTGCTTGGAACGCGCGGTCGCCAGCAGCACTGTCATGAGCAGAAGTCGCCACATGGTTCAGTCTGTAACAAAAGAATACACGTTGTTAGTCAAATTGACAGCGTTAGTAAAGGGCCAATAGTTGTTCTGAAGGAACAATAAAAATCAAAATCAAAAGTCATTTATTCTAACTAGGCTGAGAATCAGCACTTTTCGAACGTCAAAATTACAAAAGATAGAACGCCCGCCCTTCACCACTTCCTAGTGCTTTCGCTGGGGAGAAGAAGTGGCGCAACAAACTCCCCAGCTGCAATAGCCGTAGGACCAGAGCGGATGGGTCTTTGAGTCCTGTTATGTCTGCGAATGTTGAAATGTAATACACGAAGAGCACTGGTTTGTTGAGAAGAAGTCACTCAAACCGCATGCTGGGTGCATTCGTTTCGTTTTTTTTTTTTTTAAATAATTGTTGACCTTTTCTGTAAAACATTTTCGTCCTTGCTATTCCATACATCACACTACTTATAAACCGACGAAAAAAGAAGGAGATTTTTCGGTTTTCGTCCGATTGTTGTGTTTTGATGCCAAAATTATTTGCGTTTTCAACTGTAAAAACTCAATTACGGCGGCACTACCATAGTATCCTCTCAGAATTAAAATCATTTACGACATAGAACTCGTGTTAAATATAACAATAGTTACATAACAAGGTCGGGCAGGCCCTTGTGGCGAATGGTAGCAAACAGTAGGTGAAAGGACCCAGCCTTGTCGATTATACAGCTGATACGATTTGGTCAAGTTTCAACGCCTTTAAATACTTTGTAATGTCAGTTTTTAAGTGTCTCATGAAACGATTATTGATCTCCAGACTTTCTCACTGTGTGTTAGAGATTTAAGCTGTTACTTACTATTGTTAAATAATAAATGTTTTTTCTTCTGTAGGTTTGTAAAAACACTTTTACACGTCAATCATATATTTAAAAACTAGATAAGGTCGGCTTTTCCTGTCTGACTACTCTGGGAAGAAAGGCCGAACCACACACACGCACATATTTGACAACCAAAACGCGAACGCAGTATAACACGAATTATTACGTTATTAGCTATCACGAGTAAAAGGGAAAAAGCCTTGCCGATTATGGCTGATAAACTTTTGGACAACTATCTACTCAAATATTCGGTTCTTGTTAATAAATCTGTGTTTTTGGGTCTGTCAATGACGGTTATGTATTATTTATCGAGGTACTTAATATATAACTTGTTTGGCTGAACACTATTTTGGTAAAGACCATTTGCAGGGTTATACAAAATTCCAAGAGTATTCTTGTACATTTTTTTTTATTGCTGAATGGGCTCGCTCTTGACCTCGACGTAACTTAAGTTAGCTCTTTTGAATGGTTTGCCTTTGACCACTATCTTACACGATGGTAAGCTTTGATGAGGTTGACAGTGGATCCTTTGCCTGGAAGTAACATTGTCAACATTGTCTCCAGAATCTTTTTCTCAGTCCAATGACCAAATTACTTAACTGAAAAATCCCTTTTGGATGAATGAATGGTCTCTGTATTTGCTAAATGATAAATTATTTATTTTGTATATAGGTTTGTACAAACACTTTTACACGTCAATCATATTTTTATTTAAACTAGATGAGTTCGGCGTTTCCTATCTGACTATTCTGAGAAGAAAGCCCGAAACAAACTCAGAGGTCACAGTCTCTTTTAAAGTCCAGACCAAATCTTGGTCAGATCATGTGGAGACCATGTAGATTGGTGTTTGAAATGGTCTTTTAAGGAAAGAACCACACAGATTGAGCGGATCTGTCCGGTCAGAGCACGCATTTGTCAAAAATCGTGCACCTCAACTCAGAACTTGAGGAGCTCAACGATTCGACGAACAATACCAAAGATTAGACATATTTTGCTGTACTTATATATAGGTTAGTAAATTTAATTTTCAACCTGTATTGACCCACTGTTGGGCAAAGGTCCCTCACAAACTTCTACTGTCCCTTGTGTGTTTTCCTCTTACCAATTTTCAGTACAGTCTAAGGCGCAGAAGTATCTAAGTCATTATGCCAAGGTTTGACAAATGGTGATGGTTAGAACATGATGGTCGGAATTTATTTAACGTCACACTATATTCGATGTTTCGGTCGTGCAGATATTTTACATTTAACACACAAGTCGATTACAAAATATGCAATAGACTATTGCTTTTTAACCGTCTTCAAAAAGGAGGAGGTTCTCAATTCGATTGTAGGTATGTTGTTTTTTAATTTTTTTTTTCTGTTTGTTACACGATATCTCCGGCCATTGTCAATCGATTTCAAAAAATATTTTTTAATGGATAGGGTATATCTCGGGGGTGGTTCCATATAAATCTTATTAACTTTTCTTCGGTAGTTTTTGAGTTAGCATCAACAATACGTATTTTTGCCACTTAGTTTATATTGATGATGTTATAATGACTTCCTGTCATTGATATTTACATAGGAAGTAGTGTTATACGAATTGTTGTGGAGTAAGACATATAAGTGAAAAATAAAAACTTTTTTACAATAAAAAAACAACCGACTTCCAAAAAATACACTACAAAAGGAAAAATAACTTTCACTTCGAAAGTCGGTGTCGTTGGGTTCGCATTTTCGTTGTTTGCCACCGACTTCCGAAGATATGTAGTATCTTTTTTGCAAGTCGGTTGTTTTATTTTATGAACCTGAGGACCACTTACCAAGTTTCAAAGCGACAGTGTCCTATTACTGCATTTGCAAGTGCCATATCATTAATTATTTGTGTAATACGTACCTACACTATGCAAAAAACATCACGTTTGCAGTCAAGGACAATGGAGTAGAAACAGCGCGAAAACGTGGGCATGCGCAATGTCAGTGACTGTTGTTATACTGGACGTGATAGTGTTTAGCTGTGGGTATAGAAGCCTTATATTTAGGGCATTTATTGTTAGTTAAAATTATATGTAGGCTGATTAAATGGCAGAAAAAGGTTGGTTTCACATTAAAATGTTGTAATTATTATTGTTATACTTTCTTTCAATAAGGAGGGACCCGTGGGAAGGAGGGGCCCGTGGCTAAATAATAACAGCCGCACAGGTCGATCGATCAGGTTAAGCTACGCTTGCCGCGGTTGGTCTGTGGATGGGTGACCATCTTTACATACCGAGACCCCTCCGTGCCTCGGAAAGCACGTTAAGCCGTTGGTCCCGGCTGTCATTCTTTGATCTTTGACAGTCGTTACGGGTAGTCAGGAGCCCGAAAGTCTGACAACCAGTCTTACCAAGGGGTATCGTATTACCCAGTAACTGGGTTGTGGAGGTCAGATAGGCAGTCGCTCCATGTAAAATACTGGTATTCAGCTGCATCCGGTTAGACTGGAAGCCGACCCCAACATAGTTGGGAAAAGGCTAGGCAGATGATGATGATACTTTCTTTCAATAATCTTTAGCATGATCTAAAAAAAAAAGTAAAACAAAAATAAAAAAATTTTCACCAAAGCTCTCAAAACGGTGACAGAAAACATCGTGAGGAAATCGGCACATGTCCTAGAGCCAGAAAATCGAAGATATGTGACATTCACCGTAGTGGGACATAATCCACCACGCGGGCGCAGTGCGGGTTGGCAGTGCAATAATGTTTAAAATCAAGTAATTTGTATTTAGCCTAAGCCTTCACATGCTGACATCTACATAACGGGAGAAATCTCTACCTCTGTTATACAGGTGATCTACGAGTAGTTCAGGGGTCGAGGCCTTTTTTTTTGAGGATGGGAAATCATCAAATGACCCCTCCCGCTCAGGGTGGAGCAGAAGGGAGTGTCAGACTCTTACTGGCTAAAACCCACCCGTGTTCCTTCTTTAGCCCTTTATGTTCCGGAGCAGCGGTTTTTTTTTTACATCAATTTTATCAACTACTTTGAAACCCCCTGAATCGCGAAAAAAAAACATTAAAAATCATATTTGGCGAGTTATGCGAACATAAATGTTCCAGGAACAGCGGATTTATTTTTCGCGAATTCAGTTTTGATCATATAATAAAACTTAGAATGGATATTTTTGCTGTTTTAAAACCCGCATTATCTTGCTTGAAAAGTGAGTTTCAACACCTCCAAGGCTTTTATCATCGTTAGGTACAAAAAACTAATTAAACATTCCCAAAAATGGAGTTTGAAACAAAACCACAATTCTAGTCCAGCACTTAAATAAACAAATTCTACATCCTCATTTGAACTAAAAGTGTAACAGTTAAATATTTAGCCCATTCACCGCGCCACTTGTTCAAATAATAAAATATTGCGTAACTTACAAGTAAAAGTATTGTAATGTATGGGACAAAATAAACGAACGGTTTGGCAATGAGCTACTTAGGTGTCAGGTTGGCGCATAACGACCGAACTATGTGACAAAAATGGGCAGAAGGACCACCTAATACTACTATCAGGCCTGTGGGATAATTGCGTAACATATCGCTCACCTAGCAGTATAATGGTACATTTACAAAAAAGCGAAATTGAGTTTTTACGGCCTAAGTGTTTAAAAGTGTATCCTATCCTACTAATATTATAAATGCGAAAGTTTGTGAGGATGGATGGATGGATGTTTGTTACTCTTTCACGCAAAAACTACTGAACGGATTTTGATGAAACTGAACAGTAATATAGCTTATACATCAGAATAACACATAGGATACTTTTTATCCCGATATTCCCACGGGATCGAAACTTATGCGCGTGAAACCGCGGGGCGCAGCTAGTAGTATGTAATAGCAGTAATGGCTTTCATTTTGACAGTTCAACAACATTCATTGCGTTATTTACGTTGTTGAGCAAAATTTGTTTTTGAACCTAAAAGCAATGGTTTAGCAATATCCTTTAAAATGATTCAGATTATGATTGATAGTGTTTTATCTGGTATAACTCGAAAACTATAAGATTTTGTGGAATATATGTTTTGTTATTTTGGAAGGGCTTGACCAAAGCTATCACCACCTACAGAATGTCGGTCGATTTTTGAGACACCCTGTACATTCACTTTAAAAATAAATAATTAAATTAAAATAAAACAAATATTTAAGGGGGGCTCCCATACAACAGACATGATTGTTTTGCTGTTTTATAGATAACTAGCTGCGCCCCGCGGTTTCACCCGCGTAAGTTTTGATCCCGTGGGAATATCGGGATAAAAAGTATCCTATGTGTTATTCTGATGTATAAGCTATATTACTGTAAAGTTTCATCAAAATCCGTTCAGTAGTTTTCGCGTGAAAGAGTAACAAACATCCATACATCCATACATACAAACTTTCGCATTTATAATATTAGTAGGATGGTACGGAACTCTTCGCGCGAGTCCGACTCGCACTTTGCTGGTTTCTCATTTATTTAGTAACACACGTACCTAATGCATAAAGTGGTTCTTCTGCCCATATTATCTGTACAGTGTGTGGTTTTCGTGTGAAAAGGGTTACGTGAGAGTTAATCCGCTTATGTTCAAGAAAAAAGGAAGGATTACTATTAAGAAAAAATCTACTTGGCCAGTGAATGTACGAGACGGTTAGATTACGTAATTAAAACTTACGATTTACTTTTAATATAAGTGATTTTATAGACATCGCTCGTATTGAATCTAATAATAATATTTCCTTCTTTTTTATAGCATTCTACATTTACATCTAAACCTGTGAGTTAAGTTTTCTTATTTATTTATCGATAAATTGTTTCTGTTAAAGCTGTTCATCAAAATATACGGTTCCATTTTATATGTATAATGTATGAACGAGCTCCTGCATAAAATTAGTTATCTCCTTTGCTAAGACATGTATATTTGTGTTTTGTATTTTGCGTGAAAGAGTAACAAACATCCATCCATCGTTACAAACGTTCGCGTTTATATAATTATAAACCACTAATGTAGGAAGTGGAAAAGTAGGATTTACAATTAGGTTACCACCCCAAAAACAACAAAAATAAATATAGTAGAAGACCTACAGTACTATTTATCCAACTGTTTATACAGAGTGTCCCTGGAAGTATGGATCAAATCAAATAGGGGCGTGGGCAAAGTCATTTCCAAACTTTTTGTTCCTGAGAATGTTGGTGAATTTTTTTACGGTTCAAAAGTTATGACCAACTTTTGTTATTTTCAATCACTTTGCATAGTGCTCAAAGAACAAAATCATTTAAAAAAAACTACCAGGAACTGTCAATTTAAGTTTTTTAGACAGCCCTGATAGTTTTTTTAAATGATTGTTTTTCTTTGAGCACTACGCGAAACGATTGAAAATAATTGGTCACAACTTTTGAACCGTAAAATAATTCTCAATCATCAATCATTCTCAGGATCAAAAAGTTTGGAAATGACCTTGCCCACGCCCCTATTCGATTTGATCCATACTTCCAGGGACACCCTGTATATTATTATTACCCCATAAAAACTCAATCGTAAACATACTCTAAACACATAAAATTTTCGTAATCATACAAACATTCTAAACCTACCGTATATGGTCTAAATTCTGCAGCTGTACGTACTACTAAACGGTTAAGTATTTAACTGGGACACACTTGTGCGTATATGTATCAATCGTTGCGCTTGCGCCTCGTACACCTATTAACTTGTTGTTTATATCGTTAGAGAATGTGTGTACTTTTACATCAAGCAGTCGGTGAACACGTCTGGCGCACCCTAGGCTGTGCCCCTCTACCTAGCTGACTGACGCTAAGCTAACCCGCGAAATTAAAATTTTCTTACAATTTTTGCAGTTTGCAGCTGTGTGGGTAAGTATATGGTTGTTGATTAAAATACGTTTCGCGACTGTAACAAATATGTATTTATAGAATTATGTTAGAATGAGTAATACAACTTCTTAAGTTAGTATAATCCTAAATGTCAAGATTTCATTAAATAGTCATTCAATAGGATTACTTGGTCTGAGAGAGTTGTATTGATGACTTTAATGATTATAATTCTGTAAATAAATATTTTTTATGGTCACAAATAATATTTTAATCAACGTACAACTTAATACTGGCCAGCAAATTGCAAAAAAATTAAGAAAATTTTAACTTCGCGGCCTACCCTGGCGCTTTCGCGTTAAGTTGCCTACAGCTCCATTTTTGATGAACGCCACGTGTGGTCAAATAAAATCAAGTAAGGTCCAATTGCAGCACAGATCACTTAATAAGTAGATACATTCAGCTTTTATAAAACGGAATATCTCCATTCGAGTAAACCAACTAAGGGAAAACAAAATGAAAATTATCTATACCTAAATCACCGTGATATCTCAGGTGAAGTGAGCTTGAAGTGAGCTGTCAATAGTGTCAATCCTTAGCCAAGTTCACTTCACCTAAGATTTCAGTGTGATTTTTTTACAGAATAGATCAGCTAGTATATTCACTTACGTAAGAATCATCATCATCTGCCTATCCTTTTCCCAACTATGTTGGGTTCGGCTTCCAGTCTAACTGGATGCAGCTGAATACCAGTATTATACACGAAGCGACTGCCTATCTGACCTCCACAACCCAGTTACTGGGTAATACGATACTCGGCTCGTCAGATTTTCGGCCTTCTGACTACCCGTAACGGCTGTCAAAGATCCACGAATGACAGCCGTTAAAATATACATGACATGAGAATATTAAATGAAATCAGTAATCAGCTTATCGCAAGTATTGTAAAGACCTCAAACACATTTTGCAACGCAAAACATCCAACGTCGCTTCGATTAGATAAACTAACCCTCTTTTAAATACTAATATCGTCGATGACTCCTTTGCCTTTTCGTATTCGGCTATAAACAGTCTCTTATAAATTGATTGTAACAGCAGTTTCTGTACTGTTTATCCTCCTAGGAACTTGCCATTATTCTAAACTATCTACATAACAGAGAAAACTGAAAGTAACTGGTTACCCAACTCCTATGGGACTCGTCCGTAACGGGGCGAACGTGACGTCGATATTATATTTCTAAGCACGTCACGTTTCGCTTGATCGACAGTTCCTACTTCCGGAGGAAATGGCGTATTAATTACTGGTGTACCATCTTAACTTTTATTAGTCCTATAATCCAGTGTTGGACTAGACATGGCATAAAAATAACTCACCTAGAATTTGCTTAAAAACGATTACGAAGACCTTTGATAGGTTTTCGGCACGACAGACATGATTGCAACTTCTAATGAAGGGCAGAGTAGTGGGGAGACGCGGTGTTAGCCAGAAAAAGTCCTGGTTGAGGATTGGGGAACATTCGGGGATGAACTGGAGTCACTAGTGCTGAACTGAGTTGGTCCACTTCGTAATAGATAAGCAAGAAGAAATATTGAGTTCATGGTCAACATTCAGTAGGAATTTAGAATAAGAAGCATTAGAAGCGATTCTGAGAGCAGTGGTGGCTCAGTGGTAACGGCCCCTGACTTACGAGTTGCAGGGCATGGGTTCGAACCCAGCTAGGCAAGCAGTTTACTGTGTGTAAATAATTTCATCACCACTGCTCTCAAAAACGGTGAAGGAAAACATCGTGAGGAAACCGGCAGGTCCTAGAACCAAAAACTCGAAAACTTATGACATCTACCAACCCGCACTGGGCCAGCAATTATTGCCCACTCCCTCTTGAAGAGAGGAGGCCTTTTTCCCAGCAGTGGGAACATTATTATTTATTTATTTATCCTCACACTGGAACGCCATTTAGCATTTACACCAACGGAGCGAAAAAATTACTTCATGTGTTGCTTTACATCTATCCTGTGCGCGGTGGACATCGAACGAGCGGCGATGGATCACGCACGGTCACGCATCGTCAAGACATTTCTCCAGAGCCCCATTACTCCTTCCATAAAGCACATATTTAAAAAAAAATTAAACGCATGGAAATTTTCAAATAAATATGTACATTACAATTGAAAAAAAAGCGGATAATTTTATGGTGTCATCCTGATTGACAGATGACATGTTATTATAGTCGGATTATGCCTATGCTAAGTGATTTTGGGCGAATCATACCTCGATGCCTCAAAATAGGGTCATCTCTAGCAAATTGTTTTGCCATCGGACAAAATGAGTGTAAAAACTTTCAACTTAGATCAAGAGGAAGAAGTAAAACAAACTATTTCAAAACTCGACCTAGTATAAACTAAGTAGGTATATTAAATTCAGAGCACCCACCGGCTAAAGGTTACCGGTACAAAACCCACAATATACCACCAACAGCTATTTCGTCTCAGTTTTAGCCGGAGAAAGCTTCACGCTCTTATGCAAGACTTGTATAGTTCGGACATTCACTGCGACGAAGTCTAGATATTATGCTTAGTTATAAATACTTGAATAGGAAGGCGTTGGCACTTGACTGAAGAAATTCTTGGAATGGAGTACTGTTGTTGTGAAGAAACTTCTTTAAACGTAATAGTTGGAGGAAAACCCAAACTGAGATAACTTATTTATAAAACTTTATGCACAAGTAAAAAAATACTGTACAAAGGCGGACTGAAGCATTTTCTACCAGTCAACCTTAGGGTGATGCAGGGACAAAACATTTCAGGTGCAACATTCGAGATAAATAGTTTGGAAATGACTCATTATCATTTGCCTAGCCTTTTCCCAACTATGTCGTCTTCCAGTCTAACCGAATGCAGCTGAATACCAGTATTTTACATGGAGCGACTGCCTATCTGACCTCCACAACCCAGGTACTGGGTAATACGATACCCCCTGGTAAGACTGGTTGTCAGACTTTCGGGCTTCTGACTACCCGTAACGACTGTCAAAGATCCACGAACTACAGCCGGGACCAACGGCTTAACGTGCTTTCCGAGGCATGGAGGGGTCTCGGTATGTAAAGATTGTCACCCATCCACAGACCAACCGCCGCAAGCGTAGCTTAACCTGACCGATCGACCTGTGCGGCTGTTATTATCAAGTTATAAAGAAGAATAAACACATAGATACACATAAACAAAATGAGCTGATAATGTCGTGGGAAAAAATCGTAAGGAAAGTGTTGAGTATGAATGTCGATGGCTATTAAGAGAAGGGGAAAACCAAAGAAACGATGGATGGACTGTGTGAATGTGTGGAAAGTATGGAAGAAGAACACATGTTGAGCTGAACCCAAATAAATAGGGATAAAGCTAAGAGAATGATGATAATTGATGGCAGTCCAAAGGAGATATTAGCTGGTACGCACGGCGATATATCAAGCTATACATTTCCAGTATAAGCTGACTTCTCATTGTTCGAAAATCTGACTATATAAACTGAAAATCAAGATGGTACTAGAATCAGAATTCATGAAGTAACTGCCATCTATTTACGAAATGACTACTGAATATCGATTTTCTCAGTTCAGACCGAATGTCAAAATTGCAACGAATTCAATTATGTAGTTAATTGAATTGGGTTGGAGTAGTTACTCCATCCCAATTGTGTAACACACTTGCAATGGAAATCCGAAGGATTTTGTACGGAAATTTTTAATCCATTGCTTCATTTGTTAGAAATATCCGTCTGCTCAACAATGTAAATGACGCAGTGAATGTTGTTGATTGATTGTCAAAATAAAAGGCATTGCCATTGCTCATCATCCATGGCCCGACCTCATCCACTTCTGGGCATAAGCGTCTCTTTTCTTGTGCCAATCCTCACGATCCTGTGCCAGCCTCATCTAGGTTCTACCCGCGATGATCACAATGTCGGCCGCCTACCTTGCCGCCGGATGACCGACACTTCGTCTTCCAGTCCTTGGATGCCACTTGGTCATTGCCTTACTCCACTGTTATCACTGCGGTCAGATGTCCTGCCAACTCCATTTGAGTTTCATTACTCGTTATCATTTCGAAATTGAATGCCCCCGTTCCAGTCACATTACTGTCTTATGCTCGGTTTCTATAAACAAAAACGAATCGTTTTGCTTACCATCATTTGCCTAGTCTTTTCCCAACTATCTTGGGGTTCGCTTCCAGTCTAACCGGATACAGCTGAATACGAGCATTTTACATGTAGTGATGCCTATCTGACCTCCACAACCCAGTTACTGGGTACTGCGATACCCCTTTGTAAGACTGGTTGTCAGACTTTCGGGCTGCTGACTACCCGTAACGACTGTCAAAGATCCACGAATGACAACCGCGACCAACCGCTTAACGTGCTTTCAGAGGCACGGAGGGATCTCGGTATGTAAAGATGGTCACCCATCCACAGAATAACCGCGGCAAGCGTAGCTTAACCTTATCGATCGACCTGTGCAGCTGTTATTATTTAGCCACAGGCCCCTCTTCAGCCAGTGATAGCATTTTTATAACCAAACTGGGCATAAAAAAAGATTCGTAAGCAAATTTTACCTTTGTTAGCTACTTCCACGTCTTTACTTCATTATTGGTTAAGATACAAGAGTTTTAATTTTAGCCAATGACAGTCCGTTATAGGAATCGGCCACTGAACAGTAGTGGACGTCTTTTGGCTAATAAGATGATGAGGCATGAACCTAGCAACCTGAGAATTACTATGGCAGCATTGTCATGTCAGCACACCGTGGGCTGTTAGTTAACCTGACCTTAGCAGGCTAGTAAACCTACATTGTATGGGTAATTTCAATCGGCCTTGCATAATAAATTATCAGTAGGCTATACGCCTGTATTCCGCCAAGGGTTAGACATAGGTGCAACTTTAGTCATTTCAACCAGCCTTGCTATTTATGTGTGGGTGTCTTTGACAAATACATAAAAAGGTCTGTGGGATAGATAAAGAGGCTCTGCCTTTGTTGCAACACATATTTAGTAAGTCATTTACCTAATGGACATACATAACTTATGTGTTAACGATGGCAGTTCGTTTTCATGCTCTATTTGAATATATCTATATGTAAAGTCAGCAAAGGAGTTAAGTATGCAGGATCGTCGAATATAGTTGCAGTTTAGTAAGAAACCGATGCATATTCTCGAATAAAATTTAATTTTGTTAATAGTAAACAGCACATTTATCATATTAAATTTCAGTCGACAACATCCATCGGTTTCTTACTAAACTTTAATTATATCCGACGATCCTGCATACTTATCTCTTTTGTTGACTGTACATAAACGCCCATTGCTGAATTCATTTCAGTCAAAGACTTTCATAATCACGACGAATAACAGCATAATCAGCCTTTATTATTCCCAATGCTACAGGCCTCCTTTCTGTGAGATGGGAGTGCGAGTTGACGGATGACACATATCTTCAAATTTTTTACTCTAGGACATGCCGGGTCTCCTCATGATGTTCCTTTACCGTTTCCAGAGCAGTCATGATGAAATTGTTCACACAAAGTAAAGTGTCTGCCTGGGTTCTAACTTTTTTTTTTGTTTTCAAGGGGTAACCTTCAAAAGGCACCCGACTTCCGGGGAGGGAGGTCGGGGAGTGTGGGATTTTTACCTCACTTAAAAACACCCCGGTGATCACCATCAGCACATAGGGGTGGTCCCAGTTCCTATTAAAAGACCAATTCCAGAACCCCCTGTGCAACGCCTGTAAGGCACATACCTGGGGAGACTGTAAAAAGGCCTCCTCTGAGCCTCGCTATGCACGGCTACACTTGACCACTGTGCCATCGTCTTCCCACTCACTTGGTTCCTGGGTTCGAACCTACGACCCACGTCTTAAGACTCGTAAGCCGGGGCCGTTATCACTGCACCACCAATGCTCTAAGTAGTATGTTTAAGTAACCATGCTGCCATGCTTTTTTAATTTTTTTAGTTTTTATTTTAGTATTTTAATTTAGAATGTGTTTAATTTAGTTTGTGATCCTCCTGTACGAGTCGCAATAAATACTTTTTCTTTCTTTTCTTTCTTTCTTTCATGCACGATTCTCAAGTTACCCGAAACTGTCATATTTTCCCAATTAACTTTGAACCTTATGCTTTAGCAATAAAGTTGAAAATCTATTAAATAAATTTGACAGATGTTTTCTTTTTTTTTCTACTTTTTTATACCAAAATCACGTCTTATTTGTTAACTAATTTTCAACTCTCCGCCCCAACAATTTGAAACCCGCTACTGTGTTAAACCTTCAAACCGAGATATTCTTAAAACAGTACTTATAATTAGCGAGTCTAGCCATCATTTGGCTGTAGGTACCTCTTTGTCACGGTTGGCGTACCCCCGCGAGTTCCGGGTTCAATCCGACGCATACGTATTTATGTGGTACGCAAAAACCTGACATTGTAGAGTTAATGAGCATGAAGACATCAATTTAAAACCACCATTTTAAGTATTGTTTTGCTGTTAGTAACAATGGGTTTTGGATATTTTTTACTTTGACGGTATCTTATGTATGAAGGCGTATGTGATAGGTAAGAATGACTGTTTTAAAATGTTAGATTTGGGTCGTTCTATGTTTTAGAGAATATTTTATTTTGTTAGATGGAGCAATGATAGAGTTTTGCGGAATGCGGAGAACTGGGTGCTATTATACAGACGCCAAGACATCAAGCTACAACAATATGTCAAATTTCTTTAACAGATTTCAACTTTATTGCTAAAGCTTAAGGTTAAAAGTTGATTTAGGAAAACATGACAGTTTCGGGTAGCTTGATGTGCTGGCATCTGTACCTTGAGAGAGCCCTATGTCTAGCAAATGGATTAAGCTAGCCTGTGTTGAGCCTTTGCAAATGCTTAGCGGAAAATATCTACTATGTACGAGTCTAAGTTTTTTTTTGGTATGCATGAAGAAGCCTTCTCGTGTAGCGCAGTTTGTTCCGCCAGTTATTCAACTGAACCGAGCGCTCGGCGCATCCTGGACAGTCACACGCAACACCCTATTTGTCTGGCCAATTCTTCCCTTGCGGTGGTAGGGCTAACGCTCGCCTGGTTTGTGACCACCCTCTCACCGGAGTCCGGCGTCAAGCAGCCTGCTGTGTTTCGTCGATGCGTGGGAATTCCAATGCCTCAGGCATCTTTTGGGCACGCTCGTTCCATCATAGACCTTATTCATTGCGTTCCATCAGGCGTGATCGAGGTCAAAAGTGGGCTCATCCAGCAATAAAAAAATAAAAAAAAGTTTGAGAAGGCTCAAAAACCTGACCGATTTAAAAATTGGCACAACATCACGTCTTAGGCAGAGGTGCACCTATAGACCTCCTTATAATAAAAAGTTAGGAAGCGTAACTATGAACAAAATTAACGAGAAATTCGGCTCCAAGCTTCACTACATTGACAAAATACCTCGAGTATTCGAACGAAAGAACACACATGCAAATAAGCTAATCAGCTACGCTTGCGTAAAGCATTGTATTCCGGCAAGCGCCGTGATTGGTTCTGGTGCGCGGTGGCCTTTTCGGCAACGCCCACCGCGGTAAACATTTGCGTGGCGCTATTTTTGAGCTGGAGTTACATTTCTTAACTTTTATTATTCGTAGACCTACACCCATATTTCGCCAGATATGTCTAAAAGCGATCCTATTACTGGACACTAATCCACACTCCGGACTGCTACAGAGAAAATGTGATTTTGTTGATTTTCGTTAAAAAAGGGTGTAAGTTTGTGACTTTGTGTCATCAACTGATTAACTAACAAATCAGTTAATCCAGTTGTCTTAAGACAGAGCTATCGACTAATATGTATGTGTTACCAGTGACATAGTAACTGTGAGCGTTGCGCAAGAGTCTCCAGTGTAACACTTTCGTTGATCAGTACATACAGTACTGGGTACTCGTTACGGAGATTAATGGCTACTTAATGCCGGTTATACTTATGTGGTACAGTTTTTTCTTTAAGTGCCGAGGTTTTATCTACAAATGAATCTCAACGCTCAGGGGAGTTTGTTGCGTCACTTCTTCTTCCCAGATAAAACTCTAGGAAATGGTGAAGGGTGCGAGTTTTGGGGACGGTCTTATCAATGTCTGCCTAGTTTTTAGTTAATAGGGATACAGGAGTGATAATGTGTCACCTATTGGCAGTCCATCTCTTTCTCCCTCTCTATCTTGATCTAGAACTCATATTTAACGATTACTTCTCTATGGAATTCTTGCTTGCAAGTCTTGCAACCAAACTTTTTACGCCACAGACAATCTCCACCAGCATACAAAACAGCACAATTTCCTATCTCAATACACAATCACATAAAACTGCAAACTCATTGCGTAATACATTGCCGGTTTTGTCATAAGCGCCAGCACTTCTCTCGGTGCATTAGAAGCATTGTTTAAACGCGTGATCTAATTCTCGTTTGGGTTTTTTTGAAGTGACATTTATAAGTTATGGTCTTACGACATGAGGTCATTTTGTATTTTTGTTGTTATGGAAAAGTCAAGGTGAAAAGAGTCTTTAAGATTAATGTGTTTTTAAAATGTTGTCTCATTTAAAATAATAGCGGTAGGTATTGCATTAACCTTTCAATGCCGGGAACGTGGATCTGCGCGAGACAATGGCTTTTTAATTGTTTCCATAATTCCGGCATTCAACCGTTTAAAGGTCGATTCCCATAATTTATGGACCGTTAAAAAAAAATTTACCTAGCCTTTTCCCAACTTTAATGGGGTCGGCTTCTGGTCTAGCCGTATGCAGCTGAATACCAGTATTTTACATGGAGCGACTGCTTATCTGACCTCAACAACCCAGATATTGGGTAATATTGGTTGGCAGACTTTCGGGCTACTGACGACCCGTAACGACTGCCAAAGATCCACGAATGACAGCCGGGACAAACGGCTTAACGTGCTTTCCTAGGTGGGTGATAGGCAAGGAGGGGTCTTGAATAGTCTTGATATGTAAAGATGGTCTCCCATCCACGGATCAACCGCGGCAAGCGTAGCTTTGGCACGTGCGGCACACGTGGCACACAGCAATGGGCACATTAAAGGCTGACAAAGACTGACGAAATGGTGAAATAAATTGCAGCAATTTTTTAGTTTGCAAGGCGTATGATCATTAAAAGTAGACAAAAAGAAGCATTCATGTACCTACTCAATAAAAAGAAACCGGTTTTCGCCGCGAATGCATTCTCTCGATTTCGTAGAGATAAGTTCTTGGAACAGTCCTTAAATCTAATACGTGAAGCTATGTTCTTTTATCGCAACTAGACGTGTAATAAAAATACAGTAAATTAAAATGTATTTAATGGTTTCTTGCAGCAAAGGAAAGGAAATAAAAGGTTTAGAAACAAGAATATTATACAGCATAATATACAGTGTGTTAGGTTAATCGAGGGAGATACTTTAAGGGAGTGTAGTACCTACACATGAAAATTAACAACATTCAATATGGGGCGGACTCCAAAATCTGAAAAAAAAAATCTGTTCCCTACATTTTGTCTAGTTAAGCGAACATAAATGTATAGATAGGCTGGTTTTATTTTCTCGATTTCAGTGCTGATCTCTTAGTAAACGTTGTTCATTTTCTTGGGTACTACACCCCCTTAAAGTGTGTACGTTTAACCTAACACACTGTATATTTGTATCCATTGTAGTATATTGTATCTATACGTCCACCTATTATGTCCACCCAATCGTTGTCCATTCCAAGGATGCTTGGAAGAGGTCGCAGAAAGCGATATGGCGATTGGTGCCGATTCTGTTGATTACAAACTAGACTAAAATTAAGTTCAGTGCATTTTTTCTTTCTGTTTCATTAAGAAAAGAACAGAAGATAAATTATTGTTTAGTCCTGTTAAATTAATCAGCGCTGGACGTAATTTTAGTAAGTTTTTAATCACGTCTAACCTTGTATGGAGTAGTGTGAAACTCATTATAATATTAGTGTAGATTAGTATGGATGATTGTGTTATCGCAATCTTAAAGCCATCCGATTTAAGACTAACAACATATCAAATTGTACATCTGTCTTAAAAAAAGCTGGAACTGCGTCCTCAATTACCTCATGTCTTGCAAGTTCTTCACAACTTTATAACCTGACTTAAAAAATTGGACTTATACGGTCCTATCAGGTCAACCGGCCGGTCCCCTTACTTATGGCATGGTTAGTTTCGTGTTTCGCCCGAAGCGACTTATGTCTGACCTCTATAAGCCTTTCGGAAACCAGTTTAAGCCGCATGTTATGGTGGCATATATGGGTGGCAAGTCTACCCAACTGCGCCAAAAAAGACAGGGTAATATTTATCAACCGTATCCAGATCATACCGTTACCAGAGAAGGCAAAAAACAACGAAGACTGTAACGGTAAGGCCCTGTGCAGTGTGCACACACGTTTTTCTTGCCGTGAAAAACTACGATAAATTCGCCATAACGTCCTAATGGTGACCTTTGCTCAGCAGTTAGACAAAATAGGTTACTTAAAAAAAAAAACTATATAATTTTTTGCTTCACTGGTTGAAACAATAAACATATGTATTTCTGAGGAAATGCGGGTGGTCTTTTCTCCATAGAAACGCTCTCATCTGTTTTCTTTCTGGTTAGTGACCACTAAACAATGATTTTTTACAGAATAATAAATATTAACTACTTGTATGTCCCTATGTTTTCTTTTTTGATGATACATTATTTTTATAAGCACTAGAGCCCTCAAAAAATGCAGATCTAAGCCGCTGTCAATAGAGGCCTAGTGTACAAATTTGACAACTATTAATGAAAAAAGAAAAACATAGGGATATAGTATATATCCTTCTTATTCAGTTTATGAAATATCTTTTAAATTGGTCCAATATTGGAGGAGGAAATAGCCGAGAGCCAAACCTCGAATTCTGACTTTTTACTTAGGCTTTTTCAAAAGTCTCTCCGACCGCATTTCGTCTTAATAACAGTAGAAGTGCTTTGTGAAGGAGTTCGTCAGGGGAGTCAACATCGGTCCACGTTGGTATGGTGGCACCATATAGAAATACTGGTATATACCTGCATCCTATTAGACTGGGAATCGACTTAAACATGTGTAGTTGAGAAGAGCAATTTTTAAAGGAGCTCGCCTGGGGAGGTACACCTCCAAACCTATTTCTGCCGACATGCAGCGTAACTGTGTTCTGGATTAACGGGTATGAATATCGAAGTAATTACAGGCAAATGAGGCATTTAATCTTTGAATTTTGAGCACCTTCACGAAGAACTCCAGCACTACTAAAACAAAATCAATCTGCCTCGCCTTTTCGCAAGTATGTTGGGGTCGGCTTTCAGTCTAATCGGATGCAGCTGAATACCAGTATTTTACATGGAGCGTCTGCCTATCTGACTCCACAACCCATTACTGGGTAATACGATACCTTCATAAGACTGTTTGTCAGAATTTTGAACTTCTGACTACCCGTAGCGACTGTCAAAGATACCAAAAACAAACTGTGAAACTTATCTTGCTTCACCAAAATATCTCTATATTTTTTCTAGTCTTCATACTTAATTTCAAGATCAACACAACATCTATTAAACTATGGAACAAAATACCATTAAAACAGAATAATGGGTCTAGCACACGCAACATACCCAATGTCGTTATACAAAACAAAATACAAAATATAATCTCAAAAGGTCCATTCGTTCAACTCAAGATTGTTCTCTCGTGTCCCGTAAAACAATTTGAGGGGCTGACTGTAGTGAAAACATTAGGCAGTCAGCAAGACAGTTTAAAGGGGCCAAACTAAGCAATTTTACGTGAAATCCGCATATATGTATGTAGGATTAATAAATTAAGATGTGTGCCAGTTAGGCTGCATAGTTAAGTGTTTCTAAACTACAAAGAAAAACATGTTTTGAACGAGTGATTGGATGAGTGATGGGTTGAGTGAGGGAATGAGTGAAAGGAAGGATAAAAAGTAAGATGGCGATTGCGATAGAAAAAAGGTGTGTTCTAGAGGAAGGTGTTATTTTTTTTACTAATTAAACGGATATTGTACGAAATTGAAGTTTTCCTGGAGATCCCAAACACTACATGTATGAACCCGTCTTGGGATAAGAGGAGTAATGTCGGAATAAAGCTCTACGATTCCTGCCAAGGGCAGACAGAAAGAAAAAAAAAATAGGTTTTCAGCTATTCTTAATGCATGCTAAGAAAATAAATCAATTAATCTCATCTTTTTACAACACCGATACATCCATTGTCAAATTATATAGGGTGACTGGAAAAATTAGTGACCGATACCTAAACACGTGATTGTACTCATGACAACAAACAACTTTTACTATGGGAACAAGCCTGAATTCGCGAAAAAAAAATCTGCTGTTAACCTACATTTTGACCAGTTAGGCGAATATAAATGACTGAACAACAGATTTTTATTTCACAATTTCAGGTTTGGCCCCATAGTAAAAGTTGTTTGTTATCATGAGTACAAGCACGTGTTTAAGTATCGGTCAATAATTACCAGTCGCCCTATATTTGTAGTGAACCTTCTGTACCTTTCTATGTATTATGTGTAAGTAATGAAATGTGATTCGAAAAGCTGCGCCTGCGCTTGTGCCGACTGCGTGCAGCATGTCGAACACAAAAGTGTTAAAGAAAGTTTACGGAACGAATGGGCTACTTAAAGTGTCAGTCTGTTAATGATATAGTGAGCTATGTAACAATTTTTTCTTTAATTTGATCTGCTTAACTGCTCGAGGTAACTTGGTGAACTATTGGTCTCAACACAAAAAATAGAGAGGGATTATCAAAGATCAGAGGGGCAATTCTCGCAATTTTAAGAACGTTCACAGTCTGTAGTGCTATTCTGTAAAAATCTCACCGTGAAAACTAAGGTGTTGTCATTGTATTGTGCTTTTAACTCAATACTCTAATTGGGGTGTATGAGGTCTTGCGTTAACTATGTTACACCTTGTATAGATCTATAACTTATCAAACACTTCCGTCGCCGTCAGTACCGGTTGGACTGCTCGACTGGTTGCACAAGGTTGTGGTGACGTAACGCAACCGAACGTTTTCGGCAACCGGCCCCTACGGTGCAGCAGTCTAACTAGCTCCTTTAATAGATCAGCTTTGGGTTTGGATCCCGTTATTTAGATCATATATCATTAAGTTCTGCTGTACTGTGGTTATTTGTTATTCAATTTGAATTGACCCAGGTGAAACATATTTCGAACTTCAACTAAATTGTGCTTTGCAGATAACGGGGTGTTCTGCGTGAGCGACGAATACGACGCGACGCGACGCGATCAACTCAACGGCATACCCTGTTTGCAGCCTATATGGCAGTCTGCGGCGAGACGCGACATAACGCGTACTTGTTTTGAGGGCGACCAGACGCGACAGAATAGAACTACGAAATGGTTGATTCAGAAGCGTTGATCGCCGCAGTGCGTGAGCAAAGATTGTTGTGGGACAAAAAAAAAGCCTAAAAATTTTAAAAGTCTGTACTTTAAATATGAACTTTCAAACAAAATTGTACTGTACTTCTCCATAATTCGAGAAGTAATGACCAAAACCACGTAGGACATTTGTCGCGTGTAGCACCGCGTCGCATTGCGTCGTATTCGTCGCTCACGCAGGACACCCCGTAAGGATCACATAATTTCATATCTCTGTATTTTGTATCGGTGATTCAAGACAAGTAATTGCATTTATCTTCATTTCCAGGTCACAAAATCGGAGTCCTGGAACCTTATCATATGAAGTAGGTTCATACTCTTATGTCAATAGAATAATGTTCCCACTGCTGGGATACAGGGCTCCTCTCTTCGAGAGGGAGTGGGCCGTAATCAACAACGCGGGCCCAGTGCGGGTTGGTGGGCAGCGGGATCGTCCGAAAGGGTTACCGCTGCACCGGATCATAAAGGGCTAAGGAAGGAACACGGGTGGGTTTTAGTCAGTAAGAGTCACACTCCCACTCCCTTGCCCACTCCCTTCTGCTCCACCCAGAGCGGGAGGGGTCATTTGATGATTTCCCATCCTCAAAAAAAAAAAATGCGGGTTGGTAGATGTCGCATATCTTCGTATTTTTGGTTCTAGGACATGCCGGTTTCCACACGATGTTTTCCTTCATCGTTTCGAGAGCAGTGGTGACGAAATTATTTACACAAAGTAAAGCGCCTGGGGTCGAACCTACGACCTACAACTCGTAAGTCGGGATCGATACAACTGGTCTACCACTATTGCTCATAAAACTGGCAGAGTAAATCTGATGTCAGCTAAGAATAGGTTTCTGAGACCTACGTTGTTAACGCTAAATACTTTGATTATTCAAGCTACCGCTTTATGAATTTAAAATATGTCAAAATCAAAACCGGTTTCTAAATCTTCCCTGAAGGCATGGCTTAAATTCCAAGGTGTACCATTACGGAGTATGTCAATGTCTTATGTAGAAATGTTATCCTTACGATCTATTTCCTTGAGAGTCTAATCTGATGTCAATGTAGAACAACATTGACAAAAATGTTAAGAATCATAGTATAGTGAAAAAGCAACCAGTTTTGTTAGTTATTCTTTCGATCAACTATGTAACATATACCTATTATGATTGACGAATTTTGAAAATCCGCCATTATAATCTGGCTTAGACACGTGGCAATCGCTTTCAAACCATTTCGTGTTCCTACAACGAATTTCTACAAGATTGGCATAAGCTTATAGTTAGATATTTTTGACAGATTGAGACCGAGAATCACTCTGTGAACGTTCTTCAAATTACAAGAATTCCTCTTACCTCTGACCTTAAGTCAGTCCAGTACATTTTTATGATTTTTGAACACTGACCTAAGGACTAAGAGACTTAAGGACTAAGCTCACTAACATTATTATGATTTTCGAACACTGACTTAAGGACTAAGAGACTTAATGACTAAGCTCTAGTAGACTAACATTATTATGATTTTCGAACGCTGACTGGCTTTTGATAGACGCATATGTCCTGCAGAGAACGTGTTTTGGCTGAAATTATGGCGATGAATATGATGGGTTATTATTTTAAATTCAACATCTAAGTACTTTATAAAAATCTTAAATTCACTGACAGACATCGCAGAGCCTAAACCGCTCGGTCTAGAAGTATAAAATGATGCTCAGGAATTCCTTATATAATGTATATTAGCACTAAGAAGGCTTTTAAAAAATCATCTCCTAAAAGAGTTAAATAGGGGATGAAAGTTTGTATGGAAGTTCGTCATTTTTTCTAATGGAAAATCCCATAGAATACGGCTTGTATAAAAGTCATCGAATTTTGCGGTTGACTGTTCTTTTCGTCCCAGAAAACAGCAAACAAGCAGACGAATCTACAGGTAACAGTTAGTTTAAAATACAGATTTTTTCATGCCCCAGACCAGTCTAACAAGAGTGGCCACTCAACAATGATACGTTATCATTCCTTTAGAAGAACGTGTCCATATAATATGAGGCGCACGCGCATAACGGGCGGGGTTCCACTGTGCCGTTATGTTCCAATCGTGGTCCATTGTGTAATGAGCGGATTGTTTCGTGTTTACTTTTGATTGTATTGGTCCGAGGTATTTGAAGTTTGAACTTGTTTGAAGATTAGCGAATCCCTAATTATTTACATATGGTGTCCATTTCACCAGTGTTAGCAGCCATATTATTATTTTGGCGTAGAATAAAAATGGAAAAACCTTGATCTGAATTGCTTTAAACAGTATAATTTTTTTTACCATTGCCACTCGAAAAAGGGCATTTTATTCATCGAAAACAGTGAATAAAACTCTCTTTTAGTCACTGAGTGAATAAAAACATTTTGAATTTGGAACAAGCACGAATATACGAATTATATACAAAAATAAATAAAACGTGCTGAAAGTACGTACTGGCTGGCTATACAGAGCTATTCCATAATAAAAAAAAAACCCGTTCTTTTCTATCTGTTATCGTTGTTTTAAGTCATTGGAAAATCTAATAACATAAATTATAATAAAATGAGTTCTTCCAGTGACGAAAATGATACACTAACTCCGGAATCATTTCGAAATAAAGCAGCAATTATAGTAAAATGTGATAAATACTATACTACTATTTATTTTCTCGCAGTCAATAGTAAAAAGTAGAGTACACAACTCGTGAAAAAAATAATTCATCTCGGTCCTTGTATCCCTCGCTCCGCTCAGGATTCAAATCTAGAATACCTCGCTACGCTCGGGATTATATTCTAGAATCCTTCGCTGCTCTCGGGATCCAACGTAGTCCCTCGAATTAAATTCCCTTTTTTTTCACTTGTTGTATAATCTACTATTACTGATCCGAAAACAGTTAAAGCTTCAGGCAAAATTTTACGTCATGACAGTAAACTTTAACGTTTTAACTTTAACGTTTTTTTCAGTAAATGGTATGTTCAATCATTAAACGTTACTGCCCATCGATTCTGTAAAAATCTCACCGTGATAACATAGGTGAAGTGAGCGTGAAGTGAGCTATCAATGGAGCCCATCCCTAACATCAGGTGGAATGATAGCTCACTTCACCTTAGTTTTCACGGTGAGATTTTTACAGAATAGCACTGAGTAAGTCTTAATGAAATCACTTCAATGTGGTGTAGTAAGAAATCATTTTTGTAGTATAATCACAAAAAGGCCTGCTGTGCATGTGTGTTTGCTGGGTTCAATCCCCGTGTTAGGAAAGCTATTTAGTTTTTACATTAGGAATTCCTTAGCAGGAAACCGGGTTCTGGATTTGCGTCTGGTTCAAGGCAATACGGCTGCGCAATTTTAAAACCTAGCACCTGGCATTAAAAAATAAAATCGATGTTTTCGCATATTTGACTTGCTAGATATCTCGCAAGACAAATATGCAAAAACACCGTTTTTTTTAGAAATGTCAGTCGCTAGGTTTTGAAATTGCACAGCCGAATAGGCTCGCCCTCAAATAAATAAGAATGAAACCTAATAAGCAAAATGTGGGTGACCTGTACATGTTTGTTTATCTCTAAGCGGGATTATAGGCATAATGGAGTCAAAACGGCACGGCACGGTTAGTGTAGTGGTTAAGCGATTGACTGGTGCGCTGCGTGTCGCGGGTTCGAGTCCCGCACGGAACAAATATTTGTATGATCTACAAGTAGTTGTTCCGGGTCTGGCTGTTTGTGTATGTGAGTTTAAATGTTTGTAAACGTACCCACGAAACAGGAGGAATTCCTAGTGTGGGGCAATGTTTTTTTAAAAAAAAAAAAAGAAAAAAAAAAAAACATTCTCGAATCAATTTACTAATTCAAAATCAAAATATTTTATTTCACATAAGCCTACATGGGCACTTATGAAACGTCAGAAGCTAGGTGCACGGTTCCAATTGGTCGTTTCCTATGAAGAAAAGCCGGCAAGAAACTCCACGGTTACTCTTTTAAAAATAATGTTTTCAAATTACAGTAGTCTACTGTCAAGAAGTACCAGATATTTGATTAAATAAAAAAATGGTCTGCAGATTTAAAGTCTACAGGGCCTACAAACTCCTCACATTTACAAAATAAGAATCTATGATTCGTAACTACGTCCCTCCACCTTCTCTACCTCATTCCTAACTTATTGATTGATTGGACAAACCTATCGATATCCCTGACATTTGTATAGATCAAGCGTCACGCTACAACAACATGTTCTAAGCCTATGCGCATGAGTGCATAGCTCGACAAGTGTGGACAAGGTCAATAGCGATGCACATCGGTAAACCTAGTACGGGTATCTAGCAACATAGCCACTGTGATTGTGACGTCATCGTTACAAACGAAATAATTGAATAGGAGATAACGTAACATCACGTTTGTAATGAGCTAAGAGTTAAGAAGAGGTGGTACTTATAGTACACCCACATTTTTGCACGACCCATAATGCGAAAGCGAGACATTAGAGAGTTCTTTACGAATGAAAAATGTTGTTTGCCTCATTTCTGCAACTGTTTCTATTGTTTTACTCCTGCTAGTACACAGAACCTACTTAATTTATATACCATTGTATAGATCATTTAACGAAGATTCATTCTGTACTTTTCAAAAAATTAATCTGATGCAGTAGAAACGGAAAAAACATCAAAATAATTCTAAAAAAATTCCCGTCAGTCAAGTGTGAAACGTGAAAACATTGTAAGCTTGCGAAAAAATCAATTAATTGAGACATTTTTTTTAATACATTCGTTTCACCCGTAGGAGGAACCCTATTGAAAATGGCTCCCATGCATAGCCGCCATTTTCAAAATGGCAAAAATTCCCGGACTATACATACCTACGGGAACCGACTACGCGTAACGTTATTTTTAGTAACGTTTCAAGACCCTGCATCAAACAAAGGTTACATCAATATCAATGAAGCGTTGCGATGATAATAATTCACCGAGTGGCTACGTCTTGTTAACCTAGTAACCATTAGGAATTGCATTCGTTTTGGTAAGGTTAGTAAATGATTCTAAATTAAGTTATTTCTCGCTGAACTTGGTGACGATCACATACTTCGTAATAGAATGTTTAATTAAATTTAATTTTGTCAGTTCTTTCTTCTCTTAGCAGTGATGGCGCAGTGATGGCGCAGTGATAACCACCCCGATTTACGAGTTGGTCACAATTGACTCACTCAAACTCACTCACTCCACTCTTCCTCATTCGTCACTTGCGGTCGGTCGTGGGTTCGAACCCAGGCAGACGCTTAATTTATTATTTTTATTATTATTATCAGCCATTTCTGTCCCATTGCAGCGCAAAGGCCTCCCTTCCCTCCTTCCACTTATCCCTATCCAGTGCTGTTATGCGCTAATCCTTGTGGAAACAGTCGAGTTCGTCTCGCAATCTCATTCTGGGCCTGCCGCGTTGTAGTTTGCTGCTGTTTGGGAGCCATTGTGTGGTTACTTTAGCCTATGCAGACGCTTTAGTTTTTGACGTGACAACGTCTTATAATTCGAAGAAGCTGGCTGCACGCACGAAAAAACATGACGCCATGCGGCGTTACCTCGCTCTGAGGCGTTCCATTTAAGGCTTGAAGTGCAAGCGAGAGCGCGGAACGAGCGACAAAGAGGTACAATCGAAAAAAAAAAAAAAATGAAAAAAAAGATTTTTTTTATTTTTTTTTTTTTTGTATTTTCTTATGACATATACATTCAACTATCGTCAGTAAACCGACTTTACAGACAACCGATTTTTTTAAATAGTTTCGTCACCACTGCTCTCAAAACGGTGAAGGAAAATATCGTGACAAAACCGGCATATCCTAGACCCAAAAATTCGAAGACGTGACACAATCTACCAACCCGCACTGGGCCCGCGTGGTAGATTACAGCCCACTCCCCCTCGAAGAGAGGAGCCCTCTCGGTATGTAAAGATCACCCATCCTCGGACCGACCGCGGCAAGCGTAGCTTACCCTTATCGTTATTACTTAACCACGAGTACGAAGTACTATTAGGTATTCTGTGCCACGAAACCCACCCTTGAACTTTCAAGTATAGGTACGAGTATATAATATGATAAATACCGGAACGATTATGTATGTATGTGTTCTCATCGTATTTCATTGGGAAAACCAGTTTCCTAATATGACGTAATCTCTTTATATGATGAACAATTTTCTGCTTAACGAAGATGTTGGTGGCAAAAACCAGAATTACCTAAATGTGTTTCTATGAAAGATCACTGATGTTGAGGATAAAGGTGGTTAGATATTTTAATTTGCTTCTGTATACAGTATTTGAGTGCAAACAAAAAATAATCTCATATCTATGGTCGGTTTTTCGCTGCTTTTTTTATTAATTTTAATATTTTAACGAACATCGTTATTACATTTTGAATTAACTAAAATTGGGGCATTTTTTTTTTTGAATACAAGGAAATCCTTAAACATTTTTTCACTGACATCCTGTTTTGGTTAAAATTTAAAAAAAAACGAGACAAATAAGACCAGCACCCTAATATTATTGCGTAACACACAATCACAATCTGAATAATTTTAAAAGACATTGCTAATCCATTGCCTCATATGTTCGAAAAATTTGTCGTAGGTTATACTTGATGGCTAATTCTGGTTACTTAAAACGTTCAAATCTAGACGCAGTCTCAGTTCACCGACAAACAAATGTCAAAAACGTGTCAAAAATTGTAGGGAAATTAGAGGTATTTTTGACAGATTGAGAATGAGACTGAACGTTCTTAAAATTACGAGAATTGCCCCTCTGTTATGATACCCTACCATAGATTTCAAAACCAAGGATACCATAGGATAAGGATACCATAGATTTCAAATCAAGGTTGCCTGGAAGAGATCGCAGAAGACGATAAAGCCGCCCCCATTGTATGTTTTGTAGTAATAATTGTTTTTTTTTTGTTATGTGTTTTCTGGTGTACACTACAAGCTACCCCAATCTGTAAAATTTTCCCAATTGAATATAAACCTTATTTCTTTGAAGTAAAGTTGAAAATCTATCAAAGAAATCTGACAGATTGCGGTAGCTTCATGTGCTGGCCTCTGTACAATAAAGTATATATAAATATAAATAAACCAATCAAATATGACCGCATACAAGACACAGAGACAATTGCAAACACCCGAGAGTCTAGCAACTGTCTGACTTATTACGAAACAAAACGAAAGTAGCCAAACCCGATACATTTGAAAAATAAACAATAGAACCATTTATTAAAACGATCACATAAGCGATTCGATCAGTAGAGTAAAATAGATATTATATAACATAACGTAACGCCTGTATTCCGTGTACGGTTAGGCAGACGTGTACCTACCTGTACACCCAAATTATGTCAGCAGGTAGCGAGCCTCTTGCTATCAATCGGGCGCAAATCTAGACTCCGGACTGCTACTAAAAATCTAGATGGAAAAGCACAATTGCCCGACCTGGGAATCGAACCACCTCGTGCTCAGGATTAGCGCTTGCGACCACTATACCAACGAGGCTGTCAAAACATAGATAATCTATATACCAGAGAGTGGACGATCATGACTACTCGAGAAAAAATAATTAAAAAAAAATATCTCATATTTTTTTGGTAATTACAAAGTGGACTGAAAGTAAAAAAAGTTTGAAAATTGTAAAGAAAAAAATCATTTTGATAGATTTTAGATAAAACTATAGGCATTCTGGGATTTTTAAAACTTGCGGTGGATAGCAGTGCAACTTAGGTTGATAGAAAAAAAAACCAGAAATATTTGTAGAATTGTGGTCATGGTAGTTAAAAATATCTTTAATTTTCGGAGGATTTCAATGTATTTTTTGTAATTTTTATGATCTTTGATTTGTTGGATAGTCTGCTATTCGGGGCGGAGTCACTGCCCTGAATAGCAGACTAACTATGAAAACATTGAACAATAATCACGAAAAAAGATAATTAATTTTTCATACATTTTGTACTACCCATATGTAGTGTTGCCCAAATGCAAGAACAAGACGAGACTTAGCCAGTCTTGGTCTTGGTCTTGCGCCAATACACCTGGTCTTGGTCTTGGTCTTGCGCTCCCAGTCTTGGTCTTGGTCTTGGTCTTGCAGCAAGAGTCTTGCAAGTCTTGCAATTACCTATCAGTCTATTACTATTTATTAAAGTTTTTAAATCTTAGAAAAACGTATTAGAATTGGAACATTGTGAGCTTGAATTAACATAGCCATAGTAAAGATCAAGCAGATTAATAAATAACTGAAGATTTGATAAGAAATTCGAAAAATCAACTGACCTATATGTCGTTTTCCATGGAAGTAACTGTTTCTTAATAAACATTTATGATTTATAAGCTTACATTTGCTAAAACATGTAAAAAAGCAAATTAATTACAATAACTTGACTGTATTTTAAAGAACAATATCTGTCTAGAAAGAGATTGAACCCTCAACTTATATGAAATTTAATAAAAGAGTTTTACGATTTATCATTTATTTCAATAAAAAATAAAATACAACACAAATCAAACATAACAGTACACAACAGCTTTATCATTAGGTTATGTTACTTTATATCAATTCTTTTGACCAAGAATTAATACAAAGTAACCATCTGGCTGACTCATCACTTAACCTATTTCTATGTTTTCTAATTACTAATGATGCTTTAGAAAATAATCTCTCAGCAGGTACTGAAGTTGCAGGTATTGAGAGAAAATCACGGGCCATCTGCGATAAAGTCGGATACTCTGTCTCATGCGTCCTCCACCAATCTAAAATGTCTTCCGAGCTGGCAGTTCTTGGTTTTCTCAGGTACTCCTCCAACTCGTCTATCACTAAGCCTTGAAGACAAGATCCAAATGACGTCGAGGGACATTCATAGAGTTTATCAAAGTCTATTACGTCTTCATCTTCATCACATACTTTATTTTCTTTTTTTGGTAATTCCAGAGATTTGTTCAGTGAGTGTAGACTTTTATATTCTTCATAAAGTTCATTGAACTTGCGCAGACTTTCTGTTTTAAGTTGCTTCCCCCACATTGTCAGGTCAAAAGTCTGAGCCTTATGCCTTGGGTCTAAAATTAAAGAAGTACAATAAATCCAGTTGCTCTTCTTATAATGTTTAAGCATTTTGTCTCGAGCTGCTTGGACAGCTAGAATGAGCCTTTCATCCACTTCAGATCGATTAGGTTTCTCATCTAACTGTTTTACCATAGATTCAATTTTATCTAGCAAGAGATTGAATGATACAATGACTAGCGGTAATGTAACATATTTGTCTCCACCAAGTTTTGTACTTAAAAGTTTAAAGTTTATTAGAAATTTATGTAATTTTTCGAGTACCTGCCATTCACTAGCTGTGATTTGAAAATCATTCAATTCGGTGACAGAACTGCACAATATGTTAATGCCCGCTCTCACTTTTAAACCAAATCCAATCATATCATGTGTGGAATTCCATCTCGTTGGACAGTCAAGAATGGCATTTAGATTTGATGGCACGCCAGCTTCTTCACAAGCAGACTGAAACTTCTTCTTCACTATCTCACTTCTTTTTATTTTACTGGAAATACTGCGTAACTTTGTTACAGATGTACGCGAGTCAGCAATATTTGGTGCATATTCTTCATCTTCCTCATCCTCAGTTTCGTCTGCATAGTCTTCATACTGCTGATCTTGCGCGTTAGTGTCAGACTCACAGTGTAATGCTAAGGTCTTTAATAAATCTTGTACACCAAGGTTTAAAATGTGAGCAAAACACCGGAAATGTTGATTGTCTGAATCAAAGTGTGGCGGCAGCTGTTTGCCCAGTTCATACATAAATTTGGTATTTGCAGTTGCGTTGTCGACCGTGATACCTTGTATTTTATCAATTATGTCATATTCCAATAAACATTCATGGAAAATCGTTGCAATATCTTCCCCAGTATGTCGACCGCGTGATGGTATAAAATCAAGAACTACAGATCGATACTTCCATTCGTTGTCTATATAATTCATAGTAACCCCGTAGTAACTCCTACCAGCAATTGACGTCCACCCATCAATGGTAAACGACATTTTAGATGATAATTGTTGAAGTCGTTCCTTGAGATTAAATTGGAGCTCTTCAAATCGCTCTTTGACTTTCCTTCTAAGTGTAGACCTTTTAGGAAACACCATATTAGGGCAAATACGTCGAAAATATACTTGTGTAGCTTCGTCATCGAAAAATGAGAAGGGAAGATATTTTTTCACCACCCAATCAACTGTAGCTGTCGTGATGTTGTCACTGCTGTTTTCCGACTGAAATAAAACAATAAATCTTCTGTTATTATTTAAAACATACTAGGTTTGAGCGTTTAGGAGGAGGAGGTTTGTTGTTGTTAAATCGAGAAAATCGTTAAATTGACATTTGTTATATTAAGGCTGCACTGTACTGTAATTTACCAAAATAAAGTACTTAGTTGTTACTGGCCGATTATGAAAACAAATGAAAATATGGGTGTTTATAAAAAATATTTAAGACGATAATTACATACTTAATATGTCGCACCCCTAGATGAAAACACCACTAACTCAAAAATACTTACGTAAGTTAATGGCGTTTTTGAAAGTATCGCATGAATAGCTACGCGGAGTTAAAATTCCCGTAGCGACAACTTCGACCGTTGTTAAAAAAATATTCTTACCTGTCCACTTCTTCCAGCGGTTACTAAAAAGCTTGTGATATCTCCACTTAATTTTGGTTTAACAGGAAGAAATATTTGTGATTCCTTTTTGTGGAAAGATATTAGATGTTTCCTTAAGCCTGAAGTGTTTCTGTTTTTCATTTTTATTTCAATCTTTTTATGTTGGCACAATTTACACAAGGCAGTTTGGGATGCATGAATTATTTCGAAAAACTCCTCAAATTTGCTTTTGGGTCTTTTAGATCTGTGACTCAAACTCTCGTTACTCGGACTAGAATAATTTGAATCTTCGTCACTCATATTAAATTGTACACGTGATACGTTTTTAGAAAACAACAAGAATTAGTAAAAACAATTATTAAGTTAGACTCAATTGGAAATGACTGGAATTAAAATAATTCCTTTATTTATAGTACGTTTCCTTGCTTTCTACCGCGCCGCCTCGCCACGTGCCGGCTCTATTAAAAGGATGCCGCCGCAAATCAAACGATGCCGCGTGCGGCGTACAAACACAGATTATTACCTACTTGTACAGACGCGACGCGTGAATAAAATATATGTAAAGAATTAGTGCCAATCACTATTCTTTACATATAAGTCAATGTTTTGGCGTACATCTATACTAATCTATACTAATATTAAAAAGCTGAAGAGTTTGTTTGTATGTTTGATGACAGAAGTTTTAAAATAAATAAATAAATCCTGAACGTCACTATACCTCCAAAGTTACTATTCCTCGTGGACGAAGTCGCGGGCACTGCTAGTAAATACTTACTCTCATTATCTCTCTCAGAGATATTCGGGCTGGTAAGCAATACAAAACTCTTATCGCAGGCTTTTTATTTTATTAGTAGGTAAGTACCTACGCTTTTTATATTATTTTATTAGTTTTGTAGAATTTTTTTACACGTTTCAAGTATATTTAAAAGTGGCTACAATATTTATCAAACGGGTGATATTTGAACACTTTTTTGCTATTTTTTCTTGTAAAAACTTAAGAAATATAATGACTAAATGTACAATAATAGTACCTAAGTAATTAGTTTAAAACCATATAATCAATATTATAATATATACTTACTAGAATAAATTATTATGACATCTACTACCTATCCTTACCATTTTATCCTAATCATAATACTACTTGCGTGATCAGTATAATGTATTCATTTTCATTCTAAGCACTCTGAAACTTATTTATTCTTTGGAACACCTGTAGGTACTCTTAAAATTCGAAATTATTTTGCATGAGTATACCTACGCCCTGTGGCGGCAATCAAATAGTGTCAAATGTTGTGATTTCGGCGCGGCGGCAACGATTGTTGTATATGATTTCAAAAGAAGCCGCCGGCGCGTGTATCATAACCATGTACTTCCGAAAAGCGGCAAATTTCTTTGAGAAGTAAGTACAAAACCTTTGATGCCGCATTATCAAAGTGCCGATGGTTAAAACATAACTATGCATGCACTCAGTTTGATTTTAATGGATATTTTTTTATTCGCTATGTAGGTATGTTTATGGTATTAGTCGTAATGCGCATAGGTCCAGTTTTTCATATTCTTTGATACAGTTTTTTGCGTCTCATAGAATTCCTAAGCGTACCTATACACCGAACTGTTACACCTAACTACTCCGTGAAATAGCGCTAAGTCCTAGCTGCAAGACGCAAGAGTCTTGCAGGCTTAGTCTTGTTCTTGCTCAAGTCTTGCACGATCAGTCTTGGTCTTGGTCTTGCTAAAAATACGCGGTCTTGTTCTTGGTCTTGGTCTTGCAAAAACGCAATAACAAGACCAAGACTGAATTTGGGCAACACTACCCATATGGATGCAGCTTATCCGAATTAAAGATTATTTTATTTTATTTATTTATTTGTGTCAAAGTCGAAGCATTTATTTCAAATAGGCATATAAAAGGCACTTTGAACGTCAAAAAATATTTCGATATAATAATCTCGAGAACGGATTAACTGATATCGGTGGTAGTGTGAAGTTAGCCGGGTCAGCTAGTCATTAAATAATTCTTATTGTAATGTATCTAGACGCCTAAATAAAAAGACGTTTTATTTAAACTCGTTCTTATTACAAAATATCCGTTTCATAATATTCCCATAAGACAATGGCGTTTTGGTCTGAGTGTGAAACCATTTCTTAAACACCAACTTACATTTACACCTCGTTTAACCCAAACTTATTTAACTTTCGACCTTAAGTGTTAGAAAATAAGAGTGTCATAGGTGGTTTTTGAAGTGGAAAAAGATAAAGTGGTTTCCATAGGTAGAATGCGAAATTGGCCGGTTAGCCGACCTTGTAGATAAAAAGTAGTGTGCTGATATTTGTTTCGAGTGGGTCGTATCGAGGCTGTTCCGCGAATATATGGGCGATGAATCAGATTGTAATAAAAAGTTGTTTTATCAGAGATTTCATGATTATGGAGTAATATTTACTTAGAGGGGACCTGCCACTTCCCAATTAAGTTAAATCTTTAGTTTGTGGTAAACAGAGTATGTAAGACTCATTTATAACTATCAACAGTAAATGAGAAAGGAAAATAAAGCCTTAAACACATTACCTAACACCTACAAATACGAAGCCAATGACAATCTATAAGATCTGCATGTTGGATGACGAAACAGCTCACAATGCTACACAATTCTAATCGCAGTTCGAAACACCCACGAGGAAGCCGCGGCAAGGTCCGGCCAAGAAATGTGTGAATAAGTTAATGTAAAGAATTTGTTGCTATTGTATGTAATAACAACAAGAATTATTTCTGTTAGATGACATCGTAGTATTTTGTTTGCTTATTTGCATAAGATAGAATTTTGAATCGTGTGATTTGTATTGTGGATAAATAAGATACCCACATAGTGATTTAAATCATCCGTAATATTAAACTAGGGACCCTTTCCCTAGTTTGCACTATCTAAGACGATAATTACACGATTTTTTTCAATTGGCATATGACAATTTATAATGATTATGTAACATTTACTGCATCTCCTATTTCGATTTGGCGCAAGTTTTCAATTACATCCTGTATAAATAATTTAAAAACTATTAATCTTAAAATAATAATATTAACAGGGGGAAGGAATCATCGGGCATTAAAAATTCATCGGCATCGCTGTCAACAGGAAGATTGCCTAAAGGGCTGGCAAACTGCCAATTCTGCTAATTTAAAACGTTCAAAATCTAGTCGCAGTCTCATCTCGGCGACAAACAAATGTCAAAAACTTTTCAAAATATAGGGAAATTATAGGTATTTTTTACAGATTGAGACTGAGATCAGAGTGTGAACGCTCTTAAAATTACAAGAATTGACCCTCAGGTATATTGAATCAGAGCCTTGAACTGCCTCGTTGGTCTAATGTTAGCTAAGTATGATTGCTTTGCATGAGGTCCTGGACAGGATTACAGGGTCAGGAAAAGTGTCATTTGATTTTTTCTTTAGGAAATTCTCAGTGGCTGCCCAGAGTCCGGATTTCTGTCCAGCTTATGGCAATAGGCACGGTCCCTATTAAAGAAAGTGTACACTATAAAACACTGCCTACCTCTTAAGAGAAATTGCAAAAAGTTAGCAAAAAAAAAACAGGTTTTCAATTATGCTTAATTTTGAACATCAGCAAAATCGTCTAAATCCGGAAGACTCCTCAAACATTCAAGGCTTCGAAACTACGCATCTATTTAAAAACTAATCACAGATACCACGCACTAATGTTTTGTAACGAGAAGGCTCTTTATAGACTGGTTAGTTCAGACTTCGACCTCCGACTGATGACCTTACAGACGTGTCAATTGTTACCTAAGTTAGTTATGTAATGTTTAACATACCTACGTGCAGTGTTGTGCTAAGTAGATGATGATAGATGGGTCAGTTAGGAGTTGAAGAAACCAATTAATATCTGACTTGTTTTAGAAGGAGAAGGTAGAGGTGTAACTATAAGACGAACTTTATATATAAAGGTAGAAATAAGAAGGTATATAATAGGACCCTCTTTTATATCACCTCTTACAAATGATTTATCATAAGTATTGTTGTGATACTAGGCATAAATTCAGACTCTGGGCTGCCACTGAGAAACTCCAGATGGAAAAACACAATAGGTATTTTTTTCCCGAACAGGTAATCAAACACAGGTCCTTAAGCTCAGCTCTTATGCAAAAACAACGAGGCAATTCGTACTAGAAAAGAAGAACTTGGAAATACTTATGTGATTTTTCAATTTCGTTTATGTAGGTCACTTTCCTAAATGATTACCTAGTATTTCTGGATTCGATCTCTTAACGGGCTATGCTTGGAGTCGCTCACTCCAAGCATAGCCTGTTCCCTTCAGCTCGCTGAGTGACCTTGACCTTGTACTAGCCGTTCCGTAAGTGGTGATTAATGCTCGTGCCTTTTCTGTATGATAAGAGGCCTTTGTCCTATGAGACTATTATAACCTTTTATTTATTTGAAATATCCAAGAGAAGATCCTACGTGACAAATTATATTAAAAAGTGGGTGTTTTTTTTTAAGTTAAGGCTACGTTCTGAATCACGACATATATACAAGGTGTAATAGAATAAACTCTAGTCCTGAAAGTAGTTTTTTCATAATTGACTACTGAATCAGTAACTTTTAATATGTGTAGGTATTTTTTTTTTCAAAAATTATGTATTTTTTCATACTAACCGCCGATTGAGCCAAATAAAATTAAATCTTATTTCAAGGCAATAAGACTCAATTTTAAATGCATAAAAAATGCTAGTATCAACACGATTTTCTTAATAACTTTGCCGGAACAGGTCTAAGATGAGGAGCCAGACCAAGAGAGATACAGAAACCCGCAGGGCAGCATGTGGCGAGCTGTTGGGCAGTAGCGACCCCACGGACCCTATCTCCCGGGAGTAGTCTTGTTTCTCACCTCTGGCTTGCCTTAATTGGCTGGCTGGAGTGAACACTGATGAGGAACACAGCTCCCACCTCATTCTTGCCTTTATTGGCCGGCTTGAGTGGAGATTCGCAAGAGCAAACGTGCTCGGGGGAAGGAAGTATTCCAGTAAGTGCTCGTAGGGATCTTGACCATCTTCCGGGCTCTGGGATTGTTCTGAAAGCCGTGGAATACCTCTCCACTCCTCAAGCACCTCAGGACATGTTGCCCCCTTGTCACTATGTCACTGTGTGCTAGCGGCAGTTCCCGGGGGCCCATTATTGAGTGTGCAAGTCACCCCCTGCCATTTTATCCGTGTATATATAAAACATTGAGCAGGCAGGGGCCATAGTTCTTGGTAACCAATCCACTTTAACCTCGAAAACCTATAGTACAACTTTTTATTTTTCCAATACTGCAATAGTCCTACACCAACCGAGGGTTGTCCTTGGGATAATCGTCGGTTGGTGCCACATTTCATTAAAATTTTCTAAGGGGCCTCTGCAAGTTGGCTTCGGCCCCTCGTACGCCTTCCAAAGGACCGGGATCCCATGGTCCCGAGATATATAAAATAAATAAATAATAATAAACTTTATTGTTCAGGAAAATTTGAAACTTGTGACACGAAAACACGATTTCATAAAATTTTCTCGATAAAAAAAAATCCAAAATTACCTCCAAACCGAACAATAAACCGCTGGTATTCAAAAAATACTTCAAATTAGATCATGAAACTTTGTATACTAAGCGAACTAACTATAAAGCAGGTCTTATCTTTTTTATTTTTTTTTATTACTTATTTTCACCGTAAAAAGCAAATACCTAAACTATTGGCGCTGCCTGCCGCCAGGCACCGCACTCTGTCTCGCTCTCACTCAGTCCGCGAGCAGTATCGTGCGAGCGAGATAAAGAGTGAATTTTAGCTGAGGTAGTATAAGGCTCTTAAATCCTTTTATTTATTGCTAAGGTCCCAGAGACGTGACAAATTAATACCATGTGGGTGTTTTATAAAACTTAAGGCCACATTCTGAATCACGACATGGCCGCCAATTCTTGTCAATAAGCTTACATAAGTGACAGATATATGAGACATAACATTGTCTTATTTCTTAGCGTCTTGTCGTAAAATATGACATAATGTGGTGGCTTTGAGGATGTTGTTGAATAGATTCTTTCCTGGTTTTGTCGTTGAAATCTAGTGAAGTGTGAATTGTTTCTGGTTGTCGTATGGTTAATTTACAGTAAACAATTTTTAAATGAGAAATTGGCGCCGATTCCCTTGTTCACAAACTAAACTAAATTTTAAGTTCAGTGCATCTTTTTCTTTCTATTTCATTAAAAAAAGGACAGAAGATAAAAATATTAGTTTAGTTCTGTCAAATTAAGATACTTCATAGACAAGTTTAGACGTGATTAAAAATTGGCTACTAAAAATATACGTCAATTTACGTCAGGCGCAGACTAATTTTCAGACTAATGAATTACGATGTCACCAGTTACTCACTTAAAATCGACGTCCTATACAAAACATATTCCCTATTTATGTCAAATACATGCGGACTAAACTGAAGGTTGATTCAATTTGAATCAAACTAGACAAACCATTTGCCTCTTATCTTCAGATGTTTGGCTATGTGCAATTTTGTGTTGAAGACACACTCACGATCACGTACCTATTTAATCCGTATAAGGAAACACCAATGAATAGATATTTGAATTATTGGATTACTGTAAAATACTGGTATTCAGCTGCATACGGTTAGACTAGAAGCCGACCCCAACATAGTTGGGAAAAGCTAGGCATATTAGATTTATGAGGAACAGGGTGTCAAGTTCACTCATATTCCATTGAAAAGGGAGGATCCTCCGACCAGACGGGTGTTGTGTCTGGCGGGCAACTGCCCGATGAATCATGACGGTCCGTTGTATCTATGCTAGTTGCGCGTAAACTCTGCTTGCGAGATGCAGGATTTTGTGACGTCAGTATGACGCGTTGTTCGCATGTGGCGTTGTAGATACCGCTGCATATTTTATAGACAGTTATCAGTACGACATATAAGTTTAAACATACATAGGTGGGTTTTTAACTATAATTTGGGAAACGCAATAAGCCACCTGTTCCAGCAGACCAATGTAAAATTCAGGTTGCCTGTTTGATTTGTTAGTTTTCATGGCAAGACTACCGAACCGGTTTTCAGTTTTTCTTTGGAGATTTGAAAATTATCTGTGGTTTTTATGAAGGTACCTAGATAATTTCATCCTGGAGTACCTACTGTGGACGCCTCGTGCACGCATAAGTACCAAAAACAAATTAGAAAGAAAGAAAGAAAATAAGTTTATTTGACCCAGGTTAAGTAAGGCACACAAAAACAATAACAAAAAATATAAATAATAATAAATAAAAAAAACTTAAAATAGTATTGTGTGCCTCACGGCTGCGCCAAATAGGCCCAGTTCAGCATAAATGTCAGACAACTAATGCCTGACGCTGGTTTTCAACTGGAACCTATGTTACGAGGACGTCTTACGAATGTAAACCAGTTTATGATTTGTGAAGGTATTTAAATATAAAAATAAATAGTTAAAGTGTAGCGAATAATAAAAAAAAACAAATGATAAAAAATAATAAAAAAACCGATTAAATATTAATTTAAAAATAATTATAGATAGTAATATAGTGGTGTTTAAGGATGAAAAAAAAAAATAAAATAAAATAAATAAAATAAAATGGTGTGGCCAATACGTAATATAATAATAGATAAGTTCTCTAACTTCATATCAATGAAACGTTTACATTAATTATAATAATTTTTATTAATTATTACATTAATTAGGCACCCATTTTAAGTATAAAAACAATATCTACCACGCAAACGTTCTTTATCCTCTTGAAAATCCTCCAATTCACCAAAGTTTTCTCTAAAATTTTCACACCAACACAACCTACAACCTACATAAGGCGCATCGACTCCCGCGCAGGCTTCGTTACGTAGATGACGTCAGTGAATGACATCATATTATTATGCGCCCGCGCCAGTAGGAACGACCTACACTGCGCTGTTAGAATGTCAACTGAACAGTGATCTGTCAACAACGTACAGGTATGTATTTTAGAGGTTTTCCTTATGTATAAGCGGTATTCAATATGAAAGCTTAGCTCGAAGATGTGTTCGGATTTTAATTTTGAAGATACTCTTTTTTCAAATGAGTTTTTCTGTTGGTTGGTGAAGTTGCTAGAGGGTTACTGTTGCAGGGGTTTCAGATAAAGTTCTTTTATAATAATATATGAGAGAGAGATTTCTTAGGTATGCCTTACCGATAGTAGCTTATGGTGTTGGTTTTTACTTTATATTGACACGACAGGATCAATATAATATATTTTTTATCCTTTATCCAATTAACCAGCCGATCGATTCTGTAAAAATCTCACCGTGAAACGTTAAGTGAAGTGAGCGTGGAGTGAGCTGTCAAGAGTATCAATCCCTAGCATCAGGATGACACTGACAGCTCACTCGACGCTCACATCGCCTAGATTTTCACAGTGAGTTACAGAATCGCACTGGGTTCTTAAGACATGGTCAAAAGACCAGAGATCTATATGTTTTAGAGACGCTCCCATAGCTTGGAGTCTAGATGTGAAATGTGATGTGAATGTAAATATTAGTGTAGTCCTGTCAAATTAGATAATCCATAGACAAGTTTAGACGTGATTAAGAAAATGGCTACTAAAAATACGTCAATTTACGTCAGGCGCTGACTAATTTGACAGGACTAAACTAACATTTATCTTCTGTCCTTTTCTTAATGAAATAGAAAGAAAAAGATCCGCTGAACTTAAATTTATTTTAGTTTGTGAACAACAGAATCAGGGCCAGTATCTATCTAACACCTAAAATAAGTTGTACAGACTATATGTATAAAAAACTTGTCAAAAATGTAAGTAAAAGTTGAAAAAAACATGTTCAAAACAACGTCAATATACGTAAGGTACAGTCAGCAAAGGATATAAGTGTGCAGGGTCGTCGAATATATGTAGTTGAAGTTTACTAAGAAACCGATTGATGTTTTAGAATAAAATTTAATGTAATTAATAGAAAACAAACAGTTCATTTATCAAATTAAATTTCATTCGAAAACATCAATCGGTTTCTTACATACTTATCTCCTTTGCTGACTTTATATGTTTTTGAAAAGTCTTTTGCAATACTTACTAAAAACAGCTTTATAATACCTATACTTAATAGGTGTACTTAACGCAGGATTATACATAGGTAGTTATGATGCTAGCTTAGAAACCTTGCTTATTCTATTTTTAACCACTTAAGTTCAATTGTTTCATCGTATGATCTCATAGCTATGACCAATACCTAGCCGAGGGTATTTAAAATCATCACAAATTAATGATCTGCGTGACTCTATACCCGCTGATCCTTATATTAATAAGTTGGAAGACTAGCGACGATTACTGTCGACCTCGATCCGAGGACGACCCGACCACGACACCAATACAGTACGCGTCACCCTTATCTTTGAGGCCATTGAGTCCAATTTATGATGACCAAACTGCGTTACATAAGTTGGTTTTTGCGGTGAACCTTATTGGAGTGAGTTAAGGTTGTATTTCGCGCGAGTTATTTGTAGTAAGGTTTTTTCAATAATGTAATTTGCAATGATAATGATGTTAAAGATGATCTCTTATTGATATATTCGCACAATAAAGTTGGTATGGTATATTATGTAAAGAAAAGGCAGTAGTAACTTCAGTCAATAAAATCTGTTTCAAGAATAATTTATTCATTCAATAATTACATTGGATTATCATCAGGTACTTAATGCTCATACAGGATGGATTTTTGAGACGGGGGTGGTAAGTGTAGACACGTTAATCGTTGTAGTTTCATAAAGAAATGGTTCTAAGAGACTATCCTTATTTTGAGAAATTTTGGTAGCTATTCACAGAATTTGACAAAAAATTTCAGTCGGCAAGACAATTTGCAATTTTCGCAAATACTTTTTTTGATGCCAGTCTATCCTATTTCTTACAAGGATAAAAAAACAACTGAGATAGGTACTAAAAAAAGAAATCGTAAAAAACTTTTCCCATATATTTCTTCTTTTTTTTTTTCTCGTCTTTTCTTGTTTTAATGCTCATATATGCTATTGTTGCTTCTTTCAAGATTGCTCTCAAAAAGTTTCAATATACAAAATATTCAAAGTTTTAACATGAGTAATCCGCCACAATCTAAATATTGGTGAAGACTGAAGATCATTCGCGAATGTGGGTGTTTCGTGTGTTGCACAAACAGATGTCGCCCTCGCTTGCCCTTGTGACACCAAACGTAGACCATCAGGGGCATCTCAAGATGGACCGTTGAGTAATTACCTATATTCATGTTAATATTTCGTTAAGTTACGTGCGGATTACGTGTATTGGACGTCTCTGCAGAAAGATATCATAAAACAATTCGAAGTATAACTCGAAGGGGTAGGTAGAATCATCATAAATCCTATGTTATCACGGTGAGATTTTTACAGAATCGATAGGCTGGTCTTGATCGGACGGAGAGTTACCCATTACTCTCCGCTTGCAGAATATACACGCTGAGCCCCTGCTCAGCTGTTCATAAAAACTAAATAATTATTTCTATGACAAAGCATTTTATACAACTCTTGAGAAAACAATTGCTCGAGGGTGGAGGAGGTTCTCCTAAAACAAGTGCGTCGATATATCCCTGCATTTCCGAATTCTTCTTTTGAGTTACAAAGAGTCGACCACCAAATTTTAGTCTTCTCGTATACCATGAGGTAGCTATTTTGACGTGTTCATAATAAGGATCAGCCAGACAGGTCAAACAGCATGGGAAGTATAGTACTACCAGTATCTTTGGCCCTTGAGTGACATTGACAGGAAGCATTGATGGTAAACATCATCATCTACCTAGGCTTTTCCCAACTATGCTTCCAGTCTAATCGTATGCGGCTGGGGGATACTGGGTAATACGATACCCCTTGGTAAACTGGTTGTCAGACTTTCCGGCTTCTGACGACCCGTAACGACTGTCAAAGATCCACGATTGACAGCTGGGACCAACGGCTTAAAATGCTTTCTGAAGCACGGATGAGTCTTGGTATTTAAGAGCCTATACTACCTCAGCTAAAATTCACTCTTTATCTCGCTCGCACGATACTGCTCGCGTACTGAGTGAGAGCGAGACAGAGTGCGGTGCTAGGCGGCAGCTGCCTGCCGCCTAGCACCGCACTCTGTCTCGCTCTTATAGTTTAGGTATTTGCTTTTTACGGTGAAAATAATGGTAATTAAAAAAAAAAATAAAAACATAAGACCTGCTTTATAGTTAGTTCAGTTAGTATACAAAGTTTCATGATCTAATTTGAAGTATTTTTACCATATATTTATTTCAAAATTAATGCTGTAGTATTTTTGACATAACGGAAGATCATGCTAAGCCATTTGAGGTAGTATAGGCCCTTAAAGATAGGTCACCCGTCCACGGACTAACCGCGGAAAGCGTAGCTTAACCTGATCCTGGACTGTTATTAGCTGGCTACAAGCGCCTGTTCCCATTGTTGGTAAACATTTGTGATTTTTATTCGCGAAATTGTATTCTAAAACAAAATGGCGGCGTTAGTTCTTATTTTTGCCACGCGCTAGGAGATCCTTCTATATTTGAATTAAGAATTTGAGACATACTTAACAAAGTTCAAATTTCATTGCAACCAAAAACTTATTGGGACCTTTTTGTTATAAATGGTCACACAGGAACCAACTTAGAATACGTTTAATTAAAGTAGATAACTGATGGAATGTAAATTATCTGAGACTAGCGGCCTGTCCCGGCTTCGCACGGGTGAACATTTATTTTTTGAACATTTTATTTTTTCTTGCATTTAAATAGCCTATAGCCTATATTAATCAATGATAATGTAACATTCAAATGGTGAAAGAATTTTTAAAATCGGTCCAGTACTTTTTGAGCCCATTCGTTACAAACTTACATACAAATCTTTCCTTTTTATAATATTAGTATTGAAGTATAGATTACGAACACTGGTATACAGTTATTGAGTGACTGAGAAAAGCTATAACTTAAGGCAATATATTGTTAGATTGTCAGGTGGTCACATACACACATTTATTGGTCAACTAAACACAAGTTTCCAAGAACACAGACTTTTATCTACCCGTAGACATTTCAATAAATATTCTCCTCTATAAATGGCGGATTTATCAAGTTGAGTAATATATAAAACGGAATTAATAGTCACTGTCCGAAGTCGGCAAGGTGATTGAGCAAACGGGTCCCTCCTTTTTAAGAGAATCAAGATTATTCGCGCATATAAGTATGAGTTTCACAATATGGCAACATTCATTTATTAAGATTCAGTGTTTCTAATGACAAAGTGTTGCAGAAGAGAATTTAGTCATTATCATGGAACCTTTTTATGGGAAATGGTCCTTCTTAGTAAATAACATAGTTCATTCTGCGGGGTAATTGCGTAAGACACTAACGGTAGCAATGTTTTCATTTTGACAGTTCAACAAGATTCATTGCGTTATATACGTTGTTGAGCAGACAAATTTTTCGAACATATGAAGCAATGGTTTAGTAATATCCTTCAAAATGATTAAAGTTTCATTGAAAGTGTGTTACGCAATTATGTTGCTGGAATGGTCCTTTTTTTAGTTTTTTTTTTATTAAAAAGCTTTCAGAAATCTTCGGATATCTAAATATCACGCCGTTTCTGTCCACGAAAAGCAGATTAGTCAAGGTCTTCTTAGTAACCAACCATATCTAACTATTCACTACATTCACTACATGGAAACTTTTAATGATTGAAATCTCATGTCCTCCAGTTCGGGCGTGAACTAATATGATTCTCAAACATTACATATAGCTAAATAACTAATTAACACCGATATGAAGGTAAACACTGAGAGCATCCACGCTGCACGCAGAATACATAACAGAGTTAGGTGCCTACCTTCCTGCGTAATATTAAAATTAAAGAACCACTGTGCAAGCTTCGTCCTATACTCAGGAACTTCGAAACTTTACAGCCGGCTGCAATGATCGTTGTCATCAAAAACTCCTTTAACGCAAAAGAAAGTTTGAAATAATAATAATAATAATAATTTATTTAGATCATACAATCCAATTTGTTAGTAATACATACACATCTTAAACACAGAAAAAAAAGAAAAGAAAAAAAAAAGAAAGAAGAAAGAATATCATTGCACCTACCATCGAGTCGTGTCTTGCCTGACGTGAGGCCAGCACCCTCGCGTAACACACTATGAAAATCAATCTGTATCATTTTGATACGTATTGCTAATCCATTGCTTCATATGTTCGAAAAATTTGTCTGCTTAACAATGTAAATAACGCAATTAATGTTGTTGAATTGTCAATATTAAAGCCATTGCTACTGGTAATGCGTGTTCCGCAATTATCCTGCAGAGGACTTAGATAAACTGACATTCTATCAGCGATATCGATGAAGAAAAAGTCAAAGGAGGTGTTTTTTGTTTCATACAACTGTGGCCAAACAATGTATCTTATGAACAAAAGTACTGAAATATAGGAAAAAAAATCGTAGATTCTGAAAAACTATATATTGGATTTATTTACACATTTGTACCACATGAAATTGTCTTTCAAAGATGTTAATAACTTGCAACCCATTTAATAATTTGGCAATCTCATGATACATCATTCTTCCGATGATGCGTTTCGTTACTTCATTTTATAAATGTAACAAAAAGAAATGATCTTAAACATATAATGATTATTATCTTATTTTTGTATTCAAAAAGTTTTTTGCCTTCATAGGACATTATTTTTGTGAAACAACAACAATAATGGAAAAAAATGCATTTATTTTTTCAGATTATTGTATGCGTTTGGTTAGCTTTCTGAAAGGCCAAAAGACTGTGCCCCAAGGCCGATAATTATCTATTTTTATATTATTTGTTGTTACGTATCAATAATGTCAACATTCCGTTTCTGTTCATTGCCTATGTTCGTTGGTTTCCCGTCTCTTGGAGTGCTATTTCGTGTGTAATTTCTTATTTGTTGATTTGGCTATTCTTCCCTGGACTTTCAATTGATTTCTTCCATCTTGACGTCCTAGCTAATCCATTTAGACTTGACACTGTGATTTGGCTGCGATCGTACTTTCGTTGGATTTCGACAACTTTGCTATTATACTCTGGACTCTGATTAGACGGACTTTTCACAGTTTTTTCCCTATGAAGTTTAAAATAAACTAAATGTTTAATATCTAAACGGCAGTGGGAATGTTGATGAACACAGCCCTTGAATATAAATAGATACTTAATCGTAACTTGAAGGAAACGAGATGTATTGCATTCCACTTTTATATTAATGGCTCCCTAGATCGACGGTGACATGTATTCGCAGAATTTCGCTGAGGATAGGACATATAATTTTTGACAAATGAAATGGTTTGACAGCTGTCACTGCTGTTATGAACGTTTCGTTGAACGCAGTTACTATTTGAGGTAGTGATTTTTTATATTCTTTTATTTCTTAAGCTATCGAATATTGGAAGATTTTAAATACTGCTGCTAACACAATTTATTGCAAGGAATTTTACTTGTAATTTGTACATCGGTACAAGTTTGGCCGAAAAAAAAACACATCCTTTGTACAGGACTGATAGAATCTTTAGAAAGCTTATGTCAATCCTTTTGAAAGTCGTTGGAGAAATATGAAACGCTTTCAAAGTGATTGCCACTTGTGTATACCCTCAGCATTAGATTCTCCATTTTTAATACAAGGACATTACACTCCTTATAACTGACAACCCGATCTAATATTACCAGATTCTACAAATGATAACTTGGGCTTACTTTCAAACCTGAATTTACAGATCATTGATGATTTGCAGAAAGTAATTTTAACTGCTCCTATTTATACGTAAAATGTTGTTTATATTCCCTAGACAAAACTTCATACAAATGTTGACATATAGGTACAAAACATCACAAAATATTTAAAGTGAAGTGTAGCAAAAGATTGCGTCAAGGTTGCTTGTTTTTATGCTAAACGGTACGTAGGAGGTCTCTGCTGCCCACGTTACCACTAAAGGGGACATGGTGACGTTGTAATAGGTGCTTTATTTGTTGATAGAGGCCTTTTAATTATTATTGATACGTAATACTGTATTTGACCCTGCGATGGGTAGGCGCTACGTTTTTTTATCGAGTTGGTCAAAGTGTTGTTGGGTTTTATTCTATGAGGACTTTCTTGTTTACTGTTGTTTAGAATCTCTGAACGATGAAACAGAAATAGTACTTACATTATGATACGTGTGACTTAACTAGTCCAAGACTCCGGGGCAGCGGGATTGTCCGAAAGGGTTACCGCTACCCCGGAACATATAGGGCTAAGGGTGGGTTTTAGTCAGTAAGTCTGACAATCCCTTCTGCTCCACCCAGAGCGGGAGGGGATATTAATTTGATGACTTCCCATCCTCAAAAAAAAAAAGTAGTCCAAGACTACTTAAGTCATAAGTACTTAACGTATACTATTTTATAGCTCGTGTGACCTATGCCCGCACTTAAGTCACGTTTTTTTGTTGAAAAATTGTCTACTTAAGTCACAGAAAAGCGTGACTTAATTGCGGGTTTAGGTCACACAGTGCTTTAAAGAATGTTTTAATGCCCAAAGAGCTCTTCCCTTTTTTTCTTTATATACTTGTTCAGTCAACAAAAGAGATAAGTATGCAGGATCGTCGGATATGGTTTAAGTTTAGTAAGAAACCGATGGATGTTAAAATTCAATTTCAGTCGATGAATTTTAATTTCATAAATGAGCTGTTTGTTTTCTATTCGAAAACATCCATCGGTTTCTGACTAAACTTCTTACTTATATCCGACGATCCTGCATGCTTATCTCTTTTGTTGACTGTACAAGAAAAGTATATATTTCCATTGGAATGCTAGAATGATGCTGACAATTAATAATAATAATAATATTCCACAACTATCACACAACGCCATCTAGTCCCAAGCTAAGCAGAGCTTGTGTTATGGGTACTAGACAACTGATAAACATACTTATATATTTCTAAATACATAAATATTATAGACTAGCTTCTGCCCGCGACTTCGTCCGCGTAAATTTTTTTTGTTTCCCCGACCCACCCCGTCGCAACGTGTCGCCGGCCTGCGCTATTACTTCGTTTTCGCTTGGCGAAAACTTCAGACTTTTTTTCTTTTTGCTCAACTCCTAAGGGTCCTAGCGTCAAGTTTAATATAATATAGCCTTCCTCAAGAACTGGGCTATCAAACGCAAAAATATTTTTATATATGCGACCAATACTTCCAGAGATTTAGAGCTTTCAAACCGTGTTTCAAACAAACTCTTCAGCTTTATTATTAGTATTATTTTAAAACTATGATATCTCCTAAGATATACATTGAAATCAAATGATGTCAGAGGCAATTTTGTTCAAAATTAAATACATGTGATGAATAACGTATTTATTTGGATAAGGATTAATACCATGTTTATAAAAACACCTTCGCAAATAATGCATTATTTTAGAACAAATTTGGTTAGCATAAAAGAGGTTATAGTGAGCTAACCTTAAAAGATAGACATATGCTGTCGCGGACTTTTTTTTAAAGCTTTTAAAGGGGAACAATTCTGTCATATATGATTTTTGCGAAACTTTAACCGTTTACGCAGCGCACGCAGCGGAAGCTCTCAATAGGAAAAAAATCCCCCGATTTTGAAACATTCTTCATTGGTGCTCCGCTCCTATTAGTTTCAGCCTGATGATATATAGCCTATAACCTTCCTCGATGAATGGGCTATCTAACACTGAAAGAGTTTTTCAAATCGGACCAGTAGTTCCTGAGATTAGCGCGTTCAAACAAACAAACAAACAAACAAACAAACTCTTCAGCTTTATAATATTAGTATAGATAAATTACACCCAGGCACAGAACAAATGATCGTGCTCATTACACAAACATTTGTCCTGGGTGGGAATCGAACCCACGACCTCCGGCATAGCAATCAGGGTCACTAACCACTAGACCAACCTATGATGCTCTTACTTTATAAGACAGCCAAAGAAATAAGGGGGTACTTTGGGTGCCAGAGTTCATCGAAAACACTCTTTCTTTTATTTGTAACGCTGCATAGTGTTTAGATAAGTGTTTTTGTACAACTGAAGGTAATATAGAATCTTTTTTTTTTTTTCTATCTTTCCTGGGTCCTTTAGACCCTTGGACTTAACTGATCGTTAACTTTGCTGTAGAGTGCAGGAATGTAAACTCTGTTCAAATCCTTGCTTCCAATTGATGTTTATTCCACTTAAACGACTATCAATTTTATATTACCATAAATAAAGTTGATTTCAGAATAACTGGTAGAAGATCATAAAAATGTTTAAAGTTGTAGTGCAAACTGTCCTAAAATCATTTTGCTTTTCTTTTGTCGCTGTAAGTGAAATAATTTGCTGCATCATGAATTTTCTTCGTGTGCGCTACTACAAGTCAAGCTACTCCTTTCATTGTTATTTTTACTCGGTGGTAGTGTGGCGGCATCTACAACGCCACATGCGAACTACGCATCACACTGACGTCACGCAAAGTCCTGCATCTCGCATGCAGAGTTTACCGCATTTTTTTTATTCTTCCCTTTTTCTATGAAGGATGAGTGAACTTTACACCCTGTTCCTATACTCCTATAGTAGCATAGCAATACTGAACACAAACCAGACCCAAAAAATTAAACCTACTGCACCAGGATTAAGTCAATTACCACCTCTAGCACACAAGATGCTATCATGTTTACAGCCCAATAATATAAATCTTACTTAATTGCATTACGCGTGGTAGTAGCGATTAATTCGTCATAAAAGTCATGGAGGCGCTCATTATGTGATTAAGTTTGCAATTTAATTAAAAATCTCATGTGCTGTAAAAGTGTAGTGTAGTGAATTTTTGTATCACGCCCCGTAAATACATAAAAATATTATTATCATCTGCCTAGCCTTTTCCCAACTATGTTGGGGTTTGCTTTGAGTATTTTACATGGAGCGACTGCTTATCTGGTCCTTCACAACCCAGGTACTGGGTAATACGATACCCCTTGATGAGACTGGTTGTCAGACTTTCGGGTTTCTGGCGACCCGTAACGACTGTTAGAGATACAAGAATTACAGCCAACGTTTTAACGTGCTATCTGAGGTACAGGTCTTGATATGTAAATATGGTTACCCATCCACGGACCGACCGCGGCAAGCGTAGCTTAACCTGAATTATCGACTCGTACGGCTGTTAAGCCCAATCACATAGCGATCAGCTTCTAATTATTCTATTGCAGGGCAGGGTTTTTTGTACAGAGAATTTCATGAAATGTGTAATTTCAAGAGATCCTGCAAGAAAATTTGCCCGTACAAAAGGGAAAAAAGGAATCCTATATCTGTTGACGTATTAATATTAACTACCTACCAGGAATTTGGAGAAAAGGAGAAATTCTAGTTTGGTACCAAAAATGGACAATGATACATTTGAAATCAAAGCATAATAGACAACAAATCAATAATAATCTATTTGACTAAATAACAATTTATAACACAAAAACTTATTCAATTTCTGTTCTAAAATATAGAAAGAAACTTAAGTGAAAAAAGACATTTCAAAAGTCAATCAAATGGTCGACAAACTCTTTTTTGCGTCAATTCATGATTCATGTAATTCTAAATATAGTTAAGTACCATATAAAGAAATTCTCCATCAATAACTAATCAGGGATAATTAAAACATCGAATGGTTTACGTTTTTGGGTGTCATAATTAAGGTGGTGTTAGGTTCAATAACATTGGTTTTTATGGCGTTTTCATATTAATTATTGTCATAAAAACTTGGAAACCGTAAATGACTAATTCTGGAAATGGTAATCTTATAAATCATTGTAAATATGTACAGACGCCAGCACATCAAGCTACCAGAAACTGTCAAATTTTGCCAATCAACTTTGAAACGTATGCTTTAGCGATAAAGTTGAAAATCTAATAAAGAAATTTGACAGATTGTAGTAGCTTGATGTGATGTCGTCTGTACATGCAGTTTTTAGTCGTTGTGGCTGGAGGCAGGCACTTATTTATTTATTACGATCTCCAATAAAATATATAACTACACAATAAATAACTCATAAGTAAAAGGCAATATCATTAAGTAGGTGTAAGTATTCCTTCATTTATAGGAGACAATAGCACGTACAGAGGCCAGCAGGTCAACCTACCCCAATCTGTCAAATTTCTTTGATAGATTTTATACTTTAGTACAGGGATGGGGAAACTTTTTCCTTCGCGTGCCAATATCATACTAACGAAATATATGGCGGGCCATTTGTTTCATTTTTGGCTATGTCAATTACTGAAATAAAAATATTGATATGTATTTTTGAAACACTATAATTTATTGTGCAATATTACGAAATAACTATTGGAATAAAAAAGAAATTGGAAATTGTAATTAAATTAAACTTTTAAGTTAGCTACGAAGTAGAAGGTTGAGGAGCGCTGGTCTTTGTGGGGACATGTGACATGTGGAACTGTTTTTGTTTTTGCATGATTTCATCATAAACCGGCTCCATTTATGATGCTGAACATTTGAACTGAACGCCCGCGCTCGCGAAACAATTGATTGTTCTATGCAAGCTGGCCATTGCCAATGAGAATTAAATTACTAACAATACGAAATATTCTCTTGATTTTTGTTTAATGGTCGCGGGCCGGATTTCAAGCCTTCGCGGGCCGGAGATGGCCCGCGGGCCGTAGTTTCCCCATCTCTGCTTTAGTACAAAGGAATAAGGTTCATATTCAATTGGGAAAATCTGACAGATTGGAGTAGCTTGATGTGCTGGCTTCTGTACAATAAAGTTAACAACTAAGCAAGCATAATCAGCCTATAATGTTCCCACTGCTGGGACAGGCCTCCTCTCTGTAAGAGGGAGTGGGCCTTAATCCACCACGCGGGCCCAGTGCGGTTTGGTAGATGTCACATGTCTTCGAATTTTCTGTTCTAGGACATGCCGGTTCCCTCACGATGTTTTCTTTCATCGTTTTGAACGCAGCGGTGATGAATAATTTACACTTCAAAGTTGAGCGCTTGTCTGGGTTCGAACTTACGACCCAGAACTCGTAAATTGCGGCCTTTATCACTGGGCCACCACTGCTCGTCCAGGCAATCACATGTTGTTTCCAAACTGTTTTTATAAACAACTTTTTTACAAAAAAAAACCACTACAGAAAAACACTACAAACTGAAAAATTATTTTAATTTCGGAAGTCGGTGTCGTTGGTGCCGCATTTTCGTTTTTGACACCGACTTCCGAAATTAAAGTTATTTTTCACTTTGTAGTGTTTTTTTTTAATCGGTTGTTTTTTTGTAAAAAAGTTTTTATGTTTCACTTTTTAGTTGTACCTACCCCACAGAAATTCTATTAACACCACTTGCTATTAAATATCAGTTAAAGCATCATCAATATAAACTAAGTGGAAAAGAATTGCTGGAAATGCAGTACATTTAAGTATATAAACTTCGTGCATAAGAATAATTACCTAATGTATCATATACTAAAACCTTCCTGAAAGTATGTAGATCATTTTAGTGAAAGAAACATCAAAATCGGTTCATTAGTTTTTGAGAAAATCGCGGACATAAAAATATACATACACATACATAGGGGTCGAATACAGAACCTCCTTTTTTAAAGTCAGTTAATCATGTACCAAATCATTAAAGTCATGATGAACGTGAATGAATATGATACAAGATTTCTTATACTTTTTTGATTGATCTAAGGGGTTTTTTTATGTGTAAAGATTTTACGTAACCCATCCATGCACTGTGACAGCTTAACCTCACAAATCATTTCAAAACTCAGATTAAAGATGAAGTATCGACGGGACCACACAGCAGTAAACAATTTACATAAACTTATATTCCGTAGCTCATCTAGTGAGGTTATTATTTTATAGCCATATCGTTGTGCAACACACCCACATGGCTCATCTTGCAGTTACAACATATTATTGACTATCGACGTTCACGTGTTTTTGTATCAAACGATAGTGGTATTACAACATTATGAAGGTGGCAGTGCCTAATGCTTTGTTTTGCTATTTCTTTTAGATTTTGGTGCTAATGTGACTATATTTATATAATAATGGTACCGATTCTGTTGTTGTGTTGTTGTTGTTGTTGATTGTGTTGTTGTTTATAGATCCCATATAATAGAAAACGAGCCTATTACCAACCAGATACAAATAGTGGCTCTGTGGGCTCCAACTAAGACATCGAACACTACACACGCTCAGCATTTGCATTTGTGACCACGAGATCAACGAAATAGTTAAAGTCAGCCGAATGTAACATTATCCGACTAGATAATAAGCATTAAGTCCGCCTTTGTACAGTTTTTACTTGTGCATAAAGTTTTAATAAATAAATAATAATAAATATTATAAAGAGGAAAGATTTGTATGTATGTTTGTAACAGATTGGCTCAAAAAGTACTGGACCGATTTTAAAAATTCTTTCACCATTTGAATACTACATTATCACTGATTAATGTAGGCTTTTTTAATTGCAAGAAAAAATAAAATGTTTAAAAAATAAATGTCCACCCGTGCGAAGCCGGGACAGGTCGATAGTAAATAAATCCTACTTCCTATTTCCTACTAATCCTACTTTCCTACTATTCCTACTAATATTATAAATGCGAAAGTTTGTGAGGATGGATGGATGGATGTTTGTTACTCTTTCATGCAAAAACTACTGAACGGATTTTGATGAAACTTTACAGTAATATTAGTTTATACATCAGAATATAGGATACTTTTTATCCCGATATTCCCACGGGATCGAAACTTACGCGGGTGAAACCGCGGGGCGCAGCTAGTAAGCTTATAATGTTCCCACTGCTGGGACACAGGCTTCCTCTGTGGTACAGAGAGTGGGCCGTAATCCACCACGCGGGCCCAGTGCGGGTTGGTAGATGTCACATGTCTCCAAAAGGAGGATTACGATTTTAGCAGGCTATGTTGTTATATACATATAAGCAGCTGCTCCCTCATTTGAGACCACTTATTGCCTCACCACACCCCTGTCCTTCTCAGCGAGCATCAAGTGAAGTGGAATGAGACGACAACGCTACACTGTGCGCGCGCGCAGTCAAGGCCACGCCCACTGGTCGCCGACGCATGGCGCGTCACTGCCGGAACTAGCTACTGACTGTTAGGGTAGGAACTGGTATGAAAGGTATTCGGTGTTGACTAATATTTCGGTTTGAATCTTAAATGATGAAAAACATCATTGTCATCAGTTGTGGAGGTCAGATTAAGCAAATCGAGGAAGATTGCGTCAGTTAGGTACTGTGGGATTTCTTGATAACTTATCGATTGATTTCCCCAGTCGCATACCTTATCAGCCTATAATGTTCCCGGGCTCAGAGCGGGTTGGTAGATGTCACAAGTCTTCCAATTTTTGGTTCTAGGACATACCGATTTCCTCACGATGTTTTCCTTCAACGTTTTTGCAAAGCAAGCAGCGGTGATAAAATTATTTACATCAAGTAAAGCGCTAGCTTGATTTCGAACCCACGATCTACAACTCGTAAGTCAGAGCCATTACTTCTAAGCCACCACTGCTCCCACAAAATCTCATTACCCACTTAATAAAACGGTTTCATAAATGATTTTGGTAAATTACAGCCCACTCCGTCTCGAAGACATTAGGGCCTGTGCCCCAACGATGAGAAAATTATCCGCTGATTATGAATGCGATTTTGTTCAATGTAACCGGTCAGTTCTTAAGAACAAACCTACTTTTACTAGATGAGTCAAGAGAGGTGATGTGTTGTCGCAACGCAGCGTTTACTTCGCGTCTCAGTTACTTAACCATTGCGTGTTGCTTACGAGCGACTCTTGCGCATAATTGTTAAAAGCCTGGGAATTCAATAAAAGGTTCAAACTACAGCTAACTGAGGTTAACTTTAGATAGTGTTATTGATAAATGGAAACAATATAATGGAGGGTTTTCGGGTCGTAAGACCAGATGCCTTTTGATGACCCAGGAAAAGAGGACACAGGAAGATGTGTGAAAACATTATCCTAACACTATCCTGCAATCATATCTCCATAGGAAACGACCAATTGGAACCGTGCACCTAGCTTCTGACGTTTCATAAGTGCCCTTGTAGGCTTATGTGAAATAAAATATTTTGATTTTGATTTTTTTGATTGAATCGATAACCGCCCAGGCAGACGCCCCACTACTGTGGGCGCTCACAAATAGTACCTGATCTGTTTTAGTTATTAACATTGGCTACGGTCTACGAATAATAAAAGTGAAGAAATGTAACTCAAGCTCAAAAATGGCACCACGCAAATGTTTACCGCGTTGGGCGTTGCCGAAAAGGCCACCGCGCGTGATTGGTTCTGACCAATCACGGCGCTTGCCGGAATACAACGCTTTACGCGAGCGCAGCTGATTGGCTTATTTGCATGTGTGTTCTTTCGTTCGAATACTCGAGGTATTTTGTCAGTGTGGTGAAGTTTGGAGCCAAATGTCTCGTTGATTTTGTTCATAGTTACGCTTCCTGACTTTTTATTATTCGTAGGTATCAATCAATCAACTCAGCCTATCGCAGTCCACTGCTGGACATAGGCCTCTCCCAGGCTGCGCCACAACACCCTGTCTGTCCCAGCCAGCTTTATAAGGTCATCGGTCCATCTAGTTGGGGGCGTACCACACTACGCTTGCCGACAAAATAAGATAATAAAAATAGTGTAAACAGTGAGACAAAAAAGATCCCAATATTTTTTTAATCTTTTGTTGTACAGTTCAGCATGAATTGATATAAAACTCAAAAGAAACGTTCGCTGATACTAAATTAGATTGCGACCAAATTATCTTACCGATCAAGTAGGTAGGTACTTGCTCTACTTCAAACGAGACTAATGCAACATTCGTTAAAGGCATTTATGTATACTTACGAAACGGTATGTTTTATTTATTCTGTTTGATTTATGACTGGGCTGATAAAAGTAGGTATTGAAAGGATGGAAAAGTTGATTTTATATCCTATATTCATAAACGTTGCTTAAAGTTAAGTAGTGATTAGTGACTGTTTAACCTCGGTTTTGACGTTTAAACCTCACTTAACTTTAATCATCCTACTAATCCTTTTAATATTATATGCGAAAGTTTGTGAGAATTAAAGGATGTTTGTAACTTTTTCACGCAAAAACTAATGAACGGATTTAAATTAAATTTAGCATATAATGTTTCACGCAAAAACTAATGCATACAAACAGTTTATAACCGGAATTACCACATAGGATACTTTTTATCCCGACATTCTCACGGGATCGAGACGTATGCGGGTAAAACTGCGATGCGCTAGTAATTTATAAAGAAATCCTAGAATTGTTATAACTACTCTCAATTGATGTATTTTATTATACAAAATGGTTCAGATTTAATTGATTTTAAACCGAACCTAGTTATTGGGTTGTAAAGTTCAGCAGCCTAATTGCGTAACACATTATCAACCTATATCTCCATCATTTTGAAGCATATTACTAATCCATTGCTTCATGTGTCCGAAAAATGCGTCTGCTCAACAACGTAAATAACGCAATGAATGTTGTTGAACTGTCAAAATGTAACGTATTGCTACTGATAGTGTATTACGCATAGCCTTCTATGCCTCTTAAAGCACGATAAGAACCGTCGGTCCCGGCTGATATTCGTAGATTTTTAACAGTCGTTACGGGCAGTCAGAAGCCCAAAAGTCTGACAAACAGTCTTACCAAGGGGTATCGTGTTACCCAGCAACTGGGTTGTGGAGGCCAGAGGGGTAATTCTCGTAATTTTAAGAATGTTCACAGTCTGATCTCAGTCTCAATCTGTCAAAAACATCTCTAATTTCCCTACATTTTTGACAAGCTTTTGACATTGATTTTCGCTGAGATGAGATTACGGGAGTTGACGCTCCATGTAAAATAGTGGTATTCAGCTGTAACCGGTTAGGCTAGAAGCCGAATGGAAAATAAAAAATCAGGCCCTGTCAGATAAGGCTGGATTAATATATGCTGAGAAACACTTGTATTGTGTTTGAAGAATTATCTAGTTGTCCTAATGAATCTAATCAAACAGATAAGAAATCACTCGCTTATAGTGTAACATATTCATTCAGTACATATTCAAGGCGACACGTTATGCAATACAGAACGAAATAGTTGCTGTTCTTTTTTTATAATTGATAATTTAGAGAAAAATCATAAGGAGAATTACAACAGAATTTAATCTAGCGTCCTAGATAGGTTACATGGCAACCTGTATTAAAGTTCGCCAGCCCAAGTTCTCATCGAAGGAGTACAGTCAATAGCAAAAGTAGATGAAGAAAATCAGAAATTCAATACTAACTAATGGACGGAGCTTGCATCAGAACTGTGTGGCGTCGAAGTGTCGTTATGTGATTGTAAATTACACCAAACATTTACTACTTCGACGCTATACAGTTCTGACGCGAACTCTGTCCGTTAATTAGTATTGAATTTCTGATTTTCATCATCTACTTTTGCTGTTGACTGTACAAAAACAAAAAAATAACAGCTGTTATAAATGACACCTGTTTTTTATGCATTTTAATATCCGGTCTCATTGCTTTTTGGGTTTATTTCTGTGAATATTTAGACAGAATAGAATAGAATACTCTTTATTATGTACACCATATAAATTACAGACATAAATATAGAAATTGGACAAAGGGTGACACAATGGGCGGTCTTATCGCTAAGAGCGATCTTTTAAAGACAACCTTTGGATGGACTAAAAAGGGATTTAGATCATTATTATCGTCGTAATTTCTAAGCTTGTATCCTGCTGAGTCAAAACCAAAAGAGATTTATGCAAAAAAGGCTCAGGATCAGCACTTTTTGAACGTCAGAATTAGATAGGACAGTCCCCCGAAACGCCCACTCTTCACCACTACCTATTGCTTTAACAGCAGTGCGTTGGGTTCGCATTTTCGTTATTTGCCACCGACTTCCGAAATTAAAGTTATTTTTCACTTAGTAGTGTCTTTTTTGGAAGTCGGTTGTTTTTAGTTCTGTATTTCTTGCAGATCAATCTTTGTACGAATTTAATTTTATGTACAATTCTTTCCGGTCTTAAAAAATAGTTAGTAGATTGAATTGCACTGTAGCACTTGAGGTGAGCAGCCAACAATTCGTGCTTACTCATTCGTATCGACGTCAATGATGTAAAACAAAACAAAGAAATCGATTCTTATAACCTTTACAAAACACTTTTAATGTTTACTTTGGCGTTAAAATAAAAGTTGGTCGTGTATAAATAGATGTATGAATCTAAAGTTCTAAACGAAGCAAAAGGATCGTAGCAGGGCGTTTTGTAGTGTCTGCTTACCCCCATGGAAAGAAGGCACAAGTTTATGTATGTAAGATAAAAGTTATACACCAGAATACCAATTTCCGTAATAAAAAAAACGTTCAAAATCTAGTCGCAATCTCATCTCAGCGAAAATCAACGTCAAAAATGTAGGGAAATCAGAAGTATTTTTGTAAGACTGAGATTAGTCTATGAACGTTCTTAAAATCACGAGACTAAAGGTATTGGGTTTAAGACGATAGCTGCTGAACCTCCTCGGATACCTTGGTTTATTAATGGTAAGTTAAGTACACATGCCTCTAAACAATTTTGGATTCCTCATGAAAAAGTGCATATCTCCAAACTGTGGGACATGTGCTAAGGTAAAAGACGTTGTGCATTTGTTGACGGAATGTGTCCGCTTTCAGACTGAGAGGGAAAAATTAATAAAAGATCTACAATTAATTAAAATAACTTAGGATTGTTTCATGAGATTCTGTCTATGCCATTTTCTGACGCTGCTAAAAATCTTTTTAGATTTGTTAGTCGTCGTTTTAAGTCTACTGACTGAGTGGATGTTTGGTATAAGAGGTTATTTAGATAGATTCTTTGTGTTATTGTTGTATTAAGGTACGATGGAACTGTCATTTATTTTATATAAGAGTCCGTAAATTAATAACGAGAAAAAAAATACGATTATTTAAAGGATTATTTAAGGATTATAGCAGGCGGCGTTCTTTAGTTTTTGCCTATCCCCATGGGAAGTTGTGAGTTTATGTATAAATGTAAAATAAAGGTTATAAACCTGCTTTATGCTGATGGAAATATAAAGAAACACGCGTCATGGGAGAGGACGATGTCCACCAGTAGACAGGGAAAGTCTTAGGTGGTTTATAATCTACTAGCTGTTGCCCGCGACTTCGTCTGCGATCCAAGATCTAAAGTACCTATGTCCTTGTCCGGATCATGGTCCTACCTATGAGTCAAATTTCATCTAAATCCCTTCAGCCATTTTGGCGTGAAAACGTAAAAAACAAACTGACTTTCGCATTTATAATATTAGTTAGGATACTATAATATTATAAAGAGGTACAATTTGTTTTTTTTTATATTTGAATATAGGGGTAATCTCCGGAACTACTCATACAATTAAAAAAATATTTTTCACTGGTGGAATGCTACATTATTCTTGAGTGCTTATCTCGTGTTAGCTTGGCTAATATCATGAATATTATCCGCGCTATCACAAGTTTTGTCTAGCAAGTTGGAAAGAAATACATTTTAGTACCTACAGAATTATTTTCATGCGCTGCCTAAACAGTTGCATATAACTGAAAACAATGTAATGGTAACCTGTTCCACCTCAAACGATTCTTCAAAAAAGTCCGCGGGCCGGCGATGCGATGTGATACGGTGGATTGAGGCCCGGAAATTTCACGTGAAAAAAGTCGCGGGCAGAAGCTAACATTAGATAATAATAACCTGCAAATGATCCCAGAGGAAGGCAAAGACCTCTTTCTTATACAAAGATAGACAGAGTAGGTATTGGTCATCACGCTTGCTCACGGCGCGTGGGCAATTTGAGAACGAGAAGCCTAGTCGATTAGATCGTCATCGATAAACTAAAGGTCTCTTAAATGTTAGCCAGGATGGATACAAAAAGCACTCAATCTTTTCTATGGATATCGAAATTAAGGCGTTTAAAACCTATAGTTAATAGTTAATAAACTTGTTAAATTCAAACAAAAGTACCTATAATAAATATAAATACATTAAGTGGTAATATTGCTTAATCTGACACCATAGGCTTATCTGCACAAAGCTTTGCATCGAAATTCGCAAGAGCATAAACAATTTTTTTTTTCTTTTACAACGTTGTAACCTAACCTTAGTCCTATTAGTGTAAGAATGTAACCCTTATACTGGTTATGAGAACCGGTTGCTCGTCGCCAACCTTCAACTACTTACAATGACCAGGGTTATTACATTTTAATAAGCATTTGCATTCAAAATGCATGAAATGTTCCTCGGCTTGAAGGACCACAAAATTATAACAGTTGGGTATAACTTGTCATTAAAATTTTGAATAGTCGGTTATACCGATGTCTGAAATCTATAAGTATTGATGTAAAGTTATTAAGTTTTTATAATATACAATTCATTGATTTGAATAAAAACTTAAGACAAAAAGACCAATCCGTCATGCCATATTCGGTTTGACCTTACGGGTAATCCGAAGGTTTTTTTGAGCCCACGATTATCAATGGCCAGATGTTTCGCAAAGTATCGATAATTCCTTACCTTTGAAACACTTTTATCCCACACAGTAACTTCGAGGTTGACACCTCATTAAAAAAAACAATAAAAAAAATCACACAGCACTTCTTTTGTGCATGGACACTACCACATTCCTACACATTAAAAAATAAGAAAAAAAAAACTCTTTCACATTATTCCAATTTTGAATTTAAAACACGCGTTCGATTTAAACAAAATACGTTAGAAGAATGTTAAATTTTCAATTTGAAAATGGAGATTCGTGTTCGTTTTTTAAAATGTTCGTTGGCTGTCGCATCGCGGCCGCGCGTTCTGCGTCGGGTGTTGCACTGGCAGGCTGCGCGGGCGCCGACCAAACGGCCTTTACCGAAAAGGTCTTATGATCCATGTAGGCGATTATCGACTTAATTGAGTAGATGTAAAAGGATTTTTAAGCTTCGTGTCTGAATGTAATAGGAAATATTGATAGCCAATAAAAATAAATAAAATTTTGTTTCGGGTGGTCATTAAGTATTTTATAAAGTTTGCTTGACTATATGCAATGGGAAACATGTTTCAAGTTTCAATTTACAATTACTATGTTCAGTTAAATAATTTAACTTAAGCTAAATTATTTAATTATACGAGTATACCTACAAAAAATTACTGAAATTACGTGTCTGAAAAACATTAAGCCAGTTGAAAATCTGTATACTAATAATAAAATAATAAAGCTGAGGAGTTTTTTTGTGTGTTTGTTTGAACGCGCTAATCTCTGGAATTACCCATCGGATTAGAAAAACCTATTTGCATTTGATAGCCCAATTCTTGAGGAACACTGTAGGCTATGACCATAAGGAGCCGAGCTAAAAGAAACAGGTCAGAAAGACCGCTAAACGAAAACGAAATGATAGCGCGGGCAAGCGCTGCGATGCGATGCGACGCGATGGGTCAGGGAACAAGAAATTTCACGCGAAAGAAGTCGCAGGCAAAAGTTAATATACAGGGTATCCCTGGAAGTATGGATCAAATCAAATAGGGGCATGGGCAAAGTCATTTCCAAACTTTTTGATCCTGAGAATGTTGGTGAATTTTTTTACGGTTGAAAAGTTATGACCAACTTTTGTTATTTTCAGTCACTTTGCATAGTGCTCAAAGAACAAAATCATTTTAAAAAAAACTACCAGGAACTGTCTTTTTCTTTGAGCACTATGCGAAACGATTGAAAAAAATTGGACATAACTTTTGAACCGTAAAATAATTCTCTATCATTCTCAGGACCAAAAAGTTTGGAAATGACCTTGCCCATGCCCTATTCGATTTGATCCATACTTCCAGGGACACCCTGTATAAGTAGATAAAAACTTAAATCAAAGTCATGCTACTTAATAAAAACTCGAATATCCAACACGTAAACATGTTTATTATATATTTTAATAGTCAGTATATAAAACGTCTGAGTATATAAAATAATATACATATTTACATTCAAGTCTCACGACGCGGAGGTGTTAAGACCATTTCAAGTCCCTTCAATATGTAGATTATATTACCTCAGTACCATAATGAATTCTGCGAGCTATTTTGAGACAGGTCGACGACGTGGCATGTGTATTTATGTTTACAGTTTTGCTTAGTATCTATTTCGCGTTTTTCCGATAAGTTTCGAACTCAAACGGTGCTCTCCCCCTTTTTATAAACGTGAGACGTTTAAACGTCAAAAATTTATGGTTAAACAGTGGTTAATTATTACTTAACTTTAAGCGAAGTATATATAAATAAACCTCTTTTTTTGTGGATGGGAAATCATCAAATGACTCTTCCCGCTCAGGTTGGAGCAGAAGGGAGTGTTAGACTCTTACTGACTAAATCCCACCCGTGTTCCTTCCTTAGCCCTTTATGTTCCGGGGCAGCGGTAACCCTTTCGGACAATCCCGCTGCCCAAATAAACCCCTTGACATTAGCTTTTCATGCGATGATAAATCTTTTGTCTCTAAAGGCGCTGCCTCACCGGTAGCATTCAATTCGCTTGTAATGTAAGAATCCAAGATTCTACTGTAAGAGGTAGTTGCTAGGGCTTTGCAAAATGACTGCGCAGGCTGACAACTTCTAGGTAGTGTACAGAGATAATAAAAACCGGCCAAGTGCGTGTCGGATCACGCACAATGAAGAGTTCCGTAGTTGGCATGAATTTATCCCAAGAACAAACTTAACATTGTAGTTGAAAATCATGTTCTCCCATACACTGCAACTGAATTGATATGTATATCTATGCCAAATTATAGCTTTCTAGTACTAGAGTCTCTGAGCTAAGCTGTGGACAGACGGACGCACGGACGGACAGATGGATATGGCGAAACTATAAGGGTTCCTTGTTGACTACGGAACCCTAAAAACCAGCAGGATTGGTTAATACATATAATTAAATAGTTACATTACAGGCGAATGCTCATACAAAAACTGTGAAAAAATTCAAAACTATTCCTCGGATAAAATTATCTTATATAGATTATTCAAGATCATTTCGTTTGTACAGGTGGTGATTACAGCATGATCTTCTAAGTCATTATAACGGTTACACAGTCTGATTATATGAGATTGTAGCCACCGGAACTTCGTACGTGCCAGGACTACCGGTTCTTATACAAGTTTAAAATTAGCTCATGATTCAGAAATATTCATTTTTTAACGTATACGTGACTAAAATGATGTCGGTCTGATGATACGCTTGAACACAAAAAAAGTAAGTAATAAAAAAAAAAAAGAAATCGACTTCAAAAAGAAAATTTCGAAACGCGGTGTCTTGGGATCTGTATTTTAATTTTAGTTTTTTGCTACCGACTTCTGAAATTAAAGTTATCTCACAATTTTGAGTTAATTTTGGTTTTGAGATGTTTTCCCTTTGACACCACCACCCTCGTATCAATAAGCCAGGCCGTCACACTTACAAGTATTAGTCCATATCTTGAAAGCTACTGAGTCCATTTTGATGAAACTTGCACTGTTCCCTAAGTTGAAGTAAACGTAAGTAAGTCAATAAAAAAAATGGTCACAATCCGATTAATAGTTGCGGAGAAATGCGTGGACATACATACATCTAAAAAAAATTGTATATTTGTTTGGAAGCCCTAATATGTAGATTGTACATAAATGTGAATATATTGCAATTCCAATAATATTACATACATTATGTGTCGAATTGATAATCCTCTTTTTTTGAAGTCGGTAAAAAGGGGTGAACCAAAAGTTTTGTTGAAAGGACTTGGTTGACTGATGCTAGTAATGGATTCTATGGAAGTAGGGACTAATTCCCCACAAACCTTTCATACCGACAGCTCCTTCCCCGAGAAAATTATTCTGATAAATCGAATAAGATTTACACCGAATTAGATGTATCGCATTCAAACTTGTACTTTCCTGATAAGACCATTTCTGACAACAATCTACATGATTTTATCATTATTTGACTAAGATATACCGTCTGAACTTTAAAAAAGACTATAACTTCCGAGTTTGTTTCTGCCTTTCTTCTCAGAATAGTCAGATAGGAAACGCAGACCTCATCTAGTTTTTTTTTTTTCAATAATATGATTTGTAAAAGTATTATTATTATACTATTTATAGAATAAATAATTTTATTCCATTTCGTTTATATAATCTGATTGATGAATCAAACCTTAACTCTAATAACTAAATCAAACAGCCAAACATTTTATAACAATTTTAATTATATAGTCAAGAATGGAAGAGGTTTTTAAAAACATTTATTAAAATTCTTATATGATGGTACTTTAGGTATATTTCTTTCAGGCAACTCTAATAACTTATGGCTCTATTCAGACTTTGAACATGTTATTTCAATATATTTAATTATGTATGGCAGCTCTATCAAACAACATTTCAATTCAATTCCCCTTTTCTGTCCCCACCACAATAAAAACACATGTCATTTCATTGATCCCTTTTTTACCTGTGCCGGGGTCGCAACAGATGATAGATACTATGCACCTGTCGCTTAAGCACAAGGTACACTGACGTAACGCTAGTAGTGTTAGGCCTGTAATTAAGAGCCTATACTACCTCAGCTAAAATTTACTCTTTATCTCGCTCGCACGATACTGCTCGCGGACTGAGTGAGAGCGAGACAGAGTGCGGTGCCGGGCGGCAGGCAGCGCCAATAGTTTTGGTATTTGCTTTTTACGGTGAAAATAATAGTAATATAGAAAAAATTAAAAAAACATAAGATCTGCTTATAGTTTTTTCAGTTAATAGGTATGCAAAAAGTTTGTAAATGACCTTGCCCACGCCCCTATTCGATTTGATCCATACTTCCAGGGACACCCTGTATAAATAAATAATTGATTAATGTAGGTACTTTCTGAGCTCACTTCAGCCTTTACTGACATCGGTGAAGGAAAAAATCGTGAGGAAACCTGGACTTACAGTTAATATAAGTCTGAAATCGCCAAACCGTCTTGAGTAAGCGTGGCGATTAATGCTTGTGCTTTCTCTGAATGATTAGAGGCTTTTGCTCTGCAGTGGGACAATAATGAGCTTGTAGCAGGGATCTCATCAACTATATGGCAGTGTTGGGTTAAGATTACTAACACATTTGAGTCCATTCATCATCAGTTTACAGAAGCCCACTGCTAGACATAGGCAATTGCACACCATTTAGCTTGATTCTAAGTAATTCTCATCCAACAGCTACCAGCCATCCTGCGAAGATCGTCACTCCACCTAGCCTGAAGGCGTCCCACCTTACGTTTGCCGATTCGCGGTCTCCACTCAAGAACACGTCTACCCCAACAGTCATCGGTTCTACGATTAATACGGCCGACTCGTTGCCACTTCAGCTTGTTTATTCTGTGAGCTTTTTTTGTGGATGGGAATTCATCAAATGATGAATTCATCCCGCTCAGGATGGAGCAGAAGGGAGTGTCCGACTCTTAAGGGAGTGTCAGACTCTTACTGACTAAAACCCACCCGTGTTCCTTCCTTAGCCCTTTATGTTCCGGGGCAGCGGTAACCCTTTCGGACAATCCCGCTGCTATTCTGTGAGCTGTGTCGACAACTTTGGTTCTCAAGCATAGCTAGTTCCTTTTTTTTTGTTAATTTATTTTAGTCGCATTGTTATTTGTATCATATTATAATAGGCTGGTAATACACTGACGTAATGTTAATCGATCAATAGTCAAGCATTCACTTGGTGATTGCTTGAGTAAGGTGTATGATGTCATTTTAACTTGGTAATGTTGGTAATTACATTAGTCGATTGTGTTAAATACAACTTCTTAGTCATGAGTGAATACGCAGTTTGGAAAAGAGAAAGGATTTTGCTATTGTATTGGTTAGTGATAGATGTAAAACTGATAAATAAAATAAACCTATAAAAAGTCGTGCAGAAAGAAACAAAAACAAGAAAAGGATGCGAAGTAAATACAAACAGTACCTTAAAAAGAAAATTAAATCCGACAAAATCATGAAGACAATGATATATTCATTGTCTTCATGATTTTGTCGGATTTAATAGTCTCCCCGACCGATTTCGGTCACGGTGGCCAATCTCAACGGAGATTATACAGGTACGCAGGAGATATTATAGTGCACAAGTGTACGCGCAGACACCCCTCACTCCCATACCCTCACTCTCATAGTCATATGGGACGGCAACCCGACACGACCGGAGAGAAATCAAGCGCAAGACAAACGGCTTATCGTGCTTTCCGAGGCACGGGGGTATCACACCACCAACTTCCAAACTCCGGGCTGTTACCAAGAAATTCCTAATGGAAAAACTCAATAACACTTTGTCCGACCCGGGAATCGAACCCAGGACCCCATGCTCAGCAGTCGCGCTTGCGACCACGAGACCAACGGGGCAGTCTATAAATAATCTATATACATATAATAAAATCGTAGGAAAGTCAAAACTGTACATTGAATATTTTTTAAAAAGAATACTAGGGGCGTGATCTACAATCGATATCGAAGCCAAAAATATAGTTTTTAGAATTTTTGTCTGTTTGTCTGTTTGTCTGTCCGGGATAAACTCAGAAAGTACTGCATGGATTTACATCAAATTTTGCATGAATATTACTAAGAGGTCAGGTCAACATATAGGCTACATATTATCACGCTATCACCTACGGGAGAGGAGCTGTGAATCTTTATTTTTCTTACGCATTCTGTGACAGCGTGTAATCTAACGACGCATATTTAAATGTTGTTTTTGAGTAAACCATGCTATTATCTAGCTTTACACTATAAAAACTACGCCATTTAAGTAACTTGGGCAGAGAAATTTAGTTTAATGAATGTTAGTAGTATAAAGACAATTTTAAAACAGCGCCATCTATGAGATTTCATAAAAATCAAATCTAGTTACATGTTAACATTTTTTGGAAATTAATAATTTAAATTTGATCATGTTGGCGAGGTAAGTAGTTAGTTATTCTTAAAATTCATAGATGGTTATGTGCATTTTCTTCATAAAAGTTGTATCGTATAGTTCGTTTTGACAAATTCAAGTTCCAACAAAACCCTCAAAATCTTGAGCAGAGTTGAGGAAGAAAATTAAAAAAAAATGCGGTGTTAAGTATTACAAAAAAGTTATGTTCATTGATGATGATCATTTCATTTCATGACACCCTCGCGAGGGCTAGCGTCAGTGACAGTCCCAGCCGCATGCGTCATCTATTTGCCGTCATCTTGGTGTTTTGTGGAGTCGCGAACCCGGTAGCTTTGTGGGAGAAGTATCGCCATCATCTGTCTGAAGATTTTCTACGAGCTTTGAGGCGTGCTGCTGGAGACGAAGTCGAAGTAACTGATGAGCGCGTGCTGAACACCTGTCTCAGTTCACTTCAAGATGTGGTCATTTCTATCGGCGGCAATCCACTGATCGAATATGGGTTACCAGCTCCCCAATCATCACCGTATCAAGATCGTGGAAATCAGGAGTATAACGCTGAGACAAATTACGATCCGGGCGAAATGACCATGTCGCTTTGTTCTCTTCAGAGCAAAAACTTTATGACACCGTCCTTGAAAGCGTTGGGCAAAACCAGGGTAAAATGTTTTTCTTGGATGCTCCTGGTGGAACAGGAAAAACATTTTTACCACTGGCATACTTGCAGGGGTCAGGAGGCAAGGCAAAATTGCTATTGCTGTAGCGTCGTCGAGAATCCCTACCACACTGCTTCCGAGTGGCAAGACAGCACATGCCATGTTTAAAATTCCCATCGATTTAGAGAGCGCCCAAACGCCTGTTTGTGGTGTGTCACGTAACAGCGATAAGGGACACGTGCTCAAGGATTGCTCTCTGATCGTATGGGATGAGTGTACGATGGCCAATAGGAAGGCAGTTGAGGCCATGGACAGAATCCTGCAGGACATCCGCAGGAACGAACATTTGATGGGTGGTGTCACAGTTCTGTTCAGTGGTGATTTTCGGCAAATGCTTCCCGTGGTGACGCGGGGCTCGAGGGCTGACGAGGTGAATGCTTCGTTGAAACGATCTTCGTTGTGGTCACGAGTTCGTACGCTGCGCTTGACCATTAATATGAGTGCTCGGCTCGGCGGCAATGCACGTGCTCAAGAATTCTCCGATGTCATTCTAAGTCTTGGAGAAGGCACTCTACCAGAAGAGATAGTTGGACAGGTGGTGCTTCCAGAGTCTCTCGGTAGAGTGGTATCCAGCTTAGAAGAACTAATTCGCTGTGTGTACGGGGACATCAGTCGTATACCGCATTTGACCATTTTGATGCCCAAAAATGATCAGGCTGCAGCAATTAACGAATGCATTCTCTCGGAAATTGAGGGGAATAAAGTGGTCTACACCTCGATAAACACTGTTGTCGAGCAAGATGACGCCACACATTATCCCGTGGAATTTCTGAGTTCCCTGTCAGCAAGTGGACTTCCAGCGCATACCATCAAGCTGAAGGTCGGTGTTCCGATTATGCTTCTTCGGAACCTCCTCCGAAGCTGTGTTAACCGCCTTAAAGTCATCTCGCTCCACAGACACACCATTGAGGCGGAAATTCTTACAGGTAGTGGCGTCAGCGAGGTAGTATTTATACCACGCGTTCCCCTCATACCTCATAATTTCCCATTCCAGTTCAAGCGTGTACAGTTCCCCGTGAGTGTTTGCTTCGCGATGACCATCAATAAGTCGCAGGGGCAGATACTGAGGGCAGCGGGTGTCGACCTCAGGACGAGTTGCTTCTCACAAGGGCATCTGTACGTCGCTTGCTCCCGCGTGCTCTTTACATTTTGGCTCCTGGCAGTATAACTACCAACGTAGTTTATAGAGAAGTGTTGTAAGGTATATATTTTTACTCTTTTGTGTCCTGCAATCTATTCCTGCATTATTTTCTCTATTTCCTTCAGTCACATCTTATGACTGAACTCAGCAGGATTCCCATATAACTCTCTTCACTTGCTTCGCTTGCAAAAAAAACTTATATTTTAATGCTATTTTAAAAGTTGTGTACTTATAATGCTATAGCGACACTGTCATCTTAGGTATTTTTGGTGCTATAAAGCCTTCACGCAGACGACGTCGCGGGCAGCAGCTAGTAAAAAATAAAATATATATAATAAAATATATAAGAACATTAAAACTTAACACTAATAATAAAGCTGATGAGTTTGTTTGTTTGAACGCGCTAATCTCTCAAACTACCATTCGGATTAATAATTTTTTTTTGCACTTCATATCCCAATTCTTGAGGAAGGTATTAGGCTATTTAAGATCACGCTACGGATCCTTAAGAACCGAGGACAACAATGTAAAAGCGTGAGCGGACGATGTCGCATACAGCAGCTAGTATTATAACGTATCTCAAAACAAACTTAAAACCAATTTCCCCTTTTGTAATAATATACCGTATGAATCATGAGAAGACAAACCACTTCGATCCTAAAGTAAACGTTTTCATCATTCACTCGAAGGTTCTTGCTAAAGTGCAGACCGTTCGTAAAAACACATAAATACATAATATAAACCCGGTATAAACGAAAGGACACTTAAAATCCATCCGCGCATCGGCAAGATTTTGCAAAGCATAAACTCTTTTTTTTTTCATCTTACAGAACGAGTTTTGTTTCAAGATACAAAAGGTTTCATGTACCATAGTTTGGCTAAAGAAAATCAACCTTAAGCTGTTACAAACTCAATGAAATTTGTTTTTCAATTACAATTTTGGAACTGTCGAAAATTTTGACAGTTTAAAAATTAAGAATCATTCCAATAAGGTTCAGAATCCACTGACTTAACAGATTCTTCTTACCTTTCACAACTGATTCAGAAAGATTCAATATGTAATAAAATTAATGCGATTCGCAAGTTCGCAGAGGCGTATCTTTATATGGATTTTGTTCGTCTTTTTATCGCCATCTCGAGAACAAATGTGTTGCTTTTATCCAACGGATTCTTAAAATTGATATAAGCAATTTTATATTCATGTAGTCTTGGGTAAGTTACTAGCACTTTTCCGTGTCTCGGGAGGCACACTGTCATTCGTAAATATTTTGCAGTCATTACGGGTCACAAGAAGCCCAAAATTTGGGAAATTATTCTTAAAAATAGTCGCCAAGAAACATTAGTAACTGGGTTGAGGTCAGATAGGCAGTCACTCCTTGTAAAATACTGGTTCCGATTAGGCTGGAAACTGTCCCCAACACAGATGGGAAATGAAATGGGTGATGATAAATGACCAGAAATACCTCCAATGGCGATACTTTAAAGTACGTCGGTCGTACCCTGGACAGCCAGCCCCGGTACGCCTTGCTGGCTGGATTATTTAAAAAACAAAGCCGGGTTAGTAACACCATCTATAACTCAAGAACGGCTGGACCGATTTTTATGATCTTTAATTTGTTGGATTGGTCTTCGCCTCGAATAGCAGAATAACTATGAAAACATGGAAAAAAACAAGAAAAAAATAACAATGAAGATAATTAATTTTCACATACATTCGTTCTTATTGATTCTGAGGCGGTGTGAAGTTCTCCGGGTCAGCTAGTGTATAATAATTTATGCTATTTTTATTAAGCTATTTATAGACCGGCTTGAGCTGTTTTTACAGTCGCATAAGCTATTTATTATGTACAATTTGTCACGAAACGTGAAAAGAAAGACAATGTATTTCATTGTATTTCTGCTAATCACCAATCTGATAACTTAGCATAGTGATTCTCTTATTAACCACAATGACCATTTTTGTGTCGGCATTTTTGTGATCCATAGGAAACACCATCCATAGGAAAGAAAAAAAATAGGTTTTTATATACGTTAGTGTAGAAACGTAACATACACGAGAAATATATGTATTTTTCAAGTAAATATTTATAGAATATATTACTTTTATGTCTACTGACATCAGAGTCATAACTAATAAACATAATATTGAATATTAAAACAGCATCAGTACTGGTTTAGTTATTTCTGAGATTGCGACATACACACACACATATCCACATTGTTTTTCCTTTGAAAAGTTTAATTTATGCGGTTCGAAGAATATTGATGTGCAAACTTGATTCTCAAGGCATTTGACATTTTCTGTGTCTGTTTTTTATTTAATAACAAAATTTATAGAGAAGGGAAGGGGAGATGGAAGGGGCAGATGATGAGTTTAATATCACCATCCTCAAAAGCTCTTTTAAATGCTGTCAGTCAAAATTTGTGAGAATTTAATCTATGACCTTACTCCCAACCACCAAAATTACAACCATTACACAACATTAAACAGCCTTAGTCTTGCCGTTAATAACTGTGATGAATTAATGATTGCAAAAACACCTCTCATGTGTCTAGAGACAGGTGGTTAGCCTTCAATAATTTTATTAAACCATCATCAACAAATCTAGTAATTGGTTATAACTACTTTTTCTTTTACAACTGAAAGTACATTTTGATTGGAACTTCATTTGCTTACAATTTCGACCTCTATGTGGCTGCACATAGGAGTTAAGTTTTATTAAAAAAAAGTAGCTCCTGCCCGCGACTTCGTCCACTTGAAATTTTGCCCCCCGACCCATCGCGTCGCATCGCATCGCCCACCCATGCTTTTATTTCGTCTGCGCTCAGCCATCGTCTGACTTCTTTTCTCTTTGCTCGGCTCATAAGGGTCGTAGCGTGATGTTAAATCTATATAATAATATTAAAATCTCATCATCAACTGCCTAGCTTTTTCTCAACCATGTTGGAGTCGGCTTCCAGTCAAACCAGATGCAGCTGAATACTAATATTTTACATAGAGCGATTGCCTTTCTGACCTCCACAACCCAGTTACTGAGCAATACAATACCCCTTGGTAAGATTGGTTGTCAGACTTTTAGGCTTCTGACCACCCGTAACGACTGTCAAGGATCCACGAATGACAGCCGGGACCAACGGCTTAACGTGCACTCTGAGGACCGGGCGCTTTTGGTATGTAAAGATGGTCACCCATCTATGGACCAATCGCGGCAAGCGTAGTTTAACCTAATCGATCGATCCGTGCGGCTGTTAATTACTTAGCCACAAGTCCCAAAAAGCGGAGAAAAATTCATAATTTTGAATTGTACCAACAAAAGACATCAACGCGCATACATTGAAAAAGTGCTTTGAGTAAAAGATTTATTATATTTATCTTTTACTTTTTATATGTTTGTCTAATAAAAGATTACGTTTTTAAACAAAGTTTGTTTGTACATTTGTCATCTCTAATCTCTTAAACTAATAGACTGGCGTTAGACAAACCTTGGATGTAGTTTTTTTTTAAGTTTAAATAATAATAATTATTATTATAATGTTGATTTAATACTTTTTAATAAATTCATATAATTATATCCATATTATTATTGAAATTTTAAAAAAGTATTATAAACTGATTTATGTTTTTTTTTTGTATGTAACTCGTTTATACCATAAAAGAGTTAAGTTAGATTATAAAAAATATGCATTTAAATATATTACACTCAAATTAAATAAGCTACCACCAACACTTGAACGCAATTTAACAGCTTTTGTACATTTTCCCGAAATTACCAACACTTGAACGCTGTTCGAAAATACAATAACGCAAAGAACCCAGTGTCACCTCTACCCACCCATTTCATGGTTTTCTGGCGTGAACACAACGCTCATGGTGCCATCTATACAGCGTTTAAAACTGCGGTGATTTTTTATGACTGTAAATGATTCTCGCTCCATTTGGGTACATTTCAGTTGCATGAAGCCTTCAAAGTACATGATCGAAGTAATAGATGGCGCTGTATTACGAATAGAATATGCGCCTGAGCAGCAGTTAAGACTGTGCCGACCCTACAGTGGCACCCTCATCGTTTGTTTGGTTATTTCATACAATTTAGAATGAAAATGCAGAAAATAAGCACGTTAAATTGTGCTTCACAAGATTATACGTTAATATTATTATAAAAGGTAGTTTTATATTGTTTAGTTTCATTATGATCCTTAAAACGGATAAAAGTGGCCACTATATTCCGTTTTAAGGATTATGATAAAACTAAACAATATAAAACTACCGCTTCTAATAATATTAACGTATAATCTTGTGAAGCACAACTTAACGTGCTTGTTTTCTGCATTTTCATTCTAAATTGTATGAAATAACCAAACAAACGATGAGGGCGCCACTGTAGGGTCGGCACAGTCTTAAGTAAGTTCAAGTTTTCAAAATAACAAGTTGTCTTTCAAGACAAAACAAGGTTTTTCTTTAGACACAGTTTACACAATCGAGCCAGTTATTAAAATAAGAACCTAAAAGTAATTGAATAACAGTTATTTTTTTCAAAACTGGTAACTTCGCCGAGTAATAAGTTGCCGCTTTTGTATTAAGAACTTTAACTTCGTCGGAATAAAGTTTTAAATACAAAGACTGGGTCGAAAGTTTAGGCTCGGGCTAAAACAGGGATGATGACTAAAATTTGAGTGTTCAAACAAATAATGTTATTTCAAAGAAGTCATTGTATAAAATGAGACAGTCGGAAAAAAATCATATTAAAAGATTTTCGAAGGGACAATGGCCCTGATTCTGGTGTTCACAAACTAAACTAAATTTAAGTTCAGTGAATCTTTTCTTTCTATTTCATTATGAAAAGGACAGAATATAAATATTAATTTAGTCCTGTCAAATTAGTCAGCGCTTACTAAAAAATTGGCTACTAAAAATACGTCAATTTACGTAAATTGACGTATTTTTAGTAACCATTTTTTAATCTCGTCTTACTTGTCTATGGATTATCTAATTTGACAGGACTAAACTAATCATTTGTCTTCTGTCCTTTCTGTAATGAAATAGAAAAAAAAGATGCACTGAACTAAAATTTAGTTTAGTTTGTGAGCAACAGAATCAGGGCCAATGTGTGGCGCTACTTCATACAAGTTACATATTCGTGACGTCACTTCTGTGATAATGCGGGACCCACTGGGTCGTAATCGTATTGTAAGTTTGGCCCACTGATCCTCTGACATACGGCAGATGTGTCCAGCCCAATTCCATTTAACCGTGGCAGCTTTCCGAGTGATACCAGAAGGCCAATACTCGTAATTTAAAACGTTCAAAATCTAGTCGCAGTCTCATCTCGGCGACAAGCAAATGTCAAAAACTTGTCAAAATGTCGGGAAATTAGAAGTATTTTTTGACATATTGAGACTGAGATCAGAGGGGCGATTCTCGTAATTTTTAAAAACGTTCAGTATGATCTTAGTCTCAATCTGTCAAAAATACTGGCCTACAGACTGTGAACGTTCTTAAAATTACGAGAATTGCCCCTTAGTTATTTTAGTGACTGAACGGATTGTTGTATTCTTAACCCGGTCCCTATTTGCAAACAAATATTTCTCATTAGAGATTAATATAAAATAAAATGTCGTCATTCCTATTAGATCTTGTTTTGCAACAAGACGGATTGAGTCTAGATTGCTAATCGAGTTTTAAATAGAATTTGCATTAAATAAACTTAAAATTCTATTTTGGTAATGTTGTAGGTGGCCATGTTGTAAATGATATCTTTTTAATTGTCTGATTAATATCAATTCGACATTTATGCACCAATGTAACTGTGAAATGTGGGACGGTCTAGTTTTTTTAATTCTATAGAAAGATTATGTTTCGGATAAGTCTTTGAGTCTTGTGTCAGGTATTATATAACTTCACTGACTGCCTCATAGGTCTAGTGACCGTCGCAAACGCTGCTGAGCAATGAGGTACTATGTAGGTTCGATACACAGTGCAATTGCGTAACACATTGGCCTCGATTCTGTTGTTCACAAACTAAATTAAATTTAAGTTCAGTGCATCTTTTTCTTTCTATTTAATGAAATAGAAAGAAAAAGATGCACTGAACTTAAATTTAATGATGAAAAGTACAGAAGATAAATATTAGTTTCGTCCTGTCAAATTAGATAATCCAATAAGTTTAGACGTGATTATAAAATTGGCTCCTAAAATACATCAATTTACGTCAGGCGCTGACTAATTTGACAGGACCAAACTAATATTTATCTTCTTCTTCTGTCCTTTTCATAATGAAATAGAAAGAAAAAGAAGCACTGAACTTAAATTTAATTTAGTTTGTGAACAACAGAATCGGGGCCAAGATCAATCGGAATCGGATTCATTTTAACAGTTCAACAACATTCATTGCGTTATTTACGTGTTGAGCAGACAATTTTTTCGAACTTATAAAGCAATGTATTAGCAATTTGCTTCAAAATGATTCAGATTCCGGTTGATAGTGTGTTACGCAATTTGGGTGCTGGTCGGGCAAAGTGTTATTGGGTTTTTTATCCGAAATTTCTCAGTAACAGTCTGGAATTATCCTCGGTTGATGACAATAGGCTCACTCCTTATTACATGAGGCTTAAACATTATTAGCTCAACTGTAACTAATGACACTTAATTGAATTTCTATTGTTATAAAATCAAATTTTGATTTTTCAACAGTTGAGCGGACTGGCGTAATGTGGGCGTTGTGCTTTGTCAAATAACTTCGTAATAATAACTCTTTATTGAAAAGAACGAAAAGTGAGTGTTGTAGTTAAAAAGGATTAATCTGATCATAATTTTAGGCCTTTATTAATTAGCTATCTAAATTCTAAACAACAGGCAGATTGAGGGGGTTATGGGGCAGTTTTTTTAATCATTTATGTTTTACATCTATAAAAGAAAACCTAAATTAAGGTAAGTATGCTAACGGATAACTAAAAAAAAGAAAAAAACAGCAGAAATACAAAAAAAATATTTTATTAACATACAAAAAAACATTAAATAAAAAAAGACAATAAGTCTAACAATAAATAGATTTACTCTCTAATCACGTAATTCTTATAATTATTAAGATTATGGACCACATAGTCCTTTGGAATCCTAATTTAGGACTTTACGAGTATTTTGTTACTGTTACCCTTGAAGGGTAAAGTTACCCATAAATATTCACGTTGGGGTAATTATGATATATCACATTATGATTATGATATTACCCTGATATTTTATAAATAATGTTTCTTCCGATGAACCAATATAATAAAATTGGTACGATTTGTGCAAAATATACCTTTTTTTAATTTATTGTATCGACGAGTGATATCAGCATTTTGATGAAATAATTATGGTATTATTTTCGTCACGATTATAAAATTGCTGAATGCATGAATGAAGTAATTAATGAATAATATCGAATATCGTGATGATCATAGATGGTGACATAAAATGTCATAAAATATGACATAAAATGTGGTGGACAGAAATTTGACAATGATGCAATTTGAATGAATTATGAAATGTTTTAATAATTGATTTTTTAACAACTATGTTCCCGCGCAAGACGTCTATATTTCCATGATTTAGTATTAATGAATTCCTTTTATTGATGAATTATCTAAGTCAAATATTATGAAAAGATAATTCATCTATGATGGCATGTAATTTAATGTGATATGAGTGAGATGAGGTAACATTTCTAAAATGTTTCATGTGACAACAATTCCGACAAATGACAATGATTATTAAGAGTTATGATAATGGTTGACAAATGATTGAGCGTGGTTGCAGATGTCATGATGTGATGTAAATGACAAATGACATTCGTTGTATGAAATGAAAAAGAAACGTAACAAACTTTTAATTGTTATAGATTGCATGATCGATTAATTGAATGAATAAATGATTCAATGAATGGTCGTTGATTTGATGATTCAATGAATGAGGCGAAAGGTAGCTGGGATAGAGTGGATGCGGAAGGCGGAGGAGTGTTGTGGTGCAGCCTGGGAGAGACTTATGTCCAGCAGTGCACTGCGATAGGCTGAGTTGGTTAATTAAATGAATGAGACATGATTCTTGAAATAAGCATATTTTCATTAACAAGTGAATGGGTTTTAAATTAGTTATTAAGGTTTGATACTGAATGATTTTAATGCACGGATTTTTTAATGAATGTTGGAATTATTCGTATGATATTATGGATTTTTATTGTACCTGAGTGATTTTAATTATGTAATGTATGATCATATGATTCCTAAATACCCATGTTTGCAAACTAATAAATGATTTGATTTGATTTGATGATTCCATGAACACAAAATTTCTTTAAGTTGACCTTGACCTTTTTGGTACATGATTATTATTTTATTTATTAAGTTTCTTTCCATTTACAAGTCAAAAATATTCATATTTGTAGACTCCGAGTTTTTTTAAATTTTAATTATTAATTTCTATAATCTAAGGCTTGGACCAGTTTGTCAATCCAGATAGATGTTCACGTCTGCCTTCGCCCTTCTAGCTTCTTTATGAATGATTTATTGTGAATTAATGATTAAGCCAATTAATACATTATTGAAATATTAGGTAATTGGTTAGGTTAGTAGCACTCAACTGTTGAATTAATAATTCAAAGATTAGTTGAAAAACTAATCTTATTCAATTTTTCATCAATGTTTTTTTTTTTCTGTTTTGAGGTATAAATAATATTAATATAAACTGCAAACAGAGATTTTCGTCTGCAGCCAATACCCCATGACGCCAGGCGGGTAATTCGGCCTTCTCAGCTTCATAGTGAATGGATATGAATGATTGATTGGGAATAGATGACCGAATGAATGAATGAGTAAATTGCTAATGAATTATTCATTGATTGATGCCACTGACGGGTGACTGACCTCTACTTATACCACTGGACTGGCGGCTGTCAAAGTGCTTTTGTACCTGTTTGATAATCGCCATTTTGGCGCTGACGGACGTAGCGAGTGTCTGTGGTACTAAAACTAAGTGATGTCGAAACTTGTACTTGTTGTATTTAAATATAGTTATCATTCTTGATAACTTTTGTATAATGCATTTATCAAGAATAACATTAAATTCGAACCAAATTAATTCAAAATGCTAAATTACTTTACGGTAAACAGACACTTCTCTCGCAGCCATTTGCAATATACGTCAAAATTAGTTCTCTGGACACTCGCTAGTGGCGCTTCAAAAAGACACAAAAAAATTGCTGTCAAACGCTTGGAACAGCCTGTCCAGTGGTAATAATAGAGGTCAGTGATTGATGCAGTGAATGTTGGAATGAACGATTGATCTCAGGACAATATTGAATGAACAGATCTTCTATGATTGACTGAAAAACGTTTCTGGTTACACTCAAAATCTTAGAAATTATTTTATTAATCGACTTTTCTCTCTTCATGTAGATTGTAAATACTTTTTACAATACGTTACGTCTTTCTTTTCAAGGCACACATATTTTTGTAGACTCCGAGTATTTTTTAAATTATTTTATAAATATTCTAAGGGTGCAAGCCAGTGCACAAACTTCTGTGTGTAATTATAAATTCCAGACAGATGTTCCCGTTCGCAGCCCCATGACACCAGGCCTATGAAAGTGTTTGGCCCTTCGAGTTTCATTGCGAATGAATGATTCACTGAGTGAATTTTTGATTAAATGAATGATTGAACAAATAATGGACCTGAATGATTTTTTGACTATATGGAGATTTAATGAATGAATGATTAAATGCCATATGAGGCTTTTTGTGTAGGTAATTCTTAATTTTTTGATCCTAGTCAATCCTATTTACAATTTTTTAAAATTATGTATCTCTTCAAGGCACTAATTTTTGTAGACTCTGAGTATTTTTTCTTACATTATTGTTTTAAATATTTAAGGGTTGACGAGTTTGTCAATCCAGGGCACAAACTTCTGTATGTTGGTATAGACGCCAGGTAGATGTTCTCGTCCGCAGCCGATACCCCATGACACGAGGCCTATGAGGGTGCTTCGCCCTTCCAGCTTCATCGTGAGGGGACCTCCGCTGTCGCCCTGGCAAGAGTCACGACCGCCCTGGAAATGAGAGAATGAAATTATAAAGAACAGGAATTGCAGACAAGAGTAACATTCAAGTAGGGATTCCCAGTCATATGTAATTAACCGGACAAGTTCAGAAATATTGCTCTCCTCGATTTATTTATTGGAAAAACTTAATAATGTCGCCGATTGTGTTGTTCACAAACTAAACTAAATTTGAGTTCAGTGCATCTTTTTCTTTCTATTTCATTACGAAAAGGACAGAAGATGAATATTAGTTTAGTCCTGTCAAATTAGATAATCCATAGACAAGTTTAGACGTGATTAAAAAATTGGCTACTAAAAATACGTCAATTTACGTCAGGCGCTAAGTAGTTTGTAATTTTTCTGTCCTTTTCTTAATGAAATAGAGAGAAAAAGATGCACTGAACTTAAATTTAGTTTAGTTTGTGAACAACAGAATCGGCGCCATTGTCAGACCAAAACTGTTGAAAGTAGCGGGCTAGAATATTAACCAAATATTTGTAAATAAAATGACACCGTGATCCGTCTTTTGTTTTGTGGTGCCAAAAATTTTGAATACCAGATTATAAACCAAGTCATACCAAGTCAAGTAGGTAAGTAAAGTGAAGTAATTGAATCTCACGTTCAATGTAGGTAAAATAAGCTGGTTTCACATCTGAAGTACCTACTAGGGTGATAATGGTTGGACAGCCTTAGCAGTTAGCAAAAATGATATTACCTCTTTATATCCCGCACATAAGAACACATCGTGTATGGTTTCCCGTCGTCCCGCCGCCCTAAACCATCGCTGACAACGCTCGTTGGGAATCACTTCTACGTCTACTTCCTGAAATTACAAGAAAAAAAACTTCAGTTCCATAAGTCATAATGCCAAGATTTTTAAACAAGCGCCTCGAATTATAGCACTGTTATATTTTTTGCTGAACCACACAGAGCCACCGAGCAATAGATCAATCTAAAGTGTCAGTTTTTTAAAAAAGTTCGTGTAGGTACAATACGAGTAACGAACCATGTTATTCACAACGTCATGTGTAAAAATCATGCCAACTCCACGAAAGCGTACACAAATGGGCTCAAAATTTAACCTTGAGGAACGCCTGATATTTTATTCTCTCAGTCTAGATAGAGCGACCATCTTCGCAAAGTAGCTGGTTATAGAACGATGAGAAAGGCCAAGGATAGAGATCAGATACGTGCGATTGGAAAGGCCTAGCTATATCCAGCAAGCAGTGTACTGCTATAGACTGATGATATCGAAAGCCGGATATTTGTCCAAAAATATTCAATTCTATATTAGCTATTTTCACACAGTTAGTGCCGTTATAAAGTAAAAAGAATTACCTGTAACACAGAAGGCACAGAGCTCTGTCCGTGTCTCGTCCGTCCCCAACCAGCAACGGTCGCCATCTTGCCTGCTAGCTTCATCTGTTTCTGTGGTAGACACACCTGGAAATAAGCGGGTATTTAATTTTAGTTTAATTTTGTTGAAACTATGGATCAATGTTTTTTCTTTGTAGAACCAACTTTTTGTCGAAACAACAAGTTGAGATGATGTCTTCTGTAATAAGTTATGTCATATCTTAACCTTACATATAATATCCTCATGGTTTCATCCTACCTCCACATGCACACAACCCTAGGTACTCAACAGAAGACCCGATTAGTCTTAAAAGAAGGTAATTTGGACCTTGCTTGTAATCTTTTCAATGGAAATGGTGGTGTCAATGTAGCGGAAGGCTGAGCATGGGTAGACCTCCTAAAGGTAGAACTACGACTTACTGAAGATCACGGGAATCCACTAGTTGCGGAAAGCGCAAGGCCGGTCGTTGTGGCAATGCTTGGGAGCAGTCTATATCCAGCAGTGCTTATCTTTCAACTGGACAATGATGCTGGACCTTACAATAGTCATTGGTACTTGGTCCGACGCCTTAATAACGATTGCGGGAATCTGATGGATGCGGACAGCGCAATTCCGGCCGTTGTGGCGATGTTCAAGGGAGGCCTATGTCCTGCAGTGCACGTCTTTTGGCTAAACGATAGTCTATTATACTTCCTCTTGTGTTACCTCTCCAATTACTAAAGGTTGGCCATCAACTCCGAATACTTGTCCTTGTCTTTTGTGAGATGGAACAGTTCAGTAACACTAGTGAATCCGTTCCTTTTGCGAACTTTATAATCTATTGGTAATAATAATAATAATAAATAATAATTTATATGTATATATAATGAAATAAAGGAATAATAATAATAATAGCCTTTTATTCCTAAACATAGGGTTACAAGAGGTCCCTAAGTTCGGTGTGCCTTTTGGCATAGGCCTCCTCCAATTCCTTCCAGTGGATCCTGTCCCTTGCTATTCTCAGCCAGAATGGTCCCGCTGTCTGTTTCAAATCATCTTCCCATCTCCTGACTTGAGGATCTTGAATCTATTGGTACTTACTGGTAAAATATGCTGCTTGAACACAACTCCCCTGTCCAGCTGCACTAAAGCCACGTCGTTCCTGAAGTCGGCTGGCTCGTACGACGGGTGGACCTCCTTCCGTTGTACCGCGTACTCCTCGTGGGAGTATCTCTCGCCGGAGTCTCGGACATCCCATTCTCCGAGACGGACTCGGAGTTGGTTATTCGGTGTGCTGGAAGATGAAAAGAAGAATTCTAGAATGACCAAACAGAAAGTGTAGTTAATGATGTAACTAATATTTTTGTAACAACAAAATTTTAAATTGTCCATGGAATTTCTTGCCCGTTCTTATCCATAGGTACCTACTAGGTACGCTTTGGAATTGGCAACTAGCTTCATATTTTTGACTGACCGACTCCTTGACAGTTGAAAAGTGCCTGTAAATGGTTTAATTGAAATAAATGCATTGAATTAGAGTGTTTTAAGCGGAACCTTACTGCCACCATTTTGTTCGTTGGAGTCTTCGAGGTCCTGTCCCGTGCTTAACAATTATATCATCATCTGCATAGCCTTTTCCCAACTATGTTGGGGTCCGCTTTCAGTCTAACCGGATGCAGCTGAATACCAGTATTTTACATGGAGCGATTGCCTATCTGACCTCCACAACTGTTACTGGGTAATACGATACTCCTTGGTAAGACTGGTTATCAAACTTTCGGGCTTCTGACTACCCGCAAGGACAATTATAATAATAAATAATGTTGCCTATGAATATTACAATATAATAGGTATAGCGCATATTCTGACCAGTGTCGTAACGGTATTTCCAAATATTTTTTTAATTGAAATTGATTCTTGGGAACATATAAGCTAGCCATCCATCCATACAGCTTTCGCTAAGTCATCAATTAGTTTACACACGACCACCATCAATCACAAATTGCGTTAAAAACCATGATGATTCAGCAGTCAATGAAATATATTTCAAAACAGTCTTAAATTTAGAACGGATGTAGATAATTAGCCAGTCATGTTAGAACGTAGGTTATGTAAGATGAATGATGGATGGATGGAAGCCTTGATTTTTTTCAAGTGATTTAAAGATGACTTATTGCCCAAGAAGTTCATTATATAAGTGTACTGTTATTCAGCTTCCTCCGGTTTGGATGGAAGCCGACCCCAACACAGTTGGGAAAAGGCTAGGCAGATGATGATGAGGTATACATGCACAACTTCACCAATAAAACAACGCCATCAGCATATTTAAGCTGCGTCCATGAGCTGACAGTGTCAATATACGATAATAATAGCGATACTGACAGCTCATCGCAGTTTAGAGGTGCTGATCGCGTCCAATTTCATTGGTGAAATCCACCCTAAAGAAACCCAATGCGTTGTTTGTTCATGATGATGTACTATTTATTTATTTAAACTAATTTATAAGGGCGGACTTGATACCATAGGCATTTTCTACTAGTACCCTTGATAACGCAGAGACAAAAAATATGGATTAACTTCAATTTTTGTATTATACAATGTGTAACATAAATAACGCAAGACTCATACACCCCAATTACAGTAAGTTAAAATCATAATACAATGACCAAAACCAATTTTTTTAAAGCTTGCTATATTTATAAAGATAATCGTGTTGACACTAGCATTACTTTATGCATTTAAAATTGAGTCTTATTGCCTTGAAATAAGATTTAATTTTATTTGGCTCAATCGGCGGTTAGTACGAAATTTTTTTCGAAAAAAAAATACCAATATTAAAAGTTACTGAAATCGATTCAGTAGTAAATTATGGACAAACTACTTTCAGGACTTCCATTTATTCTGTTACACCTTATATAGGGTGACTGGTAATTAGTGACCGATACCTAAACACGTGATTGTACTCATGATAACAAACAACTTTTACTATTTTACTATCGGACCAAACCTGAATTCGCGAAAAAAAATCTGCTGTTCAGTACCTACATTTTGACCAGAGGGGCAATTCTCGTAATTTTTAAGAACTTTCACAGTCTGATCTCAGTCTCAATCTGTCAAAAATACTTAAAATTTCCCTACATTTTGACAAGTTTTTGACATTTGTTTGTCGCCGAGATGAGACTGCGACTAGATTTTGAACGTTTTAAATTAGCAGAATTGGCCTACAGTTAGGCGAACATAAATGACTGAACAGCAGATTTTTTTTTCACAATTTCAAGTTTGGTCCCATAGAAAAAGTTGTTTGTTATCATGAGTACAAAAACGTGTTTAAGTATCGGTCACTAATTATCAGTCACCGTATATAGGCTTTAAGAATATCAGTAACACTGATAACACTATTGACATAAGCACAATCAGACTAGAAGGTGGGACAAAGGCCTCCTCTCAGTAAGAGGGTCTGGGCCATAATCTACCACTTGGGCCCACCGCGTGGTATTAGGAATGAGAAATCTACACTGTACAGAATTTATCCATCCATTTTAAGGCCTGTATCTTGATAGAGCAAGGGCCAATATTACATTTGTAATTTCGTGTGTTCAATGTATATACACATGTGCGTGACGTATACCGGCTCCCGGGAAAACCGGGCACCGTCAGGCCGATTGTAGCCGAGTTCTCGACTGTCTCGACCAAAAACGAGCTGCTGGCAGCAGTCCGCGACTACAATAGAAAGCACCCAAATGATGGCCGCCTCAATACACAAGTCATTGGCTTGGCCGGCGAACCCCGACCAATCTACATATCGGAGCACCTTCCTGCCAGCTCGAAAAAGCTCTTCTTAGCTGCCAAGGAATTCGCGAAACTTAAAGGATATGTTTTTTGTTGGACTACAAACGGAAGCATATTCCTGAGAAAAATCGCGGGTGCCAAGCCAATACTCGTTAAATCGGAACAAACCCTTCATGAGCTACAACAACAACCAGGAACCCAATGACTGCACTTCTTAGCAATGTACCTATTACTCTTGCAAATTTCCTTATTCTTACACACCCTAATTAACGTCACATTAACAACAACAAAAAAAACTTCTAAGTTGTATAAACTGTGTAACATTGTACTTAATCATTTTTATGTAACTAAATTAAACAGCAAATATGCCTCAGATTGTTATGTAACCACAACATACCACCTCACACCCTATAACTGGACTAAACATTCTATAACAATTAAGACACATCCGAATCTAGCACTGCTTTACACACACACATTTTCAAGATCATTCTTCTTCAGCAAGACATTTCGACTGCACTACTTTATAATTTTATATTGTTTCGTAATGCCAAATAGCTATCTTTTTATAATTCGCTTTCTCTTGTTAAGAGCTCATAATGAAAACATGCATTTTCCTGGACTTATTCCCGTATACTGTTCTGAGCTTATCCATTAAAGTATTTTAATATCAAAATTCAATAATCTAATAGAAATAGCTAATGACCTCGATGAACTAGCTGTAGCAACTTCATCCTGTGGTAATGTTGATTCCTTTTCTCAAGAAAATCCATATCAAACTTCATTCAAAATTGTTTGTCAGAATATAAGAAGTATTAGTTGTAATTTGCCCAGTTTTATGACATTACTAGAAAGATCGCAAACAAAATGGGACCTTGTCGTACTAACAGAATGTTGGCTTCCCCGCACTCATTCCATTCTCCAGCTACAGGACTACGATTACCTCAGTACACTTAATAATTTGACACAGAATGAAGGAGTGGTGGTCTACTTCAAGTCATCATTACGATTAAAATCTGAGGAGCCTTTACTTATGGACGCCAACTGCCTCATGTTAGAAATTAACGAAAATACCATTGTTCTTGCAATATACAGACCGGCTGGTTTTAAAAATATAGCTAGATTTATTGAGTCACTTAATACACTTTTAAGTAAATGTTCAGCTTATTCTAACATCATACTTATAGGAGATATTAATGTCGACATTACACCTCATAATACTGACCCTAACTCGTCTTCGTACTTAAACTTATTAGCTTCCCATGGTATGTAACCAGCACATACACTCCCTACACATGGTCTAACATGTCTAGACCATGTTATGCTTAAGTCGAAGCTACCAGCTTATTGTTACATAGCGGAAGGTTCTGTAACTGATCATGATTGTATATTTTTTGCAATTGAGCTAATTTCTCGAAACCGAAAGCCTTGTTCGAAACTAATTAAAACAATAAACTATAGCACCTTGGACAATGACATGAGCTTAATCGACCTTTCCTCAATATTTAGCTACAGTGATGTTAACACAGCTACTAATTATTTTATTTACACCTTGAATCAAGCAATTAAAAATAATACTTCTACGATAAAGACCTCAAATAAGAATTTTATTATTAAACCCTGGATTACAAAGGGTTTGTTAAAATGTATGAGGAACCGTGACAATATGCATCAAAAACTTAAAGAACTTAAAAAAAAAAGAGCAACATAACGAAACGCTAGAAATAACATACAAAAGATATCGGAATTTTTGCAACGATCTTTTAAAAAAAATAAGAGCAGAATATGAGAGATCCGAAATCAGTAAAGCTGCCGCTATTAGCAACAAAAAGCTCTGGGAAGCCATAAAGACCGTCACAAATACAAAAAAATACAAGGACGTCCCTACTGAACTAATAACTAAAAGCAATCCTCATGACGACTTGAATAATATAAATTCATTTTTCACAAGCATGGGTAAAAATCTTGCTGAAAAAATACTACCTTGCAATAATCGATTCCCTGAGATACACACTAAAAAATCAGTCGCACAGTCCTTTGTTTTACTTCCCACCGATATAGCTGAGGTTGAACAAATCATTCAAGGTCTTAAAAACAACTGTGCGGTTGGTCGCGACAACATCCCTGCTATGTTCCTAAAGCGTTATAGAGAGATTGTACTTCCGCCTTTGACTTATATCTGTAATCTTGCCTTTTCAACTGGCGCATTCCCAAACACTCTGAAACTTGCTGAAATTCACCCAATACATAAAGCAGGAGACAGGGGCTGTGTCAATAACTTTAGACCTATTTCCATTTTGCCAACGGTATCCAAGATTCTGGAAAGGTTAATTAACAAACGATTAACCAAATACCTCGAGTCAAACAAACTGTTATCACCTTCTCAGTTTGGTTTCCGGTCCGGGAAGTCCACCAGTGATGCCGTCCAAGACAGTGGCGTGCACAGAGATTTCAGACAGGGTATGCACAAAAAAAAACTTACCAGTTACAGCTTGTTGTACAAGTCAACAAGCTGAAACTGATAAGTTTTTTACCCTACCTATACCGCAGGCGCCATTATTAGTTTTGCATGATGTTTGTTTGAGACCACCATGAATATCTAAATAAGTGATTGATGGTACCTAACATAACAGGTCACATAAATTATATCAAAAGTAGCCTTTAAAAAGGTCTGGAGATGTTAATTTTGTTTTCTTTGCGCAAATTAATTAAAATTTAATATACAGTGGACCCCCGGTAGTCCGACAAACATTTTGCAGGGCAGTGTCGAACTATCGAATTTGTCGGATTATAGAGTACTGCCTAAGACCCCCTATAGTCCGATTTTTTTTTACAAAAGAGTACCTTATAATTTACCGATTCAATGATAAGATTCTTTATGTAAATGATGTCGGATTATAGTGGGTGCCGGATTAGACAGGGGCCGGATTACCGGGGGTCCAATCGACGCGCCTATCTGACTAAAGAACTAATCACACTTATTCAGCTTTGTTCAGCGTTTGTCCATAGAAAACAACGATTTTGTATGAAGTCCGTTCAGCTTTCCGCGGCTGAACGGACGCGTACCTATGCATCTCATACAAAATCGTTGTTTTCTATGGACAAACGCTGAACATAGCTGAATAAGTGTGATTAGTCCCTTAAAGTTCTTTTTCGACTGTAATCAAGATAAACCTTTGAGTCTGTTTTGGCCCCGTGTGTTTCGTAAATATGTATGAATTCAAGTACCTACTCTTTGATAAATTCTTTTTAGTCTAGAAAATTATCGTTCGTGCGCTGACTGGAATCGTAACTATTAATTTTCCTAATTTGTAAACTTCAGAAAATATGGAAGTCAAATTGTTTGAATACTTATAAATTTTGAATGCGATCGATTATGTATAATTATCCATTTTTTACAATAAACTTACTAAATAATTACTTGACAGGCAATCACTTGCGCCAAGAAAAACAATAAATGGAGAAAAAACTTTGCAATTTTAGATACTTACGAAACGCTTACGAACTAATACAAAATACAAACTATTATATTACTCGGGTCATTTGGTCAATCCGACTAAAAAAGTCGACCCTCTGCAAACAACAATTAAGCGGTGCTTAACTGCTTATACGGGTTCTCAATTTGGCCGGCTTGCAATGTAAGCTATGCTTCTAAAACTCCAACACGCGCGCACATTTTCACGCACACACTCACACTTTTACTGTGTACTACACGAGATGCGTTGAATGAAGAATAAGCAAGGCGTAGTATTGCTTTTGCTCACGCGAGCGCTGCCTGCGCGCTGCACGGCGGCGGGTGCATGCCGATCCAACGAGTTAGTTCCAAAAAATGTAATAGATGGCGCGTTAGCTAAATTACCATGATTTTTAGAAAATTAGTTATCTAACATTTAGAGGGGCTTGTATGTATGGGACTACAGGGTATGCAGAGCTTATTTGCATGTATGGAGTGCACGCCACTGGTCCAAGAACTGGTGAACTTTGTTTCCACGAATCTTGATGGTAAACAAAAGGTGCTGGCGATTTTTTTGGACTTAACAAAAGCTTTTGACACAGTCGTTGCTCCGCTCCTCCTCGAGAAGCTGGAGGGGTTTGGAGTGAGAGGCACGCAACTTAAATTATTTTCTGATTACCTCGTAAGGGTCGGTGATCTGTGCAGTGATGACCTTGACATCACGTATGGGGTACCACAGGGCAGCATCCTTGGCCCCACATTATTTTTAGCGTATATCAACGACCTTTGTAACCTCAAATTGCATGGTGGCAGGATCATTACCTTTGCGGATGACACGGCTCTGCTTTTTCACGCGGACTCATGGGAAGAAGTCTTTACAAATGCTCAGCTCGGTTTTGACATGGTTGCAGAGTGGTTAAAAAATAAAAAACTCACTCTTAACGTAGCTAAATCTATGTATATTCCCTTTACCATGAAAAATCACGCGATTCCATCTTATACAAATCTTTCAATAACATCACACACTTGCTCTTTCCTGCAAGGCAATCGTTGCTCATGTCCTATTCTCAAAAAAACGGCTGTTATCAAATATTTGGGTATTCTGATTGACGATCGTCTTAGTTTTCAGCCACACATAGACGCACTTACAGCAAGAACCCGGAAATTGATATATGTTTTCAAGAATCTACGCCATGTGGCGGAAACTAAGACCATTGACACCGTATACTATGCATTGGTTCAGTCAATCCTATCATATTGCATAACGGCATGGGGCGGAGCCCCAAAGACATCTTTGCTGAGGCTGGAGAGAGCTCAGAGAGCTGTTCTTAAAGTTGGTCGTAAACTTCCCTTTCTGTTCCCAACGAAAGAACTTTACCAGCAGTGCAAAGTACTGACAGTTCGCCAATTATTCATTTTAGGCACTATCATTCGTAGGCATACTCAACTTCCTTATAATCCTGTTGAAATCCTGAACAAGAGACGCAAACACACAGTCTGTAAATCTAGGTCCTTCAAAACCAGCTTCAGCCGTAGATTCTTTTGTTTCCTAGGAGATTACCTTTACAACAAAGTCAATAAAGCCATTTCCATCTACTCCTTATCTTTATTTCATTGTAAAAATATAGTCAAAAATTGGCTTCAATCTCATGATTATGAAGCCACTGAGAGACTCTTGGAAGTCATCTCATAAAAAGCAGCTTGACATGTCCTAAAGTGGTATACTATATTAAGACAAGTTTTGAATATCACATACACATTCACTACGCACCCACACCCATGCACCCGCACCCACACACCCACACTCACACACCCACACCAACACCCACACCCACACACCCTACTTTTCTGTTTAGTTAATTAATTGTTTGATTTTTACTTTCCATTTTTTACATTAGTTTTGTTTTTTCTTTTTATCTTTCATCCCATTAACATTAGCATCTGTTAATAGACGTCTGTATCAGTGTGACTTGTCCGTGTAGTTTGGAGGCCTGGAGACCTGTGACACAGGTATTCCTACTACAGGCTCCAGTCTCCACAACATCAATGTATTTATGTATACACAATTATGTATTGTACCTGCTAACTTTTCATTATGTGGTGGAGAAAATAAACGTTTTTATTATTATTATTATTATTATTTCGGGAGTGTTCTTTTTCTCAGCTCTTAGGCTGGTTTTAGCTACATTTACGGGCCAAAGCCAAGTAAATGCAGCGTGTGGTGTGTATTTAAGATGAGGGTGCGTTTTCTTCCTCTAACTGCATGAACTTCCTAACTATTCTGCAGGTGTTTAAGATGGCAGCTTTTTGTAGGTTAATATAGACGGATTCTTCTAAATCTATTATTTTCAGGCTATGGAGGAGATGGTTGGGGATAACGCCTGTCGTGGAGAGAACTATAGGGATAACGAATACTTTTTCTTGTCTCCAGATTCTTGTGATTTCCTCTTTAAGGTCAGCATATTTACTTATTTTTTCAGCGATTGTTTTTTGTAGGTTATGGGTATTAGGAACTGCAATGTCTATGAGGTAAGTCACTTTTCTAATTTTATCCTGTAGGGTTATGTCTGGTCTATTATAGTGGATAGTCCTATCTGTAAGTATGGCGCGATCGTAGTACATTTTGTGTGTATCATTTTCTAGGATAGTTTGTGGTGTGTACTTATAGTAAGGAGTGTTAGGGTTTTGTATGAGACTGTGTTTCAGTGCTAGTTTTTGATGAATTATGTTTGCAACCTGGTTGTGTCTGTGAGTGTAGTCTGTCTGTGTGAGGGTTGTGCATGCTCCAGTTATGTGTTGTATGGTTTCTGATTGAATGTGGCATCTGCGGCATTTATCGTTTGTAGTGGTAGGGTCTTTAATGATAAATTTCCTGTAGTTTTTGGTGTTTATGATTTGATCCTGTATAGCTATGATGAAGCCTTCTGTTTCAGGGAACAGGTTTCCTATTTTAAGCCACTTATTAGATGCTACTATGTTAATATGGGATTGTTCCAAATCATGAGGATGTCTACCGTGAAGGACTTTCTTCTTCCAGTTTTCAATTTTTTGGTTCTGTGGGTCAGGGTTATTTTTGTCTTGTATATTTTGTTCATTTAAGTTAAGTGGGGTGTAGTTAAAATCATTTAGAGAAATAGCTTTGTGTATGTCACTTGTGCGAGATTTTGAAAAGAAGAATGTTTTTAGCCTAGTGATTTGTTTTTGCCAAAGGTCATTGATGTCAATTAGGCCTCTCCCTCCATTCTGTCTTTTGATGGTAAGTCGTTCGATCGCAGATTTAGGATGCAGGTTATTGTGTTTTGAGAGTACTGTGCGCGTGGTTCTCTCTAACTGTTCGATGTCGGTTTTTGACCACTTTATTACTCCGAATGAGTAGGTCAATATTGGTATAGCAAAAGTATTTAAGGCTTTAATTAGATGCTTTCCTGATAGTTGTGTTTTGCAAACTGCGTTAAGTCTCCTACGATATTCCGAATTTAGTGTATGTTTAATTGATGTGTGGTCGAGTCCCTTCAGTTGTTTGTATCCTAAATATTTGTATAAATCTGTTGGTTCCATTGCTGTAATTGTGTCGGTGTCGTTAACTGTATAGCTACCAGGTTTGATTTTACCTCTTATGATATGTAATGTCTTACACTTATCCAACCCAAATTTCATATTTATATCTTGGCTAAATTCTGTCGTGACTTCTATAAGCTTTTTCATTTCTTTTTCGGTTTTTGAATATAACTTAATGTCGTCCATATAAATGAGGTGAGAGATAACTGTTTCTTGAGTGTTATGTTTAAGGTTGTACCCGGCCTGACATTGGCGCAACAATTGAGACAAGGGGTTAAGGGCGAGGCAAAACCACAGAGGGCTCAGGGAATCTCCCTGATATATACCCTTCCTAATGGATATCTGTCGTGTTATAAGCGAAGTGTGGCGGTTATTTAGCTGTAGTGTCGTTTTCCAGTGTGGCATTATGATACGCAGAAAATCTATTATTTTAGAATTAATTTTGTAAATCTCTAAAATTTTTATCAACCAAGAGTGTGGTATACTGTCGAAAGCTTTTTGGTAATCTATATATGTGCAATGAAGGTTTCTATTTTTTGTGGTGACATGTTTGTGAATAGTAGAGTCTATAATTAACTGTTCTTTACATCCCATGTGGCCCCGTCTGCAACCCTTTTGTTCTTCAGCTATTATATTGTGATGTTCGATGTGTGAGTTGATTTTAGTTGTGATTGCTGACGTTAATATTTTGTAAATAGTAGGTAGGCATGTAATTGGTCTGTATTGAGAAGGTTGTTTTGTGTATGTAGTTTTAGGCAGCATGTATGTTATTCCCGTTGCAATGAATTCGGGTATGTTCTGTTGTCCTAGTATAATAGCTGTCAAATTTTTTGCTATAGTCTTGTGCAGTGTCGTTAGTTTTTTGTACCAAAAATTTTGTATTTTGTCTATACCCGGTGACTTCCAATTATGTAACCTAGCTGTTATATTTGTAATATCAGTCTCTGTTATCTCTTTAAATTCCATCTCATCTATCGATCTCCATTTTGTTTCTTCTTCTGTAATCCAGGTTGCTTTATCATTGTGTTGCACTTGTTCTTCCCATATACTGGACCAGAATGTTTCTAGGTGCTCTTTTGATGGTGCATCTGTGTTGTTTTCTATTGTTGTGTCAGTGTGTGTTTTCTGTATGTTTCTGTAAAATACTTTTTCATTCATTGCGAATGTTGCATTATCATTTTTGCGTTGTTGAGCTTTCATGTATCTCCTAAGCCTATGTACTTTAAGAGCTAGTTTCTGTTTTAGTGTATCTAAAAACTCCTCAGGTTTTCTATTATTACTTTCGTGTCTAGTGTGATTAGAATAATTTTTAAATATTGTTTCAACTCTTTTAACTACTTTATTTGATCTGATACCGTTGATGTAGTGTGTTAGCCTACCACAGTCCGCTCTTAATTTTTCAATGTCTTTTTCTAGTCTCTGTTGCCATGCTGGTTTGACAATACGACTTGTTCTTGTGGTTTGTGTTTGGTCCGTGATTTTGAAATTGAGTTCTTCAGATATAACTACCGCAGTGCAATATATAAGTAAATGTATGTCTATAAGTTTTGTGTTATCAGTTATAAATTGAATGAGTATATTTTCATTGAATAAATTTACTAAACGAAATAGGCTAGGAGTGTATTTAAGTTTAGGTAGTTTTGGTCGGACTGCTGGATCCATTCCAGAGTATTGTGTTATTGTTGTTCTAAATTTGTTGTGTATTTCATGAATATACGTATCTGTGGTTAGGTTTTGATCTGTGACAACTAAGGTCTCGATATCATTTTCGAGCATTAGGGTTAAGGATTCGGTCTGTGTGGATGTGTGTGCTGTTTGCGTGTAAGCTTGCGTTTGGTTGTATGTTAAAGATTGACTATTAGGATGCAATTGAGAGAGCGATTGTGGTTGTTCTTGCATAATATTTACGTTTGTGTTTTGTGTAAGTATGATAGTGTTATTGTCTTCATAGTTTTCTGATTCTTGTTGTAATTGTGTGCGTACTTCTTCTTTTAGCTGATCTAATTCGACTTGTGACAAGAGTTTATTTCTAACTATAGTTCTTCGTTGATCGGAAATCCGTTGTTCTGTAACTGAAATCTCAGGATATTGACGTAAGAAACGTTCATGCAGTTGTTGTCTGTAGGTGGTCATGTCGGTCTCTAATTTAGTTATGTATAGATAAGTTCGCATGATGAATAGGTTAACTTCTTTGCTCCATCTCATGCGAACTCTTATTTTCCCAGCCTTGGTGGACGCGGGTAAGAAGGTAGATACCTCCCGCGCAACATTCAAGGCTGGAGTAGGTGAAACTGTATTAAAACTATTTATGGGGGGTGATGATGGTATTGATGGTGATGATGCCCTTGAAGGTGCGTACGATACTGTACTTGGACTATATGGTTCTACAGGGGTGTCTGTCCTGTTTGTCAGTCTATCACCATCATCAATAACTTCGGCTGTAGCATCTTTGTCGGTGAGAGCCCGCCTGTTCAACTCCTCACCGCTGACGGTTCGCATGCTGAGACACTCAGCGTCAGCTCCAAGTGTGCCCCGGCGATCGCCCCCGGGCAGCGGTCCTATACGTTTTCTTTTTGAACGAGTCTCCATTTTTAAGTGGGTTTCCAGAGCCACGTTAGCCACGCCAGTAATTTCTCATTCGTGTGTCCGCCCCCCACGTGATTAGATGGTCAATCAGGACGTGTGGTTGTTTAGGGGGCTTATTATTATTATTATTATTATTATTATTATTATTATTATTATTATATGTTTTATAAGTTTTTGTACAGACGCCAGCACATCAAGCTACTACAATCTGTCAAATTTCTTTAGTACATTTTCAACTTTATCGCTAAAGCATAAGGTTTAAAGTTGCCTGGGAAAATTTGACAGTTTCGGGTAGCTTGATGTGCTGGCGTCTGTATACATTTGACTTGTGATTTGAGAAAACGCTGAAACCTTAGGGCAATTCTCGTAATTTTGAGAACGTTCACAGTCTGATCTCAGTCTCAATCTGTCAAAAATACCTCTAATTTCCCCAAATTTTGATAAGTTTTTGTCATTTGTTTGTCGCCGAGATGAGACTGCGACTAGATTTTAAACGTTTTAAATTACGAGACGTAGCCTTCAGATTTATTGCATACAGGTTTAGGGTACAGAACTGATTTCAGACCATTGGTCCCAAATCTTCAGCTCGTAGACTGCAAGCGTGGTGATCACTGATCATCTAATTCTATGAAAAACTCTTGTCTTACACAACAACAGATTGGTAATACTAATTATGATAATTTAGTCATAACTTCTCGTTTTAAAAACCCATTATTAAATTCCGGTTAGACTAATTTAAACTACAGTTTCAAAACCACAACCTTTTAGAACGGATGTAAAAACGGAGATAGTAATTCATATGTATTAGAACGTCTATTGTATAACAGATTACCTAACGCAATTACTATCACAATTAAAATGTTATGTTTATTTTTATTAAGCTAATGGCTAAAAGACGCGGTATACTTTTGACTTTCAATTTGGTTGAATCAAACAAATTAAGTGATGAAATCATATTTTTTTTATTTTTATCATGAACCACCTTTCTTTACCTTTCATCCAAAATGGTTTTGGTTGGACTGTGTTATATTAAATGGCCTTAGTGGTTTGGTTTTCTAAGAAATGGTCAACTGTCACACATAATGGGTATTCAGACTAAGTGTTTTTTGGGCTTATTAGTCGATTCGCACGAATTTACTCGCCCGAATCGTGCGAATCTTAAAAAAAATGTTTCTTTATGCAATGAAGTTAAGCTCTGGTTTTACCCCTGCTGTGTCCTTTTTTCTATACTTTACAGCATAACATTCAAAATGTGTGAATTTTTGCGACTCGCCTATAGAAAAGATAATAATACTATGTAAAAGTGACAACTCGCCAGATCCGGGCGAGTACATTCGTGCGAATCGACTAATAAGCCGTTTTTTGACACCTTCATTTCAAATACTGGTTCACTCGTATTTTCATTTTCAATCGACAGATTTTCATGTTCGCCATTATAATACGACGGAACCGCTTTCAACCAAAGTTTAACACTATGAGTGTACGACCCACTAAAAACGTGAAAGTCAGTAATTATGAACAAAAATAGATTAGACTGAAATGTAGGTGAAGCTTCAGTTAGGTTGAAAAAATCTGAGAAATTAACGTTAATGATCTTTGAGTTTTTTGGGACGAACTTTTTTGTGGTGGCATGAAATTAAGAAATTTCTAGCAACTTGGAAATTACTAAAACTAAAACCAATACGAAAATTGTATTGAAAGGAGATTGAAGATTTTTATATGTAGCCTGGCATATCTACTGTCGCGGCATTTTGTTTTTTTTTTTTCAAAATGGCGGCCACGCATGAAGCCTATATAAATCGATAGCTGACAATGCAAAACAGAAAACAAAATAAGACCAAAACCTAGAATCATTTCGGCGTTCCGAGTTCAAAATTCTCACCATTAAGTATTTGATAAAAAGGTTATCAAAAAACGCTCTGTATTGGACGGCCGTTATTTTGTGATTGTTCACCGTTTTCTTAGGAAACGAAAGTTTTAGGAAACAAAATAATACTCACGTAGCAACACAATGTGCAGCCGTAATCACCCATCGATCCGATATCAGCGCTCCCCCACAAGCTAGTTTCTTGCTCAGAAAGCCAGACTTGATCAGCGCGGCTTGCCAGGGGTGTGAACCGAAACCCGTAGAGTGACCTCCCACGATACGGTTGGAACGGGAGAAGTGTTCACCGCAACCTGTGAAGATGATGATGGTGGTTTAATAAGGGGACAGAGATGGATGGCTGATAGAAAGAGATGGAGAATGGTCTGTCAGTGAGGGTAAAAAACAAATGATAGTGCTAAATCTGGATACATATTGTGTTTTTATCATAATAAATGCAAGAAATGCAAGTATTAAATGATTTGAAGATAGAGAAACAATATCTATTGATTTTTTGAATAAACCTTTCAAGACCCGTTGACTCTCAAGAGAGTCACATAATTATGATTTAGATAATTAATTGTCTCAAGTGGGTCTCGAAAGGTTACGTGATTCCGCTATGCTCTAGAAAGATAATTAAAAAGTGCTTAATATACATAATAATAAAATACTGAAGTACATAAATACAGTGGGAGAAAGCAAACTGAAGAAGTATTACTTAATCGAAGACCAGTCGGATTTTAATAAAATTTCGATTCCTTTTATAATTATGTCCTTTTTACGTAAGCAAACGACAAACATTACGAAAGTTAAATTATAAACTTACAAGCTTTCATTTCACATATATTTTTGAAAGGACCAATAAAATTACTCATTAATTTCTTGATTTTAATGTTTAATTTTATGAACAGTGTTATAATTAATCATTCAGTTTATATGGCTATTCTTGATTTACCGCTTAAATGCCACAGGAAAAGATACAATAAAACTATTATTATTGTGGCTAGCGTTGATTAACGTTGCGGCAAGTTAATCATGTATTTATTATCATGTTATTAAATGAAATTTATTTTAACCCATTTGCCTTCAAAGCAGGAGTGAATAGGTATCTTCTGGGCACGCTCGTTCCATCATAGACCTCATCTATCGCTTTCCATCAGGCGTGATCGAGATCAAGAGCAGGCCCAATCCCCAATAAAAAAATAAATAAAAGATGAGCTTTCTGGGGAAAAGTTGTAGAACGCACGATTATATATCAAGCTATACATTTCCAGTATAAGCTGACTTCTCACTGTATAACCGTGATAAACCTATACAATGCGAGGTCATCCAAAACTGGAAATTTATAGCTTGATATGTCACCGTGTGTCCTTACAATAATCGAAATCTAATCAAAGTTCCTTCAAAATTGGTTTAAAAGATACAATAATGGCGTTGGTCTGAAATAGCCCTGGCTATAGAAAAGTAAGAACTATTTACATAAAATAAATACATACTTGTACATAATATACAACAAAAAATAAACAATTAAACACAACAACAAATTATTAACATATAAACTTAATTTAAAAAAGCGTGTGCAGTAGCGTGCTTTGCCTCAGTCATTTTGCTTACATGCAGCGTCAACTTAAAGTCACTTTTTTCAAACGTAGCTTTACTTCAAAGTCACTTTGTTTGAACGTAACGGTACTTCAAAGTCACTTTGTTCAAACGTACCGTAACTTCAAAGTCACATTGTTCAAACATACCGTAACTTCAAAGTCACATTTTTCAAACGTAACGTTACTTCAAAGTAACTTTGTTGAATCGTAACAAAGTCACTTTGCTGAAAAACGTTCTTCAAAGTAACTTGGTTGTAAACATCAATCAAATTGTTAAAAAATGACGTAAACGGTGCGTGATGATTATGGAAACGCAGTGCAGGTAAAAAGCAGAAAAAGAGGGATGGGCGACGAAACGCAAGATTGTTTTAAGGACACAGATTGTATTTAGGTAATATGAGAAAAATAACAGATATTAAAGTTGTCTTCTTTAAATTTTCTTAGTAAAATTATGTCAAGCAACTTGCTTCAGATTTCAGGGGTATTTTAATTTGTTTGCAATAATGTTCTGAATCTATATCAGATAAAGAAACATTTTTTCAGAAAAAAATAATTTAAAGCGAAACATAACAAAATGGATATAACATACATTTAAAAACAAAACTTGTGTTCCTTCGCCAAAAAATTTTGAAAAAAAAAAATACAAAAAAGTAAAGCCTAGTTCACAAAATCTCACCGGGAAAACTAGGTCTCGTCGGCTTATGGTTCGTGTGTACTGGTACATAATCATCATCACCTTGAACATTATTGCCCTCATGATAATCCGGCTTATAATAATCATCAGGTTTTTGCGTACTACCCTCATGGTACGATGGTTTTACGTGATAAAAATGATTTTGATTCCAACTCGGCCGGTTGTTACCGGTTTCATCCAGTTCGGGGTGGTTTGTGTCCGGTTTTTGGTGGTAATTCGGCTTTGCGTCAGTGTATATGATTATTGGGTCCTCAAATTGGTTTGTGTTGGTCTGGTAATCGTAGTTTTCGTGTGGAAATGTTCCGATCAGTTCTATCAGATCACCTGGTGGAAGTTTTGTGGTTTAGTGGTTTTGCGTTGAGTAGTTTGTGTCTTTAGATTTATAGTTGGAGAGTATGGTAATATAATCGTTTTGTAAAGTACTTAATGATGTATATTTGCAGTTTTTATAGGATGAAAGTATGTAAAGTGTTGATAATATAGCATATAGGTAGTAGCAGCTTTGGCTGTGAAAAAAGTTAATTGATGCTTCCAAATGTTGTTTGTCCATAAGCATTTTATCTCTAGCGTTTTCTTTTATATTTCTGATAGGTTTGAACTCACAGCAAGATAGGACCGTGTCTAAAGAATTTTTGTTGTAGACCAGTCTTTCTGTCATCTAAGCAAGGTTTTTAAAAAACCGTCTAAGCTCTGATTTTTAATTTGCTAGACTAAAATGACAGTTGCGATCGACCTTTTTTTGTCAACATGGCCTTATGTATACTTAATATTATAAAGAGGAAAGATTTGTATGTATGTTTGTAACGAATTGGCCCAAAAAGTACTGGACCGATTTAAAAAATTCTTTCACCATTTGAATGCTACATTATCACTGATTAATATGGGCATTTTTTTTTCACCCGTGCGAAGCCGGGACAGGCCGCTAGTTTAGTATATATTAGTCGTAATTTTTGTCTAGTAAATCAAAAATAGAGCTTAGTATAGTTTTAAAGTGTATTTTTGCATTTGATTACGAAATAAACGTCATAGCACGTCCTTTGAGGCAAACCTATAAGATCAAGCTATATTATCGTGATCCTTTGGAGCCGTCTTCTTGATACCAACCTTAAAATATTTCTTCCTCCGATAGTGAGCCTAAATTAAACTTTACGTAGCTTAAGCTCCGAATTTCGACAACTAGAAGCATCAAAACTTAAGTAAAGTGAGCTATCAGTCCACCTCATCCTAGGCCCTATTGACAGCTCACTTCAACTAAGTTATCACGGTAATATTTTTTACAGAATAGATAGATTGATCTTTGTGACTAACAAAGCCCCGAGCTCCTACTAATCCACATACCTACACTTTGAAAGTCATCCATGATCACGTGTCACACCACAGACTAATAACACCCGTTAAACCGTCACGCCTAACAGCTTCGCATTTAGAGCCCACAGCTTAAAGCCTGAGAAATCGAGCCCCGAGTGAAAATTGGAGAGAAAGTGCTATCCATTGGAGCGCTAACACAATAGTGTGTAACGCTGAGGACTTCGCTGTTATAGGGAGTGTTTATTTAATGGGATTATGTAAGATTGGGGCATCGGGTTTCCGGCCGTTGGTGAAGACGAGAGGTACGGTCTGCAAGGTATGGGACGACCATTGTGGGTTTTGATTCTACCTCGCTATCGCTGCCAATGTCATGTTATAAATAGAAAGAACACGGGGTTTCGTGGGGGCCATACATAGGTACAGCAGTTCAATATTTGAAACCTATGTGGAGCGTAACTGTTAATTGTTACCTTGACTGGTCCTGCATTTAAACTGATTATGTAACGGGCCCAGGACGGCAAATAAACCCGTGTCTGATGCGTTTTGTTTCACGTAACACACTGTTCTTTCAGACTAGTTGAGCTAGGCAGCATGCTTTTTTGTGAGCCATCCCGGAACACTATCTTCAACAAATGCAAATCATATCTACAGTGATAACCATTTTAAGTAAACAGCGGCAAGACAATAAATCACGAGGGGTCTCAGATAAACTATTATTTGGCTGAATAAAGAAGTAGGAAAGACACCTTACATTAAATTTCCTAGCCAACATTGCCTATTGGGCCGGCCATATGACCTTTGGGGGGTAGACGTGTTCTTGAGTGGAGATCGCGAATCGGCAAACGTAAGGTAGGACGCCCTCAGGCTAGGTGGAGCGATTTTCTCAGGATGACTGGTCTGCTGTAGTATGATGATGAGAGCAAACATTAATAAATCATCGGTATAACATGGTCATTCATTGATTTGATTACTGAACTATCCATTTAGCAATTGATTGAGGGTGAGAATCCATCAAATCACCTTTTAAAATGTTAAAAAAAAAAATATGAATGATAAAGAGCCCTAGTCATCATCCTAATGGTGACCACTAAGGCCAGTACCGCTAACCATACGGTAAAGAATAAATTAAAGCCAAATTAGACCATCACAAATCTTGATTGCAACACCCATTGTAAAACAATTGACGCTCATTCAATGCGTTTTGAATAAATTATCAATCAGCTGAAATCGTGAAAGTGTGAAGTTTTCATTACGCCATACATATGTACAGGTAAGATGTATGTATGTGTGTGAGAGGTAAGTCTGCGGAAATAAATACGTGGAATTATCTTGTGCTGTCGAGCAATCAGTGCGTAAAGTTGATAGGTTGTGGTGTAAGGTTAGAGCGGGGCGTTTTGGCATTTTAAATTGACAAAAAACTTTTTTGATGTGAATTTTGGGGCGTGGTTATTTAAAGTAATTCCTTCTCACCGTGTTCAAAGTGTTATCAATATTTCAAAATATACACATTTTAGAAATAATTCAATAAAGTAGGTCACGCCATGTGACCATGGCCATGTGTTAAATTTTTGCCTTAAAAAAATCGTTAAAGTATGCCACATTGTTTGCATCGACTATTAAAAAGTGTTTTGACTGACTTCAGTCCCAGTCCGGTCCAGCTAAGCAATTTTTCAGAGGGAATTTAAAAACAAACTGCCGCTTTTAATGCGCGTGCTACAGAAGTAAACATTATCAAAACTATCGTACTTGTACTTTAAAATAATATCGACTCAGTGTTCTCGAAGTAGCGGTTTTTGATGGCATTCATAATATGTAGGTATATTCCTCAAAATAAGCGAACATTGATCAAAACGCTTTGATCAAATATGTTCTATCTACGCAAAAGTCTTGGAAAAATTTACAATCCAAACCGCCCACGCATCCGCCCTTAACTTGCACCACACTAGAGAGAGTGCATCGTATGTGACGTTTTATTTCGTAATCCTATACAATGACACACGTTCTGTCACTTCTAAGGAACTATTGCGATCTCTACACAAAAAATGTCGCAATGTTATCAATTTGACCTCGAAAGATGATGGTAGCAGAAGATTTACACGCTTACTGATGTAAAATGACCGTGAAAATAATCTGAATTGAAGACACTATAAGTACGTATTCTTCTGTAGTTTATGTAAGCCCAGGTTAATAATTATAAGCTCTATGACTGTTTTAATTCTATGAGTTCAAGGTAAGGTGACGATCAGTTTTTTACAAGGATCACTGCCACTTCCACGGCACGGTTACGATTCGATAACTCAGCTAGCTTGCAAGTTAATTTCAAATAAAAATTACATAAAAAAATCTATATTAAGTATACCATAGTATCAAAAGCAGGTTTGACGTGACATTTTGTAGTAATATACGACCTATGCTATACTCGTATGCGAGTTACGGAACGAACTATGCTTGGAGTCTCTCTAAGGGATAAAATCCGGAATGCGGTGATCCGGCAAAGAACCAAAGTTGTTGACATAGCTCACAGAATAAACAAGCTGGAGTGGCAAAAAGCCGGCCATAATAGCCTCACCGACGGATTTCGGTCACGGTGGCCAATCTCAATGGAGACTAGCCAGGTACGCAGGAGATATTATAGTGCACAAGTGTGCGCGCAGACACAGGTGCACTCCCTTTTCCCTTACTCTCATAGTCCGATGGGACGGCAATCCGACACGACCGGAGAGAGATCAGGTGCAGGACCAACGGCTTAACGTGCTTTCCGAGGCACGGGGGTATCTCACCGCCTACTTCCAAACTCCGGGCTGTTACTAAGAAATTCCTAATGGAAAAACTCAATAACACTTTGCCCGACCCGGGAATCCCACGCTCAGCAATCGCGCTTGCGACCACGAGACCAACGGGGTAGGCAGCCGAAGGACCGATGACCGTACCGTCGGCAATCGTAAAGTAGAACGCCCTCAGGCTAGGTGGAGCGACGATATTCGCAGGGTGGCTGGTAGCAGCTGGATGAGAGTTGCTGAGAATCGAGCTAAATAGCGGGCAATTGGAGATGCCAATGCCCAGCAGTGAACTGCGGTAACGACGGCTGATGATAATGAAGTAATATACGCCAGTTCAGAAAGTATATGCATCGTGTAAAAAATCCGCGACACCAATGACTCATGTGTTTCACGCGTATTTCGCTCATTTACATGCTCGACTTACTTGCACCGTGTACAACCATCTTCAACTTGCGCCACATAGGAGAGAGTTTACTATGTAGTTATGACGCTTTATTTCGTAACCAAAAACAATGTCACACTTAGACCGGTTTTGTCACTTCTTGTCGACGAATATTGTGACATTTCATTGTTTTGTTATGACGATTCCTGTTATGTATGATGGCCCATTATGAAATAGCCTAGCTTGGGCGTAGCAGTTTTGGTTTATTGACTGACTGACACGAGTTTTTGAAAATCTAATCTGTCAAATTTTCAGGTTAACAATACAAATCAATTACAAAACATATCTATGTATATCTTTATCAATATAACTGATGCTGAAGAGTTTGTTTGTTTGAACGCGCTAATCTCTGGAACCACCAGTCGGATTTGAAAAAAATATTTTTGCATTTGATAGCCCAATCCTTGAGGATAGTTATAGGTTACTAGCGGCCCGTCCCGGATTCGCACGGGTGGAAAAAAAAAGCCTATATTAATCAGTGATAATGTAGCATTCAAATGGTGAAAGAATTTTTAAAATCGGTCGAGTACTTTTTGAGCCAATTCGTTACAAACATACATACAAATCTTTCCTCTTTATAATATTAGTATAGATATAACATCACGCCACGATTCGGAGCCGAGCACAAAGAAACAAAGCCAGAAAAAACTTTTACTTTACGCAGACGAAATCGCGGGCAGAAGCTAGTTAATTTATAATTTGATATAAGACTGAACCATCTGGCTACAGTTGTATCTATTATTGAGTTACCTATTTGAGTTAGTATTTTCTTTATTTAATCAAAATTTCTCCATCCACTATCTTCCATCCTCCCCCTAAGGAGCTTTGGCGTTTTTGAAAAATGCAGGCAGACATTTTTTTACTTATTTTGTAACATTTTCACAGTCTGTCACATTTTGCTATTGAATATACTGAACATAATATAGAGCGGATGCTTTTCAAAGCCCTTTCTTTTAATCGCTACCGGTTATGCCTCGCGCCATATTAGAGAGTAGTCGTGATATTTCGTAACTTGTATCACGTTCGACACGTGACTACGTGATAAGTATAACCTTGAGATTTCACCGGAGGAACTAAGATGCATGGAGCTGTTCAATTTTATTAGTTATAGGTATAATATATTACCTAATGAAGGTAAGTTGCCTCCTATAAGTTAATATTATAGGGGTGCGCTAAAGTAGCCTGCAAAATTCAAATTTTCTTACGTTTATTGAAATTTGCAAAAATTACTTTTCCATTACTAAGTAAACTTTACTTTTCTTTTTTTGAAATATGACTTTACAGAAATATAATCATTAGAATCATCAATATATAATATTGATTGATATTTCATGAAATAGTCAATCGGCGGTTCCCCTATAAATAATTATTTCAGTTTTACGCTACTTTAACTGACAGTCGTATCCTTAGACAGATTTTTTACCCACTTCCCGTAATCTGCAGCGTTTTCATTCAGTCAGTACTAAGCCTTTTTTTTTAATGTTGACTTAATTGTGTGTGTCGTTTATTCGCGATTAATAGGTTATTTTTATGATGTTGGTCGTTTAGTCACTCACTTGATTTGATTAATATAACTGTTAAAAGTAAATAGTTAGGACACGTTATACATAAAGTTACACACAGGATATTATAATGAAAAGACAAAATGTACAATAGATAATTAATATTTCTAAACTGAAGGGAACCAACTTCTACTGAAATTGTTTTTTTTACAAAAGGGTCCACAAAGTCTGTGTTTCTATTAAAAATCCATGATTAATTTTGACACATGCAGAGACTGTCAGAATTCATTTAATTACACCATTAAAATCCTAGTAACTGTTCACTTTTTTTCATTTCCCGACGTTTCGATCAGTCTCTTTTTACTCTAAAATATTTTAGATACGTAAATTTTAGTCATAAAAATGACATTAAAACATACTTCAATACTGATTTATAGCATTGTGTGACCCAAACATGCACTTAAGTCCCGCTATTCTGTGACTTAAGTCCATTTTTACACAGAAAAGCGTGACTAAGTGCGGGCTTAGGTCACTCGAGCTATAACATAGTATACGATGCTATATAAGCACATTTTGATACACTCGTATATAAATGTACTATTTCAGCTTAAAAAAAGTAGTTAGTCAAAACGTCGAGAGTTGAAAAAAATATAAATCCTTCATCATTATTGTTACAATGTTTAAAACTCATTAAAACTTACTTGCATTGTGCACCACAGGAGCAACCTCAGTGGGCCTCTCAGTGGTCTCTCTATCCACACAGCAGGCCCATATCATGCCCCCAGAGCACAAGTCCAAGGGTTTGCCTCCCCCTAGAACGCAGGATATGCTCAGCCCGCAGGGGTACCGGGCCCCCCGATAGCGGCACGTTTGGGGGATCACTGGAATAAAGAAAATACAATGTTAAACATAACATAACATCACACCTATATTTCTTAAAAATGTAGACAAAGGGTACACCTACATTAAAGTCAGTTAAGTTTAGGGCCCGCGTGCTCCCCTTAACTTTATTTTGTATGATCTATTTCCATTTCCACAAACGGTTTTGTGGGGCACAGTGTAAGTATAAAGACTGATAAAAACTTTTATAAATTAAAAACATACATTATTAACAGGGCACAAATATAGACTACATTTGTGTTCGTTTAATGGCAGTATACGTATGAAAAACTAAATAACATTTTCACCGACTTGCGAATCGAATCCAGGACCTCATGCTCGGGAATCGCACTTGCAACCACTAAACTACACCAAAAAAAGGAAAAAAGGCTCTTCGATGACCTGTTACCATGATCAGTTTCCGAAAACTTCTTAAAGTTATTATTATTCATCATGATTCATTAGCAATTTGGTCGCCTGGATTGAAAACGCTGTATAGTTATTTCACAAGACGAATTTACGGTAGACCAGCACGGGAGTTCCACAATATACAGAGACCATAAATTATATCAAAACATGGCAGGGATGGTTTTAAGATATTTTAATAGTAACCAGAGCATTCATTGGTGAGGCTAATAGCCTTATTGAACCTGTTTTTAATAATACTATTAACGTGTTAAGGTGATGATGCGGACGACTTTATTATGACATGAATAATTGAAACTGTTAAGTGCGTGTGAATGTGAAATAAAAGATATTTACGATTGGTGTACAAGATTTGTTAAAGTAACACTTTTAACTTGTTTAACAAGCTATATAACAATTATTTGAACATTTATTTTATAACTAAATAAACAGGTACTCGAGCATTATTATTTACGGACGAAATACTTCAAACGACACGGGTGGTAAATTGATGTGCAATTACTGCAACCCAAAAGTTTCAAGTGATCTTAAGGAAATACGAAAGAAAGAAAATACGTTTATTTGCGGTGAACATGACGCAAAAAAGAACATAGACACAAAAAAATAAAAGGTAGGGGGAAACATGCGTCACATCCACGCAAAACGGCTATCGCTCAGCATTATGCTGCGACCTTATGCAAGACGGAGCCCCAGCGCTGGTTTTCAGCGACAGCCGGCGCTGACGTAATGACTATCGATGATCTTGAAACATATTCGATTTGGTCTTACTGACGTTTACTGTTGTTCTGTTATAGGTTATAATAGCTTTTGCCAAAGGCTTCGCCCGCGTGTAGATCGGGATAGAAGAACCTATAGGTATGCAAACCTTCTTCATGAAAAAAAAAACGTTTAAATGCACATGGGTGCCAGCAAATTTATTTTCAGGGCGTGCATCTTCAGCTCCACGAAGCGAGCTCGAGCATTTTGAACTTCACCTCGGATATGTTAGGTTATCGTTTATCCATTCATAAAAGGAGTAACTTTGTCGGCTTACTAACTTTCTTGCCTTTTCCGTTGCAAGAGCGAGCCAAGCGAGCTCGATAATTTTTTTATCTCACCGCGAATGGGATAGGTTTTTATTCTATCCATGTATACAGAAAGAGGACTAACTGTAAGATGCAAGAGCGAGCGGATCAATATTAGCACCCCGACTAGGGTCGATTAGATTTTCAGAAATAAGAGCTCGGTACTTTGTTGACTAATGCACAAAAGTTTTAGTATCGGGACATTCCAGAATGCAAGTGCGAGCGAAGCGAGCTCGAAAATTGTAGGACCTCACCTAGAAAGGTTCGGTTCTCCATTATTCCATGAGACGTTTTCAGATGTTTATTTTAGTTTTGAGTGTTTTACACATAGATTTTATTTTGAAGCCAGGGAGGTCCAAGTGCACCCTCTTGCACCCCGCTCCCGGTGCCCAGGTATATGCCAACACATTTCATGGTGATCGGTCAAACGGCATTGGAGTTTATCAATCTTTTATACACTAACATCCATTTTTATATACAGGTAGCTATAGATTTAAGAAGATTTATATTCATTTGTTCAATATGGAAACTATTTGTTACTAATCAAAGAGTGAACCAAATGATCGCTCCAAGTATTCAGAATAATCAAGTGGGGGGCTTCCACCTCATTAATAATATCTATATCGTTTATTGTCGAGTATACATAATTAAAATCCCACACATACATACACGTATCGATCGAAACCAAACAATCTATTACATAAACACGACAACAATCACGCAACATGATTTAAACATTCTATCGATACCGAGCGGTTGAACGACCGTCCATTTTCTCTGCGCACGCGCACTTTTACTCTCGTCTTGCGTGACTCAGATCAAAGGTTTGATATCAAGCGTTTTCTTTAGTTTTATTGTAGTTATATCTTTATCTTTTGTCAAGAATTTTAAGTGGGTAAGTAGAGTAAAAGTGTTTTTTGAATAAAAATATTATAAGAAACGTGCGATAATTTATTATCTGCAACGTCTTAGTACAGAGGCCAGCACATCAAGCTACCCCAATCTGTCAGATTTTCCCAATTGAATATGAACCTTATTCCTTTGTGCTAAAGTTGAAAATCTATCAAAGAAATTTGACAGATTGGGTAGGTTGACCTGCTGGCGTCTGTACATTTACATTTCATGCACTATTTGTAGTAATATTGATCGGAAAATAATAAATAAAGTCTTAATTTGTGCCCAGTAAAAATGTCAAGCACAACTGAGCTTTACCTAGTGGAAAACCCTTTAAGCACTGCCCGAGCCGTGAATCAAAAGCAGAGGCGCACTCAGTAGTTGCTGTTGCAATAGGCTAGTTTTTACCATCAATAAATTGAAAATCTAATTACTCCGTCAGTTAAATTATCAAAAAATATTTGACCCGTATTTTTTCTTTTGTTACGTAAACCAAAATTAACGGAGATACGACGCCTTTAAAATTCTCTATACGTCACATCTTGGTCACACCCCGGACACTCCGTACAACGCGCGCAAAATAATTACCTACTACTACTACATAGCCAAATGACGTTGGTACACGTGCAAATGTGTGCGTAAACTCTAGTAGGGTTGGTTGTCGTGCGGAGCGTAAAAAAAATGGCGGGAACGACGACGACGCGACTAGAAAGGACTAGTTTGATTGTTCTAACTAGTCGGGTTCGTAATGAAATAAAAATAATATTATAATAGTTAAGTAATAAATGTAAAACTTTTTAACAATAACTTTAATTTCGGAAGTCGGTGTCTTTGGATCTGTATTTTAGTTTATTGCCACCGACTTACGAAATTAAAGTTATTTTTCACTTTGTACTTAGTGTTTTTTTGGAAGTCGGTTTTTTTTTTGCTAAAAAATTTTTATTTCTCGCTTTTTAGTGGGTCTGTTTATAAAGTATCTAAGTTTTCTGTAGCAAGAGTTAAGTCTATGTATTACAGAAAACGCGACAAATCTTATCACAAATTGGCACGTATCGAACGAACCTTCTTGCTCAGACCATAGAAGGATTCGCTTCACACTAACCACTAATACAAGGAAACCTGTACCGCGACGAAATCCGCGGCGCACCGACGTGCCCGGGTATAAGCGCCTCCTAGCCGCGATGCTAACTAGGCACCTAATACAAACAAACATAAGAGAACCCGCACAACTTGAATACACTGTGACAAAGCTGTCGGAATACTTAACCGAAGCATACCATGCATGCTGCAAGCTAAGGGCGCCACGAACCAACAGTGAGAGAAATCCCTGGTGGAACGCCGAACTTGGTAAACTCAGAAATACACTACGAAAGCAATTCAACAGAGCCAAAAACACCAGACTCCCGGAAGACTGGGAGCTATACAAAGAGACACAATACACATACAAAAGACAAATCAGAACCGCCAGAAGGACAGCATGGCGGAAATTCTGTGAATCCATCGAGACTAACAATGAAGCCGCAAGAGTAAGGAAAATCCTATCAACAGATCAGGACCGAACCCTTGGCGCGCTGAAAAAACCCGACAACTCCTACACACTAACGGACCATGAAACCAGCAAAGTCCTTCTCGAGACTCACTTCCCAGGCTGCAAACTCCTAGAGGACAGGACCTGGGAAGCTGTGCCCGACTGGACCCCAACGGAGCGGGACTGGTCGAGTGCCCACAGTCTAGTAACAGAAGATCGGATAAAGTGGGCTATCAACACCTTCCAGCCTTACAAGTCCGCAGGACTAGATGGCATTTTCCCAGCCCTGCTACAATGGGGGCTTGACCATATTACACCACACCTGGTAGAAATCTATCGGGCTTGTATAGCACTCAGATACATACCCCTAGCCTGGCGCGAAGTGAAAGTTATCTTCATACCAAAACCGGGCAAGGCCGACTACACACAACCCAAGGCATACAGACCCATAAGCCTCACATCCTTTCTGCTAAAGACCCTAGAGAGGTTATGTGATCGACACATCCGAGACGGGCCTCTACGGATAAAGCCACTCCACAAACAACAGCATGCGTACTCCACAGGCAAATCAACGGAATCCGCGCTGCACAGCGTGGTATCTAAAATTGAATGTGCGGTGGATCACAAATGCTCAGCACTAGCCGCCTTCATTGACATCGAGGGCGCCTTTGACAAGACCACATTCAAAAGCATCAACACGGCCCTAGACAGACATAATATAGACCCGTCCCTGAGCGGCTGGATCACCAACATGCTCAAACATAGGGCAGTACAAGTGACTGTCAACGACACCACAAGGGCCATCGTGGTGAAGGGCTGTCCGCAAGGGGGTGTCCTTTCGCCGCTTCTATGGAACCTAGTCGTAGACAGTCTAATAAAAGAACTCAACGATAATGGTTACTTCACCGTAGGCTACGCCGACGACATAACCATAATAATAAATGGAACCCACGAAAACACCCTGTGCAACCTAATGCGCCAGGCCCTGAAAATAATAGAGAATTGGTGTGGTAAACACCAACTATCAGTGAACCCCACAAAAACTGAATTAGTTCTCTTCACAAAAAAGAGGAAACTGACGACACTAAAACTACCACGATTCTTTGGTACAACCCTAAGCCTATCAACTGAAACCAAATACCTGGGCATCTTTTTGGACAAACAGCTGAATTGGGCAAAACATATCAACTACATTACCACGAAAGCCAGCATATCCCTGTGGCAATGCAAGCGAATGCTTGGCAAGAATTGGGGGATTAGCCCCAAGGTCACTCACTGGCTATACACCACAGTCATCCGACCAATCATTACATACGGCTCACTAGTCTGGTGGCCCAGGACAGACCTGAGCACAGCCCAAAAAGATCTCGAAAAGCTGCAGCGGTTCGCGTGTGTGGCAATCACTAGCTGCATGAGAACCACACCCACTGCTGCCCTACAGGCCATGCTCGGATTGCCGCCCCTACACCTCATAGTGCGGGAAGAGGCGGCCCTTGCTGCCTTTAGGCTCCATGTATCAGGTACCCTAAGCAAAGACTCTAGGGTCAAACACATACGTTTAAAAGAAGATGCGATCAAACGGCAGCCAATGATGGCATCACCCTGCGACAAAACCCCGAAACAATACAGCTCTCAAAAGCATTACAACATAGTGCTTAAAGAGGAGCAGTGCGACTACTCAGGCCCGAAGGAACTGAGAATTTATACTGATGGTTCAAAGACCGACTGTGGAACTGGAGTCGGAGTCTTCTCACACGACCTCAACATAAAAACATCCAGACCGCTGGGAATGCTCAACACTGTCTATCAAGCGGAGTATGTGGGCATAATACAAGCGGCTTATGCCATAACAGCCAGAAGAGTTACGGATGCCTGCATTCGCATACTCTCAGACAGCGCCTCAGTCCTCCAATCCCTAGGGAAGGAATGCATCACATCGAACCTAATACTAGAATGTCACAATGCGCTTGAACGGGTAACTGTTTTGAACCGCAATAAAGTGACACTACAATGGATAAAGGGACACAGTGGATCGCTAGGTAACGACGCAGCTGACGAGCTGGCCAGAAGGGCATCTAGTACGTCAGTTTGTGGACCGGAACCTGTCGTGCCCATCCCCTTCAACCAAATACGCAGGTGGCTAAAGGAGCACACCCATACACAAGCAGAAAATTGGTGGACGTCGTCACCAGGCTGCAGGCAGTCCAAGGAAGCTATGCCATCATTAGATGGCAGGCTAACCAGACGTTTATTGCGACTGGACAGGAAAGGCTTGCGCCTGGTGACGGGGACCATCACAGGACACTGCTCACTGAATAAACACTTCCACACTATAGGCATAACGGACAGTCCCCTGTGCAGAGCTTGCATGGAGGCTGAAGAAACCGTTACGCATGTGCTCTTTGAGTGCACAGGCGTCACCCAGAGTAGATCAGAAACCCTTGGGACACCCGGATCGTACACAGATGTTCTCAATAGACCAGGAGACCTAATCAGCTTCTGGAAGGAGGTGGGCTGGTTGGAATAACCACCGACGGCCGCCATGGCCCACGCACAATGGTCCAACTGAAGGACTAAGTGCGGAAACCAAACCCTTAACATAGAAGTATCTAAGTTACAATAGCCTAATGTCAACTTGCTCATCGCCTTGTACAAAATATTGCTTTTCCCGATGCAGGGACGTTAATTGTTGAGGAGTTCTCTTGGTACTCCATCATCAGCTCCATTTCACCATTCGCATTGTGACGAGCATAAATTGTGCTTAGCAAACATATTAAAGTAATCGAATCGCAACCTGTGAAATACTTATTATTGAGTAGTCCCGGTGGCCATCTGTGGTCTTCATCATCAGTTCCACTTTACTAAATGTTGCTATCCCAGAGCAAATACCCATGCAAATAAGGTACTTAGCTAAATATTGCTTACACTAAAATATTTTCGTTTAAATTACCTACTTAACTATAAATAATCGGTTATTATATCGCATGGTATTAAAATGCGATATCTTACAAACATTTATGTAAATACAAATTCGGAAAAGCATCACAATATCGAACCATCGTGATTAAAACTCAGATAAAACTTTTAAATCGCAAAATTGTGTGTTCGTGTCAGCAGTACAGTGCTGCGGTTCTTTGTGAGAGCCCCGAGCTAATGAACCGCCGATAGTGTCGCGGGTGTGCGGGGTGAGGTGCGGTATCTGATGTCAGCGCGGGGTAGGGAGTGGCCATTCTGTACGAAGTACTATTAGGTATTCTGTGTCTTGGTATAATTTTTAGTGCGTTCTGACATCACGAGCCCCCACTCCCGAATTTTGATGCGTTTTATCTTTGTCAATATTCATTGATTTACAAAAACAAAAAATACGTGTCCATTATTTTCCAATACTCTAACTGACGGACTAAATAGATTTTCAATTTGGTGGAAATTGGCCTATTCCTGATTGCATAGGTTCTTTTCTATGAGGCGTTAATGGACGCAGGTACCTTGCTTTTTCTGGGCCATAGTCATCAAGTCACCTACTGTCATAACCGACTTCTATAATAGGAGGAGGTTCATTCAGCGAGATTTGCGCGTGAAAATCATCATGGATGTGTGAGAGTTCTATTAGACTTACAGATTAAAACCATACGGCGTTCTTCAACTATCTTTGGCCGGGGTGTTGTTCGAGCACTTATGCAGTTCCTCACGCTCCCCCGGCCAGGTATTGGGTCGCAAGACTTTCATGTGGACCCCAACACCCTATGCTTAATTATTTAATAAGCTGGGTTATTATTAATTAGTAGTTCAATTCTAATTGACTCTATCAAGCTCTTCTCAAAAGATTCCAGCGTCGCAACAAACTTAGGCCCGTATTACAGAACGTCACTCAAAACTCAAGCGTTACTTAAAACTAGTTTCAACCAATCAAATGGCTTGAATCTAGTTTTAAGTAATGCTTGAGTGTTGAGTGACGTTCTGTAATACGGGCCTTAAACTCAAACTCAATGCATTTATTTCAATTAAACCATTAACAGGCACTTTTGAATTGTCAAAATTAACTAGTCGGTCAGTTAATCAGAAAGTTGAAGCTAGTTGCCCATTCCAAAACGTAGATCTCTTGGAGAAGAACGGGCAAGAAACTCCAAGGACACTCTTTTAAATCAAGATATTACAAAATCCTGGGTACATTATTCTCGTTTCTTCTATATGTGAGAACAATGTTGTGAAGAAACACTTAAAAATAAGTATAAGATTAAAAGAAGCCCTGGCAGCTAAGAGATGACCAGTCTCAGCCGATAGCGCCCGTTCACGAACATGACGCATGGATCAGCACCATCCAGCTCAACCATTTTGAAGGGAACCGAATGATCCAACACACGCGCCACCATCAGTGAGACATTTAAGTGAGCATGACACATTCTCAACTGATACTCTTTCAAGGCAATATAAAAAAAATTATAATAAACGGATCCATGGTTCTTACATTTACAAAATTTAAAAAATGCTTCTAAATTATACAAAACTACAGTTTCCAATTTATTTACGACATACAACATATTTATTATTTATTTATTTAAACTTTTCGCACAAAAAGGTACAAAGGCGGACTTAATGCCTTAGGCATTCTCTACCAAGTTCAAAACTAATTGAAATATGATTTGAGTTTGTATCGAATTCGATTCTTTCGAAGATGCCAGGAGTACAGGATAGAATAGTCCTGACAACTGACGATATTTGGTAGTACGTTTTCACAGAACACCAGTAAGGTAATTGCGTAACACATATACAATGGCAATCGATTGCAATGTCTTTCATTTTAACCGTACAGCCACGTTCATTGAGTTATTTACGTTTTTGAGCAGACGAATTTTCAAACCTATGAAGCAATGGGTTAGGAATTTCCTTCAAAATCCTTGGATTGTTAATTAAAGTGTATTAAGCAATTATGGTGCCGGTCATTATGTTTTTACACGATAATTATAGAAAGGCCAAAAAACATACAGGATAATATCATTTCTGTAGTGTTAGACACAAATGATAATTTTGCTGTATGTTTATGGTGACTGTTCCGTGCATATCTTAACAGAAAATCTAAACTCTCTTGTTTAGAACACATTTGTATGGTGGTAGAGCACGGAAATGATGTAGTTTACATCAAAGTCATGCTTATAATGTAGAATAAGATCACAATCCATCTAAACTGTCCTAATATGGCTAGTTGAAAGTCTAACAAACATCAGCCATTTGACTAGAATACTAGCTTATGTCCTCTACATTTGAAATACAAAGCTGAGATTTAATCGTAAGTCTTGATATATCTTTTGAAGTCATCTGACGTCATCGCCAATTACAGAGAAAATTATGTTATTTCTCAGTAGATAAGCATCCAAAGATAGGTAATAATTATATGCTCGACGTTGTAAATTTGGAATTAGGAGCATCGGTGGAGCATTGGTAACGGCTGCGACTTACGAGTTTATAAGTCGTAGGTTCGTACGCAGACAGGCGCTTTACTTTTTGTAAATTATTTCATCACCACTGCTCTCAAAACGGTGAAGAAAACATTGTGAGGAAACACCGAGAGAATGCCTGTGTCCTATCAGAATGAACATTACAAGCTGATTATGCTATGCTATGCTTATAAATTTCATGCACTATTTATAAAGATTAGCTGAAGATCATCGAGCTTTGAATTTATAGCACAAAAAAGACGAAAAATTATTGCCTATAATAGTCATCAATACACAAAGTCAAAGTCAAAGTCAAATCATTTATTTCAAATAGGCACTTAAAAGGCACTTTTGAACGTCAAAATTAAAAATAAAAAAATAGAATTGATTCTAGTCGCCCATTCCAAAACGTAGTTTTCGTGTGGAGAAGAATGGGCAAGAAACTCCACCGTTACTCTTTTAAAATGTTTTACAAGTTTTTGTATACATTCATTATATAATTATATGTGAAGACGATGCAACTAAAATAAAATTTAATCTACCAAAAATGGTAAAAGATTAAAAATATAACAGACTGGTAAGATCACACTATCACTATCCTCACTTTTTGTACAAAAATAATAGCGACGTACGAGTACAAGCCTGTTTGAACTGATCTAATATCGTTTTCTTATATGCAATCTTGGAGGATTAACAAGACCCTTTTTCTTTATTTCACGGTTCGTAGGCTCGTTCCCTCAACTGGCTACACTGCCTAACTTTCGAGGAATACAGGCTGCTATATTAGCGATGCCACACATTTGTTCGAGTCGGCATGATTCGGCACAGTCGCCCTTAAAAAATCCAATATATGTACAGGGTAGCCTAACATCGACGCGAAAACTGTACCTAACCATGAATTCAACACAGAATTTTAGACCCCATGGAAGAATTTTTTCAACGGTTATCATAAAAAAATCTGCTGTTTCTTAGAAAAGTGCAATACCTACGCGGTCAAATTGTCTGGAACAGCTAATTTGTTTTTAATAACCTACGAAAAATTTCAACGCTAGTCTAGATTCATGTACTGAATCCATAGCAACAGAGATAGAATTGTGTAACACGCTAACAGTAGGAATGGCTTTCAAAATGACAGTTCAACAACATTCATTGCGTTATTTACGTTGTTGAGCAGACAAACTTTTCAAATATATGAAGCAATGGATTAGCAATCTTCAAAATGATTCAGATTGTGCTTGATAGTGTGTTACACAATTAGGATGCAGGTTACGCGTCGATGTCCCACTGCTAGACTGTGTATTTTGCCGCTCGGCTGTGCCGAATCATGCCGAACCGAAGAAATGTGTAACAAGTCTTAAGGTCATGGCAGACTATACCGGCACCGCAACGGCACCGCTCCAACCCAGCAATTCACTTGTCATTCAAATTAAAGCATTAAATCGTGTGTCGTATAATATATTTCTTAATTTTAATATGAAAAATAAAGTGGGCAGTCAGCGCGCTTACAGCGTGCTTACTGCGCGCGCACTCCGAGTCGCCAGCGACATTATAAAAACGTGCAAGTCACGCGTGTTCAATCACAAATGCCATATAACAATTGTGTTCGCGGTGACAGTAAGCTTGCACCTCGCGGCTAGCGCGCGGACTGCGAGCTTGCACCTCGCGGACGACGCGTAGTTAGCGCGCTGGCAGCTAGCGCTAGCCGTAGCCTAAATTCGAGGCGACGCCCGTGCTGCAGCTGTCCAGGGCCTCAAGTCTGCTATTACAATAGTGTCAGAATGGTCTATCATTGATTTCATAATTGTTAATTTTGACAAGTTTCGTAATCTACTAATATAATGGCGTCATTATGACTTTCCAATGGTCAACCACTGACACTCCATTGAAAGAAATGGCACAAAATGGTAATCTCGTACATAATGACAAATGAATAAATGTAATGATTATTGCTATTTACGAACTTCTTACTGCTTTAGATTGCAAACACTAACACATAATATGTAAAAATATATATTAAATGAAATCTAGCATGAAATTTAGTAGTATTTTTTCTCAGACCATTGATCGACCAGTGATCGACCATTATGAATTTAGCAGATTACGAACTTTTAGCAAAATGACAATGGGATCGTGTTGGAATGACGAATTTATAAAAATAGCAGACTTGGGCCCCTGTTGCGGTGCCGGTATACCGTGCCATGACCTTTAAATTACATAGATCAATATGTTAGTGTTAGAGTCTACATTTTGTTTAGCAAGTTTACAAGTATGTTGGCCACCTCAACGAGTTATTTCCGCTAGCTTTTACTTCGTGTGTATTTATAAACACGTGTGAAGATAAGACTACTGATTTTCTATCCTTTCTAGGTGCGACAGGAAATGCTTTATTGAACTGCTTGGCGGGCATCCGTTTTGGTAATTTTAGGAATATAATACCTATCCATTTCAGGGGAAAACGTCTGGGTCGCAAGATATTTTTTGCAATTTGTTAGTCAGTATCAGCCGATCGATTCTATAAAAATCTCACCGTGAAAAGTTAGGTGAAGTGAGCTTAGGGTGAGCTCTCAAGAGTATCAATCCCTAGCATCAGGATGACACTGACAGCTCACTCCACGCTCACTTCACTTAAGTTTTCGCGGAGAGATGGTTACAGAATCGCACTGCTGGTTGTGGTAATCAAAATACGATTCGCGACCGTATAACTATTTACAGAATCAATACAACAAAATTCAAATTGAAAAGGATTATTTCATGAAAACATGACAGTTAAGAGCAATTCTAACTTAGAGAGTTGTATTGATAATTCTAATTTATTTATTTATTTAGGGATAATAAACAGCAGTGTAATAATAAGTAAACATAAGTTAGAACCTAATAATAGAGATCATAACGAATACACTACTCACAACGTTATCCACTAATATAAATAAATTATAGGCGAGGACGCTGGCCGCCTAAACACAAGTTAAATCTTACTTTGGGTGCCAGAGTTCATCAAAAACACTCTTTCTCTTAGTTGTAACGCTGCATAGTGTTTAGATAAGTGTTTTTGTACAACTGAAGGTAATAAAGATTTTTTTTTTATACTTTCTTTTAACTTAAGTTTCGACTGTTTGTATTTTTTTTGTTTTTTACCTTTTAACGCAAATAAACGAGTAAATATGAATTATCATAAGTGTACATGCAACTTAACACTGTCTTGCAAATTGCAAAAAAAAAAACGTAACATTAGAATTCCGGGCTACTTTATCGCATTCTCTTTAATCAGGGCTCAAATCTTGACTAGGTCACTGAGATTATCCCAAGGGGAAAACTTAGTAGGTAACGCCCTATACGCTCACCACAATCAGCCTATAATGTTCCCACTGCTGGGACACAGGCCTCGTTTCTTCGAGAGGGAGTGGGCCACCACGCCGGCCCAGTGCGGGTTGGTAGATGCCACATGCCTTCGAATTTTTGGTTCTAGGACATGCCGGTTTCCTCACGATGTTTTCCTTCACCATTTTGAGAGCAGTGGTGATGAAATTTTTTATAAAAAAACTAGCGTCCTGTCCCGGCTTCGCACGGGTGGACATTTATTTTTTAAACATTTAATTTTTTTTCTTGCAATTAAAAAAGCCTATATTAATCAGTGTAGCATTCAAATGTTGAAAGAATTTTTAAAATCGGTCCAGTACTTTTTGAGCCAATTCGTTACAAACATACCTACATACGAATCTTTCCTCTTTATAATATTAGTATAGAAGTATAGATAAAGCGCCTGCCTGTGTTCGAACCCACGGCCTACGACTCGCAAGTAAGGCGTTTACCACTGAGCCACCACTGCTCATACGCTCAGCAGTTAAGATTATTCAGATTAATTACTACTTAAGAGTCTAACGAGGCAGTTAATTTTACAACCTCTAGGTAATTAAGAGTTGTGAGAGTCAGATGGTATTAGCTCCATGTATAATTTATTTATATTGAGTCGAATCTGCCTAGTTAGCATAATCAGTCTATAATGTTCCCACTGGCCTCCTCTCTGTGAGGGAGTGGGCCGTAATCTGCCCAGTGCGGATTGGTAGATGTCACCATATCTTCGAATTGATTCCCTCACTATGTATTCCTTCACCTTTTTGAGAACTGTGGTGATGAAATTATTTACACAAAAGCGCCTGGCGGGGTTCGAACCCACGACCTACAACTCGTTAGTCGGGGCCGTTAGCACTGGGCCACCATTGCTCCTAGCCTGTTAATGAATGGAAACGGAGAGGAAGACCAAACAAAAGATGTATGGATTGTGTGCGAAATGCTATAAAATAAAAGGATTAAATTATAGCATACTACAATTTACTCTTTCTGTAGATTTGTTTTTGTGAATGGAAGAAGGAAACATTTGACATGGGACAAGTGCAATTAAATGATGATAATCTATTTGAAGGCCAATTCTTATAATTTAAAACGTTCAAAATCTAGTCACAGTCTCATCTCGGCGACAAACAAATGTCAAAAACTTGTCAAAATGTTGGCACGGAAATTAGAAGTATTTTTTGACAGATTGAAACTGAGATCTGACTGTGAACGTTCTTAAAATTACGAGAATTGCCCCCCCGTTAGACAGCTAGCCGATTCGGATAAATGCTTTACGGATGGAAAAAGATAATCTTTGAGAAAATTACAATAAAGTAGCGATTTCCGGAGAATGGGTGAAGGTACTCCACTTTGGCTCAAATTAGACATAAATTAGGACAGACATCGTGAGGAAACCGAAAGAACCAAAAATTCGAGGACATATGACATTTCCGCACTGGGCCCGCATGGTGGATTATGACCCGCTCCCTTGCATAAAGACGAGGTCTATGACCCAGCAGCGGCAACTTTACTGACTGATAATGCTAGTACACTATGAGTTAAGAAATTATTATCCATCTACCTAGTTGATTATTAAAATCGACGAAATCGCAGCTAAAGCTGTTAAGCCATTGTTGTAAGATAGTAGCTGTAGCTTTAACGAATGCTTTAATTACAATTTTCAATTTATCAATTACTTCATTGTGCTTTTAACTGTAGGTAATTATATCGCCATTGTTGCTAAAGTTATGACCAGTTAAAATTTGTGAGCAATTAACTTTGACAGATGAAAAATAACGTGCAACGTTATTTTTCCGAGGAAATATTTAACTTCGATAGTAATAATAATTTAATTCGAAAACAATATTTATAATAATATTATTATTTACAAATTTTTTTAAGTTAATCGAAAAAATTTAAAGTCGTGTGACCTACTTATTGGTTATTAAATTCATTTATTCTAATTTCCGCGTTACTTTTATGTCATATTTCTTAAAGAACGAAGGATATATCAAACAAAATATTAAAAATACTCACTCTTTCCCAATAAATCCATGATTGAATCATCTTCTTGTGATGACCCATAAGCATTGTGGTACCCGGAACCCTTCCTCCTTCCTAGGGCGCCTAACATTAAAATATCTTTCTCTTGTTCATTCGCAGGCCTTCTTCTATCCGATGGCAAATCTATATCTTTGTCATCTACTTGTAATGTCAACACGTCATTCTCATTACACAAAATACTATGAAAACAACTTAAAAATGCAAAAGAAAACAGAAAAGTTCTGAAAATCATTGTATTGTAAACACTATCGGGCGTTCTTCTACGCGTTTTGAAATTTTTCTTTTTAATTTTTCCCGCCGATCCATGAAGTCCGTTTTCGATTACACTTTTACACATTTCACTGATTTATATTACACCTCATTTTTTTGACACCTTTTTTTTTCACAGTTGCTATTTTTTTGTGTTTTTTTTATATTTTTGTTTGTTTGGTATTTAGTTTCGTGAGACGTCTTGACGCGGGAAGTTGGTTATCGGAAGTAAACTGCGATCGCCTCGCGCTTCGTTCCTTTTCACTTTTCGTTAGAGTTCCTTAAGCGTTTTACATTTTCTTAAATATACTTAATTGCTCATATTTTAAGATTCTCATTAGATTATTGTCATCCATTAACGCTTATCATCTGTAAAGTAATTTTTTAATTAATACGGTGTCACATTTATTTTAATAAGGAAGTTTTAGTTTGATATTTATGTGCAGAACCCAGTGGGTTATCTTTTTTAAACTTGAATACAAAACAATAGCGGTATGACCGTTGTTTAGCGTGTCTATGGTGTGCGTGACGTTTAAATAAAAGGTAGGTATGTGTAATAATAGTTTATTTCACTTTGTAAATTCAGTGTAACCATGTGCCTACCTACTTCAAATTTCTTATACTAAGTAGTGATAATAACATAAAAGCTATAATTTGACACTTACACCTATACACGGACTTGTGAATTTAGATATTTTACCTACTTTTTCGTTACTTACTTAAATAATTGTCACATGTAAAATAGTTTTGAAAAAAAAAATCGTCTTTCAAGCTGTATTTTTTTTTCTAAGAGATAACATAATAATATCCTCTATTTTGTAAACGGAACAGTGTTTTTCCTAAATGAACCTCTTAGAGCTTTTAACAGTTATTTCGCAGTCATTATTTAGTTCTCATGATAATCTAAACTGCTATAAAAAGTAACAGGATTGTCCAATTACTCTGTACGTAATAAAATTTGTCTCGTCATGTAACAGCTCCGTTTGAATTTATCGTTTTCGATTTATTGACAATTCACTTTGTGAAATAATTTTCTAGGAATTTTCTTAATAATTTGGCAGAAGTTAAGCTAATTTTCGGGGAATTTTAATTGTAAGTAGCATTATTAATTTGCTAAAGTCAAGCCTATAGAAAGTGGTCTGTGTTATATAATAGAATAGGGTAGAGAACTTTTATTTAAGACAGAGTCCATAGGGTTATACATATAGCAACAAAATGAGAGAACAGAGAATAAGTATAATAAAATAGAAATATAATGAGATAGTTATGTAGCTAGGAACGTTTCAGATTAAAATTATATATTAATTCTTTACGTATTCGTTTTTAAAATGAATGCCGCGAATAAGAGGATTATCAGAAAATCCTCGTTAAAATAGCGACATCTTGATCGTACGGCCTTGACAGTATTTCCATATTTAGCACTGGATAATGTGATACAAAAACGGTTTTAATGCGCATTCAAGTATCAAGATTGAGTGGTCACACTTGAACACTCATAAGACGCCGACTTTCGCCGTAGCTTTCCAAAACATGACTTTAAATGGGCGAAAAACGTCGTAAGTAACATTATACCGAATAAATTTAGATTTTATACGCAGTATAATAGTGTCCAAACTCATTTGACCGCTGCCCATCGGTGACAAATCCGTCTGATTGATTTGGAATAATAATTGAGTTGGAAAATTCGACCTTAGCTTTGATGTGACAAGGTACAAACTTGTCTGTTGTGAAGTCAGGACGTAATTTGTACAAATAGACAACTCTGCTTTCTTTACTAATGACATCTGTTAAGGTTAATTTCGCGGTATTGCATTATCTGTGGCTAATTCGTTTTTGATAGGGCTGTGATTCTTACGGAAGTACACGGGATGTAGGTCAATATTACAATCAAAGGTACGCATTACAAATTGGGTAATTGAATTTTATTGTTTTGGAATCGTTTCCCAAGAATTTGTTTACGATAGATTTAATTGGGTAAATTGCAGAAAGTTACCCGCAAGGCGTCATGAATAATCATTACGCCCTTCTAGTGCCTTAGGCCGTAAATTGCTTAGATTAAAATGAAAGGAGCATTTGAATATAAAACAATTTGATACATCAAATTGTTTTATATGAGAGCTAGTTTGGAATATATTATAATCCAAGCTACGGATTTTTTGGTTAAGCATAGACAATTAAAAAGAAAAAATAAACTTAAAAAATCCCTGCATTTCTCACCGATAAAAACAAGCGGAAAAACACAACGAACGAAATCGAGAGTGTATCGGAACGTGGTTTGACAGCTCATCTTTCCAGCCATTTTCACTTTCGTTTCGAATGGCGTTGACTGCGTGAAATTAGGCGCCATATCGGCACACGATTACCGAACGATTGTACAATGGAGTCCGAAGTAAGGAAATGCATCATCTGTCTATACTTTTCACAACTATGTTAGGGTTGGCTTCTAGTCTAACCTGATGCAGTTAAATACCAGTATTTTAATGAAGCGACTGCCTGGTAAGACTAGTTGTCAGACTTATGGGTTTCCGACGACCCGTAATGATTGTCAAAGATCTACGAATGACAGTCGGGTCCAACGGCTTAACGAGTTTCCGAGACACGGAGGAGTCTCGGACTCGGTATGTAAAGATGATCACCCATCCACGGCCCAACCGTGGCAATCGTAGCTTAACCTGATGATCGACCGTGCAGCTATCATTCCTTAGGCATGAGCCTATAAGGAAATGCGTTGATAAGTAATTAATTGATCGCTTTCTGAATACGAAATGTGCGTAAGACGTAAATGAGTTTTTTTTTCCTTTACATAATGAGGTTCAACTGACTTGCTTTGAATGTAAGTAGTAATTTGCCTATTTTCACGCTTTTACTCGTGCAAAAAGTTTGTATTACGTCTTCATTCGTAGTATTCACTATTCGATCATCAGCAATTAACATTACTCTGTAACTGGCTTAACTTTGTAGTACAGACGCCAGCCCATCATGCTACTACAATCTGTCAAATTTCTTTAATCGATTTTCAACTTTATCGCTAAAGTATAAGGTTCAAAGTTCGTTGGGAAAATTTGACAGTTTCGGGTAGGTTGATGTGCTGGCTGGCGTACACTAATTACATAGGTAGTTACTTAATTGAATTTAAGTAATAAACTTCCTAATTAATACAGTATGGCGATTAGGTTATTACATTAAATAAAGCCACGTATTCTACATTATGTACCTACACCTATGTTAAACAACCACAATTAATATAATTAATTTGTGATTATTTGTTAACAATACCTTATAGTTTGTGTTAAATTGTTGATACCATCGCCGCGTTTGTCTAGTGACTTAAATTATCAAGGGTGGTTTATTTCGTGCCAATTTTTACGCAATTTATTTCATTTGAAAAATTTCGTTTTCTATTTTCAATAAAATCGTACATATTTTTTTACTTTAATAGACTTATCCTGCCTTCTGTGCCCCAAAATATGCAGTAAAAGTGACCTCTGCGCTGCCACCGAAAACGCTGTGGAAATGGCGAAGTTTTGGAAAACAAGATTTAAAATACAGTCGCGCTAGCGACACGAAGAAGAAGAAGAACAGACTGATAACAACTGGCTGGCAACCGCTGTATTATTTAATGAGATAACCTAATCGCCATTCTCTAGGTATAACATATAACTTCTTTTTACCATTTGTGGTAGACTAATTTTTATTTTAGGTATGCATCGTCTTCACATATAATTATATAATGAATGCATACAAAACCTTGTAAAACTTTTTAAAAGAGTAACGGTGGAGTTTCTTGCCCATTCTTCTCCATACGAAAACTACCTTTTGGAAGGGGCGACTAGGATCAATTCTATTTTTTCATTTTAATTTTTGACGTTCAAAAGTGCATTTTAAGTGCCTATTTGTAATAAATGATTTGACTTTGAACTATAACATTTGATGATTTAACGTTGTTCAAGATTAGGCATAAGATATACAATACAGCAGTGGCGAAGGGTGAATCTATGACAGAGGTAAGCCGGAGCAAGAAAAAAATGTCAAAAAACAGTTTCATTATATTTCAATGATGAATTGACTATAAAGTGTTTGTGTTCTGAATTTTCGAAGGGAAGCCGGCGGGAATCGAGTTGTATGGTACCTTCGCCACTGCAATACAGATAAAAACGTCTGATATTTTATTTTTATAAAAGATCATTCTCTAACTAATAATTTTTTTTAATTAAAACTAATGTCAATCTGATGACATCTACTATTTCTTTCAAAACTGACATCTAAATTGATTCCTACATTTTTACCTATCAACGGCTAACAGCGAGTTTTGATTTTGCCACTTTATTAAGCACTAGCGGTTCTTCCCGGCTTCGCACGGGTGGAAAAAAAAAGAAAAATAAGCCTATATTAATCACTGATAATGTACCATTCAAATAGTGAAAGAATTTTTAAAATCGGTCCAGTACTTTTTGAGCCAATTCGTTACAAACATACATACAAATCTTTCCTCTTTATAATATTACTATAGAAGTATAGATTAAGTAATTATATACTTATTTTTTTTTACATATGTAAACCATCCGAATGTAGACCAATCACGACTCAAAAATTAAGGCTGAAACTTTAAGAGCTGAATCGAAACCAGGCTTCTATTGTCACGACGTCTGCAAGTTGTGTGAAACAGAACGTAACACGATTATATTACGTATGCGCCTGCGCATCAACGTTTCGTAACTTCGTTAAAAAAATAAATCTTTAAGATTTTGCAAATGGTTTGTCATGAGGGCGGATGTGGTGCTGTAGCATTGTTGTTTGTTACGACAGAGAGTAATAGCCAGGGTTAATATGTCGTAACTCAGTGTACAAAGACATATGAGTAAAGATGGACGTCTGATGAGAATGTTGACAGAGTATTTATTAGTGGCGAAGGGTGAATGTATGACAGAGGTAAGCCGGAGCGAGAAAAAAATGTCAATAAACCGTTTCATTATATTTCAATGATGAATTGGCTTTAGAGTGGTTGTGTTAGAAAGAAAAAGAAAGAAAGAAAATACGTTTATTTGCGGCAAACATGACGCATAAAAATGAGCATAAAAAAAATCTAATTAACAATTTGGGAGACAACATGCGTCACATCCACGCAAAACGGCCATCGCTCAGCATAATGTCAAGACCCTATACGAGACAGAGCGCCAGCGCTCTGAAAGCGTTCTGAATTTTCAAAGGGAAACGAGTTGTATGGTACCTTTGCCACTGCAGAGTATGATGGGTGATATTCTCATATAATAAATCTGAAGAGTTTGTTTGTTTGAACGCTCTGAGCAATCGTAACGGCCCTGATTTACGAGTCGTAGGTCGTGGGTTCGAACCCATGCAGGTACAGACGCCAGCAGGTCAACCTACCCAAATCTGTCAAATTTATTTGATAGATTTTCAACTTTAGCACAAAGGAATAAGGTTCATATTCAATTGAGAAAATCTGACAGATTGGGGTAGCTTGATGTGCTGGCCTCTGTAGATTACCTACTTTGTGTAAAAAATTTCATCACCGCTGCTCTCAAAACGGTGAAGGAAAACATCGTGAGGAAACCGGCATGTCCTAGAACCAAAAATTCGAAGACATGTGACATCACTGACAATCACCCACTCCTAATCACAGACCGAAGGCCTGTGGCCCAACAGTGGGGACATTTTAGTCTGATTATGCTAAAGCTAATCTCTGGAACCACCAAAATTTTGAAAAATTGTTTTGCATTTGATAACCTAATTCTTTTGGAAGGTTTTAGCCTTTTAGGCCATATAACATCACGCTACGACCCCTTGGAGGCAATTAAAAGAAAATAAGTCGAAAACGAAGTAATAACGCGGGCGAGAAATGTGTCTGTTATTTTAGTACCTATATTGTAGAGTCATACGACTTCCACATGAAAAAAGTCGCGGACTCTAGTCTTTAAATATGAAAAGTTGGAAAGTGTATTTATTGTACCTAATATTTCGCAATTTAAAGAGTAATGGAAACGGAAGGTATAATCTTGATCGAAGGAAGTTGTTGACGTGACAGTTAATGGCACGATTTTGACAAGCTGTTGACGTGCTGAAGATAAGCAAAGATGAACAAATGATATGATTTAAGAGAAATTCAAGCTGTATTACAGGGATATAAGTATAACGAATGTCGGATGATGAACTACTTATAATGATATTGTTAACTGACACAGCACTGAGACGAATGGCACAACGCAACTGGCCTTGAGATGGTGAATTCAGAGCTGTTGATAATAATGATGATAGTAGTTTGTGAGATTCGATATATCGAAAAGTAGAAGAACACCAAAGGCACAATGGATGGATTGTGTGAAAGATGACAGAACCGGGATGACTACAGCGGTGCTACTCTGTAAAAATCTCACCGTGAAAACTAATGTGAAGTGAGCTCTCATTCCACCTGATGTTAGGGATTGCCTCCATTGATAGTTCACTTCACCTATGTTAACACGGTGAGATTTTTACAGAATCGATAGGCTGAGATGACAGCTGATAGAGATACAAGGAAAGCGAGGAATGCTGCGCTGACTGATAAAAAATGGGAAAAACTGAAGAAAAAAAAAAACCTAATAATGATCCTTGTTTATGTCTTATCTTTAGCAGCATTTTATGTACAGTCAACCACACAGCAGCGCAACACGTTGCACTATGAACAGCGCTGTTGCTTGTACGACATAAAGGCGGTCGACTGTACCTATAATTTGTATTTGTCTTTTTATAGGCTACAGCAATTAATAAGTTGCAAGTATTTAAGCAGGAGGACGATGATGACGTATGTTACAGCCAGGAATTTGAGATAATTTTCAAGTGATAAAACAACAAACTGTATTATTTACATAATCGACAAAGTTCAAATTCCATTGCAACCAAAAACTTACTAGGATTTTGGACCTTTTTTGTTACAAATGGTCACTCAAATATTAACTTAGAACACATTTCACTAAAGTGACTGATTAAGTAGCGATGAAATATAATTATCAGAGATTATGAACACTGCTTTATACACTCTCTTTATATCGAGCCTAACCGCTTTTATTGTTTGTAACAAATTCTATACTTAGCATTTTAAATGGTAGTGAATTCAAATTTGGAACAATGAGGTCACCAATATGATGGCCAGTATGTCGGCTTCATATCTGCATCAAAACTTTTTCTTTGACTTAACAGTATTTTTTCCCCGTATGAGATGGCGGGATGAGCTGAAGAAAACAAATGACCAGTGGGCCACTTTAGCCCTGGATCGAAAAAGCTGGACGTCATGGCGAGATGCCTTAGCCCAGCAGTAGGATAATGCAGGCTAACAGTAAGTGTAACATTATTTTTAGCCGACTTCAAAATAAAGTTCTGTATTCGACCCATATGTATGTGTACAGGGTGAAATTGAAAACATGCCATAATCCGGAATGGGAGTATGAATAACTTTTACTAAAATCAGCGAAATAAAAATCAGCTGTTCCCTTTATTTATCTTCGTCTATCTCGTCAAAATGTAAGGAACAGTTGATTTTTTTTTTGCGATTTCAGGTTTGGTCCCAAAACCTGAAATCGCAAAAAAAATCTCTGTTCCCTACATTTTTATGTTCGCATAACTCGAAAATGTAGGGAACAGCAGATTTTTTTTTCGCGATTGCAGCTCTGTTCCCTTAGTAAAATTTGTTCATAATGATGAGTACAATCTCCCATTTCAGTTTGTCGCATGTTTTCAATTTCAACCTGTATTTGTATGTCCGCGATTTTTTCAGAAACTAATAAGAATAACCGATTTTGATTTTTCTTTCACAAAAATGATCTACATACTTTTAGGAAGGTATATGATACAATAGGTAATTATTTTTATGTACGAAGCTATATGCATAAATGTACTGCATCTCCGGAAATTCCTTTCCACTTAGTTTTTATTGATGACTAGCTGCGCCCCGCGGTTTCACCCGCGTAAGTTTTGATCCCGTGGGAATATCGGGATAAAAAGTATCCTATGTGTTATTCTGATGTATAAGCTATATTACTGTAAAGTTTCATCAAAATCCGTTCAGTAGTTTTCGCGTGAAAGAGTAACAAACATCCATACATCCATACATACAAACTTTCGCATTTATAATATTAGTAGGATAGTAGGATGTTTTAACTGATATTTATGTATGGAGGCTCGATTTAAGACTCTAGAGTTTATTATAATTCCATGGACTGGAATTGAAACGAGATATTAAGAGTGGAACACGAGACTGCAACATAGTTGGGAAAATGAAAGCGGATTACCCGATGACAGTTATTCAGGATATCAAGTGCGAAATTGTATCTATTAGTTTAAAGTTGCTGAACTTGATCAAAGTGAAGGTTTAGAGAACCTACTGACCGATAAGTCTAGATACGGGTGCATTAACGACTATGTGCGAATGGTGAGCTTAGAAACGTGAGTAAAATCAAATAGTCTATGGTTCAATACAAATTCTTAACTACTTTGCTAAATTTATCCTTATAATAAAAAAAAAAATATATTTGAAAAAAAACAGGAACGGTAGCTAGTGTTTTTCGTTAAAAATCTTTAAAAGTTTTTTTTTTATGGTCAACTGTGATTTCATATGTATTACAAAATATTTTTTTTAAATATTACTGCTACATTCATTGTATTAAAAAAAAAACAGATTTGTAGAGATAATAAATTTAAAACTTAATATTCTCATTTGTTTTAGCTATTATCACACATAACTAAATAAAAGTCACGCACACCAATATAATAAATTAAATAAACAACTTACCATAAAATAACAATAGATTTAATTAATTTACGTAATAGAAAACAAACCTATTCCACGCATCAATCACAAAGATTTGAATTTAGAATGCAGCTTCATTCTTTAAAAACTTTACTGCAGCGATATTCTGCAGAAAGTTTAGAATATTTTTTTCTAACCATGGAGTTTTTAATAAAGTTTTACACGTGCTTTAGTTTTTAGCCACTCCGCGACACTGTTAGTTCTCACTACAAGGCAACGGACGCACCCGCGTGGGGTGTTAAACATTCTACTTTCATTCGAATCACAACAATTTCTATGTAAATTATATTTCTTTTAAACTTTATTTATAGGCTAATGTCATGTTTACGGCGTAATTATGACGTTTTAAGTTATGTAATGCTTTATTCAAGAGGTATTTTTTGTATCGATGGAAAAAAAAGAGAGTATTTGATTATTAAAGTCAGTATACTTTTTTTTAAACAAAGATAAATGATCAGTACTTACGATTACATAACTAATTAAAACTGGTCTATTTGTGCGTATTTTTATTCACATTGGTATAGCTGAGTATGATTCATACAGATATGCGTGAAAGTTTCAAAACTGACTTGCGTACCTACCTAAAGTGGCAACAGTTGAGTTTTCCATAGAACATTATTGTAACAACTAGTGTTGTTACAAAAATATGATGTAAATGACAAATTAGCATTCCTTTGTAAATTGAACTGCTTACTTATATCTAATGAAAGAGGATCCCGTGGCTAAATAATAACAGCCGCACAGGTCGATCGATCAGATTGGTGCCGCGGTTGGTCTGTGGATGGGTAACCACATTTACATACCGAGACCTATTTACCGAGAGATATTTCTGTAGGTGAAAGCTAAAGAACCTTAAGTCACATTTTATAAATTATTCAGTAGAGCTCATTAAAGATGTCTATAAGTACCCGAAATTAGATATTAAAATCGACCGTGTATAAAAAGTAATGTATCGTTGTAGTAATTCTACATTCGTCGATTTTAATATCTAATTTCGGGTACAGACATCTTTAACGAGCTCTACTGAAAAAATTATAAAATGTGACTTAAGGTCCTACAGCTTTCATCTACAGATTTAGTTAGTTCGATGTTAAGATTTAAATTTAACCAGCCTTTTCATTTATCTTCGTATTGTTGTCTCTACATTCTACTTGTTAATACGAATTTACTTATACCTGACTCAAGATATAAAATGACATAACTCCTCCACATTAAAATAAAATACAAAAAATGTTGCCAACATCACCGCGAGAGAGAGGTGCAGCGAGAGTCGAAAGTGGCAACTCGTTTTACTTTTTTTGATTTTTATACTTAGCTTAGCGTGACATGGTCTTGAATAACAAAATATTGTGAACTAGGTCGATATTAGCATATCATCAGGACTGACTGATGAGAAGGAGGACGGCTTAGATAAAGATTCTTATTATTATTACCTGTGTTTTATCTACGAGTTTGATACGAAAGTAGATTTCGCTCTATGTGTTGTAGGTTTTTCGTGAGGGGCTTGTGGGAAGTAATAACAGCCGCACAGGTCGATCGATCAGGTTAAGCTACGCTTGCCCCGGTTGGGCCGTGGATGGGTGACCATCTTCACATACCAAGACCCCTCCGTGCCTTGGAAAGCACGTTAAGCCGTCGGTCACGACTGTCATTCCTGGATCTTTGACAGTCGTTGTCGGAAGCCCGAAAGTCGGACAACCAGTCTTACCAAGCGGTATCGTATTACCCAGTAACTGGGTTGTGGAGGTCAGATAAGCAGTCGCTCCATGTAAACTCTGGCACTCAGCTGCATCCGGTTAGACTGGAAGCCGACCCTAACATAGTTGGGAAAAGGCTAGGCAGATGATGTGGTAGGTTTTTTTCTATAGCAGCCAGGAGTTTCGATTTGTAGCTGTTGATGGCAATAGATTGTCTTTAACTTGGTACTAGAACATCAGTCCTGGCGAAATGTGTGTGTACCTAATGAATACCTCAGCCTAACTTTTCAGGGTATATTGTATGCATGATATACGTATGGCACTCGTGGGTTGCAGTTGAAAATCAGCGTCAGGTTTTGACCTTTTTTTTTTTGAGGTTGGGAAATCATCAAATGACCCCTCCCGCTCAGGGTGCAGCAGAAGGGGAGTGTCAGACTCTTACTGACTAAAACCCACCCGTGTTCCTTCCTTAGGGTAGCGTAGCGGTAGGGTAGCGGTAACCCTTTCGGACAATCCCGCTGCCCCGGCAGGCTTCGGCCCTTACGGGCCCCTTCCTTACTGCTGACATCTCTTTGAGGCGCGCGTGGAACACGTACGCGCCGTCCGGCATGGGCATGGTCCTGATCGGACGGTGAGTTACCCATTACTCTCCGTCCGCAGGCCCGCGCCTACGGTGGCCGGGAGTCGTCACGCGGCTCCCGACGCCCGAAGCGTCTCCCGCGGCGGCTGGGACGTGAGGTTCTCTTCCTCAATCGTCCCGCCACCTCCTTCGCTAGCATGACTGCTTCGCAAAAGGAGTGACTGCCTCCCATATCGCTTGGCATAATCAACCTATAATGTTCCCACTGCTGGGAAACATGAGGCAGTGGGCTGTAATCTACCACGCGGGCCCAGTGCGGGCTGGTAGATATCACATGTCTTCGAATTTTTGGTTCTAGGACAAGCCGGTTTCCTTACTATGTTTTCTTTCACCGTTTTTGAGAGCAATGGTGATGAAATTAATTAAATTACACAAAGTAATCGCTTAGTTAAAATTAAATGCACTCTGCATTAATGCACTCTACATTTAATTTTACAATTCACTCACTTTTGTCCTATATACCCATTTTGAATCAATTTAACGCAATATATACATATAATATATAAGCAAACGAATGCATTAGAATTTCAATAACTTATTTCGAGCAACGCCCTTCCCACTTTTTTACTTTTTTAGGAAAAATGTTGCTAGTTTTTACTTACCCATTTTTTGTTTCAAACTTGTTTTTTTTTTTAAGCAACTGTTAACCGTAACCAAAACAAAACCAGCGACCAGCCTGCTTTCTCCGCAACCTTCACATTGGTTACCTAACTCAGTAACTGCTATTTATCACGTTATATAACGTTGTTATCTCGTTTCTTCAAATTATAGCCTTGGGTAGACATTTTGATGGTCAAATTATGGATTCGCGATTTGATTTTAATAGATTAGTAATCTTGTATTGTGGGAAGATTAAGATTGATGTTATGTGAAATGAATAGACCTTTTTCTTTTTTATTGAAAAGTCACTGCGGACTGGGTCAGTTTAAAAGATAATATTAACTGAGCGGGAACTGAATAGTATTAGTACCTACTGAGCTTGATGATCTAAGTTGATGACATAGCTCACGCTGAAGTGGCAATTGGCCTGCTCTAATAGCCGTAGAACCGGTGACCGTTGGGGTAGACCGCGTGTTCTTGAGTGGAGACCACGAATCGGCCAACGTAAGGCAAGACGCCCTCAGGCTAGGTGGAGCGACGAACTTCGCAGGGTGGCTGGTAGCAGCTGGATGAGAGTTACCGAAAATTTAGTTGAATGGTGTGCTTGGAAAGGCCGCAGTGGACTGCTGTAGGCTGATGATAAGTTAGATGACCGCTGAGAGATATTATATGAAGAAAATGACATGTTACTCCGACCACAAATCAGGGCCGTAGCTAGGGGGGGGGGCATTGTGGGGCAATGCCCTACCTTTAAACACTAATGCCCTACCTTCAGAAAACACCATCTACTAAGTTATGACGGAAAAAAAATACTAGTTTAAAGTGACATCTAAACGATTCCGAATTAACCACGGCATTTTGCAATCATAATATATTAATTCTTTATTCTGGTCATAGATGGCATTTGAAATATGTGTGCGAGATTTGTTCGTATTGAAGTCTATACGTATATATAGGAACGACTAACCCCATAGCCTCTAAAATCCGGGTAAATAACCCCCCAACAATTAAGTATTAACTGACACAAGTCATGAAAGCCACAAATCGATTGACCAGAACAGATCAAGTAACATTTTTACATCCGCCCTACCTGTAACAACAGCTGTCCTACCTTAAATTCAAGTTCTAGCTACGGCCCTGCCACAAATAAGTAAATTATTGGTTTAATAGCAAAAGGATGATGATCATCCTTGCCTTGCTTTTTTCCGAACTATGTTGGGGTCGGTTTCCAGTCTAATCGGATGCAGCTGAATACCAGTATTTTACATGGAGCGACTGCCTATCTGACCTCCACAACCCAGTTACTGGGTAATACGTTACCCCTGGGTAAGACTGGTTGTCAGACTTTCGGGCTACTGACGACCCGTAACGACTGTCAAACATCCACGAATGACAGCTGGGACGAATGGCTTAACGTGCTTTACGAGGAATGCATGGTTTTTGGCATGTGAAGATGGTCACCCATCCACGGACCAACCGCGACAAGCGTAGCTTATCCTGATCGATCGTCCCATGCCAATACAGGATGATGATGGTGATATTAATAAAAATAATAATCAGGAAAATAGTCTCCATCTTCGATAGCTTATACGACCACTTACTTCTGAAGTCGATCACACTTAAACTACATATAATTTCACACAAAATTGATCGTATAAAAGCAATAAATGTAAGAAAACTTATTATTACAGATAATAACATTACTTAGGATTACAGCAACGTGTTACGTAACGCGAAGGTTGCAGAGAAAGCAAACCCCGCTTTGTCTTGACTTTGGCAGGTAAGGCTGTGTCCACAGGAGAGGCTGAGGTAGAACTTAGTGCCTCAAGATATTAAGGTAAAGTATGTCTTGTTTTTAGCTGGTTTATTTTTAGGTCCTATGGCACTAAGACGTGGTCGCTCACAATGGGCCTTATTAGAAGGCTGAAAGTCACCCAAAGGGCAATGGAGAGGGCTATGCTTGGAGTTTCCCTGCGTGATCGAATCAGAAATGAAGAGATCCGCAGGAGAACCAAGGTAACCGACATATCCCGAAGAATTGCGAAACTTAAGTTGCAGTGATCGGGGCACATTGCTCGCAGAACAGATGACGGATGGGGCCGAAAGGTTCTGGAGTGGCGACCGCGTACTGAAAGACGTAGCGTTAGAAGGCCTCCCACAAGGTGGACTGACGACCTTGTGAAGGCCGCAGGAACCCTTTGGATGCGAGAAGCACAGAACCGGTCGAAGTGGAGGTGCTTGGGAGAGGCCTATATCCAGCAGTGGACGTCTTTCGGCTGAATGATGATGATTTTTAGGTCAAAGAATCAGCATTGCCATACGACATGGCAATACTGCAAGTAAATATATTTAGCCGTTTGGACTCTTTTCCTGTTGACAGCGATGCGAAAATTTTTTTTCATGGCCTTTTTGATGCCTTATTTAAATAATACCTATCTTTGTAATAAAAAAAATATATCCTAACAGAATTTTTAATAATCAGTAACGCAATGAGCCCAAATATAAAACGTAAAAAACAACCGACTTTCAAAAAAGACAGTATAAAATGAAAAATAACTTTACTTTCGGAAGTCGGTGTCGTTGGGTTCGCATTTCTGTTGTTGGCCACGGATTTCCGAAATTAAAGTTATATTTCACTTTGTAGTATCTTTTTTTTAAGATAAGATAACATTTATTTATTTATTTTTTTGGAAAATGTTTGTTTTTTTTTCGTAAATAATTACTTACCCCACACAAATTCGTATAACACGCTTGCTATGTAAATATCAGTGACAGGAGGTCATTATAACATCATCATTAAAAATTAAGTGGCAAAAATACGTATTATTGAAGCTAACTCAAAAACTACCCAAGCAAAAAGTTACTAAAATTTATATAGACCCCTGAGGCATACCCAATCTATTAAAAAAATAATTTTTGAAATCGATTTACAATTACTCGAGATATTGCGTAACAAAAGTACAAAAAAACGAAACATACAGTCGAATTGAGAACATCCTCCTTTTTGAAGTCGGTTAATAACATAACATCAGGATCAGGCCTATATTCTCCTAAATTGAAAGAGCAGATTCGCAGGCAGTTACGCCCACATTTCACAACACGCAACCATTCTCAAGAAATAATATAACTTGACTCTTGCTATTAACGGAGCACAATAAATCCAGATTCCAGGTAGCTTCTATAATTTTTCCAAATGGCAGCCAAATTAGGCCTTGCCTGACTTAGAAATCTGTCCTGAAGAGTATGTGGTCGCCCCCACCATATGCGTGCACGCATAAGATAGTTGTAGTGACATTCAGATACAGCAGAAGCTACAACTGGATACTAGGGTTATAGAACCATTTGGCACCGTTTGGAAAGCGTTATGCCAAGAACATGTCGCATGCTTAATAGAAATCTTGCTTAACTCAAAAAAGTACACTTTTGGGAAATCGCCGTTTAATGATTTGCAATTGGGGTCTAGTCGGCTTATTAGCCAATAGAATAAATATGTAAAGACTAATGAACAGTTAAAATATAAGTGTTACATACTTTTTCAAAAACCATTGATCAGTGCAAAAAAAAAAGTAAAAAAATCATAACTTTGACTCAAGCTCTAATAACTTATCTATTAAGCATGCGATATGGCTATTAGATGTAACCAAGGTACCTACTAAATTATAGTAACCAAGAGTTGGTCTATCAATCTAATGTAGGTAAACTCGAATATAAACGGCCAAGCCAAACATGTTATAAATTTCTTAATAAAGTTTTAATTAAATCCTCGCCTCATTCTGCCCGCATCCTTACAGTAACAAACGGTTGAAGCCGGATGTCGCTTTCACCGCTAACCTATGCCGTAACGTTACAAAACACACCGCCTGCCAAAACGTGGCCGCCTGGTAAGTAACTGTTAACATAATCGAGTTATTTAATTATTTAACGAGGATATATCAGCCAATGGCCCCGATTCTGTTGTTCACAAACTAAACTAAATTTAAGTTCGGTGCATCTTTTTCTTTCTATTTCACTAAGAAAAGGACAGAAGATAAAATATTAGTTTAGTCTTGTCAAAATAGATAATCCATAGACAAGTACGTGATTAAGAAATTGGCTACTAAAAATACGTCAATTTACGTCAGGCGCTGACTAATTCGACAGGCCTAAACTAATATTTTTATCTTCTGTCCTTTTCATAATGAAATAGAAAGAAAAAGATGCATTGAACTTAAATTTAATTTAGTTTGTGAACAACAGAATCGGGGCCTTAGCTTACTTTATAAAGTGGCATCACATAAATCATCAAGCTTGTATTTCCTGAAAGGGGTAGCAGACATGTGAATACACATATTTGGCCAGTTAGTAGCCTTAGAAGCCCCATGTACCTATTAGGGGGAGAGCTAGCAAGAATCCAGGCTGTTATTAAAAAAAATCTTATGGAACTGCCTAGTCTGGAGACCGAAATCGAAACCCCCATGATCAGTAGTCACGCTTGCAACCACTAAACCAACGAGTCTTATTACCTAGTCGATTCGTACGAATTTACTCGCACGAAAGGGGCGAATCGACACTTTTAATCTTTTTTTTTTTTGTTTAAGCGAGTGCGCTGTTGTCCTTTATTCTGTGCTTTATTGTATACAATTTTAAATGTGCCACCTAATACATATTTCTGGAGTTATCGACTCGGCCACAAATTTTTCTTTGTGCGAGTCACCTATGGTAAAAAAATATTATTTAAAGATGTGGATTCGCCCGTTTCGGGCGAGCAAATACGTACGAATCGACTAATAAGCCCATTCATCGAGCCAGGCGTAAGTACCTAATAGGTAGCTGTCATCGTGCTGCGTAGGTATGTATATTTGGAACTAAAAAAGTATAATATACATAATATCGTAAATGGAACTTTTTGAGTTAGTATCTGATTTAGACTGGAAGCCAAACTTAAAAGAAGCGGTCAGTGAAAATTAAAAAAATATCTAATGATGATAACATGAACGAGCAAATCAAACAGTCCGCTATTCTTTGTTTACATAGATTCGAGTTTTACCCTGCGACATCAAAGAGGGATGCACGTGGAACACTACGTCCGTCACCCCTGGACCCACTTCACCCACTTAGGGTGGGGAAGGGTAGGGAAGAGGGCGTTGTCAGCCCTCCGCCGACGCACGGTGCGCCTGCTGCGGGCCTGGTGAGTGGGCGAGATCTCCCTCTCCCTTTCCGCAGCCTCCTGCGAGACGACTGTTTTGCAGAAGGAAACCACCGCATCCCAGGACTCTTCGCTGCCGACCATCGACTAGACTACGGCCGGCTGCGACAGGTCACTGCCTACTTCTGAGATGAGGGCACGGCGTGGCTCCTCCCAAGCGGCACACTCTGCCTGCATATGCCGCGCCGTGTCATCCCGGCAGTCGACGCAGTGGTGACACCAGGCGTCCGGCTTCCTGTTTATGCGACACAGATACTTCCCGAAGCAACCATGCCCCGAGAGCACCTGCGTCACCCGAAACGACAGGGAGCTGTGCTTCCTACCGAGCCAGCGGTCGAGTACCGGCCGGACGGCCTCGATGATGACGAGGCTGGTGGTAAGGCGTGAAAGCCTGTCCCGCCATTCCGCCACCAGGACCTCAAGAAGCTGAGTCCGACGCAGCTCCATGTTTCGCTGCATCGGTCGCTCGCCCCGCGCCCTCGCTTCCTCGCGCCGCCGATACAATGACGCGAGTACTTTCGCCTCGAGGTCCCAGGGCTGGGATCTGGCCAGTACGCAAGCCGCCTCGTAGGAGATCGTGCGATACCCCCGGACGACTCTAACGGCCATCGCTCTCTGCGGCTTTCGCAGAAGGGAGTACTCTTACCTGACCTAACCTAAGAGAAACATGTTTGAGTCGTTAAAACAGGTTCCTGCTTTAACAAACTTTGTGGTTTTTTTTTATTATTTTGACACCGTTATTCGAGACGGTTAGTCCATAGCTCACATGAGTAGACAGACGAAAATCAAACGCTAAATAATTAATTGCCAGAATCCGCTGAATGTGAGAACTCGAGGACCGGCCGAATGATGACAACCCATGGTGATGATGAAAGGATGATGGTGGGTTTCGCATTCGTGAACGCAAATAAACTAATGGAATATAGGTTATCCAACTACAAGCACCAATTATCATATTCCATGTTGTCGGAAATTTCATTTTCCAAGATTAGATAATTGATCAGGTAGATACATAATCCCGATTATGTTCCCACTTCTGGGACACAAGCCTCCTTTCTGTGAGAGGAAATGTGCGGTAATCTACCACACGGGCCTAGTACGGGTTGGTAGATGTCACATGTCTTCGATTTTTTGGTTCTAGGTCTTGCTGGTTGCCTCACGATGGTTTCCTTCACCATTTGAGAGCATTGGTGATGAAGTACCTAATTTACACAAAGTAAAGCGCCTTTCAGGGTTCGAACTTACGACCTACACAAGTACACAGCCCGTTAGTCAGGACCGTTACCACAGTTGATCAATCATGCATGTGATACCGATGACATTGAATTAACTATGAGCTTAGAAAAGATTAAAAGGGGCAAGCAAGACAACGCTATGATTATGTTGTCAATGTAACCGGTGGCATCTTCTAACAAATCATAAAAATCGGTCTATATGTCGAAACATAACACCAATGTAATAAAAATACCGGCCTACCTAAAAAGAAAATAAGAAGTACTTTGTTGGATATTTGGACTCTTGAAGTTTAGTTAGGTACCTATCTAAGTATACCGTTATACTTAGAACATACCTAAACTTCGACTTCTTTATTTGCTAGACTTAATGACAGCTGCGATCGAACTTTTTTTTGTGAACATGACATTATTTAGTATATATTAGCTGTCATGTTGGTCTAGCGAATTGAAAATCAGGGTTGAGTTGAGTAGGTTTTATATGTTAGAATATTTCCATACTCTACGCCCCGGATCTGACAAACCATACCGTGAATGAAATAAAAGGTCGCTGACTCGTACCAATGCACAATATTAACAAAAAGCCTGAGTACTATCTCAACACAGAGATAAATATATACATATAATATTAGGACCAAGAGGATATATATTCTCTTGAACCTGTCGCAAAATTTTCTGCTTTATAAAATTATAACCAAACTCCTTTTTGCTTTAACAATATCTACGATCACCAATCTTACAATTAAGCGTTGTATTGTGAATATCAAGCCCATCAGTCCTTCTCGAAGAGAGGTCTGTGACCCAGCAGTGGGGACGATAGGCTGCTATGCTATGCTTAAGCTCCACCAAATAATGCAGTTATTTAAGCCGCATTCCCATGTTGATAGTTCCTGCTACTATCGCATTTTATGCAGCAGCACCGTTAGTATTTATATCTTTGTCATTAGTCCTACATACCTACATATAAAAATAAAGGTCCTGATTCATTCTCTGACCGACTCATCAACTCATAGCCCAAAAACTTTCGACTTTTGACGGCTGAAACTTTGATAGAGGTTCCCTTTATGTTGTAAACAAGTATTAAGGACGGATTTTTAGAAATGCCTACAGCCTATCGATTCTGTAAAAATCTCACCGTGATAACATAGGTGAAGTGAGCGTGAAGTGAACTATCAATGGACGCAATTCCTAACATCAGGTGGAATGACAACTCACTTCACCTTAGTTTTCACGGTGAGATTTTTACAGAATAGCACTGCAAGATAGGAACCATGTTCGACCCTCATTTTACATTTAATATCATTGGGGTCGACGTAGTCGTTGGCAAAGTGCTAGTTAACTAATAAGTGTTGAATAAAATACTTACGTCCCAATTCATCGAGGAACTTCGGCTTTTGACCCCCAGCTTCGAACTTCACTTCGTCTTCGTCATAACTTTCAGTCACCGGTCGGTCAATTTGTGTCACTTTGTCATTCACTTTTGTTAAACTCACTTCACTATTGATAAAATTGTCAAATTGCGATTTTGGTAAAGCCGATTTGAATTTCAAGTTCTTCAAATTACCGTTATCGTCCATTATCGTTAAGTCTTCATAGTTATTGACCACATCATTCGTTTTTCCAACACTTTTAATGATGTCCGCATTGAATTTGTTTTCACTCAAAAGTTTTGATAGGACCACATCAGTCTTTTTGTTTAAAAAGTTTTTAGAATCAAACAAGTTTTTATTAACTACATCTAAATCTATATCACAGATTGCGTTACAAAATAAATGCATGAAAACTAGCACTTTGGTTGGGATAAACATTTTATTTTGACAACACTATTTTCAAAATTTTGACAGCACTTTGAATTTGAAACGTTGGATGTTCTTTTATTGATTCGTTATTAAAACTGAAAGTATTATTGATCTGCGTTCGCTCCGGCCAGAGGGGAGCGAATGACGAAGATTTTGGACTCGACAAGTTTTGGTGAAATGTTTACGTAACCATTTAGTAATAGGTACGTAAATAACAGTGCTCACTGTGGTCACGTGGTCAGGGCATTCGAAGCGGTTATTGTTATGTTTTGGAACGAAGTGGGACATCCAATAAAAGTGTTACATGTCTTTCAAGATTTTTTTCTTTTTCCTTGACGCATAAATCCGGGTAATACACGGATATTATGTAATAAGTAGCTGTTCTGGCTTCAAATGCGTGTTGAGTTTTTAATTTTCCTTAAAAGTAGCACAAGTCCTTATCTTTATTATGATTTTGTTAGTGTCACTTTCTCATAATTTATATTATCTCTCATATTACAACTCGAAAAAAATGTGAGGAACTTTCCACAACATATTATACATCCCAACTGCTGTTAAGTGGTGTCTCTCTCTACTGTCTATGTACAAACACCAGCACATTACGCTACCCAATCTGTCAAATTTCTTTAATAGATTTTCAATTTTATCGCTAAAGTCTTAGGTTCCAGGTTGATTGGGAAAATTTGACAGTTTCGGGTAGCTTGATGTGCTGGCGTCTGTACATACATCTGCACAAATATAAGCGTAATTATTCGTTGCCATTTGCCATCCTACAGACAAAGCTCAAATATATCATAAGCCTGTAATTATTTAGTCTCCAGACCGTATAATTTCAGCCATGGCGACCAATCTCAACGGAAACTAGTATAGCGCGGGAAATATCATACTGCACAAATGTGTGCGCAGACACAGGCGCACTCTCTCTTCCCTCACTCTCATTACCAATGGGACGGCAATGCGGCACGACCGGAGAGAGATCAGAGGGGCAATTCTCGTAATTTTTAAGAACGTTCACAGTCTGATCTCAGTCTCCATCTGTCAAAAATACTTCAAATTTCCCTACATTTTGACAATTTTTTGACATTTGTTTGTCGCCGAGATGAGACTGCGACTAGATTTTGAACGTTTTAAATTAGCAGAATTGGCCTACAGGTGCAGCACCGTGCTTTCCGAGGCACGGGGGTACACCGCCAACTTCCAAACTCCAAGCTGTTTCTTAGGAACTAATAATTGAAAAACCTTATAACACTATGCCCGATTTGGGAATCGAACCCAGGACCCCACGCTCAGCAGTCGCGCTTGCGAACACGTCACCAACGGAGCCTGTTAGCCTGTAATTACACCGGCACCAAATGCCGATTGTAGTCGACACCTCATAGAGCACATGGTTTTGTATTGCCTGTAATCTTTGTAATTAAGAGTAAAAGGCCTATTAAGGTGAATGCGAAGTGGTAGCCCGCGAAATTAAAATTTTCTTACGTTTTTTTGCAATTTGCAGGTCAGTATCAGGTTGTATCTGTTGGGCACAGCAAAAGACTATAAAGGATAAACTCTTATTTACTAACTTATACTAAGTACACTAATCATTAAACATTTGAAACATTATATTATTTTTATTTTTAAATTAAATAAGTATATTAATCAGTCATTTCATATATTTTTCAATCGTGACCCATAATTATATAGAATTAAAATCAAATCAATGAGATAAAACATTTAACAAGAATACATATTAAAATCACAATAAACAATGTCAAATAAACAATTACATACAATTTCAATAGTAAATTATTTTAAAAATACAAGTCAATCTACAATAAATTAAATTACTCAAATTAAATATAAAAATTTTAAATTTCATTACATTATATTCTGCACTAATTAACATTTCATAATTTAGCCATTCATTTCATTATAATACTGTTCCATATTTATTTAATGTTATTCAATCTGTATAAATTTATCATTTAAATATTCATTTATGCTGTAATAGCATTTATTTAGTAATAGTTTTTTTAATTTGCTAGTAAAAACAGCTATCTTTTTTTCATTTCTTAAAAGCTCTGGTAATTTATTATAAATTTTTATTGACATAACTAGAGGGCCAGATGAGTGCATTTTTAAGCGAGATGTTGGTAAATTTAGGCGTGTTTTGTGTCGGAGTGTGAATCTAGTTTGAATGTCTTCACGTTTTGTGTAGAAGTCTTGATGAGTGTGTGCAAATTTACAGATTTCTAGTATGTAAATAGATGGTAGTGTTAAAATATTTAGCTTTTTAAAATGGGGTTTGCAGCTATCGGTAGGTTCAATATTGACTAAAATGCGAATTAACTTTTTTTGGGTAATGAACAGTGCTGGTGCGTCTGTGCTATTCCCCCACATTATAACACCGTAGTTAAGCCACGAATGTGCATAGGCGTAGTAAGTGACTAGAGCCGTCTGTAGGTTTGTGGTCTTTTTTATTTCGCGAAAAGCGTACAAAAATGTAGATAGTTTAGCTTTTATCTTCTGAATATGTGCTTTCCAGCTAATGTTCGTATCTATTGTTAATCCCAACAAGGAAAACTCATTAACCAGTTCCAATTTTTGGTTATTAAAATGGAAGTTTACATGTAAGTTACTTTTTTGGTGGGGGTGGAACGTAATAAGTTTAGTTTTTTTAAAATTAATTTCTAAATTATGGTCATTTAACCAGGTTACTGTTTTGGTGAGAATATTATTAAGGGTATTATTTAAGTTTTCGCTATCGTGACAGGGGGTAAGAATAGAAATATCATCCGCAAATAAGACGCATGGTCCGGAATCTTGTATAGTTTTTGGAAGGTCATTAATGTAAATGAGAAAAAGAAGACATCCAATTACACTCCCTTGCGGTATTGAGGCGCTTATAGCCTTGCGGTCAGATCGAAACTTTTGAAGTTCATCTGTACTACTATTAAAGAATTCTATTTCTACTAATTGCGTCCTATTTGTCAAATATGACTTAAACCATTCATGGGATTTACCACGGATTCCCACCCCATATAGTTTATTTAGCAGTATACTATATTGCACTTTATCGTAGGCTTTGCTCATGTCTAGTAGCGTTCCAACTGCGTATTTTTTACTATTTATTATATTAAGAGCTTCCTGTATAAATTTGTATACAGCTAAAGTTGTTGATTTATTTTTGCGAAAACCATTTTGACATTCGTCGAATACTTTATATTTCTCGCAGAAGGCGTACACACGGTTACACATTGCTTTCTCAAAAATCTTTGAAGCTGTAGGCAGTAGAGCTATTGGACGATAATTGCTTGGGTCAGTTTTATTATTCTTTTTGTGCAGGGGTTTCACAAGTGCAATTTTCAGCTGGTCAGGAAATATGCCCTCCTCAAAGGATTGGTTAATCAATTTATAGAAAGGTAAAGTGAGTTCATCCGCACATTGTTTAAATAAACTGGGTGGGAGTTCGTCAATTCCGTAACTATTTTTGTTTTTTAAAGTTTTGATTAATTGGTTTATTTCATTTGGGTCTACAGGGCTAAGGAACATTGAGTTTTGAGTTGGTGATAGCACAGGGGAACCTTTGGGCTTATTTGTTTGTAAAGGGTGTTCCTCGCCGATTGATGCAAAAAAGTTATTAAAAATGTTTGCAACTTCCTTGGGTTCACACGTTAAACTATTGTTTTTTGTTTGTAGTTTTATATTATTTTGCACTTTTTTTATTGATTTATTAGTCCGTTCATTTATAATTCTCCACATTGTTTTGACTTTATTAGTAGATTTTTTAATTTTGTTAATATATTGCAATTTTTTTGCTATGGTAACTGATGTTTTTAATAATTTCTCATATTTTTTATAATAATTTGTTAATATTGGGTTATTAGTTTTTAGCATAAGAATTTTTAATAATCTTTTATTTTTGCAGGAAATTTTTATACCTTTTGTTAACCAATATTTCTTGTAATTAGTTTTTATTTTTATTTTGCGCAGAGGTATGCATTTATTCAGAATTTTAGTTAAAGTGTCATGAAAAGCTTTATAGTTTTCATTCAAATTCCGGTTTGGTAATATAATAGAGTTCCAATCAGTAGTATTTAATGTAGATTTGAATTTTATTATATTTTCTTTATTAAATAGTCTTTTATATGTGTGCCAGGTTGTTTGTTTTGTGGGTACATTTGGCATGGAGATGTGTATTTCTGTTGCGCAATGATCCGAGAAGCCCAATTCCTCTACTTTAGTGAAAAAGTTGTTTGTGTTCAGGTTTGTAAATATTAGGTCTAAGCAAGTAGATGTAGTTTGAGTGATTCGTGTAGGTTCTTTTATCTGTTGTGTAAGTTTGTACTCTGACATTAGATCTAGAAGTTTACTGGTCTTCCTGTTATTCTCCAAAATATTCACATTGAGATCCCCACCTATAATAATATTTAATTTTGAATATTTATCGTTTATGTAATGCAAAATTTTTTCTAATTGGCTACTAAAAATATCCTCCTCTCTCTTATTCCAATATATCGTTATTAATAAAATATTTTCCTTTGGTAATTCTATTGCACATATTTCTATTACATATTCTATGGACATGTCTGAGATATCTTTCCTCTCTATACAATTTATATGATTTTGAAGCAAGATGCAGACGCCACCACCTCCGCGTCTACTACGGCAATATGACGCTGCGATTTTGTATCCGTCAAATTGGACCATAGTTAGCTTCTCATTTGATAGCCATGTCTCTGATATACATACTGCGTTATAAACAGGGTTTTCTTCAAGAAATGCTTCTAATATATGTTGTTTGCTAAATATACTTTGGATATTTTGGAATAAGATTTTAAATTGTTGGCCTTTGGTCTCGAAAGGAATAGTCACCCGTAAAGTTTATATCACTGGTAGCTTGTGAATTAGTAGTGTATTGTTTATTATGGAAACTATCAACTTCCAATTGGACGGCATTCAGTATCGCTAAATTATGAATGAGGTCTTGTAAATCAGACATTATTATTTCTTGACCTTTGTAATTTAAAGTCCCAAAACGTCGGTTGTACGTATCGTTAGTATATGGTAAATTTAAGTTAGAATCTAAAATATAGGCATACTTATAGGTCTCGGCGTCCATGTAAAGTAAGTTATTAAATGCTTCCACTCGGCTATTAAACATAACATTAATATTATTCATGTATTTAAATGTTGGTAAGCAAATTATAAAGTTAGTATGGTTAAGAGGTATTAGGTATTCACGAATATACATTACGAGATTTCTATAATTTTGTGTCCTCCGAAAATCTTCTTCTCCAATATGAATAACACAGTAATCAGATTTAGTAAAATCACGAACTTTCCCATTTATATTGCTCAAAATATACTCTATTCCACAATTAGGTGTACGGTAATGACAGACTTCAAAATTATTTAATAGTGACCGTTCAACTAAAGTGTAAAGTCTGTTGGAGGCTTCACTACTTACAAGGCATATTTTTTTATTCATGGACGTAAGTGGCAATGGGGTATCCGGCATTGTGAGATGACAAATCTTATGAGTGGAGACTGATTTATTTGTGCTGTAGTTGTCTTCATTGTTTGGTCGTATATTATATGTTGGTGTGTTTTCCGAGTTGCTGTAGATATTCTTTTTTATGTTCTTCTTTGGTGTGGCTTTATGTTTTACAGGACTACAGGCAATTTTTTTAAACATTTCGTTCTTCTTCATTAGGTCTTCATTTGTTTGTTTTAATTTATTATTTTCTAATGATAAAATTTCAATTTCATTGTGAGCGCTATTTAATTGTGATGATAATTCTTCAATCTTATCTTTCATTTTCTTTATTTGGTGTTCAGTTTCGTCATCTTCTGGAACACCTGGCATGCTGTTTGAAGTGTGGTTTAAAGTTTGTGAGATTATATCACTTTCATTTAGTTCTGAGTTTTCTGATCGAGTGCGCGTGCGACGAAAAGTAATGTTCTCCAAGAAGTTCATTTTCTTATATTATTATCAGCAGAGGTTAAGTAAATCTGTGTCTCAGTCTATTTCCTCTTTACTAGCTCCCTCTATATTAGTTTGAATCTTTGATCCTGCTAATCAGGCGCAGCAATTTGTAATATTAGGTAGTTTTGCTATTCGTCAATAGGTGTCGCTAGTAGTCGACTTTTCTCTAATGAGACTCAGTTTAATAATTAGGTGTAATGGTTGGCATCAAGGTACTACTATTCGATGGTAGATGTCGCCTCGAGCGTTTACTGCATAAACACAAAGAGAGTGCTGCTATCTAGAGTTATCATACCGTCAACTGTTTATGTAACGGCTTGATATTTTTAAAACCTGCTTCGGCTTTTCGTCACTGGAGACAGCACCATGAACACACGTATTTTAGTTTATGTTTGAAATCACATCCACTATTTATCACGTTAGATGCTTCTGTTAGATGAAGTTTATCAATATAAAAGATTATATAGTTCGAATGAGGTTAAGTTTCTTCAATTGTTTACATGACTTGTCACCGAACTGTTAACTTCACTTCACTTGTATTAAATCGAGTTTCAGAGTCTTTTTAACAGAGATAACACTTTCACGCAGAGAATCCAGCACTATGACCGTTTCTAAGCACTCATAGTAACTATGTTTACGCGAATTTAATTATACAGAAAATATTTACAATGACTTGACAATATCAGATGTTTACTCAGTAGCGCCACCTGGCTTTTTGAGTTCTTTGCGTAGGAGTTTCCCGCTCGGTGACTTTGGTATCTGTTGCACGAAGCGAACACCGCCGCGGAGGTGCTTGGGATTTGATAACTGAAACAAATACACGATTGGAGTTTATTTCATCACATAATAATATTACCCGACCTGCATGCTTTTGGTTGGTCATAGAAGTTTTACAGTCAATACAGAACACACATTGTCTTCTCTGAGATCGCTAGGTTTCTATAGAAATTTAAGATTATTACAGACTGTATAAGAGACCTAATCTGCATTCACGATTTATTTGCCAAAAATGTAAACAAATATGAATTCATTACTACACAATAAAGTTCAGTTCAAGCTACAACTTAAACATTTTTGTAACTTTTTCAATAGTGTCAGTCACTCTGAAATCAACTTAAGAGCCTATACTACCTCAGCTAAAATTCACTCTTTATCTCGCTTGCACGATACTGCTCGCGGACTGAGTGAGAGTGAGACAGAGTGCGGTGCTAGGCGGCAGGCAGCGCCAATAGTTTAGGTATTTGTTTTTTACGGTGAAAATAATGGTACCTAATTAAAAAAAAAAACGAGTGTGCTTATGACCACACGACTGAAGTGAAACTTCTTTCGCTCCATCTGTATGTATATTTCATTTACTAGCTATAAGAGAAAGAGAGAAAGAAAATGTGCGCGCGCACTGCTCTCTCTTGCTCCTACACTGTGATACAGACAATAAGCCTGCAGTGTGCTTAGATATACGGAACGTATTTGGCTATGAGAGGAAGAGAGAAAGAAAATGTGCGCGCGCACTGCTGTCTCTTGTTTATATCCCCCACTTAACTTCCGTTCGCCTTGCCCGATCACACTTTTCGTAACGCTTACGTCACGCGTTCGCCAGCTTACTCCCCAAGTCAAGCGTGCGTAAAGAAGTTTCACTTCAAAAAAAATATAAGACCTGCTTTATAATTAGTTCAGTTAATATACAAAGTTTCATTATCTAATTTGAAGTATTTTTTGAATACCAGCGGTTTATTGTTCGGTTTGGAGGTAACTTAGGATTATTTTTCTATCGAGAAAATTTTATGGAATCGTGTTTTCGTCTAACTTAAGACCTAACATTAATCCTCAACTTTATCATATATTTATTTCAAAATTAATGCTGCAGGATTTTCGACATAACGGAGGATCATGCTAAGCCATTTGAGGTAGTATTTGAAATAAAGTTGATAACTTGAAATAACATATTTTGCCAACATTAATTTGAATAGACCTTGAATGTAACACCATACTTGTATTCCCCAAAGAGGTAAGCAGAAGGGCAAAGTATACCATTATTACACTCGTTTTAATCCCAAGTAATTGGTGGCGAGCGTATTGGTAGCAACATGAGCTTTACTCTGTGTAAATGATTTCATGACCACTGCTCTCAAAACGGTAAATGAAAACATCGTGAAGAAACCGGCATGTCCTAGAACCAAAAATTCGATGACATGTGACATGATCTACCAACCCGCACTGGGCCCGCGTGGTAGATTACAGCCCACTGCCTCTCGAAGAGAGGAAGCATATTTCCCAGCAGTTGGAACATTATAGGCTGATTATGCCAAGCGATATGTGAACAGAACATAAATCATAGAAAGATAGAACGAAAAATGCGTTTATTGACATTACAGCAAAAAATACGCCTTAAAACTATAAAAACTGAAATCAATGCTTATATTTCCAAAAGGGCCTCGGCTCAGCATAATGCCAGATGACAACACCAGAAGGCCAATTCTCGTAATATAAAACGTTCAAAATCTAGTCGCAGTCTCATCTCGGCGACAAGCAAATGTCAAAAACTTGTCAAAATGTAGGGAAATTTGAAGTATTTTTGACAGATTGAGACAGAGATCAGACTGTGAACGTTCTTAAAAATTACAAGAATTGCCCCTCAGGTGTACCGCCTAACGCTGATTTTCAACTGCAACCCACAAGTGCCACACGTATATCATGCATACAGTATACCCGTGGTGGATTACGGCCCGCTCCCTCTCATCGAGAGCACGCCTGTGCCCCAGCAGTAGAAACATTATACGCTGATTAAGCCACCAATTTGGCACAAAACCATGTCCCATTTGTACTGACTTTGGAATGGAAACTCGCTAACTCTTAACCCGAACTTCGGCAATTTCTCGCTATTATGACCATATTAAAAAACCAAAGTGAAGATAATGCTTTATCATGCAATGGCTGAATCTTACATCCAGTATAGCCTTAGGGGCGGCGACCTCTCGCGCCCGGCCTTGGTTCAAGCCATGGTCCGGGGTGAGAGGGAGTGGGAGGCAGTCACCTCCTTCTGCGAAGCAGTCATGCTAGCAAAGGAGGTGGCGGGACGGCTGAGGGAGAGAGCCTCACGTCCCAGCCGCCGCGGGAGACGCTCCGGGCGTCGGGAGCCGCGTGACGACTCCCGGCCACCGTAGGCGCGGGCCTGCGGGCGGAGAGTAATGGGTAACTCTCCGTCCGATCAGGACCAGGCCCGTGCCGGATGGCGCGTACGTGTTCCACGCGCGCCTCAAAGAGATGTCAGCTTTAAGGAAGGGGCCCGTTAGGGCCGAAGCCTGCCGGGGCAGCGTGATTGTCCGAAAGGGTTACCGCTACCCGGGAATACAAAGGGCTAAGGAAGGAACACGGGTGGGTTTTAGTCAGTAAAAGTCTGACACTCCCTTCTGCTCCACCCAGAGCGGAAGGGGTCATTTGATGATTTCCCATCCTAAAAAAAAAAAAAAGTATAGCCTTAGTAGTTATGGTCGTACCTATAAAACCTACCTTGATAGTATTTTCAAAATTCAACTTCTAATTTTAAAAACAATAGTATCTCCCAAAATTAGAAATCAATATTACGACGATATAAATGTCCTCTTTAAACACTGTAATGTCTTTACCAGTTCATATACAAATAATTATTTTATAAAATGCTAAATAAATAAAAAAATGCTTCATTGTATAGTTTGATAATGAGATAGACGCTTGATAGCACAAGTTTAAACCTTAGTGGTTTTTGGTTGCTATTTAATATTAATAATCCTGTATTCTTTTGTTTAAATGATAAAAAAACCTGAGAATCGAACCCCACGCAACCACAAATAAGTCGCCTTAATTGGTTGTTTGACATTAATCAATTCACCAATATTACTAACCCTCTCAGCGACAAACTCCTTAACTTCCTTCTCAGTTAATGTCTTCCCTGGCTGAGCTACCACAAACGCTAGAGGCACCTCCCCGGCCGTTTTGTCCTCAATGCCGATGACTGCTGCGTCCCTGATGCCTTCGTGTTGTAAAAGTACTGCTTCTAATTCCGCAGGAGGGACCTGAATGAAGACAGATTTATTGTGAGAAGGTTATGATAATGAGATGTGACGTGGAATCAGTTAAGTAATATCAAACTTTCCAGGATAAAAAAAACTAAGCGTTATGTATTAGAAATGGTTATCCTGATGCTGGCGAGAATCCTGATGTTGCCAACTTTCAATTATTTTTTTTTATTAATAAAATTTTGTTGTGCATCCAAAGCAGATAAGTCACTTCTCTGAGACTATAGGCAAGTACCTACACAGCTTTAGGCAAAAACTTTCAAACTTGCTAGCCCAATATAGCCCCCAGGAGACCCAGTAAGAATCTCCAAAGTCATCATCATCTGCCTAGTCTTTTCCCAACTATGCTGGGGTCGGCTTCCAGTCTAAGCCTAGTCTTTTCCCAAATATGTTGGGGTCAGCTTCCAGTCTAACCGGATGCAACGGAATACTAGTATTACACATCGAGCGACTGCCTATCAGACCTCCACAACCCAATTACTGGGCAAGACTGATTGTCAGACTTTCGGGCTTCTGACTGCCCGTAACGACTGCCAAAAATCCACGAATGACAACCAGGAGCAACGGCTTATTGTGCTTTCCGAGGCACGGAGGGGTCTTGGTATGTAAAGATGGTCACCCATCCACGGACCAACCGCGCCAAACGTATCTTAACCTGATCGACCGACCCGTGCGTCTGTTATTACTTAGCCACAAGCCCCTCTCTGAGAATCTCCAAAGTATTAAAAAATATTTTTACCTCAATAATGCTTACCTACTATAAAGCTTCTATGTACGATAACCATGGCCAAATGTCGAACACCCAGACACAGATATATCTGTGTCTGGGTGTTCGACATTTAGCAATTCGAAGCTTACCTGATACCCCTTATACTTGATGAGCTCCTTCAGCCGGTCCACAATGAAGAAATACCGGTCCTCATCATAGTAGCCCACGTCTCCTGTCTTGTAGAACCCCTCATCATCGAAGTCTGCCCCCCTGTTCTTGCCCACGTAACCTTTCATCAGCAGTTCTCCTTTAGCGTATATTTCTCCGCGCTTGTTCGGGCCTAGAGGTTTACCTGTTTCTAGGTCGGTAACCTGGAATTTTAAGACATAGATTATAACATAGTATAATGTGGCATTACGCCTGTAATCTTCGAAGGGTTTAAGCAGAGATGTACCTGTAGTACACTCACATTTTACCAGCTATGTTTATTGGTTGAGGAGATCGTGGAGTACATGCGTGTGAAGACCAACTGTACTTTGAGGGTCGAGAAGTTGGAGTCGCGTCACAACACGAACTTCAGGTCGTTCGTCGCCGACTCATCATCTCGAGAAGTTCCTCAGGAAGAGTTCTGGCTGAAGAGTGTTGTGTACCGCCGGTTTCGTGGCCGGCTACATGACACCAGTCAGCGAAACACGACGCAGACACTTCGTGTGCGTTAGTTAGTTTCTTAGTGTAATTATAATGTTGTATGTATTTATAGTATTTTTAAGTTATATTAATATTGTATTGTATGTGTTTATATGGGCCTTGATGCCTGAAATAAATGGATAAATAATAAAGTCCCATGTAATAGAGAGCTAGCCTATTGCAATCAACCTGGCACAAATCCAGACACCGGGCTGCTACGGATATCGTAAGCAGAAATCCTGTATCTTTATGACAGTACCCTTATTCTACGGCATCGTGGCAGACCCAGAAGAAGATGCCATAGATCCTTTCTTTAAAGTTAGTTAAAAACGAGAGGCAAGAGAAAGAAAATGATAATAGGCTTGTCAACTGAAAAATTGTAATTAGTCCGTCGGTTAGATTATCAAAAAATATTTGACCCGTATTTTTTCTTTTGTTACGTAAAGCAAAATTGTCAAAAATACGACGCTTTTAAAATTCTCAATACGTCACACCTTGGTATAATTTTTAGTGCGTTCTGACGTCACGAGCCCCCACTCCCGAGTTTAGATGCGTTTTATCTTTGTCAATATTCATTGATTTACAAAAACAAAAAATACGTGTCCATTATTTTCCAATACTCTAACTGACGGACTAAATAGATTTTCAATTTATTGATGGTGAAAACTAGCCTATTCAGTTACTCTGATAAGGACATAAAATGTATAAATCGTTACAAGCTTAATTAACAAGGTTAATTAATTGCTCGACGTTTTGTAAAACCTCAGCTGACACTCTGCTTTAGGCATTGTCCCTCGTTTAACAAATTAATATTATATTGAATGATTTTATGTATTTTTTTTGTCTCCTTTATTCATTCCCACGCTGTCTACATCTCTCTATGTATTGTCCTATCGCAGGTATGCTGGAAGAGATTTCTAATGAAATAAGCATCACCTTTGTACAGACGCCAGCACATCATGCTACCCGAAACTGTCAAATTTTCCCAATCAACTTTGAACCTTATATTTTAGTAATAAAGTTGAAAATCTATTAAAGAAACTTGACAGATTGTGGTAGCTTGATGTGCTGGTGTCTGTACCTATTTTTCTGTTCTGTTTTTTCTTGTCTGTTTATATATGTGTGTACATAAATGGTAAAATAAATAAAATAAATTAATAACGATATTTCCCACGTTTTTGCTCAGCCATAAAACAAGACAATAATTTTAGCCAGACAGAACGTTAGCCAGGCGCGGACCCAGCCATCAAAAAAGGTTGTGATCACAGCCCCCCGATAATCGGCCAAGTGCGAGTCGGAGTATGAACTCGCTCATTATCAATATATTCAATACTAGCTGCGCCCCGCGGTTTCACCCGCGTAAGTTTCGATCCCGTGGGAATATCGGGATAAAAAGTATCCTATGTGTTATTCTGATGTATAAGTTCCGTAGTTTTTGCGTGAAAGAGTAACAAACATCCATCCATCCATCCTCACAAACTTTCGCATTTATAATATTATTAGGATAGTAGGATTAGTAGGAAGTAGGATAGTAGGAAGTAGGAAGGACAATATAATCAATATCAATATATTCAATATCCTACTAATATTATAAATGCGAAAGTTTGTATGTATGGATGTATGGATGTTTGTTACTCTTTCACGCGAAAACTACTGAACGGATTTTGATGAAACTTTACAGTAATATAGCTTATACATCAGAATAACACATAGGATACTTTTTATCCCGATATTCCCACGGGATCAAAACTTACGCGGGTGAAACCGCGGGGCGCAGCTAGTAATATTATAAAGAGGAAAGATTTGTATGTATTTTTGTAACGAATTGGCTCAAAAAGTACTGGACCGATTTTAAAAATTCTTTCACCATTTGAATGCTACATTATTACTGATTAATACAGGCTTTTTTTTCCACCCGTGCGAAGCCGGGACGGGCCGCTAGTTATCAATATAATGCATTTCTTTCTAAAAGAGATGATTACAAAATACAGAGTGTCCCTGGAAGTATGAATCAAATCGAATAGGGGCGTGTGCTAGGTAATTTCCAAACTTTTTGATCCTGAGAATGATTGATGATTGAGAATTATTTTACAGTTCAAAAGTTGTGACCAATTTTTTTCAATCGTTTCGCACTCACACGCTCTTTGAGCACTATGCAAAGCGACTGAAAATAACAAAAGTTGGTCATAACTTTTGAACCGTAAAAAAATTCACCAACATTCTCAGGATCAAAAAATTTAGAAATGACTTTGCCCACGCCCCTATTTGATTTGATCCATACTTCCAGGGACAACCTGTATATGTCGCCCTGATCAAGATTTTACGCACGATTCATTGTATTTTTTATTTACTTTTTTGAGACATAATATATGTTATAATATCATCAGCCTATCGATCACAATAGACCGTGAAAGTGTGACGTCAAAAGTCTATTAGGGTTGTAGGCATACCCATCGTGCCTACAACGGTGGATACGCGCTTGACGTTAGAAGATGTAAAACCATTGATGACAAAGCAAGCTTCTTTCCTCAAAAGACCATTTCAGACATCAATCTACATGGTCTCCACATAATATGACCAAGATTATGTCTGAACTTTAAAAGAGACTGTGACCTCTGAGTTTGTTTCGGACTTTCTTCTCAGAGTAGTCAGATAGGAAACGCCGACCTCATCGGGATCAGCACGGCATCTCGTTTTTAAAAATATGATTGACGTGTAAAAGTGTTAGTACAAACCTACTTACAGAAATAAAATAATTTATCATTTATCATTACCAACCTTTACCACAGTGTTATGAACTACGCGTCCTACAGTTCCAGTCTTATTCAGAATATTCGGGTCATCGCCAGGGAACCTTAGAACTGCCAGGGTCATCTCCGTACACCCGTAGCCTTGGTACACTCCTTGCAGGTTGGGAAATCTGGAATACATAGGAATACGGCTTTAATTATGCCCAGTTCTGATGCGATTACCACACTGTCTGCCCGCGCTTCGTCGCCTAGCGGGGCAGCTTTGTGCCACACGCAGATTTTGTTTTCTGTATCGACAGGGAACGCAATACGAGATCTTGCTTATACTTAAGGTGAATGAAACGTTCCTGACCCACAGTCGCCTGCCTCCCGCCGTTGAGCTAACTTGTATCAATAGTACCTATATGTGATTGGAAATATAACAAGTATATTCTTTGCATTTTTACTTCTAATGGAATACCCTTTCTGATCTGGACATAATAACTAGTACTGCAGTGAAACATACAATACAAACATTGACATCACTCTCTGGAAGCAACACAGCATATAGAGTGATCAATAATTCTAAATTCTCCATACAAACTGCGGGAGCAGTGGTGGCTCATTGGTAATGGCCCCAACTTGAGTTGTAGGTCGTAGGTTCGATCCCAGACAGGCGCTTTACTTTGTGTAAATTATTTCATCACGACTGCTCTCAAAACGGTGAAGGAAAATATCGTGAGGAAGCCGGCACGTCCTAGAACCAAACATTCGAAGATATTTGTGATCTGATCTATCAACCCGCACTGGACCCGCGTGGTAGATTATGGTCTATTCTCGTTGTCCCCATTTTCAAATGGATCTAGATTATTAGCCAGCAGTAATTTTATTATTAGCCTGTCATGTCCCACTACATTGCAAAGGCTTCCCTACTCTCTTCCCACTTCGCTCTGTTCAAGGACCAGTTCTTGTTGAGTGAGTCCAGCTCATACCGCCATCTCCGTCTGGACCTGCCGCAATGTCGCTTGCCATTAAGAGGGACCCATTGGGTCGTAAGTTCAGCCCATTGGTCGTCTGACATGCGGCAGATGTGTCCAGCCCAGTTCCATTTTAGCGTGGCAGCTTTCCAAGTGACATCAATTATCTTTGTGATGGAACGGATGGTCGTGTTCCTAACCCGGCCTGTTAGTTTGATACCCAGAATACTCCGTTCCATAGCGCTTTGGCAAACCTCGAGCGTAGACCTCTGTTGATTTGTCAAAGACCATGTTTGCCCACCATATGTGAGGATGGGAAGTATGCATACGTCACTGAGTCTTCTCTTAAGGGACAAAGGAAGATCACCCTTCATTAGGTCTTTCATGGTCCAATAGCTTCTCCAGGCATTTTCGCTGCGTCTTGCAACTTCTTTGTTTTGTCTTGCCAGGAAAGATACTATTTGATCAAGATAGAGAAACATTTTTTGTTAGTATATTTTGTGTCCCACAGCTGGGATTTTCTTCCAAACCGCCTGACACTACTCCATACAAGTTTAGACGTGATTAAAAACTTGCCTACTATAATTACGTTAATTTACGTCAGGCGTTGATTAATTTGACAGGACTGAACTGAAATTTATCTTCTGTCCTTTACTTATCGAAATATAAATAAAAAGATGCACTGAGCTTTTTTTTGTGGATGGGTAATCATCAAATGACCCCCCCCCGCTCAGGGTGGAGCAGAAGGGAGTGTCAGACTCTTACTGACTAAAACCCACCCGTGTTCCTCCCTTAGCCCTTTATAAATTTAATTTGTGAACAAGGGAATCGGCACCAATGTCTCTCTTTACTAATTATTTTTCAAAAATAAAAGTAGCCTAAGTTACTCCTTATAACATCAGCTATCTGCCAGTGAAAGTCCCGTCAAAATTGGTCCAGCCTTTTCGGAGATTAGCAGGAACAAACAGACAGACAACAAAAAATTTAATAATAGTTTTATTTGCTATGAGTACCATATATACTTTAATAAAAAGCTGTTATTTTGACATTACAAAGAGATACTTAAATTTTATTTATTTGTAGTATGTAGTAAGGCACGATTCCCTATCACAAACAAAACAATAGAACTTACTTCTCGTGAACAGAGTTGATAGTATCCTTATGAAGAGGGGCAGCACCTGAGTAGATTATCCTCACTGAACTCAGGTCGTACTTAGACTGGTTCTTACATACTGCTACCAGCACCGGCGGGACGACTGTTAGTATGACTGCCTGGAAAACAAAACAACAAAAACCAAATTCGGTTCAGCCGTTTGGGAGCTATGATGCCGCAGACCGACACACAGATACACACATAATCAGCCTACAATGCTCCTACAAACTGGACACAGGCTTGCTCTCCGTGAGAAGTGGGCCGAATACCCCGTGGGCCCAATGCGAGTTGGTGGATATCACATGGCTTTGAATTTTTGGGTTTTGAGAGCAGTGGTAATGAAATAATTTACATAAAGTAAATCGCCTGTCAGGGTTCGAACCTGTGACTTAGAACTCGACGCGGCCATTACCACTGGCAAACCACTACTCTCGTCTGAGAGCAGTCGTAGCATCTGCTACGACTGCTCTCAGACGAGAGTAGTGTCTTTTCCGTCAGGGATTAAAAAGGTTATTATCAGTTCACTAGACAATTGGACACTGGCAAAAACTGATTTTTTTACATTATATCTCTTTTCACGTTGAATTACAAGTCACCCTATCTTCCACCCCATGCATTCGGTGAACTTCTTGAAGTAAACTCCTTGAACCCTGGTATATCAGACTGGACCCTAATTGGTAGGTTAATATTAATACATAAATATAGGTACATTCAGAAAACTCACCCGATACTTCTCTACGGTCTTCAAATACGTGTCCACATCGAACTTCGGGAGGTAGACCGCTGTCCTTCCAGTGACGAAGGCAGTCAGTGTCCCCACCAGCCCCATGGTGTGGTACCAAGGAGTTATCGTGATTCCAATCATTTTAGGGTCGGTACTTGTTGGCCTGTAACGTTAAAACAACGTTGTACCTAATTGGCGAAGAACCCCATTGCTACAAACCGGCGAGTTAATTGCGTAACACACTATCCGTAGCAATGGATTTCATTTAACAGTTCAACAATATTCATTGTGTTATTTACGTTGTTGAGCTGATAACTTTTTCGAACATATGAAGCAAAGGATTAGCTGTGGCTATCTATTTATGTATTTATTTATTAAGCAAGGCACACCAACGATATATTTACAAGGGTAGTAACAATAGGTAATCACGAGTCTTCAATTCTGTGTAAATACATCACTTATAGGCATGCTCAACATTCACATTAACAGGTTAACAAGTCATTAAATTATTCCTTAAATTAAATTAAATATATCCTTCAAAATGAAGGAATTCAGTTTATGATTGATATTGTGTTAAGCAAGTAGAGTGCGGGGCCAATTAATATCAGATTCAGAGCTGCTGATAAGGATCCTTAATGAAAAACCCCAATAACACTGCCGGGCCCGGGGTTCCAATCCGTGACAAATTGCTGACTGACAAATGCAACCTAGACCACTGAAGTTATAAAATTTTAAAAAGTTGAAACAGAAGTAATGATAATTTATTAAGGGCTGATTTTTCAAAACTTTATTCGAGTTATTTCTAAAAACTGACAAACGTCAATTTTACACTTCGTTTAAAAGTTATGTGGCGATGGAAAAATCAACCCTTAAATCACTGTTTTATCAAATTACCAAGAGTGAGTTAACCTTTCAATTGTTTGCTCATTATAAATATATTCCGCATTTTACAGAATTCCAAACAGTTAAATAAGTTTAGTACCTAATTCATAAGTACACATAGGTATACTACTTAACATACTCAGCCTATATTGTTCCCACTGCTAGGACACAGGCCTCTTCTCTTTGAGTGGGAGTGGGCCGGAATCTGCCACGCGGGCCCAGGTTGCAGTGTCACGTCTTCGAATGTTTGGTTCTAGGACAAGCCGGTCGCCTCACGATGTTTTCCTAAAACAATGACCTTCAAAAAACTCACAAGCAACACGCAGTTAAAACATTTAGATGCGTCGTCATCACACCCTTAGGCAGCCCAGTGGTCCCAGACGAATACATAATAAATAATGTATCTGACTGCCCCTGTACTTCCACAGAGTGAAAATCTTCATACTTGACGTTTTTAATCTGACCGTTATTTTCAAAAACCATATCGTTGTACATTAGGACGCCATTTTGTTTTTCCTCGCCGAATAAGATGAGTTTCTTCACGAAATTCAATGATTTTAGAGTTTTTACGTGTGTTTTGTACATTATTGGAGAGCAGATGATGTATTTTGGTTTCGATATGTTTGTTACGTGGATTATTTCACCTGAAAAGGAGCAGACAAGTAGTAGATTAGTTTTTGGTTACGTAGGTCTAGATATGTACCTATAGGTAAAATACGATACGAAACGATATTTTCAGCTGCTTGGAATGCAAATTCAACTCTGCCTGGGCCTCGTTAATTTTGCACTCTGATCAAAGAACAGAATACTCAAAACCAAAAATAACCCTGTACTTGGAAGTCCCTGAAGTCTCCGTACACAAGTGGAAAGATGTAAGTCCAACCTGGTAAAGTATCTTGACGGAACGGCAGTAGGGGGTGATAGTGGAGCTATTTCGCAAACCATGCTCCACCTCCTATCCTGACCTCTGTGTCCCAAAACATGCAGTCAAAGTGACCTCTGCGCTGCCACCGACAACGCCGTGGAACTGGCAAAGTTTTGGGCCAGCAAAATCTAAAATACAGTTGTACCAGCGACACGAAGAAGAAAAAGACCCTGTACTAATTCGGATTTTCTGTTCGGCTTTTCTCCAAAAGGCTAGACAGGTGAACTGTCCGCCAGTTTTTATAAGGGGCCAGTCTATTGCCAATTTGGCATGCAATAAACGGACACAAGCCTAGACTGGCTAACTCGGAGAATTTCCTAACCGAATAACTGTCCTGACCTAGAGAACGATCCCAGCACCTCTCGCAGTTGTAATTAAGACCACTAGACAACGTCTGGTGTTCTTAATTAAAGCAGTCAAAGAAACCAAGGCAGGCTCATCTTTATCAGAAACCACCCCTAGGCAGGTTTAGTTAGATTATTGCTATCTGGCAACTCATAAGAAGATTAAGTTCCAGTGAATAAAGTCAATATTACATAGATCTCATACATACCTTCAACATACCCCGTACTAAAAGTAGTCAACACAGCGCCCGCGCAAGCAACCCCCACCACAGCACCCCAGAATTCCTGCCTGTTCTCAGACATCAGTCCGATCGTGTCTCCCTTTTTGACACCCATACGACTGAGCGAGACAGCGAAGTTCATCGCTTGCTGTATTATGTCGAAATAAGTAAGGCGTTCCTCTGTGGCTCCGTTTATCTGAAATTGTTCTAAGTGTTATGGATTTGATACTAAGCAGGATAGGAAGTTGTTCCTTGTGGGTAGACTCCCACAAGGTAGACCATAATGACATGATGAAGGTGGCGGGGATCCGAAGGATGCGAGAAGCACAGGACCAGTCTGTGTGGTGAGGCTTGAGGACACTAAGACATCTTTCGGCTGAATGATGATAGAGAGGTATGAGGAACAGGGTGTAAAGATCACTCATCCTCAATAGAAGTTAGGATCCTCCGACCAGACGTGTGTTGTGTCTGGTGGGCTACGACGGTTGATGTCGAAACGTTGTAAGTATATATGCTAGTTGTGTGGTAAACTCTGCTTTCGTGATGCAGGATTTGGCGATTTTTTTTGGAAATTTGGTGGCGTCGGTTTTGGCGTGTGTGATGATTTCAGGATTGAGCCCATAGTAAAAATTGTCCATATTCATGAGTACAAAAACCACACCAACGACCAGTGATAAGAGGTTTTCAGTTATTTCAATTACCCCCAGTAATTATTTTATCTCACAAAGCGACGCGCGCTTTAGTTGTGGTTGCCAAGTGTACAAACACGCTTTGAATGTGTGTGTACCTAAACCACCCTAAACGCAGCGAAGAAGAAGTACATAGGTATGTGTTCGTGTTACGTGCTGACGCTACTGATCTTCACATTCACAGCGTGTTTGTACACTTGTACAGCGCGCGTCGCTTCGTGAGATAAAAATACTATAATACCTATATATCTAAGATGCTGCGATCATTCATTCGATTAACATTAAGGGGGCTGAGGGGGCTAGGTCCAATGTGTCAGTTGGAGATCGTAAAACACGAAGTATTATTGAATCTATATAATCAACAAGTCATAATAATGTTATCTGATAATATTCTGTTTGTAAAACGTTATCAATTATTGTGCTGTTTATTAGTTTATGTAATTAACGTTTTTGTTATCTATACCACACAATAACTAATAGTATAATTATACTAACGTCTATACTTAATTACGTGATATCTAATATTTTAAAATGATATAAGTAGCTGATACGGTATCTTATAAATAAAAGGGGCTTGGGGTGTAGATCGCGGAGGATAGTTTACCGCGGTCAATCCATGCATGGGCGACGATTCTTAGCCGTCGTCGTATCGGCATTTGACAAACCTTTATATTTCAGGGAGCGCAAACCACACAGTCGGTTTTTTTTTTAAGTTTGATGCAATCCGCTGTGTTTCTGTCGGCCATTCAGTGGTATCGCAGCTCCCAAACGAAATAATAATTTTGTTGCAGGTTTAAAATTCACATTTAAATATGAATGACATGATAATAATGATGATTTAGGTACCTACTTAGTTGACCCCTTAAGTCTCCTCAGGGATGTGCCCTAACAAGCCTTGCACAGGGAGGGTTATAGATCGGTCTTTTAAGAGGTAACGGTGTCCCTTCTAAGCGCAGATTGGTGACCACCGGGATGATTTTAGTGAGGTAATATTCCCATACTCCCAGGTCTTATCCCCAAAGCCCGGCCGCCTTTTGAAGGTTAAAATAAAACATAATGTACAGACGCTAACACATCAAGCTAGCTACCCAAAACTGTCGAATTTTCCCAATCAACTTTGAACCACATGCTTTCTCCAGGTAGCCCGCGAAATCCAAATTTTCTCTCGTGTTTTGCAATTTGCAAATCAGTATTAGGTTATATGGTAATCAAAATTTGATTCGCGGCTGTAATAAGGATGTATTTACAGAATTATAATCATTAAAGTCATCAATACAACTCTTTAAGACCTGGTAATCCTAACATCATGGAATTGTCGTAGGTACCTAGTTAGGATCACCTGGTCTTATAGAGCTAACCTACCCACAATATTAGGTAGGTTTTAATAGGTAGGTAGGTAAGACCTTTAAAGTAGGTAAGCAAGTGAATAAGCAATTAGTAAATTGGTTCATAATGGCGGGAAATTGCTAACTGCGAAATGAGTTTCTAGGTGCAATTAATGACAAGAAAATATAGAATCCTACATACCATAGCCACATTATTTCTATGTTCCCACATCCGAGCCAGAATGTAATCCCCAAAGTTTATATTAGCCGGCACTAAAACACTCTGGGGCCCGTACACATAGTTAGGGTTCCGTAACATTTTGCTTTTTACTCGATTGCCGAAAAAAAGGGTAAAGTTTTTGCTTAAATACCTATACTGCACTGAACGAGTGCGCGCGCCGAGTTCGCGCGTAATACTAGCTAGAGAATGCGAATTGCGATAAGTATTAAGTATTTACTTACACAAATATAGGTATATTATACAAACGGTTGTAAACAGTTAGTGCGCTGTAGAGAAGATAATTTATAATTTACTTCACATATTATCGAGATCGCTCCGTGCCTCGGAAAGCACGTTAAGCCTATGGTCCCGGCTGTCGTTCGTAGATCTTTGATAGTGGTTACGATTAGCCAGAAGCCCAAAAAATCTGACAACCAGTTGATTATCAAGGGGTATTATGCTGCCCAGTAACTGGGTTCTGGAGGTCAGACAGGCAGTCGCTCCATGTAAAATACTGGATATTCAACTGCATCCGGTTAGACTGGAAGCCGATCCCAACATAGTTCGGAAAAGGCTAGGCAGATGAGTAGGTATTCTTAAGGTGAATGCGAAGTAGTAGACCGCGAAATTCAAATTTTCTTACGTTTTTTGCAATTTGCAGGTCAGTGTCAGGTTGTATCTTGATCAAAATTTGATTTGCGACTATATCAGGTACGTATTTACAGAATTATAATCATTAGAAATATTCATACAAATCTGTATAAGTGAGATTTGTACCCTAAACACTTTTCCCTAGGAGATTTCTTCTTGTGGTACAAATCGAACTTAGAAAGATGTATTAAAGATTCTAATGACTATAATTCTGTGAATAAGTACCTGTTATAGTCGCGAATCATATTTTGATCAAGATACAACCTGACACTGACCTGCAAATTGCAAAAAACGTAAGAAAATTTAAATTTCGCGGTAATCACTGTGCAATCACCTTAAACTGATGCAAAATAAAATGGTTCTCTAGTGTTGTATTGTCTAATCTTAGAGATTAAAATTCCTACGCACAATAAGTAGTTTATGGTGTCAAATGAATAGACATTTATTAGATAATATGTTCATATTTAACATAGCTTAAATCCAATATGGATTGCTATGTTCAATATGATCATATCTCATCTGAACTAAGTACCTACCTACGAGTAAAAACAACATGGTTTTAGATTTAGTCAGTTAGGAACGCATTAATGATTTGGTTCCTTAAAGGCTAAAGTCATAATTCAATTACAATTAGGTAGGTACCTAAAAGATAATTTCTGCAATTACTGAACCGATTACAAAATGCTTTTGCTGATGGATATCTACACTATTCCCGAATAATATAGCTAGCAAGCAGTCAGATTACGGTTATATCTAATAGGTATATCTATAACATGTCATAACTTTGATTTGGCCAAGAGAACCTCTAAAGATAGTATTCATAAACTGAACAGACAGCTGTGTTGCTGGGGAGTTTGTTGCGCCACTTCTTCCCAGCGAAAGCACTAGGAAGGGCGGGAGTTTTGGGGGACTGTCTTTTGTAATTTTGACGTTCGAAAAGTGCTGATTGTCAGCCTAGTTTGAATAAATGACTTGATTTTGATTTTTCAAGTCGTTCTAGAATTAGCGTCAGAATGGCTGGTTGCCTATGGCAAGCGGCTCTGAAAGTATATTCAAGAATTGCTATCCAATTGCTTATATTTGCTATATTTCTTCAATAATTGCTACTTAGGATACATTCAGAGAAATATGAATATTTTTTTTGTAAAAAGATATAGGTAGCTTTTATTAGAAGTACGAAGAAGTGCCTAATAATGTAGAAAGGCAACAGATTTTTTTACTACAGCGCGCGTCTTGCTTAAATCTTGCAGGCGTTCACTTAGTGATGTTGATTGAATAGTTTTTAAAACGCTGTTAAGTGATGGCCTGAAACACAGGTTTGAACAAACCTACATCAGGCAGGTCGCTACTGTATGCAGTAGGCCATTAACCAATATAATATTTATGTTATACTCTAGATTTATTTTAGGCATAGTTTAATATATTCTTCATAATATTAATAGGTATGTAACTTATGTAATGATGTAACTTCTATGTAATTTATATGTGAACATATGAATAAAAATTATTCTAAAAAAATATTCTATTCTAAAAATAACATCACCAATAAGATCACTATATTATGACGTCTTCCTAGGGCGTCCTCTCCCGGTGTTTCCACTCACATCTGCCTGATTTTTCCTTTTGATGTCTACAAGCCCAAACAGCTGAACAGATTTTGTGTGCGTCAGAATGGCTGGTTGTCTATGGCGTTGGTCTGAGAGTTGATTCGAAAATTGCTACATAATTGCTTATATTTGCTACATATCTATACTTATAATAAATCTGTAGAGAGGTCAATTCTGTACATGAAATATATTTCCAAAATAACTATCAGCGGGTGATTAGTGATCGATACTGACGCCAAAAATGCAATCAGTAAAATTTTTGTCTGTCTGTCTGTATGTTCGTTATAGAAACAAAAACCACTCGACGGATTTCAACGAAACTTGGTACAATTGTTCTTCATACTCCTGGGCAGGTTATAGTATACTTTTCATCACGCTGCGATCAATAGGAGCAGAGCAGTGAAGGGAAATGTTGGGAAAACAGGATTTCTTTTTAGGTGAAGTAGTAATAGGTTAGTAGTAGTTAGTTAGTAGTAGGTAAGTTTTGGTTAATTTATGTTCAGTTTTTTTTAATATTAAGTAGGTAAAAGCGTAGGTACTTTTATTAATTATAGGTATAGGTATTATTAATTATAGTAGTTATAGGTATTTAGTTTAAGTGAAGTAGGTTTTATAATATATTATTTTATATATTAGACGTAGTTATATATTTTTAGTTATTCAAGACCCAAGCGGACGCCGGCGTCCGCCCGCTATTGTCTTGAAAAAGGCGTTGAATGAGAAATACGCGTTCTCAAGAATCGGCAGAGGAAAGAGCACATCGGTTAAACTCTATGAGAGTTAGTGCCTCAATTTCCGGAAGTAATTATTCCACGCGGACAAAGTCGCTGGCAAAAGCTAGTAATAAATAATTGCTACATAGGATATATATTTAGAAACAAAATATTTTTTTTGACCAGCAATCCTGACGTTTGGTTGGCTGGTCACCTCCTAGTTTACCTGTATATCGATAGCTGACAAACAGAATACATAATAAGACTTACCCCATAAAGTGTTACGTTTCCGAGATATTGGCCCCGATTCTGTTGTTCACAAACTAAACTCAATTTAAATTCAGTGCATCTGTTTCTTTATAATTCATTATGAAAAGGTTAGAAGATTTTAGTCCTGTCAAATTAGTCAGCGCCTGACGTACATTGACGTATTTTTCGTAGCCAATTTTTTAATCTCGTCTAACTTGTCTATAGATTATCTATTGACAGGACTAAACTAATTGTTTATCTTCTGTCCTTTTCGTAATGAAATGGAAAGAAAAAGATGCACTGAATTTAAATTTAGTTTAGTTTGTGAACAACAGAATCGGGGCCATTAATGTTTCAAAGTTGATAACGTGACTCAATCATCAAGTTTACCTAGTGCAAACAGACTCTCAAAGCCTACATAAAAAATATCTGTCAGATAAGAAAATTGTGGAGAAGCTCCTTTAACCCAGCATGTGAGAGGTAAGTAAGACGGATATCCTGTAGTGCTATTCTGTAAAAATCTCACCGTGAAAACTTAGGTGAAGTGAGCTACACCTAATGTTAGGGATTACCCCTATTGATAGCTCACTTGACCTAAGTTATCACGGTGAGATTTTTACAGAATCGACAGGCTGGTTAGGTAGTAATAAAATGAAAGTCGTGTAGATTACATAATATTGTTTATATATCATTTATTACATAGTGCGGCGCAATCACGCGAGATAGCTGTACGTGTCCTTCTCGCCCTCCGTGCGCTCTAAGTACTCCTTCTCGATCAGGATGTCGATGCATTTCTAGAAAGAGAACAAAGAATCATTAATTATTTTTTAATAAAAGTGAGTTTCTTGACGATCAAGGTTCAAGCCACTGCTTTTTTGTTAGGCTATTCAGTATTTTGTTGTTAAGGTGAATGCGAAGTGGTAGATCGCGAAATTCAAATTTTCTTACGTTTTTTGCAATTTGCAGGTCAGCGTAAGGCTCTATCTTGATCAAAATTTGATTCGCGACTATGACAGGTACGTATTTACAGAATTCTAATCATTACAAACATCAATTCATCTTTTATAAGTGAGATTTGTACCATAAATACATTTCCCTAGGAGATTTCTTCTTGTGGTACAAATCTAACTTAGGAAGGTGTATTAATGATTCTAATAACTATAATTCTGTGAATAAGGTACCTGTTATAGTCGCGAATCATAATATTTTGATCAAGATACAACGTGACACTGACCTGCTAATTGCAAAAAACGTAAGAAAATTTGAATTTCGCGGTAATCACTGCGCAATCACCTTAAATCTCATGCTAACTTTTTATTAGCTGTTAATATCCCAGTGGGAGCAGTGGTGGCCCAGTGGTAACGGCCGCGACTTACTAGTTGTAGGTCGTAGGTTCGAACCCCGTCAGGCGCTTTACTTTGTGTAATTTTTTTATCACCATTGCTCTTAAAACGGTGAAGGAAAACATCGTGAGGAAACCGGCATGTCACAGAACCAAAAAATTCGAAGACATGTGACATCTACCAACCCGCACTGGGCCCGCGTGGTAGATTACGGCCCATAGAGAGGAGGCCTGTGTCCCAGCAGTGGGACCATTATAGGCTTATTATGATGGTAGTCGTACTCGAAAAAGGATCTTCACAAAGGGCTCTTACTCCGTGCTTAGTACTATTATCTCTGACAAGCTCAAGAATGGTAAAATTAAGTAATATAACGCAAACCTTAAACCTAAGTCTAACCGCTCCCGCTACAATCCACGCGCTTCTGGCGGAAACATCTCTCATTCTCGCCTGGCCAATGAGAGCGAGTCGAAGCTTCTAGAACATTCTAGAAGTTTCCCATTCGGCGCGCACCTTTGTTTTTTTTTTTTTTTACAAGTGTTACTGACGTCAGTCAACTGAGCTGCGCACCGAAAGTGTACCATATTTTTGCGACTTTTATCTTCGCCCCAAATCCTATTGTTTTATACAACTTGTAACGTTAAATGCGCAAAACCACATACAACCCAATTAGAGCATTGAGTTAAAAGCATAATACAATGATCAAACTATTTTTTTAAAACTATTTTTATTAAGAAAATCGTGTTAATCCTAGCATTAGTTTGTGCATTCAAAATTGACTCTTATTGCCTTAAAATAAGACTTAATTTTCTTTGGCTCAATCGGCGGATAGTATGGCAAAGTACATAATTTTTGAAAAAAAAAAACCTATATTAAAAGTTACTGAAATCGATTCAGTAGTCAATTATGAACAAACTATTTTCAGGTTTTGCGCATTTAACGTTACACGTTTTATATTTATCATTGTGTGTATGTTAAAGTACCTTGATGACTGGCACTCGTGGCTTGAAGCGTGAAGACAGCTGGTTGAGTACTTCAACCACTAAGTGCTGGTGTTTCAGTGTTTTGCGGGTCTTCATTATCCTCACTATTGCGGCCTGGGAACAAATATAATTACATTTAAAAAAAGTTCTAATGTTTCGAACTTTCGATACTCTTGTCCACTTCCCGTTTATGACTTAATTTGCATGTCAAAGTACAGTCCATGCGAGCAAAAAGTAAGTGCTCGTGGCTAAGGAACAGAAAGATAAGAAAGAAAATAAATTTATTAAGCACACACTAAATGGCACACAATATAATAATTATGTCCCAGCGATAAAAAAAATCAAATGTTATTGTAGTGCGATGTAAGAAATTAGCAGTAAAGTGTCACAGTGGAACAGCCACACGGGCACATGTATCACGGCCTGCACACGGCCTGCAGAGGTCCGATCCTTGGATGGGTAAACATCCATTTCATACCAACACCCTCTGTGCCTCAGAAAGCTCGTTAAGTAATCTATCCTGGTTGTCATTCGTCAACCATTCATTCATCATCATTCATTCATTTCATCCATTCATTCATTTCATCCATTCATTTTTTTTTCATTTCCTGGTTGTGTTGTTTGGTTGTTGTTCAATGACAACCTAGTCACAAGCCAGAAAGTCTGACCACCAGTCTTACCAAGGGGTACAGTTTTTTATCTCACGAGCCGACGCGTTTTACTTGTGGTAATCAAGTGTACAAACACGCTGTGAATGTGTGCGTGACGAGTAGCGTCAGCACGTAACACACACACACGCTACCGACTTCACCATTATCTCGGAGGACGGTACCGGAAGCTTCTGGGCTTACACACACATTTACAGCGTGTTTTTACACATGTTAGCCAAAAGTGAAGCGCCCTTCGCTTCGTGAGATAATAATACTGTTATCGTGTTATCCAGTAACATGAGAATGTGACTTGAATTTGTACGTTTCTTTAAGGTGGATGCTCCAGGTAGACCGCGAAATCCAAATTTTCTTACGTTTTTTTGCAATTTGCAAGTCAGTATTAGGTTATAAGGTGATCAAAATTTGATTCGCGGCTGTATTAAAGATGTATTTACAGAATTATAATCATTAAAGTCATCAATACAACTCTTTAAGACCTGGTAATCCTAACTACGACAATTCCATGATGTTAGGAGTTGTATTGATGGTTTTAATGATGTAAACACAAATTTGTTACGGCCGCGAATCAAATTTTGATCAACATACAACCTAATACTGGCGCCGATTCTGTTGTTCACAAACTATACTAAATTTAAGTTCAGTGCATCTTTGTCTTTCTATTTCATTATGAAAAGGACAAAAGATAATATTAGTTTAGTCCTGTCGAATTTGTCAGGGCCTGACATAAATTGACCTGAGAAATTGACGTAGTTTTGGTAGCCAATTTTTTAATCACGTCTAAACTTGTCTATGGATTATCTAATTTGACAGGATTAGACTAATAATTATGTTCTATCCTTTTCATAATGAAATAGAAAGAAAAAGATGAACTGAACTTAAATTTAGTTTAGTTGGTGAACAACAGAATCGAGGCCAATGACTTGCAAATTGCAAAAAACGTAAGAATATCTGAATTTTGCGGGCTACCTGAAGCATTCACCTTAAGTACGAGGATAAATTTCATTAGCCTTCCGATAGTCGCTCTATGTAAAAAATACTAGAAAACTCAAACTCTCTAAACCAATTACAGGCATTTTTGAATTGTCAATGTAATCAGCTGCATCCGGTTAGACTGGGAGCCGATCACAACATTGTTGGGAAAAGGCTAGGCAGATGATGGAGGGGTGTATAGCAATACATCCCTGTTTATCCTTGCTGGTAATACAAGGCGTGATAATTATGTAATGGTTACCTGAATGAGCATCTTCCGGTCCTCCTCGATGTGTTTGTGCGTGGCTTCCTGCTCCACCTTCAGCTCCGTCTTCAGCGGGATGTTTATGTTCACGCGGAGTTTTTTGCTGTAACAGAATACCAGTATTTTACATGAAGCGACTGCCTATCTGACCTCCACAATCCAGTGACTGGGTAATACGATACCTCTTGGTAAGACTGGTTGTCAGATTTTCGGGCTTCTGACTACCCGTAACGACTGTCAAAGATCCACGAATGACAGCCGGGACCAACGGCTTAACGTGCTTTCCGAGGCACGGAAGGGTCTCGTTATGTAAAGATGGTCACCGATCCACAGACCAACCGCGGCAAGCGTAGCTTAACCTGATCGATCGACCTGTGCGGCTGTTTTTATTTAGCCACAGGCCCCGCACTGTGCTTTTCCGCCTGATTACTTAAAAAAAAATCTCCTAAATCCTACGTCGGCGCCAAGCCACGCCTCTTAGATTTCGCCTATTAGGAAAGCGATAACGCAATTAATTGCAACCAAAGAGAATGTAAACACTAGCGTTATAGTTGCAACCTGCACTGCGCAGCTTAGTGACGCATCACGTGTACTCCTTTTGTGAATTTTATGGACGAACTATTTGACCTTGGCGCGCTTACTAGAGGAGCTTTTATTTTTTTAGTGCAAGCAAAATAGTTATTTAGGCTGTGTATTGATATATCAGCATTGATATATCAGCGTTGATATATCAGTCAGTTAGGTCTTGAATTTTATAAATATAGATTGGTCCCTATTGGTTCAGGATCGAGGTGAATATAAGAAGGAAAGGAAGGTTTTTGCCCTGCATTCGGACAATACAGGCTATTATTATTATTATTATTATTTATACGTCTCTTGACATTTCTTGTGGCCCTGGGGTCCCGGACCTTTAGAAGGCGTACGAGGGGCCGAAGCCAACTCACAGAGGCGGGCCTCCGCAAGAGAGGTTTTTAATGAAAAATTATTATTACTATTTATGATATAGAATGGTTTATACTCACTTCTTATAACCTACATACAGATCGACGACGGAAGAATCGGACAGTTCAGATTCGTCATCCGTACAGACCAGTAGCTTCGCTTTCAACAGGATTTGTAGCACCTGGACACAGAAAAATATGTTGTTTAAATTAATCAATAAAATAATATGATACAAGATGTGACCGATGTACATAGTAGCGCCCTCTGTTGTCGGATGGCGTAAGTAATGTGGGCATGTCCTTTAGTTTTGTACCATACGACGCTAGAGGGCTTCAGCATTTATGAATGAAATAGTCGATAATTGCCTCCGCTTTTCGACACTAGAGGGACGAATTATGAATGAACCATTGTTCTAATTGTCGCTTCTCGACACCGCAGCAGCACCGTAGTGCGTATTGGAATGTTCTCGAAGTTTCTAGAAGGCGGAAGTTGATAAAAACGGAAGCCGTGTGCGCTACTCCGCCCAGACATTTTTGTAACTCGTTCAGTTCGCTTCCAGAGGTAAGAAGATTCACTAGTCTCGTAATTGTTGTAACCGCGTATTGTAAAGGACACGTTTTCTCTAACTTAAGCCATGCTTGCCTTTTGTTGCCTTGCCTATAATATCAGTGTATGTAATTAACTAATTATACTAAATTTAAACCTGTGGATAACGACAATAAATCTGGTAGTATCGTTTCACATTGAATCTGGCATTTTCATTTCAAACATCTACCAGTAGTCCTCTGTCCTCAACACAAGAGGATAGAAATGTTTTCATTTAGTTTATATAATTTAGGACACATTTACAATGGATATTCTCAAAGAAAAATTGAGAAGCAGTTTGGTTTGCCATCATAAGGGCGTAATCTTTCAAAAATTAAGTTACATTATGATCGAAGTAGATCAGAGGCGCAATTCTCGTTATTTTAAGAACGTTCAGTCTGATCTCTGTCTTAATCTGTCAAAAATACCTCTAATTTTGTAGGGAAATTTTGACAAGTTTATGACATTTGTTTGTCGCTGAGATGAGACTGTGACTAGATTTTGAATGTTTTAAATTACGAGAATTGATCTTCAGTTGATATTGATTGCCATATTTAACTCTTATAATAATCATTAAATTATTGTTTTAAAATATCACAGGGTCGACTCATCGACCGCTATCTAACTATTTAACAATAAATGCATTTTCTTTCTGTAGAAAGTAGTGCTCAGCGCTATGGTGACCTAACACACCTTTCTCGTATTGATAGGCTACGGTATATAATGGTTAAAGTCCCGAATTATAAGGGAAATAGCTATATTTAATCGCTCTATCACTTAGTTACAAGAAATGGTTAAAATGGTAAACTATATAACTAGCTTATTGGTAAAATAGTAATGGTTTTGAGTACGTGGTGTCTCTAACGTGACCTGAACGCGAACTGGCCAACATTTTGGTGAACAAGCAAATGTGCACACTTGCATTCGAAGCAATATTGTATTTTCACTGAGTTTTAGATTAAAACTAGAACACTTTCTTTCGCCTTTATAGCAGTGAACATTATGAAATATATTTGTTATTGCGCCCATATATGCCTAAGCATATACGGTCTAAAATCACAGAGCACAAGCATAGTGATCAACGCTCCTTCCTCCAATATGTCTCCTTCTGTATGCACAATGACTTTTCGCTTCAGTGGTTAATTCCAGGCTGATATTATATATCAGCTGCATAATAAACTTGTAGCGGTATCTAAAATGATACATGCGAACTACACGTCATACTGACGTCACGCAAAAATCCTGCATCTCGCAAGCAGAGTTTACCGCGCAAGTAGCATAGACAACGTGTAACGTTAAATGCGCAAAACCTCATACACCCCAATTAGAGCATCGAGTTAAAAGCATAATACAATGACCAAAACTATTTTTTTAAGCTATTTTTATTAAGAAAAAAATCGTGTTGATCCTAGCATTAGTTTCTGCATTCCAAATTAAGTCTTATTACCTTAAAATAAGACTTAATTTTCTTTGGCTCAATCGACGGATAGTATAGCAAAATACATAATTTTTGGAAAAAAAAACCTTTGATATTAAAAATTACTGAAACCGATTCAGTAGTCAATTATGAAAAAACTATTTTCAGGTTTTGCGCATTTAACACTTCACGTTGTATACAATGGCCCGTTATGAATCATCGTCGGTCGGAAGATCCTCCCTTTTCTATGATGGATGAGTGAACTATACACCCTGTTCACCATAAACTATACCTGTACAAGGAAGTCTCCTTTGATCCCCGTGTGCTGCTCAAGCTGGCTAACTGTCCAGGAAGTGTTGTCGTTGTACTGTAGAAGCACCGCCATTTGGAACGTACTGGCTTGCAATGTGTATCTGTAAGGGTTTTGTTACACATTAAGATTTGTACAAAATAATATTTATTTTTAATATTATAAAAGTATTATCTTAATTGTAATCTTAATATTTTATTCAATTATTGCATAATTTAACTTATTGAAATTGTTTTTGATCTGATTTGGTTTTGTAGCTAGCCGTATAGTAACTTACTTAATTGTTTGAAAATGTTTGTTAATTTGGGTAATGCTCGTCTAGTGGCTACCTCTGATCTTTTAATATGTCCTATCTGCGGATAATGCAGTGGACTGCAACATTACTTCCTAAACTTTTGTTAGCATTATGTATTATATATATGTTGTAGTTGTTTATTATCCCATAATAAATAAAAATAAATTGTTTAGCCTTTACTCAAATGTTCATTCTGACTTCTAGTTTAACCAAGATACAGCTGGATAATATTATTTCACATGGATCGACTGCTTCTAAGATTTATTTGATAATATTTAAGCATGTGGTGGCAGGGGGGTTGGGGTTTTTGAATTTTTTTTTTAAGCATTCGCTCCATGTAAAATACTGGTAATCAGCTGCATCCGGTTAGACTGGAAGCCGACCCCAACATAGTTGGGAAAAGGCTAGGCAGATGATGATTATGATTTGAAAATTTAACGTAACATGAAGGACAAGCTGTGGCAATAATGTTTGATTCTGCACCCTAATTGAGTAAGACATTATCAATCAGAATCTGAATCATTTTTAAGACAAATTTTTCGATCATATTATCGCCTCTTTACAAGAGCAACGTGACATCTCATAAAAACTTTTTTTTTGATATTCAAAACCGCGATGTCGAATTTTATTTCCTATAAAAACGCGGCATTTTAAAAGCGAATTGTCGAGGAGCTATGAGTATATATACAAAGTTGATACGACAGATGGGCTTTCCTTTAAACTGCCTATACTAGGTATCATTATCAAGCTCTCTACCAAAAATCAATTAAATTGAAACAGTAGTTTAGTCGCAAATGATTTTTTAAGTTTTTGCACCGTTTGAACACGATGTATTTTTCCTAACAGCTGATTATGTCTACAGGCATAGGTCATGCACCTTAAAACGATAAATCTACGATACGTTGTTGCCGCTCTTACGCAAGTCATAAACCAATACGTAGTACATAAGAGAGTGACAATCCTATTGGCAAAACATCACGTGCGTAAAAGAAATAGAAATAGGTCAGTGTGTTGCTATTGTATCTTAGATCCTTGCGACACAGAATACCGAGAGTACAGAAGTCTACGCTCGGCGGTCGCGCTATGGTTGTCAACTTTGGCTTATGCACAAAAAACTATCGTGGTAGTGGCACTCGCATCTAGTTGTTTGATTTATTGATGATGATGAGAAACGAAAAAACCAATAATAACTAAAATATTTTAATTTTAATGTTATTGTTACATTACTTTGTCACAAAGTGCTACAAAGTCATGTTCGCTTTTACTTTACGGCGCGGGACTGGGGGCCGGGGCGCTTACCTACCTACCTAACTACTGTGTTACGTTAATACAAACCATCGAAATACAAGCAAATACCTACTTACCTCTCTGAAACAACTGGTAGATTAAAAAACGACAATGCACCATTTAATGTTGAATTTAAACAACCGTCCACTGAACAGTTATAATTTTTTTTTATTGCTCCATTTTTGCACTTCATAGACGCATGTCTCAAGCGGATGGCACTTGCGCTCGCACTAGTCCCAACCAGTCCGAGATATCGTGTCCGTGAGCGGTGTCTATGTGTGCGTTGCTCGAGCGCACTTTGTATGTAGATTGACTTCTTTACTCTCTGTATTTTGTGCTTGCGATCAGTAAGTGGGGCCTCCAAAAAACTTGTTTTTTCAGTGCGCCGACGCTACCCTTCCGGAACGTAGGTACGTACGCGGAAGCTCCTGCGCCCTTATTGTTTTGTCGAACTTGTGCGCTGACAATAATTGTGAATTTATTTTGTTATTGTGATAGGACACTAAATAAGTTTAAGACAGTATTCCTTTTTTTATTGTGACAGGACAGGACACGTAACTTGGGGTTATTATTATTTAGTGATAGTGTTTTTTTTTTTGTAATTGACTGTTTCTATTGTGATAGTTAAACTTTGGTTGTGTGTGTGTATAATTAAAGTGTGTACAAAAATACCTCGTGTAACTGACACGGCGTCAGAATACACTGACATGATTTTAATCTACGGCGAATGCCGTGGAAACGCAACGTTAGCTCTACGAACTTACAGAGAAAGGTATTGTGATAGCCGCAATTGCCCTAGGAATGCCCGCACCATACAGTTGGCAGTACAAAGATTACGGGACAATAAACGTATAGTGCTATAACAGGAGGGAGTGCCACCGCGGTAAATGCCCGCTGCTTGGGACGAAAGAATTTTAGACAATTTTTCCCGCAGCCCGACGAGTCTCCATAGAGCCGCCCGGCAGTTTAGATGTTGCCATAGAACTATCTACAAGGTTCTAAAACGTAAAAAACGCAAACCTTCTAAATATCGGAAGGTGCAAACTTTTTTATCGAGAGACTTGCCGATCAGCAACAGTTACTGCCAATGGCTACTAAATAAAACATCCGAAGACCGTCATTTCTTAACTAATTTAATATGGACCGATGAGAGTACTTTTACTCGGACCGATCTGGAATCGGCAAAATCTCCGGTACTGCAGTTTGGAAAATCCACAGTGTGTTTCGAGTTACTCTGCCCGCGCGCGACGTTGGACGTTGCCACTTTGTATAGTTATCCAAGGTCAGTCACCAGGCCCAAGTTTTTATGAAGTTTGGGTTTCTCCTTTATTTACAAAGGGTGGTTGCGTTTTACTCTGATTTGTAAGCTATTTAGTTTGTTTGAAAAAAAAAATTCTCATTTATGGCGCTTTTTATTTGTATACCGTATCGAATTAATACTAAACACGTATAGTATACGTAGTGTAATTTAATGCCCCTCGGTCGTATCAACTCTGTATGATAACCTATATGTAAAATTATCAATATTTTAGAATTTATCAACGCTTAATGCTTAAAATTGCTCTCCTGTAAAGTTTTGGTTTAAAAAATATCACATTGTTCTTGTAAAGAGGCGTTATGTTCGAAAAATTTGTCTGCTCAACAACGTAAATAACGCAAATGAATGTTGTTGAACTGTCAAATTGAAAGCTTTCCTACGCAATTACCTCTCTGATTTATTAACTGCCTGTTTATTATTTATCCAAGTTTCTTAGGCATTGTTACGATTGAGACCTGGCTGGAGGCCTTAATTTATTGAGGCATCCACAGGCAAGCCCGGTTAAGAAGACGACAACCTCATAGGTTGAACAGTGAGATGCCGTTAGTAAAAAAATATATTGTTAAGACTGTCGGCTTTATACGACAATACCAAGAAGCTTGTAGATATAAATTGAGTCAACACTCTAAATACCTAAGTGAAACCGACTGTGTGCTCACGCTCTCTTTCTAAATACGCACTTAAGAACGAGACAATAATATATGTTTTCTTTGTCTTATTTATGTATTCAGAAAGATAGCACAGCCCACAGTCGGTTTCACTCAGGTGTTCAGAGCATTGCCTCCACTTTTATCTTTATACATCTTGAACAATACCCACCTGTTCTTAAAACAGTTGGTGACAAGCTCTCCCTTGGACATGTTGTAGAGCCAGTTGAGCTTGCGACCCGAGTGCTGCGATGAGTAGAACGTTGTGAATCTGTGCACTGAACGCTCCAACTGGAATAGAGATTATTTTTTCATCATTAGTATTTAAAAAACCAAAAAAAAAACTGTAATTATGGCCACACTATTGAATTAGGACATTCTTGTAATGATAGTGATGATGCGTTAATAAAATAAATAAATAAATAAAATTGATCGCCGACTTTGGCAAATAAAAACACCGGACCCCAGCCCACACCGGACCGGGCACCGGAGTCTGGCGTCAAGCAGCCTGCTGTGTTTCGTCGATGCGAGGAAATTAGCTAAATCGGTCGCGGAAAAAAATCACAGTGCTACGCAAAAGTCGTCAAAACGTAAAGGAACAGCAGATTTTTTTTGCGACCGATTTCGTTAATTTTTTGTATATCTTCAGAAAATGCGATAACAAGTATGTGGTATAATTTATTTTATTTATGTGGTTTCCATACTGTACATTTTGGAATGGGCGACTAGAATCAATTCTATTTTTAAATTTTTAATTTTAACGTTCAAAAGTGCCTTTTAAGTGCCTATTTGAAATAAATGATTTAACTTTGATTTTGACTGTTATAAAACGTTCCGACAGGACAGGTCCGCTCAATCTGTGATTCTTTCCTCAAAAGACCATTTCAGATACCAATCTACATGGTCTTTACATGATCTGACCAAGATTTTGTCTGGACTTTAAAAGAGACTGTGACCTCCGAGTTTGTTTATAGAAACGCAGACCTCATCTAGTTAAAAAAAAAAAATAAGATTGACGTGTAAAAGTGACATTTGACATCAATCTTCGGGCAGTTGCCCATCAGACACATCACCCGTCTGGTTGGAGGATCCTTCCTTTTCTATGGAGTGAAATTCACACCCTGTTCCTCATGCCTCTATAGGTGGACCAACTACATATTTTCTTTCTAGAGAATCTTTGATACGGTTAGAAACTCCATGTGATAACCTGATCCATGATAGGATGCGTATCTTTATATTTAAAATATTTATTCCTCAATTTTCATGATTGCACCTACTACTGTTTGTCTCTGTATCATCCAAAGGTTGACTGGTAGAAAATGCCTATGGCATTAAGTCCGCCTCTGTACTTGAAGTATTAAATAAATAAATAACCCATCCAAGATTTAACTTCGCTAACTTACTTCAGTGGGCAACTGGAAGCACGAGGACTGCTGGAAGGGCCAGGAGCCAGAGGACAGCACCTGGATGCTGAAGTCGATGTGCAGCGGCTGTTCCGAGCTGTTCGACATGTGCTTGCGGAAGTTCTCGTTTAAGTCCTTTGATACGCCTATGTCCTGTTGATTCGAAAGGGAAAAGTTTTTAGAGTTGTTTCTTACTAGCTTTTGCTCGCGGCTTCGCTCGCGTTAAATTTGGGGTAACAGGGTTTAAAAAAAAAAAGCTAGCCTACGTCACTCTCCATCCCTTCAACTATCTCCACTAAAAAAAACACGTCAATTCGTCGCTCCGTTTTGCCGTGAAAGACGGATAAACAAACAGACACACACACTTTCACATTTATAATATTAAGTATGGATTTGGTTGGCTCAAGGTACTTTTGTGTCGCTAAAACGCTTTTCTTAACACACCAACAACCACCGTTTTACGCTTTCCGAAAAAAAAACTGAATAAGTGAATTGTTTATGATTTTATGTTTTTTTTTTTTGTCTCCTTTATTCTTTCACACGCTGTCTACATCTCTCTATTTATTGTCCAATCGCAGGTATGGAAGAGATTTCTTATGAAATAAGCATCACCTTTGTACCTATTATCTGTTCTGTTTTTTTCTTGTCTGTTTATATACGGTGACTGATAATTAGTGACCGATACTTAAACACGTGCTTGTACTCATGATAACAAACAACTTTTACTATGGGACCAAACCTGAAATTGTGAAAAAAAAATCTACTGTTGAGTCATTTATGTTCGCCTAACGGCCCATTCACGACCTTGCCGCGGTGAGCGGCGGCTAAGCGCGGGGCGGCGAGCGGTAAGAACAAAAGTATGAAAATGTTTGAAGCACGCCACGAGTCGCCGCTCACAGCGAAAACGCGCGCGGTTTTGTCGGAGCGAGCGCGGTGCGGGGAGCGGCGAGATCAAAAGTACTGGCGAATGAGTGCGACGCCACGAAACAGAGCGGCGCGGATAGCGGTGTAGGTGTGACGGACTCGGCGGCGAACTTATAAACAAAAAAAATTAGAAGATTTTGTGGCGGTAATGGATACCGAGTATAAGTATAGAATATAATCAAATGTTTCCACACTCATTCTTGTGTACTCATAAAACTTATCCGGATATTTTCTGTAATCTTCGTATAGGTCACGAAATTCGCCATTTAAATATCGATCTTTATTCATTTCGTGCACTCCTTCTCTCATATTAAGAATATCTTGTTTTAAAAATATACTGTTTTCTAAACACAGAAGGCATAATTTTGATAACGGCATAATTTTGAGCACGTTCTGACTACCTAAATACGTTCACCTCGACCGCTGCCGCTAGCCGCTACTGAGGGTACGTGGCGTGTAAAACGCACCGCCTGCCGCCTGCCGCGCCGCTCGCCGCTAAGACCGAAGTCGTGAATGGGCCGTAACTGGTCAAAATGTAAGTACTGCAGTAGATCTTTTTTCGCGAATTCAGGTTTGGTCCCATCTACGAATAAGTAATAAGTCAGGAAATGTAACTGCGGTAAAAAAATGGCCAAACAAATATTAGGCCCAAGTAGGCGGGGCTTAAAAATTGTACCCAGCGCGTCATCAGTCGGACATTTTTCTTGCAAGCGAGCACTTCGGGTACGTTTTCGTTTTTATCATTGTGAACTACAGCTGTGAATCATCATGCCAGCATGTGTTGTGAAGTGGTGCAGGAGCCATACAAGATTAAAATGTCCAGGGATCACTTTTCACTGGTAAATAGTAGCAAAATTATAATTATATTCAAAGATGTTCAAATACGTTATCAAACCGAGGTGGTCAATACTATGCAAAATGAAGTCAGTAAATTTTTTACCAATTTAAGTTTTCTTTTCTTCTTGACGAAATATTGAAAAGTAAATCCATAAAATTTAGATATGTTTATAACATTATTTTATTTTGCTTATTTTGTTTTCTTTTAGTTTCCCTGCCGATCCAATTCGGCAAAATAAGTGGATAGCTTCAGTTAAGCTAGAAAGACAAGAGTACGACTGGATGCCTGTGAAAGCCAGCAGAGAATGTTCAGTTCATTTTGACGAAAAAGATTTTTATAAATTATTAAACAGATATACCATGTTACACAAAACTGCTGTACCAGTTTGAAAGTTTCTCTTTTAATGTCTTCTAGACAAAAACTTAATAAATTAATCATATTTCGCGGGACATAGAGTTCATTGATTGTAAAAAGTAACCAAAAAAAAACAAAAATATATTATAAAAAAAACATTGTACAGAGGCCAGCACATCAAGCTACCCCAATCTGTCAGATTTTCCCAATTGAATATGAACCTTATTCCTTTGTTCTAAAGTTGAAAATCTATCAAAGAAATTTGACAGATTAGGGTAGGTTGACCTGCTGGCGTCTGTACAATAATATTCTTTTATTATTGACTTGGTCCGGTGCACTTATTGCATAACATCGTCCACGTCACTATGACTCGGCTGTCATAGCAGACATTGCAGCACGCGCGCTAACCAATCCCGGCTTTCGTTCTGAATTTAAACCAATCACCAAGCATGTGTTCTTGAAACCTCGGAAGTGATTCGTATTTTGAATCATACGTCGTTTTGGTTTGAAGTAGGGCCACTTTTTCTGTGGAATTTGTTCTGAATTAGACTTCCTGACTTATTACTTATTCGTAGGGTCCCATAGTAAAAGTTGTTTGTTATCATGAGTACAATCACGTGTTTAGGTATCGGTCACTAATTACCAGTCACCCTATATATGTGTGTACATAAATGGTAAAATAAATAAATCATATTTTGTAACAAGGCTGATCCAGACAGGTTTACTACTTTCCGCAGTATATAATAATGACTGTTTAAATACCTGGAACATTCTCTGTAGTTTGCTTGTGTACTCGAATCCGCACGCCTGCTTCAGTTTTGAGATCATTGACGCCTGCAAGCAAACAAATAAAACACAAACATTAGATATATTTTAAATCAATAAACTAATATTTTATACACTAGAAGATATAATATTCATGTATACAAAATATTGTAAAACATTTTAAAAGAGTAACGGTGGAGTTTCTTGCCCATTCTTTTCCATACGAAAACTACCTTTTGGAAGGGGCGACTAGAATCAATTATATTTTATTGTAATTCTTGACGTTCAAAAGTGCCTTTTATGTGCCTATTTGAAATAAATGCTTTGACTTTGGATGACACAATACCCCTAGGTAAGACATATCGACGATCTACAAACGACAGCTGAGACCATAGGCTAACCCCCTTACTAATAAACGTTGTATAGTGTCTGTATAGTTACACAACGCTTTGTCTAGGGTCTGTATAGTTACACAACGCTTTGTCTAGGGTCTGTATAGTTACACAACGCTTTGTCTAGGGTCTGTATAGTTACACAAAGCTTTGTCTAGGGTCTGTATAGTTACACAACGCTTTGTCTAGGGTCTGTATAGTTACACAACGCTTTGTCTAGGGTCTGTATAGTTACACAACGCTTTGTCTTCTTCTTTCAAAAGTCAAATTACTGACGACTGAAAGAGAGAAATCTGTGTGTAACTCATCATCTGCCTAGCCTTGCCTAGGCTTCCAGTATAACCGGATGCAGCTGAATACCAGTATTTTACATGGAGCGACTGCCTATATGACCTCCACAACCCAGTGACTTGGTAATAAGATATCTCTTGGTAAGACTGGTTATCAGATTTTCAGGCTTCTGACTACCCGTAACGACCCCATTAATGACAGCCGGGACCAACGGCTTAACGTGCTTTCCGAGGGACGGAGGGGTCTCGTTAAGTATCGATGGTCACGCATCTACAGACCAACCGCGGCAAGCGTAGCTTAACCTGATCGATCAACCTGTGCGGCTGTTTTTATTTAGCCACGGAAGAAACCGGTGTGTAACTATTCATCTGATATAATAGGTTTATTAGTGAGAGGATTAACGTGCTTTCCGAGGCATGGAGGGGTCTTGAGATGTGATGAAAGACAACCATCCACTGATTACTTAGTCACAACCAACTCTTGGGATATAAATCTACTTTTAAATTGCCTATAAAACTAGAAATTGATGAAATATTATGTTACCTCCGCGTCATCGCTGGCAGACATGTGTTGCACCAGCCGTTTCGCCAGCATCTTGCTGTAGAACTTCTGGAACACGTCCTTGTCTTCAATGTATTTGAACACAACCATCTGAAAACAACAGGAAACATTATTAGTATGGCAAAAGAAATATAGCAAATATAGGTACGTAAAGTCTATTCAAACTTACATATGTTTCAAATTAATATTATTTCAAGTTAAACAAATACCAACTTTATTTTAATGGTAATTAAGTTGATTTCAGAGTGACAAGCTGAAAAAAGTTAAAGTTATAAAAATGTTTGAAGTTGTAGCGTAAACTGAACTTTATTGCGTAGGATTTAAAGTAATTTTTCCATAATCTCATATTTGTTTACATTTTTGGTAAATATATCGCGAATGCATATTAGGTGTTATTCTGCCTACTTAAAAGCAGAAAAGGAGAGATTTTATGGAGTTTATGTAAGTACATATTTAGCAAAATTAGGAATGAAACCCTATAATACCGAATCATTCGATGAATTTCTTTACGAACAGAACGCAAAATTAAGGATAGACGAAAAAAAATTGGCCGAGTTCGTAAACATTTCAAAGTGAAGGAAATTCTCAATAAGAGGTTGAATTTATGTCCGGTTAATGACATTATACTCGCACTTTTTACTCGCCTGTCTATATCTGCCTTACTAATAAACGTTGTATAGTTACACAACGCTGTCTTCTTTCGAAAGTCAAATTACTGACGACTGAAAGAGAGAAATCAGTGTTTAACTATTCACCCGATTTACTACGTTGATTAGTAAGGAGTTAAGAGCATACAGTGTAATTGCAATATTTACACGGTCAAAATGTATGAAAGAGCGTTTTTTTTGTTAATAACTGAAGATAAATTTCTATGTGCTGAATTTACGGTAATAGTTTTCGTATCGGTGTCCCTTACAGCCTATTAGCCACAGGCGTTATTAATCTTTAGCATCGTACCACTTGATTGAGCGTGTCCTCTAGTTCGGCCTCCTCGGGGTTCTTGCTGGATTTCTTCAGCAGAAGGTCGCAATACTTCGCCAGGAGCTCCGGACTCTTCGATGAGGAGTTCGCTGCTTTTGTCACTGCATTACCTGGAAAGAGGTTTTGTTTAGATTATGTGGATATGAGTGTTATATGGGTAAACAAGATTTACGGCCGAACCCAATTACCTATCTATCACCAGTTATGGCATACTGAAGGTAGAAAAACGTATCTATCTCTGGTTTTAACGAATTTATAAGAGTCCGTGCTGCCAGCGAGGACTTTTTATTGGTATATCAAGGTCATTGTACCTACACATATCAGCTCGGAAAGGGATCGTCACCGTATCGCCTTTCGCCTCCCCGTCAAACAGGCGTCAACCTAACGTAAGCACGTAACCAAAGCGGGTCAGCAGCTCCGACACGTCGACCCAGCTACGGCTAGGTGACGCCGCGCTTACGGCTCGCCGACCACTGGTTGATGGTGCTGCAGGTAGGCCATGGGAGGGTGAGAGGGGCAAGGGTGGACGAAGAAACGTAAGCTCGGGTACGGAGAGACGTAAGCGCGGGGCGACGAGCCGTAAGCGAGAGAACTGCAAGTTGACCACGCACCGCACCCCGGTTCGTGAGCTTGTCCAGAGGCGAGACGATTACGTTACGATTCCGATTAGTGTGCGTTGCAGTAGGGAGTTTCGCACAAAGAACACTGAATGGCTCGAGTTGATACAGTTACGATCCCTTTCTGAGTTCATGTGTGCTATATCTTACCAAAAAAAAAAAAATACAATTAATTTGCATAATGTTTTCTGAAAATTACTCTTAGATATATCGATATATCGAAGACTTGTGACATCTACCATCACGCACTGGGTCCGCGTGGTGGATTATAGCCCACTGCCTCTCGGAGGGAAGAGTCCTGTGTCCCAGCAGTGGGATATTATAGGCTGATTATGATAAACTTTCTTTTTTTGATTATATCACCATTACCACCACCTATCCCTCCATTTTGACGTCGTTTACCCCGAATAGATCGGGAAACTTACAGCTAATTTATACAGTGTTCTATATACATCGTGTAACGTTAAATGCGCAAAACCTCATACACCCCAATTAGAGCATTGAGTTAAAAGCATAATACAATGAACAAAACATTTTTTTTAAAGCTAAATATTTTTATTAAGAAAATCGTGTTGATCCTAGCATTGCTTTATACATTCAAAATTGAGTCTTATTGCCTTGAAATAAAACTTCATTTTCTTTAGCTAAAAAAAAACATATATTAAAAGTTACTGAAATCGATTCAGTAGTCAATTATGAACAAACTATTTTCAGGTTTTGCGCATTTCACGTTACACGTTGTATATATAAAATAATGAATACATACTGTTAATAAACCGGCCGCAAGCCTTGTCGAGTGCGGCCACGAAGCCAGAGTCATTGTTGAACGCGACCAGGACGAGTGCGTTGTATTTCTTGTGAACTTCTAGTATTGTTGATACATAGACTTTTGGATCCTGTGGGAGAACATAATTGGATTAGAAAATTTTGATTAACGTAATATGATGCGTGTAATCCCCGAATGGTTACACAGTTAACTTAAATTGTAAGTATTGTGCATATAAGGGGAAAATTTAGAACACTAGGCCAGCATTTGGCCATTCGCTGTGATAAAAAGCAGATAATCGAAATTAAATGACATTGCTTATTCTGTAAATAGGATATCGGAATCACTTTTACACGCCATATTATAACAAAAAAAGCTAGATGAGGTCGGCGTTTCCTCATCTCGTTTTAAAAAATATGATTGATGTGTAAAAGTGTTGTACAGAGGCCAGCACATCAAGCTACCTCAATCTGTCAGATTTTCCCAATTGAATATGAACCTTATTCCTTTGTGCTAAAGTTGAAAATCTATCAAAGAAATTTGACAGATTGGGGTAGGTTGACCTGCTGGCGTCTGCACAAACCTACTTATACAGAAATAAAATCATTTATCATTTACCTATATGACTATTCTGGGAAGAAAGGCTATAGGCTAAATCAAAAAAATGCATGATTACAACAAAATACAGTAAGTTTTTAATGGGTCAATTAAATTGAAATCTTATGCTCATTGACATAAAGTAAGTATTTAACATTTTCGTGGCATCAGTATGTATTACGACTTAAACCGTTTTGTTTGTGAGAGGCTAACTGTCTGCGAGAGCTCTTTCATGCTAATTTGCTTAAGGACCAAGGTCTCATATTCCGAATACGAGACTGTCATGATCATCAAACTTTTCTGAAGATTTTAATTCTATATGATATTTGCTCTATGGTACAGTACCGTGTGCGCACACTCGCCACACTTGTCGATGGCCTGCAGGCCCTGCGCGTGGATGTGATGCTCCAGCAGGCGGCGCAGTTCGCACAGGCCGTCTGGAATACGCGCTACTAGAGCGTACATGCGCCCTAGGTCGCTGTTCTTTTCGCCGTCCAGAAGTTTCTAGAAATATAAAACATTAAGTTATTAAATGTTCGCATTCAAATCACAAAACAAAATCGATTTAAAATGTCTGCAAAACTTTACGAACGAATCCTAGTCGTAATCGTATGGTGTTCTTATGCAGGCCACACACGTTACTTATCGTAACGTGTGTAAGATTACTTGAAAAAAAATTGGACTTGCATTGGTACACATTAAGTTATGTGGGATGAATTAGCACAAGTATCCGAGTCATTCATTATCACGCAGACTTGTGGAAATCTAAACTTGCGCATGTATATCACTACGTGTATGGCTTTCGTTAGTCGCAGAAGCTCCGTCCAAATGCGGACGTTCATTTGGACGTTCATAGTAAAGTACACAAAGTTTAACTGCAACTAATCGGGCGGCATGTCGAGCGGCCAAGTGAACGATGCGCAATCGATTACTATAGTTTAATCTGAGGGGCAATTCTCGTAATTTTAAGAACGTTCACAGTCTGATGGCAAATTCTCTTAATTTAAAACAAAAAGTAGGGAAATTAGACATATTTTTGACAGATTGAGACTGAGATCCAACTGTGATCGTTCTTAAAATTACGAGAATTGTCCATGTCAGTCTCAATCTGTCAAAAAATACTTCTAATTTCCCTACATTTTGACAAGTTTTTGACATTTGTTTGTCGCCGAGATGAGATTGCGACTAGATTTTGAACGTTTTAAATTACGTTAATTGGCCTTCTGGTCTGTGCGGCCACTGACTGTGGACGCGTGGTCTCTCAGACCGTCGGTCGTAGGTGATCGATCTTGAAGCCGTAACAGCTGTCAGATAGATTTGAAGGTAAGACTTACCATGTATAATATCCATGTATCTCGGAGTCTCCTAATACAGGCATTTTTTGCTTAAAAGGAGGCTCCAATCTCAAATTTGTTGTACGTTTAAGGTTATCAAATAAACTATTTTATTTATTTTTTTATGTAAGTAGGTACATACCTGGAACTCGGCGTGGAAGATCTCGAGATGTTTCTCTATGAGCACTCTGTCGCAGGTCTTCGCTAGTCGCTCCATTGTAGTCTCGTGTAAGTAAACTTGCACGCGTCGCTGTTCCTCTTGGAGGCGTTGTTCAGCCTGTTGATAGGAAATAAATATTTAATTATTTAGTATCTATAAAGTGTGCATTATAATACCCGCATAAGTGGTGGTATTTAAATGTACAGACGCCAGCACATCAAGCTACCCGAAACTGTCAAATTTCCCCAATCAACATTGAACCTTATGCTTTAGCAGTAAAGTTGAAAATCTATTAACCTTTTGAACGCCATTTTCACATATATGTGACAAACGAAATCTTACCCTGAACTCCAACGTCATAAATATATGACAAAATACACGTCGCACCATATTATGAAATAAACTATTTAATTATTACTATTGTTTTTATTTGTATGAAGGTCATTTGACAGAAAAAGTGGCTTGGCGTCAGGGATACGGCGATACGTTTATACTCTGGCGTTCAAAAGGTTAAAGAAATTTGACAGATTGTAGTAGCTTGATGTGCTGGCGTCTGTACGACCAGCACACCCTGGCTCTTCCACCGGCATACCTTTCCTAACTGACAAGAATCGCCTCGGTGTCTGCATGAGCTAACCTTTTCTTGTTCGTTCAGATTTGAGAGAAGAATGTTCATTTAACTCATCATCTGCCTAGCCTTTTCCCAACTATGTTGGGGTCGGCTTCCAGTATAACCGGTTGCAGGTGAATACCAGTATTTTATATGGAGCAACTGTCTATCTGACCTCCACAACCCAGTTACTGGGTAATACGATATTCCTTGGTAAGACTGGTTGTCAGATTTTCGGGCTTGACTACCCGTAACGACTGTCAAAGATCCACGAATGACAGCCGGGACCAACAACTTAACGTGCTTTCCGAGGCACGGAGGGGTCTCGGTATGTAAAGATGGTCACCAATCCACGGACCAACCGCGGCAAGCGTGCTCAACCTGATCGATCGATCTGTGCGGCTGTTATTATTTCGCCACGGGCCCCCGAATGTTCATTTAACTATCAGACAATATGTCAAAAGCAACGTAATTCCAAGTCGCCATCTGATCTACACTCCGTTCACAGTTATTTTACTTCTGAGAACAGCAACCAAATAGCAACCTAATTGTGACGTGAATAAAGATCATAATGATTTTGACAGACTTGTCGATGGCAGCATAATAATAAATATTAACCAATATAGGGGCCCGTCGTGTGATCCTTCAGTCAGTTATACGGCATTTTTTTTTTTTTTGAGTATGGGAAATCATAAAATGACCCCTCCCGTTCTGGGCGGAGCAGAAGGGAGTGTCACGACTCTTACTGACTAAAACCCACCCGAGTTCCTTCCTTAGCCCTTTATATTCCGGGGTAGCGGTAACCTTTTCGGACAATCCCGCTGCCCCGGCAGGCTTCGGCCCTTACGAGCCCCTTCCTTAATGCTGACATCTCTAGTTATACGCCCTACCTTAATCATGTACTCGGTGACGGGGTTGTTCCTGAGGAAGTCGGTGCTCTCCCTGGTGTAGAACCGCTCCGTGTCCTCCAGGAACACGGCCTCGAACGTGTCCTTGTACACCACCAGGTTCTGTCCTCGGGCTGACGTGTCGTCCTCATTCAGGCCTAGGGCTACGTAGCAGTTGATAACCTGGAAGGAGTTTAGGGTTACAAATAAGGCTGGTTTAATATATCTTTCTTTGTTTTTGTATCGTGTATGGCACCTTTGTTAACATACTATAATCACCAATATTTTACTAGTTATGTACAGAGGCCAGCACATCAAGCTACCCCAATCTGTCAAATTTTCCCAATTGAATATGAACCTTATTCCTTTGTGGTAAAGTTGAAAATCTATCAAAGAAATTTGACAGATTGGGATAGTTTGATGTGCTGGCCTCTGTACATTAATTAAACATGTATAAGCATGAGATTTTTATCTGCCAGGAGAAATAAATTCGATGAAATTGTGGAGAATCTTCACCTCTCCCGAACCGATAATTACAAATGTTTTTTTTTATTTAACCGACCGGCAGTTCCAGATATTAGCGCGTTCGGACAAACAAAAAAAGGCTAGGCAGATGGTGACTACTAATAAAAGTGAATATTAGTAGTCACCATCTGCCTAGCCTTTTCCCAACAATATTGGGGTCGGCTCTAACCTCCACAACCCAGTTACTGGGTAATACGAAACCCCTTGGTAAGACTGGTTGTCAGACTTTCAGGCTTTTGACGACCCGTAACGAGTGTCAAAGATCCACGAATGACAGCCGGGACCAACGGCTTAACGTGCTTTCCGAGGCACGGACGGGTCTCGGTATGTAATGATGGTCACCCATCCAGAGACCAACCGCGGCAAGCGTAGCTTAACCTGGACGATCAACTTGTGCGACTGTTATTATTTAGCCACCGGCGCCTCACGGCTCACTATGTAATATAATATATAAATAAGAATTATTTGGTATCATATCAGTTATAGTTTTTGGCACTTACTCCAGAAACAAGCCTCGTATTAATAGTCTCCCCGTTGCGTTCTCTTTCGATCAGTTTGAGAACCGCATTCGTGACTTGCTTGTTCAATCGCTGGAACAGGTTGTCTCGCCACGTCACCAGCGCCAGTTGGTAGATCTCGTAGATTCCCTGGAATTTAAAAAATATAATATAAAAATATCTGGCAAAATGTTTTATAGGTACACTTCTGTGCTTGGGAGAGGTCTATGGTCCAGCAGTGGACGTCTTTCGGCTGAAATCATGATGATGAAAGGAACAGAGCATCTGTCTTTGCGCACACACTTGTGCACTACAATATCGCCTGTGCACCGGACTAATTTCAATTGAGATTAGCCACCGTGAACGAAATCGGTCTATAAATCAGCGTTTCTTGTCCCACTGCAGGGCCAAGACATAAATTAGCCTTTGTTGTCCCACTGCAGAGTGATGACATAAATTAGCCTTTTTTGTCCCACAGCAGGGCAAATATATAAATTAGGCTCTGTTGTCGCACAGCAGTGCAAGGATATAAATTAGTCTGTGTTGTCCCACAGCAGGGCAAATATATAAATTAGCCTGTGTTGTCCCACTGCAGGACAAAAATATAAATTAGCCTGTGTTGTCCCACAGCAGGGCAAAGATATAATTAGCCTCTGTTGTCCGACTGCAGGGCGCACAGTACGAAGCTATAAATCAAATTGTGTTGTCCTACTACAGAGCAAATATATAAGTTAACCTGTGTTGTACCAATGCAGGGCAAATATATAAATTAGCCTATTTTGTCCCACTGCAGAGCAAAGGTATACATCAGCCTGTGTTGTCCCACTGCGGGGTTAAAACGCCACCCTTTCCTTTATCCACTCAACTCGAACCTGCGCTAACATGAACCAATCCGTTTTTGGTTCAGTATTTAACTATTTATCAATATAATGCTGTATCGGCATAATGCTGTGGCTGTTAAGTCTATGGGGTTCTATGTATCTAGGACAGAGCCATTAATATTAATTGACCATCCGAATTCAGATTTAGGAATACTTACATTTTTCCGCATATGCCATGATAGCCATAGGCAAGAAATTGATAATTCGTGTATATTAAAACTTCGTTCTTGTACTAGCTAAAAGTTATTATATAGGCTGTATCAGAAAGATGTGGTACAGATCATTAAACTGAACAGCTTTCTCTATGGAACCAACATCGTAATCGCGAAAGTGATCACCCGTCCCATACATTTGAGTCGAGTAGGTATTGAAGTTAAATATGGGACAGTTGATAATTTTTCGCGATTACGATGTTGGTCCCATGGAGAAAGTTAGGCCCCTAGCACACGGCGTATTTTAAACGCGCAGACGACGCGCGTTTGTAGCGATACAGACGCGATACGCACGCGAGTCAGACGCAGCCTGTAGACTTTCTGTAGGATAAAAGCGCGCCGTCGACGCACGTTTCTAAAACGCGCGTCATCTGCGCGTTTAAAATACGCCGTGTTATAGGGCCCTTATTCGATTGATGGTTTGTACCACGCCTTTCTGGTACATACTGTATATTAAAACCACCCATGAGTGGGTCTCACAATAGTCCATTAAGTATAAATACTTCAAAAAACATCCAAGTTCCAAGTGCGAATCCAACTCGCACACGTTCCGTACCATCGAATAATATTTAACATTAAAAATAAAAAAATAAAACAATTATTATTTATTGTTTTACTTAAGGTGAATGCGCAGTGATAGACCGCGAAATTAAAATTTTCTTACAATTTTTGCAATTTGCAGGTCAGTGTCAGGTTGTATCTTGATCAAAATATGATTCGCGACTATAACAAGTACGTATTTACAGAATTATAATCATTAAAATCATTAATACATCTTCCTATGTTTCTACCCTAAGAACAAATCTCATATGGAAAAGTGCTTATGGTACAAATCTGAGTGAGAGTGAGTGACTAGCACTATTGAAAAAGTTATAAAGATGTTTGAAGTTGTAGCGTAAACCGAAGTGTAATGTGTAGGATTTAGGTGCAGCGCAGACGACAGACTATCCGTGACGCACTTTTTAGTCTGTGAAAATAGAACCTATGCAATTATATGCAGTAACGCACACGACGCGCAAAAAGTCCGGCGCACATAAAATCCGTGTAATTCGGGCAGACCGCGCCGCGCCGCGCCGCTCCGCACAAAAAATGTGTGAAAAAAATTTAACGTTTGCTTCAACGCGCGGTAACGCAGACGGCGCACACTTTAGTCGGCAATCTGCATTTGCTAGGGGTGGACGTAACGCACGCGATCTATTATCATGGCGCGATTTATTATCAAAATAATACTTCGCGATCTCTGCACAATTTCCATAGCGTCTACGTCCCTACAGCTCTGCCGACAGAATGATCGAAGATGTGCGTCGTGTGCGTTGAGTCTGTGAAAAATCCGCGACCGACTTTTTGCGCGCCATGCAGACTTTTTGTGCGCCGCAGACTCGATCGCACAAAAAGTGTGCCGTCTGCGCTGCACCTTAAAGGTATTTTTCCATAAACTCATATTTGTTTACATATTTGGTTCACATAAATCGCTAATGCAGTATATTTAAGTATGTAATTGTGGTAATTTATGTCACCTTCCGTCCCTCCTCACACTCGCGCTTGACCCAGTGCCTGTTGAGGTAGGCGCACACGCCGTTCAACACCCGGGACGAGAACTGGTACTCTTCCCATTGTTTCGTGTAGAATGCCAGCACGTCTTCACCCATTAACTCTGCGCCATTCTGAAAAATAATGAGATATTTTATGGGAACTGTAAACTGATTCTCTAAAAAATTATAATGGAATACGCTTTGTTTAATATACAGTATGTGTTGGATTTCGTATTCGTTTATAATTTTCATTGTAGGGTAGAAGTAGGAATTACTTGCAAAATGCGTCACTATCCTACCATATCCCATCCTTTTCCCACATGCACACCTAGACTATCGCTGTCCTTGTCACCGCTGGCGGTGACTGTGTGAAGACCCTCGGTCACTTGAACGAGAGTAGCGTTACGAAGAACATGCTCCCTTATTAATTGATTACAAATTTACGGTTTGCGAATTGCCGCGAGTGCATTTACGAACTATTGTCTAAAACACTACGAAAAGTGCGTGCTTATGTGGTAAACGGCGTCTGCGCGCCCCCTCGTGCGCTGCCCTGAACTCAGCAAGGACTCGAACCTTCTACCGACTCACGCGGAGGAAGATATTGAGACGGCGAATCTAAAGGTCAGTGGTGTTGCATGGTTCCTGCCAATTCCTATGTCCACGTTCACAGCTTCGTCGTCCTAATTCGTGTCGCATTTGCAAGGTCAGATTTATCTACGTACTTCTACAACCCCGCAATAATACAGTCCACTATCAAACCAGCTCCCAGCGTCTGGGATAAACGCAAAATTTATATTTCCGCCCAAGTAATTGGTGTAAGGCGCCACCATTATTTATGGTCACTTCGAACCGAATTATTTTTGGTCATTTTTGCCGCATTCTAAATTCAAACCGCATGGTCAGTTATAACTTAGCATTCATTGTACTACGTAATTAAATAGATTGTCGTTTATTCTTTGTATTTTCCCGCACCGACAACTATTTCCTTTTATTTCCGCACCCGCATTGCATAGTACAACACAACGTAAAAGTTATTTCTTTCCAAATTCATTCCATTTTTGTGGTCCGCCATTTTGTATCGTTTCCTATAAGATCGTGTTCTAGATAACTTGTTTGTAATTGTTCGGTAAACTTCGACTCGCTCATTAGCGCTCGTTCGCATACCAGTTCTTTTGATATTTTTCACTCACCCGCAATAATTTTATTTATTTTCGCTACTGGGTAAAATTAATTGTTTTTACGATAATAACCGTTTATAAATACTAAATATTCGTGTTACGTACTTATAGCCGCTATACTATTTACAGTCATTCACAATGGTTAAGTCTAAGAGGAAGAGTAGTGATGCGGATCTGTTCTTCAACAGTACGAGTACTAATAAAAACCAGTTATCATTATACGTAGTCAAACGTGATGTTATTTACAAACGCGTAGAAAATATTTTCGAACTCGCACAAAAAACAAATAATGATCGACAATATTTTAAGTCGTTTTGTTCTAGTGCTTCAAATATTGATACATTGCGTAATGATTATCAACAAGCTTTAGATTCCTATAATATATTAAATTTACAGTTGAACCCCGATTCCGAGGTTGAATATGATTCCTGGTTATCGTTTGAAGAAATGTTTTGTTTTATAAAACAGGTTTTACTCAATAACAAACCCGAGTGTCCTGAACCTGAGGCTCAGCATTCATTACAAAAATCTAATACTCGCCTTCCGCCCATTGATTTGATGTCATTTGACGGTAATGTCAAGAAATGGCCATTGTTTTATCAACAATTTAAAAGCATGATACACGATAACGCATCGCTCACTAATAGTGAAAAAGTATTTTACTTAGTAGGTAAATTAACTGGGCAGGCGTCGTGCGTTTGCGCAGGGTTGGCTCCAACCGCAGAAAATTATATTATTATTTGGGAGGCACTCGTGCAAAAGTATGACGATCCTCGCTCTCTCGCATCCGCTTATTTAAACCAATTGTTACAGTTTAAACCGCTATCCATAGCTAGTTCTGATGGGCTAGATTCATTCATAAATAATTTTGATTCATCTGTAGCAGCGCTTAAGCAATTAAAACTTAATGATTTAACCGAATTTATTTTCTTGCATTTGGCTCTGCAAAAGTTAGACGCAGACACAATTAAATTATTTGAAATTACCTATCGTAAAGATAAAATACCTTCTTACCATAATTTAATTGAATTCATAAAGGAACAAAGTAAAGTTTTGTCTCGTTCTACGAACCTTAGTAAATCGATAGATAATAATCATTCTCAGTCTAAACAGCAGCGTCAAACTAAGCACAGCCCTAAACCGTCCAAGTCTTTTGTGAATACAGACATAGGGTGTGGTCCAAGTGTAGGCGATAAGTGCGCTTTATGTAATGACAAACAACATGAACATTTATATTCTTGTTCATCGTTTATTAAATTAACCCCGCGAGAAAGATATAATTTTATAAAACTTAATAATTTTTGTAACAATTGTTTAAGTATAAAACACAAGACTTTTTCTTGTACTTCGAAACATACTTGTTCTCATTGTTCAAAGCGACACCACACCTTATTACATTTCAATCTAACTCAAAATGATAAAACAAATTGTAACGTTGGTTCCGTGGTGTCCAACACCGCTAATCCTATTCCCGCTACCGCTCATGACGCGCCGCGCCCTACCCCGGCCAGCAGTCCTGCAGAGTCCGCTATGACTCATTCGCTCGCCGCTTCTAATGCCCCTACGATTGCAAACAATGCATCGGTCTGTACAGTTTCGTACGATCGAGCAGCTCGTTATCAAACGACTACGTTGTTAGGGACCGCAAAAGTAAAGTTTGTTGATTCTTTAAACCGCACTCACTTTTTGAGATGTCTAGTGGATCCTGGCTCTCAAAGTGATTATATTTCCGCATCTTGTTGTAAGCGACTATCGCTTCCTATTTATACTCAAACCCGCTATTCGGAAGTTCAAGGCATTGGAGGAGCTTCACAAAAAATTCTCGGTGTTACTTCAGTTAAATTCACGTCTCGCTTTAATAATAAGTGCGAATATTCTATAAGGCCGATGGTAGTAGGACAGATTACGTCACAGTTGCCGGACACCTGTGTTGATACCGCGTCTATTGAATTTATTCGTAACTTACCGCTCGCTGATGACGAGTTTTCTCAACCGGGAACTATAGATATACTTTTAGGTGTTAAACTTTATTGTGAAATTTTACTTTCTGATCAAATTAAAAGCTCACATGATGGTATGCCCTCTGCCTTTGAAACGACATTAGGTTACGTAATTTTAGGTGACGCTCCTATTATTTCTCCACAACCCGCAACCCGTACATTGTGTGCTTTTAGTTCTGACTCGCTACACCAGATTGTCGAAAGATTTTGGGCAGTCGAGGAATTACCTTCGCAGTCATTTTTAAGTCCCGACGATCAGCAGTGTGAAAATATTTATACTTCAACCACTGTTCGTAACTCCGACGGCAGTTATTCAGTTGACCTTCCTTTTAAAGAAGATCCAAATAATTTAGGCAATTCTTATAGTACGGCTAAAAAACGCTTTCTACTTTTGGAAAAGAAATTTTCTAAGGATCCAAATTTAAAATTAAAATATGACGATGTTATTCGTGATTACCTAAATAAAGGTATACTGACCCGCACCGCACGTGAAGCATTAGCCGCTCCAGGCTTTTATCTACCGCACCATCCTGTAGTTCGCAACGACAAGGCGACAACCAAGGTTCGTCCTGTGCTAGATGGTAGCGCCAAGACCGATACAGGCTTATCACTAAATGATGTCCTGTATACGGGTTGCAATCTACAGGCTGATATATTTCATATACTTTTGAATTTTCGTGTTTATTACATTGCCTTTTGTGCCGATGTGAAACAAATGTATTTATGCATTTATACTAATGCTCCGCACCGCACATACCAACGAATCTTATATAGATTTTCAGAAACCGACCCGCTCGAGGTTTTTGAGTTCACTCGAGTTACATTCGGGCTTCGGTCTTCACCATTTTTGGCGCTCCGCACGCTACGTCAACTCGCTAGCGATGAACGGCATAACTGGCCAACTGCGGCAGCCGTATTAGAGAGGGACATTTATATGGATGACGTAGCTTCATCTACTTCTTCTCTCGAGGAAGCAGTCAAGACAGCTACCGATCTGATCCAGATCTTCAAAACTGGCGGGTTTGATTTAGTAAAATGGACGTCCAACTCGCTGGAATTGCTCGAAGATATTCCCGAGTCGCACCGTCAATCTGAATGCATTTCCTTCGACGATGAAAATACATTTAAGATATTAGGTTTGCGTTGGTTACCCGCTCAGGATACCTTTATTTTCGAAATATCAAGTCCCCCACCTGTTTGTACTAAACGCGCCATTTTATCCGCTACCGCTCGGTTGTACGACGTCTTAGGACTCGTCGGCCCTATAATTCTTTTCGCTAAATTAATTATTAAAGAACTCTGGCTTTTAAATCTCGATTGGGACGATATACCCCCTTCTCGCATTGTTAAATTATGGCAACAATACTTAATAGAATTACCGCACATATCTAATTTATCATTTCCTCGCCATCTAGGTATAGAAACCGGTTCTATGGTTTCCTTAGTCGCATTTTCAGATGCGAGCGAATCCGCATACGGCTGTGTGATTTATTTGCACGTCGTAAATGACGATCAATCGCCTATTACTTCACTCGTGTGCTCCAAATCGCGTGTTGCATCCGCTAAACCTAAAATCACTCTCGCACGCTTGGAATTAAACGGAATACTTTTAATGTCGCGACTTCTTAAAACCGTTTATGACACTTTGTCTAAACGACATAGAATTGAAAATATTTATCTTTTCTCGGACTCTGAAGTAGCACTCTGTTGGTCTGTTGCTTCGCCACACAGATTTAACACTTATATTGCCAACCGTATTTCTCAAATTCAGGAAAATATTTCACCTGAAAACTTATATCATATCGCTGGCTTACATAACCCCGCAGACTGTGTATCTCGTGGGCTCACGCCTTCGCAGCTCATTCAACATGAGTTATGGTTTAAGGGTCCATCCTGGCTTTCCTTGCCTAGACAAGACTGGCCTATACAACGATTTTTACCCAACCGGTCTTCGTTACCGGAAGAAAAAACCGTTTCGCACGTGACTAAAGTCACAGATAATGATAACCCGCTTTTAAAATTAGCTTCAGAGTGTTCCACTTGGGAAAAGCTGCTAGAAGCTACTGTATTTTCGCTTCGATTTATAAAAAAATTGCCGCAATATGATATAATCACCGCTGAAGATTTAAATACAGCTGAATTGGAAATAATTCGCGCGATCCAGTCTAAATACTTTTCCGAAGATATTAAGAATATTTCTAAAGGTCAACCCTGTTCGGCCAAGTTAAGGAAATTGTTTCCATTTTTATGTAACGGACTTTTACGTGTCGGAGGTCGCTTATCGAATTCGTCACTAGAATATTCTTCTAAACATCCAATTTTACTTCCCGGGCAAGAACATATTGTTAAATTATTAATTGAATTTTATCACCGCGACAATTGTCACGCCGGGCCGCAGTTATTAATTTCGATATTAAGATCCAAATATTGGATTATTTCCGCTAGACGTGTGGTTCGACAGTACATACACAAATGCAATGATTGCTTTCGAGTTAACCCTAAGCCTACGTTTCCGCCTATGGCCGATTTGCCTAAATGCAGATTAGAGCAATGCAAAGCGTTTTTACATACGGGCGTCGATTACGCAGGGCCGCTTTATATTACTCCTTACCGCAAACGGGGCGTACGAAGTGTAAAAGCTTATATTTCTATTTTTATTTGTCTCGTAACAAAAGCGGTGCATATCGAATTAGTATCCAACTTAACTTCTGCTTCGTTCATCGACGCATTTAAACGATTCATATCGCGAAGAGGTCCTTGTAATTTCTTATATAGCGATAACGGGACTAATTTTGTCGCTTCCAAAAAATATTTTAATGAACTTCATGAGTTTTTACAAACCGCTGATTACTATCAGAGTTTTAATCATGAACTCGCGAAGAACCGTATCACATGGCGAATGAACCCTCCTGCAGCAAGTCACTTCGGAGGGATATGGGAAGCGAACGTTAAGAGCACCAAGTCGCTTTTATTTCGTACAATCGGCAATCAAGTTCTCACCTTTGAGGAGATGTCGACCATTCTTATTCAAATTGAGGCAGTGCTAAATAGCCGTCCTCTTTATGTTTTGAGCTCTGACCCATCAGAGCCATTAGCACTTACTCCCGCGCATTTTTTGTCTACTTCTTCGCTAGAATGTTTACCCGCAGCCGACTTATCCGAACAACGAACCGATCTGTTGTCTCGTTTCTCCTTAATGGATTCGATAGTTCAATCATATTGGAAACGATTTAAGTCGGAATATTTACATAATTTGCAACAACGCGAGAAATGGAATACTCCGTGTAACCCGATCACAGTCGGTACCGTAGTGTTGCTAAATGTAGATAACGCTCCACCCTTGCAGTGGCCATTGGGAATTGTTACCAATGTCTACCCTGGTAAGGATGGTGTCGTTCGCGTAGCGGAAGTAAAAACTAAGACCGGTACTTATAAACGACCAGTAGTGCGTTTATGCGCACTTCCGACTCAATAGTCAATCTATCTTTATTTATATACATATTTTAGTTCATAAGTATTAAATAGCTTACTTTAGATAAGTTTAGTTTAGAAATTTCATTATATTTATCCGCTCTAGTAACCAAATACCCGCTACTTGAAGTTGCTAATATAGCGATTTTCTAGCTTTTCTAACCTTTTTTTTTGAAGGGTTTCTTCAAGGCTGGGGGGATGTTGGATTTCGTATTCGTTTATAATTTTCATTGTAGGGTAGAAGTAGGAATTACTTGCAAAATGCGTCACTATCCTACCATATCCCATCCTTTTCCCACATGCACACCTAGACTATCGCTGTCCTTGTCACCGCTGGCGGTGACTGTGTGAAGACCCTCGGTCACTTGAACGAGAGTAGCGTTACGAAGAACATGCTCCCTTATTAATTGATTACAAATTTACGGTTTGCGAATTGCCGCGAGTGCATTTACGAACTATTGTCTAAAACACTACGAAAAGTGCGTGCTTATGTGGTAAACGGCGTCTGCGCGCCCCCTCGTGCGCTGCCCTGAACTCAGCAAGGACTCGAACCTTCTACCGACTCACGCGGAGGAAGATATTGAGACGGCGAATCTAAAGGTCAGTGGTGTTGCATGGTTCCTGCCAATTCCTTTGTCCACGTTCACAGCTTCGTCGTCCTAATTCGTGTCGCATTTGCAAGGTCAGATTTATCTACGTACTTCTACAACCCCGCAATAATACAGTCCACTATCAAACCAGCTCCCAGCATCTGGGATAAACGCAAAATTTATATTTCCGCCCAAGTAATTGGTGTAAGGCGCCACCAGTATGGAAATGGAAACCACATTATGCAATTTTCTAACGATATACAATAAATGGACGAAGTCTGACAACCAGTCTTACCAAGGAGTATCGTATTACCCAGTAATCGGGTTGTGGAGGTCAGATAGGAGTCGCTCCATGTAAAATAATGGTGTTCAGCTGCATCCGGTTAGACTGGAAGCCGACCCCAACATAGTTGGGAAAAGGCTAGGCAGATGATGATACCAAAAATGGACGAAATCGGTCGCGAAAAAAAATCAGCTGTTGAAAACATTTATGTTCACATAACTCGTCAAAATGTAGGGAACAGATGATTTTTTTTATTGAATGTTTGGAGTTGTGAAACCTTCGAGTTTCTTGGACATTCTTCTCCATACGAAACTACCTTTTAAAAAGAAGGGCAACTTGAACCAATTCGATTTATTTGTAAATTTTGACATTCAAAAGTGTATTTTATGTACCTAATTGAAACAAATATTTTGACTTTGATATAAACATGGTTATTTATGAACAAACCTGAAGCAAATTGATGAGATAAAGCCTGAGGAACTCCTTCAGTCTCTTGTACAATTCGAGGCCGACCAATTGCGCGCCGCCCTGCACATGACCAGTCTGGAATACCAACAAAACCCATAAGAACTAGGAAATAATTACATTTATTAAGACAGAAAGTTTCTAGAGAAAAAAGGAAATCATCAATCAATGGCTGTTAAGGAGCCGGCGGAGCATGCGTAGTTCATACAAACGCAATACCAAAATAATTTGTAAATCAAACATATATTCTTAAGATAGTGTGTATTTATTCCGTTTGGATTACAGAATTTCTAGGTTCCCAAATATACATTTTAAATGGACAAGGCAAAAGGCAAAAGGCCCGTATTACAGAACGTCACTCAATATTCAAGCATCACTTAGAACTAGATTCAAGCCTTTTGATTGGTTGAAACTAGTTTTAAGTAATGCTTGAGTATTGAGTGATGTTCTGTAATACGGGACTAATAATTTAAAGACGAGTTATGACAAAAAAAAGTTTTCTACAGAAATTTGAAATTCCTCATTTCTCGTCTTAATATCAGTGTCCTTTCAAAATATATATTTGGGAACCTAGATATTCTGTAATCCAATCGGAATAAATACACACCACCTCAAGATATGTTTGATTTACAAATTATTTGGTATTACGTTTGTATGAACTACGGCAATCCGACACGAAAGGAGAGAGATCAGACGCAGGACCAACAGCTTAACGTGCTTTCCGAGGCACGGGGGCATCACACCGCCAACTTCCAAAGTCCGGGCTGTTACTATGAAATTCCTAATGGAAAAACTCAATAACACTTTACCCGACCCGGGAATCGAACCCATGACCTCACGCTCAGCAGTCGCGCTTGCGACCACGAGACCAGCGGGGCAGTTAAAAACTTAAAATATGTGTGTGAGACATACCTGTTTCTTGCCGCTGAAGTTAGCTCTGCCGCCAATGTTGTTAGCTGCTCGAATACTGGAACTACTGCTGGCGCTCTGGTGATGCACAGATGTACAATAGTTGTACACGTGACTGTGTTCTGTTCAGGGGTATTATTGTATAGATATTACTAGCTGACCCCGCAAACGTCGTTTTGCAAAAAAAAAAAAAAATAAATAGATGTTGGCCGATTCTCAGACCTACCCGATATGCACACAAAATTTCATACAAATCGGTCCAGCCGTTTCGGAGGAGTTTAACCACAAACACCGCGACACGAGAATTTTATATATTAGATTACGTACAGACGCCAGCACATCAAGCTACTACAATCTGAAATTTCTTTAAAAGATTTTCAACTTTATCGCTAAAGCAATTGGTTCAAGATTGATTGGGAAATTTTGAAAAAAAAAATTATCACACCGTCAACTTCCAAACTCCAGGCTGTTAACTGTGCTGTTAATCAGAAATTTCTAAAGGAATAACCCAATATGTCTTTGCCCGACTCGGGAATCAAACCCAGGACCTCGCTCAGTAGTTGCGCATGCGACCACGAGACCAACGGGGCAGTCAACAAGTACTTGGTACTTAACCAACCATAAACAATATCATGAAAGTACTCCTGAAGTTATAGAGTATACAATCAAAATCCTCCATTTTTAACCGACATCCAAAAAGGAGGAGGTTATATGTTCGACTTTTTATTATTACGTTAGAAGATGATGATAACGCAACATAAACGGCCGATAAGAGTCGATCGATAAGAGCCCACGTACCTACGTCATTGTTTTGTAAACAAACGCGTCGAATTACTAATAACGGTTTTAAATAGAACTGCCCTGATTTCTTCAAACACGGAGTTAGGAAACTTATAAACCTTCCTGGGTCTATTTATTTATTATCTTCTGCCCGTGACTTCATACGCGTGAAATTTCTTGTTCCCCCGATCCACCCCGTCGGATCGCATCGCCCGTCTTAGCGTGCTTTCACTTTTTTTTTCTAGGCTCCTGAGGGTCATAGCGTGATGTTAAATAGCCTTTAGCCTTCCTCGAGAATTGGGCTATCGAATGCAATGAGAATTTTTCTAATCCGACCGGTAGTTCCAGAAAGTGGCTCGTTCAGACTCTTCAGCAACTTTATTACGTATTAGTATAGATTACTGACAAATGCGAGCACTGACTGGGCAGGACCACTCAGATCTGCGTGCTTTTTTCCTCAAAAGACCATCTCAGACACTAATCTACATGGTCCTCACATAGTCATGCCAAGATTATGCCTTTGAAAAAGGCTGTGTGATCTCTGAGTTTTGTTTCGGTGGTTTTCTCAGAGTTGTCGGGCAGGAAACATAGAACTCATCTAGTGTTAGGACAAATCTACTTACAGCAATAAAATCAATTATGATCTATTACTTACTTATATACAGGGTTATTTGAAAAACATTAACAACCTCTTAAGAGGTCATTGTACTCATCATTATGAACAACTTTTACTATGGGACCAAACCTGAAATCACGAAAAAAAATCAGCTGCAAAGATTATTATTATTTATTATTAACATTTTAATAAATAATTAAAATGTTACAATTATCTGACCACAAAAATAAATTAAACTACAAAAAAACTAAATTGTAACTCAGACATACAATGTTTGTCCTCGTAACTTATATGTCATTTCACTGTTTTGTTTTTCACGTAAGTCATGAAAACCCATGAAAACAATTTTTCTTTTACAACTTAACCATACCTATTTATAGTCCGCTTAAACTATGTATATTAAATAGAGCCAACTTCAAAAATTGTACGGGGTGTTTTGAGTTTGCTATAATTTTTCAAACTTTAAAATCGCTCTCCTGTAAAATCACAAAAAGTGAGTTACGATGTTATTGCATGGAGGTGTCGAAATGTTCGTGCACGAGAAAGCACGTTAAAACGCCGTTCCCAGTTCCATATATAACTGTACCAACCTTAAAACATTAGTATTGATATTTAATTGGGTTGTGAAGGTCAAAAGGCAACCGTGTTATGGCGGTTATAACGATTATTTTCCTTTGACGTCATTAGAAGTAATTTTAAGTTCATTATATGACCTTCAGGAGTGTGAGATATTTAAATTAACGTCCGGCAAACCGTTTGCATTCAGCTCCGCTACCATCTTGCTGACTGATCAGTATTTTTACCACAGGTTTGTAAACCCATAACATAATTATTATGACGCCTGAAATCCCGGATGGTTAGGCAGATGTGTATCTTAGTACATAGAAATGCGAGTACATTTCGCCAGTTACGTTTAAAGGTCATAGCACACATATCAACTCGGAAAGGGATCGTCACCGTATCGCCTTTCGCCTCCCCGTCAAACAGGCGACATCCTAACGTAAGCACGTAATCAAAGCGGGTCAGCAGCTTCGACACGTCGACTCGGCTACGGCTAGGCGACGCTGCGCTTACGGCTCGCCGACCACTGGTTGATGGTGCTGCAGGCAGGCCGCGGGAGGAGTGAGAGGGGCAAGGGTGAGCTTGGGTATTATTATTATAAGTGTTTAGAATAAGTTAGATTGTAAGATACGTTAATGATAAGTCCTCTTCTGCACATATCTTTCTTTTGCTGTGCCCAACAGGGTCCATGATTATTATTTTTGGCAAATATTTACCTAAGCCTACATTGTGGAATGCAATAAAGAATTGAGTATTGAAACGTAAGCGCGGGGACGACGAGCCGTAAGCGCGGGAACTGCAAGTTGACCACGCACCGCACCGCGGTTCGTGAGCTTGTCCAGAGGCGAGACGATTACGTTACGATTCCGATTAGTGTGCGTTGCAGTAGGGAGTTTCATAAAAAGAATCCTGAATGGCTCGAGTTGATACGGTGACGATCCCTTTCCGAGTTGATATGTATGCTATTACCTTTAGTCCCGTGTAATAGGGGGGCTAGCCTAATTGCCGTCAAAGAAATTCCTGATGGAAAAAGCCAAATAACACTACTACGCTTTTGAATGAGCTACCCTCATCTTTCTGTCTGACCGACCCCTTGTCAATTCAATAGTGCTTTTGAGTACCTAAGCAAACTGTAGTGGCAGTGGGGCTGGCCATGTTTGTCGAAAGACCGATGGCCGGTGGAGCAGACGAGTCCTGGGGTTGAGACAGCGTATCGGCAAGCGTAGTGTGGGACCCCGGGGCCCAGGCAGATGGACCGACAACCTTAAGAAGGTGGTTGGGACGGAGTGGATGCCGAAGGTGGAGCACAGGGTAGGAATATGTCCAGCATTGGACTGCGACAGGCTGAGTTGATTGAGATTTATGGACTAAAGACAAAAGATACAATGATTAACATGCAAAACTAACAATAGAATAATTCTTAATAGCGGAAAAAACTGCTCAATTTGGCGTTCAATAACCTCCAACGTCTTAAGTCTTAACTACAGTCGGATTTTATACGGAAGTAGTATATAGTTTCCTTATGGAACTAACTTTGTACAAGTGTTTTATTGCAGTTTGAATAGTTTGTCGTTATGCAGAACGCAAAATCTTTGTCGTGGTTATATCGTACGAGGATACAGCAATAGGCTAGTTTCCACCATCAATAAATTTAAAATCTATTTAGTCCGTCAGTTAGAGTATGGAAAAATAATGGACACGTATTTTTCGTTTTTGTAAATCAATGAATATTGATAAATATAAAACGCATTAAAACTCGGGAGTGGGGGCTCGTGACATCAGAACGCACTAAAAATTAGACCAAGGTGTGACGTATTGAGAATTTTAAAGGCGCCCTTGGTCAATTTTGGTTTACGTAACAAAAGAAAAAATACGGGTCAAATATTTTTTGATAATCTAACTGACGGACTAATTAGATTTTTTCAGTTGACAAGCCTATTCGAAAGTGCGGTATAGACGATCAAACTGAACAACTTTATCCATGGCACCATAATCGCGAAAAAATTACCTGCCGTCCCAAAAATTTGAATCGAGTGGTATTGAAGTTTTGTCTGAGACCGTTGATATTCAGTTTGATGGTCTTTTCGGTCGCTGAGAAGTGGTGCATTCACACCCCCAAAGGACATCATTGAAGTGTAGAACATTTCATACCCAAAAATTAAAGTACCGGCCAGAATAAAAAAATACAATTTTCTTATTGGAAATAACATCTTGAGCATTTTTAGGGTTCCGTAGTCAACAAGGAACCTTTATCCCTTAATTTACTATTACAGCGAGTCTACAATTAACCGGCTGCTGTTTTAGATAGAAAATGCCAAAAATCTATATTTTTATAACAAGTGCTTTATGCAAAAAAATACCAACTTTTAATTGAATTTAACATCCTGAACATGTTTAACTATAAACTTGTTACAAAAATATGATTTTTGGCATTTTCAATATCAACTAGCAGCCGGCGGGTTAATTTATAGACTTTCGTTGTAATAGTTAAAACTACTCAAGAGGTCATTTTTTTTATTTGAAATGGGATTGCTCTTGACTCTAGTCTAGGTCAGAGGTGACAGAGACAAAGTCGACGATGAAGTGAGCTTAAGAAAATTTTTATTCTATATTATTCCTCCTCTATACTCTTTTCCCATAAGAAAACAGTACTTTTTATGGCCGGCACTTTTATTTTTTGGTACGAAATGAATGATGTCCTTTGACCACAGCTTTCTAAAACATGCTGTATACATTTCAGTATAGTAGTAGAGCTATATTTGTAAAGGGTCTCGCCTGGGACCACACCCATTTCCTACCACACGTATTTCTGTCGCCACGAAGGCTTGCTGTGTTCCTGTTTTAAAGGTATGGGTGCCAATGCAGATAAAAATACAGGCACACATATTTCCGCTTATGAAGGGGGATGGTAACGCAATATAGCAGCAGTGACCACTCATCAGGTAAGCCTGATAGTAAGTCTTTTAGCCCAATAACCAGGGACTTGAAAACGAAATGAATTTCGTTCCGTTACCACTAATGTGATCGTATAACATTCCAAAATTTGTAACGATACTAAAACCTAAAAATATCAATAACGTTACAAAACATAATGTTATAGAATATCGTTTTCATAGAACGATATTAACGATAAGTAACGTTATAGGTATCAGTAACGTTAAGCTTATCCGCTTGTAATCACGTTACTGGTAAAACGTTACAGATTTTTTTTAACGTTATTCTTCATACTTGTTCTTCTTTTTCGTCATCTTTTATGTCATAAAACTGGCAAAAGTGGCAAGATTGAGTATCGAAATAAATAACGTTATTATAATGTTATACTAATAACGATATATTGATAATATTGTTACTGAACAGCGGGGTAATTGCGTAACACACTATTAGTAGCAATGGGTTTCATTTTGACAGATCAACAACGTTCATTGCGTTTTTACGTTGTTGAGCAGACACATTTTTCGAACATATGAAGCAATGGATTAGCAATATGCTTCAAAATTATTCAGATTGAGATCGATAATGTGTTTCGCAATTAGGGTGCAGTTTAGGATTTCGTTCTGTTTGTCAGTATCGTTAGTCAAGGAATTAATTTCGTTACGTTCTTGGTGGAACGTTACAAATTATCGGTACCGGAACTACGCGTAACGTTATTTTGAGTAACGTTTCAAGTCCCTGCCAATAACTTTGCCCGACCAGGGAATCGAATCTAGAACCGCTCAGCAGTCGCGCTTGCGACCACGAGGCCAACGGACAACCCGGAGTTTGGAAGTTGAAGGTGTGATACCAAATACCAATGCACGACGCTCACTATCATGTTTGATTGCACAAGCTGCAAACTTTTGCAGTTTCAGATGCAAAAACTTGAAGCAAGTGTAAACGGTTTCGCAATGCACATTGACTGCAGACGGAAACTTGCGCAATGAATTTGCTACTGGATATATTTTGCATGAAAAAGGAGTGATAGAAAGGCAAGGACACCCGAAATGCGGCGAGCCAATTAAGTGGTAGCTGGTAGCTCAAATTAGACCTCATCGGAAGGCTTCAAGTCACTCAAAGGGCAATGGACAGGGCTATGATTGGAATACGTGATCGAATAAGAAATCAAGAGATACGCAGGAGAACCAAAGTAACCGACATAGCCCGAAGAATTGACAAACTTAAGCGGCAGTGGGAACATTGCTTACATAACAGACACGCGATGGGGCCGAAAGATTCTGGAGTGGTGACCGCGTACCGAAGACATATCGTTGTAAGGCCTCCCACGAGATGGTCCGGTGACCTTGTGAAGGGCCCAGGCATCCGCCTGATGCGAGAAGCATAAAAGAAGTGGCGGTGCTTGGGGGCCTAAGAGTAGCAGTGAATGTCTTTCGGCTGAAATGATGATTACGATTTAAGTGGACCGTCCACTGCTACGAAGTATGTGCACAAAGAGCAAGGCCGGACGCACTTTGGAAGCGGATTCGTATCGTGGTCGTACGAATTGAGTGCGCACACTGAATACGATTTTCTCCGTCAAATACAGCACCCTAATTGCGTAACACACTATCAATCGGAATCTGAATCATTTTGAAACAAATTGCTAATCCATTGCGTCATAAGTTCGAAAAGTTTGTTTGCTCTACAAGTAAATAACGCAATGAATATTGTTGAACTGTCAAAATGAAACCGATTCCCATTGATAATGTATTACGCAATTGCCCGGCAGGTTAGTAGTATTTCGGTGACATCACATTCGTAAGTCCTCTTTGGAGCGCGATGAATGATCTGTATCTTCATGATAATAAAGTCTGCTCGCTCCCTTAGTACTTGTAAGGTCGGGTTCTTTCTTACGTGTAAAATTTGTACGAAAACGCGTCCTGAGTGTGCGCGGCCCTTTCCATTGCGGCGCGGTTCATTTGTTTGCCAGCCACGCATTCGTGCGTAGGCTGTGGATCGCAATTGACGATCCCACCTACACTTTCATACAAAGAGGAGCTAAGTAGGTAAACGCGGCTCGCTTAGCCGTGGGCCGCTGTAGAGCGGAGCCTTCACTCCTGCGCCAGATTTTCACAGTAAGCTTTAGTTTTGAAAAGGATACGTATACAAGTCCATATATCTCTTCTTTTCCATGTGCTGTCTCTTGTAAACCTGCTCTATACCCTCCTGTAGGTCGCCCCATATCTGCAACAATATACATATTGATCCCATAATTATAAAGTTATTGAAAAGTCATTATAACGAAACTAAGACTGCGTTCAAACAGCCCTATCCCGTACAATATTTGATATGTCGTGTTGCATTCCTACGTATAAAAATCCGTTGCGTAGTTTAGAAGAAAAACGTCACACAGACAGACACAAAAGGTGACTTTAATTAATAATATGGACCAAACCACCAAAGGATATAAGTAACCAGGGTTGTCGGATATATGTAGTTGAAGTTTAGTAAGAAACCGGTGGATGCTTTTGAATAAAATTTAGTTTAATGAATAGGAAACAGACAGTTCATTTATCAAGTTAAATTTCATTGAATGAATGAATGAATAATATATTTATTTGCAAGAATATAGGTAGCTTACATAAGTTCAAAAACACCCATCGGTTTCTTACTAAACTTCAACTATATCAGACGACCCTGGTTACTTATCTCTTTTGGTGGCTGTACAATAAATAAATAATGTATTTATTTAAAAAAAAGTGACAACATAGTTACAGACATTACATTTACAACATACACAAGTAGTATCTCAAACATAGGTCCCCTGGCTCCCAAACTAGGTTGCTACTTATGACTTGGGAGTCAGTGTTCCAGCCACAGATATAGATACGCCTAGATAACGCATGACACGCGAAGTAGTTGCTACTTCGCGTGTAGAAAAAATCGTAAGCCGCCACTTTCGCGCTCAGTCCTGTGTACTGCTGGCTGGGTGAGCTTGAGTGAGGAAGAGCGCTTGTAACGTCATTGTAGGTAGTTAAAAAATTGGCACGCTTAGTTTTCATACGGATCGTGATACATACGTTATCTAGGTCTATCTATATCTGTGGTTCCTCCATTATAAAATTCATTACGTATTTCGTTGGAAAACAATATCGATGTATCATTGAGCAAAAGCATATTAACATTAACAGCTTAGAGCACGTTCAAGTTCAAGATGTAAGCAAGTTCAAAAAATATGGATGTCACGTAATCAACTTTGAACGCTAATAGCTCGAAAACGTGACACTTTACGGGGACTGGTCTTATTATGTTTTCTGTTCGAATTGATGTCGGCTATGGATCTATACAGGATCCACGCGGGTCTGCCATTTTGAAAAAAAAAATCAAAATGGTGGACAGGTAGGTATGCCCCGGACCTTCAAAGCCCTTTTTTAATAATAATAATAATAATCGTTTATTTATAAAAAGGCCATTATTTACCATGAATAGCTTAATAATTAAAATAGCGCACAGTTGCTAATTTGCCTGAACTAGGTTGAACCTGTGCTTCAGGCTAGAAAGTGCATAAATATCGATACAATTTTGTAAAGTAATTAATTCTTTAATTTAGGCAAGAGGCATTTAAGCGAAAAAAAAACATCAATTGCTCCATACAGTTTTCTTGACATGACTCGACATTTAGGGAACAGCTATTTTTTTTTCAGTAAAGTTCTCCGCTTTTTCTTTTTTTTTTCTACCATACCGTTCAAACCTTTGTCGGCTAGATTATGTAATACTTATTAAAAATTTATCCCATATTAATTCATTTTCAAAAACATCAAAACCATATATATTTAAGATTATGAAGACTTTATAGTACCTAATCAAATCGCCATACATTGGCAAAGAGCCAGGTGTATTTTAAATAAATCTCCTGTAAGTCTTTATTATCTTGGAAATAGAGTTTATTTTAGCGCAGACAACCAAGAGAAAGCTGATCGATCAGAATGGCGGAAATAAAATTTTATTTCGTCATACATAACTGTGAGACAGGCAAAAGTCACGAAATAGGAAACTGTAGAAAATCAACAATGATAATGCATTTAGCAGACATCTCGAGGTTTTGTCAACGTCAAGCCACTGCACTTCAGTTGATTTTTTCGACTCTTAGCCCAGGTATAGGTAATGTACCTAATGTAAAAAATAAAATCGTGGGGCGTAGCGTAACCTGAGTAAATAATATTTACTCATCCGTAATCCGCCGTTTTGTAGCGGCGGCCATCTTGGATTTACAATGATACTGTTTAAAATAAATTGCATTGTCATCAAAACTAAAGTTGTGTACCAAATATCAGATCAATTGCCAACAGGAAGGGAGTAAATTTTCGAGTACTAAATTTGACTAAATAATAAACAAACAGGGCAAGCTAAATAAAACCGTTTATTAAAAACAATCGCGATAGGTCAAGCAATATGCAAAACTATCTGCAGCTGCAGCTTTTTAATGCATGTCATGATCTTTTCGATCCATCATCATCTGCCTAGCCTTTTCCCAACTATGTTGGGGTCGGCTTCCAGTCTAACCGGATGCAGCTGAATACCAGTGTTTTACATGGAGCGACTGCTTATCTGACCTCCACAACCCTGTTACTATGAATACGATACCTCTTCCTTGGTAAGACTGGTTGTCAGACTTTCGGACTTCTGACTACCCGTAACGACTGTCAAAGATCCACGAATGCCAGCCGATCTTTCCGGTCCACAAGACCACCTTAAGCAGCTAGTCCTGGTACTGTCTATCATCTGTTCCTTCCAGTCTATCCAGATGCTGTTAGATGTATAGAATATCCAGCAGCTTTTGGGTAGAATTCTACTAGGAAACAACGATGTTTTGAATTCGTTTAGCGTAAGATGTTAGGGTGATATTCCGGCGACGGCGGCGGCGGTAAAAGTATAAAGTGCGAAAATACGAAAATTGCCTAAAAGGTTTCAGCTCGGGTTAAATTTAGATCTAATTTTGTAATAAGACGGATTATGTTAGGTTAAGGTACTACTTGCGTATAACAATGACGATGACGACGCTACTTCGCTCAGAGTTGATCTACTATAGCTACCTGCAACATGCACTTACGTCGCAACATGACGTGCGGTGATAGTTCAGTGCGATTCGATGGAAACGTGACGTTAGTTGGCAATTTGGCAAGAACGACGCGATAAACAGCGTCGGATGTTGAGTCTAGACCTAGATACAGGAATATTTTTAAGTCGAAAAGTGTTGATGGCGAAAATTATGTCGATAATTTTGGGGAACGGTTTCTTATTTTTTTTTTAGGGACATGATTTGTCAGTCAGCAAGTTTGGTAGTGGGTCTTACTGCACAGTTTTTGTGTGTAATGACATATCATCAACCTGGGAAGCTACCAGGATTAAGGATGCCTGCCAAGCCATCAATATTATAAACTAAGCGACTATACGCTAAGGGCACCCTCTGTGGGGTACGGACCTCGGCGTAGGGCATCGCTGGGGGAGTACAGCAAGGGACAGACTGGATCGGATCAAACTGCACAGGGTGTGTCATTATGTCCATTATAACCATCGTTAGTACTCGTGAAGGTGGTACCTCATCTAGTTTTAATTTTTTTTTCTTTTATGCAGATGATGAGATAGAAATGGATGAACTCCTGAGTGGAATATTGACACTGACAAAAATAAGTGTATGACAGTACAACCCAACCACCTCATGCATACTGTACACATACAGTCATCCAACGGGGAAGTTATTATTATCAAACATTTCAATAGTCATCATATTTATTTATATGACCTATAGATACGCGTTCGAGCATCCAATACGTCACAACACCTAAATACCTCACAGGGAATTCGAAGTGTGCAGTCTATGACGTAGATTACTGATATGCTACAATAATAAACATAACTACGTTTTATTTATCAGATTGCGCGAAAATTTACTGAATCATCGAGTCTCGAGTGGAGACCGCTATCGGTAAGTGTCGTATGGGACGAGCTTAAAAACGCGTTGACTATAGAAGGCTCAAGGCAGCCAGGACAGACTGGGTGCGAAAGGCGAAGAACTGAGTGTGAGCGCAACTTGGGAGAGGCATATATGTTCATCAGTAAACTGCGATAGGCCGAGTTGATTGATTGACGTGGATTAATTTCTAAATCATCATCACCTGCCTAGCCTTTTCCCAACTATGCTGGGGTCGGCTTCCAGTCTAACCGGATGCAGCTGAATACCAGTATTTTACATGGAGCGACTGCCTATGTAACCTCCACGATACCCCTTGGTAAGACTGGTTATCAGAATTTCGGGCTTTTGACGACCCGTAACGACTTGCGACTGTAAAATATTCACGAATGACAGCCGGGAACAACGGCATCATTCATTTCTAAATGGTATCGTAAAAGCGTCGTAAGTGATGTAGGATTTATGATTATGATTTACGCCAATAAGCGTCCGTCTGTCTGCTATTATGTATACAGAAATATGTTACAGGGGAATGTGTGTCGCCATTTATTTTTATTTTTTTTTCTTAGGTTGTACAGACGCCAACACATCATGCTAGTACTACAATCTGTCAAATTTCTTTAATCGATTTTCAACTTTATCGCTAAAAGTTGATTGGGAAAATTTGACAGTTTCGGATAGCTTGATGTGCTGGCGGCTGTACACTAGGAAGTGGTGAAGACAATATTGTTGCACCCTAAACACAAGTTAAATCTTACTTTGGGTGCCAGAGTTCATCGAAAACACTTTCCCTTAGTTGTCACGCTGCATAGTGTTTAGACAAGAAGTTTTTTTGTATAACTGAGAATAATCTTCCTGAGAGAAAATTTGGGCCATCCATTACGTGGGGTTAGCACGGAATTTTGACCCTCACAAGCCTGTACATTTTTAGTTCCAAGTTCTTGGATATCTCACCAAGTTTTCCTTTACCGTTTTAAGAGCTGTGGTGATGAAACAATCAGTAAAACTTAGTAAGTGTCTACAGTAACATTCCACCAATACATTTAAGATTGAATTTACATTAAAGTATAATTATTTATCACAACTGGTTTTAAAGTGATGTTTTCATTGGGATTGTGGTCCAAAGACACTAACTACATAGGAGCATTCAACACATAACCTCTTGTTAAAAAAAAAAACGAAAACAACTGCTGTTTTTTCCTCCACCGGGAATAAAACAAAAACCAGTCGATCACCTGCTATATCCCGTAAGTAGGGAAAAAACAGGTTCGCTATAGGTGGGCTCACAATCTGTCGCTATTCACATTATTACGGTGCTTCATCCGATACGGGCTGCCTCGGTACGGGTCGTTGGGATATTATACTTCGATCCTTTCGGTAAGGGTTATTATAATATTATAGACTAGCAACGTAAAACATATCCTATGGAACTCGGCAATAACGTAGCTTTCTATCAGTGAAATCATTATCACCAATTCCGAAGATTACCCCCTACATATATCATCATTCTCCGGCCCTCATCCCAATTTACTTGGGGTCAGTGCAACGGTATTTTTCTTCCGTACTTCTGTATTAGTCGTCATCTCGGTAGTCACCCCCTTTCTAACCATATCATCATTCACATAGTCCATCCATCTGCATGGTTCCTTTGGTCTTCTCCTGCTCTTATAGCCATCGGAAATTCATACTCAAAACGTTCCTCTCGATATTTTCTTCATTCCTCCGAATCACATGCCCATATTAGCCCCTAATTATAAGCTCACAAATTTTACCTCTTTAGCATAGGAGCCCAACATAGTTGGAGGAAGGCTAAGTAGATGATAATCATGTTTGTCAACTACGATGGGAACTGTGAAGCCTCCCATAATAGTAGTTCAAAAACAGACTGCCATAATTAAAGAAATAAATATAATTTAGTTTGTTATCTTATCTTATATCGAGTCATTGGACTGACCGTTGATAATAAGGTCGATTATCTATTCTGTGATCTACAAATCACCACTGCAGACGTGGAATTTATCAGCAGATTTACCGATCAGAAAATCGATCAGGGGTTTCCAAAACCTGGTGAATTATTTAGTACTTTTGTAGCTATGGCTATGTCACCGATGTAAATAATGTCATATAATACCAGCCTTTTATTGTCTCTCTGCAAGGCAAAGGACTCTTCTCATACAGTGAAAGCACGAGAATTTATCACCACGCTACTATAAGTCCAGGTTTCAGGTTTGTTTCCACACACAATGGTCCATTTGTAGGACTAAGTGCGAAAACCAAACTCATAACATAGAACATAGAAGTCCAGGTTTCCTCACGATGTCTTCCTTCACCGATGTCAGTAACATCCAAGATAAACTCCGAAAGTACATATGAATTTGAAACAGACTTGCACGGATTTGAAACCAGAACCTCGTGAATGAGGCGAGGCCTTAACCACTAGGCCATCACAACGTACCGATGTAATATAATTTCATAATTCAAGTAATACAACCCAACAGTTTGAGGTGAGCGAAGTAATTATATTTGCGAATCTAACTACAAACAATGAAAAAGATTATTTTCATCGAGCCTTCAAAACTAACCTTGACTGACATTTTTACAAGAGAGGTCAAGGTGAGATGCTTAGCATTCGGGGTTGGCGTTCGAGAGAGGTCGGCGCTTTTCAAATCTGTCAGAAACTTTCGTATAGCCAGATGAGTGAGGGAGAGGCTAAACCGATAGGTAAAGTTATTCACCGTTGGATTATGAAAAGATGGTCGAGTCTGTGATTATTGATCAGAAAATCAGGATTTAAATAAAATTATGTGCTAACTAGTTAACCGGTACTTAGCCGGTAGTGTTGAAACTTGCCGTAAGGTTCTGTTTGAATACTTGAAATCAACGACGGAAAGGCAGCAGCAACAGGATGTGGATGTGGAGCTGTGCCATAGACTATGCTCGACCTCCTACCCTGCCCTCTGTGCCCCAAAAAATGCAGTCAAAGTGACTTCTGCGCTGCCGCCGACGACGCCGTGGAATTGGCGAAGTTTAGGACCAACATAATTTGAAATACTGTCTTGCCAGCGATACGAGGAAGAAGACTCGTATGTTAACTCTAACTTTCTCGAAAAGATCCGAAGTATCCTACAGCCAAACATAGCAACTACTACTACTAACAGTTACTACAATGGTGCATCGGGCGGGGTTCAAACTCACGATTCGACTTTTCAATCACGAGTTGAATTCCGTGATTAATTGAATGACGACACCGTTTTGTTGAAGTACGTATTGCCATAACACGCAACTTATTAGGAGCAGATCACTCCTTTATTCCTCAAAGGGTTTGGCAGGGGTGTGTAGTGGGTCCACCCATACTTTGCCAGATAAGTCATTTTCCTATATAATAGGGGGCGACCATGCTCAGCAGTTACTAGCGCTTGCGAACACTACAAAAACAACGCCGTAAAACTACCTACAGAGAGATGGCTAGATTATGCTAAAATATTCTGGGCTTTCTCGTTCCATCATAGATGTTGAATAAATATAAATTTATAAGATAGATCATAGATATCTTTGTAAACATTTTGTTGAAGAGTGTCTTCCTAAACGTATACGTTTTGTTTCCGTTTCCTGATACGGATGGCACTGTTGCCTTTTCTCTTTGGTATACGAATGTCATTCCGGTTGTGCTCAATAATAAATATCGTTCGTAAAGAAATCTAACGTGAGTCTTATTGAAATATTGCTGAAATTCCAATAATAGATCTCGTCCATCGCTCTCCAACAGGCGAGATCAAAGTCAAGAGCTAGCCCATTTTGCAATTAAAAAAAAAGCTTAGAACAAACTGCCGCAAACTCCTGCGACGTAGTCTATCTTGCATTCATGTTCTGGACTAGCAAACCATCTAATATGCGTGAAGATTATGGCAATATCTCCTCTGACCGTTCATTGGTAATTAAGATAAAATAGTCATCTGCCTCGCCTTCTCTCAAATATGTCGGGGTCGACTTCCAATCTAACCGGCTGCAGCTGAATACCAGTATTTTACATGGAGCGACCGTCTATCTGACGTCCACAACACAGTTATTGGGTAACAAGATACCTATAGTTAAGACAACTGGTTGTCAGATTTTCGAGCTTGATCATTTAATGATTTATTCACTAAAGAATTCTTATAGTTAGGTACATTGCCCCACAAAACTGCTTACGCAGTTTAACTGTGAGATCATTGAGTCTCGCGTGGCGTATTTGCTACATCATCTCTGACCGGTCGACATATCCAGCATAGGGAGGACTGGTAAAAAAGAAGATTCTCTCATGCCCAGCCTTAGGCGCTTACGTTTGCGATAAAATAACGTCGAATGTATTTAAAAACTCCATCTCTCAAGTACCTATATCGACTTCCTCAAGTTATTCTTAGCCAACGATAAATCAAAAATTAATCAAAATTAGGGCAGCATTTCTCGAGTAGCAACAGACCAAACTTTTTCTTGTTAATTCTAATAAAATGGCGTCTAAAACATGTGTAGCAAGCATCAAAACATATGGCGCTAGTTCAAATGGTAACCCACTTTTTTTAAGTCGGTTAAGAGTACTGTTATGTCAGTTAGAAGTTGTTAGAAATGCAACTCGTTTGGTTGTTTTTATCTTTTTATGTTAATCTTCTATTTGTGATTAGCATAATGCTACTTCCGATTGCGTTATGGTCTAGTGATCACGACTCGCCAGTGACTATTCCTATTTAAAATCTTGTTTCCAATTGATTTTATATCCACATAAACAAATATCAACTTTATAAAAGTAGAAATTAAGTTGATTTCAGATTGACTAGAACTATTGAAAAAGTCATTAAAGAAAAATGAAGTTGTTGCGCAAACTGAACTTTATGTGTGGGCATTATAGTTTTTTTTCCAAAAACACAATATTTGTTTACACTTTTGGAAACACTATTGCGAACGCAGTCTAGGTCGGTTGGTAGGTAGGTAGGTTGGGCTCTTAGATAATCCAGTTAGAATTTGTGTCTGATTGAGAATACTTTAAAGCTAGGTAGATTCTGTTGTGTACCAGGCTTATCCAGCATACTTATTGCGTAATACACTTATATCAATCTCAGTCTGAATCATTTTGAAGAATATTGCTCATCTTCTTCTTCTTCCGCCCCTGGTCCCGTTATTTGGGGTCGGGTCTCCTCATTTTTCTGCGCCAAGTTATTCTGTCTTGGGTTGTCGGTTCAGGCAATTGGCTTTTTTGTGGTCTCTTTTTTATATTTGACCACCAGGTCGATGGCGGGCGGCCTCTGCCTCTCTTTTGCTCTGGCAGATTTAGTGCAATTTGTACCAAATGATCACATGAAGAATATTGATCACGACATTGCTATGATCGTGTGTTACGCAATAACCCCGCAGGACTCTAAAATGGCCAATCACGGTCCATTTTCGACAAAGATTCCTAATTCCAGGTATAAAATTTTCAGGTTATTTGCGCTTCAGAAAAAATATTTGTATAGTTTTCAAAGGTTTTGGCTATGTGTTTCAAAGGAAATGTGGTTCAAAAATCACTGCCTTAGGTGACGATACAATTCTAATAATGAACCAATCTTCATATAATCCGGTAAAAATTAGGAAGATCGGTTCATCCATGAACTTATACATCTATGTCTTCTCCTTCGCAGAATAAAAGCGTGATAATACACATAAATAACAACCTGAATCACAATCGCTTGATGAGTATGACAGAGTATGTCCCTGACTATATATAGCGCTCTTAACGTGGGTGTTGAGATGACGAAGATGAAGTCGTATGAGGAGATGCTTTCATAAATTGATGTTAGTTATCAGTATCAGGCGATAACGGGTGTAAAAAATACCCTTGGCCTAAACGAAGCTGGGAATCACTTGTTCTTCCCGGTATTATGATATTGAAGATCAAAGCACCAACGTTTTTAGTTAAAACAACAAGTTTCACATGTTCTAAATTAACTTTAAATACTTCTACAACTGCTGTGCCATTGGACCCCTAAGCGGTCTTCCGTGTGTTGCATTGCGCACTATAGTAGACAGCAAAATTTTACTCTCAGAGATTATTTTTGCACAAAGCTACTTAGTTTGGTGTACAAAATGCGTAGATGACGGGTTGGTGATGGGTCTTTTTCACCCTGTATTCCGACTTCTTGGTGCCTCAAAAAAAGAGATGAAGGGGCGAGTGAGTGAAAAGTGACAGTTTTCACGAAGCAAGCCGATTCATCAAAAAACCTACCCAGCTCTGTTTCAGGCGGACAACGGAGCCTTAGATATAGGGTCCTGTTGGCATACTTTGGATACGAAACCCTAAAAACTGATATTTCCTATGGGGAATACTTTTAAGCATTATAATAAAAACAAGCATGCGACTCACAGACAGACGAACCAAGTCGATAACCCACATTTTGTGAGTCAGCAGCATTTACAGTTATGTGACGCTGACGACAGACAGCTATTTCGTTATGTTATTGTCGAAGTGGGCTTGACAAAAAGGTTGGCAGATGGTTTGATGACAAAGTGAGTAGAGCTTCACGACTATGCTTGGCGATTGGGTAAGCAGGGGTAGAGATATTGCGAAATAACAGAGAAAGCAGCCAGTAATGTTTCCACTGAAAGGTCCGCGGTTTCTGTAATCATAATAGACTAGAGCAGTGCTGTTCAACCTTTTTCATGGCGCGACCACCTTAGTATGAAAGCATATTTCGCGACCCCCTACCCTCGGCTGTTTCTAACTTGGAATTAAAGTATATTTGGGTACCTTTTGGTTTCACCGAAAAACCAGAGAAGCTTTGAATTATTTGATTCCATTTAGAACCTCCTACTTGTGCGAGTGACGGTTTTCGTCAATGGCTCAAATAAAAGGCAAACAATGGAATGATATGAAATGGCGTGACCCATTCAAATTAATGTGATGGAACTGCGCCTGCTCCTCGTCACATTAATTATGCATGTGAATTGTAGGTATTTGTTGATTTGTGTGACCCTTTAATTAAGTAACTATTTTTCTTAACAAATATACATTTTTGAACTGGTATGGTTTTATATTTATAAGCTTTAAATTTTAAAGTAACGGCGACCTCCTCTAAGAGGCTTGGCGACCAGGGAGTCGCGACCCACAGGTTGAAAAACACTGGACTAGAGAATCTAGAGAGAAGGTCTTGAAAACCAATTGATTTGGTCAGAAAACGTATGTTATGCTTTTTTAATGGCGATTAATAATGAGGTCTTCATTTAAAAAACCCATTTAAGTTGCGATAGTTCGAACTACATGGTCAAAACCAGATTTGAAGGTTATACAGGCCTTAGATTTCTAGTTATGTTTAGCTATAATAGAGTTATAGAGGTAACATGTAAATTAAAACAACGAGATTGAAACTTTAGGCACTTGCATGGGTGTGGGCGTTTATTGACTCATTGCGGATCGAACCAACGACCCTGATCGCAAAGGTGGACCGGTCACTGCACCAATCAAGTTATCAAACTCAAAAATATTTATTTTAGGACCCATTTTTTAAAACTAATAGCTAAGGCAGCGAAATATTACGCCATTTCTTACCAAATATACTTGAAACAAAACTCGACGCTTTCTCTAAGTTTTGTACTCGAAAATCGGCATTAAAATCGATCTTTTACAGTTGCATTATACTGCACCATAGGCTGACTCGATTGATTGATTGATGGAAAGCATATAAGTAGTTTAACCTGATCGATACCGCCCCGGTATCGATCAGGTTGAATTACGCTTGCCACGGTTGGTCCGTGGATGGGTGACCATCTTTACATACCAAGACCCCTGCGTGCCTCGGAAAACTAAGCCATTGATTCCGGCTGTCATTCGTGGATCTTTGACAGTCGTTACGGGTCGTCAGAAACCCGAAACTGACAACCAGTCTTACCAAGGGATATCGTATTAACCAGTAACTGGGTTGTGGAGGCCAGATAGGCAGTCGCTCCATGTAAAATACTGGTACTCCGCTGCACCCATAATATTGATCTCGCATGTATTTAAATTAAAGCGATAAGGCCGCCCATTGTATATTTTGTAGTGTTTGATGTATCTTTACTTGTTGTATTTTTGTGGTGTACAATAAAGTATATATAAATAAATAAATTATAGGAAAGCACGGCACTATCAATTAGCGAAGGTACACAATTTACCACCGAAAATATCAAGATCGCGACTTGAAGCCGACCCCAATCTAGTTGGGAAAAGGCTAGGCAGATGATGATGATGTTATTCCAGTCAATCAATAACAAGAGGTGACATTATCAGGCTTTCAAGCCGACGACTTTCAGTACAGCTATTCACAACCATTCGACAGTTTATCGAGTTACTTATTTGCCTTACCCCCGATAGCGATTAACTGTCGGAACAATGGCGCTCGTCTATTTGATGTACAGAGGCCAGCACATCAAGCTACCCCAATCTGTCAGATTTTCCCAATTGAATATCAACCTTATTCCTTTGTGCTAAAGTTGAAAATCTATCAAAGAAATTTGACAGATTGGGGTAGGTTGATCTGCTGGCGTCTGTACACCGACAAATTTTTTGGGTTTTGGATTTGTGAACTGCCTTTATAGGACTCTTTTGATAACTTTTATTGACATTCGATTCGGCACAGAAGCGTATCAAACAGTTGTGAATCACGGACGGTGGTCTCGCACGGTTGTGTGTGCAGATAAGCTTAGGTACGCACGGACCCCTTCTATGTTATGGGTTTGGTTTCCGCACTTAGTCCTTCAGTTGGACCATTGTGCGCGAAAATCGCACGGACCCGTTTTTCTCGCGGCGATTTTTTCGCGCACTTGATTTTCAACGCACTGCTTAGAGCAGAGAGTTGAAAATCAAACGTGTGTTTTTTTTTGACACGCTGGGATGCGCTCTGTTGGATTCTCAATGCTCGGTTCAACACCGAGAGTTGAAAATCCAGTGCGCGATAAAATCCCGCCGCGATATTTTTACGTCCGTGCGAACGCAATTTTTCTTTCTTTCTTTCGAGCTATAAGTACGTAAAGAGCTCATTTTTTTTTGTGTATGGGAAATCATCAAATGACCCCTCCCGCTCTGGGTGGAGCAGAAGGGAGTGTCAGACTCTTACTGACTAAAACCCACCCGTGTTCCTTCCTTAGCCCTTTGTGTTTCGGGGTAGCGGTAACCCTTTCGGACAATCCCGCTGCCCACGTAAAGAGCTCATGCCGTGCCCAAAAGATTAACCAGGTTGCAGTAAGGTTGGTGAGAAGGTTAACTGCCGAAGGTGCGCCATACTTAAGTATCATAAACTCGAAGTACTCTTTTTAATGCACCCCTTGAAGCAATCAGTACTTACGAGTGGTAATACTTGAATGTCTGGCGCACCCTGGAAATTCAGACCAGCTGTTATCTTGCTGATTGGATTTTTATCACGGCATGAACAATTTCTATGATAGTTCGTGCCGATATTGGAGAAGGATCAGCTGGGTAATTGTGTAACAAAGTAACAATGGCCCCGATTCTGTTGTTCACACACTAAACTAAATTTAAGTTCAGTGCATCTTTTTCTTTCTATTTCATTAAGAAAAGGACAGGAGATAAATATTAGTTAAGTCCTGTCAAATTAGATAATCCATAGACAAGTTTAGACGTGATTATAAATATGGCTTCTAAAAATACGTCAATTTACGTCAGGCGTTGACTAATTTGATAGGACTAAACTAATATTTATCTTCTGTCCTTTTCTTAATGAAATAGAAAGAAAAAGATGCACTGAACTTAAATTTAGTTTAGTTTGTGAACAACAGAATCGGGGGCGTCGGGGCCAATAGCAATGGATTTCATTTTGACAGTTCAACAACATTCATTGCGTTATTTACGTTGTTGAGCTGACAAATTTCTCGAACATACGAAGCAATGGATTAGCAATATCCTTCAAAAGATTCGAATGATTTTGAAAGTGTGTTACACAATTAGGGCAAAGGATAATTTTTGTCCCGGTAGTAAGTTCCTGTGGAATAATTACCGACCTCTATGCGGACGAAAATGAAAAAAAAAAGAGGGCAATGGGTGAAGTCGGGCTGTCCATGATGATGTTGATGATGATGCGGACGAAGCCGCGGGCAAAAGCCAGTACTTAATACTATAACTGCGAAGTAACTAATAACTTTTCAAGCCTAAACAACGCCATTGGACCGATCGTAATGAAAAACTTGACAGATAGGTAGGTAGCCTGGGACCTAGAGAAGGATAAAGGCTTCTTTTCATCCTGGTTATAGGTATTAAAAATAATGAAATATAAAATACACGCAGAAGAGGTCACGGGCGAAGAGCTTGTCTATCATCAATTGCCGTGTGTTAGTCTAGCAGTGGCGAAGGTACCATACAACTCGATTCCCGCCGGCTTCCCTTCGAAAATTCAGAACACAACCACTCTATAGTCAATTCATCATTTAAATTTAATGAAGCGGTTTAATGACTTTTTTTTGCTCCGTCTTACCTCTGTCATAAATTCACCCTTCGTCACTGTAGTCTAGCAAAAACTCGAAAATGGCTCGACCGATTGTGATGAAATTTTTGTAAGTTGTGTGCGCACGCACCGGAGAAGGTTCCTAACGAAAAAAAAAACTAAAATGGTATTGTAACGCATGTAAGACATTAGCTATATAGTCTTAAATAAAATGAGTGCCTGTTATTACAGCCTCAGGTACATACGAAATCTTCAACAATGGCCCATCTTATCATGCTCCGAGCATCGGAAAAAAATCTCTGTTGTTGAAAACTCGTTACGTCACTATGACGAAATACTACTTACAGTATACATTGTCACAGCAAAGTGGGTCGGTTCAAACAAGCGTAGGCGTTAACTAAATAGTATTATATAGTCTTTATTTTAAGCATGATAATGGTGGAAATCTTTTGTGATATTAGTGCAGTTCGATTTGGTAATTAGCAAATCGAACTGCACTAATATCACAAAAGATTAGAGTTATTTACTTAATTTATGATTAATATAGGAGATATTTGTATTGCAATAAGGGTTAAGGTTGGCTGTAAATATTTGAAATATGTTATTGATGAATAGCAATTACTAGTTTAAAGGGTGAAAATAGATGTTCCGATCAAAATACTGAGTGAGACTTTATTTTAAAGAGATAAGGGTGACAATCCCTTGAAAACCATGTTAATAATTTGTGATTGTTGTGGAATAATTAACAAATAATATCGAAATTTAATCTTCATAACTAAATGTACTCTAATAAAGATTTGATTTTTGTATGTTTGTTTGCTACGCTTTCACGCCTAAACGGCTAAAACGGATTTGGATGACATTTGGCACATGAAAAGACCATTACCTGGATTACGACATAGGATAATTTTTATCCCGATATTCTTACGGGGTCGAGACTTATGAGGGTGAAACCGCGGGGCGCAGCTAGTCTATAAATTATATTATACCGCATGAATTGTAATTACAGGTACCAGGGTTCCATGCTGTCTTAGAAGCACAAAGGCATCCCCCTCGGAGAAATGAAGAATACGGTTCGTGAATTTATGTCCTTAATCAAATAAACTGCTTTCATACACCGCATGACTTGCAATTACGGGTACCAGGGTCCCATATTGCCTTAGCGGTGCGAGCCGTAACTAACATTTGTTTAATAAGGGCGTGCAGGTGACTTTCGCGCTGGTATTTAATTAAGTATTACAAGATTGCTGCTCGGTAATTAGTTTGTAAAATAAAGGGTGGAGTTTGAACCTTTTTAACCTTCCCTTAGTGCTCATACACACGAGCGACATGAGTCAACGGCAAACAACTGCAGCCGCCGCCGGCGATGCGTCGACGTCGGGCGTAGACGCGTGTCACTGCCGTTAACGCGTGCAGCTCGTGTGTATGCACCCTTACGACATATTCGTTAGTTTGGAATACTTCAAAACTATTCTGTATAATCCTTTTTGAAGGTGGACTTTGTAAACACCTTCTTAAAGTAAGGGCGTTAAATAACTCATCAATATTTCATCTGCCTAGCCTTTTTCCCTACTATGTTGGGGTCGGCTTCTAGTCGAACCGGATGCAGCTTATAACCAGTATTTTACATGGAGCTACGCTTGCCTCGGTCGGTTCGTGGATGGGTGACCATGTATTACATATCGAGACCCTCCGCACCTCGGAAACGTTAACGTTAAGCCGTTGGTCCCGACTGTTATTCGTAGATCTTTGACAGTTGTTACGGGTAGTCAAAAGCCCAGAAACTCTGACAGTCTTACCAAGGGGTATCATGTTACCCGGTAACTGGGTTGTGGAGGTCAGATAGGAAGTCGTTCCATGTAAAATACTCGTATTTAGCTGCAGCCAGTTAGACTGGAAGCCGACCTCAACATAGTTGGGAAAAGGCTAGACAGATTTTTATAGATTACTGACGATGCCGAGCTTCAGCTTTGGTAACTGTCCTGAATTCGTGTATACAAACTATACCTTCCTTTATGAAGTAATCTAGTTAAATAGTAATACAGTATTTTATATTATGACTAACAAACTATATACGGTGACTGGTAATTAGTGACCGATACTTAAACACGTGCTTGTACTCACGATAACAAACAACTTTTACTATGGGACCAAACCTGAAATTGTGAAAAAAAAATCTGCTGTTCAATCATTTATGTTCGCCTAACTGGTCAAAATGTAGGTACTGAACAGCAGATTTTGTTTCGCGAATTCAGGTTTGGTCCCATAGTAAAAGTTGTTTGTTATCATGAGTACAATCACGTGTTTAGGTATCGGTCACTAATTACCAGTCACCCTATATACAGACGCCAGCACATCAACCTACCCGAAACTGTAAAATTTTCCCAATCAACTTTGAACCTTATACTTTAGCAGTAAAATTTAAAATGTATTAAATAAATTTGACAGATTGTAGTAGCTTGATGTGCTGGCGTCTCTACGTAGTTCCTGCTGCAATTACTTGTTTCGCAAGATGTTCATTGCAAGTGGTCGCTGTTGCAATATTGACTAGATAGGGCCACGTTATTAATATTTTAGTATTTTTACTTAAAGTAGTAAGTTAATTACTAACTGATTAATCATGCATCATGTGTAATTAACTTAAATAGTGCATTAAACTTTTTTTTTGCAATTTAATTAGCACCCTAATTGCGTAACACACTATTACTCTCAAATTGAATCATTTTGAAGCATATTGCTAATCCATTGCTCCAATGTTCAAAAAATGTGTCTGCTCAACAACGTAAATAACGCAATGAATGTTGTTGAACTGTCAAAATGAAACCCATTGCTACTGATAGTGTGTTACGCAATTACCCCGCAGGTGGGGGTATTCCGATGACTCAAAGTACGACTTTGGAGCCACATCACAGACTATGCCTCACCTCTTGTCGCTTGTGTTGTCTTGTTATGTGCGCAATAACACCTGCACTATGGAATACCTTTGCAAGGCCAATGATAACGCTGTCGAAGTTGGCTAATACTGGTCGAAGCTTATTTAAAACTTAAAACATAGGGGCAATTCTTGTAATTTTAAGAGCGTTCACAATCTGTAGGCCAATTCTATCTACTAATTTAAAACGTTCAAAATCTGGTCGCAGTCTCATCTCGGCGACAAACAAATGTCAAAAACTTGTCAAAATGTAGGGAAATTTGAAGTATTTTTGACAGATTGAGACTGAGATCAGACTGCGAACGTTCTTGAAAATTAGTAGAATAGCCCCTCTGATCTGTCTCAATCTGTCAAAAAATACATCGAATTTCCCAAAATTTTTGACAAATTTTTGACATTGATTGTCACGGGAATTAGCGTTCAGATAAAAGGAATCATAGATACGACGGAGAGGAAGAAGACTGAATTTTTCCGTCAAACTGATAGTACATTGACGTATGTGCCAAAGATTAGAAACCGTCTTCCGCTTTTGCTCAATGATACACAAAATAAAAAAAAAACGAAAAATAGAGAAAGCACAGATCAGTAAAGAATGGAGTTATTATTCATTTTTGGGCAAAGGCCAGCGCTAACTGCCTGTCCAATGCTAGATTACCTTTTATAAGACCTCGCACGGGCGATTTTTTTTTCTCGATCTAGATTTCAACGCACTGCTTAGCGCGGAGAGGTGTAAAGCCAATAGTGTATTTTTTGACGCCCTGGGATGCGCTCTGTTAAGATTCTCACTGCTAGGCTCAACATCGGAGAGTTGAAAATCCAGCCCATGCAAACAATTACCCGTGTGAACATGGACTTACTTAGGTACTTATCAACTTGAACTGTATACAAAGGATTCCATTTCTTACTCTTCTGTGTCAAAAAAAAAACTATAACTAAATAAAATCCTTACCTGATCAAAATCCTTCTGTCGCAAAGGCATTTGGGGTCGCACGTTGGTATTACTAATCGAACTCATCTCGCCTTAATCTCGCATAAATACAGGATCAGACTGGCTATACACGATTCATATAATGTAATAAAAAAATTATACTATTCACGTAACGAGATCACAGTGTGTGTCAGCTTTATTCAGCTGCTATATACATAATTTTTGTTTTTTTTTTTCTGTTTTGCTATTGCTAGTACAATATGTTGTTGCCTTTGCGCTCGTCAATTCTGAAAAAAAAGAAAATTGTTTTTAGTTAGCCTACAGACAAAAAAATTTGGTTATAAATAAAATTTATGAAAAGATTCTACTTTCTTTCGTCTGCCCTGTTTTGTTGATAGTAAATAAAAACGAAATAATTTATTTACATTTATTATCTACATTAAGAGTACGCAAGTAAATAATAATAGGTACTTAGGTAGCTTTAGATAAAACATTTTAATGCATAAACAAAAGAATGATGGCTTCCTTAGATATCTTATTATAAAGCAAAGACATATTTTTATTATTATTGCAAATTAAACCCTATGTATTTAGTTAAATGGAACATGAAATATTCCTAGGTTTACTTTACACAGTGGGTACATTATGCACTCTTTTCTATTGAGAATATCTGCGGCTCGGGTGGATAGTTAAGTCGAGGGATAAAGTGGCTCGGTTATGCCCAAGTTATACACTCTGCTTTTCACTTCGATTGCGAGAAAATGAAACAGACATAGCGTATACAGTATTTAATTAATCAAAAATGTTGAAAAATTTAAGAAGAGGATAGCTAATTCCCGTCACGAAACTTTTTAAGTTTTTTTTTTTATTTTCAACATAGTGTCATTCGACTTGGGTCTTGGGTGCTTCATCTGCCAAGTCATTAAAACGTTTCTTTGCGTTTTTAAATAATAAAAGACAACTATTTTATCTGGTTTTATTAAATTAACGATAGAAAACACGGAAGTGATATAAATTAAAGGAAATGAAATATAATAACGACTTTAATCTGCGACGTTTTATTGTACGTGTGGCAGTTGGGTCTGATATTTTAGTCGTAGAAAAAAAAAATATTCACTAGAGCACAAAGAGCGACTTTATGTCGTCTGCGCACAATATAAAGACGAACTTTTAGAGCATGAGAAGTGAAAAACACTTTTTATAAAAACTCTTAAATCAATGTACCATTTGATTTTAAAAATCTATGTAACATTTGATATCCTGTCTGCCTTAAAAAACGGAAAACCATGTTCAAAACAAAAATAATGTACTGATTTAAATGAATACTTTTGAATAATGTATTCGTGTTTTGATATCACATGGTTGACGGTCAGAAGAGTAACTGTAAAGTCTTTATACTTTAGATCAGGGATCCCCAAACTATTTTGGACAAGTGACCCCTTTTCCAAAATGAATTGTAATCTCAAAAAAAAAAAAGACCTCCATGGCCAAATTACCTACTTTTAAGATCAACCCCGTCGACACCCAAAATCAGTTTTCGTTTTTGTCGACCCCAAGGAAACCTTTGGGAATCCCTGCTTTAGATTAAGCAGTCCTTACTTAAAAAGTCAGGATGTTAAAATGTTACATATCGGGACGGTTCTTTCTGTTTTTTTTTTTAAATTTGCTTGTCTCCTCAGGGTCGTAGTGTGATGTTAAGTAGTCTATAAGCCTTCCTCAAGAATTGAGCTACCAAATGCAAATTTAAATTTTCAAATTCGACTGGTAGTTTCAAAGATCAGCGAGTTCAAACACTCTTCAGCTTTATCTAAAAAAAATGCTTGTAATGGAGATAATTATAAGATTTGATTTTTATTATGTTTGTTTGTTACGCTTTCACGATAAAACGGCTGAACGGATTTGGATGAAATTTGGCACATCGGTAGGCCATGACCTGGATATGGACATATGATACTTTTACCCTGTTAATCCCATGAGATCGTTCCTTATGCGGCAGGCGCGGTCGCAGCCCAAGATTTTGGGGGGGGTCACCATGGGAGCCGCGGAGTATTTTAAGGGTACATATACTCGTTAGTGTAGTGGTCGCAACCGTTACTGCTGAGCATGAGGTCCTAGGTTCGATTCCTAGGTCGGGTAATGTTATTAGGTTTTTCCTTCAGAAATTTCTCAGAAACAGGCCTGTATATGGATTTGTGCCCGGTTGATTGCAGTAGGCTCGCCCCCTATAACATGGGATTTCCACATAACTGGCGAAATGTGGGTGTAAGTGCTATAATTATGAAGGTACACACAGTGGCGGATTTGCCCTAAGGCTCAGTAGGCCCGGGCCTAGGGCGGCCAGATATTAGGGGCGGCCAATCGTGACAAAAAACTCACAGATGATAACACAGAAATAACTCAGAGGAAATAACTAAAGGGCCGCGCATATTATGGCGGGCCGCACTGCACCGCATCGTGTATCAATAATCTTCATAATATATCACTTTCATACATTTTATATGTGTGTGTGTACCTACTCCCGCCAGTAACTGATAAACGATCTTGCTTTGCTTAACATTGAAGCTGATTTTTTAAGGAAATTGGATTGCGATGATTTAAACGATTTTGCTGCACTAAGTGCAGACGAGTTTTGTAACACATTGTAAAACACTTATTACTTATATCTTATCTTGTATGAGAATAAACCTATACTTAGTTAAATAAATAAAACCTAAAACCGTTTATTTAAATGTGCAATTATCCCTGAAACCTCGGAAAATATTACAAACTAGCAGGTATTACCTATAATTAACTAAATTTCTGAATCGATTTCGTCAAAACTTTGCAATAAAGTGAAATCATCATTATTTATTGAGAAAGGGGCGGTTGGTACTTACTACATGGCCTGGGGCCTAGGGCGGCCAAGACTGCAAATCCGCCACTGGGTACACACCTGCCTAACGCTCCGGAGATTAAAGGCATGTACATCTTCGAACACTGTAAACAATATCTCTCCTCCTACACTAGTCCACTAACCATTCTAACCCAAAATATTCGCAGTATTTGTAAGAATTTCGACAATTTTAGCATTTTTCTACAACGTCTAGACATAAGCTGTGACGTTATTGTGTTAACCGAATGTTGGCTTTCCAAACAATATAACATACCAATAATTCCGGGATATAATATGTATAAAAGTAATATAAATTACAATCAGAATGATGGGGTGATAGTTTACGCAAGAAATCATCTCAATGTGTCTGTCGAGGAACCAAATATGCACGACTGTAACAGATTGTTAATTAAAATTGGGTCAGAATTAGTGATACTTGCCATATATCGACCTCCCTCTTTTAGAAATATAAGCAATTTCACCGACTCTCTAAACGAAACCTTGCAGAACCTATCATCTTTCAAAAATATCATTTTGATTGGAGATATTAACATCAATATGCTTCCAGAAAGTGCTGACGCATCTGCTGAGGAATACCTTAACCTATGCGCTTTCCATGGCTTGCTTCCCGCGCACACGCTTCCTACACATCAAAGTGGCTCCTATTTGGACCATATAATACTCAAGTCGAATTTTCCAGCACTTGCCCTTGTAACTAATTCAGCAATAACCGATCACAGTGCTAACCTACTTATTTTAAATTGTAAATTACCAAAAGTAATCGCTCGCACAACTTCGCGTTTAAATGTAAATAAACTTGAAGAAGACTTACGCAATATCGAATTTGACCCAGTCTACGATTCCGCTGATCCGCAGTTTTGTATGACATACTTAATCAAAAATGTACAATATGCAATTCAGAAGAACACTGTCATATCTCGACTAAAAAACAAAAACTACAACATAAAGCCGTGGATTACAACAGGACTCATTCGCTGTATGAAAAATAGAGATAAACTGCATATCAAAGCTAAATCCAATCCAGATAATTTAATTTTGCAACTGTCGTATAAGCGATATCGTAACTTTTGTAATGATCTTCTAAAAAAAGTAAAAAACAACTACGATAAAACTGCACTAGAAAAGGCTGGTACGAATAGTAAAAAAATCTGGAATTTTATTAAGGGTGTTACGTATAACTCGAAACAAAATCAGTCATCTTCAGGTTTATTACAAGCACACGCATCACAGTTAATATCTGTGAACAATGCAAATGATTTCTTTGTTAATGTGGGAAAATGTTTGGCGGAAAAAGTTCAGGGCCAATCACAATATTTAACAAACACACCATTTACGTGTAGCACTATTTTATCATCCTTTGCATTGCTAGACACTGATGAGACTGAGGTAGAAACGATAATTATGAGTTTGAAAGACGACTGTGCAGTTGGCTGGGATAACATATCAAATAAAATTATTAAACAGTTCAGGCACATTTTGGTACCGCCACTAACTTATATTTTCCAAAAATGTTTATCTGCAGGTGTTTTTCCTGAGTGCCTAAAAAAAGCTGTTGTTGTCCCTGTTTATAAATCAGGCAGTAAAGATCAAGTCACAAATTATAGGCCTATTTCGTTACTGCCTTCTATCTCTAAAATATTAGAAAAAATCTATACTAATATTATAAAGCTGAAGAGTTTGTTTGTTTGTTTGTTTGTTTGTTTGAACGCGCTAATCTCAGGAACTACTGGTCTGATTTAAAAAACTCTTTCAGTGTTAGATAGCCCATTCATCGAGGAAGGTTATAGGCTATAAATCATTACGCTAAAACCAATAGGAGCGGAGCACCAATGAAGAATGTTTCAAAATCGGGGGATTTTTTTCCTATTGAGAGCTTCCGCTGCGTGCGCTGCGTAAACGGTTAAAGTTTCGCAAAAATCATATATGACAGAATTGTTTCCCTTTAAAAGCTTTTAAAAAAAGTCCGCGACAGCATATGTCTATCTTTTAAGGTTAGCTCACTATAACCTCTTTTATGCTAACCAAATTTGTTCTAAAATAATGCATTATTTGCGAAGGTGTTTTTATAAACATGGTATTAATCCTTATCCAAGTAAATACGTTATTCATCACATGTATTTAATTTTGAACAAAATTGCCTCTGACATCATTTGATTTCAATGTATATCTTAGGAGATATCATAGTTTTAAAATAATACTAATAATAAAGCTGAAGAGTTTGTTTGTTTGAAACACGGTTTGAAAGCTCTAAATCTCTGGAAGTATTGGTCGCATATATAAAAATGTTTTTGCGTTTGATAGCCCAGTTCTTGAGGAAGGCTATATTCTATTAAACTTGACGCTATGACCCTTAGGAGTTGAGCAAAAAGAAAAAAAGTCTGAAGTTTTCGCCAAGCAAAAACGAAGTAATAGCGCAGGCCGGCGGCAGTTTGGATTTAGGCCTAAAATGTCAACAGACGATGCCGTACACCATCTCACTGACTATCTAGCACATGAACTTGATAATGGTAACCACACAGTAGGAATATTCCTGGACCTCGCGAAAGCTTTTGACACGGTTTCTATTCCTATTCTGTTGCACAAGCTTGAAACCATAGGTATCAGAGGCACCCAGCTGAAACTATTTAAAAGCTATCTAGAAGATAGTACCCAATGTGTAAGGATTGGTGATGTTCTCAGCGAGGATAAAAAAAACACATCCTTCGGGGTTCCCCAAGGAAGTATTTTAGGGCCTACACTATTTTTGATATACATAAACGATCTTTGTAATCTAAGTCTAGATCATGGCCAAATTATTTCTTATGCTGATGACACTGCCCTTCTATTTTCAGCTGACTCAGAAAAAAATGTCTACAAGGCGGCGCAACACGGATTCAATATTGTTAATAAATGGCTTCAACTTAATTCACTAACACTAAATGCAGACAAGACTAATTATATAAAGTTTTCAATGCGCAAGCAAACTACAATTGGCACTACCTCAGCATTGTATGCTCATTATTGCACAATTCCCACAAATAACCAATGTGTTTGTCCTAAAATTAAAATGGCAAATACAACAAAATACCTTGGTGTTATAATCGATGAAACACTTTCGTTCAAACAACATATAGAAGCTTTAAATAATAGAATTCGCAAGTTAATATTTGTTTTTAAAAAGCTACGCTGTATTGCTGACCCAAAAATAGTTAAACAAGTTTACTTTGCTCTATGTCAATCGATTTTAACTTACTGTATTACCACATGGGGTGGAGCGGGTAAAACAATGTTACTAACCATCGAGAGAGCTCAGAGAGCGATTCTCAAAGTGTCTACTTTCCGACCTTTCCTTTTTCCTACTAACATCCTGTATAAATCTTGTGAAGTATTAACAGTTCGACAGCTATTCGTTATGGGCATTGTATTAAAACAACATAAAGCTCTTCCCTACAGCGCTGGATATACTAATAAAAGGCGTAAAGATATAGTTTGTCCACAAAATTCTACAAAACATGCTTTTATATCCAAATTTTACCTGTACCTTGGACCTCTCCTATATAATAGACTTAACTTGAAAGCAAGCATTTATTCTCTGAACTACACAAATTGTAAGAAAATCCTCAAGGATGCTCTCCAAAGTATGTCTTACGAAGAAACAGAGAATTTATTAATTGTGTTAAAGTAAATATATGTAGGTATACAAATTGCACCTACGTTATATATTTATCAAATTTTTAGAAACTAAGAGTTACTCGTAAGCTACTCATTGTTTGTCTACTGTAAATTTTTGATTATTTATTAATTTTAAAAGAATATTTTAGCTCTTCTCGCCTGAAACACAGGATTACCTAGTTCAGGCACGTAAGTCTGGAATATAATTTACATTTAAGCAAAACTGTACTAATTCTCATGCCTTATAATTTTGAATAAATATTATTATTATTATTATTATTATCTGCAGTTCCACATTACTAATGCTGTTCAGGGACGCAGTTTAGTGAGGGGAGGGGGTTTAATAATGCCGGCAAATTGGTCGTATGTATAAGAACGGTAGATTATTAGGAAGAGCGAGCGAAGCGAGCTCGAAAATTTTAAAAACCCACCTCAGTTTGGTTTTGTATGATATTTTTATGCTAAAATAGGAGTTACATTGTCGATTATGAAAGCAAGTCCAAGAAACTATAATAATTTAGATTGCAAGAGCGAGCGAAGCGAGCTCGAAAATTTTTACCACCTTCTTTGGTTTGGTTAGGTTTTGTTTGATATTTTTATGCTGAAATATGAGTTACATTATCGATTTGTGCAGGCAAGTCCAAGCAACTATAAGATTTTAGATTGTAAGAGCGAGCGAAGCGAGCTCGAAAATTTTAACAATCCACCTCGGTTTGGTTTTGTATGATATTTTTATGCTGAAATAGGAGTTACATTGTCGCTTATGAAGGCAAGTCCAAGAAACTATAAGAATTTAGATTGCAAGAGCGAGCTCGAAAATTTTAACAACCCGCCTCGGTTTGGTTAGGTTTTGTTTGATATTTTTATACTGAAATAGGAGTTACACTGTCGATTTATGCAGGTAAGTCCTAGCAACCATGAGAATTTAGATTGCAAGAGCGAGCGAAGCGAGCTCGAAAATTTTAACCACCCGCCTCGGTTTGGTTATGTTTTGTTTGATATTTTTATGCTGAAATATGAGTTATATTGTCGATTTATGCAGGCAAGTCCAAGCAACTATGAGATAGATTGTAAGAGCGAGCGAAGCGAGCTCGAAAATTTTGCACATTCTCGGATAGGCTCAATTTTCTTTTCATTCTAAAAGGACTAGGAATTGCTTGCTTTACCGACTTAAGAAGAAATGCTCAAGAATCAACAGAATGCAGATTGCAAGAGCGAGTGAAGAGGGCCTGAAAATTTTAGCACCCTACCTCAAATAGGTTCCGTTTTCTCTTGACCATTATACTGAAAGAGAACTTAATTTATCGAATTAGGACAAAATGCACTCGTTTTACAACAGTTTAGGTTTTGGAATCTGGCCTTACGAACGGGGTGCCCAATTCTCGAGTTTGCTTCGCTCGCTCTTGCATCCTAGATTCTACAGGATGAAAATTAAAACTTGCGCCAAACCGAAATAGGAGGTCCAGTAACTGCTACATAATCATTATAAATTGTTATGTCCCAAATCAACATTCTTGAAAAAAATCGTGTAATTATCGTCTTAACACGTTGAATTAGATGTTTTAATTTGGCGAACCTATTCAATTTCATCCAGTATACCTATTTTACAACAGGCTTTTTGAAGTAAAAACTTTTTACGCGTGTTAAAAAACCCACTGTCATTTCATAGTTTTAAGTTGTTACTTCTGTGGCAGTCCCCATGTCTGCCTATGTTCTTAATGTGTTATGCCCATCGAGGTCTCCGTGGCACAAGTTAAGTTAGTAGACAATTATTAAGACTCTCGACAGCTTGAATGATTTTGGGGGGGGTCATGACCCCCACAACCCCCCCCCTCGGACCGCGCATGTTATGCGGGGGAAACCGCAGGGCGTTGCTAGTTTGTAATATACAGTGTGAGTCTTCATGTGTACATATCCAAATGAGGGAAAGTAAGCTTAACTTTATGGACGCAATTTTTTTTTAAAGGTTCTTTTTACCTGCTAAAGTATTTTATGTAGCAGAGTGCCAGGCTTTTCTTTAACAGTTGATAGGAAATGTTGTGATTGAGTTATAAACATGGTATTTTTACTTTTAGAAAGCTGATATGACGGAGAATAATTTAAACACAGAACATGCACAACAAACATGGACAGATATTCATCAAGACTGTCATAGTGAGCAGGTTTGATACATGTCATACAAAAATGAGTGGGAGTTCTCACAGCTTCTAAGACATGCCTATGCTAATAGACAAAGTCTAAAGACCATGATGTCTAGATTAAGAGTCTGTTTTAGTATCTGGATAAACACTGGCCGCGATTCTGTTGTTCACAAACTAAACTAAATTTAAGTTCTGTGCATCTTTTTCTTTCTATGAAAAGGACAGAAGATAAATATTAGTTTCGTCCCATCAAATTAGATAATCGATAGACAAGTTTAGACGTTATTAAAAAATGGGCTACTAAAAATACGTCAGGCGCTGACTAATTTGACAGGACTAAACTAATATTTAACTTCTGTCCTTTTCATAATGAAATAGAAAGAAAAAGATGCACTGAACTTAAAATTAGTTTAGTTTGTGAACAATAGAATCGGGGCCACTATCTTCCAAATAATTTAACCAGAACTTATTTCGAAGTGACAAAACAGGCTAAAAAGATTTAGGAAGGTAGATGTCTGAAGGCAAACAAGGCAAAAGGAGTATGTAAGGTACCCCCGTGGGAAGAATGCGTGAGTTTATGTCTAAAGGTGAACTGTGTTGAATACATGCAAAAAAAGCAAATATTATGCAGTTTTTATGAATCAGTCACTAAATTATAATGCAGCAACTGCAGTGAAAGTATTATAAGATGCAGACAGTATAGAAAGTGACTGATTATTAATTACTTATGACCACTATACCACGGTAATATTATAATATTACCATGACTATACTAAATGTAGGTAAAAAACTGAATTCCATATACAGGGTTATTGAAAAAACACCAACAACCTCTTAAGATGTCATTCTACTCATCATTATGTACAACTTTTACTATGGAACCAAACCTGAAATCGCGAAAAAAAAATCAGCTGTTCCCTACATTTATGTTTGTATAACTCCAATAACCATGTATATAAAACTTTTTTTTAATTCCTGAATGGGCCCACTCTTGACCTCGATCACACCTGATAGAAAGTGATGGATGATGACTATGATGGAACGAGCGAGACCCAGAAGATGCCTAAGCCACTGGAACTCCCACGTATCAACAAAACACAGCAGGTTGCTTGACGCCGGACTCCAGTGGGAGAGACCTTGTTTCTTTGAAGGGTTGGGCAGAGGTGTATTGCCCTAGTTATGTTTAAGTCCTATGTAATAGGGGGTGAGCCACTTGACCTATAGACTCCAAGCTCCTACTGAGAATTATGAGATAGAAAAACCCAATAACACTTTGGCCGAGCCTGGGAAATGCACCTAGGTCCATGAGGACCTAATCTGCATTCGCGACTTATTTCCAAAAAATGTAAACAATAATGAGTTTATGGAAAAGTAACTTTAGTTAAAAAAACCTACACAATAAACTGCAGTTTATGTTACAACTTCAAACATTTTTTATAACTTTTTCAATAGTGCTAGTCACTCTGAAATCAACTTAAACTTTAGGTGCGATTCCTAAGCTTGGGCAAAGTTGGTTGCAAGCTCTACTGCTGATCATGAGTTCAGCAGTACATCTTGTAACCACTAGACAAACTAGCAAAAAAAAAATCTGAGCATTTAAAGATTATTTAAACAAAATTGTGTTTAAAAGTAGAATATTACGTACGTCATTTTAATGCATGAACGAACATACATATTTTTTTGAGCAATATTATGAAGTGATCCTCTAAAAGCATATTATACTGTCTTATTTGTATTTCGATTGAGGCAAAGTTTTTAATACCAAAATGACAACTTAGCACCAAGCTAAGCTGTAATTTTTGTATAAAGGACTGCATTTCTATAACAGTTAGGTTCATAATTCAATAACTGGCTTGGTGGTTACAACCTGACCAAAAGAAAAACACAACAACAAAGGATTGTCTCTTAATGCCTTTTTTTAATAGTTTTATTCAAGCAATAAGGGACATATTTGAAGATTGATTTATTTGATAAGTACTTGTTTTTTTTTTATTGCAATATGGGCCAGCTCTTGACCTCGATCTTGCCTGGTGGAAAGCAATGGATGAGGTCTATAATGGAACAAGCAAGCCCTGAAGATTAAAAGATTGATACTCTCAGTGAAACAAAAGATTTAAATTCTCTCAATTCAGATCAAGATGTCTGGACATCAAACATATTTAGACTGATTCAAACTTATTGTAGTCACTGGAGTCATATTAGTTTACTATAAAATTCCCATAAACAATTCCAAGTATCAATGACTAATTTGTCTGTGTAAACAATAGTGAGTATAAAAATAAGGAAAAGGAATAGAATATATACTTACAGCTTAAATATGTTGTTGTCATTGATTTTAAAAGTACCTAATACAAACACTGAGTTGGCACAAACTGTATTAAGAAGATAAATCAATAAAATATTGGATAAACACTACAAGATTGAAATATTGATTTTTATGAAGCAAAAGATTAACTTTTGACAGTAAGAAAGCTGTGATGACACATTAGGCCTTACACAATAACACCTTCGCCAGGAATATCCAGCTGTTTTGCATGTATTACATAGAACACTTTTTCCAACAATTTCAGTTATAACAGCAAAAAAATGAAAAAAAAAATCTATGTCAAGAGGATAAAAATCAAGTATAACTGCATTTTTAAACAAAACTCACTCAACAGTAGCTGCTTGTTCAACTAGAACGCCTTATTTACATACAAAAATATCCCCTATGACCAATGTACCCACTTTCTACATCACGAAAAAAAAACTAATAAAATAGCGGGAATTTAGTGAACGTCAGTCGATTACATGCAATGATCACCAGAAAAAGTAAAAGTGACTATGCACATGACAAAGGAATCGAGATTTTGCAACCTAAACAAGGGCAGACGAAAACATGTTTTTTTTTCAATACCCTACCACACACACTTGGCGCATACCTTCACAGTTTCACAGACACACTTCATGGCACTGTATTTAACACTAAATAATCATAAAGTAAACGATTTAAATAAAATAAATTGTTCAATTACGACTGATTTCTTTGCTTGACAATACACAGGTATACACATCTGTACCTGACAATTGACTGACAGGTATTTTTAATAACCTACGGAATACGTTTCATCATAAAACCAATAGCAGTGATACTACACTGTCTATGTACAGTATTTGATCGTATTATACTTACGTAGCAATCGTTTTCACGCTGTCATCGACCACATTTCACTCGAAATTATCGCGACACGATGCAACGTAACTTTGTACACTTTTGGGATCACAAATTGATTTACAAAATTCAATACAGGAAATAATAGGCCCTGATTAAATTAACCATTTCTTTTACGCACTAAATGAAAAGAAACAACAAGGAGGAAGAGAGAACAAAACCGTACATATTTTATTTTTAACCTGAAACAGCAGATGGCGCTTGGGTCTTCGTCATAGGGATGCGTTCAGCTGCGTTCAAATTATATGTTTCAGATTTTTAATCGCTTCATTTTTCTTTCATTTCAACAAAATATTGTTTTAATATAATGGTAAAGTTACCATTATTGTAGAGGTTATAGTAACCCTTCAGGCTGATTATTGTTCAAGTGGACTGTATTAATTGAAAGACTTTGCTTAGTTCACGTAGCTTTATTTTCTAGTTGTTAACATACATAACAAGTTGAGAGTTTTAATCGACTGACGCCCGCGCACTACGAGCGTCCTCTATTTATATCCATTCGCGCTAAGCGCTCGGGCCGGCGGCACCCCGTCCCGCGCGCCATACCCCCCGCCAATTTGGCCCACTGTGATCGTGTATCGACGGAGCGGACTCCCGACAGGTTTCGACTCGTCGGAACCTGCTCATGCGTGCGGCTCCGTCGATATTTTAGTTCGGCGTCCGCAACAGTTCTCCCCCCGGCGCAGCCTGCGTAGCCTCTTCCTTCTTCATCAGGACGACGAGCTTGCTCACCGGGCGTCGGAAGATGCCGGTTCTGGTTCGCACCTCTACGACTCGAATGCTGCCGTCTGCTCCAGGATGCGTTCGCTCGACGACTCCCATCGGCCAGGTGTTCCGGGGCAGCGTGTGGTCGACTACTAGGACCACGTCTCCAGCCTGCAGGGGCCGGACGTCGTTCTCGGGCTCGTCCACCAACGTCGGCAGGTACTCTCGTGGCCGGTGTCTTGGGCGTTCCCCTCAGTCTCTTGCAGAAGGCGCATTTCCTTTCAATCGTGCGCACGGTGGGTCGTAGGTGAATGACCCAGTAGCGCTGCCGTAGGTCGTTCGTTACACGCTCCCTGTTGGCGTGCCCCGCAGCGCACTGTTCCCGTTGCACGATGAGCTTGGCCAGTGGGTGTCGGCCATCTATGATGATGGGCCGCTTCGTCTCGGTGGGCGCTGAGGAAGCCTCGATCCGTCCTCGCACCTTCAGGAGTCCATCCTCTAATATAGGATCTAGTCGATACAGCCTGCTCGACTTTGTTAAGGGGTGAGCAGACTTGATCCTTTTTAGTTCTTCGTTAAAGCTGTCTTCTTGCGCGTGCCGGATTAGTTCCCTCTCGGCGCGCTGGATGTGTCGATGCTCCATGCTGGTCGCCTTACGTCGGCAGATGTCAGTGAAGGCAAGCGCTCGTGCAGTAGCCCTTACCAGGATTTCATATTTCGAGAAGCGGGCAGGGTCGGGTAGCCAGCTGTCTCGTCCTGGTTCTTCCCTGGTGTGCAGGACCTCGTTGTCTTCTTCTTCTCGCGTTGACATCTTGGACCATCGTTCCGTTGTGCTCAGTGGAGTGTGGCTGAGCCTCGTTGCGTCGTCCGCCACGTTATGTTCCGATGGCACCCATCGCCATTCTTCTTTGTTAGTGAGTTCAGCGATCTCACCCAGTCTGTGTGCGACGAACGGTGTGTAGCGTCGCATGTCGTTGTGGATCCAATGGATCACGGTGGATGAGTCGGTCCAGTAGGTTGTCCGACCAATCTTCAAGCGGTCCCTTCTTATCGTGTCGGCGAGTCTTGCCCCGATGACAGCTGCTTGTAATTCGAGCCGAGGTATGGTCTGCGCCTGTCTTGGCGCTACCTTGGCTTTGGCCGCCACCAATACTACGGCGACACTCCCGTCGCTGCCTGTGATCCTCCAGTAGGCCACGGTCGCATAGGCCTGTTCGCTGGCGTCACAAAGCACGTGGAGGTCGATGTGGTCGTATTTCTTCGTCGTGTAGCAGCGTGGCAGTCGGAGTTTGGTTATCTCGTTCAGGTGTGCCAACCACGATGCGAAGAGCTCGTTCTCTTGTGCTGGTATCTCTTCGTCCCACGTCGTCTGGAGGCGCCATAAGCTCTGTAAGATGATCTTAGAGCGGATGGTGTAGTGGCTTAGCAGTCCAAGTGGGTCATAGATTGACATCACGGCGCTTAGGGCTTCGCGCTTGGTCGGCGCTCGAGCCCGATCTCGTACCTCCGCTGGCACTCGGTTCATGGATGTATTGAACCCAAGTTCATCTCGTTCGGCATTCCAGAACAGGCCGAGTATCTTGCTTTCCGGCTGTTCTCCCCCCAGTTGTGTGGGTGCAGTGGCGTACAGTTCAGGAGGTATGTCGCGCAGCACTGACTGATCGCTAGCGTTCCATCCCCGCAGCGTGAAGCCGGCGTTGGCGTGCACCGTTCTCGTTTCTTCCACCGCTCTCCAGGCTTCCATCGGGTCGTCATAGCTCGCCACTAGGTCGTCCATGTAGTGGCTTTCTTTTATAGCCGCTAGCGCTCGCGGGAACTCCTGCCCATGCATGTCCGCGTTGTGATTACGGACATAATGAGCCATGTACGGGGAGCTCGCGGCGCCGAAGATCATGCTCTTCATCTTGAATTTGAGTGGAGGCGTGTCTCGTTCAACGCCTCGCCACAGGAATTGCTGAGCTGGTTGATCTTCTGGTCTGATCTTTATACGTAGGAACATTTCTTGTATGTCCGCTGTTACTGCCACCCCCTTTTCCCTGAATCGGAACAGGATTCCTGGCAGCGACAGTAGCAGGTCCGGTCCCTCCAGAAGTTCATCATTGAGGCATATTCCGTGGCTTCTCGCGGCTGCGTCAAATACCAGCCTACACTTGCCGGGTTGGGTTCTGCACGGCAAAGTGTGGCAGGTACCAGCACACCGGGCTCGTACGTTCCGAGCCGTCGCACGGTGTGGCGTATCCTTTCTGCAGCAGGTTCTGTATCTGGTTGGAGTACTCTCTGGCGAATTCAGGGTCGGCGTCCATTTTCTTCTCGATGGTCGTGAGGCGACGGAGTGCTTGGCTGTAGCTAGGTGGCATGGCGGTGTCATCTCTTCGCCACGGCAGCCCCACCTCGTACCCTGTGTCGGTCTTCTTGGTGGTTGCGTCGACGATCTTCATGGCTCGCTGATCTGCTTCTCGTACTCGCGGCTTTCCCTCTATGCAGAGAGCTTCTATTTTGAAATGAGCCTCGACAAAGTGGTGGAGCTGTTGGTTGCTCACGTTCGATTCTCGGTCGGGCTCGTATACGTGCAGCACCCTGCCTTTCTGTAGAAGGGCGCTGCGTGGTGCGGTTCCATGCACCACCCATCCCAGCTTTGTCCTCGATGCGGCCGGCTCGTTCGGAGCGCCGGTCCTGAGCTCCCTGGAAACGATGCACTCCCAGTGGTCAGTTCCCACTAAGAGCCCGGGGCGTGCTCGTTCGTAGCACACCTCGTCCCTGGGAAGGTACCTCAGGTGCTCGTGCTGAAGAAGGGTTTCGGGTATGGCCTGCTGGTGCAGCTGCAGGTTTTTGATGGTCCTTGCTCTGACCTTGTACTTCTCAGTTTCATGTATCCCTCTGACATCAATAGTGATGAGCTGGCTCTTCGTCTCTTGTTGGCTCATGTTGACGCCGTTTAGGTGTAGCGGTTGTGATGGCCCCTCTGCCCCGATGCTGGAAGCTAACTCCTTGTCTACTAGGGTTATCGTAGCTCCTTCGTCTAGGAGCGCGTAGGTCTGCACCTCCCCTTTTGGTCCGGACACGATGATGGGACACATCTTCAATAATACTGATCGTTGTCCCATAGCTGGTTGCGGCGTGACGGATAGGACTGCTTCTTGCTTCGGTGTCTCTGCTGGCTTGGCCGCCTCTGTTTGCGGTGGTGTTTGGTGTAGGGTCGCGTGATGTGGTCGGCGACATTGATCCACACCGCAGGGCCTTGCTTTGCATCCGATGCGTCGGTGTCGTCGTTGGGCGCACTTGAAGCATATTTTCTTTTCTTTGAGAAACTCCCATCGTTGCTCGATCGTGAATGCCTTGTATTTAGGGCATTGGGGTAGAGTGTGTGCTTGTTCGCACCCAGGGCACGGCATCTTCTCTTCTTCCGCTGCGGCGACGGTGTTGTAGACAGTCGCTTTCTTCTTTTGGGTCACTGCGGGTCGTGTTTCTTTCTTCTGGCTCGCGGCGGTGCACGTAGATGGGGCATAAGTGTAACGTAGTGCCCTGTCCGCCTCCCTCATTAAGAATCGGGAGATCACGACGATTTCTGGATCGGTCGTCCCTTCGTTTTCGTATGCGTAGTCGCACCAGCGCGAGCGGAGATGGGGACTGAGTTTGTCCAACACCTCCCTCGTCAGCAGGGGATTGAAGAGGTAACCCCTTCGGTCGATGGTCTTCAACACGCAGACGATGTTCTGTAGTTTCACAGCGAAGCTATTGAGGTCGGCTGCTGATGCTCCAGGTCTTGGGAGTTTCTTCAAGTCATCGAGCGCCCGATCAATAATAATTTCAGGACGCCCGAAGCATTGTTCTAAGGTCTTCATTATGATGTTCGAGTCTGTGGCCGTATGTAGTAGTGCGGCCACAGCATCCCGGGCATCTCCCGTTAGGCAGCTCCTCAGTCTGTGAATGTTCTCTGCTTCTGGAATCTGGTACATCTGTGTTGAGTCTCGAACGGCTGCTTTGAAGGGCAGCCATTCGCTAGCAGCTCCAGTGAATGTTGGCAGGTCTGTATATCGCGGACGGGGTCTGGCCATCTTCTCAAGCGTGGTGGCCAATTGCTCGATGCTGTTCCTCGTTCTGGTAGGAGTGGGCGATCGTAGCCTAGGTACCTCGAACCTCAGTTGTCTTGGCTCCTCCCTGGTACTCTTGGCTGCCTCCTCCCCCCGTGAGTCGAGTGGGTTTGTTCGTAGCCACTCGTCGACCTTGGTATGAGGTTCTTCATTTATTGGCTCGTCGTTGATGGCAGACACCTCTGCAGCTAATCTCTTCTTGACCAGGTCCATTTCCATGTCCAGCTGCTTTCTTTGTAGAGCTGCCAGTCTCTCTGCTGCGTTCAGTTCTGCTAGTCGCAGTCGCGTTGTGACACTTGTGGTTGATCGGTGCGACCGTAGCGACCTTGCAGGTGACCTGGCTTGTTGTTGCGCGGTCATCGTAGTTCTGACCCCGGAGGGTCCAGCAGTGCTTGTCTCCGCCAGCCTTAAGAAGGGTGAGGACGGCGGATCTAAGGACACTCGCTGAAGTCGCTCCCTCTCTATTCTTCCTTCCTCTTGGCGGCGTGCGGCTTCCTGGCTGCGCCTCTGTTCTTCCAATTCAGCCAAGTCTGACTGGCTCCTTGTGACGACCATGGTCGGTACTTACACGGTTGGTACAGACGATGTCAGACTCAGGTAGGCAGGCGCCGTCACTCGTTGATTCTGCCTGGATAGCAGGCACAGGCACTGTAGGTTCTGCTTGTATAGCAGACACAGTTACGCACTATATTGTTCTGTCTATAACCGTAAGCTGAGTAGCAGACACAGGCACGCACTTTTATGTTCCGTTTACAGTTGTAAACACAGGTACGCACTATATTGTTCCATCTACAGTTGTAAACATAGGTAGGTACGCACTATATTGTTCCGTCTACAGTTGTAAACACAAGTACGCACTATATTTATTTAGCTAGTTACACGGATCGGCACACGTTCAGGCTCGACGTTTTCCCGCGTAAAATAGTTCGTTCGCACGCAATGTTTCTTCAGCCTAGTAGATAGACGGGGACCGGCACACGTTCAGGCTCGGCGTTTTCCCGACTAAATAGTTCGTTCACACGCACTTTTTATTCAACCTAGATTGACGGGGACCGGCACACGTTCAGGCTCGGCGTTTTCCCGCGTAAAATAGTTCGGACACGCACTTTTCTTTAGCCTAGATAGACGGGGACCGGCACACGTTCAGGCTCGGCGTTTTCCCGCGTAAAATAGTTCGGACATGCACTTTTCTTTAGCCTAGATAGACGGGGACCGGCACACGTTCAGGCTCGGCGTTTTCCCGCCTAAATAGTTAGCACACGCACTTTTTCACTAGGCATAGGCACTCGCGAGGTTCTGGACGGCGACACTACTTCAATTCTGGCCGTCGTTATTCCAGATCCTCGTAGTGGACAGTCGACTCTCTCGTTCATTCGCAGGTTGCAGGTGTTTTCTTCATCCGCCCGCACTTATACGTACCAGAATTATCGTGGCACGTATTCTTCATTCGGAGCGCGGAGGACCGGAAACTATGCTGGACTTCGTTATCCGGCTCGTATGGACCAAGGACTGTACTGGACTTGGTTATCCGGCTCGTAGGACCAGAAACTTTAGTGGTTATAGTAACCCTTCAGGCTGATTATTGTTCAAGTGGACTGTATTAATTGAAAGACTTTGCTTAGTTCACGTAGCTTTATTTTCTAGTTGTTAACATACATAACAAGTTGAGAGTTTTAATCGACTGACGCCCGCGCACTACGAGCGTCCTCTATTTATATCCATTCGCGCTAAGCGCTCGGGCCGGCGGCACCCCGTCCCGCGCGCCATACCCCCCGCCAATTTGGCCCACTGTGATCGTGTATCGACGGAGCGGACTCCCGACAGGTTTCGACTCGTCGGAACCTGCTCATGCGTGCGGCTCCGTCGATATTTTAGTTCGGCGTCCGCAACAATTATATTACAATACAATACTATTATAGTTACAATACTTCGTTGGTCAGACGTATATGACCAAGAATATTTAAATTCAGCTTTTGATATATTTCATGATACGTTTTGTTTATTTTACAACCTTTGCTTTCCGATCAACAAAGTAAGAATTAATTCAAACTGTAAGTCACCAAGATGGATAACAACAGGAATCAGAAAGTCAAGTAAACAAAAACGAAAACTGAGGTATCGTCAATACATGTCCAAATCTGAAGACGATACATCAAATTATACAAAATACAGTAGGTACTATCTTCAAAAAATGCGTTAGCCGATCAAAACACCTCAACTCTAAAATAATGTCATCGACAAAAAATAAAGGCAAAGCTGCATGGCAGATTATCAAAAACAAAACTGATGACGTAAACACAATAAAAAATATTGATACCATTAAAATCGAAAATGTTCATATAAACAAACCTAAAGAAATTGCTGAAACTTTCAACGATTTTTTTATAAATATTGCCAAAGGAATCCATAACAAAAATAATACTTCATCAGACAAAAAACATTTTGATTTACCGAACATGACGCAAACCATGTTTTTATATCCATGTGATGAAGATGAAGTAAAAAATACCATCATGTCCCTCAACAACTCAAAATCGGTTGGATTTGATGGTATAACAACTCGCATTCTCAAATCCTGTGCCACCATTATATCACCAATCATTGAACATTTGATAAATCTCTCATTCTTGCAAGGTATTTTTCCAGATAAACTAAAACAATCCATTGTTAAACCATTATTTAAAAAAGGTGACATAAAAGAGTTATCTAATTACCGCCCTATAACACTTATATCAAACTTATCAAAAATCTTTGAGAAAATCATGCATCATAGACTCACAAATTATTTAGAAAAATTTCAGATCATAAAAGAGGAACAAAACGGCTTTCAAAGGGGAAAATAAACTACTTTAGTAGCATTTAAACTGATAAAAAATGTAATTGATAATCTAGATAAACGCATTCCAGTATCTGTCATCTTCTTTGACATGAGCAAAGCTTTCGACTTTGTTAGCCACGACTTACTAATACAAAAATGCAATTTATACAGAATTCGAGGAATAGTTATTGATTGGATTATTAATTATTTATTTAACCGGCAACAAAAAGTAGAAATAAGCACAATAAATCAAAATAACGAGTCCACATCTTATAGTTCTGAATATAGCCTAACTAAATCAGGAGTACCCCAAGGAAGCATACTTGGCCCATTACTTTTTCTCATTTACATCAACGATTTACCTACTGCTTTACAACAACAATGCATACTTTTTGCTGACGACATATCGGTAATTGTAACAAATGATAGTAAATCAGAAACAAATCACGAAAAACTCCTTAATGAAACAGTAAACCAAGTTTTAACATGGCTCGAAAACAATTATCTCTGTGCAAATTTAAATAAAACTTTAAAAACTATAATTCTAAATAAAAATCATCTATAGTTAATTATCAAGGACAACAAATTAATGAAGTTAGTGAATACAAATTTCTTGGACTTATTCTAGACCAGCATTGTAATTGGAAATTACATATAGAGTATGTATGCAAGAAACTAAATCAATTTGTATTTGCTCATAAACGTTTATGACGTACCGCGAGTGAAGCTATTGCACTTACTGCTTATCATGGGTATGTTTCCTCTTTACTCAGATATAGTCTGCTACTCTGGGGGAACTCGACGAATATTAATGATGCCTTCATAGTACAGAAAAAATGCCTAAGAGAAATCTGCGGTATCAGTCCTTTAACATCTTGCAGACCTAACTATAAAAAATTTAAACTTCTAACCTTAGCAGGTCTTCTTATAATGCAAGCTGGTGCATTTGTAAAAACGCATGTACAGAGGCCAGCACATCAAGCTACCCCAATCTGTCAGATTTTCCCAATTGAATATGAACCTTATTCCTTTGTGCTAAAGTTGAAAATCTATCAAAGAAATTTGACAGATTGGGGTAGCTTGATGTGCTGGCCTCTGTACTATATTTATGAACCGATGACGGAAAATGAAGGTGGCTGGACCAGCAGAAGGTGGAAAACCAGATGTTGTGTTATAACTTGGGAAAGGCCTATGCCTAGTTGTGGACTACGATAGCGATAGCCGGAGTTACAATATTATGAAAAAAAAAATGCTAGATCCTATGAGCAAGATCTGACTGACTGCTCCAAATATAGGAGAAATTATTATTATTTAATTATTATTCCTCCATTAGTTTTTTATAATCACGTCCAACAAATCATTGAATCTAAATCAAACTTCGTCTGTCAATTACGACTGTCGGTACGCTTACGAGCTAATCGCTAATCGTCGAAGCAATTTCATAGGTACTAGCTCAGTTGCCAAAAGAGAAAGAAAAAAAAAATTGGTACTAATCTATGATCCTAGGATAGTAATAGAACCACGAATGTGATGTCCTAAATTTTAAAGACTTCTAAAAACTGTCTGAAGACACAGAATAAAACATTAACTTTTGTGTTTTATTTGAAGTACAGAGGCCAGCACATCAAGCTACCCCAATCTGTCAGATTTTCCCAATTGAATATGAACCTTATTCCTTTGTGCTAAAGTTGAAAATCTATCACAGAAATTTGACAGATTGGGGTAGGTTGACCTGCTGGCGTCTGTACATAAGCGGAAAGTCTAAAAAAGTAGTAGGTGTTTATGGGATTTTAACAGTAAAACAGGTAGAGGAAAGTCAAAATCAGAGGATGGCAGCATAGCAACACTGCTTGAGTAGATAAAGTTCTATAAAAACTTATGTCAATCAATCAATCATTGAATGAATTGAATCATTCAACACAATAGGGATGGCGATTCTTTCCGAAAAAGATTGATTTTTAAATCGATGCGAATCGTGACCTAATGAATCGATCTACAAAAAAATCGAAACCAAATTTTGATCTTTTTTTCAGATTGATATCTGAAAAAAAGATCTTTTTTTCAAGTTTTTGTTTATAATGCAGTATAAATCTATTTTATTAAAAACAAGACACATATTACAATGTAACGATCTCTTTACAGTAAAATCAGGTAATTCGATGATAAAAAATATTTTCATTACCATATCAAAACATCAGATCAGGTATAATACAAGACATTTTTTTTTCAACAAACACTACTTAAAAATCAGTATTTATTTCGCTTTACGACAGACAGATTCTACAACAAAAAACAAATGAATTTTAATGAATGATTACCCAACAACAGAATATGTCATTCACAGATACAAAAAGTCAAAGATTACAAACAAACGTAACTTTTTTTATTAAAGAGAGGCGAAGGAATCCAAACATATAGCCATCTCGCGAGTTTTAGAATAATTATCCCTCTAACCGGCAGCACTCATATAATACGGGTACATTCAATTAATTGTAAATACTTTTTGGTTTATACGTCTACCAAAAAATAAAATAAAATCGAATGTCGATTTCAAGGGTAAATCGATTCACTGAATCGATTCAGTACTACATATCGATTTAAAAATCGATTTTTTTTGGCTCCAAAAATCGATTTTTCGATTAATCGATCTCAAATCGCCATCCCCACAGAACACTATTAGCTTAGCCATCCATCCCTACAACACAATAAATAAATGACAGTCTGTGTGTGTACGAAATAGTAATTTATTTTAAATTTAATTTTTACTTGTACAAAACACGACAATTAGTGTACTTGTTAACCTTAGTGGAGGCTGCACAAAGAGAAAGAACACAGTTTCAGTCATGTGTTATGTTATAGTTACTGGCCGAAGTTTAGCATGGCTTTTGCTAAGTTTGGTAGCTTTTATGTTAATTTTAACTGGTATCATGACTCCTAAATGGCTTATGGGTCAGCCTGTGGTGCTCAACGAGAATAATATCACCAGTTTTTATGTTCCAAGCGTCGGTATTTACAACAGGTAAGTTGAGAATTGTTTGTCTAAGATCAAGTACCTGCCTAAATATATTGCATTCCGAAGCATTTACTTTAGTATTATCGTGTGCGCGTTGTGGAAATACGATCAAAAATTTACTTGAAAATATAGTTTCAATTCTAAACTTATTCTGTGATTGTTTAATAATATTTATTTCACTCTAAAATTAGGTATACTTTTTAGGGTTGATTTTTCTATCAACAGATAATTCTTACTCGTGGAATAAAATTGTCTGACAGATTATTTAAGGAAGAACTGCCAAAAAATCAAAATTATACCTTGGATAAAATTATTTAGCATTGGAAAAATCAGCCCTTAGTAGTTTAAATATACTTAAAACTTCAGAGTCACTTAAAAATAAATTAGCAAGTCTATTCCTCATCGAAGGAAGTACTTTATCTTCATATTACATGCCCCTACTGTTCTCTTGTTTTCATACTTATCAACCCAGTAAATACTTTAAAAGTTATTTTTATACTCACATTAATGTTATTTCATTTCAGATGTATCCGCATGAGAAATGATAACAACAACTGTGCATCATTCTCATTCTATGGGCTTGCTACTGATGCTGAAGTGTATCCAACTCCTTGGAAAGCGGCCATGTTCTTTTTATCTCTGTGTAAGTATGAAGTATTTAATTTCTCGCAGTACCTTGACCATAGACTCCAAATTGGGAAATGACCAATATTGGATTCTGTATATTTTTGATAATTGAACTTTTGAAAGTACCTAGTAAGTAAATAGTTTGTGGGTATTAATTGAGTGTTTGTTTCAAAGTCAACTATTTTAATTAGGTTTTTGCTCAAGGGGGACAAATGTTTCTTTCCGACCGGGGGATTTATCAAACAGTGAAAGCCTTATAAAAAAATCCTTTGGCACCTATTTTCAGTAAATTGAATAATGGGCTCCCATTTTGAGGATAACTACTGTGCGGATATTACAGATTGTAAAACTATGTTTATCTCTAATTTAGAGTGTTAGACTCAGTTTGGTCAAAGCCTAGGAGGTTGCAACTGCACATTGCCCCCCTCTGTATCCGTGCCTGGTTATGGCAAGTACGAAGTAGGTACAGCAATCTTCAATTTGTCAGACACCCAACCAATCTGCTTCACTCACAGATATAGATACATCTAGATAACACAAGAGCAACTACTTCGCGTGCCCAGCTTACGTACAAAAATATTAAGCCGCCACTTTCGCGCCCAGCCTTGAGTACTGCTGGCTGGGTGAGCGTCAGCGCTGGCGCTAAGCCCCGGGGTGGGGCGAGACGTATGCCGCACGCGTCTTTGAATCGATTTGATTTTCCGATCACTAAATAGTGCTTGTAATGCCATAGTAGGTAGTCAAAAAATGGCATGCTTGGTTTTCATACAGATCTTGATACTTCCGTTATCTAGGTCTATCTACCTATATCTGTGGTTTTTTTTTTTTTGTGGATGGGAAATCATCCAATGACCCCTCCCGCTCTGGGTGGACCAGAAGGGAGTGTCAGACTCTTACTGACTAAAACCCACCCGTGTTCCTTCCTTAGCCCTTTGTGTTCCGCGGTAGCGGTAACCCTTTCGGACAATCCCGCTGCACCTATATCTGTGATTGTACTGTTTTTTATCAACTACAGAATCGAACATTATCATTATCTTTATAGAAGCAAAATCTAATTATTTTATTTCACATAAGCTTCCAAGGGCACTGAAACGCCAGAAGCTAGGTTCCAATTTGTTGTTTCCTATGGAGAAGAACTGCCAAGAAACTCCACGGTTACTCTTTTAAAAATAATTGGCTTTCACAATGTTTTCAAATTACAGTAGGTATGGGAGGACAGCGTAGGCCTGTCAACAAGTACCAGGTACTTGATAAAATAAAAAATGTTCTACAGATCTAAAGTCTACAGGGCCTACAACGTAATGCAGCGCAACAGTTTATCCAAAAGTAACTTTGTTATCAGTAGTTCCTAATTATATGTCCACAACTGTATGTGTTTGATTGGAATCTTCAACTTATCTTTTTTTTTCAAACATTTCCAGGTTTCTAATTTTCAAACATTGATTTTCCTTCTAGTCATTGTATTATTTACCAGCTGCCTATGTATGCCACATTTATTTTATGCATCAACACTGTCTTATTTGGCATGATATCCGTGCAAATTAAGTCCTTGCAATTACATATTCTTAAGGATGTCCATTCATTAATTCTCAAAGGATGTGGCTAATGTTACATACTTAATTAAACATCTTATTACACAGTTTAGTTATACATAGCTTACACTAAAGTAAGTATTGAAGAACAATAATAAAGCATAAAATCACAGGGGCAGTTGTTGCATTTAACATACGCCGCGCAGGTCAAATAATAACGATTACGTACTCGTTATTATTTGACTCACGGCACGGCCATGATTTTGTAATTGTGATTTGAAACAAAGCTTTTTTTGGTTTGACGATACTTAGTGCCATTTTTGACGTATTCACGTGCGTCAAGTAGACGTGAAACAACCGAGTTATTCCGGTCGTATGGCAGCGGGATTGTCCGAGGCAGCGGGATTGTCCGTAAGGGTTACCGCTGCCCCGGAACATAAAGGGCTAAGGAAGGAACACGGGTGGGTTTTAGTCAGTAAGAGTCTGACACTCCCTTCTGCTCCACCCAGAGCGGGAGGGGTCATTTGATGATTACCCATCCTCAAAAAAAAAAATTCCGGTCGTATCCCCTGAACGCCCAACTGGATCCCTGCTAGATCTTCCCACCCTCAATGAATAAATGTCAAATGTAAATTTTTACAGTCATTATAGGTAGTTAACCCTTTGACCGCCACGGTCGTGTATAGCCGACAAATGAAAACGTGCCCAACGTATACAAAGTGTTAATGAAATAACCCAAAACCTCGGACACCCCAACCGATTTTTATATTACTAAATTGATATGACATATAATTATTTATTTTCAAAAATTATAGTAAAAGATATTTGTAAATGTTGTTGTCTTACAGATTCGTAGCTCTATCGCCGCCGGCGCGCTTCCCGGCCTTGGCGCCAGCTCTAGCACCCCCTCTCCTCACCCTCGCCCGCGCTGTTTGTTTTCATTGCGTTGGACAGTAGCGTACAGAGTCGTTAAAATATATTAGACACGGCATGACAAATAATTATTTTAAAAAAAAAAAAAAAAATAACCCATATTAAAAATTATTGTATTCGATTTTGCTGCCAATTCTAAACAAACTAGTTTCAGGTTTTGGGTAGTTTCATTAACACATTGTATATATATACTATACAAGTGAAGCGTGGGTGTATTATAATTCATAAAACCTTTCTTCTTTGTGGCGCTGGCCCAAAACTTCGCCACTTCTACGGCGTCGTCGGAGGCAGTGCAGAGGTCACTTTGACTTTGCTACTTCTATAGCGTCGTCGGACGCGGCGCAGAGGTTACTTTGACTTTGACACTTCTACGGCGTCGTCAGATGCACCGCAGAGGTCACTTTGACTTTGCCACTTCTACGGCGTCTTCGGACGCGGCGCAAAGGTTACTTTGACTTTGCCACTTCTACGGCGTCGTCAGACGCAGCCTAGAGGTCACTTTGACTTCGCCACTTCTACGGCGTCGTCAGATGCAGCGCAGAGGTCACTTCGATTTCGCCACTTCTACGGCGTCGTTGGACGCGGTGCAGAGGTTACTTTGACTTCGCCACTTCTATGGCGTCGTCGGTCGCAGCGCAGATGTCACTTTGATTTCGCCAATCTATGGCGTCGTCGGACGCAGCGCAGAGGTCACTTTGACTTTGCCACTCTTTGACGTCGTCGGACGCAGCACAGAGTGTAATTTGACTTTGCCACTTCTACGGCGTCATCAGACGCAGCGCAGAGGTCACTTTGATTTCACCACTTCTACGGCGTCGTCGGAGGCAGCGCAGAGGTTACTTTGACTTCGCCACTTCTACGGCGTCGTCGGAGGCAGCGCAGAGGTTATTTGACTTCGCCACTTCTACGGCGTCGTTGGACGCGGCGAAGAGGTTACTTTGACTTCGCCACTACTACGGCGTCGTCGGACGCAGCGCAGAGGTTACTTTGACTTCGCCAGTTCTACGGCGTCGTCGGACGCAGCGCCGAGGTTACTTGCTTGACTTTGCCACTTCTACGGCGTCGTCAGACGCAGTGCAGAGGTCACTTTGACTTCGCCACTTCTATGGCGTTGTCGGATGCAGCGCAGAAGTCACTTTGATTTCGCCACTTCTATGGCGTCGTCAGATGCAGCGCAGAGGTCACTTTGACTTCGCCACTTCTATGGCGTCGTCGGACGCAGTGCAGAGGTCACTTTGACTAAAACATTTTCGTATGTTAGATATAATATTTCGTTTTTGTCTTTAGGTGCAGCCATACAATTCGCGACTGTACTAGCAGGTGTTATGGCGTGCTGCATACAATCTGTGTTCAAGAAGAGCGTCATCTCTCTGGCGGGAGCTACACAAGCTTTGGGAGGTATGTAGTTTTATGTATAATTTCTTTATCAGTTGATGTAAATTAAAGTATTTGGCAATTATCTCTCCCCAAGTTGAGTTACCTTTAAAGATGTGTGATAGCTGTTCAATCAATGTTTCAAAAGAGTTATTATATGTATATGTTATTATATATAATAACATATACGTGACCTGTGAAAATACCGGAAAAGGTCATTTATTCAAATTAGGCGGAGAATCAGCACTTTTCGAACGTCAAATTCCCAAAAACGCCCGTCCTTCATCACTACTCTCCTTTTAGTATCTTTAAAATATCAAAGATTTCTGTGCCTTTAATTTGTCCACCTGGAGTTTTAAGCAACTATCTATGAATACACTTCATTTTACAGCAGTCCAGAAATAAACCACATCTTTATTACACCCACATAAAGGAGTTATCCTAATCAAAATCAAAATCAAAATCGTTTATTTGCATAAAATGTGGTAGGTACAAGAGATGATAATATGTAAAATTGTAGTGCAAAGACACATTCCGCCATGTAATGATGGCATGCAAATATTTAATACATGAAGTAGGTAAGTATGTATTACAACATACAGTATTAAACTAATAAGGAAGTTAAATTATTAAAGGAACATAACTAATTTAAAAAATATTACAATCTAATCTGACCAAATTGATTTAACAGAAGTATCATAAACATGATTAAAATCATGTAGGAGTAACGTGTATGTATAATGTATTAGTATTAGTCTTTTGAATGAACACAGGAGCAAGCAGTGCATGTTGGCGGAAGAAATAGTTATAAATCAAATCAAAAGTCATTTATTCAAACCAGGCGGGGATTCAGGACGTTTTAAACGTCACAATTACGTCAGTCCCAAGGCACGCCCACCCTTCACCACTTTCTAGTAAGCTGGAAAAATAAGTGGCGCAACAAACTTCCCAGCAGCACAGCCGTCTATTAAATTTGAAAAAGTTGATGCTATACAAAATTATGCAAAGTAATTAACATTACGAAACACTAAACATTGAATTAAATTATTGGCCATATGACAGCTAGCACGCGCCAATAACACTTTGCCCCACATAGGTATCGAACCCAAGAACTCAAGTTTAGCAGTAGCGCTTGCGAACATTAGACCAGCCGGGAAGTATAGTTAAATATCATAGGTATCACATTCCAGGTCTATTTGGCGTGTTGGGGCTGCTCCTATACCCGTGGGGTTGGGGTGCCTCCCGCGTCAAGCGACTGTGTGGCGAAAACTCTGAGCCCTACATACCTGGGGATTGCTCTGTCGGTAAGTTGCTTTAATCAACAATATTTTAGAAAGAAAGAAAGAAAGAAAAATAGGTTTATTTGTCACAGAAACACGTGCAAACAAAAAGATGATTAATTCTAATGACATCATATATACCGAAACAAAAAAATATATATATATCTTTATACATGAGCACAAAGCAGAGATAGTCGACGGCTGCACGTCATGACTGTGACAAGAAGGCTTCCACTCAGCATGATGCTGTGCTATAAGGGACCCACAGCACAGCGCTGATTTTCAGTGGTTACCCAAAAAGGTTTACTTTAAGAAAAGACCACAAGGTATATGCAAGGGCAGCGGGATTGTCCGAAAGGGTTACCGCTGCCCCGGAACATAAAGGGCTAAGGAACACGGGTGGGTTTTAGTCAGTAAGAGTCTGACACTCTGATGATTTCATATGCAAGGCAGATATGAGAGGACACGCCGGGAGGGGTCGCTCTAGAAGGACTTCTAGTGACTTTATTGGTGATGTTCTTTAAAAAGGCCTGCAGGGTAATTGCGTAACACACTATCAGTAGAAATGGGTTTCATTTTGACAGTTCAACAACATTCATTGCGTTATTTACGTTGTTGAGCAGACACATTTTCGAACATATGGAGCAATGGATTTGTAATAAGCTTCAAAATGATTCAAATTGAGAGTAATAGTGTGTTACGCAATTAGGGTGCTGGTGCGTATTACTCGCAACCGGCGTGCGTGCCAGATGTTATCATCATCTGCCTAGCCTTTTCCCAAATATATCGGGGTCGGCTTCCAGTCTATCCGGATGCAGTTGAAACCAGTATTTTACACGCAGCGACTGCTTATCTGACCTCCACAACCCATAATCTGCCCAGACTTTTCCCAACTATGTTGGGGTCGGCTTCCAGTATAACCAGATGCAGCTGAATACCAGTATTTTACATGGAGCGACTGCCTATCTACAGTATCCACAACCTAATTACTGGGTAATACGGTTTTCCACATAATTCAGTATAAATTAAAATTTAATGAAATGTGTTTATTAATAAAAAAAACCTATCCATATTACCGTTTTGTACTTTAATATTGTCCCGGTTAATTCCTCTAAGGCTTACTCATCCAACCTCACTAATGTTTTTCCTTGCATTTTCCTTAAGAGTCAATTAAAATTGCAATGACTTAAAAACAATTTAAAAGCAGTTATAATAAACAGTGTTTACGTTCAAAGACGTTGCATGGACATACAGACGCCGCACATCAAGCTACTACAATCTGTCAAATTTCTTTAATAGATTTTCAACTTTATCGCTGAAGCATAAGGTTCAAGATCGATTGGGAAAATTTGACAGTTTCGGGTAGCTTGATGTGCTTGCAGATGCACCCTCTTTGAACAGACGTTCAAACAGGGTGCATCTGTATAAGTGAGTCACCATTTGTCATCTACATTTAGGTATATCTGTAATTTATATGGTGTACTTAAAGTATTCTATTATATTCTTTACTACATCCACAAGTCCTATGCAATATGTGGCGAGCCCATAGCCGTTTTGCACAAATCCAGACTCCAGACTGCTTTTGACAAGTGTTATTGGGTCATTCAGTAAGCTGAAGGACCCAATAACACTTCGCTCAATCTGAGAAACAACCCAGCACCCAAATTGTGTAACTTACTATCACAACCAATCCTTTATGATTCATAAATTCATAATCCATTGCTTCATAATAATATGTTTGAAAAATACGTCCGCTCGAGAACGTAAATAGAATATTTATTAATTAAGGAAAAACAAACACTAGCATGATTACGTTCTCCACACATTACTCTAAATTATGTACAGTCAACAAAAGAGATAAGTATGCAAAATCGTCGGATATAGGCCCCGATTCTGTTGTTCACAAACTAAACTAAATTTAAGTTCAGTGCATTTTTTTTCTTTATTTATTTATATATACTTTATTGTACACCACAAAAATACAACATGTAAAAGATACAACAAACACTACAAAATATACAATGGGCGGGCCTTATCACTTTCTGCGATCTCTTCCAGGCAACCTTTTCTTTCTATTTAATTATAAATTTATCAACTATCCCATAGAAAACTTCATACCTACTCGACCTAAACGGCTGAATTTTTATTTGCGATTACGATGTTGGTCCCATGGAGAAAGTTGTTCAGTTTGATGGTCTGTACCACATCCTTAAATTTGGCTGGTCATTGAAAAATAACCCTGTATTTATGGAAATAAAAGAGATTGTGATCGTGGGTTGTGTGACTTTAGGCTGCAGGATCCAATGCTCAGCATTTGCACATGAGACTACTGGATCAGCAACTCAACTAGGTAGTCAAATTAATATATTTCTTATTGCACTTTTTTAGGCTGGGCTCTCTTCGTGACCGCTACAGGTATAGCACAAATCTTCCTCGCGAGCGCACTCTCTAAGACTGCTGACAAAGCTGCTAACTCAGATAAGGTACAGTTCCAGATGGATGAAGGTAAACAGCTCATTTGTTTAGCTTAGGAAACCTATTGTAATTCTGTAAAATTACGTACAGACGCCGCCAGCACATCAAGCTACTACAATCTGTCAAATTTCTGTAATAGATTTTTAACTTTATCGCTAAAGTATAAGGTTCAAAGTTGATTGGGAAAATTTGTCAGTTTCGTAACTTTATGTGCTGGCGTCTGTACAAATGCAGAAATAGTTATTTATGTTGAATACTACCCAATGATATTCTATGGACGGTCAAGAAGTGGAAATGTTGAGCAATTTTTAATTAGACAAATTCCTTTGGCACATAGCGGGTGCGTGTCATCTTTCCGAACTGAAATTTTTAGGGTTCCGTAACCAAAGAGGGTTAACGGAACCCTAATACTAAGCTTCTGCTATCCGTCTGTCAGTGGGCTGTAGACAGTTGAAATTTTCAGTGTTTTTTATCGCCACTATAACAACGGCCAGCCCTGTGACAGACAGACGGACGGATGGAAAGCGGGGCCTTATAGGGCTCGCCAAATAGGGCACAAAAAAACTAATACATCAATAATTATCAAATAACGCGTTTAATGTAACAAAGTCCCAAATTGATCAACGTTTGCACTTTAATTTACGCGTTGTTGAAATCGTTGGATGCCAAACTAAGTGTCAAGAGAGTTTTACAATTTACGTAAACTTGAATAAGTAAAAAACAACCATTTACAGTCTCAAAATACCACCTTGTCCACGTCACATCCTTTTGAGGCTGACTCTAAAGTCGACCTCGTAATGGCTATCGTTTTTGTGCTCACCAGTTGGCGCCACTGGCGAGTAAGGTTCTATTAGTACTTTTATATTTTGATATGTTTTGGAATACGTTGTAAGTACCCATAACTTCATACAATGTTTAATTAATTTTAAAACTTCAAAATAATAACTGTGGCCTGGTGCTAAAAGGGCCATTTTACTGCCAAAATTTTGTTTGAATATAATAACTTGAGAAAAATAACATTATTGTCGTTAATAATGTAATTTTTTTAATATTGTCCTTACACTTAGGCTTTATCTTACTCAAATTGGCAAGCATGAAGCAGGTAAATAGTATCCTTTCAAGTGCTACCAAATTAGATTCTCAGTTACTAATTAAAATCGTAAGCCATGGTTAATCAGTAATAGCGCAATGTTTATAACAATGAATAATTATCCCCTTACTAATAAACGTTGTATAGCGACTGTATAGTTACACAATGCTTTGTCTTCTTCTTTCGAAAGTCAAATTACTGACGACTGAAAGAGACAAATCGGTGTGTAACTATTCATTTGATATAATACGTTTATTAGTCAGGGGTTAGTAAAAATACGCGATAAAAACTCCCGCATACAGTGAATGTTCAGACCTTACTCTACACTAGCGCCTCTAGCGGTGAATGCAAGCGCGATAGCCCTCATTGCTTTTTCCACTTTTGACAAGAGTTCCCAGTAAATTGAAACTAATTAGACTAAGGTTGAAACTATCTGTGACATAGACAATTAGACTTTATCGTTTTATGACGTACAAGTAAACATTTAACTTTAGGGTGGTAAAGCAATTACGAGGTCGTCTATACAGTCAACAAAACTGAGAAATAAAGTTTTAGCTGTGCAGGTAATGTTCATTGTTATTGTGTATAGTAAAATAAACCTTTTAAAACATAATGCCCTCTTTATATCACCTTGTCCACGTCACATCTTTTTGAGGCAGACTCTAAAGTCGACTTCGTAATTGCTTTCCACATTTCACAAAAGTTCCCAGTAAATTGTAACTAATTAGATTATGGTTAAAACTATCTAACTGTGACATAGACAAATAGGCTTTGTCGTTAATATGACGTGCAAGTGGCTTTTAAGGTGGTAAAGCACTTACGAGGTCGACTGTACAGTCAACAAAACTGAGAAATGAACTTTGTGGTACGCAGGCAATATGCATACAGAGCGGCCGGCGAGAGAATGCGTTCTTGACACGTATCAGTTTCATACAAACGAATACGTGTTTTGCGAATTTGTTCTTTATTTGCTAGTAGAACGCATTCTCTGGACGGCCGGGCTGTAGTTATTGTGCATAATAATGTCATAACTTTTAAAACATGAGGCCCTCGTTCTTTAGTTGACTGTACACTTATTATAATTTAATAAGTAATAGATAAATAGCTAACACAAAAATATACCTACTACTATATAATTTTTTATTGCTTTTTGGCAGTTTTCGCTTATTTGCGCGTATATTAAGCTTTTTAATATGATGTGAAAATTACAATAGTTGTAAATTGTTTTTTGAATATGACTGATCACATTGACTGAATCTCATATTGCGTCCATATTAAAACCAAAATAAAATAAGTATTCAATATGGTTAAGCTATACAGGATGAAATTGAATAGGTGCGATAAATTAGAATATAAAGACGTGTTATAAATTTAGAGCCTGTCATTAAGGTAAGGGATGCACATTATGTGCGTAGGAGAGCGATTGGCAACGTCGTCGCGCGCTTTTTTTTCGTAGGAACGGTCAAAATTAGGTAAATACCGTTAGTTCAACGCGTTGCAATATGAAGCAACATGTTGTGAACTCTGCAATGAAAAAATACTGGAACGAAGATAATTCATGTCTACTTGAGGGCAATAACTTAGTTTGCACTATCTAAGACGATAATTCCACAATTTTTTTCAAGATTTTTTTAAAGTGAAATGACAATTTATAATGATTATGTAACAGTTACTGCACTTCCTATTTCGATTTGTCGCAAGTCTTCAATTTCATCCTGTATAAGACATTATTTTTATAAGCACACAGGCTTTTGCTAATTCCGGTTTCACATTCGTTTTTGGAAAAAGGATTCAATAAGGAAAATAATAATTAAAAAAAATAATAAATGGCGCCCACATTTTTAAACATTGCAGATTTGAAAACAGGGCCCATTAAATCAACTATCATACCTTAACTAAACTCCATTTGCAATAAGATTAGACATTTAAATAAACCTTTTTTACAGTCCGTCTCGATGACCAAGATCACGGACAATACCCAGAAAGCCGCTAAACTTAAGTAGGACTGGGCCGAATATGTCTGCCGCATGTTAGGTGATGAATGGGCTAAGAGAACTACCTTTTGGCCGTTTTCACATTTGATGATAACGATATCGACACGATATCGTGGGACTGGTAGTTTCATACAATTGAATCGCTTGTTTTCAAAACAGCACTTGTCCAAAATTCCAAAAAACAATTTTTAACGGCTACCCTCTTTTTTCAGTACTGTTCAACTTTCTTTGAAACAATACTACACTAGTCCTATACAATCCCATACAATTCTCAATTGACAATAATCATGAGTCATCCTGAAAAATATTTTGCTATCTTGTTTTTTGCTCCTCCTGTAAAAACACAGTTTTGGATAATTGCTGTTTCGAAAACAAGCGATTCAATTAATACTAAACGATTTCACACTGTGTCGCTGTAGTCAACGATATCGTCGCCGACATTGATTGTCGTGCCGATATCGGCGGACGACACAATGCAAGGTGAAGAAGATCGCGGTGGAGTGCTATAGGCAGGCGCCGCTGGACGGATAGATGCCACTTGCCCACCGCCGCACCGCATCGCCCGCTCTACTCTGTTTATATTTCGTTGCAACAAGACAAATTATTTAACACTGGCTGCGCCCCGTGGTTTAACCCGCATAAATGTTGATCTCGTAGGAATATCGGGATAAAAAGTAGCTTATATGTTAATTCAGGGTGTCGGCTACCTCCATACAAAATTTTATCAAAATTGGTCCAGCCGCTTGAGCGTGAAGAAGTAACAAAAATATAAACACACACTCACAAACTTTCGCCTTTATAATATTAGTGTGATAGTGATGTCTAAGTTTCAATATGACCTCGTCACCTTGATTATCGTCTCGATATCGTCCGAGCTGACGTTATGATAAAAACGTGTCGCTCAGTATCTTTATCATCGCAGTGTGAAAACGGCCATTGGGTCCCACGCTCCCACTAAACGCACGATGCCACCGCGGCATTCAATTATAGTACCAAATAATAAAATAACAGCTGATCCTTTTTCCAATAACTCCATAAAATGTCACATCATAATTTATTATGCTAGGATAATCAAATTAGTTTTAGTCTTAAATGGAAACCACAGACTGAAAATTATAATTCCAATTTCATAAAAAAAAAACAAACATTTTACAAATATGAAACAGTCGTAAAAACGAATGCATTTCAAATAATATTACTGACAAGACTTCTTGGATAAACCGTGAATTTAATAAATAGTAAGATGTTAATGACAATACAGTGGTGGCGGAAACGTCGACGCGCAAACCATGTAACCATGAATTCAACACATGATTCTAGACGAGAGCGTAGAAATCTTTCGTCGGTTATCAAGCATAAAAAATAGCTGTTCAATAGGAAATTGCAATACCTACCCGGCAGTGGCGAAGGTACCATACAGCTCAATTCCCGCCGGCTTCCCTTCGAAATTTCAGAACACAACCACTCAATCAATCAATTCATCATTGAAATATATTGAAACGTTTTACTGACTTTTTTTTGCTCCGGCTTACCTCTGTCATAAATTCACCCTTCGCCACTGCTACCCGGTCAAAACGTAGGGACCAGCAATTTTTTTTTAATAACTGACTAAAAATTTCTACCCTTACGCAGAGGGGTTCAGAATCATATACTAAATAAATCCATGATTACATGTTGGGGATCGATGTCCTGCCACCCTTTATTTTAATTTATTTCCTGTATATGAAAGCCTGATCAACTTCCCGAGCTGTAAATCTACTGTCACTAAACACAAAAGTTTTGGCTTGAGATTTGACAGCGGATTACTGACCGAACCCAATTACCTATCTATTATTTTATTTATTTATTTCAAAAATGAGGTACTATACTGAGATAGGTATATAATAAATTTACAATTTAGGGAAAAATCATAAGGAGAGTTACAACAGAATTGAATCTGGCTTCCTAGCTAGGTTACATGATAACCTATATTAAGGTAAAACTATCACCAGTATCAGTCACCAGTTTTGGCGTAGAAAAACCTATCTATCTCTGGTTTTAACGTCCCAATAATCTAAATCAGTAGCGATCTGCATGATTATAATTCAGTATAATTATAATCATGCAGATCGCTACTGATTAGCCAGTATAATTATTATAACTGTCAGTATACAGTTATAATAATTATACTGGCTACCATCAGTAGCTATAGCAATCAATAGGTTCTTGGGTTTGGCCATTAACAACAGGCTTACCGACAACGGTCGTAGGTGTGTTTTATATTTAATCGCATCAAATAGTGATACAGTACTTTTATCTCACGAAGCAACGCGCGGTTTACTTGTGGTAACCAAGTGTGTAAACACGCTGTGAATTTGTGCGTGAAACCCAGTAGCGTCAGCACATAACGCACACACTTCCAACTTTGACCATGTCTCGGACGGTGCCGAGAGCGCCTGCGCTTACATACATTTACAGCGTGTTTCTACACTTGGTTACCACACGTAAAGCGCGCGTCGCTTTGTAAGATAATACAGGCTCAAACAACTTTGTTGGATTATTTTAATTTCTGCTTTAAAAACAGCTATTCAAGTGTTTTATCGTCTTCTTAACGTTTTTTTAGAATAGAAGACGCCATTAGTTTTTACGTCGAAAAGTAAAATAGTTCAGAAAAATATTTGATTCAGAAGGTAAATAAGTTTAATTTTAAGAATGATATATAAAAAAGTATATTTTCCTATTACTATAGGCTGTCTTCGTAACGTTAGTCACAAATAAAATCAAAGAAATGTTTAGTGAATACTCATTATTGTATGCTGTAGTATTTATGTTAGTTACAATATATAGGGCGAAGACACCAATTTTTGGTACTTTTTATATTATTTTACAAAAAATATAGGTCATCATCATCTGCCTAGCCTTTTTCTCAACTATTTTGGGATCGGCTTCCAGTCTAACCAAATGCAGCTGAATACCAGTGTTTTACATGGAGCGACTGCCTATCTGACCTCCACAACCCAGTTACTGGGTAATATGATATCCCTTGGTAAGACTGGTTGTCAGACTTTCGGGCTTCTGACTACCCGTAACGACTGTCAAAGATTCACGAATGACAGCCGAGACCAACGGCTTAACGTGCTTTCCGAGGCAAGATGGTCACCCATCCTCAGACCAACCGCGGCCAGCGTAGCTTAACCTGATCGATCGACCTGTGCGGCTGTAATTATTTAGCCACGGGTCCCTCAAAAAATATAGGTATACAACATATATTTTTTGTAAAATAATATAGTAAGTAAATGACTTTTTGAGAGGTGTATTTTTTTATCCCAGTAATGTTAAGAGAACTGGAATGTTACTGATTTTAAAGCTGAAGAAAGGTATCCTTAATATCACTTCCACAAAAAGCATAATAAATTGTCCAGTAATATCTACCTACTGTCCAAAAATTGGTTGTTTTCTACCGGAATAAGTTATTTATGTGAAAAATATCGTATTAACATAATATTTTAGTATCACAATTATTTTTATTGAATCATTGTATTATTTTTTCTTATTTTTAGGTGCCATAATAATTTTCTGTGGCTTTAATTTTAAAATTATTGATTTGACGTGAAGAATTTTTTTTAGAATTATTTAAGTTACTTTTATATAATTGCAAGAAGAAAAAAACATTGGCGGTTAAAAAAAAGTTGTATGTTATACAAAAAATATATACGGTGACTGATAATTAGTGACCGATACTTAAACACGTGCTTGTACTCATGATAACAAACAACTTTTACTATGGGACCAAACCTGAAATTGTGAAAAAAAATCTGCTGTTCAGTCATTTATGTTCGCCTAACTGGACAAAATGTAGGTACTGAACAGCAGATTTTTTTTTTTACCAGTCACCGTATATAATTGCAAGAAGAAAAAAACACTGGCGGTGTAAAAGTTGTATGTTATACAAAAAATATAATACACCATCCACCATTATGATAGCATAATCAGCCTTTAACTTGCCCTCTGCTGGGACACAGTTCTCCTCTCTGTGAGAGGCAGTGGGCCGTAATCCACCACGCGGACCCAGTGCGGGTTGGTGGAGTTCATAAGTCTTTGAATTTTTGGTTCTATACTCCATTCACAATAAGATTAGACATTTAAACAAACCTGTTTTACAGCTTGTTCAACCGATTTTGACTTCTATTCCGTAGCCATATGGATGGCATTAAAAGCAAAAAAAGTGCTTACAATAACAACTGTTTACTGCTTTTAATGCCATCCTTATGCCTACGGAATAGAAGTCAAAATCGATTGAACAGACGGTAAAAAAGGTTTATTTAAAAAAAAAAAAATAAGTTGCCCTACACTAGGAATTACTCCTGTATCGTGGGTGCGTTTACAAACATTTAAACTCACATACACAAACAGCCAGACCCGGAACAACTACTTGTAGGTCATACAAATATTTGTTCCGTGCGGGAATCGAACCCGCGGCACGCAGCGCAGCAGACAATCCCTTATCCACTGCGCCAACCGTGCCGTCATGTCTAATCTTATTGTAAATGGAGAATAGGACATGTTGGCTTCCTCCACCATTATAAACGCTGCAATTATATTTAAGTAAAGAATCTCAATAATGTCTAAATTAGTGCAAAAAGAATTGACAGTATTATTTTTAAAGACTATTCCATGTTTTTGGACTTTCCTGTGTAATTGGTTGTATTTAGATGAAAAAATTGCTAAGCTTTCAGTAAACGCACACTACTATAGAAGATCATTTATTTTTACATTTAAATGAAAATGTATTATGAACAAAATATACATTTAACTTAGAGCATTAAACCAACCGGAGACGCAACGAGCACTAATATCTATGCGAATAAGTCTGTCACTTTCAGCGGGGGGACGAGGCAACGCACACAAATAGTGATAACACACTAATGCATTTTCGATCGCGTTGTTACTCACGCACACGAAAAAATTATCGAACACAACCATAAACTATACGCACACATGTACTAACTCACACAGAGACGCCCTGTCAGGATACGGCATGACGTCATTTTTGTGTAAGCGATGAAAGTGTTTGACACTATCGATATTTTGTTGTCGACGAGTTCAGCCAATAGTTGTGATAAAAAAAACTTTTTAACAAAAAAAAAACAACCGACTTCAAAAAAAAAACACTACAAAGTGTAAAATAACTTTAATTTTAATTTCGGAAGTCGGTGTCTTTGGTTTTGTATTTACGTTTTTGCCACCGACTTCCAAAATTAAAATTAAAGTTATTTTACACTTTGTAGTGTTTTTTTTTTGAAGTCGTTTGTTTTTTTTTTTGTTAAAAAGTTTTTATTTTTTACTTTTTATAGTCAGAGTGCATCTCATGACAATTCCAATAAGCCCAAACACGGCTAGAATACATCGTTTTATTACGAAGTTCCGGTACCTACCTTCCAGCTTCATCATCAGATCGGTTTGATGGTACCATTTTCATCAGAACCATTTATTCAAATTTGCTTCGTCATAGTCGCTTAACTATCTTAATCGAGATATCTTATCGCCACCCGTGAAATACTTATTATCATTGAAGAGTTCCTGTGGCTATCTGTGGTCTCCTTCATCAGTTCCACTTCACCAAATTATACTTTTTGAATGCAAATGCTTGACATTTTGATGAAAATACCAAAATTGCTATATGTATGCCTATAATATTTGAGGAGTTCCCTCAATTCCTCATGAATCCCATCATCAGAATTGGATTTTGACAAAAATGGGACCAATCTGGAAGCATATCCTTTCAAATAAAAAAAAAAATTTCAAATCGGTTCATAAATGACGGCGTACTGAGGTAACAAACATAAAAAAAAAAAAAAATACAACCGAATTGATAACCTCCTCCTTTTTGAAGTCGGTTAAAAAGGCTCTTCTTTATTTAATTGTTTTTTCATATTTACTTATCAAATTGATCTTCAATGCAGATCAATTCTTTTTAAATAGGTAACATAGGATTTAGATTTTAAAGTTAGTCTATAAGGATTCATTGCCACGGTACAAGAACTGCCGGTTGATTCTGTAAAAATCTCACCATGAAAACTTAGGTGAAGTGAGTTTGTTTTATCTAGGAATTGACACTATTGACAGCTCACTCCACGCTCACTTTACCTGAGTTTTCACGGTAAGATTTTCACAGAATATCATCGCTGCCTCGATGGTCTAGTGTTCGCAAGGATGAATGCTGAACACGACGTTCTGAGTTCAATACCCGGGTCGGGCAGTGTTATTGGTTTTCTTATTAGGAATTTCTCAGTAGCAGCACGGAGTCTCTTGATATTAGAATGTATTCTAGAACATGAAGCCTCAAAATGCTGTGAGCAAATTGTACTAGTACGTTTAGGAGTCCACGAAACATGATTTGCTCAAGTCCAAATCCAAACATCCCGAGTCATTGCATCTTTTGGAAATCTGAAAAATTAATAGAATAACACAGGGACTGAATTACCCAAAAATAAAGGTACCTTTAAATTTGGGTATGACGTCATACCGTTAAATAACGATAACCGAAATATAACGATATCGTTATTTTTTAAAGTAGCCGTATTTTAAGGTACGAAATTCATACCGGTATACTTCAGTAGAAGTAACATAACCTTTTTAATAATATCAGTACCAATACCTTAACCTTTTTAAATAAGGGTTTCTTTGACACACTGCCTCGCCACTCTGTCTGTTTCTGTCGTTAGCGATTGTTAAATCACTCCATGTCCTTCACGCGCTAACTGCCTACCACAAGTACAACAAACATAAGGTCAAATTGCAGCAAGTTGTTGTAGACACCCCCGTGCACCCGCGCCGCGCCGTCACTATGTTTTTCGGTACCGAAATCGTATAACGGTTAAATAAAAATTTATCCTAACCTTTATTTATATGGGTACCGGTATAGCTAAACCTCTATTTTGAATCGGTACCGTTATATTTTTGAGTTATCTTAACCTTTAACCGTAACCGCTTTCAGTCCCTGGAATAACATACTCATAAAGTCGATATCGATATTTGTTTCTATGCAGTCACAGCCCTCATTTTGCTACAGTGTGGCCTGTTTTTAAATATAAAAATTGCGTAGTTTCGTGATAACTTGACCCGTAAATATTTTATAGTAATGAAGAATAACGATATGAGAAAATTGTAAGAGATTTGTGGAACATAAGTTTGATATCATTAATCAATTATTTGATAATAAATAGCAATTTTTTAAAGGCTTTAGTAAAAAAATCTTATAAAGTAACAAAATAAGTTGTAAACTGTAATAAGAATAACAAATGCGAAATAGAAGTTTGAAATAATTGTCAATATTTATAAATTACAACTTTAAAAATTACACTAAATTAGGTCTTGTACAATTTAGTGGCAACATTCATTGACCGACAATATTTTTTGGTTTTTTGCAAATTTATTGCATTTTATGTTATTATTAGGACAAAATAATACTTATACAGGGTGGAATCGAAGTCATGGGCATTATTTTAACCTAAGGCACTACTCACGATACTGATTGCATTAGGGCTATTAATACGCAAATCAAAAATATTATTAATGCAAGTAAGGAAAACCTTAAAAATGTAGTAAGTCAAATTGCACAAGGCTTATTATTGCAAATAAACACTTAAAGTAATTAAAACAAAATACTTTGTTAACGCCAATAATTGTTGAAATATCAAAATCTTAAAGCGCAGTTACAGCGCAAAGCGAAATGTAAACAAACATCACCTGCGCGCGCGCGGGTTTTTCCTTACAAGTAATAATAACAATGGGCTACAAGACATTCCGTCCGGCGGGATTCCCTGAACTCTCTCCGTCCCACTCCCTCACTCGCAAAAATACGAATATCACCCCCGCGCGGGGTATGCTTCCCGCCGCAACACGAAGTCACGAACCCGGAACCAGTGTCATAACGACTGCGCAGGTGCATTGACGCGTAATTGATTTATTGATCCCGTGACGTAATCGCCGTACTCGCCGCTCGCGTCATACGGTGCTTGGATTGCAGTGTATTAAGTGTTAGTTTATTAGTTGTGTGTTGTGTGTGTGTTTGTGTACACGATGCCTCGACCGCGTAATGTGCAGGCTAGGTACACCAACCAACAATACCCACAAATGGTTGTAATTTACGATCGCACAAGAAATTTAGTATGAACTCGTGAAATGTTCCATCGGCGCTACCCGAACGACCCTATTCCTTCACGGGGTCTCATTCCACCAGAACCACTCAGAACCTGTTGGATTTTTCGTCTTTTCACGTGCCAGCACATGCACAAGCTCGTGGAAGAGCACCCGTTTACCCTCTGTCACTTTACCGACAAATAAGGTTTTTTCAAAACAATCCACAAGCTAGGTACGTAAATGTTTTTTTTTTAATGTATGTTAGTTGACGTAGTTTTGACCGTCCTAAGCCGGCAAAGTACGAAGGGAAAATTGGAATTTATTATGAATCAATTCATTGGCAACTTACGAATGTCACGTGAGTCGGGCGGGGTCAAAGAATTCACGCCCAATGACGCGCGTACGGCGTAGTGTACCTACGCATTTGCTATCGAGAAGCGCAACTAATTTGATACTTTGTATGACTTACTACATTTTAAGGTTTTCCATACTTGCATTAATAATATTTTTGATTTGCGTAATAGTAGCCCTAATGCAATTAGTATCATAAGTAGTACCTTAGGTTAAAATAATGCCCATGATATCAAATGCACCCTGTAGATGGAAAGTAAGGTTATCATTTTGTTTACTAGAAGTTTCCGATCTATTTTTACACGAAAAAACACTGCAATTCGGCATTTTTCTCTTGCGTTCGTTCCGCGCTAGTGTGATTTGCTGAATGACGTGGAACGCGCGGCAACTAGTTTTATATGACTGATATGACCGGCGGTCTCGTACCTTTGGCAGCGGGGAACGCCTGACAATGGCGTCTCCGGTTGGTTTAATGCTCTAAGACATTTAATTAGGTATTAGAAGGTGAAAAGGATAATTTGTGTGAAAAGAGTTTTGATATTTTGTAGTTTAAATTATAATGCCTACGTATGGTTGACAATTATTCTTTTCAACTTTAGTGTTATGTTTTAGATTTAAGATTATATTATACTGTTTACAAGAATATAAAAATTATGTGTCTGTATTTTATACAAATTATTGAAATTATATACGATTTTGATTGAATTTAATGTTTCTTTTGATTTCCACTGATAGTCTCCTACCGATCGATTCTGTAAAAATCTCACCGTGATAACTTAGCTGAAGTGAGCGTGATAAGTGAGTTATCAATAGGGGCAATGCGTAACATCAGGTGGAATGACAGCTCACTTCACTTTAGTTTTCACGGTGAGATTTTTTCAGAATAGCACGGCTGGACTCGTGGTCCATTCACATTTATTTTACCTCAGATAGCAGCAACCTAATTGCATAGCCTTTTCCCAACTATATTAGGGTCGGCTTCCAGTCTAACCGGATGCAGCTGAATACCAGTATTTTACACGGAGCGACTGCCTATGTGACCTCCACAACCCAGTTATTGGGTAATACGATACCCCTTGGTAAGACTGGTTGTCAGACTTTCGGGCTTCTGACGACCCATAAAGACTGTCAAAGATCCTCGAATGACAACCGGGACCAACGGCTTAGCGTACTTTCCGAGGCACGGAGGGGACTTGGTATGTAAAGATGGTCATCCATCCACGGACCAACCGCGGCAAGCGTTGCTTAACCAGGTTGATCGACTTGTTCGGCTGTTATTATTTAGCCACAAGCCCCTAATTGTGACGAGAATAAAGATCATAATGATTCTGACATACTGTTAATTGCAGCAACCCAATAGCAACCTTATTAGAATGAGAATAAAGATCACTGTGATTTGGACAGTGGTTTACTACAGTGGTTTTTCGTGTTTATTTTGTTAAATTTAAACCAAAATACTGTTTCTTTACTGCCAAACACTAGATCGTTGGTATTTATAATTATTTTTATCATTTACTCTTAAATAAAAATATTTAATCGTAATAGGTAGGTACCGCAAAATAAAATTGAAAATAATTTGCAATATGTAAATTTTTATAAGTAAATACCAAAATAACTAAATAAATAGCATACAAGCTTACAAATACGACTAAAAATTTGTGCCAAGGTCTCATGTGTCAACATTTCAACAATCTTGTAATTGGCTGTAAAAATATAGTACCTACTTTTGTTTAAATTTAATAAAATTACTAAGAAAAACCACTAGAAATGCGACGTTGCCAACCCGCGCGGGATGAACGCTCTTAATCGTTTGCAGAGCAAGACAAGGTGACGGTAATAGTTGCACTGTAAAATGGTGCAAAATCGCTTGACAATTTCTTAATCACTTACCTACTTTTTATTTTTAACCTAAATTTATATTGTGTTTCACTGCCGGGAAAAAGCCTCCCCTTTTTACCCGACTACGACGATGCAAAAAGGAGGGTTATGATTCCTTCAGTGTAGGTAACTTGAGGTGATCCGGCAGAGAAACAAAGATGTCGATATAGCTCACAGAATAAGCAAGCTGAAGTGACAATGGGCTGGCCATATCGACACCTCCATGCAATAACATCGTAACTCACTTTTTGTGATTTTACAGGAGAGCGATTTTAAAGTTTGAAAAATTATAGCAAACTCAAAACACCCCGTACAATTTTTGAAGCTGGCTCTATTTAATATAGTTTAAGCGGACTATAAATAGGTATGGTTAAGTTGTAAAAGAAAAATTGTTTTCATGGGTTTTCATGACTTACGTGAAAAACAAAACAGTGAAATGACATATAAGTTGCGAGGACAAACATTGTATGTCTGAGTTACAATTTAGTTTTTTTTTAGTTTAATTTATTTTTGTGGTCAGATAATTGTAACTCCAAGGTGTTAAGTTACATATTTTTAGAAACGAAAGGGAATAGAATTTCAATGATAGTACAGAAAAAAATTTTTTTTTTTTACATAACAATGCCGTTGTAACAAAATTTTTGGAAAAAAGTGAGTTACGATGTTATTGCATGGAGGTGTCGATATTAGCCGAAGAATCGATTACCGTTGGGGTATACGTGTCGTGTTCCTTGAGTGGAGACCGCGAATCGATAAACGTAAAGTGGGACGCCCTCAGTAGGATGTGCGGTCGGCCGCACTTGGTGATGGAGCCTGCTAGGTATGGCGAGCTGATGCTAGTCGGGGGTGTGACGAATGTACAAGCATCTCCCGGGCCCCCGACTCATGGTACTAGAAGGAACAGTGGGGTTTTATTCGGTAGGAGTCCGACATAACCCTCCGTTCTTCCCAGACGGAGGGTATCCATGAGGATTTCACCACAAAAAAAAGGCTAGGTGGAGCGACGATGTTCGGGGTCAAGCTAAATGGCGTGCAAATGGAGAGGCCTAGGTATGTCCAGCAGTGGACTTCTGTAGACTGATGATGATGAACTTCTAAAGAGGGTGAAGTCTAACTGTGGGTGGTGATAATTAGTCTTTGACCCCGAAAATAAAACTTGCGTGACCTCGCGTGCCCACAGGTTGGCTCTTCAGAAACATCCTCATACTTAGCTACATTCAAGTACAACGGTAGGCACAAATTTTCTAAGAAATCCATGTAGATCGTGGAGATAATTGCGAACGAAATTACATGATAATTATGCTTACTCATCAAAATAATTTCGTTCTAAGAAAAACTCAGTTTTCCTTATACCAATACCAATGTCAAAAGTATTTCACGCGTAAAGGAATCAGATTTAGTGTAGATTGTAGATGTTAAATAAATCCTACTATCCTATCCTACTAGTCCTACTATCCTACTATCCTATCCTACTTCCTACAGGCGCGGTCGCAGCCCAAGATTTTGGGGGGGGTCACCATAGGTGCCGCGGAATATTTTAAGAGTACATATCCTCGTTAGTGTAGTGGGCGTAAGCGTTACTGCTGAGCATGAGGTCCTGGGTTCGATTCCTAGGTCGGGTAAAGTGTTATTAGGTTTTTCCATCAGAAATTTCTCAGAAACAGCCCGGTGTATGGATTTGTGCCCGGTTGATTGCAGTAGGCTCGCCCCCTATAACATGGGACTTCAACATAACTGGCGAAATGTGGGTGTAAGTACTATATGAAGGTACACACCTGCCTAACCGTCCGGGGATTAAAAGCGTGGTGTTATGTTAATGTTCATGTACATCTCCAGTTCCACATTACTAATGCTGTTCAGGGACGCAGCTTTTACTGAAGAGGGGGGGGGGGGGGGGTTCTTTAATAATGCCGGCAAATTGGTCGTATGTATAAGAACGATAGATTATTATGTTGGGTGGGAAGAGCGAGCGGAGCGAGCTCGAAAATTTTAAGAACCCGCCTCGGTTTGGTTAGGTTTTTGTTTGATATTTTTATGCTGAAATACGAGTTACATTGTCGATTTATGCAGGCAAGTCCAAGCAACTATGAGAATTTAGATTGCAAGAGCGAGCGAAGCGAGCTCGAAATTTTTGTACATTCTCGGATAGGCTCAATTTTCTTTTCATTCTAAAAGGACTAGGAATTGCTTGCTATGCTGACTTAAGAAGAAATACTCAAGAATCAACAGAATGCAGATTGCAAGAGCGAGTGAAGCGAGCCTGAAAATTTTAGCACCCTACCTCAAATAGGTTCCGTTTTCTCTTGACCATTATACAGAAAGAGGACTTAATTTATCGAATTAGGACAAATGCACTCGTTTTACAACAGTTTAGGCTTTGGAATCTGGCTTTACGAACGGGGTGCCCTATTATCCCGAGTTTGCTTCGCTCGCTCTTGCATCCTAGATTCTACAGGATGAAATTGAAAACTTGCGCCAAATCGATTTAGAAGGTCCAATAACTGCTACATAATCATTATAAATTGTCATGTCCCAATCAACATTCTTGAAAAAAATCATGTAATTATCGTCTTAGATAGCGCAAACTAAGTTATTGCCTTCAAGTAGATACGAATAAACGTCGATACTTACGGATTTTTTTTCTAAATTATCAAAACAATTATGAAAATTAAAGTGTCAATTTTAGCGCACGTCCGATAAGCAATCTAGTCATCACAGAAATCACAAGTTCACAACATGAATCAAGTTGGCAACACGTTGAACTAGTAGTACTTACCTAATTTAGACCCTACCTATGAAAAAAAGGACGCGCGACGACGTTGCCAAACCGCTAGCCTATTCGCACGTATCATGTGCATCCCTTCTTTAATGACATGCTCTAAATTTTCTTTATAACACTTTGAATTAGATGTTTTAATTTGGCGAACCTATTCAATTTCATCCAGTAGGTATACCTATTTTACAACAGGCTTTTTGAAGTAAAAACTTTTTACGCGTGTTAAAAAACCCACTGTCATTTCATAGTTTTAAGTTGCTACTTCTGTGGCAGTCCCAATGTCTACCTATGTTCTTAATGTTACCTATACTTGCCCATCGAGGTCTCCGTGGCACAAGTTAAGTTAGTAAGACAAGTCAGACTTTCAGACTCTCGACAGCTTGAATGATTTTGGGGGGGGTCATGACCCCCACAACCCCCCCCCTCGGACCGCGCATGACTTCCTACTATCCTACTTCCTACTAATATTATAAATGCGAAAGTTTGTGAGGATGGATGAATGGATGTTTGTTACTCTTTCACGCAAAAACTACTGAACGTATTTTGATGAAACTGTACAGTAATATAGCTTATACATCAGAATAACACATAGGATACTTTTTATCCCGATATTCCCACGGGATCGAAACTTACGCGGGTGAAACCGCGGGGCGCAGCTAGTCTTACTATCCTATCCTACTAATCCTATCCTATCCTACTAATATTATAAATGCGAAAGTTTGTGAGGATGGATGGATGGATGTTTGTTACTCTTTCACGCAAAAACTACTGAACTGATTTTGATGAAACCTTACAGTAATATAGTTTATACATTAGAATAACACATAGGATACTTTTTATCCCGATATTCCCACGGGATCGAAACTTACGCGGGTGAAACCGCGGGGCGCAGCTAGTCTTACTATCCTATCCTACTAATCCTATCCTATCCTACTAATATTATAAATGCGAAAGTTTGTGAGGATGGATGGATGGATGTTTGTTACTCTTTCACGCAAAAACTACTGAACTGATTTTGATGAAACCTTACAGTAATATAGTTTATACATCAGAATAACACATAGGATACTTTTTATCCCGATATTCCCACGGGATCGAAACATACACGGCTGAAACCGCGGGGCGCAGCTAGTGTTTAATAATCCGGCCAAAAATCCAGTCGATTCCGGGCTACTAAGAAATTCCTGATGCAGAGAACAATCAGAACAAAAAAAAATACGTTATAAATGCGAAAGTTTAAATGTTTGTTACTCAATCATACAGAAACGGCTGAACGGATTTGGATGAAAGGAGATCAGTCATAATGGGCCCAAAATCCAAAATGGCCGGCCAACGAAAAAAAAAAAATTACCCTTGTTGGGGAACCTCTACGACCATTCCTTCAGCTGTTTTCAAAAGTTGGAAAATTAAGTTTTATTATACGGGTTTGTATGAAAGTGCTCTTTGTCGCGAACACTTTCATACAAACCCATAGACTTGATGTGAGAGACAAATTAGTTGCTGAGACAAAAGTTGGTTGTGGGGCTCCTCCCTAAGACTAATTGACATTCCCTTATAACTATAAAGTGTTAAAAAATTAACCCGGCAAACTATAAGAGGTGCTTTAGACCATCGAACTGAACAACATTCACTATGGGACCAACTTTGAAAACACGAAAAAAAAATCAGCTGTTTAATACAAAAGTTCAATACCTACCTACTTGACCAAAACGTAAGAAACAGCAGATTTTTTTCTTGATTTCAGAGTTAGCCCCATAGTGAAAGTTGTTCAGTACGATGGTCTAAAGCACTTCTTAAAGTTTGTTGGGTTAATTTTTTAACACTTCGTATCTATATTTAACGACCTACAAATTCATCAAGTAAGTAAGCAGGCAAATAGGTATATATAGGCACTTGAGGCATGAGGTGTGTAGCCGTTTTACTGAGAACAATACCTACGTGATAGTACCATCAACGAACTACGAGGTAATCATGGCAAGCAATCACGGACTAGATGTATGAAACAAGTTCATATAGAGTTTTTCAATAAGGACGCTCAAACTTTTAATTTAAATAAAGCAAAAGTATAAACGGAACCCTGATAGGATCACCTCGTTCTCCATCTGCTTGTCTGTCTAACTGTTATGACTCTATTTCTGAGGAACACAAGCAAGTATCAAGTTGAAATTAATTTCAAATATGTAGGTGGTCCCTTGGAGCTCTAAAAAATCAAGCTTCTTATTAGAAGCTTGATTTTTAGTTTATTTCAACCGACTTAAATAAGGGAGGTTCTGTATTCGACTCGTATGTCTGTATATCCGCGATTTTCTCAAAAACTAATTTGTTTTTTATAAGTATTCAATGCAATAAAAATATGGCCATTTATGCAACATAACTATTTTGAAACTTTCAAATAAATCAAAACATAGGTACTTATAGGGCCCTTTATGTCGAGTCCCTTTACGTCGAGTCTGAGAATCTATAGGTAGGTAGGTACTTCACTTCCTAACTATGGGAGAACATGTTTTTCAACTACAGTGAATTATAATTACACAATGTTTGTTTTTGGGATAAATTCATCACAACTAGAATTAAGGCGCCCTTCATTGTGCGACACGCACCAGGCCACACCACTTTGGCCGGTTTTATTGAATTTAATTAAAAAGATTGAAAGATTTCTCTCGATATTAATTAAATCAATCACCTATTTAAGTATAAAGTCAGTATTATTTCTTTGATTTATTCATTTGCTTCTACTAAATTAAATTAATACTTATTTAAATACATAAAAAAACATTTAGGCACTAAAATATATTATGTAAGTAAGTACCTATCTATAATTTCGAAACATTAACAAATTAAAAATATTGTCTGTTGGCTACTTTGTAACAATGTGTAATTGCTAATGACTTGTTATTAAGAAACAATATGTAATTGTACAGACGCCACCACATCAAGCTAGCCGAAACTGTCAAATTTTCCCAATGAACTTTGAACGTTATGCTTTAGCGATAAAGTTGAATATCTGTTAAAGAAATTTGTCAGTTTGTAGTAGCTTGTGCTGGCGTCTGTACACTAATTTTTCTTCTTATCCTCAGCATTATATGAAAAATATTTGCGCATCTCAAAGAGATTTAAGAAAGATATTGTCAAGTAAGTAAATACCTAAATATAATGTCTTTGGTGCATCTACTATTTTACTAGTTTATGTACGAGTACCTACCGTTCTTCTTATGTTCGTGTTTCAGGATGGTTTCAGGTATTATGATAACTTTTATTACTCATGATAAGTGAATTCTATTTTTTTTGAGAAATAAATGTCTTAAACATAAAACGATTAATTTAAGTATGTGATAATTGTATATATCTAATGATAGGTAAGTACCTATTAGCCAAATGGCAGTGAAAGTGATTATGTGTTAAAAGCTTTACCTAATTTCAAAGGTTTCATTGGTTTCCTAATTTTTCAGTGGCTCAATATTATACTTTGCACTTACTTATATATTCTTCTCCGCATCCATTTATATTTGAGGCTGTATGTTCGTCCATTCTAACTAGCGATCTTGACCCGTCTTGTACCTAAGTAAGTAGGTAGGTACCTACAGTGTGCTACATACCAAACATTGTTATCTGTAGGTAAATCTTGATCAATATCATTCGTCTGTAAACCTAGCCCGAACACCGTCTTGTCTATGTAGGTACCTACCTAATGGGTTTTTCTATAGTTCGTTTTCATAAAACTCGCAAACTACCTACCTATAGGTAAAACACTATTTTACAAAAAAAAAAAACAACCGATTCCAAGAAAAAAACACTACTTAGAAAGTAAAAAATAACTTTAATTTCGGAAGTCGGTGTTGTTGGTTCTGCATTTTTGTTTTTTGACACCGAATTCCGAAATTAAAGTTATTTTTTACTTTGTAGTGTTTTTTTTGTAAGGCGGTTGTTTTTTTTTACTTTTTATAAGTTTTTAGTTGTTCATTATCCCACACAAATTCATATAACACTAGATACTTGTTATGTAAATATCAGTGACAGGAAGCTATTAAAACATCATCAATATAAATTAAGTGGAAAACAATCCTATTATTGAAGCTAACTCAAAAACTACCCAAGCAAAGTTAATAACATTTTTAGGGGACCACTTCGGAATAAACCCCTTTCGAACGACAAATAATTTTGCAAATCCGATATATGACGGAGTTATGCCCGAACATACATAAAAAAAATATCTAATATATAAAATTCTCGTGTCACAGTGTTAGTTACCATACTCCTGCGAAACGGCTGGGCCGATTTGTATGAAGTTTTGTGTGCATATCGGGTAGGTCTTTTTTTTTTTTGTGGATGGGAAATCATCAAATGACCCCTCCCGCTCTGGGTGGAGCAGAAGGGAGTGTCAGACTCTTACTGACTAAAACCCACCCGTGTTCCTTCTCCCATGGGATAGGTCTGAGAATCGGCTACTATCTATTTTTTTTTTTGCCAAACGACGTTTGCGGGTCAGCTAGTATACCTATATAAACATCCGAATTGAGAACCTCCACCTTTTTTGAAGTCTCTTAAAAATAGGTCCTACCAATTGAACATTTCTCAAGTTTAAATCAAGAATTAGTTACCTATATAATTATGGATACCAAAACTTACGCTATAAATAAGCTAGTAAGAAAAGCTAAACTGTGAAAATATCATGATCTTGGTCATGGTGGAAAGTTAAACCATGCAGTCAAAAACTAGTTTGGGAGTGTCGCTGACTAATGACTGCCCAGCCACCGTTAATATGCATAGAATTCAAGGATGCCCTAGAGTGATCTCTTTGTATCGCAAAATTGCAATTAGCATTACACCCAATTGTCACACTTTCAATCACGATTGTGAAGGATATTTATTACTAATCCATTGCTTCATTCGAAAACTGTCTGGGGCCCAAGTCAGCTTTTTTTATAAATTCGTTATTTCAACACGATCCCATTGTCATTTTGCTAAAAGTTCGTAATCTGCTAAATTCATAATGGTCGATCATTGGTCGGTCAATGGTCTGAGAAAAATTATGCTAGAATTTATTTAATGTATATTTTTACATATTACGTATTAGTGTTTGCAATCTGAAGTAGTAAGAAGTTCGTGAATAGCAGTAAACATTACGTTTATTCAGTTGTCATTATGTACGAGATTACCATTTTATGCCATTTCTTTCAATGGAGTGCAGTCAGTGGTTGACCATTGGAAAGTCATAATGACGCCATTAAATTAGTAGATTACCAAACTTGTCAAAATCAACAATTATGAAATCAATGATAGACCATTCTGACACTATTGTAATAGCAGACTTGAGGCCCAGATCAACAACGTAAATAATGCAATGAAAGTTGTTGAATTGTCAAAATAAATGGTTTTGCCTTTGTGCGTTACTAAATTAGGTATTCTGCTGTTGTTTCAAAGATTAGTTATGATCGGAATGTGAGTTCTAGACAGATTAATCTCGAAATTCTCCACCCCTAGGATAAGGCATTCTTTATGGTTACTAAGTACCATATTATAAATATGAACACTTCAAAACGTATTTTAATTGTCCTTCGAAGCCGTGTCAGCCATTAAAGAAAAACAACGTAAAATCTAGATTTATAATACAATACATAGCAATTAATGTGACCCACATCTAATTTGGATCGAAAGGAAACGCACATCGGTTCGATCAATCAAAATATATCAACATTTTTGTGAGCAATTTACAAATTCTCTTGAATTGTTATCGAGGTGAGGGTCGGGTTCGACATGTAGCGGGTTTTAAAGCGCTAAGCGGGTATTGCAAGCGATTTGATTGCATACATAACATAACATAATCAGCCTATAATGTTCCCACTGCACACAGGACACAGGCCTCCTCTCTATGAGAGGTAGTGGGCCGTAATCCACCACGCGGGCCCAGTGCGGGTTGGTAGATGTCACATGTCTTCGAATTTTTGATTCTAGGACATGCCGGTTTCCTCACAATGTTTTCCTTCACCGTTTTAAGGGCAATGGTGATGAAATGATTTACACAAAGTAAAGCGCCTGACGGGGTTCGAACCTACGACCTACAATTCGTAAGTCGGCCGTTACCACTGGGCCACCACTTCTCTCGTTGATTTTATTGCATGAAACCCCAAATTATAAATTAGCATAAAAGCAGGAGGATAATAATATTAAAGGCGAGCCAGTTAGATATATTTACGTTCGAACGGACGTAAAAATATTGGAGCGGGATTTTATCGCACACTGGATTTTCAACTCTTGGTGTTGAGAAACGCGATCGTGCATGTGTATGTTCTTTACCTACTCGTCACTTGCTAAAATCAGCAAGTCAGAGAGTCGAAGTAGGGCTGGTCTGGCTGTCAAAGACGTACAGCAGGTTCCCTTACGGTAATATGCCACATCAGCTTTAGGCTCGACGACTTTGCACAAACACCGAAACGAGGCGCCATATGAATTAACAACTGCGTCCCCCAAGCGACCAAGCGGCTGTTAAAAACCCAGCTTTGGATAAAACCACTCGTATGGTTTTATCAAGATAAAAGGGCCTAACATCTGTATTTGTGAGAAGTGTACACTGTTTCGATTTCTTACCCATTTTCTATTGAGTTAAGTACAAACGCCAGCACATCAAGCTACTACAATCTCTCAAATGTGTGTCTGTACCTTGTACTTGTTGACAGGCCAACACCTCCTTAACTAATTAGAATAACAGTGTAATTTGGAAACATTGTAAAGGAAAATATTTTTAAAGAGTACCTAACCGTGGATTCTCTTGCCGGCTGTTCTCCGTAGGAAAATACCAATTGGAACCGTGCACCTAGCTTCTGACGTTTCATAACTGTCGCTGTAGGTTTATGTGAAATATATTTATGTGGTTCGTGCCCATCTTTCATCTTTTCCATTTTGAAACTGAGAGCACGCAATAGTTTCTCGTAACAAAACTGACATTTCTTCTAACTTGAATTACCCGCTTACACTCGAACCATCCCCCAACCAACTTAAACCTTACCATTCACAACTACCAAACAGAAACATCCCTCGCCTTATACCCAAATAAATAAGATTCAAATTCGCTTACCACATGTAACCACCGTAAAACCATGAATCAATCACCTCACACGCAGTGATTACAGTAAGACAGACATTCCCTCAGGGTCCGGGGTTCGATCCTGTGCGAGGCATCAATCAAAACTCGTCTATTTTCACATTCGTGATTCACAAATCGTTGTGAGTTTTTTTTTTCGTTTGGAATATGTCGGATTTTGTAGGATACTAGAAGTAGCCTGAGGGTGAGCTTCTAAAGGAAGAGTTTTTTATTGCTTTGTGATTTAATTTGGTGCAATATTTTTGGGTGATGTACAACCTTAAATTGAGTAGTTATCTAAGTATATGTCTTTTTTTATAAGCGTTGTTAGAAGCTCGGAAGCTTCAACTGGTATTGTGTTACCTATATGTACAAACGCCAGCATATCAAGCTACTACAATCTGTCAAAGGAGATGTTTCAAAATGGGCCAGGTCTATGTACAGTATCTCAAAAAAAAAAAGAGAAAAATCCGTAGAATTCGGGAAAAATACAGATAATTCAATTAAATGTGTACTGTTGTGGTAGTGAACTGGTATTTATCAATTAATTTTATCGACTTTCAACATGGCGTCTCATAGATTTAGTTACTCTGTTGTTAAAAAGAGAACTGTCAGTTGTCACAACAGTGTCACTTCTGTCAATTTCGTCTAGCGTCGAAATAAACAAAAACATGTCAAACGTCATTAATCAATCAAAATGACAGCTTACCGCCATGACGGGTTGTTTTTTGTGTTGCAATTTCAAGTGTAATTTCTTCTGTTTACCAGAAAACTAAGCTATTTTAAAGCAATTGGACAGTTGATAACTGTTTTAAATGAATTTCCCTATTTTTAAGTATAGTGTACAAGGACCTGGCCCAGGCTCCATACATTTTGGAACATCTCCTTTCTTTAATAGATTTTCAACTTTATCGCTAAAGGATTAGTTCAAGGTTGACTGGGAAAATTTGACAGTTTCGGGTGGCTTGATGTGTAATTAGGAGGGCCCCGTGACTAAAATAATAACAGCCGCACAGGTTGATCGATCAGGTTAAGCTACGCTTACCGCGTTTGGTCCGTGGATTGGTGACCGTCTTTACATACCAAGACCCCTCCATATCTCGGAAAGCACGTTAAGCCGTTGGTCCCGGCTGTCATTCTTGCATCTTTGACAGTCGTTACGGGTCGTAATCGTAAGAAACCCGAAAATCTGACAACCAGTCTTACCAAGGAGTACCTATCATATTACCCAGTAACTGGGTTGTGGAGGTCAGATAGGCAGTCGCTCCATGTAAAATACTGGTATTCAGCTGCATCTGGTTAGACTGGAAGCCAACCCCAAAATAGTTGAAAAAAGGCTAGGCAGATGATGATGAGTACTTTTTACTGTTAATAAAACGGTAAAAAAATAAAAGGTAACTTAAGGCACCTGCATAGTTCGATTATCCTGCAAAGTCTCATGACTTAATTTGAATATTTTCATTGAATATTGTCCATTTATTGTCCGGTTTAGAGAGGTAACTTTGAGATTTATTTGTATCAAGAAAATTGTATGCAATCGTGTATTCGTAACAGACACCACTTAGCAGTAGTCCTCATCTTTACTGTATATTAATTACAGAGCGAAAACTGCAGTACTAATGAAATTACAGCCATTAATTCTAAGACAATTTTCGCAATCTGAGGTAGTAAAGGCTCTTAAGAGGAAACGCGGGTGGTCTTTTCTCCATGGAAACGCTCTCGTCTGTTTTATTTCTGGTTAATGACCATAAAGCAATGATTTTTTTACAGAATAATAAATATTAACTAAGTAATTGTATGTCCATATGTTTTCCTTTTTGATGATACATAATTTTTTTACCGACTTCACAAAAAGCAGGAGGTACTATGTTCGGATGATTGTATGTTTTTTTTTGTATGTTTGTTCATCGACTACTCCGCCAATTGTCGACGGATTTTCAAAATTATTTTTTTGTTTGAAAGGGTATGCTCCCGAGGTGGTCCCATTGTCACCAAATCGGAATCTGATGAGGGAATCCCATGGAAATCTAGGGAAACCCTCAAATTTTGTAGGCACACCTATAGCGATTTGGGTATTTTTTATAGTAACTCGTGCATTTGCTCTCAGAAAGCACCATTCGGTGAAGTGGAACTGATGATGAAGACCACAGATGGCCATCGGAACTACTCAATAATAAATATTTCACGGTATGCGATTCGATTAGGTACTTTAATGTGGTTGCTAAGCACAATGCGTATCGTGAAGTGGAGCTGATATAGTGACTTCTCAATCAGTTCTCCTGGTTCTTACAATTAACGTCCCTGCATCGGGAAAAGCAATATTTTGTAAAAGCTGATGAGCAGTTGACATTAGGCTATTGTAACTTATATAAGTTACAAACTGGCCCACTAAAAACTTTTTTTATAAGCACTAGAACCATATAAAAATTCTCAAAAATGACGATTTAAGCCGCTGTCAACAGAGGCCTAGTGTACAAATTCGACAACTAATAATGACAAAAGAAAAACATAGGAACACAGTATATATCCTTCTTATTCAGTTTATGAAATATCTTTTAAATTGGTCCAATATCGGAGGAGTAAATAGGTGAGAGCCAAACCTCGAATTATGACTTTTCACGCTTTTTCAAAACTCTCTCCGACCGCATTTCCTATAGGTACCACACTGCAAGGACTATTCAAATTTGTTTCCAATTGATGTTATTTCAAGTTAAACAAATATTAACTTTATTTTAGAAGTAATTACGTTGATTTCAGAGTGACTAACACTATTTAATAAGTTATAAAATTTTTTGAAGTTGTATCGGAAATTAAACTTTATTGTGTGGGCAATAAAGTTATTTTTCCAAATACTCAAATTTGTTTACATGTTTGGCGAATAAATCGCGAACGGTGATTAGGTAACTTCTGCTTAAACCTTTCGAGGATTATAGGCGTAATGTTATGTTAAAGTCCTCCAGAACGTATTTCGGCCACGGCGGCCAATCTCAGCAGAGACTATAGGTATATATATAGCCTTCGGCGCGGGAGATAATAAAAATAGTGCACAAGTATGCGCGCAGACACAGGTTCACTCTCTGTTACCTTCTTTTACCATACCGTACATACATACCATACATACCGGTTAAAATCATTACCCTCCGTAGTCGGGTAGACTACGGAGGGTAATGATTTTAACCGGTATGTATGTTCACTGTTCCCTCAAAACTTCAAAAGTACTTATAATAATTTGATAAATGTGGTATCGTTAGAAGACCCTGACTGTCCGCTGGTTATAGGCTTTGTGACGTCACACTAAATGTAATATGGCGCCCTCTAGAGGACATAAAGTAAATAATTTAAAAATAAATATTTTGGGATGGTGCCTTGTTGGGTATCAAATGAAAGAGCTCAATTAGCACATTTCAAAAATATAAATAATTACTGAAATAAGCCCCAAAATAATTAAATAAAAATAAGTTTTAAAACTAAAACCCGACTACTGAAAAGGATGAAATAAGAAAGTACCTTCCCGTCGCATGCTACCTTAGCTTATAAGTATGTTAGTACAACGGCTTCAGTAAGTAGTTAGCGTTAGTAAGTTATGTTTCGCCAAATAGAGCCACATATTCAAATATTTTCTTTAGAACACCTGAGTACTTAAGCATATCGCAATGCCTACAGTCGGTTCCAAAAATATCTGATACTAGTGTAAACAAACCCTGTTTTGGTCCAACAATTATTTTCTGAATACTATTATTATATAAATTGTAATTGAAAAATCATCGACGGGGCTTGAGGTTATTAAATTAACCTCAATTGTCAAATGAAAACCATCATACGATAATTTCGAAATTGGAATATTCAAAATATCATCTCAAAGTACTCAATTTGTACTTAAATGACACTACAAAATGACATCCACAGGTATGTACGTTTTTTATTCACTTTGTTTACATTTTCATCAGCTACTTTTAGAACAGATCATACACACCTACATAACCCACGTTTCTCAAAACCATTTGCACCTAAAATGAAAGATATTCCTTTCGTTTCCTTTGTTCGACTCATGCGCAAGTGCGTCACGAAAGCGCCGACCAATCAGCGCTGTTCGCGCCCGCGGCCCGTCACGATTCGACGCCTTCCATATTTGAATGCATGTCCTAATGTTCTGTTCGTTTTTTAAATGTGTTTGTGTGTGTTGTTGTTATGGTACCTATTGGTAAATAATAAGTTAAGTACCTATGTATGACAAGTAGGTATGTATAGAATGATTAGTTAGATTGTACCTATTTGATTTCTTTGGAGTCACGATTTTGTGATGTCTACCACATACCTTTTAGAGAGACTAAGAGTCATTCAACGAGCAATGGAAAGAGCTATGCCCGGAGTTTCTTTGCGTGATAAAATCCGGAACGAGGATATTCGACGAAGAACCAGAGTCACTGACATAGCTCTTAAAATTTGCAAGTTGAAGTGGCAATGGGCAGGCCACATCGCTCGTAGAACTGATACCCGATGGAGAAGAAAAGTTCTTGAGTGGCGACCACGAACCGGAAGACGCAGCGTAGGCAGGCCTCCCGCTAGGTGGACCGACGACATCGTGAGAGTCGCGGGCAACCGATGGATGCAAGTGGCGGATTATCGTTCGGCGTGGTGGTCTAAGGGGGAGGCCTTTGTTGTTGTTGCTGATGATGATGATGATGACCACATACCTATTACATTTATTGGTTATAGGTAGACTTAAATCATACCTAATTACCTACCGTTTTACGTCAGATAGATAAATTATTGATTTGGCGCAAACAGAAGAAAGACACAACACATTAGTGCACAATTAAATGATAAAAACTAACGAAATACACCATAATCAGCCTATAATGTACCCACTGCTGGGACGCACCACTGCGCCTCCCCTCTTCGAGAGGGGGTGGGTGGTAATCTGCCACGCGGACCTAGTGCGGGTTGGTATATGTCACATCAGTGGCGAAGGTACCATACAACTCGATTCCCGCCGGCTTCCCTTCGAAAATTCAGAACATAACCACTCTATAGTCAGTTCATCATTGAAATATTATAATGAAACGGTTATTGACATTTTTTTTTTGTTCTTGCTTACGGCTGCCTGTCCATTGACGCGGAGAAAGACTGCGGAGCGGAGAAACGGAGAAATATTAACCAATAGAAAATTACACTGAGATTTTTATGAAATCCTGTTGGTTAATATTTCTCCGTTTCTCCGCTCCGCAGCCTCGCTCCGCGTTAATGGACAGGCAGCCTACCTCTGTCATAAATTCACCCTTTGCCACTGTGTCACATGTCTTCGATTTTTAGTTATAGGATATGCCGGTTTCTTCACGATGGTTTTCCTTATCAGCATAGCTATATATTCACAACTATCCGATAGGTATTGAAAATGACACATTTCGATGCATTTCGATAATCTGATTTGTCTTTCCCCGACAGCAAACAGCTGTAGGAAGAGATAGCGGTCGTCTTTTTGATTTGAACTGACAGTTTTCGGATGTTGGACTTGTGACCAGCGTGTGGACTCCTACGATAACATTGATTGATGTTCGACACAGCCTATCGATCCTGTAAAAATCTCTCCGTGATAACATAGGTGAAGTGAGCATGATGTGAGCTATCAATGGAGGCAATCCCCAACAAGCTTGTAGATAAAAATGGAGGCAACACTCTAAATACCTAAGTGAAACTGACTGTAGGCTAACGCTCTCTTTCTAAATACGCACTTAAGAACGAGACAGTGATATATGTTTTCTTTGTCTTATGTATGTATTCAGAAAGAGAGCGACAGAGGTGTTCAGAGTATTGCCTCCACTTTTATCATTATACTTCTTGGTAATCCTTATCATCAGGTGGAATGACAGTTCACTTCAACTTAGTTTTCACGGTGAGATTTTTACAGAATAGCACTGCAGATAGTGCAATCCACGAAAACTTGCCCCAATCTTTTTCCTAATGCTTACAGCAGAAGTTTTGTAAATACACACTACTTAATTATTATTAGTGGGTCATTAGAGTGTATCGAAAGACCGAAAACACTAATGGAATTAACTAGCGATAAACACTAACGATTCGGAAGAATAGTGGGGCGCGTCTTCATGGATTGCACTATCTATACGGTCTGGAAGCGAGTATCGGGTGGCTGTGAATAGCTATGCAGGCCAGTTTTTTTTATGCAAGTTGAAATTGAAAACATGCGACAAACCGAAATGGGAGGTTGTACTCATAATTTTGAACAACTTTTAATAAGGGACCAAAGCTGCAATTGCGAAAAAAAAAATCAGCTGTTCCCTAGATTTTGAGGAGTTATGCGAACATAAATGTAGGGAACAGCTGATTTTTTTTTGCTATTTCAGGTTTGGTCTCATAGTAAAAGTTGTTCTTAATGATGAGTACAACCTCCCATTTCGGTTTGTCGCATGTTTTCAATTTCTCCTGTATATACACATTATCGACAGGTTGGCCATTTAATTTTGCCAGTTTGTATTAGGTACGCGGGTTCAAGTCCTGACAGGTCAAAGTCGTTATATTTTTGAATTAAAGAACAAAACAATAACGGTTATATAAAACAGCTGTTACTTGCATAGTCTGTGATTAGGTGCGGTACAACAAGTAACAATTAAAATAATTATTTTGTTAATTCGCAACCAACGTTTGAGTAGGTATAAGGACGGCACCCTCCTTGTAATTATAAAAATATGCCGGAAAATATACCTACCCTCGGAATCGGAACAGAAAAGGTAGAAATAATAAAAAAATAGACCAGCGGAGTATGTACCTACTTGCGTTCTCGTAATTTTAAAAACGTTCACAGTCTGATCTCAGTCTCAATCTGTCAAAAATATCTCTAATTTCCATACACGACAAGTTTTTGACATTGATTATAGCTGAGATGAGTTTGTGACTAGATTTTGTACGATTTTAATTGCGGGAATTTATTGGCCTTCTGATCGCAATGTCTCATTTTAACAGTTCAGTCACGTTCATTACGTTATTTATGTCGTTGATCAAACGAATGTATTAAATCTACGAAGCAATGGATTAGGATTAGGTATCTTTCAAAACTGTTTTACGCAATCAGGGTGGAACTGTAGCGGTATCTACAACGACGCCACATGCGAACAACGCGTCATACTGACGTCACAAAATCCTGCATCTCGCAAGCAGAGTTTACCGCGCAACTAGCATACATACAACGGCCCGACATAAATCATTGGGTAGTTGCCCGCCAGACATAACATCCGCCTGGTCGGAGGATCCTCCCTTTTCTATGGAGGTTGAGTGAACTTAACACCCTGTTCCTCATACTTCTATAGAACTATGTTAGGGCGCCTTCAAGTCTAACTGGATGTAGCTAAGCTAAATACCAGTATTTTACATGGATCGACTGCCTATCTGACCTCCACAACCCAGTTACTTACTGGGTAAAAAGATACCCCTTGGTAAGACTGGTTGTTAACCTTCGAGCTTCCAATTAGCCGTAACAGCCACAGATATAGATACACCTAGATGACGCAAGAGCAACTACTTCGCGTGCCAAAAGTCGCACCAACTTCGTTCAAAAATCGTAAGCCGCCACTTTCGCGTTCAGTCCTGTGCACTGCTGGCTGGGTGAGCGTGAGTGAGAAAGAGCGCTTGTGACGTCATAGTAGGTAGTCAAAAAACGGCACGCTTGGTTTTCATACAGATTGTGATGATTGCGTTATCTAGGTCTATGTATATCTGTGGTAATAACTGTCAAATATCTACGATTCTACGAATGATGACAGCCGGGACCAACAGCTTGTGTTCACCGAGGCCGGCAGACTATTGGTAATCGCAGTTTTTAGGGATTAGCAGACTGGAGGATGCTGCAGCTTAACCTTTCTCTCGCGAAGTAATATCTTGATTATACAAGGTTATTTTCAATTGGCTAGCTAAACTTCGCAGAGGCGATGGGTATTGATATTGTAAACATGATTTTTTTTTTTCTTTTTCATGATTTTTTTTGCGGCGAGTGTTTTGGGCACCTTTGCGCCGGGAACGATCAGGGGAGGATTGTTTTGTGACCTTTGACTGTGTATTTATTTAATTTACACTCGTTTTATGTTTATGAATTTATATGTAATATAAAATTTTGTAATATGTAATTATGATCAAATCTATGCATAAATTAATTTTATAACGCAAACCTTAAACTCTTTACATTTTATTCTAGAAGCTTCCCATTCGGCGCGCACCTTTGTTTGAATCTGACAAGATTAAGTGACATCCGTCAACTGAGCTGCGCACCGAAAGGGTACAGAAAATTCACAACTTATATCTTCGCCCCAAACCCTATTGTTTATACATATCTTTGTGTGTGTATGTTAAAATTAAAAAAAATAATAATTTGATGTTTTTTTTTGTGGGGTGTTTTGCCGCAGTTTTTGTACTTAATCACTTGAAACATTCGTTTAAAAAATCAGTTTTTTTTTGTGTAAATACGATAATACTTCAAGAAACAACACTAACGGCGGTCATTGACCTCCCAAAAATATCAATTAATTGTATTTTTTATTTTATCGTGTTTAAATTTCAATAGCCATCGCGTCTCCGGAGTTTAGCTTGTCAATTTCAAATAACCCTGCATGTATCAAAAAAGAGAGACGACCATAAGAATATTAATTTCATAAATAAAAAGAGTTGCATACCAAACATACTGTTTGCCTATCAATTACAAAAAGCTACTCATTAATAAAAACAAAAAAATCTCCGGAATCACGGTAGGTAGTAATTAAATTATATAAATAATTACTATCATAAAACTACTAGGTTTTGCCTGCGGCTTCGTCTAACATCATCATGCTTGTGTTCCCCGATGGGGTAGACAGATGTGTATTAGTATATAGGAACTTATAGCCTATTCAAATTTATATTTCAAATTGATGTTATTTCAAGTTAAACAAATATCAACTTTATAGTAATGGCAATTAAGTTGATTTCAGAGTGACTAGCACTTTTAAAAAGTAGTCAAAATGTTTGAAGTTGTAGCGTAAACTGCACTTTATTGTGTAGTAATTAAAGTTACTTTTCCATAAGCTCATATTTGTTTACATTTTTGGCTAATAAGTCGCGAATGCAGATTACACCCACATTTCATCAGACCTAATTTCGGCTATGACGGCCAATCTCACAGGAGATTGGCTATCTACGCGAGAGATATTATCGCTCATTTGCTACAAGGTCGACATATCTCAAAATTGATTATTCTTAGTTATTAATACAGTTGTGTTGAAAAAATTGCGCTCTGTTTACTGTAAAAACGTCATTTCTCTAAGCTCTATAGTAAGAGAGAGAGGGCAGATATTCACATATAAGCCGTTATAGTATTGTCTCTTTCGTTTTGGTGACTTGGGGCAACAACGACAAAACTAAAGAATCATCAATTTTGAGATATGTCGACCTTGTAGCAAATGAGCGTTATAGTGCACAAGAGTGTGCGCAGACTCAGGTGCACTCACTCTTCCCTTTTTTCGTAGTCCGATGGGACGGCTATCCGACACGATCGGGGAGAGATCAGGCGCTGTTATTATTTAGCCACGAGTCCCTTTTTAGTCAATATTCCTGAAGAGTTCCATTGGTAAGAGAAAGTTGCATAGAATGATAGATTAATATAATTTTCTAAATAAACCCATGTTGATCATTCAACCTAAGAAGCCTCCATATTTAGTGAACGCTCAAAGTAACAATTAAAAACTATTTAAGCCTACCGTAGACTGTAGATGGAATGTTCAGCACTTACTCGTAAGAGGAAATGCGGTCTGGCAAGTACTTTGGTGTTTGTTTCCTATTACATGGGTCTTAAACATAACTGTTGAAATGGGTTTACAATAGGGTACCCCCACAGATATACACACATCAAAAGTGTCTAGGGATCAAGCATTTTTATGCGGATTTCTTGAGATTGAGATGTGGCTTTGTAATAAATTTATGATTTTATAAATTTATATGGATCCTTTTTGGTGCATTTCATAATTTGAATCAGGAACTGTGAATCAAATTCGAGTAAAAGATGAAAATCAGCTGTCAATATTTTCCCTATAAAAACATACAACGCATTGAAGACATTATTAGTCATTGATATATATGTTACACTAGATTAGCAATTACCGCACCAAGGCGTTGCCACTAGGCTGATGGCCACAGCCATCAGCGTAGCTAACGTCAGTTCAGTGCTCTAAGTGACGCCAACCGAAGTCAACTGAGTGACATGCGACAAAAAATATCGCGAAAGAGTGCGATTCAAGATCACAAAAATATAATAAATTAACCGGAATTACTTTCCACACGTAAATTAATTGTCTCTGTGTTTATATCAACGTAAAAACGCAATAAAATGTAGAATTTTGTAAATTAGGATCAGTGTTACCACTAAAAACTTAGTTTTAGTTTCCCACATTAGTGGGAGTTTTTAATTTATGGAATAAGTGATTTTAAATATTTTTTAATAATAAAAACGTAGCAGGGTGCCTAAAGATGCAGCACGCCGTGGAAAATGGATGGAAATAATCCGATTGCTGAGAAAAGAGACTCACTGGATACCTACTAAATCATTCAATTTCATTAATAATAAAGAAAAAATATTCAAAAAGAAAATGTCTTAGTTATTTTCATTATTTATAAACTTCCATTACACATCCAATAAGAAATACATAAATCAAATATTTAAAAAATAATTTAACTTAACCTAAAACGTTTTTTATGGCTTAAAATGTTGGGTAAAATTTCGCATGGGTAGGCAACCCCATCCCGTCATTGCATGTTTATATTGCGGTCTTTGTCTAATCTAAGCGACGGTATTATTCTTACGACGTGTGTAAGTGAGACAGATATATGTTTACTTTTAAATGTTTAGTGGTTTCAAAGCTACGTCGTCGCGTTTATAAAGTGGCTACACTTTTTTGACAAATTTTATTGAGGTTTGCTTCTCTAGTTATATAGCTCAATGTTATTAGTGCTACTGTTTCCCTACTACTGATTAAAACCAACGTTATTATGGAGCGGCGACGTCATTTAAGCAGGGAAGAAATGCTCAGAGCCGTGGGAATGATAGAAGCTGGTTCCCGGCAACGTACTGTGGCTTTAGCTCTGAATACAAGTCAGAGTGTTATCAGTCGACTTTGGACACGTTACCGAAGCACTGGTACCGTGGCTGAGCGCCATGGAGGACGGTATCGCTGCACCACACGGAGACAAGACCGATACATTCAAATCTTAACTCGAAGAGCTCCAACAATAACCGCCATGATGTTAGCCGTGAGGCTTCATCACTCTTCAGGGAACTTAATTAGCGACCAAACAGTCAGAAACCGCTTGCATGAAGTGAACCTTCATTCCCGAAGACCGCTACGGGTACCACCTATAGCAATGCACAATCGTAGGATTCGATATCAATGGGCTCTTGAACACAGAAATTGGGCAGAAGAACAATGGCGTTTCGTGTGCTTTTCTGATGAGTCTCGTTTTGGTATGAGACCGGATACAAGACGTATACGACACTGGAGAACCCCTGGACGCCAACAGCGATTAAAATCCTGCCAGGAAGTCCATCCTTATAGTGGTGGAACCATCATGGTATGGGCGGGTATTTGGATCGGCGGAAGAACTGAGTTGATTTGGATCAGAGGCAACCTCAACGCTCAAATTTATGCTGAGACGATTGTATCAGACGTCATCGTTCCTCTACAAGTGCAAATCGGTCCCTTATTTCAGTTAATGCATGATAATGCACGACCGCACACCGCAAGAGTTGTAAGACAGACTCTCGCCGCAGCTAACATCAATGTCCTGCCCTGGCCTGCTCAGTCGCCAGACTTGAACCCGATTGAGCATGCATGGGATATGCTACAGAGAAGAGCTCTGCCGAATATGGAGGGTATCCAGTCGCAAGAAGACCTTTTTTTGTTGTTGCAACGAACATGGGCGGCCATTCCACAGCGTGATTTGGATGAACTCATTTTGAGTATGCCAAACCGATGTTCTTGTGTTGTTAGTGTTCGCGGTAGAAACACGGATTATTAATTGTTTAAGTTACCCAATAAAATTTTAGAGAAAACTGTTATTTCAGTCTTTTTTTCGAACTTTTGTGTTAGTGGTTCAAATGTCACAAATCCCTTTATTAGGAAAATGGCAAATTTCTTTATTAATGCAAAGGTGACTTGGTTTATCGTTACTGTGACAAACGAAAACACTTTATTTGATGAATCCTTAAAGAAAATTTTAATTAATATCAATCAGGAGAAAAGTTATTGCAAAAATATATGTTGATCCCTAGACACTTTTGATGTGTGTAGATACACATAGATAACGCAAGAGCAACTACTTCGCGTGCCTAAATCGCACCAACTTACGTTCAAAAATCGTAAGCCGCCACTTTCGCGCTCAGTCCTGTGTACAGCTGGCTGGGTGAGCGTGAGTGAGAAAGAGCGCTTGTGACGTCATAGTAGGTAATAAAAAAATGGCACGCCTGGTTTTCATACAGATCGTGATTCTTGCGATATCTAGGTCTATGTATATCTGTGGTGTCAATCAAGTAATACGTGTTCCTATATTTTTTTTTATATTATATACATGTAGGTAATTAGTTATCTTGTCACTTAATATTGAACTTTTGTGTGTTGTGCTGACTTTTGTGTGCGCCAAATAAATGGTTTATCTATATATCTATATTCGGCAGCAAGTATGTTTATGCTTGTAATATAATCCGACCGACCGAATTTCGGCCGTGGTGGCCAATCCTAGCGGAGACCAGCCATCGACGCGGAAGATATTATAGTTAGTGTCTAAGAAGCAGGTTAACCTTCTTTTAGAGAAAGCCTATTACAGCACTGACGAATTTTTTAATGATAAATTAATCTAATTTGTGTATTCTTTATAATTACTTTGACATTGAATTGACTAATTTTATTATTTATGATGAGTTGATGACACTGTTTCTTGCATGCCAAGTTTGTATACTCATGTTTTGGACAAATAAATAATCTTTATCTTTGTCTTCACTTGGACATTATAATATCAGAACAGCAGTATGCTCTCACTCTTCCCTCAGTCTCATAGTCCGATAGGACGGCAATCCGACACGACCAGAATCACATCAGGCGCAGGACCTTCCGAGATACGGGGGTGTCACACACATGTAAGCACTAATTTTAATGTAAAATTTGTAATATCATGTTTTAATGCAAATAAAAATGATTTTATTTGATTTGAAAAAACCAATAACACTTTGTTCAACTTGGGAATCAAAAACCCAGGATCCCAAGACTCAGCAGTCACGCTTGCGACCACAAAACCAACTCCGAAATACACTACCTAAGTATACCGAAATATGCATAGCCTATCGATTCTGTAAAAAACTCACCGTGATAACATAGGTGAAGTGAGCGTGAAGTGAACTATCAATAGAGGCAATCCCTAACATCAGGTGGAATGACAGCTCACTTCACCTTAGTTTTCACGGTGAGATTTTTGCAGAATAGCACTGCTGCACTCGAATAATACCATAAGAAATCACTTTTACTTTTAATAACCAACCAGCACCGTGAGAAAAAACCTCTTTACAATTCAAACAATAATTAAAAACCCATAATGTTATTACTTCGCTGATTTCTTTACAAAGCCGTGTTATTATTAAAAGACTGAAACCTGTATTTGAGATTGAAAAATGCTCTAAATATCTAGGTCGATACATCAAATTTTACAAGTTAGAAAATAATTGAGACAGGCCGAAATTTTAGCCTTTTTTTCAATGTAGGTATGTCTAAAATAATCTCAAACGTGCAATTCAGTTTTCACTGGCTTCGCGAGTTGATAGTTTAGGGTAACCATGATAAAGATCTTTCACGAAAAATTTTCAAGAAAACGATAAAACCCATACTGACATCGATGCATGAGTTTAGATCGAAATAGAGAGAAACTTATAACACCTCTTTTGTCTCTGGACTAGAGGAACATGTCTGTGATGCCTGTGGTATTGCAGATATCCATAGACCACCGTAGATAATGATAGAGAGCCATCTCATAACATAAAAACCTCTGATTATGGGTTAGTGATAAAAAAAATAACGATCAGAAATCAAAACAATTGTGTGGTTTGGCGCCATCACTAGATCCCATTAGATCCTGTAACGTGCAGACGACACGACTCGCAGGACATAATATTAATAACAGGCTTGTCAACTGAAAAAATATAATTAGTCCTTCGGTTCGATTATCAAAAAATATTTGACCCGTATTTTTTCTTTTGTTACGTAAACCAAAATTGACGAAGATACGTCGCTTTTAAAATTCTCAATACGTCAAACCTTGGTATAATTTTTAGTGCGTTCTGACGTCACGAGCCCCCACTGCCGAGTTTTGATAGGTTTTATCTTTGTCAATATTCATTGATTTACAAAACCAAAAAATATGTGTCCATTATTTTCCAATATTCTGACGGCCTAAATAGATTTTCAATTTATTGATGGTGGAAACTAGCCTATTGTCCCATCGTTTGTGGAACAACTCCACATTTACATGTCCTCTTAATATCTGCTCTACGGTACGAGCCTTTTGATTATAATTCAATACATTCCACAAACATAAAACACGCACGCACACCTTCACACACTCTTTCACAACACACTAACATCATGATTGTTATTTTTGTACTATTAAAAAATGTGACTTTGGTGTTCACAACCAACTTTTTAATAACCAACGACATACGTAATACGTAAGGTAAGTTTCACTTTTTTAAAATAAATAAATAATTTATTTCATAAAGAAAAAAAATCACCCAGGGTGCGTCAGAAATATAACTTTAGTAATTTTTTCAGGAAACAAAATTAACTATTTTGATTAAATCAATTTTTATTTATTATAATTTTCGAAATAATGTGCCGCTAAATGAATAATAATATTTAATAATAAACACTACTATAATTATCTAATAATATTAATCAAAATAAAAACGTATAAATGAATAATTCAAAGGTATTCAATATTTCAATATTTTGAACTTAAGAAATATTTTTATATTCACTACTTTAGAAAAAAAATGCATGATTGTGATTCTCTTACTGCATGAAATATATGTTTTAGGAATGAATGATTTATAATAACAATAAGTGTTAGAAAGGGTGTAACTGTTTATATTTTGTGCTTTTTTGGGAATAATAACTTTATTATTATTATTAACTTTTTCATGACATAAGTCACTTACATAAAATACCTCTGAATTCGCCAAAATATTCACTTCCCCTCCCACAGTCACCCTACTCCACACATCCACCCGTGAGAACGGGTCGGGAATCGAACCCCCTATAATCAACCAATCGGTACACCGCAATTAGATCAGACGGACAGACGTACACTTCACTTATATACATATATTTTGTATCTGCCAGACAGATTCAAAACCTGCCATGTAGATATGTTCCAGAATTTTTCGATGTCATGAGTCAGGAAAATGGTAAGAAAAGGGTACTTCACATTTAGGTACAAACAAGTTACACTATACAACGTGTAACGTTAAATGCGCAAAACCTCATACACCCCAATTAGAGCATTGAGTTAAAAGCATAATACAATGGACACAACTATTTTTTTTAAAGCAATTTTTATTAAGAAAACCGCGTTGATCCTAGCATTGCTTTATGCATTCAAAATTAAGTCTTATAACCTTAAAAAAAGACTTAATTTTCTTTGGCTCATTCGGCGGATAGTATGGTATAATACATCATTTTTGAAAAAAAAAAATATTAAAAGTTACTGAAATCGATTCATTAGTCAATTATGAACAAACTATTTTCAGGTTTTGCGCATTTAACGTTACACGTTGTATAGGATCAGCAAGCGTGGTAAAAAATGTTAGTGTTATATGAACGGGCTCTGTATTGGGACAAAAATAGGTTGATGAATGACCATTTCATTTAATCATGACGTTCTAATTAACGCCAATTCTAATTAAGAGAGTTATATTAAAATTTGATGATTCTAGACTAGGTTATAACAGCCGCACGGGTCGATCGATCAGGTTAAGCAACGCTTGCCGCGGTTGGTTCGTGGATGGGTGACCGTCTTAGATACCAAGACCCCTCCGTGCCTCGGAAAGCACGTTAAGCCGTTGGTCCCGGCTGTCGTTCTTGCATCTTTGGCAGTCGTTACGGGTCGTTAGAAATCTGAGAACCACTCTTACCAAGGAATATCGTATTACCCACCCAGTAACTGGGTTGTGGAGGTCAGATAGGCAGTCGATCCATGTAAAACACTGGTATTCAGCTGCATCCAAAAAACACGTTTAGTCCACTCTCGGCCCCTGGTATTCAATGATATTGATGATTCTAATGATTACCATAGCGCCTCCTCCATTAAAAAAGACTTACTAGAACACAACAGACTAAGTGCTGATTTTTCAATAGATAATATTGAAATCTGGCAGTTTTTGTCTGGAAGAACTATCAAAAATTCAAAATTATTCCTCCGATAAAATCATCTGGCGTTGGAAAAATCAACCATCATCATCCATCATCATCTGCCTAGCCTTTTGCCAACTATGTTGGGGTCGGCTTCCAGTCTAACCGGATGCAGCTGAATACCAATATTTTACATGGAGCGACTGCCTAACTGACCTCCACAACGCAGTTACTGGGTAATACGATATCCCCTGGTAAGACTTTTTGAACAGACTACTACTATAACTATATTATACTTTTTCTAGATTACGTTTTGATACTTCTTTAACATGATAATATCTATATTGTAAAAAAAATTGCCAACTTACGCTGCATAATGCAAGTCATAATTTCATTCACACTTTAAGGTGAATGCGAAGTGGTAGACCGCGAAATTCAAAATTTCTTACGTCATTTTAATTTTAATTTGCAGGTCAGTGTCAAGTTATATCTTGATCAAAATTTGATTCGCGGCTATAACAGGTACGTATTTATTTAATTATAACCATTAGAAATATTCATACATCTTTATAGGTTAGATTTGTACCATAAACACTTTTCCCAAGGAGATTTCTTCTTGTGGTACAAATCTAACTTAGGAAGATGTATTAATGATTCTAAAGACTATAATTCTGTGAATAAGTACCTGTTATTGTCGCGAATCATATTTTGATCAAGATACAACCTGCAACTGACCTGCAAATTGCAAAAAACGTAAGAAAATTTGAATTTCGCGGTAATCACTGCGCAATCACCTTAAATCCTTATGCATAACATTTGTATGCTTAACTGGTTGTCTAATTGCAATAGCAACACTGCTTACCCCGTTACGCCTCATAAGGCTAGTGTTACGTATGTTATCAGTAAAAAGTGTTAACAAATGATGCATACAAAGTAGGAGCAGATTGTATCAGATTATCGGATCATTGGGTTAGCAACTATGTTATTAATTTCTACTGCTTTTTTAAAATTTATTTATTTATTTTTTTTGAGGATGAGATATCATCAAATTACCCCTCCCGCTCTGGGTGGAGCAGAAGGGAGTGTCAGACTCTTACTGACTAAAACCCACCCTTGTTGTGTTCCTTCCTTAGCCCTTTGTGTTCCGGGTTGCGGTAACCCTTTCGGACAATCCCGCTGCGGAGGGGTCTCGGTATGTAAAGATGGTCATCCATTCACAGACCAACCACGGCAAACGTAGCTTAACCTGATCGATCGACCTGTGCGGCTGTTATTATTTAGCCACGGGTCTCTATACGTAGTTATTAGGTCATTTTTGACAGTATACATCACAGTTTATTGAGATTTATAAATTGTGTTGTCAAACTCAAACTTAAAGCATTTATTTAAAATAAGACACTTTTGAATTGTCAAGGGTCGGTCAGTCAGAAAGATGAAGCTAGTTGCCCATTCCAAAGCGTAGGTACCTGTGGAGAAGAACGGGCAAGAAACTCCACGGACACTCTTTTAAATCATAAAATTGTTTCAAAAATCTTGGTTACATCATTCATGTTGAAATTATACATGTGAGAAGGATGTAGAAAGACGTGCACGTTAAAGGCGTCCGTACTAAAAAGAACAATTTAGATTTAAAATAAGCCGTGGCGGCTAAGAGATGGCCAGTCCCTACTGACGGCGCCAGTTCACGAACATGACGTATGAATCAGCACCATTCAGCTCAACCATTTTGAAGGGAACCTAATGATCCAACACATACGCCACATGACATGACATATTCTCAGCCGCCAGGGCACATCCAAGTCAATGAAAGACTTACCCAGTAAATGGTAGCTTTATAGTTTAGTTACATAGTGCTCACACGTGTGCTATACAATTATACAATCTTAAGAGATTGATTTTATACAATGCAAAGATAGTTTTTTTCAATCTTCAGCAGCTCCAACTATATTTTCGAATGCTAATTAATTATTTTATGCACCCTTGTGGAGCAGGACCAGCGTTCAGCCAAGTATTGTTTTCAGCGATGTAATCCCCCAACTTATAATATGCTTGGCTGCACAGTGTGCGTTTTATGCAAGATTTAAATTTCGTTTCATTGAGTTGGAGTATGTGGTGGGAATTTTATTGTAACATTTTAAACAGTACCCCATGAAGGATGAGTCTACTTTAGCCAGTCTGAAACCTGCTTCAACTAATTGGTCCCTATTTCTAGTCCCATAGGTGTGTCTGTCACCTCTTTTATTGAAAAGATTTAAAATTTTCCTTACGTACTTCATGATGTTTTCATAGATTGATAAGGTACCGTCATGATATTAATATCGTTAAACAGTTCCCTTAGAGAATCGCGCCTGCGGAGGCCATATATTGCTCTGATGGCTCTTTTCTGCAGAATAAAAATAGACTCGATATCTGCAGCCCGTCCCCATAATAAAATACCGTTAGACATGATAATATGAAAGTAACTGAAAATAGACTAGCCTCGCGGTATCTTAATTAGTAAATTGACGGTTTTTTCTTACAGCATATGCTGCTGAGCTAAGCCGTCCTGCGAGAGATGCTAAATGAGGTCCCCATTGCAGCCTTGAGTCGAGCGTGATCCCCAGGAAAACAGTTTTATCGACGAATTCTAGTATCTCTTTATTCAGTACTATGTCACAATCACTACTTTTAACATTCGGTAAAGCAAATCATAAGCATTTAATTTTTTTCCCATTTAATACTAAATTATTAGTAGCGAACCAATTATGCACCTGCAGTAGAGCGTTATTTGCGCCGTCAGGATTTGGTGTACGTCTATTTATCTTAAAAATTAAGGAAGTATCGTCAGCAAATAACACCATTTGTGGTTGGTTTTTTAATAAATGTGGTAAATCAGTAATGTATACTAAAAAGAGGAAAGGACCTAATATTGAGCCTTGTGGAACACCCATTTCTACTTTTATACCAAATGAATTGACACACATTTATTTGCACTTTTTGTTGTCTATCATTTAAATACGATTTTTTTTTCATAGTTCCGTTTCCTGCTGTCCTAACTTAAACGTACCAACCATAGCAACAATGTAAAAATACTTATGTGATATATTACTTATATAACTTATAACATCTTGCACATCACGAAGGAACTTGCCTTCAAAATAAATCAAAGCTTACTTGAGTGTAACATGAGTTATGATAGCAACGTCCAAGGTTCGATTCCCGGCTCGAGTAATCGCGGCCTGAGGCCTGGAATTAGCCCCAATTAAGTATATCAAACACAGTTTTTATTTCGCATCCCAATGTTTTTGGTTTTTAGTTTAAATTCGTTGTTTCTATGTTTTCTAATTGGAGGGCGGTTTTTTGTACGTTTTTGGGTGTTTTTTTTCGTTAGATGCTTCTTTAAGTTTTTTATGCAGTTTATAAAGAAGTATAGCGATTTTTAAATTAAAACTATTATATTTATTTAAAGGGCTTATGGCTAAGCTGTAACGATCGATCAGGTTAAGCTACGCTTGCAGCGGTTGATGCGTGGATGGGTAACCAAGACCGTCTTTACATACCGAGTCGCCTCCGGAAAGTACATTAAGCTGTTGTTCGTGGATCTTTGACAGTCGTTACGGGTCGTAAGAACTCCGAAAATCTGACAACCGTGTTAGGCGGATCACCCACTGCACCGCTTCAAGCAGCGGGATGCAGATAACGTGCCACCGCGCGTGATTTTTTATGTACAAATTCAATAAAAACGCGCTTCCGTGCGGGGAATTTGGCTCCGTTTCCCGCGCTCCGTCGCGTGAAACGTTGCAGTGGGTGATCCACTTTACGAAAGAGTATCGTATTACCCAGTAACTGGGTAAGCCGACCCCAACATATGTAGTTGGGAAAAGGCTAGGCAGATGATGGTATTTATTTACAGGACTCTTTAGGAAATAAGAAACCTACATTTACAAGTTTATCTTCGAAAATAATGGCTGAATTTATGACGCAAAGAAATAACAAAAAAAAGTCGTGAATAAAGAGAAAGTGCTAATTTCAATCACAATATCTTTCTGGTCGTAAAAGTTGAAAATCGTAATCAAAAGTAATTTATTCAAACTAGGCTGAGAATCAGCATTTCGTCAAAATTATATTAGACAGTCCCGAAAAACCCACTTAAGTAAGCAACGTGTAAAGTCTTTGAGCGACGCAACTACCTTAAGAACTTTTGCCATAGACTTTTTTATAGAATGTCAAATAAAATGATAATGAAAAAATAATAATTTAATTAATATTATTACTTATTATTTTTTAAATTTATTTTATTTTATTTTTTTATTTTTTTTTAATGTCTTCTTTTAGCCGTCAAATTGATGTGTGATTTTTTTCCTCTATCGTTAAAAACCCAATGTAGGTATTATATTTTTCTATTAGATTATTTGTAATTAAAGTTTCTTTATTCGTTTTCCTTATCAATCGTCATATTCTTTCACTTCGAGCAAAAAACACCTGCCCTTCACCGCTAGTATTTTAGTTGGGAAGAAGAAGTGGCAAAAAAAAAACTCCCCAACAGATCTAGACAAAAGCATGACAAAAGGGTCTAGCATAGAAAGTCATCTAAGTGAACGCCCTCAACAGCCTATTTATATATTCATTTATTCAGTTTCGGACAACAATATAATCGCAGATATAGATAGACTTAGATAATGCAAGTATCACGATCTGTCTCAAAACCAAGGGTGCCATTTTTTGACTTTCTACTATGACATCACAAGCGCTCTTTATCACTCACGCTCACCCAGCCAGCAGTACTCAGGAGTGAGCGCGAAAGTGGCGGCTTACGATTTTTGAACGTAAGTTGGTACGATTTTTGGCACGCGAAGTAGTTGCTCTTGCGTTATCTAGGTGTATCTATATCTGTGAATAATATATAATCCATGTTGTTAGTGAACTAATACCTTATGTATAACTAATGTTAGTAATACAAACACACAATCAACACCGGCAACACATAACGAATTAAGTGTCCGAGGCAGGTTAATTCGATTATGGTATTAATTCTAAACAAAAGCAACCAACAAATTGTTATGAGAACAAACAGCTGATGCAGTTTCTGTAATTCCAAAATTATCGGAAATATAAGACTTGAACCTAATTAGTTAGTTACCTATCTGTAACAGTAATACTTAACTATTACGTACGTTAACTAGTAATTCACTTAAATCAAACCGCTGCTTTTAACTTTTGATATGAAAAATTCTGGGCTGTTTGAGTTTTGATTTGTGGTGGCGGTTCCGTACGTTGTTTTAGTTGGTTGATTTAATTTGTGTGTAGGAACTTGGTAATCTGCCAACTTTCGCAAGGAAAGTTGACTTGCAAAAGGTAATTTTTAAATCTGAGTTGAAGGCACTATCCGAAGTTGTGTCAAAAAATTTACCATTGTAAGCATTTTCCTATCGTCTGAAAATGTTCATTGCTATTTCAAGTTATCAGTAGATACTGGGTGTATAGGTACCTAATTTTAACTCAATAAGGATTACCTTTGATTTTCTTACCTTTTTTACATCATCATCATCAACAGCCAGGCTTCTTAGACCGCTGAGCATATGCCTCTCTCTTTGCTTGTGCCAATCCCCACGCTCTTGCGCCAGCCTCATCCGGGTTTTGCCCGCGATATCAAAAGTTTTAACTGCATCACATATTATTTATTTAATTTTCCCATTTAAAGCCCAAGTACCCTCCATGAGAAGGTCAGTAACATCAAGGCGTTGCTGGCCTTCCATGAGGAGCTGGGGTGGATCGAATAATCGATTTTCCCACGCGTACACAAAATACGCGCATTGATGTGGAGTTGCGGACACCAGCCCGTATTACATAAGGCTAAGTTCGCATGAGTTAAAAACGGCACGTTCATACGGCAAGTGCCATATCTTTCGCCACTATTTAAGAATAAGAATAAGAATAATATTTATTTGCGTAAAACATGGTATATAAGGTTGTTAAAATACATTGTAGAGCATACATGTTTTGCTTATATCATAGCATGCAAATAATATAGGTTACATTACAAAATGTTTCCCGTCAACAAATTCTTTTATACTATAAAAATTATTATTATTCAACCATTTGTATAGTTTTTTTTTAAACAATCTAAGATCTAAGGTTTTAAAATCACTTGGAATTTTATTATATATCCGAACACACATGGCTAAACAGCTTTTACTATATTTAGTCAGTCTTGGTAAGTCACTTATTTCTCCATAGACCACCATTCTCTCGATTCCTATGGACCCCTAAAAGGTAGGAATTATGTCATAATTTATTCAAGAACTTACCCTCCGTCGTCGGTACCTCCTTACCATACGTTGTAATTTATCAGATTTTTCCTTTACTGGTAATACATAGGCCGCTCTATTGGTGGAAGTAGTAGGTATTACTTTTTCTATGTATCTGTTTTAAGTTTATGTGTAATGCTACGAATAATAAAAAAGTCAGGAAGCGTAACTATGAACAAAATCAACGAGAAATTCGGCTCAAAACTTCACTACATTGACTAAATACCTCGAGTATTCGAACGAAAGAACTCACATGCAAATAAGCCAATCAGCTGCGCTCGTGTAAAGCGTTGTATTCCGGCAAGCGCCGTGATTGGTTCTGGTGCGCGGTGGCCTTTTCGGCAACGCCCACCGCGGTAAACATTTGCGTGGTGCCGTTTTTGAGCTAGAGTTACATTTCTTGACTTTTATTATTCGTAGGTGTAATGAGTACTTTTTGAAGGCTTCTATAGTATGTGGCTATTGGTGTGAACAATTAATGATGGCTGATTTTTTTTTTCCTTTACCAAAGTTTTTTTTTCAATTTTCAGTCTCTTTTTTCATAGTATCACTAATTCACTATAGAATTCACTGAATGTGCTAAAAGATAGATCTTGTTACAACAAGAAATAGGTACCTACTATACCATAATATTATGATTAGGTACCTAAACATAAAAGGACAATGACAGATCCTGCCCCAGCAATTTACAGAAAATGTAAATTAATTAAAATTATTGTAATGAATATAGAACCTTACCATAATTAATCGTTTCTCTTTTGGACCTGCGGATTACAAATCAATGTTAAATGGAAACCCCTGAAATTCCTTTTTGCTATTTCCTAATCAAACATTTTAAAAACGCAAGTTCTAGAGGCATTAGGATAAATGTTTAGTTATCAGTAATACAAAAGCAATAAGATGTTGCATATTGCATAGTTGTAAATGAATAATTGTATTGAACGGGGCAAAGTTCTATAGTTTCTGGCATTGTCCTTTATAGTTATATAGAAAAATAGGTAGGAAGCTGTTATCAAACTGCTGCTGGGGAGTTTGTTGCGCCACTACTTCTACCCAAAATGAAAATGAAATGAAAAAAAAATGAATGAATGAATGAATGATGATGAGTGAATTAATGGTGGTCATCTTGAGGGATGGGTTTGAGGTCAAACCACAAAGCTTACGAATTAGAGTTACCTTTATTTACATATTTAATAATAATAATTTTATTTCCAATTTTACAATTTGCTTATGGCAATAAGTTAATTCTACGACAATATTCTTTTAAAATTACATAAATCACTGATTACTCCACTGGCACCCAAGCTAACTACTAATTAAACTAATTTAGGTTGGTAGGTATCCTATAATACCTTACACAGACTTTTATACCCAAGAAGCCCCAACCAAATCCGTGCAGCAATACAAGTTTAATTTCCTCAGACATATTGAAAGTGAGAAACTCTAAATTAAAAGTATGGTTTACGTACTTATCTACATCTGTACTCACAATGGGCGATTGTTCTGTTTCGTGCAACTATCTGATTGATAACTATCTCGTAGTAATTCGGTGTTTAACTGCTTTCTGTAACTTTTATGTTGAACCTAGAAGTGTAGAGTGTAGCGTGCGTGGAGTTTCTTGCCCGTTCTTCTCCATAGAGAACTAATAATGGTCTTCCAGATCGTATTTCGACCATGGCGGCCAATTTCAACGGAGACTAGCCTTCGGTGCAGGAGATATTATAGCGCACAAGTGTGTGCGCAGACACAGATGCACCCTCTCTTCCCTCACAATCCGACTCGACCGAAGAGATCAGGCGCAGTACTAACGGCTTAACCACCCTTTGGAATGGGCAACTAGCCTCAACTTTCTGACTGACCGACCCTTAGACAATTCAAAACTACCTATAATTTGGTTTAATTGAAATAAATACTTTGAGTTTGAATTTGTAAAAATGAATTTAGAATTTGTTTTTAAAAACACTTTGTCTTGTCTAAAAAAATAAATATCAGGATGATTTTTTCTAGTCAGCCTGGCAAGTATGTATCATAATATTCTTTTCGATAGAAAGATAGTTTATCATTTAATTGTAAATAACTATCCAAAACGCTAGCTGACTTGGCTCAAAAGGTTGCCTAACTTAAACGGGACTGGACAGGAAAGGTCTGTCGCATTCCGGAGAAACTGTCGGAACAAATAGCAAGAACTGGTGCCCTGAGATTGTGAAGCGGGGTCACGGCAGAGCACATTGGAGATGGCGGGGCGAGCTGGATCGGTTTCGTCAAAATCGGAAGGAGGACGCGTGGGCTCGCGAAATATGGCAGGAGTGGAACCGGCCTTTGCCCAGGAGTGGACAGCGTAGGCTACTAAAAAAAAAACAACACTGGAACAAACGGTTAATGATCTGAAATAGGTACTTGTCAACACGCAGTGAGCAAGCGTGGTGAATAATGACCGTTTCTTCTTTGTTTATGAAGAGTTTTTATCTGAGACAATTATTCATTATCTGGAAGTTAAAACTAAATAATGATTATGTTTATAAAATAACATAAAGCAGTCGAGAGACCAAAACAATTTTCATAATAAAACATCAATTTCATCGTTTAACGCGGCTAGTTATCACTACTCGATAGAAGATGGCGTTAGCAGCGCCACTTCAACAAGATTATAATGTTAGCGCATAAATTGCTTGTAGCAAATTGCACAGGTTGTGTTGATTGATTAAAGTAAAGGCCGAATCATCTTTACTTGTGGATCTCGTAAGAGTTCAAAAGTATAGTGAACTGATTTATATTGTGGCCGATGATTAGGCCTAAAATTGTAATCAACTTTCGTGTAGGTACGAGAATACGAGATAGGTCATGTCATGGTTAAAACTACTATTGTGTATAGTGCACGTGTTTCTGCATCATTCTCACTTATATAATTTCAACATGAATAATGTAACCAAGATTTTTGTAACAATTTTACGATTTAAAAGAGTGTCCGTGGAGTTTCTTGCCCATTCTTCTCCACAGGTACCTACGCTTTGGAATGGGCAACTAGCTTCATCTTTCTGACTGACCGACCCTTGACAATTCAAAAGTGCCTATATTTGGTTTATTTGAAATAAATGCTTTGAGTTTTAGTTTATTGAGGTTGGTAGCGGGGTAGATTGTCCAGGATATGTCAGACTTACTTAAGTTCATTGCCATTCTTGGAGCATCCTTTTTGTACTGCTGGTTGGTTATAGTATCTTTCTGGTCGTTGTGTGGTTGTTATACTCACCTCATTTTCAGTTTTAAGGTTTCCTATTTCAGTTGTCACTTTTGATTCTGGTTTCGGTTAGACTGGAAGCCGACCTCAACATAATATCATACACAACTTATGATTTTATGTATTTTTTTTTTGTCTCCTTTATTCTTTCACACGCTGTCTACATCTCTCTATTTATTGTTCTATCGCAGGTATGCTGGAAGAAAATTTCTTATGAAATAAGCATCACCTTTATACGTATTTTTCTATTCTGTTTTATTTCTTGTCTGTTTATATATGTATGTACATAATCCTACTTTCTACTAATATTATAAACGCAAAAGTTTGTGAGGGTGTATGGTTGGAGGGATGGGTGTTTGTTACTCTTTCACGCAAAAACTACTGAACGGATTTGGATGAAATTTGGCACACTGTATATCTATAGTAATATTATAAAGAGGAAAGATTTGTATGTATGTTTGTAACGAATTGGCTCAAAAAGTACTAGACCGATTTTAAAAATTCTTTCACCATTTGAATGCTACATTATCATTGATATAGGCTTTTTTAATTGCAAGAAAAAAAATGTCCACACGTGCGAAGCAGGGACAGGCCGCTAGCAGTTTATAACCAGGATTAACACATAGGATAGTTTTGATCCCAATATTCTCTGGGATCGAAACTTATGCGGGTGAAACAGCGGGGCGCTGCTAGTGGAAGAATAAAATAAATAAATAGTTGGGAAATGTCTAGGCAGATGATCATGATTTATTTATTTAATACTTTAAGCACACAAATGTAAAGAGGCGGACTTATTGCCAGGGATTAACTTACACTACTTACGTATTTAAGATGTCTTGATTCGGCATCAGCCGTCAGTTTTAAATAACTTCTGTTTGCCTTGCCTTGTATTGCATTCTAAGTTGTAGTTAGTTATGTTTTCCCGTCACGTATAATATTAGCTACATCCCCTGTATAACTACGGATATAACAAGGTTCTCTCTTATCTTTGTCTCTAAGGTGGACATCGCATCGGCTAACTCTTTTCTGTCTAAAACTTGAGTTAAAATTGCATTACCATTAGCATTTTATAATTGTGCCTATGTCCCTATTTCTATGTCTTATCTTCTATAAAAATTAACCCGACAAACTTTATGAGGTGCTTTACACCATCGAACTGATCAACTTTCACTAGCAGATTTTTTTTTAACAATGTAAAAATACCGTTTGTAATACTAATAATGTATACTCTTGTGGAACACAACGTAACATGCTTATTTTCTGCATTTTCATTCTTAAATAAAAGAAATAACAAAACAAACGATGAGATCGCCACTGCACGGTCGGTGTCGTCTTAAAGTCAAAAACTTTGGCGATTTGAATATTATCTTTCATTTCAAAACACTTCCTCTAGCTGTGCAGGTAATAATCCTACTTTGCAGGTATCAAAGTAGGATTATTACCTGGACATACCTATGTACCTACAGATAAACATCTCGATACCTACCTACCTCCTTGCCCCATAGGTACCTTGAAGATACGCCTTGCGTGTCCGCATTGCGTGCTTTGAAGCAATTATGTAGGTACACCGCGGTCCGTAGTTGGTTTTCTTTTATTTGTATTGCCACAGTCTTTTTAAGTCTAAGATATTTTATGTTAATATTTATGTTTATGTATGTAGGGAAATTTATTTGTTGAGAGTTCTTATGTACTTATGCTAAATTAGATATATACACTATTATGTTTTTATACACTAGTTCAAACATTTGAAACTAGAATTTTATATCATAACTAGCTGACCCGCAAACGTCGTTTTGTAAAAAAAAAAAAAATAGATAGTAGCCGATTCTCAGACCTACTGACTATGCATATAAAATTTCATACAAATCGATCCAGCCGTTTCGAAGGAGTATGGTAACTAACACTGTGACACTAGAAATTTATACAGGGTGCATTTGAAATCATGGGCATTATTTTAAAACTTATGATACTAATTGCATTAGGGCTACTATTACGCAAATCAAAAATATTATTAATGCAAGTATGGAAAACCTTAAAATGTAGTAAGTCATACAAAGTATCAAATTAGTTGCGCTTCTCGATAGCAAATGCGTAGGTACACTACGCCGTACGCGCGTCCTTGGGCGTGAATTCTTTGACCCCGCCCGACTCACGTGACATTCGTAAGTTGCCAATGAATTGATTCATAATAAATTCCAATTTTCCCTTCGTACTTTGCCGGCTTAGGACGGTCAAAACTACGTCAACTAACATACATTAAAAAAAAAACATTTACGTACCTAGCTTGTGGATTGTTTTGAAAAAACCTTATTTGTCGGTAAAGTGACAGAGGGTAAACGGGTGCTCTTCCACGAGCTTGTGCATGTGCTGGCACGTGAAAAGACGAAAAATCCAACAGGTTCTGAGTGGTTCTGGTGGAATGAGACCCCGTGAAGGAATAGGGTCGTTCGGGTAGCGCCGATGGAACATTTCACGAGTTCATACTAAATTTCTTGTGCGATCGTAAATTACAACCATTTGTGGGTATTGTTGGTTGGTGTACCTAGCCTGCACATTACGCGGTCGAGGCATCGTGTACACAAACACACACACAACACACAACTACTACACTAACACTTAATACACTGCAATCCAAGCGCGCGGCGAGCGGCTATGACGCGAGCGGCGAGTACGGCGATTACGTCACGGGATCAATAAATCAATTACGCGTCAATGCACCTGCGCAGTCGTTATGACACTGGTTCCGGGTTCGTGACTTCGTGTTGCGGCGGGAAGCATACCCCGCGCGGGGGTGATATTCGTATTTTTGCGAGTGAGGGAGTGGGACGGAGAGAGTTCAGGGAATCCCGCCGGACGGAATGTCTTGTAGCCCATTGTTATTATTACTTGTAAGGAAAAACCCGCGCGCGCGCAGGTGATGTTTGTTTACATTTCGCTTTGCGCTGTACTGCGCTTTAAGATTTTGATATTTCAACAATTATTGGCGTTAACGAAGTATTTTGTTTTAATTACTTTAAGTGTTTATTTGCAATAATAAGCCTTGTGCAATTTGATTTACTACATTTTTAAGGTTTTCCTTACTTGCATTAATAATATTTTTGATTTGCGTATTAATAGCCCTAATGCAATCAGTATCGTGAGTAGTGCCTTAGGTTAAAATAATGCCCATGACTTCGATTCCACCCTGTATATTAGAGATTAGATGTGGCAGACAGCTGAAGTGGAAAAATTACAGCTAACTTTTAGAGGGTAGGTACTGGATGTATGTGTGTATGTGTATGTATAACAGAATAAACGCAAGTCCTGAAAGTAGTTTGTTCATAATTGACTACTGAATCGATTTCAGTAACTTTTAATATAGGTATTTTTATTCAAAAATGATGTATTTTTTCATGATCCGCCGATTGAGCCAAATAAAATTAAATCTTATTTCAAGGCAATATGACTCAATGTTAAATGCATAAAGTAATGCTAGTGTCAACACGATTTCCTTAATTAAAATAGGAAGATTAAAAAAAAAAAAGTTTTGGTCATTGTATTATGCTTTTAACTCAATACTCTAATTGGGGTGTATGAGGTCTTGCGTTAACTATGTTACACCTTGTCACTAATCCTGGCGACAAACTGTCAAGCAGTTTGGCAGGTGTATGGAACATAAGTGAAAAAGTGTTTAATAAAAAAAATGTTTTTTTCTTCAGGACGATTTTCTATCTTCGTTTGGTTAACCAATCCTTTTTTATCCTATTCTTCTAGTAGGGTAGGATTAGTAGGAAGTAGGATAATAGGATACCTCGTTGACATTCTGATTATAACTCCCACATTCTGAAAAACTTGAAATAATAAAAAAAATATTTATTTCGTCGACTCTTTAGCTCAAATTAAAATTAGCATTGCAAATAATTTGATTTTCATTGTTTTATTCCATTATTATACATAAAATCGTGAGGAAACCGTGATATCCTAGAATAAGAAATCCGAAGACATGACATCTACGAACCCGCACTGGGCCCGCGTGGTGGATTACGGCCCACCAGCAGTGGGAACGCTATAGGCTGATTAAGTAATTATGATAACAAAGCTTAGAAACATACTATTTATGTATCATCTAAGCTACCCGAAACAGTTAAATTTTTCTAATCAACTTTGAGCCTTATACTTTAGTAATAAAGTTGAATATCTATTAAAGAAATTTGACAGCTTGATGTGCTAGCATCTGTACAATGCTTCCACAGACTTACTACATAATGAAGGGGGCCCGGTCAGTCCCGGCTGTCATTCGTGGATCTTTGACAGTCGTTACGGGTCATTACAGGTCCGAAAGTCTGTCAACCAGTCTTACCAAGGTATCGTATTACCCAGTTATTGGGTTGTGGAGGTCAGATAGGTAGTCACTCCATGTAAAATACTGGTATTCAGCTGCATCCGGTTAGACTGGAAGCCGACCCCAACATAGTTGGGAAAAGGCTAGGCAGATGATGACTTACTACACAGAGAAACACAGTGTCCTTGTGAAATCATGATAATTCCATTTTTAAGAGAGGACCTTACAGACAGGATGAACTTTACCCGTTTTGGAAACCTATAACTTAAAATTCATACCTACCTAAATTATACAAAATTAAATAAAACACACAGCTCAGATATAAAATTATAATATTATTATCAATGAGGAAAAAATGCACCACGAAAAAAAAACAACACAAAAAGTACACCTACTTAATACCTGAGGGGCAATTCTCATAATTAGAAACTATGAAAATCTAGTCACAATGAATGTTATCTCAGTGACAATCAATATCAAAAATGTAGGGAAAATAGAGGTATTTTTGACATATTGAGACTGAGATCAGACTGTGAACGTTCTTCAAATTACGAGAAATGCCCTTCTCATGTTGCGCTTTATTTTATGTGTCATGTAAAAATTTGTTGTCCCATACATTTGGAGTGCCTCAAGGTAGTGTCCTAGGCCCAACACTATTTATCATCTATATTAATGATATTCACCACGCCATTTCCGCAAATGCAGAATTCATCTGCCACGAGCCGCAAATGCAGAAGTCACTTGTCCACAAGTTAAAGTATTATAATTATGTTTCCCTTGTAACAATAATTTTAGTAGTTTATTTGTACTATATTTATAAGGAAATGTAATAACGTGATATGGTTAATAAACGATTATTATTATTATTATTACATTTTAACCGCGTAGGTAATTGCAATTTTCCAAGAAACAACATTTTTTTTTTGAAAACCGACCGAAAGTTTCTATGCAAGGGCGTCTACATGTGCTGAACTCGCTAAGTTTGCGCACTGGTATTTTTTCCTGTATTTGGCTCATCTTAATTTAGCACAGTGAAGTGACTACGTATCTTTTCAAATGCACTAGGTATGCATAAACAATTTTGACACCATGACCTACATACCCAACACAAAGAAAAACGGCACAATCTGACAAAAACTGACAAAAAACTGAGCTATCGGGGTTAGGATCAATAGTGTATGGAACATTTAATTACAAAGCTGCATTATTATTGGGTGTAATAATAGAGTTGGTATCCAATCGGCAGATTTATTAACCGTGCTTGATTGATAGGTGATCGATTAGGAATGGGAGGCATAGAGCTGTGTTAGGTTGCTTAAATTTTTGGGTAGGCAATGGTTGTTGAAGTAAAAAGTTAAAGAAATGAAGACTTGTTTTATTTATTTGAATACTAGCTGAGCTGGCGAACTTCGTACCGCCTCAGAATTAATAAATTTAAAAAATTGTATGAAACAGGTGATTTTTTTCGTGATTTCAGTGTTGGTCCCATAGTGATAGTTGTTCATATTCATGGGCAGAACACCCTGTAAAACTTTGGAACCGGTAAAAAAAAATCAAGTTCTAGTTCTCTTTTGTTTACTTCAGTTTTAGTGACATGGATTTTAAATTATACCGCCGAAATGCGGAGAAAAGAAATGCTGATTGTTTTAGCAAGAAATATATTATGTAAATAATATTATACAAAAAAAAAATGACTGAATACTTAATCCAGAACTTTACGAATGAGGGATCAAAACGTAGAATTAATCTTTCTCAACTCCTATCACAGAAAGAAAGAAAGAAAGACAAATTGTTTATTCTGCACAAACAAAACGCACATTACAAAAAAAAAGACAAAATATACATTTTTTGACTATATTGATATATATATGTTGTATATCAACATAGTCAAAAAATTTCGTCTTTTGCTTGATGTCAAGGCCAGGGAACAACACACATTAATTGACATTAACAGACTTTTTAGTTCCATCTAAACTTTTAGTCCTAACACCCTCTCAACAGTTTTCCCAATTAATATTTTAATTGATGCATCGTTTCCCCAAGTTTTATTTTCCGTATTAATGCATATATTATAATTGAGGGACGACGGGTATGATTTACTGCCTCAAGCGCCTGATCCTTTGGGTTCACGACGTGATGTAGAGGTGGCGGCAGAAATGGTTGGGTTTGATGAATTAAAATTACTCGATAAGCTATCCTTTGAAGATGTAGATGGATGTGATGTAGTAAGACTCATTCGATTCAGCCCCGGATCTAAGGGGGGCAACTGGGGCGCTTGCCCCGGGCGGCAGTTTAATGGGGGCGCCAAATCCTTGAGACAAGAATTCAAAATATCGAACGAGCGATGCCTCTTTTCCTCAATCTTATATGTTTTTATCAAGTAATCGAATCTTAAACACTGTTTGTTTATGATCCTAGCCATTGAAAATGAAAACAAAACTGCCTATACGACGGACTTTGAGGAGCTAATAGATTCTTTCGCAGAAAAGAAAGCATGCCGTGTAAAGTTGTACTCGTAGTCTTTCCTGGTTATATATTTATTCTGTGTTTCTATTTTATGTCACAAATGAAAGTTATTAGTTAATAGATAATAAAAAGTTTAAATTTATTATAGGATTATTTTTTTCACAAATGGTCACAAAAAATGCCTACTGATTTGTCAGTTTTAACAATTTTTCGAACACTGGTCTGGGGGGGCGCACTATCAAGTTTTTGCCCCGGTTCGAAAAAATCGTAGATCCGGGGCTGCAGTTCGATATCTCACTAATGGAGGATTTACACTAGGTCGATTTTCGTGCGGCTACCAACTCGCTTCACAAACCGCATCGCGACCCCATCTACACAGGTCGATAAAAATTGCAGGTGACCAACTGGTCTGTAAAAATCTTACCGTGATAACTTAGGTGAAATGAGCTATCGATAGGGGTAATCCCTAATATCAGTTGGAGTGACAGCTCACTTCACCTAAGTTTTCACGGTGAGATTTTTACAGAATAGCATTCTATTTCACTTTGAATCATGTCGATGATTTTAGTCACCCACTGCATGCGATTTGTCGCCGCACGACAGAAGTCGAGACCAACTCTACTTTCAAACTTGCGATTTTAGTCACCTACGGCCTAGCCGAATTGTCATTTAGACGTGCGGCTATAGTTATCTGTGTAAAGGCGGTATAGTACTCTGAATCTCGAAGGTTTAACTCAGAGAAGCAGCAGTCTTAGCTGTCGTAGTTGGAATAATGTGACACAGTTCAAATTTCAGCGTGTCATATAATTTCGTAATGGATTGGCGTAGGCTAACCTAACCTAACACGTTTTTTTTTTGTTTTGTTTTTTTTTTTCTTTTCCATTAATCTATTAAATTTATTTTTGAACACCTTATGTTGAGCTACAGTCTCTAAAAGTTATTATACAACCTCCTAATTCTAAATTGTTAAATCACTTTTGTTATCAGTATCATGCAATGTATCGAACTGCTAGAGGGCGGAGACCTGGTGATCTGAATCACGCGCCCTTAAAGCCTAGCTTAGACAACAATCTCCCACAGTAAACTAAACCAAATAAAATATCATAAGTGTATTTTAGTGAGAAAATAAATACTTATTGTGGTGAGAAAATAAATACTTATTATTATTATTTGAAGTTTCACGATGATTTTGGAAGAAGTAAAGGACTTTTACACAGGGCCTATTTCAATGGCAGATATCGAATGGTACCCCACCTATTTTAGTGGTACCTAGATCCACTTGATAAGAGTCAGAAGAACTTTGTGAAGATTGCTGAATAAAGTTATTCATACACCACATGTTTATCTGAAAATACACGCGATAGGTACTACTGCAATTTTATTGACTTCGTGTTGGTAAGGAATCTTGGGTTTTCATAATCTGTCAGATCTTAGTTGAGACCATGAAGCTTGTAGATAAAAATGGAGGCAACACTCTAAATACCTAAGCGAAACCGACTGTGGTCGGACACTATCTTTTTCTAAATACGCATTTAAGAATGAGACAGTGATACGTGTTTTCTTTGTCATAAGTATGTAAGTATTCAGAAAGAGAGCGTCCGACCACAGTCGGTTTCACTTAGGTATTTAGAGTGTTGCCTCCACTTTTATCTATAAACTTCTTGGTTGTGACAAATCGGGTTCAAGTGAAAACTAACCATCCATTTTTTCTTTTTCACTGCTAAAGATTGCATGTAACTTCGCTCTCGCGTCCATCTTGTCAATATTTGATGCGTGAGGTGATATCCTCAGACGCGTGACGTGATTGACTGTATTATGTTATGTGAGCTGTGGGCGATTTCGAGGATGTTCTTAGAAACGTGACACATGTTCGATCTTTGGTTGACATTCAGGAATTTGCGTAGTTACTGAGTCTGTTGGTATGCGGATGAAACTATAGAACTATTTTTTTGAATATAGATGGAACTATGAAAGTATAGTTACAATTTTTTTTTTGAGGATGGGAAATCATCAAATGAGGGGTCATTTGATTCCCGCTCTGGGTGGAGTAGAAGGGAGTGTCAGAGTCTTACTGACTAAAACCTTAGCCCTTTATGTTCCGGGGCAGCGGTAACCCTTTCGGACAATCCCGCTGCAAGTATAGTTACAATGTATTTATTATTTAAAGCAGAAAAATGTGTCCCCAAATTGTGATGTCCGTAGTGGTTGGTGATGTGTTTCATTTTCTGATGAAGCGTGTCCGGAATGAAAATATTAGAATTCATGTTTTAGGTCGATATAAAAGGTATGATGTTGGCTTTTGTAATACCCATCCTTGCTTTTCCAGTGTCCGAAAACGCCTAAGCAATTGTACAAGTTAGTTATAAGGTAGATTGTAATCGACAATTTTGTGTGTTTTTCTGCACTGGGCGATGTGGTCGCTAAGCGAAAAAGCTTCGTGTTGCCAAGGGTGCGTTCCTGACTAACTTATAAATACTTATCTAACACAATAAAGGAGACGCCACGTATTCTAAGGTGCGTTCACAAATGCACAATACGTGACGCCACACTCTCATCACTTACTGCAAAATAAAAAACTATTGTCATTAGAGAGCTGCCAAGCCTGCCAACCAACACGGTGTATGGTTACAATGAAATAAGTCCACATGACACAGTCAGTTAGTGGGTTTAAGCATATACCCAGTTATAGAAAGAAAGAAGATAGAAAATTCGTTTATTTGCGGTGAACATGACGCAAAAAAGACCAAAAACACAAAAAAATAAAGAATAGGTTGGGGGTAACATGCGTCACATCCATGCAATGCGAATATAGCTCAGGTTTATGCAGCAACCCTATGCAAGATAGAGCTGCTACTGGTAAATTCCGATCTGATCGAACCCACGAACTCATACTAGGCAGTGGTGCTTGCACTACACCATTGAGATACCCAATGAAATAGATGCAGATTTTATTCAGCCTTTGTAACAGGATATAGAAAAATACCGTAAAATTACAGGAACTTGACTCTTAAAAACCGTAAGATGTATTACGACTTTTTAACATTCCTTTAACTTAAAATTTTTCGTGTAAAAAATAGATGAAATAAAAAACTCTGGACTCTAAACAGACCGACGAAGGTAGGTAGATATTTTTTTTTATTATTAAAAAGATAACGTTCTCAAAATGGCCGCGGGCTGTCGGCAGTCGAAGTATGGATAGCAGAAAAGTGTGATTTATTTTATGTTTGCTGAATTGATATTTATATTCGTGGATCTTTGACAGCCGTTACGGGTCGTCAATAGCCCGAAAGTCTGACAAATACAAATACAAATATTCTTTATTGTGGTACATAGGTAAGCAATAAGTTGTTACATGTTTCAGAAATTGTACACAGCTATGACCCGCCATAATGGCGTACAATAATTTTAAGGTAGGTAACATTTTATAACATAAACACAGTGCAATCAAATAGAAAATAGAAATAATAACAATTTAAATATGCAGCACTTTAGAATTAACGAATATTTTTACTTAACTGGAAATTGTTAAAATTTCGGTGTGTGATACATAAGAATACAGTGTATCGACACCTTTACTCTGGACCACTATTTACGACACAACCTGTATATGTCAGATATTAGATAAAAAACACTTTTGTGGAAAAGAGCAGTTTTGTGGGGTTCACGTGTCATTTTGTCTTTATGTCTAGCTCTATTACTAAATTTGAAACGGTACAACCAGTCTTACCAAGAAGTACCGTATCCCACCCAGTAACTGGGTTGTGGAGATCAGATAGGCAGTCGCTCCATGTAAAATATTGGTATTCAGCTGCATCCGGTTAAACTGGAAGCTGACCCTAATGTAATTGGGAAAAGACTAGGCAGATGATGACTGAAAAGTTGTGCGGAAATCGGTTATCATGGTATGGGCATGCGATGCGGAGTAAAATGATACGAGAAAAATGTTACGAGGAAAATTTTGAGTATGAATGTCGATGGCTATAAGATTAGGCGAAGATCAAAGAAACGATCGATGGACGTAGTACAAGTTGATATGGCTGAGAAAATAACATGTTGGGCCGACCTCAAATCTATTGGGATAGGGACAGGAAGAAATTTATTTATTTATTTAAACTTTTCGCACAAAAAGGTAAAGGTACAAAGGCGGACTTAATGCCTGAAAAATTGGTCTTAAAATAGTACCCCATGCTTACAACTTGATCTCATTGTTTTGGTGTTTTATCAATCTGTCATCATTATAAGGTGTTTCAAAAGTAACCCAACAAACTTTAAGAGGTGCTTTAGACCATTGAAGTGAACAACTTTCACTATGGGACCAACTCTGAAATCACGAAAAAAAGAATCCGATTGCTTTGAAAGTGGCCACTGATTATTGATAAAAAGATAGGCTAAATAAATATAACTAACAACGTTTTATTTTTTGCTACCACTACAAGATCCAGTACTTAGTACGGTAGGTACTTATGTATGTTATTTTCTTTAAACTAAGATTATAATAATTTACAAAATTTGTAATTACATTCCGTGCTACCGTATACATGAATAATGTTTTTAGCGAGTCTGTCCAATAAATGCTTGCGATAAAATGGACATTGCATTTTAATTCAATAATTCGTGTAAAAAAATCATAGGAATTAAAACTGCGTTGACAGATTGATTGATTTATTTTGTTATAAGTAATTTATTATTGACACTAAGGTCTTTGCATGGGAATATGTGATGTTGTACTTTCCCGTGGCTGTTTAAAGAAACTTGAAATTTATGTCATTCAACTAGTTACCTATATATTATTCGTAGACGACACCGCCTTGGAGTGTAAATTTGGTGCTGTTCATAAATGTGGGACACATAATATCATATTCTGTGCTATTCTGTAAAAATCTCATCGTGAAAACTAAGGTGAAGTGAGCTGTCATTCCATCTGATGTTAGGGATTTCCCCTATTGATAGCTCACTTCACCTAAGTTATCACGGTGAGATTTTTACATAGTCTATCGGCTGTTAGCTGCCCGTTACAGGAACTGATGGACGCTAGTGATGGCGCCAATCACGTAGCCGAATCCATTTAGATTGCCATTGACACGCTAAGATGAAGAAGACTATAATAATGTTATAACTTATGGAGCCGAAAAGTGGATACTCACGGTACGGCTGATCCACAAATTCAAGGTCGCTCAGTGAGCTATGGAACGGGCTATATTTGGAGTCACTTAGAGGGATCGAATTCGGAATGAAGTAATCCGGCAAAGAACCAAAATTGTCGACATAGCTCACAGAATAAGCAATCTGAAGTGACAAGCAGGCGTACATATTAGCCGTAGAACCGATGACCGTTGGGGTAGACGTGTTCTTGAGTGGAGACCGCGAATCGGCAAACATAAGGTAGGACGCCCTCAGGCTAGGTGGGCTAACAGGCGGCGAGCTCATTACCATCGACAGGGCACAAATTCAGAATCCGGGCTGTTACTGTGGAATTCCAGATAGGAAGACCTAATACGACTTTACCCGACCTGGGAGTCGAACCTAGGACCTCATGCGAGAAAGAGGTACAGAAGCTAGCACAAGCTACTACAATCTGCCAAATTTCTTTAATAGTTTTTCAACTTTATCGCTAAAGCATATGGTTCAAAGTTGATTGGGAAAAGACAGTTTCGGGTAGCTTGATGTGCTGGCGTCTGTACTTGGCTTTCCTTGTTAATTTTTGAAACATCGACGTTTAAAGCTTAAAACTTTAGCTACAGGCATTACGGTATCCTAGCAAACATTTTTCTAACCTAAAAACTGAGGAACAAAGGCAGATGTGAGTGGTAACGCCGGGACCCCGGACGCGCTGGAAGGACATAATTACAGTAACCTTATTAGTGAAGTTCCTCAAAAAGGTCAGGTGGGTAGTACTTGCAAGCGACATGCGCGTATGACAAGAGGGGCAATTCTCGTAATTTTAAGAACGTTAACAGTCTGATCTTAGTCTAAGGCCCGGTATCCACCAAAGCGGAGAGCAGAGGAGCCGAGAAGAGATTTGTTTTGAATAACCAATCAGATTTCGTTATTTCCACATCTCCTCTCCGCGTAGCTTCGGTGGAAATGGATCAAGCGGAGAGGAGAGGACATATCTCATTTTTGTATAGAATTTTGTGCCGCCAGCGAGCAAGCGGAGCGGCAGAGCGGAGATGTGTGTATTTGCGCGGCCGGGCGGCCGGAGGCGCCCGCGCTCGCGTGCCCCGTTCCCCGCTGTCTTCTCCCCGCGCCTCGCACATCCGAAAGAGTTATTCCCATCACACATCTCCGCTACGCACAGCTTACATCTCCGCTACGCATCTCCTCTCCGCTTTTGTGGAAATAATCTGCCAGTTTTGCAGCACATCTCCTCTCTTCTCCTCTCCTCTACGCTTTGGTCGATACCGGGCCTAAGGGTCAATCCACACTGAAAGAGCAGCGGCCGACAGCAGCCATTATCCATAGTCATTTGAAAGCAAAGGAGGGGCAGCGCGGCGCCGTGCTGCTGCGCGAGCCTTCTGGCGATTAGTCAAAAGAGGAAAGTCACTTGCTCTTACGACCGCTACGCACCGCTGCTCTTTCAGTGGGGATTGACCCTTAATCTGTCAAAAATACATCTAATTTCGCTACATTTTTGACAATTATTTAACACTGATTGTCATGGCTTGTGACCTGAATTTGGACGTTTTTTAAATACGAGAAATTGGCCTCTGATCTATGAACGTAACTGAAGCAAAAGGAGTTTAAAAGGATCGAAGCAGGTGGCGTTCTTTAGTTTCTGAATACCCCCTTGGGAAGATGGCGTGAGTTTATGTATGTCTGTATGTGTGTCTAACCTAAAAAACTCTGACGCATACATTCTTTCCAACCAATAAATTGTTAAAGTTTCTAATGTTTCAAAAAACACCAATGAAGGTTATGTTGTGAATAAAAATCATAATTATAGGTTACAACGTACATTTATCGTATTAATCTATCGGTTACGTACGGAGGTATTAAACGGAGCCTCTTTCGGCTTCCGACGCCGCTTTTTAACTTTTTTTTTGTATTTTCTTTTTTATGTGCCGAAGATTTTTTAAGATTGATATGACTTGAGAAGACATGTTTTCCTTAGGTGTTTTCGGTCGGTTCGTGGATGGGTGTCCATCCATTAAATATCGAGCCCCCTGTTTTTTTTTTTTTTTTTTGTGGATGGGAAATCATCAAATGACCCCTCCCGTTCAGGGTGGAGCAGGAGGGAGTGTCAGACTCTTACTGACTAAAACCCACCCGTGTTCCTTCCTTAGCCCTTTATGTTCCGTGGCAGCGGTAAGCCTTTCGAACAATCCCGCTGCCCTTGCATATACCTTGTGGTAGTCTTTTACCATCTTTACATACCCGTTACCCCTCTGTACTTCGAAAAGCACGTTCAGCCGTTGTTCCCGGCTGTCATTCGTAGATCTTTGACAGTCGTTACGGGTAGTCAGAAGCCCGAAAGTCTAACAACCACTGGTAGGTATTCAGCTGCATCTGGTTAGACTGGAAGCCGACCCAAACATAGTTGGGAAAAAGTTAGGTGGATTGCTATTTTGGCTGAAGAATCAAGGGAAAACTTGGGCTTTCCGTAAAGAAGAAAAAAAAAAAAGGAAATTGGAATAATAATTCTGTAGGTACACCTTTTGCCACATCCAATCGGGTTTTAGAGGGGATTGCAGACGTGATGTTATGTGTATTCAATAGACAGATAACTTTTACCAAACTTTAGGGCTTAAGGGCCTAGTCTTCTAGTGCAGGTGATTTAGGTGCTATTTTTTTTAGTATTTGCTTATTGAACCCTTGGCATTAAAATAATCTAATTGTTACTTAAATACAATGCATAGTTATTCTGAAAAAAACCGTTTATTATGAGATAAAAACAGAGAATTTTGATGAAATTGCGACCTCTGGATTAAGAAAATGAAGGATAATTCGAAAAAACTAATCAGCGCATTTTGAAGACAAGAATGTTGAGCTAATTATGCGCTGAACAGATTTTTAAATTAATTCTTCATTGCCATAAACGAAGAGCTCAAACGGAACTCGAAATGATGTTGGGCGCGAAAGAGCTGTGTTTAACACTTGATTTACCTAACATAATCTACCTAGATGAACTTAAAAAAAATATCTAGCTATTACTTATATTATGGTTATTTATGTGCAATAATAATATTTCATGTTATTTCATTATTTTGTTTAGAAAAAAAATTACAAAGTTGCGCAAATAATTCGCCGCGAGTGAATTTTGCAAGACTGCAGCCTTAAAGATATACATAAGTAATTATTTATTTGATTGTAAGCCTAGGTAACATCAGTGTTATTTCAATAAGGGATGGGTATGGCTATTACATAATAATATGAGAAGACCCTTGCCCTTCAAACTAGGAAAATCCTGTATCTTGAAGGTCAGTGTACTTTTATGGGATTGACATGTTTTACAAAATATTTATAACTGCGTAATAATTCCGATGCCAACATACTTACATATTTATTAACATACATATTTATATATTCATATTTATTAAAGGGGGTTGTAAGCTAATTGTGGGGAGTGTTTGTGTGTGTGTTTCTGTTAAGTTAGATTGGTCCGTCGGGGTGTGTAAATATAGTAATTAATATAATTCAAGGAAATGAAAAGTTAGGTATTTTAGTTGTTATTAGTAAAATAAATAAGTTCCTCTGTATCGCAATAATTTAAATTTAGGAGGAAAACTAACAGTTTTCTTTTTAATTCGAATGCGTTTAGAATATTTATTGTTAATTTGTTTTGTGAAGCTTGTTGACACAACTTACTCGATGAACGAAACGTTTTTAAGAAACACGGCGAAGGAAGACATCTAGAGAAAACTTAGGTTAGCTATGGTAAGTGAAATTAATTGCTAATCAAATAGACAAGCAACTTCAACTCAGCTTATTGCAGTCCACTGCTGGACATAGGCCTCGCCCTACACCCTCCGCCTTCCTTCTTAAACAGTCGTCAGAAGCCTGAAAGTCTGACAACCAGTCTTACCAAGGGGTATCGTGTTACCTAGTAACTGGGTTGTGGAGATCAGATGTACATTCGCTTTATCTAAAATACTAATGCTTCCGTTTAGACTGGAAGCCGACCGCAACACAGTTGGGAAAATGATAGGTAGATTAATTTTGACTGTAATGGTTTTTAAAAACCGTCAATATGCAGTGAGCAAGTGTTATGATCAATGCTTATTCCTTTTCTGTATGAGACGGGGCCTTTGCCCTGCAGTAGGTCAATAATTACAGGTTGGTTTTAAAAATTATGTCTATAACACAATATTAGTTCAACCACTAAGAAAATTACAGTTAATTTAGTATGTAACGCGTCAGCAATGTCAAATTATTATTATTTAATTCAATCTAGATACTGCAACCAGTAAGTTATACAACAATGTATGAATATTAAAATGTATGAACACTAAAAGTAACTGTTCATTTAACTTCAATTGAAATTCTACTTTGTTTTTAATCCAATAAAGTTGATTTTGCGGAAACAAAAGAATGTGAGATGTGTCGTTTCGAAAGTTGATGCCACAGCGGTCAAAGACGGGCATAAATTATTACAGAAAAAAAAACAGTCCATAAGTCTTGAAATTAACGAAGCAAAATGATCTTAAATGCTTCGGAATAAGACATTAAATCATTTAAATATTTAATTAAACATTTTCATTAAGCTCAAAATCAAAATGGCGTAAGTCAAATTTTCGATATAAAAAACTACTTAAAATGGAGGTATTAAAATACATTTCTGTGTATTTTTTTTATGTTGCCGAGTGCTACCTCACAGGGGCGTAGGTTCGCGTCCGGCCTGAGGCACATTATGTATCGATTCACCAGTTATCGGTATTCATGAATGATTAATTATCTTTATTGTGAGTTTACTACGTCATCGAAGTTATGTTGTTATATTAATATAAAATCTGGAAGCTAGGGTCCAGTGAAAAGAAGCGACACACAAGTTGTAACAAAAAGTTTATTTATCGAAAATAATACATATACACAGATTGAGCACAGTAGTAGACTACAAAAATGATACATAATTATTTGTACAACAGTTGAAGGCTACAAAAATCTATTGCACAAACAAAAATATCAGGGGGGCAATTCTGGTAATTTTAAGAATGTTCACAGTTTCATCTCAGTTTCAATCTGTCAAAAAATACTTCTAATTTTCCTACATTTTGACAAGCTTTTGACATTTGTTTGTCGCCGAGATGAGACTGCGACTAGATTTTGAACGTTTAAAACTACGAGAATTTGGCCTTCAGATCTCTTAAACTAGGAGGCCTGTATTTTAAGAGATGGTTCGGCCAGATGGTTGCATAAATTAAGTTGTACGTGTCAATTTATGTATGTATTGTCAGTAAAGGAGATAAGTATGCAGGGTCGTCCAATATAGTTGAAGTTTATTAAGAAACCGATTGATGTTTTCAAATGAAATTTAATTTGATAAATGAACTGTTTGTTTTCTATTATTTAAATTAAGTTTTATTCGAATACATCAATCAGTTTCTTAGTAAACTTCAACTATACCTATTCGACGACCCTGCATACTCATCTCCTTTGCTGACTGTATAAGATGGTGATTAACATTATCTGTGAATTGAAAATTTTTTTTATAGAAGCTTGAAACCACCCAGAGCCCTCATTTTACATTTGATTTATCATCTATCCCGCAAAATAACCTGTTGATCGATTCTGTGAAAATCTCACCGTGATAACCAAAGTGAAGTGAGCGTGAAGTGACCTATCAATAGGGGCAATCCCTAACATCAGGTGGAATGACAGCTCACTTCACCATAGTTTTCACGGTGAGATTTTTACAGAATAGCACTGCTGAAAGCTCTGTCGTTAATTAGGTATGTGAGCCTAGCATCATTTTTTAGATGCTATTCGACTTATATGGCGGCTGCTGCATTTGCGAAAAACCTTAAACGGCGGAAATATTCCATACTTATTGGAACTTATGTGTTCCGGCCGTGTTGAAACTCTAGAGGACCATGGGGTTCTCGGCCTATGTAATTTTTCGTAGGCCGAGGTTGGTCGACTTTTCACGTGACCAGATGGCTGGCCTATTTTTAGCATTGCAACGTAGCCTTTTGGGCATTTTTCCTGTTGACAACGTCGCGGGCGAAATTTTTGATGCCCTTTGATTGTTTGCCCTCCCTTTTTATATTCTTGTATATATTAGTACTAGCTTCTGCCCGCGACTTCGTCCGCGTAAATTTTTTTGTTTCCCCGACCCACCCCGTCGCAACGTTGCGCTATTACTTCGCTATTACTTCGTTTTCGCTTGGCGAAAACTTCAGACTTTTTTTCTTTTTGCTCAACTCCTAAGGGTCCTAGCGTCAAGTTTAATAGAATATAGCCTTCATCAAGAACTGGGCTATCAAACGCAAAAATATTTTTATATATGCGACCAATACTTCCAGAGATTTAGAGCTTTCAAACCGTGTTTCAAACAAACAAACTCTTCAGCTTTATTATTAGTATTATTTTAAAACTATGATATCTCCTAAGATATACATTGAAATCAAATGATGTCAGAGGCAATTTTGTTCAAACTTAAAAATACATGTGATGAATAACTTATTTATTTGGATAAGGATTAATAGCATGTTTATAAAAACACCTTCGCAAACAAATTTGGTTAGCATAAAAGAGGTTATAGTGAGCTAACCTTAAAAGATAGACATATGCTGTCGCGGACTTTTTTTTAAAGCTTTTAAAGGGGACCAATTCTGTCATAGATGATTTTTGCGAAACTTTAACCGTTAACCTCTCAATAAGAAAAAAATCCCCCGATTTTGAAACATTCTTCATTGGTGCTCCGCTCCTATTGGTTTTAGCGTGATGATATATAGCCTATAGCCTTCCTCGATGAATGGGCTATCTAACACTGAAAGAGTTTTTCAAATCGGACCAGTAGTTCCTGAGATTAGCGCGTTCAAACAAACAAACAAACAAACAAACTCTTCAGCTTTATAATATTATATAGTATAGATTATTATTTTAAGACTGTTAGCTTTTAAATTGTGTAAATATTATACAAATGTACTATGCCTATGATATTTAACCATATTAACTCAAGATATTTGTAAAAAGGAAAGAAAAACACGTTTACCGAATGGATTTATACTTGTCTACCTATATAACTGACGAATTTATCTATGGTTTCCTCTACACCCTCTGCATACCTCTTTGAGGAATACAGGCGCGATATTATGTAATGATAAAGACAGTTGTAACAGACAGACAAATCTTCCACAATCAACCCTAACACAGAGCGCCCCAAAAATATCTATTACACATAACAACACATTTTAAAACTCAACCAAAAACAAAAGTGACCACAGAGAATATCGTTTTATTTTCCTCGGGTTCCCAAAGTTATCTGTGGTCCATCTAATCACAGTAGCCGAAGATAATAAAAGCTGCTGGTTCCCCGAAACATTGGTCGTAATTATACCACTGGTACGGCAAGCCCGCGGCAATGTCGGTTGTGTTTTCCACTGTGTGATTTTGGAGCGTTCCGACACAAAATGCGAATTGATGCTGTAAGGAGAATGATTGATTTTGGATTGCTAAACTTCAGTTGGTTTGTTAAGCAGATGTAATTTCGATTGTAATTAACTACACAGACAGGGGAAAACATATTTGAAAATGAATGGCAATTTATTGGAAAATTGATGGCAATTTAATGATCTTTGTATCGATTGTAATAAATTAAAACCATTCGGACATGGTATTTTACGTTATAAAATTCTTGTGATACATCAGCAATTTTAACCATTTGTGGTTAATCGTACATTTTTTTAAACGTGTGATTTTATGATTTGGTATAATTCTGACTAAAATAGTTTTAAGACCTTTGAGGGGCTTATGGCTTAGTAATAATAGCCACACGGGTCGATCGATGAGGTTAAGCTACCCTTGCCGCGGTTGGTCCGTGGATGGTTGACCATCTTTCTTTACACACCAAGACCCTTCCGTGCCTCGGAAAGCAAGTTTAAGTCGTGTTGATTTGATTAGACGTTTTTAAAGTTCCCATATTTAAAAATATCAACGTCAAAAACATATATACGTACTTACGTAAATTATGACAGTTTCAGACTGATGTTAGACTGCAAATGTTCTTATAAAAATACAGGAATAATATCTCTCTCATAATGTATGTAAATACTTAGGTACTTATATACTAAAAAACTTAAAAGTTTTTATCATTAGATTTTTTAAATGATTACAAATTAATAGTAAAAAATACAGGTGGATATAAGAATTATCCTGCGTTATTTGTCAACGTGGTGCTTTTCCACAACAACTCAACATTGTTATGGACAAACACCATCGTTTTGTGTCGTACACAATGGAAACCACACCATCTTAAAACTCCTGGAGTTACATGGAAGGAAACACCCACGCCTCTAGCTCAGGTCACGCCAAACATACTATAATGAGCGCTCTGTTTACCGCCATTACAACAGGACCTCTTTACAGCTGATACGAGGATATTGAGAGTCGTTACGATATAAAGCTTTATTAGTTAGTTCGTTGAGATTTTTATTTGGGTAAATAATATGTTTAGAGGATCTCTGTAGTACGGTCTGCACTTTCTGCTTACTCCTATGTGATGTGTAGAGATATAATAATAATAATAAGAGCAAACGTGCTCGGGGGAAGGAAGTATTCCAGTAAGTGCTCGTAGGGATCTTGACCATCTTCCGGGCTCTGGGATTGTTCTGCCGTGGAATAACTCTCCATTCCTCAAGCACCTCAGGACATGTTGCCCCCTTGTCACTACGTCACTATGTGCTAGCGACAGTTTTCGGGGGCCCATTATTAAGTGTGCAAGTCACCCCCTGCCATTTTATCCGTGTATATATAAAACATTGATCAGGCAGGGGCCATAGTTCTTCCATAGTTCTTGGTAACCAATCCACTTTAACCTCGCAAACCCATAGTACCTACAGTCTTTTATTTTTCCATTACTGCAATAGTCCTACACCAACCGAGGGTTAGAATAATTGTCGGTCGGTGCCACATTTCATTAAAATTTCCTAAGGGGCCTCTGCGAGTTGGCTTCGGCCCCTCGTACGTCTTCCAAAGGACCGGGACCCCATGGTCCCGAGATATATAAAATCAAAAAATAATAATCAAATTTATTCAAAACTAAAAGGACTAATGTTAAATAAATTTTTTCTTAAATCTATGTCAAGTTCACTCATGATTTGTGCCTGAACTAGGTAATCCTGTGTTTCAGGCTATGACTTCGATGATCAATCTATGGCAGGCTTATGAAATGTTTCCTGCACTATGATTCTTTTATACTTTTCTTTATAATCCTGAATTTAGAGTAAAAGATGCCCGTGGATAACCGCCTTTTAGGCTCATAATCAGACTATAATGTTGGAAACTGTTGGCCCACAGGCCTCCTCTCTGTGAGTGGGAGTGGGCCGTAATCCACCACGTGGGCCCACCACTGTGGGTTGCTAGATGTCACATGTCTTCGAATTTTTCAACATGACGGTTTCGTTACGATATTTTGCTTCACCGTTTTAAGAGCAGTGGTGATGAATTCATTTACACAAAATAAAGTGGACCACCGTATTACTAAGGTCAATCGACACAAATGTGTCGTACTCAATGGAAACTACATCATCCTAAAAATCCTAGATTTACATGGAAGGAAACACCCACGCCTCTACCCCAGATCACGCCAAACAATATTTTTTTCCATAACTGATCATCTGCCAAGCTTTTTTCCTAACTTTGTTGGGGTCGGCTTCCAATGTAACCGGATGCAGTTGAATACCAACATGGAGCCTGCCATCTGACCTTCACAACCCAGTCACTGGGTAACACGATACCTCTTGGTAATGCTGGTTGTCAAACTTTCGGGCTTCTGACTACCCGTAACGACTGTCAAAGATCCACGAATGACAACAGGGATATACAGCGTAACGTACTTTCCGAGACACGGAGAGGTCTCAGTATATAAAGATGGTCACCCATCCACGGAGCGACCGCGGGAAGCGCAGCTTAACCTGATCGACCAACCCGTGTGGCTGTTATTTCTTAGCCACAAGCCCCTCCAACGACATATAAATTACCTTAGACTGTATTAAAGCCTACTTTTCAACAGCAACCTCATGAAAAAGGACTGAAAATTAAACTATAAATTAATTTCCTGGCTTACGGGCCCGTAAATGAATTTACGCTATAACTAAATTGTTGCAACAATTCAATTTATGTTCGGATTAAAATTCTAGATACGAGTAAAACTTATGTTTTAAGGCTATATACTCGTAACTAGTTAAACCCAAGGCGGTGACTGCAGAAACCTAATTGCTTATGGTATTTTTTTTGAAGGTGTGTTTGTGTGTTATGTGCTGACGCTACGCGTCTTCACGAACAATTCACAGCGTGTTTGTACACTTTTTTTTTTTTTTTGAGGATGGGAAGTCATCTAATGACCCCTCCCGCTCTGGGTGGAGCAGAAGGGAGTGTCATACTCTTACTGACTAAAACCCACCCGTGTTCCTTCCTTAGTCCGGTGTTCCGGGGTAGCGGTAACCCTTTCGGACAATCCCGCTGCCCCGGCAGGCTTCGGCCCTTACGGGCCCCTCCTAAAGCTGACATCTCTTTGAGGCGCGCGTGGAATAACTTGGTCATCACAAGCAAAGCGCGCGACACTTCGTGAGAAAAAATACTGTAACACACTTACAATGGCAATTACTTTCGTTTTGACAGTTCAGTAACATTCATTTGTTCTTTATGTTGTCGAGCTGACGGATTTTCTTCAAAATCTTTCAGATTGTACTTACGTCACGTCTTTATAGTTAAGCAATGCAGCAGTGCTATTTTGTAAAAATCTCATCGTGAAAACTAAGGTGAAGTGAGCTGTCATTCCACCAAGTAAGATGTTAGGGATTGCCTCCATTGATAGCACACTTCACGCTCACTTCACCTATGTTATCACGGTGAAATTTTTACAGAATTGATATGCTGTTTTGGTGGAAACTTGGCTGGGTGAGCGTTGGTTTCTTCGCTTTCAAGTGTTTTGTCTACTTGAAATTTTTCGAAGCAGTCTGAAATCTGAAACAAATATGTAGGTAGCGCAAGCAAATAAGTAGGTACTTGATCATTTTGAGAATTGTCATAATTTATGCAATGGGTATTTAAAAACTCTTTGTTTTCTAAGACACCTTTTAAACAATTCACCGAAAAGAGCGTTCTCTGTTAGAAATAATAATTTTATTATTATAACAACATTTCTAGTTTCTAAGAATCTAACAATCTACATAGAATTTATTAATTTACTAGAATTAAATATTAAGTAAACAAAGTACAGTTCCGACGAATTATACAAAGGACTAACATGACATTTCATAGAGTAAGATATTGACATTTATTTGTATAAAACCTTCTTAAAAGTATTTAGATCACATTAATGAAAGAATTATCAAAACTGGTTCATTAGTTTTTGAGAAAATTGCGGACATACAAACATAAATATACAACGTGTAACGTTAAATGCGCAAAATCTCATACACCCCAATTAGAGCGTTGAATTAAAAGCATAATACTATGACCAAAACTATTTTTATAAAGAAAATCGTGTTGATCCTAGCTTTAGTTTATGCATTCAAAATTGAGTCTTATTACCTTAAAATAAGACTTAATTTTCTTTGGCTCAATCGGCGGATATTATGGCAAAATACATAATATTTGAAAGAAAAACCTATATTAAAAATTACTGAAATCGATTCAGTAGTCAATTATGAACAAACTATTTTCAGGATTTGCAAATTTAACGTTACACGTTGTATAGTTACATAGGTACATACACGGATCGAATACAGAACCTCCTTTTTTGAGGTCTGTTAAAAATAATGTAACTACAGTGCGGCCGACGAGAGGATGTGTTCTTGACACTGTCAGCTCCATACAAACGAATACGTGTTCCTCACACCTTCAGTGCGACATTTCTAGTAGATCAAATTCACAATTTGATCTACTAGAAATGTCGCACTGAAGGTGTGAGGAACACATTCTCTCGCCGCCGAACTCTAAGTATTAGGGCGGTAGTTACATCTACGGTGCTGTAAACTGCACTTTAATTACGTAACACACTATCAATCTCAATCTGAATCATTTTGAAGGACATTACTAATCCATTGCTTCATATGTTCGAAAAATGTGTTTGCTCAACAACGTAGATAACGCAATGATTGTTGTTGAACTTTCAAAATGAAACTCATTGCTACTGATAGAGTATTACGCAATTATCACGCTGCTACATGAACGATGAAATGAACTGTGAAATTAAGGTTGATGTGAAAACCAAAAGCTTTAGAAATAAAATGAATTCTATTTACACAGCAAACAAACCAAAATCAAAGTCTGAAAGATTCGCAATCAAAAACAAAAGAACAACGTTCGATAAAACTACCATAAAGTTTGCAACAACCGAGAAGTTTTCAACACTATTTGTATGAAGTTGAGCCCAGGTTGAGCCCGCTGCCCGTGTGACTGCTGAGCGTGGGGTCCTGGGTTCGATTCCCGTTTCGGGCAAAGTGTTATTGAGTTTTTCCATTAGGAATTTCTTAGTAGCAGCCCGGAGTTTGGAAGTTTGCGGTGTGATAACCCCGTGCCTCGGAAAGCACGATAAGCCGTTGGTCCTGCGCCTAATCTCTCTCCAGTCGTGTCGGATTGCCGTCCCATCGGACTATGAGAGTGAGGGAAGAAGGAGTGCACCTGTGTCAGCGCGCACACTTGTGCACTATAATATCTCCTGCGTACCTGGCTAATCTCCGTTGAGATTGGCCATCGTGACCGAAATCGGTCGAGGAGGCTATTATTATGAAGTTAAGCAGCGTTTTTGTGGAGGAAACTTGGAAGGGTGACTGCTGTTTTCTTATTTATAACTTTTCTTTTTGACGATGCCAATAAGAGTAGCCTGAGCAGCAACACTTCTTTCATCTTCTTTACCAATTAACTGCATGGAATTATCTGAAAAAAAAAAAAAAAAATTTTGAAACTAAGTACAATATTTTATTTGGGACAGAAAAAAGAGCATTTAACTATCAAAGTTACATATAAACACAAAACAAAGATAAAACAACAGAAAAAAAGATTTGAAGTGTAATCCCTTTATTCATAGACTTTGTTTAAAGTTAAATAGTGATTAGCGACTGTTAACCATACATTTCTGACGATTGAACGTCACTTAACTTTAATCATCGTTTGTGAATAAACCCCTAAGTCTGTACTTCTGTAGCATCATTATTTCACAAATAATTGTTTTCTCTGTCCAAAAACTTAAGAAAATATTAATCAACCATTTATTTTGCCACTAAAACATAAGAAAATATTAATCAACCATTTATTTTGCCACTAAAACATAAGAAAATATTAATCAATCATTTATTTTGCCACTACTAAACTTTCTGAAAAATCAATACAACAATTTTATTATAGATGCACAAAAGTTTTATATTAAATGATAGCGCGCGCAAATTGTTGCAGTCAAATTCAGACAATTGTTGTAATTTCGTATCGACATACTTCAAGCGCAACACACTACAGATAGCTATCTCTTTCTATGTCATACGTTCCGTATTATCTGTCGCAGTTGTAGTTGAAAACCACTATCCCAACAGCATAAAACGTCGCTCATTATGAACGTAGCATATCTTTCCTTTATAATATCATTGTTTATATTCATTCATTTATTCTTTCACTAACAGACAACGCACAACTTAATATAGCCGCTAGTCCAGAAGCTTCAAATTCTGCGCAAGAGTTCCTTTTAAACGAAAGTGAGCACCAAGAGAGGATTTTTTTAAATCCCCTAAAGCAGTTTAACAACGGGGATGAAACTTTGTGTTAAAGTTCATCATTTTTACACATAATCAGACTATAACGTCCCACTGCTGTGACTGCACTGCTGTGAGAGGGAGTGATCCGTAATCCACCACGCGGGCCCAGTGCGGGTTGGTAGATGTCACATGTCTTCGAATTTTTGGTTCTAGGACATGCCGGTTTACTCGCGAAGTTTTCCTTCACCGTTTTGAGAGCAGATGGTGATGAAGTAATTTACACAAAGTAAAGCTCCTACCTGGGTTCGAACCTACGACCTATAAACTCGCAAGTTGCGTCGTTACCACTGGGCACTGCTACAAAGATACTCTAAACATATTATTTACCAAAATAAAAATCACAACGAACTAACTAATCTGGGTTCGAACCTACAACTCGTAAGCAGCGTCATTTTTGCTACGGAAGTCCTATCGGGCACATACCTATAAAATTTTTCCAAGGTGGCCTGGAAGAGATCGCAGAAAGCGATAAGGCTGCCCATTATATGTTTTGTAGTAATAATTGTTTTTTTTCTAATGTATTTTCTGGTGTACAATAAAGTATATATAAATAAATTTAGATTCATTCAATTCTTCCCTAGACTTACCTACTAGAATCGCTTATAAAATTTCCCCTTCTAATTAATTATTTAGTCTATGCCCATCAAACATGGCGGCTACGTCTACCACACCTTGAGTTTCGGGGTTCTCATTAACGACTAGGGTTTGACTGTCCCCTGTCACATGCAAATTATATAGCTGGGGCTGTATTAAAAACGTCCCCACCCTTCAGTCATATTTAATTTAAATGATTGGTTATTTGTAGATATGTTTTTTTTTAATAAAAAGAGGGTAGGTGTGTGTCGTTAAAGAGCCAAAGTCCTAAAAATTCCTAATGGAAAACTTAACAACATTTTGTTCGATCTAGGAATCGATCTAAGTGTCCTTTGTTTAGTAAGTTAGTCATTGAATTTAATATCTAGTGTAAATAGTTACTTACAAATAAGTAATCTGAAAAATTAAATAAAAATTGAGTTACGGAATATAGGAATCGAACCCAGGATCTCATGCTCAGCAGTAACTAATGCTCATAACAATTATGTATGAATAGGCATTTCTCTATCAACATAATTATTGATACCTACCTAATCTTTAAACTGCAGGTGAAATTGAATAGGTGCGACAAATTAAAACACCTAATTTAACTTGTTATAAAATAAATTTAGAGCATGTCATTATGGAAAGGGATATACACTGTGCCCGTAGGCGAGCGATTTGGCAGCGTCGTCGCGCGCCCTTTTTTTTCGTAGGAACGGTCAAAATTAGGTAAATACAGCTAGTTCAACGCGTTGCCAACTTGCTTCATGTTGTGAACTCAGCGATGAATGGATTGCTTATAGGGCGCGCGCTAAAGTTGATACTTTATTTATCGTATAAGTTTCCATAATAAAAAATAAAAAAAAAAACAAAACTGGGACGACGATAATTCGTATCTAAGTATTTGAAGGCAATAACTTAGTTTGCACTATCTAAGGAGAAATTACACGATTTTTTTCAAGAATTTTGATTTTGAGAAATGACAATTTATAATGATTCTGTAACAGTTACCTGCACCTCCTATTTCGATTTGTCGTAATTTTTCAATTTCATACAGGATCATTTTTTAACCAGTGCGCAAACTGTAATCGTGAACAGGCTAGTTTCCACCATCAATAAATTGAAAATCTATTTAGTCCGTCAGTTAGAGTATTGGAAAATAATGGACACGTATTTTTTGTTTTTGTAAATCAATGAATATTGACAAAGATAAAACGCATCAAAACTCGGGAGCGGAGGCTCGTGACGTCAGAACGCAGTAAAATTATACCAAGGTGTGACGTATTGAGAATTTTAAAAGCGTCGTATCTTCATCAATTTTGGTTTACGTAACAAAACAAAAAATACGGGTCAAATATTTTTTGATAATCTAACTGACGGACTAATTAGATTTTTTCAGTTGACAAGCCTATTCAGCACACGATTCTAGTCCCTGGCGTAAAATTTACGTCGGTTATCAAATAAGAAATCAGCTGTTTCATACAAAAGTGCAATTACCTACGCGGTCAAAATGCATGGCAGAGCTAAAATGTTTTTATTAACCGATGAAAAATTTTAACACAGGGGTGTTCAAAATCATGTACCTACTGAATTCATAGTTACAGTTTGCGTACTGGTCAAAAAATATCCTGTAAGTATAAGGTGTTTCAAAATCAACTCTACAAACTTTAAGAGGTGCCTTAGACCATCAAACTGAACAACTTTCACTATAGGATCAACTCTGAAATCGTGAAAAAAAAAAATAAGCTGTTCCCTACATTTATGTTCGCATGCTGCAACAATATAATATTTTAAGTAATTATAATTACATCAAATTATAATTTGAATGCAATTAAAATCTAATGATGTCCGCACTCCATCGAATAAGCATATTAAGTTATTAATAAAATTCAATGTAGGATAGCCATTAACGATATTAATGTGGCCTTTTAATAAAATTAAGGTTTTTTGATGTCGCTGTGCTGAAGTCGCTGTGCGCCGTTTTACATAATTACTATAATCTGATTGAGGGTTATGTAATGTAGGTAAATAATGCTTTATGTGAAATTTAGGGGCAAGATATCATGCGTATACTTCAAAACATAGAAAGGGTAATAAAATACCTACATCCACATATATCTATACTAAAAAAAAGTATTTGAAAAATATTTTTGTATTTGATAACACATTTCTTGAGAAATTATATTTAAAATCACGTCAGGACTTTTTGATGCCGCGCAAAGAGAAAAAAGTAAGAAAGAATGCTTTAAGGGAAAACGAAATAATGTCGCGAGTAGAAGCCATTCTAATGTAATGAAATTTAAATGTCGTAGTGTATAAATGTCCCCGATTATCTTCTATATCTAATATATAAAATTCTCCTGTCACAGTGTTAGTTACCATACTCTTCCGAAACGGCTGGACCGATTTGTATGAAATTTTGTGTGTATATCGGTTAGGTCTGAGAATCGGCTACTATCTATTTTTTTTTTTGCAAAACAACGTTTGCGGGGTCAGCTGGTACTTATATAAAATTCAAAGTCTTAACTGCCCGATATATCAACGCACAGCCTAAACCGCTGCGCGCTGCACTGGTCCTAGCGGGTCACTATCGGAAAAGAGACATGAAATTTGGAGGGTGTGTTTTTGTGAAGAGTAGGTATCCACTAAGAAAAGGTTTTTCGAAATTCCACCCCTAAGAGGGTGAATGGGGGGAGGGTGAAATTTCACGCGGATGAAGTCGCGGCCTAACATAACCTAATTAATAAAATTAGCTGTTACTTTTGCTCGGCTTACTATGCGTTCGGGTTCGCACCAGAAAACATTAAACATAAATATGTAGATGTTTTGATACTTGTCTCGTCACACAAACCTCACAACTTGTTTTGTTGAATTAGCGTTCGTACTATCTAGAATGTACGAAACTCACGCGGACGAAGTCGCGGGCAACAGCTAGTATACTTAATAAAAATCTTAAATTCATTAAATCTTATTAATGACAGACAACGCACAGCCTGAACCGCTGAGTCTAAAGCATGAAATTTTCACACAAGTTCCTTCAATAAGAAAAGTGATCAGTAAGGAATGATGTTTTTAAATTAATCTCTTGAAAAGGTTAAATAGGGAATAAAAAGTTTGTATGGAAGTTTCTCAATTTTGTCGATGGGAAATGCCATCGAGCACACGGCTGTTTTAATCTCTCAAGGATATGAATTCTTATTACCATTTTAGCACATCGAAACAAAACACTAATAAAATAATAGCAAAATTGCGTAGCATAATTTAAATGTTATGCATGAAACAACAAAAACCCTCCTAAAATCAGTTTTAGTTCCGCTACTCCTCAACAGATGGCGCTACTAGGCACTTCAACAAAATACATCGTTTTAAATTGACTTTAAATCATTTTAATTACACTTAAAACGCATATTAATGAGCAAAGTAAGCTCCATTGACGTCTGTCAGTCTGTTTTTGTCGCATGATATCCGAAACGCGTGGTAATTGCAGTTTGGATTGAGTAATTATGAAAGATTGGCCTATTAGGTGTAGGAGATTGAACTGTTACTTGGTAGATTAGTTCGTCTTGATTATTTAGCGTTTATTGTGTAATTTCTTTGTTTATTTGTGAATTGTGGTGATATTAAAGGGTAAGTGGAGTAGCTACTAGGCTACTTAATTAAGTAGGTAACTACCTAATCCGATACATCAATTAGAATAATATTTTTTTAAAAATTCGTATTACAACATGGTTTTCTTTAATATCTTACTAATACAATTGAATTGCTTGTTTCCAAACAGCACATGTCCAAAATTTTGAAAAAAAATATCTTTTTATTATTATTTTATTTGCTTAATCATTGAAAATATATATTTTATTTGTTCTCAATTGACAATAATCATGGGTCATCCTGAAATACATTTTGCTATCTTGTTTTTGTTCCTCCTGTAAAAACAAAGTTTTGGACAAGTGCTGTTTTGAAAACAAGCGATTCAATTGTGATATTACACGTTTCGCCATAGGTAGATTGGCATATACATACATCTTAACATGTTAAACGTAAAATTCGTTAAAAGTTATTTGTTAAAATACACAACCCCTTAGGTACTATTAAACGTATTATATCAGATGAATAGTTACACACTATTTCTCTCTTTCAGTCGTCAGTAATTTGACTTTCGAAAGAAGAAGACAAAGCTTTGTGTAACTATACAGACGCTATACAACGTTTATTAGTAAGGGGGTTAGATTATGTTGTTATTGAGATATATAGACTAAATACCTATGATCACCATTTTATTTGCAATCATACTGATTGCTTGTCTTAAGCAGTCAGTCATTAACTAGAAAGATTTATTTACCTAATAATTGATGTCATCATCATCATCTGCCTAGCCTTTTCCCAACTATTTTGGGGTCGGCTTCCAGTCTAACCGGATGCACCTGAATACCAGTATTTTACATGGAGCGACTGCCTATCTGACCTCCACAACCAAGTTACTGGGTAAAACAGAAGAAGATGAAGATATATGTTTTTTATTTGATATTGTTTTGTAGACCGCCCATTGTGTCACCCTTTGTAAAATTTCTATACTTATAACTGTAATTTTTAATGTGTACATAATAAAGAGTATTCTATTCTATTCAGATAGAATATTCCACTATCCGAGACTAGCTAAAGATTTGTATGCAATGTTAGTAAAGAAAACTTAAGCTTAATTACATGAAAGCTAAAACAAGAAGTACACAACAACAGGAAGAGAAAACGCACCATATCCCCAGCATATCCCATACAAATGAATGAACCAACTGGTCCCTTTCACTTGAAAACAAGTAAACACACCCAGATATTTAAAAGAGACTCAAGAAATAAACTAGGAAAATGGTAGAATGAAGAGAATACATGAATTTAAAGCGCTACATGCATAATGCAGCGACATGTTTAATGTATGTGTGTCGCTTTTTCTCAAGCGATCGCCTAGCTTGAAAGCGCCGCTGGATCTGCGGGGGCATTGCGTAACAAACTTACAGTCTGAAGGCCATTCATTTTGCTAATACAACTGCCGGCGCCATCTAGTTTTAAAATATTTATCAAAAAATTGACTAGTAGAAGTGTCTTAAAAGATCGAGGTTTCTGGGGACTGGGACCGCAATTAATTAGAACCGCGGTCCCAGTTGCCGGATCCATTTAATTTTAATATTTTTCATCGGGCGACTGGGACCACCCATAAATATTTATAAAACTTTTTGATTCAAAAATATCATTTATTTTTTTGTCTGTCTGTGTTGTTTGTGGCTTGAACAATAGATCTTTTTTTTATTAATCCCAGCTTAGGGGATGGTACCAGTCGCCGGAAAAATATATTAAAATTAAATAGATGCGGCAACTGGGACCGCGGTTCCAGTTGCCGGGAACCTCAAAAGATCTACTTACAGAAACAGGCATCAACTCAACAGTATTCATTGCGTTATTTACCTATCGAACGATGGATGGACTGTGTTAATGATAATATAGTTAAAAAGATATGTTGCGCGGATCCCAAATACATTGAAACAAGAGCAGGAGAATGATAAATTGAAACAAGAGCAGGAGACTGATAAATTGAAACAAGAGCAGGAGAATGATAAATGATGATTTACTGAAGCGACGGGCCGTTTCTCCAATGGGATTTTCCTTAAGGAAAAATGACCAACTTCCACACAAACTTGCATCCTCTGTTTATCCTCTTTAGCGGACGAACTCTCCAAAAGCCTTCCTCATTGCTCACCTTTCTTATAAAAGGAACTCTTGTGAAAAATATCATGCCTCTAGACCCAGCGGTTTAGACTGTGCGTTGTTTGCAAGTCTGCCAATGAACAAATGAATTTATGTTTTTTTTTTTTAGTAGAAGATGAATTATAAATTTCCTTCAATGTACAGGAATGTAATTGAAAGTATGTTACGCAGTTGGGATGCTAATCCAAGGCAACTACACTTATTCAACAAAGTAATGATGTCAGTATTTATATAGAGTCGGTTCTGACAAGTACTTTGATTGGCACCTCAAAGCATTTATTTCAATAAACCGTTTGCTTGTAAATGGTTTTATTGATACAAACTTTTAAATCGCCAAGGAGTCGGTCAGTCAGTAAAATGAGGCTACATAGTTGCTGATTCCAAAGAAAAGTGTGTTCTTATGCAGAAGAACGGGCAAGGAACTCCATGGACACTCTTTTGAATCAAAATATTTTGTATAAAATATTTAAAATTGGCTTGTAAAATACTATAATAACTTAAATATGAGGCCCGCTTATAATTGCGAATAAGGCTAAAACGTACGTTGTAAACGGCAAAGTAGGTTTGTACAAACACTTTTACACGACAATCTTATTTTTTTTTAAACTAGATGTGGTCGGCATTTCCTATCTGACTATTCTGAGAAGAAAGGCCGAAACAAACTCAGAGGTCACATTCTCTTTTAAAGTACAGACAAAATCTTGGTCAGATCATGTGAATGTCATTATAAAAAGAGGCTGTCTATGATGTTGCAAATTATAACAATTACGAGTAGGTGTAGCCACATTCGCAACATTGAGTGGCTCGCTTGATAAAGTTTATGGCAAAATAATTGACATTAACATTAAGATTTCCGCATCAGGCGTTTGTTTATAACTTTCGAAGGAGCTCTGAGATATTTAAAAGAATGGTCCAAGGTCCTGATTCACTTAGAACTTAATATCAGAATCATCCAACTGTGTTACAAGCATAAAAAATCTACTGCTTTTACCCCCAGGATAACAGGAGTTACATACATACTTGATAACAACTCAAAATCAAAATCAAAAATCATTTATTCATACTAGGCTAAGAATCAGCACTTTTCGAACGTCAAATTACAAAAGACAGTCCCCCCAAAACGCCCGCCCTTCACCACTTCCTAGTGATTTCGCTGGGGAGAAGAAGTGGCGCAACAAACTCCCCAGCAGCACAGCTGTCTGTTCAGTTAGAAAATACTTGATTGTATACAATACTATGTAGGTATGCAAAGTAATTGACATTACACACACAACTTTAAATTATTTGCCATAATTATGTCAGCTTGCCACGCCAATATACCAACAAATACAATAAAAACTATACGCACTCAAGCAAAAAAAAAAAAAAACACAAAATTAAAAATGTAAACAAAAACTTACTACCTAAATAAAAGCCTCCAGGTATAAAGGGCGTGACAGCTTACATATTTATGCAATACTAGATTCAGTTCACTTAGCTGTGACTTAAGTCACAAATGATAAACTAGGACCATCGAAGTAAAATAAATAAACTTGATAACGTACTCAGTCTATAACATTCCTTCTACTGGAACACAGGCCTCCTCCCTGTGAGAAGGTGCAGACCGTAATCAACCATGTAGACCTAGTATACCTAGCTTAACTCATTCCAAACCCCTTGACCCGATAACCGGCTCTTTTATACCACACTCCAATATTAATTTTTCAATACATAACTCATATAGAACATCATACTTATAAACGCAGTACAAATCGAATTTTCGAACGTTGGTCAGTGATTTCAAAACTTCGTGAGGAGAACGTGAAAAACTGCGAGAGCACCTTCGGGCAAAAACCTCGGTGCGCGGTGTGTTTGGTGGGAGAGAGACGGCACGATGAAGGAACGAGAGGGAGGAGAAAAACTTGCGACGGCACAACCACGCTCGCATATCTGGGAAGTGGATGGCAAAGAATATATGGCGTAGAGGGGTGGGTGGAAATGACTTTTGTGAAAGAAGTTCGGGACAGATTTAAACACATAAAGGATGTATTGGAGAAGTATAGAACAGAAGTGAAATTGATTTATTTCGTATAGTTGAGACCAGACTAGAATCAACCTTCAAAGATGATCCTAATTTCTGATAAGAGAAAAAAAGTACTGGAAATCATTTGGACAGTGTAAGTAGAGCTTGGAGTCTTGTAAGTACAGACGCCAGCACAGCCAGTACCCGAAACTGTGAAATTTTCCCAATCAACTTTGAACCTTATGCTTTAGCGATAAATTTGAAAATCTATTAAAGAACAGGGGTGGTCCCATATAAATTGTATTAACTTTGCTTGGGATGTTTTTGAGTTACGTACAATAATACATATTTTTGCCACTTAGTTTATATTGATGAAATGATGATGTTATAATGACTTCCTGTCGCTGATATTTACATAGTAAGTAGTGTTATACGAATTTGTGCGGGGTAAGTACAACTTAAAAAACTTTGTACAAAAAATATAAAAACCTGACTTCCAAAAAAGACACTATAAACTGAAAAATAATTTTGATTTCAGAAGTCCGTGGCAAACAACAAAATTACGTAACCAACGACACCGACTTCCAAAATTAAAGTTATTTTTCACTCTGTAGTGTTTTTATTTTGGAAGTCTGTTGTTTTTTTTTTTTGTAAAAAAGGTTTTTTTACTTACTTAATGGCTTTTTACCTATTTCACCATCTACAATAAACCATCATAGCCGCACGTCGCTTCGCCGTAAGTTGCTTTTGATGTAGCGTGCAAAAACGAGCAGGTACCAGCTAGTTCATTCAACACCTAGATTTGTTTATAATTAATTGACATTTCTATCTTTTTACTCATAGGACACCGCTTTTGAGGTTTCCGTTAGCTTCTTGTGCTATTAGCTGCGCTTTTTAACAGTTAATTCCTTCTGTAGTTGATGCCAAGAGCTAAATATATGACAATGGCCCCGATTCTGTTGTTCACAAACTAAATTAAATTTAAGTTCAGTGCATCTTTTTCTTTCTATTTCATTATGAAAAGGACAGAAGATAAATATTAGTTTAGTCCTGTCAAATTAGATAATCCATAGACAAGTTTAGACGTGCTAAAAAAACTGGCTACTAAAAATACGTCAATTACGTCAGGCCCTGAATAATTTGACAGGGCTAAACTAATATTTATCTTCTGTCCTTTTCATAATGAAATAGAAGGACTGAACTTAAATTTAGTTTAGTTTGTAAACAACAGAATCGGGGTCAATGACAGGAACTGTTTTTTTTTTGTTGAAAAATGCTGTAGGATTCTGTAAAGATACTCAGATGAGCAGTATTGGCCCAGCTATGGTAACAGCCACGATTTACGAATTTGTAGGTCGAAGGTCGAACCCACACAGGTGCTCTGTGTAAATTATTTCATCGCCACTGCTCTCAAAACGGTGAAGGAAAACATCGTGAGGAAACCGGCATGTCCTTGAACCAAAAATTCGAAGACATGTGACATTTACCAACCCGCACTGGGCCCGCGTGGTGGATTCCTCCCCACTCCCTCTCACAGATAAAAGGCCTGTGTCCCAGCCAGTGGAAACATTTAGGCTGATTATGATGACGCAGATATGGTTTCTCCAAACTAGATTTATGCTTTTGTCGGTAAGTACGAGCATCTCAAGAACAGCAGTGCTATTCTGTAAAAATCTCACCGGGAAAACTAAGGTGAAGTGAACTGTCATTCCACCTGATGCTAGGGATTACCCCTATTGATAGCTCACTTCACCTAAGTTACCACGGTGAGATTTTTACAGAATCGATCGGCAGCTCATTTTATGATATCAAGATTTGCTTAATTACCCCCAGGGTTATTAAATGTCTCACATTGAAAGTAAACTTAAATTGACACTATTGACAGCTCACTTTACCTTATTTTAAACGGTGATTTTTTACAGAATAGATCCTTATTATAAACTAAGTTACGAAGGGGTATAGTTAAGATTATATTAGCTAAAGCTGGCATTGTAAGACCTCTCCACCCGTACGCAAAATACGCGCATTGATGTGGAGTTGCGGACACCAGCCCGTATTACCTATTGTAAGACCTCTATGAGTAACGATCGTTCAGCTGAGAAAAACTACTGCTAAATTTCATGCTAGATTACATTTAATATATATTTTTACATATTACGTATTAGTGTTTACAATCTGAAATAGTAAGAAGTTCGTAAATAGCAATAAACATTACATTTATTCATTTGTCATTATGTACGAGATTACCATTTTACGCCATTTCTTTCAAAGAAGTGTCAGTGGTTGACCATTGGAAAGTCATAATGACGCCATTATATTAGTAGATTACCAAACTTGTCAAAATCAACAATTATGAAATCAATGATAGACCATTCTGACACTATTGTAATAGCAAACTTGAGGCCCTGATCGTCTTACGTCCTCGACATCCAGTGTAGTTAGTAACGATACAACAGTCCTTTTACTTCTGATTTTGCATCACTGTCCAAATCATACTGATCTTTATTCTCATTCTAATAAGAGTGCTGTTGAGTTCAAATCATTTATTTCCATAACACAGGTTCAGAGGATGTTACAATTAGGTTCATAAAGTACTCTGTGTTATAACCATGTGAGATGTGCAAATATATTAGGAACATTATGACATAATTATTCTTATTCAGTTTTCTTATTAAATTACATTGTCATTGAAAATAATGTACAGACGCCAGCACATCAAGCTACCTGAAACTGTCAAATTTTCTCAATCAACTTTGAACCTTATGCTATTGTTAAAGTTTAAGTTGTAAATCTATTAAAGAAATTTGACAAGCAAATTAATAATGTCATAGTACTTACTTAATTATTGGCGTGTTCCACAACAGTCCAAGTTTTTTAAGCTTATTTGTAGAGGTTGGTTTTTTTTTTAATACTGGGAATATGATTACGTTTATCACATGTGATCTTTGAACATTTTATGGAAACAGTCGTGGTCAATTTCCACTCTTTATTGGAAATATTTAACTGATCCTGTATATATAAATTTATTAATTAGGTAAATTAATAAATTTATATATACAGGATCAGTTAAATGTAATTAATGTTCGTTTTTAAAAAATAAGAATGCCTCAATAACTTTTTTGTCTTCTAGTTATGTAAGAGTTTTTAATGAATGCGCCTCATTTTAACTTTCGGGCTTTTTCTCAAAGATGGCCGCACTAACTAAACTAGGGCACATTCAGGTAGTAGTATGCCTAAATTTCGCCAGGTATGTTTAAACCCCATATAAAAGGGAGGAAGGGGGGGGATTTGCCACCAACTGGGCACAAATCCAGACTAGGGGCTGCTACTGCAAAATGATGGAATAATCCAACATCACTTAAAAAAAATTATATTACATTAGCAGCGCCCGCGGTTGCACCCGCATAAGTGTCGATCCCGTGATAATATCGGGATAAAAACTACTATCTAACTAACTACTATCCTATGTTCTTTCCCGGGATTCAAACTATCTCTATACCAAATTTCATCTAAATCGGTTCAGCGGTTTAAGCGTGAAGAGGTAACAGACAGACAGACACTTTCGCATTTATAATATTACTAGCTGCGCCCCGCGGTTTTACCCGCGTAAGTTTGATCCCGTGAGAATATCGGGATAAAAAGTATCCTATGTGTAATCGTGGTTATAAACTATATGTGTGCCAAACCTCATCTAAATCCGTTCAGCAGTTTTTGCGTGAAAGAGTAACACACATCCATCCATCCTCACAAACTTTCGCATTTATAATATTAGTAGGATTATGGATTTCCTCTTTCAAAAATAATTCCATCTTAATGCCAGCGTCCACGGTCCCAGGAACCTAACTATCATCGAGAGCTACCCACACTTATAGTTAGTTGACTCCCCTTTATGATGACGCCACGACACGTGGCGCTTCGCTCGACTTCCCATTTTGGCCATTGATTAGAGGCCATTGTGCGTATTGACTGGCCATTATGTACAATTACCTTTGTGTTATGACCTGATTATTTTGCGATGATAACAACAGTTAGTTTTGGCACTAATTTTGTTATATTGTTTTGTTAAGTTTGCTAGAGTTGTATTTGGGTAAAAACAAAATACTTATCTCAATTAGACAAGGGATGTAAGGTCTATTCAAATGAATGTTGGCAATTGATGTTATTTCAAGTTAAACAAATATCAACTTTTTTTCGATGGTAATTAAGTTGATTTCAGAGTGACTACATTTGAGTTATAAGAATGTTTAAAGTTGTAGCGTAAACTGAACTTTATTGTGTAGGAATAAAATAAAAAAATAAATAGGAATAGGAATAAATTTGACAGGACTAAACTAATATTAATCTTCTGCCCTTTTCCTAATGAAATAGAAAGAAAAAGATGCACTAAACTTAAATTTAGTTTTGTTCAAGGGAATTGGTGCCATTTCGTATTTTTTTTTCCCACACCACAAGTCGACCTTAACACATCAAAAATCACTTCCCCATACGAAATAACATAATCAATTCACACTTCTGAATAACTTGATCCTTTCCCATCCAGCCGTATGGAATAAACCCATAGTCCTTCATCCCCCATAGTCCCCGTAATAAACCCTATGACTTAGGGACAATATGAACTGACCCCCGGGGATGTAAGTGTGGCGGGGTAAAATATATATCGGAGTATTAATTTGTTAATGTCGGTATTAGTGGAGAATTGATTTGATGGTGGTTATGAGGTTTGGGTCGCATTACTAATTCGATTTGTTAAATGACTAGTATTTAAAGAAATATTTTAATTCCTAATATTATAAATGCGAAAGTAAGTTTATTTGTTTGTTACGCTTTCACTCTAAAACGGCTGAACGGATTTAGATGAAATTTGGCACATGGGTAGATCATAATCTGGAGATGGATATAGGCTACTTTTCATCCTGGATCGCAGACAAAGTCCCAGGCAACAGCTAGTCTGTTATAAGTTTCTCTAGTTCCGTCTTAAATGTTTGTTATGTATGGGCGTAAATGTTAAGGTAAGGAAACTGCTAACGGCCGAACCCAATAACCTATTTTCAGTTAAAGACATCACTTCTGATGGTAGCCAGTATAATCATAACTGCTAGTTTTATAATCATACAGATCGCTACTGATATAGATTATTGGAACGTTAAAATCAGAGATAGATAGGTTTTTCTACCTCCAGTATGTTAAAACTGGTGATAAATAGGTAATTGGGTTCGGCCGTATGAGAGCATGTTGCAAATTCAATTGAGGTGTGTGCACACTAAGAAGTATCGTAAAGAAGGTTAAAATTGAAAAGTTTAACAAATTATGATACGTTATGCTTGTGAACTGACTGATCATCTCTTAGCTGCCACGGATTATTTTAATTTATTTTAATTTCTGAATAGTTTTTTTATGATGATTTTAACGTGCACGTCTTTCTACATCGTTCTCACTTGCATGTATATTTTGTAACAATATTTTGATTTAAAAGCACTCTCTTTTAAATTGGCAGAATCTTGCCCGTTCTTTTCCATAGGTACAGACGCCAGCACATCAAACTACTACAATCTGTCTTTTTTTAATAGATTTTCAACTTTATCGCTAAAGTATTAGGTTCAAAGTTGATTGGGAAAATTTGACAGTTTCGCTGGATGTGCTGGCGTCCTAACTATTACGCTTTGGAATGGGTAACTAGCTTCATCTTTCTGACTGACCGACCCCTTGACAATTCAAAAGTATCTATAATTGGTTTATTTGAAATAAATGCTTTGAGTTTCAGTTGTGAGTTAACCAACACTTGCTTAACTGCTGTACTATAGCACTATACGGCTACACCAGTTAATCAGTATGCTAATAATTGTCTCAGAAAATTACATACAAAAAAAAAGCATTTTATAACTCATTAAGGTTTTTGAATTTAGATAACTATTAGAAAACGCGACGGAAAATAATTGAATCCCTTTGCCAATTCAACTATTGATAACTATTAACAACATTTTTACAACATAATGATGATCATAAATTGTTCAGTGATCAGCGCATAATCCCGGGGTGTTAGGGGGTGAGCACACGCGGCGGGGGTGCAGTCACAATATTGTGCTATACCGTGTGATCTGGCTTTAATCGGGTAATCGCTCTATTCGGTGCGAGGGGCTCGGATGAATGTAGTGGGCACAATGGATGCGGCATGTGATGAAAACTTACAGGCATTCAATTTGTGAATTTTAAAGATGATTTATTTGCATTTTAAGTAAAAATAAGAAAATGTCTCTTTTTTGGGTTTAAAGCAGTAAATGACTGCTTCAAATTAAAGAGAGACTTGTGACAAACTAATAACAGCTGCACGGGGCGATCGATCAGGCTGTGAATGGGTGACCACAGACCATCTTTACATACCGAGACAGACGCGTGCCGCGGAAAGCACGTTAAGCCATTGATCCCGGAACTGGGAACCTTCTGGCTATACAGATATTGAAGAAGACAATTCCAACTTTATCTGACGTTTTTTTACGAAAACAAATTTTAAATGTTGTAATTTAACTTTGAATACCCCCACGACCTCTTTACCGTTGCATGCGTTCACAAGAACAATATTATGCGTGCGTTACACTGACCGTTACCTTATAGCGATTTTTCACACCAAAAATTAAAGTAGTGTCCCAGTAATTATTTTTGTAAACTGTTACTGAGTTTGATGTACAGAATGCGTAGTTGACATCTCTGTGATGGGTCTTGTTACACGCTGCAGTTTTAAAAAAGAAACAGACCAGTGAATTACCTACTCAAGTAGTACATTTTCCTATACTTCATGCAAATAACTTATCCAACATAACTCACTCTCTCATTTGAATAAATTACCGCATCCGATCCTCGCATCCATCTCTTCTCACATTAATGTTCGTGCTAATTGTAATAGGCTTATTTGCACATATCAGTGCCCGGCGTGGGACAGTCCTTTGTGCACTTATAATGACATCTAATTTGTTTGCACAGGGCTCGCTTGCGCAGGAAAAAAAGTGCGTAATGTTGGGTTCTGGCGAGAAAATGAGATTATTTTGTCTTTAGCAAGGCTGTATTTTAAAAAAGTATTTAGATTGATTGTGACTAGAAAAGTTTGAGAAGATATTGATTTATTGTCAGTATTACCCACTGTAAAGTGGGCTCTCAAACTTAGGTGACATTTTTCCACTTCAGCTGTGATGCCAAATTATGATTTAAAATAAAAAAAAATATCGGTTACTCTTAAGTTACTTGATTATTTTTTACTAGCTGTTGCCCGCAACTTCGTCTGGGATCCAGGATAAAAACTAGCCTATGTCCATCTCCACGTCATGGTCTACCCATGTACCAAATTTCATCCAAATCCGTTCGGCCGTTTTAGAGTCTAAGTGTACAAATAAACAAACTTACTTTCGCATTTATATACTACTTATTAGTTAGGATGATAACGTCATGGTAGTTCAAATATTTGGATCACTAGAATTTTAAATAATAATAATAATATTTATTTGTTCAAGACTTAAACCTATTTACAATTTTTTACCTTAATTTTATTTGACTTTGTAAGTTAGTGGCAAGATACTAGACATGTGCAACTGGGCTTAAACTAGGAGGACTCCTGTGCTATAAGCACCAGTTACTTCCGTCACCACCGTGATCGAGCTGCCATTACATGTGTGGTGCGGTGCAAATATAAGTATTACAATATTATTAATTACTATCATACGTTGGTGTGTGTGTGAGTGAAATCTTAATGTGGTGTGTCACAGCTGAAATGCAAATATCAAATAACTTTTAGAGACCACTGTAAGTGATAGTAGGTACTTAGACACAATTTTAGTGTTTTTTTTTAATGTAATCTCACTGATGGTGGCGCGTGTTGTTGGCGTGGTTGAGCTGGATGGTGCTGATCCATGCGTCATGTTCGTGAACGGGCACCGTCGGTTGAGACTGGTCATCTTTTAATTGCCAGCAAGAATAATGTAAGTAAGTACCCAGGATTTTGTAATATCTTGATTTAAAAGAGTGTTCTTGTAATTTCTTGCCCGTTCTTCTCTTTCTAACTAACTGACCGACTATTTAATTTTGACAATTCAAAAGTGTCTGTAAATGATTTAATTGAAATATATGCTTTGAGTTTGAGTTTGTAAGTTAGAATTTTCAATTATTTTGATCTACTGTCTTTTTTTAATAAACGTACCAACTGGGTACCTACTTATGTAACAGTAGTACCTAAATACACAACAATGTACAGACTGGCGCATGTAATTGGCGCACATCAAGCTACGACATTCTGTCAAATTTCTTTAATATATTTTCAACTTTATCGCTAAAACATAAGGTTCAAAGTTGATTGGGAAAATTTTACAGTTTCGGGTAGCTTTATGTTCTGGGGTTTGTACAATAACAGCCGACCTTCCTACTTACTGGAATATTTTTAACAGCCGCACAGGTCGATCGCTCAGGTTAAGCTACGCTTGTCGCGGTTGGTCTGTGGACGGGTGACTATCTTTAGGTAAGTACATACCAAGACCCCTCCGTGCCTCGGAAAGCACGTTAAGCCGTTGGTCCCGGCGTCATTCGTGGATCTTTGACAGTTCTTACGGGTCGTCAGAAGCCTGAAAATTTGAAAACCAGTCTTACCAAGAGGTATAGTATTATCCAGTAACTGGGTTGTGGAGGTCAGATAGGCAGATTGTTCATGTAAAGTACTGGTATTCAACTGCATCCGGTTAGACTGGCAGCCAACCCCAACGTATTTGGGGAAAGGCTGACAGAAGTGACAGATGATGACCTAGCCCATAAGATATAGGTACCTACCAGAAAATAGAGTTTAAATGAAATATACCTAACAGGTAATTCCTCGTATCTTAACAAAATTACAGACACAATAATTATGTCGTCCTAACATATCACTTACCTACATAACTAAATAATTTACTAGTTAAAACTAATTGCATACAATCGCACCAATCCAATACATTTCACGTACTACCCCCCCGAACACAACAATTACGAAATCTAATTGGCTCATTCAAATTTAGAATTCTACCGTCGCGAGCCCTGATTGGTGACGCGTGGCTGTTCTTCTTTAGAAAAGCCGGTAATTTTGAATTTAGCTATTCGTCAACCATTTTGAAATGGTCTCTTAGAAATTTGGCCTCTAGTACTTGTCAGAGTTTTTGAGTCTGGTCGTCGTATTATTAAGTATTATTAGTAAAGTAATTGACAGTTATATATAATAAGTGGCTATTTTAACTATTATCTAGTTGGAATACGTTAATTAGGCCGTTTTGTTCGTCTAATTTGATGTTATTTAACAGTTTGTCGGTGTTGCTAACAGGATACTTTAGTGAAAGTATTTACAGTGAATTTTGAAGCAAGTATATTGTTAATAGATTGAAAATTTCACCTGCAACTGTCCCATACAAAACTTGAACACTTATTCGACCCAAATGTATGGGAGCTGATGATGTTGTCGCGATTACGATGTTGGTCCCATGGAGAAAATTGTTTAATATTGATGATCTGTACCACGCTCTTAAATATGACCACACCATTCTGATACACAATGTATAAGCTATAGCCGAATAGCTCGTGGCAAGACGTGAGAAAATATTATCATTTCTGATACATTGATTTTATAATTCAGAAAGAAAAAGAAGAAAGAAAAATTGTTTATTCTGCACAAACAAATAGCAGATTACAAAAAAATAATAATAAAAAGAAAAGACATAAAATATACATATATAATGTAGTCAAAAGCCTCGTACTGAAGCATAAAAATGTTGACAATTTTGTCTATTGCTTGATTTTTTGGGCCAGAGACAACCAACACACACAACAATCAAATCACTAGGAACGACCGCGGTTTGACCCGCATAGGTCACGGTCCCGTAAGAACTTTGAAAAAGAAAAATTCTTTATGTCCCAATCCAGGGCATGGTCTACCCATGTGCTAAATTTCTTCCAAATCCGTTTAGCCGTTTTAGCGTGAAAGCGTAACAAACACGCATACAAAAATATCAAATCTTTGTTCTTTACAATTATTACTAGCAGCGCCCCGCGGTTTCGCCCGCATAAGTTTCGATCTCGTGGGAATATCGGAATAAAAATTATCTTATGTCCTTTCCCGGGACTCAAACTATCTCTATACCAAATTTCATCGAAATCGGTTCAGCGGTTTAAGCGTGAAGAGGTAACAGACAGACAGACAGACAGACAGACACTTTCGCATTTATTTATATTAGTATGGATATAGTTTAGACAACATTACATTGGAGATATAAGCAAGCTTGCCATTTTACATGTGTAATTTAATAATAGACAATAAAAACGGTACGTGTTACGAAGCCATTTCATCATTAATCTGCCCTGGAAAGCAGAACTTGAAACTATAAAATATTCGAGACTAATTGGGAAAATGCTACTTTAAAACGTAAAGGTAGAGTCACATTGTAGTGGTGATAAGGGGGCCTACCACTACCTCTTATAGCAGTATTATCTTAATCTTACTTCAGTGTGGGAAAGAGATGGAGCAATACAGGACATGCAGCTCCATCTCTTTCCAACACTGAAGTTAGGTGGTGGTACCATTCAATTTTATTTAAAGTTATAATCATCCTAGCCTTTTCCCAACTATATGGGGGTCGGTTTCCAGTCCAACCAGATGCAGCTGAATACAGTCTTTTATATGGAGGGACTGCCTATCTGACCTCCACAACCCAGTTACCTACTGGGTAATACGATACCTAGTACAAAAATATTACTGAACTAAATGAGAAATCATATTATTGTGGATGAAAGTAAGCCTGATGAAGTTTCTGGTTTGGTTTCCCGAAATCGCAAAAGCCAACGAAAACATTTGACGTACACCCCAATGTTAAGTGTTTTCACCCCAAAGTTAATCTAAATTTCACCCGAAGAATAGTCGGTGAAATACTCTTTAACCATTAATAACTCTAAAAACAAGTTTCCCATACGCTGGTGTGGATACAGCCTAACATTAACAAAGTACGTAAAATGAAGCGATGAATTCCCCCTGTCCACCCCATATGACAAGGCTAGGTCGAATTAATAATTCATTAAAAAATCAAGTATTTTCTAGGAATAAAAAATCATTGCAAGAAATGGGTCTTGGGAGGAACTGTCTGCATTGTTACGATAAATTATGTACCTACATTTTTTATTATGAAACTAGGCACAAAAATTTACTATATTAGTAAAATTATAACCTAGTAGGGGGGATTGAAGACTTTTTTTATGAAGCCTGGCATACCTACTGTAGCGACATTTTGTTTTTTTTTAATGGTGGCCACGCATGTAACCTATATAAATCGATAGCTGATATCAATGTAAACGGAAAACATAACACAGTTTTCAGCAGCCATTTTGAAAAAAAAAATAGTCTCATGCGTGGCCGCCATTTTCAAAATAGCGCGACTGTAAGTATGCCAGGCTCCATATAAAAATATTCAAACCTCTTTTTAAAAAGCTTTTGATATTAGTTGTCGCCAAGATGAGATTGCGAGTAGATTTTAAACGTTTTTAATAACGGGGATTAGCCTTCAGGGATCTGCTTTCTGGCAAATTTTTACTACAGCCTAGGTCATTTTCATTTATCCAAACCTGAAATCTGGCAAACTTCTACTACAGCCTTAGCTATTTTATTTATCTCACACACAAGCGAGGAAGTAACTACACAACGTTTATTTTAGAACATTTATTTTGTCCGTTAAACGTAGGCACATTCCCTGACGTATCGTAAAAACAGTGGACACGGTACTTCCCATATAAATGTTATAACAGACAGTCCGTTCATCGGCTCACATTAGCAATCATTATCCACCCTCCAAGGTTTTAAGTATGTAAATTGCTTATTAGCGTTACATATCTAGAACTTATGGATAGATAGGTTGAATTTAAAGAATGTTTAAAAATGTGGAAATGTTTCTTAGCTGTTATATAATCGTCTCGGAAAAAAGAAGGATTCGAAACGTCGCAAGCAGCAAAGTGTCTTATATTTTGAGAAGACCATAGGAACTTAGAAGTCGAAGTCGATTGTGCAAAATTGGTCTAAAAATGGGATGTATACCAGTGGCGATGGGTGAATTTATGACAGAGGTAAGCCGGAGCAAGAAAACGATGTCAATAAACCGTTTCATTATACATATTTCAATGATGAATTGACTATAGAGTGGTTGTGTTCTGAATTTTAGAAGGGAAGCCGGCGGGAATCGAGTTGTATGGTACCTTCGCCACTGATGTATATTAAGATTAGGACTGATAAGATGTATCAAAGAGGATGAAATGCCGTGCCGAATGCAAATAAATTGGGACAGTCAGAAAAAGATGATGTTAATGCTAAATTATGTTTACCGGTGGAGCAGACAAGTACTGGAGTGGAGATCGCGTATCGGCAAGTGTAGTGTGAGATGCCCCAGCTAGATGGACCTACAACCTTAGAAAGATGGCTGGGACAAACTGGATGTCTAAAAACGGAGGATAGGGTGTTGTGGCCCGGCCTGGGAGAGACCTAGGTCCAGCAGTGAACTGCGATAGGCTGAGTTTATTGACATATCTTGGGCATATTTTTGGTTTGTAAAAAAATTGCAGAGGAAAGACACACATTGCGAGAACACCAGAAATTATTTGACCGGAATTCGCTAACACATATTCAGCACATGTGATATCATGCTCGTGTTGTTCTCTTAGAAAGCCCTGAAATAGGGCAGACATTCTGCGGGGCAATTGCGTAACACATTATCAATCGGAACCGGTTTAATTTTGACAGTTCAACTACATTCATTGCGTTATTTACGTGTTCAGCAGACACATTTTTCGAGCTTATGAAGCAATGGTTTAGCAATTTGCTTCAAAATGTGTGTTACGCAATTAGGGTGCTGATTATTATTGATCGAGAGCATCGTCGATGACTGGCTATGAGAACCTGATTACCTATAAGCAATTTACATGAAAAGTCTGCTACACTCATCGTTGCAATGTCGATGGATAAGTACTCGTATCCTTTCATGGTTTCTATGAATGAAAAAAACATCCCCATTTATTCATTCCTTAGCCAAAAATCAATTTAAACATGGCCGGAACAACCATTCTCTGACCGCACAATTAAAGTTGTGTCTGCCCAATTTTGATCGAGAAAAAAAATGGCGTCAGAATTTTTTGTTACGGTGTCCAAAAATGACACAAAACTCGCCGAAAGGTCGTCGGATACAAAAATACAGAAAAAAAAAAAATACCAAAAATTATACATGTCTGTTGTACCCAGTATATAATTTGGCCCTATAATATTCGTCGGGACATAGTTTTTTTTTGTTTGCCGTAATTACGTTTTGGGTCTCTCTTGTTTGTGAATCTTTCCGGTTTTTTTTACGAGTCACTTTCCGATTTTTTCTCTTTGTCGGTTGTTGGTGATCATCTTGTGGACGGCACGCAATGTGTGTGGAGTTTGATGACTTCGTCAAGGTGTTGTTGTTTTTTTTTTATCATTGTGATTGTTTTTTTTATCGATTTCTGCGCAGATATTGCAACACACTTATGTAAGTATATTTTTACTTAGATCCATTTTCTGGTCGGTCTCGTGGTCGACCATGAGATCCTAGGTTCGATTTCCGGGTCGATCAAAGTGTTATTGGGTTTTTCCATCCGGAATTTCTCAGTAGCAGCTCGGTGCGGTGTCCTGATTTGTGCCCGGTTATATGAAAAACCAGCTGCGCCCCGCGATTTCACCCGCTTAAGTGTCGATCCCGTGGCAATATCGGGATAAGAAGTAGCCTAAATATTAATCCAGGGTGTCAGCTACCTCCATACAAAATTTTATCAAAATTAGTCCAGCCGTTTGAGCGTGAAGAAGTAACAAACATATAAACGTTCGCCTTTATAATATTATAGTGTGAAGTGTGATGATTTTATTTCTTGTAGGTTTGTACAAACGCTGATGATAATATGCTCGCTCCTTATTACATGGGACTTTAAAAGATCTGCCGAAATGTGAGTTTAGGTATTATGTTATGTACAGTCAACAGCAAAAGTAGATGATGAAAATCAGAAGTTCAATACTAATGAACGGAGTTCGCGTCAGAACTGTGTGGCGTTGAAGTGTCGTTATGTGATTGTAAATTATACCAAACATTTACTACTTCGACGCCACACAGTTCTGACGCGAACTCCGTTCATTAATTAGTATTGAATTTCTGATTTTCATCATCTACTTTTGCTGTTGACTGTACAGACGCCAGCACATCAATCTACTACAATCTGTCAAATTTCTTTAATAGATTTTCAACTTTATTGCTAAAGCATTAGGTTCAAAGATGATTGGGAAAATTTGACAGTTTCGGGTAGCTTGATGGCGTCTGTACACCTCTTCCTAATCCTTCATGTATGACAGGCGTGATGTTATGATATTTTCTTAAGTCTGTCACGCAACGACCAATACTAATGAATGGAATTTAGTGCGCCAGCTTCTGTTTATAGACTTGCGTGCAAAAAAATCGACCCAGCCCATGCTCTTCGATTTGAAACAATATAATTCAACAAGTTTTACTAACAATAACCTAATAAATTGTTTATTAAAACCTTCCTGAAAGTATAGATTGCATTAGTGAAAGAATCATCAATTCTTTCACCACCAACCTACTGACAATTACAGAGTACATATCAAAACATCTTGACAAGAAGCGACAGGTAGATGTGCTGTATTTTGATTTTTGTAAAGCTTTCGACAGAATTAATAACGATATCTTGCTACAGAAACTCAGCGCCATTGGTTTCTGTCAAAACTTACTTCGATTTTTAGCTAACTATCTCCGCGACCGTCAGCAATTTGTAAGGCTGGGTATCTACGTATCTCGTCTACATACACGCTCTGGTGTAAGTCAAGGGTCAATACTCGGGCCTCTATTATTTCTACTTATGATACATGACTTACCGCCCGTTGCGAAATTTGCAGAGTGTCTCCTTTACGCAGATGACCTCAAACTTTATAGTGCTGTCAACACCGTATCAGATTGCGAAGCTATCCAAAATGATATAAATGCCACACATGAATTGAGAGTTCAAAATAAAATGGAGTTCAATTCTTAAAAATGCTATGTAATGACCTTTGGTCGAATGCGACACCCAATAACTTTCGAATACAAAATAAATGGTTCTAAAATAACTAGATCATCCAGCATGAAGGACTTGGGTGTCACATTTGACCAGAAGCTTACTTTTCATGATCACATCTTTACAGTTGCCAAAGAATCTTTTAAAAGGCTAGGGTTTGTTCTCCGGAATGCCCATGATTTTCGCAACGAGCATGTAATAAGGCTCTTATACAGCACACTTGTCCGAACCAAGCTAGAAGCTAGTTCTTCTGTATGGAATCCGCACGAAGCAAAGTATGCACTTCTTCTAGAAAAAGTGCAAAAAGCATTCCTGCATTTTCTTTACAGAAGAACTCTCGGTTACTATCCCTTCCTCTATCCTACCAAGTTCCTCTTAGGATATCTAGGATATCATATGTTGGAGGCCAGAAGGGCATGTGGCCAGGTAGGCGTTATGCTCAAAGTATGGAAGGGTATGACGGATGCTCTGCATCATGCTGTTTGTCTCTGCATCACCCAAAGGTTGACTGGTAGAAAATGCCTATGGCATTAAGTCCGCCTCTGTACATTTATGTACTTGAAGTATTAAATAAATAAATAAATAAATGCTCCTGACATCCATAATGAGCTGATTCGACTTTACACACCGAATATCTGTGGTAGAAAACATCGACTGCTAGACGTGCCTTCGTGTCGCACTATGTCCCGTGCTGCGTCTCCCGTACCGCGCGTGTTGACCGCTCTAAATAAACTCGTGGAGGCCAACTCGGACTGCGATCTGTTCGCAAATAAATTCAAAAATTTAAGGTTTATATGCCTACATTTTTGTGAGAATAATAATATTTAGTTGTTGATTAGTTTATGTTTTATGTTAGTACTTAGTATGTATCTTTGATTTATGTAATTGGTTTCTCAAGCCGTATAAATCAAATAAATAAATAAATAAAAAAAATAAATCAGTTTTTGAGAAAACCGCGAATTTACAAATATGGGTGTTGAACAAAGAACCTCCTTTTTTTTAAGCCCGTTAATAAAATCAAGCTCAATTTTGATTAAACAATCAGAAATACGTTTGTTCAATTTAACGTTTGTTTATTTTACTGACAAAAAAGTCACGCACTTTTTCCGAGCAAAAGTGCGTGATGAGGACTTCTGAAGAATCGAGTCAATCTTGTCAAGAATATAGCCTTGAATAAAATATTGTGTATTTCAAATAAACTGTACCTTACCTAGCTTCACACAGTATAAAGTAATAAATTAAATTCATTACAATTCTTGAGATATCGTGTCTCAAATTTTATTAACTCAGGTAAACAACTATACTCCATTTGTTTAGGTAGTCAAATAAAGGTAAACAAAAAAAAACTATGTGACGTGGTTAACCGACTAAACGTAATACCAGTCTATTCAGTTGGCATGCTACGTCACAGTTGTACTCTTCAATTTAGCAAAGTTATAATTCCTTAATAACGTTGCTAAATTGAAGAGTACAACTGTGATGTAGCATGACAATTGAAGTGAGTGGTATTACGTTTAGTCGGTTAACTAAGGCACGTGGTTTTTGTTTACCTTTATTTAATTACCTAAACAAATGGAGTATAGCTTTCTAGATCTTTTATTGAAATATACACCGCTGGTTGTGTTGTATGTATAAATTTTAACGAAACGAAAGGAGTATGTAAGGATCACAGCAGGTGGCGTTCTGTAGTTTCTGCTTACCCCCATGGGAAGTTGGTACCTAAACCCCACCAAACTAATGAGCATTCATCAACTTTACACATTCAATTCCTGCATTCTCATTAGAAAACTTCTTAACAAAGCACACACAGTTATCCTATAACATAAAAACATCCAAAGAAACCCCAACCAAATACAGACGCACCCCACGCGGACGCAATATGGCAGGAAAAGTATAAAATACAAAGGCGAAGGTGTACAACTTTGTAGGTAATAATCTACCGGCAGATATCAGGAGCACATCCTCTTTTAACATATTTAAAGCTAAACTCCAGTACGTCACTAACAACACAAAACTATTAAGTTAATGACATAAGCTAGTCTTGCATACAAAATGCGATATCGTACACACAGCTACACATCAAGCTATACATTTCCAGTTTTAGTTGACCTCGCACTGTATAGGTTTTTCGTATAATCAGAAGTCAGCTTATACTGGTTATGTATAGCTTGATGTGCAGCCGTGCGTACCTACCTACATAAAAAAAAAACAAAATTATTAGCTACTGGACTACATTTATCTATGTTCTTTTAGAATAAAAGAAGAATCTTTAAGCCGAAGAAGGCCTGAGTATACGTTTGTCATCATCAAATTAAAATGCGTAAACGTCTTTTTAATAGAGCCCTTATAGCAGTTTAACCAATAATTAATAGAAAAACATCAAAAACTTGCCTCCCATACATTATTGGCAATACGAAAACTAGGTAATTTTGTAAAAAAAACATTTCATTCAGGTCGGTGTTTCAAAAAGCGTAGCATTGAATTGAATAAAAAATTCAATATGGCGGATAAGGCGTTCATTTTATTGTGCTTGATTGTACTCCTGTAAGAAGTGCAACGCGACTGTCATTGATACGTGAGTACAGGTGAGCACAATGGTGGTTGTTGACCGCAAGATATTTGATGGGAATAACCAACAGATGAAGGATTTGCGGGGTAATTGCGTAACAAAGTAACAATTCGATTTGACGACATTAATTACGCTACTTTATTGAGCAGACGGTTTTTTTAAGACTTAGCAAGCCTAGGATTAGCAATTCCCTTCAAAATCCTTCGGATTGCGATTGAAAATGTATTACGGAATTAGGGCGATGATCTTTAATACGTAGATTCTATCTCAAACCGAAACAAGACTTGAGAACTTATTGACAATAACCAAACTGCCTAGTCTTTTCCCAACTATGTTGGGGTCGGCTTTCAGTCTTGCCGGATGCAGCTGATTTCCAGAATTTTAGATGGAGCGACTGCCTATCTGACCTCTATATCGCATACCCCTTGGTAAGGCTGATTGTCAGACTTTTGGCTTCCTGACTACTCGTAACGACTGTCAAAGATCTACGAACGATAGGCGGGGCTAACGACTTAACGTGATTTCTGAGGCACGAAAGGGTCTCAATATGCATTATGAAGCGGTATTTTCCGCTAATATTTCATCAGCTATTTAATAGGAACATGGCATTGGGCACATTTATTTAAGAAAGAAAGAAAGTAAATTTATTTAGCACAGACCAAAAGACACACAGTAGGTACACCAGAGACTTACATCAGATACAATCAAATAAAACTAAAAAAGTGTAAAGTCCGATGTAAGAAATTAGCAGGAAAGTGTGCCTCACGACTACGCCAAAAAGGCCCAGCATAGCTATTCACAACCACTCGATACGCTTCCGTACCGTATCGAACATCAATCAATGTTAACGTAAGAGTCCTCTAAACGCTGTTCACAAGTCCAAAACCCGAAAATTTTGTCAGTTTAAATCAAATAGATGACCACTATACTTCCAACAGCTGTTCGCTGTCGGGGGCAAGGCAAATCAGGTTATTGAAATGTGTCATTTTCGATACGATAGCTTGTCGTATGGTTGTGAATTAGGGTGCAGTTCAGCAAAAATGCCAGACAACTAGTGCCTGACGCCGGTTTTCAACTGGACCTGTTGTTTGTTTTTTTTACTATTAACATAGGTAAACAAAAAACAACTTATTATTGCCCCAAGGCTTCTTCTCCAGAAAACACCAGCTTAAACACAACGCTCAAGATGAGGTGGCGATTTCAGAATTGTATTAACTATATAAGTACAGGTTTCCTCACAAAGTTTTTCCTTCACCGATGTCAGTAACATTCAAGATAAACTCAGAAGGTAATACATATGAATTGAAAAAGTCATACTGGTATACCTACTCACCCGGATTTAAATACTTACTACAATACTCATTATACAACGTGTAACGTTAAATGCGCAAAACCTGAAAATAGTTTGTTCATAATTGACTACTGAATCGATTTCAGTAACTTTTAATATGAGTTATATTTAAATAATGTAAATTGCCATACTATCCGCCGATTCAGCCAAAGAAAATTAAGTCTTACTTTAAGACAATAATACTCAATTTTGAATGCATAAAGCAATGCTAAAATAGTTTTAAAAAAAATATAGTTTTGTTCATTGTATCATGCTTTTAACTCAATGCTCTAATTGGGGTGTATGAGGTTTTGCGCATTTAATGTTACACGTTGTATAGAATGTTAAAAAAATACAAAACTATTTTCTCCACGACTGTCTCCAAGATGTCACTGAACACAAATTGTTACTAGACCACAATATTCACTGAACTAGCAACAGATGGACAAAATTATATGCTTTGTTGTTACATAGGGGACCAGACAGGGACAGAGCATACCTCTTATGTCTAACACAATAAGAGGAAGAAAGATGGAGATATACATAGAAACAAAGTCTGAATTAGGGCGTATATATCGATACGGTCTGGTTCTTTGAGGGTAAGCAGGAAAAACAGTAAGGTATAAAGTCACGTAGAAATAACTGTTAGGTTGTCCGTGAATATTTGATCAAACGATTGTATGCTTATCCCAGTGTATTGGAAACAAAAAATTGTTGGTGCCAACGAATTTTATAAATTACTAGCGGTCCGTCCCGGCTTCGCACGGGTGGAAATAAAAAGAAAAAAAAATATAATTTTAAAATCGGTCCAGTACTTTTTGAGCCAATTCGTTACAAACATACATACAAATCTTTCCTCTTTATAATATATATAATATATATAATAATAATATAATATAGATTTTTTTTTTGTGGATGAGAAATCATCAAATGACCCCTCCCGCTCTGGGTGGAGCAGAAAGGAGTGTCAGACTCTTACTGACTAAAACCCACCCGTGTTCCTTCCTTAGCCCTTTGTGTTCCGGGGTAGCACCCTTTCGGACAATCCCGCTGCCCCGGCAGGCTTCGGCCCTTACGGCCCCTTCCTTAAAATATAGTATAGATGTGGATGTCTTTTAGTGTTTCTGGACATAATTACTAAGGAATATAATTATCTTTAAGAAGTCTTAGAAAATCTCACATTTAAAGATGTAGCCAGCATAATCAGGCTTTAATGTTCTGACTGCTGGGACATAGGACTCCTCTCGGTGAGCGGGAGTGAGCCATAATCTACCACGCGGGCCCAGTGCGGGTTGGTAGATGTCAAATTTCTTTGAATAAAATTAACGGTTCTAGGACACGTCTTCCTTCACCGTTTTGAGAGATGATGAAATAATTTACACAAAAAATAAAGTGAGACGTACACACGGCTACACATAAAGCTATACAAAACCAGTTTACGCTGGTCTCGCTTCGTACGGAAATCCTATACAATGTGAGATCAGCTTATAATGGAAATGTATAGCTTGATGTGTAGCCGTGTGTACAAGTTGTTTGTCGCGCTAAGGTTACAAAATTAACAAAATATTTTTTAAATTTTCAATCGTCTAAGTTTATGGATCAACTAAATATTTATGCATCTAGCTTTATAGGTAGCTGTACTTCATAAGAACGAGTAGCCAGGACCATAGGACCTAGAACTCATTTATTTTTATTACCAACCTGTTATAATTGTAGGCTTAAAACTAGGTATTTATAATTAACCATTTCCTCTGCATTTATGAATATTGAATATTTTATTGCAATGACTAAAAGGATGATTTCCACTAAACGGCTCGTATCTCATCGGATCAGAAAGGATATGAACGAATGCGGCGACAGCCGATCGCGTCCGGCAGTATGTCGACGAATACGATCGGCTCCGTACCGTCACTTGCGAACGTATCCATATCTGCGCCTAGACCTACGAATAAGTAATAAGTCAGGAAATGTAACTGCGATAAAAAAATGACCCAACAAATATTAGGCCCAAGTAGGCGGGGCTTAAAAATTGTACCCAGCGCGTCATCAGTCGGACATTTTCTTGCAAGCGAGCACTTCGGGTACGTTTTCGTTTTTATCATGGTGAACTACAGCTGTGAATCATCATGCCAGCATGTGTTATGGAGTGGTGCAGGAGCCATACAAGATTAAAATGTCCAGGGATCACTTTTCACTGGTAAATAGTAGCAAAATTATAATTATATTCAAAGATGTTCAAATACGTTATCAAACCGAGGTGGTCAATACTATGCAAAATGAAGTCAGTAAATTTTTTTCCAATTTCATTTTTCTTTTCTTCTTGATGAAATATTGAAAAGTAAATCCATAAAATTTAGTTATTTTTATAACATTATTCTATTTTGCTTATTTTGTTTTCTTTAAGTTTCCCTGCCGATCCAATTCGGCAAAATAAGCGGATAGCTTCAGTTAAGCTAGAAATAAAGAGTACGACTGAATGCCTGTGAAAGCCAGCAGAGTATGTTCCGTTCATTTTGACGAAAAATATTTTTATAAATCATTAAAAGCATATACCATGTACCTACTAGTTTGAAAGATTCTCTTTTAATGTCTTCTAGACAAAAACTTAATAAATTAATCATATTTCGCAGGACATAGAGGCCATTGGATTGTAAAAAGAAACCCAAAAAAAAAATATACAGAGTTGATACGACAGAGGGGCATTAAATTACACTACGTATACTATACGTGTTTAGTATTAATTCGATACGGTATAAAAATAAAAAGCACCATAAATGAGATTTTTTTTGTTTCAAACAAACTAAATAGCTTACAAATCAGAGTAAAACGCAACCACCCTTTGTAAATAAAGGAGAAACCCAAACTTCATAAAAACTTGGGCCTGGTGACTGACCTTGGATAACTATACAAAGTGGCAACGTCCAACGTCGCGCGCGGGCAGTAACTCGAAACACACTGTGGATTTTCCAAACTGCAGTACCGGAGATTTTGCCGATTTCAGATCGGTCCGAGTAAAAGTACTCTCATCGGTCCATATTAAATTAGTTAAGAAATGACGGTCTTCGGATGTTTTATTTAGTATTGGCAGTAACTGTTGCTGATCGGCAAGTCTCTCGATAAAAAAGTTTGCACCTTTCGATATTTAGAAGGTTTGCGTTTTTTACGTTTTAGAACCTTGTGGATAGTTCTATGGCAACATCTAAACTGCCGGGCGGCTCTGTGGAGACTCGTCGGGCTGCGGGAAATATTGTCTAAAATTCTTTCGTCCCAAGCAGTGGGCATTTACCGCGGTGGCACTCCCTCCTGTTACAGCACTATACGTTTATTGACCCGTAATCTTTGTACTGCCAACTGTATGGTGCGGGCATTCCTAGGGCAATTGCGGCTATCACCATACCTTTCTCTGTAAGTTCGTAGAGCTAACGTTGCGTTTCCACGGCATTCGCCGTAGAATAAAATCATGTCAGTGTATTCTGACGCCGTGTCAGTTACACGAGGTATTTTTGAACACTTTAATTATACACACACACAACCAAAGTTTAACTATCACAATAAAAACAGTCAATTACAAAAAAAAACACTAACACTAAATAATAATAATCCCAAGTTACGTGTCCTGTCACAATAAAAAAAAGGAATACTGTCTTAAACTTATTTAGTGTCCTATCACAATAACAAAACAAATTCACAATTATTGTCAGCCCACAAGTTCGACTAAACAATAAGGGCGCAGGAGCTTCCGCGTACGTACCTACGTTCCGGAAGGGTAGCGTCGGCGCACTGAAAAAACAAGTTTTTTGGAAGCCCCACTTACTGATCGCAAGCACAAAATACAGAGAGTACAGAAGTCAATCTACATACAAAGTGCGCTCGAGCAACGCACACATAGACACCGCTCACGGACACGATATCTCGGACTGGTTGGGACTAGTGCGAGCGCAAGTGCCATCCGCTTGAGACATGCGTCTATGAAGTGCAAAAATGGAGCAATAAAAAAAAATTATAACTGTTCAGTGGACGGTTGTTTAAATTCAACATTAAACGGTGAATTGTCGTTTTTTAATCTATCAGTTGTTTCAGAGAGGTAAGTAGGTATTTGCTTGTATTTCGATGGTTTGTATTAACGTAACACAGTAGTTAGGTAGGTAGGTAAGCGCCCCGGCCCCCGGTCCCGCGCCGTAAAGTAATACCGAACATGACTTTGTAGCACTTTGTGACAAATTTGTAATGTAACAATAACATTAAAATTAAAATATTTTAGTTATTATTGGTTTTTTCGTTTCTCATCATCATCAATAAATCAAACAACTAGATGCGAGTGCCACTACCACGATAGTTTTTTGTGCATAAGCCAAAGTTGACAACCATAGCGCGACCGCCGAGCGTAGACTTCTGTACTCTCGGTATTCTGTGTCGCAAGGATCTAAGATACAATAGCAACACACTGACCTATTTCTATTTCTTTTACGCACGTGATGTTTTGCCAATAGGATTGTCACTCTCTTATGTACTACGTATTGGTTTATGACTTGCGTAAGAGCGGCAACAACGTATCGTAGATTTATCGTTTTAAGGTGCATGACCTATGCCTGTAGACATAATCAGCTGTTAGGAAAAATACATCGTGTTCAAACGGTGCAAAAACTTAAAAAATCATTTGCGACTAAACTACTGTTTCAATTTAATTGATTTTTGGTAGAGAGCTTGATAATGATACCTAGTATAGGCAGTTTAAAGGAAAGCCCATCTGTCGTATCAACTTTGTATATTATAAAAAAAACAATGAACAATAATATTGTTTGACTTGGTCCGGTGCACTTATTGCATAACATCGTCCACGTCACTTGACTCAACTGTCATAACAGACATTGCAGCACGCGCGAGAACCAATCCCGGCTTTCGTTCTGAATTTAAACCAATCACCAAGCATGTCTTTTTGTAACCTTGGAAGTGATTCGTATTTGGAATCATACGTCGTTTTGGTTTGAAGTAGGGCCACTTTTTCTGTGGAATTTGTTCTGAATTAGAGTTCCTGACTTATTATTTATTCGTAGGCCTAGACAAATAGTTTCATTCCTACCGTGTTGACGTGTTCTAATTTTTGAAAATGTTTGAAGTTGACGTAGTATTGTTGGCTATTGCATTAGAAGAAGAAGAAAAATTTGGACGACAGCCGAAAGGATTTGATCGGATACGACGACAGGCGAACGGAGCCGATCGCGCGTCGCAGCATACTTTTGGCTACGATCGCGTGCCGCGGAAGACGCCCACGATCAAGCTGCTGTGTGCGACTTGCTAATATAGACTTTAAATACTGTGTACACGGTTTAATATCGTTTAAAGGTTGTAAAATCCGTTCCGATCCGATGCGATTTGGCGAGCCGTTTGGTGGAAATCATCCTTTAGGAGCTTGCTCTTGTGCCCGGTCGATAGCAATCAATATGCTCTTCACCTATTACATGGTACTTAAACATAAGTGGCGAAAATGTCGGTGTTTTTGCACCTCTGACTCTTTCGGGGAATATCTCTGTATACCAAATGAAATCTATACTGACATAAAAATAAATAAAATTGAAGTGTCTGTTTGTAATGTCAAAATAACAGCTTTTTACTAAATGCATATGAAAGTAGATACTGCGGTGCCTACATAAAACAAAAACAATTTAAAAAAATTGTATGTCTGTCTGTTTGTGCCGGCTAATTTCCAAAACGGCTGGACCAATTTGGACGGGATTTTCTCTGGCAATAATAAAATAAAAACAAAATGCATTGTACACTCTATATTGCGACACTTAAGGGACTGCGCATTTTATGGCTTTATTGAGAGTTGTCGTTAAATGGAGAGAAGAAACATCAATGTTATTTTACTATTTTAATATGAATTTACTAATAAAGTGAGCCACTAAGAATATGATAACGTATAGACAACGCATAATAGATGCGTCCAACAGATAAATAATAACAGCCGCACAGGTCAATCGATCAGGTTAAGCTACGCTTTCCTCGGTTGGTCTGTGGATGGGTGACCATCTTTACATACCGAGACCCCCTTCGTGCCTAAGAAAGCACATTAAGCCGTTGGTCCCGGCTTTTATTCGTGGATCTTTGACAGTAGTTACGGGTAGTCAGAAACTCGAAACTCTGACAATCAGTCTTACCAAGGAGTATCGTATTACCCAGTAAATGGGTTGTGGAGGTCAGTTAGGCAGTCGCTCTATGTAAAATACTGGTATTCAGTTGCATCCGGTTAGACTGGAAGCCGACCCCAACATAGTTGGGAAAAGGCTAGGCAGATGATGAGATGTGTCCAATAGATAGGTATCTCATCTATTTCATCATCTGCCTGGCCTTTTGCCAAATATGTAGGGGTTGAATTCCAGTCTAACCGGATGCAGCTGAATACCACTTAGCATTATTTTACATAGAGATACTGCCTTTCTGACCTCCACAACCCAGTTACTGGCTAATACGTTACCCCTTGGTAAGACTAGTTGTCAGATTTTCGGGCTTCCAGCCAACCCGTTATGACTGCCAAAGATCCACGAATGACAGCCGGGACCAACGTCTTAACGTGCTTTCCGAGACACGGGGGATCTTGGTATGTAAAGATGGTCACCTATCCACGGACCAGCCGCGGCAAGCGTAGCTTAACCTGATCGTACGTCCCATACTGCTGTTATTACTTAGCCTAAAGCCCTTCCAAATCTCAGTTTTTTTAATGTCAATTATAATTTTTTTTAAATTTTTTGCCCATTACACACTGACTTTAGATAGCTTCTTCTTGAAATCATCGGACGATCTGAAAATCTCGTATATCTCCCTAAAATGAACGATCCTACAATTCCCCGATACAAGCACACTTGTCAACTCGATCGACTCGGGAGTTGCTACAAATTGTGCTAGTGTACTCGACTTGACGGCACTCGAATGCACTCGGCGCAACCCTATTGTGGCACAGCCCTATTGTGACGGTGCTATTGTGTCACCATTGTCTCGGCTTCGTTACTCGTGCATTGTTTTTAATATTCTTTTATTTTACTGTTTTGTTGGGGGGTTGGGGTGCAGTGGGAGCGGGGAGCGGGGCGATTTGTTGAGAGTCAAAAGCAAAATCAAAATATTTTATTTCACATAAACCTACATGGGCACTTATGAAACGTCAGAAGCTAGGTGCACGGTTCCAATTGGTCGTTTCCTATGTGAGGAGAACCGGCAAGAAACTCCACGGTTACTCTTTTAAAAATAATTGGCTTTTACAATGTTTTCAAATTACTGTAGGTATGGGAGGACAGCGTAGGCCTGTTTGACAGTGAACTTAGCATAGTAGGTGTAGCTACGACGGCGCCGTTGGTCTCATGGTCGCAAACATGACTTCTTGCAGCACGCTTTTGAAAGGCCCTGGTTTCTTTGGCCGAACCTTGGCCACCGTTCGGTCACAGTGTTACTTCATCGGCCATCTCTTCGTCTAGCTAGATGTCCTGCCCAACTCCACTTGAGGTACACCCACAGAACAGATAAAAGAGGTGTGAAAGAATGGGAGACATGCGGCGACACGCTTTCTAATACAAATCATGAACTATTTCCTTTGTAACCTATTTTATCTGTTCTGTGGGTACACCGCTTTGTCCCCGACGTCGTAGACTTTCGACCGACGATTGATTTCAGTGTAGGCTTGTCAACTGAAAAAATCTAATTAGTCCGTCAGTTAGATTATCAAAAAATATTTGACACGTATTTTTTCTTTTGTTACGTAAACCAAATTGACGAAGATACGACGCTTTCAAAATTCTCAATACGTTACACATTGGTATAAGTTTTTAGTGCGTTCTGACGTCACTAGCCCATACTCTTGAGTTTTGATGCGTTTTATCTTTGTCAATATTCATTGATTTACAAAAACAAAATATACATGTTCTTTATTTTCCAATACTCTAACTGACGGACTAAACAGATTTTCAATTAATATTGATGGTGGAAACTAGCCTGTTATAGGCTGGAATTATAGGCTGATTATGCTAAATTGCAAAGAGAAATGTTCCTGGCAAAATAAAACACAAAGTAACCCACTAAACCGCTGTAACCACCACTGCGACCACACCCCACGACATCGTGTGGTACCTTAACAGTTAATTACACCAACTGTCGCGATACTCAATTATTTCAACCACATAGTGATAATGAATACGTTTTCAAACTGATCGCAGTCTGTCGGAGTTCAAGGGAACACGGGCTGAGTCGTGGGCGAAGGCGTTTGATTTTATATTTTTGTAAAAAAGGAATTTGACTGTCTATTTGACAAAAGAAAGTACAAGAAACGATGGATGGACCGTGTGAAAGATGATATGGCAAGAAAGGGGGTGACTAAGGATATTACGGGGTATTCCTCGAAACGCACCAACTTTGAAACGTCAACGATGTGAGAGATATAGACATATGTCCATACTAGCAGCACCACGCGGTTTCAAAGAAAGAAAGAAAAATAGGTTTATTTGTCACAGAAACACGTGCAAACAAAAAGATAATTAATTCTAATGACAGCATATATAATAAAAACAAAAAAAAAAATATCTTTATACATGAGCACAAAGCAGAGATAGTCGACGGCTGCACGTCATGACTGTGACAAGAAGGCTTCCACTCAGCATGATGCTGTGCTATAGAGGACCCACAGCACAGCGCTGATTTTCAGTGGTTACCCGAAAAGGACGTACGGAAACCAAGTCAGATCAAATGACTCGTACTTAACAGGTAAGAAAATAAAATAAAACAAACAGTACTCATAAATTCACCCGTATAAGTGTCGATCCCGTGGGAATATTGAGCTGAAGAGTAGGTACTTACCTTATGTGTTAATCTTGGTTATAAACTATCTGTGTGCCAAATTTCATCCAAATCCGTTCAACCATTTGTGCGTAAAGAAATAACAAAAATAATACAAACACACTCCCAAACTTTCGCCTTTATAATATTAGTGTGATATTTATGTGTGTGTGTAGGGGAATAAAAAGTATTTAAGTAATAAAAAAGGGATATCGTGTTAACCAGTAACTGGGTTGTGGAGGCCAGATAGGCAGTCGCTCCCAGCTGCAACCGGTAAGACTGGAAGCCGACTCCAACATAGGAAAGGATAGGCAGACGATGATAATTAAAAAGCTGAGATTTACTCCCGAGGGAACGTCTTTATAGACATCATTGTTTTCCGAAAGCAAAAAGGCTAAAAAAAGGGAATTAATGGTGGAATGAAAATAACAGAAAGATAAAGCTTGCCTTTTTTCTTAAATATCGTAGGTACGACAAAAGAACCGGCGTTGGTATTTTCACGAGCTTTTCTCACGATATTTCCTTATACTAGAAGTATGGCATAAATACAAGGTGTTTTTTTGATATTCCATAACTCTAGCGAGACCTTAACAAAGAATCAACTGGCCTATGAATTATTTTTCAACTATATATTTTTTTTGTATATTTTTCAGAGGTTAAACAATCTTACATGAAATATGACAACGTCGCATTTTCATAGCTTTAAACTAGCTCTAATTATGAATGACTAGCTTCTGCCCGCGACTTCGTCCGCGTAAATTTTTTTGTTTCCCCGACCCACCCCGTCGCAACGTGTCGCCGGCCTGCGCTATTACTTCGTTTTCGCTTGGCGAAAACTTCAGACATTTTTTCTTTTTGCTCAACTCCTAAGGGTCCTAGCGTCAAGTTTAATAGAATATAGCCTTCCTCAAGAACTGGGCTATCAAACGCAAAATATTTTTATATATGCGACCAATACTTCCAGAGATTTAGAGCTTTCAAACCGTGTTTCAAACAAACAAACTCTTCAGCTTTATTATTAGTATTATTTTAAAACTATGATATCTCCTAAGATATACATTGAAATCAAATGGGCAATTTTGTTCAAAATTAAATACATGTGATGAATAACGTATTTATTCGGATAAGGATTAATACCATGTTTATAAAAACACCTTCGCAAATAATGCATTATTTTAGAACAAATTTGGTTAGCATAAAAGAGGTTAGAGTGAGCTAACCTTAAAAGATAGACATATGCTGTCGCAAACTTTTTTTAAAGCTTTTAAAGGGGAACAATTCTGTCATACATGATTTTTGCGAAACTTTAACCGTTTACGCAGCGCACGCAGCGGAAGCTCTCAATAGGAAAAAAATCCCCCGATTTTGAAACATTATTCATTGGTGCTCCACTCTTATTGGTTTTAGCGTGATGATATATAGCCTATAGCCTTTCTCGATGAATGGGCTATCTAACGCTGAAAGAGTTTTTCGATCGGACCAGTAGTTCCTGAGATTAGCGCGTTCAAACAAACAATCAAACAAACAAACTCTTCAGCTTTATAATATTAGTATAGATTGGTTTGAATGAAAATTAATTACCTACTTGTATTTATCAATGAAACTTAGATACGTGATATCTTCGAAACTATGCATTTTTGGACCACATATTGTACTTCTACTTTTTGTATTATTTGTATAGATTATAACCCTAGAGATAAATGAGATATAAAAAAAACACGTTGCATACGTGTTTGTGGTCATAGTAGGTGTTTTTATTTAGCCTCTAGTAGGATGTTGTAGGTCTTTATTTGTCCAATAAATGTAAGTAAATAGGGTCTACTTTTATTTACCCTTTGTAAAACGGCCATTTTTTATTTTCGCCCGGAGCTACATGGGCATGGTAGCTAACTTAGGTAGTTGCAGCCCATTTACTTACTTTTTCAATTTACTCCGATTCTTTTTTGGATAATTTCATATCTGATTTTATTCTTCCAAGAGACTTCGAGCATAACTCGCTCCATAGGAGCGACCTTGAATTTGTAGACCAGCTCGACCGGCATTGGCCCCGATTCTGTTGTTCACAAACTAAACTAAATTTAAGTTCAGTACATCTTTTTCTTTCTATTTCAATATGAAAAGGACAGAAGATAAATGTTAGTTTAGTCCCGTCAAATTAGATAATCCGTAGAAAAGTTTAGACGTGATTAAAAATTGGCTACCAAAAATACGTCAATTTACGTCAGGCGCTGACTAATTTGACAGGACTATACTAATATTTATCTTCTGTCCTTTTCATTTTGAAATAGAAAGAAAAAGATGCACTGAACTTAAATTTAGTTTAGTTTGTGAACAACAGAATCGGGGCCATTGTCTACGTTTCGGCACCGTAGTCCGCATGCCATGATGGGTAAAAGAACCGGAGTTACCGACATCGGGACAAAACTTGCAGAGTAAGCAAACTCAAGTGGCAGTGGGCTGGCCATGTTTGTCGAAGGACCGATGGCCAGTGGAGCAGACTAGTCCTTGAGTGGAGACCGCGCATCGGCAAGCGTAGTGTGGGACGCCCCCGAGTTAGATGCATTGATGACCTAAGGAAGGTGGCTGGGACAAACTGGATGCGGAAGGCGGAGAACAGGGTTGCTGTAAGGTCCACGCCCAGCAGTGGACTAAGGTAGACTGAGTTGATTGATTAATTTTCGCTTAAACCAAGACTATTGAGTCTGTGGAAGTCGAATTAATAATGTCAGTGATATTTTGGAAGGTACCTATACCTAAGTATCTAATGATTTCTAAGTAAGCCACATTCCTTTTACGTTATACGAATGCTATAAAGTTTAAAGCAATAAATGTGTCATCGTTCCATAATTTATAGGAACAAAGTTGTGCTATAAAATAAACCAGTCTAGCATGCATATTATTTTAATCTAATCCTTAAGTAATATGCATATAAATTATTGAGATAATAATATTAATGATCCAGTTACAATATACTCTTATTATAACGATTACTTATGTTATTATTGGCGCCAAGTCTGTATCAGTTTGTATTTTCCCATAAAACGTGAGCTTTATATTATAGGAAAAAATATGTACAGACACCAGCACCCTAATTGCGTAACACACTATTACTCTCAATTTGAATCATTTTGAAGCTTATTGCTAATCCATTGCTCCATATGTTCGAAGATGTGTCTGCTCAACAACGCAAATAACGCAATGAATGTTGTTGAACTGTCAAAATGAAACCCATTGCTACTGATAGTGTGTTACGCAATTACCCTGCAGCACATCAAGCTACTACAATCTGTCACATTTCGCTAATAGATTTTCAACTTTACCGCTAAAGGATAAGGTTCAAAGTTGATTGGGAAAAATTTACAGTTTCGGGTAGCTTGATGAGCTGGCGTCTGTACTTCGATCAAATATAAATGTAGGTAATAACCTAACTAATCTAATAATATAAATGCCAAAGTAAGTTGTTTCTTTTTTGGCTAATATGCTGTGAAGTATTTAAAAATTAAACAATAACAGTTAAATGAATTATGTTGATAAATACAATGGTAGAATGATAATAGAAAACTTTGGTTTAGGTAAAAAGGTTCTGGCAGTAGTCATTGTGAGACCCAAGTTTAGTTCGAAGAAGACCTCCACTGGCCAACCATTTAAGCACCCTGGTTGTCTAGCGTATCCTGAGCAGTCAGCATTGGTACCAGCCTTTCGAAATAGCTATATTTTTACCACGACATGAACTTTTTTGACGGTTTTATGGTTAGAAGTTGGCGAAATCTGTGCCCGTAGCTACATTAGACTTCATCAGAACTGAGTCTTTGAGGACTTACCCTTTTCAGATGAACAACGTTGTCGACATAACTCACAGAATAAGCAAGCTGAAGTGACAATGGGCCGGCCATATTAGCCGTAGAACCGACGACTGTTGGGGTAGACGAGTTCTTGAGTGGAGACCGCCAAGCGGCAAACGTAAGGTAGGACGCCCTCAAGCTAGGTGGAGCGAAGATCTTCGCAGGATGGCTGGTAGCAGCTGGATGAGAGGTGCCAAGAACCGAACTAAATGGCGTGCAGTTGTAAGCTGTTGGACTGTTGCAGGCTGATAATGATGAGGTGTGATATCATGACGGAGTCTTTACCTACGTTTTCTTACAGGCGTGAAGTCCTGTTGACACTATACATTTCCTATTGATCACCACCGTTATTAAGGGTACAAGTGTAAATATGAAGACGCCATCATTCCATTTGAGTTACAATAACGCCATGCTCCACATTTTAAAAAGCACTCTGCACCACTTTTTAGATGGTGAGCTTGTTGCAAAGTGACATTTTAATGTCACGACTGTCTATGGTCACGACACGACTTCGAGACGATCGTCCCTTGTCATCTGCTTAGCCATTTTCTATGTTGTCTTATGGGATGCAGCTGATACCAGAGGGGCAATTCTCGTTACCTTTAAGAACGTTCACAGTCTGATCTCAGTCTCAATCTGTTAAAAATACCTCAAATTTCCCTACATTTTGACAAGTTTTTGACATTTGTTTGTCGCCGAGATGAGACTGCGACTAGATTTTGAACGTTTTAAATTACGAGAGAGAGAGAGTACTTGGTTAAATCAACTAAGTACGGTTACGGGTTACGGGACGGTACGGGTACGGCACCTATGGTTGTTACGTGATCACGCAACATCCATAGGTATGTTTTGAACTTGCTTACATCTTGTTCCATATACTTATGTTTAATTACATTAAATTTTTAGAGTGATTACTGCAAACATCTAAGCAGAAAGATGTATGCAAGTATTCGATACGTCGATGGTTGCAGTTTCCTGTCATCGAGGCGTGTAGCTCGTGTGTATACACACTAACCTAAGCCGATATCATACGAGCTTTACTTTAAAATCACTTGACGACTACCTCACGACATGGCGACACCACCAAAAAGTCGTACCATCTAAACAATCCAATTGATTTTCCCGGCGCGCACTCCGTAAAACGAATGCTTTTAGATACATTAACGCGATTGGAAAAACTGTGGTTTTAGTCTGTTCCGTGGTTTTAGTCAACTTACATATTTATTATATTTGTGTAGTTGTCTACCAGAAATTATGGGTTTGAACTCATTATATATTTAGGCGTTTTGAAGTGAAGTAAAGAAATATAATATATGGTTTTTACCTATTAGATTACGTATTCGTCTATGTATGTTTGCAGCAGTGGAGGCTCAGTGGTAATGGCTGCGATTTACGAGTTTTAGGTCGTGGGTTCAAACCCAAGCAGACACTTTAATGTGTGTAAATTATTTCATCACCACTGCTCTCAAAACGGTGAAGGATAACAACGTGAGGAAACCGTAATGTTCTAAACCAAAAATTCGAAGACGTATAAGACATCTAACTAACCGCTTTGCGCGACATTAAAAAAAAACAGACATATTTGAATTGGTCCTTCGAACCATTTCTTTTTTGTTTCTCGCTTTTATATTTGAAAACCTACCCTTTAATGCATGCCATAACGTAAGTATCTATCTCATTTTTGTCTATATCGCGCTTCTATATAATATCACCTGTAAATTGAGAGGTCTAGCTCTTGTGATACAGGAACTCCTAGTACAAGAGACAGGGCTAAGTACTTGATGTTTGTTTCTTGAAGTGAAAATAAATAAATCATTATTAACGATTATGGGACTGACTTTTCCAACGCCAGATAAGTTTATCCGAGGAATTATTTTGAATATTTGACAGTTCTTCTATACCTACAAAATCTGTCAACGTCAATTTTATACCACGAATAAAAATTACCTGTCGATTGAAAAATTAGCCCTTAATTATGTATTAACGAAAATAATTGTTTTTTTTTATGGCAATTTTAACTATATATAGTTTTAAAGATATCTAGGTATTCTAAATAAAATGACCGCTTATAAAGTTACAAGCAGTCATTTTATTTCAAGAAGCAACATAAGTTTTCGAGAAAAAAATGGCATAATTTTCACATCGCTGATGCAATTTGAAACAAAACACTTTCAAAATCTTCTTTTTACTAAATAGATGATAACAAATTCTATCTAAGTCTCTACAGAAGGTAAAAAATAAAAGTCATTATAATCTACCCCAATACCGGTGTATAGGTGGGGGTGCGTTGCCATGGCAACCGACGGGGGCGGCGCTATGTAGTAGGTAAATGAATAAGCAGAGAGGCGTACGTGAAATATTTAAGAGGGTAGGTATTTTTGTTTCATTTATTAGGTTTTTAAAGAGAAAATTGTACACATTGTGACATTAGATAAAAATACTACCCATTTTTATAAGGAAACTAGCTGGCCCCGCAAACGTTGCTTTGCAAAAATAATAGGGGTATGAAAAATAAATGTTGGCCGATTCTCAGACCTACCCGATATGCACACAAAATTTCATACAAATCGGTCCAGCCGTTTCGGAGGAGTTTAACCACAAACACCGCGACACGAGAATTTTATATATTAGATTAGAAGATGTGTAGAAATAAACTCGAATTATGTTGTTTTAAAGCCTCGATAATAAACACAATATAATCTATACTAATAATAAAGCTGAAGAGTTTGTTTGTTTGTTTGAAGGCGCTAAACTCTGAAATCATCTAATGTCAAAATTAATTCTTGGGGAAGGTTATACGCTGTTCAACATCACGCTTCGACCCTTAGGAGCTGAGCAAAAAGTCGCACAAACTCAGAAAGTACGCTGAGCGTAAACGAAGTAATTATTCTAATATTTAAAAATATAATTTATATGTATATATCCTATCCTACTAATATTATAAATGCGAAAGTTTGTGAGGATGGATGTTTATTAATCTTTCACGCAAAAACTACTGAACGGATTTTGATGAAACTTTACAGTAATAAGTATAGTTTATACATCAGAATAACACATAGGACTTTTTATCCCGATATTCCCACGGGATCAAAACTTACGCGGGTGAAACCGCGGGGCGCAGCTAGTAGTGAAATAAAGGAAATACAATAATATAATATAATAAATTTAAGGGGTTATTTTCTATGAAATATATTTGATAAATGTCATTATTATCATTGGCTTTTATAAACGCATATAATATCAGTATTTTAACCTAGGTACTTCAAACTGACCATGGTGCATGGTGTCCTTGCCACCATGTGGTCAGAAGGACACCAAGTGCGTGGGCGCATCTAGAGAAAGTAAAACTGATGAAAGCCGCAAAAATACTGTAAACTACTGTCATTTTAAAGCTGTGGTTTGTACGTCATGGTATGAGACTTACAATGTAGGTCACTGTTATATAAGGCATATTATTTTGTAATTTTTTGCGCGCAAAAAGTGAACACAACTTTATTTTTCAGACCCTGGGAACACTTGGAAACTTTTCCAAAACCACATATTCCTACAAAATATGTAAGCAGCATCCCTGAAAGCCTTCCTTACAGATGAAGGGCAGTGAAACATTTCCTTCTCAATCTAAACCACATATTCCTACAAAATATGTAAGCAGCATCCCTGAAAGCCTTCCTTACAGATGAAGGGCAGTGAAACATTTCCTTCTCAATCTTTTATCTCTAGAAATGTATCTATTATATTCGCTTGCCTCTCTAGCTGCTTTTAATGTGTGGTTATCATGGTTTCTTGAATTTTGTTACACATAACATTCGTATTAATATGGTAGCCTGCAGGTTTGCGCGTTGTATTAAGGTTGTTGAAGTCTCGCTTTTTAAAGCATACTGCCAAACCTTCTAAACGTGCAGCTTGTGGGTGAAATATACGCAGAGAGCTTACAACGTCCTTCGCGTACAGTATAAGTGAAGTAAAATAATGGGTTCAGAATGGTGCTGGGGCTACCGCACTTCGCAGATGTTCGCGGAAGCCCATGTTGACGAATTTCATGTCATTATGAGGAAGAAAACAGCGTCACTATTGGGTAGGTCGCGCGGAAGCTCCAACACCATCCTGAAAACATTACTAGACAAATGGACAGTCCCTTTATGAGGCACTGGGCACGGAGGCAAGTGCCATTGGGTGTTAGAACACGTCTTTTTTAGTTGTATTAGTTTGTAAAAGTTTACTAACATAGTTTATATATCATTGTTACTAACATTATATGGATTATTTGTAAGTAGTCCAAAATAAAGAATATATATATTTAATATTATTATTAAACTGCAGGCAGTGATATACGAGATAACGCCTTCTCTATAAGAGAAAGTATCTATGGCAGAAAGAGTCAATATGGCGCCGTCCTCAAATAAATTAGAATAAGGGCAGGAACCTGTGCGAAGCCGAGGCGGGTTGCTAGTCTATAAAATAACATTTCGCAGTATCATCTTGATCTAACACAAATACTTATTATATTTTTTTTTCCGGATGAGCTAATCGATTTAAATCTTCAAACTTATCAAGCTCGATCTTTTATTAAGATTACAAGTTCGTGTGTGGTCCTCATAATAAACTCTATTACAATCACGTAGCGCTAAGTAAAAACCAGTAAGTACGAACAAGTATCAAAGTATGGCTTTTAGAAGTACATCATGTTATAACGCTTGACTCAAAGGTGAAACTACAAATTAGCATCAATTTTCACGGCACATGTACTTTGCGTGTTAATACTTGTAAAGAGTAACGAGTTCTATCTGTATACCTACATTTTGAGTGAGGGAAGAGGGAGTGCATCTGTGTCTGCATACACACTTGTGTACTCCAATATCTCCCGCGCCGCAGGCTAGTCTCCATTGAGATTGGCCGCCGTGGCTGAAGTGTGGTCTGGAGGACTTTATTTATACCTAAATTTTATAATAAAACAGTAAAGAAATCAAAATGTTCATATAGAATGAATTTGGAGAAAAATAGATGTTTAGGATTTTTTGTCCGTTTGTCTGGATGTAAGTTCCCGATTGATCCCGATCTGATTTGAATCAAATTTGGCAAACAGATAGTTTATAATCTATGCCTATAGTAGATTGACCCTTTTACAACCAATAGTGAATTAACACATAAGGAGTGTACCTTTAATCCCGGCAGTATGTTCCCGTGGAATATTTTCGGACACCCACGCGGGCAAATCCGTAGACAAAAGTTAGTCGTTAATATAATATGTAATGATTATGTACTACTGTTATAGTAAAGTACATACAAGACTATGTAACAGAGTTTAACTATTAACTGATCATTTTCATTAAAATAGTTATTTTATGTAATTTTAGATAGGCACAATATCATTTTAATCAGTCTATTTTCGTCGGAGCGTTCAGGCAATAATGTAAAAGCTTATTTCAGGAGGTGATCCTGAGAGTCTCCTGGGCAGAGAGAAAGTACCTAAAAAATTAAATTACCACAATAAGAAAAGCTAATTTAGGAACTTCCTATTTCTTAATTTAAAGAACAACAATATCGTCAGGCATCACGGCCCTTAGGGGGTGGTTAGTCTGTTGGTGGTTAGTCATCTAATATATATAAATTACTTGTCACGTTGTTTGTCCGCAATGGACTCCTAAACTACTGAACCGATTTTAATAAAATTTTGCACACTGTGAGCAGTTTCATCCAACTTGAAATGTAGGATAGTTTATATCTCGATTTATAATCGCAATACTATTTTATTGCGAATATTTCCAGGATAAGGTTTGTATGAAAGAAACTTTCGGAAATTTGAAAAAAAAAATGCACCCGTGCGAAGCTGGGGCGGGTTTTTAAGTAATACTAGCTTATAAACTATAGGTATTCATAACATGCAGGAACACTATAAAGAAAAAGACAATCACAGGAAGGTATATCAAGCTTTGTTGCCAACATGTAGCAAAACACATGACAAAAAAAAACATTTAGCATTTACATTCATCTAAAAAGAAGCTCCCAAAAAATCAAAAGAAATAGATTTTCCATTTTCGTTTCCCCCATTTTCCGCTCTCGCCGCACATCCAGAGTTGTGTTACAGTGAAATTATGAACGGTTGTGTTCCGAAGTAAAATAAAACTTTCCACGTTTTACAGCTTTTAGGTACTACACTTTATGAATTTACAGTTTCAAAAATGTTAGTGAATCATATTTTATGTATAACCTAGTAAATATTTTCGTATATTCTGTTGTTTCTTGCCTGTGAAACTTAAAACGGGGTATAAAACGAATGGTGAAGAGGTTCTTGATCAAATTGTAACGATACTTAGTTTATACAAAGTGTTAAAAAATTAACTCGACAAACTTTAAGAGGTGCTTTAGACCATCAAACTGAACAACTTTCACTATGGGACCAACTCTGAAATCACGAAAAAAAAAATTAGCTGTTTAATAAATTTTGGTCATAGTAGGTATTTGAACTTTTGTATTATATAGCTGATTTTTTGTTTCGTGATTGCAGAGTTGATCCCATAGTGAAAGTTGTTTAGTTCGATGGTCTAAACCACCTCTTAAAGTTTGTAGGGTTATTTTTTTAACATCTTATAAGCATTTATTCAACTGTTCCTGCTACGGATTTACCCGGAACGGGTGAAGATTTACGCACCAGGACCCTGTGTGCTTCTACATTCCCGATCGAGTCATTATATGAACCTACTACTAGTAGTGTCCCGCGGTTTCCCCCGCATAAGTGTCGATCCCGTGGGAATATCGGGATAAAAACTATCCTATGTCCTTTCCCGGGACTCAAACTATCTCTATACCAAATTTCGAAGAGGTAACATACAGACAGACAGACATATATATAGTATGGATTGACTTGCTATCAGAATATTCACTAATAATCATGTTTGGCAGACAAGTCTAAAGGAATAGAGAAAAATGCTATTGTTAAAGATCTATAATTCTTTATAGTTTTTTAGTTAAGTTAGGATTTAATTTTGTTTATTTTATTAATTAATTGGGTAATTATTATCTGTTGCTTAATTATTATTTTAATTTTCTAGTTTTTAAACGCAAACTAAACCCCGAACCCTTATTGCATTAACACACCTTCAATCACAACCCGAGGGTTTTGAAGGAAATGCCTAATCCATTGCTTCATAGGTTTGAAAAAATCGTCTTCTCAACAACGTAAATAACTGTCAAAATTAAAGGCATTGCCGTCGATTGCCATTGTATTTATGTATTACGCAATTACCCCACTGGTTATTAAGGAAGAGTCTGTATTTTAAGAGCTTCCACAAGTGACGATAACGTTATATCGATGCATTTTGGGACTCCGGTGACGCTGAATCGGGTATTCTCGGTTCCATTCGGTCGGTGATGCCGAATCGCGTATAGGTACTCGGCTCCAGTCGTAGGTTTTCAATACCATCGTATCGTATAAGCACACTCTTTTTTGCTTTGTTTACTAGAAAAACCCTCCACACAGACAACTAAAATCTTTCAAATATCAGCCAAACTTCGTATGAGCCAGTAATTTTGTGTGACATTTGATATCGTGCACCGTGACCCTCATATTTTGTGCTGTAACTCAGCGCTTGTAAGGTCAACGAGAGGGAGAGAATGTGCGGTCAGAGTGTCAAGTGCTACATCGATTTGAGGTACGATGTTTTGTGTATGAAAGTTAACAGATAAATATTAATACCTATCAAATTGTTTTAAATGAAGCAGAACACTGTGTTTATTTCTTTCATCCAACTCTCCGGTCGCTCCATGCTATTTTTACTATTAAAGCCTTTTGTGGATACATACATTCTTTTTAGCTCTGGGTGGCGTCATTTCAAGAATTATCTCATCTTTGAGAACATCATAATGTATTAATATTTATCTGTTAAATTTCGACAGTGGCCCCGATTCTGTTGTTCACAAACTAAGCTAAATTTAAGTTCAGTGCATCTTTTTCTTTCTATTTCAATATGAAAAGGACAGAAGATTAATATTAGTTTAGTCCTGTCAAATTAGTCAGCGCCTGACGTAAATTGTCGTATTTTTAGTAGCCAATTTTTTAATCTCTTCTAATTTGTCTATGGATTATCTAATTTGACAGGACTAAACTATTATTTTATCTTCTGTCCTTTTCGTAATGAAATAGAAAGAAAAAGATGCACTGAACTTAAATTTAGTTTAGTTTGTGAACAACAGAATCGGGGCCAATGAAAGAAACAAATGCATTAAATTAGGGTCATAAACTATTGTCTGCATTAAGCGCCATTTTATGTCCAGGCAAATCACTGTCCATTTCAAGGTTGCCTGGAAGAGATCGCAGAAAGCGATGAGACCGCCCATTGTATATTTTGTACTGTTTGATTTATTTTTTGTTTTGTTTTGTGTTGTACAATAAAGTCATCATCTGGCTAGCCTTTTCCCTACTGCGTTGGGGTCGGCTTCCAGTCTAACCGAATGCAGCTGCTGAATACCAGTATTTTACATGGAGCGGCTGCCAATCTGACCTCCACAGCCCAGTTACTGGGTAATACGAGACCACGTCTTGGTAAGACTGGTTGTCAGACTTTCGGGCCGCTGACAACCCGTAACGACTCAAAGATTCACGAATGACAGCCGGGACCAACGGCTTGACGTGCTTTCCGAGGTACTTACAGAGGGGTCTCGGTATGTATAATGAATGGTAACCCATCTACGGACTGACCTCGGCAAGCGTTGCTTAGCCTTGAAGATCGACCCGTGCGGCAGCTACGAGCCTCTATAACTTGTTCAGTAATAAATAACTTAGGTCCTCAAAGCCTGTGTTTTTTGCACATTTTCGCACGATAATTAAAAACATGTTTTTATAAGTTAGAACGTGCTAACATGAAGTGTAAGGATCTAATCATCCAAGTAATATTAAAAACTCAACTTGGATTAACATAATATAATAAACAATTAAAATTATGGGGCAACGCCTCCATACAACCATACTAAGATTATAATATGGATTTCAGTACACAAACTCGAAAACATCTAGTGAAAAAACCAAAGGCTTCACTCACGTTTTAAAAATGGTTCACTCCGTAAGTAAACCTTTCAATGCTCGTAATATTTTCATAACAAAAAACCTCGCATAATCGAGTATCATATCTCATCCCTCCATCTCTTTCACACACACCTCAAAATCCCACGTTAAACAGAGAACGAGCTACCCCATCTGTTGCCTCTCGAAACGTCTCTTAATGATATGCAATACGACCCTCTTTAATCATCCCTTCCTCTCCCACTTCAGCGCTAAGCGAACGAGTAAAAGAGATAGAAATACATAATAGTGTTCCGTTTCGAAATTACATTATAAAGTAGTGGCACGCGACCAAATTATAAAGACCCCTCGGAGTCGTACTGTTTATTCGACATCACAGATTTTTAAGCGATTCTAAGGGAAGGGAGGTCATTTTAAATTGGTCGTGTCCGTAGGATAATTTTTCATGCCTCCTATAGTGACAAATGGCGAGGAAATAAATTTTATTTATAGGTTTTAGTTGACAGCAAGTTGTAAATGAAGTTTTAATGGCGTCTGTGTTTGTTTATTTTGTGAATTAGAGGCTTATGTGATTTATATAAACTAAGTTTGGGGAATGTATAGTGTAACGTTGTAATGGGGTTGGTTCGACAAGTTTTGATAAGTAAGTAAGATTTTGGGGTTAATCGCGAAGAAAAAGTTGTTTTTTGTGGTAGGTACGTTTAGTTAACTGTGTCCTTTTATAAGGTTAATTTATTTGAAACTTTGGGAAAGCGTTACCAGTGTTAATAACTTTCATGATTTAATAAAACTAACGACTATTTTCTTCTTATTTCATACTTATTTGTTGAACCGCAGCTGCCATAATGTCCAAACAATTAGTTTCTTAATATCATGTCTTGTGTGTTCTACGAGTAATACCTGCACCTTCCATAGTCTAGGTACTGAAAAAGTTAAGCTCGTATATAAGTTCAGGGACTGATTTAGAATAGATTACCATCAACTCGCTGAAGGAAAAAAAGCGGAGTCACCGACATAGCTTGCAGCAGTGGCGAAGGTACCACACAACTCGATTCCCGCCGGCTTCCCTTCGAAAATTCAGAACACAACCACTCTATAGTCAATTCATCATTTAAATATAATGAAACGGTTTATTGACATTTTTTTTGCTCCGGCTAACCTCTGTCATAAATTCACTCTTCGCCACTGGCTTGCAGATTAAGCAAACTGAAGTGGCAATTTGATCAGGATTATGTACATAATCCTTATCAATTGAACAGTGGCTGGCAACATGATTCGCGAGTGTCGGCCATGTAAATGGCGGCATATAATTATGTATGTATGACCACAATATCGCCACGCACGCACGATAATAAATGCATTATTAATATTTTATTGTAGAACGGTAGACGGGGAGTAAAAATATCTGAAATTGGCAGTGGTTTTATGACATAATAAAAATGTACGCCTGAATTACCCAATGGGGTAGGCAGGGGTGCTATTATATATAAACTACATCCATATTTCGCCAAGGGGTATCGTATTACCCAGCAACTGGATTGTGTAGGCCAGATAAGTAGTCGTTCCATGTAAAATACTGGTATCTATCTGCATCCAGTTAGACTGGAAGCCAAGCCCACCATATGTGAAAAGGCTAGGCAGATGATGACATCTATATTTCGCCATTGAAAAAATCCTGATGCGAAAACCAAGTAACACTTCGCCAGACCTGGAGATGGAATCCAGCATTAAGTTATGGTGAGAAGACCAACGAGAAAATGTTGTGACTGATCGAGTATTGAGCAGTGAATATGAAGGTTATGAGGATCTTTGTTTTTTTTCTCAGTTAGTTTTAATCATTTAGCTGTTGTAACTTGCTCTGCTAACTGCTAGCTATTCTGTATTGTAATCTGTGGATAACGTCTTGAGTAGTGTATTTGTTACTTTTATTGCAAGTTTTATATTGTATGCCTACTGTGTAATACACTGCTGTTTGTTATTCCTATCAAATAAAATAAAATAAAATCATGGTCTGGCAGTTTGAATAAGTAATTTATGTGGCCTACCCAAATATCCTCTCTTTGGTATTATTGTTCGTCCAATCGTTGCGTAACACACTATCGATCTCAATTTAATTCATTTTGAAGGATATTGCTGTTCCATTGCTTCATATTTTTGAAAAAAGTGTCTGTTTAACGCAGTTACCCCTCTGATTTTTGGTGAAAATCTAAACAACGTTTTGAAAATGTTGGCGATTTATTTTCCAAAAATGTAAGCAAATATGAATTTATTGAAAAATAACTTTAAATTCTACTTCATAGAGTTTAGTTTACGCCACAACTTCAAACATTTTTATACTTAACTTTTTCAATAGTCACTCTGAAATCAATTTAATTACAATTACAATAAAGTTGATATTTGTTTAACTTGAAATAATATTAATTTGAAACAGAAGTTTAAATAGACTATGCTAACACGGATTAGTATCAAAGATCAATGAAATATTAGATATCTAGGTTTGTGTATCTTACGCTAAGACAGTTCCCGGGACTTGAAAAGATTCTTACAAAAAGATTACGTAGCCAATATTAAAGCTATTAATCAACTACCTCACCATATAATTATGCTTATATACTACATGAATTCCAAACTGCCGATAAAACCATTATATACAAAATACATATTAAAAATACTAGTTTTTTTTTTCAAAGCGCTACTCCTAGCCTATAATTGTAACGTTGGATAGCTGAAGCCGTAGAATATTAATGATATTTAACTAAAACTAGGCTTTCCAAGTTCTTATGCAGATTTATTACTGTGTACAGCATTTTAATTTGGCTCTATGTGAATGGTTTTCTTGTAAAAGACACGCTCTGTATTCGTTTTATAGATATCTACAGGTTACCTATATAGGTTCGTATATAAGTACAGTTTTATGTAAGCACTTACAAAACCTCAAATTTTTTCCTGATAGATCTTACCACCCTGCATATCCTATGGGGTAAGCAAGGTGGTAAGATACTTAGATCTCACTTAGATCTTTCTCAACTTACAATTTTGTGTGAGAAGTAGGTGATTGTGTCATACCTTTATCTGTGGTGATTTTTATTTATCGAGTATTGACATAATTATTTGAAAAGAGTTTTATAACTTTTTCAATGGACAGATAATTTTTATTCGTGGAATAAAATTGACGTCTAACAGATTTTGTATGGAAGTACCTACTGTCAAAAATCCAAAATATTTCTCTGATAAAACTTATCTGTTGATGGAAAAATCAACCCCGAAAGATATAAGTAAATAATAACACCTCAATTTTACAATTCAGTTCTCAATATTCAAAATTTGTAATCTATTGTTAGACGAGAAAAACTGCTGAGAAACTGTTTTGAAGTTTAGCAGACTTTATGTAAGTTAATCTTAATACAGATTTTGAATACCTACCTAAATAAATTAATAAAAAAGTGTGTATAGATAACCAACCCTTAAAAACGTCTTTTCATTCCGGTAAATCCTATTGAATTGTAACTAATTTCAGACAACTTTTAATATGATAGATTTTTCACTCAAAGGTATAATCATTTATAATAATGATATATATAATATAATTTATTTATCATTTATTCTCTCTTCACAAAGCTGACTTAAAGGTACCTAATGCAGTTTTTTTCTGATTTTTGGTTAAATAAGGGAAAGTCGTAAAAATCTCGTGTGCGGTCTGTCGTCGTTGGTTGGAAAATTTTCTCTTTTGTAAAATGGAACCATAAGTCAAATCAATCTACATAAAAAATAAAATGCGCTATATGACATTACCTACACATCAAAAAATATAAAATATTTTTCGAAAATCCCTTCCACGGTCCCACCCCATACGTCTTGCCCCTACCACAGCTCACGCGCGAATGGCTACGCACAATACAATTTGATTTCGCAATGTACGTCTACCCTCTTCTTTCGCGCAATTTCACCCGACAACAATAAGTAAATTGGTCCTTTTGTGGAAAATTCAAGATAATTTTCTAGTTCAAACTAGTGGAAATATTGCTTGTTAGTTGCCTTTGTTGCTAAACTAGCTTTTTGTATTATTTCTGACGTTTTTGGGGGTAAGCTGAGATGTTAATTAACGTTTGATAGTAATGATTGCAGTCACGTGCCTTTTTAGGTAAGCAATGATGAAATAACATCATAAAATATTGTAAAACATTTTAAAGGAGTAATGGTGTGGTTTTTTGTCCATTCTTCTCCACACAAAACTACCTTTTGGAGGCGGGAACTATTATCAATTATATTTTATTGTACATTTTGACGATCAACAGTGACTTTTATGTGCCTATTTTCACGAGACTACGGCGAAACAAAAAGGATGATTATCATTTTGAGCGGTATGTATGTATAATATGTATGTATGTTCATCTGTTCCCTCATAACTTCTAAACTACTTGTCATAATTTGACAAATGAGGTATCGTTGGAAGCGTCTTGATCGTCCGCTGGTTATAGCGTATGCCGCTGTACTAATTATAAGCCATGGTAGCATGCGACCACGGGAAGGTACTTTCTTGTTTAATTCTTTCAGTAGTCGGGTTTTAGCTTTTGAACTTATTTTTTAAATACTTAAATGCTTTCACTTAAAGGGTGAATATTTCGCAAAAAAAAAGCTGGAAGTCCACCTGATGGTAAGTGGCCATCGTCGCCTTTAGGCTTATGCGATACAAGTGGAATTGCAGATCTATTGCCGTTCCAGAGACAAAGCTGGAAGGTCTTAAGACTCTGTAAAACACCTTCAAACCGGAACAGCAACGCTGCCTAGCACCTGAAATAGTCATGATGGTATTAGGTTCCTATCTACGAATAAGAAAAAGTCATGAACAAAATCAATGAGAAATTCGGCTCCAAACTTCACTGCATTGGCAAAATACCTCGAGTATTCGAACGAAAGAACACACATGCAAATAAGCCAATCAGCTGCGCTCGCGTAAAGCGTTGTATTCCGGCAAGCGCCGTGATTGGTTCTGGGGCGCGGTGGCCTTTTCGGCAACGTCCACCGCGGTAAACATTTGCGTGGCGCCATTTTTGGGCTTGAGTTACATTTCTTGCCTTTTATTATGAAGCGTAGGTTCCTATACTTCTACGGATGATTTCCACAAAAAATCTGTACGTTATTGAAAGTACAGTACGGTACGGCCTCCGAGAGGACGCGTTCTTGACACCCGACAATTTCATACAAACGAATACGTGTTTTGCGAATTTGATCTTTATTAGTTACTAGAATTTTTGCACTGAAAGGTGTCAGGAACGCACTATCTCGACGGCCGGACTCTAATTGGGAATCATTATTCCGAGATATACGACATCCAAAGGTACAGGCACCAAATCGGCCTTCTGTGAAAAGAAATACTGGCTTAGTATCTTTTAGGTAGGTACTCTTATTTAAAACCGACTTCAAAAAAGGAGGAAGTTCTCAATTCGAATGTTTTTTTTTTAATTTAAGTATTTTCAGGCATAACTCCGTCATATATAAACGGATTTGAAAAATTATTTTTTTAATGCATAAGGTCCCGTATAAATTTTATTAACTCTGCTTGGGTAGTTTTGAGTTAGCTCCAATAATACGACTTTTTTCCACTTAGTTTTACATTGATGATGTTTTAATAACTTCCTGTCACTGATATTTACATAGCAAGTAGTATTAAATGAATTTGTGTGGGGTTAGGTACAATTAAAAAGTGAAAAATAAAAACTAAAAAAAAACAACCGACTTTAAAAAAAACACTGCAAAGTGAAAATGACTTTCATTTCGGAAGTCTGTGTAAAAAAACGAAAATGCGGAACCAACGACACCTATCTCCGAAATTAAACTTATTTTTCACTTTGTAGTGTTTTTTCTTGGAAGGCGGTCATCTTTTTTTTGGAAAAAGGTTTTTATTATTTAGTGATAGAAATGGATACGGAAAGCTGGCATACTCGTATAACAGCCTGAAAATTTCAACCGTGTAATACCATCCAACCTCATTAAAGGATTATATTGCATCCAAAGCATTATTAAAATACCACATAACATCACGCGTGTAATTCAAGAAGGGTTAGGCAGAGCTGTACCTTTAGTACGATCACATTTCTCCAGTTATGTTTTAAGTTCCATGCCTGACTACCAGTCTTACCAAGGAGTTTCGTATTACTCCTCGGCTGCTGCCTGCTGCGTCCGGCAATCCTGACGACGCAGCTGTACGTGTCCAGACTGCACCACACCACGAAGGTTGAGGATATCGTGGAGTACATGCATGTGAAGACCAACTGGACTTTGAGGGTCGAGAAGTTGGAGTCGCGTCACAACACGAACTTCAAGTCGTTCGTGGTGCGTGTTCTGACACATCATCTCGAGAAGTTCTCAAGGAAGAGTTCTGGCCGAAGGGTGTTGTGTACCGCCGGTTTCGTGGCCGGCTACATGACACCAGTCAGCGAAACACAACGCAGACACTTCGTGTGTGTTATATTAGTTTTTTAGTGTAATTATAATGGTGTATGTATTTATAGTGTTTTTTAAGTTATATTAATATTGTATTATATGTGTTTATATGGGCCTTGGTGCTTGAAATAAATGGATAAATAAATTACCCAGTAACGGGCTCGTGGCGGTTAGATAGACAGTCGCTTCATGTAAAATACTGGTACTCAGCTGCATCCGGTTAGACTGGAAGCCGACCCCAAAATCCCGAAAAGGCTAGACAGATGTTGATGATGTTTTTAAGTCACATGTAATAGGGGCAGTGCTTCCAGATCCCAAAAGTAAAATTACAGTGGTGCGACCTAAAAAACACAGGAGTTTCTAAAAACAATACAGTAGATTTCAAAATCGATTACAGTAAAATTACAGACAAACTAAAAAAAACTTGTATTGCCATCAGCGGCACAAATCCAGACTCCGGGCTACTGAGAAATTTCTGGATGGAAAAACCCAATAACAGTAAAATAGTAATTCAATAAAGATATTTCTATAACAAATACAAACCACTCATCCAAATAAATAACTTCCTACAAAAACACCGAATGATTGCTTTACGCCAAATCATTCACAATCTAAATCGATTGCTTACATAACAATAATCATTTCAATTTTGACAGACAGGGAGGTATGTACCCACCCCCAAACACAGCACACCCCTATTTACCGACCGAACCCGGAAACAGAAATGACTATATTTTTTTTCAAAAAACCGCAGTCGCGACAGACGCGAGGCGCCTGCGCAGGCGGCTTCGAAATTTGAATTTGAAATTGGAACGTAATGGCGACCCTGGCGGCCATCATTAAAAATAGATCATAGACAGACACGGATCAAATGATTTTGTATAATTTTCTATCGTTTAATGCTTGATCTCTTAGTAATTCTGTTTTTTGTAGACATTTAATAAGTATTAAGGTTTTAATTCTTGTCTGGGAATGCAGCTAACGCATTGTGGGAGCGCGGTACAGATTTCGACAAATTGAATGCTCAACATCTATTCAGGTTGATAAGCGCCTGAAACTTCAGGAAAGTAAAAAAATAACGAATTTAACAGGTAAGAAAACGTTGTGATTTTGTTTTTACCTATAAAGTAGTAAATTATAAATGATTTATTTTCTGTAAGTAGGTTTGTACAAACACTTTTACACGTCAATCTTATTTTTTACAACTAGATGTGGTCGGCGTTTCCTATCTGATTATTCTGAGGAGAAAGGCCGAATCAAACTCAGAGGTCACAGTCTCTTTTAAAGTCCAGACAAAATCTTGGTCATATAATTATAAAGATCCAGACAAAATCTTGGTTAGTAATTAAAGGTACTGATGTTATTACACTAGCTTTTTTTGTATTCTTTTCAACGTTTTTTGTTAGTAAGCTGAGATAATAATTCACGTTTTTTCATGAGAGACACATGAAAAAACGTGAATTATTATCTCAGCATAGGTCAGAAGAAATTATTCAAAATATTGTAAATAGCATAGAACAATCGAGATGGCTATAATTACTTATTTGCCAAACCCAAGTATATTATCTTAAGCTATTTCAACAAAGTGATAAATAACTAAGGTTTTCACTATGATATGTTATGTCCAGCCAAATTGTCGAAGACATTATAACAGTCTTGCACACAGACAGCCTTTTGGCGTAATACTGGCAAAAGTGATTGATTGATTTTTGATTGATTGGAGGGTCTTGTGGCTAAGTAATAACAGCCGCATGGGTTGATCGATCAGGTTAAGCTACGCTCGCCGCGGTTGGTCCGTGGATGGGTGACCATCTTCACATACCAAGACCCGTGCCTCGGAAAGCACGTTAAGCTGTTGGTCCCAACTGTCATTCGTGGATCTTTGACAGTCGTTACGGGTAGTCAGAAGCCCGAAAGTCTGAAAATCAGTCTTACGAAGGGTTTCGTATTACTGAGTAACTGGTTTGTGGAGGTCAGGTAGGCAGTCGCTCCATGTAAAATACTGGTATTCAGCTGCGTCCGGTTAGACTGGAAGCCGACCCCAACACAGTTGGGAAAAGGCTAGGCAGATGAAGACTGGCAAGAGCGATTGCTAAACTTGGATTCAATTTCCAGGTCTGGGATATATTTTCAGATAACATTCTCAGCCTATAATGTTCCCACTGCTGAAACACAGGCCTCCTCTCGGTGAGAGGGGGTGGGCAGTAATCTACCACGCGTGCCCAGTGCGGGTTGGTAGATGTCACATGTCTTAAAATTTTTGGTTCTAGGACATGCTGGTTTCCTCCCGATGTTTTCCTTCACCGTTTTGAGAGTAGTGGCGATGATATAATTTACACAAAGTAAAGTGCCTAACGGGGTTCGAACCTACGACCTACAACTCGTAAGCCGCGGCCGTTACCACTGGACCATCACTGCTCTATTTTCGATTTTCTCTATTGACATGTAAATGTGTTTGCACAAACTTAATTACTTACAGGAATTAATATAATTTGACCTGAGTACCGTTCGATCAAATAATTATATTATGATTGAAGTGCCCACCTCCACGAGAAATGCAGTCACGATTGATTGATTCATTTATTTGCCTGAAATATGGTATTTTACAGAATTTATAACACACACAAATAGTTCTTCATAATCTGCCTACTAAATTCGGCATGCAACTTTTGTGACAATAATAATAATTCTAATTTAATCAATTTAAACTAAATGATTAAATTCCAATGTCAAAAAAAAAATAATCAAGAATAGGGATGTTGACACATGTCCAAAATTCATGTAAAGTTATGTTTTACACATTTAATACAGTTTTTAAAAACCTGAAATAACATTTTAAGAACGTAATTACTCGTATTTATCTTAAATTAGATAAAATTAATTTATCTACTATCACGTAACTGTAAACACTAATCATAGCGCGGTGACATCACTGACCGGGAAACCAGCTGATGATTTTAAGTTACATATGTTATCTTTTTCCCAACGCTAGCCGGCTCCCTACACTCCCGTCGTAACGATACAGCTATAATCACAGGAAATGTTTTCGGCTCATGAATATTTAACGACGAATTTAGGATGCAACGTAATTCTCAATGTCGGCCGGCGCCTAAACTAATTATGTTAATTTTATAGTCTAGACGCGGTACGCTTTTCTTGTTACGGGGTAAGCAGTAGGTGTGGTAATTAGTAGAAAAATGGGCCACAATTCTTCCGCTAGTGAACAATTTTGAAGACACCATTTTTTCCTTTCCAAATTATAGCTAATCCATCCTTACATAATCTGGGACACAGTCCTCTCTTCGAGAGGGAGTGAGCTGTAATCTACCACGCGGGCCCAGTGCGGGTTGGTGGATGTCACATGTCTTCGAATTTTTGGTTCTAGGTCCTGCCGATTTCATTACATTTATTATTTGTAAGAGCAGGCGATGAATTAAATATTAATTTTAAAAATTTTAATCTAGCATGCTCGTTCTCAAGGAAAAGAGAAAAGCGTGGAGGTGTTTGTATTCTAATTAATAAAATGTTTGATTTTAAGAACATAGAATTACCTAAGGATTTATGTACTGAAAAAATATTTGAATGTTGTGGAGTAGAGATACTTTCTTTGAAATGTATTGTTATTTGTATTTACAGAATTCCAAATTCAAACACTTATCTATTTTTTGAAAAATTCGACCTACTATTGCACAAATTAATTAAACGGAAAAAACGCATTATCGTTACAGGGGACCTAAATATTGATACCATAAAAGAAAGCAAGGATACAAATAGACTTAAAGATCTTATATCTAACTATGGCTTAACACTACATATAAATAAACCAACACGTCAGCTTTCTTGCTTAGATCAGATTATAAGTAATATAGAAAATTCAACTGGAAACACTCATGAAGTTTTCCTATCAGATCACAACCAGTGGCGTGCCTAGGGGTAAAAATTAGGGCAAGCCAACATAATTAAAAAAAAAAAAAACACTATGCCTACCGACTGAGCCCTTTTTAGTTCTTAATAATATTCGTATTTCATAATTGTAGGTTTTTTAATAACAAACCAGTCTCTCTCCGTCATCTTAAAGAGCCACACACGTTCTAATTCCTAATTTTGTAATATCCAAATCATTTTTAATATACATATAATATTTCAAGTAAAACAGTTTGCCTTTTTTCAAAACCCTCCGTAAAAGCACATTATTAGCTATTAAATGTTTTTTTAGTAGCACCATTTTTTTATTAGGTACACTATAAATAAATATTTGAATATGAATTAGATTAGCAACAAAACAACTGGAAAAATGTGGGAGTAGTTACTGTTGCTCTTCGAGTTAATTCATATTTCACTCCCTCGCAACAGTCGTAGGCAAAATATTATAATCTAGCCGCATCGCCACTAGATGGCACACAAATAATTGATTGATTTCTAACTACACGTTGTTTCCGATGCTGATAATATTTATAATTACTCACAATGTTAACAGCCATAACACTTCATTCTTCGCTTCTTTACCACAGACTTTAGAATTCTGAGGTCAGTGGGTGGTCTAATGGTCTTAGAGGTGGAGTATTAATTACCTTTTCAAGTAACTATTTCACACACTTTAATCAATCCATCACAAGGAACAATTGCATGCGTTTCCGAATTCATTTCAATGATAAGTAACATTTTAATCACTTCAAAACAAATGTAAACACAGCAAAAACTAATTGTAACACTTAACTTCATATAATATGAAAAAAATATCAAAGCAAATAAATGCACCAGTAACCGATCAAAACAAATTTGAACAAATTCGAAATTATTGTATCATTCTTAGAAATTCGCGCATTGCGAAGCGTCTTACGCTATCTCACTTACTCTTACTACTTACACACACACGCTTCGTCGTTATACGTTCCATTCATAAAAAATCAAAAGCCAGGCTTAAAAATCAGTACAATTTGCAAAATGAGTACATACTTATATTATCAACAACGTTTACGATTTCTATGCAAAAAATGAGAGGTCTAGAAGCCTCATTACAAGCCAGCTTGTGTGAGCGAGTCGTGACGATTTCATTCATTGTTGCGATCTCGCGTCCTGCTTAGTGCTATAACGTTAGAACGAGCTCGCAATAGCGGTATTGGAGACGTTTGGCAACGGTGAGCGTTATGAAAACTGCGCGGATTTCAAATATTGTTCTTTGAGTACGTAAAGCTGGCAACCTTGTATAAAATACGTCGGGCGGCCGGGCGGCCGAGACGAGCGGAGTATTTTTTTTTATCACTCTTATCAATTCTTGCGACAATTGAGTTGGTTAATTTACAAGTTTACATTTCTGTAGTTTTTTTTATTGTTAGGCTCACGATTGATTGAAAGCCGGGCTTTTCGGCTTTAGTGAAAGGCACGCCCCTGATCACAACACTTGTCAAACATTAACATTCCCAGTTGAAGATAGGAAACCTGCCCTAAAATACTGGTATAATGTAAACAGGGATTACTCACGTGATAATATTAAAAAATTTTTAGAAGCGATTGGGAATTTGTCGTGGGTTGATGTTCTCGAGAACACTGATGTAAACGACAGTTTTAATATATTTCATGAAAACTTCTCACTATTCTATAAGTTATGTTTTCCCATAAGAAAAACTAAAGTTTACGTTAATAATACATCACCCAAATGGATTACTAAAGGTTTAAGGAAATCCTGCATTTATAAAAGACAACTTAAAAAAATGTGTTACATAAAAAATGAAAATAATGATGTACGGTCTAGATATTTAAAATATAATAAAATACTAAAATCCTGCGTTCTCCACTCAAAAAAATGTTCAAACCTTAACTACATACTAAAATCTAAAAATAAAAACAAAGCTACATGGGATATCATCAAAAATAGAACAGACACTCATAAAACATTTAATCAAATAAATGCAATAGATGACGATGGCTGTATTTTAAGCAATCCGAGTCAAATAGCTAACTCTTTTAATAATTTTTTTATTGATATTGCTAATATAAAACCTCACCATGCAAAAAACACCTGTTCATCTCAACCCAATAGGAACAGTTCTAGCATATTTTTGAACCCATGTTCTGACACCGAAGTGTTTCGTATAATAATATCTCTAAACAATAAAAAGTCGGTAGGGTATGATGAGATCTCTACGCACATACTCAAATTAAGTGCAAAAATCATATCACCAATACTGTGTCACACAATTAATTTATCTCTATCTGAGGGAACCTTCCCTGATAAATTAAAAATTTCGATAGTTAAGCCCCTTCATAAAAGTAAGAGTACACTAGATAAAAATAATTACAGACCTATCACTCTCATTTCAATATTCTCAAAAATTTATGAGAAAATAATGCATAATCGTCTAGTTCAATATATAAACAAACATAAACTTATTAATGAAGAACAAAATGGATTTCAAAAAGGTAAGTCAACAACTCTAGCAGCATTCTCATTAGTAAGGTCCATAACAGATAATATAGATAAAAAACGCTCTGTTTCAGTAATCTTTCTAGATATGAGCAAGGCTTTTGATCTCGTTAACCACAATACTCTCCTAGATAAATGTGAGCGCTACGGCATCAGAGGTCCAGCGTTAGAATGGCTGAAAAGTTATCTCAGCAATAGACAACAGTGTGTTGAAGTATCCCGTATTGATGATAAACTTGTTGCAATTGTATATAAATCTTTATTTAGACACAATGGGTCCGGAGTACCTCAAGGAAGCATCCTTGGGCCTCTTCTCTTCCTGTTATACATTAACGACTTACCAAATATAACAAACCATAAGTGCGTACTATTTGCAGATGACGTGTCAGTAATAATACCGGAAACTAACAAAACATTACATCAACAAGAAGTAAATCAAACCATCAACGATATAATTAATTGGGTAAACGAAAACAACTTAAAAATAAATTTATCTAAAACAAAATTCATTCAATTTGCAAACTACAAACAAAACCCACCAAAAATTATCTTAAATCATAATAACCAAATAATTAATAAAGAAAATACTATAAAATTTTTAGGTCTAACACTAGATGAAAATTGTAATTGGGGAATACACATTGAAAATCTATGTAAAAAAATAAACAGATTTGTATACGCACTAAGAGAACTACGTAAGTCAGCGAATGAAGAAGCTGCACTCAACGCCTATCACGGCTACGTAGCGTCTGTATTGAGGTACGGCTTACTCCTATGGGGTAACTCATCTCACATACAAAGAGCATTCATAGCGCAAAAAAAATGTTTGCGAGCAATAACTGGGGCGGCTCCATACGAGAGCTGTAGACCAATTTTTAAAAAGCTAAAGGTGTTAACTCTATCTTCTACTTACATTTTTGAAATAGGCATATTTGTCAAGAAATACTCTCACTTCTTCTCCACAGTAGCCGAAAACAATAGATTTACAAAAAGGGACCCCACCAAGTTAAAAAACCAATTTTGTAATAGTACTCTCCACTACAGAAACAGCTACCTTATGTCCATTAAAATATATAACCATATTCCAAAAGCGATAAGAGAGCTACCATTTAATTTTTATAAAAAAATCTAAAAAATTGGCTACTCGAAAATATTTTTTACAGTTTAAAAGAATTTTTTGAATATAAGGGTAAATAATACATATATATAGATTTTTTTTTTTTATGTAATGAGATAGGTAGATAGATTTATTTATTTAGTTGTATAATAGAAATGTTATTGCTGTATTTTTATTTGTTGTTATATATTAGAGTATAAAATAAGTGTTTAGTATAAGTGTTTTGTACCTATTGTTTATTAGAGTTTAAGTAGTACACAAGTTAGGTTTTATACCTACCCACGTGCACATTAGGTTCACATTGTGCATTGTAAATATTCGTATGCCGCTTTTAGCGGCGGATGTGTTGAACTTATCCATTTATACCAACCAACTTTGTACCTACCATATCCTACGAATAAATGTCTTTGTCTTTGTCTTTGTCTTTACGATGTTTTCCTTCACCGTTTTGAGAGCAGTGGTGATGAAATTATTTACACGACGTAAAGGGCCTGCCTGAGTTGTAGCCTGAGTTGGATTCTCCAGCTGGCCTTCCTTGCTGACAGGCTAATATTTTTAACCGACTTCAAAAAAGGAGGTTCTGTTTTCGACCCGTATGTATGTATGTTTGTATGTCCGTGATTTTCTCAAAAACTAACGTACCAATTTTGATAATTCTTTCATTAGTGTGATCTACATACTTTCAGAAAGGTTTTAATATATAATACATTAGGTAATTATTCTTATGTCGGTACGAAGTTACATATGCATAAATGTACTGCATCTCCGGAATTTCTATGCGAATTTTGATGATTCTTCTTCCAGTCGGTGTCTTCAATTCTTCAATGCACTAGTGTTACTTGAATTTGTGTGGGGTATGTTAGTAGAACTAAAAAGTGAAAAAAATAAACAAAACATTTTTACAAAAAAAAAAACAACCGACTTCCAAAAAAAGCCGCGGTGGATGCTACGGGAAACTGATTTGTGTAAATCTGTGTAGGTAGATAGTACTTACCTACAGCGTGGTCTACGAGACAATGCGTTCTTGACACCTGTCAGTTTTTTGAAACGAAAATGTTTTTTGCGAATTTAGAACTTCGAATGTTTGAAAAATTAAACCGTTCTTAGACAACCTCTTATCTGCGCGTTCAAGAAGGGCATAGTGTGACCTTAGTATTGGTGATGTTCTTCAGGAAGATCAGCTGCGTTGTACTAGTAACTACTCACAGCTGGCGTGCGTTTACTGGCTCGCGACCAGCACCCTAATTGCCTAACACACGATCTACACTTTGATCTTAGCCTAAAGACTGAGAAACGATAACACACGATCAATCTCAATCTGAATCTGAATAATTTTGAAGGATATATTTAATCCATCGCGGCATGTGTTCGAAAAATTTGTCCGCTCAACACCACAAATAACGCAATGAATGCGGTTGAACTGTCAAAATGAAAGCCATTGCTACTGATAGTATGTTACGCAATTATTCCGCAGATGTGTGAACGTAAATTCAAATTCAAATATTTCGTGAACACAGGGTATATACAAAAAGATGTTTGGTACGAGTATATAAATTAGATGAGATCCGAGCTGTGTCCCGCCAAAAGGCATACAAAATATCAAAGGTTTTTTTTTTTTTTAAACGAAGCAAAAGGAGTAGATGAGTATGCAAGTTCTGTAGTTTCTACCTACCCCCAAGGAAAGAAGGTGTGAGTTTATGTATGTGTATGGTATTAGAGAATCTTATACTTACTGGAAGTTTAAAGCACTCATTACACTCCACTCTTAACTTCTAAAAATAATCTCACTTTCATTATAATTAATAACAATTGAAAAACTGCAAACTCACTGTTTTGGTTTGAAAATCAAAACAACAACACTACAAAGTAAAAAAAAAAAAACAAATCACAGTCAACATCGGTCACTGGTCGAAGACAGTTCCGAATTCAAAATTCGGTCTTTAATAACGAACGAGGGAAGTAGCAAATTCAAATTAGGTCCTCCATAAGAACCAAAGAGTTTTCGAACATATCGACAAACTTTTTGGCGTTAATTTTGTTTGACATTTGCCATTTCATTATTAATAGGTAATAGTGGAAAATTTTAACTCATTGTTTTGTCTCGAACATTTTAAAACAACAACACTTACACAGTAGAAAAAATCACAATCAACATCGGTCACTGGTCGAAAACAGTTCCAATTTCATTGACAAACTTTTTGGCGTTCATTTTGTTTGACATTTGGTATTAAAATTAAAATAACTTTACTACTTTTTACGGGTCTGTCTGTCCCCATCGCGAGTTAGTAGCGTAATGATACTACACTATACAACATGCGGTTTTCTACCCAATTATAATGGTGTACAATTTGTGTGAGCAAAGCGCAATAATTTGAGGTCAATACCAATTTAGTGTCATGCTTATTATGTATAAATGCGATCGTATTAGTTCGAGGATTTGCTTTGGTTTTGTAAATAGTTTTTTGATACCGACCTAATAAAAATCTGAAAAGCGTCGTAACAGCGGTTTTTCGGCTTTATCAGGCGGTTTATCAGTCTTTCCAGTGAAAATGGATTTCTTTTGTAGTTTTGGAAGCAGGTTTTTATGTGACATTATTAGATAATTTTTAAGTGACATTATTAGATAATTTTCGGTATTAGTGTTGTTAATTTTATACTCCAGCACCCTAATTGCGTGACACATTTTCAATCAAAGTCTGAATAATTTTGAAGGATATAATTGCTAATCCATTACTTTATATGTTCGTAAAATTTGTCTGGTCAACAACGTAGATAACGCAATGAATGTTGTTGAACTGTCAAAATGAAACAAATCGCTACTGATAGTGTGTTACGCAATTACCCCGCTTGTATATACTGGGTTGCAGGGATATTATATCATCACGCAACCTTTTACTTGCCATGGATTCAGTAAATGATACCTACGGTTATTTAAAGAAAAAAAACGGTTGTTCCATACACTTTGACCGCGTTTGTATTGCACTTTTCTATGAAACCAGATTTATTTTTTGATAATCGACGAAAATTTCGTTGCTAAAATGTGCTGAATTTGCGCGTCGATATCATACCATTCTGTATAGGTATGGAAAAAGTGAATTAAGGTTGGCTGCAAAGTTATTTTATAAAAGCAGACAATTTATGAATTAAATGAAAATCCTCACATCACTGGTTGACCTATTAAACAATGCTCTATATTTTATGAAAATCAATAAGTAGCTACTTATTTTCAGCGGAAACTGAAAAACTAAAGTATTATACCTTTCACCAACAGCTGTCCCAAAATACGTTGCAAAATAAAAACAAAACATCTACAAAAAATGCTTGGCTGAATAATGACGTCAATGCCTCAATATGCATTCACGAAAAAACTCAACCTCATTTCATATTCTCGCGTTTTATAACCTAACCTATATTCAAAAACAAATTGTTTCTGCCCAGGACAGATGGGTATCGGCGTGATTATATTTCTAATCCCTCATTATTTCGAACAAGTCTAGTTTTAAGAGGAAAAACGTTGAATTAACATAATGATAATGTTGGTTGCTCACAGAGTAGGTGAAAACAGAGGGGTCCGAATGCTCGGAATTTTAAGAAGTTCACAGTCTGATCTCAGTCTCAATCTGTCAAAAATATCTGTATTTTTCCCTACATTTTTAACAAGTTTTTGACATTGATCGTCGCTGAGATGACATTGCGTTAGATTTTGAACGTTTTTAATTACGGGAATTGACATTCTGAAGTTGCAGATTTGAGGTTTGAATAAATAACATTTATGCTTGTCGTAGTCTACCTAGTTCTGTCTAGTTGCCAATTCCATAGCGTAGTAGGTACCTATGGAGAAGAATGGGCAGGGAAGTCCATGGAAACTCTTTTAAATTATATTGTACGGAAATATTACCTACATCATTAATGTTGAATTTATATTTATACTAGCTGCGCCCCGCGGTTTTACCCGCATAAGTGTCGATCCCGTGGGAATATCGAGATAAAAGTAATTTATATGTTAATCCAATGTGTCAGCTACCTCCATACAAAATGTTATCAAAATTGATCCAGCCATTTGAGCGTGAAGAAGTAACAAAAATATACCTAAACACACACACTCACAAACTTTCGCCTTTATAATATTAGTGTGATGTGAGAACGATGTGAAAAAGATGTACACGTTAAAAGCATCCAAATAGTAACAAATAAAAAACAATTCACAAATAAAATAATTAAAATAAATCATGGCATTTAAGAGACCTGTCTCACTGTCTGTATATTTTGTCAGTCTATGACACCCAGTCTGTTGTTACTCGTGTCAACATGAAGAATAATGCCTACACGCCGAATACTTAAATATTGGTAAGTTTATAAGTCATGTGTTGTCTGTCTGTTAACAAAATAATGAGTATCAAATAATTTCACAAAGTTTTGACACATTAAAGGCAAGTTTTTCTTGCTTTTAATCTTTAATTCTGCAGTGCTATTCTGTAAAAATCTCACCGTGAAAACTAAGGTGAAGTGAGCTGTCATTCCACCTGATGTTAGCGATTGCCCCTATTCATCACTTCATTCAACATTATCACTTCACGCTCACTTCACCTAAGTTATCACGGTGAGATTTTTACAGAATCGATCGTTAGTTGATGTTTTCGATTTCATTCGAAATACGACTTGCACGAATACCTACTTCTTTTGTCTACTAACTTATAATTTCATTAGATTTCCTATGGTGCTGTTTCAAAACCTTAACAAAAAGAAAAAAAAAGAACCGTGCGGAAAACCTCAAACGGCGCAAATACTGCAATCTTTTTGGAATTTATATATTCCAGCCGTATGGGGTTAAAACACTAGGGCCATGGGGTCCGAGTGCCCGCTTATTTTTTCGAAACGTCGACTATTCAGGTAACCAGAGAGCTAGCCTATTTTTTTGGCCAAAGAATCAGCATTGCCATAAAACGTGGCAATGTTGCCAGCCTTTTCACGTAGACATAGACGAATTTTTTTATGCCCATTGATTATTTCCTCGTCTTTTTATATGTATTGTACATAATTATTATTATTTCAGGACTGTTAGCTTTTTAAATTATGTAAATATAATTTCGTTTATGAACACTGTAAATTATACAACAGATATCAAAAAATCATTTTATAATGTCATAAAAAACCTTTTCTTAATTTCAGAATCTGGGGAAACAAAATTGGGGGAGGCATATGACCGGCAGAGGACGTCTTTCGGCTGAAATAATTATGACTTTTTTCTGTTTTGTCACCATCAAAACAAAATAGTTTTGCCGCACAGTATTACTTGGTATATGAATTGAAATTCAGCCCAATAAAAAAAAATGGATTGCACTTATCGAATTTTCGTTTTCTCGCGAGTGAAACCGCAGTGAAACCTTAGCACATATAAGATACAAACTTAATCATATTCTTTATATGGAGCCATACTAAAAATTATGAATATTAAACTCATGCGCCTCTTAGGATTACTGACCGTATTTAATAACAATAATGTTACTCATTATATTTTGAATTTTGGTTCTTAAGGGTGCGCTCCAGTGAGAGCTATGCTATAGATTTTGTTATTAACAAATTATACGACATAATAAATCTAATGATGTCACGAATTGACATTTAGTAAGGAAATGTATGTAATTTGACGTATTTCCCGGTGCTTAATTGTTGCAAATGAGCCACACTTGAGTCCTGAAAGTGTGGCCAATTACAAGTCACCTTCTATAGATAAGTAAATAGGGGGTTCATGTCTAAATAATAACAGCCGCACGGGTCAGTCGAAGCTTAAGCTACGCTAGCCACGGTCTGTTCGTTGATGGGTGCAACCGAGACCCTTCCCTTCGGAAACCACGTTAAGACGCTATCAATCGCAGCACTCTGATAGTCACCTAAAGGTTTGACAACCAGCCAATACCAAGGGGTATCGTGTTACCCAGTAACTGGGTTGTGGAGGTCAGATAGGTAATCACTGCATGTAAATTTGTAAAATACTGGTTTCAAGCTGCATCCGGTTAGACTAGAAGCCGATTCTAACATAGTTGGAAAAAGGGTAGACAGATGATAATGTATATGTTTTGATAGCTCATGCAGTATTTTATTTTTCATAAAAGTCGGGTATAATAATAATTATTATTTACGAGTCTTTTCAGTAAGTTTCGATTACTTAAGGTGCCACTTTTCGATATTTTTTCTATACAAATTTCGGGAGAAATTACTCCACTGTTTGACATTGTGCATCCAAAGTTAAGCATGATATCGTTTTGACTTATTATAAATTGTGTCTGTACGGAACCAGAATAGGAAAATAAAAAGCCATTAAAAAGTTATGAGTCAACAAAGATTCGTTTTTCTTGCTATTTTTAACGTAAGTTTGGGTGTAAATAAGTAATAAAAGAACTGTAAAATCTTCAAAACTGTAATTGATCTCTTCGATAACTGAGCTTTGTCGGTACGGACTTGCGTACCGACAAAGCTCAGTTATCGAAGAGATCAATTAACTTTATTTGTAATTGATTTATGCAGCGGTTTATTCATAAAACTCGATTTTCAGAATCTTTTTACGCGCCTATCAGTTCGGAACGGTGTTTCTGTGCGTGAGAACTAGACGTTGTTCGTGTAGACTAGCGTCTAACTGCTCATCACTGATACTAGCACTGTCGGACACAAAGTCAGGCGAGACAGTGTGCCTTTTGGCCATGACCACCAGCGAGTTCGAGCTCGCGACTAGTTTACTCTTAATCACTGCTTAACTGTCTTCAAATGTATGTACACTAGGCAAATAAGGCCAGTGACTGAACTGCAGGGTACTGTTTTCTCTAATACCATACACATACATTAACTCACACCTTCTTTTCTTGGGGGTAGGTAGAAACTACAGAACGTAAATAAGTTACTTACTCCTTTTGTTTCGCGTACGTTCACACATCTGCGGGGTAATTGCGTAACATAATATCAGTAGCAAATAGCAATTTGACAGTTCAACAACATTCATTGCGCTATTTAAGTTGTTGAGCAGACAATTTATTAGAATATATGAAGCAATGGATTAGCAATATCTTTCGGAATTATTCAGATTGTGATTTAAAGTGTTTTGCGCAATTAGGGTGCTGTCAACTGAAATGACTTGCAAATTATTGCTCTCTTGTTCGGAGCTCATAACTTTGAAAATATATTATACGTATAGTTTAGTATCGCATCCGTTTAGCTGTTTGTGGAATCAAACCTAAAATATTTAGGTAACGATAATTTAGTAAATTATAAGTGTTATGTTTTATATGTGGGAAAATATTAAATATTTTAATTTTACTAAGGTAACATATTTTCAAGGAATCATTATAGTTTTTACTTTATGATACCTATATTTTACCACATTAATTTTCATTGTGCCTTAAGTGGTCTATAACGTTATGGTTTTGGAAACTCCCAATAGGTCATGGTGTTCAGCCATTCCTGTGAAAAAAATATTTAATATGAGCCATTATTACTCATTACACACATTGTAGCAATACTGTCTAAAGATACTATAGTGAATATTTTTTTCTTTTCTATGCTTTTACGCGACGATGCGAATGAGGTGTGCATCCTTGGTGCCCAGAGTACGGGCCAGCTCCAACAATATCCTGAAAGTTATCGCTAGCTGGCTCGATTGCATTTACGTCAATCACTGCAGTGCCATCTCCCATGGGATGCAATAAATTTATATTAAAATAAAATAGTCTAACATAGTTAAGTTTACTAACACAATGAGTCCTTGTTACTTGATTAAAGAAATGTTATTTATTATTATTCTATGATATCTTATTCCCCATACAGGCAAACGTCTAGTTTGGGGGTCGCCGTCCAATCTATTCCTGTATAATATGATTATGAAATATACGATGGCGCAGTAATGTCACAATCTGAATTGGCTGCCATTTTGTTAGAAATGAAAAAAAAATTGGATTCTGTTTTCATGAAAAGTTTATTTGGAAGTGTAAAATTCATGAAGTTAATTAGTAAAAATGATATCTCACAAATGGCCACCTCTCGAGTTGATGCACAATTGTGCTCGTTTTACGTTGTGCATCGTTTTCCGGCATTTTGAATAAATTGTTGCTCGCAAAACATCTGGCTCCAAATTGGCAATTTCTTGCTAGATCTATAGTGGACCCAGTAGTTTGAGGCGCTCGGCCAAACGCTTAATTGCCAAAAAACTCGCTTAAACGTCGCACAACGCACTTCTGCCTTGCATAATCAGCCTATAATTTTCCCACTCCTGAGACACAGGTCTCCTCACGGTGAGAGGGAGTGGGCCGTAATCCACCACGCGGACCCAGTGCGGGTTGGTAGATGTCACATGTCTTCAAATTTTTGGTTCTAGGACATGGTTTCCTCTCGATGTTTTCCTTCACCGTTTTGAGAGCAGCGGTGATCAAATAATTTACACAAAGTACTTTGGGTTCGAACCCACGACGTTACCTCTGCTCCTCTGCTTAAGGCCCTCTTTCTTATCCTCTTGTGTGTAGGTATGATAACGATTCCTCACTCCCCGCATAATACACATCGGGGCATCTCTCTCTCGCAGACACTGGCCGGCTGGCGTGAGCGCTTGAACTGCTCAATATCATCTAATTTTTGTTCTTACAAAAATAAATAACCACTTACGTAAAAATCTTCCTTACTTAATCGCCCTATAAACAACAAAAGTGAGCACTGAAAAGATTTTTTTTTTAATTCATCCCTTAAAGGGGGAAAGTTTCTATGGCAGTTAGTATTTTTTTCCGATGGGAGATCTCATCGGGAGTACGCCTTTAAACTAATTCTGTACCGACGTTGTGAAACAGTCCTTAAAAAAAATCCTTGTCTACTGCAACCATCATTAAAAGAAACACTATACAACATAAAACATTCTAGATACGAACACTGCACGTCATTGTCTAATTAATCAGAGACGTACCTAATAATTATAGTAATTAGTAGATACTAAACAATAATACAGACATATTTCTTTGATTGCCGATGACAACACGCAACTTACTTTTAATAGAATATTTTTATAACGTAACACGACTGTATGTCCTGATAGGGTATGACAGAGGTGCACAAAAAAAAAATAAACTCAAAACTCAAGGCTTTTTTTTTCTGAATGGGAAACCATCAAATGACCCCTCCCGCTCTGGGTGGAGCAGAAGGGAGTGTCAGACTTTTACTGACTAAAACCCACCCGTGTTCCTTCCTTAGCCTTTTATGTTCCGGGGTAGCGGTAACCCTTTCGGACAATCCCGCTGCCCAAAAACTCAAGGCTTAAATGCCTTTCAATTAAACCATTTACTGACCATTTGCTGGCCATCGCTAGGAAATGACGCAGCTGACGAGCTGGCCAGAAGGGCATCCAGTACGTCAGACTGTGGACCGGGACGTGTCGTGCCTATCCCCTTCAACCAACTACGCAGGTGGCTACAGGAGCACACCCACACACAAGCAGAGAGCTGGTGGACGACGTCACCGGGCTGCAGGCAGTCCAATGAAGCCATGCCATCATTAGATGGCAAGCTAACCAGACGTTTACTTCGCCTGGGGTAGAAAGGCCTGCACCTGGTGACGGGGACCATCACGGGACACTGCTCGTTAAACAAACACTTCCACACAGTAGATATAACGGGCAGTATGTTCTGTCTATGTTATTGTAACTCATACGTTCTAAGGTTTGATCCTCCTCGGTAGCTGTCCAGAGTCTGGATTTGCAATTGGACCCAATTAATGGTAAGGAATCGCCCCCTTTTTTCCTATTAGGAACCTCATGGAACTTCTAATGTCTTCATATTCTTATCCTAATTTTAATCATAGCTGGCGAAACGTGGACCTATTTGCACTTCTGCCTACCACCATTAAAACAGGTTCGCACGATGTTATTATTTAAAAAAAAAAAAAACAAATTAGTACATTAGAGCATAAAATATTATTAAATTATAAAAATTTAAAACCTAGATCACTAATCATTAAAATCGATAAAACAGCGCCATCTACCGTCGAGTAGCACAACTGTACACACTAGCGCCGTTCCGGTGCGGCGACTTTAAGAACTGAACGCCGTCATACATCAAAATGGCCTGTGTAACCTTAATTGGTTCAATTTGCTTATTAAAATAGATTTATTTTCTGTTTACATTATAATAAAGTAATGTTTGTTTTACTAGCATAGTTAACTATTACGTTGCACGGTAATTATTTAGTTGTAATACTAAAACGGCGTTTTAGAAGGCAATTAATATTTTGCTCAGTCATAAATCATTTTCTTTTGATGTTAATAGTGCTTATTTACTTTCATTAACAGTTATTTGGGTTGTTTAGGTTTATTTGTATAATTTTTCGTTGTAATAAACCTATTTTTGGATTGATAATAATCGTTGAGACTCAAGAAAGCATAATTATTTTCTTACCGGACGCATTAACTTCATTTCAAAATTTTATATTATGCTACAGTCTACACAGTTACGAGGGAGCAATGGTAGCCAGTTTCACTAGCGATAAAATAATGCTCTAACCTTACCAGAGAACGTATTAAAACAAACATTCCTGATTCGGACTAGTTGGTCCTTTTTTCGAGTTGTAGAAGGACATGAAAGGACAGACAGTCGAAGAGTTGTTGCAATGTTTAAAAAAGTGAGAAAGATGTCTAAAAAAGTATCCTTAACATTACTTAATCTTTTATAGGTATATTTCAAAGACTATAGAACTGTAGAAGAGGTACAGGAATAAAACAATATCTTTCAGATAAAATAATTTTATCGGAATCGTTATTTTCCTTCTCACTTCACTTGTCAATCAAATCTGACGCCTACTGTTTTCTGCATTCTTAATTCGCAATAGCGTTTATCTTATAATGTTATGCCAATAATTACCAAAAAGGTTGCATGCCACAGACTTTACAGATCATAAATTCTACTAACTTAAAGGTTATCAGAGTCTAAAATCGACAGAGTTGCAACAAGTTGCTATTTACCTAAGTTAGTCTATAAACTGACCTGAAAAAATCTCAGACAGATCTCTTGGTGAACTAGAAAAGACACGACTGGTTGAGAATATGGAGCAAACCTCAAATTATATGTGATAAGGCTAGGCAAAGACAGGTGAGACTAACACATTTCAACATTTCAAACACAAAATTAAGGCTTTTCTAGTAGACAAATGTTATTACTCCATAAATGATTTTCTGAATGACCGATTATTATAGACCTTGAAATTTTGTTAATTATATAAATTGAATTTTGAACATTTTAATTATATCGACTAAAATTACTTTTTTTGTATTTTGTTTGACATTATAATTGTATTTTGACATTTTAATGGTATTTTGACATTTGAATAGTATTATAGCATTGGAATTGTATGTTGACATTTTAATGGTATTTTGACATTTTAATTATATTTTGTTGACATTTTGATCTTATTTTGACTATTATGTATTTATTAATTGCATTTTGACTGAATTGATTTTAAATGCACTGAATTTTAATTTTTTTATCTGATAATTGTGTTTAATGTTCTTATTTTAATTATAGCATCGTAATCATTATTCATCCATTTAAATTTTGCATGTCGAATCTTGGGCAGAATGTATGGCTCAACTTTAATTCTTCACGACCATATTTGTATACCTGCATTCTAGCAAATAAATAATTTTATTTGATTTGATTTAAGAGAAGCATAGAATTATTAACGTATACTTTCGCACAGCTGGGAGACAGGCCTCCTCTCTGTGAGAGAGAGTGGGCCATAATAACGCAGGCACAGTGCAGGTTGATGGTGGATGTCACTAGTCTAGATGTAGCAAGTCTTTGAATCTTCGGTTCTAGGACATGCCGGTTTCCTCACGATGATTTCTTTCACCGTTTTGAGAGAAACTTTGCGGCTCCAAATTAAAGAATAAGGCATCTACTTCAAATTTTTTTCATAACAACTCTTCATCTAAACTACGACATAAGATATTCTTACATTGTTCGTGATACAAGAGAAGCATTTACACAGAATGTCAAGCAAAGCCGCCGTATAGACTAGTGTTGCAAAATAACAAATAAAATAAACTGACTTTTACTTCGAGAATGTGGCCGCTCAAATGTCGTGGCACCAACACACAGGGTCGAATTTGAACGAAATCTTACTAGATTCAAATAATATTTTTGTCAAAGTGAATTTTCCAACACATACCTAAGGGCCTTTTCCAAATGGCTATTATCTGTTCGGTATTTAATATCTATCTGATACTTTATGAAGAAAAGAAGCAAAACCAGCAAAACATCACCTTTGTTTGTCCCTATTTTTATGTTCCTTTCTTCTTGTCTGTTTTTAGGTGTGTACATAAATAGTTAAATAAATAAATAAGAACTTTCATCAGCATCATCGACAGCCAGACTTCACTCACTGCTGATCTTATATAGGCCTCTCTTTTTTTGTACCAATCCCCACGCTCCTGTGCCAGCCTCATCCAGGTTCTACCCGCGATGGCGACAATATCGTCCGCCTATCTCGCCGCCGGACGACCAACAACACGTCGTCTCCCAGTCCTTGAACGTCACTCCATCACTGCCGTTCTCCACCTGTTATTATTGCGCCTTGCCCGATGCACTGCTCAACTCTGTTGGAGTTCCATAACTCATTTTCCGATATCGAAAACTTTTGCCGTATGAAATAGGCTAATTTCCACCATCAATAAATTGAAAATCTAATTAGTCCGTTAGTTAGATTATCAAAAAAATATTTAACCCGTATTTTTTCCTTTGTTACGTAAACCAAAATTGACGAAGATACGACGCTTTTAAAATTATCAATACGTCACACCTTGGTATAATTTTAGTGCGTTCTGACGTCACGAACGGACTCCCTAGTTTTAATGCGTTTTATCTTTGTCAGTATTCATTGGTTTCCAAAAACAAAAAATACGTGTCCATTATTTTCCAATACTCTATCTGATGGACTAATTATTGATGGTGGAAACTAGCCTATTACAAGTTAGATAATTTAACTGCAACCGGAGTTGGTAACACAGGCTTTTAGTAAAATGTTCCAATAAGAATGTTTTTCGCTCTTTGATAATGATATTCTATCACTTCAACTTGCAAATGAAATAAACAGTTGACTTATTCGTTTTATTTATGTTAAAGTAACATTGACTCACGACTAAGGGGCTAAACTTACGACCCATCGCAGCAGGCACAGACGGAGATGGCGGGAGCTGAACTCCTTCAACAAGAACTGGTCCTTAGAACCTTTAAACAGAGAGAAGTGGAAAAAGAGTAGGCAGAGCTTTTGCCCGGCAGTGGAAACAGGCTTAAAACAAAAACCTATTTGAATTTTTCCGTATTTACCGTCGGTGTTTTACAAAGACAAGACAACAACAATTTTAGTTGGTAAGTTGCTGAAAAAACGAAAGGTCCTACTTTACTTTTTTAACATAGGTATCTAAATTAAGCTCCAAATTGTCTGAAAATATTGTTTGTTATTTGGGAAGAATCTTAGTTCTCTGCATGTTCTTCATAAAAGTGATTGTTCAACTCATAATCAGCCTATAATTTTCCCACTGAGACACAGGCTTCCTCTCGGTGAGAGGGAGTGGGCCGTAATCTACCACAAGTAGTACTGTCACGTGTGTTCAAATTTTTGGTTCTAGGACATGCCGGTTTCCTCACGATGTTTTCCTTCACCGTTTTGAGAGCAGTGGTGATGAAATAATTTACACAAAGTAAAGGGCCTGTCTGGGTTTGAACAGGGAGCTAAGTTAGCCAAGTGTATGTTGAATGGTTGATGTTTAGTGATGAGGAAACGCGGCGTATGACTTGAAAAGACAATTACATGAAAATTTAATTTAATCATGTAAAATGTATGAATATTATTTCTGTCTGTATCAAATCAATCTGCTTCTAGTCTAACCGGATGCAGCTGCTTACCAGTATTATACCTGGAGAGACTGCCCATCTGACCTCCTCAACCCAGTTACTGGGTAACACGAAACCCCTTGAAGACTGGTTGTCAGACTTTCGGGCTTCTGACGACCCGTAACGACTGTCAAAGATCTACAAAATAACAGACGGAACCGACTGCTTAACGTGCTTTCCGAGGCACGGAGGGGTCTCGGTATGTTATGGATGGTCACCCATCCACGGACCAACCTCGGCAAGTGTTGCTTAACCTTGAAGATCGACCCGTGGGAATGTTATTATTTAGCCACGAGCCCCTCCTCTTCCCTTCCTTTCTATCTGTCTATCTATTTGGGTTAAAGTTTTGTACTACATGGACAAGGAAGAGCCAATGATTTATAAAAAACTATACTTACTTAATTTTAATAGACTTCTCACCAAACAAGTCTGGATTGAAATCTAACAACGCGAGATTCATAGCCATCAAACGTCAACACTACGAATAATTAAGTGGTCGTAATCAGCTTATTGATAACATTACAATAGTAAAATAACCCGCTTGTTTGGCGGTAGGCATGTAAGTATTAACATTAACTTAGGAATCCTGAGGGTACCTGCGTAAGTTGGCCTTGCCCCTGATTTAACTTAGAAATGAAAAACCATCTCTCATAGTTTTAGTTGTTAGGATTTGGTAGGTCATCAATTCTCGTAATTTTAAAAACGTTCACAGGCTGATTCTCAGTCTCAATTTGTCAAAAATACCTCTAAATTCCCTACATTTTTGACAAGTTTTTGAGATTTGTTTGTCGTCGAGATGAGACTGCGACTAGAATTTGAACGTTTTAAATTACGAGAATAATTGGCCTTCTGTTTATCCCTTATTTTTTTTTTTTTGCAAGAGTGAACAGGTATCTTCTGTCATCATATACCTCCATCGCTTTCTATCAGGCGTGATCAAGGTCAAGAGCAAGGTTCATTCACCAAAAAATTATGATGTCTTTAAAAAAAATATATAGAGGAACTATCTATCTCCTATTTCTGCTGCCAAGCGCGTTGCTGGGTCTCGGTTTGAAGGGAATGGCGGTTTTGGTGTAACTATAGTTATATGTGCCTTTCAGTTTTATTTGTCTCTTGGGATGGCAATGCATTTGCGATGTCTCAGGTAGGTATTACCGCTTTAAGTCCTCTGGCGGCGGTGACCAATTAGGTCTAATGATCAGGTGGGCTCCATAGTATAAGAGATATTTTTATTATCTCGTGTCATCCATAGCGGCTTTAAAATAACAGCTCATGACTTACATATTTGCAAGGTTGACAATGGAGGTCACTGGAGCTGACTGTACTTACAAGGTACAACGGACGTATCTACTAAAGAAACATATCTCTCTTACAAGACTTTTACAAACTCTGGGATTTTTAAATTGGGTATTGAGCTGACTGTACTTACAAGGTGCGCCAGACGCATTTTCTATTAAAGAAAAAATACTTTTAGAGGGATTTAGCTTTGGTTCGATTCCTGAACTGGACTTAAGTATTATTGGGTTTTTCAGGAATTTGACAGTAGCAGCCTGGAGTAACTATAGATTTAAGCCCTAATGATAACAGAGTACCAACATAGAATTGAAACATACCTGACGAAATAAGGGTGCACTTAACTCTCTCCCGAACCCTTCAGTGTTAACAGGAGCGATGTTATCTCACCTTTGTTTGTCTTATAAGCTTAAGACCAGAACTTTGTATAAACCGGAAAAATACTCAATACTCAATACTCAATATAAATGTACCAACCAACAGTTGAATAAGAAATTGAGCCATGTATGTTTGTATGTGTTTCTTTACATCGGTACCTACAGCCATATTGAGAGACGTTTCCTCCCGTCCATTCTTCAAAGTTAATCGGTTAAGCAACTATGCATGCTTGTCGGCTAGTTTTTGACATACATATGGGACATCACGCTTGTGTGTTTGTGGGGTGAGTTGAGTTGCAGGTACAGCTTGAAATAAGACTTCTTCTGTGACCGTAGACTGTAGATTTCTAGACTATTTTGTACTGATATTTGTTGAAATGTCTATACTGTCCTCCTATATCCATTAAAATTGTAATTTGGAAAGATTGTAAAAGACAATGTATGTTCTTGTATGTTCTTTCTCTGAATTCTCTGAAAGTACCTATATATTTTGTTTCTAACAGATACAAAGACCGTTCTTATAAGTATTTTACAAATAACCATCTGGTGGTAAGACATATTAAATTACGAATGGGCGTTCTTTCTCAGAATAAAAATGTGCTAAAGTCCTGCAATGGAACAAAGACAATAATGGACTACCAGAATAAATTCTCATAAAAAACCTATTGTATTGTTTAACCCTCAAAGAGGAAAAACTACCATACATAGGTAGGTAGGTAGTCTTGAACTTTCCCCCTTAACCTATGGCAAGTGCATCCCTGTATATACAAATACCGTGGGACCTGCCATTTGACACACGCCATTTCGTGTGGAGCGGGACAGAGGACATTCCGTCTCTTTCAACATCTATTTCTATTAAGTACATAACATCAATACAGAATGAGGCATGCAAGAGTTTTGAAAGCATATGCCTGGATTTATAGAGTAATTTAGTTCATTTTTCTTGTCTTTTCGTTCAGTTTCCTAGATACAACTTCTTTTTTTTTACTAAATGGGAATATAGTTCATGCGTCACTCAAGTTGTAAGTAGAGTCTTACTGTTCAAGGTACGGTCGATGTACTTTTAAGTATCGCCTTTCTGGAAAACTATTGCAATGAGGTCCAAATAAAAGTATAACTGAATATTCTAAGTACGGAGCGATTGCTATCTGATTTTCACAACCCAGTTTTGCAGTCATTTGATATGACAAGGAGCGTTAAAAGCTTCCAGCATCTCCGGCGATAAACTAATTGGTTGTGTTCCTCTGGTTTTAGGCACTGTGAGAACGACTTTATGCGGCGTCGTTTATTGGGGCATCCATTTGCCGGTTTGTAGTTTAAAGAATCAGAAACCGCAACCTCGTGTTGAAATTTAAGTGTCATTTATCTGCAAGTCAGAAACAAAATTAAATGTAAGCGTGTCTTGCTAATGAGAAAATCAGCAGAATCAAATTAATTGATATACTCGCGGCGATTCTGTTGTTCACAAACTAAACTAAATTTAAGTTATCTTAGTTTATCTTTTTCTTTCTATTGCATTAAGAAAAGGACAGAAGATAAATATTAGTTTAGTCCTGTCAAATTAGTCAGCGCCTGACGTAAATTAACGTATTTTTAGTAGCCAATTTTTTAATCACGTCTAAACTTGTCTAAGGATTATCTCTAATTTGACAGGACTAAATTAATATTTATCTTCTGTCCTTTTCTTAATGAAATAGAAAGAAAAAGATCCACTGAACTTAAATTTAGTTTAGTTTGTGAACAATAGAATCGGCGCCAATGTCCACTATTCTAGCGTCTAACTTTTTGGCTTGCATTGCGGCTTATGTGTAAAAAATAGAGACTTATGCCATGTAATAAGACTTATAGTAAGTCTAAACAGATTCAGTCGATAATCAACTCAGCCTATCGCAGTCCACAGCTGGACATAATCTTCTCCAAAGGCACCTCAACTTCTTTTAAAGATCATCAGTCCATTTAGCTGGAAGGCGTCCCACGCTACGATTCTACGTCGATTTGCCGCCCTTAAAAAAAAACTGACAGAATTTCCTCTCACTAGAAGATGGATTGACGTTCTTTGAACCTGTGCGCTTGAAAAGAATTCACAGAAAAAGTGTAATAAAATTTTTTCTTGATTCTTTTTTATTCAGACAATAATTTGATTACATTACACTGCATATAATTAGTCATCATTAATTTGCATGTAAGGATTGGAGTGGTATGCTAATGAAGACAGTGGTCCTCAACCGTGCGGCAGCAAAAATCTTGCTGATGTCTTAGAAAATCCCTGGATGTTACCCAGTAACTGGGTTGTGGAGTTTAGATAACCAGCCACACATAATCAGCCTATAATGTACCCACTGCTGGGACACGGGACCACGCGGGACCAGTGCGGGTTGGTAGATGTCACATGTCTCCGAATTTTTGTCTCTAGAACATGCCGGTTTTCTCATCAGAATAAGCAATGTAAAATACTGGTTTTTAGCTGCATTCGGTTACACTGGAAGCAGACACCAAAAATCTGGGAAAAAAAATCTTTGCGCGGTTGCACACGGCATACTTTTTAGGTCCTACAATCGGTCAAATTATTTCGCCGAGTTTTCTGAACTAGGTTGCGTAGGACGTGTTTATTCATATATTTTATTTTGATCTCTACTGTTTCATTTAGCTCCTACAAAAGTGGGCCACCGATTGAATTCCGTCTGCGAACGCTATAAGGTTGACAACAGCCGATATAGGCAAATAAAGTGATAGCATTTTTTCATCGGAACGTTACACTGTTTTTCTGGCAATATTATAAGTTATAGCCCGATTTAATTGTTTCGTAATTTGAGTAGTATCAGCCAGGAATGGACCACCCTCAGTCGAGTCCCATGCATTATAAAATAATAATAATAAAACCAGTCTGCAGGTTATTTCCTGCTAGGTAGAATAAAATATATTTATTTGCTTTAAAACATGGTGTATTAAGGTCTTATAAAAGAATAGAATTTATGATCTTACATATTTCGCCAAGGACTGGCATACAAATATTTTAAAATGTTAAATGTAAAAATTTTAAACGACACATTAATTTGTTAAAATTACTATTCTAACACATCTAATGACTATGGTGAATTCTTCTTCTCACACGGAGAAGAAACGTATATTGATCAGAACGCTTGCTCACCACATATTGTCGGTTTTAGACCATTAAGCTCAGGACTCCTCACGATTTCTTGGTCCAACATAACTCAGGATGCATTGCATCAGGTGCTTCAGTCAATCTTATCCAACTTAATGAAGGCTCAATCAACTCAGCTTATTGCAGTTAACTGCTGGACTTCTAAGCCTCTCCCAGGCTGCGCCACAAAACATTGTCCTTCAAAATCAAATCAATATCAATCAAAAGTCATTTATACAAATTGGGCTGAGAATCTGCACTTTTCGAACGTCAAAATTACAAAAGACAGTCCTTCGTTTCTCTTTCTCCGTCTTTCGTATGCAATCTGTTCCAGCTACCTTCTTAAGGTCCCACACTACACTTGCCATAGCCGCTTGCACCAAAATCACCAAACACATTAAACACTAAACGAATTTAAAACTCGTTCCATTTCCGTCATTCGCTTGAATTGAAAATGACAAAACTTTTTACTTATCTAAACATGTTTAGCACTGAATTTAGCACTGGTCATAAAGCTTAGATAGGATGATTTGGCTACTACTACCTATACTTTATAGGAAGATACATTTATAAACTTTTATTCGATGACTTTAATCATTAATCTTAAAATACCTACCAATTTTCAATATAAAACGCAGAGCAAAGAAACGACCGGTCGTTATTTTCCCAATAGTAATCATAGATGGCGCTGGCTACCCACTCGTATGTTTTCTTCAATGCGCAAAGGTAACATTTGAATCATCCTAACTGAAGAATAAACTTTTTGTTTCAATTAATACCTACTACTTATAGGTCGGTATGTTTGATTGTACAAATATAGTGTTATAAGTAGTTTATTAAGTATAGTTATTATTTTGTATTGAACTAAATTTATAATTTATTTTTTTGGTTGATTAGGTATGGGCATTTTCAATTCAAACTTATTTATTGGAAGAATTAATGCCAGTTGATGATACTACGGTACTTAATTATACATAATTCTTGTAGTAGGTACGTATTTTATATAATACTAGCTTCTGCCCGCGACTTCGTCCTCGTGAAATTTTACTCTCCACCCTATTAGGGGTGGAATTTCGAAAACCCTTTCTTAGTGGATACCTACTCTTCACAAAGAACACACCCTCCAAATTTCATGTCTCTAGGAACAGCGGTTTAGGCTGTGTTGATGTATAAGCCAGTCAGGACTTATGAATTACAAAAGACAGTCCCCCAAAACGCCCGTCCTTCACCACTTCCTAGTGCTTTCGCTGGGGAGAAGTCGCGCAACAAACTCCCCAGTAGATATCGAAAGTTACCAATGGATGGCCGATGTGTGTGAGATTGGCTTTATGAGACATTTTAGCTTCGTTACTAGAATGACAACGCCGCTAGCATTAACTGTCTGCCCCAGATCCAAATGTCCGTCTCCCGAATCCCCCTGAAAAAAAAGAAAGAAAGAAAGAAAATACGTTTATTTGCGGTAAACATGTCGAGCACAAACACAAAAAAAAAACCGGTCAAGTGCGAGTCGGACTTCCGAGCACCGAGGATTCCGTACAAATTTGTACGTATGTAACTACAAATTTACGGTTTTCGGAATTTTTTTCTTTACTTGTGTTACATGACATTGCTTCTTGGTAAGTTTCATGATTTTAGGTCAACGGGAAGTGCCCTATAGGTTTTGATTCCCTTGCGAGTGTCAAAATATGCGGCGTAGGTAAACGGAACATAAACGCCCGTATATTTTGATTGCGTTGACTTAGAAGTTAGATTTTTTCACTGCTTCAAGGGATTGCAGCCCTGAATATTTGATATTAATTTCAACTTGATAAATCTACGCGTTCCTGAGAAAAGGGTCTTGACAGATGGACAACGAAGTGATCTTATAAGGGTTCCGTTTTTGCTTTTGAGGTACGGAACCCTAAAAAGAACAAGTTGGGGGAAAATATGTATCACATCCACCTCAAAACGGGCATTGCTGAGCATAATGCTAAGACCATATGCGAGACAGAGCCTGGCGCTGGTTTTCAACGACGGCCGTTGGCGTTGACGTGATGACGTCACATTCTAAATTTGAAGGTGGCTTTAAAGTTACAGGGGACCCCTTCACTTGTGCGAATGGGTTTCCTACACAAAGCAACCATCTTCGATCGCATAACACAAGCCCATCCAATAAGAAAAAAAAATTTTTTTTTTTCGCGTATCTTTATAAGATCAGGAGTTCAGGGCAACCAAAACAGAGCCAGGTCAATGACACTAATTACTCATTCCTATCAACTCCTGCTGACTCCATACAATGATAGCGTGATAATACAAACAACTTCAATCAAAGCGTCTTATGAATCAATTTCATTTGCACCCCTTTTCCTGTATCTAAGGTCAAATGGAACCTACACACTATTTTAAATTCTATAGCTTACAATACAAAGTCGCATTTCCTTTGACAATTTCCCCTAAATTGATGATTGTAAAGGTCGTAAGTGCGTTGAAATTTGACGAGTGATTTTGATTTTTATACGGGCGTGATACGGTTGGTTTTCCTGTGTGTGTTTTGGGTAAAAATTCAAGTGCACTCGATTTGAAAGGAAGGTTCAATTAGAGCCAATTCAGTTGTATTAGACAGTCAAGTTGGTGGGATTTCGGCGGTCGTTTCTTCACGACTTTGTATTGGGGATGGGTAGATAGATACCTATCCTTTTTAAGTGTATTTTAGCAAAAACTTCAATACAGGTAGTGAAAGGGACATTGATTTTAAACCCCCAGTGTAGAAAGCTTCATAACCAGCAAAAAATTTCAACGCACGGTTTTCTTATTCATGTACCTACAGACGCCAGCATATCAAGCTACTACAAATCTGTCAAATTTATTTAATAGATTTTCAACTTTATCTCGAAAGCTTAAGGTTCAAAGTTGATTGGGAACATTTGACAGTTTCGGGTAGCTTATTGTGTTGGCGTCTGTACTCTAAATCCATAGTAACACGTTGATGCGGGTTGCAGACCAAGAGCTAAGCTAAGTTAGTTTAGCTTAGCTCGCCTATATGATGTAGTTTTTCGGCCTTTTCTATTTGGTTTATCATATTAATCTTCTTGTAAGATGATAATTATCACGTGATAAGAAGATGAATATGATAAGCCAAATAGAAAAGGCCGAAAAACTACAACAGATATGCGAACTAAGCTAAACTAACTTAGCTTAGCTCTTGGTCTGCAACCCGCATGAGCGTCGATGGGCATGGCGTTACAGACCTCATCGCTAATCCACCACGCGGGCACAGTGCGGGTTGATAGACGTCATTTTCGATTTTTCTGATTCTAGGACAGCCCGGTTTCCTCACGATGTTTTCCTTCTCTTCAGTTACTGTTAGCTCCATGTAAAATACTGGTGTTCAGGAACATCCGGTTAGACTGGAAGCCGATCTCAACATAGTTGGAAAAATGCTCGGTAGATTGGTTGAGGTCACTGCTGCCTACCCTCATACTTGGCGTAGGTCCCCAAGAAAACAGCTATATTAATATAAACTAAATTAAATATATTCCAATATAACTTTATTGACTTACTACCAAATAAAATTGTAGATACATAACAAATTAACCAACCGAGAATCGAACCCACAACCCTCTCAGAAACCGAGCTATACATTAAAAAGTAACAGATGCGATCATTCCTATTATATTGGTTTCAATTCTTCTCCCAAAGGACTCTTCGAAATTCAACTGCAATACCAACTTAATCACTCAGTCCAACACGGCTTTATCTTCTATCAAAATAAGGCTATTTTCCCTTGACACAGTTGTGGGTGTTATCATGGTTTTGGTGGAAGAATGTCGACAACTTGAACTGAGTTAAAGAGTCCTCACAGTATTAAAAAGTATTAAATGAATGTATTAAGTACTATTTTGTGTGTCAGCTCAATTATACGGGTAGGCCTACCTAAGTGGTGTGTGTGTGTCTTTAATTTGAAGTTGATGAAGTGATTTCTGAAAATCCTTTAGCAAATAATAGTGGTAATCATAACCCTCCTTTGGTATTGCCGTAGTCGGGTAAAAATAGGATGAAAAGGTTTATTGGCCCCTGAAAAGGAAATGAACGATTATTTTATAGTTATCTATAGTCTATAGACTACACAACCATTCACGACCATTGTTTATCTATAATTTATACTTTTACTTTATAATATACTTGATATACTTTATAATATTATAAAGAGGAAAGATTTGTATGTATGTTTGTAACGAATTGGCTCAAAAAGTACTGGACCGATTTTAAAAATTCTTTCACCATTTGAATGCTACATTATCACTGATTAATATAGGATTTTTTTCTTTTTTTTTCCACCCATGCGAAGCTGGGACGGGCCGCTAGTACTTAATATTTATAGATACTTAGTGGTAAAATGTATGATGAAAACAAGAGAAGAACCCTATTTCAAGGAATCAACGAAAAGGTAGACTCCTTGATATAAGCTCTTCCCGAGATTTCGCGAAATAGCAAATACTTTAGATTTGAAAAGCACGGTCTACACTAGTTCTTTTAAAACAAAACTAAAAAAAAGCTATTGAATAAATTTGTCGCCAATGAAGATTTGTAGTTCCTATCTGATTATTGTAATATTTAGAATATTATAATGATCTAGGCAATTGAATTAATTTTGTTGTAATTTGTTTTGTGTGTAATACTTATAGTTTTTAATTAAATTTATTTTGTGTACAGTCAGCAAATGAGATAAGTATGCAGGGTCGTCGAATACCTAGTTGAAGTTAACTAAGAAACCGATTGATGTTTTCGAATGTAATTTGATAAAATTACTGTTTGTTTTCTATTAAATAAATTATTTTTTTTTCGAAACTGTAACTATACTTATTCGACGACCCTGCATACTTTTCTCCTTTGCTGACTGTACATATGATGTGATAGTCATCATATGCCGAGCTTTTTTCCAACTATGTTAATTGGGGTCAGCTTCCAGTCTAACCGGATGCATCTACCAGTATTTTACATGGAGCGACTGTCTATCTGACCTCGACAACTTAGTTACTAACACAATTCCTCTTGTAATACGATTTCTTGACCGTAAAACCCAATAACATTTTTTGTCCTAACTCGGGATTCGAACCTCATGATCCGTAGCCGAATAAACTAGGCCGTATACTCTATAAAGCACTTATGAGGCAGTTCACCGCAACAATAATATTCATATATAGAAAAAGTTATTTTGCAAATTCAATGGCAAAATCCCAAAATAAAAGGGCGTGTACACTCAAAGTAAAGCCGGGCCACACGAGGTATTATTTGTTAAATATTTGTTAAGGCTTATTGTACACAGCGGGGTGTGTTGCACTTTTGTGGATGAAGTGTGGTTCACACGAGGCGGCTTTTTGAGCGGTCTATTTTAAAGTTGTAGGTTTTAACACGACATTTGAAAATTATACCCGATACAACTCATCGATTCTGTAAAAATCTCACCGTGATAACATGGGTGAAGTGAGCGTGAAGTGAACTATCAATGGAGGCAATACCTAACATCAGGTGGAATGACAGCTCACTTCACCTTAGTTTTCACGGTGAGATTTTTACAGAATAGCACTGCACTTGCCCAACATTCTCTAGCCAATCGTGATCGATTGACTAGAGAATGTTGGGCTAGTGGCTGCTATTAAGTTATTTGGGGATGTTATAGCCTCCACTTTCTGTTTGTTCTGTTCTTGTACTTGCCAAAGCGTAGCGCAAAAACATTTAAATTACAAAAAAAAATCAATAAAAACTGACCGATAACCGACTTCCAAATAAGACACTATAAAGTGAAAAATAACTTTAATTTCGGAAGTTAGTGTCAGGTGGTATGTGTTGGTTGGTCAGGGCTCCCCGTGGTGGTTATTTTGGCCCACAGTACATTGGGCATACGGCAGACGTGGCCAGCCCAGTGCCACTTCAGCTTAGCGGCGTTTTGAGCAACGTCAATAATCTTTGTTTTGCAGCGCAGTGTGGTGTTGCGAACAACACTGTAGGTGCATCCCGGGGCAGCGGGATTGTCCGAAAGGGTTACCGCTGCCCCGGAACATAAAGGGCTAAGGAAGGAACACGGGTGGGTTTTAGTCAGTAAGAGTCTGACACTCCCTTCTGCTCCGCCCTGAGCGGAGGGGTCATTTGATGATTTCCCATCCACAAAAAAAAAGGTGCACTAAATATTAATTTAGTGAGAGACTGATCGATTATTTCGAATAAGGAAGGAAGGAGGTTCAGCGGTATCCATGAGGTTTTTTTTATGAAGTACAGGTATTTAACAAGCAACTTGTAAGCAAGGACTCTAAAATAGACAGAATCTGTCTTGCTTAGTGTTGCTTATCGGCAGAAGACCGTAATTACAGAACCAATTAAAAAGCCACTGTGTCTGACGTGGATCCACGTTCATACGAAGGGTTAAAGTCCCGCAGGACTGCAAAAGGAGAAGTTCTAACAAATAATACCTAAAACTCGAACTCGGCAGCCGCTTTAATACTTTGCAGCTACTAACAAAATCACCCAGTGTGTATTAACGTACACAGGTAGCCATAACTGATCGGATGAGTAACAAAAGTGCTCACAATAAGTGCAGTGAAGCCGCATTGATGCTGTGAGCAAAGCATTCAATGTGCTTGTGTGACCGATAAGTGTTTACTTACGAAATGGACTCGATGTTAATAGATTTGAGTAGGTATATTAGCCATTTTCTCCACATCATCAGCCTTGACTTTTGTCTACTACGGTACATACTCGAAGGTGTATGCTATAATTTCATCCAAATCCATTCTACCGGTTCAGTGTGATTAAGTCACAAACATATGTACGAACAGATAGTTAAACATCGAATTTGGATTAGAAATGCACTTAAACATGATGGGCAAAAAATCGTGGATCAAACGAAACAGGGCGACAATTGGGGTTATTTGCAGTAAAAAAATTCTCTGTGGCAGTGCCCTAACTTGATCTTAAAACTTATGACAATTTGAGTGTTTACAGTAAGACACAAAAATAATTTTTCGTGAGACTTAAAAGATATTGAAAAAAGTGCCAATCATGGTACCTACCCACTGTCATAAAAGCACTTTTGTAGTGATGATACTTTTTTAAAATATTTTTTTTTCTTTTTTTTTACTGCAAATAACCTCAACTATCGTTTTGTCACGTTTGATCCACGATTTTTTAACCCACTCTGTATATAATGTAAGCCGTAACAACTAAAGCTTTGGTTTAACCAGGCTTGGATATTTTTAGTACATAGGTACTAGAGCTTCCTATAAAACGACAGATTTTTAGTCGTATGTGGTAAGATTGGACTAACAATAGCAATAGGAAAAGGCACTAATAAAAATAAATGAAGAAACAAAATATGACCCTTAGAAATCCACTGTTTAACTTTGTATCAAAGCTAATACCAAAAGCATCCATAGCACAGAATAAGCCATATGTTCAATACACTATTTATACACAATAATAAATATTATTTGGAACAGATTATGACGGGTTTACAAAACAAATACTATAATGCTTTCTAATCTATTGTATATCAAAGGGTTTGACCCTTTGTGATCACGCCCTTCAGTTTACATTATGGACGGATTTTGACATAATTCCACATGGTTTGTTACGAAAAATGTATTTTGAAAATAATGTATTGTTAGCGAACAGTAAGAGATGCCGACTTGGCTCCTTTTCAAACCTAAAAGCGTCAATATTAATAATAATTAAACCATTTACAGGTACTTTTGAACTGTTAAAGAGTCGGTTAGTTGGTCAGGAATTATGGTTCTAGTATCGATACTTAAGGTGCCACTTTTCGATATTTTTTCTATACAAATCTCGGGAGAATATTACTCCACTGTTTGACATTGTACATCCAAAGTTAAACATGATATCGTTTTGACTTAATATTAATTGTGTCTGTAAGGAAACAGAATAGTAAAATAAAAAGCCATTAAAAAGTTATGAGCCAACAAAGATTGGTTTTTCATGCTATTTTTAACGTAAGTTTAGGTGTAAATAAGTAATAAAATAACTGTACAATCTTCAAAAACAAGTCCGTACCGACAAAGCTCAGTTATCGAAGAGTTCAATAAACTTTATTTGTAATTGATTTGTGCTGTGGTTTTTTCATAAAACTCGATTTTCCGACGCGATTTTCGATTTTTTTTGCGCGCCTATCAGTTCAGAACGGTGTTTCTGTGCGTAACAACTAGACATTTTACGTGTAGACTAGCGTATAACTGCTCATCACTGATATTAGCGCTGTCGGACACGAAGCCAGGTGAGACAGCGTGCTTTTTGGCCATGACCATCAGTGAGTTCGAGCCCGCGACTAGTTTACTCTTAAGGGTACGTCAGGTACACCTTAGAGATAGTCAGCCATGTTACCAACCAGTTGACTGGCTCATCTTCTTAGTATGGAATCAGCCTATGATGATCCTACTGTTGGGACACAGGCCTCCTCTGTGGTAAAGAGAGTGGGCCGTAATCCATCACGCGGGCCCAGTACGGGTTGATAGATGTCACACGTCTTCGAATTTTTGGTTCTAGGACATGCCGGTTTCCTCACGATGTTTTCCTTCACCGTTTTGAGAGCAGTGGTGATGAAAGATTTTACACAAAGTAAAGCGCTTTTCTGGGTTCGGATCTACGATCTAGAACTCGTAAGTCGAGGCCCTGGGCTAATAATACTCCCGACAGTTAGGTATTGTTAGAATAACTATTAAATTTTAATTAAAAATCATCGACACAAATTTGAGGTTTATAAAATTAACATCAATTTTCAATTGCAAAAATATCTCTAAGGTGAAATTTGAATGTCGGATTTCGTATTCAAGTATTTAAATCAAAGCACTCAATTTGTAATTAGCACTACACATTGGCACCCACAAGTATGTTTTGTAAACTATTTGTTTACGTTTTCATGAGATGAGATTTTTGAAACGGATTATAATACATCCATTGCCGCAATGCGCCGGCCAGTCGGCTCCATCTTGTTGACTGGCAATTTGTTTACCATAGCATAAGTTAATAATCTATAGTTATTTAAATAGTTAATAATTTGACATTTAGCAACCCGCACTGGGCCCGCGTGGTGGTGGATAACGGCCAACTCCCTCTCCCCGAGAGGAGGTCTGTATCCCAGGAGTTGGAACATTATAGGTTGATTATGCTTACCTTTGCTTACATATGCTATGATTGACGAAATGAGTACAGAAGAAGAAAATGCTTTTGAAGAGACCCCCAAAAGTAAAACCACAATCCAAAAGCAACGGTGGACTCAAGAAACTCATTCAGTCATCAAAGATTAACCGTCAAACAAAACAAACTGATAACCTTTGAAAACCCAAAACAAATGATGTATCGCTGCCTCAAGTTTTATAAACAAAAAAAAAAAAAAACAAGAAAAAAATACAAATATAAAAACGCAATGACACGGAATCGAATCTGGGACCGGAATCACACATCTTCTGTAGATGCGATTCTTTTGTTTTGCACTCAACAAACTAAAGAATTTATTAATATTGAATTTGGACAAAAACACGACCTTGGTTTGGTGTGTTCCTATTGTAACTTGGGAATGAGACCTGCCGAACTATTCTCTAAACACGTAGGTGAAGTGAACTTGAAGTGAGCTGTCATCCACTTGATGCTTAGGATTATAGGACACTATTGACAGTTCACTTCAAGGTCACTGCATCTACGTTTTTCACGGAGAGATATTTACAGAACAGCATTGTGATCCCGTTGAAAAATAGGTTTTTGACACTAACAGGTTGAAATTGAAAACATGCGACAAACCGAAATGGAAGACTGTACTGATCGCTATGAACAACTTTTACTAAAAGCTGCAATTGCGAAAAACTAATCAGCTGTTCCCTACATTTTGACGACTTATGCGAACATAAATGTAGGGAACAGCTGATTTTTTTTTCGCGATTTCAGGTTTCGTCCCATAATAAAAGTCGTTGTTAATGATGAGTACAGTCTCCCATTTCGATTTGTCGCATGTTTTCAATTTCACCCTGTATACTTCTCTTTCATTTTACGAATTTGGCCAGATCTAATATGTTTGTTAATTGAACTTAGTTTAAAATTATTTTTGAGGATCCCACATATCTTCTCTTTTTTGTCAGTAAGTGCATTTACCTTTCGGCTATTGTTACTACTCACCAATGCAGTGCATTAAGATAATTGGGCCTGAAAGCCGTACTTGATTTTAATATGCTTTCCTAATGACATCGGGTTGCCTTCAAGACTAACCTGATTTCTAGATGCAGTTGAATATCAGTGCTTCATCCATTCCATATCAACTAAAGAGAAGTGCAATATCCTGAGATAAAAGATTATTAGACAGGATTTGAAGAACTGCTATAGTTCGCCATTATACCAACCGGATCCCTCTCCTCATTTGCCTAGATTTACACCTACACATAACTACATTAGGATCTGCTTCCAGACTAATTGGATTCAGCTGAATACCAGATTTCTTTTACATGTAGCAACTGCGTATCTTACCTCCACAACCCAGTTACTGGGTAACAAGATATTTCTTGGTAGGATTGGTTGTAAGAATCATCTACTACACAATATAATATGATGTGTATTTTATCCCCATTGATAAATGATAAATGATAAATGATTTTATTTCTGTAAGTAGGTTTGAACAAACACTTTTACACGTCAATCATATTTTTTTTTAAAACGAGATGAGGTCGGCGTTTCCTATCTGACTACTCTGAGAAGAAAGGCCGAAACAAACTCAGAGGTCACAGTCTCATTAATTTCATTCACAACATCCAAAGTGGCACACACCAGCCCAGCTTCATTGGCTTTTCGAAAACCGATTCACTCTGCGCCCGCGCAGATAAAAAGGACATTTCTATATATCGCGGGATCATCAAAAACAAATTGAAGCCGCTACCGAGGCGGAAAGGTTTCTTGTTTTTTGTTTTAACACCGTTTGGGTTCCGTAGAGGTCAGTGACGGTGGTTAGTTATGGTTGAATGAGTTTGGAGACTGATCCCCGATTTTTGATAGCATCATGTGTCTGGTTGGTAAATGTGCTGTACAAAATTCTGAACCAGATTTGGTCAGTAAATCATCTGTCTTGAAGCCTGAAGACCAATTCTCGTAATTTAAAACTTTCAAATTCTAGTCGCAGTCTCATCTCGGCGACAAAGAAATGTCAAAATGTTGGCAAACTATAGGAATTTTTGACAGATTGAGACGTTCTTAAAATTACGAGAATTGCCCCTCAGATATTCTCTGTTAAGATGTTATGGTTTATTAAAGCTGTTGACTTCATTTGATATCTAGGAGTAAAAAACCCAGACATAGGAAGCGAGGGCTCATAAGCCATCTTTAAATTAATTTATGTACCATGTTCTGTTTGCCAATAATATTTACATTATATATCTGGCATTATACTATCCACATGATCTACAGCGCTTTCTGAGACATTCTCATTCATTCAGAGGCTTTCTGACATTCTATCAGCGATAACCATGATGAAAAAAAAAGTAAAAAAATCTATGGGGCCAGTGCTTCCAGATCCCAAAAGTAAAATTACAGTGGTGCGAGCTAAAAAATACAGGAATTTCTAAAAACAATACAGTAGATTTCAAAATCGATTACAGTAAAATTACAGACAAACTTTGTTTACATATTGATAGAAAAATAGGTCTAACATACAGTAAACCTACTGTAATTACAGTAAATCTGGAAGCACTGATGGGGCTGACATTAGCTACTGAAAAGCTTATCAATCCTTTGTCGAGCTCACGTAGTACATTCTATCAATCCTGTTGAAACTCGTTGTAGAAATACAAAACGTTTTAGAAGCGCTTACAACTTGTGCCTTCTGGATATTCAGCCCCGCTACCAAGTCTTTTCACTTGCTAATATTTTCACCACGACATGAGCTGTTCTCATATAGCTCACATCGGACACACGAATCACCCTCATCATTTATGTAATCCTCCTTTTAAGCCAAATTATACCTACATTTTATACTGAACCTCCCAAACTAAAGGCAGGGTCACACCTCTCCATTTTCGGGTTGTCGCGATTAGGTCGGTGGCACAATGGGAGACAGCGGGGCGCCAGATTATCTGACACAATGCTAATGTGCTCAGCGGGTGACGTGTGAACAGCGCTGTAGGGTTTGGTGTGAGTTGTGAGCTGGAGGCGGTGATGAAGTAGCGTTAGGCGATTATAAATTAGAAGGATGGGTGACCTAGATAACGGTAAAAATGTGTTAACTTTTTGGTTCACAACTTTAGGCTGATCAGTGGGTCAGTGATCTGTTTAAAAAAGCATATATTGTACTTTTGTCACTGTTTTGGAAGATGTCTAAGAAGCATAAGTAATGCATGGAAATAATAACTTCGTTTTATTGACAGTTTTAAACTTTTCGAAAAGGCGAACTGCAATGTTTGAAATTCATCTCATATTATGGTGAAAATAAGTCTGTTGATGCTTAAGTTTATTATACAAAATATAAGCACGTCATGGCACGTATATATACGTACGTGGCTCGTTAGGCCGTTGGTCCTTCGACTGATCTCTCTCCGGTCGTGTCAGAGTGCCTGGTGTTAGAGAGAGTGAACCTGTGTCTGCGCACACACTTGTGCACTATAATATCTCCCGCGTCAACGGTAGCCTCCATTGAAATTGGTCGCCATGGTCGAAATACGGTCTGAAGGACTATTAAACCAAAGATAATATTGCTACAATACCGTAGGTAGATAGGTACCAAAGAATTAAGATATTTACCCAACCGTGAGTTATTACAGGCCCAGCTACTTATATTTTTTTTTATCAAAAATGCCTTCCAAACTTATATCATATACTACCCGCTCCCGCTATCTCTCATGCCTTACACCTACCAAAAAGGATGACTGTTGATCTTTTTACTTTATAATGTAGTGGTACTAATGTTAGTCGCGTCCCACTGCGCCGCGTATTTATAGCATTGTGTGTGATATGAACTTATAATGAAGAGAGAATTAGCTACGATTGAGTTTTAATTCAATGTGGACAACGCCCTCTGTTGGACGTGTTGGGAAGCTTCTGTTGGTATAAAAAAGGTTTGTTTTTGTTGAAACGTGATGTTTTTTTTTATAACCGGATTTAGTTGTTTTGGGTTTGGTTGTCACATGTCTTCGAATTGTTGGTTCTAGGTCATGCCGGTTTCCTCACGATGTTTTCCTTCACCGTTTTGAGAGCCGTAGTTATGAAATTAATTTACACAAAGTAAAGTGCCTATCTGGGTTCGAACCTACGACCTACAAATCGTTAGTCGGGGCCGATACTATTGGGCCATCACTGGTCTCAGTGAGCAACACAAAACTGAGATATTCTTCTTCTTCTTCTTCAATCGGTCCCTCATTACTGAGGATCGTGGTTACTGGACCCTTTTAAACGGACAATCTGCCTCCATCTACCCAAAGTTGCCATCACCACCTGCTGAAAATTGCTTGAGGACGTAGCTTCCTTTACTTGGTCGGACCATCGTGTTGGCGACCGTCCTCGTGCTCTCTTTCCTTCGGTATTGCCAACAATAACCAGCTTTTCAAGGTTGCTATCTCCCCTTCGCATTATGTGGCCAAAATAGGTCAGAATACGCTGTAGGCATATTGTAGACAATCGGGTCTTGACATCAAGTTGGGAAAGGATAGACACATTTGTGCGTTTGGTTGTCCATGGCTGTCAATGAGATATAAAAAAATCCAACAACGAGCAACAAATCAAACGACTGTCAATTACCACGATTACAAACAAGTATTAACAGTACAAGTAAATAAAATGTAATTAATTAAAAAGCCATGACGATAAGTTTGATTGCCCGTCAATGAAGAGTGACACAAGTGTGAGGATGTTAAGTACTTATATAATTTACGTGTTAATCGTGTGATTGTGCCGACGGTTTATACTGAATAACTTAACAAAACTATAAGTTTCGTTTGACCGTTTTGCAGTTTTAAAATGTAGGACCTTGTAGGACTTTTCAAGACACTGCTCACTCCCAAAAATATGGAAATAGTAAGATTTATTCTGGACTGATCCCCTGAGCCCCCCTCCACCCCCCCCCCCTTGGATACCCCGCTAGATCTTCTTCTGTTTTAGACTTGTGTCTTATCCACATTATCTAGGTTACTCTTTTTGACGGGTAAGTACAGTAAAGAGAAATTAAATGTTTTATGTTTTACAAAATATTTTTATTATTTTCCATGCGTGCTCGATGGGATTTCGTTTTCGTGGTTTTTACAAGGCTACAATGTCGACATCTTCGTTTACAAATACACTTCAACTCTCCCTTTGACCAATTTACTGTTGGAACAACCAAGTGGAATTGCGTCACACACTATCAATTACAATCTGAACGATGTTGTAGGGTATTGCTAATCCATTGCTTCATATTTTCGAAAAAATTGTCCGCTTAGCAACGGAAATAATGAATGTTGTTGAACTGTCAAAGTCATTACTACTGTTACATAGCTGTAACATAGCAACTTACATACATTGCGAGTTTTTCAAGATTGTTTACAATCTCACGCTTCACATTTTTCTATCAAGTATTTGACCGAACCAATCTTGGATATTGTAAGTAGATCTACAATAACATTTTGACAAAGGTAATGCTACACCCTTCTTCCTAACTATTGTGCTATAGGGGTGTGGTCAGTGGCGCAAAAAATGTTTTATTAACCATTCTTACGAGGGTTTGAATCCCGGTTGGGATTTGCATTGATTTTGAGTGTTTATAATACCTTTTCTGTAAGTTTAGATGGAAATATCAAACTAGCTTATTTTTCTAGTAGCCAGATTATGGGTCAGATCAGTAAATTATCTGTTGTCAAATGTCTTATTAGCCGTTATTGTAATTGGTTAGTTAATGATCATCATCATCATTTTTTTATTTCGAGCAACAAGACTCATAGTGTTAGTAACAATATACTTACAAACTTTTTAATAATAATAATAATAAACTATGTTATTAATAAGAAAAAATAAAAAATAAAAATAAAAACAGATTGCGAAATCACTACTACAAGGTGACAGGCCCAGCCGAAACCTTGCAGCAGTGGTTCACAATCACACAATCAAGCCTGCCTGCTATCATAGATAGGATGCTGTTGGCGCTGCCCCGCACCCGACGGACCAAGGATGTGCACCGCTTCCGCATCACCGTGTAGAAGCAGTCCACGTGAGCTTCAGCGAACATCCCTGAAGCGCTGCAATATCGGGGCAACCCCAACAACACCCTGTAGGCATTGTTGAATTGGACTCGTAGGGCGCTGTACTGTTTATAATAATGTTAATGTAGCAACAGCATGCTGAGTGCAAGCCTTCTCTTCACTGTCAAAACGTTCATATGAAGTTCGTTCGATGTGTCGTTCGTTCGTTTCAACGTTGTGAAATAAAAACAAAATTAATATTTTGTTTTTATTTTTTCTTTATTCATCATCATCATCTGCCTAGCCTTTTCCCAACTATGTTGGGGTCGGCTTCCAGTCTAACTGGATGCAGCTGAATACCAGTATTTTACATAGAGCGATTGCTTATCTGACCTCCACAACCCAGTTACCGGGTAATACGATAACCCTTGGTCTTAACCGGTTGTCAGTCTTTCGGGCTTCTGACTACCCGTAACGACTGTCAAAGATCTCTTTATTATTTCTTTATTATCTTTTTTATTCACGTCTTTCTGTGACAAATAAACCATTTTTCTTTCTTTCTTTTCTTTCAGCTACTAATTTGACTAGAGGCCAGAGATTAAACACTAGAATAATTATGTATCACTTCTGAATTACACACATGCAATTACACTATATCCTTATTAGCTCTTTTAATATAGCACTACAACCAATGTTTCTACATCCCCTTTTAAAATAACAATCACTATAACTATCAAATAGTTTTTGTCGACATTTTTTACAAAGATAAGAACAGGACACTTCCCAATGTGCACACCTTGCTTCCGAAATAAGATCACTTCGAATCTCATTGTTGTTCAAAAAAGGCGTGGTTTTGTATAAAAGTAGCGAGGATGTCCTTTTTATGTGCATTTTATTGTGTTTTGGAGATATAGCGAGTTTATACTGCAAACAGGTACCTACCTATGTGACGTGTGAACTTTGATATGGAAGTATAAGTATCAATAAGTTTTACAAAAGCTATAGATAACAAACTATTAGAAGTAGAATCCTCTGCCGGACCTATAATTTGTGTATGTCACCGTATTATTGTGAACACCGTTATTACCAACCGTTATAATTAACAGAGCATTTTACAATCTCTTGTAAACTGTCGATAGATTGTGAAATGTAGTATACTGCAGTGGGATTCTGTAACCATCTCACCGTGAAAACTTAGGTGAAGGGAGCGTGAAGTGAGCTGTCAGTGTCATCCCACCTGATACTAGTAATTGACCAAGCAAACATTAACAATAACAATCGAGATTTTGACAATATATTTTTTTATGCTAATTCTATTGATCATTTTATATAATTTCAAAGCTAGTATTTTAGTTTTCAAAATATTACTATTTTATGGAGTTTTAAAATAAAATAGCAAAACAGAAACTTGGTCACAATCTTAATGTTTTTTTTTTTTCTAGACTAGACCTTAGATAGCTTGATGCGCGAGCGCATCACGCACGAACACTAACACTACATAGTATAAAACAAAGTCGCTTTCTCTGTCCCTATGAATGCTTAAATATTTAAAACTACGCAACGGATTTTGATGCGGTTTTTTTTAATAGATAGTGTGATTGCAGAGGAAGGTTTATATGTATAATGTAGTGTATTTAGTATCAGCATTGCACCCGTGCGAAGCCGGGGCGGGTCGCTAGTTTAAAATAAAACATTCACGTTTAGGACGAAAAGATGCAGCTGAATACCAGTATTTTACATGGAGCGACTGCCTATCTGACCTCCACAACCCAGTTACTGGGTAATACGATCCACGAATGACAGCCAGTAATACCTTTCCTAAAAACTTTTTTTCTAAACCAATGTTGAATGTATAAATACTATCACTAACTACGCTAAAACCTTCTCGAAAAAATCTTTAACAGCATAGGGCCAAACGACTTTCAAAACCCACCATTACATGAAACATTACACCATAGAGTTACCAAGCATAATGAAACTACAGCGTCGGCACAACTTTGGGGCTATGAAGCTATGGCGTATGGGGCTATATGGGGCCATGGCACGCTTACAACACCCGATACTAAGATTATACGTATTTTATGTATTGTTCACTTGACGACAAAATTGGTGAGTATAAAATAAATTGACGTTTTGTAACGGTTTGCCTTTTTTAGCGCGTGGCATAGGTAGTATTTTTGATTAAGATCTTTTTACTTATCGACACAGATAAATTGAGTATAACTTTCATGCCGTGGTAGAAATATAAACCAATCAGCAAGGTGAGCGACGACGTGTAGGTCGCAGGTTCGAACCCAGATAGGCGTAAATTTGTGCGTAAGTTTGTGTAAATTATTTCGACATCGTGAGGAAACCGGCATGTCCTAGAACCTAGAAATATTCAAAGACATGACTGTGACGTCTACCGACCCGCACTGGGCCCTCGAGGTGGATTACAGCCCACTCCCTCTCACGGAGAGGAGGCCTGTGTGTACAGTCAGCAAAGGAGATGAGTATTCAGGGTCGTCGAATATAGTTGAAGTTTAGTAAGAAACCGATTGATGTTTTCGAATACAATTTTATTTAATTAATATAAAACAAACAGTTCATATGTCAAATTAAATTTCATTCGAAAACATCAATCGGTTTCTTAGTAAACTTCAACTATATTCGACGACCCTGCATACTTATCTCCTTTGCTGACTGTACATTATAAGCTGATTATGCTACATGGCTTGGTAAAAATATTAGCCAGTCAGTAAGATGGCGAAGGGGCTGGATTGTCTAGAGACACTCAACGGTCGTGTAAGATTTTTTTATCTTCTTAATAAATAACTAAACTGGGGCCCGTGGCTAAATAAGAAGATCTATAGCAAATTACCTACATATTTACTATTTCAGTGGTTTATGCTTTGCGTTGTCTGCTAATCTCGAAGTGAGTAAAAATACACTAGTTTTCGAACGGGATTTTACTGGCATCCTAGCGGAATGTACCTAATCAATCAGCCAGATAAAAAGTATTCTCACGGTCATCCAGGATATGGCCCGTGGCTAAATAATAACAGCCGCACAGGTAGATCGATCAGGTTAAGCTACGCGTTTGTGGATGGGTGACCATCTTCACAAACCGTGACTCCTCTGTGCCTCGGAAAGCACGTTAAGCCGTTGGTCACGGCTGTCGTTCGTGGATCTTTGACAGTCGTTACGGGTATTCGAAGAAGAAGCCCGAAAGTCTGACAACCAGCCTTACCAAGGGGTATCGTATTACCCAGTAACTGGGCTGTGGAGGTCAGATAGGCAGTCGCACCTTGTAAATATTGGTATTCAGCTGCATCCGGTTAGACTGGAAGTCGGCCCCAATGGGAAAAGGCTAGGCAGATGTGATGATGAATAACTAATTAAACTACTTACTAACTAAAAGATCGTAGCAGGTCAGGTCCATACAGGAATAACGCGTTTAAGAAGGAACTTACTTTTCCATAGAAATCTTTGCTTTAGAACGGGCTGCAATAGAATATAATTTATTGTTGCTAGTCAAAATTAAAAGTAGGTAGGTACCTATCTCTGTAACATAACCTTAGGTTAAACTTTCTTTAAGTTTCTGACTGACCCCTACTTTTAGACAAATCTAAAGTGTCTGTAAAAGGTTTTACTTTGAGTAAATAACTTGTGTTTGTAACAAACTTTCGCAATAACATTCACCGAAAATCATCCTAGACAAACAGCCCGTACAGCAAAATATAAACTCCAAATTCAAAAAGTTAATGTGTTTGTTTGTTAATAGCTTATTAACAAACAATCACATTAACAACAATGACGTCAGTTTAACAATCAGTTAATTCGGCACGCGCCTCACAGTCAGCCTGCTGTGCCCAATATAGTTGAATTATTGTCTACCATTTCTGCCCTCCCTATTAAGAAACGTGGATTGATTATTATTTAATAGGAAAAAGGGAGAAAAGAGATTTTAAAAATTAAATTTGTGATAAAGCGAGATGATTTAATATTTGCTATATTTTTCTGTTCGGGTGGCGTAATAGGCTGAAAAATAAACTGAACTTTAATGTATAAAATTATGATATGGTGTAACTGATAGGATAATTCTGGGGGGCCCTAATAACTTTCAGGATCTGTTGTGAAGGAATTATTATGAATCAAACATTGAATTATATAAAAAAACTAAACTTTTATTATAATTCTTATAAAACCTTAGTGAAAAATTACTTTTAAAAATACAAAAAAAGGAATAAAACTTAAAAAAAAAATGGGACTGGCTTTCACTCCCGGAGCGTCCAGGATTAATGAATTACCATACCTAAACGCATAAAACCTCTCAATTGTTTGGCTGAATTACTACAAGACACATTCAATGGTGCTAGTTTATTTAATTTATACCTACAGCAAAATAATAGGGTCAAAATTAAAAGTCATTTATTCAAACTAGGCTGAGAATCAGCACTTTTCGAACGTCAAAATTACATAAGACAATCTTCCAAAACGCCGTCCCTTCACTACTTCCTATTGTTTTCGCTGGGGAGAAGAAGTGGCTCAACAAACTTCCCAGCAGCACAGCTGTCTGTTCAGTTAGAAAATACTTGATTGTATACAATACTAGTTTATGTAAAGTAATTAACATTACAAGACACAGAACATTAAATTCAATTTTATTTGCCATAATGTCACATCATAGGTATATCATTCTCCTATCCTTATGCCAATATATTTTTGGTTGGTGCAACACGTCTTTTCTTCCATACTTCTCATTATTTTTTCTAGCCATATACACAGTCTATTCATCGTTTCTTTGGTCTTCCCCTACTATCCACATACTTAAAACTTTCCTAACCACATTTTTCTCATTCCTTCGAATCTCATGCCCGTACTATGACAACCGATTTTCACAAAACATTTCAATCATCGGTGTCATTACAGGTCAGTGACCATTTTTCTCATTCTTCCGATCATTAAAAAAAACACAAAGCTGTGCAATTCTCTGTATCTACATATTTATTTAGCTAAGCAGTAGATATCACCAACATCTCTGGTTTTACGAATGTTCTGTTAGCAGCCACCATCACAAAAGATATTTTATTCACTTTTAAAGTATTTACCCCATCAATATTCATAGACATTTTGCCTCTCCGGACATTAGTCACAGAAAACTCGCAAAAATATCAGCATAAAACACATACAAAAAATTTTAACAATCTTCAAGAAACAAGAGACTAACCGTTTCTTTGAAAAAAAGAATATCCTCGCTTTCTTCAAAAGAGTTTTTAATGCGTTTAGGACTGTGCTTTTAAGTTGTTTAAACTTAAAACCACGGCCCACCAGCTGATAGTATAAGTTCGGAGTAAAATACAGAAGTGCCGACTGTAGGGTATAAAATTTATTGTGGTGTAAATATCAGCGCGGCTCGGTAGTAAAATGAAGTAGGGTTTTAAAGGAGCTGGCTTGTTTTTTGCAATAATGACCCTTATGCCTTTAAAGTAGTTAATGCAAAAGACAAATCTAAAAGTACAGGGAATAGAGAAATTTCTAGCAACATTTTGATGGCTTGGTTCACACGAAACTCGTTGGTAGGTAAAGTAACCAAAATCATGTAGGAATAAGAATAAGTCTACCCAAGGAGGAATGGCCTTTTGTACTTGGGTATCATATGATACTTTGTTTTGAATGGACAACAAACCTCGAGTTTATATGGTTTGTTAGTCATAGCTAGAATATAAACTTTTTGAATGAAGTAAAATTTTGATGACCATTAATTCGCACAGTGACAAGTGGGGCATTACAGTGTGCGGTTACTGGAATCGCACCGCAACGTCAACTTTAAGGCGTTCATGGTGCGCCTAGCTAGTTGTTATTTGCCCCTCGTCATGGAAGAAGATTTTTGGCCGCAGGACGTGTGGACAAGCACAAGGACAAGCTAGTGAAGTGTTACTAACATAGTTTTAAGCTATATTTATTAACACAAGTTTTGTTTTATAGTATACCAGCTAATGCCGAGAGTATTACGTGAGGGAAAAAATATACATATAAATATATATATTTCTTATATATATTTATATATATAAGAAAGAAGATATGATATGTTAGTTAATAAGGTATATTTCTATAGGCCATTGTATAAGCCTGAAACAAATGCTTTATTATTATAACTCCTTCCACAGAGGTCCTTGAACCAAGAACATAACATAATATACCTCTCAATTCCCTTTTCAATAAACTACGCACAAACATATCGCCCAACTACGCTCACGAACACACGCAGAAGTACGAACACGACGATATTTTCCACATTTTCGCACAAACCGACTCTAAGCATTCTCATCTCGGGACACGTTAAGAACGCTTTGATATCGCCGCTGCCTCAGTATATCTCATGAGTTTTTTTTTTAAACAAAAATAACTTCTTTCTTGTTGTCCAACGGCAGAGAGGGACAAATATGTCCTCAGTTTTTACGTTGTTAATAGGGTTGGCAGAAGGCGAGAGCTATTTTTAAATTATGCAGCAATACGCCGAGGATTCAGGCGGCGAACTGAGTACCCCGTGGGCGTAAACCACGCCTAGTTTCCTATTAACGCCCGGGTCGTATCAGATTGCCGTCTTATCGGACTATGAGAGCGAGGGAAGAGAGCGCACCTGCTTCTGCGCAAACACTTAACACTATAATTTCTCCCGCGCCGAAGACTGGTCTCCGCTGAGATTAGCCGCCATGTCCGAAATTCGGTCTGGAGGACTTTATTTATTTATTACTTACGTGAACCCAGTCTTAGCTAAGCATTTAGCAGCAGTTCTTAAGAGTGTATTCTTAAATTATACGAGGCATCGGAGTGCCGATAATGTGAATTCAAAACTAATGCACTAGTGATATGAACCCACTTCTAGTACAAGCATGTATAGTTAAGTTGGACAGTTTTATAGGACTACGATTAATTAATATTTTTAAAAAATTGTACAGTCTGACATTTCTCATTAACTAACATTACTTTCCTGTACAAAAACACGATCGCGAGGAAATTCTGTGACAAGCACAAAGCTAATCATGCTATTATTTATTTCAGGTCCACATTAATATTAGTCGTTTTTTGTTAGTGATCCAATAACAAGGAGAGGAAGTTAATTTTGCAGTCCAGGTCCAGCAAAGTCCAGGCATGAAGGAGGAAGTAAGGATACCAAGGATACTACCAGAGTACCAGGGAAAACGACATCCTAAAGTCAGTCTCAATTAAAATGCACTGATATGATCATAATGCTCATTGCATTAAAAGATTAATTCATTATTTCGAAACTCCGTCCTGATTAAGGTCACCGTATCCGAGCAAGCTTCAAGAGCATTCTGAAAGTAATAGCCCGTCCTTTTCTTAGACACTGGAGCGCATTCCACGTGTCTATTTAATTTCGTTTGTTCTGTTGTGTCTTTTTGTGATTTACTAACTTAGTTCTTAAGTATTTAATAACACAAATATGGATGTTTTGCTGTCTGAATTGAAGTTATTATTATAAGTCGCTAGTAGAAATCTCGTTTAAAATCAGTTCCCACCTCGCGCCAGCCCTGCTCGGAAGAATTCCTTCACTGCTATTGTTTTTGACGTACCAGAACTTTGACGCGTGGTTCGCTGGTGCCCGCCAAATGGGGATCCCTGCACCATTGCTGAGGGAGACGGGTTCCTTAAGTTTTAAATATACGACTATTTAGATGCATTGATTGACTGTGGACTATTTATTTATTTATCTATTTATTTCAGGCATCAAGGCCCATACAAACAACAAACACAAACGACAACAATACAATATTAATATAACTTAAAAATACTATAAACATAAACTATTATAATTACACTAAAAACTAACTAACACACACGAAGTGTCTGCGTCGTGTTTCGCTGACTGGTGTCATGTAGCCGACCACGAAACCGGCGGTACACAACACCCTTCGCCCAGAAATCTTCCTTGAGGAACTTCTCGAGATGATGTGCACATTCGCAAGAAGCTGGCAGTATCATCACAACGGTAATATTTTCTCATTGTTTGTCCAATTTATTTTTAGTAAGTATATTCATGTATTTATATATATATATATGTAACTAGGTATATATTATATTCATAGTTTTAATAGGTTTATGCGTATCTTTATATTTAAAATATTTATTCCTCAATTTTCATGATTGCACCTACCACTGTTTGTCTCTGCATCACCCAAAGGTTGACTGGTAGAAAATGCCTACGGCATTAAGTCCGCCTCTGTACATTTATGTGCTTGAAGTATTAAATAAATAAATAAATAATGTGTCGGAACACGCACCACGAACGACTTGAAGTTCGTGTTATGACGCGACTCCAACTTCTTGACCCTCAAAGTCCAGTTGGTCTTCACACGCATGTACTCCACGATCTCCTCAACCTTTGTGGAGTGGTGCAGTCTGGACACGTACAGCTGCGTCGTCGGGACTGCGGGACGCAGCAGCATGTTGGGTCCTACCAGCGCGGTGCCGCACTGGTTTCGACAAGGCAGCTTCTTCTTCTTCTCCACCTTGATGAAACCATCCTTATCACACGTGTCCTTCTCTGGACCCTGCCTTTTCAAAACCTTACCATATGTGCGGGGCTCGTGGCTAAGTAGTAAGAGCCACACTGGTCGTTCGGGTTAACTTGCCAAGGACGGGTGACTGTCTTTACATATCGAGGCCCTGTCATGCCTCGGAAAATTCGTTAAGCCATTGGTCCCGGCTGTTATTCGTGGATCGTGATACAGCTGATCATTCCGGGTTGCTAGAAGCCCGAATGTCTGAAGAATACTCTTAGCCAGGGGCATCGTGTTACCCAGTAACTTGTGGAGGTCAGATAGCTCCATGTTAAAAAACTAGTATTTAGCTGCATCTAGTTAGACGGGAAGACGACCCAACATAGTTGGCAAATGAGTGGACCGATGACATGGTGAAGGTCACAGGAATCGAATGCGAGAAGCAGCCATGTGACGAAGCCGAATCATTATGAAAGATGATGAGTATATTGTCATTAAATGTGGCTTACAGCCTCATTTGTGTGCTGGATTGGTGGGGAATAAAGCCACTGTGAAGATGGACGGTGGACCATGGAGGTATTACTTAAATGAAAATACAAGTTTCCACTGTCAAAGGTAGCGAATACTGAAATCTACTCAGCCTACTGTCTGATCTGAATAATAAACGCGGATGTCGACGAGACGTCTGTCTTTTGTTTTCAGTAGATTCCTAGGGCGATAAATAACTTTTTGTATTTTTCAGCAGGTATTTCTCAATAGCAGCTCGAAGTCGCTCCTGAGATATAGGGCTTTAACTAAGACAATGTGGGAGACACTTTCATCTCTGCCTTCACCTTTACGGAATACAGGCGTGATATATGTATCTGTTCATCATTATCATATTTTACACACTGTGGCACACATCACTGCATCCGGAAAACTACAATGATGCTTAAGGTGATTGCGCAGTGGTAGACCGCGAAATTCAAATTTTCTTAAGTTTTTTGCAATTTGCAGGTCAGTGTCAGGTTGTACGAGTATATTGATCAAAATATGATTCGCGACTGTAATGGTATTTACAGAATTATAAGCATTAGTTTCACTCTATGTTCTATGTTATGGGTTTGGTTTCCGCACTTAGTTCTTCAAATGGCCCACGCAGTTTTTTCACTCTCTATACATGCATACTGCAGTTAGTTTTTTTTTTTTTAATAATAATGATAATCTTTATTGATGAACATGAGACAAACATACAGAGTAACATATTAATAAACCCAGTACGACAAATATCGTTTAAAGTTATTTTGGCTATAGACGTAGGTACCCGTTTTCATACCATCAGTATCTCGTCCTTAGCCGCAGAACTATCTAATTAGATAAGAAAGTGTCTATAGTCCCGAAACTAACCATCATACTTCCAAAATCAGCTGCTCCTTATAGAAACCTCTTTGCAGATGTAATTCACAATAAAATTCATTTTACATGTACCAAAAAATGCGAAAAACCGCCTTGCATAAGTGTCATATTCACAGGAAAAAAAAATACAAAAAGCGTGTTGCCAACCCCAAAAACTATTAGAGAATGCGGACGGAAGCGCCACGCCTACGGAACCCTTTTAAAATATAATAAAACAGGCCCTTTGTTGGGTTCTGTATAGCTTTTGATACAAAAGGTATTTTTTAAAAGAGCTGTTTTTTTTTCGATCACATCTGGCTATGAAACCTGGTATGAGCGAGACCTTGTGTTTTGGCGTGATGGCGTGGTAAGTAGGATTTTTATTGGAAATTTATTTAATTAAATTATCAGAAGGCCTAATACTTACCTACATAAAAATATTTGGAAGTTTTCCTAATTATTATATTGCAACTATTCTGTGTTGTGCTTTTATTTCACTTCACGGTAAATTAATATAAATCCATTTCGTATTATTTTTAAGTTGGTAATTCGTTTTGGGTAAGTTTGCCTCATAAGTGGCTACACACAGAACAGGCGAACTGACGTCCAACGAAGCCGGAACAGTCAGTTTCGCAACCGTCTTTTTATCTGTTTTTTTTTACCATTACATTAGCTTAAATAATGTTCGTGCTAAGACGAGAGAAACAGGAATTAAAATTAAAAAATGAATGTAATGAAAAGTGAATTGACGATACAAAGCATCTCGAAACTAATCAAATCTTTTAAAGCAAAAAACGGTTTTGAATCACTGTCATTTGTAGATCTATGACAGTCGTTACGGGTAGTCTGAAGCCCAAAAGTCTGATAACCAGTCTTACCAAGGGGTATAGTGTTACCCAGCTGGGTTGAGGAGGTCAGATAAAATTTGCTGCATGTAAAACTCTGGTATTCAGGTGCATCCGGTTAGATTGGAAGCCGACCGGAACATTTGCGAAGAGAAGGTTAGGCAGATGATGATGGTTTTCAGTTACTGGTGCAAAAGAATGCATTCGGTCAACCAAAGGCATAATCTTCATTATGAGTCAGGCTTAGGTATAAACAGGACTGTACGTACCTACACCTAAAACACTAATGTAGCAAGCGATGGAAGACATAACATTATTTAACAAATCATCATTTAGCAAAGTTCTGTGTTCCACTGTATCATATGATACACTTTCTAATATCTAATATATAAAATTTTCGTGTTACAGTGTTAGTTACCATACTCCTCTGAAACGGCTGGGCTGATTTGTATGAAATTTTGTGTGCATATCGGGTAGGTCTGAGAATCGGCTACTATCAAATTTTTTTTTTGCAAAACGACGTTTGTGGGGTCAGCAAATAATGTTATAAGTTGGGCAATGTTTTTTTAAACTGTTGTTATTTAGCGTTAGTAAATTTGGTATGAAACTACTTAATTTTTCTTTTTATTAAATAACTAGCGGCCTGTCCCGGCTTCGCACGGGTGGACATTTATTTTTTAAACATTTTTTTTTCTTGCAATTAAAAAAGCCTATATTAATCAGTGATAATGTAGCATTCAAATGGTGAAAGAATTTTTAAAATCGGTCCAGTACTTTTTGAGCCAATTCGTTACAAACATACATACAAATCTTTCCTCTTTATAATATTAGTATAGATAACAAAATATATATAATTATATATATTTTTTATTTAACATTGAGGTGTAAATACACAATATATCGAATTTCTTTCGTTTCCTGATAAAAAAACCTATCAGGGGTCACAATCAGCTTTAAGTATAATCAGTCTATAATGTTCCCACAGGTCTCCTCTCTGTGAGAGGGAGTGGGCCGTAATCCACCACGCGGGCCCAGTGCGGGTTGGTAGATGTCACACGTCTTCGAATTTTTGGTTCTAGGACATGCCGGTTTCCTCACGATGTTTATACACGTAGCTTATAATCAGCTATAACAGAGATGGCGAACCTCTATACATCTACATGCCATTTTTACCAAAATAACTATTTAATACGACCATGAAATGCCCACACTTTCGCATTGTTATTATTATTTGATATCTCTCTTGACATTAAAAAAAAAATCATTTAATTCATGCAAAACCCATATTACATAATATAATAAAAAATTACAACAAATTTCAATGCCTACAAATAAAATAAATTAATTAATACAAACAAAAAGGTCACAGAATTAAAATTAAAATAAAATGTCAATGCAATGAAAATAAACGAAAATTAAAAGATACAAATTGTCAGTGTCACAGAATTCAAAATTAAGTCAATGAAAATTAAATAAAAAATTAATTAAAAAACCATTAATTAAAAAAAAAACAAGTCTCTATAAATATGTGTTGTGGTATGTTGTTGTCATTTCCTGGGGCCCTGGGGTCCTGGAACTTTGGAAGGCTTATGAGGGGCCGAAACCAACTTGCAGAAGCCCGTTAGAAAAACGTTTTTAATTAAATGAGGCACCAACCGAGGATTATCCCTGTTTGCACTATGTAAGTGCATCTGAGGACAACCCCTGGTCGGTGTAGGTTTTTATTTATTTTTAAAATTAAATGACAAACTAGTGCGATTTCTGCTGTTGCAAACTGGATGAATTGGGTACTCTGAAGTTATGCCGTGCCCAAATTATTTTGTTACGTGCCAGCAATGGCACGCGTGCCATTGGTTCGCCATCCCTGAGCATAACATATTATATTCCAATGTGTTTTTTTCAATTAACATGTAAGTACTTCCTGAGTCTATCTTGGAGATCACTAACATCGGTAAGCAAAAAACATCGAGAGGAAAGCATGGTAAAGTTAATATAAATCGCTAACCCGTCTTGAGCAATCGTGGTGAATGTGGTGATGAATACTCGTGCTTTCTCTGTAAGTTTGAAGTTTGCCTGCAGAGGGGCAATGATAGGCTGGTATTATTTATTTATAACTACCTGTATTTCTGGTTCGTAGGATTGGTCAGTGGTTTATTTAAAGTGTATTTAATTAGGTAATGTGAGATGGTGGTGGTGGATGTGGAGTGGTCGGTGGCGGTGGTGGTTTTATCAAGTACCTGATACTTGTTGACAGGCCTACGCTGTCCTCCCATACCTACTGTAATTTGAAAACATTATAAAAACTAAATATTTTTAAAAGAGTAACCTTGGAGTTTCTTGCCGGCTCTTCTCCATAGGAAACGACTAATTGGAACCGTGCACCTAGCTTGTGACGTTTCATAAGTGCCCTTGTAGGTTTATGTGAAATGAAATATTTTGATTTTGGTGGATGATGGTGTGGTGTGGTGAGTTAGATGGTGGTTGGTGGTGGTTGTGTTGGGTGGTGGTGGTTTGGTAGTTTTAATCTTTTCTTATCCATCTCATTTGCTCATAGTTTAAAAGACTAATCGCATGATAAAACCGGAAAGAAAATACATAGGTAATGTCAGTTCGCCAAATATGGTTCATGTAACGTAGGTACCTAATTAATTAACAAACATCAATCATTAATTAGTCAAAGTAAATCCAAAATGGCCGACGCTAACCGTCATAAATTTATTCTTCTGTTTCTCACGTTTCAGTTCAAATTTTCCAATTAACACGCAGTCTTATTGAGTGAATTATGTGATTTGTGTGTACTTGTAAAACAAGATTTACCAGCAGTTTTTTTTAATCCTGTTTTTTAATTAATCGTACCAAGGTACTAACACACTTCATCTTACATTGACATCTAAATAAACAATTATTAGGTACAACTGTCAACTGTCAACGTCTTACTTCTGCTAATTTTGATGTCGGGCTGTCATTTTTTCGGCGTCCACTACAGAATGTTGCCCCACTCCTGCGCAATTGCCAACCTTTAACACAGGACAACTTTGCTAGTTGCTGTTATTAATTGGAACTGTTTATTTGTATCTGTTCCTAATAACTACTTTGAGTGTGGAGTTGAGACACTTGTAGAAGCTAAAGCAACAGAAGATTTACCTTTGTCACAATATATTTTTATCTCGCCCTTAATAGGAGCTTCATTTGTAACAAACTAACAATTAATGTACAGAGCCCAGTACATCAAGCTACCCCAATCTGTCAGATTTTCCCAAATGAATATGAACCTTATTCCTTTGCGCTAAAGTCGAAAATCTATCAAAGAAATTTGACAGATTGGGGTAGGTTGACCTGCTGGCGTCTGTACGTAATAAAATATTAGAAGTATTTTTTAACCTTTTTCTAAATCAAAATGAAACTTTGTATGTTTATGTAATTCGGAAGACAAAACTATAATTTAGTATCTTGGAGCTGATCTGATGATGGAGCTAGAAGATGTATAGTGGAACTCTTCAGTGGCTACTAGCAGGTAAACTCCTCGAGTTTGGGCTCATATGATTTGTTTTGACAAATCCAATAGATTGGATGAGCGTGTATTTTTACCGACTTCAAAAAAGGAGGTGTTCAATTCGACACGTATAGTATGTAATATTTTTGGAACTGCAATATATTCACATAATATGACAATCTATTAGAGCTTCCAAACAAATCTATAAAATTTTATAGATGTATGTATGTATGTATGTTTGTTACCATTTTATTGGCCTAGGTTTACTTCAGCTTAGGGAACAGTGCAAATCTCATCAAAATTGGCTCAGTAGTTTTCAAGATACTAATACTAATACTTGTAAGTGTGACGGCCTGGCTTATTGATACTATACTACTACTACATATAATAAACACACGTGATGTGATATTAAAATTATTTTTGGAAGTCTTTCTTAAATGTTTTGTTTTACACTTAGGTACTGCTAAGTATCGCCAATTGATCTGCTAAGACCATTAGATTTCACGGTCATTGAGTAGCCTAAAGTTCAGCATCTGATCTTAACAGGCCTATACATTTTGCCATGACACTTGAAACCAGTAGGCCAATTCTGCTAATTTAAAACGTTCAAAATCTAGTCGCAGTCTCATCTCGGCGACAAACAAATGTCAAAAACTTGTCAAAATGTAGGGAAATTTGTAGTATTTTTGACAGATTGAGACTGAGATCAGACTGTGAATGTTCTTAAAAAATACGGGAATTGCCCCTCAGAAACCAAAGTTTAATGACACTTACAAGCAGGGACTTGAAAACGAAATGAATTTCGTTCCGTTACCACTAATGTTATCGTATAGTACTTATACCATTCCAAAATTTGTAACGATACTAAAACCTAAAAATATCAATACCGTTACAATACATAACGTTATAGAATATCATTTTCGTAGAAGGATATTATAAGTAACGTTATAAGTATCAGTAACATTAAGCTTATCCGCTTGTAATAAATAACGTTACAGGTGAAACATTACAGATTCATTTGTAACGTTATTCTTCATACTTTTTCGTCATGTTACTGAACAGTTTAGGATTTCGTTCCGTTTGTCAGTATCGTTATAGTCAAGGAATTAATTTTTTTACGATCCTGGTGGAGCGGTACAAATTATCGGTACCGGAACTACGCGTAAAGTTATTTTGAGTAACGTTTCAAGTCCCTGCTTACGAGTGCTCTCTGCCTTATGAAAACTTGCTAAAGACGTGTAAGCATTTCCAAGCCGTCCATTTTTGTTCCTAAGTCCACATTCAACACGTTCTACCAGCAAATGCTTTGTGGTACAGCCAGGTTGTCACAAAAACACAAATATCCTTTGTATAACGCCGCTGTGGCAAAAAACGACACCACTATGAAACCATCTGCTCGACGTTTCAATAAAGGCACATATAATTGGATGGCGATCGCCATTTTAATTACACTCAATGTTTTTCGCCGATATTCTCAAAAAGTCGAGCCTTTTACAGTTTATTTGCGACCGGCGACACGTTGGATGGTTAATGAGGTTGAATTGATTTTTTGAATTATAATTTTCGGATTTCCGAGTTTTTTTGAAGTGGGTTTTTCGAGTTGTTGGTGCGTTTTTTTGTGATATTGGGTGGAAAATAAACCTACTAGGAATAGCAGCGTTGCTACACTTATTTTTAAATGTCGCAGCATCATGCTGTGATAGGAGCCTTTTGGCCTCGTTTAGGACTTTCTGTTTTTTTATTGTCTTTTTATATAATTTTTGTTTTTTATATTTTTATCCTATGTTTAGTTTAGTTTGTGATATTTCTGTGCAAGTTCCAATAAATACGTTTTCTTCCTTAATTTTTTTCTTTACTTTACTCTTACCTACTGCAGACATCATAATATAGTAAAGATACTATAGATTCACGAGTATTTCATAGTCTGCAGAAAACACCTGTTACTCAATAACGAAAACTTGGTTTCTTAAATATTCGCGAAAAAATAAAACGTGAAATAAAATTTTCATAAACGTATTTTTGCCTTAAGGATTCTTGGTGCCGTCCGTCATGGGCTTCCAAATGCCATTTTAATTGCATATGCGATGTTTTTCACGTCTCAAACTACCTGCTACTGTAAATTGATTAAAAATTATCGTTAACATTTTTCAAACAATGTTTAAAAATTTAGTTGCAATGCTGACTCAATCGTGTTATGTACTTGATGGAATTTGGAAAATTGTCGTTTTGAATTGTATTTTTCGAGTTTTTTTTTTGTGACTGTAGTGTGTTTGTGTAAGATGGTTGTGTAATTAAAAATACATAACTTTCTTCGTTTTAAAAATATATTGTAGTACAGCTGACGCTTTTCTTTGATAAAGTAAAATGGTGTAATTAAAATACCTAATAAGGTTGGCTGTTCATTTAAGGAGGATGATTATTTCCGAGATTGCAGATGTAAAATCAGTTTTTTGCGTTAATCTGACCAGCAGAGTTATTGTCTAAACACGACTTTGACAATAAGAGAGATTGTTTTCTAATTTCATTATATTATGTGTGGTCGCTAGAATGATATTCAAAGCAATATACAGGGTGCAATTGAAAACATGCGACAAATCTAAAAATGGGAGTTGTAGGTACTCATCATTATGAAGCACTTTTACTAATGGACCAAACATGAAAACGTGAAAAAAAATCAGCTATTCCCTACATTTATATTCGCATAACTCGTCAAAATCTAAGGTAAAGCAAATTTTTTTTTCGCGATTGCAGGTTTGGTCCATTAGTAAAAGTTGTTCATAATGATGATTACAATCTCCCATTTCGGTTTCTTGGTTTTGAATTTCAACCTGTTTATATTCTGATATTAAAAAAACCTCTCATGTGGTGAGTGAGTGGGTTCTGAAATATTTTAGCTTATCATTAAAATTTACTTCCTACTTACGTAGTTCTGAAATGTTTTAGCTTATCATTTACTTCATACTTACTTAGTTGGTACAGTTCCCTTTGATAAAGTTCGTCAGGAGACGCTTTGCTACCATTCCTATTTCTGCTGCTAAACAACTTTGTTCTCGTAGTTTTAAAGGGATATGTGTGACGGTGAATTACAGGAATACTCAGCCTCTTCGTTTTTGGTTATAACGCAATGTGAAACTCAATTACTGGCGATTAAAGTGCTCTAAACCGTCTCTTTGTAGGTATATTACTAATTAGTATTCAATTTTACTTGATCGTTTGACCACTGACTTCTACATATGTCCCATGTCTTTGGTTATAGTCCTTAACTTCTATTTTGAAGAATTGCGCTTAAGCAGCAAAGGCTTTGTATTTAATATGAGTGAAGTAGAGTTATGTTTGTTACATATGACATAAATTGATTTTCAAATGAATTTATAGATAATCATTTACAGTGAATTCTACTTTTGCAAGAAATGTATAGCTTCGCCAGTACGTATAGTCTGGGATCCACCAGCTAGGTCAACAGACGTCCTTAATAAGGCGGCTATGAAAGTCTGGAAGGTAGGACTGGAAAGGGGTAAAGCGACGATTTTCGCAGAGTGACTGGAAGCAGCTGGATGAGAGTTGCCGAAAATCGAGTTGAATGGCGTGCAATAGGAGAGGCCTATGACTGCTGTAGATTGATGATGATGATGATGAGACAGTCTGGCAACAGAAGCCTGAGAATCAGGTGTTCTGGTGTGATTTGGGAGAGGCCTATGTCCAGCGGTAGACTGCAATAAGTTCAGTTGATTGATCAAATTGTTTTGGTGACACAGAAATTTTAGCATCTACATCGAAGCGACAAGTGATCGATTTAGATTTACTGACGTATATGAATATTTTTGGAGAGAAACAATATAGAAATTATGTTGTATCCAAAATCAATACACGGTGTGAGTAGATTGATGGGAGATTATTTTAGAGTCTAATCTACGTGGTCCTCACATGATCCGACCAAGATTATGGTCTGGAATTTAAAAGAGACTGGAACTCTTGAGTTTCTTTTCAAGAGTAGTCAGATAGGAAACGCCGAACTCATCTAGTATGATTGGCGTGTAAATGTTTGTACAAACCTACTTACAGAAATAAAATCATTTATCAGTTGGTAGGTTCTCTTTATGAGAAGGGGTCTCTGCAGATACATTATACTATGTCTATGCTGATATTATTAAGACTGGTACAAAATTTTATAGATCAGTAGCTACTGCCCGCGACTTCACCCGCGTGAAATTTCTTGTTTCCCTGATCCAACTCGTCGCATCGCATCGCATCGCCTGCCCACGCTATTACTTTATTTTCGCTTAGAGCTTGTCGTAGCGTGATGTTAAATAGCCTAAAGCCTCCCCTCCCATTTGTCCCAGAGATAGAACGTTCAAACAGATAAACTTTTCAGCTTTATTATTCGTATATCGATAAGTACTTATTGGAAATCCAGAATCTGTAGTGTACCACTATTTACCGGCTCTTGTGTATGCTAGATTATGAAATCTACGATCTGTTACTAGGACCTTTTCAGTTTAAAGTTATTAAATTCAAATATGATTAGACAAATACATACCTATTTTGTAAAAATATCACCGTGATAACTTAGGTGAAGTGAGCTGTCAATAGTGTCAATCCCTAGCATCTGGTGGAATGACAGCTCATAGTATGCTCACTTCACTTAAGTTTTCACGGTGATCTTTTTACAGAATAGCACCGCTGTTGTGTAATAGTCTTACCGTGGACATTTAGGTGAAGTGAGCTGTCAATAGTATCAATCCCTAACATCAGGTGAAAAGACAGCTCACTTTGTGCTCACTTCACTTAAGTTTTCACGGTGAGATTCTTACGGAATAGACTGGCTCATGCTACGGATTGACACTATTGACAGCTCACTTCACATATAAGTATAAGTATTCACGGTGAGATTCTTACAGAATAGACCGGCTGATGATACGGATTGGCACTATTGACAGCTCATTTCACCTAAGTTTTCACGGTGAGATTCGTACAGAATAGACCGGCTGATGCTACGGATTGACACTATTGACAGCTCATTTCACCTAAGTTTTCACGGTGAGATTCGTACAGAATAGACCGGCTGATGCTACGGATTGACACTATTGAAAGTCACATCACATAAGTATAAGTACCTATTCACGGTGAGATTCTTACAGAATAGACCGGCTGATGCTACGGATTGACACTATTGACAGCTCATTTCATCTAAGTTTTCACGGTGAGATTCGTACAGAATAGACCGGCTGATGCTACGGATTGACACTATTGACAGCTCACTTCACCTAAATTTTCACGGTGAGATTCTTACAGAATAGACCGACTGGTGTTGGAATAAATAATTTATACTTAGCATGCAAAAAAGTTGCACCATTTTGCTTTTACCACTTCCTCTGTTATTTAGTGGTTGAAACAAAAGCTATTTAACATCTGCCATGTGTAAGTAAGTAGGGTTCAATTGTGGTAACCTAATAACAAAATAAAAACACGAAAATATAATATTTTTCTCTTTTTATTTGACAAAGAAATTAATTCACTTTTTTTCTTATTTCCGCTTTCCTTATAATACATTGTAGTTATAAAGTAATTACGCTACCTATATTTATATGTATAGTTTATTTTTCTATATATTACAAAAAATATTTACAAAATTTTATTTCATCCCGTAAAGACCCATTCTAGAAATAAACATATATTATAATGTAGTCTATTCATATAACTTAAATATTGCAAAATAAAAATTACGAAAAAAAAACTAAAATATTGAAAAAAAATAAAAAAAAACACATTGAACACACGAAAGAAATACAGAAATATGAATAGACTATATTATTTACAGGTAATAAAGAAATTGCAGTTGAAATTAAAGATAACAAGGATATTTATAGCTTAAAACAAAAAACTTTTTGCATTCAGAACACATAATTTTTGCACAAAATGTAATAAATACAATTTTTATAATTCAAATTATTGTTCTACATAAAAAAAAAATCTTAAAATTATTTATCACAACAGACTGGTTTTGTGTTCCCGTTTGATTGATTTTTTTTCGAAGATTTATTCTAAATAAATAAAAAAATGAATTAAAGCTTAATTAACGAATACAATTTTCAAATAATAATATTAGTTACAGTTGACCAATAATACTCTCAATAATTTTTAAATAAGATTTTTAGAGACAAAGTAAAATGTAAAGCGAATATTGCAACCAATTTTCATTTACAAAAAACAAATAAAAATTCGAATTCCATTCTTTTGAGTTTTTCTATTGATTGTTCAAATCATTTTAATTAAACGATCCAAAAAATGGTGCATAAATAAAATTGCTACGTCATGTCAAGGCAAAACTAAGAATACTAATTTAGATTGCCAATATTCAATTTCAATAAAGATCTCGATATAAATTTCTACTAATTTGAGTGATCCGGGAAATTAAAAGGTAATAAAAAAGAGCCAACACATTCACATCTTCTTATGTCAAAGTTGACAAATAACGTACATGATTCGTCCATTCCAGAGTGTCACCTTATCAGCCAACCAGAAACGAGCATTTTAGGATACCTACACGATACCTGATAGGCTCATATGTGACCGGATATCAAAGACGTTACGTTATTTTTAGGAATACAAGTTTATTGATGGGCCAAATAATTATTTAGAAAAATAAATCGGCAGTATTAAGACATGTGGTCAAAAAAACTCAAGATATATGAATATTTTATCGTAGTGATATGATATTTTATAATAAGGACATTCAAAGAAGTCATAAATGTTAAAAGCAATCGCATTAAGCCAAGAACGGTGCAGTAATTAATTGTTTGGTCCATCAACATATGTTTTTATTAACATATTTATTACATATACAGTAACCATTATGAACAATTATACCCTATTTATAATTAATTATAAAAATTTACAATGATTTTCATTATTACTATTAAATAATTCTGCTTAAAATTAAAAGTTGGTTGTGCCGATGCTTTCGCGCCTTAAATACGACGCCATTTTGTGATGGCTGTCATTCCTGTCTGCCATTTTATAGTGAATATACACTTACATTTTAGTTAGGTTTGTGTTTGTGCGAGGGCTGTTAAACTGCAGGCCATACCCTGTTGACAAAAGAAAAATAATTTAAATAAAAGGTTTAGACATACAAAAATAAACACCATAATAAATTCTTCACTTTTAAATCAGTTAATTTAAACATTTTGAAGCAGAAATTATAAAAAAAAATATTATAAATATACCTATATTGAGATTGAGATGAATTTTTTAATTCATTTGATTGGAAATGCTAACAAAAAGGCTAATAAAAACAAAATTAGAGTATTCAAGGACTCTTAAACTTAAAGATAACATGAGACATGGGGGTAACTTAAATTGAATAAAAAAGTGGAGCTGTTCTCGTTGCAGAGAGAAAGAAAATAATTTTATTTGATCCAGGTTAAGTCAGACGTCTTAATATAATAAACCATAGTTTAGAAAGTATGCAAACTTACTGACTGACCCAGGATAGTCATCGGCCTGGTACTAGAAGCATTGTGGCACGGAGACCAGGTGCCACGCCTTGTTTCCAGTCACCAACCCGCTTGCCAAGCATGGTGATTCATTCCCCATTTTTGTAGAGGCCTATGTCCAGCAGTGGACTGCGATAGGCTGTTGAAGATGATCTCTTGATGAAAAACATGTTTATGGGACTTACGTGAGGGGTAGCATCCATCTGGTACTAGGATGAGCTGGCTTGGTACAGTTAAAAGAGTATTTCCGACGCACGGAGCAGTTAGCTCCGCTACCAACCTTGGTGAATTGTCTTTTCGTGCGTAAACATGAGTTTTTAACTTACGTTTTTGGTCCAGAACACGTTTTCAGCTGGTCATGCATTCCCAGAAGGGATAGGCTGAGATTACAGTGTCCCCCATTTTGTCAATCAGTGTCATCGGTATCGGTACAATCAGTGTCGAAAGTAGATGAAAGTTTTACAGTTTCGTGTGTAAGTTATTGCTGTTTGATTGTCTATAATAAAGAAATATTATTTTAACCCATTGATTGCTAAAGCAGATAATTTTATTATACCCATGATGCTTCAAATCGTCACTGAGATAGGCAGGCAGGAGATGCTTTAGCTTAGCACTAAGCGAAAAGATAATGCAAAAATCTCCTGAGACACTAAACCACCAAATTATTACGAAATCTTTCATCTAATTTACACACTAAAAGTACCACTTACATAAAAACCAAGATTCAAATAAACTTACGTAAGTAACCCAGGGTTGGCGTCAGTTTGGTACCAGGAGTACTGCGGCACGTAGGGCGGGTGAGGCTGTGGGGCGCCCTGGTGGTGCAGCGCGTGGGCGGCGTGCGCGCCTTTCATGTCCCACGGGCCGGGCGGCGCGCCCTACGACAAAGAAAGGGTACGGTTAGGTTGTGTATCCTATAAAATAGGAATGCCTAGATATAGTAAGACTGCTACAAGAATATTTTGGCGCCTGAATGACATTCACAGGGGGCCATGTTAGCTAAACATTTGTGAAACTGTCACAGAAAGTATAATGACAAAACAAGATGGCGGCTTTAGTTCTGATTTTGGCCACTCGCCAAAATAACCTTGCACATGTTATATGATTGTTACTAGCTCATAAAAAGGTGTCTTTGAAGTTTTACTATACGAGTATGTCCCAAGAAATGTTAATGATAGTGACAAAATAAAATGGGAACCTTCTAAGTTTTAATCCATCTTTTTCCAAAGTTTATGTGCAGAAAACAGGAGTATATTTTCTGTTTCAGCATGTAGCATTTGTGTTTGTGTGTTTTTTATCTTAGTAACTTTGTATTTGTTCAAAAACTTTAAGACTTCAAATTATAGGCCTACTACAAGCTCAACGGTCTTTCAAATTGCATCAAGAAAATAATAAATTCTCATTTAGATGCCATAGATACAAGTTACTTTTAAATTTAAAAATAAACAAAGTTACGGTACCTAAAACAGATTGATGTTAATATCTCCACATCAATAAACTAATTAACAATATTACACGTACTTTCCAAGTGGAGTCGCAGTAAAAGCTAGTCGAAAACTAATCGTCGAAAACGTGAGGCGCGCCCGGCACACCCACAACCATTATCTAATACGTTTTATATAGTTTTTTTTTATAATTTTCACACACGCAACCATATAAACTTGTTTTTTGTGAGCTTTCTATGGAAATACGAATGTTTTCGAGAAGATAATTAAATTAAATAGCGGATATTGATGATATTTTTTGGTAGGTAAACAAAATAATTAGTTCAGGAAAAGTTGTAGTGTAAAAATAACGGATTTATTTTCTCATTTTTCTGATGCTTCAACTATCATACACAAGTGAATATTATTTCATATATAAAGTCTCAATTTCAGACCATTTTCTTTAAACTAAATTAAAATATTCCTAAAATAAAAACAAAAGAAAAAAAAATATATTGAATAATTTTAATAACTACGTGCATTTGACAAACACGACACGGAATCGAACCCTTACCTTCAGCATCCAAGGCATAGGTCGGCCCCTCATGCCGTCGGCGCCCGGTGATCCTTCTATGTCATCGGATTGAGGCGCGAAATAACCCTCCTACGATAAGAAAAGGAAGCTCGCCTCAAAAATATGTATATCCTTAGGTAAAATATACCTAAACTTAACTAACTTGACAAAAAATATTGCTAAAATTGTATAATGAAAATAATATTTTTACAATTTAATTATTGCATTTTATTTTCAAAATAACATGCCTTTTTATTTTCCAGTTAAAGCTAATTCAATTATTTTCAAAATTAAAATTTGTTCATTTGTAAACTGAATTGAATTTAAAATAAGAATTTTCCAATTATTGCATTTATTATTCTCTTTGTTGATTCATAATAAAAGTAACGTTATGTTACAAGCCTTGCATTCCATTTTCAAATTTTTTTATTTCTCAAATTGGAAAACTCAACAAAGACCTGTCATTTTATGTCCTTTATAAGTGCAATAATTGGAAAACTTTTGAAGTGACAGTGTTGCACTTACATATCCGACCCTCGGATCCCATGACTGCTGGTGTGGAGGCTTCACGTCGCACGAGCTACCGTCCGGCGACCGGCCTGCCGTCGGCTAAACAGAAAGAAAAAGGATGGTTAAAAAACTGATCATGTGCCTGTTTTTAAGGTAAAATTACTTTAGAAATAAATATAATAGTTACTATTCTAGTGTTATATTGAATAATGGTTTCATCGTTTACGTTTTCGTCAGTGAGTAGGTATTTTGGAGAAAAGTGGCAGCAAATGAATACAAAAAGATTGTGTTTTGCGAATTTTCAAATTACATTTAAGTATACAGTGGTATTGATGCCGCAAGATCACATTGAAATCATTCTGGAAAATGCAAAAATGTAACTGAAGAAAATTAAAAATAATGAGTCTATGGTCTGTCTTTAACTTAAAAACACAGCATTAAAAAAAATAATCTCGCTTGTTTATTAATTGATATGAAACAGACAGCTACAGTTCTGTACCTTCAAAACTATAACGGCTTTTCTATGGAACAAGCGGTTACCCAACCAATAATGCCTAAGTTGAAAAATATTCTCTCTTACATAGCCAACCTTGACATCCCAAGCCGGCTGCGGCTGCTGCTTCACATCCCAGGGGGTGCCGGTGGGGGATAGCCCCGGGGAGAGCTCGGACACGGGGGTCGAGCTGGGGGTGGGGGAGTGCGCCTGCGCTGGTCCCCCGCTCTGGTACGCCGACGGTGAGTGTTGGGAGCCGCTGGAACTGCCGCCTCCTCCTGCAGGAAGAAATATTGAGTTAGTAAGGAATTATATTGGAGACGCTTTTGCCCAAATCTTCTATAAAAGACGCATACTGATCTCATTGCTGTTTCTGCAAATAAAGTAGTTTTATTCGCCCCAGGCTGTGACAGGTATTAGAAGATTAAGTATTATATTTTGAAATATAGCACCTACCTACTACAGACCTGTATATATACTTACACTTTACATACATTCACATTTATTCATCATACTCTTTTATCATGTTTACATCTTATTTTGCGAATCGGCCTAAAACGATTAATTTCCTTTTATAATTTCCAAATTAAATATTTCTATAGTTTTCATTGTTATGACATTTACGTCAGGCTGTCAAACTGCCATTATTTTTTTCTGTTAATTTTCTCTCATAGTTTCTTACTGGCTTAGTCTATGAAGGTTACTTTTGATTTATATAATTTGAAAAGATTGGCTGCGAGGTTGGTAACACGACTGCTTAGAAGGACAGAAGATCGCCGAACTTTGAAATACTTGCTTGTCATAAAAAGTCCTCTTTTTCAGAGGATTGAGTTGATAGCAAAAAACATTATTCTAAGAAAAGTACAGTAGTAACAGATAGAGGCATATTCACAAAGATCTAACAAGAAGATAACAACCAAACACCAAAGAAAAGCGTCACCATGCTTCGGAGAATTTCTTTTATTTTGATGTCGTTGACAAAAAGCACTATGTGAGATATTCGTCCTCTAGGGCAGTTGCAAAATCAACAATGTCTTATAGCTGTTCCAGTCGAAGAGGTTTCTTACCATGTAATAGTTGGTTGTTGTTGGGCGGGCTGCCGGGCGGTAGACCGAGGCTGGGCGGCGGGGCGCCCACCTGGGCGGCCTTCATCATCTTCTTGTACTTGCTCCGGCGGTTCTGGAACCAGATCTTCACCTGTTGATAGAATAGTATGGGTTAGAATGATGATAATATTACTACATTACGCCCGAATCTTTTGTTTGCGTTGACTTAGAAGTTTGATTTTTGCACTGCTTCAAGGAATTACAGCCCTGAGTATTTGATATTAATTTCAACTTGATAACTTCACACGTTCATGAGAAAAATGGTCTTGACTGATGGACAGACGAACAACGAAGTGATCTTATAAGGGTTCCTTTCTTCCTTTTAAAGTACGGAACCCTAAAACAGATTCAACATAACAAATTTTATATCGAAGTTATCGATTTCCATCCATAATTATTCGAATGAAAAAATATCTTACAACTGTGTTTAACAATGTGCCGACAGTCGATATATACTCGTAGGTATATGTAAATTATTTAATTGACCATTCCAACGAATGTTAATCTTCGCTATTACCATATATATGTACACACACGCATATATAATATTTACATAAATAAATATATACCTACATTTGAGTAAAAGAAAATATCTATGTGAATTTATGAACTGGATAATATTATACATACCTACCTAATATCTAATATATAAAATTCTCGTGTCACAGTGTTAGTTACCATACTCCTCCGAAACGGCTGGACCGATTTGTATGAAATTTTGTTTACATATCGGGTAGGTCTGAGAATCGGCTACTATCTATTTTTTTTTTGCAAAACGACGTTTGCGGGGTCAGCTAGTTTATGTATAAAAACGCTAATGCATATTATTTTTACCATGGAGAATTATACAACTCTATATGTGCAAAAAGCAATGTTTTATCAAGCACCTTTAAACTTACTTATGAGTTAATATTGCTGAATGCTCTCAAAACGGTGAAGGAAAACATCGCGAGGACACCGGCATGTCCTAGAACCAAAAATTCGAAGACATGTGACATTCAGCAACCCGCACTGGGCCCGCGTGGAGAATTTCTGCCACTCCCTCTCACAGAGGAGGCCTGTTCTCAGCAGTGGGAACATTATAGACATTATTGTGGTAATATTATGGTTATGCTATGCGAAGTTTAGCCTAGAGTGTCATGTGAAAATTATCGACTCAAACTCATCATCTGCCTAGCCTTTTCCCAACTATGTTGGGGTCGGCTTCCAGTCTAAACCGATGCAGCTGAATACCAGTACTTTACATGGAGCGACTGCCTATCTGACCTCCACAACCACAGTAAGGTATCTACTGGGTAAAACGATACCTACTTACCCTTTGGCAAGACTGGTTGTCAGACTTTCAGGGCCTCCGACCACCAGTAACGACTACAAATGACAGCCGAAGCACGGAGAGGTCTCAATATGTTTTGAATGGTCACCCATCCAAGAACCGACCTCGGCAAGTGTTGCTTAACCTTGAACGTCCGGCGCTCCCTGGACAGTCCCGCTACCACCGTGTTGACTGGCTAATAATATAATGGCTTACCACGTCATGAACTGTTATCATATACGGGTACCTATGTAGTTCGTGTCTACTAGAGAAGGACACAATTGGCAATGTCCCACTCTGTCACTACGGATTTCGTAAAAATACCTAAACTAACGTAGGTATACATACATAGGTATAAGCAGGGGTAGCGTGGATAAGGGCGGGGCTATGGGGTTGTCAGCCGTTACTGTACCGTTAAAGTTAGGGGTGGGATAAGTCGATAGATTTTTTCGATACATTTCGATAGTTTTTTATCGATACATTGTGTTATTTATTCTGTATTTGTTAGCGTTTTATTTATTTCTATTATTTTTATAGATGTGATTGCTTTAGGATTAAGCAATAGATACCTATGGTACTAAAATGAACTAATATTTTACTCATAATTATCTAGATAAGCATCAATTTACCACATTCCTTAACTTGCCATAACTATGTTTGTTAGTTAATCTACATGCATATCTGATCAACTTCCTAGTTTTATTAGATGATATTAATTTGTAAAAGAAGGTACATAGTATTATTTGTTGAAAATATTCTAAAGTAATGTCAAGAAAACGTCTAGTTGGGTTCAATGAAAGAGAGAACAAAATCCGTTAATCCCCAACAGCGAGCAAGCTTCTAATTTTTTAAATACTTTGTAAAACAAAAAGTAATGCTTTATATTGTGCATTTTTAGTTTCAACAGTTTTAACTTTGTTAGCTTAGTTGTTAATTATATGGTGCATGCTGTGGTCTCCTATACCTAAGTAAAGGAGTGCACCTACTTAATATCTGATGTTGGCCTTTATTTTATGTGTCATATAATTATTGTGTAAATAAACATACTTAGAACACTTCTACAATTAACATCGACAGTGCAGGTTATAATTTCTGCATAATAATATAATTTATCTAGGAAATTCGAAGACATGTGGCATCTACCAACCCGCACTGGGCCCGCGTGTGGATTACAGCCCACTCCCTCGAAGAGAGGAGGCCTGTGTCCCAGGAGTGGGAACATTCAAGGCTGGATTATGTTTATGTTAATATAATTTATAACTTCCTCACTTTAAAACAAACAAACAAATCAGAACCAAGGGCACCATATATCTCGCATTTTCCTCGAGATAAAGTTATTGCGGTTACATAAGAGTTATGATTGCGATATGTTATAGTTCATTATAGCGTTAATACAAGTTATAGGCATGCAACCCGCCAGACCTGAGTGACAAGTAACATTATTGATAAACGTCGGGTGACTGTGACAACGGGAAGCGGAAGCGTTTTGTTGAGTTTAATTTATGTTGAAGCGTATGTGTTTGTGGACGTTTTTTTATTGTTTATTTAAAAATAAAAGCTTTAATTGATGACTTAAATATTTGAGCTTGGACTACGGCAGCTCAAGCTCATCTAGATAAAAATAACCTATACGTTCAAATACATTCGTGTAATTAATTTATATTGTGTTTTTTGTTGAACCCAGAATATCTTAGATGAAATCCAATGAAATTAAGTATAGTATAAACTAAAAAACGCAGTCTCAATTACAAAATGCAGAAGAAAAAACTGGTTAATAACAGCTACGTGGAAACAAATTTTGTGTTATAACTTTCCGCTACTCTCTGTCACTGACACCACGCCAAGTGATCAACTTATATCGCCAATTCGTGTAATCAATGCATAACGGGTATGTCATGCAGCAAAAAAACTGACGTATGCATTATTATTTATGTGTCCATTTTATATGAGTTATATTTCACGTGGACGCTTCTGCGCAGTCGTAGTAGAAAGTATTACAACTGAAGTGAGTTCTTATTTACGATGCATAACTTTGCGTTATCTTTTATCTAAGACAGCAAGGAATTGTTAATCAGTTACGTATAAGCCGGTTGTTCAGCAAAAAAACTGCTTCGGTTTATAAACTCGCTCAAATCGATAAAAATCTAACCAATAACTGTCTTATTCTTCGTATCACTTATGAAGCCAATTTAGTTATAAATAAGAATCAATGCGATAGTATAAACAAATTACTTATCGCCCACTCTAAACTTATACGGAAAAGTGTAGGTGTAGAAGTCTTATTTATATTATAATCATCCGTGCATCGATATCGATAAATTGAGAGGTGTCCCACATCCCTCACCACCCACCCTTCGATTAGCCGGGTCGCAGTGCACGATATAACTTAACCCCGACGTCGCGCCTAACTTATTGTATTGGTATTCGGCATTCAATTCACTTAGCCCGCTTGAACAAGGTTATATTGTACGGAATTATTTATTTTGTCATGTCCTGCTGGGTGTTGCTATGTCTTATATTTATTTAGGGTTACATTTACGATGAAATAGTTTTAAGTACAGCCGCGCAAAATGTTGATTTAAAACTGAAAAATATATTTAAAAAAAAACCCTTTATAGATTGCAAAAGAGAAAATCATTTTCTTTTGGTTTTATACAGGGTAGGGATAACGACATTACCATTTACATGGTTTTGAACTCCCTGTGTTGAAATTTCTATGGTTCCAGTTTGCACGTCGATGTTCCTCCTGTATAATGATTAATCTAGCAACTAAAAGAAATTAAAAAAATCGTTTTATGATCTTAATTACTTTTCAGACCCAAAAACCAGCGGCGAGCAAAAACATCGAGCCGATATGATGAAAGAATATACATATACATTTTATACATGAGATACATATTTTATTTTATACAATAGCAGGCACCTGTATCTATCAAATTATCCAACGAAACTTGCCAAACGCAAAGCCGGAATATTACAAAATAATAAAAAAACATTCAAATAACACAGAAAAATGTCGAAATACTCAAGGTTTTCTATCGAAAAAACTATCGACAATAGTTCGTATGCATGTACAAATCATTTCGATCGTCGAACCGTGGAGTATTGTGCTTGTGACAAAAGACTGTTGTATATATGTTGTCAAATAAATGTTTATTACCGCGGATGGGAAGTTTGGAAACAGAGTACAAATGTAGAAGATTTTTTTGAACGTTTTTGTATTATGAAATTTTCGTCGTCATTGTTGAGCGGTCTGAGGAGGTTTTTCCTGTTGCTAGGCATTTTATTGTATTTTTTTTTTCGATATTCACGTCACGCACGTCTATTTTTTTTTATCATAAATAATTTACAAAAAACAGGGATTCCAGCTACAGTATTTTCATCAATCTCTGCAGCCTACATCTAAAGTTTTAAAATCCACTATTTTATACGAACCACTTTTTTTTATTAATTGTACAAATAAAAATACTTTGTGTTTTAAGTTTTTATGTTCATATTAATGAACTATTAAAGACCACCTACGTGGAATGGTTTTTATGAAACAATTATAAGGAATAGTAAGATTACAAAGTCATCATAACACAGGACTAAAGTGCAAAAATAGGTATAAACAGATGGAAAAGAACTACACGTAGTGTTTATCAGCTGTTAAAAGAATGGCCGGCGGAAACGCATTATTGTGGTTTTCGTAGGCGATATGTGAGCAATCTTCCATTACGATTCACTGTAGTGACGCTAAAAGAATAAACAACTTAATAAAAATACTTCCACAATAATCTTGCAGTAAAAGAAAAAATATTTATATCAGCTTCAGCTGCCTATAATTTCATGCAAGTCGTAAAACGTGAGTACTATAAAAACTCGACGACATTTCAGCGCAGAACTTCAAAAGCAAAAGACATAAAATTATTTTTATTTGTTGAATGTATAATAGAATTATGATAAGATAATTTAATGTATTAAAACACGAGGAATCTCCCATTTACCAACTCAATTTTTAATTTAATAAAACATCGATATTAGAACTGTCGATATGGCCCACCTCTAGCATCCGTCATCTGTCACGTGAAACTGTCATTGTTATAAAAAAAAGAAAACACAACATTGCCGCGGCATATGCGACCACAATGCAATATGTATTTACTTGTACACGCACTGTTATTGTGTTACGAGAAATTTGTGGGGAGTAACACGAATTCGGGGAAAAAATACGTATAACATGCACTGTGTCTCGACATGTGCAATTGACAATATTTTTCTTCAATTAACAAAATTCTTTTATCGGGTCTTGGTGGTGCAGAGGTGGCCCAGTGGTAACGACTAGTTAGGTCGTGAGTTCGCTTTAGTTTGTGTAAATAATTTCATCACCACTACTCTCAAAATGGTGAAGGAAAACATCGTGAGGAAACCGGCATGTCTTAGAACCAAAAATTCGAAGACATGTGACATCTACCAACCCGGACTGGGCCCACGTTGTGGATTACGGCACACTCCCTCTCACAGAAAGGAGACCTGTGTCTCAGCCAGCAGTGAGAACATTAGAGGCGGATCATGCAACTTAATTGAGTATCAATCTTTAATGCAAAATTTCTTGCTTCTAGATTCAGTGGTTTAGGCTATGCGTTGTCTATCAGGGAAATTCATATTTTTAGTAAGAAGATGGCTTCTTTATGAGACTTTCGTTTGTCAAATATAATTAAATATAAACTACACTAATACGCACTGGGTTCATGTCGAATGAACGTCTTGTGTACGGCCCATTACTCTCGAGTCCCAAGCGATATATAAATTGACTCTAAATACTTAAACTCTAGAAAGATTCATGCATTAATCTCGAAGAACTGTACCAATAACAATACTGTCCAGCGATATTAACAAGATTTGCTTATTTCATAGGCTGGCTTTTATTTCGACGTTCAGACCCGAAAATACATAACATAAATAATCAGCCTAGCAAATCTTATAATACGACATAAAAATCTCCACTATTAGTAGATTATATTTATATTAAAACTGACTACTTTATTTTGTGACAACATTTTCAATATCTTAGTCACTCTATGAATCACACATAGAAGTACATAATACAGGTTGCAATTTCCGATGATAATAAATTCTTAGATAACAATCTTAGATGTTGATTATCGCTAGATACATGTATTACCGAGGATTGAAGAAAACTTAGAACAAGCTATGTAGGGCTTTACTTTTCCCAATAGACAGTGATTAACTTTTGAAGTCAACAGCTTGTAAATGCTGTTTTCCTATAAGTATGAGCTGTGAATATTATTACGTTCTTCCATCGGTAAGAAGTTCGATAAATGTACACATATACATAATCGGTCTGTAATGGTCCCATTTTTAGGAGATGTTTTTCTTCTCCATTTAATCGTTGTTCGATAAATGTACCTAATTGTTTTTATTTCTGTAAGCGTGTTAATACTTCTAAAAAACTAGATGAGGTCGGCGTTTTCTATCCGACTACTCTGGAGAAAAAAGGCCGAAAGGTTCAAAACTAATTTATCCAAAAATTTCTAAAACAAAAAAAAAAAAAAAAATAAATAATTTGTATGTAGGTAAGGTATGTTAATATATTCTCATAATATTTATTTAGTTTTATTAAGTAAATTGTTTATGATTTTATGTATTTTTTGTCTCCTTTATTCTTTCACACGCTGTCTACATCTCTCTATTTATTGTTCTATCGCAGGTATGCTGGAAGAGATTTCTTATGAAATAAACATCACCTTTGTACCTATTTTTATGCTCTGTTTTTTCTTGTCTGTTTATACAGGGTTACTTTTCAATGACCAGCCAAATTTAAGGGTGTGGTGACCATCAAACTAAACAACTTTCTCCATGGGACCAACATCGTAATCGCGAATAAAAATTCAGCCGTCTCATACGTTTAGGTCGAGTAGGTATTGAACTTTTTTATTTAAGTATGTGTGTACATAAATGGTAAAATAAATAAAAGTGCCCTTTGAACGTCTTAAAAACTATCCGTCCTTCACAACTAGTAAGTACTGGAAAGAAGAAGCGTCGCTCACAATCAACCTCAAGTAACAACATCCCAAGTTGCACAACGAACACATACCTAACTATGACCGCATTTCACAAGCCGATCCTTACGAGTACCTAGAATCACTTCTATTTCTGCCTATACCTAATGCTGCCAACCTTTAAAAAAAGCAGCCCTGTTCCCATAGGTTTCGACAGCGGACGGCGGTATGCACACAGTCGGCAATGCGTACATCGCGCGGCGCTCACAAAGACGTGGCGGACATACGTCGCATAGCTTTGAGAAACTGGTGCCCTCTCGGATACAGCTATTCCAGCACTTCCAGGGACTGGTTTATGTCGTAGCGTTTGTGTTTGCGGCTTGTTCGTGTAGGGTGCGCAGGAGTCTAATTTCAACTCTTGATTTGTGTCACCACAATTGTTTCTATTGCCACAAAATACATGCACGTTCTAAAAAGTTTTCTTATTTTGACAGCTGTCAAAGTGACAATGACATTTGAATGTCAATAGACGTGAAAAATCTTCCAGAGCTGACACAAAAAAAGTATTAGAATTAGTTAGATTTTAGTTACTATTAACTAGTTGCTATTTAATTTTGTATTTTAATTGTAACTGTAACAATTCTATGATAATGTATGTTGAAATCTACAAAGCGGTATCTATTTTAACAAAAACAGAAATGGCTACCGACAAAGTGAATGCATATACTCGTTCTAGGGACACAGCGTTAGAAAAGTCATAGCAGGTATGTAGTGCGGAAACAAGTGCGCTTGCGTCGCTTTGATCAACGCGACTGTAGTTACACAGAGGAAGCACTTAATACGGTATTTAAATCGTATCGGTTTTAATTAACGCGACCATCGGATGTGCTTTAATTCTATAGAATAGAAGATGTTATATTTTATCAATACTCAGTCGTAGTTACTATCTACACTAAATTACTTACTAATAGAATAAAACTGAAAAGTTTGTTTGTTTGAGATCGCTATTTTCTGGAACTACCAGTTTTGATAAATTATTTTTGTCTATGATAGTCCAATTTTCGGAAAAGGTTTTAGGCTATTTAATATCACGCTACGACCGTTACGAGCCGAGAAAAAAGAAAAAAAGTCAGAAGAAATGCTAAGTGAAAACGCAGTAATAGCTCTGGCGGGCAATGCGATGCGATGCGGTGGGTTGGAGGCCAAGGGAGCTGTATAAAATGTGCCTGTTATTTTAGTATGTTATGTATCTTATGACTTCCATACGAACGAAGTCTCGGGCAAAAGCTTGGTAGAAATTTTATATAGTTACATTAGTTACCGTTTTGTTCTAAAAGTATAAGGTTGTAAATTCAGTTACGACTATTGTGGTTTAAACTTTGATTATCAGTAGCAGGTAATAACCTTTTTAGGTAGAATGACATTGTTGCATGTCTTTAACCTAGATCAGTTTAAATATGGGACTAGACTACAGAATATTTATCTAGATTTCTAACTAAATAAAATAGGAAGACGGTATAAAGTTCTATGAATTTTTTCCTCATTGTTTCCAAACATTTTTATCAACATATAAAGAATCGATATTAACAGAAACAACACAACACGATTATTAACACATTAAAAGACAATTTACTGTTCTATATTTAAATCTAAAAATCATAAATCAAATCACAGCTCAATTTTACGACATCCTATCACCAACTGTCAAACGAAAATAAAAATCATTTGACAAATGACAAACAAAAGACGCACGTCATAATTCACGAAACGACACAAAGCATCACACTTTGTATCAATCACTTCGGACGACTCAATCACTTTACCAATCAGTAAATGAGAAATATAAATAATTAATCGACAATATATAAATGTTAATGTGTTGGCAGTGGTGCATAAAGCGGTCCACGACTTGAAAAAAAGACAGTAGCCGCTGCGTGTTTCTGTTGGACAGTGAATGATGTGGAGTTGTCTTTGTTTTATTTTTATTTATATTTTTGCAATTGCAGTTTTGCGGTGGTGTTTGCTCTTTTTGTCGTTGGTACATAGAGTTTTGTTTATAGTTCGTTTTGTTATGGGTGGAAAAATGAATTAATTTTCTTATTGGTTTTTTACTCAGAGTCGGAAAACAAAATAGCTCAATAATTGTAAGCAATCGTGATCGATATATTTTTTTTTTGTTAAAAGATAAAAAGATTTCTCTGTATTTACACTCAAGAACATGTTTTTGGTGTAATTTAGAACAAGTTTAGATTTAAAGGAAAATATAAACATTTTAGATCCGTAAAATTAATAATAACTTAATAATCCAACAGTCGGACTAAAAAACAATAACATCCAGCCACAATTTTATTGCAAACAGAACTTTACATCTAACCCAATAAAACTCAAATTAGTTTAATAAATTCAAACAGGTGCTAACTGTCGACACCCTTATCATAATCCAATAAATTAGTGATGCACAAACGCGTTTTACATATCGATACATTAGTGTTGTGACAAGCACATTAGGCGGTCCATTGGTAATAAAAAAATATGGGCATTGAATATTTAGTGATTGCAATGTTACTTTTTGCTTCATGTAATTGTTTTGCATTAATTTTATTACTTTAAACGGCTATTTTATAAAGTATAATATTAGTTTCTAGATGTTTTTACCTTTAAAGGTGAATTAAACTCTAGGAGGTATCCGCAAAATTGTGTAGGTGCTAGTAAAAATCATAATATATGTAGCTATAATACATTTTTACATAATGCGACATCGAATTTTGCACTTAAATTACTTACTCGCTTGTAAATGTTTCGTTTTGATCGTGGCATTTGAGATAAAGTCGTAGTAATGTATTCATTAAAGGAACAAATTGGTTTTAACGCTTTCGATGGTAACGTTTTACAATAATATCTATATAATTAGTCGAATTAGTTATTGTTTAATTGAATGCTGTCACGACACATTTATCTAACTACTTAAGAAAAACTTTTAGTTTCAATAGTTTTAGTTATACCATGCAAAAATCGATTTGAGAATCATGTCAATTTTTTTAACTACAGAAAAATGATCTTAATCAAAATTCATACAGCTATTTTCGAAAACAAAGCACAAAAAATAATAAAAAGCTACAATTAACTCCACCGCTTCCGTAGCACCCTCACAAAATCTTTCGAACCACGTCTCGGTCACATGGGCCCCGTGTTTTACGCCGAGAAAAACACCAACATTCCGCTTAGAAAGGAAAAAATTCCGCTCATGTAATAAATTTGACGACCAGTTTGTTTGTCACTCAATTGTGGATCGGGTTCACGTTTTTCGAAAAGAGTGGAATTGTTTTTGGCGTAAAATTGAAAGTATTCTTTCTTATTGAAGTATTTTTTCAAGGAAAAAAAACTTTATTAAGAGATAAATAAAGACCTAGTTACTACAAGCGGTACAAATTTATACCAGTTCATCCTTGAGGAGTTAAATTATGGGTCTTATTTACCCGTTTTTTGTAAAAATCAGTCTATAAACAAAACCATTATAATTTGTATATGCAAGTATCTGTCTAGATTTGAGATTAGCTAGGAGATCTATAAGTATCTATGACCATCTACTGGTTGCTATGGAAAGGAATGATTAATAACACAACAGCAAAATCTTTCAACTTCATTTATTAACCTCAATAGACACTTAATCAAATAAAACTTACGTCTATGTTTTTTCCAACATTACGTGAATCAAAGACAAATGCCATCTAAGGCATCCATTACAATGTGCGTTGACCATTGACTCAGTTTACCATAAATAAGTACTTCATCTTACAGCTCAGTGATACAGCAATTCATTGCTAATCGCGTTTATAGAGTATCCATGTCGATATGTTTTTTATCGACACTCGTACGTCACTAGAATTACGTAATAATGAATTTATGAGATTTTTATAGTGACTTAGACTTTGTATGCAGTTTTGTTTGCGTGAGAGAATTACGTCTTTTAATATTGTTGTAAGTGTTTTTTGCTGCTTAAAGATTTATGCACTTATTTTTACGAGCATTTTCTCTTATTGGGTGAGCAGGAGTGTGGCCTAAGTAATAGATAATAAGATTTATTGCTAATTGCTTTAGATTAAAACATATTTATTAACATTTTGAACAGGTAAATGAGTATATTTTTGTTATAAATTACTAACTCTAGCATGTCATTTTACCTATCAAAACCATGTTCCAATATATTAATTAAATTATTCTTCCTATTCAAAATCAAAATCAAATCTTCATTTATTTAAACTAGGCTGAGAACCAGCACTTTTTGAACGTCAAAATTACATGAGACCGTCACCACTTCTTGGTCATTTATTTAGGAAGAAGAAGTGGCGTAACAAACTCCCCAGCTGAAGTAGTAAGTAAATCGCAGCAGTTGTCCAACCATATTTCATTGCCCAACTAACCCATTTATTTTTTAAATAGGTACAAACACAACACACCCACAAAAATCACTGCATAATTCTTCCATTCTGTCCGAATAACGTCGCTTGGTATTTAAAAAATTAACTTGCTTAAAAAACTGAACGCGAACGAACCTCGGAAAAAAGTCGCAATAAGTTTTTGCGAGCTAGTGAAAGGCCGTTTGTTGGGTAGCCGTGAAATGTCTTTATCGGCGCCGACTCGATTTTATAGCAACATACAACGTTTGTATGATGTGTCGATTTTTTTTATCGATATATTTTTCGAATGCGTGCGACTGTCACTAATTTTTTTGACAGTTTATTGTTGGACTACCTACATGTTATTATGAATACGATAAAAAATTGAGAAAATGATAAAAAGTGATGAGGAATTTTCCATCTAATGGAAATTATTAGTAACCGTTGTTTTAAAAAGCTAAGGCTAAACACTAAATAAAAAGGTACAGTACCATTTTAGTACAGATTATTTAATCATAATTGTATTGAAAATATCAAGAGATATATATATGTTGTGTAGAGAATATCCTAATTAACCCTTTTTACATCCCAAACAGCAACCCTTAGCAGACTTTAATAAAAACATCCACAAATTAAAGCACATTACTCAATTTATTTCCAAATTACAGACATATGCCGAATTATTTGATCCCCCGTTGCCTAGCAACGCCCCACACAGCAGGGCTGTCGAAATCGCAGCTAGCACACCAATTACAATTAGCCATCGTATTATATTTGTGCCAGCCCTTGTTATTAACAAATTGGCCTCAGTTTTGTTAATCAGATCTTCTTTGTGTTTGTTTGTAAGAGATTTAATTTTGGTAATTGTCTACTGTGAGATGGTTGATCTTAGTGTTTTTTAGGGTTCCGTACCTCAAAAGGAGAAACAGAATCCTTATAAGATCACTTCGTTGTCCATCTGTCTATCCGTCAGTCAAGACCCTTTTTCTCAAGAAAGCGTGGAGTTATCAAGATGAAATAAATATCAAATACGCAAGGCTACAATCCCTTGAAGCAGTGAAAAAATCAAACTTCTAAGCCAACGCAATCAAAAGATACGGGCGTTTATGTTCCGGAATCAAAACCTATAGGGTACTTCCTGTTGACCTAGAATCATAAAAATTGGCAAGGATGAATGTCATGTAGCAGAAGTAAAGGAAAAAATCCGAATACCGTAAATTTGTAGTTACAATACAAAAAAAAAACCCGTGACAAACTATACATATCTACCTACAAATTTGTACTGAACGCTCGGTGCGCGAGTTCGACTCGCACATGACCGGGGATTTTTTCTATAGAGCGGTCTGTGCTCTGGGTATCTTTGAAGGATAACTATCCGGAAGAGAACTGTTTAAAAACTGAGTCTGAGTTAACAAACTGAAGTAACAGTGGGCTGGCCATTGGTTTGCTGCGGTCGGTCCGTGGATGGGCCCCCCCGTGCCCCGGAAAGCACGTTAGACCGTTGATCTTTGTGTGAATCTTTGACAGTTGTTACGGGTAGTCAGAAGCCCGAATGCCTGACAACCAGTCTTACCAAGGGGTATCGTATTACCCAGTAACTGGATTATGGAGGTCAGTTAGGAAGGCTCCATGTAAAATACTGGTATTCTAGCTGCATCCGGATAGACTGGAAACCGACCCCAACATAGTTGAGAAAAGGCCAGGCAGATGATGTATTGTCTATTGCGAGATGGAGGATCTTTTGATGATTTTTTTAGTATACAACATATATCAGAAAGATTCAATCGAGTTTAAGGATGTGGCATAGACCATCAAACTGAACAACTTTCTCCATGGGACTAACATCGTAATCGAGACCAAAAATCAGTCGATACTGGACCAAAATGTATTGATTCCATGGTTCAATTTGATAATCTGTTCAGCAGACTTAATTTTGACCACACCTTTCTGATACACGCTCTAGTCAAAAAATCAAAATTAAAAGTCATTTATTCAAACTAGGCTGAGAATTAGCACTTTTCGAACGTCGTAGTATCTTTGAAGGAAAACGACCCGGAAAAGAACTGGAGTTACCAACATAGCTTGCAGAGTAAACAAGCTGAAGTGACAGTGAGCTGGCAATGGATGTCAAAGTACCAATGACCGTTGTAGAGAAAACTAACAAGCGTAGATATCGTGTCACCAGCAATATGGAGTTAAGAATACCTTACACGCGACCGGAATAGACTGAATGCTGTCATTTGTAATGATTTTAGTAATCTAATGTCTATAAAGCCTACTTGCACCACAAATTACTCAATACTTCCAGCGCTAAACATATTTAAATCATCAGTCTGTTTCTGCCATCTTCAAATTATTGAAAGAAATAAAAGGATGTGTTAAATTCACACATACATACGTAAATTCACGCATTTTTCCTGCTTCATGATTTCTGATATCGCTATATACATCGTATATTTAGTGATTTGTGGTGCAAATGGAGCTAAGTTTAGGTTTTTGTATACTAAGTCAATGTCCACTAATTCAACTCTTTATTGAATTTATCACCCATTCCTCCATAACTTATCTCTGTTAGTGGTCACTGCTAATTCCCCATATCCTTTATTAATGGCCTACCAATAAGCTTCCCTTTAACCCTCCGAAGCTCTCGTTACACAATAACGAAGTGAACTGGAGAGCGGCTGTTATTTGAAACTCAATCATGTTACTGGTTTCATTAATTTGGTTCAACTATTGCAAGTGTTGTTGGATTAAAACATGAATTTGCGTTCATTGCAAAGGATTTTATAAATATAAACATTACAGATGTATTCCTCGAAGGGAGAGAGCAGGAGGAGAGGAAGAGGAAGGAGAAGAGGTGGAGGGGTGGTTTTTGTCCAACAGTAGAGGGTTTGATAATGATAATGATTCTGTTAATATTGATGTGGAAAAGAATACAGAAGTCACTAGTTAAAAAGAATCGCAGTAATCCTTGAGAAGAAATATAGGAAAATATATTGAGATCAAAATTGAAATATTAAAGATATAGAGAATAAAGAGAATTTAGAATTTTAATTACCTTGATTTGAAAAAATATATTACAAGTGAATTTGTTTGAGATCTATCCAGCAGAGGGTCTCGAAACTAAACTTAAGTTATAAATTACAAAAGGCCATAATAATCCAAATGGTTAGAAAATCAGATGAAGTAACTTATCTCCATCAGAAAATATGAAACCCAAACGAAACTGAAAAACTGAAAGCAACAACAGAATAGAGAGTTGAAAACAGAACACAATTCACAACAAAACTCTTAAGCAACAGTCCTCAAAATTCACATCAATCATACGAAAATGTACAGCTTGAATTTTCTCAGAAACCAGACCAACTCCCACTTATTAGGTACCTACCAACCGTTCACTCTACCCACCAACTTAAAAACACACCCACGAAAGCAACCCACAAACGAAACCAGTTTATATCCCATCGAAATAAGATGCATTGTTAGAAAAAGTCACAGAAAAAAGTAACTTTGTTTTACCCAAGATTTTTTTCTATTTTTTCTTCGTATTGTCTCAGAGAAACACGCAAAGCAACAATTGCTTGGTTTTTCTTGAAGACGGAAGTTGCCATATAATTATTTTCAAATTAGACGCAATTGTAGATTTCGGATGTCTCTGCCTAGGCCGTGAGAAAGATGGTGACATTTTTTTTGTTACGTCAAGTCGAGTCAAAATATGTGATTTGATTTTAAGTGTACACCCGAATTTGGCGTGTGAAGATGGAAACAATAAGGACTGTTTTTGTGGTACAATAGCTCAAATCAGGAGGACGGGTGTCTGTCAAGAGGTCGTGAGTTCTCATCTGATGTGTTGAAACCACTACATCAACGAAGGGTTAGACAGAGGTGTACCTATAGAATACTCACATTTCGCCAGATAAGTCTAAGTCCCATGTTATAGGGGCGAGTTATTGCCTTCAACTGGGCACAAATTCAGACTATGGGCTGCTTCTGAGAAATTTCTTATGGAAAATCCCAATATCACTTTGCTCGACCTGGTAATCGACCCCAGGACCTCATGCTTAACAGTTGCGCTTGTGACCACTAAACCAACGAAGCAGTAAAGCCACTACTTGTATGAAATATATATAAAGCTTCATCATCTGCCTAGCCTTTTCCCAACTATGTTGGGGTCGACTTCCAGTCCAACCAAATGCAGCTGAGTACCAGTATTTTACATGGAGTGACTGCCTATCTGACCTCCACAACTCAGTTAGTGGGTAGTACGAAACCCCTTGGTAAGATTGGTGGTCAGACTTTCGGGCTACTGACGACCCGTAACGAGTGTCAAAGATCCATGAATGACAGCCAGGACCAACAGCTTAACGTGCTTTTCGAGGCACGGAGGGGTCTTGCTATGTGAAGATGATCACCCGTCCACGGACCAACCGCGGCAAGCGTAGCTTAACCTGACCGATCGACCCGTGCGGCTATTATTACTTAGCCACAAGCCCTACTGGATAACTTAGTGGAAGGAGAAAATGTTAAAGAAATATTTAATATCGATAGAAGAGGCAATAGGAGAGGAATTTTCAATTCAAAAGAGAAAATAGAAAACTTTACTTCTCCAAATGGTGAAGTTTTGAGAGAGATTCATAATCAAATAGACAGCCGTGAAGTTGACAGCATTATTAATATTTTAGATCACACTACAAAGCATTGAAGGAGTCTAGTCATTTGACATTATTCTCAGAGTCCATTAAAGTTTAGAGAGCTAAAATTTTCAAATCAGTGCTGGTGTTTAGCTAAAACGCCTTTACTAGTTTCCTTGCCTTTTAATTTGACTTTAACTATACTTTATTGACACTCAAACACAGGCTGATGAATGCACAATTTGTTTTTACTACCCTTAAAAGCTGACCATAATTGGCATCTAGTCTGTTCTATAATATTATCATGTTACTAGCTTCTGAAGTTTCTTGTTCCCCGACCCACGCGCATCGCATCACCTATTTGCACTATCATTTTGTTTTCGCTTGGCGTTTTTTCTGGCTTTTTTTCCTTTTTATCGGCTCTTAAGGGTCTTAGCGTGATGTTAAATAGCCTATAGCTTTCCTCAAGAATTGGAGGTAACAAATGCAAAAAGAATTCTTCAAATCCGACTGGCATTTCCAGAGATTAGCGCGTTCAAATAAACGAAATCTTCAGCTTTATTATATTAGTATGTATATATAGATAGCGTGAGGTTAAATAGTCTACTATAGCCTTCTTCGAGAATTGGGCTTTCCAGAGATTACCCCCGACTTACAAATTTATAAACAAACAAACATACCCCTTTATAATATTAATAGTAACAATAAGTATATTAGTAAGTATAGATTACTTAGGTAAGTATGTATAATTGTATATCTCTTGTATAAATCATTACTTTAATCTAGTTTTAATTTCTGTTTTTCTTCATATTTTATTAAAATAACACACGAGTTAATAAATCTATTATGTTGGCGCATACTATATTATATTTTTATTAATTTGTCACGCTCCCATTCCCTTTAGATATGATGATAGCTCTGAGACGTTTATTTTGTCTTAAAAATAAATAAATGCTTTATAATTCTTTAACATACTAATAATCTAAGTCTTTCTCTTCTTTTAGTTTCCATGGCAATGGCTTTCAAGCTTCGTCATCATTATCATTGAAAACTATCCCTAGTCTGTCTTATTACAAAAATACAAAATACAAAATGTTTATTTCTTGACTATTTGTTTACATTTTGTTTGTGAATGGCGCCTCCTTTTAAGCAATCTTATTCTCATCCAGGTCTTACATTTGGTCCTGTTATGTAAGTCCCATCATCATTATCATCTTCAATCGCTCACCATTTAGCTCCTCGGCTACATTCATTCGACTTTAAAGTTTACTAAGCTTCTAACTGTGGATTGTAGTTCTAAAACATTATATTTTTGCTATTCTTTTTAACATGACTCTGTGATTTATGTTTAACTTGATGAGTGTACAGAAGCGTCCAACCATGACAATGAAAGACTGCCAGTTGTCTGAATTCACAAAGGGTTGTCCTCTACAAGGTCAGATGATGAAATGGTTCTTGTGAAATCATTAACTACAATGACATGAAATTCTATCAAGTGCAGCTACACCCGTCGCGAGACCACCGTAGAAACGGAAGAAACTAAAGACAAAATGACAGATTGCAAGATGTTTTCTTCGCGTGATGTCAAAAATGAAGCAAAACAAATACCATTTTGTATAAAAAGAGATAAAGAGAGAAATGTATAATTCTTCGTTATAGAAGGTGGTCAATTAAAATTTTGAAATCGAGAAGAGACTTGTCAATAATTAATGAATTGTTAAGTATTAACATTATAAAAGTTCTGAGTATGTATGTGGAGAGCTATATGAGTACGGCATGACCAATGAAAAGATGGATTGGCTGTGTGAAAGATTATGGGTAAAAAAGGACTGACTACCGGGATTACGACGAATAAAAAAAGAAGTAAGGAAGAAAAAGACATAATTCGCTGACCCCAAATAAATTGAGAGAAGGGCAAGAGATTGATGATGAAGTATTAATTTGGAGTTAATGAAAAGAACCGGCAGCATGAATTGAGTAAGAGCGATAGATGAGAAAAACCGAAAAAAATAGTTTTAGGACAGTTACAAGCTAACATAATGGATTTGATATAAATAAAATATTGCATAGTTATATAAAGCAGTGATAACATCTATCTACTAATCCTTGAGAAGTCTAGTTGTACTAGAATCTGCATAGACGGTTGAGTAACCGTTAGAATCAGGGATGTCGTGAGAGATATATTACTAAATACTAAGGCACCTTTTTCATTGGCATGACGATCACAAATGATTGATTGCATTTATGAAAGTAAGATTTTAACGAAAGTTCTTGGTTTGATAAAAATAATCTACATAAAGAAAGAAATAAAGAAAATTATAGGAACAAAAACACTTAAACCAAATAAAGGTTGTAGAGAGAGAGAAAGGAGAATGAAGTTAGTAATATCTTATTGCTGTGAGGATTTTGTCTAAGGATATAGTAATTGATGTTAATTCTTGAGTTTCTATTACTCCTAATGATTTTCCTAATATTAGACACAAAACTATTCTTAGTTTGCAAGAGTACCTATGCAACTTAAAAAAATAGAATGCCGACGATATAATATATTATTTCGCATCACAAAGATTTTATTATTCGCATAATAGCTCCTTTGGCTCAGTAGCATGTTTAATAGATGCAATCTAAGATGGTAGTATGTAGATTGTAGATAATAAAGAAACCTATAGTTATAATAACGTGCCCTGTTAAAAGTGCTTCAATGATTTTAGATGGATGATATATAAGGGAAATGAGACGTTAAAGGGGCTCGTGGCTAAGTAATAACCGCAGATCTCGGTCCGTGGATGGTATCCACGTATTGCCGTGCTTCGGAAAGCACGTTGAGCCGCTCGTCTCGACGGTCATTTGTAGATCTTTGACAGTCGTTACGGGTAGGCAGAAGCCCGAAAGTCTGACAACCAGTCTTACCATGGAGTATCGTGTTACCCAGTAGCTGGTCAGATAGTAAAACACTGGTAACTAACTCAATGTAAAATACTGGTATTCAGCTACATCAAGTTAGACTGGATGCCGACCTCAACATAACTGGGAAAAGGTGTGGTAGATGATGTTGATGATCTGCAATAGACTATTTACTATCATCAGCCATATTGAAAATATAACAATTCATATCGGAGCCAGCCCTATCTACAAAGCTTGTATTAAATTTTCCTATAAATAATTACAATTGACAGGTTTAGCTATATAACGGTCTAGGTTCTAGTCTAGATCTAAATCAGAGGTTATGCTTCAGTTAGCAGCGTCGCCGGTAGGGGGCGTCGTTGACTGAGCCAAATAGATGGGTGTCCAGAGAAAGTGGGAACTTTCCATGTTACGACGGAAAATTGTTGCTTGAAGTAAATTGTATGGAATTTTTTAAATGTTATGGATTTTGTGTTGCCTTAGTTGACAGCTGCATCCTTGTGTTGGTAATAACAGCAAAAGGTAACACGAAAATACTTTTAAGTCAGCAATTGACAGCCGTCAATTTTAATTTGTCAACTGTCAATTTTTTGTTATTTGCACCAGTCAATCTTAAGAGCTAACATGAGATTAGATGTTTTACTGGTATCATCTTCTCGTTGATAAATCAATAAATTTTGAGAAAGTCAGCTATCTCTAACAGCAAAGTTCAGCAAGAAATCGTTGTATAAAATCTAAAAATCAATATTTAAATCATTTATTCATTAGTTACTACCTATGACCGCTAGATGGCACTGCACGATTAATTAGCAAGATTAGCTCAATAAAATTAAGGGCTAATGAGGAAAACTCAGGAGGCTTCCGATTTAAATATTTAACCCGTACCCTTTACATACGTACCTATGTCTATTTTAACGGTAGGTGAGGTTATACTGGATGCTAGAGAAATACAACTACATAATGGAAATTAAACAATGATTTCGTGAATCATGTAAAATTATTTATAAAAAATACATAATTATCTATATCCATTTTCAACTTAACAAAAATACCAACACGTATTATTTTAAAAGAGAATCACAGACATCAATTTCATATATACGCACATAAGGCCATGAAAAATGATTGTGATTGTACCTCTTCGCTCATTATGAACGCCTGGTAGGTAGTACCTATGATTGATGTCCGTAGATTGTCCGACGGAAAACCGTGAGTAATATTAAGAAAATGTGTTGTATGGTTGTAAATTATTTACCTATTTCTGTACCTAAACACATTACATATGTTTATTGTATACAACCCAGTGTTGATATCGGAAAAATATACTAGAACATTTTTCTGTCTCATAAACATACAGGTCTTCTAATACTACGTTCGGGATTTATTTGCCAAAAATGTAAACAAATATGAATGACTGGAAAAACAACTTTAATTCCCACACCATAAAGTTCAGTTTACGCTACTACTTCAAACATTTTTATAACGTTTTCAATAATGCTAATCACTCTGAAATCAACTCTTTTCAGAGTGATTAGCATTATTGAAAACCTTCAATAAGCATTTCATAGCATGTATATTTCTTCACTTTTATTCGCTAAAATGAGTATTTTTTGTGTAATGTTAAGACTGCGCCGACCGCACAGTGGCGCCCTCATCGTTTGTTTGGTTATTTCATCCAATTTATAATGAAAATGCAGAAAATAAGCACGTTAAGTTGTGCTTCACATGATTACACGTTAATATTATTAGAAACGGTAGTTTTATATTGTTTAGTTTTATCATAATCCTTAAAACGGAATATAGTGGCCACTGTTATCCGTTTTAAGGATTATAATAAAACTAAACAATATAAAACTACCGTTTCTAATAATATTAACGTGTAATCATGTGAAGCACAACTTAACGTGCTTATTTTCTGCATTTTCATTATAAATTGGATGAAATAACCAAACAAACGATGAGGGCGCCACTGTACGGTCGGTACAGTCTTAAAGATGGTCTTTAAGCAAACTAGAGGTTAGTTAAAAGCCAAAGGCAAAAAAATAAGGATTTTTCCTTTAACCTGTCCATTGATAAACGAGTTTGTCTTCGAAGTGCAGGATACTTGATTTCTATGAGTACTTCCATTTACTTGTCGGAAAAATAACTGTAATTGCTAGTAGTTCGTGGAGGTTTTATGCCGCAAAGTCAGGTTCCTTTAGTGGTTTTTCAAAGACAAGGCTATTTTTCACATTCTATGAAACTTTATCATCATTCTCCTGATACCTTATCCGAATTTATTTGTGGTCTGTGCAACATTTCTTTTTTTTCCACACTTCTCTATAAGTAGTCGGTATCTGTTATCTCGGTAGTCACCCCCTTTTTAACCATCTCATCATTCATACACTTCATCGTTTCTTCAGTCTTCCCCTACTTATAGAGCCATCGACATTCATACTCAAAACTCTCCATAAGACATTTTCTATTCGATGAAGTCTTATCGTTTTCAAAAAGATCGGAGAGCTTTCCGAAAAATAACATAAAAATAGAGGTTGTACTAAAAAGTTTTTATTAAAAAAACGGAACACAATATAAAAACAAAATGATATTCAAAAATTCCAAATACAAAAATCGATTTCCATCTGTCATTTCGTCACGCCATAACCTAAAAAATGTCAGTCTTATACAAAATACACCTTATAATATTCGTTTTAAGGTTTGAATTTATTTGTAGTGCTATAATTGTCACTGAAAAGTAGCGGGTAGAAGTTGCGGTATTTTTGCCTCACGTACCGCGGTCTCGAGTTGAGATCTGTCATTATTGTGATAACACTGTCTGTCTACGTGAGGAGAACTGTCCGTTGGCGTAGTGATGCGATCAGGTCGATAGTAGTTATCGATGATTCGGAATTACCTTTTAAAATATTGGTTGGGAATGTAGGACAAGAAAATGAGATAAAAATAACTGTACATTTTGGGATGCAAGAAGCTTTTTTTGGTTTTTGTTCAGGATGGCGTCTATTAGCAAGATGCGAATGACCTTTGAAGGAATATAACTGATACCTACTTAAAAATTTGTAGCAGTCTCTTTAATAGACACTATAGTCATTAAAAAAACGTGATAGGTTTGAATGAATTGTGTTTTATTGACATTCTCATCATTTCCCAAATGATGACTTGATGCAAAATAACAGTATTTTATATGAATTGATTGCCAACTAAGCTGCCAATAGTAAATCAACTACTCTCTACTTTACTACAAATCCACAAGGCAAGCGTCACCACAACATGACCACAAGCAAAACAGAAGACCAGTATCGCAAAAAACCAAACTCTCAAACTCAAATGTCCACCATCCATGACAACTGTCACGAATGACATGACAGCCGTTACCTCTCAAGTGCCCTCCATTTTACTTTACCCTATAAATTATAAAGCCGTGACGTTTCGACTCGATGTGCCCAACACTATATCATACATACTTACAGCTATCCGAGTTGTTTACAAACATATAATTACTTGGTAGGTCGATGCATATCTTAGGTATGTTTGTGTGCGTTTTGACAGCTGTGTGGGTGTATGCATGAAAGGTGTTGGGTGAGTGTGTGTATGTGTAAACTAGTTTTCTTGCTATATGAGTGATTGTAAGTCCCAACGACCACACAGTCGACTGATCAAATTAATTTATTTATTGTTTTGATTTCATTATGTGGGTCGTAAATTTGTTTTTGGGGAGTGTTAAGATAAATAGTTGTAATTCTTTAAGTTCCATGTGATTTATTAGGACATGACTGTTTTAGGATGCCATTGAAAATCTACTTACTTTTTGTTTAACTTATGTAAGTTGTCAAAAATGATGAACTAAGGATGTGCCACTGTACTTTTATGGGAATATGTATCGAGTTGCCTAAAGCTTATTTCTTTTTAAAATATATTAACAAGCTGTCCAAAATTTGTAGCAACCTAAGTCTCTCAAAATATCTGAATCAAGTTTTTACTATTTTTATTCGTTTATTTCTACGAGTACAGGGGCCCTACCACCACTCCTATAGCAGTATTATCTTAATCTTACTTCAGTGTGGGAAAGAGATGGAGCAATACAGGACATGCAGCTCCATCTACTGATATAAGAGGTGGTGGTAGGCCCCCCAGGTCATATAATCAGCCTATAATGCTCCACTGCTGGGACTCAGGAGTGGGCCGTAATCTACTACGCGGGCCGATTGCGGATTGATAGATGTCACCATATCCTTGAATTTTTGGTTCTAGGACATGCCGGTTTCCTCACGATGTTTTCCTTCACCGTTTTAAGAGCAGTGGTGATGAAATATTTAGTACACAAATTAAAGCGCCTGTCTGGGATCGAACCGACGACCTTTAACTGGGCATTTTTGTTTAAACTGCTACCTATTTTTGAAAATAGCTTACTGAAATTGTTTTGGATATTTTAGCTAATTCTTGGTTTAGTCGAATGATAAATCTTACAAATTTTGCTATGTATGTATTTTTTTTATTATAAGGCACTTATTTCAAATAATATATGTAAATAAATAGTAACTTAGATACGTTTTGGTCATGACCGTTACCAAATAATAAAAAAGTCCGGAAAAGTCCGTTACCGGTCGAACTCGAGTGTCCACTGAAGTGAAGACAGATCAAAACCTTCAAAAAGGCTGCTGGTGTTAACATATTTGATTTGGTGTTGTTATTTAAATAAAAAATCGGCGGGTAGTAGAAAAAATCACTACTAAAATGGATTCAATTTACAGTCACGGTGCAAGGACATGTCCACTTAACACATACCAAGGGGACAGAATATAAACTTTAAAATGTTATTAAATACTTGTATTATAATATTATAGAGTTTAACATGGTTGAAAGCTACAAATTGTTAACAAAAACTAAAATATGTGGAGTATGTAATAAGAAGCAAATAGCGAAGAAATAGTTTAACATAAGTCATATCTAAAAGGGGACAGTACTGCAAGACGTAAGATGCCACAATTCTGGATTTAATTTTGTTATTTGTTTTAAGTTTCTGTTAACAATTTAAGTAAAAAAAGAAAACTGTAGTCTTTTGGATCTATTCAATAATTACTCGATACTTCCATGTCATAAAAATGTTAGTTATTTGCAACTTGTATGTATGGGACATCTCATAAGAGGGTTGGTAGCCATTTTGACGAAAATGCCCAACTAGTAAGTTGGAGCCGTTACAACTATTCTAAAGTGATATAAGGATAGAGGAATATCTCTTTCTAGACATCCTTCTAAGTACCCTAGCAGATTGGCCCTACAGATTAAGTAATATCTAATACGAGCATCAGTCATTCTTACGTACTTACTCAAGTAAGCACGTCTTTTAAACATAAATTAAAATAAATAAAACATTTATTTTTAAAACAACAGATAATTTCAACTATTAATATTTAGTAAAACACTACTTATTATTATAATCTGTTTCGTTTTTTATCTGAAACAATACAAAATTAGTTGAATTACATGCATCGCGTGTCGTTGTTTTAAATTCATTGCAATACAAGATACAAAAATATTGTGTTATTTAAAAAAAAACACTTTTGCAACCTTTGCTAAATTATATGTGGACTGTTTTTTTTATTTAAGGTTGAAATTGGAACACCAAATAGTTTTGAAACTCTGATGCAAGCTCTCTAAGGTCGCTCCGAATATAGAAAGCAATTTAAATTAAAGCAGATGGCAGCACATTCGCACAACATTAGAACAACCAATCAGAGCAATTTAAATTGACATTAGCAACATGTTAAATCATATTGACCAATGCAGTTGCGTTTGTACAGAGGCCAGCACATCAAGCTACCCCAATCTGTCAGATTTTCCCAATTGAATGTGAACCTTATTCTTTTGTGCTAAAGTTGAAAATCTATCAAAGAAATTTGACAGATTAGGGTAGGTTGACCTGCTGGCGTCTGTACAAATGTAAGTGCTGGCATAAATGCCACAGGTGGTTTTATTTTATGGGTTTAACTAGTAATGATATGAAAACTTCTTAACTTGGTAATATAAATACCTATGTAAATTTCTCAGAGGCAGCCCGGAGTTTGGATTTGCACCAGATTGGTGGCAATAGGCTGGCTGTTATATGGGACTTAAAATAACTGGCGAAATTTGGGATGTACAGACGCCAGCACATCAAGCTACCCGAAACTATCAAGTTTTCCCAATCAATTTTGAACCTTATGCTTCAGCGATAAAGTTGAAAATCTATTAAAGATATTTTGACAGTTTGTAGTAGCTTGATGTGCTGGCTTCTGTACGATTTGAGAGGCCTAGGTGCAACAGTGGATAGCAGCTGGTGATAATGATGATTCTGCTCTGTGTGACAGGAAGAAAAATACAGATCACAGAAACAAACTGATTTGGTCAGGAATTTGTAACTCTAGCATCTTAGCATATGAAAAGATGGAACATTCTGCTCACTTCACACTGTCTCAAAACATCCTGTTTACTTCACATTGTCTCAAAACATCCTGTTCACTTCACATTGTCTCATAACATCATGTTCACTTCACATCGTCTCATCATCGCTTTCACGACATGGCAAGAGAAAGGGTAGCTTTAAACCCAAAAACGACAGTAATTTTAACAGTAGCACAAACCCAACGGTTTAATTTACTCCACGCGCCGCTGATTATGCAAAATTTTGCACTAAATATACATTATAAAACTTGACACCCGAACACAATTAGGCATTTACTAGCTGAAAGCTGATATCAATCTTACACAACGTAATGATAGCAATTATAATGCTAAAACACCACTTTTAAAAGTGTGATAATTCATTATTTTTATCTATTTAGTATTGTTTTTAGTTAATTTTTAAGTGGTTGGCTGTTAGCATGATCTATTTGATTAGCATAAGTTTAAATCAGCCTTTATTCAGTAGAGGGATTGGGCTGTATTCCACCATGCGGGCCCAGTGCGAGTTGGTAGATGTCACATGTCCTCGAATTTTTTATTCTAGGACATGCTGGTAAGACATATAATTTTAATCTGAAGAAGTTTCCTAAGAAAACATATTTTATTCCATAAATAAAAGATTTATCTCTCTATTGAAAAATCGGACCATAAACATCATAAAATTAAAGTAACTGTTAACGGTATTTCGACATTTTTTGTTTACTTAAGTTTGGTAACTTAGGCTTTAACATTCATAACTTAAAAATCTTAAAACGCTTTAATCTTAATGCATTGTTTTAATTTTAGTTATTGTTTTAGTTTTAATTTTATCCTAGCACTTAAGTTTAGTCATCGTTATCAGCTAGTGATGAGCGTTGAATCAACGAACTAGTTGAATCAACCGTTGATCAACGTTAACTGTTTATGAATCAACTAGTTGAATTCGTCGCTCGTTTAATAATCAACTAAACTAAATTAGAGAATGGAAACGTAACGAACTGAGCAAATAAAAAAACTTACGTTGAAAATAACATCATATTCATAGATTGCAAACGACGGTCACTAATACATAATTATATTGGTTGGTAGATGTAGAGACTAGAGACTCGCGGCGTTGAATAAAAACCGTTCAATGAATGAACGGTTTACGTTGCAAGTTGAAAATAGTTGCACGTTAACCCGTTGACGAATTTAACTTGTTCAACAACTAGTTGACGAACGTAAATCAACGTTGACGTTACGTTATGAATGAATGAATGAATGAATTGCACCGATCCCAGCGTGGTTAAACCAGACTCGATTAATCGAATGAACCCCAAGATTCGCACTAGCTCCTGTAGCCTCATGTTCACGGTGTTACAGCGACCATTGCATATCAAGGAATAGACCGACGGGCGCGGACGAACGTAAATCAACGTTGACGTTACGTTAATGGAAAAACCGTCAACGACCCATCACTATCATCAGCATTATCCGACTTCACCCGCCACAGATCACAGGCCTGTCTTTTCATGTAAGTACCAATCCCCACGCTCTTGTACCAGTTAAGTTTATTAATAAGACAGTAAAAATATGAATAAATATATTTTTGTATTCCTTCATTTATAAGATTATAATTGCAATTAACGTAGCTTACGTAATTTTAATTATGTTTTTGTGTTGTAAAATATTTGGGTCTGATGGTGGTCTGGGTTTGTGATTTAAGTATTTGAGTGTAACTTGATGGTAAGCTAAACTTAAATCATTCAACTCAGTCATTCGCAGTCCACTGCTGGGACATAGGCCTCTCCCAGGCTGCGCCACAACATTCTGTCCTCAGCCTTCCGCATCCAGTTTGTTCCAGCCATCTTTTTAAGGTCATCAATCCATCATCATCTGCCTAGTCTTTTCCCAACTATATTGGGATCCAGTCTAACCGGATGCAGCTGAATACCAGTGTTTTACATGGAGCGACTGCCTATCTGACCTCCACAACCCAGTTACTGGGTAATACGATACCCCTTGGTAAGACTGGTTGTCAGACTTTCGGGATTCTGACTACCCGTAACGACTGTCAAAGAACCACGAATGACAGCCGGGACTAACGGCTTAACGTGCTTTCCGAGGCACGGAGGGATCTCGATATGTAAAGATGGTCACCTATCAACAGACCGCGGCAAGCGTAGCTTAACCTGATCGATTGACCTGTGCGGCTCTTATTATTTAGCCACGGGCCCCTCAATCCCCCTCGAATCAAGGTCATCGATCCATCTCGCTGCTAAACTTACATATTCAGCCTATAATCTTCCATACATCTTTAGTATTCGTCATCTCGGTAGTCACCCCCTTCTTAACCATATCATCATTCACACAGTCCATCCAACGTTTCTTTGGTCTTCCCCTATTTATATAGACACAGTAGGTACTACTCAAAACTTTGAGACTGAACTTGAACTGATGACATTTTCCTAAATTCATCATGTCATAATTTAAGCAAGCACGTTATTCCGTTCCAGTCTTACCAAGGGGCAGGAACATCGTGTTCCAGTAGCTAGGTTGTGGAAGTCAGATAGCCAGTCGCTTCATGTAAAATTCTGCAGTGGTATTCTATAAAAATCGCACCGTGAAAACTTAGGTGAAGAGAGCTGACATTCTAGGAATTAACAATATTAACAGCTCACTTCACCTATGTTTTCACGGTGAGATTTTAACAGAATAGACCGGCTGGTATTCAGCTGTATCGGGTATGAAGTTGGGAAAAGGCTAGGCAGATGACGCTATCCCGTTCAGATTTGTCCCTAGTCATAGATTCTCGAAGCAGTGGTGACCCAGTGGTAATGGCCGCAACTTAGATACGAGTTGTAGATCGTAAATTCAAACCGAGACTGGCACTTTACTTTGTGTAAATTATTTCACCACCACTGCTCTCAAAACGGTGAAGGAAAACATCGTGAGGAAACCGGCATGTTCTAGGACCAAAAATTCGAAGACATGTGACATCTACCAACCCACACTGGGCCCGCGTGGTGGATTACAGCCCACTCCCTGTCGAAGAGAAGTGGCCTGGGTCCCAGCAGTGGGAACATTATACGCTGATTATATGTATATACAAGCTGTCAAAAATTTTTATTTGTTCATACTAACCGCAGTTTAAGCCAAATAAAATTAAACCTTATCTCAAGGCAATAAGACTCAATTTTAAATGCATAAAGTAATGCTACTGTCAACACGATTTTCTTAATAAAAAAGCAAGCTTTAAAAAATATATTTTGGTCATTGTATTATGCTTTTAACTCAATACTCTAATTGGGGTGTATGAGGTCTTGCGTTAATTATATTACACCTTGTATATAGATACTCGGTGTCTGTAAGACCTTCTTTGAAAATATTTGCTTGCACAGCGGATAGAAGAGACAGATGGTGTTAACTCAAAATATATTGCAAAATAATGTTTATTTAATATGTTTTAGTACCTACGTTAGTGGCTCGTATTGACCTCCGAATGTTCCCCGGCCGTGCGTTCCGCGGGCTGCCTCCGTAATTGATGTGCATAAACACGACGCGTATACAGGGTGCTGCTTTTGTAGTTTATGTCTTAATCAGGTTTTAATTTAGTTTGGTGATTGACAGAAGGTGGTTGAAACGATGAGGGGTAGGTGGCATATGTAGATATTGCTATAATTATGTTAAGTTACAAGGGGTAATCGGAGTATAGATAGTGCAATCCACGAAGACGCGCCCCACTCTTCTTCCTAATCGTTAGCGGTTAACGCTAGTCAATTTCGCTAGTGTTTTAGTTTTTTCGATACACACTAATTAGCCACTAATAATAATTAGTGTGTATCGACAAAACCAAAACACTAGTGGAATGTTGCTCACTTGTGCTGTAAGCATTAGAAAAAAGAGTGGGGCGCGTCTTCGTGGATTGCACTATCTGTATGTACGGAAAACAGTGTATCAGCAGTGATTCTACAGACGCCAGCACGTCAAGCTACTACAATCTGTCAAATTTCTTTAATAGATTTTCAACTTTATCGCTACAGTATAAGGTTCAAAGTTGATTGAGAAAATTTTACAGTTTCGGGTAGCTTGATTTTCTAGCGTCTGTACAGTAAGGCAGTAGCAGATTATTTATAAAAAACTAAGATTCATTTTGAGTCGCTGAGTCAAGTTAGTGAGTACCTAAAAGGGGAAGATGTGGAAGGTAGAAACTGGAATAGTAGTACCTAATGTGCTAGGCTGTATTGTAATTGGATTGTGGTAAATTGATCGAATGGTGTTTTAGGATGTGCAAATTATTAGGAAATAGCGTAGAAGTAGCTGAGGGTGGATGTGGACAGACTAACGTAGTTGCAAATAAATAAAAATAACTTAAAAACAAATCCAAAAATCATTATCAAATAAAACACACCAATAAATCAAACAAACGTCCTATAAACAAAATAAATTTAGAAAGCACACAGGCACACGTAATTAATCAATCATCAACGGCTTGCGAACATCCTATATTTGAACGCACACATCGGGCACACACAAGCACACCCACAGACTCGAGCGCAGCGGCGCGTAAATAAATTTTGTACGGACAAAACTGTTATTTTAAAATAATAATTGATGTGCATTCACATTGTCCAAAGCAATTGTCAATGGTTGTGGTTTTTTTCTTTTGTGCTGCGCTGTGTCATTATATTTTTACCTAGAGCTTAAATAAGGGGATACGAATTAATTTTTCCGCTCCGCTGTCAAGGCTTGGTCTAGTAATTATGCGGATTTCAGTGGCTTTGGTTATAATAGAATTGTTGGGTATGGTTTGTCTCTTGTTAGGCTAAGACCTTGGCTGTTCTAGTACTTTTAGAAAATACGTTATGTCTGGTAGCGGCTGCACTCAGTGGGTACAGATATAGTTTCCTTGAAGAGCGCTGGAAATCTGTCATTTCGTCCAGTATTTGTCATTAAGGTGTCAAAAAGCGCTCTGTATTTTGACAGCCGATAAAGTGTGACCGTTCACCTCTTTCTTAGGAAACCAAAGTTTAAGCATTGTGATCTATGGTCGTTCCTTTTTTGAATGAGAAGAGGCCCCTCCAGTACCCCAGGGCAAATTACTGGCTGGTTTTAGGTACTACATATACTTCTTTGATGTTGAACTGTTTGATGCTATATTATGGGTAGTCATCAACCTTGGTAAATGGTTTTATTACTACAATTTGCTGTCCCTGGTCTTTACATAAATTCTTTTAGTCATGGTCTACTGGTAATGAGTACTTCTTTTATTCTTTACGATTAATTAAAGAGCTTATCAGCTATCATCAACAAGGAGTTTTAATACATTTCTTATGACATGGAATAGTGACTGATGTATGTTAAGATTTTAATTCAATTATGCCATAGGTATAATGTGACTTCTAAATCGGATATTTTTAGAAAGCTTACACAAACATTTTAAAAGCTAAGTTGATTCCGAATTTTTTTAATTTTTTTTACTGTTCAAATTCAAATGTCAAAAAAAAATCACGCGATGACGTCACGATTTCATTAAACAAAAACTTGTCCACGTTCGAATTTCAAATAATTCTCGCGCCATTCTTTTTAGCCCAATTTTAATTTGAACGATTAAAAAGCAGATGCGAAATTCTTAAAAGTTTGACAGTAACAAATTATTGCCAGACTGAAAAAACATTGAAGTCGAATAAAATATACACTGTATTTTTACAACTATTTAACCTTTATGGTTTAATTCCAATTTATAAGGTTCCTTAACCAGTTTGATCGTGTACGGTGAACAAAAAAAAAATGCTTTTTGAAACTTGTACTAGACACGCGCACGGCACCATTTTTCTTTGAGTCCGTTCATATCTATTTTGTTGTTGTTCTACTGACATATTGCTTATATGTGGACATGACAAACATAATTAAATCTGAAACCATTCTTTATTCTAGTAACACGCGTTATAATTTCGAAAATGTCCGTCATAGATTATGCAATCTTCTGATAGAATGTTGCATAATATTATGAACAGGTACATTTTTATAAGCCTCCTTAGGCCTAGTCGCATTATAGTGTTGCCATACAAATAAATAAAAAATGCCTCGCCATTTTTTTGCCATATTTTATAATACTTTTTTTTTAAATCCAAACCATAAACAATACATACTTAGAAACTCTTCAAAACGTCCACAATGAAAAGACCGATAGAATTTTTTTTTATATCTACCTAAAAAAAAACTACGCAACAATTGGTCAAGCGGTACGTCCGTGACAACAAAACTGGGGGCTACCGTTGATGGGGTGGTCATTAAAATCCCATAAATAAAGCGAAGAGTCGCCGGTTCGACTCCCGATCGACATATGTTGCGCATCGACAGGCTGCTCTTGTAAAAATAAATACGCAACAAAGAGCTACGAAACTTTAGAACTGGCAATTGCTAGGTGCAATTATTTTTACGTTTTTTTTTTAATGCACGAAAACATATTAAAACGCGTCCCTGATTTAAAAAAAAAAATGTTACAAAAATATAACTTTTTTTCTATTATCATCATCTGCCTAGCCATTTGCAACTATGTTGGAGTCAACTTCCAGTCTAACCGAATGCAGCTGAAATACCCGTAATACTTTTTTTTATTGATTAGGTAGGTAATTATTCTTCTATCTATAGTAATATAATAAAAGCTGAAGAGGTAGTTTGTTTTAACGCGCTAATCTCGGGAATTACCAGTCTGATTCGAAATAACCTTTTTGCATTTGATAGCCTAATCCTTGAGAAAGGTAGGCTATTTAACATCACGCTACGCCCCTTAGGCGCCGAGCAATAAGAAAAAAGTCAGAAAGAACGTTTGGCGAAAACAAAGTAACAAGTACACAGCAATGATATATATATATATATATGTTACGGCTAATTGCCGAAGTGCGGCTACACCTAAATTTAGCCGGGTACAACTAGGTGCATCCTACGTCGATGGAGCTATTTCTGTGTAAAGGGCTTAAAGTAACTTAACCAAACCTAAGCTCGGGGTGCCCTTCGATCGCTCTTGCATCCTACATCGCCTATCGACTGACCGCAACCATGGAACCGATGTCACCCGAAGTATACACGAACCGCATGTGGCCGGCTGCACCTTGTTGTACCCGGCTAAAACTAGGTGTCCGCACTTCAGCCGGCTAAAACTAGGTGTATCCGCACTTCGACCATTAGCCGTGACATATATATTGAATGTTAAAACAGGTTTCCCACGTACGATGTCGATGACAAAAATCTAGTTTTTACATAAAACTGTCATGTCCCATTACCAAAAAAGCGAAGTAAATAAAACCAAACAATAAAAAAACCCTCATCAACTGAATTATATAATTAATATTATCAATGAACGTTTGGTGTTATAACATATTATTCGTATTTCAAAAGGACTATTCATAAAAACGTTATATTTGCTAATTATAATCCTAATTAATTGTATATATTTAAAAAGTCGTTATTTTTCTAAAATACTGCTTCAGACATTTCTGTTTGATAAAAATGCTTATCTTATATAATCTTAGTTTTTATTGTTAATTACCTAGGCTTTATTTTATGCGTAATTTAACTTACGATGGCATTAAGTTTGTTTTAAACGAAATAAAGATTTAACATGAATAAAATATCATTATAGTTGAAACGCAATTTTATTTCAAACTTATTCTTTTTCAAATTATGTTTCGAGGTACCTATCAGATTTAAGGTCCAGAAATTTTTTAAACGAACCTTAATATTATTGGTCCTTACATCAAAATTCAGCTGACTTATTCAATTTCTTATGAGAGATATTTCATGGACTGGGCTAACAAATAAATCATAATTATTGCTATTTTTTTCTGTATTAATAATAACTAAACTTCTTAATAATTGATTAAAATATTATCGACTCAAGGCAAATTAACTCTTACATATACATATTTTCTATGTAAATATATTATTACTGAAAAATATAAACACAGTCAGGAGCTCGCTCAACCCTAGCAAAGAAAAATAAAGCGGTGTCAAAGAGAAAAAAGAACCGCCAATTTCATCAGCGCTATTTTAATCAAGAAGACATTCGAAATTCGAATCTATTTACATTTAAACTCATAAAAAAGTGCCAGTCTCTTGTACACACGGCGACAAAAATTATACATAACCAAAATAAGCTAACTTCTGATTGTAAGAAGAACCTATACAATGCGAGGCCAACTAAAACTGGAAATGTATAGTACAGTTTCGTTCTAGTTTATCAAATGACAAGGTGTGAATAAATGGTCTCATTGTAACATAGCTGAATCTACATAATTATTGCTCTATGAATTGTTCATGGTTCAATAAAAAATTAAACTGGATGTATTATGCCACGGCTTTCGCTTGGCGGCAGTTGGCACATATTTTTGTTTAAAAAATCTATATTGACATTCGTTGAATGTAAAAATGTTGTGTGACGATTTCTTTTTGAATACTGAGGAGTATTGGTGCATGGTTTGAAATGGCGGTTGTTTTTTTTTTTCTGCTTTTAAAGATATGTTGGGAATGTATAGTAATAACATAATTTATATTTTCATAATTTTTAATTATTATAGAACAGAAAAAGTAACTGTTCAATAAAGATTTTAGCTCTTCTTTTTTCTCCTCCACATTTATTATGCGCACGGCCAAAGTGTAGAAGGCAACACAGTCGCTGGCAGAGGCCAGCGGCTGTGTTCCCTTCCACATTTAACATTTCTGTCTTCAAAGCAAGAGTGAACAGGCATCTGCGGGGCACACTCGTTCCATCTCATACACATCGCTTTCCATCAAGCGTGATCGAGGTCAAGAACAGGCCCAAAGCAATAAAAAATAAACTATCAAAATGAGTTTATCTTCACTTAAAAATCGATAACATATTTTTACTAGACGTCAATCATTTTCAAACTCCCTTTTTAAATAAATCTTTTTAACACCAAACTCGAGCGACATAAATAACAAAAATATTTTCAGGGCCAAACGAAAAAAAAAAACTTAGATAAAAATCTCAAAATGGGCATCACAACGTCATGTCTAACATCTTCCGAGCTCGCCCGGACATATTAATTGTGTATGTTATTAGTTCGCAAGGTGTGAACCGACTTACAACTCGAATGGCAGAATACAACACTTGTCCTCCGCCGTATTTTTGTAAAAAAAAAAACGGCTAAATACGAGTCTTATGCTCACACGAAAGGTTCCGTACCACCCCGTACAGTATTTAACAATATTTTCAAAAGTTTTTTGTATAGTTAATTTTAAGCTTAATTTTATTATTATTTATTGTTTTTGGCCATAGATGAGTAGTACACACTCTGTGAAAATTTCAAGTGTCTACCTATTTAAGGCTTAAATATAAAGCCCTGTGACAGATCGACGAACGGACGGCGGAGCCTAAGTAAAAGGGTTCCGTTGGCACCGTTTATATACGGAACCCTAAAAAAGAAACAAAAGTTTAATTTGAAAACGCAAAAAGTCTCGTTCCTTTATCGGCGGATTCCCTTTTTCGCTCCAACATGCGTATGCGCCCATAAAAATTTCTTGGTGCAATACTTGAGTAAAATCTACATATTCGGTTGTTTATTTGGTTTTTGTGTTTGTCACGGTCTAGTAAGATATTTATAAGGCTTTTTGTTCAGAATAACGTAAGCTTTTTTAACATAACCACGCTTGCATACCTGAAGGGTTATACAGAGGTATACCTACAGTACATAAATATTTCGCCAGTTATATTTAAGTCCCAATTAATAGGCGGAAGCCATCTACCGGGCACAAATCCAACTCCTGACTGATACTGGAAAATTCCAGATCGAAAAACTCAATATCACTTTGCCCGGTCCGCTAATCGAACGCAGAACCCCATGATGTAATTTAACCCTTTAACCGCTTACGTCGGATTAATCCGATAAATATTTTCGTGTCCGTTTCGCCAGTCGTATATTTACGACCAAATACCACAGCTCGTTTACTCTGTTTTTTTATTAATTACGCTGTACTCTATCAGGTTATTCGAAAAAAAAATTCGTATCACTGTGCCGGGCGCTGGGGGCACGACAACTGTTATGAAGCCGGGCGGTTAAAAGGTTAATTATGTAAAATTATCTTGCTATGGAAGAGCGAACTAATACAGGCATTTTTGCTTAAAAGGAGGCTCCAATCACTAACTTGTAATCTATAGGCCGACCGCTTAACTGAGACGTTGCCTGAGGTAGCAGCGCGGTGCGGGGGGGGTGTGGTGACGTGATGTGAGAGCTCAGTAATTCATCAACTTGTGACAATCATCACCCCTCCCGCACCGCGCAGCTGCCTCAGACAACGTCTCAGTTAATCGGTCGGCCTATAGTCTGGGGCTTTAAATAGGTGAAAAAAAAATGATTGCATCTGACAGACAGTTAAAAAACACCTGTTCATTGATAACATCATTAGCTCAGTCCTAAGGTCCGCGATAACAAGTAGGTGAGTTAAGAAATGAAATGCCACGTCCTTGCGACGGACACGTCCATTCATCTTGAGGCCTTAACCAGAACTGACCTGACCTATAAAATGACGGTCGATGACGCAGATCGGAGATCAGTGGTGGCTAGTGGCCTAGTGGTATCGGCGAGCTTACGATTTATAGGTCGTACGGTTCGAACCCTGACAGACGCTTTGCTATGTGCATTTGTTTATTTCTGATTGGGTCCGCTCTTGACCTCGGTCTCGCCTGATGGAAAGCGATGGATGAGTTCTATGATGGAACGAGCGTGCCCTGACGATGCCTTTCATTCTTGCTTTAAAGGTGATTAAATGTGGAAGGGAACCTGTAGCGGTATCTACAACGACGCCACATGCGAACAACGCGTCATACTGACGTAACAAAATCCTGCATCTCGCAAGCAGAGTTTACCGCGCAACTAGCATAGATACAACGGCCCGACATGAATCATTGGGCAGTTGCCCGCCAGACATAACGGCCGTCTGGTCGGAGGATCCTCCCTTTTCTATAGAGTATGAGTGAACTTTACACCCTGTTCCTCATACTTCTATAAACCCTGTATTATTTCATCACTCACTACTGCTCTCAAAACGTTGAAGGAAAAAATTGCGAAGAAACGATGTCTTAGAACCAAAAATTCGAAGAGATATGATGTCTACCAACCCGCACTGGGCGCGCGTGGTGGATTACGGCCCACTCCCTCTCACAGAGGAGGCCTGTGTCCCAGCAGTGGGAACATTATAGGCTGATTATGCTATGCCAATTAAGTTAGGACCAAAATCTAGAATAACTAGTTCTTACGCACTACGTAGTTACGAGTTACCGCCATTAATATCAAGTTTACTGTATGAAACTACTTTATAGACTTCTTAAATACAAAGTTTAAATTTTGTTTATGTTTATCGGGCTTAATTACCATACTTTAGACTCTTTAGGCTATTGACTACAGCTCACAGGTACCTATTATTAAAATTACCACCATGGTGAAACAGTGCGATATACCTAGCCTTTCCCAACTATGTTGGGGTCGGCTTCCAGTCTAACCGGATGCAGCTGAATACCAGTGTTTTACATAGAGCGCCGGCCTATTCGATCTCCACAACCCAGTTACTGGGTCGCCGTTTGGTAAGACTGGCTGTCAGACTTTCGGGCTTCTGACTACCCGTTACGACTTACGTGTGACGTGTGACTGTGTGTGTGTGTGTGATCTAACGACAGCCGGGAAAAAAGGCTTAACGAGCTTTCCGAGCCACGGAGGGGTCTCGATATGTACTGGATGGTCACCCATCAACGAACCGACAACGGCAAACGTAGCTTAAACTTCGGTAGACCCGGGCGGCTGTTATTATTTAGCCACGAGCCCTTTGTCCACCATGGTGACGAATTGGTCCTTAATTGCCCTTATAGAGGTGTGAGGAACAGGATGTAAAGATCACTCAACCTCCATAGAAAGAGGAGGATCCTCCGACCAGACGGGTGTTGTGTCTGGCGGGCAACTGCCCGATGATTCTTGTCGGGCCATTGTATATATGCTAGTTGCGCGGTAAACTCTGCGAGATGCAGGATTTACGTGACGTCAGTATGACGCGTTGTTCGTATGTAGAGTTGTAGATACCGCTACACCCTCATGGCGGAAAAGGAAAAATTGGTCCTAAGGGAATTTCGTCTCTAAACTAGGATAACGATATGGTGATCAGATTGGTTATAAGCATTTTTTACGAGAATTCTTCTTATCTTATCTCTCTCTTGAAGAAATCTGAGCATGGGATTCTATCTTCAAAAACCAAATCGAGAAAAGTCGGGGTAACTGCCCGGATTTATGCCTGATAAGTGGCTAATGCGGCGTATTGGCAAGCGTAGTGGGGGAGGTCCCAGCTAGATGGACCGATGACCTTAAAAAAGTGGCTGGGACAGACTGGATGCGGAAAGCAAAGGACAGGCTGTTTTGGTCTGCAGTAGACTGCGATAGATAGAGTTGATTGAAGTGGCAAATATCTCGCCTCCTACTGACCCCCATCGGAGTATACAAGAGTGATGTTAAGTCACGTTATATCCGAAAAGAAAGACCAGCCTTTTCATTTCATCAAGCCACAGCGCATTTAATTGTTCCTTAGCATTTTCCCAGCGTGACGTTTCCAAGATGGCGTCGTCACGGGCGACAGCTACAATAATGGACGCTATCTCGAGATCGACCTTACGAACATCCGTAGTTTGAAATTGTTTTATTATTTTTTAATAGCTTGCTTCGGCGGTGATGTATTTAAGTCATGTGTGTTGATTTCCCATCTTTATAAACATCGTTGAGGTTTATTTTGATTTTGTTGCGGATTCTCAAGTGCAAATACTGCTTACAGTCCGGCCGAAGAGAGAATACGTTCTTGACACCTGTCATGTCAGTTTCATACAAACGAATACGTGTTTTGCGAATTTGGTCTTTATTAGCGGCTTGAACGACGCGACGACGGTCGGACCGTTAGACTGATCTTGACACTTTAAAATAAGAACCTTTGATTTTGAGACGCCATTCTACATACGGTCAAAACTGATTAAACCACCAGGGAATGTCTTTCTGTCACTAGTCAAGGTTTATTGCAGTTCTTAGTTTACCATCTACAAATGCAGATATAGATCAGGGATCTGCGCGATTGTCAACTGAACTTTGCAAACACGAAAGAGATCGATATCCTGGTACTAAGAGTGCTATGGTCAGAGGGGCAACTCTCGTAAATTTAAGAACGTTCACAGTCTGATCTCCGTCTTAATCTGTCAAAAAATACTTCTAATTTCCCTACAATTTGACAAGTTTTTGACATTTGCTTGACGCCGAGATGAGACTGCGACTAGATTTTGAACGTTTTAAATTACGAGAATTGGCCTTCTGATCTTCGCCATTCTCATCAGTGCCCATGACAATAGAACTGTAGGATGGAATTTTACAAATAAAACTGAACACGATCAACACACCTAAACCGCGATCAAGAGCTGTCAGTGTCATCGTTGTTGTGGAATGTTGACATTAATATCTCTTGAACACAGTTTAGAGATGTGCCCATACTGCTAATCGCGTTCAGATTCATTTGTGAAATTGATTCTTAGTAGTAGTGAGGTTGCGATATAAATTAATTGACAGATGCTAAGTGGGTGTCATTCGGTTTCCAAACTGGCTAGATTCTTGTCAGTTTATCAGGTAGTATTTTATAAAGTCTAGGAAAATAAAATGTTGTAAAGTACCTAGAATCTGCTTATGTCTACATATTTTTTTTAAGTTAAGTATGACAAGTATGTAACATCACGTAACAATGAAAATGCTAATCATTGCTAGTGCAAAAAATCATACATACTGTTCTGTGAACGTGCAAATATCTGCATGCAATAAAAACACCTTACGTGTTTCCTTCACAAAGTCCAGCAATTGCAATAGTTTACCTGGAACAAGAGATAGAAAAATATATTATACACATTATAGTTAAAGTAAAAATTTTGGCGCCGAAACAAACGCTAGCCGCCATAAATTCTAGTCCAATAAAAAAGCAATTTAAAATACATTCAAATTTGAAAAGAGAACAGGCTGACCCGAACTAGTGAGGTCCGCACGTTAGTTAAAAATCGACTATTTTTGTTTTAGTTAAGGGGAAATGTGGGTTCAAGTTATTTTGGTCGGTTCCCGTGGTTACGCACGCAACCATGACGTCATCCTCCGGTAACCACGCTAGCTGCACAACGTTATAACTTCACTATCGTGAGATTATCGGTGGTACTGTTAGTTCGCTTTTGCACATAAAATGTTTTTTTTTTATTGACAGTTTTAAAAGTGATAAGTTGATAACTGATGGTAAAGATAGTGTTTTTAATTATGGAAACTGGTGTTTGAATGTTCTGGAATGTGAGATGATAATTAGGTTTTCAGTAAACACAGTTCCTTCTCACTAAGAAAATCAGCTAGTCATCTTACCAAAATAAAATAAGTTATTTTTATAATTTCAATCGCAAATCTTCATTCATAGTGATATTAGAATTAAATAGTATTACCCATCTACTTATACATCTACTGGGTTGTGGAGGTCAGATAGGCAGTCGCCCCATGTAAAATACAGGTATTCAGCTGCATCCGGTTAGACTGAAAGCCGACCCCAACATAGTTGGGAAAAGACTAGGCAGATGATGACCCATCTACTTACAATATAAGTAGGATATTTTTTTGCCACATTTTTTGTACAACAACATATGAACATGAATTTTTTACTACAAAAAAGATAAAAATACATACTACAGTTAACTAAGACCAGTGCAGCACGCGAACATTCAAAAACTAACGTCTTGACGTTTCCGGTTACTAAAAACTCCTACTGACAAATTGCCAACTTAATTTTGACACTTCAAAACTCACCGCACATCCCTATTTTTAAGACCATAGAGTTTAAAATCGACTACAAATGTCAAACATTCAATGACAGTTATAATGTTGCGAGTTATACAATTTCGTCATAAAGACGTCTTTTGATTTGGGTTCTGTTATTTTACCGGCAAAAAGTATAAAATAAAAATGTTTCTTTTGTCTGTTCGTAACAGTTGGCTTGAGGTTGCGTTGTTCTCAGGAATATTGCTATAATGAGGAAAATTGGGATATATCGTATCGTAATAATTATGATACTCGAAGTTTCTTTGTGGTCTAAAATCAGAAATTAAGTTTTCCAGAAAAGAACCGGAGTTACCGACATAGCTTGCAGAGTAAGCAAGCTGCAGTGGCAGTGGGCTGGCCATGTTTGTCGAAGGACCGATAGCCGGTGGAGCAGACGAGTCCTGGAGTGGAGACCTGAGTGTAGACGTATCGGCAAGAGTAGACCACCAGCAAAATAGACCGACGATCTTAAAAAGATCGTTGGGGCTGACTGGATGCGGAAGGCGGAAGTCAGGAAGCCTTTCTAAAGTCTTATTACTATAGTCGAACTTACAATACTGTACTCATTTGAAAGGTACCCTCTGGTAAGAAGAGAAGTAACAAACTACAATCGTTTTCAGAAGAGTGGTGGTTCTCGTATACAGCATCCCGTTATCTATAAAAGTGCGAAGGAATGAAAATGAGAAGTAACGTACACTGTCAGTAACTTTTTTAAACATAAAGCTTTGTCAATATAACGTTACAACAAACCTGGGTAATCACAATCTTCAGAGCATACAATATAAATCAACAACACATTTCTTAATTAAACCAAAGACAAGATGATTTAACACAAAAAATCAACGATTAGTAACACCAATTACTTGGCAACACTAGACAGAACGCGAAACAGTACTTTCGTCTATAGAAAAAAAAAAACAAAAGACTGACCCCACGATATTCAAATTTGGAATTATAAATGGTTTCGCCTGAGTTCGTCCGGTTATTAGGGTTCTTAGGTGATGAAAACCTCGTTAGAAGAGAATTTTGCCAAATATTATTTATTTATTTGACGTCATTGGTCTAGTGGTCTCAAGCGCTACTGCTAAGCATGAGGTCCTGTTCGATTCTCAGGTCGGGCAAAGTGTTATAGGGTTTCTCTATCTGGAACTTTTCAGTAGCAACCCGGAGTCCGGATTTGTGCGCGCTTGATGGCTATAGATTCGCCCCTGACATGTGGATGTACAGACGCCAGCACATAAAGCTACCCGAAAATGTCAAATTTTCCCAATCAACCTTGAACCTAATACTATATCGATAAAATTGAAAATCTATTAAAGAAATTTGACAGATTGTAGTAGCTTGATGTGCTGGCGTCTGTACTTTAATACAGACCTTACCCTTCAGAGAAACAAGTCGGGATTCTTTTATATCTTTATTTAATTCTTTAGCTGTTTATGACATAATCTTTGCTGAGGAAAGGTAGGTAATTGATGTTTAGGGCCAAAATGCGTCGTATTAAGAGCCAACACTTTTTTAAGCAATTAATTACAACGACAATATTTTATGCGGAAAAGCGGAGAGAGTTTGATAATGAGTGATTTGACATTGACAAATGACATCAGTGTAGAATGTTGCCAGTAAAACTATTATTTTTTAATCGACAATAATAATAAAAAGTTTTATTTACGATACCTAACGATTTATTTTCCCAACCCTACAGAACCCGCTACACAAAGCTAACTGTCATTCATTCCTTCCATTCGTTCCTCAATTTTTTCAAATAGACGAATGATTGATAGATGATGATGTCTTTTTTGTTAGTTACGTCATTAGTTCTTAATTAGTTGTGAACTTGTTCATTTGTTGGCCATGTTTGTACATGGATGTAGGAAAGATGGAGCTGACTACAAGTTTTTTTTTGCTTTCTCTTTTAATTTTTGTGTTTTGATTACTTAAGTCTGTTTATCGCATTAAAAAAAGGCATGTGTTGATTAATAGTTACAAGATTTAAGAGATTGGGAGGCAAACATTTTAAAGTCGTTATTAAAGACATAGTATTGTGCTCTGCTTTATAAAATACACGTCTTAGAAAGTAGCCCTTAAGTTATGATTATACTCAGCCTATTATGTTCCCTCTGCTGGGACACAGGCCTCCTCTCGGTGGGCCATAATCCACCACGCGGACCTAGTGCGGGTTGGTAGATATCACAAATATCTTCGAATTTTTGGTTTTAGGACATGCCTGTTTCCTCACGATGTTTTCCTTTACCGTTTTGAGAGCAGTGGTGATGAAATTATTTACAAAAAGTATGGCGCCTATCAGGGTTCAAATCTAAGGTAAGATTATATTTATTATAAAACTCCTAGATTAAAAGATATCCTAGTCAGCAAGATTGCTAGTCAGGCTGAATGCCCAGGATACACCAGCAGCCGTTATATACAAGCATCACTCATATAGCCACATACGCTTTTGTAATCCACCTCGCGACTTATAAGAGACATTCACAATTTTATTTTATTAATGAAGTTATTACAATATCCTCGCTGAAGGTTCAAGTGTATTCGATAAGGTTCGATAAAAAAGTTCACAGATTGCATCAGCGGTCAGCGGCGACCTTTTCTCTCAATCCAGTTATACCGACTACTTAACTGGCAAGATAAACAGTAAGCACATTAATTTTATTAATTTATTCTATTCATCACAAGAATATGTGCAGATATAATAATTAATCAAGCGCCAATAGCTCAAAGTGATGACGTCGATGGAGAGTGAGAGGTTATGATTACAAATCTCATACTTCAATAGTGTACTTTTCACAATAATATTTAGCTTAGTAAGTGAGGTTAGCAGGAATACTGGTAGGTTGCACTATCAGTAACAATGGCTTTCATATTCACAGTTCAACAACATTCATTGCGTTATTAACGTTGTTGAGCAGACAAGTTTTTCGAACATATAAGCAACTAGCTGCGCCCCGCGGTTTCACCCGCGTAAGTTTCGATCCCGTGGGAATATCGGGATAAAAAGTATCCTATGTGTTAATCCTGGTTATAAACTATATGTGTGCCAAACATCATCTAAATCCGTTCAGTAGTTTTTGCGTGAAAGAGTAACAAACATCCATCCATCCTCACAAACTTTCGCATTTATAATATTAGTAGGAAGTAGGAAGTAGGATATTAGTAGGAAGTAGGATGGATTACCAATATCCTTCAAAATGATTCAGATAAGGATTGATAGTGTGTTACGCAATTAAGGTCCCGGTAGGTTATATGCAACCTAAGTACTTGCCAATAATCTTATAAAATAAGTTTCTATTATGGCATAAATGCCAAAAAAAACCTAATAATGGCGCTTGCAATAGAGTCAAAATATCGCGAGCTCAACTTACCTAACAAAAAATCATGCAAGATATTCACAACACAAATGACAATAGGTAGATGTCGAAGCCTTGTATGGGTACCTAAATCTTATTGTACTTAACACGAAAAACCAATCAACAGAATTTAAAGGGTTTTTATTTAATCAGACTACAATTCGGCCCTTACAAGGTAATGACCGTCACCTTTTTAACTTTATTATTGCAACCGCACTTCCCCGTTTGTTTCCTTACTCCTTTCCTCGAAATACCTCAAGATTAAGTTAACATTAACTTTTACTTTCGATATTATAAGAAAGAGTGAGTGGTCTTGTGCGAATTTCGTAATGGTTTCCTTTATATAAAGTACTAGGAAACAATCCTTGATACGCACGGATTTTTCGACTTAAAACATGGAGATTTATTTTATGTAAAGGCTGATTTTTCAATCGACAGATCATTTTCAATCGTGGAATAAAATTTGCATCTGAAGAACTGTCAAAAATTCAAAATTATTCCTCTGATAAACTTATCTGGCGTTGTAAAAATTAGCCCTAAGTTTAATATTAATTTAGTATACACTTAAACCTTTCGGAATAAATTCTCGAAATTATTGTGAAAACCACATCAAATTCTGTTGTGTAGAAAAACCTCGCGGTCACACAGGCTGGCGCGAAAACCGACTAATTTATGCTATGTATAGATAACCAGACTGTAGCGATAGTATTCAAACTCACTCATAACGCATTTATTTTAATTAAACCATTTACAGGCACTTTTAAATTGCAACGTAATCGAGCACGGACACTTGTAAAACTAAATATTAATTACTATGATATTGACAAATGATTGAGGGTAACTATATGCAGCAATGCTGCTATCTGGCAGAAGTAGGTATTGCATGTATATGGTATAGGTACCTACCTGATTTCTAGGATGAAACGTTTCCTAAGGAGCTAATTTTCTGTTAGCCTTCCTTTTTGAGAAGATAATGATATCATCAGTCAGGTGATCGTAGTATGATGTCATTGACTTTAAGATGAATGATACTTGTTAATTCTTCTAGTTTTATTTGTAAGTAGGTGACTAACATAATTGAAACAGAAATTATGATTGGTTTTCATGTATTTTTCAAACCTTACCGGTCTAAAGCCAAAAAGTCTGACAACCAGTCTTACCAAGGGGTGTCGTGTTTTCAATAACTGTGTTGTGGAGGTCAGATAGGCGATCCCTCCGAGTAAAATACAGCTGCATCTGTTTAGACTAGAAGCCGACCCCAACATAGTTCGGAAAAAGCTAGGCAGATAGATTTGTTTACATATATTTTTCATTAAAAGTTTAGGCAAACATATAAAGCAAGGAAATCAACTACTAAGCCATATTTCGCAAGCATTATTAAGCGAGCCATATTTTCCCACAGTATCCAAACACTAATTACCAACCTATTTAATCTTAAGCACGCACATCAACTCATCAATGCCACATCCAGTTTTTAAAACATTATTTATGTACATCAATGTACACATTCGAGCAGGTGGCTAGTAAGAATTATGATTTATGGCAACACCAAAACAAATCGACCTCGTAATTGGATCGATACTTATAATCGAGTATTGCACAACACTAGCCCACTAATTGTAACTTTTATTACTACGAAAATTGATTAAGACATTTATAAAATAGTTCCCCTTTGACGGCTTATGTTAATTAACTTTAATGTAAAAATCGGCTTGTTTTAAGAAATATAATGTTGCCAGCTGCTGTACGAAGAGTTTAATGTGGGAAACGGTAGAATGTAATTAGGTAAGACCTTAAAACACCGCGGAAGGAAAACATCTAAATCCTCTGTCGCTCTTATAAAATTGAAAAGTTAATCCTATCCTACTAATAATCCTACTAATATTACGAGTATAAATGCGAAAGTTTGTGAGGATGGATGGATGGATGTTTGTTACTCTTTCACGCAAAAACTACTGAACGGATTTTGATGAAACTTTACAGTAATATAGTTTATACATCAGTATAACACATAGGGTACTTTTTATCCCGATATTCCCACGGCATCAAAACTTACGCGGGTGAAACCGCGGGGCGCAGCTAGTATAATATTATAAATGCGAAAGTTTGTGAGGATGGATGGATGTTTGTTACTCTTTCACGCAAAAACTACTGAACGGATTTTGATGAAACTTTACAATAATATAGTTTATACATCAGAATAACACATAGGATACTTTTTATCCCGATATTCCCACGGGATCGACACTTATGCGGGTGAAAGCGCGGGGCGCTGCTAGTATTTTATTATCAACGAAAAACATTTTTTTTTGCGATGACATTTTTAAAAGAAGATGGCGGGACAAGCTGGAGAAAACAAATGACCAGTGGGTCCACGTTAGCCCTGAATCGAAAGACTTGCGGAGTAATTGCGTACCTAACACACTATCAGTAGCAATGGGATTCATTTTGACAGTTCAACAACATTCATTGCATTATTTACGTTGTTGAGCAGACACATTTTTCGAACATATGAAGCAACGGATTAGAAATATCCTACAAAATGATTCAGATTGAGATTGATTGTGTGTTACGCAATTAGTTTGCTGGCCATCATGGGAGGGTCTTTTCCCAGCAGTGGGATTGGCAGACTAACAGTCATTGTAAGAATTTTAAGAATAAAGAAAAAAACCCTTTACAAAAAAAAAAACAACCGACTTCAGAAAAAAAAACACTACAAAGCGAAAAATAACTTTAATTTCGGAAGTCGGTGTAGTTTGTTCCGCATTTTCATTTGTTGACGGTTCTCATTCTCGGACATCCGATCCAATTCCGAATTAATGATCCGACTTCATTCCGAATTGGAAATGTTCTAAATTCGGACGGATAAAGTTCGGATCTAGTGCGCAACCCCTCATACAAATAGGACTATGGTCACTCCGGACCGACATTTCTCGGATTTGGATCGGATGTAGTGCAGAACCGCTCTGCGTTATTCGGTTTTATCATTAATAACTTATCAGTAGAAGCCAAGAGCTACTTTAGACCTCCTCCTTATACAAGAACTCGTAACATGTGTCTGTGTCTTTCTGATTTTGTTTCGGCCTTTCTTCTCAGAGTAGACGGAAAGGAAACGCCGACGTTATCTAGTTTTAAAATATGATTGACGTTTAAAAGTGTTTGTACAAACCTACTTACAGATACAAAATCATTTGTCATTTCTTACTGGCTAAATATGTAAAACAGACGTGTTGGTTTTAATTCTCTTTGCAATTCAAAATTAGTTGGAATTACAAAATTACGCCAACACAACTCGACCATCAACTCCGATACCAAAGGTACTAAGTTAACTTTTTAATTTCCTTTTTTCCATACCTTTGCCTCGTGAACAATTATAAGGTCATACGTACTGGCATTTAAGAAACTGACATTTATTTTATAGGCCCAATAAAAATAATAAAAGTCCTATAGATAATCGTTTCATATTTGTTATGATTTTTTTTACTTTATGTTAAGTTAACACGAAACATGAAAGTAGTGTGGGGCTTAAATTTAACTGTCATTTCTTTCCAATTAAAGATGGGACAGATATATTGACCATGTTAAAGCGATCTCAAGAAAGAGCAACATCGACTTGGTCTTTTGACATAGGTATATATGTCAAAAACTTGTCAAAAATGTAGGGAAAATAGAGGTATTTTTGACAGATTGAACTGTGAGCGTTCTTAAAGTAATGAGAATTTATTATCTGATGTATTTTAACCAATAGAAGTGACAAGCAATCAAGCATACTATCTGATTAGATAGTTTTGCTTTCTTAAGCAAGTCTATCTGACTGGAAGCAGGAATCAACTGAAAAGTTGGTTTCTACATTTTTTTAAAGAGTATTTCTGTAGGTTTGGTAAACCTACCAACGAATCCAGCGGGGTAATTGCGCAAAACACATAAAATGACAAATTAATCGCAATTTAATTTTACCAGTACAGCCACGTTCATTGCGTTATTTACGTTGTTGGTAGATAAATTTCTCAAACCTTTGAAATTGAAAGCGTGTTACGCAATTAGGGTACTATATCGTCATCAAATCCTGTCAATTCCTTAGACATTGTACGTACGACTCTATCTTCCCCACAAACACACGCAACAACATAGGTACCTACCTACCAACAAAAATATAGTACAAAGCAACGACTAGTAGATAACCTACGTCTTGAGCAAGCATCCGGTAAGCCAATAGAGCTAATATACCAACCATCTTTGTATGACCCCTGGCCTCCTCGATCCATCCTCCGTTCACAGCTTCATGAAGAAGGGGGGAGGTCAAGCCGAACTGGCTGATTTTAACAGGCGAACGTCACTTGAGCGAATTATACGATAATCGGGACTTCCTACTTACGGTCAACGGACAGTCACCGTGATTTGTTCCAGTTTCGAATTTGAACTTTTGATTTTTGGAACGTGTGTTTGGGTTTTTGAGCGAAGAGTGGTTGGCAAGGTTGGTAGAAATGTCAGATTTGACAGTTTTAGTGATGTGATAGTTTTTGTTTTGTTGATCGATGAATTTATAAGTGTTGCCAAGTTTTTAAGCGAGGAGCAACAATATGTGAACTCTGACTTGACGTGTTCCGGAACCAATATTAGAAAACAAAATTTAGTTCTAGGGAGAATTATTATGATGCAATAAATCAATATTTTATTTAAAGACAGTCGATAATTTATTAAAAACAACACAAAAAATCAATATCCAATCAAATCCATCAAAAAATTCTTTTCTGTGTCGCCAAATGAAATACCCATAACTCTTTATGCAAGTATTCAACAAAAAAGTTGTAGTAAAGCTCTACAGAGTCAGGCCTCACGCAGACTTGATTAAAAAGCAATAATGTCATTACAGGCTGTATAAAAAACCCATTACAGCAATAAGTATGAACTATGCCTAAGTATACTTGCTTCTATTTATAGAAAAGTGAATCTTCAACCTATTTGAGACGTATAACTGGCTGGTTAGAAAAATTGTCGTGTGATTTTTTTTTATAAGTTCAAAAAATTTATTTTTAACTTTATGCCCTTTGTTTTTTTTTTTGAGATCTTGGTTCACGTCGAGAGCGAGACTCCTTCATGCCTCGGAAAGCACGTTGAGCCGTTGGTGCCAGTAGTAAGTTGAAGATTTTTGGCAGTCGTTACGGGTATTCAGAATCCCGAAAGTCTGACAACCCGTCTTAGTAGTCCAGTAACTGTGTTATGGAGGTCAGAGGCAGTTCTTCCGTGAAAAATACTGGTATTCAACTGCATCCGGGTAACTGGGTACTGTATGCAGAGCCAAAAAAAGGAAAAAAAGAAAATAAAAGGGCTAGGGTAGATTAATTGATCTACGTACTCTATATTGTTTTTAGGGTACCTAGGTGATCTCTAGTACCTAGGTTTAACATTAAATAGATTGGAAGAAAACAATATTGGCTATGTGAAAACTTATCAAATTGTTAAAGCAACAATATTAATGAAATAAAAAAAATATTAATGAAATAAAAAATATAGGAACCTATACCGTATTCAGTTTGGCTTGAGACAAAGCTTAAACAACATTTGACTACCTACTCTAAAAGATGTTCTGTAAAATATAACAAAACATTAATTTCTTACAAAAAAAAAAAAAAAAATGTGTAATCTTCTTATGTAACAAACAGAAGTTGTGTGTATGTGTGTTTCGAATATTTCATTACCTAGTTTCGTATTTCACCTCAAAAAGATACAGTATGATTGTTTTTATTTTGTCTCAAGCCAAGTTAAATAAGATGTAAGCAGCTATGAATGACTTCTTGGGGTTAGAATTTTAGTTCCTTTTTTTAATTTAAGATGATGAAGCTATGGAGACCTTTTTAGTTTTTAATTTCCAACACGTAGGCAAAACTATAACATACAGTCATTTCTGTAACACCCACAGGAAGTGGCCGCTTGGCATTTCCCAGGCCTAATGACAGTTAAAAAAAAAAGAATACTTATTTAAAAATAACGAACGCATTCTACAAAATAGGGTGAAGGACACATTAGACGTCACAGGTAATTATAAAATTTAAATTGCGATACATAAACTAGACCTTTGCCATCAATTGCTTATAAGACATAGTATATATCTTTATTACATAATATAATAACTGCCTTATTAGCCATCATAGAAAAACTACCAACATGGTATAAAAACCATTTTAGAATGACCTTCCATGGCCCGCGCTTCGCAAACAAAATACAGTTTTCCGAAGGAAATGTGAGGGGTCAGTTTAAATCGGACATTTTGCACGCGTCTTTTGCTTATATTATTATTGTACATTGTGCATGTCTCCATTGATGGACGATTTATGACTTTATTTCTTTTTTCGCAAAAAATGACGTTTTTCGACGAAGTGAGAATTTATGAGCGGTTTCGCGCCTTCTGTTGTGGTGACAGCATTTCTCTTTATGTTTTTGTGACGAGCAGCGGCTTTGACGTTTTCTTGCTGCGATTTTTTGGAATGTTACACACATAAAACATCATGCTTTTTATCAATAGGAATCGGTGATCTGTTTGCAAAAATGGTGCTTTTAATTTATTTAACTATACAAATTAAAAATGAAGATTGACCTCTTGTCAAATTCTGACGTTTAGCTGTCAAAGTAACTTCAGCTGAGTCACGCTAGATATACAAATAATATTTTTAATAACATTTTGCAGCCAAGTAGAGCTATAACAGTCTCGATTATTATTTGCATCGCTAAGTATTTTAATGTAAAGTGACTGCGTGTGTACTAGGAGCGCATAGTGACTTGCTAGTTAAATCTAATCCCATAGGTAACGCTCAGGTATCCAATAACACGATAGGTTAAAGATCAAAATAATTACCTCCTTATCTAATACCGTGTCGTAAGGTGAAGCGGACAGTTGTCGTCACACAGCGAGCCACGTGCATCAATGCGGGTTTCCTAGTACTCGATATAGTTTTTCCTACTAAAACAAGTTCTACACATTTTTATGTGCTTGCATAAAAAAATATGTAGGTAGGGAGCGAAGTTTCTATTGTTTCTAATATGAATGCAAAGGTTTGATGAAGTAGCAAGTTTTTGCTAGTCTTAGACACTGCGTTAGATGTCTTGTTATTGAACTGTCGTAAATTATTAACTAACAAACAGACAGGAAATGAGGAAAATATGAATGAATGGCTTGGAGTTGTGTTTAAATGCATAGTTTTTCTTGCGACTGTGCGAATGGTGTAAGGCAGCGTTCGTTTTCTACGAGTCCATTGCGTGTTTGATTCTTGTATTGAGACATTTGTATTGCAGACAATGGTCAAGTTTAGATGTTTATGTACGTAATTTATATCACAAAAACTGTATCGAGTCAAAACCAAGGCACACAGTTTTTGTTTAGATAATAAATACTTTGATCAGCACAATTTCTAATACCCAATGTAGAATCCTGTTGATTCCGTATTTATGTTGAATATATCACATCACTGGCTCACTGCCCGACCAAGCGCTATCGTCACTTCCTTATTTCCCGCCATTCCTTGTGACTGACAGATGACATTAATGACAGCAGCTACCCCGCTTGTATGAATGAGACAATGTTTACAAATCTATTAATAGATAGACTACACTCAAGTATCAAGGTTACCTCATCTCAGGTCTAAATAACAACACACACGGCCTTTAAGTCCTTTTGTTTCTCACAACAAACTTCCTGCAAACGATGAATAGTCTACGAAACTTTTTGTGTTACGACATAGATCGTAATCGATTTTAAACTGTATTTGTGTGAAATTATGTTTTCACTTTTTTGCGATTACAGCCTTGCTTATTTACAAACACATATAGTCAAGGTTTGAAGGTTACGTTTTAATAAAATTTTGACGTTAATGCAACGTGCGTCTCATGTTATTTGAATTTGAGCACGTTTAAATGTAGTTTCCAAAAATAGATTGTTTTTTGTTTAGTTATGATAATTTTAGTACCGTTTTTAAGACTTAATTAGCAATTTTACGGTTGTTTTACTGCTTTTTTTATTATTAATAATATGTACAATTTATTTCTATTTCTCCAAAGGGTTTTAAAGCCGGATCTTGCTGCGGCTTTTGCTTTCCTCATCTACTAACTGAAAAAAAAAACTATTTGGAATAATAATTATGTATATGCTTTCGCTACCATAACAGGCTGATATGATTTTCTTATATAACTTTATACTAATGTATTAACTTAATAAAAAACAATTAATCGTGACATACTTGGACAGACCAGTTATAATGTCTCAATCAAAAAGTTGCAATATCTTTAACAGAATAATTTTGCATAACAAATCTGGTTAGATATGCTATAGGTATTAAACAAAACAGCAATCTTAGTGCAGTACCTAGTACAAATACATAGATCTAACGTAACGTATTTATCAAAAGAGCTACATTTCATAATACTCGTAATTATCATCCGTCAAAATGCTATATTCAAAGTATTTTTCTTTGATATTGAGTCCATATCAAAGCTAGATAAATTTAAGAAATGCAGATCAGATATTGCTAGATGGGTCTGGTCTTGGTCTCGATCACGCCTGATGAAAAGCGATGGATGAGGTCTATGACAGGACGAGCGTGCCTAGAAGACATTAAGGTTACTGGCATAGACTTGCCCTTGTTTCTAAATACACGGTTAGGTATATGGCGTTGTTACAATTCTATGAAGTACCCGTCAATACGGCAAATTTATACGGCAAAAATATAAGTGACAAAACCGAACTTTTTGTAAAAGTCAGTGTGTACTTACTTGTCGTTGGCAACAAGATAACGGTAACTATATTTCTATAAGTTCATTCTAGAGGTATAAAACTTGAAATAGAGCTCCGTACCTCATATACAAGCATATTGTATGCAAAGGTTCACATCTACGCTACGTCAGGTATGAATGAAGGAGGCGGGCTGTGTGCCCTCAATACGACGGGTACAGTCGTGAATACCAAGCCTTTGGTTTTAGTTTATACTGATATTATTTGAGTTAAATCTCAGAAGAAAAAGTGCCAAAGTTTTGGGTCCATCAAGACCTGGTAGCTGCTGGATAAGAGAGGTCTAAGTTTACAGTCCGACATAGATGTCAATTAACGTGGCCAAATAGAGAGCTCACATTAAATCTACTGGATTTGACAGTTGTTTGATATCTTCTTGAACAAGTAGTGTCGTCATCACATTAATTAAGAACTTTAGAGCTATGTCGGCCGTTTTTTATGTTGCTAAATGCACGAAACTGCTACAAGCAGGTGATGAATGTCAAATTAATAGCGCATATATTATGTCTAGTTATTTTATTATTTTGAAATGGACTGTGTAGACAATAGGATTAGTAAATATCAGGTCTGTTTCAATAACATGCTTTTACTTAAATAACATTTATACTATTGTTTAGTTGTCTGTGACTATGTTAGAATGTTTTAGCTGGTGAGTGAACGTTTATTTTTGTGCACAAATTACGTAGGTATAACATTAATCTTGTTTCGAGTTCATTCACTTTGATTATATGCACAAAGATTTAAAATCTGACTATTGCTACCTATATTATAAACGTGAATGTTGTATGTTTGGATGTTTATTACTTAATCACAAAAAAAACGACTGAACGGATTTGGATGAAATTTGGCAGACATATAGTTTAAAACCAGAATTAAAACATAGGATAATTTTTATTCCGATATTTTCTCAGGATTGAGACCTATATGGGTGGCTGCTAGACCGCTAGACCACAGGGCGCTGCGGACTAATACCTCATATAAAATGAAGCAGTAGGTACGATCAATTCAATAAAATCATGTGGTAAGAACTAACTAACTAACCACAAACAATATTTTCCATCACGCGGGTAGGTAAAGGTATCTAAATTGCAATAAAAAGATACAATATACAAAGATTTTTCCTGATAATTTTTCCTCAATGAATATCATCTTTTTATGCTATAATAAGAATTCAGAAGGAAAAACCAAGTATTTTCAAGTTAAAATGAAACTATAAAAGACACTAAGACATCACAATAAAATCAAGAAAAAAAAACGTAAACAATCTAAGAAAGTAAAACCTACTACGAAAATAACATTTGAAAAATCGAAAACAATGTTTACATTAAATGTACTTATACAAAAATTCTTACCAAACAGGCCTTCGACAAGTTGTACCTTTTACCTTTAACCGTTCCGTATTTACAGACTTTTTATCAATGTCAATTATAAAGTCAGTGCCGACAACAGGTCCTTTCACCCTACTTTACAAAAATGAACCACTTTCTCTTTGCGCCGCGATTATAAAATGTATGCAAAAAATGTTTTGTTTATTTTATCTTAGATTGGAAACTATGAGGAAATGTTTTGGTTTACTTAAATATCATTTATTTCGTCGGTCGTTCTTAGGCCAAATATTAGCATTGCCATTCAAGGTGGCAAGAAATTGAGCATTTGTAATTATCACCGCTTCACTTTCAAACTCAAGCCCCCTTCGCTTGACATCTTTTTACCCGACTTTCAAACAGGAGGAGGTTATTGTAGGTGGTGGTATGACAAAACCAGCCATCGTTCTTTTCACATCAACCACTGACAAGTTCTCAATAAAAACTCGTATTTTTGAGCTCAAAACAGCAAAGAGTGTAACACTGGACTAAGGTATGAGCAGCAAAATGTTGATTAAAACTGTGGAAGGTAACATAGAAAAAAAAATATCGATTTGAAGGTTATTGCTAATCCATTGCTTCATATGTTCGAAAAATTTGTCTGCTCAACAACGTAAATAACGCAATGAATGTTGTTGAACCGTCAAAATGAAACCCATTGCTAGTGATAGTGTGTTACGTAATTACCCCGCTGTGTTTTATCTCTATGCATGGAATGCTGCGCTTTGTATGGCTATAGCTGATTGAAAGTTTCTGTAAAAGTTTTTCTAAAAAAGTTTTCTAATGCTGACTTAATCATTGAAATAGGTACATGTATTAAAGTCAGGAAAACATACTGTATAGTTTTCTTTAAATGTAAATAAGCATCTTCTTGATATTGTCTCTGCCTGGATTTTTTCCTAAACTCTACATATAAACTATTTTATTTAAAAATGGAATGTAGAGAAAGTTATCAAATCTGACGTATGAGGTTGCTCAACGTTCCATATTCAAATCTCAACAAAAAACGAATTACATAAAGTTAGTTTTTTAATCCCAGATACTAATCTGACATTTAAGTCTTTTGCGCTTGCGTTTTTTAGTATAGAAGTTTGACATTACATCTGTCAAATTAGTATTTGGGTTTAAAAAACGAACTTTAGATTACTAAAAGTTCCATATTCAAATCTCAAAAACCGTTCCATTTTCAATTCTAAGCCGTCATCTATCCAGCCAGTACTGAACCAAAAACTAATTAATGAGCAATATTAATCGAAAATGAAGTGATTAATAAAATTTCGCCGAGTAACTTTAATAAAAAATCTTTAGCTGCACGGTTCGCGCACACGTGGTTGCGCGTACGCAAGCAAAAAGTACGTGATCAAACTGATATAAAGAAAAAATGAGCGAACGAATACTGTTATTCAATGTGTATGTTTAATGATCATACTGTACGTCTTGTCTTAAATTCATCAAGAATTTAATATGACTTTTAATTAACGTTTCTAGATATTAGATCAGACTTTTTGTGGTTCTCCTACATTGTAACTTTCGTTTTTAGTCGGGCAATTTTTTTGACAGATTAAAACTCCAAAGCATTTATTTCAATTAAACCATTTACTGGCACTTTTTAATTGTCAAGGAGTCGGTCAGTCAGGAATATGAAGCTAGTTGCCCATTCCAAAGCATAGTAGGTAAGTACATAAGGAGATGAACGGGCAAAAAAACTCAATTGACTCTTTTGTAAAATATATTGTGACAAAATATTCGTTTAGTACATCAACATGATTTATTAAAAAGGGTTTCTTGTAGTGAAATTATAGGCACAGATATGTCTTCCAAAGCCTAATTATCAATTTGCGATAACAATTATTATAATCTACCCAATTCAGAAGCCCGGGAAAATCTGTGGGACCAAACCTATATAACTCGGAATAATTCAACTGCGATTTATGTCATGTTCTCAAAAATATCTACACAGGTTAAGGGTCAGCTTCTAGTCTAACCGAATGCAGCCGATTACCAGTATTTTACATGGAACGACTGCCTATCTGACCTCCACAGTCCAGTTACTGGGTAAGACTGGTTGTCAGACTTTTGGCAGTCAGCTAATAAGGAGGTTTTTAAAATTCTATAAAAACACTAGAATGGATTGCTAGCCTATTAGTTTTTTACATAAATAGACCCAAGAAATCTCAAGTCCAAAAATAAATGTCATATTTATAAAAATAAATCTTGACAAGCAAAGTCGCATGAAAACTTTATGCACATAAAATTAAATGCACAGAAATATCAACAAGTATTGCAAAGGTCGACAGTTTGTTGCAATATAGTACTACTTTCACGTTTTATACATCAAGGGGTACACAGAGAACTTGCCGTTTACCTTATATGGGCAATTCTTATTAAAGTTTTCTAGTTATAAATACTGGTAGCTGTGAAATTGAGGACTATTTTATCACCCTGTATTTGCTCCTCTACTACTAAAGGGGCTCGTGGCTAAATAATAAAAGCCGCACGGGTCGATCGAAGGTAGCTTAATAAAAAAAAAAAATAAAAAAATATTTTTCCGTGTACATATAAAATACTAGCACTTGGCCCGCGACTTCGTCTGCGTGTATTCGTGCCAAATTTCAAGTTTATTAACTCAAGCAATAAGATTTTTCATACAAACATATATAAAAGGAAGCCGTATGCAAAATTTCACGTTCCTAGTCCCAGTAGTTTCAGTTGTGCGTTGATATGTCAGTCAGTCAGTCAGTTAGTTTCTCCTTTTATATATATAGATAGATAGAAGATTGATCAAGCAGGGGCCATAGTTCTTCCATAGTTCTTAGTAACCAGTCCACTTTAGCCACCCAAACCCATAGTCCAAATTTGTTTTTTTTCCCATACCCTGCCACAGTCCTATACCAGTGTTGTCCTTGGGTGCACTTGCATAGTGCGAACAGGGATAATCGTCGGTCGGTGCCTCATTTAATTAAAAACGTCTAACCAGTGTTGTCCTTGGGTGCACTTGCATAGTGCGAACAGGGATAATCGTCGGTCGGTGCCTCATTTAATTAAAAACGTCTAACCAGTGTTGTCCTTGGGTGCACTTGCATAGTGCGAACAGGGATAATCGTCGGTCGGTGCCTCATTTAATTAAAAACGTCTAACCAGTGTTGTCCTTGGGTGCACTTGCATAGTGCGAACAGGGATAATCGTCGGTCGGTGCCTCATTTAATTAAAAACGTCTAACCAGTGTTGTCCTTGGGTGCACTTGCATAGTGCGAACAGGGATAATCGTCGGTCGGTGCCTCATTTAATTAAAAACGTCTAACGGGCCTCTGCGAGTTGGCTTCGGCCCCTCCAAAGCCCCGGGACCCCAGGGTCCCGCGAAATATCAAAAGAAGAAGAAAAAGAATAATAATCGATTGCCGCGGTCAGTTCAATAATGGGTGACCATCCACTGCCAACCGAGACCCCTCCGTACCTCGGAAAGCACGTTAAGCCCTGAGTTCACCAACATTCAAACCACTGAGGTATTTAAACAGTTGGTACGCACGGCTACACATCAAGCTATACATAACCAGTGTAAGCTGACTTCTGATTGTACGAAAAACCTATACAATGCGAGGTCGGCTAAAACTGGAAATGTATAGCTTGATGTGTAGCCGTGTGTACATGTCAAATTTCCTAAGGAAATTTGAAATATTGAACTAATTAAATATTTAATAAGTTTATTTTAATGTTGATGAACACAATGCTGAGCTGTTGGTCTCGGGTATCATTCGTAGATCTTTGGCAGTCGTTACGGGAGGTATCGTGTTACCCAGTAACTGGGTTGTGGAGGTCATATAGCCTGCAGTCGCTCCATGCTTAGACTGGAAGTCGACGCAAACATTTGGGAAAAGGCTGGCTTGATTAATATTCTTTAGGTATAGGTACAATGTGTAACAGAATAAACGCAAGTCCTGAAAGTAGTTTGTTCATAATTGACTACTGAATCGATTTCAGTAACTTTTAATATAGGTATTTTTTCAAAAATTATATATTTTTTCATACTAACCGCCGATTGAGCGAAATAAAATGAAATCTTATTTCAAACCAATAAGATTCAATTTTAAATGCATAAAGTAATGCCAGTGTCAACATGATTTACTTAATAAAAATAGCAAGCATTAAAAAAAAATAAGTTTTGAATTCATTGAATTATACTTTTAACTCAATACTCTAATTGGGGTGTATGAGGTCTTGCGTGAATTATGTTACACCTTGTATACGTGTCTCAGATGGTCTGTAGATATAACTTAGAATTCAAAATAGAATTAGTCGCATCATAAATATTTAAAATCCTTTTTTACAACAATGTCCGCAGACCTGATAAGCAATCTATCAATTTCCTTTAATAGACCTCAAAAAACAACACAGCTGCAACATTCTCATAAAAGTTATAAGTACTATTAATAAAAATATTTGTGCATAAGCTGCGCTCGCGCACATATCGGGGGCGGTCTCCTTATTATTTATTAATTTTCGCATCCCATAAGGTGGTACTTACAGACACATTCACACCCATACCGGGATTGAGTTACACCGTAGCGAGCAAGCGAGCGAACGTGGATAACGGAATGTTGAATGTTTTTTGTTGGATATATGTATTATGGATAAGTCATGCTATTGTTATTTGTGTAATGTGCTGGTTTAATTATGTTATTTAATATATATACCTATACGGGGTCAAATTAAATTAGTTAGCGAAACTTCGCAGTCGTGATGGGTATCGATATCTAATCATGATAAAACAAAAAAGAAATTATTTTGACGATATATGTATTTGTGGGGTCTCCGACCTCAGTAGTGCATTTGCAGCGTGTAGTCACTTAAAACATCAGCTTTAAAATCTGTTTTTTTGTGTGTAAACTTCACAAACGTATAGGCACCGATATTTTAATACAACAGAACTAAAAAAAAATGATTTTCTCAACTCATACTTCGAGTAAAAAAATATACAGTAGTCATTGAACTCCAAAAAAAAAACAACAAATCTTTTTTGTTTTTATTTTATAGTGTTATCGATACCCATTACGTCTACAGAGTATTGCTAACTACTTTAATTTGACCCTGTATGTCTATATTTGTTCTACCACAGTCATAGCGTTGATATACTAGTACATGCATATACTAGTATATAAATAAGATTCTCTTTACCAGCCTCACGCATACAAATACTTACATAGCTCACCAAAGCATGATGAAAGTTTTATTTCCAACTTTCCAAGGGGTATTGTATTATTACTCAGTAACTCGGTTGTGGAGGTCAGATAGGCAGTCGCTCCATGTAAAACACTGACATTCAGCTGCATCCGATTAGATAGGAAGCCGACCCCAAGCTAGTTGACAAAAGGCTAGTAGATTGTTATTACCCCGTTACATTACGGTGTGAGACACAGTCGTAGGTTACAACGCCTGGGTGTGGTCACAATATTTATTAAAATCTCTTCATTGCTGAGAAAAAAATATAATCATATCGCGAAGCGAAAAAACGCTTGTTTTATTTACTATTTCGTTTAATGATATTAAATAAAGCGTTTGAAATGCAATTAATTAATTAATGTTTTTTTTTTTGTAATTTGCGCACTTATCCCAGTGACAGCGATGCGGACGAATTTTTTAATGCCGACATTAGCGCGCGTTGTGACTAAGTTTTTAAATTTTTCTTCCAATTTTCTTTTTCCTATTCTACTATACATATACAACTAATATTATAACTGCGAAAGTTTGTGACGATGAATGGATGTTTGTTACTGTTTCACACAAAAACTATTCAACGGATTTGGATAAAAATTGGTCCACAGATAGTTTATAACCGAGAAATACTTTTTATACAGATATTTCCACGGGCTCGACTCTTATGCGGGTAAAACCGCGGGGCGCTGCTAGTAAGAATATAAAGCAGAAGCTGAGCTAACATAATGCGATTTCATCTTCATAAATCCACCGATTTCTTAACACATATAGGCACAATACTAAACACCTAGATACCTCGAGGATTTCATAACTCTATACCTAGTAATTTAGGTCATATAACCAGCCTTAAATTCTTGAATACATTAATGTTAAGATAAATTATAAACAGCAATTAATTCATGTGGAAAATCCAGTTAGATTTCACTAGCTAATATCGTAAATTAATAAATTGAAATATGCAAGGTGACTGATTTTTATAATCTTGATTTTTGGGGACAAAGTATAAAATCGTGGGTATTAGATTCCAACCACTGGGATTGCATCTGCTATTCTCATAGTGAAGTTTTTCATTTGTAGACCTTTGATAGTCGTTACGGGTAGTCAGAAGAGCGACATTCTGACAATTAGGGGTATCGTGTTACCCAGTAACTGGGCTGTGGAGGTCAGAGCAATGGCTTCATGTAAAATATTGGTATTCAGCTGCGTCTGGTTAGACTGATAGCTTACCGACTCCACAAGTTAGGAAAAATGTTAGGCAGACAATGAGTAAAAAATCTTAAGTACTAGGTATTCATAAATGGTAGACTACAGAAAATTAGCTAGATATACAACGTCTAACGTTAAATGCGCAAAACCTGAAAACAGTTTGTTCATAATTGACTACTGAATCGATTTCAGTAATTTTTAATATAGGTTTTTTTTTTCAAATTTATGTATTTTGCTATACTATCCGCCGATTGAGCCAAAGAAAATTAAGCCTTACTTTAAGGCAATAAGACTCAATTTTAAATGCATAAACTAATGCTAGGATCAACACGATTTTTTAAATAAAAATAATCAGCTTTTAAAAAATAGTTTTGGTCATTGTATTATGCTTTTAACTCAATGCTCTAACTGGGGTGTATGAGGTTTTGCGCATTTAACGTTACACGTTGTATAATACTAGGCTGAACCTAATTATGATCCTGGGTTCGATTCTCGAGGTGGGGTTTTTTTTCTTCAGATTTTATTTTAAGGAATATCTCAGTAGTGGTCTGGAGTCTGGATTTGTGCCTTTTATTCCATGGAAGTTAAACATAATAGGCTAGCGAAATGTTACTAAATAAATCTAAAATTGACGATTTTATCAAACATTTTTGCCATAATAAACCATTTATCAAAATCTTCTGCGCTATCCTATGACTAATCCCTTTTCTCCTTCAATAAATTAAGTACATGAATTAATTAAAATACTGGTTTAAACAAGAAAATTGAATTCTGCGACAGCCATAATGGTTTTTTGAAGTTGACAACTGGGTGACATTATAAGGTCCAGATTATGCAAAATCAAATGATTTAATTCTAAATGTAGAGCATTTTAGTATGCAGTAAAATATAAACGGACAAAAATATGCGTACAAAACATTAACCCTCCTTTTACATCGCCAGGGTCGGTCAAAAAAGGACAATGAATTTTCTCAACAAAAGGATATTTCTACATATCATGTACCAGGACTTCATAAAAGAAAAGAAGTTACTAACAAATACTTGGAAATCAAGAAAACGGCGAGCGACCGAGTCTCGAACTCTCGACACAGAGTTACTGTGTCAAAACACTGTGTCCCCACTCTTTTATGATTCGAACACCGAAATCGTCTCAGTGTCGTTGCTGGAAAGCGGATTATAAGTAAACGTTGATTGCCTTGAAGTAGCGCCGGCATGTTCTGTCTCGCTTTATCGCGTGTCATCGTGTATTGCCGTCTCTTTCGCTAAGTTACGCAAAAGGCGTTTTTAAAGAATGCTGGAACGTGTATTGATGGTAGGTTTTCTAATCGCGAATTCGTAATCAGATGATTTAAGTTACATCGCGGCTATCAATCTTGGTAAAGTTTGGGGATAGGCAGAAGAGCAGGCTTACTTTCCCTTACCGTAATCAATATAAGTTTGCAAACAGCCCTATATTGCTTTAAATTAAAGGGACGGTGGCCATTGGCAATTATATTCTTAGAGGGATCCAAACGGACCCACACACGGACACGGAAACGGACGGACATTAATTATTGCGTTAATATAGTTTTTGAGCAGTTCGAACATATAAAATAATAGACAGCAATATCCTTTAAAATGATTCAGATTGTGACTGATAGTGTGTTGTATACGCAATTAGGTTAGGCGGCCCGTACACAGTCAATTTCGATCGCGATCCGCGATCAAAATCAATGATCGCGGATCGCGAAAATATCTGGATATTTTGAAATCAGATGCATCAATCCGTATGTACGTAATTCGTACATTATCAACCTGCAGGGTAATTGCGTAACACACTATCAGTAGCAATGGGTTTCATTTTGACAGTTCAACAACATTCATTGCGTTATTTGCCTTGTTGAGCAGACACACTTTTCGAACGTATGAAGCAATGGATTAGCAATAAGCTTCAAAATGATTCAAATTGAGAGTAATAGTGTGTTACGCAATTAGGGTGCTGGATCGCGATCATTGATTTTGATCGCGGATCGCGATCGAGATTGACTGTGTACGGGCCGCCTTACAGCCGATCGATTCCGTAAAAATCTCTTACTTATGAATTCTAATCTCATTGAAATAAGGATCAAAAGAACTTGATCAGAAATAAAATCCTTTACCGTGCCGTGCCGTGCCGCGATGTTAGTCAGCGCCGGCCCTAGAGATTGCAGCAAAACGAACAATACACTTATAAGTACATATTTAATGTACCTATAAGTAATACATAGGCAGGTGTGTGTTGTAGGAAAATCCAGAGGAAGTGGCGTAATCACTACCTACCTACTATAGTTTGTACCTACCTATGTAGGTATAACAGACTCAAAGCATTTCTACGTAGGTATGGCCTATTCAAATGTGTTTCCAATTGTTGTTATTTCAAGTTAAACAAATATCAACTGTATTTTAGTAGGAATTAAGTTGATTTCAGAGTGACTATTTAAAAAAATTATAAAAATGTTTGAAGTTGTAGCGTAAACTGAACTTTATTGTGTAGGAATTAAAGTTATTTTTACAAATATTCATATTTGTTTACAAGATTGACAAATAAATCGCGAACGGTGATTAGTTATGCTATTGTAGGTATGTAGTATGCACAGTTGGCAAGTATACAATGTTCTATAGATATAGAAACTAGTAATATTCTGCGATGTCACTCGATTAATCAAGACAAAGAGGGGATGATAGGTACAAGAAAATTGTACAGCCAAGAAAAAAAGATGCAGTCTGACAACTGGACCAACATAAGAATTATTTTGAGACAAGACCGATAATAGGAGAAGTTGTCCCATTGACAACTTCTCAGGGGAATAGGCTTGTCTACTGAAAAAATCTAATTAGTCCGTCAGTTAGATTATCAAAAAATATTTGACCCGTGTTTTTTCTTTTGTTACGTAAACCAAAATTGACCAAGATACGACGCTTTTAATATTCTCAATACGTCACACCTTGGTGCAATTTTTAGTGCGTTCTGACGTTACGAGCCCCCACTCCCGAGTTTAGATGCGTTTTATCTTTGTCAATATTCATTGATTTACAAAAACAAAATAATTAAAAAAATAATAATTGATCAATTTTAAATAATTGATCAAATGTTATTATAATACATAGATTTTTGTACGCCGTCAAGGTAAAACATGACTGTGATCCTTTCTGCAATGTACTTAACATCTTGCATGCTTTGTGTGTGCATACTCATGTTTCTGACAAATAAATGAACTGAACTGAACTGAACTGAACTGAAAAAATACGTGTGATGAGTTTCCAAAAAAAAAAACAATGATACAAGTAACTTTTATTTTGAACAGAAGTACAGACGCCAGCACATCAAGCTACTACAATCTGTCAAATTTCTTTAATAGATTTACAACTTTATCGCTAGAGCGTAAGGTTCAAAGTTGATTGGGAAAATTTGACAGTTTCGGGTAGCTTGATGTGATGCGTCTGTACTAAAAACTACTGCTGTGTAAAACTACCGCAAAACTCCTACCGAACTGCACGTTTGCAAACCAAAATAGGCTAGTTTCCACAATCAATAAATTGAAAATCTATTTAGTCCGTCAGTTAGAGTATTGGAAAATAATGGACACGTATTTTTTGTTTTTGTAAATCAATGATTATTGACAAAGATAAAACGCATCAAAACTAGGGAGTGGGGGCTCGTGACGTCAAAACTCATAAAAAATTATACTAAGGTGTCACGTATTGAGAATTTTAGAAGCGTCGTATCTTCGTCAATTTTGGTTTACGTAACAAAAGAAAAAATACGGGTCAAATATTTTTTGATAATCTAACTGACGGACTAATTAGATTTTCAATTTTTTGATGGTGGAAACTAGCCTATTGACGAAATTCCATACTTACATACTTTCATCCCCTATTTAACCCTATTAGGAGATGAATTTTCCAAAATCCTTCCTTACTTCCAGGATGTCTTGTGCAAAATTTCATGTTTCTAGATCCAACGGTTTAGGCTGTGCGTCGTCTGTCAGTGAGCAAATTTAAGATATATTTTTAAGTAAAATTGCCGAGCGGGCAATTGGATTGTGGAGGTCTGAAGAAGTTGCTTTATGAGAAATATTTACAACCGGATTTTTCAGCCGGGTTTTTTTTTATCCCTCAATGCAAAAAGAGTCTTAGAGGTTTTAGTCAGTCTGTGTGTTTGTGTCATCGATGCTCCCAAACTAATAGATCATTTTAAATGATTTTTTTTTAAAATGGTATCTCGCTTGTCAACCTAGGAGGTTGTCGACTGTTTAACCGGATTACCCTGTAGATGGATGCCTTATTAAATGAAGGCCTCCATAATTTTTAAAGCATTTTGTTCGTATTTTTAAAGTTCCAGTTATTCTAATATTAGATACATAGGTACACATGATTATGTATAATTATATTTACAATATGCAGTAAGTAAACTAGTATTATTATAAGACGCGTATAATTACAGGAAACGCCACACTTTGACAGTTTAGTATAAACGCACACACACACTAACAGACATGTTAAGTCACTGTGGCGACTTGTAGGGACAGCAAAAAAATGTTGAACAGTTTTTTTTGTGCGTACTTTTTTGGTGGTATTAAAAAGGTGAAAATCTGGGTCAAAGGTTTTTATTTGAGTGATTTCGTAATGCCAATAAATTAGTACTCATTTGTATAACCAACAGATCTGTTGTCTTTTAAAATGTTTTGTTTGTATATAAGAGAAAGCCCAGTACTTAGGTATACCTACTTACATATAAGAAAAACAAATTTTTATTTAACAAAGAAAACGCCCGCCCAAAGCTAGTTGATCAGTCAAAACTAATGGTAAATTCAATAATTCGGCCGAGCAAAAACACACCAGAAGGCCATTCTCGTAATTTAAATTGTTCAAAATCTAGTCGCAGTCTCATCTCAGCGACAAACAAATGTCAAAAACGTGTCAGAATGAAGGGAAATTAGAGGTATTTTTAATATTTTGAGACTGAGATCAGTCTGTGAACGTCCTTAAAATTACGAGAATTGCCCCTCTGGAGTAGGGAGAACTGTCAAATCGTATTGTCAATCATTCTCAGTTCGGACCCCGAATTAACCTTAACGTACCTAAGCCGTAGCAGTTGTAGATCGTGTGAGTTCGTGCTCAGCCAGGCGCTTTAGTTTGTGTAAATTATTTCATCACCACTGCTCTCAAAACGGTGAAGGAAAACATCGTGAGGAAACTGGCATGTCCTAGAACCAAAAATTCGTGGACATGTGACATCTACCAACCCGCACAAGGCCCGCATGCTTCCTCTTACAGTGAGGAGGCCTGTGTCGTGTTCCAACAGTTGGAACATTATAGGCTGATTATGATTATGCTACGTAACTGATACGGAATGGGAAACGCTCGTAACTTCGTAGCCGAAACATACAGAGCAGCAGTGCTATTTTGTAAAAATCTCACCGTGAAAACTAAGGTGAAGTGAGCTGTCATTCCACCTAAGGCTCTAGACAGACGGACTGCATTTCAACTGCAATCCAACCGCAAATTGCAGTTCAAGTGCAATTTGAATGCAGTTGACACGACTGCAAACCGTGTCAACTGCATTCAAACTGCATCCGAACTGCAATTTGCGGTTGGATTGCAGTTGAAATGCAGTCCGTCTGTGTAGAGCCTAATGTTAGGGATTGCCTCTATTCATAGCTCACTTCACGCTCACTTCACTTATCTAAGTTATCACGGTGAGATTTTTACGGAATCGATCGGCTGCAGGTGACGCCTGCGTGTTTCGCTTGACGCAAGTCGCATCGCCCGAGACCACAGATACACCCAGATAACGCAAGAGCAACTACTTCGCGTACCAAAAATCGCAAAAACTTACGTTCAAAAATCGTAAGCAGCCACTTTCGCGCTCAGTCCTGCAGTGCTATTCTGTAAAAATCTCACCGTGAAAACTAAGGTGAAGTGAGCTGTCATTCCACCTGATGTTAGGGATTGCCTCCATTGATAGTTCACTTCACGCTCACTTCACCTAAGTTATCACGGTGAGATTTTAACAGAATCGATAGGCTGTGTACTGCTGGCTGGGTGAGCGTGAGTGAGAAAGAGCGCTTGTGACGTCATAGTTGGTAGTCAAAAAAATGGCACGCTTGGTTTTCATACAAATCGTGATACTTGCGTTATCTAGGTCTTAGATCTATATCTGTGCCCGAGACCTTAGGAAATGTACCTGTAGACGCCAGCACATCAAGCTACTACAACCTGTCAAATTTCTTCAATAGATTTTCAACTTTATCGCTAAAGTATAAGGTTCAAAGTTGATTGGGAAAATTTGACAGTTTCGAGCAGCTTGATGGCGTCTGTACTTGGCCTTGCATAGGACAGTCACAGACGGACACCATTTTCTGCAAACCCTACAATATTTTCCTTGTATAATGAATGTATCTAGAGCCAGCATCACTGAGATGCAGGCTGACTCAGACTCGTGATAAACCAATAAAATATTACACGCAGTTATGCCTAGTTTACTATGATTATTAAATGCGTTTTTTATCATATTTTTTTTATTTGACATCTGTGAAAAAATTCTTGGCTCCAATATTGGTCACCAAATTGCCATGTTGGCTTTGGATGTTGGTCAAATGATTCTTCTAACGAAAGATACAGTCTTAATCCCGAACTTTAATTATAACTTTGTTTATAACCGTAATTAAAAACGTTCAAAATCTAGTCGCAATCTCATCTCAGCGGCCAAAAACTTGTCCAAAATGTAGGGAAATTAGAGGTATTTTTGACAAATTGAGACTGAGATCAGACTGTGAACGTTGTTAAAATCACGAGGATTGTTCCTCTTGCTATCGGTCTTCTTAGAAGGTTTATGATCATCATTGGCAGTCAGTATAAGCCTCCTCCCTTTTGTGCCATGCTTCCCTGGTCTCTGCAAGCCTCATCCAGCAACTTAATTACGTAACACACTATCAAACACAATTGAAATCTTTTCGAAGGATATTATTGCTAATCATTGCTTCATATGTTTGAAAAAATGTCTGCTCAACAACGTCAATAACGCAATGAATGTTGTTGAATTATCAAAACGACAGTCAGTGCCACTGTTTATGCACGGTCCAATAGACAAAAACGAATCGTTTTGCTTACCAATGGTAGCAGTTTTTATGGTTAATCTGGGCATAACCATAGATTCTTAAGCTAATTTTACCTGTGATAGCTACTTTCATATGGAAGAGTCTACTATGGAAAGCTATGAGATATTTGCATCATTATTGGTAAAGATACAAGAGTCTTAATTTTAACCAACAACGGTCCGTATTTTGCAGGAATCGGCCATTAATGTGTTACGCAATGACCCCGCAGGTCTTCCCTGCGATCTTAGGAACACTGTCACTAAATAGTTAGATGAATGAATAATACCGTTAGTCATAATTAAAGCAATATTATAAACCAACAACCAAGATTAATGAATGCTTCCGTTAAGAATTCTTCCCATACCAAGAGTTCAACAGGTGGGAATGAAATACAATAGACCGCCAGTTGAGTATAACTTAGCGTAATATGCTGAGCTCACGATTCTATATAGATCATGACCTTCTATCACTACATTCTGCTCTGGTACTTTTGATCGTGAATCCCAACAGTTCAATGTCTTAAAACCTGGAAATCCTGATCATAATTCCCAGATGAAGAGTACTCCATAACACCTCTTCACAGATATTCAATCTTGGTATTATACATTTGAAGACTGGAGTCTTCATAACTCTCTTACCAAATCATAATAGATATACAACACTTTAAACTCCTATAAAACATATCTTCCTGGTAGATTTATCTACGAATCTTTATCAAAGAGGCTTTCACACTACCTCTGGTTGACACTTCCTTTTACCCAAGGGCTGGCTTCTTCCTTGGCCAGAGGATAATAGTTAGGGAGGCGAATAGGGGAATTTTCGGTAATACTCGAGCGTGGCAGTTTGAGATATGAGAGATACCTTAGACCTAATAGAACAGCCTTGTAAAGTATTTAGCTCTATATGTAGTGACGCGCGCCTAGGATAGACGATCAGATTAGTAAAAAAAAATCGATAGTCTGAAATACTCGAGCGCGTCAGATTAAGATATTGGGGGTTGATTTTAGTGTTTTAAGACTAAATTTAACTAATCTGACGATAAGTCCTTGACGCCGCCGAGTTATAGGGTCGCGAACTTGTAAAAAAAAAACGTTAATCCGGCATTCTCGAGCGCGATTTTTTTTACTTTTATTTTGAAGAATATAATCTAAAACTAACTAAAAATGCAAAATCTGCCGGTTTCCGCATGACCAGAAGTGTGGAGGAGCCATTTCGTCTTCCGAAAAACGCGTTGCGGCATATAAGTCGCGAACGATTCATCTTACAAAAAAAAAGTTTAAATAAACAAAAAAGGTAATTTTATTTTACACAAAAAAGGTCTCTTTACATTTTTGTCCAAAGTTAAAACTTTTTGACTTGAAACATCATAAAAACTCAAACTCCCGGTTTTTTGAGTATATCTCGAAAATTGAGGGTGTTAAAAAAAAAATGATATGAAATAACGATAATTAAATTATGTGACTTTTATTATATCTCACAAATTTTTTTTTTTCTAAAGCTTCTCGACAATTTTCGTGGACTCGGAAAAAGCTACGCGTATCTGTATACAAAAGTATTATTAACATGTACAGTTTCATATATATTATTCAATAGCCTGTTGATCCTCAAATTGTTTTTTGGACGTACCGTAAGCAAAACGAAGTGAAGAATTGAAGCAAAAAAGAGGAATTTGTCATAAACATGTAATACAGACTGAGCGCTTCGCGGAAATATGCCGTCCTACCAGTATTTTTCCTTTATTTCGCAACATTGATAGTGGGGAAAGAAGCGGTAGAAGGGAATTTTCGGTACACCATAATATATTATATATGTTTATGGTCCCCTACCGTAGACCTATGTGCCCTCAGTATAACGACGATTGAAGAGAGAGAAAAGACCCGACGGTATATTTCTCGAATGTGCTGGATGGAACTTTGATGAATTGTATTGAGCAAAAATGTAAAGGTCATACATAACAATACAATTATAATACAATTTGTATTTCATTTAATTTTTTTTATACAATAAATAATACAATTCGTACTACATTTCATCTACATTTACGTTGGTTGTATCTATCGCTTTATTGTCATTCTTAAATTCCCCGTTTTATCAAGGAGAAAGAAAGGAAATAAAAGAAACCAAAAAACCTTTTTCGATCAGATTAAGAGAACCCACCAACATTTTTGTCAGATTAAGGAAATATGCTTTCAGGATACCGAGATAAACCTCCCGTATGAAAATCTGACGCGCTCGAGTATTTCAAAAAAACTTTTTTTTTTTGCATTTTCAAAAATTCATCGCAACTTATCGTCACGCCGGAATCGTCAGTTTTTTTAAAGGGAGCTTCCTTGGGGCCTACTTAACACCCCTTCCGAAAATCTGACGCGCTCGAGTAAATTTTTTTTTTTTGCATTTTTGACTACTTTATATGCCTACCCCCACCACGCAAACCGGCAGATTAGTATACCGTTGTTATCAGAGGCACTTGGGGCAAACGTAGTATGAATATCTGACGCGCTCGAGAATGCCCAAGTAACTGTTTTTTTTAACATTTTTGAAAAACCATACACGCCAAACCCACCGCTAAAATGGTTTTTACCATACGAGCTTTTCTTTTCAAAATCATTTTATCTTTCGATTTTGATAGGTCTCGACGGCGCCGTTGAATTACGCCATTTAGCTACCTCGCCTCCCTAACTATAAGTATTGCCATACAACGTGGCAATGCCGCTAGTCTCTTGAGTAAGACGTCAGCACATCAAGCTACCCAAAACTGTCAAATTTTCCCAATCAACTTTGAACCTTATACTTTAGCGATAAAGTTGAAAATCTATTAAAGAAATTTGACAGATAGTAGCAGCGATGCGGAGGAATATTTCGACGTTATATTTTAGTTTTTTAATAGTTTTAGTTAGGTTAGCATATTATATTTTTATTTTTATAATTTTTTGTTTATTTAGTATTAGAAGTTCGAACTCAATAGAGAATTCCAGTTGAGGTATAATAAAATGGAAATTACCTCTTAAAAATATTTATTCTAGGAAAACATTTGAAGAAATGAACCCATATCACCTCCTGCTACACATTTAACCCTGATACATTTATGATTCCTTAAAAAAGAAGTCTCCTCAGGACCTCCTATAAAATCTTCGACCCTGGTACCTACATTTACGGCCGAACCCACATATTGACATATAACTACTGATAGTAGCCAGTATAATTTTAACTGTCAGTATTATAATCATACAAAAAGCTACTGATAAAGATTATTGGGACGTTAAAACCAGAGATATATAGGTTTTTCCACCGCCAATATGCCAAAAACTGGTGATTGATAGGTAATTGGATTCGGCCGTTAGACAATATTCCTGATACTTCAAATGACCTCCTGCAGCACCTTTAACCCTGACACAGTCATGATTCCTTAACAAAGAAGTCTTCACACACCACCTATAAAGTCTTCGAGCCTGGTACATTTGGCATAATGTTTTGACTGGCACCCGTCAGTGCGGAACAGTTTTTGTGCCATCCAACATCCGCCTGTTCCGATGATATGACTTACTGACGGTTTGAGGCACAAGGCGTTATGTTTCGAAAATATATTAGAAGATATTTTTAATTTTTGAAAGAGAATGGGCTTTATATGCAATCACAGTATATGTATAATCCGCGAGATTTAGCCCTGGGCAGTCCTGCTACCAAACTTGCTCACTGACTGATCTTTTCTAGGCATGAGAAAATAAAGCTTCAGACTGTTACCAATAAAATAAAAATGCGATTTGAACTTGGCAAATTCATGGAGAAAGGCACTATTTAAATGTCGGATAAGGAGTAAATACATAGGGAAATGATTACGGGAAAGTAATCCAATCCGAATGCCTGTCTATAGCAGAGTTCATAATCTCAGATAATTTACATTCCAGCGACACTTAATCAGTTATCTACTTTAATGAAATGTATTCTAAGTTGATTTTTGAGTGACTATTTGTAACAAGGTCCTAATAAGTTTTAAGCTGCAACTGAATTTGAAGTTTTTTAAGTATAACATTCAGTTTGTTGATCCATAACTTGAAAATTATTTAGATACATAATAACGTTAACATAGCATTTCATTTCCCGTGTTTATTATACATAATAAAAGTTTTAAGAGTTTTGGCATTAGGTATAACTTAGAAAGCTTACTTAGGTTTCACTTAAAGGCTTATAAGCTTAAAGCTTAGGTCGTAATATTTTTATGTTAAGTCGGCTTTCATTAAAGCCTTGTAATTCAATATTACAAGTCATTTTATTACTTAATTTAATTACTTTATTAACTTATTCATAACTATTCATTTACATCAATAAAAATATCTTTAAATACTAATACCGTGTATGCCTTTAAAAGTACAATTACAAACATGGAAATGCACTTGGTTTACGCAATTAAACACTTTAATCGTTGGTAATAAGTTCTAAGACACGTGTCTCTATAATGTTGTCAGATGTTGGATAAGACACATTTTAAGGATACGGTCTGCTTGTAAAATAAGACATTTTTAAATTCTCATTTTTGTAATATTAAATTGTTATGAGGGAAATGTAAAAATCTTGGTATATTAGATGCGTTATATTGTAAATGAAACAAAACTGAAAGATTTGTATTAATAAAATGAACGTATCCATACTAATATTATAAATGCGAAAGTGTGTCTGTCTGTCTGTTACCTCTTCACGCTTAAACCGCTGAACCGATTTAGATGAAATTTGATAAAGAGATAGTTTGAGTCCCGGGAAAGGACATAGTATAATTTTTGTCCCGATATTTCTACGGGATCGACACTTATGCGGATGAAACCACGGGGCGCTGCTAGTAGAGTTTATCTTGGACAGTACTGACATCGATGAAGGAAAACATCGTGAGGAAACCTTAACTTATAGTTGATACTAGCGGGCCGCCCCGGCTTCGCACGGGTAGATATTATTATTTACCATAAATTTTAAAATTTTTAACACGCTCTAGGCAGAGTTTCCATGCTTAGAACACTCGATCAAGTCTGCTTTTAACAAAACAAAAAATCAAAATAAAAAAGTAGTTATTGTGACATAACTGTAATAGTTAGACATTTGGTATTGCAAACTTTTTTTTAGATTCTGATGTCTTCTATAAAACTGTAGTCCATCGCTTTGATCTATTGTCAATAGTTTCCGTAGCGTGCGCGATATAAGGATTATTTTGGTATTTTTTTCACACCTTGGGTTTCATTATCGAAGTTTTCATACGGATCCCTAACATTTAGGAAAATATTCTGTTGCCTATGTTCATCAGAGATTATGTAGAATTCTAATGGTGAAGGAATTTTTTAAATCGGTCCTGTAGTTTCGGAGCCTATTCGAATCAAACAAACAAATCTTTCCTCTGTATAATCTTCTATTAAATAAAATTCTCGTGTCACTATGTTCGTTCCCGTACTCCTCCGAAACGGCTTGACCGATTCTCATGAAATTTTGTGAGCATATTGAGTAGGTCTGAGAATCGGCCAACATCTATTTTTCATACCCCAATTTTTTTTTTTTTGCAAAACGACGTTTGCGGTTTCAGCTAGTATTAGTGTAGATAAGTCTGAAATCGCCAACCCGTCTTGAGCAAGCGTGGTGCTAAATACTGGTGCCTTCTCTGTTTCAGAAGAATTACTTGTAAAGTGTTACTAAACATATAAGATCTATCATCCTATCTACTATTTACTACATATACAACGTGTAACGTTAAATGCGCAAAACCTCATACTTACACCCCAATTAGAGCATTGAGTTAAAAGCATAATACAATGACCAAAACTATTTTTTAAAACTATTTTTACTAAGAAAATCGTGTTGATCCTAGCATTAGTTCACGCATTCAAAATTGAGTCTTATTGCCTAGTTTTAAGACTTAATTTTCTTTGGCTCAATCGGCGGATAGTATGGCCAAATACATTATTTTTGAAAAAAAAAACCTACCTATATTAAAAATGACTGAAATCGATTCAATAGTCAATTATGAACAAGCTATTTTCAGGTTTTGCGCATTTAACGTTACACGTTGAATATTTTAGATTTTCTTCAAGATCAAACCTAAGATAGAGATTTCTAAATCAACCTTGAATAGGCTAGAAGTAACAGGCTTATGATCAAGTACTTTGAACCGATTGCAAAGCGATCATGAACGCTCAGAAGGACACAGCTCCGCTCAGCTCGCTCATTACTCGCTCATCTTTCAGTGGAGCATGACTCCGAAGACAAGCAAGTGATGTAATCGTAAAAATGCTAATTTTTATATCTTTCCTTTTTAATTTTGACACAGAAATGTAATTAGGGCAAAAATGGAAACGGTAAATTATATTTTATGGTATACGGACATAATTATGAATAAGATGGGCTCGTGGCTAAATAATAACAGCCGCACCGGTCGATTAAAGGTTAAGCTACGCTTGACGCGGTCGGTTCTTGGATGGGTGACGACTATCCATAGCATATCGAGACACCTCCATGTCTTGGAAATAACCTTAAGAGCCTACACTACCTTAGCAAAAATTCACTCTTTAACTCGCTCGCACGATACTGCTCGCGGACTGAGTGAGAGCGAGACAGAGTGCGGTGCTAGGCGGCAGGCAGCGCCAATCGTTTAGGTATTTGCTTTTTACGGTGAAAATAATGGTAATTAAATAACATAAGACCTGCTTTATAGTCAGTTCGGTTAGTATTCAAACTTTCATGATCTAATTTGAAGTATTTTTTTAATACCAGCGGTTTATTGTTCGGTTTAGAAGTAACTTTGGATTTTTTTTCTATCGAGAAAATTTTATGAAATCGTGTTTTCGTCTAACATAAGACCTAACATTAATCCTCAACTTTACCATATATTTATTTCACAATTAATGCTGCAGTATGTTCGACATAACGGAGGATCATGCTAAGCCATTTGAGGTAGTATAGGCCCTTAAGACGTTGGTTCCGGCTGTCATTCGTAGATCTTTGACAGTCGTTACGGGTCGTCAGAAGCCCGAAAGTCTGATAACCAGTGTTACCAAAGGATGTTGTGTAACTGGGTTGAGAAGGTCAGATACGTAGTCGTTCCGCGTAAAATGCTGGTATTCAGGTACAGTAAGACTGGAAGCAGACCCCAACATAGTTGAAAAAAGGATAGGCAGATTGGTATGGGGAAATGTTTTTACTTTTAGTAACGCAAGATTTGGCATAGGTTTTTAGATAAAAAGGGAGCAATCATTGGAACAAGAAAATCCATAAGATCTTTTTTACTGCCAAAGATAATATGTCGAAACACCGAATACAGTGAAATTAAATAGGTACCTACACTAGACTGGCTTCGGGTTATAAACTTCGAACTATGTAAGTACCCTAGGCCTCCTCAAGGTCAATATTGCTACTGGCGTGCAGCATACTGTACCACGCTAAAGAAAAATAAAGGTAAAAATTGATATCGAAGAATAGAAATAAGTTTCCAAATATGCGTTTACTCCATGTATAAAAAAAAGACTTTCAGCACCCTAATTCACAACCATACGACAAGCTATAGTATCGAAAATGACACATTTCAATAACCTGATTTGCCTTGCCCCCGACAGTAAACAGCTGTCGGAAGAATAGTGGTCGTCTATTTGATTTAAACTGACAAAATTTTCGGGTTTTGGACTTGTGAACAGCGTTTAGAGGACTCCTACGATAACATTGATTGATGTTCGACACGGTACGGAAGCGTATCGAGTAGTTGTGAATAGCTATGCTGGTCTCGAATCTTTGACAGAGGTTTTGTAACTCGTGTCTTCTGAAAACACGGCAGTAATTCAAGTTCACACGAATCTGAAATCGCCCATAATCTATACTTAATATTATAAAGAGGAAAGGTTTGTATGTATGTTTGTAACGAATTGGTTCAAAAAGTACTGGACCGATTTTAAAAATTCTATCACCATTTGAATGCTACATTATCACTGATTATTATAGGCTATTTTTTTTTCTTTTTTTTCCACCCGTGCGAAGCCGGGAGGGACCGCTAGTTATTAATAACGAAAGACTTGCAATCTACTAAACACTTCACGAAAAACATGTAAATGACAATTATCACTAAAGAGATGGAATCATCACAATCATTTAAATTAAATGTTATAATGTATACAATTTTTTTTCTCATTTCGCATTTGTAATGCATTCCTTTGGCTTGCGATAATACCGAACATGACAAAAACATGCTAGTTTGATAAATGGATGCGATGTGGGTAGGAATGTATATGAAACAGATGTACTTAGTATTGACATAGATTACGTAATTATGTAAACAAATGTCATCACAGACATTTAAGGTGATTGCGAAGTGGTAGACCGCGAAATTCAAATTTTCTTACGTTTTTTTTGCAATTTGCTGGTCAGTGTCTGGATGTATCTTGATCAAAACTTGATTCTCGACTATAACAGGTACGTATTTACAGAATTAAAATTATTAGAAATATTAATACATCTTTCTAAGTGAGATTCGTACCATAAGCACTTTTCCATAAGAGATTTCTTCTTGTGGTACAAATCTAACTTAGAAAGATGTATTAATATTTCTAATAATTATAATTCTGTAAATACGTACCTGTTATAGTCGCGAATCAAATTTTGATCAAGATAAAACTTGACACTGACCTGTAAATTGCAAAAAACGTAAGAAAATTTGAATTTCGCGGTCTACAACTTCGCATTCACCTTAACATGATTATTGAATGTGGATACCTACCACAGATATAGATACACCATCAATCAATCGCACCAACGTACGTTCAAAAATCGTAAGCCGCCACTTTCGCGCTCAGTCCTGTGTATTGCTGGCTGGGTGAGCGTGAGTGAGAAAGAGCGCTTGTGACGTCATAGTAGGTAGTCAAAAAAATGGCACGCTTGGTTTTCATACAGATCGTGATACTTGCGTTATCTAGGTCTATCTATATCTATTGTGGATACCTATTGAATTAAGGTCGCTGATCTAGTGGTTGCCAGCGCTACTGATGAGATCCTGGGTTCGATTCCCGGGTCGGGCAAAGTGTTATTGGGGTTTTGCATTTGGATTTTTTTATTAGCATTCCGAAGTCTGTATTTGTTCCCAGTTGTATAATAAAATCCTTCGAGCCGGATTTCGGCAATGATGACTAATTTTAGCAGAGACCAGTCTTAGATGCGGGAGATATTATAGCACAAGTGTGTGCGCAGACACAGGTGCATTCTCTCTTGGGCAGCGGGATTGTCCGAAAGGGTTACCGCTACCCCGGAACACAAAGGGCTAAGGAAGGAACACGGGTGGGTTTTAGTCAGTAAGAGTCTGACACTCCCTTCTGCTCCACCCAGAGCGGGAGGGGTCATTGGATGATTTCCCATCCACAAAAAAAAAAAAAGGTGCATTCTCTCTTCCCTCACTCTCATAGTCCGATGGGACGGCAATCCGACACGACCAAAGAGAGATCAGACGCAGGACCAACGGCTTAACGTGCTTTCCGAGGCACGGGAGTATCAGGACCGCCAACTTCCAAACTCCGGGCTGTTACTAAAAATTCCCTATGGAAAAAGTCAATAACACTTTTGCTCAGCCAGGGAATCAAACCCAGGACCCCACGCTCAGCAGTCGGGCTTGCGACCACGAGACCAACGGGGTGGCCGCCCCCTATTATATGGGACAAACATAACGGGTGGTGTGGTAGTGTACCTATAGTACTAAAGATATCAGACCTCCATAACCCAGTAACTGGGTAACATGATACCACTTGGTAATATAGTCAAGAAAACTGCACTGGATTGTAAATACAGTAGCTCTTTAACTCATGTTAAATTCACAAAACAAGCAACCACAGGTAAAATGCTTGTCTATCCCGTTAAGGGCATAATAAAATGAAGGTAATTCCATTAAACTGACACTACAACTTAATTCCGACTCTATTTACATACCGTTAAAGCACAATTTTAATTGCCGAATCGATCACAGAGATCCAAAGATATACTGTGTCGCTTTTTGCGTGTACAGTAAGCGTAACAAGTTTTCCAATAAAAATGTTAATAAAGCACTGTTTTTTGTTTGCGAAACTTGCTGGTGGGTTGTACAGAAGGAAATTTATTTATTGCCCACATTCTTAATTGCAAGGTGAGATTATACTTGTTAGTTTTAAATGTAAAATTAATTTGATGTCGATCTTAAACAAAAAGTGCAGCAGGTGCTTTGTAGAGCACTATTTAAATGTAGGTTAGTATCTCTTAAAAAAAAATCAACTAAATTGAGAACCTCCTCCTTTTTTGAAGTCGGTAAAATAAAAAATAATATACACAACATAAAATCACACCTCGCGTCCGTGAAGGGTTGTGCAGACGTGTAGGTACCTGTACTATCCTTGTGGTAGTAAGCACGACTGCTGAGCAAGAAGTCCTGGGCTCGATTCCCAAGTCGAGAAGGATATTGGTTTTTTCTATTAAAAATTTCTCAGTAGCCCGGAATTTGCAAGCTGGCCATCCACATTTACCTTTAAAGTTTTTCACACCCACATTTCGTCAGTTATGTCCAAGTCCCATTTATTAGGGGGCGAGTTTATAGCCATCAATGCAAATTCAGACTCTCGGCTGCTATTGAGAAATTCCAGGTGAAAAAACCCATAACACATTTCCACACTATTTGTAACAATGGGTTTCATTTTGACAGATCAACAACGTTCATTGCGTTTTTTACATTGTTAAGCAGAAACATTTTTCCAACATAAGAAGCAATGGATTAGCAATATGCTTCAAAATGATTCAAATTGAGATCGATAGTGTGTTTCGCAATTAGGGTGCAGGAATCACATGCGCTTGAGATCACTAGATGAACGAAGTACGCAATCAAATATTTCTTTTTTAATGCCATAAATGTGGCAATGTGAAAATTGCTTACCGTCAAATTTTATGTTGCAGTTGTGATGGGAAGACAAACAAAGCAACAAAAACAAACATATGTATCACTTAACAAATACCTACATAAAATATAATTTTTCTTTCGGAAAACGGTGTTGGTGATTTTAACATATTCTACCTATACCAGTTTTTCATTCATGCCTCGGGGTCCCGGCTGTCATTCGTAGATCTTTGACAGTCGTTACGGGTAGTCAGAAGCCCGAATGTCTGACAACCAGTCTTACCGAGGGGTATCGTATTACCCAGTAACTGGGTCGTGGAGGTCAGATAGGCAGTCGCTCCATGTAAAATACTGGTATTCAGCTGCATCCGGTTAGACTGGAAGCCGACCCCAACATAATTGGGAAAAGGCTAGGCAGATGATGATATACCAGTTTTTCGTTCAACTGGTAGTGACAACTTCCCATTGATACGTGGCAAGAATCGAACTTACAGACCTGCAGCATACCTAATAAGCTGATCCGTCAACCAATGAACTACGAAGAAGTGTCTAATTATCACAAAAAAAGTCACAAGAAAATTCTTTAATAATTAACGTTGATTACATTTCATAGATAGAGAGCCTCTTCTACTGCATACCCCGTCAGTTTTAAAAGCGTGAAAGCATCAAGTATAAAGTGTTTTCCCTTGGCACCGGCGACGCAGGCACAACGAGTTTTTATCTGTCTTTCCTACCGCTACCTACTAAACCAAACGGCGAAACGAACGCGGTGACCATGAGGCTGAGAACTACAGGACAGTGATTGATGTTATGATTGCGTATGTAGAAATTATTTAAAGTCATTATTGGTTGAGAAAAGAGCAAGGTCCCGAGTTTTTTTTTATTGTTTGGCTTCATAAGTTTAAATAAGCAGTTATATCAGAGCTCAAAATCAAGTAGAAATAGTTTTGACGAAATCATTCTTGAATAACGGTGAAGGAATACATCGCAAGGAAACGGGTATGTTTTAGAACCAACAATTCGAAGACATGTGACATCTACCAACCCGCCATGGGTCCTCGTGGTGGATTACGGCCCACTCTCTCTTACAGAGAGGAGGCCTGTGTCCCAGCAGTGGGGACATTAATGTTGATTATGCTATTCTTGATGAAACCTCAACTTAGTCTATTGCTTTACCTGGATGTAGAAGAAAATTAGATAGTAATAGATTAATAATGTTTCAACTATTCTCAGCCACCCAGTATGAGTCCATTGCCAATCCTAGTACAGACGCCAGCACATCAAGCTACCCGAAACTGTCAATCTTCCCAATCAACTACGGACCTTTTGCTTTAACGATAAAGTTGAAAATCTACTAAAAAAATGTGACAGATTGTAGTAAGTTGATGTGCTGGAGTCTGTACAATCTTCTTGGAGTAAATAAATGAAATAGTATCTTGTTGTATTCTACTAGAAAGAAAGAAAGAAAGAAAGAAAAAAAGTTTATTTGGACACATTTCGTGAAACACAAAACACAAAAACTAATTAAAAATTATGTTGCAAACAACAATTGTGTGTGCCTCACGGCTGCGCCAAAAAGGTTCATTTCAGCATTAATGCCAGACAGATGCTGTCTGACGCTGGTTTTCTAATGAACCTTAGGGAATAAGTGACGGCGAGTACACACAGTTTCAACATACCTTATACATACTTTTTATCCTTATAAATAAATTAGAAAACTGTGGAAGTGTGTGTGAAAGTGTGTACTAAATTTTATCTAATTTTATTTAATTTCATCTCTTCTAGTTTTATGTAATTTAACTAAATTTTATGATTGTATGTGTTTTTACTAATTTTGGCCGATAACTCGCATGTGTGGTGCAAACTGTAAATAAAAGTTGGTTATTAATAAATAAAAAAGTATTATGGTTGTGCGGAGTTACTAAACACCTCATTCATGAACGTCTTAGTGCCAAAATTATGTCGAAGACTTTCTTACTTTTCCATCTGGTTCTACAAAATTACAAACCTTTTCAGTGTTTTTTTTTTAACATTTTTATTATAAACACATGGCCACAGCTTCCTGCTCCAAGGCTTAAAGGACGTTCAAATGGATATATTATAATAATGAGCAATCTATATCACGCTGTAGGACATTTTTTCTTGTGGAAAATTCTCAACTCTCAAGAAAAAAATGTCCCACCATCTTCAGACTTCACGGTCACCCTACATCTTCTGTCAGTACATTACCATACAATGGGAGACACCTCACACGTCCTTGGTCCCTTATCTGTTAATCATACTACCTTCCTATTTGTAATTATGAAAAGAACACTGTTGTTATGAACCTCTTCACCTAAGGTCAGCGCGGATTAATCACGGAAAGAATCATGTTTAGCGATAATGAATTCGGTAACACGCTCTTTGAGAGGTCAAAGTTGGTAATTAACTTTATGCAGGTATTGCTTAGTGATTATTTAGATTAACGAGAGAAGATTTTTGAATATTATTTTTCCAAGGATAGAAGATTTTTGAATATTTTTTTATACAAGGTTGTTTTTTGTGTCCCGTGAAATGATTCAAAATTAACACCCTTTTTTACCTTTTGTGGTATCATAATTTTATTTTAGGTCTTCACATATATGTAATTATATAATAGATATACAGGGTGTCCCTGGAAGTATGGAGCAAATCAAATAGGGGCGTGGGCAAAGTCATTTCCAAACTTTTTGAATATAGTAGAGAAACACTGATAATTTTAGAGGTTTCTAATGTGATGTCGTAAATAAACCCTTTTTTTGCGCTTACATTGCAAACGCTGGCTGAACCCTATGAGATACATCAAAATAATGTACTACAGTATTGTACACCTTAAAAAGGTCTACAAAAAAGTCCGTGATGGTATATGTCTATCTCTTATGGATAAGCCACAATAACCTTTTTTTTTTCCTTTACTTTTTACGAGAAAAATTAAGTACTTAAATACATTATGCATTTAATATAGATCAATATGGCCCTTTACAGCATGTTATTTAAATTAATATTTTCGAAGATATTACAGATTTAAAATGCAGGGACATAGCGGTTGCTGCGGTATCGGCAGCAGGGGCTGGCGGCAAGTTAAAAAAAAACATTAAATTAAAATGATTAATTATATTTATTAAATTGCATTGCACCCGTGCGAAGCCGGGGCGGGTCGCTAGTGAAATATAAAACTAGAGTGAGAACATAAGACAACATCACGCCTGCACGCGCTGACCCGGGAATCAAACCCAGTACCTCATGCTCAACAGTAACGGTTGCGACTATTAGATCAGGAAATACAACAGAAAACTTTCCAGAACTTTCGGGAACTTCATAAGAAAATTAAATAGGTTTCTTGAATTCACAGAAAATATTAAAATAGTTTCTTACTGTCAGTTGTTAGCAATTAAAAAGTTCTAGAAACATCCAAAGTCGTAATTAACAAGTAATTAAAACTACGCAAAGTTTCTTGATTTTCGAAGTTAGTTTATTTTTTAAATGAACATTCTGTCAAAGTAATTTATTGTTTGTTTGTATTTTAGTCCCTAGGGAGAATACTACTTATTAATACAGGCTGAGTTTGATGTTAATTAAAACGTGTGTATTTCTGATAATCATCATCATCTGCCTAGCCTTTTCCCAACTATGTTGGGGTCGACTTCCAGTCTAACCGGATGCAGCTGAATACCAGTGTTTTACATGGAGCGACTGCCTATCTGACCTCCACAACCCAGTTACTGGGTAATACGATACCCCTTGGTAAGACTGGTTGTCAGACTTTCGGGCTCCTGACTACCCGTAACAACTGTCAAAGATCAACGAATGACAGCCGGGACCAACGGCTTAACGTGCTTTCCGAGGCACCCCTCCGTGTCTCGGTATGTAAAGATGGTCACCCATCCACAGACCAACCGCGGCAAGCGTAGCTTAACCTGATCGATCGACCTGTGCGGCTGTTATTATTTAGCCACGGGCCCCTTCTGATAATCTATACTAATATTATAAAGAGGAATGATTTGTATGTATGTTTGTAACGAATTGGCTCAAAAAGTACTAGACCGATTTTAAAACACACCATTTGAATGCTACATTATCACTGATTAATATAGGTTTTTTTCTTTTTTTTTTCCACCCGTGCGAAGCGGGAACGGGCCGCTAGTTATTTAATATATTGGCTGTGAAAACTAAAGATTATTTTTTTACTTAAGGAAAAAAAAATATTTTAAATTATAATTTTAATTTTATTTGACAATATAAAAAATATATTATTTAATTTTTACTTTTATTAATTTTTATTACTTATCTAAAATGGGTACAGCTGATTAACCGTAAAGAACATGCGATTTTATTAGGTCTAAAGCTAGGTAATTGGAAAAGTATACAATATACAATGTGTTAATGAAATAACCCAAAACCTGAAACTAGTTTGTTTAGAATCGGCAGCAAAATCGAATACAATAATTTTTAATATGGGTTATTTTTTTTCCAAAAAATAATTATTTGTCATGCCGTGTCTAATATTTTTTAACGACGCTGTACGCTACTGTCCAACGCAATGAAAACAAACAGCGCGGGCGAGGGTGAGGAGAGGGGGTGCTAGAGCTGGCGCCAAGGCCGGGAAGCGCGCCGGCGGCGATAGAGCTACGAATCTGTAAGAAGTAGCGCGACAACAACATTTACAAATATCTTTACTATAATTTTTGAAAATAAATAATTATATGCCATATCAATTTATTAATATAAAAATCGGTTGGGGTGTCCGAGGTTTTGGGTTATTTCATTAACACTTTGTATAATAAATTATTATAATTCAGTCAAAATCATGACATCAAAGATTGAGTTACATCTTTTTTTAGGAAAATTCCATTTTTCTATAAAACTTACCATTGTACACAATTCTACTTACCACCTAACAGAAACGGCGTAAATATGACAGAATGTATGTACTTAATGCAAAATAAATGTTGGAAATGACTCATGAGAACGGGTCAGACAGGATGTATGGAAGATACGCTCCTCTTGCGACCAATCTAAGTTTCCAATGCTTTATAACGATAATTATAAATTAAATAAAATAGCCTTTAATCCTACATTAAAATATCAGCTATGGGTAGCTTAATCAACCTATAATTTCCCACTGTTGGGACACAGGCCTCCTCTCTGTGAGAGGGAGTGGGCCGTAATCCAACACGCAGGCCCAGTGCGGATTGGTAGATGTCACATGTTTTCGATTATTTTTTTTTGGTTCTAGAAATGCCTGTTTCCTCGTGATGTTTGCCTCCACCGTTTTGAGAAAAGTGGTTATTAAATTATTTGCTCTTACTAAAAAAAAAAAATATTACGTATAAATGGAAATATATGAAAAAGCATGATGCTTAAAGTTTTCATGCAAATACCTCAAATTATGTCCAGGAAAAATATGGCATTTAACAGACAAAAAACCCTAAAAAATTCTCGTAATTTCCTGATTACGAATATTATCTACGACGCACGGTCATCTTTTTTTACCCAAGCTCAGCTATGATACTAAAAATTTGTGTGGAATACGAAGTATTGGTCATATAATCAATTATCCTGACCCGCAAGCGTGAAAACGTTTTAATTACTCCCAGAACTTGCTTTTTCTATATATTTTTTTTCTGTATTTGAGGTCACTCCTGATCAGTGCCGGTATTTTTCCGTTATATTTCTTTTCGATTTTTGAAAGTTCGACCAATCAACGGTGTTTTTTTTAAGCTTCGAATCCTTTGATTGTTGAAAAATGTGTTTTTTTTTTCTTGTTGTATACCTATTTGGTTTTTGTTAATTTGTTATTTTAGCAATCAATTTGGCATGCCTCATATTTTAGCGAAATGCGGTTTTATGAGTTTGTTAGCGTAGACTGGTTTTGCCCATCCCTTTATTGCATAACATTAAAAACAATAATGTATCAATATGTATAATATCTAACTTTTATTTCTGACTAGCAGCGCCCCGTGGTTTTACCCGCAAAAGTGTCGATCCCGTGGAAATATCGGGATAAAAAGTATATTATGTGTTAATTTTGGATAAAAACTATCTGCGTGCCAAATTTCGTCCAAATCCGTTCAATACACACTCAACTTGCGCCTTCGTAATATTAGTGTGATTAAAGTTTCTTCATGATTTTTATTTCTGTGCTGAAACATTTACATAACATAATATTATGTTATATCACGCCTTTACCTATTCCCCAAAGGCTTAGGCAGAGGTGCATCTATATATATTTTTTTCCAAATGGCATCTCGCAGTTCAACCTATGAAGTTGTCGTCTGCTTAACCGGGCTTGTTGTGGATGGCTCAATAAATTAAGGCCTACAGGCATCATTTAAAAACTAAGCGAATACATGCTAAGGGCACCCCTTGTGGGGTACGGACCTCGGCTTAAGGCGTCGCTGGGAGAGGGCAGCAAGGGACAGGCTGGATCGGAATTAACCTATAGTACCTATAGCCCAATTTAAAGTTTATAGCGGCTTTGAAGTGCGCTATTCGTTGCGCAATACCAAACCCGCTAAGACGTGAATTTGTTACTGCGCAGCGACTCGCCTCATGTTCCAAGCCGAAATAAAGTTTGAATCGGACACATTTTTCCAGTAATATTAAAATCCCATTGTAATATAGCGAGTCTAAACTCAACATTTGTTAAAAAAAAATTGTTTTGTTATGAAAAAATTACAAAAAAAAAATATCCAATACAACTCAACAAAAATTTAAAACAGCATCAAAACACTCGGCGCCAACAGGAACGCACCACAGATCAACTAGCGATAGACAAGTAATATCCCGGAGATAATAACCGCTATAACTCGAACGCGACAGTTTTGGGCTAGTATATACCTATTACCTAGACTAGATCTGACGTTATCTGTCACTACATACCTAATAGGTGAACATATACACAGTCAAGGAAGGGTATTGTTGAACAGATTTGTCAGCAATTCGTCTTTATCATAGTCATCTTTACAGGGGCATCGACGCACAAACTAACCATGAATCCAGCACATGATTCTCGTTCCTCTAGCGGAGAATGTTGTATGTATACATTATTGTAATATTTAAGAGGACTACATGACCAAAAGCGCGGTCATTGTCGGACTGAATAGAAAAGAAAGAGAAGCGAAATGACACAACACTGGTAATTTATTGCAAAATATGAAGCAATTATATAATTATTTACAAAACTCTATTGTTTGGACTAAAAATTAAAACACTAGTGGTTTAGTACGTTGCTTGTAGAATAATCTGATAAAAATCAGAATGATTGTATGTATACTCGTACATAGTAGTTTGGTCTTTATTGTAAAGAGAAAGTTTTTAGAGGCATCTTCATGATTTTTTTCTATCGTAACAAATTAGTTGTATTATGTTTTCAACACACAATCTACCTAGCATATATCCTGAAAATTATGATATATTTTTCTGATTTTTTTTACTGTTGTCGATCTTAAACTTTTAGACATTATAAAATTTGCGTTTTTTGCGTTTAGGTCCTGTAGTCCCCTTAACGTGTTTGTAATGTAATTTACTTTTCTTTTTTATAGGTACCATGTAATTTCATATACAATTTATTGTTCATGAATAAATGACTAAAGTAGATAACTGATTAAGTGTCGATGGAATGTAAATTATCTGAGATTATGAACACCGATAGTAGTCAATTCCGCTACCAATTTTGATGACTGGCAATTCTTTTCTTCATCTTTTCGTAACAATTCTCACACAGCACAAGAAAAATGCTACCAAAAAGAACTAGCTCACAGAAAAAAAAAAAATTTTAAACTTCAAACACAGTCGATCGACAGAGTAGGATGTGACGTAATGTCTGTCGATAGTAATTACTAGATCACAAGCGCCCGACCGCTGATGCAATGTTCATATAAAAAATATGTAACTGTTTGTACATATGTTACCTCTTAACGTTTCTTCGACCCTGGTACTTTTGATCTGGGTACTGAATAAAAGAGACTTTAAACCCTTTTTTTTAAACCTTAAAACCTAGATATATTTTAGCATGATTTCGGATCCAATGTGATTCCAATTTGAACATCATCCACCCACTGCTGGATTAAAAGCGTCCTTTTTTTTCTAACATACGTACCGGTTCAGTGGGTCCCTCATCCAGGCTCCAATTTACCTCCTATCAAATCTGCAAGCCTGGTACTTTCATGTTATTTGGTGGGCAAATAAGCCAACGGCCCGCGGTTGACTGCCACGTTGGTCTCGTGTTCGCGAGCGCGACTACTGTGCATGGGGTCTTGAGTTCAATTCACAACTCGGGCAAAGTGTTATTGGGTTTTTCCATTAAGAATTTCTCAGTGGCGGCCCAGAGTTTGGAAGTTGGTGGTATGATACCGCCGTGCCTCGGAAAGCATGTAAAGCCGTTGGTCCTGCGCCTGATCTCTCCCCGGTCGTGTCGGATTGCCGTCCCATCGGACTATGAGAGTAAAGGAACAGAGAGTGCACCTGTGTTTACGCACACATTTGTGCACTACCTATATATCTCCTGCGAATCTGGCTAATCTCCGTTGAGATTCACCACCGTGACCGAAATCGGTCGGGGGGATTATTATGGCTGATGGTAAGCGGTCAACGCCACCTATAGACGTCTGCAATACTAGATGCATTTGGCATCCCAGAGCTAAAATGTATCATGAGCTTAACACTCATTTCAAACGGGAACACAGAAATAATTATGTTTTTCCCCAGTAGTAGGTATGTTAATATTCGCCGTGACGAATTCTTTCACAAAGACCACTATTGTACAGACGCTAGCACATCAAGATACTACAATCTGTCAAATTTATTTAATCGATTTTCGACTTTATGGCTGAAGCATAAGGTTCAATGTTGATTGGGAAATTTTGACAGTTTCGGGTAGCTTGATGTGCTAGCATCTGTACCAATACAATGAGGATAGTGCTTTACAAACTATGAAAGTAGGGGTCGGCCTGCAGTCCTGCCGAATAAAGCTGAATGCCAGTATTTTACATGGCGCGACTGCCTATCTGACCTTTAAAGCCACTGGGTAATATGATACCTCTTGGTAAGCCCGGTTGTCAGGCTTTCGGGCTTCTGAATACCCGTAACGTCTGTGAACTGTCAAAGATCTACGAATGACAGCCGGGACCAACGGCTTGACGTGCATTCCGAGTTATGGAGGGTCTCGATATTTAATGAATGGTTACCCATCAACGAACCAACCATGGCTACTTCAATCGACCCATGTGACTGTTTTCATTTAGCCACGAGTCCAACGATTGAAGATCGAAGATATATGAATTACAGCCTAGACATTACGGCTTAACTATGAGGCGAGCTCATTGCAAGTTATTCAGAAATCCAAGAAAAACACGGCGTACTAAGGTGTTATCTAAGCAATAAAATGAATAAAACATCGACTAGCTAATTTATGATCATAAACACGGCAGAAAAGACAGCCATTTTAATGTCTTGAGATATTATGAAAGCAGGTTTAATTTATTGATAGGTACTGGTTTTTCAGGATGCTGAGGTAAAGAAATGATATTACTGGTAGTGGTAACTCCTTGTGAAAGAGCTCGTCGGAGAAAGTGCTGGCCACTGGACCTATTTCTGCCGCCAAGCATTGCTAGGTTCTCCTATGCATACCTAATCAGCCTATTATGTTCCTATTGGTAGGAAAAAGGCAAAAGAAACAAAAGAAGAAAGCAAGTTAAGCCGTTGGTCCCGGCTGTCATTCGTGGATCTTTGACAGTCGTTACGGGTAGTCAGAAGCCCGAAAATCTGACAACCAGTCTTACCAAAGGGTGTCGTATTACCCAGTAACTGGGTTGTGGAGGTCAGATAGGCAGTCGCTACTGGTATTCAGCTGCATCTATCCGGTTAAACTGAAAGCCGACCCCGGCAGTTGATGAGTAGACAGGATTTCCAGGTTCGGGAAGCCCACACTCACTGCCAGTCCCGCAGACTCACGAGACTGATCAGAGATGGCTAAAGGTGTCTTGGCCACAGTGAGGGATAATGAGACAAGAATTATAAAATTCAAATCTGATTTATTTACACGAGGTAACAGCTAATATACTACTTTTTCTTAATATACACACTATTATACAAAATATTTGTGTCCTATGCGTGTAAAATGCAACCAAATCATTATTTTCACTGGGCCAACCCAGTTAGGGTTGTGGAGGTCAGATAAGTAGTCGCTCCATGTAAAATACTGGCATTCAGCTGCATCTGTTTCGACTGGAAGCCGACCCCAACATAGTTGGGAAAAGGCTAGGCAGATGATGATTATCCAAGATTTATGGCTTCTCTGCGTGCCTTTTATCTATTGAAGCATGATTGAGCTAACATCTTGACTCACTCTTCTCGTCATCATTCAGCCAAAAGACCTCCACTGCTGGTCTAGGCTCCTTTCAACGACCGTTCTAGCGATTCCCGCACCAAACGGACGCACGAACTCTCACATAATTTTACAAGCGCGGAAGTTAGAATAATTATTTATCTTGAGTAAGCCCGGGTTCCCTAGCTAGTGTAGTATGATATATTAATATACCTGGCGCCACCTGCCGGTAACTCGTTAACGTTTTACTACCCAACTAACTGGATCTTGTACTGGCAGTCACTAATGTGCTTACGTAGGAAAAATATTAAAATAGCCAAGGTTTGAAACCTAAGGAGAGCTTGGATCTAGACAAGTGACAATCGCTTTCAAAGCGTTTCATATTCCTACAACGACTTTCAACAAGATTGACATATTATAAGCTTTTCGGTAGCTTATGTTTATTCAATTTAAAATCTATAGACAAAGTGTTAAATAACTAACCCGGAAAACTTTAAGAGGTGCTTTGGACCATCGAACTGAACAACTTTTACTATGGGATCAACTATGAAAATCACGAAAAATAAAATTTGCTGTTTCATACATTTTGGTCAACAACTTTTTTATTAAAAACCTGATTTTTTTTCGTGATTTCAGAGTTAGTCCCATAGGAAAACCAAACGACAATATTTTGCTCAAGTTCATTCATCAAACTGTAAGAATACTCTTGTATAATATATAACGGTAGCGCTTAAAAAAGATAAATATTATTTTCTTTTGTTTGAATATTATCAAAAATTCAATCACTTCTGTACCCACCATTACAGCATGTTTGAACAAGAAGTGCTCCTGGCTGTTAGAAGGTTTTGTTTTGTTTCAATACTACCCACACTTCCACGTCACACGTAATCATAATAAAATCTTTTAGTTTGGCTTCAAATATAATTTATTGTTCGACTTCCGGAATTTTGCATTTCCGTTAAGGGTGCTTTGAAATTGCCTTTAGGATTGACGATACTCGGATGTACAGTTGTGGAAAATGGCGGTTACTTTTCGACTCTTAGACAATTGAGAAATTCATAAGTGGACTTGATAACATAATATCACGCCTGTAATTCACGAAGGGTTAGGTAGAGATGTACTATCGCGGACACTCCCGCCTGACTACCATTAAGTTAATTTTTTCATGCACTCGAAAAATAGAAGTGCTCTCTATAATGGCGCCAAGGTCCAATAAAAATGCGTCAAATTCACAAAAGGAGTACACGTGATGCGTCACTAAGCTGCGCAGTGCAGGTTGCAACTAATTGTGTTATCGCTTTTCTAATAGGCGAAAACTTGAAAGGGGCGTGGCTTGGCGCCGCTGCAGGATTTAGGCGAAAAAATATTAAGTGATCAGGCGGAAAAGGCTGCGATGGTATCTATAGTAAACCCACATCGCCAGTTATGTAATATAATAAGTCCCATGTAATAGGGGGCGAGCCTACTGCCATCAACCGGGCACAAATCCAGACAACGGGCTGCTGCTAAAAAATTCCTGATGGAAAAACTCAATAACACTTTTCCCGACCCGGTAATCGAACCCAGGACCTTATGCTCAGCAGTTACGCTTGCGACAACTAGACCAACGGTAGTCTGAGGATAAGTACCTATATGTGTTTTATTTCAAAACGTTCGCAATTAAAAAAAAAATACGGTTCTAATTTTAAATGTTTCCATCCCTAAGGTCTGCTACACACAATCAATGCCCCGAATTAGATTAAACATAATCCTGCCAGTACTGCCAACTTACAGGAAATAAACTTCAAGTAAAAACGAAAGTAGTAAGCGGCGGCTAAAGATACACGTTTTACTGATAGCGGACATGCAAAGCCGCTGATAAATATAACTGATAAGTAAGTAGTTAGATTTCTTGGTGTTTCACGGTTATGCACTTAATGGTTGACTGTTTGAGGAATTTAAGATTGCACTGGGAAAAATATATTTTTTTATCTGTTTAGCGAGTGACTTGGCTGTCAGTTCAGCTTCTTACCGGCTCTGCTGACTGGTTTTCTATCATAAGTGGTTATCGTCAGGTATAGTTTGTCGAATGTAAGTGGTCATGAAGACCTATGCTATCTTCTTCTTAGCATGTCGATAGCAATCTAAATGGACTCGGCCTAGAATTCGGCCACTTGTTTAGCGCCATCACCAGCGTCCATCAGTAACTGACAGCACACGCAGGAAACGATATTAAGTGTTCATCGTTTGTGGAACAGCACCACATTTACACTCCAAGGTGGAGTCGTCTATAAATCTCCACCTGAACAGGTTTTCCTTACTCCTGCCAACCTGGGTCCGGAGTCTGTTTAAAGATTTCCAGGTTATCCAAGGTAACTCATATCAGGTCGGGAAGTCTTCAGCGGGTGGAAAGAATGGTTTGGGTAAGGAATTGTGTAATGAATAAACTGTGCTGCTTGGGAGTTTGTTGCGCCACTTCTTCCCAGATAAAATACTAGAAAGTGGTGAAGGGTGGGCGTTTTGGGGGACTGTCTTATATAATTTCGACGTTCGAAGAGTTCCGATTCTCAGCCTAATTGAATATAGGGGCCTGAGGCCGAGAATCACATAGAAAATTAATGTTGACAGATTAATGACTTAAGACTTTATCCACGTTTTTAAGCGCATAACTGAAATGTAATCAACTCAATTTCCACCAGTTTTTGAAAAACAAAAAACATTTAACTATTGATGATAATGAATGCTCTTGAACGCGGTTTAGATGAGCTGATCACGTTCAGTTTCGTTGGTATAGTTCACCATAAATCAGCCATCTTGTAGCCTAATGAATATGTCACATCTATTCGAATAAAAAAAACAAGATCAATAGTACCAACTCAATCCTAATTTGTCAACTAATATATAGGCCAGTAGTAAAACTTAAAAAAAAGAACACTACAATTAAATTAATTGGAAAATCGTTTACCAATTGATGACAATTGGTCGCAATGGATACAATGGTGTTTTAATTGCTTTAAATAAAGATACGATGGTTAAAGATCATTGGGAGCTGCCATTTTGAAAACAGATGCCATGGTCATTCCGGATATGTGTGATTGCTTAGTGGTTTGACGGCCATCGCATCCTGCCTTTTTGATTGTAGAAGTGTGTATTATATCCTTGAAGGTGCTTGGAGAAGGCCTACGTCCAGCAGTGGACGTCTTTCGGCTGAAATGATGATGATGATGATATATACTAATCCCAACTAATATTATAGGTAAATGCGAACATGACTTTGTTTGTTTTTCACGCTATCATGGCTAAACGGCTGCACCAATTTTGATGAAATTTGGTATGGGGATACTTTGAACCCTAGGAAAGGATAGCAAAGCAAAGCCGCGGGTGGACCGTGGACGCTAGTAATATTATAAACGTGAAAGTTTGTATGTTCGGATGCGTGTTACTTAATCACGCAAAAACGGCTGAGCGGATTTAGATAAAATTTGGCACACAGATAGTCTATAACCTGGGTTGATACCTTTTTTATCTCATAGTTCGTTCCCGTGATATAATTTCCGACCTCCACGCGGGCAAAAGCTGGTCTTAAGATAAAATAGGCCTTATAATGCGAGGCATAGTAAAAGAAAGAAAGAAAAATAGGTTTATTTGTCACAGAAACACGTGCAAAAAAAAGACAAAACATAAGATTAATTCTAATGACAGCATATTATAATAAAAACAAAAAAAAATACACAAGCACAAAGCAGAGATAGTCGACGGTTGCACGTCATGAGTGTCATGACTGTGACAAGAAGGCTTCCACGCAGCATGATGCTGTGCTATAGGGGACCTACAGCACAGCGCTGATTTTCAGTGGTTACCCGAAAAGGACAATTACGGGACAATATACGTCATGATCTCCTTGTTGGTGAAAGGATTGGTGACTGCAATATCTTACTCTTTCTTTCTTTTTCTTTTTTTTTCTTTTTCTTTGCTCCCGTTATGTTTATTATTATATATATGTATATCTATATATTTATTTAGACTAGTATAATATACCTATTTTATTTATGTATTTATTGTATTTTGTAAATGGTACACCACGGACTACCTACAGTATTTGTCTCTCCTCCCCCTATTTAATCCATCCAAAGGTTGTCTTTAAAAGATCGCTTTTAGCGATAAGACCGCCCATTGTGTCACCCTTTGCAAAAGTTCTATATTTATGTCTGTAATTTATAATGGTGTACATAATAAAGAGTATTCTATTCTATTCTATTCTTACTAGAATTAAGGAGAACCTTGCTATTTTTAGAATGATGCTTTGCAAAAACGGTGTTGCTCATTTCTATAATTAAATTAAAATGTAGGTGTGCCGACACGAATCACTTTTAAAATAGTCTTACAAAAAATCTTTAATACCGTTTGCACATTAAGACAATACCAATCAAATACTTCTCCACTACATATTTATTACCACAGACAACAAAAGAAACACTATCTTTCGGCCATAGACAAAAGACTCCATAGACAACTTCAATAAAAAAAAAAACAGAAGCCTTGCCACTTTAACGGAAGCACGTTCTTTTTTCGAACAATTGTTCTGAAACCGCAAAGTCATGACATTTGACGAGCCGCTATTGGTCGTCGGGTCGACTTTGACAGCCAATCAGAGGTGGTACACGAAATGCGTAAGTCATCGTTCTTATCGTTTGAGATAGTGACTCGGCGAGTTCTAAGACACGTTATGTATTTTTGTAAATAGATTCTTTGGAAGTGCTGGCCGAAAGGAATAAGGTTATGTGGTGAGGTTGCGAAAAAATAAAATTAAATATTTGACATTGACGTTCTAAAATCAAATCTGCGAACTCATATACCTAACCTGGGATTTCCCACAATAAACTTCGCATAGCTTTTTTTTGCTATGATGTTCATTGCAAAGGAATTTCGTTGTTCTCCCTAAGGTTTCAATATATAAAATAAATATTATAAGAATTATACATAAAAAAATAAACGTTTTCCTATATTTTAATAGCTAAAATTAAAATAAGTATTACACCTTAGTTGTTTGTAACACAAACTGAACTTTTCTGATTGGCTGATCCGTTAAGTTGAAATGTCATACCAATTATTTAACACCTATCTATTATAAAAATAAACTTAATCTAACTCTAGAAAAAGATACTTATCATTTAATAAGAAAACTAGTTTTTATGAAGCACTAAAAAAGACTTGCTAATGAAATGATTGGCTTTTCATTATAAAAAGAAAATACTATTTTACTGTAATGCCAGTTGTTAGTTCCGTTATCAACTTTACTAAATGTCATGAATAATAATAAATAATAATATTTAAATAATAATTAATAATAATAATGTCATAATATTAATAATACTAGCTGCGCCCCGTGGTTTCACCCGCGTAAGTTTTGATCCCGGGGAAATATCGGGATAAAAAGTATCCTATGAGTTATTCTGATGTATAAACTATATTACTGTAAAGTTTCATCAAAATCCGTTCAGTAGTTTTTGCGTGAAAGAGTAACAAACATCCGTTCATCCATCCTCACAAACTTTCGCATTAATAATAATAATGTCATACATTTTAGTTTTCATTGAATTGATTTTTTTTTTTAACAGTTCCCTACTTTTTTTCAGAGCAGTGGTGGCGCAGTTGTAACGGTCGCGACTTACGAGTTGTAGGTTCAAACCCAGACAAGCGCTTTATTTTGTGTAAATTATTTCGTCACCATTGCTCTCAAAACGGTAAAGGAAAATATTGTGAGCAAACCGGCATGTCCTAGAACCAAAACAAAACATATGTGACATCTACCAAATCACACTGGACTCGCGTTGTGGATTACGGGCCCACTCCCTCTTAGCCTTTTGAACGCCATTGTCACATATATGTGACAAATGAAATCTTATCCTGAGCGCCAACGTCACAAATATATGACAAAATACACGTCGCACCATATTATGAAATAAACAATTTAATCATTACTTTTGTGTGTTTTCATTTTTATGAAGGTCATTTGACAGAAAAAGTGGTAACGTAAGTGGTACGGCGATACGTTTAGGTATAGGTACTCTGACGTTCAAAAGGTTAATGAAAGGAGGCCTGTGTCCCAGCAGTGGGACCATTAGGTATAGGCTCTCTCTCTCTCTCTTTATGTGCGATGTTTTATTCTTTCAGGTAATGACATAACAGAAAAAAGAGGGAATTCAAAAGAATAGTTAAGTCATTCTTCTTCTTTTCGTGTCGATGGTACTTTTCTTCCTCGTTTTGTAAATATAGTTTGAGCAAAGTATGTGGTTAGTTATGAAGTTGTTGATTAGTAGTTGATGTTATAGCGGTGGAAAACAGAGATCTAATGGTTCATACCCTAATCTATATCTAAAGCTGAAGAGTTTGTTTATTTGAATGCGCTAATCTCTGCAACTACCAGTCCGATTTGAAATTTTTTTTTGCATGTGATTTCCCAATTCTGGAGGAAGGTTATAGGCTATTTACCACTACGCCAAGATCCTTAGGAACCGAGTAAAAATAAAATAAGGTAAGAAAGGTATTAGCGCGGGCAGGCGATGTAATGCGACGGGTTGGGTCGGGGGAGCAAGAAATTTCTCGCGAACGAAGTCCTGGGCAGAAGCTAGTGTCTTATAATTTCCTCATATAATGAGACATTTTTATTATTTTTTTTTACTTTTAAAACAAAACCTTCACCAAAAACAAAGAAACGAATACCTATTCCAAATTCAAATCACGCCACGCTCAATTTTGAATTCGGAAAACCCACCTCCATGATATGATGTAGGTACAGCAAAAACACGAAACACCAATAGAAACTTAAATAATTACATTCAAAAAAGGAATACAAGTAGAAATGCTGCAATGAAACATAACACAGTTTGTGAATTCGTCACACACACGTAGTATCAAATTAACTCCCTACATCCATCATCATTTTGTTTGACGCGCTGTGATCAAATGGGATTTTTTACGTCAAGCCGGCCTGTCAGTACTACTGCGCTGTGTGTGCAACGCCTTATTTTCTTTAATTTCCGTGTTGTTACTTATGGTTTTTCTGGTATGTGAGAAATCTAATAATGTTCTCACAGTAAGAGGAAGTTTGCAAGAAATGGTTTCGTGTAAGATTTTCTCATTTTAAGTTGAAAGGTGTAAAAAATAAAAAAAATATTGCTTGAGTAAGATTTCTGCTCTGTAGTGAAACAGTGAACCCAAAATCCAAACATTGAAAATACTTTACAATAGTTAGATTCCTGCAATAATTTTAACGATTACACCCACGGAATTTCCTTTTCACAAACGCTAAAATTATCAAAAACAGCAACCAAATTGCATAACACACTTTCAAACTATATAACCCTATTTGAAGTAAATTGCTAATCCATTGCTTCATATGTTTGAAAAAATATTCAGCTTACAACGTAAGTAATAGTAACGCAATGAATGTGGCTATGTTGCTGAACTGTCAAAAGAAAGGCATTATCGTTGTTGGTTGTTATCAACAATTTCAAAATAAGAATACAAAAATGTAATTTCATTGAGAGGAAGATGTGCGATGCGCGAATGCATTCTTTTTTCTAATCCGTCAACAAACTTTTTTAAACGCACAGACCAAAACACTAGTGCAGCGCCATCCACGTTGAAACCGAAACTGTCGATTATTTTCGTTTAATTACAATTTAACGAAAGAACCGTACAAAATTCTGCTCAGACATGAGAATCGATGCTACGCTCATTATACAATATTGTACGCACCTGAGTTTATTGGGTAAAACATTGCATTGAGTAATTTTTAATCAAGTTGTCCCACATCGTATGGTTTTGTAATAGTTTGTGGTAAACCTCTATTTTTTTGTTTTCTTTTTTTGCGTTAGAATATCTGTTGATTTCTTTACTAGTAGATCGTTTTGGTCTTACCTAAGAGTTTCGCATCACCCAGTAACAGGGTTGTGGATGTGGAGGTCAGATAGGCAGCCGCTCCATGAAAAATACTGGTATTCATCCGGGTAGACTGGAAGCCGACCCCAACATAGTTGAGAAAAAAGCTGGGCAGATGATGATGAGGTCGTTTTGGTCAAGGTGGAGTAAGGCTGTGACAGAGTGGCGTCCAAGGACTGGAAGACGAGATGTAGGTCATCCAACGGCGAAATGTGCAGACGACATTATTGCCATCGCGGCCAAAACCTGGATGAGGCTGGCACAAGAGTGTGGGGATTGGCACAAAAAAAGAGAGAACTATGCCCGGAAGTGGGTGAAGTCGGGTGATGATGAGGTTTTTATGTTAGCTGCCTCGTTGGACTAATGGTCGCAAGTAATACTGCTGTTCATGAAGTCCTGGGTTCGATATCCGGGTAGGGAAAGATGTTATTAAGCTTTTCTATGTGGAATTTCTCAATTGAATTTATGCTCGGTTGCTGGCAATAAGCTCATTACATGGGGCTTAAAAATATCTTGCGAAAACTGGGTGTACAGAGGCCAGCACATCAAGCTACCCTAATCTGTCTAATTTCTTTGATAGATTTTCAACTTTACTACAAAGGAATAAGGTTCACATTCGATTGGGAAACTTTGACAGATTGGGGTAGCTAGGGCATAGGTGCACCTCTACCTTATCCTTTCGGGAATACAGGCGTCGTGTTAGAGGTTGTTTTTTACTTCAAGTTATTTCTACAAACCAATAAAATGCAACTTTGTAACTTAAAGCCGATACGCTATTGTTGCTAAGTTACCTTTTAAAAAGCCCCATACGTTACTAAAGACATAAAAAATGCATCTTCAACTCGCCTGCGATCAATCATGAAATATTTTTTTTTTATCATTCTTTACAAGGCAACACAATGTAATCGATAAAAAGTCTGACCTTATAAGCTTAATCCCATTGCATAACAGCAATTAAAAACTTCGTTTCTTATTAATGTAGGGGTTCCGAGTTGTTTTAAAATTTTATGTAACATTTGAGACGTATTTTTCTGCTTTTAGATATAAGTAAAAAGTTTTTCTCTTTTTTATAATATTTTTTAAATCCATGGTGATTAAAATACGTATACCTACTTCAATTTCTAAGAGAAACATTTTAGAATTAAAAAGCTACACGCTCAAATCACAAATCAATAAAAAGCTTTGCCTACTTTTATCAGAGGGGTAATTGCGTAACATACTAACAATAGCAATGGCTTTAATTTTGACAGTTCAACAACATTCATTGCGTTATTTACGTTGTTGAGCAGACACGTTTTTCGCACATATGAAGCAATGGATTAGCAATATCTTTCATGACTGATTTAAATTGTGATTGATGGTAGGTCACACAATTCGGGTTCTGCATATAAATATTGAAAACTTTTGAAGAAATAAGTATTGAAATTTTATCACTAACAATTTTTTAATCAACACACTAACCTGACATAAAAATTCTATTCCCAAACGTAAATTTGACGTAAAACACGTTTTTTTGAACCATTTACACAAAAAATATGATTTCTCATTTAATATTTCTAACTAGTTGCCATCTCACCTATAATCTTAACACATTACTCTTAACTGAAGTTTATCTATTAAGGGGAACCCTACTCGGCAGCTAATAAGAAAAATGCTCAGATTATGAAACAATAGAACATCGCCAGCACCTAAAGACAAATGTAATGATTTATTACCATTGACAAAAACTCCAGGCACCAACTTACATTTGCAGTACCATAAAACTCTATTACAAAAGTGGTAAGATTGAAAATCGCTCGAGCAGTAAAAATTCAAAGTTAATTAAGTTCTAAGTAATGCAATCTGTGATTAGATTGTTTCGTTTTTGTTCTAAAGACCGGAATATTATGGAGTTCAATTCCTACTTTTTTGTTTATACGTGGATTCGAATCGAATAGGGTGTAGGGTTGGGAATGGGATGAGAAAATGTATCAGTTTATCGACTTTATCGATGTTAAAATGCGATTATAATTATTTCACAGATAATATTATCCTATAGCCAATCCTGTGAACAGCGTTGTGGGCTGCAATATTGTTTATAAGTTTTGTATATTTCTTATTTATATGTTTTATATTGTAGCTGTTTGTTGTTCCTTTTGCATAAAAATAAATAAAATAAAAGTATAGGAACAACAATTTGTGAAGTCATTTCATGTCATCAGAAGACTTTGTGGTTGACTAGCAATTTATAAATTGACGTATTGAGATATTATTTTAATAAATACCGTAAGGATATTTAATTAATTTGCAGCATATAAATATTTTATTAGAAGTAAAATCAAAAAACAAAAATGTCTTCAATTATGCAAATTATTATTAATCATTAAAGAAATATAAATAGAGAAACAGTTTGTTGTGTTGCTGAATAAAACATTAATCGTTTATGTTTTGAAATATGTGCAAATTAATGTCTAATTTTAATCGTATGAATAAGAGTTTTGTTTAAAGCCCAATAGAATTTACTTATAATAATTACGGTAAAAATAAAATTGTGCATTCTTATTTATTTTCAAAACAAAATAATGTGGGGCAACTCAATCGATATACGATATACGTTTACATCGACAAAATTATGGACAGTCTCGATAGTCGATTAGCGCACAGCCCTACATCGACGCGGGGTTCATCAAAGTGCGGCCCACAGACAATAACTGAGAAATATTAAATTATAATAAAATTAAGTTGGCTCTTACTTTTTATACCGTTAAAGTTAACTTAAGAATGATTAGAGAGTACAGTTATGTCATATTAGAGATTAAAAAAGCCAAAAGACTGAATTTAGGTAAGCATTTTTATTGAAATACTAGCTTTTGCCCGCGACTTCGTTCGCGTAGAAGTCGTAAGATTTACAAAATACAAAAATAACAGCCACATATTTATAAAAATCGGCCCCTGACTTACCGCATCGCATCGTATCGCCCGCCCGCATTATAACTTTGTTTTCGCTTAGCGTTGTAATTTTTTAAATCCGATTGATAGTTCCCGGAAATATCATTATTATGTAGGAATATAATTTTTGGTCAGTTTAAAAAATTTTTTTTTTTTTTGATAACCGGTGAAAAATGTCTACTCTAGGGGCTCTAGAATGCTTTGCGTGTGCTAAAATCTATGGTTATAGTTTGCGTATCGATGTATACCTACCTGTAACCCTGTATGTATTAGCATACATAGATGTTCAAATAAATCATCATTTTCTATCACAAATAGATATTTCTATTAAATCACTCAGTTGTGCAAACGGCGAATGTCAGGGCCAGATTTGTAATAGGTATATAGGTATCTACATGCGACCAATACCTCTATGTTTTATATTACAAAATAAAACGCAATTTATAAAAATGTCGGTGATACACGAAAGTGACCTAAAATAACATTAAAACGAGTGATATCATATCAAAAAACCTCTCCCAAGCCCTTCCAGGAATTCTTTTCCCGCATCACCTCGAACCAGCCGTCGCGGTACGTGTCCGGGGCCCTAATTCACTATGACCTTTCAATGGTTCCTTGCTTCGAAACCATGTCAATTCCTTAGTTAATCCCGCCAATCTAACGTTCATTTCGCGCGGTTTTGTTCAATGTGTCATAGAGAATATGGCCCCAGGTCGTCCCGTCGGGCAGCGGGATTGTCCGAAAGGGTTACCGCTGCTCCGGAACATAAAGGGCTAAGGAAGGAACACGGGTGGGTTTTAGTCAGTTGACACTCCCTTCTGCTTCACCCTGAGCGGGAGGAGTGATATCGTCGACCGTAGGTTCAATTGAGGTAAGGGACAAAATACGATTTTTCAGGAGAGACAGGCAAAGTTTTTTTTCGGACTAAATCGCCCATAACTTTTTTTGTTATTAACCTTTTACGGATCTGATTTCACACATAATCTTGTATTTTAGTGCTCTATCTACCTGTGTAACATTTATTTAAATAAGTTAGCTATTTAAGAAAATAGATGTCCCTTACACCAACGTATTTTGTTAGTAATGTCCCTTACTAACCAAGTAACTTGTAGTCCTGTCCCTTACACTAAATTAACTTCTACGTTGGATCCAATCTATTAATGAATAAATAGTGTAAAGAACTTGTTGAAAAAATGTATGAAAGAAAATACAGTGTAAGGAGATTTTTGATAGAAAATGAAATACACACTTTTGACGTACGGATATCTTAAATTTGGAAATCGTTATAAAAATCATTTAAGAGACAACATTAACATGTATTAGAACCGTGTGTGTTTTTTTGTATGTCGCTTACATGCGACATTTGTACATCGTAATAACCAATTTCTATTAGTTGGAATAAAACAATTTTTATTCAATTAAATATATTTATTATAATAAAATTATTAAAAAAATGGTACCAATTTTACCTATAAGTACTTACTTCGAATTCTTACTCAAATAAAAGAGTACTGCAAATAATCATAATAGAGCCTATAATGCATTGTTAATCAAATTAAATCAAACAATTTTACCTCTACTGCATAATCAGCCTTCAATATAAATATAATAATATAATATATCAATGAAAAAATCATTAAAAAAAAAATTGAGATCAATAAAAGTTTCAGAATTAAAGGTTTTTTCATCAAAATTATCTTCTACGTCCGTTTGATTCAAATTGTCAATCACTTTAGTGTAATATGGTAGCTTCAAATAATCTTGATGAAATCTACTAGGCATAGCATTCATGCACAATTTTTAAAAATCTTTGCAGCTTAGTGTTATACAAAGGTCTTAGTTCGTAGGGACGAGGATGAGGACGAGGACGTAGGGACGAGGATTCTTTCTAGCACATTCCATGTAGGACTATGGCCACATGGAATGTGCTAGAAAGGATACTCGTCCCTACATCGTAACCGTTATGGAGCACATGGATTTCATTGACTGGGACCCCGTTACAGAAAAACTGTTTTTCACAAATGACGAAGGACTCCATCAGGCCTTTAAATAATAGAGAATTGGTGTGGTAAACACCAACTATCAGTGAGCCCCACAAAAACCGAATTGGTTCTCTTCACAAAAAAGAGGAAAATGACGACACTACAAGTACCACGATTATATGGTACAACCCTAAGCCTATCAATTGAAACGAAATACCTGGGCATCTTTTTGGACAAACAGCTGAATTGGGCAAAACACTCCAACTAAATTACTACGAAAGCCAGCATGTCCCTGAGGCAAAGCAAGTGAATGCTTGGCAAGGATTGGGGGATTAGCTTCAGGGTTACTTACTGGCTATGCACCACAGTTATCCGACCAATCATTAAATACGGCTCACTAGTCTGGTGGCCCAGAACAGACCTGAGCACAGCCTAAAAAGACCTCGAAAACTGCAGCAGTTCATGTGTGTGGCAATCACTAGCTGCATGAGAAATACAGTCACTGCTGCCCTACAGGCTATGCTTGGACTGCCGCCCCTACACCTCATAGTGCGGGAAGAGGCGGCTCTGGCTGCCTTTAGGCTCTCTAAATCAGGATACCCTAAGCACAGACTCTAGGGTCAAACATAAGTTAAAAAGAAGATGCAATCAAACGGCAGCCAATGATGGTATCACCCTGCGACAAAGCCCCCAAATAATACCGCTTTCAAAAGCATTACAATATAGTGCTTAAAGAGGAGCAGTGCGACTACTCAAGTCCGAAGGAACTGAGAATTTACACTGATGGTTCAAAGACCGACTGCGGAACTGGAGTCGGAGTTTCCTCACACGATCTCAACATAAAAATATCCAGACCGCTCAACACTGTCTACCAAGCGGAGTGTGTGCGGCTTATACCATAGTAGACAGGAGAGTTAACGACGCCCGTATTCGCATACCCTCTGACAGTGCCTCAGTCCTCCAATCACTAGGAAAGGAATGCATCACATCAAACCTAATACTAGAATGTCACAATACGCTTGAACAGGTAACTGTTTTGAACCGCAATATAGTGACGCTACAATGGATAAAAAGACACAGTGGATCGCTAGGTAACGACGCAGCTGACGAGCTGGCCAGAAGGGCATCCAGTACGTCGGTTTGTGGACCGGAACATTTCGTGCCCATCCCGTTCAACCAACTACGCAGGTGGCTACAGGGGCACACCCATACACAAGCAGAAAACTGGTGGACGTCGTCACCAGGATGCAGGCAGTCTAAAGAAGCTATGCCATCGTTAGATGGCAGGCTAAGCGGGCGTTTATTATGACTGGACAGAAGAGGCCTGCGCCTGGTGACGGGGACCATCACGGGACACTGCTCGCTAAATAAACACTTCCACGCAATAGGCATAACCGACAGTCCCCTGTGCAGGGCTTGCATGGAGGCTGATGAAACTGTTGTCTATGTGCTTTTTGAGTGCAAAGGCGTCACCCAGACTGAGTCAGACACCCTCGGGACACCCAGATCGTACACAGATGTTCTCAAAAGACCAGGAGACTTAATCAGCTTCTGCAGGGAGGTGGGCTGGTTGGAATGAACACCGACGGCTGCTATGGCCCACGCAATGGTCCATTTGAAGGACTAAGTGTGGAAACCAAATCCATAACATAGAACGTAGAAGACCTTTGTATAATACCAGGCTGCCAATATTGTTGGCAAAATACAAAGATTTAAAAAAATTGAGCGTGAATGCTATGCCTAATAAATTTCATCAAGAAATTATTTGATGCTACCATATTGCGCTAAAGTGATTGTACTAATTTCTGTCTGCGTCGAAGCAACTGATGGTTTTGTTTTCCCATTTGTACCACATTCTTTTTGTCAAAAACCATGCACAATCCCGACCAAACGATAGGTGATTTCGCACTGATAGAGACTTTTTTGATGCCCGCGCGCTGCTTTCGCATTGGTATCATCCTCTCTTTCGCACACAGAAAGACGTTGTGAGATAGAAAAGGATGATAATAGTGCAAGCACATGCTATCTTGTGTTATGAAGTGTGTGCAAATAATGGTAACAGGGATAGATATTCATTATTTGTCAATTGAACCTACGGTCGACGATAAATGATGATTCCCCATCCACAAAAAAAAGGTCGCCCCGTCACCTCTTTCTGGGCCGATCTCGGCAACACCGTCCGTTTTCAAGCGCCCATTGTATGGAGACTTTTCCTCGGCAGTCATTGTGCATACGGCTAATGTAACCATCTAATCCTATTTAAGCTTGAAAGCCTTTTACCTACGTCATTATGATCCTGAAAAGTCAAAGTGCTTTGAACTAAGGCCTTCCAATGGAGAAATTGCTACCAATGGTTTCGCGGTCAATTACAGTTAGTTTTTGCAGTCAGACTCTTGGTGCGGTCTTTGATTGCCTGGAATTGGTTGCTTTTTTTTTCTAGAACATCCATCAGACCCCAGAGAGGGTCGGTACAGGATGTCACGTGACACTCTGTACCGACCCGCTCTGGGGTCGCGTGTTGGATTATGGCTTCAGTCCCTCCCACAAAGAAGAGGCCTGTGTCTCATTCACACTATGCATTATATGCTACTCATAGCTGTCGATATTTAAATGTAGGATTGAGGCTATTTTAATTAATAATTACCTTTATAAACCTTTGTGAACCATTAAGATTGGTTGTTATAGGAGCTTATCTTCCATTACATCTCGTCTGACCCGTTCTCATGAGTCATTTCCAAAATTTATTTTGCATTAAGTACTTACATACATTCTGTTATATTAACGCTGTTTCTGTTAGGTGGTAATGCTTTCGGAACATTCCAGGTATGTACAGACGCCAGCACATCAAGCTACTACAATCTGTCAAATTTCTTTAATAGGTTTTTAACTTTATCGCTAAAGGTTCAAAGTCGATTCGGCAAATTTGGCAGTTTCGGGTAGCTTGATGTGCTGGCGTCTGTACCTAACCTACTACGCTTTGGAATGGGTAACTAGTTTCATCTTTCTGACTGACCGACCCCTTGACAATTGGTTTAATTGAAATAAATGCCTTGAGTTTGTGCTGACTTTTAATTTGAACGAAATCATTACGAGTTTACTAAAACTTTTTATTACAACTTTATAGAAACCCAATTCCGTAATCAAACTAACAACCTATACACACTAACGTCACGCTAAAACTAAAGCCGTGTCTACACATTGCGCAGTCTACATCGTGCAGGTTCAGACCACGATTATTCATTCCGTACGGTGACACATGACGAATCAATTTCCGAACGAAACCAATCGGAATATGGTTTCCGAACGCATGCATTTGTCTATGGTGCATGTTTTTTTTTATAATGATAGGCGCGGTTTGATTGTGGTAAGAGCAAGATTCGATGGTCGTAATGACTTTTATTGGGATGGTTCGAAAAAGAGATATAGGAAAGTGTACTTGACTTGTCAAAAAAAATGGTCGTTCTCCTGCTCTTGTCCCAATTTATTTGAGGTAGGCTAAACATGTCTTTTTCTTCCATACTTCTCTATTAGTTGTCATTTCGGTAGTTACCCCCTTTCTAACCATATCAATAATCACACAGCAAACTTCATCCAAAGTTCCTTTTTTCTTTTTTTTTTTTTGTAAAAACATGGTATCGACAAGATATCTGCCTCATCATCTGCATAGCCTTTTCCCAATTATGTTGGGGTCGGCTTCCAGTGTAACCAGACGTGGATGGGTGACCATCTTTGCATACCAAGACCCACCCCTCCGTGCCTCGGAAAGCACGTTAAGCCGTTGGTCCCGGCTGTCATACGTGGATCTTTGACAGGTCGTCAGAAGCCCGAAAGTTTGACAACCAGTCTTACGTTAGACTGGAAGCCGACCCCAACATAGTTGGGAAAAAGCTAGGCAGATGATGGGTGTTTTGTAGTAAATTCAGAGTATTTCCCGAGAAAAAATAGTTTAAAAGCCTATAAGGGTACTCAAAGCATAACTACCAAAGAAAACCGTTCATGAAAATTAAAAATAAATATTGTGTTCAACTACTTGTCATACAAGGAAGTTTTTTTTTATTACCTACTTATCGAGGTTGGTACTTGTTTTTTTAATAGCGTACTAACGCAAACTAATAAAAAATATGACGACTTTTCAGTTCCCCTAACTAATTCAACGCAAAAAAAAAATATAGTGTCGATCGAAAAGTAGAAAAAAAATACCAAGCACTTTTGTTTCGTATAAAAAAACCATAGACTATTCACAATGAAATTACTACATATAAGCAGCAGTGCGTTATCTGTGACAGATATTAAAAAAAAACTCCTTGTCTTTTAATTATACGTTACTGACATAAGGTGGACATGTTGCTTAGTGATTTTATATTTTATTCTAACAGTTGTAAGGTCTATTTTTAGATGTATACTGATTTTTAGATAAAAAATGTAGTGAATGTACACACTGGTGGATAATTACTAGGTGTGTGACATAATTACTATGCCGACGATGTGTGGGGATTTTATTTTTAGTTTTTAATATTTTTTAGTAAAAATAAAATGTTTTTGTTTATGTAATAGTTAATAGTTGCAACAGACTGTTCAAAATTGTGTTTAGATATTCGATGATAGGAAATTGAAGTGTCTTTAGTTAGGGAGAAATGGAACAAAAGGAGTGTTATGTTTTTTGATTAATACAAAACTGCCACATTGAGACGGTAATCGTAAAAAAACGTAAATACAGTAAGACCTTTTTTTAGTTTCATGTTGGCTTAAAATTATTTAAATGAAATCGTAACAAGTTTAATATCGCTCAACTTTTCGTCATAAATCAACCACATTTATTTATGTATTCACCAATAAAGGGCAATCATATCATTATTAGGGCTAACATTGACAAGTTTATCACTTCATGTAAGTACATCATGATCAATTAAGTCACTCTTGCCAGGATCGTCACTCTGGTAGAAAGAAATTAAGAGCTATTTCGCAATCATGATTGGGCCTCTCAGTGACAATAAAAAACACACTTAGAATCTTTTTATTTTGGTAAGACTACAGGATCCCTTACTAAAGACATCACCTGAAGAAATAAATTAATAGCTCTCTGGCGTTATTTACCATTAAAGCTACAGTTTCCAAGAAACGCGCAGGCCGTCACATAACGGTCGCAGTGGCTGTCATGGAAATGATGGCGATGACCACAGCGGTTTGACTTCACGGTGTCAAAAGATGCACTCTAGAAAAACACACCGATTTACTTTCATACAAGGTTACTTTTCAATGACCAGCCAAAAAGGGTGTGGTACAGACCATCAAACTGGACAACTTTCTCCATGGGACCAATATCGTAATCGCGAAAAATTTATCAACTGTCCCATAGAAAACTTCATACCTACTCGACCTAAACGGCTGAATTTTTATTTGCGATTACGATATTGGTCCCATGGAGAAAGTTGTTCAGTTTGATGGTCTGTACCACACTCTTAAATTTGGCTGGTCATTGAAAAGTAAGCCTGTATAACGTTACAGACGACGCTAAGTTGCAGACGCCATGTGGCGGCCACCGCAGTCATAAGTAGTAACCCTAGCTCCAGGGACGAGGCGCTTCTAACAATAAAATACACTCAAAATCTTCTTTTGTTTTTCGTTCTGCTCTAAAAATACTGATATCAATAAACCACCTACCTGAGTCTGTGTGAGGCCCAAGCTAGCTGCGAGTTCTGCCCTCTCAGGGAGGGCTAGGTACTGCGTCCGTTGAAACCTCCTGTTTAGCTGCTGGAGCTGAAGACTGGAGTATATCGTGCGAGGTTTCCTCATCTTTTTCCCTTTCCCGTTCACGCGGAGACCTGGGTCATCTGATAGACCGCATTTTTCTGTGGAAAAAGGAATGGGATGTTATTATTTGGGCAAGTACCTAATATGTTTTTGTACAGGGGTTCTTGATTTCGCTCTTCGTTCTAGTCTTGGAATGCGATGGACATATGGTAGAACGAGTACACCTAGAAAATGTGCCACGGGTTATAAACGTTGACGGTAAAGTAAAATTAAGTATCTTAAAAGTACCTACAACTGTGATTAAACAAATGATTGCAGAAGAGCACCAAACAAGATAGTTTATTAAAATTGTTTATTAATTAAGGAACAAAACAAAATGTAAACAAAAACATTTAAAACCGTCATCGCAGTTATATCGGTTTAATTGATTTTTTATCGATATCAAATTCCGACGGCTTTACTGCGTCACTATTTTACCTTACACACATAAGAACCAAATTTTTTGTCGCCATTTTCTCAGCATTTACCGAGCGGTTTACACTACAGAAGACCGCATAACTTGGAGACGCGTCGTATGTGATCGCTCTCCTCAGCATTGAGGGAACGAAGAAGAACAAGAAGACGCACTTCTCAGTCAAACTAAGTAATTTTACTCGAAATCAAATTATTCCGCCAGTAATTTTTACCTTGAGAAAGCAGGTGAGACCTTAATTCATTCATATTTAATTCCGCGGTCAGTTTGAAGTATTTGATGTAATAAAAATCAATCAAGACTTTGAACTGATGGCGCCGAAATGGATTTAATTAATTTTGTACGTTTGATACAAGTTTCTGATGTATTTTCACGCTTGTTAGAGGTTGAGAGGTCTCCAGAAAACATAGAATTGGTAATATTTTTATTATGTATCTTTATAGCAGAGTGTAAGATCGTAGCTTGTAGCGTTCTGTAGTGTTTTCTCATCCCCAAGGGGAAAGACGTGAATTACAGTCTCAGCTGATCTTTTCTGCAAAAGAGTTTGAAGTGAGCTTGAAGTGAACTGTCAAAAGTGTCAACCCGTAGAATGACAGATCACTTCAAACTCTCTTCACATACGTTTTTAGGGTGAGATTCATACAGAATAGACTGGTAGTTAGTTTAGTTCACATTTACAAAACTAAATAGATAGATTTTTGAGAAATATGTATATCTCGAAAAGTATTGAATTTCAATCATACATATTATAGAGGGTTCAATTTGTTGCATTTTGGCCCCCGAATATACGTCGAATTTTTATTATTATTATTCATAATTACAAGTAACCTTGCATAAGTAATTCTTTAAAATAGATATTGAATGCGAATATCAAGACCGTTGTGTTACTGACTAAGCTTTTTGAAGTGAAAACTTCTTTAGGCGCACTTTGAGGAAATTTCTGAACAGTGAAGTAAGTCATTGCGTAACATACTCTCAACCATAATCTGAATCATCCTGCACCCTAATTGCAAAATACACTATCGATCTCAATTTGAATAATTTTGAAGCATATTGCTAATTCATTGCTTCATATGATCGAAAAATTTGTATGCTCAACAACTTAAATAACGCAATGAATGTGGTTGAACTGTCAAAATTAAAAACATTGCTACTGATATTGTGTTAGGTACGCAATCACCCCCGGGTCGGTGACGCTGAATCGGGTACCTATGTTCGGTTCCAGTCGGTCGTTGACGCTAGATCGCGTATACTCGGCGCTGAATCGGGTATAATCGGCTGCTGACGGTCGGTGATGCCGAATCGTGTACTTATACCCATGCTTATACTCAGGCTTCAGTCGTAAGTTTTCACATGTATCGCCTGACTTTAAGCTCACACCCTCTTTTTTATTATTCCTGTCAAAAAAGAGGCCCACTCACCAAAAATTCAAAATTCGAACTCCAAAAAATTCAAAATGGCCTTCCGAATTCAAACACCGCACCGCAGCCCCCTATAAATCACAACATATTTCTTCGCAATAAATCTACAATATAAATATTCAACGCACAAGACGGGCTGTGAGACATGGCCATCCATTTTGTAAAATATATGAAAGGCACTCCGCTACTTGATAATAGCTATAGTCAGTAAGTTGTAATTACTGGGTTCGTATCGCTACATCGAATCGCCTCGAGACCGACACCCTGCTTTTTGGTTAGCGCGCTGTAGTAGTGGTGCGAATATGAATCGAGTTGGTTGATAGTTAATCGATTTGTTTTGACGATAGATTTGTTAGGAAAATTACGTCTAATGTGGATGTTTTTGGGTTTCATTGAAGATTTTTGCAACTTAATGAGCAATGTTGATTTTTTTTTCTATCCACAGCAATGATAGGTTTTCTTTTCTGCGATATTGAACTAAATGAGCCCCTAAACATCCATATTACATACAATTTACGGGGTTTACATAAAAGCGATTATTAAAGGACATTTAAACGTCAAAAACGTATGGTCAAACATTACTTAACTTTAAACAACGTATAAGAATAAAGGGGTTTTGTCGAATATCACAAAAAAAAAACGACTTTTTCTAATAAAATCGAATCAGACCGTAGCTATCGCAACACTAACGATACCACGCGATTCTCAGCACTGCATATTAATATCGAACGCACTTTAACTTTTTTACTCGGTATCCGAACGCGCGCCGTGAAAAATTTTTGAATTTGGAATTGTCCGCGGCTCTTTTGGTGCGCTTTTTTAAAATCGAACGCGAGGCCGCTTTTTTTTCTTGTTTAGATGCGCCTGTGATTATTAGCGTAATGGAATTTTTGGTATACATCCTTCAAAATTAATGAATATTTTAACTTTTATACAGTTATTCTCCGTGAATGACAGAAAGCCAAGCAAAAGTTACCGCTTCATTAGAACTCTCTTACTTTGTTACTTAAATAATAATAATTTATTTTCAGTCAAAGTCCTTTATTACATTAAATTATATTAAAACAACCTAAAATTCATATAATAATCACACATAAAAGTAGTAAAAATCACAAATAAGAAAAATAAATTCAAACCAAGTCCCATTCCGTTTAGAAAAAAAAAGTACAGTTTAAATAACGAACACGAATCTTTCAAATTCAGAATTCAGTTACAAATTCAAAGGCTTGCTGGCCAGTGTCGCGATCGCAGATAGATATGCAAAACTGTTTGCGCAGCCAAGCCTCGTAAATCAACAGCGTGATATTAATACTTCCACCTTGTATGCACTAGTTAAATATGTTTGAAATGAAAAGGGATATTTTGAAGATCTATTTCTTCATAATATTTTAGGAAGCTTTAACGAGTTCCTATTTGAAAATCTAATGTAGTTATACTTATGGCTACGGTTTCTTTGAGCTTTGGTCGCCATGTAACGACCACGGTGACGTCTGTCAAGAAAGTAATTGTAGCCGGGTTTGACTTTACGGTATCAAAAAACGCTCTCTAGAGTATGGAGGGTAGAGGTAAGAAGAACCGTCTCATATCCCCCGTATGAGACAGTTCTCCTTACCTTCTACTCTCCATAAAGTATCCTGCTTTTGCAGTAAATAACAGTTCAAAAACCCTCAAAAATGGCGCAAGCGTAGGCAAAGGGAATGGTGTGAATGTAGCGGTTGTTGACGGATTGAATTCTATATTATACTATACTATACTCTAGTCACTGATAATATTAAATTTAATATTATCAGTGACTTGAGTAGTTAATGACAGCCCAGTATACCAAACCTTAACTATTTAGGTACGTAGTTCAAAATGGACAGATGGCGCTAGTGCCACACACAACATCGTCTCTGAGTATTTATATAGTAAAAATATTTAAAACGCATCTAAAACAAGAAATATCTTTTGAAAAGTAAACGTAATAGTATAACTATCAAGTGTTATTGTTATCTGAGTGTTACGTGGAAGTATAGTGTATAAAATACTACTTTTAAATAAAGTGTCACAACAGATGTTTACTTAAAAGACTGCGAACAAATAGTGTTTAAATAATACAAGTGCAGTGAAAGTATCACGAAATATAAGTGTAACAATAAATTATTTACAAAATAAAATGAGTTTGTGAAAATTAAATAAAACTGACGGTTACGGTAAAATTAACCACATATTCAAATGAGCATAATTAACGATCATTTAATTTGTAGTAACGACTAAAAACAGAACATTTATTTCAACACTCTTATCTAACTACAAGTTGGTGCGGGGGATACGACGGCGACCCTGTGCGCTCGATGTCTCGCGTTCCGTCCTAACTTGCAATTAACACTTTTTGTGTTTTTAAAAGTTTCTTGATAAACAATTCTCCGCATGGGATTCCTTCCGGACTTAGTAAATACAAGAGTTTGTTGAGTGGTGCTTACGTAAAATAATTATTATAATGGATAATGAGCAGCAGAATGTAACGTTCCGGCGCATGAGGCGATCTATGTCATTCCACGAAATATCTAACACAACGATATTTGATTCAACAATGTTAAGTTTGCCGGACACCTCTATTAATACGCACAAATCCTGTTGTGAAGACTTGCGATTTAAGGTTGAGACGTTAACAAAAAATCTTGTAACTGCAACCAATGAAATAGACAACCTACATGGCGAAATTAGCAACCTAAAAAACGAACTAGCTAAGTATTTGAAAGTTATAGAAGTATATAAAAAAATGGACTGCTCTGATTTATCGAAAACCCTATCAAATAGAAAGAAGAAAAGGCTATCCATGCATGACAAAAACAGAGCAACTCTAATAACTTCGTCCCCTACACAAAAAGTAGCAGTATCCCCAGTAGCTGACAAATGTGATACGGATACTTCTGTCAATGAGTCTCCTGCTATCAAAAAATTGCTGACTGAAGGCACTGCAGCATCAGCAACTATCTTGACCCCAGGATCTGTAAATAATATGAACTCAAGCCATAATACTCTTTCACAGGAATGTATGTCCACTTTAAAGACGACGTCAACCTGCAAAACCGTGCCTGTGCAACAGAAGAGGGTTGTTGTTTTAGGTGATGGCCAAGGGCGAAATATTCGATACACTTTGCAAGCCCTGCTGGGCAATGAATTTCAAGTATTATGCTTCTGGAAACCTGGTGCAAAAACAACAGATGTCTTGATCAATTCTTATGACTGTGATTCTCTAACGAAAAATGACTATGTTATTGTGTTGTCAGGTACTAATGATACCAATCCTCTGGATTTTCAAATTGACCTCGGCGTTTGGCTTAGGAGTATTAAACATGCCAGCATTATTGTATCTGAAGTCCCTTACAACAATAATTTAAATGTACGGAGCTTGAATAGTTCGCTACGCCACGTATGTAACAAATATAATGGTCTATTTGTCAATATGGGATATAGTCAATCTGTACCACGAAGACAGCACCACCGTACTGTTAATATTTGTAGATACTTACTGAAAGAAATATTACATATTGACTACAAAACTAAATTTGTGACATTTAATGAGCAAAATCGAATTCTCACTAAGCTAAAAGCTGACCAATCAACTCAAACTTGTAACATACCTGGCGACATTTTTATTACTGCCTGTGACAAGTCCACGCAAACTAGTTACATTCCTGATGAAAATATTGTTAACTGCGACTTGTCTATGTGTATGGACAAAGTGCCTAAAGCTGGTAGTAGCAATTGTTTTCGTGTATAAATATGTAAACATCTTCCATCAAAATGTTAATGGCTTGATTGGTAAGTCGGATCTACTTACCCTCCATTTAGAAGAATTATGGGACAAAGGACAAAACATTGACTTACTGTGTATCACTGAACACAATATGCTAAATGGAGATCAGTTGCATCTATCTATCCCTAACTATGAATTAGCTACGTTTTCAATGCGGAATACTAGGCGTGGTGGTTCTTGCATCCTTATAAATCGTATCCATAAGTATAAAAACATTGATATAAGTAAATTCTATGTAGCTAACGTCCTTGAATGCTGTGCAATAGAATTAATAATACATAATTTAATAGTGATTTGTATCTACAGACCACCCAAAATGAAGAATGACTGTTTGGAACTATTTTTTGCTAACTTGGATGGTATTTTACGAATGTGTAGCCTCGGTGATTTAAAAAAAGTGGTAATTTGTGGTGATTTTAACATAGACACTTTGACACACTCAAAACTATCTAATAATTTTCAAACTCTCCTTTTAAACTATGACTTAAAAATTGGAATTCATCAGCCTACACGATTAGCTAGTGGTAAATGCATAGACAATATCGTTCATAATGTCAGAGGTAGTAAGTGTGCAGTACTTGATCTTGCGATATCTGATCATACTGCCCAAGTGATCAAATGCCCTGTGAAAAAAACTTGTTCCATTAAGCATTGGTATGCTCTAAGGCGCGACTATTGCCAAGAAAACTTAACTAAATTCATTGATTCTCTTCATAATCTTAGTTTTAGTGAAGTCTATCTACACGACAATCCTGAGCAAGCATTTAGCTGTTTCTTTGACCTATTTATGCTTTTTTATGAGCTCTGTTTCCCTTTAAGGTAAGTAAGAATCACTCTGCGTAAAAAATCAAACTGGATTTCCAAGGGAATTAGGCTCAGTAGTAAGCGTAAAAGAGAAATGTTATGGCAATACAGGCGAGCTCCTACTTCTAAAAATAAACTTTTATTAAAGCAATATGCTGCTCGTTTAAAGAAAATAATAACATTGACCCAAAAATCTCAGAATGACTTTCACATAAATTCGGCCAGGAACAAATCTAAAGCGACTTGGAGCATCATCAATAAAAATAAGATTAACTATCCGAGAGAAAATATACCTGAATATATAACTATAAATGATAGTAAAATACATAAACCTCGACTTATTGCACAAGCTTTTAATGACTATTTTATAGACGAAATTCAATCGAATAATTCTACTCCTGACTATACTAATATTAAGACTAATTGTAACTCCATATTTATTCCTCCTACAATACCAGCAGACATAGTGGCTATAATTCGCTCTTTAAATAATACCAATAGCCATGGATATGATGGCATCATTACAAAAGTGGTCAAACCTGTAGCGCCATTAATAGGACCTGCTATGAGTTATATCATCAATCTTTGCATTGAACATGGCCATTTCCCGGACAAATTAAAAATTACTGTTATTAAACCTATTCATAAAAAAGATGATAAAAGTATCATGGGTAATTATAGACCGATAGCACTTATTCCTATTTTTTCCAAAATTATAGAAAAAGTGATTTACAATAGTCTTTCTTCGTTTTTTGAAAAGAATGATGTCATAGCCAGAGAACAGTTTGGATTCAGGAAAGGAAAATCCATTAATATGGCGATTTATGACGTGATCAAGAAAATTGTTTGTAATGTTGATGCTAGAACCCCAGTGGCGGCCTTGTTTATGGATATGTCTAAAGCATTCGATCGTGTAGATCATGTTATACTACTAAACAAGTTAGAGCGTTATGGGATTAGAGGAACTGCATTAAACCTATTACAATCTTATCTCTCTAATCGCACTCAAATCACAGCGCTTGATAGGCTATGTGCGAGCTCGAAAGTTGAAAGAACATACATGTCATGTCCTAGGCAAACTACTTATGGTGTTCCCCAAGGTAGCATTCTTGGCCCTCCGTTATTTAACATTTACATAAATGATATGCCTAAGGTCAGTAAGCACCAGGTAGTCTTATTTGCTGACGACAGCACTATTTTGTTTTCTAATAATGACATTAATATCCTTGAAAATGACATAAATGATGATCTTAAAAATATAATAAATTGGTTAGTTAATAATAATCTAAAAATAAATCTTAGTAAAACTAAAATAATGACATTTAATCAAAGAACGAATAAACCGAAACTGAATATAAAATATGGTAATGTAGCAATCTCTGAAAGTGACATCACAAAATTTTTGGGCCTTTACATAGATAGTCATCTGACTTGGAAACATCATATCGACGCTTTGTCTAAGAAGCTTAGTCAATTTGCGTATGCTCTGTACAAACTATCGAAAACGGTTAACCGCAATACAGTACAAATAGCTTATAATGCTTATGTAGCTTCTAGCATTAGATACGGAATAATTTTCTGGGGCAACTCCACTGACAGAGATATTGTTTTTAAAGCTCAGAAGAAGTGCTTGCGGTCGTTTACCAAATTACAATCGATGGATAGTTGTAAACCATTGTTTAAGGAACTTAATTTACTCACTCTACCGTCTATGTACATATATGAAATGGGAGTATTTGTTCGCTGTAACCTGCCTTTATTTGAAAAACTGCGCTCTCGCCGTTATCAGAATACCATTCATGTTACCTCTCATAAAACCGCATTTTTCGGCAAAAGTGTGCTAGGTATGGCGCCAAAAATATATAATAGTATACCAGCAGCTATTAGAAATAAAGAGTGTCTGGGATCCTTTAAGAGGTATTTGTTTAAATTCCTTTTAGATAGATGTTACTACTCCATCACTGAGTTTACTGCTGATAGACAGAGGTATGACGATTCCGACTTGCTAATTTAACACTTATGATTTTATTTATTTATTAAGTATGACTGTGTTTTTTTGTGTATACATTGTAATGACCAGCTTACCTAACTGACATATTTTTAATTGTTTTATTTTTTTTCATGTAATCTATTGGCATGCCATCATTGTAATTGATTATGTTAATTTTGTACGTCATATATTGGCAAAACATAGTGCACATATTTAAACAATAATATCTGTAACCATACCTATGTTTTACAAAATAAATGATTGAAAAAAAAAAATAAAATAATTTTGTAAACATAACCTAAAAACAAAAATTCTCCTCTTTTTCTCAAAGCAGTAAGCTTTGAGAAAAAGAGGAGAATTTTTGTAAACTTTGAATAATACGGTCAGTGATTTTTTAGTGTGGGACACTAACTTAATATCATGTCCTGCGTGTCCTGTCAGCTGCACGTTAAAGGAACTGATGGACGCTGGTGATGACGCCAAACAAGTAGCCGAATTCTGGGCCGGGACAATAATGGGTAAAATTCGCGTGGTGAAAAGTATTGGCGCTTTCTTTGAAATATACCTACTCTTTTGCTACTGTGGCGCCACCCTAATTTAACGCAGTTTGACGGACAATTTTTTCACAACAGAGACAGTGTTCAAAACAATTAGATTATCCTTACCTCTACCCTCCATATTCTAGGGAAAAACACCAACCTCTTTTAGGAAAGTTGCCATTTTCTTACTATTGGTAAGTCTAACGATTCGATTTAGATTCGTGAAAGCAACGCTTATTTTAAAATACTGAAGGTAGCGTTGCCTGAAAATGATTCTAAAGCATATGTTATCCTATATTCAAACTTATGTTTCAAATTAATATTATTTTAAGCTAAACAAATATCAACTTTATTTTAATGGTAATTAAGTTGATTGCAGAGTGACTAGCACTATTGAAAAAGTTATAAATTTTTTTGAAGTTGTAGCGTAAACTGAACTTTATTGTGTAGTGTTTAAAGTTATTTTTCCATAAATTCATATTTGTTTACATTTTTGGCAAATAAATCGCAGATTAGCTATGCTTCGATGTTGCCATTTACCGAAATACTTGACACCACGGCTGATTTTCCCTGAAGCGGTAAGCACAGGACTTAACTAGGTATACCAACATTTCGCTAGTTTTGTTTATGTCCCATGGACCTAATAGGGAGCGAGCCTATAGCTATCACAAACCCAGGCTCGACGCTACTACTGAAATAACCCAATAACACTCTCATTGACCTGGGAATCAAACCTAGGCCCCCATATACTTACGCAACAGAAGTCGCGAGCAAAAGCTGGCAACTTACCTATAAATTAAATGATTCATGAACAGTCCACAACTTCACATTACATTCATCAAAAAACTCACAACTTCCCATGGTTTGATACAAACTGTATGTACCTATGTATGTATGTCGGCGTCCGTCATACATACAGACGAAACAATGCGATGCCCCGGGCCGCGACACACCCTCAAGCAGTAGTGATGTGCTGATGTCATATCGATAAGTAGTGATGTGAAAAAACGTTGAATTTTTTTTTTTTTGTGGTGCTACTGGTTTGTTTGAGGGTACGGGTGCCTGCTGCCAATTTTGTCTAACGCCCCTCTCTACGGCAAATTTTATAATCCGATATTTTTATTTATTTTAATGAAATTGAAAAAGAAATTCATTGTTTAGGTACTCTGTCTACTTACACAAGAATAATTTTGTAAGAATTGATATTTGCTGTTAAGAAAGTATTCATAAAAAATACTTAATCTACTGTCTATCTGAACAATATTGCTAAAAAAATGATGTCACCCACAAAATATTTCTGAATAATAATAAAATTGAAAACAGAGCCACACACAGACCATACTGACTGTACCCCGCCCCTAGCCCGCCTACCGAAAAACTGAACGTTAAATGTACCAGCTAAAAAACAATAAAACCCTTTGCCAGATAAGAAAGAAAAAAAAAAAACGTATGGACAGACGAGCGGGTGATAGCGGTTCAAACGTTTTGTTAATTTTGTGGTGAAGTGTACTTTTTAATGAGGAAAATTGTTGTAAATTTTAATTACTTCAGTAGGTAATGGGTACACAAAGCAAAATGAACAACTCGTAGTTCAAATATAGTTAAAAAAAAATGCTTACAGCAATATTTTTTAACGACAGTCAAATCAAACCGTCTTTAGTATTATTGAAAAAAAAAACAATTGTACCAATAAGTCAGTTTTGAAAGATTGTTCTGTATTTCGGTAAAATAAAGAAAGAAAAATTTATACACACGCGGTATGTAGTACATCAGCTGAGTTATCTATGTATACATAAATCTAACAGCAGGCAAATATGTAGCTCTTTTTAAAGTACCGGTTTTTTTCTTCATTTAGAAAATACAGTTATGGTTATGAGACACTCGTCTGTACCGACGACAAGAAAATAAAATCGCGCCGTTCGTTTTTGAGTAAAAAAAGGAAAAAAAAAACTTCACTCTTTCCCGTTGGTACTTTACCGCGCTTTTTATTAAAGAATAGTCTTATGGGAATCAAACTATTAACTTTTAATTACTTTCACCATACTCTATTAACTTATTATTATACAAGTTTTTCGATAAACATGTTTTGGTGTTGTAGTTTTTGTTTTATTTTCTTATTTTTATAGCTTCTTTTTGTGATTATTTTTAAGATATCAATCTTGAGAAAGTGAGAAATCACTAACAAAAAATATGGTTGTATTACTTGTAGTACCTAGTAATCAGAGAAATAAAGATCCAAAAACAAATGTAAATTTAAGGGACGCAAAAATCACAGGGCATCAAAAAATTCGTCCGCATCGCTGTCATATAAAAAGTGCCCACCTTTTTAAAATTTGCCACGTTGTAGGGCAATGCTGATTCTTTGGCCAAAAAATAGGCCAGCCCTCTGGCCACATAATGGCCACGCTTGGATGCTCAAAACATTTTTTTTAAACCACCAAAGCCCGAACCTAGAACCGAAAATGTTTTTTTTTCTTTGTTTATTCTTGTTCCAAAGTTATAGTAAGGGGTGTGTCTAACGTTTAGCCTAAGGTTCTCTTTCCTAAGTAATCTTATTTAGATCTACACAGTTTCGGGAACTGTTACCGACCAAAGTGTTTGCTGTTCATAAATTATTAATTTAGAGTCGATACATTTTTGATTTTTATTTGCCATATTTTCCTGTGTCCAGCTCTGATTGAAAAAAAAAATATCATTTGCTCAGACGGGGGATATTCAAGTTTATATAATTTTGAAAATATAATGTGTCTTGTGTGCTGATGCTACTCGTTGCGTGTTGCTAGTACATTTGGTTACTTACCACAAGTAAAACGCGAGTCGCTTTGTAAGACAAAAGAATTTATTCAAGTAACAGTATTTCTTTTCCTCTTCAATAACCACCAACTTGTTATTCACAAATCCGTCGTAACACTTTAAAATATTAATATTTCTTACAACTAGCAAGTTGAACAGCAAAATCCATATTTTATTGAAGTGTGAACATACAAGTTTTTATTATTATTTAACTGGTTAATTAGCAGGTACTTAATGCATGTAATAGTTCAGTAAGTACTCGTTATTTTTATAATTACAACTCGAGCTTATTTGTGAACGATATTGTTTTTAATAAAACATGTTTTAGTGTAATACCTTATCACAAAATATACGATATTTTTAACATGATCTGTTGTAATTGTTTACTTTAAGAACTTTCTTTCTTTCTGCTTGATTTTTTAGTTATGTACTCTCTAATATAATTAGACAGGAAAAAAATCACACAAATATTAAAAGTCACGTAAAAACGGCTGAACGAATTTGGATTAAATTTAGGACTCAGGTAGACTATAACCTCAACTAGAACATAGTATACATTGCCGTCCTCCACGCAGGCGAACCCGCGAGCAAAAGCTAGTAATAAAATATATAACCCCAAACAACTTTATCACGCGACTGTACCTCACGTGCTGCGCTTAAGGCTAAAAGTGAAGAATTCTTTAGAAAAACTTGATAAAAATGAAGTTTAAAGCAATAATTAAAAGCTAGTCAGTCTGTAATTATGCTTATATGTCTCGCGGCGATTAGCAGTTGGTTGATATAAAGGTTCCGGGGTAACATCACGGTTGATACCCCAGGGTATGGGTTGAGGTACTTTTGGGGACACACCCTTTGATTTTGACGCGGCCCCATGTTGCCCGAACGTCACCAATAGTTTACAATAAAACATTTTGTCTTCTTTTTTTGGAATTTATAAAAAAAAAATTAAATGTGAATGGAATTGTTAAAGTTGTTAGTAAAATAAGGGAAAGTTTTAGTAAAAATATGGGCACCAGCTATGAATTTTGTCAAAACTCTTATTAATTTCTCCATAAAATCCTGAACGACGTGTCAATTCATCAATGTCATAATAAAGCAATAAAAATGCTTTGCGAACATATTAAATGAAATAATTACGAATCTAAAATAGAGCATTTAACTTAGACAACGCTCAGCGGGTGTGCTGCCTGCGCATTTTAACTTTTAAAATGTACTTTACAGACTAATAACAAAATATTTTGGGTTATTTTGAATGCTTTTTTTTTTTAATTCGGACAGAACACTTTTGTATGAATTAAAAAAATCAACCACGTGCTTTTGTCACTTGTAATAGAATGATAAATGTGATAACATTAGAACTTATTTGCAAAATCACTACTATAAACGCGTTAATTTGTTTGTTTCTCAAATAATAACTCGGCAATAAATCAACAAATTGCCACTAAATCGACAGTAAACGTACGACGTAACGTCGTAGTACCCATGTGACGGATTAGCACAATTATCTCATAAATTAATTTTGTCGTAAAAACGAGCCACGCGAGCATAGTAACAATTCATAAAATATAATTAATGAACGAAATAGAGCACGTTTCGTAGCGTACCAGTGGGTGTGACCGAGCGAACGTTACGTTAAGCGCTTTTTAACATGACTGTACCTTTTTTTTTTTTTTTTTGGACTTTACATTTCGAATATTTTTTGAGGTTTTTAAAATGTGAGTATGTTTTGGGGTTTAGATAACTTGGGGCCGAAATAAAATTCAATATTATAAAAAGTCTCACTTGAACCATTTTAAGCATCATAGTACCTACCTAAAAAAATCCCTACACATCTGCATAAAAGTTTCTGACAACCAGTCTTACCAAAGAGTATCGTGTTACCCAGTACCTGGGCTGTAGAGGTCAGATAGGCAGTCCCGCCATGTGAAATACTGGTATTCAGCTGCCCGTTAGACTGGAAGCTGACCCCAACATAGTTGAGAAAAAAGGCTAGGTAGGTTGAAAAAGTTTCCCTTGAGCAATCATCAGATTATTCAAAATGCTAGACGAATTATGTTCTAACTTTTAAAAGATTATAATTTCTGCATACATTAAAATATTTACCTCATTAAATTAAACTTTTAACAGACCAAAAAACACTATTTAGTTAGATTATTATCTTTGAAACAACGACAAGCACCATTTAATTTATGACAACGATTAATTCAAAACAATGACTACAAATTGTTTTGTCAAAACGAATTGTTACCAAAATGTTACAATTAGTTGAGCGGGCAATTAAATAATTTAAGTTTGTTTCATGATTTAGCACTATAATTTATGATAATGCGCATTTTTGTGGTCAAACTCACGGTATACCATAAGGGTCAGCGCAAATAAAGTGCATATATGCTTGAACCTGACAAAAAATGCTCGCGCGTCCTCGAGGATACGCGGGAAGGCACGCGGGCGTTTATTTCAATAATTTTAAAGTTGATTTTCGAATGCCTTAATAAAATCCTCTCCGCTGCGCTTCTTTCTGTCTGCGCTGACCCTAACTAGTTATATGGAACGAAGAATATAGCGGGACTGCTTAACTTGGGGTTCGATTCTCAGGTCGGGAAAGACTCGATTAGGTTTTTTCATCAGAAATACCAAGTTATACCTATCTGTTGCTATATCTAACCAATCTTTATCAGTAAAAATATAACCTCTTCTATTTGAGAGCAGTGGTGGACTGGTGGCTCGTGGTAACGACCGGGACTTACGAGTTGTAGGTCGTAGGTTCGAACTCATACAGGCACTTTACTTTGTGTAAATTATTTCATCACCACTGCTCTCAAAACGGCGAAGGAAAACATCGTAAGGAAACCGGCATATCCAGTCGCTCCATGCAAAATACTGGTATTCAGCTGCCTCTGGTTAGACTGAAATCCGATCCTAACAAAGTTGGGAAAAGGCTAGGCAGATGACGTTATCCCGTTCAGATTTGTCCCTAGTCATAGATTCTCGAAGCAGTGGTGACCCAGTGGTAATGGCCGCAACTTACGAGTTGTAGATCGTAAATTCAAACCCAGACTGGCACTTTAGTTTGTGTAAACTATTTCATCACCACTGCTCTCAAAACGGTGAAGGAAAACATCGTAAGGAAACCGGCATGTCCTAGAACCATAAATTCTAAGACATGTAACATCTACCAACCCGCACTGGGTCCACGTATAGGTCTTTTGTTCCGGGATAGGTATTTTAAGAGGACCCGGGACCACCCCTATGCGCTGATGGTGATCATGCCGGGGTGGTTTTAGTGAATGAATAAATTGCACCGATGCGATCCCAGCGTGGTTAAACCAGACTCGATTAATCGAATGAACCCCAAGATTCGCACTAGCTCCTGTGGCCTCATGTTAATGGTGCTACAGTGACCGTTGCATATCAAGGAATAGACCGGGGGGCGCGGTAATTGGTAGGGAGGACGTGCCCGTAGGATAGGAAAGGATTTAAGAGCCTACCGGATATGTATCCTAGAGTAAGATGGTGATCACTGGGGTGGTTTTAGTAAGGTAAAAATCCTACACTCCCTGACCTCCCCCTCCCTGGAAGTCGGGTGCCTTTCAAAGTTGGTTAACACAGCTATCAGTGTTACCTGCTTGTAACACATAACAATCAGTAACTTCTGTTCCTATAACTAATCAACCGTTATCAGTAAAGACACCAACCAACCAACCAACCTCTCCAACTTTCACGATGTATTTAAAAACGAATGACATACTCATTCGCGTGACAAGTTTGACGGTGACAGAACGTGTCGTAAGTGTGTAACCTTTGAGTCAAGAACTCGATATAAAGCGGCGAAGTCATGCGCAGTCCTTTAATGTTCCTTATCGACTTTATGAGCATTCGTAGCACGTAAAAATAGCCTTTAAAGTGCCACTACTCGATATTTTTTTCCATACTTTCGGGAGAGTATTACTCCACTGTTTGACATTGTGCATCCAAAGTTAAACATTATATCGTTTTGTCATATTATTAATTTTGTCTGTACGGAAACAGTATAGTAAAATAAAAAGTCATTAAAAAGTTATGAGCCAACAAAGATTCAATTTTCTTGCTATTTTTAATTTTTCTTGCAATTTGGGTGTAAATAAGCAATAAAAGAACTGTAAAATCTTCAACCCAAGTCGGTACCGACAAAGCTCAGTTATCGAAGAGTTCAATAAACTTTATTTGTAATTGATTAAGGCAGTGGGTTTTTCACAAAACTCGATTTTTCAAAGCAAATTTCGAATTTTTTACGCGCCTTTCAGTTCGGAACTAGATGAGAACTAGATGTTGTGCGTGTGGACTAGCGTCTAACTGCTCATCACTGATACTATCTCTGTCGGACACGAAGCCAGGTGAGACAGTGTGCTTTTTGGCCATAACCACCAGTGAGTTCGAGCTCACGACTAGTTCCATTTAGAGTCACCACTCTTAAGGACTATTTTACGGGGTATTCCTCGAAATGCACCAACTTTGAAACGCACCAAATGAAACGTCTATCGATATAATTTATTACAAATCCTTCATACTCTTATCTATGTTTCATCGTTGGTGCGTTTCGAGGAATACCCCTATTTTACTACTACTTTTTTTTTGTTACTTAAATCTAGGGGCACCCCGAAGTGTCAAGTCTGATACCACCTTGCTGAAGGGGTAACTTTTTAACAGGGCATGACTTAGGTATTATCTTAATATAGTTTGAGAGAAGAGATACCGAGACTCCTCCGTGCCTCAGAAAGCACGTTAAGCCGTTGGTCCCGGCTGAATCTTTGACAGTCGTTACGGGTAGTCAGTAGCCCGAAAGTCTGACAACCAGTCTTACCAAGGGGTATCGTATTATCCAGTAACTGGGTTGTGGAGGCCAGATAGGCAGTCGCTCCATGTAAAATACTGGTATTCAGCTACATCCGGTTAGACTGGAAGCCGACCCCAACATAATTGGGAAAAGGCTAGGCAGATGATGATGAGTTTGAGAGAAGAGATGGCGAAGTATCATAAAACATAACAAAACATCACGCATGTATTCCACGAAAGGTAAAGCAGAGGTGCACCTATAGTATGTTTACGTCCCATGTACCTAATTAGGGGGTGAGCCTAATGTCATCAACCGAGGACGAATACAGACTCCGGGCTGCTACTGAAAAATTCCAGATGGAAAAACCCAATAACACTTTGCCCGACCCGAGAATCGAACTCAGGACCTCATGTTCAATAGTAGCGCTTGCGGCCACTACATCAACGAGGCAGATCCAAAGTTAGTTCACGAACTTTCAATACAGCAAATACTTAAACGTTATTATTTCATACTTTCAATGCCACAAATATTACAAATACTAGCTACACCCCGTGGTTTCACCCCCATAAGTTTCGATCCCGTGGGAATATCAGGATAAAAAAGTATCCTATGTTATAATCCTGGTTATAAACTATTTGTGTGCCAAATCCGTTCAGTAGTTTGTGCGTGAAGAAGTAAAAAACATACAAACACAAAAAAAAACACCCTCACAAATTTCCGACTTTGTAATATTATACTCCATTTACAATAAGATTAGACATTTAAACAAACCTTTTTTACAGCTTGTTCAACCGATTTTGACTTCTATTCCGTAGGTATAAGGATGGCAATAAAAGCAAAAAAAGTGCGTACAATAACAACTGTTTACTGTTTTTAATGCCATCCTTATGCCTACGGAATAGAAGTCAAAATCGATTGAACAGACGGTAAAAAAGGTTTGTTTAAATGTGTAATCTTATTGTAAATGGAGGTATAGTGTGTTATAAAACCTATTTATATGACCATCTAGCCTTTCACCTATAATCAACACTTTATTAGTTGTCTAGCGAGATAAGACCAAAGTTATCACCTTCGTTAGCATTTTAAACAACTATTTACGTCAACTATTTTGCTACCGTATTTTATAATTTGTGTGTTAATCTAGTTTCCAGGTGTTCTGTGTTATTTAGTCAATTTATTATACCGCTTAAGTTAACTGAAGAAAATTAATTTCATCAATCAAACTGCCTACACTTTTCCCAACTATATTGAGGTCAACTTCCAGTCTAACATCGTCAGGAAACCGGCATTATGCTAGAACCAAAAATTCGAAGACATGTGACGTCTACCAACCCGCACTGCCGTTTGGTAGATTACAGTACAGCTCACCCCCCCCTGTGTCCCAGCAGTGGGAATATTATAGGCTGATTATGTTGCAGTCTAACCAGATGCAGGTGAATACCAGTATTATATATAGAGAGACTGCATATCTGACCTCCACAACACAGTTACTGTGTAACATAACCTACCCTTACCGTACCCTTATTTATTTTTATTTATTTATTTATAGTTAATTAAAACGGTACAACACCAATTACATTAATTAACATAAAGACAATTTACGTTGACAATAATTACGTTAAATATAGTTTAATTTAAAACTAACATGGCACAGTGGACTCTCTTGCATACTTTCTCTCACAGAACACCAAACATATACGCATAATTTTACTCCATTCATCCGCGAATATATCACATTCAGGGTTGGCAGTCAGAAGGGCATTTAGCACCTTTAGAGTACGACAGACTGGGGACTCGGCTCTGGCTACAGTTTTACATGGCAGTTGCGCAAACAGATTGTGCCGGCGGCTCTGACGGTGTCCGATGTATTTGTCGGGCACAAATAGTCAGCAGAAAAGGCCATGGAGCTCTGGGCAGTCGATGCGTCCCCGTAAGGTCTTACAGGCTACCGTTATACCCTTGGTAAGACTGGTTGTCAGACTTTCGAGCTTCTAACTACCCGTAACGTTTGTCAAAGAAATTTAAATGACAGCCGTGACCAACGGCAGAAAATACAAGACACACTGCAATCTAAAATTGTAAAAAAAAACCATTTTCATTCAAATACAAGTTTCTTTCCGGACAATTTCATTCCTGATTTTATCCTTCAAAGAGACTCCGAGCATAGCTCGCTCCATAGCGCGCTGAGCGACCTTGAATTTGTGGACCAGCCCGACCGTCAGTGTTCACGTTTCGGCATCATATGTCATGACGGGCAGGACGCTCTGGGGCGAAGTGAGGGACGCCCCCATCTAGATAGACGGACGACCTAAGAAAGTGGCTGGAACGTACTGGATGAGGAAGGCGGAGGACAGGGTGTTGTGGCGCAGCCTGGGAGAGGCCTATATGGGCTATATCCAGCAGTAGACACGATAGCCCGAGTTGATTGACTAGTTTCTATTTCTCAAACCTAAGAATCGAATCCAAATAACACACAATAGAAAACCGTGCCTCTAACCACTACACCACTAGTGTATTTTACCAACAGAACGATGACATTAATTATAAAATTAGTATCATCAAACAAGCAGTCTATTTAATATGATCAGTTTGATCACCCTTGTTAAACTCCGCAAGATTTATAGCCATGTACACTGACAAAGGAAATTAGACCCTGTTTCTAAATCATAGAGTTGAATATTGAATGTGTGAACTCAGTGTGGTATGTGGCCATTTTGTTTTGAGCTGTGAGTTTGAATCTGTGGTATGTGGAATAAGCAGAGATAGTTAGTCGGTACAATTTCTGGGTAATAAAATTGTATGGGGAGGGAGAGTAATAAAGAGAAGTCTTCCTGGTGAGCCTGGGATCCTGGGTTTGAATCCCAGGGCGGCCAAAGTGTTATTGGATTTTTTCATCAGGACTTTTTCAGTAGCAGCCTGGAATCTGGATTTGTGTCAATAGTCTCGCCATTGTTACATAGCTAACAAACATAGCTCACAGAATAAGCAAGCTGAAGCGGCAATGAGCCCGCCATATTGGCCGTAGAACCGATGTCCGTTGGGGTAGACGTGTTCTTGAGTGGAGACCAAAAATCAGCGAACGTGAGGTAGAATGGCCTCAGGTTAGGTGGAATGACGATCTCCGCAGGATGGCTGGTAGCAGCTGGGTGAGAGAGGCTGAGGATCGAGCAGAATGGCGTGCGATTGGAGAAGCCAGTAGTGGATGTAGGCTAATGATGAAACATAGCTATCTTATTGTGAGTACTGTACACCAGTGGCGAAGGTACCATACAACCCGATTCCCGCCGGCTTCCCTTCGAAAATTCAGAACACAACCACTCTATAGTCAATTCATCATTGAAATATAATGAAGGTATAATAATAACGGTTTATTGTCTTTTTTTTTCTCCGGCTTACCTCTGTCATAAATTCTCCTCTGTATATTCCTACAAGCGTGATGTAATGGTATCTAGTTCTATGTCGAAGGGTCTATTATAACTGGTCATAGAGTCATAGACCGCAGGGTCGAGATGAAAATTTATTGCTTACTGTAGTATAATTTGTCACAATTTGTTAATTATACGTTTCTGTGTTTGTTGTTACAGTAATTTTTAATTGCAGGTTAGTTTTACATAGATATTTATTACAGTAAACTGGTTAAAACTTTATTTGAATAGATTAAAGAGTTTTTTTTTTAATAATATACAGTAATACTGGTTGTTTTACGTAACATCTACTTATTACAACATCTTAAATTGAGCAGTGGACGTCATTTGACTGAAATTATATTGATCAAGATGATATTAATAGTTGATTGCTGATTTTTTACATCAACGGCCGGAATTATGTCAAACAAACGACATGTTTTTAGTTGCTAGACCAACGAGGCTGTCAAAAGCGATGTAGGTATCACAAAATCGTATTTGACAGTTAGGGCTCCACATATACCAGCACCCTAATTGCGAAACACACTATCGACCTCAATTTGAATCATTTTGAAGCATATTGCTAATCCATTGCTTCATATGTTCGAAAAATATGTCTGCTCAACAATGTAAAAAATGCAATGAACGTTGTTGGTCTGTCAAAATGAAACCCATTGCTACTAATAGTGTTTTACGCAATTACCCCGCAGGTGACAGTTGTTATATGGATAGAGAACAGTGCTTCCAGATCCCAAAAGTAAAATTACAGTGGTGCGAGTTAAAAAATACAGGAGTTTCTAAAAACAATAGAGTAGATTTCAAAATCGATTACAGTAAAATTACAGACAAACTATGTTTAGATATTGATAGAAAAATAAGTCTAAAATACAGTAAATCTACTGTAATTACAGTGAATCTGGAAGCACTGATAGAGAATGAAGTACTTATAGACATAAACTCAGCATGTATGACGCGTGGTCACATTTTAAGGGTGTAGTACAGACCATCAAACTGAACAACTCTCCGTGAGACCAACAGCGTAATCGAGAAACGATAATCGCCGGGGACAAGTGCCAGGACCATGGTCCACGATGCAGCTCAGCCCATAATGTTCCCAAGCCCACTGCTGGGACACAGGCCTCCTCCCAGTGAGAAGGCGACGACGCGACTTGCTAACGCATTATTAACTAGTTTATGATTGGTTGCGTCGTGTACGGGCCGCCATTGAAGTACTATAGGCCGACCGCTTAACTGAGACATTGGCTGAGGTATCTGCGCGGTGCGGGAGGGGTGATAGTTGTCACAAGTTGACGAAGCTGCCGCATCACCTCACCACACCCCTCCCACACCGCACTTTTACCTCAGGCAGCGTCTTAATTAAGCGGTTGGCATATAGTGCTGTGACATTCTGGCTAAGCATTAGTGATTTGAGTTTGTAACTGGTTACTTTTGAGTAGCGTCGTGCACCGTGGGCCTAAAGCCGGGTGTGTAAAGTAATGCGAATAGTGTGGATGGCACGTAAAATGAACGCGAATCCTGGTATGTGTTCGAGTTGTTCCACATAGCTGCCACACTGCAAGAGCCTTTGTGTTCACTCTAAAACTGACAGCCGCTGGATCGGGGCGAGCGTTACATGTAATACTCGAAGTGACATCCACACAAAATTCGCGATACATTACACGATACATTTTATTGCAAAGTCGTAGACGTTGGCCTCAGGATGTAGTCTACAATGTATGATAGATCGTCTAAGCTGATTAGCACAAACACAAATCTATATTATTTTTTAGCAGGTAGCCAACAGGTATTTCCGGCGTTTCGAGGCCAAACTAAAAACCTAACCAAAACCTTGAGTCGAGGAAGGGTTTAGAAATCTCCTAGTGCATTTGGGAAACGACTTTATGTATGTGAAAATCGTCCTTGCGCAGGGTTGCCAAACAAACGTGTTGGGTGGTGAAAACTGTCTTTCAAGAAAGTCGTGTTTTTAGGGTTCGTGTGAAAAGTGATGTAGGCATCAGAAAATCGTGTATGACAGGGCTTCACATCGTCTGTTACGGATAAACAATAAAGTTTAAGGCTTATGGACACAACTATAAGGAGTGTTATGGTAAAAATCCAGACAGAAACTTTACTCTTTGCATATTATTTCATCACCACTGCTCTCAAAACGGTGAAGGGTTTTCCTTCATCGTGAGCTTTTACTGGCGGTTCGTTGCGGCCCACTCTCTATCACAGAGCGGACACCTGGACACCTGTGTCCCAAGGTAAAGTAATGAGGCAGTCAGGAAGGTTGGTAGCGGGGCTGACCACAAAGGTGTAGCCATAATAAACGATACAACCAACCAATAAATAAACAACAGACATTCAAAATTTCTGCTAAAAAACTCTGACATCAAACCAACTTAATTAAAATCAATGACAGCATAATTAAGAAATAACATAGTAAAACTAATCAAATGTAATTTCAATACTCACACAAAGTTTATTAAAGTGAAACTTCTTATGCGATAAGACGGAATTAAAATTGAAAATGAAAGGACGCGTCACGTTTATTCACATTTCGTTACATGAGAGAGAAGAAATATATATCTCTCCCTATATCTCACACTAAATCTTTCTTATTTTTAATTTTTTTAAGAAGTTTTACTTCTGTCTCGTTTAAGCAATTTTTTTTTCTGGTGAAATCCTCTATCGGCGTAAGTAAAATAACATTATCGGTAATTATATTTTCGAGCCATTTCAGGTCATGCATGGCCTGTTCAATGAAATCTCCAAGCGGCTGGTTGACATAACCCGTGACCCAAAGGCTGGCTTCTACCTTGGCCCGAGGGTAAGCATTGCCATATAACGTGGCAATGCCCCCGTCTCTTGGCTACATTACCAGTCGACCCGCGTTGTGGAAGAATTTTTCGACGTATTTTATTTTGTTTAATAGTTTTAGTTAAGTTAGGATATTTTTACTTTATATTATTAATTAGGTATACGTTGTTATTTATGTGCAGTTAATTAAAATTACGGCACTTTATGTGCCATCCTTATATGGTATTAAAACTAGCGAGGAAGACGCATGTCGGAACGCATCAATTTAATCATAGTTTCCTTTGCACGAAATTTTTGACGCCTAAAAAAGTTATCACGTTTTTTTGCGTTGTCAGTGGTTCGCGTGCTGTTTTAATCACGGATGGCATTCTCGAAAGCGAAACTGATACTTATTTTTTTTAATTTTCTGTGCCTTTTATATGTCTATTTTTGAATGATATTATTAGGTTCATGTATCTGATTATACATGTAAATTAGATTCGACTATTTCGTTTTATTTGCTATTTCCGTATTTCTGGTATTAGATGTTTTGTTTAACCTTTGTTTTTTTCCATCTTCTATTGCTATTTTGTTTAATCTTCTATTGCTTATAAAACAGTTTCGTAAACTGTTTGTCATACAATAATACTTAAACATACATAGTCTAAACCAGAGATCCGGGAACCTACTTCTATTTGGAAGATATATTATTTTATAGGAAAATTTTAAGTATGAATAATAAAAAACCAGCCATGCTATTCTCTAAGGATACAGCCTTGTGGGCAGCGCAGTGGGTCGCGGTGGGTTTGACAGTTGCGACAGCACTGTCCGCAAGGCTGTATCCTTAGAGAATAGCTCCCCTGGAGAGGACCAAATAATGGTTGAATGGACTGTGTAAAAAATGATATGGTTAGAAAGAGAGTGACTACCGAGATGACGACTAATAGAGAAGTACAGAGGCCAGCACATCATCCTACCCCAATCTGTCAAATTTTCCCAATTTAACATGAACCTTATTTCTTAGTAGTAAAGTTGAAAATCTATCAAAGAAATTTGACAAATTGGGGTAGCTCGATGTGCTGGCCTCTGTACTTACATAATATATTTTGTAAGTACATTACACGATATCTTCGGCTATTGTAAATCGATTTAAATTTTTTTTTAATAGGTAGGATATGCCTCAGGTGTGGTCCCATATTTTTTTTAATTAATTTTGCTTGGGTAGTTTTTGAGTTATTTTCCATTTTAACCTTTCCTCTAAGCATTTTTATAGTATGCTAGTTATTTTATAGGTTAATTTCCTTTTAGAGACTGTATGTGTATACCATTGGCAGTTGGAACTTAGTTACATAAATAAAGGTTAGCATTATCACACAATGTCCATAAAGAGGTGATAATAAAGTTAGTCATAGACTTGATAAATACTATAAAGTTTAGAGGCAATTTATTGGTGAAAAAAGAGTTTAAATTATCATGTTAGATCATCATCATCATCTGCCTAGCCTTTTTCCAACTATCTTGGGGTCGGCTTTCAGTCTAGCCGAATGCAGCTGAATACCAGTATTTTACATGGAGCGACAGGCTTTTTTTTTGTGGATGTGAAGTCATCAAATGACCCCTCCCGCTCATGGTGGACCAGAAGGGAGTGTCAGACTCTTACTGACTAAAATCCACTCGTGTTCCTTCTTTGGCCCTTTATGTTCCGGGGCAGCGGTAACCCTTTCGGACAATCCCGTTGCCCCGGCAGGCTACGGTCCTTACGGGCCCCTTCCTTAAATTGCTGACATCTCTTTGAGGCGCGCGTGGAACACGTATGCGCCGTCCGACGGAGAGCTATGGAGCGATTGGCAATGCAATTTTTGGGGTACAGAGGGCAAGATAAGAGTTCGAAATAGCTTGCGCTATATCTTCATAACCACACCATGCCATGCTGCCGTACCGTCGATGTAGCCCCACTTAGCCATTTAATAAACTTAATAATCTAACTGAAGAATGATAAAAAATACTGACGTTATGCGGACTACTGGTCTGGCGCGATCTTTTTCTGCGGGAGAATTCGCGTGCCCCGTGTGGAGTCGTTCTGCCCATGCAAAGCTGGTGGATTCAGCTTTTAATGAAACGTGCGATCATCACTGGTTGCTTAAAACCGACCCCGGTACAAACGCTGTATCCACTAGCAGGAATAGCGCCACCAGTAGTTCGTAGAGCGGTGGCAAGCTCAAGCGAAAGAGCCAAAATGATTTCAGGGTCGTTTTGAAAGGTTTACAGAATAATTAGAAACTCTTTATTCTTAGCGTGAATGTTGAAAGCGTCAATTATAAGCGTTTATTAAGTTGTTTAGCTAAATATTATTATACGCACGCAAGCGAATTTATTGAAATATTTAGCCGCGTGAGCAAAACAGGAGTGCGATTCTGTAACCATCTCAGCGTGAAAACTTAGGTGAGCTGTCAGTGTCATCCTGATGCTAGGGATTGATACTCTTGACAGCTCACTCTAAGCTCACTTCACCTAACTTTTCACGGTGAGATTTTTACAGAATCGATCGGCAGCTTAGTCTTACAAAATTGTTAGCTACGGTTAGTTATCTCATCAAAATCAGCCTATAATGTTACCACTGCTGGAACACAGGTCTCTCTTCAAGAGGGAGTAGGCTATAATCCACCACGGGGGCCCAATGCGGGTTGGTAGATGTCACATATCTTCGAGTTTTTGGTTCTAGGACATGCCGGTTTCCTCACGATGATTTCCTTCACCGTTTTGAGAGCAGTGGTGATGAACTAATTTACACAAAATAAAGCGCCTGTCTGGGTTCGAACCTACGACCTACAACTCGTAAGTCGCGGTTGTAACCACTGAGCCACCACTGCTCTTAGGTCATCGGTTGGAGTCACGTTGGAGTTAACAAATGAACTTGTCGCCTTTTTGGAAGTCCATTACCTTTTAACACATAACTATATAAGGTGTTTCAAAATCAACTCGACAAACTTTAAGAGGTGCTTTAGACCATCAAACTGAACAACTTTCTCTATGAGACCAACTCTGAAATCAGGAAAAAAAATCAGCTGTTTCATATATTTTGGTCAAGTAGGTATTGAACTTTTGTATTAAACAGCTGATTTTTTTCGTGATTTCAGAGTTGGTCCCATAGGGAAAGTTATTCAGTTCGATGGTCTAAAACACCTCTTAAAGTTTGTCGGATTAATTTTTTAACACCTTATATAACGTCTTGTTTCTCCGAAGGATTAAGCAACGGTGTACAGACGCGAGTACATCAAGCTACTATAATCTGATAAATTTCTTTAATTGATTTTCAACTTTATCGCTGAAGCATAGGGTCAAAGTTGATTGGGAAAATTTCAAAGTTTCGGATAGCTTGATGTGCTGGCGTCTCTATATACAGGGTGAAATTATAATCACCGTTTTCTTCTTAAGGGGTCATTGTAATCATCATTATGAACAACTTTTACTATGGGACCAAACCTGAAGGCCAATTCCCGTAATTTAAAACGTTCAAAATCTAGTCGCAGTCTCATCTCGGCGACAAACAAATGTCAAAAACTTGTCAAAATGTCCCTACATTTTGACAAGTTTCCCTATTTCCCTAAATTCGAGGTATTTTTGACAGATTGAGACTGAGATCAGAACGTTCTTGAAAATTACGAGAATTGCCCCTCTGAAATCGTGAAAAAAATCAGCTGTTCCCTACATCTATGTTCGCATAACTCGTCAAAAAGCTGGGAGCAGCTGATTTTTTTTTCGCGATTTCATGTTTTGGTCCCATAGTAAAAGTTGTTCGTAATGATGAGTACAATGACCCCTTAAGAGGAATACGGTGATTAAAATTTTAACCTGTATAGTGACACCCACGTTTCACAAGTTATATTTAAGTTCCATGTCAGGGGGCGAGCCTATTTCTGTTATTGTCTGCAAATACCCTGCAAGAGCCATGCTTTTCATTTTGACATACGACAAAATCCTTCGGATTGTAAAGGAAGAGTGTGTTACGCTATGGAGTTTTCATTGAACTACTGAACGAATTTTCATGACTTTTCTTTAAAAAAAAACTATTTAGCTACAAGTAGGTACTGGGTCTACTTAGCGGTAATGACATAATAGTTATAATACTTTGCGTTTTACAGCCCGTCTCGAATAAAAGAAAATATAACTAATATTTCTAGAATTATGTAACAATATTTGCATAAGAACGACGCCATTTTTTATTCTTTGGCCCTAGTCATTTGCAAGAACGTTTTAAAATTCAACGCCAATTACTTATAGAGGAAAAGAAAGTTCTTTTGAACTGATACGCATACGAATGATTCTAAATTCAAATTCTACTCTGCAATTGGTCGAGGGCTCGGGGCCAATGCGACACATAAAAGTTTCATGTGAGTCCTCTAGGTGGCGTTCGAACGTTATGAACCAGGGTTGTGCAAAACAATTCTGAGAATGTTTCATTGTGATTTGACTTTTTAATTATTAGTTTATCTACCTGCGTAGCCTTTTCCTAACTATGTAGGGTCAGCTTCCAGTCTAATCGAATGCAGCTGACTACCAGTATTTTACTTGGAGTGACTGCCTATCTGACCAGCACAACCCAGTTACTGGGTAAAACGTTAACCCTCGGTAAGAACGGTTGTCAGAATTTCTAGCTTCTGATTTCCCGTAACGACTGTCTAGAATCTAGAATCTAGGAATGAGAGACGGGACCAACGGCTTAACGTGGTTTCCAAGACAAGGCGCGATCTCGATATGTAATTGACGGTCAGCCATTCACGAACCGACCGTGACAAGCGTGACCTTCTATCGATCTGTGTGTTCGACTGAAATTGACCGCATTGGATAATTTGTTTGCAATTTGGCCTGATGAAGGCGTGTGATATCAGAATGTTAATGGATAGTGATTTTTTCTCTTACCAAAGTAGTGGTTTAGATGTGAAAAAGAGACATTTCCGTGTTGATCTGGGAAGGAAAAATACAGTGAAAAATGTAAAGAAAAACAGTGACTAATAGTAAATGTATTCTAAAAATTATTATGCTTTTAGTAAAAAAAAATCGAATAGAGGGAAGTTTTAAAAAATGAACGTATATATATTTTATCGTATTAATAAATGGAATACACCATTTTATAAAACAGAACCGTTATTTTTAACTCTCAGATTAAGATGAATATTCTCAAGAATTCACAAAACTATTTCAACTAATCTTCCTTACTTTTTAACTATTTCTGTTTTCTTATTTATTTATGTACACCCAGTAAAATAGATACAGATACGATATATTAGTATTGAGTACAAAGGAATTTAAATAATTTCTTCCAGCAGACCTGCGAAGGTTTCCTTGTTTTTTTTTCTATTCTATTTATTTGCTGAAATTCTATTAAACGCTTTTTTCTTGCCATTCGTGTTTTTTTTTTCAATTAATTTCCTGCTACAGTCCATTAAAAGGAAAAGGAAAAAAATCGTAGCAAAAGACAACAAGACGTGACAACCCTAATTATTATACTTGAACTGTGCTATAGGGGACTCCATTAAATATTAACTCGGCGGTTCCGTAGTACAATTACTAGTGTTTTGACGTACCTACCTACAGTATTCCGTGACACTTTAGATGTCACGATTTTCAAAGGTAATGCTTGAAAATATGTGATTTATATTAACGATTTGATTTTGGGTATGACAATGTGGTTTCCGCTTTTTGTGAAGTCTGTTAATTCATTGATGTCGGAATCAAATAAGCAACAAAAATGTCCAAGAACCAAAAATTCAAAGACATGAGACATCTACCAACCCGCACTGGGCCCGCGTGGTGAATTACGGCCCACTCCCTCCCACCGAGAGGAGATTTTATTCCCAATAGGCTGATTATAAGTTAACCAACAAAAAAACGCGAAACATTAAGTTATGTTAATCACCATCGGGTGCTTTTTTTTGACAATTTTCATAAATACCCATGTGACTTTTTAAATTCTTAAGTACTTTTTGAGTTTACCGTGGACATTGCTGACTGTAAAGGAAAAATATCGTGAGGAAACCTGGACTTATCGTTGATATACATAAGTCTGAAATCGCCAACTCGTCTTGAGGAAGCGTGGTGATCACTAAGAGTGCCTTCTTGGTGACTCTGTATGAGAAGAGGCCTTTGGGCCTTTGCCCTGCAATGGGTCAATAATTGGCTGGTATGCAAAGACCATTTTCTACTATCCGTATCATTGAATCGTGGTCGTATCGTGCCACATAAAGAAACCACAAGTTCACCGAAGTCCCAATAAAATATTCAAGAAATGAGACATTTACTTTTTTTATCAACGAAGGAGTTTTTCATAAAACTTCATGATATTCATAGTTGACGCCTTAAAATGACTGGTAAAGGCATAATGTGACGATCAGAACACTCGGGTGTCGATAATTTTGGGGTGAAACTCGTAAAAATGGGGTATTTCGTAAGACAACTGTAATGTTATACAAATTAGGGTAATTTGTAAGTTCAAAATGGCTTCTTTTGTGTTGAAGGTGTTAAGAATTGAATTTGTGATGTTGTAATACTAGGTATTATAGTTCTGGGGGACTTAGAAAACTATTTTTGTTTGATATTTTTTCACTTGTTTTTCACATTTTCCCTTTAATTTTTCCGTAAAGATCAGTCTACTTTGTCGTTGAAGGTATATTGTTAAAACTATACATAAAATATATTCTGTACAGAAAACCGTCTTCAGATGTTTTAAACTGAAGAAAAAATCAGTCAAAAAATAGAACCAATTTTCTGATTCTGAAAAAAGATGTTTGACTTACTTTTCGGTTGTCGAGAGAGTCCGTTCCTGACACCTGCCATTGCGACAATTCTAGTAGATAATAAAAATCAAATTCGCAAAACACGTAGGTATTCGTTTGTATGAAATTAACAGGGGTTAAGAACGTATTCTGTTGTCTGACTGTAAATATATTTTTGTGCAGACTCCAATTGTGATGCGAAAACCACACAAAGAATATATCCATTTTTTTTTATACAACGTGTAACGTTAAATGCGCAAAATAATTGACCACTGAATCGATTTCAGTAACTTTTAATATAGGTTTTTTTTTTCAAGAATGATGTATTTTGCCATACTATCCGCCGATTGAGCCAAAGAAAATTAAGTCTTATATTAAGGCAATAAAACTCAATTTTGAATGCATAAAGTACCTAAGGATCAACAAGATTTTCTTAATAAACATAATTAGCTTTAAAAAAAAAATAGTTTTGTTCATTGTATTATGCTTTTAACGCAATGCTCTAATTGGGGTGTATGAGGTTTTGCGCACTTAACGCTACACGCTGTATACAAAAATACTCATAATTACACATAAGTACAAATAAAAATAGTAAAATTAAACATACCATCTTTAGGCGGGCTGGCACACTGCGGCGCGTATGATCCTAAATGATAACCGTACGTATTTTGGTGCATCGGGGGAAAAGGATACCCTAACGACCTAGGACTGGGGAAGCCTGACGCCTCATGAGGATTTTGCTGCCCCCCAGGACTCCCAAAATGATGGGGGTGCTGATACCCTCCTTTGAAAGGACCGTACCCATGTTGCTGTAGCTCTATAAAAGCTGATTTTGAGGAAACATTTGTGGGTGTTGAATTTGCGGAGTCGTGTGGGGTCTGTGAGCCCCCGAGATGGTGGTGTTGGTGGTCTATCGAGTCTTGGGTGGTGAGGGCCGGCTGCGGGGTGGATGGGCCCCCCCCGTCCGAAGACTGGGGAGGCCCAAACGGATCTGTGAAACTCAGGGTGGATGGTTTGCTGTTGGGGGATTGAATTCGAGTAATTTTGAGGGATTTTATTGTCTTCTTGGGTAGAGGGCCGCTGGGTTAGCCTGGAACAAAGAAACATATTTGGTTAGATTAAGTATAATAATAATCTTTCTATAATAATCTTTATTCAAGTGTAAAGTACAATTATGATTTACATTAATTACAATCGAGGAAAGTTAAATTCTAACTGTATAGTATAACATCAACGTCTAGTATAACATCAACATGTATGAGTTATGGTAAGTTTCATCTTCTTACTAATGAAATGTGGCTAGATTTTCTGTTGCCTATAGAATAGCACGATTGTAATGTAAATCATTCTGTTTTAATTTTATTTACGTTCTTAATCAGACATACTTAAACTATTTTTTTTGGGAGCTCATATTTTTAGGTTTTAAAACGGAAAAAAAGTTTTACTCTTCATTTTAAATACTGAATTACATGTCATTGTAAATAATTTCAAACATTAATTTAGTCTCTGTCATAAAAACCAATGTCACAAATATATACGCAGGAAAACACAAAATAAAATAAATAAAGTAATAAAACAGACCATGATGTTAAACACAATCAACTAAAAATATTCAACTCTTACGCATATTCCGAAGCGAGCCAATCAGCCGTAACGGTTTTTTGAATACATTTTAGGGATCCGTAAGCAAGCTTTAGGTTTATATCAATTAATAATGTTGTTAAAGTCATTTGTAGGTATTAATTATAATATTGCAATATTAGATTTTTCTTGTCTAAGAATTTTTCTCAAGTTTGAGGCCTAGGGTTCTTGACCACATTAGCTGCTGATCTTTGTTAGGGAAAGGTTTAGTTTTCTTCCTTAACGTTGCTTATTAAATCACAAACTGACTAACTATAAATAGTGTTATATGTACATATGAAAAATGTCATTAAACAATTTTTATATCAACATTTTTAGCTATTTTTTCAACGAAGAAATCATTATGCTTATTTTCCAAAATTCAGATACGCACCTCAAATACGGGGCCTTTCCAAACCAGAAACTATTTTACTCGAGTAAAAAATAATATAATATAAAAATTCCTTCCACTCCCATGAGGTCAGTACAGGTCAAAAGTTGTGGGTTTTCTTTAAAACAATTTGGTCGACACGCTCAATTGAATCAATAAGTGGACAGTACATTGTCCGCCATGTAGGGGAGACAAACGTCATTCGTTTTACTTTACAACTTAGTATTTTATTTGTTTAAATATCTGGGAATTAAAAAGCAAGTCCTGAGAATTGTTATAGCATATTCTCTTCTCTCAAACGATATGGAAATAACTAACTAACTATGGTTAAAATGTCATCCATACAGCATAACTGTAGCGGTACTGAGTACTCAGGATGCATATAGCATAATAAGCCGATAATGTTCGGTTCCACTGCCGGGACACAGCCACACAGGCCTCCTCTCTGTGAGAGGGAGTGGGCTGTAATTCACCACGCGGACCCAGTGCGGGTTGGAGGTTGTCACATGCCTTCGAATTTTAGTTCTAGGACATAACGGTTGCCTCACGATGTTTTCCTTTACTGTTTTGAAAGCAGGATTCAAATATTCCGGACATTTATATTAAATAAGCGTTTCCACTCGTGACAATATTGGAAATATTTATTTTTACAAATGAAGCAGTTCAATGACTGAATGAACGAAACAGCGTAGCCACAATAACAAATATAATAAATGATAGATTTGGATTTTAATGGGTTGACATTTGTATGCGAAAACCTTGTGAGCTTTGATTCACCATCATCATCAATGAGCTGGATGACATCCACTACTGAACACCGCTGGAGCTGATAATCGACATATGCCTTACTTATGATTATTTTGTATATTGTTCAAGCTCGATTTCCAAAGCCTCCAACAGAGTGCATACGTAATTATAAACTCTAAGTATCCATTATTCAAACTTTTCCAACTCACTCCTATTGATAGTATTCTTCTCAGTGGCGATATAAATCCCAATCATGTCTGCCCTATTTCATTCTCTAGGCTACCCCGCTAGCTACCTTCTTCAAACAACCATCAAACCTCAAACTGTCACTTATTTCAATACCATTTCTATCATCTACTACCAAATTAACACATACAAAACACCCAATATAAAGCGCCATCTACACTTTAACGTGTGGTCCATTCCCATTATATTTCATTATTGATGCCCCAAAAAAACTAAATGAGGACCGATACTCTCTTACGAGATTTCTCACAAACCTAACTGAAAACAGCGCCTTGGTATAAAACAAATGGTACGATGAATTAAGATGAAAAAAAAAAGCCTTTTCGGCAAGATCTTTGTGTTAATTACTGGTAGGGTTGGTACTAGGAGGATTCTGGTTTTGATTAACAGTTAGGATTTTATATAACCATTTGAAAAATAAAATAAAATTAATCAAATTTTTATAATGTAAATCATCCTGTTATTAAAACTGGATGGTTTAAAAACTGGCGGTTTTAAAATGTCATCTCTGTCACTGGTAACTACTATGTGACAGTCTCTTTCAAAATTTATAATTTGTGAATAGGTTAGGTATAGGGTTTCATTTTCTTGGATTATTTTTAGATGTTTGTGTCTATCGGTGATAAGCATTATTTATTTATTTACTAAAACTTCATGCACAAGTAAAAACTGTGCAAAGGCGGACTTAATGCCTTGGGCATTTTCTACCAGCCTACCTTACGTTCATTATCTTATATCCATCTTCTTAGGATTCTCAAACATCAAACTGATTCGTAAAATTCACCAAAGCTTTTGTCAAAACAAAATTCCGCTGAAGCAGATTCTATACCTAACAAAACTCACTATAAAGTCTTGATGAGGTAGATTAATAAATGGCAGTAATGCATGCAGCATGATTGACATTAAATGTAGCTGTGTATCAGTTCCAGCCAGCGGCGGCAATGTTATTAATGTACAAATGCTTTATGATGACTTATTCGTCATTTTTGCAAATGAGAAAACAGGAGATTGAAAAATACAGGACGGAAATAGTGGGACTACGAAAAATTATGTAACCTCCTTTATTGAGATACCTTATTGAAGGTAAAATCATATTGCTGTTATCACAATGCTTGGCATTAAAATAATGTTGTTTTGATTACAGGAAATTCATCTTGAAAAAAACCCTAACTTTTTTGGAGTCCAAGGAGAGAAATACACTGTATTGCTTAATAATTTCTTACACTTCTTCCTGCTTCTCAAGTTCTTCACCAACAAAATATTCTCAGTCCCATTTCACCTCCAGCACCAACCCTACACCATCATTCGTTGTCCCTTTCACTCTGTCCACATTCCCTATATCTCCACCTCTATCCATTTCCGAGTGTTCCGCCGGCGCCGCCAAAGGTCGGGTCAAATCGTTTCGTTTTTTTGTCTGTTTGTTAGTCGTGTTGATTGCTCATGTTAGTAATAATAATGTTTAACCATAACTAATTGGTGTAGAGTTTTATTGAAAAATATTTATCACACCGTATTGGAGTATTCAATTTGTTAAGGAATTGGTGATAAATGTGAAATAAGAGCCATCAAGGGTGAAGACGATGAGGAATAAATTAGTGATGATGTTTAACATGAAATACCGCCTGTGACGCAAATACAACGTGAATCTGAAGAAAGTTTTCTTGACTTGGTAAGGGGTTTTGATAATTACAAAACTAATAATATTTAATAAGATATAGAAGCCGTAAAATCCACCAATGAAATATGTAGCTGGCCTTGACTCAGACTTTATTACAGAATTTCCACTCTTTAATACACCTTAATTTGGTAATACTTGTGCCCTGAAAGTTTATTATAAAACATTAAATTAAATAAATTATACAAGTTCATTCTAAAACCCATTTAAAACAAAATAGTCAATCATCATCATCATTTACCCAAAAGTCAACCACAGATGGACATTCTGCATCAAACTATTCTATACTAATATTATAAAGAGGAAAGATTTGTATGTATGTTTGTAACGAATTGGCTCAAAAAGTACTAGACCGATTTTAAAAATTCTTTCACCATTTGAATGCTACATTATCAGTTTATCACTGATTAATATAGGCTTTTTTAATTGCAAGAAAAAAATAAAATGTTTAAAAAATAAATGTCCACCCGTGCGAAGCCGGGACAGACCGCTAGTATTAAATAAATGGACAAACGTCAAAATTTAAAACGATTCTTTTTGAAAAGAAAAACCACTCCTATCAATCTATCCCTGTCTAATTCTGAGTTTAGATATATCTAGTTCTAGACCATTATTTTCTTACTAACTACTCGGGGCACGTAAACTCACTGATCCGAGACACAAAGGTTCATGGGAACCCATGGAAAAACCCCATAAATAATGGGTGCCCCATAAAATGGTATTAAGTATTCATTAGACTATGTCCCATGGTCCAATGGGTTTTGTAGTTCGACGTACGAAATTTTTGTTGTTTTGTATTATTGGTTATCATTTACATTATTGGTTATAAAAATTGCTTGATTGATGATGATCGGGAATGTGAATATCATATTCACATTCCGATAGTTGAATTATCTTGTACAGATTTGATGAAGATTTTGTCTTCATTGATAAGTTCATTATTTTTGGAGTAAAGATAAAATGTCCTGAATTAAGTTTGGTTTAAGAGATGCTACTACATACATATTTCTTGGTCAAAATCTTGCGAATACTACGTGTTTGGACCATCTTTCCAAATACTTACAAGGAACCACACACAGTGATAAAAAAATTGATTAAGATTGGACACATAAAAGTGCTTCATAATAGTCATCACACTTTCAGTAGTCAATAGTATTAAACTTTAGTCTAAGTAGCGTTAAAGTTGAAGACTGTCAATAAAATGATAAACAATCAAAATTCTTCAATCAACACATTCAATTACGACTAATAGATTTATCTAATCATGTATAAGCTTAAAATCAAGAGTAGCAAAAACAACAATGATTTACGAACATTTTTCGTCATTATTGATGGTATCTGTCTAATTACCCGATTGTTATTTATTCATAGGATAAATTACTGTTGATGAATACGTTGTCAGCGGTAACGTACGATTTTGCGATAACCTTAGGATTAGATAGAGACCTTTCATTGAGTTCATCGTCATTATTATTAGTAGATGTCTTTTCTTACTTAGCTATCATCATCATCTGCCTAGCCTTTTCCCAACTATGTTGGCGTCGGCTTCCAGCCACAGCGAATGCAGCTTAGCACCAGTATTTTACATGAAGTGACTGCCTATCTGACCTCCACAACCCAGTTACTGGGTAATACGATACCCCTTGGTAAAACTGGTTATCGGACTCTGGTTCTGGACTCTGCTTGGTAGTCTTACTTAGCTATATCTTCTTTTTTATCTTTCTTTCTTGGAGTGTTTCGTTTTGCTGTTTCGTATCCTCCTCCTCTCTCTCCTCTAATTTCTCATTATTAACTATTTTCCTTCTTACATCTATCATTACAGGGTATTACGATTATGTACTTATTTAATCCTAAATCATTATTATAATAAAATGTTCTAACTTGTATTTAAAGATGTCCAATGCTGCCATTACTTTCTTATTAGACATACTATTAGCGTATATACTTTAGCGTGAGATCTTTCAAGGATCTTTGAGATCTTTCTAATCTCTTTTATTTTCGTGTTACAATTTCGTTTTAGTTTTACCTCAATTTTATGTTACCCTATAATGTTTTTGCTTTTGAATGAAAAGCAGCAGCTTCTATCTGGATTTAGACTTTATGAAAAATTCTATTTAGAATCCTTCCAAGACAAATTGTTGTATTTTTCTATAGTACGACGGTTTCGTTTTATAGAGTACATTTACAGGCAGGCATGACAACAATTATTTACAGGCATATGAATATTCATGGTTCAAATACCTAGGACGGGAATCAAAAAACAACACAGAATGTCCCAGCTGTTTATATTCTTGTGTATCATAAAAAAGTAAAATGAGGGAAACTGGTTACACTGTTTCTGGAAAGCAGGGAGGTAGTAGTGTGTCATTATTAACCTAGTTGCTGCGTGGTCCTTTGATACGTAAGCTTAGTGTATTTATTATTAGCCTTTTCGTGCGACAAATATAATGATGTGCAGTCGTCAGTCTCGTATTTGGAGTTTGTTTATTGTTTTGTATGTTCGTCTGCTAATCGTCAAAGGCCTCCTCCATCTTTCTCTATTCCCGTCTTTCTCTTGCTACTCTGCCCCATGTAGTTCCGACATGTCTATTATCATCATCATCATTCTCTTGTCCTTATCATTCGGGGTTGGCCCAACATGTCTTTTTCTTCCATACTCTCTCTCTCATCATCCCATCTCTTTCTCATCTTTTTTCTTCTATGCGGTCTAAGTTGAAGGTGCTTCATGTGATAAATATGAATCATGTATTTTTAGTGCCACCATTAGGGGCCACCAACAGGCAATCCGACAATTTATCAAGTTTCTTTCTTACATTTTTGGCTTTATTAAACAGCACATGTCGTGAAAATGTATCAATTTTGTAATTGTTTGATTTAAATAAGATGTTGCTTTGTCAATTATAATAAATAGGGCCCAGAATTGTGCTAACTGAAATTGGATTTATTGATAAAGGATTCAAATCTATAAAAAGTCTTGTCACAAGCCTTTTTTTGTGAAGTATTACGAAAATAAATGACATATATATAGTATTATTTTTTAACATAATTTTATTCAAATTATCAGAATTCTCAAGACTCACATATTTTTCAAACAGGCTATAATCTATCAATTGTTGAAGAACGAACAAAAACACTTAGAGCATGGTACTATAAAATTATCAATCAAGTGCGACGGAATGATTGCATACCTAATACTTTATTCCCTTTGAAACAATTGTCGTGAAACGAATCGGAGGATAAGCAAAAAATTGGCGCCATGTCTGACCTAGACTTATTAATGATATGAGGATGGGCAGAACTTGAGGGTTGACTGCTATTTGTTAATTATGAGCTTTTTCTTGACTTTTCTTTTTTAAGCTCATGGTTTCTGTACGCGAACGTTCGCAGCGTTTTCTTGTTTGATTGCATGGTGTTATGAAATTAGATTTTAGTTAGTTCCCTTGCCGCGGCTTTTTCGTGGTTAGGTGACCATCTATTACATATCAAGACCCCTCTATACCTCGGAAAGCAAATTAAGCCGTTGGTCTCGGCTGTAAGTCGTAGATCTTTGACAGTTGTTACGGGCAGTCAGAATTCCGAAAGTCTGCCAACCAGTCTTATCAAGCGGTTCTGTTATTCAGTAACTGGGTTGTCGAGATCAGAAAGGTAGTCGATCCATGTAATATACTGGTTACAGCTCGTAAGTTGCGGCTATTACCACTAGGCCAGCTCTGGTCATAACAGAAACGCTCGATTGGTCCTTCCGTGCTCGCGCGAAACAAACTCCCCCCTTACCAACTCGAAGTGTGCCATGTATACAAATGTACCACTTCGAATATTCCTTTGTTTCTCCTAATGACTCAGTGAGTTAGTATTCTTCATAGATATTGATTAATACGCCTTGTAGTTCCCATAAAATACTTCAAGTTTTTTCAACGGATAATTTCTTCTTTTGTTTTATCGAATTGCTATTAATGATAGGACAGAACGATGGTAAATTGATGGTCTTGTGCTAAACTAATAAGAGTGTCGTGGATAAAGGAATGGCTTGAAAAATTATTAATCGTAGGCTTAATAATAACGGTTTATAAGGATAAGCTGATTTGGCGACTGCTGAGCATGTGGTTCTGGGTTTGATTCTCAGGTGGGGCAAAGTGTTATTGAGATTTTCCATTTGGAATTTCTCAGTAGCAGCCAAGAGTTGGATTTGTGCCCAGATGATGGCAATAGGCTCGCCCCTATAACATGGGACTTACGCTTATCTAACGAAATGTGGGTGTACTCAAATAAATAAAGGCATTTGGTCGAAAGATAAATTATTTAATCGTATATTAATACTTTATACTTATTGTAGTCATCATCTGCCTAGCCTTTTCCCAACTATGTTGGGGTCGGCTTCCAGTCTAACCGGATGCAGCTGAATACAAGTATTTTACATAGAGCGACTGCCTACTGACCCCCATAACCCAGTTACTGGATAATAAGTACGGTACCCCTTGGTAAGACTGGTTGTCAGACTTTCGGACTTCTGACTACCCTTAACGATTGTCAAAGATCCACGAATGACAGCCGAGACCAACGGCTTAATGTGATTTCCGAGGCACGGAGGGGTCTCGCTATGTAAAGATGATCACCCATCCACAGACCAACCGCGGCAAACGTAGCTTAACCTGATCAATCGACCTGTGGGGCTGGCTACCTTTCATTATACCTGAGCTACCTTTCATTATACGTTATAGTGTAATCTTTTTTTTCTATCTTATGCTTCCTAACACCTTCTCCTGAAGGTTTAAGTCAAGAGTGCATTGAACGTATCTCGAACTTACATAAGTAGTTACAACCTCTCGCTAGCCTGTCAGAATCTACCTCATGGCCGAAACTAGGACACAAAGGCCCTCCCCTTCTACGGTCACGCCAAACAACAATCACCATAAAAAAAAATACAAGAAAAAACAAAAAAAAAATCTTCGGTCGTGTAACGGTGTCTTAAAACCATGTCGAATCTTATATTTTTGATCGTATAACGTAAAACTACGAAGCTGCGCACGCGATCATCTTCGTAAGATTATATTGTGATTATTTATTGAGAACATGCGATGCTGCAATCTTTTTCTGTTTGTTTGTTGGATTGTAGAAAGTTGTGTTGGAGAAGATAATGACAAAATACATATTAGCACAAATTCAAAGGTTTGTCTTCGATGCAAAACTGAAAATTTCTCAAAATTAAGCAGTTTCGAAAGGAATATATATGCCAAACTGCAAACGGTTGGACCATTTGCAGTTTTACATATATATAGCCTAGTTAAGCAAAGCAAGGGCCTGAAAAGTCTATTTCTCCATTCATGATGATTGACTTCTGGATTCTAATGGCTAGTGCTAGCATACTCGTAGTGACAACCTTTAAACTTTGTAATCTTTAGGCCAACTTGCTCATGAATATCTACTTCTGAATATTGCCACTGATCATACTTATTTATGGCTCTATGAGTAAGTAGTACAACTTTATCCACAGCCTACTAATGACGTTTAGTATACATTTCTACCAACTCATCATGAGATTTACTCCTGATCATACATTTATTATGAGGTAGCCATGCCTAAATCTGGTCTCTAATAATCTCAGCGTCACCTAAACCAAATTGTTTCCACTAAATCACAAATAACATGGAAATGAGATACAATATTTTAACAGTATGACGTAAACGATCGACCATTACTGGTCACAGCAATTAGTTCAAGGCAGAGAACTCAAATTCGAATGAAACACGAGAGTACGTTTTTGTTCTAAAGATTTTCCTATAAAACTTTAGAATCTTTAGATTAACCTATCACGAACGGATGCTGATCAAAAAAGTGTCAGAAATGAATTCTTTAAAGATCTATGGGTTGGTAAAAACGAATCTAAAAAGACAATTAATGATGGTAATTGTTTTATCAGTAATAATGTATTTTTAGACGTCCTATCACGTTATGTTGGTGTACTAGATGGTGAGAAATTAATATACTTACAGTTTAGCAGGGACATTACACGCAAATTATAGCCATGAATTGAGCACATGATTCTAGACCCCGTAGCGTAGAACATGTTTGTCGGTTATCAAAAAATAACAGCTGTTTCTTAAAAAAGTGCAGTACCTACGCGGTCAAATTAATAACCGACGAAAATTTTTAAACGCAGAGGCGTTCTTTATCACGTACTGAATCCGTAGTAAGACGTTGCGCGTCGATGTCCTATCAAACCTGTGTATGAGGGGAAGTTTGAAAGTGGCGCCACTGCCAGAAAAGTTCTAAGGAAATCGTTTGGCTTGATATGAGTGATGATTAGGAGGGAGAGAATGGATGTGACTAAAAGTGTGATGAATATGAATGATAATGGATGGAGAGACAGAAGAAAGCCAAAGAAAAGATGGATGAAATGTGTGAGAAATGATATGAAAGAGAATGGAAGAACAAAACATGCAGATGCGCTGACCCCAAGTGACATTAAGACAGGGGCAGAAAGATCATGATGAAGATGGCATATAATCATGGTTTTTTTTATTGCTGAATGGGCCCGTTCTTGACCTCGACCACGCCTGATGGAAAGCGATGGATGAGGCCTATGATGGTATGAGGTACGAGCGTGGCCAGAAGTTGCACTGGAACACTGGAACTCCCACGCATCGACGAAACTCAGCAGGCTGCTTTACGCCGGACTCCGGTGGGAGGCTGGTCGCAAACCAGGCAGGCTAACGCCTAACTAAGCAGCTACCACCGCAAGGGAAGAATTGGCCAGTCCAATAAGGTGTTGGGTGTGACAATCCAGGATGCGCCGAGCGTTCGGTTCAGTTCATATAACCAAGATTGAATATTAAAAAGGCTGCCAACTCAACTACTTAGTTTCCACGCCTATCGAGCTAGTCTCTGAGACGTCCCGGATGAGTAAATGTCAACAGACATAAATCTACAGATAATTTAAACATAGGCAACCATGTTGGGTTATTTCAATATGTTTTACCATGCATAGATCTGCATAGTGATTGTAATACAATAGATTGATGACTAGATAGAGATGTTGATTTATTTAGATCAAGAATGTTATACCTGCTGATAAAAATGCAAAAGGTAAAGTATGATAGTTATCAAAACGGTGAAGGAAAACATCTTGAGGAAACCGGCATGTACTACCTAGAACAAAAAATTCGAGACAAGTGATATCTACCAACCCGCATTGGGCCCGCGTGGCAGATTACACCCCACTGCTTCTCGATGCCTGTGTCCAGTGGGAACAATATAGGCTGATTATGCTAAGAAAGTATAAGACAGCTAAAGAAGACCTCTTAAGTAAAAATAATAAGGAAGAGAGACACTTAAAAAGAATGAAATTTCCCCAATTATCAACCCTCAAAACATATTTCATAATCCCAATATCACACTATAAAAAAAATACATAATACCCTAACCCCAACGATAAATAATATAACGTTAATTTGCGCGGTAGGTAAATCAGTAAACACAGTCGCGTGTCACAGCCGCCATTTTGGTCTTAACCTCATTGACAGCTCGGCGTAATGGCCACCACGATAGAAAGGGCGCGAAGAATAGTCATTGTTGTTTATTAATCTTTAGACGTCATGCAACGATAAAAAATGGGCTGATTAACATTTCATGACAGTTTTTGTGAAAGTAAGGCTAGAAGGCAAACAGATAAGGTACTTGGATTTCTAAAGGAAAAAATGCAAAGCGTGCCACGTTGGTTTTTCTTGGAGATTTTCTCGTGATTTTGGAAGCAAATGATGTTTTTGCTGGTTACTTAATAATATTGAATTTGAATCGAGAATAGCGGAGGCGTCAATCAAGCTATCTAGATATCTAGGTTATCTTCATCTTTATATAAGTATATAATTCTTTTGTACGTGTGTATGTCACTGAACTCCTCCTGAACGGCTGGACCGATTATGATAAAAGAAGTTGTGTATTTGAGTAGGCCTCTGGATGTTTAGATTCACAATGGGACCCGGTAGGTGGCGCTGCGATCGAGTTCTTGGAAACAGGACATTGCCTGTCCGGTCAAATAGCATAAAAATATATTGTTTTTTACAGCAAAACAGTTCAATTACATAATCTCTTTACAAAAAAACAAGTTGAATAATGTGTTTCATTACAAGATCATTGATCGCAACTCCAATAATACAAACAATAAAACTATAATCGTAACAATAAATTAAAATGACAGGATTACAAGAATATAACAATAGAATTGAAATCACTGATACTTAAACATCGATCTAATAATAAAAAGTATCATGATAAGTACCTACAATGTTAATTAAATTGATATTTATTACTTACTGTTATGTCAATATCTTAGAAAAAATACTTTCCTGTATTTAATAGCTATAAGTTTATTTACGAATAACTAAATTACTAAGTATACAAATAAATACCTACAATAACTAAGGACACTTAGGCCCAGAAGACGCATCATTGCCACGTTGAATGGCAATGCTGATTTTTTGCCCAAAGAACGACCCAGTCCTCTGGTCACGGGAAGTGTCGACCAGCCGGCGAGAAATTTCCTTAAAAAGGAGACGCGCACTCGGGCCCCATGACCCGAGCGCTTCGAGCTCAAACGGCTCAAAGCTGCAGCTATTTCTACACAGTTACAGTATTTGCGCCGCTTGAGGGTCATAGCATAGAAGTATTTCATAACATGACAAGACATCACCCCTGTAATCCCTGAAGGGTTATACAGAGGTGAACCTACCAGTACCTACACCCACATTTCATCTGTCATGTTTTAGTCCCATAGTAATAAATAGGGGGCAAGCCCTCAACAAGGCACAATTCCAGATTCCAGGCTGCTACGAGTGAGAAATTTCAGTTAGATATACCCAATAACAATTAACCTAACCTTGGGATCGAACCCAGAACCGCTCAGCTGTAACGCTTGCAACGACTAGACCAGGGATTCCCAAAGTGGTCGATATCGACATAAACGAAAACTGATTTTGGGGGTCGACGGGGTTGATCTTAAAAATAGGTAATTTGGCCATGGGGGTCTGAGGTAACAGTTCATTTTGGAAAAAGGGGTCACTTGTCCAAAATAGTTTGGGGATCCCTGGACTAGACCAACGTGGCAATGTTTTGTTATAAAGTCAATTCAAACTTATGTTTCAAATTAATGTTATTTCAAGTTAAACAAATATCTAATTTATATTTTAATGGTAATTTATTAAGTTGAAAAAGTTATAAAAATGTTTGAAGTTGTAGCGTAGACTGAACTTTATTGTGTAGGAATTAAAGTTATTTTCTATAAACTCATATTTGATTATATTTTTCGCAAATAAATCAGCAGATTATTCTTTTCAGCCGCAAATAGGTATCTAAGCTCTTCAAGCAAAACACTATATCCAGGACACCTTTAATGTTTTCTTCTATTAAAATATCGTTATCAACTACAATTCTATCATTTACTTCCATCTCCAGAGGGCTTGCTAGTTCTTTGGCCAAATAATTAGCATTGCCATTCAACGTGGCAATGCTGTCAATCTTCTGGGTAAGTTTCCAGATAACAGACATGCGGACAAGTACTTCAACGCCTAAGTGTTCTTTTGTTTTTGTATTTATTTGTATAGTTAGTTAGGGCCGGTCGTTCAATACTCAATACTCAATACTTTATTGCATTCCATAATGTGCACATATAACAGTTGGTATGTCAGAACATCGAATCAATTATGGACCCTGTCGGGCACAGCAAAGTTAAATTTAATATGAGAGAGGATGAAGGCGCTTTTTGTTAAGAAAAAAAATAAAAATAAATAAATATTGAATTAAAATAATAGACCGTATCATTTATTTATTATTATTATATTTTTTTTTGTTTTGTTTTTGTATTTATATTTTATATAGGTAAGTATTTATATATTTGGTTTTGGTTTTTTGGTCGTTTAACGTAACATACGTACCTACGTCAAATATTAGCGAGTACGTAATAGTAATTATTTGACGTAATTCAATGCCATCATTTTGGAATTTTAATTTCAAACAACGTTTTTTTTTGGTTTGACAATAGTTAGCGCTATTTTTGACGTAGGTATACGCGTGCACCAAGTGGACGTGAAAGAACCCACCTTCAGTCTTTCATGAACACTTCTACAAATTTACCCATGTCATAATCTAAAGCTACCCACACTTGCAATAAAATTATATACGACAACAATAAGAGCTGTAAAACAAGGAATTAACGTTATCGTATTACTGCCAATAACCCGTCACTTCATGCCGACTCATTTCAAATAAAAAGTCCTTAAACAGAGCTGGGACAAGCATTTAACTGTGTCAACTGTCCGTTGATGTTAGAGAGTACCCTATCTTAAAGCCAGCTGGTGTATAACTGCGTTTAGATATTCATAGGAGGTGTGTTCTATTCATAGAGGGGCTTCTGGCTATGTAAAAACAGTTGCATGTGTCGATCGTAAGTTAAACTACGCTTACCGAAGCTAGTTCGGGGATGACTGACAATCTTTACATACCGATACCTCTCTTAGCCTCCGAAAGCACGGTAAGCCATTGGCTCTCTTGAGTCTTGGCTGCCATTCGTGGATCTTTGATAGTAGTTACCGATCGTCAGAAGCCCGCAAGTCTGACAACCAGTCTTACCAAGGGGTATAGTATTACCTGGTAACTGGGTTGTGGAGGTCATAATTATAAGCAGTCGCTCCATGAAAATACTGGTATTCAGCTGCATAGACTGGAAGCCGAATCCAACATAGTTGGGAGAAGGCTAGGCAGATGATGATGAGAGAAAGTGCTTACAGTGCAGGAAATTTTTAATACTATGTCCGAAAATTCCGATATTAACTGTTAGAACGGCACAGAAAATACGTAAAATTGTTCATGGACAATTATCATGACCTCAGGATTCATAGATTGATGATAAGGTAGTATGGTTTGGAATGTGAATGCAGAAGAAGGAAACACTGATTCGATATCGAACATTCTTCCACTGGCAGAAAACCACACTACTGCCGAGTGCCATAGGGTATATTTTTTAGTATAGTTGACTACAACGCAGGCAAAGTCGTGGGCCAAAGCTAGTATGTAATAATTAAAGTACTATCGTTAACATTTTTGAACAACCCTTTATTGGGTATAATAGACAACTAAAACACTAATTTCTTGGATGCGATTGTATGTGGGTATTTTCGCATCACTAATAAGTTCGGTATTACTGACATTTGTGAAGCAGGCACAGCGCAGGTGACATTGTAATCCCTACTTCACATTGTGTATTCAATTGTTTTTATAATCATAAAAACTTGTTCAAATGTTAATCTCGTGCTCTAGTATTGCCATGTCTTCAGCTAATTAACGTTTTAGCTAGAGCAAATATGAATATTATAGATTAACGGATCATCGACGGCAGCGTAGAAATAGAAAATTTGAAAGACAAAAAATGATGTGTTAAAAATGTAGAAAAAAAAGAAAGATATGCCACTTGGTATTTAAAGAGATAAGTCTAGTCTGTTCTTCTTTTATTTCCGTGGCTAAATAAATACAGCCGCACAGATCGATCGATCAGGGTAAGCTACTCTTGCCGCGGTTGGTCTGTTGATGGGTGACCATCTATAAATAACGAGCCCCCCCCCCCCCCCTCCGTGAAAGCACGTTAAGCCGTTGGTCCCGGCTGTCATTCGTGGATCTTTGATAGTCATTACGTGTAGTCAGAAGCCCGAAAATCTGACAAGCAGTCTTACCAAGTGGTATCGTGTTACTCAGTCACTGGGTTGTGGAGGTCAGATAGGCAGTCGCTCTGTATAAAATACTGGTATTCAGCTGCATCCGGGTAAACTGGAAGCCGATCCCAACATAGTTGGGAAAAGGCTAGGCAGATGATGCAGTCTATTCTTCTTAGAGAAAAGATAGAAGTGGATAAGTGCTTATGTCATGCATGCTAACGGGTTGATAGTCCCAGTATCATTATGGTCTTATAGCAGAAAATGCTAAACAGAAATGTCACTTTATATAGAAAGAAATATTGTCTATTCTTCGTAGAGAAGAGATAGAAGTGGACATGCCACTCATACTGACTTAAAAAACGGGTTGACAATCACAGTATATTGTTATAAGCAGAAAATGGCCCCGATTCTGTTGTTCACAAACTAAACTAAATTTAAGTTCAGTGCATCTTTTTCTTTCTATTTCATTATGAAAAGGACAGAAGATAAATATTAGTTTAGTCCCGTCAAATTAGATAATCCATAAGTAGACAAGTTTAAATGTGATTAAAAAATTGGCTACTAAAAATACGTCATTTTACGTCAGGCGCTGACTAATTTGATAGGACTAAACTAATATTTATCTTCTGTCCTTTTCTTATTAAAATAGAAAGAAAAAGATGCAGTGAATTTAAATTTAGTTTAGTTTGTGAACAACAGAATCGGCACCAATGCCTGTCATAATTTTGACGTAATCTCGTCTCTGTATTTGGAAAGCCAGAACAAGTAGGTATAACTACTATTCTTTTGGCATGGAAGCTGTTGATAAAGATAACTGAGAGACTAGCAACGAATCCTATAAACTGACATAATATTTGACCACTAATTAAAGAGCTATTAGAAGCTAGAAAAGTAGAAGACGCAGAAAGTCAAATAGATTTAGAAAAAACAATACTTTTTACGGAAGTAAAAAAGGTCAAACACCTCACAGAAGGACTTAAAACAAAAAACCATGTAACAACAATTTTCTTAAAGACACTTAGGTAGGTGTACATTGAAATCACTCTTCAGCCTTTAACATTTCACCAAACCACCTAACCAGGCTATTGCTCCCATCAGGTCTCAACAAAAGAAACGTCAGATAGACATCAGCGTTTTCCGAGTAACCACCGCTAGATGGCGTGCGTAGAACGTACTTAGATTTCGTGAGATAACGAATGCTATCCGAGACAGTCATTTCTTTCTATTCATTCTGATTGCTTTTGTAGTAGGAAGTCATATTAAAATGTACTTAGTTGATTTAGTTTTAGTTAATATAGTAGTTACTGGTGAAAATGATTTAAATTAAATTAAAGTAGAACATCGAACAGAACGGTGAAGGAAAACATCGTGAGGAAACCGGCACTATCCTAAAACTAAAAATCAAAGACATGTGACATCTGCCAACCCGCACTGGACCCGCGTGGTGGATTACGGCCCACTCCTTATCACAGAAAAAGGAGGCCTATCCCAGTAGTGGGAACGATAAGGGATGATGAAGACTGAAATATCGTTTGGTTTAAAAAAAAAAGGTTCGATGAAAATAAGAAGTATATAGGAGATTTAAGGTAGCACACATATCAACTCGGAAAGGGATCGTCACCGTATCGCCTTTCGCCTCCCCGTCAAACAGGCGACAACCTAACATAAGCACGTAACCAAAGCGGATCAGCAGCTCCGACACGTCGACTTGGCTACGGGTACGCGATGCCGCGCTTACGACTCGCCGACTGCTGGTTGATGGTGCTGCGGGCAGGCCGTGGGAAGGGTGAGAGGGACAAGGGTGGACAAAAAGACGTAAGCTCGGGTACGGAGAGACGTAAGCGCTGGGACGACGAACGCGCGTACGCGCGGGAACTGCAAGTTGACTATGCACCGCACCGCGGTTCTTGAGCTTGTCCCGAGACGAGGCGATTACGTTACGATTCCGATTAGTGTGCGTTGCAATAGGGAGTTTCATACAAAGAATACTGAACAGCTCGAATTGACACGGTGATGATCCCTTTCCGAGTTGATATGTGTGCTATGACCTTTAATAATAAAACAGGAACTTATGATCAACTACAACTAAACAGGATTTTATAAGACAGAACGATATACATGAGGAAGAGGATATCTAAGAAGTCATTATACATGCAAAATTAAAAAGAGGAAAACCAAATGCATATATATTTTTGATATTTATACAAGGTGTAACAGAATAAAAGCAAGTCCTGAAAGTAGTTTGTTCATAATTGACTACTGAATCGATTTCAGTAACTTTTAATAGAGATATTTTTTCAATAATTATGTATGTTCTCATACTAAGCGCCGATTACGCCAAATAAAATTAAACCTTATCTCAAGGCAATAAAATAATGCTAGTGTCAACAAGATTTTCTTAAAAAAATAGCAAGCTTTAAAAAAAATAAATTTTGTTCATTGTATTAAGCTTTTAACTCTCAATACTCTAATTGTGGTGTATGAAAAATTGAGGACTTGCGTTAATTATGTTACAACTTGTATATATATATATTTGTGTTCATCAAAGTCGTCATTATTATTTTTATTCATGACAATAATTTTCAAAGTTAATTTGTATCTACCATTGAAATTGGTCACAGTTAAAAGCTTTGTTATATTATTTCCCAGTTGTAATGAAGATATTTGGAGGTCATTTTGTAGCATTTTGATCACTGCATATATACATATTTCATTATTAGTTATTCAGATTAGCTTGTGGCTAAGTAATTCCAGCCGCATAGGTCGATCGATCAGAGGCCCAAGTCTGCCATTTTTATAAATTCGTCATTCCAACACGATCCCATTGTCATTTTGCTAAAAGTTCGTAATCTGCTAAATTCATAATGGTCGATCATTGGTCGGTCGATGGTCTGAGAAAAACTACTACTTTTCATGCTAGATTTCATTTAATATATATTTTTACATATTACGTATTAGTGTTTGTCATCTGAAGTAGTAAGAAGTTCGTAAATAGCAATAAACATTACATTTATTTATTTGTCATTATGTACGAGATTACCATTTTATGCCATTTCTTTCAATGGAGTATCAGTGGTTGACCATTGGAAAGTCATAATGACGCCATTATATTAGTAGATTATCAAACTTGTCAAAATCAACAAATCTGAAATCAATGATAGACCATTCTGACACTATTGTAATAGCAGACTTGAGGCCCAGGTTAAGCTACGCTCGCCGCTGTTGGTCCGCTGATGAGACCATCTTTACACTACAAGACACCTCCGTACCTAAGAAAGTACGTTACACCGTTGGTCCCGGCTGTCATTTGTGGATCTTTAGCAGTCGTTACGAGTAATCAGAAGCCCGAAAGTCTGACAACCAGTCTTATGGAGTGGTATCGTATTACCCAGTAACTGGGTCGTGGCGATCCGATGGTCAGTCAATCCATGTAAAATACTGGTAATCAGCTGCACCTGGTTAGAAGGGAAGCGGACCCCAACTTAGTTGGGAAATGGCAAGGCAGATTGAGGTCTGAACAATTTCAAAAACTACGTTCAAGTATATCTAACTAGCGGCCCGTCCCGGCTTCGCACGGGTAGAAAAAAAAGCCTATATATTAATCAGTGATAATGTAGCATTCAAAAAGGTGAAAGAATTTTTAAAATCGGTCCAGTACTTTTTGAGCCAATTCGTTACAAACATACATACAAACCTTTCCTCTTTAAAATATTAGTATAGATATTTAAAATAAAAATAACTCCATAACTAACCAGTTATTTAGAAAAACAACCCGACATAAGAGAGCAGTTAACATTTGCTCCGGCGACATTAATAAATCATTTGTCAAATGCGCCATTTTGTCTTATTAACCTTAAAAGGAAAGCGCGGTAATTACGAAGGGTTGGTGTGCTCTGGCGCAGCTAGGGATGGGATAATAGTCGAGTCAGTTTAGTCGATAGAGTGGAAGGAAATTCGTAATCAAATTGTTTAGTTTTATTCGAAGCAGGATTAGGGCTGATTATTTTCACTGCACAATAATTGGTTTACTTACCCAGTAACTGGGTTGTGGAGGTCAGATAGGCAGTCGCTTTATATAAAATACTGGTATTCAGCTGTATTCGGTTAGACTGGAAGGCGACCCCAACATTGTTGTGAAAAGGCTAGGCAGATGATGAATTGGATTGCTTATAAGTTCATCTAGTAAAGTAAAAATTGGAAAATCCAAAAGTGCACGACTCAATGCTCATTTGATCGTATAAAAAACCATAGATACAGATATTATATTAGTTAGTTTTTTTAATAATAATAATTAAGCTACTTTGGATAAATGAACCATTTCAATAAGGGTCCTCTGGGAGAAGCGAATCTATTTTTAAAAAATGACTCAATTAATTTATTTTTCGCAAGCTACAGTGTTTTTAGGCTTCACACTTGATTATCGAGATTTTTTTTAGAAATATTTTGATTTTTTTTTTTTGGTTCTAACAGGTTCAGTTGGTTGGTTCTAACAGTCGCAGAAAGGAGGCAAACATTTTTTTTTGATCGTCGTTTAGACGTGCAATAAATTAAATATTGAATGTGATACTTTGATTTCATTTAGTTTTCGAACCAGCTACCTATGATGTTTTTCAATCGAAAATATTTTTAACGTAACTTTAGATAATATCACGCTTGAATAACCCGTAAAGATAGGCAGGTGCACCTATACCTAGTACACCCACATTTTTAACGTAACATTTCATAATAACCAAATGATGAATGAATACAACATCGATCCTTGCACTCGACTAACAATCGAATAGCCGAAACAAAGCACATCACTACACGTCGATTGAATCATCTCTATCAGAATCTAATAATAAAGAAGAGCTACCGTGGTGTGTCAATTAAATTCTTTAATTTAATTCGATTCGTTAGGCAGGTCATTAATTTTACTATAAAGCGATTTTTTGTTGTGCGTCTTGCCGAATTGACAGGGTGAGTTGGCTAGATATTCATTTGTTACAATGGCCGACTTTCAAAGAGCGATTTTGAAGTTTGCGTGCTTCTGTTATTACGGCAACGATTTAATGAGTAGTACCGTACTAATTTGGTTACTGTACATTTTCACATAACAAGACCCCTCCGTGCCTCGGAAAACACGTTAAACCTTTGGTCCCGGCTTGTCATTCGTGGATCTTTGACAGCCGTTGCGGGTCGTCAGATGACCGAAAATCTGGCAACCAGTCTTACCAAAAGGTATCGTATTGCCCAGTAACTGGGCTGTGGATTGAGATAGGCATGTCGCTCCATGTAAAATACTGGTATTCAGCTGCCTCCGATTAGACTGGAAGCCGACCCCAACATAGTTGGGAAAAGGCTAGGCAGATGGAGATGATGATAACAGTACTTATTTGATTCGATTGTCTTGTTGGTAAGTAAGCGCGGCTGCTGGGTGTAGGGTTCTGGTTTCGATTCCAGCTGGTCTATTCCGTAAGAATCTCACCGTCAAAACTTAGGTGAAGTGAGCTTGAGATGAGCTGTCATTTCACCTGAAGCTAGGGGTTGATACTATTGACAGTTCACTTCACATAAATGTCCACGGTAAGACTTTTACTGAACAGATCAGCAGCTGGTTTAGTGTTATTGGGATTTCCATGAATGGCTGCGTCAACAAACGGTATTGGCGTTGCTGAATTTTGGTACAAAACAAATTAAAAAAAATAAACATTTCATGAGTTATTCTTGCCATCGACACGCTTAGAAGAATAAGAAGTATCAGTTGTTTATCTGGATAGACAGCAAAAATATCGCCCCGTTTTACATAGGCAAGTATTTTGGTCCTTCCCGTCGAATAACTAATCATTTTGGTCCTTCGAGCCGGATGACGGGCAAAATGTCGGCTCTCATCACGTCACCTAAGGCAATCAGAAACACGAAAGTTAGAATGACGACCATTTGATGCATATCAGTTGAACTGGTTTCAAAAAGCACGTTACTCCGTCGGTATTAATTCTTTTGCAAATAGACAGTAATTACATGTTGTCCAACAGTACCCTTATAATGTCCAACACACGCCACATAAATTCATATTCTCTGTAAAGAATAACATAACTTGTCGCCTGTATTCCTCAAAGGGGTAGGCAGAGATTTATAACCACATTTCGCCAGTTATGTAAGCGTCGTAAAGTAAAGAACGAGCCTATTGTCATAAATTGGTGACAAGTCTGAAGCCCTGCTACTGAAAATTTTCTTAAAGTTTTCTTTAAGAAGTTTTTTTTTTAAAACTCAGTAACACCCGGGAAATTAATCCCATGGACCCCGCGCTCAAAGTAGGATAACCGACGAGGATTACATACCTAAAAACAGCCGATCGATTCTGTAAAAATCTCACCGTGATAACTTAGGTGAAGTGAGCGTGAAGTGAGCTATCGATAGGGGTAATCCCTAGCATCAGGTGGAATGACAGCTCACTTCACCTTAGTTTTCATGGTGAGTTTTTCACAGAATAGCACTGCTGGTCTTCAGTCCGCGACTTCGTCCGCGTAAAATTTCTATTCCCCCGAGCCACCGCGTCTCATCGCATCGCCGACCCGCGCTATTACTTAGTTTTCACTTTGCGTTCTTTCAGTTTTTTTTTTCATTTTGCTCGGCTCTTAACTGAAATAGCGCGTTAAATAGCCTATAACCTTTCTTAAGAATTGGGCTATCAAATGTAAATAGAATTTTTAAATCCAACCGTTATTTCCAGAGATTAGCGCATTCAAATAAACAAACTCTTCAGCTTTTTTTTATTGGTATAGTTGTCCTAAAAAGCAGGCAAACCCACGGTGGCACACTTATGTCGTCTATATAGCCATTGTGTCAACATGACATGTCAATAGATAAAATAGACGTCAAGTGATGTCGATTAGTTGCGATAAGACGTCAAATATTCGAATAAACTATTGATTTAGTAGCTACGACGGTTTATCAATGGAAATCAAGTGTTGTTTTTGGGTATCATTTGTTTTTTAGTGACTCATTTTAGGGGTTCTGATTTTGTTGTCAATATCCTTACATTCTTTTTCTTTTTCGTGTGACTGGGATGAGTTTAGATAGGCAGTCGCTCCTCGTAGAATTCTCGTATTCAACTTTAAGCTGATCCCAATATAGCTGAGAAAGGATAGGCAGATGGTAATGATGATGCTCTTAGATTTTTTTTTAATTGATATTTCAAAGTTTCAGCGCAGGTGGGTTCAGAATCATGTAGGTACTGGATCCACAGTAACATGTTCGCGTCGATGTATACATCTGCAATACCAGAAGTATTGCAGGTGCGTTACCTTCTTATATACAAAGCTGAAATATCTTCCAAGTTTGATGGTGATTATTATGACAATGGGTACTTCGGAAGTTGTATCGCTAATTTTTAAAGGTTTTTTAGGAGTACCTAGACATTAACAGTACCTACTGGGTGTCGTGTTACCTAGTACTGGGTTGTGGATATCAGATAGACAGTCGCTCCATGGAAAATAGTGGTAATCAGCTGCATCTGTTTAGACTGGAAGCCGACCCCAACATAGTGGGGGAAGGTTAGGCAGGTTGATTGAGGAGTAGACATTAAAGGCTAACAAAATGATGAAATAACACAAGAATTTCAAAATATAACATTATTTTAACCAACACACCTATTTTCAGAACTAAAAACCACTTTTCAGGTGTCGAAAGCAATACAAAAGGTAATGGTAACAATTTGAATGAACTAAAAACGTATATTAACGGCAATAATCAATGCTTGGAAGGTAAAACAGCTATTATAGACGTCGACAAAGGGGTTAGGAAGGAGTACATTATTGATTGGATTGTAAACGTGAAGAGTTCAAAATAGAATTTGATATGACAGGGTTGGAAACGTTTGTTTAACGTTTTATTAATAAAGGAAGTCTTATAGAACAATTCTGTTATGATTATTATGAAATAAATCGGTTTAATTATTTCCGGTTAGACTGGAAGCCGACCTAAATACAGTTTGAAAAAAAGCTAGGCAGATTGATTGAGATTGGTTTAATTAAAAGTGATTTTCAAGCTATCTGATGGTAAATGTACACCACCTTTAATAGTCGTCTACAAAATCAGAGGCATCTCTAGGTACGTTCATGGTCTACCAAAGACAAAGTTGCAATGTCTTCTGTGCCTGTAACTACAGCAGCACCTTTCGGCTATCTAATAGCGGGGATGACAACCAAGGGTGGAGATTATTTTAATGCATCAACATTAATACAGTTTGAAGGGCCAACATGGCCTGAGATCGCACAAGACCTTTGCCCGCCATGTGGGATACAGTATAGGCCAAAAAAAACGGTAAAACGGGCAATGGTGACTTATTCAAGTCTTGAAGAATCTGATTAATAGAATTCTACCCATCGTAAGTACGAGCGATAGACATGAATATTACTGTCGAAGAGTTGAACTTCAGGTCAAAACGTATTCATATACGAGAATTCTTAATTAAAACGAGCCTCGCTCATAGAGATAAACCGGTGTTTTTAACAATAATTGCTGCCATAAAAACTATATGTGATTACTCGTGAAATCGACGGTATTTTAATATTTTATTGATTGAAGGACCCGACTTAATGAATTGAGAATTTTTGAGGAAATAGATGCTGACGGAGCTTAAGACTGATGAAAAAGATATAATGATGACATTATTTTGTGAATGCTAAAAGAAAAAAAAAAAACTGAGACGAACGAAAAATAAAAGATCATATAAAACTCACTCACAATAACGTTGGCTTGAAAAAACTGTGGTTTTCGGTTACTGACGATACCAGGGTTTGTAGTCGAAATAGACTCGGCTGCTAAATTTTACTTGCTTCAGCAAGAAACGAGTAAATGTAGAGAGATTTTTTAATGCAATTCTATAGTGCTTCGTCTTCGAGATTAATTAAATGAAAGTTCTGTCTAAGCTAAATTATTGAATAGTACTAGGTATCTCCATTGCACTATGGAGGAAATACCGAACCTAAAGAAGCCCGGCTTTAGCTCGCAGCAATAACTGTAGTTTATGAAATGAAAATAGGTTAAATTTCTCACTACTCATATGTTCGATTCTTAAAAGATAATCGCTGAACTCATAAATCATATCTAGCATTCTAAATAGGCTTATTGAAATCATTCAAAGCTATATGAGCCAGTGATAAAATATTATTAGGTTGTCTTATAAGTTAAAGGTCGCCCTACGCTTTTAATCAATGTCATAAACCGAAGCTGAGTATCACATCTTGTAAGTATGTTTGAATTGAACTCGTAGCTTGAAAACTGCTGTGTTACTTTAGTTAAGTTTCTGCGTTGAAGAGTCTTTTTTGAAAGCTTTGATTTATTATTTATTGTGCATACGATTAGCGTTGTGTAGCTCAGTGCTAGATGTTAGTATTATTTGTGTTATACTGATAATTTTCAATGTATTTCGAAGAGAACTTAGCAGTTCTGCATCTCTGCCGCAATTATTAGCTTAGGAAAGTAGCTACTTAACTGAAAATGGATTTTATGTGGCAGGAACGGTAACTACGTAACAAATTCACAGATTCGTAAGATCTCGATATTACTAGAGAACAGCTGTCCAGAATTTACTACACAGTTTCCACAATGATTCCAATAATTTTTAAGGAAGATTTTTACTTTAACACCGCGTGTGCGCTCAAACTAGTTTTTATACAAATACCAACCACAAGGAAAATATAGCAAAATAAATCATGAACAGTCGTAGTTAATCTCAAAGTAATTACAATGATCACACCGCGATGATTGATAAATAACCTTGCCTGTTACCGTTTCGTATGCTGTGAGATTATTATATTAGTTCCAAGATAGATAATGCAAAAATAATTATTTGCATTTGACATTTGCAGGTTGATGTGAATTAACCTGTTAATGTCATTAATTTAAATTAAATGGATAAACTTCGAGTTGAGATTGATGGTAAAGGGTTCAATGGAACAACTCTTGGTGTTGATGACGTGGCTAACGTTGGTAGAACTGAACTTGGTTCGACTGTTACTTTTATTTGATAAATACCACCCAAGTACCTATTTCGAATGGTAGCTTTAAACAAACCACGAGAATTAAACTAAGGATAAATCTATTTAAAACTGATAATTTTATTCCGCGAGTACCTAAATGATCTTTTGCCATTTCGCTTAACTGACAGTGACTTCTAAGAAGCAATGCCGAAAGAAAGTCTAATATTTTTTGTGGTAGATCTCCTTTTTTAATGTCTTTTAGTAATAGAAATATGATAAAAAAAGGTGTTGTAAATGTATACACTCTGTTACTGATACCTGGAGCGATGCTCTACGGGAGGTCAAAGAAGCGCTGACAAGATGTTTTGAAAGGCGGTATGTAAGCTAACAGTCTGACAGATTCGTTATGCAGTACCTAATATAGAATATCTGAATTCAGATTTAGATTTTAGAGTGATATTTCAGGCTAAAGAATTTTTAGTGCATGTATAAGTGTCTATATATACCTACAAAAAGTTGATTTTCTCTTCAGTAAACTTTCGAAGTTTTTAAATTCAAAGAAATGCTTTGGAAAGCAATTGTATTCATGGTTTTCTAAACCGCGTTGCTAGAGAAGATAAAGTTTGTTAGCAAAAAAAATACAGTTGAAGCTGATTGAATGCCACACTAAGATCCAAATTACGATTGTTGAATATGCACAAAACTTTGATTTTGACGTCTTACATTTGAGTAAAATTTAGGAAATCGAGCACATTGAATTAGGACGAAATTGTCAGTGAGGTGCCCAAATATTGAATAAGTCCCGATGACGCTAAATGGGAGTTCCTTTTATGACGAAAGCGATCGCCGACGTGGGATTCCTCGAAATTCACGAAAGAAAAAAGAGGAAATCAGATTCGGGCGAGAACAAAGTAGTTTATGATTCATCTTTAAATGTTTTTGACCTCCGGCTTTCCTATACCTACAGGAAACTTTTTGGTCCTTCGAGCTGTGAATTGTAGAATAATTTTCGTTTAAGGCGGTATTTAGAATAAGAAAAGAGTAACTCAAAAAGAGTATTTTGGACACCTTAATAATTTATGATGCAACTTTGGACAAACGTCACGATTTTGAACATTTCTATCTAGGTATGGTCATTGACTTGCGAGGATAGAATGTCAGAAAAAATCTAAATTCTGTCCTTCGAGCCGCGAATTCAATTCCCGAATCGGGAAAAATATTTTTACCGTCGCCATAAAGACGTGAGAACAATAGTTAAAGAAGATCCGCGCAACTTCGGATGCTGAAACTTCGGGATCCGATATAAGTAGCCAAAAACAAAAGCGAAATTAGGAGCACTTGTAGAGAACATTGGTTTCTCTAAAGTTATGGTAAGGTAAGAATTTAATTATCTACAAAATGCTGTTACTCTTTTGGTATATTTTAAAATTTCTGATATTGAGTACTTAGCAGTTTCATAGGTACCTAAAGTTAAGTTTTGGCTGTCTATGTATAGTCTTATAAAAGCGCGGGAAGATACTTGTCTAAAGAAGTTGACGAGTAAGTAGGTACCTACTTAGCAGAATTCTATTAAGTAGGTATATATTTGTACAAAAAATTACAGTTTACTGTTCTTTTTATTGGCCTTTAATTCCGACTTTTGGGAAATCTTGCAATGGCTGAGGCTTTGTGCTTTACAGGAATTTGGTAAAATTTTTCGCATTCAAAGTTTTTTGGTCCATCGAGCCGTTTTCAAAATGGGTAGATATAGTGTCAGAAACTTAAGGAGGTGGATAAAGCAAGGCTTTGTCTTGAAATTGAGGTTTTTCAAAGCATCCTAGTACATTTGGGACCCCTAGCGGGCCTAGTAAAACGCCCTCGCGTTTTTTCTCAACTTCCTTGAGATTATACAGGATGAAAGTATAAAACTGTAAAATTTTGGATTTTTCCAGATTGGTATAGATAATGGAATATGAGTTCATTCCAATAAGCGTCTTATTAGGCCTAAATTAAATTGCAATAAACTATTCATTTTTGCAAAAATTACGAAAAATTTTCCTATTTTAGAAACTTTTACGTATCACAACTTGGATTTGGATCTGCCTTTGCGGTCCCCAAATTTTTTGGGCATTGTATTGAACGTTTTATTTTTTAAATAAATTTATAGCTTATCGAATGACTTTTCTGGTTCGTTTTATCACTGAAAACATCAGGGGGTATAAATAATAAATAGGTACTTACGGTTTTTGTAGCAATCACGCGATATTACACAGCATCACTTTTTCACAATAATTTTCTTACACCACAAAATTGTCACACAAAATTAATTCAGTTTATCCGTTTACTATAATTGTACACTTGTCTTTTTCGAACACTGGTCCTTCACTATACTCTCCAAAACTTGAGGAAATCTATGATTGGTCGAATTTGAATTTCGAATAGAAACGTTTTGTTATTTTAAAGAATTTGCAATGGATTGGGTACAGCACTAGAGAGGTGAGGCGTAGCAATCAAATTTATGATTGCCAGTAATTAGAAAGAACAGGACAGAATGATAATTGCCTATCAATTAACTATCCATGCATTACGATTCAGCAATTATGGAGCACGTGGCATCATTTTCCAATTTTACTTCGTCGATAGTCGATTTCGTTTTTCGCTGCGCTTTTGTTACGTCACCGATGTCATTTTTAATCACAACACTGGTTCCTGTATCGAGTCTAAACGAGTCATAATATTCGTAGAGTTAAACTATAGAAAATCACAGGCGATCACCTCACACTAAACACAAATGATAACAGTCATCAAGTTTCGAAAAAACCGAATCGTCACTGGCTTCGAAAAAAAAAACACGCTCGCCGACGCACACAAGCACGAAATTCTGTCCAATTAAAGATAATGTTTGTGGATATTTTAATAGCGTACCCCTCCGAAGAAACCCGACACAACCAACTCCTGTTGGATTTAAGCACTTAATGATCGGTTGGGGGAAATTGTGCGAGAAACGAACGGCCCAGCGTAGCTCCGTCTCGTTCTAATTAGTTCTCCGCCTCGCCACATGTATAGGGATTGTGGCGCCACTGTAGCAGCGTAGGCGTGGCTTATTCTGAGGCGGTATTTGTCAAAGGAGGAGCTATTTTGCCATTGGTTGGTGGTGGTGAAGCGATTTTTTTCGTCCGTACGTGCAGAGGACGCGGGTTGGCAATGTAAGATCGATCGTCGGCGCCAGGGTACTATTATATGTTTTTTATGGGTATTTTTTGGCGGTGTTCAGTGCTTTGGTAACCTGTTATGGAAGCCACGCCCAGTCGGCTTCGCGGGCACGGACAGACAGAGACACACCGGCTATCAATCGGGGTTCGAGCCGTAGGGTTTTTTAAGTGCGGTTATATTTTTTTTTTGTAATTTTTCGTGAGTGTTTGGACTCTGTGCTGTGACTGTTTGTATGTCATTGTGTTTTGTATCTCGTATGTAATGCGTCGGTTGGTTTTTTGGTTTTTTCTTTAGAAGGCAATGCTGATGTGTTCTTATTTGGATTTATTTGTCTCTTTATGTTTTGGGAGATTGTATTCAGTATTATTTTTCATGTGGTTTACTTATGTAATACTTATTAGAAATTAAAACGTAGGTATTACGGTAGGTATCTAGCTTAGCCAGAGTCGAATGGATATTTTTCTATTTTATTGTATTTTTAGGTAATATTTTTTTAGTTTTTCATAGAAATCTAGTTTAAAATTTTAAGGGAACAAAATAGAAAACTAATCATTTTAATTTCATAGGTACTTGAAACAATTTTTTAATTGACTGTACCTACCTACTTCCATACTGACTAGGTACTGCAGTATTAGTAAATACTGCATGTTTATTTTTCCACATTCATACTTCTTTAAGTTTAAATTCTACCTCTTCTTTGATATTTTGCTTTACCAGAAAATTTATTTTCGTAATTTTTTTTTTAAATTAAGAATTGTTTGTCATTCGGTTGAGATTTTTCCTTTCAAATATGGTGGACTTGTTGAAATTTTGTCACAGATGACGGCCACGTTATTTTTATCTTGGAATTTTAAACCTAAATTATTTGTTTCTTTTGAATTATGTACTTAAAATATATTATTATGTGTTGCTGGTGATTTTTTTGCGGTTCATCGTTTTTAGCAGCGAGTTGAGACTTTCAAGGTCACAACAAACTCTGTTCGTCTTTTTTTTTGGAATAGTACCCGAACATTTTGCAAGCCGATTCATTCGGCTCCACCCTCCCAGGCTACTACAATTTCACCTGATTACACCTGACTGATTTCCTTGTGGAAGCAGAAAGAATCGAACTTTCCAGGACAAAACTGAAGTGTTCTTCTTCAAGGACGCCGTGGAAACAGTCGCAAAATCTTTCTATCCAAGTTTCGAAGACCATCAAACAGATATTAATTTATTTTTTAACTTCTAGTGTAGTTAGTTTAGTTTATTTTTAATTTTAAACTATATCTCTACGGTTCGTATTATAACTTTGTTCTTTAAAAATACAGCGGGTTCTATTTTTATTTATTTTTTTTGCGGTCTATTTTATTCACGTGGACGTAGTGTACGTTTTGGTTGCAACTAAAATCTAAACTCGTCGCGTTGCTTAATTAAAACAATATATTTTATTAAAAAAACCTAAAGTATTTCCTGATTCCATAATTTATGTTTATAGTTTTGTCAAGTTATCTCCCAGCCCTTATTTATTTGTATTTTTCAACCTTATAATATCATTCTTGTTTTTATTATTGTATTCGGTCTTTTCAACTAAAATTATACGTGATAGTAGTGAAGAATTCTTGTCGTTTCCTTTTTTTCGCTACAAATTTTAATCATTCATCTCTTTATTGTCTTTTTCAGGTTACTTTTCCTTCAAACTAGTTTGTTACTATGGTTACCGTTGAAACGTATGGATTGTCAACTTATGTTAACCCTTCCATTGCTGATGGTGTTCTATATTATATTGTGCTATGTTGTGTTGCAATATAAATAATTACTTTGTAGAACTATAAAACATAATAATACTCTTTTATTTTTTCCCTTTAAATACATGTTTATCCTGGGTTTTATTTCACTCCTTAGTTAGAAGTAGTTGGCATCCTGTAGTGTGTGTTTGGTGCGTGAATGTTTTAGGCTTCGTGGCTAAGGTAAGCGTTTTTTTTTTGCACGGCTGTTTGCTAGATTCTATTTGACTTTTTTTGATTCTAGCCCAGCTGTACGTATTTCTTTTTTGGTGCAGTTGGTTTCCTAGTTTCTATTTTGTTTTTCTTTGAATTCTTAGCCCAGCCGTTCCTGTGATGTCACGTCGTCGTACCATTCCTCTATCAGCCATATTACTCGATATCTAACACTTTCCTGCTTCGCGGAATCTGACCTGTTTGTTTGTTGTTAATCTTTTCTATGGCAGTTGAGGGTTAGATTTTTGTTTTTTTTTTTGGTTACCTGACTGCCTTAGTTTGCTTTTGATCTTCATCCTTGCTATTCGTTTAGTGTTAGTTTGTTTGGGTCTGATGTTTTTTTATTCTCAACCATTATTTTTTTTTCTTTGCTGATATGTTGCCGTTCAGTTCCCCATCAAACTAATCACTAAATTTCTACCTCTCATACTATCAGATTTGCCTATTTATTTGTTTTGTCTTTATTGCAACTTAACATAGCAGATGAAGGTTATTCCTATTTCTATTCAATAATACTTTTTAAAACACATTTTCTTAAATCGGTCTTTGGGCATGTTTTCATTTTATTAAGTTCTTTCTAACTCAAAAACCCTTGGATTGATTTACTTAATTCAAACGTGTATATTAGTTTTACACGTAATCCTTTCATATGACTCTAAAGTTACGCAAATATTCCTATTAACAAAAAAACACGTTTTCAAGTTACGTAATTATTCCATGATTTTTCTTTATACATCAAATTTCAAAAATTTTACTTTTATTATACTTATTGGATTCTTATATCGAAGACTTGTATTTTGAGTCAATTTTTTAAAACCGACTTCAAAGATGGAGGTTCTATTTTTTAAATTTACGATTTCCTTTATCGATTCCTTGTAACAACTATAGGGAAGTCCTTATGCGTTCCACCTGTGCGTATGGTTAGACTCTAAGCGTCAATTTAGCTGAAAGTCGGGCTCAAACACGTGTTGAAACATTTTTCTCCTAACAAGTTTTATGTCAAACTTGCTGATAATCTTTCTAAGGCTTTCCTCCGTAATTCACGAACTTAGGAATATTACGCATCGTTCAGCCGTCACGCTGAATGTTTGTGTTACTGTATGGAGAAAGAATTTTTCCCGATCTTCTGGGGACAATTATTTTTCGGGAAAGCTAGCTCCTCGTTTTATTAAATGCCGTGTGACTAGGGTTATTTCTAGGACCACTTATGTACTTAATGATTTTGATTCCACCCATTCAGGAATATATCATATCAAAGATATCTTAAAATAATTCCTCTTTTAAATTCATTTACCCATTAACATTTTTTTTCATTTGGAATGTTATTTTTACGTATAGTTTGAACCCCTTTAATTTAAATACCCTAAAAATTTATTAAGCTCGTTTATAAATTTTAATGTCAACAAAAACGTTAACAGCGTCATCTAGTTTTTCTTTATTGAAACTATTTGTTAACTACCTTTTTCTTAGTTGTCAATGCTTATAGTTCTGGCTACGCCCGCAGTTGTCGTTACGTTTCTCATGCACTATCTAATGATTGTCATGTCATGTCATGTCTTGACGTCTGACATAATAGCTCTAGTGTTGGGAAACGGTCGATTTACACTTATCGATAACTATAGTGTTGGCACACTGTCGATGTACTTAAATCGATAACATCACAATAATTTATTTTAATAATGGTATTAAATATTTTTTGTTTATTGTCGATTATCCTCTTTTCTATATATAAGAAGCATGCATAAGCTTCTATTTCTTTGAAGTTCTCTCTCTTTCTTAAGTCTATTGTTTGACTTTAGTTCTTGTTTAGATTTAAGGTTCCTTTTTACTTAAGTCCTTTGTTTGACTTTAGTCCTTTGGTTGTTTTATGTCGTTTCTTTCATTTCGTCGTTTCTATCTTGACTTAACGTCGTTTATTTAACTTTTGTCGTTTCTTTTGCTCTTGTATTATATTTCTTTGGGGTTTCTTCTTTTTTACTTAGGTCTTAAGTCTTTTGCTGTTAAGTTAGGTTAGTCTTATTAGTTTCTAATTTTCTTGTTTTTATCTAGATTTAGTCGACGCGTCGTGAGTTCGCACTGATAACGTTTAAATTGAATGCGCTTTCATATTTATTCTGTATCCGTTGCACTTCGATGTCGTATGTTTAGGTTTAATTTCGATTACTTATAGTTTAGGCTAGGTTATTATAATTCTTTCAGGGTTTTCAATACTCTGAATATTTTTTTTTCTCTCTTTTCTTCCTCACAAATATTTTTTTTATTTTTTTTTGGAAAGGGGGTACTGCAGTATTAGTAAATACTGCATGTTTATTTTTCCACATTCATACTTCTTTAAGTTTAAATTCTACCTCTTCTTTGATATTTTGCTTTACCAGAAAATTTATTTTCGTAATTTTTTTTTTAAATTAAGAATTGTTTGTCATTCGGTTGAGATTTTTCCTTTCAAATATGGTGGACTTGTTGAAATTTTGTCACAGATGACGGCCACGTTATTTTTATCTTGGAATTTTAAACCTAAATTATTTGTTTCTTTTGAATTATGTACTTAAAATATATTATTATGTGTTGCTGGTGATTTTTTTGCGGTTCATCGTTTTTAGCAGCGAGTTGAGACTTTCAAGGTCACAACAAACTCTGTTCGTCTTTTTTTTTGGAATAGTACCCGAACATTTTGCAAGCCGATTCATTCGGCTCCACCCTCCCAGGCTACTACAATTTCACCTGATTACACCTGACTGATTTCCTTGTGGAAGCAGAAAGAATCGAACTTTCCAGGACAAAACTGAAGTGTTCTTCTTCAAGGACGCCGTGGAAACAGTCGCAAAATCTTTCTATCCAAGTTTCGAAGACCATCAAACAGATATTAATTTATTTTTTAACTTCTAGTGTAGTTAGTTTAGTTTATTTTTAATTTTAAACTATATCTCTACGGTTCGTATTATAACTTTGTTCTTTAAAAATACAGCGGGTTCTATTTTTATTTATTTTTTTTGCGGTCTATTTTATTCACGTGGACGTAGTGTACGTTTTGGTTGCAACTAAAATCTAAACTCGTCGCGTTGCTTAATTAAAACAATATATTTTATTAAAAAAACCTAAAGTATTTCCTGATTCCATAATTTATGTTTATAGTTTTGTCAAGTTATCTCCCAGCCCTTATTTATTTGTATTTTTCAACCTTATAATATCATTCTTGTTTTTATTATTGTATTCGGTCTTTTCAACTAAAATTATACGTGATAGTAGTGAAGAATTCTTGTCGTTTCCTTTTTTTCGCTACAGTACCTATACTTTGTACGTTCAAAAATGTGTTTTCTCTGAATTAACTTAGGAAATAAAAAACCTACCTAGTCACAGGTGTGTCGTACCTCTGGGTTCTGAATATTTTTTTTGTATTTATCTAGATAATTATACTTACCCCTTACCTACTAATAAACGTATTATATCAGATTAATAATTACACACTGATTTCTCTCTTTCAGTCGTCAGTAATCTGACTTTCGAAAGAAGAAGACAAAGCTTTGTGTAACTATACAGACGCATATACAACGATTATAAGTAACTAAGGGGGTTAGACTATAAGATTTTCATTTCTAATCATCTACTGGGACACAACCCTTCTCTCTGTGAGAGCGAGTGGGCTATAATCCACTGACTTACTAGGTAATATTACCAAGAGGTAAAAGTGAGTTTTTACATACGGGGTATTTTACAGAACTCCTAATCCGATTCCGATTTTTTTTTTCTCTAATGTAAAGCTACAGTATTCGAAAAGTGTACCTATTAAAAAAGTTTCTTTAGTAGGTATTAGAAAAGTGGAAAGAGGGATGGGAGGCCTTAGCTCTCTGTAGTGGGACAACACAGGCTTATTATAAACTAGCGGCCAACCCCAGCTTCGTACGGGTGCAATTTTTTTTTTTAAATTTCCGAAATTTTCTTCCATAGAAACCTTGTCCTGGCAATACCGAACACAACAAAAAAGAATTATACAATTTTGGTGCAGTCATTCGGAAGTTATGCGCGTAGGTACAGTAATTTCGGCGACTTTGTTTAATAGAAAATGGATAATTATATAAAGTTTAAGTATACAAAGATCTAACAATTGAAACTCAAAGCATTATTACCAATTACAGGCACTTTTGAAATGTGAGGGGGTCTTTCAATCAGAAAGACACCTACCTAGGTATAGCTGGTTGCCTATTCCAAAGCGTTCCTAAGGAGAAAACTGGACAAGAATCTCCACGCAGATACTCTTTTATATCTACTTAAATATTGCTGATTTTTGACAAATGCGTGCACTAACTGGACAGGTCTACTCAATCTGTGTGGTTCTTTCATCAAAAGACCATTTCAGACACCAATCTACATGGTCTTCACATGATCTGGCCAAGATTTTGTCTGGACTTTAAAGGAGACTGTGACCTCTGAGTTTGTTTCGGCTTTTCTTCTCAGAATAGTCAGATAGGAAACGCCGACCTCATCTAGTTAAAAAAAAATAATATTGACGTGTACAAATCTACTTACAGAAATAAATCATTTAGGTATAATTTATCATTTGTTGCCGAATATTGGTTATATCATTCTCAATGAGTATCTACCTAAGTATCAACTTACAAAAGCGTCATAAATCCCCTTCGACGATGTCAAATTGTACCAAAAATAAGCTATAATTATGTACTCGTAAAAGTGACTTTTCTACTTGGGATATTGACTAGGTACTCCTATAGATAGGTACTTATATTATTAAACACTTACACTTACAAAGTATCTAATAATTTTTGTATTAATATACTTACGAATACTTACCTAGATGGTTTGTTTAAAAAAATATCAAATTTTGTTTCTGACCGTAACTAAAATCTAATTGATATCTATTATATTCTATTAATAATAAATAATAAAACATTTATTTCAGACTACAATTATGGCTCTACCTTACAAACTAACATAGGTACCTATAAGTTAAATAAAGTACCTAAGTAGGTAAGTAAGAGAAGGAGGTTAGGTATTGTTTTTCCAGTGGGTTTCTAGAATCCAAATAAATAACGTGTAACATGATATGTATTTATTGGTTGCATTTTTCAATATTTTAAACAGAGTGACAGCGAACAAATCACTGTCCATCCTAAGGTTGCCTGGAAGAGATCGCAGAAAGCGATAAGGCCGCCCATTGTATATTTTATAGTGTTTGATGTATCTTTACTTGTTGTATTTTTGTGGTGTACAATAAAGTATATATAAATAAAATAAATAAATAAATAAATAAACAAATTCAAAAAAACTAAATAAAAATACCTATCAAAAAATATGAAGGGTTGTAGTTAAGTATATATAACTAGTTCCAACAGTAAGTAAGTCCTCCATGTAGGTACTAAAATAAATAAATATCTAAGTATAAAACAAAACTTGTGTTAATAAATTGCAGGTAAAAAATGTAGGTAACTAGTGCGCAAGGACCATGAATTCAGCATACCTATGATTCTACAACCCCTAGCGTAGAAATTTTTCGTCATTTTTATTAGCTGTTAGGTATAGACCTATAGAAGTGTCAAATTGTATGGTAGAGCAATTTTTTTTTTGTCAATCCACGTTAAGTTTCAACGCAGAGTTCAGAATCATGAACTAAATACATTAGTTTGCGCACTGGTTAATTTTGTTTCCTGTATAGCTTAAAACTATGTTAGTAGGACTTCATTTCACTAGCTTGACTAATAAATTAATTAAGTATTAATAAGCTTTATTAATTGACAATTTTCTGGCTAGGCCTGAACTCCGTGTCAACATGACTAACTATAAAAAAACGTCTTCAGCAAACACTTCAAAAACCATAGTTTATATTGTTTAAATTAATAGGTACAACACTAATAAATAAATTACACAGCTTAATAATCTACACAACAGTTAATTACTGTCCTATCGAGCTATAAAATAGCCCTTGTTATTGCCCTTATAGTGATGTCAACTTGTCACAATATTGTGTCATGTCAACGTCAGTTTGACGTATTATGAACCTAGGACTTTAATATTGGTTTCGTAGATTGTTCAATAAGTTTCCGACATTCTGGGAAGCGTTTAAAAATTGCTTCGTAACGTTGGAATATTACAGGCACAATATGCTATCTCTGTAATATTTGGTATACCTATGTCTTGAAACAGTTTCATATTTTCGAGTAAGAAAAAAATTTTAGGTTATTAAATTTAAAAAAAATTGCTGCTCCATAAATTTTGACCGCGTAGGTGTTGGACTTTTCTATGAAACATCAATTTTGTACAACTCACAATGCGAAGCATTAGAGAGTGCTCCAAGTTCGAATTTTTTTTGCCTCCTTTCTGCAACTGTTTCTATTATTATAACTCCTGCTAGTACACAGAACCTACTTAATTTATATACCATTGTATAGATCAAAAATTGATTTAATGCAGTAGAAACGAAAAAAAACATCAAGACATTTCTAAAAAAATCCCGTCAATCAAGTGTGAAACCTGAAAATATGGCAGCTTGCGAAAAAAACAATAAATTGCGTAATATTTTTTTAATAGATTCTTTTTACCCATCGGAGGAACCCTATTGAAAATGGCTTTTTTATTCAAATTAGTTTAATAAAATTAATAAAAAACTAAATTGCCATCTAGACAGGTCTCTTACATTTAGCAAAAACTGCAAGAGTATCAAGCAGAAGGTGCACACTCGCAACAGTCTTCTCCGTCGACTGGTCTCATCGAAGTGGGGTGCTTCGCCTGACGTTGTGCGGACTACTGGTCTGGCGCTATCTTTTTCTGCGGGAGAATTTGCATGCCCTGTGTGGAGTCGTTCTGCCCATGCAAAGCTGGTGGATACAGTTTTGAATGAAACGTGCCGGATCATCACTGGTTGTCTAAAACCGACCCCGGTACAAATGCTGTATCCACTAGCAGGAATAGCGCCGCCAGTAGTTCGCAGAGCGGTGGCAAGCTCTAGCGAAAGAGCCAAAATGGTCACCGACGCTCGACACCCTTTGCATGACAACAACCTTGTGCCACAAAGGCTGAAAAGCCGAAACAGTTTTTTAAAGTGTGTCGTCCCGCTCACTGAAGAACCATCACAAGAGAGACTGAAGTTGTGGCGAGACAGTGCTTCCTTACCCAAACCGTTCGTTCCACCCTCTGAAGTCCTCCCACCTGGACATGAGTTACCTTGGGTAACCTGGAAGTCTCTAAACAGACTCCGGACCCAGGTTGGCAGAAGCAAGGAAAACCTGTTCAGGTGGAGATTCATAGACGACTCCGCCTTGGAGTGTAAATGTGGTGCTGTTCCACAAACGATGGGACATTTAGTATCGTGTCCTGCGTGTCCAGTCAGTTGCACGTTACAGGAACTGATGGACGCTGGTGATGGCGCCAAACAAGTAGCCGAATTCTGGGCCGAGTCCATTTAGATTGCTATCGACACGCTAAGAAGAAGAAGAATAAAAAACTAACTAATATAGGTCTAGGTTGTCTCGAAAAGATCGCAGAAAGCGCCCATTGTATATTTTGTAGTAATAATAGTATTTTTTTGTTATGTAATTTTTGGTGTACCTACTTACAATAAAGTATAATATAATTATAAAAAATTTAATAATATATGTTTTCACCTCGATGTTCCTGGCATCACGTTAATAGACCTCCTTTACACCTCAGAATAATTTATCGATAAGTTGTATATGGCAGATAAAATAAGTACAGACGACAGCACATCAAGCTACCCGAAATTGACAAAATTTGCTCAATCAACTTTGAACCTTATACTTCAGCGATAAAGTTAAAAATCTATTAAAAAAATTGACAGATAGTAGCTTGATATGCTGGCGTCTGTGCCTACTTAAGTAATTCTATACAAATTCTGTTCTGTTTAATTACATAATTCGGTTTATTTTTTGTATGAAACGGCAGACTTTTTAATATTTTAAAATTGAAATTGAAAAAAGGCTAGGCAGATGATGATTCGGAAATAAGGGATAGTTCCCCATCATCACCGGCCTAGCATGACTAACATAAATCTACCAAATGGCAGCCGGGACCATGTTGGACCGTTGGTCCCGGCTGTCAAGATTTTTGACAGTCGTTACCGTACAGTCGAAAACCAGTCTAACTATTGTATTACCCTGTAACTGGACTGTGGGTATGGAGGTCAGCAAGGCAGTCTCTCTACGTAAAATACAGATGCATCCGGTTAGACTAGAAGCCGACCCCAAAAGAGGTTAGAAGAGGCTACACAGATGATGTGCATATAAAAGTCATTCCGATATCCTATTTACAGAATAAACAATTTCATTTCAATTCATTTGTGTCTACTTTTAGACAGATGTTTCCTGCCGTCTTGTCTGCTAAACACAATTACCTAAGACGTTAATTACATATCTATGGCACGAGCCTTTTAGGGTAAAGAAATTGACCCTTCTGGTAGGTTATTATAATTTATAAATTATTTATTAGTTGCTAGCTCGCGGGTTGGTTGTCTTGAGTCTTGAATGAGTTTTTAGTGTGTTAGAGTCCCTTGCCCAGGGGCCCGTGGCTAAATAACGACGATTTTTACGCAATCATGCGAAAACGTGTCGCCTCCTTGATGCGGCGGGTGCGGGGCAGCGCCAACAGCCTCACTGTGGCCGATAGGGCAGAAGGTCTATCAGGCACTGGACCACAACACAAGTAATATCTTCAAATCGTGCCTTGACAGAATGGTTCTTTGGATGATTGCTCATTTGATTATTGTTCATTGTTTATTTTATTATTAATGATTTGACATGATTAGTTGTGATTTTGACATTATTGTTTATGATTTTGACATTTTTATCACTGTTTATTTTGACATTATTAAACAACAAAAATTTCCAAATATAATTATGTACCTACTAACACTAGTGTTTAAGATGTGTATGTATTACTAACAAATTGGATTGTATGATCTGTTAAATAAATTATTATTATTATTTATAATAACAGCCGCACAGGTCCATCGATCAGGTTAAGCTACGCTTGCCACGGTTGGTCTGTGGATGGGTGACCATCTTGACATTCCGTGACCCCCCCGTGCCTCGGAAAGCACGTTAAGCCATTGGGCCCGTCTGTCATTCTTGGATCTCTGACAGTCGTTACGGGTAGTCAGAAGCCCGAAAGCATGACAACCAGTCTTACCAAGGAGTATCGTATTACCCAGTAACTGGGTTGTGGAGGTCAGATACGCAGTCGCTCCATATAAAATACTGGTATTCAGCTGCATCCGGTTAGACTGGAAGCCGACCTCAACATAGTTGGGAAAAGGCTAAGCAGATGATGTTGAGTCCCCTTGCCCCTTGGTAACAAGACGTGTTGTCAAACGTTGGTTCTGTTGTATTTATCTCAATCATAAAACTTACATAGTCAAAATATTTCTGAAATCCTGAACTTAGCTCTGTTCAGGATTTTCATAGGTAAGAGAGTTGTGAGAAAATTATACTAAAGTCTAGCCGACCTATTTTGTAAAAAACTCGAGCTGTCAATAGTGTCAATCCCTAGCATCAGATGAAATGACAGTTCACTTCAAGTTCACTTCACCAAACTTTTAAGACCTATTCTGCAGTGCTATTCTGTCAAAATCTCACCGTGAAAACTAAGGTGAAGTGAGCTGTCATTCCACCTGTAGTTGTTAGGGATTGCCCCTATTGATAGCTCACTTCACCTAAGTTATCACGCTGAGATTTTTACAGAACCGATAGGCTGTACTCACCGTGAAAATTTAGGTGAAGTGAGCTGTCAATGGTGTCAATTGCTAGCATGAGATGAAATGACAGCTCATTTCAAGTTCACGTCACCTAACTTTATATGACTTATTCTTTAAAAAACTTGCCGTGATAACTTAGGTGAAGTGAGCTGTCAATCCCTAGCATCAGGTGATGACAGCTCACTTCAAGTTCAGTTCACCTAAGTTTTTACGGTGATATTTTAATAGGATAAACCGGCTGGTATGTCACGCAGGTAGGTATATAATTAAACCTATTTATTACCAAACTAAATAGAAAAGTTTTTCAGGCTTAAGGGCGTTCATCCCGTGCGGGCTGACAACGTCGCATTTCTAGGGATTTTTCGTGATTATTATTAAACCCAATTAGGTACCTACTTACTATTTTTTTACAGCTAATCACTAGATCGTTGGTATTTATAATTATTTTTATAACATGTACTCTTAAATAAAAATATTTAATCGTATAAGTAGGTACCTACTCATCTGCCTTGTTTTTTCCCAACTAGGTTGGGGTCGGCTTCCAGTCTAACCGGATACAGTTGAATACCAGTATTATGCATGGAGCGACTGAATATCTGACCTCCACAACCCAGTTACTGGGTAATACGATACCCCTTGGTAAGACTGGTTGTTAGACTTTTGGGCTACTGACGACCCGTAACGACTGTCAAAGATCCACGAACGACAGCCGTGCTTTCCAAAGCATGGAGATGTCTTGGTATGAGAATATGGTCACCCATTCACGGACCAACCGCGGCAAGCGTAGCTTAACCTGATCGATCGATTTGGTGCGGCTGTTTTACTTAGCCACAAGCCCCTGTAATCGTAATAAGTACTGCAAGTAGAAATTAATTGACAATAATTATGTCATTTTTTATTAGTAAATACCAAAATAACTGTAAAAAAATAAAAATACGTTCTAGGACTTGGCTGTAAAAAAAAATAGTACTATCGGTGACTCTCTTACGCTTGACGCTTTGTTTTTATTGACATTAAAATTTGACACAATCGGTTTTCATTTGTTTAAAACGTCTTTCTTCCTTTTTTATCAAATAACATGAAAAGGGTTTATTTATAAACGTTGCTTAAAGTTAAAAGTAATTATTAGCTACAGTTTAACGATACATTTCTGACGTTAAAATGTCTCATAACTTTATGCAAGTTTATAAATAAACTCCTAAGTTTGGCGATTCAAAGACTTTCGGGCTTCTGACTAGTGTAACGACTGCCAAAGAGCTACAAATGACTGCCGGGACGAGCCTCTTAACATGGTTTCCGAGGCACGGCAGGGTCCCGATATTATATACCTTAGCAATGGTCACCCATCTACGAACTGTCCGCGGCATGCATAGCTTAACCTTCGTCCCAACCGTGTGGCAATTATCATTTAGCCACGAGCCCCTGCTTTCTAACCTGCAGCTGTTAAACTTGCTATATCTTCCTTCTCTGTCTGCAATCTATCTCCATTGACGTATTATCAAGTACTTCATTAAATCTCTTATAAACAAAAGCAGCGATGGACAGCAAAGTCGCCTGCTATGAATTATTTATGAAGTAATCGTCGTCCTTCTATTAAATTTTTCTACCCTTGTAAGGTGTGTTTAATGGAAATAATTTAACTAATAGACGATTATATCTTGCATCCCTTTCCTATTACAAAAAATCAATCTGTCTAGCCTTTTCCCCACCATGGTCGGCTTCCAGTCTACCCAGATACAGCTACCTAAGTAGGTACATGTATTTTTCATGGGGCGACTGCTTATCTGACCTCTAGAACCCAGGGCTTTAAGTCTGCTATTACAATAGTGTCAGAATGGTCTATCATTGATTTCATAATTGTTGATTTTGACAAGTTTGATAGTCTACTAATATAATGGCGTCATTATGACTTTCCAATGGTCAACCACTGACACTCCATTGAAAGAAATGGCATAAAATGGTAATCTCGTACTTAGTGACAAATGAATAAATGTAATGTTTATTGCTATTTACGGACTTCTAACTACTTCAGATTGCAAACACTAAATACCTACGTAATATGTAAAAATATATATTAAATTAAATCTAGCATGAGATTTAGTACATAGTAGTTTTTCTCAGACCATTGACCGACCAATGATCGACCATCATTATGAATTTAGCAGATTACGAACTTTTAGCAAGATGACAATTGGATCGTGTTGGAATGACGAATTTATAAAAATAGCAGATTTGGGCCCCAGGTACGTAGGCACGATACTACTTGCCAGGGTTAAAAGCCTTTTGGGACTTTTGGCCCCTTTCTTAAGACATAATTATATGAACCGGCAATCTTAGAAAATAACAAATTATAGCTACATAATAATAAAAGTAAAGGCGTAGTAATTACATAATAATTTAGAAAAAAAATGAATTTGGGAAACGTTTGTTTGTTTGTGTGAAATGTTTAGAACTTTTGGTAAAGAAATCAAAAACATTACTTACCTTTATTTTAGACTAGCGGCCCGTCCCGGCTTCGCACGGGTGAAAAATAAAAAAAGAAAAATCCTACATTAATCAATGATAATGTATCATTCAAATAGTGAAAGAATTTTTAAAATCGGTCCAGTAATTTTTGAGCCAATTCGTTACAAACATACATACAAATCTTTCCTCTTTTTAATATTAGTATAGATAGTACCTATAGATAAACGAATTGGTGAAATGTAGGTGTTGCTATACCTGCACCTCTGTCTCACCCCATGCTTAATACAGGCGTGAATTTATGTTATATACAGACGCCAGCACATGAGGGGCCCGTGGTGCCTAAATAATAACAGCTGCACAGGTCGATCGATCAGGTTAAGCTACGTTTGCCGCGGTTGGTCTGTGGATGAGTGACCATCTTTACACACCGAGACCCCTCCGTGCCTCGGAAAGCACGTTAAGCCGTTGATCTCGGCTGTCATTCGTGGATCTTTGACAGTCGTTACGGGTAGTCAGAAGCCCGAAAGTCTGATAACCAGTCTTACCAAGGGGTATCGTATTACCCAGTCACTGGGTTGTGGAGGTCAGATAGGCAGTCGCTGCATGTAAAACACTAGTATTCAGATGCATCCGGTTAGACTGGAAGCCGACCCCAACATAGTTGGGAAAAGGCTAGGCAGATGATGACAGACGCCAGCATCAGCACATCAAGCTACCCGAAACTGTCAAAATTTCCCAATCAACTTTAAACCTTATATTTTAGCGATAAAGTTGAAAATCTATTAAAGAAGCTTGACAGATTGTAATAGCTTTAAGTGCTGGCGTCTGTAGGTACTTACATAAAATAGGCCAAAATCATAAAGAGTTTAATTGAAATGTAATTTAATACGGTATGTACTTAGTATGAATAAAGTCAGCAACAAAAGTCGCTGATCATTTTTTAATAAACTGAACCTCTAAAAACATTTTGGTCCTCTTAATAATGTACGCTTAGTGAAATAAATGAGCCTCTTTTTAACTTTCTGGCTTTCATTGTTCAGGCTACTTACTAACTTACTTAATATGTTAAGGCCTATTTAATTTTAAGCATTTGTAAAAATCTTGTTACAATATCTGCACCCTAATTGCGTAACACACTATCAATCTGAATAATTTTGAAGGATATTGCTAATCCATTGCTTCAAATGTTCGAAAAATGCGTCTGCTCCACAACGTAAATAACGCAATGAATGTTGTTGAACTGTCAAAATGAAACCCATTCCTACTGATAGTGTGTTACGCAATTACCCCGCTGGTTATTATCATTTTTATTATCAACTAGTCCACTACAGCTAATATGAGATTTTAGAGACAATTAATTAATTAGTAGGTAGGTACCTAATCAACGGGGTAATTGCGTAATACTCTTACATTGGTAATGCCTTTAATTTTGATAGTCCAAAAACATTCATTAATTGCGTTATTTAAGTACGTTGTTGAGCAGACGATTTTTACTAAAACATATAAACGGATTAGATCCTTCAAAATGTTTCGGATGATAAATGGAAGTGTGTTACGCTATAAGGCTGCCGGCTACCCCGAGACTGTGGCAAAATGTTTTCCTTTGCTAAAATCTCATTGAAAATACAAAATGGCGGAAAGCAAGTCAAAAATATTAAAAACAAAACCAGCTCAATTTCAAATTATGAAACCCGTGTTACAAAACTGTCATGGCTGCCTTATTTGTCTTTATTAGCGCCTGTCGGCACCTAAACGTTGTATTAATAGGCAATTTGCTCAATTATGTCGCGTTTTAACTTTTAAAATGGCGCCTGTTAGGTCAAGTCGAAATATAAAGCGTGCGTTCGTTCATGTTTGGATTTTTTGCTTGTGCTTCTCTATTTTGATATTTTTATTAAAAGGTATGTACTACAGCGTTGTGTATCAGATAATTTCGACACCGGCAATTTAAAACATTGTAACTCATTTTTCACTACTTTTCAGGGTAGCGATTTAAACATTCAACATATTCTCACTTTGTTCCTATAAAGTCCTAGCGTCTTCCAATTTTGTAAATATAAGTAAAAAGGGATTATCTACTTTGCTGTGTGACTAATATGTTGTTTACTTATGTATTTTATATGTTTTTATGACTCACAATGATTTTTCATTAAAAAGTGAGTTAGAATGTTTTAAATTGCAGGTGTCGATTTACATTCCATCGCCACTTAGTGAGTTATCTACTTTAGTGATATGTTTTCTAAGTTGATTTTTGAGTAATCATTAATTGTACAAAAAGTTCCAAATAAGTTTTTGGTTGCAATGGAAATTGTACTTTGTAAAGTATGACATTCAGTTTGTTGTTCCGTAACTTGAAAATTATCTTAAATTCCTGCCTCTAATATAGTAGGTACGTTCACAAATACACAGTTTTAAGTAGAGAAAATCAAAATCATCATCATCTTCATCATTGATAGCCTTGTTCCTCCCACAGCTGAGTATAAACCTTCTCCTTTTGTGCCATGCTTCCCTGGTCTGTGCGAGTCTCAATCAGCGAGGCAATTCTCGTAATTTTAAGAACGTTCACAGTCTGATCTCAGTCTCAATAAAAAAAAAAAAAAAAAATTCATTTAATTCAGGCAAAACCCATATTACACACAATAAAAAATTAAAAACAAATTTCAATGCCTACACATAAAATAAATTAATTAATACAAATAAAAAGGTCGCAGAAATAAAATTAAAATAAAATATCAATACAATTAAAATAAACGAAGATTAAAAGATACAAATTGTCGATGTCAAGGTTAATCAAAAATGAAGTGGACCGGCTATACATGAATCAATCATCAATCTGTCAAAAAATACTTCTAATTCCCCTAAATTTTGACAAGATTTTGACATTTGTTTGTCGCCGAGATGAGACTGCGACTAGATTTTGAACGTTTTAAATTACGAGAATTGGCCTTCAGGTCTTCCCCGCGATCTTTTGTAGGAAGTTCATCCATCTGGCTATTTGTCTGCCAACGCTCCTTCTACCACTTCTCGGCAACCATTCCGTTAGGGCCCTGCCCCGCCTGCCATCACCACGTCTAGCCAAGTGTCATGGTCACCTCCATTTCAGAGCCGCTACCCGTAGCATAATCAGCCAAGAGAGAGTGAATGGACTGTAACTACCACGCGAGCCCAGTGCGCTACCCGTTATAGGTAGTCCTATTTCAATATTTCAAAATCAAAATGTCATCGCCTCATCGGAAAATTGAAGGAACCATTTTGCTATAAGTCAAAACAACATTAAAAACTTAGTTGCTATTAAATTAATTAATTCACCTTTTGTAACTGTTAACCATGTCAACATTACCTACACAGTAAATAAATCCTTTTAGTAAATAATAAAACGCTACCCGAAATCATTAAACGCCATAATGAGATACAAAACTTTGAAGCCATAACATAATAATCTGTAATAGCGCTTCAAGCCGCTTTATTGCACAATAAAGCCGTTCCAAATTCAAATTTCGTTTCCTAGAATCTGTAATAGGAACGTGGAACAGGGTATTATAATTTTTACTGTTTATTTATTTTTCTGTGGAAAGGGCGATTTTATTTCGAAAAAAGAGGTTTTATTGAGATTTGATTACTTCGAGCTTTTGCAGTCATTTATCTAATGGGGGTGTTGGTTTTACCTATCTTATTTTAATAGTTTAATTAGTAAAATCACCAGATTCAGCAGGTGCCAATTGTACTAGGACATCATTTTGAAGTTACCATGTATTTTAAACAGTTTTTTTTTTTAAACTGACGAAAAATTTCTTCTCTTGAATCATATGCATGGTTACCTATTGCGCGTCGATTTACTTACATGTCACCCTGTTCTTATAGGGAGGTACCTATCTATAACCGATCTTTAGTTTCTAAAACATTTTTTTTCCGTTTATTTATTTATTTAATACATCAAGCACATAAATGTACAGAGGCGGACTTAATGCCATAGGCATTTTCTACCAGTCAACCTTTGGGTGACGCAGAGACAAACAGTGGTAGGTGCAATCATGAAAATTGAGGAATAAATATCTTAAATATAAAGATACGCATAAACCTATTAAAGCTATGAATATAATATATATCTAATTACATATATATAAACACAAATAAATATACATAAATACATTAATATACTTACTACAAATAAATAAGACAAACAATGAGAAAATATTACCGTTGTGATGATACTGCCAGCTTCTTGTGAATGTGCTCACGAACCTTAACTTTGAAGGATAATCGGTTGGTTGCCATCCTGATTTCTTGGGGGAGCGCATTCCACAGAGAGATAGACTGAACGAAGAAAGAAGAGTGAATGAAGTCTGTGCGGTGAGCGGGACATTGGAGAAGACGATTGTGTGATGAACGTAGATTTCTATTGTGGTTGGTGCAAATGTACTGAAAGTGGGGGTTTACTGAACATTGTAGAGTCGGTTCCTATTTATGCTGTCTTACATTTAGGCACCTGTAGGTCAGTGTCTACCTGGAAAAATATTAATACTTAAACAATTTCATCATACTTAGGGTACCTACCTACTTCATTTGGAACTTTGATCATCCAAATCCAAATACAAATTGAACATTCTTAAGTACATTTCGCGTCCACGAAACCAAGCCGCCTAATAAAATAATAAAACTAACAAAAACAAAAACCCCCAGTAACAAATCGATACATTTATTCAACCTATTTTTACAATCCCACTCTTAATTAGTTAAAAACTCAAAGCAAACGTTCTAATAGTGTCTATCACCACAAAAGGTACAACCATAAACTATAGACTCGCAACAAACGCTTCACGCCTCATAAAATTAAAAATCGAACAAAAAAGGCTGGCAACAAACGATAAATGTCACAGAGCATAAATAATAGAAGAAGAATATCGTCGTAAAATACAATAAAACTTCATTAAACTACTGTGCGTAGGAGGTTTAAAATTAATTATGTTTTTATAATAAATAATGGGAAAGTTAGAGATTTCGCAGAAGTGACTGGTAGGATGGGTCATTTTAGTTGATCGTTACCTCCAACTATACCATATTTAGGGCCCGATATTTAGGTGATGTGTTTTTGTGTGCTATGTTGTGTATTTATGTTTAATAGGCACCTTCCCTCTCTTTCTCCTTCATCCCGATTAATAGAAAGTGTTAAACTAAAGCTTAAACTTTATTATTATTATTATTATTATAAAGCGCCTCGTAAACTCGTAAGACGCGGCCGTTTTCACTGGTCAAACTGGTGGGTAAGGTGAACTAATTTAGTTTTTCACTGGAAAACTGGCCTAAGGTAAACAAAAAAACTTTTTCAGGACTGAACAAGCTTTCTTTTTTTTATTGTATTTTACGACGATATTCTTCTTTCTTTCTTTCTTAGAGGCTTCTGTCTGAGGAAGGCAAATAAATAAATTTAGTGGTATGGTTAGAATTATTTAAATTAGCGTTATTTGCATAAGTCCCATTCCAAAAAAATCCTATTTTTTGGCCAAAGAATCAGAATTGCCATACAACGTAGTCAGTAATGCTGCCAACCTTTTAGGCACTTTTCCTGTTGACAGCGATGTGGTCAATTTTTTTTTTAATATTTTCCTTTTTTTATATAAAGTATTAATATTATTTATAATTATATATATATAATATTATGTGAATATTATCTTGTGTGGTAATAAAAAAAAGGAAATATACATATTTTCAAACACAATTTGTCTAGAGTTTGAAAATTGAAACCACTGAAATGTAAATTAGATTTAATTCGGGTGAAAACCTGCTAATCCGTCACACAGGATATCCTAGTACGGATGCCACTTAGAGGATCATAATATCATGTGCATTTCTGTCAAAACGCTATAATTCTTGTCTCTTACGATTATAAATTATGTGAACTTTTGTGTAGAGAGAAAAATAAAAATAAAGATATTATATTATTACTTTAATAAACACAGTTTTTAATATCCATTGTCAACTAATTATTTACCATAAGTAAGCACGCTTTTAAAACCAAGCATTGTTACAATTTAAGTCCAACGGTACCTCTGAACCATGCTTTCTTTTATTACATTCTTTTTAAACACCAAGGGATACCTTTATACCTTTATAAAGAAAGTACAAGAATACGAAGCGCCATGCGCCAACGAAGACTCCCGAACACTCACGGAGATAGCCGAACCCCGTCGGTCCCTTTGTAGATCTATTTAGGCTAGTCCATCATTTTTTTTTAGCAAAATGACAATCAAAATGAGTCGGCTCTTTGCCATTTTTTTTCTCAATAATGTTACCCTATTCATCTATTGTTACGGGGAGGTCTAATAGAACCTTTGCAATTTTTTTTGGGCTTGCAACACAGGTGAAGTGTTCAAAAGGGGTTGCCAATTTATTTCACGTTATTGATATTTTTCTTTGTACGCTGTGTTAATATTGTGATTTTTTGGGATTATGCTGTTAAGTATTTTATAGTTTAACAATGATGATTAGATTTTAAGAATTCCTTATTTTGTATATTTTTCGTTAGTCGTTTAGATAATGGTACTTAATTAAAGAAAATAATTAATCAAATTGTTGTTTTATTTTAATATCCCTATTCACATATTTCCTTGATTCGTAAGCAAGGCATAGAACAACAATAATGGTTCGATTCCCAGGTGGGCTTTTACATAAGGAATTTCTCATTAGCAGCCTATACTCTGGAGTATGTACAGACGCCAGCACATCAAGCTACTACAATTTGTCACATTTATTAAATAGATTTTCAACTTTATCGCTAGACTATTTGGTTCAAAGTTGATTGGGAAAATTTTACAGTTTCGGGTAGCTTGATGTGGTGGCGTCTGTACTTTGTGGCAGGTTGATAGCAATAGATTATGTAATTGAGTTGTGGAGGTCAGATAGGCAGTCGGTCTATATAAAATACTGGTATTCAGCTGTATCCGGTTAGTCTGGAAGCCGACTCCAACTTACTTAGAACTTGGGAAAAGGCTAGGTAGATGATGATGACTTATCTACAGAGTCAAATTACATTCAGCGAAACTCTGCAGTTGTATCAGGGTACCTATATCTAAACACGATAAAATTAAAATAGAAAAGATTTTATGTTTTTTAGGGTTCAACGACCGCTGGTAGTGTCTTTACTTGAAGTATGAGTTGAGAAAATATATTTTATCATGTTTTAAATAATGCTCCACCATCACACCCGAGGAGTTTCGCTAGCTAATTTAATTTGACCCGGTATATTATGAAATCAATAAAATATAGAAAATATGGAATTTTGACATTGTTCTTGTCAAAAATCTAAGTTAATGTGAAAAACTAAAGAGGGCGCGCATGTTGTGGGCGCGCCTCGTTTGCGCAGACTTCTAGAATCTTCTACTCATTGTAATACGTCGTGTGCATATGTGTGTATGCACTTACACACATTATGCGAGGCGTTAACAGTGAAATTCATGTGACGTAACTTAGGCATGGCCCCTAAAATGTTCATATCCATTCGGGGGCAACGCAGACAGGTCTGCAAATAAACGCGAACAGGTTCGAGCAATACGTTCTTTGCAAACAAGTGAGCATGCGCAAACACACTGGAAAATCATCTTTATCAGGATATTCTAAACTAAATTTTCATTTTTAAATGCCTTAGGATTCGTTCCTTGTTCATATACTTTAGTTGTGAATTGTAAGGGACCCGTGGCTAAATAATAACAGCCGCACAGGTCGATCGATCAGGTTAAGCTAGCTTGCCGCGATTGATCTGTGGATGGGTGACCATGTTTACATACCGAGACCCCTCCATGCCTCGGAAAGCACGTTAAGCCGTTGGTCTCGGCTGTAATTCGTGGATCTTTGACAGAAGTTACGGGTAGACAAAAGCCCGTAAGTCTGAGAACCAGTTTTACCTAGGGGTAGCGTTACCCAGTAACTGGGTTGTGGAGGTCACATAGGCAGTCGCTCCATGTAAAATACTGGTATTTAGCTGCATCCGGTTAGACTGGAAGCCGACCCCAGAATAGTTGGGAAAAGGCTAGTCAGATGATACGAGTTGTGATTTGGGTCATTTTCAAATGATCAATAAAAATTGTTCGAGCTATTTGCATCTTTTTCTACACTGACCATTTATTTTTTAAACTTTTATTTTATTAAAATTTTATATATTAAAATATATTTTTAAAAAATATATAAATAATATATATTAAATATACTTATATATAATAATATATATATAATATATATTAAAATTTTATTAAACCTTTATTTTTTTTTTCGAACTGCTAGCTATTCTGTATTGTAATCTGTGGATAAAGTCTTGAGTAGTGTATTTGTTACTTTTATTGCAAGTTTTATATTGTATGCCTACTGTGTAATATACTGCTGTTTGTTATTCCTATCAAATAAAATAAAATCAAATAAAACTGTTACGTAAAAGTCAAGGCATGGCGAGTCCCACAGTCTAATAGAATCAGTTAAACAATTTACTTAACCCATCACGTATGCAATGCACGCAAACAATTTGAACGATCATCACAATCAGATGCGACCGTTTAGGTTACATGCGTGCGCGCAATTGATACACTCAACCGCACGCTTGAACTGCGAAAACCACCCTTGCTGCTTCGACATAAAAGCGTTGTTAATGTCAAACTGTTACCATAGACATATGGTTGACTGTAGGTTACAAGGCAGTGGTTCTATGGCGTGGATATAAATGGGTAATGGCGGGTAAAGTGCTGTCAAGTTTACGGTAATCTGAGGGAAATTGGCGTTACAAAATAATCAGCCTATAATGTTCCAATTGTCACAGGACCTCCTCCTGTCTATGAGAGGGAGTGGGCCGTAATCCACCACGCAGGCCCAGTGCGCGTTGGTGGATGTCACATGTCTTCGAATTTTTGGTTCTAGGATATGCCGGTTTCCTCACGATGTTTTCCTTTACCGTTATGAGAGCAGTGGTGATGAAATAATTTATACAAAGTAACGTGCCTGCTTGGGATTGAACCCAATGAACTAAAACTCGTACTTAAGTCGCAGCCATACCACTGGGCCATTACTGTTCTTATCACCATTTGGTTCTTAAAAAATGTAATTGCGCAGACTTGAGACACGACTGCTCTACGCTAATTGGCGTTAGGCTTATATTAATTTTATTGTAGACACTGAAATATTTTTGTACAGTTTATGCTGGTAGGTAGGTAGCTATTAGGCAAAAAAAAAACTTTAAATACATTAACAATTATAAAAACTAAAAAAAAATATAAATTAAATTATATAATTATTTCAATTATCTATTTTATTTATTAACAGATATTTTTATCTAACACACTTAAAATAATAATAATATGTACAAGTACCTATATAAAAAGAAGGGGAAAAAATCAAAGGGCATCAAAAAATTCGTCCGCATCGCTGTCCACAGGAAACGTGCCCAAAAGGCTGGCAGCATTGCCACGTTGTATGGCAATGCTGATTCTTTGGCCAAAAAATAGGCCAGCCCTCTGGTCACGTGAAGAGTCGACCAACCGCTTCGCGATGTCTCGAAATACTAAGTGGGCACTCGGGCCCCATGGCCCTAGTGTTTCTACCCCAAACGGCTCAAACAAATAAGTTGCAAAGAAATTGGAGTATTTGCGCCGTTTGAGGTTTTCCGCACTTGCAGCAGCCGCCCCAGCACAGCTCACCGTACATGGAAGATGGGATGGCGCAAGGGTGTCGACACACGTTGCATCCCACACCAAAGGCCTACCCATCTTCCAAGGCAATTTGGTCATTCCGTCTGGTCACTTTCCATCGTCGCGTGCCAAGCCATTGGGTTCTAAAACAGCTGGCACCCCGGCGGTGACAAGAGCACGACAGATGATCTCATTGATGCTGGCATGCCGTGCTATCTGGCCTGCGCTTTTACTGCAGGATAAGCCATGGTGTCCGAGGCAGTCGACACCTTCACCACATTGGCAGCGATGCGGAGCCACGCAAGGGGCGCCCAGACGCAGAAAAGTAGCGAGCCGGAAGGTGGTGTCACCCATCAAAGTACCTGTGTTTGGTGACGGTAGCGCCTGAAGCCAGAGCCCGACTCCCACTCACCCACAGCCAGTAGGCGGGCACGCTCAGCAGTGTTGGTGGACGTATTAATAAGATTATTCCGTACCAACCTGCAGAGCGGCTCATCCCACTGCCTCTGGGAAGATGGGTTCGCGGGCCGATCTGAATCCGGGAAAGCCATTTTCCAGGCGTTCACCGCGTCGCGTCGGCCAAGCACGGCACCTCAGAGTCAACCAGGGAGGGGGCTAAAATCTTCCCGGTTAACTTTTCGATACTGTGGACAGAGGACAGGAACGCCGGTAAGAATTATTATAGAATTATTAATAAATTATCAATTTTATGAATTATTTATAAATCATTAATTCGTTCATGGCCTCCAACTCATAATTTTAAAGATTAAAATTCAGGCAATTTGAATCTTTGAAATTCTAAAGCCATAGGGCAAAGCCAAAAATATGTCCTTTATAATCCTTCATCTTTAAAAGTATACCTACTTAAAGGCTTCCTCTCGAGCAGAAAAGGCACAAGCATACCAAGGAGAAGCTCCTCCCTAAGCCCGAAATTCAAAAATCAATTTGAGATTCGTATTTATTTTATCGAATTTTAAATTCTTTTGTTTCTTTTATTCACTCCATATCATTTTCTTTGTCTATGCAAACCACGGAGTAAATTTGCTCCGTGATGCAAATCATTTTTACTTTTATTTTCCCGCCCTTTAATCATACATCAAATTAATACGGTCTATTATTATACTGGAGTTGCCTTTTAATAAGACAGAAAACCATTGTTGATAATATTAGTACGTAATCAGATAAGTATGAGGTTCGAAAGAAGAAAATAATAACAAGTCTTTGACAGCAACTTGTCAAAAAAAATTAAATTAGGTATTACCTACTCATTACTTAACTGTTTTATTACAAAACGAGTTCTAACTTTAGACCTAGCCTAAGCCTGCGAGAGTGTTACTGTATTTTAAACTTTATTCCGACGAATGTAAAGTTGTTAAGTAATGCAAAATTGACAACTTAGATTCAGGTGTAATGGGCAGCGGGATTGTCCGAGAGGGTTACCGCTGCCCCGGATCATAGAGGGCTAAGGAAGGAACACGGGTGGGTTTTAGTCAGTAAGAGTCTGACACTCCCTTCTGCTCCACCCAGAGCGAGAGGGGTCATTTGATGATTTCTCATCCACAAAAAAAAATAAAGACTCAGGTGTAATGTCAGTTTCTGTACATATTAAAACTATAATTTTGTCGGGTTAAAGTTCGAAATTTAAAAATGGCGCGATGGTTTAAATCTGGGTATAAAGATAAACCTTGTTTTGTAATAAGGCCGTAAGGGTTTAGGCACTTACCTAAGTCTAGATGGTTGAAAAATATAAACTAGGCACGAACATAATGCTCTAACAACAGATACTTAGCAGTGATAAGTATCATCATCATTCAATTGAAAGACGTCCAACGCTGGACATAATATGCCTCCCCAAACTCCCCACATCGACCAGTCCCGTCCTTCCAGCACCCTAATTGCGTAACATTTTCACAATTTGAATCATTTTGAAGGATTGGTATGAGTAATCCATAGCTTCATAGATATGTTCGAAAAATTTGTCTGCTCAACCACGTCTAAAACGCAATGAATGTTGTTGAACTGTCTAAATGAAAACCATTGTGATCAATGATACTATATACAATAAAGAGGTAGATATGGCACTAGCGCGCGCCAATTGTTGCGGTCAAATTCAGACAATTGTTGTAATTTCGTTTAGTCGACATACTTTAAGCGCAACACACTACAGATAGCTATCTCTTTCTATGTCATACGTTCCGTATTATCTGTCGCAGTCGTAGTTGAAAACCACTATTCCAACAACACAAAACTTCACTCAGTATGAACGTAGCATATCTTTCCTTTATAATATCATTGATTGTGATACTGTTAGGCCCGTATTACAGAACGTCACTCAATATTCAAGCATTACTTAAAACTAGATTCAAGCCATTTGATTGGTTGAAACTAGTTTTAAGTAATGCTTGAGTATTGAGTGACGTTCTTTAGTACGGGACTTAGTTGGGACTTAGTGTGTTACGCAATTACCCCACTGCATCCAGCGGATTCCCGCCACCTTTCCTAGATTACCTACGTCTTTTTGCTTTTATAAAGTATATCATTTTTTATATTTATTTTAAGACTTTAATGATGTAGGCAGGTAATTAAGTAAACCATTAAATAAATATTTGACAATAGTCTATCAAAGACAAGTGGGTGGCCCTACAGCAGCGGAAATGCACAGTTTAATATCTATAATAATTTAAAAAAGATCAACCAGGCTAAACTGGCGCTAACATGCCATTTTACAGATTATACAAACCTAAAAAAAACAAAGAACCCGCCGCGCAAAGGCACCGCGCGTTCAGCCGAAAAAAACTAAATTAACACGAAATTTTCAATAATTAAAACTCACCTTGTTAGTGGGACTTCGATGTTTTTATAACTTAACCATTTTATCCCTGCACTCAATCAAAAACATTTTAATTTTAAGTCCTTTTTAACACAACACAATAGAGTCGAGAATACTTTAGCAATGTTCATTTGTGTGGACATGTTATTTTTGCATTTATTTCGAAATGTGCCGAAGTAAATTGCGTTTCAAATTTTATTGTTTATTTGATTGTCCCTTTGGCAGTATGGAGATATACTTTTGCTACCAGCTACTAGCCTTTTAAAAGTAAAGTTCGTAAATCTTTGGCTGTATATAAAATTGCTGTTTCTATTAAGGACCGGTGATAAAGTGGAATGATTTTTGTATTAATTAATAAAGAAAGAAATGCATTGTTATTAAAAAATAGTAATAAACTCTTAAGCTTGTTTTATTAGGTACTGAATTAATTAAATTTATTTTATGGTGCCGTAAGATATTACTTTTTTATGAATAGAAGTCTTTCAGATTAATGGGATAAAATTAACATGTCCTTGCCTTGATAAAATGCATTTGAATTTTCAAGCTATGGAACAGCAAACTGAATGTCTCTCACTCCATTGCAACCAGAAAAATATTAGGGCCTTTTTGTTACAAATGGTCACTCAAAAACCAACTTAGAATACATTCCACTAAAGTAGATAACTGATTAAGTGGCGATGGAATGTAAATTATCTGAGATTATAAATACGGCTATAGTTCAATCATTTCTATGCAATATTACACTTTGAAACTCATAAACTTATACTCAAAGCATTTATTTCAACTAAACTAATTAGGTAGGTACAGGCTAATTACTTTTGATTTCTTGACAATAATGAATGATTTGTAAAGGAGTCAGTCAGAAAGAATAGAAGCTAGTTGCCCATTCTAAAGATTATTAATTCATGAATAATTTCATGATTTGTCAAGAAGTCGGTCAGTCAGAAAGATGAAGCTAAATTGCCCAATCTAAAGCGTAGAAGTATATATCGTGTAAAGCGTAGTATATAGGTTTTAAACTCTTTTAAATCAAAATATTGTTCAAACTAAATTCTTGAATCTTTACATTGGCTTTTAATTTGTACAGGGACCTAGTTCGCTTATTATTGAGATTACTTCCCACATCCAAACTTTACCTGTTTTGGTAATTTTACTACTTATAAAAGTGTAGAAAATGCATAAAGTTTCTATCCAAGTTGATTTTAGCATAATCAGCCTGTAGGAAATGATTCCCACTGCTGGGACCCAGCCTGCTCTCTATAAGAGGGAGTGGGCCGTAATTCACCACGCGGTGCAGCGGGATTGTCCGAAAGGGTTACCGCTACCCCGGAACACAAAGGGCTAAGGAAGGAACACGGGTGGGTTTTAGTCAGTAAGAGTCTGACACTCCCTTCTGCTCCACCCAGAGCGGGAGGGGTCATTTGATGATTTCCCATCCACAAAAAAAAAAAAAATTCACCACGCGGTTGGTTGGAAGTTGATTTTGACATTCTACATTTCCGAAAAAAAAAACAACAAATTCTAAATTTTAAACCATTTTTAAACAGAGAACCGAGTGCATTTAGAATCTTATTCTTAAAAAAAATAAACTTGGCAAAATGAAGTAGCTGACTCCGACGTGTCATCGAAAAGTGCATTCTCATTGACTAATGTATTTTGATAAAAAATCCGAAATTTGTCGCGTCATCATACCGAAATAGTGGCTGACTGTGATGTCTTTGTTAATTTTGTGTCAAAATATTGGTAATAGTAAGAATATTTTATGATTTATTGCTTATCTTAGTAGTGTTTATTTTAAAGGCTTAACTATTATGGGAAAGATTGATGATGGTAAACGGTATGTAATAAGTAAAGATGTTAAAAGCTATTACTCAATAAAAGTTTCCACGATACTTATATATTTTTAATCAGTGAGCAAAATTGTAACCATGATCTAAGCATATGATTCTAAACCTCTATAGTTATAAAAAAAAGCTGTTCTATACATTTTGACCGCGTAGGTAATTGCATTTTTCAATGAAAGAGCACTTTTTTTTTAAACCGACGTAAAATTTCTACTGTAGGTCTAGCATGAATTCAGCATAATATACCTATGCTGAATTCATGCTTCCAGTTTGCGCAATGGTTATTTTATTATCTGCACTGAAAAAAATAATTTCTAACTACACCACATTAAAGCGATTTCATTAAGACTTACTGACTTTATAGAGTAAGAAGAAATGTTTGTAAAACAATAAAAGACAAAACAGTAACGTGTATTGATTGAACATACCATTTACAAATAATTTACTGAAAAAAACGTTAAAATTAAAACTTTAAAGTTTAATGTCATGACTAACATTTTGCCTGAAGCTGTTTGCGGTTCAGAAAAAATACTGTTATGGACGTTAGGCTCATATGGAACTGGTTAAAGCAGTTCATATCACTGTTTTTTCATTAATATTTACTACTTATTTCTTTCAGTGTGTATTTTTTATAACTACTGCAATATTACTTATTATTTTCGTGTGAATCGGTTTTATGAAAAACAATTTTATCAAGTAGGTACCTACTTATTTGAAACATAATACATTATAAAAATAATAGAAAAAGATTTACTTAACATTGATGTTTACTTTTGTATCTATACATAGCATAGCTTCTGGATAGTCCAATCCAGGATCAAGTAAGCCTCTGAATTGGCTAGCTGCGTGATCCTTATATATTTAAGCCTTTAAAACCAAAATTTTCTTGAAGTTTGTCTAAAATAGAAAATGGTCTCATTGTACACGCTAATACTGTGCGTACAATTAATTTATTATTCAATTATTTTGTGTGTGTACAATTAATTTTGACAGTAAGTTCAGAAATACATACCTAAGTAAATTAGTATTACCTACTCCACACTAATAATTAAACAAACATAAAAATCGTTATAAAAGCATAGATCTAATAAATTCGCGAAAACTGGCCAACAATTAGTTCCTTTAAACGTCTACAAAAATAAAAACGACAATTACAAAAAATCGACCATACCGTGCAACTGTCAAACTTGCAATTTTTTTTTTCACCGCCATTGTCAAGGGCCTACTTTCAAAAAGAAATGGCGCATTTACCTGACGACCGACAAAGAATGTCAGATGTGCAGAAACTATTTAAATTGTATCGTAGTTTTATTATTTTATGATTTACTGGACTTATCCTATTTCTCTTGCTCGATATTAGACTAAATACAATGGGATGCAAGTAGGTGGGGTGATGTTACGCCTGTTTCGAGTGTAAGATTGCGTAGTCTCCCAAGTAGAATCGTAGGGATTTTGATGCCGTTAAGAACGTAATAAAAATCACACCAAAACGTACGTCTTAGATTTGGCAGAGGTCTATAATACTGCTATGTCTATAATAATAATAGCCTCCCCGACCGATTTCGGTCACGGTGGCCAATCTCAACGAAGATTAGCCAGGTACGCAGGAGATATTATAGTGCACAAGTGTGCGCGCATACACTGGTGCACTCCCTCTTCCCTCACTCTCATAGTCCGATGGGACTGCAATCCGACACGACCGGAGAGAGATCAGGCGCAGGACCAACGGCATAGCGTGCTTTCCGAGGCAGGCACGGGGGTATAACACCACCAACTGCCAAACTCCGAGCTATTACTAAGAAATATCCTAATGGAAAAACTCAAAAACACTTTACCCGACCCGGGAATCAAGCCCAGGAACCCACGCTCAGCAGTCGCTCTTGCGATCACGAGACCAACGGTGCAGTTTATGTCTATAATAAACTATGTATTACATGATTCTATGTAGCAAGAGCTACTTCATCCGTGCAAAAAATTCAATAGCCCGTTTTACCGCTTAGTTCAAATTCTCTGAGAAATAATTCCTTTGCATGTCCATCTTGTACAGTCGCTGAAAACCAGCGCTGGGGCTCTGCCTCGCATAGGATCGTAGCATTATGCTGAGCATTGGCCGCTTTGCGTGGATGTGACGCACATTTGCCCCCAACTTGTTATTTTGTATTATTTCTTTGCGTCGTATTATTATTTATTTATTTATATATACTTTATTGTACACCAGAAAATACCTAACAAAAAAAAACAATTATTACTACAAAACATACAATGGGCGGCCTTATCGCTTTCTCTTCCAGGCAACCTTGGAATGGACAGTGATTGCGTGGATATTTAAAAATGGGGTTGTCAGTGGTGCAACATAATATAGATACTGTCAAACGTCAATTTTATTCCCGAATAAAAGTTCTATTCTATTCTTCTCTATGGCAATGGTGCCGATCAAGAAGCTTGTATCAAGAAGCTATTCTATTCTTGTAGATAAAACTGGAGGTAACACTCTAAATACCTAAGTGAAACCGACTGTGGCCTAACGCTCTCTTTCTAAATACACACTTAAGAACGAGACAATGATATATGTTTTCTTTGTCTTATGTATGTATTCAGAAAGAGAGCGATAGCCCACAGTCGGTTTCACTCAAATTTTCAGAGTGTGGCCTCCACTTTTATCTATATATACCGAGGTGCCGATGTCGACAATTCTGCCAATGTTAGACGTTTTAGAAAACGTGAGAAGAAAAAAAAAATGAAAAATAATTAAAGTTATTTGGCGATGGAAAAATCAGCCCTTAGTCAAAGTCGCATAATCATTAGTTAAAAACATCAATATTTTCGTCCACATCTCCCTTTGATGTGAAACGGTAAATTTTTTCTCAAATCCCTTCAAATCAACTGTAAACTTCATCATTGTAAGACACAAATCGGATTTTATGCATCGGCGGTTCCTCTATTTAGTATAGGGTTGAATGACCATGTACACTGGGGTTTATTTAAAAAAATAACAAAGGGAACAATGTCGGAGACGACTACTGTGTTTAATATCTTTATACTGTTGTAAAGTTTTTGTAGAAGAATGAAGGAATGTCGTAGTTTGATGTGGTTATGGTTGTAATTGAGTATTTTATGGAAATATTATGCTACTGATTCTATCACACCAGCTCTGATTCTGATCCAGCAGCTCACAGAAAAATCAAGCCAAGCTGAAGTGGCAATGAACCGATGACCGTTGAGGTAGACGTGCTCTTGAGTGGAGACCGCGAATCGGCAAACGTAACATAGATAACGCTAAGTGGAGCTACGATCTTCGCAGACTGGCTGGTACCATCTGGATGAGAGTTGCTGAGAACCTAGCTGAATGACTTGCAATTAGAGAGGCTAATGTTCAGCTGTGGACTGCTGTAGGCTGATGATGATGATGATGAAGCCACTGAAATGGTCACTGGTCATATTGTCTAAAGCTTTCGTAATTTCATACTAGGAGATTCTTTTGGCTTCAGCAAGAATAGACCAGAACGAGATAAGATATCCGCTGATATGATCCATCGTTTTGATGTAAGTAATGTATCTTGACACAGCTGATGCTCATCACTGATACTATCTCTGTCGGACATGAAACCAGGGGCCCACCAAGTCTGCTATTTTCATAAATTAGTCATTCCAACACGATCCCATTGTCATTTTGCTAAAAGTTCGTAATCTGCTAAATTCATAATGGTCGATCATTGATCGGACAATGGTCTGAGAAAAACTACTACTTTTCATGCTAGATTTCATTTAATATATATTTTTACATATTACGTATTTACAATCTGAAGTAGTAAGAAGTTCGTAAATAGCAATAAACATTACATTTATTCATTTGTCATTATTCACGAGATTACCATTTTATGCCATTTCTTTCAATGGAGTGTCAGTGGTTGACCTTTGGAAAGTCATAATGACGCCATTATATTAGTAGATTACCAAACTTGTCAAAATCAACAATTATGAAGTCGATGATAGACCATTCTGACACTATTGTACCTAATAGCAGACTTGAAGCCCAGGTGAGGCAGCGTGCTTTTCGGCTATGCCCCCACCAGTGAGTTCGAGCTCACTGTCTAGTTCGACCTGATGCATAATATTTAGATGGCTCACTTCCTTATTAGACATTATGTAACTGGTGCAACGTCGATGTACTAGAACACAAGTTTGTTTTCTTGACGAAATACCTACCGGCGTTATGTCATCATGTTTTCTATTTAAATTTATTAAAATGCCGAAAGGGGCAAACGAACCAAGACTTAGGTATATATGTTAGGTCATCAATCTGCCTAGCCTTTTACCAACTATCTTTGGGTCAGCTTCCAGTCTAGCCGTATGCAGCTGAATGCCAGTATTTAACATAGAGCGGCTGTCTCTGATCTGTTACTGAGGAACATGATACCCCTTGGTAACACTGAGTTGTCAGACTTTGGGCTTCTGACTACCTGTAATGACTGACAAAGGTCTACGAATAACATCTGGGACCAAAGGCTTAACGTGCTTTCCGAGGCACGAAGGGGTCTTGATATGTAATCGATGGTCACCCAACCGCGAACCTACCGTGGCAAACCATCGATCGATCCGTCCAGCTGTTATCATTAGCCCGGAACACCTCCAAGACTTCTGTTAGGTATATATAATCAATTCTGCCTCGATTCACTCACAACTCAACCTTCTCCCAGAACGAAATACATAACCTAAAAAAAAAACCCCGGTACATAAGGCTAGCAACGATTTCAATACATAATATAATAGTTTTGGTTCGCGTGTCGCCCGGCCGGCGGGTAGGCACATAATTGTATGTAATCTCAATGTATCGGGGATAATGTGATCTGCGTCTGCGCTGCTATAATGACAGGCCGACGTAGCACGCATGCGCGGAACACACGACGTCATTTTGGAACTGTGTTTCTTTGAATGAGAAACGATATCTTAGTATGAAAGGTGGAGAAAGAGAAAAAGGCGTTTGCCCTACAGTTTAATATGAAAAGCCTTACACAGGCTGTACCGAGTAGTTGCTGAAATCTGCAGCCATCTGCTGGGTTCACACCCAGCACCCAGTTCTCCCCAGCGAAAGCACTAGGAAGTGGTGAAGGGCGGGCGTTTTGGGGGGACTGTCTTTTGTAATTGACGTTCGAAAAGTGCTGATTCTCAGCCTAGTTTGAATAAATGACTTTTGATTTTGATTTTGCACCACAGCACCCAGCAGCTGCACAGACAGGACCGGTCAATTTGGCAATCCTTGGGGGGAAGTCTTATAATAATGTCTGTCCGCAGGATAATGATGATCAAAGTCAAAGTCAAAAATCTTTATTGTGAGACAGTGGTTAAAGAGTTGTTATTGATTTATTTTGGTGTGCGTTAGCACTGCTCCACCATGTAAGGCATAGGTACAATAGATGATCAGAGGTGCAATTCTCGTATTCTTAAGAACGTTCACAGTCTGTTCTCAATCTTGTGATTGAGAAAAAATATCTCTAATTTCTCTACATTTCTGATAAGTTTTTGACAATGATTGTCGCTGAGACGGGATTGAGACTAGATTTTGAACGTTTTTAATTAGCTTTCTGAACTCTTACAGGTGGACTCAATGAAAAATTAGAATATCTAGAACCTCTCTCTGCAACTTAAAATATACCTATGATTTAGTTTCAGAAAAAAACATTGTTAAGAGAACATTGAATATGAGTTCAACAGTAAGTCAATAAACATTATAAAAATAAGGAAAGCGTTTTTTTAAACATTTTAACACCCAAGTAACATAGCTAGTCAGACTTATTAGATTTAAGTTGCTATTTCGTAAAATGAAAACTTCGTTAACTGAATGATGTTTTAGTATTGACTAACATAGTTTTAAGACCTTTGTCACTAACAACTATGAACTTCTAATTCATCTGCAATAAATAATATTATTTTGTTAACTATAAAATGTTGGAGTGAAGAAAATCCTTTAAAAGAAAAACCAAGCTCCAAAGAACACAACATCTTTTTTATTGAACAAGAAAATAACCTAAAAATAAAATAAAGCCAGCAGATCCTTGCCCCGTGTGTAACGACGCTCGTCAAAGACGTAAAAACAATCGCGTTTCCTCCCGCAGACGTGATTGAAGTTGTCTATTTGTGTACCGTCAGCAGAACACGCCGGAAAACCGTCAAGAAAGATTATTTTTTTTTAAAGAGCAACACTACTGTTTGAAAGAATTGTACGTGTATATACATTTACATAGTTATGTGTAATTATTATTTAAGTATTTATTTTTTACGTCAGAAACAGTGATCCATATTTATGTCAGTAAGTATACTTAAAAATTATGTTAGTAACCAAAAAATGTCACAATAATATTATTTTAGCTGATTTGAAAAGTTTAAGTATTCTACCTACATAAAATCAAATTGTAAATTTATATAAATTTATAGGTTATATTGTGCTGTAATAGTGGTGTCAATCGTTTAACTAATCTGCATTCGCGACTTATTTGCCAAAAATATAAACAAATATGAGGTTATGGAAAAATAACTTTAATTCCTAAAAAATAAAGTGCAGTTTACGCTACAACTTCAAACATTTTTGTAACTTTTTTCAATAGTGCTAGTTACTCTGAAATCAACTTAATTACCATTTTAATAAAGTTGATATTTAACTTGAAATAACATCAATTTCAAACATAAATTTGAATAGACCGTAGAAGCATGTCATTAGACCATATAGACTAAGTACTTGAAAATATGGTTTTGAAGCAAACACACCTTAATCACTCCAGTTTCAGTGCCAACCGTAAGTGAATCTTAGCACGCTAAACAACAACATAACATCACGCCTGCAATACCCGAAGCGTTAGACAGAGGCGTACCTATATTCCACCTACTTTGGGCCAGTTACATACCCGTGTTTACCAGACTCCAGGCTGCTACTAAAACATTTCAGACAGAAAAATCCAATATCACTTTGCCCGATCCGAGAATCGAAACCAGGACCAGCAGCAGTGCTTGCGGTCACTAGACCAAAGAAAAAATAAAAAAAAAACATGAAAAATAGCCAAAAAAATATGTTACTATTTCAGGAACTTCATGACGTTCCAAAATTAAAATTAAATCTTTAAACATGAACATTCAATTTTCAAAACTTGTTTGTTCTTGCTATCGGTACATAAAGGTCCATGGCGCCGTTGCTTTCAACGGAGGCGTATTTCCATCTCCCTCACACATCCACCATCTCTTTCTAACGCAATGACACTGACTCTCACTTTTTAGTTCTTGAATTGGAAATTGAAGCTTTTTTGTAAAAGTTTTTGGAAGTTAGGAAATCGAGAAGTGTTAGTTTTCTTTATTGGTAGGTACCCGTTTGTCTAGTGGTCACAAGCGTGACTGCTGACTGCAGGGTTCGGGGTTTGATTCCAGGTGTTGTGGCAAGTGTTGTGGTTATTAAAAATGTTAAGTATCTACTTAGTAAAATCTAGAATTTATCAATTTACTGACAGACAACGTGAATCCTAAACGGCCCGTTCTAGAAGTATGAAATTTTTCACGAGAATTCCTTATAGATAGGTATATCTTACAAATGTGAGCGTTAAGGAGTTTTGAAAATTCATCCCTTTATGGGTTTCATACAAATTTTCATTCCCTATTTAACCTTATGGGGTTAAATAGGGGCTGAAAGTTCGACATTTTTGCCGCTGGGTTTATATCCCATCAAGCACATACAAACAAGCTATATATAACCAGTATAAGCTGAGTTCTGATTGTACGAAAAACTTAAACAATGCGAGGTCAGCTAAAACTGGAAATGTACCTATAGCTTGATGTGTAGCCGTGTGTACTATTATATTTTAATAGAAATTAGATGCTTATAAGTAGACTGTAGCGACCTTCTTTAACATAATGACATATTTATCAAATTACCAAATTAATTATAGAAAGAAAGAAATATATTTTATTTGAGACAGACACAGGAAATACAAATAGTAAAAAAAGAGCATTTAAAACTACTAAAGCTACATTCAAAACAACCAAAAAAAAAATTAATTAGAATTGAATTTATGTTTCTTCAAAGCACTCGAAGTTAACATGGTTAATTCCCAATAAGAACAGTTGGTCATTCACCCAAGCTGCATCTACCTCCATTCATGGAGACTCTTCATCATTAAACGCACCATACAAAGTAGGCGAACAAAACTCCTACTATAAAAGTCGGTAGAAAATCAAATTAGACTCGAATTAAAGGAAAAAATACAATATAATTGTACACAAATATCGCTCCAGTTCCGAGTACCGCTTTATGACTCAGAGCGGCGGGGTTCGATTCCCGGAAGAGGCAGTTAATCGGTCTACACCTTAAGGCAGATAGCGGTAAAAAAAAAATATAAAGTTTATTTTAGAGTTAGATCTCTTTGTGGTTTGGTATCGCACGGATTGGTGAAAGACAAGAAATTGTAGATCTCCTCAAATGGCCTACAGCTTGTTCCTCTTGCCTTGCGAGTGTTCAGTCAGTCATAAGCATAATCAGCCTTTATTATAAACCCACTGCTGGGAAACAGGCCTCCTTTCGGTGACAGGGAGTGGACTGTAGTCCACCACGCGGACCCCGTGCAGATTGGTAAATGTCACATGTCTTCGAATTTTTGGTTCTCTAATAGGCTAGTTTCCACCATCAATATATCGAAAATCTATTTAGTCCGTCAGCTAGAGTATTGGAAAATAATAGACACGTATTTTTTGTTTTTGTACATCAATGAATATTGACAAAGATAAAACGCATCAAAACTCGGGAGTGGGGGTTCGTGACGTCAGAACGCACTAAAAATGATACCAAGGCGTGACGTATTGAGAATTTTAAAAGCGTCGTATCTTCGTCAATTTTGGTTTACGTAACAAAAGAAAAAATACGGGTCAAATATTTATTGATAAACTAACTGAAAGACTAATAAGATTTTTCAGTTGACAAGCCTAATAGCTATATAGAAGAACGAACATCAAACTTCATCATTTATTTCATTTACTCAAATTCCGATTGACTATAATGCAGTAGGTAAGCGGCGCTAACAAATTACATTAGTGTCCATTTGATGTGCGCCCGCGCCGACTGTGATGACTGGCGGTTTATGCGCAGGCGCCGGACACTGGCGGACAGAAATAAATGGTTACTAAATAATAAATTTCTCATCATCATCTGCCTAGCCTTTTCCCAACTATGTTGGGGTCGGCTTCCAGTCTAACCGGATGCAGCTGAATACTAGTATTTTACATGGAGCGACTGCCTATCTGACCTCCACAACCCAGTTACTGGGTAATACGATACCCCTTGGTAAGACTGGTTGTCAGACTTTCGGGCTCCTGACTACCCGTAACGACTGTCAAAGATCAAACAATGACAGCCGGGACCAACGGCTTAACGTGCTTTCCGAGGCACGGAGGGGTCTCGGTATGTAAAGATGGTCACCCATCCACAGACCAACCGCGGCAAGCGTAGCTTAACCTGATCGATCGACCTGTGCGGCTGTTATATAAGTATCTACCTATTATTAAGAAAATAATTATCAAATAGTCTTGCTTGCAAACTTGCTTGCTTACAAATTACTAACATGAAAGTAATTTCTTTGGAAAGATTCCTCTGAAAAGATTGTGTCAAGCTTTTACAGCTTCATCTGAAGGAAATAAACTCTTTAATTTGAAAAAAAAAAACAAACACGTCAGAAAAAAGACGAAAGGGTTTTAAGTAAGCCATTATATTCTGAAATCCCTCACTCTTTTTTAGTCTGCCACTATCAATATTTGGCTAATATTTTACATCTTGTTCAATTCAGGAGTTACAGGTTTTTAAGTCCAATGGTTCTGGACATAACTAATTAACGGGAAGCAACCCAAAAAATACTTTGTCATCCTTCACTTCGGTCAATAATCGTGCTCGCAAGTGTAACGCTGACGAAGCAACTAATATCACTTCAAACTGATATTCATTCAACTGTTCCTTGCCAACCCAAAACCTCCTTTACCACTTTGGGAATAAAGCTCAAAATAATTCCTAAGTAAAGTATTCCACTTCTTCTTTAATTAGTGATTGAGTCCACATCTTCATCCCAGCTACCTGATAGATGTATTCTTTTTTTAAGGATTTTCATAATGGATATTAGTGAATGTTATGTGATGAACTGTTGACAGCATTGCGGCTCGTACGAGGACTTGAGATGGGTGATTTTATTTGGCCGAAGGTGTAAAGAACTGGCTGAATGGAACCTCAATGGTTCTTGATGTAAAGTTATGTACATTACTATTTATGAAAACTGTTAAAAAATTAACCCGTAAAACTTTAAGAGGTGCTTTTGACCATCGAACTGAACACCTTTCACTATGGGACCAACTCTGAAATCACGAAAAAAAATATGCTGTTTAATACAAAATACAATACATACTTGACCAAATATGAAACAGCTGATCAACGGCTTAACGTGCTTTTCGGGGCACGGAGGAGTCTTGTCATTTAAAGATGGTCAGTATGATCACCCATCCACGAACCGACCGCGGCTAGCGTAGCTTAACCTGATCGATAGGACCGTGCGGCTGTATAGTTAGCCACAAGCCCCTATTACTAAACATAATAATATATATAAAAGAGGAATTTTCTGAAATTTCTCAGTAACAGGGTCTTTTTTTTGTGCATCTTCAAATGACCCCTCCCGCTCTGGGTGGAGCAGGAGGGAGTGTCAGACTCTTACTGACTAAAACCCACCCGTATTCCTTCCTTAGCCCTTTATGTTCCGGGGTAGCGGTAACCCTTTCGGACAATCCCGCTGCCCCGTAGCAGGGTCTGAATTCGTGATCGGTTGATGGCAATAGGTTCTCCCCTATTATATGGACCTTGAAAATAACTGGCGAAATGTGGATGTACAGACACCAGCACATCAAGCTACCCGAAACTGTAAAATTTTCCCAATCAGCTTTGAATCTTATGCTTTAGCGATAAAGTAGAAAATCTATTAAAGAAATTGACAGATTTGTAGTAGCTTGATGTGCTGGCGCTGTACTATAGGTACAACTCTGCGATCCTTCGGGATTTACGGGCGTGGTGTTATCTCATTTTGTTATGATATGTGTAATAACGTCAAATTACAACTCCAAAATGATCGCCATCACTCTACCATACTCTAAGGCTATGGACACGAAGTCAGCGGGTGCGGAGCAGCGGCGGCGGCGGCGCGGGGAGCGGCGCGTTTCAATGCTTAGATTTATAAGGAACTGGCCTCGAAGGCAGCGGCGTACGAGCGAAGCGCACCAGTCTAGCGGTGCCCGCGCATCTGCATTGATTTAGTGTTGTGCATTTTATTTTTTGCGACGTTTCAAAATGTTGTAGGTATCAATAAGATGTTGTCGTTGCTGTTTAGACATTTCGATTGCGAAAAAAGACGCTAATTTCTATAACTCAACACTGCTACGCCGCTTTAGCACAGCGTGATCTGCCCACTGGCTTCGAGACTGGGTCTGCGTTGCCGCACCGCTCACCGCGCCGCTTCCGCCACCGCCTCGCAATCACTGACTGCGAGACCGAGGCCTAAATACACACATACTTACTTACATACAAAAAAAAAAGCATTTTCTTCACACAACGTTTAGAAACAATAAGGTAATCAATCACACAAAGATGGAGGCTACTAAAAGTATGAAGCATGATTTATTATATGCTTACAAAGCCCAAGGGTGCATGATAAGCAACGTCTGTGCTTCTTACGTTTATCTTTACAAATGACCCGTATGATCGGCCAAGGGCGAGCGATTTCGGTGATTTATTCAATTAAGTACCTACTAGTATAACAATCTGATGAATCATCATCATTTCAGAAATAAGTCCACTGCAGGACACAGGCCTCCCCAAGCATCGCCACTTCGTCCAGCGGAGCAATTGCGTAACACACTGCAATGGATTTCATTTTTACAGTTCAACAACATTTATTGCGTTATTTACGTTGCTGAGCAGATAAATTTTTCGAACACATGAAGCAATGGATTAGCAATAACCTTCAAAATGATTCAGATTAAGATTGACAGTGTTTTACGCAATTAGGGTGCGGATTCCAGCGGCGTTCACGAGATCTTCGGCCCACTTTGTGGGAGGCCTTCCAACGCTATGTCCTTCGGTACGCAGTCACCACTTCAGGACCTTTCGGCCTCATCAGCCATCTGTTCGCGAGTAATGTGCGCCCTGCCCACTGCCACTGAAGTTCGGCAATTCTCCGGGCTATAACGGATACCTTGGTTCGTATTAAAAGCTGAGACTATGTCAGACTTTACATAGTCTTACCAAGGGGTATTGTGTTAGCCAGTAACTGGATTGTGGAGGTTAGATAAGCAAGCCCTCCATGTTAAATACTGGTATTCAGCTGCATCCGGCTAGACTGGAAGCTGACCCCAAGGTAGTTGGGAAAAGGCTAGGCAAATGATGATGGTTATCGTTCAAAGCCTTTTTCAGCAGTGATCATGTTTAAAAGCTTAATATTCAGGATAACTATCAATAAGTAGCTAAGTTGCAACCGAGTAGGCCGTGCGCAGAAACAGCGTTGTAGCCCCGTTGTAGCCGCGTTGTAGCCGCGTTGGAGCCGCGTTGTAGCCGCGTTGCATCCGCGTTGTAGCCGCGTTGTAGCCGCGTTATAGCCGCGTTATAAAGCCGTGTAGGCCGTGAAACTATTTTAAGACTAGGAACTACATCATTTTCATTCATAGGTACAGAGAATCTCATTTTTCAAAATGAACATCAAGTACGTACAAATACATGCATAAGTAAGTATTTACTTACAAACATAATACATTACCCATGCAGCATAGAGATGATTTATTTAATATTAACTCGCTTTCACGCGCAATAAAACAAAGAAATGAGCTCGGAACGGAAGAGGCAAAGATTAATTACTTTTTAATTCGCCATTTTGGTTGCATCATTCTTTGCGCGGGAACGCGTAGTGAGCGCGTCTTTTTTTTTTTTTTATGTGAACTTTGATGACTAAAGGTCGTGGTCAGGCAGCCAATGCCATAGACTAAATATTTGTTTTTTTTTATGTGGATATCTTGAAGGGTCAGTTTCATAGAGCGCTTTGACTTTGCAGTATCTAAAGTACCTATGTAAGTATCGTCATACGAATATGAACATATTTCTTACACATTGGCAATACACGGACAATGGCCCCGATTCTGTTGTTCACAAACTAAACTAAAATTAAATTCAGTGCATCTTTTCTTTCTACTTATTTCATTAAGAAAAGGACAGAAGATAAATATTAGTTTAGTCCCGTCCAATTAGTCAGCGCTTGACGTAAATTGACGTATTTTTAGTAGCCAATTTTTTAATCACGTACTTGTCTATGGATTATCTAATTCAGGAATGAATGAACTTTAATTTTATAAATTAACTATTTGTTTTCTATTAATTTTATTTTAATTTATTCGAAAACATCCATCGGTTTCTTATTAAACTTCAACTATGTATATCCGACGACCCTGGTTACTTATCTCCTTTAGTGACTGTGTACACTCTGTACATAAATAAATCAAGTAAATACTCAGACAAAACCACAAATTATTCACATCTAACACGTGTAAACTTTATATAAATATCACTCGTCTTATGTAGCATTCTTCTACCTAAACGATTAAATTAATAAAATACTCAATCAAATACTTTGCATAGTTATTTGAACATTATTTACATAATCATCTAGTTAGAAATCCGTACCTACATTCTAATCATAGGTACTGACTTGATATAATAAATGCTAGGTAAACATAACAGAGCAGTACCACATGATGCTGGCAGAATAGTCGACATCGGCTCGTTTGCCAAAGAAGAAAAAAAAAATAACAGAGTAGTGATGGCCCACGATTTGTAAGGTCGTAGGTTCGAACCCAGATAGGCGCTATACTTTGTGTAAATTATTTCATCACCACTGCTCTTAAAACGGTGAAAGAAAACATCGTGAGGAAACCGGCATGTCCTAGAACCAAAAATTCGACGACATGTGACATCTACCTCTATCAACCCGCTCTGGGCCCGCGTGGTGGATTACGGCCCACTCCCTCTCACAGAGAGGAGGCCTGTGTCCCAGCAGTGGGACATTAGTGGCTGAGCGAGATTGAATTTGTCTAAGGGGCAGGCTAAAGTGTAACTACAGTTGCCTCAATCAATCTGCCTAGCCTTTTCCCAACTGTGTTGGGGTCGGCTTCCAGTCTAACCGGATGCAGCTGAATACTAGTATTTTATATGCAGCGACTGCCGATCTGACCTCCACAACCCAGTAACTATGTAATACGATACCCCTTGGTAAGATTGTCAGACTTTCAGGATTCTGACGACCCGTAACAACTGTCAAAGATCCACGACAGGTGGGACCAACGGCTTAACGTGCTTTCCGAGGCACGGAAGGGTCTTGGTCTGATCGATCGAGCCGTGGGCTGTTGCTACTGAGCCACGAGCCCCTCATAGTTATACCTAAGTACAGTTCTTTATGTTTAATTCCCAAAAAACCAGACTTAGGGCTCTCAAAAATGCGCACAAAAAAGTCATAATGCCGTAACCCAATACCCAACACTGTCGTGAGTCCTAAAATACAAAATTAAATACGATCACACTCATTAAAATTTTACAATAAAAGTGATGTTCTTATCGACACATTGTTATCATTATCATACAAACATCGATGCAACAAGACTCGATCAAATAAAACTAATTTATTTTTTTATCTGTGCTCCATTGTCCATTGTTTGGCGCGAACGCCATCTTTCTTGACACCAATTATGGCGGCAATTAGTAGAAGGAAGTGTTCGATTTTGCTCTTCATTCGAATGACGGTAAAAGTGTTTTTTGTCTACGGTAATCCAATGATTTGTCTGTTCTAATTACTTCGAAAAAATGGGCAAGGAATGTTGTTGTTGAAATGAAATGAAAGGAAAATTCTGTGCGTTTTTCTTGGGATTTTGTCCGTTAGGTTTTACAGTTTTGTCCGAGGGAAATTAATTAGATGGCGTCAATTGAAGTCGATTAGCACTGCTACTTATTTTACACATCATCTAAATTAACACAACATTATTCGAAACATTGTAAGTATTTCAGTTTCAGCTTAGTTATATCATACCTAACAGATAAGAGTTAATATATTCTTTCAATTTAATTCTGTTCCTAATTTAATTTATTAGTAGGTATGCTCAATAGGTAGGTACTTATGATTTAAAAAACTGAAATTTTAATAAATTTTGTCGCTGACTGGACCTACATAACATCCTTTTAGTTTCAAGTGAAGAATTTATTTAGATCCATCATTTCCAACACGTCATTGCAAACAGAACTGCAAATCGTGACAAAAACTATCTCCAAAGACCAAACTATCAAAAATTAGTTCGGCCACTTAATTAAATTATTGGAACTATACTTTTACCGCACCAACGCCTGTGCCGCGGGGCGTCTCGAAAAAAAGAAAATAAAAAAGTATAGAGACCAAAGCGGAAAGGTTTGGCGCCACTGACACTTTGGCTCTTCGCTCTGACACGCCTCCGGCGCCGACTGAGAGGCTTAGATCTATAGAGGTTTTATAGCATGTTGGGATAGATCAAACATTTAGTAGGTAATTCCGTAGGAGTGTGACCTACTTAGCTATATTTAATTTGATATCGTAACAATCTTCTATAAGTGTAGGTCGCGCGTGTGCTGGTCGAGAGCAGTAACATCCCCGACTTAAGGTTTACTTACTTTGTATAATTTATTTCATCACCATTGCTCTCCAAAACGGTGACGGAAAATATTATGAGGAAACGCGCGTGGTAGATTACATCCCTCTCAAAGAGAGAAGGCAGGTGTCCTGCCGGATACTTACCTAATTGCCTAACAGACAATTAATTATTGCAATGCCTTTCTTTTTGACAATTCGACAACATTCAATACGTTATTTACTTTGTCAAGCTCACGAATTTTTTAAACATAATAAATGAAGCAATGGATTAGGGCTTTCCTTGAAAATCCGTCGGATTGTGAAAGAGTATTACGCAATTGAGGTGCTGGCTAATTAACTAAATGGCAAATTCCTTAGCGCCATTAAATGGTGGGTATAATTATTGAGATAAATGCTCTGAGTTTGAGTCTCATAAGAGGTATTGGCCCCGATTCTGTTGTTCACAAACTAAACTAAATTTAAGTTCAGTGCATCTTTTTCTTTCTAATTAATTAAGAAAAGGACAGAAGATAAATAATAATTTAGTCCTGTCAAATTAGATAATCCATAGACAAGTTTAGACGGGATCAAAAAATTGGCTACTAAAAATACGTCAATTTACGTCAGGCGCTGACTAATTTGACAGGATTAAACTTATATTTATCTTCTAACCTATATTAACTTAACCTATATTTATTTCTTTCAGAAGAAAAAAGTATACAAATCAAATCATTAAACCAAGTTGGATTACGCTATGTATACATAAAAACAAATAAAATGGCTCTACAAGTTCCAGATCTCTTCAAAATAAAAAATAAACAATATTGTTAAACTTTTCAGTAATCCAGACTTCAAAAACGCTAAGCCGACCCACAATAACCTCTGGAATACGTAAAACAGCCAAATGCCTGTAATTATAAGCTGTTTTTATACCTAAAATAAAGATAAAAACTCCTTAAAAGCACACGCGCCGCCTGCCGCCGGGTCGACCTAATAGGATGAGGTGGCGCCACTGTTGCCAGTTAAAAAATATTGTTAATTTTGTTTATTGGTCATACTTTAATTTGCGAGCGTGAAATAAAACCTTATTACCGAGAGGGCTACTGGTTTCTTTATGAGCTGTTGGGATAATGAGACTGCTGAATTTGCTGTAGTGTTACCTACATTTTATTTAAATAAGTCTGAGAAGATTCCCATGAGATATGTTTCAATCAAACAACTCAGCTCATCGCAGTCCACTATTGCATCCTAATTCACAACCATACGACAAGCTATCGTATCGAAAATGGCACATTTTAATAACCTGATTTACCTTGCCCCCGACAGCAAACAGCTGTCGGAAGAATAGTGGTCGTCTATTTGATTTAAACTGACAAAATTTTCGGGTTTTGGACTTGTGAACAGCGTTTAAAGGACTCCTACGATAACATTGATTGATGTTCGATACGGTACGGAAGCGTATCGAGTGGTTGTGAATAGCTATGTTGGACATAGGCCTCTCCCATGCTGCCCCGCAAAACCCTATCCTCCGCCTTCCTCATCCAGTCTGTCCCAGCCACCTGTAAGTCGTTGGTCCATCTAGCTGGGGGCAGGCGCGGTCCGAGGGGAGAAGACGGGGTCGTAACCATTAAAAAAAAACATTCAAGGTGTCGAGAACCTGAATGATTTCCTAACTAACTTAAAACTGAACATGAGCCACGGGAATCGCACGCAGGACCCCAGCAGTAACGCTTGCAACCAGTATAGACCAACGAGGAGATGTACCTCACTAAAATTATTCCTCAGAACTCATGGTGACCACTCCCAAAATCTTGGGCTGCGACCGCGCCTTACTGGGGGGCGTCCTAATTAAACGACGCTTACCGATACGCGGTCTCCACTCCAGTGCCCCTATTTACAACCTTAGGACAAGCTATCGTATCGAAAATGACACATTTCGATAACCTGATTTGGTTTGCCCCCCGACAGCAAATAGCTTTTGGAAGAATATCGGGCGTCTATTTGATTTAAACTGACAAAATTTTAGAGTTTTGGACTCGTGAACAGCGTTTAGAGGACTCCTACGATAACATTGATTGATGTTCGATACGGTACGGAAGCGTATCGAGTGTTTGTTGTGAATAGCTATGCAGGACTCGTCTGCTCCACCGGCTAGCGGTCCTTCGACAAACATGGCCAGCCCACTGCAGTAGATAGTAAGTTTGGACTGAATTTAAAATGGCGTTCTGTCTCGTCGATCTAGTGGTCGCGAACGCTACTGCTATCCTGCGTCCTAGCTTCGATTCCCAGGTGTGATGGTGTGATTATATGCATATCAAGCTACCCAATCAACTTTGAACTTTATACTTTAGCGATAAAGTAGAAAATCTATTAAAAATTAGATTGTGAATGATGTGCAGGCTGGCGTCTGTACAAAATTGCTAATTGCTTTTTTGCGCTATCCTAGCATGCATGAAGCAAGAAAGGAATCGTCTCAAACTTTCTATGACGTCGAGTGCCGCATGAAAACAGAGGGGGGAGAATTCCCTTAATTTTAAGAACGTTCGCATTCTAATCTAATTAAGTCAAAAATACTTATAATCAATTTCCGCAAACTTTGGCAAGATTCTGTCATTGATTTTCGCTGTGAGATGGTTACTTGAATTTGAACGTTTTTTAAGTAAGTAGGTACGAGAATTGGCCTTCTGAGCACGGGGTTCTGGGTTCGACCACCAGGTTGGACAAATACCTATAATTAGCTGTGTTATTATATTATGTTCCCTATACCTACGTCTGCCTAACCTAAGTCGAAGACTAGGCGCTCGAGATATCATATTTTTCAAAGCAATCGAATAAAAATTCCCAGTTTCCTTAGACATAAAAGTATTTTTTTCCCAACTTTCTTTAATTTCTCTTGACCTACGTCTATTTGATAGCACTTTGTGTTACCGACGTCACAGGTAAAGGTCTGAATGGTTTTTTTTCTAAAAGCCCTTCCCGCCGCAAAGGCGCACGCGATCGCTCGGGCGCCATGTTCTTTTATTTTTTTTAAACCACAGTTGCGTTCGGATACAGCCCCAGGCGAAAAACAGTCACTCAAAAGTCACGCGTACACAAATAAAAAAGGTTTTTTGAATGATACAGTTTTTTCGGTAAATTAGAGATTTGGAAGAGAATAGTTTTTTAAGAAATTGCGTGCCCGACTTTTTGGTAATGATACGTCTGCGCGTTGATTTTTGACTTTGCTCCAAATACGCGGTTTTAGTTTTTTTTTTGGTATTCGGTTTAGGGTTTGCTTACGTGGATTCGAATTCGATTATTTTTGTAGTGCTTATAAGCTATTATTATGTGCTTGTCTTTGTGGTAAAGATATGTAGGTACCTACAAGAAAAAAAAAATTAGGTAGTTACATAGGTGCTTCGTGAATAGGTATAAATATAAATATCTTTTAATTTTAGTGCCTGTTTTGTTTTGACCACATTTAGTTGAAACAGTATCTTAAGGAAGTGTTTTAAAATAAGTAGATGATGAGATTTTCTCACAACTACTTATGTAAGTACGCTATGTACCTAAATTCAGAAAAAAATATGACTGGGCAAGATGAAGAACTATGACCAAATAATTCAATTTTAGGGCATTTATGCCGTAAGTGGACATTAGGGATTCTTTTTACTTAATTAATTCCAAAATAATTGTTTTTGTAGGTACCTACTGAGGTACCTACATGCTGATCTATTTTTATTTTGTTTAGGTATATCAACCAAAGTAACTGTCACTAATCAGCGGGGTAATTGCGTAATACACTATTAGTAGCAATGGGTTTCATTTTGACAGATCAACAACGTTCATTGAATTTTTTACATTGTTGAGCAGACACATTTTTCGAACATATGAAGCAATGGATTAGCAATATGCTTCAAAATGATTCAAATTAAGATCGATAGTGTGTTTCGCAATTAGGGTGCAGACATAATAAATTTTTACCCCCTTGTTTTTTTTTAACCCCTTAGTTATAATTATTTACATAATATATTTTATAGTTTTGGTTTTAACAGATAGACCCATCTCGAAAACTCAATCGAAGGTTACTTTGCTTGTCACTTGATCAAACGCCTAACGTATTTGAATAGCTTCAAGTCTAACTTGAGTGGTACTTTTATTCGTTCATAGATAATCAGGCGCTCTTTAAGTATTAGAAAATCGAAGATTTTAATCAAACTATTATTTTATTAACTTTTAAAAATATAGCGTGTAGGTAATAATAATAATTTTATAAAATAATAACAATAATAATTTATTTGCATCGAGTTTTACATTTTACATTAAACACATGGTAGTACATAACAGTTAAAGTAAATTATACAATAGTGTGGCGACACCAGCACCCTTGCTAAGTTGCCAAGACAATTTGTGATAAAGATGCTGGGCCCGACCCTTTAATGGATGCGAAACAGGGAAATCTTCTTGTGAAAGAGTATTTACAGCGGAAAGGTTGACATACTTTGTCTTTGCGTCTTGTGGTGATTATTTCATAAGAGGTTCTTTGATGCTGATATAGTAGTAAGTGCAATACAAATAATTGTCTGACTGTGAGGACTTTACAGTTCTTATATCGTCGACCGTAGGTTCAATTGAGGTAAGGGACAAAATACCGAAAATGAGTTGAGTATACAGTTTTGTTCAGAATTTTTCGCTCTTTCGAATGGTGTATATGAAAAAATTCTATCTTAAAAAAAATGTCCCTTACCCTACTGATATTTTGGATCTAAATTTCAAATTAGCCCCATAATAACAATGTATCTGAAAAATTATGCAATATAGCAACTTAAAATGGTGTAATTACCGCCACCAATCCACTTCAAATAAGGTAAGGGTCTTCCCAATCGACGAATTACCATTACATGGTTTATTTTTGTAGAAACCATAATAAGACTGGCCTTACACTAATGTCTTTGTTATCTAAAAAAATAAATATCATCCATACTTTAAATGGATTGCACGAGTTTTGACATAGTTGTCCCTTACCTCAATTTGCATTGTCATACTTTAAGCAGTGTCAACGTTACACCAATTTGCTCGTGAGAAGTAATTAATATTTATCCCTGTTACCTTTATTTGCACACACTTCATAACACAAGATAGCACGTGCTGCACTATTACCATCCTTTTCTATCTCACAACGTCTTTCTGTGTCCGAAAGAGAGGATGATACCAATGCGAAAGCAGCGCGCGGGCATCAAAAAAGTCTCTATCAGTGCGAGTTCACCTATCGTGTGGTCGGGATTGTACATGGTTTTTGACAAAAAGAATGTGGTACAAATGGAAAAACAAAACCATCAGTTGCTTTGACGCAGACAGAAATTATTACAATCACTTTAGCGCAATATGGTAGCTTCAAATAATTTTTTGATGAAATCTATTAGACATAGCATTCACGCTCAATTTTTTTAAATCTCTGTATTTTGCCAACGATATTGGCAGCCTGGTGTTATACAAAGATCTTCTACGTTCTATGTTATGAATTTAGTTTCCGCACTTAATCCTTCAAATGGACCATTGTGCGTGGGCCATGGCAGCCGTCGGTGTTTATTCCAACCAGCCCACCTCCCTGCAGAAGCTGATTAAGTCTCCTGGTCTTTTGAGCACATCTGTGTACGATCTGGGTGTCCCGAGGGTGTCTGACCGAATTTGGGTGACGCCTGTGCACTCAAAGAGCACATGCGCAACAGTTTCATCAGCCTCCTTCCAAGCTCTGCACAGGGGACTGTCTGTTATGCCTGTTGTGTAGAAGTGTTTATTTAGTTAGCAGTGTCCCGTGATGGTCCCCGTCACCAGGCGCAGGCCTTTTCTGTCCAGTCGTAATAAATGCCTGCTTAGCCTGCCATCTAATTATGGCATAGCTTCTTTAGACTACCTGCAGCCTGGTGACGACGTCCACCAGTTTTCTCCAGTTTTCTGCTTGTCTGTGAGTGCGCTCCTGTAGCCACCTGCGTAGTTGATTGAAGGGGATGGGCACGACAGGTTCCGGTCCACAAAGTGACGTACTAGATGCCCTTCTGGCCAGCTCATCAGCCGCGTCGTTACCTAACGAACCACTGTGTCCTTTTTTCCATTGTAGTGAAAAAGATGCCCCGGTATTTGGTTTCAGTTGATAGGCTTCGGGTTGCAGCAAAGCATCGTGGTATTTGTAGTGTCGTCATTTTCCTCTTTTTTGTGAAGAGAACCAATTCGGATTTTGTGGGGTTCACTGATAGTTGGTGTTTACCATACCAATTCTCTATTATTTCAGGGCCAGATTGCACAGAGTGTTTTCGTGGATGCCATGTATTATTATGTTTATGTGCGTAGCCTACGGTGAAGTAACCTACAAAGGTCTTAGTTCATCATCATCTGCCTAGCCTTTTCCCAACTATGTTGGGGTAAGCTTCCAGTCTAACCGGATGCAGCTGAATACCAGTATTACAAAGGTCTTAGTTCTATGCAATTATTGTCTACTGTTATATCAGGCGAGTTTACTAGTGGTGACGGCACACTAAGAGATGTTTTGCTCTTAACCTTACCCTTTGCCGTCCCTTTTTCTTTTCCCTTCCCACTTTCCGTTTTACGTTCTGAATTACTTCCTATCTGTTTACCTGCCACTTCTCCATTTATTTTGATGACTTAAGCAACAGCTTCCTCCTTAGAGTGTTTAGTCCAAATGGTTTTATGATCTTTTTTCTTTATCGTTGCTATTCTAATTTTTGTAACTTGCAAGTCCTTCGTCTTTTGTGGAAACAGTTTTTGTGTAACGGGGTCTCAGTCAATGAAATCCATGTGCTCCATAACGGTTAGGATGTAGGGACGAGGATCCTTTCTAGCACATTCCATGTGGCCATAGTCCTACATGGAATGTGCTAGAAAGAATTCTCGTTCCTAGGTCCTCGTCCTCGTCCCTTCGTATAACACCAGGCTGCCAATATCGTTAGCAAAATACAAAGATTTTTAAAAATTGAGCGTGAATATTACATACAGCTACCATATTACAAAGTGATTGACAATTTGAATCAAACGGACATAAAAGATAATGTTGATGAAAAATACCTCTAATTCTGAAATGTTTATTGATCTCAATTTTTTAATGATTATAATGATTAAACATTGCTCTTATATTGAAGGCTGATTATGCAGTAGAAGTAAAATTGTTCAATTTAATTTGATTAACAATGCATTATAGGCTCTATTATGATTATTTGCAGTACTCTTTTATTTGAGTAAGAATTCAAACTAAGTACCTATAAGTAAAATTGGTACCATTTTTTAATAATTTGATTATAATAAATATATTTAATTAAATAAAAATTGTTTTATTCCAACTAATAGAAATTGGCTATTACAATGTACAAACATCGCATGCAAGCGACATACAAAAAAACATACACACGATTCTAACACATGTTCATGTTGTCTCTTAAATTATGTTTTATAACGATTTCCAAATTTAAGATATCCATACGTCAAAAGTGTGTATTTCATTCTCAGTCAAAAATCTCTTTACACTGTATTTTCTTCCATACATTTTTTCAACAAGTTCTTTACACTATTTATTCATTAATAGATTGGATCCAACTTATAGGTTAATTTAGTGTAAGGGACAGGACTACAAGATACTTGGTCAGTAAGGGACATTACTAACAAAATACGTTAGTGTAAGGGACATCTATTTTCTTAAATAGGTAACTTATTTAAATAAATGTTACACAGGTAGATAGAGCACTAAAATACAAGATTATGTGTGAAATCAGATCCGAAAAAGGTTAATAACAAAAAAAGTTATGAGCGATTTAGTCCGAAAAAAAACTTTGTCGGTCTCTCCTGAAAAATCGTATTTTGTCCCTTACCTCAATTGAACCTACGGTCGACGATATAGTTCTTCAGTTGGGAAAAGGATGGGCGGAAAGGTACTAATTTTCAGCACGGCTCTCTGAGCTCGTTCTAGCTTCAAAAGTATCGTCTTGGGTGCACCACCCCAAGCGCAACAGAACGTTAAGAGAGACTGACAAAGAGCAAAATATATACACCTGATAGTTTTAGGTTCTGCTATGTGGCGAAGACTACTTAAGGCAAAAATTAACTTTCTAATTCTTTTTGTCAGTGGCCCCGATTCTGTTGTTCACAAACTAAACTAAATTTAAGTTCAGTGCATCTTTTTCTTTCTACACACATCAAAAGTGTCTAGGGATCAACATATATTTTTGCAATAACTTTTCTCCTGATTGATATTAATTAAAATTTTCTTTAAGGATTCATCAAATAAAGTGTTTTCGTTTGTCACAGTAACGATAAACCAAGTCACCTTTGCATTAATAAAGAAATTTGCCATTTTCGTAATAAAGGGATTTTTGACATTTGAACCACTAACACAAAAGTTAGAAAAAAAGACTGAAATAACAGTTTTCTCTAAAATTTTATTGGGTAACTTAAACAATTAATAATCCGTGTTTCTACCGCGAACACTAACAACACAAGAACATCGGTTTGGCATACTCAAAATGAGTTCATCCAAATCACGCTGTGGAATGGCCGCCCATGTTCGTTGCAACAACAAAAAAAGGTCTTCTTGCGACTGGATACCCTCCATATTCGGCAGAGCTCTTCTCTGTAGCATATCCCATGCATGCTCAATCGGGTTCAAGTCTGGCGACTGAGCAGGCCAGGGCAGGACATTGATGTTAGCTGCGGCGAGAGTCTGTCTTACAACTCTTGCGGTGTGCGGTCGTGCATTATCATGCATTAACTGAAATAAGGGACCGATTTGCACTTGTAGAGGAACGATGACGTCTGATACAATCGTCTCAGCATAAATTTGAGCGTTGAGGTTGCCTCTGATCCAAATCAACTCAGTTCTTCCGCCGATCCAAATACCCGCCCATACCATGATGGTTCCACCACTATAAGGATGGACTTCCTGGCAGGATTTTAATCGCTGTTGGCGTCCAGGGGTTCTCCAGTGTCGTATACGTCTTGTATCCGGTCTCATACCAAAACGAGACTCATCAGAAAAGCACACGAAACGCCATTGTTCTTCTGCCCAATTTCTGTGTTCAAGAGCCCATTGATATCGAATCCTACGATTGTGCACTGCTATAGGTGGTACCCGTAGCGGTCTTCGGGAATGAAGGTTCACTTCATGCAAGCGGTTTCTGACTGTTTGGTCGCTAATTAAGTTCCCTGAAGAGTGATGAAGCCTCACGGCTAACATCATGGCGGTTATTGTTGGAGCTCTTCGAGTTAAGATTTGAATGTATCGGTCTTGTCTCCGTGTGGTGCAGCGATACCGTCCTCCATGGCGCTCAGCCACGGTACCAGTGCTTCGGTAACGTGTCCAAAGTCGACTGATAACACTCTGACTTGTATTCAGAGCTAAAGCCACAGTACGTTGCCGGGAACCAGCTTCTATCATTCCCACGGCTCTGAGCATTTCTTCCCTGCTTAAATCTGCCGCGCTAATTAGAAACGCAGTAAAGAAGGTTTTTTGGAAAATTGAGTTATTTATAGATTCTGAATCCTCGTAATGAGCTCTATATGGTGATTTGATCCTTATTTTGATAGCTGTTCTGGAAGTAGTATTTTTAATAAGCAAAAACGCAGTATGTTTCTTGCTGAGAACTAAATTACTAAGCACAACTGCAGTAAGACACATTACTGCTCTTGGCCTTAAAGTATTTGTTTGAACTTATTTTTTTTTACTAGTAAGAAACGCAGTAAGAAACACTTGCTGCTGTTATGATTTGTAAATTATGTTTAATGAATAATTTAAGGATACTACTTATAAATGCAGTAATATTGGATACTGCTCTTTTTCTAAGCACTCCATTTCATTTGAAAGAAGAGAAAATACTTATTTAAAATGCAGTAAGATGCGTGACTGCGTTTATCTTTAGTATTTGTACGTAAAGAACCTAATATGAGATACTAACTAGAAATGCAGTATGCTTCATTACTGCATTACTATTTAGTATTCGTACCTTATAGATTTTTTCTAAAATGCATAAGATAGTAGCAGTAATATTTCACACTGCGTTATTATTTAGTACAAGACAATTTTATGCATAGGTATCGAAGTACGAAGAAAGTCCGCAGTAAAGTTGGACTTTGTTTAATAAGTGTAACACTCAAGTTAGCGGGGGTTGAGAGGTGAGTTGGGCGGGTGCCTGAATTTGCCGAAACGAAAACTGTTGCGAATAGAAAAACTTTAATCAAGAATAATAAGCCCATCAAACGTAACGTAACGTACTCATATTTTTTTCAATGGGCAGTGTCCATATTTTTTTATATGTTGTAATTGAAAAACCATTTCGAGGAATAGCATTACTGATCATGAAGGACTAATTAATCATGAAAAATATTCATATTTTATTGTTAATTATGATAAAATACGATTGACCTTCTTTGCCGTTCAAATCACGTCAGCTTGGCCGTACAGTTTTGTATAGTTACCTCAGAAATTAAAAAATAAGTAGCAAGTTTTGTCTAATCTGTCAATTGTCGAATTATAATGTCAAACATGTAAACATAATTACAGTTTAAAGTTTATACAATATATTATTCCTGCGACTTGCCTCATAATCTCGTAAAATCTCACTACACTATGATGGCTGCTAGTAGAAATATACTCTATTATCATAACGGTCTCAACTTTAGGCAGGTTTCAGGAGTCGGCTTTAACAAAAGTATCGCTCATTGTGGTCATTTGTAGTCGTGTTTGTAGTTCAGGAAAATGAACAATAAATAATTACGCTGCGTCGGTGATTAGTGACGTACTTACCCTTTCCTTACTACCTTACCTTCAAAAACCACTTTCCGTTTATAAGGAGGATCGGCACATACGGTTGGTTTATTAAAATCATTATGATAGGATTCGATTCGATTTTAGATGACATCTATTGATACTGAAAGCTGTGACGTGTTGACAGATTTTAATTTTTTTATTTATGTACTAGTGAGGTAACGGCACTTAATGTTTTCTGCAACTGATGACGTCACTTGCATTAAAAATGTTAAATATTTAAATCTTTTTTTTTTAAATAACTATTGAGCCAATCCTCAAAATATTTAAATTGGTTTCTCAAAATGCTCTAAATTTTCAAAAAATAAATTAAAATCTAATGGTTAGAAATTTTAGACAATCCCCATTGGGAACTGAAAAAATTGAAATTGGAAAAACATTTTTTCTTATATACGACGTTAGGTTATCACGCAAAAGATGACAGAAGATTACTAACAGCGTTAAAAAGGCCAAGTAATGAACAGAATAGTATATTTCATTACAAGTGCGGAAAGGTTGTCATTGCAAAGAGTTCCGACAAATGTCTACCCGAGCCGAGGTGCAGCCGAAGGCGAGGGTTGACAGTCGGAACAAGTTGCAATGACGGTTTCGCACGTGTACTGAACGACTATTTTTAATACAGTTGCGAAAAAATGAAGCAATTTAATAAAATAAGGTGGTGTTAATTCAAAAAAACTAGGGTCGAAATTACTCATTTTGTGCAACAAACAACTAAAAATGATGTGCTTACCTTTAATTTAGATGCATGCAATGCTATTGTATTTGTAAATGATATGTACTTTGAATGTCTTTGTGTGTATTTAGTTGGTTTGCCTAAATAAATAAATAAATAAATAAAACTCGCAAAGAAAATTTCTGAAAAATGGCGCCAACCGTAAATATAAGCAGAGATTTTTTTTTCTTCACCCATTCTGGTAGGCAAAGGGAACTATGCCCATACAGCCAAGTTTTCAGTAGAATTTTTTTATTGATATGAAATGAAAATGAAATTTAATGAGATGAAATGAAATGAAACCTAACCTAACTTATTCAATCAAATCATTAAATCTGATATTGAAACATATTAGTAGCTTCTTTTTAGGAATATACGTATTTGCATGAATCATAAAAACTTCTATGAATTTTTTTAGTAAAAACTTCATGGTTGGTTTTTCATAGACATGATTTTGACAGTTGGGAAAGGGAACGCACGAGTTCGGGAAAGGTAAAAAAAAAGCACGAATATGTAATAGCCCACATCCCGAACGCTATACGTCCCTGCAATACGCCACTTTTTGAGCAACTGTATTAAAAAGATAAAAAAGGTCTTTATGAAAGGAAGAATAAAATAGATACTGAAATTATAAAAGATGACGTCAAATCGTACAATCCAATCATATCTCATTACAGACGGGACATGCACCATTTCGTCTTTACTTACGAAGTGACGTAACAATTGCTACATGTACGAAAATTTTTGTAAAAAATATCCTAACATGAAAGTGTCCTATGAATTTTATCGACAGGTTGTACGAAAGGACATGAATGTTTCTTTTGCGCATTTGGGCAACGAAGAGTGCGAAGTTTGTGCCCATCACAAAAAACACGCCAAAAGTGATGCAATAAGTAGGTAATGAAAATACAACTTGACCCATTTGCGTTAAATATAAAAGTCATAAAACAAAATATGTACAGGCCCTTAGAGCATATAAAAAGATGCAAAAAATAGTGAACATAACTTAAATACAGTATGTTTCTCTGTTGACCTACAGAAGGTTGTTGTTGTTTAAGTTTGTTTATGTTGCCTCGTATGGAGAAATTTAAAAGCGCAATTTTTAGTCCAAGATTAATAACTTATAACGAGAGTTTCGTTCCATTAGAAACATGCAAGAAAGACTCCATTCCATTTGTAGCAATCTGGAACGAAAGCACGTCGTAGTCAAGAAGACATAAAATCAACCTTTAGGGCATTTTTACTTAGAAAACGCGTTTTTTTTATTTTAGAAATTGTACAGCCCAAAATAAAAATTGGGTGATATTTATAACTAACAGCAATTTGATTTCCGCGCAGACAATAAACAGACTTACATTTTTCGAACCAGGGCATACATTTATGTCTGCTAACAGTTTTCATCACAGAGTCGAGCAATCTTTACAAAATGAAAGGAACGACTTTAACAATTTTATTTATGCTGTGAAACAAGCCCAAAATCCTGTCGACGTTAAAATCATGGAAGTATCCGATTTTTACTCTTATTCAGATCTTTCTTCAATTCACAAAGTACGTAATATTACTCCAAGAATTTACCTAAAAGATATCGTGGTTGTTGTAGCAAAAAGGGCCACATACACTTTAGATTTTAAAACAAGCCACGATGAAAATGAGAATCCTAGATTTTCTTCAAATTAAATTTATGAAGAATCAAAGTTTGCCTGAGGTTAGACAAAAACACGCCCCAATGGCGACAACAAAATCCATATTGATAAGCTTTTAAACAAGGAAGGAATTTTGGCTGAATTTGCCCGTAAATAATAATAATGAAACTAAGAATAATGATATCGAAGAAGCCTGATACCTAGTTCTTTTTTACTTTTTAAATATTTGAATTGTTTTGTTAAAGTTGTTATAGTGTTTTTAGTATTAGAAGTCTGATAGATATTTTTAATGATAAGTTCCTGAGAACGGAGATCAGTCAGTGTTAGAATTATTCGCACGTCTGAACGTGCGAATAATTCTAACACTGACTGATCACTGACTGATCGTATTTGCCATTGATCTCCGTATTTGCCATAGACATAAATCACTATTTAGCCGTGATTAAAATAATTGTAATGTTCGAAACAAAGAAGGAAGTTTGGTTGAAGTTGATTAATGAAACTGATCTTATATAAGTGTGACCTATTTTATATTAATATTCCTATATTTTGTAAAGACTCAAGAGATTGTTACTAGATTTCATTATTTCAGTGTAATAATTGGTGATAATTACAAGTCCTTGTTACTATAAGTAATACTAGCGGCCCGCCACAGCTTCGCACGGGTGCATTTTTTTCAAATTAGCGGTTATGAATTGAGATATAAACTATCTTTCAAGTTGGATGAAACTGCATACATTGTGAAAAATTTTATTAAAATCGGTTCAGCAGTTTAGGAGTCCATTGCGGACAAACAACGTGACACATATATTAAGATTAATCTATGATTTTGATCTCAACATAATGTGAAATAATACTTGGCTGTGATAATAATAATTTTTAGTTTTATGTTTTATTTGGTTCTTCTAATAAAAATACATTAAAATAGTTGTATTATTTATCTCTTCTTGATATTTAATTGGTATAATCTAGTTATTGTGGTTTTTTACGTGTATACACTAATTTCAAAGCTAATAGTCACTCTTTAACTGTGTTTATGAATTGTAGTCGGGCTAAGCATAACTATAAGAAAATATTGTATTACTAATAATAAAGGCAGTAACTGTCTGTGATTAAGATATTTTCAATATTATGTTTTATTTGCTATTTAAAATAACGTAGTTCATTAAATATACGTTGTTTTATTTAATTAAGAAGTGGTAAGGATGAATATAACTAAGTAATTCACATTTAAAGTCACTATTGCACTGCGTTTATAGTTTGTAGTCGGGGTGATAATAATAATTGAATAAAATAAAATAAACGCAGTTAACTGCGTTTGCTAGTAGAAAGCGCAGTAAATCCAAAGTTACTGCTGTTACATATTGTAATACTGGAGTTAGTTTTGAAGACCCTGCTAAGCATAACTAGTTTTTTTTGTTTTAAATTAGTTGTATTAAACATATAGGGAATTGGGTTAGTTCATAAGAAACAGTGCATATGCAGCTATACATGTAAATCAAAACATATTTGCAAAACTTCAAAATTATATCTAAAACAACAAAATAAAAGTAAAAATTTTTTGGCGCCATTTACTCGAAACTATGAACAACCCCCTTACTGCACTTCTAATTAGCGCGGCAGAAATGACGTCGCCGCTCCATAATAACGTTGGTTTTAATCAGTAGTAGGGAAACAGTAGCACTAATAATGTCTTCAATGCGTTGTATGTTTTTAAAGGGAAAATATTGACAGCTGATTTTCATCTTTTACTCGAATTTGATTCACAGTTCCTGATTCAAATTATGAAATGCACCAAAAAGGATCCATATAAATTTATAAAATCATAAATTTATTACAAAGCCACATCTCAATCTCAAGAAATCCGCATAAAAATGCTTGATCCCTAGACACTTTTGATGTGTGTATTTCATTATGAAAAGGACAGAAGATAAATATTAGTTTAGTCCTGTCAAATTAGTCAGCGCCTGACGTAAATGGATGTATTTTTAGTAGCCAATTTTTTTATCACGTCTAAACTTGTCTATGGATTATCTAATTTGACAGGACTAAACTAATATTTATCTTCTGTCCTTTTCTTAGTCAAATAGAAAGAAAAAGATGCATTGAAATTAAATTTAGTTTAGTTTGTGAACAACAGAATCGGGGCCAGTAGCTCTATATGAGGTGCAAAGTTCATCAAGCCATCATCAAGAGACACACCGAGATATTTTATGGTTCGACAACGTTCTAATTTTGGATATGTACAGACGCCAGCAGGTCAACCTACCCCAATATGTAAAATTTCTTTGATAGATTTCAACTTTAGCACAAAGAAATAAGGTTCATATTCAATTGGGAAAATCTGACAAATTGGGGTAGCTTGATGTGCTAGCCTCTGTACATGTCGCAGAACCAGACAGTAAACATGAGTGCGCTACCAAAGCGTATGAATCAGGAGGTTGAGTGGAATGTCGCAACCTGTACGTAAGAATTTTAGTTTTGTCGGTATTTATTGTGAGAATGTCTTTTGAGCCATTGTAGAACACTATTTAGTCCTTTTTGTGCGGAAACGAAGGTGTCATCCCAAGTCGCGCCAGAGAAGGTAAGGACGGTGTCATCAGCAAACGCCACGATTCTTCCACTTTCCAAACTAAGATTACATAATTGGTTAACATAAATCAGAAATAGGGTTGGGCTATGCACACTGCCTTGGGGAACGCCGAATGTCACCGGTTCCTCTCTACTGAGGTAATTTTGTATTTTTACACACTGAGTCAGGCGCGGTCGCAGCCCAAGATTTTGGGGGGGGTCACCATGGGTGCTAAGGAATATTCTAAGGGAACTTCTCTTCGTTAGTGTAGTGGTCGCAAGCGTTACTGCTGAGCATGAGGTCCTAGGTTTGATTTCTAGGTCGGGTAAAGTGTTATTAGGTTTTTCCATCAGAAATTTCTCAGAAACAGCCCGGTGTATGGATTTGTGCCCGGTTGATTGCAGTAGGCTCGCCTCCTATAACATATGACTTCAACATAACTGGCGAAATGTGGGTGTAAGTACTATATGAAGGTACACACCCGCCTAACGCTCCGGGGGAGTTACATTGTTGATTTATGCAGGCAAATCCAAGCAACTATAAGAATTTAAATTGCAAGAGCGAGCGAAGCGAGCTCGAAAATTTTAACAACCCGCCTCGGTTTGTTTGATATTTTTATGCTGAAATAGGAGTTACATTGTCGATTTATGCAGGCAAGTCTAAGCAACTATGAGAATTTTGATTACAAGAGCGTGCGAAGCGAGCTCGAAAATTTTTACAACCCGCCTCGGTTTGATTAGGTTTTGTTTGATATTTTTATGCTGAAATAGGGTTACATTGTCTATTTATGCAGGTAAGTCTAAGCAACTATAAGAATTAAGATTGCAAGAGCGAACGAAGTGAGCTCGAAAATTTTGCACATTCTCAGATAGGCTCGATTTTGTTTTAATTCTAAAAGGACTAGGAATTGCTCGCTTTTCCGACTTATGAAGAAATGCTCAAGAATCAACAGAATGCAGATTGCAAGAGCAAGTGAAGCGAGCCTGAAAATTTTAGCACCCTACCTTAAATACGTTTTCTTTTGACCATTATACAGAAACAGACCTTCATTTATAGAATTAAGACGAAATGCACTCGTTTACAACAGTTTAGGCTTTGCAATCTGGCCTTACGAACGGGGTGCCCAATATCCCGAGTTTGCGTCGCTCGCTCTTGTATAAGTACTAGATTCTACAGGATGAAATTGAAAACTTGCTCCAAATCGAAATAAGAGGTCCAGTAACGAATAAACGTCGATACTTACGGATTTTTTTTTCTAAATTATCAAAAAAAAAAAAAAATTAAAGTGTTAATTTTAGCGCGCGTCCGATAAGCAATCTAGTCATCGCAGAAATCACAAGTTCACAACATGAATCAAATTGGCAACACGTTGAACAACATAGTAGTACTTACCTAATTTTGACCGTACCTACCTACGAAAAAAAGGACGCGCGATGTCGCGTCGTTGCCAAACCGCTTGCATTTAAGCGCACGTATCATGTGCATCCCTTTCCATAATGACATGCTCTAAATTTTCTTTATATCACATTGAATTAGATGTTTTAATTTGACGAACCTATTCAATTTCATCCAGTATATTTTACAACAGGCTTTTTCAAGTAAAAACTTTTTACGCGTGTTAAAAAACCCACTGTAATTTCATAGTTTTAAGTTTTTACTTCTGTGGCAGTCCCCATGTCTGCCTATGTTCTTAATGTTTTTGTATATGCCCATCGAGGTCTCCGTGGCACAAGTTAAGTTAGTAAGACAAGTCAATTATTCAGACTCGACAGCTTGAATGATTTTGGGGGGGGTCATGACCCCCACAACCCCCCCCCTCGGACCGCGCATGCACTGAGTTCGGTTTTGAAGGTAGTCCCTAAAGATATTAAGTGTTTGGCCACGAATCCCGAGTTCCTCCAGCTTTATTAATAAGTCAGGAATTGAAACCGTATCGAAAAATTGACAATAGGTACTTTCTGTTTATTGTCAATATTTTTTGTAACATGGTCGATTAAGTTATTTACAGCACTGCTAGTAGATTTGTTGCGTCTAAGAGAAAAAAGCTTTTTATCTTCCTTAAAAGTCACAAGTCTTTTGTTGATTATGCGTTCATGGTTTCATTTTTTTTTATACCAAAAGTTTGACGTTGCCACATTTTGACAGTTTTGACACTGACACTGACAAATCAAATCACATAGCAAAACATTGTTCAAAAGTAGTTTTTGTTAGTGCCGATGTTTTAAATATTTTTATTACAATGGTCTCTCGTAATATCATCAAATTGGGAGCCCTAGAGGCTCCGAAGACAGCTTTCCTGCTTTGTGACGTCCAGGAAATATTTCGGCCTCATATCAAGTACTTTAGTGAGGTGGTCAAAGTTGCGAATAAAATGGTAAGTTAAAATAATTTATTGTTACGTAATGACTTGATGCTATCTGTTTATCAACATTTTTGTAATCCTTAGGAGGTTTTGATTAGATATTGGCATGATCTTTGATATTTGTAATGAAATACATAAAACATAAAGAAAATGTTGATACCTAATATAATTGTTGTTTACTATCGAATTCAGCTTCACTTTTACAATTCAATCACTCATTAATTTACAGAAAAGGCCAAAGAGAAAACTAATAATTTTAACTTTGTGTATAACATATGTATTTTTCTTATAATAAAAGTACTTAATCTTTTTAATAAGGGCCTCTTCTAATCGCAATGCTTACTATGTCGAATGTATGATTGTGCTGAATTAAAAACCTTTCCTCTTAGGAAAAGGCTCCAATAACAACATACAATGATCCTAGGCCTATATCCCGCAGTGGATGTTTCTCCGCAAAAATGATGACAACAATACTATAAAAAATTGCAGATGGCAGCAGCGAAGCACTTCGAAATACCTGTCTACATCTCTGAGCAATATCCAAAGGGTCTTGGTCATACTTGCAAGGATATCAACACTGCAGATGCCGCTTTAGTATATGAGAAGATAAAATTCTCAATGTATACTCCAGAACTAGCAGACAGGCTGACGAAAGACGTGCCTAAGCTACAGTCTGTTGTGCTGTTTGGAATTGAGGTAAAGATTTTACTAATACTAATATCATTTTGTTTTTCAAGTTTTTTTTTCTCAGGTAGGTTATTAGAACTTTTGAAGGAGTTCCTTTGAAAGTACTATTGCCATACCTGTCTATGCTATACAGGATGTCCCTGGAAGTATAGATCAAATCGAATAGGGGCATGGGCAAGGTCATTTCCAAACTTTTTGATCCTGAGAATGATTGAGAATTATTTTATGGTTCAAAAGTTGTGACCAATTTTTTTCAATCATTTTGCATAGTGCTCAAAGAAAAAAAACCATTAAAAAAAACTATCAGGGCTGTTTAAAAAAATTCAATTTGACAGTTCCTGGTAGTTTTTTTTTAAATGATTTTGTTCTTTGAGCACTATGCAAAGTGATTAAAAATAATAAAAGTTGGTCATAACTTTTGAACAGTAAAAAAATTCACCAACATTCTCAGGATCAAAAAGTTTGGAAATGACTTTGCCCACGCCCCTATTTGATTTGATCCATACTTCCAGGGACACTATGTATACATAAAATAGGTAGGCAGATAATACGGAATGCCACTTGCTACAATCCTTACATACTCCTTTTGCCTTGTCTACTTTCAGGCCCATGTGTGTATAGAACAGACAGTGATAGACCTGCTGAGTAAGGACCTAGTGGTACATGTCTTGGCTGATGGAGTATCCTCCAGGTCACTTATGGACAGAGGACTAGCATTGCAGGTTGGTGTCTCATTATTTTATTTACTATACTCACGGATATAGATAGACCTAGATAACGCAAGTATCACAATCTGTATGAAAACCAAGCATGCCTTTTTTGACTACTGACTGACACTCACGCTCACCCAGCCAGCAGTACACAGGACTGAGCGCGCAAGTGACGGTTTACGATTTTTGAACGTATGTTGGTGCGATTTATGGCACGCCAAGTAGTTACTCTTGCGTTATTATCTGTGACTATACTACTAAGCACACGTTTGCATGGATGTAAGATATCGCGGCGGGATTGTATAGTGCACTGGATTTTCAACTCTTGGTGTTGAGCCGAGCGTCGAGAATCCAACAGAGTGCAGCACAGCGCATCGAAAAATAAAATGTTGGATTTTCAATTCTTGGCGAACACTTTCACTGCCATCATGGTTTTTACTTTGTCCCTTGGCGATTGCCGCCGGTGAATATATGAAGTTGTAAAACTATGCTATCATTTTCAGTAGAAAATACAGCAAAATGACTGAAATATCGATAAAATATTAAATACACGCCAGGCGTGTTGCCGGCACCTCGAAAAAATTAACGAGAACACGACAGTTGTGTCAGTGGCAGTGAAAGTGTTAAGCAGAGCGTTGAAAATCCAGTGTGCGAAAAAAAAAGCGCCACAGGAAGAAATATCATCGGTGTGAACCTGGGCTAACTGGCGAATCTTGCGCGGGATTCGGGACGAAATATGCTAGCGCCGATTGTGTCGAGCACAGAACAGATAAATTATCTGTTCTGTGGTGTCGAGTATCTTGTTTGCAGGTGTTCAAACTGGCGCGATAAAAATATTCAAATAGTCGCTTGACTTCTTATTCGTTAGAACAATCTACGCATGCAGTCGCGTTCCGAATCCCGCGCGGGAAGCGCGTGGCCAGAGCCTAAGGTCGTTTGTCCACCTCAACCGTAGACCTCAACCATCAACGGGATATCAACGAGAAACGATATTATTCAAACCTGACGTCGGCGGTGGTGTGCGGTGAACATGCGGCCCTAGTAAATGTATGTACAGAGGCCAGCAAGCTATCCCAATCTGTCAAATTTCTTTGATAGATTTTCAACTTTACTACAAAGGAATAAGGTTTTTATATTCAATTGGGAAAATTTGACAGATTGGGGTAGCTTGATGTGCTGGCCTCTGTACCTGTCGCTGTTACGGCGCCATCTCGTTCTCATTGACGGTGCCGTGGACAAACGGCCCAAGGGTGCTAGTACTAGATTGGTTTTGCCTTAAAATAGGTCAGCCCATTTATATCTATCAATGTCTCAAAATATGTTAGGATGTCGTCGGTTGCACCAGTGTGTGCTTAATAAGTGGAATTTCCCAGCCTCATGGGAAAAAAGCGTGAGTTTATGACGGCAGAAAGACCACCAAATAGTTGCTTCGTCTACATTCGATACATCTCGGCTGTTCAAAATCGAAAACTAGTAACAATTTTTTTTATCGTTTTGTTTTTCAATTTTTAGACTTACTTGGAACTAGTAAGTAAGTGTTGAACAGCCGATCAGTGCGGGGCATCTTGTAAATCAACCTAGGAATTTGTTGTCTGCTTAACCGGACTTGCCTGTGGATGCCTCAATAAATTAAGGCCTCCAGCCAGGGCTTAAGGCCGCTGCCTGGAATTTTGCGGGCAGCGGGGCGGCAGCGGCGGCGGCGCGGGCGGTTGCCGATTGCCTTGAGTGCACCGCTCGTTGCCCGCTTCCGCGCCGTTTTCGAGAACCGGTTCATTTAGATGTACGCATAAGATCCTGCCGCTCCCGCGCCGCCGCCGCTACCGCCCCGCTGCCCGCAAAATTCCAGGCAGTGGCCTTAAAAACTAAGCTACTACACGCTAAGGGTACCCTCTATGGGGTACAGACTTCGGTTTAGGGCGTCGCTGGGAGAGGGCTGCAAGGGGCAGGCTGTATCGGAAATATTTCGGTACAAAGGAGAGGTCAAAAGTGTTATAATATTCAGAAGATTTTAAACGCCAATGTGATGTATGTACCTTATTGGAAAGCTTATTTATTAGGCTACTCGATTATAGTTAAAAATATGATTTTTTCAGGCGCCTGTTTTTGTAAAAAGTGAAAAATGTTTCAGTACAAACAAAACGCACATAGCCTTTATTTATTCATTTTTAAGGAATATAATTATTTTTAAATGTGGCTAAAGTTTCCGTTTCCATTAAATACTTTGTGATTTTATTATAATTTTAGCTGAAACTCCATGAAATTGATACAAAAAATATTGGCCACGATTCTGTTGTTCACAAACTAAACTAAATTTAAGTTCAGTGCATCTTTTTATTTCTATTTCATTAAGAAAAGTAGTTTAGTCCTGTCAAACTAGTCGGCGCCTGATGTAAATTGACGAATTTTTAATACTTACTTAGCCAATTTTTTAATCACGTCCACGTCTAAACTTGCTTATGGATTATCTAATTTGACAGGACTAAACAAATATTCATCTTCTGTCCTTTTCTTAATGAAATAGAAAGAAAAAGATGCACTAAACTTAAATTTAGTTTAGTTTGTGAACAACAGAATCGGGGCCATTGATTATCATGACAATGCAATATCTAAATTACAGGCAAACAAACTGTGAAAGAATTGTAGCTCTAATATTTTTAAGACATGTTGTGAAAGGATATCAAATAAATTGGGATAAGGGCAAGATAATTATGATGATCATTTTAAAGTATTTGGTCGATCAGCTTCTATTCAACAGGCTACTGGTTACGAACATATGGGTAAACATAAACTCACGCCTTTTTCCACGAGTGTAGACAGAAGCTACAGAATTAATGCCATCCGCATTCATATATCAGGGGCCGTACTCCGAAGTATAAATGCTATCATGATTCCAGTCCTAAAAAGAAATAGGGCTATCGTTCATATACAACGTGTTTTTTTTTTTTGATATCCCATAACTCTGGGGGGTCATTGTATTCGTCATTATGAACAACTTTTACTATGGGACAAAACTCGAAATCTCGAAAAAAAAAATCTGGTGTTCCCTACATTTATCTTCGTCTATCTCGTCAAAATGTAGGGAACAGCAGATTTTTTTTTTCGCGATTTCAGATTTGGTCCCATAGTAAAAGTTGTTCATAATGATGAGTAGGTACAATGACCTCTTAAGAGGTTGCTGGTGTTTTTCCAATAACCCTGTATAGCTCCGTCTCACTCTTACACTGGATTCATGATGGTATCACACCGTCATAGTACGGCACCTGGTTATACAAGCGTACGAATTATAATAGCTGGTAAATATCTTGAACAAAAATGGCGCCGCCTTGGTAGCTCTTGTCGCAGTGACAAGAATTACCAAGGAGAGTACTCGCTCAGCGACGCTCGCTTGGCGGGCACAACACTCTGAGAGACTCAAGCTTCATACAGAGGCCAGCACATCAAGCTATACCAATCTGTCACAATTCCCCAATTGAATATGAATCTTATTCCTTTGTAGTAAAGTTGAAAATCTATCAAAGAAATTTGACAGATTGCGATAGCTTGATGTGCTGGCCTCTGTACATACGCATATCAACGAGTAATCGCTCGTCGCTGTCCTGCAATCACAAGTGCCACACTGTTAGAGTTAGGGGACACCAAAGGAAAGGCCGTTCTAAGGATTTCAATAATACGTTTTTTAGGTAGACCGCGTGCTTGTTTCCCAAAAGGTGATGGCAAGACTAAAATATCTTTACTTTACTAATTCCAGCGCATGGGTGCTCTAGGCTGTTTCATAACCACAGCGGAGAATGTTCTCTTCAAGTTAATGAAGGATAAGAAGCATCCTCAGTTCAAACACATTTCTAAACTGATTATGGAACCAACTGTAGATACTTTTGGGTTTACAAATGCGACGTCCAAATTATAAGTTAAAATGGCCATTAGATAGAAAGTGTCATTTGAGACTTCGGAGGTTACCTAAATTTGAATTTAACCCCCGAGGTCTCAATTGACACTTTGTGTCTATACTGTTGTAGAGAAGTGTCACTTAAAAGTGACAGGAACATCTTCAGACTAAATCTTGTGCCTTATAGAGGAATCGCTAGGGTATCCCCAAGAAGTATATAGATAAAAGTGGAGCCAACATTCTGAACAACAAAGTGAAACCGACTGTGGGCTGTCGCTTTCTTTCTGAATCCATACATTAGACAAAGAAAACATATATCACTGTCTCGTTCTTATGTGCGTATTTAGAAAGAGAGCGTTAGCCCACAGTCGGTTTCAGTTAGGTATTTAAGAGTGTTGGCTCCATTTTTATCTACAAGCTTCTTGGGTAGCCCACAGTAGGTTGGTAGTGTACAACCATCGTAAGTTTATATACTTAACCCTATTGATTGATATTTCAAGAAATAGTTAGAGGGTTCTATAGATTATTATAATTCTGTAAATACATACTGTTTATGAATTTCTCGGGCTACCCTGGCACTTTCCCCTTAAAATTGCCTTAATTGCCTTATTTTTGCCTGAGAATTCGGCCGTCTTACAATAATGTTAATTTCATGGGGTTATTTTTAAATTAATGCGTGCATGCAATGAAATGATGAGTTCCTCAATTTTTTACTCTCTTCCAAAAAATCACAATATACTTAAATATTGTTTGGAAAAGATCGGGTTGGGTTTTTTTAAAATGGGATTGATTTTCAACTTAGGGTGAATTCGACCAAGTGTGTCCTGCGAATAAATTTTAAATTGTTGACATTTTTTCTATACAAAAACTGTCGTGTTAAAAGATGACTACTTTTCTGCCCTAACTCATCTTGTATTTTTTTTTGGTGATAGTTTATTTTATTTTGTTAATTTTATAAATTGTATTATAAGTTTGTTTTTTTAAGAACATACCTAATTATTTCTATATGGTATTAAAAGAGCAGTTGTATTTTTAAACTTGATAGTCCACGTTTTTTATTTAAGAGTAATTTTAATATCAAAAGTGTATAAACTGTCAAATTTTCCCAATCAACTTTCAACCTTATGCTTTAGCGATAAAGGTAAGGGCGCATTCCACCAAACTTTTATACTTAGAAGAAATCTTATCCTGAGAATAAATTATTAATTTTTGAGTTTTTCCATACTAGAACTGTCAGGCGTCAATTTTATTTTATAAAAGACTGCGGTCCGTCCCGGCTTCGCACGGGTGGAAAAAAAAGAAAAAAAAATAGCCTATAATAATCAGTGATAATGTAGCATTCAAATGGTGAAAGAATTTTTAAAATCGGTCCAGTACTTTTTCAGCCAATTCGTTACAAACATACTTACATACAAATCTTTCCTCTTTATAATATTAGTATAGAAGTATAGATATCTGACTTTGATATAATCAGCCCTTAGTATTTTGAAAGTACGACAGTCTGGGGATATGGCGTTCTACTTCCACGTGTCATCTTATATGGTGTGACGTTAGTTGTGAAAAGCTACGGTTTCCTAGAAGAGCGTTTTCGTCATATTCACAACGGACGTCAAGAAAATATTTCTTTTTCACCAGTATTTGCCAGTAAGGTGTCATAAAACGCTGTGTCATTTGGACATTACGGCCGCATGTGTGGCTACGGTGACGCTTTTCTAGAAAACCGTTACTTTTTTGTGCCGTTTTTGAAGATCGAAAGTTGAGTAGTTAACCTATGTAACTACAGACGCTAGCACACCAAGCTACCCCAATCTGTCAGATTTTTTTGATAGATTTTCAACTTTACTACAAAGGAATAAGGTTTATATTCAATTGGGAAAATTTGACAGATTGGGGTAGCTTGGTGTGCTGGCCTCTTCTGTACATACCACTTTTTACTCATGATATCATTGATTACATGATAATAAATAAAGAGAGATATTCAACTATGTGATGAGACCACTCTAGAAATTTTATATTACCAATTATTGTATTAATATTACTTACCAGTGCATTTTTTTTTTCAAAATAAAAGTTTTTCACGGAAATCTTGTTTTATTTTCAGCGTCTCCAATCCATCGGTGTCTTTGTGGGCACTTCGGAGAATGTCCTATTCAAGCTTATGGGCGACAAGAACCATCCGGCATTCAAACATATTTCTAAACTTAGTACCACGCCTACTCCTGACGAATTTGGGCTAAGTCAAGAAAAGTAATTAGTTGTAAAGAGCTGTAAGGGTTAGATTCATAGAGAGCATTTTGACTTTACGTTGCAAAATATGGAAGTGTTTCATATAAATATAAACCTTATTCCTACGCAGATAATGTTCATATAATATTAATAATGTTTATACGTAATGTGCAATAATGGCCCCGATTCTGTTGTTCACAAACTAAACTAAATTTAAGTTCAGTGCATCTTTTTCTTTCTGTTTCACTATGAAAAGGACAGAAGATAAATATTAGTTTAGTCCTGTCAAATTCATTCAACCATAGACACGTTTAGACGTGATTAAAAAATCGGCTACTAAAAATACGTTAATTTACGTCAGGCGCTGACTAATTTGACAGGACTAAACGAATATTTATCTTTTGTCCTTTTCTTAATGAAATAAAAAGAAAAAGATGCACTGAACTTAAATTTAGTTTAGTTTGTGAACAAGGGAATCGGCGCCAATGTAAAGCCAAATTGCTATCTGTGAATCTTGACCCAAGACTAATGGGTTCCGGAAGCGAGGCCAGTTTGAGAATCGGCACCGTAAAGGCCACTTAGGCGTCTTCGTGCTCTGTGCACTGCCCAAGCCACTGAACTGCGGGGTAATTGCGTAACACACTATCAGTAGCCATGGGTTTCATTTTGAAAATTCAACAAAATTCATTGCCTTATTTACGTTGTTGTGCAGACACATTTTTTGAGCATAAATGAAGCAATGGATTTGCAATATCCTTCAAAATGATTCAGATTGATATTGAATATATTATTATATAATATATTATTATTTTTGTTGCCGAGCTGGCAATAAGTTTTTAGTTTAATAGTTTTGGACTAACGCACTTGTGAGAACACTAATATGGTTGAAAATAAAACCACAATTGTGTCCTGATGTAAATTGGCCAAAGCTGGTCTGCTGGCTGCTTTTTTTTATTTAATTAAAATTGCGAGACCCTAAACAAATCGGGGTAACGTAACCGTAGCGAGATCTATTTCGACGCCAACGCCATCTATCGAGCTTGACCTAAAAAAACCTTTGAACTTACAATAATCACTATGGATTCTTCATGAACATAGTGTGTTACACAATTAGGATACTGGCACAGCAATGCTCGCTTGGCGGGCAGAAGACACTGAGAGACTCACGCTTGGTTCATTATGTATATCAGCGAGTAATCGCTCGACGCCGTCGTGCACTCGCTGCTTGGGAACTCATTTCTAGTTGCTAGCTCTACTCATCGCTGGTGGTGGGATAGGCACCAAAAATTAGAAGGGATTTTAATTGATTGTTCAATGTTAACTTTGGACATTGACTCAGCACTCGGCCCAGTGAAAATAATGATTTGGTTGCATTTTACACGCATAGGACACAAAGATTTTGTATAATAATGTGTATATTAAGAAAAAGTAGTATATTAGCTGTTACCTGGAGTAAATAAATCAGATTTGAATGTTATATTCTTGTCTCATTATCCCTCACTGTGGCCAAGACACCTTTAGCCATCTCTGATTAGTCTCGTGAGTCTGCGGGACTGGCAGTGAGTGTGGGCTTCCCGAACCCGGAAATCCTGTCTAGTTATCAACTGCCTAGCCTTTTCCCAACTATGTTGGGGTCGGTTTTCAGTTTAACCGGATGGATGCAGCTGAATACCAGTATTTTACATGGAGCGACTGCCTATCTGACCTCCACAACCCAGTTACTGGGTAATACGATACCCCTTGGTAAGACTGGCTGTCAGACTTTCGGGCTTCTGACTACCCGCAACGACTGTCAAAGATCCACTGACTCCAATACAGCCGGGACCAACGGATTAATGTGCTTTCCGAGGCACGGAGGGGTCTCGGTATGTAAAGATGGTCACCCGCGTACCCAACCACAGATCAACCGCGGCCATCGTAGCTTAACCTGATCAATCGACCTGTGCGGCTGTTATTATTTAGCCACGGGTCCCTCTGCCATTTAGCAATAAAAAAATCTATTTCCGCCAAAGATACAATGTTATAACGTGCATGTATTTCCATACATTCTTACCAAGTATCAATTCTGACAACCAGTCTTACCAAGGGGTATCGTATCACCCATACCCAGTAACTGGGTTGTGGAGGTCAGATAGGCAGTCGCTCCATGTTAAATACTGGTATTCAGCTGCATCAGGTTAGACTGGAAGCCGACCCCAACATGGGAAAACGCTAGGCAGATGATTGCCACATGGGCCCGCTCTTGACCCCGATCACGCCTGACGGAAAGCGATGGATGAGGTCTATGATGGAACGAGCGTGCCCAGAAGATGCCTGTTCACTCTTGATTTAAAGGCAGACGGGTTAAATGTGGAACGGAACACAGATGCCGGCAGAGAGTTCCACACTTTGGCTGTGCACATAATAGACGTGGAGGAGAAGCGCTGAGTACGACTCGTCGGAATATCAACCAAGTGTGGATGGTATGCTACAGTACGTCTGGTTGAAGGTCCATGACACATCTGCCTGTCCGCCATTTTGATTATTTTTTTTAAATGGCGGCTACGCTTGCAGCTTATACAGGGTGTCCCTGGAAGTATGGATCAAATCGAATAGGGGCGTGGGCAAGGTCATTTCCAAACTTTTTGATCCTGAGAATGATTGATGATTGAGAATTATTTTACGGTTCAAAAGTTGTGACCAATTTTTTTCAATCGTTTCTCATAGTGAAAAAAAAATCATTAAAAAAAACTATCGGGGCTGTCTAAAAAACTTAAATTGACAGTTCCTGGTAGTTTTTAAAAAAAATATTTTGTTATTTAAGCACTATGCAAAGTGATTGAAAATAAAAAAAGTTGGTCATAACTTTTGAACCGTAAAAAATTCACCAACATTCTCAGGATAAAAAGTTGGGAAATGACTTTGCCCACGCCCCTATTTGATTTGATCCATACTTCCAGAGACACCCTGTATAAAGCGATAGCCGATATCAATACAAACAGAACACATACCGACAAACTCTCACGCAGTTTGGCAGCTTTATGATGCGTGTAAGTGTTTGGTCCAAAATAAATCATTTATTATTATTATACTAAGACCAAACCACGTAGTGTCAAGGTTCCGAGATATTAACGTTCAAAGTTGATCACGTGTCATCATTTTTTTAGATTACCGACTTACATGAGGCCGCCGATTTGAAAAAAAAAAAAAATGGCGGGCAGGTATGCCAGGGTCCTTAAAAAAATCTTCAATCACCTACAAAGGATATCATATTTCCATACATTGTAGGTACTTACCTGTTATCGTGATGTCCACGATAATATCGCCACGTTTTTTTTTTAATCCTTATTTATTAACGAGGGTTTGATCACATATTGAACATGCCACCCTTATATATCGCCACGTTAGAAATTATAAAAGCGCATAATAGCTACAAGTCTGTAGTCATATTTATATAAAAATAATTATTATGTTATTTTAAATTTACAGTGTTGCCATGTATATCTTACGAAGGATTCAAGAAATTTTGAGAGTAGAAAGCTCAAAGTAAGTACTAAAAATATAAGTTTATTTTAAATAAAATTTCCTCACCATTACAATATTAAGGTAGATCAGCAAAATATAAATTCAAAACTTAAGATTTAATACTGAGGAAAATAAAATGTAAATAATGTTGGAATAATGTAGGTTAGATGTATTATAGTTTTTGCAAATCGCGAGCGCTCGGAAAGTGGTTCTTATTGACATTGGCATAATAGATTCCATGTTCTTTATGGAATCAATTATGAGGCAAAATAAAAAAAAATTGCGCGTACAGCACCGTACATGCGATAAAAAATTCTTCTTAAAAAAATAAAGAATAAGAGAGACATTTAGTGTGAGACACAGAGAGTAATATTTTTCTTCTCTCTCATGTAAAGAAATGTACCTAAACGTGACGCATCCTTGAAATTTCCCTTACAATTTACATGAATCGATGCCTAAGAAGTTTCACTTCAACAATCTGATCAAAGTGTAAGGACGAGTATGTCTATAAATGCAGGTACGCTTTTTACTAGCTGAAAAATATACGCTGACATAACACCACACCTGTATTTCACCGAAGCGTTGGCACACCTGTGCCTTTGTGCCATATTTAGCCAGTTTTATTTAAATCTCATGACGCCTGATGGCCATCAAACGGGCACAAATCCAGGATCCAAAAAATGTTTTCTATAAAATCGCGTGCGCTAGTGAAATGCAAGAACTAAGTAACTTATAACCGAATATTATATTTTTATTAAAATGCAATTAGTTTTATTTCAACAGCGACCATTTCAGTTGCTCCTTCGCCGATTGTAACACCTGAAAATAAGAAAAACTAACATAGGTATAGAATATTATTACATTACAATAATTATGTAAGTATGTCGTGACGGCCCAATAGTTAAGGTCTCACCTCGCAAGCACGAGGTTGTGGGAGCAAGTACAAATAAGACTTTTTCAATTCATTATCTATTTTCTATGTTTATCTTGGACATCACTGAAATCCGTCCAATATCGGTTCAGTTGCCAAAAAGAAAAAAAAAACATTTATTATTGACATTTCTGCTGTCAAACATTACCGTCAGATATTTATGCTGCCAGATATTTTTTTGCAATATGAGGGGCAATGATTGCGATACAGAAGAAAACTTGTACTGTCAGGGTTTTATGCTGCCAAATTCATGTCAGATATTTATATCACGACGTATCACGTTCTAAGAGGTGATACATATTTTTGAAGCCGATGCCGATGCAGCATCCTATATTTCGGCGTCGCTTGTCTCGTTTGATAGTTATGGTGTTCCTTCGATGTCACATATTTGTGCTGCCGCTTATTTTCCACAAATTATCACATACAGATAGTGCAATCCACGAAGACGCGCCCCACTCTTCTTCCGAATCGTTAGTGTTTATCGCTAGTTAATTCCATTAGTGTTTTAGTTCCTTAGATGCACTCTAATTACCCACTAATAATAATTAGTGTGTATTTACCAAACTAAAACACTCGCGGAATGTTGCACACTTCTGCTGTAAGCATTAGGAAAAAGAGTGGGGCGCGTCTTCGTGGATTGCACTATCTGTACCTATATTTGCCGCCAACGGCGATTTTAATATCAATGGATGAATCATGAAATCAGATTTTATTGCCGAGCTGTTCATAGTAATATTATATTTATGCTCGTGACTACTTGTGTAAAAATAAATTGTAGGGATATTTTTACATTCAACCTCTTTGTGTAGTGCAAAATTGTTATTTTTCTAATGATTCAAATATCTTTGAAATGTTTAGAACGCTCGAATATACTGGCAGTTGAGGTTCCTGGCATAATTCAGTACATTTTAATGTTCTCTTTACTTTGTCAAGATATACAAGGTGATTTTTTCACACCATCATGTTGTTTTTTTTTTTAACATTTTGTGCATTTCAGCGTTTTTCTCTAAGACCTATAGTTTAGAACTTAACACGTAATGGCTAGAAAAATAAAATACCTGTATCTGAAATATTGCGGGGTAATTGCGTGAAACACTAACAAAGGCTTTCATTCTAACAGTTCAGCAATATTCATTGCGTTATTTTACTTAGTTGAGGAGACAAATTTTTCGAACAAATGAAGCAATGGTTTAGCAATATCCTTCAAAATGTTTCAGATTGTCTTTGATAGTGTGTCACGCAATTAGGGTGCTATGTAGATACGCGGTAGAATTTCTACTGGCTGAAAGTCGAAATCTTGCTTGGATAATAGCAGGTAGGTATCTACATATTGCTTTACGCATAACTATAATTACAACGTTTTTACACCTACACCAGGTGAAAATACCCAAAGGTACCAAATTTTAACTTATTGCTTTAACATTTAAATGAAAAAATATCTAAATAAGTAAAAAAAAGAAGAAAAACTATTTTTCTTTTTATACAGGGTTACTTTTCAATGACCAGCCAAATTTAAGGATGTGGCACAGACCATCAAACTAAACAACTTTCTCCATGGGACCAACAACGTAATCGCGAATAAAAACTCAGTCGTCCCATACGTTTAAGTCGAGTAGGTATTGAAGTTTTCTATGGGACAGTTGATAATTTTTTCGCGATTACGATGTTGGTCCCATGGAGAAAGTTGTTTAGTTTGATGGTCTGTACCACATCCTTAAATTTGCCTGGTCATTGAAAAGTAACCCTGTATATGGTCGATTTCTAACCAATAAAAATAAGCATCAAAGAAAAAGCGATACAGCCAATGAAAAGGGGTTGCCAATGAAAAAAATAAAAATGTTAGTAAATAAAAATTTAATAAGCACTAAATAACTACAATTACAATTAAATGTAGAAATACGTAATCTCAAACTATTTGCCCCCGGTTCGCTTACATATTCATTATGTTCTGTAGAATCTGAAATTTTTAATAAATAAATTCATTGTCAACTTCTTATTTTGTAAAAAAAATCGTAGTTAAAATATCCAATTACTATTTTACTTCTGAAAAACAATTAAATCCAAGTGTGTTTTAGTAAAATATCTCGTGAATCTAATGAATATATAATAATACTTTGATCCCAAATTAATAGTTGAATATTATAATAATGATTGCGTTATAAATAAAAATATTAAATTAAAAACGATAAACAAACACCACATGCAAACAAATAATAAAATAGAGATAATTCAAAATATTTATTTAAGTAACAAAAATCATAAAGGAACAGTTATTGAATATATTATTAATAATTTTATAGGTACTTGAACTACAATAATGTTAAAAAAAAAGTTTAAAAATACTTCTATGGACCAGAAATTAATGGCATATTGTGCTGTATCTTACTTAAATATTGATAGTATTTTTTTGTCATAAGAACATAATAGTATTCAATTTACTTTAAAAAACAATGTCTAATACTTAAATACATTTATTTATAAATTAATTCTATTGATTTATATACTTACATAGTATCAAAATAAAATTGTCCTTTCGTAAAATGGGAACAAAAATGTCAAGACATTATTTGATAAATAATCGCGATCTCAAGCGACGGTGTTGCCAAATTGAATAAATCATTCTGCCTAGCCTTTTCCCAACTACGTTGGGGTCGGCTTCCAGTCTAACCGGATGCAGCTAAATACCAATATGTACATGGAGCGACTGCCTATCTGACCTCCAGAAACCAGTTACTGGGTAACACGGCTTTTGGGATTCTGACTACCATAACAACTGAAAAAGATCTACGAATGATAGACGGGTCCAACTGTTTAATGTGCTTTCTGAAGCCAAATTGATATTAAACAAAATAAAAATAAATCTAAATGTGCAGGATTATCAATTCGTGAGAAAATTAATATTAAAATAGTACTTACTTTGTTTTTAATAGAATGATCTAAAATTAGACAATTACGTATACATACATATAGAAATACTATCACCACCAGTCACACAAAAAAAAAAGATTAGGCCAGGCGGAACCAGGAGGGGATGCAGTATTTTTATGTTCTGTCCAGGGCAAAAATATGCAAAAAAAAAACTAATAAAAAAATCTCAACGGAATTTTGCAGTTGCTCCCCGTCATTGTGATACTTTTTTGCTGAGAAACTTCTGGATACGGAAATATAGAAGGTCAAAGTTCCAACGTTTTTTTTTTTTTTTGAAAACAAGTTTTGAATGTTATAAATTAACTTTAAATACCCCACAACTCCTGTACCGTAGCATGCATAATGTTTTACGTGCGTTACATTGCACGCTGCACATCTGCCAATTTTCACATCAAAAATAAAAGTCGTTTGACAAGCAATATTTTTTAGTCAATATTACTTAGTTTGACGTGCAGAATGTATAAGATGACAGCCATGTGATGAAGGGTATTTTTACATCCTGTGCCCTTGACTGTAACGTGCCTTCTGCACGAGATTCGTGGCGTGCACACCGAAATTGCGCGTGCGCCGAACGTCAACTGAGATCGCGAATAATCATCGAATTAAAGAAACTATTGAAGTATCGAGACATACAAGTTAAAAAGGTGGTACAACACTATTTACGAAGTTGATAGACACAGGAAACTAAAGATCGAGAGTCAACGCGATATGGGCCTCTAAGTGGTTTTCTTGTGCATAAATATTGATGACATTACAGCTAACAGAATGTCAAACTTATGTCAACTGCTGTGCTACTGTTATTTTTTTAAATATAGTGAGTCTAGAAGGTTGGCTGCTTAACCGGGCTAACCTAAGGATTTCTTAATGAATTAAGGCCTCCACACTGGGCATACAATAAAAAAAGTAATCGCTAAGGGGCCCCTGGCCACGCGGGCCCACGTACTGAGCTCGGCTTAGGGCGTCGCTGGGGGAGGGCAGCAAGGGACAGGCTGGATCGGATCAAATGGAAACTGTAATTCTAGGTAGCCGCCACATAACTGCGCTATGGCAGCTGGGTTTGACTTTAAAGTGTCAAAAAACGCTCTCTAGGGAAACACCAACGAACTTTCATATAACATTTCAGTGACGTCATGTGGCGGCCACCGCAATCTAAGGAAAGCCTAGCTGTAGTCACACTCTAGGCAAAAAGAGTCGACAACAACTTTGAGAGTAAAAGAATCTCTGTACTCATTTTGACCAATACACTTATAATATTGAAGCAGTGTTTTTTAAGAACTGAGTAAGTGCGGCTAATCGGATCGCAAGGCCTCATTTCGCATAGCAAACCGTAAGGCTCTTTGTACACACAGGTCTTTCTTGTTGTGAAAAACTACGGTTTATTCGCCGTGTGTAGGCACGGTCATCAGTGTCGTACTGACTCAAAAGATTAAAAAATAGCATAATTTCGACTCACTTTCAGCGGCGTACTTTATGTCTACAATAGGCTAGTTTCCACCATCAATAAATTGAAAATCTATTTAGTCCGTCAGTTAGAGTATTGGAAAATAATGGACACGTATTTTTTGTTTTTGTAAATCAATGAATATTGACAAAGATAAAACGCATCAATACTCGGGAGTGGGGGCTCATGACGTCAGAACGCACTAAAAATTATACAAAGGTGTGACGTATTGAGAATTTTAAAAGCGTCGTATCTTCGTCAATTTTGGTTTACGTAACAAAAGAAAAAATACGGGTCAAATATTTTTTGATAATCTAACTGACGGACTAATTAATTTTTTTCAGTTGAAAAGCCTATTCCCTGTATCTACCAACTTGCAACCGATGATACCCAGTGCATTACATAAGTGAAAAACACAAACTAGTCTACCAAAACATCTTATTGACTTGTTCCATTACCTGTGCTACTGTTTGTTCTCCTAGAGGGACATCTTCCGTGCGTAGGGCAGCCCGGCCGACTATGGACGTTGGGTCAGAGTCCAGGATTACTCTGGAAAGGAGAAAATTTGGTTTATAGTGTGTGGAGAAATGAGAGATTGGCATGAAATAATTAATATCCTACTAATATTATAAATTTCAAAGTTGAATTTCAATGTTTGAAATAAAGAAAAAATAAAAAGCGTTTATTGGCGCAAAAAGAATACATCTTAATTGTCCCGGAGAGGTTAAAACAATGAAAAAAAACCGCGCACCGAGGGTTCCGTACAAAGTAGGTACCTATGTAACTACAAATTTACGGTTTTCGGATTTTTTTCCTTTACTTGTGCTTATGCTACATGACCTTACTTCTTGCCAAACAACTTCTTGTCAACGGGAAGTACCCTATACATTTTGATTCCCAGAGAGTCGAAATATTCGTTTTTTGCGGCATAAAGCTTCAAAGGAGCGCAGACCTGAGGTTTTAATTTTAAGCTCGATACTTCCACGAGTTCCCGAGATAAAGGGTCTTGACAGACAGACGGACAAAAAAGTGATCCTATAAGGGTTCCGTTATTCCTTTTGGGGTGCCGAACCCTAAAAATTCAAAACAATGATTATAATGATAGTAGTTGCAAGCGCTTCTGCTGAGCATGAGGTTCTGGGTTTGATTCCCAGGTCGAGAAGTGTTATTAGGTTTAACCATTAGGAATTTCTCAGTATCAGCCCGACGATTGTGACAATGGTAATAAACCTTTAGGAAAACAAGTCATAATGTTATCTAAAAAAACTTTTTTACAAAAAAAAAAAAAACAAGACTGCCAAAAAAAAAAAACACTACAAATTGAAAAATAACTTTAATTTCGGAAGTCGGTGTCGTTGGTTCCGCATTTTGGTTTTTTGACGCCGACTTCCAGTGTTTTTTTTTGGAAGTCGTTTGTTTTTTTTTTTTGTAAAAAGGTTTTTATTTTTTACTTTTTAGTTGTACCTATCCCACACAAATTCATATAACACTACTTGCTATGTCAATATTAGTGACAGGAAGCTATTCAAACATCATTAATATAAACAAAATGGAAAGAAATCCTATTATTGAACCTATCTCAAAAACTACCCAAGTTAATAAGATTTCTAAGGCGCCGTTTCGGAACAAACCTCTTTCGAACAAAAAAAATATTTTTGCAAATTCGGCTATACATATGTATATGACGGAGTAATGCCTGAAAATACATTTTGAAAATATATATAAACATCCGGATTGAGAACCTCCTTTTTTTTGAAGTCGGTTAAAGAAACTGTGCGTGCTTATGACCATACGATAGTAGTGTAAACTTACGACTTGAGTCGAGTATAACCGATTCAGCATCACCGACCATGAATGTCGGCTCGGAAAGAGCGCCAAGTGCGCTTAAAAAAGTTTTAACTTCAAAAATAGTTGCGAAGAGCAGCAAGTATCTTACCCGCCATCACAGATCTCATCGAAAGCCAGCATGACAGAGTCCAGGTTGTCCAATAACACTCGTCTCTCGACGTTCCTCCGTAGAAGTATGCTCACCGACTCGTAAAGCGCGTTCAGTACTGATTGGAGAATCAACTGAAATGATAATGAATATTAGTTAGTAAAGTGGCTTTTTTAGTTTTTCCAGTCAGTAAGTAATGTATGTTAGGGTAAGTTCAGCGCTGGGTTAAGGCGTACGGCCTTAACCCAGCGCCGAACTTACCCTAAATCACCGCCATTTCATTAAACAATACTATTGCCCTGGCCGTCGCGTCGTCGGGGCAAAATACAATGGCGCAGAACACAAAGTTGGCCGCGTTAAATAATATTGCTAAATTTGGCGGGAATTTTTGATTCTTACGGTCTTATCCCGGCGCCGAACTTACCCCAACACACTATACAGGGTGACATTTTAATCACCGTTTCCCTCATAAGGGGTCATTGTACTCATCATTATAAACAACTTTTACTATGGGACCAAAACTGAAATTGCGAAAAAAAAACCAGCTGTTCCTTGCATTTTGACGAACTAGGTACGCGAACATTAAATGTAGGGAACAGCTGATTTTTTTTCGCAATTTCATGTTTGGTCCCATAATAAAAATTGTTCATAATGATGAGTACAATGACCCCTTAGGAGGAAAACAGTGATTAAAATTTCAACCTGCATTATTTTTCAAATTCAAAAGCCATTTAATCAAATTAGGCTGAGAATCAGCTCTTTTTGAACGTCAAAATTATACAAGACAGTCTCCCAAATCACCAGCCCTTCACCACTTCCTAGTGCATTAGCTGAGAAGAAGTAGGGCAACAGACTCCCCAACAATACATCTGTCTGTTGAGTTACTGTGCATACACACGGGCGACACGCGTTGACGACACAGACCTCATCCTCCGAAGAAAAGGGAGGATCCTCCAACCAGACGTGGGTAGTGTCTGGTATGCTACTACCCCACAATTGTTTTTTTTCTTTTCTATATTGCATCTCGAAGGTCTACCTAGAAGGTTGTCGGCTGCCTAATCCGGATCGTGTGGATGCTTTAACAAATCAAGGCCTCCAGTCCAGCCAGGGCATAAAACTTAAGTTTCAAATTAATATCGATGCTTGAAAGGCAAAATTGACTAAGCGACATGGGTGGGACTAACTTTACAGGAACACAGTTTAAAGTTTAACTTTTCATTTTAAAAAATCATATAAATTCTGATTCAGATGCTAAAATAAGATTTCCAAAACAGTAAGAATTATGCCTGTAGGATGATTACAAGAATTTATATGATTTTTTTTCAGAGAAGTTCGACTTGTTGTTTACTCAATTTTACCTTTCAAGCATCGATATAATTTCAAGTTCAACAAATATAAACTTTATCTTAATGGTGATTAAGTTGATTTCAGAGTGACTAGCGCTATTGAAAAAGTTATAAAAATGTTTGAAGTTGTAGCATAAACTGAATTTTATTGTGTAGGGTTTAAAGTTATCTATTTTTTCCATAAACTCATATTTGTTTACATTTTCGGCAAATAAATCGCGAATGCAGATTACACGCTATGAGCACCCCCTGTGGGGTATGAACCTCGACTTAGGGCGTTGCTGGGGGGAGGGCAGCAAGGGACAGGCTGGATCGGATTATGGAAGCTGTCGGACTATATAAATGCTACTCGCGTCAAACTTTGCTTGCGCGATGCAGGATATTGCATAACGTCAGTGTGATGCGTAGTTTACTTCTGGCGTTGCAGATGAAGCTGCCACAAAAATGTTCATGTGAAACACTATGATTGTTCCATTTGTTTTGTTTCATTAAGGCAATTACCTTTCTGACCATAAATTACTAGCAGTGTGGTCTAATAATATATTAATTAGGTACCTCATTTTCATGTGAGCTGCCCATGACGTAGAAAAAGAGGTCCACATTGCTCTTGTATACGCATGTCAGACCTTCCAGCATTATGATCTCTGCGTTGGCTCTGGAATCAGTATTTTAACGAGGTAAAAAAATTATGTACGCATATTATTTTGGAAAATTTCAAAATGAATTTATATTTTGGTCAGCTGATGACGATGATAAATAAAGTAATCACAGACTTAACTAAGCCTAATTGTACCAAACCTCCCACATGCAGTGAGTTAAAATGGACATCTATGCTTGGCATTCATTGGTTTCAGCTGTTCTAAATAAAAACAGCTGCGTGGATCAATCAAAGGTTAAGCTGCACTTGCTGCAATGGATTCGTGCATAGGTGACCATCCATTACATATTGAGACCCCTCCATTCCCTTTGAAATCTTTCAGCTGGTATTCATAAATCTTTGACAGTTGTTACAGGTAGTCAGAAGACAAAAAGTCTGACAACCAGTCTTAGTAACGGGTGTTGGGTTACTAAGTAACTGGGTTGTGTAGGTCAGATAGGTTGCTATAGGAAGCCGACCCCAACATAGTATGGAAAAGGCAAGGCAGATTGATTGCAGAAAACCCAAGGCAGATTAATTGGTTTCAGCTGTTCTATTTTTAAGCCAAATAAATGGTGAGGTTGTTTTGGTGGTTCACTTTTCACTTGATCCCTCAATACCTAAGATCGTGACCCATTATAATGTCTTGTCCTGGTTTAATACCAATTATGTCAGTCCTTACCTGTGTGTTTTATTAAACAAGTTTTTCTCAAATGCCTTCTGTTCCTTGGAGGTTGGCAGGACATCTTTGTCGTAGTACTTAGCAAGGATACGGTTGCCATCATTATCCAGGATACACATGCCTTTCACAATATACAGGGTAGGTTCCTGAAATTCGAGAGTAATCAGATGGTTAGAATTTTTTTAATAATTATAAAAAGCGGTCAAGTGCGAGTTCGATTTGCACAAGAAGGGTACCTACTGATTCTACTGTTTCAAAACTTTATAAAAATAAAGCCGACTAGAATATTATGTTTCTTGTATGGTTCATGTTAATTTTTTAAGTAAGTACCTACTTAATTTTATTTTTATTGTTGGGTGAAGGGTCCAAACTACCGTTGGTTATGACTCCAGCCAAAGACAAGAACTTTCTCATGATGTTAGCCGTATCGTGGTGTGGGTAAGGGTTAATTACAGTAGAAATTGCCGGAGTCAGCCAAAAAAAATTATCAAGACCGACAACAAACGCGACGGTTCAAGAAGCCGGAAATGCTAGGAATGTGATTCCAATGCCTAAAAATATCTAAAGGTTTTTATTTTATAAGTGCACATGTTACCAAAGCAGTCTAAAACCCGAAAAAACCACTGCGAAGGGAGCTGCACCATTTTACGAAATGTATCAAAATTAAGGTAATTCCGTGCGTTTTATAGGGAAACTACAAGTAACTTACAAAAAGTGATCCTTCCATTGTTGTGTGAACCATTTTCAGGATAATTTAAACGTTTTCTTATTTTATTTCTAATCAAAACATGCAACTTCGAAGTCGTTGACGTGTTTCTGTTTGACAATTAAATTTTGACGCATGCATGATAGGTGTTGCCTGCTCCAAAACTTGAAATTATCGAATTTCCACGTCGAAACTATCGTTTTGACTACAAAATACTCGTATATTTTTCTAAAACTTAGACTTAGACTTTGAAGTTCTTAATTTCAGCAAATTAGGATGACTGAAGAAAAGAACTTGAAAAATTATGCTGCATCTACCTTCCTTTTAGCGCCATCTATGATTTTTAGCATGTATTTTTATGTCATGAAAGTTCAGTTACAAGAAACGCTTAATTTCAATAACAGATGGCGCTCTACTACGGTCGCCGTAAACTGCTGTTAGATGTCGCTAGTCGTTAGTGATTCGTTCTTAACTATCAAAGTGCACATTTTGTAATGATTATTTTTAAGCCATTCAAAAACAAATAAAATAACTGTAGAGTTTTGTATTATAATAAACTGCTATAATTATAACGATTGAATAGTAGCTAGAACAAATAATTTTGTAACACTACCTAACGGCATTAGCATTAGTATTGGAAGTCTGATTTTCATCATCTACTTTTGCTGTTGACTGTACTTTTTCTACTTAATCAGCCTATAATGTTCTCACTGCTGGGACACAGGCACACAGGCCTCCTGTCATTGGGAAGGAGTGAGAACTGAGGAGTAATAAAAGCCCGAACGAAATGGATTTCTTTTTCGGCCGAAAACGAAAAATCTGGCCTAGTTTGCATTTTCGGCCGATAACCGAGAAGAAACGCAGTAGGTATCAATCTAAATCATACGGAACTTTGTACTGTTCTCAAAGCCAAACAACAAACAAATAATAAACAAACAGACAAATGATAATCAACGAGTTACACGTCATAGTTTTGAACCCAGACAGGCACCGTTTTAGGTACTTTTTGTAAATTATTTCATGAAAAAAGTGAAGGAAAAGATCATGAGGAAACCAGCATGTCCTAGAACCAAAAAAATGAAAGAAATAATTACTTATTGTCATTGTGACATCTACCAAAACGCACTGGGCCCGCGTATTGGATTACGGCCCACTCCTTTATACCGTAAGGAGGCCTGTGTTACATACCTCCTTTCAATATTAACATTAGGTACCTATTATTATGCTAATCTGATGTTACACCTACATTCGAGAAAAAGCAATTTTTCAGTATTTTCTCAGTTTGCTTTTAGCTGTAGGTAAGTGACTTTATGATATTCTCTGAGTGAATAAATTAAAAGTATTGATTTCTCGGCACTAAATTTTTTTCAGACACGGCAGATGACGTTATTTCCTTCGGCCGTAAACTAAAATTGACAAAAATAGATATTTTTGCCGAAAACCGAAAACTAAATTCGGTCGGACCTTCTTTAGACGTAATCCACCACGCGGGCACTGTGAACCCTGATGGATGGTATATACCAGCTACCTACATGGGACAGTTACAGAGTATAAGTAAGTCTGTAAGTATCTGTATTTTAAACTCATTTAAAGCAGAAGACTTAACTTAGTAATTATGTCGGTAGTAAGGCAATTAGCGTCCTCCTAACTCCATATTTTTGTTTCATAGACCACTTTGATGAAACTTTTTACTACCACAGACAATCCCAAAATAGAGTTCTAATTACTTACAATATTTTCGCGCCACAGTTTAACACAAGGGGGGAAGATGGCCGCCAAGAATAGACAAGATAGAGTCTTTGATGTCAGCGAATCAAATTACCAAAGTTTGAACTTCCCTCGTATACGTTAGATGTTTGTAACATTTGTATTATTTTTATACTTATGTTTTCTCTATCTCTTGGTTATGGGGGTTTTGGTAATAAGAAACTTTGATGTCTTGAAACGAAATTAAATTGTTAATTCTGTAAATAGGATATCGGAATCACTTTTACATGACTTATTCATTATAAAAAAACAAAATAACCCCTGAGAAGAAATAGCGAAATAAACTCAGGGCACAAAGTCTCTTTTTTAAAGTCCAGAGACAGTTTTGGTCAGATCCATTTAAATTTTTTGCCACTACATCTTCTTCTACATCTTCAAATTAAATAATCCATAGACAAGTTTAGACGTGATTAAAAATTGGCTACTAAAAATACGTCAATTTACGTCAGGCGCTGACTAATTTGACAAGAATAAACTAATATTTATCTTCTGTCCTTTTCTTATTGAAATAGAAAGAAAAAGATGCACTGAACTTAAATTTAGTTTAGTTTGTGAACAACAGAATCGGGGCCATTAACGTATTCTCTATGACACAACGGCGTGGTTTGAAATGTCAAAATACATGTTGTCCGTATCGGTTGACATTTCGATTCCTTGCTGTTAGCAAGAGACGATATTAATATCGTTTGCACGTGGTAAGATTACGCGGGAAATAATACAGAATTGAGGACCTGGATTAGGACATAAAATGCTTTTTATCCCGATATTCTCACAGGATCGAGACTTATTCGGGTAAAACCGCGAAGCATAGTTAGTTCCTCTATAAAATGGTTTATGCATTAACGCGCCACATAGCCTTAACCTCGACAAAATGGCGGCAAATACCTACCATAAACCACATTAATAAAACCAGGTATTACCCACTACGTGTCTTAATTGACTATTACTGATACTTACCTTCTCATTTCAGCACTAATGGACTAAAACTGCCTCGAAATATACAGGGTGGAATCGAAGTCATGGGCATTATTTTAACCTAAGGCACTACTCACGATACTGATTGCATTAGGGCTATTAATACGCAAATCAAAAATATTATTAATGCAAGTAAGGAAAACCTTAAAAATGTAGTAAGTCAAATTGCACAAGGCTTATTATTGCAAATAAACACTTAAAGTAATTAAAACAAAATACTTTGTTAACGCCAATAATTGTTGAAATATCAAAATCTTAAAGCGCAGTTACAGCGCAAAGCGAAATGTAAACAAACATCACCTGCGCGCGCGCGGGTTTTTCCTTACAAGTAATAATAACAATGGGCTACAAGACATTCCGTCCGGCGGGATTCCCTGAACTCTCTCCGTCCCACTCCCTCACTCGCAAAAATACGAATATCACCCCCGCGCGGGGTATGCTTCCCGCCGCAACACGAAGTCACGAACCCGGAACCAGTGTCATAACGACTGCGCAGGTGCATTGACGCGTAATTGATTTATTGATCCCGTGACGTAATCGCTGTACTCGCCGCTCGCGTCATACGGTGCTTGGATTGCAGTGTATTAAGTGTTAGTTTATTAGTTGTGTGTTGTGTGTGTGTTTGTGTACACGATGCCTCGACCGCGTAATGTGCAGGCTAGGTACACCAACCAACAATACCCACAAATGGTTGTAATTTACGATCGCACAAGAAATTTAGTATGAACTCGTGAAATGTTCCATCGGCGCTACCCGAACGACCCTATTCCTTCACGGGGTCTCATTCCACCAGAACCACTCAGAACCTGTTGGATTTTTCGTCTTTTCACGTGCCAGCACATGCACAAGCTCGTGGAAGAGCACCCGTTTACCCTCTGTCACTTTACCGACAAATAAGGTTTTTTCAAAACAATCCACAAGCTAGGTACGTAAATGTTTTTTTTTAATGTATGTTAGTTGACGTAGTTTTGACCGTCCTAAGCCGGCAAAGTACGAAGGGAAAATTGGAATTTATTATGAATCAATTCATTGGCAACTTACGAATGTCACGTGAGTCGGGCGGGGTCAAAGAATTCACGCCCAATGACGCGCGTACGGCGTAGTGTACCTACGCATTTGCTATCGAGAAGCGCAACTAATTTGATACTTTGTATGACTTACTACATTTTAAGGTTTTCCATACTTGCATTAATAATATTTTTGATTTGCGTAATAGTAGCCCTAATGCAATTAGTATCATAAGTAGTACCTTAGGTTAAAATAATGCCCATGATATCAAATGCACCCTGTATAATCTGTAACTGTTACGACCCCTGTAAACGATTTAAAGGTATAAATAAGAAAAATGTAAAGGTCATTTTTATTTGACCCGCCATTTCATCAAACCGTAAGATCTTGCCAGTTCAAGTTATGTTAGGTAGGTAGTCGAATGAAGCCGCCATTTTAGATTAAGCTCTCTTTTTTCTAAAATTGGTTGTGTCGGGGGTCCAAGTGATTTTGGTTGGTAGAGTGGTGTATTTTGGGAAGTATATTCATAAATACAAGAGGACAGTCTCTGGCTAAATCATTTTAACGCCAAAACTGAGGGCGAGTGATGCGTTGGGGAGATTTAGATGTCACGATGTGAGTACGATACGACTTCACATATAGATAGTGCAATCCATGAAGACACGCCCCACTCTTTTTTCTAATGCTTACAGCAGAAGTGTGCAACATTCCGCTAGTACATATTTTAGTTTTGTAAATAAACACGACTTATTATTAATGGGTAATTGGTGTATCGAAAGAACTAAAAACTAATGGAATTAACTAGCGATAAACACTAACGATTCGGAAGAAGAGTGGGGCGCGTCTTCGTGGATTGTACTACTTATATAATTATTATGTACTAAGGGAGGGCGTCCACGAGCAACTTAATAACCCAGCAAATTTTTGTCTCTTACATCAAGTCTACGGGACAAACACAACACTTTCATACTTTTGATGTGAGGTAGACAAATGTTGCTCCTGGGCGGACCTCCCTAAGCTGTAGGTACTCATCTGCCTTGCCTTTTTCCAACTATGTTGAGGTTGGCTTCCAGTCTAACGATCAAATCTATGTGTAGATAGTAAACTAGAGATGAATGGTGCTGATCTATGCGTCATGTTCGTGAACGGGCACCGACAGTTGGGGCTGGTCATCTTGAAGCTGCCTCTTTTGGCTTAAGTTTAACTATTTTATTTTTGGATTGTTGTTTTGTTACTATTTGCTGTACTCTGGACGCTTTCAACGTGTACGTCTTTTTTTACATCTTTCTCACATAAACCTATAAATTCAACATTAATGATGTAACTAAAATTTTTGTAAAAATATAATTTAAAATCCATGGAGTTCCTTGCCCGTTCTTCTCCATAGGTACCTACTACGCTTTGGAGTGGGCAAATAGCTTAATTTTTTTCTGACTGACCGACTTCTTGACAGTTCAAAAGTGCCTGTAAATGGTTTAATTGAAATAAATGCTTTGAGTTTGAGTTCGACTTACCGAATGCCTAGACGTTATCCCAAACTTTTATCCGGCGAAGCCAAAAGGGTTATGTTTTTTTTATACGGATTATTTGAATGAAAGCAATATCCATTCACAATCTTTCTGTCTAGCTTTTTCCCAACTGTGTTGAGGTCGGCTTCCAGTCTAACCGGATGCAGCTGAATACCAGTATTTTACATGGAGTGACTGCTTATCTCATCTTCACAATCCAGCAGGGGTAACATGATAGGTACTCATTGGCGAGACCGGTTGTCAGATTTTTGAGCTTCTGACTACCCGTAACGACTGTCAAAGATCCACCAATGACAGCCGGGACCAACGGCTTAACATGCTTTCCGAGGCACGGGGGTCTTGATATAGGTAATTAAAGGGTGGTCACCCATCCACGAACCAACCGCGGCAAGCGTAGCTTAAGAGGAAATGCGGGTTGTCGTTTATCCACAGAAACGCTCTCGCCTGTTTTCTTTCTGGCTAATGACCATAAGTGTCTAAACACACTATGCCGAAGTTACGCGGCCAAATTACGCCTGCAATGCTATTTGAATTAATGACGACACATTATTCCGAAATTACGTCGCGTCATAGCGTACAGCCTAACTTCGGTCGACGTAAGTTCAGCGGCAACTTATTCTGTGAGCACACATTATACGCGACCGATGTTCGGTTCGATTGTCGACGAAGATCCGGGGGCGGGGAGCAGCGGGGAGTTGCGGAACTTAATTTCTGCCGCGTAAGTTCGGCACTTATGGTGTGTCATATCAGCCGAATACGTCGGAACGTAAAATCAGCCGCCGAACTTCGGTCGCGTAACTTCGGCATAGTGTGTTTACACACTAAAGCAATGATTTTTTTTACAGAATAATAAATATTAACTAGGTACTTGTATGTCCCTATGTTTTCTTTTTTGATGATACCTACATTACTTTTATAAACACTAAAACCCTAAAAAAATTACGATTCAAACCGCTGTCAACAGAGGCCTAGTATACAAATTTGGCAACTCATCATCTGCCTAGCCTTTTCCCAATCTATATTGGGGTCGGCTTACAGTCTAACCGGATGCAGCTGAATACCAGTATTTTACATGGAACGACTACCTATCTGACCTCCACAACCCAGTTACTGGGTAATACGATACCCCTTGGTAAGACTGGTTGTCAGCCTTTCGGGCTTCTGACTACTCGTAACGACTGTCAAAGATCCACCGATGACAGCCGGGACCAACGGCTTAACGTGCTTTCCGAGGTACGGAGGGGTCTCGGTATGTAAAGATGGTCACCCATCCACAGAACAACCTCGGCAAGCGTAGCTTAACCTGATCGATTGACCTATGTGGCTGTTATTATATTAAAGAAAAATAAAGACATAGGGATAGATTACAATATCCTTCTCAGTTTATGAAGTATCTTTCAAATTGGTCCAATATTGGAGGAGGAAATAGACGAGACCCAAACCTCGAATTATGACTTTTTACGGCTTTTTCAGAAGTCTCTTCGACCGCATTTCCTCTTAACCGTCGATCGATCCGTGCAGCTATTATTTAGCTTACGATTCAAAATTCCTGGGTTTGAAATGTAAATGAAAAAACATCGTGTGGAAACCAACATGTCCTTTTTTTTTTCCCGAGGTGGAAAATCCTCATGGATGTCCGCCGCCCTGGGGCGGGCGGCTGAATCTGTCAGACTGTTACTGACTAAAAACCACCCCGGTGTTCCATCTCACACCTACGCCGGGGTCGCGGGAACGTACGATCCTTCCGCAACCCCCGACTAGTGCCGGCCCGCCACTGCGGGCCTCCTCGGGTCGGGGGGGGAGTGAGGTGTTTGACTCCCCCGCGACGTCTAAGAGGGGCGCGCGTGGAACGCTACGCGCCGCCACTTCGGGTCCTGATGTGTGTGGACATGTCTTAGCCAAACTTTCGAAGTCAGGTGACATCTACCAACCCACACTGGGCTTGGGTGATGGATTACGGCCCACTCCCTCTCACAGAGGAGGCCTGTGTCCCAGCCGTGGGATCATCATACTGTATGTTATAAAAATCGTAAGCTTTAAAAGCTTTTACTCATCAAACGTTCATGTTAACTGACAGACGGGTCTCATAGCCGTCTCTAAATAAAACATGGTTGACTTTAGGCCGAACGCCGAGTATTTAATGATCACTTCATTACTTGAGAATTATGATTATGACGCTGGTTGAGAAAATTGCGATTGCCATGGAGCGAGCTATGCTCTGAGTCTCTTTGAAGGATGAAATCAGGAATGAAGTTATCCGGAAAAGAACTGGAGTTACCGACATAGCTTGCAGAGTGAGCAAACTGAAGTGGCAGTGGGCTGCCCATAGTTGTCGAACGGCCGATGGCCGGTGGAGCAGACGAGTCCTGGAGTGGAGAGTGGGGTGCATCTGGTTAGACTGGAAGCCGACCCCAACATAGATGAGAATAGGCCAGGCAGATGGTGACTGGTACAGAAACTAATTCAGTGTTTATAAGGTTTTCAGCAAGGAATTAGATTCGTTTTCTGATTGTAACATAGCTAAAAGTTTGTTATTATTAAAATCACTGCCTCGCTTTCTTGGGTTAGATTCCCACGTAATCTGGATTCGCGATTTATGTGCCAAAAATGTAAACAAATATGAGTTTTGGAAAAATAACTTTAAATTCTACACAATAAAATTTACGGTACAACTTCAAGCATTTTTATAACTTTTTCAATAGTGCTAGTCACTCTGTAATCAACTTAAACACCATTAAAATAAAATTGATATTTGTTTAACTTGAAATAATATTAATTTAAATAGACTAAGTTAGTTTTAAGTTTGAATAGACTTTATGTCAAAGTATTAAATTATTAGAGTTTCCCATTAGCAAATTCTCGTTACTAAATTCTCATTACCAGTCCGAAGTCTACATTACAGAACAACATAATTCACCCCTATAATCTCTAAAGAGTTAGGCAGTGGTGTATTGTGTACCTAAAGTACAGACGCCAGTACATCAAGCTACCCGAAACTGTCAAATTTTCCCAATCAACTTTGAACTTAATGCTTTAGCGATAAAGTTGAAAATCTATTAAAGAAATTTGACAGATTGTAGTAGCTTGATGTGCTGGCGTCTGTACATCCTTATCTCACCAGAAATACGTTATTCATCACAAGTATTTAATTTTGAACAAAATTGCCCTTGAAATCTTTTGGTGTCAATGAATATCGGAGATATCATAGTTTTAAAAAATAAATCAGCACGTCCGCCATGCGCTGGTAGCTGTGCGAGGTTTACTATAGTTCCACTCTTACTGATCATAGCGTAATGTACCTAAAATAGCTTCTTAAAGTGATGTACACACGGCTACACATCAAGCTGTATATTTCCACTATTAGCTGACCTGGCATTGTAGGTATAGGTTATTCGTACAATCAGAAGTCAGCTTATACTGGGTATGTATAGCTTGATGTGTAGACGTGCGTATTAAGTAATATTCTTAAAGTAATGGAGTATATTTTAGAAGTATAGTAGATTTTTTCCTCAAAATAAAGCGGGTGAAACCGCGGGGCACTGCTAGTCGATGAATAAAAGCCTGATGTTGTAATAATGGATTCACACAATGGTAATGGAATGCGGACAATTAAAACTTGAACAATGTGAGTTATTAATTATATTTTCTATACACGCTGTAATGGAACTAGTTGTCTGTCGGCACTGGTAAACGATGTCGCAATGATAGTTGGGCGTCTGTCACACCGACATGTAATGTTGAACCTAGTGTCAGGCGCTGATTAATTTGACAGGACTAAACTAAAATGTATCTTCTATCCTTTTCTTGATGAAATAGAAAGAAAAAGATGCACTGAACTTGAATTCAGTTTCATTTGTGAACAAGGGAATCGGCACCAGTGACCTGCAAATTGCAAAAATATAATTAAATTTGAATTTCGCGGGCTACCTTAGCTCATCCCCCTTAAGGGCTGCGCAAACGGGGGACAATTTGTATGCGGAAAAATTGTCCGCAACGATAGAACGTATGGAAATCTATGCAATAACACAAGCAAGTAGACTGCTGGGATTTCCATACATTCTGTCGAGAATTTGTCCGCGGATAAAAGTCCCTCGTCTGCGCAGGCCTTTAAAAACATAACTGGCAAACTTTGGCTTAACCTCTCAGCCTATCCTTTCCGGGACAACAAGCCGTGATGCTACGTTAATATTCCAACTCATTCTTCACACTACACCTCACACTTTTCTCATTCCCTCATCAACTAACGAGTTATGAGTGGCGCGACGAATCGATTGTGAACAACAATAGTTGTTACAATGGACAACTAATTGTTGATATATCGGCCGATTTCACAGATAAACGGTATCGGGCGTTTTGTAAGGACAACGCTTGATTAGAGGGGTAGGTGAGGACAAAAGTGATTCGAGATAGAAATTAATTAATAGCATTAACGTAACTGAGCAATGGTGACCCAGTGGTAACGGTGCCGACTTACGAGTCGAGAGGTCGTTGGTTCGAATTCAAGCAAGCTCTTTATTTTTTGTAAATAATTTGTTTCGTCACAACTGCTCTCAAAACGGTGAAGGAAATCGTGAGGAAACCGGCATGTTCTAGAATAAAAAATTCGAAGACATGTGACATCTACCAACCCACACTGGGCCCGCGTGGTTGATTACAGCCCGCTCCCTGTCGAAGAGAAGTGGCCTGGGTCCCAGCAGTGGGAACATTATAGGCATTTTATACGGGGCAAGCCATTGCTATTACTGAGAAATTCCTAATGAGAAAACTCAGTAACAATGTTCGGCCAGAGAATTAAATTCAAAACCGCATTGCTCAGTAGTCAGCGGAAATAAATAAATTAGTAGGTAATTGACAGGTACACGTTGGCTTTTCTTCAATAATTCAGCACACCAAACAAATTGAGAGTGAATTCGTTTCTTTTGAACTATGAATGATGTTCTTGCAAGTAGGGAATGCAATGCAATTAATGCAATGCATGCTCGAATCGAGATATGCAACTCGAAATCTCGCTTGCTAAGTTTGGTGTTGGGATTGGCCATTCGAGATCTCGCCTGGTAATCAGGCGACATCGCGTCTTTGAGATTTCGAGTTTCGAAATAATGCGTTTTTTATTAACTTAATCAAGATTAAAACGACACCTACTTGGTTAACCTAAAATGAAAATAGCTTCTCAAAAGTATATCTACTAAGTCTCTCGCCGATTCACTTAACCTTATCTATTGGTCGATCTCGTCGATGTCATCCCTCGAGATTGGATCTCGAAAAAAGATTCGAGATCTCACGAGATTCAAGATTGCATTCCTTGCTTACCACTGATCAATGAATGAATCCTAACACTTTTCTTCTCGCCAGTACAAGGGGCTAAGCGTGATACAGTCACGCAAATACAATTATACTAAACTTAGATTAACTGCACTGAATCGTTAATCACTCGTTAACTGAAACGACTGTTAACACTATAATTTCTTACAGTTACTAATTAGAGGCGAAACAATAGCCGGTTTATGATCACTTTAGAAGTAATAAACTACTTACTAAAATATGGTTTTAGAAGAGGCAAGTATTTATTAGAATACACTCCCGGAACCATAAATAAATCGAGACACTGCACTTTTTGTTTAAAAGTCTATGATTTTTTAATTTTTTTGTGAATTTAAATTTGGAACTATGGCTACACCAAAATGATGGCCAGTATATCGACTTCAAAACTGTATAAAAACCTTTTCTTTGACTCGTCATTATATTGATGTTTTAGGCCTACCTCACATGGAATTGGATGGTGGGTCGATATAGGAGTCCTAGGCAATAATATGAAAGCTTAAACAAATGACAAACTTAAAAGATCGATTATGTACAGACGCCAGCACATCAAGTTACTGCAATCTGTCAAATTGCGTTAATGGATTTTAAACTTTATTGTTAAACAATAAGGTTCAAAGTTGATTATGAAAATTTGACCGTTTCGGGTAGCTTGATGTGCTGGCGTCTGTACCTGCCTGATAAAAATGTGTAGCAATTAACTAAATAAAATTAATTCAAAGGGAATTAATTTCATTTGAAGGTTGTGGCCTGCAAATTGGAACACAGTAACTTGGCAAGCACGGCTGATGGTATCACTGAAAAAATAAGCAGTAAATAAAAATGTAAAAACATTGATCTGAACTGTTTTAAACAATTCCATATGAGCCTAACGTTCTAAACAGTATTTTTTACTGATCCGACAACAGTTAAAGCTTCAGGCAAAATGTTACCTTCATGACAGTAAACTTTAACGTTTTTCTCAGTAAATGGTATGTTCAATCATTAAACGTAACTGTTTTGTCTTTTATCGTTTTACAAACATTTCTTCTTACTGTATAAAGTCATTTATTCAAACTAGGCTGAGAATCAGCACTTTTCGAACGTCAAAATTATAAAAGACAGTCTCCCAAAACGCCCGCCCTTCACCACTTTCTAGTGCTTTCGCTGAGGAGAAGAAGTGGCGTAACAAACTCCCCAGAAACAAAATTTTGTGTGTTTTGTTAGTTCCAATAACGAAAATCCATGGCATAGTTAATTGTTTGGATTCCTATGCTAAAACGGGTCCACTGTAGTACCGTCAAACGGGGTGACTATGTGCCAGGCAGGTGAGAATGTGCAATGGAGGTCATGGACTATAAAATTACCGATTTCTTTTTCAGTTTTGTCATAAGCCACTTTTTTTAGGATGAACTAGAGATGGTAAAATGTTTATAAAATCGACTAACCTAAAAAAAAGTGGCTTATCACAAAGCTGAAAAAGAAATCGGTTATTTTATAGTCCATTACCTCCATTGCACATTCCCACCTGCCTGGCACATAGTCACCCCGTTTGACGGTATATAAAAATATCACTTAGTCATTTATTGTTAAAGGCTAAATTAATATCTTCCTTCAAAATAAAATCTCAAATTGAATTGCAACGCTCATTCATTTAACACGCACTAATCTTTTTTAGGGTTCCGTACCTAAAGAGTAAACCCCACGAGACCCTACCCTATTACTAAGGCTCCGCTGTCCGTCCGTCTGTCTGTCACAGGGCTGTATCTTTTGAACCTTAATTACGAAGACACTTGACATTTTCACAAAGTGTGTACGCACGGCTACACATCAAGCTATTCATAAGCAGTATAAGCTGACTTCTGATTGTACGAAAAACCTATACAATGCGAGGTCAGCTAAAACTGGTAAAGTATAGCTTGATGTGTAGCCGTGTGTACTAATATGGCCACTTTAAACAAACAAATAATAAAAATGAAGACAAAAATACAAGAAACGCGATTATTTTACAGACTTCAAAACAAAAAAAAAACTCCTCCAAAAATGAGTTTATTAATTTTGATGTTTATAGGTATATTTTTATGTATGTTCGGGCATAACTACGTCATAATATAGACTCATTTGCAAAATTCTTTTTTAATGTATAAGGTATGCCTCAAGGGTGATACCATATAAATTTTATTAAGTTTGCTTGGGTAGTTTTTGAGTTAGCTTCAATAGGTAATACGATGTTTTTCAATTTAGTTTTTAATGATGATGTTTTAATAGCTTCCTGTCACTGGTATTTATATAGCAAGTAGTGCTGTCTGAATTTGTGTGGCGTAGGTACAGCTAAAAAGTGATACTTAAATAAAAACTTTTTACAAAAAAAAAAAAAACACAACAAAGTGAAAAATAACTAGGTACTACTAAGTATTAGGTACTAAAAGCATTAATAAAAAAGTATGCAGTGTTAAATATTGTACGATGATAAGGAACCACTTATGTCGCTTTTTTCTAAAATTCCGTATGAGTCTATGACTCAGGATAATAGGTATTATAAACGTACGACGCAATCAAAATCTAACTTTAAAAAAACAGGCGTGAACAATTAATAATATCCCGATCCGGATATCGAACCTGGCACAATTACGAGTCGAAAACTTGGTTCAGTTCATCAAGAACAATTAATACAAAATAATTGTTTTATGGTAACTAATGTTTAATGGTCTCGTTAACCGGTCGTTAACGGTATTTTGTTTGTTTCAACTGTGGAACGATTGAATAAAATGGCTATTTAGCAGGTGTGAGATTTTTGGAACGAAGTTCTTTACCGAAGTTTTAATCTGCACACTTGGCGAATGAGAGCCAGACAGAAAAAAATGATATGTACATTTTGACCGTCACGACATTTTTGTCAAGCTTAGGTTTCCAAGGAAAGCGATTCCGTCATGAAAATCTGTCATTTACACCAGTGTCAAACCCCGCTGCCCAAAGATTTAAATCGCTAGATTTGCTCTCACCGTACTTGGTCAGGCGTAAAACTGTCCATACTGAGAAGAGCGAACTCACACATTATTAAATAGTGTTTCTAACATGACAATCAACTTAACTCACTGCGTCGTTGTGTGTCAGAGGTGCCAAAACGAAACAGAAACGTGACTATCTTTTTTTTTGTGACGTTTTACATCCATTAATCAAAAATGTATTGTCCTTTTTTAGGATTGGGATCCATGGATGCCACCGCTACAAACACTGATAGTTTGTGCAACAGTTTACGATCATTACTTTCTCATACCTTGACATTGGCAAAATCATCGAAAGTTACCGATAGAGCCAGCCTCAAAAAAATAGAATAGAATAGACTATCTTTGAAGACTTCGACGCGGTAGGGCGAATCTAACAATTCAAATCTTTGTCGCTGTCATCATTTCGCAGCCACTGCTCTTAGGAAACCGTAGCTTTAAGAAACAAAAGTGTTGTGACGGTCAAAATGATAAAACAATAACGCCGCAGGTATGCACGGGCGATTTTTTGCGCGCACCTGATTTTCAACTCTCGGTGTTGAACCGAGCATTAAAAATCCAACAGGGAGCATCCCACAGCGTCAAAAAATATACTGTTGAATATTGAACTTTCGGCACTTAGCACTGCGTTGAAAATTCAGTGCGCGATAAAAATCTCCTGTGGGTACGAGGACTAACAGTGTTTGGCGTCAGAATGGCGCGCGTCAGGTCTCGACTATGAACTCCTTGGACTATTGACCTGAACCCACAAGTACCTATAGTATTACATTATTATTTATTATTTATTTATATATACTTTATTGTACACCAGAAAAAAACAACAAGTAAAGATACATCAAATACTACAAAATATACAATGGGCGGCCTTATCGCTTTCTGCGCTCTCTTCCAGGCAACCTTAGGATGGACAGTGATTTTCCTGAACATAAAATGGGGCTGTCGTTGGTGCAAATATTATGTATACAATACACTAAAATATATACACAGTTAAATACATATCCAAAATTATAGATACATAAATACATACATACTAACTTATTATCTAACTTATAAGAAACATAAAATCACACCTTGCTTTCCCGAAGAGTAGATAGAGCTTCAAATGACTATGGATAATGGCCGCTGCCAGCCGCTCCTCTTTCAGTAGGGATTGACCCTTATCGTGCTTCCCGAGACACGGAGAGTTCTTGGTATGTAAAGATGGTCACCAATCTATGGACCAACCCTGTCAAGCGAAGCTTAACTTGATTGAACGACGCGTGCGCCTATTATTACTTAGCCACAAGCTAATATTCTATACTAACTTACATATTTTAAAGTTATCCTACTCTCTTAGCAACATAACACTCATAAAATACTTAAACAAGAACGCGATCAAAACAAAACAGCCTCAGATTTATGAGATGGTACTCGTAGATATAGACATACCTACATACATAAATACAAGTTGTCTGTACGTCTATACTACACATTACTCGGGAACTAGTCGCCGATATTTCATTATACATCATTTGGGGACCCAGTGTGTTATACAGGCTGCGCTCGTATTTGCTGCTTTTATTTTTTCTTTTACGGCAACACATAAAATTTAGTACAGATTGTTAATAACATGAATTGAACTTCTGCGATGTAATTGCGTAAAGCTTTGGGTTTTTAAAAACGTGGTGAATGATCATACAGATAGTGCAATCCAAGAAGACGCGCCCCACTCTTCTTTCTAATCATTAGTGGTTATCGCTAGTCAATTCCACTAGTGTTTTAGTTTTTTCGCAACACACTAATAAGTGTGTATCTACAAAACTAAAACACTAGCGGAATGTTACACACTCGTGCTGTAAAAATAGTGGGGCGTGTCTTCGTGGATTGCACTATCTGTACAATAATGGCTGTCGAAATACAAAGCGTTCTTTGACACCTTATAATGTCAAATGTCGATGAAAATATCAGATATTCATGACAGCCATTATATGTGTTCAACAGTTACAGTTGTAGATCGTAGATGTTGATTAACCCAGAAATCCGCTTTACTTTGTGTAAATAATTTCATCACCATTCCTCACAAAACGGTGAAGGAAAAAAAAGAAACCGGCATGTCCTAGAACCAAACATTCGAAGACATGTGGCATCTACCAACCCGCACTGGGCCGGCGTGGTGGATTATAGCCCACTCCCTCTCGAAGAGAGGAGGCATGTGTCGCAGCAATGGGAATATTAAGGGCTGATTATGCATTATAATAAGTATGGCGGTACTGCTCTTCTTGGAAAACAAAGGTTTTCAAAATTACAATTTCAATACCTTTCATTTTGATAGTTCACCATAATTCATTGCGTCGTTTACGTTGTTGTGCACAAGAAAATTTTCAATCATACGAAGTAATGGATTAGTAATTTCCTTCAAAATCCTTCAGAGTGTGTTGCGCAATTGAGGTGCTGATGTCCTTATGTATTCTTTTAATGCTTACTGGCAGGGCCAATGCACTTTAACCATTAATTCAGCTCATGATTAAACCCAAAAAATATCTGCTGTTTTATAGAAAAGTTTAATTAATACCTATAGGTACGCGGTCAAAATGTATGGAACAACATTTTTTTTTTTTCATAACCGGCGTAAACTGTCTAGAATCATTATGCTGAATTCATGGTTATAAATTGCGCGCTGGTTAAAAAAATATCTTGTAAGTACAGGCCAGCACATCAAGCTATCCAAAACTGTAAAATTTTCCCAATCAACTTTGAACCTTAAGCTTTAGCGATAAAGTTGAAAATCTATTAAAGAAATTTGACAGATTGTAATAGCTTAATGTGCTGGGGTCAGTACATATATACATACTTTGTTGTACCTATACCAGAAAGTACAAAACAAAAAATACATTTAACACTACAAAACAAACGCTTAGCTTAAGTTGTTTCAAACTTATAGCTTATTGTTGTCTCATGTATGTATGTTACAGAAATATTACTTTTGGAGCACCCTATACGTCAGGTTGCTATAGAAAACCATTAATAACCATCGGGTGCGATCCATCAAGAGTATCTCGGTTCACGCGGCTGACCCGGCGACAACTGTACCGTACAAGTGACGTCATTTTATGTATTGTTTTAGTATGATTGTAATAACAGATGGGATTTAAATCATACTTAGGAATTCTGAAAGGTCAGCCTGTAGGTAGAGCTGTAAGAAAGAAAGAAATATAGATTTATTTGTCACAGAAACTCCTGCATACAAAAAAAACAATAATCAAAATCGGTTCAGCTGTTTGGGAGGTATGGTGGCGCAGACAGACACAAAGATACACACGTTAAACTTATAACACCCCTTTGTTTTTGTCGGGGGTTAAAAAAGATAAACTAAATCGAATAAAAACAAAACATTATTTGAACTTAATTTTTTTACAGATTTTTTATATTTATCAGCTCTTGTACGCACGTCTACACATCGAGCTATACATAACCAGTATAAGCTGACTTCTGATTGTACGAAAAACCTATACAATGAGAGGTCAGCTAAAACTGGAAATGTATAACTTGATGTATAGCCGTGTGTACAGTCAGGGAAATGAATTGCTTAGCAAATTGACTACCAACATAAATTGTCCCTCCTCATCCAGGATCCTCACAGACAGGAGGCCTGTGTCCCAGGCAGTGCGAAAATTATATTCTGATTATGTATAAATTGTTTGTATATTCAAATCTATATAAATATAAAATAAAAACACACAATTTAAGGCTACGTTTCCACCCACCAGAGATGAGCCAGGATGCGTAGCGAGGAATGTGTGTAAAACTAACCAATAACAACGCTAACATACTTCACTAGAACACAATAAAAATAGCGTGAGAACACCGGCATGTCCTAGAACCAAAAATCCGAAGTCACATGACATCTACCAAGTACCAACCCACACTGAGTCAATGTTCTATAAGACACAATGAACGGAACCGCTAAAGAATTGACGTGGTTTCGAAATATGGAATCATTGAGTGGTAATAGTGAATTAGAAAAAAAAATAAAAAATAAAAAAATAAATAAATAAATAATAGTGATTTAGGGCCCTGGACCCCCGTGGTGGATTACAGCCCACTCCCTTTCGAATAGAAGAGGACTGTTGACGAATCTACGTCGACTGCTCAGCTACAGGAGCGAATAAATAAAATACGTGGACTGAATGATAATCTGGTGTAATACACGGATACAAGTTTATAACAAACGCGGTGTCTTCCTGCTCCGAGCGTCGCTCCACGGCGCCACTTGAAATCTTACCACGACGAAGATACCGCGTTTGTTATTGTTGATTTATTTATTTACAAAAATCAATCTTTAGTCGATTCTGTAATAATCGATATATTGTAGGTACTTATTTAATCAAAATAATCTCCTCTTCTAACCGCCATCTTTATTTTATCTTACTTGCTGTTTGCGCCTTAATAAAGACGGACGTATAACCCTTTCTAGTAACTTTCAATTGGCTATATTATACTTACAGTTATAAAAAGCCGTAGCATAACTCGTTTTATTTAAGAGTTAGAACCTTGATTTCCTACAGTTATAAACTTGTATCCGTGTATTACACCAGATTATCATTCAGTCCACGTATTTTATTTATTCGCTCCTGTAGCTGAGCAGTCGACGTAGAATCGTCAACAGGGCTATATCCCAGCAATGGGAACATTATAGGCTGATCTAACACAATAGGAAAAGGCCAACAAATCGAAACATCTTAGATGAATTTAGTAATAGCCTCCCCGACCGATTTCGGTCACGGTGGCCAATCTCAACGGAGATTAGCCAGGTACGCAGGAGATATTATAGTGCACAAGTGTGCGCGCAGACACAGGTTCACTCCCTCTTCCCTCACTCTCATAGTCCGATGGGACGGCAATCCGACACGACCGGAGAGAGATCAGGCGCAGGACCAACGGCTTAACGTGCTTTCCGAGGCACGAGGGTATCACACCACCAACTTCCAAACTCCGGGCTGTTACTAAGAAATTCCTAATAGAAAAACTCAATAAAACTTTTGCCCGACCCGGGAATCGAACCCCACGCTCAGAAGTCGCGCTTGCGACCACGAGACCAACGGGAGTCTAGTAATAACGATGTAAGCCATTTCCTCTTATCCAACCTCACACGAGAAATTAAATATCAAGAAATAATATAATACTACACTCAAGCAATTCAGAAATTAATCTCCAAATGAATGTCTTCACTCATTCGATAATGGGTCCCTCACAAAAGGAGTAGGAACACAAAAGGGAAGTGTTAAAAGATGGACGGTATTATGCGGTTGAATGAGGCGACTGATTGCGTGTTTTGATCGCTTACACCTCGAGAAGATGGGGTTATGCGAGAATGCATGATGGTTCATTTTTGTAAATTTTATTAAGGTGTCAAAATCAAAATATTTTATCTCGCATAAACCTACATGGACACTTATGAAAAGTCAGAAGCTAGGGGCACGGTTCCAATTGGTCGTTTCTTATGGAGAATAGCCGGTGAGAAACTCCACATTTACTTCTTTAAAAGTAATTACTTTTACAATGTTTTTACAATGTTTTCAAATTAAAGTTTTTATAGGTATTTGTATAATATGTAACTGGTCTTCTAAAATCTGGGATACTTTTTAAATTAATGAACGTCTAAAAACTTTTTGCGCTTATAATGATGGACACTTTTTATTAATTGAGCCTCTTTTAACTTTTTGGTACAGATGGTCGCAGTAACTAAGCTACTCGTGGGGCACTCCGAGCGGTAAAGCGGGTGCGGTCGGCAATCGCTACATCAAAGTTGGTCGCAGTTGCTTGACTATTTTTTATTTCAAAGACAACAAAATAGTAAATTAAATTTGAGGCTCACAAAAAGAGGCGCTATAATTATATTAGCTCAATAATATTTTTAGGAAATCAAAATGGGAATTATTTTAGGTTCGATTAAATAGATGTCTTTGCTCTGCTATTATGTTGGTTTAAATAATTAATAAAAAATAAAAATAATAACGAATAATTATGTCGATTCCGTTGAAAAGTGCTATTTGATTGACACAACCCGCCATCATTGTAGAAATACGAAACGAACTTTGAAATCGCAGACCAAAAAAGAAAAATTAAAACTAAACTTGACACCTCTTACATAGCGCCATCCACTCAAAAGGTACAGCCAACAAAACAAGGTGTGGATGACGTAATTTCCGCTGCAGTTAACCTTTTGTGCCTACCCTCAGTTTTAGTAACGGCGTCGGAATTTCTTTGATTCTATTGAACACTTATTGTCTGACTGTACTCCATGATATATGAAACTCTCCGAACGTCAGTGCCATAGGAATCTTATAAGAAAGATAGAGGTCGCATGTTTTTAGAACATAGTAAGAAAACAAAACTGTACCAATAACGATACCAATTATGAATTACTAGCTGCGCCCGCGGTTTCACCCGCGTAAGTTTTGATCCCGTGAGAATATCGGGATAAAAAGTATCCTATGTGTTATTCTGATGTATAAACTATACTGTAAAGTTTCATCAAAATCCGTTCAGTAGTTTTTGCGTGAAAGAGTAACAAACATCCATCCTCACAAACTTTCGCATTTATAATATTAGTAGGAAGTAGGATAGGAAGTAGGACTAGCTGTTGCCTGGAACTATATCTGTGATCCAGGATGAAAAGTAGCCTATGTAGCCTAGTAATTTAATGTGAATAATGTGTCAACAATCGCATTTTTATTTATTATTGATAGCTATACTTGTTTAAGTTTTTTCTTTTGTTTTTTTTTTTCGCTACTTTCTGGTTAACCTAGCTTTATCAATTCCGTGAAACTCTGTTATTGGCTTAAGTGATAATTGTCATCATCTCGCTATCACTGAGCAGTATATGCAGACTTTCGAAGCAACTGCATTGAGCTTTTCATTTATGGTGGGGTGAACAGTCACTCATGTAATTAAGTTATAAGCTGTTGAGTTTCCTAATAATAAATAAATAAATAATGTGCTTCTCCAGGCCCCAGGCTACCTGTCTGTCAAATTTCATCCAAATCCGTTCAGCCGTTTTAGCGTGAAAGCATACGAAACAAAATTAGTTCGGATTAATTTTTTGTTTTGTAAATGGGCCCGCTCTTGACCTCAGATTCGCCTGGTGGAAAGCGATGGATGAGGTCTATGATGGAGCGAGCGAGCCCAGAAGATGCCTGTTCACTCTTGGATTGAAGGCTGACGGGTTATAGATTCGTGGAACGGAACAAAGACGCTGGCAGAGTGAATGAAGAAAATACAACTGTATGTGTACTGTGGTAACTTTAAAATGGTTACATTAATTGAATTATTGAATAATCAAGATAAATATGGATTAAAGTCGATTTATCAATTATGTAGGCAGAAGCAGGTAAAGTTACTTTGGAATATAATATTCATCACCACCCCTACCACCACTTCAACACCACCATCCACCACTACCATCTACAGGGTTGATTTTCAATGACCAACCAAATTTAAGGATGTGGTACAGACCATCAAACTAAACAACTTTCTCCGCGGGACCAATATCGTAATCGCGAAAAATTTATCAACTGTCCCATAGAAAACTTCAATACCTACTCGACCTAAACGTATGGGACGGCTGAATTTTTATTCGCGATTCTTATGTTGGTCCCATGGAGAAAGTTGTTTAGTTTGATGGTTTCTACCACATCCTTAAATTTGGCTGGTCATTGAAAAGTAACACTTATACTATGATAAAGCTAAAGAGTTTGAATGTTTGTTTGAAGGCGATAATCTCTGGTAATAACAGTCGGATTTGATTTTTTTATTTGCATTTTATAGCTTAATTCTTGAGGAAGGGTATAGGCTATTTAACATCACGTTAAGACCGTTAGTAGCCGAGCAAAAAGAATAGAAAATCAGAAAGAACGCTGAACAAAAACGAAGTAAAAGCGCGGGCGGGCGATGTGATGCGACGCGGGTAGGTCGGGGGTGAAAATGCATGTCATAAGTCATCTATTAATTTGTTTATCATAAGTAAAATAATAATGGTATTATATTCAAGCGGACTAAGTCGCGGGCAGAAGGTTGCCTTACAACGTGGCAATGCTGCCAGCCTTTTGGGCACGTTTCCTGTTGACAGCGATGCGGACGAATTTTTTGATACCCTTTGATTATTTCCCCTTCTGTTTATATACTTGTACATATTATTATTAAGTCTGTTAGTTAAAAACCAATAATAAATATATTCAAAACCAAGAATAAAGGCACATCTACTGCGCTCCGTATAATGAAGTTCCTAACAAAAAAGTTGCCATATCTAATATCTTAATAACACCTCTGTGGTCTAATGAATCGTACCATTACTATAATGGATACAAGCTCTTGCTGACCGTACTTGGGATAAAATACTTGTATTGTAGTAATGGTTACTTTCTTTATCAGATTTTAAAAGTTTTGTTCTGACAAATTGTTTAATAGATACAATTTTAACCGACTCGCGAAGAAAGGGTTATGAGTTTGACTTGTATGTGTGTCTTTTAATATTACATTGGCTCCGATTCTGTTTTCACAAACTAAACTAAATTTAAGTTCAGTGCATCTTTTTCTTTCTATTTCATTATAAAAAGGACAGAAGATAAATATTAGTTTAGTCCTGTCATATTAGTCAGCGCCTGACGTACTGACGTAAATTGACGTATTTTTAGTAGCCAATTTTTTAATCACGTCTAAACTTGTCTATGGATAAACTAATAATATATTTTATCTTCTGTCCTTTTCATAACGAAATAGAAAGAATGAAAAAAAAATGCACTGACCTTAAATTTAATTTAGTTTGTGAACAACAGAATCGGGGCTATTGTAAACGTTTATTAAACTGTATCCATGAATGCAGTACCTTGCCTTGAAAGTGTTGGACGATCATAAAAAAAGAATTGGCTCTGCCATACACTTTGACCGCGTAGGAGTTGCACTTTTCTATGAAACAGCTGATTTTTTTTGATACCCGACCAAAAATTTCTACGCTAGGGGAAATCATGAGCTAAATTCATGGTTACAATTTACGCTCTGTTTGAATTTTTTTTTCTGTATAATAGATAATTAGAGATGTGGGGCCCGTGCCTAAATAATAACAGCCGAACAGGTCAATCTTGCCGCAGTTGGTCTGTGAATGGGTGACCATCTTTACATACCGAGGCCCCTGCGTGCCTCGGAAAGCACGTCAAGCCGTTAGTCCCGACTGTCATTCGTGGATCTTTAGCAGTCGTTAAGGGTAGTCAGAAGCCTGAAAGTCTGACAACCAGTCTTGCCAAGGGGTATCGTATTACCCAGTAACTGGTTTATAAAGGTCAGATAGGCAGTCGCTCCATGTAAAATACTGTATTCAGCTGCATCCGGTTAGACTGGAAGCCGACCCCAACATAGTTGGGAAAAGGCTAGGCAGATGAGATGATGGTTATTAAATCATTAAAATTATATTTTTGTAGTAACGTGTTTAACTTTGTTGTTTTGAGCTAATCTTTTTATTATCAGGGTATTCCCTTTCACGATTATGAAAGACAAAAACTTAAGAGGTTGATAAATATCAGTCAGTCAAATCAAATCAAATCAAAATATTTTATTTCACATAAGCCTACAAGGGCACTTATGAAACGTCAGAAGCTATGTGCACGGTTCCAATTGATCGTTTCCTATGGAGAAGAACCGGCAAGAAACTCAACGGTTACTCTTTTAAAAATAATTGGCTTTTACAATGTTTTCTAATTACAGTAGGTATGGGAGGACAGCGTAGGCCTTTCAACAAGTACCAGGTACTTGATAAAATAAAAAATAAACAATGGTCTACAGATCTAAAATCTACAGGGCCTACAAAGTCCAATCGTCAATCTAGCTAGCTAGGTCCCCGGGTAGTGCCGTAATCGAAGTAACTGAACCTTGATAGTGCAATGAACGGGTTCAAATTCATGACCTATGCTCGCCAGTCAGTCATAAATCGAACTTTAAGCATTTAAACTGCACATATGTGCCTCTCGGGGGCTCGCAGCTAAATAATAACAGCCGTACGATTCTAGCGAAGGTTAAGCTACTTCTACCGAGGTTGGTCTGTGGACGGGTGACCATCCCTTACAAATCGAGACCTTTCCATTCTTCGGAAAGCACGTAAAGTAGTTGGTCCTGCCGCCTGCCCCTGATCTCCCCGCTGTTATGTCGTACTGTCATTCCATCGGACTATGAGAGTAATGGAACAGAGAGTGCACCTGTGTCTGCGCGCACACTTGTGAACTATAATATATTATCTCCTGCGTACCTAGCTAATCTCCGTTGAGATTGGCCACCGTGACTGAAATCGGACGGAAGGATTACATTATAATATTATATAATGGGTCTGGTATGGTATGGTATTATTGTAAGGTTTAAATGCTATTGCAGGTTTTAATGCGGCTGTTTGTCTCTGCATCACCCAAAGGTTGACTGGTAGAAAATGCCTATGGCAGTAAGTCCGCCTCTGTACATTTATGTGCTTGAAGTATTAAATAAATAAATAAATACCATTTCTTTCCCCACATATAAAGACGCCAGCACACCAAGCTATCCGAAACTGTAAAATTTTCCCAATCAACTTTGAACCTTATGGTTTAGCGATAAAGTTGAAAATCTATTAAAGAAATTTGACAGATTGTGGTAGTTTGATGTGCTGGCGTCTCTGTACTCTACCAAGTATATTTTAGGGAAGATGGGCTTTAAGTCGCTGGAGGTGAGAAGAGGCTTTGTTCAGCTCACGGTAGCCTGTAAGACCTTACCGAGATGTATTAACTGCCTGGGCAGTTAATACATCACGGTATGTAACGGTAGCTTAGTTTAGTTTTATTATATTTAGTTTTATAAAACGGAAAATAGTGGCCACTATTTTCCGTTTTAAGGATTGTAATAAAACTTACAATGTAAAACTACTGTTTGTAATAATAATAACGTATATTATTGTGGAGCACAACATAACATGGTTATTTTCTGCATTTTCATTGCCATACGTCATGTTCGTGAACGGGCGCCGTCAGTAGGGACTGGTCATCTCTTAGCCGCCACGGCTTATTTTAATTTATGAATTGTTCTTTTTAGTACGGACGCCTTTAACGTGCACGTCTTTCTGCATCGTTCTCACATGTATAATTTCAACATGAATGATGTAATCAAGATTTTTGTAACAATTTTATGATTTAAAAGAGTGTCCGTGGAGTTTCTTGCCCGTTCTTCTCCACAGGGATCTACGCTTTGGAATGGGCAACTAGCTTCATCTTTCTGACTGACCGACCCTTGACAATTCAAAAGTGCCTATAATTGGTTTATTTGAAATAAATGCTTTGAGTTTGAGTTTGAGTTTGAGTTTTCATTCTAAATTATAAGAAATAACCAAACAAACGATGAGGGCCCCACTGCGCGGACGGTGTCGTCTTAATTGACATTTTTATTGTACCGTTTTAGTTAAGTTTAAATAAATAAATACATAATTATCTATCAATCCGGCATATTTTTAAAGTAAACAACGAAGTATGTATGCAGGAATGCTTTATTATGAATCATTTTGTTTCTTTAACGAGATTAAAGCATTCATGAATCACAAAATTATTCAGGGAAGTACGTAACTTCTAAAAATACCTTTTTTCTTAATAAACGATCGATAATAAAGTAAATAATGGAAGAAAAACAGCGATGGAACATCAAACGCGGGCTTTTGGCGAAGTTTGACGTGCGCCGGTAGTGACACCGGCCATGTTGCTCGCCACCGGAAGCACCCATTTCGAGGCATCAGCGTTTAGCCATAGAGTTACGAGCGTATAGAAAGGGATGCTGGAAAATTTTCTGCATTGCAAAAAAGAAATATTATTTATTATTTATTTATTTATTACTAAACTTACACACACTATCTTAACAGGATGACCCCAATACAAGTGATTTGTAAACACACACCAAATAACTTGAAAAATAACTTACTACTAATACTTAAACATCTAAACTTTCAAAATACAAAGCAACACTATACAGCATTTATGGACCTACCTATGTAATAATTATCAAACTAAACTTTTATTATTTTTTATTATTGCTATAAATAAAATCTTAACCTAAAATAAATCTAATATATAAAATTCTCGTGTCGCGGTGTTTGTGGTTAAACTCCTGCGAAACGGCTGGACCGATTTGTATGAAATTTTGTGTGCATATCGGGTAGGTCTCAGAATCGGCCAACATCTATTTTTCATACCCCTTTTTTTTTTTTTTTGCAAAACGACGTTTGCGGTGTCAGCTAGTATTATATAAAAACAGACAACACAGAAACTTAATCTTTAAATATATATAACTAAATTCAACAATACTCTTGCGAATTCACTCATAATGCACGAAAATATGTCAATTCTCTTATGCACTTCGTTTAATAGACTCATTGTGCGGGTGAGAGGTGTTTAGGTGATTTTTTTGTGTTTGTGTTTTTTTTTTGTGTTTCTGTTTTTTTAATATACATAATCAGCCTGTAATGTTCCCAGTGCTGGGACACAGGGCTCCTGTCTGTGAAAGGGAGTGTGCCGTAATCCACGACGCGTTCCAAGTGCGGGTTGGTAGATGTCACATGTCTTCGAAATTTTGATTCTAGGAGATGCCGGTTTCCTCACGATGTTTTCCTTCACCGTTTTGAGAGCAGTGGTGATGAAATAATTTACACAAAGTAAAGCGCCTGTATGGGTTCGAACCTGCGACCTACAACTCGTAAGTCGCGGCCGTTACGACGACGGTCGACTACGTTTTATGATTACTGCTTGCAAACCAACTTAGACCCGTCACGTGATCTTCCCCACGGGGCGATAATATTAAATTATAGATGTATTGGTTTCAAAACTTCAGTAGGACCAACAGCAATAACATACCCTCGTGGACCCACTTTTGACGTTCAAAAGTGCCTTTTAAGTGCCTATTTGAAATAAATGATTTGACTTTGACTTTGACCTACTGGACCACGAGAAAATACCCGTCAGGTCTAAATCCTTCCTCAGTTTACAACAGCACTAGTGTAGTCCATCGGAAGTGGGCGTGGTCCGACAATATTGCGCGATCTGTCAATTTACTCGTTTTTGAGCAGACTGAAACACGACGCGCGCGCCGACCGTTTGATGTATGACTACGTAGTTAATTGATTGCATTTTGTGATGTTTTTAGCGAGCCGAATTAAACTAGGTCTGGATAGGTGCTTTTGAAGTAAAAACTTGCTAAGGCGCACGCTCGGGTCGGTGATGCTGAATCGTGTATACTCCGCTCCAATCGGTCGGAGCCGGCGAATCGCGTAAGTATATGTAATCGGCGCTGAAACGAGTATAATCGGCTTCAGTCGTAAGTTTTCACTTTCTCTTGTGGTCAACTCACACCCTCGTTTTTTAATTATTGACTTTGAACAATTTGACCACCATACCTTCATAGCATTCTCTGAAATTCTCACCGTTAAAACTTAAGTGAAGTGAGATTGAAGTGAGCTGTCAATAGTGTCAGTCCCTAGCATCAGGTGAAAACATGTCTACAGACACAGATTACTGAATAGTTACTACCTACAGATTAGACCGGCTGGTTAAGACTCTTTTTCTTCCAGCTCAATTTAGACATTGGCAGAATAGTTGACATCGGTTTTGATTGCCATTTATTTAAAATATTAAAAATAGAATAGAACTCTTTTTCATCATAAGCCCAGTCATGTTAAGGTCGGCTTCCAGTCTAACCGGATGGAAGTGTATGCCAGTATTTGACATGGACCGATTGCCTATATGACCTTCATAAACTAGTTACTGGGTGTAGTGTATCTATTAAATAGATATGTAAACACTCTCATTCACACAAGCGGGGTAGCTGCTGTCACTAATGTCATCAGTCAGTCACGAGGAATGGCGGGAAACGGACAGAGTCAAGCAGGCTAGATACGATGGCGCTTGGTGTGGTAGTGAGCCAGTGAAGTGATATGATCAACATAAATACGGAATCAACAGGATTCTACAAGTGGCGACGAGGATAAAGGTCAGATAAATTTTATAGCAGGTGCCTACCGATACGGCTGACCAAGTAAAACAAAAAAACCAACGAGGTAAGTAGGTAAATACTTGCATAAATATAAACCCAAACTAATGCATGTATTGTAAATTGTCAGATTTCGCACCTAGTAACAAAGTATTTCAAGCAGAAGGAAGGATTCTGACGGTGTTTTATCGTAATAGTTAGGTACCTACTACATTTGTTACGAAAAAAAAAAAAAAACGTTGAAAGAGATGGATCACCCAGGAAATCTACATAATTTTTTATTGCATCGTGTTTGGCCATCACAAAATGACTACTACACCTAATATAAAGTTAAGAAAGAATACAAACCACAGTCCTTAGGTGACTAGAAGTGCTATGTCACAGATTACTAAATAGTTACTTCGTAACAGATACGTCACTCCAATACAAAAGCGAAAATACCTACGCTATAATAGCCTACAAAATCTTAATAATAATACCAGCTGTTTGCAGCGAGAAGAAATGTACCATAAGTCCGCACACAGAAAGTTGAGATTGTATTGCCCGCCGCGCGACCCACGTGCGAGCGCGTCATCGAGCGAATGTGCTAGGGTTGTACACCTATGATGATATTGGTAATAAATCGAATGTTGTACAAAAACAATTATTTTTTATTTGTTGATCAAATATGTTTCAGTTTAATAAAATGATAGATGCATTTTTTCCTTCCCTGAATGTCCTGCGTCTGAAAAGTAAACATTTTCAAACTGTATTACTTGATATTATATTAGTTTGAATTCGAGAAATAAATACTAAAGACATATTGTACTTTTTGTTTGTGTAGACCACTTGTTGTAGGTAGGTACCTACTTACATCTTTTCCTTAAGGTGAATGGGAAGTGGTAGACCGCGAAATTCAAATTTTCTCACGTTTTTTGCAATTTGCAGGTCAGGTTCAGGTCAGGTCAGGTTGTATCTTGATCAAAATTTGATTCGCGACTATAACAGGTACGTATTTACAGAATTATAATCATTAGAAGTGAGATTTGTACCACAAACACTTTTCCATGAGAGATTTCTTCTTGTGGTACAAATCTAAGTTAGGAAGATGTATTAATGATTCTAATGATTATAATTCTTTAGATACGTACCTGTTATAGTCGCGAATCAAATTTTGATCAAGATACAACCTAAAACAGACCTGCAAATTGCAAAAAACTTTAAAAAATTTGAATTTCGCGGTAACCACTGCGCAGTCTCGCTCGTTGGGTGCTGACCAATGTATTTTTTTTTTAAATTGTGTTCTTTGTTGACGGAAACCTCAAAAAAGCAGCTACTTTGCGTAGGGAGGTACGTACCGGCCCTCCAGGTAAGTACCTACCTACGCAAAGCAGCTGCTTTTATTATTATGACTGTGCCGACCCTACAGTGGCGCCCTCATCGTTTGTTTGGTTATTTCATACAATTTAGAATGAAAATGCAGAAAATAAGCACGTTATGTTGTGCTTCACAAGATTATACGTTAATATTATTATAAAAGGTAGTTTTATATTGTTTAGTTTCATTATAATCCTTAAAACGGATAACAGTGGCCACTATATTCCGTTTTAAGGATTATGATAAAACTAAACAATATAAAACTACCGCTTCTAATAATATTAACGTATAATCTTGTGAAGCACAACTTAACGTGCTTGTTTTCTGCATTTTCATTCTAAATTGTATGAAATAACCAAACAAACGATGAGGGCGCCACTGTAGGGTCGGCACAGTCTTATCAGGTATTAGACTTCTATTCTATGACATACCTGCTTAGGTACATGCAGCGGGGTAATTGCGTAACACACTATCAGTAGTAATGGGTTTCATTTTGACAGTTCAACAATATTCATTGCATTATTTGCGTTGTTGAGCAGATACATTTTTCGAACTTAAGGAGCAATGGATTAGCAATAAGCTTCAAAATGATTCAAATTGAGAGTAATAGTGTGTTACGCAATTAGGGTGCAGGTCCACATATCAAATCACGACGACGCAGGTATACAATAAGTAGGTACCTTACAATTAATTTATATAAAACAACACCTTTAAAATACCTGAACTCCTTAATTTACAACGATTATCATAGTACCTACCTACCTATTGGTGATAAATTGTGAAGGAACGACAAAAGGGATTTCGAAAAACAAAAGATTTAAAATACTACATAACTTACCTTTGTTCGTCTCTCGGCAATGAAGAAAAAGACAAATTTTCATTTTTTTTTTTACTTTGATACCCATCCTCTGCACAATTATTACGTGCTTTCGGCATTTTGATAACCGTGACGTGCGAGCGAGCACTCAGGCAGGCGTGCGGTAGCCCTCTGTCGATTGTACCGCCGGCGGTATGCGAAGCGGTAGGCATATAACGAATGGCCTTGAGCGAGTGACGGACGCCTGGCTATGTACTTAGGTACCTACCTACCTACTTATTTGAAAACAGCAAAAATAAGTACAAGACTTATCCACCTGCAGAATAAACTGGGGTTGCTCCCTACCTTATGACTGGGCAAGGGCAAGAGGATGATGGTAAACTTTGTATTTTTCTATATATCTTTAATTATTATTGTTCTATTTTGCTGTTATCAGTGGGATGGTACCAAGCAACAGCATTCAAAATATATTAGTACTTTGTGATTTTCAGGAATAAAATGTAAGCTAGGTATATCAATGATGACTTCTTTAACTCTGAATTTGGTTTGTAACGATAACCTACCTATTCATTAAAATAAGAATACTTCATTATTTACTTGCCTGAAATGGTGTGGATATCTATGGGTTTATGAAATTGGACACTGATGGTAACAGAAATACAAGCAGTGATTGATTAGGTTAAGCTGCTTCAGATCTTTTAAAAATATACAAATGTTAATGCTGGCTTACTAAGAATTATAAGAATAAAAAGGGAGAATTAGGTACTTGATTGTAGTGGACAGTCTCATAGTGTAGAGGTGTTCCGCAGAGGATAATTTCCTGCACGTAGCAAGAACTAATGAGTACTACTGATAATGCTCAACATGTATCCGAGTTCTATTATAGGGTGACATAATTTGGATTGGTATCAACAGACTAAGGAAAAGACAAAAACTGTAATTGTTACTATAATTAAACACTAGTACCAACTAGTAAATTAAAATAATAAGTATACATACTTACATTGAAATAAAATGTATGCAAAGTGAAAATAAAAGTCACAATAATAGTAAACTGCTCTTTGATGTTATTGCAATGATTAATTAGAATAACATAATATTTTCATAAGATTGATATGAATAGGTATGTTAATCGGTAAATCAATTATGTTTGAGAAGAGAAGTTACCTTCTTCTGTTGGAGTATAACTCCTTAATGTGGTAGTACCTTCAGATTTCACTAAGTTACAAGTGCCATGTAAAATAATGTGTAAATAATGTGTGCCTTAGTCAGGATTTGTAAAAAAATCAAGACTCTCACCCCCATTACTCACCCCCTGTTGCATGAGATTTGGCCAGGATTGGCTAAGTTAATTATACAATACTATATCTCTGTCTGGCCCTCTGGTGGGAAAAGGTGTGATGTTAGGTTATGACATTGCCCTCTGTTGGGTCCTGTTGCCAGTATTACAATGGCCTATGTGAGGGTATTGCCTTTATTATGAGAGCAGCACCATCTCATGTATTGTATGTCACATTAGGAGTCAGCATGTATTGCTGGAAGATTAGTTCAAATTAAAATGTATTCATTTGTGCACGTGGTATGCCATAGTGGTACCTACATGATAGTATGAACTTTATGAAGTCAGAAAATGTGTTGTATCACCATGTGCTGACTTGCAAGGCGTACAGGGGTTGCTTATACAGTACCTGTAATAGGGGTATAGGCAGGCCTGCATAATTGCTGGTTGTTGAACTAATTTCAATGTCTTATGTATTATACTAAAACAAGGAAACATTTTATATCATGACTTAGGTTTCGAATGTAGGTAGTTAACAATTTTATTGCACAGCTGTTGTGATAACAGGTCTGCAGTTGGTTGAGATGCAGTTTTACCCAGTATTCTGGAACATGTTACGATTACTTATACGATTAATTTGATCTTGATGATTCAATGTTATAATGAAAATGAAATCACAAACTTAAATAAATAATAAGATTATTTTACATGACAAAAGAAAGGAAGAATAACTACAGAATTACGCGCATGTTTGAAGATAGCTTAATGCTGTAATAGGTACACAGTAATTGGCTGTACACAAATATTACGAAAAATTGGAAGCTCTTCAATACTGTTCCGAAGTTTTACGGCGCGTTCCGAATTGCGTTGTGATCGATGTGAGCGTGCTTACAGTTACATACCGAATTAACGTGAGCGCGATGGAGGTGTCCCGTGAGTCGTCATGGATGGCATCGTGACATGCACCATCTTACGATATCACCGTGAGCGCAGTCAAAATGTCAGTATGTTGTGTCAGTATGTTTTGTTTTGAGTTGCTTATCTTTAACTAACGCGGCACTTTCGAAATTGTGCTTCTGGTTGACAGTTGCCACCTAACTAGGGAAGACGAGGAAACACCACAGTGTTTGTACAACAAAGACATACTGTAACATCGTTTGTGACGTTGAGTGAGCACAGTGAGCGCGTTCACGACTGTCTTAATCGTAATATCTGGGTCGGAACGCGTGTGGGATGATGTGGGTGCTGTGAGCGATTATAGCTAATTCGGAATGCGGCCTTAATCAACTGAGTAATTAGAAGTTTCAGTATTTTGTATTCAGAATCTCAGATAATTGTCAAGTTTTAGTAACAAAGTTGATGTCAGATCTTCATGATAAAGTTCAAATTCCATTGCAACTGTTGGGACCATGATATAGTAATACAAGTGGGGAGTCTAAAGGTAACTTCAGACTGGTATGACGTTCAAGATATTAACAAGTAAATTATCTAAGATCAATGATTATTCGTTTGCAGGTAGATTGTTGAATATGGAAAGAAACTAAGAAAGACATATATTCGATAAGAAGTGTAAGGGCACAACAACAATGACGGAAGCAAAATAATAGAAGAAAATGAAAACACTCGCGTGCACTCTGCGCGGTGTCATGGGCTATGGTCATGGGCCTCGTGTAAATTTGAAGTTCTGTTAAAAATATCTAAATAATTATTGTTTACCAAACAAGTTAAGTTGTGTCAAGTCAGTGTGAGTTAAATTTATAAACAGCGACGGAAACAGGTCACTCGCCATATCTAAGTAATAGCATTTCATTTCAGCACGACAGTGGTGGTGGTCTAGCCCGACTAAGGTCGTGGGTTCGAAACCAGGCAGGCATTTTGTGAATTTTCACTCATCACCACTGTTCATCAACGGTGAAGGAAAACACCGTGAGGAAACCGGCATATCTGAGAACCAATACTTCAAAGACTTGTGACATTACCAGTACGCACTGTTTACGCGTGGTAGATAGGCATCCATTAAATTGGACGCATAGGCATCCATTAAATTGGACGCATGGGCATCCATTAAATTGGACGCAATGGGCATCCATTAAATTGGACGCATGGGCATCCATTGAATTGGACGCAAGGGCATCCATTAAATTGGACGCAAGGGCATCCATTAAATTGGACGCAAGGGCATCCATTAAATTGGACGCAAGGGCATCCATTAAATTGGACGCAAGGGCATCCATTAAATTGGACGCAAGGGCATCCATTAAATTGGACGCAAGGGCATCCATTAAATTGGACGCAAGGGCATCCATTAAATTGGACGCAATGGGCATCCATTCAATTGGACGCATTGGGCAACCATTAAATTGGTCGCATTGGACATCCATTAAGTTGGACCAAATAAATGGTGAAGGAAAACATCGTGAAGAAACCAGATGTAACACTCCATTAAAATGGATGTAACAAAACGGTGAAGGAAAACATCGTGAGGAAACCACGTGTAACACTCCATTGAATTGGATGTATCAAAGCGACGAAGGAGAGCATCGTGGGAGACCGGCGTGTCCTGGAGCGGATACTTCGGGAACACGGGCTTCTATCGGCTCGCGTGGAGGTTTGTAGCCCACTATTTTATTTTATTTAAACATGATTTCATGTCCCTCACGGAAAGGATGCTTGTATCCCAGGAGAGGTACATCAATAAAATAATATCTTTCAGATAAAATAATTGTTACGGTATCGTTTCATATTTTTTACATTTTTGTCCTTGTTGAGTCTTAGCAAGAGTCAGTTTCAAGTTGTCAAAAAAATCTGACGCCTACTGTTTTCTGCCTTCTCAATTCGTATTTTCGTTTTGTTCTGGAGTGTTATGCCATTAACTTGTGGTGACACACACCATGATCATAATCTCTACAGTACAAACTTAAGGGGACGTTATAGGCTGATAAAATTTTCTATGAGTCTTGTCTTTACATACGTAACTGTTTTATTTACTAAGATGACTTTGTCACCTGATATAATTATTATCATGAGTTATTGAGGTAGGAACATGTAAACAAACATTCATAAGACACAATCTTTTTGTGGCAAGAACATGTAAAAAAAAAAAAAAAAACCTTAACGCTTGGATAAAATACCTACAAATAGTCAAACATCGAAAATTGGTTGGTGACCATTATAATAGACCAAATTATAGATATAATAATCGTCTGAGTTGTGACAGATAATTATGTTATCGTCCAAAACAAACCAAAAAAAAAAAAAAATGTTGACGAAAGGGAAACGGATATCGGAAGAGAATAGCTACAGATTTGGTAGTCACGCAAGGTGATACGGCTTCGGTAGAGAGGGAAGGATTCATTCCTATTCCACACGACGTAGAAGAAGCTAATGAAAGAGATGTGATAGATAAGATGTTCATATATGCAGATGATCCGGCACTTATGTTTTGTTGCAATTTAATTTAATTATTGCTTTAATATAATTGGCACTTGATTGCAAAAATGCATAGTTGAAATAAACATTTTTATGATTTTGATGTTACACGATTATTTGATAACGTGTTTTGAGTTGAACAAATAAAAATATAATAAGAAAGGGATGTAGTGTATCTATTAAATAGATATGTAAACACTGTCTCATTCACACAAGCGGGGTAGCTGCTGTCACTAATGTCATCAGTCAGTCACGAGGAATGGCGGGAAACGGACAGAGTCAAGCAGGCTAGATACGATGGCGCTTGGTGTGGTAGTGAGCCAGTGAAGTGATATGATCAACATAAATACGGAATCAACAGGATTCTACACTGGGTAACACGATACCCCTTGGTATGAGTGGTAATCAGGCTTCTTACTACCCGTAAGACTCAAATTATCACAAATGACAGCCGGGACCAACTGTTTTAACGGTTTCCGAGTTTCGATATGTAATGGATGGACCCATCCACGAACTGGCCTCCGCATGTGTAGCCTAATCTTCGATCGACCCACGTGGCTGTTATTATTTAGCCACAAGCCCCTCCAACGCACCTGCTTTTTTTTCTGAGGATATCATCAAATGACCCCTTCCGCTCTGGGTGGAGCAGAAGGGAGTGTCAGACTCTTACTGACTAAAACCCACCCGTGTTCCTTCCTTAGCCTTTTGTGTTCCGGGGCAGCGGTAACCCTTTCGGACAATCCCGCTGCCCCGGCAGGAAAACTGAATCTAAGTTATCAATTTTTCATGAAGAACTTTATGCTTGTCGGAATAAAGTTCAAAATAGATATTATTGTAGAATACATTGTTGTGTTGTATTGTTGTTGTTGTGTTGTTGATTTATGTTATTGTAGAAGTCTGTAGTTCATAGGAAACGAAGACCATTTTACCATCCCGTAGGTGCGACGCTCCTCAACGCCATAAAATTCTTTGAACCTAACGATAACGTGGCGATTTTTATCACGCACGGGATTTTCAGCATACTGCTAAGCGCCGAGAGTTGAAAATCCAACAGTGCATTTTTTGTTAAGTGCTTGTATGCACTCTGTTAGATTCTCAATTCTCGGCTCTAACACCGAGAGCTGAAACTCCAGTGCGCGATAAAAATCGTCGCGGGCATAAAGCGCCCAATGCACGAGTAGCACGTTGCCGATGGCAAAGGAAATGTGCCATTCGTGTATTAAGACAGTCACATCCTTGAAAACATATAAATCAATATAGAACAAAAAAGCCAACCAAAGAAAAAAACCTGTCATAGACAACAGATTACAATACTTACCTGTAAAAAATACCATAGACGTTTTGCATGCCGCATTTTTTTAAACCATAGATGTTAGATGACATCTATTTTTTAAAGTTAAGTAAGATAGAGATGTCAAATGGGCACAGACAGGGGCATAAGTTATGCTAATGTTGTGAATATTTCAAGCTAATAGATCCTCTGGCCGATTAACTGGTTACAACTGGTTTTTTGTATATGTCCATTGTTCCATACGTTACGACATTTTGTAACGATATTTTGCTAGTTAGGTGGAGGGGCCCGTGGCTAAATAATAACAGCCGCACAGGTTGATCGTCCAGGTTAAGCTACGATTGCCGCGGTTTGTATGTGGATGGATGACCATCTTTACATACCGAGACCCGTCCGTGCCTCGGAAAGCACGTTAAGCCGTTGGTCCCGGCTGTCATTTGTGGATTTTGACAGTCGTTATGGGTTGTCAGAAGCCTGAAAATCTGACAACCAGTCTTATCAAGGGGTATCGTATTACCCAGTAACTGGGTTGTGGAAATCAGATAGGCAGTCGCTCCATCTAAAATACTGGTAACTATGTTGTGGTCGGCTTCCAGTCTAACCGTATGCAGCTGAATACCAATTACATGGGGAGACTGCCTATCTGACCTTCACAACCCAGCAACTGGGTAACACGATACTCCTTGGCAAGACTGGTTGTCAGACTTTCGAGTTTCTGGCCCATAAGGACTGTCAACGGTCTACAAAAGAGTGCCGGACCAACGGCTTATCGTGCATCCGTTGCATGGAGGGGTCTCAGTATGTAACGGATGGTCACCCATCCACGGAACAACCTCGGCAAGCGTTGCTTAACTTTGAAGATCGAGCCGTGCAAACCCCAATTAATGGATAAAAGAGTACAATAATATAGTAGGTTGACTGCACAAAATACATAATAGTAGGTACGTCTTTTTACATAAACATCGTCAAAGCTCTTTCGATGCACCCCCGAAGATACATTAATAATGAGAAGTACGGACAAAGATAGCACTGCATTATTATGTATTCATACTCACACGAGATTCCACTTCGATTCAAGAGTCACTTTTATCTTAGAGTGCACAAAACTGTCAGTCTGTTAAATATAACAACATTCATGCCTGTATTCCCTAAAAGAGTATACAGAGGTGTTGTAGATTTAACGACACACCTATATTTTTCTATTATTATGGAGAATCACTTTATGGCGATTAAAATTATTTCAAAGTCAAAGTTAAAGTTTTTTATTTGTTAAACATATGTGGTGTAAAAGCAGGTGTTTTATAGGTACACTATGTTTTGCCGATGACGGCGTACAAATATGAATAAGTAACAATTAACATCATTAATTTAAAGTGAATTCAGCAAAAATAATAATTTAAAAATGTCAACAGTAAAAAATAATTTAATATAGAATGCATGTCAAAATAAATGCTTCAGTTAGATAATTATTGTAGACTTATGTCATAATGTCAAATTAGAATTATATAAAACATTTTTTTTTTAGATAATATTAAAAATGTCTAGTAATAAAAAAATCAATAATACATAATGTCAAAATTTGTCTGTTCTTTTTGAAAAATCTGAGACACTTAATAACATTTTTTTTTTGTTTTAATTTTTGCTAAAATAAATTAACATTTGTAATTTTTTAGCTCTTTTCCCAATTTAATATACACGACTGGTGCCATATGAAAATACTCTTAATACATTAAGGCAGTATTCATTTTGCGAACACAGAAAGGACTTTCATCTCTTTGAGTAGGTACAATAAAAAGCTTCAGATGCTAACACAAAAAGTTGAGGATTTTGTTTCACGAAGACAGCTACTTCAAATATGTACAGTTAAAGCAATGTACAGAGGCCAGCACATCAAGCTACGCCCAATCTGTCAAATTTTCCCAATTGAATATGAACCTTATTCCTTTGCAGTGAAGTTGAAAATCTATCAAAGAAATTTGACAGATTGTGGTAACTTGATGTGCTAGCCTCTGTACAACAAAAACTGTACTTCTTGAAAAAAAGTACACACTCTCGGTGGATTTTTTATTATACTAGATGTCCCCACAAACGAATTATGCAAAAAAAAAAATAGGGGTATGAAAAATAGATGTTCGCTGATTCTCAGACCTACCCGATATGCACACAAAATTTCACACAAATCGGTCCAGCCGTTTCGGAGGAGTTTGCTAACAAACATCGTGACACGAGAATTTTATAATTCCTCGCTTTTCTCGTAGCACAATGGATACCCACCATTCTCCACCACGCGTCCACCTAATATGTTCTCTTGTCGCCACTCGCCTGTATATAACACACAACACATAGCGTGTGTATATCGACTCACTTTGTCGATCTGTCGCCGCAACGATCGATAATTATGTACTGTGGCTGCTTGTGACTTTTGTTGCCCTTAACACATCTTTTAGTAAAAAATTGTACAGACGGCCAGCACATCAAGCTACCCGAAACTGTCAAATTTTCTCAATCAACTTTTAACCTTATGATTTGGCGATAAAGTTAAAAATCTATTTGAAGAAATTTGACAGATTGTAGTAGCTTGGTGTGCTGGCGTCTGTACCTTCTGCATAGCTATTCACAACCACTCGATGCGCTGCCGTACCGCATCGAACATCAATCAATGTTATCGTAGGAGTCCACGCTATTAACAAGTCCAAAACCCATTTTTTTTTAAATATCGACGGTGTACTGTATGCCTCAGTATAACTACACCTTGATTATCCAAAAAAAAAAAATCATATTAAAATTTCAAATTATTTCATGTTTTGTTTTACATACATACTACATATCATCTTCATCTGCTTAGCCTTTTCTCAACTATGTTGAGGTTCGCTTCCAGTCTAATCGAATGCAACTGAATAAGTACCAGTATTTTACATGGAGTGACTGCCTATCTGACCTCCACAACCCAGTTACTAGGTAATACGATAACCCTTGGTAAGACTGGTTGTCAGACTTTCGGGCTTCTGACGACCCGAAACGACTGTCAAATATCTACGAATGACAGCCGGGACCAACGGCTACATCTATGCAACAAACTATAATATAAAAATACTACCAGGTGACCCGGAGAACTTCGTACCGCCTCAGAATCAATAAATACATAATGTATGAGAACATGAATTATCTTCTTTATGTTATATTTCGTGATTTTGCCCCATGTTTTAATAGTTATTCTGCTATTCGGGGCGGAGAAAAATCCAGCAAACTAAAGATCATAAAAATCGATCCAGCCGTCTATGTTCTATGTTCTATGTTATGGGTTTGGTTTCCGCACTTAGTCCTTCAGTTGGACCATTGTGCGTGGGCCATGGCGGCCGTCGGTGGTTATTCCAACCAGCCCACCTCCCTCCAGAAGCTGATTAGGTCTCCTGGTTTGTTTAGAACATCTGTGTACGATCTGGGTGTCCCGAGGGTTTCTGATCTAATCTGGGTGACACCTGTGCACTCAAAGAGCACATGCGCAACAGTTTCATCAGCCTCCATGCATGCTCTGCACAGGGGACTGTCCGTTATTCCTATGGTGTGGAAGTGTTTATTTAGCGAGCAGTGTCCCGTGATGGTCCCCGTCACCAGGCGCAAGCCTTTCCTGTCCAGTCGCAATAAGCGCCTGGTTAGCCTGCCATCTAATGATGGCATAGCTTCCTTGGACTGCCTGCAGCCTGGTGACGACGTCCACCAACTTTCTGCTTGTGTATGGGTGTGCTCCTGTAGCCACCTGCGTAGTTGGTTGAAGGGGATGGGCACGATAGGTTCCGGTCCACAAACTGACGTACTGGAACCTCTTCTGGCCAGTTCGTCAGCTGCGTCGTTACCTAGCGATCCGCTGTGTCCTTTTATCCATTGTAGCGTCACTACATTGCGGTTCAGAACAGTTACCTGTTCAAGCGCATTGTGACATTCTAGTATTAGATTCGATGTGATGCATTCCTTCCCTAGGGATTGAAGGACTGAGGCGCTGTCAGAGAGTATGCGAATACGAGCATCCGTAACTCTCCTGGCTGCTATGGAATAAGCCGCTTGTATTATGCCCACACACTCCGCTTGGTAGACAGTGTTGAGCATACCCAGCGGTCTGGATATTTTTATGTTGAGGTCGTGTGAGAAGACTCCGACTCCAGTTCCGCAGTCGGTCTTTGAACCATCAGTGTAAATTCTCAGTTCCTTCGGGCCTGAGTAGTCGCACTGCTCCTCTTTAAGCACTATATTGTAATGCTTTTGAGAGCAGTATTGTTTCGGGGCCTTGTCGCAGGGTGATGCCATCATTGGCTGCCATTTGATCGCATCTTCTTTTAGACGTGTGTGTTTGACCCTAGAATCTCTGCTTAGGGTACCTGATATATGGAGCCTAAAGGCAGCCAGGGCCGCCTGTTCCCGCACTATGAGGTGTAGGGGCGGCAGCCCAAGCATAGCCTGTAGGGCAGCAGTGGGTGTAGTTCTCATGCAGCTAGTGATTGCCACACACGCGAACCGCTGCAGTTTTTCGAGATCTCTCTGTGCTGTGCTCAGGTCTGTTCTGGGCCACCAGACTAATGAGCCGTATGTAATGATTGGTCGGATGACTGTGGTGTATAGCCAGTGAGTGACCTTGGGGCTTATCCCCCAATTCTTGCCAAGCATACGCTTGCATTGCCACAGGGATATGCTGGCTTTCGTAGTAATGTAGTTGGTATGTTTTGCCCAATTCAGCTGTTTGTCCAAGAATATGCCCAGGTATTTGGTTTCAGTTGATAGGCTTAGGGTTGTACCAAAGAAACTTGGCAGTTTTAGTGTTGTCAATTTCCTCTTTTTTGTAAAGAGAACTAAATCGGTTTTTGTGGGGTTCACTGATAGTTGGTGTTTTCCACACCAATTCTCTATTATTTTCAGGGCCTGGCGCATTAAGTTGCACAGGGTGTTTTCGTGGGTGCCATTTATTATTATGGTTATGTCGTCGGCGTAGCCTACGGTAAAGTAACCTTTGTCGTTCAGTTCTTTTATGAGACTGTCTACGACCAGGTTCCATAGAAGCGGCGAAAGGACACCCCCTTGCGGGCAGCCCTTCGCCACGATGGCCCTTGTGGTGTCGTTTACGGTTACTTGTGTCAGGCCTGTTGGTCTAGTGGTTAGTGACCCTGACTGCTATGCCGGAGGTCGTGGGTTCGATTCCCACCCAGGACAAATGTTTGTGTAATGAGCACGTTCATTTGTTCTGTGTCTGGGTGTAATTTATCTATAATATTTATGTATTTAGAAATATACATATAAGTATGTTTATCAGTTGTCTAGTACCCATAACACAAGCTCTGCTTAGCTTGGGACTAGATGGCGTTGTGTGATAGTTGTGGAATATTATTATTATTATTATTATTACTTGTACCGCCCTCTGTTTGAGCATGTTGGTGATCCAGCCGCTCAGGGGTGGGTCTATATTGTGTCTGTGTAGGGCCGTGCTTATGCTTTTGAAGGTGGTTTTATCAAAGGCGCCCTCAATGTCAATGAAGGCGGCCAGTGCTGAGCATTTGTGATCCACCGCACATTCAATTTTGGATACCACGCTGTGCAGTGCGGATTCCGTTGATTTGCCTGTGGAGTACGCGTGCTGTTGTTTGTGGAGTGGCTTTGCCCGTAGAGGCCCGTCTCGGATGTGTCGATCACAGAGCCTCTCTAGGGTCTTTAGTAGAAAGGATGTGAGGCTTATGGGTCTGTACGCCTTGGGTTGTGTGTAGTCGGCTTTACCCGGTTTTGGTATAAAGATAACTTTCACTTCGCGCCAGGCTTGGGGTATGTATCTAAGTGCTATGCAGGCCCGATAGATTTCTACCAGGCATGGTGTTATATGGTCAACCCCCCATTGTAGCAGGGCTGGGAAAATGCCATCTAGTCCTGCGGACTTATAAGGCTGGAAGGTGTTGATAGCCCACTTTACTCGGTCTTCTGTTACTAGACTGTGGGCACTGGACCAGTCCCGCTCCGTTGGGGTCCAATCGGGCACAGCTTCCCAGGTCCTGTCCTCTAGGACTTTGCAGTCTGGGAAGTGTGTCTCGAGTAGTACCTTGCTGGTTTCATGGTCCGTTAGTGTGTATGTGTTGTCAGATTTTTTCAGCGCGCCAAGAGTTCGGTCCTGATCTGTTGATAGGATTTTCCTTACTCTTGCGGCTTCATTATTGGTCTCGATGGATTCACAGAATTTCCGCCATGCTGTCCTTCTGGCAGTTCTGATTTGCTTTTTGTATGTGTATTGAGTCTCTTTGTATAGCTCCCAGTCTTCCGGGAGTCTGGTGTTTTTGGCTCTGTTGAATTGCTTCCGTAGTGTATTTCTGAGTTTACCAAGTTCGGCGTTCCACCAGGGATTTCTCTCACTGTTGGTTCGTGGTGCCCTCAGCTTGCAGCATGCATGGTATGCTTCGGTTAGGTATTCCGATAGCTTTGTTACAGTGTATTCGAGTTGTCCGGATTCTCTTACGTTTGTTTGTGTTAGGTGCCTAGCTAGCATTGCGGCTAGGAGGCGCTTGTACCCGGGCACATCGGTGCGCCGCGGATTACGTCGCGGTTCAGGTTTCCTTGTATTAGTAGTTAGTGTGAAACGGATCCTTCTATGGTCTGAGCAAGAAGGTTCGTTTGATACGTGCCAATTTGTGATAAGATTTGTCGCGTTTTCTGTAGCAAGAGTTAAGTCTATGATCGTCTGTCCTCGGACTGTGACCCAAGTGGGCTCAGAGCCTCGGTTAACGATGTTAAGGTTAGTAGAGAATAAATAGGTGGATAGTACCTCTCCTCTGGAGTTCGATGCCTCGCTGCCCCAGAGCGGGTGGTGGGCGTTCGAGTCGGTGCAGATTATCAGGTCCAAATTGGTGCGCTCGCAGTGCTGTACCAGATCGGCCATTTCCTTCGGCGGGCAGTCTGTTTCCTCACCCGGCATGTACACCGAAGCTAGTACAACATCTGGGAATTCACCTTCGGTGTGGAGCCTGACAGCTGTCAGATCTCTGGAACAGAATTGAGTGAGTAGCGTGGTAGGGATGTCTTTGGGTATGTAGGCACAGGATCTAGGTTTGTCTGAGCTGTGTGTATTGAGGATTAGCTTACCTCCGATGTTACCGAGGCCGCATATTCTGTTGTTCCTGATCCACGGCTCTTGGATCAGTGCGATTGTTCTGGGGTTAACCTCCAGTGCCCTGCGTAAGCTAGCCGTGGCAGTTTGGCTGTGTTGGAGGTTAGTTTGTATAATGGAGAGTGGTGGTGACGGTGATGAAGCGGGGCGGTTAGTCGGTGGTGGATCCATCGGACAAAACCTCCGCCGCCTCCTCTCTGTACTGGTCGTCGTGTTGTTCAACCGGCGACGATACTAGTAGCTGCTCGTTCCAGCCGGGAGATGCGGGTGGTATGCTGGCTACGTCGTCAGGCATCGCCGCGCGGGCCATGACCTCCTCGAGTTGGGCAATGTCGGTGTCGTCCGTCTGTGTCACTGTCTGTGTCGTTGTCGGGTCCGTCTTACTGTCCGAGGGCTGGATCGTGGGCCAGAAGCGCACGTATATCGAACCCAATAGGTACGATATCCGTCGCTCCCGCCCCACGATCTTTTCCACTTCCTCCGGTGGCACACCTAGGGTCAGATAGGTCCCATAGTTGTCGCCACCGACGGTAGTCGCCCTGTACAGTGACCACCTGGCTATGTTATACCACGTATTCTGACGAATCAGAATACTGTGTAGCCTCCCTATGTCACCCCTATAGCGGGGGACGAAGAGTGAGGCTCTGACACGGGTGGGTAGGTCTGACTGACGGAGTACCGTCAGTGTGAGGTCAGTGTCGGGGAGTTTGAGTAGGGGTACGTTCCTGTTTAACCAGGTCAGGGCGTGGTCGTCCTCACACCAGACCTGTACAGTGCCCTCCGCTACCCGCGGGTATCCGCGGAAGGCAGGGAGTGGTGCTGTCGAGTCCGAGTCCATAAGTAGGTCTTCAAGGCCTGCTTTAACCAGCTCGGCCTCCTCTTTTGTCAAGTCTCTGGAGGGGGGAGGGAAGCAGATTGCTACTGCGAGCCTCGCAGGAATATCCTTCGTGGCCCGCGCGTAGGTCCTCTGCTCCCCCTGGGCGGAGTGGACCCTTACGCGTTTGGCGTCCCCCTGGAGCGCACTCGGTGAAGCCGAGTCGTCGGGGCGCTCCCTCTTTGCCGGTCCTGTACCGCTCGGTCCGGGTTGCGGCATGGAGGTGCCTGGCCGGGTGGTGGCATCTGGGCGTAAGGATCCACCTCGCCTTCCTCTGTGATGTTTGGGTCGGGGTTTGTCGTGGGATGCGTCCGTGTCAGTGTGAGCGTGATGGGGTCGGCTGGCGCCCCCGGCAGACTCTGTCGTGTACAAGGGCTTTTCGCGCTGGGTTTCCCCTTCGCGTACTTGCCCCTGCACGCGTGGTTCCGCGTCCGGCTGCTTTTCGCGCTGGGTTTCCCCTTCGCGGACTTGCAGCTGGTCGCGTGGTCCCACGTTTGGCCGCTTTTCGCGCTGGGTTTCCCCTTCGCGGACTTGCGGCCGTTCTCTTTTTTCCGCGTCCGGCCCCTTTTCGCGCCTGGTTTCCCCGTCGCGGACTCGGGGCTGGTCGCGTACTACCTCTTCGGCGTCCGATCGCGCTTCGCGCTGGCTAGTGCCTTCGCGGGTGCTGCGCTTTCGGTCGCCTACTTTCCTCCTCCGGCTTGTGACTTTTCCGCGCTTCTTCAGCAGTCGTACTCCGTCAGCCGGAAGAGTGGTAGGGTCGCCAGGCTCGTCGACCTTCCCCGTCACTTTCTGTCCGTGTCTGTCGTTGTCTGGGTAAGTGATGCTGTTCCGCACGATGCTCTGTTGCCAGAGGCTTGGGAGAGACATGCATCTCGTAGTGGGTGTTGGCGCGTGTGTCGCAGCCGTAGTGGGATATATTGGCGCGTTGGACGCAGCCAAAGTTGGAATTGTGGGCGCGTGAGTCGCTGCCTGTGTTATGGGCGCTAAATCAGCAGCCGGCCGCGCTGAAGAGCACGGCAATGTCAGCAATGTGCAGTTGGTTGCCCCCCCCAGAATACGTTGGGGGCTGACCGCCGTAGCGGTGTGGGATTCCCCGGCTTGGCCGGAACCCACCTGGGTAGTGTCATTTACCCGCTGCATTTTACATGTTAAAGGGGGTGGGCTTTTTTGGAATCGAGGTTACCCTTCCTCTGGGACCAACGGGATGTAGGGATAGGAGGGAGGGTGTATGGTGATAGGGTATAGGTTTTGGGGGGTCACCCTAGGTCTGGGATTTGGCCTAGGGATTTGGGGATCGAAGGGATTTTATGGATAGGGAAGGGTTGGAATGATTAGGATTATTTGGTACATGGGATAAGGTATATGGGTTACCCTAAACCTGGGACCTGGTGTTCGGGCACTTCTCTTGTCCGGGATCTCTTTCGAGATGCTCCGGCTATGAGATCGACTGTTTGCAGTCGGTCCCGCAGCCGGAGTTGGGCTATCCGCAACCTGCCCACCCGCTCGGTTGCAGGAGAAGAAGTGCCCGGCAGTCTGGATCGCTCCACCACGGATGTACGTATACATTCGCGTTGGTTCGACCCAGCTAGCCCCGAGTCGATCCAGCCGTTCTTGAGTTATAAATGGAAATGTAACTAACTAACCCGACTTTCTTTTATGTAAATATAAATAAATACTATAATATTATTATGCCTTCGAAAGTAACTCTGTCTATCTGCATGTTATGTTTTCACTCCTAAACCACTGAACGATTTCGATAAAATTTGGCAAGGAGACAGATGGTATCCTGGGAGGTTTTGTCTCAAAAATAGTCGTATAGTGGATGAAAATTTATATACGAAACCCAGCATTTCTTAAGTTAGGTTATTTAATTTCCGACATCCACGCAAGCCAAGCCACGGGCAGAAGCTAGTTTTGTTATAAGACACATTTAGGTTATAAGAAGACCAAAAGCATATCCTACTTCCTACTATCCTACTAACATTATAAATGCGAAAGGTTGTGAGGATGGATGGATGTTTGTTACTCTTTCACGCAAAAACTACTAAACGGATTTGGATGAAGTTTGGCACACATATAGTTTATAACCAGGATTAACACATAGGATACTTTTTATTCCGATATTCCCACGGGATCGAAACTTACGCGGGTGAAACCGCGGGGCGCAGCTAATCATACTAATAAATAAACTAATCTTTAAAAAAAAAAAAAAACATTGATTGATTCCTACCAGTTACCTAAAAAAACACGTGCCTACCTTTGACATTAAAAAGAATCCACCAAATGTCATAATGGCATTAATAAATGACACTTTACGTATTAACAAAATTAATCTTTTAGGGGCTAATGCGACAACATTAACGAAACTGTCAACATATTTTTTTTTATTTCTGTACATTTGTAGCAGGTAGTCATATTAAGTTGTTAAATTTAAGAATTGATGCCAATATGATATGTAAATTATATGTCTGATAGTAGATAATACACGGAAAATTAACTTTGAATAATGTAGCAGACAACATGGCATTAAATCGTTATTTTTTTTTTAGGGTTCCAAATATTGTGACAGGAATGTATATGTCACGGCTAGTACCCGAAGTCCGGCTACACATAGTTTTAGCTGGGTACAACTAGGTGCAGCCGGCCACATGCGGTTCGTGTGTACTTCGGGTGACATCGGTTCCATGGTTGCGGTCGGTCGATAAGCGACATAGGATGCAAGAGCGAGCGAAGGGCACCCCGAGGTTAGGTTTGGTTAGGTTACTTTAAACCCTTTACAGGTCGACGTAGGATGCAGTTGTACCCGTATGTTCACACCCACCTTTAGCCGTAACATACATATATACCTAATAACGGTATGTCAACAATTATTATCATCTGCCAACATTAGCACCACACTTGTAAGTAATGGCAGCTCGATCACGGTGGTGACAGAAGTAACTGGTGCTTATAGCACAGGAGTCCTCCTAGTTTAAGCCCAGTTGCACAAGTGTTGTATCTTGCAACTAAGTTACAAAGTCTAATTTAAGGTACAGACGCCAAGCACATCAAGCTACCCGAAACTGACAAATTTTCACAGTCAATTTTGAACCTTATGCTTTAGCGATAAAGTTGAAAATCTATTAAAGAAATTTTACACATTGTAGTAGCTTGATGTGCTAGAATTGTAAATAAGTTTAAGTCCAGAACAGACCGACTGGGTTCGAATCTACGACCTACTCGTAATTTGGGGCCATAATATTATGACCGGGCCACCTCTATTAATCATGGGGGTTTTAATTGATTACCCTATTAATAAGAACATGGCATTCGATATAAAATTCTTACAACCTGCCGACATGGCAAATGCCAAAATAAAATGACATTCCTAGGTCAAACAGACAGATTAGGGATCGATACATAAATACTAGGAAATGTCAATGTTTAGCATTAGCATAACTGATTGTTACTTGTAAGGTAACATTATTAATGATAGCGTGGGAGTATGAATGTTATAAGGCTCGACGGCCGGTTGGAATCGTGTAAAAGTTCATTTTCGCCATACCATACGCGTCCTATTTTATTTTATTTTTCGCCATTCTTGAAACCAGGATGAAAAAGGATGTCCTGTAATTTACACCCGGAACCCATTCTATTTAAACTGAAACACACCAACGCTGCTTGTCGATAGAAATAGGTCATTTGTCGAGCCTTTTCCCAACTATGTTGGGGTCGGCTTCTAGTCTAACTGGAAGCAGCTGAATACCAGTATTTTACATGAAGCGACTGCCTATCTGACCTCCACAACCCAGTTACTGGGTAATATTATAACCCTTTTTAAGACTGATCTTTCCGGCTTCTAACGACACGTACCTAATGACTGCCAAAGAGCTACAAATGACAGTCGGGACCAACGGCTTATTGTGCTTTCCGAGGGGTCTTGGTATGTAAAGATGGTCACCCATCCCCGGATATTTTGGAAATCGATATGGAGGTAGTATACTTCCCTAGCCGAACTCCTTTACAAAAAACTGTTTAAACTACACAACTGTTTATTACGTTTCAAATTAATTGTAAGTTCAGAAATATAAACCGTTCCTTTTTTTATTGGAAATACTGAGAATTTTACTAGTAGGTTTAAGTTATTACAAACGTTTATATTAATTATAGAGAATTTATTATTGTTGCATAGACAAGGTCAAATTAAATTAGCTAACGAAACTCCGCAGACGTGTAACAGGTATCGATATCCAAAGACGATAAAATAACACAAACATAAGATTTGATCTATTTTTTGGGGTCAACGACCACTGGTAGTGTAGTTAGATACGACGGTACGAGTTGAGAAAATCGTTTATTTTTTTATTTTATCGTTTTTAGATATCGTTTGTGAAACTTAAATATAAAAAAAAACAATTGGTTTTAAACTGATGTTTCAGGCCAATACCTAGGTACGGTCGTTGACTCCAAAAAATTTTTTTTTCTTTTTATCCTCTTTTTAGATCGTATTTGATACCATCACGTCTACGGAGTTTCGGTCGGAGGTACGTTCGTAACCTAGCTGATCTTATTAATACTCTGCTGAGATATAAATATCACTAACAGCATATCGGAAAGCTATGACTGAGTATGAATCACTAATCATTTCGCAAAAAAGACGGATGTCGGGTAAAGCGCCCAGTTGTCAGCCACAAATTTAATTTTGTGGGATTGTAATTTAAATTATCAATTTTATTGTAATCTATTTGGATTGAGTGTGTTTGATGTGTATTTAAGTTTGATTTTCTTTTTGATTGAAAACAATGGTTGTTTTTTCGTTTATTTTTATACTGAACCATTTTCAATGGCTTTCTAATTTGCCAGGAGTTGATCAATGAGTAAGAAAGATGTAGTTAGTTTAGGTAGAAAAATGCTATATAATAATGATTAATTGAATGTCGTGATAGCACAGTGGTTAAGGCCTCGCGTCTCATGCATGAACTTGAGGTTTCAAATCCGGGCAAGTATCTATGTGACTTTTTCAATTCATATATTATGTACAAACGCCAGCACATTAAGCTACTACAATCTGTCTAATTTCTTCAATAGATTTTCAACTTTATTGCTAAAGTATAAGGTTCAAGGTTGATTGGGAAAATTTGACAGTTTCGGGAAGCTTGATGTGCTGGCGTCTGTACTTCCGAGTTTATCTTGGACATTATAGACATCAGTGGAATAAAAATCATGAGTAAACCTAGACTTATAGTTCCTATAAGTCTGAAATCGCCAACTTGTCTTAATAAGCGTGATGATTAATGCTTGTGCTTTCACGGCCTTTGCCCGGCTGTGGGACAATAAATAAGCGGGCACATTATTATTAATTGAATTTGCGAGGCAATTTTGCTAACTACAGGGTCAAGTTAAATTAGCTAGCGAAACTCTGGAGACGTGATGCTATCAATATCCGAATACGATAAAATAAAATTAAAAAAAAAAATACAAAAAAAGATATTATAATTCATAAAAAAAAATTGGAATCCATTTACAATTGCCGGAGATATTGCGTAAAATACATACAAAAAAATACAGTTGAAATGAGAACCTCCTCCTTTTTGAAGTTGGTTAATTAATAATTATGTAAAGATACGGCGGCACTCATAATGCATCCCATGACAATAATTCCACTAAGCCACCACTGAAAAGTCATAGGCAAACTACGCAATTTCGTTTACTTGAATTTTTCAGTAATTTTGGTTTAAAAACCAAACTACTGAACCGATTTTGATGATATTATTAAGGAACCAATCTGAAAATATAACCTTACAAATAAAAATAATTTTGCAAATCGGCTTATAAATAACGGAATTCTGAGGTACAAATATTTAAAAAAAAAATTCCGAACTGTGAGCCTCTTTTTTTTAAAGTCTGTTAAAAAAACATTCGATGTTACGTTTTTGGAGGTCAACGACCGCAGGCAGTGTTTTTATTTAACCTCTTAACCACCTACATAGGATTAATCCAACAAATATTATTGTGCCCATTTCGCTAGGGTCTTATATTTACGATCAAATACCACAGCTCGTTTACTCTGTTTTTTTATTAATTACGCTGTATTATATCAGGTTATTCGAAAAACAAAAAAAAAAAGAAAGTCGAATCACTTGCCGGGCGCTGGGAGTACGGTACGACACTGGTATAAAGTCGGGCAAATAAAGGTTTAAAGTATGACTTGAGAAAATATGTCTTTTGTTTTGTTTAGATATTGATAACCCTGACGTTTGTGAAGTTTACATAAAAAAACAAAACATTTAGGCTTACTTACTGGTATTTCAAGTGACCAATTGTAGTAGGTACACACGGCTACACATCAAGCTATAAATTTTCAGTTTTAGCTGACCTCGCATTGTATAGGTTTATCGTACAATCAGAAGTCAGTTTATACTGGTTATGTATAGCTTGATGTGTAGCCGTGCGTACACTAGCAGCTGTCGATGACCTCGCAAAAAAAAAACGAAATTAATTAAATTTTTGTTATTATGTTTAGATATCAATACTCATCACGTCTGCGAAGTTTCGCTAACTAATTTAAGTTGTCCCTGTACACAAAGAAACAGCCGTGAAATTCAAAACATTAGAATTAGGAGCTCAATATAGTCTTAATCCATTGATTTAGGCTCATGTTTAGAGGGCCGCGGTTTTAGAGTCAAACGCGCGCCAAACTTAATTCACTGCCTAAACTAACACGCGTCAGTTTATTTAGTATATTAAACAGTTGACTAAATGTTTCACTTTTAAATCAGATTAGTTTAAACTTGGTTATGTTTAATTTTGATGGTTAATACGTACTTACATGGCACATCAAAAGTAAAATGCTTCATTTCATAAAACATTTTTTTTTATTGACATTAAAATGACAACGCGAAACCTGTTACAATGGATTTAGAACATGCTTCTGGAGCCCCTTGCGCTGAAATAAAAAAAGTTATGTATTTTAAAAAAATTGCCATTCCATACATTTTGACCGCGTGGATATTGCACTTTTCTATGAAACAGCTGATATTTTATTTGATTACAACAACAAAAAATATACGGCTCTAAAATTATGTGCCGAATGCATAGTTACAGTTTGCGCGACGATCTCCTTGCAACCCTGTATATGTTTATAGTTCTGCTTTAGATAGGTACTACCTCAGAATAAATTCTCAATAAATCCTTTTTGGTAGTAATAATAGCCTCCCCGACCGATTCCGGTCACGGTGGCCAATCTCAACGGAGATTAGCCGGGTACGCAGGAGATATTATAGTGCACAAGTGTGCGCGCAGACACAGGTGCTTTCCCTCTTCCCTTACTCTCATAGTCCGATGGGACGGCAATCCGACACGACCGGAGAGAGATCAGGCGCAGGGCCAACGGCTCATCGTGCTTTCCGAGGCACGGGGGTATCACATCGCCAACTTCCAAACTCCAGGCTGCTAGTAAGAAATTCCTAATGGAAAAACTCAATAACCCTTTGCCCGACCCGGGAATCGAACCCAGAACCCACGCTCAGCAGTCGCGTTTGCGACTACGAGACCAACGGGTAGTTAATAATAATACCACAGCTAACTATTTACCTGGTCTACACCAGAAGGTCAATTCACGTATTTTTAAACGTTCAAAATCTAGTTGCAGTCTCATCTCGGCGACAAACAAATGTCAAAAACTTGTCAAAATATAGGGAAATTAGAGGTATTTTTGAGACTGAGATCAGACTGTGAACGTTCTTAAAATTACCAAAATTACCCTTCGGATATTAAATTAAATGACTAACTAACTGTGCAAATAAATACAAAAACAAAAGGACTTGGGCGAAACGTGCCCAGAAAACTCGCAGCGTTGCACGTTATATGGCAATGCTGATTCTTTGGCCAAAGAAAGACATTTATTTATTTAATTTTATTTTCGGTGTCGGAACTACTGGGTAGGTTTCTTTTAATAAGAGCTCCGTCTTATATAGATATCATTAGAGGGACGTTGTACACAAAGGTTAAATCACTTTTACGACAGACTACAACTGGTGCATTTACCCGACATCACCCACAATACTCGCACAGCGGGATTGCTTGCTACATTAGTTATTATTTTAAAAACTATTATTTGCTATAGCAAGTATTTATTTTGATCTACAGAAAAAATATCAGGAAGTGTTTTATTTGAAGAAATCATTAGTCAGAATTTGGTGACTATTATTTTATTTTTCTCATGTAAATAGTTTGTCAGGAATCCGCTAGGGAAAGCAGTGGATGTCTTTTGGTTGAAATGAGGATACATAATCTGTTCTTCCGACAGCTGTTTGCTGTCGGGGGTAAGGCAAATCAGGCTACCGAAATGTGTCATTTTCGATACGATATCATCTCGTATGGTGGTGAATAGCTACGCAGGTCCATAAGAACTCGTCATAAGCAAAATAGATTCGATTACGACGCAGTAATGGAAGTCATGATCAGATCTGCAGAGCCTTTCCTCAACTACGTTGAGGTTGACTTCCAGTATAAAACTATGGTGTCCTGGCCGCCACATAATGGCTACAGTGTCCGCTGTCATAAAAATAGCAAAGATTTAAATCGTAAGATTCCCCCTATCGCGTTCAAAGGTAGTCGTTTTTCTGTTTTATTTTTACACCTCTGGGACACAATGACGCAGTGTTTTGATTGTCATGGAAACGCTTTAGTAATGTGTGATCTCATTCTTCTTAGTATGGCACGTGACTAAGTACGGTGAGGGAAAATCTAGCTATTTAATAGGGTGACTGGTAATTAGTGACCGATACCTAAACACGTGATTGTACTCATGATAACAAACAACTTTTATTATGGGACCAAACCTGAATTCGCGAAAAAAAAATCTGCTGTTCAGTACCTACATTTTGACCAGTTAGGCGAACATAAATGACTGAACAGCAGATTTTTTTTTCACAATTTCAGGTTTGGTCCCATAGTAAAAGTTGTATGTTATCATGAGTACAAGCACGTGTTTAAGTATCGGTCACTAGTTATCAGTCACCGTATATATTGCTCTCTAGGAAAACACACGAAATTATTTTCGTAAATAACGATCTAGTGACGTCATTCGTCGGAATGAAATTGAGTTTTTAATTGCGGACGCTATGTAGCGGCCACCGCTCTTCGCAGCTTTCTCTAGCTTAACCGGATGCAGCAAGACAATAAAGGGAAAAAACACAAATGAGTCATTTTAAATGCTATTTTTATATAATGGATGCCTGTTTCAAGCATTGAAAGAAGTAACAGTATTAACAAATAAAGATTAACTAATAGTCGAAATGGAACAATAGCGGGATACCTGTCATCGTGTCGATAATATCGATACAATCGATACTTCTCGATATAATACCGATTCTAAATCGATACTATCGCGCAGGCTACAGTAATTGCTATTGTTAAATATGAGCGGCCATGAGATCTTTAAGATAGTTGGTTGTTAGGAATGGATAGAGAAGACATGGTTTTGTTGACCGATGATTACGTAACATTTCTCATTATGCCAGATTTTCTCGAAGGGATAAGTAGTGGTAACTTATTTTTAGAGGAACCCTCCCTCTATTTATTCCTCAATTTTCATGATTGCGTGCTACCACTGTTTGTCTCTGCATCACCCAAAGGTTGAGTGGTAGAAAAAGCCTATGGCATTAAGTCCGCCTCTGTACATTTATGTGCTTGAAGTATTAAATAAATAATAATAAACCCTACATTTATGTTCCAAGTAATAGGGGGCGAGCCTTTTTTTTTTTGGTGGGGTTCGAGTGTGCGGTATTCGCTCTCCCGATATGCCTCGACCTTCTGTTCCTCAGCGGGTGCCACCTCCCCGTGCGGCCATTCCCATAATGGCCGCTCCCACTCGAGTGGCGCGTAATAGATTATCCTAATTAAAGGTATTGTTATTATAAGTATTTCTTTTGCATAACCTAAAACTTGCAACAAGTATGTAATACTTCATTTATATTATTCAATCATTCTTTCATTATTTCAGTATGTCTGTAAAAGTAGGCTACTTCATTTATTGGGGTATAATGTAGCAAAACATAAGAAATTCGAAACGGATATCCACCTTTTAAGTCATTGATATTTTGGATGACGGTAGATGAAACATTACAGTTGTTTGTTCACGACTATAAAAGGGGGAGCTCCGAGTGGCAGAGACCATTCTTGTTCGAGACATCGACCAGAGCGGAGCTCCAGCCTACAGCTACAAGTTAAGTAATTTGATATTGTACCTTAATAATTGTTTATTATGACTATTTTTATGTGTAAACCATATTATGTCCAATATTGCTAATGTTCTAAAATGTGTAACACAATATTCCTGGCTATTGTTATTATTTTCAGTTCCCTTGGGCCATAGTCCAAGAGATAGAATTAATTGTTGTTAAAATAACTATATTTCATGGTAAAGATTACTGTAAGACTGTTTCCGTGGAGTTTCTTGTCCGTTCTTCTCCATGATGACCTAGATTTGGAACGGACGACTAGCTTACTGACTAATTACTGATAAATAAACGTCTAGCCTTGTCTTTCTGTGCTTTACTTTGTTAAATCCTTCCCTACACACCATATTCATGAGAACATTCGTACACAATATATAATTAGTAAACATTCTGGTATTCAATGCTTCCTATTGTATAATACACATCATATTCATGAGAACATCCACACCCAGTAAATAACTAGTAACCATTCAGGTATTCAAAGCTTTCTATTTGGGTAATTTATATTACCCAGATTATACTACTACCCTACTTTTTGCTATTACGCGCGTAGAACACTGCGGCGCCAATTCGAGCCTATCTGGTCGGACGATGGACGCCCCTAGTCCGCCGCCCGCAGAGGAGGTCGCAGATCGTTTTGCACCCTTCTCGGGCGCCCAGTGCGTCTCCTGCGGGATAGAGGATGCGGCTTCTCTTTCCCGCTCGTCCACCTTCTATGCAGACATGAAATCCTCGCAAACGGAGGCAACCCCGTCCCATACGCTCCCGCTTTTGACCATCGATGGGACTGTATTTACTTCGTGGATAAGGCTCTATCTGTGTCCTGTAACATTTAACAGACCTTGTAAACGGCCTGTTTCAGCAAAAGACCATCCTATTCTATTCCTTTCTATGTTCACGCCATGCCCAAGTCAAATGACGCAGCATTCAATGATGATGCTATTCGCGATCTGACCATCACGGATTAGACTATTTCTGGATAAGAAATAATGGTAGGTTTTTGCATTCGTCACACCGCCTGCGCCGGCGATTCACGACAAACGAGTTGATGTAGCAACTAAAAATGACTTGGCGAGCACCAAGCAGTGAGTCCGCGATGGTCAGGAGCGATTACTCGCTGGTATACATGCACGATGGTCCATTTGAAGGACTAAGTGCGGAAACCAAACCCATAACATAGAACATAGATGCGTAAGTAACAAGCGTGAGTCTCTTAGTGAGTGTCCTGCAGTGCGATTCTGTAACCATCTCACCGTGAAAATTTAGGTGAAGTGAGCGTGGAGTGAGCCGTCAGTGTCATCCTGATGCTAGGGATTGGTGCTCTTGACAGCTCACTCTAAGATCACTTCACCTAACTTTTCACGGTAGATTTCAATCGGCTGTTCGCCAAGCGAGCGTCGCGTCGCTGACAGAGTACTCTATCTGATTGCTTTTGTCGCTGCGATAAACAAGTACTTGCCAGGGGCGTGAACAGTCAGCGATCAATTATTAATAATGCATCTTCTGGGCACGCTCGTTCCATCATAGACCTCATCCATCGCTTTCCATCATTCGTGATCGAGGTCAAGAGCGGGTGTTCCCATTCAGCAATAAAAAATACAGGGTCAAATTTAATTAGCTAGCGAAACTCCGCAGACGCGATGGGTATAAACATGATTAAAAAAAAGAAATTAATTTGATGGCGTTTTTGTGGGGTCATCGACCGCAGTAACAGTAGTCACTTTCAATATATCAGTTAAAAAATCTGATTTTTTTGGGTAAACTATACAGAGGTGATGGGTTTCTATATTTAAACACGATAAAATATTTTTTTTGGAACTACGAGCGGTCATTGTCCCCCGGAAAAAAAAACTTAAAATCTTTTATGTTTTTTGTTTTATCCTGTTTAGATATCCACATCGATCACGTCTGAAGAGTTTCGCTAGATAATCTAATTTGACCTTGTATGTATCTCTTTTACAATCTTTACAGACGCCAGCACATCAAGCTACTGCAATCTGTCAAATTTCTTCAATAGATTTTCAACTTTATCACTAAAGCATAAGGTTCAAAGTTGATTGGGAAAATTTGACAGTTTCGTGTAGCTTGATGTGCTGGCGTCTGTACGTTTCTTGAGCGAGAAAATCGTTGATAGCTATTCGTTTCCTCGTCGACGATAGGACAGGTTCCTCATGTAGGTACAATCTACTTTTTATATTTCTGTTTGTCATTCTTTGATTGTATTTTGCGGTTTGTGGTTAAACGTATTGATGAAAATGGTGTGTGTCCGGTGTGTTTAAGCCTTTTGAATTTATTGTGTGGTTTTGAATGATTTGATGTAGTGGTATTTAAGCTCGATAAAGATCTGTTGAGTTTTTATTTATGATTAAGTAGGTGTTTTTGTTTCGTTTTGCGTGAGGACAAAGAAGTTGGCTGTTTCAATCTTTGAGTAGGTACCTATTTAATCCAATAAAAAATGGGAACTTATCACTAGATAATAGACGTGAAATTAAAAGGTTTAAGGGGATGCGCTGTTTTCGCCTTAAAGAATAAAATTGTTCCCATACTTTCTGATTCAAAGGTTTCAAAAGTATCATCAACATTTTGAAACTCAAACTGATTATAGCTTACTTAGCCATAAAATGATTTAAAAAAGACCTGCGAACAGGGTACAGTCCACTGCTGGGCATGGCTTCTCCCAGGCTGCGCTGCAGCACCCTTTCATCCACATTCCGCATCCAGTTTGTCTCAGCTACCTTCTTAAGGATCCATCTAGCTGGGAGGAAAAATAAAGAATGAAAGTTACCTTCTTTCATACCTTGCTACTTTCTTTTCTTTTATTTTGTCCTTTATTTTTGCAACGTTCAGCAATAGTTTTAGGAAAATTTTACGAGGTGAAATAATATCAAGAATAGAATACACTTTATTATGATCACCATTGAAATTACAGATAAAAATGTTAAAAATGTTACATATGGTGACAATGGGCGCTAACGCTAAAAGCTATAATTTAAAGCTAGCCTTTGGGTGGATTCAATCATGTATTGGACCAAGATTTCTTATCCAACCACAACACATCTGTGCTGTGAATCCCGGCCGGCAACTGACACGAAACTACAAAGAGTTAGAAGTAATGACCCCACTGTTACAATCTGTGCGGTATTCGATGACAGACAGCCGGAGAATCGATTCATTATCAACGGCTTTTAGCTGGCCGGTGCTGAATATAAGCGTTGCGGAAAAGGATGTATTTCAGTGTAAGCATTAATAGCTATAGACAATCTTTTGTTATACAAGGTGACTTGTAATTTGATGTATTCTTTCCAAGACCTGAAGATTCCCGTAATTAAAAACGTTCATAATCTTTAAAGTCGTGATCTCAGCCTACACTGGGATTGCGACTATATAGATTTTGAAAGTTTGAAATTAGAGGTGTTTTTGACAGATTGAGATCACATACTGTGAACGTTCTTAAAATTACGAGAATTGCCCCTCTGATAGTATGACTTATTTGCAATTGTTTTAAATATCCCATAAAGCCTATGCTAAAATTCATGGAATTTGAGAAAATCCAAATTTCACACATTAAGCTACCCGAAACTGTCAAATTTTCCCAATCAACTTTGAACCGAATGCTTTAGTGATAAAGTCAAAAAAATATTAAATAAATCTGATAGGTTGTGGTTTTTTGAAAAATTCCCAAACTTTGTCACTAAATTTCACTTTTCTTTAAACTCTCAAATCGACAATCACAGTCAAACAATCCACGTTTTGAAGAAATAGCCATTACAGCGTTGAATTGACCTGTCCCGACAGACGGGATGCATGTGTCAAGAATGGTGAAGGGAGATTATAAGGATAGTCAGTAATATCAGCTTAATTAGCAAGCTGTGAGTCTGGCTGGTGTTAATTACTATATGAAGTAAAGAATATGGTATGTAGGGAAAGGGTTTTTATGAAGAAAAGCACAGAAAGACAAGACTAGGCATTTATTTCAATTAGGCTTGTCAGTTAAATTCTTTAGTGAGAAAACTAGTTGTCCGTTCCCAAAACTAGGTCATCATGAAGAAGGAAGGACAAGTAAACTTCATGGCAGCTTGTTTTAAAAACATTGTAGGTTGTAGCAAGCAGCAACCCATTTTTACATTTGGTTAAAGTACAATTATTTTTAACACATTATTCTCAAAGCCATAGCGACTTAGCAACGGAAAGGAACAGAACATGAATATTCCCTATTTCGTTTTTACACAAAAATGCAACAATAGACATATTATAGGTAGGTAACACATAAGGAACAACATAGTAGTTATAGTTAACAGCAATAATATCAATCAACTTACATGAATGGTAGCCCATCTTTTTCCATAGTTGAATCCAAGGGAAGTGGTTCCCGCCCCGTCGGTCACCTACTCTTTTATACCCTTTAAAAGTACCGCCATTTTCGACCAATCATAGAGCATCATACAGACTTTGGATAATTAACTATTTTTATAGATATTAATAAACAAAACTTATATAGCGAGACTATCTTAAAACTTAATGAGAAGGTATAACAATATAGCTTGTGTTTATAAATAACTTGTATTTTAAGATCTGATAAGATTTTAGTATCCACCAATCACAGATCGTCAAACAGTTTTGACTAACTAATTTCTTACATGAGTAATAATAAACAAATATTATATAGTGGTACTAATTTAGAATTTATTAAGATAATTTAGAAATTTACTAAGTATATAATTGTTATCTTTATATAAAGTTGATAAATTGGTAACATCACATCAAAGTTCCGAGAACCGTTTATAAACAACTTGGTACATAGAAATTGCAATGTAAAATCTAAGAAACATTAAAGTATCATACTATTAATTATTAAGTTCTCAAATTGTAATGTTAAAATTAATAAACATTGTTTTGATTATGCACAACCGCAAATCATAATTTATTCGTTTGGAATCTAGTCTTTTAAGTCACAATATTTTATTGTGACTTGAAATACTTGACTTGTCTTGAGTATTGACATAAATTATCTGTTTGTAAAATATCAATTCAAGGAGTGGTAATTACATTTATTTTAAATTAGAACACAGAACACAGTTTCACAGAATATTAATTTACAATGAGAATAGAATGAATAAATGATGTTGAAATCCAAACACATCCATAAGTCAATGTCATCTGTTTTATGACAGCTGACAGTGTGTTTATTATATAAACAAGTTCTAAATGTAGTTATTGGTTTAACAGAGCAAATTATACATACGGACAATTGGTTTTACAACATCGTTAAACAACAGTTGTTTCCTATAAATATGAGCAATCTAACACATGCATCATTCACACTATGTAGCTCAAACTATATAATAGTCTCCCCGACCGATTTCGGTCACGGTGGCCAATCTCAACGGAGATTAGCTGGGTACGCAGGAGATATTATAGTGCACAAGTGTGCGCGCAGACACAGGTGCACTCCCTCTTCCCTCACTCTCATAGTCCGATGGGACGGCAATCCGACACGACCGGAGAGAGATCAGGCGCAGGACCAACTGCTTAACGTGCTTTCCGAGGCACGGGCGTATTAAACTGCCAACTTCCAAACTCCGGACTGTTACTAAGAAATTCCTAATGGAAAAACTCAATAACACTTTGTCCGACCCGGGAATCGAACCCAGGACCCCACGCTCAGCAGTCGGGCTTGCAATCACGAGACCAACGGGGCAGTCAAACTATATTAGGGAGGTTAAAGACCCGTCACACGACGCTACCAGATCTGCAAGACATCCGCGTAGGCCTCATAGACAATCCTCAAAACCGCCAGACGGATATAAAGTTATGTACTCTGTCTAGCAGGTCTATTGCCTAAGCATGAAATCCGTAGTTCCGGCCGAAATTACCGACGCAGACCACTCCATATCACGTACGGAAATATGATCAGTTCGAAGCCCGAACTTAGAATGAATGACAGTAAGTCCCTTGCCTGGTATTCACATTCACAGTCAGTTTTCTCTTTCAATAGAATGTCACACTTGTTTTCCATAAAACAAAACACTATCGATTTCGTGACAAAATAACTTTGTGATGTTGGATCAGCAGTGCTATTCTGTAACCATCAAACCGTGAAAAATTAGGTGAAGTGAGCTTAGAGTGAGCTGTCAAGAGTATCAATCCCTAGCATCAGGATGACACTGACAGCTCACTCCACGCTCACTTCACCTAAGTTTTAACGGTGAGATGGTTACAGAATCGATCGGCAGATTCTCATCTCTTTAATGGCTGTTACGCATATTGTTAATGAACGCAATTATTAGATCTGGATCAAATTCTGCAGTGCTATTCTGTAAAAATCTCACCGTGAAAACTAAGGTGAACTAAGCTGTCATTCCACCTGATGTTAGGGATTGCTTCCATTGATAGTTCACTTCGCGCTCACTTCACATAAGTTATCACGGTGAGATTTTTACAGCAGTTCCGAATGTGTAGTTAAAATAAAACTGGTTTAAATCCAGACTAAACTGATTAAATTGGAGTTGATGTGGGAATATTCACACGCGATTTTGATATGGTATTTGTCTCGAGAAAATGCGACCAAAACAGAATATAAATTATATAAATTACAGATATAAATGTAGGAATTTCACAAAGGGTGACACAATGGGCGGTCTTATCGCTAAGGACAACCTTTGGATGGATTAAAAAGGGGAAGAAGAGATAAATACCTACTGTAGGTAGTCTGTGGTGTACCATTTAAGTAAAACAATAAATACATACATAAAACATATTATACTAATCTATATAATACTTAATAATCATGAAACAGGAGAATAGAAAATATAATGGTTTTTTTATCATCATTTTAAATGTAGACAAATATTGAGGGCGCCTTACCGACACGGGCAAGTCATTCCATAACCGTACTGCTTGAAGAGTAAAAGATTTGTCTTATCAACTGGAATGCATCAACAGCAAAACAGCAGTTTTGATTATTAGAACCTTAATTCGGATTATTCGTAACCAAGTTACACTTTTCTTGTTCACGAGAATAATTCCTATTACTTATATTGGTTCGCTCATGTAACTTGGATCAACCTGCTTTTTTTGTCGCAATTGTTTGAAAACAAAAAGCTTTTTTTGAGTCGCGTTAAAAGGCAAAAAATTAATGCTATATTTTTATATGCATATAGAAACTGTATTCAGTCAGGTCAGTTGATTATAAATGGTAAATATGCACCTATATTAATACTAATAACCAAACGTTTTCAGCAGTAGGTATACGGAAAATCGAAAGTAATAGAGATGTAGTAATGTAGCATTCATTTATCGATATCGATACATCCTTTCCCTACTAACTCTTATTGGTAAAAAAATAACACAAAAAACAGATTAAATCACATCAAAAGTTTTTAGAACCTAACGTTTTATGTGACACTTTTAGTTCTGTTTGATTGAAAGTTGGCTCATAAAAGTTTACGATGTGCTTTCAACGGATGATTGTAGTCCATTTCTTTAATTGTAGTCCAAATCTATTCTAGACACACGACGGTCAAAGTTTAAGCTACGTTTGCCGTGTTCGCTTCGAGGATCAAATTAAATCAAATCAAAGGTCATTTATTCAAACAAGGCTGAGAATCAGCACTTTTTGACGAAGACAGTCCCTCAAAATACCTGCGCTTTAACATTTCCTACTGCTTTAGCTTGATATTACATACCGAGACCCCTGCGTAAGCGCGTGCTACCCACGCTAAGCCGTTGAGCGTCGTCAAAAGTCCGAAAGTCTGACAGCCAGTCTTACCAAGAGGTTATCATATTACTAAGTAAGTGGGTTATGGAGAGCAGATAGGCAGTCGCTCCATGTAAAATACTGGTATTCAGCTGCATCCAGTTAGACTGGAAGCCGGTCCCATCAAAAAGGCTAGGCAGATTTTTGATTTGAAGGCCAATTCTCATAATTAAAACGTTCAAAATCTAGTCGCAGTCTTATCTCGGCGACAAACAAATATCAAAAACTGGTCAAAAATGTAGACGTATTTTTGACAGACTGAGACTGAGATCAGACTGTGAACGTTCTTAAAATTACAAGAATTGCCCCATTAATATCGTGTCGATACCATATCCATAAATACCTAGTTTCCAGCCCCAACTGAATGCTAAATCAGTCTAGACTATCCTGGTCATTCATGTGAATTATTAAACTACGCGTTCTATTGAAGTTATCCGTGTGTGCAAGTATGTAAGTGTTAGTGAGTCAGGATGTGTGTGTGTTATTTTTGATGGCCTGGCAGGGTGATTTGATGTGCTCTGAATTTGATAGGGGTAGAATTAGGATGTTTGGGGTGGAAATTAAGATGTGACAGTTATCATCTGCCTAGCCTTTTCCCAACTATGTTGGGGTCGGCTTCCAGTCTAACTGGATGCAGCTGAATACCAGTATTTTACATGGAGCGATTGCCGCGGGTCTGTCGCGGGTGGAAGCTATTGAAAAATATAATTTTTCTTTTCAAACATTTTTTTTTATGGAGACAGAATAATATAATTTTTCTTTTCAAACATTTTTGTTTTATGGAGGCAGAATAAAACTCGAGGACTGCGGGGTAATTGCGTAACACACTAACAATAGGAATGGATGTAATTTTGACAGTTCAACAACATTCATTGCGTCATTTACGTTTTTGAGCAGACAAAGTTTTCGAACATATTAAGCAATGGATTAGCAATATCCTTCAAAATAAATAATTCAGATTTTAATTGATAGTTTGTTACGCAAAATTAGGGTGTTGGTCAGGCCTATGTCGTGAAGTATAGATACAGATGCAAGCACATCAAGCTGCTACAACCTGTCAAATTTCTTTAATAGATTTTCAACTTTATCACTAAAGTATAAGGTTCATAGTTCATTGGGAAAGTTTTGGGTAGCTTGACGTGCTGGTGTCTGTATTAAGGAATAAAAAACATATATTTAAAAGGCTAAAAGGTCAAACAGCTCCCATCATTATGCAGCTTTAATCTCTTGTTAACACAACCCACAACAAAATACCAACTTTATATAAAGACCCGTACTCCAGACCATCCCTCGTTCATTTTGATATACAATTTCATTCACAGGGGTTGAATTTAGCAAGTAATTCTGTCAGGTGGTTCGTTGTATGCTTTTTCCCGGTACGGGTGGGAGCGCGTCGTCTGTAGCCCTAGTAACCGACGGTGTATTGATCCGGCGGGTAGTGATGTGCCTTTGGCGGGTTTATCGATATCGATGTTTGTGAGATACGTGTATGACGGCTACGATTGTGTCCTAAAAGACAAAATGATGTAAAGCCGGCTATAAAATAAATAAAAATGGATCATGGCAAAAAAAAAACAATTAAAACGACTTCACATAAACATAATATTACAAACTTCCATTGCTCAGTACATAGTCATAGTCATAGTCATTTATTCAATAACAATAAGCTTGTATCTGAATTACATAATTAATTTATAAATTAAACATTTCCAATTCCATAATACTTCAACCAAACAAATTCAATAATAATAATTACAATACTAATATAATAATAATTAAGAGAAATTTATAATTCATCAACAGAATATAGACACCTATGCAACAGGAAATCCTTAAGCTGGGTTTTAAAAGTACTGGTGTAGATAGTGCTTTTTATATCTAAAGGCAACTTATTAAATAACTTGATTGATTGATATCGTGGACTGTGTTCCACAATATTGAAATTTGGTTGTATTTTGTTATATTTAATATCTTTTCTACGTACGTGAACTATGCAACAATGATTCAGGTACTGGCGATTCATCCTCTGCGCGAGTGCCCTCAGGATGCTGCTGGAGCTAGCCTGAACTCTGCGCACCAAGGATGTGTGTCGCTTTGTGGTTCCTTTTATTTACCTATTAGGTGACCATAACAAAACCATTTAGGGCCGCCGCTGTTTGACGTCGCGACACGGTACGGCATAAGCACAGCAAAGGATTTTATTTCTGATCAAGTTCTTTTTATCCTTATTTCAATGAGTTTAGAATTAATATTACTTTATTTTGATACAATCATACCACGGCACGTTGTGGCATGCCGTTTCATTCCACGGATTGCCGCGGCTTGCCACCGCGTCCCACGCGCCACATAGGTCACAGGATTATGACAGTTAAATTAATTGAAATAAGGTTTTAGCAGGCTGGGCTTTCTGCGGGATGCCAAGACGTGAATTGCCGCGAAGCCCGGCTTCAAATCGTACCTCTACTTGAAAATGTCGACAAAATCTATCGACACTAATACCTGTGCACTTTCCCCCATCCCCACACAGCTCAATGCTATATTTTGATAATTAAAGGAATAAACTGTGGGAGTTTCTGTCGAATTGTAAACTTTCCAAGATTTCGCTAATATTGCGCGTGTGCTTAATTGGCAGCGCCTTGAAAATACAGGGTGATTGGAAGACGGGTGCAAAGCTTTAAGGCAAAAATAGTACAGAAAATTTAGGACCATTTAAGCCATGGTTGTTTTAGTAGATGTTTTACCAATATTTGTTTACCTAATTTATGTTTTTTTTTTCGAAAAATCCTAAAATTTTAAATAAATTGCTTATTTATGGCCAAATTTAATGTTAAATGATTAATTTTATTTAATTAAATTAATGTGTAAGCAATCTAGCAAAACGTGTGTGTTCTGTGTTATTAGACATAAAAGACATAAAATTTAATTAAAAAAATTTGGTAAGACTTCGTCTAAGACAACCCTGGCTTGAATGGTTCTAAATTGTCTGTACTAGCTTTGCCTAAAAACTTTGCACCCATTTTGCAATCATCCTGTATAATCTGATCCTAAGTAAGTAAGAACCCAATTTTGTATTTTGTAGAAGTTATGAAAGTTACTTTTGTGAGAGAATGAATGTTATATTCGCTAGTCTGGAATTATTGTGATTTTGTATTGTTTAGCAAACTAACTCACTACGTTTAAGGGCGCATTTTACCAAACTTTTATAGGTATAAAAGTTTGGTAAACCTGCCAAAAATTCTAAATATATTCTCATTATTTTACTTATAATACTACCTATGTTCATTATGTAATGTGAACTTTTAGGAATATTTATCTTTGGTTTTATTTTGCTTTTTACTGTCTATTTTTGATACGTAGCTGTTTTTTTTTCACTGTCTGTCATTATAATATTTATATACCGAATGGCTGTGTTTTTCTGATTAAATATTAAGAAACCCAACCTGGGGAACTATTCTCTAAGGATACAGCCTTGCGGGCAGCGCTGTAACCTTAGAGAATAGCATGGCTGCAGTCTAAGAAGGCTTATCCTGAGAATACATTTTGAATTTTTGGCAGTATTTCCATACTAGAACTATCACACATTATATTTATTCCAAGTATAAAACTTAGTATAAAATATATCTGACTTTGGTACGATCGTTAGTAAATGATGGTTGTGATTTGAATTTATTGAAAAAGCGGCCTAGTGCGTGTCGGACTTATACACGCCGTTTCTAGTATGGTGACTCCCTTTATTTTTATTATTTGTTGTTATAGCGGCAATTTGAGGGGCCCGTGGTCTCCTCAAGCAATAATGTAGGTTTAAAACTTGACAAACACCAACTTTAAGAGGGGCCTGTGGTTAAATAATAACAGCCGCACAGGTCAATCGACCAGGTTAAGCTACGATTGACGCGGTTGGTCTGTGGATGGGTGACCATCTTTACATACCAAGACCACTCCGTGCCTCGGAGAGCACGTTAAGCCGTTGGTCCAGGCTGTCATTAGTGGATCTTTGACAGTCGTTACGGGTAGTCAGAAGCCCGAAAGTCTGACAACCAGTCTTACCAAGGGGTATCGTAATTACCCAGTAACTGGGTTGTGGAGGTCAGGTAGGCAGTCGCTCCATGTAAAATACAGGTATTCAGCTGCATCCGGTTAGACTGGAAGCCAACCCCAACATAGTTGGGAAAAGGCTAGGCAGATGATGTTGTTATAGCGGCAATAGAAATACACAGTCTGTGTTACTTTCAACTGTCTACCTACGAGTATTAAGTACGGTTAATGAGATACAGCCCGCTGTCAGACAGACGGACGGACGGACAATGTGGGTTTAGTAATAGGGTACCGTTGGCACCCGTTGAGTATGGCAACATAAAAATCACAACTATCATGTTACCCACCCCTGCCGGTCGATTCTGTAAAAATCTCACCGTGATAACTTAGGTGAAGTAAGCGTGAAGTGAGCTATCAATGGAGGCAATCCCTGACATCAGGTGGAGTGACAGCTCACTTCACCTTAGTTTTCACGGTGAGATTTTTACAGAATAACACTACTGCTTCGCACGGTTTTTTTTCTGCAAATTTTCTTACGTTTTTTTTGCAATTTGCAGGTCAGTATCAGGTTATATGATGTTTGAAATATGATTCGCGACGAAAAAAAAAACTTTAAATTTTATACAAAATATTTTTATATGCGCAAAATCTGAAAATAGTTTGTTCATAATTGTCTACTGAACCGATTTCAGTAGCTTTTAATATAGGTTTTTTTTTTTTCAAAATTGATGTATTTTGCCATACTATCCGCCGATTGAGCCAAAGAAAATTAAGTATTTAATTACGGCAATAAGACTCAATTTTGAATGTATAAAGCAATGCTAGGATCAACACGATTTTCGTAATAAAAATAGTTACCTTTAAAAAAAATTGTTTTGTTCATTGTATTATGCTTTTAACTCAATGCTCTAATTGGGGTGTATGAGGTTTTATGCATTTAACGTTACACGTTGTATATATGTAGAATTTAGAATTCCTCCTTGGAGTTTGCCAAAGAGCGATCGAACGCAGCATTCTGGGTGTTAAAAGACGGGACAGAATTCGGAACACCACGCTACGATCCAGAACGGGCTCAAATGGGATTGGGCGGGTCACATCAGCCGCATGCAGTATGATCACTGGGCAAAAATCTCCCCACAATGGGTGCCTGAAAATGGACGGCGCCTCCGAGGCCGGCCTAGTAAGAGATGGCAAGATGACAGCCTATCGATTCTGTAAAAATCTCAACGTGACAACTTAGGTGAAGTGAGCGTGAAGTGAGCTATCAATGGAGGCAGTCCCTAACATCAGGTAGAATGACAGCTCACTTTACCTTAGTTTTCACGGTGAGATTTTTACAGAATAGCACTGCAGGACGTGTACCGTGAGAGCTGGTTCGAGGTGGCGCGGGAAAAGAGTTCCTGGAAGGATTTGGGGGAAGGCTTTGCCCAGCACTGGGACAGTACAAGCTAAAAAAGAGAATTGTTTTCATAAAAATCATCAATAAAACTCTCTAAGTCCTTATATAGGCAGAAGGAGTAGTATTACTATTTTTTTTTTAATTGAGAGTCTTTATTTATTTTTTGCTTGTCTGCTCCTATGTTATTTTGATTCAGCGTAATATGAAATTATGCTTATTTCTGTAAGCACATCTTTTAAGTCACTTTTTGGTCAATATTATAATTAAAACTAGATGGCGCTGGCATTTTCTAGATCACTGATCCCTCAGAAATTCTGAAACAAACTCAGAGGTCTGTCTATTCATTAACCCATTTATTCATAAACGGTTTTATTTTATTGTTGTATGGGCCCGCTCTTGACCTCGATCACGCCTGATGGAAAGCGATGGATGAGGTCTATGATGGAATGGAACGAGCGTGCCCAGAAGATGCCTTAAACACTGGAACTCCCACGCAACGACGAAACACAGCAGGCTGCTTGACGCTGGACTCCGGTGGGAGGGTGGTCGCAAACCAAGCGTGTGTTAGCCCTACCACCGCATGGGAAGAATTGGCCAGTCAAATAAGGTGTCGGGTGTGACTGTCCAGGATGCGCCGAGCACTCGGTTCAGTTGAGTAACTGGCGGATGAAACTGCGCTATACGAGGAGGCTTCTTCATGCATCCCAAGTTGCTTAAATTAAGTAGTGATTAGCGACTGTAACTGAAAAATAAATGGTTAAACATTTTTGACGTTTGAATGTCACTTAACTTTCATCATAGTTTATAAATAAATCCATTTAAAATATTCTATTCTATTTTCTAATCATGGCAAATAAAACCGATATCGATTATTCTACCAATGTCAAAAGTGAATTGGAAAAGCAAATGTGCATTATTATGAACTAGCGGCCCGCCCCAGCTTCGCACGGGTGCAATTTTTTTCGGATTTCTGGTATTTTCTTCCACAAAAACCTTATCCTGGCAATACCGAATACAAAAAAAAAGAATTATCCAATTTGGTGCAGTCATTCGGAAGTTATGCGCGTACTTTGGCGATTCATTTTTATTTAAATAGATTAAAAGATAAAACGATAAAAATGTTCGATGATACAGTCGAATCTTTTTTTTGTCCAGTATTAACCCCACAAAATCAATGTAGATTTTGTGGGGTTAAAAAAAAGATACAATTAAACAGGATGGATTTTTGAGATGGGGCAGTAAGGGCAGGGAAATTGATGTTAGGAAACTTTCCTTAAAATTTTGAGAAATTTTGTTTATTATTAACATTTTTTGAAAAAAAAATATAGGTACAGTCGGCAGGAAAATGGATAATTTCACAATTTTTTAAAATTCCATTACATCCTGTTTCTTAAAAGGATCAAAAATTTCTTTTGGACCAACCGAGGTTTGAGTTCTAGAAAAACGAGAAATCGCAAAAAAAATCCCTTACAATTCCTGGGAAACGATATTACAAGATTTATTCATACAAAACTTTGATCATTCATGAAGACTGACTGCTAAAATGAAGATTGGCTGTAAGTAAACAAAAAAAAAAAAATACTTCGTATTTCGAAGGAATACGCGTTATAATTTAATTCGTTTTGAAAACAGAATTCAGATAGTTTAACCTAGGTTTAACCCCTATAATAAGATAGTATTTATCTCTGCCGTTCTCCCTTGTCAATAATACCTTCAACAGGTAATATTTTAAAACAACCCACTTCTGTGCCTACCCCCCCAAATTTACTGAAAACGTAAAGTACAATTGTTTAATAATTCTTCAACTTATTTGCTTTAATAACACAGCCGGGGAACCAAGTCCCCTGTGTTGCCAAGCGAAAATATTTACCCCGATTCTAGGGGTAAAATTAACTTCGACATTTTAGGCTAATATTAGCTTTACCGTCAGCTTTTTAGCGAAATTTGAAGTTTTTCGTTTGTTTTGTAAAGTAATATAAAGATTTTAATTAGGTAGGTATACTGGGAATGTTGAGATAATTGACTGAAATTATGTTTATTTTAGATTCTTGTGTGAATTCAGAATTATAAAATGAAGGCCATTCCTACTGTCAGCGTGTTACACAATTACACCGCTGGGTTAGAATGGAAGGCAACTTCAAATAGATAGAAGTTGCCTTCCATTCGTAGTTGGGAAAAGGCTAGGCAAATGATAAGGTGGAAATGATAAGGCACAGTGTCATATTAAATTTGATTTTGAAAACTTTTCAGAAGCGTTTAATTTTTTTCAACAATTTAGTTTGTTTTTGTTCATGAATAACTTCAGGCGAACGTACTCAACGATCGCCTGAAAGTCGAAAAACACCACAATGTACAAAAAAACAGCTCATATTACTTGCTGATAATGTAGCTAGGTATATATAGGTGAAAGATTTTTTATAATCGGTTATGTATTTTTTGAGTAATTATTTTTATTAATTACCAACAAAATTACAAAAAATTTAAAATTCTGCATCGTTCTAACATGCATAAATTCAACATAAATGATGTAATCAATATTTTGTAACATATTATTTTGATTTGGAATTTCTTGCCCGTTCTTCTCCATAGGTACTTACTACGCACTTGATAATACAAAATAAATCCTGTAATTGATTTATTTGAAATAAATGCTTTGAGTTTGAGTCAAATCTTTTCTGTTTATAATAATCAGATAAAAGGCTCTAAAATAGGGAAAAAGGTCCAAATAAAATTTTTCAAGAGGTCTAATTCGTCATCATGCACTAGCAACCCAGTTAAAAGCTCCATCGTTTTCATTGCAAAGTGCAATGAAAGTAAACAAGGGGTGAAATCGGGGGTGGAAGGGGGGGGAGTAACGCATACATTATACTCACTTAGTAGCAATAACATTGGGGGTGTATTTAAACTGAGTATGATAGCCTTATTTTTATAACTTTTGTGTGTTTCCAAATAACATTGTTTATATGAATCATATTAATTTATTGATTCGCTAGACAAAGTGTGTAAAAGTAAAATAAAATTAGTAGGTACATAAATTCAAAAACAATTCACTTAATAAAATAAAATGATATCAGAATCATCATCATCATCATCTGCCTAGCCTTTTCCCAACTACGTTGGGGTCGGCTTCTAGTCTATACGGATGCAGCTGAACACCAGTATTTTACATGGAGCGATTGCCTATCTGACCTCCACAACCCAGTTACTGGATAATACGATACCCCTTGGTAAGACTGGTTGTCAGACTTTCGGGCTTCTTACTACCCGTAACGACTGTCAAAGATCCACAAATGACAGCCGGGACCAACGGCTTAACGTGCTTTCCGAGGCACGGAGGGATCTCGGTATGTAAAGATGGTCACTCATCCACAGACCATATATGAGAATATACATGTGTATAAAATGTTGGTAGATACTGAATAACACCGGCACCCATACCCTTCAAACCGGAACACATCAATCCTGGCAGCTTTGTAACAGTTGTAGTATATTTCCTCTGACGAGTTTCTTCACAAAAACCTACTATGTTACAGTAAGGGAATTAATTTTGTACCAAATTAACTACAAACTTGTATAAATTGTCCGTAAATTTGAATCACAGAAGACATACAATATCCACAACAACAATAAACAACAATATACAACAACAACAACAATTGTTCTTTGACGATTCTACGAAATGTACCTACACGGGAATCTGGCGTAGTGTGTCAATTTGATAAACAATTAATAAAATTTCCCTGACGGCACCTACTTACTGTAGTCTGACTTTTAATTAGCTGCAGTAAAATGACACTTTTTACTGTCATTTCGTTAAAAAATGTTGCCACACTATCTCTACTAGTGATGTGATTAAAACTTAGTGAAACATCGTTTTAATTTAGATATTAGGAATTGACCAATTTTGATCTAACCGTAAACAATCAAATATTTTTTGTATTGATCGGATAAAAATATATGTTGTAGTTTTATAGACACCTGTGCTGCTGGGGAGTTTGTTGCGCCACTTCTTCTCCCCAGCGAAAGCACTAGGAAGTGGTGAAGGGCGGACGTTTTGGAGGACTGTCTTAAGTAATTTTCACGTTCAAAAAGTGTTGATTCTCAGCTTAGTTTGAATAAATGACTTTTGATTTTAATTTTACCATAAAACTAGAAAGTTTTATGCACGGTTCCAATAAACAAAAACGAATTGTTTTGCTTACCAATGGTAGCAGTTTTTATGGTCAAACGGGGCATATACATAGATTCTTAAGCTAATTTTACCTGTGATAGCTACTTTCATATGGGAGGGTCTACTATGGAAAGCTATGAGATATTTGCATCATTATTGGTAAAGATACAAGTCTTAATTTTAACCAAAAACGGTCCGTAATGTTTAGGAATCGGCCATTACACGAAGAAAGTCACGACGAATAGTAATTCTTCACTGAATTCAATACGAAACTGTAACACAAAATAAAGACATGCCACTCCCACGATTCTGCGGCTGACTTATTCATCAAGCCATGCACCGTGGTATGGTATATGGCTAATAATTTATACATTCTGCCGGCTACCACATGTCTGTTAAATCATTGTGTCGTTTCATTCGGTCCAGTCCTGCTTGTGGGCTTTATACTAGCTGTGCCCTGTGGTTCAGTCTGTGTGGACATCGAGGAATTGTGACGAAAAAGTATTGAAATAAATGATAATGATAAATGATTTTATTTCTGTAAGTAGGTTTGCACAAACACTTTTACACGTCAATCATATTTTTTTAAAACGAGATGAGGTCGGCGTTTCCTATCTGACTACTCTGAGAAGAAAGGCCGAAACAACCTCAGAGGTCACAGTCTCTTTTAAAGTCCAGACATAATCTTGGTCAGATCATGTGGAGACCATGTAGATTGGTGTCTGAATTGGTCTTTTGAGGAAAGAACCACACAGATTGAGTGGACCCGTCCAGTCAGTGCACGTATTTGTCAGTAATCATGCAGCTCAACTCAAACTTAGGGAGCTCAACGATTCGACGAACAATACCAAAGAAAGGACATTTGGGTAGATCGCATAAATTACTCAAACTGCCAGACCATGACTAAAACTATCTGAGAAAAAAACAAAGGCAATATAATAAATACTTAGTAATAATAGCATAAATTGTAACCCACCCGTGGCTAAATGATAACAGCCACACAGGTCGATCGATCAGGTTAAGCTACGCTTGCCGCGGTTGATCTGTGGATGTGTGACCATCATTACATGCCGAGACCCCTCCGTGCCTCGGAATGCACTCTTTGACAGTCGTTACAGGTAGTCAGAAGCCCGAAAATCCGACAATCAGTCTTACCAAGGGGTATCGTATTACCCAGTAACTGGGTTGTGGAGGTCAGATAGACATTCACGGTCAGATAGACAGTCACTCCGTGTTAAAATACTGGTAGTCAGCTGCATCCGGTTAGACTGGAAGCCGACTCCAACATAGTTGGGAAAAGGCTAGGCAGATAATGACTTAATAATAATATAGTCTCCCGACCCATTTCGGTCACGGTGACCAATCTCAACGAAGATTAATCAGGTTCACTGGAGATATTATATTGCACAAGTGTGTGCGTAAAACACAGGTGCACTCTCTATTCCTTTGCTCTCATAGTCCGATGGGATGGCAATCCGACACGACCGGGGAGAGACCAGGCGCAGGACCAACGGCTTTACGTGCTTTCCGAGGCACGGGGGTATTAAGCCGCCAACTTCCAAACTCCGGGCTGTTACTAAAAAAATCTTAATGGAAAACCCACATATTTTTCCGACCTGGGAATCGAACCCACGCTCAGCAGTCGCGCTTGCAACCACGAGATCAGCGCGGCAGTTAATTGAAATATACAATAATGTTAAGAGATTGTATTCTGAATGGGCTTATTAGTCGATTCGCCCGAATTTACTCGCCCGAAACGGGCGAATCATAACTTTAAAAAAAAAATTTTTTTCTTTATGAGACTCGCACGAAGTTAATTTATTTGTGGAGGAGTCAACAACTCAATTTGTGCTAATTGTCTAATACATATTTCTGGAGTTGACGCTCGACTATTAATTGTAAGCCTCTGAATCAAAAGTCGTGAAAGTCGCAATTATTATTATTCAGTTTTGAATTATTCATATTACTAAATGAATTATTAATAAAATATCGCTCTGTATAGTGCACTAAAATATTGATTATTAATTAGGTAACATACATAAATATACTGAACAGCTGATTTCTTTCGCGATTACAAATAAAACCTAATCTGAGAGGCAATTTTCGTAATTTTAAGAACGTTCACAGTCTGATCTCAGTCTCAATCTGTCAAAAATACACGTCTACATTTTTAACATTTTTGTTTGTCGCTGAGATGAGACTGCGACTAGATTTTGAACATTTTAAATTACGAGAAATTGGCCTTCATGCCCAACACCATTTTTGTTAAACCTTGTATTATTTTTTTTGTAAATATTTTCAACGCACAGACACAAGAGCCTATAGTTTCATTATATCCCTAGATACATAAGGGACATGATATATATCTCACGATTGAATCCTTCTAAGGTAAATTCTTAAGCTTCGAGGTATCTTGAAATGGGATTATAAAAGGTACGAGTACCAATGCAGTTTGTGTTAGATTAGTTGTATTTTATTTACAAGTCTGTCTCTCTCATGTCGACTCGAATAGCTAGGTATTTAGATAATAATATAAGCTAACAGTCTTAAAAATAATAACAGTAATTCAAACAAGTATATAATAAAGCAAGGGAAATTATCAAAAATGCTGTCGACCCTTTCCTTGACTATGTTGGGGTCGGCTTCCAGTCTAATCGGATGCAGCTGAATACTAGTATTTTATATGGAGCGACTGCCTATCTGATCTCCACAATCCAGTTACTTACGGGGTAATACCCATTGGTAAGATTGGTTGTCACACTTTCGGGCTTCAGACTATGCGTAACGACTGTCAATGATCTACAAACGACAGGCGGGACCAAGCTGTTGGTCCGGGACCAACGTCTTAATGTACTTTTCGGGGCATGGAGGGATTTCGATATGTAATGGATGGTAACCCATCCACGGACCAAGCAAGCGGCAAGCGCTGCTTAACCTTGAAGATCAACCTTTTTATTTTTTAAATTTAAAATAATAATCGTCCACTTTTACCATGTTTGTAAATATGTGTGAGCACCATGTATTCAGATAATTAACTTACATGTAATGGTTTCATTTTTAATTCTTTTACCTATTGTGGTACCTACAGTAATTTTATTTTAGGTGCATCGTTCTCACATGTTATTATGATACTATAAGTAATATATGCAAAATATTGTAATTCATTTTTAAAAGAGTTAACGGTGGAGTTTCTTGCCCATTCTTCTCCATACGAAAACTACATTTTGGAAGGGGCGAATTAGAGCCAATTCTATTTTATTGTAATTTTTGACGTTCAAAAATTCCCTAAATGCATATTTGAAATAAATGCTTTGACTTTGACTTGGACCCGCACGGCTGTTATTATACCACGAGCTCCTCTGCTGTAAGCATACAGGCAAACAATTACACTTTTTAAGCGTAAAACACACATAAAAGGGTTATTTAAAAGAGTTGACATCTAAGCTTAAATAATATGTGTAGTTGCGAGTTAACTGCTTGTATAATTATCAATCTCCGTGTTCGACTGTTGAGGATAGGTCACGCCGTCGTAAAAATACTAATTAGTCGGCAAGGTGGTAGCCAGACTCACTATCCAGGTATGCGCCGCCGGACATACATTTAAGTGTGGATAAGTGGAGGCTATTTTATTTTTTATTTAATTTTATAACGCAAACCTTAAACTCTTTTTATTTTATTCTAGAAGCTTTCCTTTCGGTGCGCAGCTCAGTTGACGGATGTCACTTAATTTTGTCAAATTCAAACAAAGGTGCGCGCCAAATGGGAACGAAAAATTCACAACTTATATCTTCGCCCCAAACCCTATTGTTTATACATATCTTTGTGTGTGTATGTTAAACTTTTATTTATTAAGGGATAATAAACCACTGCAACATATATAATACATAAGTTTAACAAAAGTTTAGGTAGTAGTGTTGCAGTCCACTGCATTATCCGTAGATAGGACATTAAAAGTTTAGAGGTTGCCCTTGCCACTAAACAAGCATTACCAAAATTAACAATTATAAGTTACTATAAGGCTAGCTATAGCTACAAAACCAAATCAGATCAAAAACAATTTCATTTAGTTAAATTATGCAATAAATAAATAAATTATAAATATTACAATTAAGATAATAATTTCATAATATTTAGATTTATATGACATAGATTTAAATTTATTTTTCGTACATGCAAATATATCAATATCAATGAAATTTGAATTATAGGATTTTAATGCCATATAATCCTTTTGACAGATAGAAGCTCTGTGTCCCAGCAATGGGAAGATTATAGGCTTTTTTATGGATGGGAAATCATCAAAGGACCCCTCCACTCTGGATGGAGCAGAAGGGAGTGTCAGACTCTTACTGACTAAAACCCACCCGTGTTCCTTCCTTAGCCCTTTATGTTCCGGGGCAGCGGTAACCCTTTCGGACAATCCCGGCGCCAACATTATAGGCTGAGTATGCTATATTATGTCAATATGACTGTCTCGTTGGTCTAGCGGTCACAAGCGCTATAGCATGAGGTCCTGGGTTCGTTTCCCGGGTCGGGCAAAGTGTTATTGGGTTTTACCATTTGAGGTTTGTCAGTAGCAGCCCGGAGTCTAGATTTATGCTCGGTTAATAGTAATACGCTCGCATTTTGTTACATGGGACTTCAACATAACTGATGAAATGTGGGTGTAGGTTTTATAAAGTCTATTCAAACTTATGTTTCAAATTAATATTATTTCAAGTTAAACAAATATCAACTTTATTATAATGGCAATTAAGTTGATTTCAGAATGACTAGCACTATTCAAAAAGTTATAAAAATGTTTGAAGTTGTAGCGTGTATTTGTTTACATTTTTGGCAAAAAAATCGCGAATGCAGATTAGCACCCATCTCTGTCTAACCTTTTAGGGAAAACAGGTATTATTTATGCTTCGTTAATATGAATAGAGCAGTTCAAATATTTATGTTAGGTTTGATTTTAATATTTACTTAGAATCTGTTTTTTTCCCAGATTTTTTTTCTTCTCTTGGTTGCCTAGCAAACATTCTAGTAATGTTGGCTTTTATAGTATCCCAAGAGCTCTTATACACCATGTTTTTTTCTGGCACCATAGACGCGCGTTTCGCTGACGCGCGTTTCGCTATCGCGCGTTGTCGTCACTGCTAAACTTGAAAAAGGCAGATTACTTGCGATTGCATCTCTGCAAAGTCACGAGGAAAGTAAAACGCGCGTAGCACGCTCGCGAACGAGCCAGAAACGTGCGTGTATCGCGCTGGAAATGTGCGCTATGTTGCGTTTAACAAAAGTACTAAGGCCAGCTTAAGAAGTGTTGACTCGATTGATGCCATCGTAATACTTTCGGCAAGTATCCAATTAAAACGCGCTGTACGTCTGTGTTTGCAGCTGTGCCAGCGCGTCTGTATCTGAAAATCTAAATATTCCTCCGAAAAGCAAAAATATTTAAAGGGAACCATTCGAATTCTACCCAAGTGTTGCCATCATTAAAATTCAATGCAAAACCCTGTCTCCTTGATTGAAGTCTACATTTCTTTGGGTCATGAACCCCAACATATATGGTCTGTAACCCACTAAAATGGTAAAACGACATCGTTAGCCAGAAAATGTAAGTTTTATACAGTGAAATAAGAGTATAAAAATAAAAGACAGATAAATGTATGGGTCTTTACATACAAAACGTGTATGTAAATGCTGACAGGCGTGCGCACTCGACGAAAGACGGACAGAGACTGATTTGAATTTTTGAATTTCGAACGCACGCTGCCGCGCAAGCGCATTGAATGGTGAATACTTAGGGTGCGCATGAGTTTTGGATTTTTTTTAGGTATTATTGTATTTTATTTAGGTTTGATGTATTTGCCAATAAGGCTAAGTCCGGCGAAAAGTAGTAACCACCACCTGAAGACACTGCTGGAACATCAAGGAACTGACTGGATTATTTCGTGTGCTTGTAACCACCGGCGCGGCGCTCCAGAATTGGCATATAACAGTGTGTGTGCTGCTGGGGAGTTTGTTGCGCCACTTCTTCTCCCCAGCGAAAGCACTAGGAAGTGGTGAAGGGCGGGCGTTTTGGGGGGACTGTCTTTTGTAATTTTGACGTTCGAAAAGTGCTGATTCTCAGCCTTGTTTGAATAAATTACTTTTGATTATGATTTTGTGAAACACATACTCATGCCTTCTTCCCATGCAGGTAGGCTAAAACTACAGAACGCCACGTGCTACGATCCTTTGACTCCTTTTGCCTCGTTTACGTTCCTAAGTCCACGCAAGCCGGTTGCGAGTAGTACGCACCTGACCTTTTTGAAAAACATCACCATTATGGTCCCTTTGGCATCCCAAGACGTCCCCATCCAGCGTTTCCATCCACAACTGCCTTGTAAATACTTTTTGTCAGTCACCTTTGAAACATCCTCTCAACATAACCAAACCATCTAAGCATACTTTTTAAAATTTTTGTCACCACATCTTCTTTTAAAACGTGGACCCATATTTTTTCTACTTGTAAGAAAAAATATGGGTTGTACTGTGCTATAAGAAATGACAATAGTCTTGTTCTGCCTACTCTAGTCGCTAGTGGCGAGCATTGGTTATCAGAATAGGTAGGCTGGCACTAGGCCGGGTCTAGTCTAGGTAGACGCGGTCACTAATCAGAAACATAAAACAAAAGTAGGTATCTACTTTGAATGTTCAAATTATTTTCTTACCCACGTATGATAATTTAATGTAATTGACAGACTTATGGTGATTTATCGAGGTAGGCACTGCTTATGCAATGCACGCTACTGCTAGTCGCATGTCGCAAAAAATCTCACGCCTCTCGTCCTCTGTATCATTAAAATTACACTTTTTCCGTTCAGTCCACATCACTCTCTTAGTCATCTACAACATCTAGGATAAACAGCAGCCCCTTATTACAAAGCAAGGTATTTCTTTAGATCAGAAGGCCAATTCCTGTAATTAAATACGTTCAAAATCTAGTCGCAATCTCATGTAAGCGACAATAAATGTAAAAAAAAAATGTAGGGAAATTAGAGGTATTTTTGACAGATTGAGACTGGACTGTGAAAGTTCTTAAAATTACAAGAATTGCCACTCGGATTTAATCCACCGAGCCAGTTATTGAATTAAGAACATAACTTTTAGGCTAGGACTAGAGTTATATTTCGTTTTGTAAGAAGACGGTGTATGTTTCTATAACTCTCAGCCTAAACTTCAGTCATCCTGCAATAGATATATCTGTCTCCATATTTTTCCAAGACATGGTGTCTCTTGTCAGGCCGGGAGCCATAGCAGCATATCTTAAACTTAACTATCTGAGAATCATGTCGTATTAGTTCACATTTTGCAGGCATATTGGCTCTGGTTAGAGTTGAGCCCAACAGTGGTCGAATTTAGGGTTATTTAGTTGACTAGCTGAATATTTAGGAAATGGTATTCCGAATTTAAGATCAAAGTAATCATAAAGTTTATTATTTTACTTACTTCACAGTAAACCTCGTATTTTATATAAAGTTACTTTTTAAGAACAATATCTACCAAGTGTGAATGAGGGAAAGTTTTGAGTATAAATAATGATAACCGATGAAGGAAAACATCGTGAGGAAACCGGTATGTCCTAGAACAAAAAAATACGAAGACCTGTTACATTTACCAACCCGCACTGGGCCCGCGTGGTGGATTAGGTACAGCCACTCCCTCTCGAAGAGAGGAGGACTGTGTCAAATACCAAAAAATCGATGATTGGATCGTGTAAAAGACAAAATTATGGCTAGAAAGGGGGTAACCAAAACGACTGAGGTGGCAGTTAATAGAGATGTATGGAAGAAGAAGACAAACAAAAAATTGGGATTATACAGGGTTATTGGAAAAACATTAACAACCTCTTAAGAGGTCATTGTACTCATCATTATGAACAACTTAAAAAAAAATCAGCTGTTCCCTACATTTATGTTCGTATAACTCGTCAAAATGTAGGGAACAGCAAATTTTTTTTTCGCGATTTCAGGTTTGGTCCCATAGTAAAAGTTGTGCTTTATAAGCAGGAGGAATTAACTGAAGACCAATCTCGTAAGTTAAAACTTTTAAAATCTAGTCGCAGTCTCATCTCAGCGACAAACAAATGTCAAAAACTTGTCAAAAATGTAAGGAAATTAGAGGTATTTTTGACAGATTTAGACTCAGATCAGTCTGTGAACGTTCTTAAAAATTTTACGAGAACATTGCCCTTCTGATCTGTTAAATAACTCTCCCTTGGTCCGAAAATTTCGAACCAAAGGAGTATCTGCCTAGTCTTTTCCCAACTATGTTGGTGTCGGCTCCAGTCTGACCGGATACAGCTGAATACCAGTATTTTACATGGAACGACTGCCTATCTGACCTCCACAACTCAGTTACTGAGTAATACGATATCGCTTGATAAGACTGGTTGTCAAACTTTCGGGCTTCTGACGACCCGTAACGACTGTCAAAGATCCACGAAAGACAACTGGGACCAACGGCTTAACGTCCTTTCCGAGACATGGAGAGTCTAGGTATGTGAAGATGGTCACCCATCCACGGACCAACCGCAGCAAGCGTAGCTTAACCTGATCGATCGACCCGTGCGGCTGTTATTACTTAGCCACTAGGTCCTCTCAAACCAAAGGAGAGGAAATAATTATATTTAGAGGATCATTTTCCTGTAGCTATAATAAAATTAATAGGTGATATATGCACTTAGCACTAAAATACAGTTTTAAAATTTTTAAGTCGATTTCTATAGAACATTTAAGTTGTAAAGTCCCATCCCTATTTGATATCGTGCTTACCATCAGCTCATACAAATCCTAAGAAGGCCTAGGTACATAACGAACAGTTATAAATAACTACAGATATACTATCTCTATGAAATATAATCATACTGGTTTGCTGATCTGGTTTGAAGTGACTTATTTGGGCACAAAATGGACTGATCTGGATTTAAATGGGACATTTCCAGTGCAGCGAATGCCATAGTGATTTTAATCGTTGTCTATTTTTAACAGAGGAAGGGCTCGTTGCGTGAATAACAGCCGTATGAGTTGAGCGAAGTTTAAGCTACGCTTGCCGAGGCCGGTCCTTGAATGGGTGCCCATCTTTACATACCGAGATCCCTCCGTGCCTCGGAAAGCACGTTAAACCATTGACAGTCGTTACGTAACGGGCAGTCCGTAGCCCGAAAGTCTGACAGTCTTACTAAGGGTATCGTACTGGTAAACCTAGTAATTGGGTTGTGGATGTCAGACAGGCAGTCGATCCATGTAAAATACTGGTTTTCAGCTGCATTCGGTTAGACTAGAAGCCGACATAGTTGGGAAAAGGCTAGGCAGATTAACTGTCTGTTTTTAACGGCCTTCAAAATAGGTTATCAATTCAATGTGTACTCTTTAATAACTTAATAGCTTTATATCACGCCTGTTGTTAAAAATCTCATGTAGATGAGCATTTTAATCACTTTGTTATCCGTCTGTCTATCTGTCAAGACCCTTTATCTCAGGAACGCGTGGAGATATCGATTTGAAATTAAAACCATATACTCAAGTCTATAGTCCCTTGAAACTGTGTGTGTGTGAAAAATCAAACTTCTAAGTTAACGTAAAAAAAAGATACGGCCGTTTATGCCGCAAAAAACGTATATTTCGACACTCTCAAGGGCATCAAAATTTGTAGAGTACTTTCTGTTGACCTAGGATCATGAAATTTGGCAAAAAGCAATGTCATGTAGTACAAATAAAGGAAAAAAATCCAAAAACCGTAAATTTTTAGTTACATACCTACAAATTTGTGCGGAATCTCAGTGCGTGAGTCCAACTCGCACTTGACTGATTTTTATTGTTATCAGTTCTAAGTCTCTGTGAGCCCTTTGGCAAAAGGTCTCCTCCAACTAATTCCAATAAATTCTCTCTCATCCTTTCCTGCCCAGTTCATCCTCCCATCTTTTCCAGGTTAGGTACGCACGGCTACACATCAAGCTATACATAACCAGTATAAGCTGACGATTGTACGAAAAACCTATACAATGCGAGGTCAGCTAAAACTGGAAATGTACCATTTGTATGTGTACCATAGAGCTACTTTTTGTTCTATTTTTCTCCCCTGACAGTGTGGCTGTCAACGTCTATTAACATTTAAACTCAAAATGGCCACCAAACAGCTCCTTAATTGCGCAATACACACGATCAATCAGTTTGAAGGATATTGCCAATCCATTGCTTCATATGTTCGAAAAATTTGTCTGCTCAACAACGTAAATAACGCAATGAATGTTATTGAACTGTCAAAATGAAAGCCTTGCCACTGTTAGTAAGTATTAAACTTTTCTGACCAGTTCATGTCCCAGCCAAGTCTTCGTCCTTTTTTTCAAGGATACCATTTTTTTAAATTAATTTATCTTTCTCTCCCATAACAGTGTGGCCTCCAACGTTTATTAACATTTATACTCAAAATGGCCACTAAACAGTTCAAACGCGGTAAGTACTCTACTTTCTACCAATGACATCATTTAGCAAGTTATTCAAGTGCAAACAAACTAACCGCATAAGGTATAATTTTCTGGAGAATGTTTAAAGTTACGTAAAGACGCCATGTCACTTACCGTAGGGAACTATTAGATGTACTAAGTGGATGTGCAAACGCCCTTAAAGTAAGGGGCGGGACACACTTACGGTTTGGTAGAAATTTAGTCCCTAGTCATGACATATCTGAGGATTTAGAATTATAATTTGAAACCATTCGGCCAGTAACAAGCCATCGAGTTAAAAAAAACTGGCCAAGTAAGTGTCGGGATGAATCACAGATATAGATAAACCTAGATAACGCAAGCATCACGATCTGTATGAAAACCAAGCGTGCCATTTTTTTTACTACCTACTATGACGTCAGAAGCGCTCTTTCTCACTCACGCTCACAAAGCCAGCAGTACACAGGACTGAGAGTAAAACTGGCGGCTTACAATTTTTGAACGTAAGTTGGTGCGATTTTTGGCACGCGAAGTAGTTGCTCTTGCGTTATCTAGGTGTATCTATATCTGTGGGATGAATTTACCTATCCCAAAAATAAACTTAGCATTGTTGTTGAAAATCAAGTTCTCCCATAAATCGATATACGTCACACAGTCAATTCTCTAACTGCAATTGTAAGTTTGTAATATCAAAAAAAAAAAATGCAATACATTTACAAGTTAACGATTTTCGAACATTTTCCTTTACTTTTGCTGTAAGATCTTGCTTCTTGCCTTTCATGATTCTAAGTCAACGTGAAGTATCCTATAGATTTTTAATTATTTCATCATCATCTGCCTAGCCTTTTCCCAACTATGTTGGGGTCGGCTTCCAGTCTAACCGCAGCTGAATACCAGTATTTTATATGGGGCGATTGCCTATCTGACCTCCACAACCCGGTTACTGGGTAATACAATAACCCTTTACAAAACTGGTTGTCAGACTTTCGGGCTTCTGACTACTCGTAACGACTGTCAAAGATCAACGAATGACTGCCAGGACCAACGGCTTAACGTGCTTTCCGAAGCACGGAGGGGTATCGGTTTGTAAAGATGGTCACCCATCCACAGATCAACTGCAAAAAGCATAGCTTAACCTGATCGATCGATCTGTGCGGCTATTATTCTTTAGCCACCGGCCAGAGGGGCCGGCTTGAATTATTTATTAGCATCAAAATATGTCGCATAAATAGGCGTATTTTGTTAATGCGTTAAATTAGTAGCTTGATTTTTTTAGAGCTCCAAGAGATCTTAGACCTACGTATTTGATATTAATTTCAACTTGATTCGTCCAAGCGTTCCTGAGAAAAACGGTCTTGACAGGCTGACAGACAGATAGACGGACAGCGAAGTGACCCTACAAGGGTTTAGTTTTTCCTTTTCAGGTAAAGAACCGTCGTCTTTGTCACTCACACCAGTTTCTTTCTAACGCTTGAAGTGTCACATATATGTGTTTAACATACAGAAACTAACAGAAAACAATATCAGTAGGAATGGCTCAAAGGTTAAGTTGCCCTCTCCTCAAAGCAATAATGTAGGTTCAAAATCTGACAAACACCAACTTTATATAGAGGGGCTCGTGCCTAAATAATAACAGCCGCACAGGTCGATCGATCAGGTTAAGCTACGCTTGCCGCGGTTGGTCTGTGGATGGGTGACCATCTTTACATACCGAGATCCGTGCCTCGGAAAGCACGTTAAGCCGTTGGTCCCGGCTGTCATTCGTGGATCTCTGACAGTCGTTACGGGTAGTCAGAAGCCCGAAAATCTGACATCCAGGGGGTATCGTATTACCCAGTCACTGGGTTGTGGAGGATAAGCAGTCGCTCTATGTAAAATACTGGTATTCAGCTGCATCTGGTTAGACTGGAAGCCGACCCCAACATAGTTGGGTTAAGTCTAGGCAGATGATGAAACACCAACTTTATATTGTTGTCGGAAAATAGGATGATGAAACCTAGACTTATTTACATGCTGCAACATGATGCTGTGCCCTGCTGTGCCTACGACGCAGCCGTACCTTTCACGTCTTCATCACTCCACTACAACTGACGAATTCGTGCAGTATTTGACGGTGAAGACCAACGGGGCTCTGAAGGTCGAAAGGTTGCAATCGCGCCACAACATCAACTTTAAGTCATTCGTGGTACGAGTTCCAACCAAACAACATCTACAGACCTGCCTGAACGAAGAGTTTTGGCCGAAGGACGGTTATGCGACACCACGCAGCGACACACGACGCCGACAATGTTACGTAGTGTTATAGTTTTATGGTTTTTATAAAAATATTGGTTTATTATTGTACTAGCTGTGCCCCGCGGTTTCACCCGCGTAAGATTCGATCCCGTGGGAATATAGGGATAAAAAGTATCCTATGTGTTATTCTGATGTATAAGCTATATTACTGTACAGTTTCATCAAAATCCGTTCAGTAGTTTTTGCGTGAAAGAGTAACAAACATCCATCCATCCTCACAAACTTTCGCATTTATAATATTAGTAGGAAAGTAGGATTGGTTTATTATTGTATAAGACTGAAATGATTTTTTTTTACAATTTCAAGGTTTTCCCATAGTAAAAGTTTTTTCATAATCATGAGTAGGTACAATGACCCCTTTTAAGGATTAAAACGATCAAAATGTAAGGGTGTATACAGTTATACACCTCTGTCTTAACCTTCAAAGAATATTTAAAAAAAAACTGTATATTTTTAACATCCAAAAATTCCATTAGTCTGTACCATCTTTCTCCAAAACTGGTCGCTCCTAATACTTTGTACAAACCGTCTGTCCGCGCCTCTTTAGCGTCTCGTTTGTGAGCGTCTCAATCGACTCTTGCGCATAACGAAGTGGTATATTTAGTCGTGTGATAAATAGTTTACCGCGGTGGTTAGGTGGACGTGTATAGATAGATGGGTGTTGTTATTTATGGGTGGTTGTCAACGTAATATTGGGATGCATTTAAGGTAAATATGGGTATGATGTAGTCAGTTTGTGGTAAGCTTCATAAAGTATTACTAGAGCTTTTTGGGATAAGAATTAGGTTAGGTTAGGTTAGATTTAACATCGAATTATCATCTACTAGCTGCGCCCCGCGGTTTCACCCGCGTAAGTTTTGATTCCGTGGGAATATCGGGATAAAAAGTATCCTATGTGTTATTTTGATGTATAAACTATATTACTGTAAAGTTTCATCAAAATCCGTTCAGTAGTTTTTGCGTGAAAGAGTAACAAACATCCATCCATCCATCCTCACAAACTTTCGCATTTATAATATAAGTAGGAAATATTAGTAGGATAGGATATTTCTATTATCATCTATATTTCTATATTGATATTATAAAGAGGTATTGTTTGTTTGTATGTAGGGAGTAATCTCCAGAACTGTCGGATTTGAAAAATTCTTTTTGCATTTGATAGCCCAGTTCAGAGTCAGAAGCCCGAAATCTGACAACCAGTCTTACCAAGTGGTACCGTATTACCCAGCCAGTATCATTCTCAAAAAATCTAATAAACGTAGATACTTTACAAAAATCATCTTAAAATCTTATATCACAGCGTTTTTCTGCTCGTCATCTCGTAACCACATTTACTTAGGAATTGAGATATAAGCCCGATAAAACCCCTTTTAATAATATATTAAGTAAATCACTCACAAAATTATTATTACATTAATAAACAGAATATTAAAACACATTATCCTCTTTTTGGAGCATTTGGGTATACACGTCCATGTGTCTGGTTAATATTTTACTACAGTCTGGCCTAATATTCTTCTGAAGCTTGTGCTTACGTGTCACATTAGAGAACAACCGACTTCCAAAAAAGACATTACAAAGTGAAAAATAACTTGAATTTCGGAAGTCGGTGTTGTTGGATTCGCATTTTCATTGTTTGCCACCGACTTCCGAAATTAAAGTTGTTTTTACCCCACACAAATTCGTCTTGCTATGTAAATATCAATGACAGGAATATAATTTAAGTGGCAAAAATACGTATTATTGAAGCTAACTCAAAACCTACCCAAGCGAAGTTATTAAAACACACCCCTGAAGCATACACTATCCTCTAAGAAAAGAATTTTGAAATCGATTTACATTTGTCGGAGATATCGTGTAAAAAACATACAAAAAAAAAAAAAACAACATACAGTCGAATTTGAGAACCTCCACCTTTTTGAAGTCAGTTTAAAATACTGCCGGTCGATTCTGTAATAATCTCACCGTGATAACTTAGGTGAAGTGAGCGTGAAGTGAGCTATCAATAGGGGCAATCCCTAACATCAGGTGGAGTGACAGCTTACTTCACCTAACGGTTTCACGGTGAGATTTTTACAGAATAGCACTGCTGTTTATCTCCGAGTAAAGAAGGGGAATTCCTTTGTAAAAAAGCACACACTCGATCTGCCCAGCCTTTTCCTACCGGCTTTCATACTATAACTGCACCCTAATTGCGCACACTATTACTCTCAATTGGAATCATTTCGAAGCATATTGCTAATTCATTGCGCCATATGTTCGAAAAGTGTGTCTGCTCAACAACGTGAATAACGCAATGAATGTTGTTGAACTGTCAAAATGAAACCCATTGCTACTGATAGTGTGTTACGCAATTACCCTGCTGGATGCAGCTGAATACCAGTAATGTATGTACAGTCAGCAAAGGAGATAAGTATGCAGGGTCGTCGAATATACTTAGTTGAAGTTTAGTAAGAAACCGATTGATGTTTTCGAATAAAATTCAATTTAATAAAAAAAAAAAACAAACAGTTCATTTATCAAATTAAATTTCATTCGAAAACATCATCCGGTTTCTTAGTAAACTTCAACTATATTCGACGACCCTGTACACTTATCTCCTTTGCTGACTGTACATGGAGCGACTATCTGACCTGCAAAACCCAGTACTGGTTATAAGTTGCCTCGGGTGACCTGAAACGATCAAAGATCCAAGAATGACAGTCGGGACCAACGTCTTAATGTGTTTTCCGAGGCGCGGGTGGCTCTCGGTATGTAAAGTTGGTCACCCATCCACGGACTAACCGCGGCAAGAGTAACTTAACCTGATCGGTGGACCCGTGCGGCTGTTATTACTTAGCCACGAGCTGCAATGCCCTAAACATTCGATATCATTCACAAAAAAAAAACCAGTCAAGTGCGAGTCGGACTTGGGCATCAAGGGTTCCGTACAAATTCGAAGGTAAGTAAATAGTTCATCACGGGTTTTTTTTTAATGTAACTACAAATTGACGGTTTTCGGATTTTTTCCTTTACTTGTGCATCTTGCCAAATTTCGTGATTCTAGGTCAACGAGAAGTACCCTATACATTTTGATTTGCTTGACAGTGTCGAAATATACGTATTTTGCGGCATAAAGGTCCGTATCTTTTTTTTACGTTAACTTAGAGATTTGATTTTTTCACAGCTTTAAGGGACTAGTGATCTGAGTATATAGTTTTAATTTCAACTCGATACCTCAACGCGTTTCCGAGATAAAAGGACAGACAGACAGACGGAAAACAAAGTGATCGTGTAAGGGTTCCGTGTTTTCCTTTTGAGGTACGGAACCATAAAAAAAAGAATAAACAAACTTACAAAAATCACCGTAAAATCTTTATATCACAGCATCTTTCTGCTCGTCATCTCTTAACGACATTTACTCGAGAGTTGAGATATAAACCTGATGCTACAAAGTAGTCGGTAATGAGAGTAATGGCTTAAAATTATACGCTTCATTTCATTACTTAATGTAGATTTAAGGTACTGTTACAACGAAAACGATGATATAATATATTTTTCGTCATTATTTTTTTTATGATTGAATCGCCGTCGCGCGAGCAAAATAAACAGAGAGAAAAAAAAGAGAAAGAGTAGTAGAAGAACAAGCAATAGAGAGAGCGAGTATAAATACAGAACCTCCTGTTTTGAAGCCGGTTAAAAATAATAGGTAACTTTAATTTTTCGGTAGTCGGTGTCATTTGTAGTGTTTTCTTGGAAATCAGTTGTTTTCTTTTTTGTAAGAAAGTTTTTATTTTCACTTTTTAGTTGCACCTAACCCGCACAAATTCATTTAACACTACTTGCCATATAAATATCAACGACAGGAAGCTATTAAAATATTATCAATATAAACTATGTGGAAAAAAAAACTATTATTGAACACATCTGCGTACCCTTTTGAGGGTACAGGCGTGATGTTATGATGTGTGATTGCGTAAACAATGCATACATATAGCGATAGCAGCAATCGCGGTTGATTTGCTGCCATTTATTGAAGAGTTCCGTTGTCTGTCTCCGAAACTCACCATCAGATTTTTACAAAATTTAAATGCGACCATTCCGGAATACTTAACTTTCGAACAAAAAAATAATTTTCAAATCCGTTTATATATGACAGAGTTATGCCCAAACATACATAAAAAAAAAACATATAAACATCCGAATTGGGAACCTCATTGGTTTTTAGAAGTCGGTTAATAAAAAAGACGATATCTTGTACGAATAGCATAGCATCGCATCGCTCTCAATACACCACACCCTTCCCCCAGCGAAATTGCATTTTGATCGCGAATCAAAATTACACACGATACGAGTTACTTCACATAATTATTATTTTATTACAAAATGGCTGCCGGAGTCATTTTACGAGATATTATTATCGTATTAGAGCCGAAATGTGCTGTAATAGGCAGCGTTTATTAAAACCTTGTTATAATTTTATCCTTTTATGGGAAGAAGGACCGAAAGTCGATAATCAGTCTTACCAAGGGGTATCGTGTTATCTAGTAGCTCGGTTATGGAGGTTACATAGACAGTCATTCCATGTAAAATTATGGTATTTTCGTATCAGTGAGAACATTATAGGCTGATTATAATAATAATAATAATAACCCCATCGTCGTATCTCTACGTTGACGTCGTGGTGGGGCTTGCGCGCTCCGAACTCTAGGTCTGTGCCGGAAGAGTTTACTTTGCCGGTCAGGTGAGGAGCCGGACCAAGAGAGATACAGAAACCCGCAGGGCAGCATGTGGCGAGCTGTTGGGCAGTAGCGACCCCACGGACCCTAGCTCCCGGGAGTAGTCTTGTTCCTCACCTCTGGCTTGCCTTTACTGGCCGGCTGGAGTGAACAATGACGAGGAACAGAGCTCCCACCTTATTCTTGCCTTTATTGGCTGGCTTGAGTGGAGATTCGCGAGAGGAAACGTGCTCGGAGGAAGGATGTATTTTAGTAAGATGCTGGTAGGGATCTTGACCGTACTTCCGGGATTGTCCTGATGGCCGTGGAACTCCACCACTCCTCATAAGCACCTCAGGACATGTTGCCCCCTTGTCGCTACGTCACTATGTGCTAGCGACCGTTTCCAGGGGCCCATTATTGAGTGTGCAAGCCGCATTTCTTTAAAATTTCCTAAGGGACCTCTGCGAGTTGGCTTCGGCCCCTCGTACGCCTTCCAAAGGACCGGGACCCCTGTTGGTCCCGAGATAAGTTAAATAAAAAAATAATAATAATAATGGCCTCCCCGACCGATTTCGGTCACGGTGGCCAATCTCAACGGAGATTAACCAGGTACGCAGGATATATTACACAATTAGTGCACAAGTGTGCAGACACCGGTGCACTCCCTCTTCCCTTACTCTCATAGTCCGATGGGACGGCAATCCGACACGACCGGAGAGAGATCAGGCGCAGGACCGACGGCTCAACGTGCTTTCCGAGGCACGGAAGTATCACACCGCCAAATTTCAAACTCCGGGCTGTTACTGCGAAATTTCTAATGAAAAAACTCAATAACGCTTTGCCCGTTCCGGGAATCGAACCCAGTGGGACCCCACGCTCAGTAGTCGCGCTTGCGACCACGAGACCAACGAAGCAGGCTTTTTTTTTTTTTAACGTGGAGAAATGCTCATGCATACTGCACTACCACGGGGAGATAGTGCAGTTATGTAGGTCTCTTACCCACTAAAACTCCACGGTGTCCTCCTCCGCTGCTTATGGCGGGAACACGGGCACGCGTTAGCACTCATCCGTGAACCCGCCGCGGCTGTCCGTCACCGGACCCTCCTCTGGGGACTGCTCCCCATCACCGGCGCACCAGAACACATAGCACGCCGTGACCACCCCAGGGACCAAACCAGGACATAGGTGCCAGACGACCCCGTGTCTGAGCACCCTTGGTCCCCTTGCGGCGGGTCAGGTCGTTGGCCCCGCCACCTGCCAATTTTCGGGCTTGATTATACTATGCTCTCGTTGCGTCTAGTAGCCGAGCTATCGCAGCCGCATAACGTGCCTAAGACCATTGGAATACCAAATATTATTTTTAGCCAAAAGCCATAAAGACAGTATTAAACTTTTAAATCATACCAGGCGCCACGTAACGGTAACAAAAGCGAAAGTTTCATATCTTTTAAAAGCTTTTAAGTTGGAGGTAATAAATAATAACATACTTGAGCCTTAAGGGGAAGTCTATCAAGTTGTTTTTAGGGTAAGTTACCCCTTTCGTACCTACCTACTTGAGCTGGGGCGTCTGTTTTCATAGTTATAATTAAATGTGTGTCAGGGTTGTTTTTCAATATATTAGTTGCCGTTATTAAGAATTGTTTTATTAGACGGAGGACACTTTCTTTTCCCCGTTGTCGGTGCTTTCAATATAGTGTGAAACACAACATATTCAGCCTATAATGTTCCCAATTCTGGGACACAGGCCTCCTCTTTATGAGAGGGAGTGGGTCATAATCCACCACGCCGGCCCAGTGCGGTTGTGGGCCCAGTGTGGTTATGGGGTGCGGTGGTGTTGGTAGATTTCACATGTCTTCGAATATTCGTTTAATTAAATACACAAGAGGTAAAGTGCTTGTCTGTGTTCGAACTCACGACCCCGACTGGTGTTGTCGGCCCCGAGTCGCAGTTGATACCTCTGGGCACTGAAACATAGAGGTAGTAAAATGTTCTTGGATAATATCTGTGGTGTTAAGACAAAAGGGTATAAATCATAAATATTGAAAAACGAGTTATTTGCATAGTTCGGTACTAAACATTAATATCTGTTAAGGTAAAAAGGATGAGTCCACCATAAAATTACTTCAAAATGGTAACACAAATAGTGACTCATCTCCTTTTAGTATCGAACTATGCAAATAACTCACATAATCAGCCTATAATGTCCACTGCTGGGACAGGCCTCCTCTCTATGAGAGGGAGTGGGCCGTAATCCACTACGCGGGCCCAGAGTGGGTAGGTAGATGTCACATGTCTACGAATTTTTGGTTCTAGGACATGCCGGTTTCCTCACGATGTTTTCCTTCAGCGTTTTTAAGAGCAATGGTGATGAAATAATTTACACAAAGTAAAGTGCTTTTCTGTGTTCGAACTCACGACCCAGACTCTTAAGTCGGAGCTGATACCACTGGGCACTGAAACATAGAGGTAGCAAAATGTTCCTGGATAATAATATCTAATATATAAAATTCTCGTGTCGCGGTGTTTGTGGTTAAACTCCTCCGAAACGGCTGGATCGATTCTCATGAAATTTTGTGTGCATATCGGGTAGGTCTGAGAATCGGCTACTATCTATTTTTTTTTTGCAAAACGACGTGTGCGGGTACAGCTAGTAATAATGTAATTTTTCAATGCTTTTTATTTTTTTTTATGTTGTTTGATGCCCGAGGGAATCCTACGGCCCATCATTAACATCATTGTTTCAGCCGAAATATGTCCACTGCTGCACAAAGGCCTTCCTTAAGCATCGCCACGTTGACCAGTCCTGTGCTTTTCTCTTCCAGCTGATTCCTACGGTCTTGACAAGGTCATAGGTTCGGTTGGGACGCCTTCGTACGCCAAATATTCCAGTAAGTGGTCGCCACTCCCGAACCTTTCGGCCCCCTCGGCCATCTGTTCTGTGAGCAATGTGCCCTGCCCACTGCCACTTAAGTTTGGCAGTTTTTCTTCGGAATATATCGGTTAGCTTGGTTTTCCTGCAGATCTCTTCATTTCTGATTGACCAATGGCCGCTGCCTGGAATTTTGCGGGCAGCGGGGCGGCAGCGGCGGCGGCGCGGGCGGTCGCCGATTGCCTTGAGTGCACCGCTCGTTGCCCGCTCCCGCGCCGCTGTTTTCGAGAACAGGTCTATTTAAATGTACGCATAAGATCTTGCCGCTTCCGCGCCGCCGCCGCTGCCGCCCCGCTGCCCGAAAAATTCCAGGCAGCGGCCTAACTGATGGTAAGTGTCCCGTCACCTATCGACATCTGCAATAGCAGAGGCATGGCAGATGAGTTGCCGTCAAAGAGATAAAGCTGAAATGTCTCATGTGCCAGTAATAACACCGGCCCTCATACACTTCAAGCCTGAACCCAGCATGCTGGTTAGCGGCAGAAATAGGAAGTACTTTCCCGACTGTACTTCCCTGGACAAGCTTCGTTTCAAAGACCTTTACACGATTTCTAGATCTATGCAGAAATCCGTCTGTGTAGCCTATTGTCAGATGTTTTGGGATCAGCTTCCATTCTAGCCAGATACAGCTAAATACCTGTATAATACATAAACCAGGCAGGCAATAGGCAGTTGCCTATTCGACCTCCACATTCTGGGAAAAAAATACACCTTGGTAAAACTAGTTGTCACTTTTTAGGCCTCTGACTAGCCCTAACGATTGTCAAAGATCTACAAATAACACCGGGACCAACAGTTTAAGCTTTCCGAGCCACGGCGGTGTCTCGATAATGGATGGTCACCCATCCACGAACGAACATAGCTTAACCTGCGATTGACCTGTCTGGCTGTTATTATTTAACCCCGAAACTCTCTTCTTCTATGTAGAATTTTTTAAAATTGCTTCATAGGTCTTTTAAAATAATGGCGTAAATGATACCAAATAAACGCCCCCATATAACTTAAAGTCACCATAATAAAAAATAAAACTAAGTAATGGTCTCTTAATACATCTTGAGTGCTTAAAAAGACCCTTATAATATTTTCTTTATTATACACTGTAATGCATTTTGAACCTTATCCCATTTTATTAAGAGCTGTCAGAAGTTAGATTAAAAAACTGAAATTAAATTTAAAAAGGTTATGAGCACTTGTACAGACAAAATGATTACAGTAGACAATAATTATCTGTCAACTTTAATAGTTATGTTTTTGAGGGTAGTCTTATACTAAATCTTATTGGATAATGGTTGGTTAGACTTCTGAGGGGTTCATGGCCAAATTACAACCACTCATATCAGTCCATCTGTGAGATTAATGCTACATATTATGTAGATGTAATTTAATTTGAAAAATGATCTCTGTAGTAGGTATACCACCGCTCCGTGAGAAGGAGTAGATATCAAATGTCTTCGAATCTTGGTTCTAGGGTATGGTTTCTTCACCATGTTTTCCGTCACCACGCAGATCCATGTCATGTCCTAGAACCAAAAAAATCAAAGACATGTGACATCCACCAACCCGCACAGAGCCCGCGTGGTGGATTATGGCCCACTCCTTCTCACAGACAGGAGGCCTTTATCCTGGCTTAGGGAACATCATCCCAGGCAGACTTCATTTAATGTTAAGGTATTTTTTGCATGCTAAAGTAAATAAGCAGAATGTTTTGTATAGGTACTTAAGTGTCATATTTTACGCAAAACATAGTGATATATTATTCTAAGTATTAATGCATGGTTCATCATCATTATCATCATCTACCTAGCCTTTTCCCTCCAACTATGTTGGGGTCGGCTTCCAGTCTAACCGGATGCAGCTGAATAGCAGTATTTTACATGGAGCGACTGTCTATCTGACCTCCACAACCCAGATATTGGATAACACGATAGCCACTTTTTAGGACTGGTTGTCAGGTTTACTGCCCTTCAACGATCTATTAAATCTTATTGTAGTCCACTGCTGGACATAGGATCATCCCAAGTTGACTGTCCTTAAAATCCCTAAAAAAAAAAAACCGGGAACCCATCCAAAATATATCCGCAGGAACTGTCGCTTAACCTAACAGAACAATACATTACAAATTTCCTAATCAGATTACAAATCAAAGCCGAATATCCAACCGCCTTTTAATTCCAACAACAATTATAATAATTCCAAAGAAGATTACTTAATAATTATTTTGACATAATATGTTAGGGCACATTATTAAGGGTATAGAGGTATAATTATATATGTATAACGGTAAGTAGGTATAATGAGGACAGGTAAATGACACGGGCGTCTCTTGGCTGCGAGGTGAATTACTCTTGGGGCCGAGAGAATCGACCTGTTCTAAAAATGTTAGGTGTGTTTTGGTAGCTTTATTTCTACGCAAACTTTTCGTTTCTACTATCGGTAAAGGCTTTTGATCTTACTAGAATTAATTACCTTGTAAATAACTTGTAAGAAAAACATTACATGAGACTTTGAAACATGAGACTTTAAAAGAGACCTCTGAGTTTGTTTCGGCCTTTCTTCCCAGAGTAGTCACATAGGAAACGCCGTCCTCATCTCGTTTTTAAAAATATGATTGACGTGTAAAAAAGTTTGTAAAAACCTACTTATAGAAATAAAATCATATATCATGAAAAAATACCAGTAGAATACGGAATTTGGACGCACAAAATATCGATAAAAGCTAATACGATGCTACAAAATTGCGATACACGTTACTGCGTCTTTGCGATGCAACTACACTTCGATGCACGTAACAGCGATAGATCTTCCCTGCGATAGTACTTGACTTCGATGCACGTTGCCGCACCCGAACGCAACGAATGCAATAGGCGATGTAGGATGCAAGAGCGAGCGAAGGGCACCCCGAGGTTAGGTTTGGTTAGGTTATTTTAAACCCTTTACACAGAAATAGGAGCCCCACGTAGCGGAACCTCTTCGACATAAGATGCAGGAGCGAGCGAATGAGAATACAAATACCTTACCGTGCATCGAAGTCAAGTAGTATCGCAGTGAAGATCTATCGCGGTAACGTACAATCAAAGTGAAGTAGTATCGCAGTGAAGATCTATTGCGTTAACGTGCATCGAAGTGTAGTGGCTTCGCAGAGACAGTCTTTCGCAGTAACGTGCATTGTAAAATTGTAGCATCAGATCAGCATTTATCGACATTTTGTGCGTCGAAATTCCGTATTCTACTCATTTTCTGGTACCTTATTCTTTTTCCTTCGTCTATCTGCAGTCAACCCTTGAGCTTTAATCAAATTAATTGTTTCTTCATTTGGCAGATCGAGATTGTTCACACCCAGCGATGCGTCATTTTGTTATTAGATTTTTTAGTGTTGGTTAGATTGACGTTATTCGTTCTCTTTTAAATCTGTAGGTAGACTCTGAAGACTTTAGAAATGTCACAGCGAGTTAATTTTTATGACATTGGAGTCTTTCCTTGTAATTCTTAAAAGACTTTTCTACAACCTCCTTGATAGTTCGGATTTGTAGGTACTCATGTACTTCAATGTTTTTTGTGAACCAAGGTGCATCTTATTTTGGAAGCGCTGTAGCATCTCAATATTTGAGTGGCTTGGCGATCTCCAGAGCTCTATACTATAAATGTCCATATATGCTTAAGGATGCATTTACGAGTATAGATAAGAAGTTTATTTTCCAAACTTAGCGATGACTGTCTGCCCATGAGCCAGTGAATGTTTCTTAGTTTTATATTTGCTTGATCTCTTTTAGTTTTTATGTTATTATGTTCACGCCAGGTAAGTCTTCTGTCGATGTGGATACCTTTTTTTTGTGTATGGGAAATCATGAAATGACCCCTTCCGCTCAGGGTGGAGCAGAAGGGAGTGTCAGACTCTTACTGAATAAAACCCATCCATGTCTCTTCCTTAGCCCTTTATGTTCCGGGGTAGCGGTAACCCTTTCGGACAATCCCGCTGCCCCGGCAGGCTTCGGCACTTACGGGCCCCTTCCTTAATGCTGACATCTCTTTGAGACGCGCGTGGAACACGTACGCGCCGTCTGGCACGGGCCTGATCCTGATCGGACGGTCTGACACTCCCTTTTGCTCCACCCAGAGCGGGAGGGGTCAATTGATGATTTCCCATACATAAAAAAAAAAATGTGTGCGTGTACTAGTGTACACACGTAATAAGTGAAACTTCTTTATTCTTGCCCCTACCACGGTTGGTTCAGACGAAGAGTACTTTCACTTTCAAAGATGGCGCGTAACGGAAAAATGTGACGCGTAACCGAAAAATGTGACGGTAATTTTTTTTCCAACGCCGATAAAGAAGTTTCACTTCAAAAATTCAAAAAGGCAGAAGCTAGTGTTGGTTATAAATGATAAGAAATAGCCAACAAGATTATTAAATCGTGTTGGCTATTTCTTAAATAAATTAACAAAATTTTGTTAATTTTCAGTAAAAAATAGTTTGCATTTTTCACAAAATAAAATCAGTCTAATTCATGTTACTGTGCATTCTCTCGGCGCAGTATAGAACCCACCATTTCATCCCCAGTCTCCCCTCCCCATCTCACGCGTATTGATTTTGGTCGTTAGAGAGATTTATTTATGAGTTGCGACTGCAAACCCGAGGTACGGGGCTTCGACGCCGGGTCGAGGTACAGTTAGCAGTAGATTTGTTTGTATAAGGAAGTTATCAACAAGAAATATTCTGATTAGATGTTTTTGTTTTAAATGATTTTGATGATCTGGTAAGTTTAAAGATTCTAATTGGAACGGATAACACGCTTATGTAGGTGATTGTAAATTCTTTTAAAACATATAATAAACTAGCTGACCCGGCGAACTTCGTACCGCCTTAGCGTAGCTTTGATGCACTACTTTATTTTGTATAGCTGACCTATCTTATGTATGAGTACCTATTCAATTTGAACTGGAATCTATAATATCCTCCATATAAAAATGAATCCTTTGTAAAAAAAAAAACGAAAAAAAAAAATGAAAAAAAATGAAATGGAATGATTTTCTTTATATTTTTTTCCGTAAGAACCTTGTACAGAGTATTAGAAAACTAAAAAAAAAAAATCAGCCAAATTGGTCAAGCCGTTTTCATGTTATGTCGTGACAACGGAAAACGGGTTTCATTTTTATATATATAGATATTAAAAATCTACTAATCGCGAAGATCTGGTGACGCGCGCTTTACTTGTGTTTACCAAGTGTACGAACACGCTGGGAAAGTGTTTGTGAGCGCAGGAGCTCTCTGTGCAGTTCGATATAGTGGCGAAGTCGGAATTATGTGTGTGTATGTTATGTGCTGACGCTACTCGCCGTCACGCACACATTCACAGCGAGTTTGTACATTTAGTTACCACAAGTAAAGCACGTGTCGCTTCGTGAGATAAAAACACTGTACCAACATACAATATTATAGTACACCAACTGTACAATATTGATAAGAACTCAGGTAGACCAGTTTAAGTCACCCATTTCACTCCAAAGCTGTCAACTGAGGGATTATATCCGGAGGATAGACAGCAGTTTCCGGACCTTGTCACCAACTTATATCTTGTGTTCTGTACTGTAGGTACGCATAACATAACAACACGCCCTTCTTCCATGATAGTGCGGTTAGAGATGTGCAGTGCCTACTCCAGTATTTGAAAGAAAGATTTTTTTATTGCTGCATTCAGCAATAAAAAAAAATCTTTCTTTCCATCGAAAGCGTGATCGAGGTCAAGAGCGGCCCGCTCTTGAACATTGGCCCATTGGCCATTGGCACGCCTGATGGAAAGTGATGGATGGGGTCTGGTAATTCATAAAAGTACTGCAGTGCGATTCTGTAACCATCTCACCGTGAAAAATTAGGTGAAGTGAGCGTGGAGTGAGCTGTCAGTGTCATCCTGATGCTAGGGATTGATACTCTTGACAGCTCACTTTAAGCTCACTTCACCTAACTTTTCACGGTGAGATTTTTACAGAATCGATCGGCTTTTCATGTTTAATTTGCAGAATAATTATGTTGTGTACCTTATAATCTGTGCTAAGCGTATTTTCTTTCATTTAATAAGGCCCCAGTTACCCGAATAATAATATTATTTCTTACTCCCGAAAACCGATTTCCAAAACCAGCTCCTACACAATTTTCTAACAATATTTTCGATCTAAACCACTCAATTATTTTAAGTCGTAGACGTGTCGTAAGCATAAACGAGGCTGACCGATAGATATTAACATAATTGCAGACAAAGAACAAACAAATCCACTTACATTTTGCATATTGAAACACGGTTGGACTCCCAGATCGGAGCCCCATGTAAAGTAGATGGCCCATGCTGGACACGGCTCTTGTACACGATGGCCCATGCTGGCCCTGTGGATGATTTAAGTTTTTAGCATGACTGTGGATGATTATAAAAGTAGAGTAAGACTGAAAAAGGTTGGCTGGAGAGGGGATAACTAATAAATATAATAATCCCGTGATCGATTTCGGTCGCGGTGGCCAATGTCGACGGTGATTGGCCAGGTAAGCAGGAGATATTATAGTGCACAAGTGTGTGCGCAAACACAGGTAGCATTCTCTGTTCCTTTACTCTCATAGTCTGATGGGCGACCGGGGAGAGATCAGGCGCAGGACCAACGGCTTTACGTGCTTTCCGAGGCACGGGGGTATCACACCACCAACTTACAAACTCCGGGCTGTTACTAAGAAATTCCTAATGGAAAAACTCAATTACTGACACTTTGCCCGATCTGTGAATCGAACCCAAGACCCCATGCACAACAGTCGCGCTTGCGAACACGAGACCAACGGGGCAGTTGACAATAAAAGGGGATACATTTGTAGAATTTCACAGTTGAAATCATAAAGCAGTGTGGTGACTCATTGGTAACGCCTCTGACTTACCGAGTTGTAGGTCATAGGTTCGAAGTCAGACAGTCGCTTTACTTTGTGTAAATTATTTCATCACGACTGCTCTCAAAACAGCAAAGGAAAACATCGTGAGGAAACCGGCATGTTCTAGAACCAAAACTTCGAAGGCATTTGGTATCAACCAGCCCGCACTGGGCCCGCGTGATTGATGATAGCCCACTCCCTCTCTTCGAGAGGAGGCCTGTGTCCCAGCATTGGGGAGATTATAGGCTGATTACGCCGTAGCGGTATCTACAACGCCACATGCAAACAACGCGTCATACTGACATCACAAAATCCTACATCTCGCAAGCAGAGTTTACCGCGCAACTAGCATACATACAACGCCCCGACATGAATCATCGGGCAGTTGTCCGACAGACACAACACCCGTCTGGTCGGAGGATCCTCCCTTTTCTATGGCGGAAGAGTGAACTTTACACCCTGTTCCTCACACCTCATAACTCTATACTGGTGACCCCGACGTGATCTGAACACGCAACCTTCTGATGCTTTTGCATCATCTGCCTAGCCTTTTCCCAACTATGTTGGGGTTGACTTACAGTTTAACCAGATGTAGCTGTGTTTTACATGGAGCGACTGCCTGTCTGACCTCCACGACCCAGTTACTGGGTAATACTATACCTCTTAGTGAGCTGGTTGTCAGACTTTTTGGCTTCTGACGACGACGTAACGATTGTGAAAGATCTACAAATGACAGCCGGGACCCAAAGGCTTAACGTGCTTTCCGAGGCACGGAGAGGTCTCGATATGTTACCGATGGTCAGAGGATCCACGAAATATTCCTCATTAATAATATCCTATTCCACTCTGCTAGACTATTATTATTTCCCTCTCTCTCTATTTTCTCTCTCTGGGACTCAGGCGTCCTCTTTGTGCGGAGGAGTGGACCATAATCCAGTGGGCCGTTATCCAACACACGGGCTCAGTGTGCTTTTGTGGATGCCAGTATCAGCGACTGCCTATTTCCCTCGATAATGGCGTAGCTTATAAATTACATCTCTCTGTTTTTGTCGGAAGTTAAAAAATACTACTACAAAGAATGTATCCATAAATAATTTCTACCTTTAATAGAGCTACATAGATACCCAATATTTTGTATTCTCTCGGGTGCAGATGGCTGGTTGCCATGGTAACCGTATCTCGGCTTTCTTCCTGACTGATCGCCAAATACGGCCGGGGAGCCGCGGCGAATACACCTGGGGACGTACTATGGTAACGAGAACTGATATCGACTTTAGTATCTTTGTGTTTTTAGGTCATAGAGGCTTTTGATTCCGATAATCTAAGCCAATACTCTTCACATGTCAAGTGTACACTATGTGTACCGATAACAATTAAATCCGTAGTTACAGCCGAAGTTACAGACGTGTTTCAGTCCGGATCACCTTCGCATATAAGATTAATTCGGGGCTCGAACTAAGATAGAATGACAACACGATTTAAGAGCAATGGTGTTGAAATAATTTTCACGAACTAAAGGGCCTGCTGGGGTTCTAAATCAAAATTAAAAGTCAATTATTCAAATTAGGCTGAGTATCAGCACTTTTCGAACGTCAAAATTACATAAGACAAGTCCCCCAAAACTCCCGCCCTTCACCACTTCCTAGTGCTTTCGCTGGGGAGAAGAAGTGGCGCAACAAACTCCCCAGCAGCATAGCTGTCTGGCGCGGGCCTGCGGACGGAGAGTAATGGGTAACTCTCCGTCCGATCAGGACCAGGCCCGTGCCGGACGGCGCGTACGTGTTCTACGTGCGCCTCAAAGAGATGTCAGCATCAAAGAAGGGGCCCGTAAGGGCCGAAGCCTGCCGGGGCAGCGGGATTGTCCGAAAGGGTTACCGCTGCCCCGGAACACATAAAGGGCTAAGGAAGGAACACGGGTGGGTTTTAGTCAGTAAGAGTCTGACACTCCCTTCTGCTCCACCCAGAGCGGGAGGGGTCATTTGATGATTTCCCAAAAAAAAAAAAGCATAGCTGCTGTCTGTTCAGTTAGAAAAACTTGCTTCTATACAATGGTAGGTTCGAACCTACGGCCTACAAACTCGTAAGTCACCGCCAATTCCACAGAGCATTCACTGCTCTACGACGATTATTAAGTTAAACAAATATAAGTCGTAACCGATCTCGATTAAGTCCCGCCTCTACAAATTTAAATCGCAACCGATCTCGATCAAGCTTAGCCTCTACAAATATAAGTCGTAATCGATCTCGATCATGCCTCGCCTCTACAAATATAAGTCATAATCGATCTCGATCAAGCCTCACCGGTAGTAAGATCTTCCTCAAAGCTAATTAAGCATCATACCCACTTCAGGTTGACGTGTCCGTAATTAGGGCTGGTTTAGAGAACTCACACTTCGCCTTATGTTCGGCAGAGCTTAATCCCGGTCGTTGAGATGGGCTGGACACTGGACGGTTAAAAACTTGGGAGTACCTTTTGTTTTTTCGGTGACAGGTACTCGTAGATTTTGTATGCAAAGGAAGATAATATTTAGGTAATAAGTACCTCTTCTTGCATTGAGGAAATGCGGTCGGAGAGACTTTTGAACCAGCCTAAGTAAAAAGTCGTAATTCGAGGTTAGGATCTCGCCTATTACCTTCTCCAATATAGGACCAATTTAAAAGATATTTCATAAACCGAATAAAAAGGATTTATACTGTGTTCTAATGTTTTTTTTTTTCATTCATAGTTGTCAAATTTGTACACTAGGCCTCTATTTTCAGCGGCAATTTTGAGTATTCTAGTGCTTATAAAAATAATGTATCATCAAAAATATAGGGACATACAAGACCACCAGAAAGAAAATAGTCTAGCGTTTCTATGGAGAAACAACGATGATTGCACCTACTACTGTTTGTCTCTGCATCACCCAAAGGTTGACTAGTAGAAAATGCCTGTGGAATTAAGTCCGCCTCTGTACATATATGTGCTTGAAGTATTAAATAAATAAATAAAACAACCACCTGCATTTCCTCTTAATGCATAAATGTTATCCCTTAATAATTATAATGAAAATGCAAGTACAGGTACTTAAGTGGAATTGCGGGAGGTCGTTTAAAAATTTACCCATATCAACAACCATGGATTAATTATACCAGTCAACAACTATATTTTTCCTTAAAAAACGTTTCTAGCACATGAAAACACTATAATAGTATACCTACCTACCAATTAATGTGACCATTACCCGTACTTAGGTTCAAATGAGACCGTTAAATCGTCTGGCGATGTGCGGAATTTTGCAGACACGACATAAGTCATAATACACGTTTGTCGGTTTCTGATAATTGCAAATACTAACCTAAGTATACATGGTAATAACAGTCGCTCGGTTCAATCAAAGGTTATCTTGCCGAAGTCGGTCCAGGGATGGGTGAAAGCTCATATTTGTTAAACTTGAATTAGCATGACGAATCATACATTTGAATAGACCTTAGATTAGTGTCTGAAATGGTCTTTTTGAGGAAAGAACCACACAGATTTGAGACAGAAGCACTGGGACAATAATAAGCTGATATTATTATCTATTTATCTTTTACGCCTCGATAAATATAGTTTCCCGATTCATCCCATAAGCTATAAGTTTGTTGCACAGCACATCGACAAGCGAGGTGTTTTCTTTGAATTTAGGTTAAGACGGGATCGGCACATCGTGTGTTATAAACCTGTTTAGATGCGGAGGAATCTTGCGGAGTGTAACAGATGAATTGCTACAGATTTTGATGCAATAAGGATAAATGTGCGATCTCGTTTGTATTTCCCGAAAGGAGTTATGTTAACTTAAGTTAAATGTAACAGAAGGCGAGCCTATAGCTATATTAATTGGGCACAACTCTAGATTTCGAATTGCTACAAAACGCAATAAAATTTTGCCCAATTAGGTATGAAAACCAGAATTCATAGCTCAATAATAACAAGGTCGCTTGCAGAGGTTGGTCCGTGGATGGGTGACGATTTATATTACGATCCTTAGAAAGCACGTTAAGCCGTTGGTCCCGCACCTTAATCGCGTAACACACAATCAATCACAATCTGAATTATTTTGAAGGAGATTGCTAATCCATTGCTTCATATGTTCGAAAAATTTGTCTGCTCGACAACTTTAATAACGCAATGAATGTTGTTGAACTGTCAAATGAAAACCATTCCTATCGTTAGTGTGTTTCGCAATCACCCCGCCGGCTGTCATTCTTTTGACAGTCGTTACGTGTAGTCAGAAGCCCGAAAGTCTGATAACCAGCCTTACCAAGGGGTATTTATCGTGTTACTCCATTAACTGGACTGTGGAGGTCAGATAGACAGGCGCAAGTAAAGTAAAGTAAAGTACTGGTATTCAGCTGCATTCTGTTAGACTGGACGCCGATCCCAATATAATTGGAAAAGGCAGGCAGATTGATTCAGAAACCGCCCTTGTGTCCCTTATACAAGGTGTAACATAATTAACGAAGCCCTCATACATTCCAATTAGAGTACTGAGTTAAAAGCATAATACAATGACCAAAACTTATTTTTTTAAAGCATGCTATTTTTATTAAGAAAATCGTGTTGACACTATCATTACTTCATGCATTTAAAATTGAGTCTTATGGCCTTGAGATAAGGTTTAATTTTAATTGGCTTAGTCGGCGGTTAGTATGAAAAAATACATAATTTTTTAATTAATACCTATATTAAAAGTTACTGAAATCGATTCAGTAATCAATTATGAACAAACTACATTCAGGACTTGCGTTTATTCTGTGACACCTTGTATAAACTAGGATTATCATGTTTGTTACCATTAAATCGTTATTTGTATGACCATATTCAAAATTTGTTCTGTTCTAAATATAAGCCAAATAGAACTCGTTATTACAGTCGAAAACAAACAAACTTTAAGTTAAAATGATCGCTAAGGGATATATTATGCAACAGCTCATTATAATTTGGAATCGATACGAAAACAAACTTTTTGTATTAAAACTTTTTAAATCGATACATCCAGTAGGTGTCGGTATACTGGAATAAGGAAAATGTTGTACAAATATTTTATGTTAAAGTTTTGGGCGAAAATGGTGTACGTGATACGCACAGCTACACATCAAGCTTTACATAACCAGTATAAACTGACTTCTGATTGGATGAAAAACCTATACAATTCGAGGTCAGCTAAAACTGGAAATGTTTCATGTGTGTACGTGAACCGCAAGGGAAGACGGTAGACCCCCGCTACATGATGGTCCAGTATCGAGAAGGAGATGAAAACGTGGAACCTATCTCCTATGACTACTCAGGACAGATCGTCCTTTTTTTTTTTTTTTTTTTGTGGATGGGAAATCATCAAATGACCCCTCCCGCTCAGGGTGGAGCAGAAGGGAGTGTCAGACTCTTACTGACTAAAACCCACCCGTGTTCCTTCCTTAGCCCTTTGTGTTCCGGGGTAACGGTAACCCTTTCGGACAATCCCGCTGCCCCGGCAGGCTTCGGCCCTTTCGGGCCCGGCGCCGCTGTAAATGAAGACCCAACCACAGATAGAACTGGGGTTAAGCAGTTCACTGCGTTACCAGATACTTGAGAACTGGTACGTACCTTGCATTCAGTGCGGGGGCGAAAGAGACAAATTTACCGCTGGTGCGGGAGCTGTAAGTATCTTAGGAACTATTTAATGCATAGAAAAGAGACAAATATATTCTTGGAATTTTCTCGTCAATTATAACTAGATTTATGTAAAAACTTATACTAGATCGGTTAGACCTTTTTTTTTTAGGATGGGAAATCATCAAATGATCCCTCCCGCTCAGGGTGGAGCAGAAGGGAGTGTCAGACTCTTACTGACTAAAACCCACCCGTGTTCCTTCCTAGCCCTTTTTGTTCGGGGGCGAGGTCGGTTAGACCTGGCTTCGATAGAACGTAATTTTTTTATTTCAAATGCGGGTAGTACCAGGTCTGTTAGAACTGGTATCAGAAACCTGGTACCGCACTGAAAGTTGAGTTAATTTGCAACAGTGATGTACTCGAGATAAGTTGTGTTTTAATAAGTTAGGATATTAACGACCTGGCAAAGTTTTTGCATTATTTTTAACATATTAAAGAATTATCGGATTTATCTACGACAGGTTTAAAACAAGCAACTAATTTAGATTATACTCATATTTTTTTTTCAAATTGAACGTGATTTCAGTGAAATATCTATATAAATTTTGTAAAATTTCCGGACCAGAGCGCTGGTACGCACCGTGGCAAAGGTACAAACTCTATCGATTCTGTAAAAATCTCTCCGTGATAACATAGGTGAAGTGAGCGTGAAGTAAACTATCAATGGAGGTAACCCCTAACATCAGGTGGAATGACAGCTCACTTCACCTTAGTTTTCACGGTGAGATTTTTACAGAATAGCACTGCTGGATCGATACAATCTGATAACGCATATATTGAAACGTGTTATGGGATAGAAGAATAAGAGAGAAAAAGAGGTATACGGAGTTTTCTTCTTCCTCGTATTGATGGCACGAAAATTCAATCTTGTTGGCCCCAAATTTCGCCACTTTAACGGCATCGTCGGTGGCAGCGCACAGGCCTCTTTGGCTGCGTTTTTTGAAGCACAAAACGCAGAATAAGAGGTGGTCCACGTGATATAAGGAGTTACCATCGCTTGTAGCCACCTCATATTAATTATAAGACCTTCATACTGTACTCATGTTTTACAAAATAAATATTATCTTATCGAAATGGAAAGTTCTTTCCACAACCCAGTTAATGGGTAATTCGATACCCTTTGGTAAAACTGATTGTCGACTTTTGAGCTACCCGTAACGACTGTCAAAGATCCACGAATGACAGCCAGGATCAACGTCTTAACGTGCTTTCCGAGGCACTTATGGATGTTATTTTTTAGCCATGAGCCCTTCGTTATTTTTACTATGTTATATATTATTACTATGTCGTGTTTTCTGGAGAAAAAAAATAAATTCAATTTCAGCTCATGATTTTTATAAAAGCTTAAGTTAACTCTCTGAAGTCCCATCTCAAAAATGGGCTTAATAACGATGTTTTTGTGTGAAAATATCAGAAAATTTCATATTTTAATAATAGTGTTGCGGCCTGCTGCGTTGTCCGTAGTTTTCTCTTTATTACCCGGTAGTAATTTACCGTGTTTCCTTCGTAATATGTACATTATGGTGATTTACGGGTACGCAACGTCTTCTTAGTGTATATTGAAGTAAATAATGGTTTCCTTAGTGATGGCCTCGTGGTCTAGTGGTCGCAAGCGCAACTGCTGAGCATGAGATCCTGGGTTCGAATCCCCAACGTGTAGGTTTTTCCATCTGGAATTTCTCCTATCTTACTACTTCTACGCAAACGAAGCCACGGGCAAAAACTAGCCACTAAAAGGTTACTATATTTATATAATTGTGTTCCTAGAAGGACAACCTAAATATGTATCTTTAATCTTTTCCTGATGACTTGTTTTCGTGGATATTATAGTTACCGAAGATAAAGGACAATGTTCACTAAACCGGTTTTCCTAGAAGACATCAATTGATCTTTATATCCGCTGTCGAATCTCGGTTGTGATTGGCTGACCCAAAATAGCAACATCCAATCTCTTAGCTCGAAATATTGGATGACAGATTACTTACATTGAATAGAGCTCTCGGAATATAATCCCAGGGAAAGGCTAATATAACCATAGACACACTTTTCTTGGTCTACCATAGATTTATGCATAACGAGCCTATAATGTTTCCATTGCTGGGACACAAACCTCCTCTCTGTGACAGGAAGTGGGCCGTAATCCACCACGCGGGCCCAGTGCGGTCAGTGATGTCACATGTCTTTGAATTTTCGGTTCTAGGACATGTTAGTTTCCATGCGATGTTTTCCTTCACCGTTTTAAGAGTAGTGGTGTTGAAATAATTTACGCAAAGTAAAGCGCCTTTTTGGGTATGAACCTACAACCTACGACTCGTAGTCGCGGCCACTTCCACAGAGCCACCACTGCTATGCACAGACGTAATCTGCGTTCGCGATTTATTTGGCAAAAATGAATTAATGGAAAAATAACTTTATTTCCTACACAATAAAGTTCAGTTTACGCCACAAATCCAAAAAAAAAATATAAATTTTTCAATAGTGCTCACTTCTTCAATCGGTCCCTCCTTACTGAAGATCGTGGTCGCTGGACCCTTTTAAGCGGACAATCTGTTTCCATCTACTCCGGTCCAATGTTGCCATCCTGCTGAAATGACCTGCTGAAAATTTCTTGAGGACGTAGCTTCCTTTACTTGGTCGGACCATCGTGTTGGCGACCGGCCTCGTGCTCTCTTTCCTTCGGTATTGCCAATAATAACCAGCTTTTCAAGGCTGCTATCTCCCCTTCGCACTATGTGGAAGAAATAAGTCAGAATACGCTGTAGGCATATTGTAGACAATCGGGTCTTGAAATCGAGTTGGGAAAGGATGTAGCGGTATCTACAACGCCACATGCGAACAATGTGTCATACTGACGTCACAAAATCCTGCATCTCGCAAGCAGAGTTTACCGCGCAACTAGCATATATACAACGGCCCGACAAGAATCATCGGGCAGTTGCCCGCCAGACACAACACCCGTCTGGTCGGAGGATCCTCCATTTTCTATGGAGGTTGAGTGAACTTTACACCCTGTTCCTCACACCTCTATAAGGATAGATACATTTGTGCGTTTGGTTGTCCATGGTATTCGGAGCATCCGCCTCCAGACCCACATTTCGAATGCATCTAACTTCTGTCTTTCTCTTGCTCGGATTGTCAATGTCTCAATAGTGCTAGTCACTTTGAAATCAACTTAATTGCCATTGAAATAAAGTTGATATTTGTTTAACTTGAAATAGGGTAGGGGTGTGCAGCACTGCGCACTTTTTAAGCATGTTGGGGAAACAAAAGATCTTGAAAAGTTCATGGTTCATAGCATGTGGTTCTGTCTTTGCTTCCTACTAGCAGTGGTTATAATCATACAGTTATAAATATTTTAGTTTAGTTTATTCTATGTAAAAGGGGTCGAGCCCAACGAGTACCCTATAGCATTAATTTTGTAAGTAGCAAATGAATGTATTTCGCTGATCATTGACTAAACACCTTTTTTACCGACTTAAAAAAAGAGGTTATCAATTCAACACGTATGTATGTAATGTTAATATCTATATAATCGGATTGTGACCATTTTTTTATTGGTTTACGTTTACTTCAGCTTAGGGAACCGTGCAAGCTTCATAAAAATCGGCTCAGTAGTTTTCATGTTTTGGCTTATTGATACGAGCTTATTGGTGTGTGTGGCGTCAAAGGACATTTCAAGTTCCCTCTAGTACTTGTAGCAGTCTAGTGCAATATTTACAAAAAAATTGTTACCTATTTATTACAAACAAATATTCCAGTTTTTACTTAAAACTAAAAATTACGAAATAAAAAAGTAATTTAAAAAAAAATCGACTTCAAAAAGAAAAAAATGTGCCAAATTTAAATGAGGCAATAAAAATTCGTGATGCCCGATATGTCACGCTATGCAGTAAAGGGTTAACTCAAAATTATGAAATAACTTTAATTTCTGAAGTCGGTGACAAAAAACTAAAATACAAATCCCAAGACACCGACTTCCGAAATTATTTTTTTTTCAAAATTTTGAGTTAAGTAATTTCTTTTTGAGTCAATTTATTTATTTAATGGTAATTTTCCGAGGACCAAGAAACCGTTCAACTAAGAGACATCTCCCATTGTTTTATACCTTAAATAAAAAAAACAGTAAACTTGTCAATACTAAAGATATCATTTACACAACCAACGATAATCACCACATAAAGCCGAGTTCTCACTTAAATCCGGTGATAAGAAGGCATTGTAGACACCGCTTTATCTATGCTTGAGAGTAAATTATTAGTTTTTCTGTGTGGTCAAAATTTATATCTTTTTATGTAGATGTGTTACAGTAATAAATACTGATGTGTTGTCTTAATTGAGGTAATTTTCTTTCTCTGAAGGTGAGAGGAATTGAGATAGTTAAATTATGTAATGTAGGTACTTTTTAAGTGTGGTCCTTAGCAGTAATTTTTACTTACTTTGCAATCAAAAGTTAAAAACTATACCTACACTAATTCTTACTAACATTATCTACTAGCTGCGCCCCGCGGTTTCATCCACATAAGTATCGATCCCGTGGGAATATCGCGATAAACAGTATCCTATGTGTTAATTCTGGTTATAAACTATCTGTATGCCACATTTCATCTAAATCCGTTCAGCCGTTTGACCGTGAAAAAGTAACAAACATATAAACACACACACACACACACACTCGCAAACTTTCGTCTTTGTAATATTAGTGTGATGTGATGTCATGAAATTAATATTTAAAAGTTTCAAATGTTTGTTGCTTATCCGAATTTCTTATTCATATTCATATCTATAAATTTATCTGCATTCCATAATGTTGTAGAGATGTTACAATGGCTTAAAGCTAAGGTACAATTACCTGGACCCTGTGGGGCACAGCAAAAAGTATACAATTAATTCTTAAAATAAAAATAAATTTAGGACACAAATAAACAGTAAGCAATTTTGAAAAAAAATATTTTATTAATATTTATTTATTTATTTACAGGAAAACCAACAGCTATAACAGATGCATAACAGTTGTATATGAGTCGTAAAGCCAATTACAAGTTCTCACGGGTAAAAACAGAAAAAGCGGAAGAAATCTTAGGACCACTAACAAGCACAATAGAAAAGAATACATATATAAGGTATATAAATACTATGCGCTTTTTAAAAAGTCAGCATTTCGCCCACTACGCGCAGAGTAGGTTTTGGTGGTAAATGGGTCAAATGAGAACTCTTTGCAAAGGATATTAAAGTCCTTACTCGCTCGCACCATGTATGGAGTTCTGCCTGTAGATAAAATATAAAATTGTGATTAAATATAAAATTTTAATTTAGTGAGATCAGTCTGTTAAAGTTTGTGGTTCATAATAATTATTTGGTACTTAAGGCTAATTAAACATATATATCTATCATATTATAATATTTATCTATGTATGTACGAATAACTTAAACTAAATAATTACGATATACGGTATTCAAATAAAGTATACCCTAAAATTATGGAATAAGTATCTAAGTATAATCTTTTGATCCGGGTACATTAATAACAAAGGGCAATTTTTCTTCTTCGGGTACAGTCAACAAAGGAGATACCTAAGTATGCAGGGTCGTCGAATATAGTTGAAGTTTACTAAGAAACCGATTAATGTTTTCGAATAAAATTTTATTTAATTAATAGAAAACAAACAGTTCATTTATCAAATTAAATTTCACAATCGGTTTCTTAGTAAACTTCAACTATATTCGACGACCCTGCATACTTATCTCCTTTGCTGACTGTACATTATAGGCATAAAGACTAATACGCATCTGTGTCCTGCAGGGTAATTGCGTAACACACTATCAGTAGCAATGGGTTATATTTTGACAGTTCAGTGACATTCATTGCGTTATTTGTGTTGTTGAGCAGACACATTTTTCGAATATATGGAGCAATGGATTAGAAATATGCTTCAAAATTATTCAAATTGAGAGTAGTAGTATGTTAGGCAATAAGGGTGCGGGAAGGTATTATATTATTAACTTCGTAGGGAATTGTTACTAAGTAGTACTTGTAGTGTGTGATCCGGGTTACCATATGGATTCTGTCTGTAATAAAACCATTATCTCTTTTAGCCGTCATGTCATTTCAGTACCTATTTAATGTAAGCTTTTCTTGTTATCAAAAAACCACGAAATACACCGTGATTGAAAAACCTTATTTTATTTGCCAAAGTAAAAACAGCCAGCAAACAGTCCATCTGTGGGACACAATACCTATAGGCTAACAAAAAAAAAACTTTCTTTTAAAACGCAATTATTTAGAAAGACGCATAATAAAATTCCTAAACCATAATTGCATAAGTTTCTAACAAAAATATTATGTTACTTCATTAACAATTTCGCGAAATGCTCACACAACGCCCAAAGTTGTAATTGAATACTTTTAACAACGAAATATAAAATTGGCGAGTTTCTAAACCCAAAATTCGGACAAACCTAAATAATTGACATATCCGTTTACATTTTTTTTGTCCGCCATTTTTTCGACCGCCATGTTTTTTTCGTTCCATGCAGAAATGACAATAGGCATTTTTGTTTATAGCTTGTGCCCGTGGGTTTGGTTGAGTAAGTCGATTATGTCGGTTTTTCGAGTGCAAGGTTTGATATTTGATGCCAGGTGTGTACGTAAATGTTGATAATGGAGTTACAGTTATTCATAAATATTTGACAGGTGCTTTGTATTCAATGATTTGAGTAGGTGTTTGAATTGTGAATAGGAATGAAGAATTAGATTGTTGAGTTAAAAGTTTAAAATTATTTTCAAAAAATTTTTGAGACGTCGAAACTATTGTAAAATTAAGAAATCTTTATTAGAGTAACTTATACAGGGTTACTTTTCAATGACCAGCCAGATTTATGGATGTGGTACAGATCATCAAACTAAACAACTTTCTCCATGGGACCAATATCTTAATCGCGAAAAATTTATCAACTGTCCCATAGAAAACTTCAATACCTACTCGACCTAAACGTATGGGACGGCTGAAATTTTATTCGCGATTACGATGTTGGTCCCATGGAGAAAGTTGTTTAGTTTGATGATCTGTACCACATACTTAAATTTGGCTGTCATTGAAAAGTATCCCTGTATGTCTTTTTGTGCTTTTAGTTTCGACTGTACAGCATATATGTTGCTTATATTGTTTGAGTTCAATAGGTGGCCACGTTTATTGCGGCGTCAGAGGCGTTGTTCAGATCAAGGGTGTAGGTGAACGGATATTTGGGTCACTCTGATCCAACATCCACACTGAAAGAAATAAGCAGTAAATAAAAATGAAAAAAACATTAATCTGAACTGCTTTAAACAGTTCCATATATAAGCCTAACGTTCAAAATAGTATTTTTTACTGATCCGACAACAGTTAAAGCTTCAGGCAAAATGTTACCGTCATGATAGTAAAGAGTAAGATCCAAAGAATAAAAAAGTTTTTTATTTTTCACTTTTAGTTTGATATTTATCTAAGTTACAATAGCCTAATGTCAACTGCTCATCACTTTTTACAAAATATTGTTTTTCCCAATGCAGGGACGTTAATTGTTGAGGAGTTCTCCTAGTAATAACCAGGAGAACTGGAGCTGATTGAGAACTCATCATCAGCTCCACTTCACCATACGCGTTATGACGAGCTTAAATTGCTTAGCAACCACATTAAATTAACTAATCGAGTCGCAACCCGAGAAATGCTTATTATTGAGTAGTTCCGATGGCCATCTGTGGTCTTCATCATCAGTTCCACTTCACCAAATGGTGCTTTTCGAGAGCAAATGCATGGGTTACTATAAAAAATACCCAAACTGCTATAAGTCTGCCTATAAAATTTGAAGGTTCCCTTGATTTTCATGGGATTCCCTCATCAGATTCCAACTTGATGACAATGGGACCACTTCGAGAGCATACACTTCTAACAAAAAAAAAAAAATTAAATAGGTCCACATTTGACGGAGAACACGGTGAACATACACTGATACAGAACTTACTTAAAAAAAAACATACATAAAGTCGAATATATAACCTCCTTCTTTTTGGAAGTCGGTTAAGAAGAACTACGTTGAGCATTGAATAAGAAATGAGTATTGAAACTTTGCTATAGCTTGTTACGCAATTAACCCGCTGCTAAAAGAGATGTTTTTTGTTTAGTTTGATGATTTCTCTTTAAGTAAATTTGTAATTATTTTGAGAAATAAATGTTTAACCGTAATTACTGGGTAATGCCATTGCTCTTCTTTTCTGGCCCAAAGAATAGGGCAAAGAACATGTGACATGTCGTGATCGATAAATACCTACTAAAATTCACTCCCCACACCGTCAAATCTACTCCAAATTCTTTCATTCAAAAAAATATTATGTGTTACCAATCGAATCACATAAAATACATCTAAATAACAATATAAGGACTCCAACGACATTTTTACTTAACATAGATTGAGAATAACGTGTAGACGCGAATGTACGGCAAAGCAGTCAAAATGGTTACCTAAACTATTTTCGCAATTGAGTTTCCAAAAATGTAAACAAACATTTGAAATTATGAAAACATAACATTTTACCTAAATTTATGGTTCAGTTTGCTCTTCCACTTCAATTACTTAACACTTTTAACAATAAAACTTCTACTGTGTCTCGTTCAGAGTCCTTTAATATGTTAATTATGACTTTTCCATTACCTACTCATTCTAATATCAACATAATTTACACTGTCTTAAAGATGATATTTTGTAAACTTCCACTAACATCAATTGGAGAAAGGGAACTAGATAGAACTTACCTAGCTACTACCCGCCTGACTGTACTTGAAGATTACCATGAAATCGTCAGTTTGAAGGTCAGAAAAAAGGACGTATCGTGTGTGGGTGTTACGGTCCTCAAGATCGATTGCCTAAGAAGTTTGGAATAATTAGATTTAGGTTGAAATGCTTCTGTTCAATCTATTCTGGCACAGATTCGTCAGTTCATCACATTGATTTCTCCTCTATGATACGCGCTCACACAATCAATAAAACCGATTCTCAACTTATCGATATTGGCAACGACCGATGAGCATGTTGGTACCACCCTAACTGTGCCGATGGTTTTCTATGCCCCAAAAGCTGTAGACATTTAGAATGCATTCGGAGTGAGTGTGTCGCATCTACAGACATTATTCTATGAGATTACCTACCTACATGTCTCAATGAATAGATATTTTAAAATGTCAAAGACGCCATTGAAATTTTAAGGGTCGGTTCGAGATCAAAATTTAACGCCTCAAGGAATCAATAGTCTCTTTTGTACATTTTGGGGGCAAAAAATGGCAGATGCAAACAGTTCATTGTTGAAGCAAAGTCGAGGACTCTAGTAGTATAATAATTGACATTAAATGAAGTGTCTCGACTGTGGTTGACTTTTTTTGGGGTTCCGTGAGTGAAGTATTAAAATTTTGTTGAAGAAAAATATTAGGTAGATAGGTGTTATATGTAATGCAGGAGAACTAAGGTAACCGATATAGCCCGAAGAATAGGCTTGTCAACTGAAAAAATCTAATTAGTCCGTCAGTTAGATTATCAAAAAATATTTGACCCGTATTTTTCTTTTGTTACGTAAACCAAAACTGACGAAGTTACGACTCTTTTAAAATTCTCAATACGTCACACCTCAGTATAATTTTAAATGCGTTCTGACATCACGAGCCCCCACTCCCGAGTTGATGCGTTTTATCTTTGTCAATATTCATTGATTTACAAAAACAAAAAATACGTGTCCATTATTTTCCAATACTCTAAACTTAAGTGGCAGTGGGCACATTGCTCGCAGAACAGATGGCCGATGGGGCCGAAAGGTTCTGGAGTGGCGACCGCGTACTGAAAGACGTAGCGTTGGAAGGGCTCCTACAAGGTGGAATACCGACCTTGTGAAGGCCGCAGGAACCCGTTGGATGCGAGAAGCACAGAACCTGTCGAAGTGGAGGTGCTCGGGGAAGGCATTATTATGGCCAGCAGCGGTCGTTTTTCGGCTGAAATGATGCAATGGGTACTTAGCTAAGCTTTTAGTAAAGCATCTCATCCACGGAAGTCTTACCAGGATTCCTATTTTTGCCGCTAAGCAACGTTGCTGTGTGGGTGCCGGTGTAGGTAATAACAGGCATGGCAGCGTATCAGCGATGCCTCTAGTATTGCAGAGATCCACAGGCGTTGGTGACTATATTTCTTTCTAAAGCAAATAAGAAGAAAGAAAATTATATTTATTTAGCACAGACTAAAAGACACACAGTACCCCAGAGACTGTATACATCAGATAAAAACAAATAAAAACGTGTAAAGTCCGATGTAAGAAATTAGCAGGAAAGTGCCTCACGGCTGCGCTAAAAAGGTCCAGTTCAGCAAAAATGCCAGACAACTAGTGCCTGACGCTGGTTTTCAACTGGACCTGCAATTTTTTTTCAAATATTTTATTATCAAATTTAGCAATGGTTTGACCGACAAACTTAACTGATCAAATCATTAATGTTGAAAAATTCTCACGAAAGGCAAAATAATTCTGTATGGAACCCAAATCGTAAGTAGGTACAACCTTTTTTTCAACAAGCAAAAACAAGGTGACACCCTGCCTATAAACCATACAACACATGTTTCTTTTTACATTCAACAGTAACAAAATAACATAAGAAATATGAAATGATCAACTTCGCAATGAAACTTTATATTCAAAAAATGCTATCGGCGACACGATGGTCATTTTTATTTTACAAAATCAATAAAATGACGAGAGTTTTTATGAGTGATTTTAATCTGAGTCTGTATTCGTTTGAAAGAGGATATTTTTTTATCTGTTTCATTGAATCTTAATTTTTTAGCGCTTGGCAAAGATTGGTAAATGATTTACGGCAAAAAAAATGGAGGAGAAAAAATATGGTAAGTTTGCATTATCACTAATACTTGCGATTGTTTGTAAAGTTTTGAATTCTCTAGGGTAAATATTACCCAATTTATGTTCCTATTTTTTTTTACAAATTCAATTTTGTTGTAAGTTGTCAAAACTTTCTAAACTGAGTGTAGGCTGTGGGTATAAAAAATAACGGCACTTTAACTAGGTAGGTGCGCTCAATCATTTTGTTCGGAGGGCATTTGAGTCGGCAGACGTCCTCTGCATGCTGGAGCCTCCGGGGAATGTGCAGGACTGATGGTAGGAGGCCGGACGAGCTGACCCTGGTGCCTTGGAGGAACGGCAAGTACCTAATATGAGACGTAACTTGCGTCAGCACTGTCGCCGCCAGCCATCTTGATCGCACCGTCCTCTCACCGTCAGCAGCAGCGGAAAACGCCGCTGAGGGGAAGAGGGTGAAGTACACACCGTTGGTGGACTGTTACCGTTTTGTGCCCATTGCCATTGGTAGTTGGGGCACTGAGGCCAAGAAGCTCATTAGTGAGATAGGGCACAGGCTCCGTGACAAAACGGGTGACCCGCTCCAGCACGTTCTTGGTGCAAAGGTTAGCCACCCCTTAAGAGTTATCCATTAATTACAGAATATCCTGTATAAACAGAAAAGAAAAACAGAAAAATAGCTATAAAGGTGATGCTGGTGGAAAAGTTAATGGTGTTTTAGTTAGGATGGGTTATATATTTTAATTTTAATAGTTTGTTAGTTTATTTAGTATTAGAAGTTTATCCAGTTTATATATTTTATCCTCCTAAATAAATCATATCTAAGTTGAAAGTCAAGTTGGTAAAAAATCGGTTTCCTTGACTGCACTATCAGCAATGTGGGATTGCTAAAAAACCCTCTCTCTACGCTACAGAATATGCATTTACAACGATATTATTTAAAAATATGAATGCATTCGCATTTAATAGAGAAAAAAGAAAAGAAAGAAAAATTGTTTATTTTGCAGAAACAAAACGCACATTACAAATAAAACAATAAATAAAATACATAATAATAATTAGTTTTAATGAGACTACTAATTAAAATCATGCAGTATAGATATGATCTCTAGAAAGTTGTTCTAACTGCAGTGCAATATACACAGACAGTTTTATCATGCATAAGCTTGTCTTAATGTAATGTCATACGGTTTGACATTACATAAAAATAATGATTATTAGGCATGAAATTATACATGGTGTCCCTGGAAGTATGAATCATATCGAAAAGAGGCGTGGGCAAGGTCATTTTCAAACTTTTTGATCCTTAGAATGATTGATGATTGAGAATTATTTTACGGTTCAAAAGTTTTGACCAATTTTTTTCAATCGTTTCGCATAGTGCTCAAAGAAAAAAAAAATCATTAAAAAAAACTATCAGGGCTGTCTAAAAAATTTAAATTGACAGTTCCTGGTAGTTTTTTTTTAATGATTTTGTTCTTTGAACACTATACAAATTGATTGAAAATAACAAAAGTTGTCATAATTTATGAACCGTATAAAAATTCACCAACATTCTCAGGATCAAAAAGTTTGGAAATGACTTCGCCCACGACCCTATTTAATTTGATCCATACTTCCAGGGACATCCTGTATATAAAAGTACTTATATAATTATAATTTATTTCATATTACCTACAACATTATTACAAAACAGTAGGTACTTAACTAATACAGCGGGGTAATTGCGTAACACACATAGTACATATAACGATCGCAAAGGGTTTCAATTTGACAGTAATTCAGCCACGTTCATTGCGTTATTTATGTTGTTTTGCAGACGAATTTTTCAAACTATATAAAGCAATGGATTAGCAATATCGTTCAAAACACTCGGAAAGGGTGTTAAGGTTGTTGGTTACTACAAAACTATAATGACGTCATAACTTTAAAGTACAAGATAGGCAGTCCACCGCCATTTTTTACGGTCCAATTAAGATATTTCAGATACCATCTTACTCTAAGCTAAATACTAGCCTGTAATAATACGAGGGGCTTGCGGCTAAGTTTTAACAGCCGCACGGGTCGATAGATCAGGTTAAGCGACGCTTACCGCGGTTGGTCCGTGGATGGGTGACCATCTTTACATACCAAGACTCCTCGAGTCTGATTTTGCGCCCGGATGATTGTGTAAATAAAGCCACCTGCAAATAAAGAGACAGTCATCATCTGGCTAGCCTTTTCCCAACTATGTTGGGGTCCGGTTGGCTTCCAGTCTAACCGAATGCAGCTGAATACTAGTATTTTACATGGAGCGACTGCCTATCTGACCTCCACAACCCAGTGACTGAGTAATACGATACCCCTTGGTAAGACTGGTTGTCAGACTTTCGGGCTACTGACGACCCGTAACGACTGTCAAAGATCTACGAATGACAGCCGGGAGCAACGGCTTAACGTGCTTTCCGAGGCACGGAAGTGTGATGATGGTCACCCAACCACGGATAAACCGTGGCAAGCGTTACTTAACCTGATTGAACGACCAATGCGGCTTCTATTACTAGCCTCAAGGCCCTCCAATTAAGAGACACAATCAATATTTACAGCAATAGTATTTTCTAAGACAGCTGTGCTGCTGGGGAGTTCGTTGCACCACTTCTTCTCCCCAGCGAAAGCACTAGGAAATGGTGAAGGGCTAGCGTTTTGGTTTTAGGTAACTATCTTATGTAATTTTGACGTTCGAAAAGTACTGATTTTCAACCTAATTTGAATAAATGACTTTTAATTTTAATTTTATACAAAAGAATCACTATAAAAAGTTAATTTAACATTGTTAAATTATAAAGTCCGCTAATTTAACAAACAAAAAAAAAACCTCTTAATTCGTAACACCGTCAGATCACTCAAATAATAAATCATCGCCGAAATATTACGAGCTCGGTAATAATCGGACTGCGGTAAATAAACAGAGTCTTAGATAAGATCTCCGAGGTAATGGAAGGTTATGTTCGAAGTTATATTTTTTACTTATTTCTGCATGTTAAAATAAAGAGTTTTTTGTTACATTACTGCACTATCTTTGTGATCTTTTTGATGGGGTGGCCTTGGTTTGTGAAACGGTAAGACGTCCTGTTATTTTAATGTTTACGGCTACCGTTGTGTGGAAAGACTGCGAGAATACTTAGCTGTTAACGTGATATAAAGGCAGTCAGCAAAATGGGCAATGCTACTTAACTGATAGCGTGCAGTAGCAAATTACTTTAATGACACCAATAAGTCTGCATACTTCTTCGGTTAAAATATGGTGATTTCATGGAAGAATTCACAAATTAATAGGTACAAAAAAAATTATAGTTAGTTAGTTATTAATTAGAATTAGGAAGAATATCCTGGCCATTAACTAGAACGAAAACAAAACATAAAGTATTATTAAAATGCTTTCAAGATTTCTTTATTTTCTCTGATAATTACTCTGATTTTATTTTGGAAGAATCCACGTATCGACCAAAATAATGGTGGCCCCAAAAACTGAATTATTCGTTACAGCGCCGTAGTATTTTTACGTCGGATTAATAAGAGACAGGTATACGTGAATACTTTAGACTTAAGAGTATTAATAACACACTATAGAGCACTTAATCTGTTCTTGGAAGATTACGCAAAAATCAACACGGTTTGTCAATATTTGGGCGCTATTATTTTTGAATAATGTTTTATTCAGTATCAGAGGGGCAATTCCTGTATTTTTAAGAACAGTCACAGTCTAACCTCAGTCTCAATCCATCTATATTATTTAGCTACATTTTTGACATTGATTGTCGCTGAGATGAGAACGTTTTAAAATATGGAAGTTGATCTTCTAAGCGTGTTTGAAAATGCTTCTTCATCCCAACTTGTACGGCAGGGTAATTGCGTAACACACTATCAGTAGCAATGGGTTTCATTTTGACAGTTCAACAACATTCATTGCGTTATTTACGTTGTTGAGCAGACACACTTTTCGAACGTAAATGGAGCAATGGATTAGCAATAAGCTTCAAAATGATTCAAATTGAGAGTAATAGTGTGTTACGCAATTAGGGTGCCGGTTTGTGATAAGAAGCTGACTGACAATTTTTTTAGTGATCCAAATGGAGTGCTTTGAATTGATTATTTATTTGAAAACTTACACCAGAAATTCTAATTTTTAGTCACCTTAAACTAGTTTTTCATTTGACAATAATTGAGATTTTTATAAAATCATGCTCATGATCATAAAACATTGCTGTTGTTTGGGACATAATATTTTGTTAACAGACTAAAAAAAATGAGCAGGGCCTCAAGTCGACGCGTATTCTTTTTTAGTTCGTCTTCGTCAGCTCAACGTAGATGTTACAGCTTGTCTCATTCATACCCAAACGTTTACATATTTTGTGTAATACTGTTCGGTTTTGCGGCAAAACTGAAGATTACTGATATCATACCAATATAATATTCAATGTTCGGTAATCAGAAACCGATTATAATTATTGAGAAATAAACTTTTTTTTGTTAAATAATTATTTATGGCTTGTTTGTTTATCTAAAATGTAAATCTAGTAAACATTCCTTACTTTCTTTACATCATTTATTTTAATAATTTTATTATTTTTCCTCTCCCTTTTTTTAGGTGAATACCAACTACTTAAATCTAAAATTTTTACAATTAATTTTGGAAGTCGGTGTCGTAAGGTTCGCATTTTCGTTATTTGCCACCGACTTCCGAAATTAAAGTTATTTTTCACTTTGTAGTGTCTTTTTTGGAAGTCGGTTGGTTTTTTTTTTTTTTTGATAAATAATTTCGTTTTCACTTTTAAGTACTTGCTGTGTAAATATCAGTGACAGAAAGTTCATTATAAACTAAATGGCATTATTGAAATTAACTCAAAAACTACACAAGATAAGTAAATAAAATTTATATGAGATCACCCCTGAGGCATAAACCATCCATTTTTGAAATCGATTTACAGTCGGAGATAACGCGTAAGATACATCATAAGTACAAAAAAAAGCTGTAAAATTGAGAACCTCCTCCTTTTTATGAGGTCGGTTAAAAAAGGCATATTATTGCACCGACCCCGAATAAATGGTATAAGGGTATGATGCTTCATAGGTTTAAAAAAATCGACGGCTCAACAACAATAAACGTGGCTGAACTGTCAAAAATTCAACATTTAAGGCGATCAATTTCCTTTTTGTGTGTTTTTCAGTTACCCCGCAGGTTCACGTTAAGGTGAATGGGAAGTAGTAGACCGCGAAATTCAAATTTTATTACGTTTTTTGCAATTTGCAGGTCAGTATCAGGTTGTATCTTGATCAAAATTTGATTCGCGACTATGACAGGTACGTTTCTAAAGAATTATAATCATTAGAATCATTAATACATCTTCCTAAGTGAGATTTGTACCACAAACACTTTTCCATGAGAGATTTCTTCTTGTGGTACAAATCTAAGTTAGGAAGATGTATTAATGATTCTAATGATTATAATTCTTTAGATACGTACCTGTTATAGTCGCGAATCAAATTTTGATCAAGATACAACCTGAAACAGACCTGCAAATTGCAAAAAACGTAAAAAAAATTGAATTTCGCGGTAACCAGTGCGCAATCACCTTAAAACGTGAACGGAAGCCCTACAATACACATAGAGTACTGCATGGATCCCGTCATCTTAAAAAATAATCTCATCTGTCGGAAATTAGGTTAGGTACGGTAGTTTATTATATAGTAGTAATTAGTTAAGTTAGTGTATGCATTTTTTAGTGTAGGTATGCATATTTCCCCCTACCTTTTATTTATTTATTTTTTTGTGTTTTTGTTCTTTTTTGCGTCATGTTCACCGCAAATAAACAAAATTTCTTTCTTTTTATTCTGTTATACTGCATGAGATTCTACGGCTTAGAATGTACTTTACGGGGTGTGGGGACAGAACTAAGTCATCTTGTTTTTACCCAAATTTTTTTTAAATTCACTTTTTTTAGTATTTTAATAGTAGGTTGGTACTCTAATACCGGAAAAGCTCTATAATTTCCACATAATTTCCGTTAAAGTCAATTTTGAAACCAAAACATTAATTTCCTAAGTAGATTGAATTAAAAGTTCCCTGTAATAAGTTTATTAAAAAGGATTAAGTAAGTATTTTATTAGATTACCGCGGATTTGCAAAACGGAAATCCAACACTTCCGTTAACTTTGACAGTTTTGCTGTCAACCTAACTCATAAACATTGAATAAGTGCGGGGTGGGCACACTTGCAGAGGGTTCTGTATGTTGTGTAGGCGAAAGGTCGGTTGTAATTACTCTCGTAATTGATTATTAGGTAAAGTAGGAATGTTTTTAAAGTACGTTATGATTTTTCTATGGAGTTTCTAGCCCGTTCTTCTCAATAGGTACATTCGACTTGGAATGAGCTAGCTTCATCCTTCTGACTGACCTGACCTGAATTCAAAAGTGCCTGTAATGGGTTTATTTGAAATACTTTTAAGTTTGAGTTGAGTTCAAGTTTGCCAATATAAAAAAAAACATTGATTCATATTTGTTTTAACAGGAATGCATTAATTGCCAGCGTTAAGTTGCTTTTAACTAATTTTTTTATAAATTAATATTTTTTATTTCATTTAAAAAAATTGTTTTTATTCTTAATTTTTTGTTCATTTTTATGAATTACCCATCTTACTTACTTTAGTCTGCTTTAGTTAATATTAGATTTAGTTTAGCTTATAGGTACTCTTTAAGGCAGCAATATATAATATAATTAATGTTATGTACGCCGTAATTGTCATTTTCCCAATTGAATATGAACCATATTCCTTTATGATAAAGTTGAAAATCTATCAAAGAAATTTGACAGATTGGGGTAACTTGATGTGCTGGCCTCTGTACATTAGTCCTTTAGTAATTAAGATTATTCCAGCATAAGTTTAATTTACGTGATTGAGCTGTGTTTTTTTAAATAAATAAATAAAATTTACTTTTGGTTTAGTTTGAAAAAAATAACGTTTTTAAACAATACTTCGAATTGGCAAGGCAGCATTAAGTTTTTTTTTATAATATGTTGGTTAGATTATGTTATGATTGATTATTTCGACTTTGCTTTTGCAGCTTTTATACTTTTTCAATTACATAGTTAAATGGCAATCAAAAGTTATTTGTTCACAAAACAAATTATTTAAGTAATTTTTAAACGTCAAATTTAAATGAAACAGTCCCACAAAGCGGCCGCCCTTCACTACTTCCCAGTGCTTTCGCTAGGACGAAGAAGTAGCGCAACAAATCTCACAGCCGATAAAAGGATAGAAAACCAAGAGATCTCAAGAAGTCTTCTACACCCACGGAACCCCAAAAAAAAACACGACTACTCGTAAACAAATGAGCTCCACCACAAATCCTAACGCCCAAATGAACAATATGTTAGACTAAATATCACGTGACACTGACAGCTATACGGCCGCCATTTTGTTACCTCAACAAAAACATTCTCGCTTCAACTGTTCCGTTCACACTACATTGCTAGCTTCTTTCCTGCGACTTGGTCCGCGTGAAATTTCGGCCCCCGACTCACCGAGTGCATTCCATGCTCGCGGGTTTACTTCGTTCTCGTTTAGCGTTCTGTTTGCACGGCTTCTAAGGGTCCTAGCGTGATGTTAAATAGCCTATAGCCTTACTCGAGAATAGGGCTATGAAATGCAAAAAAAAATCAAATCTTAAAGATGGTTCTAGACATTTGCGCGTTCAAGCAAACAAAGAAACTCTTCATCTTTATTATTAGTAAATATACAATAGATTGTAGTTCTAGCTTTTGCACGCGGCTTTGCTCGCGTGGATGACGCAAAATATCCCACGGGAACCTACTACCGGGATTAAGCGTACCCTATATGTTAATCCAGGTATACATTCCGTAATAATATATCTATTGTTGTCATAACACTCTGGTTTACGCGGCGCATGCCAGTAAAGCTCAATCGGCATGAATTTTCCGACGTTATCAACAATTATCGTCATATTTCAGCCAATTTACAAAAAATATGAATAAACTATACATATATACCTACATTACTGATGAATCACTCCGTCTATTGGTGAAAACCGTATGTAAATCCGTTTGGTGGGTTTTTAGCGCGTTCGAACAGACAGACAAACGCGGTGTGGGCACTTTGTTTTATAATATACCACGTGACAGGTATATGGCCGCCATTTTGTAACGTCAATAAAAACATTCTTGCTTCAACTGTTCTGTTCACAATACGTTGCTATCTTCTGCTCGCGACTTTGCGTGAAATTTCAACCCTTGACACACCGCGTCGCATCGCATCGCCCGCTCGTTTTTACCTACTTCGTTTTCACTTTGCGTTCTTTCTGATTTTTATGGTTTTGCTCGCCAATTCCAGAGATAAGCTTGTTCTAACAAACAAACAAACCTCTTCAGCATTGTTAGATTAGTATAGAATAGATAGGTACCACGTGACAGGTATACCGGCCGCCATTTTGTAACGTCAACAAAAACATTCTCGCTTCAACTGTTTCGTTCACACTACGTTGCGTTGCTTGTAACTCGAGGACTATAGCCTCTAGTTATGACATGACATGTGGCAGCTTCTTAATTTACGGACGTGATATTCCCGGGAACATTATGAACCACTAACTCCCGGGTTTTGAGGTTATAATTTAAACTTTCATTAGGTATTGATATACGACAAAGTTTACTAATAAGGAGCCTTTTTGGCCTCGCACAGCACCCTAATTGTGTAACACACTGAGGGCGCATTCCACCAAACTTTTAAACCTGGAATAAGTTCTATCCTGAGAATTAATTTTGAATTTTTGACAGTTATACCAAACTAGAACTGTCAGATGTCAATGTTATTCCACGAATAAAAGATATCTGACTTTGGTAAAATCAGCCTTAAGTATCAATACTTACCTAAGTATTATCTAAGTAGTACCCATAACACAAGTTCTGCTTAGCTTGGGACTAGATGGCATTGTGTGATAGTTGTGGAATATTATTATGATTTATTTATTATTTATTATTATTGATGTTCGAAAAATTTGTTTGCTCAACAACGTAAAAAAAACAATGAATGTTGTTGAATTGTCAAAATAAAAGCCATTGCTAATGTTACACAATTACCCCGCAGGTCTTCCTTGTTTTTTTGTTTTCATTATTTTGTTATTTTTAATCTTAGATAGACTTAAAAGTTAGAATGTTTTTTTTTTATTTATTGTTTTCATGATTTTGTTTGTATTACCTGTGCGTGCCGTAAATAAAATATGTTTCTATAATTTTTTCTTTTTTTTTCACTCGCAGAAACTGATTGAACCCCGAACATTAACAAAGTATCAAAATTAAACTCATGTCAAGTAATTTGTTTGTCTTGACTCAGTCGACCAACCACATCAGTTGACAAGCGTTTGACAATTTGTTATCTGATTTTTGTGTTGATTTTCGTTCAAAAAACCTGAAGGCCAATTCTCGTAATTTAAAACGTTCAAAATCTAGTCGCAGTCTCATTTCGGCGACAAACAAATGTCAAAAACTTATCAAAATATAGGGAAATTAGACGTAATTTTGACAGATTGAGACTGAGATCAGACTGTAAAAATTACAAGAATTGCCCCTCTGGTGTAAATAATGTAGACTTCTTATGAACGACAGTTCAAAAAATCCAAAGAAAACACGGGTGGCATTACCACCTAGCACCATCCAAATGTCACCACAAGATAACAAGTAAGCTAGAGAGAGTTGCCTTGGGTAACCTGGAAGTCTTTAAATAGACTTCGGACCCAGGTTGGCCGAAGTAAGGAAAACCTGTTCAGGTGGAGATTCATAGACGACTCCGCCCTATAATATACCGTAGTCTTTGAATTCCACCTTGTAGTATACATCAGGACCAACCTGATGTATACTACAAGGTGGAGTCCAAAGACTCGAGGAATCGTTTCTGGAATACCAATTCCAGAAACGATTGGACACTTTATGTCAGCTGTACGTTACAGCTACTGATGGACGCTATATCATCATCATCATCATCTGCCTAGTCTTTTCCCAACTATGTTGGGGTCGGCTTCCAGTCTAACCGGATGCAGCTGAATACCAAAATTTTACATGGAGCGACTGCCTATCTGACCTCCACAACCCAGTTACTGGGTAATACGATACCCCTTAGTAAGACTGGTTGTCAGACTTTCGGGCTCCTGACTACCCGTAACGACTGTCAAAGATCAAAGAATGACAGCCGGGACCAACGGCTTAACGTGCTTTCCGAGGCACGGAGGGGTCTCGGTATGTAAAGATGGTCACCCATCCACAGACCAACCGCGGCAAGCGTAGCTTAACCTGATCGATCGACCTGTATATCACTGACTTATTAACAAGTTAAGCTTATTACTGATGGACGCTATAGTGTAGCCGAATTCTGGGTTGAGTCCATTCCATTTAGCTTGCTATCGACACGCTAATAAGACATGACTTTGCAGTCATCTAGTTCTTCAACCGGTATACCAATTCTGAGTGAAGACCTTCTCCATTGCACGCTATTCGTCTACGAAACTTTAAAACAAAACAAAATGTTGCACTGTCTACAAAAAAAACCTCAATTTTGCCAAAACTTTCATCTCAAAAACATGACATGTGAACTACATTTACTGGGGAGTCAAAATAAACATAAATATGACATCACCGTCACCTGGCGGCAATAATCGGTACAAAAACAGCAAAAAATGGCTGAAGTGTCCCATTTGTTCTGGAGCTGTCACTGACTTATTAACAAGTTAGGCTTTTTGTTCTGGGTTTGCTTAGAATCTACTATATAGGACGTCTATTTATTTAAAAGAAAGTCGGGTTAGTTACACCATTTATTAACTCAAAAACCACGAAACGATTTTTATGATCTTTGTTAGATTTGACTCCGCCCGAAATAGCAGAATAAATATTAAAACATGGGGAAAATTCACAAAATTAAAAAAAAAAACTCGTAAATTTTATATGGATCGGCTTTTTTGATTCTGAGGCGGTACGAAGTTCGCCGGGTAAGCTAGTATTAAATAAAAGTTAAAGTCGGTTTTCGTGTAGGTATGACTGTTGCGTTGTTCTTCTAAACTCCGCAACGGATTTAGATGCGGTCGCCATCACTTAGAAAATTTATTCCGGAAGATATGTGTGTATGTAAATTGATATTCAAGTTTCATATAATAGCGAAATCTCGATTTTTATCAAGTCATAAAAACCATGCGAAGCGGGGGCGGGTCACTACTCGTAGTAGCTTATAATGTAATAAAAAAAAAAATTAAAGAGACGCAATCCAGTATAGCAAAATACATAATTTATGATAAAAATACCTGTATTAAAAGTTACTGAAATCGATTCAGTACCTTGTCAATTATAAACAAACTACTTTCAGGACTTACTTTTATTCTGTTACACCTTTAATAAATCGAAAACTACTTCGAAAAATTAGTTCGAGCGAATTTTTGAAATTGATTTAGATATTTTACTTCGACATCGAAAATATTTTATGAAACAATATCAAAACAGTTTATTAAATTAATGAATTTGTTACTATAACAATTTGCTGGAATGACAATTTTAATTCAATCTCCTAGGCCATTAAGAATTTTAGCTTCGCTAATCAATTTATTAGTAGATATTCTACCAATTTATTAAATTTCAGAAGATAAATTAAATTGCCGTCTAACAAAAATGCATTACAGTAAGCTGTAAAAATCCAATCTTATAGACCTCACTGTCTATTTTATTTTATTATATTAGTTTTAGGAAAACTTACAGCTAATATATTTTAATATCTAGTACAATGTGTAAGCGATGTCCAATTACAAGCTTACCACTAACGATTAGTGTGGGTAACATAAACAAATACGCGAAGACAGCGACGTAAATAGTAGTTTTCACTTATGATTTTATGATAGATATGTTACGGCTAATAACCGAAGTGCGGCTACACATCTTACGTCGACGGAGCTGCGCTTCGCGGGGCTCCTATTTCTGTGTAAAGGGTTAAAAGTAAACTAACCAAACCTAACCTCGGGGTGCCCTTCGTTCGCTCTTGCATGCAACCGATGCCATCCGAAGTACACACGAACCGCATGTGACCGGCTGCACCTAGTTGTACCCGGCTAAAACTAAGTGTAGCCGCACTTCGGCCGGCTAAAACTAGGTGTAGCCGCATTAGCCGTGTATAATAAAATCATATCGTTCATCCTAACAACTAGTAGATCTGTTTAGTAATATGTGGATAACGTCGTGAGTAGTGTAAGTACCTATTTGTTATCTTTATTATTAAGTTCTAACCTATGTTTACTTATTACTACACTGCTGTTTGTTATCCCTAAATAAATAAATAAATAAAAACTAAGTGAAAAACCTTTTTGTTAGGTATTTTTTTTATCAAATTACGGTTTAAGTATGACATTTATTTCTTACAAAGAATAAAATTCACATATCATGAGAAATACAAGCTTATCACAATATGGCCTTTTTTGTGGATGCAAAATCATCAAATGACCCTCACGCTCTGGGCGGAGCAGAAGGGAGTGTCAGACTCTTACTGACTAAAACCCACCCGTGTTCCTTCCTTAGCCCTTTATGTTCCGGGGTAACGGTAACCCTTTCGGACAATCCCGCTGCCCGTTATCATAAGGCCTTTTTTTTTTTTTTTTGTGGATGGGAAATCATCCAATGACCCCTCCCGCTCTGGGTGGAGCAGAAGGGAGTGTCAGACTCTTACTGACTAAAACCCACCCGTGTTCCTTCCTTAGCCCTTTATGTTCCGGGGTAACGGTAACCCTTTCGGACAATCCCGCTGCCCGTTATCATAAGGCCTGAATTCCTCTTACGCTGACGCGGCGGTCGCGTACCATCAGACATGTGTAGGTATATCAAGACGCTGATGATAAATGGACGTATTTACTGTAGCACCGACGAAGCGACCGTCAGCGAGCTTGAGTCCATATAAATCGGTACGCGACCGATGTCAGTTCTGACCGTGTCGGTCGAGCACTAAATCCAGCCTAATATCAGCAGTGCTATTCTGTAAAAACTTAGGTGAAGGGAGCTGTCACTCCACTTGATGTTAGGGATTGCGCCTATTGATAGCTCACTTCACGTTTACTTCACCTAAGTTTAAGTTATCACGGTGAGATTTTTACAGAAGTGACCGATTGAAGCTCAATTCTCGTAATTTAAAACTTTCAAAATCTAATCGCAGACTCATCTCGGCGACAAACAAATGTCAAAAACTTGTCAAAATGTAGGGAATATTCAAGGTTTTTTTGACAGATTGAGACTGAAATCAGACTGTGAAAGTTCTAAAAATTACGAGAACAGCCCCTCTGATACACGAACTTATGAAGAATGGTACCTAGGTACCTATTCGTAAATAAACTAGTAAGTAGAAGACGCACAAATATTTTTTTCTTACAAAGTTGTGGGTAACAAGAAAAGTTAATGTACCATTACTTATCGTTTCTTGATGGTATCCTACCCAGTAACTGGATTGTGGAGGTCAGATAGGGAGTTGCTCCATGTAAAGTACTGGTATTCAGCTGCATTCGGTTAGACTGGAAGCCAACCCCAACATAATAGGGAATAAAAGGCTAGGCAGATGAATGATGATGATCACACGTCAATATCAATTATTACACATTGTTAATGTTTTTAATTTGTTATTGTTTCAAAATGATATGATTACATCTAAATGTATTTTGTATCTTCATATGTTTTCTAAATTAACCCAAACTATCAAACTAACTGACTTATTATTTGAACTATTAATAATAAAACATAGGGACGTAATTCTCGCGTGACTTAATGACGGTTAGCAAAAAAAACGTCTACAAAAACTCAAGTATTTAGACAACAGTTTGTGTCATGTTAGCCGTACAGTTATGGGTTGAAAGTTAACTGATACGGTTGGTAGCGACAGCAAATAAGATACTTAAGTTGAAAAAAAAATACATACGTCGCTTTGCAGTTTCGGTTCGAAAACCTCTTTTCTAACAAGATCAACAAACTTATAATGTTCTCACTGCTGGGATACAGGCTTGCTCTTTGCAAGAGAATGTGGACCGTAATCCACCACGCGTGCCCAGCAAAGGGTGGTTGATGTCACATTTCTTCGATATTTTTGTTCTAGGCCTTGCCAGTTTCCTGTCGATGTTTTCCTTGAAAGCTGTGGCGATGAATGTCACTTATTTATCGTGGAAGGACACAGTGGTAACCACATTATAAATTTTGTAGCACCTACCTTGTAGGTATCTGTCTTACAAATAAATGTATTTGATATATAACTGAAACGCATTATTTGAAATAAACCAACTTTTGAACAGTCAAGGAGCCGGCCAGCCAGTTTCGTTGTAAAGTGACAAACTCGAAAACTCGTCAGTCGGGGTTTCGGGGTCGCAATAAATACTTTTTTTTTCTTTCTTTCATTTCTTTATCAACGGTGGCCGCCAATCCTCTCATTTCCAGTTAATCATAAACCTTATATTTTCAGCGATTTTCAATAGTCGTCTTCGAAGGAAGCAACTGCGTGACTCAACCTTCAAAAGCCATATAACTGCCACTGAGCCATTTAACAGTAATTCATGGGGTTGTTTTTCAATATGTTACAAAAACTCAAGTGTTTAGAGCAGTTTGTGTCATGTTAAACCCACAGTTATTGGTTAAAAGATAACTGATGGAATTAGTAGCGACAGAAAAAAAGATAGTTGAATTTTGGTCATATTTTACCATTTACGACGCGACAATGTGACAACGGCCAGTTTTAGTTGACCTCGCATTGTATATATTTTCGCACAATCAGAAGTCAGCTTATACTGGTTAAGTATAGCTTGATGTGTACCCGTGCCTACCACTTGACTGCCATGGTGGTTTAGAATTCTAGAATCTATGGGTTGCAAGCGCAATTTCTGAGCATAAGGCCTAGGTTGCATCCTTATATCGGACCAAGTGTTATTGGAATTTTCAATAATTCTTGGTTTTCTTATTATAGCAGCCCTAAGCCTCGCTTTGTGCTCGGTTAGTGGCAATAGGCATGCACTTTATTTTCCTTATCAACAAAATCATTTTTATTTTTAACTTTTCTGCTAACCCTACGTTAACCCTCACTCTGCGCATGCACATGTCGCTGCACCACTACTGTGCGCCACTCACTGTTAGTTCGTCTGTCGCTCATGTGTGGGGTTAAATGTCCCGAAGGTGTTATCTCGAATCACGGGGATTCAAACTGTGCAATGTTTTGCAAGGGCTTGGTGCTGACAAGACATACGTCACCAGCACCATGTCTTGTCGTGATTTCTTGAAGGTGATATCCACCGTTTAGTATTTAGCAAAGGTTCCTGTGAAGGGACTCTTCCGGGCGACTTCGTCCGCGTGAAATTTCTTGTTCCCCGAACCACCCCGTCTTGTCGCGTCCCATCACCTTACTGTACTTCGTTTTCCTTTGCGTTCTTTCTGGTTTTTTGGTCTTCTTGCTCGGCACCTTAGAGTCCTAGCGTGATGTTAAATATGCTAAAACCTTCCTCAAGAATTGGGCTATGATATGCAAATAGAATTTTTCAAATCCGACTGTTAGTTCCAGTGGTTATCACGTTCAAAAAAACAAACAAACTCTTCGGCTTTATTATTAGGTTTAGAAAATTTTCACGCCTTTATTACCCAAAGGATTAAGCAGATGTTCAACTGAGCAGACAGCCAGACTTCGAGTTGCTACTAAGAAATCCCTGACAAAAAAACTCTAACACCGCCAGACCTGGTAATCGAATCCAGGATCACTAGATCAACTTGGTCCTGCAGGGTAATTGCGTAACACACTATCAGTAGCAATCGGTTTCATTTTGACAGTTCAACAACATTCATTGCGTTATTTACATTGTTGAGCAGACACATTTTTCAAACTTAGGGAGCAATGGATTAGCAATATGCTTCAAATTGATTCAAATTGAGAGTACTAGTGTGTTACGCAATTAGGGTGCTGGCCTTAGTTTTCGTAGTTGTGTTGTGATGTTTAAAAGACTTTTTTTTTTACAAAAATGCTGTTAATGTACAGTCGAGTTCATTAATATATTGGCAGTGACAAAATTTCAAAATATTATAAGCGTTAAAATGATCATATAGTTCTATACAAACTTAGACATAAATAAAATGTTAACATACATTTAAAGTTTCAAAATATTATAAGCGTTAAAATCATCATCATTTTAACGCTTATAATATTTTGAAAATTTGTCACTGCCAATATATTAATGAACTCGACTGTACCTATAGTTAGGTTACTATGGATATCGTTTTTCAAAACTTTCACATTAATCATAATTATCATAAATAAAGATTATTTATCTCAACATCATAATTACAATGGGATGCATGAAGAAGCCTCCTCGTGTGGCGCCGTTTGTTCCGCCAGTTACTCAACTGAACCGAGCGCTCGGCGCATCCTGGACAGTCACACCCAACACCTTATTTGACTGGCCAATTCTTCCCTTGCGGTGGTAGGGCTAACGCCCGCCTGGTTTGCGACTACCCTTCCACCGGAGTCCGGCGTCAAGCAGCCTGCTGTGTTTCATCATGCGTGGGAGTTCCAGTGGCTCAGGCATCTTCTGGGCACGCTCGTTCTATCATACACCTCATCCATCGCTTTCCATCAAGCGTGGTTGAGGTCAAGAGCGGGCCCACTCAGTAACAAATATATAGGTATACTAGCTTCTGCCCGCGACTTCGTCCGCGTAAATTTTTTTTGTTTCCCCGATCCACCCCGTCGCAACGTGTCGGCGGCCTGCGCTATTACTTCGTTTTCGCTTGGCGAAAACTTCAGACTTTTTTTCTTTTTGCTCAACTCCTAAGGGTCCTAGCGTCAAGTTTAATAGAATATAGCCTTCCTCAAGAACTGGGCTATCAAACGCAAAAATATTTTTATATATGTGACCAATACTTCCAGAGATTTAGAGCTTTCAAACCGTGTTTCAAACAAACAAACTCTTCAGCTTTATTATTAGTATTATTTTAAAACTATGATATCTCCTAAGATATACCTTGAAATCAAATGATGTCAGAGGCAATTTTGTTCAAAATTAAATACATGTGATGAATAACGTATTTATTTGGATAAGGATTGACACCATGTTTATAAAAACACCTTCGCAAATAATGTATTATTTTAGAACAAATTTGGTTAGCATAAAAGAGGTTATAGTGAGCTAACCTTAAAAGATACACACGCACACGCACGTTACATACGCTGTCGCGGACTTTTTTTTAAAGCTTTTAAAGGGGAACAATTCTGTGGTATATGATTTTTACGAAACTTTAACCGTTTACGCCGCGCACGCAGCGGAAGCTCTCAATAGGAAAAAAATCCCCCGATTTTGAAACATTCTTCATTGGTGCTCCGCTCCTATTGGTTTTAGCGTAATGATATATAGCCTATAGCCTTCCTCGATGAATGGGCTATCTAACACTGAAAGAGTTTTTCAAATCGGACCAGTAGTTCCTGAGATTAGCGCGTTCAAACAAACAAACAAACAAACTCTTCAGCTTTATAATATTAGTATAGATATAATGCACAAATTTTAAAACAAAGGTGTCTGAGATTGGAAGGTCCTAAGTAACATTGACATTTTACTTTATACCTACAACAATCGCTAGAGTTAAGATATTATTATAATGAAAGTTAAAATTGCAAGTAAGTATAAGTAAGTACAAAATTCCTATCAAGCATTTGAGAATCTTCCAAGCCCAAGCAATATAAAATTCTCCAAGATTTGGACTTGAATCTTGAAGCTTTATAGACAAAGATTAGGTAGGTGTACCTCTATCTACACGATGTGCTCCGTCTACCCGCATCCGATATTTTTCAAGATGTCCGAAAAACTCCGAATGCATTCCGAAGCAGAGCCGCTGACAATTTTTTATGGAAAGAGGTGCAGTGCAGATTGAAGCAATTTAATGGGTAGGTAATTAATCATTGAAAAAAATTAAAGTAAATATTACCTAAACAAATAAAAAACTGGAACTGTATATTCTTAAAACTTATATTTAACTAGCTGACCCCACCCACAAACGTCGTTTTGCAATAAAGAAAAACAAAATAGGGGTATGAAAAATAGATAGTAGCCGATCAGACCTACCCGATATGCACACAAAATTTCATACAAATCGGTCCAGCCGTTTCGGAGGAGTATGGTAACTAACACTGACACGAGAATTTTATATATTAGATATTGTTTAATAGTTCAGAGGGGCAATTCTTGTAATTTCAAGAACGTCCACAGTCTGATCTCAAGCTCAATCTGACAAAAATACCTCTAAATTCCCTACATTTTTGACAAGTTTTTGACGTTGATTCAGATTGCGACTAGATTTTATTTTTGCGAAGTTACACCTGGGCGATCACTGCTCCCTGGGCAGTGACGTGTTGGTTTTCAGAATAGGTAGGCAGGCCCTAGGATGGGTCTAGTCTAGGTAGACGCGGTCACTAATCAGAAACATAAAACAAAACTATACTACAGGGTCTCCCTGGAAGCATGGACCAAATCAAATAGGGGGTGGGCAAAGTCATTTCCAAACTTTTTGATCCTGAGAATGTTGGTGAATTTTTTTACGGTTCAAAAGTTACGACCAACTTTTCTTATTTTCAATCACTTTGCATAGTGTTCAAAGAACAAAATCATTTAAAAAAAACTACCAGGAACTGTCGATTTAAGTTTTTTAGACAGCCCTGATAGTTTTTTTTAATGATTTTTTCTTTGAGCACTATGCGAAACGATTGAAAAAAAATTGGTCACAACTTTTGAACCGTAAAATAATTCTCAATTATCAATCATTCTCAGGACCAAAAAGTTTGTAAATTACCTTGCCCACGCCCCTATTCGATTTGATCCATACTTCCAGGGACAACCTGTATAATTTTGAATGTTCAAATTATTTTCTTACCCACGTATGATAATTTAGGTGTAGCACACACACTAAAATGAAATTGACATGCTTATGGTGATTTGTCGAAGTAGGCACTGCTTATATGGCCTTTATGCAATGCACGCCACTGTCCCTGCGCCATCACTGTTTAATACTCAAACACTGCAAATGTCTACATACCTACGAGTAGCAATTACCGAGATTATCTATCAATTGATCATCATCATCTAGCAAAATGCAAGCACTAGAATCGAACCCACAGCGCATATTATATTACTAGCAGCGCCCCGCGGTTTCACCCGCGTTAGTTTCGATCCCGTAAGAATATCGAGATAAAAGTATCCTGTGTGTTAATCCTGCCGATCGATTCTGGAAAAATCTCACCGTGAAAAGTTAGGTGAAGTGAGTTTAGAGTGAGCTGTCAAGAGTATCAATCCCTAGCAACAGGATACACTGACAGCTCACTCCACGCTCACTTCACCTAAGTTTTCACGGTGAGATGGTTACAGAATCGCACTGCTAGTTATAAACTATCTGTGTGCCAAATTTCATCCAAATCTGTTCAACGGTTTATGCGTGATTGAGCAACAAACATTCAAACATCTTCACAAACTTTTACACTTAACATAATAATAGGATGACCATTCATATCCTCACATATTAATCTATAAACCATAAACAAAACTATAGACCAAGAGACAAAGAAACAGTACGAACAACATCTAAACAAAAAAAAAATATTCATAAAAAGAAATGAACGGTTTGGGATCATAGATAATGAAATGTTACCGCGCATGCGTAGAATGACGTCTCTTAAAAAGTGTTTGACGGCCAAATTATAGGTTGGGAGAACGTACCGTACTCAATGTAGCTTAGTTTGGGAGCTAGAGTGTTGTTTTGTAAGTTATTTGCTCTTTAGTCGAGCTAAAATATTGTTTTGACATAGTGGTACCTTGTGGTTCGATTGTAATGTAATGATATTTCTATTGAGGCGCTAACTTTAAACATACACCTAATACAAGTGTAACGAAGTCAAAACTGTACGTACAGTCAGCAAAGGAGATAATTATGCAGGGTCATCGAATATAATTGAAGTTTACTATGAAATCGATTGATGTTTGCGAATGAAATTTAATTTGATAAATGAACTGTTTGTTTTCTATTAATTAAATTAAATTTTATTCGAAAACATCAATCGGTTTCTTACTAAATTTCAACTATGTTCGACGACCCTGCATATTTATCTCCTTTGCTGACTGTAGATTGAATATTTTTGAAAAAAAGTTTTGGTACGGTGTGGGAACGACTGGAAAGACTCTGATACCGAAAATATAGTTTTTAGAATTTTTGTATGTTTGACTGTTTGTCTGGATATATTTTCTAAATTGGCGCAAAAATGGCTGCACGGATTTGGATGAAATTTGGAACACAGATAGTTTATAATCTGCATTAATACATACAGTACTTATAATACCGGTGGTACGTATGCGGGCATATCAGCGGCCAAAAGCTAGTCAGCTATAATTTAGCACAAGAACACAGACTGTATCCGTTTTTTAAGGTTTACGTTAATCTTTGAGGTTAAGCAAATTATGAAGGTATTAAATGAAATTTACAGCAATCATCCCTGCTAAATTATAGCTTAGTAAAATCGCAAAATAACTTAATGTGATATTGTATTTCGACGATACTAGAAAATAAATGTTAGAGCCATACTAACTAATATTTTTTAAATTTTACCCATCCTCCGATAAGGTGAACCATATTCTATCAACAACATGTCCCAGAAAAAACACACACCACCAAACACCAGATGGCAGATGGGGTAGAATAGTGCTTGACTGAAGACCGAGACCTGGTAGTAGAAGTGTGGGTAGACAGCCGACGAGGTGTACCGACGACCAGGGCCTCAAGTCTGCTATTATAATAGTGTCAGAATGGTCTATCATTGATTTCATAATTGTTGATTTTGACAAGTATGGTAATCTACTAATACAATGGCGTCATTATGACTTTCTAATGGTAATCTCGTACATAACGACAAATGAATAAATGTAATATTTATTGCTATTTATGAACTTCTTACTAGTTCAGATTGCAAACGCTAATACGTAATATGTAAAAATATATAGGTATTGAATGAAATCTAGCATGAAAAGTAGTAGTTTTTCTCAGACCATTGACCGACCAATGATCGACCATTATGAATTTAGCAGATTACGAACTTTTAGCAAAATGACAATGGGATCGTGTTGGAATGACGAATTTATAAAAATAGCAGACTTGGGCCCCTGGTCAAGATTGCTGAACGACTCTGACTTAGAAAGGCTATAGAGATAGAGAAGAATGGCGTGCATTGCAGGATGCCTGCACTCAGCATTGGGTGGCGAAAGTTTGAAGAAAAGAGAGAGAGATCAAACACCCTAATTAGAATATTATGTTATAATCATAACTAGCGACCCACCCCGGCTCCGCACGGGTGCAATGCTGATACTAAATACACTAAATTATACATATAAACCTTCCTCTTCAATCACTCTGTATATTTAAAAAAAACCGCATCAAAATCCGTTGCGTAGTTTTAAAGAGCATTCATAGGGACAGAGAAAGCGACTTTGTTTTATACTATGTAGTGATAAATACATTAAATTTTTACTATCACGTATAAAATGTTGTTTACCTATTAAAGTGGTTATAATGATTGTGGTCACATTACAAATCTACCACGCACACAGTCGCACACGTGTAAGGTTCTAGCTTATTATGTACTTCGTCCATTTCGGTTTGTTTTGACTGTACAGCAGAAATGTGACTGTAATTTACATAGTTTACATTTTTGTTTCTGGGATTAAAAATACCCATATTTATTTAAATTGACAGAAATATTCAGAACAAACTATGTAGGTACTTTCATAATCTGCATCAATTCAGTTACACATACCCTATCTCCTAAACTATATCGACGAATCGTAGGAACAACGTTTTTTCATCACACAAAACGCTTCGTTTCCCTTTCTTTAAAGTTATTTCATTGTGAAGGGTTAAACACATGTTCCTCAAATATTTATGATAATATATTTAATTGTACGTTTCTTTATTCCTTTATCGATATAAATTAAGAATAAAAATAGCAGATAGTGGTTTGAAGTAAGTTTATTGTGTGTATATTTTAGTTAAATTATAGACTACATTGGTCGGTGATCCTTGACGGTGTAAGTATTGAATGTAGAACGGCCTTTTTTTTTGTTTCCGGCCGGTAGATTCTGTAAAAATCTCACCGTGATAACTTAGGTGAAGTGAGCTATCAATAGGGGTAATCCCTAACATCAGGTGTAGTGACAGCTCACTTCACCTAAGTTTTCACGGTGAGATTTTTACAGAATAGCACTGCGGGTTGGAAAATCCTCATGATGTCCGCCACACTGGGGCGGGCGACGGGGTCTGTCAGACTCTTACTGACTAAAAACCACCCCGGTGTTCCATCTCACACCTACGCCGGGGGTCGCGGGAACGTACGATCCTTCCACAACCCCCTGCTGATGTAGAACGCCCTAGTTCAAGTAAAATATTGGTTATGATCCTATATATCAATATTATTTTTCAAGAAAGTCTTGAATAAAAAAATCTATATAATAAATAGTACAGAATCTTCACTGGCATGAAAAAATCGCCCTATATACCTAAATAAGCCTATATACTGACAACTTATGTGCAAGATTTCGATTTAAGAAGTCCTAGAGAAAATTCTATACAGTATGTACCAGAAAACGGCGGTAAAATAGTCAAAGCTAAAGGGTGTGGCTTGAAAAAAATCACTCTGCTTAAAAAAAACTCATGCCAACTTTAGAGCAAGATGGTACTTTACATCAAGGTAAAATTAATATTTTTAGATGTTTGCCAGATCATTAGCACAAAATGTGGACTTTTATTTCAGACCTCATCGTCGAAAGACTAATTATACGTAATCAAATTTCTTAGATTAGTCTACATCGTGTAGGTACCTATTAAGTAAGTACTAAGCTTACTTTGAAAAATATCTTATTTAATTAATTAAGTAGGTACTTTATATCCAAAAATACATGGTAGAAGGAGGTCTTACAGAACGTAAATAACAAACTACATATATACAAAACATTATTTTCCACCAATTCACGAAACAATTTAAGCAAACCATTTTAGAAATTTAAACCCGAAATTGAATTTGGAAAATTCAACGAACGCGCCTTTTTCGGGAATTCCGACAGTTAAAAATAGCGGCGGTAACATTTGGGTGGTTAACATTTTTTAAATTATTTATTACTTAGTGATTTAAATTGTGAATGTGTGGGCTATATTTTAATTGTGCTTAATTGCTTTTGAGTGATTAAGTGTGAGTACCAGTGTGAATTTTTCTAATGGTTTGGATTGTCCATACCGTTCACAATCTTGCATTCGTTCGCGCCATTTTCCAGTTAAGTAATATAGGTTTCAACTACTAATGGCTGATTTTACCAAAGTCAGATATCTTTAATCTGTGGAATAAAATTGACGTCTGATATTCCAAAATCAAATGGTACACTAAGTGATAATCAAAAAACACTATCATGAGAAAAACGCCAAAATCAGGAGCAAACATCAAAATTTGGTTCAATGAATTTGAATACTCATATGCATACAAATTACTATGTATTTCATTCATGCATGCATGCTAGTATGTAAATAACTACTTACCTAATTCATTGATAAAGTATGTAAATTGACATCTAAATTAGTTCACCGTATTCAAAACTACCAAATTACTATTCAGAAATTACTTCTAATCACCGAAGAATTTTGAAGTTAAGGGGTATGCTATCACAGAGAGATTTTTATTAAATTACTTACTTACCGAGGACAACAAATGCCAGCAAAACTTTGTTTACCTCCACTCCACTGTAACTTAGTTTTTTCCTCAAAAACCATCATCTGCCTAGCCTTTTCCCAACTATGTTGGGGTCGGCTTCCAGTCTAACCGGATGCAGCTGAATACCAGTATTTTACATGAAGCGACTAACTATCTGACCTCCACAACCCAGTTACTGTAATACGATACCCCTTACCTTTTTCCCCAAAAATATATCAGTTTTTTTTTATTTCGGGTGGTGATTTGTCTCTTCATTATTACCAGTCTTGTTCCATACAAAATTGTGGAAAGTTGTATATTTGTAGAAAGCTTTTCTTTTCTTCAGGTACCTCTAAATTATTGCCAGCCGGTGGATTCTGTAAAAATCTCACCGTGATAACTTAGGTGAAGTGAGCGTGAAGTGAGCTATCAATAGTGGGAATCCCTAACATTAGGTGGAGTGACAGCTCACTTCACCTAAGTTTTCACGGTGAGATTTTTACAGAATAGCAATGCTGATCTCTCTCCGGTCGTGTTGGATTGCGTGCCGTCCCATCGGACTATGAGAGTGAGGGAAGAGAGAGTGCACCTGTGTCTGCGCACACACCTTGGACACTATAATAACTCCATTGAGATTAGCCGCCATGGCCGATACGGTCTGGAGGACTAAGCGCTCATGCCCACGAGACGGTTTTGCGCCGGAGCTAAGCCCGGCGTCAATCCGGGTCTACGGGCGGTCGTCAGTTGTGTATGAAACTCTATGAAGCTAACTACACGACGCCGGCGCTAGAGCCGGCTTGCCGTGCAACCGGGCACGGTGCTCGCCGCGTATACGCCCGGCGAGCAGCGGAGTATGGCAGTGTGTGAGCTGTGAGCGCATGCACACGAGACCGGACCTACGAGCAGCGCGTGCACAGGGCTACCAACGCAATAGAGATCAACCAAGAAACCGAATCGTGTACAAACCGTCTAGTGTGCACGGTCGGACGGTTTCTACCCGGCGTCGGCAAAAAACCGGGCCGTATTAAAACCGTCTCGTGGGCATGAGCGCTTGGTATTATAGATTTGTACTAGCGGCCCGCCCCAGCTTCGCACGGGTGCGAATTTCCGATATTTTCTTTCACACAAACCTTTTCCTGGCAATACCGAACACAACAAAAAAAGAATTATCCAATTTGGTGCAGTCGTTCGGAGGATATGTGCGTACAGACATTTCGGCGACTTTGTTTTATACTATGTAAGGACGTAGAATAATTAATTGTTATTTGTTACTCCAGTTATTTTAAGTCCCATATGAAGGGGAGAGTCTTTAATATGCAGAAACCAGACTACGACTGAGGCCAAGAAATTCCTAATGAAAAAACTCTTTAATACTATCATGTTCCTTCCTGACTTGAGGATCATACTCAAACTCCATACAAAGCACTCGCACTCGTGGTCAGTAATCGCCCAATCAGATACGTAAATATTTACTGTTTCGTCCAATGTGCACAATCAAATAAATGTTTATAATAATAATAATTTATTTCAGATTTAAATTCATAATTATTGTTAGTAAAAGTCTTAATCTAATGTTAGTAAAAACACAAAATTTAAACGACTGACACCTACGTGTGCAGCCGTATCCACTGAGCCAGCATGGGGCAGTCCCACCTATCACACAATACACTCAGGATGCTGTGGGAGCTAGCACGCATTCTACCAAGAATAGAAGCGCACCGTTTCCGTATAATGGCATGAAAACCATCAACCCTGGCCTCGGTGAACATCCCGGAAGCGCTACAAAAGCGTGGTAGACCCAACAGCATCCTGAATATATTGTTATACTGGACACGCAGGGCGTTATGCCCTCAGCGTATACCTGACCCACAGACTGCACGTGTAAAAAGACTGGCAGTATGCTCTGAAAAGGGTTACCTAAAAATATTTATTTGAACGGTTTTTTTTTGTGCCTATGCAGTAGAACCGAAACGCATCGCTTTAACTTAACCCGTCGGCTGCCAGCATCAGATACGGCATTGTTTCTTTTGGGCGACTGTAATATATATTTAATTGTAACGCCCTGCAACGCCCACTGGGTATTTAGTGCAGTTCGGACGGAACAGAGGTGCTGTGGAGTAGTTTGTTGCTAAAGATTTTAATATGATGGTTTTATTGGTTTTGACGCAGCGGTGAGACAGAATGGGTGCAGAAGGCGGTGGCCAGGGTGCTATCATATGCTGTACCGGTTGATGTCATCACGTCAATGCCGACTGTTGCTGAAAACCAGCGCTGGGGCTCTGTCTCGCATAGAGCCTAAGCATTATGCTGAGCGATGGCCGATTTGCGTGGATGTGACACAAATTTCCCCCAAATTGTTATTTTTTTATTTGTGTTTGTGTTATTTCTTTGCATCATGTTAACCGCAAATAAACCTAAGTATTTTCCTCTTTCTTTCGTTCTTATGGCGCAGCCTGGGACAGGCCTAAGTCCAGCAGTGGACTGTGATAGGCTTAGTTGGCGCAGGGGTTGAGAGAATTCGGGGGTTGCGGAAGGATCGTACGTTCCCGCGACTCCGCCGTAGGTATGAGATAGAACACCGGGGTGATTTTTAGTCGGTTAAAGACTGACCATCCATGAGGATTTTCCTACCGGGAAACAAAAAAAGGTTCGAGAAAATGGATTCTTTGCTACATTTCGCAACCTGGATTCATCGTCGATTCAACGTCATACAGCTATATAAATAAGAACAACTATGATACAAAATACACTAATCTTATACAAAACACTCACCAGATGCTTTTAATTTCTACATTATTTATCACTTTCCGTATCGGCCGATTAAAATGTTACTTCCTTCAACACACATGTTTAAAAGCCATACATCACGAAACTGTCACATGACGCCAGCGTCCAACGAAACTAAACTTATAAATCACATTCTAATCTTCTCACGATGCGACATCTATGTTCCTCCCTATGACTAAAAATATTAATGTTTTTTTTTTTCTTAACAAAGCTTTGTGTATGAGAACCTTTCTATTTAAATAACTAAGGTAGATCAATCTGTCTGGCTTTTTTCCTACTATGTTGGGGTCGGCTTCCAGTCTAACTGGATGCAGCTGAATACCAGTATTTCACATAGAGCGACTGTCTATCTGATTTCCACAACCCAGTTACTGGGTAATACGATACCCCTTGGTAAGACTGGTTGTTAGACTTTCGGGCATCTGACTATTCGTAACGACTGCCAAAGTTCTACGAATGACAGCCGGGACCAACAACAGCTTAACGTGATTTTCCAGGCACGGGGGAGTCTTGGTATGTAAAATTCGTCACCTATCCACAGACCAATCGTGGCAAGCGTAGCTTAACGTGATCGATCGACCTGTGCGGTTGTTATTACTTAGCTACAAACCCCTCACGAAACTCAACTTATAAATCACATTGTAATATTCTCTCGTTGCGACGTCGCCGTCTATGATGTTCCACACGATGATTTTTTTCTGAAACAATTCTTATTTATTTATATATACTTTATTGTACACCACAAAAATACAACCAACAAAAAAATAATAATAAATAAATAAAAAAAACAAATAAATCAAATAACAATAAAAATTCAACCTTATTTAAAGGTTTAGAGTTTAGAAAAAGCTTTCTGAATGGAAAACTTTTTTATTTATTTATTTATTGCCGTTTTATAACGGCAATCTGCCAGTTACCTAATTTACTAATTACATTACTTACTAAAGATGAGAATCCAGAATGAGGTGATCCGGCAGAGTACCAAAGTTGTTGGTATAGCTCACAGAATGAGCAAGCTGAAGTAGCAATGGGCCGGCCATATTAGCCGTAGAACCGATACCCGTTGGGACAGAAGTTCTTAAGTGGAGACCGCAAATCGACAAACGTAAGGTGGGACGCCCTCAGGCTAGGTGGAGCGACGATATTCGCAGGGTGGCTGGTAGCAGCTGGATGAGAGTTGCCGAAAATCGATTTGAATGGCTTGCAATAGGAGAGATCCTTGTCTAGCAGTGGACTGTAGGCTGGTGATGATGGTGATTAGCTAAAGATAAACTATTACTGGACAAAATATTCATAGACTAATCTCAAAGAACTCCAACAATACTGACATGATCGTCTTCCATTCATCCCCGAACAAATAGATAAATAAGGCAGATTCAAAAGGAAAAGTATTTTTTTTTTAATACTACAGTGTCAGTGAACACAAAGATAAGCATGCAGTCATTCTTGTTACCACTTGATAAATGCCCAAAAAAAAAAACAAAAAACATTTTCCAAAAAAAAACTTGTTTAGACCAAAATAAAAATATTGAAAGTTTTGAAGTGCTAACATCTGCTCCACTCATTTCTATGATAACAGTTATTCGGTATCTCCATTCCCACGTTTTCGATTCCTTTGCTAGCGGTGGGCAAGCGCAGTTTGGGGTTGAATAATAATTATTGGGATAATTATTTAAAAAACTTGCATTTAATGCATTTTTGTGAAAAACGTTTTTTAAGCAATTAGTGTTTTTGTGTTAGACGTTGTAAATACACCTGTCTAATGTCTTATTTGAAGACGAAAATACTAGGAAGTAAGAAGCTCCTTTTACGCAAGTAGGTTTAAAATGGTTTCAAAATACACGATTTCAAATGTACTTAGATATACACACCAACCTACCTAATCCGCATTCGCAATTTATTTGCCAAAAATGTAAGCAATTAAGAGTTAAAAAAAAAATAACAATAAAGTTCAGCTTACGCAACAAATTCAAACATGTTTATAACTTTTTCACTATTGCTAATCACTCTGAAATCAACTAAATTTTCATTATAATAAAGTTGATATTTGTTTAACTTGAAACAACAACAATTTGAAACATTAGTTTGAATAGACTATAATTAATGCAATAGGCATTAGGTTAATTAACACAAACAAACAAAAATTTGTCACGCTGCACTGCGGCTTTTTAAATGCACATTAGCATTTTACGATTTTTTTGGCCTTGTTGCAACTACATATTAGTTTCACCTTGACCTACCCTAATCTTAAACTACCCCGCAAATGGTTATAGTATAGTTCATATAGACTGTTCAAAAAAAAAAACAAAAAACTATTTTTCGACGCGATGCGCTAAGTTAGTACGCGAAATTCAAATTTACTTACATTTTTGCAAATTGGCAAGTCAGTGTCAGATTTTATGTTGATTCAAATATGATTCGCGACCGTAACTAATGTAAATGATAAATGATTTTATTTCTGTAAGTAGGTTTGTTCAAACACTTTTACACGTCAATCATATTTTTAAAAACGTGATGAGGTCGGCGTTTCCTATCTGACTACTCTTAGAAGAAAGGCCGAAACAAACTCAGAGGTCACGGTCTCTTTTATAGTCCAGACATAATCTTGGTCAGATCATGTGGAGATCATGTAGATTGGTGTCTGAAATGGTCTTTTGAGGAAAGAACCACACAGATTGAGTAGACCCGTCCAGTCAGTGCACGCATTAATTGTCAGTAATCATGCAGCTCAACTCAAACTTAAGGAGCTCAACGATTCGACGAACAATACCAAAGAAAGGACATTTGCGTAGGCCGCATAAATTACTCAAACTGCCAGACCATGACTAAAACTATCTGAGAAAAAAATAAAGGCAAAAGAAAATTAACCCACATAGTCTTCACATTCAAATTAGTCAGCGCCTGATGTAAATTGACGAATTTTTAGTAGCCAATTTTTTAATCACGTCTAAACTTGTCTATGGATTATCTAATTTGACAGGACTAAACTAATATTTATCTTCTGTCCTTTTCATATTGAAATAGAAAGAAAAAGATGCACTGAACTTAAATTTAGTTTAGTTTGTGAAGAACAGAATCGGGGCCATTAACTATCATGGTGGGCTAAAAACCAGTCTCCTCTTCAAATTCGTAGGTGATACATTAAATATAATTCTGCACCATTTCAGACAAACGCGACGCCCGGGCAAAAACTAAAAATTGTTAGCCACTAAAACAGAATTTTAAAAGCGCCTAATTGGTCTAAACGATTTGTGTAGTGACAAAAATGACATGCCGACACGACCTATGTAAGAAAACATACGGGAGAATATTTTGTTCGGGCCGTCACTGGTAGCGGTGATATCCATGTACCTATTGAATATTTATGTGGCGATATCAATGCCACTCAATGAGATTATGGGAAGTTGCTGTTTGTTTATTTTAGAACGAAAAAAAAAGTAATGATATCGCAACGCACGTAAGTTTTAATATCGCTCTTTTTATTAGTGTTGGCTTAAAAATCGGATGCAAAAATCTAGACAGATTGCTTTCTGAAGAATTAATATTAATTATTATTAACAGGTAGCCCTTTGACAGTACGTTAATCTAGTAACATTTTTCTAAATTAAGGCACATCAAGCTACCCGAAACTGTCAAATTATCGCAATCAACTTTGAACCTTGTACTTTAGCGATAAAGTTGAATATCTATTAAATTAACAGGTTGTAGTAGCTTGATGTGCTGGCGTCTGTAAGTACTTCAAAGTGAATTTCTATCTAACATTATGTTTATTCAATATGTTTAAGCTAAAAGTTTAAGTAAAAGTTGGTGCATTAAAACTGCCGCTTTCCGTGTCACGACTAAAAATAGAGATTATAACATTAGAAAACTAATACAAACACTAATTTTTACATTTACGCAACAACTTATTTTATTTCCTATGGATGCATTAAGAGGCCTTTAGAATCGGTCGATAATATACATGATGAAATTGAATAGGTGCGGCAAATTAAAATATCTAATTCAAGGTGTTATAGTAAATTTAGAGCATGTCATTAAGGAAAGGGATGCAGAACGTGCCCGTAGGAGAGCGATTTGGCAATATCCTCGCACGTCCTTTTTTCGCAGGAAAACTGTCAAAATTAGGTAAATACCGCTAGTTCAACGTATTGCCAACTTGCTTCATGTTGTGAACTTAGCGATGAATGGAATTGCTTATCTGTTCTTATTACAAATGTCATTATTTTGAAAAAAAAATGAAACGACGATACTTCGTGTCAAGGTACCTGAAGGCAATAACTTAGTTTGTACTATTTAAGGCGATAATTATCGAATTTCTTTCAAGAATTTAGATTTGGGAAATTACAATTTATAATGATTGTAACAGTTACTCCGCCTCTTATTTCAATTTGTCGCAAGTTTTCACTTTCATCCTCTAGAATCGCATTTATTCTAAGTGATTCTTGAGGCAAGGCCCTTCAGGGCCCTTTAGTGGACATCTTTCGATTAAATGGTGATGGTGTATTTCCAACTTCCTTTACAATTTGTAGAAAACTGACCCAGCAGTCCCTTCTCAATTTACCTCCCGTATAACTCCGCCACTTCAGAAAAATGTCACGTCATCCGATAACATCTAGACATCTACAGATCGTCTCATTATGATCTGCAAAAGGCAACATTGTTCTGCCTTGTTCCTCTTTTTACTGGCGTGAAGCTTCACTGAGAGTATTTTAGGCACGTTGTAACATGGGTTCCATTTTGAAAATTTGTGAGAGAGAAAGAATGGTTTTTTTTCGGGGTTACTTCATTCCTGAGTTATGTTTGATGGCTGGTTGCAAAAAAAAGTTCATAATGAGTGTTGGCAGACCGTATGGGGCTAGTGGCTAAATGATAAAAGCCGCACGGGTCGATCGAAGGTTAAGCTATGCTTGCTGCGGTCGGTTTATGGATGGATGACAATCCATTACACTACTGCTGCGTACGAGGTCCTTGGTTCGATTTCCAGGTCGGGTAAAGTGTTATTGGTATTTTCTATCTAGAATTTCTGAACCCGGAGCCTGAATTTGTACCAAGTTAATGGCAATAGGCTCGCTATTACATCGTACTAAAATATAACTGGCGAAATGTGGGTGTACTGGTGGTACACCTCAGCTCAGCCCTTCGGGCAAGCAAGGCGTGATGTTATAGATAGTGCAATCCACGAAGACGCGCCCCACTCTTCTTCCTAATCATTAGCGGTTATCGCTAATCAATTCTGCAAGCGTTTTAGTTTTAAAAAAATGCACCCGTGCGAAGCTGGGGCGGGCCGCTAGTTAGTTTAAATTATTAACTACCATTTGATTGGTTTCGCATGGCGAAGGACGGAAAGCAATAAAAAAAAAAATTATGAATGATTTTTAGATTAATAAAAATGTTAAGCTTTGAAGAACGTTAAATAAAACCATAGCAACAGTTATTTTTTCCTGAAAATTCAGATTTGGAAAATAAGTATAAAATAATTACTGAGGTACCTCAACCTGAAACATGAATATTTACGTAAAATGCGTTGTCGCTATCATCCATACTAATATTAAGAATGCGAAAGTGTGTCTGTCGGTCTGTCTGTTTGTATGTTACCTCTTCACGCTTAAACCGCTGAACCGATTTAGATGAAATTTTGTTTAGAGATAGTTTCAGTCCCGGGAAAGGGCATAGGATAATTTTTATCCCGTAATTCCCACGGGATCGAAACGTATGCGGATGAAACCGCAGGGCGCAGCTAGTCTATACTAATATCTATACTAATATTATAAAGAGGAAAGAAGGATTTGTATGTTTGTTTGTAACGAATTGGCTCAAAAAGTACTGGACCGATTTTAAAAATTCTTTCACCATTTGAATGCTACATTATCACTGATTAATATAGACTTTTTTTTCCACCCATGCGAAGGCGGGACGGGCCGCTAGTACTTTAAAACGCCTGTATTTGAAACAAAGGTGGCCAGTGGTATTGGCTGCGACTTACGAGTTGTATAGGTCGTAGGTTCGAACCCAGACAAGCGCTTTACTGTGTGTAAAATTATTTCATCACCACTGCTCCCAAAACGGTGAAGGAAAATATCGTGAGGAAACCGGCATCTCCTAGAACTAAAATATCGAAGATATGTGACATCTACCAACTCGCACTGGGCTCGCGTGGTGTCCTCTTTTTAATCCATCCAAAGGTGGAAATGCGTGTGGTCTTCTCTCCAAAGAAACGCTCTCGCCTGTTTTATTTTTGGTTGATAACCATAAAGCAATGATTATTTACAGAATAATAAATATTAACTACTTGTATATCCCTATGTTTTCCTTTTTGGTGATACATTTTATAAGCACTAGAACCCTCAAAAAATGCCGATTTAAACCACTGTCAACAGAGGCCTAGTGTACCAATTCGACAACTAATAATTAAAAAAGAAAAATATAGCGACACAGTATATATCCAACTTATTCAATTTACGAAATATCTTTTAAATTGGTCCAATATTGGAGGAGAAAATAGACGAGAACCAAATCTCGAATTATGACTTTTTACTTAGGCTTTTTCAAAAGTCTCTCCGACCGCATTTCCTCCTTATAAGATCGCTCTTAGCCATAAGACCGCCCATTGTGTCACCCTTTGTAAAATTTCTGTATTTATACAAATTTATATTGTATTTTTTTCTATTTTTTTTATTTCTATTTTTTTATTTTATGTGTAATACAAATAGTGTACATAATAATGAGTATTCTAATCTATGTCTAGAAACGTATATAATATGAAATACAGTATAAAATATCCCGCTAAAGATAAAAGAATGTAAACAGTGAGTACATTATTGAGTGGCTTGTCAAACCTTATAGTGACGTGGGTTAGTGCGCTATCTGATAAGAGAGGTAGACGGGCGGTTGTACAGAGGATGTGAAGCGTTTGTTTACCGTTTTTAGGATTCCTTGCCTCAAAAGGACAAAAAGGAACCCTAGGATTACTTTGTTGTTCGTCCATCCGTTCATCTGTCTGTCAAAACCCTTTATCTCGGGAACGCGTGGAGGTATCGAGTTGAAATTAAAGCCATATATTCAAGTCTGCGGTCCCTTGAAGCTGTGAAAAAATCAAACTTCTAAGTTAACGTAAAAAAAGATACGGCTGTTTATGCCGCAAAAAACGTAAAATTTGACACTCTCAAGGGAATCAAAATGTATAAGCCTATTTCCCGTTGACTTGGAATCATGAAATTTGACAAGAAGTCAGGTAACACAAATTCACTGTTTCTGAGGTAGAAATGCAAATTTAACAAAGGGCATACCCACAACTGATTCGATTACTCTAAAATAATTTGCTGTAGGTAATCTGGCATTCTTAATACCCTGATCACCATCGGAGATATAGCGACAGTGATGAATGATGATATTACGTTACAGCAACTTTATAAGCCTTGATATAAAGTCCCACATCAAAATTTATAGATTTTTAATATACTTAAGAGTAAACTAGTCGCGAGCTTGAACTCACTGTTGGTCATGGCCAAAAGCACGCTGTCTCGCCTGGCTTCGTGTCCGACAGTGCTAGTATCAGTGATGAGCAGTTAGTTTTAGTGTCTAAATGAACAACGTCTAGTTCTCACGCACAGAAACACCGTTCCGAACAGATAGGCGCGTAAAAAAATTCGGAAAGTGCTTTGGAAAATCGAGTTTTGTGAAAAAACCACTGCATAAATCAATTACAAATAAAGTTTATTGATCTCTTCGATAACTGAACTTTGTCGGTACGGACTTGGTTTTGAAGATTTTACAGTTCTTTTAATACTTATTTACACCCCAAGTTACGTTAAGGTGCAGCGCAGACGGCACACTTTTTGTGCGATCGAGTCTGCGGCGCACAAAAAGTCTGCATGGCGCGCAAAAAGTCGGCCGCAGATTTTTCACAGACTCAACGCACACGACGCACATCTTCGATCATTCTGTCGGCAGAGCTGTAGGGACGTAGACGCTATGGAAATCGTGCAGAGATCGCGAAGTATTATGTTGATAATAAATCGCGCCATGATAATAGATCGCGTGCGTTACGCCCACCCCTAGCAAATGCAGATTGCCGACTAAAGTGTGCGCCGTCTGCGTTAGCGCGCGTTGAAGCATACGTTCCATTTTTTTCACACACTTTTTGTGCGGAGCGGCGCGGCGCGGCGCGGCGCGGTCTGCCCGAATTACACGGATTTTTTGTGCGCCGGACTTTTTGCGCGTCGTGTGCGTTACTGCATATAATTGCATAGATTCTATTTTCACAGACTAAAAAGTGCGTCACGGATAGTCTGTCGTCTGCGCTGCACCTAAAAATAGCAAGAAAAATGAATCTTTGTTGGCTCATAACTTTTTAATGGCTTATTATTTTACTATTCATTCAGACGTGAGTCATCAATAAATAAAACTTAAAATAAACGCTCGTCTACACCGCACAACCCAAAAGTTATAGTCAAAACATGTCTAGTAAGTAATTCGGAGGCTCGGACACTTATTAGTGGTGTTTTTTGTTGATCGTTATACATTAGCTGTCACTGTGATTAAAATCATACAGATAGGTATGAACAGAAGGTTCACTCCACACTGACTTCTGCCCGCGATTGCGTTCGCGTGGTAAATGATATCAGCACCCTAATTGCGTAACACACTATCAATCGGAATCTGAATCATTTTGAATCCATTGCTTCATAAGTTCGAAAAATTTGTCTGCTCAACACGTAAATAACGCAATGAATGTTGTTGAATTGTCAAAGTGAAACCGATTCCGATTAATAATGTGTTACGCAATTGCCCCGCTGGTTTTATTTCTGTAAGTACTTAGGTTGTACAAACACTTTTACACGTCAATCATATTTTTAAAGACGAGATGAGGTCGGCGTGTCCTATCTGACTACTCTGAGAAGAAAGGCCGAAACAAACTCAGGGTCACAGTCGTAATATACACAATATACTATAATAACAGCCACATTATTATAAATTTTTTTAAGCCCCCGAACCACCGCGTCGTATCGCATCGCCCGCCCGCGCTATTACTTCGTTGTCACTTAGCGTTCGTTATGACTTTTTTCTTTTTGGTCAGCTCCTAAGGATCGTAGCGTTATCACACTAATATTAAAAAAGGCGAAAGTTTGTGAGTGTGTGTGTATGTGTTTATATGTTTGTTACTTCTTTACGCTCAAATGGCTGGACCAATTTTGGTAAAATTTTGTAATGAGGTAGCTGACACCCCGGATTAACATATAGGCTAATTTTATCCTAATAATCGACATTTACGTGGATGAAACCGCGAGGCGCAGTTAGTGTTGAATAAAGCCTATAATCTTCCTCAAAAATTGGGCTATTATATACAAAAACATTTCGTCGACTAGTACTTCCAGAGATTAGCCCGTTCAAACCTAGTTCAAACAAACAAGCAAACTTTAGCTTTACCCTCTTACTAATAAACTTTGTATAGTGTCTGTATAGTTACACAACGCTTTGACTTCTTCTTTCGAAAGTCAAATTACTGACGACTGCAAGAGAGAAATCGTTGTGTAACTATTCATCTGATATAAAACTTACGTTTATTAGTGAAGGGGGTTATTGTATTAGTATAGATTTTCGCTTGTTTAGAAATTGCGTCGTTGACATTTTTGAGATTGTCTTTTGTCACAGTGATTAATTAAATAAAGTAAAAAGGTTTTTTTTAAATTACCTATTCAAAGTAAGGGAATTTTTTTTTTTTTTACAGTTAATTGTTCATTAAAATGACTATCATCTTAAATTGTCCGAAAATTCAAGTCAAAACTGTCATTCTTTGACAGTTTATGAAATGTCTCTAATATGGATATTGTCGATTTGATAAACCATTAATTTCCCTGACTGCACCTATGTCATACTATGTAATAGTTAGGAAGAGAAAAGGTATACCAAAAACTCCTGTAGTATCACTTTTAATTTCGGCATTTTGTTGTCTACTGTCTAGCCGATTTGTAGGAAAATTTTATTTTATAAAATAGCCAGATTTTGTAGACATGTAACAACTTAATTTGATATCGTTATACACACCTGCAACTTTCATTTGTCTATCAGAGCGTCTTTAGTTCCAATTTACCCCACTTTGATTAAAGATGGCGCTGCAATCGAGAACGTAACTGACAGAAATAGGAGACTGGAACTTCTGACATTTCTACTGGATGTTATCTGTCACTCTGTTTCTAAAAGTATATTAATGAGTTCTCTCAAACGGCAGTTGTTTTAATTTCTTACTGATCACTTGCTTGACATTGTTGTACTAGAATGTTGGACTTATCTGATGGAGTGACAGTCTGGCTTGACATCATTGTTAAGTACTCATAAGGATGTGTGTATTATGGAAGGTATTGGATTGTCTATGCTTTGGTGCTAGACCAGTGATAAAGCTCCTGCTGAATCCAGTGAGGTAATTGCGAAACACACTATCAGTAGCAATGGGTTTATTTTGACAGTTTAACAATATTCATTGCGTTATTTACGTTGTTGAGCAGATACATTTGTCGAACAACTGAAGCAATGGATTAGCCTTCAAAAAGATTCAGATTGAGATTGATAGAGCGTTATGCAATTATGATACTGTTTCTTGCTGTTTTTTTGATCGTGTCTATGCCCAATCAAAACTGCAAAACCATCTAACTACCTAGATAAGTGCCTGAAAAAGGTGAAAAAAAAATGGCGGACAGACTTTATTTCAGCAATTTTTATTTACCACTAGCTGACCCGGCGAACTTCGTACCGCCTTAGCGTAGCTTTGATGCACTACTTTATTTTGTATAGCTGACCTATCTTATGTATGAGTACCTATTCAATTTGAACTGGAATCTATAATATCCTCCATATAAAAATGAATCCTTTGTAAAAAAAAAACGAAAAAAAAAATGAAAAAAAAAAATGAAATGGAATGATTTTCTTCATATTTTTTTCCGTAAGAACCTTGTACAGAGTATTAGAAAACTACAAAAAAAAAATCAGCCAAATCGGTCAAGCCGTTTTCATGTTATGTCGTGACAACGGGAAACGGGTTTCATTTTTATATATATAGATATTAGATGCGTTACAAAGAAAATTAAACATGTTCTTCAACAAAAATGAAATGAATGAATGAAATATTCGTTTGTTGTTCTTCAGCATTTGTACGCCTTCTTTAATTCACATAGCGCACTCTTTATTACTTTTATGTATATGTATACCAGGTATTAATGTACATCCGAATCTGTCAATTTTTCCCAATCAACTTTAAACCTTATACTTTAGCGATAAAGTTGAAAATCTATTATAGTTTGACAGACTGTAGTGTGTAAACGTGTTGCTTGATATGTCACGTGCGCGCCTATGTACTACAAATGAATAAATGACTTAACAATATTATCCTTTAATAAGTAAATCATACTTACCTTTGGGTAGGAAGAAAATAAAGCACGAGCTACTTCGAAACTCTAGACAATATTATTGTGACAAAAAACACTTGCATACAAGTTCTAAAACTGCGATCACAGATAACACCTCCCAAATCCAATAAAAAACAACGCCACCATTATCTTCTACAAAAAAAAAAAACTAAACACATTTGAAATTCGAAACAATCGGCGCTGTCAAACACTCAGACAGACGAACAGACAGAAAAAAACAAGATCCAGAAGCGCATACGACTTTACAAAGTTAAAATACAAAAAAATATAACACCATTGTTTCACGGCGAATAGAAAACTGTTAAAATATAAGAAAGAAATAAAAATGGCGAGGACAGAACTTGTTGTATAAGAAATGAAGAATGTTAGAGGATTCTTTTGATCTAGCTGGCGGTGCTTGGGGTCTCTATCATCATACATATATTCTTGCCTTTATCCCAATTTGTTTGAGGGGTGTAATAGAGAAGTATGGAAGAAAAAGATATGTCGTCAGTCGCTTGGAAACTATGAAGAATCGAATCCAATATAATGTGATCTGGCAGAGAACCAAAGTTGCCAACACAGTCCACAGAATAAGCAAGATGACGTGGCAATGGGCCTGCCATATGAGCCGTAGAACCGATGATTGTTGGGATAAACGTGTTCTTGACTGGAACCGGCGAATCGGCAAATGTAAGGTCCTCAGGCTAGGTGGAGCGACGATCTTCGCAGGGTGGCTGCTGGCAGCTGGATCAGATCGGAGTTGCCGAGGTTCGAGTTAAATGGCATGCAATTTGACAGCCCTATCTGTCCAGTGCAATTGCGTAACGCACTTTTGTGGTATGATACCCCCGTGCCTCGGAAAGCACGTTAAGCCGTTGGTCCTGCGCCTGATCTCTCTCCGGTCGTATCGGATTGCCGTCCCATCGGACAATGAGAGTGAGGGAATAGGGAGTGCAGCTGTGACTGCGCTCACACTTGTGCACTATAATTATCTCCTGCGCCGAAGGCCGTTGAGATTGGCCGCCGTGGCCGAAATATGGCCTGGAGAATTATTATTATATTATTAACTACTAGCAGCGCCACGCGCTTTCACCCGCATAAGTGTCGATCCCGTGGGAATATCAGGATAAAATGTATCCTATGTGTTATTCTGATGTATAAGCTATATTACTGTAAAGTTTCATCAAAATCTATTCAGTAGCTTTTGCGTGAAAGAGTAACAAACATCCATCCATCCTCACAAACTTTCGCATTTATAATATTAGTAGGATAGTAGGATTAGTAGGAAGTAGGAAGTAGGATTATTATTGGCTGACAAATTTTCGAAACAATGATGTAGTGAAACCCTTTGGAAGATTGAAAGTGTGTTGCGCAATCGAGGTACACACTTATGATGATCTAGCAAATAGGCAAGATTCTCGTTTTGATTTTAGAATTTCCGAAAACGAACATTTTTGTTGAACTGATTGACACCGATTTTGCTTATACCTCTAATAGAGTCCTGTCGTGAACCTACCATTAATCATATCGCATCTATTAGCGTATTTAACTTAATATATATTTAGACCAGACACCGACATCCGGCGTTAGATATTCTTAGTTTACAAGAGAAAGAGTTAGGTATTAGTTTGAAAAGGACTCATAGGTTAACTTTAAATGGCAAATGGCGCTTGGCCGTCTTCTTCTGCTTCGTATCGATAGCACGACAGATGTACAAATGTTGGCTCAATATTTTTTGTCACCTACGGCGTCTTCAGTTACGATTTCACAATTTGAAAAGTCCCGACAAAAAACCTGACCTTGTCGAAAACTATCAGACATTATTTTAACTATTATTTTTTTTCTTTTTCAGTAATGGTTTAAATAACACAATACGCCTGCAATGTGCGAAAGGTTTGACAGAGATGTAGGTATTTAGACACTAACATTTCGCCAGTTATAATATTATGTTAAGTCCCATTTCTTAGGGGCATTTAGGTATTTTGTTTTCTTAAAATAGTCCTCTTAGGCGCTAAGGTAGCCCGAAATTCAAATATTGGAAAGTTTTTTGGAATTTGCAGATCAGTGTCGGTTATATATGTTGATTAAAATGTGATTCACGACTGTCACAAATATGATTTTACAGAATTACTAGCTGACCCCGCAAACGTTGTTTTGCAAAAAAAAAAAATAGGGGTATGAAAAATAGATGTTGGCCGATTCTCAGACCTACCCGATATGCACACAACATTTCATACAAATCGGTCCAGCCGTTTCGGAAGAGTGTGGTAACTATCACTGTGACACGAGAATTTTATATATATTAGATAATCATCAATACAACACTCGAATTCATATAATCCTATTGATTGATATTTCATGAAATAGTCATCTCGGTATGTAATGGTGGTCACCCATTCATGACATTGCTTAATCTTGAAGAACGATCCGTGCGGCTGTTATTATTTAGCCACGAGCCCTTCCGTAACCAACCCCTTAAAAAAAGATTTTCCCGACCAATAGCGCATGGCACAGTTATATCCGTCAAATTGACACGTCAATCATTAAGCTATAATAAAAACAAATGACGAGCAATATAAACAGAAGCTGGTATAATTAACCCAACAGGAAATGTAAGGCAGACGGCGAAGCACATCTGTGCTAGCGTTTATTTATGTTAGGAAAACTAGCCCCAGCACGCGAGTTTGCTTCGAGTTTACTTTTTAGAGTAAAATACTGCCTATCGATTCTGTAAAAATCTCACCGTGATAATATAGGTGAAGTGAGCGTGAAGTGAACTATCAATGAAGGTAACCTCTAACATCAGGTGGAATGACAGCTCACTTCACCTTAGTTTTCACGGTGAGATTTTTACAGAACAGCACTGCTGCTTCGTTGGTGTAGTGTTCATGAGCGCTGCTGCCAAAGACGTCCACTGCTGGATATAGGCCTCCCCAAACATCGCCACTTCGACCGATCTGTGCTTCCTGCATCCAGCCAATTTGTAGCGGTATCTACAACACCACATGCGAACAACGCGTCATACTGACGTCACGCAAAATCCTGCATCTCGCAAGCAGAGTTTACCGCGCAACTAGCATCAAAGACTCGAGATTAATCATTTGGTAGTTGCCCGCCAGACACAACACCCGTCTGGTAGAAAGATCCTCCCTTTTCTATGGAGTATGAGTGAACTTTACACCCTGTTCTTCATACATCTATAGATTCCTGTAGCCTTCGTAATTCATCGATATAAGTAACTCAAAATCAATATGCCAAAACCCAACTATGTTGGTGTCGGATTCCAGTCCGAACCGAACCGAGTAACCGAATGCAGCTGGATGATAGTATTTTACATCTAGCGATTGCCTATTTGAGCTTCACAACCCAGTAACTAGTAACACACCCCTTGGCAAGACTGGTTGTCAGACTTTCGGGCCTCTGACGACCCGTAACGACTGTCAAAGATCTACAAACGACAGCCGAGACAAACTGCTTAACGTGCGCTTTCCGAAGCATGGAGGGGTCTCGGTATGTTATGGATGGTAACCCATCCACGGACCAACATCGGCAACCGTTGCTTAACCTTGAAGATCGACCCGAGCCCCTTCGGATATAAGTACCTACAATCTCTTAAAAGAAAGGCAGAGTATCCTTTCTGTCGACTCCAAAGAATCAAAAAACTTTTAACACACATCCTGATAAAAAAACAACTCACCATCGAGTCCCTTATTAGGACTACATTCAAAACGGTGTAAGTCATTTTTTTTTCTCTTTTCTTGATCAAAAAAGTAATTCGCGTCGCATTCTAAAAGAGTGTTTGATAAAAATAAAAGTGGTGTGAGATAGTGTGATTTGAGTTAGTGTGAGTTGAGTCCTTTGTGTTTGAAGGTAGCTGCGTATTTTTAGAATTTAATGCCGATATTTCTTTTTGAGTTGTCGAGTTTGTTTTGTAAAGACGAGGCCGCGAGGTGAAGTATAAAAAGGATTTAGGTTTTTATCTAAACTCTAAAGGTTTCATTGAGAAACATTTAAAAATGGTTTCGCGGATCTTATCTCAAACTATTTTATCTGGAAAATTACATAACATAGCATCACGTTTTGTTTCCCCAACGGGTTGAGCAGAAGTGTACCAATATTACACCATGTGGGTGTGTATGTAGGTGTCAGTTTTTTAGTGTAATTATAATGTTGTATGTATTTAAAGTTTTTTTAAGTTATATTAATATTGTATTGTATGTGTTTATGTGGCCTTGATGCCTGAAATAAATGGATAAATAAATATTGGTACACGTCTGATCTATCCGTTATTTCACCAGTTATTTTTAAGCCCCATGTAATAGGGGGCAAGCCTAGCAACCGGGCAAAACTCTAGGCCCCGGGCTACTACTGAGAAAATCCAGATAAAAAATCCAATAACACTTTGACCGACCTGGAAATTTAACCCAAGACCTCATGCTCTGCAGTTGCTTGCGACCACTAGACCAACGAGGCAGTAACACTAGACCAATGAGGCAGCAACATTAGACCAACGAGGCAGTAACATTAGACCAACGAGGCAGTAACACAAGACCAACAATACAGAAACACTAGACCAACGAGGCAGTGACACTAGACTAACGAGGCAGTAACACTAGACTAACAAGGCAGTGACACTAGAACAACGAGGCAGTGACGCTAGACCAACGAGGCAATAACACTAGTCCAACGAGGCAGTAAAAGTGTTTCTATATGACTTATCACCAGGCAACACAATGGTCTAAAAACTTTAAAAAGGCGATTTTATTACATTTACAATATACAGAGTCAATTTAAATTAGCTAGCAAAACTCCGCAGATGTGATGGAAATCGATATTATCTAAACTTGATAAAAAAACGGATCGATGATAATTTATTTCGGGGAGAGCTGGTAGTGTACATGAAGTTTAGTTGAGTAAATCAGTTTTTTTTGTGTGTTAAGATATCGATGTCCATCCCGTCTGTGAAGTGTAAATCTTTTCTAGAAGTGTAGATTTTTTAACTTATATTTCAAGCAAATACACTACATACCTACGGTCGTTGACTTCAAACTAAATTATTATTAATGTTTTTTTTTCATATTTAGATATCGATTCCTATCACGTCCGCTGAGTTTCGCTAGCTACTTTAATTTGAGCCTGTTTATTTTTACTATTTCTGGAAAACAGACTATAAAAAAAAACTGAAAGGCGAAGGGCGAATTTCACCAATGACACTAAGGCCCGTATTACAAAACGTCACTCAATATTCAAGCATTACATAAAACGAGATTCAAGCCATTTGATTGGTTGAAACTAGTTTTAAGTAATGCTTGAGTATTGAGTGACGTTCTATATACGGGACTAAGCGTTTCATAAGTGAAGTTCGCTTCCGAGGGATAATCATATCAAAATTTAATACCTCTATATAGAATCGTTACAATGCTTCCTGAAGCCACTTCTATTATTCAGATTTAAGCAGGAGTTTGCAACTTAGATTTGTAAAACTGGAAGTGTAGTTTGAGCAGTGTATTTGTCTTGTAAAATTTTGGCAAATTTGTTTAGTTTATTATTTATGTCATCAAAATCAGCCTATAGCAGTCCACTGCTGGATAAAGGCCTTTCTAATTGCACACCATTTAGCTCTAGCATACAAAAAGTGCTGATTCTCAGCCTAATTTAAATAAATGACTTTTGGTAATGGTTAATGATGTTTTTTAACTATGTATATTGTAGAAAATTATGATTGACTTGTGAAGAAACTAATATATAAAGAATAGCTCGGAAAAGACAAGTTTATCGACAGCGTATAAATATAAATACTTCTATAGAGGTATGAGGAACAGAGTGTAAAGTACAATCATTCTCCATAGAAAAGGCAGGATCCTCCGACCAGGATCCTCCTCTTCGTAACTAGTGGGCTACTGCCCGAAGATTGACGTCTGGACGTCATATACATGTATTTGCTAGTTGCGCGATTAAGTCTGCTTGCGTGATACAGGATTTTGCATGACGTCAGTGTGAAGCGTATTTCGCATGTGGCGTTGTAGATACCGCCACACTTCTATTCCTGCTCTGTATATTCTAATTAACTTAAGATTTTCGGGCTCTTGTTAAACTGTAGCGGAGAGAATTTCTTGCAACTTTCGTATTACACAGTCAGAGCCAGAATTGCATTGTAGTTAAAAAGTTCTGAACTATGCGAGGAAGTAAATTTCTTGGCGTATTAGTCAATTCACACGAATTTACTCGCCCGAAACGGGCGGATCAACACATTTTATAATACTACTAGCTGACCCCGCAAACGTCGTTTTGCAAAAAAACAAATAGATAGTAGCCGATTCTCAGACCTACCCGATATGCACACAAAATTTCATACAAATCGGTCCAGCCATTTCGGAGGAGTATGGTAACTATCACTGTGACACGAGAATTTTATATATTTGATTTTTTCTATAGGCAACTCGCACGAAGTTAATTAATTTGTGGGCGAGTTGACAACTCCATAAATATGTATTAGGCAATTGGTATATTTTGAATTTTATGCGTAAAGTATAGAAAAACGGACACAAGCGCACAGAATTGAAACGTGTAGTTTTTTCTTATTTCTGGAGCTGTCTACTGGCCCACAAATAAATTAATTTCGTCCGAGTCACCCACAGAAAAAATAACATAACATAACATAACATATAAAAATGTGTCGATTCGCCGGTTTTGGGCGAGTAATTTCGTGCGAATTGAGTAATAAGCGAATTATTTAAATCTACGAATACCTAATTGAATATACAAAATCTTTCCAGAGCTAATCATATAGAAAATCTCTTTATGGTTAACGCTCTTTCTTTATCTGTGAGGGCCGCTCCAAGAAGTTTAGAGATAAAAGTGGAGGCCACACTCTGAACACCTGAGTGAAACCGACTGTGCGCTGTAGGTCTCTTTCTGAATACATACATAAGACAAAGAAAACATATATCACTGTCTCGTTCTTAAGTGCGTATTTAGAAAGAGAGCGTCAGCCCACAGTCGGTTTCACTTAGGTACATATTTAGAGTGTTGCCTCCAGTTTTATCTACCAGCTTCTTGGGGCCGCTCTTTACCTCGCGGTGGTAGAATACAACTGAATGCTGATTCCTTCTCTTCGCTTCGCTTTTGATAGAGCTTTCGTATTCACGATGCAAATTCAGCCTATAATGGTTCTACTGTTGGGACACAGGCCTCCTCTGTATGAGAAGAAGTGGGCCACCACGCGGGACCAGTGCGGGTTGGTAGATGTCACATGTCTGCAAATATTTGGTTCTAGGACATGCCGGTTTCCTCACGATGTTTTCCTTCACCGTTTTGAGTGCTGTGGTGATGAAATTAAATACGCAAAGTAAAGTGCCCGCCTGGGTTCGAACCTACGATATGCTCTATAACTCGTAAGTTACCACTGGGTCACCACTGCTCTGTGCATCATTTATAAGTGTCTGTATTTAAATGATTGAAGAATAAATATTGTATTCACTTTTTACGTTACAGTTTTGAAAAAAACATACCTACTCGTTTTTATCTATGAAATTCAAAATTCAAATAAATTTATTTGCCAGAATGCAGGTTTACAAATGTATGATCTCAAAACTATAATGGCCCCTTTACATTCTACCATTACATATGGCGTGCAAATATTTACTTACTTTTAACCTGCACAATTATATTATTTTTATTATATGGACCATTACAAAACAGAGGAAAAAAAATTATATAGACAGAAATAACAAATACTTAATATCTCAGGCATAATAAGGGTTTAAAGGAACAAATTAATAATAATAATAAATTCATTTATTCCAGGTACATTACACCCTTTGCCACACGATATAAATTAATAGAAAACATAATAGAAAAATCAAATCAGATATCAAATTAAGTAAAATGAAATCAATATAAATCAAAATAAATCGCGTAAAATTAATTCAAATTAAAACAAATAATTAAAACAATTAATAGAATAAATTAAATTTAAAAAAAATTTGAACCCAAAAATTGTAGTCCATTTGGTTAGTATACATACGACTTAGAACCTAGTGTTAGTACTTACATCTACAAGAAAAAACAACACAAACTATTCATTAACACGCCACAGTGGCATGTAGGCGCATCCAAAGTCCCAGTATGGGGCTGTCCCACCTATCAGCTATAGTTTTCAGGATGTTGTTGGGACTGGCGCGTACCCTGCGCATAGTGGAAGCGCAACGCTTGCGAATGATAGCGTGAAAGCCATCTATTCTCGCCTCCGCGAACATGCGCATTAATTAGTTGCTGTAAAATTATACCTAAATTAGTTAAACAGATAAAGTTTACTATAATGTCAGATATCATCATCTCATCTGCCTAGCCTTTTCCCACTATATTGGGGTCGGCTTCCAGTCTAACCGGATGCAGCTGAATACCAGTATTTTACATGGAGTGACTGCCTATCTGACCTCCACAACCCAGTTACTGGATAATACGATACCCCTTGGTAAGACTGGTTGTCAGACTTTCGGGTTTCTGATTACCCGTAACAACTGTAACAGGTTTTTTTTTTCATTTTTCCTCTCAACTGAAGCACCTGCCATCTAATCTCTTCACCACCCTTGGTTGACTGGTAGAGAATGCCTGAGGCATTAAGTCCGCCTTTGTACCTTTTTGTGCGAAAAGTTTATATACGGTGACTGATAATTAGTGACCGATACTTAAACACGTGCTTGTACTCATGATAACAAACAGCTTTTACTATGGGACCAAACCTGAAATTGTAAAAAAAATCTGCTGTTCCGTCATATATGTTCGCCTAACTGGTCAAAATGTAGGTACTGAACAGCAGATTTTTTTTTCGCGAAGTCAGGTTTGGTCCCATAGTAAAAGTTGTTTGTTATCATGAGTACAATCACGTGTTTAGGTATCGGTCACTAATTACCAGTAACCCTATATAAATAAATAAACTGTCAAAGATCCACGAATGACAGCCGGGACCAACTTAACGTGCTTTCCGAGACACGGAGGGGTCTCGGTATGTAAAGATGGTCACCCATCCACAGACCAACCGCGGCAAGCGTAGCTTAACCTGATCGATTGACCTGTGCGGCTGTTATTACTGTTTTTTGTCTATAACAATTACAAATAAAAACTGCGGAGGAAGAAACCCAATAATCAGGCTCAACAATCTTTTACCGCGTTACTCTAGCCCCAAGTTAAGTACACAGATTCATTATAACACCCACGGAACCCCAAAAATTATGCACCATCATACAGTTTGATCAGCGATTAGTCTAACACGCAATTACTGACAGAATTAACTAGTAAACAAGTAACGGATTCGTGTACTGTAACTTTTTTGGATGCTAGTTGTGCCTTGCGGGTATGCCTGAGTAAATAATCTTATTTTGTAAAATGTTATTGGTTCGGTCCTTTTCTTAGACACTGGACTTTATGTTCCGAAGTAGCGGTAACCCTTTCGGACAATCCCGCTGCCCATAACATAAGTATATATAGAAGATATAATGAAACCTAATTATTTAATCAAGAAATAGAATTATTTGTAAATAAAATAAAACCGAAAGGTTTTGAAAATAAAGAAAGGAAATCTCACTTTGTACAGAAAATATGCCTATCTGTTCTTCGTAGAGCTGATAATTATATAGGGTGACTGGTAATTAGTGACCGATACCTAAACACGTGATTGTACTCATGATAACAAACAACTTTTACTGTGGGACCAAACCTGAATTCGCGAAAAAAAAATCTGCTGTTCAGTACCTACATTTTGACCAGTTAGGCGAACATAAATGACTGAACAGCAGATTTTTTTTCGCGAATTCAGGTTTGGTCCCATAGTAAAAGTTGTTTGTTATCATGAGTACAATCACGTGTTTAGGTATCGGTCACTAATTACCAGTCACCCTATAGAAGTGACCATGCTATGCGTGCAAAGATTGTCTTTTTAAGATCGCTTTTAGCAATAAGATTGCCCATTGTGTCACTGTCTGTAAAATTTCTACATTTATATCTGTGACTAGCTTCTGCCCGCGACTTCGTCTACGTGAACTTACTTAATTACTTATTCTTTGTCATAGGAGTAAGAGACAGTCCGCGGAGCAGGGCCTGCATGGAGGACGACGAGACAGCGGCACATGTGCTACTAAACTGCCCGATGGTCGCCACATATAGGGCAAAGTACTTCGGTAACCCAGGTACCCTACGTGAGACGGTCAGTAACATCAAAGCGTTGCTGGCCTTCCTCGAGGAGCTGGGGTGGATCGAATAATCGATTTTCCCACCCGTACGCAAATTAAGCGCATTGACGTGGAATTGCGGACACCAGCCCGTTTTACCTTACCTTACCTTACCTTACTTGTTCCCCCGACCCATCCCGTCGCATCGCATTGCCTGCCTGTGTTATTACTTCATATTCGCTTAGCGTTCTTTTTAATTTTTACTCGGTTTTATGAATTCACGTTACGTTACCAGTTTTCATCCCCCATACGGGTGAGATACATCTGAATGAACGCCAATTTAGCCCAGCTTGACGTGTACTGGTTACCCTCGAGGCGATTAACGCCCTATAATGAATATAGCCTTCCTCAAAAATTGGGCTATTAGATGCACAACGAGTTTTTCTAATTCGATGATATTTTAAGAGATTAGCGCGTTCAAACAAACAAACTCTTCAGCTTTTTTAATAGTATTTTATTTTATATTTTTCGGAAAACTTACAGCTAGGCAGACACAATATTCAAAGTTAATAACATGAAGATGGCCAATTACAAGTTTTCACAGATAGCATGTAAACAAATTAGAATTAATTAAATACAAGGTTTAAAACAGTGTTACATTCGCGTATTCCTTATTAATACTCGTATACAGTGCAAGGGCTAAGTAATGTTATCGAAAAAGTGGTTGCAAAGAGTTTTCTTAAATTTAGACACGCTAGTATTAAAAATATCGATATCAACTTCCTGGCAAGTTTCATTGTACATACGGCTCGCCTTTATCATGTAAGAGTTTTGTCTGTAAGTAGTTCGTGTAGATGGTATGTGCAACAAACGAGGTTTACGCAGAAACGAAGAACATACTCGCAGCCCAATTTTGCTCACCAACTCAGGGATGTCGCTAGATCCGTTTGCAATTTTGGATAAAAATGCTAAATCAGCTATTTTTCTTCTTTCACAAAGAGGTAGAATATGGAACTTTTTACATCGCTTATGATAATTAGGTAAATATGTTTTCGAACGAAATTGAATGTACCTTAGGAATTTTCTCTGTATGCCCTCCAAACGATCGATATAAATATTGTAATTAGGGTTCCAGACTTGGGAGGCATACTCAAGGTGACTACGAACGAAGGAGCAATATAGGATTTTGACAGTCTTGATGCTTCTGAACTCCGACGAGACCCTGAAAATGAAACCTAGTGCTTTCGACGCTTTTTTGACAAAATTATTAATGTGAATGTCAAAAATAAGTTTAGAATCGAAAGTAACCCTAAGGTCTTTGATGGAATTGACTCTAGTTATTGGGGTATCCATAAGTTTGTATGGGAAGTATAAAGGGTGAGGTTTGCGAGTGAAAGAGCACACATGGCATTTGGAGACGTTTAAATCCAACTTATTTAAATTACAATAAATTTGAAAGGCATCCAGATCCTCCTGCAGTAGTAGAGCGTCTGTATGGGTGGTGACCTGTTTCATAATCTTCATGTCATCCGCGTACAGCAATATTTTAGAGTGTCGAAAGCAGGAAATGACGTCATTAATAAAAATATTAAATAAAAGAGGCCCTAATAGTGACCCCTGCGGAACGCCCGAGGGAATATGCATAGCTCTGGATGAGTAACCGTTCAGCACCACAGTCTGACACCTGTTCTCAACATACGACTCGAACCACCTGAATAGGTTACCCCTGATACCCATCGATAAAAGTTTACGCATTAGAATAACATGACAGACGTGACTAGTAAAAAACTAGCCCAACACAAGTCGTGACTAGCAAAAGACTAGCCTGACACCAGTCGTGACTAGTAAAACACTAGTTCAACACCAGACTTGACTAGTAAAATAGTCGCCCAACACCAGTCGCGACTAATAAAACACTCGCCCAAAACCAGTCGTGACTAGAAAAGACTAGCCTGACACCAGTCATGACTAGTAGAACACTCGCCCAACACCAGTCGCGACTAGTAAAACACTCGCCCAACACCAGTCGTGACTAGTAAAACACTCGCCCAACACCATACGTGACTAGTAAAACACTCGCCCAACACCAGTCATGACTACTAAAACACTCGCCCAACACCAGTCGTGACTAGTAAAAGACTAGCCTGACACCAGTCGTGACTAGTAAAACACTCGCCCAACACCAGTCGTGACTAGTAAAAAACAAGCCCAACACAAGTCGTGACTAGAAAAAACTAGCCTGACACCAGTCGTGACTAGGAAAACACTAGTTCAACACCAGACTTGACTAGTAAAATACTCGCCCAACACCAGTCGCGACTAATAAAACACTCGCCTAAAACCAGTCGTGACTAATAAAAAACTAGCCCAGCACCAGCCGTGACTAGTAAAATACTCGCCCAACACCAGACGTGACTAGTAAAACACTCGCCTAACACCAGTCGTGACTAGTAAAACACTCGCCTTACAACAGACGTGACAAGTAAAACACTAGCCCAACACCAGAAGTGACTAGTAAAACACTCGCCTAACACCAGTCGTGACTAGTAAAACACTCGCCTTACACCAGACGTGACTAGTAAAAAACTAGCCCAACACAAACACTCGCCTAAAAACACTCGCCTAAAAACAGTCGTGACTAGTAAAAGACTAGCCCGACACCAGTCGTGACTAGTAAAACACTCGCCCAACACCAGTCATGACTAGTAAAACACTCGCCCAACACCAGTCGTGACTAGTAAAAGACTAGCCTGACACCAGTCGTGACTAGTAAAACACTCGCCCAACAACAGTCGTGACTACTAAAGTACTCGCCCAACACCAGTCGCGACTAATAAAACACTCGCCTAAAACCAGTCGTGACTAATAAAAAACTAGCCCAGCACCAGCCGTGACTAGTAAAATACTCGCCCAACACCAGACGTGACTAGTAAAACACTCGCCTTACAACAGACGTGACTAGTAAAAAACTAGCCCAACACAAACACTCGCCTAAAAACACTCGCCTAAAAACAGTCGTGACTAGTAAAAGACTAGCCCGACACCAGTCGTGACTAGTAAAACACTCGCCCAACACCAGTCATGACTAGTAAAACACTCGCCCAACACCAGTCGTGACTAGTAAAAGACTAGCCTGACACCAGTCGTGACTAGTAAAACACTCGCCCAACACCAGTCATGACTAGTAAAACACTCGCCCAACACCAGTCGTGACTAGTAAAAGACTAGCCTGACACCAGTCGTGACTAGTAAAACACTCGCCCAACAACAGTCGTGACTACTAAAGTACTCGCCCAACACCAGTCGCGACTAATAAAACACTCGCCTAAAACCAGTCGTGACTAATAAAAAACTAGCCCAGCACCAGCCGTGACTAGTAAAATACTCGCCCAACACCAGACGTGACTAGTAAAACACTCGCCTTACAACAGACGTGACTAGTAAAAAACTAGCCCAACACAAACACTCGCCTAAAAACACTCGCCTAAAAACAGTCGTGACTAGTAAAAGACTAGCCCGACACCAGTCGTGACTAGTAAAACACTCGCCCAACACCAGTCATGACTAGTAAAACACTCGCCCAACACCAGTCGTGACTAGTAAAAGACTAGCCTGACACCAGTCGTGACTAGTAAAACACTCGCCCAACAACAGTCGTGACTACTAAAGTACTCGCCCAACACCAGTCGCGACTAATAAAACACTCGCCTAAAACCAGTCGTGACTAATAAAAAACTAGCCCAGCACCAGCCGTGACTAGTAAAATACTCGCCCAACACCAGACGTGACTAGTAAAACACTCGCCTTACAACAGACGTGACTAGTAAAACACTAGCCCAACACCAGAAGTGACTAGTAAAACACTCGCCTAACACCAGTCGTGACTAGTAAAACACTCGCCTTACACCAGACGTGACTAGTAAAAAACTAGCCCAACACAAACACTCGCCTAAAAACACTCGCCTAAAAACAGTCATGACTAGTAAAACACTCGCCCAACACCAGTCGTGACTAGTAAAACACTCGCCCAACACCAGTCGTGACTAGTAAAAGACTAGCCTGACACCAGTCGTGACTAGTAAAACACTCGCCTTACACCAGACGTGACTAGTAAAAAACTAGCCCAACACAAACACTCGCCTAAAAACACTCGCCTAAAAACAGTCATGACTAGTAAAACACTCGCCCAACACCAGTCATGACTAGTAAAACACTCGCCCAACACCAGTCGTGACTAGTAAAAGACTAGCCTGACACCAGTCGTGACTAGTAAAACACTCGCCCAACAACAGTCGTGACTACTAAAAAAACTAGCCCAACACCAGCCGTGACTAGTAAAACACTCGCCCAACACTAGTCGTGACTAGTAACTCACTCGCCCAACACTTATCGCGACTAGTAAAACACTCGCCCAACATCAGTCGTGACTAGAAAAACACTCGCCTAACACCAGTCGTGACTAGTAAAAAACTAGCCCAGCACTAGTCGTGACTAGTAAAACACTCGCCCAACACCAGTCGTGACTAGTAAAATACTAGCCTGACACCAGTCGTAACTAAAAAAACACTCGCCCAACAACAGTCGTGACTAGTAAAAAACTAGCCAAACACCAGCCGTGACTAGTAAAATACTCGCCAAACACCAGACGTGACTAGTAAAAGATTAGCCTGACACCAGTTTTGACTAGTAAAACACTCGCCCAACAACAGTCGTTACTAGTAAAACACTCGGCTAACACCAGTCGTGACTAGTAAAACACTCGCCTCACAACAGACGTGACTAGTAAAAAAGTAGCCCAACACAAGTCGTGACTAGCAAAAGACTAGCCTGACACCAGTCGTGACTAGTAAAACACAAGTACAACACCAGACTTGACTAGTAAAATACTCGCCCAACACCAGTCGCGACTTATAAAACACTCGCCCAAAAACAGTCGTGACTAGTAAAAGACTAGCCCGACACCAGTCGTGACTAGTAAAACACTCGCCCAACACCAGTCGTGACTAGTAAAAGACTAGCCTGACACCAGTCGTGACTAGTATAAGACTAGCCTGACACCAGTCGTGACTAGTAAAACACTCGCCCAACACCAGTCGCGACTAGTAAAACACTTGCCCAACACCATACGTGACTAGTAAAACACTCGCCCAACACTAGTCGTGACTAGTAAAACACTCGCCCAACACCAGTCGTGACTAGTAAAACACTCGCCCAACACCAGTCGTGACTAGTAAAACACTCGCCCAACACCAGTCGTGACTAGTATAAAACTAGCCCAACACCAGCCGTGACTAGTAAAACACTCGCCCAACACTAGTCGTGACTAGTAACACACTCGCCCAACACCAGTCGCGACTAGTAAAACACTCGCCCAACATCAGTCGTGACTAGCAAAACACTCGCCCAACACCAGACAAGACTAGTAAAACACTCGCCCAACAACAGTCGTGACTTGTAAAAAACTAGCCTGACATCAGTCGTGACTAGTAAAATACTCGCCCAACACCAGTCGTGACTAGTAAAACACTCGCCCAACAACAGTCGTGACTAGTAAAACACTCGCCCAACACCCGTCGTGACTAGTAAAAGACTAGCCTGACACCAGTCGTGACTAGTATAAGACTAGCCTGACACCAGTCGTGACTAGTAAAACACTCGCCCAACACCAGTCGCGACTAGTAAAACACTTGCCCAAAACCATACGTGACTAGTAAAACACTCGCCCAACACCAGTCGTGACTAGAAAAACACTCGCCCAACACCATACGTGACTAGTAAAACACTCGCCCAACACCAGTCGTGACTAGTAAAAGACTAGCCTGACACCAGTCGTGACTAGTAAAACACTCGCCCAACACCAGTCATGACTAGTAGAACACTCGCCCAACAACAGTCGTGACTACTAAAAAACTAGCCCAGCACCAGTCGTGATTAGTAAAACACTCGCCCAACACCAGTCGTGACTAGTAAAATACACGCCCAACACCAGTCATGACTAGTAAAACACTCGCCCAACACTAGTCATGACTAGTAAAACACTCGCTCAACACCAGCCGTGACCAGTAAAACACTCGCCCAACACCAGTCATGACTAGTAAAACACTCGCCCAACACCAGTCGTGACTAGTAAAAGACTAGCCTGACACCAGTCGTGACTAGTAAAACACTCGCCCAACACCAGTCATGACTAGTAAAACACTCGCCCAACACCAGTCGTGACTAGTAAAAGACTAGCCTGACACCAGTCGTGACTAGTAAAACACTCGCCCAACACCAGTCATGACTAGTAGAACACTCGCCCAACAACAGTCGTGACTACTAAAAAACTAGCCCAGCACCAGTCGTGATTAGTAAAACACTCGCCCAACACCAGTCGTGACTAGTAAAAGACTAGCCTGACACCAGTCGTGACTAGTAAAACACTCGCCCAACACCAGTCATGACTAGTAGAACACTCGCCCAACAACAGTCGTGACTAGTAAAATACTCGCCCAACACCAGACGTGACTAGTAAAACACTCGCCTTACAACAGACGTGACTAGTAAAAAACTAGCCCAACACAAACACTCGCCTAAAAACACTCGCCTAAAAACAGTCGTGACTAGTAAAAGACTAGCCCGACACCAGTCGTGACTAGTAAAACACTCGCCCAACACCAGTCATGACTAGTAAAACACTCGCCCAACACCAGTCGTGACTAGTAAAAGACTAGCCTGACACCAGTCGTGACTAGTAAAACACTCGCCCAACACCAGTCATGACTAGTAAAACACTCGCCCAACACCAGTCGTGACTAGTAAAAGACTAGCCTGACACCAGTCGTGACTAGTAAAACACTCGCCCAACACCAGTCATGACTAGTAGAACACTCGCCCAACAACAGTCGTGACTACTAAAAAACTAGCCCAGCACCAGTCGTGATTAGTAAAACACTCGCCCAACACCAGTCGTGACTAGTAAAATACACGCCCAACACCAGTCATGACTAGTAAAACACTCGCCCAACACTAGTCATGACTAGTAAAACACTCGCTCAACACCAGCCGTGACCAGTAAAACACTCGCCCAACACCAGTCATGACTACTAAAACACTCGCCCAACACCAGTCGTGACTAGTAAAAGACTAGCCTGAGACCAGTCGTGACTAGTAAAACACTCGCCCAACAACAGTCGTGACTACTAAAAAACTAGCCCAACACCAGTAGTGACTAGAAAAACACTCGCCCAGCACTAGTCGTGACTAGTAAAACACTAGCCCAACACCAGTCGTTACTAGAAAAACACTCGCCCAACACCAGTCGTGACTAGTAAAAAACTAGCCCAGCACCAGTCGTGACTAGTGAAACACTCGCCTAACACCAGTCGTGACTAGTAAAACACTCGCCTAACACCAGACGTGACTAGTAAAAAACTAGCCCAACACCAGTCGTGACTAGTAAAACACTAGTTCAACACCAGACTTGACTAGTAAAATACTCGCCCAACACCAGTCGCGACTAATAAAACACTCGCCTAAAACCAGTCGTGACTAGTAAAAGACTAGCCTGACACCAGTCGTGACTAGTAAAACACTCGCCCAACACCAGTCGCGACTAGTAAAACACTCGCCCAACACCAGTCGTGACTAGAAAAACACTCGCCCAACACCATACGTGACTAGTAAAACACTCGCCCAACACCAGTCGTGACTAGTAAAAGACTAGCCTAACACCAGTCGTGACTAGTAAAACACTCGCCTAACACCAGTCGTGACTAGTAAAACACTCGCCTAACACCAGACGTGACTAGTATAGATATAGATAGACAAGACCTACTAACCCCCTTACTAATAAACGTATTATATCAGACTAGCTTCTGCCCGCGACTTCGTCCGCGTGAAATTTCACCCCCCCATTCACCCTGTTAGAGAAACCGTTTCTTAATGGACACCTACTCTTCACAAAGAACACCCTCCTAATTTCATGTCTTTAGGACCAGTGGTTTAGGCTGTGCGTTGATATATCAGTCAGTCAGGACTTTGAATTTTATATAAACACACCTTAACAGAATAAACGCAAGTCCTGAAAGTAGTTTGTTCAGAATTGACTACTGAATCAATTTCAGTAACTTTTAATATAAGTACTTAGATATTATTTAAAAAATTGTGTATTTTTTCATACTAAGCGCCGATTACACAAAATAAACCCTATTTCAAGGTATTAAGACTAAATTTTAAATGCATAAAGTAATGCTAGTGTCAACACGATTTTCTTAAAAATAGCAAAACTTTATAAAAATAGGTTTTGGTCATTGTATTATGCTTTTAACTCAATACTCTAATTGGGGTGTATGAGGTTTTGCGTTAATTATGCTACACCTTGTCTAAAGATTTATAGTCGGTGGACTCGTGGTAGTCCCACGTTACGAGGCTACTTACTTTACAACTTACATCTTCCAACTTGTGTTCGGAGAAGGTTCAGTGACTTCCAAGTGCATCACGGAAGGTTACATCCTGCAGGATGATGCTCATTATTTTAGCGGTGCTACACTATTAAAAGTACGTATTGGTTGTCCATGGAAACTCTAGATCCAGAATCAAATCCTGGACCCTACATAAGCCCAACGAATCAGTCTGTATAACTGAGTACATAATAATAATAAACAAACGTACCGGGTTTTCTATTTCCGATATTTTGTTATCATTAAAATAGTTAATGTTAGTTAAACCAGCGCTAAACCGGTTAGTGCGACTGAATTTATCGTAATTGAGTAGCTGTTTGTTTAGGGGCACTTTATAAACGCACTTTAAAAATAATGTTTCACACTTTAAAATGTTTAGCTTTAAAATTAATTGAATGAACTATAAAAATAATGGTTTCTCGCGTAAACTATAAAAATAAAGTTAGTGTACGTGCACTAATCGTATGTGTATATAAAAGACTGTTACTACTGTTACTAGGAGAACTTAGGACGGAAGAGCGAACGTAGCGAGCTCGGGACTTGAAGCACCCCGATTCGGACAGGTGTGGTTCGAAGGGGATGACGGAGGCTCAAGTGAGCTAGCAAAGCGAGTGAATGAGCCCCCGTCATCTCCTTCGTGTTAGGCTCCTTTAAACCCTGTAGACAGAAATAGGGGCTACGTCGACTACGTCTTATTATTATTGCTTGTGAACCAACCTAGACCCGCCATTGGAGTTTAATTTTAAGAACGTTCACAGTCTGATCTCAGTCTCAATCTGTCAAAAATTACTTCTAATTTCCTTACGTTTTTGACAAGTTTTTGACATTTTTGTTTGTCACCAAAATCAGACTGCGACTACATTTTTGAACGTTTTAAATTACTAGAATTATCCTTCAGATCGGTAGTTACATTAATATTTTGTAGCAGCTTGGCGTCTGGTTTTGTACAGACACAACCACATCAAGCTACTACAATCTGTCAAATGTCTTTAATAGATTTTCAACTTTATCGTTAAAGCATAAGGTTCAAAGTTGATTGGGAAATTTTTACAGTTTCGGGTAGCTTCATGTGCTGGCGTCTGTACCCGATTGATGGAAATAGGTTGGAACAAATGGATTTTTTAAACAGTTAAATAAACAACATGTCTTCTTGGTTAGACATAGCGACTCAAACTTGAAGTAGGTGCGTTGTGTTCCACGCGCTGCCCTCTTAGACGTCGCGGGGGGAGTCAAACACCTCACTCCTCCTCTGACCCGAGGAGGCCCGTAGCGGCGCGGGCCGGCACCACCGCACCAGTCGGCGATTACGCGATCCCCGGCGTAGGTGTGAGATGGAACACCGGGGTGATTTTTAGTCAGTAAGAGTCTGACAGACCCCGTCGCCCGCCCCAGGGCGGCGGACATCCATGAGGATTTTCCACCCCGGAAATTAATAAAAAAAAGGCGTCGGAAACAAAAGTTAGTTCACAGTTACATAATGTCTCATACGTCATCGTCAATATCATCATTGGCAGCCTCGTTCCACGCATTGCTGAGTTTACGCCTCCTCCCTATTGTGCCATGCTTACGAGGTCTGTGCGAGTCTTATACAGATCTTCCCCAGATCCACCCACCTAGCTATTAGTCTGTCAACGCTCATACATACTATCCTGAATAATTTTTTGACGAGGTAACGTTTTATAAATCGATGAACACCGGCTGCACGCCCGAAAAAGTGTCACGTTCCATCTGAGCCTGAACGTGCAAGCGAGAGCGCGGAACAAACGATAGAGAGGCACGATCGGCCCAAGCATTGGCTTGTGACACAATTATTCATCAATGTTTCTTTATGACGTTATCACGTAAAACTATCGTCCGTGAACCGACTTTACAGACAACCAATTTTTTTTTTATAAAGCAAAAGCATGCTGACACCGACTTTACCGTCAGTAGCCTTTCACATACTTTTCCCATGCGAAAATATAAAGTGTGAACCACAAGCAATTAATTAACAAAATTCCAAGAAAACTACATTAAATACCCATGTAGTAATTAGGCGAATGTAAAGTATTCAACCAAAAACTGATGAATCAGTAACCTTATTTATAAACTTTTACCTGCGGCTTCGCCCGCGTTGGTGTCGAAAATTCCCATGGGGATGTACTACCGAGATAAAAAGTATTCTAAGTGTTAATCTAGGTTATAAGCTACCTGTGTGCTAAATTTCATCAAAATCCGTGCAGCTGTTTTTGCGTGATTGAGGAACAAATATCCAAACAACAAAACGTATAATGATTAGTAAAATTTCACTAAAATTTTATGTACGAATAAATTTTGTACACGATAATAATCTTTTGTGAAGCAAGTTAACTAAATAATTACCAATTAAAGTTAAACGATTGATATCTGGTGATTAATAAGATATTTTTAATAATTTATCACCCCGTGATTGGATCGGTGTTTCTAAACGAAGCGACTATGAGATGGCGGCGCATTTTTAAAATGGCCGCACAGAATTTTTCACAGAGTAGTGTGGGAGACAGAGACTTTCGCATTTCCAAAAGTAAGTAATGTATTTTTGTAGTATTCCCGTTTGGGCACCTATTTTTAGAGCATCTATTTTAGAGGGGAATAAATGGGAATATCTTTGGTGCTCTATGCATGGGTGCTCTAAAAATAGGTGCTCAAACGGGAATACACCGTATTTTTAACCAACTTAAAAAAAATAGAGCGTATGCTGCGACGATTTGTTTTTGAAACTTTTAGTTTTAAAAGCTGCTAACTGACCTGTCCTTATTAGTCGTTAACTAACATAATAAAAGTTCAAGTAATCGCAGCCGCTAATTTGAAAATTTGTGCCAGTGATTATAGTGTGTTTTGTTAATAATAAAACATCGTTCTGTTACAGTCAATCGCTTGAAGACGACAAAGACAGAATGATGTTTTAAATATGTTTCGCGGTAAACTCAAAAAGACTATCAAAGATCCACCAATGACAGCCGGGACCTACGGCTTAACGTGCTTTCTGAGCTACGGAGAGGTCTTGGTATGTGAAGATGGTCCAACCCATCCACAGACCAACCGCGGCAAGCGTAGCTTAACCTGATCAATCAACCCGTACAGCTGTTATTACTTAACCACAAAAATACATAACAATTTACGAATAGGTACTAAAAATATACCTACAATGGGCGTGGGCACTTCATTTAGATAAGTTTTCACTCTGAGATTGCTAAAGAATATACTGGCAGCTGAACAACATTTAATTCGATCACAATAAAGTATTAGCCACATTTACCTTATATCCTTCTGTCAAAAACTACTCTGTGTTTATCGAAAAATTAATTGGCGCCCAAATCGTGCGAGCGTTCCGAAACAATGTCAAAATCTTTTTGCGTTAACAGTTGCCAGTGCAAAATAAAAAAGTAAAACACAGTTAAAGCAAAAACGTTCGGAGGACAAATTTCTTACGCTTTTCTGCACCACACACTTGCCACACTAAAATACACTCTGTATAATTATCCTGATTTTATAAAAGCTCGTATTCCCATAGTATAGAGGTGAGTTTTGAATGTATTTTTTTGGTATTTAAGTTTTTTAGCGGCCAAATAACTTCGTTTGTGTTACAAGTTTTTATTCTCAAGTTTAATTGTGCGAAATTGTTGCATACGTGTTTTTTGATGTAGTAAAACTAAAAAATATTAATTCGCATTTCATCCCACTCAAACTTCGACTTTGTAGTACTTGAAAATAAAGTTGATAATTGAATTAATAATCATCTCACACATGTTTGTTTTAAAATATTTTTTTATCAGTAATTGGTCCAAGGCACGAAGTGTGGCTTTTATTTTTGCGTTCATATAATTTGTTTTATGAGTCAAAACATTATTTATGCCGATGAAGTGTTAAGTTTACTGTGCCTGACAGCCATTTAAACACATTTACCTCGATAATTAACTCGAATAATTAGTAAAACATAATTTTAACTTTCTACTCAGAGAATTTAATTACTATTAATATTTATGTTTATACATAATTTTTTTGATTACCAAGATGACTACCAAGATGACGAATCATAGAGAAGTATGGAAGAAAAAAGTCCTATGTTTGACGAAAACACGATTCCATAAAATTTTTTCGACAGAAAAAAAATCCAAAGTTACCTCCAAACCGAACAATAAACCGCTGGTAATAAAAAAATAATTCAAACTAGATCATGAAACTTTGCATACTAACTGAACTAACTACAAAGCAGGTGTTATGTTTTTTTAAATTACCATTATTTAATGAACCGAGCGCTCAGCGCATCCTGGACAGTCACACCGAACACCTTATTTGACTGGCCAATTCTTCCCTTGCGGTGGGTAGCCGGTAGGGCTAACGCCCGCCTGGTTTGCGACCACCCTCCGGAGTTCGGCGTCAAGCAGCCTGCTGTGTTTTATCGATGCGTGGGAGTTCCAGTGCCATCATAGACCTCATCCATCGCCTTCCATCAGGTGTAATCGAGGTCAAGAGCGGGCCAGTTCAGCAATAAAAAAAGAGTGAATTATTAGCTGTGGCTCTTAAATATAAATAGTTTTTCTCATGATTATCTGCCATTTTGAACCCCAGATAAGTTTTCTAATATCTTTAGACACATCGTTAACGAATGGTTCCGGTAATCCGTCAAGTTAGGTTACCGAGCAAGTTACTTATGGTAAGTAGACCTAAGATACCGGCCCTTACTGGTTGTTTCGACTCTTTATGTACCTACGTAAGTACTCGCGAAGCCATAAGTACGTACACGCGATGGTTTAGTTCGGTTAGTATGGAAGGGGATTGTGTTAATTTAGCGTTTTGTATTTTTTGAAGGAGATAGAGAAGGAGGTTATAAGGAAAGAAAGGATTATTCTTATTGTTGTCATTTTGTACTTTTGATGCGTCATGTTTGCCGCAAATAAACGTATTTCCTTTCTTTATTGTAATTGTTTTCCATTTAATACGTTGTAGTCAGTTTAAAATGAATCTTTAACAGTCGTTACGGGTCGTCAGAAGCCCGAAAGTCTGACAACCAGATTTACCAAGGGGTTCAATAACAACATAGTTGGGAAAAGGCTAATCAGATGTTGATGAGTTGTAGTTAGTTTAGGACAGATACATTAAATTTATATTAATGAATTGTTCTTTTTTTTTCTCATTAATGTCTCTTATTAATGAGAAAAAAAAAGAACAGGAGGCGTTTATTTTTATTTTAGATAGGTACGTACTAAATAATTGATTGCCTAACTGTGCAGGTAATCGCTGCAGCGGTATCAACAACGCCACATGCGATCTACGCGTCATACTGACATCACGCACAAAATCCTGCATCTCGCAGGCAGTTTTACTTTTTAACTGATTCATTAGCTTTTTTTTAGTTTCTTTTAATTGCTTATTTGGGCTTCTTTTAATATATAATGCTTTGATGAGAACAATAGCTATTTAAATGGGTTGAGAATAAGCAGCATTTTGGAATGGCAAAATTACAAAAACTTTCATCCTAAACCTGTCATCATCTGCCTATCCCTTTCCCAACTATGTTAGGGTACGCCTTCGGTCAGAAAAATTGGCCCGAATACTTATAATAACAATCGAAATTGCGGGCAAAGTGCTAGTCTATACTAATATTATAAAGAGAAAAGGTTTGTATGTTTGTTTGTAACGAATTGGCTCAAAAAGTACTGGACTGATTTAAAAAATTCTTTCACCATTTGAATGCTACATTATCACTGATTAATATAGGCTTTGTAATTGCAAGAAAAAATAAAATGTTTAAAAAATAAATGTCCACCCGTGCGAAGCCGTGACAGGCCGCTAGTTTTTTATAAAAAAAGTCTGCTCCACACTATGCAAGCGGTGGCGTCTTGCTCAGCCCACAGGATACATGGTGTAAGCGGCACATTCTTTTAACACATGGTGTTCAAAATAATTGCTACATTTTTATAAAACATTATAATTACGAGTATATCACACATGTATTTCGCGAAGGGAGGAAACAACACGAGCTGTTTAATTATACTATATTATGAATAATATAGCATCGGGTCAATTGAAGGTTAAGTTACGTTTGCCACGGTCAAATCATGGATGGGCGATCATCCATTACAGGCACGGAGGCACGGAGTTCTACGAATGACAGCCGACACCAACTGGTGTTGGTTGTCATTCGTAGAACTTTGACAGTCGTTACGAGTAGTCAGAAGCCCAAAGTCTGACGATCAGGCATACGAACTGGGTTGTGGAGGTTAGATAGGCAGTCGCTCCATGTAAAATACTTGTATTCTTCTGTGCCCTGTTAGACTGGAAGCCGACCCCAACCCAGTTGGGAAAAAGCTAGAAACCAGGTAAAAATCCAGACTCCGGGCTTTAACAGAGAATTTTCTAATGAAAAAACCCAATTTATATTTAATTATGTATATTTAATTAAATGTTTTGTATCAGCTTTGTATTTTATTTCTCCACAAAGAATTTTCCTGTACCTACCGCCTATTAGGAAATGGCTGAAAGCTTTATTTAGGGGGACCGGATAAAAGCAATCACTGAATTAATACAAATAATTGAAAATCCGTGTCGTTACTGGCAAAAAAAGTCGTGTAGTTACAGTCAAAATTATGATAAAAACAAGTCCTTATTGTCTGAAGTGGCAGTGGGCTGCCCATGTTTGTCGAAGGACCGATGGCCGGTGGAGCAGACGTGTCCTGGAGTGGAGACCTCGTAGCGGCAAGCGTAGAGTGGGTTGCCCCCCAGCTAGATGGACCGATGACCTGAAGAAGGTTCCTGGAACAGACTGGATGCGGAAGGCGGAGGGCAGGGTGCTGTGGCACAGCATAGGAGAGGCCTATATCTAGCAGTGGACTGTCTTCACAAGTGGATTTGGTTTTTGTTTATTTTTAGGGGGACACATTAGGGTGTGTGGGACTTATACCTAACTAAAACCACCTCGGTGGTCACCATCTGAACATGAAAGGGGCACCGTTACCTCTTAAGACATCTTAATATATATAAATTACGTGTCACGTTGTTTGTCCGCGATGGACTCCTAAACTACTGAACCGATTTTAATAAAATTTTGTACACTGTGTCCAGTTTCATCCAACTTGAAAGATAGGATAGTTTATATCTCAATTTACAGTCGAAATATTATTTTATTGCGATTATTCCCAGGACAAGGTTTGTATGAAAGAAAATTTCGGAAATTTGAAAAAAAAAATGCACCCGTGCGAAGCTGGGGCGGGCCGCTAGTCTATACTAATATTATAAAGAGAAAAGATTTATATGTATGTTTGTAACGAATTGGCTCAAAAAGTACTGGACCGATTTTAAAAATTCTTTCACCAAGAATGCTACATTATCACTGATTATTATAGGCTATTTTTTTTCTTTTTTTCCACCCGTGCGAAGCCGGGACGGACCGCTAGTAATATATAAAAGTCAAAGTGCTGACTGATTGATATTGATATATCAACGCACAGCCTAAACCGTTGGTCCTAGAGACATGCAATTTGGAGGGTGTGTTCTTTGTGAAGAGTAGGCATCCACTAAGAAAGGGTTTTTCGAAATTTCACCCCTAAGAGGGTGAATAAGGGGAGGGTGAAATTTCATGCGGACGAATTCGCGGGCAGAAGCTAGTCAGCCTAAAATGTTCCCACTGCAGAGACACTCAAACAAGCCTCCTCTCTGTCACAGTGCCATAATCCACCTCGCGGGCCTACTCCGGGCTTGTAGATGTCACATATCTTCGAATTTTTAGTTCTAAGACATGCCGGTTTCCTCACCATGTTTTCATCCACCGTTTGAAGAGCAGTGGTGATGAAAGAATTTACACAAAGTAAAGCGCTTATCTGGGTTCGAACCTACGACATACAACTCGTAAATCGCACCACTGCTCAACACTCATCACTGCTCGGTGATGCGATCAAAAAAGGTTTTTTTTAAACTTTTTTTTAACGGCTACCGTTTCGCCACCATCCTGTATACAACGCATCATATTACTCGTATGCGTGTTTTGACAGGCGTTTACCGAACGCTCCGTGAAACCTTATCGTTACTATTACATGCTAATCACGACACGACTTAGTAGCGTGGTTCCCTATAGACCACCGATTTTCCTGATGTGGGTGTGCAAAGATTACTGAAGAAAAAATAGAAATCACAAGAAAAGAAAGAAAGAAAATATTAAGAAGATTATATTAAGAAGATTATATTTATAGTTTACATAGGGTTCTGCGTATCTTTATATTTAAAATATTTATTCCTGTAATGATTGCACCTACTACTGTTTGTCTCTGCATCACCCAAAGGTTGACTGGTAGAAAATGCCTATGGCATTAAGTCCGCCTCTGTACATGTATGTGCTTGAAGTATTAAATAAATAAATAAATAAAATACATTTACTAAGAATGGTCAGTAGCCTTTGTATTTTAATTTATGTCGACGCGTTCTTATAATTTTATTTATTTCTAATTTAATAATTCGTGTAATTGTCTTTATAATATAGATACGATGTTCTTAGATTTATAAGTTGGCAACTTTAATCTTATCAGTAAAAGTTTGATATTCTGTGATTTGTGAGAATACCATGACATAAATTTTGACAGCCAAAAGCGCAGTTTTGTACAAAATCCGCCAACGGCTATGCAGCTATACCTACGAATAAGTAATAACTAATTACTTATTCGTCTTATTCGTTAATAAGTAATTACTTATTCGTAGAGCTATACACGAACTTTGTATGCCTGCGCCATCTTTTATTGGTAAAAATCGTTGAACATACATAAAGTCGAACATATAACCTCCTCCTTTTTGGAAGTCAGTTAAAAATCTATGAAAGTTAAGAAAACCTGCATCCCAATCATAAAGTAATAGATTGGGAAATCTCAACCTGAAAACCTGTATTCAATTCGATCCTGTACTCCCATTAGCTACAATATTCTTTATTATGTACAGACGCCTGCACATCAAGCTACTACCACCTGTCACATTACTTTAATAGATTTTCAACTTTATCGCTAAAGCATAGGGCTCGAAGTTGATTGGGAAATTTTGACAGTTTCGGGTAGCTTGATGTGCTGGCGTCTGTACCAATTATTATGGAACCGGTAGTGTAGCTCATTTCTTCTTGTCAAAAAGGTCAACAGTGGACAAATTGGGCAATGTCTAAACAAGGCGATAACAAGTCTGAATGTTCTAACAAAACGTTTTCACATGATTTTCTTCGTTGACGTTAAATTAGTGTAAGTCAGTAACTGGTGGGCTGTCCGTATAATTTAACCTAGTTAATTGATGTAAGTATTCAGTTCATTAAAGTTTGTTTGAGAAGACATCTCTTTGGAATTGGTTCACTTTTACGATGTAAGTACAGGCAGCAAAGGAGATAAGCATGCAGGGTCGTCTAATATAGTTGAAGTTTAGTAAGAAACCGATTGATTTTTTCGAATGAAATTTAATTTGTTAAATGACCTGTTTGTTTTATATTAATTACATTAAATTTTATTCGAAATCATCAATCGGTTTCTTACTAAATTTCAACAATATTCGACGGCCCCGCATACTTATCTCCTTTGCTGACTGACATGGTAATTATAGTGGCCAATTACTTCTTCTTCTTTAGACTTTACCGTCGATTCCCTTGTTCACAAACTTAACTAAAATTAGATAATTTATATCTCTGACCGTCATCAGAAGGTAATCTTGTAATTAAAAACGTTCAAAATCTAGTCACAGTCTCATCTCGGCGACAAAAAAAAAAATAAAAATATACATTTTCGACAAGTTTTTTTCAAATTAGAGGTATTTTTGACAGATTGAGACTGAGATCAAACTGTGAACGTTCTTATAATAACGAGAATTGCCCGTTTGTTGTCATCGTCCTTTTTTCGAGCTAAAAGGAAGTTGACAGATAAGAACTTAGGTCATCATCATCTGCCTACCCTTTTCCCAACTGGTTCGGGGTCGGCTTCCAGTCTAACCGAATGCAGCTTAAAACCAGTATTTTACATGGAGCGACTGCCCATCTGACCTCCACGACCCAGTTGCTAAGACTGGTTGTCAGATTTTCGTAATGACTGCCAAAGGTCCACTAATGACATCCAGGACCATGGCTTAATGTGCTTTCCGAGGCACGGAGGGGTCTTGGAATGTAAAGACGGTCACCCATCCACGGACCATGTGCGGCACGCGTAGCTTAACCTGATCTATCGATCCATGCGGCTATTATAACTTAGCCACAAGCCCCTGCAAATAACTAAGATAAAATGTCAAATTATCTTATACCTCGAACTGCGGGGTGTTTTTAGTCTATGCGTTCTGATTTTTGTCAAATATGGTACAATCCCTTCACAGTTATATAAGCTCTAAGAACAGCAACCCAACTGCAACCTTATTGTATCGAGAATAAGAATCATCGTGATTTTGACAGACTTGTCAGTAGGAGCAATCCAATAGCACCCTTATTACAAGTAGTATAAAGATTACTGTAATTTTGATAGTGATGCAAATTATCACTGTAGTTTTTAGGTCACGTAAAATTGACCATAGCCTAAATTAAGTTTAGCTTGTGCACAGCAAAATTGGTACTTTTAACTGCCTCATTAGCCTAGGAGCAATGGTGGCCCAGTGGTAACGGCCCCGATTTACGAGTTTATAGGTCGTAGGTTCGAACACAGACAGACGCTTTACTTTGTGTAAATTATTTCATCACCATTGCTCTCAAAGCGGTGAAGGAAAACATCGTGAGGAAACCGGCATGTCCTAGAACCAAAAATTCGAAGACATGTGACATCTACCAACCCGCACTGGGCCCGCGTGGTGGATTATGGCCCACTCCCTCTCAGAGAGGAGGCCTGTGTCCCAGCAGTGGGTACATTATAGGCTGATTATGTGTTAGCCTAGTTGTTGCTGAGCGTGGACTCCTGGAGTCCTCAATTCCCTCCCTAGGTCGGTCAAAGTGAAGTAAGTCTAGATATCTGCCCCGTTACACAACACAGGCTCGCCCCCATTACCTAAAAGGGGCCTTTTAATAGCCTCCCTGGCCAATATCAACGGAGATTTAGCCAGGTACCTACGCAGGAGATATTATAGTGCACAAGTGTGCGCGCAGACACAGGTGCACTCCCTCTTCCCTCACTCTCATAGTCCGATGGGACGGAAATCCGACACGACCGGAGAGAGATCAGGCGCAGGACCAACGGCTTATCGTGCTTTCCGAGGCACGGAGGTATCACACCGTCAACTTCCAAACTACGGGCTGTTACTAAGAAATTCCTGATAGATAAACTCAATAACCCAAACCCAATAACTCAATAACCCATGGGCCTATCGCCTTATATAAAAAGGTGGGTACTAATACTAACAGCTCTGCTTATCCCGTCGAGGAATGAAGTTATAAAGTTATGTTACTACTTCTCCTAGAGACCTGCCTCCATCTTCGTCACTTACTCATAATGAGAACCCTTGATCGACCATCAAGCGTGACTATACCTACTCCTAAAGTATTAATAAGCAAATTTTATTGTAGTGTCAACGAATAATTTAAATGATAAATCCTTGAAGCACTTAAGTATATATTATAATAAGCTAAATGTAAAAAAAAAATATATCAATGATATATTATTATTGTTATTATTTTAATTATTGTTATTATTATATTATTAGTGTGTTATTATTATTGTTATTATAAATTAATTATTTTGTACAAGTGTGTTTATAATAAATTAGATTATATGATACATAAATTTGATAAGTTCTCCTCTCCACATATCTTTCTTTTTCTATGCCTGACAGGGTCCATGGTTGTTTCTTTTGGCAAATATTTACCACCATACAAGTAGTTAATATAATAAGTATTTATTATTATGTAAAAAAAAAATCATTGCTTTATGTTCATTAACCAGAAATAAAAAACAACCGACTTCAAAAAAAAAAACACTACAAAGTGTAAAATAACTTTAATTTTAATTTCGGAAGTCGGTGTCTTTGGTTTTGTATTTACGTTTTTTCCACCGACTTCCAAAATTAAAATTAAAGTTATTTTACACTTTGTAGTGTTTTTTTTTTTGAAGTCGGTTGTTTTTTTTTTTGTTAAAAAGTTTTTATTTTTTACTTTTTATAGTCAGAGTGCATCTCATGACAATTCCAATAAGCCCAAACACGGCTAGAATACATGGTTTTATTACGAAGTTCCGGTACCTACTACCTTCCAGCTTCATCATCAGATCGGTTTGATGGTACCATTTTCGTCAGAACCATTTATTTAAATTTGCTTCGTCATAGTCGCTTAACTATCTTAATCGAGATATCTTATCGCCACCCGTGAAATACTTATTATCATTGAAGAGTTCCTGTGGCTATCTGTGGTCTCCTTCATCAGTTACACTTCACCAAATTATACTATACTTTTTGAATTTGCATTCAAAAAGTATAGTATAATTTGGTAAGTGCTTGACATGTTGATGAAAATACCAAAATTTCTATATGTATGCCTATCATATTTGAGGAGTTCCCTCAATTCCTCATGGATCCCATCATCAGAACTGGATTTTGACAAAAATGGGACCAATCTGGAAGCATATCCTTTCAAATAAAAAAAAAATCCAATAAATGACGGCGTACTGAGGTAACAAACACAAAAAAAAAAAAAAAAAAATACAACCGAATTGATAACCTCCTCCTTTTTGAAGTCGATTAAAAACAGGCGAGAGCGTTTTATGGAGAAAAGACGACCCGCATTTCCTCTTAAGGTGATCGTGCAGTGGTTACCGCGAAATTCAATTTTTTTTACGTTTTTTGCAATTTGCAGGTCTGTTTTAGGTTGTATCTTGATCAAAATTTGATTCGCGACTATAACAGGTACGTACGTATCTAAAGAATTATAATCATTAGAATCATTAATACATCTTCCTAACTTAGATTTGTACCACAAGAAAAAATCTCTCATGGAAAAGTGTTTGTGGTACAAATCTCACTTAGGAAGATGTATTAATGATTCTAATGATTATAATTCTTTAGATACGTACCTGTTATAGTCGCGAATCAAATTTTGATCAAGATACAACCTGACACTGACCTGCAAATTGCAAAAAACGTAAGAAAATTTGAATTTCGCCGTCTATCACTTCCCATTCACCTTAATTAGCTTCATTTAACTGCACCCTCACACTACCAATATCTAAAAAAGTCGCTAAAAACCCCGAAAATGAGCAAAAATCTTCTATCCACCTTTTAGTGTGATAACCCTGTAGGTAGGTATAAAAGTGGATGGGTCAACACGGAGGTACTCGATGGACCACCTTCGGAGACGATGTGGCTGTCTAAATACATTTACGTGTGTATTTATATTGAGTAGCCGTGCGTGAGCGCAGAGTTAGGAAGTTTTAGAGTGGATTGTTTGTAATACCTGTAGACTTAGTACGAATTATTTATACATATTGCAACGTTTACTTTGTATGTTGTATTGAAATTTTATATTCTTTTTTTTAGATGTACAGACGCCAGCACATCAAGCTACACGAACCTGTAAAATTCTCCCAATCAACTTTGAACCTTATACTTTAGCGATAAAGTTGAAAATCTATTAAAGAAATTTGACAGATTGTAGTAGCTTGATTTTTGACGTCTGTACCTACGGGGTTCAATTAATTTAGCTAGCCAAACTCCGTAAACATAGTGAGTCTCGATATCCAACTAAGATACAACAAAAAGATTTTGACTTTTTTTGGGGTCAACGACCGCAGGTGCCGTGGTTACTTAGAGTTGGGATGTCAATCTTTTTTTGTCCTACTAACCTGTCACGTCTATGACGTTTACACAAAAAAAAATTGAGTTTTAATTCAAGATTTCGAGTAAATACACACGGCTACACATCAAGCTATAGGTACATTTCCAGTTTTAGCTGACCTCGCACTGTATAGATTTTTCGTACCATTCAAAGTCAGCTTAGACTGGTTATGTTGTATAGCTTGATGTGTAGTAGTGCGTACCTGTGATGATTGACCCAAAAAAAAAACTCATCAAATCCATTTTTCGTTTATCGTGTTTAAATTCTATATCGATACCCATAACGTCCGCGGAGTTTCGCTAACTAATTAAATTTGACCTCATCTTTATCTACTTGTTAAATATTTCATTTGACGTGTAAATAAAAGTGATGTTTACCACCAATTTACAGAAATATTGTAAATGCGAATGTAACTCTGTCTATTTTACCTATCTGTCACCTTTTCATGCAACTGCTGAACAGATTCAGATGAAGTTTGGCACACGTGGGTTTATAACATACGATAATTTTTATTCCGGTAGTTTATTCCCTTGGGATAATATCCGACTTCCACCACCGCCAAGCCGCGGGCAAAAGCTTGTACGCTTATAAAGGTAACATTTATAACCTATTTATGTATTTGTGTATCTATTTTATTTATAATTAACTAGCAGCACCCCGCGGTTTCACCCGCGTTCACCTTGGTCCGTCCATAGTTTCCCATGTCGGTCTCTAGTGCGTTTCCTTACCAGAGTGCGTAAATACCCGAAGGGGAGTGGCACGATAGGCTCAGGTCCCACTGGTGCCATGCTCGACCCTCTTCTGGCATCGGTCGATCCTAAAACCTACATGGATGTACGGTCTTCAACTTTAGGGTAGTGCTTGTAACTCCTCCATCATGCGAATAAAAAGAATGCAGAACATGATTCTCCGAACAATCAGTAACGTCCCCTGGTATGTGACTAATGCTGAGATCCATGAACACCTGGAAATGCTCACAGTGAGAGAAGAAATTACTAACATCAAGAGTACATACAGGAAACGGTTGGAAGTCCACCCCAATACCCTTGCACGACAGCTCATAATATCCAGTTATGTTAAACGCCTTAAACGAAAAGACATCCTATAGTGTAGACAATTATGAGTAGATGTCCTCGCTGGAGGACACACTCGGAATGCGAGAAACATGTGCAAATGCAACACATCTGCTAAAAGTGAATGCACTGATTGCAGGATACAGTGAAAAAAAAAAAAACATCCAAATCCGTTCAACGGTTTACGCGTGTTTGAGTAACAAACATCCAAACATCTTAACAATCTTTCACATTTATAATATTAGTAGAATTATGATATATTTTTAATAGTTTTTTTTAGCACTGTTCTCTCAATCAAAGCTCCTGCCATCTATCTTATCTATTCACCATTTTTGGTTGACTGATAGAGTATGCCTAAGGTAAATAAAGGTACCCGGATTGAATTTTACGTCATCGCTAAATTGCAATTGGCTCATCCCATTCCTTATTATAAGGGCCTATTGCGAATCTACCATACACCTTTATCCTTTCAAGAAATTTATAAAAGAATAGAATATTCATTTATTTGCTCAGAAAGTAGGTATTCACAAACGAGAACTTATGTATGCTCATTACACGACAAACTTATTCCCATCCAAAAATCCTACACCCAATTAACACAACCCTAAAAAAATCACCTGCCACCTCTACCATCTCTTGGCTCTACAAGTAGAGTACTCAAGACTTGTGTTGACTCTACAGTAGTGCTCTATCGCCTGTGTACCATCCAATACTGACAAATAATTTGACACCAACAATAATAGCTTCTAAAAGGTTTGCCCTCACCTGATAGAGTCGGAAGAAGATATTTTTAGGTAGTCTAGGTCCTACTTAAAAAAAGAGGCTGTTTGGAAGAAACTTAGAGCAGTGGTGGTCCAGTGGCCAATGGCTCTGACTTACGAGTTGTAAGTCGTGGGTTCGAACCCAGGTATGCGCTTTACATCACATCACATCACACTAATATTTGAAAGGCGAAAGTTTGTGAGTGTGTTTATATGTTTGTTACTTCTTCACGCAAAGACTACTGAACGGATTTGGATGAAATTTGGCACAAAGATAGTTTATAACAAGGATTAACACATAAAATAATTTTATCCCGATATTCTCACGGATTCGACACTTATGCGGGTGAAACCGCGGGGCGCAGCTAATTGTGCTAATAATTTCATCACATTCACATCATGAGGAAACCGGCATGTCCTAGAACCAAAAATTCGAAGATATGTGACATCTACCAACCCTCACTGGGCCCGCGTGGTGGATTACAGCCCACTACCTTCCGAAGAGAGGAGGCCTGTGTCCCAGCAGTGGGAACATTATAGGCTGATGATGAAGATACATTTGAAAGGAACACATTTATTAACACCAAAATAAATATAATACACAAAGAATGTTTCTCCTTGAAGGAACAAAGGGGCAATTCTCGTGTGTTTAAGAACGTCCACACTCTGAAGGCCAATTCTCGTAATTTAAAAATGTCAAAATCTCAGCGACAATCAATGTCAAAAACTTGTCAAAAATCTACGGAAACTAGAGGTATTTTTGACAGATTGAGACCGAGATCAGACTGTGAATGATCTTAAAATTACGAGAATTGCCCCTCTGATCTTAATAAAATGAAATCATCCGTCAGGCTCAAAAGAATCAGCATTGCCATCCAACGAGGCAATGCTGCCAGCCTTTTAGGCACTTATCCTATTGGCTGCGATGTGAACGAATTTTTTGAAACCCAATGGGCTCCTCCCTTTTTTATTTTTAACCGTCTTCAAGAGGAGGAGGTTTTCAATTCAACTGTGTTGTTTTTTTTTTGTATGTTTGTTACGCTATATCTCCGGTAATAGTAAATCGATTAATTATTTTTTTAATGGATCGGGTATGCCTTAGGGCCATATAAATTTTACTAACTTTCTTCCATATAATTTTCTAACTCCAATATAAATTTTAATTAGTAACTTTGCTTGGGTAGTTTTTGAGTTAGCTTAAATAATACGTATTTTTGCCACTTACTTTGTTATATTGATGACATTATAATGATTTCCTGTCACTGATATTTACATAGCAAGTGGTTTTATACAAATTTGTGTGGGGTAAGTACAACTTAAAAGTGAAAATTAAAAACTGTTTCCAAAAAAAAACAACCGACTTCCAAAAGAAACACTACGAAGTGAAAAATAACTTTTTTATAATATACATAATATATATTATATATTATTTAGTGTTAGCTTGTAAATTGTAATTAAGACTTTGTTAGTAGTGCTCTCCTTATGAATACATAAGAATTAGTTTATTAATATTAAATTATATCTATTGTGGTTATTAACTCCGCGAAGGACCAAATATTAACTACCGAAATAAAATGCACTGGCTCGGTGGAAAACAAAAGTATATAATGTCATTCAAAAGTAAAAACCAAAAAGTAGAAAAAGCATAAACAAAAGGTATAAAAGGTAAAACTATTAAAAAGAAGAAAAGACTTGCACAGTGGTTCTCCATGACATGTCGAACTCCCTCCATGCCTTAGAAAGCACGTTAAACCGTTGGTCCCGGCTGTCATTCGTAGACTTTCGACAGTCGTTACGGATAGTCAGAAACCCGAAAGACTGACAACCAGTCTTACCGAGGGGTATCATATTGCCTAGTACCTAACTGGGTTAACTAATAGGCCATCAAAGTCACGCGAAATCACAAATTACAGATAATATAATAGTTACTCACACTCAAACATACATAGCTAAAATGCTATCATTACGCTATCACATCAGGGTACGTGCAGCGATGTGCTATCACAACACACGACGCATAATTGTGACTAGATGTGCCTAGAAAGTGTATGCTCATTGCACGTAACGAGTTCAGCGTCATTTGCTTTATGTGCCACGGATGTAGAGGGCGTGCTGGATGTGGCACTGTTCTAATATATAGGCGTACCGTGTTATACAAGCCTGGGGACTACTAATGCTACCTTAAATACTCTCATTAGCAGGTAAATAAGTTAAGTCACACTCACACTTCACATACACACCTCCCTACACACAAACTACACTCATATTCACACTTCTAGAGACACAAACACAACCTTTTTTTTTGCTGTGTTAACAACCACTGTAAGCAAACAGAAAAGTCATGGTTGTATTATATAAATCCAAGCCGCAAAATTTCCGACTCCTAAGATACAGATCTGTGTACCTAGTTTAGGAGCCCGGAAAGCTTACACTAGAATTTGAATCTTAGTAAGTAGTACAATCCGCTGTTTCCTGCTATGTACTGTGTTGTTATTTTTATTTTTTTTATGTACTAATAAACTAATTATTATTATTATTAAACTTTGCTTTTGTGAATCAAAGTTGTAAAAGAAACTAAATTTAAGCGAAGCTATCGCCAGCTGGGCCTTTTTTGAGACTCCAGTCACATTTATTCGAAAAAATCCTTCCTGTCGTTTTTGGTTTAGAAGTTTTATGATCAATATGGGGTCTTAACTTTTTTCAGAACCAAATAATATGTACTCGTAAATAACAACTAATACCTAATTAATTAAGAGCGTTTACGACGTACGGCATTTTATACAAACTTTCAAGCCCTTGTTTTTCGAAATGAATGAACCAATTTTAATGAAACTTCATACGCATAAGCAGGATTCAAACATTATCACGATAAGAACATTTTCGAAATGTCTTGTTTAAAAAAAAGATATTTTATAACAAAATTTCATCCGCATCGCTGTCGACTGGTAATGCACCCAAGAGACTGGCGGCATTGCCACGTTGAATGGCAATGCTTAGCCTCTAGCCAAGGTAAAAGCCGGCCCTTGGGTCCTGGGAAGTGTCAACTAGTCACGTCGAGTTTTTTTTAAAGAGACCATGAGCACTCAGACCCTACGGCCCGAGGATTTCACACTAAACGGTTCGAAAATATAATTACCAATAAGGTCATTTCACGCCGCTCTAGGATTAATAATATAACTAATACCGTCAAAACTAGATGAAAAGTGAAGTGTCGTGCCATTTTATACCATGCCACCACTAATACCATACCACCAATTTTCAACTAATAATTTAAATATATGACAACATCATGGCTGTATTCGACTGAAGAACAGGAATTCACAATACAAATGTGCGAACTTAAAGTCACTTTTCGGTATTTTCATACAGTCCCATGTATTATATATACCACCAAAAAAAATGTAAGTACCAAATACCATGAATAGGACTTGTGTCCTATCCAAACTCCTGGCTGCTATACTAACATTTCCGGAACCCAGGCTACGTAGCCACGCCTACGACCAATAGACAAAACAAAATTTAGGAAAACAGAAGAAAAAAATACCCTGCTCCATGTCGCATCTAGCAAAACCAACATCCTAGTAAGTAAATTACTGCTTTTACCGCGACTATGACGGCGCGATGTTATGCGAGTTTCCACTTAGCGCTGGCAGATGTCGCTTACGCGCACGAATTTATGTCTACCCTCCACGCAACGGTAGATTAAAGGTTTTTAATATTCTACGCAGATAGGGGGTAGTTTACAGTTTAGTTACTGACTGACTGGGAAGTAGATGGGGAGGGTGGTTTTAGTTTTGAAGTGAGTTAGGTCTGTCTGAAAATCAGACAATACACAATTGCAGCACATTGCCCCAATGATTAGGTATGTTTATTAAATAATTTTATTATTCGTAGGTTAGAGGTATTTATCCATTTATTTCAGGCCTCAAGGCTCATAAAAACACATACAATGCAATATTAATATAACTTAAAAATACCTACTATAAATACATACAACATTATAATTACACTAAAAAAAACTAACACACACGAAGTGTCTGCGTCGTGTTTCGCTGACTGGTGTCATGTAGCCGGTCACGACACCGGCGGTACACAACACTCTTCGGCCAGAACTCTTCCTTGAGGAACTTCTCGAGATGATGTGTCGGAACACGCACCACAAACGACTTGAAGTTCGTGTTGTGACGTGACTCCAACTTCTCGACCCTCAAAGTCCAGTTGGTCTTCACACGAATGTACTCCACGATCTCCTCAACCTTCGTGGAGTGGTGCAGTCTGGACACGTACAGCTGCGTCGTGGGATTGCCGGACGCAGCAGCATCTTGGGTCCTGCCAGCGTGGTGCCGCACTGGTTCCGACAAGGAAGCTTCTTCTTCTTCTTCTCACCTTGATGAAAACATCCTTGTCACACGTGTCCTTCTCTGATATGCCTCTGGCTAACCCTTTATATATTATAGGCATCATGTTACGTTATGTCTCCTATAACAAAAAGGGAGCGAGCCTATTTTTAATCGACTTCAAAAAGGAGGAGGTTTCTTTCGACTTTATGTTGTTTTTGTTTTTTGTTTGGATGTTTGATACACGATATCTCCGACATAGTTTATTGATTTCAAAATTTATTTTTTTAATAGATAGGGTATGCCTCAGGGGTCGTCCCTTATAAATTTTAATAACTTTGATTGGGTAATTTTGAGTTAGCTTCAATAATACGTATTTTCGCACTTAGTTTTTATTGATGATGTTATGACTTCCTGTCACTGATATTTACATAGTAAGTAGTGTTATACGAATTTGTGTGGGGTAAGTACAAATTAAGTAAGTGAAAAATAAAAACATTTATTACAAAAAGAAACAACCGACTTCCAAAAAAGACACTACAAAGTGAAAAATAACTTTAATTTCGGAAGTCGGTGGCAAACAACGAAAATGCGAATCCAACGACACCGACTTCCGAAATAAAAAGTTGTTCACTTTGTAGTGTATTTTTTGGAAGTCAGTTGTTTTTTTTTAACAGCCAAGCCCGTTCCATCATCGGATAACAAGACTTAAGAACGTCGATGAACTACCGCTACATGGGATCCCATACGCACAAAAAGTTTTGGAAACACTTTCTTTGTCCATACAGCTAAGGAATGGAAATTCCTTGCCGTAGTCTGTGTATTCTGATTAGGGGTTCGTGGTTAAATGAAAACAACCGCACGGGTCGATCAAAGGTTAAGATAAGATTGCCGCGTCAATTCGTGAATGGGTGATCGTCCATTACATATCGAGACTTTTCCGTACCTCGGGAATCACGTTAAGACCTGACTGAAAAACTCTTTAACACTTTGCCCGACCTGAGAATCAAACCCAGGTCTACGTGCTCTGCATTATCGCTTGCAATCACTCGACCAACGAGGCAGCTGGCAAAATATATGGGGGTGTATTAATATCTACACTTCTGCCTAACCAGACAGGAGTTATATTATTTTTTTTTTACAAGATAAGAGAGGTTATAAGTAGGTTGAAGGAAACATAAATACACACATCAAAAGTGTCTAGGGATCAAGCATTTTTATGCGGATTTCTTGAGATTGAGATGTGGCTTTGTAATAAATTTATGATTTTATAAATTTATATGGATCCTTTTTGGTGCATTTCATAATTTGAATCTGGAACTGTGAATCAAATTCGAGTAAAAGATGAAAATCAGCTGTCAATATTTTCCCTATAAAAACATACAACGCATTGAAGACATTATTAGTGCTACTGTTTCCCTACTACTGATTAAAACCAACGTTATTATGGAGCGGCGACGTCATTTAAGCAGGGAAGAAATGCTCAGAGCCGTGGGAATGATAGAAGCTGGTTCCCGGCAACGTACTGTGGCTTTAGCTCTGAATACAAGTCAGAGTGTTATCAGTCGACTTTGGACACGTTACCGAAGCACTGGTACCGTGGCTGAGCGCCATGGAGGACGGTATCGCTGCACCACACGGAGACAAGACCGATACATTCAAATCTTAACTCGAAGAGCTCCAACAATAACCGCCATGATGTTAGCCGTGAGGCTTCATCACTCTTCAGGGAACTTAATTAGCGACCAAACAGTCAGAAACCGCTTGCATGAAGTGAACCTTCATTCCCGAAGACCGCTACGGGTACCACCTATAGCAATGCACAATCGTAGGATTCGATATCAATGGGCTCTTGAACACAGAAATTGGGCAGAAGAACAATGGCGTTTCGTGTGCTTTTCTGATGAGTCTCGTTTTGGTATGAGACCGGATACAAGACGTATACGACACTGGAGAACCCCTGGACGCCAACAGCGATTAAAATCCTGCCAGGAAGTCCATCCTTATAGTGGTGGAACCATCATGGTATGGGCGGGTATTTGGATCGGCGGAAGAACTGAGTTGATTTGGATCAGAGGCAACCTCAACGCTCAAATTTATGCTGAGACGATTGTATCAGACGTCATCGTTCCTCTACAAGAGCAAATCGGTCCCTTATTTCAGTTAATGCATGATAATGCACGACCGCACACCGCCAGAGTTGTAAGACAGACTCTCGCCGCAGCTAACATCAATGTCCTGCCCTGGCCTGCTCAGTCGCCAGACTTGAACCCGATTGAGCATGCATGGGATATGCAACAGAGAAGAGCTCTGCCGAATATGGAGGGTATCCAGTCGCAAGAAGACCTTTTTTTGTTGTTGCAACGAACATGGGCGGCCATTCCACAGCGTGATTTGGATGAACTCATTTTGAGTATGCCAAACCGATGTTCTTGTGTTGTTAGTGTTCGCGGTAGAAACACGGATTATTAATTGTTTAAGTTACCCAATAAAATTTTAGAGAAAACTGTTATTTCAGTCTTTTTTTCGAACTTTTGTGTTAGTGGTTCAAATGTCAAAAATCCCTTTATTAGGAAAATGGCAAATTTCTTTATTAATGCAAAGGTGACTTGGTTTATCGTTACTGTGACAAACGAAAACACTTTATTTGATGAATCCTTAAAGAAAATTTTAATTAATATCAATCAGGAGAAAAGTTATTGCAAAAATATATGTTGATCCCTAGACACTTTTGATGTGTGTATATAAATTAATGTTATAGATACTCAACTCTTCCATAGAAAGAAGCTTCTTCTTTATTTCTTTTCTTCTTTTAATCACAAAGACACAACAATTACAATTTACAAACTAACACTAAAATATAAATATCTATATAAATAAAACAAAGTCGGGTTAGTTACACAATTTATAACTCAAGAACGGCTGCACCGATTTTTATGATGCTTGATTAATTTGTTGGATTTGTCTCCGCCCCGAATAGCAGAATAACTATTAAAACATTGGAAAAATTCACGAAAAAAATAATTCTGAGGTGGTATGAAGTTCGCCGGGTCAGCTAGTACATTATATAATACAAGTATATAATAAAAAATTAAAGAAAAAGCCAGGAGCTCATTGGGCATCAAAAAATTTGTCCGCATCGCTGTTAATGGGATAAGTGATTTCGGCTAAAAATAGGCCAGCCCTCTGGTCGCGTGAAGAGTCAACCAACCGCTTGACGATGTCCCAAAATATTCGATGAGCACTCGAACCCTAGAGTTTTAACCCCAAACGGCTGAAATATATAGCTCTCGGTAAGATTAGTAAGGTTATATAATATACCTATTCTTACATTCTATTCAATTCCGAAATGTGAAATAATTGTAATTATTATTACTTAAACTAAACAATTGTAATATTAATGCTCAATCTTGACATGTTAATTTTTATTATTTTCCTCAAACTTATTCAATGTATTTTTTTTTCTCAATTTTAATTTTTTATTTTTATTCTGCCTACACCATTTGTAACAAAAAAAAATCTTGTTAATTTTATCTTGTTCCTTGTAATTTTTATAATTTGTATTCATCATTCATAATTTATTTTCTCTATTTTTATCGTGTCATCATCTGCCTAGTCTTGTCCCAACTATGTTGGGGTCAGCTTCCAGTCTAACCGGATACCGCTGAATACCAGTATTTTACATGGAGCGACTGCCTATCTGACCTCCACAACTCAGTTACTGGGTAATACAATATCCCTTGGTAAGACTGGTTGTCAGACCTTCGGGCTTCTGACTAGGTACCCGTAACGACTGTCAAAGAACCACGAATGACAGCCGGGACCAACAGCTTAAAGTACTTTCCGAGGCACGGAGGGGTCCTCGGTATGTAAAGATGGTCACCCGTCCACAGACCAACCGCGGCAAACGTAGCTTAACCTGATCGATCGACCTGTGCGGCTGTTAATTACCACGGCGGGCCACGGGCCCCTCATATTTTTATCATGTATTCCTACCTAGTTATATTTGCATGCCGTGGTTTCCTGCAATTGAAGGAGTACACGTAAAAGAACCTTTTTATAATTGTAAATCTATATGGTATGTGTGTATCCTTTGTTGGAGATCCTCAATAAATAAACAAATAAATAAAAAAAAAGTCAAAGACACAGAACCCTTCTTTCCCTTCAAATCGGTTAAACAACAACCCACATACTTAGGCCATACTTTCCAATCAATCTCCCTTGCCTTATCTATCTGAGCTGTACTTTATCGGCACCGCAAAGACTTATAGCCATCTCCTTATCAACATGCAGTGATAACGTTATCCTGCGTCTTCCTGTGTGCCTAGGTGACGTCATACGGATGATGGATGACGCAAATGCATGTTTGTTTTGAGCTTTTTTGGATGATAATTAGATGACTATGAGGGAAGGGTTGCTGGCTGAGGTAAAATTAAGTAGAAATAATTTTTGAAGTGATTATGGAGTAACGCCTATAATCGATGGGTTAGGCAGATATATACCTAAAAACAGTAGGTAGCCACATAATATATCTACAGTTCGCATATTTTGTTCAGGTCACATTTAATATTAATAATAATCTACATAAATAAAATATATTCGGGTTAGTTACACCATTTATAAATCAAAAACGGCTGAACCGATATTTTTTATGATATTAATTTTTTGGATTTGTCTCCGCCTTGAATAGCAGAATAACTATAAAAACAGAGGAAAAATTCACGAAATAAAATACTATGAAGATTATTCATTTTCTCATACATTCGTTCTTATTGATTCTGAGGCGGTACCTACGAAGTTTTCCGGGTCAGCTAGTTACCTAATTTCTATCAACTGGGCACAAATCCACACTGAGAAATTCTAAGTAGATGGAAAACCCAATAACACTTTGCCCGACCCGGGTATCGAACCGAGGACTAGATGCTTAACAGTAGCCCATTTTTGCATCTTCTCTTGTATAGGCACAAAGTTTATTAGAATAGCTCATACCGAAGAAGTCTAATTATAATGTCCCCACTCCTGGTACACAGTCCTCACCTCTGTGAGAGAATTGGGCCGTAATCCACCACGCGGGCCCAGTGTCGGTTGGTTGATAGATGTCACTTGTCTTCGAATATTTGGTTCTAGAACATGCCGGTTTCCTCACGATGTTTTCCTTCACCGTTTTGAGAACAGTGGTGATGAAATAATTTACAAAAAGTAAAACGCCTGTCTGGATTCGAACCTACGACCTACAACTCGTAAGTCGCGACGCGACCATTACGACTGAGCCATCACTGCTCATAGATATTTTATTGATAACTAGCTGACCCCGCAAACGTCGATTTGCAAAAAAAAAAAAATTGGGGTACGAAAAATAGATAGTAGCCGATTCTCAGACCTACCCGATATGCACAAAAAATTTCATACAAATCGGTCCAGCCGTTTCGGAGGAGTATGGTAACTAACACTGTGACACGAGAATTTTATATATTAGATCAATTTTATTTATTTGTACAGATTATTGAACTCAACCAAATCCAATAAACCTATTGGTCAAAATTAAATCAAAATGGCTCCTAACAAATAATTTTCCCATGTGCCTTCGAATGCTAATGTTCTAATATAATTATAATGCACAGTAACTGTATCACACGATAATGTATGATTGATAGCGGTAGGCGCGTGTGGGACGTTGTCTTTATTTTTTGGATGACGCCATGTACGGACGAGTGCAGAAGTGTTTTTAAAAATAACGTGTAGGACTCGACACGCTTTGATTAATATGTAGGTACGCACAGCTACACACCAAGCTATACATAACCAGTATAAGCTGACTTCTGATTGTACGAAAAACCTATACAATGCGACGTCAGCTAAAACTGGAAATGTTTTTATAGCTTGATATCTTGCCTTGTATACCAAAACAAACTTGTATGCATGCAACTTGTATGCCTTGTGTACAAAACTATGTTTTATGTTATTGGCATGCTATTTTATTATGGCGGAATGTGTCAACCATAATAAAATAAAAAAAATAAAAAAATATATAATATATCTGTAAAAATCGTGAAAAAATCATCATGATCGTGAAAACTTAGATGAAGTAAGCTTCAAGTGAGCTGTGATTCCACAGGGATTGACACTATCAATAATAGCTCACTTCAAACTCATTTCTTTCTTTTTTTTCTATAAAAGTCTCTCCGTGTAAAACTTATTTTTACAAAATAAGTCAGCTGTAATATCCTTTTTGTTAACCACATTTTATGCAAATAAAGATAATTATTTACATTTTTGCACGGCTGTTGCTAAGAAATATCAAGCTCCAGAAACACTGTCACGCCAGACGAGTGGATTAGACGACTTTCGTGCGATTAAGATTCACCAACCAACCTAACCACCAATTCAGAACCAAACCAACAAACCAACCAACCCAACCAATCAAGAACCCAACCAACCACCAATCCACCAACCAACTAATCCAAACCACCAATCCAACCAACCAAACTAATCAAGCCAAACCAATCCACCAACCACCCAACTAATCACCAACCAATCACCAACCAACCATTCCAATCCCAACCACCAACTAATCCAACCAATTTGTACGGTGAACCCGCACATTTCGTAACACTAACTAGGTTAAGCTACATCAGCGTTTGCATACGCGCGATCATTTAGTGAACTGGCTAAGTAAAATAAATCAGTGATTTTACCACACTCAACACGGGCGGTTTAGTTTTCATCCCCGGGTTTCCATCATCACAAGTGTAGACCAATCATCGTACGCTTGAACAAAGTGTATAGACTATCGTCGTACACAATCCAACCAACCAATCAATCCACCACCAACCATCCAATCTAAAAGCCAAAACTGTCATACAAGGTACGGATTTTGGTCGTATCTGCATGTAGAACTGACCATTTTTTGGGCAGCTTTCATACATCTTGATGTTTGAAGGTGATGGAATAACTAAATTCTAACTGCATACTGCATAGCGCACTTGTAAACACTGTCACTTTCATGTCAAATCATCAAATTACGTTTCTTCCTTTAAAGAAATGTACGAAATTGCAAGTTTTTGGATATACGGACGGGCAGCGGATTCTTAGAACTGTTCTGCAATACATCCGATCCGAAACCGAGAAATGTCGATCTGAAGTGACCGTAGTCCTATTTGTATGACGGTTTGCGCAGTAGATCCAAACTCTAAGGCCGCTGCCTGGAATTTTGCGGACAGCAGGGCGGCAGGGCGGCGGCGCGGGAGCGGCAGGATCTTATGCGTACATTTAAATGGACCGGTCCTCGAAAACAGCGGCGCGGGAGTGGGCAACGAGCGGTGTACGCAAGGCAATTGGCGACCGCCCGCGCCGCCGCCGCTTCCGCCCCGCTGCCAAATTCCAGGCACCGGCCTTAGGGACTAACCACACTTATTCAGCTCTGTTCAGCTTTTGTCCATAGAAAATAACGATTTTGTATGAGATGCGTACGCATACGTTCAGCCGCGGAAAGCTGAACGGACTTCATACAAAATCGTTGTTTTCTATGTATAAAAGCTGAACAGAGTTGAATAAATGTGCTTAGTCCCTAACCGTCCGAATTTAGAACATTCCCAATTCGGATTGAAGTCGGATCTTTAATTCGGATTAGAATCGAATGTAGTGCAGAACCGCTCTTAGTAATAACCTCCGGTGTCCTTTACGACCAGCAGACTGTGTCCTGTGTGTGTGTGACTGTGTGTGTCTGTCAGCAGACTGTATATCAACAGTAATAGGAAGACAGTTGAAATATTCACAGAGGGTGTTTTTCTCTTGCTGTTAAAGCATCAAATTATAAATATAAAATAAAATTAATTAATACAAATTAAACGGGGTCTCCATATCAAGAAACGTATTTTTTCTTTCCTTCGTCTTCGTTTGACTCGCACTTGGCCGGCTTTTTTTACACAATAATTAGAATGCAGAACATTCTGATCATTTACCGTCTTATTACAAAACAACTTCTAACTTTAGACCTAGCCTAAACCTTCGAGCCAGTTAGGTACTGTATTTTGAACTTTATTCCTACATATGTAAAGTTCTTAATGCAAAATTGACAACTTAGACTCGGGTTTAACGTCAGTTTTTGAAATAGGAACTTTAATTTTGTCGGATTACAGTTCGAAGTTTAAAAATGGCTCGATGGTTTAAACCTGGGTCTAAAGTTAAACCTTGTTTTGTAATAAGTAAGTTATAGTTTGTAACAAGACATTATACCTACTTTTTTTTTAAAGGATCTCTTCTATGAATGTTTTTAAATCTACTAACTTACTTAACACTTTAGTCTTGAACTGTACATGCAAATCAGTGCTTATCCCAACCGTGGTCCGTTCGTTCTCGAATACTTATTGTTTAACAATACATACATACATTATAAATTTTATGTTATCTGTCTATTGTGGAGTTGTTAATTAGGGAGTTAAAAGTAGTAGCTTGTATTTTTTATGGTAAGTTTCTTTCTTATAATATTCATGTAATGTTTTGAGACAGTTTTTTTAAGATACAGAATTATTTAATCTAAAAACTTTTTACATAAAAAACAACCGACTTCCAAAAAAACACAACAGCGAAAAATAACTTTAAATTCGGAAGTGCCGTATTTGGTTCCGTATTTTCATTTTTGACACCGACTTCCGAAATGAAAAATATTTTTCGCTTTGTTTTGTTTTTTTGGAAGTAAGTTAAAAATGTTTTTATTTTTCACTTTTTAGTTGTATATACCTACCCCATACAAATCAATTAACACTAGTGCATTGAAAAGTTGAAGACACCGAATAGAAGAATCATCAAAATTCGCATAGAAATTCCGGAGATGCAGTACATCACAATTATAACTTCGTACATAAGAAGAATTACCTTCCAAAACCTTCAAAACCTTCTTGAAAGTGTGTAAATCACGTTAGTGAAAGAATCATCAAAATTAGTTTATCAATTTTTGAGAAAATCGCGGACATAAAAACATACATAAGTACATACGGGTCGAATACAGAACCTTCTTTTTTGAAGTCGGTTAATATTGGAAAATATTGACGATTTCCATCAGAATTTCTTCAGTAGCAGCCCGGAGTCTGCTACGCTCATTAATTTGTTCAGATTGATAATTATTCACTCGTATAAAATATTTGCTTGTAATAACAGCCGCACGGGTCGATCGATCAGGTTAAGCTACGCTTGCCGCGGTTGGTCCGTGGATGGATGACCATCTTCACATACCAAGACCCCACCATGCCTCGGAAAGCACGTTAAACCGTTGGTCCCGGCTGTTATTCGATCTGTGACAGTCGTTACGGGTCGCCAGAAGCCCGAAAGTCAGACAACCAGTCATACCAAGGTGTATCGTATTACTCAGTAACTGGGTTTTGGAGGTCAGATAGGCAGTCGCTCCATGTAAAATACTGGTACTTATTCAGCTGCATCCGGTTAGACTGGAAGCCGACCCCAACATAGTTGGGAAAAGGCTAGGCAGGTGATGATCTATTCTTTAAGTAATATTTTATTTTTTTATCTGCATATATTTTCCCTCTGTAGGACTCACCTACCCACTCGCTATAAGGCTTCTTAGCTCAGGTCTTCATCTAAGGAGTCCAGATCATCCCGCCTTCCCCCCAAACGACAATATTACCCTACTCTATACCGGAAACTGAAAAGTTCACTAAGTCTCGAAAAGCATCGATATTGGCGCCAAAACCCCACATTTTTTCACTTTAAACCAATTGCAACAAATTCCAAATTCGAAACAGTTAACCTATATTTAAAACCGCCATTTTTATTCGATACATGCATTGTGGATCGGTGTATAACAGCGGAGGGGGTGGGGAGGAGGAAGTGACGTCATATATAGAGGAAACTATAAAGCATTAACATCGGGTCGGCCGAATTTTGGACCTGCTCTTCTGTGCATACTTAATGCTGTAGTGCGGTTCGTTTAGAGTGGCCTTCGTAAATAAGATTAGATAAAATTAATAGCTAAATTATGGCATCCATTGTGTTTGATGGTAAATAAACTGTATTTTTTTTTACACTGATTTTAAAACAAGTGCTGTCAAATCAGGTCCATAAGACCTTTCTTTAATATACAGAAGTCTAATTACATAACACACTATCAATCATAATCGAATAATTTTGAAGGATATTGTTAATCCATTGCTTTATATGTTCGAAAAATTTGTCTGCCCAACAACGTAGACAACGCAATAAATGTTGTTGAACTGTCAAAATGAAAGCGATTGCTACTGTTAGTGTAGGTATTACGCAATTACTCCGCTGTTTGTTGCCGATACTTGGCGTCTTCACAATAAATGCTTGAATGGGTGGACTGAGTTTTCTATCGTAATCAATCAATCTCTCTTTCTACTTGATGTCTGGCTAGTATTTTACTACAAAGCGAGCTATACAGCTGTTATTTAGAAAAAATAAGAAGGAAAAAAAAGTTAATTTGCGGTAAATATGACGCAGAAAAAGAAAACAAACAAAAAAAATTACACTACCTCAACATAATTTAGCCTAGGTTCGCTCGGGCGCGCTTTTTCCGTGGAGAATTTTTTTCTCGCACTTTTATAGTCAACGCACTTTTCAGCGCCGAGAGTAGAAAATCCAACAATGTGTTTCTTTGACGTGCTGGGATGCGCTATGTTGGATTCTCAATGCTCGGCTCAACACTGACAGTTGAAAATCCAGTGCGCGATAAAATCCCGCCCCGATGTTTTTACGTCCGTGAGGACGTGGTCTAATGACACACTAAGCGACGAACTTAAAGAACGAGTACGTAAACAATCTTAACTGCCCTCTAATAAGGCATCGTATGCCTTAAAGAAAACGTTTTTTTTTTTCTTAAAAAAATAACTCGTATAAAACATCTGCCTAGCCCAACTAAGTTAGGGTCAGCTTCCAGTCTAACCGGATGCAGCTGAATCACACTATTTTACACGGAGCGACATGTGGCGGTCAGACATGCATATGACCTCCACAACCCAGTTACTGAGTACGGTAATACGATACCCCTTGGTAAGATTGTTAAATCGCCACAAATCGTATTAAACAAATTCTAAATATTATCAGAGGCATCTTCCCTCCAAGATTAACATAACGCGCACATTAAGGGGCCGTCTCCACGAGCGTGAGAATCGCGGCGATATTATCGTCGTGCCCTCAACTTATCGTCGCGATGACATCGCCGTGTGGAGATTGACTCATAGAGTTGCTATTGACTTTGATGGCAACGACGATAATATCGCCAGGATTCTCTCGCTCGGGGAGACGGTCCCTAAGAAATTGTACTTACAATGGCCAATACAAACCATCCTCACTATACAACTAAAACCGGCAATACACTTAGCATATTAACTGCGCGGCTGCGACTTCTACTAGCTACTGCGCCTGCGACTGCCTCCATGCCGCCGCTAACCACTAAGTTACGCGCCTACGTGGTGGGCACATCACTAGATGTTATCGAAATAACTATTTGTATGATTTTGGAAATAAGTAGTTAATTTTTAATTAATTTAATGATTTTATTTAATAATTATCTTTAATAATGTAACCACTATTCACTTAGCTATTTTAATTATTATGTTTGCTTGTCGTAAATTATACAAACGATGTAGGTATATTGCATAAAATTCCAGAACCCACTGATTGGGAGAAGACACTGGCTCCTGTAAACACAGGTGTTGTTACCTATAGTCTGATTTTTAATTCGAAGGAATTCTGACATTTCCGAAGTGTTGCCAATAATAAAGCGGTCCTACTAAAAATGGAACGCATTTAAGCGAAATAAAAAAAAACCTTTTTTGTATTTAAGGTTCAATTAGAAAAACTAAAACTTAAAAATTTACTTATAGTTTTAAAATGGTAATCAAATTTTTGATTATCAAATTATTGAAGATACAATAATTAGTAAGGTTATTATTTTACTTTCACTGGAATGCCTGACCACTAATCCATGGGTTACAAACCTTTTTTAGGAAAATCTTTTTGATTGTAAAATCTTCGCTTCTTGTAACTACAGATTTGGCGGTATGGGCATGGATTCCTTAGCCTGTTCTTCGGGACTATTAATAATTATAATCATTATAATGTGTCATTATCATGCATGTTATTCGGCTTCTAATGTGCTCACGGTGTTTGTTGCGATTTATTGTTGAGTTTCGATTTGCTGTTATGTTTTGTTTGTTGTTTACATTGTCATTAGTTTACTTGATTCTCTTTCATATTTTATGTTACTTTATCCGAAAAATTCTAGTCATTTAAATAACTTAGAAAAAGGACAAGACAGAAAAGGTTTATGATATCTGAAGTGTCAAAAAATGACCGCTGTCAGAATTCCTTGGAATTAAAAATCAGACTATACCGCAGGAGTCAAGGCTTCACTTTGTTTGTACAGTTTTTTATGCCAATAAATTGTTATTATTATTATTATTATTATTTGTATGATTTTGGAAATAAGTAGTTAGATTTATTTTGGTTTGTTTTGTTTAATAAATAATAATAATATTAAATATTTTTTTCGGCTGTCGTTCCAATTTTTATTTTATTCAAGTCTTACCTACAACTACCATTACAGATCAGTGATCCAATGCGATAGAGAGGCCATGCATGCTAAATCCTTAATCTACATCCTATAAAATTACATACAATATCCTAAATCTTAACCTACATCTAAATAACATATTACATATAGCGTAACTTTTGTGAATTCACTCAAGTTGCACCACAATACATCAACCCTCTCGTGTACCTCGTTCACCACACGCATGGTTCTAGTGAGAGGAGTTTTTTTTGAAGTGAAACTTCTTTACGCACGCTTGACTTGGGGAGTAAGCTGGCGAACGCGTGACGTAAGCGTTACGAAAAGTGTGATCGGGCAAGGCGAACGGAAGTTAAGTGGGGGATTGCGCGCGCACATTTTCTTTCTCTCTTCCTCTCATAGCCAAATACGTTCCGTATATCTAAGCAATAGAAGATCTATGCAAAAATATTAATTTACCAATGAAACCATGAAATAAATTTAAATATTTGTAGAAAATTAATATATGTATATGTGTATACATGTATATATTGTACACACATATATATATATATACATACAGATGGAGCGAAAGAAGTTTCACTTCAGTCGTGTGGTCATAAGCACACTCGTTTTTTTTCCTCTTCTGTGTTTTATGACTATTTTCTTCTTCTAATGCAATAGCCAACAATACTACGTCAATTTCAACCATTTTCAAAATTTATAACACGTCAACATGGTAGGAATGAAACGGTATTTGACTAGGCGCAGAAACTGATACGTTTGCAAGCGACAAACTGCCGAACGCGATCGACTGTCGCCGCATCCGTTCGTAGCGTTTCCGATTCGATGCGATGCGAGCTGTTTGGTGGAAATCATCCTTAACTCAACTCAACTTAACTCTGTTAACTTTATTATGATTTTTATTATTTGTTGTTATAGCAGCCATGATCGGACGCACTCTGAAAATTTCAAGTGTCTACCTATTCTACGGTTTAAAGTATACAGAGCCCTGTGACTAGTGTTGCCCAAATTCAGTCTTGGTGTTGCAGTCTTGGTCTTGTTCTTGCGTTTTTGCAAGACCAAGACCAAGAACAAGACCGCGTATTTTTAGCAAGACTTGAGCAAGAACAAGACTAAGCCTGCAAGACTCTTGCGTCTTGCAGCTAGGACTTAGCGCTATTTCACGGAGTAGTTAGGTGTAACAGTTCGGTGTATAGGTACGCTTAGGAATTCTATGAGACGCAAAAAACTGTATCAAAGAATATGAAAAACTGGACCTATGCGCATTACGACTAATACCATAAACATAACTACATAGCGAATAAAAAAATATCCATTAAAATCAAACTGAGTGCATGCATAGTTATGTTTTAACCATCGGCACTTTGATAATGCGGCATCAAAGGTTTTGTACTTACTTCTCAAAGAAATTTGCCGCTTTTCGGAAGTACATGGTTATGATACACGCACCGGCGGCTTCTTTTGAAATCATATACAACAATCGTTGCCGCCGCGCCGAAATCACAACATTTGACACTATTTGATTGCCGCCACAGGGCGTAGGTATACTCATGCAAAATAATTTCGAATTTTAAGAGTACCTACAGGTGTTCCAAAGAATAAATAAGTTTCAGAGTGCTTAGAATGAAAATGAATACATTATACTGATCACGCAAGTAGTATTATGATTAGGATAAAATGGTAAGGATAGGTAGTAGATGTCATAATAATTTATTCTAGTAAGTATGTATTATAATATTGATTATATGGTTTTAAACTAATTACTTAGGTACTATTATTGTACATTTAGTCATTATATTTCTTAAGTTTTTACAAGAAAAAATAGCAAAAAAGTGTTCAAATATCACCCGTTTGATAAATATTGTAGCCACTTTTAAATATACTTGAAACGTGTAAAAAAAATCTACAAAACTAATAAATTAATATAACAAATGTCAATTTAACGATTTTCTCGATTTAACAACAACAAACCTCCTCCTCCTAAACGCTCAAACCTAGTATGTTTTAAATAATAACAGAAGATTTATTGTTTTATTTCAGTCGGAAAACAGCAGTGACAACATCACGACAGCTACAGTTGATTGGGTGGTGAAAAAATATCTTCCCTTCTCATTTTTCGATGACGAAGCTACACAAGTATATTTTCGACGTATATGCCCTAATATGGTGTTTCCTAAAAGGTCTACACTTAGAAGGAAAGTCAAAGAGCGATTTGAAGAGCTCCAATTGAATCTCAAGGAACGACTTCAACAATTATCATCTAAAATGTCGTTTACCATTGATGGGTGGACGTCAATTGCTGGTAGGAGTTACTACGGGGTTACTATGCATTATATAGACAACGAATGGAAGTATCGATCTGTAGTTCTTGATTTTATACCATCACGCGGTCGACATACTGGGGAAGATATTGCAACGATTTTCCATGAATGTTTATTGGAATATGACATAATTGATAAAATACAAGGTATCACGGTCGACAACGCAACTGCAAATACCAAATTTATGTATGAACTGGGCAAACAGCTGCCGCCACACTTTGATTCAGACAATCAACATTTCCGGTGCTTTGCTCACATTTTAAACCTTGGTGTACAAGATTTATTATAGACCTTAGCATTACACTGTGAGTCTGACACTAACGCGCAAGATCAGCAGTATGAAGACTATGCAGACGAAACTGAGGATGAGGAAGATGAAGAATATGCACCAAATATTGCTGACTCGCGTACGACTGTAACAAAGTTACGCAGTATTTCCAGTAAAATAAAAAGAAGTGAGATAGTGAAGAAGAAGTTTCAGTCTGCTTGTCGTGCCATCAAATCTAAATGCCATTCTTGACTGTCCAACGAGATGGAATTCCACACATGATATGATTGGATTTGGTTTAAAAGTGAGAGCGGGCATTAACATATTGTGCAGTTCTGTCACCGAATTGAATGATTTTCAAATCACAGCTAGTGAATGGCAGGTACTCGAAAAATTACATAAATTTCTAATAAACTTTAAACTTTTAAGTACAAAACTTGGTGGAGACAAATATGTTACATTACCGCTAGTCATTGTATCATTCAATCTCTTGCTAGATAAAATTGAATTCATGGTAAAACAGTTAGATGAGAAACCTAATTGATCTGAAGTGGATGAAAGGCTCATTCTAGCTTTCCAAGCAGCTCGAGACAAAATGCTTAAACATTATAAGAAGAGCAACTGGATTTATTGTACTTCTTTAATTTTAGACCCAAGGCATAAGGCTCAGACTTTTGACCTGACAATGTGGGGGAAGCAACTTAAAACAGAAAGTCTGCGCAAGTTCAATGAACTTTATGAAGAATATAAAAGTCTACACTCACTGAACAAATCTCTGGAATTACCAAAAAAAGAAAATAAAGTATGTGATGAAGATGAAGACGTAATAGACTTTGATAAACTCTATGAATGTCCCTGGACGTCATCTGGATCTTGTCTTCAAGGCTTAGTGATAGACGAGTTGGAGGAGTACCTGAGAAAACCAAGAACTGCCAGCTCGGAAGACATTTTAGATTGGTGGAGGACGCATGAGACAGAGTATCCGACTTTATCGAAGATGGCCCGTGATTTTCTCTCAATACCTGCAACTTCAGTACCTGCTGAGAGATTATTTTCTAAAGCATCATTAGTAATTAGAAAACATAGAAATAGGTTAAGTGATGAGTCAGCCAGATGGTTACTTTGTATTAATTCTTGGTCAAAAGAATTGATATAAAGTAACATAACCTAATGATAAAGCTGTTGTGTACTGTTATGTTTGATTTGTGTTGTATTTTATTTTTTATTGAAATAAATGATAAATCGTAAAACTCTTTTATTAAATTTCATAAAAGTTGAGGGCTCAATCTCTTTCTAGACAGATATTGTTCTTTAAAATACAGTCAAGTTATTGTAATTAATTTGTTTTTTTACATGTTTTAGCAAATGTAAGCTTATAAATCATAAATGTTTATTAAGAAACAGTTACTTCCATGGAAAACGACATATAGGTCAGTTGATTTTTCTGCTTGATCTTTACTATGGCTATGTTAATTCAAGCTCACAATGTTCCAATTCTAATACGTTTTTCTAAGATTTAAAAACTTTAATAAATAGTAATAGACTGATAGGTAATTGCAAGACTTGCAAGACTCTTGCTGCAAGACCAAGACCAAGACCAAGACTGGGAGCGCAAGACCAAGACCAAGACCAAGACCAGGTGTATTGGCGCAAGACCAAGACCAAGACTGGCTAAGTCTCGTCTTGTTCTTGCATTTGGGCAACACTACCTGTGACAGACGGACGAACGGACAGCGGAATCTTAGTAATAGGGTCCCATTGACCTTTGGGTACGGAAGCTTAAAAATACTACTGATTTATCAGTATATAACACCAAATAAGCAGATATAGGTAGGTACCTATCCACAATCAGAAATTTAAACCATTCGACATTTCAAACATGGGATGGAACGCAGGGCTGTAAAATAGAGTGGAAGCATAAAAACCGACAATGAATTTTACCGATTGCCGCGTCAGTGTACGGTTTTACGGTTTTTGAAGGTTCCACACAGTGAATGACGTAGTTATTGTCCAATGAAATTGCTTTTTTGATGTCCAATATGGTTGACGTTCGATTTTCGAAATTATACGTTAAATGTTTATATGCGGTTCTTTGCTTCTCGAAATTATTTATTTCGTTTTTGATTGGACGCGGACAAAGGAAAGAAAGATTGTAAGTTTGTTTGGCGTTCTGTATTTTCTGCCTACACTCATAGAAGAAGAAACTGAAGCCTGGAAACTTATTTTGATAGCATTCTGATAGTAACATAAGCTTGGGTGAGTTTCATTTCAATATTATGTGCATTTTTAACCGACTTTTTTTTCCGAATTCCGTTGATTTTTTAAAAATGTATTTTAACCTCAGTATCTACTCCGTTATTTAAAGCTAATTTGCAAAATTGTTTTTATTTGAAAGGGTATATTTTCAGATTGGTCCCATAGAAATTTTATCAAAATCGGTTCAGTAGTTTGGTTTTTAAAGCAATGGTAAAAATTCAAGTATTGTTTATTTTTTTTATTTTATTCAAACGAAATTCTTTTTGTAAGTATGTTACGTGATATCTCCGGCAATTGTAAATCGATTTCAAAAATTCTTTTTTTAATGGATAGGCTATGCCTCAGGGGTGGTCCCGTATAAATGTTATTAACTTTGCTTGGGTAGTTTTTGAGCTTCAATAATGCGTATTTTTGCCATTAAGTTTATTTATTTATTTATTTAATACTTCAAGCACATAAATGTACAGAGGCGGACTTAATGCCACAGGCATTTTCTACCAGTCAACCTTTGGGTGATGCAGAGACAAACAGTGGTAGGTGCAATCATGAAAATTGAGGAATAAATATTTTAAATATAAAGATACGCATAAACCTATTAAAACTATGAATATAATTATACCTAATTACATATATATATAATATATATAAGCACAAATTAATATTCATAAATACATGAATATACTTACCTACTAGAAATAAATAAGACAAACAATGAGAAAATATTACCGTTGTGATGATACTGCCAGCTTCTTGCGAATGTGCTCACGAACCTTAACTTTGAAGGATAATCGGTTAGTTGCCGTCCTGATTTCCTGGGGGAGCGCATTCCACAGAGAGATAGACTGAACGAAAAAGGAAAAGTGAATGAAGAATGAGAGTGAGTGAATGATGATGTTTATATTGATGATGTTATAATAACTTCCTGTCACTGAAAGTTACATAGCAAGTAGTATTTATACTAATCTGTGTGGGGTAACTACAACTTAAAAGTGAAATTAAAAACATTTTTACAAAATAATCGACCTCCGAAAAAGACACTGCAAAGTGAAAAATAACTATAATTTCGGAAGTCGGTGGCAAACAACGAAAATGCGAACCCAAAGACACCGACTTCCCAAATTAAAGTTATTTTTTTTTATTTGTATTAGGTATAATATGTTGAATAACTGCCGACCACGGGGTTCCCAGATCCAATTCCCAGATCAGGCGAAGGTGTTATTTTGTTTCTTGCCCGTTCTTCTCCATAGGTACCTACCACGCTTTGGAAGGGGCAACTAGCTTATCTAATTCTGATTGACCAACTCCTTGATAATTCAAAAGTGTCTGTAATTGGTTGCATGATATTGAAATCTTTTGATTTTGAGTGTGTCCATTGGGAATTTCTCAGTATCAGATTATCAGCCCGGAGTTGGTGAGTTGTTTGATACCGCCGTTCCGTTGGTCCTGCGCCTGATCCTCTCTGGTCGTGTCATTGGACTATAAGAGTGAGGGAAGAGAGAGTGCACCTGTGGCTGCGCATACAATTGTGTACTATAATATCTCTCGTGCTGATGGCTAGTCTTCGCTGAGGTTATCTGCATAAAGCATGATCTTCCTATACTGTTCCCACTGCTGGCATACAGGCCTCCTCACTGTGAGAGGAAGTGGACCGTAATCCACGACGCGGGCCAAGTACGGGTTGGTAGATGTCTCATGTCTTCGAATTTTTGGCTCTAAGACATGCCTGTTTCCTCACGATGTTTTCCTTCATCGTTTTGAGAGCAGTGGTGATGAAATAGATTTGAATTAGTTTAGTCCTGTTAAATTAGATAATCCATAGATAAGTTTAGACGAGATTAAAAAACTGGCTACTAAAAATACGTCAGACGCTGACTAATTTGACAGGACTAAACTAATATTTATCTTCTGTCCTTTTTATAATGTAATAGAAAGAAAAAGATGCAATGAACTTAAATTTAGTTTAGTTTGTGAACAACAGAATCGGGGCCATTATCAATATCTGTAAGTAGGCAGCGTGGCCGAGTGGTCTAAGGCGCTGGTTTTAGGCAACAGTCCGAAAGGGCGTGGGTTCGAATCCCACCGCTGTCACAGAGCTTTGTACATCTTGATTTATTTGAATGTAAGTTTGAATTTCTATAGTAGAAGCTTCATCAAATCTATGGCCAAGGGCCTTGAGAGAGATAAGCTATCAACTTAAAACTATACTTACTTAAAGAAAATATCAAGTAAGGGCGGGACGTGGTGACCGAGTGGTGAAAGCCCCGACTTACTAGTTGTAGGTCACGGGTTCCAACCCAGTCAAGCGCTTTACTTTGTGTAAAATAATCTCATCGCCACTGCTCTCAAAATGGTGAAGGAAAACATCGTGAGGATACCGGCATGTCCTAGAACCAAAAAAAAGATAAGCAAAGAAGCCATCAATTGCGCAAAATAATCAAAATTCCATACATTTCATCAATCAATCAATCAACTCAGCCTATCGTAGTCCACTGCTGGACATAGGCCTCTCCCAGGCTGCGCCACAACACCCTGTCCTTCGCCTTCCGCATCCAGTCTACCCCAGCCACTTACTTTGGGTTCTCCGTACATCTAGCTGGGGGACGTCCCACACTACGCTTGCCGATACGCAGTCTCCACTCCAGGACTCGTCTGCTCCACCGGCCATCAGTCCTTCGGCAAACATGGCCAGCCCACTGCCTCTATACATATCTTACAAAAGTTTAATAAAAAAATAATCTTAATATACTCAAGAAAAGACTTTAAAAGTCGGTATTAATCCACATTTTGTTCTAATAATTGCTACATAAAGTTTTTACTTCCATTTTTATAGTTAAACAAATTTCATTACTAGCGTTATGGGAATAGGGTCTCCACTTAAAAAAAGTTGATAAAAAATAAATTCTCTCTTAGACTTTGACGGTGTTTTTATTGCATAATTTTTTTTAACACTTAAAAGTTACGCCAAGTTACGGGTGATAAGATTTTTGGGGTCCCGTGGGTCAGTGATAGAACCATTTCAGGTCCCATGTAAGACGTTTCTAAAGCTCACTGTCTTCAATATAAAAAACAAATAATAATCATCAGCTTTCTGCCCTTTCTTTTATTTATTTAGTTTCAGCTCAGCATATTGTATTCTTCTTCAGCTCAAAATTAAAAGTATTTATTTAAATTAAACCATATTATACTGCCACTTTCTAAATGTCAAGGAGTTGGTCGATCAGAAATATGAAGTTAGTTACGTAATCTAAAGCGTACTAGGTACTTACCTATGGAGAAGAATTGCGAGCAAGAAACTCCACGGACATTATTAAATTATACTGATACAAAGATATTAGTTACATCATCAATGTTGAGTTTATAATTACTTACATGTGAGAACGATGTAAAAAAGACGTACACGTTAAAAGCGTCCAAAGTGCAAATATAAACAAAAAAAATTATCCATGCATAAAATTATCCCTTAAAAAAACAACGAATACTTACCTAATTCATTAATAAAAATAATAAAATTAAATCATAACTTAACCAAAACTATACACAAACTAAAATATTACGTCGAAAAATTCATCCGCATCGCTGTCGACTGGTAATGTATTATGAGACTGGCGGCATTATCACGTTGTATGGCAATGCTTATAGCCTTTGACCAAGGTTAAAGCCAGCCCTTTGGTCACGGGAAGTGTCAACCAGCCGTTTCGAAATTTCCTTAAAAAGACCATGAGCACAAAAAATTTAAAATAAAATAATTCAAATACGAGAAGAGAGACTTCCACATCCTTAAATCATTTTATTAGACCCACATTCATACTCAAAATTTGCTTGCACGACTTGTTTCATTATTCCTCAAAAGTCAGCCCAGTAAAATGTTTTTCTCGTGAATTTATTTCTAAAACCACTAGGGCTATACAAATTCTAACATTGGACACGTTTACACGAGATCAAAGGGGCAACTCTCGTAATTTTATGAACATTCACAATCAGCTGATCTCAATCTGTCAAAAATGCCTATAATTAAAGTTTTTGACATTTGTTTGTAGCTGAGAGGAGATTGCGACTAGATTTTGAACATTTTAAAAGTACGAGAATTGGCCTTCTGGTGCTAATTACGTGTCAAAAAAAAATCTCGATAGGAGACAATCACCTCCACATAACATGCTCATACCATGACAACCGATTTCCTAGTGTATTCTCACCATATGCATAATAATAGTCATCAGCCATGGCGACCAATCTCCGCGGAGACTAGATTTCGGCGCGTGAGATATTATAGTGCACAATTTAGGTGTGTGCGCAGACACAAGTGCACTCTCCCTTCCCTCACTCTCATAGTCCAATGGGACGGCAATCCGACACATCCGGAGAGAGATCAGGCGCAGGACCAATGACTTAACGTGCTTCCGAAGCACGGGGATATCACACCTACTATCAAACTAAGAAATTCCTAATGGAAAAACCAAATAAAACGCTTTTTTTTTTGAGGATGGGAAATCATCAAATGACCCCTCCCGCTCTGGGTGCAGCAGATGTGAGTGTCAGACTCTTACTGACTAAAACCCACCCGTGTTCCTTCCTTAGCCCTTTGTGTTCCGGGGTAGCGGTAACCCTTTCGGACAATCCCGCTGCCCCGGCAGGCTTCGGCCCTTACTGGCCCCTTCCTTAATGCTGACATCTCTTTGAGGCGCGCGTGGAACACGTACGCGCCGTCCGGCACGGGCCTGGTGCTGATCGGACGGAGAGTTACCCATTTCTCTCCGCCCGCAGGCCCGCGCCTACGGTGGCCGGGAGTCGTCACGCGGCTCCCGACGCCCGCAGCGTCTCCCGCGGCAGCTGGAACGTGAGGCTCTCTCCATTAGCCGTCCCGCCACCTTCTTCGCTAGCATGACTGCTTCGCAGAAAGGGGTGACTGCCTCCCACTCCCAAATAACACGCTTGACCCCCGAATCGAACCCAGGACCCCCACGTTCAGCAGTCACATGCATACCATGACCACCGCTTTCCTAGTATAGGTCTGTATAGGTACGGAACCTCAAAATCAAATAAACCAAACCCACACTTGCCACACATACTTTAAAAACACGTTTTATGAACAATAAATTGTTGTAAGTGCGAGTTCATTCACAGGTTAGACAGATCATTGTGCGGTCGTAAATAACGCTATGCGGCTGCAGTACCCAAGTGAGGCTTGGAATCTGATGGGTGAGCTTTTACGTTTATTAGTTTACGAATTACGAGTGCGTTTTATCACCAATCTTTTTGGAACGACAAAGGTTTCATAGGTGTATCGAACTGAATGACCAAAAATAGAAGTAGGTAGCAATGGTTTTTAGTTTTGCACCATCTAAGAGTTCAAGACTCTGTCAATCATCTTTAGCCTTTTCCCAACTATGTTGGGGTTGGCTTCCAGTCTCACCGAATGCAGCCAAATATCAATACTTCACATGAAGTGACTACCTATCTGACCTCCACAACCCAGTTACAGGATAATACTATACCCCATATTGGTAAGACTGATTGTCAGACTTTCGGGCTTCTGACGACCCGTAACGACTGTCAAAGATCCACGAATGACAGCTGGGACCAACAGCCTTAACGTGCTTTCTGAGGCACGACGGGGTCTTGGATGGATAGTCACCACAGACCAACCGTGGAAAGCGTAGCTTAACCTAATCTATCGATCCGTGTGGCTTCATTACTTAGCCTTAAGCCCCTCTAAAACTCCTTTCTTCAAGACTGTCAATGTCGGCCTGAATTCTCAAAAATATATTTTTTTTTAGGTATACAGAAAACACTTGATAGAGAAAATCATCATCATCATCAGCCGGAAGACGTCCACTGCTGAACAAAGGCCTCACCCTTAGACCACCACACCGAACGACAATCCCCCATTTGCATCCATCGCTTGCCCGCGACTCAAACTCAAACTCAAAGCATTTATTTCAAATAAACCAATTATACCTAGGCACTTTTGAATTGTCAAGGGTCGGTCAGTCAGAAAGATGAAGCTAATTGCCCATTCCAAAGCGTAGGTACCTGTGGAGAAGAACGGGCAAGAAACTCCACGGACACTCTTTTAAATCATAAATTTGTTACAAAAATCTTGGTTACATCATTCATGTTGAAATTATACATGTGAGAACGATGCAGAAAGACGTGCACGTTAAAGGCGTCCGTACTAAAAAGAACAATTCATAAATTAAAATAACCCGTGGCGACTAAGAGATGACCAGTCCCTACTGACGGCCTACTGACTCTCACGATGTCGTCGGTCCACCTAGCGGGAGGCCTGCCTACGCTGCGTCTTCCAGTTCGTGGTCGCCACTCGAGAACTTTTCTTCCCCATCGGGTATCAGTTCTACGAGCGATGTGCCCTATCGGGCTATCAAATGCAAAAATCATTTTTAAAATCCGACCGAAACAAAGTTTTTAGCTTTATTATTAGTATATATGTTACGGCTAAAGGTGGGTGTAAACATAAACTTAAGATTAGCCGGCTAATGAGCACATTAACCGAAACGAAACGGCTAAAAATGTATTCGATGGACGCGCCGGGCCGGCGGAGGGCTTGAGAGGGCAAGAGCGAGAGAAGGGCACCCCGAGGTTAGGTTTGGTTAGGTTACTTTAAACCCTTTAAAGTAACCTAGAATACATTTTTAGCCGTTTCGTTTCGTTAGACCTAAGTTTAGCCGGCTAATCTTAAGTTTATGTTCACACCCACCTTTAGCCGTAACATATAGATTATATTATTATTATAGATAACATAACATCACGCCTGTGCTTCGAAATGATAGGTAGAGATCCAAAAGTATCTACACCCACATTTTCACAGTTACATTAAAGTTTCGTGCTAAAGGAGCCGAGGTTATTACCATCAACCAAGCACAAATCGCGACGAAATTCCTGACGGATAAACGAAATGACAGTTCAACCAACTTAGGAATCGAACTGCGGACCCCACAGCCATACCCTCTCTTGCAACCATTGGACAGCCACGCTCAACACACGCCTCTGCGAATTTATTTGCAGTAATAATGGCGCAAAGAAAGAATACAAACACAAAAAAGAAAAGTTGGGGAAACATATGCGTCACATCCTTACAAAACAGACGTCGCTTAGCATAATGTTATAACCCCGTGCGAGACAGAGACCCAGCACCTCCACCTAGACAACCCAGTAACTGGGTACACGATACCCTCTAGCAAGGCTCCACTAAGCAGTCAAAGATCAAAAAAGCCCTTAATTCCACCACACAAACCGTCAAAAATCCATTAACCCGACAGGATTACCAAAAACTCCATAACTATACCATAATGCAAAATCTTGCCAACACTTCCATGGAGTACCCTTTAATTAAGGTTCCGTTTACCACAATTAGGGTCCATATACCACCATCAGGGTCCCCATATACCACTTAAGAACTCGTTAAGCCACCATAAAGCTCATGGGACAGCGTAGGTAATTATTATACGATCTGCTGGATAATTGTTCGACTTAATTAGCAATTGTTTTGTAGTTATAACAATGCGTGGGTTTTTGTTGGTGCGGTGGTATAAGCGGAGCGGGAAGTACATGTTACCTATATGTTACATTTGGTAAACACAAGTAAAGAAAGAAAAATAGGTTTATTTGTCACAGAAACACGTGCAAACAAAAAGATAATTAATTCTAATGACATCATATATAATATAAACAAAAAAAATCTTTATACATGAGCACAAAGCAGAGATAGTCAACGGCTGCACGTCATGACTGTGACAAGAAGGCTTCCACTCAGCATGATGCTGTGCTATAGGGGACCCACAGCACAGCGCTGATTTTCAGTGGTTACCCGAAAAGCTCATAAGGGGTGCTGTAAAATACTTACAGCAAAATACCATACGCAATTGCATATATTATTTTATCACGCACTTTACGTGTGGAAACCAAGTGTATACACGATGTGAATTTGTGTGTAAGCGCAAGAGCTCTCGGTTCTGTCCGACACAATGGCGAAGTCGGAAGAGTGTGTGTGTCGTCGTTAAAAAATACTATATCATGATAACGTATACCATGGTATCGTGTTACCCAGTAACTGGGTTGTGGAGGTAAGATAAAATACTGGTATTCAGCTGCATACGGTTAGACTGGAAGCCGACCCCAACATAGTTGGGAAAAGGCTAGGCAGATGATTACGTAATAAATAATATCAGCTGTATGAGTGTATTGTAACTTCCAGGTCCACCATTCTTCCAGGAAATTAAGTTACTCATTAACAATCATCCAGTTCCAGTGCCTCATCTGGCCACGCTCTTTCCATCATAGACCTCATCCATCGCAATCCGTCAGGCGTGATCGGGGTCAAGAGCGGCCCCAAATCAACAATAAAAAAAATATACTTAACGATTTTGAAAGGCAGAATTCACGAATTTCATTTTAATTATATAATAATTATTTTTTATTATTAATTTCATTAATTATTTCATCACACTAATCATATCACACTAATATCATAAAGGCGAAATTTTTGAGTGTGAGTGTTTATATGTTTGTATACCAATTTTGATAAAATTTTGTATGGAGATTGACACCCTGGATTGACATAATTATAGGCTACTTTTATCCTGATATTCCCACGGGATCGACACTTATGCGGGTGAAACCGCGGGACGCAACTAGTTATACATAATGGATGAAAGAAATCATTCCATGCTCGTTAGCAACGTAAATTTTATGATAAAATCATATTATTTTTGGCAATACTTTTATAAAAGGCTTACAAATGAATTCTATAAGCATTTACCTTATTTTTTAAGGTGATAATTACTGGATTTTTAGAATTCAGATTTTATTGCGTAGGTAGATCATTAGTTGTTTTTTTTGCACTATTTTCGGATTATGGAATCTTTCTTCCCGCTCCAAAAATAGCCTACCTAATTTTCAAAGATTTGATAAATAGAGATAGCAACTGGCAACACCAATGAGATCATACAGCTTCATACTATCTCATACAGCGTAAATTTAGCCTGTATTATAAAATAACATTTTTATTTCGTTCATCATAATAATTATATCATTGAAGCCATATCGATTACATATTACATACATCCAGTTAACACTATATTATTATTATCTAATATATAAAATTCTCGTGTCACAGTGCTAGTTACCATACTCCTCCGAAATGGCTGGACTGATTTGTATAAAATTTTGACTTCGACTGCTATTTCTTTTTGCAAAACGATGTTTGCGGGGTCAGCTAGTTATACTATATTATTTATCAGTTTATGTAATGAGGTTGACTTTAAGTAAAATAGTGGTAATAATTTATTTGAAAATTATATAATTACTTTTGTTGTTGATAGTACATTATCTGATCAGTTGCGAATCTTGTGAATTGCGAATCTGGTGAGTTGAGAATCTAGTGACTTGCTCATGAGGGAAATAAACAATTATTATTATTAGCCTTTTTTTTGTTTTTGTGGATGGGAAATCATCAAATGAGGGGTCATTTGATGATTTCCCATCTGCCCATCACCCGCTCAGGGTGGAGCAGGAGGTGATGTCCCACTGCAGGGCAAAGGCCTCCCTACTCTCTTTCCACTTCTCTCTGTTCAAAGCTGCTAAGGACCAGTTCTTGTTGAAGGAGTCCAGCTCATCCCGCCATCTCTGTCTGGGCCTGCCACGATGTCGCTTGCCATTAAGAGGGACCCATTGGGTCGTAAGTATGGCCCATTGTTCGTCTGACATGCGGCAGATGTGTCCAGCCCAGTTCTATTTTAGCGTGGCTGCTTTCCAAGTGACATCAGTTATCTTTGTGATGGAACGGATGGTCGTATTCCTAACCCGGTCTGTTAGTTTGATACCCAGAATACTCCGTTCCATAGCCCTCTGGCAAACCTCCAGCGTGGACCTCTGCTGATTTGTCAAATAAACAATTACGTCACTTACAATTAACATTTAAACACATTTTGTATTAGCATAAACGTAATACCGACTTGAAGATATGTACAGGTTTAGATACATTTGGTAATATGCGGTAAAACTGATACCATTGCTACTCCAAAATCTTGAAAAGACCATTTATTCTTTCTTACTGACCTTGTTCCGTGTTACTTCGGGTCGACGCGACATGTTTTTTCTTTCATTCACCATTGTCTGCTGCCACTCCATCATTCACTCCGTTCTCTTTCATTTCATTCCTCACACAATCCATCCGTCTTTTCTTAGGCCTTCCTCTCCCCTCATTCCCTCTCTCCCCTTCATCGATCAACAGTTATTTTTATTACTCTTTTATTTACATGCATTTCATCCCTCTTCATCTTAAGTATCTAATATATAAAATTCTCGTGTCACAGTGTTACTTCCGCTCATAAAATCGCTTCCGCCCATGATTGTACACACACCCTTAAGTACTTATTTACATACCGGCCACATTAAAAGGTGGCAAACGCATATTCATGTGTCAGCCACCGTTTGAGGTGCGGGTTCGACTCCCGGGTAATGACTTCATACAGCTAGGTGTATAAAAGTCTAGGTGTCTTTCTTAACAAGCGGGTTTAAGGAGGCCACCCATTAAGAAGCATTTTATGTTATTTTTGTTATGACCTCCAAATTTTTAAATCGCACTAACGTGATTTATAAGAAAAGAGGCTTGTGGCTAAGTAACAGCCGCACGGGTGGATTGATCAGGTTAAGCTACGCTTGCCGCGGTTGGTCCGCTGATGGGTTACCATCTTTACATATCAAGACATCTCTGTACCTCGGAAAGCACGTTAAGCCGTTGGTCCCGGCTGTTATTCGTGGATCTTTGACAGTCGTTACGGGTCGTCAGAAGCCCGAAAGTCTGACAACCAGTCATAGCAAGGGGTATCGTATTACCCAGTTGGGTTGTGGAGGTCAGATAGGCAGTCGCTTCATGTAAAATACTGGTATTCGGCTGCGTCCGGTTAGACTGGAAGCCGACCGCAACATATTTGGGAAAAGGCTGGGTAGGTGATTTAACGTTATATAAAACCGGTGCCTATAGCAGGTGCATTAACGTCTTAGGCTCAATATAAAGCTTATTTAAAGTAAAGCATAAAATTTTATGGCAATTGTGTAACGTACAGACGCCAAGCTACTACAATTTGTCATTTTTATTTAATAGATTTTCAACTTTATCGCTTAAGTATAAGGTTCAAAACTGATTGGGAAAATTTTACAGTATCGGGTAGCTTGATGTGCTGGCGTCTGAACTGAATAGGATCCTAAAAACAGGTCGCACGTCTTCCGGAACATTCTAGCGCATTCCCGGGAATTCCCGTTTCTAGCAGTACGTATCTAATTTGTACTTTACATCATTAACATAAAGTTCATTATGCTTTGTAACATTTCTTTAGTAAAATTCGCTTCCCGTCTGTCCCGTGGCAATGTAAATTGACACTTAGAGACATCGAATCGACTCCAACCTGCACCTTATTGTAAGGAGAATACAGATCACTGATTTTGACAGACTAGTCAGTAGCAACAACCTAATAGCAACCTTATTGTAACGAGAATAAAGATCAGTATGATTGTGACAGTGATTCAAATTCAGATGTAAAATAACTGTGAAAGCACTATACAAAAGTAAGTAAGTAGACTGTTCTTAAATGCAAAAGATTTATTAAATAAGGGCTGTTTTTCAATCGATCGATATTTTTTATTCGTGGAATAAAATTGACGTCTGCCGACAGTTTTTGCATGAAATAACTGTCAAAATTTCAAAATGATTCCTCCGATAAATTTATCTGGCGTTAGAAAAATTAGCCCTAAATGCAATAAAAAACAACATTCGAATATCAATTTCAACCAATTATAAAATCCAACGCCTATATTAGTAGAAAGAACAATAAATAAGAATTTGAAAATGGAAACTGACTTTAAAAAAAAATGCAGGCTGCACCCAACCCAATGCTACAATAATCATAACTCAAATTCTTTAAAAAAAGAACGGTCTCCATTTTGTGCGTCCAAGTCGACACCTACAATTATATTTTCAAGATATTTTATTTCTCATGTCGTAAATTATGAAGGTGGTAGGTCCTACTACGGGTTTAAATATCTAACTCGATTTGGTTATTGCGAATTGTATAATATTGGCCGTTTGTATCAATAGGCATTGGGTTACACGTGTTTTTGAATGGAGACCACGAAACGTACCTACGCCCTCAGGGTAGGTTGGAGCAATGGTCTTCATAGGGTCAGCGCAGACAGAGAGGAGCGCAGCGGTGAGGATTTTATTAAGGCACTCGAAAATCAACTTTAAAATTATTTAAATAAAGTGCATATAATATATGCTTGAACCTGACAAAAAATTCTCGCGCGTCCTCGAGGATACGCGGGAAGGCACGCGCGCGAAAGTTGATTTTCGAGTGCCTTAATAAAAACCTCTCCGCTGCGCTCGTTTCTGCCTGCGCTGACCCATAGGGTGGCTTCTAGCTAGCAGCTCAATGAGAGTAGCTGGGGATCGCGTGTCACTTATTGGAGATTTTAATGGCAGGAAAAACTGGTGAAGATACTGATTTCTTTAGATAAGTTACAAAAATATTTTGAACAAATACTACCCCTACGCCATATTATGATTGGCTTCAAATAATAACTCCGATGTGACTTAATGCAGAGTAATTTGCAGAATTTTGATTTGAGGGTGGACTATTCTGTAATTAAGTCACTATTTTCCAGTGCCAAAAATTATTTTTCGAATAAGTAATTCTGTTTTCTGCAGATAGTTACAACATTAGTTTACAGACTTTCAGCCTTCTGACTATCCTTAATTTGCCAACCAAAGACCACAAATCTCCTCACTTTTTTCTCACTCTGCACTCAAAATCGAGAGCCAAATGTCTTACGCGACGATAGTATCTCCCTTTCTAAGAATCCTTTAGTCCATCTGTTGAACTGACGTTTCATTCGACTCCGAATGTGCAAAACAATATATGTCCGCGAAATAATATATGAGCTTAAGCATAAATTATGCGAACGATTATGAAAATTCTTCATTATGTGCGAGGGAACTTAGGGCATAGAAGTAGAACTAAATGGGATATTAAGACATCACGCCAGTATCTCGGAAGGGACAGGCAGAATTATAATAATTAGTACACTCACATTTTGCTAACTGTACAGGGTCAAATTAAATTAGCCAGCGAAGCTTCGCAGACGTGATGGGTGAATCAGAACATGATAAAACAAAAAATAAATTAATTGGATGAATTACATTTTTGGAACCAATGACCGCTGGTAGCGTACCTACATGAAATAGCGCTCGTTAAATATTTTCAAAAATAGAAAGTGGAATTGCGGAAGCGCACACGCACTCTACAAGACGAATTATGTGATGAAATTTAGTGCGCTATGCAAACAACGAAGTAGGTATACCCCTTCCGTGTCCCATCTGGACGTGTTATCGTCGATTCTTGGTAAGTATGTGCAATTGTTCACATGATAATAGCATCATCAATCAGCACCTGTCTAGCCTTTTACCAACTATGTTGGGGTCGGCGTCTAGTCTAACCAGATGCAGCTGAATACCTGCATTTTACATGGAGCGACTGCCTATCTGACCTCCACAACCCAGTTAGGACTGGGTAATACGATACTCCTAGGTAAGACTGGTTGGCAGACTTTCGGGCTTCTCACTACTCGTAACGACTGTCAAAGATCCACGAATGACAGCCGGGGCCAACGGCACATAACAATAGATGCCTACCTAATCAGTTTAAACAACAGTTTTTTTTTTTTTTTAACTTCACAAACTACAGAAATCATAAAAAATTGATTAACATAATCAGCCTATAATGTGCCCACTGCTGGGACAGGCCTCCTCTCTGTGAGAGGTAGTTGGCCGTAATCCACCACGCGGGCCCAGTGCGGGTTGGTAGATGTCACATGTCTTCGAATTTTTGGTTCTAGAACATGCCGGTTTCCTCACGATGTTTTCCTTCACCGTTTTGAGAGAAGTTGTGATGAAATAATTTACATAAAGTAACGTAACTGTCTGGGTTCGAACCTACGACCTACAACTCATAAGTCGCGGCCGTTACCACTGGACCGCCACTGCTCCAAAAAAAAAATTGTTTTTCTTATTTTTTTTTCTTTGAGCCCTACGCGAAGTGATTGAAAAAAAAAACAAAAATTGGACATAAAATTCACCGAAATTCTCAGGATGAAAAAGTTTGGAAATCACCTTGCCCACGCCCCTATTCGATTTGATCTATATTTTCAGGGACACCTTGTATATCAGATAGGCAGTCGCTCCATGTAAATACTGGTATTCAGCTGCATCTGGTTTGACCGAAAGCCGGTGCCAGCATAGGAAAAGGCTGTGGGAGGCAGTCACCTCCTTCTGCGTAGCAGTCATGCTAGCGAAGGAGGTGGCGGGACGGCTGAGGGAGAGATCCTCACGTCCCAGTCGCCGCGGGACACGCTCCGGGCGTCGGGAGCCGCGTGACAACCCCCGGCCACCGTAGGCGCGGGCCTGCGGGCGGAGAGTAATGTGTAACTCTCCGTCCGATCAGGACCAGACCCGTGCCGGTCGGCACTCCCTTACACTCCCTTATGCTCCACCCAGAGCGGGAGGGGTCATTCGATGATTTCCCATCCACAAAAAAAAAGCATAGGAAAAGGCTAGGCAGATGATGACCAAGTAATATGGGGCAAGCCTACTGACAACAACGGGGAACAGATTCAGTCTTCGGTTCAATCGTACTGCCTCGTTGGTCCAGCTGGTTGCAAGCGTGACAACTGCCGGTTCTGCAGTGCGATTCTGTAACCATCTCACCGTGAAGACTTAAGTGAAGTGAGCGTGGAATGAGCTGTCAGTGTCATTCTGATGCTAGTGATTGATACTCTTGACAGCTCCCTCTAAGCTCACTTCACCTAACTTTTCACGGTGACATTTTTACAGAATCGATCGGCTGTTTTCGGTTCCCAGATCAAGCGAAGTGTTACAGTAGTAATTCCATTAGGATTTCAGCAGCGCAGTCAATAATGTTTTTATCATTTTTGTGTCAAAAACGAAAATGCGGAACTAACGACACAGACTTCCGAAATTAAAGTTATTTTTCACTTTGTAGTTTTTTTTTTTGGAAGTCGGTTGTTTTTTTTTGGAAAAAAGTTTTTTTATTCAAAAGAACCAGCGGGGTAATTGCGTAACACACTATCAGTAGCAATGGGTTTTATTTTGCGAAGCGCTGCCCGACCTACGCAGGCATCTGACCCCTTGGTCACTGTGAGCACCTCCACTGCTCCCCCCGCAGGGCCCGTGCCTATAAAGGAAACGGACCGGGCTGATGATGACGGCTTCGTGACGGTGCTAAGAAGGAAGCGCCGACAGAGTAGCTGTAAGAACCGCTGCCGCAAGGCTCGGAGCAGAGCCCGACCAAAAACTGCGTGCTGCAAAGCCGAATACTCCGGTGTATATTTCCCGCCTCCACTATACCACTGACGGGGAAGACATCGTGACGTATGTGCGCCAAAGGTTGAAGTACGCGCCGAGAGTGCAGCTGCTGGAGTCGCATCGCAACGTCAACTTTAAGGCGTTTGTGGTGCGCATACCAACATGCTACCTACACCTGGTGATGGAAGAAAGCTTTTGGCCGCAGGATGTGGTATTTCGCCGCTTTCGCGGACAAGTGCCGCCAGAACGCACAAAGACATAGTGCAACTAAGTGATACTAACATAGTGATTAAGTTTTATTTACTAACAAAGTTGTTACTATATTATTATGTATACTTAGGTTAAGGTATGTATCTATGGGTCTTTGTTACCTGAAAATAAATGGTTTATTATTATTATTTCCTTTATTTAATTAAATACATATAAATTATATTTTTAAATATTAGAATATAAAAAATATAAAAACATTTAAAAATATAAAAAATAGTAGCCCACCGGTATCGGGAACAGGGTCCAAGCTACCGGCGGTCAGGGCTCCAGAGAGAGGAACCTCCTAACAATGCGGGCCGTGTCCAGAAGTACTGCTTTCTGAATCAAGCCCTTGATCCAGCCGCCCAACGAGAGCCTCCTTAGGTGTTGGTCGAGGCTCTTGGCTATTAATCCATTGGCTGTCACGACTATCGGCACAATGATCGCTGAGTCCACATCCCACATGTCGACAACCTCGCGAGCCAAGTCAAGATACTTGATTTGTTTATCTTTCTCGGCTTTCACGAGGTTCTCATCATGCGGGATGGTTATGTCAACAATCATTGCGCGCCGCTCTGATCGATCCACCACCACTATATCAGGCTTATTGGCAACAATAGTCCTGTCAGTGATGATGGATCGATCCCAGTACAATGTGATATTACCATTTTCGAGAACTGGGTCGGGCACATACCTGTAGTACGGCACCTCCGATTCCACAAGGCTGTATTTCAGAGCAAGTTGCTGATGGATTATCCTGGCTACAAGGTTGTGTCTATGAAATTATTATTATTATTTTATTAGTTTTATTATTATTATTTTATTAGTTTTATTATTATTATTTTATTAGTTCAACAACATTAATTGCGTTATTTACGTTGTTGAGCAGACATTTTTTTCGAACATTATTGACTATTTGCTTGAGGGGCCCGTGGCTAAATAATAACAGCCGCACAGGTCGATCGATCAGGTTAAGCTACGCTTGCCGCGGTTAGCCTGTGGATGGGTGATCATTTTTAAAAACCGAGATCCCACCGTGCCTCGGAAAGCACGTTAAGCCGTTGGTCCCGGCTGTCATTCGTGGATCTTTGACTGTCGTTACGGGTAGTCAGAAGCCCGAAAGTCTGACAACCAGTCTTTCCAAGGGGTATCTACCGTATTACCCAGTAACTGGGTTGTGGAGGTCAGATAGGCAGTCGCTCCATGTAAAACACTGGTATTCAGCTGCATCCGGTTAGACTGGAAGCCGACCCCAACATAGTTGGGAAAAGGCTAGGCAGATGATATTGACGACTATTTGCTTATTTTTATGCGTCATGTTTGCCGCAAATAAACGTATTTTCTTTCTTTTTTTTCTTTCTGACATATGCAGCAATGCATTAGCAATATCTTTGAGAATGACTAAGATTGCAATTGAAATTTGAGTGTTACGAAAATGGGGTGCAAGTTCTTAATTTTATAAGACTAACTAGCGACCCGCCCCGGCTTCGCACGGGTGCAATACTGATACTAAGTAGGTATTTCAAGAATGCCAGCACGCGCCGCCGCGGCCGGTACCGCAGCAACCGCTATGTCCCTGCATTTTAAATAAAAATAAAATATTCATTTAAATTCAATTGCTGTAAAGGGCCATATTTATCTATATTAAATGCACGATGTATTTTAGGTACTTAATTGGATAAGGCTGTATTGCTTAAAATCGCTTCGTAAATAAGCCATTATTTCTCGTAAAAAGTAAAGGATAAAAATGATTATTGTGAGTTATCCCTAAGAGATAGACATATACCATCGTGGACTTTTTTGTAGACCTTTTTAAGGTGTACAATACTGTAGTACGTTATTTTGACCTACCTCGTAGGGTTCAGCCAGCGTTTGAAAAGTAAGCGCAAAAAAATGTGTTTATTTACGACATCACATTAGAAACCTCTAAAATTATCAATGTTTCTCTACTATACATGCATGCATGTATTATATATATAAACCTTCCTCTTAAATCACTATCTATTAAAAAAACCGCATCAAAATCCGTTGCGTAGTTTTAAAGATCTAAGCGTACATAGGGACAGAGAAAGCGACTTTGTTTTATACTATGTAGTGATAAGCAGTTTTAATCAAATTTTTATCCAAGTGAATCATGGATTCGCAGATTTAATAAAAACGGTCGCTAAGTTATAGAAACCGGTCATCATTGTACAAAGAAGCTACCTGAGAGATATCTAAAAACTAAAAGGTGAAAACATACAGAGTACAAAAAATATAGATAACATTTCTTCCTTCAAAACAGGGGGCGTTCCTTCCAAAATTTATGATCTGCGTATCATATTGTATTAATTCTGACTACCTTGGCAAACACTGCTGTTTTATTTTGTAAAAAAAAATAATTATAACTCGCGAAACAGTATTTGGTTTGGGAGATTAAGCAGCGCTTGCCATGGTGAGTCACTTGGATGGGTTTGCCTCTATTGTTAATAGATCTCAGTATTGTTAAAATGACTTATTTTCGGGTTTTGGTAGAAATTATAAATAAAATAGCGAAACGCCCTTGCTTCGCACGGGTGCATTAGCGACACGTCAGAACATCGAGTTTTCTGTGCTAAATCTAAATTTAATATTAATGTACATAACACTTAACCACATGAATCTTCCGCAATCAATGCTCTAAATGCTGGTGAAAACCTTATCAAAATTCAGTGCATAGTTTAAAAGATGTAAACGGTTACACATACCTACACGAATAGTCTAATACACGAATCATAATATCACTTACTTTTACTAGGTTTTTATATTATTTTACAAGCTGACCCCGCAAACGTCGTTTTGCAAAAAAAAATAGGGGTATGAAAAATAGGTAGTAGCCGATTCTCAGACCTACCCGATATGCACACAAAATTTCATACAAATCGGTCCAGCCGTTTCGCAGGAGTAGTAACTAACACTGTGACACGAGAATTTTATATATTAGATTTTTCTTTCAGATTTTGATTTTGTAAATGTAAGGACTTTGTAGGCCCTGTATGTTTTAGATCTGTAGACCATTTTTTATTTTATCAAGTACCTGGTACTTGTTGACAGGCCTACGCTGTGCTCCCATACCTACTGTAATTAGAACACATTGTAAAAGCCAATTATTTTTAAAAGAGTAGCCGTGGAGTTTCTTGCCGGTTCTTCTCCATAGGAAACGACCAATTGGAACCGTGCACCTAACTCCTAATGTTTCATAAGTGACCTTGTAGGCATAAGTGAAATAAAATATTTTGATTTTTTTTTAATTTCTCTATTTCTGATTAAAGTGTAAACCAACCCTGTTCAGAATAAATTCTTACGCAATCATTCATAACACATTCATCGCTGTCTAGAAGGTTTCAACTGAACAAAAAATTTATCAAACACATTGGGAGCTATAATTATGTTTGAACCGTTTGGGGTTGAAAAACTAGGTTCTTGGGGTTCGAGTGCTCGTCGAATATTTCGGGACATCGGTGGTTAGTTGACTCTTTACGTGACCAGAGGGGTGGGCCATTTTAGCCCAAAGAATCAGCATTGCCATCCAACGAGGTAATGCTGCCAGCCTTTTGGGCACATAACCTATTGACAGCGATGCGGACGAATTTTTTGATGCCCAATGGGCTCCTCCGTTTTTCTTATCCTACTAATATTATAAATGCGAAAGTTTGTATGTATGGATGTATGGATGTTTGTTACTCTTTCACGCGAAAACTACTGAACGGATTTTGATGAAACTTTACAGTAATATAGCTTATACATCAGAATAACACATAGGATACTTTTTATCCCGATATTCCCACGGGATCAAAACTTACGCGGGTGAAACCGCGGGGCGCAGCTAGTTTTAAATATATTTTAATGTTGGCTTATAAATTGGTGTTGTCTTAAATAAAGAACTTACCACTTTTTCCAACAATTACTTATTGATTTATTTGATCGATTTTGAAGGTCTATTTTCAAGTTTATAATGCTTGCTATACCTATCTTTACCAAAAAATAAGTAATAAAATGGTAACAGTATCATAAAAAGGGCTAAAAACTTCCAAACTAGTACGTAGTCTTGTAAGATATACCGCCGAGTCACTTTAGTGGAATGACCGAAATGTTTCCTCTTTATGAACTTAAAGAGATAGTAACTTACTATTATTTGAACTGACTTTGTGTGGTACAAGTTAAAGGATTCATGATTATAAATCTTCAATTACGACGATGACTCGGAGATGTGCAGAACTGTGGGTCTTAAGGCCGATTTACATCAGACGAGCGAATGTTCATTCTATCCCCTCTCCGTCAAATTCTATTAGTGCAAACAGAGAGAGAACATTCCTTCATGACTCGGAGATGTGCAGAACTGTGGGTCTTAAGGCCGATTTACATCAGACGAGCGAATGTTCATTCTATCCCCTCTCCGTCAAATTCTATTAGTGCAAACAGAGAGAGAACATTCCTTCATGACTCGGAGATGTGCAGAACTGTGGGTCTTAAGGCCGATTTACATCAGACGAGCGAATGTTCATTCTATCCCCTCTCCGTCAAATTCTATTAGTGTAAACAGAGAGAGAACATTCCTTCATGACTCGGAGATGTGCAGAACTGTGGGTCTTAAGGCCGATTTACATCAGACGAGCGAATGCTCATTCTATCCCCTCTCCGTCAAATTCTATTAGTGTAAACAGAGAGAGTACATTCCTTCGTTGTTCTATCATCGCTCGTATAGATTCTAGGGAATATTCTAAGAATGCTCGCTTGCTTGATGTAAACGACACTAGAGCGCGCGAACAGTAGCTTAGAGCATTCTTTCGTGTTCGGACGCGCTCGTTCGCCGGAGCGGTCTCTTCAAAGTGTTCTTGTGTTCTAGCGATTTGAATACATTCTTATCGAAGGTTTAATTATGGATTGGACTCAAGAACAATGTATTATAGAAGTCTACTAAAATGCCAGATGTCTGCGTGTTCCGACTTTTGAACATTATAAAAATGCACGTCCATTTTCAATGTCCCTCGTCATAAGACCAACTTAGGCATGAATGCTCCGATGGCTAGGCTACCGTCCACGTACAACAACTTTTGCAAAATTTATGATTTAGATATCTTCCACGACCATCCCACGCGTTTTAGATCTAAGATTATAAATGAGGGTAAGACTGAAGACAGCCAAACAAAATAATATAATATAATATAATGTAATATAATAATAATATAATATGATATAAATTAATATAATATAATATAGTATAGTGTAATATGATATAATATAATATACTATAATGAGTCAATGTTTAAGTTGATGAGGGTATTCTCTCTACTACAGAGATTTTAGCTAGAGTTTTTATCATTAATTGTTTTTGTTTTCTTTTATAATTATTTCTTTTTTGTAACGTGAATACTGTGTTTTTTCTTCTATTTTGTTATGAATGCTGTGCACGTCTGTAATTGACGTAAACACTGGTCCATGTCTGTTCTCTGTTATTTGTAAATGTTTGTGTTTGTGTTGTTGATGTGCCTTAATAATAAATAAATAAATAAATAAATAAATAAAATACAATTTTCAAACAAGATGCTTGGCACGAAATTGCAAATTTAGTTGAATGTAATGTTGAAGAAGCAAAAAATACCACCACCCACCAACGTCTCTTCCTTCTTTACTTTTTAAGTGTTTGAGACAAAATAATGAATGCAGCACTTGCAATTATAATATCGCTATCAGAGTCGGACATAGCGGAACACTATCAATCACAGAATTGACACCAATGAGCAATGAGCATTCGTTCGGCTGATCTAAATACATGTGCAAGAATTCTACTTCTTGGTTCTCATTCTTGCTCGTTGATGTTTGATTAGTGTAAACGCTGAAAACGAGTTTTAACGAGCTTTCGTTTACACTAAAAGAATGCTCTTGTTCTAGCTTTTTTTTTTTTGTGGATGGGAAATCATCCAATGACCCCTCCCGCTCTGGGTGGAGCAGAAGGGAGTGTCAGACTCTTACTGACTAAAACCCACCCCTGTTCCTTCCTTAGCCCTTTGTGTTCCAGGGTAGCGGTAACCCCTTCGGACAATCCCGCTGCCCCGGCAGGCTTCGGCCCTTATGGGCCCCTTCCTTATGCTGACATCTCTTTGAGGCGCGCGTGGAACACGTACGTGCCGTCCGGCACGGGCCTGGTCCTGATCGGACGGAGAGTTACCCATTACTCTCCGCCCGCAGGCCCGCGCCTACGGTGGCCGGGAGTCATCTCGCGGCTCCCGACGCCCGGAGCGTCTCCCGCGGCGGCTGGGACGTGAGGCCCTCTCCCTCAGCCGTCCCGCTACCTCCTTCGCTAGCATGACTGCTTTGCAGAAGGAGGTGACTGCCTCCCACTCCCTCTCGCCCCGGACCATGGCTTGAACCAGGGCCAGCCGCGAGAGGTCGCCGCCGCTGCCGATCGCCTCTGCGAGAACACGGCGGTGCTCCGCCCAATTGGGGCATACCGCCACCGTATGCTCCACCGTGTCCTCCGGGCGACCCTCGCAGTGGTGACACCCGGGCGATTCCTCCCGCCCGATGGTGTGCAGGAACCTTCCAAAACACCCGTGTCCGGTGAGGACCTGCGTCAGGCGGTAGGTGAGGGCGCCGTGGCGCCTCTCTAGCCACTCCTCAAAGAGGGGTCTTATCGCCACTATCGTGGCGTGCCCTGCGCTGGGTTGCGACAGTCGCTCTTTCCATGCCGCCATGAGATCGCGCCGGAGGTCGGTCCGCTCCGCCGCGATTTGCCGCGGCAGCTCTTGTTCTAGCTCTAGCTCTTTGTTCGTTTGGTCTAAGCCCACCTTTACACGAACGCACGCGAACGAACGATTTTATAAATGAAAATAATTATTCGTTTTGCACATAATATTTACTTAGGTTATAGACTTTATTCATATCTATGGGTCATACAAATATTGATGGGCTTGTGATAACAGCCATACGGGTCGATCAATCAGGTTAAGCTACGCTTGCTGCGGTTGGTCCGTGGATGGGTGACCATCTTTACTTACCAAGACGGAAAGTATGTCCCAAACTCCCAACTGTCATTCGTGGATCTTTGACAGTCGTTACGGGTCGTCAGAAGCCCGAAAGTCTTACAACCAGTCTTACCAAGGGGTTTCGTATTACCCAGTAACTGGGTTGTGGAGGTCAGACAGGCAGTCGGTCTATGTAAAATACTGGTACTCAACTGCATCCGGTTAGACTGGAAGCTGACTCCAACATAGTTGGGAAAAGGCTAAGCAGATGATTATGATGGGTGATACTAATAATATGCTTGTCGCAAAAAATAAATCAAAATGCCATAGGTGTTTTCGATTCAAAAATCGTTTGAATTTACATTATTTTTACTCCACGTTCATGTTAGGACAACTATACCCTAATAGGCTTGTCAACTGAAAAAATCTAATTAGTCCGTCAGTTAGATAATCAAAAATATTTGACCCGTATTTTTTCTTTTGTTACGTAAACCAAAATTGACGAAGATACGACGCTTGTAAAATTCTCAATACGTCACACCTTGGTATAATTTTTAGTGCGTTCTGACCTCACGAGCCCCCACTCCCGAGTTTTGATGCGTTTTATCTTTGTCAATGTTCATTGATTTACAAAAACAAAAAATACGTGTCCATTATTTTCCAATACTCTAACTACAACATGGTTACAAAATTTGTCTTATGATGACACAGTAAAGTTACTGGTTGTCTTAAGTTAAATATTATTTTTAATTTAGTATTGTCCTATCATTAGTTGGTTAAGTTACTATTTATGTTTATCTTCAATCTTAAGAATATTAATGAAATAAGCTAATTTGCACGTATGATACCTGAGATACAGGTTTATCCTTGTTCAGGTAGATCCCATTATTAATACCTACCACTCTAGTTTAAGACTTAATATTGTAAATATGCAGTATTTCATAAATAAAAATAAATAAAATAAATAAATACTCTAACTGACGGACTAAATAGATTTTCAATTTATTGATGGTGGAAACTAGCCTATTGTGCAACACACTTTCAATCGCAATTTTAGCGTTTTAAATTCCTAATAAAACTATTCATTAGTAGGTTTAAACAAATCATCTGCCCAAGAATGTAAATAACGCAATAAAGGTGGCTGAACTGTCAAAATGAAAGGCAAGGCGTGAATTGTTATTTTATAATTATGTGTTTCACAATTACCTCGCTGGTCTATTTTATTTTTAGGATGAAACTAAGACGATATTGATGAATCCTGTGTTAAAATGTTTTGGTTACTACAAACCTAGAAAGGCAAATGATTTTCCGTCATTACGAGTTTCTCCTAGTTACTAAAACCACAGAAACTGCACTATCTCAGTTCAAGCTCCAAAACATAGTTGTGAGTTTGATTCATTATTCTACACATACTATTTTAGTTACTACCAGTTAGCTGCGCTGTCTGGTAGCCTTAAAAACTAGGTAAGACTCAGCATTTCGTACTGAGCCTAGCAAGGAGACTTACCTTGCTGTTTAGCTAGATTATCTTTTTATCATTCATTATATTTATCACGATGTACAAACGCCAGCACATCAAGCTTCTACAATGTGTTAATTTTATTTATTTATTTAATACTTCAAGCACATAAATGTACAGAGGCGGACTTAATGCCATAGGCATTTTCTACCAGTCAACCTTTGGGTGATGCAAAGACAAACAGTGGTAGGTGCAATCATGAAAATTGACGAATAAATATTTTAAATGTAAAGATACGCATAAATCTATTAAAACTATGAATATTAAAAAAAAATCAAATTTCAATTTGAAATTTCTTTAATAGAATCTATAATCTGTAATTCAATATATTCCCAGTCAACTTTGAACCTTGTGCTAAAGCATAAAAAAAATAATTTGACAGTTTCAGGTAGCTTGACGTGCTGGCGCGTGTACGATCATGATAAATTTATTGAATGATAATGTAGAAAAGATTGTAAATGTCAGAAATCGCTTCCCCGTCTACTTTAGACCTCCTCCCAAAGTGTAGCGTAGCCCACGCGTGGGAGTAACTCATTACAATGCGGCACCATTGTGCCGTTTATTATTATGTAAACACCGTCTATATTAGTGTGGACTAGACTAAGAAATACTACTCTCATGTAGGTACGAGCTATACGAGATAAGGTCATGTCGTGTCCGTTATGGCTTGCGCAGACGACGGATTTTTGTCCGCGGACTTTTTTGTCCGTTAAAATAGATCGCTTACAACTGTATCGAGTAACGCAAACGAAGGATTAAAAGTACTGCGTACAAAAAGTCCCCCGAATAACCGAGGACACGCGGGGAGCGGACCGGACAAAAGTACGGGGAGTCCGCGAAAAAAATAGAACTCGTGTGACTAGGCGAAGCAACGCACATGGCGGACTTTAGTCCGCGTTGTGCGCTCGAGAGTGATGTACGTATGCCCGGAACAAATGATTGCACACCGTGTGCGTTAAGTTCGCGGTAAATCCGCGGCGGACTTTTTTTTCGCGGAACGTACTTGTTTCTCCACCGCGGAGAAAAGTCCGTTGTCTGCGCAGGCCATAAGAACGGTGACCACCACATGCGGCCGTAATGTCCACATACAGAGTGCTTTTTGACACCTTAAGGTGGCACTAGTCGATATTTTTTCCATACAAATTTCTGGAGGTGATTACTCCACTGTTTGACATTGTGCATCCGAAGTTAAACATGATATCGTTTTGTCTTATTATGTATTAAAAATTAATAATCTGTACAGAAACAGAATATTAAAATAAGAAGCCATAAAAAAGTTATGAGCCAACAAGTATTCGTTTTTCTTGCTTTTTTTAACGTAACTTTGGGTGTAAATAAGTAATAAAAGAACTGTAAAATCTTCAAAACAAAGTCAGTACCGACAAAGCTCAGTTATCGAAGAGATCAATAAAGTTTATTTGTAATTGATTTATGCAGTGGTTTTTTCATAAAACTCGATTTTCCGAAGGACCTTTCGATTCTTATTACGCGAGTTTCAGTTCAGATTGGTATTTGTGTGATTGGGAACTAGATGTTGTTCGTGAAGACTAGCGTCTAACTGCTCATCACTGATACTATCTCTGTCGGACACGATGCCAGGGGAGACAGCGTGTTTTTTGGCCATGACCATCAGTAAGTTCGAGCTCGCGACTAGTTCCACCTTAATGTCAAATACTCGTGAAAATTACAGATTTTCATGACCTCTGTTATAAATATGTCGGAAACGTTTCTAGGAAACCGTAGCTTAAGCCAACTTAGCAGAGCTTACTTTGCTCTGACTGGTCAGCTACACAAGAAGTAGAAAGAGAACATTATCATTATCATTTCAGCTGAAAGATATCTAGGTACTGCTGATGAGCATAAGCGTCCTCCAAGCCTCGTCACATCAACTGGTTCTATGCTTCTTTCTAAGGACACCAATTAAGCTATAACGGCACACAGAAATAGATCACAAATTGCTTTGAGCTCCTTATCCACACTATTTAACTAAACTATGCGTATGCGCATGACAATAGTAGCTTCCGATGCCGGCCGACCCACTCCGGCGCACCAATTGTATTGATCACTAATCAGTTTCCCTTCAAAACGTATGAAGATTTTTTAGTTTAACATAATTTTACATTTCCAGTATGTTCTTTGTAACGTCTTGGTATTTTTTGAGAAGGGGATCGCAGAATGGCGCCTGAGCATTGAGTATAGCGGTTGTCATAAGAACTAGACAGTCTGGGATGACATCAAAAATATGACTGGATCAGAACTAGGCATCATCTTCCGTTGTCCGAATAATAGTATGGCAAGCCCCGTTGACCTCATGGTTGGTGGTGAGCGTGAAGTCCTGGGTTCGATTCCCGGTTCGAGCAACAGTGTTACAGGATGTTTCCAAAAGGAATTTCTTAGTAATCTCTTAGTATGTCCGGAGTTTGGAAGTTGACGGTATAAATGCTTTGCTTTGCTTTATTTGCTTACCGAGGCATGGAAGGGTCTTGTTATAATAATAATAAACCATTTATTATCAGGTACCAAAGACCCATAGATACATACCTTAACCTAAGTATACATAATAATATAGTTACAACTTTGTTAGTAAATAAAACTTAATAACTATGTTAGTATCACTCAGTTGCACTATGTCTTTGTTCGTTCCAGTGGCACTTGTCCACGAAAGCGGTGGAATACCGCATCCTGCGGCCAAAAGCTTTGTTCCATCACCAGGTGTAGGTAGCATGTTGGTATGCGCATCACAAACGCCTTAAAGTTGACGTTGCGATGCGACTCCAGCAGCTGTACTCTCGGCGCGTACTTCAACCTTTGGCGCACGTAAGTCACGATGTCTTCGTGGTGACAGATGGTCACTCATCTACGGACCAACCGCGGTAACCGTAGCTTAACCTGATCGATCGACCCGATTACTTAACAGACAATTTTTCTCCATTATGATCTTTTATTGTTTGCTTGAAGTATTCCGCAAAACAATTGGCAAGCAATACCATAATCTTGTACAGACGTCAGCACATCAAGCTACCCGAAACTGTCAAATCTCAATCAACTTTGAACCTTATGCTTTAGCGATAAAGTTGAAAATCTATAAAAAAAATTTACAAATTGTAGTAGATTGATATGCTGGCGTCTGTACATGGCAATCAGCATAAAATTAAGAACAACTGCAAATATTTAATTGCCAAATAAAATCAACAACAATTATAAAAGGGATTAATTTAATAACATTCAATTTTATCATACAAAAGATTTGAGAGTTGAAACTAAATGTTTGTTAACGAATTGCAATTAGGATTGGCTTCCTGAGGCAGAAAGAAAGCCCTTTTGATTACTCGAAAAATATCTTGTGAGAAAATAAAAGGAATTTGGATTTGTTCAGTGTTGTGGGTTCTGTAGGTATGAGTCATTCTTGCTGTAGGTGGTGGTGGTGGTTTTTGATCTTCCTGTACGAGTCACAATAATTCTTTCGTTATTTTTCTTTCTTTCTTTCGTTCTTTTTTCTTTCTTTCTTTCTATGTTTCTTTCTTTCTTTCTTTCTTAGGTATGCAGGGTGATATTATAGCGCAAACACACGTGTAATCTTTCATTCCCTCACTGTCATAGTCCAAGCTTCGTGATGAAGGCAATGTTTCTATTAGCTATTCATTGAATTGAAATCTGACTACGACATTTATGTAGTGGTAGAAAGCGCGACGGCTCTTGAGTTCCCAGATGGAGCAAAGGCTTTTTGGCTAAGAATTTCTCAGCAGCCCGGAGTATTAGAGCTCGGAAATAAATAAATAAAAAATTAAAAAAACAAACGACTTCCAAAAAAGACACTTTAAAGTGAAAATAACTTTAATTTCGGAAGTCGGTGTCGTTGGGTTAGCATTTTCGTTGTTTACCACCGACTGCCGAAATTAAAGTTATTTTTCACTTCGTAGTGTCTTTTTTGGAAGTCGCTTATTTTTTTGTGAAAAAAAAAATATTTTTCTCTTTTAAGTTGTACTTACCCCACACAAATTCGTTTAACACTATTTGCTGTGTAAATATTAGTGACAGGAAGTCATTATAACATCACCAGTATAAGCAAAGTGGCAAAAATACGTATTGAAGCTAACTCAAAAACTACCCAAGGAAAGTTAATAAAATTTATATGGGACCACCCCTAAGGCAAACCATATCCATTAAAGAAAGAGTTTTTGAAATCAATTTACACGGAGATATCACGTAACAAACATACAAAAAAAAAAAACAACATACAGTCGAATTGAGAACCTTTGGATTCGGTTAATATTTAAAAAAAAACTCTATTCAGTTCAGAAAAAAGCACGGTACCTACAATATAAAAAAACAAAAAACTAGTCGCAGATTACAAAGAGCCTTATATGCTAGGTTTTTACAAATGCCCTGGACCCCACTCTAGGATTCCCTGTGTCGTGGGGTTCAGTCCCTTCCCAAGTAAGGAAAGATTTGAGCCATTTAACATGACTGGCGAAACATAAGTACTCATATTTCCCCAGACATATTAAATGCCATGGAGCGAGCCTTCTGCCAGCTCTATAATATTATGCATCTTGCATCCCTAGGATCAGCAGTGCTATTCTGTAAAAATCTCACCGTGAAAACTAAGGTGAAGTGAGCTGTCATTCCACCTGATGTTAGGGATTGCCTCCATTGATAGTTCACTTCACGCTCTTTTCAGCTATCTTATAACGGTGAGATTTTTACAGAATCGATAGGCTGATTCCAATGGTCAGTTCTAAATGTTTGCGGAACGCTAACCCAAAAAATCTACACGCAAAAACACGAAACGAAAACCAATTAAGTTGGCAGTCGCCACCGTACGGAACCATCAATACGAATCAACTTGTTCCTTGCTATTAACTGCCAGGTTAGGTCAGGAGACGGATTGCAGGTTCGTAACGTGATCTGAGATTAATTTGAAATAATTAATCGACTCAAAATATACGCAAAGGGAAATACTTGAATACCTTCAGTATATTATTAAGCACTTTTTTTTTAATTCTCGATATTCTTAAATAATTTTGCGTGTCTAATGATGCACACTTTTTTAAATGATTGAGCTGGTATAGTAACTAAGCTAGGGTACCCCGACGAAATACGTTAGGTTAGGTTAGAACTGTGACCTACCGTTACTACTAAGTTGGTCGCAGTTACTTGGCCATTTATGTTTTTTAAAACATCAAAATAGGAATTATTTGAGGTTCATGAGGCTTAGTTATTAGATTCAATCATTTTTTAAGAGCACAAAATGATAATTATTATAGGTTCGATTAAATAAATGCCATATTCAAATAATGACGAAAGAAACGCATCAATTAATAACGATAAATATGTATTTTAAAATTTATAATAAATCGAACACTAAAAGCTAACGCTCGGTTCATGGGCAAGAGTGCGCGTCTCCTTTTTAAAGAAATTTCTCGCCAGCTGATCAACACTTCACGTGACCAGAAGGCTGGGTCGTTCTTTGGCCAAAGAATTTTAGCATTGCCATTCAACACAACAACGACAGCGATGCGGACGAGTACTTCGATGCCTAAATATTCTTTTGTTTTTGTATTTATTCATATATGGTGACTGATAGTATATATCATAATCATATCATGAGTACAAGCACGTGTTTAAGTATAGTGACCGATACTTAAACACGTGCTTGTACTCATGATAACAAACAACTTTTACTATGGGACCAAACCTGAAATGTAGGTACTGAACAGCAGATTTTTTTTCGCGAATTCAGGTTTGGTCCCATAGTAAAAGTTGTTTGTTATCATGAGTACAATCACGTGTTTAGGTATCGGTCACTAATTACCAGTCACCCTATATAGTTAGTCTTCTTATTCATTACCTAGTGTAAATAGTTAGTTAAGAGATTATGAAAATAAAACTTTTATTACCAAATAAATCGATATATTTAGATCCACAAATAAATCAGAAAAAATATGTAAGACATTGTGTATAAATAAATATAATATTTATATAGATGTAATTAAAATCGTATGATGTGTGACTAGCTTAGTTGACCCACAACTGCTTAAAATATCCATTTTTCTATTTACTAGCAAACTCATTTCTTTCCAATAATCTGGCCTACATTTTATACCGGTTTTCTGGAAAATACTTCAACTACTTAGATAACATCAGATTTGAAAACAATTATAAATCCTAGAGTCGAGCTACTATTCCTGTTAAGATTATTTCTGAGAAACTTGAAATAGGCTACGATGAATTTCAGATTTCATGCACTCGAGTAAAACCAAGATTTGTCCGTTGTATTTCGCAATATCTCTTTCACCCTAGCTCCGATACTACATTCGTGATCACCGCTTATATTTCAGCGGCCGGCCCGCCCAAAATTTAGATTGGATTCATCACCAATCAACCTCTTTATCTCAATCAAATAAGGTTGAAATTCGCTCAACACTTGTTTGGCACACAATTATTAAAACAAACGGGCGATTTCTTTCGCGATCTTTTATCTTTGAAACGTCAAAATGAATTTCTTTAATCAGTTTTGGAGTAACGACTGTAAATATTTAAAACAGACCTTTCATCGGGTTGAATGAGTTTAATTTTTTTAATGTTAAGATGGAATGTGGTTAGTGGTGCGGAGCGTAATCTTGCTTGCTTATTAGTAGTTTTATCAATAATAGTGTAATTTTTATTTTTTATACCATTAAATGATGATTACTTTATGCTATAAGTAAGCGAAAAATGTTAGATGTAATGCTATGTCATTATGTTGTTTCAATTGTATAGAAATGTTTCAATCAATCAATTTATTTTCTCACCACAATATACATTTTTACATTGGTCAGATTCGACAATGACGCATAGTTCAGGTAAGTATATATTGTGGGAGACTGGTGCCTAAGCTAGGCTCGTGGCCTGTGTTTCAGGACACCAGGATCCCCACCCCTTTACATTATCATTTCATAATTTATGTACTAAGCGCTATGACAGAATGTAGTAAGGTATCATTTAAGACATTTTGTAGTTTTATTTATTTTGACTGATATCTAGGTTTTAAGTATGCAAGACGAATGTTAGTAGATGTGTAGTACGGGTGATTGTGTATGGGTGTGTGAGTATGTGGGTGTGTGAGAGTGTTTGTTATTTAAATGTTAACGTAGCAATTAAGCAATGATTAAATTAGTTAAATAATTTTGAATGCCGTAAGGCAAAATGTATCGGGACTCTCCATAAATTAACACCATATTTGTTACATTATTGGCAAATAAATGATTTCTATTTCTATTTTGGTCTTCTACAGACTACTTCGTAGAGTGTGCGCAGGAGCTCCACGACCTGATCCCACCATTACCCTTTTATTTGTACTGCAGGGTACATATCCCGACAATATGCTTCAGCTTTCTGACTGATCGACCCCTTGACAGTTCAAAAGTGCCTGTAATTTGCCATACCGCTGTTGAGGGTCGAGAAATTGGAGTCGCGTAACAACACGAACTTCAAGTCGTTCGTGGTGCGTGTTCCGACACATCATCTCGAGAAGTTCCTCAAGGAAGAGTTCTGGCCGCAGGGTGTTGTGTACCGCCGGTTTCGTGGCCGGCTACATGACACCAGTCAGCGAAACACGACGCAGACACTTCGTGTGTGTTAATTAGTTTTTAGTGTAATTATAATGGTGTATGTATTTATAGTATTTTAAGTTATATTAATATTGTATTACTGTACGTGTTTTTATGGGCCTTGATGCCTGAAATAAATAGATAATAATAATAAACCCGTGATGGTTTATGCGGTATGTTTAAAGATTCAACAAATGCATTTAAACTGTTTTTTTTTTTAATAAACATAAAAAAAATATTTGTTTGAAATAAATGCTATGAGTTTGACGTTGAATTTGAGACCAGTCGAACTCGGCGCTTCTCCTCCACATTTAATATGTGCACGGCCAAAGTATGGAACTTGCTGCCAGCGTCTGTGTGTTCCCTTCCACATATAACTCGTCTGCCTTCAAAGCAGGAGTGAACAGTCATCTTCTTGGCACGCTCGTTCCATTAAAGACCTCATCCACTGCTTTTCACCAAGCGTTATCGAGGTAAAGAGGCCCAGTTCCAGAAGCGATCTCATCTCAGCGACAATCAATATCAAAAACCTGTCAAAAATGCAGGTAATTATGAGGTATTTTTTGACAGATTATGACAGATTAATATTTTTTTTTCCACACTAATCAAAACGCAGTACAGACATTATTAAAATAAATGCAGTGGACTGGAGCCTAAACTAGGGCAGCCCTGTATTTCAGGACTCCAGATTAGAATGCGAACATTCTTTTAAAAATACGGGAATTACTCGCTGGTGTTTTGTGAGAGCAGTGGTAGTGGTAGCCCTATGGATCAGCAGTGGTGACTTACGAGTTGTAAGTCGTGAGTTTGAACCCAGGCAAGCGCTTTACTTTTTGTAATTTAATTCATCACCAGTGCTCTCAAAATTGTAAAGAATAACATCGTGGGGAAACCGACATGTCCAAAAATTTGAAGACGTGTGACATCTATCAATATGCACTGGGCCCGCGTGGTGCATTATGGCCCACTCCCTCTCACAGAGAGGAGCCTGTGTCCCGGCAGTGGGAACAGTATAGGCTGATTATGTAAATTGATTCTTGTCGATGTATAAATCTTTTTCAGGCTGACTGTCCTTCTTACATCCTCAAAATTCCTTTTTTGGTACCTATTTAAGTATTCAAAACTAAACATCAACGAAATACATTCATAGTCTGAACTTAAAAAGGCCAAAACAAACAAAATGATGCTTACACGATAAAATCAATAATTCCCCATAATACTTTAATAAACGAAAAAAAACCATGTTGCTATAGATATAATAACAAATAAATATGCATGCCTGTCTGTCTGCAACCAATCAACTCTTGTTTTGATAGCAAATATCATTCGGAAACTCAAATAAAAAATATGTATGGCAAACAGACATTTCGTGAAAATATTAAAAGTAAAATGGGACTGCGACCGGTGTTCAGTTTTCAATTTACGTGTCGCTGTTAAAGTGAATAATTTATAGGATTTTTGTGAAAATATTTGGCACGGCTTCGCTGGTCCAGTGGCTGCAAGCGGTACTATTAAGCATGAGAGTTCAAATCCCGGGTCGGGAAAACTGTTATTGGGATTTGCCATTTGGAATTTCTCATTAGCAACCCGATGTTTTCCTTCACCGTTTTGAGAGCAGTGGTGATGAAATAATTTACACAAAGTAAAACGCCTGTCTGGCTTCGAACCGACGACCTTACAACTCGTAAGCTATAGGCATTTTCTCCCAATCAACGTTCTTAGATGATGCCGGGACAAAATATTATAAAGATAGGCTATGTGGAGGCCGTGGCTAAATAATAAAACTCGCACAGGTCGATCGATCTGGTTAAGTTACGCTTGCCGCGGTTGGTCTGTAGATGGGTGACGATCTTTACATACCGAGAACCCTCCGTGTCTCGGAAAGCACGTTAAGCCCTTGGCCCTGGCTGTCATTCGTGGTTCTTTGACAGTTGTTACGGCTAGTCAGAAGCCCGAAAGTCTGACAATCAGTCTTACCAACGGGTATCTTATTACCCAGTAACTGGGTTGTGGAGGTCAGATAGGCAGTCGCTTCATGTAAAATACTGGTATTCACCAGCATCCGGTTAGACTGGAAGTCGACCCCAACAAAGTTGGGATAAGGCTAGGCAGATGAGGTGGCTAGGTGGAATTTCTATATCCGATCCAGCTTGTCCCTTGCTGCCCTCTTTTAGCGACGCCCTTAGCCGAGGTCCGTATCCCACAAGGGGTGCCCTGAACGTGTAGTTGCTAAGTTTTTTTAAACCCTTGCTGGAAGCCATAATTTATTGAGGCACCCACAGGCTAGCCCGGTTAAGCAGCCTAGCCAACTTCTCGATGAAATATACCAGCCGGTCGATTCTGTAAAAATCTCACCGTGATAACTTAGGTGAAGTGAGCGTGAAGTGAGCTATCGATTGTGGGAACACCTAACATCAGGTGGAGTGACAGCTCACTTCAACTAAGTTTTCACGGTGAGATTTTTACAGAATAGCACTGCTGTTTTTATCGTGGTACAAAAATAGGGTATACCTAAGCAAGCAGGGTAAACATATGGCACAGATTTTTTAGTATTTTTTTTTCACAAAAACAAAATAATTCATTTTTTTTTGTCGCTACGAATTCATTGATAATTTAATTCGAGTTGATTTTTTATATTATTTGTCGAATTACGTTGGTTTTTTGTATGAAAAAATTAAGATATGTCTGTGGCTTTTAAGCCCTGTTTTTGTTCATACAGTAAAAAAGTCAGCCAGTATACAAAGAAAAAATGGGTGGAATTTCTAAGCTCGTGGAACATAAAATAGTTTGTTTTTATATGTCATTTAACAATTACCATAAAATTATCACACTAGTGCCTAGAATAAAAGAATACAATTTCAATACCTACAAAAAATATCACAAAAATCCTCTTCATTGTTGGTCCAAGGTCGATTTTTACGATTTCCCATAGTTTCAGTCAGAGACGGATATAATATTTGCATAGAGACGGCGCCACAGATCTTTACCTCTTTTATTATGTGCTAATCACTACAGGATTATAGGTTGTGTATACAGGGTGTTGCATGTTTGATTTATATTGTTTTTATATTGTTAGTAAGTTTATTACGGTCAGTGAAGGGTAGATTATCATGGCTCATAATTAATCTATTATGTTTTACTAAACCTTGTCCTGGCCTTTTCAGCGATTAACACAATTATCTAGAACTAGCTGCGCCCCGCGGTTTCACCCGCGTAAGTTTTGATCCCGTGGGAATATCGGGATAAAAAGTATCCTATGTGTTATTCTGATGTGTAAGCTATATTACTGTAAAGTTTCATCAAAATCCGTTCAGTAGTTTTCGCGTGAAAGAGTAACAAACATCCATACATCCATACATACAAACTTTCGCATTTATAATATTAGTAGGACTACCACAAAGTGCGAAGTCGACGGCCCGCCTCTGCATTGTGACGCTGCTAGCAGAATAGTCGAAATCAGCTCAATTACCAAATGAGAAAAAAAAACACGTTCTTATAATTTACGTTTCTCAATATACTTAATTATGATTGAATGGAAGAAGAAAATATGCTAGCGTTGACCTTGAATAAATTGAGAAACCTACCTACAGATGATGATAATCTTCTCTTAGTAAAATGGCGGCAAGATTTGCTAGTCAGTTATGAGTAGGTCTGAGTGAGATAATAGTGTTCTCATTCTTGAAGAGCCTAAGAAATAAAAAAAATAAAAACGACGAAGAAATAAGTCAAAAAACTGGTCGTAATTTAATATTCTTGTTTTAAAATACCAATATTGATTCTTGTAGAGATTGAAATTAGTGTTTTAATTTACTTGCAAAAAAAAAAAACGTTTACGTAAAGGATTGCAGGGGCTTGTGACTAAGTAATAATCAGGTTAAGCTACGCTTGCCATGGTTGCTCCGTGGATGGGTGACATCTTTACATAAAAGAAAGCACGTTAAGCCGTTGGCCCCGGCTTTCATTTGTGTATCTATGACAGTCGTTACGGGTCGATCAAGGGTTAGTATCCTATAGGGAGTCGCTCCATGTAAAATACTGATATTCAACGGCATCCAGTTTGACTGGAAGCTGACCCCAACATAGTAGGGAAAAAGCCAGGTAAATGATGTACAGAAATGCACTAACATAAAATTCAAAACCACACTCCACAATTTCGCGATCACTTTCCTTACAATAACATAAATTTATGAAGCAAAAACCTTATCCCATCGTCATTCTCACCGCACTGTCAAGATGTCATACAAAAACTGAGACAACATAATATCAGGGTTCCGTAATCATTGCGGCGGCGGTGAAGCCAACCGCAAACGTTTGCGGTTCCGTACTCGCAATAATTCATGACATTGTTAAGAAAATGAACAAGGATATTTTGTGAGGGCGTAATTTTGTGTTATATTTTGTAAAAGCCGTATTTCATGCTGGTTTTCTTTGTAAGCGTATCCGTAGATGATTGATAGGTGCCGAGGTTTTGTTTGTTATTGAGAGCAGCGGTACCGGCCCCGAGTTACGAGTTGTAGATCGTAGGTTCGAAGCCAGACAGACGCTTTACTTTGTGTAAATAATGTCATCACCACTGCTCTCAAAACGGTGAAGGAAAACATCGTGAGGAAACAGGCATGTCCTAGAACCAAATACTCGAAGACATGTGACATCTACCAACCTGCACTGGGCCTGCATGATACATCATTAGTCCACTCCCTCTTGAAGAGATCAGAGGGGCAATTCTCGTAATTTTAACAACGTTCGCAGTCTGATCTCAGTCTCAATCTGTCAAAAATACTTCTAATTTCCCTATATTTTGACAAGTGTTTTTGAACATTGATTGTTGCTGAGATGAGATTGCGACTAGATTTTGAACGTTTTTAATTACGAGAATTGGCCTTAAAGAGCGCAAACTAAAAATAATTTTTCACTTAAAAAATCTCCGGTTGAAAGTCTCTGGACACAAGTGGGAAGATGTAAGTCCTACCTGGTAAAGTGAGGCTACCTCGACGGAACGGCAGTAGGGTGTGATTGTGGAGCTATGTCGCAAACCATGCTCCACGTCCTATCCTGACCTCTGTGTCCCAAAACATGCAATCTAAGTGACCTCTGCGCTGCCACCGACGACGCCGTGGAAGTGGCGAAGTTTTGAGCCAACCTGGGCCCTAATTCACTATGACCACTTAATGATTCCTTACTTCAAAACCACGTCAATTCCTTAGCTAATCACGACATCTGCTAATAACATATCTCTCTATCTCTATGACACATTGAACGAAACCGCGCAAAATTAATGCGAAGTTAGCGTAGTTTGAACTGTCAAAATAGCATACTTTTTTTTTTTGGATGGGAAAATCATCAAATGACACCTCCCGCTCTGGGTGGAGCAGAAGGGAGTGTCAGACTCTTACTGACTAAAACCCACCCGTGTTCCTTCCTTAGCCCTTTATGTTCCGGGGTAGCGGTAACCCTTTCGGACAATCCCGCTGCCCCGGCAGGCTTCGGCCCTTACGGGCCCCTTCCCTGTTGCTGACATCTCTTTGAGGCGCGCGTGGAACACGTACGCGCCGTCCGGTACGGGTCTGGTCCTGATCGGACGGTGAGTTACCCATTACTCTCCGGCCACAGGCCCGCGCCTAGGATGGCCGGGAGTCGTCACGCGGCTCCCGATGCGCGGAGCGTCTCCCGCGGCGGCTGGGATGTGTGGCTCTTTCCCTCAGCCGTCCCGCAACAAAATAGCACGCTTGATAACCGCACGTGATTTGCACGTGGCGAGATTACGTGGGGAATAATAATTACAGTACAGAATTATTGGGGCCCTAATCTAAAATACAGTCATACCAGCGACACGAAGAGGATAAAGACTTCAAAATTGAAAATGTCCTTAGTTTTCAAGGTGATAAATGATGTCTTAGATATTCATAAGAACATCATCCTATATCTTCAAATATTGCGTGACGTAACAACATCAACATTGCATACTAATTCGAAGTCCCGGGTTCGTTTCCTGAGTGTCGGACACATAAAAACGAACAAAAAATCTTTTGTTGTTTTACGTTCAAGGTTTTGTGTGAAAGGACGGTAAGCAGAGGTCATTCTCTTGTAGTAACTACGAAGATGTTATCGCGAAAAATTTATCAAATGCCCCATAGAAAACTTCATACCTACTCGACATAAACGTTTGGGACGGCTGAATTTTTATTCGCGATTACGATGTTGGTCCCATGGAGAAAGTTGTTCAGTTTGATGGTCTGTACCACACCGTTAAATTTGGCTGGTCATTGAAAACTAACACTGTATATGCCAAGGCCCAACTTGATTCGCCATGACACTTCAAGTAAATATTTACAGAGAAAGAGCAGCAGCACCCACTTGTTTTATTATAACTACTAGCTGTAGCCCGCGACTTCGTCTGTAATCCAGGACGAAAATAGCCTATGTCATTCTCCAGGTCATGGTCTACCCTTGTGCCAAATTTCATCCAAATCCGTTCAGCAGTTTTAGCGTGAAAGCGTAACAAGCAAATATACTAACTTTCGCATTTAAATAGGTACAGACGCCAGCACATCAAGCTACTACAATCTGTCAAATAGGTTTTCAGCTTTATCGCTAAAGCATAAGGTTTAAAGTTGATTGGGAAAATTGGTTGAAATGGGTTGTTTTGCAAAAAAAAAAATAACCTACGACCTATTCTCAGACCTACAAAATATACACAAAAAATTTCTTAAAAATCGGTCAAGCCGTCTCGGAGGAGTTGATAACAAACACTGTGACACGAGATTTTTATATACATCTTCCAGCTTTAAAGCAATATGGACGGTTTAAAGGGTATGGTGACCGATATAATAACTGATCAATGACATGATCTTGGTTTCTGGCAAGCGGAGCAGCGGTGGGCCAGCGGTAATGACAGCGATTACGAGTTCATAGGTTCGAATCTAGACAGGTGCCTTACTCAGTTTAGTTTATTTCATCACCACTGGTCTCAAAACGGTGAAAGAAAACATCGTGAGGAACCCGGATTATCCTAGAACCAAAAGTTCGACGACATGTGACATCCGCCAAACCGCACTGGGCCCGCGTGGTGGATTACGGCCCACTCCCTCTCACAGAGAGGACGCCTGTGTCCCAGCAGTAGGATTATTCTAGGCTGATTATCTATACTTATAATAAATCTGTAGAGAGGTCAATTCTGTACATGAAATATATTTCCAAAATAACTATCAGCGGGTGATTAGTGATCGTTACTGACGCCAAAAATGCAATCAGTAAAATTTTTGTCTGTCTGTCTGTCTGTCTGTCTGTCTGTATGTTCGTTATAGAAACAAAAACCACTCGACGGATTTCAACGAGACTTGGTACAATTGTTCTTCATACTCCTGGGCAGGTTATAGTATACTTTTCATCACGCTACGATCAATAGGAGCAGAGCAGTGAAGGGAAATGTTGGGAAAACAGGATTTCTTTTTAGGTGAAGTAGTAATAGGTTAGTAGTAGTTAGTTAGTAGTAGGTAAGTTTTGGTTAATTTATGTTCAGTTTTTTTTAATATTAAGTAGGTAAAAGCGTAGGTACTTTTATTAATTATAGGTATTTAGTTTTAAGTGAAGTAGGTTTTATTATATATTATTTTATATATTAGACGTAGTTATATATTTTTAGTTATTCAAGCCCCAAGCGGACGCCGGCGTCCGCCCGCTATTGTCTTGAAAAACGCGTTGAATGAGAAATACGCGTTCTCAAGAATCGGCAGAAGAAAGAGCACATCGGTTAAACTCTATGAGAGTTAGTGCCTCAATTTCCGGAAGTCATTATTCCACGCGGACGAAGTCGCTGGCAAAAGCTACTGTAAAATAAATTCGAAGGTACATGCCAAAGAAAACTTTAAGAATGATTTTCCTAAAAAAAGAATGAAACCTATCGCCTGCCATCTTTAATTAAAACTTCTTGTTAAAATTAATTTAACTACAGGAAAGACGTAGTTTAACTAATCAACATTCAAACAGCGTTGAAACATTATTGATAATCCAAAATGGCTGGAAGTTTGGGTGGGCCAAATTATCTATAACAACTGATCCACGAGACATGAATTTTAATTGCGCTGAATCATAATCAAATTGATGGATTGACTGTCAATGATTTAGGATTTTGCATTTTGATACCTATATCTATGTCTTTTGACCTGCATGGCTCATGGCTGAGGGGCTCGTGGCTAAATGATAACATGTCTTACGGGTTGATCGAAGGTTAAGCTACGCTTCCCGCGTTCGATTCGTGGATGAGTGTCCATCCATTTCATATCGAGACCCCTTCGTGCCTCGGAAAGCACGTTAGGCCGTTGGCCCGACATCGGGATTGTCCGAAAGGTTTACCGCTGCCCCGGAACATAAAGGGCTAAGGAAGGAACACGGGTGGGTTTTAGTCAGTAAGAGTCTGACACTCCTTTCTGCTCCACCCAGAGCGGGAGGGGTCATATGATGATTTCCCATCCTCAAAAAAAAAAAAAAAAGGCCGTTGGCCTCGGCTGTTATTCGTAGATGTTTGACAGTCGTTACGGGTAGTCATAAGCCCGAAAGTTTAACAATCAGTCTTGCCAAAAGGGGTACCCTTTTGGCAAGACTGATTGTTAAACTTACACCCCGTTAAAGTGTTACCCCGTAACTGGGTTGTGGAGCTCTGATAGACAGTAGCTCTATGTAAAGTATACAGCTGCATTCGGTTAGATTGGAAGTCGACCCCAATATAGTGGGGAAAAGGCTAGGCAGATGATGATGAATCACAGCGGTCTCTAATGTTTCCAGTGCTGTGATATAAGTCTCCTCTCGAAGAAGAAGTAGTTCATAATCCACCACCCTGGCCCAGTGTGGGTTGGTAGATATAACCATGTCTTCGAATTTTCAGTTCTGGGTCATGCCGGTTTTACTTCACCGTTTTGTAAGCACTTGCATAATTTTCATAAAAATATGGATCAAACAAAAGATGAGAAAAAAAAGGAGATTAGAGAAATGATGGGAAAATTGTGTGAAAGATGATATGACAAGAAAGGGCGTGAATAAATACTCCTACAGACCATAAGTATTTCGGCATGGCGACCAATCTCAACGGAGACTAGCAGTCGCCGCGGGAGACATTATAGAGCACAATCGTGTGCGCAGACACAAGTGCACTCTCTCTTCCCTCACTCTCATAATCCGATGGGACGGCACGCAATCCGACATGAGCGGAAAGGGCACAGGATCAACGGCTTTTGCTTTCCGAGGCACGTGGGGTGTCACATCGCCAACTTCCAAGCTCCAGCCTGTTACTAAAAAAATCCTAATGGAAAAATCCAATAACACTTTTTCCGACCGAATAGGGTGAATTCTAAAGGTGGGTACTGACCGGCTTACGGGCTGTAATGTACCATTCGCAGCGAGCATGTTACGTTACGCCGTGTGCTAAAATCCATGTAAACTTGCTCGTATGGAACTCTTTGCTTGTCCGTGCTGCAGATTCGTTACCACTCGCACTCGAGAAGACGCATGTGCCATTTGCGCTCGTGACAACGCACTGCGAAGCACGTATCACTCAAAGGATTCGCCAAAAAACCGACAGCGGGTAGAGCAATTGCAGCCGGCAACGAGCCGCTCGTTGCTCGTTGCGAGCGCCTTGTTCCCCGTACCTACTGACTGCACGAACGCTCACTGTGTAACTCTTTACATTACGCCCCGTAAATCCGGTCAGTACCTGCCTTTAAGGTGACGATTGACATGAATATTCGCTTGATGTGAGCACGTTACAAGTTGAATATTCGGCATGTCAGTACAGCGAGCCGAGCAGCTCAATGACGAGCGCCGAGCACACGAGCGCGCTCCACCCGGCTGTCGGTTTTTTTGCGAATCCCTTTGAATGTTATATTACAAGTCTGTTGCTAACGGGAGCACTGCGCCACTTTGACTAGTAATACTGGGGATAGAGCACAGTCAAACATATATTATATTCGTCGCGAAAATTCAGAAGGCCTATCTCGTAATTTAAAACGTTCAAAATCTAGTCGCAGTCTCATTTCGGCGACAAATAAATGTCAAAAATTGTCAAAATGTAGGGAAATTAGCGGTATTTTTGACAGACTGAGACTGGTATCAGACTGCGAACGTTCTTAAAATTACGAGAATTGCTTCTCTGGCGTCATGAGCGTTTGCTCACAACGAACAATTTCTCGATGCGAATATTTACAACGAGCAAATGCTCATATCAAGTCACCACCTGAAGACGACGGCCAGGCAGAAATTATGAAGAAGAGGACATCTTGCACCAACTTTAAATAAAGTTGAATCCTGACAATAAGATCCCATCAAAAAACACAAAACCCTTGACCGAAGCTAACCTAACTTTAGACACACCAAATTCCATCCATTTTCTAACTTTTTTTCTCCAAAACCCATCTATCCTAACCAAACGCAGCGGCATAGCCGTTTGAGTAGGTTTTTTAGAGGTGTTGAAGTGCGGCGCCCGGATTCTGTTTGACAAATAAAGACGAAATAACAAAAAACCCATTTGCATGTGTTAATAGTACTGGCATTGTTTTACAAGCACTTTTGAGGTCTACGTTGGATGGAGATGTTGTTTTAAAGTCTTTTTTGTAGACCGGTTTTTATTTTTTGTAATTTTTTTGTGTGCTAAAATCAGGTTGGTGTGTTGAGAATTTGAGAGGCTGGCGGCCATTTTTAGGTCTTTGACAGTCGTTACGGGTAGTCAGATTGAGAGCAGTGGTGTTCCAGTGGTAACGGCGGCAACTTACGATCGTAGTTAGTCATATAGAGACATTCATACATACACAGATAAATATTATATAATATGATAGGCATATTTATGTTTAATAACCTCACCAAATAATTATTATGTAGGTACGACAACCTTTATCAGGCTGATCTCAATAAAACAAAATGTTATTTAGTTAATTTAATGTTAATAACATAATTATTTTAAATTTTATTGTTAATTTGTGTCCTAGATTATAATATTTTTTAGTTCTTGCTGTGCCCTACAGGGTCCATAATTGTACCTTAGCTTTAAGTCATTGTAACACCTATACTACATTATGGAATGCAAATAAATATATGAATACGAGTATGAATATGAATATGAATAGATGCGAACCCAGACAGGCGAATTACTTTGTGTAAATCATTTCATCACAATTGCTCTCAAAACGGTGAAGGAAAACATCGAGAGGAAATCGGCATATCCTAGAACCAAAAATTACAAAAAAAACATATGACATCTACCAATCCGCACTGGGCCTATATGGTGGATTATGGCCCACCGCCTCTCATCGAGCTGTGTCCCAGCAGTGGGATTGTATATAGGCAAATTATGTATGGGTACATATTCAGAAGCACGAAAGTCTGACAACCAATCTTACTAAGGGTATAATTGTATTACCCAGTAACTGGATTGAGGGAAGTCAGATAGGCACTAGCTCCACGTAAAATACTAGTAATCAGTTGCATTCGGTTAGACTGAAACCGACCCCAACATAGTTCTCAAAGGGCTAGGTAGAAGATGATGTTTATGAGAATGTCCTGCGCAACAGTGTTGCTGTATTCCGGTTTGAAGTCGGTGCCGGTGTAATTACAGGTTACAGACTCATGAGACTTTCCAGCTCTGGGAAGACCACGCCTCTGCAATGCCTGTGGCATTACAGATTTTTATTGCAAAAGGCAAACATTCGATGGCATGTGAAATCCAGCAACCCGTAATGGGCCTGCGTGGTGGATTACGGCCCACTCCGTCTCACCGACAGAAAGCCTGCGTCCCGGCAGTGAGAATGTTATAGGCTGTTTATTCTGCTGGTGCTATGCTAAGGCGGTGGTGATTTATTCCTTAATTTTCATGATTGCACCTACCACTGTTTGTCTCTGCATCACTGACTGTTGACTGGTAGAAATTGCCTATGGAATTAATTCCGCCTCTGTACATTTATGTGCTTGAAGTATTAAATAAATAAATAATCTATACCACCCGGTGAGCTGTCTGACTGTTTGCCATCCCATAACATAAAAATATAATGTTAACCCTTCGGAGTAGTTGCTTATAACACTATCAGTAGCAATCACTTTCATTGTAACAGCTCAACAAGTCATTCATTGCATTAAATCATTGTATTTTAAAAACAAAAGTGTCATAAGTTTTTATTTTGGTTTTTTTGTTGTGTTGTAAAATTTCTATATTTATGTCTGTAATGTATATAGTGTACATAATAAAGAGTATTCTATTCTATTCTATTTTGTTATTTTTTTGGAACATATAAAGAAATAGATTAGGAATATTCTACAAAATGATTCAGATTGATAGTATGGGACACAAGTAGGATACGGAACTCCATTGTAAAAATGAAAGTAAATACATTTATTTAGCACAGACTAAAATACACACAGTATCTAGTATCTTCACCAGATACATACATCATCATCTGCCTAGCCTTTTATCAACCGTGGTGGGGGCTTCCAGTCTAACCAGATGCAGCTGAATACCAGTATTTTACATGGAGCGACTGCCTATCTGACCTCCACAATCCAGTTACTGAGAAATACGATACCCCTTGGTAAGACTTTCAGGATTCTGACGACCCGTAACGACTTTCAAAGATCCACGAATGACAGCTGGGACCAACAGCTTAACGTGCTTTCCGAGGCACGGAGGGGTCTCTGTATGTAAAGATGGTCTCCCATCCACAGACCAACCGCGGTAAGCGTAGCTTATCCTGATCGATAAACCTGTGTGTGTGTGGTTATATTAATATCTGCCTAGTCACCATGAGTTCTGAATCAGAACTGCCTATATTTACTTACTTATTCAAGTTTGTACATACAGGTACCTATTGATCCAATCCAATATAATATTATGTTGCGAGGGCGTTTTTCGTTGGCATTTTTAATCTTGATGCGATCTTTCTGAGTGGTTTAAGTTATAAACTTAATCTGGCGTTTATTATTTATTTAAGATGTACATACACCAGCACATCAACCTACTACAATCTGTTAAATTTCTTTAATAGATTTTCAACTTTATCGCTAAAGCATAAGGTCCAAAGTTGATTGGGAAAGGACAATACCAGAAACTCTATAGAATTTTGCCCCGTTCAATACAATTATTCATTTACAACCATGCAATATGCAGCATCTTATTGCTTTTGTATTACTGATAATTAAACATTTTGCCTCTAGAACTTGCGGTTTCTGAAATATTTGATTAGGAAATAGCAAAAGTGAATTTCAGGGGTTGAATTCCCTATACATTGATTTGTTTTTATGTAATTTAATTATTTATTTTTAAAGTGAATATATAACTAAATAAATATTCTATGAATATTTCAAGCGTCTACCTGTTGCCGTTATCAACATCGAGCAAAAACGAGCAAAAAACGTTTGTTGTATGGGAGCCCCCTTAAATATTTATTTTATTCTGTTTTTTAGTATTTTTTGTTATAGCGGCAACAGAAATACATCATCTGTGAAAATTCCAACTGTCTTACTATCACAGTTCATGAGATCATACAGCCTGGTGACAGACGGACGGACAGCGGAGTCTTAGTAATAGGTTCCCTTTTTACCCTTTAGGTACGGAACCCTAAAACCGATGAAGGAAAACACCGTGCAGAAGCCGGCTACTTCTAGAATCAACAAATTCGAAGACATGTGACATCTATCAACCCACACGCACAGAAGTCTCGCTTGCGATCACTAAACCAACGAAACAGTTTCCGTTATGAGCTAGAAATATTATCTTGGAGATTCTCTCATACATTCGACTACCCACCAAGTTTACGTTTTTAAATGATATAGCTAGGTACGAGTGTGTGTGTGATATTAAAGTGAACTTTTCATATTTGCGCCTTGTCGGACGCGTGTTAATAATCACTTCATGCTTGTAGCATACCAGCATGTGTGGTGGACGCACCTGTTGTCGGCCGTCGCTTAAAAGTTTAAAAGATTTCAAATTCCTCCCTCCATTTCTTCCATCGACGATTCTGTACGGAGAACTGATCTATAATTCTAATCATTCATTCATTTATATTCTACTAGCTGTTACCCGTGACTTCGTCTGCGATCTAGAATGACAAGAAGCTTGTCCTTCTCCAGGTCATGGTAGGTATACAAGTTTCATCCAAATTCATTCAGTCGATTTCTGTGCGGCTTATAACGTAAAAGCGTAGCAAAAACAAACAAACTCATTTTCGCATTTACAATATTAGTTAAGTTATTTAGGATTAGGTCAAGATATTGGTGCCGATTCCCTAGTTCACGAACTAAACTAAATTTAAGTTCAGTGCATCTTTTTCTTTCTATTTCATTAAGAAAAGGACAGAAGATAATCTTTAATTTGAACTTAAATTTAGTTTGTGAACAACAGAATCGGCACTACTGTAGGCTATTAAATAAAAAATAGTTGTTGTTTGTACATCATATTTGTGGAACGCCTTCTCAGAAAATATAAAATTTAGAAGTATTTATTTACAACTGAATAAAGTGAGATTTTAACAATTCATATTATCAATATTTGCAATCGGCATACAAGGAAATAAATTAAGCGAATGAATACTGCGGTATTAAATTCGTAAGAGACACTAAACCGAAAACCGGTGCACTTACCTCACTTAATAACTGTGCAAAATCCTTAATGTCAGCGCATTGTATGGTGTTAATTTATAACTGGTACAGAGGTCGATATAACTGGTTGAGCAGTTTTGTGCAAAACGCTTATTATGTGCAGTTTTTTGTGCAAAATAGTGATGGGGCGCAAAATTATATAGCCCAACGGTTGAGGCGCTTGTGAGTTCGAATGCAACATGTTGTACTTTTGACGCGAAAACCCACTTATAAAAGTAGGTTTTCATCATGCAGGTCGTTGAAGTGCACTAAAATAAGTCTGCATAAGTCATCATCATTATCATTTCAACCAAAAGATGTCCACAGCTGGACATAGGACTCTCGCAAGCGTCGCCACATCGACTGGATATGTGCTTCTCTTCACCAAGTCATCAGCTACGAGAGCTGTTCCTTCTGGTACGCGCCCTCACGAGTGTTGATACATACTCTTTTTATATCACAAAGCAACGCGCAGTTTACTTGTGGTATACAAGTGTACAAAACTACAAACCCACTGAGAATGCGCGTAAAAAAAATCTAAAATTGGTTTGGAAAATCGAATTTCACGAAAAACCCACTGCGTAAATCAATTAAAAATAAAGTTAATTGAACTCTTCGACAACTGAGCTTTGTCTGTATTGAAGATATTACAGTTCTTTTATTACTTATTTACACCCAAAGTTACGTTGAAAATAGCAAGAAAAACGAATCTTTGTTGGCTCATAACTTTTTAATGGCATTTTATTTTACTATTATGTTTCAGTACAGACAAAATTAATGATAAGACAAAACGATATTATGTTTTAACTTTGGATGCACAATATCAAACAGTGGAGTAATACTCTCCTGAAATTTGTATAGAAAAAATATCGAAAAGTGGCACCTTAAGTGAAAAAAGGGTCATTGACTTGTTTAGGAACTTATCAACAAAAAAAAGCATAACTATAATAATTTAGGTAGTTATAAAAAGTATTTGATATCTCATAATAAGTCTTGTCATCTTATCGTAACTAAACTGACAGTTGAGTAATATTATGAAGGATTTAAATAATAATGCATTAATTCTTGATTTGTGAGTATACGGACTTAACAATATTGTACTGTTAAGGAAACTTGATTGTTTAGCAAACTAACTAAATAATGCTATCAACTTCGTTGGTCTAGTTATCGCAAGTTTTACCGCTAAGCATGTGATCCTGGGTTCGATCCCCAGGTCGGCAGTATTATTCCATCTGAACGTGACGCTTATTATATTTTCTGTTTGCATGATGTCAGCTATCGATTTATACAGGCTTCAAGCTAGGCCGCCATTTTGAAAAAAATCAAAATGGCGCGACAGTTGCTATGCCAGGCTCTATATCTTCTATCCCTTTCTCAGTAGCAGTTCGGAGTGTAGACAGGCGTCCGTCACTCACTCAAGGCCACGCGTTATATGCCTACCGCTTCGCATACCGCCGTCGGTACAATCGACAGAGGGCTGCCACACGCCTGCCAGAGTGCGTGCTCGCACGTCACGGTTACCGCGCGGAGTATCAAAATGCCGAAACCACGTAATTATTATGCAGTGGATGGGTGTCAAAGTAAAAAAACAAATGAAAATTTGTCTTTTTTTTCATTGCCGAGAGACGAACAAAGGTAAGTTATGTAGTATTTTAAATCTTTTGTTTTTCGAATTCCCTTTTGTCGTTCCTTCACAATGTATCACCAATAGGTAGGTAGGTACTATGATAATCGTTGTAAGGAGTTCAGGTATTATAAAAGTTTTGTTTTATATAAATTAATAGTTAGGTACCTACCTATTGTCAGAAAATAAGTAGGTCATACCTACCTGCGTCGTCGTGATTTGATATGTGGACCTGCATGTATTAGATACATGCAGGTATGTCATAGAATAGAAGTATAATACCTGATAATAATAATAATAAAAGCAGCTACTTTGCGTAGGTAGGTACTTACTTGGAAGGCCGGTACGTACCTACCTACGCAAAGTAGCTGCTTTTTTGAGGTTTCCGTCAACAAAGACCGAAATTTAAAAAAAAAAAAACATTGGTCAGCACCCAACGAGCGAGACTTAAGGAAAAGATGCAAGTACGTACCTACCTACAACAAGTGGTCTACACAAACAAAAAAGTACATATGTGTTTAGTATTTATTTCTCGAATTCAAACTAATATAATATCAAGTGATACAGTTTGAAAGTGTTTACTTTTCAGACGCAGGGCATTCAGGGAAGGAAAAAATGTATCTATCATTTTATTAAACTGAAACATATTTGATCAACAAATAATTGTTTTTCTACATTTTTCTACATTCGTTTTATTACCAATATCATCATAGGTACAACCCTAGCACATTCCCTCGATGACGCGCTCGCACGTGGGTCGCGCGGCGGGCAATACAATCTCAACACTCTGTGTACGTACTTATGGTACATTTCTTCTCGCTGCAAGCAGCCGGTATTATTATTAAGATTTTGTAGGCTATTATAGCGTTTTCGCTTTTGTATTGGAGTGATGTATCTGTTACGAAGTAACTATTTAGTAATCTGTGGTGTAGATTTCTGACTTTCTTCCCGATTGGTGGCTTGCCCCCTATTACATGTGACTTAAATATAACTGGCGAAATGAGGGTGTTCTATAGTTATACCTTTACCCAAACCTTCGGGGAATTCATCGTATATCTTAACATCATAACATCACGCCAGTCAGTGGGGATCCACAAGCAAAGCTCAGCGCAGATGTCACCAGCGGCAGCGCGATGGCTGCTGTCAAATCATTTTCGCTTTGTTTAAGTCAGTTTAATCGCTATTTTTAAGCGACTTAAAAAAAAAAGAGGTTGTCAATTCGACTGTATGTTTTTTTTTATATGTTTGTTACGCTATATCTCCGCTAATTATCATTCGATTTCGAAAATTATTTTTTTTATTGGGATGGTCCCATATAAAATTTATTAACTTTGCTTGGGTAGTTTTTGATTTAGCTTCAATCCATACTAATATTATAAATTTGAAAGTGTATGTGTGTGTCTGTTTGTTTGTCCGTCTTTCATGGCAAAACGGAGCGACGAATTGACGTGATTTTTTATGTGGAGATAGTTGAAGGGATGGAGAGTGACTTAGGCTACTTTTGTTTTTCTTTAACCGTGTTACCCCGAATTTAACGCGAGCGAAGCCGCAGGCAAAAACTAGTAATACGTATTTTTGTCACAGTTTATATATCAGTGACAAGAAGTAATTATATTATAATTACTTCTTGTCACTGATATTTACATGGCAAATAGTGTAATACGAATTTGTGTGAGGTGAGTACAACTTAAAAGACACAACCACTCGATACGCTTCCGTACCGTATCGAACATCAATCAATTTTATCGTAGGAGTCCTCAAAATGCTTGTCACAAGTCCGAAACCTGATAATTTTGTCAGTTTAAATCAAACAGAGAACCGCTATTGTTCCGACCGCTGCTTGCTGGGCAAGGCAAATCAGCAGTGCTATTCTGTAAAAATCTCACCGTGAAAACTAAGGTGAAGTGAGCTGTCATTCCACCTGATGTTAAGGATTGCCTCCATTGATAGTTTACTTCACGCTCACTTCACCTATATTAGCACAGTAAGATTTTTATAGAGTCGATAGGCAGGTTATTTAAATGTGTCATTTTCGATACGGTAGCCTGTCGGATGGTTGTGAATAGCTATGCTGGTCACACACGCACGCCGCGCGCCGGTTGCGTCTATGCACCTGATCTTTCTGATCACTCCAAGAGGCAAGAAGGTACCTAGGCTTTAAAAGAATATTTATTATGACGCAAAAGATCGAGAATCTAAGAAGCATTTGCCCTGTGTTAGAACAAAGTCCAGGCCGACATTATAAGAGCACATCTCTGTACTCAGCGAGCCTGTGGTCCAGATATACCCAAAGGGCTTACAATTCTCAGCGCATCCAGTTTAACAATGCCTACAGGGCGCTGTTACGTCTGCCACGCTTCTGCAATGCGCGAACAATGTTCGCTGAGCCGCGCACAGTCGGCTTTGATGCCACCTGGCGCAAAAGGACAGCTTCACTGCTCAGCAGATTACGTGGGAGCAGTAACAGCATCCTTGAAGGTAATAGGCGATAAATTAGACAACCCACTGGTGTGGAGCCTCACCCAGAGGACTAAGTCTCTCTTAGTTATTAGGTACTAACATAGTTTTTAAGATCATAATAATAATAATAATAGCCTCCCCGACCGATTTCGGTCACGGTGGCCAATCTCAACGGAGATTAGCCAGGCACGCAGGAGATATTATAGTGCACAAGTGTGCGCGCAGACACAGGTGCACTCCCTCTTCTCTCACTCTCATAGTCCGATGGGACGGCAATCTGACACGACCGGAGAGAGATCAGGCGCAGGACCAACGGCTTAATGTGCTTTCCGAGGCACGGGGGTATCACACGGCCAACTTCCAAACTCCGGGCTGTTACTAAGAAATTCCTAATGGAAAAACTCAATAACACTTTGCCCGACCCGGGAATCGAACCCAGGACCCCACGCTCAGCAGTCGCGTTGGCAACCACGAGACCAACGAGGCAATTTTAAGATCATACTGACAATATAAATGTAATTTAATGGATCCATGGTTGTCTGAATAAATTAAATGAATTATTATTATTATTTTTATGATTTTACATATTATCTCAAGACCATGGGGTCCCGGTCTTTTGGAAGGCGTACGAGGGGCCGAAGCCAACTCGCAGAGGCCCCTTACGATTTATTTTATGAAATGCGGCACCGACCGACGATTATGCACTATGCAAGTGCACCCAAGGATAATCCCCGGCTGGTGTAGGACTATTGCAGTAAGTATATAGAAAAATAAAAAGTTGTACTATGGTTTTGACTGGTTAAAGTGGGTTAGTTACCAAAAACTATGGAAGAACTATGGCCCCTGCATGATCAATGTTTTATATATACACGGATAAAATGGCAGGGAGTGACTTGCACACTCAATAATGGGCCCCCGAAAACGGTCGCTAGCACATAGTGACGTAGCGACAAGGGGGCAACATGTCCTGAGGTGCTTGAGGAGTGGAGAGGTATTCCACGGCTTTCAGAACAATCCCAGAGCCCGGAAGATGGTCAAGATCCCTACGAGCACTTAATGGAATACTTCCTTCCCCCGAGCACATTTGCTCTTATTATTATAATTTCTGTACAAAGTTAAGTTACTGTAAATTATACCCAAATTAACAACGATGGAAGGGTTAACAGTTAACCTGTCAAAACCGGGTCGGGAACCTTTTAAATCTGACTTTAACACCTGTCATCGCAAATTATTTAAATTGTCCGAGAATTTTGAAAGTTAAATGTGTGACTACCGCGTTCCCATTCGTGAATATAATTATGTTTATTACAATAACTGATTTTTATTCGGAAACCATGACTGTCATTCGTGATTTTCGTTTTGATTTTTTGGCAAGTTGGTTTATTCGGGTTTTCCATCAGGAATTTCTCAGTTGCTGCCTGAAGGCCTAATCCCTTAATTAAAAACGTTCAAAATCTAGTCGCAGTCTCATCTCAAATATCAAAAAATTGACAAAAATTTAGGTAAATTAGACGTATTTTTTACAGATTGAGACTGAGATCAAATGTGAATGTTTTTAAAATGACGAGAATGGCATCCCTGTACCTTACCTCACAACCTTAAGACAACCTATCGTATCGAAAATGACACATTTCATTAACCTGATTTGCCTTGTCCCCGACAGCAAACAGCTGTCAGAAGAATAGTGGTCCTCTATTTGATTTAAACTGACAAAATTTTCGGGTTTTGGACTTGTGAACAGCGTTTAGAGGACTTCTACGATAACATTGATTGATGTTCGATACGGTACAGAAGAGTATCGAGTAGTTGTGAATACCTATGCTGGTGTCTGGATTTGTGCCCGATGATTTAAATAGGGTCGCCCTTATTTCTTGGGACCTAAGGTGAATGTGAAGTGGTAAACCGCGAAATTCAAATTTTCTTACGTTTTTTGCAATTTGCAGGTCAGGTTGTATCTTGATCAAAATTTTATTCGCCACTATAAAAGGTACGTATTTACAGAATTATAATCATTACAAACATTAATACATCTTTCTAAGTGAGATTTGTACCATAAGCACCTTTTCCATAAGAGATTTCTTCTTGTGGTACAAATCTAACTTAGGAAGATGTATTAATGATTCAAATGATTATAAATCTTTAAAAACGTTTCTATTATAGTCGCGAATCATATTTTGATCAAGATACAACCTGATACTGACCTGCAAATTGCAAAAAACGTAACAAAATTTGAATTTCGCGGTCTACCACTGCGCATTCACCTTAAACATTAACTTGCAAATGAGGTAGGTACCTGCTGTTGGTTCACCTCTATCTAATCATTCGAGGAATAGGCGTGATGTTACATTATGTTACGTTTTTAGCAAATAGGCCATTTGTTTTTGTCACGGAGTACGTAGGTGTCAAAGTCAAAGTAGGTATAACATGTTAATAGCCAAGTCAACTCGCACACTAGAACATAGCATGGAAATTATCACAAAACTTCTTGCCAACGACGTCCTCTGTTGGACAAACAGGTAGGCACCGACTTTCTGAAAAACAGGTAGGCACCGACTGTCTGCTTTTTGTCCAACACTGAACAAAGAATCGTTAAAAAGACCAAAATAAAAAAAAATATTCGTTTAGGAGCTACGATGCCAGAGACAGACAGACACGTCAAACTTATAACACCCCTCTTTTTGCGTCGGGGGTTAAAAATGACATGAAATCACCTTTAAAATGCAAACTGCTTATTCTACAATCTGAAGCCCCAAATAGTACGAGTAACACTTTTTACCAACAATAGCCTGACATCTTCAATCGAACCTAGGACATCAAAAACCCTTCACCACTACCACACCATAGTGACATAAAAAATGCCATTACAAAAAAAAAAAAAATATGTAAAGCCGCGATAAACTTATGCCGATAGTCTTCGGAGGAACAAGGAGCGTGCGAGCGAGAGGTCCGAGTGTGAAGAAGACAGGGGATTGCATCATGGAAGGTGTAAAAGATGAAACACGAAAGTGACGCGTGTTTTAGTGATGGGGTCTTTTTGCAAATTGGATTTGTCGATAAAACTATATTTTAAGTTTTTAAAGTATTTTTTATTTTTTTTCTATGTAGGTATTTGTTAGCCTAATATTGAATTTATTTTGAGACAGGTTTTTGAATGGAATTTTAATTTTAGACCACATGAGTGTCCAATTTTATTATTATTAAAACTAAATTAAGATTTAGTTTTAAATTAAGAGACATTTCTAGTTGCGCTAAAATAATAACTCTTTGTAGTTATCGCCAAAGGCAGATTTCATGGTCATACCGAATTTCGCATAATATTCTAGTACTTAAGTATTTTATTTACGTACCTAAGGTTCTAATTATCAACCTATTTTTGTAAAACCCGCAGAAATTAAAACCATTGTTTCGAATACCTATTCAAAATAATGAGACATTATTTACAAGCTATAAAGCCTTTTGTAATAGCTATAATAATTTATGGAACGCAATAATAAATGAATATGAATATTTATGTAGTAGCAGCTATTATTTTCTGTGTTGAAAAATGTTTAGCAATAGCTCTGCCTACATCGTAATTTTTGTCCATAATAAGCAATCATCACTCACATAAAACAAAATAAATCCAAAACTATCGATATCGACACCCGAACTATGTCCTAATCCCGTCCCCAGAGGTCACGGCCTAAAGCCGTCTTGAAACGAGTTCCCCGCGGTACCGTCGACGACTAAATAATAATAATATACACACACAACACACACACACAACTCACACCCACACACCCGACCTTAGGAAGCAAAGGAGCGATGAAGGGGGCAAATTCCGCACTTTTTGACCCCAACACAGGAATAACAGGGATATTGTTTTCTTGGTTGTACTTAGATAATGAGGTAATACGGGCTGGTGTCCGCAATTCCACGTCAACGAACGTATTTTGCGTACGAATAGAACTATATAATTAATTACTATAGACTGATGTGATTATTTAAAAATAATAAAATAAAATGTATAATTAGATTAATAAATAAGAATTAATAAATTAAAATAAAATTGCAATTAACACTTAACCATTTAACACTTAAATTCAAAATCAAAATCAAATGATTTCAAATCAATAAAGTTACAGAGCTTGTGGGTGTAAAATATCCACAACCACAACGTGGTATTATTTATTGGATTTAGTTTAGATGTAAGTTTAGCTGCTTATTTAAAGCTTCCTCTCTCCTACCATTTTTTGCTGTGCCCGACAGGGTCCATAATGATCACTATTCTTTTAATTTACCACCTAAGTACACATTGTGTAATGCAAATAAAATTTTAGTATTGTATTGAGTATTGAGTAGATTTATTTGTCATCGCTTCGACTGTTCTAGGCTGTTCTAAGAATCAGGTAGGTTATCTTTCGTCTTTTGAAGACCAATTTCCATAAGGCCGAAAGACGTTCAAAATCTAGTCGCAATCTCATCTCAGCGAAAATCAATATCAAAAACTAGCCAATAATTTAGGGATTTTATAGGTATTTTTCCACAGATAGATACTGAGATCTGTAGGCCAATTCTCGTAATTTAAAACGTTCAAAATCTAGTCGCAGTCTCATTTCGGCGACAAACAAATGTCAAAAACTTGTCAGAATGTAGGGAAATTTGACGTATTTTTGACAGATTGAGACAGATCAGACTGTGGAAGTTCTTAAAAATTACGAGAATTGCCCCTCAGAGTCATGAGTGTGAACGTTATTAAAATTACGAGAAATGTCCTTCAGAGGACGTGTCAAAATGATTAGCAGAGCTGGTGGTGACAGTTGACAGTTCGTGCACATATGGCACAAAATTGCATGACAATTTTTTTCGTCTATTACCTGCAAATGATACGGCTCCGGCTGTCTGGTGAGGTCGGTGTAGGCGTCTTTTTGTTTTTGTTACTTAACTTTTGTCTCGTGGTCGCAAGCACGACTGCTGAGCGTAGGCTTAGGTGGGTGCAGCGGGATTGTCCGAAAGGGTTACCGCTACCCCGGAACATAAAGGGCTGAGGAAGGAACACCGATGGGTTTTAGTCAGAATCTGACACTCCCTTCTGCTCCACCCAGAGCGGGAGGGGTCATTTGATGATTTCACATCCATAAAAAAAGGGTTAGGTGGATTCAGGTCAGGCAAAATGTTATTGGGAATTTCTTAATAATAGCGCGGAGTTTGGAAGCTGGCGATGTGATATCCCCGTGCCTCGGAAAGCACGTTAAGCCATTGGTCCTGCGTCTGATCTCTCTCCAGTCATGTCGGATTGCCGTTCCATCGGACTATAAGAGTGAGGGAAGAAAGAGAGCACCTGTGTCTGCGCACACACTTGTGCACCATAATTATATCCCGCGCCGAATGTTTCTCTTCGTTGAGATTGGGCGCTATATGGCCGAAATACGGTCTAGAGGACTATTTTTTAATATCAATGTTGTAAACCTATGTTATCCTACAGCTGGGCAAAGGTCTCCCATATATTTTTTCAAGTTTCTTTGTGTTTTTCCCTCTCCAGTCCGGAACGAATCCAAATCGTCGTTGTCTTAAAGTCAATAAAGTTATCAACAGATGAGAATAACTGGTTAACAATCTTTAATTTTATTTATCTGTTTTGCAAAGTGGTAAGATAATAAAACTCGGAGTCCTTCTTTCTGATTCATGCCAACAAACTGCGATCTTTGAGAGAATTTGTATGTATAAGCCTGGTAATTATTATCGTCTTTTTCATACATTTTGAGCCGCTTTCCATCATCTGCCTAGCCTTTTCCCAACTATGTTGGGATCGGTTTCTAGTCTGACCGGATGGAGCTGAGTACCAGTATTTTTCATGTAGTGACTGCTTACCTCATCTCCACAAAACAGTTACTGGATAATACTATACCCCTTGTTAAAACTGGTTGTCAGACTTTCGGGCTTCTGGCGACCCGTAACGACCGTCAAAGTTTCACATATGATAGCCAGGACCAACGGCTTAACGTGCGACCGAGGTACGAAGGGATCTCGCTCGGTATTTATAGATAGTCACCCATCCACGGACTGACCGCGGCTTGCGTAGCTTAACCTGATCGATCGACCCTTGCGGCTGTTATTTTTTTTTTTGGATTGTTGTTTTGTTACTATTTGCTGTACTCTGGACGCTTTTAACGCGTACGTCTTTTTTACATTGTTCTCACATATTATTATAAATTCAACATCAATGATGTTACTAATATTTTTGTAAAAATATAATTTTAAAATGTCCATGAAGTTTCTTGCCCGTTCTTCTCCATAGGTACCTACGCTTTGGAATGGGCATCTGGCTTTTGTTTTTTCTGACTGACCGACTTCTTGACAATTAAAAGTGTCTGTAAATGGTTTAATTGAAATAAATGCTTTGGGTTTGAGTTTGCTAATACTTAGCCACGAGCCCCTCTGATGATGATTGTTAAAAATGTCGGAAAAAATCATGCCGGGGCTTTACTGGCGTGCCGTGTAAACCAATAGTAACCTATTATTATATGAAAACAATGTGAAAATGGTATTTTTCCGACATCGCCGCGCAGCCACATGTTCATGTTTGTTAATTACCCATCTTACTTACTTTAGTCTGTTTTAGTTTATATTAATTTAGCTTATACTCTTCAAGGCAGCAATATATAATATAATTAATGCTATGTACGCCGTAATTGTCATGTACATAAGTCCTTTTTTATTATGATTGATACGTGATGTGGCTGTGCTTTATTAAATAATTAAATAAATAAAAATAAAAGCCACGGTGAAAAACTAGTAGGTAATTAATACAAGCAAGACAAAGGAAGAGTAAACACTAGAATATTTGCCCAATCTCGCAGCCTAATAGTTCCATTGGCCGGAGATTGGCAATGACAACATAACAATAGCGGTCAGGATTTGGAATAAATTAGTCATTTCCTACTGGAATATTCGTTACGGAATTATGCCATAGAGTAGTTTGTAGAGAGGTCAAATGATTTTGGTGATGACATCAATCATATAACATAACATAAGAAGGTCAATTCTTGTAATTAAAAGCGTTCAAAATCTAGTCGCAATCTCATCTCAGCAAAAATCAGGCCCGGACTCCACCAAAGCGGAGATGTGCGGAGCGGAGCGGAGACGTGCAGGAATTGTCCAATCACAAACGAGACGAGTGACGCGATGAGGATTTCAACCATTGTGATTGGTCGATTCCTGCACGTCTCCGCTCCGCTCCGCACATCTCCGTTTTGGTGGAGTCAGGGCCTCAATGTCAAAAACCTGTCAAAAATGTAGGGAAATTAGAGGTATTTTCGACAGATTGAGACTGAGATCAGACTGTGAACGTTCTTAAAATTATGAGAATTGCAATGCTAGGACACAGGCCTCTCTGTGAGAGCGAGTGGGCCGTAATCCACCATGCAGGCCCGGTGCGGGTTGGTAGATGTCACATATCTTCGTATTTTTGGTTCTAGAACATGTTTGTTGTGTTCTCACGATGTTTTCCTTCACTGTTTTGAGAGCAGATTCTTCTTATAGATTTTTCTATACAATAGGCTTAATGCTACGTGACTCTGAATTAATTGTATATTTAATATTTTATATGTCAAAAAATAAAACAATGTCACCTACAAAACTGAAGCAAAATCACGTATCAATGTCATAATCATAATTCTTATAAAATGCCAATTTTATTCTGTTTAATATTGACTTTTTCAAGTATTTAATAGTTGTAAAAATATGATAGTACCTATTTTATAAAATAAACTCACGTCTTCTTCCCATCCCACGAACGAACTTTTATAAGCCAAAAGAACACTTCAGTGAATTTTAAGATTCTACGAATGTCAAACCATAAGAGCCAATCTTACCAAGGGATTTGTGTTAGCCCATAACTGGGTTTTGGAGGTCGAATAGGCAGTCGCTCCATGTAAAATACTGGTATTCAGCTGCATCCGGTTTGCAGATGATGACAGATGATGACATAAGTAGTAGGTAGTGGCTGGTGGCTAAATGAAAACAGCCCCAAAGGTCGATCGATCAGGTTAAGCTACACTTGCCGCGGTTGGTCTGTGGACGGGTGACCATCTTTACATACCAAGACCCCTCCGTGCCTCGGAAAGCACGTTAAGCCGTTGGTCCCGGCTGTCATTCGTGGATCTTTGACAGTCGTTACGGGTAGTCAGAAGTACGAAAATCTGACAGCCAGTCTCATCAAGGGGTATCGTATTACCCAGTCACTGGGTTGTGCAGGTCAGATAGGCAGTCGTTCCATGTAAAATACTGGTATTCTGCTGCATCCGGTTAGACTGGAAGCCGACCTGAACATAGTTGCGAAAAGGCTAGGCAGATGATGATATAAGTCATATCTGCACATATAACTCTGTGAACCGCCATCTTAGTTTAAGGATCTTCTCGACGGTTGACTTATGCAAATAAGACCGTACTTTCCTCACTAATGCCACTATTAAAATAATATTACCTTACTATCTACTAAATAAAATTATTATATCAAAATAGTGTACTGTTATTTCAATTCTCTGAAAAGGTTCTTTCGGGGAAGTATATATACCACCATAAATAACTATTTCTGTTCAGCAGTGTTGTAGTTTGAAAAGTGAAATTTCAACCACATTAGACATTTCAACTTTTTCTTGATTGGTAATGCTCTAAAATAGTTTTACTGTTTCTGATAATAAATAATAATAATAATAATAATTGGTCATAGTTCTTCCATAGTTCTTGGTAACCAGTCCACTTTAGCCACCCAAACCCATGGTATTTTTTTTTTAATTTTCTATATCCTGTAATAGTCCTACACCAGCCGAGGGCTATCCTTGGGTGCACTTTCATAGTGCATACAGGGATAATCGTCGGTTGGTGCCGCATTTCATTAAATTTTTCTAAGGGGCCTCTGCGAGTTGGCTTCGGCTCCTCGTACGCCTTCCAAAGGACCGGGACCCCATGGTCCCGAGATAAGTAAAATAAAATAAAATAATAATACCTAATTGCGCCGTTAATATTTTTTTTTCATATTATGTGCTCATTTTTTTTTTAGGCCATAAACTCTCTGCAGTTCTTCATTAGGACACATGTGTTTCACAAGCTGTATAAGTATGTACCAGCTCGTCCCTGAGAGGAAAACCTTGTTTAGGTTAGTTTGACAGCTTCATCATCAGCTGTTCCATATCTCATTTTAGAAAAATAAAGCAAAGTATTTACAAAGTGTAACATAATTAACCCAAGACCTCATACACCCCAATTAGAGTATTGAGTTAAAAGCATAATACAATGACCAAAACTTAAATGTTTTTTATTTTTTGAAAATCGTGTTGTCACTGGCACTACTTTAAGCATTTAAAATTGAGTCTTATTACCTTGAGATAAGGTTTAATTTTATTTGGGTTCACCGGCGGTTAGTTAAAAAATACCTATATTCAAAGTTACTGAAATCGATTCAGTAGTCAATTAAGAACAAACTACTTTCAGGACTTGCGTTAATTCTGTTACTTGTATATCTATGTTTTTGGTAGAAATTCCATGGTAGTAATTCACTAATTTCCCGGACGTGGACCTTCACTAAGAAATCTACTACTAAGTACCCCTCATCCCTTTCTCCATGTCATCCGTTTCGTTTCTCTTTTTCCGTGCCTCGGAAAGCACGTTAAGCCGTTGGTCCCAGTTGTCATTTGTAGATCTTCGACAGTGGTTACGGGTCATCAGAACCCCAAAATTCTGTCAGCCAGTCTTACCAAGGGATTTGTGTTAGTAACTGGGTTGTGGAGGTCAGATAGGCAGTCGCTCCATTTAAAATACTGATATTCAGCTTCATTCGGTTAGACTGGAAGCCGATCCTAACATAATTGGGAAGAGGTTAGGCAGATTAATTTTTGATCTCTTTCTCATGACCTTTTAGAAGAAAAAAAAAAACATTTTTGCCAGAACTCAGCAATAAACTCACCATTATCTCCAATACAGATTATGGTGCACATGTACCCGATCAATCGCTCTCCGGGACATTTTGCACACGCAAACTTATTCTTTGTTCAGCAAAATTCATTGTGTTGTAACTACATTAAATAAAGCATGCAAATAACTGATACCACATAAATATAACGGCTTTTACAAGAAAGGTATTCTGTATATGGAAACGTAGGTGCATGCGCCGCATATTTTGTTCTACATCTATGGGGCAGGCCTGAAGTATAACGTCGTATGTGCAAATGTTTTGAACACCACGGTCGGCAAACGGGGAGCAGCGGTGGCCCAGTGGTAACGCCCGCGACTTACGAGTTGCAGGTCGTAGGTTCAAACTCCGTCAGGTGCTTTACTATGTGTTAATTATTTCATCACCATTGCTCTGAAGGAAAACATCGTGAGGAAACCGGCATATCCTAGAAACAAAAATTCGAGGACATGTGACATCTATCCAACCCGCACTGGGCCCGCGTGGTAGATTACGGCCCACTCCCTCTCATAGAGAGGAGGCCTGTGTCCCAGCAGTGGGAACATTATAGGCTGATTATGTGGACGGCAAACGTAAGGTGTAACGTAACGTAACGTAACGTCAGTCTAGGTGGAGCGACGACGATCTTCGCGAATATGCCGTAGCAGCTGGATGAGAGTTGTTGAGAATCGAGTTGAATGGCGTGCAATAGGAGAAGCCTTTGTCCAGCAGTGGACTGCCGATGATGATGATGGTTCAAATGTTTTAATTGATGACGTAGGGCAGATAAATTTAGGATAAAAAGAAGAGTTTGGACAAGAAGCCCGGCTCCTACGCGGCTCCAAGAGTTTCAACTTGCCATTGAAGAGGAGTGGAACGCTATACCTCAAGATTTCGTGGTAAAATTAATACGGTCCATGAAAAACCGATTAAGAGCTGTAATTAAGGCTAGGGAAGGGAAATACACTCAGTCGTTTTGAAAAACAAATTGATCATTTGTTTTTTGCACACAATTTTTTCAATCGACAGGTAATTTCTATTCGTAGAATTAAATTGATGTCTGACAAATTTTATATGAAAGAACTGTTAAAAATTCAAAATTATTCCTCATTATTCCTCGGATAAAATTATCTGCCGTTGGAAAAATAAGCACTTAGTATAATATAATAATAATAAGAAGTTCTTTATTTCTCCTCACAATGACAAACTTATTCTAGGTTCTGCATATGATTGGTTTTTTTTAGCAATGTGAGGAGCTGATGTCTGAGTTAGGCGTAAAATGCCTGTATTACAAATCACCAGGTCCCCACCCCACGGAAGATGTATGTAAGTATATCTTTATTTAAAAAAAAAATATGGCATTAGTAGTGTAGAATTGGGGGTTCTGCATCACTTGCTCGCTGCGCTCGGCAAGTGATGCAGAAACCCCAATTCTATTTAGGGGCTACGATACAATTTGCAATGCAGATTGAATATTGTATTTCATAATGTCGCATTAAATGACTGTAAGTAATTTACTTGTTTGTGATCGAACCTTCACACTGCAATGAAGTCGAATGATGTGGCACATGGCGCTTTGATAATATGTAGGCCCAAGTAGACTCATTCTGAGTTCAATAGAGTAACTGTTTTAGACACTTAGTAATATAATATTTTCCTTTCACAGCGTTCAAATAAAAACATTGAGGAAACTGTACAGCATGTTGCATCCAAGGATTGTCGTAAATCTCCCAATCTTCTATAACACCTCCACATGAGAAACATGCTGCTTTATCATTTACGCTATTTCCACAATAAAAAAATCCAGCATCAGCCATTTCCATCACCAATCTTTTCCTTGAATCAGCCGTTGCCCAATAATAACCAAATGAAAATTCACGCATTTTATACGCATTATACATGTCATATCGAGGATAGTATTTATTTTGTGACATTTTCTATTTTTTCACTTCCTAGTTCTTGATACAGATACTTAGAAAAGTGTAATGACACTGACATCTGTTACCAGCAACTTATAAAGATTAACATTGGCAGGATTGGTAGGGATAGGAAACTGATACATACTAACCAATTATGAAAAAAATTAAACAAGAAAATATTTATTTAAAATATTTATTATCCATACACCATTTATTTAAACATATTACATTTTTTAAAGCACATATTGTATCATGATAAATACAACTGTACACATCATGAGAATGTTCATATTTATTGTACAAGCTTAATAAATTAGGACAACCTTCATCTTCTAAATTATTTATATTATTATTATGCGAAATATTTTTTAACCATAACACTTTTTCTAAACCTTTGGTGTAAACACTTTTATCTCTTAAAATATCTACAATCAAATTCTGATGATTTGAGTAAGACACAAATCCTTCACTCCAGTATATCTTTCTATTACGTTCAATCCAACTGACTTGCCGTTTTTCTGGTTTCGTTAGATCGTAAAATGGGAATGGTGGCTTAATTAAAAACACCTGAATTTTTTTATTACATAATATAGCAATTTCCTTAACGATAAATTCATTTGCTTCTGTTTTAAAACCTTGAACATCTACAATGGCAGTCATGATAACCTGCGCACTATGTTACTCAAAGGTTTATATTCCACAAGTCGATCGTTAATAATTAAACAATATCCAGTTGTGTTATCTGGTATTGGTGCTGAACATTCAATCTCCAGCCGCACATCTACGGGACCTGTTTTCAAACTATCGTTTTGTCTTGAACAGTCTATGATAAAGAGAGGAGCCTTTTCCTTGAAATCGGCAATATCAAGTAACGGGTCTGCAGGGCAGTTGTAATACGACTGACGAAATTTCACATACATCTCGTATAATATATTATATTTGTTCTCAGTAAACTTTAAGCCTAAAGGCTCGTACGGATAATACTGTGAATTCAAAAATAGTGTTATATTGGTTACTCCACAATGATCGAACAACGAACTGTCTTTGGTTTTATTATTTTTTCTATTAGTTTGTAAGCAAAAAATTACATATCGTGGTTTCTCTAATTGAGATGCAGTCTTAACTGACCAAGAATGCTTAGTAGTTTTAGGAAGTAATGGATACTCGTATAAATCCCAATTTCTAAACGCCATCTGAATAGGTTTATCTCTTTCTAAATGTTTTAGAAGTATCAGTCGTTCCCGGTCTGACACTTTTATGTGTGGTACACGCCATTGTATTCTTTGAACATCTATTTGAAAATTAGCAACATCATCAGTTAATATGATGCTGTTTAAGTTAGAGTTACTTCTATTTAGTATAAGTTCATGTTTACAATTTATTACAATTTTATTGTAATCCTCTGCAAATCCTAAAATCTTATTTAGGGGTATGATAGCACTAAAATGACCATCACTTTTAAACCCATCCATATTCCAACCCCATAAGGCAGCAACTTTATTTTCTCCTTCATTCATTGACACGTATGATTTTATTGTTGACGTTATTCCAGAATTTTTTATACGATCTATTTCAATACCATTCATTTCGTACCTGATGTCTTGAAACAAAGACATAACAGGGTTATTAGTGAACGTAACAGCTTTCTTGATCGAATTCCCATCTTTACCGAATAGCTTTGCTTGACCTTCGATGTAAATTGAACTGGCTGATGGTAGGACGTATATGTCTTGCTGATGTATGGGGATTCTGATTTCATCGTTTTCTCTAAAGCTATTATTGTAGGGATTATATGAATGAATTTCATAACTTTCGATCGCACTATCGAAGTGCGGTAATTCAGTAATCTGTAGTATATTCATACTTTAAAACCTAGGGCTCTAAGAAAACCTTTATTTGCTTCAGTCAATTTCTTAACTTTTTTCCCTGTATTTGCTTCAGTAAATTTGTTAACTTTTTTCCCTTTATTTGCTTCAGTCAATTTCTTAACTTTTTTCCCTGTATTTGCTTCAGTAAATTTGTTAACTTTTTTCCCTTTATTTGCTTCAGTCAATTTCTTAACTTTTTTCTTACGTCTATGCAGCTTAGTGATCGTTGAAGGAATAAGATGTTTTATTTTCACAGGACTATTTTTATAATATAGTATCATTTTATTTTTCTTAAATGAAGACGTAGTTGAATATTAAAATCTTCACCAAAGTTAATACAATAACCAAATTGATCAATAATCTTAACAGTTATAAATGAAATTATATTTTTGTTCACTGGAAAGTAAATAACGTTTCGCGGTATTTCTATGTACTGATGGCTCTGAGCAGTATCAAATAGAAATTCATGAATAAAATGAGTTGGTAATCCGTTGCAGTACGAACTGTGTACAAGATCACATTCGATTCTGATTACAGATAGACTGTTGCTATTGATGGACACATTTGGTCTTGAATTTAACACTGAAAAGTATAACAAACCGCACTCGTATTGATCGGATAAATGCAGTGGTGGTTGAAAGTATGACACCAATTCAGATTTATTTCCAGAGATGGTAACTGTGGTAGACATGCTTGTATACTGGACTCTTTCAGAAGATCCTGTTTATTTTATCCCTAGACTACACCAAAAATTTTTTAAATAGTTTAAACAGAGGTGTCCGCAATTGAAAGGATGATCGCGTTGTATATTATCATAATTATAGTGGACTTTAGTACCTACGTATTTTATAAATTCTTTTGGAGGCTTAAGATTTCCGTAACTGTCAAAGTACTCAATATAATTATTGTATTTTGCATAGGCTACCCAATGAGAGCCAGGATCTTTAGAACTATCTAAATTAATAACTCCACATTCTTTTTTAAAAGGGCATTTAGGAAGCTCATCTCTCATAAAGACTCCTCTAAAATAGGGAATACTATTTCCATACTTCAAAATGTCAAAATTAGTTAAGGCTCGTTTGGGTAGCCGATATCTTAGTTTTTTTCATTCGATACAAAAATTCCAAGTCCATTTTTATGTGGTTTAAGGTGTAGTCCTTTCCCAATGCAGAGAGCTTCCATTTTTTCATTGTGTCTCTTCGATTCAACCAACAGCTTTTTAGCCATCTTGAATTCATTTATGGTTTTGGCAATACCAGCTGCACCGCCCGCTATTGCTCCCATCGCTGATAATCCCGCAAAAATAGGAATCAAAGGTAATACACCACCAGTTTTTGGTATAGGAATAACGCGAGGAAGTTTAATGGATAAATCGTCAGCTAATTCTCTGGCTGAAGCCATAGCTAACTCTATTGCCGCTTTTTTGCATTTTGGTTTTAGTTTTTTCATGTGTCTTTTCGTTTTAGTGATAACATTTTTAAATTTATTTTTTAACCCTTTTCCAGATGTAAATTTTTGAGAGCACTTTCTACTATTTTTTTTTAGTCCAGAACCACTTTTAATTTTTGTAGACATTGTCTTGCTTACTAAGCGTGCTGCGATTTTTTCGCTTACACTTGCATCCGAGGCAACTGCTCGCTCTTTCGCCATTTTCAATAAAATTAAATCAGCTCTGTGACGATCCTTTAAGTTTGATGATTTGAGATAGGCAATGTCGTGTTCTTTGCAATATTCGTCTAATTTATTTAATACCTTCGTCTCCGCGTGCAAGCCTTTTAATTAATTTTGTACCAGGACCACAATAATTGTATCCTGGTAAGTGTAATTCAAACGGTAAATTATTTATAAGCCAATTGAGAAGACTACTCTCTCCAATACACATCATAAGACTAATGAATCTGGATTGAACACTTTAATAAATAGTTATACGTTTCATCAATGACTTTTTTTTTGCGTTAGTAAATATATTTTTAGTTATATTATTACATTGGATTTATCAATCCAACTGTTTTCAGCAGAAGACAAACCTAACCATTTCACTAAAACCCTGTTTCCTTTTCTTCTAAGAACTTTCTCGACTAGATATACATTGGGATGTTTTGTCTTTTGAAGCTCTTGTAAGTAAAATGCCCCCAAAATAGGTTGACCTCTGATTGTGTCTTCAATTAAGTAGGTAATAGGAGTTGTATTTTGTATTTTTCGAATTTTAAATATTTCCGTCGACCAGTTGGGGGTGTATCCTTTTTCAAATGTGCCTTTGTACTTACTGATACGTACATAATCACCCACTTTATACTTGCTTTTTATTCTTTCTTTTTTTACCAACCTTAAGTACCTTTCTAATATACGTTTTTTATTGATGTTATCCACATTAGCAGGAATTTCATGAATTGTTCGATGGTAAGTGTGATTGTATTTATAAATAACGTCATTAAGGGTACTATCTACCCAATTATAGTTGCCTTTTAAACTAAATTCCTTATACAGTTGAGATTTCAATGTTCTGATAAATCGTTCAACTATTGAGGCCTTTTTTGTTGAAAAGGTTGAATAGTGGTTAATATGATTAGATTTCATAAGCTTTTGAAATTTGTTATTATAAAATTCTTTTCCATTATCCGTTTGGAGATTTTTCGAAACGCGCCCTGTAGCTAACAAAACTTTGAATGAGTTACATACATCATCTTTGGTTTTACTTTTCAGAGGAAATGCCCAAGCATATTTCGAAAATGTATCGATAACGGTAAGAATAAATCTATAATTTTTATTTTCTTTTGAAATTGATTGCATATCAATTAAGTCTGCTTGCCACAGGTCATCTATATCTTTCATAATAACATGTCTTCGGGGAAAGTTCACCCTCGCATTTTTATGAATTTCGTTCACCACGTCAGCTTTGCTCATGTTAAAATTGAGTACATTTGTCTTGAATGCATCTATAATACTGAATGAAAAGTATATTAATACAACTATTTATTCTTTAATTATGTTAGCTTCTTTTAATTCTTCAATTATCGATAAAATTTCATTGTCATGGTTTGTATTGCCAGCATCTCTTGAAGCAACTAACAGTTTCAATCTCTCAACTAATTCATTAGGGTCATCCCAATATACAAAGTCAGTGTTGTTTTTGTATTTTTTTAGTATTGGTAAGTTTCCTCCAAGTTTAGTGTGACCATGTTTATCATCATAGGAAAAAAGTGGTTTGATTATTTCACGATATTTTATTCCTTTATCGCCTCTTATTTGCCCATTAGGATTAAAATCTCTCTTATGAGCATTTGTAGAATGTAGCATATCCTTATAGACAAGTTTATCTTTACTCGAAATTAATTTTAAATCAGGTTTTCTTCGAAGTAGAAGTTCTTTCAGGCCAGGTGTTAAATTATAGGCTTTGTCATCGATTTTAACTAAAATGTTACTGTCGTCACTTAGACAATCAATTTTAGAAAATGATACTACTGAATTACCCAACAATAAAGTTTTATTTTCACTTCTTATTCCAAATGGTATATTTACACCATCGTAAATATCATGAATATCACAACCCTCTAAGGAAATTTCTAAATCAACTGGTAATTCCATTTTATTAGACTTTGTAGGCAGACTTTGTAGGGTGGGTTTTTTGGCAGAATTTAGTTTTGGATAATAGCAGTCTTCAAACTTTGTAGATGAGCTAGTATTAATTTCGCCTAAGTCTTCAGAATTAGCGAGCGTTGTATTTTCTAAATGTTTTATTTTTTCCATAGATATATTCGAATCAACTAGGGTTTTAAGTGGATCTGTGACAGGTTTTAGCATTTTATCGAGGGACAAGTTCGTTGAGTGTTCCTGGTTCTTCATTTGTTTAATTTTATTCTTTATAGAGTCTACAGACTTCATTAATTCTATTTTAATATTTTTCTCCATGTTTTGGAACAACTGTGTGCCACTGAGGAACAAAAGATACTAATTTTGTTTTTGTGTGTTATTTACTTATATTTATATACCTTCAGTCAAATTTAAAAAATATATCAAAATTCTGCCTATACCTTCCATTATTTAATGGTGACTCTTTGTTGATAAGAAGAAATTGATATGGCTTACTCCAAACAGTTTTACAAATATCTTTGAACTGATTCCATGGTAGATCGGAGTTGACATGTTCTGCATAGATGTGCTTTAAGTTTACATCATCTTGTTTAAATATTATAAGAAAATTAGCGTTATCACGTAATAACTGTTTTGGAATTTTTGAGTAGGTTTGCGATAGGTAAAAGCAATCAATTTGTTTATGTCTACCCATAGAGAAATAATTACGGATATTTATTTGTTTTTCACACACAACATCATCAAATATAAATACAGAATTTGGTAAAGCTTCACTAGGAGATATGACTTCTTTATTGTCATTGAATACATCGTAGTTAATCTGAGGTACTCTTCTTAATACTTCACTTAAGAACCTATATTTTGGTTGGAAAGTAGTTTTCGAATAAAGATAAAGATTTTGAAATTTAAGTCCATTCTCATGCAACAATAAACTGATCATAACGTTTGTTTTGCCACAGTTTGAGGGTCCACATATTATGCAACGAATCGTATTAGGCAATAAAGCACTGTGTCTAATCTGATGAACAGAATCCTTAAAATTGATATTATTCACGTTCAGGGATATGAGTTGTTTGATCAACTTCATCTTGCCTATTATTTATTTTCACTACTTACTATCCTTTATATATTTATGTACGCACAGTGTTCAAACTACAGGTTTGGACCTGTGTCGTTATTAAAATTATGTTCTCGTATTACCTGCAGTTGTGACTAATGAATGACTTAAAGGAGAACATATTCTGAGTATGATAAACTAATTAAACGTTACACTACATTGCAGTAGCTGATCGAAGTAGGACCTTACACTGTTGTTAACGATTTAAATAATATTTTCAGTCTAAAGGTAAGTGTGAATGATAACCAATCAAACAAAAAATAATAAATAAAATATTGGTTTAATGTTTATTTGTAATTAGTTTCTTTTTTTTTCAGAATAATGTCTCGGGCACCATCACCATCCTACAGCCCCAGCATTTTGGACAATGCGAATATGATTTCAGTAGAACAGGAGCAATCTAGATTACGTGAGGTAATCATTGTTTTAATATTTTTATAATTTTATAGGAGTAGGTACATTTTTTTTTCTCATGCTGTTATTATTTTTTCACATGCTAATTTCTTTTTTTTATTTTGCAGTGGAACTCTGAGGTCCTCAATGGCAATCCTGTTATGAGCTCATTTTTTTACTCCCAGGGCAACTACGAACCATATTTTGAAGGTTTAAATCAGAGTGCTAATATTGAAAAGCTGCTCACTGGAAATGATCAAGCTCAAACCCCTAAAAAATCTTCAAAAAAAAGGAAATGTACATTAGGAACATCATCAACATCATACATTGCTCGCCGAGGGGGAAACGGTAGTGGAGGTCATTTAATTAAATTAGAAGTGCATAAACTTAAAGACTCTAAAGATGAAAAGTATTATAGTGATAGTGACAATGCATGTGTAAGTGTACAATATGTGGTGCATGAAACTTATGACGAAGTGATGGAAGCAGCAGAGACCCTTATTAAAAAAATTGGGAAAAAGTTGAGTGACACTGAGCAGTTTTAGGTAATTTTTGTATACCTAGTTAATAATAAATAGTTGTAGTTTGTACTGTCGAAAAATGTATACTTGAGTTAATAAGTCTATAATTATTATATTTAGTTACTTATTGTTTTGTTACTGTTTCGAGATTTGATTGCTTTTATTTTATTATTTTCTATAACATATATAGGTAGTAAATGTGGACTGTAAATGTTCTATAAAATTATTATGATGTAAAACAATTAAAAAGATTACATTTCTGTGATTATTAAATAAATGTTACGATTATCAACTATTCTGGAGTTTAATTTTTTTACTAGTTATTTTTAATAGGAAGTAGGTATAGAATATCACATTCAAACACATTTCTTTGATTACATATCATTTATTTTATATTATATTTTTTCAATACATTTAACTTTATTTATATTTGCTTAAATAGACATCTTAAATTAATACATTGTTATCTTATATAGCACTTAATTAAAATACTGTTTTATGATGTCCCCATGGCAAAGTTTTACAACCATCTTCCATTATTTGTCTTTTATCATCATCCCTACTAAGAACCAGCTTATTAATCTTCTGAGTAAAAATTTTATGATTTTTCGACTTTATAATACACATGTCATCTCTTAGGCATACATTGTACCGTAAAGCTCGTTTATATTTTTTAATATCGAGTTTTTTCACAGCTGATTTTTTTACACCTTTTGCTTTGATGATTGAAGAAGTTAGAGAGTCTATACAATACAATTTCGCTCTTAAACCTATAAACTCAGATATTATATCACCACCCATTTCATCCTTAAAAAAACCTGGTATTTTACAATTTGCTTTAGGTATATTAAATTGATTTCCATTTTCAAAGTTGCTCGTATCAAAGTATTTTATATTCTGTTTCATGTCCTCATAGAAATCTTCTGTATATAGTAAATATAAAAGGCTGTCAGTGTCAGTATAACAAAGTTGAATATTATTTTCGTATAAACGTTTCATCACTGAGTAATGAAAACGATACAAATGACTCTTAGCCAATTCCAATATTGTGAAGCCAATATAAATTGGTCTATCAAGAACAATTTTCGTTTGTTGTAACTGGATTGCTACTAAAGTATCAGAAAATACAGATAAACTTTTGAAATTTGGAGCACTTACATATTTTTCAGCTCCACAAATTTTGTTGGTGTTATTATGAATATCTTTCCATACATTAACCAGTTTTACATCGACTTGTTTTCTTTTGTTTTCAATAGTTTTTCCAAAAATAGAGTTGTTTTGTTTTTTAAAAAAGTCTCTTTCGAAATCGGAAGCCGCTCTTTGTCTAAGAGTGGTATTCAACAAGATATATGGAGCCAAAAATGAAGTTTGTTCAAACGCTAGTATTCTATATATCTTTAGCAAAATAAGTCCATTTTGTATACATTCTTTCAGATGAACATAGTGAATGATATATTTATGTTTATCGTACAGGTTAGCAATTAGTTTAACGTTTTTACTACCTGGTGGAGCGAATTTTTCAGCCGCAAATGGTAAATCTGAATGAGAATTGTGAATTTTATAAGGATAACATAAGTCAACTTCCAAAATAAATCCTGTGTCACTGTCATTTAAAATATACATTACATTAAAATTATTTATTTCATCTTCGTTTAAAAATCTAAAGTTTCGAGTAGGAAGTGGTTGCATCATAGCATGGCCATATAAATTAACACAATCAAGATAAATTAAATAGCTGTCAGGTTCCTTTTTGTTATAATTTGGAAGATATTTATTGTTTGCCTTCGCATATCTTAAAGAACACTGGGCAAGGCCCCCCCTTATACCCTGTTCTAACATTTGGTACATATCAATATTTGAAATTAAGTCTAAATTAATTTTAGTATATAATAACATTGCATCCCAACTCAGCGAGGGAGATGATACATAATAACATGGATCAAGATTATAATACTTTAAACTCATTGTTCTAAACTTTTCAAAAACATCACATAAAAGTAGGACATCGCATTTCAAATATAAGTCTGTGTACTCCCCTAAATTAGAAATATCGAATGCATTCCAGACTTTTAATGCATGATTATAATCTTCATCCGAAATAGATTGAGATGTGAGTTTATTATAAAATTTTGATGAATCTGGCAATTTCGTATCTCCATAACGATCCCATGAATCGATGAAATCATAACAGTATACACCCTTCTTGCATACTAAATTAAATAAATAATCATCATTAAAAAACTTTCGCAAGTTTTGAAAATCTTCCGTTTTCATCGTTTTTATTAAATTATCTAGACTTGAACTTAAGAAATTAAAGGAATCGATAAACTTTAACTGAGCTACATTTTTTTTGTCAATCGGGACGAATTTTGTGAATGAAATATATTTTTCTTTGTTTTTGGGAATAAGATTTATACGACCGCAAAGAGCTGAAAGTTCTTTTATAAATAAATGACAATCATAACCAGAAAGATTATGAAATACGATCGGTATAAATGGACAAGATTTTGCATTTAAATTACATGTATTGTGTGCTGGTCCTCTATACATTCCTGTGAAATGATCATGATCGGCGACAACGAGGTCAGTATCAGAAAATGTATTTTTACATATGTGGCATTGTTTAGCGTTGTTTAAAGACATTTGTTGATCTTTGCTAATTGTCATAGGTTTTATCTCTGACATAAGTCTATGAAGTCTTATTACATCCTGACTAATAGATTCAACGAACTTTTTCGAGCAGTCTGGCCCCCTATATGATCTAAACTCATTTAATTCAGGTTTAGACTGACAAAAAATGTAATATCCATAGCAACTTGCCGTATGGATTTGTATATTTTCTACACATGTGGATTTATTTTTGTCTGAATATTCATGTAATATGCTTTCAAAATCACCGTAAATAACAATTGGAACTCTTTGAGTCCTATTCAAATTTGAAAAACAAAGTTTTGAGTTTTCTTCAGGAAGTATAGTCTGCACTCTTGCACAGCTATGATTACATTGTTTTTCTGGTGAGTCAAAATACACAAAACATTTCGTCACATAAATATATCTTAGACTTATGTTTTTGTTAGTTGTCTGTGTACAAGCTTACTAAAATATTTAATTAAGCAAAAATGACTTTTACCATTATTATTGAAATAAAGTAAATTTACATGATAAAGTTTTCTTTTTAAAGTTTTATATAATGGTCCTGTTACATAGTAATTCTGTTCCAAACCATAAACATTAACACTTATGTTTGGATTTAATTCTTCAAATAATTTTATATCGTCTAAACTGGGCGGAAATATCATGTTTGTAATGTTTAACACTTTTGAATAGTGAGGGTATGATGTAACTCTATTGGGGTTATACTTTATTGCATTGAGCTATATAACTAGAGAAGCAAACCTCAATAGAATGTGTCAAAAAAGTGTAGCCACTTTATAAACGCGACGACGTAGCTTTGAAACCACTAAACATTTAAAAGTAAACATATATCTGTCTCACTTACACACGTCGTAAGAATAATACCGTCGCTTAGATTAGACAAAGACCGCAGTATAAACATGCAATGACGGGATGGGGTTGCCTACCCATGCGAAATTTTACCCAACATTTTAAGCCATAAAAAGCGTTTTAGGTTAAGTTAAATTATTTTTTAAATATTTGAATTATGTATTTCTTATTGGATGTGTTATAGAAGTTTATAAATAATGAAAATAACTAAGACATTTTCTTTTTGAATATTTTTTCTTTATTATTAATGAAATTGAATGATTTAGTAGGTAGCCAGTCCGTCTCTTTTCTCAGCAATCGGATTATTTCCACCCATTTTTCACGGCGTGCTGCATTTTTAGGCACCCTGCTACGTTTTTATTATTAAAAAATATTTAAAATCACTTATTCCATAAATTAAAAACTCCCACTAATGTGGGAAACTAAAACTAAGTTTTTAGTGGTAACACTGAACCTAATTTACAAAATTCTATATTTTATTGCGTTTTTACGTTGATATAAACACAGAGACAATTAATTTACGTGTGGAAAGTAATTCCGGTTAATTTATTATGTTTTTGTGATCTTGAATCGCACTCTTTCGCGATATTTTTTGTCGCATGTCACTCGGTTGACTTCGGTTGGCGTCACACAGAGCACTGAACTGACGTTAGCTACGCTGATGGCTGTGGCCATCAGACTAGTGGCAACGCCTTGGTGAGGTAATTGCTAATCTAGTGTAACATATATATCAATGCTTTATTGGGTATAAATATGCTATAACGCTCCAAAGAAAACAATGATTATCTTTATTGACTATGTTTAAACATGATTTCGTATTTTGAATTCGTTTAGGTAATTCTAAATAAGAACCCGCTCTCAAAGGACTGTATTTAACTAAATTCATTTCTAAATGACTTATCGATTCGATTGTCCAGCCTGACTCACTTAGTTCGAACTCTGAACATTTATTTAAGATTCTTTCTGCAAATGCATGGTAAATGGATAGTATATCTGTGCTTTGAAGTATAATAACATATCTTGTGTTAAAAGATTTAAGACTAATTTCATCATTTTTAGGTAAAGTGTACGTAACAAATAGTTCGAAATTTACTTTCAAAGAAACGTGTTGTTTTAATAATTGTTTAATTAGATAGCAACATGTGTCTGAAGCTTCAGTTAAAAACTTTTCAGGTGTAATAGTAAAACTTTGAGGATTTATTTTGTAGCTGACTATTTTGTTTTTAAAAGCACAAGCTATTATACGGACATTATCAAATTGAGTTTTTATGAGGTTATTAGATTTATGAATGTTGGTTTTTTTGTGAGAAGAATAATTATGAATGATAATGTTACAAGTTTGACAGAAACCCATTTTAACTAATTTTAGAAAAGCTTTATTTCTATTTTCGTAGTAAAATTTTATTTATGAGAATAATATTATTATTATTTTATGAAATATTGTATTGTTTTTAATTTTAGTTTTTAATTTAGGTTTTTGTTTTGTCTACTAAGTAGATCTGTAAGAGAACAATGCAAAAAACATAAGTCACATGGTTAGTAGATACCTACTCAAATAAAAAAATAAAATAAAAAGAATACTAATATCGATAATATGTACTTAGACTATGCCTAATATTATAAATGATTAAACCAAGTTTAATACTAAAATATTACTTAAGTATAAAGTCATAAAATTTAAAAAAAGTTAAGTAGGTAATGTGTTAAACTTTACAAAAAAAAACATAATTAAAAAGAGGTTTAAAAAGGGTTTTTGGGGTACAAAATTGGTTGAATAGAGGAGTAATCCTCTTTAACTGTTGCAACCAACTGAGTAACCGCCTTCCAAGTTGGGCTAACGTCATTTACCGCTGTTTTGAAACAAACCAGTGAATGTTTCCAACGGTCGCTGGTTGTTATGGCCTCCAACTCCTGACTATTTGATATGCGGACCTCAACATAATATTCACCGCACTTTGTGGGGTTGCTTTGCATAGTATAACCAGAACCGACTCGACGCGTTAGGTAGCTCTTCAGCTTTGCTGCCCGAATTGGTTCACGTTGCTCTTCATCCTGGAAACAATGCAAAAATTTTTCATTATTACTATATTATCATTATAATCCGTTGATTCATAATGATAATCAGCCCTCTGCTATTATTATACCTATACCATCACAATAATATCTTAAGGTATCCATAACCTTCATTGATTTTATGTCGGACATGTGAATAATGTCTTTTAAACCTTAGAAAGTGTAAACCGTACAAAATCCCTTTAGCAAGTCATGAGTTATTCTTATTAAACTTATTAAGTAAACTTCAACATTTATTTATAACATACATAACATCACACCTGTATTTTCCGAACGGTTAGACTCCATGCTGCTAGATACTACTTATAAAATTATTCAAAGTTGGCACAACTATATACAGTAGATAAGCCTGAGAATAGAAACTATGCTTACACCACCACTAAACATGTATAGCAAATACTGTTTTCTATAATGAACATAATACGTTTTTTTTGGAAGTGATAACTTGGGTTTGCATCACCACACCGCTGTGACACCTCGACACTGCGATATTACTATGCATAGTTTTAAGTTCAAGTTTTCACTTCTGTAGGCAATCCCCATGACAGACAATTTAAAAACTTTAAAATTTGAATTTCTTTTGTATCACGAGTGCCAACAAACAGCCAGACCTGAAACAACTGCCTGTAGACCACACAAATATTTGTTCCGTACGGGAATCGAACCCTCAATACACAACACAGCAGCCAATCGTTCAGCCACTGGGCCAACCGGACCGTCAAAATATAATGATTAAATCACAATTTTATCTCAACTTACCTCGGAATCAGGGAAGATGCAGCGTTTTCGTTTCTTTTTAGCCAATGTAGACGCAGACGCAGGTACAGTCGAAGGGCCGGCCTCTGATTCAGACCCACTACCATCCAGCTGTTCTTGCAACGGTTTCTTATTTTTTCCTTTTGTCTTCGAAGGTTTAGGCTTACTCGACTTCCTCTTTTGTGATATAGGGATCACTTCAGTGTCAGAGTCAAATGGATTAGGAAACCTGAAAATAAAACAAATATATAACATTTTGTAAAACAGGTCTACTTACGAACAGTTTTAAAACGTTTAGTTACAACTATTATCATCCAGTCCATTCAGATACAACATACCTACATAATTATTAGGTTCTTGTCACGCCAAGCTATTTTCATGCAAGGGAATCGAACTCGTAAACTCACTTTCAACAGCGACCTCTGAACTTAAAAAACCCACTAATAAAAACGCCCAGTCACACACACACACACACACACCACACACATGCACATGCATTGATAATAAAAATAGAGTTAAAATGATACGTACATACTTACAGTTTTTAATTTTTAAACGAAACGATACGGTACACTGCAAAATGCACTGCTAAAAATATTGTGGGAGATTATCTCCAGATGACACTGATTTTATAACCATCAATTGTAAAACTGTATACACATATAAGGAACGGTTATTAGTTATAGTTTATTTAAAATTAGGTGTACATATTGACATACTGTTTTAATCCCTATGCGTATTGTGCATAAGATTTATAATTACTTATTTCTTAATCATCATTCATACTCAATTGTAACGTTGCCCTAACTTACCTTTTTAGGAGGATATATTAGACGGCGCCGCATTGTCGCTGAAAACTGAGACGAAATTTTTATAAGGTAATCGTATGTACTTGCACACAAATCGGTCTCACCATCATGAAATTCTAGAGACCAACCATATCGGGTCTTTCATATTAACATTGAGAATAACTAATATAAATTGAACTCTAAATTTTTTTATTACGAAACCTAAAATTACACAATTATTTACGTTATTAAAAGGTTACAGAACGTGGTGTACAAGAAATTCGTTTTATCGTTTAAAGCCTGTTAAAGTTTATGTAAGTAGTAGGTACGACGTTCATGCTAACGAAGGCGCGGGGCACAGCTAATAATAAAAAAAAATCCTTCTCCTCTTATAATAATAATGTATTCATACGTTTTCAGCTACAATTAAGTGATTGCATTACACTTAAAATACTCAAACTTCGCATGTCCATAAACCTAATTGTTCAGTAATTATTTTTAAATAAATAAAAATGTGACTCAAAATACCTTAATCATTACGGATGTGTTATGTGAGGATAGTGGTCCAGTATTTTATCTTATCTTTGACGACACGTTTGGCGCATAGGATAAGAAATCTTCACATCACAAATTATACATGCCAAGTGTCGCGGGTTCAATTCCCGCACGGATCAAATAAGTATTTGTTTCGGTCTGGATTTTGTTTTGACTATTTTTAAAATCTTTTATAATTTTTTTTTAAGAAATTATCAAAAATTAAAGAGAATAATAATATAAGATACTGTATTAAGTAATGTTCCATAGATACTTCAATGATGAACATAGATCGGAATATTAGTCGTAGGTACGTATGCATCAATGAAGATAAAACTCAACAGAATCAATCATTACTATCTAATAGTCTAGTACAAAATAAATTAATACACTGATAATTGAGGCGCGCTGCATGTTCTGCCTATGAATGATCGTCACACTTTCGTCATATCATTCATTTCGATTCATCAAATAAGCGACTAAGCGCAAGAAACCATAATTCAATCTGTATTACAAACCATCGAGTTAGACCTAAACTAGAATTGGGGGGTTCGGTCCAATATTTTACCACATCTATAACAACATCGTCTATTATAAACATGTACAAGATGCCAGCACATCAAGCTACCCGAAACTGTCAAATTTTCCAAATCAACTTTGAACCTTATACTTTAGTACTAAAGTTGAAAATCTATTAAAGAAATTTGACAGATTTGTAGTAACTTGACGTGCTGGCGTCTGTACAATTCAAAACACTATGTTAATTGAAAGTCACACATTAGTTTAACTTTTTATTTTCAACTGAAACTTAACTAAACTGTATTTTACTTATCAAATCTTTAGCCCAGTTAATCTACTGTATCATTATTATGCATCATTATTATTCTGTTTCCATATCATGTGTGACCGCGCTCATACGGATTTGAACAATACAAAACCTCACTGCGGCGCTACGACACTGCAATTCTATCTGTGAACTGGTGACTTAAGTCAATACACACAGAAAGCGACATCATCCAGAGCGGTAGCTAAGAGAAATCTGAACCTGACCACTCGCCGACTTAGCGAATTTGTCCCACTATAAGTGATGTAGTAGCTTGTTACATCTGCGGCGGTGGGTTACAGTCACTTAATGCGACATTATGAAATACAATATTCAATCTGCATTGCAAGTTGTATCGTAAACCGTAAATAGAATTGGGGTTTCTGCATCACTTGCCGAGCGCAGCGAGCAAGTGATGCAGAACCCCCAATTCTACACTACTGGCATTACTGTCGGTATCACGTCATACAGAGTCCATTTGTATCAACCTAGCCTTTTCCGAATTATTTTGGGTTCAGCTTCCAGTTTAACAGGATGCAGCTGAATATTTTACATGGGACTGCCTATCTGACCTCCTCGTAATGGTATGACTGGTTATAAGACTTGAAAAAGAATAAGAATTGTGTGTAATTTTTCGCAGCAAATAAAACAAAAACACAAATACGCCCTTTTAGCTCACCGTAGTACCATTACTAACGTCCACAACTTTATAAAATATATGCGTTTTTATCGTTAAAATAAGTTTAATTAACCAGAAATAATGTATGCATGCAAATATCAGCTAGCCGGAGAATGTACAGAAATAACTCACTGCTCGTCTTTCCTAAATAGGTGAGCTTCATTCCGAGTATTTCTGAGTAAAATTACCTATCAGTAGTTTTGGTGGCATTTCAAGATGTTTAAGAATTTGTTGAGGATTGGTTGAAGATCGATTTCTTAGTATTTTTTTTTTGTAATTGACTTTTTTGTGTACAGACAGAGAAATGTAAGGCTTAACAGATGAATACAGTATGAACGTATTTTATAGCCATTGCATACGTCTGCTTAAGAATGGAATTTTTAATACGGACAATTTTCATTTATACTTAGTCTCATTTTGAGCTTTTGCCCGCAACTTTGTCTGTGATCTAGGATGAAAAGTAGCCTATTTCATTCTCCAGATTATGGTCTATCCTTGTGCCAATTTCATCCTAATCCGTTCGGCCGTTTTAATGTGAAATCGTAACATACTTTTGCATTTATAATATTTATTTATTTTTTTCCATATTAGGATAATTTTTATTTTTATATGTAACTAACTACTTACACTAGAAACTAAATTAAAAGACTAACTTACTATACAAATTAATACAAAAAAACAAAGGACACTTAGGCGTCGAAGTACCCGTAATAAATAGTTAGGATTGTTCAATAATCCGACATATCCAATAAGAGTAGGTACCATCGATTTTCTTACCTGTTCTTCTCTTTAAATAGGAATCTATATTTTAAAACAGGGCAACTAACTTTAACTATCTAACTGACCGACTCCATCACAGTTCAAAAGCTATTGTCACTAAATGGCTTAATAAAACTGAGAAAATTAGCCTCAAAATATAAAGTCTTCCAGACCGAATTTCGGCCATGGCGACTTTTCTCAGCGGAGACTAGACATCTGCGCGGGAGATATTATAGTGCACAAGTGTATGCGCAGACGCAGGTACACTCTTTCTTCCCTCACTCTTATAGATCGATGGGACGGCAATCTCACAGGACCGGAGAGTCAATAACACCGCGCTGTTGCCGCAATATTTAAAGTGTGTTCTTTTTTTTACACTTTTATGCAATTTAATATGTTAGATTTTTTTTTTTAATTTCTACGTTACGGTTTATTTGATGGTTCCTAAATACTCCTACGCATTAATATTGTTAGTGTTTTCATTTATTCTTGTACTGTCGTCTCCACTTTGTATACATTCGTTGGACGCTCCTTTTTTTTTTTTTTGGGGTTGGAAATCATCAAATGACCCCTCCCGCTCTGGGTGGAGCAGAAGGGAGTGTCAGACTCTTACTGACTAAACCCACCCGTGTTCCTTCCTTAGCCCTTTATGTTCCGGGGCAGCGGTAACCCTTTCGGACAATCCCGCTGCCCCCCCTGGACAGTCAGCCCCACTACCTACCTTACTGGCTCTCCTCTCTTTTCACCAATGACCTGAACTATTCTCTCACAACTTAAACCGACTAAAGAATTCAAGAAAAGTATATTTATTGTCAGGACCCCACCTTTAACACTCTTTTGTACTTATTTTACCATAATCCAACCACACAATATATTTTGGCACACGACTTAGCATTCAAATATCCAAAATGAACGCCTAAGGTGTTCGAAAATCGAAGAAAGTTAAAAAAAGCGAACAAGTGAGAGTCAGACTCGTTCACGAAGGGTTCCGTACTACTGTATACAATATTTAAAACTAAATCATCATCATCTGCCTAGCCGGGATCGATTTTCAGTCTAACTAGATGCAGCTGATTAGCAGTATTTTTTTATTTTTTTTTTTATTTTTATTTATTTATAGTTAATTAAAACGGTACAACACCAATTACATTAATTAACATAGAGCCAATTTACGTTGACAATAATTACGTTAAATATAGTTTATAGTTTAGTTATTTTTTAAGGAGCAACTGCTTAACTGAGCTCCCCAGCCCAGTTAATGGGTAATATGAAACTCCTTTTAACACTAAATTTTTAACACCGATAAAATCACGTTTCGTGTATGGATACCCTTTCATTTTTAACTTTGTTTTATTTTTATTTATATATCAGCCATAGCAGTACACACTCTGAAAATGTCTACCTATTACAGTTCAAAAGATACATGCCTGTGACAGATGGACGGACAGCGGAGCCTTAGTAATAAACTGGCACACTTTGTGTACGGAACCCTAAAAAAGGTACAAAAATCCCTCCTTATTACCATATAATAGTCTATAAAGTGATAAAAAGTTGTAATCATATTATTTACAAGGTATTCCCGCCGAGCCAGCCGCCATTTTAAAATGGCGTAATGAAATGAGGGAAATAACATTGTTTTTACCTTTTTATTTATTGTTAAAGAAGTTACAATATGCGTTTGTTTGTTGATAAAGATTTTTGACAGTTTATTTTTCTCAAAAAAATGTAATATGGACGATTGTGCATAAGAAAAATTGCTCTCGAAAATACAACAAATATAATAATTAAAACCGATGAGCGCTTTTTATTGAGACTGCTTCTAGTAGGCAATGACTTGACGGGTTAAATATCTTTATGTTTGTTGATGAATATTTTTCTATTTTTCATCAAGAATCATCATCATAAATTTTGCACCTACTGGAGTCGATAGCACGTTAGTGGTTTGAGACCTTTAGCTGCGGGGTAATTACGTAACACAGATAAAATGGCAATCGATCGCAATGAATTTCGTGTTGACAGTTCAGCCACGTTCATTGCCTTATTTTCGTTGTTGAGCACACGATTTTTTCAAACCTATGAAGCAATGGATGTCAAAACGCATGAGTAGTAACGATATGGGACCAGTAGTGCGATTCTGTAACCATCTCACCGTGAAAACTTAGGTGAAGTGAGCGTGGAGTGAGCTGTCAGTGTCATCCTGATGCTAGGGATTGATACTCTTGACAGCTCACTTCACCAAACTTTTCACGGTGAGATTTTTACAGAATCGATCGGCAGTTTATACTGGTTACTGCTGAATTAGCTTCTTCCTTGTAAGATGGCCATACCCTCCAGCTCCATGCTAGATGATTTGGAGTTTTGGAGATTGATCTGGCATAGAAACAATCTACGTGTGATGATCTTGCTAGAGTGCTCCCCATAAACAGGAAGACGTCCACTGCTGGACATAGACCTCCCCCAAGCACCGTCACTCGTACCAGTTCTGTGCTTCTCGCATAACGGATTCTTGCGGCCTACACCAGCGGGGTAATTGCGTAATACACTATTAGTAGCAATGGGTTTCAATTTGACAGATCAACAACGTTCATTGCGTTTTTTAAATTGTTGAGCAGACACATTTTTCCAACTTATGAAGCAATGGATTAGCAATATGCTTCAAAATGATTCAAATTGAGATCGATAGTGTGTTTCGCAATTAGGGTGCAGGTCATCGGTCCATCTTGTGGGAGGCATTAACATAACTCCTCTTGAAATCAATCTTTAATTGACGAGAGACACACCATCTTAAAGTATGTACAAAACTGTTCCCTGCATAGACCAGGGAAGCGTGGCATAAAAGGGAGGTTGGGTTGGACAAGGCTGCCAATGTAATCATAATCAAATTGTTAGCTTTTACTCCTTTTGATAACATTCCTAGTAGTTTAGCTGACAGCTTAAAGCCATGTCACAGTATTTATTTATTTATTTAATACTTCAAGCACATAAATGTACAGAGGTGGACTTAATGAGTATTGTGTTTGTAAAGTTTACCATCTTTAAAACGCCAAGCAAAGCCGCGATTGTAACTAGTATTTAACAACAAAAAAAATACCACTTTTTATAATGTATCATAAAAAACTCTCCGAAACAGATAAGTATGGTAAAAAGAGTATCAAAAAATATTATATTCTTTAAAAAAAATAAAAAATGTAACACGCTACAAGCCTTACACGGGTAGCCACCGCAAAAGGGTTAGGGTTGTTACAAACTGCAGTTTATATTATATTAAAATACGCTAAATAACAAGGAAATTGCCGAGAGATTGTGTGAAAACGTCACCGTGAATACTTAGGTGAAATGAGCTGTCAATAGTGTCAAACCTTGCCTGCCTGGGCTGCGGGACTGTCCGAAAGGGTTACCGCTGCCCCGGAACATAAAGGGTTAGGAAGGAACACGGGTAGGTTTTAGTCAGTAAGAGTCTGACACTCCCAATCCCATCATCAAAAAAAAAAATTGTGTCAAACCTTAGCATCATCATCATCATTTTACATGAAGCGACTGCCTATCTGACCTCCACAACCCAGTTTCTGGGTAATACGATACCCCTTCATAAGACTGCTTGTCAGACTTTCGGGCTTCTGGTTCACAAACTAACTTAAATTTGAGTTCAGTGTATTTTTTTTTTCTATTTCATTATGAAAAGGACAGAAGATAAATATTAGTTTAGTCCTGTCAAATTATATAATCCACAGGACAGGACAGGACAGGACGAAACTAATATTTATCATCTGTCCTTTTCTTAATGAAATAGAAAGGAAAAGACGCACTGAACTTAAATTTAGTTTAGTTTGTGAACAACAGAATCCCATTGTCTACCACTAAAACGCCTTTTACGCTGTGCACTCCACAATACTTACCGAAGACTTATGCGAACCCATGATCGAATAAAAATGCACATGAAAAATATATTTAACTATTTATAAATAAAATATTTTTTTATGAATAATTCAACAGTGCCACCCCTGCCGATCGCGCGGATATCGCACAGCATGGCGACTCTTGCGCAGTTTTCAACACAATGCCAAGAAGTTATTATGTTTGTATGTATGTTTGGCGATGCAGACCGACAGGTATCGACGGTGAGGTAAATAAACGATTTACATAGGTTGGTTGGCAATAAAATAACCTTCAGTTAATGTTCAGGTAACGTTTCTGGATGCTGTTGTTCGTGGACGCCAGGATTGACAACTTCGCTGCAATCAGGCGCAAGCGAGCAGCGTCCGTGTTGCACAGGGTACGTGCCAGTAACAACAGTCTCCTCAGTGTCATTGCCAACAAACTGGATTGTCTTTTGATCTGTTATTTAAGTCAGCTACATGCTCCTGTAAGTATTGGTAAAGGCCCCGGTTCTGTTGTTCAAAAACTAAATTAAATTTAAATTCTATTTCATTATGAAAAGGTCAGAAAATAAATAATTGTCAAATTAGATAATCCATAGACAAGTTTAGACGTGATTAAAAAATTGGCTACTAAAACTAAGTCAATTTACGTCAGGCGCTGACTAATTTGACTGGACTAAACTAATATTTAACTTCTGTCTTAGAGCTTAAGGTTCAAAGTTACTTGAAAAAATTTTACAGTTTCGGGTAGCTTGATGTGCTGGCGTCTGTATATAAAAACAAAATAAGTCTGATATTATTACGAATTAGGTACTGCCTGAAATGAACAAAGAAATAGAGAAAAACATTTTATTTTCGACTGACTTCGTGTCCGTAGCTGTAGATTAGATTACCAAAAAAAACACTTCTCATACAAATATTTTGTATCACATACCACAAACAAACAATGCTATGAATGAAATTCGCTGAGTCACGGTGTAAAATGATTTTTTAAGAGACATTGACAAATTGCTCAGAGATATTCTAAATATTCAAGGGCTTATACGGCTCGGGTATTGTTCTAATATAATAGAGGCCGCACAACGGTATTATAAAGCGGTAGCGTTATGAATTTACCCCTTATTAATGTAAGGCTGCATTGTCATACGGTATGGTGACGTCATTAATTATAACCACATCTTATTAAAAAAATGACGTGCTAACAAGTTGTTCGTGTGTTAGTAAGTGGGCATAATAACACATGAACGAAGTGTTTATACATACACCCCTTTACTAATAAACGAATTATATCAGGTGAATAGTTACACACCGATTTCTTTCTTTCAGACGTCAGTAATTTATGCTTTCGAAAGAAGAAGACAAAGTGTATCATTATAATATCAGACTTTATGAAAGTGGAACGAACTTGTGTAAAGTACAGAGGCCAGCACATCAAGCTATCCCAATCTGTCAAATTTGTTTGATAGATTTTCAACTTTACTACAAAGGAATAAGGTTCATATTTAATTGGGATTTTTTATTTGATGTGCTGGCCTCTGTACAATCGACACTATTCTAAGTTTTAAAATAATTATCATGTAAAAAATTAAGTTAGATTAAAATTGCTTGTTAGTCTTAGAGGCTAGATTTTAATTAATTATTAAGGACCTGGTTCTTTTTAAAAAAGGATAAAAAAAATAAAAAATACATTTACCTAAAATAATGATTGAATTAATGTAGAAATAAAAGTGCCAATGACAAATCCTTTGTCACTGTTATTTGTATACTTTTTACACAATAAAAACTTAAAAGGTTTTGTTCGTTTTAGTCTTCGCACTATTTATCCTCGATGACTGATCCTAATTAAGCCTCAATAATCACATGTCAGTGGAGTCGATGTTCATGGGCTTCAGCAAATTTTTGGATAATGGTGTTGACGGGTTCAAAAAAGAAAAAAATTATATACAATTATGATCACAGAATTCAGGAAAAACATTCACGTGACGCATACATTCAAACAACGTGAACGCACAACTGCCGTGATTTATAGGCACGAGCCAGTGTTGTCGTGTTATGAAAATATTTAATTATTACACAGCCGCGGTGTTGCCAGACTAAAGGTGACGATTACCCACACGGTAACTTTAATAAGAGGAGGCATAGGACCAAAAAAACTTGGGGTTTTTGTTTAATATTTTGTTGTAAGTATAGTGGTTATACATTAGCCCTATGGACCAGCACTCTAAATGCATAATACACTATAAGTCACAATCTGAATCATTTTGAAGGATATTGCTGTCCATTGCTTCATAAAAATTTGTCTGCTCAACAGCGTAAATAACGCAATGAATGTTGTTGAACTGTCAAAATTAAAGCCCTAACTGTTAGGCGGATCACACACTACAACGCGCCACGCGACGGGTCGCGATATCGTGCCCCCGCGCTTGATATTTTACATACGAATTCAATAAAAACGCTCTTCCGTGCGGGGAATTTGGCTCCGTTTCCCGCGCCCCGTCGCGTGAAACGTTGCAGTGTGTGATCCGCCTTAATGTGTTACGCTAATTATCCCGCTGTTCTTCTGAATTTCGTCGATCTGGCTGATTTTCTGCCAACACTAAATCTACAAGACTTCTTTTCAGCTTATCGATTCTGTAAACATCTCACCGTGATAACATAGGTGAAGTGAGTGTGAAGTGAACTATCAATGGAGGCAATCCCTAACATCAGGTGGAATGACAGCTCACTTCACCTTAGTTTTCACGGTGAGATTTTTACAGAATAGCACTGCAGTTGTCTTTTACGTAACTACCTTATAAAAATTGTCATCTCATAATCAGCCTACAATGTTCCCATTGCTGGGATACAAGCCTCCTCTCAGTGAGAGGGAGTGGGCCGTAATCCACCACGCGGGCCCAGAGCGAGTTGATAGATGTCACATGTCTTTGAATTTTTGGTTCTAGCACTTGCCGGTTTCTTCACGATGTTTTCCTCCACTGTTTTGAGAGGTTTTTTTTGGGGTGGGAAATTATCAAATAACTTCTCCCGCTCTGGGCGGAGCAGGAGGGAGTGTCAGACTCTTACTGACTAAAACCCACCCGTGTTCCTTCCTTAGCCCTTTATGTTCCGGGGCAGCGGTAACCCTTTCGGACAATCCTGCTGCCCAAAGTAAAGCGCCTGGGTGCGAAATTCGAAGTTACGATCTAAAACTTTACTGGACCACCATTGCTCACACCACTGCGGATGTTGGTCTGTCAACACTCATCTACAAGATTTTTTTATTGCTGAATGGACCTGATCTTGACCTCGCCCTCGCCTGATGGAAAGCGATGGATGAGGTCTATGATGGAACGAGCGTGCCCAGAAAATGCCTGACTTTTTTCCAGTTGCCTTTTACCTAACTACTAACAAACAGGATCATCTGTTACTCTATAAATCAAAAGAATTTCGACTGAAATATCTTCAGCCATTATCCCTTTTTCATTTTTTTATATAAACCACGATTTATTGGAGACCTAATTTTTTCGACAAACGATCGGCTCAATGCATTGTGTTGGACGCTAACAATTCGACGGAGAAATTACCGCAGGCCAGCCAAATAGTTAATTGAGTGGAAATTTAAGTACTGGGAAGGCATGGAGTCGATAAATAATAAAGATTTTATGGAACAAAACCATAGTAATAAATAGTTCAGGAAAAGAAGATAAATTAAAGGAAAATAGTTAGACATGGTCAAATTAAATTAGCTGGCGAAACTCTGCAGACGTGACGGGTATCGATATTATATGTAAACACGATAAAATAAAAAACTACGTAGGTATTACAATATCTTTTTTTGGGTCTAGTGTTGTTACTTGAATTATAAGTTTAGAAAATATGTATTCTTTTGTTTTATTCGATATGGTTGATATCTTGTCGACACCCATTAAGCATGTGAAATTGCCCAAAAAAAAGTACTAATTTAAACTGATACCTATTTTAAGTGACTACATGAACTGCGGTCGATGACCCCACAAAGGAAAACATCAAATTTATTTGCTTTATCTTTTATCATGCTAAGGTGACAATACCAATGCCTCGACTTACGAATTGAAGGTCAAGGATTTCAACCTATGAATATACTTTGTATACCTAATGTATTTATTTCATCACCACTGCTGTCAAAACGGTGAAGGAAAATTACGGCGATGAACCTGTGTCCCAGCAGAGGGCACATTATAGGCTCCAGATTAGGATAGTAGACAGACACCATACCATGAAGCACGAAACAAATGGGTCTTTTTAAGAAATGGTAATGCAGGCTTCATATAAAAAAAGCAGATCACAACCAAAAAATTGTTTATTTAATCATTAACTCATTAAAAATTATACAGTATTGTTGTTGCGTAGTCAGTTATTATTTATCCAAAGAACGGTGGTGGGGGTGGTGGAGGACCAAACCCAGGTCCAAAGCCAGGTCCAAATCCAGGTCCAAATCCAGGTCCAAATCCAGGCCCGAATCCAGGCCCAAAGCCGGGACCGTAGCCTGGTCCGTAACCACCAAAACCTGGTCTATAGCCACCAAATATAGGACCCCAGAAGTAATGGCTTTCAATGATCTGCAAAAATGAAAAAAAAAAAAATTTGAATGAAATGAAATGAAATTGTTTCTTCTATAGATAGGATATCGGAAGCACTTTTACACGTCATATTATTTACAAAAAAAAACGCAAGTCCAGAGACTTATCGATAGTGCAATCCACGATGACGCGCCCCACTCTTTTTCCCTTTTTCCTAATGCTTACAGCTGCAGAAGTGTGCAACATTCCGCTAGTGTTTTAGTTTTATAAATACACACGAATCTTTTTTAGTAAGTAATTAGAGTGTATCGAAAGAACTAAAACACTAGCGATAAAAACTAACGATTCGGAAAAAGAGTGGGGCGCGTCTTCGTGGATTGCACTGTCTATACTAGGTTTTGAGTTAGTTAAAGTGACTTACTAGATTTTAAAGTGGTCACGAAGGACTGAATGGTGCACTTACTAGGTATCGATGCTTAAATATATCTACTTTTATGTGAGTTTAAAACGCTGGTGTTTTACTGGTGACTTACTAGGTTAGCAAGATTATGCGAAAAACGATTTTTGTAAAAACTGTCCCTTACTAGGTTTTGAAATAGGACAGCCGTTTTCATTTTGGATCGCAGATGAAGTCGCGGGCAACAGCTAGTTTTAGGTAATGACTAGCAATAAGTAATATTTTTCCTTCTTTCTATTTAGGCAAGCTACAATAAATGACGGGTCATTAACATTTTAAATGTTATCAATAAGTAATTGATTAAAATTTTAATGAAGAAAAATGGCGGCACAATCAGGAAGTTAAGAAAAATTATATCAATCTGCCTGCCTTTTCCCAACTATGTCGGGATTGGCTTCCAGTACCTCAAGTCTGCTATTACAATAGTGTCAGAATGGTCTATCATTGATTTCATAATTGTTGATTTTGACAGGTTTGGTAATCTACTAATATAATGGCGTCATTATGACTTTCCTATGGTCAACCACTGACACTCCATTGAAAGAAATGGCATAAAATGGTAAACTCCTACATAATGACAAATTAATAAATGAAATGTTTATTGCTATTTACGAACTTCTTACTACTTCAGATTGCAAACACTAATACGTAATATGTAAAAATAAATATTAAATGAAATCTAGCAAGTTTAGTAGTAATTTTTCTCAGACCATTGACCGACCAATGATCAACCATTATGAATTTAGCAGATTATGAACTTTTAGCAAAATGACAATGGGATCGTGTTGGAATGACGAATTTATAAAAATAGCAGAGTTGGGCCCCAGTCTGACTGGATGCAGCTGAATCCAGTATTTTACATGGCGCGACAGCTTATCTGGGCCCTATTTATATTATGTTTTTGATAGATTCTTTTACATTTTGTGAATGTGAGAACGTTTGTAGGCCTTTTATACTGTAGATTTGTAGACAATTTATTTTATTTTATTAAGTACCTGGTACTTGTTGAGGGGCCTACATTGTTTGCCCATCCCTATTAAGAGGAATTGCGGTTGGAGAGACTTTTAAAAATTACGTATTTGAAGAAACTATGCCTGTAGCTCCGCGCCAGCGCTCGGCGTCCGGCTGTGCGATATGGACATCTGCAGATCTCCTCCAATATTGGATTAATATTAAAGATATTTTATAAACTGAATAAGGAGAATATATACTCTGTTCTATGTTTTTATTTTTTTTATTAATATATAATATAATATAATATAATATAAGTTTATTGACCATAAGTTTAGGTTACAGTACACCGGAAATACTTATTTACATAGTACATAGTATAGGGCGCACTCACTTACGTTCAACTACACCAAGTTAGAACTTTTCTATAACAAGTAGCAAAAGGAGTAGAAGAACAGTTAAATTATAATAATGCTATCACAAGTAAAGCAATGGTTCACATACTTGATAAAATAATAATAAATGCCCAATGACGGTATACAGAGAAAAGTTCTTTACCTCCCGTGCTAGTCAAAGACTGTGATACGGCAAGGTAAGATTCTCGCTCATGGAAAAGTAGTCATAGTCTAAACACATTAGGATACTTTTTACCAAATACATTTGTTTTGCTGTGAATCATAACGAGTTACAAGCTCAGCGTAAACAAGTAGTATATGCAAAGAAATCAGACAATGCATCTCTAACGTTATTTCAATATAAGTAAACAAAGTGTTTTCACAAAACAATATTTGTTTGAATTTGTAAAAGACAAGCGTGTTAAAATACAACAGAATAGTTTCTAAACTAGGTACTTTTTTTTTTATTAGTAAGTAGTTGTCAAATTTGTACACTAGGCCTCTGTCGACAGCGGTTTCAATCGGCAATATTGAGCATTTTTTGAGAGTTCTAGTGCTTATAAATCATCAAAAAGGAAAACAGGGACATACAAGTAAGAAAAAATAATTGCAATATGGTCATTAACCAGAAAGAAATCAGGCGTGAGCGTTTCTATGGAGAAAAGACCACCCGCGTTTCCTCTTAATACTGTAATTTGAAAATATTGTAAAAGCCAATCATTTTTAAAAGAGTATCCGTGGAGTTTCTTGCCGGCTCTTCTCCATAAGAAACGTCCAATTGGAGCCGTGCACCTAGCTTTTGACGTTTCATAAGTGCTCATGTTAATGTGAAATAAAATATTTTAATTGTAAGTTTTATCTGGGCCCTGTATACCACAAAACTTTACAAGTCTACAATTCTAAGAAATTGCTAAATATTAGAAAAAAATTGCGTTACGGAGAAATTACGAACAAAATGTATGACTTACTAGCGGCCTGTCCCGGTTTCGCACGGGTGGACATTTATTTTTTAAATATTTAAATTTTTTCTTGCAATTAAAAAAGCCTATATTAATCAGTGATAATGTAGCATTCAAATGGTGAAAGAATTTTTAAAATCAGTCTAGTACTTTTTGAGCCAATTTGTTACAAACATACATACAAATCTTTCCTCTTTAAAATATTAGTATCGATAGTATAGACTTAGACTTTTCACTACAGTTTCCGTATTTGTAAGGTTTGTTCATCGTATGTACCTGAGAGAGTTTTGTGGTACACGCATTTGTAAGGTTTACAAAAATGTTAGTTGGTGACCTGAAATGTTATGTGGTGACCTGACCTGACATCAACAACCCAGTTGCTGAATTTCTGATAGTCACTTATGTCTACCATGTGGCACGATAGAGATAAAAAGGAAAACCCTTGTAAAGATGGCAGGATGATCTGGTGAGGACGGCTGCAAAGACACGGACAAGATAGGTAAGGAGCAGGGAGAATTCAAAGGGGTTGAAGGAGAACTTCGTCAAAGAGCACAGCCGATCGATTCCGTAAAAATCTCACCGTGATAACTTAGGTGAAGTGAGCTATCAATAGGGGCAACCCCTAATATCAGGTGGAATGGTGGTGGTCACCTTAGTTTTCACGGTGAGATTTTTACAGAATAGCACTGCAGGTCAATGACTTTATATACAATTATATAAATAAAATAGGTATTCTAATTATATAGATTAACGCACCTGTGTCAAAGCCAAAACCACAGTCAAAACCAATAATAATCTCGTAACAAAGGACATTTTCAAATGACACCACTTTTCTTCTCCACTTCAAAGTAAAGATTTAACAATAACGCGTAAAATGTATCGATATATACTTTAAAAAACAAATTTAATTTCGCCATCACTAAATACGTCTGTGGTTTTTATTCCAATGGCATAATGTTCAAATTGCTACAACTTTAGATTTTCTAGCTGATATCTGAACTTTATGATTTTTGCGCTAAGTAGATAGGTGTGCCAATTTAATTTTAACCTCACTAAAAATGTCTGTGGCTTTTATCCCAATGGTTTAAGGTTCACATTGCTCTAATTATAGTTTTCCAAGGTGTTATGAAACTTCATGATTTTCGCGATATGTAGATATTTGATTTAGCATATAAGTGAGAAATGATGATGAGATAGTTTTTCCGTGACTAACAATGACAGAGGTGTTACAAACGCAGATCATATTTTTAACAAGGAGGGGGGAACCCCTTCCTAAAAATATTCCGTTTGTTATGTTATTATTTGAACGATAAATTCCCACAGAGTTATAATAAGAAATACCTATAGTGCAGACGCCAGCACCGAAACTGTAAAATTTTCCCAATCAACTTTGAACCTCCCGAAACTGTAAAATTTTCCCAATCAACTTTGAACCGTATGCTTTAGCCATAAAGTTAAAAATCTATTCAAGAAATTTGACAGATTTTTGTACCTTTATGTGCTGGCGTCTGTATCTATGTAAAAACTTGCAAACATAATCCATTATCCCACTCCCATTGTTCCCACTGCTGGGACACAGGCCTCCTCTCTCGGAGAGGGAGTTTGCCGTAATCCTCCACGCGGGCCCAGTGCGGGTTGGTAGATGTCACATATCTTCGAATTTCTGGCGCGGATATATTTTATTTGATAATATTTTACGTAATCTATGTTAATTATTTATTTTTATTTCTTTTATTATTTTTTTATTTCTGTAACTGCCCGTGACACCACAGCGGGTCCTATCTTCTGATAGGGCCCGCTGGGGTGTCACGGGCAGTGCACCAGCGCTGCGAAATTTATTTTTAAATATCGCAACATCATGCTGAGATAGGAGCCTTTTGGCCTCGTATAGGACTTTCTGTTTCATTTTTCTTTTTGTTACTTTTTTTTATTTTGGTATTTTAATTTAGACTGTGTTTAGTTTAGTTTGTAATCCTTCTGTACGAGTCGCAATAAATACTTTTTCTTTCTTTTTTTCTAATTTTTTATTCTAGGACAGAGCAGTGGTGATGAAATAATTTACACAAAGTAAAGCGTCTGTCTGGGTTCGAACCTACGACCTAGAAGTAAGTTGCGGTCGTTAACACAGAGCCAACATTCAATCAATCAACTCAGCCTATCGCAGTCCACTGCTGGACATAGGCCTCTCCCAGGCTGCGCCACAACACCCTGTCCTCCGCCTTCCTCATCCAGTCCGTTCCAGCCACTTTCTTTAGGTCGTCCGTCCATCTAGCTGGGGGACGTCCTACACTACGCTTGCCGATACGCGGTCTCCACTGAAGGACTCGTCTGCTCCACCGGCCATCGGTCCTTCGACAAACATGGCTAGCCCACTGCCACTTCAGTTCAGTAGAGCCAACATTGCTCTCGAACAAAAACGAACTTAATAGGTACCATTCTTTCTATTAATCGTCCTCTTAACAGTCACCCCATTCCAGCTAGAAAAAAAAACTTTATAAACTTAAACCAGACTACTGAAAAGGATGAAACAAGAAAGTACCTTCCCGTGTTCGCATGCTACCATAGCTTATAATATGTATGTTAGTACAGCGGCATGCGACTACGGGAAGGTACTTTCTTGTTCAGTAGTCGGGTTTTAGATTTTTTATTTACATTATAACTCCATTTTTTTTTGTTTAGGTTTTATTGTTTTACATGTAAGTACATAGGTAATATACCAAACTTATACATAAATATGTTTGGCACAAATCTGTGGCGTGATTTTATAGAAATTATTCCTAATTATCAGGTGTTTGCAAGCAAAGCCGTGAGCAACAGCTGACAATATATACCTATATAAAAAAATGTGTGTCCTTTAGAGGGCTCCTTATTAATTTTAATGTGACGTCACATAGCCTATGACCATCGGACGATCAAGACGCTTCCAACGATAACTCATCAAATTATGGCAAGTACCTAGTTTAGAAGTTATGAGTGAACAGATGAACATACATAATTATACATTCAAAACCATAACCCTCCTTTTTTTGCCGTAGTCGGGTAAAAAGAAGATAATGATAACGCTGTATTTTTATTAAATAAATATTTTACTCTGTAAACTTATCTGCTCCACCCCACTCATAGGCAAAACCAAACCCAAATAAATATAAATAATTAATAATATTTTATTGGACTTTCACCACCCACAATGTGGGTAGACAGACATATCGGTGAACCCATCCATCAGTGTCCACCCACCCTTACGGAAAGGGGTTGAATTGGAAATTCCAATATTTTGAGGGGGTTGAAATTTTATAGGTATCACGTTTTTTTTTTATTTTCATCTATTTTAAAGTTGTCAGGGTGAATGATAAACGGTAAAAAACAAAACTATATTACTACTAGCTGATCCCGAAAACGTAGTTTTGCAAAAAAAAAATATATAGTAGCCGATTCTCAGACCTACCCGATATGCACACCAATTTTCATACAAATCGGTCCAGCCGTTTCGGAGGAGTTTGGTAACAAACACCGTGACACGAGAATTTTATATATTAGACTAGCTGACCCCGCAAACATCGTTTTGCAGAAAAAAAAATTGGGGTATGAAAAATAGATGTTGGCCGATTCTCAGACCCACCCGATATGCACACAAAATTTCATACAAATCGGTCCAGCCGTTTCGGAGGAGTTCAATTACGCACACCGTGACAAGAGAATTTTATATATTAGACTAGCTGACCCCGCAAACGTCGTTTTGCAAAAAAAAAATAGATAGTAGCCGATTCTCAGACCTACCCGATATGCGCACAAAATTTCATACAAATCGGTCCAGCCGTTTCGGAGGAGTATGGTACCTAACTAACATTGTGACACGAGAATTTTATATATTAGATTTATATATTAGTTATAGATTCCAGAGACATCGCCACAGCCTCCGTGGCGCAATGGCTAGCGCGTTCGGCTGTTAACCGAAAGGTTGGTGGTTCGAGCCCACCCGGGGGCGATTCTTTTTACACACGTTGAAATATAGATGGTAACAATATACCTGTGATATTGCAGATGTCTAATAGGTGGTGACCAGTAGTGCTATTCTGTGTAAAAATCTCACCGTGAAGACTTAGGTGAAGTGAGCTATCACTCCACCTGATGTTAGGGATTACCCCTATTGATAGCTCACTTCACACTCACTTCACCTAAGTTATCACGGTGAGATGTTTACAGAATCGACCGGCAGAGCTTATGTTTGCCATCTAATAACATAAAAATTAAGTATTTTTGACAAACTGAAAGTCTTGAAACTTCTGTCTGTGGTCAACACTCCTTTAAACAAAAATAATTAAATCAAGGTTTTTATCTAAACTCTGTCAAAATAGAGCCAAATTCGACAAACACATAATGCGGGAATAGAACCTGGGAATGTATGCATAGGTGGCGGAGACCACTAACCAATAGCTGGCTTGTTTGCCGCCCATTACAGATATTTTTGTATAACGGAAAAAAAAATAGCCGGTACGCAAATTGTAACCACGAATTCAACATAATTGTGATTCTAAAGCTGGCCGCTCTCCTAGCGTAGAAAATTTTCGTCAGTTATAAAAAAGAAATATTTATTTAGTTTCACAGACATATATAATACACTAAATAATAAAGGAAACATCTACTCCTTAAATCACAGTAACTGCAAGAAAATCTTTATGGAGGCTCTTCAAACTATGTCCTATGAAGATACAGAGAAATTATTACTTGTTCCAAAGTAAATATTGTTCGTATTATATAATTTTAATTATACATCTAAACTTATACACTTAAATTTATAGTCCTTTCTACATAATATGTACCAATAAGATAAATATGATAACTGAGTAATTATTAAATCAATTAATGTTACCTCCAATCGCACAAAAACGAAATTGAAACACAGGATTACCTAGTTCAGGCACGAATAATGAGTGAACTTGACATAGATTTAAGAAAAACTGTATTTAATGTTAGTCCTTTTAGTTTTGAATAGGTATATATATATTTTTTTTAGTTATTCCAAAGATTTTGACCGCGTAGGTAATTGCACTTTTCTATGAATTTGCTGTTTTTCTTTTTAATCCGATGAAAACTTTCTGCGATTGGGTTAAAAACCATATTATGCTGAATTCAAAGATGCAGTTTGCGTAATTGTTAAAAAAAAATCCTGCACAGACTTTAACAAACTTGTGGTAACTATTGTTGGTGGAACTATACTGAGAATTATTCCAAAATAAACCATCTGCATAAACTTTTGTACCCCAAAATCGATTAAAATCACACCAAACCCATTGTTTTGAACGCCCAAACCTTTGTGATACAGCCGCTAAACCACTATTATTAACAGAAAGCCACAAAAAAAAAACAATTTGAAGTACACACTCACCCCCAAAATGCGTGGTCTAAGCATATTAACATGAACCTCTAACTAGCCGTAATTGACCTACATAGAGCACATGGCTAAGTATCACGCGAAAATATTCCAATGTAACCTGACCTGCCTTCAAAAAGAACATTTGAATTAAGAGAGGTCTGGTAACGCTGGAGACTAAGTCTTGAATTCACCGTTTAGAATAAAAAGGAGTTATGTTATGTGTCGCTTTCTTGTGTTATGTTTTATTAATTTTATGTTTTTTTTTGTTTGGAGGGGCCCGTGGCTAAATAATAACAGCTGCACAGGTTGATCGTCCAGGTTAAGCTACGCTTGCCGCAGTTGGTCTGTGGATGGGTGACCATCTTTACATACCGAGACCCCTCCGTGCCTCGGAAAGCACGTTAAGCCGTTGGTCCCGGCTGTTATTCGTGGACCTTTGACAGTCGTTACGGGTCGTCGGAAGCCTGAAAGTCTGACAACCAGTCTTACCAAGGGGTATCGTATTACCCAGTAAGTGGGTTGAGGAGGTCAGATAGGCTTTTCTTTCTGGAACTACCAGTGGGATTAAAAAAAATCTGTTTGCATTTGATAGTCAGTTATTCTTAAAGTAAGGTTTTGGAAGGCCGACCAAGTCTGTAAATCTTATGTTTCCTGCTATGATTGGTTATCCAAAAAGATGATTAAAAATCCTTGACATACATAAATTGCTATGCTGCCTGCCTAGACGTAAACCATTTCCTTTTTTTTCACATGGCACTTACGAAACGTCAGAAGCTAGATGCGCGGTTCCAATTGGTCGAGAAAAGCCGGCAAAACACTCTACTACTATTTTAAAAATAATCGGCTTTTACAATGTTTTCAAATTTCAGTGTTAATAGGTATAGGAGTACAGTGTTGGCCTGTCAACAAGTACCAGGTAAGTACTTAACAAATTAAAAAATGGCCAACAAATAGAGACTTGAAGACTCCCAGTAACCAAATTGCATAACACACTATCAGTCTCAATCTCAATAATTTTGAAGGATGTTGCTAATCCATTGCTTCATCTTTTTCTTCTTGGTCGCGTACTTCATTACTGAAGGTCTTGTTCCTAAAGGCCTTCGTGACTTTATGCACGATGTTCTTCCACTTCGTTCGGTTCATTGCTTCATATGTTCGGAAAATTTGTCTGCTCAGCAACTTACGAAATGATTATTGTTCAACTGTCAAAATAAAAGCCATTGTTACTGATGATGTATTACGCAATCACCCCCTGGTTATAGTTGTCACAAAACATAGCAACCAGCACGATAGTACGAGGGGTGATCCAAAAGTAATGATAAATCGGTTACTTCAGGTCCGCATAAAAATCCAAAAAAATTTTTTTTTGCTTGCTCATATACTCACTACTTCAGCCTAAAAAAATCATATAAATAGGTCACTATTTCCGGGAGATACATTCATTTGAAGATTTGTCGAACTTTCACCAAGACAACGCACCGGCTCACAAAGCCGCTGTTGCGATGGCTGCCATTCAAGAAACGGGATTCGAACTGCTCGAACACCCTCCCTATTCGCCAGATCTGGCTCCTAGTGACTTCTACCTCTTTCCTCGGCTCAAGGAACACCTCCGAGGCAAGAAATTTGAAGACGATAGTGAAGTGATGGCTGCTGTTGAGGCGTTTTGGGAGGGTCAAGAAAAAGAATTTTTTTCAAAGGGAATCCTGGGTCTAGAAAAAAGATGGACTAAATGTATTGATTTGTTAGGAGACTATGTAGAAAAATAAATGATTATTTTAACTTTAATTACCGTGTTTTATTTTCATTATCATTACTTTTGGACCACCCCTCGTAAAACGTTTAAGCACAACATCGCCATAAACAAAATCAATAGAATCCCATGTTTACGTTTCTGCCAAAACTATTTGGTAGTGAGTGTACCCAACTTTTGTTTATAGGTAGAAAAGGGTAGCGCCCTTACTTCCAAAACTTTCTGTGATTGATCATGATGAACTTCCCCCTCATAGCTTACCCCCTTTCATTCTCTCACAACATATTGGTTACTTAGACTTCTTTACCCAACAGAACACTACGGATTACTAACACGTCGTCAGGAACGCAAGTGGTCAAATACGAAATCAAACAAGGTTATAATATGATTTCTCTACGTTTATTCCAAGCGAACGTCTTTACATCACTCCTCGGTTATATTATCACTGTTTTGTTTCAAACAAAACCTAGTATCATTATCATCTGCCTAGCCTTTTCCCAACTATGTTGGGGTCGGCTTCCAGTCTAATCGGATGCAGCTGAATACCAGTATTTTACATGAAGCAACCCAGTTACTGAGTAGGTAATACGAAACCCCTTGGTAAGACTGGTTGTCAGATTTTCGGGCTTCTGACGACATGTAACGAGTGTCAAAGATCCACGAATGACAGCCGGGACCAATGGTTTAACGTGCTTTGCGAGGCACGGAGGGGTCTCGGTATGTAAAGATGGTCACACATCCACGGACCAACCGCGGCAAGCGTAGCTTAACCTGATCGATCGACCCGTGCGGCTTAACAGCCACAAGCCCCTCCAAAACAAACAAGACCTAGAATCTAATAGAATAATTTGAAAGCTCATTCTAAACTCGCTTGTCTGTTCGAATGCCACCATAGTTATTTTATTGCCAGCCTTGTACTTCATAAGGTCGACTTTAGAAGAAAACCTTTACACTACATATTACTCGTTTGTTTTTTTGGCTTTATCGTGGTTAAATAATAACAGCCGCACAGGAGAGTTATTTTCTAAGGATACAGCGCTGCCCGCAAGGCTGTATCCTTAGAGAATAGCATGGTTGGTTGACCGAAGACATATGACATCTACCAACCCGCACTGGACCAGCGTGGTGGATTACGGCCCACTCCCTCTCACAGAGAAGATGCCTGTGACCCAGCTGTGGGAACAGTAAACACTGATTATGCTATGCCCAGGTCGATCGAAGGTTAAGCTACGTTTGCCGCGGTAAATTCTTGGTTGGTTGATGGTCCATTACATATCGAGATCCCCCCGTACCTTGAAAAGCACAATAAGCCGTTGGTCCCGATCATTCGTAGAGCTTCGACAGTAGTTACGGGTTAGAAGCCCAAAAGTCTGGAAACCAGTCTTGCCAAGGGGTAGGTATCGTGTTACCCAGTAACTGGGATGTGGAGGTCAAATAGGCAGTCACTCCATTTGAAATACTGGTTTTTAGCTGCATCCGGTTAGACTGGAATCCGACCCCAACATAGTTGGGAAAAGGCTGGGCAAATGATGACCTTTGCTTTTTTAATGTTTCTCTTAGATTAATGACGGCGATAAATGATATTGATTTCTGTAAATTGGTTCACACTTTTACACGTCAAAATTTAAATAATGATAAAGATAAAACAACCTGTTCGTGTCCACAAACTGTTAGAAACTTTTTTTTTCTAATCCAATGAATGATCATCATATAATTTATTATTCCGTTTTTGCTAAATGTACCACTTTTTAGGGTTCCGTACCAAAATGGTAAAAAGAAACCCTTATCATGCGACTCTAGTCTGTCTGTCTGTCCGTCTGTCACAGCTGCATATCTCAAGAACTACTAATGCTATCAACTTGAAATTTGGAACAGTTTGAAATGACGTTTGCCCAACTATTTTGCAAATAAGAAAGAAATATTTTAATTTTTTTTTTGTAAGTCGAGTCCTTGAGCTGCTTAAGTTCCGAGTTGAGTTACACGATAACTGCTAAATGCGCTGACTGGACAGGTCCACTCAAATCTGTATCATTATTTTCTCAAAAGATCATAACAGTCATTTTAAATTCATTATTATTCTGCATGGTCCTCACAATAGGCTTGTCAAGTGAAAAAATCTAATAAGTCTGTCAGTTAGATTATCAAAAAATATTTGACCCGTAGTTTTTCTTTTGTTACGTAAACCAAAATTAACGAAGATACGACGCTTTTAAAATTCTCAATACGTCACACCTTGGTATGATTTTTAGTGCGTTATGACGTCACGAGCCCCCACTTCCGAGTTTTGATGCGTTTTATCTTTGTCAATATTCACTGATTTACAAAAACAAAAAATACGTGTCCACATTATTTTCTAATACGCTGACTGACGGACTAAATAGATTTTCAATTTATTGATGGTGGAAACTAGCTTCTTAAGCGTCTTATATTTTGTGCAGATCAAACAATTTTTCTTACTGCGTAATCGTACCTTACGTAGTCGTTCCAAGTAGGTGCCAACTGCCAACGAAGTATTTAAGCTCCATCACATAAAGGCGACAGTCAATTTCTTTATTTTATTGGCATAATTTCTGTAAACGTTGACTTCTTATTTTGCAATATTAAGAAATATTGCCGCAGATTTTTTTTTCTTAAATACAAATTCAAAGTGGCATTAAGGTAAAGCGAACGTTTATGTTGGGGCCACGAAACGAAAGATGTCGTTCCGAAATCATCATCTGCCTAGCTTTTTCCCAACTATGTTGGGGTCGGCTTCCAGTCTAACCGGATGCAGCTGAATACCAGTACTTAACATGGAGCGACTGCGTATCTGACCTCCACAATCCACTTACTGGGTAATACGATACCCCTTGGTAAGACTGGTTATCAGACTTTCGGGCTTCTGACTACCCGTAACAACTGTCAAAGATCCACGAATGACAGCCGGGACCAACAGCTTAACGTGCTTTCCGAGGCACGGAGGGGTCTCGGTATGTAAAGATGGTCACCCATCCATAGACCAACTGCGGCAAGCGTAAGCTACGCTTGCCGCAGTTGGTCTATGGATGGGTTGTTCGACTTTTCTGGCTGTTATTATTTAGCCACGTCGACTTGAATTAGGTTTGGTACAATGTAGTAAAAATTTTACAAGAAACGTGTATAATTATTTTTGAATCCCATTAATTTTAGCTGTAGCGTTGTTGGAAATAGTTAGCATCATCTATTCTGGACTAGGTTTTCTAAATAGTGATGCGCCGCTATTTTGGGTTTTTTGTTCAGGCGTTATTCTTTAGTATTTTTGGCACTATTAGTACTCATGCACACACGAGTCAACAGCAGAGGCAACAGTAGCCGTCGACCCTCGTCGACCTCGTTGGCTGCCGTCGTACGGTGCTCAAATTCACGAGCGGCGCGTTTTCGACGGCAGCCATAGACGTCGGAGCAGCGGGATTGTCCGGGCTACCGCTGCCCCGGAACATAAAGGGCTAAGGAAGGAACACGGGTGGATTTTGGTCAGTAAGAGTCTGATACTCTCTCCTGCTCCACCCAGAGCGGGAGGGGTCACTTGATGATTTCCTATCCACAAAAAAAAAAAGTTGCCTCTGGCGTTGACACGTGCTGTTCTTGAATGAGAATTGAGCAATATAATAATAATATTGTAACTACAATATCCTGCAATATTCAACACGCAACAAGCAAATATGGTTATGTTCGTAACTTACTGTTTCTTTATAAGAAAGGCCTTGTTTTAAAACATTTACATGTTGTAACAATATAATGACGGCATGGTTGGCGCGTGTCGCGGGTTCGATTCCCGCACAGAACAAAATATATTTGTATGACCTACAAGTAGTTGTTCCGGGTTTGGCTGTTTGTGTATGTAAGTTTAAATGTTTGTATACGCACCCACGATACAGGAGAAATTCCTAGTGTGGGGCAACGTTTTTTTAAACACAAAAAAAATATAATGAAGTTTTAACATAATATTAAATTTGAAAACAAAAGTACAATCTACGGCCTTTTAAGCCCGCTGACTTAGGGGCTCGACCAAACGTTATTATTAATCCTTATTTACAACTTGACGTGTCAAATAATTTCAACCAGAAACTTGTCCTCACGACGAAATAAAAAACCTACGCTTACGCCTCGTACGGCTTAAAATATCTTTGATGTGTGAAGGTTTTATTAAAGAACCTAATTATTTATCCTTCATGGTTCATTCTCGAGAGAGGCTCGTGGCTAAATACAGACCGCAGCTGAAATTCGGTAGATGTTCATCATCTACTTTTGCTGTTGACTGTACTATATAGGGTGGCTGGTAATTAGTGACCGAAACTTAAACACGTGCTTGTACTCATGATAACAAACAACTTTTACTATGGGACCAAATCTGAAATTGTAAAAAAAAAATCTGCTGTTCAGTCACTTATGTTCGCCTAACTGGTCAAAATGTAGGTACTGAACAGCAGATTTTTTTTTCGCAAATTCAGGTTTGGTCCCATAGTAAAAGTTGTTTGTTATCATGAGTACAATCACGTGTTTAGGTATCGGTCACTAATTACCAGCCACCCTATATAGTACAGTCAACAGCAAAAGTAGATGATGAACATCGACGAAGTAGTAAATGTTTGGTATAATTTACAATCACATACTTTTGAATCACTTCGACGCCACACAGTTCTTACGCGAACTCCGTTCATTAGTATTGAATTTCTGATTTTCATCATCCACTTTTGCTGTTGACTGTACACAAGTGTGCGCGCAGACACAGGTGCACTCCCTCTTTCCTCACTCTCATAGTCCGATGGGACGACAATCCGACACAACCAGAGAGAGATCAGGCGCAGGACCAACGGATTAAAATGCTGTCACAGGCACGGGGGTGTCACACCGCCAACTTCGAACTCCGGGCGAAATTCATAATGGAAAAATCCAATAACACTTTCCCCGATACAGGAATCGAATCCAGCTCAGCAGTCGCGCTTGCGACCACGAGACCAATGAGCCATACAGAATAACTGACATTGTGTTTAGGTGAACCTTAACGCCATCATCATTAACCAATATTATGTCTCAAGTCTTATGCCCGTTTCTAAATAAAACTGTGCTCTTGGATTTTCAACTTTCGGTTCTAAGCCGAGCGTTGAAAATCCAACATCGCGTTTGACTAGTCTTCTTGAGTCGATGCCTAGTCTTTAGGCTCGCCCATGACGACCATACATTACAATCGGCTTGTCAGTAAAGACTGATGAAAATCCGCTTACAGTTCAAATCACGTTATTTATATAAATCTATTGAATAATTTGCCGATAACTCGGCGCGTATGTTTGTGAGTTTGTCATACTTTGAATAATTTAATGAATTTATTATTATTGCTTATACTTATGTTAATTGTGTTGTGACGTACAGCTTTTCGATATTTTTAGGGGTCCGTATAAACATTTTCTTTATAGTTTGACATGAGCTCTACCTTATCCAATTAAGTACCTTAAATACATTGTGCATTTAATATAGATAAATATGGCCATTTACAGCATGTAATTTAAATGAATATTTTCGAAGATATTACAGATTTAAAATGCAGGGACATAGAGGTTGCTGCGGTACCGGCCGCGGCCGGGGGGCCAGCGGCGCGTGCTGACATTCTTGAAGTACCTATACTTAGTATCAGCATTGCACCCGTGCGAAGCCGGAGCGGGTCGCTAGTATTTTATAAACGCCTGCGGGGTAATTGTGTAATATACTAATAGAAGCAATGCATGGCTTTCATTTTGACAGTTCAACAACATTCATTGCGTTATTTACGTTGGTGACCAGACAAATTTTTCGGACATATGAAGCAATGGATTAGCAATATCCTTCAAATTGATTCAGATTGAAATTGAATTAGGGAAATCTACCGTTCATGCTGTAAAACAAAAGCTTTTGTCATAAACTAGGTATTCTGAAACTATGGTAGCAAGACTTACTCATTTCAATTCATTTATTTATATTTACATTGTGTTGAAAATTATATATAAAAAAAAAATATCAAATGTAGAAACAATACCAAATACAATGTTAAATAATTTTATCACATACAATACAATTAAAAAGCCTAGCCATTAGAATTGATGTGAAAAGAGTTCACGGGTCAATTCATATTAAAAAAAAAGTCAACAAATAAACATAATGTCAAAATAATAGTAGGCATAATGTCAAAATCAGTCTCAAAAATATTAGGAGTACCGAGTACAACTTCATCACGTCCTATATATACTCCATTCACAATAAGATTAGACATTTAAACAACCTTTTTTACAGCTTGTTCAATCGATTTTGACTTCTATTACGTAGGCATAAGGATGGCATTAAAAGCAAAAAAAATGCTTACAATAACAACTGTTTACTGCTTTTAATGCCATCGTTATGCCTACGTAATAGAAGTCAAAATTGATTGAACAGACGGTAAAAAAGGTTTGTTTAAATGTCCGGATGTGGGATGTGCCGGATGCATAATGAAAGGTTTTTCAGGGTTTCGCTGATAATGTAGAAAGAATATAGTTGAAAGATTTTTTTTAAACCGGTTAAGCATTTTTTTTTTTTTGTTTATCCATTACAAACAACAATACTTACAATAAATCTTAATCTTTTTTCTTTATAATATTGCAGTTAAGACGGAACCACCAAAAACTTTGTCTAAACCAATTAATATATACATTTTGATCTGTAATATTGAACTTCTATGGTATAATTCTGATCTCGCTGGACCGCCCGTCGCATATCGCCTAATAACGCTAATGATATTGATTTCACACACATTAACATAATTATTATATTTTAGTTGTAACATAGATTCTGTGTATTAATGAAGTGATGCTGGTGGGTTAGAAAATACGTTTGTTTTATACGTTTTTTTTTAGATTATACTTTTTTGTTTTTTTTTTTCAATTATACGTTTTTAAGTACGTTTTTTAGTTTGCACTGGTGATGAAATTAAACCAATGACTGGGTTGTGGAGGTCGGATAGGCAGTCGCTCCATGTAAAAAAAAAAAAAAAACAAAAAAAAACTGGTAAAAAAACACACAAAGCAAAGTGACTGGCTGGGTTCAAACTCACGACCTTACAACTCATTAGACGGGGTCGACACCACTGGGCTACCACTGCACCGCTTTGATTAATTATATTTTTTTAATTGCTGCATTGGTCTCCCTTGACCTCATAGGGAAAGCCATTTATGTAGTCTATGATGGAACGAGCGTGCCCAGAAGATCCCTAATCACACTTGCTTTAAAGGCAGACGGGCTAAATGTGGGGCCCAGACCGTAAAATGATGGAAAATAATAAAAAATCAATATAATAAATGTCACTGATACATTAGGGTATAAAAGTAGTGCTCTGACAACAGACCACAGTGACTGATCGGCCAATAGCCTTTCAGTTATAAAACCAACGCGCTCACCGCCTTTATTCTCAGGGGTGCCTAAATTGGCGCTGTTTGAAACAAATTGTGCAAGGAACGATATTTTATTTTTTTCATTCTGAAAATATCTATTTACTCAGGTAGTTTTGGGCCAAAATTCAGTAATGTTTTCTGACGCAGTCATTAAAGTCTTTGTAGATACAGACGCCAGCACATCAAGCTACCCGAAACTGTCATTTTTTCCCAATCATCTTTGAATGTTATGCTTTAGGAATAAAGTTGAAAATCTATTAAAGAAATTTGCCAGATTGTAGTAGTTTGATGTGCTGGCGTCTGTACAGAGGCCAGCATATCAACCTACCCCAATCTTTCAAATTTCTTTGATAGATTTTCAACTTTATCACAAAGGAATAAGGTTCATATTCAGTTAGGAAAATTTGACAGATTGAGGTAGCTTGATGTGCTGGCGTCTGTACAAGTGCATGCAGCGTAAGGTGGAAACACACTTTGTAAATACATTGAAGATCTGTGACATCTAAGATCCTCTATTTACTGACATTGTCTAGCTAACTGCTTCGACTTACGAGTTGTACGTTGTGGGTTCGAACCCAGGCAGGCACTTGATTTAAATTAATAATTTCATCACCACTGCTCTCAAAACGGTGAAGGAAAACATCGTGAGGAAACCGGAATGTTCTAGAACCAAAAAAATCGAAGACATGTGACATGTGTTTTTACTGGTGTAAAACTATCTGTCAGGAAAAATCACAAGACGGTTTACCTCTATGCCTGGCCTAGGAACTTCATCATCAGCAGTCATGCTTATCACCACAAGACCAACGGGGCAGTGTCTATACACCCTACTCAATGATATCCAACCAAACCCACACAACACTTACACAAAATGCAATACATTAGTGACAGCCTCATTTTAGCGGCTCCAGCCCGTGAGTCACATGTAAATATTTACCGAAAGCGATGCCCCGCGCCAAATGTTACCGGCCACAGAGCGAAGTGTGATTAGAACTGTATATTCTTCATCGTCGTATCGATGGCATGACAGTGTATTGAATTTTGTTGGCCCAAAACTTCGCCACTTCTTCGTCAACGTCGAAGCGAGCGCGGTGGAAAAACACAAATAGGAGTTTTTCTTTTGATTTCTGGCGGTCTTGATCTCGATCACGCCTGATGGAGAGCGATGGATGAGGTCTATGATGGAACGAGTGTGTTCAGATTTTTAGTTAGTCAGTTAAAGAAAGCTAATGCTAATAAGTTCATGAATTTTGTGCTCGAATAAATTGAATTTATAGCAGTTTTCAGTAGTATGCCGGGCACCATAAAAGTTTACACGAAGTGTGCAAGCGAAGAGCAAGCACTATAATTTATTTGTTAGAAAAAGTAATAGGTCTCGTTAGTAAAGTGGCCCAGAGAAGTGATCATGACAAGACATGAGTTTGACAACCAGTCTTACCAAGTGGTATTATTACCCAGTAACTGGGTTGTGGAGGTCAGATAGGCAGTTGCTCCATGTAAAGTACTGGTATTCAGCTGCATCCGGTTAGACTTGAAGCCGACTTCAACATAGTTGGGAAAAGACTAGGCAGATAATAATATTTACTACAATAGTTTTAAAAGACCTACAAAAATGTCCGTTGTTTTCTGTGGGTGTTATAAAACCACCAGATCGTAATCTTTGGTCGGGCGGCATCATACACACAATACTGTGATTATGATAACATCGTAACGCGAATTTTTTGTTTCCCTAGAAATGCGGAGTTTTGATGGCATTCGTTTGATAATGATGACTAGTTGGTACCTCCAGAAGTGTATTATACGAGTGCGTGTCTTTGTTTTTTTCTTTTGTTTCCCAAAAATTTACACAATATACAGTTATCAGGATTTGCCATACTGCAAAATAGTTTTCCGGCTGTGTGGCAATCAACTCAGCCTATCGAAGTCCACTTAGGACTTAGGCTTCTCCCAGGCAGCGCCATACCACCCTGTCCTCCACCTTCCGCATCCAGTCTATCCCAGCCAACTCCTTAAGGTCGTCGGTCTATCTATGTGTGTGTTGTGTGCTGTTGTAAATGGTGGAGACGTCATTAAAAAAAAGTATAAAAACTAAAACCCAGCTACTCAAAAGGATGAAAAAGAAAGTACCTTGCCGTAGTCGCATGCCGCTGTACTAACATACATATTATAAGCTATGGTAGCATGCATGAAAGGTCATTTACTACCCCACAAGGCCCCATCCCAAAATATTTATTTTTAAATTCATTCCTTTATGTCCTCTAGAGGGCGCCATATTGAATTTAGTGTGACGTCACATAGCCTATAACCAGCGGACGGTCAAGACGCTTCTAACCATACCTCATTTGACAAATTATTTTAAGTACTTCTGAAGTTATGAGGGAACAGATGAACATACATACTTTCACTCACTCCGACTACCTTATTTTTTTTTCTGCCTCTTTTTTATGCCATCCGAATGCATACTTAACACTTTTCTCGCCTCATGCTTTATCCTTCCTACTTTTTTTTATTGCTGAATGGGCGCTCTTGACCTCGATTACGCCTGATGGAAAGCGATGGATGAGGTCTATGATAGAACGAGCGTGCTCAGAAGATGCCTAATGCACTGGAACTCCCACGCATCGACGAAACACAGCAGGCTGCTTGACGCCGGACTCCGGTGGGAGGGTGGTCGCAAACCCGGCGGGCGTTAGCCCTACCACCGCAAGGGAAGAATTGGCCAGTCCAATAAGGTGTTGGGTGAATGGGTGTGACTGTCCAGGATGCGCCGAGCGCTCGGTTCAGTTGAGTAACTGGTGGAACAAACTGCGCTATACGAGGAGGCTACTTCCTACAAAGTTTGTGAGGATGGATGGGTAGATGTTTGTTACTCTTTCTCTTAAAATCTACTGAACGGATTTTGGTGAAACTTTACAGTAATCCTACTAATATTATAAAGGCGAAAGTTTGTGAGTGTGTGTGTGTGTGTGTGTGTGTTTATATGTTTGTTACTACTTCACGCTAACACGGCTGGACCAATTTTGATAAAATTTTGTATGGAGGTAGCTGACACCCTGGATTAACATATAGGCTTTTTATCCCGATATTCCCACATGATCAACACTTATGCGGGAGAAACCGCGGGGCACTGCTAATCCATAATTATATTGCATGCTTAATAGAATACTGACTTATTAGAGCTTGATTCAAAGTTATAGAGCTTGAGTCAAAGTTATGATTTCTGCACTTTTTTTTTGCACGGATCAATGGTTTTTGAAAAAGTAGGTAATATTATATTTAACTGTTCATTACATATTTATTATATTGGCTAATAAGCCGACTAGACCACAATTACAAAACATTAAACGGCGATTTCCCAAAAGTCTACTTTTTTGAGTTAAGTCAGTGTTCTATTAAGCATGCGACATATCAGTAGCGATGGGTGAATTTATGACAGAGTTAAGCTGGTGCAAAAAAAAAGTCAATAAAACGTTTCATTAGATTTCAATGATGAATTGACTATAGAGTGGTTGTGTTTTGAATTTTCGAAGGGAAGCCGGCGGGAATCGAGTTGTATGGTACCTTCGCTACTGCGATATATCAACAACACCTATTCTACCACATTCCTAACTCTTCAAGAACATCATAAAATGCATTACGGTGTCCAAATTAGCGCCTCTAACAAAGTTCCAGGATCGGTGCCGGGCTGCAAACAAGTAATTTAATTACTGAGCCATCGCGACTTGTAACGGCATTGTTTGTAGGGGGTAGGCAGGGTTAAGGTTGTGTATTATGATAGCGAATGTGGTGGTAATAATTAATTACTTAATCCTACTTTCCTACTATTCCAACTAATTCCTACTTTTTTACTAATATTATAAATGCGAAAGTTTGTGAGGATGGATGGATGGATGTTTGTTACTCTTTCACGCAAAAACTACTAAACGGATTTGGATAAAATTTGGCACATAGATACTTTATAACCAAGATTAACACATAAGATACTTTTTATCCCGATATTCCTACGGGATCGAAACTTACGTGGGTGAAACCGCGGGGCGCAGCTAGTAGCATAATATAACATAACGCTTGTATTTCGGAAATGGTTAGGCAGAGATGCAAACCACATATCGCCAATAACGTTTGAGCCTCTTGCAATTACAGACAAGCCAAAGATTTAAATCGTAGATTCGCTCTAACGCATCATAAGATGCACGCGTTTCTGTTTCGTTTTGACATCATTGACACACCAAGGGTGCGTTCTGAGTTGCGCCATAATCGATTTGAGCGTGCTTAAACCCGTACCGAATTAGCGTGAGAGCGATAACGATGTCCCGAATGGTCATAGATGACGTCATGACATGCGCCATCTTGCGGTAACGCCGACCATGCCCTAAAATGATATCACCGTGAGCGCTGTCAAAAATTACAGTTTGCTATTTTGTTTTGAGTCGCATCTTATCTTTAAACTAAAGTGGCATTTTCTAAATTGTGCTTCTGGCTACAGTTACCACCAAACCTAAGAAAAAAAAAGAAATTTTTGGTGTATGCACAAAGAAATGCTATACTTAATATCGTTTTGACATAGGCTAGATACCACCATCAAAAATTGAAAATCTATCTAGTCCGTCAGAGCATTGGAAAATAATGGACACGTATTTTTTGTCTTTGTAAATCAATGAATATTGACAAAGATAAAACGCATCAAAACTCGGGAGTGGGGGCATGTGGCGTCAGAACCCACTAAAAATTATACCAAGGTGTGACGTATTGAGAATTGTAAAAGCGTCGTATCCTCGTCAATTTTGGTTTACGTAACAAAAGAAAAAAATACGAGTCAAATATTTTTTGATAATCTAACTGACGGACTAATTAGATTTTTTCAGTTGACCGAATTGTTGACAGCTGCCTTCAGCTGTCGTAACCGTAATATTTAAATCGGAATGGATGTGAGTGCTGTGAGCGATTATAGCTAATTCAGAATGCAGCCAAAATAACGCAGGGACTTGATTGTCATAGAAACTCCATTATTATTGTGTAACCCCCTTACTTACTAATTATTAACGTATTATATCAGATGAATAGTTACACACCGATTTCTCTCTTTTAGTCGTCAGTAATTTGACTTTCAAAAGAAGAATACAAAGCGTTATGTAACTATACAGACGTTAAACAACGTTCATTGTGTATTTTTGACAGATTGAGACTGAGATCCGACTGTGAACGTTCTTAAAATTCCGAGAATTACCCCCCTCTGATGTATGAACGTAAACGAAGCGAATGAAGTATGTAAGGATCGTAGTATTAGGTGGCGTTCTGTAGTTCCTGCTTTGCCCTATGGGAATAAGGCGTGAGTTTATGTATGTAATCTGCATTCGCGATTTATTTTCCAAAAATGTAAACAAATATGAGTTTATGGAAAAATAACTTTAAACCCTACACAATAAAGTTCAGTTTACGTTAAGTACAACCTCAAACATTTTTATAACTTTTTCAATAGTGCTAATCACTCTGAAATCAACCTAATTCCCATTAAATTAAAGTTGATATTTTTTTACTTGAAATAATATTAATTTGAAACATAAGTTTGGATAAACTTTATTGTATTCGGTGCATGTTTACTGGCACTTTGAATTACCCTGCACATCAAATGTCCTATAATGTGGTTGAGCTTATGCACATAATTGCAATTTCAATAAAAGTCCGAAACACATTCTGGCAATTTCATATACCCACAACGTCCTGTGGTCGAATTTTTGAGAAGCATCGACCACACACATGAAATTTTCTGATGAGTAATCCAAAATATGTACAGACGCCAGCACATCGAGCTACAACAAACAACAAAAAATTTCTTTAATAGATTTTCAACTTTATCATTAAAGCATAAAGTTCAAAATTGATTGGGAAAATTTGACAGTTTCGGGTAACTTAATGTGCTTATTTTTGATACTTTGTGCCGAATTGTATTCCGAGGAAAATAACACACGTATTTTTAGGGTTCAGTATTTAATAATACCTACGCCGCCGTCTATCTGTTGCGGAACCGTAAAAATAATCTCCCCCGGGTGGGTCCGAATCAACTTTTAGTCACGATTTTGGATTCATTAGTCAGTTGGTTAGTTTTAGACAATCGAGGTGAATCTGCTTAGACTTTTAAGTAAAAGGAATCGCCCCCGGGTGGGCTCGAACCACCAACCTTTCGGTTAACAGCCGAACGCGCTAGCCATTGCGCCACGGAGGCTGTGGGGATGTCACTGAATTAAATAGATCATGTTAATTTTAGGATGCGTTTCTTGAAGAACGTATGTAGGTATCACTACATAGTATAAAACAAAGTCGCTTTCTCTGTCCCTTTGAACGCTTAGATCTTTAAAACTACGCAACGGATTTTGATGCGGTTTTTTTAATAGATAGAGTGATTCAAGAGGAAGGTTTATATATATATAATACATGCATGCATGTGATGTCGTAAATAAACGCATTTTTTTGCGCTTACTTTTCAAACGCTGGCTGAACCCTACGAGATAGGTCAAAATAATGTACTACACCTTAAAAAGGTCTACAAAAAAGTCCGCAATGGTATATGTCTATCTCTTAGGGATAACCCACAATAATCATTTTTTATCCTTTACTTTTTACGAGAAATAATGGCTTATTTACGAAGCGATTTTAAGCAATACAGCATTAATCCTTATCCAATTAAGTACCTTAAATACATTGTAAATTTAATGTAGATAAATATGGCCCTTTACAGCATGTAATTTAAATGAATATTTTCGAAGATATTACAGATTTAAAATGCAGGGACATAGCGGTTGCTGCGGTACCGGCCGCGGCGGCGCGTGCTGGCATTCTTGAAATACCTGTACTTAGTATCAGTATTGCACCAGTGCGAAGCCGGGGCGGGTCGCTAGTTCATTATAATTCAGTGACCTTTTTTTTTTAAAAAAAAAAAAACGTTGCGCCACTCTAAGAATTACTCCTGTATCGTGGGTGCGTTTACAAACATTTAAACTCACATACACAAACAGCCAGACCCGGAACAACTACTTGTAGGTCATACAAATATTTGTTCCGTGCGGGAATCGAACCCGCGACACTCTGCGCAGCAGTCAATTGCTTAACCACTGCGCCAACCGTGCTGTCAAAATCGTGCTGTCATGTTTTTCTTGTTTTCCGGGGATACCTTCAAAAGGCGCTAGATCTATGGTATAAGACTGTTCTTGCCTCCCTAGGTTTAGGATGATGGTCGCCGTCAGCACATTTACTTGTCCCCTAAGGTTCATTAGAAAACCAGCGTCAGACAGCATCTGTCTGGCATTAATGCTGAAATGAACCTTTTTGGCGCAGCCGTGAGGCACACACAATATTATTGTTATTATTAGTGTTGTTTGCAACGTTATTTTTATTTAGTTTTGTGTTTCACGAAATGTGTCCAAATAAACTTTTTCTTTCTTTCTTTCTTTCACATGGATGGGGACATCCCTAGATGGAGATCTCTGCTCTCAAAACGGTGAAGGAAAACATCGTGAGGGAACCGGCATGTCCTAGAACCAAAAATTTGAAGACATGTGATATCTACCAACCCGCACTGGGCCCGCGTGGTGGATTACGGCCCACTCCCTGTCACAGAGAGGAGGCCTGTGTCCCAGCAGTGGGAACATTATAGGCTGATTATGTTATGTTATACCTAGATGGAGAGATGTTCGTATATACGACAGATTTTTTTTTCCTAATGATTAGAGTTCTAAAACTTTAACTCCTAAGACATAAATAAACCAGACGACAAACCTCAAATTAAAAAAAAAAAAAAACAAATTAAAAATAAATGACCGCCATTTTCTATTTCTATAAAATGATATAGCACGACAACTCCACCCCCAGCCCTTACCGCGCGGCCTAATAGACAACTATAAATTAGACATTTTGCAGAAAACCAATTCTGTTTAATAGCTCTATAACTTTCCTGGTCAATAATTAAGAGAATTGCTTCGTGTAACGCGTTCGAGTTAAAATGGACGCTTGGAGTTGCGTTATTGGAGTGAATTTTGATACAAATCTTGAGGTTTTAGATAAGTTTTTGGTGACAGTTATTTGACAGTGTAGGCTATAAAAAGTAATTTAGCTCTATTTTTCGTCAAAAAATGTGCCTTTATAGCTCTTTTAGTGGAACTAGCAATATTTTTTTTATGATTACTACATATTTTAAGGCATCGGTTATTAGTCTAGGATGACGCTATTATTGTACGGTAAAAATAAATGGACCAAAATACAATGAATTTTTATCTAAACATTTTATAGTGAAAATATTTGATTTATTGTATTTTTCTTTGTTACGCTTACACGCCAAAACGGCTGAATGGATTTGGATGAAATGGAAGAAGAGGCTCAGCTAGTCTATTATATCTATATTTAAAACTAGCTGTGCCCCGCAATTTTGCCCGCATAAGTCTCGATCCTGTAAAAATATCGAGATAAAAAGTATTATAATATGTCCTAATCTAGGTCATGGACTAACCTTTTGCCAAATTTCATCGAAATCCGTTCAGGCGTTATAGCGCAAAATTGTAACAAATATCTCTATATTATTAGTTTGGATATTATACGATGTCAATTCAGTTTAACCTGTTATAGTAAACACACACTTAATCCCCCCATCACCATCATCCCTCCTTCATCCCTGATGCGGCGAGTGCGCGAGAGCTCCAACAACTTGGTGGCTATAGTAGCCGACAGGACAGACAGTCCAATGATGTGGCACTGGATGACGACTCATGGTGCGTCATTCCAATATTTAAAATAAGTTGTTTAATGTATTTTTCGTGTATCTATGTTTTTTGTATAAAATTGTAATGTGTGTTGTTATGGACTTATGGTCTGAAATAAATTTATTATTACTATTTTAATGCCTGTTATATTTAAAAACCATGTAAAAGGAGGAATGTCTAAGATCATTAACCGCGCACAAAACCAGAGTTCAAGCTTTTACTATGACATTTATAATAGAAAATCCTAATAACACTCTTTCTGACCAGCCAGTCTATTCCATACACAGACCTAGGTAACGCAAGTATCACGACCTGTATGAAAACCAAGCGTGCCATCTTTCAAAGACGCCGCCGCGTGCGGCACCGTCTGGCCCCACCCCCCCCCCCCCATGGGAATGTCCGCACGAGGGTGAGACCCACTGAAGAACCGCGGATCGAGGCTTGTTGGGGGAGCGGTGAATGCTTATGCGAATTCCGCACCCGAGGTGGAATACCACGGTGGTTTTACCCAGTAAGTCCAGCATGCCCCTCTTTCACCCCCACGATGGAGGAAGTCCATGATCGAGCACAAAAAAATTGGAATATCAATTCACTTCACCCGCGTTTTCTCGGTGTGACTTTTACCGAATTGATCGGCTGGGGTTCAAACCCGGGTCACTCAACAGTAGCGCTTGCGACCACCGTACAAATTAGCTACAGTGAAATTAATTTGGTAACAGTTCAGCTGTGCGCTATCAGTTACAATCAGAGTATTATTTAGTTAACTAATTATTATGTCTTAGCAATTAAGTTTCTTAGATTTAAGATTGTCGCCTTTCTTAATGAACTTTGACTGAAATATCAGGCAGTAAGTTTACATATCGAGACATTTTATAATAAATAAAGAGACTAGTACTTGCTCAAAGGTTATGAAATCTCGTGGAGAAAAGTTACGGGTTTGGTACCAACTAATTTTATAACTAAAACCATTACCACCAGTTCTGGCCGAAGGGTGTTGTGTACCGCCGGTTTCATGGCCGGCTACGTGACATCAGTCAGCGAAACACGACGCAGACACTTCGTTAGTTAGTTTTTAGTGTAATTATAATGGTTTATGTATTTATAGTATTTTTAATTTATATTAATATTGTATTGTATGTGTTTGTATGGGCCTTGCTGCCTGAAATAAATAGATAAATGAATAAATTAACCACACAGCGTGAAATTTCATGTTCCCTCGACAACCCATCGCATCTCATCGCCTACTCGTGCTCTAACTTCGTTTTCACTTAGTGTTCGTTCTGACTTCCTTATTTTTGATCGGTTCCTAGCACGATGTTTAATAGCCTATAGACTTTCACAAAAATTGGGCTATCAAATACAAGAAGAATTTTTCAAATCCGACTGGTAGTTCCAGAGATTAGCGCGTTCAAACAAACCAACAAAAAAAAAAAAAAACAAACAAACAGTTCAGCTTTATCTAATATATAAAAATATAAAATTCTCGTGTCACAGTGTTAGTTACCATACTCCTCCGAAACGGCTTGACCGATTTGTATGAAATTTTGTATGCATATCAGGTAAGTCTGAGAATCGGTTACTATCTATTTTTTATTTTTTGCAAAATGACGTTTGTGGTGTCAGCTAGTTATCTATATATAATTAGTATTAGCGGCCCACCCCAGCTTCGCACGGGTGCATTTTTTTTTCAAATTAGCGGTTATAAATTGAGATATAAACTATCCTATCTTTCAAGTTGGATGAAACTGCATACAGTGTGCAAAATTTTATAAAATCGGTTCAGTAGTTTAGGAGTCCATTGCGGACAAACAACGTGACACGTAATTTATATATATTAAGATATATAGATATGAATTTTAAAAGTAATTCTTAGACAATTAACATTATACCCGACTGACGATAAGGGAAACGATCGAGAGAAAATTTGAACTTTACGGATACCTTGTCCACACTATAAAAAAAAGCGTGGAAAGACCCAAGCCATAAAATATTTAGCCTTTTTAGACTTAAAAAGTAGTTTTCGATAACTGCCACAAAAAAAACTTTGTGGGTTTTTAAATATCACGTAAAAATCGTTTAAAAAACAATTTAGATTGATGTCAAAATATTATGGTTTTGTTGACAATGATATTAATAGGATCAAAGGTGGATAAGATTACGGATTTGCGTGACCTATAAGCCTAATATTATTATGGGTAAAAAAATGAACAATGTCTCGCATGGTTCCGTAGTTCCTACATTTCGGAATATGATTAATTTAAATTTTTTGTAACTGAAAAGACAGGTGCGCTGCTGGGGAGTTTGTTGCGCCACTTTTTCTTCGAAGCTTAAGCACTAGGAAGTGGTGAAGGGCGGGCGTATTGGGGGATTGTCTTATGTAATTTGACGTTCAAAAAGTGCTGATTCTCAGCCTAATTTGAATGAATGTCTTTTGATTTTATAATTTTATGTTTTCGCTGGTTTTTGCCATTTTATGATATAGGATAGCAAACAATTTGATGGTAAGTGGCCGTCTAACCTATAACTACTGCAATACCAGAAGCGTCTGAGACAATGCTAAAATCACAATAATATTTTAAAGGCGAAAGTTTGTGAGTGTGTTTGTTTGTTACTTCTTCACGCACAAATGGCTAAACGGATTTGGATGAAATTTGGTACACAGATTTTTTATAACCGGGATTAACACATAAGATACTTTTTATCCAGATATTCCCACGGGATCGAAACTAACGCGTATGAAACCGCAGGGCGCTGCTAGTATCTCATAATTATGACTAATCATTTTTCCTTCGGTCTAGTGGTAGCAAGCGAGCTGAGCATAAGCCCCGGTTGATTGCACTAGGCTCACCTCCTGTTATATGAGACTAAAATATAAGTGGCAAAATGTAGTTTTATTATAGGTACCTACACCTCTGCCTAACCCTTTTGTGATAACAGGCGTGGTGTTGTTTGTTACGTTATGTCATTTTACACCGGCAACTACTTCAAATAAGAACAGAGCAAATGTGCGCTAAAAAATTAGGTAACTTGGGTTGGGTTTCGTTGTTAGAATACGGAACTCTAAAAGACTTAGAACCTCGATATCTACAGTTGTATCAATATATATTTAATAGATTTACCATGAATTATTGTAATTTACACGACCTTTTAGTGCTATTGTTAAGATCTATTCGGACATTAAAAGCATTATTTTTTTTTTGGAGACTTAATTGAATACCTATAATATATGGCAATGCGGTCATCAATACCGCTTCGTCGGGTGATATGTGGCTATACCTACGGTCAAATGTTGAACTTCGGCTAGTATTTTTATTCAAATATGAAGATTAAATGGTTAACAGTCTCGGTCATATGTTCGATTACAGCTAAAAAACGACTGAATTATCAATTTTAATAAGGCTTTTTTTGAAGACAATAAAACTATATGAAGAATTCCTTGAGACATTTAGTCCGCCAGTGTACCACTTTTGTACAGACGGCAGCACAACAAGCTACTGCAATCTGTCAAATTTCTTTAATAGATTTTCAACTTTAATGCTAAAGTATAAAGTTCAAAGTTGATTCGGAAAATTTCGACACCTTCGGGTAGCTTGATGTGCTGGCTTCTGTAGGTACAACATGAAGTTTAAAATAAATAAAAAATCGAACCAATTAATTTGCCTAGCCATTTCCCAACTATGTTGGGGTCGGCTTCCAGTCTAACTGGATGCAGCTGAACCACCAGTCTTTTACATGAAGCGACTACTTAAATACCTAACTTCTACAACCCAGTTACTGGGTAACACGATACCCCTAAGTGAGATAGGTTGTCAGACTTTTGGAAAAAATAAATCTAGTCCGAATCCCGACACGGTTGTACAAAAAGTCGTCATGCTATAATATAGAAATGAAGTTAATTTTTTCGCGAATCGTAAAAAAAAAAACACTTTTTGTGGGTGTTTTTACTTTTATTATGTTGTTATTTTTTATGTTTTTTAATTTCACTCCTATTGCAACAACATCTGTGTAGTTAAAAAAATATTATCAATTTTATTAACCTCTGCTTTTTTTTATTGTTTAATTTTAGTAAAAGCATGACTGGTCTGGCAACTTTGAAATTTTTATTGTGATTAAAATTATTCGTTTTGTTTGATTATTTTTCCATCAAATCTTACATAATGAACGCAGAAATGCCTGAATCAGACTTAATCAAATCAGTCTTAATGTACAGACGCCAGCACATCAAGCTACCCGAAATTGTAAAATTTTCCCAATCAACTTTGTATGTTATGCTTTAGCGATAAAGTTGAAATACTACTAAAGAAATTTGACAGTTTGTAGTAGGCGTCTGTACAGTTAAGGAAATTAATTAACGTCAATTTGCAGTGTTATAATATAGCCATTTTATACAACTGTCAGAGAACGACAGTTGTGATCAGAATATACCTATTAGACAATTCTAGTTGTTAGTCATCATCTGCTTAGCCTTTAATAATAATAAAGCCACGGCTTATTTCAATTTATGAATTGTTCTTTTTAGTACGGACGCCTTTAACGTGCACGTCTTTCTGCATCGTTCTCACATGTATAATTTCAACATGAATGATGTAACCAAGATTTTTGTAACAATTTTATGATTTAAAAGAGTGTCCGTGGAGTTTCTTGCCCGTTCTTCTCCACAGGTACCTACGCTTTGGAATGGGCATGGAATAATTGGTTTATTTGAAATAGATGCTTTGAGTTTTTGAGTTTTGAAAGCCTTTATTTCCATGCAGTTTACATATTTAAAATAAAAAATATATTTTCAAATTAATTAAGAATTGTTTAAAACATGGCCCCGCTCTGGGTATAGGTCTCCTCCAATTTTTTCCATTTTTCCCTGTCTTTTGCTCATCATCTGCCTAGCCTTTTCCCAACTATGTTGGGGTCGGCTTCCAGTCTAACCGGATGCAGCTGAATACCAGTATTTTATATGGAGCGACTGCTTATCCCCTGCTTTTTCCCTGTCTTTTGCTATCAGCATCAAATCTCTACCAGCTATTTTTTTAATTTCATCGATCCAGCGGTCTTTACCCAACTATATTGGGGACGGCTTCCAATCTAACGTTCGGTTAGATTAAGGTTACCGCCGGGCCATCTCAAAAATCCACCCTGTATACCTTATAAAGTTTGAAATTGCCAATCAAAGCATGCCATGCTTTCTCTACAGAGTGGGCAAAAAATCGTGGATCAAACGAAACAGGGCGACAGCTGGGGTTATTTGCAGTAAAAAAATTCTCTGTGGCAGTGCCCTAACTTGATCTCCTTAAAAGTTATGACAATTTGAGTGTTTACAGTAAGGTTCTAAAGTTACAGATAATTTTTCGTGAGTTTTAAAAGATATTTAAACAAAAGCACTTTTGTAGTGATGATACTTTTTTTTAAATTATTTTTTTATATTTCATTTATTTTGTACTAGCGGCCCGTCTTCGCACGGGTGGACATTTATTTTTTAAACATTTTAATTTTTTTCTTGTAATTAAAAAAGCCTCTATTAATCAGTGATAATGAAGCATTCAAATGGTGAAAGAATTTTTAAAATCGGTCCAGTACTTTTTGAGCCAATTCGTTACAAACATACTTACTTACATACAAATCTTTCCTCTTTATAATATTAGTACCTATAGATATAGATAGTATAGATTTATTTTACTGCAAATAACCCCAGCTATCGTTTTGTTTTGTTTCGTTTGATCCACGATTTTTTACCCACCCTTTATATGAGAAGAGAATTTTGCCCTACAGTGGGACAATAATAACCTGCATCCTAACGAACACACATTAATCTCAATCTGAATAATTTTGAAGAATATACCTAATCCATTGCTTCATATATTTGAAAAAAAAAATCTGCTCACAAACGTAAATAACGCAATGAATGTTGTTGAACTGTCAAAATGAAAACCATTGCTACTGATAGTGTAATACGCAATTACTGGTGTTATTTTAGTTTTAGTCTATTGAGTTAGTACGACATTCACAGTCTGCCTTTAGTAATTAGTTCGTCGGCTTTCAGAGAGAGCACAGGAATTTGGCCTGTTCCGAAGATTTATGACGAACCGCTCTCGTAGTTAACATAAATAATGTTATGAGCGACCATTGCATATGGCCGGGTGGCAGGTTAGCCGATCACGTGGTAAAGCGTGCCATTCGTGGTGCGACAGTGTCTTGAACAAACGATCTGCAGTGCGATTCTGTAACCATCTCACCGTGAAAACTTGGGTGAAGTGAGCGTGGAGTGAGCTGTCAGTGTCATCCTGATGCTAGGAATTGATACTCTTGACAGCTCACTCTAAACTGACTTCACCTAACTTTTCACGGTGATATTTTTACAGAATCGATCGGCTGTTTGCGGCCGAATGGACGAAGATTTTGTCGGTATGTCAGAAGTACTGTGAGAGGTATATGAAACGGTTGTTAACTTTTTACTTGATGATTTTATATTTTCTCTTATTTGTATTTGTATAATTATACAAACTGTCTTTAATTTTTGGAAGTAGTTTTCAACGGTTTTATTTAAAGAAATAAATAAATAAATTGGGGCAGTTGCGGAATCCCCATTTTTTATATCCACGCCATCATTGTCCATTCCAACGTTGCTTGGCCGTCCATTGTATATATTTTGTAGTGATATTTAATTGTTTTTTTTTTTATTATATACAGACGACAGCACATCAAGCTACCCGAAACTGTCAAATTTTCCCAATCAACTTAGAACCTTATGCTTTAGCGATAAAGTTGAAAATCTATTATAGACATTTTACAGATTGCAGTTAGCTTGATTTGCTGGCGTCTGTACATTATAAATGCAATAAAGATTCAATAGAATTAAATTGACCAATGACTTAACGTGCTTTCCGAGGCACGGACCAACCGCGGCAAGTGTAGTTTAACGTGATCGATCGAAACGTGCCACAAGCCCTCTCTGGCCTTTTACTAAATAATCTATTATGCGACAAAATAATCGCATCAAAAAGTCGTCCTGTGCATGCCGACCCTTATCAAGCCATTACGTTACCTTAGTGTAACGCATGAATAAGCTATGGGGTTTGAAAAGCGATCCACGACACGGCCTGAAGGTGTTTGAGCCATCTTGTGCCGTATCGAGATGAGATAGCGCAAATTATAAGACGGGGACTGAAAAATATTTTACCAAGCGGATTTTTTAGGTTAAATGTCAACAGGTTTTGTTTTTAGAAGTTTTTCACTGGGAATCGCGACAATGTTTTCGGCTGAATAAAACAGAGGGTCATTCATGATTACATAAATTTAATATCTTTTAAATACAAGCAACGAATAATATGAAATACAAAGTAAAACACAATAAAAGCTAAGTATTAATTTCAGGAGAGGGTTTTATTTCGCGAAATAATTACACATTTAATTTTCAATTCTATAAAAAATTCATCTTCAAATTTTAAAATACAAGGTGTAAGGGAACCGACGCGTAAACTATCACCATTACCTAATTATTCAGTACATACATGATTAAATCCTTGAGAGGCCCGTGGCTAAATAATAACAGCCGCACAGGTCGATCGATCGGGTTAATCTACATTTGCCGCGGTTGGTCTGTGGATGGGTGACCATCTTTACCTACATACCGAGACTCCTCCGTGCCTTGGAAAGTTGATCCCGGCTGTAATTCGTGGATCCTTGACAGTCGTTACGGGTAGTGGGTAGTAAGAAGCCCGAAAGTCTGACAACCAGTCTTATCAAGGAGTATCGTATTACCCAGTAACTGGGTTGTGGAGTTCAGATAGGCAGTCGCTCCATGTAAAATATTGGTATTCAGCTGCATTCAGTTAGACTGGAAGCCGACCCCAACATCCTTAGTTGGGAAAAAGCTAGGCAGATGATGATACATGATTAGATCCATAGACCTACGATTATATTTATTTATTTTATTTTACCATTTATGTACACAAATATATATAATAAGCAAACAAGAAAAAAACAGAACAGAAAAATAGGTACAAAGGTGATGCTTATTTCTTAAGAAATCTCTTCCAGCATACCTGCGATAGGACAATAAATAGAGAGATGTAGACAGCGTGTGAAAGACAAAAAAAAAATACATAAACAATTCACTTAATAGAACTAAACAAATATTATGAGAAATATACTTGCATACCTACATACAAATAAAAATACATAATTCTAAAAAAAAATATTGGTATTTATTTGAAAAAAATCTGCTGATACTGAAACTGTTACAGCCGATCGATTCTGGAAAAATCTGACCGTGAAAAGCTAGGTGAAGTGAGCTTAGAGTGAGCTGTCAAGAGTATCAATCCCTAGCATCAGGATGACACTGACAGCTCACTCCACGCTCACTTCACCTAAGTTTTCACGGTGAGATGGTTACAGAATCGCACTGCTGTACTTCAGCCCACTGCTGGGCAAAAGCCTGTCCCCATGACTTCCATCTCTTTCGATTCAGGGTTCAACTGGACTACTGGTCGTTTGTTTCCTCCAGCTCGTCCCGCCATCTTCTACTGGGCCTGCCGCAACGCCTTCTAGCGGAGTCAGCAGTGCTATTCTGTAAAAATCTCACCATGAAAACTAAGGTGAAGTGAGCTATCATTCCACTTGATGTTAGGGATTGCCTCCATTGATAGTTCACTTTACGCTCACTTCACCTATGTTATCACGGTGAGATTTTTACAGAATCGATAGGCTGATCTCCACGGGGTGGTTATTTTGACCCACAGCTCATTGGGTATACTGCAGACGTGGCCAGCCCAGTTCCACTACAGCTCAGCGGTTATTTGAAAAAAAAATGCCACTTCATATATTTTGACCGTGTAGGTATTGCTTTTGTATTAAACAGCTGTTTTTTTTTCATAACCGGCACAAAAAAATCTGCGCTGTGGCTAGAATCATGTGTTGAGTTTATGGTAACAGTTAGCACATGGATTTTCCTTACACCAACACCATGTATAAGTATTATATGATACAATTACATATATCCTCAAAAACACAGGGGCAATGCTCGTAATTTTAAGAACGTTCACAGTCTGATCTCAGTCTCAATCTGTCAAAAATACCTCTAATTTCCCTAAATGTTTGACAAGTTTTTGACATTTTTTTGCCGCCGACATGAGACTGTGACTAGATTTTGAAAGTTTTAAATTACGAGAATGACCTTCTGGTTAAACTTCACTTACAAGAAAACTACAATAATATTTTTCCTGCTAGCAACACAGCCAAGCCCTTCAAAAAATCTTCATTCATTTTGACAGAACAAAAATCGTGACCATTTTAAATGGAAGACTTTATAATTATAATATTTGAAACACAATGCTTTTTAAGGCGGGTTATAAGATCATCAATCTTGTACTAAAAACCGTTTGTCTTTAATTACTTTTAACTCAATTATATCGGTCTGGTATGTGTGAAGGACGTTATAATTTTGAAATAGGGTTTAAAGATGTTTTGTTTTTGTTTGGCCTATTATTTTACGTTATTTAGTGGTATGCGGTGGTCTGAATGAGAGGCTCGTGGCTAAATATTATCAGCTGCACGTGTGACGTGTTGATTGAAGGCTAAGCAAAGCTTGCCGAGGTCGGTCCGATGGTTCACCATCCATTACATACCGAGACCGTTAGTCCGGGCAGTCATTTGTAGATCTTTGGCACAGGCGCGGTCCGAGGGGAGGGGTCCATGGGGGTCGTGACGACCCCAAAATCATTCAAGCTGTCGAGAGCCTGAATGATTTACTTGTCCGAACTTAAAACTGAACATGAGCCACGGGAATCGCCCGCAGGACCTCAGCAGTAACGCTTGCAACCACTAAACCAACGAGAAGATGTAAGTACCTCCCTGAAAATATTCCTCGGAATTCATGGTAACCCTGTCCCCAAAATCTTGAGCTGCGACAGCGCCTGCTTTGGCAGTCATTACGGGAAATCAGAAGCCCGAAAGTCTAACAATCAGTGTAACTAAGAGGTATCCTATTACCCAGTAACTGGGTTGTGGAGGCCAGATAGGCAGTCGCTGTATGTGGTATTATCATTTCACGTTATTGTAGGTGCAAATCTAGGCAAGTACTATTGCGACTTTTACAATTCATATTATGTACAGACGCCAGCACATCAAGCTACCCGAAACTGTCAAATTTTCTCAATCAACTTTATGCTTTAGCGATAAAGTTGAAAGTCTATTATAGAAATTTGACAGATCGTAGCAGCTTGATGTGCTGGCGTCTGTACTTTCCGAGTTTATCTTGGGCATGACTAACTTCAGTGAAGGAAGTACAGACGCCAGCACATCAAGCTACCCGAAACTGTCAAATTTTCCCAATCAACATTGAACCTAATGCTTTAGCCATAAAGTTGAAAATCTATTAAAGAAATTTGACAGATTGTAGTAGCTTGATGTGCTGGCGTCTGTACATCGTGAGAAAACCAGCATGTCTTAGAACTTCAAAATTCAAAGACATGTGACATCTACCAACCCGCACAGGGCCCGCGTGGTCGATTATGGCCAATTATGGCAATTACTCTTACCGAGAGACCTGTGTAGCTGTATCCCAGCAGTGAGAACATTATAGGCTGATTATGTACCTATGTGTGTAACAATGATGATGAACCCAAAAGTCCTTTCTTTGATATTGTTCGTCGAATCGTTAAGCTCCTTAAGTTTGAGTTGAGCTGCATGATTACTGACAAATGCGTGCACTGACTGGACGGGTCCACTCAATCTGTGTGGTTCTTTCCTCAAAAGACCATTTCAGACACCAATCTACATGGTCTCCATATGATCTGACCAAGATTATGTCTGGACTTTAAAAGAGACTGTGACCTCTGAGTTTGTTTCGGCCTTTCTTCTCAGAGTAGTCAGATAGGAAACGCCGACCTCATTTCATTTTTAAATATGATTGACGTGTAAAAGTGTTTGTACAAACCTACTTATAGAAATAAAATCATCTAGCATTTATCATTTAACTCAAAAATTGAATCTCAAATTAAACCGAAAGGTACTCAACCAAATATTGTGTCACGTACAAAAATACTCGATACTTACGTGAAACAATTTTTTTAAAATCGTTTTCCATACGCGTAGGTAATAGAAAAGTATGTTCCACGCTCGTTCGGAAACTCGTGTCCAGTTCACCACTCTTTTGTTCCTTTTATCGTTCAGAAACGCGAGGGTTGCCAATGTAAAAATATATTTTTACAACCTTTTGTTTATTGTTGTTTATAGTCTGTGAATGATTGAATGGCGCTTTGAAAGTTTTGTATTTCGAATTCGAAACGGTTTATTTAGAAAATCGTTTGCTGCATAGGCGTTTCTTTGTAGAAGAATGGTTTTTGTTGTGAAGGTTTAACATTCTTGCTAGGTGATGTGATCTTTGACCAATTTTATGGTAAGTACTAAGGAAAAGGATAGGACTCCCATCTCTTCATCTTAAGGAAAAATATGCAACAATCAATACACTTCGTGAAAGCATTGATGGCAAATAAGAACACTGGTGAACATCTTCTTCAAATTCAGGTTACTTACATTGTTTAGTATTTTCTCTGATCATCATCATCATCTGCCTAGCCTTTTCCCAACTATGTTGGGGTCGGCTTCCAGTCTAACCAGCTGCAGCTGAATACCAGTATTTTACATGGAGCGACTGAGTATTTTCTTTGCTATTTACCTCAATAGAAATACTATCAAGGACAACTTTGCTTTTAAAAATAAACGTAAAAGTTTTGCAGATTAGTGTCAGATTGTATATTAATTAAAATTTGATTCATGACTGCAACAAATATGGCTGAAATCTCATGATATCTTTCATTTCTAAAAAGGCTAGGTAGATGATGAAGGGTGGTAACACATCTATACTCATATTATAAAGCTGCCGGTCGATTCTGTAAATATCTCACCGTGAAAACTTAGGTGAAGTGAATATGTTTTTTATAGGAATTGACACTATTGACAGCTCACTCCACGCTCACTTCACCTAAGTTTTCACGGTGATATTTTCACAGAATAGCAGCGCTGTTCTCTACTGTTTTATACTAATATTATAATCTATACTAAGATTATAAAGTGTTTTTTGTTTGTTTGCTAACGCGCTAATCTCAGAAACTACTGATTCGAATTGAAAAGTGATTTTTGTGTTAGATAGTCCATTCATCGAGGAAGCTATCACGCTACGAACAATAGGAGCGGAGCATCAATGAAAAATGTTGCAAAAACGGGAAGAAATATTCCTTTTGAAAGCTTCCGTTGCGTACGCTGCGTAAACGTTTAAAGTTACGCAAAAATCATGTACGAAGGAATTCTTTCTCTTTAAGAGTTCTAAAAAAAAGTCCGCGGCAGCATATCTTTTAAGTTTGCCTCATTACAACCTTTTTTAAGGTAATCAAATTTGTTCTAAAATTATGCATTATTTGCGAAAGTGTTTTTATAAACATGATATCAATCCTTATCCAAATAAATATTATTCATCACAAGAATTTAATTTTGAACAAAATTGCCCTTGACATCATTTGATTTCAATGAATATCTTAGAAGATATTATAGTTTTAAAGTGATACTAAAGCTGAAGAGTTTGTTAGTTTGAAAGCTCTAATCTCTGGAAGTATTGGTCGGTTTTATACAAATCTTTTTGCATTTGCTGTCCCAATTCTTGAGGAAGGCTATAAGTTATTAAACATCACGCTAGAACCCTTAGGAGTTGAGCAAAAATAAAAAGTCAGAAAACGAAGTAATAGCGCAGGTAGGCGATGCGATGCGACGGGATGGGTCGGGGGCACAAAAAATTTCACGCGGACGAAGTCGCGGGCAGAAGCTAGTGAATAATACGTTTAGAGCACCCTGGACAATAAACCGCGCTACCACCTTGCTACTTTATTGATATTGATTCCACGACATGAGTTATTCCAAATAAAGTACCGTTTCTATACGATACTAGAGATGAAAACCTATTACAATTCATTCCGAATTTTACAAAAGGTACAACCCTACAGATATTTCGGATCAAAACCCTTGCACCGGCCACAATGTGCGGTGCGAAAATATTGTCTTTTTTCAACAAAGAGACTAAATACAATGTATGGGGAAAATGTTTCGATACGTATGCACGGTGATGTCATACGGTGTACGTTTGTTGGTTTGTTAATATGTGGAATCGGCGCATATCGTGCGCATTCGTGTGTTTCCGTATTGGTTCGGTTGTACCTATTTGTAGCCTTTTTTTTAACCGACTTCAAAAAGGAGGAGGTTATCAATTCGGTTGTATTTTTTTTTTTTTATGTTTGTTACCTCAGTACGCCGTCATTTATGAACCGATTTGGATTTTTTTTTTATTTGAAAGGATATGCTTCCAGATTGGTCCCATTCTTGTCAAAATTCAGTTCTGATGATGGGATCCATAAGGAATTGAGGGAACTCCTCAAATATTATAGGCATACATATAGCAATTTTGGTATTTTCATCAACATGTCAAGCATTTGCATTCAAAAAGTATAATTTGGTGAAGTGGAACTGATGAAGGAGACCACAGATAGCCACAGGAACTCTTCAATGATAATAAGTATTTCACGGGTGGCGATAAGATATCTCGATTAAGATAGTTAAGCGACTATGACGAAGCAAATTTAAATAAATGGTTCTGACGAAAATGGTACCATCAAACCGATCTGATGATGAAGCTGGAAGGTAGGTACCGGAACTTCGTAATAAAACCATGTATTCTAGCCGTGTTTGGGCTTATTGGAATTGTCATGAGATGCACTCTGACTATAAAAAGTAAAAAATAAATACTTTTTAACAAAAAAAAAAAACAACCGACTTCAAAAAAAAAACACTACAAAGTGTAAAATAACTTTAATTTAAATTTTGGAAGTCGGTGGCAAAAACGTAAATACAAAACCAAAGACACCGACTTCCGAAATTAAAACCAAAGTTATTTTACACTTTTTAGTGTTTTTTTTTTTTGAAGTTGGTTGTTTTTTTTTGTTAAAAAGTTTTTGTGGATGGGAAATCATCACACGACCCCGCTCAGGGTGGAGCAGAAGGGAGTGTCAGACTCTTACTGACTAAAACCCACCCGTGTACCTTCCTTAGCCCTTTATGTTCCGGGGCAGCGGTAACCCTTTCGGACAATCCCGCTGCTGTATTTGTACCCTTAGTGTACATTTTCACAAGGAGCTTTACCTTTTAACATCATACCTGTCTGTATTCCTCAAAATCGTAGGCATAGATCCATGTTTCGCTAGTTTAAGGTATAAACATCATCCGCCTACGCAAATGTCCTGCAGATCTGGTACCTTCGTGTGACGGGTCGTTGAGCTCCATTAAGGGCCTATACTACCTCAAATGGCTTAGCATGATCCTCCGTTATGTCTAATTTTGAAATAAATATATGGTAAAGTTGAGGATTAATGTTAGGTCTTATGTTTGACGAAAAGACGATTCCATAAAATTTTCTCGATAGAAAAAAATCCAAAGTAAATACCAGCGGTTTATTGTTCGGTTTGGAGGTATCCAAACCGAACAATAAACCGCTGGTATTAAAAAAATACTTCAAATTAGATCATGAAACTTTGTACACTAACCGAACCAACTACAAAGCAGGTCTTATATTATTTATTTTTTTAAATTACCATTATTTTCACCGTAAAAAGCAAATACCTAAACTGTTAGTGCTGCCTGCCGCCTTTACCGCACTCTGTCTCGCTCTCACGCAGTCCGCGAGCAGTATCGTGCGAGCGAGATAAAGTGTGAATTTTAGCTGAGGTAGTATAAGCTCTTAAGAGCCTACACTACCTCACCTAAAATTCACTCTTTATCTCGCTCGAACGATACTGCTCGCGGACTGAGTGAGAGCGAGACAGAGTGCGGTGCTAGGCGGCAGGCAGCGCCAATAGTTTACGTATTTGCTTTTTACGGTGAAAAGAATGGCAATTAAAAAAAATAAATAACATAAGACCTGCTTTATAGTTAGTTCGGTTAGTATACAAAGTTTCATGATCTAATTTGAATTATTTTTTGAATACCAGCGGTTTATTGTTCGGTTTGGAGGTAACTTTGGAATTTTTTTCTATCGAGAAAATTTTATGAAATCGTGTTTTCGTCTAACATAAGACCTAACATTAATCCTCAACTTTACCATATATTTATTTCAAAATTAATGCTGCAGTATTTTCGACATAACGGAGGATCATGCTAAGCCATTTGAGGTAGTATAGGTCCTTAATAGGGTTGAGCAACACGATAAACTGCAATGGCTCTTTCTTCAAAATGACCTTCCAGAGTTCCAGACATGGCCTTACATTGTAAAACTAGACATTAGACTCAAATAAAATCTTAATAATTTAAAAGTAATGTTTGGACTTTAAAAGAGACCTCTGAGATTGTTTCGGCATTTCTTCTCAAGGAACAGTCAGCTACGAATTGCCGGCGACATATAGTTTTTAAAATATTTAAAAGCTAAAGGGCACTTGCAATTCCTATTCAAAAAAATTAACGTGCTGGTAAAATAAAAGTGTTTTAAAGATTTCGTATCTGCCTAGCTTTTTCCCAACTATGTTGGGGCCGGCTTCTAGTCTGACCGGATGCTGCTAAATACCAGTGTTTTACATGGAGCGACTGCCTATCTGACCTCCACAACTCAGTTACTGGGTAATACGATACCCCTTGGTAAGACTGGTTGTCAGACTTTCGGGCTTCTGACTACCCGTAACGACTGTGAAAGATCCACGAATGACAGCTGGGACCAACTACTTAACGTGCTTTCCGAGACACGGAGGGGTCTCAGACTCTCAGTATGTGGTCACCCATCCACAGACCATTGACAGACATCACAATGTTTTGATTTTGCTCGGCTACTAAGAATCCTATCCTATATTAATTTTATTATAATTTTCATCTTTTGACATTATATTTCTTTATTAAACGACTATTAATTTTATTATTGTAGGTATAAAATGAGTTAATTATTTTTATTTTTTAGTATCACTATCTAATCGTTATTAATCAAATTTTAAGTTATTTTATAATATATGACTTTCTACACAGTTTATTTTTTTAAGAAATGAATGATTTATCTATGACTTATCGTAATGTTAAATTAAAGTAAAGTTAAATTTAGTAGTTGCAGAGATTAGCACGTACAGACAAACTTTTTAGCTTTATTGTTAATACTAATAAGATGATGTATGATAGATCAACTGGTTTCCCCAAAGGAGGTCTAACCTCGCTTATAGTGATCTTTTTTTTTAAATTTCCTCTTAAAGAAGGTCAAGTAACCACACTTTGTCTTCCCGAACATCGGTGTTACAATACTTAAGTAAGAATATAACTCAAGATAAGACAAAAAGGCGTTACAAGCAAAAACAAAACCACAAAAGAAAAGAACCGCGCAAAAAACTCCACAAGTACATTACTCAACAATAAATACACGTATAAACTTAATTTAACAGCAAACCATCTTAGCACTCACGAAATAACATATTAACCACCGCTCACGTCAAAAATCTTTACTTTAAAAGATCTCCATTGAAAGGCAACCCAAAAAAACATAAGTACGCCTTTTTTTACAATTAATCAAACGTGGCAGTACAAAAAAAAAAGCTCTCTAAGAGTTTAAAAAGTTTGCACCGATGCATTGATGGACCTCCTTTCAACGAATATCAAAATGACAGTTGATTTATGATTTTCCATTGTGGCAACACAGCGTTCGTTATGGCGCGAAACTCATTTATATTGCTAATGACATTTCGAGATGTTTAAAATGGCGTCTAATAATGCGCGGCAAAAAGTTTATTTTAATTTATAGTTTTTTAAGATTATCTCGTGTGTTATTGTGTTTTGTGATTAATTTTTAACGTTTGTCGGCCTTTGACATTATTGCAATTACTTTGGCGTCGGTTAATTACGTGTTTAGTTGATGTATTGTGTGGAGGTTTATTTCAATGATTAATTCTACATGTCTTTGAAAGAAGATTATAGAAACGTAGTCTCGATAATTCAAAACCACGTTTGCAGGCTCCATAGCCTGCTTAATCGAAGCTGTTTACGGAAGTGTTTCAGCTGTAAGTACATTCACCCACATTGATGATGATATTCAGGGGGTCTAATCCCTAAACGTGACCGTATTTTCAGCCGATGATACGTGCGTATCCTAGGCACACTATCACTTACGGATTTTATTAGTTCGGTTCGGGGCCTGAACTTTCAATTAATGATGACACTGTTTGACAGTTGTCCCTACTACCGATATAATGTGTATTTGCCCGTCCGAAAAGGTTAATTTGTCATTGTTTTAATGAATCAACTACTACGGACAGGTCCGTATCTTTGTTGATGGACTTAGAGAGTACTTATACTCCAAGGGTCTACTAAAGTTAGGTAGGTATATCATAGACAACAGCATCTGTTTGTGTCCAAAAACTGACTAAAGACGTGAACAAAACTGTTTTTCATATTGCAGTCAACATGTTCGGACTCCGGGGTATGCGCCACTGTCTTACAAGGAAACCCCAAGAACATTTTATCTAACTTAGAAATCGAGCCTCAAAAGCTGCGCTAGCGATAGATCAATGGATCGATTGATTTCTATTTCATTATAATGTTTTAAGATGCTCAATACTGCACGTCTTTAATAACAAAAGAATCGTCTATTAATAACGAATCTTCTAGAATGTTACTTTCGCCAATATCAGAGAATGAATTTGCAAAAAATATTGGCAAAGAGATTTAAAACATTTGACTATGTAGCTTGTTTTATTTAGGTACGATTTAATGATATTTAAGCAGCACTGTATAAAACGAGTGGAATCCTGGATTTGATTCCAAGGTCGAACAAAGTATTAATAACTTTTTCCATCAAGAATTTCTCAGGTTTGTTCCCGGTTACTGGCAACTGGCTTGACCCCACCCAACCACAGATTTTGTTTAAGGGGTCATCGTGTACTCGTCATTATAAACAACTTTTACAATGGTACCTACCACAGATGAAATTGAAAACAAATATCAGCTGTTTAGTAGGTACTCGTAGGTACTGCATTTGCGAAAATCTGTACCTCTTACATTAAAATGTTTATTCACTACTTAGATCAACAAAATGTTTAAGAAAAAACTAAGCTTGTATAACTATTACACCACTGATTGTAATAGCCTCCCCGACCGATTGCGGCCACGGTGGCTAATCTCAACGGAGATCAGCCAGGTACGCAGGAGATATTATAGTGCACAAAAGTGCGCGCAGACATAGGTGCACTCCCTCTTCCCTCACTCTCATAGTCCGATGGGGTGGCAATCCGACACGACCGGAGAGAGATCAGGCGCAGGACCAACGACTTAACGTGCTTTCCGAGGCACGGGGGTATCACACCACCAACTTCCAAACTCTGGGCTGTTACTAAGAAATTCCTAATGGAAAAACTCAATAACACTTTGCCCGACCCGGGAATCGAACCCAGGACACCACGCTCAGCAGTCGCGCTTGCGACCACGAGACCAACGGGGTAGTTGCACCACTGGTTACCCTTTCAAGGAATACAGGACGCTAAGTTACCAAGCTACTGCATTGATTTCTCATCTACTGTTCAGGACTCAACAACAAGAATCTTTGTTGATCCCATCATCAATTTTATTCTAGCAAAGCAACAATTAACATTAGAGAATCACTCACCTCACACTTACAAAGTAATTCTTCGAATAGAAATCCTATTCAAAAGTACGTCAATACTGAATCAAAGAGACAGTCAAAACGACCCAATCTTTACGTTCAAAACCACACCTAGTTACCCATAAAAAACAAATAAACATTCAATTTTAAACCTTACCTCTTGGTACCAAGAGTGAGAAAGTCCATTTAGAGGTGCAAGCAAAAGTTGGTGATCGAGGAATGGTCTTCGTGGCACATACGGAACGATTTTCGATTCGAATGTTTTTTTGTGCAATCGAGGACGGGTGCATCGGTTAATCGAATAGTCGGAATCAAGTATCGATGGAGTTTTCCATCGATTTGAGTAAGGATTGGCAGGCTTGGGAACTTGAGGGTTTTCAGATTTGATTTTAGGAGAAACGTGAGTGCCGTGACTAGTTCCAACGGAGTTCGTTGTTTTGTCGGTTGAGACTGGTCATCTCTTAGCTGCCAGGGCTTATTTTGAATTTTATATTTCGAATTTTTTCTTCATAACATTGTTCTCACATATAGAAGCAACAAGATTAAGTACCCAGGATTTTGTCATATAATCTTGATTTAAAAGAGTGTCCTTGGAGTTTCTTGCCTGTTCTTCTTCAAGAGATCTACGTTTTAGAATGGGCAACTAGCTTCAAATTTCTGACTAACTGAGCGACTAGTTAATTTTGACAATTCAAAAGTGCCTGTCAATGGTTTAATTGAAATAAATGCTTTGAGTTTGAGTTTGTGTTGAGCGTGATAAGTTGATAACCCACAGAATGACGTGTTTCTTCTATGGCCCCAGGGAGGGCCAGAATCATATACTGAATCCATGTTAACAGGCTGTGCATCTATCTCCCCGTATGAAATGCTGAAAATAATGTTGTGTCAATTTTGATGACATAGCATTGTATCGACTTTTATCGCCGATCGATAATTTTCTGTGAGAAAGACACGGAACAAGTGACGGGGTTTACAATAAAACAATTGTATCACACTTTCAAAATGTCAGATGCACCATTATATTACAAAAAAAAAGAAAACCTGGATTTGCGGTACATTTTAAAAAACCTTTTAGTTACAATCTGAAATCGTGTGGCAAAAACATATTGTTTTTGATAACAGAAGGAAATAATTCACACGTTGTGACGACAATTTGATGTATAAACACATTACCTGAAATTATTATCTGCTATTTAAAACAAATAAGCCGCACGGGTCGATCGATCAGGTAAAGCTGACGCTTGCCGCGGTCGGCCCGTGGATGGGTATATATATATTGTATGTATATCTTTACATACCGAGACCCCTCCGTGCCTCGGAAAGCACGTTAAGCCGTTGGTCCCGGCTGTCATTCTCTGATATCTGTCATCTTTGATAGTCGTTACGGGTAGTCAGAAGCCCTAAAATCTGATCAGTTTTGCTAAGTAAGGGGGTATCGTGTTACACATTAACTGGGTTGTGGAGGACGGATAGGCAGTCGCTCCATGTAAAATACTGGTATTAAACTGCATCTGGTTAGATGAAACCGACCTCAATATACTTGGAAAAAAACGCTAAGCAGATTAATGTTATATTTAAAACTAGCTGCGCCCCGCGGTTTCAACCGCGTAAGTTTTGATCCCGTAAGAATATCGGAATAAAAAGTATCTTATGTGTTATTCTGATATATAAACTATATTATTGTAAAGTTTCATCAAAATCCGTTCAGTAGTTTTTGCGTGAAAGAGTAACAAACATCCATCCATCCATCCTCACAAACTTTCGCATTTATAATATTATTATAGTAGGAAGTAGGATAGTAGGACAAATGACATGAGAACAAGTTTTTTTAAAGGAACGAGCGCTTTGCCAGCGTCTTCATTCCTATATCCCGTGGGAATTTCCATTACAATCAAATCACTAAGGGAACCTCTGTAAATTTTCAGCTTTCTAGGTCTAGAGTTTTGGGCTCAGCGTTTATGAGTCGGGCAGCGGGATTGTCCGAAAGGGTTACCGCTACCCCGGAACATAAAGGACTAAGGAAGGAACACGGGTGGGCTTTAGTCAGTAAGAGTCTGACACTCCCTTCTGCTCCACTCATAGCGGGACAGGTCATTTGATGATTCATCCATAAAAAAAGCGTTGATGAGTCAATCAATTAGTGAGTCAGGAGTTCAGGACTTTTCTTTAATTTGTACTAGTTTTGGCCCGCGGCTTCGTCCGCATGAAATTTCTCGTTTTACAATCTACCCTGTCCATGGCATCGCATCGCCTGACTGCGCTGTTTCGTCACTCTCGCTTAGCGTTATTTTAAACTGATTTTCTTTATGCTCGGCTACTAAGGGTACTAGCGTGATATTAAATAGCCTTCCTAAAGAAATAGGCTATAGCGGTATCTACAACGCCACACGCGAACTACGCGTCATACTGACGTCACTCAAAATCCTGCATCTCGCAAGCAAAATTTACCGCGCAACTAGCATATATACAACGACCCGACGTGAATCATCGGGCAGTTGCCCACCAGACACGACACCCGTCTGGTCGAAGGATCCTTCCTTTTCTATGGAGAATGAGTGAAGTTTACACCCTGTTCCTCATACCTAGAGGTATGAGGAACAGGGTAACCATATTCCATAAAGTGGGTCTCCAGCAAAAGTACAAGAAAATAAGCCCTTACCATATCGACAAACTATTTTTCTTCTACAAAATTTTGGCATGTTGCCAGATGCTATTTTGGTAAAGGAACTACACTGATTAGCGGTAAAGTAATTAGGTTTTTCGTCTATGATGTGACGAGATTCGATATTTCGACGTTTTGGAAGTTATATGCAGCAGCTTGTGTCCGGGTACCCTACCATAATAATATTTGCAGTGCAGGTGATGTCCTGGACAGCACCCTTATCTGCTCAACAACGTAAATAACGCAATGAATGTTGTTAAACTGTCAAAATGAAATTGCTACTGTCAGCGCTGATTTTTCAATAATCTGCTAACTTTATTCGAGGAATAATTTTGAAATTTTGACAGTTATTTCATACTGTCAAACGTCAATTTAATTACTCGAATAAAAGTTATATAGCAATGGAAAATTAGCCCTTAGTGTGTTACACAGGCCTGCGGGCGGAGAGTAATGGGTAACTCTCCGTCCGATCAGGACCAGGCCCGTGCCGGACGGCGCGTACGTGATCCACGCGCGCCTCAAAGAGATGTCAGCAATAAGGAAGGGGCCCATTAGGGCCGTAGCCTGCCGTGCGGGCGGGATTATTCGAAGGGGTTACCGCTGCCCCGGGACATACCTAAAGGGCTAAGGAAGGAACACGGGTGGGTTTTAGTCAGTAAGAGTCTGACACTCCCTTCTGCTCCCTGAGCGGGATGGGTCATTTGATGATTTCCCATCCACAAAAAAAAAGTGTGTTACGCAATTAAGCCGCAGGTCAAAGTGACAGTTTATAGTTGTAGCACCCATGGCACAGAATCGCTTGACACTTTTTATCTAATATTATTTTGATCAGTTGTGCAAAGTATAATGAACCCACTGACCTCTGCTATTTTGCAGCATAAGCAAAGCTGGGGATGCAATAAAAGCCTCTACAGAGGCGATACTTAAATGTATGTGGGGTGTAACCTGGGCCTATGACCACTTAACGATTCTTTACGTCGAAAATAAGTCAATTCCATACTTACCTAATCACGACATAACAATAAAGTATTCTCTATGACACACTCAGAATACAGAAGAGTACAGACGCCAGCACCAAGCTACTACAATCTGTCAAATTTCTTTAATAGATTTTAAACTTTATCGTTAAAGATAAGGTTCAAAGTTGATTGGGAAATTTTGACAGTTTCGGGTAGCTTGATGTGATGGCGTCTGTACATGACACAATGGCGTGATTTGAACTGTCAAAATACATGTTGTCCGTACTGTTGACTTTTCGATTCCTTGCCGTTAACAAGACAAGATATTGGCGTGGGTTGCACGTGGTAAGATTTCGCGGTGAATAATTCAGAATTGGGGCCCCTGGACGTCATCCTCGCTACCATCTTGCTGACTGGCTAATAATATTATGTTTTACCATTCACTATTTATGGCTATCAACTAATACCAATATTCAGTAATATCTCCATGGCCTCCGTGGCGCAATGGCTAGCGCGTTCGGCTGTTAACCGAAAGGTTGGTGGTTCGAGCCCACCCGGGATTCCTATAGTTTTTTTGTGAAAAATACATTCAATAAAAATCTATAAAAATATAGAATAAATACTTCAACTTATAGCGGTATCTACAACGCCACATGCGAACAACTCATACTGACGTCACAAAATCCTGCATCTCGCAAGCAGAGTTTACCGTGCAACAAGCCTATGCTAGTACAACCTACCCCAGTTACACCTATTTGTCTGTTATCGCTCAGCTCAACTCAGAACCTAAACTCGACGAAGAATACCGGCGAAAGGACATTTGGGTAGGCTACATAAAGTACTCAAACTGCCAGACCATCATTAAAATTATGGTGATGGACGTGGTGGTAATAAGGAAGCACACTTTATCATAACCACAGATATAGATAGACCTAGATAACGCAAGTATCACGATCTGTATGAAAACCAAGCATTTTTAAACCTCCTATGACGTCACAAGCGCTTTTTCTCACTCACGCTCACCCAGCCAGTAGTATACAGCAGTGCGATTCTGTAACCATCTCACCGTGAAAACTTAGGTGAAGTGAGCGTGGAGTGAGCTCTCAGTGTCATGATGCTAGGAATTGATACTCTTGACAGCTCACTCTAAGCTCACTTCACCTAACTTTTCACGGTGAAATTTTTACAGAATCGATCGGCTGGACTGAGCGCGAAAACTCAAAAAACTCAAAACTCAAAGCATTTATTTCAATTAAACCATTTACAGGCACTTTTGAATTGTCAAGAAGTCGGTCAGTCAGGAAAAAATGAAGCTAGTTGCCCATTCCAAAGCGTAGTAGGTACCTATGGAGAAGAACGGGCAAGAAACTCCATGGACACTCTTTTTAAATAATATTTTTACAAAATTATTAGTTACATCATATGTTAAATTTATAAATATGTGAGAACGATGTAAAAAATAAATAAAAATCAAGTACGCGTTAAAAGTGTCCAGAGTACAGCAATTAGTAACAAAATAACAATCCAAAAATAAAATAATTAAAAATAAGCCGTGGCAGCTAAAAGATGACCAGCCCCAACTGACGGCGCCCGTTCACGAACATGACGCATGGATCAGCACCATCCAGCTCAACCATTTTGTAGGGAACCGAATGATCCAACACACACGCCACCGCCAGCGAGACACTTGAGCGAGCATGACATACTATCAGCCGCCAGGGCACATTCTAGTCAATGAAAAACATATTAACCGGTAAATGGTAGCTCAATAGTACATAGAACTCACATCTGTGCTATGCAGTTATACAATACAAAGGAAATTGAGTTTATACAATGCAAAGATAGTCTTACAATCTTCAGCAGCTCCAACAGTATTTTCAAGTGTTAATCAATTAGTTGTGGTTGTGGAGCAGGACCAGCATTGAGCCAGGCATTTTTATCAGCGATGTAATCTCCTAACTTATAATATGCCTGCCTACATAGTGTGCGTTTTATACATGACTTGAATTTTGTCTCATTCAGTTGAAGAATGTGGGGAGGTATTTTATTATAACATTTTAAACAGTACCCCATAAAAGATGAGTCTACTTTTGCTAGTCTGAAACCTGGTTGAACTAAAAGGTCCCTATTTCTAGTACTATAATTATGTCTTTCACCTCTTTTGCTAAAAAGATGTAAATTTTTCCTTACATACATGATGTTTTCGTAGATATATTGACATGGCACCGTCATGATGTTAATATCCTTAAACAGTTCCCTTAGAGAATCGCGCTTGCGGAGATTATATATGGCTCTGATGGCTCTTTTCTGCAGAATAAAAATAGAATCGATGTCTGCTGCCCGTCCCCAAAGTAAAATACCGTAAGACATGATACTATGAAAGTAACTAAAATAGACTAGTCTCGCGGTACCTACATCAGTAAATTGACGGATTTTTCTGACAGCATAAGCTGCCGAACTGAGCCGTCCTGCAAGAGATGTTAAATGAGGACCCCATTGTAGCCTTGAGTCGAGCGTGATCCCTAGGAAAACTGTTTTTTCGACGAATTCAAGTTTCTCCTGATTCAATATTATCTCACAATCACTACTCTTGACATTTGGTAAAGAAAATCTTATGCACTTAGTTTTTTTCCCATTTAATACTAAATTATTAGCAGTGAACCAATTTTGGACCTGCAGTAGGGCGTTATTTACGTCGTCAAAATTTGTAGCACGTCTATTTACCTTAAAAATTAAGGAAGTGTCATCAGCAAATAACACCATTTGTGGTTGATTTTTTAATAAATGGAGTAGATCATTAATATACACTAAAAAGAGGAAAGGACCCAATATCGAGCCTTGTGGCACACCCATTTTTACTGTTAAACCAAGTGAATTGACACCATTTATTTGAACTTGCTGTTGTCTATCATTTAAATAAGAACTAACTAAACTGAGCGCAAGTTTTCCGAGTCCGTAATGTTCAAGTTTCAAAAGCAAGGTTTCGTGATCGACGCAATCAAATGCCTTGGAGAGGTCACAAAAAATTCCTATGGCGTCTTGCGACTCTTCCCATGTGTTAAAAATGTGTTTTAATAAGGTTACACCGGCGTCGGTCGTACAACGTCCTTTGGTGAAACCATACTGTTGATCGTGAAGGATTTTATTCGTGTTAAAATGATTTATTCGTGTGAAAGTGGCGGCTTACGATTTTTGAACGTAAGTTGGTGCGATTTTTGAACGTAAGTTGGTGCGATTTTTGAACGTAAGTTGGTGCGATTTTTGGCACGCGAAGTAGTTGCTATTGCGTTATCTATATCTGTGATCATGACCCATACAACATAACGTTGTTTGAAGTAGGTAAATACAGGTAGTGCAATCCACGAAAACGCGCCCCACTCTTTTTCCTAATGCTTACAGCAGAAGTGTGCAACATTCCGCTAGTGTTCTAGTTTTATAAATACACACGAATTATTATTAGTGGGTAGTTAGTGTGTATCGAATGAACTAAAACACTAATGGAATTAACTAGCGATAAACACTAACGATTTGGAAGAAGAGTGGGGCGCGTCTTCGTGGATTGCACTATCTATATGAGGTCTTACAAAAATCAAAAGTTTTGAGTCTCAAAAAGAACACATAAAATAAACATTAAGGGCACGATATAACCACATACACACGTTCATGTAACATACTTTTACTTGTAGACTTGTACCAATAAAATGTTATCGCAAGATTAAAACGATGCGATGACGTCACTGTTCCGGTTACAACCGGTTATTTTAGGGATAGCACGCAGGAATGAGCGGAACGACTCAAAAAAAAAAATATGTTTAGATATTCCCAAGAGAATCTGTAGCGACACAATGAATGTCTAAAGATGGACATTAGGTCTGTAGGTACAGAGGCCAGCATATGAAGCTACCCCAATCTGTAAATTTTTCCCAATTGAATATGAACCTTATTCCCTTGCGATAAAGTCGAAAGTCTATCAAAGAAATTTGACAGATTGGGGTAGCTTGATGTGCTGGCCTCTGTACCATAGATACAACTTCAAAAAGAGGCGACGAAAAGACTTTGACGCAATCAAAATTAAGTCATTTATTCAAACTAGGCTGAGAATCACCACTTTTTGAACGTCAAAATTAAATGAGACCGTTCAAACATTCCCTCAAAACGCTCGCCCTGTAGCACTTTCTTGTGCTTTAGCTGAAAAGAAGAAGTGGTGCAACAAACTCTCCAGCCTCGCCACATCGAACCACCATGAGGGCTGATTCGAGGTGGCGCGCGAAAAGAGTACTTGGCTTTCCAAGTACTCTTTCTTGAGGAGGTTTTTGCCCAGCTGTGGGACAGTGTGTGCTAGAGTCAAAAAAGTAAGCGTTGCAGAAATGAATCGCCCCCGGGTGGGCTCGAACCACCAACCTTTCGGTTAACAGCCGAACGCGCTAGCCATTGCGCCACGGAGGCTGTGGGGGTGTCACATAAAATACCTACAACCGAGACGCTTGAGCGTGGTAATAGCGATCATTGACCCACGAAAATTTTCTAGCATTCTTTATTTCAAAAACAGCGGTGCTATTCTGTGAAAATCTCACCTTGAAAACTTAAGTGAAGTGAGCGTGGAGTGAGCTGTCAATAGTGTCAATTCCTAGAAAAAACAAACACACTTCACCTAAGTTTTCACGGTGAGATTTTTACAGAATCGACCGGCTGTACTCTTTCTAATATCTCTCTCAAATAATAAATAATAAACTATATAATATGGATTTTCGTTATTGGAAAATATTGAAGATCACGATAAACAAGGTGTAACATAAATTAACACAAGACCTCATACACCCCAATTAGAGTATTGAGTTAAAATAATACAATTACCAAAACTTATGTTTATTAAAGCTTGCTATTTTTATTAAGAAAATCGTGTTGACACTAGCATTATTTTATGCATTTAAAATAGTCTTATTGCCTTGAAATAAGATTTAATTTTCTTTGGCGCAATCGGCGGTTTGTATGAAAAAATACATAATTTTTGAAAAAATACCTATATTAAAAGTTGCTGACATCGATTCAGTAGTCAATTATGAACAAACTACTTTCAGGACTTGCGTTTTTTCTGTTACACCTTGTATATAGGGTGACTGGTAATTAGTGACCGATACCTAAACACGTGATTGTACTCATGATAACAAACAACTTTTACTATGGGACCATTTGGTCCCATAGTAAAAGTCAGATTTCTGAATTCGCGAAAAAAAATCTGCTGTTCAGTACCTACATTTTGACCAGTTAAGCGAACATAAATGACTGAACAGCAGATTTTTTTTTCACAATTTCAGGTTTGGTCCCATAGTAAAAGTTGTTTGTTATCATGAGTACAAGCACGTGTTATACTTAAGTATCGGTCACTAATTATCAGTCACCGTATATTTGATTCAAGATTAAGGGGATCACACAGAGAGGAAGCCTGTGTCCCCGCAGCGGGAACAAGGCTGATTATGTTTGACATTTTGTTTTGATTCATTGTTTGTTTTGCCATTTTCCAGTGCCGTAACACATATCAACGTGTCTTGTCTTTGGTTTGCCATTTTCCAGTGCCGTAACACAGATCAACGTGTCTTGTCTTTGGTTTGCCATTTTCCAGTGCCGTAACACATATCAACGTGTCTTGTCTTTGGTTTGCCATTTTCCAGTGCCGTAACACAGATCAACGTGTCTTGTCTTTGGTTTGCCATTTTCCAGTGCCGTAACACAGATCAACGTGTCTTGTCTTTGGTTTGCCATTTTCCAGTGCCGTAACACAGATCAACGTGTCTTGTCTTTGGTTTGCCATTTGCCAGTGCCGTAACACAGATCAACGTGTCTTGTCTTTGGTTTGCCATTTTCCAGTGCCGTAACACAGATCAACGTGTCTTGTCTTTGGTTTGCCATTTTCCAGTGCCGTAACACAGATCAACGTGTCTTGTCTTTGGTTTGCCATTTTCCAGTGCCGTAACACAGATCAACGTGTCTTGTCTTTGGTTTGCCATTTTCCAGTGCCGTAACACAGATCAACGTGTCTTGTCTTTGGTTTGCCATTTTCCAGTGCCGTAACACATATCAACGTGTCTTGTCTTTGGTTTGCCATTTGCCAGTGCCGTAACACATATCAACGTGTCTTGTCTTTGGTTTGCCATTTGCCAGTGCCGTAACACAGATCAACGTGTCTTGTCTTTGGTTTGCCATTTGCCAGTGCCGTAACACAGATCAACGTGTCTTGTCTTTGGTTTGCCACTTGCCAGTGCCGTAACACAGATCAACGTGTCTTGTCTTTGGTTTGCCATTTGCCAGTGCCGCAACACAGATCAACGTGTCTTGTCTTTGGTTTCTGGCTCTGACATTAACCCCTTTAATCATAAACTTTGCTCAAAGTTAAGTAGTGATTAGCGACTGTTGTTTATCCATACATTTTTGACGTTTAAACGTCACTTAACCTTTTTCACCGTTAAAAAATAAACACCCAAAATTGACAACCCTTTATTGTTTGGCTGCTTTGTATGTCGTAAGTCGCGGCCATTACCACTGGGCCACCACTGTTCGTAGTTAGATTATCCTTACATACTCCTTTTTCTTCGTTTACGTTACTAAAGATAGTGCAATCCACGAAGACGCAAACCACTTATTTCCCTAATGCTTACAGCAGAAGTGTGCAACGTTCCGCTAGTGTTGTATTTTTGTAAATATACACGAATTATTATAGTGGGTAATTAGAGTGTATTGAAAAAAGTAACACACTAATGGAATTAACTAGCGATAAACACTAACGTTTGGAAAGAAGAGTGGGGCGCGTCTTCGTGGATTGCACTAGGCTGTCTATACAATTGAGGGACAATTCTCGTACTTTTAAGAAAGTTCACAGTCTGATCTCAGTCTCAATATACCAAATAAACTCATCTAATATACCTCTGATTTCCCTGCATTTTTGACAAGTTTTTGACATTGGCTGTCGTTGAGATGAGATTGCGACTAGATTTTGAATGTTTTGAATTACGAGAATTAGCTTTCTGGTGATACACGCACGATATCATTCAGGAAATCGCACGTACAATGAAGTTAGACGCATCCCTAGGTAATGATTCAACTATAGCTATGTTCTATAATAATAATAATAATTTATTTCAAATTCAAGTAAAATAAAATCATAAATAAAAGAACATAACATAACTGAGATTATACTAACATAAATCCGACAAGACATCTGTGTCTGAACTAGATAAATAAATACATGTATTTCAGACAACAGCGCTCTTCCCTATAATATACATTATAAAAGCTTACAAGTTCAAATTTGCTATAATTAGGTATGTACTTATATAGGTATTTCGTTATTTTTGAATCAACTAGTAGAAACGTAAAAATACAAAATAGTAAAATTAAATAAATTGGAGTGGGGAGGGGAGATAACTCTATAACTCTTAGAAAGTATTGTATTCGCAGTGACCCAATTGTCACGTTCTCGAAAAGATTCAGGCTAACGGGAGGTATGTATTTCAATGACATCCCCACAGCCTCCGTGGCGCAATGGCTAGCGCGTTCGGCTGTTAACCGAAAGGTTGGTGGTTCGAGCCCACCCGGGGGCGATTCTTTTTACAAGGCTCATCTGCTACGCTTCCTTTGTCTTTAGACCAGCTAACAGACACTTATGTCAGCAAAATAAAGGCTCAACTTTGGCAGGGAACCACTTGACGAATTATGGGACCATAAATAGGTAGCCGTCTTTTTATTATTTATTGTAATCTATGCCATATCTATACTTATAATAAAGCTAAAACAAACGAACTCTTTCGTTTGTTTTTTTGAAGACTTTTGTACATTTGGACACTAGGACTATCTTGCCCATTGTTTTTTTGTCTTTGTAACATTTAGTATCCGGCGTCATCGACTGCTATAACTTCTTCGCATTCATTCTGACTTTTTGTTCGGTTCCCAAGGGTCTCAGCGTTATGTTAAGTAGCCTATAGCCTTTCTCAAGAATTGGGCTATCATAATGCAAAAATTGTTTTTTTAATCTCAGTGGTTGTGGTACATATGTAGTTCCAGAGATTAGCGCATTGAAAATATGTTGGATGTTTAAACGTTCACCAGTGGATTACAATAGACTTCGCTTCGTATGTAGACGCAGTTTCCACAATTGCACATCAGTTTTATTACAAAAATGTAAGTGCTACCAAAAGCATTATTATGACTACGTTAACTGCTTGCCCCGTTAAGGACAAAGGCGTGAGAGTTGCAAGTTAATAATTCCAAAAACATGATGTCACAAAATAATATCAGAAGTTCAATTTTGAACGCTGACGTTTAAAAGGTTTATCCTTTTAAACGTCACTTTCACTAAAGCTTATTATTATTCTTGCAATCCGAGATGGACTTTATGTATCTAGCATAGTTACAGACCTTTCACAGTTACTTACATTATCTCTGATTTTCTATCACTATTCAAATCACAAACTCAAACTCAAAGTAATTCAATCAAACGAATTACATTGAATTTTCAATGGGTAAATCTTTCAGAAACATGAAGCTAGTTGCGCATTCCAAAGCGTAGTAGGTTCCTATGGAGAAGAACAGGCAAGAAACTACTACACGGTGATAATTATTCTTGTTAAGGGCACTACATGACTTATAGCGCGGTCACTGTCGGACTGCATAGAAAAAAAAGAGAAGCGCAATGGAGTATGGAACGTAAGATAGAAACACGCTTATACGATACGACTGCATACAGAAATCATGGCTAATAGAAATCTCTGTTCCTAGACACCACGTTTCGCCGAAAAATTTGTTGATAGAAAACATTGTTTGATATCTCGATTCATAGGAAGCACAGTTGACAGAGATCTCTGTTCATAGATAGCATTTCTTGCCGCAAACTTTGTTCTTATAAACAATTTACGAGAACCAATTAGATAATTATTTTTAAGTAAGTTGTATTCCCATTCGCTCGCTCTTGCATCCTATGCCGACGGAGCCTCGCTTCGCGGTGCTCCTATTTCTGTGTAATGTGTTCAAACTAACCTAACCAAACCTAACCTCGGGGTGCCCTTCGCTCGCTCTTGCATCCTACGTCGACCGACACACGTGTCTAAATCTGAGCAATAAAAAATATGTATTGCAAAATATAATATACATTAATAGTTTCTTCTCCAAAGGCGCTTTCTGTGAACCAAGGTATCTGGAAACAGTGGTTTCTATGAACCGAGATATCTATAAAAAATGTTTTCTATCAACACAGTTTTCGGCGAAACGTGCTGTCACATGTTGTTAGATTTTCAACTCTACGTGCTGAGCAGTGCGTTGAAAATCCGGTGCGTGAAAAGAAATAACCACGGGAAAAACTTACTCAGCATCTCTGTACAAGTGGGCCTTCTTTAACTATGTTACGTTAAGTCAAAGGTCCTAAAATACAGAGATCATAATACCTTAAGGTCGTGGGTAAGTAATAAAATGCATTTAATGTTCAAAAGTTAAACGTGAGCAACTTAATGACTCAGTTCCTGGAACCACTTGGTTCTGTGGTTAAAGTATGCATTTTCGTCAGTTTTTGGTATGATTCATAAAGACGTTATAATAAAGACATGTAGTCACACGCATAGTTCTAACGGTTTCATTAAACCACTAGCTTCTGTCCGCGACTTCGTCCGCGTGAAATTTCTTGTTTCCCCGACTCGGCTTCACCTGCCCGCGCTATTACTTCATTTTCAATTAGCGTTCTTTCTTATTTTTTAACCGACTTCAAAAAGGAGGTTATCAATTCGGTTGTATTTTTTTTTATGTTTGTTACCTCAGTACGCCATCATTTATGAACCGATTTGGAATTTTTTTTTTTTTTTTGTAAGGATATGCTTCCAGATTGGTCCCATTCTTGTCAAAATCCAGTTCTGATGATGGGATCCATTAGGAATTGAGGGAACTCCTCAAATATTATAGGCATACACATAGCAATTTTGATATTTTCATCAACATGTCAAGCATTTGCATTCAACAAGTATAATTTGGTGAAGTGGAACTGATGAAGGAGACCACAGATAGCCACAGGAACTCTTCAGTGATAATAAGTATTTCACGGGTGGCGATAAGATATCTCGATTAAGATAGTTAAGCGACTATGACGAAGCAAATTTAAATAAATGATTCTGACGAAAATGGTACCATCAAACCGATCTGATGATGAAGCTGGAAGGTAGGTACCTGAACTTCGTAATAAAACCATGTATTCTAGCCGTGTTTGGGCTTATATTCTTTTTATTCGGCCCCTAAGTGTCTTAAAAGCCTATACTACCTCAGCTAAAATTCACTCTTTATCTCGCTCGAACGATAGTATTTGTTTTTTACGGTGAAAATAATGGTAGTTAAAAAAAAAAAAATAACATAAGACCTGCTTTATAGTTAGTTCGGTTAGTATACAAAGTTTCATGATCTAATTTGAAGTATATTTTGAATACCAGCGGTTTATTGTTCGGTTTGGAGGTAACTTTGGATTTTTTTTCTATCGAGAAAATTTTATGGAATCGTGTTTTCGTCTAACATAAGACCTAACATTAATCCTCAACTTTACCATATATTTATTTCAAAATTAATGCTGCAGTATTTTAAACATAACCGAGGATCATGCTAAGCCATTTGAGGTAGTATAGGCCCTTAACGTGATGTTATCGCACATTGATAAGAAGAGTGACACTAACCAAAAAATCTATATTTTAAATAAAATAGGCTATAAATATGCTATATTTTATTTTTTAAAATTAATAAGCTATATTTTTACATTGGTATTATGACATGATATCAATTTTTTATTCTTTCTGGTGCAAAACTAGTCATTACTGTTTGGAAAAACTTTAAATGCTTCAACTGAAGATATAGCTTCTTTTTTGTTTAGTGTCACTCTTCTTATCAATGTGCGTTATATACAACGTGTAACGTTAAATGCGCAAAACCTGAAAATAGTTTGTTCATAATTGACTACTGAATAGATTTCAGTAATTTTTAATATAGGTTTTTTTCAAAAATTATGTATTTTGTCATACTATCCGCCGATTGAGTCAAAGAAAATTAAGTTTTAATTTAAGGCGATATGACTCAACTTTGAATGCATAAACTAATGCTAGGATCAACACGATTTTCTTAATAAAAATAGTTAGCTTTAAAAAAAATATTTTTGGTCATTGTATTATGCTTTTAACTCAATGCTCTAATTGGGGTGTATGAGGTTTTGCGCATTTAACGTTACACGTTGTATAGCCCCTAGCCTTCAATAATTGGACTATCAAATGCAGAAATATTTTTTCAAATCCGACTAGAAGTTCCAGAGATAAGCGTATTCAAACAAACAAACAAACTCTTCAACGTTATTATTATCATCATTAAATCATAGGAGGCGGCAGTGTTGGTCCAGTGCTAACGGCAGTGACTTACGATTTGTAGGTCGTAGGTTCGAACCCCTGCAGGCGCTTTAGTTTGTGTGAATAATTTTCTTCACCACTGCTCTCAAAACGGTGAAGGAAAACATCGTGAGGAAAATAATGTCACTATGAACTTATAGGCTAAGGAATGATGTGGTAAGAAAACGGTACGGTTTAAAAGATGTAGCGATAACAATTGAAAAGACTATGCTTAAATAGTTTCATGTTGAGAAGAAGAATAAAAGGTAGGCAGATGTGTATGGAAACGCCAGTAGGGTCCCCCTAAAAGAACATATAATGACCTTACTACTGCACACCCCCTTCCCTCTCATATACCACACCACACCCCATCCCACTCACACAGCCATCCCCCTCTTTACACAATTACTCACACATTCATTATTCATAGTTAAATTAGATCATTATGAGTTTATTAACACACTTAAATAATGGTTTGTTTTGTTCTTGAAGTTACAGTAGAACACTGACTCCTAGATCACAGGATTCTCCTAATTTAAGAAGCTGAGTTTTTCACTATTTGTGCAGCCTTTTCCCAAAATCCAATGAAAGTTCCTAGGTATGTGAAATATATTGGTATTGTTTATAAAGGTATTTTGTGTCAATAGAATAGAATAGAATACTCTTTATTATGTACAACATATAAATTACAGATATAAATATAGAAATTATTATTTATAATATACATATATTTATATATGTTTTTTTTATTTTTATTATTATAATTTTTTCAATAAAGAATTATTTTTTTATTGGTGATTTTCTTTAGAAAGGTCAGGTGTGCACTATCTACTCACAACCGGCGTACGAGTATAACCCGCGGGGTAATTGCGTAATACACTATTAATAGCAATGGGCTTCAGTTTGACAGATCAACAACGTTCATTGCGTTTTTTACATTGTTGAGCAGACACATTTTTCCAACATATGAAGCAATGGATTAGCAATATGCTTCAAAATCAAAATCAAATCAAAATCGTTTATTTGCATAAAATGTGGTAGGTACAAGAGATGATAATATGTAAAATTGTAGTGCAAAGACACATTCCGCCATGTAATGATGGCATGCAAATATTTAATACATGAAGTAGGTAAGTATGTATTACAACATACAGTATTAAACTAATAAGGAAGTTAAATTATTAAAGGAACATAACTAATTTAAAAAATATTACAATGCATTTCTGAAGTGGTAGGACTGACAAGATTTTTTATTAAGAAATTCGCCGACAGAATAAAAACTATGTGATATCAACCATTTTTTCAAAATCACACAGAATTTTTTGTAAGGTAGTTCTGTAATCCAGATAGGTAATGAGTTATATATAAGTGGCGCCATATACACGCAGCTACGCCTGAATAGTTCTATCCTAGGTACAGGAATTTTCAATAAATACTGTGTGACTTTTCGTTTGTTAAAATTATTTTTAGGTTCAAAGAGTTTAGAATTAAGTTTAACAAATTTTGCAATTTCGTAAATGTAAATACAAGGAACGGTAAGAAGTTTGTATGATTTAAACACTGGTCTACACGATTCAGACCAGTCCATGTTAAAGATTGTACGAAGGCATTTTTTTTGTGCTATTAGTATTCTAGATATTTCCGTGGAATTTCCCCAAACAATAATACCATACCGAATAATGGAACAAATATAGGCGTGATACACCATCATCGCAGCTTGTTTAGATGTCTCATTTTTAACTTTTTTTAAAGCATAAACAAATCTATTTATTTTCATACATATTTCGTCAATATGTTCTTTCCAGGTGAAGTGTTCATCGAGTGTTATCCCCAGAAATTTTGTTTTGTGTACTTGTTCGACTAATTGGTTGCTATGAGATATTTTAAGTTGGAGGCATTTACTCTTTTGCGTTTTGAAATTTAATATTTTCGTTTTATCTATATTAACTTTTAAGCCATTGTTATCTAACCATGTGATGATGTTATTTAGTGTGTTATTTATATCTGACTCGTAGGTTTCAACGTTCTTACAATCTATAACTACCGTAGTGTCATCAGCAAAAAGGACACAATCTTGTTCTACTGCTTGAGGAAGATCGTTAATATACACAAAGAATAACGGTGGCCCTAGAATGCTTCCCTGCGGTACACCAAAGTAATTATGTCGAGGTTGGGAATCAAAATTGTTGATACTGTTACCGTTTTCTTCAAATTTGGTGATTCTCGTGATTTGACTTCTGTTCGACAGATATGATTTCAACCATTCTAAGGCTGGACCTCTTATACCGATTTTATTCAATTTATCGAGAAGGATTGAATGATGAACGAAATCGAAAGCTTTGCTTAGGTCTAAGAACAGAGCTGATGTTGTAACTTTAGCGTTAATATTATTTAAAATTGATTTAACTAGATTAAACGCTGCTAGTGAAGTTGATCTGTTCTTCCTAAATCCGTATTGCTCTTTAGCAAGAACATTAAACTTATCGAAGAAAGAGAGAAATCTTTTGAGCATAATTCTTTCAAAGACCTTCGATAGTGATTCAAATTGAGATCGATAGTGTGTTTCGCAATTAGGGTGCAGATGAATGAACGAAAACGAAGCAAAAATAGTAGGAATGAAAGATTCGTTGCATGTGGCGTTCTGTAGTTTCTGACTATTTATGGATGTATGTCATCATCTGCCTAGCCTTTTCCCAACTATGTTGGGGTCGGCTTCCAGTCTAACCGGCTGCAGCTGAATACCAGTGTTTTACATGGAGCGACTGCCTATCTGACCTCCACAACCCAGTTACTGGGTAATACGATACCCCTTGCTAAGACTGGTTGTCAGACTTTCGGGCTTCTGACTACCCGTAACGACTCAAAGATCCACGAATGACAGCGGGGATCAACGGCTTAACGTGCTTTCCGAGGCACGGAGGGATCTCGGTATGTAAAGATGGTCACCCATCCACAGACCAACCGCGGCAAGCGTAGCTTAACCTGATCGATCGACCTGTGCGGCTGTTTATTTAGCCACGGGCCCCTCCGTCACCCTTCCTCTTTATGAATGTATGTAATAAATAAAATTACTTTTGAATACTGATGTTTCTGATGACCACATTTCATGAGCTATAATGGTTGCTGGTGAAAAGCCAGCCAGCGGAGTTGGTTGCGAGACCAAACTTGCGACTGACGTTCAAACCTACTTCAGCAGTGCTATTCTGTAAAAATCTCACCGTGAAAACTAAGGTGAAGTGAGCTGTCATTCCACCTGATGTTAGGGATTGCCTCTATTGATAGTTCACTTCACGTTCACTTCACCTATATTATCACGGTGAAGAAGAACAGATTATTTTTACAGAATCGATAGACAGTATCGGCACACATTGTAGCTCTACGACAAGGCCCCTCTTATCCATTGGACACTCTGGGCAAGTGCCCCGGGGCCCGCGATCGACGCCCCGGCCTGCCCTCGAGAAAATCATATTTTCCTAGTAGGTTTCTTTCTAGGCATTATTATCAATGACAAAATAATTGATTTGCAGTGCGATTTACAATAAGTTTTTAGTCCCAAAAATAATATAAAATATTTGTATTATGTTTCTTTTATTGGTTTTATAGCAGAATATTTGAAAACTGATCATAATGAAAATTAATTTATCCACCCCGTGATCCTTATGTGACCAGAGCCTCCAATATGTTAAAGACGGCCCTGTCTACGACAATCCCAATTGCAAATTCAAATACCTCTACATTCTTAAATCTAGTTAGAACGTAATATTGACATATCCACTTATGTATCCAACCCTCTTTGTAATAGGGATGGTTGGTTACTATAAGTTGGAAGTAAGGCGCAATTTTGCACTGGTTAAATATGTTTTTATGGTTTTCCGTGGTATGTTGAATAATCCACAAATACTGGAATCTTTGGGATTGCTCGTTCCGAACAGTAGGCTGCGACAGGGGCCGAGAGAGAGGCTGTTTAAAGTCCCGGTGGTCCGTACAAACTTGTTAAAGTTTGCACCGGTGCGGCGGGCAATAAAGATACTCAACAGCGTCTCTCTGCGATTGGATATCTTTACTTGCTCATTGGCGGAATTCCGGATGGTGACACTTAACTTATTGTCCTCTGTATGAATTGTGTCGACACGAAAATCGACTGGTATAAATTTGAACCCTGTCAGTCAAAATAAACCTAAAAACAATTCATTTTTGTTGGTGGTGGTATCAAATTGGTTTTGGGTGCTACAAGAGTGTAGAAATTGTGACTACATTGTTGTATTGGGTTCCTACTTGTTAAACAAATGTAAGTGGTAATAATGAATAAATAAATATCGAAAACTTATTTCAGTACGCGTGGGTGCAGAAAAATACAGATTTTTGAGCCTTTTCTCAATAGAAATAACAACAGAACACCCTTATATGAAGCTTTTAAGGGTTACAGATAGTGCAATCCACGAAGACGTGCCCCACTCTTCTTCCGAATCATTAGTGGTTATTACTAGTTAATTCCACTAGCGTTTTAGTTTTTTTAATACACACTAATTACCCACTAATAATAATTAGTGTGTATCAACAAAACTAAAACACTAGCGGTATGTTGCACACTTGTGCTGTTAGCATTAGGAAAAAGAGTGGAGCGCGTCTTCACTATTGTATTGCACTATCTGTCTAAGGAAATTATTATCCAGTTTTATAAGCCCTTCAATGTTTTATAAAGATAATGAGCGGCCAAATGACCTCCTTACATTTTTGAAACTTCATGGCCAACCTCTTTTAACGCAAAATCAACACAGATTATCTGCCAAAAAGTCAAGTCTAAAACTAAAACGTCATTGTCAAAATTTTCGTAAACAAACAGCTCCACATTATTAAATCGATATAAAATGCAAAATTCACAAATAGAAGAAGGTGTGGGTATAGATAAACAAGATGAAGGCGCAATATTTCAGTCACAGGAACACTTCCAAAGAGAAATCGCGTGGCTATGTCATGGAGACCTTTACGTCATTGGCAGGCTATGGATCCAGGCTCTAAGAACTGTCCTAGTAGGTGCAAACTTAACTCTCATTCCTGTCGTCGAAGCAGCCAAAAAGGAAGACGAACCTCCACCGAGACCACCTAAGATGAAATATAAGGATCTCCCAATATACGAAAGTCCACACTATGAATACAAAGAATATGTAGAGGACCAAAAAAAATGTCCGAACCGCAACGTGAAGATACTGCAGACCTATCTTTGTCCAAAGGTAACGAGCTGGAGAAAAGCCTGGGCTGATAGCATCTCCGAATTTAATAAAGATGCAGGAGAGATGAAGGATGAGGGATGTGCCTTCATATGCAAAAAGAAAAATGACTTCATATGTTATATGAGGTGTTGCAAAAATCTTGCACTTCGACAAACGGTCCTGGCCACAGGAATAGTGACTGGTTACTATATTGGGAGAGGAGAGGGTGTACTGAGAAGATTATTCTACACTACTTTAGGGGCACTAGCTGCAGGTTCCTTATGTTTCCCGAAAGAAACTGATGAAATATTCAGAGAAGGTTCTTATAACGTCGGCAAATTCGCGGTTACCATGTTCAATAGTATCTGCGGAAGGAACATAGTTTTGCGGGAAAGATTGCCTTGTCGTGATGATATGCCCTCGCCACCGCCTCTCCGGCCTGCGGACCAGAAAAACCAATGCGAAACCAAAAAGAAGTAGTAAAAGGGTTCTCCATAAATTATAAGCTTTTATATCATTAACCTAAGTTCAATATCCCATACCAGTTTTATTATCAACAGTATATATTTTTTTTAATCCCTACGATTGTTTTTTTTTTGTTGGATTAAGTTTGGTTGCTGCTATTGCTTGTTGTTGCCGCGGTCGGTCCGTGGATAGGTGTCCATCTTTAAATATCAAGACCTCTCCGTGCCGTTGAAAGCACATTAAGCCGTTGGTCCCGCGGCTGTCATTCGTAGATCTTTAACGATTGTTGTGAGAAGCCCGAAAGTCTGACAACCAGTCTTCTTACCAAGGGGTTTCGTGTTAGCCAGTAACTGGTTTGTGGAGATCAGATAGGCAGTCGGACCCTGTAAAATAAAAGGGAAAAGGCTAGGTAGATTGATGTATGGTTGCGTTGCTGTGTTCTGGTTTGAAGGGTGTGAGTGCCGATGTAAGTCAGCTGAGACTAGCTTTGGCAAAGCATTTACGATCCCTCTGGTGTTGCAGATGTCTTTAAGTGGCGGTACCTCTTACCATCAACCGGGCTGTCTCGTCGGCTTATAATGCCTTCAAAGTTGAGTCTTCTACTGCTGAAGTTAGGCCGTCCTCACCTTCAGAAAAAATCTGAACTGGTTGTGGGTGTAGCCGTTAAAACAAGCAATAAGAAGGGCCTTGATCTAGAGATAAAAGTTTTGATTTTTTGTGTTTGTTTGTTACGCTTTGACGCTAAAACGGCTAAACGGATTTCGATGAAATTTGGCACATCGTTAGACCATGACCTGGATTAGGATATAAGATATTTTTCATTCCGATATTCTAACGGGATCGAGTCTTTTGTGGATAAAACCACGTGGCACAGTTAGTACATATTGCATAATCGATTTATTCCGGTCTGATCTATACTTATAATAAATCTGTAGAGAGGTCAATTCTGTACATGAAATATATTTCCAAAATAACTATTAGCGGGTGATTAGTGATCGATACTGACGCCAAAAATGCAATCAGTAAAATTTTTGTCTGTCTGTCTGTCTGTCTGTCTGTATGTTCGTTATAGAAACAAAAACCACTCGACGGATTTCAACGAAACTTGGTACAATTGTTCTTTATACTCCTGGGCAGGTTATAGTATACTTTTCATCACGCTACGATCAATAGGAGCAGAGCAGTGAAGAGAAATGTTGGGAAAACAGGATTTCTTTTTAGGTGAAGTAGTAATAGGTTAGTAGTAGTTAGTTAGTAGTGGGTCAGTTTTGGTTAATTTATGTTCAGTTTTTTTTAATATTAAGTAGGTAAAAGCGTAGGTACTTTTATTAATTATAGGTATAGGTATTATTAATTATAGTAGTTATAGGTATTTAGTTTTAAGTGAAATATGTTTTATTATATATTTTTTTATATATTAGACGTAGTTATATATTTTTAGTTATTCAAGACCCAAGCGGACGCCGGCGTCCGCCCGCTATTGTCTTGAAAAACGCGTTGAATAAGAAATACGCGTTCTCAAGAATCGGCAGAGGAAAGAGCACATCGGTTAAACTCTATGAGAGTTAGTGCCTCAATTTCCGGAAGTCATTATTCCACGCGGACGAAGTCGCTGGCAAAAGCTAGTAATATAATAAAATAGTAACGACGAATGTTTGTCCGTAACCTGGAATAAATCATAGCAACGCAATATTTGTCATCTTCTATACTTCTTTTCTATTATGTAGTCGTCATCTCAGTATTTATTTTTAACCGACTTCAAGAAAAGCGGAGGTTCTCAATTCGACTATGTTTTGAATGTCTCAGGGGTGGAAATTTATTAACTTTGCTTGGGTAGTTTTTGAGTTAGCTTCAATAATACGTATTTTTGCCACTTAGTGTAACTTCCTGTCACTGATATTATTCACATAGCATAGCATAGAAGTACGAACGAATTTGTGTGAATTTGAATGTGTGAATTTGAATTACGAATTTGTGTGGGGTAAGTACAACTTAAAAGTACAACTTAAAAAAAAAATAACAACCGATTCCTAAAAAACCACTACAAAGTAAAAAATAACTTAAATTTCGCAAGTTGGGTTGTCCCCGACTTCCGAAATTAAAGTTATTTTTCTCTTTGTAGTGTCTTTTTTGGAAATCGGTTGTTTTTTTAATTCAATATACTAGCTACTAAATAGCCCTATGGCTGTTCAAAAGCCTACTGCAGTCATTGTAGGGTCATACACGTATAATTTGCACAAGTTATAAAGGAAACTACGTTAACTTACGCATTGATGTAAATACTAACAATTTGTCTGCCTGTTTGTATGCGGTCGAGTGGAACGAGCAAGGCAACGAAGTTAAGGCAAAGCGCATTCTGAATTAACGATGTAGTGTAAAGGCGTAGGTATTTGACGCAGATAGTACAACCGAATGCGAAATAAGTAGCGTATTTTTTTATAGAAAGAAGTTGAGTGAAGAACAGACCATGTACCCTTGTCACGTTCTCGATATATTTCGAGGTAAAGATCGATATATGAGAATTGAAAACCTATTACATAAATCATATTAATTGTTATGTGTTTCGTTTTAGTTGATAGAACAAATACACATTAAGAACAAATTAGGGGAAATATGCTTATTTCTATTTTGTTGATCCTCTTTAAGAAGATGGTTAGATTCAAGGCCATAAATTAATGATGATATATTTATTTTGTTTTTTTTTTAGGGGCCCGTGTATAAATAATAACACCCGCACAGGTCGATCGATCAGGTTAAGCTACGCTTGCCGCGGTTGGTCTGTGGATCATCTTTAGGTACATACCGGGACCCCTCCGTGCCTCGGAAAGCACGTTAAGCCGTTGGTCCCGGCTGTCATTCGTTGACCTTTGATAGTCGTTACGGGTAGTCAGGAGCCCGAAAGTCTGACAACCAGTCTTACCAAGGGGTATCGTATTACCCAGTAACTGGGTTGTGGAGGTCAGATAGGCAGTCGCTCCATGTAAATTACTGGTATTCAGCTGCATCCGGTTAGACTGAAGCCGACCCCAACATAGTTGGGAAAAGGCTAGGCAGATGATGATGATGATATTTATTTTATTACTCTAACGTCTTACGGCCGAATCCAATTACCTATCTATCACCAGTTTTGGCATACTGGAGGTGGAAAAACCTATCTGTCTCTGGTTTCAACGTCCCAATAATCTATATCAGTAGCGATCTGTATGATTATAATTATACTGACAGTTATAATAATACTGGCTATTATCAGTAGCTATAATGTAAATAGGTTATTGAGATCCCCGTTAGTCGACGGATTAAATGGCGCATTCTTGTTTGTAGATCTTATAGATTAGTTAGCTTGCCCATCACACTAACATAGGCATGTCAACTGAAAAAATCTAATTAGTCCGTCAGTTAGATTATCAAAAAATTTTCACCCGTATTTTTTCTTTTGTTACGTAATCCAAAACTGATGACGAAGATACGACGAAGATACGACGCTTTTAAAATTCTCAATACGTCACACCTTGGTATAATTTTTAGTACGATCTGACGTCACGAGCTCTCACTCCCGAGGTTTGATGCGTTTTATCTTTATCAATATTCATTGATTTACAAAAACAAAAACTACGTGTCCATTATTTTGCAATACTCTAACTGACGGACTATTAATATATTTTGAATTTATTGATGATGGAAACTAGCCTATTTGCAATGAAACTATGGATGGACTGTGTGAAAAAAAAACACAAAAAACTGAAAATAACTTCAGTCGAAGGATTCTGAAAAAGTTTTTTTTTTTTAGAAGTACCTACGTGTTTTTTTTTTAAGATGCATTTACTTTTAAGTTGTGGTGACTACCCCAATCAAATTCGCATAGGTACCACTACTTGATGGATATGCAAACAACTGTGCCAGGAAGTTATTATAACATCATCAAAATACACAAAATAGGAGAAATACGTATCTCATACGAGTATGCCATTTTCCCAACTATGTTAAGGTCGGCTTCCAGTCTAACAGGATGCAGCTGAATCCCAGTATTTTACATGGAGCGACTGCCTATCTGACCTCCACAACCCTAACTGGGTTGTGGAGGTCAGATAGGCAGTCGCTCCATCTGGGTAATACAATACCCATTGGTAAGACTGGTTGTCAGACTTTCGGGCTTCTGATGACTCGTAACGACTGTCAAAGAACCACGAATGACAGCCAGCAAGAATGGCAGACGTATTATTAATTTATTAACTACCTACCGGCTTAAAAACCACATAACAGAACAGATATAATATTAAAATCGGTTCATAAATGACAAATTTCTAAGGTAACAAACAAAAACAAAATACAACCGAATTGAGAGCCTTCTCTTTTTTTTTTAAGTCGGTTAAAAGGTAATAGAAACTACGCCTTAACAAGTGAGTAGTTATGTCACCACTTACTTACCCTAACGGACGCGGTATTTAGCTGCCCACTCGACTAAAAAATCGTATCCTTAGATGTACAGACGCCAGCACACCTAGCTACCCGAAACTGTCAAATTTTCCCAATCAACTTTGAACCTTATGCTTTAGCGATAAAGTTGAAATTCTATTACAGAAATTTGACAGATTGTAGTAGTTTGATGTGCTGGCGTCTGTACAACATCTTGAGTCGTGTTTACCGACCCACCGCGGCAGGGACTTGTGACAAAGATAAGAAAGAAAGAAAGAAAAATAATGTTTGTTTTGTCGAAATGACGACGGCCAGGAAAAGAAACAAATTATATAAAAAAAAACATAACACTATTCAATCAACTCTGACATAATATTCTGTTTAGCTTGGAGGGTATAACAGAAGGAAAATTCTCGTAATTTTATGGTCGTTCACAGTTCTCAATCACAGAACAGATAAGTACTTTTATCAGTCTGTTCTGTGGTCTCAATCTGTCAAAAAACATCTAATTTTTTACCTACATTTTTGAAAATTTTGTTTGTCGCCTAGATGAGACTGCGACTATATTTTGAACGTTTTAAATTACGAGAATTGCCTTCTGGCCTATACCAGAAGGCAATTCTTGTAATTTAAAACGTTTTTTTGGGCAATGTTACTGAGGCCTGATTTTTTAATCATCTGATAATTTTATTCGACGAACAATTTTTTTTTTAGAGTATTCTATTATATTATATAATTTTGAAATTTTGACAGTAATTTCATTCAAAAACTGTCAATAGTCAATTTTATTCCTTGAATAAAAGTTAGTGGTGATGGAAAAATTAGCCCTTACTTTGATGTATAGAATACGTAGTTGACGGCTTTAATAATAATAAGTTTACTCATCAAAAAATAAAAATACAATGTCACGGCTTCGGTGAGCCACAAACTTAGCATCCCTTGTATCTTGTGGCGCTGGAGTGCAATTTTACAATGTTTTAATGTTTGTTAAACATTACAGTTTGAGGATGTTAGATAGTTACAAAAAAGATAAGAGTTAAAATAAAATAAATGTCTTCTTTGGTCTTTTTACATCCTGTATACTAATAATAAAACTGATGAGTTTGTTTGAACGCGCTAATCTCTGTCGTTTTTGCATTTGATAGCCCAATTCTTGAGGAAGGGTATAGGTTACATAAGATCACGGGTCGTAGGACCCTTATGAGCCGATTAAAGAGAAAAAAGTCAGTAAGAAAACGATGTAATAGCACGAACAGGCAATGCGGTTCGACGGGGTAGGTCGGGGGAACAATACATTTCACGTGGACGAAGTCGCGGCCAGAAGCCAGTTAAACATAAAACTAAAATTAACTAATATCATTACTATAACATAAAGTATACAACTAATCGACAGTATGCAATTTGTGTGATACCCACATACTGACAAGATGTTTTTCATTCAGTTAAGGTGATTGCGCAGTGATTACCGCGGAATTCAAATTTTCTTACGTTTTTTGCAATTTGCAGGTCAGTGTCAGGTTGTATCTTGATCAAAATATGATTCGTGACAATAACAGGCACTTATTCACAGAATTATAGTCATTAGAATCATTATTAATAGGTACATCTTCCTAAGTTAGATTTGTACCACAAGAAGAAATCTCCTATAGAAAAGTGTTTATGGTACAAATCTCACTTACAAAGATGTATGAATGTTTCTAATTATTATAATTCTGTAAATACGTATCTGTTATAGTCGCGAATCAAATTTTGATCAAGATGCCGAAACGGAATATAGTGGCCACTGTTATCCCTTTTAAGGATTATAATAAAACTAAAGAATTTAAAACTACCGTTTCTAATAATATTAACGTATAATCTTGTGAAGCACAACTTAACGTGCTTATTTTCTGCATTTTCATTCTAAATTGTATGAAATAACCAAACAAACGATGAGGGCGCCACTGTGCGGTCGGCATAGTCATGCTTGCGAGTCCAAGAGAGCGTTGAGCGCAGAGAGAGTATGCCAGGGACAGAAGATTGAACTCGAGCGACGGTTCGACTCCCAGGCGCGGCGAACAATCTGTGTCTCTTTGTTACGGCCACATTTTATCGGAGAAAGAAACTTTATCTACCTACATACATTGTTAAGTATAGAATACCTACATTAGGTTAGAGAGGGGCTTGTGGCTAAGTAATAACAGTAGCACGGGTTAAGCTACGCTTGCCGCGATAGGTGACCATTTTTATAAATCAAGACCCTAAGGCCGCTGCCTGGAATTTTGCGGGCAGCGGGGCGGCAGCGGCGGCGGCGCGGGAGCGGCAGGATCTTATGCGTACATTTAAATGGACCGGTTCTCGAAAACAGCGGCGCGGGAGCGGGCAACGAGCGGTGCACTCAAGGCAATCGGCGACCGCCCGCGCCGCCGCCGCTTCCGCCCCGCTGCCCGCAAAATTCCAGGCAGCGGCCTAAGGGCTAAGGAAGGAACACGGGTGGGTTTTCAGTCAGTAAGAGTCTGATACTCCCTTCTGCTCCACCCAGAGCGGGAGGGGTCATTTGATGATTTCCCATCCTCGGAAAGCACGTTAAGCCGTTTGTTCCGGTTGTCTTTCGTGGATCTTTGACAGTCGTTACGGGTCGTCAGAAGCCCGAAAGTTTGACAACCGTGCACCTAGCTTCTGACGTTTCATAAGTGCTTCAGTAGGCTTATGTGAAATAAAATATTTTTATTTTGATTTTGAATCAGTTTTATCAAGGGGTATCGTATTACCCAGTAACTGGGTTGTGGAGCTCAAATAGGCAGTCGCTCTATGGTATAGTATTCAGCTGCATCCGGTTAGACTGGAAGCCGACCCCAAAATAGTTGGGACAAGGCTAGGCAGATGATGATGATAACCAGAGGTCGGATTAGGTAGACTGATTTAAGGTCGTTGACGTCAAACGTAGAGGATAATATGGATATGCCTCCAAAATACCGGAACTTCATATTTATTGTGATATTTGTTCCGGAATTTTGAAATCAGCACGAGAAAAACGTATTAATAATATCAATCTACGCTGCCAGTGTTAGCTAATGGTGAAACAAATCAGTATTTTATTTTATACAAAAATACCTTGGAATAGTTACACCGTATTTTGTCCCTTACTGTTGAATTAGAAATGACGCTTGACAGTATGAGACAAAACTCAGACAGGGCCTTTTGTTTCTTTATCTCATGTTCATCTATGTTCACAACGCATTGACCGCACGCAACGAACAATCAGGAGCAAGTATCCTGTATGACTCATTGGGTGTTTGTTAGAACAATGCGCACGCGCTGTGTTCCAGGTATCTCACTCGCTTACCTCGGTTCGTAGAGTGCGCTCCTAATTCGGTCCTTCCTAAATCGATAATCCGGTACTTCCCGCACATTATGGATAAAATGGCATGTCCATATTATAATATCTTGACGCAAGTATATAAAATCAATCTACCTACTCCGACCTCTGATGATAACCTACATTAGGTTATTGTAAATTTTGAGTTATCGTCTTTCTAATAGAAGATTACAAAATGGCCGATTTTTTTTCACTAGTGTAATAAGTTACAAGATAGAAAAAAAAGTCTAAAATAAGTGTTTGTTTTTTCGATAACAGTCTCTTCTTTTTTCTATACTTACTCAATGAATAAATGATTTTATTAACGGCTGATTTATCCATCGCAGATAACTTTTATTCGGGGAATAAAATTGACGTTTGACAGTTTTCGTATGAAATAACTGTCAAAATATCAAAATGATTCAGATGATTGTAAAATCAGCCTTATGTAGGTAGCACAAACACTTTTACACGTCAATCATATTTTAATAAAAACTGGATGAGATCCGCGTTTTCTATCTGACCACTCTGAGAAGAAAGGCCGAAACAAACTCAGAGGTACAATGTATCAAAACTGGTAGAGACTACACATAAAATGTTAGAAGACTTTTATTGTAGTTGATTTTACAACTTTTTTATTACTCTTGAAACTGGGGTAGCTTAAACGACGCAGTTCTTTGCTAGATTTACTATAGAGATCGGCTGCCAAAATGCGTTTTCCTACTTCGCTCTTCAAGTTTTATGGTTCCCCGGAAAGGAATAGACCACTGCTATTTATAACCGACTTAAAAAAAAGGAGGAGGTTCTCAATTCGGTTGTTTTTTTTTTTGTTTTTTACCTCAGAACTCCGTTATATAGAAGCCGATTTGCAAAATTATTTTTTTATCGATAAAGTATCCCTCAGGGGTGGTCCCATATAAATTTTATTAACTTTGCTTGGGTATTTTTGTTTTAGCTCCATTAATACGAATTTTTACCACTTAATTTATATTGATGATATTTCAATAATTTCCTTTCACTGATATTTACATTGCATGTAGTGTTAATATGAATTTGTGTGGAGTAGATTCAACTAAAAAGAGAAAAATAAAAACTTTTTTTACAAGAAGTCGGTTTAAAAACACCGACTTCCGTAATCAAAGTTCATTTTCACTTTGTAGTGTTTGTTTTTGGAAGTTGGTTGTTTTTTTTTTTGTAACAAGTTTTTCTACTTAATATTAATAAGATTCGGTACTTGTGTGTAGAAATAAAAAAAATGCCTTTTATTGAGTAGCATACAAGCAATGGTGGCCCAGTGAAAGCGGCTGTGACTTAAGAAATGCAGATCATAGGTTCGACCCAGGCAAGCACTTTTTTTATAGCCTAAGTATTTTGTGGGGAGTCAGCAGCAAGAAAAGGGGAGCCTTTTGCATTCCAAATCTCTCTGCTTTGTGCAATCTTTAACGATGACGGTCCCGCCAAAATTAATAGAGATCTTCACACCACCTTCGCACTTTCATCATTTCAGACGAAAGACGTCCACTGTTGAACATAGGCCTCCCCAAGCACCTCCACTTTGACCGGTTCTGTGCTTCTCGTATCCAACGAGGTCCTGGGGCCTACACAAGGTCGTCGGTCCACCTTGTGGGAGGCCTTCCAACGCTACGTCTTCCGGTACGCGGTCGCCACTCCAGAACCTTTCGGCCCCATCGGCCATCTAACCGATTTTGGCCTTCGCACCTCTATGTTCTATGTTAGGTATGGGTTTGGTTTCCGCACTTAGTCCTTCAGTTGGACCATTGTGCGTGTGCCTTCGCACTTTACTTTGTGTAAATTATTTCATCACCACTGCTCTCAAAACGGTGAAGGAAAACATCGTAAGGGAACCGGCGTGTCCTAAATTTTTCAATCTTTGTAAATATGTGGACACCATGTATCTATCACATAATTGATTTACCAGTCTGTTATATTTTTAATTCTTTTACCATTTTTGGTAGACTAAATTTTATTTTAGGTGCATCGTCTTCACATATAATTATATAAACCATGTATACAAAAACTTGTAAAACATTTTAAAAGAGTAACGGTGGAGTTTCTTGCCCATTCTTCTCCACACGAAAACTACATTTTGGAATGGGCGACTAGAATCAATTCTATTTTTTTATTTTAAATTTTGACGTTCAAAAGTGCCTTTTAAGTGCCTATTTGAAATAAATGATTTGACTTTGACTTTGACTTTGACTAGAACACGACATGTGACATTCACCAACCCGAACTGGGAACTGGGCGCGTGGCGGTCTTACCTCCTGTGTCCCAGCCGTGGGAACATGACTGATTGTATGCTTGTGTTTAAATTTGGTTTGAAGTTTGAACTCATGACCTCTCATCGTGCCTCGTTTTTCTTTTATTTTTTCCTCCTGCCTACCTTGCTTGCCCACCCCGGAAGCCGGCACGCGAGTTTAGCAGGCAACACCGCGGGGCAGCCTTGTAGTACAATCGGTGCATCAGTGAAAGTTGCGCTTCCATGCGATGGTATTGTTTTTATATAATATACGCGGGTTATCGAACATTGTGCGCAGACGTAGAAGTCATTGAATTGGCTTGTAATTTTGAGCGTGGTTAACTGGTTAAGTTGCAGTCACTTGATTCTGAACTTATTTGGAAGGATTTGTTTCCATGTTAATTAGTATTAGTAACTCATTATCATAGAAATTATTATGGTTTACATCTATTAAGAATATAATAGACACATTTATTTGAACGAAAGAAAATAAAATATTTATTTGTGGTAAACAAAAAAATACAAACACATGAAAGAACAAATGTTGAAGGTGAATTTATATGTGGGTACAAAATCAATTGTTATAATAATAATATTTATTATTATTAGCCTGTGATGTCTCACTGCAGGGCAAATGCCTCCCTACTCTCTTTCCACTTCTCTCTGTTCAAAGCTGCTAAGGAATTCTTGTTGAAGGAGTCCAGCTCATCCCGCCATCTCCGTCTGGGCCTGCCACGATGTCGCTTGCTATTAAGAGGGCCATTATTTCAGAATTTTTTTTATGTACAACCGATTTAGTGATTAATATCATTTATAATTAAGATACCTACCAAAAGAAAGATAAAAAATGTGTTTATTCATGAACATTAATAAAACAAAAAACACATTAAAACTATGAAAACAGAAAGAAAATTATGCTTTTAATGCCAAAAGGACTTCAACACATCATAATACCAGAGGACAATGCATCATGCATGATACTTTTGCTGTGCCCTTCAGGGTCCATAATTATCAAAATTATATAGCTACCACCTAAGTATACATTATGGTAAACACACAATAATAGAAATACAGTTGTCCGGATTAATAAATTTAAATTAAAGTTGAAAAAGCCCTTAGCCACATCCATTCTTCTAACTCCGCACCAATACGTCGGGCCCTCTAGCTCAGTGAACAATGCCTCATTATTTTTACGACGTATTGTTACACGAATACTCTTGTTAAGCCTGTCCGGTTATTGGGCGTACCTTGACGTCATTGGCATGTCTTATATTCGGATTATCTTGGTATAAAAGGGCTTATCGGTCAAGGATGTGTGTAGACTGATTTATATATGTCCAGAAATTAACGCACACCACCAATCTCCTTATCTAGAGTCATCTGCCTAGCCTTTTCCCAACTATGTTAGGGTCAGCTTGCAGTCTAACCGAATCCAGATTTTTACATGGAGCGACTCCCTATCTGACCTCCACAATCCAGTTACTGGGTAATACGATACCCTATGGCAAGACTGGTTGTCAGATTTTCCGGCTTCTGACTAGCCGTAAGGCTGAGGCTACAGTAGACAGCGATTTGCGATGTGACTGGAAGAGCGAAACGAGAAAAACATGGTATGGCTACATTATAAGCGAAATTCCGGCATATATTCGCTTCAATTTTGCTGATATGTTATGTAGCCGATGCCGTGATTACAGTAATGTTGTTCCTATCGCTTAAAGAAATCAAAGATCGCTAGTAATATTTGATGTACGGTGTAGCCATATACGTGAGCATTCATTTACTTGTTTTAATCGCTCACGTGTCGCAGGTCGCGTCGCGGCCTAATGTAGCCTCAGCCTAACGACTGTTAAAGATCCAGGAATGACAGCCGGGACCAACGGCTTAATGTGCTTTCCGAGGCATCTTTACATATCAACACCCCTCGTGTTGGTATGTAAAGATCGTCACCCATCCACCGAACAACCGCGGCAAGCGTAACTTAACCTAATCGATCGACCTGTGCGGCTGATATATTCTGTTTTTTTTTATCTTAACTTTTAACATCTCTTGCATGTTGACAATTTGTGTTCAATCTATTATAGACACATGTTTGAGTAAATAAATGATTATCATATCGTATCTTATCTTTAAATATGAACACAATAGCTTTGCTTTGCAGCAGAAACAGTTATGGTTGTCAAGATAAGGTGGCGCTCCACAGAGCAACCCACTGCTAAGCTACGCATGTAGGCGGGATCGACTACTGCGACCCACAGCCACGCGATACACGAATGCGTGGCTGGCGAACAAATTAACCGCGCAGCTAAGGCACCCTTCCACTACCGACGAGGAAGCGACTTGCTATCAACGATTTTGTCGCTCAAGAAACGCACAAAAGATTGTTAGGTCGTGAAGCAAAAGGGATGCCTAACTGTACAGGCTGAAATTGAAAACGTGCGACAAATCGAAATGGGAGATTGTACTCATCATTAAGAACAACTTTTACTATGGGACCAAACCTGAAATTGCGAAAAAAAATCAGCTGTTCCCTACATTTATGTTCGCATAACTCGCCAAAATGCAGGGAACAGCTGATTTTTTTTCGCGATTTCAGCTTTGATCCGTTATTAAAAGTTGTTCACAATGATGAGTACAAACTCCCATGCACAAACTAAAATATAGCGTCGAAATATTCATCCGCATCGCTGTCGACTGGTAACGTCCCCAAGAGACTGGTGGCATTACCATGTTCTATGGCAATGCTTAGCATCTGCCCAAGGTAAAGGCCAGCCTTTGGGTCACAGGGAGTGTCAAATTACTATTAAAACTGCGACTTATTCTCGTGTAGCTCATTTCGCACGGGAAAATAAATAATAAATATTTAACCAGAGATTCTCACACTACCCCTATAATAATATCTAATGTTTATTGGATTATAATTAATCTCCCTTGCATACATTGCTCTGAATTAGTATCACATTGATACATATTGGATTTCGAGCCATGCGGGCTGATATCCCATTAACTGGAATACTCAGATTATATTGATGTGATTTTGGCTTAACTTGTAATAGATAAATGGTAACGAGTCAAAAATGTTGTTGGTAGAGCTGACTAGGGCCGACTAAAATCAAAATTATGAAGACAAGTAGTTTGTGACGTCATCAGATAGTTTGTGACGTCATCAGATAGTTTGTGACGTCGTCAGATGGTTTGTGACGTTGTCCCTGCACCTAAGATTAAACTGAATTCAAATTTTAAATTATCTATAAATTCAGTTAAAAAGATTATCCACCAATAATAATTGCCTTTTGTCAACCCGTCCTATTAATTACTGGCATAAATGAATGAAATATTAATTAATTATATTATTATAACCTCACCTACTTAATTTGTATAATGAAGCCGGGATTATGGAGGTATTTGTAAAATATTAAACAGCATGGTATTATGTAAAATGATAAATTCCTCGAATTTGCGAGATTTTAATACCTACCTAGTTTGTTAATTGGTATATTAAATACTTACTATATTTAAATATAAAAAATAAATTTATTTTTAACACCCGATAAAAACAGTGGGGTATTATAAGTTGAACGTGTTTATCTGTGTGTCTGTCTGCGCCATCGTAGCTCCCAAATGGCTGAACCGATTTTGTTAAATAAAAGGACATCATTTAAGTGTCGAACAGTTTATACCTACTTACCCAAAAATTAAAGTATAAAAAAGTACCTACTATTTTCTTAAATGGGAAATATCACCTTGGCCTTTTTTTACTATTACAGCGAAAGTCTAACAATAAATTAACCCCCAGGCAGCTTGAGATTGAGAATGCCAAAAATCTTATTTTTATAACAAGTGTCTTATGCCTACCATTAAAAGAATACCAACTTTTATTTGAAATTAACATCCGCAACAAGTTTTAACTATAAACTGTGTGTGTTGTAAGAATATAATTTTTGGCATTTTCAATCTCAAATAGCTGCCGGGGGGTTAATGGTAGACCTTTGTTGTACTGGTAATAGTAAAAATGCTCAAGAGGTCATTTCCTGTAAAACAGCAGTACTTTTTCTTTCTGATCGGCACTTTATGGGTATAAAATGTTCGACACTTGAATGATATCCTTTTAAAAAAATCGGTTCAACCATTTGGGAGCTACGATGCGATGGCGCAATTTTTGGGTACGAAATGAATGATTTCTTTTGTGTTGTTAAATTGTAATACAATGTGGTCTGCCGGTTTATTCCCTAAAAATATCACCGTGAATACATAGGTGAAGTGAGCTTGAAGATTGACACCACAGATATAGATAGACCTAGATAACGCAAGTATCACGATCTGTATGAAAACTAAATGCCATTGCGTGCCATTTTTTTGACTACCTACTATGACGTCACAAGCGCTCTTTCTCACTCACGATTTACGATTTTTTCACGCTTACGATTTTTGAACGTAAGTTGGTGCAAGTTTTGGCACGCGAACTAGTTGCTCTCGCGTTATCTAGGTGTATTTATATCTGTGATTGACACTATTGACGGCTCAATTTAACCTCAGCAGTTCTATTCTGTAAAAATCTTACCGTGAAAACTAAGGTGAAGTGCGCTGTCATTCCACCTGATGTTAGGGATTGTCCCTATTGATAGCTCACTTCACGCTGACTTCACTTAAGTTATCACGGTGAGATTTTTACAGAATTGATCGGCAGTTCACGAAAGTTTTTACTGTGAGATTTTTACAGAAAACATGGGGTGTTATTAGTGTCAATCCCCAGCATCAGGTGGAATGATACCTCATTACAAACACACTTCACCTGTTATTCTCACGATGAGATTTTTACAGAATATAGGTCATGGCACACATATAAACTCGGAAAGGGATCGTCACCGTATCGCCTTTCACCTCGCCTTCAAACAGGCGTCAACCTAACGTAAACACGTAACCAAAGCAGATCAGTAGCTCCGATACGTCGACCCGGCTACGGCTAGGCGACGCCGCGCTTACTGCTCGCCGACCGCTGGTTGATGGTGGTGCAGGCAGGCTGCGGGAGGGTTGAGAGAAGCAAGGGTGGACGGAGAGACGTAAGCGCGAGAACTGCAAGTTGACCACGCACCGCACCGCGGTTCGTGAGCTTGTCCCGAGACGAGGCGATTACGTTACGATTCCGATTACTGTGCGTTGCAGTAGGGAGTTTCATTCAAAGAATATTGAATGGCTCGAGTTGCTACGGTTACGATGCTTTTCCGAGTTGATATGTGTGTTATGACCTTATATCGGCAGTTCTAGCTTCAAAATCTGACCTCTAAACCAAAGGCGAATGCCATAGGTTCGTATCAACTTGCGAGGGAGCGGGTCACAACCAAATATAGTTCATAAAATAAAATTGCTCCTATTTTTTAGGAAGATCGATGTTTTTTTTAGGAAGGGCTTTAAATTAAAGGTTAGGTTGTGACGGGACTTTTCTTTTTGTACATGGCGCATTCTCCTTTCATGTGTAGCTGCGATTACAACATGTCAATATTCGGAGATGAATGTCCGTGTTCCTTCCTATTTCTGCACGCTTCCAGTTACTAATTGCGTAACACATTATAAATCTCAATCTGAATCATTTCGAAGGATATTGCTTATACATTGCTTCAATATGTTCGAAAAATGGTTCGGTCAGAAGGTGCTTAAGCCTCAATTTTTTCAAGTAGCGGTAGGTTATTTTATTTGTTTAATTTCTTTCCCTTTATTTTAGTCACATTTTATTTTGCGAAGTTAGTTTGTTTTCTTTTTAAATATGTAAGTATGTAATTGTATTCTTTTTAAATAAGGCGTTTTTTGTTTTGTTATTGTGCTCACACCATTTAGTGACGTATTGATGTATTTATTCGTGAGGATTTGTAATTGGCTTCCTGGTGACTAAAGTTTCTTTTTTTTATGTTTTTAGTAGCTGTAAGTCCTCCATGTACTAAATAAATAAATAAAATGTGTCTGCTCAACATTAAAATAACGCAATGGATGTTGTTGAACTGTCAAAAGGAAAGCCATTGCTACTTATACATAGTATGTCACGCAATTACCTCGCAGATTCGTCTTTAATCCTACTTCCTACTATCCTTCCTACTATAATATTATAAATGCGAAAGTTTGGATGGATGGATGTTTGTTACTCGTTCACGCAAAAACTACTAAACGGATTTGGATGAAATTTGGCACACAGATACTTTATAACCAGGATTAAAACACAGAATGCTTTTCATGGCGATATTCCCACGAGATCGAAACTTACGCGGGTGAAACCGCGGGGCGCAGCTATAGTAACTTCATAATCCAAGAACTTTAAAGATAAAAGTGGAGGCCACACTCTGAACACCTGAGTGAAACCGACTGTGCGCTGTCGGTCTCTTTCTGAATACATACTTATGATAATGAAAACATATATCACTGTCTCGTTCTTAAGTGCGTATTTAGAAAGAGAGCGTCAGCCCACAGTCGGTTTCACTTAGTTATTTAGAGTGTTGCCTCCATTTTTATCTACAAGCTTCTTGTTCATAATCACATCATTAGACATCTTTAGACTTTTAATTTATTAGAATTGTATCGTACCTACTTATTTAATTTATAATATATTTTAAATTAAAGGGTAGATTTTTGAGCTTCTATAAAATATCTGTAAGACCTATTTAATCACCAAAAATCGCACTAATAAATACTTTGACTTTGATATATAGATTAGTTATTGGTTTTATATGAAAATTAATATGAAATTTTCTTCTTTGTGGTGTCCAGAACTTCGCTACTTCTACATTGTCGTCGGTGGCAGCGCAGAAGTCGCTATGGCTGCATTTTTTGGGACACATAGAGCAGGATAGCAGATCGGACATCATTCACGCCACAGCATGAAATGAAATCGCCTATTTGCTTCAATAACGTGATAAGCCCGAAAATTCATTTTTTTTAAATTTAATAGTTGAAAACGCCATGACCGATTTTATTTTTCCAAAAAACGTGGTTTCTTTTGTGGGTGTAATAGCGAATCTATGAATGAGAGGAAGGTGTTCACAAATTTCAGCAAAAACGTGACATATTCACGACTATATCACTCTTTCAATTTTCAAGATGACACATTATTGAAGCAAGGAAGCGAAATTATATAAATGACGTTTATTTCTGTATGGTGTTAATACACACGAGCGACTCACGTCAACGGCCATTGTGTGGGACGGTACCGAGAACTCCTGCACTTACACATACATTCACAGCGTGTTTGTAAGCTTGGTTACCACAAGTAAAGCGCGCGTCGCTTCGTGAGATTAAAATATTGTATCGTAACGTATCTACAGTTCCACGCGGGTTACGTCAGTTCGTTCTTGTCTGTATGGTCACTTTTTCTTGCAACCTTAATACTGATACGTAATTCTAACGATTTAAATGTTTTGGAACAACAGCCATTGAGGATCCCTTGTACCTATAAAGGCGGGTTCTTCAATAGGAAACCAGAGCGCTTACTTCCCTATGCATAAAATTTTAAAAAGCAGCCAAGTACGAGTCGAACTCGCACACGGAGAGTTCCGTACCACCGTATAATATTTAACACCTCAACAAGAAAAAATAGTTTTCTGTAGAGGTGACTTTTATTCTTTGTTGTTATATAACGTGTTTCAAAATCAACTCTAAAAACTTTAAGAGGTGCTTTAGACCATCAAACTGAACAACTTTCACATTGGGACCAACTCCGAAATCACGAAAAAAAATTTGCTGTTTAATACAAAAGTTCAATACCTACTTGATCAAAATGTATGAAACAGCAGATTTTATTTTCGTGATTTCAGAGTTGATCCCATAGTGAAAGTTGTTCAGTTTGATAGTATAAAGCACCTCTTGAAGTTTGTAGAGCTGATTTTGAAACACCTTATAACTGAAAATTTCAAATGTGTACCTATTAGATACGGTTCTAAAGAGACAGTCCTGTGACAGACGGACGGACACTGGATTCGAGCCTTAGTAATAGGTCCTAAGTGTAAGGTTAGCCTTGGTAATGGGTCTCGTTGGCACACTTACCTACGGAACCCTTAAACAGATAGTATAGTAACAATACTTAAGATACCTATTGTCCCCAAATCTACTCGGTCCATTGAATTTACACAAAAGGTCTTAAATACAGTGTGAAAGATTAATATGATGACAAAAAATTAGGGTAGCAATGTTTGCGGCTACCTGAGATTATGAAATCAAGTACTTTCGACTTTTGAGAATAAACTTGGCAATATTATGGCATACATTGATAAGTTTGGTTGAGTGCATTAGGCTCCAAGAGTGGCGATATTCAAAATCGTGGCTCAATAATAATAGCCGCATAGATCGATCGATCAGGTTAAGCTACGCTTGCCGCGGTTGATCTGTGGATGGGTGACCATCTTTAAATACCGAGACCCATCCGTGCCTCGGAAAGCACGTTAAGCCGTTGGTCCCGGCTGTCTTTCGTGGATCTTTGACAGTCGTTACGGGTTGTTTGAAGCCCGAAAGTTGACCACTTTCTGACTCCTCTCCCCCTACGTTAGAAAAAATAAGACTAGGAAGAATCCCTTCCACTACTTTCAATCTTAAGTAAGATCAGCGGGGTAATTACGTAACACACTGTCAGTAGCAACTAGCAATGCGTTTTATTTTGACAGTTCAACAACATTCATTGCGTTATTGACGTTGTTGAGCAGACAAATGTTTCGAACATATGAAGCAATGGATTAACAATATCCTTCAAATTGATTCAAATTGAGATCGATACTGTATTACGCAATTAGGGTGCAGTAGCTACCAAAATTGCAAAGAAAATGTAGCAAAAAAATTAAAGAGTAATAATTTTTGCTTACTTTTATGATCTTGTGTAAGAACAATCTAGACCCTTCCAAAAAAACCGGCCAAGTGCGAGTCGGACTCGCGCACCGAGGGTTCCGTACAAACCTGTAGGTACATAAGTAAAAGTTCACCCATCACGACAATCAAGTCATAGTTATGGTATTTTTATTGCAAAATTAAATTTATAAAATTACAATATGGAAAGCTGGAGGAGCATAAATTAAGGACAAAGGTCTCTTTTATCGTTTCAGTAATCCTTTATTTTATGTTAACACATAATTATCATTTATTGTATAAAATAACTGAAATACCTACACTAGCTTTGCAGCAGCCTTGCAAAAGTCTGCTGACGAATGAGGGCAAGCTTTTTTCTCAAAGTTATTCATTTACAAATTTTTTTAGTCAGTATTTAGAAATCTGGTACAAAGATGTTAATTATGAATTAAATTAGAACCAGATCTGTAAAAGGTATGAATAGTACCACATTGAACATTGAAGTTCGAAAAAACATTATCTATAGTTGTACTACTTCGTGTAGGGCTAGTGTTTATTAACGGAAACATGTTTATGGATGAAAATTACGTGGAAATTCCATTTACAATTATTTGAAAAAAAAAAAATGTGATGTAACTAAAAATTTAAAGTTTTCTGAATTTTTCCTTTATATGTGCTATTAAAAATTGCTTCATGCCAAATTTCAAGATTCTAGATCGACTGGAAGTACCCTTTAGGTTTTGATTCCCTCGCGAGTAGTTGCGAGTTTGAAAATATGCGGCTTCAATTGCTATTTATTTTGATTGCGTTAACATAAAAGTTTGGTTTTGTTACAGCTTAAAGGTATTATAGACCTGAGTATTTGATATGAATTTCAATTTAATACCTCTACGCGTTCATGAGAAAAGAAGTAGTAACTTTAAAATTTTCAAAAATATGTTTTCGCAATTTTTCCTTTATCTGTACTATAATACGTTACTTCGTACCAAATTTCAAGATTCTAAGTTCACGGGAAGTACCCTGTAGGTTTTGATTCCCGTGCGAGTTTCGAAAATTTGCGGCATAAACGGCTGTATCTTTTGATTGCTTTGGCTTAAAAGTTTGATTTTTTCACAGCTCCAAGGGACAGTAGACCTGAGTATTAGATATAAATTTTAGTTTGATACCTCCACGCGTTCCTGAGAAAAACGGTCTTGACAGACGGACGGACGGACGGACAGACGGACGGACGGACGGACAACGAAGTGATCCTATAAGGGTTCCGTTTTTCCTTATGAGGTACGGAACCCTTTTTTACGGTTCCGTCTTATTTTTTCTTACATAGAACCCCCACGTAAGGAAAAATAAGACTTTTTGGACCCCCTACCCCCTCAAATCGTCATCCTACTAATATTATAAATGTGGATGTTGATTACCCAATCACGCGTAAACTGTTGAACGGATTTGCATGAAATTTCGCACACAGATAGTCTATAACAAGGATTAACACATAGGATACTTTTTATCCCGATATTTCCACGGGATCGAAACTAACGCGGGTGAAACCGCGGGGCGCTGCTAGTACTTAATAAATGAACAGCCCTTAATCACGCTAGGCCGGCTCAAGATCAAGTGACAGAAAGGAACAGCTAACCTAGGCGACCTTGTCTCTGTGACCTCTTGCTGACAAATGCGTGCACTGACTGGACAGGTCCACTCAATCTGTGTGGTTCTTTCCTCAAAAGACCATTTCTGACACATGGTCTCCAAATGGTCTGACCAAGATTATGTCTAGACTTTAAAAGAGACTGTGACCTCTAAGTTTGTTTCGGCCTTTTCCCTCAGAGTAGTTAGATAGGAAACGCCGACCTCATCTCGTTTTTTAAAAATATGATTAACGTGTAAAAGTGTTTGTACAAAACTACTTACAGAAATAAAATCATTTATCAATAAAAAACCCGATTATATTTAAAAAAAAAAGTAACAAAAAAAAAATTGAAACAGAAAGTCCTATACGAGGCCAAAAGGCTCCTATCTCAGCATGATGCTGCGACATTTAAAAAATAAATGTCACTGCGCTGGTATTCCCGCCCGCTGTGATGTCACGACATCTAACGTAGATGCCCCCTGTACTTGTGACCTTTTAAACAATGTTATCAGTGTACTAAGTAGTCAATAGATTGCCCCGTTGGTCTCGTGATTGCAAGCGCGACTGCTGAGCGTGGGGTCCTGGGTTCGATTCCCGGGTCGGACAAAGTTTTATTGAGTTTTTCCATTAGGAATTTCTTAGTAACAGTCCGGAGTTTGGAAGTTAGCGGTTTAATACCCCCGTGCCTCGGAAAGCACGTTAAGCTGTTGGTACTGCGCCTGATCTCTCTCCGGTCGTGACGGATTGCCGTCCCATCGGACTATGAGAGTGAGGAAAGAGGGAGTGCACCTGTATCTGCGCGCACACTTGTGCACTATAATATCTCCTGCGTACCTGGCTAATCTCTGTTGAGATTGGCCACCGTGATCGAAATCGGTCGGGGAGGCTATTAAGTATTCAATTGCTTTAAATCGTTCTCTTAGATCTGCTGGTGTCACTGACTACTAAACGAATTTAGCGCTAAACGAATTTAAACGTCCTTTTGTTTCTGTTCAATCGTTTGTAGTTGACAGAGATAGAATTATGTTATATATATGTTACGGCTAATTGCCGAAGTGCGGCTACACCTAGTTTTAGCCGGGTACAACTAGGTGCATCCTACGTCGATGGAGCTATTTCTGTGTAAAGGGTATAAAGTAACCTAACCAAATCTAGCCTCGCGGTGCCCTTCGATCGCTCTTGCATCCTACGTCGCCTATCGACTGACCGCAACCATGCAACCGATGTCACCCGAAGTACACACGAACCGCATGTGACCGGCTGCATATACTTGTACCCGGCTAAAACTAGGTGTAGCCGCACTTCGGCCATTAGCCGTGACATATATATTCGTTTATCGCTTTTATTTAGTTGCTTTCGTTTATCTTTAATTTCGCCCTCGTGGGGTTCGACGATTACATATGTGCAACAGGATCGTACTACCAGGGTTATAAAGTATAATTTACATAGCATGCGTTCGCGATTTATTTGCCAAAAATGTAAACAATTAAGAGTGTATGGGAAAATAACTTTAAATTGCACACTATAAAGTTTAGTTTACAACTTCGGTCAGATAGTCAGAAAGTTGAAGCTAGTTGCCCATTCCAAAACGTAAATCTCTATGGAGAAGAAAGGGCAAGAATCTCCAAGGACTTTTAAATCAAGATATTACAAAATCCTGTGTACATTATTCTTGTTGCTTCTACAACGTGTAACAAAATTAACGCAAGACCTCATACACCCCAATTAGATTATTGAGTTAAAAGCATAACACAATGACCAAAACTTATTTTTTATAAAGCTTGCTATTTTCATTAAGAAAATCGTGTTGACACTAGCATTATTTTATGTATTTAAAATTGAGTCTTATTGCCTTGATATAAGGTTTAATTTTATTTGGCTTAATCGATGGTTAGTATGAAAAAATACATAATTATTAAAAAAATACCTATATTAAAAGTTACTGAAATCGATTCAGTAGTTAATTATGAACAAAACTACTTTCAGGACTTGCGTTTATCCTGTTACACCTTGTATATGTGAGAACAATATAAAAAAAAAAAAACAAATGAAGAAACAATTCAAAATTTACGATTATGTAATAAAAAAAATAAGCCCTGGCAGTTTAAAGATGACCAGTCTCAAGTCTCAACCGACGACGGCGCCCGTTAACGAACATGACGCGTGGATCAGCACCAGGGAGGTAGGGAACCGAATTTAACCGAAAGATTACAAACAATCATACCTCTTCATAAACGTACCTAGTAAGCAGTGAGATGAGAGTATAGCATGCCTCGTAGGTTCATGCAAAAAATCGCCTATTGTAACACAGGCGCCGTGGCTTAGTTGGTTAAAGCGCCTGTCTAGTAAACAGGAGATCGTGAGTTCGAATCTCGCCGGGGCCTTCGTGTACTTTTTGCATTAGGTAGGCTGATAGGCCCGTATTTACATCTTAGCTAAACAGGTGTTAAGGCCTTTACTAGAATTACTCGAACATATTTTTCAAACTGGAATAATGCCCGCAATGTTGCTTCGCGGGTAAAATATACTAGGTATTTCTAAGACGAGCTGTTTAAAACATGGCAACGTTTATAAAAATCACTTGGTTTTAATACGTTTTTATATTTTACTGGCTGACCCCACAAAAGTCGTTTTGCAAAAAATAAAATAGATGTTGGCCGATTCTCAGACCTACTGAATATGCATATAAAATTTCATAAAAATCGGTCAAGCCGTTTCGGAGAAGTTTGGTAACAAACATCGCGATACGAGAATTTTATGTATTAGATTAGCGGCCCGTCCCGGCTTCGCACGGGTGGACATTTATTTTTGAAACAATTTATTGTTTTCTTGCATTTAAAAAAACCTATATTAATCACTGATAATGTAGCATTAAAATGGTGAAAGAATTTTTAAAATCGGTCCAGTACTTTTTGAGCCAATTCGTTACAAACATACATACAAATCTTTCCTCTTTAGGTATTATATATATTAGTATAGATTTATCCTTTTGGTAGATTCTTATATTGTAAAATTAACTTTAGATATGTAGACCATTTTTTATTTTATCAAGTACCTGGTACTTGTTGACAGGCCTACGCTGTCCTCCCATACCTACTGTAATTTGAAAACATTGTAAAAGCCAATATTTTTTTAAAGAATAACCGTGGAGTTTATTGCCGGTTTTTCTCGATAGGAAACGACCAATTGGAACTGTGCACCTAGCTTCTGACGTTTCATAAGTGCCCATGTAGGTTTATGTGATATAAAATGTTTTGATTTTGAAAAAAAAAGACTAGTTTCTGGCCGAGGTTTTGCTCGCGTGGATTTCATGGAAATTATTCCAGGGAATGTGTTAACTGGACAAAAAGTAGCCGAAGGCCCGTATTACAGAACGTCACTCAATACTCAAGCATTACTTAAAACTAGATTCAAGCCATTTGATTGGTTGAAACTAGTTTTAAGTAATACTTGAGTGTTGAGTGACATTCTGTAATACGGGACTAAGTGATCAACATTAGTTATCTGCCAGTGAAAGTGTCGTCAAAATCGGTCCAGCTGTTTCGGAGATTAAAGCCGAAACAAACAGAAAGACATAAAGTTTAAAAAAAAGTTTAAAACAGACACTTCAATTTTATTTATTTATACTTATAGATACCTAGCCTTTTCCCAACTATGTTGGGGTTGGCTTTCAGTCTAACCGGATGCAGCTGAATACCACTATTTTACATGGAGCGACTGCCTATCTGACCTCCACAACCCATTTACTGGGAAATGCTATAACCCCTTGGTAAAACTGGTTGTCAGACTTTCGGGATTCTGACGACCCGTGACGACTGTCAAAGATTCACGAATGACAACCGGGCAACTGCTTAACGTGCTTTCCGAAGCAAGCAGGAGTCTTTTTTTATGATAATGGCCACCCATCCACGGACCAACCGCGGCAGGCGTAGCTTAACCTGATCGATCGAGCCTTGCGACTGTTTTTACTTAGCTATAAGCCCCTCCGAGACATATATTTATACCATTCTTCTATTTTTGACGTAGGTACCTATCATAATAATTTCTTTGAAAAAATAAAACAATAATTCAACGAGATTTTTTAACACAAAAAACATTACCCTCTTTCTGGAGAGTCGGGTAAAAATAAGTATAGAACGCAGTGTCCATCTTTTGTTAAAACAAGCTTACAGTCATCGCTTCATACAAAAACTTTTTGGTAGGATACCTTGAAAAATACGACAACATCTAAAAATGCAACATCCATTGCTTGTTATTAATCACAAAACCAACCTTAATCCTAACAAAAACAGAAATGACAATCAAACAAAATGGTGCTAACGTAAATTTTTAAATTTCCGAATAAAGAACGCAAAATCGTGTGTCTAAAATCGTGACTGTTCAAAATTTAAAATGCTACGTCATGTAGACTAGTGATGACATGAACCAAAGATTACTCGAGATGTTTACTTTGAAAATGATTCATGGTTCTATCCGATTAATCGCCGTTTTAATATTTTTGGAGAAATTGGGACTAATAGGTGTCAATATGTAGAGGGGCCCTTGGCTTAGTCACGGGCCCATCGATCAGGTTAAGCTACGCTTGCCGCGGTTGGTCCGTGGATGGGTGACCAACTGACCATCTTTACATACCAAGACCCCTCCGTGCCTCGGAAAGCACGTTAAGCCGTTGGTCCTGGCTGTCATTCGTAGATCTTTGACAGTCGTTACGGGTAGTCAGAAGCCCGAAAGATTGACAACCAAGTCTTACCAAGGGTTATCGTATTACCCAGTAACTGGGTTGTGGAGGTCAGATAGGCAGTTGCTCCATGTAAAATGCTGGTATTTGGCTGCATCCGGTTAGACTGGAAGCTGAGCCTAACAATCTAATATAGTTGGGAACAGGCTAGGTATATGATGAGGTGTCAATATTTAGTAGAACCACATACCTGCTTACCTAGAGTTCGTTTTTATTGAATTGTAAAAATATACCTGCCATAGTATTAGGCATTATTTAGGCACATTGTTCATCAGAAACAAGTATAAGTACCAACTTACTTACGGGTAATATTTAACTGATCCTCTAAAAAACTTTTTGACATTCTAATGATGGACACTTATTTAAATTAATGAACCTCTAAAAACTTCATGCGCTTTTAATAATGCATACTTTTTAAATAATTGATCATCTTTTTAACATTCTGCTTTGTCTTACAGTTGGTCGCAGTAACTAATGTAAGATCAAGCACTCGTAAGCCGAATTGGTCAGACTTATTATTTATTTATTTTATAAAATACAAGTTCCTTATACTTAAACGAAGCACGAAGTTACGTGAAATATTCTCATCGGTAATCCCAAAGTGCCTTAAGACTAGGGTGTTTAACCAGTGTGTGTTGCCAGTGATGACATATGGCACTGAGACGTGGTCTTTAACTGCTGGCCTTTTAGAGAGACTGAGAGTCACTCAACGAGCAATGGAAAGAGCTATGCTCGGAGTTTCTTTGCGTGATAAAATCCGGAACGAGGATATTCGACGAAGAACCAGAGTCACTGACATAGCTCTTAAAATTTGCAAGTTGAAGTGGCAATGGGCAGGCCACATCGCTCGTAGAACTGATACCCGATGGGGAAGAAAAGTTCTTGAGTGGCGACCACGAACCGGAAGACGCAGCGTAGGCAGGCCTCCCGCTAGGTGGACCGACGACATCGTGAGAGTCGCGGGCAACCGATGGATGCAAGTGGCGGATTGTCGTTCGGCGTGGTGGTCTAAGGGGGGGGCCTTTGTTCTGCAGTGGACGTCTTCCTGCTGATGATGATGATGATGAAACAAAGCACACAATTAGACCTCTGGGACCTGTCTTAGCATGCCATAGTCTGAGATTTGATCAACGCATTATCAACAGTTAGTTTTAATCGAGTTGATGTAATGTTGTTTCAGCTTACGCTTTATGTTTTTACTATTTATTGAGTCTCTAATGTCTACAGGTATTTGGTTTAGTAAATTAGGTATTGTGAAGGAGGCAGTACGCTTGCCATAAAAGTTATTTTTGCGTGGCACTTGAAATGATTTTGATTTGGCTTGTCGTGTATTCACGTCATATTTAACTGGAATTTGAATATCACGGTTATCAAAATGTTCTATGAGAAACATATACTCAGCGCGCGCTAGAACAGGTAATACTTTGCAGTGTTTATAAATAACCCTGTGTAGTTATCTTGGTATTTATTTTTCACATGGTTTGGTACTACAAGTTTCAACAAACGTGCACTAAGCTAAAACAGCCCGTCAAAATGGGTTAGGTTAAGTTAGAACTGTGACCAACCGCGTTGGTTCTACACCCAAGTTGCTCGCAGTTACTTGGCTATTTACTATTTTTAGAACTCCAGCAAAGGTATAACTTAAATAATTTGACGTCTACAAAAAAAAGAGGCGCAATCATTATATTAAAGTGTATAATAATATTTTTAGGTAAGCAAAATGGTATTTTGAGGGTCGATTAAATACATCACATTCCTAAGTACCTAAGTTGTAACCACAGTAGATAACATACCCTGCATTGAGCATATTATAATATTCCCCTATTTCACCTTCCGTACAAAATAAAACGGTGAAGGAAAACATCGAGTGAAAACCGGCATGTCCTAGAATCAAAAATTTGAAGACATGTGACATCTACGAACCCACACTGGGCCCGCGTGATAGGTTACGCGTTATCTCAACGAGAGGAGCCCTGTATCAGCGGTGGGAACACAGACAAGATCAAACTGGTTGCTAATTTAATTTATATATACATTTTTTTTAATACTTATATTGTTTTTTTTTTACATTCTGTAACTAATGTAACTCACACACTTGTTAAAATTCTGGGAATTTTTTTCAATCTTTGTAAATATGTGAGCACCATGTATCTATCACATAATTGATTTACCTGTCATTGCAATATTTTTAATTCTTTTTACCATTTGTGGTAGACTAATTTTTATTTTAGGTGCATCGTCTTCACATATAATTATATAATGAATGTATACAAAACCTAGTAAAACGTTTTTAAAGAGTAACGGAGGAGTTTCTTGGCCATTCAATTCAAACTACAATTCAAACTACCTTTTGGAAGGGGCGACTAGAATCAATTCTATTTTTTCATTTTAATTTTTGACGTTCAAAAGTGCCAATTTGAAGTAAATGATTTGACTTTGACTTTGAAACATTATAGGCTGATTATTTGGTTAGAACTGTTACCAACTAATAAACCCAAGTTGGTTGCAGTTAGGTACTTGGCTAGCTCTTAAGTATTTTTAGGAGTCCAAAACAGGAATTATTTGAGGATTACAAAAAAGAGGCGTAATCATTATAATAATAGGGTGTTGGAGTTATTTTTAGGTAAGCAAAATTATATTTATTTTGAGATTCGATTATTCCTCAATTTTCATGATTGCACCTACCACTGTTTGTCTCTGCATCACCCAAAGGTTGACTGGTAGAAAATGCCTATGGCATTAAGTCCGCCTCTGTACATTTATGTGCTTGAAGTATTAAATAAATAAATAAATAAATACAAAGCCTTACCTATGTACGTACTTACGTAAAATATAACCACAGTAGGTAGCATACACTGCATGCTTTGAGCATCTTATCAAAGTCCCTTAATTCACCTCCCTTACAAAATAAAGCCAAGCCAAAAACACCCTTCCAAATCATTACCACCCGCTCAATAACTTATAGAACAACAAAAATATGGCATCGTAAACGCTTTTCAATGGCTAAAGGTCGATATTCGCGTTAATTACGGCGTATTTCTTATCTGTTCGCCATTGATACTCCATTAGTGCCGAGACATTTAACATAAATGAACGCTAAAGCGAACGCGCCTAAAATACGCAAATTCACGAACACAGAACGGAGCGCGAATTTGTGTTCGACGTTTGAATTTTTAAAATGGCCGCCGCTATGATGACATTTGGAAAATATTAATTTATTGATGGCTATGGGTGGCCGTTAATTGATGTCTGGGTTGTTATGTATTGATTTAGATATATCGGTTTAAATTGATGGTGTTATGTGTGCATTAAATACTTGATTTCTGGGCCTATCGTTTATTATTATCTATTTTTTTTTTCATTGAATCGTATGAGAGGGGCTTGTATCTAAGTAATAATAGCCTCACGGGACGATCGATTAGGGTAAGCTACACTTGCCGTGGATTGTCCGTGGATGGGTGACCATCTGTACAATACAAAACCTCTCAATGCCTCTAAAAGCACGTAAAGCCGTTGGTGTCGGCTGTCATTCGTGGACAACCAGTCTTAGCAAGGGGTATCGTACGTATTAACCAGTAACTGGGTTGTGGAGGTCAGATAGGCAGTCCCTCTATTTAATACCTACTGGTATTCAGCTGCAATCTAGTTAGACTGGAAGTCGACCCCAACACGGTTGGGAAAAGGCTAGGCAGATGATGATGTTATGGCTAAACCAGTAATATCAATTTATTTCACGTTCCCAGCAATAATATGGGCTCATTTACAAAGTTTTAAAGTAATTTGTTCCAATAACAGTTTGATTCGATTAGTAATTACTTATTATTAACAATCTCGACCGTGCAATCAGATATTTTGCCACTAAACGTTAATACATGAATCTGAATCGAGCACACATTTAAATTAAACGGTCAAATCTGAAATACTACGAACTGGCCGCAAACAAAACTCAAATCATTCAAATCGAACAATAAAAATCCAAATCGTTCCATAAAACAGTAGTCTATAATAATGTCAACAACTTTTATTTCTTTTCACAATAAAATATAAGAAATTAAGAAACGGAACGAAATCTCATAATATTAACTAATCTGCATAAATATCTACTTTAAGGCGGCTTCATATTGGTAGATCGTGAACTTTTTTACATACCTACGGTAATGCGTATATCTACTAAGAGGATTAATTATTTTTATATGGAAGCTGGCATACATACTGTCGCACCATTTTCTTGTATCAAAGCTGATAATTATGGATGTCACGTGATAAACTTTGAACGTTAATGTCTCGGAAACGTGATGCTTTACGGGTCCCATTATGTTTTCTGTTTGCATTAATGTCAGATATAGGTAACCTGCGTGGCCACCATTTTGAAAAACAAAATGGCGCGACAGTAGGTAGGTATGCCACGGATCTTCAAAGCCCTTTATTTATTTGTTAATACAAAGCAGTTCAGTTGTTTACAAACTGCTACTGCGGGGTAATTGCCTAACACACTATCAGTAGGAATGGTTTCATTTTGACAATTCAATTACATTCATTGCGTTATTTACGTTGGTTAACAGACGAATTTTTCGAACATATGAAGCAATGGATTAGCAGTATCTTTCAAAATGGTTCAAATTTTGATTGATAATGTGTCGCAATTGGGTGCTGTGTTTAGAGAGTACTACGAGAAAAAGGTAGATAATACTTATTTTGGTTTCCTCAATTTTCTGAAACCTGAAATGCAGAAAAATGTACCTACTAATAAATTAAAATATTGGTGGTAAATTTAATTCACGCTGCCCTTGTCAATATATTCTAGTTTTACCGAGTCCCGAATCTGTGTAACAGGATAAATCACAGTTAACGTTTTCCCAACTATGTTGAGGTCAGCTTCCAGTCTAACCGGATGCAGCTGAATACCAGTATTTTACATGGAGCGACTGCATATCTGACCTCCGCAACCAATTTACTAGGTCATACGATTAATTCCCTTGGTAAGACTGGTTGTCAGACTTTCGGGCTTCTGACTACCCCTAACGAGTGTCAAAGATCCACGAATTACAGCTGGGACCAACTGCTTAACGTGCTTTACGAGGCACGAATGGGTAATGTGAAGATGGTCACCCATCCACAGATCAACCGCGCCAATCGTAGCTTAACCTGATCGATCTACCTGTGCGACTGTTATTATTTAGCCACAACTCCTCCTAGTACCTACTGACTGCAATATAAAAACTCTTGTTCCATTAAAATATCCATAATATTATTCCATAAAACATTTTGTACGAATAAATCTGCCAGTACAAAAATACGTTTAACATACTCAATGTGACCGAGGCTCAATAAATTCAACTTAGCCCGATAATCATTAAAAAGTTAGCATATTAAAAAATTGATACGTTCCTAATTCGAGATCATTTGAAACGTTCAAATAAATTCGACGCCCGCTGGCTAAACGCACGTTACAATAAACGGAATGCGAATTCGAAATTCGAAAAATTATTGTTCGTTGTGATTTGTTTTTTTCTAGCGTTTAGGTTGAGTTTTGTGCGTGATTTTAAGTTTGGAACGAATTATTTTGATTCGATTTATTTTGATAGTTTTTATTTTACTTTTTTTTTATATGCACGTTTCGGCATTTTCTTATGGTAACATTGGGTGAATATTTTGATATCTCTTAGTAGGTAGTTAGTGTGAGCTTGTCCTAGTTGCGTTTAATTAAGGTCATCGTTATAAGGGAGAACCAGTAAAATGGAGGTTCCACTGTTTCAAACAATATTTACTTACATATACCTACGTGGTTAGACCACGTTCACACGAACGTGAAAATATCGCGGTGGGATTTTATCTCGTACTGGATTTTCAACTCTCGGTGTTGAAACGAGAGTTGAGAATCCAACAGAGCGCATTCCAGCGCGTCAAAAAGGACACTACACAACTAGGGGTTTACAAATCCAGTGCGCGAAAAAAAATCTCCGCAGGAAAAACGCGACCGTGCGTACCTGGGCTTTAATTTAATTCTGTGAACTAAAAAGTAGTCGGCACAAGTAAAAATTATATTCATCCCATTTTTTCACCATACAAACTTTAAACCTTGCTCCCACATTTTCCATCTAAACGCAACTTAATAAATTCTTGAATCGAAACATGTTTTGGGCAACATTTTTTATTATGTCCTATCAACGTCCATTACCGCTTATTATGTTTAGTTCGCTGTGTGGTATCCCTTGGTTCGATACCCCGCTGTTACAAAAGTTTTTATTCCGGCCGCTGACTGGCCAGGTAGAATAATGCGTTCGAAATTCAAAGTTAAGTCATGTCTGTTGAAAAAAAAAATGTGATGATTTAATAAAATGTAGGCTGTGTAATGTTCTTTTTTTAATGAGTTTTACTTATGAGTCATTGTGAAATATGAAAGAGGTTTGTTATTATTAAAACATATTGGAATGAGAAGAATATCCTGCGATCATTGCTAATGGTTAGTTATGAATTCCGTTACAAACTAAAATACATTAAAAGGGAAATACATTTTCGAGCAAATTTACAATACGTCAATTTTGCCGAAGTATAAACATTTCATACAACTGTCAAAAAATAATTTCCCTAACTTACCTCCTTTGACGACTAGGTATACATGGCGGTGGAGCTCCCTTCACCGTGCTTCATGTCATGTAAAGGAAATTAACCCTAAATACTCTGAAATAAGAGTTTATATAGGTTACATGCGTGACCGCCATTTTGAAAAAAAAACGAAATGGCGCGGTGGTAGGTATGCCACGGTTCTTCAAAGCCCTTTATATATTTATTAATACAAAGTAGTTATTTACTAAGTGCTACTGCGGAGTAATTGCGTAACCTTACGCCAATAGGAATGGCTCTCATTTTGACAGTTCACCAACATCTTTGACAGTCGTTACGGGTCATCAGAAGCCCGAAAGTCTGACAACCAGTCTTACCAAAGGGTATCACCTAGTAACTGGGTTGTAGAGGTCAGATAGGCAGTCGCTCCATGTAAAATACTGGTACTCAGCACCATCCGGTGAGACTGGAAGCCGACCCCAACATATTTGGGAAAAGGCTAGGCAGGCGATGAGCATTTATCACTCTTTACCACCCTTGATTGACTGGTAGAGAATGCATATGGCATTCTGGCACACAAAAATGGTACGCACGGCTACACATCAAGCTATTCATAACCAGTATGCCAGGGGCCACGGTATCTCTCTCGAACAACCCGCGACCCTGGCAGGCATCGGCCCTAGCGGACCCCGTCAGTTGCTGCTAACTGACAGTTATATAAAATGGCTATAACACACACACAGCAAATTGGCGTAGTGTGTCAATTTTATAAACAATTAACTTCCCCTTTAAAAAAGTAGGTTAAGACACCTACTTTTTTATACAAGCTTAAAGACACAAAAAATAAAACCTAAGCTTGAAGTAAATTCCCATCCTAGTCTTTACCCAACTATGTGGTACTGAGCACCAGTCTAACCAGATATGCCTGAATATACTTGAACTATGCCCATCTTTTTAAAAGGGTAAAAAAAAACTCGACCAGTAGAACATCCTACATTACGCATGCGTCAAGTTTTTATTTCTGTGAGAATTAAAACAATTTTAGTACTGTTAATAGTAGTTAAAACATTCCTTTTTAAATGTATGGTAGTCCAGTTAACAGCCCCGACTTACGAGTTCGGTTCGTAGGTTCGAACCGAGTCAGTCGCTTTACTTTGTGTAAATAATTTCATCACCACTGCTCTCAAAACGGTGGAGGAAAACATCGTGAGGAGACCGGCATATCCTAGAACCAAAAATTCGAAGACATGTTACATCTACCAACCCGCATTGGGCCCGCGTGGGTGGTGGATTACAGCCCACTCCCTATCACACAAGCTTCCTCAGCTTATGTCGCAGCAGTGGGAAGATTATAATATAATAGCCTCCCCGACCGATTTCGGTCGCGGTGGCCAATCTCAACGGAGATTAGCCAGGTACGCAGGAGATATTATAGTGCACAAGTGTGCGCGCAGACACGGGTGCACTCCCTCTTCCCTCACTCTCATAGCCCGATGGGACGGCAATCCGACACGACCGGAGAGAGATCAGGCGCAGGACCAACGGCTTATCGTGCTTTCCGAGGCACGGGGGTATCACACCACCAACTTCCAAACTCCGGGCTGTTACTGAGAAATTCCTAGTGGAAAAACTCAATAACACTTTGCCCGAACCGGGAATCGAACCCAGGACCCCACGCTCTGCAGTCGTGCTTGCGACCACGAGACCAACGGGGCAGTATAGGATGATTACGTAGATACAGTCGACCATCGGTGGTAACATTTTGACCTTTAGCAGCAGGGTAATTGCGTAATACACTATCAGTAGCAATCGCTTACATTTTGATCGTTGAACAACATTTATTGCATTATACGTTGAGAACTAGACAATTTTTTCGAAAATGGCAAGCTATGGATTAGCAATACCCTTCAAAATGATTCAAATTGCGATTAACAGTGTGTTACGAAATTAGGGTGTTGATCTAGCGTAGTATGGAGTTTCAATAGAATAAGAGGCCAGATTATATTGGTTAAAAAAAAAAATTGCTGATTGGGCCCGTTCAATGCATCGATCACGTCACGCCTGATGGAAAGCGATGGATGAGGTCTATGATGGAGCGAGCAAGTCCAGAAGATGCCTAAGGCACTGGAACTCCCACGCATCAACGAAACAGCAGGCTGCTTCACGCCAGACTCCGGTGGGAGGGTGGTTGCCAACCAGGCGGACGTTAGCCCTACCACCGCAAGGGAAGAATTAGCCAGTCAAATAAGGTGTTGGGTGTGACTGTTCAGGATTCGCCGATTTCTCGGTTCAGTTGAGTAACTGGCGGAACTAACTGCGCTACACGAGGAGGCTTCTTCATGCATGCCAAAAAACTGACGTGACGCCTACAGTCTTGCTCTACGGTAAATACCAATGCTTGAGTTGTTTGTATCATAGAACATCACGCCTGTATTTAGTGTATGGCAAAGGTATACCCAAAGTAGGTACCTACACACACATTTTGGCAGCTACGTTCAGCTAGGCTTCGGCCCTTACGGGCCCCTTCCTTAAGCTGACATCTCTTTGAGGCGCGCGTGGAACACGTACGCGCCGTCCGGCACGGGCCTGGTCCTGATCGGACGGAGAGTTACCCATTACTCTCCGCCCGCAGGCCCGCGGTGGCCGGGAGTCGTCACGCGGCTCCCGACGCCCGGAGCGTCTCCCGCGGCGGCTGGGACGTGAGGCTCTCTCCCTCAGCCGTCCCGCCACCTCCTTCGCTAGCATGACTGCTTCGCAGAAGGAGGTGACTGCCTCCCACTCCCTCTCGCCCCGGACCATGGCTTGAACCAGGGCCGGGCGCGAGAGGTCGCCGCCGCTGCCGATCGCCTCTACGGGCGGTGCTCCGCCCACGCGGGGCAGACCTCCACCGTATGCTCCACCGTGTCCTCTGGGCGATCCTCGCAGTGGTGACACCCGTGCAACATTGTAGGCTGATTATGCTTGGAACTACTAGACTAAAGAATCTCCATAGAATTGTTTGCTCGTTATTCTCCATAGACAAAAGAAAGAAAATAAAATGTTTATTCTGCACAAATAAGACGTAAACCACAAAAAATAGACAAAATACACACACTGACACAAAGTACCCAAGAACCCTGCAATGCTATTCTGTAAAAATCTCACCGTGAAAACTAAGGTGAAGTAAGCTGTCATTCCACCTGATGTTAGGGATTGCCTCCATTGATAGTTCACTTCACGCTCACTTCACCTATGTTATCACGTTGAGATTTTTACAGAATCGATAGGCTGTATTCAAAGTTTTAAGTTTTTTTTTTTATTAAAAGTTTGACATTGTTGTTCATTGATTTATATAAGGGCAGATCTAGGGGCCGATCCTTTGCTATTGCCATTTGGCAATAAAGCTTGCAACATGCGCGCGGGAAAAATATATTAGTCTAGATATAACGAAAAATGTAACTCAAGAAACTAAAAATAAAAACAATTTTGTAAGTTGTACAAACAACCAAAGCTATAGATAGAAGTGCGGAGTCTCCTGACACAGGCGTCATCATGCTTAAAAGGAGGCTCCAATCATAAACTAATGTAAACTGCACCCTAATTGCGTAACAAACTATCAATCAGAATCTGAATCATTTTGAAGGAAATTGCTAATCCATTGCTTCATAAGTTCTAAAAATTTGGTTGCTCAACACGTAAATAACGCAATGAATGTTGTTGAACTGTCAAAATGGAACCGATTCCCATTGATAATGTGTTACGCAATTGCCCCGCGGGTTGGTACAAAAATAAACATTTTGTATTTTGTAATTATATTTGCCATTAACTGAGCACAATTCCCGACCTCCAGGTTGCTACTGAAAAAAAACATTTTGGCAAAACACATTACCGCTTCGCCCGACGCGACCTGAGTATCGAACCTTGGACACTCAGGAATCGCGCTTGCGACCACTTCACCATCGAGGCAGTCAACTGTATGATCTTATTATTTTGCAATCTAACACCTACAATCGCTTACAAAAAAAACAAAAGACAAACGCAAGTAACGCCCGGAGGCAAGAGCTAGCTCACGATTAAAACAATAGATGTCAGTCCATGTACTATTAATTATTAAATGTCATAATGAGAAAGGAAGGTCATAATAATAATAATTATTACTAGTATGGTTTCTGTGGGTCAATTAATCTGTGAGGTTATTATTAGTTTAGAATGAAAAACACGAGTAGGAAAAATGTCGAGCATTTTATTAATTTATGGTGTTAACAAATTAACCCTGCAAACTTTAAGAGGTGCTTTAGACCATCGAACTGAACAACTTTCACTATGGGCCCAACTCTGAAATCACGAAAAAAAAATCAGCTGTTTAATACAAAAGTTCAATATCTGCTTGACCAAAATGTATTAAACAGCTGATTTTTTTTTTAGATACTTTATTGTTGTAAGTTTAAATAATAAGTACATAATCAAAATTTCGAAACGGCTGGTTGACACTTCCCGTGACCCAAGGGCTGGCTTTTACCTTGGTCAGAGGATAGGCCTTGCCATACAACGGTAATTCCGCCGGTCTCTTGGGTACAGGGCTCTTGGGAGCACATCAAGCTACTACAATCTGACAAATTTCTTTAAGTAATAAATTTTCAACTTTATCGCTAAAGCATAAGAATCAAAGTTGATTGGGAAAATTTTATATTTTCGGGTAGCTTGATGTGCTGGCGTCTGTACATTACCAGTCGACAGCGATGCGGATGAATTGTTCGATGTTATGTTTTTGTTTGTGTACAGTTTTAGTTAAGTTAGGATCTAATTTTTGTTATTTTTAATAATTAATTAGGTACAGTTATTATTGCACACATAGATTGAAAACAAATAATAATACTATGTCAATATACAATACTGATGTTAATTATACAATCTTATTTAATCTAACTAACCTGCCGATCGATTCTGTAAAAATCTCACCGTGATAACTGAGGTGAAGTGAGTGTGAAGTGAACGATTATAGAGGCAATCGCTAACATCAGGTGGAGTGACAGCTCACTTCACCTAAGTTTTCACGGTGAGATTTTTAAAGAATAGCACTACTGTATTGTCTCACTGCAGGGGAAAGGCCTCCCTCTCCCATCAAAAATAAAAATACAAAATAATAAACAATACTAATGTCATTGATATACAAAACTGATTTCAATATACAAAACCTATGTCTAGTAGAACTATAGATAAATTTTATTAGCTTGTCAACATTCTGTCTGTTCTTCTTGTTCTCTATTTGTTCTCCATTCACAAAATCTAATATCCAGTTCAATGCTCGACGCAATAACAACCCGTATGTTTCCACATACCATCAAGCGATTGACCAGTCAATAGTGAGCAATCACCGAATGACTGACCGAATGAGTAATGAACTATACTCGACCTAGTTTCATGTCATTGGACATCTCTAAAGAGCATAGGTTATAATAGGACGGTCAGGAATAAAAGACTGCTTAGTTGTGTCAAGCCTTATTTTATAATTTAGATTTGAAAGGGTTTAAAGGTCCGTGGCATACCTACCTGTCCGCCATTTTGTTTTTTTTTTCAAAATGGCAGCCACACATGTTACTTATATAAATCGATAGCTGACATCAATGCAAACAGAAAATTAATACAGTAGGATCAAACCATAAATTAAATTTTATACCTAAAAACTCTGACAAGACTTTTCCCAATAATCTTTATTGGGTTCGACTTTCAGTCTATTCGGATGCAGCTGAATACCAGTATTTTACATGGAGCGACTGTCTATTAGACCTCCGCAACCCAGATACTGGGTAGAAGTGACTTGTATATAGGGTGACTGGTAATTAGTGACCGATACCTAAACACGTGATTGTACTCATGATAACAAACAACTTTTACTATGGGACCAAACCTGAATTCGCGAAAAAAAATCTGCTGCAGTACCTACCTACATTTTGACCAGTTAGGCGAACATAAATGACTTAAGCGCAGATTTTTTTTTCACAATTTCAGGTTTGTTCCCATAGTAAAAGTTGTTTGTTATCATGAGTACAATCACGTGTTTAGGTATCGGTCACTAATTACCAGTCACCCTAAATATCGTAACAGCTAAATATAACAGGTATTACAAGATAACAAACTGTAACTGTGACAAACAAACTAAACTAACAGTTTCTGTTCCACGACGAGATAACAAAACCCATCCAGTCACAAGCTTTTCTCTATTCATGCTTATGACAGTTACCTTAGAATAAGATAAAAAAATGTTACTGTTACACTGTGATACCCTGTTACATAGTCCGTCACAAGCTCTTTCCTTTTTTCGAATAGGTATAACACCTTAGTTAGAAAGAGAAGTACCTACGTGTTAACAGAGAACACACATTAGTTTGTTCCCACATAGTATCTATGAAATAATAGCCTGTTATTTTGTAACAGGTTTTTGGAACTGTTAATTACGCGGAACAGGAACAGTCGGAACAGATATGTGATTTTACCTGTTACAACCCACTCCTAATACTGGGTAACATGATACCATTTGGTAAGTCTTGTTGTCAGTCTTTCGTGCTTCTGACTGACCGTAGCGACTGTCAAAGATCTGCTAATAGGAGCCGGAACCAACAGTATAACGTACTTTCCGAGGCACGGAGGGGTCTCGATATAGGTAGTACGGATAAGTAATAAGTATTACTTATTCGTAAAATATGGGCTGGTGTCCACAACTCCACGTCAATGCGCGTATATTGGCGTACGGTCTCGATATTACTAGCCCGTGACTTCGTCCGCGTGAAATTTCGCAAGGCTGTATCCTTAGAGAATAGCTCCCCAGGACCAGCGGTTTAGGTTGTCCGTTGATTATATCAGTCAGACAGGACTTTGAATTATACAGGGTTATTTGTAAAACACCAGCAACCTCTGAAGAGGTCATTGTAAACCTGAAATCGCGAAATAAAAATCAGCTGTTCCCTACATTTATCTTCGTCTATCTCGTCAAAATGTAGGGAACAGCTGATTTTTTTTTCGCGATTTCAGGTTTGGTCCCATAGTAAAAGTTGTTCATAATGATGAGTACAATGACATCTTAAGAGGTTGCTGGTGTTTTTCAAATAACCCTGTATATATACCTAATAGCTGCGCCCCGCGGTTTCACCCGCATAAGTTTCGATCCCGTGGGAATATAGGGATAAAAGTAGGCTATTTATGTTAATCCAGGGTGTCAGCTACCTCCACACAAAATTTTATCAAAATTGGTCCAGCCGTTTGAACGTGAAGAAGAGACAAACATACACACACTCACAAACTTTCGCCTTTATAATATTAGTGTTATAGATGTATGGTCGCCCATCTACGGATCGACCTCGGCAAACGTTGCTTAGTGTCAATCGCCACGTGTCAATGGCGTACAAATTAAAGTAAGACCATATAATATCTTCAAACCACTTTATTATAAAGAAGTTCCATTGTTAAATGGTCTTGTCTGCACGAACTCAACGTGGTCCAATTAAGGGTGGACCGGATCTTAGCACATATTCTTTAATCAGAAGGCTCAATTTAAAATGGAAAACATCAACGAGTATGGTACGCACTAATCACACTAGTTGCTCATTTGGCCTGTTTTTTTTTACTGGCAACACTGTATTATCTTCACGCCCTTCTTCCGTTACGTGGTAAGCAGATTTATTGGCTTTCTCAATACTGTTATAAATAAGTAGGTGGGTAGAGTAAGTAGCTCGTATTTTAATGGGACTTCGAGTTTTAAGAAAATTATGGCTGTGACTGCCTCGTTGGTCCAGTTGCCCAAACGTTACTGCTAATCATGAGGTCTTGGGTTCAATTCCCGAGTCGGGCAAACTGGTACTTATTGGCTTTTTTCATTAGACTTTTGACTTGATCAGTTTTTATCAGAATTAAAAAATATATATATAATTATGTTGAATAACTTTATAAATTGACTGATGTAATGAAAACTGGCCAAGTCAAATCTAACCTACTTTAAGATCTCACATTTTTAAATAACAGCAATTGTTATAGGTACCCAATAAAGCAAAGAAATAGAGTTTAATACTTGTTCATAATGTTATTTTGTTCCTATAAATACATATTTGGATTTTGCATAGAACTTAGCACTCATTTAGATCTCCATTCTTTTTGCGGCGAAGCCCACAGCCAAGCATATTTTTTGTATTGAACTTGGCTCTCCTTTTTTACATTTATGTTTTTGGTGGGATATCTAATACACACACATTTCGTCAGCTTTGTTTAAGTGTATACAGGGTGTCCCTGAAAGTATGGATCAAATCGAATAGGGGCGTGGGCAAGGTCATTTCCAAACTTTTTAACTCTGAGAATGTCAGTTAATTTTTTTTACGGTTCAAAACTTATGACCAATTTTTGTTTTTTGTCAATCAGTTCGCAATCTTCGCATAGTGTTCAAAGAAAAAAATAATAAAGCAAAACTCTCAGAAAATTTAATTTTTTTAGATAGCCCTAATAGTTTTTTTTTTATGTTTTTTTTACTATGCGAAGTGATTGACATAAAACAAACATCCATAAACCACGCCCCTTTTCGATTTGATCCATACTTCCAGGGATACCCTGTATACTTAACCTAAGCCTCTGTCTAAAACTTCGAGAAAAGCAGGCGTGAAGCTTAAGTATGTTATATTTGGGTTTATAGAGCGAGCGTCGTCTCTCTCTGCCAATCATATGTCTCTTTCTAAATATCGATGCGTAGTATTACCGGGAACTGTTTATATTATTCAATGATGCCAAATAGGTGCCATAAGAGTGTCCCAAAACTTTCAGACTGGCTAAATTATGTATTTCAGTGACATCTCCATAGCCTCCGTGGCGCAATGGCTAGCGCGTTCGGCTGTTAACCGAAAGGTTGGTGGTTCGAGCCCACCCGGGGGCGATTCTTTTTATTACAACTGTAACACAAGAACAACGTGAATGAAATCTCTATGTTAAGTAAGGCAATATCAATACTGAGGATATAAAAACTCAACGAACATAATATCCAGGCATTTTAATAACAAATGCTTAACCAAAATCTCTTTTTAGGATTCCGTACCTCAAAAGGAAAAACGGAACCATTATAAGATCACTTCGTTGTCCGTCTGTCTGTCCGTCAGTCAAGACCCTTTTTCGCAGGAACGCGTAGAGTTATCAAGTTAAAATTAATATCAAATACTCAAAGTTGCAACCCCTTGAAGCAGTAAAAAAATCAAACTTCTAAGTCAACGCAATCAAAAGATACGGGCGTATATGTTCCGAAATCAAAACCTATACGGTACTTTCGGTGGACGTAGAATCATCAAATTTGGCAAGAAACAATGCCATGTAGAACAAGTAAAGGAAAAAATCAAAAAACCGTAAATTTGTAGTTACATTACAAAAAAAAATTATAACTATTTACATACCTACAGATTTGTATAAATAAAATAACAATATTAATAAAAACACAATACAATTGCACAAAACAGTTACAATCTCATGCATCGCTCTCGTAACTTTACACCACTCCAGAGAATTCGCCGATATGTTCATTCAATTTTGTTCATTCAACTAGGGTTGAACGGTTGTAAAGTTGGCATTAAAAATTTTGACAAGTTACTGACAGTTTTAAGTTCGAAGGTCATACGAACACATACTATATTAGAAGCCTTGTGCCCGATTGAGTTTCTTATTGACAAAAATGGCGAACTCACATCCTCTAACTTAGGATGAATGCGCTGAGGTAGCCAACGAAATTCATATTTCACGCGTACGAAGCTGCGGATATCATCATCATCAGCCCGCAGCAGTCCACTGCTGGGCATAAGCCTTTGCAATTGCACACCGATGGCATAACCTTCCATATTTCGGTGACAAACGTTTCGTTGACGTGGTAACCTCTAATTCCGACAATCGCACCTGCAACTGTTACTGTCAGTACTTTGAGCTGAGTACTAATTGCATACTTCCAGGAATTACGTGCAATATATCCAAAACAATGAGCTAGTTTGCACATCACGTCTAACATACGGATGTACCCGCTTAGAATTCGAACGGCCTGTCTCAAATAATAACATCTCATTCACATACAGACCTTCATGGCTTTTGAGAAAGTGTCATGGCGGCTTTACTTGTGAAGATAAATGTCAAAAACCTGTCAAATTCAGCAGGTACATTCATTTCACATTAGTTTTCGATTTCGTCACGTTCACTAAAGATCCATATCATAACGATAATACAGGGTTACTTTTCAATGACCAGCCAAATTTAAGGATGTGGTACAGACCATCAAACTAAACAACTTTCTCCATGGGACCAATATCGTAATCGCGAAAAATTTATCAACTGTCCCATAGAAAATTTCAATAGCTACTCGACCTAAACGTATGGGACGGCTGAATTTTTATTCGCGATTAAGATGTTGGTCCCATGGAGAAAGTTGTTTAGTTTGATGGTCTGTACTGTAACATATCCTTAAATTTGGCTGGTCATTGAAAAGTAACCCTGTATAACCATCACCATTATTCATCATAACTCTCTTGCTCCTAAGTCCTCAACTGTGGATCTCGCTCCAAAGCGAGACGTCAAAAAACACGCATCTGTGAACCCCGCTCCTGGAGCGCGAAAACTCACCGACGATTATTTCTCTATTAGTCATCATCTCGTCATTTGCCCTGACGCAAAAAATCCAATAAGTGTGCACACACACGAGTGACACGCAGGGGCGTAGGGGTTTCGTATTACCGAGTAACTGGGTTGTGGAGGTCAGATAGGCAGTCGTTCCATGTAAAATACTAGCATTCAGCTGCATTCCGGTTAGATTGGAAGCCGACCCCAACATATTTGGTAAAAGGCTAGGCAGATGTTGATGACACACGAGTGACACGCGTCGACAGCAGTTGCCTCCGTCGTCGACGCGTGTTGATCCTGTGTATGCACACTAACCCTTTGCCTGTCCTGTTGATTCAGTACATCATAACATTCATAACCCATGCAACACGCGTTGACGGCGGCAGCTGTCGACACGCGTCGACGGTTGCAGTTGCCTCTATCGTCGAAGCGTTACGCTCGTGTACATGCACACTTATTGGATTTTTTCAATTTGGTATTTCTAAGCTCAGAGCCTATGTATGTGCCCGATTAATAGCAATCGCGATTGATGGCAAATTGTTACTTCTAGACAAGCTTGCCTCATCATGGGTGCAATTTCCGTAATTAAAAACGTTGAAAATCTAGTCGTAATCTCATTTCAGCATCCTTTAGAAATGTCGGTAAATCAGAGATATTTTTGACAGAGAGAGAGACTCAGATTAGAATGCTAACGTTCTTAAAATTACGAGAATATTTTAAGCGATGTCTTCTTTACATACTACTAAACGCAGAAGTGAAGTGAAGTTTGTACTTGAATCAAGTCGCGGGCAAAAGCTATATCCTTACAACCTACACGTAATCTGTGGGTGGTAGGCATATAAGTTGACACATTATCACCGTCATAGTCTTAAGCATGCGATAGCTATGAGTAATATGACCTTAGAGCTTCCAGTAATTGTTATCGAGACAATATGGCTACGTGGGTTAGGTTAAAGCTTGTGGTTTAGGTGTGTCGTGGTTATGATTAAATAGTCAGTTATTTGTTCTGCTAAGCCCAGATGCTTACTCTTTTCATTTTGTTTTTGTGTTTTGAATTTCAAATGAATTTCCCCGGGAGTTATTTACTTATCGTACACTCTTTTTAAAGCAGCCGATTTATTGTGAAAAAAGCCAATAGTGACAATAGCATCAGATGGATTGATAGCTCACTTTATCTAAAGGCCGACCGCTTATCTGAGACGTTGCCTGAGGTAGCAGCGCAGTGCGGGAGGGGGTGTGGTAAACTGGTGACGTGATTCGAGAGCTCAGTGATTCGTCAACTTGTGACAACTATTACCCCTCCCGCACCGCGCATCTACCTCAAGCAAGTTTCAGTTAAGCGGTAGCTATAGTTTTCATGTAGATTTTTTGGTAGAATGGATATGCTAGCCTACGTCACAGATTACTGAATAGTTACTACGTAACAGATACTTCACTCAGTAGAAAATTTCCAATACCTATTACGATAATTGCCTACTCCCTCGCGTCAACAACCACTGTATGCTAAAATGCGCCTAAATGCTCAAGCGTACAGCAGTGATTGCTTCGCACCGCGCGATTCCACAGTAATCGCAGGGCTGCCTCTTCGATAAAATTAAATTAACATAACTTTTTATCTATGTTATTGAGAACTGTGAATATGTTCTGACTTTTATGTGGCAGTTAAAAATTTTATCATTTATAAAATATTGAACCAACTTAAAAAAAAGGAGGTGATCAGACATACAGGCCAAACTGAGATGTTTGACTTGTATGGTTTGTAGGTATGTATGTTTGTGGTTTGTGCGCGATAATCTCTTTATCCCTTCTTTTGCTTGATTTACACCCATCTACAGCACATAAGGCACCACACGGCATCGTAATACGCGTACGAACGAACAGCACTATTAAAATTGAACGGCGTGCGCGCGCTTCGCTTGCGAAAACCGCACTGAATTTGATCCGCCGGCGGACCGAGACCGCTCGGCTGGGCGGTAGGCACTTATAGCGCGCAAGTACATGGAGTGACGGAGGCCTGCTTACGTTTATGCGGAGCGGGATTGTCCGAAAGGGTTACCGCTGCCCCGAAACATAAAGGGCTAAGGAAGGAACACGGGTGGGTCAGTAAGAGTCTGACACTCCCTCCTGCTCCACTCTGAGCGGGAGGGGTCATTTGATGATTTCCCATCCACAAAAAAAAAGCCTACGTTTATTTATTGGAAGTGAATCATAGCAGGTGGCGTTCGGTAGTTTCAGCCTAACCTCATGGAAAGATTAAGGGTTAATCTCCACTGAAAGAGCAGCGACCGGCAGCGGCCATTATCCATAGTAATTTGAAGGTAATGGAGGGGCAGCGCGGCGTCGCGCGGCTGCGCGAGCCTTCTAGCGTTTAGTCAAAAGTAGAAAATCACTAGGCCTCTGCCTCGAATCTTACGGGCAGCGGGGCGGCGGCGGCGGCGGCGGCGCGGGAGCGGCAGGATCTTATGCGTACATTTAAATGGACCGGTCCTCGAAAACAGCGGCGCGGGAGCGGGCAACGAGCGGTGCACTCCAGGCAATCGGCGATCGGCCGAGCCGCCGCCGCTGCCGCCCTGCTGCCCGCAAAATTGCAGGCAGCGGCCTAAGGCGTGGGTTTATGTATGTGGGTGTAGATAGGCAAGCAGGTCAATAGAAGACGAACGTATAGTTTTTAGGGTTCCGAACCTCAAAAGGAAAAACGGAACCCTTATAAGATCACTTCGTTGTCCGTCGGTTAAAACCATTTTTCTTAGGAACGCGTGGAGTTATCAAGTTGAAATTAACATCAAATAGAGCTGCAATCCCTTGAAGCAGTGGAAAAATCAAACTTCAATCAAAAGATACCTACGGGCGTTTATGTTCCGGAATCAAAACCTATAGGGTACTTCCTGTTGACCTAGAATCATAAAATTTGGCAAAAAGCAATTTCATGTAGCACAAGTAAAGGAAAAATATGAAAACCGTAACTTTGTAGTTACATACATTACAAAAAAAAAATCCCTTGATAAACTGTTTACATAGAGTGTAAATCATAGTTGCGAAGTTCAGTACCACGATGTACGTAACCTACATCGTGGTACTGAACTTCGCAACTTTACTATCGCGAAAGTTTACTATCGCGACATTGTTGTCGCGAAAGCTCTTTACTGCGACTTACCTACAAAGTAGGGAACCCTCGGTACTCGAGTCCGACTCGCCCTTGACTGGTTTTTTTGTATTACCTGTCACCTTGACCTGCCAAGCACATCATGCTTACCCGAATTTTCTCGAGTCATAAAAATACACCTATAAATAAAATATTCTATCCAAAAACTCATCCGAACCAACCCTAAAAGTGTGACCCTTCAAATAAAATTTTATACACATCGTATTAAAAGATAAATTAATTCGCGACAACTGTCAGGGGTGACACAAGGGTACAGGATCTGATAACAACCCTTTATTGAGTACCCCTGACAGACAGGTGTATGTGTATATATGTAATTGATTTATCATAAATACGGGGGTAGGTAGAAATTATTCAAAAATGTATCTAACTGGGGTAGATTATCTTGTTTTTATAGAGATGTTGAATTTGACAATGATTGTGTTTGGGTAATGAATTAAGCATGATTGTCTAAAACAGCTGCTGATTTAGACAAGAAGAAAAATGCTATCCAGAAACTTGTAAGTATAATTTATTTGCAGTAAATATAGGTGTTAGTTACCTGAGAGGCAATTCTCATAATTTTAAGAACGTTCACAGTCTGATCTCAGTCTCTATCTGTCAAAAATACGTCTAGTTTCCCAACATTTTGACAAGTTTTGGACATTTGTTTCTCGCTGAGATGAGATGATGATGATTAGATTTTGAACGTTATAAATTATGAGAATGGGCCTTCAAATATAAAATAATACCGAATATGTATGTTCAGACGCCAGCACGTCAAGCTCTACTACAATCTATCAAATTTCTATACCTAATAGATTTTCAACTTTATCGCTAAAGCATTATATGGTTCAAAGTTGATTGGGAAAATTTGTCAGTTTCGGGTACCTTGATGTGCTGGCGTCTGTACTTTTTTTAATAAGTTAAAATCATAATACTGGTAAGTATTTACTTAGTTACATAATTTAAAAAGATAACAGTTTTAAAATAAGTTTTAAGCTTGGTAAGTTAAATGAAATTTTGTTCTTACTTTCAGTCATCGTAGATTGTTATTCGTGGAATTTGACAGTCGTTACGTGTAGTCAGAAGCCCGAAAGTTTGACTAACAGGCTTGCCAATTAAGGAGTATCGTTATTACCCAGTAACTGGATTAAATTGTGGAGGTAGGATATGACTTCATGTAAAATACTGGTATTCAGCTGCATCCAGTTGGATTGGAAGCTGACCTTGAAAAAGCTAGGCAGATGATGTTTCACAGTCCATACCAAACCATTATATTTTTTGTTTCATTTTTACATTGCTTTTTAACACTGACGCTTCCATTGGTAACACTAAACACGACCCATCCCGGGAATCAAACGCAGCAATCATCGCTTGCGAGTTGCAACCACTAAACCATCGAAGCATCACGTATTGGAATTCAGACTATACAGATATAAATACTTGTTCTAATTTTGGTGCCCGGTAAATGTTAATACCTTTGTCCCAATCTCCGTCAATGGGCAATCGTGGGTGAATGACATTAGACCTTTAACCCTCTCACGATTATGTAATAAATTGTGACATTTATTGCAATATTATGCATTAACCCTATAAGCCGGACATGAACCTCCCTTATAAACAGCGAACGGTATTAGGGGACTGCCATAATTGCTACAAAATATATATACCTAGATGCAAATTATTGCTAGTCTTTAATTGTCTCACAGCGACGCAAAGGCCGGCCCCTAATTGCGTAACACACCTTCAACCACAGTCTGTATCATTTTGATGGATATTGCTAAACCATTGCTTCTTAAGTTCGAAAAATTGTCTGCTTAACAGCGTAAACAACGCAATGAATGTTGTTGAACTGTCAAAACGACAGTCAATCCTACTGACGCAATTGCTCCGCTGTTCTCTCAAAGAGACGAAATGAGTTTTGATAACCACGCTTGCTCACAGCTTATGGGCGATTTCATACGATTGTGCCGACATTTTCTTACAATATTTTCCTTCACTGTAAGCCAAGAGTATCCTATCCTGCCTGAAATTAAAAACGTATAGATCATTCAGTATTTGCCATGTTTGAACTTTTGAACCAGAAGAATGCCGATGACCAACGAAGACAGCCGACCACCACCGACTTATGCTGATGACAACTGAAAATCGTCAGCCATCTTGTTTTTGTGTCAGGCATGGTCTTGGCAATCATCTGAACATTCTCAAGCTGTCATACAATTTTAGCTTTGTAAAAGAGATGGGTAAACATTATATTAATTTACTGCTGCCTGATTTCATTACAACCTTGGATTAGTTAGGTATTTATTAAGACACCCACTTCAATAAAATGAGATCTTCAGATACGTATTTAATTACTAATCTTAAAGAAATATCTTCTAAATAATTTAGCGATCAGCGTTGCAATACTTTTAATTAAACATTGATTGATGTTTTAATAAAAATATCAGATCAATCTGGTTTTGGATGGTGATGAAGAAATAAGAACTGAAAGTATAAAGATTAAAGACTTTTTTGGTGTTCTTTTTATTCTTCTTCGTGTCGCTGGTCGCTGGCACGACTGTATTTCAGAGGGGCAATTCTCGTAATTTTAAGAACGTTCACAGTCTGATCTCAGTATCAACCTGTCAAAAAAACCTCGAATTTCCTTACATTATGACAAGTTTTTGACATTTGTTTGTCCCCAAGACAAGACTGCGACTAGATTTTGAACGTTTGAAATTACGAGAATAAATTGGCCTTCTGGTCTTGTTGGCCCAAAACTTCGTCACTTCCACGGCGTCGTCGGTGGCAGCGCAGAGGTCACTTTGACTGCATGTTTTGAAACACAGAAGGTAGGATATGAGATGGAGCATGGTTTACGACGTAGCTCCACATCCAGACCTAGTGGCTGGAACCGGTCTTTCTCAAGACCCATCCCATACGGCTCTGTTAAGAGCCAATCTCCGGAAGTTAACTACTCCAGCCATTTGTGTTATTTCAATCAATTATTGTTGGTGTTTATTATGATTGTCCTACGGTATGATAGCAATACTTCCCTAGAATTGTTTATAAAGAAGTCGATTTGATAAGTCTATTGTGATTTCAGATTCTGCTATCAAAGTATAGTTTACAGGACGGTGTTAATAAGTACAGACGCTAGCAAATCAAGCTGCTACAATCTGTCAAGTTTCTTTAATAGATTTTCAACTTTATCGCTAAAGCAGAAGGCTCAAAGTTGATTGGGAAATTTTGACAGTTTCGGGTAGCTTGATGTGCTGGCGTCTAGTCTGTACATAGGTACAGACGCCAGCCGATACATCGACATCGATTTTTTTTCTGTCATCCACAAGCCCAAACTTTTATATACCTATCTACACAATAATTAACGCTGAAGAGTTGGTTTGCTTGTTTAAGACTGTGCCGACCGCACAGTGGCGCCCTCATCGTTTGTTTGGTTATTTCATACAATTTAGAATGAAAATGCAGAAAATAAGCACGTTAAGTTGTGCTTCACATGATAACACGTTAATATTATTAGAAGCGGTAGTTTTATATTGTTTAGTTTTATTATAATCCTTAAAACGGATAACAGTGGCCACTATATTCCGTTTTAAGGATTATGATAAAACTAAACAATATAAAACTACCGCTTCTAATAATATTAACGTGTTATCATGTGAAGCACAACTTAAAGTGCTTATTTTTTGCATGTTCATTATAAATTGGATGAAATAACCAAACAAACGATGAGGGCGCCACTGTGCGGTCGGCGCAGTCTTAAACGCGCTAATACCTGAAACTACCAGTCTGATTTGTAAAAAAAATTGTTTGCCTATGATAGCCCAATCCTCGGTGAAGGTCATAAGCTATTTAATTAAGCGCTAGGACCCTTACCAGCCGAGCAAAAAGAAAAAAAGTCAGTAAGCAAACTAAGCGAAAATGAAGTAATTGCGCGGACGGGCGATGCGATGTGACGGGGTGAGTCGCGGGAACAAGAAATTTCACGCAGACGAAGTCGCGGGCAGAAGCTAGTCTGGTGATATAAAGGCCGGATATTGTAACATAATATTCTAGCCTACACAGCGAAGATTTGCGTGCATAGGAACGTCTTTGGGATAGTAAGATTTATTTACCTTCAGTAGTAAACTAAGACATACGGTCTAACGTTAGAATGTAACCTATTTGGTAGAGTCGCAGTTTGTCAGTTTATCATCAGAATGGCTAACAGACAGTCTTACAGCCATTCTGATAGCACTGTTTCAGAACAAAACGTATGTAGAACCGCCAGATGCAAGATTTTCAACAAATTAATGAAGATGTTATTTAATTTGTTGAAAATTTTGAATCTGACGATTCGACATACGTTTTGTTCTCTACTAAGTTTAGTTTATTCATTAGTAAGTATCGTGTTTGCAATTATTAATACACTTCAGTAATAAGATAATTTAATACCATCATGGTTCCAGAGTAAGAAAGGGACGGAGCTGTAATAATAGATAGTGGCCCCGATTCTGTTGTTCACAAACTAAACTAAATTTAAGTTCAGTGCATCTTTTTCTTTCTATTTCAATATGAAAAGAACAGAAGATAAATATTAGTTTAGTCCTGTCAAATTAGATAATCCATAGACAAGTTTAGACGTGATTAAAAATGGCGACTAAAAATACGTCAGTTTACGTCAGGCGCTGACTAATTTGACAGGACTAAACTAATATTTATCTTCTGTCCTTTTCATAATAAAATAGAAAGAAAAAGACGCACTGAACTTAAATTTAATTTAGTTTGTGAACAACAGAATCGGGGCCATTGTTTGATCAAAATATGATTCGCGTCAATAACAGGTCCCTATTTACAGAATTATAATCATTAGAATCATTAATACATCTTCATAAGTTACATTTGTACCATAAGAACAAATATCTTATGGAAAAGTGCTTATGGTACAAATCTAATATAGAAAGATGTATTAATGTTTCTAATGATTTATACCTGTTATAGTCGCGAATCAAATTTTTATCAAGATACAACCTGAAACTGACCTTCAAATTGCAAAAAACTTAAGAAAATTTTAATTTCGCGGTCTACCACGCATTCACCTTAACTTTAATCATAGTTTGTAAATAATAAACCTTTCGTCAAATATAAAAAACCATTCAGGAAAGTTATCATTCACAAAACGTAAATCCACTGTAAATCCAACGTTTACTTTTACTGCTTATAGCTTCAATCAAGTCCTGGGAAAAGTATTACCTATCAAAGAAAAAATGCCAAGACAAATAACAAAAACAACGAAAGACCGAGTCCCTCCGAAGATAACAATTTCGAACGCTCCAAAGAATTTTCATTTCTTCGAATTCTTTAAAAATAAAATATTTTAGACAAAAGCCTTTCGACCTCCTCCGACCGTTCGTGACAATGAACCTATGACGTCTGACCCGTGTGAATCTGACATCGTGACGGGTCGCGTTCGATTTTCGAATTTGAAAAAAAGGAACTGCGTCACGGGCCGCTGATTGGACAGAATGTGTTCCGCCGTTTGAAGGTAGTCACGAGTTGACTAATTTGTTAAATTGAATTTTTGGGAATGCACGAGTTTTTTTTATAATGGTTTGTCTCTCGAATTATCTGTGGTGTACCGAGTTTCGTTCACGACTGTCGAAGTGTCGATATGACCCATTTAGCTAGTTTCTTCTCACAACATCGTTGAACACCATCGGTTATGGTTTTCTGTGATTAACTGATTACAGCATGACATTTTTTTTTTCATTGGAACGATGCTCTCTGCGTAACACACTGACAGTCGGAACAGATTTCATTTTGACAGATCAACAACATTCATTGCGGTATTTACGTTGTTGTGCAGACAAATTTTTCGAATATACGAAGCAATGGATACCAAGAAACTCTCAGATAGACAGAAAGAAAAAGTCGCATAGAGGGCACGCTTTTTCGTTACGTGACTGAATCAGTTTGAAAGATATTGCTAATCCATTGCTTCATATGTTCGATAAATCTGTCTGCTCAACAACGTAAATGAAGCAATGAATGTTGTTGAACTGTCAATATGTAAAACATTGCTACTAACAGTGTGTTTCGCAATCACCCCGCAGTTCGGTGTTGTCCACAAGACGTTACTTAGGTAATGTGATTGTTTTTGTAAGTGTATTATTAATAATACGCCTATTTTGTGTCTGTTGGGCTTTATTGATGTTATTATTGTTATCGTATATACGAACATACCACAATAGATAAACATTATTAATGTAACGCAAGATTATACAACTAAGTATTTGTGCTACGCGTCATTTCGGCACATATACTGTTATTTTTTGTATACAGGTGAAAATTTTAATCACCGATTTTACTCTTAAGGGGTCATTGTACTCATCATTATGAACAACTTATACTATGGGACCAAACCTGAAATCGCGAAAAAGAAAACAGCTGTTCCCTACATTTTAAGGAGTTATGCGAACATAAATGTAGGGAACAGCTGATTTTTTTACGATTTTAGGTTTGGTCCAAACGATGGTTGGAAAAAACGGTGATTATTTCAACCTGTATATTATTGTTTTTGAATGGTGTCTATTGCTTTTAATATTGTAAACTATACTTACTTGTGTTAATTTAGTTGAGCAGTGTAACGATTCTGGATATATAAATAAATCTTATATATATATAAAAATGAAACCCGTTTTCCGTTGTCACGACATAACATGAAAACGGCTTGACCGATTTGGCTGATTTTTTTTTTTGGAGTTTTCTAATACTCTGTACAAGGTTCTTACGGGAAAAAAATATAAAGAAAAAAAATAATAATAATTAAATGCAAAGTTGTTCAATAGCGATTTGTAAAAATATGAGTGAAATTGAACCCTATGGAATAAACACTATTATGAAAATATATATGTTGTTTTTTATTTAATAAAAATTAGTAAAGTCCTCAGGTATGGCGAGACCAGGGAAATAAGGATTCATTTTTACTTCAAAATGCAAAGTTGTTCAATAGCGATTTGTAAAAATATGAGTGAAATTGAACCCTATGGAATAAACACTTATGAAAATATATATGTTGTTTTTTATTTAATAAAAATTAGTAAAGTCCTCAGGTATGGCGAGACCAGGGAAATAAGGATTCATTTTTATATGGAGGATATTATAGATTCCAGTTCAAATTGAATAGGTACTCATACATAAGATAGGTCAGATAAACAAAATAAAGTAGTGCATCAAAGCTACGCTAAGGCGGTACGAAGTTCGCCGGGTCAGCTAGTAATTAATATTATTTGAGAGAAGGGGCTCGTGGCTAAATAATAACAGTCGTACGGGTCAATCTTCAAGGTTATTCAAGACTTGCTGAGGTTTGTTCGTGGATGGGTGACCATCCATAACATACCGAGAACCCTCCGTGCCTCGGAAAGCACGTTAAGCTTTTGGTCCCGGCTGTCATTCGTGTATATTTGACAGCCATTATGAGTCGTCAGAAGCTCTAGGCGGTATTGACCAGTAACTGGGTTGTGGAGGTCCGACAAGCAGTCGCTGTATGTAGAATACTGGTACTCAGCTGCATCCGGTTAGACTGGAAGCCAACCCCAACATAGTTGGGAAAAGGCTAGGCAGATGATGAGATATCGATATTTATCACGTCTGCATAGTTTCGCTAGCTAATTTAGTTTGACTCTGTATAGACATTTATTACCCGGTACACAATACACACTATATTTTTATGTGTACAGACGCCAGTTCATGAAGCTACCCGAAAATGTCAAAATTTCCCAATCAACTTTGAACCTTATACTTTAGCCCATAAAGTTGAAAATATATAAAAGAAATTTGACAGATTGTAGTAGGTTGATGTGCTGGCGTCTGTACTAGGTATTTTTATGACACGTCTGGAGTCATAAAATGGCATTTTTTAACTTATTATTGCTTTATTTTTCCGTCGTCTATGTGCCGGTTAGTGGTTTTATTTGTATCATCAAGCTTTATAGTGCTAGGGAGGTGAGCAAAATTTTAAGTGGCAATGTGAGATGGAATAGTACTGCGTGACTATTTTCCTTTGAATAAGAAAAGGAACTATAAAGTATGTTGAGTTATCTTACGACGACGCGAAGGAGATAAGAAACGCTCTGTGTAAAAATCTTTTTAAAAATATTATTAGTGTACAGAAGTAAATAAAAATAAGTCAAACAACAAAACAGTGACTAATGAATTAGTGACAGTGTTTTCTACTCGTGCTGTGGACAAACTGTGAAGATAAGATCAAAATTAACAATAACAAAAACAATAAAAAATAAGTGGAAAACAAGTGAAGTATCACCTAAAACAGTGAATGTAAAAGCTGTTTCCAAAATACAAACAGCACAAAGCGAATAAAAACAGTGTAAAAACTTTAAGTTATAAAACAAAAACACGTCTAATTGACAGTGCAAAAATTCTTAACGCATGAGTCATTTCAACCGTCTTTGTTTAGTTCAAATATTGCACCTAATCAATGACATACCCAATTTCGACCTTTAAATGTATGTTCATACGGTCCGGTGGCATTAGACGTCTTGTCACTCCGTCACTACACTATTGATCGTAGGTTCAAACCTCAGCAAAGACTCGTCTCTTTTTGTGAATTCTAAAATTATAAACTCTCATAAAAATTAACGAACAGACCTCGCTTCGGATTACCTCGAGAATTCAACAATAGGGGGCGCCACAACAGCTACAAGTAAACATGGATTCCAGAAGCAATAACAACATTACCTATCGTAAACCATTCAGATCAAGCTCATTAACAGACCTTAATAAAAATGTGACAAACAACAGCGAAAAAACTATACTTGACACAACAATGATGAGTATCCCCGATAGCTTCCATGATACAATTGACGACGTTCGTGAGTTAACTGAAGAAAACAAAATCCTTAAGAATCAATTATTGAGTGCACATAAGGAAATCGAAGATTTAAATACCGAAAACTTTCGTCTCAAAACCGATCTACAAAATATGATTAAGACTGTCAATACATTTAAGAAAATATGCTCGACTCCTGATAAAAACAGTTCAACTCCGACACGCAAAAACAAAACTTTGCATCGAATAAACTCACCAAATATCATGATCAAGGAACACGAAATACATCCACGTAGTCTAGAGTGCACGACGAATAAACATAACAAGGAGACGCAAACCATTAGTACGTATAGTCGGACTCAGACACCAAACAAAGAGAAAGAGATCTCAACCCCTACAGCAGCAAAAAACGTAGTATCGCACCCAACGCAAAACAATAAACTATGTATCCTGAGCTCTAGCAAAATCAAGGGATCCGCGTCTTTAGTTGAGGACGTTTTTTCAAAATACTTTCACTACTGTCATTACGTTATGCCCAACTGCAACATAATGGGGCTCATAAGCGGTATCGAGCAAAAGTTAAAGGAATTTACCTTAAATGACTACTGCTTACTTTTCATAGGAGAAGATGATATTAATATATATTATAACAAATATATAAACGTAATAAATATGGTAAATTAATGTCTCCGAAAAGTAACACACACGAATATAGTGATCTGTCTCCCTACATACAAAACAGGATCACTAATATACAACTTCAAAGTTGAAATGTTTAATAACCTGCTTCATTTAGACAATCAAACTCATAAGTACGCATATATATTCGACAGCAATCGTGACCTAACACATGAGATGTTCTCCTACACTACGGGCAGAATTAATAGAAGCGGAATGAAGAACATATATGACAATATTATGTGTAACATTTTGATTGATCTAAAATGATATTGTCATATGAATCGACAGAAAAATAGCAACAATACACACGAAAGTGTCCTCAATAGTACAAATCCAAATCTATCAAATTTATCCAACTTTTTTCGTGTACAATAATATATATATCCTACATCAAAATATTGCTGGACTCATAAACAAGGCAGATACCCTCAATATTTACTTAGAAGAACTCGAAAATAACAGAAAACGGATAGATGCTGTGTGCATAACTGAACATTTTATGACACCAGAACAGGAAGAACTACTAAACATATCCAACTACAGCCTAGCAGTGAGTTTCTCTCGAGGATGTAGAAGAGGTGGTGCATGCATTTTAACTAGGATTGGCCATAAATATAAAGTGTTAAACATAAGTAATTATTCTCTAAAAAACATAATTGAATGCTGCGCGATAGAATTGACAGAACACAACATTATTATTGTATGCTTATATAGGGTGCCCCAATCAAATTTAGATAAATTTCACGACAACTTGAACAAAATATTATATTTTATATGTTTAAAACTTAGCAAAAAGGTTATTTTATGTGGTGATTTCAATATCAACATTTTGAAAAGAAATTTACATACTTTGAACTTTGAAAATGCACTGTTAAGCTATAACTTAAAACTGCAATTTTCTCAACCCACTAGGCTAAGCAGTGGGACATGTTTAGATAATATTGCACATAATGTAAAGAAAACATAGGAAAATTTAAAAACAGCATAAAAAATCTCACATTTTCAGACATTTATAGCACCAGTGACGTTAACGAGGCCTACAATCATTTTCTACATCTTTTTCTGTGCTTTTACAATCTCTGTTTCCCTTGTGAAATGCGAACAATATCAATTACCAAAAAAGCAAAATGGATATCTAACGGGATAAGAAAATGTTGTAAAAAGAAAAGGCAACTGCTATGGCAATATAGAGCACTTCCTACATCAAAAAATAAAAATACATTCAAAATTTACTCTGCTAGATTAAAAAAAATTATATCATTGACGCAAAAATCACAAAATAACTATTACATTAAAAACTCCAAAAATAAATCGAAAGCAGCTTGGACAGTCATTAATAATTCTAAAAGCTTCTTCCCTAAAGAGCCAATAACAGAAATAAGAAAAGGCTCAAAACTAATTACAAACCCAATAGAAATAGCCGAGTCTTTTAACAATTTTTATGTTGACCAAGTGATTGAACCTAAAAATAAGGCAATGCCAATTCCTGGTCTCTCGAACACCTCCAGTTCTTTATTTATGGAACCAACTTTACCACAAGACATAGTTTATCATATAAACTCACTTAGAAATACAAATAGTGTGGGTTGTGACGGAATTTCCACTAAAGTTATAAAAGAAGTGGCTCAATACATAGCTCCACACCTCAGTCATATCATTAACATGAGCATATCTAATGGAATTTTTCCCGAAGCACCAAAAACTTCCATAATTATACCATTGCACAAAAAACAGAATAAGCAATCTATGGCAAACTATAGGCCTATTGCGTTGATACCTGTCTTCTCAAAAATATTCGAGAAAGTTATCTATAAATCCCTGTATACGTACCTGGAGAAATCAAATATACTAGTCAAGGAACAAAAGGGATTTCGCAAACAGAAGACAATTAATATGGCCATGCATGATCTTCTTCTTCCTATTGTAACAAATGTGGACAAAAGAAATCCTGTTTGTGCCATCTATATGGATCTAACCAAGGCTTTCGATTATGTAGATTACGAAATTTTATTAAGCAAACTTGAAAAATATGGTATCAGGGGGAATATACTTAAATTGTTAGAATCCTATTTGAAAAATAGAAAACAATATGTAGAAATAGCACAAATTTGTACAAACGCAGGTTGCGAGAAAAAATATCGATCCAAATGTAGGACAGTAAAGTACGGCGTACCTCAGGGCAGCGTGCTAGGGGCTCCACTCTTCTTGCTGTACATTAATGACCTTCCCCACCACATAAAACATCCTATGGTACTTTTTGCTGACGACAGCACAGTAGTAATTAAATGTGACGATACTATGACATATGAAAATGAAATAAATACGACATTACATACAATTATATCATGGTTTGACAAAAATAATCTCATTATAAATTTAGAAAAAACTAAAATTATGCATTTCCACCAGAGAGTTCCAAATAAAATCCCTGACATAAATTATTTAGGGACTCAAATTGACTCAACTGCTGTCGCCAAATTCCTTGGGATCATAGTAGATAAAAACTTCACCTGGCGATCCCAGACAGACGAAATTTGTAAAAAAGTTTGTAAGTTTGCTTATGTACTTTACAAACTATCAAAAACTGTCAGCCCTGAATCGGTACTAATGGCATATCACGGCTATGTTGCCTCTACACTTAGGTATGGTATAATGTTTTGGGGTAACTCAGTCGACAGAGAATTAGTATTTAGAGCTCAAAAAAAGTGTATCCGATCTATGTGTGGCTTAAATTGCACCGACAGTTGCCAACCGTTCTTTAAGAGCCTAAATATTCTTACTTTACCATCATTGTATATCTACGAAACTAACATATTTGTGAAAACACACATCTCGCAATACAAAGTAGCTTCCAAAAGCTATTATAGACAGTTATGGGACAAAAATAAGTTAGAGCTCGAAATAACACATGGCAGAACAGCCTTAATGAATAAAAGTACGTTCTGTATGGCCACAAAAATATATAACAAGCTGCCTGAAACAATGAAGTCACTAAATCTGGACAAATTCAAGAGAGTACTTAGGAAAATTCTAAAAGATAAATGCTACTACTCAATAAAGGACTATTTCGATGACAGTTCTATACTTCCTCCTCCAGATAATTAGCATTAGATCAAACAATGTAAACTTGCTTATTAATTATAGTTACCCAATAGCTTCTTGATTTTACTATTTTTTTTTTTTAAATTTATTTTTGTATCCATCATCTAATATTCTAGGTATTAATGATAGATGGAAAGTGTTTAAATGATTTATTGATTATTTTGACAATCTAGTGCTAACTAGACTAATTCTCCTATTAACTTAATTGACATTATCTTTTTGTAATTTCCTGACATTTCTGATTTATCTTTAACTTTTATTGTTGACATTAAAGAAACATTTTATTTTGACATTGCTGTTTATTGTTGAATTTTTTAAATTGTATGAATTGTGTACTTTAACTATCGCTCACTCTATAATTCTATTTAATATTGTAAAATGAATAATGAAATAATTAAAATAAACTTACTGACATTTGTACGCCTAATGGCAAAGCATAGAGCACTTTAAAAACTGTAACATCTCACACACCTGTGTATCTGTAACCTATGTTTACAAATAAATCATCTGAATCTGAATCTAATCTGAATTCCAAAAGTATCCGATGAAAGTGTAAACAAACCTTGTTCAAGTTAAATTCTTACACAATCACTCACTAAAGGGAATTAGTACTTAACACATTAATTTTTACAATTATTTAGAACTAAAGTTCAAACAAATTGTTTGAATAACATTATAAAATTTTCATTGAAAAATCACCGACAAAAATTGATATTATAAATGCCATCCAACATCTTTAAGTTGATTTAAAATTAGAATTACGAGTTTAAGAGCCTACACTATCTCAGCTAAAATTCACTCTTTATCTCGCTCGCACGATACTGCTCGCGGACCGAGTGAGAGCGAGACAGAGTGCGGTGCTAGGCGGCAGGCAGCGCCAATAGTTTAGGTATTTGCTTTTTACGGTGAAAATAATGGTAATTAAAAAAAGTAAATAACATAAGACCTGCTTTATAGTTAGTTCGGTTAGTATACAAAGTTTCATGATCTAATTTGAAGTATTTTTTAATACCAGCGGTTTATTGTTCGGTTTAGAGGTAACTTTGGAATTTTTTTCTATAGAGAAAATTTTATGAAATCGTGTTTTCGTCTAACATAAGACCTAACATCAATCCTCAACTTTACCATTTATATTTATTTCAAAATTAATGCTGCAGTATTTTCGACATAACGGAGGATTATGCTAAGCCATTTGAGGTAGTATAGGCCCTTAAGTTTTCAAATAATCAAATCAACGCAACCATTTTGTAAGTGGCACTCCAAATTGACATAAACGAGTACGTTTTCTGATCTATTTGTTTACATTTTTACTATAAGCTTTCACAACAGACCAATAGATGTACTGTGTGAATGATGATATGGTTAGAAAAGGGGGGGACTACCGAGATGATGACTAATAAAGAAGTATGGAAGAAAAACCGATATGTTGCACCGACCATAAATAAATTAGGATAAGGAAAGAAAAATGATGAACTTTTTGAACAGACCATAGTTAGAGAGCTCTTTGTGGAAGAGCTCAACCAGTCCGGAGGTACATATTTCTGATCCCAAGCATCAGCGTTGCTATGTAAGTGTCATCATCTACCAAGCCTTTTCCCAACTATGTTGGGGTCAGCTTCCAGTCTAACCAGATGCAGCTGAAGCTACGCTTGCCGCGGTTAGTCTGTGGATGGGTGACCATCATTACATACCGAGACGCCTCCGGGCCTCGGAAAGCACGTTGCCCCCAAGCCGTTGGTCCCGGCTGACATTCCTGGATCTTTGACAGTCGTTACGGGTAGTCAGAAGCCCGAAAGTCTGACAACCAATCTTACCAAGGGGTATCGTATTACCCAGTAACTGGGTTGTGGAGGTCAGATAGGCAGTCGCTCCATGTAAAATACTGGTATTCAGCTGCATCCGGTTAGACTGGAAGCCGACCCCAACTTAGTTGGGGAAAGGCTAGGTAGATGATGACCAAGATTGCTGGTCTTCTTTGAGGAGCTAAAGTGGATTGAAATCGATTTTCACACCCGTACGCAAAATACATGCTTTGACGTGGAATTGCGAACACCTGCCCGTATTACTTATGCCAAGTTTTAATTCGGCAATCATCTCAGAGGAAGAATAACTAACATGATGCATACATTTCAGTGATATCCCCACAGCCTCCGTGGCGCAATGGCTAGCGCGTTCGGCTGTTAACCGAAAGGTTGGTGGTTCGACCCGGGGGCGATTTCTTTTTATAACATCCAATGCTGAAAAGACTTAAATGTACATCCAGCAAAGTAAACTTGATGTCTCATAATAGCCCCGATTCTGTTGTTCACAAACTAAACTAAATTTATGTTCAGTGCATCTTTTTCTTTCTATTTCACTAAGAAAAGAACAGAAGATAAATAGGTATTAGTTTAGTCCTGTCAAATTAGTCAGCGCCTGACGTAAATTGACCTAATTTTAGTAGGTAGCCAATTTTTTAATCACGTCTAAACTTGTCTATGGATTTTATCTAATTTGACAGGACTAAAATAATATTTATCTTCTGTCCTTTTCATAATAAAATAGAAAGAAAAAGATGCACTGAACTTAAATTTAATTTAGTTTGTGAACAATAGAATCGGGGCCATTATTAACTTTTGTGAACAATTACTAGATTTAAGGTACGAGTTCGTAGCCGACTGCAGACAGCAGCAGAAGACTACGTGTCGCTACGACACTTCTGGTTTGTATTTATTTCTATGAAATACCTTCCGCATAAACATTATAAAACAAAAGAAAACAGATTTATTAAATTCAAACTTCAAGAAACAAAACTACCAGCGGTTGTTGACCCCCCAAAAAAAAAAGACATCAAATCATTTTATTTTATCGTGTAGTCATATCGTTAGATATCGATACCCATCACATTTGCAGAGTATCGCTAGCTAATTTAATTTGACCCCGTATATGAGCACTTTGGGTTCGACTTTTAAATACCTATACGATTGATATTTATGGCACAGTACCTACTTACAAATTAGATATTTGTTCGCTTACAAGAATTAAAACAATGAATGACAAACTGTCATTACTCATAATATTTTTCCACTTCATTCATTTTACACATGCACGTCTGTCTGTGGTTTTAACTAATCTACATAGGTACCTGCGTCCTACTTAATTTACATTCATACTTAGTTGACTAAATAAAGTAAAACAATATTAGTCACTAGTTCCTTACTCGCAACTTTTCAATTCGAGGGGCCCATGGCTAAATAATAACAGCCGCACAGGTCGATCGATCAGGTTAAGCTACGCTTGCCGCGGTTGGTCTGTGGATGGGTGGCCATCTTTACATACCGATACCTCTCCGTGCCTCAGAATGCTTGTTAAGCCGTTGGTCCCGGCTGTTATTTGTGGATCTTTGACAGTCGTTACGGGTAGCCAAAAGCCCGAAACTCTGACAACCAGTCTTACCAAGGGATATCGTATTACCGAGTAACTGGGTTGTGGAGGTCAGATAGGCAGTCAGTCCATGTAAAATACTGGTATTCAGCTGCATCCGGTTAGACTGGAAGCCGACCCCAAGATGATGATGGCTTAGTTGACTAATAATGTAAAACAATATTAGTCACTAGTTCCTTCTCGCAACTTCGTCTGCGTAAAATTTGTTGTTCCCCTACCCACCTCGGCATATTACATCGCCTGCCCGCGCTGGTACTTCGTCTTCTGACTTTTTAGGGTTCCGTACCTCAAAAGGAAAAAACGGAACCCTTATAGGATTACTTTGTTGTCCGTCCGTCCGTCCGTCTGTCTGTCAAAACCCTTTATCTCGGGAACACGTGGTGGTATCGAGTTGAAATTAAAACCATATATTTAGGTCTGCGGTCCCTTGAAGCTGTGAAAAAATCAAACTTCTAAGTTAACGTAAAAAAAAATATACGACCGTTTATGCCGCAAAAAACGTATATTTCGACACTCAAGGGAATCAAAATGTATAGGGTACTTTCCATTGACCTAGAATCATGAAATTTGGCAAGAAGCAAGGCCATGTAACACAAGTAAAGGAAAAAATCTGAAAACCGTAAATTTGTAGTTACATACCTACTTTGTACAGAACCTTCGGTGCGCGAGTCTGACTCGCACTTGACCGGTTTTTTTCTCTTAGCTCTGCTCCTTAGGATCCTAGCGTGGTGTTATATAGCTTATAGCCTCAAGAATTGGGCTAACAAATGCAAAAAGATTTTTGCAAATCCGACTGGTAATTTTGGAGATTACCTACCCCCTACATACAAACTTACAAACAAAGAAATTATACCTCTAAATAATATACAACGTGCAACGTTAAATGCGAAAACCTCATGCACCCCAATCAGAACATTGAGGTAAAAGCATAATACAATGAACAAAACTATTTTTTTTTAAAGCTAACTATTTTCATTAAGAAAATCGTGTTGATCCTAGCATTGTTTTATGCATTCAAAATTGTGTCTTGCCTTAAAATAAGACTTAATTTTCTTTGTTTCAATCGGCGGATAGTATGGCAAAATACATCATTAAAAAAAAAAAAAACTATATTAAAAGTTACTGAATTGATTCAGTAGTCAATTATGAACAAACTATTTTCAGGTTTTGCGCATTTAACGCTACACGTTGCAGATAACTGGGACACGGTTTTAGTATTTTCCATTGTTCTGTTTATCTAAGTATGTATTTGACAGTGACAATACTTTAGCGGTTGCTACAATGTTTAACAAAGATACCTAAATTATACCCACAGGAACGTACAACTGAGATAAAAAGTATCCTTTGTGTTACAATAATCAGTCTAGAATTTTCCTGGGGCACAGGCTTCCTCTCTGTGAGAAGGAGTGGGCCGTAATCCACCACACGAGCCCAGTGGAGGTTGGTAGATGTCACATATCTTCGAATTTTTAGTTCTAGGACATACCAGTTTCCTCAAGATGTTCTCCTTCACCGTTTTGAAAGCAATGGTAATGAAATTAAATACACAAAAAAAAGTTCAGTCCAATATTGTGTTAATCCAGATTAAAAACTATCTGTATGCCAAATTTCATCTAAATCCGTTCTTGCGTGATTCTGTAACAAACATAAAACTTGTACATTACTTAGATTTATTACTCCCCGACCCACTCCGTCGCATCGCATCGCCTGCTCACGCTATTATCTCGCTTATTAGCGTTCTTACCGACTTCTTTTTTTCATTGTTTTGTGCTCGGCTTCTAAGGGTGCTAGCGTGATGTTAAATATCCTATAGCCTTCCTCAAAAATTGGGCTATCAAATGCAAAAATATTTTTTATCACATCTATTCAAAAAGAGCTAGTGTATTCTTCATAAACAGGGACTAAAATAGCTCTTTAATCCCTAGGGACTAAAAATGATTTGTATTTGGAATGTAGATATTGTTAGTAAAAGTTCCAGTCACCAAAGAGATCAATCACGAACGTTGTATGAAAAAGTAACAGGCTGTATGATAAAGTAATGTTTGCGGAGAATGGCGTGCCAGATTTTTACGCACTGATGCGGACATGGATAGCATCCCTGATGCGGCAAGTGCGCGACAGCTCCAACAGCTTGGTGGCTATAGTAGCCGACAGGACAGACAGTCCAATGATGTGCCACTGGATGACCACTTATCGTGCGTCACTCCAATATTTAAAATAAGTTGTTTTAGTGTATTTTGTGTGTACTCAAAATTGTAGGTAAATAAATAAACCTACCTACGATTCTTATTCATAAGTTGCACTTAATTATTTTTTCATAGAGGGTGATAAAAAGTCTAGTCCACCTCGGGAGCAACACTATTTTAAGCTCGAGTGACGTACTTTGAATCCCTTGCTGCGCTCAGGACTCAAAAAAACACGCCTTCAAAATAGTTGTTTGCTCCCTTGGCAAACAATCTACTATTTCAAATCCATCTGGGAGTCCCAGATTAGCGCGTTTAAACAAAAAAAAAAACAAATTTTTCAGCAACAGAACGGACGGACAATAGAGCAAATAGGGTCCCATTGGCACCCTTGGAGAACGAAACACTTCAAAATGAGACGCAAAACGTTTAAGTTTAAATTCCTCGCAAAACATGGGCGACACATGGACACATTATGGTAAAGCAATAAAGATATTGAGTATTGATGTAAGTAATACTTGAGACCTATATATAGGTCAATAATTCCCGTAATTAAAAACGTTCAAAATAATCAATATAACAATCAATGACAAAAACTTTTTCAAAATGTAGGGAAATTACAGGTATTTTTGACAGTTTGAGACAGATCAGGTGCCGTACTATGACGGTGTAATACCATCATGATTCCAGTGCAAGAGTGAGACAGAGCTATGTATGACCGATAGCACTATCTCTTTTTAGGACTGGAATTATGATGGCATTTATACTTCGAAGTACGGCCCCAGAGGGGTAATTCTCTTAATTTTAAAAACATTCACAGTCTGATCTGTCTCAATACTTCTGATTTCACCACAATTTGACAAGTTTTTGACATTTTGAACATTTTAAATTACGAGATTTGACCCTCTGAATGAGGACATTCTTAATATTAAGAGAATTGCCCCTCTGAGCTCAGCGTGTTTCGTGTTTAACAATGAAACATCTCGGTGCTGATTCTGTGAACGGACATGTCAGTGTGTGTGTGAATGTATGTAGCTATGGATGTGTCATGCGGTTTGAGTGTGGGTACGTGCAGTAATGTCGGTGTGTTAGATGCTTTGCTTTCTACGAACAGTCAGCAAAGGAGTTAATTATGCAGGGTAGTCTAATATAGTTGAAGTTTAGTAAGAAACCGATTGATGTTTTTTGAATAAAATTCAATTTAATTAATAGAAAACAAACAGTTCATTTATTAAATTAAATTTCATTCGAAAACATCAATCTGTTTCTTAGTAAACTTCAACTAAATTCGACGAGCCTGCATACTTATCTCCTTTGCTGACTGTACACTAGCTTTCATCTGCAGCTTCACTGCCTAGGTCTGTCTCATAGGAACGGTGTTTTTTTTGTAATAAAAAGAAAGAAATAAAGAAAGAAAAAGAAAGAAAAAGAAAAAATAAAAGAAAGAAAGAAAGGAAACTAGCATGGATATTATAATCACCTGTTTCTTGAAGGAAAAAAACTTTTTACATTACAAAAAAAAAACAAAAAAACTTAAAAAAAAACTACAAAGTGAAAAATAACTTAAATTTCGGAAGTCATTGTCGTTGGTTCCGCATTTTCGTTTTTTGACACCGACTTCCGACATTGTATTATATACTAAAACGTTCCTGAAAATATAGATAGAGGACAGTATAGATCATGATAGTGAATTCATCAAAATTGGTTCACTAGTTTTTGAGAAAATCGCTGACATACAAACATACATAAGTACCTACATACATACGAGTCGAATACAGAACCTCCTTTTTTGAATTCGGTTAAAAAGGCACTCACATTTCGCAAGCTACCGTATGTTATAAAACCTGTATATGGGGTAAGCCTATAGGGTAGACCAGTGTTAACGGCTGTGACTTACGAGTTGTAGGTCGCAGGTTCAAACCCACACAGGCCTCCTCTCTATGAGAGGGAAAAACCTTATTTTGTGTAAATTATGTCATCACCAGTGGTCTCACAACGGTGAAGGAAAACATCGTGAGGAAACCGGCATGTCCTAGAACCAAAAAATCGAAGACATGACGTTACATCTAATAAGCTAATTTGCACGTATGATACCTGAGATTATACAGGTTTATCCTAGTTCAGGTAGATCCCATTATTAATACCTACCACTCTAGTTTAAGACTTAATATTGTAAATATGCAGTATTTAATTAATTAAATAAATAAATATTTAATTAATTAATTAATTAAATAAATCTACCAACCCGCACTGGGCTCGCGTGGTAGAGCACAAGCCACTCCCTCTCACCAAGAGGAGGCCTGTTTCCCAGTAATGGGGACATTATAGGCTGACTATGTTTTTTAGACATTCTTGAAGAAATTATTTTTAGGAATTTAGGCAGAGAGTCTCTGCGCGGTCTGGAAATCTTTCAGCAGCCGTGATTACGATCAAAGTGAAGACAGCGAACGAATTATTTAAAATGCCTTTACCTATAGTAGAAAAATAATTTTAAAACCAGTACCAAACGCTCCAACATTACTGGATGAACCTCCATACCGACGCGTGTCCGAACCGCACCGATATCCTCACAAATATTGATTATTTGTTTAAAATAATGTTACAAGCGCACATGACGTCAAACAGACCGCCTGGGAACTTAACGTAGTCACTTAGTTAGAATAAATAGAGGAGTAAGTTCATGTTGCCGACGTATGGAATTGGATGGGTGACCATTTCCGTTTAAAAACTACAGTTTCAAAGTCCTATAGACGGTGTTTTTAAAATAATGTTAATCCCTGAGTGTAGAGCTTTGTTAGGTTAAGTTAAGGTATCCAAGGTATGGAATTGGATGGGTGACCATAAAGTAAAGGCAATGCCAGTTTGTCAACTATTTATACGGAATATTTTGTTATTTATTCATAATGTACTTAGTATTTTATTAGGTTAAGTTACGTCGCCAAGTTTAAGAAATGGATGGGTGAATGTTACTTGTAAATATTGTTTAAAATAATTTTAAAAGCGCACACGACCTCAAACAGACCGCCTGGGAACTTAACGTAGTCACTTAGTTAGAATAAATAGAGGAGTTAAATTCATGTTGCTGAGGAATGGAATTGGATGGGTGGCCACATACAGGCTGCTTTAAAGAAAGGTTGATGTCATAAGATCCCTAGAATTAACATAGTCATTTATAATTCAATTGTGTTTTGTTGAGGTTAAGTTAATGTGGCCGGGATATGGAATTAGATGGGTGACTACGCTTTGTAAAGGGTAGTCCTTTAAGCGATGCCAGTTTATCAACTATTTATAGAGATTTTTTTTAATTATCATGTAGTATCTTATAAGTAATAATAATAATAATAATATTCCACAACTATCACACAACGCCATCTAGTCCCAAGCTAAGCAGAGCTTGTGTTATGGGTACTAGACAACTGATAAACATACTTATATATTTCTAAACACATAAATATTATAGATAAATTACACCCAGACACAGAACAAATGATCGTGCTCATGACACAAACATTTGTCCTGGGTGGGAATCGAACCCACGACCTCCGGTATAGCAGTCAGGGTCACTAACCACTAGACCAACAGGCAAGTCAAATCATCGCCAAGCCAGCCCCTTCGTGCCTCAGAAAGCAAAGCCGTTGATCCCACCAGGCATTCGTGGATCTTTGACAGTCAGAAGTCTGTTGTCAGAAGTACGAACATCAGACAATCAGTCTTACCAAGGGGTATCGCATTATCCAGTATCTGGGTTGTGGAGGTCAGATAGGCAGTCGCTCTATGTAAAATACTGATATTCAGCTGCATTCGGTTAGACTGGAAGCCGACCCAAACATAGTCGGGAAAAGGCTAGGCACTTGATAATGTATATAAATAAATGAACCTATACATAAATCAATCTTCACAGGAAAGTTTTTGTAGCAAAATCAATAACGGCTATTAGAAATTCGTGATAGTTACAGGTTTTTCCAGAAAACTTCTTTATGCCGTGTCATCAATGGCATCCTACGCTATTAAAAAAACAGTCGTTTCATATAAAATATTGATACAATCCATTTAATTAAATAAAAATAATTAACAAGCCACACGACATCAAACAAAGCCGCATGGGGAATCTTCATTAGGTAAATATAAATGATTTGACTAATTAATTTTTATTAATCTAAATATGTTTTTGTTATTTGTATAACATAAATAATTACCAGAATAATATGTAGAGGAAGAACTGGAATTATCGAAATAAAGAAAGAAAAATAGGTTTATTTGTCACAGAAACACTTGCAAACAAAAAGATAATTAATTCTAATGACATCATTTAAAATAAAAACAAAAAATATCTTTATACAAGAGCACAAAGCAGAGGTAGTCGACGGCTGCACGTCATGACTGTGACAAGAAGGCTTCCACTCAGCATGATGCTGTGCTATAGGGGACCCACAGCATAGCGCTGATTTTCAGTGGTTACCCGAAAAGGACGTACGGAAACCAAGTCAGATCAAATGATTCGTACTTAACAGGTAACAAAATAAAATAAAACATACAGTACTCATAAATTAAAGCAAATAATTAATGATATGAAATTAAATAACATAAAATTTAATTTATCTGCAGGCATCACCGTGCCGTTCTTAAAAAGATTTGTACCCAAAGCATTTATTACACACTAGCTGCGCCCCGCGGTTTCACCCGCGTAAGTTTTGATCCCGTGGGAATATCGGGATAAAAAGTATCCTATGTGTTATTCTGATGTATAAGCTATATTACTGTAAAGTTTCATCAAAATCCGTTCAGTAGTTTTCGCGTGAAAGAGTAACAAACATCCATACATCCATACATACAAACTTTCGCATTTATAATATTAAGTAGGATGGAAATTCTGTGTTTTGTCTACGACACGTAATACGTAGCTAGCAAAGTAAGCAAGCTGAAGTGGCAGTGGCCTGGCTATGTTTGTCGAAGCATCGATGGCCGATGGAGCAGACGAGTCCTGGAGTGGAGACCGCGTATAAGCAAGCGTAGTGTGGGACGCCCTCCAGCTAGATGGACGGACGAGCTTAAGGAGGTGGCTGGAACGGACTGGATGCAGAAGGCGGAGGACAGGGTGTTGTAGCGCGGTCTGGAAGAGGCCTATGTCCTACAGTAGAACGCGATTGGCTGAGTTAAAGGTAGAGGTGTATCTATATAGCCCATCATCCACATTTCGCCAACGTGTCTAAGGTGGCGTTTCTAAAGGACATGTTTCCTTTTCAGCTATAAATTGTACGGTAGTGAAAAAATAGGAAATAATTCCACGAATTGTGGAAAAATATTCTTTTTTGAATATTCCCCTGATTACTTCGGCACAAAAAATAATAGTTTTTCAAAATATTGCCATAATCTATTGAAAATGGCGTCGTCTTACTTGCATACTGCTTTCGTCCAGAAATCATGTTACATTATAACATAATAATATCACGCAGACGTTATTTTTTATTTAGTTATAAAAGGCATGTATTTCTTTGCTATAATGGTAAGATATTTATCATAAACAACTTTTATGACATCGTTAAAAAATATATTCTACTTTGTGGATTGTAGATTCGTAGGTACTTCTGGACGAAAAATTCTAGGTTTGTATTGTTGACAATGATATTACATTAGTCAGTCTGTCAGGTTGTGGTCTCGTTCGTTTCGACTTCGTGGCTTTCGGTGTTATTTTGTGTTTCATTTCTTTCTTTTAACTTCTTACGACTTTGGTTTTGTATAACGGAAAACAACAATCACAGTTTTGACAAATTCAAGGTTATGTAAACGTCATCTCTCCAACCTGTCATGGCTGGCTGTCGATGGTCATAACAAACGTCAAACATTTTCAGTTTTTATTTAGTGCCTAAAGAATATTAAATATTATGAAATAAAACATTCTTTATTGTATTACACTTTAGATAACCTGGAAAACGAACCCCTGTAGTTTTTTAGGTTATCTAAAGTGTACATGTTTGGCCGGAGTCCCATACAAAAATGAAACGTCTCCTCTGCCAAGGATGTAAACAACAATGGCCGCTCGAAATTGAATAAAATGGATATACAAGAACATTAATTTTAAGTAATGTGTGTTTTCGTCTAGTTAGCTCGGAGATTAACTAGATACACTTCAATTTAGTAACGTTAGTGACTAATTATAACGTTGCTAAATTGAAGAGTACAACTGTGTCGTAGCGTGACAACTGAAGTGCAGTGGTATAACGTTTAGTCGGTTAACTAAGTCACGTGGTTATTTTGTTTAAGTTTATTTAATTATCTACCTAAACCAATAGAGAGTATAGATAATAGCTTCGTTACTGAATGGATATAAATGGAAGAAGTAAACGGGTCACTGCGTGTCAAACATTTACCTATCTTGTGGGTATAAAAAAAATCGCCCCCGGGTGGGCTCGAACCACCAACCTTTCGGTTAACAGCCGAACGCGCTAGCCATTGCGACACGGAGGCTGTGGAGATGTCACAGAAATTCGTAAGTTATAATTTGAAGATTTTTAGGACACTTTTAAAGAGCTTTTCACAATTATTCAGATAATTTATTCTGAAAGGTTTAAGTATGTGCATAAAGAAATCTCGACGTTTTGCCTAATCGTAAAAACCGTGCGGAGCCGGGGCGGATCTCTAGTTACGAGTATAAATAACATTTATAATAAAACTTCTTGTGGTTTTCGAGCACACATTTGCAGATCATTGATGTATTGGTTTAATGTAATTGACTTTTTTCTTAAGTTTTTTAAGATATTTCATAAACAACCGATCACTGCTTTTAAATTCTCAACAATCAGTGTTATCATAGACATACTCTTAAGTAGTGATGTTCCAACACAAATTGATGTTCAACAACTTTTTTTTAAATATTTTTTTTTAACGCATAGACATTATAGAGAACCGGTTCCACTCAACAAGAGTTGGAATATGATAATTATACATTTTATTTATTACATATGTCATAATAATACATTTAAGAATGTAGCAAAAAATATTTATAAAGAAATATTGGAATAGAAAATGATTTGAGTTTATCGCTTTCAAACAGACAGACTCGGCAGGGGGGTCTTTGGTTTATACTAAATAAGTATGTAGTGATGTTAATGATGATCAATTTAAATGCTCACTGCCACGTGCCATAATGGTATGTATAAGTCTAATGGTAGCAAGCGCAACTGCTGAGCATGGGGTTCAGGGTTCGATTGACAGACAGCTGTGCTGCTGGGGAGTTTGTTGCGCCACTTCTCCCCAGCGAAAGCACTAGGAAGTGGTGAAGGGCGGGCGTTTTGGGGGACTGTCTTTTGTAATTTTGACGTTCGAAAAATGCTGATTCTCAGCCTAGTTTGAATAAATGACTTTTGATTTTGATTTTGATTCCCAGGACGCGCAATAACACTATGTTATTGGAGTGCAAATGTACAGACGCCAGAACATCAAGCTGCTACCTACAATCTGTCAAATTTCTTTAATAGATTTTCAACTTTATCGCTAAAGGATAAGGTTCAAAGTTGACTGAAAATTTTACAGTTTCAGGTAGCTTGATGTCGTCAGTACAAAAACCTCTGTCTAATTACCATATACAAGCTAACTCTGAAATATATACATATATTGTCTACAAGTATATAATAAAAATAAACAAAAAAAGGGAGGCGTTCATTGGGCATCAAAAAATTCGTCAGCATCGCTGTCAATGGGATAAGTGACATATTCCATATTAGGCTAGACCATAGACAGGTAATTTAAAAACCAGTTTCCATAGACTATTTTGAACGGTTTGACTAACAGCTGATCTATAATATCTCGTTATTTATGTACCAGTTTGTACAAAATTAATGTAAATGGTTCTTAACATATTCTGCTGGAATTGGAAATCTGATATCGTTTTAAAATATGGGAAATATAATTAAAACTGGATAGGCACCTACCTTTTAAATAAAAAAAAAAACAATATTGTACTTAGATCTTTCATCTTAAAATAGCAGATATGTATTACTGTAAATTAAAATAATAAGTAAGTAAATAACAACTAATACCTAATTAAATAATAAAAATAACAAAATTATGTCCTAACTTAACTAAAACTATAGAAAAACTAAAATATAGCGTCGAAAAATTCATCCGCATCCCTGTCGACTGGTAATGTACCCAAGAGACTGTGCCAATGCCACGTTTTATGGCAATGCTTAGCCCCTGGCCATGGTAAAAGCCAGCCCTTGGTTCACGGGAAGTGTCAACCAGCCGTTCGAAATTTCCTTAAAAAGACCATGAGCACTCGGACCCCACGGCCCGAAGGTAGCTAGTAATAGCTAGGTAAACATGCAGTCAAAGAGACCCCTACGCTGTCACCGCCAACGCCGTGGATCTGGCAAAGTTTTGGGCCAACAAGATCTAAAATGCAGTCGTGCCACGATGAAGAAGAATAGCTAAGCTGCATTCGCGTTTATTTGCCAAAAATATAGACAAATATGAGTTCCAGGAAAAATAGCTTAAACTCCTACACAATAAAGTTCAGTTTACACTACAACTTCAAACATTTTTATAATTTTTTCAACAGTGCTAGTCACTTTGACATCAACTTAATTGCCACTAAAATAAAGTTGATATTTGTTTAACTTGAAATAACATCAATTTGAAACATAAGTTTGAATAGAATTTAGGTATGCTTAATTAGTGCCGACATGACGAGGTAGGAAGATAAATCATTATCTGTCTAGCCTTTCCCAACTATGTTGGGGTCGGCTTCCAGTCTAACCGGATGCAGCTAAATACCAGTATACTGGAGCGACTTCCTATCTGATCTCCATAACCCAGTTACTGAGTAATACGATACCCCTTGGTAAGACTGATCGTCAGACTTTTGTGCCTCTGACTACCCGTAACGACTGTCAAAGATCCACGAATGACAGCCGGGATCAATGCCATTAACGTGCTTTCCGAGGCACGGAGGGGTCTCGGTATGTAAAGATGGTCACCATCCATCCATCCATCGACCATCCATAATCCATTATCATATAATCTTGTGAAGCACAACTTAACGTGCTTATTTTCTGCATTTTCATTCTAAATTGTATGAAATAACCAAACAAACAATGAGGGCGCCACTGTGCGGTCGGCATAGTCTTAAATGCGCAAAACCTCATACATCCCAATTAGAGCATTGAGTTGAAAGCATAATACAATGACCAAAACAATATTGCTTTATGCATTCAAAATTGAGTCTTATTTCCTTAATATAAGACTTAATTTTCTTTGGCTCAGTCGGCGGATAGTATGGCAAAATACATATTAAAAAAAAAAACATTTATTAAAAGTTACTGAAATCGATTCAGTAGTCAGAACAAACTATTTTCAGGTTTTGCGAATTTAACTACACGTTGTATAGGGGTATCGTGTTAACCAGTAACTGGGTTTTGGAGGTCAGATAGGCAGTCGCTTCATATAAAATACTGGTATTCGGCTGCGTCCGGTTAGACTGGAAACCGATCCCAACATAGTTGTAAAAAGGCTGGATGATGACCATGAATTTCATGAGATCAAACGGCAAACGCAGAAGAAATCTTTTATTGCACTAACAACGATGTAAAGAAACTAGTCATTTATACACAGTCACAATTAATTACAAAAGTATTGAACCCAGTACTCGTTAAACGCATGCAAAACTATTAACTTTTTTACCTTAAAACCTTCAACGGTCTGTAAATGCAACTTGGATTAAAGAAATGTGGAAATGCAATCGTAATTTTCCGGTCAATTTGTTTTGAGTTATGACATTTTTTTTGTTGTGTTGTAAAGATTTGGATTGTTTTAGGGTCCCGTATTCAAAGGGAACCCTAAAAACATCGTTTCCAACGGGACCCTATTACTAAGGTTCCGTTGTCCGTCTGTCACAGGATCTATCTTTTGAACCGTAATTGATACACGCTTGAAATATTTACAGAGTGTGTACGGCTTCTATAACATCACACTAATATTATAAAGGCGAAAGTTTGTGAATGTGTGTGTGTTTGTTTATGTGTTTGTTACTTCTTCACGCTCAAACGGCTTGACCAATTTTGATAAAACTTGGTGTGGAGGTAGCTGAAAACCTGGATTAACATATAGGCTACTTTTTATCCCTATATTCGCACGGACACTTATGCTGGTGAAACTGCGGGGCGCAGCTAATAAAATTATAGAAATAAAATTAACTTTATTTATGGGTGTCCCCCAGAGAAACGTGTAGTGTAAATATAGTACGGTGGTACTATGGAGATTCTAGAAGAGCCTCTTTATATGATTAAACAGGAAAAGGATTCTATTGTAATAGATGAATTGAAAGACTTTACAATATCACGTTTTATCTAGCACTTTTCAACTAAACAAAAATACCTTATAAAAATATATGACTCTTGTTTGAACGTTCGAATGGAACACGCGCTTGTCATAGATTTTACTGTGTTATATGTGTATGTATGTTCTTAGAAGGTTTTTAGGGAAAGGGTTTTATGAATTAAAGCACAGAAAGACAAGCTAGGCATTTATTTCAATTTAGGCTTGTCAGTAAATAATCAGGAAGCTAGTCGTCCGTTCCAAATCTAGGTCATCAAGGAGAAGAAGGACAAGAAACTCCTTGGAAACAATCTTAAAGTAATATATCAACATTTCACCATAGTTATCAGCAATAATCAAGATAATAATATCAATTAACTTACATGACATCTGGTCGATCTTTTCCACATAATAACGTCACTAATACTAATCAACTGAACATAGGCCGGAGCTTCGTTCTGGTTGACGTCTCGAACAAGAATGCTCCCTGCCACTCTGAGCTCCCCCTTTTATAGTCATGAACAAACAACTTCAACGTTTATATCTACCCTCATCCAAAATATCAACGATATAAAAGATGGATATCCGTTTGGAATATATTCTATGGTTTGATATATTATCCCTTAATATTTTAACTAGTCTACAGACATACCAAGAGATATTTGTTACAATCCATAATTAGGATAATCTATCACGCTCAATTATAACCAGCCTGCACTACATAAGATGTGGATACATAGGTAGCTTCTAAAGTACATAAGCCTTCGTATGTGAGTCCACCTCGGTCTTTACAGCTGTTTTTATTTTTAATTTATGAATTTCAAGATTTATTCTTACAGTCGATTATAAAAATTAAAATATTGTTAATGATAACTATTTTTAAGTGAGTGGCTTTTTCAATAAATAAAACTAAAAATTTTACGACACGTTCATGACTGATTCAATGTCAACGCTTTTACCGTGTATTACACACATCAAAAGTGTCTAGGGATCAACATATATTTTTGCAATAACTTTTCTCCTGATTGATATTAATTAAAATTTTCTTTAAGGATTCATCAAATAAAGTGTTTTCGTTTGTCACAGTAACGATAAACCAAGTCACCTTTGCATTAATAAAGAAATTTGCCATTTTCCTAATAAAGGGATTTTTGACATTTGAACCACTAACACAAAAGTTCGAAAAAAAGACTGAAATAACAGTTTTCTCTAAAATTTTATTGGGTAACTTAAACAATTAATAATCCGTGTTTCTACCGCGAACACTAACAACACAAGAACATCGGTTTGGCATACTCAAAATGAGTTCATCCAAATCACGCTGTGGAATGGCCGCCCATGTTCGTTGCAACAACAAAAAAAGGTCTTCTTGCGACTGGATACCCTCCATATTCGGCAGAGCTCTTCTCTGTAGCATATCCCATGCATGCTCAATCGGGTTCAAGTCTGGCGACTGAGCAGGCCAGGGCAGGACATTGATGTTAGCTGCGGCGAGAGTCTGTCTTACAACTCTTGCGGTGTGCGGTCGTGCATTATCATGCATTAACTGAAATAAGGGACCGATTTGCACTTGTAGAGGAACGATGACGTCTGATACAATCGTCTCAGCATAAATTTGAGCGTTGAGGTTGCCTCTGATCCAAATCAACTCAGTTCTTCCGCCGATCCAAATACCCGCCCATACCATGATGGTTCCACCACTATAAGGATGGACTTCCTGGCAGGATTTTAATCGCTGTTGGCGTCCAGGGGTTCTCCAGTGTCGTATACGTCTTGTATCCGGTCTCATACCAAAACGAGACTCATCAGAAAAGCACACGAAACGCCATTGTTCTTCTGCCCAATTTCTGTGTTCAAGAGCCCATTGATATCGAATCCTACGATTGTGCATTGCTATAGGTGGTACCCGTAGCGGTCTTCGGGAATGAAGGTTCACTTCATGCAAGCGGTTTCTGACTGTTTGGTCGCTAATTAAGTTCCCTGAAGAGTGATGAAGCCTCACGGCTAACATCATGGCGGTTATTGTTGGAGCTCTTCGAGTTAAGATTTGAATGTATCGGTCTTGTCTCCGTGTGGTGCAGCGATACCGTCCTCCATGGCGCTCAGCCACGGTACCAGTGCTTCGGTAACGTGTCCAAAGTCGACTGATAACACTCTGACTTGTATTCAGAGCTAAAGCCACAGTACGTTGCCGGGAACCAGCTTCTATCATTCCCACGGCTCTGAGCATTTCTTCCCTGCTTAAATGACGTCGCCGCTCCATAATAACGTTGGTTTTAATCAGTAGTAGGGAAACAGTAGCACTAATAATGTCTTCAATGCGTTGTATGTTTTTATAGGGAAAATATTGACAGCTGATTTTCATCTTTTACTCGAATTTGATTCACAGTTCCTGATTCAAATTATGAAATGCACCAAAAAGGATCCATATAAATTTATAAAATCATAAATTTATTACAAAGCCACATCTCAATCTCAAGAAATCCGCATAAAAATGCTTGATCCCTAGACACTTTTGATGTGTGTATTTTAATCAAAGTCCGACAACTATTCTTACCAAGGGGTATCGTGTTGCCTAGTAACTGGTTAGATTGCAAGCCGACCATTAGTAAAAGGCTAATCAGATTGTTTTTTTTTTTTATAATTTTAATTGAAGATTTTTGTTATTCATTTTAAGCTTACGACGTAAAATTATGTCATTGCCAGCCTTTAGATTGCCAAATGTAGTACATGACCAGAAATAATTGATTAGAAAGGCGGACCCGAATGGTTCAATAGGTAATTGATTCGGTAACAGTTTATTCCACTTCAGAACAATAGAGGTAAGTGAGGGTAGATGACTCGTAAAGGAACATTACTTTCATTGTGATCTTGTTCTCGAAACTTTAATTATCTATAGCCTCCGTTTATTTTCGATGCTTATTTTTTTTATGCTCAATGTGCCCGCTCTTGAGTTCGATCACGCCTGATGGAAAGCGATGGATGAGGTCTACGATGGAACGAGCGTGCTCAGTAGATGCCTATGGCACTGGAACTCCCACACATCGACGAAACAGCAGGCTGCTTGACGCCGGGCTCCAGTGGGAGGGTGGTCACAAACCAGGCGGGCGTTAGCCCTGCCACCGCAAGTTAAGAATTGGCCAGTCAAATAAGGTGTTGGGTGTGACTGTCCAGGATGCGCCGAGCGCTCGGTTCAGTTGAGTAACTGACGGAACAAACTGCGCTACACGAGGAGGCTTCTTCATGCATCCTAAAAAAATGCTTATACAAAGTTGATACGACAGATGGGCTTTCCTTTAAACTGCCTATACTAGGTATCATTATCAAGCTCTCTACAAAAAATCAATTAAATTGAAACAGTAGTTTAGTCGCAAATGATTTTTTAAGTTTTTGCACCGTTTGAACACGATGTATTTTTCCTAACAGCTGATTATGTCTACAGGCATAGGTCATGCACCTTAAAACGATAAATCTACGATACGTTGTTGCCGCTCTTACGCAAGTCATAAACCAATACGTAGTACATAAGAGAGTGACAATCCTATTGGCAAAACATCACGTGCGTAAAAGAAATAGAAATAGGTCAGTGTGTTGCTATTGTATCTTAGATCCTTGCGACACAGAATACCGAGAGTACAGAAGTCTACGCTCGGCGGTCGCGCTATGGTTGTCAACTTTGGCTTATGCACAAAAAACTATCGTGGTAGTGGCACTCGCATCTAGTTGTTTGATTTATTGATGATGATGAGAAACGAAAAAACCAATAATAACTAAAATATTTTAATTTTAATGTTATTGTTACATTACTTTGTCACAAAGTGCTACAAAGTCATGTTCGCTTTTACTTTACGGCGCGGGACTGGGGGCCGGGGCGCTTACCTACCTACCTAACTACTGTGTTACGTTAATACAAACCATCGAAATACAAGCAAATACCTACTTACCTCTCTGAAACAACTGGTAGATTAAAAAACGACAATTCACCGTTTAATGTTGAATTTAAACAACCGTCCACTGAACAGTTATAATTTTTTTTTATTGCTCCATTTTTGCACTTCATAGACGCATGTCTCAAGCGGATGGCACTTGCGCTCGCACTAGTCCCAACCAGTCCGAGATATCGTGTCCGTGAGCGGTGTCTATGTGTGCGTTGCTCGAGCGCACTTTGTATGTAGATTGACTTCTTTACTCTCTGTATTTTGTGCTTGCGATCAGTAAGTGGGGCCTCCAAAAAACTTGTTTTTTCAGTGCGCCGACGCTCCCTTCCGGAACGTAGGTACGTACGCGGAAGCTCCTGCGCCCTTATTGTTTTGTTGAACTTGTGCGCTGACAATTATTGTGAATTTATTTTGTTATTGTGATAGGACACTAAATAAGTTTAAGACAGTATTCCTTTTTTTATTGTGACAGGACAGGACACGTAACTTGGGATTATTATTATTTAGTGTTAGTGTTTTTTTTTTGTAATTGACTGTTTCTATTGTGATAGTTAAACTTTGGTTGTGTGTGTGTATAATTAAAGTGTTCAAAAATACCTCGTGTAACTGACACGGCGTCAGAATACACTGACATGATTTTAATCTACGGCGAATGCCGTGGAAACGCAACGTTAGCTCTACGAACTTACAGAGAAAGGTATTGTGATAGCCGCAATTGCCCTAGGAATGCCCGCACCATACAGTTGGCAGTACAAAGATTACGGGACAATAAACGTATAGTGCTGTAACAGGAGGGAGTGCCACCGCGGTAAATGCCCGCTGCTTGGGACGAAAGAATTTTAGACAATTTTTCCCGCAGCCCGACGAGTCTCCACAGAGCCGCCCGGCAGTTTAGATGTTGCCATAGAACTATCTACAAGGTTCTAAAACGTAAAAAACGCAAACCTTCTAAATATCGGAAGGTGCAAACTTTTTTATCGAGAGACTTGCCGATCAGCAACAGTTACTGCCAATGGCTACTAAATAAAACATCCGAAGACCGTCATTTCTTAACTAATTTAATATGGACCGATGAGAGTACTTTTACTCGGACCGATCTGGAATCGGCAAAATCTCCGGTACTGCAGTTTGGAAAATCCACAGTGTGTTTCGAGTTACTCTGCCCGCGCGCGACGTTGGACGTTGCCACTTTGTATAGTTATCCAAGGTCAGTCACCAGGCCCAAGTTTTTATGAAGTTTGGGTTTCTCCTTTATTTACAAAGGGTGGTTGCGTTTTACTCTGATTTGTAAGCTATTTAGTTTGTTTGAAAAAAAAAAATTCTCATTTATGGCGCTTTTTATTTGTATACCGTATCGAATTAATACTAAACACCTATAGTATACGTAGTGTAATTTAATGCCCCTCGGTCGTATCAACTCTGTATATTTAGTATGTATATATTTATGTATCGTCCTTTTCGGGTAACAACTGAAAATCAGCGCTGTGCTGTGGGTCCCCTATAGCACAGCATCATGCTGAGTGGAAGCCTTCTTGTCACAGTCATGACGTGCAGCCGTCGACTATCTCTGCTTTGTGCTCATGTAAAAAGATTTTTTTTTTGTTTATATTATATATGATGTCATTAGAATTATTTATCTTTTTGTTTGCACGTGTTTCTGTGACAAATAAACCTATTTTTCTTTCTTTCTATCTATTATTTGGGATATTTTTAAGTATATCTGTGTATCTATTTTAGTATATTGTAAACTAATTATCGCACTAACGACATCCCCATTTTATGTCCAGGCAAATGACTGTCCATTCCAAAGTTGCCGGGATGAGATCGCAGAAAGGGATAAAGCCGCCCATTGTAAACTATTAGTGTTCGAAAAAAAAAATCATACTTGAGCATCATTCCAAAAAAGTATCAAAAAGTTAAAATAAACCATTCCTATCCTACTTCACAGATCTAAGCTCATTACTATACATCGCGATTCAAGAAAACCTGTCGCAGCTACCCTTTTTAACCGACTTTCAAAAAAGGATATTGTTAATTTGATGATTATTCTGTGATTTTTTACCTGTTAACAGACTTAAAAGATCATGCTAATTACTGAAGAGCATGTAACATTTCCATGTTGAAATGAGAATGTAAGAAAAAGTTACAATTTATTAGGTGCTATAAGCACTGTTTATAAGAATTGGCGTAGGGTAATGAGAGCCCATTGGTCGTTTACAAGAAATAATAAGTTAGGTAGGTACTACATAGCTAGGACTTATAGTGAAGGAAAACATCGTGAAAAAATCTGGAATCATTGATGGCCAACATGCAGTGAGCGTTGTATTTGTGATGATCAATTCCCATTTTTCTGCTATAAGAAAAAAAAAACCTTCGCCCTGCTGTCGGTAAATAAAAATGGCTGGCAATGTTATTTATCTTTAGGTTTACATATTTTAAGTACAGACGCCAGCACATCAAGCTACCCACAACTGTCAAATTTTCCCAATCAACTTTGAACCTTATGCTATAGCGATAAAATTGAAAATCTATTATAGAAATTTGACAGATTTTAGTGGCTTGATATGCTGGCGTCTGTAGGTACATTTTAAATATATCTTAGTAGGTTAAGAGCAGGCCAAAAACTATTGAAAAGTATTATATGTGTTAGCGGGTATGGTTTCCGCACTTAGTCCGTTAGATGGACCATTGTGTGTGGGACATGGCGGCCATCGGTGATTATTCCAACCAGCCCACCTCCTCCCGAAAGTTGATTACATTTCCTGGTCTGTTCAGAACATATGTGTAAGATCTGGGAGTCCCGAGGGTTTCTGCTGTCTTAATCTGGGTACCGCCTGTGCATTCAAAGAGCATATGCGCAACGGTTCCCTCAGCCCCCGTGCACGCCCTGCATAGAGGACTGTCCGTTATAAAAACGAGTATTTAAAAGAGAAAATTACATTATAATTGTGAAAAACATAAGGATCCGGTTCAGGATTAGGGTCAAAACTACCGGCGGTCATGGTTCCAAGATAGGAACCTCCACCATCGACCGCGTACAAAGAGAGACTCCAGACTGCCATTAAAAAATGTTTGGTGGAAAAACTCATTATCAATCTAAGTTAATATTTCGTGCGAAACGAGTATTTTAAGTTTGAAAATCGTTCGAATTTACGTCCAGTTCATTCCGCGAGTTTGTGCTAGGCCTACGGTACATGTAGTTACTACCAGAGTATGGCGAAATTGACCTTAAACATTTGATTAGGTACAAGACTGATACACAATGAACAAGACATTTACTTACCCGTTTAAACAATAGTAAAACGCCCAGCATATTTAGACACGCGATTAAATAAGGTACTGGGTCTAATTGTTCTGTTTTCATTGTATCTACTTGGTATTTGATAAAGCTTTAAATCGTTAGATTCGCCATACCAGCTTATTAATCGATTCGCATGTATTTACTCGCCCGTAACAGGCGAATCGTCACTTTTAAATAATTTTAATAATTTAAAAGTTTAGTTAATTTATTTATGGGCGAGTCGACAATTACTTTTGTTGTTGGTAATTGACACATTTTGAATTTTATGCAATCATATTATTTAAAAGGTGACGTTACGGGCGAGTAAATTCGAGCGAATCGACTAATAAGCCGCCATACCGCGTCAAAAGATGGGACCCACGTTTCTGTTTCGTTGACAAATCGACAATGACATTTTAATAGTATTGTCGTGCGTACATTATACTTTTATTTTTCGTGTCCGTAGCACGACACAGTGAATCAAAATTTGCTGGCCCAAAACTTCACCACTTCTACGGCATCGTCGGTGGCATTCTTTTATCTACACTCAGTTACGTTAAAAATAACAAGAAAAACTAATCTATTCCGTTTCCGTACAGACAAAATTAATAATAAGACAAGAAGAAGATGTTTAACATTGTATGCACCATGTCAAACAGTGGAGTAATACTCTCCCGAAATTTATATGGAAAAAATATCGACTAGTGGCACCTTAAGTCACATGGCATAAACCGGACACAAATCCAAACTCCGGGCTGCTACTGAAAAATTCCTAATGAAGAAACCCTATTAAACTTTACCCGACCCAGGTATCGAACCCAAGACCTCAAGCTCAGGAGTATCGCTAGCGAGCACTAAACCATCGAGGCAGTCTACCCGATATATCAAGGTATAATGGTTGAAGTAGTTGCACAATGATCGTTACAGAACAACTGGAAACACTTTCTAATACCCTTGTTAGATCACAGTCGTTTATTTTTGTGATTACAGTTCATTTTGATGCTGATCGATTGTTTAAATTGTGTCTTTTCGTAGGTAGGAGGCTACGTTGGTCTGGGCTGAGTGTGAGGTCTTGGGTTCGATCACACGGTCGGGCATGTTTTTAGGTTTATCCTATAACACTTTTGGATCATGCTGAGCAATTTGAGGTAGTATAGGCTATACTACCTCAAATGGCTTAGCATGATCCTGCGTTATGTCGAAAATACTGCAGCATTAATTTAGACATAGGTAAATATACGGTAAAGTTGAGGATTAATGTTAAGTCCTATGTTTGACGAAAACACAATTCCATAAAATTTTCTCGATAGAAGTTCTCGGTAGAAGTTCTCGATAGAGAGTCCAAAGTTACCTCCAAACCGAACAATAAACCGCTGGTATTCAAAAAAATCCTTCAAATTAGATCATGAAACTTTGCATACTAACATAACTAAACATAAAGCAGGCCTTATGTTTTTTATTTTTTTTTTAATTACCATTTTTACACCGTAAAAATCAAATACCTAAACTATTGGCGCTGACTGCCGCCCAGCACCGCAATCTGTCTCGTTCTCAATCAGTCTGCGAGCAGTATCGTGCGAGGGATATAGTGAATTTTAGCTGGGGTAGTATAGGCTCGCTTGCTAATCCATTGCTTCATATGTTCGAAAGTTAGTCTGCTCAACAACGTAAACAGCGCAATGAATATTGTTCAACTGTCAAAAGGAAAGCCATTGCTACTGATCGTGCTTTACGCAATTACACCGCAGACATTTGTATGTAGGGATATCTAATTTATTGTGCTGGAAAATATCCCAGCTTCTGTGGTACCTATTGACAACAGGAGCGAAACCGCGGGTAAAAGCTAGATACTACTTTAGAATATAACATAATCAGCCTATATTGTTCCTATTGGTGAGACACAGGCCTCCTCGCGGTGAGTTCCCACTCACTCGCCGTAATCTATCACGCGGGCCTAAATGCGAGTTGGTAGATGTCACGTCTTCAATTTTTTTGCTTCTAAGACATGCCGGTTTCCTCACGATGTTTTCCTTCACCTTTTTGAGAGCAGTGTGATGATCCATAACTGATAAATTAAATCAATTCATCAATTCAATTATATCATTCAATGAGAGCTGATATAATTATTAAGATTGTACAAAATGAAATCCTAACTTAATAAAACAAAAAAAAACTAAAATATAGCGTCGAAAAATTCATCCGCATCGCTGTCGACTGGTAAAGTACCCAAGAGACTGGCGGCATTACCACGTTGAATAGCAATGCTTAGCCTCTGGCCAAGGTAAAAGCCAGCCCTTGGGTCATGGGAAGTGTCAACCAGTCGTTTTGAAATTTCCTTAAAAAGAACATGAGCATTCGGACCCCACGGCCCGAGGGTTTCAACCCCAAAAGGCTCGAAAATATAACTTCCGCTAAGGTTATTATATTTTCGCCGCTTGAGGTTTTCATTAAATTAAATCAATTCACAAAGTAAAGAGCATGTCTGGGTTCGAACCTACGACCTAACAACTCGTAAGTTGGGGCTATTACCATTGGGCCACCACTACTCCTTCTTCCATAGATACTGTTAATATCATCATCATCATCAGCCTATAGCAGTCCACTGCTGGACGTATACCTCTCCTATTGCACGCCATTCAACTCGATTTTCGGCAACTCTCATCCAGCTGCTACCAGCGATTCTGCGAAAAGCGTCGCTCCACATAGCCTGATTGCTTCTTCCCAAATTTCATGATTCTAGCTGAACGGGAAGTACCCTATAGTTTTTGATTCACTTGCGAGTGTCAATATATGCGGCATATATTGCCAAATTTCATGATTCTAGGTCAACGGGAAGTACCTTAAAGTTTTTGACTCACTTGCGAGTGTCAAAATATGCGGCATATAGGAAACATAAACGCCCGTAACTTTTGATTGCGTTGACTTAGAAGTTTCATTTTTTCACTGTTTCAAGGGATTGCAGCCCTGAGTATTTGATATTAATTTCAACTTGATAATTTCACGCGGTTCTGAGAAAATGGGTCTTGACAGACGGACAGACAGACAGACAACGAAGTGATCTTGTAAGGGTTCCGTTTTTCCTTTTGAGGTACGGAACCTTAAAAAGGTAAGAAGTAACGCTGAGCGAAATCGAAGTAAAAGCGCGGGAGGGTTGTAACAAGACATTTCACGCGGACGAAGTCGCAGGCAGAAGGTACAGACGCCAGCACATCAAGCCACTACAATCTGTCAAACTTTAATAGATTTTCAACTTTATCGCTAAACCTTAAAGTTCAAAGTTGAGGAAAAAATTACAATTTCGGGTAGCTTGATGTGCTTTATGGATATACAAATAAAGAAATATACTTCCATAGAATCATTATCGTTAAAGTAGCTGCTATTGACTAGCGGCCTGTCTACAAGAACCAAAATACTGAAACACGACCTAGATGACTCATTACATTTGGTCTAGATTATCAAATTTACGACTGACGTAAGTAGGTACGGGCAAGTAATTGTTCTAAGACTTGTAATTATGTTGGAATTTATAAGATAATGGCCCCGATTCTGTTGTTCACAAACTAAACTAAATTTAAGTTCAATGCATCTTTTTCTTTCTATTTCAATATGAAAAGGACAGAAGATAAATATTAGTTTAGTCCTGTCAAATTAGTCACCGCCTGACGTAAATTGAAGTATTTTTAGTAGCCATTTTTTTAATCACGTCTAAACTTGTCTATGGGACGATTTATCTAATGTGACGGGACTAAACTAATATTTATCTTCTGTCCTTTTCATATTGAAAATGAAAGAAAAAGATGCACTGAACTTAAATTTAGTTTAGTTTGTGAACAACAGAATCGGGGCCAATGTCTGTCATTGCAGCTGGAGGATAAGAACCTATTATAATAAATTAGTACCATCACGCTTTAAAACCCTGAAGACCTAGGCAGAGGTGCACTTATAAATAATGGTACTTACACCTTCATTTTGCCAGTTATGTTTCAAAATTAAAGCATTTATTTCAAACTAGCAGCGCCCTGCGGTTTCACCCGCATAAGTGTTAATCCCGTAGAAATATCAGGATAAAAAGTATCCTATGTGTTAATCCTGGTTATAAACTATTTGTGTGCCAAATTTCATCAAAATCTGTCCAGCCGTTTCTGCGTGAAGAAGTAACAAACATACAAACACACTCACAAACTTTCGCCTTTATAATATTAGTGTGATAAACCGATTTCAGGCAGTTTTGAATTGTCAAGGGGTCAGTCGGACAGAAAGATGAAGGCAATTGCCCATTCCAACGCGTAGTAGGTACCTATAGAGAAGAACGGGCAAGAAACTCCATGGACATTCTTTTAAATGTAAATAATATGGTTACAAAATATTGGTTACATCATTCATGTTAAAAATTATGCATGTGAGAACGATGCAGAACGTTAAAAGGGTCCGTGATTACAAAAAAATAAAAATTCAAATTGCCATGGCAGCAAAGAAATAACCATATCGAACTATAGATAGTACAATCCACGAAGACGCGCCCCACTCTTTTTCCTAATGCTTACAGCACAAGTGAGCAACTTACATTTCGCTAGTGTTTTAGTTTTGTCGATACTAATTATTATTAGTGGCTAATTAGTGTGTATCGAAAAAACTAAACACTCATGAGCAAATCACCAGATTCTCAACTCACCAGATTCGCCACTCACCAAACGTACAATGAAACACAAAATCACAAAAAATAAAAGAATAGGTACCTACTTTATTCACCAAAATAAAATACCAAAGTAAACTGAAACAAAACCAAAATAACACGGAATTCTTGATGTAGTTTAATTACTTAATTCACTTAGGTACATTAAAAGTAAACTTTATTCGCCTAATTCACCTGGATTCATCAAAATTAAGGTAGGCGGTATAGCAAAAAAAATATTTTACAAATAATTATGAGGCCAAAAATACCAAAGTTATATAATTACTTTGTTGTTGATAGTACATTATCTGATCAGTTGCGAATCTGGTGAGTTGCGAATCTGGTTGGTTGAGAATCTAGTGACTTGCTCACGACGGAAACTAAAACACTAGCGGAATTGACAACCGCTAACGATTAGGAAGAATAGAGGGGCACGTCTTCGTGGATTGCACTATCTGCCATGCTATTCTCTAAGGATACAGCCTTGCGGGCAGCGCTGTCGCAGCGCTGTCGCGGTGGGTTTGACAGTTGCGACAGCACTGTCCGCAAGGCTGTATCCTTAGAGAATAGCTCCCCTGTAAAGGCGCCCGTTCACGAACATGACGTTATCTTTCCCATTTCAGTCCCATGTAATGGATCTAATAGAGTAATACCATTGCGGTCTTCTTCTTGGCGTGGCTATGGCAATCTAAATGGACTTGGCCTAGCATTTTAATTGCGTCTCACAATCAATCTCAACCTGAATCAAAAATGATTGATGGGGTTGCAGTTGGTGGAGAATTGGGGGTGGTTTGATGGGGTTGATTTTGTTTTTTTTCTTGCAATATGCATCTTTCGATGGATATTGTTAATCCATTGCTTCATAATTATGTTCGAAAAACGTGTCTGCTCCAAAACGTAAAGGACTCAGTGAATGTTGTTGAACTTTCAAAACGAAACCCATTGCTACTGATAGTGTTTTACGCAATTAAACCGCAGAATTCGGCTACGTGTTTGACGCCATCACCAGCTTCGATCAGTTCCTGTAACGTGCAAACAGGGCCTCAAGTCTGCTATTACAATAGTGTCAGAATGGTCTATCATTGATTTCTTAGTTGTTGATTTTGACAAGTTTGGTAATCTACTAATATAATGGCGTCATTATGACTTTCCAATGGCCAACCACTGACACTACAACGGCAACTGCAACGGCATAAAATGGTAATCTCGTACATAATGACAAATGAATAAATGTAATGTTTATTGTTATTTACGAACTTCTGACTACTTCAGATTGCAAACACTAATACGTAATATGTAAAAATATATATAAAATGAAATCTAGAATGACATTTAGTAGTTTTTCTCAAACCATTGACCGGCCAATGATGGACCATTATGAATTTAACAGATTACGAACTTTTAGCAAAATGACAATGGGATCGTGTTGGAATGACGAATTTATAAAAATAGCAGACTTGGGCCCCAGGACACGATGTTAAGTGTCCCATCGTTTGAATTACTATTGCCATCAATCGGGCACAATGTCTGATGGAAAAACCCAATAACAATGCCCGACCTGAGAATCGAACCCAGGACCTCATACGCAGCAGTAGCGCCTGCGACCACTAGGTCAGCGAGGCAGTCGAAAACTCAACCCTTTAAAAAATAACAATTAATATTATTATTTTAATCGAGTTCGCAAAACCCTAGACCGCAGTCAAAGATCACGGAATTTCACACGTCAGAAGCGAGTGACAAGTGGGAAAAGGACAGCAACACTCCTCCAGTAGGAGTGACAGAGACCATCATACGTCTCCTGTTTCGCCTCCCGCTACGTACTTGGTAATTGGGCATTGTCTAAAATTTCTAACCATTATATTTTATTTTATTTTTTGAAAATGTAGATAAAAATAGAGCATTTTGAGAAACCAATTTAAATATTTTGATGATTGGCTCAATAGTTATTTAATAAAAATATATTTAAATACTTAAAATTTGTAAGGCAGGTGACGTCATCAGTGGCACAAAACAGTGCCGTTACCTCACTAGTACTGACGCCAGCAGGTCAACCTACCCCAATCTGTCAAATTTCTTTGATAGATTTTCAACTTTAGCACAAAGGAATAAGGTTCATATTCAATTGGGAAAATCTGACAGATTGGGGTAGCTTGATGTGCTGGCCTCTGTACATAATTAAAAATTTAAATCTGTCAACACGTCACATCTGTCAGTATCAATAGACGTCATACATAATCGAATCCTATCATCGTACTATTTACAAATATACAAACCGTATGTGCCGATCCTCCTTTACGGAAAATGGTTTTTGAAGGTGTAAGACTACGTCACTAACAATCGACGCAACGACATTATTTATTGTTCATTTTCCTGAACTACAAATGACCACAATGAGCGATACTTTTGTTAAAGCTGACTCCCGAAGCAGCCTAAAGTCGAGTTATGATATTAGAGCATATTTCTACTAGAAGGCATCATAGTGTAGTGAGATTTCACAAGATTATGAGGCAAGTCGCAGAAATAATATATTGTAAAAATTTTAAACTTTATATATGTTTATAAGTTTGACATTTATTTTACAATTTGACACTTGACAGATTCTAGACAATACTTGCCACTTACTTTTTATTTTCTGAGGTAACGATGCAAAACTGTTCAGCCAAAGCTGACGTAATTTGAAGGGCAAAGAAGGTCAATCTTTTTCAATCAATTTTATCATAAATATCAATAAAATATGAATATTTTTCATGATTAATTAGTCCGTAATGATCAGTAACGCTATTCCTCGAAATGGTTTTCCAATTACAACATAATTATGAAAAAATATGAACAAGCCCAATTCTTTTTATTTAAATAGGCAAGTTGAGGGGCTTGTGGCTAAGTAATAACAGCCGCACAGGTCGATCGATCAGGTTAAGCTACGCTTGCCGCGGTTGGTCCGTGGATGGGTGACCATCTTCACATACCAAGACCCGTCCGTCGGAAAGCACGTTAAGCCGTTGGTCCCGGCTGTCATTCGTGGATCTTTGACAGTCGCTACAGGTCGTCAGAAGCCCGAAAGTCTGACAACCAGTCTTACCAAGGGGTATCGTATTACCCAGTAACTGGGTTGTGGAGGTCAGATAGGCAGTCGCTCCATGTAAAATACTGGTATTCAGCTGCATCCGGTTAGACTGGAAGCCGACCCCAACATAGTTGGGAAAAGGCTAGGCAGATGATGATGATGATGATGATAGATCCTAGGGAAAAACATAAAGCTACTTTTTTCCCGATAGCGAGTTCCCGTGGGATAATGGCTCCGATTCTGTTGTTCACAAACTAAACTAAATTTAAGTTCAGTGCATCTTTTTCTTTCTATTTCAATATGAAAAGGACAGAAGATAAATATTAGTTTAGTCCTGTCAAATTAGTTTAGCGCCTGACGTAAATTGACATATTTTTAGTAGCACATTTTTTAATCACGTCTAAACTTGTCGATGTATTATCTAATACTAGCGCTCCGTCCCGGCTTCGCACGGGTAGAAAAAAAAACGAAAAAAAGCCTATATTAATCAGTGATAATGTAGCATTCAAACGGTGAAAGAATTTTTAAAATCGGTCTAGTACTTTTTGAGCCAATTCGTTACAAACATACATACAAATCTTTCCTCTTTATAATATTAGTAGGTATAGATGACAGGAATATACTTACTAATATATTTTATCTTCTGTCCTTTTCATAATGAAATAGAAATAAAAAGATGCACTGAACTTAAAATTAGTTTAGTTTGTGAAAAACAGAATCGGGGCCAATGTCTAACATCCACACAGGCGAAGCTGTTGTCAGAAACTAGTACTCAATATTATAACTGCGAAAGTCACTCTGTCGGTTACCTTCGGATTTCGATGAAATTTGGCACACAGATAAACCTATTCTAGCATCCTAGCCGTTTTAGCGTGAAAGCGTAGCAAACAAACAAACTCACTTTCGCATTTATAATATTAAGTTAAGATTTTTGAAACAAAAGAATTATACTCTCAAAATACGGACGGTAACGTGGTAACACTGTCACCCCATGAATGATTCATGATACATTTCACGGTGTCCATGACTTTTTGGCCGCCATACTATACATGAATGCTAATTATACAATATACAGCCCTCATATTTCTTTACGTTAGTTTTAAAATTTTAATTTTGACGGTTTTTAGTTTAGTGCATTGAAACTTACCAGGGGGTACCCAGCAACTGGGTTGTGGGGTACTTACCCAGTAACTGGTTTGTGGAGGTTAGATAGGCAGTCGCTGCATGTAAAATACAGGTATTGATCTGCATCCGGTTAGACTGGAAGCCGACCCCAACATAGTTGGGAAAAGGCTAGGCAGGTGATGACGTCATTAGAAACTACAGTTTTTGCGAAGTTTTTCGTTGCTTGCCGCTGTCTTGTAAAATAAATGCGTTTTTATTTTATTATGGGTCGATTCACATCTGACGGAAAATGTGTCCAGCGTATCATCGATCGCGTCTATTCGCACTAACACATCATCGATTGAGTGTGAAAGGTTGAATGTTTTTACATAATTATTGTCTGTTCTGGCGTTACGCGACCGATAATACGCGACGCATTTTTCGTCAGATGTGAACCCACCCTAAAGCAGATGCTCATCCATAGATCCACTAGTCTAATGCTTACTCTAGGATGCATATCCGGTAGGCTCTTAAATCCTTCCCTATCCTACGGGCACGTCCTCCCTACCAATTAGCGCGCCCCCCGGTCTATTCCTTGATATGCAATGATCGCTGTAGCACCATGAACATGAGGCTACAGGAGCTAGTGCGAATCTTCGGGTTCATTCGATTAATCGAGTCTGGTTTAACCACGCTGGGATCGGTGCATTTCATTTATTCATTCATTTTTATTTATTTCTGTAAAGTGGTTTCCAAAAGCACCCGTGGTGATTCGTGGATCTTTGACAGTCGTTACGGGTAATCAGAAGCCTGAAAGTCTGACAACCAGTCTTACTAAGGGGTATCGTACCTATTAACCAGTAACTGGGTTGTGGAGGTCAGATAGGCAGTCGCTTCATGTAAAATTTTATTTATTTATTTTCCAACTTACACTCTCATTACAGGGAAACCTATTGCGATAGTGTACTTGCGCTGCCTCCGGTTAGACTGGAAGCCGACCCCAAGATAGTTGGGAAATGGCTAGACAGATGATGATGATGGTTCCCAAAACCACTAAAACGTCAAAAATAACTTTCGTTTTAAAACTAGATGAGTTCGGTGTTTTCTATCCGACTACTCTGAGAAGAAATTCCGAAACAAATACAGCAGTCAGTCTCTTTCAAAGTCCAGACTTAATTTTGGTCAGGCCATATGAGGACCATCTAGATAAATGTGCCTTTTGAGGAAATAACCACACACATTTGAGTGGACCTGTCCAGTTCGTGCACGTGTAGAAGATTCAATTCAATCTTTTAGTAATTTCAATTCTAATTTTCTTTATAATTCAATAATAAAGGAAATATACAAAACTTAATCTTTTGAATTTTTATTCTCCAAATATCGTTTTAGATGTCAAAAACATGTTTGTTTTTGACAAACATGACTTTCCTTTAAACTCACTCACAGGCAACATACAAAAATTGAAATGAAACAAAAAAATAGTTCTCTCCAACATTTATTGGTCGAAAAATAAATTAAAAACTTTGGATTTCAACAAAGGCCCGAAATCGTACAAATAAATACCTACAGGGACTACACTTATTTTAACAACATATTTACAAGTTATTCATTACCAAATACTTAGTAGGTACATTTATTTTTCGAACCTCCAGTACTATTTTTACAAATCTCATTGAGGCCACGTACTCTAAAACAAAGCGCTCGAAAGGCCGACGAACTCTAAAACCCAACACATTTTCTATAATAGTGCTTTTTGGCCTCACGGCTATACACTTCGAGTGATAAATACCTACATTTAATAATATCGAGTCGTAATATCTACAGAGTGGACTGGTCCTGCCGATACTCCTAGTCAAATATTCAAATCAAAAAGAGATGACATTACATTCTATCTCTTTCTAACCAGTGAATATTCGACGTGTAGTGCGATCGAGGCCATTTTCTACGGCATTGTTCTAGCGTCTGTGGCCTGACTTTTTCCACGAGGCCTCAACTCATTTATACCAATTGAATGTGCTCATTTTTTTACAATAGTACTAAAATACTGCAGTATAAAGCATTGAGCTTAATATTATTACAGTGGAAAGCGCAAATGCAATGCAGTTTTTTTTTTCAATATGGCGACTTGGTTTTGACAGCTCATTCAATTGACAGAATGTGTTGGCCAGGCGAAACTTTTTAGCCAATTTCGTTAACAATTTTCTTTTATTACTATTCGTCCCATAATTCAGGCAGCAAGGCAGAGATACTGTTCAAAATAATATCTAACATTTTTACAAAATGTTTTGAAACATAGAATTTTTTTTTTTTAATTACAGAATTGTCTATGTAAGATTTATGGACATACATAGTTGTAGAAAAATTTAATTACATCATTTAGTAATACTTTTTACAAAATAAATATTTTACTAAAATTAAGTACACGAAAACATAAAACAAACCTCTGCCCCCTACTGTGAAATTTAATTTTTTTTATCCAAATCAAACCAGAGACATTATGGCCGCGTATTTTTAATAATTACAGCATTAACTAACAATACAGCTGCAAAATATATTGTACAGTACACTAACGGTTTTTACCGTCGCCCTACAACCTATTAAGTATCTTCAAATCTTTAGGGTCCCGTAGGTATTGAAGGAACAAATAAAGAACGTACTCGAATATAATACAATTTCATTTCAGGGTTATCTTTTTTGAGCAAAAAAATATTACGATTTTTTTAAAACTTTTTCGATGAAAAAAATGTTTGTTCCAAAAACATCTACAGAACCCTCTTTCGCGTGACAATGCACGCACTCATTTTATTAATATCCATTTTTAGGAAAAGTGTGGACTTTGAATCTTTTTTTTATCGTTTTAGGAAATCGCAATGACCGATCTAGTGACCCAAGATTTTAAGCTTATTTCACTAATGCTAAGATTAGTTATTTTTTACAAAAATACCTTTAGAACAGTTTAAAGAGGTAGCTGAAGCTTTTCATATTTCTAGAAATTTCTCGCTAATAAAAACATTAAAAAAATTAAGTACATCGAAAAAAGTCTATAAAAAATGTGAAATAAGTACAAAAGTATCAATAAATTAAAATGTAAAACCTATATTAGCGATCGCTAGTAGCACCAATGCGAATATTTCTTAATAAAAATGGAACTTTATTTCATTAAAAATAGTAAAAAGAAAAAATAGTAAGAGCAATGAACTACTGTTAAAATAACCTTATAAATTCATTTTTTATATAAATAATCCTGTAGTATAAAAAATCTTTTACATAAAATACAGAAATAATAATATCGTTATTCCATCTTTTCCAGTCTTCGATCAAAATTAATTCACCTATGTGAACGTATTAATAGAAAACGGCTAGTTAGAAGTTCATTGCTCTTGCTTAAAACAAGATTATAAATACAGAAATGGGTCATGAAACATTTCGATTTTACAACCTTTACTGAGCAAACAAACGTTTTACCAACATGCCTCGTTGAAGATTTAAGTTTTTAAGAAAAAAGATAGGTTAACTATCTTTTTTTGCAAAAAATCTTTTAAAGCTTCAACGAAAATTCGATAAAACCAGGCACAAGTTATAGGATTGTTGCTCTCGACTTGAGTTACTAGAACGATCATCTTTTTTAGTATGAACTAACAATATTAGCGTTAAAGGAAATTTGTCACAGACAATTAATTTTAGGCTTACAAAATATCAATTATTTTTTAAATATTTCCCAGATAGAAATCTGTTAACATCTTACGGCGTAAAATTTGAAATGGTTGGTGAAACTTTTTATTGATATTTCTGTTATATAAATATGACATTTCTGTAACGAAATAAAAAATTAAAATTCTTAGGCCGTTGCACTTCTTGTAAATTGTTTTGAAGGAAATCGACGTTTGCATCGCTTTGATCAAAATTGAGGTTGATTTGTTTTCACAAAGATACTTAGTATTTATGTTTCACAAAGATAATATTTGTCGAGGAGGTAGCAAAATTATTTTTAAACAAAATTAAGAGGTTACGAAGGTTATGTTCGACTGTAAAACAAATTTTAACATATATAAGAACATTAAGACTGACAGATATTGCCTAAATAACCATTGTAATGATAATCGTAGTCGTAAGCTAAATAAAAATATACATACACGTAGGATTGGCTAGCACGAACGAAATTTCTCGATATATTTTTTTTTGTTACTTTATTTATAGCACTGTGTGACCTAAGCCCGCACTTAAGTCACGCTTTTCTGTGACTTAGGTAGTCCGTTTTTATACAAAAAAGTGTGCGATTAAGTGACACGTGCTATAAAATAGTATACGTGTGACTTAATGTACTACATTAAGTCACACGCATCGTAATGTACCATTTGTAAATCACTATGTAAAAATTAAATTACACAGAAGTTATTCAGGTCTTAAATGTAACAAAAATCGTATTTTTGAATTCTTCGATACCAATATTTCTGTCTGGGAAACATTTCAGCGTTAAATATAAAAATTATGTTTTTTTTTTTTCATTATAAACTAGCGGACTGATTTTCTTTCGAGATTCTGAAAATGAGGTCATCATTTTTAATTAATAACAATAATCAGGCAATAATTATTATTTCTAAGTACACAGCACAACTAATCAAAACTAATTAGAGAGATTACTAAGAAAAAATGTTTGTTCGTCACGTCTGAGTTTCAAATTGTATTGAGATTTTTAAATGCATTGTCGATGTCATTCTGCTTCTCTAGCTTTATGGCATTATTATTCAGTGTTGCAAGTAAATAAAAATCCACCGACATTTCTTAACATGATACTTCTGTATTATATATGTATATAAAAACGAATAGAAGGAGTGAGTCGTTCGTGGTGCGTGTTCCGACATATCATCTCGAGAAGTTCCTCAAGGAAGAGTTCTGGCCGAAAAGTGTTGTGTACCGCCGGTGTCGTGGCCGGCTACATGACACCAGTCAGCGAAACACGACGCAGACACTTCGTGTGCGTTAGTTAATTATAATGGTTTATGTATTTATACTATTTTTAAGTTATATTAATATTGTATTGTATGTGTTTGTATGGGCCTTGATGCCTGAAAGAAATAAATAAAAAAAAACAAAAAATGCTTCTTTTTAAAAACTGCATTTTTTTCAGTTGTATGTGTATTCACTGGTCAACCAGGTTAACGAGAAAGCTGGTATATATGCTTGTTTAATATTATATATCTCAGTATTGTGAGCTGGTGACCAATGTGTAGGATATTTATGTAAGGTCTCCCAACTGTCACTGTTGTCATTGACTTTATTTCTCTGCGATTATAGAAGTATAGTGTCACAAACTTATCTGACCTGACAATTACTATGGAAAGTGAACCGAGTCACTCTTATGGAACTATAATTATGTCTTTATGTTCTTTAAAGAGCAGTGTTCATAATTTACATTCCATCGCCACATAATTAGTTATCTACTTTAGTGAAATGTATTTTAAATTTGATTTTTGAGTGACCATATGTAACAAAAAGATCCTAATAAGTGTTTGGTTACAATGGAATTTGAACTTTATTAAGACGTTGACTTTGTTGTTCCGTAACTTAAAAATTATCCCAAATTCTTAATGAAAATATTACGTGAGTTTCTGTTGTCTTTAAACCTTCTCTTAAAGAAAAGTAACGTGAAAATAACCATGTAGGCTGTCGGAACGACATCAAAGATGCTTTTAATGTTTAATTAATAATGTTAATGAAGGGTCTTCAAAGGTCCGTCGCGCTACCCGCCTTGAAAAACTTTAGCATTTTACCCGAAACTGTAAAAATTTCCCAATCAACTTTGAACCTTATAGTTTAGAGATAAAGTTGAAAATCTGTTAAATAAATTTGACAAGTTGAAGTTAGCTTGATGTGCTGGCGTCTGCACTTTCAGCGTATAGTACTCGTATCTACTCGTGATTTCCCAGTGGCTTTTGTTGTAATTGTAAAGAATGACGGCCATCGCTGTACCTATATACTAGACTTGACTTGTTAGAATCGACTCTTTAATAAATTCTCATTTTGCGCACCTAAAATATTATTCAACACTAATAAAAAGATGGCGCATCATTTGTGAACCTCAAATAATTCCTGTTCTGGGGTCCAAAAAATACTAAATATCCAAGGTCCAACTTAGATGGAGGGCTCGCCGGCACAGTTGGTCACAGTTCTAACCGAACTCTTTTGGTCGGAGTGTCCAAACTTATTTATTGCGACAAATTTGGTACACGCGTGGTTGGTCACAGTTCCAACTTAACCGAACCCGTTTGGTTGGGGTACCCTAGCTTAGTTACTGCGTTCAACTGTGAGAAAAAGCCAGAAAGTTAAAACGAGGCTCAATTACTGAAACAAAGTGTGCAGCATTAGAAGCGCAAAAAGTTTTTAGAGGTTCATTAACACTTTGTGAGATACTAAACGCCTCTATAGGCGTAATAGCAATAAAACTTCTATTGTATCTCGTTCAGTGTCCGACAACCAAGTAATTTTAAAAAGTAGGTATCCATCATCAGGAGGTCAATAATTTTTTTGAAGAATCAGATAATTATTTCCCACTAACTAAAGACAAATCCTACTAATATTATAAATGCGAAAGTTTGTATGTATGGATGTATGGATGTTTGTTACTCTTTCACGCGAAAACTACTGAACGGATTTTGATGAAACTTTACAGTAATATAGCTTATACATCAGAATAACACATAGGATACTTTTTATCCCGATATTCCCACGGGATCAAAACTTACGCGGGTGAAACCGCGGGGCGCAGCTAGTATATCATAAACTGTTAACAGTAACAAATGAAAAAACTATAGCAATAGATTTGACAAGTGAACTAGGTAGTACGTTAACTTTTTGATTTCGAAAATACTGCATCCTATATAAAAAAAATCAATATAGGCTGATATTTACAAGAAGCAGATTTGTCACAGTGTATTTTGAACCCAATTTCGTAATATGCTTAATATACTTCAACCCTAAACTAACATAGACCCACTAAATCAAATACATACTCATATTCCTATAAATGTTGGTACACCTATTAGTACTGCCGATCATAGTTTAGAAAGAGAAGTTCTGACTAGTCATGCATCAGAAAGAGACGCCACTAACACATTTAGACCGTCGGCAACGAAGGTATAGGCTCGTGCTATAGATTTTGGTATGTATTGGGATTTCAACCCTTTGAAACCCAATTCATAGGAATTATCTCCTCATTATGGGGTATCAGCCTTTCCCCTCTTTCCATGGCATTCATTGATTAATTATCTTGCTACAGACATAACAATTTTAGTACTGAATTTTTATATTCGTTTTAAAAATTGTTTTGAATCGTCGCCAAAATATAATGACGGAATTTATGAAACGGCAAATGGCGAATTGAAATGAGACGTTTGAGAATGGCGATTGCCTAGTTGTAGAAAGAACGGTAATTAATGTTAATGAGGATTAAAGTAATTGAGAATATAATGGCGAAAAGATGGACTTAACGATAAAACTTTAAAAATCAATCAAAAATAGTAAAAGATGAACCTGCACTGTGTTTAGAGCAATATACTCATTGATGTTAACATGATTGGCGTTTAGATAAACTGCAAAAGATAGAAAAAAGCAAGTAAAGATCGTCCAATAAAATAATAATATCAACTCCACTCTTAAAATCTACACAATAACCGTAAAGAATCATTTAGCGAACAAAAACTATCAAGAAAAGAATATCTCAGATAATATATCTAAAAGATAAACCATCGAACCAATGCAACGATTTTACGCTCATACTGGGAATGAACTCAATCAAGGTCGGCCATTTTTTATTAAAAAAAAAAAGTATTTTAAATTGGTGTCGTGTTAGTCGTGTAATGAATTACCTGGAAAACTTTAACAGATTCAGAATGTGAATTGAATTGTGTGAGATTTTTAAAAGCGGGATGAATTAGAAGTTTTGACGGAGCTTGCAGATATTGATGCTTGTATGACTCATAAAAATATTAATTGATTTGCTACATAACGGTTGAGAATCATTCGTATAATTCGATTCGATACGAAGAAAAATTTTCATATGAATCATCTGGGAGACTTGCTAGTTATATATCCTGTAGACGATCTGGGTTGATTTGATTCGTAAGGTTGAGAATCGCAGTTTTTAGGGAAACTTCCATGATTAATGTTTACCAGAAGAATATGAATTATAGGTTAAAAAAGGGATATCTCGTTACCCAGTAACTGGGTTGTGGAGGCCAGATAAGGAGTCGCCCCATGTAAATACTGGTATTCAGTTGCATCCGACTAAACTGGAAACCGACCCTAACATAGTTGGAAAAAGACTAGGTAGATGGTGATGATTAAATTAGGTTTAAAAATTACTGTAAGAGAAGAATGAAAAATCATAATGCCATGAATAAGAAGGAATTTAATGTAAGCGAGAGATGTTTAGTTACAAAGGCCAGTTCAGTTGCCAAATGAGGTAATTAAAGTAATATATCAGGGCTTTAGACTTTTACTGGCTGTCGTAAAATTAAATAATCTACATTGTGTTAAGCTTACAATCCCAGGTCCACCGCAGCTCAAAAATAAACCTTTTGTTTTGAAACGGCTCCAATAAATAAATTCACGTTAGAGTCAAAGACTTGAAATTCAGTAACACTATGGAATAAAAATAACTTGGCCCACCATATTTTCTTGACAAACTGACGCGGGCGCATCAATCGTTTGCTTTGATGTCAGTAGTCAGGGAATCGGCTCAATTCTTTCAAGAAATTTCAGTCATCATTTAAAAATGATGTCCTATTAACAGTTACTTTAAAACTGCTTCTCAAAATATATATAGCGCCAGAGGATAAGCCCTTGAAGGAGAAATATTGACAATTCTGTTTATCTTTGCAGTGTAATGAAAGACGAATGTCGTTGTCGAGGCAAGCTTAGGAAATCTGATGACGTGGGTGAGCTCATGAGAGATGGGCCAGAAAATTTAACACAGAAGGATAATTATGAGGCAATCTATGAGAAATATCTAAGATTAACAGTTGCATAATAATGTTGCAAAAATACTCAAATGATGTCAGTCACTCAAAGAACTTTATCTAAATACAAAAGGTACTTAGGTAGCTACAAATTCCAATCAAAAAATTTTATATGCGGCTAGCGTTTATATATGTTTGATCTATCTCAAACAAAATGATGTAGTTTCATAGCGAAAACTTCTTTGATATACTTCGTTCATGGATAAAGTTAAAGACAAAAAATTGGCAAGTAACCTCAAAAGTTCATGTCTTGCCACGAACAAAAAAAGTATTTTTATTGTTGCCAGAACAAAAAGCATCAATTATAATCCGCCATAGCAGAATTAGTTCCAAATATATAAGGCCAAGCTGATCAAAAGAGCGCTTTAAAAAAATGAAGTTTGTAATTGCCATCTTTATTAGAAGCGTTTATAATTATCATTTTTTTATCTTTTGGCAAGCTATTGATGTTTATCGCTATCTTAATTGTATACTTACATTAAGTTTTTAAGACTTAATTATTAGTTAATTTTCGAAAGAAATTAGCCAGTGGATCTAAAATTGTTTATGGTGTTATTAATGTTTAACTTTTTTGTTAAATATATAGCCAAATTCATTATTTTTACAGTCGGCAACAATTTCAACATTTATTTTAATCTATTTTACGCTTTTAACAAGATAGCCCTGGAGTCTGACAAGTTATTATTTATAATAATCAATTTACGCTTTTATCCTATTGTCTTGAATTGGGCCTTTTGGAATTCGGTAATGAAGAGTTGATTAGAATTTGATAAGGTGTATCGTGTTACACAGAAACTGGGTCGTGGAAGCTGGAATCCGACTAGGGATCGGCTTCGACCGATGCAGCTGAATACCACTATTTTACATGGGGCGACTGCCAATCTGATCTCCACAACCCAGTGAATGGGTAACACGACACACTTTAAATAAAATTCTAATCAACTCGTCATTAGCAAATTCCATCCTACAATTAATGAACTTCATCGAGATTTGCATTTAAAACCGTTCACAATTCAAAATCCGTCGCCATTTTGTTTTACTTAAGGGGGCGTTCGACGCGAAATTTTGAGCATCGCTGTTCCAAAAATAACAAACGAACGGATGAGGTCGTTTGATTCATATGATTAATGTGTTCTTATGATTTATCTTCTAGTTTCGCGTGTAATTTAGTGCTATTTCTTGCTGATCCTCTTTTTATAATAACGGGCTGTTTTTTTGTTATGTATTGTATTCAAACAATGCTGTTTACAACTTTGTAATGGCTATGTTTTACTAGTTAAGTTGGTTTCTTTGTATGTTTTTTTGAAAGATATGTTAACATAATATCCATACTTAGATTATACTAGCGACTCGGCCCAGATTTTAACGGGGGTTACGACTTGCCAAAACATCGAGATTTTTATTTTAGATAAGTTTAATATTAATGTTTTATACACCTTCCGGGATAAATTCTCTAAATCATGCTAAAAACAGCATCACAATGCGTTGGGTTGTTTTGACGACAAACGCAGTCACACAGAGAGACAGAAAAAGCGAATTCAATCTAGAATATGTATATGGATAACCATAAGTAACTCTGTCTTGCCTTAACCACTCAACATATCGTTATGAAATTTGACAGCTACCCAAGCTTGGAAACTAGAAAAGGGCGTAAGTTACTTTTCAACCTGGGATAAAACATATTAAATACTAAATGCACGCAGATAAATTCGCGGGCAACAGCTAGTGTAATATAAAACAAAGTTGCTTTTCGTCTATCCGTGTGTGCCTAATTCTTCTAAACTACACAATGGATTTCGAGGATGTTTTCAGCATCATTCACATATATTTCGAAAGATTTATGTGTATCAACATACATGTAGTGTGTATGTACATCAACTGCCAAAACATTACAGTTGTGATTTGAATACACGGACAATTTAAGTAGTATCTAAGTAGTTAATTTAAGGGGCCGGCGGCGTATCATGCGTAGTTCATACAAACGTAATACCAAAACAATTTGTAAATCAAACATATTCTTAAGTGGTGTGTTCTGATTGGATTACAGAATATCTAGGTTCCCAAATATAATATTTTGAAAGTTCATTGATATAAAGACGAGATATAAGGAATTTAAAATTTATATAGAAACTTATTTTTCTCATAAATCGTCTTTAAATCCATTCAAAATATATATTTAGGAACCAAGAAATTCTGTAATCCAATCGGAATAAATATCTCAAATGTTTTAATATATCGCTACATTAGTAGATCACTCCCGAGCGAAGCAAGGGCGCGTCGCTAGTAAAAGAATAACGTTTAAATGCCTGTACGTCGAATTTACTACTTTTTTGTACAAGCTTTTATCATAATATAATTGATGAATTGTGAATGAGAGATAATTGAGTATTACTCGTTCAGAAAAGTAACTTTTTTATTATAATTAATACTGTATTAATGAAATCTATTGAGACTGGCAATTATATTATCTGTAATTGCTGCTTCAATATGTCTTTCATTATTAATGGTCGCAGTTCGTCTGTAACGTGACCTACGTATAATGATAGGCTCGGAGTCTGATAAGTTATTTTACAAGGTGTAATGTAAATGGTGTCGGAACTGAAAAGAGGCCATTATACTCATCACTACGAACAACTTTTACTATGGGAACAAACCTGAAATCGCGAAAAAAAAATCAGCTGTTCTCTAAATTTATGTTCGCATAACTCGTCAAAATGTAGGGAACAGCAGATTTTTTTTTGCGATTTCATGTTGGGTGCCATAGTAAAAGTTGTTCGTAATGATGAGTATAATGGCCTCTTTTCAGGTCCGACACCATTTAAATGACACTTTGTATAATAATCTGTCACTAGAGTCAGTGCAGTACTTGCGTAACACACTATCAGTACCTACCAATGGCTTTCATTTTGACAGTTCAACAACATTCAAAGCGTTATTTACATTGTTGAACAGACATTCTTCGAACATAAATAAAGTCCTCCAGACCGTATTTCGGCCACGGCAGCCAATCTCAACGAAGACTACCCTTCGGTTCAGGAGATATTATAGTGCACAAGTGTGTGAGCAGACACAGGTGCACTCCCTCTTCTCTCACTCTCATAGTCCATTGGGCCGGCAATCCGAAACGAGCGGAGAGAAATCAGGCGCAAGACTAACGGCTTAACGTGCTTTCCGAGGCACGGTGGTATCACACCACCGACTTCCAAACTCCGGGAACATATGAAGCAATGGATTAACATTATTCTTCAAAATGAATGATTATTATTGATAGTGTGTTACGTAATTATGGTACAGTTTTAATCATATCATCAAAACAAGATGGGTATATTGGTAACCTAACTAACCTTCGAAATGAGCAAATGTATAAAGATATGGAAAGTTTCTCAGAAGCAACGTGAAGTCTGGAATTAAATAACACCACCCCTATAAACCCTGAAGAAGCAGGAGTAATACCTTTAATACTCCTACATTTCACCAGATATAATTAAGTCCCATGTAATAGGGGGCGAGCCCATTGCTATCAACCGAGCACAAATCCACACACCGGGCAAAAAACCCAATAACACTTTGCCCATCCTGGGAATCGAACCCAGGGTTTTAAGCACAGAACTGGCGCTTGCGACAACTAAACCAAAGAGGCAGTCTGGAATTGTACCGATTAGTGATAAAAAGCTTAGGCCTATTACAAATAAGTGTTAGAATGGTTATATATACAGTTCTGCAGAGCCCTTTGGTGATCACAAGCGTGATGTTAAGAAAAGTTATGCAATAACAATCAATATAGCTGCACCAGTTACTGCACACGTTGTGCAACTCAATCAGAGATCAATTTATAATGCATTCGCTGACGGCTGAGGTATTTCAAAGGAAATGTTGTCCGATGTTCTAAATGAGGACATCAGTACAAACTTAATACATGAACGCAAAAGCATTATCATTGATCGGACGAGAATTACGTAGAAAAGACACCAAAGGATGGAAATTGTCTTTAAAGATTTCGAAATAAAAAAAGGAGTTGAAAAACAGAGCTTATTTGACTCATAGAATATTCATAACCAAAAGAAGCCGTTCCAGGAAAAGAAACGCTAGCAGCAGTAATACATCTGATGCCTACCCTTTTCCCAACTATGTTGGGCTCGGCTTCCAGTCTAACCGAATACAGCTGAATACCAGTATTTTACATGGAGCGACTGCATATCTGACCTCCACAATCCACTCACTGGGTAACACGGTACTCCATAGTAAGACTGATTATCTTTCAGGATTCTGACTACCTGAAATCCACTGACAAATATCTAGCGTTTGATGGTCTATTAGTATCTAGTATTTGATATTGGCAAAATTTTAGTGTCTCTTCCACCACAAGCCATTAATAAAGAATTGAATTTGAAGACGGCTGTCAAAGATCTACGAATGACAGCTGGGTGACACCAGTAGCAATAATAAATGCTCAAACAAAAAGGCCCAATAAAATAGGAAGAACAAATTAAAAAACAAAACATCGACGAAATATCAGAAAACATTAGAAAAACAAATATTTTCAAATAGGTATCGAATTCAATAAATCATTATGCGAAGACGTGTCTGTGTCGGTACAAGATTCATTTGCATTTATGTTGTTCGAGATTCGAGCTACATGAAAAATGGCCGACGTTCTTTGAGCGAATATATCAGAGGAGATAGATCGTTCTTTATTTTTCTTCAACTAGACGCGGTCAACAACCCGTTTGGCCAGCGAGGTGGCTATGGATATAACTTTCCTATTTAGGAGAGGGCCGTGTCTGCCATTAAGTTTAGAATTGCTCTAGCGAAGGCTTTTCTGGCTTTTGACCCTTTTGGGACATGTATAGTAATAGAACAATTAATTATTTAACAAATTGAGAACCTACGACAATTTGCCGTGTGTCACAAGATGACAGTTCTGATTAGAATATACGGACAATTTAAGTTGGTAAACAATTTTTATTGGTGAATGGGCCTGCTTTTGCCTCGATCACGCCTGATGAAAAGCGATGGATGAGGTCTATGATGGAACGAGCGTACCCAAAAGATGTCTGTTCACTCTAATCTTGCTTTGACTTAATTTCCCTAAATATCTTCGACTAGTAGTTACCATTATTTAAAAATCAAATGCTTTATACAAAAGTGGACGCTTGCTATTTTTAAGTATGGGTACTATAATAAACGGCCCATCATCACATTAAAAAAAGATTTAATAGACCGCGTTATCTCCATTGATTCGTATTATAATTATTGGCTAAATAGATAGTGGTTATATAAACAACATAATTTGAAAGGAAAGACCAATTTCTAATGATTGTGAAGTAAAAGATAATTACAGTAGAGAGATTTATGAACCTTGTTTTCCTCAAACGTCTTTTTACAGTTTCATAGACAATTAACATAGAAATAACTCCAAAGCAGAGAGAAAGGAGTCTCGTACGGACACACAAAAACTATCAGAAGTGTATGAAATAAAAATTAATGGGAAATAATTAAATTTTATTGCAACAAGGCTGGTTGCATAAACATTTTTAGATAAAACGCATGGAAGATTTATGGTATATCAACCAATAGTAGCAAAAGTAGCAGTGTACGTCGTAAAACGTAAACCAGTACAAATATTGTTAGAGTTTCTTGGAAATAACAACATTAATGGTAAATGGGTTGTGGAGGTCAGATAGGCAGTTGCTCTGTGTAAAATACTGGTACTCAGCTGTACCCGATTAGACTGGAAACCGATCCCAACATAATAAAGAAAAGGCTTGTGGGTGATGATGAACAACGATATTAATAGAAATTCTGCTTTGTGATCGTGGAAGGCATTTTGGATGTATTATAGCACACGAGTCATCATATTAATAATTTGAGTTGTGCAAGATATATACTCATATATGACATTTATTTGAAAAATATAAATATTCTAAACGAGAGATGGTAAAGGCCACAAAATCAGTTTGAAACGAGAAGCACGGAACCGGTCAATGTGGCGGTGCTTGGGCGGTCTATGTCCAGCAGTGGGCGTCTTTCGGCTGAAATGATGATGATGATGACACCAAATAAAGGAACAGCATTGATCAATGACAAAATCAATGATGCAATTCATCCGAAAGGAGTAATATAACCAATTGAAACTAACATTACCAATAAAACGCCTTCCAAATGATGAAATAAGACCAACAGCCATTTCCACACCTAGAGCAATTCTAAGATAGATACTGACAATTACTACAACATGATTTTGGACTAAGCAAGCAGCGCCGTGGGCCAAAACAATATCCTAGTACAATATCTTTGTCAAACAATTTGAAGTAGGTGCGCCGTCAGACACGCCTAGTAATTGTAATATTATATAAGTTTATAATGTTAAGGTTGAGCAAAATCTAGATATTGAAACTAGACTAGACAGACTGAAATTGAGGGAAAGTAGTTGGAACATAATAATAATACCAGCCTATATCACACAATAAGCCGTCTGTTGAGACTGGTCATCTCTTAATTGCCAGGGCTTATTTTTAATCTTATATTTTGAATTGTTTCTTCATTTGTGTTTTTTTTTACATTGTTCTCACATATAGAAGCAACAAGAATAATGTACCCAGGATTATGTAATATCTTGATTCATAAGAGTTCTTGGAGTTTCTTGCCCGTTCTTCTCTATAGAGATAGAATCTCCGTTTTGGAATGGGCAACTAGCTTCAACTTTCTGATTAACTGACCGACTCTTTGGCGATTCAAAAGTGCCTGTAAGTAGTTTAATCGAAAGGTAGCTAGCAAGGTTTAATCAAAATAAATTATTTGAGTTTGTGTTTGAAAGCGGGGCAAATGCCTCTTCTTATACAGATAAGGCACGAACATTTATCACCACCCTTGCTCAAGGCGAATTGGCGATTTCAGACTTATATTAATATTTTGGTCTAGGTTTTAATTATGTCCAAGATAAACTTAGAAAGAACATATGAATAGAAAATTCGTATATTCCACGAAGGGTTGGGCACCTACAATAGACATTTTCACATCGAATTCTTGAAAAAGAGACTATCACACAGAGTTATAGAGGCACCGCTCTACTAGGCCGAAATCATTCTCAAAGTCAATATATACCACATTTGGCTCTTGAGGAACGTACATTCAAGAGTAAAGATTACTTCATGCTGAAGAACCGACATCAGGAGAACTTTTGTAATTGACATGACACGTTCCAAACGTTTCTGGCATGAAGTCTCACTTCAAAAAGTTTTGTAATAAAGCTAATTTCGTTTATTGTTTGATCCTGATGATCATTCAATTTTGTCTTCAGATCTATAGATTGAGAATTTATTGCCTTGTTTTGTGAGTGTTAAATGCTTAAGAACATCTTTTGTTTTGTATGTTACTGGATTTTTTTGTACTTTCCGAATTTATCTTGGACTGACTGAAATCGGTGATGGAAAACATAGTGAGGAAACCCGGACTTACAGTTAATATAAGTCTAAAACCGCCAACCCGTCTTAAGCATGGCAGCGGGATTGTCCGAAAGGGTTACCGACTTACCGCTACCCCGGACCATAAAGGGCTAAGGAAAGAATATGGGTGGGTCTTAGTCAGTAAGGGTCTGACACTCCCTTCTGTTTTGATGCGTTTTATCTTTGTTAATATTCATTGATTTACAAAAACAAAAAATACGTGTCCATTATTTTCCAATACTCTAACTGACGGACTAAATAGATTTTCAATTTATTAATGGTGGAAACTAGCCTATTGACAGGTTAATAGGTAATAAGCTCGCCCCCTATTACATGGAACTTTAACATAACTATCAGCATCTGGGTGTACTACGCCTCTGCTTACCTCTTAAAGAGAATCAAACGTGATGTTGTTTATGTGAGGGATATATCGTTAGTATCATTGTGTTCTTGCAATGAACCAGCTAACTATCATTTAGCTGGTGCTATTTTTAAAACCGACACGTTATTTACTAAACCGGTTACAGCGGGCCTTTGAGAAGTACAATCAACTTATAACAGACTCACAGTGCCGTTCTCAAGTTCTCATTGACCATAAGAAAGATATTTTAAATCTGTAGGTCTAGCGACGTGAACATCTGCTATATAAAAATCTTAAATTCATTAATTCACTAGCAGCCACTTTTATATTGTGTAAAAAAATCATCACCACTGCTCTCAAAACGGTGAAGGAAAATATCGTGAGGAAACTGGCATGTCCTAAAATTAAAAATTCAAAGACATATGACATCTATCAACCCACGCTGGGCCCGTGTGGTAGATTATAAGCCTACTTCCTCTAAAAGAGAGGAGACCTGTGTTCCAGCATTGGGAACGTTATAGACTGATTATAAATGAAATTTTTAAGGACGAAAGTGTGCCCTATATATGGTTACCCCCTATATGGTTTAAATAGGGGATGAAAGTTAATATGGAAGTTCGACATTATGATAATCAACAATAGAGCAATAAGGTTAAAGAATTTGTAAATGAATCTAGCATAGATTCCAATTTCTAGCCAGAGAGATCTTTGACAGTCGCTAATACGGATAAAAGAAGCCCGAAAGTCTAACAACCAAATCTTGCAAGGGGAATCTTGCTATCCAGTAACTGGTTTGATGTTTGTGTAGTCGTTCCATGTAAAATGCTGCATCCTGTTGGACTGGACACCGACCATAGTTGGGAAAAGGCAGATGATGATTCTAGCTAGAGTGATCGCAGCTCTATAGTTAAGTACTCAAAAAATCTTCTATAATATGGTTCCCCTAAACATATTATACTAGAATTTAAAATATCTTTAATACTTCATAACTATGTCCACGATAGTATTATATTTATCATAAGTCCATTTTTAAGCCCCTATATTTAAAATAATTTAATTAGTTAAATTGCTGAACATAAAATTTAATGAGTTGATATATTTATTGTTATTATGTTGTAAGACAGCCACATCATGGATGAGGTATGATTTGGGCTTTTATTAATAAATAATTGGATAATGGCTACCGAGATGACGACTAAAAGAGAATTAAGGAAGATAAAACCATGTTGCGCGGACCTCAAATAAAATGGGACAAGGGATGATAATGATGATATATAGTTAGTGGAGTTTTCCTTTGCTGAAGCTGCCGTAACTGATAATACAAATGACTTATTCAAAGATTTACAGTTTAAATAAAAATTGTTGATTTAAATTTTAGCAGTAGCAAGTTTTTGCCGTTTTAGTAATTAATTTCAACGTTTAAATACGTAAGTGAAAAGGAGGAAAAAATATCAATGATGTTAAAGATTCTAATACCCAGTAATTTCGGCAATTTGCAATGTAAATAGTAACTTATTTGCTTGCGGCCTCTTCTTATGAACCAAAGGTAATTATTTCATTAAGTACAGCTACAAATCGATTTGGCAAGGTACTACATTAAGTTTTTTTTATAGTAATTGTAGAAACAAGTTACGAACAATTAAAATCATCTTTAATCGCTCGCTATTTTAGCGCTACAACATTCATCAATGAGGTTGATCATGTCGGTTTCTTTAAAAGCAGAGTAGATACTGTTAACTACTTTAATTCCTTTTGTGGGAGATGAAAAAGAAAGTATTCATTGATTGGATAAGCAACATTATTAACCAACTTAAAGCAAAGAATATCATTGATAGTTTTATCAATCCAACTTCCCAAAGTGCTGACTCTAACATTGTAATCATTCTTTGTCCCAGACTACTCGATAGTACCATAATGAATGAACGATTTGCTTACAAAAAGCCTTTATTAGACATTAACGTACTAACGACTAACGAACCCCTTTCCAAAAACATCTCAATAAGCCACCAAAAAGACAAACCATTACTACAGTTTAAAAAAAAGAGAACCACAACGTTTTAACAAGTCCCGAAACATCAAAAAGGTGTGTACAAAAAAAAACTACACGTCTAAATTATTACAAACATGCCAGGGAGATTGGTTCGTTCACAATCCCTTCAGACACTGAAAATAGCTTAAGACAAGTTTAAACAAACGAGCTGTACCCAGAAATGCTAAGTAGACGTTTAACTGTTTGGTTTAAAATAAAAATAGAAGCACTCAACGTCTGACGAGGCTTGGTTACTTCGTATACCTGTGCCAGTGATTATATGTATTATATTCTCGCCTTTAACAACTTTCGGGGTGATAAGTACGATGGGAAATGATACGTTAAAAGAATTGGTCCTAAAAGACTGCCTACCCTGTGGGACCCCAAGGAAACATTTCATGTTGCGAAAATTATGAATAATCATTTTCATAGCAATTTATGCCTAGTTTTTATATGCAAAACACTTGATTGTTTACAAGCAGTCTCGTTTAGTCAAACTTAGGTCATATGCACCCGGTGCGATTTCATTTTCAGTGATATACCCATCGGCCATACTAGAAGGTCAATTCTAGTAATTTCATCTAGACGCAGTCTAACTCGGCGACAAACAAATGTCGAAAACATGAAAATTAGAGGTATTTTTGACATATTGAGACCGAGATCAGACTGTGAACGTTCTTAAAATTACGAGAATTGCCCCTCAGAAGTTGAAGTAACAATAAAAGATGCACGGTCTAAATAGTGTTTGTACGATGCAAGTCATTCGTTGCTTCAGTTTTGTATGCTACAGCGAAGAAACTTACATCGTATAAGTGTAGCTTTAGGTTATTCAACTAGAAAACGCTTTCAACATTAAAATGGCAACTTAGTATATGGACTACGCTTCATTATTGGCAAAGATACGGCTCTTAGTTCCAACTAAGACATATGTTGGAATCAGGCATAGAGCTATTGTTCTCCATAATTTATTGCTTCACGCTTTCTCTAAAGGGTTGAGCTATACTCCAGACGTTCTAATGTTAATTGCGTTAGCACAAATCTGAACTATTCTTTGATATTTGTATTTGGAAGTATATATAAATAATAAGAAGGTGATATAAGAAAAAGGAAGGAGATTTGAAGAGAATATAAAGCACATAAAAAGTGACTATACTCAACAATCTTCATGAAGACACATGGGAGCTATGAACTTGTAAAACAAGATTTTAAAACGTGACAGAGAAAAAGACTTCTTCATAATCTGGAATAATCTACAACAGCCGACATCAATGGCATTCTAAAGTAACTTTGAAATAATTGTAGGACAGAATTTCCAAACACTATTAGTATTAGTATATAGGCTTTCCACACAACTGTAAATCAATAACACAGATAATAGCAACTGTGTTAGAACCTGGTAAAAGTCAAGTTTAATAACTTCAGGCAAATGCAGACTCAAAACTCCTAACATTACGACCACATAAGGAAATGATGAGATTTTTATTACCAAAGATATATAATATGCCAAATATACCAGACTATCGGTCCCACTCTCACATGTTACTCAAGTTTTAAGTCGTCGTTAGGTTTCATGCTGTCCTTATCACTCGAAAGAGTGTTGTAGTAACGACAGGAAGATTTTCTTATTATTGATAGGCTTGCGTTTGACCGCTATCTCACCTGATGGTAAGCAATAAATTACGACTGCGGCGGCGACGATGGAGCACGTTTGCCTAGAAGTAACCTATTCACTCTCAAAGATACTATAGCTATCGGCAACCATAGATTCCGGCAGCGAATTGCACTTTTCGGCTTTGAGAATATCAAAGTCATATATTATGTAGTTTATCTTATCGATTTCTATAACAGTGACCCTTAGAAATTACTTCCTTGCATGCGCCGTTAGATGACTCGCTAGACCGGATTTAGCTTCGAACACCCGGACACAACTGGAACAATAAATTTGGACCTAGGTCAAAGTAATAATTCGGCGATATGTGAATGTTTGCAGTAACTAACACCTTCAAAGTTTTCAGTATTGTGACGCATTGATTACTTGCGACAGGTGTGTACGCATTTTTCCTGGACCAAGGTGTGTTATGTCAATGCGTATTGTTTAAACCATCAAAGTGTTTGGGGTGTATCTTCCGGTAACAACGTGTGAAATGTACACATAAGGAGATTTGTAACGATACCAATATCCGTCGACAGAATGTCAAAGTATTTTTTATGGATCCTTTAGCTCTACCTCTCACAAAGAGGTGGCCTGTATCCCAGCAATGGGAATATTATAGACTGATTAAAATCTTTATGTTTTTAAATAGGATTGGGACTGTCTAAACTGTGGGAAATTAATATTTTGCCAGTCGTGGGAGGTTAAGCTCATTGAAGTAGGTAATAAGGTTGATAAGAGTCTATTTTCCTTTATACGGATTTGCTTTTAACGGTCTCAGCTAAAGCAGTGACAACTAAGTAATGGGGAAGATGAAACATATTTGCCTAAAATTTGCCATATTTATCTCTCAACACGCCAAACAAGTATTACCGTCGTCTAAGAGAAATGGGCACATTTATCAAGGTTTCCATTTTAGGAGAAATCCAATATTCAAATATTCTTTTTCTAGTTGCGCATAGCTTTCGAGAGCAGAAATTTTACAAGTCACGACTGATTGAGGCCTCATTGCCTGTTATTTATTTTTACGCTCAAATACGCATCGTCTGAAATCGATTTTCCATTACAATTTTAGTTTTATGGTCATCATAAAACTGGGTGACAGAAACTGGGAACCAAAACTTACTGTGGCATTGATATTACACAAAGCATCCGGCTTAATATGCAGTCTTCGTACAAAATATAGGTATAGTATAATATGGTGGAACGTATCGTAAGAAAAGTTTTAACTAGAAGAATGTCGATGTGAAAGAGTAGTAAAAGATCAAAAATGGATGAATTGATAAAGATGATGAAGGTGACTACCAAGATGACGTACAAAGATAGCTATAGTATCATATCGTAGGACATACCGTAAGAAAAGTTTTGAATATGAACGTAAATCCAAATCCCAATTTGTTCTTTGAGTCATGTTTTACCGGTAGTAAACGAATTTTCTTTCTTTCTGAATCAGTTACACAGTTACGTAGCCGTGTTAGATCCTGGTAAAAGCTAAGTTTAATAACTTCAGGCTAAACAACTATAAAAGGCTATAAGAGTAGCAAAAGACCAAAGAAACAATGGAAAGATTATCGAAAGATGACACGGATATGACAGCGGATAAAGATCTATGAAAGAAGTAATTCTATACCAACCCCAAAATAGATTGGGATCGGCACGAGGATAATCATGAATATCGTCTTTGTAAAATTAAGTTAGTCAACTGTGTGTGTGTTCAACTTAACATCATAAACGCTCATACACGGCCGGATTCTATATTTAAATGCACATTTGTTTAGAAAACAATGCATGACCAAAGTCACTGTTAAAACCGTTTTGTTTTTAAAAGAGAATGAAACCTTTTTATGTGTCACGTTCTTTTTATCTTTAATTAGCTTTATTTTTGGAACGTTATAAAAGATTTTCTTGACTGTTGTGGCCAGATGTTTCCATTATTCTTTAGTCTGTTTTTCTGGTTACCTTTTTGTTTTTGTAGTTACCGCGTTCTATGAAAATGATTCCTGCTATTTTTATTATTACTTCATACAGTTATTTATTGTGTATAAATCTCTGAGAATTGAGACAGATAGCTTCGTCTGTCACATTCTGAATGAATTATAGGCTAATCTTAGCTAGGTCGAATATCATTTCTATGACATGACTCATTATAATGAGCCCTCTGCTCAAACCCTTGAAATATGCATGTTGATAATTTATTTTGTTGTATTATTAGAACCGTAATTAGCATCTATGTCTTCTACCAAACCTTCATCTTATCTAGTTTCCCTAAAGACTTATCAGAGAGATTGTATTGTGTCTCAGCTTCATAGAAAATCGCGTCTTATTTTGTGGATAATGCTTAAGCGTTTCCGACGTTTTCACGTAAATATTGACCTCATTTACGTGTTTTCTCAGTACAATATGAAACTCAAACTTTTTGTTCTTAAAAACTACCTAAAATATATCAACTGTCACTATTGAGTTATGGCTAACAGAAAACCGGTCTATTTCGTCTACTATTTAACTATTTGACTATTTCGTTATTATGTTAAACATGGTTTTCACATGCTTCAGTAATGGCACCATAGTGCTTAATCCGTATCTTGGTAAAAAATGAAATTTTCATTGTCATCAAACATCTATGAAAATTCCATCTTTTCTAATAGGTGTAGGTCTCAGAATTATTATTTATTTAGCTATAAAGGTATGTTACTATCTTTGTTACTTCATTTTGCTATTTTTTAATAAAAAAAATGGCAGATTTGTGATTTCATTGACTTTTTACCGCCATTTCCAAAGATAGTGACGCGCTTATTATTCGAGCATTTATTTTCGTTAAATAAAAGAAAAAGCTGAAATGCAAAAATCAGTCAAGAAAAATGAGGTGAAAAGGCTTCACTTTTAATACATAAAAGGTAAATATATCACATAATAAAAGCATATTATAAAGAGAACAAATACTAAAACCAAAATCACAGTTTTCTAGACAAGATTCTTAACTTGTCCAAAGTTTTTCATTTATAGTATAAATAAATTCTAATTAATGCATTATCCGTTGTGAAAATAATAATAAAAAACTTGTCTTTTGAACTAAAAATTTAAAAAGCTACCTAATTTTTATATACGTTTTCCTATATCTGCATTTTGATCCATTAAGAACCCTAAGTCTTATTCAAATATCCTTTGCATAATGAAAAATATAAAAAATCGTTAATTCCTAAATGGTTTAAGAAACCTAATTTTATCATACATGTTAACATTTCTTTATATATAAATATATTTAACTGATCATAGACTACAGTTTGATGTCCTCTAATGAAATTAACTTCACATATTAGTTCGATTACTCAGTAGGCCCATTATACTTAGATAAAAATTAGGCTTTCGTGTTCCTTAAGACTAAACTTTTGTCAAATTGGAACTTGTTCGGAACTTCAGTTTTGCACATCCCTAAATCACCATTCGATTACTTACAACTCGATAAGATCCACAATCCTTAGGGCACATCACTAATGCAGTACACCACTTTAGTTTTATATCACACAATGCACGAATTCACGTGTAAATAAGAGTGTCAGGGCGTAAATGCAGCGTGTGTAAAGTTTGTGTGGTGGCCGGGCCTGGTTTGTCGGCGAGGTCGGGACGCGGTGGTCGCGCCGCCCGGGCGCACATTCACCGAGCCAGCGGAGCTAGCACAGCACTCGCTGCCAGTGCCAAAGCGAGCGACGAAGCCAGCGCTGCTCCGCGAGAGTGAGACAACTCCTCACTCTTGATCACCTCATTCGGCGTCTTGTCATACTTGTGCGTCTTTTTAGTCACTGGCTTCATTGTTGTGGTTGTTGTGGTGGTCGCTGGGGTCGTTGGCGGCGGTGGGGGTGGCGGGGGTGTTGGTTGAGGTATGGGCGCCGGAGACTGCTCCTCCGGCTTGCAACACACCCGGAACACTAGCTTCATATTATGACTCAAACATCGACCCCCGATACGTCTATGCAAGTCGTCTTTACTGGACGTCGAAATGAAATAATAGTCCTTTCCAGGGAGGAACTCTAATCCGCCCGGTTGGGGAGTGAACGGTCGGAAGGTAATGGTGAAAAACATCAATTTGTGCGGTTTATCGCATATAGCGATTATTCTGGGGTTCGGATTAGTTATTCTACACGTATCATATTCTTCTTTGCTCACATTATAAATTATATATTTTTCTGTGTCCTCCTCAAAAGTCCCTGGGGTGTACACTGGACAGATTATATTCACTTGGTCATATTCAAACTGAGCGTTTCCTTTATTCAAGTCAAATACATGATCCGTGTTGTCTATTCTGAATATGCTGTTTGTGGTGTTCCAATGTATGTAGAAGGACTTTGCATAGTTCCCCATCACGCTCTCGATGAAGAAAATAAGCACAAGGACGGTCCACGGCGTGTGACGGAGCCCAAAGTAAGTTAGCGACACCATCCTGACTGGTTTACTCGACTGGCATTATTCGACGAAGATGCTACGAAGTCGTTGTTAGCTACACACTATCATACATACACCAATCCATATTTATATTCCACGATCACTATACATCACTGAACGTCCACAATTTCACATATAAAACACGATCAATCCATTCAGAGGCGACGCGATGGGTCCTCCATGTTCTCCGTCCGCTAGATTCTATTCAACGATAAATGTGGAATTCCATAGGACGTGGCCCGTTCAAAACGCGTTGAAAACGACGCTTTCGTTGGTTTAAACACTGGTTTGAACTTCACGGTTGTGTTAGACGGCTGTTAGTGTGAGGATAAAGTTGAAATTAATCAATACATCACAGATTTTTTACAATACAGAGGTGTTCTTTGTATTGGGAACGGGCGACGCGGACTGGGACGGGCACGTAAGCGCCGCGCGGTGGTCGGCCGAACTACTGGAATGCGACCTGCGGGCTCGGTACGCATGCTCGCCCCTCCCGCGCCCCTGCACCCCCGGTGTTACCGACGCGTTCCGAGCTTTGCCGAGCTTTCGCTCCGTCGCCATTTTAGTTGTTGCCCTGTACGAAAATATAAAACGTTGTTAAACCCGTAAATTAACGAACCATACTGTATTTTTTACTATAAATCTAATTATTTTCCTTCATCATTTTGGAAAAATAAATTATTTTTATTCGAAAGTTTAAATTAAGAGCTTTTTGGTCCGACACGAACGCATCCGTTAGCGGCCATTGAAAAAAGTCCACAACTGGTTTATACAGTCGTAAAAGGGTATGACGCCGTACAGCGGCCGATATTGCACACAATAATAATTTATAATTTTATGCTAATTATGCCAAATGATTTTATTTGGCATAAAAAAACTTTTTTTGTCTGTCGATGTTATTAATTAAGCTATTAATATTAGTATTCGAGTTAAGGATTCCATTGATAATTAATAATCGATTAATACGGCCGAAAAGACGGATGATTACAATCTGTACCTATATTTTTTTATTGGTTAGTAAGATTTAGGATTTTATTGGTTAGTAATTATATTCTTATTATGATTAGATTATAGGGTTTTTTATATTATTATATATCACGATTTAGTTTAAATTTTATTTTAGGCCTATTTTTTTTTTGCGTAGGTACGTAAGTATTTTCTTTAGATATCATCTACAGTAATTTATGATTAACTGTGTCATTTCATTGTTTACCAGAGAGAGAAATGAATTACCTATTCGTACTTAAATAGACTTAATAAAAAGCAGTCTCTACATCAATTTTAAAGTAGCCACATAGTACAATATTAAATTTACTGAAGGTAGTGTCAGTGAAGTAGTTATGTAACTCTTGGCAATTTTACGAAATGCTGAAGTCGATTTAACGAATAATTTTGTGTAAATTTATATGATATGTAAAAATAGCATGTGATGATCGTCATTTTCTCATTGACCACACAGGTTCTGGTCGATTATATCGGACTAAATATTATCTTATACTTGAGGTTCTATCTCATTATTTATTAAGAAAAAAAAGTAACGATACAACGTACGTCAACTATTTCGACATAATTTTAAAACAAAAGAAAATAGTTATTTCATAATTTATAATACACCTATGTAACATCTATAAAAGCTGGGTTAGTTACACCATTTCTAACTTAAGAACGGCTGAACGGCTGATTTCTCTAAGTATCGATTTGTTGGATTTGTCTCCGCGATTCACGAAAAAAAAAGATAATTCATTCTTTCATACATTTTGTATGAAACGGCTGTTATAATGATATCTCGAGAACGGATTGACTGATTTCGATGGCGGTCTGTAATTCGCTAGGTCAGCTTGTTATATAATACATAACATAACATAGCTATCCTATAATGTTCCAACTGCTGGGACACAGGACACAGGCCTCCCCTTTTTGAGAGGGATACCTAAGAAAGAAGATTTAAGGGGTAGCAGGAACATCGAGTGCAAACAATGTAAACATGGATTCAGTATAATGATTCTACGGGGTAATTGCATAACACATTATTAATAGCTATATCTTTAAATTTGACAGTTCAACAACATTCATTACGTTATTTACGTTGCTGAGCAGATACATTTTCAAACTTATGAAGCAATGGATTAGCAATGGCCCCGATTCTGTTGTTCACAACCTAAACTAAATTTAAGTTCAATGCATCTTTTTCTTTCTATTTCATTAAGAAAAGGACAGAAGATAAATATTAGTTTAGTCCTGTCAAATTAGTCAGCGCCTGACGTAAATTGACGTATTTTTAGTAGCCAATTTTTTAATCACGTCTAAATTTGTCAATGTATTATCTAATTTGACAGGACTAAACTAATATTTATCTTCTGTCCTTTTCATAATGAAATAGAAAGAAAAAGATGCACTGAACTTAAATTTAGTTTAGTTTGTGAACAACAAAATCGGGGCCAATATCCTTCAAAATGATACAGATTAAGATTGATAGTGAGTTACGAAATTAGGCCTGAGTTCACCAACATTTAAACTACCGGTTAAGATATTTAAATAGTTAGTTTATGGCAAATTTTCTCAGGAAATTATAAATATAGGACTGTTAATTATTTAATCAGTTGATTTAAATGCTGGTGAACGCAAGGCCTAGGGTGCTGGAAAAACTCCGATCTTAGTAGATATTAAAAAGTTATGAGCAGTTTATGGAGGCGTAAGCAGGTAATTGATGTCATTATAAAATCATCACTAAAATGACATAAAAGTGTCAAGCAGTAAATGTGTCATTAACAAACTGTGTAATTGGCTATTACGAGTTACCGTAATGGTCCTAGGCAGATTTAATGGCTTTTGTAGACAATAGACATAAAGAAGGACGTAATAAGGTAGTTTGGTCTTGAGTTCATTATTATATTTATACGAAAATACGTAAACGGTAGTCTTGTAATAAAATAATATTGTCTTAACCAAAATTAACGGTTATTTTTATTTGATACTAGCTGACCCCAGCGAACTAAAAAAAAAATACTCGAACTTTTACGTTGTGGAACGCAAATAAATGAATATGAATATGAATATGAACTTCGTACCGCCTCAGAATCAAAAACTACAAAATGTGTGAGAAAATTAATTATCTTCATTACATACTTCCGTGAATTTCTTTCATGTTTTAATAGTTATTCTGGTATTCGAGGTTGAGGCAAATCCAACAAATCAAATATCATAAAAATCGGTCCAGCCGTTCTTGAGTTATAAATGGTGTAACTAACCGGACTTTGTTTTATTTATATAGATAGATTACATAACACCAGTAGTGCTATTCTGTAAAAATCTCATCGTGAAAACATAATTATAAGTAAAGTGAGTTGTCAATGTCAATCAAACCAGCGTCAGGCACTAGTTGTCTGGCTTTATGCTGAACTGGGCCTTTTTGGCACGGCCGTGAGGCACACTCTTCTGCTAATTTCTTACATCGGACTTTACATTACTTACCTATATGTTCTGTTTTTTATCTGATGTATGTACCTAGCTGTTTTATTGTGTGTCTTTTAGTATGTGCTAAATAAATGTATTTTCTTTCTTTCTTTCAATGGTGTCAATCCTTACCAACAGCAGTGTTATTCTGTAAAAATCTCACCGTGAAAACTAAGGTGAAGTGAGCTGTCATTCCACCTGCAGTGCGATTCTGTAGCCATCTCACCGTGAAAACTTAGGTGAAGTGAGCGTGAAGTGAGCTGTCAGTGTCATCCTGATGGAAGGAATTGATACTCTTGACAGCTCACTCTAAGCTCACTTCACCTAACTTTTCACAGTGAGATTTTTACAGAATCGATCGGCTGATGTTAGGGATTGCCCCTATTGATAGCTCACTTCACCTAAGTTATCACGGTGAGATTTTTACAGAATCGATCGGCTGATGGAATGAGCTCACTCTAAGTTCACTTCACCTAAGTTTCGACGGTAAATTTTTATACAGAATAGGTCGGCAGAATTCCGCGAAGGGTAGATCCCCTATCTACCCTAACCTACCTAAGTGCTTACCTACACCCATATTTCGCCAGGTATTTTTAAGTCGCGTCCGGTGCACCCAGCAGTGTAATTGTGTAACACATTGTCATTAGCATGGGTTCAAAATCAAAATCAATGTATTTTATTTCACATAAGCCTACAAGGGCACTTATGAAACGTCAGAAACTAGGTGCACGGTTCCAATTGGTCGTTTCAGGCAGGAGTAGAACAGACAAAAAAAAAATTAAGTATCAAAAACTTGCCAGGAAGTTGATAAGTATTGATATTTTTAATACTAGCGTGTCTAAATTTAAGAAGACTCTTTGCAACCACTTTTTCGATAACATTACTTAGCCCTTGCACTGTATAATAATAAGGAAAATGCGAATGTAACACTGTCTACTACCTAGTGTTTAATTAATTCTAATTTTTTTACATTGCTATCTGTGAAAACTTGTAGTTGGCCATCGTCATCAACTTTGAATATTGTGTCTAGCCTAGCTGTAAGTTTTCCGAAAAATATAAAATAAAATAAAAAATCTCCACGGTTACTCTTTGAAAAATAATTGGCTTTTACAATGTTTTCAAATTACAGTAGGCATGGGAGGACAGCGTACGCCTGTCAACAAGTACCACGTACTTGATAAAATAAAATAACTCCATTTTGACAGTTCAACAACATTCATTGCGTTATTTACATTGTTGAGTAGACAAATTTTTCAAACATATAAAGCAATGGATTAGCAATAGCTAACTCTGTAAGTCGCAGCCATTAAGTACCACCTGGGCCACCAGCCCTCCACTGTTTTTACGAAAATATCTTATGTTATCATACTATCTATTGAGAGCAGTGATGGCGCAGTGGTAAGACCCCGACTTACGAGTAATAAGGTCGTGGGTTCGAACCCAGACCGGCACTTTACTTTGTGTAATTTATTTCATCACCACTGCTCTCAAAACGGTGAAGGGAAACATCGTGAGGAAACCGGCATGTCCTAGAATCAAAAATTCGAAGACACGTGACATCTACCAACCCGCACTGGGCTGATGGTAGATTACAGCCCACTACCTCTTAAAGAGAGGAGGCCTGTTTCCCAGCAGTGGGAACATTATAGGCTGATTTATGATGTGAAGGTATCTTTTGTTATCGTACTACAAAATTATGGTATGTTTTCAAAGAATCCAAGGTTCGCTTCCCGACACAGAGACTCATTAGCATTATGCAACAAATCCTACTTAATTAGAGATGATACGGTTTCTGGTGGGTGTAGGGTGTGTATAAGATTGAGGAATATGTAGGACAGATTTTTTTTATTTCCTGGAAAAAAAAATACAACTGTCATTGTGTGTGCAACTTTTCTCAAATTATGTCATAATTTAGAAGTAATAATAAAGCTGAATAGTTTTTTTGAACGCCCTAATCTCTGGTTCTACCAGTCGGACTTGAAAATTTTTGCAAAAAAAAAAAATTGTTTAGTTTAGTGATTATTATAATTATTTCATATTTCGGAGAGAAGTAACATAGTTATACATACCCTAGTTATTTTGCGATGGCTAAATTCTTTTTGTATTTTGATGGGATGAACTAACAAAACAGGCAGGCAGATTTGCACTGCCCACAATTTCGTATCCTTTTTCTCATTCCCAAAACAGCACTCTAATTGCGTAACACCATAGAAATATTATTTCTTATATCTATGCATAATACACTATGAAGAATATTGCCAATCCATAACTTCATAAAATATATTATGTTCGAAAAATTTGTCTGCTCAAAAAGGTAAATAACGCAATGAATGTTACAATAAAATATTATAATTGATTTTAGTCACCCCTTCCAAAAGGTAGTTTCGTATGGAGAAGAATGGGCAAGAAATATTCCTTTGCTCATTCCCAAAACAGGAATATCCAAGTTCCCCATGAACCCATGGTCACCTAAACATTCCGCCCCAGTTCTTCAGCGTCACCTAATGCGTATTATAGGTACGTTTGACAAATCCTATTAACGAATATACTAGCCATTTAGCCATCCGAACGGAATAGGATTGGCTAAAGACCGGATTTGTGAATCCGTCAAACAAAAATGGTTAATTGATGGTGAAAATTCATTATTTATAGAGGTATGAAAACAGGGTGTAAAGTTCACTCATCCTTCTTAAAAAAAGGGCGAATCCTCCGACCAGACGGGTATTATGATAATTCATGCCGGGCCGTTGTATAAATGCTGGTTGCGCGGTAAACTCTGCTTGCGAGATGCAGGATTTTGCGTGACGTCAGTATGGCGCTCTTTTAAGGGCTCTGCTTGTGGAACGGGCGATAGTGCAGTGTGCAGTGTCGAGGTTGCTGGTGAGGCTGAGGGATCGACCAGGTATGCGCGGACGCTGCATGCTGGTGGTCAGAATATTCGTTGAAGCCGTGGGTGCTGGCTGGCTGGGTGACTCGCCGCTAAAGCCTGCGGGAGTGATAATGATGATGACGTCACGTTGAAGTATTTGCACGAAGGCTGCGCTGACGTTCAAACTTGTTAATAAAAAAATCATAATTTATTAACAGCGTCCCGCGATTTTACCAACATAAGTCTCGATCCCGTGCGAATATCGGGATAAAAACAATCCTATGTCCTAATCCAGATCATGGTCTACTCATGTGCTAAATTTCATCCAAATCCGTTCAGCCGTTTTAATGTGAAAGCAAAACACAAACATACAAAAAAAAAATTGTAATATTAGTTTCTTGGATCAGATTTAATTAAAATAATTGGCGAAATTTGAGGGTACTATTCATCTCTTCATAACCCCTCTAGGGTTACAAGCTTGATGTTACTTTTAAGTACAGACGCCTGCACATCAAGCTACCCGATACAGTCAAATCCCAATCAACCTTGAACCTTATACTGTAGCTATAAGGTTGAAAATTTGATAGATTGTAGTAGCTTGATGTGCTGGCATCTGTAGGTACCTACCTATGTGTTTACTTATGTCATGTCGAACATGTATACTTAAGCAGCAGATAAGCTTCCTATGTTTGTTACGTAGGTAAATATTATAACTTGTCCGAACGATAAGTAGCCCTATCTTGTAATATGTCAATTTGTTTGGCTCTCCCGATATCGGGAACTACCGATTATGATGTTTGTCAATAGAGTTTTATATATTAAAACTAGCTGACCCCACGAACTTCGTACCGCCTAAGAATCAATAAAGACGAATTTATGAGAAAATGAATTATCTTAATTTTTTTTCGTGGTTTTTTGCTGTTATAATAGTTATTCTATTCGGGACGGAGACAAATCCATCAAATCAAAGATCATAAAAATCAGTCCAGCCGTTTTTGAGTTATAATAATGGTGTAAATAACTCGACTTTGTTTTATTTATTACTAGCTGCGACCCGCGGTATCACCCGCATAAGTGTCGATCCCGTAGGAATATCGGGATAAAAAGTAGCCTATAATGTTAATCCAGGGTTTCAGCTACCTCCTGGCTACCTCCATAATTTTTTTAATCAAAATTGGTCCAGCCATTAGAGCGTGAAGAAGTAACAAACATATAAACACACACACACAAAATTTCGTCTTTATAATATTAGTGTGATGTGTTATGATTAGTGTCATATAGACAGATTACGTAAGAAGGGAAATATAATTTCAAGGGAGACTCATGAAAATGAACGACTAATAGCAATGAACTAGGTCCAACCATGAAGTATGAAAAAGAAAATCAGCTGTTTCACTTTTGTATGAAACATCTATTTTTTTTTCTTTTTCATAAGTACATACTCAACTCCCTTAAAGTATCTTCTTTTTTTAAAAGATATAACTAGACTGCAAAGCTTTGATAGACGATTTTTTACTTACTTTTTTTGCCTGCGAGGGTAATGTATTAACCATGTACTTTTGCAGGACTCATAATGCAAAGCATTAGAGAGTGCTTCATGATCGAAAATGTTTTTTTGCCTCCTTTCAACAACTGTTTCTATTGTTATACACACACGCACACACAGAGCTGCTAGTACACAGAACCTACTTAATTTATATACCATTGTATAGATATTTTAATGGAGATTAATTCTGTACTTCAAAAATTGATTTAATGCAGTAGAAACGAAAAAAACATCTAAATATTTCTAAACCCCTGAATCAAATGTAAAACCTGAAAACACTGTAGCTTGCGAAAAAATTCAATTAATTGAGTCAAATTTTTTTAATAGATTCATTTCACCCATAGGAGGAACCCTATTGAAAAAGGCTATTTTATTCAAAGTAGTTTTATTATCTATACTTCTATATCTATACTATAATTAATTATTTAATATTATAAAAAATAAAGATTTAGTATGTTTGTAACGAATTGGCTCAAAAAGCACTGAACCGATTTTAAAAATTCTTTCACCATTTGAATGCTATATAGGCCTTTTTAATTGCAAGAAAAAAATTAATTGTTTAAAAAATAAATGTCCAACCGTGCGAAGCCGGGACGGGCCGCTAGTAATTAATATAAAACTACCTATAATAATATTTTATGTATAGGTATCTATGGTTTTTTTATACGATCAAATGAGCAATATGAGACGTGCACTGTTGGATTTTCCAAATTTTTGCAGCAATTATTGCCCGACTACAGTTGGTGGAGGTGGTGGAGCAATTAGTGGAACATAGTTCCTAAAAAATGCAAAACATCGCTTTTTCAATATTACCTCCGACGGCTCCGAATATTCAGTAAATTACTGATGCAAGTTTCTTTGCTCCATATCTCTCGCTATCATAGATCTGCGGGGTAATTGCAACGCCTTTTAATTAGACAATTCAACAAAATTCATCGCGTTATTTACGTTGTCGTGCAGACAAAATTTTCAAACTTATGAAGCAATGGATTAGGAATTTCCTTCAAAATCCATCTGATTGTGAAAAAAAATGTGTTACGCAATTGGAGTGCGGGTGTGATGGTATCTCGAGCAACAATTTCGCCATTGACATCACAGTAAATTGCTACTGATTTTGTTGTGACGTTATATTCAGTTACCCAAGGTAGCCTTATTAACCTACTACAAAAAGGAGGAGTTTCTCAATTCGACTGTATGTTGTTTTTTTGTCGGCAATTGTAAATCGATTTCAAAAATTATTTTTTAATTGATAGGATATACCTCAGGGGTGGTCCACGTATAAATTTTATTAACTTTGCTTGGGTAGTTTTTGAGTTAGCTTCAATAATGCGTATTTTTGCCTCTTAGTTTATATTGATGATGTTATTTATAATGACTTCCTGTCACTGATATTTACATAGCAAGTAGTGTTATACGAATTTGCGTGGGTTAAGTACAACTAAAAAAAAGGTGAAAAATATATTTTTTTTACAAAAAAATAATAAATTATAAAACAACCTATTTCCAAAAAAGACACTACATTAAATTTGTGCAACTTGTGTATTTTTTTTTTAGGATACTTTATGATTTATCATTCGTTGGCAATCCTTAAGGGGCCGTGCACGAAATTGGCGGATTTTGATCATTTTTGTTCATTCGTTGTGGGAAAGGGAAAGAATATTTAAACAAAATTATTTGTGAATTGAAGAGTTTAGTTCTTTGTCTTGCATGTGGCTGAAAGAGATTTTTCAAAAAAATTAAGGATTCATGGAAAATTATTAAATTTCGCAACAAGTTTTCCGAAAAATGACGCGAGACTGACGTTTGATTATCTGTTTACAAGAAACTACTTTTGATTTTGAACATTAAAAAATATCATCAGCATCATTATATGGTCTACTTGCACGTTGCTGAACTACTTTTTTCATTTTCAATACAAAATATGGCAGGAAAAAATGTTGAAATAACATAATTTTTGGAAAAGTTCTAGACAAATAAGTATTTTTTTCTATTCCTTAGAAATACTTTTAAGAAATTTTAAAAATTACCTATTAATCTTAAGCTAACCATTTAATAGAATCTAAATTTTATTTTATAAATAAACAATAACTTCATTTCGTAATTAAAAGGCAAAATGAACTATATTCTCGACCGCGCAAAACTGATCCCGTCAGTAGCGTCCGGGCCTTCCCAGCGTGAGGACGCGTCACTTTGCATCGCAGGCGCGGGCGTTCTACGTAAACATAATTTTCAGAAATTGTATGCCGACTACCACATTTTGATCCAGTAAGTATTAATTTTATTTTAAGTAGGTACTTTGTATACATATTTATGAAGAACATTAAATCTTTTGATTCGGTAAGTATTAATTTTATTTTAAGTAAGTAGTTTGTATATTTATGAAGAACATTAAATCTTTTGATTTATATAATATACTGGTGTGCGCGTGTTGTGTCACTTGGGTGGTTCTTAGCTATATAATTGGACTCGGCTGGCGCTGTTGTCATTCTTATAGTTTTGAGAGTGCTAAAGTCGATAGCCGGTGAAGTCAAAATGTAAATCCAAGATTCGTAGCCACCACGAAAATTTTCTCAAATTTTCGTCATGGGTGTCATTTTCATAGTTTTCGAGGGTGCTTAAGTTGATAGTGAGGTCAACATATGAATCCAAAATGGCGGTTGCGCAAATTTTCTAATTTTTTGTCATCAGTGTCGTTTTTATGGTTTTCGAGGGTTTTAAAGCAGATAGTGACGTTGTTAATCCAAAATGGCGGCTGCGAAAATTCTCAAATTTTTCATCATGGGTATCGTTTTCATAGTTTTTGAGGGTGTTATAGTCGATGTGAGGTCAAAATGTAAATCCAAAATTCTGCTGTGAAATTTTTGTTTTAAATCATACGTGAGAAGGAGCCTTGTTCCTGACGGAGGTCCCCCGACCACACACTTATTTTTTTTAATGGTTCTTTAATGCTTTGGTTTGATCAATCAATCAATCAATGGAGTGTTTTAGTTATTGAGCCCAACACTGCCTATAAGTTACTGGTATTAACAAAGAAATTTGTTTCAGATAATGGGTCGAAAGAAAGAATCGTATAACCAAAAAAAAAAAAAAACTACGGCGCGTCTCTAGAACTTGTAAACTTTTACTTTTGATCAGCGCTAGAAGTGCATAGAAGTACTTACGAGTACATTGAAAATCGATGACAATGCAATTTCTGAAAAGACAGTAATTACTGGTGATATGTTGTTTGCTGTTGAATATTATTTTTTTTATTAAATCTACTAATCAAAAAATATAACATGTTTTTTTATTGAACTCTTCCTATTTCATTCATAACGAACTTCATTTTTTTTTTTATTAAAAATATAATATTTACCTATACAATCACAAGACTAGAAATAAACTCAAGTAGGTTGATGAAATTAAAATACTGTAGGCGGGCAGCCCTATCGCGTGTGTACACACCGCGCGGCTGTAAGTAATTATTTCTGAAACAGCGGGGCAATTGCGTAACACATTATCAATCGGAATCGGTTTCATTTTGACAGTTCAACAACATTCATTGCGTTATTACGTGTTGAGCAGACGAATTTTTCGAACTTATGAAGCAATGGATTAGCAATTTGCTTCAAAATGATTCAGATTCCGATTGATAGTGTGTTACGCAATTAGGGTGCAGGACCGTGTCACAACACTGTAATAATATTACCGTGCCTCAATGTTATTGAATGTCTAAAATATGTAGGTACCTAAATGCATATAACACCAAATTGTACCATTTTTATGTTGATTGTGGTAATTATACTACACGAATACTATATTAGACAAACATTCCAACTTTTATTTCTTAACCATACATATGAATAAAAAAATATCATTTATAGGATCAAAACTGTATAAGCGATCACTACGCTCGATTTTTAGGCGTGTGTGCGTGAACGGTGCACACAAACATGAATTTACCTAAACTCTAGCGAGGGAATTTTGTGCACGGACTCTTAAATAAATAACAACCAACAAAGGTGGATGGTATATGTAGGTACCACTAGCGCCATCTAGCGCCGTAGACGTGCTCATCATAAAGTGCAAGTTTAAAGTTTCACAATACATTAGTAACATAATATCTTCTGTTTGTTTGTTTGCTTTATTGATAGTCTGCACATTAGGATTGTGGGACACTGCAGTGTAATGCCTTGCAAACACTACAGCAGCTGTAAGGTACGGCTGAACTCAAATGCAAATCAGTTTAAAGCCGCTATTAAGTGAGAGTTTTAAGAACTTTCTTAAAGTTAGGTTTAGGCTGAGTAAAGTATGACTAAATAATACTTATTCAACCAGTACAGTCGACCGCATCTAAGTGGTAACACTTGGACCTTGAAATGGCCTAACGTAGTACTTTGTACTGAGTTTCGAGTGAATACGAGGTCAACTTATACTGGTTTTTCTTTTAAGTCTTTTAGGTTTTTTACGGTAGTAGGAGCTCCATGTAAATGTACATCATAAATAAAACTACCTGCATACTTCCCAAAGTTGAGCATTTTTTTTTTAAGTTTGAAATAAAGAGAGGGTATTGTTATATCTCAAGACAGTAATAATAAAAAATATTCCACAACTAACACACAACGCCATCTAGTCCCAAGCTAAGCAGAGCTTGTGACAGTATTCTATAGTTAAATAATATAATATAAAAAATTTGGAAAATCCAAAAGTTCACGACTCATAATGCTCACTGGATCTTGTATGAAAACCATAGATATTAGATTAGTAAGTAAGTCATTTATTTTTACTTACTATACCTAGATATAGATATTACTTATATTAGTTAGTTTTTTATTAATTATAATTAAAACTACTTTGAATAAAAGAGCCATTTTCAATAGGGGTCCTGTGGGTGAAACGAATCTATTAAAAAAAACTCAATTAATTGATTTTTTCGCAAGCTATCTACAATGTTTTCAGATGTCACACTTGATTGACGGGATTTTTTAGAAATTTTATGATTTTATAGAGGAGGAAATAAGCGAGATCCAAACCTCGAATTATGACTCTTTACTTAGGCTTTTTCAAAAGTCTCTCCGACCGTATTTCCTCTTAAATCCCATGTAATAAACGGCGAGCCTTTTGCCAGCGACTAGGCATAAAACCAGACTCCGGGCTGCTAATAAGAAATTTCATATGGAAAAACCTAATAAAATTTTGTCCGAGCCGGGAATATCTATAACCCAGGACGTTATGCTCAGCAGTAATTTCTTACTCATCATCTGCCTAGCCTTTTGGTCGGCTTCCAGTCTAACCGGATGTAGCTGAATACCAGTATTTTACACGGAGCAACTGCCTATCTGACCTCCACAACCCAGTTACTGGATAATACGATACCCCTTGGTAAGACTGGTTGTCAGACTTTCGGGCTTCCGACTACCCATAACGACTGTCAAAGATCCACGAATGACAGGCAGGACCAACGGCTTTACGTGCTTTCCGAGGTATGGAGGGGTGTCAGTATGTAAAGATGGTCACCCATTCACAAACCAACCGCGGCAAGTGTAGCTTAACCTGATCGATTGACCTGTGCGGCTGTTATTATTTAGCCACGGGCCCCTTCCAGTAATTTATTTCTGCTGCTTTTAAATTGTAAAGAGAGAGAGAGTAGTGTTACATCTCAAGACGTTCCAAAGAAGATAGTTTTGCAAAAATGTTACGCCATAACAGAGAGCCGCCTTAACACTTAGCCCCAGTACTTAGCGCAGTAATATTACGTATTTGCGCAACGCGTCAAGTACTCTGTTATAACATAGCCTTAGTCTCATGAATCCCAAGGGACAAAGGGCTTTTATTCGTTACCGAGAAAATTTTAAGAAAAATTTTGGATATTTGTGGTGTAAATTATAAATGACGTGTAGCGAAACCTGTAAGCAAGGTTTCTGAAAAGTTTTATTTTTATTTTTAACCAACTTCATAAAAGGAGGTTCTTTATTCGACCCGTATGTATGTTTGTATGTCCAATCAATTTTAAGGTTTTTTTCATTAACGTGATCTCCATACTTTCAGGAAGGTTTAGCATATATTACATTAGGTTATTAATCTTACGTACGAAATTATATGTACTATTATGTACTGCATCTCCGGAATTTCTATGCGAATTTTGATGATTATTCTAGTCGGTGTCTTTTCTTCAATGCACCTTAGCTTGGCACCGCTTGGCTGTTATTGTATATCTATGTATTGTTTTTAATAGATAAGGTACGCCTCAGGGGTATTCCCATGTAATTTTGATTACATTTGCTTGGGTGGTTTTTAAGTTAGCTTCAATAATACGTTTACTGGGGGTAAATTTAATATTTTAAAGAGTTTTTTGTGATTTTTGGAACTAGATACTGAACTGATTCCGAAAATTCTTTCAATAATGCTAAGCTAAATATTAGTGAAAACAAAAATATTATTCTAAAACGTAGCCTAAGTCCCTGACTCCCAGAGGACAAAGGAATTTTATTCGTTACTGAAAAAAATTTAAGAAAAAAATGTGGATATTTGTGGCGTTAATTAAAAATGACGCGTAGAAAAGAACTACGTAAGTAATGTTTTTAGGTTATAGAAAAGTGGAAAACTTACTTAGGATAACATAATATACAGATTATATAAACAAGGTGTAACATAATTAACTCAAAACCTCATACACCCCAATAAAAATATTGAGTTAAAAGCATAATACAATGATCAAAAATTATAAAATTTGAAGCTTGCTAATTTAATTAAGAAAATCACGTTGACACTAGCATTACTTTATGCATTTAAAATTGAGTCTTATTGCCTTGAAATAAGGTTTAACTTTATTTGCGTCAATCGGTAGTTAGAATGAAAAAATACATTAAATAAAAAAATACCTACATTAGAAGTTACTGAAATCGATTCAGTAGTCAATTATGAACAAACTACTTTCAGGACTTGGGTTTATTCTCTTACACCTTGTTTATATAGGTTGGTGATTGAGAATAATGACCCGTTTTCAGTTATATTATAAATAAATTAAATTGCGGGGTAATTGCATAACACACTAACAATAGCAATGACTTTCATTTTCATTTGACAGTTCAACAACATACATTGCGTTTTTTGCGTTGTGGAGCAGAGTATTTTTTCGAACATACGAAGCAATGGATTATATGACTTTAAAATCATTCAGATTGTGACTGATCGTGTGTTACACAATTAGGATGCTGGTTTGGGCCATATTTTTATTTTCAACTTCAACTGTCGTGCCATAAAGAAGATACACCAAAGTATTTATAGTGACTCACCTTTCTTCACCTCTTTTGGAAAATTGAGGGGCCAGTGGCTAAATAATAATAGCCGCACAGGTCGATCGATCAGGTTAAACTACGCTTGCCGCGGTTAGTCTGTGGATGAGTGACCATCTTTATATACCGAAACCCCTCCGTGCCTCGGACAGCGCGTTAAGCTGTTGGTCCCGGCTATATACTCGTGGATTTTTGACAGTCGTTGCGGGTAGTCAGAAGCCCGAAAGTCTGACAACCAGTCTTACCAAGAGGTATCGTATTACCCAGTAACTGGGTTGTGGAGGTCAGATAGGCAGTCGCTCCATGTAAAACACTGGTATTCAGCTGCATCCGTATAGACTGGAAGCCGACCCCAACATAGCTGGGAAAAGGGGCAGATAATAGTGAGAACATTACAGGCTGACATACAAAATTATCAAACCTCGCAGCCATTCCTTATGAAACCCGTCTTTATTTAACAACTAAAACACTATAATGATTAGTGTATCCTCCGAACTTTCCCGCCAGGTATAGAGAAGCCAGTTAGATATTCTAGACCGGCTGTGTATTCTAAAATTATCAGATTTCGGATCTGGACGCACACTCTAGCGTCTACCGGTGTATCAGGAAGTACAGCCAGGCAGGGAAGTGTCTGTAGATTTAATTAAATATTTAAAACTAGCGACCCTACCTGGGACGATTTTTAGGACTACATAGGTATACAAAATATCGAGATTTCTTTACAATGGCGCCGATTCCCTTGTTCACAAACCAAACTAATTTTAAATTCAGTGCATCTTTTTCTTTCTATTTCATTAAGAAAAGGACAGAAGATAAATATTAGTTTAGTCCTGTCAAATTAGTCTGCGCCTGACGTAAATTGACGTATTTTTAGTAGCCAATTTTTTAATCACATCTATACTTTGTCTATGGAGTTTCCTAATTTGACAGAATAATTAATTATTTCATTTGAATTTTTGGACTGATGCAATTTTCACCATATATGAATATGTATGGTGAAAATTGCGTCAAAGTCCATTGATAAATTTAGAAGAACAACGCGTTCAACGGACAGTCACGAAAAGCGACTTTAATCTGTAATAATATTATAAAGCTGAAGAGTTGTTTGTTTGATGATGTAACCAGTTGAAGATAATAATATTATTTTGATTTAAAAGAGTGTCCGTGAAGTTTCTTGCCCGTTCTTCTCCATAGGAACCTACTACGCTTTGGAATGGGCAACTAGCTTCATCTTTCTGACTGACCCCTTGACAATTCAAAAGTGCCTGTAATTGGTTTATCTATATACATCTATATACATAAAATAAAATTGTAGAAAAGTGGTGTCTGTACCTACAATGGAAATATATAAAAAAAAGTAGCAGGGGTTGTTATTATATCGATGCCGAACCCGAAATTGTAATTAAATTTTTTTTGTCTGTTTGTCTGTTTGTCTGTGTGTTTGTGCACGCTAATCTTCGGAACTACTGGACGGATTTGAATGATTTTTTTTTGTTGTGTAGGTATTAAGTCTGGGCAACATAAAGGCTATAATTTATTTTGGAAAATGGAACACCTGATGCAGAACCGCAACAGGCCAGCTAAAGTATAAGAGATATAAAAATGGTGCCATAGCAAAAATTATTCCACGTGAAGATCTGGAACACCTGTTGTGGAACTCCAAAGACCAGCGACACTATAACATAGGTATATAGGAAGGAATGACGTCTTAGCAAAAGTTGTTTAGTCTGATGGGCATTTCCTATTGACTTACAAAAATGAAAGATCTGGAACGTCTCAAATCGTCTCGCGCATCCCGTTGTTTTCCCGTCCCCGGGCTCTTAAAATTCGACATCAGACGTTTCAGATCTTCGATTTTGACGACCCCGTTGTCGCTGGCATAAGCAACAGGATCCGCGTACGAAGTCGCGGGCAGAAGCTAGTTTGAAATAAATGCTTTGAGTTTGACCGCGCTCATCTCAGGAACAACCATTTAGATTTGCATTAGATAGTCCAATTCTTGAGGAAAGTTATAGGCTATTTTACGACACGCTACAACCCTTACAGCAGACAAAAATAAAAAAAAAGTTAGAAAGTACGCTAAACGAAAATGAATTATTAGCGCGGGCGGGCGATGGGATGTGACGCGAGGTTTTGGGGGCCGAAATTTTACGCGAAGGAGGTCGCAGGCGAAAGGTAAGATAGTTAATGTTACCATCGTGGGTAGAACCTGGATGAGGCTGGCACAGGAGAGTGGGGATTGGAACAAGAGTGGCCTATATATACGGTGACTGATAATTAGTGACCGATACTTAAACACGTGCTTGTACTCATGATAACAAACAACTTTTACTACGGGACCAAACCTGAAATTGTAAAAAAAAATCTGCTGTTCAGTCATTTATGTTCGCCTAACTGGTCAAAATGTAGGTACCTACTGAACAGCAGATTTTTTTTTCGCGAATTCTTGTTTGGTCCCATAGTAAAAGTTGTTTGTTATCATGAGTACAATAACGTGTTTAGGTATCGGTCACTAATTACCAGTCACCCTATATATGATATTCCCTATATAGAAGGATATAATCAGTGTGTTTCAAAAACCTGCCGGTCTAAATATTCTGTTACAAGCTCACTGTTAAAAACTGCTGAGCTTGAGATCCTGGGTCCGATTCCCATGGGGTCACGGGCGCATAGAGTGGGGACTCTATCCGCCCACCAAGTGATCCCAAGAAAGACGGTGGCACAATGATCACGTGCCACCGTACATAGCGAGGCTCAGGGGAAGCCCCTTTACAGTCTCCCCAGGGATGTGCCTTACAGGCGTTGAGCAGGGCGGGTTCCGGAATTGGTACTCTAAGAGGAACCGGGACCACCCCTATGTGCTGATGGCGATCACCGGGGTGGTTTTAGTGAGGTAAAAATCCCACACTCCCCGACCTCCCTCCCTAGAGGTCGGGTGCCTTTTGAAGGAATTCTCAGGAAAAAAAAATGGTCCGTTTCCCAGGTTTATTATAGTGTTATTTGGTTTTTTCATCTGGATTTGTGCACGGTTGAAGGGAATAATAGGCTCGCCCCCTATTCTGGCGAAATGTGTGAATGTATGTATACTATAGGTCACCTCTTCCTAACATTTTGAAGGTTATAGGCGTGATGTTTTAATATTGTTATTGATAAAAATCTCCAGTTTTAATAATTTTTCTGAACTTTAAAATATCATTATTTCTAACAATTTTAACAACCCTTTGCCCCTCGACTGTACTTACTTAAAGTTTCGTATGTCAGTACAGTTCGCTTCATTCGTCTACTTATGTAGGAGTACCTATATTAGACTAGCGACCGCCCCTGCTTCACACGGTTTTTATGACTAGAAAAAACATCGAGATTTCTTCATTATATAAGTTTACTAGCTTCTGCCCGCGACTTTGTCCGCGTGAAATTTCACCCTCCCCCATTCACGCTCTTTGGGGTGGAATTTCGAAAAACCCTTTCATAATGGATACCTACTCTTCACAAAGAACACACCCTCCAAATTTCATGTCTCTAGGATCAGCGGTTTAGGCTGTGTGTTGATAATATCAGTCAGTCAGGACTTTGAATTTTATATTATACTTAATGTCACAGAGAGAGAGAGACATTAAACTGAAAGGGGCTTATGACTAATTAATAACAGCCCCACGGGTTGAACGAACAGGTTAAGCTACACTTGCCGCGGTCAGTCCATGGATGGGTAACCATCTTTACATACCAAAACGCCGAGAACCCTCCGTGCCTCAGAAAGCGCGCCAAGCCATTGTTCGTTTGTGGATCCTTCGTTACGGGTGATGATAAGCCCGAAAGTCTGGCTGTTTTATCAAGGGGTATCGTGTTACCCAGTAATTGGGTTGTTAAGGTCAGATTGGCAGTCGCTCCGTGTTAAATACGGGTATTCAGCTGCATCCGATGTGATTGGAATCCGACCCCAATATAGTTGGGAAAAGGCTAGGCAGATGATACACATAAACTATTCGGAATAAATTCCCTAATATATTGCACTGAAAAAAAAAATCTTGCTACACCACATTAAAGCGATTTCATTAAGACTTACACGTGTTTAGGTATCGGTCAACAACAACAACACAATATGCCTACAGCGTATTCTGACCTATTTCGGCCACATAATGCAAAGGGGAGATAGCAACCTTGAAAAGCTGGTAATTGTTGGCAATACCGAAGGAAAGAGAGGACGAGGCCGGTCACCAACACGATGGTCCGACCAAGTAAAGGAAGCTACGTCCTCAAGCAATTTTCAGCAGGTGGTGATGGCAACTTTGGACCGGGGTAGATGGAGGCAGACTGTCCGTTTAAAAGGGTCCAGTGACCACGATCCTCAGTAATGAGGGACCGATTGAAGAAGAAGATTAAGACTTACTGACTTTATACACTAAGAAGAAATGTTTGTAAAACAATAAAAGACTTGCAAAACAGTAACGTTTAATGATACGTTTAATGATTGAACATACCATTTACTGAAAAAAAAAACGTTAAAGTTTACTGTCATGACGGTAACATTTTGCCTGAAGCTTTAACTGTTTTCGGATCAGTAAAAAATACTGTTTTGAACGTTAGGCTCATATGGAACTGTTTAAAGCAGTTCAGATCAATGTTTTTTGAATAATATTTATTGTGTATTTCTATCAGTGAAATCCCGCACCTAAATCCGTTGCGAAGTTTAGAAGAACAAATCGATTACACAGACAAACATGAAAAGCAACTTTAATTTATATATGTACTAGCTGACCCCGCAAACGTCGTTTTGCAAAAAAAAAAAATTGATAGTAGCCGATTCTCAGACCTACCCGATATGGGCGATATGCACACAAAATTTCATACAAATCGGTCCAGCCGATTCGGAGGAGTATGGTAACTAACACTGTGACACGAGAATTTTATATATTAGATATAAGAGCAGTGTTGACCCAGTGGTAACGGCGGCGACTTACGAGTTGTAGGTCGTAGGTTCGAACCCCGTCAGGCGCTTTCCTTTGTGTAAATTATTTCATCACCATTGCTCTCAAAATGCTGAAAGAAAACATCGTGAAGGAACGGCATGTCCAAGAACCAAAAATTCGCAGACATGTGACATCTACCAACCCCCACTGGGCCCGTGTGGTAGATTACGGCCCACTCCTTCTCACCGAGAGGAGGCCTCTGTTTCAGCAGTGTGATCATTTTTTTTAGACTGATTATGCTATTCACGCTATTCTCATCTCAGCTGCATGCAATTGCGTTTTTAAGTCTACTAGCTACGCCCCGCAGTTTCACCCGCATAAGTGTCAATCCCGTGGGAATATCGGGATAACAAGATCCTAAGTGTTAATCCTGGTTATAAACTATCTGTGTGCCAAATTTCATCCAAATCCGTTCAGTAGTTTTTGCGTGAAGAAGTAACAAACATATAAACACACACATACTCACAAACTTTCGCCTTTATAAGCGTGAAGTGTGGTAAGAACCTTTTTCATTTTGTCATTCAGTAATTAGTTTCCAGAACTAATTACAACAACAGTCCAAATTGCAATATTTAAAAGGACATAACAGTCCCAATTTACCGATAATTATATGACAAGGAAACCCTTTTAGAAAGGGTTAGAGGCACCGGTTAACAGCCCGACAAACAATTGTTTTATTATTTTATACGTTTATTACGAACCGTTACAAGAAAGTTAGGAAAGGGTACAAAAGATAAATAAAAATTTGTTTCTCAAACATTTGCTGATGAATAAGTTATAAATAGTAATAAATGCAACCCTTATTTTGCTAAGCGGTAAAAGAGAGATACAGTAATATTTACGGTATTTACCCTTTACCGTTTGCCGAAATATTTATATGAGATAATTCGTCATCACGATTGTAAAATGCATCTGTGTAGTTGGAATATTTGTAATTTTTTTATAAATAGACGGTGATTTTCTTGTCAAAACACGTCAACCATCTGCCGCGCCTTTTCCCAATATGTTAGGGTCGGCTTCCAGTCTAACCGGAAGCAGCTGAAGAGCTGAATACCAGTACTTTACATGGTGGCACTGCCTATCTGACCTCGATACCCCTTGGTAAGACTGGTTGTCAGACTTTCAGGCTTCTGACGACCCGTAACGACTGTAAAAGATCTAAGTATGACAGCCGGAACCAACGGTTTAACGTGCTTTCTTAAGCACGGAGGAGTCTTGATATTGATATAAGTAACTGGTTGACTTATAACAGCACGTGTGATTTATAAAATATGTAATAATTACAGCAAGCTACAAAATGAGAGACAGAATTAAGTTGTTATACAAAAAGAAAAAATAAAGACATTGTTGCCATCGCAGGTAGTTCTTAGTGCTAATTCCCAGGAGCTCCAAATCTATTGTTCTCCAGTTTCTCTCAATGAGGCTGGCACAGGGGCGTGGGGAATGGAACTTGATGAGAGAGGCCTAATCTGTGTTTGCAATTTAGTTGCCAAACATGTAAACAATTATGAGTTTTTGGAAAAATAACTTTAATTTCTACACAATAAAGTTCAGTTTACGCTACAAATTCACACATTTTTAGAACTTTTTTATTAGTACTAGTCACTCTGAAATCAACTTAATTACCACTATAATAACGTTGATGATTGTTTAACTTGAAATAACATGAATTTGAATAGACCTTATGTTCAACAGTGGGTGAAGTCTGGCTGTGGATGATGATGATGATGATCTAATATAAAGTCTATTCAAATGTATGTTTCAAATTGATGTTATTTCAAGGTAAACAAATATAAACTTTATTTCATTGGTAATTAAGTTGATTTCAGAGAGACTCTTGAATAAAAAATAAAATATTTGGAGTTGTAGCGTAAACTGAAATTTATTGTAGGTATAGGAATTAAAGCTATTTTTCCATAAACTTAAATTTGTTTACATTTTTGGCAAATAAGTTGCAAATACAGATGAACTATTTAAAACGTAACTTCATAAGATACCTACATAACAAGACGCAGAAGTCGGTTCATAAAACATTACTACTTTACCTTAACCGTTTCCGTAGAAACTGTCCTGTGTCCAAAGTTTCAGGAATGACAGGATTTAGTCACAAAATAAATTTAGTCTTCAATCTACCATAAAACTGTTAGCCTAATAATATTTGACCGAGGTATTCCTCATGTCGGAGTCACCTCTGGCTTGCCTTTATTGGCCGGCTGGAGTGAACAATGACAAGGAACAGAGCTCCCATCTCATTCTTGCCTTTATTGCCGGCTTGAGTGGAGATTCGCAAGAGCAAATGTGCTCAGAGGAAAGAAGTGTTCCAGTAAGATACTGGTAGGGATCTTGACCGTACTTTTGGGATTATCCTGATAGCCGTAAAATACCTCTCCGCTCCTCATAGGCACCTCAGAACATGTTGCCCCCTTATTGCTATGACAATATGTGCTAGCGACCGTTTTTGGGGGCCCATTTCTAAATGTGCAAGTCACCCCCTGTCATTTTATCTGTGTAATTTATATAAAACATTCGTCAGGCAGGGGCTTTAGATTTTCCATAGACCTTAATAACCAGTCCACTTTAGCCACCCAAACCCATAATCCAATATCTTTGTTTCCATATCCTGCAATAGTCCTACGCCAATCGGGGGTTGTCCTTGGGCGTACTTGCATAGTGCAAACAGGGATAACCATCGGTTGGTGCCTCACTTAATGAAATACGTCTGACAGACTTCTACGAGTTTGCTTCGGCCCCTCGTATGCCTTCCAAAGGTCCGAACCCTCAGGGTCATCATCATCTGCCTAGCCTTTTCCCATCTTTTTTGGGGTCGGCTTCCAGCCTAACCGGATGCAGCTGAATATCAGTATTTACCGGGAACCTAGGGTCCCGAGAAATATCATAAGACGTAAAAATAATAGTTATTTTATTTTTCTCAAAAGGCACAATTTTGATTCATAGCATCAAGTTACAGATTAGATGGCGGCGTTAGTTTTGATCACGAGCCTTAAGAACCTACAGTCCTTTCACAGATACCTATTTTATTTCTGACAGCAGCAAGCCAACTACATCCTTATTGTAACGTGAATAAGGATCAATGTGATTTTGACAGAATACTCATTGGCAACAACGCAAAAGCAACCTTATATTAAGGTAAATAAAGATCACTTTGATTTTTACAGTGATGCAAATTCAGACGTAAAGTTTACTGTGAATGGACTGAAGTAGCGCTATAAAGGAGAGGAAGCTTATTCAAAGCAGTCAGAAACAAAAACATTGGTCCTTTCCGTCAATCTTCGTGAAACATCGTCACTTTACATAAGTTATTTTGTTAAAATGTCAAACGTATAATATTTTGCGCGCTTATTGCATGCGCAACACTAAACCGATTGTTCTCGCGATGTCAAAAGCACGCGTGCGTCATTTTGAAAGAACAAAATTGACTAAACAACAAATATTAAACTTTAACTCGTAAGGATAAGGTTGAGATTTAAATGTGATTAACGGGAGTGTCCTGTTATTAAGGTATTGAATTGTCAGCTTTGTGTAGTGATGTGCGTTTAAAGGTAATTTGTTAAATAAAGAGATATTGTTTCTAGAAATGAACTCAAATGACGTCTTCGTCTTTGACAGCAATAGTTTTGGTAAAGAAAAATAATTGGTACATATTTGTTTATTTAAAAGCAATCTTCACAAATTATCAATCATAATTTCAGCCGAAAGACGTCCACTGCTGGACATAGACCTCCCCCAAGCACCTCCACTTCGACAGGTTCTGTGCTTCTCGCATCCAACGGGCTGTGGCCTTCATAAGGTCGTCGGTCCAGCTTGTGGAAGGCCTTCCAACGCTACGTCTTCCATTTCGGCCCCATCGGCCATCTGTTCTGCGAGCAATATATCTTCTCGTCCCACATACCGCAGTGTCTCAAGACGAAAGTCTTTGACCAGTGCGTGTTGTCAGTGATGAGTTGATGACTGATGATCTAGTATGGCACAGAAATGTGGACGCTCTCAATGGGCCTTATTAGAAGGCTAAAAGTCACACAAAGGGCAATGGAGAGGGTTATGCTTGGAGTATCCTTTCGTGATCGAATCAGAAATGAAGAGATCCCTTAAGAGAACCAAGGTATTGTATTAATTATTGCTTCGGGTCGTATTTGTTGTTTAGCAAATACTGCCGAATCGAATGTGTGTTTAGCATCCCGTATAGGTAGATAGATGTGGTCAGCGTTAGAATGTCTAAACGATTCAGTTTTAACATCGAAATTACCAATAATGACCCTTTTACTCCCCTTTATCAATCAATTTATCGTGACATCATCAATCATAAATTAACAATCATGCATCAAGATTATGAGATTTATCAATACATACAAAATTATTCTCGAAAATCGATTTCAAACTTTGTCCCATTTAAAATAAAGCACAATTTTGATGTGAACTGGTAAATTCGTACAAAATTCTTCATTTATAGCGTATTTTGAACATTATGATGTAGGTATTAAGGTTAAATTTTGAGGTGAAGTGAGTTTCGAACAGTTAAATACACAACATGTCAAAATGTCGGGTTTTACAAGAAGTTTTTAACCCTTGTGGATTTTAAGGACGATATGGGTAGATTGTATGTGCTTAGATGTAAAATAAATCTTTCGTACTTAATCTACTTATGGATGAAAGCTGCAGTGCACATAGCATCACAATTCACACTTGTCTATTTAAACAAATAATAATGGCGCATTTACATTAGGTCGGTCACCGAAGGCGGCGGCCGCATTCGGTTTAACTGAAACGCTTACCTAAATTGAGTTGCCAAACGAATACCTGTTTATATTAGTCGGTGACCGAATACGGCCTGCAGCCGAATACGGTCTAACCGAGTAATGTAAATGTGCCATTACGCTGAAGAGTTTGTTTGTTTGTACGCACTAATCTCTGGAACGGTACCACTCGGAAAAAAAATATCACGCTATAACCCATATGAGTAAACAAGAATATGAAAAAACAAAAAAGTCAAAAAGAACGAACTAAGCGAAAACTAAGTGATAGCGCGGGCAGGCGATGCGATGCGACGGGGTGGGACGGGGGAACAAGAAATTGTACGCGGACGAAGTTGCTAGCAAAATCTAGTAATAGTATGTATTAAAACGGGATAGGAAAAGTTATACACCTACATTTTCGCCAGCAATCATAATTAAGTCAAATGTAATTAGTAGTAATTTGTGCTTGTGGCTAAGTAATAAGAGCCACACGGGTCGATCGATCAGGTTAAGCTACGCTTGCCGCGGTTGCTCCGTGGATGGGTGACCATATTAAAAGCACGGTAAGCCCTTGGTCCCGGCTGTTATTCGTAGAATTGAACTGCCCCTTTGGTCTCGTGGTTGCAAGCGCGACTGCTGAGCGTGGGGTCCTGGGTTCGATTTCCGGGTCGGACAAAGTGTTATTGAGTTTTTCCATTAGGAATTTCTTAGTAACAGTCCTGAGTTTGGAAGTTGGCGGTTTAATACCCCCGTGCCTCGGAAAGCACGTTATGCCGTTGGTCCTGCGCCTGATCTCTCCCCGGTCGTGTCGGATTGCTGTCCCATCGCACTATGAGAGTAAAGGAACAGAGAGTGCACCTGTGTCTGCGCATACACTTGTGCACTATAATATCTCCTGCGTACCTGGCTAATCTCCGTTGAGATTGGCCACCGTGACCGAAATCGGTCGGGGAGGCTATTATTATATTCGTAGAACTTTGATAGCCGTTACGGGTAGTCAGAAGCCCGAAAGTCTGACAACCAGTCTTACTAAGGGGTATCGTATTACCCAATAACTGGATTGTGGAGATCACATAGGCAGTCGCTTCATGTAAAATACTGATTCAGATGCATCCGGTGAGACTGAAGCCGACCCCAAATTTGTTGGCTTGGAAAATGATGATCAACTGGGCACAAATTCTGAATTACTGATTCTGACAAAAGCACGTTTCAAAATAAATTACGATAACATGAATATCTTCTACAGAAAGGACAAAAAACAATGGTGTTTTATGCTCTCATTGTTTAAAAAAAATAATAAAGAGACTCCTGCAATTTATAAATCCCGTTCTTCGATACTTGCACTGAGTTGCAACACTAACCCGTTACACAAATAAAAGCCGGATTTTAACAGCCCTCAGTCATAAAACAATAAAATCACCCTTTCTCCAAAAAACACGGTTTTTTTTCTTAAAAAATGACCCTCTTTTTAGCAAAAAAAATTTTTTGAAAAGAAAGTTTCTGAATAGATACACGTAATCGTGTAACAATAACAAAAATATTGAAATGTCATTGCGCAGTTAAAGAGATTGCCCAATTTTTTTCTTTGTTCGCGTAAAAAGTGGTGTAGGGATGTGCTTAGCATATATTATCGATAAAAAATAACCATCAGTAATATTTTAGTTGTTAGCTGGTCTATGCAAAGCTTTCATTCCATGAAGTCATCTTTAGTTAAAGTTACTAATATTTAGATAAAGATAACAACTATACTACTTTATTATTGGACATTAGAGGCCTCTTGTCATGCTGGAAAGGAACAAGCATTGACAACGCTTGCTAAGTACGGGCTGAAAAAATAAGTTATTTAACATACATTACATACTATCTATTTCAGAAAACTTTTAGCGTCAGAGAAAAGATTTGGGTAAAAATCCTGGGATCTCCCCTTGGGACTTTGGAGACTTTTTATAGGCTTACCCCACGGAAAAGATGTTTTATTTTAGACTAGCTTCTGCCCACTACTTCGTCTGGTCGTCAAATTCTAGACTCGGTAGTTGCGACTAACGGAATAGTCAATCAAGCCGCACCCAAAATAATTTTACATTCTTTCTCCCAAAATCAAACGTATCGATACTTTTTCCCCGTCCCTACGCCAAAGCCATTAGCGACGCGATATCCCTGTCAACTGACATAGATCAATCATCATCATCTTTTGTTATCCGAGCCATCGGGGAAACGGGCAGCGAGCAACTTGCCCGGACGAACTAATATATTGCCAGAATGATTTTCAGATGTAAGATTATTGCTTCTTCGATTATTACCTTCAAGAATGGAAGAGGTTCTCAATTTGACATGTTTTGTTAGTCTATCTATTTTTTTTTATAGCAGAATGGCTTGCTCTTTACCTCGATAACGACTGATTGAAAGCGATGGATGAGGTCTGTGATTGAACGAGCGTGTCCAGAAGATGCCTGTTGACTCTTGCTTTGAAGGCAGATGGGTTAAATATGGAAGGGAACAAAGACGCTGGCAGAGAGTTCCACTGAGAGAAGCGCTGAGTACGGCTCGTCGGAATATCAGCCAAGTGTGGATGGTACCATGTACTACGTCTGGTAGTCCGGCGGTAAAAAGGCGATCGTGGAGCTCCTACGCACACTCTCCGAAGTACAGTCTGTAGAATACTGACAGGCAAGCAACATAACGCCGATGAGCCAGGCTGTCACTACTGTCTCGTCGCCTATAAGCTTTTTTGCTCTGCGTTCCACCGAGTCAGTATTTCTATTTTCATCTATATTTTTCTCAGGTTAGAATTCCCTTGCAAGTGTTTTATGAATGTTTATCATTATCATCGTCTGTCTAACCTTTTCCCAATTATGTTGGGATCGGCTTCCAGTCTAACTGCATACAGCGCATAATCAGCCTTTAATTTTTCCAATGTTGGGACATAAGCCTTCTCTCAGTGAGAGGGAGTGGGCCGTAATCCACCACGCGGGTGTGGTGTGTTAGTACCTAGATGTCACATGTCTTCAAATTTTTGGTTCTAGGACGTGCCGGTTTCCTCATGATGTTTACCTTCACCGTTTTGAGAGCAGTGGTGATTCAATAATTTACACAAAGTAAAGCACTTGTCTGAGTTCGAACCTAGGACCTACAACTTGTAATCTGCGGCCGTTACAACTTGCTCACCTCCGCTCTCATCTGCATGCAGCGGGATACCAGTATTTTACATGGAGCAACTGCCTATCTGACCTCCACAATCCAGTTACTAGGTAACACGATAAACCCTTGATAAAACTGGTTCATACTTTGGTTTTTATGATTTGGACGGCACAGGTGATGATAAAGGGGTCCATCACCACCTATCAATCAACTCAGCCTAGTGCAGTCCACTGCTGGACATAGGCCTCTCCCAGGCTTCGTCGCAACACCCTCTCCTCCGCCTTCCGCATCCAGTTTGTCCCAGCCACCTTTTTTGAGTTGTCCGGCCATCTAGCTGAGGGTCACTACGCTTGCCGATACACGGTCTCCACTCAAGGACTCGTTTGCTCCACCGGTCATCGGTCCTTCGACAAACATGGCAAGCCCACTGCCGCTTCAGTTCGCTTACTCTACAAGCTATGTCGGTAACTCTGGTTCTTTCCCGGATAATCAACCACCACCACCACCTATGGACATCTTCAAGATCAGGGACATCGCAGGTGTGTTGCATCCCCTGAGACAACGCTGAAAAGTGTACAAGCAACATACCATCACTTGTTCTCCGAGAAGGTTTAGACAATGGTGTGTTTATAGTACACCCACTGTACTCCAGTAATTATTAAGTCCCTTGTAATAGAGAACGAGCCTGTTGCCTTCAACCAGCCAAGAATCCTGTTTCAGGGCTGCTAATGAGAAATTCCTGATGAAAAACACAATAACCATTTAACCGATCTAGGATTCGAACCCAGAGCTTCATGCTCATGGTCGCAAGCGCTACAGAAGAAGCGCTCGCAACCATTAAACCAACGATGCAGACACCCACAAAATACGTCAAAATCCAGGTTTATAGTCTAAGCACAGGACCGGTTGATGTGGCGACCCTAGGTCTACGTCCACCAGTCGGACGTCTTTCGGCTGAAATGATGATTATGATGACTGCAATACTGTTTAGAAAACTGTTGACGATAGGTTCGTCCAAAGTCACAGCTTTTTACTGAGCAAAGACCTTCTTGCACAGATACAACACACGGCTTAATTGTCGTTTGTTTGTTACCAAAGTAGTTATTTTTTCACTCTGCAATCGGCATTTTGTTTTGATTGTATATTTCATATATTATTATTATACCATGGCTTGTTTGTTGTCATTTGCCAGCCTATAAATAAATTTACTCTGTATTTGCCAGTGACGCAACATTGTCTTTGGTTCCTGGCCCTGACAACAAGCAATGGACAAAATTGTCAAACTTTTATTGCAACTTTTATTGGCTTTTGGCAACTTTCTAGGTGTGTATCTTATGTATTTTTTTTTTGTAATGTTTTTTTATGCACATTAAATCATGTTTCTTTCTTTAAATACATATATTTGTTACAGCAAAACGAAATAATAATTGCATAGTTTATTTTGGTCGTATAAAATCAGGCGTTAGTTTATTATAAGTAGATGACAATCAGTTTTATTTACACAAATTACGGCACTGACTATGTTATTTGTGATCTAGCTAATCATTATCTTTGTCACGCATTGCTTACTTCTAGGCCTGGGGTATTCAATGCTCTGTTGATTGAATCTAGCATTCGATTAAAAAGCTCCAAAGTAATGCAATGATCTAGAGTTTCTCTCTATATAAAGATTTCTTCTCAATAATTTTACCCGGAGTTCTTGGAGGGTTTTTATCGCGAGCGCCAATTGGATTTCTTTCGTCGCTTATAAACGAGTCTTGCGAAAAATCTGATTCCATTACAAATCCGCAAACTTATCTGTTACATTTTATCTCTGTTACTTCTTTTGTATCAGAATATTGTTGTTTCTTTGTATCATCAAATTCGTAGGCAAAATAAAACTGGTCAAGGTATTGAGTCTTTTCCAAATCCGTGAAGTCCGTTGATAATGATTGTCCTGGGCTTGATTTATACCGTCTTATGGGGTTTACAACATCATCAGAAAGACAGTCTTCATCTCTTGAAATAAAATCACAAACAGGTAAATGACTTTCACTTGCCTGGTTGGTTGGTAATTCACACTTCGAGTACAATTCATAACTTGATATACTATCCATTTTGGCAAACGTCTTTGCTAGATCTGAAAAAACTTTAATTTTGGAATTTGATGTTGCCGTTTCAAACCATTCGCCTGTTCCAAACGCTTCTCCATTTTCTTCTCCTGTTTCGTCTGCGTCTAATTCTTCGATCTTTAGTATATTGGCGTTTATAGCAAAGTTCGTGTGGGCAACTGGGGGAATGAACTCATCATAGTAGTCTGATTCATCTGGTAGTTTTAAGACTACTAGGTCCTTTTTTTCAGATGCTTTTGACAATAGTTTTTTTAAATTGAACAACGCCTAATATAACTTTAGACGATACTTTTTCTGGAGTTTCTGCTTTTGAGATCTCATTAAGATGCATAATTTGAACTTGTTGCCTTGATGTTTCCTCCACTTCTGTATCTGTTTTTGCACATTTAATCTCATCCTTCTTCTTGCTCTCATCTTCTTTCTTCTCTGTTAATTTTACTTCTGGTGTAGTTTGTTCACCCAAAATGTTTTTTAGAGAATTGGATGTCAAGTTTGTTATACGGTGGGTGTTATGTTGGTCTTTTTCCGATATATGTTGAATGTTTGATGCCGTTTGTAGATTCTCTGAAGCTGCTAAGTATACTTTGGGTGCTGTTTCTTGCATTTCTTTGGGTTGTTGACGTACATTATAGGAATTAGATTCTTTTGGATAAATAATTTCTTCTTTCGGTTTTTCATTGACACTTGTTGCTAAATTTTGGCCCATAATGAATACTTTTTGACGTTGCGTTGGAAATGGTGGTTCGATATCTGTCATTGCAGAAACTCGCCCTACTTCACTAGGTAGAAGTTCATCATCTTGTAACAAGATTTTCTTTACTAAATTCATGCCTTTATCCACTAATTCTTGCTTGGATATCTTTGAAGGCAAAAGCTCAGTTATTGGTTGAATTTTTTCAAATCTTGTTGCTGAAGACTGTATTTTATTGTCTGGAAACTTACGTGGAATTGTCTCACTATATACAGCAACTAGTTGACCTATTTGTTGTGGCATTTTGACAGTGTTTTGCTGAGTCATATCACTGTTTATCATAGAAATTTCAGTAGCGTTAATTGGTACACCTGCTTTTCTGTTTATACCATGTTTTTCACGACACTCAGCTACTGATTCTGCTACAATTTTTTTCAAAACTTTATCAATTGCTTTTTCAGTTCTCTTCTCATTTATCGCTTTTAATAAAATATGTCTTTCTCTTTCTTTCTTTTCTAAGTCTGCTGACATTTTGTCTATTGTACTGACGAGCTGTGGTATGATTTCTTTTGACAATTTGTTATATTCCCTGTAAATGTATTTAGTAGATTAGTTATTTATGTTCTTTTTTATATAATTGGTTAATGCCGGTCAACTCACCCTTCACAAAATTGGATAATATCTCTTACATTTTAATTAGTAAAAAATAATAATTAATAAACTAAAATATTTTAAAGAATATAAATTAATGTAACCGGTCAGAGGAATGAGGAAAATGTCGTGTGGAAAGTTTTGAGTATTAATAATAATAATAATAATAATAATTCTTTATTTCGGATTACTGGATCCATATGATGTGTTAGTATTACCTTAACCTATTGTTAGTGAAAATGAAAATAAAAGCGACACTTACAATTACATTAAATTAAAAAGAGAAGAAGAATGAAAGAAAATTAATTTTGCACATGTACGCCAGTACGCACATGTCTCCCAGCCCAGTGCCTAATAAACGGCCCATCTATTTTGTCCGCCAGTGTAACCAATATATTGTTCGGACTACCTCGGAATCGCCGCAGCATAGATGCACTTCGCTTGCGCATAATAGCATGAAAGTCATCGATCCTCGCTTCAGCAAACATGCCTGATGCGCTGCAAAACCGAGGCAGTCCCAACAACATCCTGAGCCCGTTATTATATTGGACACGCAGGGCGCTGTAGGCCTTCTGCGTATACCTAACCCACAGGCTGCACGAGTAAAACGTCTGGCAATAAGCTTTGAAAAGAGTTAACTTTACCTCTTTCGTGCACCGCGCAAACCTGCGAGCAAGCATATTGCATCGGGCCGCCAACGCCCTACGTTCCCTATCAATATCCTGATCGTCCGTAAGACCACCCGTGACCACGTGACCGAGATATTTAAAATGAGTGACCACCTGCAACGGAATTCCACGCAACGTTACAGGTGGAATATTTGTAGGTGTATTTTTGGGTACTTTGAACACCATAACCTCACTCTTAGTGGCGTTATACCTCAATCCGTGAGCTTCCGCATAACTCTCACAGACGGCCAGCAGTTTTCTCAGACCGCAGATTGATGGGCTGAGCAGCACCATGTCATCAGCATAACTTATGTTATTGATCATCCTCCCATCAACAGAACATCCAACCATGGTGTTGCTCAGCTCACGCACCAGCCGGTCTATGTACAGGTTAAACAAAATGGGTGAAGTCAACCCCCCCTGCCTCACTCCGCACTCCAGTCCGTATGAAACTGAATGCGCGTCCGCCCACCTAACGCAATTCTTCTGACTCTCATACCAATATTTAAAAATATGAATGCTCTCGTTGGGAAGGTCAGTATCCTCCGACAATTTTTGCCACAGCATGTCATAATTTACCAGGTCAAAGGCTTTTGACAGGTCAAGAAAACAACCATACACAGGTGTCTTCCTGTCCGTGTAGTACCGCACAGTCTGCTTGAGACACAGAATTGCACTTTCAGTAGACAGACTGGATCTAAAACCAAACTGCGCATCGTGCAAATTAACGTGCGCATTCAACTGCCTCTCAAGCAGACCGTCCAACACTTTGCCAATGACCGTAGCTAGCGATATAGGTCTATAATTAGTTTTGTCGGATGAGTCACCTCTCTTATTCTTTGCTATGGGAACTACGACAGTTTTAACAAGATCTTCAGGTAAATAAGAGTGACCCACACAAAGATTAAATAACATGGTGAGTGACCTGGGCAGATGTACACCAGCGGACCTTAGATGCTCAACACTCAGACCGTCATGCCCGGGCGACCTGCCCCGCTTCATATTTTTTAACGCAGCATTAATTTGCTTGACTGTGAAACGTGTGTATACGTCGCCCTCACACGGGGTACGAATGCCTCGCATGTTTGTCGGTATAGTAAGCGGCTTGACCTTAAAGTGATTCATAAACATATTCGCTACATCATTCTTGTCCGATTGGCCATCAATACTCGCTGGCAGGCTCGGCTGAGGATTCAGAGAGTTAGTTTGTTTCCAAAATGAACTAAACTTATTTTCATCATGAAGTGATGCAATGATGTCCATTTTTATCTGGAGTTCATTGTTTTGACACCATCTTAATTTACTCTTAAACATCTGTCTAGAAATTTTCATTTGATTATATACATCTCCACATGTAGGTTTCCCATGTAAAATCCAAGTTTCAAACTCCCGCCGTGCCAGCGCATGCGCCGCCTTCACATGCTTATTCCACCCAGTAATGTAACGATACTTTTTATTTACATGCGTATTATGACTCGAAATCGCAGCCGCTTGCAAAACAGAAACAATCTGATTATACATACTATCAATTAGTAATCTGTGACGTGGATTACTACATATCTTATCACCACATTCTCTCAACTGAGTGGGAAAGTCAACCTCACGAAGACCTTCATGACAACGTTGGGAGTAGTGTTGAATTTGTTCCGAGTTTCTAGTCCCCCATAACACTTTATTTGGTACAACTTTTTTATCATTATACTTTGGCACTAATACCTTAAAATTACAAATTATTTCTAATGGGAAATGGTCCGACCACGACACCTCGTTAATTACATTTACTTTAACAATTGAACTTTTCGTAACACTTGTTACTAAACAGTGGTCCAACCATCTAACGCATCCGTGTGAGTCACTCACGTACGTATAGGTGTTGGAATTTATACCAAATATATCAATGTCAGCACATGTTAATTGATAATCAGAACAAAACTTTAATAGTTCATTACAGAATAACTCACCCGGGTGCGCGTTGAAGTCTCCCAACACAAACACATTTTCAACACTATTGCATTCCACAATTGCATTTATTTCAGCTAAACATTCCGTATATTCGCTTATGTTACTATATTTACACACGGGCATATACACAGAAAAAATTAAAATATCCCGACTTGCAATCACTGTCTTAATTGCAGCCAACCTCACACTGTTACAGGTTATCACTGATACACTATCAAACGCACTAGATCTCCATAGCAATCCGACGCCTCCATACGGTCGGCCGCGCATTATCTCTGACGACTCCGTTGCTGACACTCCCGTGGCTCCAAAGCCAGGACAGATGTTATGTAGAAACGCCAAATCATGTGAAAGCAGCCATGTTTCCTGCAGCGCAATTACATCTGACGTCACACATAGTTCTCTTACATAATCCACGGATCTTTTAATCGACTTGCAATTGAAGCTGACAAGCTTACAGTTCCGTGTTATTCGACTATTTTGAGTAGGATTCATTTTTGTGCCTCATTTTCACCCGAGCCTTGCGTACTTTTTGTCTTGAACATAAAGTATCTTCTGAAAAATACACCAGCTGGCCACATGTTATCATTCTCGAATAAATCTATTTGATGTTTAGGAATCATTATCTTATAAGAATCGTAATCTTTAGCGTGTTTCATTTGAATCCTCTCTGGAGCAACCATAACCTGAGTTTTTTCCTTCACGTAACATGCAATGTCCTCAGAGCTTACTTCTCTGGACACATTATATAATAGGAACGGTATTCTTATGTCAGCGGCCTTGAATTTACTTATGTTATCAACTTTATTAATGTCTATGAGTAGGGGAAAACCAAAGAAATGATGGATGTACTGTATGAATGATGATATGGTTAGAAAGAGGGTGACTACCGAGATGACCACTAATAGGGAAAAAAGACCCCCAAATAAATTGGTATAAATGCAGGAGAATGTTGAATGTAACAGGTCTAAGGACTGCCTCGTTGGTTTAGTGATTTCAAGTATGACTGCTACAAGCATGGGAGTCCTGGGTTTCTAGTTCGGTCAAAGTGTTATTGGTTTTTTCTATTAATATCTATACTAATATTCAGCTGCATCCAGTTACACTGGAAGCCGATCCCAACTTAGTTGGGAAAAGGCTAGGCAGATGATGATGATGACTAATAATAAAGCTAGAGTTTGTTTGTTTTTTTTTTTTTGTTTTGCGCGCTTTTCTCTGGACTATGGGCCGGATTCGAAAAATTATTTTTGCGTTTGATAGTCCAATTTTTGAGGAAGGTCATAGGCTATTTAACATCACGCCTTTAGGAGCCAAGCAAAAAGAAAAAAGTTCAGAAAGAACGCTGACCGAAAACAAAGTAATAGCGCGGGCAGATGATTCTATGTGACGGGGTAGGCCAGGGCAGCAAGAAATTTTACCCGAAAAAAGTTGAGGGCAGAAGCTAGTTTAAAAAAGTCTGGATTTAATTAAGCCCGGTTGATAACATAGCCTCGTTCCCTTATACATAGGAACAAAACTTAACGGGTGAAAATGTCGGTTTAATATTTTAAAAAAATTCAAAAAAAAACAACCGACGTCCAAAAAATTCATTTCGGAAGTCGGTGTCGTTGGGTTCGCATTTTCAAAGCTTGCCACCCAATAAGCAATCCATTCATCACAGAGTTCACAACATGAAGCAAGTTGGCAACGCATTGAACGCCTTTAAAGCTAAGGTTTGCGAGCACTTTCGCAAGAAACTGGCAGTATCATCACAACGCTAATACACACATCAAACGTGTCTAGGGATCAAGCATTTTTATGCGGATTTCTTGAGATTGAGATGTGGCTTTGTAATAAATTTATGATTTTATGAATTAATATGGATCCTTTTTGGTGCATTTCATAATTTGAATCAGGAACTGTGAATCAAATTCGAGTAAAAGATGAAAATCAGCTGTCAATATTTTCCCTATAAAAACATACAACGCATTGAAGACATTATTAGTGCTACTGTTTCCCTACTACTGATTAAAACCAACGTTATTATGGAGCGGCGACGTCATTTAAGCAGGGAAGAAATGCTCAGAGCCGTGGGAATGATAGAAGCTGGTTCCCGGCAACGTACTGTGGCTTTAGCTCTGAATACAAGTCAGAGTGTTATCAGTCGACTTTGGACACGTTACCGAAGCACTGGTACCGTGGCTGAGCGCCATGGAGGACGGTATCGCTGCACCACACGGAGACAAGACCGATACATTCAAATCTTAACTCGAAGAGCTCCAACAATAACCGCCATGATGTTAGCCGTGAGGCTTCATCACTCTTCAGGGAACTTAATTAGCGACCAAACAGTCAGAAACCGCTTGCATGAAGTGAACCTTCATTCCCGAAGACCGCTACGGGTACCACCTATAGCAATGCACAATCGTAGGATTCGATATCAATGGGCTCTTGAACACAGAAATTGGGCAGAAGAACAATGGCGTTTCGTGTGCTTTTCTGATGAGTCTCGTTTTGGTATGAGACCGGATACAAGACGTATACGACACTGGAGAACCCCTGGACGCCAACAGCGATTAAAATCCTGCCAGGAAGTCCATCCTTATAGTGGTGGAACCATCATGGTATGGGCGGGTATTTGGATCGGCGGAAGAACTGAGTTGATTTGGATCAGAGGCAACCTCAACGCTCAAATTTATGCTGAGACGATTGTATCAGACGTCATCGTTCCTCTACAAGTGCAAATTGGTCCCTTATTTCAGTTAATGCATGATAATGCACGACCGCACACCGCAAGAGTTGTAAGACAGACTCTCGCCGCAGCTAACATCAATGTCCTGCCCTGGCCTGCTCAGTCGCCAGACTTGAACCCGATTGAGCATGCATGGGATATGCTACAGAGAAGAGCTCTGCCGAATATGGAGGGTATCCAGTCGCAAGAAGACCTTTTTTTGTTGTTGCAACGAACATGGGCGGCCATTCCACAGCGTGATTTGGATGAACTCATTTTGAGTATGCCAAACCGATGTTCTTGTGTTGTTAGTGTTCGCGGTAGAAACAAGGATTATTAATTGTTTAAGTTACCCAATAAAATTTTAGAGAAAACTGTTATTTCAGTCTTTTTTTCGAACTTTTGTGTTAGTGGTTCAAATGTCAAAAATCCCTTTATTAGGAAAATGGCAAATTTCTTTATTAATGCAAAGGTGACTTGGTTTATCGTTACTGTGACAAACGAAAACACTTTATTTGATGAATCCTTAAAGAAAATTTTAATTAATATCAATCAGGAGAAAAGTTATTGCAAAAATATATGTTGATCCCTAGACACTTTTGATGTGTGTATTTTCTCATTGTTTGTCTTAATTCTTTTTAGTATATTCATTCATTTATGTATATTTATTTGTGCTTATATTTATATGTAATTACGTATATATTATATTTATAGTTTCAATAGGTTTATGCGTATCTTTATATTTAAAATATTTATTCCTCAATTTTCATGATTGCACCTACTACCGTTTGTCTCTGCATCACCCAAAGGTTGACTGGTAGAAAATGCCTATGGCATTAAGTCCGCCTAACATTTATGTGCTTGAAGTATTCAACAAATGAATAAATTTACCTAATTTTGACCGTTCTTACGAAAAAAAAAGGGCGCGCGACGACCGACGTTGTCAAATCGCTCGCCTACGCGCACGACCCTGCCGAGTTCGTCCCTGACACCAGGACCTGTCAGGGAGACAATTATTCTAGTAGCTAATAAAGATGAAATTAGCTTAACACATATTTGTTTGTATGAAACGACTTATTAAATAGATCGTAGGCCGCACTATAATAATAAAATGAACTGACCCGTTGGTCTCGTCTCGTCGACTGCTGAGCGTGGGGTCCTGGGTTCGATTCCCGGGTCGGGCAAAGCCACGCGCGCCTCAAAGAGATGTCAGCAATAAGGAAGGGGCCCGTAAGGACCGAAGCCTGCCGGGGCAGCGGGATTGTCCGAAAGGGTTACCGCTACCCCGGAACACAAAGGGCTAAGGAAGGAACACGGGTGGGTTTTAGTCAGTAAGAGTCTGACACTCCCTTCTGCTCCACCCAGAGCGGGAGGGGGGTCATTTGATGATTTCCCATCCACAAAAAAAAAAAAAGGCCGCATTATAATAATAAAATGAACTGCCCCGTTGGTCTCGTCTCGTCGACTGCTGAGCGTGGAGTCCTGGGTTCGATTCGGGTCGGGCAAAGTGTTATTCAGTTTTTCCATTATGAATTTCTTAGTAACAGCCCGGAGTTGGAAGATGGCGGTGTGATACCCCCGTGCCTCGGAAAGCACTTTAAGCCATTGTCCTGCGCCTGATCTCTCTCCGGTCGTGTCGGATTGCCGTCCCATCGGACTATGAGAGTGAGGGAAGAGGGAGTGCACCTGTGTCTGCGCGCACACTTGTGCACTATAATATCTCCCGCGTACCTGGCTAATCTCCGGTGAAAACGGTGGGGAGGCTATTAGTAATAAAATGAATTTACTTCTCATCACAAATCTACTATAATTTAATTTAGAGCTGAAAATATACTTTTGATTAACAAGTAGACCACTTTTTGTATATCAGCGAAACGTACGAATTCCCGCGTAAAAGCTAATTAAAAATAAAAGTCTAGCATTTAACATAGACAGCGTCATAGACTAAGGAAACTGTATAGACGCGAAACTCATATTATTTTACATTGTAAAAAACCGGCCAAGTGCGAGTCGGTCTCGCACACGAAGAGTTCCGTACCACTGTACAATAATTTTGTTTTTATTATTTGTTGTTATAGCGCCAATGGGAATACACACTCTGAAAATTTCAACTGCCTATCTATTACGGTTCATTAGATTCAGCCCATCCGTTCGTCCGTCCATTTGTCTGTCAGCACATACAGACGGACGGACAGACAGCGGTGATTTAGTAATACCGTTGACACCCTTTGGGTACGAAACCCGAAAAATAATTGTTTATCAAATTGACACACTACGATAATTTGCCGCGTTATTACACTCTACTGATAAAGAATGACAGTTGTGATTTGAATGTGACGGACGATTTAAGTAAGTACCTAATCAATTGTATCAACTACTAGATTTTGCCCGCGGCTTCGCCGCGTGGAGGTCGGAAATTAGTTATCTATTTCAATCATGATTCGAAAGACACGTAGCACCATCTAGCGTCCTAAAGTAATTGTGACCAGTTTTTTTTCTGGATGAAAGGTACCCTATGTCCTTTTTTAGAGCCCTGACAAAGTATATGCACAATTTCATGATGATCGAATCTGTGGATTAAGCGTGAAAAGGTAACAAACAAACTTACTTTCTCATTTTGAATATTCATTAGGATTAATTTCCCTGACTACCTATGTACGTACAGTTATGTACATCACCTTAATTAGCCTGGGACTGGCCGATCCTTAGGGCAAAATTCAGAAACTGCACTGTGATTTCTCATACAGATATCAAAATGAAAAGTCATTTATTCAAATTAGGCTGAGAATCAGCACTTTTCGAACGTCAAAATTACAAAAGACAGTCCTCCAAAGACTCCAAACCGCCCGCCCTTCGTCACTTCCTAGTGCTTTCGCTGGGAAGAAAGTGGAAGAAGTAATTAACTCTATTAATAAGACATTAATGTTCATATTCATTTGGCAAGCTTGTTTACTTTCTTTTATTTATGGACAACAAAACAGCAGTGTAATAATAAGTAAACATCTAGGACTTATTAATAGAGGTAACAAATACACTATAAGAACATTACAGGCAAAAGAATAAGGTTTATATTCGCATGAATAGCTTACTTACATTACTAATCATTCGGAGCAGGAGTCTCATCTGTCCATTTTAGTCTATGGCACTCACTAATAGGTCTGGCTGTCAGACTGTCCATTTGCCCCTAAATGACGGTAATAAAAACTATTTTAAAACAGTTACAATGATTTTTAAAACGCTTTTAACTGTTGCAGAAGTACCTAAGTTTTTTTTGCCTTTTTAAATCGGTAGTACTATAACCTCGTTTATCATGTGCCTATGTCATGTAGAAACTATAGGTTTCATAATTATCAACTTTTTTCTTGGGTTTTGTACAGATACACCAGCACATCAAGCTACTTCAATCTGTCAAATTGGTTTAATAAATTTTCAACTTTATCGCTAAAACTCTAGGTTCAAAGTTGATTGGGAAGATTTGACAGTTTCTTGTAGCTTGATGTACTGGCGTCTGTACGTTAGCCATGACATAACATCATGATATTTCCCAAAGGGGTAGGCAGCAGTGGCGAAGATACCATACAACTCGATTCTCGCCGGCTTCCCCTCGAAAATTCAGAACACAACCGCTCTATAGTCAACTCATCATTGAAATATAATGAAACGGTTTATTGACATTTTTTTCTTGCTCCGGCTTACCTCTGTCATAAATTCATCCTTCGCCACTGGCAGGCAGAGTTGTATAATAAGTACAATCACATTTTTCATCACACAAGGTGTAATTGTAATAACTGAAAACCTGAAACGGGTTCATTGTACCTACACATCAATCGCGAACATAAATATACGTTTAAAAATAATCAAAAGAAAATTATCTGGTGGAGCAGAAACTTTGAGGGTTGGTTCTACAGCAAAACCTGTTCCTATTGATCAGAACAACCTTTTTTCAGGATGTAGTTATTTTAATTACTTACATCTTGCACATTTAAGGTACCACTTTTCGATATTTTTTCTATACAAATTTCGGGAGAATATTACACCACTATTTGACATTGTACATCCAAAGTTAAACATGATATCGTTTTGACTTATTTTGTAATTGATTTATGCAGTGGTTTTTTCATAAAACTCGATTTTCCGAAGCACTTTTCGAATCTTTTTACGCGCCTATCAGTTCGGAACGGTGTTTCTCTGCGTGAGAACTAGACGTTGTTCGTGTAGACTAGCGTCTAACTGCTCGTGACTGATACTAGCGCTGTCGGACACGAAGCCAGGCGAGACAGCGTGCTTTTTGGCCATGACCACATAGTTTACTCTTAATACAGGGTGACATGGCACATCCACGCGCGTACTGGAACCATAAATTCAAAAAAAAAATCTGATGTTTCATAGAAAAGTGTAATACCTACGCGGTTAAGATTTATGGAACATAAACTTTTTTTAGTACGTGACGTAAAATTTCTACGCTATAATCGTGTTGAATTTTGCGCGCTGTATGTACCGTGTGCCTCTTACTAATAAGTAATAACCAATCACAAATTCGGTCAAATTCAGACTTATATTAGGTCCCTAACCTATCTAGTTTTACCTTGAAAAAATCATCAAAAAATACTAAACTCAAATCCCTATAAAATCCTAAAACGTAAACTCGCATTTTTATGTTAAGACCAAATAAAAAATATGGGGTAATCAGTATAACATTAAGACACATCGCCCTTAAGCACGCCCCTTCGCCATTTGCCACGCCCCTTTCGATTATTTACGGCTAGCCAAGGTTATTTGCACCCGCACTCTTTAATTTTATTCCTTCATATTGAGCATCTTAGATCTACATAATTGTGGTTAAATATCCCAGAAATTGCTGAAACGATTAAGGGTAGAGGCAACTTAATGACTTTTTAGACTTAGGTTGTGCACACACCAAGTCAAGACTATGTATGGACAATATAAGTTGATAGTCAATTAGATACAGTGGGGCTCGTGGTAAGTAATTATAGTAGGTACTTAAAGTATAGTTGAGAAAAGGCTAGGCAGATGAAGAGTTAATTAGATAAGCAATGAATTCCCTTCTTCATTTCGATAAACAATGAGTTCTGAGTTGAGCTACAGGATTACTGACAAATGCTTGCACTGACTGGACTGGTCCACTCAAAACTGTCTGTCAACAAGAGTCCATTAACACTTTAGTTTTTTTTAATCCCAGTTATTGAGCAAAATATTTGTTCGAAATTGCAGCAGAAGTACGGTCAGCATCAAAAGTCGATTAACATTTCAGTAATTTAATGTCAGTTTTTGACAAAATATTTGTTCAAAATTGCAGCAGAAGTACAATACAATTTTGAGCAAATATTTTGCTCAATAACTGATATTAATTAAAAAAACTGAAGTATTAATATTTTGTTCAATAACTGAGATGAAAAAACTGAAGTGTTAAGCGACTTTTGCTGTTGACTGTACAATGCAATTTTTAACAAACATTTTGCTCAATAACTGAGATTAAAAAACTGAAGTGTTAATGTTTTGCTCAATAACTGGGATTAAAAAAACTGAAGTGTTAATTGACTTTTGTTGCTGACTGTACTTTCCTCAAAAGACCATTTCAGACGTCAATCTACATGGTCTTTACATAATCTGGGGAAGATTATGTCTGGACTTTAATAGAGCCCCTTGAGTTTTTTTCTCCACGGGGTAGTGAATAGGAAATGTCGAATCCATCTAGCTTTTTTTAAAATTCCGATATCCTATTTGCAGAATTAAACAATTTCATTTCATTTCAATTAATCAACGCTCTGATATAAATTCGCAGATCAGCCCTAATTGCATAATACATTATCAATAATTTCAATCTGAATCATTTGAAAGGATATATTACTAATCCATTGCTTCTTAAGTTCAAAAAATTTGTCTGCTCAGTAAGAAAGAAAGAAAGAAAGAAAGAAAATACATTTATTTAGCACAGACTAAAAGACACACAATAAAACAGCTAGGTACATACATCAGATAAAAAAAACAGAACATATCGGTAAGTAACGTAAAGTCCGATGTAAGAAATTAGCAGGAGAGTGTGCCTCACGGCCGTGCCAAAAAGGCCCAGTTCAGCATAAAGCCAGACAACTAGTGCCTGACGCTGGTTTTCAACTGGACCTGATGTGTGAGGTGACGGATGTAAATCAGTTTTATACTGCAACGTAACGTATGTGTGCATACTTAAATAAAATAATTATGTGTCAGACAAAAAATATAGTAAAAAGTACATAAATAGTGTGAGTTGAATAACAGTGCAAAAAATAACCTACCAACTAACCTATAGACCTACTGATAAATAAATAAATAATGAGACGGCCGTGTGATAGACCAAAAACCTGTTTAAACGATGCCTGACTCTCACGTTCCAACACATTGTCGCTTTTCATTGCACAATGCGCTGCCAGCAGCCGAGCGTGGTGGACTATTTACTTAAGGACAATTTGCAACTTGTGTATTTTTAAACTTGGCTATGGTTTGCATTGGGATTAACCCAATACGATGGATATAATGTCCATAAATAATAAGTCAGATAACATTATTGGCGACAGTGGGATTGGAAATAAAAACTTGTACAAATAAACGTAAAATATAAGGATGAAAGGTAAGCGCTAATTGATAATACTAATTATTTGCAGAAAAAAAAAGTCGTTATGGATTGTTGTATAAAATGAAATAAAAGCACCTACCCACTTTTAATTTACAGTCTTATGGATGTCAGACAACAAACTGCACAGAGGTTCGCCCACCGGCAGGTCTTGGTGAAGGATGGGTGTGATGGCGCCAACCCGACACCGTACGTCCCATACCTGTGCAAGTAGACCAGGCCAGATTGGGTACGTAGACAAGCAAACATGGATCATCGATGCATAAGTTGAAAGGTAACGTTTATTTAATTTGTTTGTCTTGCATTTTACAGGTCTCACATCTGCGAATGGGACGCAGCAGTGCCGTGGATAACGCAACCACAACCACCGGACCGAGGATACAGGGGACACCGGCCAGCCAACCGAGCAGAGCGACAGCGTGAGCAAGAACAATTCCTAGCAATGAAACTGTATAGTATAACAAGTTATTTACATTTTCGTGCTACGATCACCGACAGAAACACTAAAACCTACTCGAAAGGTACATACATCATATAATTGAGACATTTAGTGTGACCATATCTAGCTTCCTTTGCTCTTCTATAAGGTACTGCCGTAAGCGTTGTCTAAAAACGCCAATGGTGTTAATATCTCTAAGCGGTGGTGGCAGGTTATTCCATATTTTGGAAGCCGCGTATCGGAAACTACCTCTAAAAGCGGCTGTACTATGCGACTGGGTCGAGAGTTGCTGCGAGCATTGCCTTCTCCCACATTCACGTCTACTAGCTATCCAACTTAACTTATCGTACAGGTAGTCCGGCTTCTGGTATTTAACTACACCAAACAGAAGGCACGCCAAGTGTAATTTGCGTCTCGACTTCATTTTCAAAGTGAAGTGTTTGTTTAAAAAAGGAGTCACGTGACTTCTGGGAGGAATTTTATAACAAAACCGAGCACAAGCGTTTTGGACCCTTTGAATTAGCCGATCTGTGCGTGCTAACAGGCGCGGGCCGTAAACTGTATCAGCGTAGTTTAGCCTAGACAAAACCAGGGTTTCAACTAGCTGCTCCCGTAGTGTTTCGGACAAGTACGGCCTAATCTTGTATAGAACTTTCAGGCGGTAAAAACAGTTTCTTACCGAGGCGGCTACATGTTTTTCGAAACGAAGGTCTTTGTCCATAATAAGACCAAGATTCCGCGCCTCATAGACTCTGTCAATTGGTTCGCCCATTAGCTCCAGGTGAAGCGTTGCGGGTAATTTAACTAATTGCTGCCTTGTGCCAAATACCATGTATTTCGTTTTAGTTGGGTTTAGCGACAGGCAATTCTCTTCAGACCAGACAGCGATTCTACCAAGATCTTCGTTTAGATCTTTAATGGCACTATCGTATTCCTCTGGACTAAAAGATATGTATAGTTGGACGTCATCGGCATATATATGGTACTTGCATCTCTGGAGGCATTTAATTATATCTGCACAGTATAAAATAAAAATAATTGGGCCTAATATAGATCCCTGCGGAACCCCTCTCTCAATGGAAGTAATAGTCGATGTAAGAGCAGTGCCGTCACCCAATCGTAGATCCACAAGTTGTTTTCTATCACTAAGGTAGCTGCGGAACCATTGTGTAGCGCTGGGGTCAAATCCATAATAATTGAGCTTCGATAGCAATAACGAAATATTTATTTCGTCAAATGCCCGGGAAAAGTCTAGCAAAACCACCAATGTGCACATTCCCTTATCTTGGGCTGATAGAATTAACGTAAATAAATAACGCAATGAATGTTGTTGAACTGTCAAAACGAAAGAAAGAAAGAAAAAGTATTTATTGCGACTCGTACAGGAGGATCACAAACTAAACTAAACACAATTCAAAGCTATTGCTACTGACAGTGTTTTACGCGATCACCCCGCAGTAATCCACTATCTTCGATTCTTAACATTAGTAAAAGTTTGTTATCTCTAATCAAGACAGACAATTCCTGACAGACCCATCCGATATGTTAGATTAAGAAACTTTTCCTGAAAATTCGATCTGGTGCAGTATTTTTTCAGGGGCCTTACCGTGATCATTTGCAAGGCTGTTGATAAGCAGGGCAGGACCTGTTGGAGAATTGCAGCAGAGCTGGTTCTTGAGGTAATTGATGGTGTGGAAGCAGAAATGATTGATGGTGTGGACTTTCTGTTTAATTTTTCTTTTTGTTACTTTTTTAATTTATTTTTTATATAATTTGGTATTTTAATTTAGACTGTGTTTAGTTTAGTTTGTGATCCTCCTGTACGAGTCGCAATAAATACTTTTTATTTATTTATTTCTTTCAGAAATAAAAAGGCATGCTTTTGGCGTTACGTGACTGGGGCGGAATTTATTGCCGACTGAACTCAATGACAGTAGTTTGACACAAGGAACAGGAAATGGATTATAAATAAAAAAAATAGTTTGTTGGAGTTGCCAACAGGACCAAGTGTCAGTTAGATAATGGCTACATTCACCGCATAAGTTCAAAATAATTTACAAGGTGTTTTTTTAATATCCCATAACGTGAGTTTGCTTCGGCCTTTCTTTTCAGAGTAGTCAGATAGGAAACGCCGACCTCATCTAGCTTAGTTATTTTTTATAGAAATGTAAAAGTTATTCCGATATCCTATTTACAGAATAAATAATTTCATTTCATTTCCTTGAAATGATCTATGCGCACACTCGTATAAAAACAGTTTGTGTCAAAGTTTTCAAAATGTAGGTGAACTGAAAAACCATATTTTTACAAAATAAACACTAACCCCCTTACGTCTAATAAACGTATTATATCAGATAAATAGTTCACACCGCTTTCTCTCTTTCAGTCGTTAGTAATTTGACTTTCGATAGAAGAAGAAAAAGCGTTGTGTAACTATACAGACGATATACAACGTTTATTAGTAAGGGGGTAACTAACTAAAGTCTAATTTTTAATTCGAAGGAATTCTGACAGCGATCATTTTTTGACACTTCAGATATCATAAACCTTTTCTGTCTTGTCCTTTTTCTAAGTTATTTAGATGACTAGAATTTTTCGGATAAAATAACATAAAATATGAAAGAGAATGTGATCAAGTAAATTATATAATAATGTAAACAACAAACAAAACGTAACAGCAAATAAAAACTTAACAATAAATCGCAACAAACACCGCGTAATAAACTGTCATTATCATGCATGCTATTCGGCTTCTAATGTACTCATACATTAGAAGCTGAATAGCATGCATGATAATGACGCTTTATAATGATTATAATTATTAATTGTCCCGAAGAACAGGCTAAGGAATCCAGGCGCATACCGCCAAATCTGTAGTTACAAGAAGCGAAGATTTTACAATCAAAAAGATTTTCCTAAAAAATGTTTGTAACCCATGGATTAGTGGTCAATGATTCCAGTGAAAGAAAAATAATTACCCTACTAATTATTGTATCTTCAATAATTTGATAATAAAAAATCTAATTACTTACCATTTTAAAATTATCAGTAAATTTTTAAGTTTTAGATTTTCTAATTGAAACCTTAAATACAAGAAAGATTTTTTTTTTTATTTCGCTTAAATGCGTCCCGTTTTTAGTAGGACCGCTTTATTATTGGCAACACTTCGGAAATGTCAGAATTCCTTCGAATTAAAAATCAGACTTGGCCTAGTGCAGTGGTAACGGCTGCGTCATACGAGTTTGTTGGTACGTTGAATTCCAGTCAGACGCTTTACTTTCTCTAAATTATTTCGCTACTTTGCTTCAATAATGTGTTATCTTGAAAATTGAAATAGTGATATCGTCGTGAATATGTCACGTTTTCGCTGAAATTTGAGAGCACCCTCCTCTCTCTCATAGATTCGCTATCACACCCACAAAAGAAACAACGTTTTTTGGAAAAATAAAATCGGTCACGGCGTTTTCAACTATTAAATTTAAAAAAATTAATTGTTGAGCTTATCACGTTATTGAAACAAAGAGGCGATTTCATCACCACTGCTCTCAAACCGGTGAAGGAAAACATCGTGAGGAAACATGGGACATCTACTTACCCGCACTGGGCCCGCGTGGTGGATTACGGCCCACTCCCTCTCACAGAAAGTAGGCCTGCATCTCAACATTATAGACTGATTATAAACACTAACTGCATTTTGACGAAATTGAGCTAAGTTGTCCTTTAAAGACTTTTAACCGTTTTTATGGAAATAACTTTTTAAATATCAACTACTTATAGGTACCTGACTTATTTTAAGCCATATAACTGAACAGCAAATCACAAATTTAAAGCAAAAAGCCATTTTAATTACTGACTTGACTAATAATAGCGTATTTTCCCTGTAATCGGTATAAAATCGATATCGAGACCGATATAATATTCATAATCGAGTCGCCCAGATTGTCCGGGCAAAGGAATAGTTGGAAATAGGCTAATTTTAGTTATACGACACGATTCCGATACGATTAATAGAATTGGATAATCAGCCTATAATGATCCCACCGCTGGACACAGGCCTCCTCTCAATGAGAGGGAGTGCGCCGTAATCCGCCACGTGGGCACAGTCTGAGTTCGTGGATGTCACGTCTTTGACATCGTCCTAGGACATCGCCGGTTTCCTCACAATGTTTTTTTCTGTGTGATACCGACTTCCTGGCCGCGCCACAGTGGAAAATTAAAGAAATACGTTTCTAGATAAATTGTACCCTTTATGTACTTTAAGGTACACCTATTGAAAAAAATTGTACCTCGACGAATAATGAAATAAAATGAAGTTTTGGTGGCGCGGCTGGGAAGTATACTTCCTGGCCGCGCTACCAAGACAAGGCTATAATTTCTAAAGTAATCAAATTTTCGAATCTCTATAAAGCGTACGGAAAAGTACAATTTTGGTACAATTCTTTAACGTAGACTATGTCCGAGTACGCCTAATAGTTTACATAAACCGTGGTGGCGCGGCCAGGAAGTATACTTCCCAGCCGCGCCACCAAAACTTCATTATATTTCATTATTCGTTGAGGTACAATTTTTTTCAATACATGTACCCTAAAGTACATAAAGCGTACAATTTATCTAGAACCGTGTTTCTTTAATTTTCCACTGTGGCGCGGCCAGTAAGTATCACACTTTTTTCTACCGTTTTTGAGAGCAATGGTGATGAAATAATTTACACAAAGTAAAGTGCCTGTCTGAATTCGAACTTAAGACCTAACAACTGTAAGTCGCAGTTATTACCACTAGACCACCACTGCTTTAATAAATTAATCAAGAAATATATTGGGATGAGGTCAGGAAAATTATGAATAAATAATTTATGGTTTCAGAATAAATGATAATCGTCGATGCTAAAATTAAAATGGCGTATATTCAGTTCCTTATAAATAGTTATTTCATTGCAGGGTTGTCAATTTACTAATAAGAGAAAATACACACATCAAAAGTGTCTAGGGATCAAGCATTTTTATGCGGATTTCTTGAGATTGAGATGTGGCTTTGTAATAAATTTATGATTTTATAAATTTATATGGATCCTTTTTGGTGCATTTCATAATTTGAATCAGGAACTGTGAATCAAATTCGAGTAAAAGATGAAAATCAGCTGTCAATATTTTCCCTATAAAAACATACAACGCATTGAAGACATTATTAGTGCTACTGTTTCCCTACTACTGATTAAAACCAACGTTATTATGGAGCGGCGACGTCATTTAAGCAGGGAAGAAATGCTCAGAGCCGTGGGAATGATAGAAGCTGGTTCCCGGCAACGTACTGTGGCTTTAGCTCTGAATACAAGTCAGAGTGTTATCAGTCGACTTTGGACACGTTACCGAAGCACTGGTACCGTGGCTGAGCGCCATGGAGGACGGTATCGCTGCACCACACGGAGACAAGACCGATACATTCAAATCTTAACTCGAAGAGCTCCAACAATAACCGCCATGATGTTAGCCGTGAGGCTTCATCACTCTTCAGGGAACTTAATTAGCGACCAAACAGTCAGAAACCGCTTGCATGAAGTGAACCTTCATTCCCGAAGACCGCTACGGGTACCACCTATAGCAATGCACAATCGTAGGATTCGATATCAATGGGCTCTTGAACACAGAAATTGGGCAGAAGAACAATGGCGTTTCGTGTGCTTTTCTGATGAGTCTCGTTTTGGTATGAGACCGGATACAAGACGTATACGACACTGGAGAACCCCTGGACGCCAACAGCGATTAAAATCCTGCCAGGAAGTCCATCCTTATAGTGGTGGAACCATCATGGTATGGGCGGGTATTTGGATCGGCGGAAGAACTGAGTTGATTTGGATCAGAGGCAACCTCAACGCTCAAATTTATGCTGAGACGATTGTATCAGACGTCATCGTTCCTCTACAAGTGCAAATCGGTCCCTTATTTCAGTTAATGCATGATAATGCACGACCGCACACCGCAAGAGTTGTAAGACAGACTCTCGCCGCAGCTAACATCAATGTCCTGCCCTGGCCTGCTCAGTCGCCAGACTTGAACCCGATTGAGCATGCATGGGATATGCTACAGAGAAGAGCTCTGCCGAATATGGAGGGTATCCAGTCGCAAGAAGACCTTTTTTTGTTGTTGCAACGAACATGGGCGGCCATTCCACAGCGTGATTTGGATGAACTCATTTTGAGTATGCCAAACCGATGTTCTTGTGTTGTTAGTGTTCGCGGTAGAAACACGGATTATTAATTGTTTAAGTTACCCAATAAAACTTTAGAGAAAACTGTTATTTCAGTCTTTTTTTCGAACTTTTGTGTTAGTGGTTCAAATGTCAAAAATCCCTTTATTAGGAAAATGGCAAATTTCTTTATTAATGCAAAGGTGACTTGGTTTATCGTTACTGTGACAAACGAAAACACTTTATTTGATGAATCCTTAAAGAAAATTTTAATTAATATCAATCAGGAGAAAAGTTATTGCAAAAATATATGTTGATCCCTAGACACTTTTGATGTGTGTAATTAAACATCAGAAAAAAAATCTGTAAGTAAATAAGTAATCTTTGTCTTCACTCGTTATGAAATAAGATTTGAGTAGATATTACTTAATTAGAAAATGCTAACAAGCCGGCTCAGCGGTGGCCTCCACATAGAGTCCGCAATTCACTGGCGTATGATATAATAATAATAGCCTCCCCGACCGATTTCGGTCACGGTGGGCAATCTCAACAGAGATTAGCCAGGTACGCAGGAGATATTATAGTGCACAAGTGTGCGCGCAGACACAGGTGCACTCCCTTCTCCCTCATTCTCCTATTCCGATGGGACGGCAATCCGACACGACCGGAGAGAGATTAGGCGCAGGACCAACGGCTTATCGTGCTTTCCGAGGCACGGGGGAGTATCACACCACCAACTTCCAAACTCCGGGCTGTTACTAAGAAATTCTTAATGGAAAAACTCAATAACACTTTGCCCGACCCGGGAATCGAACCCAGGACCCCACGCTCAGCAGTCGCGCTTGAGACCACAAGATCAACGGGGCAGTCAGTCGAATGATATCACTGAAACGGTATTTATGATTATATGTTGGTGTGTTTTCCAAGAGACCGTTTTCTGACACTGTGAAGTTAAACCCCGCAGCCATCATTTTCATGACAGCTGTCACTGCGGCCGTTATGTGGCGGCCACCGCTCCTAGGAAACCGTATCCATATCTGCAATACTATAGCCATCGCAGCTGCGTTGACGTTTAAGACAAAACTGAAATGTCTTATGTCGATTCTATAAAAATCTCACCGTGACAACTTAGGTGAAGTGAGCGTGAAGCGAGTTATCAATAGGTGCCCCTATCCCCAACATAAGGTGGAATGACAGCTCACTTCACCTTAGTTTTCACGGTGAGATTTTTACAGAATAACACTGCTGTAGTTATCTCGCAGATGGATTTTCGAATTCGCTATTTTACATAACCGGTAGCTGTTTTTCAAAATAGCTCGGATAAGTAAACAGCTGAACGATGTTTAGCGATTTCCATAATTACTGAACTTTAACACGCAGAATTGCATAAAAGTGTTGCATTTATTAATGCAGCAAGTCAACAATAAGAGGCTATGTGAAACACCGTGAAATGAAACGTTAGGTTGTAGATTTTAGTCCTAACTTTTATCGCTCGTGGCTCTGTGTGTCATAAAATAATGGCAGAAATAAATAAAACGATTAATATGAGTGAAAGTTACTAGTTTTATGAAAGAATGTCCTAAAAATACTAAATATGCAAATTACTGCGACCAACTTGGAATTAGCGCTCGGCGGCCGCTGCCGCGATTTTCACAGTGCTAACCTAACCTAAACCAATTGGTCAGGATGCCCTAGTTTAGTAATTGCGACCGATTCGGTATTAGAAGCCACACCAAACACTTATTGTGTAAGTCATTCTGCATTACATCTTAACGTGGACAGCAGTTTTGTTAAACGTAACGCAATAACTATTCAGCTGAACATTGTTCAGCTGTTTTACATAACGGAGCTGTTTTGTAAAGCAGCTAGCGGTTATCTAAAACAGCGGTTTGACAATTCATCTGCGATAGTTACACAGGCACCCATACCCTTTAAAATGGAACACAGCGACGCTGCCTGGTAGCAGAAAAAAGTATGATGAAACTGTTGTAAAAATAATACAACTATAAAAAGTGAGTTAAAACTCACTTTTTATAGTTGTATTATTTTTACTAAAGTTCTAATAAGCCATGTTTGGTACCAGCCCTAGAAAATCGTAAATAATACAAGATCTTAAGTGCACGCTTTATTGAAAATGACATGTATTTTTTTTTAAATTACGACGCAGAAATAATACCTATGTGGGTTAAGTATTAAGTAGAAATTTTATTGAGATATAATTATTTTAATAACCACTAATAATTAGTTGAAATATATGTCCATGTATATGAAAAAAGAAGCAAAAGAATCATAGGGAATCAAAACAAATCGTTTGCATCGCTGTCAACAGGAACAGTGCCCACAAGGCTGGCAGCATTGGCACGTTGTAAAGCACTAGGAAGTGGTGAAGGGCGGGCGTTTTGGGGGATTGTCTTTTTTATTTGCTGAATGGGCCCGCTCTTGATCTCGATCACGCCTGATGGAAAGCGATGGATGAGGTCTATGATGGAACGACTGTGCCCAGAAGATGACTAAGGCATTGGAACTCCCACGCATCGACGAAACACAACTGCAGACTACTTGACGCCAGACTCCGGTGAGAGGGCGGTGCAAATCAGACGGGCGTTAGCCCTACTGATTTGGCTAGGGAACAATTGGCCAGTCAAATAAGGTGTTGGGTGTGACTGTTCATGACGCGCCGAGCGCTCGGTTCAGTTGAGTAACTGGTGGAACAAACTGCACTACACGAGAAGGTGTCTTCATGCATCCCTGTCTTGTCTGTCTTGCTTGTCATATGTAATTTTGACGTTGAAAAAGTGCTGATTCTCAACCTAGTTTGAATAAATAACTTTTGATTTTGATGACTGTTAATAGAGATTTCTGGAAGAAGAAGATATACTGCGCCAACTACAAATAAATTTACATAAGGACAGGACAATGATGGAGTTCCCTTTATAGAATGCAAGCAAAACCGTGGGCAATAGCTATATAAAATTAAATCGTTTCACAATAAAGCTGACCAATGACAAAGCTGACTTCAAATAGACCTTCCACGAACGTCTGAGTTAGTAAAACTTTCAATGCAAAACTGTCATCGTTGGACTTAACCAAGGAGTATAGAATGTTGAACGATTTCATCGATTGAAAAGCCGTCTTGAATTTTAAATCTTTTATATGGATTTTTATAATACAGCTTCTGACCTATCATGGCTGATCTTCTTTAGATGATAACTTGAACATTATACAGCATGCTCTAACGATGTAACAAAAATGATGTAATGAATGTCATATGTCGGTACATCGTCTGCGGGGAAACCCTTGATCAGGTCATATGAGAACCATGCAGATAAATGTCTGAGATGGCCTTTGAGAAAAGAACCACACAGTTTTGAGTGCACCTATCTAGATACGAATGGTTAGCGATGGTTTCGATAGCATAACATTTTAAGAGTAATTTCGGGTTCTGCACCGTCTATGTCTATGGATATCTGTAATAATAGCTACATAGCTGATGTTCATAGACGACGGTGCCCACTTATTAACACCAAGCAGACCGTCGGCTTATTTGCCACAGACCTATCCATTTTTTCTTCCTAAATCTACCTATAAATCGAAGCTCGATAACCTAGCTAGGTAATTTTCTTTGTAGTATGCCGCAAGTTGGAACTGCCTGGCTATTTTCTGTTTAATAATTCATAGGGATCAAATTAGGGCGGTTCCGAGCTCACAGTTTAGTTTTAAATTCACTATAAGTGAAGTTCTATAAGCTTTGTCGTCAAAGTGGATAACAATAGATTATTTAAAAGGTCACTGGACTGTGATTATTGAAGTTGATTATTACGAAATACGTAGCATTAGCAAGAATCTAAGGATCTAAAGTATGTATTATAAAAACACCTGTGATCCGAGCAGTTCATGTCATTATAGAACTTTAGGTCAAAATTGATGTAACGTAAAAGCTCCTATTAACGACCCCCTAAAATGTGTACTCTATTAACGACCTAATTTTTAAATCACTCAAATTAGACATATTATAGGGTTTCAGAAAAGTCATACCTTAAAAATTAGTTACGTATTTTTGTTGGACAACAAAAAGAGTAAAGTTTGTGAATTTAAATAGCCAGTGAAAGAAATAACTTGACAGAGAATGGGACGCGCCCGAAGCGGACGCACTTTTCATAGTGTCGCGTCTCCAGCCACGTAAGTACACCTAAATATTACTTAAGGAAAATAACACACTAAAAATGGATTTTTCTTCTTGCTATCACATTACAACTGTAATGTATATATTCGTTTTCTAAACTAACTCTTAATATAATACTTTTTATTGGTTTTTGTGTTATAAAATCATGTTTTAATTTAAGGCGGTAATAGAATCCAAATTCAAAACTTGATACTAATAACGACCCATGGCGTTGTTAAATTTTGAGAATATTTAGTATTTTAAAATAACTATTATCTAGAAACTACCTCATCTGATTTTATATTTTTCTTGTTCAATTCTTAAAATTATTTTACTTCGTTAGATCTATTAACGACAAAGCTATTTCTTAAAGTTTTTGTGTAAAGCTCGATTCAACGTTAGACAATATCCTTAGTATTATAATAATATTATACTGTAAATAACGTTTATTATCTGAATTAAAGACTAACTGACATTAAAAGAAATAATATAGCAATGAGATCAAATTTAACAGTATTCCATAAAGCGGATATTTTATCTGTTTATTATTAATGTTATTGGTCGCTAATAGAATATTGTTACCTTCATACTTGATTCTATAACCAACTCACAGCTGTGACGATATTTTTGGCAATATTACAGTACAGAAAAACAAAATGTATATTTTTGAACAAATTGGCTTATTTCTTGCATACGTTTTAAGAGATTTTATCACAAGACATATTATTAATGTAAAATAATATTTGCTATCCAGTTTTATTCATGGCTTCATGGCATTGGCTATATTTCATATGTTTTCAAATCAAATAAAAATGCCGGGACGGAATGGGGGCCATGTAACTTTTTAAAGCTTCTTTCGAAGAATTAAATTCTATATCTCTTTAAAGATTGTGTTCTTTTATAGAATTATGGAGCCGCAGAAGCGCAAGCAGTACGCCTCTGCTCAACTAGAAGCTGCAAAAGTAAGCATTTAATTATTTGAAGACTGTTTTTTGAGAAAAAAATAATTGCTCTAAGCGTTGCAATAAATAATTATGTTCATATTGTAATGATGTTGATATCATAACTATTGTTATTATATAATAAATACCTTAAAAACGATTTTTAATTTTATTTAATAGTATAGAAGAAGTGACAACTTCGTAGCGGTCGGTAAAAGAAGTAGAAAAATCGGTAATAGAATCTTGCCGCATTATATGGGTCGGTAATAGAATCAACCACTCTTTTGGATTAAATAATTATTTAGTAACTATTGTGTTATTGAATATTGAATTTAAGTACTGAATTGCAAAGAATACTTCATTGAGATTAATTGTAAATTATAATATCTTTCCTAACATATCAGCTTATATCTATTTTTATAAAGTGAATCCTAGCGGGAGGGGTCATTGGATGATTTCCCATCCACAAAAAAAAAAAAAAAAAAAAAAAAAAAAAAAAAAAAAAAAAAAAAAAAAAAAAAGACAGCTAAAACTGGCGGTAATAGGAGCATTGACGTTATTCACGTTTCATTTGAGTGAATTCGCTTGGACACTGTTATTTTTTTATGTTATAGGTAATAATATAGTAAGGTCAGGTAGCATATTATTGTGTTCGGCATTCTGTTTATAAGATATTGTGTTAAAGTTCCTATTACTTTTTAGATTATTAGTTTTAGTTCGTAATATTATAAATGTCGTCACGAACTAAAGTTTAGCGATAATAAGTCACTCAAAGATTTCATAGTACTTGTCAAATTACGTAGCTTAGCTCTGATTGGTTGTTAGTGTAGTACGTACGGTGAACGCCGTGTGGCGCCAGTATCGTTCGGTCGCCGCACGTGGAGGGGGTCGTTGGGAGGTGTGCTGCGAGCAGACTGGATCGAGAGCTAGAAGTGGGCGCACGCTGCCATCGAACCCATCAAGTTCACAGTACCTACCTATACCTAGTGATTACTCCTGTATTATCTCCAGTAATAAAGTCTTACCACTGCATCATATTGGTTTTCCCGAGTATCCCACGCAATGGAACCCTTACCACAGGGTCAAAGAGACGACCCATCTATCTCTGCGCCCACGTTCCCGCCGACATATACAGGGTTACTGGTAACTCGACCACTTCCTTGCCGGAGGTGATAGGGGAGCTAAAATGTGACAAAACCCCCAATATGTTTGGCCGAAAACTAATAATTTAAGAGATATTTGAAAAAAAAATGCAACGACTCGTACAAATAATTGCAAAAATTTCTTGAAATTATTTTATATTTTTAGACATTTTACTGTGTTAGCTTTGTGTAGAATGTTAGCTATAAATAAAAGCTTAGTGTGAAAAGGAGTAATTTAAAATTTCAAATAACTGTAAAAGTATTAGTTTTCGGCCATACATATGGGGGTTAAATTTGACACATTTTAGCTCCCCTATCACCTCCTGCAAGGATGTGGTCGAGTTACCAGTAACCCTGTATATATAAATTGTATACAATATCTATAAGTTAGTATAAATTTGACTTTCAGGTCCAGTTGAAAACCAGCGTCGGGCACTAGTTATCTGGCATTTTTGCTGAACTGGGCCTTTTTGGCGCAGCCGTGAGGTACACTTTCCTGTTAGTTAATTTCTTACATCGGACTTTACAATCTTTTATTTGTTTTTATCTGATGTATGTCTCTGGTGTACCTACTGTGTGTCTGTTAGTCTGTGCTAAATAAATGTATTTTCTTTCTTTTCTTTAACCTCATTGACACCATCTATAGAAGTAGCTTAGCGAACATCAAGCTAATATGTATTTCTCGTCCAAATTTTAACATAGAAAAAGGTGTAAAGCAAGGCGACCCACTCTCACCTTCGCTGTTCATAAGAGTATTGCAGGAGGTTTTAACAAGTTGCCTGATTCGTGGAAGTCACGAGGCATACATGTTAATGGCCACCACCTAAAAATGTTCTGCTTTGCAAATGGCATAGTGTTATTCTCCACATCACCTTCAGAACTTGAGGGAGTGCTCCAAAATCTGTTTACGGCAAGTCTTAAGGTTGGACTTTCAATGAACTGATCCAAGACACAGGTCATGATCAACAGCACAAAACGTACAGTCGAGATAGACCGATATGGGTAGCAAATGTGCAATATGTCAATGAGAACACATACTTGGGCCAGATGTCTTTCAAAAACAGACAAGATAAGGAAGTCGAAAGACGAGTCCAAAATGGTTGGAAGACCTGATCCCTTAAAGAACACCTAAAAAGTACTTCCTTTATCATTAAAAAAGAAACACATCAACATAATATGCATCCTGCCCGTCCTAACTTACGGTGCACAAAATTGGTCTCATACAGAAATCCATACTCAAGATTTGCCAACGGGCAATGGAGTCCAGTATATTAAGTATTAAGCGTACAGATCGAGTTAGAAACACCACGCCGCACTCCATAACTCAAGTAGCGGATGTTGGAGAAAAAACAGCCAGGCTGAAGTGGGAGTGGGCCGGACACGTCTCACGAATGCACCCGGAGAGATGGGCAAAGATCATCACTCACTGGGCGCCTGAGGCAGGACATCGCCTTCGAGGTAGACCAAGGCAAAGGTGGTGTGATGATCTAATATCATTTGCAGGACTAACATGGCCAGAGATCGCACAAGACAGGGAGGTTTGGAAGTAAAAAGGCCAGTGGCCTTTGCCCGGAAGTGGGACATAAAATATTTAATTGCGGCATCCACGTGGCGTTCATGAAGTCATCCAAGCTGCAGGTGAAAGAGCACTTAGGGTACTCCAGCAAGTGGTGGTGGGGTGCGGTTTTATTTGGTTAAGGGCTGACTTTTCAAAAGTCCGGTAACTTATAACTGCAGAATAAATATAACAGTTTGACATAATATATTTTCCATACAAATGCTGTCAAGCCGCAATATTTATTCCTTAGAGAAAACTTATCAGACTATTAAAAATACGCCCTCAATCTAATTTTTTGAAGCAAGGTAATGTTTTTTTAAATCAAATTATTTTAATTAAAATGATATAAGCAAATACAGACAAATGATTTGTTTTGATTTATGTTACCAAGAGAAAAAGTAAAAAAAATACAATAAAAAAACAACCAACTTCCGAAAAACACTATAAAGTGAAAAATAACTTTAATTTCGGAAGTCGGTGTCGTTGGCTTCGCATTTTCGTTGTTTGCCTCCGACTTCCGAAATTAAAGTTATTTTACACTTTGTTTTTGGAAGTTGGTTGTTTTTTTTTTTTGTAAAAAAAAAAATATTTTTCATTTTTAAGTTGTACTTACCCCACATTAATTCGTATAACACTACTTGCTATGTAAATATTAGTGACAGGAAGTCATTATAACATCATCAATAAAAACCATGGCAAAAATACGTATAATTGAAGCTAACTCTGTAACTCAAAAACTACCCAAGCAAAGTTAATAAAATTTATATGGGACCACCCCTGAGGCATACCTTATCCATTAAAAAAATAATTTTTGAAATCGATTCTCAATTGCCGGAGATATAGCGTAAGTAACAAACATACAAAAAAAACAAACAGTCGAAATGAGAACCTCCTCCTTTTTGAAGTCAGTTAAAAATGATTCGTTTTTCCAACCATGGAATCCAAATGATTCCCAAGGTCGACATCATCTTCGTTTGACCCAACTCTGACCTGATTAAATTCTTCCATTGCGGGACAAAACACGAAATCATTACATTAGCATAGCAAAAAGATATTTTCATTGAGGTTTATTCATCACAAAAAAACCGGTGTGAAGTGCGAGTGACTCGCGTACTACTGGTTCCGTACACAACTATTTTCAGTATTCAAATTTGAAAAGATAGCTAATCATCATTCGCGATTTATTTGCCAAACATGTAAACAAATATGAGTATTTGGATCATTGCGTTATTTATGTTGCTAAGCAGACGAATTTTTCAAACCTATGAATCAATGGATTAACAATTTTCGGTTTAAAGAAGTTTATTTCTCAAAAAGAACATACATAGTTCACTTAAATATGAGAAACTTAACGAAAGTAAAATATTATTACTTATAATAAACATAGTTGTCGTTCGATCTATCGTACATACACGTACGTATCTATTTTTAAAAACTGTCGTATTGTGATTGAAAGTCTTGTTACGCAATTAAGGTGTTGGACCAAATTATGTTGAAAAATGCAAATTTTTTCGTTGTCTGTTTTATGTAATTCAATTCATTTTATTTATTCATTAACAAGTCATTTTGCATTCGAATATAATCGAGCATGAAACATGGTCTACAAAGAACGATACCTGTTTGTTTGCTTTTTAATCGTAGTTAATTACTTATGGACCAAAATACCAGCCATACGCATATTCAAGCATATTCAGACGCCAGCGCATCAAGCTACCCGAAACTGTCAAACTTTCCCAATCAAATTTGAACCTTATGCTTTAGAAATGAAGTTGAAAATCTATTAAAGAAATTTGACAGATTGTAGTAGCTTGATATGCTGGTGTTTGTATATTTTTTCTGCAAAAATTCCAACTATCTTGAAAATTTAATAGTTTAATGGCGTGTGCTAGCTGACATATGGCAACTTTTTTTTTGTTTGTAATGTTAATCACTTTGCATGCTATTGTATAGAATCAAGTTCTTCTAACTTAACAGACAGCTGTGCTGCTGGGGAGTTTGTTGCAAAACACTTCTTTTCCCAGCGAAAGTACTAGGAAGTGGTGAAGAGTTAGCGTTTTGGGGAACTGTCTTATTGTCCACTGTCCAATATAACAATGTTTTCAGGATGTTGATGAGGCTGCCTCGTTACTGTAGCGCGTTGGAAATGTTTGCGCAAGCCCGCACCGATGACTTTTAAGCTATTATACGCAAAACACCGCGTCGCTACTGAGGAGATTCAGAGGCAGCCAAAACAGCATCCTGAAAACGGTAGCCGATAGCTTCGGCTCTCCGATTGTACAGCAGTTCGTGCGCAGGTTGATTTTTACTAACACTAGGCAATAAGTTATTTTTTTGTATACTAACATATGGATATTTGTGTCCGAAATAAAGCTATTCTATTCTTAAATAATTTTGACATTCGAAAAGTGTTGACACTCAACCTAGTTTGAAAAAATTACTTTTGATTTTGATTACGGTTTTTAAGATACATAGACAGGCGGCGTAGGCTTAGAAACAAGGTCTCGTTGGCACCCCTTGGTTGCTGAACCCTAAAAAACGAACAAAATAATGATGAAGGACTTGTATAACAAAAATATTCGTTGGACTGTTCCTCTCAAGGGTCGGGACGTACTTGAATAATATTCATTTGTATTCACAATAAGACATGAAATCATTTTTTCCTGTAACTGAGGTAGTTTGTATTCAAATATGCCTATTTCACGACGTTTTCTAACAAATACAGGATTAGGTGAGGCGCAAGACAGCGATTTTTTTGAAGAAGTATCTTTGAATTTGTAAAGTCTGTGAAATGAATTGCTAAGCAAAAATTACTACCATTTTAAATTGTACCACCGTATCTTAAAATCACAACTTACTATCATTCATCATTCATTCACAGTTGTAAGAATAGCCTGTAACTCGGAAAATTAACGTCATGGTGTCAATTTTATTTACAATTAATTTCCCTGACTACCTATGTATAATCGTTTTGAAGCCAATCATCATAATTATTATAATGATCAAAAACAATTACTGTTTCAAAAAGGACCAATAAACGCAATAAAATAAATAAAAACAAAGTCGGGTAAACCTACACCATGGATAAAAATAATATAGTCGACGGCAGTATCACCCGTCATTTAGACGAAAATCAGTGCCGGGAGCGGTGACGAGGATATATTGTGTCACGTCACACGTTTAGCGTGATCTCAAGAACGGCTGGACCGATTTTTATGAACTTTGATTTGTTGAGTTTGTCTCCGCTTCGAATAGCACTACTATTGAAACATGAGAAAAATTCACAAAAAAAATTAACATAATTCAAATATTTTTTTTTTGTTTTTTTTCTTATTGATTTTCTCATACATTTTGTATGGAACGGCTTGTTTGATGATATCTTGACAACGGATTGACTGATTTCGATAATTTTTTTATACAACATTTATTGATTCTAAGGTGGTATGAAGTTCGCCGGGTCAGCTAGTTCTAAATATAATATTGCGCCTGAGTTCTCCAGAGGCTAAGCAGTCTATAGTATATAATTTGTAGAGTATATACAACGTATTCCAAAATTTAACTATAGGCAGGCACCAGAGGGTTGGTCTTGCTCACGACTACTTACTCGAGAAAAAATAAATCAAAATTATGTTGAAAACTACAAAAATTACATTGAAATCCTTCGAATACCCCGTAAGTTATTTTTAACTACCATGACCACAATTTTTCAAATATTTCTGTTTTTTTTTTTGTTTCGGCAACCTAAGTAACACTGCTATCCACCAAAACCCTTAAAAATCCCAGAACGGCTGTAGTTTTACACAAAGTCAATCAGAATTTTTTTTCCCTTAAAATTTTCAAAGATTTTTACTTTCAGTCCGCTTTGTAATTACCAAAAAAATTGAGATATTTTTTTTTTCATTATTTTTTCTTAAATATTCATGATCAGGTCCACCCTCTGGTGCCTGCAAAACACAACAAAGTGAAAAATAACCTTAATTTCGGAAGTCAGTGTCAAAAAACGAAAATGCGGAACCAACGACACCGACTTCCGAAATTAAAGTTATTTTTCACTTTGTTGTGTTATTTTTCGAAGCCGGTTGTTTTTTTTTTGGAAAAAAAGTTTTTATTTTTCACTTTTTATTATTTGTTGTTATAGCGCCAATAGAAATTCACCCTGTCAAAATTTTAACTGTCTACCTATTACGGTTCATGAGATACAGCCCGCTAACAGAACCCTTAAAAAAAAATCGTATTTAAAAAAAACGATGATTGTCATATAAATATCAACGACTAAAAGTCGCAACAGAAAGTCGCAAACTCGCCTGAAACTTATTACGACGCTCGGGGAACGAGTTTCATTGCGATACCTTCATTCAGGAAATTGAGTTTGAGCAAAGTTGCGTTAAATTTCAGTCGAGAGCTATTTCACTTGTTTTATTTACTGTAGTTACGAGTTACGACTCTGCTGAGACCGTTTTCGATGTAAGGTGTGATTATAAAATAGGTATATGTGATTTATCATCTGCTAAGCCGTTAAAGCTCACATATCAACTCGGACAGTGATCATCACGATACCGCCTTTCGCCTTGCCATCAAACAGGCGTCAACCTAACGTAAGCAACTAAGCACGTAACCAAAGCGGATCAGCAGCTCCGATAAGTCGACTCGGCTACGGCTAGACGACGCCGCGCTTACGGCTCGCCGCCCGCTGGTTGATGGTGCTGCAGGCAGGCCGCGGGAGGGGTGAGAGGGGCAAGGGTGGACGAAGAGACGTATGCTCGGTTACGGAGAGACGTAAGCGCGGGAACTGCAAGTTGACCACGCACCGCACCGCGGTTCGTGAGCTTGTCCCGAGGCGAGGCGATTACGTTACGATTCCGATTAGTGTGCGTTGCAGTAGGGAGTTTTATACAAAGAATACTGAATGGCTCGAGTTGATACGGTGACGATCCCTTTCCGAGTTCATTATGTGTGCCTTTAGGGTCAAAGCACTCGTAGATTGAAACAAATGCGTTCTAGCCTTTCCGCAACAATGTAGGATTCGGTTTACACTCTAACCGGATGCGGCTAAATACCAGTATTTTACATGGAGCGACTGCCTATCAGACCTCCACAACGCAGTTCCTGGGTGACACGATACCCCTTGGTAAGACTGGTTGTCAGACTTTCGGGATTCTGACTACCCGTAACGACTGTCCTTAAAGATCTATAAATGACCGCCGGAACCAACGGCTTAACTCGCGTCTCGGTATAAAAAGTGGTCACCCATCCTCGGACCGATCTTGGAAGCGTTGCTTTACCCTGAAGATCGACCGGTGCTGCTCTTATTACTTAGCCACGAACTCCTCTATTTATTTGACTACCAACTTAAATTGACCGTATATTCAAAGCACAAATGTCATTTTTTGACGGTATATTACGAAATATAGAAATAACCACACCTTTCTTATACACGCTATGGGTGAAATTTTAATCACCTTTTCCCTCTTAACGGGTCATTGTACTCATCATTATGAACAACTTTTACTATGGGACCAAACCTGAAATCGTGGAAAAAAAATCAGCTGTTGTGTTAGCATAAGGGACTAATCACACTTATTCAGCTCTGTTCAGCATTTGTCCATGGAACACAACGATTTTGTATGGAGTCCGTTCAGCTTTCCGCGGTTGAACGGATGCGTACGCATCTCATACAAAATCGTTGTTTTCTATGGACAAACGCTGAACAGAGCTGAACAATTAGTGTGATTATTAGTTCCTTACTCGTCAAAATGCAGGGAACAGCTGATTTTTTTTTTTTGGGATTTCATGTTTGGTCCCATAGTAAAAGTTGTTCATAATGATGAGTACAATGACCCTGAGGAAAACGGTGATTAAAATTTCAACCTGTTTAATAGCACGTTGTATTTCGCGTTAACTTGTTTATATTAAGGGCCTATACTACCTCAAATGGCTTAGCATGATCCTCCGTTATGTCGAAAATACTGCAGCATTAATTTTGAAATAAATATATGGTAAACTTGAGGATTAATGTTAGGTCTTATGTTAGACGAAAACACGATTTCATAAAATTTTCTCGATAGAAAAAAATTCCAAAGTTACCTCTAAACCGAACAATAAACCGCTGGTATTAAAAAAATACTTCAAATTAGAACATGAAACTTTGTATACTAACTGAACTATCTATGAAGCAATTCTTGTTTTTTTTTTTTACTACCGTTATTTTCACCGTAAAAAGCAAATTAAAAACTATTGGCGCTGCCTGTCGCCTACCACCACACTATGTCTCGCTCTCACTCAGTCCGCGAGCAGTATCGTGCGAGCGAGTTAAAGAGTGAATTTTAGCTGAGGTAGTGTAGGCTCTTAATTACTATAACCACAGAATAACTAATAGCTTTAACTCGCAATGGCACTTTGTAGCACTTGATCGTATCGTATAACTCAAACGTTCAACATTTTCGATATTAATAATATTAAACACAGAATCGCGATCCGTCGGAGTCAGGCAAATTAGTCAGCGCCTGACGTAAATTGACGTATTTTTAGGTAGCCAATTTTTTAAATCACGTCTAAACTTGTCTATGGATTATCTAATTTGACAGGACTAAACTAATATTTATCTTCTGTCCTTTTCTTATTGAAATAGAAAGAAAAAGATGCACTGAACTTAAATTTTGTTTAGTTTGTGAACAACAGAATGCGGTCCAATGCCTTTCATTTAGACAATTCAACGACATTAATTGCGTTATTTACGGTGTCGAGCGGACATTTTTTTCAAACTTATTGTACTTGAGGCTCTTAGGTAATACGTTTAGAAAAAAAATCTGCTGCATTCAATAATTATCAGTGTCATTATTAATTTTTCATTATTCCACGACAATGATGACATTAACATTTCTCGAACGCGGTTTAGATGTGCTTATCGAGTTCAGTTTCATTGGTTAAATCCGATCAAGTGTGTTACGGGGTGTTGCATTCATCGTTTTACACTGGACTTGGGTATTCTGAACGTAGGGGTACCTACTGTGATGCAGTTTTTTGCATGCTAATAGGTATAGTTATATGCAAAAAACTCTAAAAAGTCACAATACAACACGTGAACTAACGCCAGTGCTATATATATAGCTGACATTTGACATAAAAATGTAGGTTACAGCGTGTTTTCATAAACATTCTGCCGTTCCTAATTTTTAAATTCATAACTGAATAATGAAAACTCGGAAGCCTGTCCGTCAAATTGTTACAAAAATAATATTTTCCTACAATTTGTGCGGAAAACTGTGTTATTTTATTCTGTTTAAAAACAGCATTTTTTCTGACTACCTACCTATAAGAAAGAAAGAAAAATAGGCTCATTTGTCACAGAAACACGTGTACAAAATGATAATTAACTCAAATAATGAGAAAAATAAAAACAAAATAGATCAAGAGGACAAAACAGAAATAGTCGACAGCTGCACGTCATGACTGTGACAAGAAGGCTTTCACTCAGCATGATGCTGTGAAATACTGCCGTCATAACGAAAAAGGGTACAACTAACATTTTTTCACAAAATAATTATAAAAATACTGGCAGATGCACCTTTTTTTTATTCCGTATATGTATGTAACTCAATTTGGAAAAGTGTTGGTTGTGCCCTTTTTCGTAATGACGGCAGAATATATACCAACAGCACAATGCAACGCTGATTTTCAGTGGTTAACGATTACTTCCATAAGTAGTATATTAAAAGATAATAGATTGATTTAAAATGTATATTTATATGCGATTAATATTGTAATTACTACAGGTGTCAGATGCTGGACCCTTGAAACTGTAATAACTTTATTTACGACAAAAAAATTACATTTCTTGTCGTTGTTTTCAGGAAAATATAGAATTTCTTCTCTAATGTGAATAAGGGCTGATTATTCCATAGCCAAATAACTTTTATTACCTAGAGGAATAAAATTGACGTTTAATAGTTTTTGTATGAGGTAACTGTCAAAATTAATCCTCGATTAAAGTTATCAGATGATTGAAAAATCAACGCTAAATATGCTAATAGGTACTTTTAAGGATCCGGAAAAGCAATAAAATAAATGGAATTTAACATTTTGTTTGACATTGTTTTAAAAAAAATATAATCTCTTTTCTAATGTGATTATGCTAATAGTTTTAATGTTTCAGAAAAAAAAGGAAATTAACATTTTGTTTGTCATTTTTTTAAAGAAATTATAGAATTTATTTTTAATGTTGCTATATTTTCTAATGTTCCGGACTTCTAAGTTCGCTGGAATAATGTAAATAAAATAAACACTTTTTTCAAACAATGAAAAGTTTAACCAAAGTACTCGTATCTTCAGATTTATTCCAAAGATCGCTCGCCCTTTGAAGTTGTGTTATCATTACTAATTACTAATATATTTATTAATGACATCGATTTGTCTGTCTGTGACTAATTGTAATCGCGGACCTGCCGAGCTATTCTGTTGAAATCTCACCTCGAAAACTTAGTGAAGTGAGCTGTCAATAATGTAAAACCATAGCATCTAGCATGGGCAGCGGGATTGTCCGATAGGGTTACCGCTGCCCTGGAGCATAAAGGGCTAAGGAAGGAACATGGGTGGGTTTCAGTCAGTAAGAGTCTGACACTCCCTTCTGCTCCACCCAGAGCGGGAGGGGTCATTTGATGATTTCCCATCCATAAAAAAAAAGCATCTGGCATGGTGTGATGACACTGACAGCTCACTCCACGCTCACTTCACCTAAGTTTTCACGGTGAGATGTTTACAGCCGATCGATTCTGTAAAAATCTCACCGTGAAAAGTTAGGTGAAGTGAGCTTAGAGTGAGCTGTCAAGAGTATCAATCCCTAACGTCAGGATGACACTGAGAGCTCACTCCACGCTCACATCACCTAAGTGTTCACGGTGAGATGGTTACAGAATCGCACTGCAGAATAGCAGTGCTGTTCTGATGAGCAATGTTGAGTGGAATTACGGGTTCAAGTATTAATTGAGCTACATTTAATATTTCGAGTATAAAAGAAAGAAAAAATATTTATTTGCGATAAGTAAACACAGAAAGACGCAAAGAAAGAACCAGTTGGAAGAAAATATGCGTCACATCTACGCAAAACGGTTGACTATGCTGCTTTTTTTTTTTTTTTTGTGGATGGGAAATCATCCAATGACCCCTCCCGCTCTGGGTGGAGCAGAAGGGAGTGTCAGACTCTTACTGACTAAAACCCACCCGTGTTCCTTCCTTAGCCCTTTGTGTTCCGGGGCAGCGGTAACCCTTTCGGACAATCCCGCTGCCCCGGCAGGCTTCGGCCCTTTCGGGCCCCTTCCTTATGCTGACATCTCTTTGAGGCGCGCGTGGAACACGTACGCGCCGTCCGGCACGGGCCTGGTCCTGATCGGACGGAGAGTTACCCATTACTCTCCGCCCGCAGGCCCGCGCCTACGGTGGCCGGGAGTCGTCTCGCGGCTCCCGACGCCCGGGGCGTCTCCCGCGGCGGCTGGGACGTGAGGCCCTCTCCCTCAGCCGTCCCGCCACCTCCTTCGCTAGCATGACTGCTTCGCAGAAGGAGGTGACTGCCTCCCACTCCCTCTCGCCCCGGACCATGGCTTGAACCAGGGCCGGGCGCGAGAGGTCGCCGCCGCTGCCGCTGCCGATCGCCTCTGCGAGAACACGGCGGTGCTCCGCCCAATTGGGGCATACCGCCACCGTATGCTCCACCGTGTCCTCCGGGCGACCCTCGCAGTGGTGACACCCGGGCGTATCCTCCCGCCCGATAATGTGCAGGAACCTCCCGAAACACCCGTGTCCGGTGAGGACCTGCGTCAGGCGGTAGGTGAGGGCGCCGTGGCGCCTCTCTAGCCACTCCTCAAAGAGGGGTCTTACCGCCGCTATCGCGGCGTGCCCTGCGCTGGGTTGCGACAGTCGCTCTTTCCATGCCGCCATGAGATCGCGCCGGAGGTCGGTCCGCTCCGCTGCGATTTGCCGCGGAAGCGGAGTTTCCCCCCGGCGTAGTGCCTCCGCGCGCCACTCGTACAGGCGCGCGAGGACTATCGCCTCCAGATCCCACGGCGGCAGTCCGGCAAGGAGGCTTGCCGCCTCGCCCGAGATCGTGCGGTACCCCCGGATTAGCCTTACGGCTACCACCTTCTGGGGCGCGTTCAGGTAATGGGCGGCTCGCCGCCGCAGTGAACGCGCCCACACCGGGGCCCCATATAGGGCCATGGACCGCACGACCCCCGCGTAAAGCCTTCGGCAGGAGGCGTTTGGCCCCCTCAGGTTGGGCAAGAGCCGCTTGAAGGCGGCCCCGGCCCGTTCCAATTTGGGAGCCAAACGTCGAAAATGCTCGACGAAGTTCCACCGGCTGTCGAGGACGAGACCCAGGTACCTCATCGTTGTCTCGACGCCGATGTGAACCCCTCCTACCGTTAGTTGGGATCCCGAAGGCGGCCCATTCCGAGGCCCATGAAAAGACATGGCCTCGGACTTGTGCAATGCCACCTCGAGACCCAACTGCCGGATCCTCTCCACGACTATCGCAACCCCGCGTGTCATCGCGTCGGCCGCCGCCTGATGCGACCTCCCCTGCGCCAGGACCAGCGTGTCGTCAGCGTAGCAAACCACGCTGACTCCATCAGGGAGATCGGCCCGCAGCACCCAGTCGTAACCGATGTCCCACAGGAGCGGCCCCAGAACCGATCCCTGTGGGACACCGCACGACATCTCTCGCCGGTTCCATTCCCCGTTGCGACCGGGGTAGATGACGGCTCTGTCCGTCAGATACGCCCCGACTACTCGACGGAGGTAGGTCGGCACCCGGTGATACCGGAGCGCCTCCCCAATGCAACTCCAGGGCAGGGTGTTAAAAGCGTTGGCGATGTCGAGTGACACCGCCACGACCACCCCACCCCGGGACACCGATTTTCTTAAGAGGAAATGCGGTCGGAGAAACTTTTGAAAAAGCCTAGGTAAGTAAAGAGTCATAATTCGAGGTTCGGATCCTTCCTCCTCCAATATTGGTCCAATTTAAAAGATAATTTTCGTAAAATTAATAAGAAGGATATATACGGTGACTGATAATAAGTGACCGATACTTAAACACGTGCTTGTACTCATGATAACAAACAACTTTTACTATGGGACCAAACCTGAAAATGTGAAAAAAAAATCTGCTGTTCAGTCATCCTACTAATATTATAAATGCGAAAGTTTGTATGTATGGATGTATGGATGTTTGTTACTCTTTCACGCGAAAACTACTGAACGGATTTTGATGAAACTTTACAGTAATATAGCTTATACATCAGAATAACACATAGGATACTTTTTATCCCGATATTCCCACGGGATCGAAACTTACGCGGGTGAAACCGCGGGGCGCAGCTAGTTTAATATATGTTCGCCTAACTGGTCAAAATGTAGGTACTGAACAGCAGATTTTTTTTCGCGAGTTCTCGTTTGGTCACATAGTAAAAGTTGTTTGTTATCATGAGTACAATCACGTGTTTAGGTATCGGTCACTAATTACCAGTCACCCTATATATTGTATCCCTGTCTTTCTTTTTTAATTAATAGTTGTCTTTGTACACTAGGCCTCTGTAGACAGCGGTTTAAATCGCCAACTTTGAGGGTTCTAGTGCTTATAAAAATAATGTATCATGAAAAAGGAAAACATAGGGACATACAATTAGTTAATATTTATTATTCTGTAATAAATCATTGCTTTATGGTCATTAACCAGAAAGAATACAGGCGAGAGCGTTTCTATGGAGGAACGACCACCCGCGTTTCCTCTTAAGATACCTACCTACATAAACTCACACGTTCCCATGGAATAACTACATGTAAAATACTTTAGTGCTATTCTGTAAAAATCTCACCGTGAAAACTTTGGTGAAGTGAGTTGTCACTCCACCTGATGTTAAGGATTACCCCTACTGATAGCTCACTTCACGCTCACTTCACCTAAGTTATCACAGTGAGATTTTTACAGAATCGCTCGGCTGGTATTCAGCTGCATCCTGTGAGACTGTAAGCCGACCCCAACATAATTAGGAAATGGCTAGGCAGATGATGAGATGGATAGAAAATTATTAACGAACAAGCCGTGTGCCCTATAGAATTCTTCATCGCCAAAAAGGACGAATTTCCGTACAAACTTTCAACCCCTATTTCGCTCCTTAAAGGGATTTAAGAAACTCTTTTACAAAATGTCATGCTTCCAGATCCAAAGGTTTAGGCTGCGCCTTGTCTATCAGTAAATTAATTCAGTTTAAGATATTATATTAAGCTAGAAGAAGGCTGGTATTATGTTGAAATCAAATCCATATCTAATCTAATATATGAAATTCTCGTGTCGCGGTGTTTGTGGTTAAACTCCTCCGAAACGGCTGGACCGATTTGTATGAAATTTTGTGTGCATATCGGGTAGGTCTGAGAATCGGCCAACATCTATTTTTCATACCCCCTTTTTTTTTGCAAAACGACGTTTGCGGGGTCAGCTAGTACAATATAAAATTCAAAGTCCAGACTGATTGATATATCAACGCACAGCCTAAACCGCTGGTTCTAGAGACATGAAATTTGGAGGGTGTATTCTTTTTGAAGAGTAGGTATCCACTAAGAAAGGGTTTTTCGAAATTCCCGCGCAAAAGTGACAAAAATCTGCATTGCATTTTTTTGACACTATCCTAATTTATTTTCAACAAACGCCATCTACCTTCTCACCGGGGAACCGATCCCGGACCAACCCCTCTCTAACAGATCGATGTTGTTATAAATAAACCGTCTAGCCGGGGTGGGGCTACCCCAAGGCACTGAGTAAATAATCCTACAGAAGGTCTACTGTATACAACGAGCAAAGACAAGCCCACACATAACCACGCGTCACCTACAGCGAGTGCAAGCGCTCTTGCGACCGGCATTCGTTTGAGGTCAAAAAAGTCGCTTGCACTCGCTGTACGTGAAGGTGTGTTTGTATTTGTGCGATTTCGCTCATTCCTCTTCATTCTCCGGCCCTTTTCCCAATTTATTTGAGGTCGGCCGGCGCATGTGTCTTTTTCTTCTCTATAGAGGTCATTTCGGTAGTCACCCCCTTTCTAGCCATATCATCTTTCACACAGTCCATCCATTGTTTTCGTATTCCAGTACTTTTGCTCTTCTTGTGCGTGTCCGCTCGTTGTATGGAGCTGACTTTCTGCACCTATCTACTCTGTGGCCAAGAGGTCGATGACCTCAATGCATGGCTCTTTGATTCCTGCTCTATACTTTATGGGGTGACTTTTGCTTTAGTATAGAGGCCGGTCAAGTGTGAGTTGTGTTTGCGGTGATTTTTATTTTTACGAGGTAACTTTATGATGTATTTAGAAATAAGTATGGTATTGCCTTCAAATATCATACTTGTTTCTTTCATAATGGTAAGATTTCATAAAATACCTGCGAGAAACGTTTATTTACCTACTCGCATCAATAATGGAGGGAATGTGACCAGGTAGGCGTTATGCTCAAAGTATGGAATGGTATGACGGATGCTCCTGACATCCATAATGAGCTGATTCGACTTTACACACCGAATAATTATCTCTGTGGTAGAAAACATCGACTGCTAGACGTGCCTTCGTGTCGCACTATGTCCCGTGCTGCGTCTCCCGTACCGCGCGTATTGACCGCTCTAAATAAGCTCATGGAGGCCAACTCGGACTGCGATCTGTTCGCTAATAAATTCAAAAATTTAATGATTATGTGGCTACATTTTTGTGAGAATAATAATAGTATTTAGTTGTTGTTATTAGATAATGTTTTACGTTAGTACTAGTAGATTTATGTAATTGGTTTCTTAACCGGTTGAATGCCGTAATTATAGAAACAATTAAAATCCATTGTGTCTCGCGTCGATCTACGTTCCCGGCCATACGAAAGATTAAGCCGTATAATTCAAATAAATAAATAAATAATACCTAAAAATGATTTCTTTTCTACTTTAACATAAAACATGCAGGCTAAGTACATAACTACATAATATCTACACTAACTTTAGGAGGCCACTGTAATAGCATAATCAACCTATGATGTTCCCAGTGCTGGGAAACAGGCCTACTCTCGTGAGAAGATGTGGGCCGCAGTGGCGAAGGGTGAATTTATGACAGAGGTAAGACGGAGCAAAAAAATGTCAGTAAACCGCTTCATTATATTAGGTCCTTACATATGAAATCGGCGTTTTGTACGGTAGGAATATAAAGTCAATTTTTTTTTTTTGTAAAATATATTTAATTAATCAAAGTATGCACCGTTGTTATCTATGCACTTTTGCCATCTTATAGGTAGTTCATTGACCCCTTTACTAAAAAAAACCTGGGGGCAAGAATCAATGAACTCTTTGAAGGCGGTTTGGACTGCCGCATAGGAGTTGATTTTTTTTTCCTTGTAAGAAGTTGTCCAAATTCCGGAAAAAATGGTAATCTGTTGGAGCAAGGTCCGGGGAGTACGGTGGATGTCGCAGACATTCCAATTGTAGCTCATCTAACTTAGTGGTTGTTTGTTGTGCAGTGTGTGGTCTTGCGTTGTCGTGAAGCAGCAGTGGCCTAGAGCGATTGACCAATCTCGGTTGTTTAGCAGCTAGTTCTTCCTTCATGGTTTGCAGTTGCTGACAATAGATATCTGCCGTAATCGTTTGGCCAGATTTAAGAAAGCTGTAGTGAACGACACCGGCGCTAGTCCACCAAACACTCACAAGTAACTTTTTCTGAGTCAATTTTCGTTTAGGGCAGGATTTGACTGCTACTCCAGGGTTTAGCCATTGCGACGAGCGCTTCCGATTATCGTACAGTATCCACTTTTCATGACAAGTAATGATTCGATTTAAAATCCCTTCATTATTGTGTCGATTGAGCAAAGTAACACAGCAGTCGACGCGTGTTTGCAAGTTCGATTCACTCAATTCATGAGGTACCCATCGTTCAAGTTTTTTTACTTTCCCGATTTGCTTCAAGTGGACTAATACAGTTTTATCACTTACTCCGAAGCCTGCAGCTATCTCTGAAGTGCTTTGTGATGTATCCGCTTCCACAATAGCCTTTAATTCTTCATTTTCCACTTTGGTCTCCGGCCGTCCACGGGGTTGGTTCTGAAGGTCGAAATTTTTGAAACCAAAAACGTACCGTGCTTTCTGTTGCGACACCGGCGCAGCACTGGTGCCACGGTAGAAACTCGTACTCGTAAATATACCGATATTTCATGTTTTCCATTGTGCGGTAATAAGCGACGCCAAAGAAAAAAATAATAAGGAAAAAACAAATGAATGACTGTTTTCAAAACTCAAATGTACCAGCTAAATGAGTGTATAAATTTGAATTTGGAATTCTTAACCAAAGAGGAGATATTTCAGATCAAAGTGGTCAGTACGACAAAACGCTAATTTCATATGTAATGACCTAATATTTCAATGATGGATTGACTATAGAGTGGTTATGTTCTGAATTTTCGAGGGGAAGCCGGCGGGAATCAAGTTGTATGGTACCTTCGCCACTGGTGGGCCGTAATCTACCACGCAGGCCCAGTGCAAGTTGGTAGATGTCACATGTCTTCGAATTTTTGTTTCTTGGACATGCCGGTTTCCTCACGATGTTTTCCTTCACCGTTTTGAGAGCAATGGTGATGAAATAATTTGCACAAAGTAAAGCGCCTGTTTGCTATACACCTGTATATCCGTTCTAGAAATGCAATCGTGATGTTTCATTGTTAGATTTCTTATTATGTGCAGACGATAATTTTTATCTTTCTAAGATAGAAATGCTGGCAAAAAAATGTGTTTGACACTAATTCGTATTTCAAAAGATACCTTCAGGTAACTTTAAGCTATTATTATAATTTAAACTAACCGTGAAAACATTTTCAGGACAAATATCCTTTCTTGAGAAACTCCTTTGAGGAAACTTTCTGTAACACCAGGATTTTTAACAAAAGAAATACTTTTTAGGGTTCTGTGCCTTTAACGTGCACGTCTTTCTGCATCGTTCTCACATGTATAATTTCAACATGAATTATGTAACCAAGATTTTTGTAACAATTTTATGATTTAAAAGAGTGTCCGTGGAGTTTCTTGCCCGTTCTTCTCCACAGGTACCTACGCTTTGGAATGGGCAACTAGCTTCATCTTTCTGACTGACCCTTGACAATTCAAAAGTGCCTATAATTGGTTTATTTGAAATAAATGCTTTGAGCGTACCCAAACGTGCCAACGCAATCCTCTGCTGTCCGTCCGTCCGTCTGTCACAGGTCTGTATCTTTTAAACCATTACAGGTAGACACTTGAAATTTTTAGAGTGTGTACTACTGGAAGCAGTGGTGGTCCAGTGGTAACGGCCGCGACTTGCGAGTTGTAGGTCGTAGGTTCGAACCCCGTCAGGCGCTTTAGTTTGTGTAAATATTTCATCACCATTGCTCTTAAAACGGTGAAGGAAAACATCGTGAGGAAACTGGCATGTCCTAGAACCAAAAACTCGAAGACATGTGACATCTACCAACCCGCACTGGGCCCGCGTGGTAGATTACGGCCCACTCCCTCTCACAGAGACGCCTGACGTCTGACAGAGAGCCTAGGTCTTTAATAATAATAATAATAATATATTTTTTAACATACACATGCAAAGATATGTATAAAAACAATTAGGGTTTGGGCGAAGATAGAAGTTGTGAAATTTTCGTACCCTTTCGGTGCGCAGCTCAGTTGACGGATGTTGTTATTCTTGTCAAAATTAAACAAAGTTGCTCGCCGAATGGGAAGCTTCTAGAATGAAATGAAATGAGTTTAAGGTTTGCGTTCTAATTTTATTTAATTTGACAACATTGGTCCACTGGTTAGTATAAAGCAAACTTATCAACAAGTGTTAGTATTTATTAACTACAATTATTTTTCACCCCTGCCACACCAGCAACCGGACAAAGTGTTTCACTAACGGTGCATCGTCAGCTAGGGTTTTCAAAATACTGTTGCGGCTAGCCCTCACTCTACCTACTAGGGATGCGGTCTTTTTCCTCATAATGGCATAAAAGTCATCAGTTCGTGCTACAGCAAACATGCTTGACGCGCTGCAGAACCTGGGCATCCCCAACAACACCCTTTTTTTCTTTGTGTGCAGTGGGAACATTAGATTAAAATAGCTGATTAAATTAGAATAAAAATAAAGGGGGTCTTCAAACTCCCCGTACAAGAAACATGTTAAAGATTAATAATATGTAGTAAAATATTGTACTATGGTACGGAATCCGTCGTTCGCGAGTCCGACTCGCACTAGGCCGCTTTTTAACAGCAACTAAAGCCTAGCCAAGTAAAATAATTTAATTGAATTATTTTTCGAAAAAGATTTGCTAAAAATGTCCTTTGGAGTAGGGCAATTAAGGCATTTGTTAATTGGGACCTATTTTGAAAAGTTTGAATAGACGGCACAATTTAAGTGGTAACTGACTTTTAGAAACTATTATTTTAAGTCATCATCTGCCTAGCCTTTTCCCAACTACACACATCAAAAGTGTCTAGGGATCAACATATATTTTTGCAATAACTTTTCTCCTGATTGATATTAATTAAAATTTTCTTTAAGGATTCATCAAATAAAGTGTTTTCGTTTGTCACAGTAACGATAAACCAAGTCACCTTTGCATTAATAAAGAAATTTGCCATTTTCCTAATAAAGGGATTTTTGACATTTGAACCACTAACACAAAAGTTCGAAAAAAAGACTGAAATAACAGTTTTCTCTAAAATTTTATTGGGTAACTTAAACAATTAATAATCCGTGTTTCTACCGCGAACACTAACAACACAAGAACATCGGTTTGGCATACTCAAAATGAGTTCATCCAAATCACGCTGTGGAATGGCCGCCCATGTTCGTTGCAACAACAAAAAAAGGTCTTCTTGCGACTGGATACCCTCCATATTCGGCAGAGCTCTTCTCTGTAGCATATCCCATGCATGCTCAATCGGGTTCAAGTCTGGCGACTGAGCAGGCCAGGGCAGGACATTGATGTTAGCTGCGGCGAGAGTCTGTCTTACAACTCTTGCGGTGTGCGGTCGTGCATTATCATGCATTAACTGAAATAAGGGACCGATTTGCACTTGTAGAGGAACGATGACGTCTGATACAATCGTCTCAGCATAAATTTGAGCGTTGAGGTTGCCTCTGATCCAAATCAACTCAGTTCTTCCGCCGATCCAAATACCCGCCCATATCATGATGGTTCCACCACTATAAGGATGGACTTCCTGGCAGGATTTTAATCGCTGTTGGCGTCCAGGGGTTCTCCAGTGTCGTATACGTCTTGTATCCGGTCTCATACCAAAACGAGACTCATCAGAAAAGCACACGAAACGCCATTGTTCTTCTGCCCAATTTCTGTGTTCAAGAGCCCATTGATATCGAATCCTACGATTGTGCATTGCTATAGGTGGTACCCGTAGCGGTCTTCGGGAATGAAGGTTCACTTCATGCAAGCGGTTTCTGACTGTTTGGTCGCTAATTAAGTTCCCTGAAGAGTGATGAAGCCTCACGGCTAACATCATGGCGGTTATTGTTGGAGCTCTTCGAGTTAAGATTTGAATGTATCGGTCTTGTCTCCGTGTGGTGCAGCGATACCGTCCTCCATGGCGCTCAGCCACGGTACCAGTGCTTCGGTAACGTGTCCAAAGTCGACTGATAACACTCTGACTTGTATTCAGAGCTAAAGCCACAGTACGTTGCCGGGAACCAGCTTCTATCATTCCCACGGCTCTGAGCATTTCTTCCCTGCTTAAATGACGTCGCCGCTCCATAATAACGTTGGTTTTAATCAGTAGTAGGGAAACAGTAGCACTAATAATGTCTTCAATGCGTTGTATGTTTTTATAGGGAAAATATTGACAGCTGATTTTCATCTTTTACTCGAATTTGATTCACAGTTCCTGATTCAAATTATGAAATGCACCAAAAAGGATCCATATAAATTTATAAAATCATAAATTTATTACAAAGCCACATCTCAATCTCAAGAAATCCGCATAAAAATGCTTGATCCCTAGACACTTTTGATGTGTGTACATTAGGGTCAGCTTTCAGTCCGGATGCAGCTGAATACCAGTATTTAACATGGAGGAACTGCCTATCTGACCTCCACAACCCAGTTGCTGGGTAATACCCTGGATAACCTTTGGTAAGACTGGCTATTCAAACGACCCGTAACGACTGTCAAAGATCCACGAATGACAGCCAGGACCAACTGCTTATCGTGCTTTCCGAGGCACGGAGCGGTCTTGGTATATGCGGCAAGCGTAGCTTAACCAGATCGTTCGACCCGTGTGTCCATATTACTTAGCTTCCTATTAATTTGTAAGTATCTTGTGAATTTGGAATGAAATAAAAATTAACAATCACTCAGTGAACCATTCATTCGAGTGAAATGTCTGCGTAGCACCCAGGTATCAGGACGCAATGGCTATCAGAACAATGTCTTTCATTTTGAGAGTTCAACAATATTCATTGGCGTTATTTAAAGAAAAGAAAGAAAAAGTATTTATTGCGACTCGTACAGGAGGATCACAAACTAAACTAAACACAGTCTAAATTAAAATACCAAATTATATAAAAAAATAATTAAAAAAGTAACAAAAAGAAAAATGTAATGAATGAAATTTACGACATAGAGCAAACACATTTTTCGAACATATAAAGCAATGGATTAGCAAATATCCTTCAAAATGACTCAGGTGATATTGATAGTGTATTACGCAATTAGGGTGCAGCGTAACCGCATTCATAGATTATGGAAAAATGGTACAGTCAGCAAAAAAATGATGAGATTAAAAAAACCTATGTTTTCGTTTAATGCCTTGTAAAAAAATTAAACAGTGATACCAATTTGCAGGGGCTTCAACGCTAAAAAAAAGTCCTTTTGGTTCAAATTAATCCGTTTTCATTTACGTTTGAAGTGGCATAATTAAGGAACATGGCTTTTTACAGGGAAACATCATTTTATTTTTTGGCCTTTTTCGTTGACGAATTTACTTAACCAGAAAATAAATACTTTTGTAACATTTATAGAAACAACTTTAGAGTCTGCTTCGTAGGTCTAGTGGTCGCAAGCGCTACTGCTAAATGAGGTCCTGGGTTCGATTCCCGAGTCGGTCAAAGTGTTCCTGGGTTTTTCTATCTGGAATTTCTCAGAAGCAGCCCGGAGTCTGAGCGCGGTTGATGGCAATAGGCTTGCCCCCTATTACATGGGACGGATGGTGGTGTGATGGTACAGACTCAGCACATCAAGCTACTCTCTCAAAATTCTTTAATAGATTTTCAACTTTATCGCTGAAGTATCAGGTTAAAAGTTGATTGGGAAAATTTGACAGTTTCTGGTGGCTTGATGGGCTGGCGTCTGTACCTACACCTATACCTAACCTTTTTTTTTACAAGAGTTTGTTATGTTATGAACTTTAGAGTCATCGACTTTAATTTTACGAGGGGCTCGCGGCTACGTAATAACCTATCTGGGTCAATCGATCAAGTTAAGCTATACTTGTCGCGGTTGGTCTGTGGATGGGTGACAATCTTTACATACCCGTGCTACCCTTTCCTCCGTGCTGCGGAAAGCATGTTAAGCCGTTGGTCCCGGCTGTGATTCGTGAATCTTTGACAGTTGTTACGGGTCGTCAGAAGCCCGAAAGTGTAACAACCAGTCTTACCAAGGGGTTTCGTATTACCTAGTAACTGGGTTGTGGAGGTTAGATAGGCAGTCGCTCCATGTAAAATACTGGTATTCAGCTGCATCCGGTTAGACTGGAAGCCGACCCCAACATAGTTGGGCAAAAGGCTCGGCAGATGATCGGGTCATCGACTTTAATTTAAGTATACTTTATAAAAGGAACGCATTTTGTTTTTTTTTTATTCTTGGATGATCACTGGCGATTTAACCTATCGTGGTCCACTTGGAATTCCGCAATTGTCTCCGGTCTGGAGTGGGAACATGTAACTCCAACCTGTTAAAGTGTCTTCATCATTGTAGACTCACTTTGAAACAAGCAATATTCTGAGTAACTGACTGACTGTTTGACATTGCAAAATTACCCGTAAATGGTTTGAATGAAATAAAACCAGGTTCATCTTTAGACCCAGATTTAAACCATCGATCCATTTTTTAAATTCGAACTTTAATCCGACAATATTAAAGTCCGAATTATAAAATTTACGTTAAAACCGTAGTCTAAGTTGTCAATTTTGCATGAAGAACTTTATTTGTCGGAATAAAGTTCAAAATATAGGAACAGCCGATCGATTCTGTAAAAATCTCACCGTGATAACTTAGGTGAAGTGAGCTATCAATAGGGACAATTCCTAACACCAGGTGGAATGACAGCTCACTTCACCTTAGTTTTCACGGTGAGATTTTTACAGAATAGCAATACTGGCTCGAAGGCTTAGGCTAGGTCTAAAGTTAGAATTCGTTTTGTAATAAGACGGTTTGGGTTTGATATATCCAGCTAGTCATCACAAAAACTAGCTATCACAAAAATAATCAAAGTCCCCCCAACTTCAAAATCAATCATCGAATCCTACAAAACGCATCGTACAAACGCCAGCACATCAAGATACCCGAAACTGTCAAATTTCTCCAATCAACTTTACACCTTATGCTTAAGCGATAAAGTTGAAAATCTATTAAAGAAACATGACAGATTGTAGTAGCTTGATGTGCGGGCGTCTGTACATCGTTTGGTTTGCGACCTAAATCGTGTCGTGTGGTTGCCTGGTTGGCGTCGCCGCTCGGTTGACTGGTTGCTCCCGGTTATTCGGTTACAGTCACACTGATTAGCACCTGACGCTCAGCTTTTTGGGGTGTGGTGCAAAGAGAAGCGGAGAGCGGTTTGAAAAAAGTATTGGTTAAAAATATTTGGTTTAATTCGCTTATTACTTATTAACTTACAAAATCAGCTTATAATGTTCCCACTGCTAATGGTCTCCTCTGTGTGAGAGTGAGAGAGAGTGGGCCGTAATCAACCACGCGGGCCTAGGCCGAGATGGTAGATGTCACATGTATTCGAATTTTTTATTCCAGGACATGCCGGTTTCTTCACGATGTTGATAGCAGTGTTGATAAAATTAAATACACAAAGTAAAGTGCCTACTTGGGTTTGAACTGACGACCTACAAACTCGGTAAGTTATACCACTGGGCCACTGATCGCAAAACTTACAGCTCTAATTAACTCACAGTTAATAAATTAAGGTGTAAAGAGTTTTAGAAAGTGACTCTTATTATATGAGCATGCGCGACAAATATGTATGTTTAGCAGCGCCCCGCGGTTTCACCTGCATAAGTTTCGATCCCGTGGAATATCGGGATAAAAAGTATCCTATGTGTTAACCCTAGTTATAAACTATCTGTCTGCCAAATTTCATTTAAATCCGTACATGACTTTTTGCGTGAAAAGGTAACAAACATCCATGATCCATCCATCCATTCATCCTAACTAAAGTTAAGCTAAGTTAAACTTTATAAACGAATTATTTACGAATTATAACGTTGCTAAATTAAAGAGTACAATTGTGACGTGGCATGACAACTGAATAGACAGGTATTACATTTAGTCGGTTAACCACGTCACGTGGTATTTTTGTTTATCTTTATTTTACTACCTAAACTTATGGAGTATGTATACTGAGTGATAACATATCTGTGGTCCCCGAAGCAGTATGTAGAGGTGAATAGTATTTATACATATCGTTATTTATTTAGGTCCCATGTCAAAAATCTCACTTGATTCTGGACCCCGATGGGTCGGGAATCTAGTCTCTGGCTGTTAATTTTCTGATGAGAAACCCTAAAAACTTCCACCGACGTAAGTGCTCACCTATCCTACCCTTTATCCCCAATACATGCAGTCAAAGTGACCTCAGCGCTGCCATCGATAACACCGTGGAAGTAGCGAGAGCCAATAAAATTTGAATAACTGCCGTGCCAGCGACATAATTAAGAAAAAGTGCTCATCGCTCACGAGCGGCGACGTGGTGACGACATCCATCGAAGAGTGTCGACAGCTGTAGTTGTCTCTTCCACTGACGCGGGGACCCTGCCTACTTTACGTTTGTTTTTCTGTGAAAAAATCCTAATTTCAATGGTGTTTAACGTTGTAAACTCATGGTTTTATAAAAACGTATGCTTAGTAGTATTGAAGTATGAGGAACAGTCTGCTTAGTAGTATAAAAGTATGAGAAAGGGAAGAAAGGGGAGGATCCTCCGACCAGACGGTTTTTGTGGTTAGTGAGCAACAGTCCGACGATTGATGTCGGGACGTTGTATAGTATAATAGGCTAGTTTCCACCATCAATATATTGAAAATATATTTAGTCCGTCAACTTTAGAGTATTGGAAAATAAGGGACACGTATTTTTTGTCTTTGTAAATCAATGAATATTGACAAAAATAAAACGCATCAAAACTCGGGAGTGGGGGCTCATGACGTCAGAACGCACTAAACATTATAACAAGGTGTGACGTATTGAGAATTTTAAAAGCGTCGTATCTTCGTCAATTTTGGTTTACGTAACAAAATAAAAAATACGGGTCAAATATTTTTTGATAATGTAACTGACGGACTAATTAGATTTTTTCAGTTGTCAAGCCTATTATGTTAATTGCGCAGTAAACTCTGCTTGCGTGATGCAGAGTTCTACGTGACGTCAGTGTGATGCGTAGTTTACGTGCATGCACTCTCTACTGTGGCGTTGTAGATGCCGCCACAGTAGAGAGTTGTCTCTGTCACTCCGGGTGATAGTCTCTGAATTTCGATGTCATATTATCGGCCGGGGGGAAAGCGCTACCCTGTCTTACCTTGTTCCCGACATGTCAACATATTCGCGTGACATGACAAGGTGCGGCGATTTTCTCACAGAATTGATTAATTTATTAAGTTTCATATCATTACGGCGTCTCATTTGATCGGTACGTCGTAACTTGTATCTTTTGAAGCGATTTGATACTAAATGGGTACATTTATACAAGGTGTTAACAGAATAAACGTAAGTCCTGAAAGTTTGTTCATAATTGACTACTGAATTGATTTCAGTAATTTTTAATATAGGTATTTTTTCAAGTTATGTATTTTTTCATATAGACCGCCGATTGAGCCAAATAAAATTAAATCTTATTTCAAGGCAATAAGTCAATTTTAAATGCATAAAGTAATGCTAAAGTCAACACGATTTTCTTAGTAAAGATTTAATTTGAAGAGCTAATTTAATTTGACTCTTTATAAATAAAATACCTTTAAGTATTTTTGACACCGCGGCAGCAGCGGTCCTTTCTTTTAGTCTCACCAAGAGTTACGGAGCCCTAGTTACACCATACACTCTTATTTTAGAAAAAAACTAAGATTTTAAGCTATTTTGAAAATATGCAGTGAAAAAACCTATTATCTAAGTGACACTTTGACCTGCCTTGCAAATGATTAGAGTACGGTACCTGAAAAAATCTGTCCCAGATCGAATCCTTGGAATAAGTTTCTTAATATTGACAGACATTTCGAATGGGTCTGTCAGGAACTGTCTGCCTTAATTAGGGAGATAAAGAAACTTTTACTGATGTTAAGAATCGACGATGGTGATTGCTGATCTACGAATTTGTATCAATGCGTTGATTTATTGGAAGCAAAATACGTTTTTCTTAACGAAATTATTTCTCAAGGGATACTATTTTAGAGGAATCTAAGCTGCAATTAAGGTACGTTCCACTAAAATCCCCTAGACCAGTCCCCCAGGGGACTCCACAGCACTCAATGTTCCACTACGATCCCCTCTGCTGGGGATTCTATAAGTACTAATAAGTAGGTACTATTTCTTTATAGTCCCTTCTAAATAAAAAATCCACTTACAAAATAACAATACGTAATATATATAATTAAAAATCTGTCTACACAGGCGATAACAATGACGTAAATTAACTTTTCTACAATGAGTTAGATGTTTTAAAAAAAGTACCAGAAGCTTTAAAGGATTTCGCAGGTTCGATCAGTGCAGCGTCTCGGTGGCCTAATTGGAATCGCGTTCACCTAGATAGTAAAAGACGTGGGTTCGAGTCCGTGGTAAGGCGTTAGATTTTTTTCAATGTTTAACTTATTTAAGTATATTTAACGTTATAAATGCAAAATATATAAAAAAATAATAATAATAACTTTTCTACTTACAAAATTAAAATTTGTGATTCTACAGAATTAGGTAACTGAAAAATTGCAAGTCGGTTATACCTCCATTATTATTTACTTCATCATTTCTAGAAAATGACCGACTGGTTCAAGATTCTCATACAATTAGGGGATTCAAAAAGAAATTACAGTTTTTTATGATCCCCTAGGGGATCTTAGTGGAACATTGAGTGCTGTGTAGTCCCCTAGGGGACTGGTCTAGGGGATTTTAGTGGAGCGACTCGCAATTAATGTGTCGTTGGATGTTTCTTTGTTTGTTTTGGTCTAGGATATATATCCTAGACCAAAAATTCGAAGACATATGACACTACCGACCCTCACTGGTCCTACACCGTATCGGAGCTACTGATCCGCTTTGGTTACGTGCTCACGTTAGGATGTCGCCTGTTTGACGGGGAGGCGAAAGGCGATACGGTGACGATCCCTTTCCGAGTTGATAATTATGTATGCTATGACTTTTAATGTGCTTTCCGAGGCACCGAATAAATGGCCTAGCTATTCAAACAATAGGCATTTATTATTGAAACGAATAACTTCCCACTTAACCTATATTCATTGGTGTGAAGTTACTTTAAAATATCCACCGACTTTTAATCTACCGCGATTCGTTCAGGAATTCGGATCAGTGCCAGAATTTGGTTTTTAGTGCACTGTTTATCAAATATTATGTAGAATCGTTAGCCTCATTCCGTTGAAAAGAACCTTTTAATTTTTGGTATCTTTTCAGTCCGTCTCCTCGGACTCCGAAACAGCCCCGACTGAGGAATGATGGCCCAGTGATAACGACGCTGACTTACGAGTTGTAGATCGTGGGTTTGAACCCAGGAAGGCGCTTTGCTTTTATAAATAACTAGCGGTCCGTCCCGGCTTCACACGGGTGGAAAAAAAATAATAATAAAAGCCTATATTAATCAGTAGCATTCAAATGGTGAAAGAATTTTTAAAATCGGTCCAGTACTTTTTGAGCCAATTCGTTACAAATATACGTACAGATATTTCCTCTTTATAATATTATAGTATAGATTTCAGCACCACTGCTCTCAAAATACCATGTGGAAACCGGCATGTCCTAGAACCAAAAACTTTTAAACACACATGTGACATTAACCCACCTGCACTGAGCCCACGTGGTAGATTATAACCCATTCCGTCTCGAAGAAAGGAGGCCTGTGTTCCAGCATTGGGAACATTATAGGCTAATTATGCTTTATGCCTTTTTTATGCCTTTTTTAAGCTAATATTATAAAGAGCAAAGATTCGATTTTTAGATGGTTGCTAGCGTATATTAAACGCTTTCACGCTGAACGGATTTGGCACATGGGTAGACCATGTCCTGAATTGGGACATAAAATATGTTTTATCCCAATATTTCTACGGGATCGAGACATGCGGGTGAACTGCGGGGCACAGCTGGTACTGAAATGCGAAAGTAAGTTTGTTTGTTACGCTTTCACGCTTAAACGGCTGAACGGATTTGGATCAAAATTGGCCCATGGGTAGACCATGATCTGGAGAAGGACACAGGCTGATTTTTATCCCGGATTGAAGAAGAAGTCGCGAAACAGCTAGTATTTTAATTACAAGGCAACAATCCACACTGCCATGGTATTTCCTAATGCATAGCTTGAGGTCAACTACTGAAACATACAGAGCTCAATCAATTTGTAAGAAAACGATCATTACGAAAAACGAAAACATTTGTTAATATTATTTTATAGCAGCACCCCGCGGTTTCACCCGCATTAGTTTCGATCTCATTCGAATTTGTTAATATTATTTTATAGCAGCACCCCGCGGTTTCACCCGCATTAGTTTCGATCTCATTCGAATTTGTTAATATTATTTTATAGCAGCACCCCGCGGTTTCACCCGCATTAGTTTCGATCTCATTCGAATTTGTTAATATTATTTTATAGCAGCACCCCGCGGTTTCACCCGCATTAGTTTCGATCTCATTCGAATTTGTTAATATTATTTTATAGCAGCACCCCGCGGTTTCACCCGCATTAGTTTCGATCTCATTCGAATTTGTTAATATTATTTTATAGCAGCACCCCGCGGTTTCACCCGCATTAGTTTCGATCTCATTCGAATTTGTTAATATTATTTTATAGCAGCACCCCGCGGTTTCACCCGCATTAGTTTCGATCTCATTCGAATTTCGGGATGTTAATGTTGATCCTATAGGGGCCGTGCACGAAATTGGCTGATTTTGATCAGTTTTGTTCATTCGTTGTGGGAAAGGGAAAGAAAATTTAAACAAAATTATTTGTGAATTGAAGAGTTTAGTTCTTCGTCTTGCATGTGGATGAAAGGGATTTTTCAAAAAAATTAAGGATTCATGGAAAATCACAAAATTTCGCAACAAGTTTTCCGAAAAATGACGCGAGACTGACGTTTGATTATCCGTTTACAAGAAACTACTTTTGATTTTGAACATTAAAAAATATCATCAGCATTATTATATGGTCTACTTGCATGTGACTGAACCACTTTTTTCAACTTCAATACAAAATATAGCAGGAAAAAATGTTGAAATAACATAATTTTTGGAAAAGTTCTAGACAAATAAGTATTTTTTTCTATACCTTAGAAATACTTTTAAGAAATTTTAAAAATTACCTATTAATCTTCAGCTAACCATTTAATAGAATCTAAATTTTATTTTATAAATAAACAACAAATTCATTTCGTAAATAAAAGGCAAAATGAACTATATTATCGACCGCGCAAAATCGATCCCGTCAGTAGCGACCGGGCCTTCCCAGCGTGAGGACGCGTCACTTTGTATCGCAGGCGGGTGCGTTCTACGTAAACATAATTTTCAGAAATTGTACGCCGACTACCATATTTTGATCCGGTAAGTATTAATTTTATTTTAAGTAAGTACTTTGTATATTTATGGAGAACATTAAATCTTTTGATTTACATTTTGATCCGGTAAGTATTAATTTTATTTTAAGTAAGTACTTTGTATATTTATGAAGAACATTAAATCTTTTGATGTAAATATAAAATACTGGTGTACGCGTGTTGTGTCACTTGGATGGTTCTTAGCTATATAGTTGGACTCGGCTGGCGCTGTTGTCATTTTTATAGTTTTTGAGGTTGCTAAAGTCGATAGCCGGTGAGGTCAAAATGTAAATCCAAGATGGTGGCTGCGAAAATTTACTAAATTTTCGTCACGGGTGTCATTTTCATAGTTTTTGAGGGTGCTAAAGTCAGTAGTGAGGTCAACATATGAATCCAAAATGGCGGTTGCGAAAAAATTCAAATTTTTAGTCATTGAAGTCGTTTTCATGATTTTCGAGGGTTTTAAAGCCGATAGTGACGTTACAATGTAAATCCAAGATGGCGGCTGCGAAAAAGTTCAAATGTTTAGTCATTGATGTCGTTTTCATGATTTTCGAGGGTTTTAAAGCCGATAGTGACGTTACAATGTAAATCCAAAATGTCAATTTTTCATCATGATTATCGTTTTCATAGTTTTCGAGGGTGTTAAAGTCGATGTGAGGTCAAAATGTAAATCTAAATGGCAGCGTTGAAATTTTTGTTTTTGTTTTAAATCATACGTGAGAACGAGCCTTGTTCCTGACGGAGGTCCCCCGACCACACACATATATTTGTTTTAGATAATGGGTCAAAAGAAAGAATCGCATCACCAAAAAAAAAAGGCCGAAACGTGGCACGTATCAAACAGATTCTAACAAAACGTGATTCAAATCAAATTGCTACGGCTTCGTCTCAAGAACTTGTAAACTTTTACTTTTGATCAGCGCTAGAAGTGCATAGAAGTATTTACGAGTACATTGAAAATCGATGACAATGCAATTTCTGAAAAGACAGTAATTACTGGTGATATGTTGTTTACTGTTGAATAAAGTTTTTTTTAAAATTAAATTACTAATAAAAAAATACAACATGTTTTTTTATTGAACTCTTCCTATTTAATTCCTAACGAACTTCATTTTTTTTTATTAAAAATATAATATTTACCTATACAATCACAACACTAGAAATAAACTCAAGTAGGTTGATGAAATTAAATTACTGTAGGCGCAGCCCTATCGCGTGTTTACGTACCGCGCTGCTGTAAGTAATTATTTCTAGAACAGGACCGAGTCACAACACTGTAATAATGTTACCGTGCCTCAATGTTATTGAATGTCTAAAATATGTAGGTACCTAAATGCATATAACACCAAATTGTACCATTTTTATGTTGATTGTGGTAATTATACTACACGAATACTACACTAGACAAACATTCCAACTTTTATTTCTTAACCATATATATATGAATAAAAAAATATCATTTATAGGATCAAAACTGTTTAAGTGATCACTACGCTCGATCTTTAGGCGTGTGTGCGTGAACGGTGCACACAAACATAGCATCGCAATGAATTTACCTAAACTCTAGCGAGGGAATTTTGTGCACGGACTCTTAATCCTGGTTATAAACTATCTGTGTGCCAAATTTCATCTAAATCCGTTCAACGGTTTACGCGTGATTGAGTAACAAACCGCACATTTATAAGAAGAGTGAGAGAGAGTATATTTTTAATTGGATTCATGACATGATTTATGAAATTAGATAGACAAGTTTAGACGTGATTAAAAAATTTACTACTAAAAATACGTCAATTTACGTCAGGCGCTAATTTGACAGGACTAAGCTAATATTTATCTTCTGTCCTTTTCTTAATGAAATAGAAAAAAAAAGATGCACTGAACTTAAATTTAGTTTAGTTTGTGAACAACAGAATCGGGGCCAGTGTCACCATTCATATCAATGTGCGAAACATGCTTCCTTCACAAACTTTCATATTTATAATATTAGTAGGATTACCCTTGAGAATTTCCCTTCCCTAATTATGGAAACTAATTTAGTTTTTCCCTGTCAAGGGACTAAACTCGAGTTACCCGACATTAGAAATGTTATTAGTCGTATTCCGTGGTCTAATTACCTTGTGACAAGTAAATCTACTGATAAATTACCTACTTACACCTACATCCATAGATCAGTTGTACCACTAATAAGAAGAGATTTGATTTTTTGTTTGTTAGTAATGGATAAATTAACTCAAAAATTTACAAAACCGATTTCAAAAATTCTTTCACTCACAGAAAGTAAAATTATCAGCGAGTAACATGGGCAGTATTTCTTTTTTTTCAAAAAATTCGAGTACCCTAAGAAAATTGCTAAAACATAACCCAAGGTATCAAAAAAATTACTATAAAAGTTATTATCATTAGCCACAAAAAAGTCAGCGATGCTATAGGTGTGTCTATTTAAGTCACAATAACCGTTTTTTGTTCAAATTAGTCAATCAAAAAACGGGTAAAATCGAAAAATTATTCCATGACATTCGTATAATAAAATTAATCACTATCCAACTTAGGGCGAATTTCACCAAACTTTTATACCTAGGTAGATTTATTTAGTTGTATAATAGAAATGTTATTGCTGTATTTTTATTTGTTATTGTTTATTAGAGTATAAAATAAGTGTTTAGTATAAGTGTTTTGTACCTATTGTTTATTAGAGTTTAAGTAGTACACAAGTTAGGTTTTATACCTACCCACGTGCACATTAGGTTCACATTGTGCATTGTAAATATTCGTATGCCGCTTTTAGCGGCGGATGTGTTGAACTTATCCATTTATACCAACCAACTTTGTACCTACCATATCCTACGAATAAATGTCTTTGTCTTTGTCTTTAGAATAAGTCTTATCCTGAGAATAAATTTTGAATTTTTGACAGTTTTTCCATTCTAGAACTGACAGACGTCAATTTTATTCCACGCAAAAAATATCGTAAATTCAGCCCTTAAGGGTAATCAAGGTTGATTATGTATACTAACTTAAGTAAATTCCTCTTTAAATTATTCGAACCGAACCATTAGTTACGTAAGTTATATAAGTTACGACTGGTATAAAAATGCTAAAAGTAAGAAAAATGCCGCGTTGTGAGCGAACATCCACGCTTAAGGCCAAACCCAATAACCTATTAAGTAGCCAGTACATATTATTTACTGCCAGGTAATATAATCATACAGATCGCTACTGATATAGATTATTGGGACGTTAAAACCAGAGACATATAGGTTTTTTCTACCTCCGGTATGCCAAAACCGAAGATAGATAGGTAATTGGGGTCGGCCGTAAATCTATTAGTTACCCACACATTTTCTCCCTTACTAAAAAAACGCATTATATCAGATGAATAGTTACACACTAATTTCTCTCTTTCAGTCGTCAGTAATTTGACTTTCGAAAGAAGACAAAGCAATGTGTAAATATACAGACGCTATACAACGTTTATTAGTAAGAGGATTATTTTTTGTAAACTAGAAACGGTAAGTAATATATTTTTTCCAAAACTACCCCTTCATTTCCCCATTTTCGCTACTACTAAGCCTACAAATTTGAAAAAAAAATACAGAAAATAGTTCTTTACTTATAGATTACAGAAAAACATATAAGAAGTATACGGTCTTAACATGGTAAATCTACAAAACACAATCACATCATCATTAAAATCATGTCATGATTAACAGCCGCACAGGTCGATCGATCAGGTTAAGCTACGCTTGCCGCGGTTGGTCTGTGGATGGGTGACCATCTTTACATACCGAGACCCCTACGTGCCTCGGAAAGCACGATAGGCCGTTGGTCCCGGCTGTCATTCGTGGATCTTTGACAGTCGTTACGGGTAGTCAGTAGTCCGAAAATCTGACAACCAGTCTTACCAAGGGGTATCGTATTGTCACTGGGTTGTGGAGGTCAGATAGGCAGTCGCTCCATGTAAAATACTGGTATTCAGCTGCATCAGGTTAGACTGGAAGCCGACCCCAAAATAGTTGGGAAAAGGCTAGGCAGATGATGATGATTACATTGTACGTACAAACTTACATTTGCAGTTAGAACGTAATGGGATGAACATGTTTTTTAACTACAATGTTAGACTAGGTCTTAAAAAAAACATTCTAACTACGGAACCCTTCACTGTGCGTGGACCACGGCCACGTTTATTATACAAGGTGGAGATAACAATACGACAATGAATGAAACTGCGTATATCTAATGACGTTCCTAGTCTGCATACGAAAATTCAATCAAATATATCCAATAGTTTAGTCACTATAGCTAATCAAAGATTGGCGTTTTGCTATAGTCGGCGCATCACTCCCCTAAGAGCGGTTCCGCACTACATCCGATCCGAATCCGAATTAAAAATCCGATTTCAATCTGAATTGGGAATGTTCTAAATTCTGACGGATAGAGTTCGGATCTAGTACATAGGCCTACGGTCACTTAGGACCGGCATTTCTCGGATTCGGATCGGATGTAGTGCGGAACCGCCCTAAGACGACCCACTGACCCTACAAAGTATTTAGTTTGTTTGAAAAACTCACTTTTTTTCATTTCGATGCTAGGTTTTATTTGATAGTTTCAAAATACTGTTATGCATTATTAATGCCAGTGTTTTCTTTTACTGTCGTATTTTCATCTCCACATTATATAGATACCCGTGCCTCGGAAAGCACGTTAAGCCGGTGGTCCTGCGCCTGATCTCTCTCCGGTTGTGTCGAATTGCCGTCCCATCGGACTATGAGAGTGAGGGAGTGCACCTGTGTCTGCGCACGCACTTGTGCACTATAATATCTCCCGCGCCGAAGGATTGGCCGCCGTGGCCGAAATACGGTCTGAAGGACTTATATAATTATATAGATAGATAGATTAAGAGTAAACTAGTCGCGAGCTCGAACTCACTGGTGGTCATGGCCAAAAAGCACGCTGTCTCGCCTGGCTTCGTGTCCGACAGCGCTAGTATCAGTGATGAGCAGTTAGACGCTAGTCTACACGAACAACATCTAGTTCTTACGCACAGAAACACCGTTCACCGTTCCAAACTGATAGGCGCTTAAAAAAAATCGAAAAGTGCTTTGGAAAATCGAGTTTTATGAAAAAAACCACTGCATAAATCAATTACAAATAAAATGAATTGAACTCTTCGATAACTGAGCTTTGTCGGTACGGACTTGGTTTTGAAGATTTTGCAGATCTTTTATTATTTATTTACACCCAAAGTTACGTCAAAAATAGCAAGAAAAACGAATCTTTGTTGGCTCATAACTTTTTAATGGCTTTTTATTGTACTATTCTGTTTCCGTACAGACAAAATTAATAATAGATCAAAACTATATCATGTTTAATTTTGGATGCACAATGTCAAACAGTGGAGTAATACTCTCCCGAAATTTGTATAGATAAAATATTGACAAGTGGCTCCTTAAATCGCGTAATAACCAATCTCTCATTAAAGCCACGCTCGACAAAACATGTCAGTTTTCATCCACCATCCCTGTTGACGACTCAATGCGTCTCGCGTGCACCTACGTACTCTGTGGCAGATTGTTAAGTATACTATTACAACGTAACTCGAAACGATCTGTGCATACTATCACGCTATGGAAGCTGAGCAATGTTGTGGTGTAATGTGGGACTTATTATACCTGTAGTGTTCGAAGAGGTAGTCAGTGTTGTTTGAACAGTAGGCCTTACGAGTTACGACTTTACTAACAAAATCTTATCTACATATAGTACTTCCACATTTATTTTACCTCTGACAGCTCGGCTGTGCAATTTCAAAACCTAGCAACTGACATTTCTAAAAAAAAATCGCTGTTTTTGCAAATATGCGAAAACACCGCTTTTATTAATATCAGTTGCTTGGTTTTGAAATTGCGCAGCCGAGCTGCATCCCAACAGCAACCTTATTATAACAACAATAAAGATCACTGTAATTTTGACTTGAATTAGGGTGCTTATTGCCACGAAATTAAAGATCACTGTGGTATTGACAGTGATGCAAAATTAAAGGTAAAATAACTGAACGGAATGTCCCTATAAGCTGGCCTTAAAATCTATTGAAACTGACCTAGATAACGCAAGTATCACGATCTGTATGAAAACTAAGCGTGCCATTTTTTGACTACCTACTATGACGTCACAAGCAGTCTTTCTCACTCACGCACACCCAGCCAGCAGTACACAGGACTGAGCGCGAAAGTGGCGGCTTACGATTTTTGAACGAAGTTGGTGCGAATATTGGCACGCGAAGTAGTTGCTCTTGCGTTATCTAGGTGCATCTATATCTGTAGTACTACGCCAGGCCAGCTCAAGGTCAAAGTGTTACCACTCACATGTAGCCTACAGTGTACAGTCAGCAAAGAAGATAAGTATACAGGGTCGTCGAATATAGTTAAAGTTTAGTAAGAAACAAATATTTAATTTGATAAATTAACTGTTTGTTTTCTATTAATTAAATTCAATTTTATTCAGAAACATGCATCGGTTTCTTACTAAACTTCTACTATATTCGACGATCCTGCATACCTATCTCTTTTGCTGACCGTACATTCAATTTCCGCCCGTTTTGTTTTAGTACCTACCATATACCTGAGGGCAAGCCTATTGGTGTCAATCGGGCAAAGACAGACCAGCACCCTAATTCACAACCATACGACAAGCTATCGTATCGAAAATGACACATTTCAATAACCTGGTTTGCCTTGCCCCCGACAGCAAACAGCTGTCAGAAGAATAGTGGTCGTTTAGTTGATTTAAACTGACAAAATTTTCGGGTTTTGGACTTGTGAACAGCGCTTAAAGGACTCCTACGATAACATTGATTGATGTACGATACGGTACGGAAGCGTTTCGAGTGGTTGTGAATAGCTATGCAGGACTGTTTTTGCGAATTTTCTGGTAGAAAAATCCAATTAACACTTCGCCTGACCTAGGAATGGAACACAGGACCCTCGCTGAATATTCGCGCTTGCGACCATTTAAACCTACAGCCATTTTATTGAAAATTTATGTCACAATTGCAAAAAAAAAGACGATTTTTAAACGCTGCAGTTTATTTAACATTAAAATAAAACATTGTATAATATTTTGCAACAAACCCTAAAAAACAACGTAAAATAGAAAAATCTCAATTTTTTTCATACCTTCGCGCTATCCACTTTATAAGCTAGACAGATATCGTGTTACTAAGCACGCGATCCGAAAATAGAACGGCCGCCATCTTTGATTCGTTGACATAATGAAAATTGACAGGTTACTGAGATGTGGTGGCACAGACTGACACGCCAGTTTGGTTAGTCAGCTGTGATGGTAACTTAATGTACCTAAGGATCGTACTATTGGTACTCGAAAATTATTCACCATAACTAGACTTTCTTTACTCGTATTGCTGGGGATTTTGTTGCGCCACTTCATCTTAGGTAAAGCACTAGGAAATGGTAATGGGCGTGCGTTTTAGGGGGACTGTCTTATATAATTTTTGACGTTCAAAAAGTGCTGACCCTCAGCATACTATGATTTTTAGAACCCTAATAATCATAGTATGCTATAGGATCACTCCACCAAAGCGGAGATGTGCGGAGCGGAGCGGAGACGTGCAGGAATCGACCAATCACAATGGTTGAAATCCTAATCGCGTCACTCGTCTCGTTTGTGATTGGACGATTCCTGCACATCTCCTCTCCTCTCCGCTTTGGTGGAAACCGGGCCTTACTCTGTTGTACGTCCGTCCGTCCGCCTGTCTGTCAAGACCCTTTATCTCGGGAACGCGTGGAGGTATCGAGTTGAAATTAAAACTATATATTCAAGTCTGCGGTCCCTTAAAGCTGTGAAAAAATCAAACTTCTAAGTTAACGTAAAAAAAATTGGTTGTCTGCTAAGTTGGTTTACGGATGATAGTTACGGACTCATACTGGCCACACGCACGCGGATAAATAATTACGGACGATAAGTGGACTATCCAATACAAAAATAAGTTTCAATTCGAACTAGCAGTTCCTGAGATTAGCGCGTTCAACCAAACAAACAAACTCTTCAGCTTTATAATATTAGTATAGATAATAATTATCTTAATATACCTATATGAATTACGTGTCACGTTGTTTGTCCGCAATGGACTCCTAAACTACTGAACCGATTTTAATAAAATTTTGCACACTGTGTGCAATTTCATCTAACTTGAAAGATAGGATAGTAATTTATAATCGCAATATTATTTTATTTCGAATATTGCCAGGACAAAGTTTGTATGAAAGAAAATTTCAGAAATTTGGAAAAAAAAAGCACCCGCGCGAAGCTGGGGCGGGCAGCTAGTATAAGTATAGATATTGTGGTGGTATTTATCTCAAGCAACAATTTTATCGCTAAAAGATCATCATATGCCTAGCCTTTTCGCAACTGTGTTGGGGTCGGCTTCCAGTCTAACCAGATGCAGCTGAATATCAGTATTACTACATGGAGCGACTGCCTATCTGACCTCCACAACCTAGTTACTAGATAATACGATACCCCTTGGTAAGACTGGTTGTCAGACTTTCGGGCTACTGACTACCCGTAACGACTGTCAAAGATCCACGAATGACAGCCGGGACCAACGGCTGAACGTGCTTTCCGAGGCACTGAGGGTCTCGGCATGTAAAGATGGTCACCCATCCACAGACCAACCGTGGCAAGCGTAGCTTAACCTGATCGACCGACCTGTTACGGCTTTTATTATTTAGCCACGGGCCCCTCCTTTATCGCTAAAAGATGTCATATGAAATTGCTTGATGCTATCGTGACGTCATTAATTTTTCCAATATTGCTCAGAATCGAGCAATTAAGCTACCCACATAATGAAGCAGGTACACACACACAGGCACATTTCTCTAACCCATTATAACTTCGTGTAGGTATGACCTAAAGTTCTGCCCACACCATAAAATAATACAGGGCGTGATACAGATCATATCAACTACATTATATTGGCGCGTCAAAATAAATATTTAACTTTTTAATGGTTAAACTTAATTGATATTTCATCGAAGTAACCCACACAATGTTAAAGGCGAAGTTATTTGAACAAAGAGAAGCGTTTACAACACGATCATTTTTATCGAGTACCTATTCGAAAGCATCTGAAAAAATGCCTGGACGAGCTAGGGGCAGCGGGATTGTCCGAAAGGGTTACCGCTACCCCGGAACATAAAGGGCTAAGGAAGGAACACGGGTGGGTTTTAGTCAGTAAGAGTCTGACACTCCCTTCTGCTCCACCCTGAGCGGGAGGGGTCATTTGATGATTTCCCATCCACAAAAAAAGGGGTCCATGAAAGAGCTTATAAAGGAAACCTTCCAATGTCACTCAAGCGACAAATTATGGGTATGTGCAATTGTGCATCCTTCCCATTTTGACCTATGGATCCCAGACTTGACAAACATTCAAAAGTCTCCGAGCCCAAGATTTGTCAACGTGCAATGGAGAATAGAATAAAATAGAATACTCTTTATTATGTAAGTACACCATATAAATTACAGACATAAATATAGAAATTTTGCAAAGTGTGACACAATGGGCGGTCTAATCACTAAGAGCGATCTTTTAAAGACAACCTTTGGATAGATTAAAAAAGGAAGGAGAGACAAATACTGTAGTAGTCTGTGGTGTCAATCAATCAATCAACTCAGCCTATCGCAGTCCACTGCTGGACACAGGCCTCTCCCAGGCTGCGCCACAACACCCTGTCCTCCGCCTTCCTCATCCAGTCCATTCCAGCCACTTTCTTTAGGTCGTCCGTCCATCTAGCCTATAGCATCTATGGTGTACCATTTACATAATACAATAATAATGGAGCGCAGTATTCTAGGCACCAAATTGACAGACCTTATTCGCAACACCACACTGCGCTCAAAAACACAGATTACTGACGTTTCTCAAAAAGCTGCAAAGCTGAAGTGGAACTGGGCTGGCCATATCCGTCCGTGGCTATCCGTAGTTAAGACATATTTCATTGAAACACTCGCATTTGGCCTGTATCCCACCTGATGGCATAACGAGGCTATAATGGTCCCAATGCTGGGGCACAGGCCTCCTCTCGGTGAGAGGGAGTGGGCTGTAATCCACCACGCGGGCCCAGTGCGGGTTGGTGGATGTAATACTTTTTGAATTTTTGGGTCGAGGTCTATGTGGGTTTCCTCACGATGTTTCCTTCACTGTTTTAATAGCAGTTGTAACGAAATAATTTACAGAAAGTAAAGCCCCTGTCTGCTGCTACAATTCGTAAGTCGTTACCACTTGGCCACCTCTACTCCCCTCATGAGCAAGTCACCAGATTCTCAACTAACCAGCAGGCTAATTGCGTAACACACTATCAGTAGCAATGGGTTTCATTTTGACAGTTCAACAACATTCATTGCGTTGTTTACGTTGTTGAGCAGACACACTTTTCGAACGTAAATGGAGCAATGGATTAGCAATAAGCTTCAAAATGATTCAAATTGAGAGTAATTGTGTGTTACGCAATTAGGGTGCAGATTTGCAACTCACCAGATTCGCAACTCAAATGGAAGCTAGCATACCCAAAATATTAAATATAGCTCAATCAATACTGGAACCTTCCACTCAAAATTGCTCATGAGAACAGGTCCACGATTATAAATAGTCACAGACAGACTTGAATCGATATGATTAAATAGGTATATTAATAGGTCGCAGCCGTTACCACTTCTCCTAGTGCTTGCCTGTATGTAACTCATGCACTAAAGACTTGGCGATAAGCGTAGAACCTTCGCCTTAACACCATAGTGTGCAAAAAAGTCCGACCACGCCCTTTTCAACCGCGATGCTATCAGCATATTGGATGTTGTACTCATCGATATTAAGTAAGCCAATGAACCATCGATGTTTATTATAAACAAAACTATTAAATTCACGGTGTTTTAAATATCGAGATAAAAGAAAGAAAGATAGAAAGAAAAATTTGTTTATTTGTAATAGAAACACGTGCATACAAAAAAATTTAATTAATTCTAATTATAAGGAAAAATAAAAACAAAATATATAAAAAAATCAAAACAAATAGAAAAAATAACAAAATAAAACTATTAAATATCAACTAACAACAATAACACACCCACACACACAACTCAATACAAACACGAAAACATTTTTTTTGATAAAGCTATTAAAAGTAAGAAAGAACAAGATTATAATGTACTATAGGCTGCACGTCTGTGGTAACATTTTGACCTTGAATTGAACTGACCTAGTGTACCTAGTACAGAGTTTCAATAGATTACAATAGTTTTGGGATGCATGAAGAAGCCACTTGGGTAGCGCAGTTTGTTCCGCTAGTTACTCAACTGAACCGAGCGCTCGCCGCATCCTGGACAGTCACACCCAACACCTTATTTGACTGGCCAATTCCTCCCTTGCCGTGGTAGGGCTAACGCCCGCCTGGTTTGCGACCACCCTAGGCATCTTTTGGGTACGCTCGTTCCATAATAGACCTCATCCATAGCTTTCTATCAGGCGTGATCGAGGTCAAGAGCGAGCCCATTCAGCAATAAAAAAAAAATATAACACGAAGCCAGCTTAAAGAAAAATATAAAATCAGGAATGAAATTATTTGGAATAGAACCGGAGTTACCGACATAGCTTGCAGAGTAAGCCAGCTGCAGTGGCAGTGGGCTGGCCATGTTTGTATAGACGCCAGCACATCAAGCTACTACAATGTCTCAAATGTCATTTTCAACTTTCAAAGTCGATTGGGAATATTTGACAGTTAATATAATAATAATAATAATAATAATAATAGTCTGTGGCCCGACTGTCAAGTTGACGGTGACAAAAATTTTACTCCGTTATTTTTTAATATTTTTCAACATAAATAATTACAAAATAATTTTTTGATATGTGTTCTACCCATTTTTTTTTTTGAAGACCAATATTAGCATCATACTAAAATAGGATGCAAGAAAATCAAATACCTACTCAGATGGAACAGAGATGCTGACACGAAGTCGGGCACGACAATTACTTGGAACGACACACCCAACATCTTCGGGTTCGTCGCTCAGCTCCGCCTCGCAGTTGCCGGAACCTGCTCCAGACGTGAATCCAGTGACACCGGCCGCTGCAGTTGCGTCGAGCTCGAGCGACGAATACTTTTCGCCGCCGACGACACCACCACCAGTATGTCGGCGTGGAAGAGGCCGACCACCGGCCAGCTTAGGACTCCGAGGCCCACCGGCCTCTGATAGGGTCCCCGCTCCCGGTGGAAGTGTGCAGCGCATGAAATGGACACAAGCTGTCAATGAAAATGTCATGCGCGCATACTTTGGGGCTACAGAGGGGGGAAGTAACTTGACTGCGTACCGTGGTCGGATGCTCTCTCTGTTTCGGGTACTTGAGCCGGCTGTCAACGTGTCGGCGCAACGACTGTCGGATCAGGTGCGGGTCATCCAGCGTAACCATATGCTGGATGACGTTGTACTTGATCGACTACGCCTTGAATCACGGAATAGCCATGTTACGCCTGCTTCGTCATTGGTCGCGGTGCAACTGCAAAATTTAGTCAGTGTTACACCGCGACCCGACCGTGTTGATGTAGTGGATGATGACGAGGCTATATCCGTGAATTCTCAGTACAATGCAAGATTGAGGAGCGCTTTGGAGGATGCTTTCCGTGAGTACCGCTCTATTTCGGCTGAACTTAGACCACGTTTACCTCGTTTGCCCATGCATAAGAAAAACAAGGCGCTGGTGTGTGCTCTAGACTTGCTGCTGTCAAATTATTTTAACAACAGCAAAGACCTCGCCGATACCCATTCAATTTTGTACTGTGCAGCTGTAGCAGCATGTCGTGTGGCTCATGTCAAATTTCCTAACAGTGACAGAGCTCCACGACCAAAACCAGCTGTACCAGCTTGGCAGTGCAGGATTGAGTGTCGTATCGGTGAAGCTAGAGCACTCATCGGCAAGCTGATCAGCTTCAGGGAGGGCAATACTCGCCCTAGAGTGATGCGCTTTGTGAGGCGGGCATTCTCGGGGACTGATATTAGTTCTCGAGATTATTTGTCCCGCGTCACAGAGCGTATCGACTTCCTGAAGCAGAAGATCTGTGCATGGGCAAACCGTATTCGTCGGTACAGGCGGAGAGTGGAGCGGTACACTCAGAATCGCACATTCCAGAGTGATGAAAGGTGGGTTTATAGGGCTTGGGAGCGACCGGACCAAGGTGTGACTGACACGCGCCTGCCGGATGATGACGCCATGTGTTCGTTCTGGCGAAATATGTGGTCGGTGCCTGTCGGTCACACCGAAGGTGACTGGACTGAGAGGATTGAGCGAGCGTGCGATTCAATACCAGAAATGGGGGCTATTACCATCTGCCCCCAAGATGTAGCTCGTGCAGTCCGTCCGTTGCCTAACTGGAAATCTCCAGGGCCGGACGGGTTGCACAACTTTTGGATAAAATGGTTCCAAGGGTCGCACGCTCGCTTGGCATCCCAATTCCAGTTAGCCTTAGAGTCGGGATCGCTGCCCCAGTTCCTAACGACAGGAATAACCCACCTGCTCCATAAATCAGGTAGTACTGCGGATCCCAAAAATTATAGACCGATCACTTGTCTACCGACGGTTTATAAAGTTCTTACATCCATTTTGAGAGCTAAAATTAACAAACATATAGACACCAATTCCATCATGTCTGTCTCTCAAAATGGATGTAAGAACGGGTCCCGGGGTACTAAGGAGCTACTCCTCATTGATATGACCATTAGCCAACAGGTTCGTCGTTCCCAAAAGGATTTATCGACATGCTGGATAGATTATAAGAAGGCCTATGACTCGGTGCCACATACATGGCTCATGAGGGTGCTGGAGTTGTATAAAGTAGATACAACTCTGCGCACCTTCCTGATGTCATGTATGGGGCATTGGAGGACAGTCCTTCGCTATCCAGGATGTCGAAATATCCAGAGGAATAGCGAACCGATAAGGATCGAGCGAGGCATATTCCAGGGCGACAGTTTGAGTCCGCTTTGGTTCTGCTTAGCCTTGAATCCTCTAAGCACACTACTGGAGGATTCAGGCCTAGGCTATCGGCTGAGGAGAGGTGGTCAGGTTATATCTCACCTCCTTTACATGGATGACCTAAAACTCTTTGCCCCCAACAATTTGCAACTGATGGAGCTACTGAAAATTACTGAAACTTTCAGTAGCGCCATCAGGATGGAATTTGGTGTGGACAAATGTGCGGTTATGCATGTAAAGCGAGGGGAGATTGTGGAATCCGTGGGAACCCAACTCTCGGATTCCACAAATCTTAGAGCCCTCTCCACATCCGAAACCTATAAGTATTTGGGTATGTCGGAAGCGTTGGGCATCAATGTTACTGACATGAAGCAATCGTTGAAGGAGCGCTTCTTTGGCCGTCTGAAAAAAGTATTTAATAGTCTTCTTTCAGGCGGAAACAAGGTGCGCGCCTTCAACGGTTGGGTCATGCCGGTTTTGATGTACTCTTTCGGCATACTCAAATGGACTCAGACCGAACTCGACGCCCTGGATAGGAAGGTCCGTACATTGCTGACTGCAAATCGAATGCATCACCCACGGTCATCGGTAATGAGGCTGTATATCCCGCGAAAATGTGGAGGTCGAGGCTTTTTAAACGCTAAGACTCTCCACAATCGCGAGATATGCAGTCTCAGGGAATATTTCCTAGAAACCGACGTGGGTATGCATCGAGATGTAGTCGTGGTGGACAAGGACCTCACTCCACTCTCCTTAGGTAAAGAGAACTGGCGCAAACCAGTAGTGCTTGACATTAATGATCGCATGGAGGTATGGCAGAGTAAGGAGCTTCACGGACGCTTTTTCCGGGCCCTACATGGCCCTGATGTAGATTTACTAGCGTCCGTAGCCTGGCTGCGTTTCGGTGACCTTTTTGGAGAAACCGAAGGTTTTGTCTGTGCAATTATGGACGAAGTTATGATGACGAACAATTACCGGAGATTTATTGTGAAAGACGGCACGGTTGACATTTGTCGGGCATGCCACCGGCCGGGAGAATCAATCAGGCATATCATCTCCGGGTGTTCTCGTCTAGCTAACGGAGAATACTTGCATAGACACAACCTTGTAGCCAGGATAATCCATCAGCAACTTGCTTTGAAATACAACCTTGTGGAATCGGAAGTGCCGTACTATAGGTATGTGCCCGACCCAGTTCTCGAGAATGGTAATATCACATTGTACTGGGATCGATCCATCATCACTGACAGGACCATTGTTGCCAATAAGCCTGATATAGTGGTGGTGGATCGATCAGAGCGGCGCGCAATGATTGTTGACATAGCCGTCCCGCATGACGAGAACCTCGTGAAAGCCGAGAAAGATAAACAAATCAAGTATCTTGACTTGGCTCACGAGGTTGTCGACATGTGGGATGTGGACTCAGCGATCATTGTGCCGATAGTCGTGACAGCCAATGGGCTAATAGCCAAGAGCCTCGACCAACATCTAAGGAGGCTCTCGTTGGGCAGCTGGATCAAGGGCTTGATTCAGAGAGCGGTACTTCTGGACACGACCCGCATTGTTAGGAGGTTCCTCTCTTTGGGGCCCTGACCACCGGTAGCTTGGACCCTGTTCCCGATATCGGTGGGCTACTACTATTTTTTATATTTTTAAATGTTTTTATATTTTTTGTTTATATGCTAATATTTAAAAATATAATTTATAAGTACATAGTGAAATAAAGGATATAATAATATTCCACAACTATCACACAACGCCATCTAGTCCCAAGCTAAGCAGAGCTTGTGTTATGGGTACTAGACAACTGATAAACATACTTATATATTTCTAAATACATAAATATTATAGATAAATTACACCCAGACACAGAACAAATGATCGTGCTCATTACACAAACATTTGTCCTGGGTGGGAATCGAACCCACGACCTCCGGCATAGCAGTCAGGGTCACTAACCACTAGACCAACAGGCCTGACGAAGTTTCAGGTAGCATGATGTGCGGGCGTCTGTACCACCTTCACGTCATCGTGGGCCGTCTGCTTCTTCGTCGTTCCATCATCATCTGCCTCGCCTTTCCTCATGTTGAGGTTGACTTCCAGTATAAACCGTATGTAGCTGATTAACAATATTTTACATGGAGCGACTGCCTATCTGACCTCCACAAACCAGTTATTGGGTAACACGATACCCCGTGGTAAGGCTGGTAGTCTGATTTTCGGGCTTTCGGGAGTTACGTTCATAAGTACATAAACTCATGCCTTCTTCCCATGGGGCTAGGCATACACTACAGCGGTGATTGACTATCATCGATCATAGACTATGATCCAAAAAAAAAAACCATCAAATCCTTTTTATTTTTTCGCTTTATCGTGTTTAGATACCGGTTCACATCACGTCTGCAGTTATTTTAATTTGAACCTGTATATACTAGGGATGTTATGTTGGAGATAGCAAGCGTCGTGACATAGCTATTATAAATTCCATCATCATCTGCCTAGCCTTTTCCCAACTACGTTGGGGTTGGCTTCCAGTCTAGCCGGATGCAGCTTAATACCAGTATTTCACCATGAAGTGACTGCCCATCTGGCTTTCACAATCCAGTTACTGGGTAACACGATATCCCTTGTTTAGACTTGTTGTCAGTCTGCCGCATCGAGGCTTCTGACGACTCGTAACGACTGGCAAAGATCTACGAATGACAGCCGGGCACAACGCAAGGGCCCGACTGAAATTCGTAGCTATCAGTGGCGAAGGGTGAATTTAAGACAGAGGTAAGACGGAGCAAGAAAAAAATGTCATTAAACCATTTCATTATTTATTTCAATGATGAATTAACTAGAGAGTGGTTGTGTTCCGAATTTTCGAAGGGAAGCCGTCGGGAATAGCGTTGTATGGTACCTTCGCCATTCGTAGCTATTATACATTCCGATTGCATAAAACATAACAAAGCATGACACACAATAATTACTAAAAAGTGAAACGGATTGCCCAAACAACATAATATCTAATAATAGGTGACAAACAGTCGAGCCGTGACCGGCTTTAGGCACATAATGGCTTGAAATGCGGCCGGCATTGCGCCACGGACGGACATACGAATCGTATTGTGACAATTCTATTATTTCTGATCACTTGTGGTAAGAACTTGGGTACATTTTTGTTAAGTAACGAATTCATATTCAATATCTACGAGTAGGTGTTTTTTGTTATGCCAAGTCACGATTTTTCCTTCTTTTGTGTAGGTACCTACGAAAAGTAAGAAACTAGAAAATATTGGATACATTTGCACATATAAAATTATGCCTTTGTTCCATATTATTATTATTTAGGGTCGGCACAAAATGTTTTTCTCTTCCATTCTGCTTTATCAGGAGTCACGGTATCATTCACTATGAACTGTTTCATGTAATTCATTGCTCAGTGTACCTACGCTATTGTCATTTTTTTACTAGCCTACTCTGTACCAGTCCTGGACTAAGACCTCCCTCCACTCCTTCCATTTTTAACATTAATTTCTCGGAAACGTGTCACTTTACGGTGTTTGGTCTAAATATGTTTTCTGTTTGCATTGATGTCAGCTATCAATCTCATGCGTGAAACTTCAAAGCCCTTTACAGATCGTTAACATTAAATGACTATTATAATTTACCAGAGGCGCGCCCTTCGGTATTTGCCATCGGCAAAAATGACGAACTTCTTTATAAACAAACTTTCATCCCCTATTTAATCCCAAAACGGGATAAATTTTCAAAAATCCTTACGTAGTGCAAGAAACTCTTGTGCAATATTTCCTGATTCTGGACCCAGCGGTTTAGGTTGTGCTTTGCGTAACGGATTATGAATTTAAGATTTTTAAACTAGAACTGCCAATGTTCCAAAAAAAAATACAGATTGAAAAAAAATAAATTTTATGATACTCATAATGCGGATCAATTAAAGGTAATGATTGATTATTTTTAAGTGTTGTCCCTGAATGCGGCCTGAAGTTGCCTTAAGTTAGTCTCATAGTATAATCTCTCCTTAACACATGCAAATTTTCTATCACTAGCTCCAATCATTTAAAATATCAAACCTATATTTTCGATTGAATGATTATTTTACAACGAATAGAAGAAAATTTAAATCGAAATTAGATGACACGATAACGTATAGAGTGAATAACACCATTCACTCTATATATATATCAGAACTGCACGGGAAGAAACGGCCTGCACACGCGGTTATTTTAACATCTGGATGACACTTGACGTTGATGACATTGACAGCGTCAATTGGCAAGCCGCGGCGCCAACCAAAACGGTGCTAAACTGTAGGTACATAGGTTTGATATTTTAATTGGTTGGCGCTAATAGTGCCAACGTTCTAAGTTTTTGTGGTGGCCCTGTCGGTATCTGTGACCAATACTTATCGTTGAGACAACAATCGCGTTGTAGAGTTGATTATTGCATTCGGTTACTAGATGGTTAAGGCGAAGGCAGCAGGATTTTTTCCATCATAGCCCACATTTTGATTGAATTGACATTGTAGGAGAGATACTTCATGTATACCTACTATTGTTTAGATTAAATTTTTCCTTAGGTACTGAACAGACAGCTGTGCTGCTGTGGACTTCGTTGCGTCAATTCTTCTTCCCAGCGAAAGCACTAGGAAGTAGTGATGGGCGTGCGTTTTGGGGGGACTGTCTTATGTAATTTTGACGTTCGAAAAGTGCTGATTCTCAGCCTAATTTGAATAATTAATGAGTTTTGATGTTATTATTGTATGGATAAAAAGCATAATATGTGTTAAACTTAGACATAGTTTATCTGATTGCATGTACTGCTTCGTTAGTCAAACAGTCAATGTCCTGGGCAAATGTAAATCAAAACAACTCAACCGACATTCCAGTCTGGAGTTTAACAGTAACAGTGGCTTCATTTTGACAGTTCAACAACATCCATTGCGTTATTTACGTTGTTGAGCAGACAAATTTTTCTAACATATGAAGTAATGGATTAGCAATATGCTTCAAAATTATTTAGATCGTGACTGATAGTGTGTTACGCCACAGGAAATCAAGAACATTACTGATAATGATTACCTTAAACTCGTTTCTAAAATCCGGCCTGACTCAATTAAGATTGCTTTCGACACGCTAAGAAAAAATAGAACTGACATCAGATTTTAAGCATAAGCATAATCCTACTATCCTACTAATATCCTAATAATAATATAATAATAATTCTATCCTACTTCCTACTATCCTACTTCCTACTATCCCACTTCCTACTATAATCTATACATATAATAAAATCGTAGGAAAGTCAAAACTGTACATTGAATATTTTTTAAAAAGAATACTTGGGGCGTGATCTACAATCGATACCGAAGCCAAAAATATAGTTTTTAGAATTTTTGTCTGTTTGTCTGTTTGTCTGTTTGTCTGTCCGGGATAAACTCAAAAAGTACTGCATGGATTTACTTCAAATTTTGCATGAATATTACTAAGAGGTCGGGTCAACATATAGGCTATATATTATCACGCTATCACCTACGGGGGAGGAGCTGTGAATCTTTATTTTTCTTACGCATTCTGTGACTGCGTGTAATCTAACGACGCATATCTAAATGTTGTTTTTGAGTAAGCCATGCTATTATCTAGCTTTACATTATAAAAACTACGCCATTTAAGTAACTTGGGCAGAGAAATATAGTTTAATGAATGTTAGTAGTATAAAGACAATTTTAAAACAGCGCCATCTATGAGATTTCATAAAAATCAAATCAAGTTACATGTTAACATTTTTTGGAAATTAATAATTTAAATTTGATCATGTTGGCGAGGTAAGTAGTTAGTTATTCTTAAAATTCATAGATGGTGATGTGCATTTTCTTCATAAAAGTTGTATCGTATAGTTCGTTTTGACAAATTCAAGTTCCAACAAAACCCTCAAAATCTTGAGCAGAGTTGAGGAAGACAATTTAAAAAAAAAATGCGGTGTCAAGTATTACAAAAAAGTTATGTTCATTGATGATGGTCATTTCATTTCATGACACCCTCACGGAGGCGAGCGTCAGTGACAGTCCCAGCCGCATGCGTCATCTGTTTGCCGTCATCTTGGTGTTTTGTGGAGTCGCAAACCCGGTAGCTTTGTGGGAGAAGTATCGCCATCATCTGTCTGAAGATTTTCTACGAGCTTTGAGGCGCGCTACTGAAGACTAAGTCGAAGTAACTGATGAACGCGTGCTGAACACCTGTCTCAGTTCACTTCAATATGTGGTCATTTCTATCGGCGGCAATCCACTGATCGAATATGGGTTACCAGCTCCCCAATCATCACCGTATCAAGACCGTGAAAATCGGGAGTATAACGCAAAATGACCACCATACGAAATGACCATGTCGCTTTGTTCTCTTCAGAGCAAAAGCAAATTTATGACACCTTCCTTGAAAGCGTTGGGCAAAACCAGGGTAAAATGTTTTTCTTGGAACATGTTTTCCTGGTGGAACAGGAAAAACATTTGTTACCACTGGCATACTTGCAGAGGTCAGGAGGCAAGGCAAAATTGTTATTGCTGTAGCGTCGTCGGGAATCGCTACCACACTGCTTCCGAGTGGCAAGACAGCACATGCCATGTTTAAAATTCCCATCGATTTAGAGAGCGCCGAAACGCCTGTTTGTGGTGTGGCACGTAACAGCGATAAGGGACACGTGCTCAAGGATTGCTCTCTGATCGTATGGGATGAGTGTACGATAGCCAATAGGAAGGCAGTTGAGGCCGTGGACAGAATCCTGCAGGACATCCGCAGGAACGAACATTTGATGGGTGGTGTCACAGTTCTGTTCAGTGGTGATTTTCGGCAAACGCTTCCCGTGGTGACGCGGGGCTCGAGGGCTGACGAGGTGAATGCTTCGTTGAAACGATCTTCGTTGTGGTCACGAGTTCGTACACTTCGCTTGACCATTAATATGAGGCTCGGCGGCAATACACGTGCTCAAGAATTCTCCGATGTCCTTCTAAGTCTTGGCGAAGGCACTCTACCAGAAGAGACAGGTGGTGCTTCCAGAGTCTCTCGGTAGAGTGGTATCCAGCTTAGAAGAACTAATTCGCTGTGTATACGGGGACATCAGTCGTATACCGCACCAGCAGAATTCTTGTGTGAGCGGGCCATTTTGATGCCCAAAAATGATCAGGCTGGAGCAATTAACGAATGCATTCTCTCGGAAATTGAGGGGAATAAAGTGGTCTACACCTCGATAAACACTGTTGTCGAGCAAGATGACGCCACACATTATCCCGTGGAATTTCTGAGCTCCCTGTCAGCAAGTGGACTTCCAGCGCATACCATCAAGCTGAAGGTCGGTGTTCCGATTATGCTTCTTCGGAACCTATCTCCTCCGAAGTTGTGTTAACCGCCTTAAAGTCATCTCGCTCCACAGACACACCATTGAGGCGGAAATTCTGACGGGTTGTGGCGTCGGCGAGGCAGTATTTATACCACGCATTCCCCTAATACCTCATAACTTCCTGTTCCAGTTCAAGCGCGTACAGTTCCCCGTGAGTGTTTGCTTCACGATGACCATCAATAAGTCGCAGGGCAGCGGGTGTCGACCTCAGGACGAGTTGCTTCTCACACGGGCAACTGTACATCGCTTGCTCCCGCGTCACCAGTCCTGACTCTCTTTACATTTTGGCTCCTGGCAGCATAACTACTCGTACCAACGCAGTTTATAGGGAAGTGTTGTAAAGTATGATACCTTTGTACGTATTTTTACTCTTTTGTGTCCTGGAATGTATTCCTGCATTATTTTCTCTATTTCCTTCAGTCACATCTTATGACTGAACTCAGCAGGATTGCCATATAACTCTCTTCACTTGCTTCGCTTGCAAAAAAAAAACTTATATTTTAATGCTATTTTAAAAGTTGTGTACTTATAATGCTATAGCGACACTGGCATCTTAGGTATTTTTGGTGCTGTAGAGCATGCACGCAGACGACGTCGCGGGCAGCAGCTAGTAATATTATAAATGCGAAAGTTTGTGAGGATGGATGTTTGTTACTCTTTCACGCAAAAAGTACTGGACAGATTTTGATGAAACTTTACAGTAATATAGCTTATACATCAGAATAACACATAGGATACTTTTTATCCCGATATTCCCACGGGATCAAAACTTACGCGGGTGAAACCGCGGGGCGCAGCTAGTTAGCCTATAATGTTCCCATTGCTAGTACACAGGCCTCCTGTCTTCGAGAGGGAGTGGGCCGTAATCTACCACGCGGGCCCAGTGTGCATTATTAAATTTGTTAAGTTATATTAGATACTAGCTTCTGCCCGCGACTTCGTACGCGGATCCTGTTGCTTATGCCAGCGACAACGGGGTCGTCAAAATCGAAGATCTGAAACGTCTGATGTCGAATTCTAAGAGCACGGGGACCGGAAAACAACGGGATGCGCGAGACGATTCGAGACGTTCCAGATCTTTCATTTTTGTAAGTCAACAGAAAATTCCCATCAGACTAAACAACTTTTGCTAAGACGTCGTTCCTATACTTATATGTTATAGTGTCGCTGGGCTTTGGAGTTCCACAACAGGTGTTCCAGATCTTCAAATTTATTCTCACAGCAGAAAATGCTCTTCACGTGGAATAATTTTTGCTATGGCACCATTTTTATATATATTTTTATAGATTCTAAGGCAGATTTAAAACTGTGTACGTAGGGATTTACTTCATGCAACATATTTTGAAGCAGTGAAGTCAGACTATTTGTTCAATTGCGGAAAGTTTTGGTTTCTAATATTTGCCTGATCTTGATAATTGGATACGAAATATATTTGGAGAAACTTGGGGTCATTTACAGACAATAATGAACCAATAAGGTGGTAAACTTGGCCTTGCACTTTGAATGTTGGCGTAAATGGGCCTTCTGAAATCTGTTTCGCACTAAAAGATGTAATTTGAAAGGCATTATTGTACGAACGGATGTTGTCCAAGAAATGTTTTGACTGTGGATGGTCACCAATTAGCAGTGATCTTAATATTTCTGGAGGATTTTGTAATATTTCAATATGTACTTTTCCACCTGAGTAACACATACCGTTTGTTTCTTTTTGCCATTTAACAGCTTCACAAAAAGTACAATTTTGAACCATACCTCCGATGGCGGAATATGTGGCGTAGTCAATCATAGGAGTATACGTAAATGCACTCCGTTCCTTATCAACCCAAGGAAGGTCGCCACGCCCTACGGCTATATCTTGAGACACATCCGATTCTTCAGATGATATCGACATTCTGTTCAGAGAATGTCGAAGTCGATCAGAATTCAAACGTTCGTTGCGCTCTTCTTATGTCTCTTCATGCCGTACTCCAGCAATTCTTTCTCTCTCACTTTCTAACTGATTATGAATATTTTGTTGTGTGCGTGTTCGGGAAAATGTATGATAATCTCGATCACCAGTTAGTCGCGCATCACGTTCATCACTCGTTTCAAAAGACCTGTTAGTATATGTGCGAATACGCTGAGAACTCAAGCGTGATTCTGTATCGGTAAACGTTTCCGATTCGCGAGACAACGCATGTCGCTCACGATCAGCGGACAGTTGCGCATCACGTTCCGCACTTGTCTGTAGAGACCTCGAAGCAGATGCGTAGATACGCTGAGAATTCAAGCGCAATTCTCTATCCGTGAACGTCTCCGACTCGCGAGACAATGCGTGACGTTCACGATCAGCGGTCAGTCGCGCATCACGCAAGTGGGGAACGTCCCCACTTGTCTCTCGAGACCTAGAAGTCGATGCGTAGATACGCTGAGAACGCAGGCGTGCTTCTCGATCCGAAGAGGTTTCCACGGAGCGAGCCTGATGTTCTCGAACAGCATCAAGTCTCTCCTGACGCTCTTCGGTAGATTCTTGGGATCTTATGATCCTCAATCTTTTAGCTCCTTTGGAACATTGGGAAAGATTTGACCTCTTTCTAGGCATGGTTATAGTTTTATTGTGAACATACCTGATCAATTAAAATCTAAGTGACTGCTCCCCTGCGTTACCGGGTAGGCTATCGTGTCACGAAGATAAATGGCAAAGGAAATTAAACACTCAAATAACATAAGCCCGAAGGCATATTTTAGTTGATAAAATAAAAAAATAAATGGGAGTTTTGGCCAGTAGAGTCAACTTTTCAATGATATACCATCGTCACCGAAAATCAGTCCTAAACTGTTACTACCTTCACCGCGTGGAGGTACTCCCAGCTTATGTTATTTTATATTTATACAGTGAAATTAGTGATAGCTTTGATTTCCACATCAGATGTTTCTGATCTTCGATTTTTATAAGTCAACAGGAAATGCCCATCAGATCGAACAACTTTTGCTAAGACGTCATTCCTATATGTGTTTTGGTGTAACTGGGCTCTTGGAGTTCCACAACAGGTGTTCCAGAGCTTCGATTTTTATAAGTCAACAGAGAGTGCTCATCAGATTGAACAACTTTTGCTAAAACGCCATTCCTATATGTGTCATGGTGTAGCTGGGCTCTTGGAGTTCCACATCAGGTGTTCCAGATCTTCGATTTTTATAAGTCAACAGAGAGTTCTCATCAGATTGAACAACTTTTGCTAAAACGTCATTCCTATATGTGTTATGGTGTAGCTGGGCTCTTGGAGTTCCACAACAGGTGCTCCAGATCTTCGATTTTTATAAGTCAACAGAGAGTGCTCATCAGATTGAACAACTTTTGCTAAATCGTCATTACTATATATGTTATAGTGTAGCTGGGCTCTTGGAGTTCCACATCAGGTGTTCCAGATCTTCAAATTTATTCTCTCAGCAGAAAATGCTCATCACGTGGAACAATTTTTGCTATGGTACCATTTTTGTATCTCTTATACTTTAGCTGGTCTGTTGCGGTTCTGCATCAGGTGTTCCATTTTCCAAAATAAATTATAGCCTATATGTTGCCCAGACTTAATATCTATACAACAAAAAAAAAATCATTCAAATCCGTCCAGTAGTTCCGAAGATTAGCGTGTACAAACAAACAGACAAACAGACAAACAGACAAACAGACACATTTTTTTTTTTGGATTCGTGTTCTATTACTGTTTCTAAACCCCCCTCAAGTATTTTTTTTTTAATATATTCAATGTACAGACACAGTTTTTTTACTGTTTTATTATATGTATAGATATAGATAACATGTGTTCGAATTTTTGGTTCTAAGACATGCCGGATTCCTCGCGAAATTTTTTCTTCAGCGTTTTAAGAGCAGTGGTGATGAAATTATTTACACTAAGTAAAGCCAATATGTTGATCCGTAGATTTGCGAGGTGTTATGTTAGTACTGTTTAGGGCTTACTGCCAGTCTTTTTATACTTGCAGCCTATCGACTACACGGAGAGGGCTTACAGCGCCTTGCGAGTCCAATATAATAACGCATACAGGGCACTGTTGGGGTTGCCGCGAAACTGTAGCGCATCAGGGATGTTCGCTGAGGCTCGTATAGATAACTTCTATGCCATTATTCGAAAGCGTATCGCATCCCTGATGCGGCGGGTGCGTGACAGCGCTAACAGTCTCTTGAGGACCATATCAGATAAGGCTGATGGCCTTATATGGAAGCACTGGACGAGGACGATAGTGTTGCCTTCAAACCGTGCCCAGAAGTAGTGTGTGTAGTGTTAATTATTATTATTATTTATCTGACATGTTTTTTTGAATGTATTAATTGATAGAGGTATATGTACTAACACTAGTTTGTAAGTTGTGTACGTCCTTACTAACAATATTGGATTGTACTGATGTGACAAATAAATGAAATTAATTAATTAAAAAGCGCCTGCCTGGTTTCGAACCCGCGACCTACAACTCGTAAGTCGGGACCACTGGGCCACCTCGTACCCACACGTTCTCTCCATAACTAAGTAACAAAGTTGACAGTTAAAGTGGACGTCGCCTTAACTGAGCTAGTTTAAGATCACGACTTGACCGCCATAGCTTGGAGCTAACAAAAAATTGCAACATTTAACTCAACTCATTATGTTCTGGGATTCCTTTAATAAATATTATAGTTACAACCAAACATATTATTTAACTCACTTTTGCCCGTGACTCCGTCCGCGTGATAAATTTCTTGTTTTTATATAAAATCTTCTAGTATATAAAATTCTCGTGTCACCGTGTTAGTTACCATACTCCTTCGAAACGGCTTCACCGATTTTTATGAAATTTTATATATGCATATTCAGTAGGTCTGAGAATCGGCTACTATTTTTTTTTTTTTTGCAAAACGACGTTTGCGGGGTCAGCTAATCTAATATATAAAATTCTCGTGTCACAGTGTTAGTTACCATACTCCTCCGAAACGGCTGGACCGATCTATATGAAATTTTGTGTGCATATCGGGTAGTTCTGAGAATCGGCTACTATCTATTTTTTTTTTTTTGCAAAACGACGTTTGCGGTGTCAGCTAGTATATCCTATATATGTATATCTCGAAATGAAACAACAGCAATAACAACAAAACAAGTCACAACAACGACGAACAGTCAGTCAGTCAGTGACAACAACGAAAATGCGAACCCAACAACACCGACTTCCGAAATTAAAATTATTTTTCACTTTGTAGTGTCTTTTTTGGAAGTCGGTTTGTTTTTTTAGGGTTCTGCACCAAAATGGTAAAACGGAACCCTTATGGTGAGACTCAGTCTGTCTGTCTGTCTGTCACAGCTGGATATCTCAAGAACTGCTAATGCTATCAACTTGAAATTTGGAATAGTTTTAGATGACGTTTGCCCAACCATTTTTTTTTTTTTGCAACAGGGACTGAAAGATGGTCTGAAAAATTCGAAGCGGGGCTACTAGTACTTATTTTTTTTTTGTAAAAAGTTTTTCTTATATACGTTTATTTATAATAAGCACACCAAGGGCACAGCCACTTACAATTCAAATTAAATATCATCCAAAATCAGCATTTCAGTAACCATGCAAATAACAGGTATGCATGACATCAAAAAAAAAAAGTAATAAAAGTTAATTTACAATATACTTAAAAGAACAAACCTTATACCTACACAAATTCCGACAATCCCGTAATTTGTGACTACTAGTAAAAAATATGTATGTATGTCTAATAAATACCTGTGTATATGCGGTTGTTTGAGCTTAATTCACTCTGACCTCCGTACTAGTGGAAACTGTATCACGGCAGGTTAGTCTTCCTCGTTCGCATCTAACTTTAAAATATTAGAGACAAAGGAGTACAATAAAAAGTGTGTCTAGTAGATCTTCAAGAATACTACAAAAAGAAACCAATATTGTAACGTGTGTTCGACAAAGGTAGTAGTTACTTATTCTTTTAATTAATTACTCATGTGGTGCAGTTCTAAATAATAATAAGTTTCATAACTATATTTTCGCTGACAAAGAAGGACTTGCTGGCTGTAGTTTGTTACATTTCGATTTACCTGAAACTTACAGACGCAAGCACATCAAGCTACTACTACAATCTGTCAAACTGCTTTTATAGATATTCAACCTTATCGCTAAAGCATAAGATTCAAAGTTGATTGCGTTTGACAGTTTCGGGTAGCTTGATGCGCTGGCGTCTGTACTTACAAGAGAGAACAGTGGTAGCCCAGTGTTAATGACCGCGATTTACGAGTTGTAGGTCGTAGGTTCGAACCCAGACAGGCGCGTTACTTTGTGTAAATTATTTCATCACCATTGCTCTCAAAACGGTGAAGGAAAACACTGTGAAGAAAACCGGCATGTCTTTCAACCAAAAATTCCGAAGACGTGTGACATCTTTCACCCCGCATTAGGCCCGCGTGGTGCAGTACGGCCCACTCCCTCTCACAGAGAGGAGGCCTGCGTTCCAGCAGTCGGACCATTAATAGGCTGATTAAGTCAAAGGTTACACGCTCAGTCTGGCGTCAGTCTGGTCCATCAGTCTGCTCAGAATGACGGGAGAATTATCGTCTAACCGGTTGACTGACGGACTGATGGTCCAGAATGACAAAAATCAAACGTGTTTTCCTCCATCATTCTGGCATCAGTCTTAGCCGGACCAAACTGATGGACTGAACTGACGCCAGACTGAGCGTGTAACCTTTGACTAAGATGTACGTAACTAAACTTAATAAGCCTTAAGAGCCTACACTACCTCAGCTAAAATTCACTCTTTATCTCGCTCGCACGATACTGCTCGCGGACTGAGTGAGAGCGAGACAGAGTGCGGTGCTAGGCGGCAGGCAGCGCCAATAGTTTAGTTATTTGCTTTTTACGCTGAAAATAATGGTAATTAAAAAAAGTAAATAACATAAGACCTGCTTTATAGTTAGTTCGGTTAGTATACAAAGTTTCATGATCTAATTTGAAGTATTTTTTGAATACCAGCGGTTTATTGTTCGGTTTGGAGGTAACTTTGGAATTTTTTTCTATAGAGAAAATTTATGAAATCGTGTTTTCGTCTAACATAAGACCTAGCATAATCCTCAACTTTACCATACATTTGTTTCAAAATTAATGCTGCAGTATTTTCGACATAACGGAGGATCATGCTAAGCCATTTGAGGTAGTATAGGCCCTTAATGTTATTTGCTTCAAAGTATTCGCCGCGCAATTTCACAGGCCGAACAAATACATCACCCTTGTAGTATTTCAGTCCAACGCTCCGCGATTCCACGTCGGATCAGACGAAGATATTTGATAGTAGGTATAATTATACAGTTCGTCGGTAGGTGTCGTAGGAATGCCCTGTGACGTCACAGACAGTCTGCGTACTATATTGTGGACGCGCGCCAAAATACCTCTAGGGCTGCCCGTTGAAAAGAAGTGCAGAAAAAAGATTCGTCAAAATCGGAGGCGGTGAAAGTTATTCGTGGTCATACGTTACAATATTAATAATAGCCTCCAGATCGATTTCGGTCACGGTGACCAACCTCAACGGAGATATGCCAAGTACTCAGGAAATATTGTACTGCACAAGTTTGTGCGCAAACGCCGTTACGAGTAGTCTGAAGCCCGAAACTCTGACAACCAGTCTTACCAAGGGGTATCGTATTACCCAGTAACTGGATTGTGGAGGTCAGATACTCAACTAGCAAAGTAATCCTATAAAGAAAGATTATAAGTCTGTCACTACTAATAAAGATCGTATAAAGACGTTGCGGTAGACTATTTATCTTATAATAGCATTTTCTAAGCCTTAACATACTCAAGTGCATTAGTTTTTATATCTCGGTCTTATAGTTTGCTACAAGATTGACCTATAAAACATGTATAGGACACTTTTACTAGTAATAGCATTTCACAAGCGTAGACATTCTTAAGAGCATTTGCTTTTATATCTCAGTTTTATAGTTAGGTACAAGATGGTCTTTTAGGACACTTTTAGGAATAAGTCTCCTATAATTGTTTAGAGTGAAACTAAATAATCCAGAATAATATTTTGATCCTATGGTAGCATTTTGTGAGAGAACATGATATTATAACAAACTTTGCTGAGATCACTATAAGTTTGCGCCTTTATAGTTTTGATCGAGATTCTTTTAAATCTAATAGTACTTACTTGATAAGAACGCTATATGATCAAGGAATCTTATAAGCTACTACATCAATAACTTTATCGTTAGCCATTTTATTAAGATTCAGTTGTTCCCCTTCGTCTTGAGGAAATAAGTTGAATATGAATTTAAGCCATGAAAACGATTGCCAAATATGTAAAAAGAATTAACGAAGCGAAATTCTTCAGGAATAAAATCAGAAACACGGTTGTATTTCTTGATGTCGACTGTTTATAATTAAATCCTAATAAAAGTAAATTCAAATATTAGCAGGTCTATTTCAAGGGACCCCTAATTTCTTTTAAAATGGAGGCGAGTTATCTGGACTGAAACTGCTACAAGCACTAATTTACCTACAATGGTTCTACAAAGTACTTAATGAAGAGCAATTTCAAAACATGGTGAATATTCATAAGAACTGTTGAAATATTTTATTTACAACAATATACTAATGTGCTATTTTTCGGAGGGGCTTGTGATACTAACTAAATTGCGGTACACATTTACAGTAAAAATGACTTCCCCACGAGTTCAAACACTATAATTACAATTTATATTAGTAATTAATATTCTACAATAATGCAAAATAATATTAATAGAAACTGTAGTTTTATTAAGTATTTACCACAAAAAAAATTTTTACCACAAAATTAAAATATACTTTTAACTAAGTACAGTACTAGTGCATTACAAAAAAGATTGCTATATTAAGATACTTATGTCAGATACTAACAAGAGCGTTTGTGCTTGTAATTGTCTTGTCTCATATCATTATAGAAACCATTGCGCTTCGTCAAGTATTTTATAGGATATAGTAACATTGTATAAGTTGATTATAAGATAGTTATAGAAATAAACGCTCCTGTAACTGCGCCCAAATCCAGCTTTGCAGTATGCTACAAGTTTTTATAAGTAAAAATAATAGTAGTCGTGAGATCGTTTTAAGTACTGATTTTGCTAGTTGGGTAGGTAGTCGCTCCATGTAAAATACTATTATTCAGCTGCATCCGGTTAGACTGGAAGCCGACCCCAACATAGTTGGGAAAAGGCTAGGCAGATGATGATGAAGTTGGAGACGACATTACAACAATACATTAAATTTCGTATATCTAATGCAGATCCCAGTCTTCATACAAAATCAAGTACGAGTATAATCCAATAGTTTAGTCTCAAAGATTGGCAAAACCTATAGTCGGCTAATTTCTTCTACTTAGTTAGAAAAAACCCTAATTTCAATGTTAGGATTAATTTGATAGTTCCTGGGATGCATGAAGAAGTCTCCTCGTGTAGCACAGTTTGCTCCGCCAGCTACTCAACTGAACCGAGCGCTCGGCGCATCCTGGACAGTCACACCACCCAACACCTTATTTGACTGACCAATTCTTGCCTAGCGGTGTTAGGGCTAACGCCCGCCTGGTTTGCGACTACCCTCCTACTGGAGTCAAGCAGCCTGCTGTGTTTCGTCGATGCGTGGGAGTTCCAGTGCCTTAGGCATCCATCATAGACCTCATCCATCGCTTTCTATCAGGCGTGATCGAGGTCAAGAGCGGGTCCATTCAGCAATAAAAGAAAAATCCTTAATATTCGCAGGATCAGTAGTGAGTAGATAAAAATCAATTATTAAATAATTAATTTAGTTACATTACAATTTTATCATTTTATTTAAATTATTATTTATTATGGCTTCTGTTGGCAACCCTACACTACAAATGCGTAAGCTGCGCAGACGCAGAACAAAACGTCTCCATTACTTCGTTGTTTTATCTCCAACTAATTATCCGTACCCAATGCCAAACACTAAGACAATGCTAACTATTTAGTTTTATTTAGTCGCTTTTAGTCTATTTAGTTTTACATAACGTCTAGACTGAGAGTGACGGGCTAAAATTAGAGTTTCATCTGGACGCATTCCTTAGCCCAGTTTTAGACCACCCTGTGGAACTTTTATTGATTTAGGCGACTTCAAAATATTTGTTTTTATTTATGTTTGTGTTATATTATTACCTTTACTTAGATTTTTTTTATTTCTGTAGACCTAGCCGTTAGGGGCGGCTTCCAGTCTAACCGGATGCAGCTGAATACCAGTATTTTACGTGGATCAACTGCCTATCTGACCTCCTCAACATGATACCCCTTGGTAAGACTGGTTGTTACTTCTGACGACCCGTAACGACTGTCAAAGACCAAAAATGACTGCCGAGACCAAAGGTTTAACATGCTGTACTGTCAGCAAAGGAGATAAGTATGCAGGGTCGTCGAATATAATTGTAGTTTAGTAAGAAAGCGATTGATATGTTCGAATAAAATGTAATGTAATTAATGGAAAACAAACAGTTCGTATAACAAATTAATTTTTTTCGAAAATATCAATCGGTTTCTTAGTAAACTTTAACTATATTCCACGACGACGACCCTGCATACTTATCTCCTTTGCTGACTGTAACATAAACAGGGTGACACGGAAATTCGACGTATTCCTTGAAAGGGGTTTACTAGATGTCATTAGCAACAAAGCTAATGACCTCATTTTTCCTTGGATAGCTTATGAAAGCAGTTAGTCAAAAAAAAATGAATAAACTTAATAATTACTGTTAGATAAAAAAGAAACATTTTTTTAATGTTCACTCATTTTTCAGCTTTCAGAACAGTATCAATTAAATATAAGTTTATAGTTGAGTAGTTTTTCATAATTAATTGTTTCTGTTAACAAGTAAGAAAATGTCTAAAAATTGAAGAACCGACACAGCCACACACACACATCCATCCACACACAGACACATCCAGCGACACAGACATCCAGTTTTGACCCATAGTTGACTGGACTTAATTTGTTGCTAATGACCTTTAATAAACCCCTTTCAATACGTCGAGTTTCCCTGTCGCCCTGTATACTTAAAGTCTTACGCCTGAACTCATGAATAGATTTCAACGATGCTTTAATTAAGTGTTAATTAATTTGAACTCATTAGTAACAAACCAGAAAAATATAGTTTATAACCTTTTTGATTAAACCAATCTTCCAAGCACATCGCATTGAAATTGGTGCATTTCCTTGCGAACTCCTACTTATGCCACAGAAGAACGAATAAGGGTCAGTTCACACCGAGACGCGACGCGACGCAACGATACTGGAAGAGGCCAGTGATGTCGCGCTGCGCCGCTCTCGCACGGCGCGCGTACCGGCGAAGTACCGCTGCGTCACGATGCGTCGCTCTACGCCGCGAGGCGTCACGAGGCGCAGCGCTGCACGGCGCAACGTATTCTGAACTCTCACAATGCAATGTGTACATTTTCGTGTAAAAAATAAAGAATATTTTGAGTCACTCTTTTCAAGTGTGCGCGCAGCGTCTGGGTGTGAACTGACCCTTATCAAAAAAGATATTTCTGGAGTGTTAAAGGGGTATTTTTTTATCGACCTAAAGAAAGTAGGTGTTATGGCGCAGCCTGGGAGAGGCCTATGTCCAGCAGTGGACTGCGATAGGCTGAGTCGATTGAAAGGGGTATTTATTCCATTTATCCACCCCAGAAAATTTACCCTGAGGTGGATACACGAAAACGTGTGACCAAGAATTCACGCTAAAAGCCTAAGCCTATAAATTCCGTTTATACAACTAAGACTAGGATGGATATCCGGGCATTTTTTAAAATTATTTTGGAAATTTACTACCTTGAGGATTTTTTACTTTAAATAAAATTATAGAATAATAATATGGATAAACATGCAAGTTTATTCATAATTTGATGTATAAATCCATTACAGCTATTAATCTAATATTTTTCATATACACTATAGACAAAAAAATTATATGTTTCCGTTGATTTTTCTAGTGCTAGATACTTGATGAGCTTATTTTGTGTACCAAATCACATTGATCCTGTTCATTTCCTGGACGAGTGTCAGTACTGCTTGAACACAGCCGCTGACCAACCCATTCATGATCTTGATCGTTGAAAAGTGCCTCAAATGGGTTGGAATCTTTCCTATTCTGTGGCGTAGGTGATGTCATGGCGTCCTTAAAACATGTGGGCGCTTCAAATGTAGGATACGAAATGTTGCTTGAATTAGGTGAAAATGATCCTGCATTTCTAAGGTGTTCAGCTAAAGCAGAAACAGCTGCCTTGCATTCAGCTAAGACAGCACATGATTTTGGTTCTGGTGTAATATTACCCGAAACAGATTGGGAGCCACAAGAGTACATGCCTTGTGTATAAGGTATGTCCGTTAAACATTCTGGATTTAGTTGAAACAAAGCTTGCAACGATGACACGCTCGAGACTGACGCGATTCCTCTATTAAGACAATCCATCGAATTAACTGATGGTAAAATCATCTTTCTCAGTGCATTTAACCTGCTACCTTTAACAACTGTAACACTATCAGTGCTATCTTCTATTGTGTTTGATGATGTTCTTGTGCAATCTGACTGGCCAGCTTTTGCACGCTTTAAAGAATTGCTTGTAGTACTTGGAGAAAGGCTTGCAATTGCAAACAAATATTTGGATTGTGTACTGGCATTTTTACCTATCCGAATGGCGCCGCAATTCGGAATGCAGTAAGTACTTTTATCTCCTGAATGCTTTCCTTTAGGGCTCTCTGCAGGCTTTTCTGCGGATTTTTCTGCAGGGTTTTCTGCAGGCTTTTCTGCAGACTTCTTTTCAGGCTTTTTTAGAGGTTTTTCTGCTAGATTTTGAAAGAATGAATGCGCCGATGTTGATTCAGATTTAAATGTGAATTTTGTCTTCATCCAATCTAGTAATTCTTTAGACTGATTTTCGCTTACAGATACTACGATAGAGGAACACGTGGTTGACCCCAATAACGAAGACACAGTGGATGTCGATGGACATGTATTCCTCATGAGTCTTTCGGGAGAAACAACGCATGAAGATTGCTCATTTTTTGGAAGGGGATAACTTGTTGGAGTCATGTAAGACCCAATTATTCTAAAACATGACAATCCACAGCTACAGGTATCACTGGACTGACGGGTTGCAGAGGCTTTAGAGGGCACAGTCTCAGGGCACCCACAGGGTTTAAGACTTATATTAGGGTTTGGGATCCCACTGGGCGTAGTGTTCACACTGGGTGCAGAGCACCCACAGAGCTTAAAGGATTCACTAGCATTTGCGGCCCCATTCAGCTCAGCGGTTACACTAGACTTTGAGGCCCCACGTGGCTTACAGGTCTCAATAGGCTTTGGGGTCCCATAGGGCTTAGAAGTATCACTAGGTTTTGAGGGCTCACAGGGCTTAGAGGTCTCACTTGACTTTGGGGTCCCAAAGGGCTTTGAGGTGTCACAAGGCTCCGGGGTCCCAGGTGACTCTGAGGTGTCACTAGGCTTCAGGGTCCCACAGGGCTTAGCGGTTTTACTGGGCATTGAGGCCCCACAGATCTTACAACGCTTAGAGATTTCACTTTGATTTGGGGTTCCACACGGCTTAAAGTTTTCAATAGGTTTTGAGGCCACTTGGGTCCAACTTGTTTCACTGGGCGCACGACTCATACCGGAGCTAAAAAATCCATTGGTAACACGGCTGACGTTACAGGTACAGGTAGAAGTAGGAGTTCGGGACTCACTGGTTTTAGAGGTACAACTAGGCGTTCGGGACCCACTGAATTTAGAGGTACGACTGGGCGTTTGAGACCTGCTGGTTTTAGAGGTGCAACTGGGCGATACGGTTCCATCGCGTTTTTTGCCCCTACCACTCCCATCACCTCTTTTGCCACGACTGTATTGACCTCCACTACCACATGGGCTCTTGGCTTCTGCGCTATCTTTCTCAAGACGAGGCGTTCGTGTTTCAGTTTGTATTGTAATTATTTGTTTTTCCTCGCTTATGCTTCCATCTGGATTCCTCGTTCTCGTCACCTTGATTTTTTCTTTAAGCGTCTTCTCGAATTCGCCTAATGTCTTTTTGTTAACTGGTTCTAATTCGAAAACATCTGACTGAACTTTCAATTGGGCTGACGGTGTTACCGATTGTGTTGATACAGCAGACTGAGCTTCCGATGGCTTACTGCATATTGATGGTTTTTCCGATGGCTTAATGCATATTGTTGGTTGTTTGCTGGATACTGAGGGTTCACGGGAGACCACACTTGGAGTTGCAGAACACACTTTAGGACCATCACGCGGTGATGGAGCGGAGGATAAGTCCTTGATTTTAGCCTTGACTTCATCACAACACTTGATAAAACTTTCTAACCTTGGAGTTTGTTTCGAAGCCTGCAACTCTTTTGCTATTTGTAAGATTTCATTTAAGTGTTTCATGAGATGATCCAAACGTTCCTGAGTCGCTGTTGGTGAAGGTTTTTCCTCTTTAGGTGGAGGCATTTTTGTGGAGCAACTACATGGCTCGACTTTAGGTAGTGGCGGCATAATTGGTTTGACTTTAGGTGGTGGCGGTACTTTTGAGGCACAACTACATGGGTCGACTTTAGGTGTTGGCGGGATTATTGGTTCAACTTTAGGTGGTGGCGGTACTATTGTGGCACCACAACATTGGTCGACTGGTGGTATTATTTTTTCCGATTCTGACTGGATCATTAGATTGGGAGGACTAAATTCTGTCGGTTCCTCTTCTTTTAACAAGCAACATATAGGTTCTTCTTCAGACTTTTCAGTATCTGTCGATTTTGGTTTTACATTTTTATACTTCAATTGTTTAAATCGTTTTAATCTGAATGACTCTTCTCTCTCTTGTTCATCCAGCTCAGATATAATGTATCCCATTGTAATAATAATCCTTGGTATAACGCACCTCGATAGTACATTCTGTTTCCTGCGAATTTCATAAAAACCTTTTGTTGATATTCTGCATTCTTTTATAAATCTGCTGAACTCACCCTTCCTTACTCATTTAAATTTCGTTTATAGTTTATTCAATTCAATGTAATGTATTTTAAAACTAATATTAAAAAAAAAACTTGTACAGTACCTGTCATGTTAGCAATTGGCTTGTCATTTTTGTTTAATACCATTATGAAATACATTTCCTATTATTAAAAAATAAGTGAAATAGTGAGTAGTCGTATATATTACGTCGCTTTGCAGTGTTTCATTTCTAACAGGTAAAAAATATCTCTCTGTTAGACCTAACAGGTTAATTTTTGTTTTTGACCGACTTCAGAAAAGGAAGAGGTTTTCAATTCGGTTGAATATAGAATATATATTTTTTATGTTTGTAACCTCAGAACGCCGTTATTTATAAGCCGATTTTCCAAATCTTTTTTTTATTTCAAAGGATATATATTTTCAGATTAGTTCCATGGTATCGAAATCGGTTTAGTTGTTTGGTTTTTAAACCAACATTACTGGTAAAAATTCGAGTAAACATTTTTTTTTTTAAATATGTTACAAAAGAGATGTCGGCAATATAAGGACGAGGCCCGTAAGGGCCGTAGCCTGCCGGGCAGCGGGATTGTCCGAAAGGGTTACCGCTACCCCGGAACATAAAGGGCTAAGGAAGGAACACGGGTAGGTTTCAGTGAGTAAGAGTCTGACACAAGCAGAAGGGATTCTGCTTCACCCTGTGCGGGAGGGGTCATTTGCTGATTTCCCATCTACAAAAAAAGCCTCGACCTCCACACTTTCGCGGGATATACAGCCTCATTACCGATGACCGTGGGTGATGCATTCGACTTGCAGTCAGCAGCATACGGACCCTCCTATCCACTGACATGTCCAAAGTCAACAAAACTGGCATGACCCAACCGTTGAAGGCGCGCACCTTGTTTCCGCCAGATAAAAGACTATTAGGTACTTTTTTCAGACGGCCAAAGAAGCGCTCCTTTAACGATTGCTTCATGTCAGTAACATTGATGCCCAACCCTTCCGACATACCCAAATACTTATAGGTTTCGGATGCGGAGAGGGCTCTAAGGTTTGTGGAATCAGAGAGTTGGGTTCCCACGGATTCAAAACTCTCCCCTCGCTTTACATGCATGACCACACATTTGTCCACACCAAATTCCATCCTGATAGCGCTACTGAAAGTTTGAGTTACTTTCAGTAGCTGCATCAGTTGCAAATTGTTGTGGGCAAAGAGTTGGTCACCCATGTAGAGGAGGTGCGATCCAACTGGCCACGTCTTTTCAGCTGATAGCCATGACCTGAATCCTCCAGCAGTGGGCTTAGAGGATTCAAGGCTAAGCAGAACCAAAGCGGACTTATACTGTCGCCCTGAAATATGCCTCGCTCGATCTTTATCGGTTCGCTATTCCTCTGAATATTTCGACATCCTGGATAGCAAAGGACCGCCCTCCATTGCCCCATACACGACATCAGAAAGGTACGCAGAGTTGCATCTACTTTATACAACTCCAACACCCTCATGAGCCATGTATGTGTCACCGAGTCTTAGGCCTTCTATCCAACATGTTGACAGATCCTTTCGGGAACGACAAACCTGTCGGCTAATGGCCATATCAATGAGAAGTAGCTCCTTAATACCGCGAGACCTGTTCTTACATCCATTTTGTGAGGCAGACATGATGGAGTTGGTGTTTATAAGGTTGATAATTTTAGCTGTAAGAATTTTAAAGACCGTCGGTAAACACATGATCGGCCTATAATTTTTGACTTCTGTGATTTGTTATCACGTTGCTTTCCAGTTGATGCATATGATCCACACGAACTGGTCTTTAACAGCGGCTTCTGTCCGTCGTAAACACGTTGCTTTACAGTAATTGTCTCCATTTCTTCAACAATGCTACCATCGATCTCTTTATATGTTCTCACTATTGTCGTTGTACTTTCTTTTGGCCCGCCTTCGGATCCTTCTTTTTTTTCTTTTGGTATTATTATAACTTTTACTTTGCTTTGGCTTCTTCTACTTACCGCAGATAAATTGCGACAATTTTCTGAAGATTTCGATTTTTCTGGAGGTGCAATTTGATAAGATTGAGAATTGCATGAATGTGTCGATGGCTGTTTATGGACGCAAGTAGATTCAGTACACGGTGGTGGTGATGCAGAATCTTCGGTAGATTTCGATTTGCAAGTATGGTGCGATTGCTGGCTGACAGCATTCTGACCGCCGCATGTAGTTATAGTGCCCTGTTTCGAAACTGAAGCTCCAGCGCTGCAAGAATTTCCCGAAGGTGCATGGCTGCTTGCTTTTATACATGGACGACTAGATTCAGGTGGTGGAATTTTAGATGGAGTTTTGGAACAAGTGCTTTTCCCGCATCCCGCTGGTGGGCCTGCTTTGTAGCTGTCAAGTTTAGCTTTGGTAGTTTGACAGTTTTGATAAAATGTTTCGATGCTATCCGATATTAACGCGCCATCTTTATATTTTGTTACAAAACCTATAATATCGTTTAGATTAAATAGGAGGTCGTCAATCACTTGTGGTTTTGGTTCATTGTGGGGTTCTATTTTTGTTTTTATTTCAACGCAACTTTTAATAAAATCTACGCTTTCACTTACTAGTCCTTTATCTTTTGCTTCTTTGCTTAATACTATGCTATAATCAATTTTGTTCAGTAGTTTTTCTATACTGCTAACGGAAGGTGTTCCTCTGCATGATTTTAGTCTGTCGAGTTTAGCCTTAAATTCTTTACAACACGACATAAAGCTGCTTACAGTTGTAGCCGATGAATCTTCTTTTTGTACAATAGTTGTTATTTTGTCCAAATTCGTGACTTTATCTTTTAAACGATCTAGTTTTGCTTAACTATTTTCTGATATTGGAACTCCTGTATTTTGATTTTAACAGATTTACAACATTTTAAAAAATCTTCTGCACTTTTAGACAATAGTCCCTCGCATTGATAGTGATTAGTCATGCAAATAACTTGATCTACATGACTTTCTAATTCTTCTATACGATTTTTGGACATTGCTTCCAAGTCCAAAGGTTTAGAGGCACCCATCGAATCTACCGTAGGTCTGGGTTTTAAAATGTACTCTGGTATCGTCGTCTTTACCTTGGATTTTGGCATTAAATTCATAGCAGTTTCAAAACCCTCAGGTTTGGGTGTCTTAAAATCACCAGTTTGCACTGCTTTAGGTGCTTCTAATTTCATTTGACATGAGCACGAGCTCACGGTTCTTTCAATGTTCCCACATTTCGAACATACTCTATCTTTGATCGGGCATTCACTAACTTCAATTAGTTTTCTTAACTGCATTTTCAACTTTCCCAGGTCACATATAGTTAGCCCAAACTCCTTTTCTGGTATCGCTGCCAAAAAATTACAATATATAAAATAAGTATGGACTTTTGATATAGCAAATAATAAGAAATAATCAAAAGGAGATCTATAAAAGTTTTAACAGCACTGAACGTGGTTCGACTTTGGACTTAAGTAAGAACTCGTGTTGATAAGACCCCATAACATCTGGCCCTTTTTTATTGAAGAATTTTCTAATGTATTGTTTTCTTAGGTATGAAAATTCAACAACAGGGTGGTTGTTACATATTGTATACAGGATGCACTGTCATTTAATGTATCTGCGTTTTCACATAGGCTGTGATAGTATGAGTCTATAATGTTACTAATTAGTACCTACCCCATAATAGGTGCAAAGTCATAGTTTTCGAGAAATTGCAAATATAACTAAAAACACACCAATAAGGAGATAGGATCGTTTTGATTACGATTTAAATTTAATGTGTGCCCATGGCAGCAGATATTGCTTTAAACCTATATTTATTTATATTTATATTTATTTATATATACTTTATTGTACACCAGGAAATACCTACCCACCTATCCTATCCTATACCTATCCTCGCGAAAGAAGTTCTACACCTATCCTCCTAATCAATCATAATGGGTTTTATTACTTCATCAGCCAGTATCTCGTCATTATACACAACATTACAGTATTCAGTTTTTACAGAAAAGTCAACCAGATTTTTGGGTGACCAAACTTGACATCTTTACGACGTGTAAAATATGTAGACGTTTAAATGTAGAAATATTATTATTAACTAAATCGTTTAGGGGGTGAGTTGAGGACTTCTAGTTGAGTTGAGGATCCTAGTTGATTGATTGAGGACTTCTAGTTGTTTGAGGAGGTTGAGGAGGACTTTTGACTTTTTTTGCCCTACAGTTCCATTTAAATAATTCTCATTAACCTATTTCTTTTCAAAAGTGCCTTGAAATAGCTTAAACTGTGTTTGGTAACTGGATCTAATTCTCTAGACTGTACTGCTGATTGCATGTACGGTAGTCGGTATTCTTGTGGTTTATCATATTCTGGCGGATTTCGTGGTGATTTTCTGCGTTTGGCCGTCAGATCAGGAGTTAGGTTAGGAGGATAGGATAACTTCTTAATTTTACATTTTGGATGGCATCGCAAGAACAAATGCTTAGTGAAATAGGAAGGTAACCTACGTTCAGTTTCCAGTTTCTCTGCCAGTCGTACAACTTCAATAATGTGGTTCATGAGAAGTTCCAAAGGATCTAATTTTGGAGGCTCTGGCACTACTGTTGCTTCTGGTATTGGTGCAGGTTTTGGTTTAAGTTTAGGTTCAACTATTGGTTCAACTTTAGGTTCTACTTTAGATTCAACTTTTGGTTCAGGTTTAAGTTCAACTTTTGGTTCAGGTTTTGGAGCAAGTATTGGTTCAGGCTTCAGTTCAACTTTTGATTGAGGTTTGGGTCTAGGTCTAGGTTCAGAGTCTGGCTCAGGTTTTTTGGGTTCTTTTTCATCTTCATCTTGATCCTTCTTTGGTTTATCGGGACCTACATTTTTGTACTTCAATTGTTTGAATCTTTTCAATCTGAATGACTCTTCTCTCTCTTGTTCATCCAGCTCAGACATAATGTACCTCATTGTTATAATAATCCTTGGTATAACGAACCTCGATAGTACATTCTGTTTCCTGAGAATACAAACCTCGTCTTTATATTCTGCATTTTTCTTTTATAGATCCGCTGAACACAACCTTCCTTACATTCATCTTAAATTTGAATGTTTTATTAGTTATATATTCAATATAATACTATAACTTATTTTAAAAATATCTTCTATGCTTTTCCAACTCAACAAATTAGCTTGGCAATATTTTAATGTATGCCTCGGAGATTAGGCTTACCTAAAATATTTAAAGATAAATAAAATGGCTGGTTGGTCATGTTGGTCATATATTTGGGTTGGTTGGTCATGTAACATCGCTGATCAGTATTTAATTTCTCCCAGCTAATACTTCTATATCTTACAGGTTTGAGACTGACAGACTTGAGGCCCTGAAGTCTGAATTTGTGCCCGATTGGTGGCAATAGGCTCATTCCTTATTAATTGAGACTTAAACATAACTGGCGAAATGTGGGTGAAACCCGAAACTATAAAGGACATGTCTGGTGGAACAATGGGCGATTGTCTAGGTAGTCAAAGAAAATGTTCAGTAATGATGGTTATATTATTATAATCGTCGTATTTTATAGTTTATCAATTATTAAGTTTCAGGAGTCAGGATCTTGCGGAAACTGGTCAAAATAAGGTTTATAAGCTGGGGATTTTTCTTAGTTTTTTAGTATAACGCCATCTGTGAGCGAATACGAGTACTAATTGGTGATATGCCTTTGTGAGGCTAATGATACGTTTAATATTTTGTTAGTCTGAGATCATATTCTTCAGTTTTTTTTTGGATATTTCTATTTGTATAACAAAAATGTAAAGCACTTATTATTTATCTATTAAATACTTACTAAGTGTTACTAAAACATTTTTACTTCCCGTCAAAAATGACAAAGCGGAAGCTACGATTGAGTACTGTTTTTTTGAGAATTATGTTACGCAAGTAATACTGAATTAATAAATCCATAGTAATTTAAATCTAAATTTTTAAATCTTAATGTAAAACCTTAAATCGTGAACATTATCGATATCAGAATTACCAGAGGGCAGAAACTGGACATGTCCTTTACACAATCAACTATGAACCTAATAAAAAAAAATTAAAATTCAAATAGAGAGAGATATCATATTTTTATTAAAATAACTCCGCAAGGCGTTCGGTCACGACGGTGGAATATATTTTATTAAGTTTTTTCCACAAAATAACGCGGGTGAAACCACGGGGCACAGCTAGTATTATATAAAATAAAATGTCGTGCAAATTTTCCACGACCGAAGTCTGACGTCGGAATCTTCGTATCGGGAGTAATTATTCATGAAATAGAAGTGGATACTTACCAATAAAGAGAAAAATGTAGTGAAAAATTAAGCAAATATAGATTGAGTTTATTGCATTCGATTTTATTTCCTGTGAGTATCAATAAAATAAAATTATTTTTATGAGTACTCAGGAGTTAATATGACGCTTGGAGTTTCATAAATATTAGGTTTTCTAACCTCAATGTGGATACTTAATCATTCAGAGTAATGAAGTAAAAAATTAAGAAGAGGTCTAAGGCCTCAAACGCACTAGCGGTTGGCCGCCTAGGCGGGTCGTTTGAGCAGCCAGCCGCTCGACGCGGTTGGAATAGCTTGACCGCCATGACGGCCAATCGTGACGTTGAAACGCGTGAAGCAATTGGACTGCTCGCTTGAAGACGGAGTAGGTACCTACTGTCGGTCCAGAAAGAGCATTGACGCCATCAAGGTAGCTAATAACTTGTATTATCTTTTATCTATTATTACTCCTGAAAACAAAAAAAGAAAAAATACCCATTGTCTCCGTTTTAAATCTCTATTCTTATATGCTGATCCAGCTCAATTCCAAGTAGTTCCTTTTTTTTGAATTTCAATAGTAAATTCTCTGTCCACCTCTGTGTTGAACTCACGATCGCGAACTTGCAAACTCACCGGCGGCGGCTCGCCGTAAACTAAACCGGCCATGAAACGCCTACTGCGTATAGAAAAGACAGCAGGTAGGTGTAGCCGTAAAGCGGGCTTCGCCCCTCATTCAACCGCCACAGTTGACATTTTTAATATAAATGTATTTGACACATAAATACATACTTATTTCGAAATAAATTATCTAATGCAATGGGAACTTTAGTTCTTTAGTTTAGTTACGCGTACAATCATAAGCGGTTGCAGATTAAAATGAAAAAGCGGCTAGCCGCAGGGTTAACTGCCCCCGCAGTTAACCGCTAGTGCGAACGAGGCCTATCATCGATCGAGGTTATTTCATTAGATGTTGTTTCCTGAGAGTTTCAATAAAATTAAATATGGTACTGTATTTTATTTTAATATTGATATGGGAGTTAATATGGCGCATGGAACTGTATATAAAGAGTAAGTACAAAGTCGAACTTTGTCTAAAACAAGATCTGCCTAGACTTTTCCTTGACATGTTGGGGTCGGCTTCCAGTCTAACCGGATGCAGCTGAATACCAGTATTTTACATGAAGCGACTGCTTATTTGAACTTCATAACCCAGTTACTGGGTAATATAATACCCCTTGGTAAGACTGGATGTCAGACTTTCAGGCTTCAGACGACCCATGGCGACTATCAAAATCGATACCAGGAAAAGTCTGTTAATTTACAAACATTGCAATCATCTCTTCTTTACGTGCGTTGACAGCGGGCTCCAGCATCCTAACTGCGTAACTTTTTAACTTTTTAGGGTTCCGTACCTCAAAAAGAAAAACGGAACCCTTATAGGATCACTTTGTTGTCCATCCGTCCGTCCGTCTGTCTGTCAAGACCCTTTATTTCGGGAATGCGTGGAGGTATCGAGTTGAAATTAAAACCATATATTCAGATCTGCGGCCCCTTGAAGTTGTGCAAAAATCAGACTTCAAAGTTTACGAAAAAAAAAAATACGGCCGTTTATGCCGCAAAAAACGTATATTTCAACACTCAAGGGAATCAAAATGTATAGGGTACTTCCTGTTAACTTAGAATAATGAAATTTAGCAAGAAGCAAAGTTATGTAGCACAAGTAAAAGAAAAAATCTGAAAGCCGTAAATTTGTAGTTACTTTGTACATTACCTACTTTGTACGGAACCCTCGGTGCGCGAGTCCGACTCGCACTTCACCGGTTTTTTTTTATAATAAACATTTATATGTGATTAATGATCCAATATTATTGATTACTAGCTTTTGCCCGCGACTTCGTCCGCGTGGGTTTCGTACTTTCCTTAAATAAATTTAACACCCTCTCCACCTCCCCCTGAAAGGTATTTCGAAAATGATTGATTACGATCTTTATACTTACTTTATTTAAAGAAATAAGTATTCGGGCCAACATTTTAGTTGAACTAACTAAGATGTTTCAAATAAACTATCCTCCCTTTTCATCACGACAGGGCTTGTTTTTGCATTTGGTACGTTTCCATTTTTATGATATAAAGATTATTTATACCCATTTTCGTGTTAATGGAAGTTGAAGTTTCTACTCCTTAAACTTTATTACCCTTTTCCACCCCGGTAGGAGTCGAATAAGTAAAACCTTAAAACTCATACTTTTTTATTTTAAGTAAGTAAGTAGTAAACCCCTAAAAGTGACAATCTTTATTATTTACTGAGGCAAATGTTGAAAAGTTTCAAGTTTCTTAACCAAAGGAATAAGACCACCTTTTCACCTTCACAGTTTTTATCCCCATAGGGGCGAAATATTGAAAACATGTTTGGGACGTTTCCATATCTTGACTCAAAGATTATTTATACCAATTTCCCATTGAATCAAGCCACGCAATAAAATACTCCTCTGTGATATGGACTACCCCCGTTCACCCCGTTAGGGTTAGATTTTCGAAAAACCCAGTCACACTTTTTTATTTATTTTGGTCTTAAGTATACATACTGAGTTCCGAGTTTATATTATTGGACCGCGCGATAAATTCTTCCATACAAACTGACACCCTCAAACTCCCTTTAGAGCAGAAAAACATAAAATGACAAACTATAATTTACTTAGATAAGTATTTGTGCCAAGTTTGAAGCTTAAATTTATTCATACCATTTTTTTTGGAGTAAATCAAGCTACGCACTATAATACCGGCCTTAAAAATCCAATTACCACTTTTTTACCCGTCAGGGGTCTACTTTCGAAAGACCCATTTCATATTACTTGCTAAGGCAAATATTCCTTCCAAGTTTCAAGTTTATTAACCAAATGAATAAGATTTTTCGTATAAAGTTTTTCCCCACTTTTCACCCCGCACAGGAGGAATTTTGAAAAATGTTTGGGATGTGTTCGTAACTTGACTCAAAGATTATGTCCAACAATTTTCGAGTTAATCAAGCCACGCAGTAAAATGGAAAATTAACTACTCCTTTTCACCCCGTCAGAGGTAGATTTTCGCAAAACCCTGATACATGTTATTCTTTACTTTTGGTCTTAAGTATAAATACTGAGTTTCGACTTAATCGGAGACCGCACGTTTAAATTCTTCCATACAAATGTTTACACCCCCTAATCGCCCTATAGGGGGTAGTTTAGAAAAGCAAAAAATTCCAAAATTCATAATTTACTTAGATAAGTATTCACGCCAAGTTTCAAGTACATTAACCAAATGAATAAGATTTTTCATATAAGCTGTATCCCCATTTTTCACCCCCACAGGGGTGGAATTTTGAAAAATCGTTTGGAATGTGTTCATTACTTGACTCACAGATTATTTATACCAATTTTCGAGTTAATTAAGCCAGGCAGTAAAATTTGCCCTGTAAAATTAACTACCCCTTTTCTCCCCGTTAGGGGTAGATTTTCTAAAAACCCTGATACACGTGATTCTTTGTTTTTGGTATTAAGTATAAATACTGAGTTTTGAGTTAATCGGACCGCGCGTTAAAATTCTTCCACACAAATTTTGACACCCCCAATCCCCTGTTAGGGGGTAGTTTAGAAAAACAACAAATGCCAAACTTTATAATTTACTTAGATAAGTATTCGTGCCAAGTTTCAAGTTTATTAACCCAAGGAATAAGATTTTTCATATAACCTGTATCCCCACTTTTCACCCCCACAGGGGTGGAATTTTGAAAAATCGTTTGGAATGTGTTCATTACTTGACTCACAGATTATTTATACCAATTTTTGAGTTAATTAAGCCAGGCAGTAAAATTTGCCTTGTAAAATTAACTACCCCTTTTCTCCCCGTTAGGGGTAAATTTTCGAAAAACCCTGATACACGTGATTCTTTATTTTTAGCATTAAGTATAAATACTGAGTTTTGAGTTAATCGGACCGTGCATTAAAATTCTTCCATACAAATTTTGACACCCCCCCATCCCCCTTTAGAAGGTAGTTTAGAAAAACAAAAAAGACCAATTTTCATAATTTACTTAGATAAGTATTCGTGCTAAGTTTCAAGTTTATTAACCCAAGGAATAAGAGTTTTCATACAAACTTTCATCCCCTATTTAACTTCCTTAGGGGTTGAATTTCGAAAATCCCTTCCTTATTCCTCGTCTACATTATAAAGAAAACCTCTGTGCAAAATTTCAGCTTTCTAGGTCCAAGGGTTTAGGCTGGGCGTTGATGAGTCAGTCAGTCAGTCAGGACTTCTCTTTTTATACAGGGTGTAATTTATACCCTGTATTTATAGCTAAGCATTAAACATAACAGCTGGTATAGAGTCACTATACATAGTTTCAACTCAAAATAAAATACTCTAAGAATTGATACCAAATTTTCGGTTTCATTGGTTTCTTAAATTCAAATCATAACAAACGTGTCACCGCACTACGTAGGTCAATAACTTTTTATGTTACTTGCTAATATCACGATAAATCTCTTCCGTAACTCTGCGCGCCTAGTACCGTAGCCTACTGCGCAGGCGCGAGGCGGTGTTCTTTGTCGGCGCCAACTGACGGAATATTCCGCCGCCGCCGCCGCGCGCGCGCGCAATAAGCCATACCTACTTTACCGTGATGTAAAAATTAATGTGTAATTCTAATTATTGATTTACAGTTTACTCGTTATTAAGCTAGAAATTGCACGTAAAAACTGGAATAACAAAACTTACGTAAACAATCGAAACAAAGTTTAGGTAGGTACCTAGGTTAACTAGTTTCATCCCTTATTATTACTTTATACCGAGTAAACAGTAAAATCTTAAAGCTTTGCTTAATTTAGTAAATTGACTTACATTTTTAAAGATGGGGTTCGATGTGGTGACCTTGGTATTGTATGCACAAGGCCGCTCACTTGTTCATGGACACACATTACGTAGCATGTCTGGTGTTATTGTCCTGAAAGCGGCCTCAATCCGCACTTTAATTTGTATCACACTGCACTGCGTACACTACACACGCACATGGGTGCTGACCGTCGTTGCGCAGCGCTCGCCATAGGTACCTGATTACCTATGGTTAGAGGCACCAAGCCGATGTACCATCCGAGATCAAACTAAAACATGCTGACGAAGGCATCTATCGACGCTCAGCATCTGGTCTACCCTCAATAAAACGGTGACGGTACAGTTCTTGGGCAGCTCGCAAATTACTGATGCGCATAATTATCATAGGGATAAAAACGAATGTACTAGACGCAGGACAGACGTCGACTGACGGCGACGAGCAAAGCAATAACAATAATGCCCAAAATGAAACTCCTATTCCCTGCTATCCTGGTACCTAAAAGTCATTAGGTTTACACACACATCGATGTTACATTGTGTGTGTAGCGACGTAATCAGGGTTCTGTGAGCAAACGATATTCAATTCGGAAATAACAATTCCTGTTACTCATGCGCTTCTAGTACTTTTATTAATTTCTTTCGACAGTTACATGCAATTTTGCGACATTCTTACTTCGACAGCAAAGCAATAACAATAATGCCCAAAATGAAACTCCTATTCCCTGCTATCCTGGTACCTAAAAGTCATTAGGTTTACACACACATCGATGTTACATTGTGTGTGTAGCGACGTAATCAGGGTTCTGTGAGCAAACGATATTCAATTCGGAAATAACAATTCCTGTTACTCATGCGCTTCTAGTACTTTTATTAATTTCTTTCGACAGTTACATGCAATTTTGCGACATTCTTACTTCGACAGCAAAGCAATAACAATAATGCCCAAAATGAAACTCCTATTCCCTGCTATCCTGGTACCTAAAAGTCATTAGGTTTACACACACATCGATGTTACATTGTGTGTGTAGCGACGTAATCAGGGTTCTGTGAGCAAACGATATTCAATTCGGAAATAACAATTCCTGTTACTCATGCGCTTCTAGTACTTTTATTAATTTCTTTCGACAGTTACATGCAATTTTGCGACATTCTTTATTTGAATTATAATAACAAAGACTAAACGTGCTCAAACTAATAAAACCTATGTACCACTCAAACAGCACCGACAGACCGTGAACTCCGATAATTCTTTCGGTTAGTCCTACACACAAAAATTATGCGTGCGTGGTATTATTTTGTAATAAAAAAAAACGATTAACTTGTTGCTAATAGTTTACGTCTTATTTAGTAAAAAAATAACCTTATTTTAAAAATTATGAACGGAACCCACTGTGATTTTATTTGTACTAGGAGAAGAATAAGTTGCGAAGAGGTGAATTGAAATGATGTTTTGGGTTCAGTTGGACAAAAAAATGGTTTCTAAATCCTTTTTCTATTCTAAGTACTAATGGCAAATAATAATGTTTATTTAAGCAATTAATTCCCGGTAGGATGCACGTAAGGATTCGATTTTTATGATCAATTCAATGGTTGTACAAGCTGTCGATTTTTCGAAAAAATCGTTTTAATGCGATCTTCAAGCAAATCGATTCAATAGTAACGTGAATCGAATCTCTTGGATCGTATGTGTAAATAAAGGCTCTTAATAGTTCAAGTTCATATTTGCCCAAATCATTGTGCTGACAATCATAAACAGCGAATAGGTAGGTTTATCTATTTCAAACAAGATCAATTACATAAGTATGCCGACACTTTTTAACTTGTCCGAAGATTGAAACATATTAATCATCCATCTGAATTAAAGTCATTGAATTACGCCGGAAAGGTTATCAAATATTATTGACGTACCTACCTGACTGGCAACTGTAAATATGTCACAAAATAGAGGTGGTTAAATGTTGTTTAAAATTTTTTAGAAGATCGATGTAAGAAGAGCACGAGATTCGATCTGTGAATCGAATGAAAAATCGATTTAAAGCAAAAAATCGTTCATCTTTATGGCCACCAAAATAAAAGGTTAGAAATAATGTTAGGAAATTTACAGGAATATTGTTTTTGAATTAGGTATTTACTGTGTTGTAGGTATGATGGAAAGGTGGGTGGCGGGTGGAAGATTACTACGAGGTAGATAATAATTATCTACAAAGTAATCTTCTACAAAAGGACAACTACGTAAAAAACCAACAAGTGTGTAAATGATACGTGACAATTCAAGCAGGTATCTAAATATTTCGTTAACTTTTGATACCTAGACCAATTAATTGTATTGTAGGTAGCTAGTTCACAAACATAATCAAAGTTTAGGAAAAGTCAGTACTTAATAATATTTTGTGAATAAAAAATAAACATGCGGAACCGTTTATTCAGAAATACCAGGAGTAGGAGGTTTATCTTTACTTACAAATAGGTCGGTGACACCGATCAGCTGTTTTAGTGCTAGTGATGTGTTTATTTCAATTTGAAAAGTTCGGTTTCTGGTATCAATGTATTAAAAAATCTCATAACTTCCGAACATGTAGCGGTAGGATTAAAAAACCCTTCCTATGTCGTTTGATATCATCCAAAGAAGCCGGGCCTTCTCTATATATATAGCCTTTTCGTTACACATTGTATATATAGATAAGAAAAAAAATACCTTAGAGAAACAGCGTATTTTTTTAAGTTCAAATAACAACTAATCTTTTGTTTCATACGTTCGAACAATTACTTCGCCTGGTACGCCGTATCAAAAAGTTTAGTACAATACATTTATAATGGTGTTAAGTCCACCAACGCTTTAAGTATATAAGTTAGATATAATATGGTGTTTTTTTAAGATAATTAGGTACCTAAATAAAGGTGCTGTCCAGTCCTTAGAGTTAAGAGAAGGAAGGGTGAGTTCATCGGCAGCCTGGCCCTAAATTTAGGGCTATTTAGGGCTAATAAACTACCAGTGGCGAAGGGTGAATTTATGACAGAGGTAAGCCGGAGCAAAAAAAAAGTCAATAAAACGTTTCATTATATTTCAATGATGAATTGACTATAGAGTGGTTGCGTTCTGAATTTTCGAAGGGAAGCCGGCGGGAATTGATTTGTATGGTACCTTCGCCACTGTAAACTAGACACAACTTCTAACTAAATAGAATATAACTTTGTTTTAAGAAAAGTTTAAACAAATCATTTTTTTTTTTATTGTACCAAGGAGATACCTAACCAGGGTCGTTGGATATAGTTGAATTTTAATAAGAAACTGATGGATATTTTCGGCTAAAATTAAATTAAATTAATAGAAAAAAAATAGTTCAATTGACAACATTTCAAATCTGACACGACCTTAAAACAAAAACACCGTTTCTTTATTTTCGTATCCTGAGTTCAAATATATTTATTTTTTTATTGCTACATTTCTGAGAAAAAAAATAAAAACAAAAAAACATGTGATGACATCACATAAATGGTGGAATGAGGTAGTTACCTTTGCTCATACCAATGTCTGATGAAAACTCAAACAAGACATGTCAATCATGTCAATGTCAAGTTGAATTGAACAATATTTTTCTTAACAACTCGATACGCTGCTTATTATTGTTATTATCAATTTTTGAATAATATTTTGCTAATAAAATAGATCCCAATGAAAAATATAACAAACATACGCCGACGAGTTTCATAAGCTGAAAAAGTGACAACGACTGAGACAAATGATATATGACAGTGACATCTAACAGTTTTTTTGACGGTCACAGTAAAGCAAAGGTTTTAACGCCATTCCACAGTAAGCATGACGGCATTTGGCGCTTACATCTTTTTAGAATACACCGAATTACAAAGTTGAAATTATGAATGAAAAGTATACTTATAATTTCGAAAAACTGAAAAATACCATGCTGGTTAAAAATATGAAATGTTGTCAATTATCAAATCAGATGTCATTCGAAAACATCAATCGGTTTCTTAATATCCGACGACCCTGGTTACTTAATTATTATCTCCTTTGGTGACCGTACCTACATAAAACGTCAAACTTAAAAATGACATTAAGTTTTTTTACAGACGGTAAAAAATTCAGCCGCCATTAAACTTATTGCTTTGATAACAGAAAAAATTAAAAGTAAGTATTGATAATATTGTTTGACTAAATATTTTAAAAAATACCTAAAATTCTTATCTCACTTTGCGTTTAAAATATAAGCAAACAATACCGACGTAAATATTATTAATAGCATGATCCAAATTTTACGTACATTTGTCTTTATTTTATTAAAATAGAAACAAAGAAAGAAAGAAAAATAGGTTTATTTGTCACAGAAACACGTGCAAACAAAAAGATAATTAATTCTATAATAAAAACAAAAAATATACACACATCAAAAGTGTCTAGGGATCAAGCATTTTTATGCGGATTTCTTGAGATTGAGATGTGGCTTTGTAATAAATTTATGATTTTATAAATTTATATGGATCCTTTTTGGTGCATTTCATAATTTGAATCAGGAACTGTGAATCAAATTCGAGTAAAAGATGAAAATCAGCTGTCAATATTTTCCCTATAAAAACATACAACGCATTGAAGACATTATTAGTGCTACTGTTTCCCTACTACTGATTAAAACCAACGTTATTATGGAGCGGCGACGTCATTTAAGCAGGGAAGAAATGCTCAGAGCCGTGGGAATGATAGAAGCTGGTTCCCGGCAACGTACTGTGGCTTTAGCTCTGAATACAAGTCAGAGTGTTATCAGTCGACTTTGGACACGTTACCGAAGCACTGGTACCGTGGCTGAGCGCCATGGAGGACGGTATCGCTGCACCACACGGAGACAAGACCGATACATTCAAATCTTAACTCGAAGAGCTCCAACAATAACCGCCATGATGTTAGCCGTGAGGCTTCATCACTCTTCAGGGAACTTAATTAGCGACCAAACAGTCAGAAACCGCTTGCATGAAGTGAACCTTCATTCCCGAAGACCGCTACGGGTACCACCTATAGCAATGCACAATCGTAGGATTCGATATCAATGGGCTCTTGAACACAGAAATTGGGCAGAAGAACAATGGCGTTTCGTGTGCTTTTCTGATGAGTCTCGTTTTGGTATGAGACCGGATACAAGACGTATACGACACTGGAGAACCCCTGGACGCCAACAGCGATTAAAATCCTGCCAGGAAGTCCATCCTTATAGTGGTGGAACCATCATGGTATGGGCGGGTATTTGGATCGGCGGAAGAACTGAGTTGATTTGGATCAGAGGCAACCTCAACGCTCAAATTTATGCTGAGACGATTGTATCAGACGTCATCGTTCCTCTACAAGTGCAAATCGGTCCCTTATTTCAGTTAATGCATGATAATGCACGACCGCACACCGCAAGAGTTGTAAGACAGACTCTCGCCGGAGCTAACATCAATGTCCTGCCCTGGCCTGCTCAGTCGCCAGACTTGAACCCGATTGAGCATGCATGGGATATGCTACAGAGAAGAGCTCTGCCGAATATGGAGGGTATCCAGTCGCAAGAAGACCTTTTTTTGTTGTTGCAACGAACATGGGCGGCCATTCCACAGCGTGATTTGGATGAACTCATTTTGAGTATGCCAAACCGATGTTCTTGTGTTGTTAGTGTTCGCGGTAGAAACACGGATTATTAATTGTTTAAGTTACCCAATAAAATTTTAGAGAAAACTGTTATTTCAGTCTTTTTTTCGAACTTTTGTGTTAGTGGTTCAAATGTCAAAAATCCCTTTATTAGGAAAATGGCAAATTTCTTTATTAATGCAAAGGTGACTTGGTTTATCGTTACTGTGACAAACGAAAACACTTTATTTGATGAATCCTTAAAGAAAATTTTAATTAATATCAATCAGGAGAAAAGTTATTGCAAAAATATATGTTGATCCCTAGACACTTTTGATGTGTGTATATATCTTTATACATGAGCACAAAGCAGAGATAGTCGACGGCTGCACGTCATGACTGTGACAAGAAGGCTTCCACTCAGCATGATGCTGTGCTATAGGGGACCCACAGCACAGGCCTGATTTTCAGTGGTTACCCGAAAAGGACGTACGGAAACCAAATAAATATTAGCAAGAGTACCAACCCCTCCCTGCAAAGGTGCAATGGCGGCATATCAAAACATCGAAATGTCTGCGCTCTATGTAAGTTAATTCATCATCATCATCTGCCTAGCCTTTTCCCAACTAAGTTGGGATCGGCTTCCAGTCTAACCGGATGTAGCTGAATACCAGTATTTTACATGGAGCGGCTGCCTATCTGACCTCCACAATCCAGTTACTGAGTAATACTATACCCCTTGGTAAGACTGGTTGTCAGACTTTCGGGCTATTGACGACCCGTAACGACTGTCAAAGATCCATGATTGACAGCCGGGACCTACGGTTTAACGTGCTTTCCTAGGCACGGAGGGGTCTTGGTATGTGATGATGGTCACCCATCCACGGACCAACCGCGGCAAGCGTAGCTTAACCTAATCGATCGATCCGTGCGGCTATTATTACTTAGCCACAAGCTCCTCACGCTCTATGTAAGTTAATAACGTATATTACTCTTCCACGTTTCAGAAATTAAACCATAACTTTTCTTTTTTTCCCTTCTGAAGGTAAATTGACACAGTCCACTCATACTTACATAAAATTAATTGGAACCTCATTGCGAATCACTGCCTCTTAAGATACAAGATTCCCTAGTTCAAAAGAGTCAGAGATTAATCTATTGTGTACAGTTTTTTGCATCATCCAAATGTTTTAAGTAAATGTTCTCTATTCTGTATTTTTTTGGGAAATAAAGGTATTATTATTATTATTAAATAAATGCTGTAAATTACTCAAACCAGCACCCTTATTACGTAATACACTATCGATCTCAATCTGAATGATTTTGAAGGGTAATGCTAATACATCATCATAATTATCATTCTCCGGCCCTTATTCCAATATATTTGTGGTCGACGCAACATGTATATAGAATAGAATAGAATAATATTTATTTGCTTAAAAACATGGTATAAAAAGACGGTAAAATACAAAAAAACAAGAGCTTACATGTTTTTGCTTAACAGTGATAAGCTTTTTCTTCAGTGATAAGATTTTTCTTCCATACTTCATTATTACTCTTACATCTCGGTAGTCACCCCCATTCTAACCATATCATCATTCACACAGTCCATCCATCGTTTCTTTGGTCTTCCCCTACTCTTATATCCATCGACATCCATACTCAAAACTCTCCTCACGACATTTTCCTCATTTCTCCGTAACACATGCCCATACCATGACAACCGATTTCCACGCAACTTTTCAGTTACCGGTGCCACTTTCAAACTTCCTCTTACGTACTCATTTCTTATTCTATCCATTTGTGTAACACCACACATCCTTCATCCCTTTTGTGGCCCAACATTCTGATCCATACAAGACAGTAGGTCTGATCATAGTTTTATATATCTTCCCCTAAGTGGAATGCGGGAGTCGCAGATTGTTCCCGTGACCTGCCGCCATTTCATCCATCCAGTGTTAATTAATGCTAATCCATTGCAACGTAAATAACGCATGAATTTCGTTGAACTGTCAAAATGAAAACCATTGCTACTGATAGTCTGTTACGCAATCACCCCGCTTAAATGGTGAAAAAACAGCTTTGAGTTACGAGTATCATAAAATATATGGAGCAGCAAATTTTCTTGTGCTTTTTCTGTGTTGTTCTCATAGTGAACGCTGTTCATAAGTAGAGGTTCATAGGTTTTCAGTTATTTCAGTATGACACTGCTATGGTTATTTCACTGACAGCTGGCTTGCTTTGCTCCGAGAGCCTAGTGACTTTACATCCATATAAACACGCTAATCAACTAGCGAAGGCGCAAAGCGCGCAGTAGTGCGGCTGGTTGCGAAGGTCGTAGAGCGTTTGTTTCACTTCACTACTCGCAAGACTCTAAGTGCTAAGCAAGCCGCCTGGGCCTCAAGTCTGCTATTACAATAGTGTCAAAATGGTCTATCATTGATTTCATAATTGTTGATTTTGACAAGTTTGGTAATCTACTAATATAATGGCGTCATTATGACTTTCCAATGGTCAACCACTGAAACTCCATTGAAAGAAATGGCATAAAATGGTAATCTCGTACATAATGATTAATGAGAAATTAATAAATGTAATGTTTATTGCTATTTACGAACTTCTTACTACTTCAGTTTGCAAATACTAATACGTAATATGTAAAAATATATATTAAATGAAATCTAGCATGAAATTTAGTAGTAGTTTTTCTCAGACCATTGACCGACCATTATGAATTCAGCAGATGTAGGCAACTTATTGTATGTACTAAGAGCTGTCTTGCTACTACTGCGATTTCTCCTTCTATCTTCTTCAAAAATAAACTTTAATTGTGACTATTGAAGTGGGTGTTTATCTTCTAAACCATTAAACATCTACAATTGGGATTATGAACTTTTAGCAAAATGACAGTGGGATCGTGTTGGAATGTCGAATTTATAAAAATAGCAGACTTGGACACCTGTCAGTGCGTACGTAGCCTTACACAACACAACAAAACAGCTACAATACAACACACAACAAAGAAACAATACAATGCAATGCAATGCAAATTTTCATAGCAACTTGTAGCAGATTGTAAAGAATTTGTATAAATTTTGTTGCTATAACATTTTTGACAGACGGCTTCATGATGCTTCATGCTTTATATCTCTTTGTACCGAATAGCGCTCCTTGTTTAAAACCGCCATTTTTGTTGGGTTTGCCCGCCCGTTCCGTCTGTCCGTCAGTGGGCGGTTTTTTTCATGAAATTAAACAGTAATAGGTGACTAGTTGAAATTTTAAAAAAGCGTGTATTCTGTTGCCGCTATAACAACAAATGATTACAATAAAGTTAAAAATTAAAAGGGATCTCGATACAAAAAACTTACTTTTTTCGGCGTTTTATGCCTTGTGACATGGAACCCTTCGTGTGCCAGTCCAACTCGAAAATGGCCCGTTTTTTTTAGTATGTGTAATACTCTACCCAGGCGGGCTATTCTCGTATTTAAAAACCATTCAAATTCAAGTCTCAACCTCATCTTAGCGACGATCAATGTCAAAAACTAGCAGGTAGCATAATCAGCCTATAATGTTCCCACTGCTGGGAGACAGGCCTCCTCTCGGTGAGAAGGAGTGGGCCGTAATCCACCACGCGGCCCCGTACGGGTTGATAGATGTCACATGTCTTCGAATTTTTGGTTCTAGGACATGCCGGTTTCCTCACGATGTTTTCCTTCAATTCGATGATTTCTTTAAATATCGCAGCGTCATGCTGAGATAGGAGCCTTTTGGCCTCGTATAGGACTTTCTGTTTCATTTTTCTTTTTGTTACTTTTTTAATTTTTTTTTTTTGTTTTTTATTTTGTTATTTTAATTTACACTGTGTTTAGTTTAGTTTGTGATCCTTCTGTACGAGTCGCAATAAATACTTTTTCTTTCTTTCTTTCTTCATCGTTTTTAAAGCAACTTCCCATATAAACTTTGCCATAGATACCATAAGTCTGTGATAGATAGCTTCTTTCTTATATTATCTACTAGCTGCTGCCCGCGACGTCGTCTGCGTGAAGGCTCTACAGCACCAAAAATACCTAAGATGCCAGTGTCGCTATAGCATTATAGGTACACAACTTTTAAAATAGCATTAAAATTAAGTTTTTTTTGCAAGCGAAGCAAGTGAAGAGAGTTATATGGGAATCCTGCTGAGTTCAGTCATAAGAAAACTTATGACTGAAGGAAATAGAGAAAATAATGCAGGAATACATTCCAGGACACAAAAGAGTAAAAATACGTATAAAGGTATCATACCTTACAACACTTCCTTATAAACTACGTTGGTAGTTATGCTGCCAGGAGCCAAAATATAAAGAGAGTCAGGACTGGTGACGCGGGAGCAAGCGACGCCTGTGTGAGAAGCAACTCGTCCTGAGGTCGACACCCGCTGCCCTCAGTCTCTGCCCCTGCGACTTATTTGTGGTCATCGCGAAGCAAACACTCACGGGGAACTGTACGCGCTTGAACTGGAATACTGCCTCGCTGACGCCACAACCCGTAAGAATTTTCGCCTCAATGGTGTGTCTGTGGAGCGAGATGACTTTAAAGCGGGTCCCGTTACACAACTTCGGAGGAGATAGGTTCCGAAGAAGCATAATCGGAACACCGACCTTCAGCTTGATGGTATGCGCTGGAAGTCCACTTGCTGACAGGGAGTTCAGAAATTCCACGGGATAATGTGTGGCGTCATCTTGCTCGGCAACAGTGTTTATCGAGGTGTAGACCACTTCATTCGCTTCAATTTCCGAGAGAATGCATTCGTTAATTGCTGCAGCCTGATCATTTTTGGGCGTCAAAATGTCCCGCTCACATCATCTGCCTAGCCTTTTCCCAACTATGTTGGGGTCGGCTTCCAGTCTAACCGGATGCAGCTGAATACCAGTGTTTTACATGGAGCGACTGCCTATCTGACCTCCACAACCCAGTTACTGGGTAATATGATACCCCTTGGTAAGACTGGTTGTCAGACTTTCAGGCTTCTGACTACCCGTAACGACTGTCAAAGATCCACGAATGACAGCCGGGACCAACGGCTTAACGTGTTTTCCGAGGCACGGAGGGATCTCGGTATGTAATGATGGTCACCCATCCACAGACCAACCGCGGCAAGCATAGCTTAACCTGATCGATCGACCTGTGCGGCTGATATTATTTAGCCACGGGCCCCTCCAAAATGTCCCACTCACACACCCAATAATTCTGCTGGTGCGGTATACGACTGATGTCCCCGTACACACAGCGAATGAGTTCTTCTAAGCTGGATACCACTCTACCGAGAGACTCTGGAAGCACCACCTGTCCACCTATCTCTTCCGGTAGAGTGCCTTCGCCAAGACTTAGAAGGACATCGGAGAATTCTTGAGCACGTGCATTGCCGCCGAGCCGAGCTCTCATATTAATGGTCAAGCGCAGCGTACGAACTCGTGACGACAACGAAGATCGTTTCAACGAAGTATTCACCTCGTCAGCCCTCGACCCCCGCGTCACCACAGGAAGCGTTTGCCGGAAATCGCCACTGAACAGAACTGTGACACCACCCATCAAATGTTCGTTCCTGCGGATGGCCGTGGACGGTTCTGTCCACGGCCTCAACTGCCTTCCTGTTGGCCATCGTACACTCATCCCATACGATCAGAAAGCAATCCTTGAGTACGTGTCCCTTAACGCTGTTACGTGCCACACCACAAACAGGCGTTTCGGCGCTCTCTAAATCGATGGGAATTTTAAACATGGCATGTGCTGTCTTGCCACTCGGAAGCAGTGTGGCAGCGATTCCCGACGACGCTACAGCAATAGCAATTTTGCCTTGCCTCCTGACCTCTGCAAGTGTGCCAGTGGTAACAAATGGACGGTGTCATAAATTTGTTTTTGCTCTGAAGAGAACAAAGCGACATGGTCATTTCGTATGGTGGTCATTTCGCCAGGATCGTAATTTGTCTCAGCGTTACTCTCGATTTCCACGGTCTTGATGCGGTGATGATTGGGGAGCTGGTAACCCATATTCGATCAGTGGATTGCCGCCGATAGAAATGACCACAATCATCTTGAAGTGAACTGAGACAGGTGTTCAGCACGCGTTCATCAGTTACTTCGACTTCGTCTCCAGTAGCACGCCTCAAAACTCGTAGAAAATCTTCAGACAGATGATGGCGATACTTCTCCCACAAAGCTACTGGGTTTGCGACTCCACAAAACACCAAGATGACGGCAAACAGATGACACATGCGGCTGGGACTGTCACTGACGCTAGCCTCCGCGAGGGTGTCATGAAATGAAATGATCATCATCAATGAACATAACTTTTTTGTAATACTTAACACCGCATTTTTTTTAATTGTCTTCCTCAACTCTGCTCAAGATTTTGAGGGTTTTGTTGTAACTTGAATTTGTCAAAACGAACTATACGATACAACTTTCATGAAGAAAATGCACATCACCATCTATGAATTTTAAGAATAACTAACTACTTACCTCGCCAACATGATCAAATTTAAATGATTAATTTCCAAAAAATGTTAACATGTAACTTGATTTGATTTTTATGAAATCTCATAGATGGCGCTGTTTTAAAATTGTCTTTATACTACTAACATTCAATAAACTATATTTCTCTGCCCAAGCTACTTAAATGGCGTAGTTTTTATAGTGTAAAGCTAGATAATAGCATGGCTTACTCAAAAACAACATTTAAATATGCGTCGTTAGATTACACGCTGTCACAGAATGCGTAAGAAAAATAAAGATTCACAGCTCCTCCCCCGTAGGTGATAGCGTGATAATATGTAGCCTATATGTTGACCCGACCTCTAAGTAATATTCATGCAAAATTTGAAGTAAATCCATGCAGTACTTTTTGAGTTTATCCCGGACAGACAAACAGACAAACAGACAAACAGACAAAAATTCTAAAAACTATATTTTTGGCTTCGATATCGATTGTAGATCACGCCCCAAGTATTCTTTTTAAAAAATATTCAATGTACAGTTTTGACTTTCCTACGATTTTATTATATGTATAGATGCAGCTTAAATGCAACTATATGATTTGTATTTTTGACAGATTGAGAATTAGATCAGAATGCCAACGGTTTTAAAAATACTGGAATTGCCTCTTAGATTTTTTTTTATGGATGGAAAATCATCAAATGACCCCTCCCGCTCTGGTGGAGCAGAAGAGAATGTCAGACTCTTACTGACTAAAACGCACCCGTGTTCCTTCCTTAGCCCTTTGTGTTCCGGGGTAGCGGTAACCCTTTCGGACAATCCCGCTGCTACCTCGGCAGGCTTCGGCCCTTACGGACCCCTTACATTACAGGTAGGTAAGGCCAGAGCGGGGTAATTGCGTAACACACTATCAAGTATCAGTAGCAATTGCTTACATTTTGACAGTTCAACAACATCCATTGCCTTATTTACGTTGTTGAGCAAACAAATTTTCGAACATATGAAGCAATGGATTAGAAATATCCTTCAAAATCAATTATGAGACGACACTATGAAAATGTTGTAGTAATGTAAATGCACATTGTTGCTATGCTATATTAAACAGGAGTTACTGTAATTTCTATTGTAGTTAAACCACAGATATAGATACACCTAGATAACGCAAAAGCAACTACTTCGCGTGCCAAAAATCGCAACAACTTACGTTCAAAAATCGTAAGCTGCCACTTTCGCGCTCAGTCCTATGTAATGCTGGCTGGGTGAGCGTGAGTGAGAAAAAGCGCTTGTGACGTCATAGTAGGTAGTCAAAAAATAGCACGCTTGATTTTCATACAGATCGTGATACTTACGTTATCTAGGTCTATCTATATCTGTTAGTTAAACCAATTTTCTCATCGGTCGCAAATGTAAGAAAATGTAGGTAGTTTGAATCATGCTATTTATTTTAAGAGACATTATAATGTGGTTTGCTGACAGCAACTAAGAAATTCTTGTGCAACCAAAAGCTTTATAAAGAACTTAGTTGAGATGAATATACAGCTGTAATGCTCCTAATTCTCCCGCTTGGCACCTCAGGGAAGGTTACGATACACTCTAATGTTCTTCGCACTTCTCTGACGTTCTTCTCTCTTTTACAGTGACAAAAAGCGCCCCTGTAGGAAACACTAACCAATTTTCATAAAAAACACCCTAGCTTTAGGCCTAATTGCTGAACACACTGTATAAACTGTCAAAGAATAACAGAGGGGCAATTCTCGTAATTTCAAGAACGTTCACAGACTGATCTCAGTCTCAATCTGTCAAAAATACGTCTAATTTCCTACATTTTGACAAGTTTTTGACATTTGTTTGTCGCTGAGATGAGACTGCGACTAGATTTTGAAAGTTTTAAATTACTAGAATTAGCCTTCTGTTGTCATAGTATTCATTCTTTGGCAGTTGTCATTCTTGACAGTTTTATAAATTGGCTATAACCGGGAAAATGACGTAGTATGTCAATTTAATAAACCATGATTAATTTCCCCGACCGTAGGTACTTATCTAAAAATCTTGGTCGGCTAATAACTTCGATATTTATGCACAAAAATGTATTAGATGCTGTCAAAATCATTTGGCTACTGTCACTTACTTGGTGGCATTCTTGTCGGCCAGGTCAATCAGGACGAACGTGCTTCGAAACTGACATAGCAAGACCATCACTCTGAGGAGGTCCAGCCACGCCTCTTTGCACTCCTTGATGACCATCCCACCCTTACTCATCCCCAAATATTGGTAGGAATCACAGCCCATCTGTGGACGAAAAGACACTTGAATAAATTCGTTTAAAAATACCTCAATCTGACTACTTAGTCGTTTTTTAGATTAGATGACTCTAACTGGCGTGCTTGACGCTGTTTTTGACCGACTTCAAAAAAGGAGGTTCTGTATTCGAGCCGTATGTATGTAAGTATGAATGTATGTTTGTATGTAGCGATTTTCTCAAAAACTGATGAACGAATTTTGATAATAGGCTTGTCAACTGAAAAAATCAAATTAGTCCGTCAGTTAGTTTATCAAAAAATATTTGACCCATATTTTTTCTTTAGTTACGTAAACCAAAATTGACGAAGATACGACGCTTTTTAAATTCTCAATACGTCACACCTTGGTATAATTTTTAGTGCGTTCTGACGTCACAAGCCCCCACTCCCGAGTTTTGATGCGTTTTATCTTTGTCAATATTCACTGATTTACAAAAACAAAAAAATACGTGTCCATTATTTTCCAATACTCTAAGTTTTTTAGACAGCCCTGATAGTTTTTTTAATGATTTTTTTTCTTTGAGGACTATGCGAAACGATTGAAAAAAATTGGTCACAACTTTTGAACTGTAAAATAATTCTAAAGCATCAATCATTCTCAGGATCAAAAAGTTTGGAAATGACCTTGCCCACGCCCCTATTCGATTTGATCCATACTTCCAGGGACACCCTGTATAATGTCAAATAATAAAAATATTATGTCAAAAAAACATATAAACATATTATGAAAATAACAATTAATGAATGAATGAATGAATTGCACCGATCCCAGCGTGGTTAAACCAGACTCGATTAATCGAATGAACCCCAAGATTCGCACTAGCTTCTGTAGCCTCATGATCATGGTGCTACAGCGGCCATTGCATATCAAGGAATAGACCGGGGGGCGCGGTAATTGGTAAGGAGGACGTGCCCGTAGGATAGGGAAGGATTTAAGAGCCTACCGGATATGCATCCTAGAGCAAGCATTGGACTAGTGGAGAGATGGGTAATTATTATCTATGGATGGGCATCTTCTAACGACCTTGCCGCCAGGCTGGTTCAGGTCGAGCTTCATCGGCGAGTCTTTTGGCGGAGTGTTACTGCTTTCTCGGTTCTTTTGTATGTCATTGTTCTGTTGTATTGTGTTAGATGTTGCTGTTATCGATGTCATCTTCGGAAGTTTCGCTACTATCCGTTTCCGGTTTATTGTAAATCTCACTAGCAGCGATCTTGATCTTACTTTTGTCTTCCGCTGTATCCATCCAGAAATTGATTCCCTTGTCGAAGTACTTCATGTCCTGATTTAAATTGTCGTTCCATGTGTAAATAGGTCGGCCGACCTTCTTGGATTTGGCTTTGTATTGCATTGCTGCATGTAGCAGGTGTGGTTTGCGACGCCTGTAGACATGTGCGAGGTAAAGATAAAGATAAAGATAAAGATAAAGATATATTTATTTGTAAACATGTGTAGCATTATACATATACATGCAAATGTGGATGTAAAGGTGAAAATATGTGAGTTTCAACATGTTTTGCCACAATTGGCGTACAAAATAAATTATAGCCACTTGAAATATAATACATTTAAGAAAGAGAAAAAAAAGCATAACAAAATTAAAATATTTAACACAAATAGATTAGAAACTATCATTTAAAAAATCTTTAACATTATAGTAACATTTTTCAGTAAGTAGCTTCTTAAGTTCTCTTTTGAACAAGTTTGGCTGGTTTATATTTTTAATAACCTCTGGGATTTTATTATATATTAATGGTGCCATACAAAACACGCTTTTGTGAAGGAGTGCTGTTTTCGCAGAGTGAGGCTGTAAGAAATTCTTATATTTAGTACGTTTATTTCTAGTGACATTGTCTGACAAAAGAGGAAACCAGTGAGGATTTTTTCTAACAAATAAAGCTATTTCCAAAATGTATAGTGACGGAAGTGTCAATATATGGTATTTTATAAACAGTTGTTGACAGCTGTCGGTATTTTTGATCTTAAACATTGCCCGTATACAACGCTTTTGCATTTTAAATACCATGTCGGTGTTTGTCGAATTACCCCAAAATATTAGACCGTATCTAAGCACCGATTCAACAAGTCCATAATATGCCATTAATAATGCGTTTCTACTCACTGTTGGTGCCAGTTTGTACATCGCAAAAGATAAACTACTTATTTTTGTACAAAGGTCTTCTGTGTGACATTTCCAATTGATTCTACTGTCAATTTTTAAGCCGAGGAATTTGGCTGTTTCTACTTGATTTATTATATTATTATCATAAATTAATTGAAATTTAATTGAATTTTGAGGCCTTTGACTGTAGTTCATTACATTTGTTTTATTTATATTTATTTTCAGATTATTATTTACTAGCCATGTTATTATAGATGTTAGTGCATTATTTATGTCGTTTTCAAATAGATTTTTATCATTACATATAATATTTACTGTGCTGTCGTCTGCAAATAATATCATAGGTTGCACAGTCGCATTAGGGAGATCGTTGATGTAGGTAATAAATAGCGTAGGTCCTACTACGCTGCCTTGGGGAACACCATATCTAACATATCTTTCTTTGGATTGGTATTTTTCTTCTTTTTTAGTTTTTACGTTAAATCTTGTAATTTGTGTGATTTGTTTTCGATCAGTTAAGTAAGATCTAAATAGTTCTAAAACGTTTCCTCTTATACCGTATGCCTCCAATTTACTAGCCAATATTTTGTGATCAACATAGTCGAAGGCTTGTGTCATATCACAGAAGATGGAGCATACAGGGGTAGTTTTATCAACCGCAGTCATTATATTTTTTAAAAACTCAAAGATAGCCATATTTATATTTTTATGTTTTCGAAAGCCTTTTTGTTCGTTACATAAAATATTGTTATTTTCTAAGTAATTATTCAATTCTATATTGTAATAAGTCTCAAAGATTTTAGAAAATATAGAAAGGAGGGCAATGGGACGATAATTTTCAACTAATTCTTTGTTATTTTTTTTCAACATAGGTTTAACAATTGCTAGTTTAAGATCTTTTGGAAATGTGCCATTTGTTATACACAGGTTAATAAGATGACTTAAGTGATGACATATCTGACTATTTACTTCTTTTACAATTTTTGTGGAAATTTCGTCATATCCGACACTTTTTGTATTTTTTAGGCCATTTATTATCTTAAATACATGAAGAGGTGTACTTGGAGCTAAAAACATTGAATTAGGTCTGTGATTAATTAAGGATGTTACTTTTTTACCAGCACCCAAGAGTGGTTTAACTTTATCAACGAAGTAATTATTAAATGTGCTGGCTATTTCTGTAGGATTTGTGATACTTATATTATTTTGGATTGTAATTTTTTCTATGGGTTCTCTTGGTAAATTTGGTCGTACTTTATTAATCATTTGCCACGTTGTCTTAGATTTGTTATTTGACATTTTAATTCTGTAATTATTTTGCGCACACTTTGTTAGTGATATTATTTTTTTTAGTAATTTGGAATAATTAATATAATTTTGTTTATTCGTCTTTGTTGCTTTTTGCCTAAGTTTCCAGAGCAATAATCTTTTTCTTTTACAACAAATTTTTATTCCGCGTGATATCCACTTAGATTTATAATTAACTTTTATCATTAACCTTTTCTGCGGGAAGCACAGATTGTAGAATAATTTAAAATTGTCCATAAAATATGTATAAGCACTATCTACATCCTTACTTGTATATATTTCTGAGAAAGAAAAGTTATTTAGGCACATTTTGAATTTATCAATGTTTTCTTTACAGTAATCTCGTTCCGTTTTATACCAGTATTTAAATTTGAAAAGCTTTTTTATTGGAAGTTTTATTAATTGGGCCGTGTGGTCTGATAAACCAAATTCCAACACTTCAGTCTTGCACTGTTTTTTGAAATCATGGGCAAAGTTATCTAAACAAGTCATGCTAGTCAGTCTAGTAGGTTGTTTTAAAGCAAACTTTAAGTTGAAATTTAGTAACAAACATTCGAAATCTAGGGTTACATTATTACTTTTTAAAATGTCAATATTAAAATCTCCAGCTATTAAAATATTATTACAACTTATTTTTGCAATGAGCAGAAGGACTTTTTCAAGTTTTGAAAGAAATGTTACCACATTGTTTGGATTCGGTACTCGGTAGACACAGACAATAATAACTTTGTAATCAACAAGTTCGATAGCACAGCATTCAAATATATTAGTTATAGTGTGTTTCTTAACGTCTGGAATTTCCCTCCATTTATGCTCCTTATTAACTATGATACACGCTCCGCCTCTTTTGCTATTATTTCGACTAATACAACTAGCTAAAACATAGTTATTTATATGGAGATATGTTTCGGATCCTGCCATCATAAAATGTTCCGTAATACATAGTACATCAATAGATTTGCCTTTGTCTGCAAGCTCTTCCATATTTATCATCAAGAGATCATTTTTGCTAAATAATCCAGCTATATTTTGATGTAATACATATAGGTGTTTAGTTTCGAAAAAACATGGATTCAGAGTTATTTTCATCAATCAGTTGATTTGTGTGTGTAAGGCTATCCAATGGTTGTGTTTCATACTGTAATATTCCATTAATGTAGTCTTGGATGTCTTGGAAAATGGTTTCCATGCCGAGTTTGTTCACCGTGCCACTATGTATATTAAACATATCATAGCTATACTTAAGATTTCTATTTGAATCCAAGAAGTACGCATGCTTATGTTCTAGTATGTCGAGATATAACAAATTGTTAAAATTCTCTACTCGCCAGTTGAACACATTGGTGTGGTACCCGTACTTAAAAGTGGGCGCACATATAATTATATTAGTGTGACTTAACTTCTGTAAAACTTCTCTTATGTAGAATATAAGGCTAAAGTAGTCACGAGTGTTCTGAAAGTCTTCTTCGCCTATTAAGATAACACAGAAGTCGTTAATTGTAAAATCTTGTATTTTGTTTTCCAAATTATTAATTAGTAGGTCTGTACTACAGTTCGGCTTGAGATAGTGGCATAAATCATAATGTTCGGAGAATGTTTTTTGAGAGAGAGATAATATTTTATTCCTGGTGTTAGTGCTCAATATGTGAATTTTATTTCTAGTCCTTGTTTCGTTTATTTTCTTTTGGTGTTGCGTAGGCTCGGTACTGGATAATGGCTGGATCAAGGTGTTACTTTGATCTGGCGTTTGACCTACTGTTATTGGTGATTGTAGTTCACATAATGTTTGTAATTGTTTGTTTCTTCTTTTTTTTTTTTTCAATTCTAAGAGATGTTTTTGTTTTGATTTTGTTTATGGGGCTATGGGTAACACTTTTGTATAAATTATTTTTTTCCAGTAATTCAATATTCGTTTGTTTGAGGTTTGTATTTTCAATAGAAAGTGACTCAATTTCCTGATGGGCACTGCTAAGTTCTGATTCTAGTTTGTTAATATGTTGTTTTAATTTAAGTATCAGTTCGTTATGTGATTCATCGCTTGACAAGTCAGGCATACTGGATATACTTTCATCGTTGAGGGTATGTGCCGAAACTTCACTCACATTACTTGTATTTGGGTCCGAGTATGTTCGCTTTCGTCGCAATGATATATTATTTAGGAAGTTCATCGTTATAATTCAATGAACAAATTTTTATAGATCGCAAAAAGAACCTGTGTTCGGCGGGGATCGAACCGGGTGACACGTAATCCTCAGTACACGTTCTTACAGAAACAGCTATTTAGTACTTGAATTTAAGTGTCGAAATAAAGGTTCGTTTTCTTACTCTGTTCGAATATTTTTATTGCAGTTGTGGTAGTTATTTAAATCTCAACGGTTTTCACTTTTTGCTACTTTTTCTTCTATTTTAGTTAATTTTGACACAATCACTTAATGTTTGATGAAAACTAGTATGTTCACACATATATCAGTACAAATTTCACTCAATTAAATGTATTTAGTCACTTAAAACTGTTCATGCACAATCACGGTAATAACTTTGTCCAGGGTTAAATTTGCGAGTCGATAATATTATCTCAGATAATTCACACTACATATTCAAGTTCGAACACATAATTTTAAAGATATTAATGCTTTTACTATTTTTACGAATATTTATATACGGAGCTCAATGTTTACATGATAGCGCAGCGCCATCTAATTTCCAGTCCATATTTGAATTATTTATGAATGGTAGTAACGATTTGGCGTTTTTCATGGCCTGTTCGCAACGTTTTTTTATAGTGCTTTTTCTACTTAATGTAGATGTTATGTATGTACCTAGGTATTTAACTTCTTCACATGTTGGTATACTTATTCCATTAAGGGTCACGTGGGTCGTTATCTGTGTAGCTTTGGGGTCCCTAATTAGTATTTTTGTTTTTGTTTCGTTTATTTGGAGGCCTACACTGTTTAGTAGGGGTTTAATATGGTATATGATACCTTCTAATCCTTCTAGGTCATCTGTAATAAAGATAAGGTCATCCGCAAATGATAATACTAGAGGGAGTGAGATTTCGCGATCCTGGTCAAGTTTTATTAATTGTGTTTCTTCGTCGAGGGTTCTAAGGACTTCGTCGATGACCAGTGTAAACAGGCGAGGGGACAGAGGGCAACCTTGTTTGACTCCCTTTCCTTTAATAATCCAACTGCTTTGCTGGCCACACCATTTGATGCATGTTCGTTCATTCATGCATACCTTGATTATCCTGTTGGTTAGCGATTTGTTGGTTCGTTGTAATAAGATATCTCTTAGTGCATTGAGGTCGACGTTGTCAAATGCCTTTTCAATGTCGAGGGCGAGTACATAAATTCTTTTACCTGCACGCCATTCTTCGTCTAAGACCCTTTTAAGCGTGAATATATGGTCGTCTGTTGATCTATTGTTTAAAAAGGCCGCTTGGTAGTTGCCCAATTCCGTTATTATCTCATCTAGTTTTTTTAATACGTAGGAGGCGTAAATTCTGTAACCCGTATTGCAAACCGATATGCGGCGATATTCATTCTCATTTTTAGGGCTATTGTTTTTTGGAATTGGTACCTGTACGGTCTCCAACCATGTGTCAGGTGCTTCGTTCAGTGTCCAGGCTTTGTTCATGTGTTTGGTGACGGCTTCTTGTAATATTTGGGGCATTGCTTTGTATAATTCGATTACCACTTTGTCCGTTCCGGGGGCTGTCCCGTTCCGCATTTTATTAATGATTGCCATTACGTCGTCCGTAATAGGTCCCTCACCCTGTACTTCGGTTATCGGCTTTTTTATATTAACTGTTGGTATAAGATGGCCCTCGGATTTTTTTAAAATTTGCTCCCATTTGGTCATTGGTATATAAGTAGATCTTTTTCGACGTTTTGTTTGAAGTTTGTTCCTGCTGTAAAAAAAGTATAGCATCTGCATGCGTTTTGCAGGGTGTTTTTTCCCCAATCCATTGAGGCAGGCCCTGCATGCTTTTTGCTCTTCCTGATATTTAACCTTTTGAAGTGTTGCCTGACATTCTTTTACTCGGTTGTGCCTATTTGGATTATCTGGTTGCCTGCTTTGTAGGAATTTAGCCTTTTGTAGGTTAGCAAGAGCTAGTCGATGATCTCTGGAGAGAACTGGCTGAAAAATAAGAGTTTTCTGAGCAGCCGATTTTAATACTTCCGTTATGGTATTCCAGGGTATTTCGATGAGTTTGTCCGTTGAGTTGATCCCTTTATCTTTTAGTTTTTTTGTTATGCAATCTTGGTATTTTGTTTTTGTGAATTTACTATTGAGAGCGGCATAATAGCATTGTTTATAGTTAAAATCCTTGGCCGCAATTGTTGTTTCCTTCGCGGCTTGCTGTTGTCTTTGTGTAATAATGTGTTTGGTGCTTTCTTTCTTGTTTGAAATTCGATTTGTTCTTATTAGACCCCAGATTATTTTATGGTCGGATGTGCCCCTAGCGGCCCATTCGCCTTTAATAAAATCAAAAAGTTTTTCTGATGCATGTGGCGTTATAATGTGATCCAGTTGGGATTTCTGAATGCCCTTTGACCACGTTATCCTGCACGATGATCTCGCTTTTGTCGTTTCTATTTGCAGTTTTTCCCTGTTGGCTATATCCATTAACATTTCCCCGTTGTAGTTAGATAAGTCATGGTGTAGGTTTTGTTGGATCAGCCCTTTGCGTTGGAAACTTTGTGTATCATGTCGACCAATATGTGCGTTAAAGTCGCCAAGAATTATTAAAGTACATTTCCTTGGTTTTTGTCTGATCAAGTTTAATAAGCCTGTGAAGGATCTGTTTGCTATAGATGTACAACAGTTTATGTGAGAATTGATTATATACAGATGAGCAGGCTTGTCATTTTCCCTGTTAACTTGAAGAGTAGCTGACATCGCGTCTGTATCCTTTTTTCTGTTAACTAATTCAATTTGAGCATCTTTTCTGATTAGAATTGCAAGTCCCCGATGTGTTTTACCTGAGGTTCCATAGAGGTGCCATTCGTAGTGTGTAGAGTTGTATGCTCCTGAGTTCATACCTGTTTCTTGTAAGCAGGCTACATGAATGCCCCTAATTGAAAGTTCAGCGTCAATTTTATCTTTTTTGGTCGGTTTTGAGGCCCCGCGGACGTTCCAAGTTGCAATACGCAAGTCTAGGCAAGTGTACTTTATTGAGGTAGACGGTTGGTTTCTAAGTATTGTGAACCCAGTGACATCTGCGACTACTTCTGATAACGGTGTACACATTGGTGCTTGTTGTTCATATTGTGTTAATGAGCTAGCTAATTGAGGGCTGTTCGTTTGAGACTGGGATTTCGTGAGTTGACCTTTCTCTTCACGTGTGTTGTACTGGTTAATTAAAGGCTTATTATATAGTGTTGTTGTGACATTGTTCGATTTTTCATTATATCTATCGGGTTGCTGTTATAGCGTTTGTCGTCGGTCATGACCCAGCTATCGTAGTGCTGGTCCTTGTAGAGGATGTGTATGTTGCCGGGTACTGGTTCGCCGGTAGGTGAATACACTAGGTTGTGTCTTGTATCCGTGTGCACGTGCAAATTTACAAGATAGAACTCGGCTGCGGCGATTAAGATATCCTCTCCTCCCCAGAACGTCTTGTTAAACTGCTGTGTTATGTATTTTGTTATTCTTTGTTCCTGGGAGAGAATGCTGTTAGGAAGAATTTCTTGTACATTATTTAGAAGGGCTAAGCGAATTCTTTCGTCATCTCGATGCTCTAAAACATATGAAGCAAGATCCTGACGGACAGACACGTGGTCGAAAGTTAAGCCCATTACATTATTTATTTGATGTGCTATGGCCCTGAATAGGCAGTTTCCGTCTTTTGTCATACGCACAATTGTGCCCATTTTAAAAGAAAAAAAGTTTTTGTTTTTATGGTATTACAAGACCTGCTCTGCACACATGTGTTGTGTAGCTTTGGGTTTGTGAACCACTATAGCTGACAGGGGAGCTTAACGCTTGAAATTTATGAGCTTCGCTATTTTTTGTTACTTAACCTTTTTTTTTACCCTTTCGGTCCAATTTTGCGCGCGGTTTACAAATTTTACAAGCTAGGAAATAGGTAGCTTGTTCAAGGCAGTTTTGATAATTTAGTACAATGTTAAATTAAGAAAAGCGTGAAGTACTAATTCTAGAGCGATACCGTATTTCAGGTTAAAATAATAGAGTGTATTATTTTGTCCTTCGCTCCTAAATATAATATGAAGACATTTCCTTAAAGCCTATTTATAGCTTACAATGATGTTAAATTCACGCGTGGCGTCAAAAGTCCAAATTAACAACGCAAAACGCAGTTTTATACAGCCTCCAAGCCTCTATCGGAGGTCCCTGAAATATATAATGGAAAGATCTCACCAAATCCACGTCGTCGATATTCTCGGCCGGAAGGCCTAGACCTCAGGCTTGTATATCAGGTACACACGTATGCCACTTTACCACCGTTTTAAGGTGTTTTAATTTGCACCCACAAAAACACAGCAAGCGAAACCCCGTTCGAGTTTCAAGCTCAGAGTCAGCCACGTGTTGTGCACATTGCATCAAGTAAAAACAAAGGCGGGTCAAGACACGACACGTCTGTCCCCTTCGGCGGCCACTATCCGAATCCCTATAAACATATTATGAAATGTCATATTATGTACTTATGTAAAAATAAATAAAAAATAAACATCGTAATTTGAGAGTTTATAGACATTTACGTAGTTTTATGCCGTTAATGAGATGCCAGGGAAGCCACATGTGCAGAAGGAATTATTGCCAAACTACCTTGTCCTTCGTTTATTATTATTAACTAGCTGCGACCCGCAGTTTCACCCGAATAAGTCTTGATACCGTGGGAATATCGGGATGAAAATACCTTGGTCTGATCTACCCATGTGCCAGATTTCATCCAATTCCTATCAACCGTTTTAGCATGAAAGCGTAATAAACTAAAATACACAAATTCAAATCTTTTTTCTATAAAAATATTAAGTAGTTTAGAATTTAAAAAAAAAAACATTTATTCCAGACTTTATGGGGGTGTTTATTTTTTATTTATTTTCATACAACTTTGCCCAGTTTCAATTTTAATAACACCTGAATGAATTGTGACCATAATTTAGAACGAAATAATATCTGAATGAAAATGTATAAATTGGCAATAGATAGGAAAAAACATTTTAAAATTATAAAAATAGTGCTTTGTCCACTTATTTTTTTCTGAGTTAACAATGAATATGTAATTAATAAATATATATTAATTAAATAAATAATACAATACTTACTAGTCCAAAAGTATTACCGCCCCCGGGTGGGCTCGAACCACCAACCTTTCGGTTAACAGCCGAACGCGCTAGCCATTGCGCCATGGAGGCTATTGTTAAAATATTGAAATTTCAAATTCCTTTGCAAGAGTAGTAGTTAGGGAGGCGAATAGGGGAATTTTCGGTAATACTCGAGCGTGGCAGTTTGAGATATGAGAGATACCTTAGACCTAATAGAACAACCTTGTAAAGTATTTAGCTCTATATGTAGTGACGCGCGCCTAGGATAGACGATCAGATTAGTAAAAAAAAAACGATAGTCTGAAATACTCGAGCGCGTCAGATTAAGATATTGGGGGTTGATTTTAGTGTTTTAAGACTAAATTTAACTAATCTGACGATAAGTCCTTGACGCCGCCGAGTTATAGGGTCGCGAACTTGTAAAAAAAAAACGTTAATCCGGCATTCTCGAGCGCGATTTTTTAATTTTTATTTTGAAGAATATAATCTAAAACTAACTAAAAATACAAAATCTGCCGGTTTCCGCATGACCAGAAGTGTGGAGGAGCCATTTCGTCTTCCGAAAAACGCGTTGCGACATATAAGTCGCGAACGATTCATCTTACAAAAAAAAAGTTTAAATAAACAAAAAAGGTAATTTTATTTTACACAAAAAAGGTCTCTTTACATTTTTGTCCAAAGTTAAAACTTTTTGACTTGAAACATCATAAAAACTCAAACTCCCGGTTTTTTGAGTATATCTCGAAAACTGAGGGTGTTAAAAAAAAATGATATGAAATAACGATAATTAAAGTATGTGACTTTTATTATATCTCACAAATTTTTTTTTTTCTAAAGCTTCTCGACAATTTTCGTGGACTCGGAAAAAGCTACGCGTATCTGTATACAAAAGTATTATTAACATGTACAGTTTCATATATATTATTCAATAGCCTGTTGATCCTCAAATTGTTTTTTGGACGTACCGTAAGCAAAACGAAGTGAAGAATTGAAGCAATTAAGAGGAATTTGTCATAAACATGTAATACAGACTGAGCGCTTCGCGGAAATATGCCGTCCTACCAGTATTTTTCCTTTATTTCGCAACATTGATGGTGGGGAAAGAAGCGGTAGAAGGGAATTTTCGGTACACCATAATATATTATATATGTTTATGGTCCCCTACCGTAGACCTATGTGCCCTCAGTATAACGACGATTGAAGAGAGAGAAAAGACCCGACGGTATATTTCTCGAATGTGCTGGATGGAACTTTGATGAATTGTATTGAGCAAAAATGTAAAGGTCATACATAACAATACAATTATAATACAATTTGTATTTCATTTAATTTTTTTTATACAATAAATAATACAATTCGTACTACATTTCATCTACATTTACGTTGGTTGTATCTATCGCTTTATTGTCATTCTTAAATTCCCCGTTTTATCAAGGAGAAAGAAAGGAAATAAAAGAAACCAAAAAACCTTTTTCGATCAGATTAAGAGAACCCACCAACATTTTTGTCAGATTAAGGAAATATGCTTTCAGGATACCGAGATAAACCTCCCCTATGAAAATCTGACGCGCTCGAGTATTTCAAAAAAACTTTTTTTTTTTGCATTTTCAAAAATTCATCGCAACTTATCGTCACGCCGAAATCGTCAGTTTTTTTAAAGGGAGCTTCCTTGGGGCCTACTTAACACCCCTTCCGAAAATCTGACGCGCTCGAGTAAATTTTTTTTTTTGCATTTTTGACTACTTTATATGCCTACCCCCACCACGCAAACCGGCAGATTAGTATACCGTTGTTATCAGAGGCACTTGGGGCAAACGTAGTATGAATATCTGACGCGCTCGAGAATGCCCAAGTAACTGTTTTTTTTAACATTTTTGAAAAACCATACACGCCAAACCCACCGCTAAAATGGTTTTTACCATACGAGCTTTTCTTTTCGAAATCATTTTATCTTTCGATTTTGATAGGTCTCGACGGCGCCGTTGAATTACGCCATTTAGCTACCTCGCCTCCCTAACTATAGGTACAGACTACGACATAATTATCAAATTATACATTTCCAGTTTTAGCTGACCTGACATGATATAGGTTTTTCGTACAATAAGAAGTCAGCTCATACTGGAAATGTTGATATATCGTCTGGCGTAGGTACCTAATAGTTCTCATGTGGCTTTATAAGTTTTCCTTGTTCAACCCAAATTTTACCCGCCTGCGCGCCTAAAAGCAAGGATTTTAGGGATGGTAATTTGAACAATAGAGGTAAAAATGGAAATAAACAGGGTCACATTCAATTAGCTAGAGAAACTCCGCAGACGTGATAAATTTGATTTTTTTTGTGGAGTCCGACTGAACTTAGAACGTAGTTGCAAATGAAATATCAGTTTAAAAAATCTGTTTTTTTTTGTGTAAACTTTACAGACCATTACGGCGTAGATAGGGAATGGTCTCTGTAGCACCATGAAACATGAGCCAGGAGCTACTATCGTACAATCCACGAAGACGCGCCCCACTCTTTTTCCTAAGTAATGCTTAGGTACAGCACAAGTGTGCAACATTCCGCTAGTGTTTTAGTTATGTTGATACACACTAATTATTATTAGTGGGTAATTAGTGTGAATCGAAAAAACTAAAACACTAGTGGATTTAACCAGCGATAACCACTAGCGATTCGGAAGAAGAGTGGGGTACTACCTATAGTGCGAATTTTGGGGTCCATTCGATTAATCGAATCTGGTCAAACCACGCTGGGGTCGGTGCATTTAATTCATTCATTCTTTCATTCATTCAATATCTTACTCCTTCGGTTTAGAAACTTAAAACTTGGCACAAATTATAATAAGACATAATGATTAATTTTCCAAAACTAGCTTTGCGGATTTTTTTTTAATGTTCTAACCTATGCGAACTTTCAACACAGGGGCTGATGAAGTTCGGAGGGACAAAATTGTCAAATTCCGATTGGTTGAATACGATACTTTTGGCTACTTTTTAGATGTTTTTTGTATTTTTTTTTTTTTTGTAATGTGCGTTTAGCTAGTGCAGAAAATCAATTTTTCTTTCTTTTTTCTTTTAAAAGGACAGTACGAAATCCGCACAGAGAAGTCGCGGGCGAATCGCTAGTACAGACGCCAGTCCATCAAGCTACTACAATCTGTCAAATTTTTTTAATAGATTTTCAACTTTGTCGCTAAAGCATAAGGTTCAAAGTTGATTGGGAAAATTTGACAGTTTCGAGTAGCTTGATGTGCTTGGCGTCTGTACATCATTATAACTTACTTCCACAAGAAGCAGATTTTTCACTTTCACTCCTGCAACACTTCTTCCGGTTGAGGTAACTGTTACACACGCCTGAAACAAAGAAATACCTACTCATAAAATCACGACTGTAATTTTCAAAGGGTTACTTTAAGGTGTACCTTAGTAGGCCTACATTTCGCAAGTTATACCTGAAGTCTAATGTAATAAGGGGCAAGCCTATTGCCATCAATCTAGCCAAAATGCAAAATCCAGACTCCGAACTGCTACTGAGAAATGCCTAATTGAAAAACCCAATAACACTTTGCCCGACCTAGGAATCGAACCCAGGGCCTCATGCTCAGTAGCGTTTGCGACCACTAGACTAATAGATAGATAGATAAAACGTTTATTCAGTGCAACAAAAGACACAATAATGGTACTTAAAAAATAAACATCGAAGAATATGAAAGAAAAAAAAACAAAAATTAAAAAGATAAATTGACCCATAGACACTTCAAGATCTATTACGGTCTCGATCAGTGCTGGGCGGTGTGTGTCTCATGGCTGCACCAAATGGGAGTCCAGCTCAGCATATGCCAGGTACAATACCTGACGCTGGTATTCTGCTGCATCCCGTTAGTGACACACGGATGTCGAGAAGACACATCTGAGTTCCAACAAAATGGTACCTACATAGTGCGGCGCGTCATATTATAAAGGTGGTAAGTACCCACATCTTAATTGACTTGCTTTTAAAACCGACAGAAAGAAAGATTTTAAACTTAATAAATACTTGTGTAGTGTCTACTGGATTACTTGATTATCATCACAGACTCATAGTATAGGTAATAATATGTTATACAGGGTTATTTGTAAAACACCAGCAACCTCTTAAGAGGTCATGTACTCGTCATTATGATCAACTTTTATGGGACCAAACCTGAAATCGCGAAAAAAAATCAGCTGTTCCCTACATTTATGTTCGTGTAACTCGTCAAAATGTAGGGAACAGCTGATTTTTTTTTCGGAACATAAAGGGCTAAGGAAGGCACACGGGTGGGTTTTAGTCAGTAAGAGTCTGACACTCCCTCCTGCTCCACCCAGAGCGGGAGGGGTCATTTGACGATTTCCCATCCACAAAAAAAGCACATTATTTTACACCCGGTAGAATTTTTTGTCGGTTACCAAAAAATATCTGCTGTTTTATAGAAAAGTGCAATACACGCGATTAAAATATATGGAACAGGATTTTTTTTTTAAATAACTGAAGATAAATTTTAACACAGAGGAGTTCAGAATCTTCCACTGAATCCATGGTAACAGGTTCTAAAAAAAAGTATAATCCACCAAGGCCCCGGCGAGATTCGAACTCACGATCTCCTGTTTACTAGACAGGCGCTTTAACCAACTAAGCCACGGCGCCTATGAGCACCATTCTTTAATAAAGCTATTATTTCCTAGAAAAACGGTGACCGCCCACATCGTATCGCATCGTCTTCAATTTACTGGTAAATGCCGTCACTGAAACGTTATCTATGAAAGTAAGCTGGTGGTTGGTTGGTGTCAAAAACGCTCTCTAAGAAAACATTCCTAGAGAGCGTTTTTGTCACCGTATAGTCTATACCCGCTGGCCAAAGATTTAAATCGCTAGATTTGCCCTCGTCGTACTTAGTCACGCGAAAAAGTGTCCATACTGAGATACATTATTGTATGGCTTTTCCATGGCAATCAAGTCAAATCACTGCATCATTGTGTTTCAGAGGTGTCAAAACGAAACAGAAATACGGCTATCTTTTGACGCGGTATGGCGTATACAGGTTGTTCGGCAGAACGTTGAACACACGAAAATGGCAGATAGGTGGGGTCATCTGCTACCTAGCCAGCCCAAAAAAAAAAATACCTAGGCCCCATAGTTTTTTTTTTTATTTTTGAAAAGGTTTCTATTTAATTATTAACTAAAATCCACCGTTTATATTACTAAAATCCACAGTTTTTTTTCACAGGGTGGTATTTTCGTAACCATCGATATCTGCTAGACAACCTTAGTTAGGATAACAACAATTAGGAGACATAACTAACGAAACGCGAGTTTATTATATGTACTAACCGTACATTACTGTCTAAACCTGAGTTACCTTGGGTAACCTAGAAGTCTTTAAACAGACTCCGGAATCAGGTTGGCCGAAGCAAGGAAAACCTGTTCAGGTGGAGATTCAAACTCAAACTCAAAGCATTTATTTCAATGAAACCATTTCCAGGCACTTTTGAATTGTCAAAATTAACTAGTCGGTCAGTTAGTCAGAAAGTTGAAGCTAGTTGCCCATTCCAAAACGTAGATCTCTTGGAGAAGAACGGGCAAGAAACTCCAAGGACACTCTTTTAAATTAAGATATTACAAAATCCTTAGTACAGTATTCTTGTTGCTTCTATATGTGAGAACAATGTTATGAAGAAACAATTCAAAATAGGTATAAGATTAAAAAGAAGCCCTGGCAGCTAACAGATGACCAGTCTCAACTGACAGCGCCCGTTCACGAACATGACGCATGGATCAGCACCATCCAGCTCAACCATTTTGAAGGGAACCGAATGATCCAACACACGCGCCACCATCAGTGAGACATTTAAGTGAGCATGACACATTCTCAACTGCCATGCTCTTTCAAGTCAATATAAAAAAATTATAATAAATGGATCCATGGTTCTTACATTTAAAAATTTAAAAAAAAATGCTTCTAAATTATACAAAACTATAGTTTCCAATTTATTTACGAGATGAATAAAATTTTACTAGAAAGAGGTATATGATATAAAGTAACAATTAAAACTTGATTGAATTAAAAATACACATTAAGTTCGACTGTCAGAAACACAAAAAAAAGAAAAGGAAAAAAAAAGGGAAGCATGTCTTCCAAATATTGAAATTTTAACTAGTGAGCCCAAGTGTCTGTGGAGCAGGACCAGCATTTAGCCAAGCATTTTTATCTTCGATATAATCATCCAACTTATAGTATGCTTGTCTACATAGTGTGCGTTTAATGCATGTTTTAAATTTCTTCTCATTTAGTTGAAGAATATCGAGTGGTATTTTATTATAACACTCTACACAATAACCCATAAAAGAAGTTTTTACTTTAGACAATCTGAAACGAGGTTGATCTAATTTGTTCCTATTTCTAGTGTTAAAATTATGCCTGTCACATATCTTACTAAAAAGATGTAGATTTTTTCGAACGTACATAATGTTTTCATATATAATTATATTGACAAGGAACCGTCATGATGTTAATTTTTTTAAACAGTTCCCTTAGAGATTCACGTCTGCTGAGGTTGTAGATAGCTCTGATAGCCCTCTTTTGCAAAATGAAGATAGATTCAATATCTGCAGCCCGTCCCCACAACAAAATACCGTAAGACATGATGCTATGAAAGTAACTAAAATAGACCAGTCTCGCGGTATTCACGTCTGTTAATTGACGGATTTTCCAAACAGCGTAAGCGGCTGAACTTAACCGCCCTGCAAGTGATGTTAAGTGAGGACCCCACTGCAGCTTGTGAGTCAAGCGTGATCCCCCGGAAAACCGTATTTTCGACGAATTCAAGTATCTCCTTATTCAATATAACGTGACATTCACTACTTCTAACATTCGGTAAAGCGAATCTAATGCATTTAGTTTTTTTCTCATTTAATACCAAATTATTTACAGTAAACCAATTATGGACCGCAAGCATAGCGTTATTTACGTCGTCAAGCTCCTGTGCACGTCTGCTTACTTTAAAAATCAGTGATGTGTCATCAGCAAATAACACCATTTGTGGTCGGTTTTCCAGTAAATAAGGTAAATCATTTATATATACTAAAAATAAGAACGGCCCCAATATTGAGCCTTGTGGTACACCCATTTTGAATTTTAAACCCAATGAATTTACACCGTTTATTTGAACTTGCTGAAACCTATCACTTAAATATGATTTTATTAAGCTAAGAGCGAGTTTACCCAGTCCGTAATGCTCAAGTTTCAAAAGCAGTGTTTCGTAATTCACGCAATCAAATGCCTTGGATAGGTCGCAGAAGATGCCTATGGCATCTTGTGCCTTTTCCCATGCGATTCATAGACGACTCCGCCTTGGAGTGTAAATGTGGTGCTGTTTCACAAACGATGGGACGCTTAATATCGTGTCCTACGTGTCCTGTCAGCTGCACGTTACAGGAACTGGTGGACGCTGGTGATGGCGCCAAGTAGCTGAATTCTGGGCCGAGTCCATTTAGATTGCTATCGACACGCCAAGAAGAAGACCAGGCTCAAAGCTGATCCAGAAATGAATACTGCTTTTGCTAATTTTACTGTCAGCCTTTCGACTTCTTCCTCTTCCTTTGATTACCTTTTGTGATGACGATGGCTGATTCAGATTGTGATTATTCTGAATCCAGCGAACCAACATGGGGCGCTGGGTGCGAGGATGTCGTTATTATAACAGTAGCGTTATTAGTATTGGAGATATTTACGTCAGTTTGATTCTTCAGGTCATTTTTAGCAACAGAGATTTTTTTTAGACACTAATTATTACATTTAACTAAATAAATGACCTTCCATTTTGTTGACATTTGCTATTTTATATTTATGATCACAATACTTGCAAATTACTGATTATTTATTTATCAGGACCCACACGATAGTGTTTCCAAATTTCATCTCGTTTATTTCTGCCTTTTCCCATTATCTAAACAAAAAATTGTGAATTTAATGAAGTTAATAATAAGTGCAAAACGCATTTAACTATATTTAGCAAATATTAATGTTGACACAGTATTTCTTGACAGTTGTTAGTTCGATCCCGAATACCAATGTAAAAAAATCAAATAAAAAAAGACGTTAGAAAATAACACGCGGGCCAAGTTCTTCTAGACTTATAAGTCCAAAATTGATTATAATTAGTATTTATAGAACCAACTTTAGCGATATTGAAAATCTATTACAGAAATTTGACACATTGTAAGTAGCAGCTTGATGTGCTGGTGCCTTAGAGCATTATTAATGCTCTAAGGCTGGTGCGTCTGTACTATGAATTATAATTGACATACCTTCTTTTATAATATTCTAAGAACAAAACTTCACACAATTCCGTTTGAAAAAAAAACTGAATATAAATCGTATCTATTAAAAAAATAAAATAAATAGTTTCAATTAAACTGATTTTAATTTTTACCCGGTATAAATTAAGAATGGGAATGTAAAAATTGGTATAAATGGGTATTTACCCATTTATACCCATTTTTACCGGATATATTCCCATCTCTGTGCTGGCCACATCTGTTAAGTGTTGACCATGCAGCATCTAAGGCCCGGACTCCACCAAAGCGGAGATGTGCGGAGCGGAGCGGAGATGTGCAGGAATCGTCCAATCACAAACGAGACGAGTGACGCGATGAGGATTTCAACCATTGTGATTGGTTGTTTCCTGCACGTCTCCGCTCCGCTCCGCACATCTCCGCTTTGGTGGAGTCCAGGGCTCACAGCGGCCGCCGAGGCATCTTCGTGCTCTGTGTCTACTTCTATCGAGCTCTACTATCAGACATATAATTTTTTAGTTGTACAATGTTTTAAAATAACACATCACAGGCGCCGTGGCTTAGTTGGTTAAAGCGCCTGTCTAGTAAACAGGAGATCGTGAGTTCGAATCTCGCCGGGGCCTTGGTGGATTATACTTTTATTAAAATCAAAAATTGATGGCAACCAAGGCAATAGCGTATCTTGAGCTTGCCGAATAGACAAGCACTATGACTTTTAGTGAGCTATTCGCATATTTAAATCCTAAAGCGAAAGTGTCAGTATAGCCCGCGAAATTCATACTTAGGTTTTTTTGCAATTTGCAGGTCTGTATCAGGTTGTACTCGTATATTGATCCAAATGTGAAATGATGTTAAAACACCTGTCTAGTAAACATGAGCTCGTGAGTTCGTAGTTATAATATGTAGTTTTACTACGTTGACACTGATGGCCGATTCCCGTGTTCACAAACTAAACTAAATTTAAGTTCAGTGCATCTTTTTCTTTCTATTTCATCAAGAAAAGGACAGAAGATAAATTTTAGTTTAATCCTGTCAAATTAATCAGCGCCTGACACCCACAACAACAGTAAAACCAAGGTCAGCAAGACGACCAGTCACCACAAGCAGCACCCGTTCATGAGCATAACGCAAAGATCAGCCATTACCCCCCTCGCCATATTTGAGGGAAGGTAGCAACCCGACCCCCGACGGCGACGCTACCGCAAGCAGTGACATCTAAGGGAGCATGACGAACTTGCTGCCGGTTGCTCAGGCAAGATAAATGTGATCAATCGTAGAGGTCGCTAGCTAACCACATTATGTTGCAATCAACTCATTAGAAAACATTGAAATGAGTAGATTATGTCAATAATAAACTAAAATAAAATTAAACTGAATTGACTTATACAGTCAACTAAAAACAAATTTATTTAAAAATTTTATGAACTCATATAACCTGTCAGTAAGCTAATTCAGGAGATAACTTCACCCTAACGCCAAGTTTCATCAACAACTAAAGAGTCAAAGTATTGACTTTTACTGATACTACGGTACTTAAATGTTTTTCTTCATTCAAGTAACAGCTAAAATATTGAAGTAACAAATTTAACCGTTACTTTGACTTTTGTGACGTTACTTTGGCTGTTACTATTGATTACAAAACTGGATGTTGACCCATTAAAAGCCGAGCAAGCAAAAAAAAAACTCAGAAAGAACGCTAAACGAAAACAAAGTAATAGCGCGGGTAGGCGATGCAATGCGACGCGGTGGGTTGGGGGGCGAAATTTCAAGTGGACGAAGTCGTGGGCAAAAGTTAGTACAAAATATACTCAGACGAAGTCACGGGCAACAGCTAGATAAAAATGAATCACAAGTAGGTAGGTACATTATCTATATCCGTTAGTAATTAGTTATTACTGTACCTAATTATCTTGTATTATTTCAATAATTTGATTGCGTTTAAGATTATAATAACACAGCGTGGTATCGACGCGCAAACTGTAATCATGAATTCCGCAAATGATCTAAAAAAATTGCTGTACAGACGCCAAGCACATCAAGCTACCCGAAACTGTAAAATTTTCCCAATCAACTTTAAACCTTATGTTTTAGCGATAAAGTTGAAAATATATTTAATAAATTTGTAGCTTTATGTGCCCTGAATCTGATAACTTCATTCGAGGAATAATTTTGAAATTTTGACAGTTATTTCAAACAGAAACTGTCGAACGTCAATTTTATAGCTCGAATAAAGGTTATCTGGTGATGTAAAAATCAGTTCATTAAACCGTTTATAGGCACTTTTGGATTGTCAAATAGTCGGTCAGTTAGTCAAAAAGTCGAAGCTAGTTGCCCATTCCAAAACGTATATCTCTATTAGTTAGGGAGGCGAGGTAGCTAAATGGCGTAATTCAACGGCGCCGTCGAGACCTATCAAAATCGAAAGATAAAATGATTTCGAAAAGAAAAGCTCTTATGGTAAAAACCATTTTAGCGGTGGGCTTGGCGTGTACGGTTTTTCAAAAATGTTAAAAAAAACAGTTACTTGGGCATTCTCGAGCGCGTCAGATATTCATACTACGTTTGCCTCAAGTGCCTCTGATAACAACGGTATACTAATCTGCCGGTTTGCGTGGTGGGGGTAAGCATATAAAGTAGTCAAAAATGCAAAAAAAAAAAAATTACTCGAGCGCGTCAGATTTTCGGAAGGGGTGTTAAGTAGGCCCCAAGGAAGCTCCCTTTAAAAAAACTGACGATTTCGGCGTGACGATAAGTTGTGATGAATTTTTGAAAATGCAAAAAAAAAAAGTTTTTTTGAAATACTCGAGCGCGTCAGATTTTCTTAGGGGAGGTTTATCTCGGTATCCTGAAAGCATATTTCCTTAATCTGACAAAAATGTTGGTGGGTTCTCTTAATCTGATCGAAAAAGGTTTTTTGGTTTCTTTTTTTCCTTTCTTTCTCCTTGATAAAACGGGGAATTTAAGAATGACAATAAAGCGATAGATACAACCAACGTAAATGTAGATGAAATGTAGTACGAATTGTATTATTTATTGTATAAAAAAAATGAAATGAAATACAAATTGTATTATAATTGTATTGTTATGTATGACCTTTACATTTTTGCTCAATACAATTCATCAAAGTTTCCAGCACATTCGAGAAGTATACCGTCGGGTCTTTTCTCTCTCTTCAATCGTCGTTATACTGAGGGCACATAGGTCTACGGTAGGGGACCATAAACATATATATATATATATATACCTATATATATAGGGTGTACCGAAAATTCCCTTCTACCGATTCTTTCCCCACCATCAATGTTGCGAAATAAAGGAAAAATACTGGTAGGGTATATTTCCGCGAAGCGCTCAGTCTGTATTACATGTTTATGGCAAATTCCTCTTTTTTGCTTTAATTCTTCACTTCGTTTTGCTTACGGTACGTCCAAAAAACAATTTGAGGATCAACAGGCTATTGAATAATATATATGAAACTGTACATGTTAATAATACTTTTGTATACAGATACGCGTAGCTTTTTCCGAGTCCACGAAAATTGTCGAAAAGCTTTAGAAAAAAAAAATTTGTGAGATATAATATAAGTCACATAATTTAATTATCGTTATTTCATATCAATTTTTTTTAACACCCTCAGTTTTCGAGATACACTAAAAAAACCGGGAGTTTGAGTTTTTATGATGCTTCAAGTCAAAAAGTTTTAACTTTGGACAAAAATGTAACCTTTTTTGTGTAAAATAAAATTACCTTTTTTGTTTACTTAAACTTTTTTTTTATAAGATGAATCGTTCGCGACTTATATGCCGCAACGCGTTTTTCGGAAGACGAAATGGCTCCTCCACACTTCTGGTCATGCGGAAACCGGCAGATTTTGTATTTTTAGTGAGTTTTAGATTATATTCTTCAAAATAAAAAAATAAAAAATCGCGCTCGAGAATGCCGGATTAACGTTTTTTTTTTACAAGTTCGCGACCCTATAACTCGGCGGCGGCAAGGACTTATCGTCAGATTAGTTAAATTTAGTCTTAAAACACTAAAATCAACCCCCAATATCTTAATCTGACGCGCTCGAGTATTTCAGACTATCGATTTTTTTTTACTAATCTGATCGTCTATCCTAGGCGCGCGTCACTACATATAGAGCTAAATACTTTACAAGGTTGTTCTATTAGGTCTAAGGTATCTCTCATATCTCAAACTGCCACGCTCGAGTATTACCGAAAATTCCCCTATTCGCCTCCCTAACTATATGGAGAAGAATGGGCAAGAAACTCCAAGGACACTCTTTTAAATCAAGATATTACAAAATCCTGGGTAAACGTCGCTCAATACTCAAGCATAATTTAAAACTAGTTTCAACCAATCAAATGGCTTGAATCTAGTTTTAAGTAATGCTTGAATATTGAGTGACGTTCTGCAATACGGACCTAAATCTGAGTTAATTAAAACTCGCTATGCCATCAAAATAACTCGTTGGAGATGAGTAATGAGGTTGTTCCCAAAAGTTTAACCCAAGAAGTGACTATTTTTGTAACATCTTTATTTTACTTGTAAGTCTCTTTCGTTTATTCATACTGTCTATTCTTGACACCTATCAGTTTCATAGAAACGAATATGTACAGACGCCAGCACATCAAGCTATCCGAAACTGTCAAATTTTCCCAATCAATTTTGAACCTCATGCTTTAGCGATAAAGTTAAAAATCTATTAAAGAAAGACAGACTAGCTGCGCCCCGCGGTTTCACCCCTGTAAGTTTCGATCCCGTGGGAATATTGGGACAAAAAGTATCCTATGTGTTAATCCTGGTTATAAAGTATATTTGCGCCAAATTTTATCTAAATCTGTTCAGTAGTTTTTGCGTGAAAGAGTAACAAACATCCATCCATCCATCCTCACAAACTTTCGCATTTATAATATTAGTAGGATTGTAGTAGCTTTATGTGCTGGCGTCTGTACGTGTTTTGCGAATTTGATCTTTATCTACAAGTGTCAGGAACGCATTCTCTTGACGCCGAAACTGTAATTTGTTTTTTTTATCTCTTTCTTTCATAGCTAATAAAAATCTTAGATAAATAAAGGGCTAAGGAAGGTACACGGGTGGGTTTTAGTCAGTAAGAGTCTGACACTCCCTTCTGCTCCACCCTGAGCGGGAGGGGTCCTTTGATGATATCCATTCCGCAAAAAAAAAAAAATCACTGACAAACAATGCACAGCCTAAACCGCTGGGTCTAGAAGCATGAAATTTTACTTAAGAGTTCCTTATACGAGCGCTAAGGAAGAATTTTCGAATATTTTCATCCCCTAAAGGAGTTAAGTAGGGGATGAAAGTTTGTGCAGAAGGTGCTTTTTCTTTGCAAATGGGAAATCTCATCGACACGGCTTGTGGTGATTAATATATTAAACTAAATGATACAGGGTTAATTTTTAATGATCAGCCAAATTTAAGGGTGTGGTACAGACCAGACCATCAAATTGGACAACTTCTTCCATGGGACCAACATCGTAATCGCAAAAAAATTTATCAACTGCCCCATAGAAAACTTCGATAACTACTCGACCTAAACGTATGGGACGGCTGAATTTTTATTCACGATTAGGATATTGGTCCCATGGAGAAAGTTGTTCAGTTTGATGATCTGTACCACACACTTAAATTTGGCTGGTCATTAAGTAAGAAAGAAGAACATTAAAAACTAACCCTGCATGTATTAGGCATATTGGAGAAAAAATCACAAAAGCTATATTAGAACCAGGAATTTGAGATAATTTTTAAGTTATGGAACAACAAACTGAATGGCATACTTAACAAAGGTCAAATTCCATTGCAACCAAAAACTTTTTGTTACAAATGGTCACAAAATCAACTTACAATGGATTTCAGTTAAGTAGATACCTTAATTGATTAAGTGGCAACGGAATGTAAATTATCTGAGATTATGAACACTACTTTAACTAACTTTTACATGTGGATGTAATAAAAACATTGTTATTTCACGTTAAAAAGTCTTTGTCACAGTAAAATTATGTCTACTATTTCAAAAAGAAACCACTAAGGCCCCGGCGAGATTCGAACTCACGATCTCCTGTTTACTAGACAGGCGCTTTAACCAACTAAGCCACGGCGCCTGCGAATGCCATTGTGAATTTTAGGTTTCGGGTTCTATGTATGCAGGTATCTATGTATATTTATATACATGACCTTTATAGATTAAAATCTCTAGTTCTGATACATACTTTGCGTTTTCAGTCTCTACAAATAGCGTCAGGCAAAAATAAATATGATTTTGTTTTGTTATTAAAACAACTTCACTGGTTTCCGCTTCGATCAATATTTATCCGACATACATCCTGTATAAAAAAGACGTGATTTTCATTCTGTAAGTGGTTTATATGTGTTTTATTTAGTTGCAGAATATAAGTTTGAGTTTTATTATTTATCATTGTTATTATAAAAGTTAAAAAAAAAACTACGAGTAATTGATATACAGGGTTACTTTTCAATGACCAGCCAAATTTAAGGATGTGGTATAGACCATCAAACTAAACAACTTTTCTCCATGGGACCAACATCGTAATCGCGAAAAATTTATCAACAGTACCATAAAAAACTTCAATACCTACTCGACCTAAACGTATGGGACGGCTGAATTTTTATTCGCGATTACGATGTTGGTCCCATGGAGAAAGTTGTTTAGTTTGATGGTCTGTACCACATCCTTAATTTTGGCTGGTCATTGAAAAGTAACCCGGTATAATAATCAGTATACTCAAACAACACAAAAATTTTAATTATTACATTATTTTACAAAACATTCGCGCGGTAGGTACGCGTCAGGGGATTCTCATAACGCTGAAAATTATTAACTATAGGGAAAAACCGTATATTAACGTAACCTAGGCTACAATAAACCCTATTTATAGAATTAGGGTTTATTTTTTTTATTTAATAAGAAGCTAACTGTATTGGCAATATTAAACAACGTGCTAAAATTGGCTTAATGATAATAGCCGCAAGGGGCGATCGAAAAGAAGCTACGCTTGCCGCGGTCAGTTCGTAGTGGGTGACCATCCATTACATATCGAAAGTCGAGACCAAAGACAAAACACAGAATTTCCCTCTTTAATAAATACTTTGGGTACAAATCTTTTTAGGAACGCACGGTGATGCCTGCGGATAAATTGAATTTTATGTTATTCAATTTCATATAATTGTTGGTTATAAGTAGTTGCTTTAATTTATGAGTACTGTTTGTTTTATTTTATTTTGTTACCTGTTAAGTACGAATCATTTGATCTGACTTGGTTTCCGTACGTCCTTTTCGGGTAACCACTGAAAATCCGCGCTGTGCTGTGGGTCCCCTATAGCACAGCATCATGTTGAGTGGAAGCCTTCTTGTCACAGTCATGACGTGCAGCCGTCGACTATCTATGCTTTGTGCTCATGTATAAAGATATATATATTTGTTTTTTGTTTTTATATATATGATGTCATTAGAATTAATTATCTTTTTGTTTGCACGTGTTTCTGTGACAAATAAACCTATTTTTCTTTCTTTCTTTCAGACCTCCGTGCCTCGAAAATCACGCTAAGCCATTGGTCCCGACTGTCATTAATATATCTTTGACAGCGTTTACGAGTAGTCAGAAGCCCAAAAGCCTGACCAGTCTTACCAAGGGGTATCTATCGTGTTACCCAGTGACTGGGTTGTGGGGGTCAGATAGGCAGTCACTCCATGTAAAATACTGGTATTCAGCTGCATCTGGTTAGACAGGAAGCCGACCCCAATATACATAGTTGGAAAACATTGTCCTTATAAACTATGCAACGGCTTTTGATAAAGTCGGGTTTGTTACCTACACCATTTTATAACTCAAGAACGGCTGGACCGATTTTTACCGACTTCACAAAAAGGAGGAGGTACTATGTTCGGATGTTTGTATGTTTTTTTTTTTTTTTGTATGTTTGTTCATCGAATACTCCGCCAATTGTCGACGGATTCTCAAAATTCTTTTTTTGTTTGAAAGGGTATGCTTCCGCGGTGGTCCCATTGTCACCAAATCTGATGAGGGAATCTCATGGAAATCGAGGGAAACCCTCAAATTTTGTAGGCACACCTATAGCGATTTGGATTTTTTTTATAGTAACACGTGCATTTGCTCTCAGAAAGCACCATTCGGTGAAGTGGAACTGATGATGAAGACCACAGATGGCCATCGGAACTACTCAATAAATATTTCACGGTTTGCGATTCGATTAGGTACTTTAATGTGGTTGCTAAGCACAATGCGTATCGTGAAGTGGAGCTGATAGTGACTTCTCAATCAGCTCCAGTTCTCCTGGTTCTTACAAGGAGAACTCCTCAACAATTAACGTCCCTGCATCGGGAAAAGCAATATTTTATAAAAGGTGATGAGCAGTTGACATTAGGCTATTGTAACTTAGATAAGTTACAAACTGGCCCACTAAAAAGTGAAAAATAAAAAACTTTTTTACAAAAAAAACTACCGACTTCCAAAAAGCACTACAAAGTGAAAAATAACTTTAATTTCGGAAGTCGGTGTCAATAAAAGAAAATGCGGAACCAACGACACTGACTTCCGAAATTAAAGTTATTTATCACTTTGTAGTGTTTTTTGGAAGTCGGTAGTTTTTTTTTTATGATCTTTGATTTGTTGGATTTGTCTCCGCCCCGAATAAGCAGAATATTTCTATTTTATTTATTTGGGAAAATACAAACAAATATTGCAAATATTACAAATATTGCATAAAATATGAGCTACAGGGTGAGTAAATGTATAACCCACGACATTTTCCACATAATAAAATAACTATTAAAAACATAACGAAATTAGATAATTCATTTTCTGAAGCGGTACGAAGTTCACCAGCGGGGCAATTGTGTAACACACAATCAATCGGAATCGGTTTCATTTTGATAGTTCAACAACATTCATTGCGTTATTTACGTTGTTAAGCAGACAAATTTTCCGAATATATGAAGCAATGGATTAGCAATTTGCTTCAAAATAAATCAGATTCCGATTGATAGAGTGTTACGCAATTAGGATGCGGGTCAAGCTTAGAATATTTATGCCAGAATATTTACTCATGTAAATACTTAAAATACATGAACAGAATATTTAAAAGGTATTATTTACACTTCGTAATCCAGCTTAATACAAATTAGAAGATTATATCCAAGATAAGAATGGTTGGAAACATGCTGGTCCTGCTCCATAAGATAACCTTGAATCTAAACAAAATCAAACTGGTTGCTAATTTAATTGTAAAATTTAATATTTCTTTGATGTCGATTTACATTCTGTGATAACAATTTGCTTTAACTCACTGACTTGCTTGTTAAAATTTGAGGAAAATCGTATACTTTTTATCACAAAACAAATTTTTCTGTCATTGATTTATTTTTTTATTATATTTACCTATTGTATGGTAAGTAATTTTATTATAGGTATAATCCTACTTCCTAATAATATTATAAATGTGAAAATGTGTGAAGATGTTTGGATGTTTGATACTCAATCACGCGCAAACCATTGAAAACAGTAATGTGTATTTGTTTGATACTATGTAAGTCATATTTAACAGTTATTAACAACGCCTCCGTGGCGCAATGGCTAGCGCGTTCGGCTGTTAACCGAAAGGTTGGTGGTTCGAGCCCACCCGGGGGCGACTCTTTTAGCATCACATCAATTACTGATAAGCATATTAAAATATAGGTACTATCATTGACGTGTGAGATAAAATATACAAAAGCAATTCATTTTTGGTGATAAAAGTAATTAGGTATGTAATATAATAATTTTATCACTAAGAAGTGATAATTTAATTACTTAGCTTAAACTTTAATCAAATTAATCGACATGGCAAATTTTCTTATCTAAACAGGGGAAATACCTACCCATCAAAAATTCACAATAATAAACTTATACAACATGTTCCGGAATTAACGCACACCGCCAAACACTCCAATTAGAATATTCTGATATTATCATAAAACATTCACCGAATTGTTATTATTATGTATAAACCATTGTTTATTTATTAAATTAGTTTTACTGACTGTGGAAGAAAACTGTGGTCACATTACAAATCTATCCCACCCGTAGGTATTTCGTTCATTTTTATAAATAAATAAATATCTTCGGTTTGTTTTAACTTAACAGCGGAAGTGTAACTGTAATTTACGTAGTTATAATTATTGTTGGTACAAAAAATTACCTATAAGTATATTAAAAATGATAGAAATCGATTCATTATTTGGTGTGATTTTTGGTGCATTTTACATGAGACCTTAATAATAAATAATAATTAGTTCCTCAAAAATCTACCTTAAAGGTGCACACTCTTTCACATAATTATTAATTATTAAAAAAATAAAATAATAACAACAAAATAAAATAATAACAACAAAATACAACATAACATATGACAGAATAAAAAGTTCATTAAACGATTCTGAGCAAACTACTTTCATCTCAGTTACAAATTGTATAATAGAATAGAATAATCTTAATTATTATGTAAGTACACCATACCACGGTAAATAATATCACCGTGGCTGTAGGCATTTATTTTTATGATACGGCCGAGATACAATCTATACTAATACTAATATACTAATACTAATATACTAATTATACTATAATATTATAAAGAGGAAAGATTTGTATGTATGTTTGTAACAAATTGGCTCAAAACGTACTAAACCGATTTTAAAAATTCTTTCACCATTTGAATGCTACATTATCACTGATTATTATAGGTTAATTTTTTTCTTTTTTTTCCACCCGTGCGAAGCCGGGACGGACCGCTAGTACTGTATATAATATTACCGTGACCATACGAATTGCAAATGATACAAATCGGCACCTTAATTGCCTAACACAATATTATCAATCATAATCTAAATAATTTTAAAAGATATTGCTAATTCTTCATATGTTTAGAAAGAAAGAAAGAAAGAAAATACTTACGTTTATTTGCGGTAAACAGGACGCATAAAAAGAACACAAACACAAAAAAAAATTTGGGGTAGTAAAACATGCGTCCACATCCACGCAAAACGCCATCTCTCAGCATAATGCAAAGACCCTATTCGAGACAGAGCCAGCACTGGTTTTCAGGGAAAGCCGACAGCCGGCGGTTTTTGAAAAATTTCTTTCATAATAACGTAATTAATGCAATGCATGTTGTTGAACTGTCAAAATGACTACTGTGAGTCTGTTACGCAATTACCCCGCAGGTTCAATTCATGGGACAATCACTCACTAAAGGGGATAAGTAGATACCACTATTTAGAAGGCTTAAAAAATATACAATACAGCAGTGCTATCCTGTAAAAATCTCACCGTGAAAACATAAGTGAAGTGAGCTGTCACTCCACCTGATGTTAGGGATTCCCACTATTGATAGCTCACTTCACGCTCACTTCACCTAAGTTATCACGGTGAGATTTTTACATAATCGACCGGCTGTATCGACCCTGAAATTTCTAATTGTTTAAAACTCTCAAGGACTCCACGAGACATGCTCGAACTAGTGTGTTCTTTGCTATGGTGGAGTCCACAAATTAAAATATTAAAATAACTTAGTTCCCTTCTAACAATAATTTGAGGAGTAGTTTATTTTTACAGAGGCCAGCATCAACATACCCTAATCTGTCAAATTTCTTTGATAGATTTTCAACTTTACTAATTCAATTGGGAAAATTTGACAGATTGGAGTAGCTTGATATGGCCGGGCCTCTGTACTTTAGTTTTAAGGAAATGAGAATACTATTTGGTTAATCAATTTGGTAATCTGCTTATCTATTTCATCAGCTATAGCGGGACCTCAATCAAATCAGCCTATCGCAGTCCACTGCTGGACATAGGCTGCGCCACAACACCCTGTCCTCCGCCTTCCTCATCCAGTCCATCCCAGCCACCTTCTTTAGGTCGTCCGTCCATCTAGCTGGGGGGCGTCCCACACTATGCTTGCCGATATCCATGTATTTAAAGGATAAAAATATACACACTGGATAACCTTGTATTCCTACTAATATTATAAATGCGAAAGTTTGTGAAGATGTTTGGATGTTTCTTAAAGCCGTTGCAACGGATTTGGATGAAATATGACACAGATAATTATACCTAATATATAAAATTCTCGTGTCACAGTGTTAGTTACCATACTCCTCCGAAACGGCTGGACCGATTTTTATGAAATTCTATATGCATATTCAGTAGGTCTGAGAATCAGCTACTATTTTTTTTTTTGCAAAACGACGTTTGCGGGGTTAGCTAGAAATATATAAAATATGACACAGATAGTTTATAACCAGGATTAGATTAGCGCATAGGATACTTTTTATCCCGATATTCCCACGGGATCGAAACTAACGCGGGTGAAACCGCGGGGCGCTGCTAGTATTAATTAAACTAACTACCAAAAAAGAATCGCCCCCGGGTGGGCTCGAACCACCAACCTTTCGGTTAACAGCCGAACGCGCTAGCCATTGCGCCACGGAGGCCATGAAAACGTTACTGAAATACATACTTACATAGTATAGAGAGTAGATAATACCTATAATATTATCATCATCATTTCAGCCGAAAGACGTCCACTGCTGGAGATAGGCGTCCCCCAAGGACCTCCACTTGGACCAGTTCTGTGCTTTTCGCATCTTATTAAGGGAAATCAAGATGAACTTGCTGGACATAATTATACATGTTTACTTTTCAATGACCCGCCAAATTTAAGGATGTGGTACAGACCATTAAACTAAACAACTTTCTCCATGGGACCAATATCGTAATCGCGAAAAATTTATCAACTGTCCCATAGAAAACTTCAATACCTACTCGACCTAAACGTATGGGACGGCTGAATTATTATTCGCGATTACGATGTTGGTCCCATGGAGAAAGTTGTTTAGTTTGATGGTCTGTGCCACATCCTTAAATTTGACTGGTCATTGAAAAGTAACCCTGTATAAAAAGAAAAATAGTTTTTCTTTTTTTTTTTACTTATTTAGATTTTTTTCATTTAAATGATAAAGCATTAAGCTAAAATTTGGTACCTTTGGGTATTTTCACCTGGTGTAGGTATAAAAACGTTGTACTTATAGTTATGCGTAAAGCAATATGTAGATACCTACCTGCTATTATCCAAGCAAGACTTCGACTTTCAGCTAGTAGCAATTCTATCGCGTACCACATCCTTAAATTTGGCTGGTCATTGAAAAGTAACCCTGTATTTAAGTAGCATTGGATTGTATAAAATAATAATCCATCATTTGCCTAGCCTTTTCCCAACTATGTTGGGGTCGGTTCCAGTCTAACCGGATGCAGCTGAATACCAGTATTTTATACGGAGTGACTGCCTATCTGACCTTCACAAACCAGCTACTGGTTAATACAATACCCCTTGGTACGACTGGTTGTCAGACTTTCGGGCTTCTGACTACCCGGAACGACTATCAAAGATCTACGAATGACAGCCGGGGCCAACGACTTAACGTGCTTTCCGAGGCACGGAGGTTTCTCGAATGTAAATATGGTCACCCATCCAACCGCGGCAAGCGTAGCTTAACCTGATCGATCGACCTGTGCGGCTGTTATTATTCAGCCACGGGCCCCTAACCAAAAAAAAACACGCTTTTAAAATGCACTAAAAATAATTAAATTGGCTTGAATTCTAAAAAGCGTAGAGCGCTTTTTGAGTTAATTATAAGTGCGCACTTAAACTACTAAAAACTACAAATTTTTATTTTTAACTTTTGCGTCCAGTAAGTTATATATTCTTCATTAAGTTAATAAGTATAAAGTCAACGAAGATATGACGATTAAGGGTTACTAGCAAACACGAGAGCTACTGACAAAGAGTTCCACTATCCACCTCCTGGCTCCATCAACAGACCCTCGACACCAAGTGCAATCTATTGGACTCATCAAAACAAACCTTATAAGACCAAACTCGAGGGGTTTACTAGTAGCCACTGAAGAGTTCCACTATCCACCTCCTGGCTCCATCATAAGACTCTCAAAACCAAGTGCAATCTATTGGACTCGTCAAAACAAATCATATGACCCCAAAGTCGAAGGATTTACTAGAAGCCACTGAAGAGTTCCACTACCCACATCCTGGCTCCATCAATAGACCCTCGACACCAAGTGCAATCTAGTGGACTCGTCAAAACAAACCTTATGAGCTCAAACTCGAGGGGTTTACTAGTAGCCACTGAAGAGTTCCACTATCCACATCCTGGCTCCATCATCAGACCCTTGACACCAAGTGCAATCTATTGGACTCGTCAAAACAAACCTTATGAGCTCAAACTCGAGGGGTTTACTAGTAGCCACTGAAGAGTTCCACTATCCACATCCTGGCTCCATCAACAGACCCTCGACACCAAGTGTAATCTATTGGACTCGTCAAAACAAACCTTATGAGCTCAAACTCGAGGGGTTTACTAGTAGCCACTGAAGAGTTCCACTATCCACATCCTGGCTCCATCATCAGACCCTTGACACCAAGTGCAATCTATTGGACTCGTCAAAACAAACCTTATGAGCTCAAACTCGAGGGGTTTACTAGTAGCCACTGAAGAGTTCCACTATCCACATCCTGGCTCCATCATCAGACCCTCGACACCAAGTGCAATCTATTGGACTCGTGAAAACAAATCAAATGAGCCCAATCTCGAGGGGTTTATTAGTAGCCACTAAAGAGTTCCACTATCTACCTTCTGGCTCCACCATCAGACCCTTGACACCAAGTGCAATATATTGGACTCGTTAAAACAAATCATATGAACCTAAACTCGAGGGGTTTACTAATAGCCACTGAAGAGTTCCACTATCCACCTCCTGGCTCCACCAACAGACCCTCAACACCAAGTGGAATCTATTGAACTCGTCGAAACAAATCAAAAGAGCCCAATCTCGAGGGGTTTACTAGTAGCCACTGACGAGTTCCAGTATCCACCTCTTAGCTCCATCATCAGACCCTCGACACAAAAGTGGAATCTATTGAACTCGTCGAAACAAATCAAAAGAGCCCAATCTCAAGGGGTTTACTAGTAGCCACTGAAGAGTTCCACTATCTACCTTCTGGTTCCATCATCAGATCGACTCCAACATACCAAAATATAGTTTTGTCTTCTGAACTACTTAAACATACAAAGTTTCATTTCGATACGACAATTCAGCGTGACCAGATTCAGTATTTTTTTTTTGTAGTTTTTCTTTTCCGAGCATCTGTATTTTTGAAGGTATTTTGGGGTTTTTTGGGTAAGTGGTTGGCGGAAGTAAGTAATTTAAAAACAGATAGGTAAGTATCTTCAAAAATACTGATGCCCGAAAAAGATAGAAATACACCGAAAAAGTATTAAAAATACTGAATCTGGTCACGCTGCGACAATTGGACGTAGGTAAAAACAATCCAAGTAAAATACCAACATTTTGACATTAAAAATTCGTATTTTACTTGGAATGTTTTTGCTAATCGAAAATAAAGCCCTTGACGAGCAGTTTGGTATACTTAACTCATTTTCGGTCATGTTGTGGGTTGGATCCTTTTTGCTTATCTACGTCCAATTAGAAGTAGGTTTAAATTGACATAAAAGATTTTGTTACATTGTTAGTTAGTTCTATGTGAAGCTAATAAAAGTATTTAAAAAGAAATCGCCCCCGGGTAGGCTCGAACCACCAACCTTTCGGTTAACAGCCGAACGCGCTAGCCATTGCGCCACGGAGGCTATGACTCCGGATCTCGTAATATAGACTCATTTTTTTATAGAAATAGCACAGGCGTGATAATGATAAATTATATATTTATACTAGCTGACCCCGCAAACGTCGTTTTGCAAAAAAAAAAAAAATAGTAGCCGATTCTCAGACCTATCCGATATGCACACAAAATTTCATACAAATCAGTCCAGCCGTTTCGGAGGAGTATGGTAACTAACACTGTGACACGAGAATTTTATATATGAACTAGCTGCGCCCCGCGGTTTCACCCGCGTAAGTTTTTATCCCGTGGGAATATCGGGATAAAAAGTATTCTATGTGTTATTCTGATGTATAAACTATATTACTGTAAAGTTTCATCAAAATCCGTTCAGTAGTTTTTGAGTGAAAGAGTAATAAACATTCATCCATCCATCCTCACAAACTTTCGCATTTATATTATTTGTAGGATAGGAAGTAGGATTAGATATTTGGAAGTGGGGTTAGGTATGCAAACAAGAGGAAATGCGTGTGGTCTTTTGTCCATAGAAACACTCGCACCTGTTTTCTTTCTGGCTAATGACCTTATGAAGCAATGATTTTTTACAGAATATTAACTAATAAATTGTATGTCCCTATGTTTTCCATTTTGATCGTACACACGGCTACACATCAAGCTATACAAAACCAGTTTACGCTGGTCTCGCATCGTACGGAAATCCTATACAATTTGAGATCAGCTTATACTGGAATTGTATAGCTTGATGCGTAGCCGTGTGTACATTATTTTTATAAGCACTAGAACCCTCCTAAAATGCCGATTTATACCACTGTCAACAGAGGCCTTGAGTGAATGAATGAATGAATTGCACCGATCCCAGCGTGGTTAAACCAGACTCGATTATTCGAATGAACCCCAAGATTCGCACTAGCTCCTGTAGCCTCATGTTCATGGTGCTACAGCGACCATTGCATATCAAGGAATAGACCGGGGGGCGCGGTAATTGGTAGGAAGGACGTGCCCGTAGGATAGGGAAGGATTTAAGAGCCTACCGGATATGCATCCTAGAGCAAGCATTGGACTAGTGGAGAGATGGGTAATTATTATCTATGGATGGGCATCTTTTAACGACCTTGCCTCCAGGTTGGTTCAGGTCGAGCTTCATCGGTGAGACTTTTAGCGGTGTTCTACTGCTTTCTCGGTTCTTTTGTATGTCATTGCTCTGCTGTGATAAGTTGTGTTAGATGTTGCTGTTTTCAATGTGGTCGTCGGAGGTCTCGTTATTATCCGTTTCCGGTTTTGGTAAATCTCACAAGCAGCAATCTTGATCTTATTTCTGTTTTCCGGCGTATTCATTCAAATTGATTCTCTTGTCAAAGTACTTCATGTCCTGTTTTAAGTTTTCGTTCCATGTGTAGATAGGTCGGCCGACCTTCTTGGATTTGGCCTTGTACTGCGTTACTGTATGCACTAGGGTTGTTTTGCGGTGCCTGTAAACATGCGCGATGTAACACATCCTGTCTTTCTTGATGCGTTTGGTTACTGTTTTTCCGTCTAAGATTTCATGCATTTTCTTTTATCTTTTATTTTTTTTTTGTGGTAGTAAACGATTTGGCGTTTCTCATGGCCTGTTCGCAACGATTTTTAATAGTGATTTTTCTGCGTAATGTAGATGCTATGTATGTTGTACGTAGGTATTTAATTTCATCACATGTTGGTATGCTTATTCCATTAAGATTGCTGTTGACTAATTCCATTTGGACATCCTTTCTGATTAAAATTGCAAGTCCCCGGTATGCTTTACCTGCGGGTCCAGAGAGCCGCCATTCGTGGTGTGTATAGTTTAACTGCCCCGTTGGTCTCGTGGTTGCAAGCGCGACTGCTGAGCGTGTGGTCCTAGGTTCGGTTCCAGGATCGGACAATGTGTTATTGAGTTTTTCTATTGGGAATTTCTTAGTAGCAGTCCGGACTTTGGAAGTTGGCGGTTTAATACCCCCGTGTCTCGGAAAGCATGTAAAGCCGTCGGTCATGCGCCTGATCTCTCTCCGGCCGTGTCGGATCTCCGTCCCATCGGACAATGATAGTACAGGAACGGAGAGTGTACCTGTGTCCGCGCGCACACTTGTGCATCATAATATCTCCCGCGTACCCGGCCAATCTCCGTTGAGATTGGCCACCGTGACCGAAATCGGCCGGGGAGGCTATTACTCGTATTAGTTGTATGCTCCTGAGTTCATATCATATCACATGAATGCCCCTATGTGAAAGTTCAGTTGTGTTTTGAGGTTTGGTTATTTCTTGAGTTAGATCTAACGGGTTGCTGTTGTGTAATGTTCGTCGTCGGTCCTGACACTGCTATCATAGTGCTTCTCTTTGTAACATCCTTGTAGAGCATGCGTATGTTAACGCTGCGATTAGAATATACTCTCTTCCCCAGAACGTCTCGTTAAAATGCGCGGTTATGTATTTTGTTATTCTGTGTTCCTGAGAGAGATTACTGTTAGGGAGAATTTCTTGAATATTACTAAGAATTCTTTTGTTTGTAGGCTGTCACAAGTAGTGAGCTCTCTCGACATGTGCAACTTGAGTTTGGTAACCACTATAGACCAAACTTGACAGGGGACTGTGTACCGTCTGAAATTTATGGGCTCGGTCTTTGTTTCTTACCAAAAAATTTTTTGTTATGCAAACTAGAGAGTTCGGGTAATGTTTTTTTTTTTGTTTTTTTTTTGAGCTGTTGGTGCAAATTTAATGCACGTGGGTATGCAGACTTAGCGTTAGAAACTTAGCGTTGGAAACTTTGTGTATTATGTCGACCACTATGAGCGTTAAAGTCGCCAAGAGTTATTAAAGTACATTTCCTTGGTTTTTGTCTGATGAAGTTTAATAAGCCTGTGAAGGGTCTGTTTTCTATAGATGTACAACTGTTGATGTGAGAATTGATTACATACAGATGAGTAGGCTTGTCATTTCCCCTGTTAACATTAATAGTAGGTGACATCGCGTCTGTCACCTTTATCCTGTTAACTAATTCAATCTGAGCATCTTTTCTGATTAGAATTGCAAGTCCCCGATGTTTTTACCTGAGGTTCCATAGAGGTGCCATTCGTAGTGTGTATATACATCTGTGACTTCTTCTGATAACGATGTACACATTGGTGCTTGTTGTTCATACTGTGTTAATGAGCTAGATAAATTGAGGGCTGTTCGTATGAGACTGGGGTTTCGTGAGTTGACCTTTCTCTTCACTTGTGTTGTACTAGTTAATTATAGGCTTATTATGTAGTGTTGTTGTGACAATGTTCGATTTTTGCATTAGATCTATCGGGTTGCTGTTGTAGTGTTTGTCGTCGGTCATGACCCAGCTATCGTAGTGCTAGTCCTTGTAGAGGATGTGTATGTTGCCGGGTACTGGTTGTGGTTCGCCGGTAGGTGCACGTGCAAATTTACCAGATAGAACTCGACTGCGGCGATTAAGATATCCTCTCCTCCCCAGAACGTCTTGTTAAACTGCGTGGTTATGTATTTTGTTATCCTTTGTTCCTGGGAGAGAATGCTGTTAGGAAGAATTTCTCGTATATTATTTAGAAGTGCTAGGCGGATTCTTTCGTCATCTCGATGCTCTAAAACATATGAAGCAAGATCCCGACGGACAGACACGTGATCGAAAGTTAAACCCATTACATTATTTATTTGATGTGCTATGGCCCTGAATAGGCAGTTCCCGTCTTTTGTCATACGCACAATTGTGTCCATTTTAACAGAAATAACCCTTTTGTTTTTATGGTATTACAAGACCTGCTCTGCACACATGTGTTGTGTAGCTTTGGGTTTGAGAACCACTATAGCTGACAGGGGAACTTAACGCCTGAAATTTATGAGCTTCGCTATTTTTTGTTACTTAACCTTTTTTTTATACTTTGAGTCTAATTTTGCGAGCTTGGGTATACAAATTTGACTTACAATCTAGGAAATAGGTAGTTTGTTCAAGGCAGTTTTGGTAATTTAGTACAATGTTAAATTAAGAAAAGCGTGGAGTACTAATTCTAGAGCGATACCGTATTTCATGTTAAAATAATAGAGTGTATTATTTTATCCTTCGCTCCTAATTATAATATGAAGACATTTCCTTAAAGCCTATTTACTTACATTGATGTTAAATTCACGCGTGGCTTCAAAAGTCCAAATTAACAAAGCAAAACGCAGTTTTATACAGCCTCCAACGGAGATCCCTGAAATATATAATGGAAAGACCTCACCAAATCCACGTCGTCGATATTCTCGGCCGGAAGGCCTAGACCTCAGGCTTGTATATCAGGACCACACGTATGCCACTTTACCACCGTTTTAAGGTGTTTTAATTTGCACCCACAAAAACACTGCAAGCGAAACACCGTTCGAGTTTCAAGCTCAGAGTCAGCCACGTGTTGTGCACATTGCATCAAGTATAAACAAAGGCGGGTCACGACGCGACACGTCTGTCCCCTTCGGCGGTCACTATCCGAATCTACCACTGTCAACAGAGGCCTTGTATACAAATTCGTCAACTAATAATGCAATAAGAAAAACATAAGAGAAACAGTATACAGGGTTATTTGTAAAACACCAGCAACCTCTTAAGAGGTCATTGTACTCATCATTATGAACAACTTTTATTATGGGACCAAACCTGCAGTGCTATTCTGTAAAAATCTCACCGTGAAAACTAAGGTGAAGTGAGCTGTCATTCCACCTGATGTTAGGGATTGCCCCTATTGATAACTCACTTCACCTAAGTTATCACGGTGAGATTTTTACAGAATCGATCGGCAGAAATCGCGAAAAAAAAATCAGCTGTTCCCTACATTTTGATGAGATAGACGAAGATAAATGTAGAGAACAGATGATTTTTATTTCGCGATTTCAGGTTTGGTCACATAGTAAAAGTTGTTCATAACACAGAACAGATAAAAGAGGTACCTCTTTTATCTGTTCTGTGGTTCATAATTATGAGTACAATGACCTCTTAAGAGGTTGCTGGTGTTTTACAAATAACCCTGTATATCCTCTTATTCTGTTTATGAAATATCTTTTAAATTGGTCCAAAATTTAAGGAGAAAATAGGCGAGATCAAACCTCGAATTATGACTTTTTACTTATGCTTTTCCAAAAGTCTCTTCAACCGCATTTCCTCTTAAAGGCTCATCCACACCTGCGCACGTGTAGCGCACACGCACGAACCGTGTACACTACGCGTCTCGAGCAGCTGTAGACCAAAATCAATGTACCTGTTTGTAATGTAAAAATAATAGCTTTTTACTAAATGCTTGAGTACGGTATATTATTGCATAATATAAGTACCTACGGTATTAAAAAAGTAATCTAAAATGTTTATCAGTGTATCTGTTTGTTACGACTTTTGTTCGAAACGGCTGGAACGATTCTAACGGGACTTTCACTAGCAGATAGCTGATGTTATAAGGAGTAGGTACTTAGTTACTTTTATTTTAGAAAAAAAAATAGCTTCCAGCGCAAAAAAAATAAAGCCCATAAAATCCAATTTGTTTTTGGCATGCGCGAGAACAAAGCCGCGGGCACAGCTTGTACTTACTAATTCAGCTAAAAAACTTTGTTTAATAGTTCTTCCAAAAAAGAATCGCCCCCGGGTGGGCTCGAACCACCAACCTTTCGGTTAACAGCCGAACGCGCTAGCCATTGCGCCACGGAGGCTATGATTTTACGCCTTAAAATATTCACTCATTTTTTTCTATAAATAGTAGAGGAGTGACGATAATAAATTATATTTATATCTAGAAGTAAGATCGTACAAATACTTTAAAGGCAGGTCCACACTGACGCACGTGTAGCGCACGCACACGAACCGTGCACACTACGCGCCTCGAACGGCTATGTCGCACACTGCGCGCGCATCACAAATAGCTTACGCGCAATTCACGAGCTTGATTTGTTTGTGCTTTATTGGCTAACACGTTCAAAGACACTCGAGAAATCACGAAAATGTGCACGTCGTGAATATTACAAGTTGCACGCGCACCGCTAGACTCTGGCGAACATGCCCAAAAGAGTGTTCACGGACTCATGGAGTTTCTTGCCCGTTCTTCTCTACGTATTGTACAAACGCCAGCACACCAAGCTACTACAATCTGTCAAATTTCTTTAATAGATTTTCAACTTTACTGCTAAAAGCATAAGTTTCAAAGTTGATTGGAAAAATTTTATAGTTTCGGGTAGCTTGATGTGCTGGCGTCTATACCTACTACGCTTTGCAATGGGCAACTAGCTTCATCTTTCTGACTGATCGACGCCTTGACAATTCAAAAGTGCCTGTTTGGTTCATCACACTATAACATTATAAAGGCAAATGTTTGTGAGTATGTTTGTTACTTCTTCACGAACGAACGGCTAAATGGATTTATAACCAGGATTAACACATAGGATACTTTTTATCCCGTTATTCCCACAGGATCGACACTTATGTTGGTGAAACCGCGGGGCGCTTCTATTTTGAAATAAATGCTTTGACTTTGAACTGTTCCTAAGATGCACGCGAATTGCTTTGTCCGTGCACGTGCGCAGGTGTGGACCCGCCTTTACAAGTCATTAATATTTTAAAAACTAGTTAGGGTCGATGTTTCCTATCCGACTATAAACTCAGAGGTCACGGTATCTTTTAAAGTACAGACATAATATTTCTTTTTTTTTCTAAAATATTTATTATTATACTAGCTAACTTCGTACCGCCACAGAATAAATAAATACATAATGTATGAGAAAATGAATTACTTATCTTCATTATATTTTTTTTCGGGGCGGAGACAAATCCAAGAAATAAAAGATCATAAAAATCGGTCCAGCAGTTCTTGACTTATAAAAGGTGAAACTAACCCGATTTTGTTTTATATCTATAGATTACCACTTTGTTTTCACAGGTGCGAACTCAATACAACAATGTAGTCACAATTTCCACACTCAGAGACGTCACCCAAAAAACAATTAAACACCACCACCAACTAACATGAAATGTTTTTGGGTTGCATGAAGAAGCCTCCTCGTGTAGCGCAGTTTGTTCCGCCAGTTGCTCAACTGAACCGAGCGCTTGGCGCATCCTGGACAGTCACACCCAACACCATATTGAACTGGCCAATTCTTCCCTCGCGGCGGTAGGGCTAACGCCCGCCTGGTTTGCGACCACCCTCCCACCGGAGTCCGGCGTCAAGCAGCCTGCTGTGTTTCGTCGATGCAAGAGAGTTCCAGTGCCTTAGGCATCTTCGGGGTACGCTCGTTCCATCATAGACCTCATCCATCGCTTTCCATCAGGCGTGATCGAGGTCAAGAGCGGGCCATTCAACAATAAAAAAAAACATGAAATGTTTTCAATCAAGGTAATTATGCTTTCGAGCCGTTTGGGGTTGATTGAAACCCTCGGGCCGTGGGGATCGAGTGCACATGGTTTGTTCAACGAAATCTCCAAATGGTTGACACCTCCCGTGACCCAAGGGCTGGCTTTTACCTTGGCCAGAGGCTAAGCATTGCCATACAAAGTGGCAATGCCGCCAGTCTCTTTGATACAGACGCCAGCACATCTAAGCCACTACAATCTGTCAAATTACTTTAATAGATTTTCAACTTTATCGCTGAAGCATAAGGTTGAAAGTTGATTGGTAAAGTTGACAGTTTCGGGTAGCTTGATTCGCTGGCGTCTGTACATTACCAGTAGACAACGACAGCGATGCGGAGGAATTTTTCAACGCCATATTTTTATTATAATAGTTTGTTAGTTTTTCAATAGGCAGATAACTATCTGAAGAATAAATATTTCGATTTGGCAGCTTTTTTAAGGTGAATGCGAAGTGGTAGACCGCGAAATTCAAATTTTCTTACGTTTTTTGCAATTTGCAGGTCAGTGTCAGGTTGTATCTTGATCAAAATTTGATTCGCGATTATAACAGGTACCTACTAATTTACAGAATTATAATTCTTACACACCGAGACCCGTCCGTGCCTCGGAAAGCACGTTAAGCGGTTGGTCTCGAAAAGGCTAGGCATATAATGATATTACCACTTATTAATACATAAGTATAAAAGGTTATACTTTGATTCTGTAACACTATTGTATCTGTTACATTTAGAAGTGTTTTTCTTTTTAGACAGTTTTAAAAAAGAGTTAAGGTAATAGGTAATAAGGGCTGGTATCCGTAACTCCACGTCAATGCGCGTATTATGCGCACGTATTAATATTAATATTATTATTATTTACGGTTTTTTTTTGTTAAAAATACTTACTATGGTTACAGTTTGAATCCCTGCTTGCTGGTTGTACAGAGACCAGCACATGAAGCTACCCCAATCTGCCAAATTTCTTTAATAGATTTTCAACTTTACTACAAAACAATAAGGTTCATATTCAATTGGGAAAATTTGACAGAATGGGGAAGCTTGATGTGCTGGCCTCTGTACGTAGATTGAACAGACGTTTGTGACGATGTGGTCATTTTTGTATGAATGTAGGTAGCTCTTAATAATGTTAAAACCAGTGCTTCCGTAGGCGCGGGCCTGCGGGCGGAGAGCGGGGCAACTCTCCGTCCGATCAGGACCAGGCCCGTGCTGGACGGCGCGTACGTGTTCCACGCGCGCCTCAAAGAGATGTCAGCAACAATGAAGAGGCCCGTAAGGGCCGTAGCCTGCCTGGGGAGCGGGATTGTCCGAAAGGGTTACCGCTGCCCCGGAACATAAAGGGCTAAGAAAGGAACACGGGTGGGTTTTAGTCAGTAAGAGTCTGACGCTCCCTCCTGCGCCACCCTGAGCGGGAGGGGTCATTTGATGATTTCCCATACACAAAAAAAAAGTGCTTACTTGTTTAGGAATACCCTCAAGGACCGTTGTGTTCATATTAGGGAAGAAGTATCTAGCGCGAGCTAGCAGCATGAACGCGGTCCTCAATTTCTCGCCGTAGTCTTTCATGACTCTGTAAAATAAAGATAAGGTTTGATACGATATGATATACAAGCTGTAACATATTTTTTTTTTTTTTAAGTATTTTCTGGTGTACAATAAAGTATATATAAATAAATAAATAAATAACCCAAGACCTCATAATAGCCTCCCCGACCGATTTCGATCACGGTGGCCAATCTCAACGGAGCTTAGCCAGGTACGCAGGAGATATTATAGTGCACAAGTGTGCGCGCAGACACAGGTGCACTCCCTCTTCCCTCACTCTCATAGTCCGATGGGACGGCAATCCGACACGACCGGAGAGATATCAGGCGCAGGACCAACGGCTTAACGTGCTTTCTGAGGCACGGGGGTATCACACCACCAACTTCAAAACTCCGGGCTGTTACTAAGAAATTCCTAATGAAAAAACTCAATAACACTTTTGCACGACCCGGGAATCGAACCCAGGACCCCACGCTCAGCAGTCGCGCTGGCGACCACGAGACCAACGGGGCAGTCAAACGTCATACACCCCAATTAGAGTATTGAGTTAAAAGCATAATACAAAGACCAAACTATTTTATTTATGCATTTGAGAACCATGTAGAAAGACGAGCACGTTAAAAGCGGCAGTAATAAAAAGTAAAAACAAAATAATAATAATATTAAAATAAGCCGAGGCAGCAGTGATGGCCTGTCCAAAGGTGGGGCATTCACGAACATACCGTTTGACGTACGAGTACCTAAGTAAATTTTTGTAAAACGGTACCTATTGTGCGTCAATCAAAATGTAATATTATGTAATCTTTAAGATGTCGAGTTGCATAGAAAGAACTTTGTCTATTCTTGGTAGAATGCAGATAGAATAGGCTTGTCAACTGAAAAAATCTAATTAGTCCGTCAGTTAGTTTAACAAAAAATATTTGACCCATATTTTTTCTTTTGTTACGTAAACCAAAATTGGCGAAGATACGACGCTTTTAAAATTCTCAATACGTCACGCCTAGGTATAATTTTAGTGCGTTCTGACGTCACGAGCCCCCACTCCCGAGTTTTGATGCGTTTTATCTTTGTCAATATTCATTGATTTACAAAAACAAAAAATAAGTGTCCATTATTTTCCAATACTCTAACTGACGGACTAAATAGATTTTCAATTTATTGATGGTGGAAACTAGTGGTCATGCTACGCGAGCAGCCATCGGTCCATCGACAAACATGGCCAGCCCACTGTCACTTCACCTTGTCTAAGTCCACGTTCGCACGGATGTAAAAATATCGTGGCAGAATTTTTCGCGCACTGAATCTTAAACGCACTGCTTAGCGCGGAGAGTTGAAAATCCAACAGTGTGTTTTTTGGACGTGCTGGGATGCACTCTGTCGAATTTGCAATGCTCGGTTCAACACCGAGGGTTGAAAATCCAGTGCGCGATATTATTCCGTCCCTGCGAACGTGGAGTAATCCATAATAATCTTAAGGCGCGGGCCCACCGGGGCGCACGGAGAGGCTACGCACGTGTATTAAGTTTCGCTTTGTAAGACAATGTATGTGGTTGTGTCCATTGCAACCCACGGACAGGCTACGCATGAATTGACGTCATTGATACACGCGTGGCTTGCTCGAATAGGCGGAGCTCAACGCTGTCAACGTGGGTCTACGTTTCCACTGGAGTACACGAATATGACCCAATAGCAATTGACAAAATGGCGCAGGCGTCGCTCGCTTCCCCGCCCGTCCCACCTCCCGCAGTGAAGCCCGTGTCCGTGGATTGCAGTGGCACGTGCGTAGCTTCTGCGTGCGCCGTGCCACGCTATACATAGTCGTGAGTCGTCTTCATGTACTCCAGTGGAAACGTAGACCCACGTTGTCAACCAAATTAACACACGCAGCTACAATGCGCCGCGTGCCCGTGCACAGCATTCGCCGCGGTGGGCCCGCGCCTTTATCATAGGTTAGGACTTACGTTGTCATCTCCATCGAAAGTCTCCGGAGCTCTTTGCCAGTAGCCAGGGCGGTCCATTTCATCAGCTTTTTTCCCAAATGTGCGAGATGAAGTCTGTTTCTCATCTGCTGTAAGGCCACCAGCGAGGGCATGACAGGATACTTGACAGCACCCAGCGACGCTTCCTCTTCCTCGTCTGGAAAAAAAAACCGAGTTGAATTCATCGGTTTGGAAAGGCTGCCACGGACAGACAGATAAGGACTTCAATCTCAACCTCAAACTCAAAGCATTTATTTCAAGTAAACCAATTACAGGCACTTTTGAATTGTCAAGGGGTCGGTCAGTGGAAAGATGAAGCTAGATGCCTATTCCAAAGCGTAGGTACTTCTTAGTTATTATAACACGCCACTTTGAGTGTTGAGGATTTTAAATGCCTTAATTCATCATCTGCCTAGCCTTTGCCGGTTAGACTGGAAGCCGACCTCAATATAGTTGATATTGGGGTCGGCTTCCAGTCTAACCGGATGCAGCTGAATACCAGTATTTGACATGGAGCGACTGCCTATCTGACCTCCACAACCCAGTTACTAGGTAATACGATACCCCTTGGTAAGACTGGTTGTCAGACTTTCGTGCTTCTGACTACCCGTAACGAGTGTCAAAAATGCCACGAATGCCGTGCTCTCCGAGGCACGGAGGGATCTCGGTATGTAAAGATGGACGCTAGTGATGGCGCCAAACACGTAGCCGAATTCTGCAGCCTAATTGTGTAACACACTATTACTCTCAATTTGAATAATTTTGAAGCATATTGCTAATCCATTGCTCCATATATTCGAAAAATGTGTTTGTGCAACAACGTTATAACACAATGAATGTTGCTGATCTGTCAAAATGAAACATTTTGCTACTGATAGTGTGTATAAGCAATTATCCCGCTAAGCAGAATCCATTTAAATTGCCATCGACACGCCAAGAAGGTATATATAGAAGGTATATAGGTAGGTAAGGAATATCAAAGGTATAAAAAATACTTACCACCCATGTTTGTTGACTGATTGGTTTCGGTGTATTTATAATATTGGTCTTTCTAATATCGGTGTCCTTTTCTAATATTGCTGTGCTGGAAATTAAAACATTTTTCTTCCAACTATTTCATTTTTGGGCAAAGGCAGACGGACGGGCATTATGTGCAAATATGCAACTTCATATTTTTTTACTTTACTTCATTGTGATTTGGAAAATTTAAAACTTTGAAAATTGCGATTTTTTCCCATTTTTTAGGCTGACATTGTGACTTGGGTCAGATTTTTTAAAAAATATAGTAATAAAATATTCTTCTTCGTTTTATGACGTTAACAGAAAGTAAAGAATTGTTTAAAGAAGAATTTATTCAATTTCTTTTCAGCTAAGTCTTAGGGCACGATCACAAGTCCCATAAGCACGACACCACGTGGAAGGTCGCTAATTTGTATGAAATTGAATAGTCTAAAATCATACGGACCATATTTGGCCGTCAAAAAACAACCGTTTGGGCGATATCGACCGCATCAAAACGGCGAGCTGGCTGCAAATACTAGCCACAACATAATCACAGCGCAACCGCAAAGAGATGTCAGCAATAAGGAAGGGGCCCGTAGGGGCCGTAGCCTGCCGGGGCAGCGGGATTGTCCGAAAGGGTTACCCCCCCGAACACCGCTACCCCGGAACATAAAGGCTAAGGAAGGCACACGGGTGGGTTTTAGTCAGTAAGGGTCTGACACTCCCTTCTGCTCCACCCAGAGTGGGAGGGGTCATTTGATGATTGCCCATCCACAAAAAAAAAGCGCAACCGCAAAACTTGCAGCGACATTATACACACGTAACCACTGCTTACCCACATTTCGACGGTTAACCGTCAAGACCTCCTAACTCAATATGTCAAAATTTTACAGAAAGCGCAAAAAATCTTGTAACTTTGATACGAATTTAAATATGAGTAAACCAAAAATATAGTTAGTTTTAAATATAATTACTTCCTTAAATAGGAGATTTTAGGGGCCCGTGGCTAAATAATAACAGCTGCAAAGGTCGATCAATCAGGTTAAGCTACGCTTGCCGCGGTTGTCTGTGGATGGGTGACCATCTTTACATACCGAGACCCCTCCGTGCCTCGGAAAGCACGTTAAGCCGTTGGTCCCGGCTGTCATTCGTGGATCTTTGACAGTCGTTACGGGTAGTCAGAAGCCCGAAAGTCTGACAACCAGTCTTACCAAGGGGTATCGTATTACCGAGTAAGTGGGTTGTGGAGGTCAGATAGGCAGTCGCTCCATGTAAAACACTGGTATTCAGCTGTATCCGGTTAGACTGGAAGCCGACCCCAACATAGTTGGGAAAAGGCTAGGCAGATGATGATGAGGAGACTTTAGTATTATATAGATATATAACGATAGATTTTTTTGGAATTTTTTAATAAGAAAAAGCATTTTGTTTTTTTTTTAAGTCAGTAAGGGGGAGGTTTTGACGGTTAACCGTCGATTTAGTTACTGCTTTATGGTGTGGTTGTGATACGTGTGAACGGCCCCAAAGCGTGCTACACACTTATTCACAGCCGTTCGGTAAAATTGAACATAATAATGTAGATCATCATCTTCATTTCAGCCGACCGACGTGCACTGCTGGACCTAGGCCTCCCATAAGCACCTCCACTTCGACCGGTTCCGTGCTTCTCGCATCCAACAGATTCCTGCGGCCTTGAAAAAGTCACCAGTCCACTTTATGGGAGGCCTTCCAGCGTTACGTGTGAATAGCCCCTTATAAATTAGACAGTTGTGTGTAAAGCTCTGGCCACACTGATTTGAATCTCGCGCGGGAGGCCGAACGCGACAGTTTTTCAAAGTTAAGAAAATCACGCGACTATCCGCGCCAGTTAGAACACCTCCATATAAGTTAGTTGACAGAATCGGTACAAGTGAATTTCGTCACGCATCCCGCGAAGAATTAGAACTCCAATTGGACAACAGCTGCGGGGTAATTGCGTAACATACTATCAGTAGGAATGGCTCTCATTTTGATAGTTCAACGACATTCATTGCGTTATTTACGTTGTTGATCAGACAAAGTTTTCGAACATATGAAGCAATGGATTAGCAAAATCCTTCAAAATGATTCAGATTAAGATTCGTAGTATGAACGTTATTTCAAGTGATATTATACTATCTGTTATTATGCCATATAAGTATTAGGTACACACCTATAAAAAAATAGGTAGGTAGTATTTCCGTTTTAGTTTTTTCAACATCAAAACAGTGCCCTGTCTAGATTTCGTCATGGAGTAGAAAAAAGATGCTTGTGTAGAAAAACAACTAAAATAGAAATAACGCCCCCGGGTGGGCTCGAACCACCAACCTTTCGGTTAACAGCCGAACGCGCTAGCCATTGCGCCACGGAGGCTGTCGGAAAAACAAATGAATATTACGGCCATTCTTAGCCCACGTTTGCACGAACGTAAAAATATTACAGCGGGATTTCATCGTGCACTGAATTTTCAATTTTCGGCGTTGAGCTCAGCAGTGCGACTGCGATTCTATAACCATCTCACCGTGAAAACTTAGGTAAAGTGAGAGTGGAGTGAGCTGTCAGTGTCATCCTGATGCTAGGGATTGATACTCTTGACAGCTCACTCTAAGCTCACTTCACCTAACTTTTCACGGTGAGATTTTTTTACAAAATAGATCGGCTGCATTGAGAATCCAAAAGAGAGCACGTAATTGACCACCAGCGGGGCAATTGCGTAACCCATTATCAGTTGGAATCTGTTTCATTTTGACAGTTCAACAACATTCATTGAGTTATTTACGTGTGGAGCTGACAAATTTTTCCAACTTCTGAAGCAATGGATTAGCAATTTGCTTCAAAATGATTCAGATTCCGATTGATAGTGTGTTAGGGTGCTTGTCAATAGCGGGCGGCCTTCTTTTGCCATCCTATAGAATGCTTTACTTATTAATACTTCGATCTTTGTACAGACGCCAGCACATCAAGCTACTACAATCTGTCAAATTTCTTTAATAGATTTTCAACTTTATCGCTAAAGCATATGGTTCAAAGTTGATTGGGGAAATTTGACAGTTTCGGGTAGCTCGATGTGCTGGCGTCTGCACTAATATTACCATAAGCACTTTTCCGTAGGAGATTTCTTCTTGTGGCACAAATTTAACTTAGGAAGATGTATTAATATTCTAATGACTATAATTCTGTAAATAAGTACCTGCTATAGTCGCGAATTAAGTTTTGATCAAGATACAACCCGACACTGACCTGCAAATTGCAAAAAACGTAAGAAAATTTGAATTTCGCGGTCTACCACTGCGCATACGCCTTAAGCATCTAAGAGCAACGCCAGTGTTGCCATTTACCTGCACTAACACTATCTACAAAACCTAGTCTTTAACTGAGACGAAGACTTAATACCTATATCCCTTGAGCCTGGGAATTTAGCTAAAATTACTAATCACTTAGTTCCTGAGAAATAATGTCTTGTTCACACTGAGACACTTTTAGTCGCATCTAAGTTGAAAGTGTTCTGTTAGCCACTTTTTAGCTCTGGCTTCACTGAGGCGAATAGTCGCGTCGTAGTCTTAACTACAGAATAGCCTTGTCAACTGAAAAAATCTAATTACTCCATCAGTTAGATTATCAAAAAATATTTGACCCGTATTTTTCCTTTGTTACGTAAACCAAAATTGACGCTTTTAAAATTCTCAATACGTCACACCTTGGTATAATTTTTAGTGCGTTCTGATGTCACGAGCTTCTGACTCCCGAGTTTTGATGCGCTTTTTCAATATTCATTTATTTACAAAAACTAAAATACGTGTCCATTATTTTCCAATACTCTAACTGACGGATCAAATAGATTTTCAATTTATTGATGGTGGAAACTAGCCTGTTGACACCAAAAAAAAGTAACCACTCGACCTGTATCATGTATGGGACGGCTAAATTTTTTTATCGTGATTTCGACGCTGGAGAAAGTTGTTCAATTTGATGGTATGCACCACACCTATCTGATACATGCTGTATACAGGGTTATTTTAAATTGGCTAGCTAAACTCCGTAAACGCGATGGGTAGGTATCGATAACACGATAAAATAAAACTATTAAGATGTTATGTTTTTTTGGGAGGTCAACGACCGCTGGTAGTTTTGTTACTTGAAGAATGAGTTGAGAAAAACTGTTTTCGTAAGTTTTAATCGTGTTTAGATATCGATAACCATCACGTCTCTGTAATTTACACAAAAAAAAATTTTTAAGCTGATATTTCGTGTGGCTACAATAACCACGGTCGATGAAACTACAAAAAATCATCAACTTATAACGTAAAACCTTAAACTCATTTTCCGCCACAATCCTCGTGCTACTGCCGGAAACGCCTTTCGTTCCCGCCCGGCCAACAGGAACAAGTCGAAGCTTCTAGAAGATTCTAGAAGCTTCCCATTCGGCGCGCACCTTTGTTTTATTTTGACGTCCGTCAACTGAGCTGCGCACCGAAAGGGTACAATAATTTCACAACTTCTATCTTCGCCCAAACCCTATTTTGTTTATACATCTTTGTGTGTGTATGTTAAACACTTATTTTTTTTTTATTTATATGTTCAGATACCTACCCATCGCGTCTGCGGAGTTTAGCTAGACAATTTAAAATAACTATGCATCTCTCAGTCTGTGCTAGATCTTAGACACTTTAAGCGCACTCTCTAAGGATCACAGCGCGGCGCGACGGCGTAGTAATTGCCTAAAATTGGCTTTTTAATACACTTACCGTGACACCACCTTGGCAAGGCAAGGCTCAATAATTAATGAACTTGGCTAGAGTTTTAGGATGTTTTTTCTTAAAGACTTCGTCACTGGGATGGGCAAGCATAATCAACCTATAATGTTCCCACTGCTGGGAAACAGGCCTTCTATCTTTGAGAGGGAATGGGTTATCTTATCTTATCTTATAATATATATAAATTACGTGTCACGTTGTTTGTCCGCAATGGACTCCTAAACTACTTAACCGATTTTAATAAAATTTTGCACACTGTGTGCAGTTTCATCCGACTTGAAAGATAGGATAGTTCATATCTCAATTTATAATCGCAATATTATTTTATTGCGAATATTGCCAGGACAAGGTTAGTATGAAAGAAAACTAGTAATAATAGTAATAATGTAAGTCGGTAGATGTCACATGTGAGGGGCCCGTGGCTAATTAATAATAGCCGCACAGGTCCATCGATCAGCTTAAGCTACGCTTGCTGCGGTTGGTCTGTGGATGGGTGACCGTCTTTACATACCAAAACCCCTCCGTACCTCGAAAAGCACGTTAAGCCGTTGCTCCCGGCTGTCGTTCGTGCATCTTTGACAGTCGTTACGGGTAGTCAGAAGCTCGAAAGTCTGACAACCAGTCTTACTAAGGGGTATCGTTTTACCCAGTACCTGGGTTGTGGAGGTCAGATAGGCAGTCGCTCCATGTAAGATACTCCATGTTATACTGGATACAGACCCCAACAATAAATGGGAAAAAGGCTTGGCAGGTCGTAAGCTAATTAGTTAGTCACACTAATATTATAAAGGCGAAAGTTTGTGAGTGTGTGTGTGTTTATATTATGTTTGTTACTTCTTCCCGCTCAAACGGCTGGACCAATTTTGATAAAAAATTTTATCCCGATATTTTCACTTATGCAGGTGAAACCGCGGGTGCAGCAGGTGCATTGTAAAAGTATTATAGGATGGAAGGAGATGTAATTTAATAATCACTCGAATCTACGTTACGTGACGTACTAGGGTCTCAGATAATAGAAGATAGACGACCATAGAATTTGTTTTCCGTCATGGTCCCCAACGTCCTCGACAGGACAAAATGCATACACCTACTTCGATCCTTTTATGTGCAACTCAGTGCAACGCATCCACCATTGAACTAGTGGTGTGTGAGACCTATGGGGTGTGTTCTATGGTAAAAGCTATGTTCATTATACAAATTATGGAGTCTCACAGTTCTCGAGTGGCGCGCTTGTCGCCATATCTAGAGGTGTAAATGATTGTAAATGAGCTACGATGTTTTATGGAGTTGGTATTCAATTTATTTCATATGAAAAATGACATAAGGTAATTAAGGTATTAAATTGAAATCAGAAGCTAGTTTGTTTAGAATCGAGAATAAAATCGATTAAATTAATTAGTTCAGCTGTCGAGAGAATGCTTTCGTGATAATTGTCAGTGCATGTATTAAAAATAAAAATAAATAAATATGTAAAGAATTACGATTGACAGCTGGGATCACCTTTTTACACATAGAATATCATGTATGCATCATGGCTGAGATGATGATGTGCACGTCAAAAACAACTTATGTTTTAAAACTAGATGAGTTCGGTATTTCCTAACTGAATACTCTAAAAAGAAACACCGAAACAAACTCAGAGGTCACAGTTGGGTAACTCACTGTCCGATCAGGCCCGTGCCGGACGGCGCGTACGTGCTCCACGCGCGCCTCAAAGAGATGTCAGCTTTAGGGAAGGGCCGAAGCCTGCCGGGGCAGCGGGATTGTCCGAAAGGGTTACCGCTACCCCGGAACATAAAGGGCTAAGTAAGGAACACGGGTGGGTTTTAGTCAGTAAGAGTCTGACACTCCGTTCTGCTCCACCCTGAGCGGGAGGGGTCATTTGATGATTTAGCATCCATAAAAAAAAGAGGTCAGTTTCTTTTAGATCACAGTCAGGTTCTTCTTTGTGTCGCTGGCTGCCACGACTGTACTTCAGATCTTGTTGGCCCAAAACTTTGCGACTTCCACGGCGTCGTCGGTGGCAGCGCAGAGGTCACTTTGACTGCATGTTTTGGGACACAGAGGTCAGGATAGGAGGTGGAGCATGACTTGCGACATAGCTCCACAACCACACCCTACTGCCATTCCGTCGAGGTAGCCTCACTTTACCAGGTTGAAGTATTATTTTCCCATTTGTGTCCAGTGACGGTTCAGGTTTAACTTACTTACAAAGGTACAGCCTATCGATTCTGTAAAAATCTCACCGTGATAACATAGGTGAAGTGAACTATCAATGGAGGCAATCCCTAACATCAGCAGTGCGATTCTGGAAACATCTCACCGTGAAAACTTAGGTGAAGTGAGCGTGGAGTGAGCTGTCAGTGTCATCCTGATCCTAGGGATTGATACTCTTGACAGCTCACTCTAAAGCTCACTTTACCTAAGTTTTCACGGTGAGATGGTTACAGAATCGCACTGCTGGTGGAATGACAGCTCACTTCACCTTCGTTTTCACGATTAGATTTTTACAGAATAGCACTGCTGATTTATTATTACGTAAATGCAAAATTAATCCATTAGTAATTCCATGTGCGCACATACCTCATCGGATTGAAAAGCGAAGGAGGTGTGAAAGAGGGTTGCAGGCTCTTTGTCAAGTTATAATAGCCATTGTACGGCTGTGTCACGCGTTCCATAACCCACCCAGCTTACAAAGACCCCTCATCAGGCCCTTAACAACCCCCCGCGGTTGAACCAAACTGGGGTCGCAAAGGGGGGAAGGGATCAAGGGAAAATGGTTACGATATTCCGTATTATAAGTGAGTTTATTATTTTTAAAGTAAGGAATCTCTTTCTGTTTTAAGAGGGGCTCGAAGTGTCGAGAAATTCTTTAATGAATCTCTGTGAGTATGTTCGTGTTTTTTTTTTATCTGTGTAAGTACATGTTTAATTTGTTTATCGCGTAGGATTTATCTCGGCTGAGTTGGTGTCAAAATGAACACGAATCTTACTTCTTCGAAATAATACTCACGAATAACAAATCTTGCGCCAGCAAAACACATTTAATTATTAACTTTATGTAGTGTTTGTGTCACCAAGATACGAAAAGAATTTAACTGAAAATTACTTACTCCCTACATACAAACTTATAAATACCTCTTGATAAAATTAGTAGGTATAGACATTTACACAAGTCTATATAAAATAATCAAATCATAAATATAACTTTGAGTTCACTTTTTTTTCCACTGACATTGAAATTAGTTTTACTGACGAACAATATTTATAAAAAAGCCACTTGCATAGTGCCTAAAGAAATCTAAATATTGCCTGGGACTAGCTTGACAGACGCGTTAGGAGCTGAAATCAACCTCCAATCACTTCGTGACCTGAAAAATGCACTTATTTGAAGAAAGGGAGAGGAATCTGGTTCTCAGCATGCCAAACCGACGCAATACGAAATAGTGAATTATTAAAAAAAATAGTTTCAATTTTGTAAACCCACTTGAAAAGCGTCTTTTGTCCAAATGACCATATTTTGTTTTACCTTCTTTTACATTAAATTAATTTATTTTTGCTTCAATTTGGTGCATGCATTATTATATAATGCATTTGAATGTTGCTTTTCACTTCAAGAAGCCATCTTGCGTGATTTCAGAAAAATGTCATTTTATAATGACATTTTTCTGAAAGCCACTAACTTATGTTAGTGGCTTTTTTATATTGGTCGTCAGTGTATTTATAGGTAATAAATCTGAGCGTCTATTTACTAACGAAGGTTTTTTAATATTTCGGAATATAATATTTACATAATTGTATGAGCTAAAAGACTTAAATAATAATAATTATATGTGCCAAAATTTATAATAAAACGAGGGAAACGTAAGAAGAATCATAGTTCATCAAAAAATAATTATATAGTATTTTTAAGAACGTTAGCATTTTATTTTATTAGGATCTCCAACAAACAATACACCTTTCATGCTATTATATAATGGGCAAGAACAAAAATCTATGTGCTCCCTCAATTATAGGAGACCACATCATGCAATAAAAACAAGCAATCAGTATGGGATACCTAACTTAGATAATTTAAATGGAAGTGGCACTTAAAGTTAAAATTATATATTAGATATTATTAAAGTTATACTAGTATTATATTATTAATTTTGAATTAAAATAAAGATTAAAAAGCACAGAAAACATTGTAGAAAAAATTATACTTACAGACAAATAAAAATAGCAAACAACACATTACTAGGCAGGGAGATCAACACTTAATATCATTTAATTGTCTACGGATTAGTGACTTATATCAATAAGTTCCAATCTCAGTCTCAATTGGTCAAAAATACAATCATATTACATACATTTTTCACAAGTTTTTGACATTGGTTGTCGCTGACATGAGTTTGTGACTTGAATTTGAACGTTTCTTCAGCACGAGAATTGGCCTTTTGATACTGACCCGCAAATAACAAAAACGTTGGAAAATTTGAATTTCGCTGGCTACCCAGACACTTTCGCCTTAAGAAAATGCTGTAGCAATATACCTAGTAACTAATACATAGGTACTATTACAGCAAAGAAGATAGTTTAATAAGGAATTTAACAAAGAAGCTTTTGAGACGACATTCCTTATCGACTGCAAAGATATTTTGGGTAGGTCTATGCTTAACGAGTAAAGGGGCTCGCACGTCGATCGACGGTTACGCTACGCTTGCCGCGGTCAGTTTGTAGATGGGTGTCTATCCATGACGTACTGACACCCCTCCGTGGCTCAGAAAACACGTTAAACTACTACTTAGTCCCGGCTGTCATTCGTAGATCTTTGACAGTCGTTACGGGTAGACAGCCGGAAAATCTGGCAACCAGTCTTGCCAAAAGGTTACCCAGTAACTGGGTTGTGGAGTTCAAGTAGGCAGTCACTTCATGTAAGATATTTGCTGATATTCAGTTGCATCCGGTTAGACTGGAAGATAAATTAAAGAGTTAAGGGACCGGCGAACCATGCGTAGAATTGCGTAGTTCATACAAACGTAATAGGTACCAAAATAATTTGTAAATCAAATATATTCTTAAGGTGGTGTGTATTTAGTCTGATTGGATTACAGAATATCTAGGTTCCCAAATATATATTTTGAAAGGACACTGATATAAAGACGATATATGAGGAACTACACAGACTACCTTAGGAATATGTTTGATTTACAAATTACACACATCAAAAGTGTCTAGGGATCAACATATATTTTTGCAATAACTTTTCTCCTGATTGATATTAATTAAAATTTTCTTTAAGGATTCATCAAATAAAGTGTTTTCGTTTGTCACAGTAACGATAAACCAAGTCACCTTTGCATTAATAAAGAAATTTGCCATTTTCCTAATAAAGGGATTTTTGACATTTGAACCACTAACACAAAAGTTCGAAAAAAAGACTGAAATAACAGTTTTCTCTAAAATTTTATTGGGTAACTTAAACAATTAATAATCCGTGTTTCTACCGCGAACACTAACAACACAAGAACATCGGTTTGGCATACTCAAAATGAGTTCATCCAAATCACGCTGTGGAATGGCCGCCCATGTTCGTTGCAACAACAAAAAAAGGTCTTCTTGCGACTGGATACCCTCCATATTCGGCAGAGCTCTTCTCTGTAGCATATCCCATGCATGCTCAATCGGGTTCAAGTCTGGCGACTGAGCAGGCCAGGGCAGGACATTGATGTTAGCTGCGGCGAGAGTCTGTCTTACAACTCTTGCGGTGTGCGGTCGTGCATTATCATGCATTAACTGAAATAAGGGACCGATTTGCACTTGTAGAGGAACGATGACGTCTGATACAATCGTCTCAGCATAAATTTGAGCGTTGAGGTTGCCTCTGATCCAAATCAACTCAGTTCTTCCGCCGATCCAAATACCCGCCCATACCATGATGGTTCCACCACTATAAGGATGGACTTCCTGGCAGGATTTTAATCGCTGTTGGCGTCCAGGGGTTCTCCAGTGTCGTATACGTCTTGTATCCGGTCTCATACCAAAACGAGACTCATCAGAAAAGCACACGAAACGCCATTGTTCTTCTGCCCAATTTCTGTGTTCAAGAGCCCATTGATATCGAATCCTACGATTGTGCATTGCTATAGGTGGTACCCGTAGCGGTCTTCGGGAATGAAGGTTCACTTCATGCAAGCGGTTTCTGACTGTTTGGTCGCTAATTAAGTTCCCTGAAGAGTGATGAAGCCTCACGGCTAACATCATGGCGGTTATTGTTGGAGCTCTTCGAGTTAAGATTTGAATGTATCGGTCTTGTCTCCGTGTGGTGCAGCGATACCGTCCTCTATAGCGCTCAGCCACGGTACCAGTGCTTCGGTAACGTGTCCAAAGTCGACTGATAACACTCTGACTTGTATTCAGAGCTAAAGCCACAGTACGTTGCCGGGAACCAGCTTCTATCATTCCCACGGCTCTGAGCATTTCTTCCCTGCTTAAATGACGTCGCCGCTCCATAATAACGTTGGTTTTAATCAGTAGTAGGGAAACAGTAGCACTAATAATGTCTTCAATGCGTTGTATGTTTTTATAGGGAAAATATTGACAGCTGATTTTCATCTTTTACTCGAATTTGATTCACAGTTCCTGATTCAAATTATGAAATGCACCAAAAAGGATCCATATAAATTTATAAAATCATAAATTTATTACAAAGCCACATCTCAATCTCAAGAAATCCGCATAAAAATGCTTGATCCCTAGACACTTTTGATGTGTGTATTTTGGTATTACGTTTGTATGAATTACGCATGCTCCGCCGATTCCTTAAAATCATACATTATTGTCTATTGCTTGATCTCAGAGTAGGTCACAGTATAATGGTCACATAAAGGCGATAGACAACAAACAGTGTTGCCAGCCCTATGGATGTGCACGGGCAAATCCGTAGGTCAGGCAACACTGTTAGATCTACGGATATTTACAGATTTTTGGATTCGCCTATGGACATAAGGGCCAGAATCGTTAATCTACAAATGTTCGGCCTATGTAACCGAACGAAGATGGTTTTTTTGTGATTCGTGTTGCAAGTTAGCCTAACTGCATATTACTAAAAGCCAAAGTAACTTCGCGCCATTCAAAACAACTTAGTCGTTTTCACATGACAAAGACAGAAAGAATACTAACTTGTGACAGTAATTATATCTAATAATATATTTTTTAGGAATAATAATTTTGATGATTTTCATAAATCATGTTTTAGAAGTCTAAGGCCCGTATTACAGAACGTCACTCAATACTCAAGCATTACTTAAAACTAGATTCAAGCCATTTGATTGGTTGAAACTAGTTTTAAATAATGCTTGAGTATTGAGTGACGTTCTGTAATACGGGACTAAGTGCTGTAAGTGCTGATTTTTCAATCGACAGATCATTTTTATTCGTAGAATGAAATTGACGTCTGACAGATTCAAAATTATTCCTCAATTATAATTATCTATACTCCATTATTAATTTATTTACTGCGCTCTTAGAATATATCTTCAGACAATTAAACTGGAAAAATAAAGGCATCAACGTAAATGGCGAATATTTAAGTAACTTACGCTTTGCCGATGATATTGTATTAATATCTGAAAATCATAAGGACTTAGAATATATGTTAAATACCTTAGACATAGAAAGTAGAAAGTGTGGACTGCAAATGAACATACAGAAAACGTTTGCCATGACGAATAGCGAAAAAATACCAATCAAAACTAAATCTCATCCTATAAGTTATGTGGATGAGTATGTATACCTAGGACAAAACGTATCATTCCAAAAACAAACATCTCACGAAGTAGAACGTCGTATAAAGAAAGCTTGGAATAAATACTGGTCGCTGAAGGAAGTATTCAAAAGTAAACTACCAATGCATCTAAAAAGGAAAGCGATGGACTCCGTTGTTATGCCGACACTATTGTACGGATGCCAAACTTGGTCGCTTACAAAAGACATCGTACAAAAAATCAACGTGTTCCAAAGAGCCGCGGAACGAAGTATGTTGGGTATAAAGCTGAAGGATAGGAAGAAAAATACATACATTAGATCCATAACAAAGGTAACGGACGCCGTCGAGCTAGCAAGCAGACTGAAATGGAGATGGGCTGGACATACAGCTAGAGTTACAGATAATAGATGGAGTGAAAGGATATTACATTGGTATCCCTATGAAGCCAAACGCCGACGCGGCCGACCTAGGCGACGCTGGAGTGACGATATCTACCAAGTGGCCGGATCTACATGGACTCGCCAAGCACAAGGCAGACAGCACTGGAAAGAGTTGGAGGAGGCCTACACCCAGAAATGGGTACCCCAATAATATACTTGTATCAATAATGAGACACAGTATTCCGAAAAACCGAATAAAATGAGTGAAATGAAATGTCAGTGTTTACAAATATGTTATTGGAATATGATTTAAAAAATGAAATTTAATCAAATTAAAAATATTAAATGAAAGCATGAATTAAAAAAAATATATATTAAGTATCTATAATATATAATTATAATCATAATCATTAAAATATATAGAAAATAAATTAAGGAATTTAGAATAATATTGTATAATAAACCAAATATAATATGAAATGGTATTGTAATGTGCATGGAAATGTTATGGAATTATGTTATTGTATTCTGGGAAATAAAGGCTTTATTATTATTATTATTATTATTATACTCCATTCACAATAAGATTAGACATTTAAACAGAACTTTTTTACAGCTTATTCAACCGATTTTGACTTCTATTCCGTAGGTATAACGATGGCATTAAAAGCAAAAAAAGTTCTTACAATAAAAACTGTTTACTGCTTTTAAATGATTTGAATAGAAGTCAAAATCGATTGAACAGACGGTAAAAAAGGTTTGTTTCAATGTCTAATTGTAAATGGAGTATAGCGTTGGAAAAATCTGCATTTCTTTTTTCAAATGACCCCTACCGCTCAGGCTGGAGCCGAAGGGAGTGTCAGACTCTTACTGACTAAAACCCACCCGTGTTCCTTCCTTAGCCCTTTATGTTCCGGGGTAGGGGTAACCTTTCGGACAATCCCGCTGCCCAAAAAAAAAATCAGCCTTATGTCATAATAATAATCTTAAGTTAAGATTTGTCAATATAGATAGATACATTTAATCTGAGGAATAAATATTTCCGTTTGACAGCGTTTACTTAGAAAATAATGTCAAACTGTCATAATTATTCTTCACGCTGAAAAAAATAATTTCTTACCACACCACATTAAAGCGATTTCATTAAGATTTACTGACTTTATACAGTAAGAAGAAATGTTTGCAAAACACAAAACAGTAACGTCTAATGATTGAACATATCATTTACCGAAAAAAACGTTAAAGTTTACTGTCATGACGGTAACATTTTGTCTGAAACCTTAACTGTTTTCGGATCAGTAAGAATAAGAAATACTGTTTTGAACGTTAGGTTTATATGGAACTGTTTAAAGCAGTTCAGACCAATGTTTCTTCATTAATATTTACTGCTTATTTCTTTCAGTGAGATAAAATTTACATGACTATTGAAAATGAGCCCTAAAATGTAATAAAATTCTGTATTGTTTGTATCTCTACAGTCACTTTTTTTTTTTTTGTGGATGGGAAATCATCCAATGACCCCTCCCGCTCTGGGTGGAGCAGAAGAGAGTGTCAGACTCTTACTGACTACAACCCACCCGTGTTCCTTCCTTAGCCCTTTGTGTTCCGGTGTAGCGGTAACCCTTTCGGACAATCCCGCTGCCTACAGTCACATTCGATTTCAAACTTTACGGAATCATAACAACTATTATCAAATTATAAAGCCTCGCTCCAAACGGAAAGACGAGACGAGGCAGGTCAGCATAAAGTTGGTAAAACGAGGAAGGTAGAATTGGAAAGTAAATTCGCACATTAATAAGAAGCTATAAACCAAAAAAGCTATATTTTTAGTAGAAGCATTTAAAGTTTTACCAAACAGTAATGACTAGTTTTGCACCAGAAAGAATAAAAAATTGTTATCATGTCATGACACCAATTTAAAAATATAGCTTATTCATTTTTTTTTAAATATATAAAGCATATTTTACTTAAAATATAGCTTTTTGGTTAGTGTCACTTTTCTCATCAATGTGCGGATTAATCATGGCTGATAAAAGCAAAAAAAAACACCTGAAATTGCTTGAGAAGGTGTAAACAGTGCAATCAAATTAAAAACTTCATTTTCGCTATTTATACGAGTAATAAAGAATAATAAAGGCTTTTTCAGTATAATTTATTATATTTTATAGCGCCGTTATTCCGTAGCAGTAAGAGCGATTTTCGCAGGCCCCACTGCAAAAAATAAAAACATTCTGTTTTAACCGCCTTCAAAAAGGAGGAGGTTCTCAATTCGATTTTTTACGCCATATCACCGGCAATTGTGAATCGATTTCAAAAATTATTTTTTAACAGATAGGATATGCCTCATTTATATGAGACCACCCCGGTCTCATATAAATTTTATTAACTTTACTTCATTATTTTTTGAGTAAGCTTCAATAATACGTATTTTTGCCACTTAGTTTATATTGATGATATTATAATTAATATTCCTGTCACTGATATTTACATAGCAAGTAGTGTTATACTAATTTGTGCGGGGTAAGTACAACAAAGTGAAAAATAAAAATATTTTTACAAAAACAAAAAAAAAACAACCGACTTTCAAAGCAAAACAAAACAAATAACTTTAATTTCGGAAGTCGGTAGCTAACAACGAAAATTCAAACCTAACGACACCGAGTTCCGAAATTCAAGTTATTTTTCACTTTGCAGTGTTTTTTTTAAAGTCGGTTGTTTTTTTTTTTTTTTTTTGTAAAAAAGTTTTATAAAACAGCATCAAAATACAGATCTCCAGCCATTAAAACCACCCTCAGTCACTACATAATTATATCCACGACTACTTTTCTAATATTTTGCACTAGTTCGCCCCTCTCCCCTATTTTCTAGGTATGTGCCAACCCTAGCAGAAAGTAATTCAAAAGTACATAGTGTATGCTTTGCGAGGGGACATCCCTATGTGGCTGAAGGCTTTGATGTAAGTGAATAGAAATATGTCAAGAGATATGCGTGAGCCCATCTTAGTATGCGTGTCTTGTGGATAGATTCAAGTCTGTCTTTTAAGAGGAAAGGCGGTCGGAGAGACTTTTGAAAAAGCCTAAGTAAAAAGTCATAATGAGGTTTGGCTCTCGTTTACTTCCTCCTCCAATATTGGATCAATTTAAAAAATATTTCATAAACTGAATAAGGAGGTTAAATACTGTGTCCCTATGTTTTTTCTTCGATAATAGTTGTCAAATTTGTACACTAGACCTCTGTTGACAGCGGTTTATTAAATCGGCATTTTTTGAGGGTTTGTTTGTACGCGCCAATCTGTGAAAAGAAAGAAAGAATGCTACGTGAAAACGAAATAATAGCCCGGACAGGCGATACGATGCGACGAGGTAGGTTGGGCGAAATTCAACTTGTTCTTCTGGAGTACAAACACAAGACTGAGCAACCGAACTTTCAGATGCAACCTCAGAATACAGAACAAACCAGAAACCGCCAACGCGCTTCAGACTGAAGCAACTAAAACCACTCTTAACTAGAGTGGTATGACGTTCCTGCGATTAGTCGCTCTTTTGTGCGTGGCGTGTCGTGACATATTGAAGAGTGTCAATTTTAATTTTATAGTGCCGTCTTGTGTCGTTCCTACGTGTAAAAATGCGGCTGGAATTACAAAGAAACAGGATGGCATCACATTTCATCTGTAAATAGTGACTTTAAAAGTATATTTATTTAATTATTGAATTTGTTCTAATAAAGTGATTGACTTAGAAAATGACGCGTCCATTTTTTGAATGTTGCCATTTGTGCCGAAAATTTTACCCACTTTTTTTATTTATTGCGGGTACTATTTTCGTCTATTATAGAACCTTTGTCATTTTAATTTCCCTGCTGACGAACAGAGAAAATCGGACTGGATGAAAATTATAGAAAGAGCACGGTTAGATGAAACGGATGAAACTCTTCAAATCAGTTCAGTCTAAAAGACAGTATTATAAAAAGCTAAACCAGAAAAAGGGAACTTAATAAAACCTTTACTTACCTTATTGAACCTGTGTTTTATTTATAGTGCATAGTAGGTGAAACTAACATTGAATACCTCTTTAGTCATCAGATTATATAGTAACTGCATGAAATGTGTGAATAATAGTTGCGTAGTTGTGTATAACGCTAGTTTACTACCCTATTCCCATATACCGTATATATTTTTTAGCAAATATCTTTTCTCTACTGTTATAAGATTACCCCAAAAACAAGGAAATAGCTCTAGGGCTAGCAACATTACGCGGGTGGGAAGTGGGGCTGGCGGGGGACAGACGTAATGTTTTTGGACACAATACGGGATATGTAACTATCATTGAATGCGGTTTCTGGTTTGTTCTGTATTCTGAGGATGCAACTAAACCGACGTCTTCGCACAGCCATCCATGTAGAAATTGGAGCGGAATTGTCCGAAAGGGTTACCGCTGCCCCGGAACATAAAGGGCTAAGGAAGAAACACGGCTGGGTTTTAGTCAGTAAGAGTCTGACACTCCCTTCTGCTCCACCCTGAGCGGGAGGGGTCATTTGATGATTTCCCATCCTCAAAAAAAAAAAATCCTTGTAGAAATACGGGTATCGACATCGAAATTTCCAGATAGCGGCCGCGATCGCGAACATCTTCGGCACGTAAATAATAATTACCCACAAACTCTGCACACTTGGCGAATGAGAGCGAGACCACCGTTTGTCACGACACTTTTTTTTTCATTTAGTTTTACAATAATACGGTAGTTCGATGTTACTACAGACAGCTGTGCTGCTGGGGAGTTTGTTGAGCCACTTCTTCTCCCCAGCGAAAGCACTAGGAAGTGGTGAAGGGCGGGCGTTTTGGGGGAATGTATTATGTAATTTTCACGTACGAAAAGTGCTGATTCTCAGCTTAATTTTAATAAATGACTTAGATTTTGATTTTTGCCTAGAGGTCGTCTATTCTCCAAAAAAAAAGTGCTCTGACAGAATAAATGTAATCTAAACCAAAGAAATGAATGCGGACGAATTTTTTGATACCCTTTGATTATTTCCCCTCCTTTTTATATACTTTTACGTATTATTATTATTATTTTAAGTCTGTTAGATAGATTTAGAAATGTAAATGCAAGTTGTTTTATATAAACCATATGTAAGTTATAAATGAATTTATTTCTGTAAGTAGGTTTTTACAAACACTTTTACACGTCAATCATATTTTTAAAACTCATGTGAAGACTATGTAGATTGGTGTCTGAGATGGTCTTTTGAGTAAAGAACCACACAGATTGAGTGGACCTGTTCAGTCAGTGCACGCATTTGTCATCATGCAGCTCAATTCAAAACTTATGGGAACTCGGTCATCAGAATCAGCTTCCATTATTTTCTCGTAGGAATTTTGCGATATTCTTTTATTTTTTTGCTTTTTGGAAGATTAGTCTTCTAAAAAGAAATTAGATGTACTTTCCTCTTGGTTTCACCCACAAATCTTTAAAAATAATGATCTGAGGTTTCACTATTACCTACCGGTGTGACTGAATGTATTGTTAACTTATGTGTCGTGGAAATAGTTTAATAATTTTAATAAGTATACCCTTTATTAAATAAAAAACTTTTTCAAATACAAAATGTTCCCATTACTGGGACACAGGCCTTTGTGAGAGGGTATGGGCTGTAACCTACCACACAGACCCAGTGCGGGTTGGTAGATGTCACATGTCTTCGAATTTTTGGTTCTAGGACGTGCCGATTTCCTCAATATGTTTTCCTTCACCGTTTTGAGAGCAGTGGTGATGAAATTATTTACACAAAGTAAAGCGCCTGTCTGGGGTCGAACCTACGAACTACAACTCGTATGACGCGACCGTTACCACTGGTTCACCACTGCTCCAACAAGAATAGGAGACAAGAAGTATCATAAGGCCCGGTATCCACCAAAGCGGAGAGGAGAGGATACGAGAGGAGATGTGCTGCGAAGCTGGCAGGTTATTTCCACCAAAGCGGAGAGGAGACGCATAGCGAAGAGGAGATGTGAGCTGTAAGAGCTCGAAATCAGTCAAGGAAGATGACATATTACAAAAGTTATATCTTGAAAGCGCGGGTGCCACCGCCCGCCCGGCCGCGACTACACACATATTCCCCGCTCTGCCGCGCCGCTAGCTCGCTCGCGGCACAAAATTCTATCAAAAAATGAGACATCTCTCCTCACCGCTTGATCCATTTCCAAAGAAGCTAAGCGGAGAGGAGATGTGAAAATAACGAAATCTGATTGGTTATTCAAAACACATCTCCTCTCATTGAGCTATATAACTAGAGAAGCAAACCTCAATAAAATGTGTCAAAAAAGTGTAGCCACTTTATAAACGCGACGACGTAGCTTTGAAACCACTAAACATTTAAAAGTAAACATATATCTGTCTCACTTACACGCGTCGTAAGAATACTACCGTCGCTTCGATTAGACAAACACCACAATATAAACATGCAATGACGGGATGGAGTTGCCTACCAATGCGAAATTTTACCCAACATTTTAAGCCATAAAAAGCGTTTTAGGTTAAGTTAAATTATTTTTAAAATATTTGAAAAATGTATTTCATAATGGATGTGTAATAGAAGTTTATAAATAATGAAAATAACTAAGACGTTTTCTTTTTGAATATTTTTTCTTTATTAATTATGAAATTGAATGATTTAGTAGGTAGCCAGTCAGTCTCTTTTCTCAGCAATCGGATTATTTCCACCCATTTTTCACGGCGTGCTGCATCTTTAGGCACCCTGCTACGTTGGTACTATTAAAAATATTTAAAATCACTTATTCCATAAATTAAAAACTCCCACTAATGTGGGAAACTAAAACTAAGTTTTTAGTGGTAACACTGAACCCAATTTACAAAATTTTACATTTTATTGCGTTTTTACGTTGATATAAACACAGAGACAATTAATTTACGTGTGGAAAGTAATTCCGGTTAATTTATTATGTTTTTGTGATCTTGAATCGAACTCTTTCGCGATATTTTTTGTCGCATGTCACTCGGTTGACTTCGGTTGGCGTCACACAGAGCACTGATCTGACGTTAGCTACGCTGATGGCTGTAGCCATCAGCCTAGTGGCAACGCCTTGGTGCGGTAATTGCTAATCTAGTGTAACATATATATCAATGTCTCCTCTCATCTCCTCTCCGCTTTGGTGGATACCGGGCCTTATAATTTTTTGTCCTAAACACAAGTATTTTTGCATTCTGAAATATCGATCATGGACAAATAATTTAAATATTAATTTAATTTATGAATTAAGTTCTCTTATAAATAATAGTTATTGGGTAAATAAAAAGAAGCCGTTGCTAGCTTCTACGCTCAACGAATTAAGTCAGCTGCATATTGTCTCCTCAGATATTCTGAAAATGTTTACTCTTAATGTGTGGGTGTCCGCCATACAAACTAAAGAAGTTATTAAATGTGATCTAGAATATGTCAAACAATCAAAAAAATATTATGACCCTAATTTATTGGTGAATGAAGTGGTAGCAGAATTAAATAATAAGTATAACGATTGGGATAAAATCTTCACGGACGGATCAAAAAATGTTAGTGGTGGTGGGGCAGCTTTCTTTCATAAAAATTTAGACTTTAAAGCTAGCTTTAAAATCGATGCAAGTACTTGTATAATGTCACTGGAACTCATTGCAATATACGAAGCAGTAGCTTATGTTCTCAATCAAAACTTACACAAAGCAGCTATTTTTACCGACAGTAAAAGCGCGTTACAGCATGTAGCTCGATGCGCCTCTGGTTGCAGAGGTGCATCGATAGCTTACGACATTCTTAAAATAATAAACATTATTAATAAAGACGAAATTAGAGTTATATTGCAATGGGTTCCAGCACACATAGGATTACGCGGCAACGAGGAGGCTGACCGGTTGGCAAAATTGGCAATTAACACAGGGAATGAAGTTTCTTACCTACCTGATCACTGGGAATATGTCTCAAAAATCAAGGAGTCTTGTTATGATAAATGGAAAGATCATTTCAACGAGATTTCGAAAAAAAAAGGTATATGGTATAAAGTAATTCAGAGTGAACCTCCTCGTGTGCCCTGGTTTGATGACACTAATTTAAGTAGGAGTTACGTCAAAGTAGCTTTAAGGCTGCGTTCTGGGCACTTTCCATCAGCAAAATTTGCTTTCCTAATGCGTAAGACAGCATCTCCAAACTGCGAAGTATGCAACAAAATAGAAGACGTGCAACATTTGCTGATGGAATGCGTTAAGAACAAAAATGAAAGAGATTCATTGATTAGGGAGTTTGGTTTTAATATTTTAGATCTTGGGCTTATTTTCACTATTTTAGCGAATCCTAAATCAAATGCTGCAAAAAAATTGTGTGGTCTAGTACAACAGCTTGATCAATGAATAGCTAAATTTGTTAAATAATAAGGATTATAAGAATATTGTCATTATATGTTAATTTTAGTGGTATAAGAGTAGTGATAAGGTACAATGGGGTTGGCGTATCCATGTGGATAAAAACCCTCTATTAATTTCTAAGAAATAAAAAAAAATAAAAAAAAGTATTCTTGAAAGCATGGTATATGAATGTATTTCACTACCTACCCTGAAATGTTGGTTATGAATAATGCAAAAACTCCTTGCTTCCCTTACTTATCTTGCGTCGACGACTTGACGAGGAACTTGGATGATAAACAACGTTGAAAATGCCATGTTTTTCTTCCTTGTTGAAAGTGATATTTAACATACACTTGCGTGCAAAAAAATCGGCCCACCCCATGCTCTCCATTTGAGACACGATATCTCAAAAATGTTATTGAATATAATTTATTTTTATATGTGTGAAGGTAGGTACGATACAGTTTATTTGAACATACACAATATTTAGTTCAAGGCAATATTCTTGACAAGATCGACTCGATTCTTCAGATGTCCTCATCACTCACTTTGTTCGGAAAAAGTGCGTGACTTTTTTTGTCAATGAAATTAAAAAACGTTAAATTGTGTTTATTTCTGAATGTTTAATCAAAACTAAACTTGATTTTGTCAACGATCATATTTGTAAGTTTGCGATTTTCTCAAAAACTAATAAATTAGTTTTTTAATTCTTTCACTTATGTAATCTACATACTTTCAGGAATGTTTTAATATACAATATATTAGATTATTGTTAGTAAAACATGTTTAATTATATTATTTCAAATCAAGGAGCGTGGGAGGACTGGGGTGGGTCGATTTTTTTGCACGCAAGTGTATTATGGCTACTTTTCCCGTACCTAGAGCTGTTTTAGTAGGCAGATCGTAGGTTTGAACCCGCCTGCTTGGGTTTGTGTAAATTGTATCACTACTGCTCTCAAAACGTGAGAAAACCAGCATTTCCTACAACAACAAAAATCGAAGACTTATGTCATCCACCAACCGACACTGGGCTCGCATGTTGGATAACTTACTGCCCACTCTCTCACACAGAGAGGAGACCTGTGTCCCAACAGTGGGATCAGTGTAGACTTTTTTTTAGGGTGGGAAATCATTAAATGACTGATCTAGTCCTGATCGGACGGTGAGTTACCCATTACTCTCCGCCCGCAGGCCCGCGCCTACGGTGGCCGGGAGTCGTCACGCGGCTCCCGACGCCCGGAGCGTCTCCCGCGGCGGCTGGGACGTGAGGCTCTCTCCCTCAGCCATCCCGCCACCTCCTTCGCTAGCATGACTGCTTCGCAGAAGGAGGTGACTGCCTCCCACTCCCTCTCGCTCCGGACCATGGCTTGATGCATGGCAGGACGCGAGAGGTCGCCGCCGCTGCCGATCATCAGTGTAGGCTGTTCTATACATTTGTCCGGTTTTTTGGATACGCTTGCTTCGACCGCTATCTTACCTGGTGGTAAGCCATGATGTGATCAATTATGGTGCATATTTAACATACACAGAAAATATTATTGCGGGCCCAGTGCAGGTTGATAGATTTCACATGTCTTCGAATTTTCGGTTCTAGGAGATGCCGGTTACCTCAAGATGTTTTGCTTCACCGTTTTGAGAGCATTGGTGATGAAATTATTTATACAAAGTAAAGTTTCTGTCTGGGTTTGAACCACGACCGTTAAGTCAGGGCTGACTGTTACCACTGCTCTATGGTGCATCATTTCCTAGAAGTCATTATGCTTGTCACCTGCGGGGCAATTGCGTAACACATTATCAATCGGAATTAGTTTAAGTTTGACAGTTCAACAACATTCATTGCCTTATTTACGTCTTGAGCAGACAAATTTTTCGAACTTATGAAGCAATGGCACAGCAATTTGCTTCAAAATGATTCAGATTCCGATTGATAGTGTGTTACGCAATTAGGGTGCTGAAGCTTGATTGCTCTCTGGGACTGTAAAACTAATTTAAACGATCTTTTGAATCGACTTCAAAAAGGAAGAGGTTTTCAATTCGACTATTTTTTTTTTTTGTATGTTTGTTACACGATATCTCCGGTTGTAAATCGATTTCAAAAATATTTTTTTTAATAGAGAGGGTATTTCCTCAGGGGTGGTCCCATATAAATGTTATTAACTTTTCTTGGGTAGTTTTTGAGTTAGCTTCAATAATACGTATTTTTGCCACTTAGTTCATATTGATGATGTTATGATGAGTATTCCTGTGGCTGATATTTACATAGCAAGTAGTGTTAGGTATACGAATTTTTGTGGGGTAAGTACAAATTAAAAGTGAAAAATAAAAACTTTTTTACAAAAAAAAAAACAACCGACTTCCAAAAGACACACCACAAAGTGAAAAATAACTTTAATTTCGAAAGTCGGTGGCAATCAACGAAAATGCGAACCCAACGACACGGACTTCAGAAAATAAAGTTATTTTTCACTTTGTAGTGTCTTTTTTGAAAAGACAGTTGTTCTATTTTTGGTTTTTTCAAAAACTTTTCCCCTTAAATTCGTGTAAAAATTATCAAATCACTCGCCATTTTGAGCCACAGCTTAGCCCGTAACTGGGACACGATGAGGCTCGGAGTGTTCACATTATGCGAGCAAGCGCACAGCTAAACACCTATTACTCGCACACGCAGCCACTACAGAGGACATAGACCTCGCTATGCGCAGCTAGACTTGAGAAAAATTAGACCAGTCGATCTGTTCGGTAAAAATTTCACCGTGAAAACTTGGGTGAAGTGAGCTCAAATCTCAAATCAAATTTTCAAATCGTTTCATTCCAATCCATAATGTAAAATTACAGGTGGTAAATAAAAAAAAATAGAAACGATTGGACGTACTTATGCAAAAGGGAACCAACCCACACAATGACAGTTTCGAGAAAAAACGATTTTAACAAAATGTTGTGTAGAAACTAAACTGTTCATAATTATAATAGGAAACTTTGCAATATAGTGTAAGATACTGCATTTTATGAATCTATGTGTAAAAAAAAGAGTTTTATATGTAAAAAGTGGGTTTTTTTTAATAAAATATCTCTGGTTGCTTTCTGCAATAAAGCTCATATGTGGGTTGGTTCTTTGTTACAATATATAAACATGTGAATATCATTGGTGAAAATAACAAAAACTCAGGTTTTTTTAAGGAAATTTAATTGAAAAATCACTTAGATATCTAAATACTAATATAATCGGCTCAAATTGTTCCAGATGAAGCGAGTTGAAGAACCAGATGGGTCAAAATTTGTAGTTTGTGAAAGCTACTAATTTTATTATTTTCACTCATCTGTTTCATCTACATTGAAATCAGATTGCCCTAGAAAACCTTCCAGATCATCATCAATTGTATCGTCTTCCACAAGAGTAATATAAAAGCCATGGGAATTTTTAGGAATGAGGTGCAGAAGGCATTGAAATAAATAACTAGAGAAGCAAACCTCAACAAAATGTGTCAAAAAAGTGTAACCACTTTTTAAACGCGACGACGTAGCTTTGAAACCACTAAACATTTAAAAGTAAACATATATCTGTGTCACTTACACACGTCGTAAGAATAATACCGTCGCATAGATTAGACAAAGACCGCAATATAAACATGCAATGACGGAATGGGGTTGCCTACCCATGCGAAATTGTATCCAAAATTTTAAGTCATAAAAAGCGTTATACGTTAAGTTAAATTATTTTTTAAATATTTGAATTATGTATTTCTTATTGGATGTGTAATAGAAGTTTATAAATAATGAAAATAACTAAGACATTTTCTTTTTGAATATTGATTCTTTATTATTAATGAATTTGAATGATTTAGTAGGTAGCCAGTCAGTCTCTTTTCTCAGCAATCGGATTATTTCCACCCATTTTTCACGGCGTGCTGCATCTTTAGGTACACTGCTACGTTGTTATTATTAAAAAAATATTTAAAATCACTTATTCCATAAATTAAAATCTCCCACAAATGTGGGAAACTAAAACTAAGTTTTTAGTAGTAACACTGAACCTAATTTACAAAATTCTACATTTTGTTGCGTTTTTACGTTGATATAAACACAGAGACAATTAATTTACGTGTGGAAAGTAATTCCGGTTAATTTATTGTTTTTGTGATCTTGAATCGCACTCTTTCGCGATATTTTTTGTCGCATGTCACTCGGTCCACTTCGGTTGGCGTCACACAGAGCACTGAACTGACGTTAGCTACGCTGATGGCTGTGGCCATCAGTCTAGTGGCAATGCCTTGGTGCGGTAATTACTAATCTAGTGTAACATATATATCAATGGCAGAAGGCTCTTCAGGTCCTTTAACTTAGCATCAGGAACAGGCTTCCCGTTTGGACAAAGAGGTTCCATTACCCCCGCTAGGAATATTAGTGTTCTGTGATTAACCCCCTCGTAAGAACAAAAATTGGCCTACCGCGTACGTTTTTTTTAAGTTAACCTTCTCTCCTAAAAGAAAGATATAACTCTGTCTCGCACATTAAATCTCTGATATTCTGTATTTTTCAAGAAGCTCACTTCTACAACGTATACGGTGTAATAGCCGCTTTTTTTTTCAGCCGCCTCTAACAATTTCATAAGCCTACCCACCTCTTTGATCGTGCTCGGGCTGGGGAAAGCATACACTTTTATAGTTAAATTAGACCACACCGTCGCATTAATGTGATTTTCCGTTGCCATTCGTATACGCACTACATGCATTTACTAACTTTTGGAGAAGAATTCAGTTTATTTTCATGTTTCCGCCATGTTTAAATGTATCTGTGTTGGATATACCCCTTTATTCATAAACATTGATTATGTTAAGTAGTGATTAGCGACTGTTTCAGTTTAACCATACATATTTTGACGTTTGGATGACACTTAACTTTAATCGTAGTTTTTATATAAACCTCTTCATCATCTGCCTCGCCTTTTCCCAACCATGTTGGGGTCGGCTTCCAGTCTAACTGAATGCAGCCGAATACTATCTAGTACTAGCAGCGCCCCGCGGTTTCACCCGCATAAGTGTCGATCACGTGGGAATATCGAGATAAAAAGTATCCTATGTATTATTCTGATGTATCAGCTATATTACTGTAAAGTTTCATCAAAATCTGTTCAGTAGTTTTTGCGTGAAAGAGTAACAAACATCCATCCATCCATCCTCACAAACTTTCGCATTTATAATATTAGTAGGAGTAGGATTTTACATGGAGCGATTGCCTTTCTGACCTCCACAACTCACTGGTAACCACCCCTTGGTAAGACTAGTTGTCAGAATTTCGGGTTTCTGACTACCCGTAACGACTGTCAAAGATCCACGAATGACAGCCGGGACCAACGGCTTAACGTGCTTTCCGAGACACGGAGGCGTCTCGGTATGTAAAGATGGTCACCATCCACAGACCAACCGCGGCAAGCGTAGCTTCCAACCTGATGGACCGACCTGTTACATTTAATTTGAATGAAATATAATTGTTTATTCTGTATATAGAATACCGGATTCACTTTTACAAATCATATAAAAAAAATAAGCTAAATGGAGTTGAAATATCCTACCTGACAGTCCTGAGAAGAAAATTGTATGTGCAGAGATTATTTTGCTCTGTGGGTATCTGTGCTCGTGATATTTGGAAATTCAGTCATTATGCAGAAGAAAAAAGCGGACAAATGCGAGTTGAACTCGCACGCGAAGGGTTCCATACCACTGTCCAATATTTAAAACAATTTAAAAAAAAATACTTTTGTAAAAAAACACGTTCCTTGTAAGTATGCCCTTTATTTTTTTTACTTTATTTTATTTTTATTATTTGTTCTTATATTACACACACACTGAAAATTGCAAGTGTCTACGCATTACGGTTCAAAAGATACAGCCATGTGACAGACGGACGGAGGGACGGGCAGCGGAGCTAATAGGATCCCGTGGGCATCCTTTGGGGACGGAATCCTAAAAATTAAGGTGTGAGAATAGAATAGAATACATAAATTAGACATAAATATAGAAATTTTACAAAGGGTGACACAATGGGCGGTCTTATCACTAAGAGCGATCTTTTATAGACAACCTTTGGCCAGATTAAACAGGGGGAGGAGAGACAAATACTGTAGGTATTCTGTGGTGTACCATTTACATAATAAAATAAATACATACATAAATTAGGTATATTATACAAATCTAAATAAATATACCTATACGTATACAAAGTGCTAAAAATATACAAAGTGAGGAAATGTGATTAAAAAGGATAATATCTGAATCAATTAAAAACATAAATTTTTTAAGATTTTACACCGTCGCCATATTTTAATACATCGGTGACATTTACGCAATATCTTGTTAGCGAGTAAAAAGCGCGCGAATTTATGTTTTCTTTTTCGAGTGTCATTTCAAATGTTCAGCGCTTGTTTATGGTTCGATGAGGCTCCATTGACAATTAGTTTTTTTTTTTTATTTTGTTTTAAAGTACATAATGCGTAAAGGAACAAGAACCTTTAAATGGGAAACTGCACTCCAATTGCGTAACACACTTTCTATTATAATCCATTGCTTCATATGTTTGAAAAAATCGTCTGCTCGACAGCGTAAACAATGCAATGAATTTTGTCGAATTGTCAAAATGAAAGTCATTGTTATTGTGAGTGTTATGCAATACACAGAAATGCTATTCTGAAATTATTTGTTTTAAAAAAATGATTTTAACATAAATGTGGAAAGAAGTAAATAATTAAATAAACTAGTAATCAAATACATATCATTATAAAAACTAAATAACAAAATCTTTCTATAACTATAATACCTATGCTGTGTACCTGAAATAAGTAAAAATATCACTTCCTAACAATAATAAGGATAACATAAACAAAACACCTGTATTCTCCGAAGGTTAGACAGAGTTCTACCAACAAGGATACGGCTGCACGCAGTCGTATAATTAGTGATTTGTCACCATCATCGGGGAGTCCACCCAAACCTGACTCTTACTGTTTTATTAAATAGGATAAAATTGTTATTATTAATATACATTATTAAATTAAATTATTATTTCGTTTATTTGTCCTTAAACTTATCTAATTACATTTTTAAATATTTCTTAAAATATAAAATATGTATAAAAAACATTTTAAAAAACACCGATGTTGGGAGCTACCAGTGGTTAGGGAGAGAAACCTCCTCACAATGCGAGCCGTATCAAGAAGTACTGCCTTTTGAATCAGGCCCTTAATCCAACCGCCTAAGGGAGCCTCGATAGATGTTGATCGAGGGTTTCGGCCATCAGGCCATTGGCTGATACGACAATCGGCACAATGACAGCCGAGCTCACATTCCACATGTCAACAACCTCGTGTGCTAAGTCGAGATATTTAATTTGTTTCTCTTTCTCAGCTTATTTAATTTACTATTAATCAACTATACAGGCTGGCATGATATCGACGCGGAACTTGGAGAAATTACGAGAATTGCGTAATTTAAAACGTTCAAAATCTAGTCGGTCTCATCTCAGCGACAAAAAAAAATGTCAAAAACGTCAAAATCTAGGGAAATTAGAGGTATTTTTGATAGATTGAGACTGAGATCAGACTGTGAACGTTCTTACAATTACAAGAATTGCCCCTCTCATCATCTGCCTAGCCTTTTCCCAACTATGTTGGGGTCGGCTTCCAGTCTAACCAGATGCAGCTGAATACCAGTATTTTACATGGAGCGACTGCCTATTTAATTACTGGGTAATAACGATGGGTGTGTAACGTTTGATATACTTAATAACAAAAGTTCTAATGATCATATGTGCCTAATTTCATTTAATATACTTTTCTTTAATATAACGATGAAATTATATAAGTAATGAATTAAGTATTATTTATTATTTCTTTGGAACTTATTTGTTTGAGCCGTTTGGGGTAGAAACACTAGGGCCATGGGGCCCGAGTGCCCACTTAGTATTTCGAGACATCGCGAAGCGGTTGGTCGACTCTTCACGTGACCAGAGGGCTGGCCTATTTTTTGGCCAAAGAATCAGCATTGCCATACAACGTGGCAATGCTGCCAGCCTTTTGGGCACGTTTCCTGTTGACAGCGATGCGGACGAATTTTTTGATGCCCTTTGATTATTTCCCCTTCTTTTTATATACTTGTACATATTATTATTATTTTTAGTTCCAAAATAAATAAGATTATGTTATTAAATTAGTATTAATATAATTTTATTTTCCCTAATTTTATATGGTAATTATACCATTTGACATTTTCTATAACGCACATTTAAATGAATATTTAATTAGTATAATATTAAAAATCTATAAGTAACGTTTAATACCCATTGCCTCTCTGTTACCATGAATTCAGCACAAACCCCTAGCGTAGAAATCTTTCGTAGATTATCAAAAAAAAATGGCTGTTTTATAGAAAAGTGCAACACCAACCCGGTCAAAATGTATGGATCAGCAAATTTATTGTTAGGGGGGGTCTAGAATCAGCGGGATTGTCCGAAAGGGTTACCGCTGCCCCGGAACATAAAGAGCTAAGGAAGGAACACGGGTGGGTTTTAGTCAGTAAGAGTCTGACACTCCCTTCTGCTCCACCCTGAGCGGGAGGGGCCATTTGATGATTTCCCTTCCTTAAAAAAATGGTCTAGAATAATGTGTTCACGGTTACAGTTCGCACGTCGATCTGGGATGCCAGCCTGTATAGTACAGACGCCATCACATCAAGCTACCCGAAACTGTCCCATTAATTTAATTTGACTTTGTATGCGATCAATAATTCAATTTATGTGGGACACAAAGTTTAAGTTGAAATAAATATTTTTGTATTTTTTTGTATAATAATTTATGAATAAGAGGATATAATAATGTTCTCGAATTTATTTTTAATACCATAAGCACGGCATTAAAAGCCGATCGATTCTGTAAAAATCTCACCGTGATAACTTAGGTGAAGTGAGCTATCAATGGAGGCAATCCCTAAAGTCAGGTGGAATGACCGCTCACTTCATCTTAGTTTTCATGGTGAGATTTTTACAGAATTACATGCAGCATGCTCTGCGACACTCACAGATAGTTTCAAAATTGTTCTCATTTCCACGGCATCCACCATAGAGAAAACTTTCACAACTACCAGAAGTGGAATTGTAGAAATATCTGAAAAAATCATGGATTTAGTATGTACTAAGTATCATTATTTAATGAAAAAAAAATTAAAAATAGGGTGAATGCGTACTTAAGAATAGAAGCTCGACAAGGTCCGACTTCAGGCGGTTGGTAGCATATAGGATCTGAAACAGAAAACATTTTATAAGGCCCTCTTGTAGTGTGGTGTGTAGCTATGATAACGTTTCCTCACGCCCCGCATACTCCCGCAAGCACTCTCCGGCCGTTGCGAGCTCTTGAGCTGCTAGATTTTGTGTATATTTGTTTCATATAACAAAAAATATTAGGAATTTATAAAATGTATTCTCACCAAGCCCTAAAAAACAATAAGGCTTATCTTTTGGTATAACTCTTACAGTAATATCTTCAAGGAACACGTTTTAAATAGCGATTTATGATTTTTTTTATCGAGCCAATTATTTTAAATCACGTTTCTATATTCACACAGCGCTTGACAATATGTTCAATTTTCCTAAAATATTTCCTTTTTGCGCAAAATTAATACTTTGCTAGATTTACAGAGGTTTAAAAAGTTAAAAAGTAGTGCAACCTTGCCACAAATTAAAATAATGTAAGTCGTTATCTGCCCTTAACCTCATTTATTTGAGTTATGCGCCGCAAGTTTTCGTCCTATCCTACTTCCTATCAATAATATAATATACAGGTTGAAGTTTTTATCACCATTTCCTCTTAGGCTGAGGCTACAGTAGACAGCGATTTGCGATGTGACTGGAAGAGCGAAATGAGAAAAACATGGTATGGCTACATTATAAGCGAAATTCCGGCATATATTCGCTTCAATTTCGCTGATATGTTATGTAGCCGATGCCGTGATTACAGTAATGTTGTTCCTATCGCTTAAAGAAATCAAAGATCGCTATCGATATTTGATGTACGGTGTAGCCATATACGTGAGCATTCATTTAGGTACTTGTTTTAATCGCTCATGTGTCGCAGGTCGCGTCGCGGCCTAATGTAGCCTCAGCCTTAAAACTATGCCGACCGCACAGTGGCGCAGTGGTGTTTTATTATAATCCTTAAAACGGATAACAGTGGCCACTTTATTCCGTTTAATTAAAGGATTATAACAAAACTAAACAACGTAAAATTACCGTTTCTAATAATATTAACGTATAATTTAGCGAAGCACAACTTAACGTGCTTATTTTCTGCATTTTCATTCTAAATTGTATTAAATAACCAAACAAACGATGAGGGCGCCACTGTGCGGTCGGCATAGTCTTATGGTATGAACAACTTTTACTATTGGACCAAACCTGAAATCGCGAAAAAAAATGCATTTTGACGAGTTATGCGAACATAAATGTAGGGAACAGCTGATTTTTTTTTACGATTTCAAGTTTGATCCCGATGGTCAACCACTGACACTCCATTGAAAGAAATGGCATAAAATGGTAATCTCGTAATAATGACAAATGAATCAATGTAATGTTTATTGCTATTTACGAACTTCTTACTACTTCAGATGTAAAATATATATTAAATGAAATCTAGCATGAAATTTAGTAGTGGTTTTTCTCAGACCATTGACCGACCAATGATCGACCATTATGAATTTAGCAGATTACGAACTTTTAGCAAAATGACAATGGGATCGTGTTGGAATGACGAATTTATAAAAATAGCAGACTTGGGCCCCAGGTCATCACCATTGGCAGTCTTGTTCAAGCCATTATTGAGTATAAGCCTCCTCCCTTTTGTGCCATGCTCCCTTGGTCTTTGCGAGTCTCATTCAGGTCTTTCCCGTGAACTTATCTACTGTGTAACCGCACATCAACATATTGCCAGTTATCTTAATAATGTCTACGCAGTGGGGTCCAGAATCATTTACTGAATCTATGGTAAGTAACGGGTAGCGCGTCGATGTCTCCTTGCCAGCCGGTGCAGATATTATAACCTTCTGTTGTTTTGTGGAATGTATTGAAAAAACAAAATGGCGGCGTTACTTCCGACTTTGGCCACGCGCCAAAATATCCTTGCAGGTACAGCTAGATTGTCCGAAAGGATTACCGCTACCCCGGCACACAAAGGGTTAAGGAAGGAACACGGGTGGGTTTTAGTCAGTAAGAGTCTGACACTCCCTTCTGCTCCACCCAGAGCGGAAGGGATCATTTGATGATTTCCCGTGCTCGTGCACGTCTTTCTACATGGTTCTCTTATGCATAGTTAAAAAAGTTTTGGTCTTTGTATTATGCCTTTTAACTCAATACTCTAATTGGGGTGTATGAGGTTTGACTGCCCCGTTGGTCTCGTGGTCGCCAGCGCGACTGCTGAGCGTGGGGTCCTGGGTTCGATTTCCGGGTCGGGTAGTGTTATTGAGTTTTTCCATTAGGAATTTCTTAGTAACAGCCCGGAGTTTAGAAGTTAGCGGTGTGATATCCCCGTACCTCGGAAAGCACGATAAGCCGTTGGTCCTGCGCCTGATCTCTTTCCGGTCGTGTCGGATTGCCGTCCCATCGGACTATGAGAGTGAGGGAAGAGGGAGTGCACCTGTGTCTGCGCGCACACTTGTGCACTATAATATCTCCTGCGTACGTGGCTAATCTCCGTTGAGATTGGCCACCGTGACCGAAATCGGTTGGGGAGGCTGTTATATCCATTATCCATAATATCACAATTATGTATAAAAACCAATTTCCTTGAGTGCAAACTCAAAAATGTCTTGACCGATTGTGATTAAACTTTGGAAAGTTCCTAAAAAAAAATTCGATAATAGAAAAAGACATTCCAACGCATTAGCTTTTATTATGATCTTTTCAAACACACATCCTATCCATCCGTTCTATGGCATTTCCCTTATTTTATTGTAAAGTATAAAAAAATATGTGTAAGATTCCTTAATGAAACTTACCTAAATCAGAGTAGACAACTCCCACAGTCAAAATTACAAGAAAGAAGAATGATTTCATTTTGAATTAACGTAGCCTTCCAAAAAATGTTAAAGATACAACATTTAACAGTATTATACAAACAACAATAACTTAAAATATTTTCTTGCTACTTATATTAAAGAAAATTTTTTGATTGTCAGGAATGTATTAAGGCTGCCTTAATTTTTAGTAATTATTGTTTTTTTTTTTCTAATTAGTGAAAACATACTTAAACATTACATTGTAAAGTGATCTTATTGGTAATGTTCCTTAGAAAGGTCAGCAGTGTGATTCTATAGCCATCTCACCGTGAAAACTTAGGTGAAGTGAGCGTGGAGTGAGCTGTCAGTGTCATCCTGATGCTAGGGATTGATACTCTTGACAGCTCACTCTAAGATCACTTCGCCTAACTTTTCACTGTGAGATTTTTACATAATCGATCGGCAGGTGAGTAGTAGGTACTCGCAACCGGCGGTGGCGTGAGCCTATGATCAGATGTATGAACGTAAACGAAGTAATAAATAAAAAAAAAAAAATCGACTTCAAATATAAATTAACTCAAAATTATGAAATAGCTTGAATTTCGGAAATCGGTGTCTTGGGATCTGTATTTTAGTTTAATTTTTTTGCTACCGAAATTTGACAGATTATAGTAGCTTGATTTGCTGGCGACTGTACCTACTACCGTGTTTCGGTTTGTAGGTAACTAGATATGTATTTATTTATTTATATATACTTTATTGTACACCACAAAAAAATACAACGAGTAAAAATACATCAAACACTACAAAATATACAATGGGCGGATATGTAGTAGTTAGTCCGGCCCTGCTCAAGACTACTGATACTTAAATATGTTATGCGACAGTAATTCATTATCAGTAACGGATGTGTATACACGATAACTATAAAAAACATATAAAGCAGCTATAAAAACACTCAAATTACAAGAAATAACTAATATTTCTTGAAACTTTAGGATAACGAAAATCTCAATAGTTTTTCAAAATTTATATAAGTAAGTACCGGGTCAAACTTCGTAGACGTGATGGGTATCGATATTTAAAATGATAAAATAAAAACGAAAATAATTTGATGATATTTTTTGTGGGGTCATCGACCGTTGTTAGTGTATTTACTTGAAATACTTATCAGTTTACACAAAAAAATAATAACAGATTTTTTCGGTTTTTTTTTTTTGTATAAACATCACAGACGTGATTGGTATCGTTATTTAAACACGATAAAACATATTTTCTGAACCCATACTTCAAGTAACAACACTAATAGCGGTCGTTGACGTTACACCTGTCAGTTATGTCACTTCTTTTTATTATAATAAAATTATACACTTATACTTATATAATTATACAATATGTATACAAGATTTTTTTTTTTTGAGGATGGGAAATCATCAAATGACCCCTCCCGCTCTGGGTGGAGCAGAAAGGAGTGTCAGACTCTTTATTTATTTATTTATTTAAGGACAACCAACAACTCTTGCTGACTAAAACCCACCCATGCCTTAGCCCTTTGTGTTCCGGGGTAGCGGTAACCCTTTCGGACAATCCCGCTGATATATACTAGCTGACCCCGCAAACGTCGTTTTGCAAAAAAAAAATAGATAGTAGCCGATTCTCACACCTACCCGATAGGCCGATATGCACACAAAATTTCATACAAATCGGTCCAGCCGTTTCGGAGGAGTATGGTAACTAACACTGTGACACGAGAATTTTATATATTAGATACTAGCGGCCTGTCCCGGCTCCGCACGGGTGGACATTTATTTTTTAAACATTTTATTTTTTTCTTGCAATTAAAAAAACCTATATTAATCAGTGATAATGTAGTATTCAAATGGTGAAAGAATGTTTAAAATCGGTCCAGTACTTTTTGAGCCAATTCGTTACAAACATACATACAAATCTTTCCTCTTTATAATATCAGTATAGATGTATATCCCGGAATTAACACACACCACCGAACACCCCAATTAGAATTCTATGTTATATATGACACACTGAATTTTTACTAGTAAGTATGCATTGATATATATGTTACACTAGATTAGTAATTACCGCACCAAGGCGTTGCCACTATACTGATGGCCACAGCCATCAGCGTAGCTAACGTCAGTTCAGTGCTCTGTGTGACGCCAACCGAAGTCAACCGAGTGACATACGACAAAAAATATCGCGAAAGAGTGCGATTCAAGATCACAAAAACATAATAAATTAACCGGAATTACTTTCCACGCGTAAATTAATTGTCTATGTGTTTTTAAGTAAAAACGCAATAAAATGTAGAATTTTGTAAATTAGGTTCAGTGTTACCACTAAAAACTTAGTTTCCCACATTTGTGGGAGTTTTTAATTTATGGAATAAGTGATTTTAAATATTTTTTAATAATAACAACGTAGCAGGGTACCTAAAGATGCAGCACGTCGTGAAAAATGGGTGGAAATAATCCGATTGCTGAGAAAAGAGACTGACTGGCTACCTACTGAATCATTCAATTTCATTAATAATAAAGAAAAAATATTCAAAAAGAAAATGTCTTAGTTATTTTCATTATTTATAAACTTCTATTACACAACCAATAAGAAATACATAATTCAAATATTTAAAAAATAATTTGACTTAACGTATAAAGCTTTTTATGGCATAAATGTTGGGTAAAATTTCGCATGGGTAGGCAACCCCATCCCGACATTGCATGTTTATATTGCGGTCTTTGTCTAATCTAAGCCACGGTATTATTCTTACGACGTGTGTAAGTGAGACAGATATATGTTTACTTTTAAATGTTTAGTGGTTTCAAAGCTACGTCGTTGCGTTTAAAAAGTACACTTTTTTGACACATTTTATTGAGGTTTGCTTCTCTAGTTATTTAACTCAATGTAAGTATGTATAAAACATTGTTTTTTTATCAAAAACCTACGCTGATTATGGTACAAATTGTACATGATACCTACTAATTCCATGCTTTTTTCAGATATTTAACTCGACTTCTGGCAGGTGTGAAACTTTTGTCTATGGCGGATATCGTGGAAATGAGAACAATTTTGAGATTTTTTGCAAGCGCAAAGCACGCCGTGATTAAATTATTATACTTATTTTATTATACTTTTTTCTGGAGATAAAATGGGGCTGTCGTTAATTTGAGTTTGGATTCTAATGGTGTTGTTGTATTTATGAATGTTCTCAAATTGATGTTTAAGTAAGTATAATATATTTTTTTTCTTTTTTATTATACTTATTTTTGTCCAAAAAAACTTTTAAAAAATATTATACTTACTTATACATCAATTTGAGAACATTCATAAATACAACAACATAACAACATAAATACTAATATGCCCATATCTGTAACAAAATAAAAACCATGAAAATCCATTTAACATAAACAAAAAATAAAACATAAAAGTAAGTAAAACACATATATAAAGCTAACTCCACACAAACGGAGAATAGCCAGGTAAAAAGCTGCAACATTTTCTTATTGTGAGCCGCTTGGCAAAGGCAACTACGTTCTGCCTCTCATCATAAACCATGTAAAAATAATATGGAAAAAGAGCGGAATACAGTGCTCTCAGTATAAAGACAGTAAAGAGAAACTGAAGGAAAAAAATGCTCTTATGCGATACTGAATTACGTAAAAGCCCTACAAGACCGCGTTCAGTGAGTAAAGGTAAGCATTTTGTGTGAATACGTTTATTTATTTATTTTTCATTCATTTATTTTTGTACATGTGTTGCCTTGCGAAGAATATGTGGTGTAACTATGAGTGATAGGCTGAGAAATGATGTGATAACGTAGCCGTGCGTTATAAAAGATGTAGTGATAAAAATTGTGAGTAGGTACACTTAAATGGTTTGGTCATGTTGAGAGTATGAGTGAAAGGCGACTAAAAAAGGGTACTTACAAGGCTGATCTGAGTGGAAACGCTGGAAGACGCCCTAAAAGAACATAATAGTGACTTTATTGGTGATGTTCTTTAGAAACATCAGCCTATCGATTCTGTAAAAATCTCAGCGTGATAACATAGGTAAAGTGAGCGTGAAGTGAACTATCAATGGAGGCAATCCCTAACATCAGGTGGAATGACAGTTCACTCCACCTTAGTTTTCACGGTGAAATTTTTATAGCACTGCAGCCGATCGATTCTGTAAAAATCTCACCGAGATAACTTCGGTGAAGTGAGCGTGAAGTAAGCTATCAATAGGGGCAATCTTTAACATCAGGTGGAATGACAGCTCACTTCACCTAAGTTATCACGGTGAGATTTTTACAGAATAGCACAGGTGCGTAGTACTCACAACCGGCGTGCGTGATGACCAGAAGGCCAATTCACATAATTAAAAACGTTCAAAATGTAATCGCAATCTCATCTCGGTGACAATTAATGCCATTTTTTTATTTTATCAAGTACCAGGTACTTGTTGACAGGCCTACCCTGTCGTCCCATACCTACTGTACTTTGAAAACATTGTAAGAACCAATTATTTTTAAAAGAGTAACCATGGAGTTTCTTGCCGGTTTTTCTCCATAGGAAACGACCAATTGGAACCGTGCACCTAGTTTCTGACGTTTCATAAGTGCCCATGTAGGTTTATGTGAAATAAAATATTTTGATTATGATTTTTTTATTTAAAAATGTAGGGAAATTAGAGGTATTTTTGACAGATTGAGACTGTGATCAGACTGTGAACGTTCTTAAAATTACGATAATTGAAGGTAAACGAAGCAAAAGGACCATGCAAAGATTGTAGCAGGTGGCGTTCTGTAGTGTTTGCGTAAAATACAATCATCTAGTTACCTATCTATAACATCTACTGTGAAAAAGGGTCAATTGTAACACAAATAAAATGAAAATTGATCGCAATGTATATCATTTTGACAGTTCATGCAGCCATGTTCATTGCTGTTATTTACGTTGTTGAGCAGATGTTTTCTCAAACCTATGAAGCAATGGATTAAGAATTTCCTTCAAACCTTTGGATTGTGATTGAAATCATGTATAACATGCAATTAGTGTGCAGGTCATGAGGTCAATAGCAATTGAATAAAGCGATCCCTCCAATAAAATAGGTACCTACTTCGTCATTGTTAATGGTACCTCTACATGATTGAAAACATATGCCCACAAACACTTTCACTGGTCAAGCCCCAAACAAAAATAAGAATAAACAAAAAACCACGAACATAAAAAAACAAATATACAGCATTTTTAATTGAAATCAGGAGCAGAACATTTTTTAAAACTGCAAAATAGTTTTTATGTGAACACGGCCGAACCGAACGCAACCCCATTTAGTCCATAGACAATGGACAATTTATTTTTTTCTATAGCACGCACTGGCCACTAGTTGGGTTACATTTAATAGCACGCCATAGAATAAAATTCTAAATTCGAATTGATTCATAATGGGAAAATGGTGGCGTGACTTTTACAGAGTTAAAAGGATTTTATTAAAATATAATTAATGATTATTTAATTTGTTTTCGTGACCTTTAACCCTTTTAGTTTTAATTGAATATGAAATTACAACTTTTGAACCTAAACTAATAGTCAAACCAATAAAAAAGATGTCAACCAAACGGTTGACATCTTTTTCCAAGGTCAGGTTTTCAGAGTTATTGGCACGCGGATAGGATATCTTTCCGAATGCAGCTGCCAAATTCATAATCAAGATTGGGATTCACAATTTACAAACGTCAAACAACCGACATTAGTACTTTTTGTCTCCTCGTTTATCGTATTATTGAGGAGCTCGTGGCCAAATAATAACAGCCACACAGGTCGATCGATCAGGTTAAGCTACGCTTGCCGCGGTGGGTCTGTGGATTGGTGACCATCTTTACATATCGAGACCCCTCCGCGACTCGAAAATAACGATAAGCCGTTGCGTTCGTCCCGGCTGTCATTCGTGGATCTTTGGCTGTCGTTACGAGTCGTCAGAAGCCCGAAAGTCTGACGACCAGTCTTACCAAGGGATATCGTATTACCTACCTATTAACTGGGTTGTGGAGGTAAGATATGCAGTCGCACCATGTAAAATACTGGTATTCATCTGCATTTGGTTAGACTGGATACCGACCCCAACATAGTTGGTAAAAGGCTAGGCAAATGATGTTTATCGTGTTATTGATATATACTAGTGATTGATATAAATAATATCGACTATATATTGAAAAAAAAAAAACAATTGAATGTATTTATTATACTCACAATAATCGTGTTTTTTTGGCTAGAATTTACATTTCAAGATGCTGTTGGAGCTAGCCCGCGTTTTTCTTAATAAATATGTGGTATTTTTTTCCTTGTTATATAATGTCGTCAGTCTATATGTAATCCTCAAATTTTAAAATAATATTGATATAACGTTGAATTTGTTACGGCTCTTAACGAATTCTTTCAAAAAGAGATTCGACCCAACGTATTCCCCAACGTCGCTATTCAATACCGAATGTCAAAAGGATAACTTTCTGGGAATTGAAACTCCAATCATATCCGCTTTAAGTATTCTTAAAACCTCCGAGCTAACTACATAAACGAAAACAAACATTACCTACTTAAATATTCTTGTGAATCGTCACTCGTCGAAATACTCATTATAAAATGTTTTTAAAAAATACAAATAGCTGTATTTAGCTTTGCTAAATTGAAATTGCGTGTCTTTTGCTAGGTTGCTGGGTACCTTGTGTCCTGTCAAATTAGTCAGCTCCTGACGTAAATTGACGTATTTTTAGTAGCCAATTTTTTAATCACGTCTAAACTTGTCTATGGATTATCTAATTTGACAGGACTAAACTAATATTTATCGTATGTCCTTTTCATAACGAAATAGAAAGGAAAAGATGCACTGAACTTAAATTTAATTTAGTTTGTGAACAACAGAATCAGGGCCAATTTCTAGTGGCCATTTCTAGTGGTCATTACATCTTTGGCAAATTTTGAAACGCCGGACTTTACATAATTTGTAATAGGTAACCGTACGAGAGCCCATACCCAAAATTATTATATCATGGCCGGTAGCACGGTCAAAACAATATAAAATATTTGTAACGTGCAATAAATATTTGAGTTTTTGGTTTGAAAATGTGTTCCGTCGTTTCTACTCCTATAATCTTTGATGCTGGACGACAAACAATCGTTCAATAAAGACTTATTATTAATTGAAGCCACAAGAGGAGGGTCGCATGCTTTAGTAATTCAGCTGCTTGCCTAGACCAGGGGTCAGATGTTGAGGGCCTTGCGGGTTGTCAGATTATAAAAATAACATCAAATCAGTATTTTTTTTTTTAATCTTATAGTTTTTTTGTGTAAGTACTATAAGCATAGTTTGTTAGTTAATTTAGTGCTGATTTTTCAATCGACCGATAATTTTTATTTGTGGAATAAAATTGACATCTGACAGTTTTTGTGTGGAAGAACTGACAAAAATCCAAAATTATTCTTCCGATAAAGTTACCTGACGTCGGGAAAATCAGCACTTTGAAGTTTATCCAGTGTGTGTATTTTTATCGGTAAGGAGAGGTGCGGTTAAGGAGATACAATGATTTATTTAGCAATTTTCAAACATATTCCTTGTTCACACGTGACATATGTCACATTTTTGAACTGTCATTCTCTTCAAAATGTCAACACATAGGCGGAAAGATAATAAGCGACAAGTAAAAATTTACCTTCCTGAAAAAAAAAGAAAAAAAAAGAAAGAAAGAAAATACGTTTCTTTTTTTCTTCTTTTTCATTTTCATTCCTTGATTTGGACAATAAGTTAATAAGATATATTTATACGTTTCCGTGGGCAAAGACCTCAGAAAACAAACATTTAAAAAATTGGTTGTCTGTAAAGTCGGTATAAGGACGATAGTTTTACGTGACAACGTCATATAGAAACAATGATGAATAGATGTGTCACAAGCCAACGCTCTTGGGCCGATCGTGCCTCTCTAACGCTTGTTCCGCGCTCTCGCTTGCACGCTCAGGCTCGGGCAAAACGTGACACTTTTTCGTGCATGCAGCCGGTGTTCATTGATTTATATGACGTTATCACGTCAAAAATTAATTAGGGACTTTTATGACCGCAACGCGACAGTCCCATCGTACTTTAAATACACACGGCTACGGATTACATTTGGGCCATGAACCCGAACAGACTCTTCGTGTCATCATCATTTGGTTGAGACAGAATTTTATGGAATTTACCCATATCAAGTCGGTTCAACCTCAAAACTTCAAACAAATCGTTTTTATGAGGCTCATATCGAATAAAGACCATCAATAAGTCATAAACCTACTGTCACATTAAAACAAACAACTTAAAAAAAAAAAAAAACATTTTTTTTAAATTGCGGTGAGGCCTGGCAACACCACGTCATTACCCTTCCTATTTTGAATAGTAAGTGCTTCTCTAAAAATTCTATGGTCATTATTTTCTAAGTATGATTTCTAATCTGTGGCTAGGTCCTCTAGGTTTATGGTTCTAATGGGAACTGGACCTAACGGACACACATACCTAGGTTCATTATTATTATAATTGATGTGGAAAGGAGAGTGAATGCGGGAAATACAGAGAATGGGGCTATACGTACGATTGTGAATAACCAGTCGATGACCAAAGACTCGACTACAAAAAATAGAATTGATTCTAGTCGCCCCTTCCAAAAGGTAGTTTCGTATGGAGAAGAATGGGCAAGGAACTCCACCGTTACTCTTTTAAAAAATTTCACAATATTTTACCTAGAATAAAATTAGTTTAACACAATAGGTTCGGCACATTCGCACAAGCTACCAATATCATCACAACACTAATGTTTTCTCATTGTTTGACTTATTTCTTTTTAGTACTTATACTTATTCGTGTATTTATGTATTTATGTGTGCTTATATTTGTGTGTAATTAGGTATTTACAGTTTTAATAGGTTTATGCGTATCGCTATATTTAAAAATATTTATTCCTTAATCCTCATGATTGCACCTACCACTGTTTGTCTCTGCATCACCCAAAGGTTGACTGGTAGAAAATGCCTATGGCATTAAGTCCGCCTCTGTACATTTGTGTGCATAAAGTATTAAATAAATAGGTATAAATAATTAAAAATAAAGCAATTACAGGTAAATTAATTATGTCATAGTTAAATGAAGCTCACATAGTTACAGATACTGACAAAATTCAGCGGAGGGGAGCGGGTTTTTGGTAAATGTAATAAGTTTTGTAAAAAGTCATAGAACAAAAGTTGTTGTTTATGATGTTAGTAAACCAGTCCTGCAAAGTTGTTAGTGTATTACCAAGAAGCCTGTTTAAGGAACTTATAACAAAAAATCTTTTTTTTTTTGTGTCTGTATGTCTGTTTATTTCAGCTAATCTCCAAAACGGCTGAACCGCTTATGACGGGATTTTCGCTGAAACATAGCTGATGTTATAAGAAGGAACTTAGACTCTTAGAGAATTAGGTTTCCGCGTAAAAAAAAACCCGTGAAATCCAGTTTGTTTCCCAACATGCACGCGAACGAAGTCGCGGGCACAGATTGTATAAAATAAATGAAAACATTTTAGTTGTAACATACATTGTATTTTTACGCGGTCATGTCGGCCATTTTGTACACGTCACTGGTACCGAGCGGTAATTAATTTGTGGGGAACCTACAAAAGTAGAAGCGCTAAAAAGTGTGATGTACGTGAAAAGATAATAGCGATTTTTCTTAAAAAATGCTTGATTGTATTGAAATAGCCTCCAGGATAATAAAAAAAGATTAAAATCATTGAAGATATAAAATGGCAAACTCAATACATAGATTGGTGTTAAGGTTTTGGACAAGCTCCAGCCCACAGATAATAGATACACCTAGACAAGGCAAGAGTAACTATTTCGCGTGCCAAAAGTCGCACCAACTTACGTACAAAAATCGTAAGCGCCACTTTTGCGCTCAGTCGGTGAGGGTGAGTGAGAGAGTGCTTGTGACGGTGTTGTGTTGTAATAATTAATTAATAATATAATTCATTTATTAGACATCAGAGGTCTATGGGTTAGTTACAAAAACACTTATAAACTATGTTAGTAAAACACACAAAGAAATAGTATAGTGTATATAATAGTGTATTCGCATAAAGTGTTGCAGAAAAGGTGAGTCCAGTTTATTTGTTAACATCCGCAGAATGCCATTTGAGCCAGACCGCGCCCTATGCAAAAGTGAGGCTATCTTTAGTCTCATCAGGGCATAAAAGTCATGGGTGCGAACATGCCCGAGGCACTACAGAAACGCGGCAAGCCCAAAAGCATTCTGAAGCTGTTATTGTATTGGATCCGCAGCTTATCCAACACTCCACGCGTATTATTAACCCACAGGCGGGGTGTTGTGTAGGTAGTCAAAAAATAGCACATCTGTGCTCCACCCTATGGTCGATTGAAATGTTAATCAGTTCATATTTGGGTCGCTATTGAACATTAAAATCCTTTCACAGTACTGTTATTTTACCTCTGACATGACGCAGAGAAAGAACACAAACACAAAAAAAGGTGGAGGAAAATATGCGTCATCCTCACATCCCTGCAAAACGGCCATCGCTCAGCGTAATACTACGACCCTATTCGAGACAGAGCCCCAGCGCTGGTTTTCAATGACAGCCGTCAAACAGAAGTCAACCAGTGCAGTATAGGAAGAGATATAAATAACACAATCACACTAATATTAGGCAAAACTTTGTGAGTATGTTTGTATGTTTGTTACTTCTTCACGCACAAACAGCAGAACGGATTTAGATGAAATTTGGCACACAGATAGTTTATAAGCAGGATTTTAATTCGATATTCCCACGGGATCGACATTTATGCGGGTGAAACCGCGAGGCGCTGCTAAAAAATACACATTACCCAGATCTAATTATAGGAAAATAATTGAGAAAATACTGCAATTTCGGGTGATTAATGTTATTGTTGGCGCGTTATGAAATCAATCATGGTAGATAGTAAAGCAGAGATAAATGTATGATTTTTGTGCCAATAAATACACCAGCACGCATACCTACCTACTCTTCAAACCGGAACACAGCAACGCTGCTTAGTGACAGAAATACGCACGGTTGACGTTGGTAATACTGTAGAGAATAGAGCCTATTTGGTGCTTAAATACAACTTTCATGAATATTTTGAAAAATAGATGGCAGAAATACGAAGCAAACATCGATTTCTTAAAAGAAAAAACAGTAGACGTCAAAGGACATCATTTATTTCGTAACCAAATACTAAAGTGCCGGCAAAAAAGTACTGCTAGTAGTTTATAGTAAAAACATTTTCAGGATGCTAAATTAAATTAAAAGTTGGTATTTCTTTAATGTTATGCTCCTAACACTGGTTATAAAAATATGATTTTTGGCATGCCGGGGGGCTAATTTTAGGCTTTCGCTGTAATAGCAAAAAAATGCTCAAGGTATCATTTCCCTTAAGAAAATAGTGCTTTTTTTTCTGGGCGCTGGACTGGCTGGATTTTAATATTTGGGTATAAAATGATGTTCTTTGGCTGAGAACTCTGACAAGCCAAATGACAAGGATAAAAATATAAAAACGTTGAACCTATATTCTAGGAATAGTTATTAAAGTAATATGACAAACTGTGATTTACCAGCTGCTTCACAAAGAGGCACACAGGCACACTACTACCTATTGCTTTAATTTCGCTTTTCTCTCATAACTTGTACCACACACAAATCGCGAATCAAGTGTCGATATATTAACCGTCGATATGGCCGACCTAAATGGCGCGCAAAAAAAATCCCGCGTTTTTTTTTTTAATATGCCACCGAGAGGCACCGAATCTACCGCGTAGTGCCAACTTTGAAAATGGAACTCCATTAATTGAGTAATGCAAGTTAGATATGGAAAAGGATGGAGGCTGTTTTTAGGGAAAAGTTTTTTTCTCTAATTGCCTAGTCTAGTGCTCGTGGTTAAATGATTACAGCCGCACGGGACGATCTAAGGTTAAGCTACGCTTGCCGCGGTCGGTTCGTGGATGGGTGGCCATCCCTTATACAGGGCTGTCTTAAATAGTAGTCCAGAGTAAAGGAGTCGATACACTGTATTCTTAAGTATCACACACCGAAACAAAATTAAAAAATATTGATATTTGTTAAAATTACAGCCAAATTCGTGAAGCAAGGTACAGACATTTTAAAAATCAACGTTTTTTTTTTCGGAGACCCTTAACTGGAAATGGTTAAAATTTCGGTGTGTGATACATAAGAATACAGTGTATCGACTCCTTTACTCTGGACCACTATTTACGACACACCCTGTATATCGAGATGCCTTTGTGCCTCGGAAGGCACGTTAAGCCGTTAGTCCAGGCTGTCATTCGCGCTTTTTGAAAGTCGTTACGGGTAGTTAGAACCCCAACAGTCTGACAATCAGTCTTACGTACTAAGGGATATTGTGTTACCCAGTAAGTTGGTTGTGGAGGTCAGATGGGCTGTCGCTCTATGTAAAATACTGGTGTTCAGCTGCATCCGTTTAGACTCGAGGCGCGCTCGTTCCAGTATAGACCTCATCCATCGCTTTCCATCAGGCGTGATCGAGGTCAAGAGCGAGCCCATTCAGCATTAAAAAAAAAATTAAAATAAATCAGAGTTACAAAAACCTTTGAAGCCTCTGCTGAAGCTCAAACTAGGTAAAAAACTGTATGTCAGATTTCAGCGATTTCTCCCAATTTATTACATTATATTTTTATACCAACTAAGATTTTTAAATTACAATAGAGATAGTACAGACGCCAGCACATCAAGCTACTACAATCTGTCAAATTTCTTTAATAGATTTTCAGCTTTATCGCTAAAGAGTAATGTTCAAAGTTGATTAGGAAAATTTTACAGTATCGGGTAGCTTGATGTGCTGCTGTCTGTACTTTAAGGAATTGAAAGTAGTGTGTGGATGTGGAGTGTGGGCGTGTGAGGGTGTGTTCACTTTACCCAGTAAAATATTTTTCCGTTTCTTCGTTGTTATGAGTAAGAAGCCAGCGGGCTAATTGTGTAACACACTGTCAGTGGCAATGGGTTTAATTTTGACAGTTCAACAACATACATTGCGTTGTTTACGTTGTTCAGCCGACACATTTTTCGAACAAAATAATATGAAGTAGGTAATGGTTTAGCAATATCCTTCAAAATTATTCATTTTTCATTTATTATTCTGTTTTTTACAAACTAAACTAAATGTAAGTTCAGTGCATCTTTTTCTTTCTAGTTCAATATGAAAAGGACAGAAGATAAATATTAGTTTAGTCCTGTCAAATTAGATAATCCATAGACAAGTTTAGACGTGATTAAAAAATTGCCTACTAAAAATACGTCAATTTACATGAGGCGCTAACTAATTTGACAGGACTAAACTAATATTTATCTTCTGCCCTTTTCATAATGAAATAGAAAGAAAAAGATGCACTGAACTTATATTTAGTTTAGTTTGTGAACAACAGAATCGGGGCCAGTGTGTTGCGAAATTAGGGTGCAGTTCCTAAACTTAGGCCCGTATTACAGAACGTCACTCAACACTCAAGCATTACTTAAAACTAGTTTCAACCAATCAAATAGTATGAATCTAGTTTTAAGTAATGCTTGAGTATTGAGTGACGTTCTGTAATACGGGCCTTAGACTTTGCATTCATGAAAACAAAGTGGGTAAAAAGAAAATTGTTGATTTTCTCAGTAGAAGCCTGGTGTCCAGATGATATGGTGACCCAGTTGATGGCAATAGGCTCGCCCCTTATTAAATGTGACTTAAATAACCTCTGCTTAACCTTTCAGGGATTACAAGCGTGATGTTATGTATGTTATAATTCTCATGCGCTGTGTTCTCTTATTTTAAAATACCTACATAAAGTATTTTTCTACCGTAATTCTTTTCTATTGCACGATCTAACAAATCATTTCTATTCGCGCCAACCATTTCATCTCAATTTCGAACATGTCAAAAATCATTGAACCTTTCATTTTTATTCACACCAATTTTTAATAAAAAAATCAAATTTAATAAAAAAATATTCAGTCGACTGATTTTCAACGGCTATTATTATCCGACAACGTCACTAGGCAATACAATAGTGCCAGTTATTAATAGTGCGTCATAGACAAAAGACTTCTCTATGGTTGAACGCCTCTACGATATGAGGGCTTTATAATGGGGTGTTGGTTTGAAGTTTTTAATATTGTGAAATATCAAACGGGAATGGGAAAGTACCATCTCGTTAATATGCGGGATCAAAGACTGTTGTGCAGTCAGGGATCTTGCTTGTTGAGCAAATTGACTACGTATACTGTCCATGTATTCAAATTTCAAATGACATTCTTTGACAGTTGTATGAAATGACTCACGGCATATTGACGCAGGGGTGTCAAATCTATACATTTATTAATCATTTTCGTTTGCCGTGTCTCTCTGTGTGAGCACTTTGATCTTTTAACCTACGAATTTATGTAGTTTTCGCCATTAATTAGAACATTCATTTCTGAAGCTGTTGGTGTAAAATATTTTAATATTAAACTTAGATATAAAAAAGAAATATCGATGTATTTTAAAGTCGATAAAACCGTACGCAGCGGGAACGGTTCGCTAGTTGCTTAATAAATTGTTTAGCAGAATGACACACTAAAGTCTCCGGCACGAGAAACTATAAATATTGTAAACACACGTTCAGGGGTTTGCAACCTTTGGAGCAAATAAAAAAAAAACAGTTTTGTAATGATTTTTATTTAAGGATATAATTATGTTAACACACTCATCTAATTACTGTCGTCAGACGATTCTGAGTATTCTGCATCTGCATTCTGCAGCACTGACAGCGTCAGCGTAAACTTACTTCAAAATGGCGACCCAAATGTTTACGTTCCATGAGTCAGAAGCGTTTCAGCCTATAGATTCTGTAAAAATCTCACCGTGATAATATAGGTGAAGTGAGCGTGAAGTGAACTATCAATAGAGGCAATCCCTAACATCAGATGGAATGACAGCTCACTTCACCTTAGAGCCAGTCCACACGGCGCGTTGCGTCAGCGTTACGTCGACGCAGCGCTGCCGTTGCGCTGTTTTACATACAAATGTACACACGGTGCGCTGCGTTGTTTTACATACAAGTGTACACACTGTGCGCTGCGTCGTCGCAACGCACACACGACGGACAGCAGCCCCCGAGACGAAGCGGGAGGGATGTAATTACCTGCGACTGCGTCCTAGCACCGCTGCGTTGACGCAGCGCCCGTGTGGCCAGCAATGTGTTAAAATTCATGCGTTGCGACGACGCAACGCGCCGTGTGGACTGGCACTTAGTTTTCACGGTGAGATTTTTACAGAATAGCACTGCAGTACCACAAAACATTAGACAACAGCGCTTTGTATATCGCTAAAATATAACCCGACCAAGTGACATTGCTCGTTCGCGTTCGTTTGAGTTGATTGAATTTGGGATTATTTGTTATTGATTGAAATCTCGCTATGTAACTTAGTAGAAGTTCTTTATTTACAAAATTTATAGCTTCCCATGACCATGACATTACATCAATAATTTACCGTGTTAGCCAATTAGGGAAAGCCGATCTTAAAATACTAATCTTAACATAATTAGTAAAAAAATGTTTTTCAGCCTGTGTTAAATTTAGGAACGGTAACTAATTCCATGGTTATTAGACGTTATAGATATTCCATACAGTTTTCACTAAAGAGGTTACTTTAACACTACACAGTCTAATACAAACCTTTAGTCCATTTTACGTCTTGTTCTTGATAGATAAGAGTTAATAAACCCTAGGCCCTTCTCTTTTACAACCAAATCAGTAAGAAAAGAAATAAAAAGGTCGCAAAACCAACTTAAAAACAATAAAAACTGACCTGACTCCACAAAAAAAATAATTTAATTTTTTTATCACCGTTTCCTAACCTTTTACGAGGTATATTTTATTTCGCGCCATTTTTAACGTCAAAATAAACGAATTGCCTCCAAAAGTGAATAAGGTTTTCATTAGACAAGATATTTTTTTCTAATGTCCTCAAAATGCGTCGCGAAGATCCTATCTCGTCCTTTCATAAAGCTCTCCATAGACATTAAAAAAAATATAAAGAGTTCTTAGGAAAAAAGTTGAAGATTTTCCTTGGAGAGGCAGGAGGGATAAATATTTATTTTAAGGCGGATGCGGTACGTTTATTTTTTTTTTAGGTGTGTTTTGAGAATAATCAATCTTATTTAGATTACAAGGCTTGTAAGTACCTCGATGATGTTATAAATATTGCTCTTTATCTTCTAACTCGCTGACCCACCAAACTTTGTGCCACAGAATCAAAAAAACCGTTTCATACAAAATGTACTTTAAATAAGAAAATGAATAATCTTCATTTTTTTTTCGAGAATTTTTCCGTGTTTTTCATAATTATTCTGCTATTCGAGGCGGAGACAAATCCAAGAAATCAAAGATCATAAAAATCGGTCCAGCCGTTCTTGAGTTAAAATGATGTAACTAACCCGACTTTGTTTTATTTAAGTAGATAATTAGGAGCGTTTTAAAGGAGTACGTCATATTTTTTGACTACCTACTATGACGTCACAAGCGCTCCTTCTCACTCACGCTCACGCAGCCAGCAGTACACAGGACTGAGCGCGAAAGTGGTGCCTTACGATTTTTGAACGTAAGTTGGTGCAATTTTTGGCACGCGAAGTAATTGCTCTTGCGTTATCTAAGTATATCTATATCTGTGCTTACAAGGGATACGCCGAATTACAGGTTACCCTATACGATATGCTCAGTTTTTTTAATGGAAAATACTCCATAATTCGAAAAAATCGTTTCTTTCTTACTTCTGAGCCTCAAAACTTCGAAGCACCGTAAATAATGTAGGTATTATTGCATATTTCTCGAATATAAAGTCGTCCACCGTCCGCCATCTTGGTTCCCTCAATGAGGCAATACAGCTGAAGTGTTGCCCACTTAGAAAATGTTGCCAAGTTAAATTAATACTTCACGCTACGCACTGAAGAGGGTAGGCTGGTCATTTTTTATTCCGGTATGGAAAATATATCATGAATATTTTTGGGTTATCGAGAACGAATTTTTAGAGAAATTTTTTTGAGAGGAATGTGCTAAGTTGGGTCTAAGTGAGGGCTGCTTGTTTCGATATTTTTGAGGACAAATTCACTCTTAAAAAGTGCTGATAAAAAATGTTTCTTCTTCGAAGGAATATTTTTAAAAGCATTAAGTGGACGCTGATGGATTTTACATGTTGTAAGAATTGTAGAAAATATAAAAAATAAGATGTTGTCCAGAGTGCACAAAATGGAAATTTTTGCTTCAATTTTTTTCAGATATTGTTTCGTACTGCTATAAATTACAAATGTAACGATTCGTCACATCTTTGAAAACATTTTTTTTTTTATAATATTTGCAGATTTTTTTAAAAGCTATTTTAAATGATTCTGTAACCTGACAGACTGATTACACCTGCAGTATTGTCTCTTCTTTCTTTCTAAATTTATCCAAAGGTTGTCTCTATAAGATCGTTTTTATTAGCGATATGACCGCCCATTGTGTCACCTCTTGTAAAATTTCTACATTTATGTTTGTAATTATAATAACAGCCGCATAGGTCGATCGATCATGTTAAGCCACGCTTGCCGCGATTGGTCTGTGGAAGGGTGACCATCTTTACATACCGAGATCCCTCCTTGCCTCGGAAAGCACGTTAAGCCGTTGGTCCCGGCTGTCATTCGTGGATCTTTGACAGTCGTTACGGGTAGTCAGAAGCCCGAAAGTCTGACAACCAGTCTTACCTAGACATTGACATCTGGGTATCGTACCCAGTAACTGGGTTTTGGAGTCCCTCCATGTAAAACACTGGTATTCAGCTGCATCCGGTTAGACTGGAAGCCGACCCCAACATAGTTGAGAAACCAGAAGATAATGTTTGTAATTATGTGTATAACAAAGAGTATTCTATTCAGATTCAAATACAAAAAATAGACCGTAAAAACATCACTAATTTATTATCTAAAACACCCTACGAATATAATCTTTAAATATCATTAAAAAAAAGACTCACTCGAATTCCCTTTACCAACTCTAAATAAAAAAAAAAACTACGACCCAAAGAGTCTTTGACACATTAGATCAATGCTAATGTGTGCCGTCCTCATCATGTACAAGTCGTGATGGTAAACTAATGACGTAGGTAATGAAATGAGCTCATAGCACTTGTGATTGTTGCGAATCTATAGATGTCTACAGAGTGACGTAAGGGGCCGTATTCATAGTGTTGTTTGAGCCTGTCATCTTGGGACGCTGTATGATTTCGACGGCCTTTATTCATAGGGAATTTTTAAACGCTTTCCGTTTGAGGACGAAGGCTTATGTTAGACTCACCACTAGACGACCATCTTTATCATAATCAGACGAGCTTGGCTTCTGGATCTAAGTATAATCTGCATTCGCGATTTATTTGCCAAAAATGTAAACAAATATGAGTTTATGAAAAAATTACTTTAAATCCTACTCAATAAAGTTCAGTTTACGCTACAACTTTGAAACATTTTTATAACTTTTTCAATAGTGCTAGTCAAAACAACCTAACTCAACTTATTTACCTGAAATCAACTTATTTACCATTACAATAAAGTTGATATTTGTTTAACTTGAAATAATATTAATTTGGAACATAAGTTTGAATAGACTTTAGGTATACAGCAGTGCGATTCTGTCACCATCACCGTGAAAACTTAGGTGAAGTGAGCGTGGAGTGAGCTGTCAGTGTCATCCTGATGCTAGGTATTGATACTCTTGACAGCTCACTCTAAGCTCACTTCACTTAACTTTTCACGATGAGATTTTTACAGAATCGATCGGCTGAGTGGCAGTGAAACGACGTCCAAAGAATTTTTAGAAGCCTCTGTCTAAGGGCTTTCTGGAACACCCCTATGACATAGTAGCTAGGTAGCTAGGTGTTATGTTATAGTAGCTAGGTAGTTTTCAATATTTTTTTGAGAAACTCTCACTTGACTTCAGAATTGTATGGGTTTATCTTTCTGCACAACATCTTTTGAAAAAAAATATGATAGGTACAGACTCCAGCAGGTCAACCTACCCCAATCTGTCAAATTTCTTTGATAGATTTTCAACTTTAGCACAAAGGAATAAGGTTCATATTCAATTGGGAAAATCTGACAGATTGGGGTAGCTTGATGTGCTGGCCTCTGTACATTTCATTTATGGTTTACGATCGATTGAAAAAACTATCTATCCAACCATTACCCAACCGGTTCTAGGGGCCACAATGCACAGTTACCTACTAAAATTGCTGCATAATTTACACATCGAGAATACAATTTTTTTTTTAATCGGCTTTGTTCCACGTCGTCTCCGTAACTCCAAACATACCATAATCAGCCTACAACGTTCCCACTGCTGGGACACAGACCGCCTCTGTGAGAGGGAGTGGGCCATAATCCACCACGCGGGCCCAGTACTAGTTAGTAGAAACCCTAGAACTCCATTCATACCTGTGTGAAACGCTCTCACGCTAAAACACGATGTGCCATTTTATCGCCCAAGTAGGTAGGTATTCAGTTTTATTACGAACATTTATACAGCGTAATTTACTTGCTAACATCACCAAGCTCGTTTCCAAATAAACAACTGAAGGTACGGTCAATCGCACGTTTTAGAGTAAATTGCGTAACACAATTGCGTAAGACATTATCAATGGGAATCGGTTTCATTTTGACAGTTCAACAACATTCATTGCGTTATTTACGTGTTGAGCAAACAAATTTTTCGAACTTATGAAGCAATGGATTAGCAATATGCTTCAAAATGATTCAGATTCCGATTGATAGTGTGTTACGCAATTAGGATGACGAACTATGAAAACGCCCTTTATCATCATCATCTTCTTCATTCTCTTGCCCTTTTACCAATTTGGGGTCGGCGTAACATCTTTTTTGCCACTTCTATATAGTCGTCATCTTCGTTGACGAGTCCTAGAGTGGAGACTAGTGTGGGAGAACCCCAGATGGCCTTAAAAAGGTGGCTGGGACAGACTGAATGCGGAGACGTAGAACAGGATGGCGCAGCCTTTTTTATGACCCCTCCCGCTCTGTGTGGAGCAGAAGGGAGTGTCAGACTCTTTCTGACTAAAACCCACCCGTGTTCCTTTCTTAGCCCTCTGTGTTCCGGGGCAGCGGTAACCCTTACGGACAATCCAGCCTGGGAGAGGCTTATGTCCAACAGTAAACTGCGATAAACTGAGTTGATTGATTGTTGAGTCGTCATCTCGGTAGTCGCTCCCATTTTAGCCATAATCATCTTACACACAGTCCATCCATCGTTTCATTGGTCCTTTACCGCTACGAAATAAAGGCGCTGTCAATGTCCAAACTTTTACCATGGACGTCTGGTTGACTGTAAGAAAGAAAAGAAAGAAAGAAAAATAGGTTTATTTGTCACAGTAACACGTTCAAATAAAAGATAATTTAATTCTAATGACAGAATATAATAATAAAAACCAAAAAATATCTTTATACATGAGCACAAAGCAGAGATAGTCGACGGCTGCACGTCATGACTGTGACAAGAAGGCTTCCACTCAGCATAATGCTGTGCTATAGGGGACCCACAGCACAGCGCTGATTTTCAGTGGTTACCCGAAAAGGACGTACGGAAACCAAGTCAGATCAAATGATTCGTGATACGCTCACTTAATTTCGCATGACCATTTCATTAGGTGTAATAACAATAAAATGCTGTTGACTGTATACCGTGGCCGAAGTGTGTTAACGTAAACACACTTTTACTGACTATAGAAATTACTTGGCACACTGCCAATGCATCCTATTTGACTGTTTAGTTATACTGAGGTCAAATTAAGTGTTCTTATATCAGCACCCTAATTACGTAACATACTTTCCATTGCTTCCTAAGTTGGAAAAATATGTCAGCTCAACAACGTAAATAACGCAATGAATGTTGTCGAACTGTCATAAATAATGAAAGCCATTGCTAGGTACTGTTAATGCGCGCCATTGCCACGCTGGTTCACAGTTTTCTGTCAGCGAGTTATAGGAATTTCTTGATTATTAATTTGTCCTAATGTAAAGTAAAAACCTCTTCTAATACAAAGATAAAGCAATATTATGCCGAGCTAAAAAAGCGGTATCTCAGGAAAAGCTACAGTCTGATTTTTAATTCGAAGGAATTCTGACAGCGGTCATTTTTTGACACTTCAGATATCATAAACCTTTTCCGTCTTGTCCTTTTTCTAAGTTATTTAAATGACTAGAATTTTTCGGATAAAATAGCATAAAATATGAAAAAGAATGAGATCAAGTTAAACTATATGACAATGTAAACAACAAACAAAACGTAACATCAAATAAAAACTCAACAATAAATCGCAACAAACACCGTGAGCACATTAGAAGCTGAATAACATGCATGATAATGACACATTAAAATGATTATAATTATTAATTGTCCCGAAGAACAGGCTAAGGAATCCAGGCCCATACCGCCAAATCTGTAGTTACAAGAAGCGAAAATTTTACAATCAAAAAGATTTTCCTAAAAACGGTTTGTAACCCATGGATTAGTGGTTAGGGATTCCAGTGAAAGAAAAATAATTCACTGATCAACAAAATTTTGTAACAAGAAATGTAAGCAGTAATTTCGAAATGTCTACCTAACCTCTCCACAAAATCATACGTATATTAATTTGATTACGAGTAGGACTAGTTTCCGGGTTCCGGCACTTATCAGTTTTAATATTAATTGTTTTTTCCTTATTATTTTTTTAATTCCGTGTTTAATTTTGTTGTTTTTTTTGTGAATGGGACAGTAGGGATAGGAAGAACCATTACGTTAAGAAAAATTGGCGCAAAAGACGATCTCTTACTCCAGGAATAAAAAATGGAAAACATGCTCCATTAGTACAACCTAAAGATATATTTTTACCACCTCTCCATATATAAAACTTGGCCTGATGAAAGACTTTGTGACAACAATGGATAAAAATGGCGTTGGATTTCAATACCTAAAAGAAAAATTCCCTAAAATCAGTGACGCCAAGATTAAAGAGGGTGTGTTTGTAGGTCCTCAAATCAGGCAAGTGATAAAAGATGATATATTTAAATAAAAACTATTCGTATCTAAAATTTTAGATTACTAATTTTACTCTACTTGACCTTATTCCTAACAGAATCAGCCAAAATGTTACTTGTTACACAGAAAAAAAGTTTTTTTGTTGATCAGTGTACCTTACTAATTATTGTATCTTCAATAATTTGATAATAAAAATCTGATTACCATTTGAAAATTATCAGTAAATTTTTAAGTTTTAGTTTTCCTAATTGAAACCTTAAATACAAGAAAGATTTTTTTTTTAAATTTCGCTTAAATGCGTTCCGTTTTTAGTAGGACCGCTTTATTATTGGCAACACTTCGGAAATGTCAGAATTCCTTCGAAATAAAAATCAGACTATAGTTTCAGAAAAATTGAAGTTTTGCTCTTATTCTCTTAGTGATTTGAAGTAAAACTGAGATAGGGAAAACTTTTTTAAGGTTTTTTTTATTAACATGATACCGCTATTCGGCTTAACTCATTCGATGATCGGATGCCGTCAAAATCAACTTTACGATTTTTTTTTAGATAGGTACCGCTTTTGCGCTTAGCACGGCAGTATTGTTAGGTTTCAGACCAGTAAGCCCTAGGTAACCTATTTATATATTTTATTTATCAAATAATCATAGATTGACTGACATAGTCGGTAAATACTGAAAGCCTTACCATTTGCAAGGCAGTTGAGTTGCACCACACATAGTAAAAAATCGCATATCACTTAAATTTTCATCTAAGTACCTAATATGCCGTGCTGTGTGTATAGTAAAAGTGATATTTATGATACAGGAAAAAATTAACCAATGCGTAAACTCGCCAACTCAACTCATGAATTCGGTATATGTTCCTAGAATGGCGTCAATTTTTTGTCGGTTATCAAAAAAAACTGCTATTAATAGAACAGTGCAATAGCTACGCGGTCAAAATTTAAGGAATAACATTTTTTTTTTAATGACCTGTGGTAAATTTATACCCGGGGTCCTAGTATCATATGCTGAATTTATGTTTAAAGTTTGCACATTGATAAGAAAAAGATCCTGTATAAGTGGTACCCAATGTGACATTTATTCGACTCTAAGTATAGACTATAAATACGGACGACTGCGTGTATTTCTATATTACCGTGGTACAGCAGCACGCTCTTTGACGAACCCACAGTTCGATAAAATGTAACACAGGGCTGTCACCAACGCCATGTTTTAATTATTTTTACAATATGTTACTAAAAATTATACAGGATAAAATATAATAGAAATTTTTCGTCGGTTTAGTCGGTTATCCAAAAAACAATGATTTTTCATAGAAAAGTGCAATACCTACGCGGTCAAAATATATGGAACAACTATTTTTTTTTTATAACTGACCATATTTTCAAACTCGCAACTACTCGCAAGGGAATCAAAACCTAAAGGGTACTTCCAGTCGACCTAGAATCTTGAAATTTGCCATGAAGCAATGTTATTTAAAGGAAAAATTCCGAAAACCTTAAATTTGTAGTTACATACCTACTTTATACGGAACCTTCGGTGCGCGAGTCCGACTCGCACTTGACCGGTTTTTTTGTATGTGACATATTATTTTTCATGTTCTTGTAATTTTATATGACATCTCCAACCCCCCACTGGGTGCTGGATTACGGCCCACTCCCACTCACTGAGAGGAGGCCTGTTTCCCAGCAGTGGGAACATTATAGGCTGATTATGCATATATATCATTGTGAAACGTAAAAAAACATACCTACCTATCACTCTTTTTTTAGCCTATAATATAAAAGTGTCATCACATCAAGACAAAAAATTATATTCTTTTCTAAACCTTGTTTGACAGCCCTACACCTAGATCCCCTCCCACTAGGGTTGTGCAACAATAGCGCCGTGGGGTTGTAATTAAAAAAAAGCGCGTAACGTGCTGGCGTGAATTTTCACGCGTACCACTCAATGGGTTGTCTATGTGTGCGTATTTATAATATTGCGCGCGTACCTATGTGTTTGAATTAGGAACGCATGTTCGCGATTTGAAATATATTTTTTTTGCCTCTTTTTTTATTTTCGAAGTAACCTTCTTCCTTTTCTTTTTTTATTATATTGTCTTTGGACCGAATGCTTTTGAAATAATTATTCTTTCGTAAGTAGTGGTTTCTTTTTAATGTGGTTCTATCTAACAAACTAATTTTGTAAAATATTATGCAAAACAAAACTTACTTACCTTTATTTTTCAAGACGATGGAAATATGGTCTTATATGGCCAATTAATAATTTTGTAAAATATTATGCAAAACAAAACAAAACATACTTACCTTTATTTTTCAAGACGATGGAAGTATGGTCTTATATGGCCAATTAACAAAAGTAATATCGCAAAAACAAAAATTGCCTCTGTCGCATGTGTGTACCGAGCCTAAAATCATGAGATATGTTATAAAACGCGTCAGTAAGTAATTAAAACACTACCTCGTGTGTAATCAGGCTTTATTTATTTAAATATATACGACTATGGTGTCACATGCGGTGAAGAGATTTACTTATGTACAGATGGTAGCTGTGTGGTCCCCATCGAGACTTAGAAAACTTCTTAAAAAATAAAGATTTAGAAAGATTTATTGTGACAAAGACAAAGATAGTTATATTTTTAACAGACTTCAAAAAAAGGAAGAGGTTCTCTACTCGGTTGTATTTTTTTTTCAATATCAGAACATCATTTTCAATTATTACACCAATTTGAAAAATTCGGCGGTTCCATTTATAGTGTGATGCCACGAAATGTATGGGAACTGGCACACTCTCCAATAGGCATAAATGATTATATCATTAGAAAGGTACTAAGATCTTATAGTTGGGCTTTTAATTAGTTGCAGTAAAATGAAAGCTTATGTGTTACCACTTTTGAATGATATTTAAATTGTGATGTGACAAAATAATCGATTCATTCAAGTAGGTACCTAACATACAGTTCAAAACCGATCCATTTTAAAATAAGTTTAAAACAAAAACATTGAGCAATGCTTAATTACTGTTTTGTCATCACATCAGTGATCAGATTGGATTTTTAAAAAGCATTAATTCTAATCAGAAATATATCTTTCAAATTTTCTTGTTTTTTAGGTATTTGGTGTTTTGCAAATAATCTTGTATAGTAAACGTTATTTTATTCCTAATGAAAACTTTATTTAATTTTAAAAAATGATTTTATTATTTCTTAAATCGATATGGTAATTACATTTTGGTATAGAAAAAAAAAGTAATGGCCAGATAACATTAAATAAAAAAAACATTCCTAGCAAATTTTTAACAATTTGTTGGACCTTACAAGGCATTCGCGGCGGCTCTAACATCGGCGTGGCATTCTCAGTAAGGTTGTCTATGGTCACCTGTGGAATATTGCTTCATACTCTAGAAAGATGTGCAAAAAGCTCTTCCGTGTTCAAAAGAGAAAGTCACTGAACGCTCTCGCCCGATCAAATCCCACGCATGCTCTATGGGATTGTTGTGCCAATTCTTCTTCCCAGCGAAAGCACTAAGAAGTAGTGAAGGGCAGGCGTTTTAGGGAACTGTCTCATGTAAATTTTAAGTTTAAAAAATGCTGATTCTCAGCCTAGATTGAATAAAAGACATTTGATTATAATTAATGACCACGACTGTAGCAGAAGATCGATCTTGACGTAGTAATAGCCACAGTAGGTAAGGAATTTCTCAGATCAGACGTAACTAAAGGTAGAACTAGAAATGGCCATGTATTGCTTAGGAAAGAATAAAAGAAAGAAAGAAAAATATTTTATTTGGGACACACGCGGGAATATACAAACAGTAAACAAGAAGCATTTAAAACTAGCAAGATTAACATAAGAACAAAAATTTTAAAAGGACCTTTGCGAGGTCAAAAATACTCGTACCTCAGCATAATGCTAGGCTGGTTGAGTGGAGTTTTAGTGGATTAGAGTCCCACATAACTGCACTATCTCCTCATGGTAGTGTAGAATGCATGAGCATTTCTCCAAGATAAAAAAAGGCTGGTTGAGGCCTTAATATTGAACAAGATGAAGAGGCACCGAGGCATTTGAGGCTTTATTAGTAAAAGCTGGAATGCCGATCGACTCCGTAAAAATCTCACCGTGATAAGTTAGGTGAAGTGAGCTATCAATAGGGGTAATCCCTAACATAAGGTGGAGTGACAGCTCACTTCACCTAAGTTTTCACGGTGAGATTTTTACAGAATAGCATTCCTGCTGTTAAATTCCTTCACATATCATAGCTTTAACACCTACACAGGTATCTTATTATTCTAGACCGGTCCATAAGTTTTTTTTTTATCAGGAATTTCTCAGTAGCAATCTGAAGTTTAGTTTTGTGCTCGATTGATTTCAATAGGCTCGCCCCTATTATATGGGGCTTAAACATAACTGGCGAAATGTGGGTCTCAGGTACACCTCCGCCTCACTCCTCGGTAATGACAGGCGTATGTCATGTTATGTGTGAATCCATTGGTTCATATGTTTGAAAATTTTGTGTGCTCAACAACGTAAATAACGCAATGAATGTTGTTGAACTGTGAAAATGAAAACCATTGCTACTGATAGTATGTTACGTAATTAATTTAATAGCCTCCCCGACCGATTTCGGTCACGGTGGCCAATCTCAACGGAGATTAGCCAGGTACGCAGAAGATATTATAGTGCACAAGTGTGCACGCAGATACAGGGGCACTCCCTCTTCCCTCACTCTCATATTCCGATGGGACGGCAAATCCGACACGACCGGAGAGAGATCAGGCGCAGGACCAACGGCTTAACGTGCTTTCCGAGGCACGGGGATATCACACCGCCAACTTCCAAACTCCGGGCTGTTACTAAGAAATTCCTAATGGAAAAACTCAATAACACTTTGCCCGACCCGGGAATCGAACCCAGGATCCCACGCTCAGCCACGAGACTAACGGGGCAGTTGGTTGGTTACGTAATCACCCCGCTGGTTAACCACTATTTACAATCTCCTACGCTACAATATTCTATATACAACGCTAGCAATCTAACGAGCTTTGCAAATAAAAATAAAATTGGAAAGAAAACTTATGTAAATATGTACTTTCTAATCACATGACGCCTATATATAGCTTAGTACATACAACTAGGTTTAAAGTACCTAGACGCCTGTGCGGGCCGCACGCACTTTTCAAGACTAGCTATCGTTTCCATTATACCTGTGAAAATCTCGGATATCATGACACTCCCCGTTTGAATCCGGGAAGGACCAATGTTGGTTCATGTTGAGACCAAGAAGAATTTTATTGAACCTATTTAAAAGAAAATGTGAAATATGGCCAGCGGATTTTTTTGGCATGAAGTCTCTTTGATAAGATTTAAGAAAACGCACATGTCCGACTAGTAAATAGTTAACTGTGGCGTTACTGTGGCGGTAATATAAAGTGAAAAGCACGCGTGTTTAATACACTGCATTATGGAACTAAAAGCGATTCATTAAGAGCCACTTTACGAGCAAGTGTGTTGAAAAATAGTATAAGATACGTTTGACCTAAGTAGTATAATGCACGGCGTTTACCAATAATTTCAAGCCGTGCAATAATAGAGTCACATGTATCGTATGTACAATAGTACATTACCATAGTAATGATATTATTACCGTGGTAATGATTTTCTCATTTTTATTAGTATTAATCTTAAGTTTAAGAAGTATTTTACCAATTTTTAGAGCCTTTCATTTTATTATTTTGTTTTATCAGTATCACCTATCTGAGAATGCTGGTTACAACACAATGTAATTGGCGACTGTGTAAGTCCGTGGTTATTGTTACCTATAGTACTTACCTTTAAGATATATTATTATATATAGGAGGTGTTGGTATACCTTAATAAATATGTTGTATCAGGAGGCCGTAGAATAAGAAACTTCTAACATTTGTTACAAAATCACGGTAGTGAGGTCATTCTATCTGTAGGTTGTCACTGTCAAGTAATGTCATTTTTAATAAGAAAGCGTAGACAGAGCAAGAAAGTGTAATTGTTTTGACAAGTGCGTGGTGGACATTGTGTTGTATTCTACGGCTCCTTTCGGTGAGAGAAGCCGTAGTTCACCACGCAGGCCCAGTGCGGGTTGGTGAATGTCACACGTCTTCGAATTTTTGGTTCTAGGACATGCCGGTTTCCTCATGATCTTTGCCTTCACCATTTTGAGTAGTGATGAAATTAAATACACAAAGTAAAGTGCCTGTGCGAGTTCCAACTCACGACCTTCCAACTCGTAAGTCGGTACCGTTATCACTGGGCCACCACGGCTCTCTTCTTTGAGATCTAATAATTTTAAAAAAAACTGCCACCGCAAATCAATGGAAACCAACCGCAGTCATTCTTAACGAGCCTAGCTCCCCTCTTGCATACACACACATCACTCACGCACTTTTGCACACACATATACCTACACATACACATATTTACAAACACACAAGCACACAGCCACTGTTGAGGGTCGACGTATGTTGATATTTCAGAGCGTTGACTTGCCTAGACCGACCCAGTTAGGGGTTTTATAAAATTCAGTGATGGGTGGAAAATTGTGCAGCTTGAGTCCTTTAGAACCTTATAGGTTGAGATTTCCGAGAGGGGCTTGTGACTAAGTAATACTCAACACGTTGGTAATATTTTTTCATATTTTCCATACAAAAGTGAAAAATTCCATAAAAAAAGAGGTCGAAGTTGCCCCACTGGGCACCTTCGGCTCAAAAAAAACACGGGGAGGGGTCCGTGGCTAAATAATAACAGCCGCACAGGTCAATCGATCAGGTTAAGCTACGCTTGCCGCGGTTGGTCCGTGGATGGGTGAATCTTTACATATCAAGACCTCTCCGTGCCTCGGAAAGCACGTTAAGCTGTTAGTCCCGGGTGTCAATCGTGGATCTTTGACAGTCGTTACGGGTAGTCAGAAGCCCGAAAGTCTGACAATCAGTCTTACGAAGGGAAATCGTATTATCGTATAACTGGGTTGTAAGGTCAGATAGGCAGTCGCTCCATGTAAAATACTGGTATTCAGCTGCATCTGGTTAGACTGGAAGCCGAACCCAACAAAGTTGGGAAAAGGCTAGACAGATGAGAGGTTGAGATTTCTGATTAGAAATCGTTGAGAAAAAAAAAGTACCTACTTAGTGGTTACAGTAGCCTCTAAAAGCTTGTTGACATTTTTCCACTTGCTGTGACACACCGTATTATGATTTAAAATTCTAGAGATCCAAACCTTTGAACAGTAGGCCAATTCTGCTAATTTAAAACGTTCAAAATCTAGTCGCAGTCTCATCTCGGCGACAAACAAATGTCAAAAACTTGTCAAAATGTAGGGAAATTTGAAGTATTTTTGCAGATTGAGACTGAGATCAGACTGTGAACGTTCTTAAAAATTACGAGAATTGCCCCTCTGATATAACGTTTTTATTTACTAAGGGCTAATTTTTCAATCGACAGATATTTTTTATTCGTAGAATAAAATTGCCGTCTGACAGATTTTGAATGATGAACTGTCAAAAATTCAAAATTATTCCTCGGATAAAATTATCTGGCGTTGGAAAAATCAGCCTTAAGTTAGATATCTTTTATCCGTGGAATAAAATGGATGTCTGACTGATCAAGTATGGAAAAACTATCAAAACTTCAAAATTGACAAAAGAAAATAAGTTTATTTTACCCAGGTTAAGTAAGGCACACAATGTTCACGCAAAAAAACCAAAAAAAAATATGCAACTTAAAACAGTAAATACTGGGCTATTGGCACAGCCGTGAGTCAGACAGTGACTCACGGCTGCGCCAATAGTCCCAGTTCAGCATAAATTTCAGACAACTAATGCCTGACGCTGGTTTTCAACTGGACCCTAATAAGACTTATTCTAAGATATATTCTCTTACTAGCCGCGCGACGCGGTTTCACCCGCATAAGTGTCGATCCCGTAGGAATATCAGGATAAAAACTCTCCTATATCCTTTCCCGGGACTCAAACTATCTCTATACCAAATTTCATCCAAATCGGTTCAGCGGTTTAAGCGTGAAGAGGTAACAGACAGACAGACAGACACACTTTCGCATTTATAATATTAACTAGGATGGATTCTTGGATAAGACTTATTCTAGGTATAGAAGTTTGGTGAAATTCGCCCTTATATACGCCATATATTAATAAACATTTCTACCACTGCTCTTTCTACAGCAGTTAGCTGCTACGTCCAAAAGGGGGAAGCTTTAATGTCCAACTTCACATTTTCACATCAAGCATGCATTTCTTTGCGAAATAAGTAGACTCCCAATCGATATGTAATCGTGCACTCCAATAGAAGTTCCGGTAAAATATGAACACTGAAAAATGTGTTAGAGCAACCTGTACATATATACAGGATGTTTCCGGCGTACTGCCGGCGGGTGTTTATCATACCGAACCGTATCGTTTAATGCTTTTATCTCCTTTTATGCTCTCCAGTGCATCATGTAATGATAAATGATTTTATTCCTGTAAGTAGCTTTGTACAAACAATTTCACACGTCAATCATATTTTTAGGGTTCCGTACCAAAAAGTTAAAAAGGAACCCTCATGCTGCGACTCAGTCTGTCTGTCTATCTGTCAGAGCTGGATATCTCAAGAACTACTAATGCTATCAAGTTGAAATTTGGAATAGTTTTTGATGACGTTTGCCTAACTATTTTACAAATAAGAAAGAAAGAAATATTTTTTTTTTCCAACAGGGACTGAAAGGTCTTCAAAATTCGAACTGGGGCTACTAAGGCATCATATGAAAGAGCGCTGTTTGCACATTCTCAAACATTTTTCTTGGACCCTTAATTTTCGAATTTTGATAAATTACCCTCCCCCTTATCTCCGAAGTTTGCATAGAAAAAATCGTGAAGAAGTAACAAACATATAAACACACATACACACTTACAAATTTTCGCCTTTATAATAAATAAATAATATTAGAATAGAAAGAATAGGATAGAATACGCTTTATTATGTACAGAGGCCAGCACATCAAGTTACCCCAAACTGTCAAATTTCTTTGATAGATTTTCAACTTTATTGCAAGGGAACAAGGTCCATATTCAATTGGGAAAATTTGACAGATTGTGGTAGCTTCATGTGCTGGCCTCTGTACACCATATCAATTACAGACATAAATATATTAATTTGACAAAGGGTGACACAATGGGCGGTCTTATCGCTGAGAGCGATCTTTTAAAGACAACCTGTGGATGGATTAAAAAAGGGGAAGGAGAGACAAATAATGTGATGAACAGGTCTAGGGGAGCTGGTGACCTGTAGGTATTACAGGTGTTACCTTGCCTACCACAAGCACCAGCGATCCACAGCCAAAAATCGTTAGCTTTTTCGAGTGTAAAATATTGTTTGTATTTTTTTGGGGTGAGAAATAAACACTTATTATTATTATTTCCTAGGACGGGTAGGTACGCGGCAGAGGTGCACTTATAGTACACCCATATTTCGCCAGTCATCTTTTGATTTAATTTATTTAAATAAACAGGGGCAAGGCTATTGCCATAATTTTTGAGATTCATGAAGAAGCCTCCTCGTGTAGCGCAGTTAGTTCCGCCAGTTACTCAACTGAACCGAGCGCTCGGCGCATCCTGGACAGTCACACCCAACACCTTATTTGACTGGCCAATTCTTCCCTTGCGGTGGTAGGGCTAACGCCCGCCTGGTTTGCGACCGGGTTCCCACCGGAGTCCGGCGTCAAGCAGCCTGCTGTGTTTCGTCGATGCGTGGGAGTTCCAGTGCCTTAGGCATCTTCTGGGCACGCTCGTTCCATCATAGACCTCATCCATCGCTTTCCATCAGGCGTGATCGACGTCAAGAGCGGCCCCATTCAGCATTTTTTTTTTTAATCATCCGGGCACATTCTCCGGGCTTCGACTGAGAAATTCCAGATGGAAAAACTCAATAACACTTTGCACGACTTGGAAATCGAATCCGGGACCTCATGCTCAGATCAAAAAGGAGGGGCTTGTGGCTAAGTAAGAACAGCCACACAGGTCGATCGATCAGGTTAAGCTACGCTTACAGCGGTTGACCCGTAGATAATTTTTATAACCATAAGTAATGTACACACGGCTACACATCAAGCTATACATTTCCAGTTTTAGCTGACCTCGCATTGTATTGATTTTTCGTACAATCAGAAGTCAACTTATACTGGTTATGTATAGCTTGATGTGTAGCCGTGCGTACAAAGTAGATATATGTGCAGCATTTACAGCGTAGGACTTACAAGTGCACAGAGATTTGATCAATGACCCTCATGCTAGGTGGAACCTGTGTAACAGGGGTAGAATCTGCCTAGCCTTTTCCCAACTAAGTTGGGAAGAGGTATAACCGAATGCGGCTGAATACCAATATTTTACATGGACTGCCTATTTGCGACTGCCTATTTCACCTCCATACCCCAGTTACTGAGTAACACGATACCCCTTGGTAAGACTGGTTGTCAGACTTTTGAACTTCTGAATACCCGTAACGACTGTCAAAGATCTACGAATGACAACCGGGACCAACGGCAACGTTCCAAGGCATGGAGGGATCTCGAACTCTCGATATGTAATGAATGGTCACCCATCCACAAACTGACCGCGGCAAGTGTAGCTTAACCTTCGATCATCGACCCGTGTGGCGACGAGCCCCTGCATCCAAGTTGCAAGAATTATTATCGACAGTATTAAATTGTTATTGTTACAACATGTCTCGGTGCTACGTTACGATGTCACAGTTCCCCGATATAAAGGCATGCACTCACTCCAGGAAGCGCACACGACTGCGCTACAAATGCAATTCAAGCTTTCCCTCACACGGTTACCTGGGTTGGATGTTGACAGATTAAACGTAATTTTCAAACGTTATTATAGTATGCGTTCAGTGCCAGATTAGCCATGTAGCAATTGTAGCAAATGCTACAGGCCCCGCGCTGTGGGGGCCCCTCTTGGACTTACAAAAAACAAGTTATGGTACCCACCATTAGATTTATTGAAATGTTAGGTTAGAATGCTCAAAAGAAACCTAAGCTCTCCGAGATGTGATGCTAAAAATTTCTGAGCTCGCTTCGCTCGCTCTTGCATACAAGGTTCTCTCAGGCCTTGCAATCACTGTTAAATCACGCGATAATATTCGAAACATTGAATCATGTAGGTTTTTACAAGAGTATTCTACTACACTGAGTATTGTTTGAAGAAAGTAATTTAGCTCAAGTACTTCAACTTGATATGGAACGGAAATGAATGTATTTGTTAAGAAACATTGATTTGACTAATGAAAAATAACTACACCACTAGATAGATAGATAGATAGATAGATAAAACGTTTATTCAGTGCAACAAAAGACACAATACAGGTAGGTACTTAAAAAATAAACATCGAAGAAGGTGAAAGAAAAAAAAAACAAAAATTAAAAAGATAAATTGACCCATAAACATCTATTACGGTCACTAAAACTATTATTAAAAAAAATTGGTTGTCTGTAAAGTCGGTTTACGGACGATAGTATTACGTGACAACGTCATAAAGAAACATTGATGAATTAATGTGTCTCAAGCCAACGCTTGGGCCAATTGTGCCTCTCTATCGCTTGTTCCGCGCTCTCGCTTGCACGCTCAGGCTCAGGCGGAACGTGACACTTTCGTGCGTGCAGCCGGTGTTAATCGATTAATAAGACGTTATGACGTCAAAACATTCTGTTTTATCTTGTAAACTTTAGAACCATAAACAAACTAAGTTGTACCATAAGGAGCCCCTAGATAAAATTTGCTACAGGCCCCGCGCGGGCTCAATCCTGCGCTGTATGTGTTGTTCAGGCGGTGGCGGATCACTTCTTCGTGATGATTCCATTTCTATGTAATCTAATTAGCCTTATTAGCCCTATGCAGGGTTAAAAATGGGGGTCCCTCTGCCTTTTCCACACAATTCTGCCTTTTGCCAGAGCCAGCCAATCCTATGGTACCTGTCTCTTCGTACCTTCGCTTCACCTTCTGGACCCTTCGTAACGTCACGCTCACCATTCTTGCAGTACGACGCATACTGATGCCTAGTTCCAGAAAAGTCATGATCCTAGCAGATTCTTCTGGTGAAAGAGGCATGATAAATAAAATGTAAGTGCTGTTGTCTAACTTAGCTTTTGTAACAAGACTCATCGATCAAGAAAAAAATTGAAAACAGAAACAAAAAAATGAATGGTAAAATTGTAATTCGAAAAGGATTATTTTTTGTTTGTAAAGCTTTTTTCAGCCATTTCTTCAAAGAAGGTTCTTGTCTATGAAGTTTTTTTTATACAAAATTAAACTCTTTTTCGAGTCCTTTTTATATCGAAAATAGGTTTAACTTTGTGTACTTAAAAAGTTATTCTAATTTTAAAAGTGTGATACTTAGTTTTGCAGGCCAGTGTGTTTTTGACAGAGTGACACTGAGATCAGACTGTGAACTATGCGTGAACGTTCTTAAAATTACTAGAATTGCCCTATAGACTGTGAACGTTTTTAAAATTACGATGATTGCCCTTCTGGTCTTATACGCACGCCCGTTGTGAGTTCGCACGCTGCAGTGCTATTCTGCAGTGATATTCTGTAAAAATCTCACCGTGAAAACTAAGGTGAAGTGAGCTGTCATTCCACCTGATGTTAGAGGTTGCCTCCATTGATAGTTCACTTCAGACTCACTTCACCTAAGTTACCACGGTGAGATTTTTACAGAATCGATAGGCTGATGTTTCTAAAGAATATCACCAATAACGTCACTTTTATGTCTTTCTAGGGCGTCTCCCAGCATTTCCACTCAGATCAGCCTTGTAAATACTCTTTGTTAGTCGTAAAAATCTCACTTTTACAGAATCGATAGGCTGAACTCTTGAAAGAACATCACCAATAAGGTCACATTAAGTCCTTCTAAAAAGTCCCCACCCGGTTTCCACTCACATCTGCCTTATAAATACCTGACTACTTTGTCTAGTGAATGATAGTAAATGATTGATTATTTTAAAGTGACGTTCCTGAGCACCAAGGTTAGCTACCAATTAATCAAACACATAATCAGCCTATAATGTTCCCACTGTTGAAACACAGGCCTTCTCTCAATGAGAGGGAGTGGGCCGTAATCCACCACGCGGGCCCAGTGCGGGTTGGTATGTTGGTAGATGTCACATGTCTTCGAATTTTTGGTTCCAGGACATGCCGGTTTCCTCACGACGTTTTCCTTCACCGTTTTAAGAGCAATGGTGATGAAATAATTTACACAAAGTAAAGCTCCTGACGGGGTTTGAACCTACGACCTACAATTAGTAAGTCGCGGCCTACCACTGGGCCACCACCACTCTCATTAATCAAACCAACAATTTTAATTAAAAAGCACTTTTATTATTTGTGATAAAATAACGTTAGGATACGAGAAAATTTATCATAGAAGGCCTACAAGTGCTCCTTTAAATGTAACAAGTTTCATAACACTCCTGCTCAGTCACGAAATTGTTTTCATTACCACCGCATCCGCCATAGATGAATTCTACACATTGACCGCTACTACTATTGTAAGCATATCTGAAAAAAAAAAAATATAACGACACGTCTGTATTCCCCCAGGTCATCATCATTGGCAGTCTTGTTCAAGCCATTATTGAGTATAAGCCTCCTCCCTTTTGTGCCATGCTCCCCTGGTCTTTGCGAGTCTCATTCAGGTTTTTCCCGTGAACTTATCTACGGTGTAACCGCACATTAACATATTGCCAGTTATCTTAATTAATTAAAAACCAAACACTACTTAAACTTTATATAATTTCTGAACGAACATAAGTTTGCTTCCTTTTTTTTTATCGTGGAGAAATGCTCAGTCATTCTGCATACCACACAGAGATAGTGCAGTTATGTGGTACTCTAACCCACTAAAACTCCACGGTGTCCTCCTCCGCCGCTTACGGCGGAAACACGGGCACGCGTTAGCAAACATCCGTGAACCCGCCGCGGCTGTCCGTCACCGGACCTTCCTCTGGGGAGTACTCCCCATCACTGCACCCACATAGCATGCCATGACCACCACAGGGACCAAACCAGCACATGGGCACCAGACGACCCAGTGTCTGGGCACTCTTGGTCCCCTTGCGACGGGTCAGGTAATTGGGCCCGCCGCCTGCCAAGTTTCGACCGCAGAGAGCGGCCAACATCATACCAACACTCCTCCTCCCCTGCGGCCCAACCGCATCCGCCATCAGATGGTGGTGACCTCGTCAAGGCCGCGGAAGGTAGGGAGAGCGGCGAACCGCAATACGCCGACTCCTCTCCCGCCGCGGCTTCCAAATAACCACAACATATTATTATTGAACCACCAAGTTCGGTCGCGGAGGACAAACGATTGCCGTCACCGGGACGTCACGTTCAATTATAATAATCTCGTTTCGTGGTGAAGTCACCTGACGCTGCAGTGGACAAACGCCCATACAATTTGCCCGACCCGGGGATCGAACCCAAGGACTTCAGGCAACGAAGCAGAAGGCTTTACCGTAGTCAAGTTATAATACATACCGTGGGAAATAAGCCAAACACAGTCCCGTTACAATAGGTTGCAAGCAAATAGGATCTGGAAAACAAAACAACGTTTCAATTTGTGCAGTTTACGTCATGGGTCTAATTTTCATGGTGCTGAAACAGAAGATTGAGTCAAAATAAAAATCTAGAAGAGCATACTATATATAAGAGCATATCGATGCCTTAGTTCACTATTGCACTAACTACATCGAAATACCGTTATTCCGTTTCTTTCTATCAAAAACGTGGGTCACGGTTGTATTAAATTAATTCGTTTAATGTTCCATGAATGTGGTATTATACTAATGATCTTTATTTTTGTAAAACCAATCAAGATAGATGGAGTAAAAGGACTAGTCTTATGAATAGATGCATATTTTTTTGTTATTTTACTTGCATTTTCTACTGTTCTCGTCTAAACTTTAAAAAACTTTAAAGCTCTCTCCTCAAAAATGTAAATTTCGTAGTTAGTGCAATTGTGAACTGAGGCATCGATATATAAGAGCACACAAAGACTAGGCCTGTATCATAATTGTCCAGGGCAGTCACAGGACATCTTGACAGAAATAGTTGCACCGCATATGGTTCAAAATATCTTGACACTTCACACGACGCTGTTATTTTGTAGTGTTAAATGCTAGTTAAATGTAATTTTTTGTTATGTATTTTCTGGTGCACAATAAAGTATTCCCCTTACTAATAAACGTATTAATTATATCAGATGAATAGTTACACACCGATTTCTCTCTTTCAGTCGTCAGTAATTTAACTTTCGAAAGAAGAAAACAAAGCGTTATGTAACTATACAGACGAAGTCGGGTTAATTACACCATTTAATAACTCAAGAACGGCTGGACCGATTTTTATGATCTTTAATTTTTTGGATTTTTCTCCGCCCCGAATAAGAGAACCATATAAACAAACATTTTGTGTTTATTGATTCCGAGGCGGTATGAAGTTCGCCTAGCCTTTTTCCAAACATGGCCAGCCCACTGCCACTTCAGCTTGCTTACTCTGCAATCTATGTCGGTAACTTTCCGGATTACTTAATTTCCGATTTTTATCCTTCGAAGAAACTCCGTGCAAAGCCCACCTACAAAGAAGTTAGGTATCATACGATTGATAAATTAATAAAAAAAACTTACTTATTGCGTAGACAACCGCCACGAATGAAATTATGAGAAAATAAAATATATTATAGTTCATGTTCAAGACGGTTTCAGAGAACACAATTAAGGACTGCCTAGAAGTAGGTATACTTGCCAACTAAAACAAAGAGTATTTTTCTGCCATTTATATTAAAGAATCGTTTGAATGTCAGGGTTGTACTAAGGCTGACTAAATTTTACATTAAAGAGCTCTTTTTAACCGACTTCCAAAAAGGAGGAGTTTATATTATGTATGTTTTTTTTTTTAGATATGTTCACCGATTTCTCCGTCAATTGTGGACGTATTTTAAAAATTCTTTTTTGTTTGATAGGGTATGCTCTCGAGGTAGTCCCATTGTCACCAAGTCGGAATCTGATGAAGGAGTCCCATGGAAATCGAGGGAAACCCTCAAATTTTATAGGCACACCTATAACGATTTGGGTATTTTTTATAGTAACTCGTGCATTTGCTCTCGGAAAGCATCATTTGGTGAAATGGAACTGATAATGAAGACAACAGATGGCCATCGGATTCGGAACTACTCAATAATAATGATTTCACGGCTTGTGATTCGATTAGTTACTTGCATATGGTTGCTAAGCAATTTATGCTCGTCACAATGAGCATGGTGCAGTGGAGCTGATTGCGACTTCTCAATCAGCTCCAGTTCTCCTGGTTCTTACTACGAGAACTCCTCGACAATTAACGTCCCTGAAAACAATATTTTGTAAAAGGCGATGAACAGTTGATATTAGGCTATTGCAACTTAGATAAATTACATAATGAGCCACTAAAAAGTAAAAAATAAAAACACTAAAATACAGATCCAAAGACATCGACTTCCGAAATTAAAATTATTTTTCGAGAAATTAAATCAGACAACGAAATCTGTTCTAGTATAGTCCGTGGTGTAAAATGTCGTGCAAAATCAATAAAACAAAACGTAAAAAAATTATGATAGTTTTGTTGTTTTATTTGTCTTTATAACAACCTAGAAATTCTGCTCAGAAAAAAGTTAGTGTACCCCTACTGATTGTATGTGTTTACAAAAGGCAATGTTACTTCCTAACTTAGGATACAAGAGCAAGCGAAGCGAGCTCGGGTCTTGGGGCACCCGACTCGAACAGGTTACATTCGAAAGGGAAGACGGGATCTAGCGAGCGAAGTCAGACCCCGCCATGCCCTTCGTGGTAATTTTTTTTTTAAACCATTCAGCCCCGCGTGTAGGGGTTTTGACTATGCCCTATATGCCACTGTGAAGTGTTTTGAGGTTAGGATACAATAATTTGTATTTCTCAAGAACGGTGCTTTTCATGGAAGTGGAGCCAGGGGAGAGGGGCACACAACCCACTCACTCGCCCCCCCTCCCACCCCCTCCCACCCCCTCCCACCCCATCCTTCTGCCAAACGATACTAAATTTTTATCTCAAATACTGGTTGGTGAAAATGAGAGATTTTCATGACGTCCGTTATAAACATGACGGAAACGCTCATCCAGGAAACCGTAATTTTTAACCGACTTCAAAAACGAGGAGGTTCTCAATTCGTCTGTAGGTATGTTTTTTTTTTTTTTTGTATGTTTGTTACACGATTCTCCGGCAAATTGTAAATAGATTTTAAAAAATCCTTTTTTTTTAATGAATAGAAGTGGTCCCATACAAATTTTATTAACTTTGCTTGGGTAGTTTTTGTGTTAGCTTCAAATTATTGAAGCTAACACAAAAACTAGTGGCAAAAATACGTATTAACGTATTTTTGCCACTTAGTTTATATTGATGATGTTATAATGACTTCCTGTCACTCATATTTACATAGCAAGTAGTGTTAATACGAATTTGTGTGGGGTAAGTACAACTGAAAAGTGAAAAATAAAAAATCGACGGGTTGCACTCCGGGAGTGCCGGCAGAAGTGAAAACTTAAATATTAATGTTCTGCATTTTTGATATTTTGGAATGGTTAGAGAATAATTTTGTACGAATTGCTTTCGTTATCAGTATAAAAGTATTATTATTTATGTGGATATTATTTATAGGATACAATATTTATTCATTGCGCTATCGTACACAAACATGACAATTATCGAACATTCGCGCAAGCGCCTTGCGCCGCCTGCCCTCTCTCCATCCGTCTTACGAATTCTCGATCAGGTCACGTGTCCTGACGCGAGTTTAGAGATTTTTACCCATTCCAAAAAAAATACGCAGCGCCGCTAAAGAAGTTTTCACTTCAACATTCGCGCAAGCGCCTTGCGCCGCCTGCCCTCTCTCCATCCGTCTTACGAATTCTCGATCAGGTCACGTGTCCTGACGCGAGTTTAGAGATTTTTACCCATTCCAAAAAAAATACGCAGCGCCGCTAAAGAAGTTTTCACTTCAAAAACTTTTTATTTACAAAAAAAAAAACAATCGACTTCCAAAAAAAACACTGCAAAATGAAAAAGAACTTTAATTTCGGAAGTCGGTGTCAAAAAACGAAACTGCAGAACCAACGACACTGACTTCCGAAATTAAAGTAATATTTGACTTTGTAGTTTGTAGTGTTTATTTTTTTGGCAGTCGGTTGATTTTATTGTGTGACCGTTCACTGCTCTCTTAGGAAACCAAAACTTAAGCCACGAACTACACGCTTAAGCGACACGCGTCTTGCGTCAGCGACTATTGAGAAAACAAAGGAATGATGTTTAGACTCAGGCTGAGGCTACATTAAGACGCTGAAAACCAATATTGAGCTCCGATGTTTAGGTATTTTTAGCCACGCCCACTATTTCTCCGATATCCTAGCGCCATTCTTAAAAGGATGTGATACAGCGAACTACCAAGGATGAAACAAAGTGACGCGGTCAATAATAATTACCAATGAACCAATAGAGGGCGCTCTTATATATTTATTGTTCTGTATGAAGTGCTACAATCAAATTAGACAAGGCGATTAAAAAAACAAATGAATATTTTTACCCCTTTTTTAAATTATTTTAAGTATTTACACTGATTTTTTTTAAGTATTTACACTGAATTAGACGCTGACAAGAACCAAATAGGCTTGTCTCAAACAATTTTTTAGCCAAATATATACAGTTTGTGACGGCGAAAAAAAAATATGTTAATCTTGAACATATTTCTGAGAACCCTGTTGTATTCAAAACAGGTTTTTGAATAATTTTCTCGATACAATAAAATGGTACTAACCTCTTAAAATGATCTTTTAACAAAAATATCTCTATTAATTATCAACGTACAGAGGCCAGCACATCAAGCTACCCCAATCTGTCAGATTTTCCCAATTGAATATGAACCTTATCTCTTTGTACTAAAGTTGAAAATCTATCAAAGAAATTTGACAGATTGGGGTAGGTTGACCTGCTGGCGTCTGTACATTGGTAAAATTTATAACAATAACGTATCATATTTAAATACAGAACTTGGCTGTTTTTTATTTTTGACTACTCAACCTATTTTTAAGTAATTAATATTATTTTTTGGTTTGTATAAAGTTACGAGCGTCGCGTCATCGCGCTTCTCTTTCTTATGTATGCAATCCGACAGTGATCGCATAGACGCGCGGCTAGACTATTTTGTTTTTTGAGAACTTATTTTATTTTGTTCTTTTAGCTACAATAAATTGTAAAAATATTAGCATTAGCACGTAGACATTTGTATAGGTGATTTTATAAGTTGTACAGGTACATATTGTATAAGTTATTTTATAAGTTGTACAGGTACATATAGTTCTATGTTGTGTAAATATTTTCTGTGTAAAATGGGAAACAAACAAAAATGCCGGAGGCCAGCAAAAAAGCGCTTTTATAATAATAAACAAAAACATCTCATGGAAGTAGTAAAGTAAGTAATTTTTGTAATGTAATATCACAGTATAATTATATACAGTATTGTAACTCGGCCGTATTGTGGACATAAATGCCTACAGCCGCGCGGTACGTAAACATGCGATAGGGCTGCCCGCCTCCAGCATTTGAATTACATTTGCCTACTTTGCGTTTCCATTTAGTTTTGTGATTGTAATATACTTTATTTTATATAAAAAAATAAAATAAGTACTTTGTGAATTGAATAGGAAGTGTTCAATAAAAATGCATGTTGTTTTTTGATTGGTAGATTTAATTAAAAAACCATGTTTATGTTTGAATAACAAATCGGTCTTATAAATTTGCGACCGAAAAATATTTGCGCCTTGACTGAGACGTACGAAACGCTTTATTATCAAATTTTAAAGTATAAAAAATCCGCATTCTAATATAAAGCTTAATTAAAAATTGTTTTGGGAAACATGGCCAAGGTGGGGAACTCCAATCTTTACAAGCTTCAACACCTACCTACTCAACTACAATGCAAGAAACAGCTGACGAGTAATTTTAATAACTTTTTATCTCAGCTTATTAACGTCTCTATAAATTAGGTACCTACAACTAGCAACAACTCAAAACAAAATTCTTTGGTCACCAATGCCAAGCTGAACAGCTGGCTACGAATGTTTTAAAATCACAACCCTCTCAAACATCTAAATATTCTGTGAATATCTCATGAGTCTAGCTGTTGTTGTCGTTATTAATACCGAGAAAAAAAACGGTTTTTTGTGGTATAATTGTTGTTATAGCAGCAGCAGAAATACTTAATCTGAGAAAATTTGAACTATTTAGTGACAGACAGACGGTCAAATTTATTTTTTTCTAGTATTATTCATACACAAAGTACAATAAACAACTATTATTAATAATAAAATACCACGTCTTTACTTTGAATTATACAAACTAACAAAACAAAACACACATGCCCCGAGGTTTCTAACACAAGCGTAAGTACCTACCGTATCATGATTCATGAACCGCCTATAACTACCTATTTCACTCTTGTCAATCACTTTCCTTTACTCTATTCACTTTACACCAGACATCGTTTTTTTCGGGAGATAAAAGGAAATACGTATCCATTAAAAAGACACATTATGTACCTACCTACTAGTAAGTAAAATTATTTTATAGTCTTACCTTCAGGGCCGTCTTTACCCGGGGGTGCAAGGGGTGCGTGGCACCCCGGCGCAGGGTCTTGGGAGGCGCTGGCCGCTCGCCTTATAGGTACCTACTCAAACCATGCGTGATGCGTAATCAAAATCAGTTTTAACCACTACTTAACAAATATTCATTATTCGTTTGCTGACTTGCAATGTGCAAGCCAATTTAGATCTTAATGATACAATTATTAAATTTATATTCCAACAAACACACGCGGCAAATTCAAAGAGAGCTTGCGGCTACAAGTGAGTGCGCGCGCGCCCTTTGACACGCGACGCCAGCCTTTTGAGATATCACCGCCCGCTTAAAGGTAGGTATCTAGTTACCAATTTGATACAAATTGTGTCAACAAAAGTTCCAGTCTACAACTACCATTAAAATTGCGACAGCCATGAGCCAATATAGTACCTAAGTGACCATAGGTATCGTTTGGCATTCTACCTATAAAAAAAATAGCCACGAAAACCCCGATGGGCAATTGCTGACAAGTAAAAACTTAAAACTATGAAGTGACAGTGGGTTTTTAACGCGCCTAAAAAATATTTACTTTAAAAAGCCTGTTATAAAATATAGAATCTAGGATGCAGGAGCGAGCGAAGCAAATTCGGGATATTGGGCACCCCGCTCGTACCTAGGGTTTGAAAGACTTAGATTATGGCCCGATTCCAAACCTAAACTGCTTTAAAACATGTTTAAGCTTTTCTTCATAATTCGATAAGGTAAGTTCTCTTTCTATATGATGGTTAAGACCAAACAGAGACTATTCAAGGTGGGGTGCTAAAATTTTTAGGCTCGCTTCGCTCGCTCTTGCGATTTACATTCTGTAGATTCTTGAGCTTTTCTTTATAATTCGACAAAACAATTAATTCCTAGTCCTTTTGATATGATCGAAAGAAAATCGTACCTATCCGAGTGTGCAAAATTTTCAAGCTAGCTACGCTCGCTCTTACTCTACATTCTGCTAGTTGCTTTTTGGGCTTGCCTGCATAAGTAGTCAATGTAACTCCTATTTCTGTTTGAAAATATAAAACAAAACCTGATCAAACCGAGACGGGTTGTTAAAAGTTTTGAGCTCGCTCCGCTCGCTCTCCCCACCCTACATACTTTACCGTTCTGTTACATACAACCAATTTGGCAGCATTAAAATAATAACCCCAGACATGTCTAGGTAGCCCTTACATGTAAGGGCTACGTCCCTTGAATAACATAATTAATGTGCAGACGCAACAAACTTAAAATTTTTCCAATCAACCTTGGACTGGCTTGGCTGTAGTGATAAAGTTGAAAATCTTTTAAAGAAATTTGACAGATTTTAGCAGCTTAATGTGCTGGCGTAAGTCATCGGATGCACGATTTTCTGAAGATATCGCGAATGACCCTGCTCTGTGGCCACAAATATTACTTGATTATTTATAACAGAAAATGGACCATTTCAGGTTAAAATGTCTGCATATCCTGGTGATAGCCCGGTGGTCAAAATAGACATTCAAGGTTTACATTAATTCGCATAAAGCTGAAAATTGGTATGAAGGTTGGGAACACAATCTATACTTATAATAAATCTGTAGAGAGGTCAATTCTGTACATGAAATATATTTCCAAAATAATTATCAGCGGGTGATTAGTGATCGTTACTGACGTCAAAAATGCAATCAGTAAAATTTTTGTCTGTCTGTCTGTCTGTATGTTCGTTATAGAAACAAAAACTACTCGACGGATTTCAACGAAACTTGGTACAATTGTTCTTCATACTCCTGGGCAGGTTATAGTATACTTTTCATTACGCTACGATCAATAGGAGCAGAGCAGTGAAGGAAAATGTTGGGAAAACAGGATTTCTTTTTAGGTGAAGTAGTAATAGGTTAGTAGTAGGTAAGTTTTGGTTAATTTATGTTCAGTTTTTTTTAATATTAAGTAGGTAAAAGCGTAGGTACGACGCGACCTGCGACACATGAGCGATTAAAACAAGTAAATGAATGCTCACTTATATGGCTACACTGTACATCAAATATTACTAGCGATCTTTGATTTGTTCAAGCGATAGGAACAACATTACTGTAATCACGGCATCGGCTACATCAACATATCAACGAAATTGAAGCGAATATATGCCGGAATTTCGCTTATAATGTAGCCATACCATGTTTTTCTCGTTTCGCTCTTCCAGTCACATCGCAAATCGCTGCCTACTGTAGCCTCAGCCTCATACCACGAGTCACCGCGACGCGACGTGCGGAGCGACGCGACGGACGGAATCCAAAGGCGCGTACACGTGTCGCTTGACGCAAGTCGCGTCGGAAGTCGGTCGTGAACGGGGCCGTAAACCTGAGTAATTTAAATACAGCCCTGCTCAATACCAGCTGATATCAATGGTAATCAACGTGAACATTGCAGCTGCCTACACTAGATAGCTATGGAAATTAATTAAGTACAATATAAAAGACAACAATGTTACAACAATTACTGTACAAGACAATTTACTTTAAAACCAGTATTTCTTGAAACTTCAGGGCGGTGCTGTTAGTCGAGAAAAGTGTCGTAGGGTTGTCAATTACAGTACATTGTTTTATTTAGTTCCATATACTGTTGTATAAAAAACCGGTTATTGGTTGTTGTTGTATCAATGTTAATAGTACTAAAAAACAAGATTAATTAAAAAAGAAATAAAAGAGTTCGATTAAACGAGTTATTACGTACTATTTTGTAAGATTACTAGCTTCTGCCCACGACTTCGTCCGCGTGAAATTTCACCCTCCTAGGGGTGGAATTTCGACCAACCTTTTCTTTGTGGATACCTACTCTTCACTAAAAACACACCCTCCAAATTTCATGTCTGTAGGACCAGTGGTTTAGGTTGGTGATGATGATTCAAATGGTGCCACTGGACCAGCGGGGCAATTGCGTAACACATTATCAATGGGAATCGGTTTCATTTTGACAGTTCAACAACATTCATTGCGTTATTTACGTGTTGAGCAAACAAATTTTTAGAACTTATGAAGCAATGGATTAGCAATAATTGCTTCAAAATGATTCAAATTCTGATTGATAGTGTGTTACGCAATTAGGGTACAGGTTAAAAAGTTACAGTCATGTGACATATAGACAGTTACTAGACAGTCAAATAGACAGACAGACAGATAGATGGACAGACATAGACAGACAGACAGATAGACAGTCAGTTAGACAGACAGGTATAGAGAGACAGATAGACAGACAAATAGATAAACAGATGGACAATCAGTTAAACAGACAGATAGACAGCAGATAGACAGACACATATAGGTACAGCAGATAGACAGATAGACAGACAGATAGACAGACAGGTATAGACAGACAGATAGACAGACAAATAGATAAACAGATGGACAATCAGTTAAACAGACAGATAGACAGCAGATAGACAGACACATATACAGCAGATAGACAGATAGACAGACAGATAGACAGACAAATAGATAAACAGATGGACAATCAGTTAAACAGACAGATAGACAGCAGATAGACAGATAGACAGACAGATAGACTGACAGGTATAGACAGACAGATAGACAGACAAATAGATAAACAGATGGACAATCAGTTAAACAGACAGATAGACAGCAGATAGACAGACAGGTATAGACAGACAGATAGACATACAAATAGATAAACAGATGGACAATCAGTTAAACAGACAGATAGACAGCAGATAGACAGACACATATACAGCAGATAGACAGATAGACAGACAGATAGACAGGTATAGACAGACAGATAAACAGACAAATAGATAAACAGATGGACAATCAGTTAAACAGACAGATAGACAGCAGATAGACAGACACATATACAGCAGATAGACAGATAGACAGACACATAGACAGGTATAGACAGACAGATAAACAGACAAATAGATAAACAGATGGACAATCAGTTAAACAGACAGATAGACAACAGATAGACAGACACATATACAGCAGATAGACAGATAGACAGACAGATAGACAGGCAGGTATAGACAGACAGATAAACAGACAAATAGATAAACACATGGACAATCAGTTAAACAGACAGATAGACAGTAGATAGACAGACACATATACAGCAGATAGACAGATAGACAGACAGATAGACAGGCAGGTATAGACAGACAGATAAACAGACAAATAGATAAACACATGGACAATCAGTTAAACAGACAGATAGACAACAGATAGACAGACACATATACAGCAGATAGACGGACAGATAGGCAGACAGGTATAGACAGACAGACAGACAGACAAATGGATAAACAGATGGACAATCAGTTAAACAGACAGATAGACAGACACATATACAGCAGATAGACAGACACATATAGGTACAGCAGATAGACAGATAGACAGACAGATAGACAGACAGGTATAGACAGACAGATAGACAGACAAATAGATAAACAGATGGACAATCAGTTAAACAGACAGATAGACAGCAGATAGACAGATAGACAGACAGGTATAGACAGACAGACAGACAGAAAGATAGACTAGGCGAGCGTAGGCTTTGCACCGTTTGAGTATGGAAATAATAGAACCATAAAAATAGATTAATTTGTACTGTCTATCAAACATTCTTATCATGTTTGTAATATATTTCATTACCTATTAGATATTATTTAAACTAGAAATGCTAATTGTTAGCTAAATATAGTCATTATAAATACAACTAGAAAACTATCACAAGCATCACTGACAGAAATAGTCTGAACTTGCCAATTTTGAACAAGGGGGCTCTGGTGATCAACGCTCGTTCTTTGTGTGAAAAAATTTTTTTTACAAAAAAAAACAACCGACTGCCAAAAAAACACTATAAAGTGAAATTAACTTTAATTTCGGAAATCGGTGTCGTTGGTTCCGCATTTTCTTTTATTGACATTCGTAGACCGTAGCCCCCATAGTTCGTTGGCTGGTACAGTCCTTTTCACAGGTACTTATTTAAATCTGATTTTGCATTACTGTCCAAATTGCACTGACAAGCCTGTTAAAATCATTGTGATTTTTAAAGTCGTTATAATAAGGTTAATGATAATTGTTGCTGTCAGAGCTAAAATAACTGAGGACGGACTGTATGGTGTAGTTCGGTGCTACGAAGAGTGAGCCCCTTAAATATAAGTACCTATTCTTTTATATTATATACTTGGCCATTTGATGGATGAGAAAAGCCAAGATTTGGGCTCAGTGGCTTGCAATGGGAAATGGAATATTCAGCAGTAGGCTGGGCTGCTATATTCCGCTAACAACACCCTATTTTTACTCGACAACGGAGAAGCAAAAAGGAGGATTATGATTTTGACCGATATGTATGTAAGTATGTATGTATGCTCATCTGTTTTCTCATAACTTCAAATGTACACTTATACTCGTAATAATTTGACAAATGAGGTATCGTTAGATGCGTCCTGACCGTCCGCCGGTTATAGGCTATGTGACGTCACACGTCGTAGGGTATGTGGCGTTTCTGGAGTCTATACCCTAAGACGTACCTAGACTCTAGAGGACAGAAAGTAATGAATTTAAAAATTAATATTTTGTGATGGTGCCTTGTGGGGTATCAAATGAAAGGGCTTAATGAGCCCATTTAAAAATATAAAATTACTGAAATAAACCCCAAAATAATTAAATTTAAAAAAAGTTTATAAACTAAAACCCGACTACTGAAAAGAATGAAACATGAAAGTACCTTCCCGTGTTCGCATAGTACAGTCAACAGCGAAAGTAGATGATGAAAAAAAAAGTAAAGTTAAGTAAGTAAAGTTTGGTATAATTTACAATCACATAACGACACTTCGACACCACACAGTTCTGACGCGAACTCCGTTCATTAGTATTGAATTTCTGATTTTCATCATCTATTTTTGCTGTTGACTGTACCATAGCTTATGTTAGTACAGTTGCAAAGGAGATAAGTATGCAGGGTCGTCGAATATAGTTGAAGTTAACTAAACCAATTGATGTTTTCGAATGAAATTTAATTTGATAAATCGACTGTTTGTATTCTATTAATTAAATTAAATTGTATTCGAAAACATCAATCGGTTTCTTACTGAACTACCTACAACTATATTTGACGATCCTGCATACTTATCTCCTTTGCTGACTGTACCTACCAGTGGCGAAGGTATCATACAACTCGATTCCCGCCGGCTTCCCTTCGAAAATTCAGAACACAACCACTCTATAGTCAATTCATCATTTAATTAAAATGAAACGTTTTATTCATTGAGCTATATAACTAGAGAAGCAAACCTCAATAAAATGTGTCAAAAAAGTGTAGCCACTTTATAAACGCGACGACGTAGCTTTGAAACCACTAAACATTTAAAAGTAAACATATATCTGTCTCACTTACACACGTCGTAAGAATAATACCGTCGCTTAGATTAGACAAAGATCGCAATATAAACATGCAATGACGGGATGGGGTTGCCTACCCATGCGAAATTTTACCCAACATTTTAAGCCATAAAAAACGTTTTAGGTTAAGTTAAATTATTTTTTAAATATTTGATTTATGTATTTCTTATTGGATGTGTAATAGAAGTTTATAAATAATGAAAATAACTAAGACATTTTCTTTTTGAATATTTTTTCTTTATTATTAATGAAATTGAATGATTTAGTAGGTAGCCAGTCAGTCTCTTTTCTCAGCAATCGGATTATTTCCATCCATTTTTCACGGCGTGCTGCATCTTTAGGCACCCTGCTACGTTTTTATTATTAATAAATATTTAAAATCACTTATTCCATAAATTAAAAACTCCCACTAATGTGGGAAACTAAAACTAAGTTTTTAGTGGTAACACTGAACCTAATTTACAAAATTCTACATTTTATTGCGTTTTTACGTTGATATAAACACAGAGACAATTAATTTACGTGTGGAAAGTAATTCCGGTTAATTTATTATGTTTTTGTGATCTTGAATCGCACTCTTTCGCGATATTTTTTGTCGCATGTCACTCAGTTGACTTCGGTTGGCGTCACACAGAGCACTGAACTGACGTTAGCTACGCTGATGGCTGTAGCCATCAGCCTAGTGGCAACGCCTTGGTGCGGTAATTGCTAATCTAGTGTAACATATATATCAATGGTTTTATTGCCTTTTTTTTTACTTCGGCTTACCTCTGTCATAAATTTACCCTCTGCTACTGGTACCTACAGCGGCATGCGATCACGGGAAGGTACTTTCTTCTTACATCCTTTTCAATAGTCGGGTTTTGGTTTTATTAAACTTATTTTTATGTGATAAAATGTTTCAGGTTACTATGAGTATCTACGCAACCTTTAAAATGGCAAATCGAATTTTAGAAAACGTTCAGCTTACCCTCGTACCTGCGTGACAGTCTCTTTCAAGCTAGATCTGTCATGATAACGCCTGGCTAATGAATTGAAAAATAAAACTGCATTTAGAAATCATTAAAATGTATTATTTTTTTAAATCTTAACAAGCCGCTTGACAGTCCTCTAAAGTAGCAAAACGGTTATCGTTTCCCATGCAACCTCCATAGATAAAACCCACACACCTTTCCGCTGCATTGTCGAATGTAAACCTGAAAAAATAATCAGATATAAGTAGCTATCTATACTATACTAATTTACTAATAATCTTATCTTATTTTTGATTTATTATTAAAGTGAAACTTTTATTACATCGTCTCAAACATTTTCGTCTGTGTGTTGCATGTCGCGTGACGGTCAGCCGCGGAGTAGGGATAAAGTGAAATTTTTAGTTAAATGTCTATAATATGTAAAAAAGTTTCACTTTTACCGTGGTTTCATAAAACCACACAATTTTTTATTATTTATTAATATTATAAAGAGGAAAGATTTGTGTCTATTTGTAACGAATTGGCTCAAAAAGTACTGTCCCGATTTTAAAAATTCTTTCACCATTTGAATGCTACATTATCACTGATTAATATAGGTTTTTTTAATTGCAAGAAAAAAATAAACAGTTTAAAAAATAAATGTCCACCCGTGCGAAGCTGGGACGGGCCGCTAGTAACTTATAATCTAATCTGTGACTCGCCCCTGCTAGATACGGTTTTAAATAACGACTTAACAAACATCGAGATTTCTTTATTAAGAAAGAAAATACGTACTTAGATGTATTTGCGTTAAACATGACGCAGAGAAAAACACAAACACAAAAAAAGAACAATTTGCGGGAAAATATACGTCACATCCCCGCAAAACGGCCATCGCTCAGCATAATGCTAAGATCGTATACGAGACAGCCCTAGTGCTGGTTTTCCACAATAGCTGACGTCATCTATTATTGTGTAGTGTTCGTATACAATTATTAACACAAAACATTACATGAATGTAAAACATCTGCATATTTGTTTACCCATATTTGCAAATAAATTATTATGAGTTTGAATTTAATATTATATACGTATTATTATTTTTTTTATTGTTTTATATATATGTATTAAAAATATATATTATAAGCATCCGATTTGAGAACCTCCTCCTTTTTTTAAGTTGGTTGAAAATTAAAAATCAGTAAATTATAGCAAAATCCGAATCCGTTGAGTAGTTTAGAAGAACACCGCGGTCGTACAGACAAACACGAAAGGCGACTTATAAGCGGACGGATCACACGCACAACGCGCCACGCGACGGGGCGCGGGACACGGAGCCAAATTCCCCATATTTATTGAATTTGCGCCCCGTCGCGTGGCGCGTTGTAGTGTCAGATCCGCCACACAGTGGCGACGTATATACAGGGTGAAATTAAATTGGCTAGCGAAACTCCGCATACATGATGGGTTTCGTTATCTGTATAGATAATACATACATAGGTTGGTGTCCATAGCATATCCCTGCATCTGTAGGGAGTAGGCACCTAGAATCTGAAAGAAAGAGGTATATTTTATTAAACTGTCGTGATCAATCAATCTAGAACTTCTTCTAGAGCTTCCAGTCTAGAACCGAATGCAGCTGAATACCAGTATTTTACAAGGAGCGACTGCCTATCTGACCTCCACAACTAGGTAAGGTAATGTCAGGGTAAGTTCGACGCTGGGTAAGACCGTACAAGTCAAAATCAGCGCTATTTCATTAAAAACAATGGCCGTCGCGTCGTCGGGAAAACATATAATGATGCAGAACACAATGTTCCTATTAATTTGATTCCTACGGTCTTATCCCAGCGCCGAACTTACCCCAACACACTATAACTGGTATACGATACCCCTTGGTAAGATTGTACTTATACTCAATATCTACCCGATTAATTTGCAATTAAACAGAAAATTTGTGCCAAACGCCAAATAACCAAACGGCAGCATAATCAGAAAGGTGAAAAAGTCTTTCACTGATCATCTTCCTTTGTTGTGTCAAATACTAGTTAAAATGGTAATAAAAACTTACCCCTAGCTTCACATAGGGCAAAAGCTACAAACACTAAGACAAGAAAATAAAATAATTTCATTGTAATTATTTAAAGTTATCTCGTTCACGTCGAGACAATGTTTGCGATGATTATATTAATATTATTTACATTGCTATGTATATATTCGACATTTGTTTTAAAAGCAGGGACGTATTCAGTCAGGCTAACATCAATTTGGCATTATACAATACTAGCAGTCCGTCCCGGCTTCGCACGGGTGGAAAAAAAAAGAAAAAAAATAGCCTATAATAATCAGTGATAATGTAGCATTCAAATGGTGAAAGAATTTTTAAAATCGGTCCAGTACTTTTCGAGCCAATTCGTTACAAACATACATACAAACCTTTCCTCTTTATAATATTAGTATAGATGTAACATAATTAACGCAAGGCCTCATCATACACCCGATTAGAGTATTGAGTTAAAAGCATAATACAATGATCAAAACTTTTTTTTCTTTGCTATTTTTATTAAGAAAATCATGTTGCCTAGCCTTACTTTATGCATTTAAAATTGAGTCTTAATGCCTTGAAATAAGATTTAATTTTCTTTGGCTCAATCGGCGGTCAGCATGGCAAAATACCTACTTAATTATTGAAAAAAAAAAAGTTACTGAAATATGTACGGTCAGCATCAAAAGTCGATTAACACTTCAGTTTTTTTAATCTCAATTATTGAACTAAATATTTGTTCAAAATTGCAGCAGAAATACAATGTAATTTTGAACAAATATTTTGTTCAATAACTGAGATTAAAAAAACTGAAGTGTTAATCGACTTTTGATGCTGACCGTACCTAGATTCAGTAATTAATTATGAACAAACTGTGTACTTTCAGAACTTGCGTTTATTCTTTTACACCTTGTATTAATCAACCTCTAATTATACCCATTTTGTGCTACTAAGGGTCCCTTTTATTACGTAAGAAGATTTGAGGTGAGAGTTGGTCTGAACAAGTCTTATTTTTTATTACGTGAAGGTGGGAGGGGTCTAGATTGTTCTTACATAAGATCACAAACCCCGTCAGGCGATTTACTTTGTGTAAATTATTTTATCACCAGGAAAACATCGTGAGGAAACCGGCATGTCCTAGAACCAAAAATTCGAAGACATGTGACATCTACCAACCCGCACTGGGCCCGCGTGGTGGATTATAATACATCCCACTCCCTCTCATAGAGAGGAGGCCTGTTTCCCAGCAGTGGGAACAGTATAGGCTGATTATGTAAGTTAACAAAAGTAAGCAAAAATTCTAAGTTATAAATTTTTTTGATTCTTTTTCTTTGCATTTTTTCTTAGATACTGATCTTAGGTAAGATTGAAAGGGGGGGAAGGGGTTCATCCAAGTCTTATTTTTTCTTACGTAGGGGAGGGGGTCAGAGAGTGATCAAAATTGTTTTACGTAATAAATTAACAGTCTTTATCAACATTATTGAACACTATTATCGTTGTCATTATAATAATTGTGACTTTGTGAACCTTAAATAACTTCTTATGTTGGGGCCCTAAAAATACCAAATGGCTAAGTAAATACGACCAACTTGGATGTAAGTAGTGCTAGCGGCATGTCACCCGTCCAGGAACCGACCGCGGCCAGCGTAGCTAAACCTTCGGTCGACCCATACGGCTGGTACAATCGAGTTCATTAATATAGTTTATAATGTTTAAATGCCTTTTACAAAATATTACTTTTCCCGATTCAGGGACGTTAATTGTTGAGGAGTTCTCCTGGTACTCCACCATCAGCTCCATTTCACCATTCGCGTTGTGACGAGCATAAATTGCTTAGCAACTATATTAAAGTAATCGAATCGCAACCTGTGAAATACTTATTATTGAGTAGTCCCGGTGGCCATCTGTGGTCTTCATCATCAGTTTTACTTCACTAAATTTTGCTTTCCGAAAGCAAATGCACGAGTTAGTATAAATAATACCCGAATCGCTATAGGTGTGCCTATAATATTTGGAGAGTTCCTTCGATTTCTCCAGGATCCCGCTGATAATCCTGGCAGCATCAGGCCAGACTTATGTCAACATTGCATTGAACTTAAAATTTAGTCCTGTTTAAAATGAGGCCAAACACGACTACGGTGCTGTAATTTCAAGGTTTGTACTTTTTCTGATGCTCCTGGCATCAGCATCAAGTCTCTGTGTAGGTACTTCGGTGTTTCTAATTAACAGTACGTTTATCCACACATCGAGCCCTTTTCAATGAGCCTAAACACGATATATCTGCTGTTAGTTGTCGAGGAGTTAGGTACTCTGCAGACTATCCTGACTTCAGCATCAGGTCATGACTTGATGATCATGAGACCAAATGTGGCAAATGCCCTATCAAACATCAAAACAATTTACTAAAACTGTCCTTGTCTGTTCGAGTAACTTCTTACTGTTAAGGAGTTGTACCTTCCATCATCAGTTCAGCTACCTGAGATGGTGACAACCATACGCAAATACACAAGATACTTCATAAAATATGCGAAAAACAATAAGTGAGCCTGTAAAATTTGAGGGTTGCCCTCGATTTCTCTAAGATCCCATCATCAGATCCTAACTTGGTGACAATGAGACTACCTCAGAACTATCTACTTTTGAACAAAAAAATAATTTTGAAAATCCGTCGACAATTGGCGGAGTATTCGATGAACAAACAAACAAAAAAAAAAAAAAGTACCTCCTCCTTTTTGTGAAGTCGGTAAAAAATGATCATCATTTTAACGCTTATAATATTTTGAAACTTTGTCACTGCCAATATATTAATGAACTCGACTGTACTACGAATAATACTCGTAAAAGTCAAAAAATGTAACTCAAGCTTAAAAATGGCACCACGCAAATGTTTACCACGGTAAGCGTTGCTGAAAAGGCCACCGCGCACCAGAACCAATCACGGCGCTTGCCGGAACACAACGCTTTACGCGAGCGCAGCTGATTGGCTTATTTGAATGTGTGTTCTTTCGTTCGAATGCGAGGTAGGTATTTCGTCAACGTAGTGAAGTTTGGAGCCGAATTTCTCGTTGATTTTGTTCATAGTTACGCTTCCTGACTTTTTATTATACGAGTACGTAAGGCTGATATCATTAGGTGTAACGTTATGTTATTTACCTCATTATAACTATTATCTACGTAGACTTATTCAACTACTTAGTTCATAATCAGCATATAATGTTCCCACTGCTGGGACACAGGCCTCCTCTCTATGAGAGGGAGTGGGCCGTAATCCACCACGCGGGCCCAGTGCGGGTTGGTAGATGTCACATGTCTTCGAATTTTTGGTTCTAGGACATGCCGGTTTCCTCACGATGTTTTCCTTCACCGTTTTGAGAGCAGCGGTGATGATATAATTTACACAAACTGAAGTGCCTGTCTGGTTTCGAACCTACGACCTTACTACTCGTAAGTCGCGGCCGTTACTACTTCGCCGACCCTGCTCTCTATTATTTAGTTGGAGCTCATCATCATCTGCCTAGCCTTTTCCCAACTATGTTGGGGTCGGCTTCCAGTCTAACCAGATGCAGCTGAATACCAGTATTTTACATGGAGCGACTGCCTATCTGACCTCCACAACCCAGTTACTGGATAATACGATACTCCTTGGTAAGACTGGTTGTTAGACTTTCGGGCTTCTGTCTACCCGCAACGACTGTCAAGGATCCACGAATGACAGCCACCCTACCAACGGCTTAATTAGATGCGGCAACGGCAAATAGTTGGAGCTCATATTTTATAATATTGATCAAATACGGCCCGTAGCTAATATCGCTGAGGTCAACACATATCAGCAAACATGACCTCAGATTTGATAATGAAAGACTTTTGACCTTTTACTGAGAAGTATTTATGTTTCACTTGTATCCCGGTAAACTATTATAGTTCCCTCCTATCTTGAGGCTACTAAACGGAAAATCGAAATCGACCTGGGGCCCAAGTCTGCTATTTTTATAAATTCGTCATTCCAACACGATCGTGTTGGGATGACGAATTTATAAAAATAGCAGTCTTGCCCCATTGTCATTTTGCTAAAAGTTCGTAATCTGCTAAATTCATAATGGTCGATCATTGGTCGGTCAATGGTCTTAGAAAAACTATTAAATTTTATGCTAGATTTCATTTAATATAGATATATTTTTACATATTACGTATTAGTGTTTGCAATCTGAAGTAGTAAGAAGTTCGTAAATAGCAATAAACATTACATTTATTCATTTGTCACTAAGTACGAGATTACCATTTTATGCCATTTCTTTCAATGGAGTGTCAGTGGTTGACCATTGGAAAGTCATAATGACGCCATTATATTAGTAGATTACCAAACTTGTCAAAATCGACAATTATGAAATCAATGATAGACCATTCTGACACTATTGTAATAGGAGACTTGAGGCCCTGTTCGGCTGTTATTATTTGCCACGAGCCCCTCCACACACACATGCACATTACATTACTTAGTAACTCCTTTAATGTAACTATCTCGTTTACTGTAGATACCTAAGTATTTCCGATTTCGCTTTATGTATAATCTGTTTCGGATAAAACGCCCTTGTAGGAATTTATTGTAACTTCCCCTGGTGCGGGCACGCCTTAATAAAAGAAAACATACTTACGTCTTATACCGGACTTTGCTAAAACTCGTGAAATTTTGATAGATATTTAATTTTTATTTGAACCTGTTTTTAGTTTGATTTTTTTTTTTTTTTCAAACATCCAACCCTTGTTAGTGATCCTGTATAAAATAGTCATACTACCAAGCCACAAATCTGTAACAAGGATTTTCTTTAAACAGTGCCATTCTTTACCAAAATGAATGAGCTATTGTTTATTTTCCTCTATTAATGATTTATTTTCTTTATCCCCATTCAACAATTAAAGTATCCATAATTTCCTTAATCCATCTCATTTTTTTACCAATTATAATAGGGCTATTAAATGACAATTAAGTCATAAATTAATGATATTTTTGCGCGGTGACCTCAAGTGGCATGATTCAATATAAAATGGAGTGCTACCTCGTATACTTTATTAAAACTTATAAGGAAGTTGTTATAGTTTTACTTTTATATATCAATGCTTTAAACCGAAGTTTTTTGGTACAAAACAAGGTACAACACCTCGAATCAGACTAAATAATTTTAATGGGGCTTTTTTTGTGGATGGGAAATCATCAAATGACCCCTCCCGCTCTGGGTGGAGCAGAAGGGAGTGTCAGACTCTTACTGACTAAAACCCACCCATGTTCCTTCCTTAGCCCTTTATGTTCCGGGGCAGCGGTAACCCTTTCGGACAATCCCGCTGCCGCTGCTGCTTTGGTACAAAACAAGGTACAGTGCAGCTCGAATATTTTGTATAATTTAGAAGCATTTTACTTAAATTTTGTAAATTTAAGAACCATGGATCCGTTTATTTTTTTTTTTTATATTGACTTGAAAGAGCATGGCAGTTGAGAATGTGTCATGCTCACTTAAATGTCTCACTGATGGTGGCGCGTGTGTTGGATCATTCGGTTCCCTTCAAAATGGTTGAGCTGGATGGAGCTGATACATGCGTCATGTTCGTGAACGGGCGCTGTCAGTTGAGACTGGTCATCTCTTAGCTGCCAGGGCTTCTTTTTAATCTTATACCTATTTTGAATTGTTTCTTCATAACATTGTTCTCACATATAGAAGCAACATAAATACTGTACTCAGGATTTTGTAATATCTTAATTTAAAAGAGTGTCCTTGGAGTTTCTTGCTCGTTCTTCTCCAAGAGATCTACGTTTTGGAATGGGCAACTAGCTTCAACTTTCTGACTAACTGACCGACTAGTTAATTTTGACAATTCAGAAGTGCCTGGAAATGGTTTAATTGAAATAAATGCTTTGAGTTTGAATCAGACTAAATAATTTTAATGGGGCTACTGCACGCCTTTGTCATCTCCGATTCCCGGGTGTAGGTAAGTACTCCTAACCCCCTACAGCCACCCCTTGCCGAGTATGCAATGTTCGAAGTATTTGTCTTAAATAGCTTATCTTATTTGGTATTTAAAAAAGTAGCGAAAATGATAACAGGGAAAATGCAAGTATTTTTAAAGTAAGTCTTTTATCTTTGAGAATATTAAACTCCAACATTTTTATACTGCATTTAAAACGTCCGCTACTGTTGCAGCTATGATGAGATGTCATTAATCACGATACCCCAAATATTGTTTTGTGCTTTATTCAATGTCTATTTAAATAATGAAAGAGTTTTGAATTACATGCAAATTCCCTAATATAAGCAAATAAAAGAAAGCTAATTCTCACAGTTAAAAACGTTCAAAATCTAGTCGCAATCTCTTCTTAACGACAATCAATGTCAAAAATGTAAGGAAATTTGTGGTATTTTTGACAGATTGAGACTGAGATCAGACTGTGAACGTTGTTAAAATTACGAGAATTGCCCCTAAGGAACATTTAGGTAAGACATATCATGAAAGAGTGGCTGGTGAGACAACATGGCACTCTTCCCTCCGATTGTAACAGCTATCTCTTCCTTATGTCATAGTCGGCTATGACACCATTGAGCTCCACGTCTGTAACTCATCATCATCCTATAGCAGGCCACTGTTGAACATAAGCATCTCCAATCCTCGGCTGCTCTCATCCAGCTGCTACCAGAAACCTGCGAAGATCGTCGCTTCATCAAGCCTAAAGGCGTTTTACCTTAACCTTGGCGAGTCGCGGTCTCCACTCAAGAACACTACCCCAACGGTTATCGGTTCTGCGGCCAAGATAGCTCGGCCCATTAATAATAGCACCCGCTAGTTCTATCAGAAAAAAAATATACGTGTCTGGTGTTCTGAGAGAAAAAGTATCCAAGGAAGTACACTGTTCCATGTTCATTTTTAATTAAAAGAAGAAGTAGATCCCGGTAACGATTGGAAGTCATTAGACAGACTTCTGACTCAGGTTGGCCGAAGCAAGGAAAACCGGTATCAGGTAGAGATTCATACATGACTCCGCCTTGGAGTGTAAATGTGGTGCTGTTCCACAAACGACAGGACACTTAATATCGTGATCTGCGTGTCCTGTCAGCTGCACGTTACAGGAACTCGTGGACGCTGGTGATAGCGCCAATCAAGTAGCCGAATTCTGGGCCGAGTCCATTTAGATTGCTATCGGCAAGCTAAGAGGAAGTATAAATTATTTACAAAATTATGTGGGTTCCTTTTTATGTCTGTATGTCAATTCATATAATTGTGTAGAACCGTTTTATTTAACTGTACTTAAATAAATAAAATCATTAAGTACTCCATTTTCTTCTTACTCTGTGTAAAATGGTGACAATGTTTTAGTAACCTTGTGACAATTTCATTGAGATAACCGCTTAAAACAATTGTTACTTAAAGAAATCTAGACTTTACTATCAACTAGCCGTCTTTGAAGAACTATAAATATATTATTTTAAAGTCTTACAAAAATATTATTTAAAGTTGGTGAAATTCTTATCGAAATTCGTCCTACATAAACGGATAAAAAAGTCTGTTAAACACCATAATTCATAAGTCTAAGGTGAAAAGAATGTCGACTTTTTGGTGTTTCTGTGCCTTTATAACACTCATCAAGTTGGCAAATACACAGCTAATTAATGGTATGTATAGTAATAAGTTACTAAAAAACTATTTCAGACAATGTTCCCTATAAACTAAAGCTCAGTATAGGATAACGGCGGACTCAAGTCGCTAGGGTGAGCCAGAAGGTTACTGGAACGCTGCGGGCTCTGTACCGTTTGAAAAATTTATTACCATCTAGGACGAAGGCAATGCTTGTGCAGTCCCTTATTTTTCCTATAATCGACTATGGTGATGTGTGCTACTATGACCTGAATGCAGATCTCCTCGACAAACTCCCGTTTTCAATCTACGTAAATATGATCATGTCTCTGCGCATCGGTCGCTTCTAAAGTGGTTGCCCATTCGCCAGCGCAGAGAGATAAGGGCGCTGACTACCTTATTTTCATTTCTTGATTCTCCCTCTTCCCCTGGTTATCTAGCCCCCCACTTTCAGTACATTTGCGCCAACCACAATAGAAATCTACGTTCATCACACAATCGTCTTCTCCAATGTCCCACTCATCGTACAGACTTCATTCACTCTTCCTTCTTCGTTCAGTCTATCTCTCTGTGGAATGCGCTCCCCCAGGAAATCAGGATGGCAACCAACCGATTATCCTTTAAAGTTAAGGTTCGCGAGCACTTTCGCAAGAAGCTGGCAGTATCATCACAATGCTAATATTTTCTCATTGTTTGTCTTATTTCTTTTTAATATATTCATTTATATATGTAGTAGTGTGTGTAGTGTTAATTTGTGCTTATATTTATATGTAATTAGGTATATATTATATTTATAGTTTAAATAGGGTTTTGCGTATATTTATATTTAAAATATTTATTCCTGTAATGATTGCACCTACTACTGTTTGTCTCTGCATCACCCAAAGGTTGACTGGTAGAAAATGCCTATGGCATTAAGTCCGCCTCTGTACATGTATGTGCTTGAAGTATTAAATAAATAAATAAATAAATAACGCTAGCCTAAACATGTAGAACTTCAGGGGTGCTACATACTTGTTCGGCTTGCCATGATTCAGCACCATCATCATCATTTCAGCTCGGAATCACCTACTGCTGGGTAAAGGCCTCCATTTTTTTTCTCCTATACTTACCGATTCCGTGCGTCCCTCATATTGGAGTTTCCCGTAACTTTGACAGCTAGCTGGGCGGCACAATCGAATATAATTGTGCTGATAATATGTACTTACGTGAAGAGCCAATCGGCTTAGCTCGAATTGTGCCGAGCGAACCCGAACATGATTCAGCGAGGGTAGCTGAATGGAGTTTGAAAATCGGCACCAGCAGCCGTATGAAAACCGAATATGTGTCTAGTAGAGATTAGTTCCGGGTCGGTTTCGATGCAAATAGTGCCGAATCGAATGTGCCGATCCGAACATGTGGTTTTGTTTCAAAAGATGCGTTTTATTGCTCATAAAACTGAGGCCTTAAAATTATCTCGGGCCCCCATTGAGAGCGGTCTGCGAACACACACAGGACCTAGACAGCAGCACATTGCATCGTGTCGTCGGTCCACCTTCTGAGGGACCTACCCACGCTGCTTCTGACATGAGCTCTTCACTCCAGAATTCTTTGGCCAATGGTTTCTGCGAGTAATAGTGGGGCTCGTGGATAAATGATAACAGACGCATGTGTCGAGCAACGCCGCGGTCAGTTCGAGGAAGTCGACATGTAATAGATGACCATCCATTATATGGCGAGACCCTCCGTGCTTCGGAAAGCACGTCAAGCCGTTGATCCCGGCTGTCATTAGTAGATCTTTAACAGCCGTTATGGGTAATCAGAAGCCCAAAAGTCTGACAACCAGTCTTACCAAGGGGTATCGAGTTACCCAGTAACTGGGTTTTTAAGGTCAGATAGGCAGTCACTCCATGTGAAAAACTGGTATTCAGCTGCATCCGGATTGACTGAAAACCGACCCCAACACAGTTTGGAAAAGGCTAGGTAGATTGATATAGTTTCTGCAAGCAATGTGGCCTGCCCACTGACAACTTATGTAACAAATTATCTTGGATAATATAATAATATTGTTAATGCTATTCAAATCCAACAATTTGTGAACTACCTGCAGTGAACCAGGTACAGAAGCCAGCACAACAAGCTACTACAATCTGTCAAACTTTAATAGATTTTCAACCTTATCGCTGAAGTATTAGGTTCAAAGTTAATTGGGGAAATTTGACAGTTTCAGATAGCTTGATCTGCTGGAATCTGTACATTAATTATCTAGAAAGCTACTCTAGTTTACCCGATCCGTAGCTCGCTCCAAAACCAACTGACCGAATCGATCGCGATCGCGCATTCCTTGACGACTTGTCAACTGTCACTGCTTGGTGTTGCCACATAAATAATCGTTCTAATTAAACGATATGTCAGTTTATTCGATTTAAAGAAACAGACAAATGAACCTAACACTTATTTTTTCTGGGTCTGGGCACTGCGAGATTCCAACACGATACATTACACTATTTATCTAATTTTGAGTCTATTTTCAGATGGTACCTGTCAATTACCTGTCGATCCAGGCAACTGTGGCGTGCTGTCTGTTCTATCTACTCCTACGCTTAGGTATTTTGTATCTGTAACATTTTGTTTACCCTAGAACCACTATAACGATACGACCAACCTTGAAATCGTGAAATCATTTCGTTGATTTATGAACACACAAATACAAAGTCGGGATGACAATACAACAATAAATTAAACTTAACCTAATGACTTTCTCAGATTGCATACAAAAATTCAATCAAATATATCCACTATTTTAGTCACTCGACACAATGTTATATTTTTAAAATTGTCTATGACGGATAACAAGCCAGCACCGACAGGTTAAAGACATTGCAATTAAAACAACATGTTGCCAGCTCGTTAGTTCAATAACCTTCGCCAAAGTTCTTAAATTTTATTTCCCGATGCGAACTAATGCATATTATACCTTATGCTTGAGACATAATATAAGAGGCATACATGCGGAATTTATTACTTACTACAAGTGTTACATTTTTACAATCCTAAAAAAAGGGGTGCCCGGCACACTGATACCATTTTTTCAGGTTTCGGCCATATGTTTGTTGGGTCAATAACACCGCGCTATTGCCGCCATATATTAAAGAGTGTTCTTTTTTGTTTACACTTTTATGATATTTAATAATTATGTTAGAAAAAATTAGTTTTTAATTTCAACGTTAGGATTTATTTGATAGTGCCAAAATTCTCCTATGCATTAGTTTTGTTAGTGTTTTCATTTATTGTTGTATTGTCATCTCCACTTTGTATATGGAACAGCAGACTTCATGGTTGATCCTATTGTAATTTTTTTCGCTGAGTCCAACAAGTCAATTAAGTCCTTATTTCTCATTTACAGGTATGGCTACGACAGAGCTAGCGCCCGCTGTATCCAGTTCACCTACTCCGGCTGCGGCGGCAACACGAACAGATTCGCCTCCTACAACCAGTGTCTGACTACTTGCTTCTCATCTCAACAGGCGTATTTTAATGACTTCGTTAATTTAGTTGGATATGTATTGACTGGTCAGAGCACTATAAATCGTTTAGTTGGGTGATACTTTGTTTTTTTTTTTTGCTAACTAGCAGCGCCCCGCGATTTCACCATTGTTAGTTTCGATCCCGTGGGAATATTGGGATGAAAAGTATCCTATGTGTTAATCCTGGTTATAAACTATCTGTGTGCCAAATTTCATCCAAATCCGTTCAACGGTTTACGCGTGATTGGGTAACAAACATTCAAACATCTTCACAAACTTTGACATCTATATCTATACATATAATAAAACAGTAAAAAAACTGTGTCTGTACATTGAATATATTAAAAAAAAAATACTTGAGGGGGGTTCAGAAACAGTAATAGAGCACGAATCCAAAAAAAAATAATTGTCTGTTTGTCTGTTTGTCTGTTTGTCTGTTTGTTTGTACACGCTAATCTTCGGAACTACTGGACGGATTTGAATGATTTTTTTTTTGTTGTATAGGTATTAAGTCTGGGCAACATATAGGCTATAATAATTTATTTTGGAAAATGGAACACCTGACGCAGAACCGCAACAGACCAGCTAAAGTATAAGAGATACAATAATGGTACCATAGCAAAAATTGTTCCACGTGATGAGCATTTTCTGCTGAGAGAATAAATTTTAAGATCTGGAAAACCTGATGTGGAACTCCAAGAGCCCAGCTACACCATAACATATATAGGAATGAAGATTTAGCAAAAGTTGTTCAATCTGATGAGCACTCTCTGTTGACTTATAAAAATCGAAGATCTGGAACACCTGTTGTGGAACTCCAAGAGCCCAGCTACACCATAACACATATAGGAATAACGTTTTAGCAAAAGTTGTTCAATCTGATGAGAACTCTCTGTTGACTTATAAAAATCGAAGATCTGGAACACCTGTTGTGGAACTCCAAGAGCCCAGCTACACCAAAACACATATAGGAATGACGTCTTAGCAAAAGTTGTTCGATCTGATGGGCGTTTCCTGTTGACTTATAAAAATCAAAAATCAGAAACATCTGATGTGGAAATCAAAGCTATCACTAATTTCAGTGTATAATTATAAAATAACATAAGCTGGGAGTACCTCCACGCGGTGAAGGCGGTAACAGTTTAGGACTGATTTTCGGTGACGATGGTATATCATTGAAAAGTTGACTCTACTGGTCAAAACTCCCATTTATTTTTTTTACTTTATCAATAAATATGCCTTCGGGCTTATGTTATTTGAGTGTTTAATTTCCTTTGCCATTTATCTTCGTGATACGGTAGCCTACCCGGTAACGCAGGGGAGCAGTCACTTAGATTTTAATTGATCAGGTATATTCACAATAAAACTATAACCATGCCTAGAAAGAGGTCAAATCTTTCCCAATGTTCCAAAGGAGCTGAAAGATTGTGGATCATAAGATCCCAAGAATCTACCGAAGAGCGTCAGGAGAGACTTGATGCTGTTCGAAAACATCAGGCTGCAACTCGCTCCGTGGAAACCTCTTCGGATCGCGAAGCACGCCTGCGTTCTCAGCGTATTCGCACATCTACTAACAGGTCTTTTGAAACGAGTGATGAACGTGATGCGCGAGTAACTGGTGATCGAGATTATCATACATTGTCCCGAACACGCACACAACATAATATTCATAATCAGTTAGAAAGTGAGAGAGAAAGAATTGCTGGAGAACGGCATGAAGAGACAGAAGAAGAGCGCAACGAACGTTTGAATTCTGATCGACTTCGACATTCTCTGAACAGAATGTCGATATCATCTGAAGAATATACACAGAGATATAGCCGTAAGACGTGGCAACCTTCCTTGGGTTGATAAGGAACGAAGTGCATTTACGTATACTCTTATGAATGACTTGATTGACTACGCCACGTATTCCGCCATCGGAGGTATGGTTCAAAATTGTACTTTTTGTGAAGCTGTTAAATGGCAAAAAGAAACAAACGGTATGTGTTGCTCAGGTGGAAAAGTACATATTGAAATATTACAAAATCAATATTTAAAAATTTTCAAAATCAAAAATTTAATATTATTATTATTAAATATTGCTAATTGGTGACCATCCACAGTCAAAACATTTCTTGGACAACATCTGTATACAATGCCTTTCAAATGACATCTTTTGGTGCGAAACAGATTTCAAGAGGCCCATTTATGCCAACATTCAAAGTGCAAGGCCAAGTTTACCACCTTATTGGTTCATTATTGTGTGAAAATGACCCCAAGTTTCTCCAAATATATTTCGTATCCAATTATCAAGATCAGGCAAATATTAGAAACCAAAACTTTCCGCACTTGAACAAATAGTCTGATTTCACTGCTTCAAAATATGTTGCATGAAGTAAATCCCTACGTACACAGTTTTAGATCTGCCTTAGAATCTATAAATATATATATAAAAATGGTGCCATAGCAAAAATTATTCCACGTGAAGAGCATTTTCTGCTGTGAGAATAAATCTGAAGATCTGGAACACCTGTTGTGGAACTCCAAAGCCCAGCGACACTACAACATATATAGGAATGACGTCTTAGCAAAAGTTGTTTAGTCTGATGGGAATTTTCTGTTGACTTACAAAAATGAAAGATCTGGAACGTCTCGAATCGTCTCGCGCATCCCGTTGTTTTCCCGTCCCCGGGCTCTTAGAATTCGACATCAGACGTTTCAGATCTTCGATTTTGACGACCCCGTTGTCGCTGGCATAATCAACAGGATCCGCGTACGAAGTCGCGGGCAGAAGCTAGTTTATAATATTAGTAGGATAGTAGGATTGCAGTCCCAGCGGGGTAATTGAGTAACTTTCATTTTGACAGTTAACAACATTCATTGCGGTATTTACGTTGTTGAGCCGACACATTTCATGAACATAAAAAGCAATGCGTTAGCAATATTCTTCAAAATGATTCCGTTTGAGATTGATATTGTGTTACGCAATTAGGGTACAGCAGGGAGCACGGGCGTGTTTTTCCCGCGGCGATTTTTTTTCGCGCACTGTATTTTCAGCGCACTGATCAGCGCCGAAAGTTGAAAATCCAACAATGTATTTTTTTTATTGACGTGCTCGGATATGCTCTGTTGGATTCTCAACGCTCGGCTCAACACCGAGGGTTGAAAATCCAGTGCGCTATAAAATCCCGCCGCAATATTTTTACGTCCATGCAAACAATGCAAACGTGTGCTAATCATCCATTAGGCAATAGGGATCTGTCCTACCAGGACTAGTTATCAACGATGTTCTCGTTCAAGAAACGTACAAAAGATTGTGGGTTCCGTGTAAGTAAAAGAGATACCTATATTAATGGTTGTTCGCTAAATGCGCCGCGCCAGCGAGTACCTACTCGTTTGTTGCAGCGACAAGAGAGCCATGAAAGAGGTACTCACTCAGCGACGCTTTCTTGGCGGGAAGAGCACTCCCCGAGAAACTCACGCTCAGTACGTACGCATATAGTAATTTTATCTCACGAAGCGACCCGCGGTTTACTTGTGGTTACCATGTATACAAATACACTATTAATGTGTGTGTAATGGTGATTCGGAAGTGTGTGTGTGTGTGTTATGTGTTACCCGCCATCACGCACACATTCGCAGCGTCGTTGTACACTCGGTTACCACAAGTAAAGCGCGCGTCGTAAATATTTACAGCTACGGTTTCCTACAAGAGCGGTGGCCGCCACATAACGGCCGCAGTGACTGACGGCCGTCGTGAAAATCATGGCAGCGGGGTTTGACTTTACGTTGTCAAAAAACAAAAACACAATACATCGGCTTACTTTCATAAATAACGATTCAGTGACGTCTTTCGCCGGTAAGTTGAAGACGGTATGTGTGTGGCGGTTACCGCACACTTATCAACTCGGAAAGGTATCATAACCGTATCAACTCGAGCCATTCTTTTTATGAAACTCCCTACTGCAACGCACACTAATCGGAATCGTAACGTAATCGCCTCGCCTCGGGACAAGCTCACGAACCGCGGTGCGGTGCGTGGACAACTTGCAGTTCCCGCGGTTACGGCTCGTCGTCTCAGCGCTTACGTCTCTCCGTACTCTTAGGCCTCGTTTACGGAGACGCGGCGCGTCGCGCGTCGCGTTGGGCGTCGTGGCCCGCGTTAAATTCAAACTTATGGCGTTGTATGCGAGCGTTTACGGAGAAGCGACTTTAAAATCGATTATTCGACGAGCCGTGAGACGCCACGCTGCACGCGACGCGCGACGCCCCGCAGCTCCGTAAACGAGGCCTAAGTCCACCCTTGCCCCTCTCACCCCTTCCGCGGCCTGGCTGCAGCACCATCAACCAGCGGTCGGCGAGCCGTAAGCGCGGCGTCGACGCCTAGCCGTAGCTGAGTCAACGTATCGGAGCTGCTGATCCGCTTTGGTTACGTGTTTACGTTAGGTTGACGCCTGTTTGATGGCGAAGCGAAAGGCGATACGGTGACGATCCCTTTCCGAGTTGATATGTGTGCTTTGCGTATGTGCGTGGGTTGTGCATCGCAAGCTAAATGTATCGATACAAAATAGGTAAGATTGGGCATTGTAGATTACATAATCAATCAGCCTATAATGTTCCCACTGATGAGAAACCGGCCTCCTCTCTGTGAGAGGGAGTGGGCCGTAATCCACCACCCAGATCTGTGCGGGTTAATAATTAACACGTCTTCCAATTTTTGGTTCTAGGACATGCCGGTTGCCTCACGATGTTTTCCTTCATTATGTTGTAAGGCCGCGTCCTAATGACCAAAAGCGATAGCCGCGCAAGTACGCGCTCGTTTATATGAATAGTAGCGTGATAGTAGCGTCCTTTGCTTCACACGGTATTTAAGACTTGACAAATCATTGAGATTTCCATATTGTAATGTAAGTTTAATATGAGTGTTTTGTAGACATGTACTCCTTCCGAAATAAATCTAAATTATGGTCAAAACCATACATAGCAATATCCGTTGCGTAGTTTAAAAGAATAGCGCGGTTACACAGACGGACTCGAAATGCGACTTCAATTTGTAATATGTATAGTAATATATGACCTACACGCACAATCAATCAAGTACGATCACATAATCGCGCGACAATCACTTCAATTCAATCAAAAAATCATTTCAATCTTCAGGACGCAGGGAACGAGTTGATTTTTCAATAGCCAGATATATTTTATTTGTAGGTATCTACTACTTATGACAATTTGATATATTTTATTTACAAAAGCTATCAAACCGCAATATCTACCACGTCGTCTTAATCAAAAGCCACTGTAGCGCTAATACGCGATTGTCGCGTTCATATACCCATTTTTGTTTGGTGAACCGGAACGCGTGGTCGCGCCGCCATAGGGCGGGCGCCTTTACGGTTTTACGAACAAAAGTGACAAGTGAACGCAACAATCGCGTATTCGCGCTACAATCGCTTTCGGTTAGGACGTGGGGTTAGGCAATTTTAATTATTCTAGCCACGTTAAAATAATTTGGAGACAATAAATTATTGATAATGTAATTTATTTACTTAGGGTTGTTTTTTAATAAAAATAAAGTACATTATGTAAGTGTGATATTAATAATTGTCTTTTAATTATAATAAAATTGTTATTATTCTTTATTTAAGGAGTTCAATAAATTCTTAGCCTTTAACCGGTCTTGTTCTGGGCATAGAGTTTCTTGATTTTCCTGGCTGTCATGAAACGCCCGGCGGAAACTGTGGAGGAAAAAGATTTTAAAGTATTTGTTCATACAGTGATGTGACTACACAGTCGAGCTCAACCGATTTATTCTGTTGAAATCTCATCTTGAAAACTTATGTATGGTATGCTATTCTACTATTTCTCTATAGCAATGGTGCCTGTAGAATACAGTTGATTCCATATTTAAGTTGAATATATCACTTCACTGGCTCACGACGACAATAAGCGCTATCGAACAGACCCTATTTTACTTTGTCTGTTTCTAGGTTTCCCGCCATTTCTCGTGACTGACAGATGACATTACTGACAGCAGATAGTGGGGTAGCCGCTTTCACTAATGTCATCCGTCAGTCGACAATTTTGCCAATGTCAGAAGTCTTAAGAAAAAACATGCGAAATAAATAAAAACTAAAGAAAAATTGAATTTGATCGATTCAATGGCCCCGATTCTGTTGTTCACAAACTAAACTAAATTTAAGTTCAGTGCATCTTTTTCTTTCTATTTCAATATGAAAAGGACAGAAGATTAACATTAGTTTAGTCCTGTCAAATTAGTCAGCGCCTGACGTAAATTGACATAATTTTAGTAGCCAATTTTTTAATCTCATCTAACTTGTCTATGGATTATCTAATTTGACAGTACTAAACTAATATTTTATCTTCTGTCCTTTTCGTAATGAAATAGAAAGAAAAAGATGTACTGAACTTAAATTTAGTTTAGTTTGTGAACAACAGAATCGGGGCCAATATCAAGGAAAGAATACCAAGAAAAACCTAGTACCCACCCCCCCTAATACCTAGTGGTGGGTGGGTGTGTCAAAGTCATTGATATATATGTTACACTAGATTAGCAATTACCGCACCAAGGCGTTGCCACTAGGCTGATCACAGAACACTATTACTCCTATCGGAGAAGAACGTCAACTTCAAACAAAAAAGATAAAACGGAAGTAGCTGCTAGCGACATCTAGAGTTTTCCCTTTAAACTAACCATGCACCGCGAAATTTAAAACGCAGGTGCCCCTTTTTTTTTTGGGCAGTCAGGCACTCTCGCTTGTAAGAAAACTCGAATCGCTATAGCGATTCGAGTTTTCTTACAAGCGAGAGTGCCCAGAGATTTAGAAAAATGAAAAAATAAAACAACAATAATAACATATGTTATAATTATATATTTTTCTATAAGACAGATGACCAACACACAAATTGAGTTATGTATGGTTAAATTCTAACTAAATAGCACATCAAATACCAACAATCAGGTGAAAACCATCCTACCTATACGTTTTTACAGTCAAGGGCATAATATAGTAACTCCATGGAGTTTATGATGAAGTAGATATGTGACAAGAAAAATAAGACAAATTAAAGAATACACAATTACCTATTTTTAACATTAATTTGTTTACAGAAGTGCATAACTATTCTATATCCATAATGTCCCCGATTCTGTTGTTCACAAACTAAATTAAATTTAAGTTCAGTGCATCTTTTTCTTTCTATTTCATTTTTATCTTGTCCTTTTCGTAATGAAATAGAAAAAAAAATATGCTTTGAACTTAAATTTAGATTAGTTTGTGAACAACAGAATCGGGGCCAATATCTATTTCTTAACAATGAATGAGATATCAACATTCATTCAATAATGTAAAACGCAAAAATCGAATTTTTTGCATATTATAAACAGAGAACAGTGTATTTTTTATCATAATTATACAATAACAATCAAGGGCTTAATATAGTATCTCCTTAAAGTTTATGATGTGTACATAACACATAGTTTGGACAAGTATCTAAGACATAACATAAATAACAAGTCTTCTATGATACATTTGTACCTATTTTTAACATTAAGGCTGCTTGTACACGCTAAGAAAAGTCGCCGGGCCTATGCAAGAATTCGTGTCGTTTCTTCACACGAACTGTGTGCACTGCTTCGGCGCTGACCAAGAAAAAAATCTTGTCTGCGCTAGACCCAAAGCGCGAAATTTCTGCGGTGCGGTAGGGCGGACGGTCTTTTGTATTTTGTTTCCTTTTTCATTCTTTTATGCATATGCAATTATCATTTTTTTTTGCCTCGTAGTTATCATTATTTTCTTCACAAACGAAAATAACAGACTTGTGTAGACTACCGTGCTCTACGCACGACTGCACGAAAAAAGTCTTATCGTTTACACGTTCCCATTCGTCTTGTCTGCAGCAGACGCGATAAATTTTCGTGCCTAGGCCTGACAAACGAACGATTCTTACGTGTACTTGATGAATTAGTGCTATCTGCAGCAGAGGCGGTGAAATTTCTTAGCGTGAACAAGCGGCCTTAGTTTATCTTTTGGAAACATGTTTTTAAAAATGTTACATGCATAATTATAAATGTAATATGTTTTTGTATTTTTCTGTACATTTGTTTCTATATCCTTAACCTCATTTCTTAGCAACGAATGAGATAATTATCAATATTCATACAATAGTGTAAAACACAAAAATCTAATATTCAGCAGATTATAAAAAAAAAAAAAAAAAATTAGCATAAACAATCAAGGGCATAATATAGTAACTCCATAATAGTTTTATGATGTTAGAGCTTAAGAGGGATGTCACATTTTGTCACATCTCTCGCTCACACAGAAACTCATTTTTAAACAGATCGTTTTCCCAGGAAACATCAGTAGCTGCGCTCAATCGCAAAATGAAAATCGTTTTTGCATTTATGTAACTCATCAGTCATCACAAAAACAGATCATAATACTTACTGGGCTGAGTTTATTATACAATATAAATGCGTTTTTAATAATTACCTATTAAATTAATATCATTTATTAATTCGCAAATTAAAACTACATTTTTCAAAAAAAAATATATATATATCCGAATTGAGAACCTCCTCCTTTTTTGAAGTCGGTTAAAGAGCATCTTTTCAGTGTTCACCAATAAAAATATTATTTGTGAAGAATGATTTTCATCTTCCGATTGAGCGCAGCTGCTGATGCTTCTTGGGAAAAAGATCTGTTTTTAAGGATGCAAAAACGTTTTGTACATATTATAAAAACACTGTTTATAATGTGTTCAATATTCGATTCTTTGTGTTCTACACATTCATTAAGGAATTCAAAGTTAATTTTTGATTTTATATTTTGTTTAATTATTTTTTTTAATGCGGTTATGTGGCCATTTTCTTTTAAGATTTTGTTTATAAGTGTTGCACAGCACTCAACGCAAGCTATCATTGGCTTTGTTACGTAATTTAAACTTTTTTTCAGTTCATTATACTCCTGGCACTCTACAAATAAATGTTGTGGCTCCACTGTCTGCGTCAAAAATATATTGTGGCAGGCTTTGCATAAATTTTTATTTTTTTTTACAATAAACCCACACACATAAGCACAGGCCTGAATTTCTGCATTCTCTTCTTCAATATTTTCTTCGATTACTTCAGGCATGTCCACAATAATAAATTCAGTTTCTGTGCTTGTATTTGTGGGCTGCGATTGCGAGACTGATAAAAATGTATTAAAGTTATTAATAATCGTATTATTATCACTCTCGCAATTTCCTGATGTGCCAACGTAGGACAAATTACTGAGAACAGCCGTTTTTAATCCTGCCACAAATTGGCCACACGTGGGGTTTGTATTGGACCCACAGTTGCCCCGAATGCAACCAAACAGATTTTCAATCGGGTCCTGCTGCAGCCTTCTGGTAGCCAGCCTGGTAATATTAGCAGCCTCCAAATTTTTACGTAACCTTAAAAATGCATTTAAGGTTATGAGCCATCCATCTTGTGATGGCGGCCTTCGAGGGCTACCAATGAATTTCATTGTTTGAAAAAAAACTTTCATTTTTTCAAAGAATTCTGTGTGTGGGCTCGTCAAGGACCAATTTGTTGAATGAGGTTTTCCTCGTCTTAAGTTTGGGGTATCAGCGTTAACTAAATCAAATAGCTTGTCCATGTCTGATACCAGACTGGCTGTTACAGCAGCTTCAGTACCAATTGAACCTGAAAATAAAACATTTTGTTGTGGTTAATAAAAAAATACTAATGAGGTGTGAGGTTACAGAACATGGGTATTTACTAGCTTTCCATGAATTATACAACTACAATATAATAATTATAATATTACCACTGGAATGACCTATAAAGCTTATGATAGAATTAATTTTGTATTTTAACATTCCATGTTTACCATTCGATATTCTCGCCAACATTCCTCCTGCTACAGAGTGGCTCAGCACTTGTGCAGCTAGGTTCACTTTCATTTTCTGTTTTGACGTTGGGTCTAGATGGTCTTTTTTCAGCACTGGTGCATATACAAAATTAGGATTAGTGCTGTCCACTTTGAAAAATTCCTTTATATGGGACCATTTTGCAATACCTGTAGAAAAGCATTTTTTAAATTATTATTATAACACTACAAATAAATTCTAACTATGTTTTTAATACTTATTACCGGACTACGGCAAAGCCAAGGAAGGGTTATGATTTTAGCAGTTTAACTACATATGCATGTATGTTTGTATCTATGTGTGTTCCACCATAGCACCTAAACTACTGGACAAATTTTGATGAATAAGATATCAATAGATTCTTAGTAATGGTCTGGATGACATAGGCTATATAAATTCTCCCTTTTAATAAGGTGGACTTGACACGCAAATTTCTAACCTCAAAAAATTGATATATTTGAGATGATTAAATTGATGGTATGATTAAATTGATGGTATGATTAAATTGAGTCAAAAGTTTATTGTATGGGGGCCCCCTTTTAATTTTTAACTTTATTTTATTTTTATTATTTGTTGTTACAGCGGCAATGTACAGACGCCAGCAGGTTAACCTACCCCAATCTGTCAAATTTCTTTGATAGATTTTCAACTTTAGCTCAAAGGGATAAGGTTCATATTCAATTGGGAAAATTTGACAGATTGGGGTAGCTTGATGTGCTGGCCTCTGTACATACACAATCTGTGAAAATTTCAACTATTAACCTATTACAGTTTATGAGATACAGGTCCGCTGACATACAGATGGACGGACGGACAGTGGAAGCTTAATAATAGGGTTTCGTTTGGCATTCTTCGTGTACGGAACCCTAAAAACAGTAACCTGACTATGGGAAAATATAAGTGATTTAAAAGTCTGAAAAAAGAAAATATTTCAGACAGAAATAATTTTTTTTTTATATATCTTACCTTTTCCGACTAAACCATCAGAAGAAATGTGTGTAGTAATCTCAATGTTATATTTAATGAACAAATTCCGGAAGCACTTAAGTAGGTGTGGTGGATCGAAAAATGTAACTATTTCTTTATCATTTAGATTTATATATGGATGCTGTACAGTTGAACCCAGAATTGTAAATGCTCGTCTATTGACTCCGTCCATATCACAGACAATAGCCACAATATTTATGCCTGCTTCAAAGCATTGATATAAAACCTGAAATTAAAATAAATCCGTTTAAAGCATGGGGTGATAAATATCAAGTATCAACATCTAAACATACATATAATAGAACTGAGACATACTGACTAACAACAATGCACAGCCTAAACCTAGAGATTTTAAATTTAATTCATTTAGCTAATGGGATGGAGAATGTTGCCACTTTCGGTCCCATTGGTGAAACTGATTGATTAGCCAGAGGGGGTAAAACGGAGCGGGAAAATAATAAATTAATAGCTATAGGCCGACTGCTTAACTGAGATGTTGCCTGAGGTAGCCGCTCGGAGCGGGAGGGGTGTGGTGACGTGTTGCGAGAGCTCAGTGATTCGTCAACATGTGACACCTAACACCCCTCCCACACCGCGCAGCTACCCCAGGCAAGGTCTCAGTTAAGCAGTCAGCTTATAAGGACAGACCAATATAGGGTTGTCATTTTAGCGAAGCTATACGGGTAGAACTTTTTATCATCACAAATAAAAAAATACTTACTTCTTTTATAAGCACTGCAAGCCTGTCTGCAGTTGAAAATCCACTTGAGAAATAATGGGCAATTGGTTGCTTAAATCTTTTTCTTATGCCTGAGATCATAAAAACCAGAGCGTAAGCAGCTGTAGCTGGGGACCTTCCATGGGTTCCGTGGTCCTCATACCCTTCTATAAGGTCATCCTTGGGGTTGTACTGGAAATGTTTTTTTATAGACATTTCATCAAACATTAGTGTGTAATAATTATCTCTTGGTGCTTGTGTCACTGCAAATTGTTTCAGCACTGTAAACATTGGTTTATTTATTCCAACTCCAAATGGCAATTTTCTCAAGAGATTTTTTAATGTGCTGGTTGATGGCAATGGGAACAACCGTCGTAAAAGTCGATAACACGTTGGAGAGCGCTTATAAATTCTCAAGGCTGTAATTTTTTCCTCTTTTCTCCATCTCCGGCCAGTAACTTTCTTTTTAAAGTTTCTTATTTGTCCTTGTAAAAGCAGGGCAAATGCAGGTGTAATTTTGTCTGATAACTTTTTTACTGCTGTATATTCATTGATGGCACTTATTATCTCCTTCTTTTTGGCATTTTTTAATTGGTTCCGCAGCTGGCAAACCTTTTGCATATATTTGCGACATTTTCTTAGTAGTATGTTGTCTGTCTGTTGCGCTTCATTGAGTGAAGCAGTTGATGGTCCAGACACTGGCTTTTCTTTTGCTTGATGAACATCATAGGACACAGCTGTTGATAGTCTAGCCAGTGGCTCATTATCTTTTGCCTTCTCTTGTGGTGCAGTCTTAATATTCTGCAAATTTGAAATGTCGCAAAAGGGCATCTGTTGCGAATGTCCCACAGAGGAATAGACATGTGAATCACATTCTCCCTGAAATGAAAATAAATAATATTTTCATAAGTATAATATGATATTATGTTGGCCGAAGCCTAATACTAGCTCAGTGGATAGTAGTTCTGTCTTCAGAGCCCAAGGTTGCAGGTTTGATACCTGGTCAGGACATGTTTAATACTTGGCTACGTATGGTATGTACTATGTATGCATGGTCTCGAGTACTCATATTACTAGTTCTGCCTAGATTGGGACTAGTGTGAAATGTCAGATATTTAATTATTACAGTAAGATAAAGCATCCAAGGATTTAGATTGTTTTAGTATTTTTTACTTACATCATTTGGGACAGCAGTTCTTAGTAGCTTTGTCTTTGAATCATCTGCAAAATCTGCATTCTTAAAATGTCGCTGACACAACATTCTGTGCTCGCTATACAGTTGTTTTAGAATATTTAATGATGCATTTTCCGTTTCAGGGAAAATATACTTTGCCCATAGTAAGCAGCTGAAATCAAAAACAAAACAATTTTCTTAACAAAGGGCAATATCCCTTATAATCAATTATTATTACTTATTATAATTATCCATATATAATCCCTTGCACAGGATATAATAATGCTTAAAAATTGGTGTTTTGACAGTTTGAAAAATGCCTTGCGCATCCTTCCTATAATTTTGCCTAACCTTATCATATTTGATGTCAAGAAATTCTAAGTACTATCTGTATTTCTTTGGATTTAAGCACTTAGAGGACATGACATTTTTCGTTTTATAAATATAGGTTACAAATGATCTTTTAGTATAGTGGAGCTTCTTAGCTTTTCAAATTGTAGGTTTTTTTTCCTCTTCATAGTTTTTACCATCGCCAAACCCCCGACTAGCTAGGGTTCCAATGTTAAGTCTAAATTACGTTTTTTATTAAGACTATAAAAAATTAGAAGTAGATACGTAGTGTTACCTACCGGATCAGATTAGTTACTCCAGGTCTGGGAAACCGAAATAACTTCACGCCGTCTTTAACAGGTGAGCAGCCGCACTTAAAACATTTTCTTTTGTTTTCCATTGTCACTTGTCACAAATTAATACTTTGTTCAATTAATATATCATGTTTTTTATATGTAACTAACCTAACTATTTACACTAGAAACTAAATTAAAAGACTAACATAAACTTTTTCACTTAAACACAAGAGTCACTTTCTCATTAGAGTCAATTTCTCATTCAAATCAAGTCTTGGCTGGAACGGAGGAGCATTAGCTCGACTCGACGTTGGGTAAATCAGGATCTTCAAATATATACAAAATCCGAAAACACCATGAAACTATCGCAGAGTAAACAAAACAACTAGAAACAAAACAAACGACGCCATTTTGCCGACGCCATTGTTAACTTGGTGTTGTTGGTGTCTAAGTATCTATTGCCGGAAGTTACGTGTTACCCGGTGTTAGTTGTTAATACACAAAATCATTTTATTATTTTTTGATTGGCAAGGTGGAAAATTTGCCCTTGTAGGTATATTTCGTTCCTTCCTTATAGAGTTGACAGGGGCTGAGGCTGATGGTCACAGCCATCAGCGTAGCTAACGTCAGTTCAGCTTCAGTGCTCTGTGTGACGCCAATCGAAGTCAACCGAGTGACATACGACAAAAAATATCGCGAAAGAGTGCAATTCAAGATCACAAAAACATAATAAATTAACCGGAATTACTTTCCACACGTAAATTAATTGTCTCTGTGTTTATATCAACGTAAAAACGCAATAAAATGTAGAATTTTGTAAATTAGGTTCAGTGTTACCACTAAAAACTTAGTTTTAGTTTCCCACATTAGTGGGAGTTTTTAATTTATGGAATAAGTGATTTTAAATATTTTTTTAATTATAACAACGTAGCAGGGTGCCTAAAGATGCAGCGCGCCGTAAAAAATGGGTGGAAATAATCCGATTGCTGAGAAAAAAAAATGACTGGCTACCTACTAAATCATTCAATTTCATTAATAATAAAGAAAAAATATTCAAAAAGAAAATGTCTTAATTATTTTCATTATTTATAAACTTCTATTACACATCCAATAAGAAATACATAATTCAAATATTTAAAAAATAATTTAACTTAACCTAAAACGCTTTTTATGGCTTAAAATGTTGGGTAAAATTTCGCATGGGTAGGCAACCCCATCCCGTCATTGCATGTTTATATTGCGGTCTTTGTCTAATCTAAGCGACGGTATTATTCTTACGACGTGTGTAAGTGAGACAGATATATGTCTACTTTTAAATGTTTAGTGGTTTCAAAGCTACGTCGTCGCGTTTATAAAGTGGCTACACTTTTTTGACACATTTTATTGAGGTTTGCTTCTCTGGTTATATAGCTCAATGGTCAAAGTCAAACTCCCTAGCTTTACCCCAACTATGTTAGGGTCGGCTACCAGTGGCGAAGGGTGAATTTATGACAAAGGTAAGCCGAAGCAAGAAAAGAATGTCAATAAGCCGTTTCATTAAATTTCAACGATGAATTGACAATAGAGTGGTTGTGTTCTGAATTTTCGAAGGGAAGCCGGCGGGAATCGAGTTGTATGGTACCTTCGCCACTGTCAGCTACCAGTCTAACCAGATGCACCTACTTATATGAAAGAAACCAGAACGGAATGGGGACAAGAAAACGAGCAGCGTAACGTTTTAGCCTTTTATTCTAAAACGAACTAACTCTTAAAATGCCCTGCCATGTGCTTTTATACCTTTTTACATTAAAAAAACGGTCACTAGGTGGCGTGCTAAGCAACTTCCGGAAATTAAATATTATTTTAAACCAGTTTACAACGACTTCTGTTTATTAGTCGGAGATGGTATTTTGAGCACCGGCAATTAGTTGCAAAAAGTCTTAAATAATTTACACAGCATTTACAAAATAATCGTCACCCATCAGTAATATTGAATTTTATACCAAAAGCTAACATTCGGCCTTCCTGACATTAAGTTTGTCCTCAAACTATAAATTACACAAACACTATGGTGATTGCTTATTCAATCAATATTATAGAGGACCTAAATATTTAACATTAATTATTACAGTAACTAATTAAAATGGGTCAGTGACAATTTACTCAAATAAACACAGGAACCTCTCAAAAGGTAGGATATTACATAATCTCAGCTGTTAATTCCTCATTTTCATTTGCTCATTCATACTTTTCAACAAGAATTTACATCCGTCACTCATTGCACCGTAAGCTTCACTGATCAAGCACTCTCACCCGTCAGCCACCACACGACTTCCAATGAGCGACTCAAAATATGGTAAGGCAGTCAGTTACTTTATCTGTCTAATGACACAATCTCAACGTCATATCCTGTACATGCCACATTGCACCGCAAGCTTCACTGGTCAAGCTCTCTCACTTACGTAAGACTTCCAATGAGTGACCTATGCTTCTGGTGGGAGATGCATCGTGGGACTTCGCTGGCGGTTGACCACTCAACGTGAGCTTCATCAACACTTATCTATCAAGCCAACCACCCCACGACTTCCATCTCCTAATCATCAATTTTTGTTCTTTCTCTTGGCCAGTATGTACTTACTTATACATTTTCATTTTAACTTAACCCATATTTTACTCTAGTAATATAAGTTGCATTTACATCATTGCATTTATCTTCATTATTTGTAACACATACTAACTTTTAACAAAAGAGCATATCTAATTTACATTTCCTTTTCACTTTCAAGCTATTAACTTAATCATAAAAATCACTTATTAATTATATCATAATTATGCTATTCCCTTTATTATTAATTTTATTCTTTCAGGTCAACCATATCATATGAAGAAATGTAAATCATAAACTTCTATCGATTTTCTTAACAATATAACACAATTTTCCGTTTGTATACCTTACAGCCAAATTACATACTCTACAATGAATGTCTTTCGATTACTTACTTAATCAACTTGATTATTCTTTTTCAGAATCAGATCCTCAACTTATTTGATTAATACTTGTACTAATCCATGGCTGTATCTGATCAACAGCTCAAATATTACAATACTGCTTTTTACCAATGTTAGACCCTGGTATGCTCGACACTTCATACCTATCGTTATCTAGAACTTTTGAAATTCTGTAGGGGCCCGAGTATACAGGTAATAGCTTTTTACTCTGGCCTTCATTATGACCTATGTGTTTTTGATTTTTTACCAAATCTATTGTATATGTCTTAGCTTACTTACGCGTCTTATCAAATCTATCTTTCTGTTTACGTTGGTCTTTTAATATGTGTTCGCTAACTTCGGTTCTTATTTCGCTAATATTCATATCTAAGTGCCTGGTGTCTAAAAATATATCATTCATAATATTCTCACTACTATGGATTAAATTACGACCAAACGGAGCTTCTGATGGGGTTTTTCCTATACCTTTATTTAGTGTATTATTTAACCCCCATTGAATATTACCCAGCTCAGAATCCCATTTGGTCTCCCCTAATTTGTCGGTATATGAAGTTAACGCGCCTAACACGGTCCGATTGTAGCGCTCCACCTGGCCATTGGCTCGAGGTGAGGCGACAGCATTCAAAACGTGCCTAACGTGGTTTTTCTCGCAAAACTTTCGGAACTCATCAGAGGTAAATAAAGTGCCTTGATTGGACATCAAACGTTTCGGGTAGCCAAATGTTGTAAAAACATCGTCTAATGCTCTAATTGACTTGACCTTAAATTGTGCAAAGGTTTTAAAAAACAAACAACAACAAACAAACGGGCCCAGGTGATCAATATGAATTGTGTCAATGGGAATATCCTTTTTTGTTATTGGATGTAAAAAAACCTTTTTTCCCGCAGGCATTTTACCGTAGGTATGCCAATGTATGCAAGACTCGACATATTTTGTAACAAACTTTTTCATCTTTGAGAACCAAAAATCTTTTTGAATTTTAGATACAGTTTTATCAACTGAAAAATGCCCGATATTATCATGGTTTTGCTTACATATTTGCCACCTAGCCCCCTTTGGAACTACCCATTTTAATTCACCATTAACTTTCCTAAATAGCCGGTTACGTTGAAAAACAAAATTTTGCTTTATATCAATAATATCTTCGTACTTTGGATCATTTGATACTTCCTTAATCCTACTAATATTATAAATGCGAAAGTTTGTATGTATGGATGTATGGATGTTTGTTACTCTTTCACGCGAAAACTACTGAACGGATTTTGATGAAACTTTACAGTAATATAGCTTATACATCAGAATAACACATAGGATACTTTTTATCCCGATATCCCCACGGGATCAAAACTTACGCGGGTGAAACCGCGGGGCGCAGCTAGTAAAACATATTTTAGGATCTGTTAGTTAAACACTGAGTAACCAATCATCTTGTGTAATATTCAAAACTCTTAACGAATCTACTTCCTCGCTTGTATCGCAACTTTCTTGAGGGTTTCTACACAACGCGTCTACGTGAGTCATACTTTGATTAGGGCGATATTTATGATGCTGCAGTCATACTCTTGCAAGGCCAGCAACCATCTAGCAATTCGTGCTAGAATATCTCTTTTAGAAAACGTTGACCTTAAGGCATTACAGTCCGTGACTATTGTGAATTTTAATCCGAGTAAATATACACGAAAACGCTGAAGCGAAGTTACTACTGCTAAAGTTTCCAAATCATATGCATGAAATTTTTGTTCGTCAATAGTAGTTTTTCGACTAAAGTAAGCAACTGGCCTGAAAGGAGCGTGACTATTCTTTCTGCAAGAGTATTCCTGCCAGTCCAATCTTACTTGCATCAGTGTGCAATTCCGTGACATAATTTGGATTATACAAAGTTAACAAAGGGCGTTCTATTAATTTATCTTTAATGGACTGAAAAGCAACCTCCTGTTCGTTTTCCCATTTCCACGGACAGTTCTTTCTTGTAAGATCAGTTAAAGGTCTTGCTATTATCGAAATTTTTTCTATGAATTTACGAAAGTAACTAGCCAAACCAATAAATTGTCTGACTTCGTGTACATTTCAAGGCGTTGGAAAGTTTTTTACAGCATCGATTTTAATTTTACCCGGTTTAACGCCTTCGTTCGTAATCTCGTACCCCAAATAATCAATAGAAGTTTGAAAAAAATAACATTTTTGTATAATTAAAGTTAATTTAGCTTCGTTAAGCAATTTAAAAGTTTTCTCTAATTTTTTAATACCTTCTTCAAAGTTTTTCGAGGGTATTATCAGGTCGTCCATATAAGCAATAGGTGGCTTATCCGATGCAATTTTAGCGACCCTTGAGTAGTAGCATTTAACGCAAGGGCTTAGTTCATGGTCCTTTGGAATACAGAGGGCGCGTTGGCCAGGCCAAACGGCATCCTCTTAAATTCATACAAACCATCAGGCGTAACAAAAGCCGTGACATGTCTGCTCTCCTTTTTTATAGGGACCTGATAATACCCACTCATTAAATCTAAAGTTGTAAAGAACTTACAGCCACTTAATTGGTCCAACTGATCTTCTATCAATGGCAGTGGGAAGTGGTCCTTCAAAGTTCAGTAATCTACACACAAGCGATGTCCCCCAGTTTTCTTTGATACGAGTATGATCGGACTAGCGTAACATGATGAAGACTCCTCAATAATGTCATGTACTAACAGTTCCCTAATAATTTCTTGTACTATCTCTCGCTCTTTAAAACTCAATCTATATGGCCTATAAACCACAGGGGTGCCATCAGTTAATTTAATTTCCATTTCACTAAGATTAGTGCAACCCAATTCAGAGAGATTTTGAGCAAAACTTGTCCTATGTTTTGGTATTAACCCTTGTACTTTAACAATTTCTTCTTTTGCTAATTCTGGATTAATTATAACTTCGCTAGCTTCAAAGGTACTATACTCCGGTTGTAATATAAAACAATTGAATTCCTTGATATTGTTATCATAACAGATTTTATACGCTCTAACCAGTAGCATATCCTTTTATAAATGCAGCATTGCATGATGTAAAATACCTAATTATAGGAATATCACAACTGTTACCCACTATCTTGATAACATTGAATTATGTCTGTATTAGTGCTAATATAATCCTTGAAAACGTATAGTTTGATAGTACTATTATCTTCAAAATTATAATTATATTTTAGGCAAAATTTCACTACAAAAATTGCCACGTTATTGTTAGTGTTAATAACAAAGATATCTGGCAGTTCGATGAAATTTTGTCCAACTAGTAAGGGTACATGTTGCTGGCTAGATGCGACAACATAACTATTGATCACCTCCTACCCCTTTAATGACAGGTAAAGAACTTTCACTAATTGTTAAATTATACTGATATGCTAATGTATCTCTAATAAGTGTGCGTTGGCTACCGAAGTCGATAAAGCATTTAACTTGAATAGAATTATTATTTATAGAAGCATTTTTGTAATATTTATTTTGTGGACTATCTAAATCAGTTGTGCCCTTAAAACCCCTTCATCTTGGTTATTATTTTGTTCCTTGTTTTTATTTGAAAAACAGTCTTCAGTTTTATGTCCATATTTTTTTAAATTTTTCGCACCTAATAATAGGTTTTGAACATTGTGAAACTCTATGACCAGTTTGTTTACAATTAAAGCATACTGAAGGAGTAAAGCATACTGAAGGAGTATTGTTGGATTGCCTGCATTGGTTCGCACAATGACCACCCCTACCACAAATATGACAAATTATGGTGGAATTATTGGGTAAAAGGGATTTTGATTTATTTTTTGGTACTAACTCTCTTTGATCACGGCACATGTCTTTAAGATATTTTAACAAATATTCAGGTTGAGCAAAACGAGCTGAAGATGCTCCTGCTCTAATAGTGCGATTCTCAAGATCGTAAATGATACAATCTACTGCTTTCTTGCCTGATATATCAAATGCATTCAACAAAATAATTTTGTCGTAATAGTAATCATCAAGCGAATCACTTATTTTATATCTCTTTTCTAGCATTTCAAACAATAAAACGCCATAATTAGTGTCAGAAGGAAAAGTGCGTTTTAAATTATGTTACCATTCCAACCACGTATATTTTATAGTTTTAAGCCCTTCATATCATTGTTTGTCATGACCCACTAATCGTGGCAAAGCAAAATGGGTCGTTTGTTGATCAGACCAGCCATAGATATGAGCACACTCGTCAACTTTAGACAGCCACGTATATATTCTTTGATTTTTAACGGATGAGTCAAATTCAGGAATTATATTTTTGTCTCATTTTAATCAAGAATAAGAAGAATTATCAGGTTTCACACGAGAAGAAATAAAACTCACTAAATCATGCAAATTGATTGGCAAATTAAAATTAAGTGGGTTACTTTCCAAACCTCCATCTGGAACTACTGAACATCTTGGCACTGCCACTCGTTCAATCACCGCATCACAGCTCCTGTTTTCTTCCACGGGTCCTGGTTCAGGAACATGGCAATCTTTAACCGCTACAGAAGCAACCTCGCCTCCTGGTCGCCGTATTGGAGTTTCACATGACCTCCCATCATTCAAGGTTCTTCTGTTCGGACTTCTGCTGCTGTCCCTCGTTCGGCGTGATCTTCTAGATTTCTTTTTTCTTTTGTGGGTATGTGTAAGACTGTTAGATTTTGAATGTCTTTTATCACTTCGTCGTTTTGAATGTCTCTCTCTATACGAATATTCACTTGTCAAAGAGTCACTACTCACATCACGAGTGCGTTTAGGCATATTAAACTTCACCAAAGTAACACACCGTACCGTTTAACGTTCACCAAAGAAGCACTCCGTACAGTTTACTACAATGTTTGTTTTAACACTCGCAAAGAGAGAATAGAAAACAACAAAACTAAGAGAAAAAAAAAATATTGGTAATTCTTAGTTCACTTGCACTTTAGGTATCATGCCACTTCTGATGAAAGAAACCAGAACGGAATGGGACAAGAAAACGAGCAGCGTAACGTTTTAAGCCTTTTATTCTAAAACGAACTAACTCTTAAAATGCCCTGCTATGTGCTTTTATACCTTTTTACATTAAAAAAACTGCCACTAGGTGGCGTGCTAAGCAACTTCCGGAAATTAAATATTATTTTAATCCAGTTTACAACGACTTCCGTTTATTAGTCGGAGATGGTATTTTGAGCACCGGCAATCAGTTGCAAAAAGTCATAAATAATTTACACAGCATTTACAAAATAATCTGCACGTCTGCGCGACGTCGTCTGCGTGAAAATACCTAAGATGCCAGTGTCGCTATAGCATTATAAGTACATAACTTTTAAAATAGCATTAAAATATAAGTTTTTTTTGCAAGCGAAGCAAGTGAAGAGAGTTATATGGAAATCCTGCTGAGTTCAGTCATAATATGTGACTGAAGGAAATAGAGAAAATAATGCAGGAATACATTCCTGGACACAAAAGATAAACCAAAAGCTAACATATATAGGTACCATTATTTTACATGGAGCGAGCAGTCGCAGAAAGCAGTTATCTGACCTCTGGGTAACAAGATGCCCCTTGGTAAGACTGGTTGTCAAACTTTAGGGCTTCTGATACCAACGTGCAATGAGCAGAAAAAAATAGCCCTTGTGGCGAACACATTTTGGATGTGACTGTATATCGAGAAATACTGAGATCAATCAAAACCGGGTTAGACCGATCAGATGAGCATAACTATTCACAATCACTCGATACGCTTTCGTAATGTGTTCGTAGGAGTCCTTTAAACGCTGTCCACAAATCAAAAACCGAAAATTTTGTCAGTTTAAAGGCTGATTTTTCCAAACGCCAGATAACTTTATCGGACAAATAATTTTGAATTTTTGACAGTTCTTTCGTACAAAAATTCTCAGACGATGTCAAGTTTATTCCACGAATAAAAATAATCGGTCGATTGAAAAATCCTACTAATATTATAAATGCGAAAGTTTGTATGTATGGATGTATGGATGTTTGTTACTCTTTCACGCGAAAACTACTGAACGGATTTTGATGAAACTTTACAGTAATATAGCTTATACATCAGAATAACACATAGGATACTTTTTATCCCGATATTCCCACGGGATCCAAACTTACGCGGGTGAAACCGCGGGGCGCAGCTAGTCTGTCATAAAAATCAAATAGACCGCTATTGTTCTGACAGCTGTCATGTTTGCTGTCAGGGCAAGGAAAATCAGGTTATCGATATGTGTCATTTTAGATCAAGAAGTATATAGATAAAAGTGGAGCCAACACTCTGAACAACTAAGTGAAACCGACTGTGGGCTGTCGCTCTCTTTCTGAATCCATACATAAGACAAAGAAAACATATATCACTGTCTCGTTCTTAAGTGCGGTGCGTGTTTAGAAAGAGAGCGTTAGCCCACAGTCGGTTTCAGTTAGGTATTTAGAGTGTTGGCTCCAGTTTTATCTACAAGCTTCTTATTTTAGATACTATAGCTTGTTGTATAGTTGTGAATAGTTATGCAGATGCGTCTCATAATTATGATCTGGTAAGTGTAACCCACAAAAATCTTAATAATATGGAGAAACCTTATTATAATCTGGAAATCGACCGCAACAAAATACACACATCAAAAGTGTCTAGGGATCAAGCATTTTTATGCGGATTTCTTGAGATTGAGATGTGGCTTTGTAATAAATTTATGATTTTATAAATTTATATGGATCCTTTTTGGTGCATTTCATAATTTGAATCAGGAACTGTGAATCAAATTCGAGTAAAAGATGAAAATCAGCTGTCAATATTTTCCCTATAAAAACATACAACGCATTGAAGACATTATTAGTGCTACTGTTTCCCTACTACTGATTAAAACCAACGTTATTATGGAGCGGCGACGTCATTTAAGCAGGGAAGAAATGCTCAGAGCCGTGGGAATGATAGAAGCTGGTTCTCGGCAACGTACTGTGGCTTTAGCTCTGAATACAAGTCAGAGTGTTATCAGTCGACTTTGGACACGTTACCGAAGCACTGGTACCGTGGCTGAGCGCCATGGAGGACGGTATCGCTGCACCACACGGAGACAAGACCCATACATTCAAATCTTAACTCGAAGAGCTCCAACAATAACCGCCATGATGTTAGCCGTGAGGCTTCATCACTCTTCAGGGAACTTAATTAGCGACCAAACAGTCAGAAACCGCTTGCATGAAGTGAACCTTCATTCCCGAATACCGCTACGGGTACCACCTATAGCAATGCACAATCGTAGGATTCGATATCAATGGGCTCTTGAACACAGAAATTGGGCAGAAGAACAATGGCGTTTCGTGTGCTTTTCTGATGAGTCTCGTTTTGGTATGAGACCGGATACAAGACGTATACGACACTGGAGAACCCCTGGACGCCAACAGCGATTAAAATCCTGCCAGGAAGTCCATCCTTATAGTGGTGGAACCATCATGGTATGGGCGGGTATTTGGATCGGCGGAAGAACTGAGTTGATTTGGATCAGAGGCAACCTCAACGCTCAAATTTATGCTGAGACGATTGTATCAGACGTCATCGTTCCTCTACAAGTGCAAATCGGTCCCTTATTTCAGTTAATGCATGATAATGCACGACCGCACACCGCAAGAGTTGTAAGACAGACTCTCGCCGCAGCTAACATCAATGTCCTGCCCTGGCCTGCTCAGTCGCCAGACTTGAACCCGATTGAGCATGCATGGGATATGCTACAGAGAAGAGCTCTGCCGAATATGGAGGGTATCCAGTCGCAAGAAGACCTTTTTTTGTTGTTGCAACGAACATGGGCGGCCATTCCACAGCGTGATTTGGATGAACTCATTTTGAGTATGCCAAACCGATGTTCTTGTGTTGTTAGTGTTCGCGGTAGAAACACGGATTATTAATTGTTTAAGTTACCCAATAAAATTTTAGAGAAAACTGTTATTTCAGTCTTTTTTTCGAACTTTTGTGTTAGTGGTTCAAATGTCAAAAATCCCTTTATTAGGAAAATGGCAAATTTCTTTATTAATGCAAAGGTGACTTGGTTTATCGTTACTGTGACAAACGAAAACACTTTATTTGATGAATCCTTAAAGAAAATTTTAATTCATATCAATCAGGAGAAAAGTTATTGCAAAAATATATGTTGATCCCTAGACACTTTTGATGTGTGTAGTTGGGAAAAGGCTAGGCGGATAAGGAAAAACCTTATACAAACCAGAAAAAAAAATCCAAATAAAAAAATAACTTACCCATATTAGTAACTAAAATATAAAAGAACACTGTTAATAACAATAACATAATTAATTTCTTCATTTTCGTATCAACAAACACGTTTGTTCGGCGGATATCAATTTAAATGAATGTTTGATACATTGGTTTATAAATCGCATTCTGTCGATTAGAGGAAAATCCATCGTATACTGGCGTAGGTATTTACCTGGTTCTTATAAGTACTTACCTAAGGTGCTGCTACACTGCGGTCGATCGATGAAAAGGCCCACTGAACAGTCGATTTCATCGATCAATGCATTATGAAGGTCAAATTAAAATCGACACTTACCTAACACTGGTATCAATTCTTCTACGATGTCCTTCTCACCATTCTGACTTCATTCATTTTTCTTTCTTTGTCCAGGCGGTCTTTCTTTGGAATGCGCCCCCTCTTTTTTTTTGTGGATGGGAAATCATCAAATGACCCCTCCCGCTCAGGGTGGAGCAGGAGGGAGTGTCAGACTCTTACTGACTAAAACCCACCCGTGTTCCTTCCTTAGCCCTTTATGTTCCGGGGCAGCGGTAACCCTTTCGGACAATCCCGCTCCCCCGGCAGGCATGCGCCCCCTCTGAACATCAGGACGGCAACCAGTCGAAGGCACGTGAACATATCCGTCAGAAGTCGGACGTAACATCCCAGCGGTGTTCTATGTTATGGGTTTGGCTTCCGCACTTATTCCTTCAAATGGACCATTGTGCGTGGGCCATGGCAGCCGTCGGTGGTTATTCCAACCAGCTCACCTCCCTCCAGAAGCTGATTAAGTCTCCTGGTCGGTTGAGAACATCTGTGTACGATCTGGGTGTTCTGAGGGCTTCTGACCTAATCTGGGTGACGCCTGTGCACTCAAAGAGCACATGCGCAACGGTTTCATCAACCTCCATGCAAGCCCTGCAAAGAGGACTGTTATGCCTATTGTGTGGAAGTGTTTATTTAGCGAGCAGTGTCCCGTGATGTTCCCCGTCACCAGGCGCAGGCCTTTCCTGTCCAGTCGCAATAAACTGGTTAGCTTGCCATCTAATGATGGCATGGCTTCCTTGGACTGTCTGCAGCCCGGTGACGACGCCTACCAGCTTTCTGCTTGTGTGTGACATTTCAGCGCTGATTTGCTGGATTCTTTTTCTCCTCTACCGATCATTTTTTTTCTCCTGACTGTTCATATTATATATAAATATATATGTATGTATATATCAATATCTACATATATATGTACTAGCTGCGCCCCGCGGCTTCACCCGCGTAAGTTTTGATCCCGTGGGAATATCGGGATAAAAATTATCCTATGTATTATTCTGATGTATAAACTATATTACTGCAAAGTTTCATAAAAATCCGTTCAGTAGTTTTTGCGTGAGAGTAACAAACATCCATCCATCCATCCTCACAAACTTTCGCATTTATAATATTATAGTAGCAAGTAGGATATAAGTAGGATTAGTAGGATAGTAGGATTTTATAGTACCTAATTTCGTTTCATTCCGAATGTTGCACCTGCCATGTTTTATCTCTGCATCACCCTAAGGTTGACGGGTAGAAAATGCCTCATGCATTAAGTCCGACTTTGTACAGTATTTTTTTACTTGTGCATAAAGTAGCATAATACCTAGTAACGAAGTCAAAACTGTACTTCGAATATTTTTGAAAAAGAAAATATATTGCTCCTCGTTTGGGGAGACAATGTCCAGTGGTGGTCGTCTTTCGGCTGAAATTATGATGGCCGTCTTTATCGATCGATGGTCGGTAGTCCAACGATCGACCTTCGTTCCACCACCGAACGATAACGAATTATGTTTTGATAAATATCAACTGATCGACCGCAGTCAGTGTGGATGCACCTTAAAGCAGATATTGTATTAAGAATTACGTCAGTAATATTTATAGCGCTAAGTAAACGACATCTGATACTTTCCGGTGATTATTAAAAATTCAACATAAAAAAATCACGCCTTTAAACCCCGAAGGATTAGGTAGAGGTGTACTATGATGTCGGTCGCTCGGTGGCGAGATGGGCGGACGATATTGTTGCCATCACGGGCAAAACTTGGATGCTGGCACAGGAGCGTGGTGAACAAGAAAAGGGAGCCCTATGCCCAGCAGTGGCTGAAGTCAGGCTGTGGATGATGATGATGTACAGACGCCAGCACATCAAGCTACCCGAAACTATCAAATTTTCCCAATCAACCTTGAACCTTAAGCTTTAATGATAAAGTTCAAAATCTATTAAAGAAATTTGACAGATTGTAGTATCTTGATGTGCTGGCTTCTGTACCAGTAGTATACCCACATTTCGCCAGTTATGTGTAAGTCCCATGTAATAGGGGCTGCTATACTAAGATATTCCAGATTGAAAAACCCAATAGAAATTTGCCCGACCCGGGTATCAAAGCCAACTTAGCACCTCACGCTCAGCAATAGCACTTACAACAACTAGACCAATGAGACAATCCAGTGTCAGAATTCTTATTCTTTCAAAAACTTGAGCTCAAACTGATAGCATTTATTTCAATTAACCCATTCACAGGCACTTTTAACCTGTCAAGGAGTCGATCAGTCAGAAAGATGAAACCCATCCCAAAGCGAAGTAGTTTCTTATGAAGAAGAACGGGCAAGAAACCTCACGAAAACTATTTTAAATCACAAAATGTTGTAACAAAATATTGGTTACATCATTCATTTAAGCCCTGGCTACATAAAATGGCTCTTATATTTATATCTATGGTTTTTATACGATCAAATGAGCATTATGTATTTTCCAATTTTATTTTTTAATTTGGCAAAAAAATCTACGTTCGGGGATTCTAGAATCATATATTCTGAATTCTTGGTTACAGTTTGCGAGTCGAGGTTCATGCCACCTGAAAACACAATACTCACAAGTACACATATAAATAAGTACATTGTATCATATTTGATTAATAGTTTTATCGTTTCTAGCCTGAAACACAGGTTCTACCTAGCTCAGGCAAATGAGCAACAGAACTGTGTCCTGTCGGTCGATTCTGTAAAAATCTCACCGTGAAAACTTAGGTGATGTGAGTTTGTTTTTTCTAGGAATTGACAGCTCCCTCCACGCTCACTTCACCTAAGTTTTCACAGTGAGATTTTTACAGAATAGCACAGCTGTATAATTTTCAAGTTATGTTATTGTAAATCTGCGCCATTTTTATAAATAAAAGATATTATAATTAATAGGTCGGGGCAAAAATATTTTCGTATTTTGAATCTATTGTTAGTAATCAAACCTCTTTGGCAGTACTGAATGTAACTAGCTGGTTTTAATACTATTAAATGTTGAAATTCTAAAGATGCAATAATTAAAAAAAAAACTAGTTCCCGCCATTTCTCAATTGGTTTTCAAGCAAGCAACATGAACGTATGTGACGAAGAAATTCGGTACATTTTAAAATTTTATTACAAAAAAGGTAAAAATGCGACGAACGCCGCGAATAAAATTTGTGGGGTTTACGGACCTAATGCGGTATCAATACGAGTAGCACAAATGTTTTAGTGTGAAGGATGAAGCTCGCTCTGGACGCCCTGTCACGGATAAAATCAGTGCCATTTTAGAAAAAGTGGAGCAAGATCGACATATTAGTAGTTATGATATTGCTGAAGAACTGTATGTTGATCACAAAACAGTTTTACGGCATTTACAAAAGATAATTGATATTTGGGTACCACATGATCTCACTGAGAGAAACTTAATGCAACGTGTTTCCATTTGCGATTCTTTGTTGAAACGTAATAATTCCGACCCATTTCTTAAGCGGTTGATTACGGGTGATGAAAAATGGATCACTTACGATAAGAATGTCCGAAAAAGATCGTGGTCGAAGCATGGACAAGCCCCATAGACTGTGGCAAAGCCCGGCCTGACACGGAACAAACAAAGTGATGCTGTGTGTTTGGTGGGATTGGAAAGGATTCGTCCACTATGAGCTTTTGCCGCCGGGTAAAACTATCGATTCTGACCTCTACTGTCAACAACTGATGAGGTTAAAAGAAGCTATTGAGAAAAACCGGCCGGAGCTGGTGAATAGGAAGGGCGTGGTGTTTCATCACAACGCCAGACAGCACTCATCTATAGCCACTCAGCAAAAATTGAGAGAGCTTGGCTGGGATGTGTTGATGCATCCTCCTTATAGCCCTGATCTTGCTCCATCAGATTTCCACCTGTTTCGGTCACTTCAGCACTTTTTAGAAAGCATAAAGTTAACCTCAAAAGAACTGTGTGAAAACTACCTGTCAGATTTTTTTGATGAAAAATCTCAAAACTTCTACAGCAATGGGATCATGGCATTGCCCACAAGATGGCAACAAGTCATCGATCAAAACGGCACATACTTAATATAAATAAATAAAAAATTAAACCTAAAATATATTTTTTTTTTGTATGAAAAATACGAAAATACTTTTGCCCCGACCTAATATAATTTAAAAAAATCGTGTAGGTAGGTACGCACGGCTACACATCAAGCTATAATTAACCTGTATAAACTGACCTCTGATTGTACGAAAAACCTATCCAATGCGAGGTCAGCTAAAACTGGAAATGTATAGCTTGATGTGTAGCCGTGTGTACAAAAGGCGAGCTTGACTGAAAATAAGTAATTAATTAAATATACTAGGTAACTATCAGCAGGATATAAATAGGTAGTCGACAGAAAAACAAGTTAATTACTATTTACTATATTCTGCCCGCTACTTCGTTCGCATGGAAATAAGATACACAATAAACTAAAATAACAATCATTTTTTTAAACTCCGTCGGCCCCCATCCCTCCGCTTCGCATCGCTTCGCCCGCCCCTGCTATTTCTTCGTTTTCACCCAGCATTCTATTCTATTATAATAGCGTGAGAATTGACCTATCAAATGCAAGAAGAACTTTCATATACCGACTGTTAAATCCAGAGATTAGCGGGTTTAAATACACAAACAAACAAAAAAACAAACTCTTCAGCTTTATCATTAGTACCAACTCATGACTTCGTCCGCGTGAAATTTCTTGCTCCCCCGACCCACCCCGTCGTATCGCATCGTCCGCCCTTGCTATTTCTTTGTTTTCGCCCAGCGTTCTTTCTGATCTTTTTTAACTTTTTGCTCGGTGCCAAAGAGTAATAGCGTGATGTTAAGTAACCTATAGCCTACCTCAAGAACTGGGCCATCAAATGAAAAAGAATTTTACATACCCAACCAGTAGATCCAGCGATTAGCGCGTTCAAACAAACAAACTCTTCAGCTTTATTATTTTAAGTTTTTTTTTAACCGACTTCAAAAAAGTCAGAAGTTTGAAGTCCTTTCTTGAAAATTTTGAGGTCCTTTTTTGATATTTGAGTATTTTTTTTCATGGACAAGGTATGCCTCAGGGGTGGTCCCTATAAATTTTATTAACTTTGCTTGGGTACCAAGTTTTTGTATAAGTTTTTTTTTTTCAATAATACGATTTTTTTGCCCTTAGTTTTTAATGATAATGTTTTAATAGCTTCCTGTCACTAACATTTTAATAGCAAGTAGTGCTAGGTACCTACTTATATGAATTAGTATGGCGCAACTATAAAGTGAAATGTAAAAACTTTTTACAAAACAACCTGTAACTATATTCCTCGCGGAACTAGTTGGCCGCGCCTTAGGTATGTGATCGGTGGGACGGAGGGGCCGGGGCGCATTACTCAGTACGTGCGTTGCGAACCGCCGCCTCACCCCTTTCCCCACCTCAGCGGCCAACTAGTTCCGCGCGGACTATAACTCTTATTACACGCGTGATGTTATAAATGTATTTGTTAAAACAAACACGACTGCTCTGAAATAATTAGATATCAGTATCAATATAGGAAATATGGATTAATTAACAATAAAACTAACGAAGTAGGTATGAGTTGTATGGAGGAAAAATAACATGGTCTTACTGATTAAATATGTATTCTGCATTCGCTATTTAATTGCCAAAATGTAAACAAATGTGAATTAATGGAAAAATTACTTTAATTCCTACACTGTAAAGTACAGTTTACGCTACAAGTTCAAACATTTTTGTAACTTTTTCAAAACTGTTAGTCAGTCTGAAATCAACTTAAAAAAATTGAAATAAAGTTGATATTTGTTTAGCTTGAAATAACATCAATTGGCAACATACATTTGAATAGACTTTAGGTAGGTACCTATTTTTGAAGCTAATTAGGCACGGAAAGTAAAGCCTTTAACCATACTAATCTATGCAAATAATAAAGCTAAAGAGTTTGATTGTTTTTTTATTTCTTTGTTTGAACGCGCTAATCTCTGGATCTCCCTCTCGGATTTGCGAAATATTCTATTCGCATTTGATAGACCAATTCTTGAGGAAGGCTATAAGCTATTTAACATCACGCTAGGTACCTTAGGAGCTGAGCAAAATGAAAAAAAAAAACAAATAAAAACTTTTTAACAAAAAAAAAACAACCGACTTCAAAAAAAAAACACTACAAAGTGTAAAATAACTTTAATTTTAATTTCGGAAGTCGGTGTCCTTGGTTTTGTATTTACGTTTTTGCCACCGACTTCCAAAATTAAAATTAAAGTTATTTTACACTTTGTAGTGTTTTTTTTTTTTAAGTCGGTTGTTTTTTTTTTTCTTAAAAAGTTTTTATTTTTTACTTTTTATAGTCAGAGTGCATCTCATGACAATTCCAATAAGCCCAAACACGGCTAGAATACATGGTTTTATTACGAAGTTCCGGTACCTACCTTCCAGCTTCATCATCAGATCGGTTTGATGGTACCATTTTCGTCAGAACCATTTATTTAAATTTGCTTCGTCATAGTCGCTTAACTATCTTAATCGAGATATCTTTTCGCCACCCGTGAAATACTTATTATCATTGAAGAGTTCCTGTGGCTATCTACGGTCTCCTTCATCAGTTCCACTTCACCAAATTATACTTTTTGAATGCAAATGCTTGACATGTTGATGAAAATACCAAAATTGCTATATGTATGCCTATAATATTTGAGGAGTTCCCTCAATTCCTCATAGATCCCATCATCAGAACTGGATTTTGACAAGAACGGGACCAATCTGGAAGCATATCCTTTCAAAGAAAAAAAAAATTCCAAATCGGTTCATAAATGACGGCGTACTGAGGTAACAAACATAAAAAAAAAATACAACCGAATTGATAACCTCCTCCTTTTTGAAGTCGGTTAAAAAGAGGTGAAACTACGATAAAAAAACGTGTGTGTAAGCTGGAGTGACGTCACCCCAGCTAGTCATGTTATGTCTTCCAAACGAAAGAAGATATGATTATGTATTAGAGCTCAAAAAATAAGGCATAATAGCTGCCACTGGCAGCAAAAATTTCAAATCAAAGATTTGATTAAAATCTTCTTCCTTTCGGAAGATATGACATGAGCAGCTGGGGTGCCGTCACTCCAGCTTACATACAGTTATCGGTTTAATAACTCATAGAGTATCTTGACCAGAGATTTGAAAATTTTGCTGCCAGTGGCAGCTATTATGCCTTATTTTTTGAGCTATAATACATAATCATATCTTCTTTCGTTTGGAAGACATAACATGACCAGCTGGGGTGACGTCACTCCAGCTTACACATACTAAACGACTCATATCAACGAAGTTCTTGTGGCAGCTAAATTAAGACTGGGAACTTTGATTGCAGCTATTATGCCATAAATATTGGTGTAGGTAGAATTATTCTATCACTTAAGAGGAAGCTGGAGTTATGCACATTACTGCGACGGCTAGGTTTGGGGGTACAATAAATTTCAGGCGGACGAAATCGGGCAGAAGCTAGTAATATTATAAATTCGAAAGTTATTCTGTCTTTCACGTCTAACGGATTTCGATAATATTTGGCAAGGAGATAGATGACATCCTGGGAAACACCATAGGCTACTTTTTGTCCCGGTAACCTGTTTCCGTGGGATAATTTCCGACATGCACGCAAATAAGCATCGCGAGCTTGAACTTGGCTTGTCAGGCCTGTTGGTCTAGTGGTTAGTGACCCTGACTGCTATGCCGGAGGTCGTGGGTTCGATTCCCACCCAGGACAAATGTTTGTGTAATGAGCACGATCATTTGTTCTGTGTCTGGGTGTAATTTATCAATAATATTTATGTATTTAGAAATATATAAGTATGTTTATCAGTTGTCTAGTACCCATAACACAAGTTCTGCTTAGCTTGGGACTAGATGGCGTTGTGTGATAGTTGTGGAATATTATTATTATTATTATTATATTGGAGCACCCTGATTTCGATAGGTTAGATTTCTGTGAGATTTCAATAAATTAATGCAATGCTTTCAGAATTTGACCGCACCAGCTGCATGAAGCTTGAAGCTGAAACCATAAAAAAATACGTTAATTTTCATGTTTTCGTTACATAGGTGTTTAGTGTTCACTGATTACGGGACTCTTATCAATATGATGTACCTATATTGATGTCTCATTATGTTTTGGATAATATTTTACGACTTTTTGCATACACGTTGAGTTGGGAAGCCCCTGTAGCTTGGGGCCCTATATAATTGATTCAGCGGCAGCTAGGCCCCTTTCATGATCTGGTTTTATACCTCTGGTTTTTACATTCACGTCGACATTATGATGATACATGATATTATGACACGATGATGATTTATTTTTTGTTGTCATTATATATTTTGAATCACGCTTCTAGGAGCAAGTTTAGATAGAATGAATGCTATTTTGCATCTTAAGCAATAAAGGAAGACTGTTGGCATCTCTGGTACCTATAATTATACATTAAAAGAAAACCAAGTTTCCGAACGAACAAGTTAACGGTCTCAGGAGGAAAAAAACAGTTAGGCGGATCACCCACTGCAACGTTTCAAGCGACGGAGCGCGGGAAACGGAGCCAAATTCCCCGCGTGGAAGTGCGTTTTTATTGAATTTGTATGTAAAAAATCACGCGTTGTGGCGCGTTATCTGCGTCCCGCCGCGTGAAGCGGTGCTGTGGGTGATCCGCCTTAGCTGCTGCCAAAGAGAATGTAAACATTAGCGTGCTACTGCGCTGCTGCTAGCAACACAGATCACGTTCTGTCAAGTAGACATTTCGTTTTACAAAATTGTCAAAACGTCAATCAATTCTTCACTGGAAAAAAGCGTGTATTTCCTAAATTAAGTTGAATTCGTTCGTATTACATCTCTACTACCACTTCTAAATGTAAGTATTTTTCACGTTATGACCTTTCAAAGCCTTAATCCGTAAATAAAAACGTGAAATGTAGTTTTTTCATAGGTCTGTCTACTATGGCGTTGAGGTTATTACAAATAGAAAAATGTGTGCCAACGACGCGTTAAATTATAAAACGAAGGAATTGTGTATTTTCCTTTCACAAAATAATAAAGATAGCTTTAAAAGATCAGTTTTTTTTCTTTGATCATTGGCTAAACAACGTCTTTTATAAGTACGAGCGTTTTGAACATTTCATTGCACTCATTCTTAATTGTTTTTCCTTCACAAAGTCATAGAATTCCAGCAGTGTAGTAGATCTTGCCATTTACTCGATCAAATCAAATTATTTATTAGGATTACATAGTATGTACCTAAGTATTTTGTGAGATAAATATAACAAAATGTTATACCAACTAAATAATTAGTGAACATACATGGGGGAATTTCGGAAACCCCTTGGTGAGAGGCTTCCTATACTAAGGCCGTTAATGTTGCAAAGTAAGTCATAAATGATATGCCATTAAGTGAGTGCCCCATGAGTGCGAGTTGTTTGTCGATAATTACCCACTGCGAAAACGCAGGTAATCTGTTGATAAGTCATTACTTCATTGGCTAAGTTTTGTTTATTTATTTATACATAATATAATACACTCACCACAGAAATGCACAACACTAGCACTGCTCCACAAAGTGCCTAAGTGAGAGCAAGAAGTCCAAAAAAAAGGATTTCTATCTTTAACTTTGTGTTTGTAACGCCCCAAGTATAATAAATAGTTTTGGTCCACTGTAAACAGGCCATCCTGTATATATTTTGTACAGCAGTTGTAATATACAGTAAAACCCGCTCATTGTGATCATGTATATGACATAGGCCAGACCTTAATTCTCACGAAATTATCTTAAAGCACTCATTCAGAGCGATGGATTACAAGCATTGTCCTTCGTTTAAAGCTGGGTGCTATATGAAATTGATTTTCACTTCACTGTTCTATTTAATATTTAAAGACTATTTTGTGAAAATTAAACATCTTTATTATCAATCAAATCAGTCTATAAGTCTGTTCATGGTTGTAGGTCTGACTCAACATGATTTTTGGTACATTGAAAAATGTTTAACATTGTAATCTATACATATAATAAATACATAATATGTTACAGTAAATTATCTGGTATATCGAATCCATGGTGGACCACTATTTATGCCACACCACATATACTAGCTGACCGGACAGACATTGCCCTGTTTCCTAGAACTCTATGGTAGCGCTACCTACCAGGTTTAATTGGATGTAGTTATGCAAAAAGGATCCAACCCACAACATGACCGCAAATGAGTTAAGTAAATCAAACTGCTTGTCAAGGTCTATATTTTCGATTATCAAAAACAATCCAAGTAAAATACGAATATTTTGACATTAAAAATTCGTATTTTACTTGGATTGTTTTTGCTAATCGAAAATATAGACCTTGACGAGCAGTTTGGTATACTTAACTCATTTTCGGTCATGTTGTGGATTGGATCCTTTTTGCATAACTACGTCCAATTATGAATCTAAACCATCTAGGGATCCACTCAAACACACAAAATTTTTAATCAAAATCGGGCCAGCTGTTTAGGAGGAGTTCAGTAACATACACATGTACAGAAGAATTATATATATAAAGATAAACTCACGCTTTCCCATGAGCCTATGCAGAAACTACAGAATGCCATCTGTTACAATCAATCAATCAATCATGTTTATTGTGGATCATAGGTACAGAAGTAGATACAGGTGTAAAAATTTACAGTGATGTTGTTTAGCTATGACCTGCCTTTTGGGCATACAATACAAATTATTCAAATTATTAACAGTGTGTCATATTATCATATTAGAATTTAACATTATTATTTTAATAAATTAACAAAGAAAATAAATAATATCGTCGACCGTAGGTTCAATTGAGGTAAGGGACAAAATACGATTTTTCAGGAGAGACCGACAAAGTTTTTTTTCGGACTAAATCGCCCATAACTTTTTTTGTTATTAACCTTTTTTGGATCTGATTTCACACATAATCTTGTATTTTAGTGCTCTATCTACCTGTGTAACATTTATTTAAATAAGTTAGCTATTTAAGAAAATAGATGTCCCTTACACCAACGTATTTTGTTAGTAATGTCCCTTACTAACCAAGTAACTTGTAGTCCTGTCCCTTACACTAAATTAACTTCTACGTTGGATCCAATCTATTAATGAATAAATAGTGTAAAGAACTTGTTGAAAAAATGTATGAAAGAAAATACAGTATAAGGAGATTTTTGATAGAAAATGAAATACACACTTTTGACGTACGGATATCTTAAATTTGGAAATCGTTATAAAAAATCATTTAAGAGACAACATTAACATGTATTAGAACCGTGTGTGTTTTTTTGTATGTCGCTTACATGCGACGTTTGTACATCGTAATAACCAATTTCTATTAGTTGGAATAAAACAATTTTTATTTAATTAAATATATTTATTATAATCAAATTATTTAAAAAATGGTACCAATTTTACCTATAGGTACTTACTTTGAATTCTTACTCAAATAAAAGAGTACTGCAAATAATCATAATAGAGCCTATAATGCATTGTTAATCAAATTAAATCAAACAATTTTACCTCTACTGCATAATCAGCCTTCAATATAAATATAATAATATAATATATCAATGAAAAAATCATTTAAAAAAAAATTGAGATCAATAAAAGTTTCAGAATTAAAGGTTTTTTCATCTACATTATCTTCTACGTCCGTTTGATTCAAATTATCAATCACTTTAGTGTAATATGGTAGCTTCAAATAATCTTGATGAAATCTACTAGGCATAGCATTCATGCACAATTTTTAAAAATCTTTGTGTTTTGCCAACGATATTGGCAGCTTAGTGTTATACAAAGGTCTTAGTTCGTAGGGACGAGGATGAGGACGAGGACTTAGGGACGAGGATTCTTTCTAGCACATTCCATGTAGGACTATGGCCACATGGAATGTGCTAGAAAGGATAATCGTCCATACATCGTAACCGTTATGGAGCACATGGATTTCATTGACTGGGACCCCGTTACGGAAAAACTGTTTCCACAAATGACGAAGGACTCAATCAGGCCTTTAAATAATAGAGAATTGGTGTGGTAAACACCAACTATCAGTGAGCCCCACAAAAACTGAATTGGTTCTCTTCACAAAAAAGAGGAAAATACCACACTACAAGTACCACAATTATATGGTACAACCCTAAGCCTATCAATTGAAACGAAATACCTGGGCATCTTTTTGGACAAACAGCTGAATTGGGCAAAACATTCCAACTAAATTACTACGAAAGCCATCATATCCCTGAGGCAAAGCAAGTGAATGCTTGGCAAGAATTGGGGGATTAGCTTCAGGGTTACTTACTGGCTATGCACCACAGTTATCCGACCAATCATTAAATACGGCTCACTAGTCTGGTGGCCCAGAACAGACCTGAGCACAGCCTAAAAAGACCTCGAAAACTGCAGCAGTTCATGTGTGTGACAATCACTAGCTGCATGAGAACTACACCCACTGCTGCCCTACAGGCTATGCTTGGACTGCCGCCCCTACACCTCATAGTGCGGAAAGAGGCGGCTCTGGCAGCCTTTAGGCTCTCTAAATCAGGAACCCTAAGCACAGACTCTAGGGTCAAACACATAAGTTAAAAAGAAGATGCAATCAAACGGCAGCCAATGATGGTATCACCCTGCGACAAAGCCCCGAAATAATACCGCTTTCAAAAGCATTACAATATAGTGCTTAAAGAGGAGCAGTGCGACTACTCAAGTCCGAAGGAACTGAGAATTTAAACTGATGGTTCAAAGACTGACTGCGGAACTGGAGTCGGAGTTTCCTCACACGATCTCAACATAAAAATATCCAGACCGCTCAACACTGTCTACCAAGCGGAGTGTGTGCGGCTTATACCATAGTAGACAGGAGAGTTAACGACGCCCGTATTCGCATACCCTCTGACAGTGCCTCAGTCCTCCAATCACTAGGAAAAGAATGCATCACATCGAACCTAATACTAGAATGTCACAATACGCTTGAACAGTTAACTGTTTTGAACCGCAATATAGTGATGCTACAATGGATAAAAAGACACAGTGGATCGCTAGGTAACGACGCAGCTGACGAGCTGGCCAGAAGGGCATCCAGTACGTCGGTTTGTGGACCGGAACATGTCGTGCCCATCCCCTTCAACCAACTACGCAGGTGGCTACAGGAGCGCACCCACACACAAGCAGAAAACTGGTGGACATCGTCACCAGGATGCAGGCAGTCTAAAGAAGCTATGCCATCATTAGATGGCAGGCTAAGCGGGCGTTTATTATGACTGGACAGAAGGACCATCACGGGACACTGCTCGCTAAATAAACACTTCCACGCAATAGGCATAACCGACAGTCCCCTGTGCAGGGCAGCTTGCATGGAGGCTGATGAAACTGTTGTGTATGTGCTTTTTGAGTGCAAAGGCGTCACCCAGACTGAGTCAGACACCCAGATCGTACACAGATGTTCTCAAAAGACCAGGAGACTTAATCAGCTTCTGCAGGGAGGTGGGCTGGTTGGAATGAACACCGACGGATGCCATGGCCCACGCAATGGTCCATTTGAAGGACTAAGTGTGGAAACCAAATCCATAACATAGAACGTAGAAGACCTTTGTATAATACCAGGCTGCCAATATTGTTGGCAAAATACAAAGATTTAAAAAAATTGAGCGTGAATGCTATGCCTAATAAATTTCATCAAGAAATTATTTGATGCTACCATATTGCGCTAAAGTGATTGTACTAATTTCTGTCTGCGTCGAAGCAACTGATGGTTTTGTTTTCCCATTTGTACCACATTCTTTTTGTCAAAAATCATGCACAATCCCGACCAAACGATAGGTGAATTCGCACTGATAGAGACTTTTTTGATGCCCGCGCGCTGCTTTCGCATTGGTATCATCCTCTCTTTCGCACACAGAAAGACGTTGTGAGATAGAAAAGGATGGTAATAGTGCAAGCACATGCTATCTTGTGTTATGAAGTGTGTGCAAATAAAGGTAACAGGGATAAATATTCATTACTTCTCACGAGCAAATTGGTGTAACGTTGAGACTGCTTAAAGTATGACAATGCAAATTGGGGTAAGGGACAACTATGTCAAAACTCGTGCAATCCATTTAAAGTATGGACGATATTTATTTTTTGAGATAACAGTGACATTAGTGTAAGGCCAGTTTTATTATGGTTTCTACAAAAATAAACCATGTAATGGTAATTCGTCGATTGGGAAGACCCTAACCTTATTTGAATCGGATTGGCGGCAGTAATTACACCATTTTATGTTGCTATATTGCATAATTTTTCAGATACATTGTTATTATGGGGCTAATTCGAAATTTAGACCCAAAATATCAGTAGGGTAAGGGACATTTTTTTTAAGCTAGAATTTTTTCATATACACCATTCGAAAGGGCGAAAAATTCTGAACAAAACTGTATACTCAACTCATTTTGGGTATTTTGTCCCTTACCTCAATTGAACCTGCGGTCGACGATATGACTATTGAAATTAATGGAAAAAATAAATGAACAATGGTGGGTAGTTACAAACTAATATTAAAACAAAAAAATAAAAGTCAATCAAAGATTTTTAAAATTAATAGTGAGCAGCACTGATTCTTACATACTCCTTTTGCCTCGTTTACGTTCATACATCCGGCCACACTCGCACGCCAGTTCCAAATGTTCCAATATTATATACCTGAACTTTCTGAAGAACATCATTAATAAGGTCGCTGTCAAATTAAGAATAACTAAATTTAAAGCCTTACCATACCATATTAGTATATTTAAATATACTAATATGTGAGTCACGGTTTGAAACCGTGTATTGTTAATTGGTCAATATTAGCTGTGACAGCCTTTGTAGATCATGTGAGAAAGACTTCATTATGTAATCCTTTTTTATAATATTATGTGGGTACATATTTATTACTTACATGTGTGTTGAGGTAAAAGATCTAATGTAGATAAATTACTGGGGAATTTTAGACCTAAGACATTTTGAAGCCTCCAGTAGAAAATCTTCAGTTCAGTGTTGGTCTTTACTGAAAGAAAATTAATTGTATACCTATAAACCCAAAACCTAAAAACCCAAGGGATGACGTGGGGCATCATAATAAAATTGTACCCTATTATCAATTATGTTTGCTTAAAATGAAACCAGATTTTGAATATTATTTGTGATATTTACAGATGTCAGGCCGTGAAGGTGGTAAGAAGAAGCCGCTGAAGGCCCCTAAGAAAGACACCAAGGATCTTGACGAGGATGACTTAGCTCATAAACAAAAGTTAAAGGAACAACAGAAGGCATTACAGGTTTGTATCTAAAGTTTTTTTTTTGTAACAAAATCTTACTTTTGATTAAGCTACTAAATAGACCAATAACACATACCAGCCATAATTTTGTCTATAGAGTATTTGTTAGTCTCGATGATTGCTGTGTAATCCCCCTAAACTAAAAAAAACATGTATGCTGCATGATCTATGGCCTACAAAAGGAAAACAAAAAGATCTATGACCTATCAAGAATGTCAACAACTCATCACTCTGTAACACCATTGCCAAATAATTTCCGATTTCGTCTAACAGGGTATTCCTTTATTTTTTAGGAGGCGAAAGCAAAGGCCTCACAAAAAGGTCCTTTGGCAACTGGAGGCATCAAGAAATCGGGAAAAAAGTGACACAACTAACTTTGTAATTTAATTATAGGCTAAATTCTAATGTAATAATTATTAAAAGATCTTTGTTGTTTTTATTTGATGAATACAGCTGTGGCTTAAACAATGATTGTTTACTACTATCATGTAATTATTGTTACTGGACATCGTCGTACTGCCATAATGTGGCCCATATAAACGTATCTAACATACATACCAAACTTGTAACATGCATTTTTATAAATAAAAAAGCATTTGATAACTAGATTTTATTTTTTTATTTTTTAGGCTGTATGAATTTTGACCTTTGCCTGCATACACATTTCCCGCCTTTTCGAAATTGACATTTCACTGGTTTTCTTGTAGTTGTTTGGTGTTGTTTTGGTAAAATGAAATAGGTAGTTACCTACGTAATTTTGAGCAAACTAAGGAGAATTTAATATATTTTTATTAAAGACTGGATACTTTTGTGGACAAAGTGAGTACCTACCTAATTAATATAATGTTATACAGGGATGAGTGTTGTGTCTAACCAAAACAGCAATCACGATTGAATACTTACCTATTTTCTGAATAAATGCGTCAATAGCATTATACTGCACCATTATCATAATGCTGGTTGCAGACCAAGAGCTAAGCTAAGTTAGTCTTGCTTAGCTCGCATAGCTGAGGTAATTTTTCATAGGTACGTCTACATAGGTAGTTTGCGGTCTGCAAACAAGCATGAGAAACTGCGTCAGCTATGCAACCTAAGCTAAACTAACTGTTCTGCAATCCGCATAATGTAGAGCAGCGATATGTTTGTACTCAGCTCAGTAAGTATCTACCCATCCTACGCAGCCTAAAATATGGCACATATGGAAAAAGTTAGCCTTAGTGCTCATATAAGAAGAGTGTCGACGCGGTTGCCTCTGCACTTGGCAACGTGCTGCTCTTGTATTGAGTACGTACAGAGGCCAGCACATCAAGCTACTCCAATCTGTCAAATTTCTTTGATAGATTTTTCAACTTTATTGCAAGGAAATAAGGTTCATATTAAATTGGGGAAATTTGACAGATTGGGGTAGCTTGATGTGCTGGCCTCTGTACCTATTCAAACTCAACTACACGTGTGGCATGTCCGCATGTTGCTGACAGCTCACAGCAGCCGTCGACACTCGTCGAAGGCGCGCGTCAACGCGTCGACGGCTGCATTGCCTCCCAAATATACCTACGTGCCGCTCGTGTATATGGGCCATTCTCAAATACGGACACGATTTAATAAAAAAAATCTTTGTTTTTCGATATGTATAAAAGGGGTCTCAAAAGAAAGGTATTATAGCCAACGTTAAGAATCATTAACGAGCCGAGCTAGAAAAAGAAAACTTGCCTCCATGGAGGTGACCCATGACCCATGGTAGTGACAATTTTTGTATTTTTAGCCAACTTACAGAAATTACAGTAAAATAAAACGATAGTTTGATTTAGTTTTATTTATTTCTTAATCAGCTTAGTCCTTATAAGCTTTATTATGTAGGAATCACTTCTTCCATATTATTTATTAGGCACTTAAAACTATTTTTAAGGAACATAAATCAGACTTCTAAGTTTACAAAATCAGATCACATAGTCGTATTAATTAGTTAACATCTTAATTAGATATAATTATGACACTATTTGTTACCGAGGATATGTAACATACAAGCAAAATTCTTGCAAAAATGTCCATTAAACCTTTGGAAGATATAAAGAAAATAACATTGATAAACTTTCAAAATTGTGAAGGACACTTTCCTTCACAATTTTGAAAGTTTATCAATTAACTAATTTTACAAAAACAATAATTAATAAAAGCTTCATAACAAATATTCTATCGTAGATTAGAGAATGAACTCAACGTAGTATTTTTAAAATAAAATGTACTTCTTCGACCGCAATACGGTTGCGGTAATGTTACAATAATGTCTGCTTCGTTTACCTCTGACACGTCTTCACATTGCGGCCAAATAAACTCCGTGTACTCGTCAGCACATTTTTTCTTTCTCAAAAACTTGATCAAGTACTTAGAATCCACAGCGGTGACGATTTTGCCGATGTAAAATACGTCTGTCTTTTTGCAAATATATTTAATCACAGCCCATTTTCCTACAATCAATTCTCGATCACAAGTTTCATCTGGTAACTGGGGTCTGTCAGATGTGAATGTTTCTTCAGTTGCAATTTCAGTGTCATCTGGAACTTCAAGCGTGTTATCCTGGCTAGAACTAGGACAAGAATTGACATTGATAACTATAGGGCTAGGCGTCTTAAAAAGATCGCATTTTCTTCGTTCATTGTCCAAAGAACTTGATACGTATTCATTGTTCCTCGAATGGATTTTAAATCTCTGGGAATCATTGAGTCAATATGTGCTATGTATCTTGCACTAACATGTATGTAATATTAGATTCCTGAGAACTTAACACTTGGAATAAGGTCTGCATATCAGATACATCTTTTCCTTGCGATACAATTCTATCAGCGGTTCTTTTTGTATAGCCACCCACACCATCGGGTGCTCCTTTTCCATGTCCAGGTGCCGAATATGACCACTCAGCTTTCTGTAAACTAAAAACTTTTGGTAAAAGGTTGCTGAAAATGTAGAACATGGATTTGTTGCGATATTGCGTGGAGGGAGCATCACTAAGAAAATGCAGACTGTGTATTGGTGTCAATTCGTTAATTTGGTGTATTACAGGTAAAATGTGAGCATAAACGGCACTAGCGTCGTGGCGAAGACTTTCCGATAGTGTACAAAAAGAGCGCGTTACAATTTGATCACTGATCAAATCTCTGTAATATGCAACCACTGTGTGTAAAGTGAGTTGCTGACGTGAGGCCCCAAAATGTACTGATTGAATCTCCTGTGAATATTTTGTCTGGTAATTTTCCGAAAAGTCCATGTGAAGTAATAGTTCTCCCAATTTCAATTTTTTCTTTAAAGTGTTTATGTATTCATATTGATTTGTAATAATTTGTTTATATATCAAAAATTTTGGAATCTGTTCTATCAAAAGTTTGACCAAATCAACTTTAGTTGTTTCTATAGTATCTTTGACCGTCCTTGTAATCATTTTTTCAATTCCGTTAATATTTCTTTTTTCTTTTTTGACAACCCATTTTCTGTAAGTTGTAGGAGAATTGATAAAGGTATTGATTGGAGGAACTCTGTCTTTACACACAGCACAGTGTCGTAATACACAGGGGTCTGATTTGACATTGCATACAACTTTTTTGGCAACTTCATCTATTGATCTGCATGGCAATACTCGCAAGAAATGCAATTTCTCGACTATAAATGACAGATTTTCATGAATAACGCACAAGCAAGTTTCTCGTTTTACAACGCTTGCTTGTAAAACCCAAAAGGGTTTAAGTCTGCAAAAAGTTGCGTAGCAAATTTTGCATGGATTTTCGCCAATAAATTTTTTGTAAAGATTTCCAAGTGAATCATTTAGCAGTCTCTTTTGTTTCTTAACTTTGTTTCGTGTTATAACATCTCTTTTTCCAGCCATAAGTCGAGTATTCTCATCGTCCTCAAAAAAGTTTTTGACAGCTATCTTCTTATCTCCTATTGTATTAAGTTGTTATACTTTTGTTTTTTTTCTATCTTGTTCAACAGTAGTTGATACCTTTTCTCTGCTTGCTTTCATTCGCAAAGCATTTACCTTCTTTTTCAGAGTAGCAATCATCTTTTCTTGGAGCTTAAGTTTCTTATTTATGACATATCTATTATGTTTCATGGTTTTCAATCTCATTTTTTTCTGATATGATGTTGTACTACTCTCACTTTGTGAATCGAGTCTGCTAGGCGAGAAATTTGCCAACAAGGATGGAGATGAGTCTCTGTAAGATGCTGACTGTCGGCTTGAAACAGAGGTTGTATTGAGTCTGCTAGGTGAGAAATTCGCCAAAAAGGATGGAGATGAGTCTCTGTAAGATGCTGACTGTCGGCTTGAAACAGAGGCTGATTGTAAACTTGCAACAGAACGAGAACTTGCAGAGACGAGAATGACGAACGAGATTGTTCTCGAGAACAATCTCGTTCTCGAGAACGAGATTGTAAACTTGCGACAGATGGAGCTTGCGTTCTGGAATCATAAGAAAGTTGTTCAAAATCACGAGAAAGTTGTCCAGCATCAACAGGTGGCTGTCCAATATTATCTGGCGGTTGTCCAACTTCGTCATCGCTGGAAGGGGGTGAGTCATCACGTAGACGAGCCAATAATCTCTCCCTACATTTTCTATTTTCTCTGCAGTTCTTTTGTCTCTTGCGCCATTCTTTTCTTTGTTTTCTTTCTGACATTATATGAATTGGTAAAATTTTCTTTTCTTCTTTTCGTCTTCTGTAACGTTCTCTTTCTTTAGCTTTAGCCTCTTCGTATAGTTGTGGATCGGACTTAATTTTTTCTCGACGTCGCCTCTCACATTCTTTTTTTTGGCGTCGTATCTCATCTTGATTTTTCTTTGAGGGTGCCATGATTACCTAGCAACAAAAAGAAATAGTTGTTGACAAAAAAAACAATCCTATACAAAAAGCTTACAAATTTGTCACTGCCATGGATAATACGTCACCTCCATGGATCCACAGAATACACGTGGGTGACTTCCATGGAGGTGACTTTTTGGAATATAAACCGTTTTTTCATAACCTCAAATTCGTTGTAGCAAAAATCTGAGAAACACCCAGATTGCGGCAACAATAATACACCATTTTGCAATATATGATAGATGATTGTTAAATTAACTCTTATTGATATGCTACCCACAAAAGTGACTGCAATTGCTTGCTAATTTTCAAAAAATCTTACCTCATGAGTCAGTGCTCCAAACGTTGTGACACCACAGTGACAAACTCTCAAAAACTTGTAAGATGACGTTGACACTGACGTCTGTTGTCATTCAATTACGGTACTTACCTATGCGTTTCGTTCCGGCTGCGTTCAGAAAGTTTGCCCACGGAAGTGACATGAAGTCCATGCACAAATATTAAAAAATGTGTACAATTATTTAGTTTGTCTTAAATTTTAGTATTCAATATTAATTTGAAAGGTTATTTTGTATATTATTAGCAAGTGATACAAAATAGTCAACAAATATGAAAGAAAAATACTTATGATAGTCTGCGTATTCAAAAAAGGATCTTGCACACGGCATGGAGGTGACTTTTTCATCACTTGGTTAGTCGCAGTTTTAATAAAATATTTATATTCGCAAATATTCGTTAAAATCCCATTTCCGTTAACTACTACAAAGATTCGAAAATAAGATTAAAGTATTTAACACAAATATTTCGTTTTTAAATATAAATGCACAAAAAATAATCGCAAAAATGAGAATCATCCATATGAGCACTTGGTGCCGCGGTTTCAGTTACTAATTTACTATTGCCTATGAGTCTCTGTCTAAAACCCAATGTGCCATATTCGCCCGGGTAGGCACTTCACATTGTAAATATAGGTAGGTACAGTCGAGTTCAGTAATACACACATCAAAAGTGTCTAGGGATCAAGCATTTTTATGCGGATTTCTTGAGATTGAGATGTGGCTTTGTAATAAATTTATGATTTTATAAATTTATATGGATCCTTTTTGGTGCATTTCATAATTTGAATCAGGAACTGTGAATCAAATTCGAGTAAAAGATGAAAATCAGCTGTCAATATTTTCCCTATAAAAACATACAACGCATTGAAGACATTATTAGTGCTACTGTTTCCCTACTACTGATTAAAACCAACGTTATTATGGAGCGGCGACGTCATTTTAGCAGGGAAGAAATGCTCAGAGCCGTGGGAATGATAGAAGCTGGTTCCCGGCAACGTACTGTGGCTTTAGCTCTGAATACAAGTCAGAGTGTTATCAGTCGACTTTGGACACGTTACCGAAGCACTGGTACCGTGGCTGAGCGCCATGGAGGACGGTATCGCTGCACCACACGGAGACAAGACCGATACATTCAAATCTTAACTCGAAGAGCTCCAACAATAACCGCCATGATGTTAGCCGTGAGGCTTCATCACTCTTCAGGGAACTTAATTAGCGACCAAACAGTCAGAAACCGCTTGCATGAAGTGAACCTTCATTCCCGAAGACCGCTACGGGTACCACCTATAGCAATGCACAATCGTAGGATTCGATATCAATGGGCTCTTGAACACAGAAATTGGGCAGAAGAACAATGGCGTTTCGTGTGCTTTTCTGATGAGTCTCGTTTTGGTATGAGACCGGATACAAGACGTATACGACACTGGAGAACCCCTGGACGCCAACAGCGATTAAAATCCTGCCAGGAAGTCCATCCTTATAGTGGTGGAACCATCATGGTATGGGCGGGTATTTGGATCGGCGGAAGAACTGAGTTGATTTGGATCAGAGGCAACCTCAACGCTCAAATTTATGCTGAGACGATTGTATCAGACGTCATCGTTCCTCTACAAGTGCAAATCGGTCCCTTATTTCAGTTAATGCATGATAATGCACGACCGCACACCGCAAGAGTTGTAAGACAGACTCTCGCCGCAGCTAACATCAATGTCCTGCCCTGGCCTGCTCAGTCGCCAGACTTGAACCCGATTGAGCATGCATGGGATATGCTACAGAGAAGAGCTCTGCCGAATATGGAGGGTATCCAGTCGCAAGAAGACCTTTTTTTGTTGTTGCAACGAACATGGGCGGCCATTCCACAGCGTGATTTGGATGAACTCATTTTGAGTATGCCAAACCGATGTTCTTGTGTTGTTAGTGTTCGCGGTAGAAACACGGATTATTAATTGTTTAAGTTACCCAATAAAATTTTAGAGAAAACTGTTATTTCAGTCTTTTTTTCGAACTTTTGTGTTAGTGGTTCAAATGTCAAAAATCCCTTTATTAGGAAAATGGCAAATTTCTTTATTAATGCAAAGGTGACTTGGTTTATCGTTACTGTGACAAACGAAAACACTTTATTTGATGAATCCTTAAAGAAAATTTTAATTAATATCAATCAGGAGAAAAGTTATTGCAAAAATATATGTTGATCCCTAGACACTTTTGATGTGTGTATATTGGCAGTGACAAAGTTTCAAAATGTTATAAGCGTTAAAATGATGATCATTTTAACGCTTTTATTATTTTGAAATTTTGTAAGTATGTTAACATTTTATTTATGTCTATGTTTGTATAGAACTATATGATAATTTTAACGTTTATAATATTTTGAAACTTTGTCACTGCCAATATATTAATGAACTCGACTGTACGAGATTTATTCATATTTACAATTTTGATGAAACCTGAATTTGTCGTCTTGAAAGATTTAAGTAAGTAATACAGGGTACTACCTACCTTCTTAACTTAGCATCCTTGACTTACTGCCTATAATTCACTGACGTACTATTGACTAGGTACCTACTAGAAGTTTTAGGTAGGGTTTAGTCCATTGGAGCACTAAGAATAAATAGAACACTAATAATAAATAGTACAAAATCTATAAGTGAACCCATAACAAGAATAAAAAAAATGATTTAATATTAACGAATCCTAATGAAATAGCTCAATCTTTCAACGATTTTTTTATTGATCAGATCTCAGACCCACCCCTGAACACAACTAAAAATACTGCTAGAATAACGTATAACCCTCACTCTATTTTTATGGCCCCAGTTGTCCCTCAAGACATTATAAGGGTGATTAAATCCTTAAAAAACAAGAAGAGTCATGGATATGACGGTATTTCAACTAACGTTATAAAATTTGTCTGCTCTACTATAGCTAACCCTCTAAGCCACATTATTAACGCAAGCATATTCTCTGGAACATTCCCCGATAGTCTTAAAACCACAATAGTTAAACCACTCCTCAAGAAGAACAATAAAGAAGACATGACTAACTATAGGCCAATAGCTTTAATCCCCATTTTTTCTAAAATCATTAAAAAAGTAATTTATGAGTCCCTTTATTCATTTCTGTCAAAATATGATATATTATGTGAGGAACAAAAAGGTTTTCGTAAAAATAAAAATATTAATATGGCCATATACGATCTAATAAATAAAAGAATGGTTAATGTAGATAAAAAAATACCGATTTGTGCCATTTTTACCGATATGACCAAAGCCTTTGATTATGTGGACCATGAAAAGCTTTTGGGCAAACTTGAAACTTACGGTATACGAGGGAATGCTCTACGTCTAATACAATCATATTTAAGTGGACGTGTTCAACATACAGAAATCTCTAAATTATGCGCCAACTCAAAACGTGAGATTAAATACTTATCTGGTCCGAGGGAAATTAAATATGGCGTCCCACAGGGCAGCGTTCTAGGGCCGTTATTATTCTTGCTATATATTAACGACTTGCCCCGAGAGATCCCGTACCCTTGTGTGTTATTTGCCGATGACAGTACGGTCCTAATTGATTGCCTCAACAAAGAGCATTATGAAAATGAAATAAATAATTCTCTAAAATTAATAATAAACTGGCTCAACAATAATAATCTTATCATAAACCTTAATAAAACAAATATAATGCATTTTTATCAAAAAATTCTTCCTTTAAACCTAAGCATTAATTATAAGGGGCAAACTATTGATAGTATTAACGTGGCAAAATTCTTGGGTATATTGATTGACGGTCAATTAACCTGGAAACCACAGGCTGAAGAAGTTTGCAAAAAATTGAGCACGTCTGCGTATGCTCTCTACAATCTGTCCAAGAAAGTTAACATTGATACTTTAATGGTCGCATATCACGGTTTGGTAGTTTCTGTTCTAAGGTTTGGGGTAATATTTTGGGGTAATTGTTCAGAAAGAGAGTCTATATTTAAAGCCCAAAAACGGTGCATACGATCTATATTTAATCTCAAGGTTACAGATAGTTGCGTTCCATTTTTTAAGAAACACAAAATACTAACTCTTCCTAGTATATACATTCTCGAAGTAGCTATATTCGTTAAAACTAACATGCATCTATTTCCTACATTGAATGATTTGAGGAAGCGAACTACTACTATGAGATCAAAATATCAGGGTTTATTATGTACTGGTAGTTATAACACTGCATTACTTAAAAAAAACATTATTGGTATGGCACCTGCTATATTTAACAGATTGCCAAATTGTATTAAGGATCAACCTTTAATAAAATTCAAAAAACTCTTGTCATCGTTTCTAACAGAGAACTGTTATTACTCTGTTACCGATTTTATTAATGATGAATTGTAATTTTTTTTTTTTCTTTAACTCTGTACCTACCTAGTTTTTATAATCTTGTTAACCTATATTTTTTGTATATTTTTGTATGCCAACCGGCAGAATGTACTGGGTATGCATATATCTGTAGCCCAATTCTGCTAATTTAAAACGTTCAAAATCTAGTCGCAGTCTCATTTCGGCGACAAACAAATGTCAAAAACTTGTCAAAATGTAGGGAAATTTGAAGTATTTTTGACAGATTGAGACTGAGATTAGACTGTGAACGTTCTTAAAAATTACGAGAATTGTCCCTCTGATCTAACACCATTATTGTAACAGCTGCATTCAATACAAATAAAGAAATTATTATTATTATTATTAAGGGCAGCATGCCCCAGGCCCCTGCAGGGCAATTGCGTAACACATGATCAATCGGAATCAGTTTCATTTTGACAGTTCAACAACATTCATTGCGTTATTTACGTGTTGAGCAGACAAATTATTCGAACCTAAGAAGCAATGGATTAGCAATTTGCTTCAAAATGATTCAGATCCCGATTGATAGCGTGTTACGCAATTAGGGTGCGGGTCCAGTGGTGGCCCCAAATCTTATGAAGTACTTTTTAAGCAATCCCAAACAATGTAAATATGTGTTCAGCAGTAGTTCGAGTTGTGAGGCCCCGTACCGTACCTACATACCTATGCAAAACGTAAATGTTCGAGCTCGCTTCGGCCACTCTCTTATTCCTAAGACTTTTTACTTAAATAATTCTAAAAAGCAACTCCTATTTCCCTACGAATACTAATGCTCAAAAGAAACCTGACTGAGTAGGTACAGACGCCAGCAGGTCAACCTACCCCAATCTGTCAAATTTCTTTGATAGATTTTCAACTTTAGCGCAAAGGAATAAGGTTCATATTCAATTGGGAAAATCTGACAGATTGGGGTAGCTTGATGTGCTGGCCTCTGTACCTATTCAGAGTTAAGGTGTAAAATATTTAGATTTTCCAGCTCTTGTCACTCGCTCTCGCATCCTTGCTTGCTTTTCTTGAACAGCGTCATTACGCTGTTTTCAAGGAGGTGCATATTCATCTCCTCATTAGGAGATGAATATGCACCTCTTTGAAAACTTGCGAGGCCCATGATATAAGTAGAGTATAATTATTATGCACGTTGTACTCTAATTTTGTTTTACCGCCCAGGGTGCCTACCACCACTTTTATAGCAGTATGATCTTAATCTTACTTCAGTGTGGGAAAGAGATGGAGCAATACAGGACATGCAGCTCCATCACTTTCCCACACTGAAGTAAGATTAAAATAATACTGCTATAAGAGTGGTGGTAGGCCCCCAGGGCCCCGACAGGCTTAGTCCGCCACTGATTTAGTCGTATGTCTTAGGAAAGCCTGTAGGTATACCCTTAGCCATAAGTATACCTAAGTATGCATATATTTAAATATACTCTTAACATTCCAGCATACAATGAACTTCTTTCGAATTTTCGAATTATTTCTAAAAACTCATGGAAACACGCAGGAGAATAATAATACAACCAGACCTAAAGAAACGTCTATTGATCAATGTCATTCACAAACAAATGATAATAATTCAAATAAACGTCAACCTGAATGTAATGTTACGATAAATAATAATAAAGATTGTACTACAAACGATTCTTCTGTTGTTAGTATTGAAGAATTTGGTATTACTAAGATTTTTCATAATTTAGAAAATATTGTTCCTATTGATATCAGTCCTAATGATAATACTTACAAAGAACCTAAGGAAAATGAAATAAGTTTAAATGATGATGTTGTACCTGAAGATGAAATAATATTTAATAATGCTATTGATGATAGTTTAGTTGTTAACGTTATAGAAGATGAATCTGAAACAAACCAGAGTAATAATGATCTCACACAAATTCAAGGTACTCACAAAGCTGTAGTAATTTCAAATGACACCACATATAAAAATGAAACCAGTGCATTCAATAATGCTATAGATGATGAAACTATTGAAAACCTTAAAGAATTTGAAGAAGCTTTAAATAATATAGACAAAACTGCTTTAACTGATGATTTTGGAACAGACTTGATCAATTTAGACGATTTTATCGAACTACTTGATGAACTGAACGATGTAAATGAAGATTTGGTTTCTATAAATGGTTCTGACAGAAGTGATTTTAAGAATAATGAACTCACAACTTATTGTAAAGAGAATGAAACAACAAAACCTAATAAAAATGAAACAAATACGAATATAAATGAAGATACCGATATTATTTCAATAAATTCGTCAACTGATGACGAGAAAAGTCAAACAGAAGAAATAAAAGACAGCATTTCAATTCACGTTCCTTCTGATGAAGCTGATTCTGATGATGGCTACAAATCATCAGATTTTGAATTCATATCAGAGTCTGAGGCAAACATGACTGGATTTGTAATCAATTGCCGTCTTATAGATTATCAGAATCCATCTAGTTCTGAACCATTAGATTGTTCTTCTGGACAATATTTCGATGATAAGGGCGAAAAAGAAGCGTTTGATCCAGGCGAAGGCCCTAGTAGACAAGATAGACCAAGAAATGAATTTGAAGACAGGAGTTACAGAAATGATCATAATATTCCTGTAGGGGACGATTATTTGGGGTTGTTTCAAGGGATTTACAACCCACAGCTGCCAATGTCAGAGATATATTTCTTGGAAAATAAGTCAGTTAGAGCTTCGGCGATGAATAGCCAGTATGATGGCATTGGGTTTGATAAACAGCTGGCGTTGAGGAGACATCAGCCTGATAGCTCTGAAGATGAATGTGAGTTGTATTTTTTATTGGTGTTAGTTTTTGAGGCAAGGCGACAAGCATACTACTGATGATAAAATTATTTCAAAGGACCCGTAGCTTCATTCCAGAGAAAAATAAGGTATCCTTCTGTTAGGATTAGGAAGGTTTTTTCATTATTTTTACCCGAATGCGCCTTTCTTTTAGCAACATTATTGATCTTGTGTGGGGTTTGTAAAAAAGGTCGTGTTCGATTCCCGGCTAAGCAAGAGCCTATTTTTTGTCATTTCACCGGAACGTGTGGCCGTTGAAACAGATTTGGTGTGCCAATCAACGACATCAATCTATGGCTCTTTTTATTATTACTTTATTATTTTTGTAGTGTAATATTTGTATGTTACTGTGTTAGGACACATCACAGATACGTCCTTTATAATTTGGTAACATCCTTCCACTCACATGAACGGCGGCCGAAGGTAACAGCGAATGTAACAGCCAAATTGTTTCTTGTGAGTTTCATAGAGATGTGTTATTTTTCAGTCGAAGATGAAGCAAAGGAATCTGCTAAAAAGATCCTCCACATGTATCCTAGAGAAAACAGAAAGAGAAGGCGACGATATTTATAGATCATTTTTAAGTTTAATAAGTAAATTATAGATTCAGATAATTTCGTGTTTTATTTAAATCTGCAGACTGCATCTTACCTTTTCCTTTGCCGATGATCCGAAGGATGGCCACAGCCCCCAGGCGGTTTTAATAAAATGGCCCATGTACACACGGCTACACATCAAGCTATACATTTCCAGTTTTAGCTGACCTCGCATTGAATAGGTTTTTCGTATAATCAGAAGTCAGCTTATACTGGTTATGTATAGCTTGATGTGTAGCCGTGCGTACAGTCAGTTACAGTAATTGACTGACCCACCTTTGCATAATTATTGGTTGAGATTTTTTAGAATACGAATCGATATAATTCTTTTATAAAGATAAAAAATATTTATTTCTCCAAAACACGAGTACCTAGGTATACCATACATGGCATGCAAGATGTTACATACAATAAAATGAACACAGTCATGTTTTGTCAATTTTGTTTTTATTTATTTGAGCAAAGTAAAGAAAACATAGGTACTTAAAAGAATTATTAAATTCTAGTAGATTCGTATTATAAAAAATCTCAACCATTTATGCAAGGGTGGGTCAGCAAATTGCTATAACTGACTGAATGTACAGAGACATAAATCCTGAATCCGCCATTGTACCCATTGTTGTTTCTATGCATATAAATAGGCCATCCCCTTGAGATAACAAAGCAGCGTCTTTCTATCCTATGGCACCTGCCCCACCGCCCGACGAGGAAGTGAGTAGCTATCGACTATGTTTTCTCGATCAAGAAACGTACTACAGATGTAAGTCACGTGTCAGTAGAGATACAATATACAGGGTGTCCCTGGAAGTATGGATCAAATCAAATAGGGGCGTGGGCAAAGTCATTTCCAAACTTTTTGATCCTGAGAATGTTGGTGAATTTTTTTACGGTTCAAAAGTTATGACCAACTTTTGTTATTTTCAATCACTTTGCATAGTGCTCAAAGAACAAAATCATTTTAAAAAAAACTACCAAGAACTGTCAATTTAAGTTTTTTAGACAGCCCTGATAGTTTTTTTTTAATTTTTTTTTTTTGAGCACTATGCAAAACGATTGAAAAAAACTGGTCACAACTTTTGAACCGTAGAATAATTCTCAATCATTCTCAGGGTCAAAAAGTTTGGAAATGACTTTGCCCACGGGCCACGCCCCTATTCGATTTGATCCATACTTCCATGGACAACCTGTATATTAATAGTTGATGGCTGAATGTCCACACCGCCGGCGAGAACTCTTCCGCCACTAGTTGACAGTGACAAGAACTACCAAAGAAAATACTCGCTCAGCGACGATCGCTTGGCGGGCAGAACAGAACACTTACTGAGACTCTCGCATGGTACTTACGCATACCAGCAAGTGACTGGGCAGCAGCTATTTTACTTCTAGCACACCTCGTTTATACACAGGTTTACGTACGATTGTATTTATTACGCCCTGAGCGAGTTGCGGGAGTAATCGCCCGTCGCACTCGCTCATAGACCAGCGACAAAACTATCCAAACTACACACTCGTTGCTAGCTTTATCCGCTTTTCACTAATCTTCAGCGGTGGGACAAGTGCCTACCTGATTTAAAATAAACGGCAATCACTAATTTACCTGCCAATAAAGAGAATGGAAGACCCTGCGTAGATGGTTTGAAGAATTTTGAGATAGATTCTGCTTCTTTTACACACACTTGGGCAAGCGTGCAGATCGGGTGAAATAATGCAGGTCTAACGCAAGACAGGAAATCTGGAAGTGTTCAGCTTTTACCAAATAAAACCAAAATTCATACAAGTAGGTATGTTTATTGTAAGTATTTACAATGTAAATTATAACTAACATTTATCTCTATTATAAGTCTAATACAATAAAAAATGTACTTTAACCATAAGGATTGTTTCGAACAGATGGAATTTGACAAAAGTAAACTTTTTGAAAAACTTCTTTAAGCCTACATACTTTTAAACGTTCCCAATCTGTGCTGAGTTACTATTTACCATAATATACAATTTTCTGAAAAACCAAACTATGTAGTACCTACCTCTATTTTTAATCATCCATTAAACATGATATTTCTTGCAAAAGCTATGCACAACCTAGTTACTTTATGTACATTCGTTTCATTTCAATCAAAAAACTAACATAATGAACTATAGGAATACCTAATTTTCTCAAAAAGGAACTAAGTTTTAAACAAATGAATGCTGTAAGTTCCAAAGAGCGGGGTAATTGCGTAACTCACTAACAATCCCAATGCTGTTAATTTAGAATATTAGGAGAATATAATTTTTAATTTAAAGATAATTTAACAATATTCATTTCGTTATTTCCGTTGACGAGCAGGTTATTTTTTCAAAATGAGGCATATTACCTACTAGTAGACCTATTGTCAAAACTAAACAATACAATTTATTTAATAGAATTCACAAATAAAGGACCTTATACTGAAATTTACTTCGAAAAAGGTCGCAAATTCATAATATGTACTTAATCATTTTCGAAAGGCATAGACGTTAGGTATCATTCTTAAATTTGAGCAATGCCACAACATCGTATTAGTTATGCCAAGATATTATAATTATATTAGCTGTTTATAAAAATTTTGATATGAATCAATTTGTCGATGAATTCTAATATATTCATAATCGAAAAAAGAAAGAAAATTCATTTAAAAAAATATTATAAGCGGTATCGCAAAAGATGGAAGGACTGGATCGAGGCCTTTGCCCAAGAGTGGGACAGCGTCGGCTAGTAAAAAAGAAAAAAATCGGTTTTTTAATTACTTAAAGAAATACACATGGAAGTTGGGAACGAAAAAAACTCCTATAAAAAGTTGCATACATAAATTATGTAAGAATCATAAATTATATGTTTTAAAGATTCACTTTCGACACTACAGGCGTCTTCATGCATGTCATACTAATCTATGATTATCTCAATTATTTCATAGAACTGGTTTACGTTAAATTTTTTACATAAAAACTAGCGGATTCACCGCTTTCTCATAATGGATGCATTTTCATTTTGTATTTGAAAAAAAAAAAATGTTAGAATCTAAATGAGTAAAAACAATTTTTATTTGTATTTAAATACAGACGCCAGTCCAGCACATCAAGCTAAGTACTACAATCTAACAAATTTCTTTAATAGATTTTCAATTTTATCGCTGAAGCATAAGGTTCAAAATTGATTGGGAAAAATTGACAGTTTCGGGTAGCTTCATGTGTTGGCGTCTGTAGAACATCTGAAAAGTCAATTCATTTTAACCTATCTAAAGTCATATATCTAGTGTAATTTTGTCAAATCTGATGTTAACTTATGTTGGTCAACACACAACAGCTGCAATCATGATATTTGACAGAAGTTTTACTGATCTAAAGAAGGCGAATCCCGCGCGGGATGCAGGACTTGCCTGCGCGCGCCGCGTCATTTGTCTTCATGATAAGAAAATCAGGCGCCTAAGCGCTAGTTTGAACACCTGCATACAAGTTCGTTGACACAATCGGTGCGAGCGGATTTCGTCCGGGATCCCGTGCAGGGTTCACCTCGTTTAGCCAGAGCTTAAGACTTGATCATCAGAAATCGTGAGGGTAAGTAAACTTTTGACCTAGCTAGCTAACTAGCTAGCTACAGAAAGTTGAAGCATTCAAAAACTTATAATTTGATAATATATTAAAAGAATAAGAGTAATTATGATGAAAGTATGACATCAAACAGTAAGGATAATTTTCAAAATTACCCTTACTGATAAAACAACAACCATTTTACAAAGCCCGTCAATGCAGATATCATTGTTGAAAAGATATGAACAGTATTTGAAATAAAATACATGAAAAAGACCTCTATATTTTACATTACCTGGCCGAAAATATAACATACTAGCGGCCTGTCCCGGCTTTGCAAGGGTGGACATTTATTTTTTAAACATTTTTTTTTCTTGCAATTAAAATAGCCTATATTAATCAGTGATAATGTAGCATTCAAATGGTGAAAGAATTTTTAAAATTGGTCCAGTACTTTTTGAGCCAATTCGTTACAAACAAATCTTTCCTCTTTATAATATTATAGTAATATAGTATAGACGATTTGTTTTTAGATTCAGCTATTAGAGCCTCGTCCTTGTCACTCACAAGATCATAAGAAAGAGACTGCCAAACATTTGACAGTCTTTTTCTAACGCTCGATATGTCATATTAACTGTAACTGTACATAGTTTATAAGGCTTTTAATCATATTTTAAGTGAAGCCTTTACTGCCCGATTTTCATCCATCTTCCATGGCAGATAATAATATTAAATATAGAATAAGATAACGCGTGTAATTCCCCTAAGGGGTACGCAGAGGAATGCACCCACATTTCGCCAATTATGCTACAAGTAATATTCATTAAAAATATATTATTTTTCTAATACAACATAAAAATGCACCCACAATACATAACAATGCCGCGCCGCGCGGCGTTCGTATAAAAATAAAATCCAATGTTTGCTTTATAAAACAAGATTGTTTAAAATTTTGACTTTCGCTTAGCAGGTGACCTTGGCGGCGGGGGTTCAGTCTTCTTGCTCTGTAAATAATTATAATTTTGTCAATACAAAATTATTTAAACATAATAAAGGTAGCATTTGGTGCCCTGCGACCGACGCCAGATGACAGCGACGAAAAAATATGTCGTTTTTATAGTAAACATATGAATAAACGTTGAGAAAATTGCTAAACCAATAAGCCTTTTTTTTTGTGGATGGGAAATCATCAAATGACCCCTCCCGCTCTAGGTGGAGCAGAAGGGAGTGTCAGACTCTTACTGACTAAAACCCACCCGTGTTCCTTCCTTAGCCCTTTGTGTTCCGGGGTAGCGGTAACCCTTTCGGACAATCCCGCTGCCGCTGCTGCTTTGGTACAAAACAAGGTACAGTGCAGTTCGAATATTTTGTATAATTTAGAAGCATTTTTTTTTAATTTTGTAAATTTAAGAACCATGGATCCGTTTATTATTTTTTTTTATATTGACTTGAAAGAGCATGGCAGTTGACAATGTGTCATGCTCATCATAAGCCTTAGTTAAACATGAATACGATGCGTTTACATGTTACTAGTAACACTAACATTACATGCTGCCAGTAACATATTTACCGCAACACAAAAAAATAAAATTGATGTCCAGAATAATAAATGTATGGAAAACATGATGGTATTTTTTTCTTCAGAAAGTTAAATTTCAACTCTTGTGTATCTAGAGTTGTGTACGGTCAGCAATAAAAGTCGATTAACCTCAGTTATTAATATCTCAGTTATTGAGCAAAATATTTGTTCAATTTTGAACAAATATTTTGCTCAATAACCGAGATTAAAAAAAATGAAAGTGTTAATATTTAGCTCAATAACTGGGATTAAAAAAACTGAAGTGTCAATCGACTTTTGTTGCTGACTGTACTGAATTTATGGTAAAAGTTTTCGTTACAATGTTCCGTACACCGTATATTTTTATTAGCAAAGTATTGTCGCAATGACGCTGCGGCAGTGTCGCTGTCTTCTGCCGTTTGCCGTAGGGCACCCAATGCTACTTAAGTTATATACACAGAGTTCTAGGTCAGGGCCTTCTTGGCTGCAAATCGCCAGTGTGATAAAGCCCTAAGCCGCTGGGTCTAGAAGCATGACATTTTGTACAGAAATTCCTTACACAACGATAGTGAATGAATAATTTTCATTTTTTACCTTAGTAGGTTTTTTGAAAATTCATCTCTCATCAGGCGAACGGCTTGTTCGACATATTTCGTCTCATCAGAATGGCCATTCTTTCATTGATTCAATCTGTTTAATTTTCTTAGTTGTTCTTTATTATTTTAAAAAGTCTTTTATTTTGACGCTAGCTGTATAACAAGGGCGAACTTCACTGATGACCCTGAACATGATCGGCACTTTTAAACCGCGTTTAAGACCTTTCACTGGCTCCGATTCTGCTGTTCACAAACTAAATTAAATTTAAGTTCAGTGCATCTTTTTCTTTCCATTTCATTATGAAAAGGACAGAAGATAAATATTAGTTAGTTTAGTCCTGTCAAATTACATAATCCATAGACAAGTTTAGACGTGATTAAAAAATTGGCTACTAAAAATATGTCAATTTACGTCAGGCGCTGACTAATTTGACGGGACTAAACTAATATTTATCTTCTGTCCTTTTCTTAGTGAAATAGAAAGAAAAAGATGCACTGAACTTAAATTTAGTTTAGTTTGTGAACAACAGAATCGGGGCCATTGTCATCATTGTTTTGAACATTTTGACACTGTTTAGATTCGCTGATCGCGTTCAGTTTTATTGGTGCAATTCGTCCTAAATTGTCTCATTGGCGACTATTGTCGATAATACTTTAGTAGCTACTTTTGTGTTACATTACAAATAATACATATTTAATGTTAGTGATTATGTGTTTAATATTTTACTTAAAAACTACCAAATTAATTACTTTTATTAAAAGCTGCATATTCAGAGTAAACAAAACTTGCATCCCTTTGTCGCAGCAACATTCACAATTGCAACATTGCAGTATACATCTCTCTACTCGACCTAAACGTATGGGACGGCTGAATTTTTTTTCGCGATTACGATGTTAGTCCTATGGAGAAAGTTGTTTAGTTTGATGGTCTGTACCACATCCTTAAATTTGGCTGGTCATTGAAAAGTAACCCTGTATACATATTCGGCGCATCTGCCAGTTTTTTTATAAATTTTTATGAGCAAATGTTAGTTGTGCCCTTTTTCGTTATGACGGCAGTATTAAGTAACAGATGTTTCTTGTAACACAAAATCATGTTGCTGTAACAGTGTTTTGCGACAGTGGTTTCCTATATCTCCAAAGAGCAACCCATTTTTTTTTTGGTGATTAGGTGTATAGTACACACCCAGATTTCGACAGTTGTACATTAGCCCCGCTTAATAGTGTGTGTAGCCTATAGCCATTTACTTTTAATTTTATAACACAATATTATCTTACAACTTTTTAAAACGGCTAAAATAACACAATTAAATTCGATTTGTATTTTTTATAGGCAAATTTTAGAGTAATTCTATTCTACCCATTTGTTAGAGTATTTCAATATTCTTTTTATTACTAAATTTTCAAGCTCTAATACTCTGTGCTACTTTCGAAGGAGCATTTAGTTTTTTTTAAAGACAATTTTTATTTGAGATTAGATTATCCTATTCACATACATAATCAGTCTACAGGGTGGAATCGAAGTCATGGGCATTATTTTAACCTAAGGCACTACTCACGATACTGATTGCATTAGGGCTATTAATACGCAAATCAAAAATATTATTAATGCAAGTAAGGAAAACCTTAAAAATGTAGTAAGTCAAATTGCACAAGGCTTATTATTGCAAATAAACACTTAAAGTAATTAAAACAAAATACTTTGTTAACGCCAATAATTGTTGAAATATCAAAATCTTAAAGCGCAGTTACAGCGCAAAGCGAAATGTAAACAAACATCACCTGCGCGCGCGCGGGTTTTTCCTTACAAGTAATAATAACAATGGGCTACAAGACATTCCGTCCGGCGGGATTCCCTGAACTCTCTCCGTCCCACTCCCTCACTCGCAAAAATACGAATATCACCCCCGCGCGGGGTATGCTTCCCGCCGCAACACGAAGTCACGAACCCGGAACCAGTGTCATAACGACTGCGCAGGTGCATTGACGCGTAATTGATTTATTGATCCCGTGACGTAATCGCCGTACTCGCCGCTCGCGTCATACGGTGCTTGGATTGCAGTGTATTAAGTGTTAGTTTATTAGTTGTGTGTTGTGTGTGTGTTTGTGTACACGATGCCTCGACCGCGTAATGTGCAGGCTAGGTACACCAACCAACAATACCCACAAATGGTTGTAATTTACGATCGCACAAGAAATTTAGTATGAACTCGTGAAATGTTCCATCGGCGCTACCCGAACGACCCTATTCCTTCACGGGGTCTCATTCCACCAGAACCACTCAGAACCTGTTGGATTTTTCGTCTTTTCACGTGCCAGCACATGCACAAGCTCGTGGAAGAGCACCCGTTTACCCTCTGTCACTTTACCGACAAATAAGGTTTTTTCAAAACAATCCACAAGCTAGGTACGTAAATGTTTTTTTTTAATGTATGTTAGTTGACGTAGTTTTGACCGTCCTAAGCCGGCAAAGTACGAAGGGAAAATTGGAATTTATTATGAATCAATTCATTGGCAACTTACGAATGTCACGTGAGTCGGGCGGGGTCAAAGAATTCACGCCCAATGACGCGCGTACGGCGTAGTGTACCTACGCATTTGCTATCGAGAAGCGCAACTAATTTGATACTTTGTATGACTTACTACATTTTAAGGTTTTCCATACTTGCATTAATAATATTTTTGATTTGCGTAATAGTAGCCCTAATGCAATTAGTATCATAAGTAGTACCTTAGGTTAAAATAATGTCCATGATATCAAATGCACCCTGTATATCCCTCCGTCTGTCCTCAGGCCTTTCTGTAGAGGGCTCTTAAATTGTGATAATTTTGTATGCCAACTTTGCTGATATTACCTAAAATATGCAATAATTTTAAAAAATATATAATATTTTCTAACCCGTTATTTTAGAAATATTTTTATGACATATTTTTTACTAGCAACATCATTTTTGTGCATGCTAGCAACACTAACCTAACTAACGTCAATTGATTTATGACAATCTGTAAAATAAATATTTCTCCCTAACAATTGATAAAAAACTAAAAATAAATCTTATTTTGTAGGATACAAGTTCAGTTTGTGTAGTAATCAGGTCATATTTATAAAGTATTACGGCCATCATGATTATGTTGCGAGAGATGGTGCTATCGGTCAAATATAGCTGTCTCTCTCTCACACTGAAATAATGATGACCATTACGACTTCATAATACGACGACTGACAAATGAAACATATTAAGGCGAAAGCGGCAGAGTAGCGCGCGAAATTTAATTTTTCTTATGTTTTTTTTTTTTTGCAAATTGCAGGTCAGTACAGTCCACGAGGCCTAAGCTGAGCTTTGCATTTGTGTGCACATAGATAGTGTAGGTGTGACATCGGCCGAGCGCGACGTGTCCTTTGCTTGGTTTAAACCGGTTTATACTGCTTTTTGGCAATCGGCCTGAGGCGCACTCACACAAATGCAGAGCTCAGCTTACACCTCGCGAACTGTATCAGGTTGTTTGTTGATCAAAATATTATTCGCTAGCGTAACAAATATGTTTTTACACTATTTCATGAAATTTTGACATTTCTAGCTTAGGGGAGTTGTATTAATGATTGTTATGATAATAATTCTGTAAAGACATGTATTTGTTACGGTCGCGAATGATATTTTGATCAACATACAACCTGCAAAGTGCAAAAAAAAACGTAAGAATATCTGAATTTCGCGGGTTACTTTAGCGCATTCCAGGTATAGTCCTCACAGTAATAACTAGCATATAAGGCATAATTATGTCAACCGCACCTTTTAAATTTCATACAATTTTCGTCATCACCGCGCTAACTAAAGTGTCTATGCATGAAGACCGGAACAGAGGGTACTTACTGCTTCTAACTCATACGATGCTTCGTAATAAAGAAAGAGATGGAATATTTTCGTAACGATATATAGGCGTGTTTTTATGGCTTCTACTAGCTGCGCCCCGCGGTTTCACCCGCGTAAGTTTCGATCCCGTGGGAATATCGGGATAAAAAGTATCCTATGTGTTATTCTGATGTATAAGCTATATTACTGTAAAGTTTCATCAAAATCCGTTCAGTAGTTTTCGCGTGAAAGAGTAACAAACATCCATACATCCATACATACAAACTTTCGCATTTATAATATTAGTAGGATGTTAGTTATTTCTCTGAGGAATAGTCGTGGCAAATGATAGCGCGCTTCATGTGACTCTTATGTGCATTGTAATAAGTTTCAAATTACAATTATGACGCGCGCACATGACATTATCATTATTTTTTAAAGTATGTATGTTGTTTTTAATATATCTTATTATTAATTTAATAAAAAAATCTATCCATAACAGTACCTACAGATTTGCTCCTACCAAATGCAAAATTCACATCACAATTGATTCATTAATAGTGAAAACCGATTATCGTGAACAAATCTATAGGTACTAAAGCTTTGGTTAGCCAAGAAAGCGGTGAACGGTCCCACAATAACGGCTTTCCAAATACAGAGCATTCTCCGACACCTTAATGACAAATACTGGTGAAAATGATATATCGACGCTTGAAAGGCAAAATGACTAAGCGACATGAGTGGGACTAACTTTACAGGAACACAGTTTAAAGTTTAACTTTTCATTTTAAAAAATCATATAAATTCTGATTCAGATTCTAAAATAAGATTTCCAAAACAGTAAGAATTATGCCTGTAGGATGATTACAAGAATTTATATGATTTTTTTTCTGAGAAGTTCGACCTGTCGTTTAGTCGATTTTACCTTTCAAGCGTCGATATTATTATATATAGATATATATTTTAATGACAACCGTAATAATAAGACGGCCAACGTTTCTAGGAAACCTTAGGCTTTGTCATGCTAAACTATCCGAATGATTTAGCCTGAATCTTCTATAGAAAAGCTACTAAAATCAAGCTGTAACTCCTAATCAAAAAGCAGCATGTAAGAAATGTTAAGAAAAAAAATAATTAGCAAAACTAAATTCGCGAATGCATTACTTCAACAATTGGGTACTTGACTACTTCGTAAATACTTCGTGCATGGAGAAAATCTATTAAAAAAAAAAAATCTGACCCTTTCCGCGATAGAATTTTGTCTATAGTAACATCATCATATTACATGGATTCGTCTCCTTCTAATCTGTAAAAATTAAATTCTTTTTTAACTTTTTGCCGTACATTTTTTTCATGCTTTTTTTTTACTAAATAGAATTTTTAATTTCTTAACAACGACCTTTGTGATAGCTATGGCAACCGTGTGAAAAACATAACCCTTTCTTTTGGCTTCGCCGTAGTCGGGTAATAATGTTAGAAGAATAAAAAATTTTATACCTTTATTTCTAAAAGCATAACTAACCCTCAAGGTTAAAAATATGTAAACAAATCCTTAAAAGCAATTTGAATAAACTTTAAATGTTTTAGGTGGATTTGTAACCCTGTATTCTTGTAACGATTGGCGCAAAGCTGTCAAAGTGATCCCAGTTAAAAAAAACATCCTGTATACTTATTTAGGGAATTGAAATCTAGATGGTTACTATCACTACCAAGATTAGCATATTTTATGCATGCATACAAATAGATTATGACTTTTGACTTTGAGAACTGACTTTGACTTTCACTTTAAGGATTGGAGCAACCATATTGTGACATAAAATTGAGAGAATATGATTATATCGGTGCCCTAGTTCAACAGTAAGATATGTTGAACAAAGTATGTTTTGAGTTATTCATACTTTTATGCTTTTACATACACTCACTGTTAATTGAAATGTAGTTGATTTTTTAAAACTATAGCTTAGTTTAATGTTTTAGGGACATTTGAAGAAGTCTATGTGTAGAGATAAAATAAAAGTAAAAATCTTCCTGACTATTTTAACTTAAGGTCTGTAAAAATATACTTAAATGTCTCAGTGAGACATTGAAATGTAGGCACTTTGGTTGCGTTTTACACACATATCCGATTTTTTAACCGGATAGAAGAGCAAATTTTTCACATGAAACAAAACTTATCTCAATTTTGATTTTTTTAAAGATATTTTACTGTTGAACTAGGGCAGCGATATTTAAAAAAAACTTTTAGCTCTGATATATCAAAGTACTGGGATAATTGAATTGGCCGAGGGCCGGACACACCTGAACTACACCAACGCGGTTTTTAGCGAAAGAAAAATATCCTACTGTGCCTAAACTAGTCCTTTTAGCTCATCATATTCGGTTACAAAGATTCGCCAAAATTACGTGGTATTGGGTTTCGTACAATATCGCAGACTAAAACTTAGCCATTATCAATGATAAATTGTGTAAAACTAACGACCTTTACTTAATAGACCATTTCAGACACTAATCTACATGGTCCTAGCAAGACCTGGTGCCGTATTATGACGGTTTAATGCTACCATGATTCCAGTGGAAGAGAGAGACGGAGCTATGCATGATCGATAGCACCATCCCTTTTTCGCATTATAATCATGATGGTATTATATCGTAATAAGTACGGCTTCTGACCAAGATTATGTCTGGACTTGAAAAAGGACTTTGAACCGTAAGTTTATGGTATACGAAATTTCGTCTCCATCTAGCTTATTTTGAATATGATGTGTAAGCATGACTCCGATATCCTATCTACAGAATAAATCATTTCATTTCAGTACAATTTCTATAAAGTTTCACATAACATCACGCGTGATTCCTCCGAGAGTTTAGACAGACTTCTTCTTAGCGTGTCGATAGCAATCTAAATGGACTCGGCCCAGAATTCGGCTACTTATTTGGCGCCATCATCAGCGTCCATCAGTTCCTGTAACGTGCAGCTGACAGGACACGCAGGACACGATATTAAGTCTCATCGTTTGTGGAACAGCACCACATTTACACTACAAGGCGGAGTCGTCTATGAATCTCCACCTGAACAGCCATGCTATTCTCTAAGGATACAGCCTTGCGGGCAGCGCTGTCGCGGTGGGTTTGACAGTTGCGACAGCGCTGTCCGCAAGGCTGTATCCTTAGAGAATAGCTCCCCAGGTTTTCCTTGCTTCGGCCAACCTGGGTCCGGAGTCTGTTTAAAGACTTCTAGGTTACCCAAGGTAACTCAGGTTTAGACAGTAATGTACGGTTAGTACATATAATAAACTCGCTTTTCGTTAGTTATGTCTCCTAATTGTTATCCTAAGGTTGTCTAGCAGAAATCGATGGTTACGAAAATAACACCCATTGTATCACCCTTCATTTATTTTTCCTTTATTAGGTGTGCAATATAGGATGCATTCTATATATCGCCCCCATAGAGCGAAAAGTCATTAAGTGGAAAAATCGTGTTTTGAGATAATGGCCCCGATTTTATTATTCACAAACTAAATTAAATTTAAGTTCAGTGCATCTTTTTCTTTCTATTTCATTATGAAAAGGACAGAAGATAAATATTAGTTTAGTCCTGTCAAATTAGATAATCCATAGACAAGTTTAGACGTGATAAAAAAATTGGCTACTAAAAATACGTCAATTTACGTCAGACGCTGACTAATTTGACAGGACTAAACTAATATTTATCTTCTGTCCTTTTCTTAATGAAATAGAAAGAAAAAGATGCACTGAACTTAAATTTAGTTTAGTTTGTGACAACAGAATCGGGCCCAGTGAGTCACGATTTTTCGAGTTAGTTATAATGATTTTTATTTTCAAAAACTTTAACTCTCATTACCTCAAACCACAATTTTTCGACTTAATGACTTTTCGCTTTAAGGGGACGATATTTCCTAATTAAAAATAGTCAAGGACCCAATATTAAAAGTAACCAATTTAAATACTTACCGGAAATGTACATATTTTACTATTAAGGGCGCATCCCACCAAACTTTTATACCTAGAATAAGTCATATCCTGAGAATAAATTTTAAATTTTTGACAGTTTTTCCATGCTAGAACTGTCAGCCATCAATTTTATTCCACATATAAAAGATATCTTACTTTGGTAAAATTAGTCCTAAAAAGGATAAACCGCTCTCAATACTCACCAAAACATTAGGTTAGATTATGTTATAATTAGATAAGGGTGAGCGTTACCAAGTCTTACTAAGGGGTGTAGGCAGTCGCTCCATGTAAAATACTGCTATTCAGCTGTCTGGGTGGTAAGACTGGAAGCCGACCCAACAAAGGGATGATTATGGTTTTTTGTAATAGGTACATTTCTGGTAAACGTTTAAACAGCATCTGTATTAAAACAGCTTACAAGAACTAACCTCTCTCGATCGCTTTGCTCTCGGCTCTCCGATATCTTCTTTTTCTTTAACTTTCTCCACTTTCTCCGCTTCATTCTCCACAACTTTCTCTTCATCATCCTTCTCAACTTCTCCATTCTCTTCTTTCTCAACTTCTTTGTCTTCTGGAGGACTTTCTGTTTCTTTTTCAGGCTCTGGGGATTTTTCCGGTGTTTTTTCTGGTGTTTTTTCTCGGTTTTCGTCTACTTGTTCTGGCACTTCCTCGTCTGGTTTTGTCACTTCTGAGTCTTCTGTCGTTGCTTCTGGTTGTGTGTCTTCTGTAGTTTCTTTCTCTTTCTCCTCTTGTTGTAGTTTTCTAGAGGATTGCCGTTTGATTGGCGGTTTTGATGTGCTGTTCGCTTCTTTCTTATCTTTCTTTGATTTTGCTGTGGATAGGTTTTTGATGTTAGTAAAATATTTGTTACTGGGGAAGGAATGTAAGTACCGTTTTAGGAAACGTTTTTAATAGGAAACTGAAACACCATAATCGGCCTATAATGTTCCCATTGCTGAGACGTAGGCCTCCTCTCTTCGAGATGGAGTGGGATATAATTTACCACGCAGGCCTAGTGTGGGTTGATAGATTACACATGTCTTCGAGTGGTGATGAAATTATTTATATCGCAGCCAACTGGTTAAATTAGCTGTTTAGTTAACCGCCTGGCCTTTGGAAGTAGTGCTCGCCTCGCTTCGCTCTCTCGGCTCGCACGCGGTTGATCACAGTTCTAACCTAACCCATTTGGTCGGTGCCCTGGCTTAGTTACTGTGCCAATTCGGCTCGCGCGTGATTGATTACAGTTCCAACCTAAACTATAATTTGAATATCAGTCAGGCCGTTAGTTGAACGGCCGCCGTTTAGTTACAAGGCTAGGCGGTTTACTAAACGGCTAATTTAACCAGTTGGGCATGTAGCTGCGATATTTACACAAAGTAAAGCGCCTAACTAAGTTTGATCCCACGACCAACAACTCAAAAGTCGGGGCTGATAGCATTGGGCCAATACTGCTCCTAAAATGAAATGCTGAGCCGTAATGTTTACATTTTAGACTTTTTTTTTTCAGTTTCTTACAGTGCCAGGTTCAGATAGCCTTAATATCTGAACACACTATACGCCGGGTAAACAAGAACCTCCACGAAGCCGTCATCTACGTATTCTGTACACCAAACTAAGTAACTTTGAGCAAAAATAATTGCTGGGAAATGACTTGTATTTTCGGTGGGAAAATTGACTGCTTACAAGTTCTCCAGACCGTATTTAGCCGCGGCGGCCAATCTCAACGGAGACTAGGCTTCGGCGCGGGAGATATTACAGTGCACAAGTGTGCACGCAGACACAGGCTGTTTACAATAATGTGCAACTTAACGCACTCAAAACATTCTGCTTAAGAGGAAATGCGGGTGGTCCTTTCTCCATAGTAACGCTCTCGCTGATTTCTTTCTGGTCAATGACCATAAAGCAATGATTGTTGTAATGAGGGCGAACCGATTGCCATCACGCTGGCACAAATCTAGACTTATTTATTTATTTATTTAATACTTCATGCACATACATGTACAGAGGCGGACTTAATGCCATAGGCATTTTCTACCAGTCAACCTTTGGGTGATGCAGAGACAAACAGTAGTAGGTGCAATCATTACAGGAATAAATATTTCAAATATAAAGATACGCAGAACCCTATTTAAACTATAAATATAATATATACCTAATTACATATAAATATAAGCACAAATACATATACATAAATAAATGAATATATTAAAAAGAAACAAGACAAACAATGAGAAAATATTAGCGTTGTGATGATACTGCCAGCTTCTTGCGAAAGTGCTCGCGAACCTTAACTTTAAAGGATAATCGGTTGGTTGCCATCCTGATTTCCTCGGGGAGCGCATTCCACAGAGAGATAGACTGAACGAAGAAGGAAGAGTGAATGAAGTCTGTGCGATGAATGGGACATTGGAGAAGACGATTGTGTGATGAACGTAGATTTCTATTGTGGTTGGCGCAAATAGACTTAATATGAATATGTAACCTGCATTCGCGATTTATTTACCAAAAATGTAAACAAGAGTTTATGGAAAAACAACTTTAAATCCTACACAATAAAGTTCAGTTTACGCTACAACTTCAAATATTTCTATAAATTTTGAAACATAAGCTTGAATAAACGATAAATTTCAATAACCTGGCGTAGATTTCTTCTTGGCTTTTTCTGTTGTATCTTCTCCGTCCGGTTGTGTCAGTTCGAGCTGTTCCGCTTCATTGGCAGCGGCGACAGCCTCTTTCATATCGTGCGAAGTGGGGACTGACATCTCTGAAATATTTATAAACATAATATCACGCTTGTATTAGCTCGGAAAAGGGATGAACACAACCTCGTATCGTTAGATGTCTTTAAATCCCATGTAATAATAATATCCTCCAGATCGAATTCAGTCACGGTGGCCAATCTCGACGAAGATTAGCCAGGTACGCAGGAGATATTAAAGTGCACAAGTGTGTGCATAAACACAGGTGTGCTCTCTGTTACTTTACTCTCATAGTCCGATGGGACGGCAATCCCAGACGCATTCCTAATGGAAAAACCCAATAACACTTTGCCCAACCTGGGAATTGAACCCAGGACCCCACGCTCAGCAGTCGCGATGCGACCACAAGACCAATGGGCCAGTCCTATTTAATAGGAGTTGCTAACCAGGTACATATACGGACTTCTGCTGAGAAAGAAGAATGCTCATTTTTGGCCTGACTATGTATAGAAATGCAATAAATCTTAAAATTCAGCTAATTGAATTGTATATTAATTACGCTTATCACAATGCTAAAAGAAACGCAGGAAAAAATATATTTTAATTTTTGTTTATACATAATCTACGTCAAAGGTAAACGTATACCATGTTTTGAACGCATCTCAACCACCCTTTTTTACGACATTCCATTTTACACACTGCTACTTGACTTTATTCAACTCTATTTCTGAGATTTATGCAACACTAGCTGCGCCCCGCGGTTTCACCCGCTTAAGTTTTAATCCAGTAGGAATGTCGGGATAAAAAGTATCCTATGTGTTATTCTGATGTATAAACTATATTACTGTAAAGTTTCATCAAAATCCGTTCAGTAGTTTTTGCGTGAAAGAGTAACAAACATCCATCCTCACAAACTTTCGCATTTATAATATTAGTAGGATAGTAGGATTTTACGTTTTATTTAATCAGTAAGTATTTCTTTATTAGTCTTTGTTTATTACTGATTAATTAAAAATAACATAATAATTAAAATAATAATCAAATCATGCAGTATGTAATTGAGTTCGCACGACTTAAACGGAATTTTTTGACATTTGACAGTTCAATAAATACAATACAATCATCGAGGGTTTAAGCACTGACATGGCTGACAGTGAGTTGATTTCTAGGAATTCACAAAGCAAAAAAGACGTTTCAGACCACAGCTAGGTAAGTATTCCTATTTTAGACTAAACTTCGAGCGTTAATAATTAGCTCTAACGCATTTAGGTATTTCTTTATTACCTATTTGTTAACGGCAAATCCTAACCTAATAAAAGTACCTAACATTAATATTTTTTGGTCTTCGTAGCGTTTACATCGTAAAAATGACTACAAGACATTATTTTGTAAACGTACAGGTAGTCTTTCCACTATACCCCTATAAGTTATACATAAACTTTAATTGTCAGGTTTTTAAATGTATGGGACGTGGGCATTGTTCTTTCGAAACACTGCCCAACACGTGGGTCGAACCCATAGAAATGTAAAAACAAGAGAAGTGGCATGGGGGAAAAAATCAGCTGTTTAATACAAAACTTCTATACCTACTTGACCAAAATGTAGGAAACAGCTGATTTTTTTTTTTTCGTGATTTCAGCGTTGGCCCCATAATGAAAGTTGTTCAGCTCGATGGTCTAAAGCACCTCTTAAAGTTTTACAGGTTAATTTTTTTACACTTTGTATATTTTTTATTTTAATGAAATGAAAGTATGGTTCGTATTTTGTTAGCTTTTTTAATTATATTTGCAGAGAACCTACTTTGTACACCTATATTTTGGTAAAAGTATTATTAACGCACGCAAAACATTCGCCTACGCTTTTTACCATTTACCACACTGGATCTTTGCGAACGGCGTCATATATCGACTGCGTTAAAAAAGGTTTCATCGGGTATACCACTACCCTCAAAATAACTGAAAAGGTTATTCTTGAAGTTTCTAACTACGTTATTTTGACACCTGTACAGAACTTATTCGAGTACTTACCGAGTGGTTCATGTATCATCTCTAATAGCTCATCGGCGCTTATCGTAGATGTGGCTTTCTTGAATTTGAGCACTCTATTCGTGAAGAACTCCCAGAACGAAAGCCCTTCTAGTGGCGTGAACAGATCCTGCAATAAATCACCATAATTAGTAAGTAATCAGCATCATAATGGGATTTTCAACTAAAAAAATGTAATTAGTCCATCAGTAAGATTATCAAAAAATATTTGACCCGTATTTTTTCTTTTGTTATGTAAACCAAAATTGACGAAGATACGACGCTTTTAAAATTCTCAATACGTCACACCTTTGTATAATTTTTAGTGCGTTCTGACGTCACAAGCCGCCACTCGCAGCCCCCACTCCCGAGTTATTTTATTTTATTTGATAGGAATAACAAACAGCAGTAGGCATATAAAACTTGCAATAAAAGTAACAAATACTACTCAAGACTTTATCCACAGATTACAATACAGAATAGCTAGCAGTTAGCAGAGCAAGTTAAAAAAGCACTTATACTTACTTACTCACTTGTTATCTTTGTCAATATTCATTGATTTACAAAAACAAAAAACATACGTATCCATTATTTTCCAATATTCAACTGACGGACTAAATAGATTTTCAATTTATTGCACGGGTCGATCGATCAAGGTTAAACAACGCTTTCCGCGGTCGGTCCGTGGATGGCTGACCATGCATCTCACAACTTTTTAACCTTTCTTTCGATTTTTGTTACATCTTATTTTCGCCCGTTGTATAACTATTTTAGTGTTAGTAAAAATGCTAATCATACCTTCATCTTCTTGTAAACACAGTCGGCCTGTTTCCTGATGCGGTGCGCCTGTTTAGTGAACACGAGCGCCGCGCTCTCCGAGAGCTCCCAAGAGGGCGTGTTGCCGACGTAGGCGCGCATGCGTTTGATAGTTTCCAAACATGTCGGGTGTTTTAGGAGCATTAACGGTTTTATATCTAAACCTGTAAGAATTTATATTTGTACTAGCTGACCCCGTAAACGTCGTTTTGCAAAAAAAAAAATAGATAGTAGCCGATTCTCAGACCTACCCGATATGCACACAAAATTTCATACAAATCGGTCCAGCCGTTTCGGAGAAGTATGGTAACTAACACTGTGATACGAGAATTTTATATATTAGAAAGATTATACAGGGTTATTTGTAAAACACCAGCAACCTCTCAAGAGCTCATTGTACTCATCATTATGAACAACTTTTACTATGGGACCAAACCAGAAATCGCGAAAAACAAAATCAGCTGTTCCCTACATTTATCTTCGTCTATCTCGTCAAAATGTAGGGAACAGCTGATTTTTTTTCGCGATTTCAGGTTTGGTCTCATGGTAAAAGTTGTTCATAATAATTAGTACAATGACCGCTTAAGAGGTTGCTGGTGTTTTACAAATAACCCTGTATATTAGATTTATTGTTATTCGACTAACTCTGCCAAGCTTCGCTAGTTTTTTTTTTTTGTAATTATAAACAAATCATTATAAATCTGCTTGATTCCTCTTTTCAATAACTTATAGCTACAGTTTAATCGATCGAGTGGTATGAGTGTTACACAGACTACATTAACATTTACATGCAAAGTAGAAAAAAATAAGAGAAAATAAAATATTGAGTATCTGTTACATAGAGAAAACATTCCACTGTTTTTTTTTTTTAGTCCAAATATAAGTATGCATTCAAACATTTTTAAAAGGCTTTCCTCACCTGCGCGAAAATAACTTTATGATTTTTTTTCCACCAATCGTTTGACAATTATCGGATCAAATCTAAAAGTTAATGGAAGTTTGTCTGTAATGTGTGGTCGTCTTAGAAAAAAAGAAAATACGTTTTTACCGGTAAGATATGAGACGCAAAGAAAAAACAATAAAATGTTGGGGTAAAATATGCGCCACATACACGCAAAACAGCCATCGCTCAGCATAATGCTGTGACCGAGACAGAGCCACAGCTGGCTTTGTAGTTATGACGTCAACCGTTTTATTTCACCTTTTGTTTTTATGTGTGTGATGTGTATAATTTTATTATGAAGCACTTACCCATTAAATCGTCCAAAAGTTTCAAACACATATCGGTATCTGCCTTTTCGAGAGACAAGCACGTTTTAATTTTAGCATCTAGTTCTATCAACTTCATTTCAGTCTTCAGAAATTGTACGCGAGACTTTTTCTCTTCTGTAAAAGAAAAAAAAAACATATTTGAAACAAATGTATGCGACTAAGGGTCAGCGGAGAGGATTTTATTAAGGCACTCGAAAGTCAACTTTAAAATTATTGAAATAAAGTGCATATATGCTTGAAACTAAAAAAAAATGCTCGCGCGTCCTCGAGGATACGCGGGAAGGCACGCGTGCGTTTATTTCAATAACTTTAAAGTTGATTTTCGAGTGCCTTAATAAAATCCTCTCCGCTGCGCTCCTTTCTGTCTGCGCTGACCCTTCAGGCTGCCCCGCTGGTCTCGTGGTCGCAAGCGCTACTGCTAAGGTCCTACGTTTGATTTCCAGGTCGGGCAAAGCATTATTGGGTTTTTTCATTAGGAATTTCTTAGTAACAGCCCGGAGATTGGAAGTTGGCGGTGTGATACCCCCGTGCCTCGGAAAGCATGTTAAGCCGTTGGTCCTGCGCCTGATCTCTCTCCGGTAGTGTCGGATTGCCGTCCCATCGGACTATGAGAGTGAGGGAAGAGGGAGAGTGCACCCGTGTCTACGCACACACTCGTGCACTATAACATCTCCCGCGCCGAAGGGTAGTCTCGCTTGATATTGGCCCCGATTTTGTTGTTCACAAACCAAATTAAATTTAAGTTCAGTGCATCTTTTTCTTTCTATTTCATTATGAAAAGGACAGAAGATAAATATTAGTTTAGTCCTGTCAAATTAGATAATCTGTAGACAAGTTTAGACGTGATTAAAAAATTTAGTACTAAAATCAATAGTCAATTTACGTCAGGCGCTGACTAATTTGACAGGACTAAACTAATATTTATCTTATGTCCTTTTCTGAATGAAATAGAAAGAAAAAGATGCACTGAACTTAAATTTAGTTTAGTTTGTGAACAACATAATCGGGGCCATTATGTCGGAATTTATTTTTTTATTTCTCATCACAAATGTTGTTGTGGACAAGAAGTGCTTAATCTAAAAAATAGGCTTAACATTTGTGAGAGATTGGTGCCCGAAAAAGGCATAAATGCCTGTGTTACGGGTCACCAGTAGGATATGTCATGTTAACGCCCAGGCACACACATACCAGTTTCTCTTTCCTTGTCGAGGGTCGCTTTCTCTTCGTCTGTGAGGTTAAGGTCTGTCACCAGCTGCGCTAGAACCGATTGCGTTGTTATGTGGCCTTTTTCTGTTGATAAAAAAAAAACATTATCTTTAGAAGGTTTCCAACACTCAAATTTGTTAGTAGCACTACAAATTGGCATTCATAGGTACGTTTTCTGATCCATTTTTTTACTACTTTATTAGTTACTTTTGGAACAGACCACGGAGGAACAGAATATAAAATAACTAGCGACCCGCCCCGGCTTCGCACGGGTGCAATGCTGATACTAAATACACTACATATAAACCTTCCTCTTCAATCACTCTATCTATAAAAAAACCGCATCAAAATCCGTTGCGTAGTTTTAAAGATTTAAGCATTCAAAGGGACAGAGAAAGCGACTTTGTTTTATACTATGTAGTGATTAGCCGGTGTACCCCTGCAAGGCAAATGCCACCCTCTTTTTTTCCACGCAACTGTCTTCTGCTTAGCCTGCCGCGATGTCACCTAGCATATTCAGCCTATCATGTCCCCACTGCTGGGACACAGGTTTCCTCTCTGTCAGAGGGAGTGGGCTGTAATCCACCACGCGGGCCCAGTGCGAGTTTGTGGATGTCACTTGTATTCGAATTTTTGGTTCTAGGACATAACGTTTTCCTTCACCGTTTTGAGAGCAGTGATGATGAAATAATTTACAAAAAAAAATGCCTGCCTTGGTTCGAACCTGCGACCTACAATTCGTAAGTCGCAGCCGTTTCCACTGGACCACCACTGCTCTTACGTATCTGTCCCCTAGCATTCTAACACAAAACAAACTTACCCAGCTGCATTTTGAGAGTGACAGCATTCAAAGCAGCCTGCTTGTCCCACTGTAGCCTTGTAGATTCGTTTTTGAAGCTGTTAGGTCTTGACTGGAACAGCTTGATCCCGATATACTGCCCCGAAGGCAGGTAAGCTATTAGAATGTTTTCTTTCTCTGCATCTTCTGAAAAAACATTGTCACGGTTATGTGATTGAAAAATAAATAATATATATAAAAAAGAACATGAAAATAAAAATACATACATTGAATTTACAACTGGGTCAGCTCATAGAAAGAGACTGTCACACAGAGTAACAGAGACAACGCTCTACACAGCAGAACCTTTTGCTTACTTCTTGTATCATAATTATATAATATCAAAGATCACATACAGTACAGTCTGTTATAGCAATTAGCTGACCCACCATTGCATAAATGGTTGAGACTTTTTAGAATACGAATCGATAAAATTTTATAATTCTTTTATATTTTATTTACTTTGCTCAAATATATCTATACTAATATTATAAAGAGGAAAGGTTTGTATGTATGTTTGTAACGAATTGGCTCAAAAAGTACTGAACCGATTTTAAAAATTCTTTCACCATTTGAATGCTACATTATTACTGATTAATATAGGCATTTTTAATTGCAAGAAAAAAAATAAAATGTTTAAAAAAACAATGTCCACCCGTGCGAAGCCGGGACGGACCGCTAGTAAAATATATAAGAATTATAACATTCTATCGATTCGTATTCTAAAAAATCTCAACCATTTATGCAATGGTGGGTCAGCTAATTGATATAACTGACTGTTCATGACTATTTATTTGGATAACAAGTTACCTCAAGGTTTAAAAAATGGCGTAGTCAGTGATGTACCTAAAGGCCACCTATATTTCGCCAGTTATGTTTAAGTACCATTTCAGTAAAAGGGGGAACCCTAACGCCAATAACTGGTCTCAAATCTAGCCTCTAGGCTGTTACTGAGAATTACCTAATAGAAAGTGTTACTTACTTAGGTACATACTTTTTCTGATTTTGTTTGACCGAAATCTATGAAATGAAAATACAAAAAGTAACCATAAACATTTTATTTCTACAATTCTACTTGGACAACTTTTTCTTCAATATACTGTTCTCTTTAGGATACATATTTATAATCTTTAAACAAGTCTCTTTTTCTTCCTCAGTTTGTTCCTCAATTAATCCAAAGTCTTTCATAAAATCTGAATATTTTGTATTAAAACCTATATCACCAAACTCGGTACTCATGGCTACAGGCTTGATTTTTTCACAGGAATTGTTTTTAAATAAATCGCAAAACTCATTTCCTTCGGGTATTCTATGGCCGCCGTTTTTAAAACTATTGCAGTCTAAGTTTTTATATGTTTTACTCAAAGAGGTTACAGAGCAAAAAGATTGATTTTGAGTTTGTGATAAGTTTTTTATGCTTTCCTGATCAGAATGTGCCTCTAGAGAAATATTTTCTGTAGGAATTACATCTTCATCATCCAATATGTTTAGAGAACTTGAAATTATGCTGCCAAGTATGTTTGATTTCATTCTCATTGGTAATGAAACTCTATTGTTGATCATACTTTTTGCTTTGAGGGACGTCCCTTGTGAGTCTGGTAATCCTTCTGTATTTGATATATTTTCTAATGTATGATCAACTTTTTCAATTCCTTGCTGTGTATTGAATAAGTCCATTCTACCTATGTTTATAGAATCATTTAAAGTAGTCAGTAAATTAGGATAAGTTTCAATATTATTAATATTTTGAGTAATCTGCGTTATATCTAATACTACATTCACAGTATCCATATTTTGTATGAACTGTGATGTAAAGTTTAAACCTTCAGAATCTTGGCTCAGATTATGATTGGCTTGGTTGGTCAAGTTGGTCTTGGGTGATGGTTGCAAATGTTGGTCCAAACTTTCTTGTGTTTTACTAATATTATTAGTCTTAGCTGAATTTTGCTCATTATTTGAAGTCTTTTTAACCGGTGGGACGAATTTCTTAGCTTTTACCGCTGGTTTTTTACTATCTTTCTTTAAATTCTTCTGTTTGCCGAATGTCGGTATTATTCTAGTTTGGGAAACACTCGGTTCTACCTTTTCTTTGTTTGAGTTCGAATCTAAAAATATAAATAATAAAATATGAAGATGAGGTAAAAAAAAACACGAACGCGTCGTATACATAAAAAAACTATTTTTTTAAAGTCTGTTTTTATCAATCGATTTTCAATAAATGTCTGTCAAAATAGATAGAATGCATTTTAAGATAACTTCTAAAGTGGAATTTAAACAACTAATATATATAACCTCCTATTTGTCTAGAAGACGGTAAAAAAAAAAAGAAATGTCTAACGGCAAACAACTTTCATATAACTAATATCTGTTGCTAGTAGTAATTATGATATCTTGTCAGAAAGTAGATGATAACTAATCTCAAAAGTTCTACATATATTTATTAGGTCAAAATAATGTACCTATCTAAAAGTGATACGAAGATTAAGCTTTATTTACGAAAATTAAACTGATTAGGGAATAATCGAAAATGATTATAACAGATGCAACACTAATAGCGGATTGCATCAAAACAAAATTATTTATGAATTCGTCTCATAAATTCAAAATAATGATTAACATTAAACTTTTCACGAAATTACAGTGTATTAAATATTATTAATTTACGTAACTACAGGTTATAATGTTAAATTAAAATACGTTGAAGTTTGATACAACACGATCGTATTCGTGAAAATTACCTTCACGTATTTTAGCGTCCTCTGATCCGATATTATTCTCATAGCTCTTCAAACAATCTTCAGTAGCGAAATTATCGTCATATTGACTGAATATGTCATCTTTAAAACTAAATTGACTATTTTCATTACTTGTATCGTCCATTTTATAAAGCAATTTTGATAAAAACAAAATAACAGCACTTAATTTTTGTAAAAATAATTTGTAACTTTGGCGGTAAAATAAAATTTTGAAATTAGAATACTTATTGGAGGACTGGGAGTTACTTTTTATTTGTAAAGGTCAGCACGTATTCAGCCAAAATTAAATAAGGATTTAATCTGACGTCATTTTTTTGGGGTTTGAATACGGATATGCTTATAATAATGCCGCTATTAATTTTACTGGTTCGATCGATATAAATGGAATAATAATATGCTTTATTGGGATAAATAAAATATTACGTTAATTTTTCTTCTATTTTATTTTTCTTAAAAATAACTCGTTCTTTTTGTCGTTCGATAAATAAATTTGCAGAACAAATCTTAAGTGTTTACTCATTGCTTCTAACTTTTCATCGGGTACGTGTTTAATGAGTTCATTGACTTCTTCGACTATTGTTGTCCTACTTATCTTGGTATCGGTATCAGTCGTTCCTGAAAACGATAGGTACCTATGTTTATTCAATACGCCATACACCGATGGGTCGAGCATGAAAACGTAATATATTTCAATTAAATACGTAATAATTCACAATGATGCCCGTTAGTCTTAGATATTTGTGCGACTTCGTGGGACAAAATTCGAATTAAAAAAGTTTCAATCTAGACGGCCGGAAAAAACAAATTTATATTAACGTTTTTATTATAATAGTTTACGTAAAAAAATAATATTGGATTATATCGTCCCGCGGTTTCTTCCGGATAAATCTCGATCCTATGGGAATATCAGGATAAAAATCCTGTGTTTAAGCTATATGTAAGCCATATTTCATTCAAATCCATTCAGTAGTTTTAGCCGTGGTTTTAGCGTGAAAGAGTAACAAACATATAAATACACTCACAAAATTTCGCCTTTATAATATTAGTGTAATTAGGTATCAACTTACACTAATGATTTATCCGTAAAAAAATTCTCAGAAACAGCCGAGTGTAGGGATTTGTGTCCGGTAAATGGGAATTGGCTCGCCCCCTATGATATAGGTCTTATAAACAACTTGAGAAATACGAATATACTATACACATTTGCCTACCCCTTCATGGGATACAGGCAATGGTACTATGTTATATAAAATATTTGGATTCTTACCTGGTTTAAAAGGCTCTTTCAGATCTTCAAGTTCAGACTGTAAAAAAGAAACACATGTCAATAATAATTTTCTCCTGACCAACATGACATTTTGTCACAGCGGCCAATCTCAACGGAAACTAGCAAAGGAAGAAGGAGATATTATACAACGTGTAACGTTAAATGCGCAAAACCTGAAAATAGTTCATGTTCATAATTTACTACTGAATCGATTTCGGTAACTTTTAATAAAGGTTTTTTTTTTTCAAAAATTACGTATTTTGCCATGCTATCCGCCGATTGAACCAAAGAAAATTAAGTCTTACTTTAAGGCAATAAGACTCAATTTTGAATGCATAAAGTAATGTAATCGTGTTCTAGCAACACGATTTACTTAATAATATTAGTTAGCTTTAAAAAAAATAGTTTTGGTCATTGTATTATGCTTTTATACTCAATGCTGGGTTGGTATCAGAATGACTAGATCGCAAATTGACCACGTCGCTCTTAGTCCAAATCTCAAAATGTCTAAATCTCAAAATACCTAAGTCGCAAAATGACTATATCGCTTTTAGTATACATCTCGTAACGTCTAAATATCAAAATACCTAAGTTGCAAAATGACTACATCGCAAAAAGTCCGAACAGTTGTGTAGGCACCTATACCGGGTCGATATCAGAATGACTGGATACATTTAATAAATAATGTTTGAAAAAGTAAGTGGTATGGGTTGGTATCAGAATATGTATTATTTATCAGTATGTATTATATGTCTATCTATCTAGACCGATCTTAACAGTACAGCTGCCATACGCTTAGATACCACTGGCCCATCCTTTCCAATTCGAAGAGGTGTCAAGCAGGGGGATCCGCTGTCTCCAAAACTCTTCACAGCAACGCTTGAGGAAGTCTTTCAAAATTTTGATGTACACTGGCGGGACAAGGGCATTGTCGTTGGAGACAGAAGATTAACTAATCTACGCTTCGCCGATGACATTGTCCTTTTCTCATCTTCGGCGGCTGAGTTGAGTCTTATGTTGGAACAACTGAGCCACGCCAGCCTCGAGATCGGACTCGGAATGAATATGACGAAAACGAAGTTAATGACAAACAGCATGAAATGCAAAGTGGACATTGGGGGTGTGGAGTTGAATATGTCCATGAGTACATATACCTCGGCCAAATAGTCTCTTTCCAGGCGAGGCAAGATAAAGAGGTTGCTCGACGCACCGAAAACGCCTGGAAGAGCTATTGGTCGATGAAACACCTAATGAAAGGATCACTTCCACTTTCCCTAAAAAGAAAACTCATGGACATGTGCATCCTTCCAACCCGGTGAGGGTTGGAAGGATGCACATACGGAGCACAAACGTGGTCGTTAACGAAACGTCAAAAGTCCGCACTCGGGATCTGCCAGCGAGCAATGGAACGAAATATTCTTGGAGTCAAACTCATGGACCGCATTCGGAACAGTATACTTCGTTCCAAAACACAAATCGCAGACGTGGGCAACACAGCCGCCAAATTAAAGTGAAATTGGGCAGGCCACATCTGCCGCATGTCGCAACAGAATTGGGCAAAAGTAGCCACTGACTGGGTTCCGAATAACAGGAATCGGCGACGCGGTAGGCCCAGAAAGAGATGGCGTGACGAATTGGACGCCTATCTAAAGGATTGGCCAGATGTAGCAAGAGACAGGAGAATATGGAAAAACGGAAGGGAGGCCTTTGCCCTGCAGTGGGACATAACAGGCTCATAATAATAATAATCTAGACCCAAAATAGGTGATTTTTTAATTTTTTTTGTTTGATTTAATTTAAATTAATAATTTAATTAATTTAATTATTTTTTTTTATTTACACAATATTTTTACCCAATTTATAGCGGTAACCGTTGCATAAAATAGCCGGTCTGTTTTTGTTATTTGAAATAAATATAATTTCATTGCTAGGCATTGTGATCAAAGATTATGTAAAAACTACGTTATTATTGTGATCATGACACATACTTCAATTGTTTTATTTCCTATCATGGACATTTCCAAGTGGCCAGGCATGAAATCATCCAACATTAAGAAACAAAGAAATTAATGTATAGGTGCCTACACAACTGTTCGGACTTTTTGCGATGTAGTCATTTTGCAACTTAGGTATTTTGATATTTAGACGTTACGAGATGTATACTAAAAGCGATGAAGTCATTTTGCGACTTAGGTATTTTGAGATTTAGACATTTTGAGATTTGGACTAAGAGCGACGTGGTCAATTTGCGGTCTAGTCATTCTGATACCAACCCGTCCCGGCTTCGCACGGCTGGAAAAAAAAGCCTATATTAATCAGTGATAATGTAGCATTCAAATGGTGAAAGAATTTTTAAAATCGGTCCTTTTTGAGCCAATTCGTTACAAACATAGATACAAATCTTTCCTCTTTATAATATTAGTATAGATATAAGTACACAGACACAGGTTCCTATCCCATTCTTCTTCTTCTCATTGCATAGTCCGATGGGACGACAACACAACACGAAAAGGAGACATGTGGGATGGAGTTCTGCCAGCTGTTTCTGTATAAATCTTACTGTGAAAACTTAGGTCAAGTGAGCTGTCATTCAAACCTGATGATTGAAGTTCGCGTAACCACTGAAAATCAGCCATGTGCTGTGGGTCATACATTTTGGTCAAGTAGGTATTGTATTACACAGCTAATTTTATTTTCGTGATTTCAGAGTTAGCCCCATAGTGAAAGTTGTACAGTTTGATGGTCTAAAGCACCTCTTAAAGTTAGTAGAATTGATTTTGAAACACCTTATAAATAACGAAGGTGAGCACGGGCGCGTTTTTGCGCCACTGCTTAGCGCCGAAAGTTGAAAATCCAACAATGTGTTTATTTGACGCCGGATACGCTCTGTTGGATTCTCAATGCTCGGCTGAATACCAAGGGGCCGTCTCAACGAGCGAGAGAATCACGGCGATATTATCGTCGTGCCATCAAAGTCAATAGAAACTCTACCATCAATCTCCACACGGCGATATCATCGCGACGATAATTTGATGCCAACGCATGACTATCGCCGCGATTTTCTCGCTCGTTGAGACGGCCCCCAAGAGTTGAAAATTCAGTGCGCGGTAAAATCCCGCCACGATATAATGTCGTAAACATATATCCGTCCGAAGGTGGACTAAGGGTTATTTAAATTATCTCTATTATCCCTGGAGTTGAAAAGGCGATGATATTATGTAGTTTGTATGGAAATTCATAATTTTTGCAAATGGGAAATCCCATAGGTCTTGTTATAACAGAATGTACTAACCTGAGTTACAGCATTGAATTGTTTAATATTCTTTTCGGCCACCTTCTCCTTCTCCTTAGGTTCCTTATCCTTCTCTTTGTCAGAAACGGGTGAGCCGCCGCGACGCTTCTTCGGAGCAGGCGACGGTAGTGTTGCGTTCTCTTCTGTTTGTTCGTCCATATACCTGGGGATGTGACGTTGGTTAAATTATGATTAATACTGGCATTAGTCAGGCAGTTTTAGATAATACTTTTGATGAGGGGCTTGTGGGTAAGTGATAATAGCCGCACAGGGCCTAAAGTCTGCTATTACAATAGTGTCAGAATGGTCTATCATTGATTTCATAATTGTTGATTTTGACAAGTTTGGTAATCTACTAACATAATGGCGTCATTATGACTTTCCAATGGTCAACCACTGACATTCCATTGAAAGAAATGGCATAAAATGGTAATCTCGTAGATAATGACTTTAATGACAATTGAATAAATGTAATGTTTATTGCTATTTACTAACTTCTTACTACTTCATATTGCAAACACTAATACATAATATGTAAAAATATATATTAAATGAAATCTAGCATAGTTTTTCTCAGACCATTGACCGACCAATGATCGACCATTATGAATTTAGAAGATTACGAACTTTTTGCAAAATGACAATGGGATCGTGTTGGAATGACGAATTTATAAAAATAGCAGACTTGGGCCCCTGGTATATCGAAGGTTAAGCTGCGCTTGCAGCGTCAAGTTAGTGGATCCATTACATATTGAGATCCCTCCGTGCTTCGGAAAGCACGTTAAGCCGTCGGTCCCGGCTGTCTTAAGGGTAGTTAGAAGCCCAAAAGTCTGGCAACCAGTCCTACCAGGGGGTATCGTGTTATCCATTACCTGGATTGTGGAGGTCAGATAGGTAGTCGCTCCATGTAAAATACTGGTATTCAACTGGATCTGGTTAGACTGGAAACCGACCCTAACATAGTTGGGGAAGGAATAGGCCGATTTTTTGTCGTATACATCCAAATCAAAATCGCGTTCCTTAGGCCTGTTATTGTTTAGCGAATTAAATTAAATCACAACTGAGATTCGTTGATAGTCTTATGACGTATGAACGTACGTAAAATTGACTTAGTATTTAAATCTGTTCATTAATTTATTTTCCCGACTGTAATTTTATGTATTTGTACGTCACAATCGCTACCACAGTTTAGAACTCAAAAACTGCACTACGGCACGAGACGCTTTTTTATTTACGGATTTCATTTAGACAAATTGATAACTCTTTACAAAATGTCTTTACATAATCCAGTGTTAGTAGTAGTATAGTGTAGTGTTAAAATAAGAATAAAACAAAATATAATTGCAGTACTACGAGTGAATTTATGCGCCTCGATCTTCGTGTTTCCAAGTAGTGCGAAAAGCTACCAATCTATGTTATGGACATCGCGTCTTGTACCTGTCATGAAGAGGTGACATCTACCAACCCGCACTGGGCCCGCGTGGTAGATTATAGCCCACTCCCTGTCGAAGAGAGGAGGCCTGTGTCCCAGTAATGGGAGCACTATAGGCTAATTATGCCGTTAAAAAATAAAACGAGTAACAATTTTAGAGTGTTCAAAAAAATAATATGAGTTTTAGATTATCATCATCGCGCGCTCGAATTTCCAAAGATGGAACATAATTGCCGAGGCGCATAACTTAATTCGTAGTACTGTATGCTAAAATGACAGTGTAAAAAGGATATACAGGTTTACTTTTCAATGACCAGCCAAATTTAAGGATGTGGTACAGACCATCAAACTAAACAAATTTCTCCATGGGATCAACATCGTAATCGCGAAAAATTTATCAACTGTCCCATACAAAACTTCAATACCTACTCGACCTAAACGTATGAGACGGCTGAATTTTTATTCGCGATTACGATGTTGGTCCCATGGAGAAAGTTGTTTAGTTTGATGGTCTGTACCACATCCTTAAAGGCTGGTCATTGAAAAGTAACCCTGTATGTATATGGTGGCAAGGAGATCAAAGCGCAGCCTGTTACCATGGATTCAGTACAGGATTCTGTCCCCCTGAGATGACATTTTTCGTCGATTGTTATTAAAAAAAAAATCTCTGTTCCATTTTGACCGCGTAGGTACTTATAGGTCAAAACTTCCCTACCTTTCCTTTGGCGGTCTTACTTCAAGGTCGCTCAACGCGCTATGGAGCGAGCTACGCTCGGAGTCTCTTTGGAGGATAAAATCAGGAATGAAATTATCCGGAAAAGAACCAGTTACTAATACAGCTTGCAGAGTAAGCAAACTGAAGTGGCAGTGGGCTGGCCATGTCTGTCGAAGGTCCGATGGCCAGTGGAGCTGACGAGTCCTGGAGTGGAGACCGCGTATCGGCAAGCGTAGTGCGGGACGCCCCCCAGCTAGATGGACGGACGACCTAAAGAAGGTGGCTAAGGTAGACTGGATGCAGAAGGCGGAGGACAGGGTGTTGTGGCGCAGCCTGGGAGAGGCCTATAACCAGCAGTGGACCAGGATAGGCTGAGCTGTTTGATTGATTGAGGTACTTATATAGGGTTCCCAACCCTCCAGGATTCCCCGGGAGACTCCGGTAATAATGGTTAAACTCCCGACATCCCGGGATGCAATAATAAAGTAAATATAAATTTAAAATCTAATAAATGATAGATTTTCTTTCAACTTTCTCGAAAGGACCAACCCGGGAGAATTTTAAAAAATTGAGTAGCCCCCTAATCGATTTTTTTTAGATTTTTCAAAATTTTCCCGGGTTGGTCCTTTCGAGAGTTGGCAACCATATACTTAAAGCATTTTTCCATACAGATTCTTGTTTTTATACCCAACCAAAATTTTATACATTAGGGGGTCTAGAATCATGTGCTGGCCAAATGGTCACAGCTGTTTGCGCAGTGATGTCGCTACCACCCCCTATGAATAGATAAAAACCTTTTCGGCCGTATCTTCCGTCCGCTTCTGCTGACAATTTCCTCCTCTTTCTTCCCTGCCTCGTCATCGTCTTCTTTAGCGGGCTCGTCCTTCTTGCCTTTGCCCCGCGGAGTCTTGGGCTCCTTCGCTGGTTTGACGGGAGTCTCTTTAGCTTTGACGTCGTTCTTGGTCTTTTTGATCTGCTTTTGCTGTAAAATAGTTCACTGGGTATTTCTTTCGTGTCATTTTATTTTAGATAATCTATAAATTTGCGTAAAATAGTGAAATTTATCCTGAAAAGGCGCTAAAATTTAATGTACAGAAACTTTTATGGCAAATTCAGTTTAAGAGACTTCCACACATATAAATGACTGACATGGCGCCCAAAAACTCGAGGGGCAATTCTCGTAATTTTAAGAATGTTTACAGTCTGATCTGTTTAAATCTGTCAAAAATACCTCCAATTTCCCCACATTTTTGACAAGTTTTTGACATTAATTGTTGCTGAGATGGGATTGCGACTAGATTTTGAACGTTTTTAATTACGGGAATTAGCCGTCTAAACTTTTTCTATAACTCGACGAGCCATATTAACTGCCAGGTACTAATCTTAACAAGTGTTCAATTACCTTTCCTTCATCAATGACCAGGTTTCCAGTGTCATCTGAATCTTCAACTGCAGTGTCATTCTGAGTAGCGTTGAGGGTAGTCTGTAAAATAAAACAAGTAAACTTCGACTATGTCTACCATTGTAATTACAGGCACATGAGATGTTTCAGCTTTGCTTCTGGTATGACAATGAACTGGACTTTAAAAGAGATATAGGGTTTGAAATACTGGATATTTTGGAAAACCAGTATCATTGGCTTGGTGTGATACCAGTACCAGAGTAGTACCGATACCAGGTAAAGGTAGTTACTTGTTAGGTGGAGTACCAGTACCCATCTGAAACCGGTACCCAGGTAGCAAGAACCACTAAGTCCCGGTAAGGAACCAGTACTTTTGGTACCAGTTTCAAGCCCCGATCTTAACTCCTGAATTTGTTTCGAAATTTTTTCTTAAGGGTAGTCAGTTAGGAAATGTCGACTCCATCAAGCTTATTTTTTTATAAGTAACTAGCGGCCTGTCCCGGCTTCGCACGGGTGGACATTTATTTTTTAAACATTTTATTTTTTTCTTGCAATTAAAAAGCCTATAATAATCAGTGATAATGTAGCATTCAAATGGTGAAAGAATTTTTAAAATCGGTCCAGTACTTTTTGAGCCAATTCGTTACAAACATACATACAAATCTTTCCTCTTTTTAATATTATATATTATTACTAGCGACCCGCCCCGGCTTCGCACGGGTGCAATGCTGATACTAAATACACTACATATAAACCTCCCTCTTCAATCACTCTATCTATAAAAAAAAACCGCATCAAAATCCGTTGCGTAGTTTTAAAGATTTAAGCATTCAAAGGGACAGAGAAAGCGACTTTGTTTTATACTATGTAGTGATATTTACACAATAAATTATTTCATTTTCGTTTTGCAAATGTCCATAGGCCCGCCGCCTATCTGACCACTTAGTTAGATAATCTGCCTATACTGTCCCAACTGCTAAGACACAGGCCTCCTCTCTGTGAAAGGGAGACAGCTATAATCCACGGTTGGTAGATGTCACATGTCTAAGAATTATTGCTTCTAGGACATGCTGGTTTCCTCACCACTTCCTGAAAAATTCCAAACCAATTCCCGTAATGAAAAACGTTCAAAATCTAGTCGCAATTTCATCTCAGCGACAATCAGTGTCAAAAACTTGTTAAAAATGTAGGGAAATTAGAGATATTTTTTACAAATCCATACAGATGAGACTATGAACATTTTTAAAATTACAAGAAATGCCCCTCAAGTGGGTCGTGGGTTGTTTGCCATCAAATAAGATTGTAAAAACGTTTTCAAATACTCACATCATCAGCTATAGTCTCATCAGCAACCGTAGTATCAACACCGGTGTCATCCAACGTATCATTTATTGTTGAATTGGCGGAGTCGTTAGTTGAAGATTCAGCTGGTGGTACCTATAGAGAGACAATATTTTATTAATATTTCTTTATGACTTAACTGGCTAAATGTGTGATAAACCATGACGCAACACATTGCAAAAATCCTTTTTACATTACTTGGAAAATTTTATGTGAACAATCCCAAACTATGTGCCGCACTGTGGCTCTATGTTACAGGAATACGAGCTGCACTGCGATCCGATGCTACATGAATATGCGCTAGCCTTTATACACCTCCGCCTATGATATTCATAATTTATCTATTCCACAATTTTGTTTTACTTTCTATCTTTTTCTCGCAAACCCGATCATTGTACTGAATGGCGCCGAAGCTACGATGGTATTTTTGTGTTCCGACTTCAAATCACACTCACAGTAGTGTTATCTCTGACTAGCTTAAGCTACAAATTGAACAATGGCAACTTTTTTAACTATTTACACATAGCAAAGTTGCCATTTTTATATACTCATTCTTAACTTTTTTGCTGGTTTATTTTTAATGTAGGTTTCCAGAAATGTAATTTAAAAAACCTGTCGCTGACCTGTTTTGCATCTGGTACTGTTTTTAAAGGCGTCTAAATACCGCAAAACTGTGAAGTGGGAATAAATATGTATCATACCTCAACAGAAACCCCTATTACTTGCTCCAGCGGCACTTTGTTCGCGAAGTCATGTTCAATCTGCTTCACACCGTCGTTGAAGTCTCGTCTCTTCACAGTTTTAGTCAAAAACTTGTCTTTATTGTCTGCATAGTCAAATATCATGTTCGGGGAGAGGTTCGCACTGGGAAAAAAAGGGAAATTATAACTATAGTCCGTTCCAAAACTGATGAAAGTGTAAACAAACCTTGTTTAGGTTAAATTCTTACACAATAATCCACACGGGAATCACACAAAACATTCATCTTTTTTTAGAAGGTTTCAACTTAAAATCTCACCAGTTTTTCAAACAATTATTGTTGAATAGCATTACTAAGTCGGAATTGAAAAATAATCTATAATATTTGAGATAGAAAAAATTAAACTCAATTGTTAAATGAACAGCGTCACTGAGGTAATTTAAAATTAGAATTTTTGGTTAAAATTAAAAATACCAAACAATCAAATCAGTTTGTATGTGGCGGCACTATATTCACAGGTATGTTTTCTGATTCATTTGTTTATATACTTGTTAGATACAGAGATTTTGGAACAGACTATAATACATGATGTATGAGGAAACATGCATATCCTGGAACTAACATTTCGTAGCCCAGACTGGACTGTACATTATGGCTAGCTCCTTCGCACAGAGAGGAATCCCAACAGTGGGAACATATGCTACATTTTAATAAAATATTGATTTATTTATTTTTACTTTATTGTACACCACAAAAATACATCAAATGCTACAAAATATACAATGGGCCGCCTTATCGCTTTCTGCTATATCTTCCATGCAACCTTGGAATGGACAGTGATTTCCCTGGACATAAAATAGGGGTGTCATTAACATATTTTGTTTATTAAATTGTTTTGAATAGAAATAATTTACAAAAATGCATGTCTGAGTTCCATTGAAACTGGGAATTGACTATGATAAGATATTTTAATTGATAAATTGTGTTTGCAATTTAATCATTGTGATAAGGAGAATTGTTGCAGAATTATTTTAACATGAGAGAAGTAAATAAAACTATAAGAATATAGATGAATGAATGAATGAGAATGTAGACTGCGAAATTTAAAATAACTTGCACTGCACTGTAATTTGCAAAAAACATAATTGACACAACTCAAAAGAAATTTTGTACAGTTGCTTTGATATTTTTTTTTTGGAAATAGAATAATTATGCAAATGTGTTTTTATGAACATTTTTTATTTCAGTAAAGATTCAAAAAAAATTTTTTACACTTACGTTTCTCCTGTGCCATAGAAATATACAAAATACTTCTTCCCATTCGGCTTTTGCACCTGAAATTAAAGAATTATATTTTAAAAGAATGTAATTACTAGTAGCACCCCACAGTTTCATCCGCATAAGTGTTGATCCCGTGGGAATATTGGGATAAAAACTATCCTATGTCCTTTCCCGGGACTCAAACTATCTCTATATCAAATTTCATCTAAATCGGTTCAGCGGTTTAAGCGTGAAGAGATAACAGACAGACACAGTTTCGCATTTATAATATTAGTATGGATGAAACAATCCAAATTATTTTTGTGTTTGTTAATTGGTTGAAGGATATGCAATGAGACACAATATATGTGTGATTGTAACATCTGGGGGTTTTTAATGTGCCGCAAAGTGTTAATGTATTTGTTAAAAATTCCTAGTACTATGAAATAAAAATATATTTATACATGATATTTTATGTCTGTGGGTAAATTTACACACCAATTCTGCAAGGTATACAGGCATGGCATTTGTTTTTTTTGTTTTTTAATAGATGCAGCATTTAATTCTGTGTTTTCTCATAACATAAATATTTTAACAAATAAATGTGTTATCAGAGTTGGTGAAGTATATTATATTTATCTCAGAAAAACAAATATAATTAAATTACTTAGAATTATTTTATCAATATCTCAAGACTATTTTTGTATTCATTACAAAAATAGTCATGAGACATGAAAAGTGATTAGTTCTTTTTTCATTACTATTTTTGTTTTTTTTTTTTCTATTTTTGTTTCTTTTTGTTTTTGTTTGTGTATTGATATAAATAAATGTGTATGTAGTTTTTTTCTGAATACAATAATATTAGGTGAATTAAAATTGCTATCTCAGATTTCACATCATCTATTTGGCTTGGTACAAACAGTATCCATAAAAAATTACAGCTAAGGGTTATTATCAAATGTCTGTTGATGTCAATATTTTTACATTAATTATTATAATTACAACAAAATTAAGCTATGAAGAATTACAACAATACATAACATGCTTGGATATTTTATCTAAATCCTTGGAAGTATTATGAGCAAAATGGCTTGGTTCTATGTATTTGAAGTGTCATTCACCCATACAATGGTGACAAAATTTTATCTTTAGAATTCTGTGTTTTGTTACAATTCATAATTAATTCTGATAAGTAGGCACGGAAAATACGATTAGAACGCAAAAATTGCTCCATATAATAAAAAGAGTCCGTAAAATCCCTAAAATAATGTTATTAAAACAATGTTATCAGTAAACTAATGATCTGTTGCTGTGTCAATACCAAATATGAAAATTATGTGGATATTATAGTCTCTATTTGCTTTCTGAGACCTTGGGGCAGTGTGAAGGCGTCGGGGCCGCGATACAACATGTCTTCCCGCGCTTACACCCAATTAGAACACAAAGGGTACAGCTTTTTCATTTTAACACACAATGGCAACAGAATCACTTATATTTCACACTCACCCTAGCCGGCCATGCTGGATATCCTTTTACTTTGGCGAAGATGAAGTCGCCAGATTTATATTCCTTTACTTTTTTGCCCATTTTCAACGAACGCCGCTGCAATACCTAATGTATTCTTGAAAATTCCAACTGCTCACTGCCTTTTCACAGAAACTGGAACCGAAACGTTATTGCACCGGTAATTTCTAATTGTATAGCAACGCGTTTGTGGTGAATAATCTGTAATTATTGAGCTTATTCATACAGACGCCAAGATAAGTAATAACCTATAAAAAAATTCTTACCGCGGCAACGAATTGACGGTAAAGAATAAACATGGCGTTTGTCAGAGTTACCATGTAAAAATATTCGTAAATCTACCACGTAAATCTATTATTATGCCGAAGCCCCACAGCCTCATACATTGCGATGGCCGATTATATTCTATCCATGCCTGTCCGTCTTCATTATGCTTGTCCGTGGCATGGCTATATCCCACCTTTACCCATATTCGTAATATTTTATCACGAAGACAGCCCCAAAAAAATCATGGACGAGGTGGTCGAATAATTTATTATATGGCACATCTTGGTTTCGGCTTTTACTGGTCGTGGGTAACTTAAAAATACTTACAGTCGAATTTACTACACGTATTGTTGTTGCAGATGGCTATCAAACAAAGTTGGTCAAAATTAATAAAATTAAATATAAAAAAAACAATGACTAGAGTACCATCTTAAGAAAAGAAGTAGAAGAATAAAATTATCTCTACATACCTCTGGGGTGTACAATCATCTCAGCCTATCATAATCTACTGCTGGACATAGGCTTTTCCTAGTCTGCACCTCAACACCCAGTCCTCCGCCTTTCGCATCTGAGACAGACTGCAATACCAGCCACTTTAGAAAGGTAGAAAATATAAAATGTAAAAAAAATAAAATAGGTACACGTAGATTTTAGTGAAAAAAAAAAAGTATTAAAATTCAAGGGCGTCTATTATAAAGAGTTTTCAAAATATTGATTAACAAAATTGAATAATAACATTTAAATAATAGTAAATATCAATTTTCAAAGACACGTCACGTTTAAGCACATTTCATTACATGAAAGAGAAGAAAGTTATAATATAACTATCTCTGTATCTCCACTAAATCTCTATTATTCATATGATGAATAATTCACTTCTATCACGAGTACGGTGCCGTACGCGCAATTTTTTGAAATTTAAGATAAGACTGTCGACGTTTTTCTTTATTTTGACCTTGTATTCCTTACCTTATTACAAAATATGTGGAGCCTTGCTAAGCTTAGCATGGCACTCTCGAGAAAAATTCTCCTCTTGTAAATATTTGATTAAATATTGTTTTTATTACTAAAACATTTGTTTTCTACGTTTCTGACGACTGGAAAAATTTTTATTTCAAAGCAAAATATTTGAAAACACAATAAAATTCAAACAAAATAAATATTCCCAATAATGTGCCGATAACGGCCCATCCACCCACATAACTCTATTTGTCTATAGGTAAAAATATTAATTTTAATTGGCAACCCAGTTACTATGAGTGATCGTGTCAGACGGATGCTTCGGGCGAGCATTTTCGCGTAAACTAATTGATTTCTTCTAATTAAATTATAGTGAATCATTGTGTAAGCGATGCAAGTGTGATGTGAGCCATGCGAATTAATATTGTGCAAATATACAACCGAGAGACTTCAAAATAGGGGATGTAACAGAAAAATAAAAATGGCTTCAGGAGATACTGATCATATCGAAGTGATGGACACTTCGGCTTCTAAAAAGCCTGATAGCGCGACTGGACCTTCGGGCGCTGACGAAGATGGTAGTGCATTGCTAAATCTAATAATACTACAACGCATTCCATTGTTGTAATCCCTTTGTAACAAGATAATAACGTTGTCAACTGGGACGATTTTCACAATACTCATCGGCCCATTTTTCTACTTTTCAGATCGAGACAAGAGTTCAATCGCTGAGAAAAATGTACCGTACGATGTAAGTGATCGTTTTATTTGTTATTATTGTGACTATTTCATTCATAACTGCGTAAAAGTTGGAAATATTGTGGAGAAAGTGTTGTAGAGATTGGTTAAATGAATTGTGTTTAATTAGCATTCAAGTATCATTAACAATTTCGCGGTGAGAAACTGCTAAGTAACACTATTGTGCGTACAATGTAATCTTCACAACACATACATACACAGTTTATACACTTACGTCTATCTAAAGCTAAAAAGATACGAAAACAGCATCCAATTTTTTCTAGAACAATACTATGGTAAAATTCGCATCAAAATATGTCAAGCAGTTTTCGGTTTGTGTCTGTACAAATTTGTTTTTGATTGTAGTGCACTAAAGATAAGGTGTGTTACATCATTACCAGATTTAATTTAATCTTTACAACCACAAACAATCACAAATGTTTTTAGTGAATTGTTTATACATTCAAGGCCTATTATTTGGACATTTATTCCGGCCCTTTCTCCCAATTTACTGGACTTCCGAACTTATTATAGCCAATATTCTCCTTATTTCTACTTAACACAGCCCTATGCTGGTTATAAGCATATCCATAACTAAGGCAGTAATAAAAATACGAACATTGTCCAAAATAAGATTGGTACACATAGCTAAAGCTGTAACAAAAAAAAAGAACAGTCTTCCTGTCAAATTCAATAATTTAAAAACAAAAAAAAAACGCCTTAGCAACCAGTACTTAAAACCCATTGTAATCAACAATAGTGCTGAATGCTAACAAAAAGTTGTATTTTTTTTTTTTTTTTGTTAGATTCTCCTTTTTTGTCAATAGCTTTACTTATTCTACCTGCTTCTAATAGGTTTATTGCTAATATTTTTGAGTAAATTACTGTTTGTTGGAATGAACTTGAAATATTAATTTAAGTTGTCAAAACACCAGTATTATTACTGAAAGTTTCCTGAAAAAAAACTTTACAACCAGAAAAGTTCAAACATCGCTAATTTGAAGAAACATCAGCTTAAATGTATTCTTTCCAAAAATGAATTAAATATGACAAAGCACTTTAGGGAAAGCAAAATTAAAATAGCAGTTACATTAATGTTTCTCCAAATGAGCAATATGTAAATACTTGAACTTTCATGAAAATTTACTAAATTCTAACATGCAATCAAAATCAAAATAATTTTATTTCACATAAACCTACATGGACACACTTATGAAACATCAGAAGCTAAGTGCATGGTTCCAATTAGTTGTTTCCTACGGAGAAGAGCCAGGAAGAAACTCCACTGTTACTCTTTTTAAAATAATTGGCTTTTACAACGTTTTCAAATTACAGTAGGTATGGGAGGACAGCGTAGGCCTGTCAACAAGTACCAGGTACTTGATAAAATAAAAAATAGTCTAAAGATCTAAAATCTACAAGGCCTACAAAGTCCTCACATAATCTATCAAAAGGATAAATAAAATTTAAAAACCTATTAAAACCAAGTGAAATGATTGCAACCACGAAAAAAAAATTAAGACTTGAAAAATTAGAATTGTCTGTATGTAATGTCAAATAATAAAAAGATTATGTCAAAGAAGTATTTAATCAATTTCCTTACGATTAATAGTGTCACTTAGTAAACAATTTTTTTAGTATTTTTTTTCTTGTGATACAGGTGCATGTACTAACATTATACCTTCCTTTACCTTCTATAATATTAGTACTTAAGATTAAAATGAATGCCCCAAATAAGCAAATAAAACTAATTCAATCATTAACATCTTTATAGAATCAAGTTCTTCTAACTTATCAGACAGTTGTGCTGCTGGGAGTTTGTTACGCCACTTCTTCCCGGCTAAAGCACTAGGAACACAGATATAGATACACCTAGATAACGCAAGAGCAATTTATGTGCTTAAAAATCGCACCAACTTCGTTAAAAAATCGTAAGCCGCCACTTTCTCGCTCAGTCCTCTGTACTGCTGGCTAGATGAGCGTGAGTGAGAAAAAAGAGCGTTTGCGACGTCATAGTAGGTAGTAAAAAAATGGCACGCTTGGTTTTCATACAGATCGTAATACTTGCGTTATCTAGGTCTATCTATATCTGTGACTAGGAAGCAGTGTAGTGTAGGGCGGGCTTTTGCGGGACTGTCTTATGTAATTTTGCTGTTCAAAAAGTATTGATTCTCAGCCTTATTTTAATAAATAACTTTTTAATTTTGATTACCTATCCATTCAATATGTCTGACATTTGAGAATAGAATATATTTATTGTAAAACATGAGTATACATCAAATAGTATGTGCAAGGTCTCTAAATAACAGATCTGCATGTTTTGCCATTTATGGCGTAGAAAACAATATATTTTTGGCTTAGAATAAACCATAAAAAAAAAAATTGAGTCTACACAGCAAACTATGAAATTTTAATAACTTGGGAAAATGTTTCTCCTTTTTGTATCAGCAGAACCACTATATCCTATTAGTTTGGGTGTTTATTATCTACTTAATCGCACTTTAACAGTTAAGAGTAATTTTGGATGAACATGTAGATGTTGTATAAACTTTTATCTGGCATAATATAATTATTTAGTATATTTGCCGCATGTCATCTGAGTCATGGGCCAAATCTACCACCATGTGGGTCCCAGAAAACATCTTGCGACATCGAGACAGGCTCAGAAGAAAATAGCGAGACAAGCTTGGCGCCTACAGTCATGATTGGTACACACTAGGAGTGGAAAGGAGCAAGGGAGGCTTTGCAATGCAGTCCGACAAATAAGGCAAAAGAATTAGTAGTTTCCCTAGAATGCTAAAGAAACTGCAGACAACAGGCAAGCATCTTAGTAGCAATCAGAAAGCTGGTTCCCGTAATTAAAAACGTTCAAAATCTAGTCGTAGGCCTGTATTACAGAACGTCACTCAATACTCAAGCATTACTTAAAACTAGATTCAAGCAATCAAATGGCTTGAACCTAGTTTTAAGTTATGTTTGAATATTGAGTGACGTTCTGTAATACGGGCCTTTGTCTCATATCAGCGACAATCAATGTCAAAAATGTAAGGAAATTAGAGGTATTTTTGACAGATTGAGACAGATCAGACTGTGAATGTTCCTAAAATTACGAGAATTGCCCTCTGGTGTTCAGTATTATAGGATAATGGCAATATGTATAGGAGTTAACAGGCGAAACGTGGGTTCACTGTTTCTCAGTCTACCCCTTTGAGGAATACAGGATGGTGTGACATTAGGTACGTCGTGATTGAAAAAAAAAGGAAATCATAGTCTTTAAAAACACAATCTTACTCTTTCACAGTGATCAGTGTAGGTTCTTGATTATTTTTATTACTTACAGTTTCATTATAATTAATGTTAGTGAAAACAAAGTGTTATCTAGGTACGTGAGTAATCATTAGTTTTAAATGAGATTAAATAAGTGATAACCGCACGGGTCGACCGATCAGGTTAAGCTACGCTTTCCTTGGTTGGTCCGTGGATGGGTGACCATCTTTACATACCAAGACCCCGACCTGCACCCTAATTCACAACCACACGACAAGCTATCGTATCGAAAATGACACATTTCAATAATCTGATTTCCCTTGCCCCCGACAGCAAACAGCTGTCGGAAGAATAGTGGTCGTCTATTTGATTTACAACTGACAAAATTTTCGGGTTTTGGACTCGTGAACAGCGCTTAAAGGACTCCTACGATAACATTGATTGATGTTCGATACGGTACGGAAGCGTTTCGAGTGGTTGTGAATAGCTATGCTGCTTCGGAAAGCACGTTAAGCCGTTGGTCCCGGCCCGGCTGTCTTTCGTGGATTTTTGACAGTTGTTACGGGTCATCAGAAGCCTGAAAGTCAGACAGCCAGTCTTATCAAGGGATATCGTATTACCTAGTATCTGGGTTGTGGAGGTCAGATAAGCAGTCGCTTGATGTAAAATACTGGTATTCAGTTGCATCTGGTTAGACTGGAAGCCGACCCCAATGTTTTTCCAAAAAATATACATAATTATAACACAATTTAGGTTATGAACTGTGCCCTATGGTGTCTTACGGAAAAAATACTAAAACCTAGCCAAAAAACCCTTTCCCTACGGATGAGATGGGACCGTAACTGCCGAAGTATGGGTGTATAATACAACTCTGCCCAACCTTTCGAGGAAAAAGGTCATTGTACTCATCATTATGAACAACTTTTACTATGGGACCAAACCTGAAATCGCGAAATAAAAATCAGCTGTTCCCTACATTTATTTTCGTCACTCTCGTCAAAAAAAACTGCAGTTACATTTAAAAAAAACTATTTACATACCTACAAATTAGTACGGGGCCCTCGGTGCGCGAGTCCGACTCGCACTTGACCGGTTTTTTTTATTAAGTCAAAAGCTTAGCGCAATGTTATCACAGATCAATGACCTACACTGATAAGACTGCTCTTTATCAGTCCTGTGGGAAAAATTGGGACTAGATATCACAACAAACATAACATCACGCCAATTCACGGAAGGGTACATCAGAGGTGACCAATGATTCATCATCATTATCCTCATCTCCTGCCCTTATCTCAATTTATCAGTGAGATGAATACAGCCGTTATATTACGTTTATCACACAAAACATCGATACCTATAGTTATAATCAGACAGACCAAGGCGTCAACACAACCTAAGAAATCAGTATTCAGCCTTTATGAATATTGTCTATGGGGAAAAAGCAATACAATGCTGGCATACGGCCAGTGCTGAATAAAGAGTCATTTCCAATGAAACTGCGCGAATATATCTTCATGGTTTTATGGCTGTGCGCAGACGAAGTCAAAACAATTTTGTCTGTAGTTGTCTAAACAACAGCCTAAGACCCTTTGTACACGGCACGGTGTCTTTACGGCACGGCGTATAAACGGCGCCGTAAAAAAAACGTCTCTGTCAACAAGCTTCCATAGTGATCCATTCAGCACTGATGACCGTGCCTACAAACGACGAATAAACCGTAGCTTTTCAACGACAAGAAAAACGTTTTCAATACTTAATTCTTTATTGCATTCCACAATGTAGGATTAGGTGGTAAATATTTGCCAAAAGAAACAATCATGGATCCTGTCGGGCACAGCAAAAAAAAAGGTCTGTGTTCACAGGGCGGTATTGCGTGACACGCTCGGAATACGGTTACCAGCCACAGTCAGGCGCACATATTATGACACCCTTTGGATGCATTTTTGAAGTGAAACTTCTTTACGCACGCTTGACTTGGGGAGTAAGCTGGCGAACGCGTGACGTAAGCGTTACGAAAAGTGTGATCGGGCAAGACGAACGGAAGTTAAGTGGGGGATATAAGCAAGAGACAGCAGTGCGCGCGCACATTTTCTTTCTCTCTTCCTCTCATAGCCAAATACGTTCCGTATATCTAAGCACACTGCAGGCTTATTGTCTGTATCACAGTGTAGGAGCAAGAGAGAGCAGTGCGCGCGCACATTTTCTTTCTCTCTTTCTCTTATAGCTAGTAAATGAAATATATATATATTTCAGTCAGTAGTTCGTTTGCGAGTTTACTAGCGTTACGCGAACGGTGATTCTTTGGTTATTTTTCGTAATTCTATTTCGTTTTGAACAATTTTATGAATTAATATTTTGTTCAATACATTCAATATTCTACGTTTAAAGTGAATAAAACTGTAAATTCATATTAGAGTTCATGTTTTGTGAATTTTCGGGTAAATAATAACAAAAAATAGAAGATCTATGCAAAAATATTAATTTACCAATGAAACCATGAAATAAATTTAAATATTTGTAGAAAATTAATATATGTATATGTGTATACATGTATATATTGTACACACATATATATATATATATACATACAGATGGAGCGAAAGAAGTTTCACTTCAGTCGTGTGGTCATAAGCACACTCGTTTTTTTTCGATGAGCGTCGATAAGCTTTAGCACAATTCACACAACTTCACTGCGATCATACGAACCTCAAGCCTTTTTCCGTCGAGGTAATTAGGCAGTAAGTTCGAAACGACAGAACGCCACATCATTTCAGCCGAAAGACGTCCACTGCTGGACATAGAGCTCCCTCAAGCACCGCCACTTCGTCTAGTTCTGTGCTTGCCGCATCCAGCGGATTCCTGCGGCCTTTACGCAGGCATCAGTCCACCTTGTGGGAGGCCCTTCCGGTATACGGTCGGCACTCCAGAACCTTTCGGCCCTATCGGCCCTCTGTTCTGCGAGCAATGTACCCTGTCCACTGCTACTTGAGTTTGGTAATTCTTCGGACTATGTCGGTAACCTTAGTTCTTCTGCGGATCCCTTAATTTCTGATTCGATCACGTAGGGAAACTCCAAACATGCTACGAAGTTACCTCAATCGTGACCCGTAGTAGTCCTAATTTTTGTCTTCTTGATTTTAGTCCATTAACGCACCATTCGTGAAAAGGATATAGAAATTTCGTGTCTCGGATTATCTACATTAGTACTGCAGCAACGGTGAAAGAGAATTTGCTATAGGTATCATAAGAACACCCCTGTAATCTCCGAACGTTTAGGCAGACCTGCACAACAGACAGACGCCAGCACATCGAGCTACTACAATAAAATAGATTTTCAACTTTATCGCTAAAGCATAAGGTTCTATTAAGAAATTCCTGATGGAAAAATCCAATAACACCTAGCCCGATCTGGGAATCGAGCCGAGGATCTCATGCGCAGCAGTAGTGCTTGCGATGAGGCGGTAATAGGTATTATTTCAAGTGCAATTGCGCTCGTCGTCTTAGAAATTGAATGGAAATCAAATACTATAAACAACTCCAGGAAAAAGTTGAAACATTAAGGGTCTAAAACTCTAAACAGACGGACTGCATTTCAGCTACAACATCTCAGTTTGGATTCAGTTGACTTAACTGCTTCCAAACCTAGTTTGTCAACTGCATCCAAACTGCGATGTTGCAGCTGGCGTGCAGTTCAAATGCAGTCCGTCTGTATAAACCTTAACAAAAACTCACAATACAAGGATTTTAAAGTAAAATTCTTCACATAATGGCGTGTTAAGTTTTTCATACACTGTGAAAACCAACCTTACAATCCATTGTGAATTCTGAGTCAACCATTAAGCTTATGGAATCACAATGTATTGTGGAAGCCAGATTTAAGTACTTAATGTATTTTAATACCTCTTTGTGATTAAATGATTGCTGCCAGAGCGGACTGTTCCTTTCTGGGACACTGGGTGGCGATACTTATAGGAGTTAATAAATAAAATTTTATTTTTGATACTAACCTAGTTACCTAATTTTACTAACATCAAAATACTAACAAACTATGGACCTTGGTCTGAAATAAAGTTTTATTTAATTTAATTTTGTGATGTTCTACGGGTACATTGTCGCGATAAAGCGAACTACAAACTACCACTACTGGTACTACTACTGCTGATTAAATAGGTCCCTGATACTGCAGAAGCCCATCGGCAATAGGATACCACTTATCGTCACGAGGATTACGTGCTTATATGCCATGCCAAAAACCGGGACTTCGCATGGCACCCAGTCTGGAATCAGCCTTACATGGACAGACCGACTATTACCGATCTAGACAGTCGTCTTAATAAAGTACCTACTTGGCTACAACAGTGTAGGAACTCTAGGATATTATGTCATCCTTGAAATATGGCTATGGTTTTGATAAAAGAGGCTTTATTTAAGCTTACAAGTTATGGCGAAATATGTCTTACAAGCTTTTAGTTATCATAGTGAAAGCTAATTTAAACTGAACCCTTTTAAGGATAATAGTGCATTTTCGCTAGGCGTTCGTCTATTTTGGCTTAGGTATATAAAGACGTACGGTATCTGGACATATCGAGCTTTTTAGAAAGAGAGGTATGAGTGATAAGAGACTACAAAGCCGAACAAGCTTATGTTGTGGTGAAAAGATTAGCCAGTCAGTAGGTTGGTAGCGGAGCTGACTGCTCAGGATGCACAAGCATATAATGTCTGCTGGAACACAAGCCTCTTCTTGGCTAGGGAGTGCGTGGTTATCCGCCACGCGGGCCCAGTGCGTGTTGGTAGATGTCACAGGTCTTCGAATTTTTAGCTCTGGGACATGCCGGTTTTCTCACGATGTTTTCCTTCACCGTTTGTTGACATGTGACAACCACTAATCCGCACTGGGCTCGCGTGGTGGATAACCACGCACTCCCTCACCGAGAATACGCTGGTGTTCCAGCAGGCATTATAGGCTGATAATGCTTGTGCATCCTGAGCAGTCAGCTCCACTACCAACCTACTGACTGGCTAATCTTTTTAACATGGTGGATTACGTTTCACTCCCTCTTACGGAGGGGAAGCTTTTGTCCCAGCAGTGGGGACATTCTGATTATGTATATGCTTCATCTCCAAACTAAAATCAGAGAAAATATTACACTTTCATCTACCAGATTCGAAACACAAAGAACATTAAAATGTATCAGAATATAACGACTCAGACTCATTACGACTAACCCATCATTGTTTGGGACCATTGACCTTACCAATTTAGGTGGTGCGGCCATGTGACAGTCGGCGGCAGAAATACCACTTAAAATATATGGAGTGACAAACTCATGCACAATGTGACCGGTTGTTTGGTGTGGTATCAAAATCAAGTCATTTATTCAAATTAGGTTGAAACTCCGCAATTTTTGACACACAAGACAGTCCCCCCAAAACGCCCGATCTTCACTACTTCCTAATGCTTGCTGGGGAGAACTGGCGCAACAAACTCCCCAGCAGCACAGTTGTCTGTTAAGTTAGAAGAACTTGATTCTATACAATAGTATGCAAAGTGATTAACATTACAAAACAATCGTTTTACATACCGATTGAAGACCTCACCAGTTGCGCTTGCGAACACTAGATTAATGTGGTAGTTTACACCAACAACAAGACAGTCATCACCTGCCTTACCTTCTGCCAACTATATTGTGGTCGGCTTCCAGTCTAACAGAATGCTGCTTAATAATAGTATTTTACATGGGGGTTTTGTATGTGATCCTGGCACCCACGTGGTATACAGGCATGCGACACGGCTATACCACCACCTTCACCACCACGTACCTTACCATAATGCCACGAACCATTCCACGTACCATTTTTGTACCTATGTCTGTCTTGCATAATTTCTGTCTGAAATATTTTCTTGTTTCGTATTTTTTAGATCACTTTTATTTTTCCGTAGTCGGGTTACAGTTTTAATTTTTTTTTTTATGATTTAGCTATTATTAAATAATAGAATAAAAAATACTCTTTATTATGTACCGACGCCAGCACATAAAGCTACTACAGTCTGTCAAATTTCTTCAATAGATTTTCAACTTTATCGCTAAAGTATAAGGTGCATAGTTAATTGGGAAAATTTTACAGTTTCGGGTAGCTTGATGTACTGGTGTCTGTACATACATACATCTTAAAGATTACAGATATAAATGTAGAAATTTTACATACAGTGACATTAGTTTGGGGCCCGACATAAGAATGAATGACACCACGATTTGACAGTTGTCCCTACTCACGATGTTTTCTTGTCAGTCCGAAAAAGATAATTAATCGGGCGTAGTCTACTCCGAAACTTCGAACTAGTTTCGGACTGCCCCGTATCTTCATTGACTAACTTAGGCCCACCAGAATTGAGAATTATTTTACACATTTTGTTGGAAGTCAGTCTTCTGTTCTGTCCTTGTAAGTGGTTGTTACCGCGACGATGGTGGGTAGATGACTATAAATAACTGAATGTAGGTGAAAGAAAGGTGGTAGGGAGAGCTACAGACTGCCAAGTTGGGAGGTAGAACGGTTGTCTAAATGTTTGTGACATATTTATTAGAATTGTGTTAGTTCAGCGTTATATTCAATCTAATACTAGTATTAAAAAGACAGGCGTTGCCTTTTCTTGTGTTATTACGGGGTTCTTTCCAACATCTATCTACTTATATCTATATTAGCGGCCCGCCCCAGCTTCGCGTGGATTTTATTTTTCTAATTTCTGAAATTTTCTTTCATAAAACCTTGTCCTGGCAGTACCGAATAAAACATAAAAAGAATTATCCAATTTGGTGCAGCCATTCGGAAGTTATGCGCGTACAGACATTTCGGCGACTTTGTTTTATACTATGTCATCTGCATCTGCCTAGCCTTTTCCCAACCATGTTGGGGTCGGCTTCCAGTCTAACAGGATACAGCTGAATACCAGTATTTTACATGGAGCGACTGCCTATCTGACCTCCACAACCCAGTGACTGGGTAATACGATACCCCTTGGAAAGACTGGTTGTCAGATTTTCGGGCTTCTGCCTACCCATAACGACTGTCAAACGTGCTTTCCGAAGCACGGTGGGTAAAGATGTTCACCCATCCACCGACCCACCGCGGCAAGCGTAGCTTACCCAGATCGATCGACCTGTGCGGCTGTTTTTATTTAGCCACGGGCCCCTCTCTCTTGTTTTGTACTATGTAAGGACTAATAATAAAGCTGAAGAGTTTGTTTGTTTGTTTGAACGCGCTAATCTCTGGAACTGCCAGTTGGATTTGAAAAGTTCTTTTTGTATTTGATAGCCCAAATCTTGAGGAAGGCAAGGTATATTTAAAATTACGCTAGGATATTTAGGAGCCGCGCAAAAATAGAAGTCGGTAACAACGCTAAGCGAAAACAAAGTAATAGCACGGGCGTGCAATGGGATGCGGTGTGGTGGGTCTGGGGCCGAATTTTACGCGGGCAGAAGCTAGTTCTGATATAGATCGTGCAATCCACGAAGACGCGCCCCACTCATTTTCCTAATGCTTACAGCACAAGTGTGCAACATTCCGCTGGTGTTTTAGTTTTGTTGATACACACTAATTATTATTAGTGGGTAATTAGTGTGTATCGAAAAAACTAAAACACTAGTGGATTTAAATAGCGATAATAACTAGCGGTTCGGAAGAAGAGTGGGACGCATCTTCGTGGATTACACTATCTATACAGCTGAGATGCTGAATATTCTGTGGGAGGCCGCCCTTACCCCGATCGCGATCGTTAACTTGTAGAGCCTATCTGCAGGGTAATTGCGTAACACACTATCAGTAGCAATGGGTTTCATTTTTACAGTTCAACAACATTCATTGCGTTATTCACGTTGTTGAGCAGACACACTTTTCGAACATATGAAGCAATGGATTAGCAATATGCTTCAAAATGATTCAAATTGTGAGTAATAGTTTGTTACGCAAATAGGGTGCTGGATTGCTTCAATTTGATGTCAGATCGCGATTTTTCATCAAATAGCCGTGTATCTACTCGTCTTTCACGAAACAAACATCGGCTTACCTCTCCAGAAAACGCTACAATAAACCCGGAAGTACTTTGGACTACTGTTACTCGTAAAGTAGGTTGTTGTCCTATCAACCATCGATTAAATAAAGCCCATAGGATCATGATGTCCGGAAATCACCTTATTCACCAGCGGAGTAATTGCGTAACATACTATCAGTAGCAATCAGTGGCTTTCATTTTGACAGTTGAACAACATTAATTGCGATAAAACTATTGTTGAGCAAAATTTTTTTCGAACATATATTAGGTCGGGGCAAAAGTATTTTCGTATTTTTCATACAAAAAAAAAATTGTTTTAGGTTTAATTTTTTATTTATTTATAATATGTATGTGCCGTTTTGATCGATGACTTGTTACCATCTTGTGGGCAATGCCATGATCCCATTGCTGTAGAAGTTTTGAGATTTTTTATCAAACAAATCTGACAGGTAGTTTTCACAGTGTTCTTTTGAGGTTAACTTTATGCTTCCTAAAGAGTTCTGAAGTAACCGAAACAGGTGAAAATCTGATGGAGCAAGATCAGGGCTATACGGAGGATGCATCAACACATCCCAGCCAAGCTCTCTCAATTTTTGCTGAGTGGCTATAGATGAGTGCGGTCTGGCGTTGTCGTGATGAAACACCACGCCCTTCCTATTCACCAGCTCCGGCCGGTTTTTCTCAATAGCTTCTTTTAACCTCATCAGTTGTTGACAGTAGAGGTCAGAATCGATAGTTTTACCCGGCGGCAAAAGCTCATAGTGGACGATTCCTTTCTAATCCCACCAAACACACAGCATCACTTTGTTCCGAGTCAGGCCGGGCTTTGCCACGGTCTGTGGGGCTTGCCCATGCTTCGACCACGATCTTTTCATTCTTCTTCTGACATTCTTATCGTATGTGATACATTTTTCATCACCCGTAATCAACCGTTTAAGAAATGGGTCAGAATTATTACGTTTCAACAAAGAATCGCAAATGAAAACACGTTGCATTAAGTTTCTCTCAGTGAGATCATGTGGTACCCAAATATCAAGTTTTTTCTTGTACCCAGACTTTTGTAAATGCCGTAAAACTGTTTTGTGATTAACACCCAGTTCTTCAGCAATATTATAACTACTAATATGTCGATCTTGCTCCACTTTTTCAAAAATGGCACTGATTTTATCCGTGACAGGGCGTCCAGAGCGAGCTTCATCCTTCACACTAAAATTTCCTGACTTGAAACGCTTGAACCACATTTGTGCTACTCGTATTGATACCGCATTAGGTCCGTAAACCGCACAAATTTTATTCGCGGCGTTCGTCGCATTTTTACCTTTTTTGTAATAAAATTTTAAAATGTACCGAATTTCTTCGTCACGTACGTTCATGTTGCTTGCTTGAAAAACAATTGAGAAATGGCGGGAACTAGTTTTTTTTTTAATTTATTGCATCTTTAGAATGTCAACATTTAATAGTATTAAAACCAGCCAGTTACATTCAGTACTGCCAAAGAGGTTTGATTACTAACAATAGATTCAAAATACGAAAATATTTTTGCCCCGACCTACTATGAAACCAATGGATTAGCAATGTCAAAATGATCCAAATTGATAGTGTGTTACGCAATTAAGGTGCAGGACCTTCTCAATTTGCTTAACAGCAAAGAAAAATCATAATTATTGCTAGCTAATGCACTATTGCACGACTCATAAACATAATGCGAAGCATTAGAAAGAGTGCTTTACGATCGATTTTTTTTTTTGCCTCCTTTTTGTAACTGTTTCTATCGTTATATTCCTGCTAGTACACCGAACCTACTTAATTTATAGACCATTGTATAGATACAACATCAAAATATTTCTAATAAATTTCTCGTCTATCAAAGTGTGAAACCTGAAAACATTAAAGCTAGCGAAAAAACAAATTAATTGTCAATTTTTATAATAGATTTGTTTCACTCATAGGAGGATCCCTATTGAAAATTACTCTTTTATTCACAATAAAAATAAAAACTTAAGAGGTAGAATGTGTTCTAAATTCTACTATTTTTTGTAGGTACCTATTTATATTTTTTTTATACGATCGAATGAGCATTATGAGTCGTGCACTTTTGGATTTTCCGATTTTTTTTTTGTATATGTGTAAGTATATTTAATATTTTAGTTTTGGACGTCACATATTCATATTTTTCTCTTGTTTTCACACTATTGTCTACATTTCTTTTTCATTTTTCCTTTCGCAGGACTACTGGAAATTTCTTAAGAAATAAGCAGTACCCTTGTATTCAAATTATAATTATGTCGTATCCCCATCTATTTTACTGTGTGTACATAAATAAATAATCTGAATTTACTACTTAGCTTAAAATATGTACAGATAGAACATAAAAATTAAAGTCCGGTCGCCAAACTAAAAGTTAGCACAAAACCGTTTGCTTGCATGGACTGTGCTACCGGAAGCGGTAGGTCACAGACTGCCAAGACGAGGTCAGCGTCGTCGCACTTGTCACGCTTCCCTACTTTGTGCCAATTTTGTTACACCATGGCCAGAGATGTACCATAATCAGCCTATAATATTCTCACTTCTAGTAGTCAGTAGCCCGAAGGTCTGACAATCAGTGTTGCCAAGGGGTATCGTATTATTTATTTATTTATTTTAGGATCTCCAACAAAAGATATACACTAAACATTATATTGTTAATGGACGACAAAGTATTTTGTAGGTGCACGCAAATGAACAACTAAGCTAACAAGTTAAATACCTAATACATAATAAAGGAAAAATTTAGACAAGGGAACATAAAAACACAATAATTTAAAACATAGAATAATAAAATATCTAACAAAAATATAAAAAAACACACAAAAAAAAAACAATCACAATAAATTTTTAAGACATTTGTTATACTTATAGAGAGATTGGCTGATATCTAAATCTGTAGTTTTAGCCAGCATGTTGTATTGCCTACAAAGTCTTGGTACAGCGGCGTAATGACCTAGGTTTGTTTTGGACCCTGAGATGTATTACCCAGTAATTGGGTTGTCAAAGTCAAAGTCAAAGTCAATTTTATTTGCGTAGATTGCAGGTACATAAAATAGGATGTTACAATAAGATGCGTGAGCCTTGTACAATCTACCTTATATAAGGCATGCAAACATTAATGAAATTGTTCACTAAATTGAAATTAAAATTAATTACCTAATGAAAATAAAATAAAATTACAACTTTAAAATATTAGTCGATATAGCACATCCACAATACATTAATAAATAAAAAAAAAATTAAATACAATTTTGAATAAAAACGAATAAATCGAGAAAAAAATTGAATTAGTCAATACATAAGTCCCTGTCATTTAAAAAGTCATTTACTGAATAGTAGCATTTATCAACCAATAGTAATGTCAGCCTCTTTTTAAAATTTAGTATTGTGTCATTTTTAATTATATTGGGTACTTTATTAAATATTCTTGGGCCCATACTAATAACACTTTTTTTGAGCAAAGCAGTATTACATTTCTCAACATTTAGTAAGTGTTTATACTGACTTCGTATAGGTCTCTTCCTAGTTTCTGACACGGAAGTGAAAAGGTTCATGTTACATTTAACGAAGAGTGCGATTTCTAAAATATACATACTCGGGAATGTTAAAAGTTTTAGGGACTTAAACATCGGAACGCAACTATCCGTCACTTTCATGCTAAGTATTGCAACGTTTTTGGGCTTTAAACACCTGTTCTCGTAGGGTACAGTTTCCCCAAAAAATTATCCCATATCTTAAAATGGACGCTACTAGACCGTGGTATGCAACAACTGTTGTAGCGATGTTGACCTTTTTTGTGTAGGTCAGATAGGCAGTCGCTCCATGTAAAATACTTGTATTCAGCTGCATCCGGTTAGACTGGAAGCCGATTTCAACATAGTTGGGAAAAGGCTAGGCAGATGATGAATGTTCTCACTTCTGGGACACAGGTCTCCCATCTGAAGGTCAATTCCGCTTAAAAACGTTCAAAATCTAGTCGCAATCTCATCGACAATTAATGTCAAATACCTACTTGTCAAAAATGTAGGGAAATTAGAGATATTTCTGACAAATTGTCGTAAGATAAAGATGAACAAAAAAACTACGTGACGTGGTTCACCGACTAAATGTAATACCAGTCTTTTCAGTTATCATGCTACGTCACAGTTGTACTCTTCAATTTAGCTTTCTTTATTTTAGATTTTTTTTTTGTTTTATTCAACGTAGACTTATGGAGTATAGGTACACGGTTTCAATTAGTCGCTTCCTATGGGGATGAGCGGACAAGAAACTCCATGGTTACTCTTTAAAAAATAATTGGCCTTTACAACGTTTTTAAATTACACTGTTTCATAAGTATATGTAGAAGGACAGCGTAGGCCTGTCAACAAGTATCAGGTACTTAACAAAATAGAAAATGGTCAGCAATTGGAAGCGTTTTCCAGCACGCGGGCCCAATGTGGGTTTGTACTTGGTAGATGTCACATGTCCCGTGCCGGACGGCGCGTACGTGTTCCACGCGCACCTCAAACAGATGTCAGCAATAAGGAAGGGGCCCGTAAGGGCCGTAGCCTGCCGGGGGAGCGGGATTGTCCGAAAGGGTTACCCTGGAACACAAAGGGCTAAGGAAGGAACACGGGTGGGTTTTAGTCAGTAAGAGTCTGACACTCCCTTCTGCTCCACCCAGAGCGGGAGGGGTCATTTGATGATTTCCCATCCACAAAAAAAAAAAAAAAAGATGTCACATGTCTTCGAACTATTGGTTCTAAGACATGCCGGTCGTCGATCGCGTGATAGCTCTTATTTTATTTCCTCTCCGTGTATTTAATTAGTTCTCTGTCTATTTATAGCTTGCCATGTTTTCCTTATAAAAAACACCTGTAAGGAAAATGTCGTGTCAGACTGAGGAAAACGTTAAAAATAGGTGCAGAATAGGAAGCTGTGGAAGAAGAATATCTGTATTATAAATAGCAGTAGCTTCTGCCCGCGACTTCGTCTGAGTGAAATTTCTTGTTCCTCCCGACCCTCCCCGTCGTATCGTTTTCGCTCAGCGTTCTTTCAGACTTTTTTATTTCTGCTCGACTCCTAAGGTTCCTAGCGTAATGTTAAGTAGCCTATATTAGAGACTGACATACCTACAAATGTTAAATAATTGTTTTTAATCCTATCCTACTAATCCTACTAATATTATAAATGCGAAAGTTTGTGAGGATGGATGGATGGATGTTTGTTACTCTTTCACGCAAAAACCACTGAACGGATTTGGATGAAACTTTACAGTAATATAGCTTATACATCAGAATAACACATAGGATACTTTTTGTCCCGATATTGCCACGGGATGGAGACTTATGCGGGTGAAACCGCGGGGCGCAGCTAGTAATATTATAAATGCGAAAGTTTGTGAGGATGTATGGATGTTTGGTACTCTTTCGCGCAAAAACTACTGAACGGATTTGGATGAAATTTGGCACACAGATACTTTATAACCAGGATTAACACATAGGATACTTTTATCCCTATATTTCCACGGGATCGAAACTTACGCGGGTGAAACCGTGGGGCGCAGCTAGTACAACAATAAGTTTGTTGTAAATTATAATTAAGTATAACATGTCTAATAACATTGGTATTAGGGTTTTGTATCTATTTGAACAATAATAGACACTTAGTAGTATAATGAAATGTCAGTATCATATCTTATACCTATCTATCACTTTTTATCAAATCTTTCACGCTGTAAGAACAGTTACGAACAAGTGAGAGGAGTTCCCTTAATAACCAGAACAAAAAAAAACAACCGACTTCCAAAAAAAACACTACAAAGTGAAAAATAACTTTAATTTCGGAAGTCGGTGTCGCTGTTTGCGCATTGTCGTTTTTTGACACCGACTTCCGAAATTAAAGTTAATTTTTGACTTTGTAGTGTTTTTTTTTTGTAAAAAAGTTTTTATTTTTCACTTTTTAGTTGTATCTACCTCACACAAATTCATATAACACTACTTGCAACAGGGAAATGAGGGTGTATAACGCTAGTGTTTACATACTTTTTGTGAGGGTGTACCATGGTATACTGAACACATCTGCGTACCCCTTTAAAGGGTACAGGCGCAGGCAGGTGTTTTGTGATTGCGTAAACAATGGAAACATACGCGATAGCAGCAATCGCGGTTGATTTGCTGGCATTTATTGAAGAGTACCGTTGTCTGTCTCCGAAACTCATGATCAGATCTTTACAAAATTTTAATGGGAACTTTTCGAAATACACATCTTTCAAGCAAAAAAAGAATTTTGCAAATCCGTCTATAAATGGTGGAGTTATGCCCCAACCCGTAATGTGGTCTTCATCATCACTTCCACTTCACCAAATGGTGCTTTCCGAGAGCAAATGCACGAGTTACTATAAAAAATACCCAAATCGCTATAGGTGTGCCTATAAAAGGGTTTCCCTCGATTTCCATGGGATTCCCTCATCAGATTCCGACTTGGTGACAATGGGACCACCTCGGAAGTATACCCTTTCAAACGAAAAAAGAATTTTGAAAATCGGTCCACAATTTATTGGCGGAGTATCGCGTAACAAAAAACATACCGTCGAATTGATAACCTCCTCCTTTTTGAAGTCGGTTAAAAAGAATTGCTTAGACATAGTTTTCTACAATAACACAGAGAACTCACCTCACAGAAACTTATCACAAAAACACATAAAATTGGCTCAGTCAAGAAATCAAACTCGTTATGCAAAATTGGAACAATCGAGGCTAAACTCAATTTTATTACTTAATTTATTGTCCTCTTTCTCTACTTAGTAACAACAAAAACTAGTTTATACAACTACGCTTTGATAATCTTTTCTTTTATTCAAGAAGATTAATAAAGGCTGTATAATATCCAAATGCTTAATGCGTTCTTTCAGCCCAAAAACTGAATGGATGTCTGGGTAGTTAAATATCGCCATAAAACGTCTAGTTTTGACAATGTTTTATACCATTATAATCCTTACAAGGTAACAAGAATGCAGACACAATGACATTTCGCAGAAGAAGGATTGAAAAAAGTATCTATGTCATTCGATTTTAGCTAGACGAGTTTTTTTACTACAATTCTCACTGAGTGGCCTTAAAAGCGTCAAAGACCATAGATTTATCTTAAAACACCGGCCAAGTGCGAACCGGACTTGCACACCGTAACAAACGCCGAAAAACACATTCCTTGTATCGAGACCACCCTTCAGTTTTTAACTTTATTTTATTTTTATTTGCTGTCATAGCGGCAACAGAAATATAAACTCTTTAAAAAGGACAATGCCCATTTTGTTCAGAGTTTTGGGCCCCTAAAAAACTTCGCATGTCACGGTGGTTTTAACTTGGTTTTGTAGACCTAGAATTACCTTTTCATACCCTGAAATCGATTTTCAATTATTCACCCTAGTTTAAGAGAAATCTAACTTTTTCTGATGCTGAAATTGAGGTTGTAAAACAAGTTTTTTTTGTTTTAAACATATTTGAAATTAAAACAATAATATTGTTTAAGTATTAATATTGATTCCTGAATTTAAAAAACACTACATAACTTCTTCTCTTGCTAGATATTATGTAGGTTAAGTTGTGCTTAAAATATCCCTTGCCGTACTGTACCAGCAGACAGCGTTAAGCTGTGCCCTCACCACTAGTAAGTAGTGTTGTTAAAAATAAATACTTACCTACAACTAAAGCCTTAGGTTAGAGGAGCTCATAGTTAAATTACAACAACCGCACGGATCCATCTCAAGTTAAGTTAAGCTATCTACGGCTGCTTACTTAAAAAAAAAACAACAATAAATAGTAGGTAAAACATTTATTTTTCAAGGAATATAATGTGGTCTAGAAATTGTACTGGGGCACTTATATCATTAAAAAAACTCCAGCTTAAATACTACAATACGGTCATAGTATGAGTGCAGTCCCCTACTGTATGATTTCCCACTAAGCAACTACAATAATAAGCAATGATACTCTCTAAAGAATTTGCCCTATGTTGCTCTCTATTTATCAATAAATATGTGTAATAAATCCTGCTACTCACATGTTTCCATTTAATTCTGTCCCTAACTAGATAATAGTTTTGAGCTAATATTAACGGCAAATCTTCTTCTATTAATTAAATGAAAGTGGAACCAGCAGTGGCAGTGGAAGGGTACAGGAATCACAGCATCTGCGATGTTATCGTCCATGTTATCAGTCACTGGCGCAGACCCCACGGTGGGTCTTTTAACGCCACCAACGGCCTGGCTCTGTATTTCTCTCGATGCAGCCTCCCAACAAACTCATTCTAAATGCAAGACCTAAAAATAAGGAAATACTATATTTATTGTTGTTAAATTAGTTCAATCATAGTTATAATGCCATGATTAAAACACTTATATGATGAGCTGGTGTCCATCTTAGCATAACGTTCCTTTGAGGACAGTCTTATCAAGTTCTGCGACTTGCAGTTGACATGACACAAGCAAAACATGTTGAGGTGTCCAAGAGCAAGAGATACAAGGGATAGTTGTGGTTGATGATGTCCAGTTTTGTAATAATACAATACATTCAACACACAGGATGTCATCAGAGGATATTTAAAAAGATAACAAAAACAAATCAGTGAATTCCTAAATAGATAATACGTAGGTACATTTATTCATGTGCTCATTGCAATGGTCTATGTTTTCTCACAGATCACCTTACACTGCCTAAAACGTTAATTTCTGTTATAGCGAAAATGTGACTATGACCCCATAATTGACCAAACATAGGCATCCTAAATGTTTGTATAAGCCTTGTAAATGACACTTTTATACTTACCGGTATAGGTGTTACCCAGGATCTCAGAAGGCTATGCATTGGTTTGCATAATTCTTCGATTTGATGACTACGAAGAGCAATTGACACACCGGCGAGAGAGAGGGCAGTTCATCCGACCTCTACCAGGTGTAGACATTTTTCAGGAGAAAAACAAGAGTCCAAGGCTCACTCAAAAACTAAAATAGACTATTTGCTCACTTATCACTGAAAGAAGAGTCCAAAGCTCATATAAAATATATAGAGTCAATGTGCTCACTTGTCACTAAAACAGGAGTATATACAAATCCACTGGAGGAACGTAAACGCTCAACTTGACCGCTTCAAATTGTACGAACAGAACTTACAGAACTAAATACTAAATCCAACTCGACACAAAACAAACAAAAGTCAAAAACAAACGACACAAAACGATGCATTGATTTGACAGATAGATCGTCTTTGTGTGACCATGTTAAATATTTTGGTAATCGATTTACCAAATCGATTTGTTCTCTAAAATATTATTTACATAATTGAAAAGATAATTATAAACTCTATTTAAGTATGTATGGGAGGTACTAACCTGATTACTAAAAAAAAGAATGTCTGTGGTACTATTGTATTTTAAAGAAACTAATCAGGTATGAATGTTGCGAAATATTTCTGACGGTAGGAAATAAATACCATGAAACACATGATAATTATGTGGTATTATAGGCGGGAACAGACGCTCCGGTTGCTCTTCCGATTGTCATATCGGAAGGCATAGCTGCCCTATACTTTGTTCTACATAGCACAGACGCTCCGTTTCGGTAGTCGAATTTCATCTTAAAGAATATAGATCTTGTGTTCCGACCGCTTCAGACTTCAAAAAAGTGTCAGAAGGCAAAACCGGAGCGTGTGTGCATCCGATTCGACAGTCCGATTAGACAATCGGAAGGGCAACCGGAGCGTCTGTTACGGGCTTAGTTCTTCGCTATCGGACAGAGGACCTCCACATCATTTCAGGATCGTACTTTAGCTTCAAGCACCGCAAAGCTAAGACCGGTAGAATCTCCTAGTTATAATAATTATTATTATGTCTGTGGGTAGAATATACAGTCCCTCAAATTATAATTCCTTCGTGTTTTTTTTTAGTTTATTTACTACTTTTATTTTCTATAGTTGAGCCCGCCCGTCATCTACTGCGCGCCTAATCTGTTACACGAGAGTGTTAGCTAGATTACGACGGGAAAAAAGCTATTGTAGCATTTGTAGCCTATCGCCGGTCATTTTAGTCGGCGGATTAGTAAAATATCGATATTTTCAATCGATTACAATTATTTAATTGACATAGTCTGTCGTCTGGCAACATTCTAGTTAAGTTTTAATGGCGGAACTGATACAAATTCAATAAAATAAATATTAATTATGTTTTCCAATGCTAGGGTAAAAGAAATGTTGATAAATAAAACTTGAACATGTAAAAATACGACTTAATTTTTGGGAAGTAAATAGTCTTGACACGGCACCAAAACTAAGGGGCCCATTGGTTGTCATTCTCCTTTCAACTGTCTCCTATTACGGTTCATGAGATATAGCTCGCTGACATACGGATGGACGGACGGACACCGGAGACAGTTAGTAGTAACAGGATCCCGTTGGCACGCTCTGGTTAAGGAAACCTAAAAACCGTCACTCTACTAATTTAATACCTCCTCCTGTACAGTGGGTGTGTTTAAAAACATAAATCTCACGTATATACAAACAGCCGGATCAGAAACAATTATCTGCAGGCAACACATAAAAACATCTATCTATACATAAAATAAAGTTTGTTTGTTTGAACGCGCTAATATCTGAAACTGCTAGTCGGATTTGAAGAAACTTTTTTACATTTTGCATTTGTACAATGCCATCTTCAAGGGCAGGGGGAAGTAATAGCGCAGGCAGACGATGCGATGCAACGGGGTAGGTCGGGGGAACAAGAAATTTCACGCGGGCGAAATCGCGGGCAGAAACTAATAATATTATATTTTTCAACATCTATCCATCACTTTGCCTCTGTGCCAATTTCGTGTTGCTGAAATATAACTGAAACAGTCCCGAATATTGACAAATGACTGATCATTTATTTATTTATTTTAACATAAAACGGCCAAGGCCAATTAGATTAGTTAATGAAGGCCCCTCCGTGCCTCGGAAAGCACGTTAAGCCGTTGGTCCCGGCTGTCATTCGTGGATCTTTGACAGTCGTTACGGTTTGTTATAAGCCCGAAAACAGTATTACCAATAGGTATCGTATTACCCAGTAACTGGGTTGTGGAGATCAGATAGGCAGTCGCTCCATGTAAAATACTGGTACAGTCAACAGCAAAAGTAGATAATGAAAATCAGAAATTCAATACTAATTTAATGAACGGAGTTCGCGTCAAAACTGTGTGGGGTCGAAGTAATAAATGTTTGGTATAATTTACAATCACATAACGACACTTCGACGCCACACAGTTCTGACGCGAACTCCGTTCATTAGTATTGAATTTCTGATTTTCATCATCTACTTTTGCTGTTGACTGTACTCAGTTGTATCCTATTATACTGGAAACAGAACGGTTGGGAAAAGGCTAGGCAGATGATGAATGACACAAACACATAAGTACAATAAGGAGTATACAACTATTTGACAGTCACGCTTATATCACAATACTTCATACATGCTGACAAGATCTTCTTCCATCCATGCGTGAACACATCACAGTCAGACTTAGCGTCCAAATGAGCGTTGAGCGCAGAGAGTGTGTGAGAGGCAGTAGACTGGAAACTAGAGACGTTTCGATCATGGAAAACATGGGTTGCTTGAAGAAGCCTCCCTTGTGTAGCGAAGTTTGTTCCGCCAGTTACTCAACTGAAACGAGCGCTCGGGGCATACTGGACAGTCACACCCAACACCTTATTTGACTGGCCAATTCTTCCCTTGCGGTGGTAGGGTAGGGCTAACGCCCGCCTGGTTTGCGACCACCCTCTCACTGGAGTCCGGTGTTAAGCAGACTGCTGTGTTTTGTCGATGCGTGGGAGTTCCAGTGTCTTAGGCATCTTCTAGGCACGCTCGTTCCATCATAGACCTCATCCATCGCTTTTCATCAGGCGTGATCGAGGTCAAGAGCGGGCCCATTCAGCAATAATAAAAAAAATAAAAACTCTTCTGCCTCTTTGGTCTAGTGATCGCAAGCGTGACTGCTTAACATCAATTCAAGGGTCTAGCAAAGTATTGCTGGAATATTCCTTCAGGAATATCTCAGTTGCGGCCCGTAGTTTGCAATACATAGTGCCCAGTTAATAGCAATGGCTTGTCCCATATCGTATCATATTAGAAAGCATTGGGTGGCCCGGTGTAACGAATGGAACCCATGCAAGCACTTTACGTTGTGTAAATAATTTCTTCACTAATCAAAACATCGTTAAGAAACCGGCATGTCCTAGAACCAAAAATTCGAAGACATTTAACATTGCCAACCCGCACTGAGCCCGCGTGATAGATTACAGCCCGCTTCCTCTCATAGAGAGGAGGCCTGTGTCCCACCAGTGGGAATATATAGGCTGACTATGCTTCTCCCATATCACATAAGACTAAGTCTATAACATAACTGGCTAGTGCTATACCTCTCCTGTGTTTTACGCTATTCAAACAAATCCTACTATCCTATCCTATCCTACTACTAATCCTACTATCCTACTAATATTATAAATGCGAAAGTTTGTGAGGATGGATGGATGGATGGATGTTTGTTACTCTTTCACGCAAAAACTACTGAACGAATTTTGATGAAACTTTACAATAATATAGCTTATACATAAGAATAACACATAGGATACTTTTTATCCCGATATTCTCACGGGATCAAAACTTACGCGGGTGAAACCGCGGGGCGCAGCTAGTAAAACCATAAAATTCTTATGAAATTTTTCCTTACAGCCGGCCGTGGGCCCCTCGGGGGCCATCAGCAAGGTGCACAAATCGGACAGAAAGATCGGTCATCGGCGAGTCGGCGAGGGTGGCGAGATCACCTACAAGAAGATACAGTCCTCGCAGATTATGGGATCTATACAGCTCGGTAAGTCTAATATAATACGCTTTGAAATTACATTTTGTGCAAAATAGTTCTGGTATGTGCAAAATTTTCCTTGTGTGTGCAAAATAAAAGTGAGCCGACGGAAATTACCAAAATTAAAATTGCCAGTTGACTGCGGTAGGCTGAGTGGATTAATTGATGTGCAAAACAAGACGATATCGACATGTTAGCATTAGTATATTGCACATAGCCGATGACCGAGTGGAGACCGCGGATCGGCAAGCGTAGTGAGGTTCGCCCCCCCAGCTTGATGAACAGACGACCTCAAAAAGGTAGCTGACACAGGCTGGATGCGGAAGACGGAGGACAGAGTGCTGTGGCGCAGCCTGGGAGAGGCTTATGTCCAGCAGGGGACTGCGATAGGCTGAGTTAACTGACATTGACATTGCAAAAACTGTTTGTGCATGGATTGGATTTCGTCATGCCTTTTCATACGGAAATCCTTTATCTCTCATCGGGTATTGTGTAGGCCAGGGATTCCCAAAGTGGCCGATATCAACACCTTGGGGTCGATATCGGTTTCCTAGGGGTCGACATAAACGAAAACTGATTTTGGGAGTCGACGGGGTTGATCTTAAAAGCAGGTAATTTGGCCATGGGGGTCTGAGGTTGTTTCATTTTGGAAAAGGGGTCACTTGTCCAAAATAGTTTGGGGATCCCTGGTCTAGGCTGTATTCTGGGACACTCTTAGCTGAAGAAACTTGTACCTAATGGTCAGATATTTCGTGTATCACCAACTTCATGAAGCTTGGCCTACAAAGGTCTTTGCTGTACTGTACTGTAGGGCAGTTATGCCCGTTTTCACGTACACTAGACAACACTTTTATATGTAATCTAAATTAATATTAATATCAAAGATATGATTAAATTTTTTGTATGTATCGCTTTCACGCTGAAACGGCTGAACGGATTTAGATGAAATTTGGCATATAGGTAGACCATGACCTAGATTAGGACATAGGATACTTTTTTTTTTTTTTTGTAAGTCGGTTGTTTTTTTTTTTGTAAAAAAGTTTTTTTTATAAATATGCAAATTACACTGTTCCATGTTCCAACTAACCAAAGTCTAATGATAATGGCGAAACGTCAGCAGCCACATGTGACATCCACGTACATAATACGTGTTATGACTGTATTTATACGCTAATAGAGACCATTGCATACCACATAATGTATCGTTTTATTGAGTGGCTACTTATGTGATGACAGGTCCATCATATATTGTACTTTGTGTTGCATTTTTCTAAGCGAGGGGCTTTTCTATATCCTCTAAATTACATCCAAAATTACGGGCGTTTCCTAATCCGTATCACCCGCGGACATAAGATTAGTTTGGGGCCCCCCGAACTAAGAATGATTTTTTTTTTGAGGATGGAAAATCATCTAATGACCCTTCCCGCTCTGGGTGGAGCAGAAGGGAGTGTCAGACTCTTAACCGACTAAAACCCACCCGTGTTCCTTCCGTAGCCCTTTATGTTCCGGGGTAGCGGTAACCCTTTCGGACAATCCCGCTGAGCTAAGAATGCATGACAACACAATTTGACAGTTGTACTTACGTCCAAAGTGTTTTCGTCCGTCCGGTACCTAAGGTTTTTCTGGATCTCGAAAATCCCTGCTTCCGCAAGGTCTATGGGTCCTAGTATACCTCTCCTGTTTCCTAAAACATGATCCCATTACACAAAATTTTCTCGTGTTTCCTGAAACCATCTTAAAATACACCTGTCGTATGGGATCGAAAAAAAATCAGTCTGCTTTATTTTCACCTGAAAAAGGTTGTTGTGGCCTTGTAACTTGTTATGTTGTCTGTCCTCTGCGACCCTCGTCAAAGATGGCAAGCGATATATGTCGGCATGTTCGAAGCCGTCTCATACGCATACAACATGTTTAAGGCGTTGCGGCTCAGTCGCAAAATGTCCATTTCTCGAAATGTCTACCGGACTCAAAATGTCCATTTCTCAGAACGTCTCTTTGGCAAAATGCGACAATTCTAGTAGCTAATAAAGATAAAATTTTCAAAACACGTATTCGTTTGTATGAAACTGACAGGCGTCAAGAACGCATTCTCTCCTCGGCCGCACTGTATCAGTACTTCAGTAGCAATGGTTTTCATTTTGACAGTTCAACAATATTCATTGCGGTACTAGCTCAACTGTCACTAAATGAGACACAATTACTTTTTCTATTGTTACCGATCTCTAGAAGATTTCTTGACAGTTGAAGGTATAAATATTTCGAACATGTGAAGCAATAGGTAAATTAGTAATGTCCATCAAAATGATTCATATTCTGACTGAAAGTGCGTTCCGCAGTTAGGGTCCTGTCTGATGCATGATTGTGTTATTGTACCGGTCAATCCAATCTGGCGCAAAGTCGTCAGTTCAGAATGCCAGTTGATATTCTTTTTCATTTCATGATATTAATAACAGAACCCATATTTAAAATGAACCGTTTTATCCGGATGTTGACTATCCAAACAGTATTTTTATATTATTTCCAACGGTCTTGCGTTGACCTGAGACATTTAAATCTTTTTTCACACGCAACCGTGGGACTTTAGCCGTGCTTTAATGCGAGAATTGAGCAATTTAACGTTTATGACAATTTAGCTACAATGTCAATTAAAATTTCTACTTAAGAATTGTCTGCATTCTTGGTCTAGCAGAAACTAGTAGTCAAAAGCCAGATTGCTGAACATGGGGTACCGGGAACAATCCCTAGGTTGAACTAAGTTATTGGGTTCCATTGAAAAAAATTTCGGGAGTATGTAAGGATAAATCATGAAGTGTTCTGTAGTTTATAGCTTACCCAAGTATTAGTGACATGTTTTAACGTTGTGTTTACTATGGTATAGTATATGGTGTCCGTAATTCCACGACCAATCTCATATTTTGCTTATTACGTTGTCTTAAGGTGCCACGAGTTTCTTCCATACAAATTTCAGGAGAGTATTACTCCACTGTTTGACATTTTGCATCCAAAGTTAAACATTATATCGTTTTGTCTTATTATTAATTTTGTCTGTACTGAAACAGAACAGTAAAATAAAAAGCCATTAAAAAGTTATGAACCAACAAAGATTCGTTTTTCTTGCTATTTTTAACGCAACTTTGGGTGTAAATAAGTAATAAAAGAACTGTAAAATCTTCAAAACAAAGTCGGTACCGGCAAAGCTCAGTTATCGAAGAGTTCAATAAACTTTATTTGTAATTGATTTATTTAGTGGTTTTTTCATAAAACTCTATTTTCCAAAGCACTTCCCGAATTTTTTTACGCGCCTGTCAATTCGGAGCGGTGTTTCTGTGCGTGAGACCTACTGGTACTATTTCTGTCGGACACGAAGCCAGGTGAGACAGCGTGCTTTTTGGCCATGACCACCAGTGAGTTCGAGCTCGTGACTAGTTCTACATTAAGTAACACACTTCAGAGTTCGCGTAACTGAATTCTGGGCCAAACAGCTTTATTGCGCCACTTCTTCCCAGCTAAAGCTCTAAGAAGAAGTGAAGGGCGGGCGTTTTGGGGGACTGTCTTATGTAATTTTGACGTTCAAAAAGTGCTGATACCCACCCAGCCTAGTTTGCATGAATTACTTTTTGAAGCACATTTGAACTTGTTGCCATAGATACGCTCAGAAGTGACAGACTCAATAACTGTCGTCGGATTCTTCATCCACAAACCTTCTAGTAATTTCTATGCTAGTAATAAAAGCACAAACACATTGAATAATGTCAATAAACAAGCGTTTGAAGTCATTACAATGTTTATTTACTCGATTCGCCGATTAAACGTCACTTGTATTGATCAAGGCTGCGCATTTAATGGTTCGTATCATCTAATAGCTTGTGCATTATAGTGTTAGAACTGTGCACTTTTCTTTCAATGTTTTTGTTTGGAAAATAAACGGCCCCATGGGGATTTCCATATACCCTTATAACAGCTTTTTCGGCTTTAACGGTTACGCCCGCTTGAAGGTCAGAGATTATCCCACGGGATCGTACTAGCGGGATAAAAAATCCTATGTCCGAATCCAGGCCATGGTCTATCCGTGTACCAAATTCCATACAACTCTTGAAAACAAACAAACAAAAAAAATAAAAAAATGAAACAATCAGAAAAAAAAACAAATGAAATGTAACAGACAGTAAAATTCGAAGACATTAACATCCAACAACCCGCACTGGGCCCGTGTGGTGGATTACGGCCCACTCCCTCTCACTGAAAGGAGGCCTGTGTCCCAGCAATAAATAAGTAAGTAATTTATTTCATAACAATATAGGTACATTGTGTTGAAAAATTTAAAATTAACATTGTACAATTGCAATTAAAATAAAATTATTAATCATTAAATACATTTAGAAAAGTCAATAAACACAACAACGGTCAATTAACAATTCAAGTACAATAGATCATAAATAATAAATGTCAAAGTAATAAAATCAATCATAAGTTACAATGTCTTATGTGATCTAGAAATTCATTGATACTGTAATAGCCTTTCTCCAATAAATAGGTCCTCAATTTGTTTTTAAATAATTTTAACACTGTATATGGTTTTGAATTCTATAGGCAACTTATTGTATAAAAATACAGACTGATACCTCGGGCTATGTTTAACAACTTTTAATTTAGGTTGAATAGTGTTGGGCAACTTTCCTAATAGAAACATTATAGGCTGATTATGCTATAATGAGAATACGCCCGTTGCCTATTGCATGGGACCAAAACATATAACTGGCAAAATCATTTGCCTAGCCTTTTCACAACTATGTTGGGGTCGGCTTCCAGTCTATCCATGCAGCTGAATACCAGTATTTTACATGGAGCGACTGCCTATCTCAACGATATCCCTTGGTAAGACTGGTTGTCAGACCTTCGGGCTTCTGACTACCCGAAACTACTGTCAAAGATCCACGAATGACAGCCGGGAACAACGGCTTAACGTGCTTTCCGAGGCACGGAGGGGTCTCGGTATGTAAAGATGGTCACCCATCCACAGACCAATCGCGGCAAGTGTAGCTTAACCTGATCGATCGACCTGTGCGGCTGTTATTATTTAGCCACGGGCCTCTCTATATAACTGGCAAAATACAGGTGTATAATTTATTACACTTCTGCATACTCTTTCGTGGAAGTACAAACGTGATGTTGTGTTAACCTTAACACTGCTACGTTTAAAACAAGTATAATTTTCCACTACTGTTACTATACAGTTTATTTTGTAAACAAACCCGTAGGATGTTAGCTTGTGTAATGGTTAAAATTAGATCCCCGACTGCGGGTTGAGTTGTAAAGCACGAAGATAATGGATGTGGCAATATTTCAGAAGATTTTTCTTCGTTTTTATTAATCTCTTCCCCAACGATGGAACCCGATGCAGCTGGATGGCAATATTTTACATGGAGCTTAGCTGACCTCCACAACACAGTTACTGGACTTAGTTTTTAACACTACTGAGAACCAGCCCAGCCACCTTCTTTAGGTCGTTCAACTTTTCTCTAATACAGAGTACTTCCTGTACTGTTATTTCTCGTAAACGTACTTTATAATCTACAAAAGCCATTGAGTACCTACGCTTAAGTACCTACTCTATTTATACAGACTCTGACTTTGAAAAAAAAAAACAGCTGTTCCTTGCATTTTGACGAGTTATGCGAACATATAGGGAACAGCCGATTTTTTTTTTCACGATTTCAGGTTTGGTCCCATAGTAAAAGTTGTTCATAATGATGAGCACAACCCCTTAAAAGGAAAACGGTGATTAAAATTTCACCCTGTATATTACAATCATATACTTAAGCCACTTGAAAACGCATAAAAAGATAAAAGTAAGTACTAGAAAAAATAGTAAAAATAATAACTCACATTTACTTACAGTGGTAAATTAACATCGTCGACCGTAGGTTCAATTGAGGTAAGGGACAAGATACCCAATGTCCCTTACCTCATTTGAACCTACAGTCGACGATATATTTTCTTCACATTCTTTATGTATATCAAAGAAAATTATATACTTGACGATAACAACGTTTTGCAATGTTCTAGCGATATAAATTATACCTTTTATGGTTTTCCTTGTCTTGCAGGGGTCATGACTGGTCAGTGTGTTATGTAAAGATGACGTGTTCAAACAAAGGTAAACATTTATGTGTTAGAAGAGGATTCTATAATTTTCCTGACATTGATTTTTTTTTCAGTCGTTATGGATAGTCAGAAGCCCGAAAGTCTGACTATCAGTCTTACCAAGGGGTATCGTATTACCCAGTAACTGGGTTGTTGAGGTCAGATAGGCAGGCGCTCCATGTAAAATACTGGTATTCAGCTGCATCCGGTTAGATTGGAAGCCGACCCCAACATAGTTGGGAAAACGCTAGGCAGATGATGATGATTTTAAGTTTCAAAGGGAGAGGGAGGTCTTTGTCCTTCAGTAGGACAGTACAGGCGAGTTAGATTAGATTCTAAGTTTGACCTAAATGGGTCGTCGATGATAATGAAACAGACGGATATGACGAGATGGACTGGACTCCTCCAACAAGAACTCGTCCTTAGCAGCTTTAAACAGAATGTAGGGATGTTTTTGCCCTGTAGTGGGACTTCACGGGCTTTGAATAATAATAATATGATTCTAGAAAAGTCTCTGGGAAGAGCAGCGATCACACAACAGTTTAAGTAATCTATGTGTTTATCTTATGCCTGACTGATCCTCGTGATGTCTCCTCCATTCTCGTCCTTACAAGGATTTTCTTCAGATTGCTTTACAATTGATTATTCATCATCTCTCCTAGCTTTTGTCATAAGAAGATTATTAGCTATTGTGATATTGGTCTTAATAATGATCTCTCCAGGGAAGGAGTTCTTAGTATTTCAAGAGGATGCCACAAGATATCTCATAAAGGATGTAAAAAGTGTACCCTACGAAGCCATGTGTACTTGTCTTCGTAAAAAAAAAAACGTCGGAAAATGTAGGAACTTTGACCTTCAATATCTCCGTAACCAGAAGGTTCCCAGGTATGGTCCGATATAAACACATGTTCATAATAAACGAAAGAACAAGTGAACACTTCGAAATTACTGTAGATAATTTTTGGGGATTTATAAGTAAAACGTTGCGAAATATGCCATATCCATTCTAAATTCCTCCATGTCACAATAATAGCACTAACCCGAATCGTAATGTTATGGTTCATATGTGTATTGCACAAGGTCGATTTAATTGACGGATGAGCGTACTTAAATCTACTCTACTCGTACCACGTCCACGAAAACTGCAGCTTGGCAAAATAGTAGGAAAAAAAAACCGACGATGACAATAGCCAAGTACGCAGGAGATAGTGTGCGCAAACACAGTTGCACTTTTTCTTCATTCACTCTCATAGTCCGATGGGACGGCAATCCAACGTGAGCTGAGGGAGATCAGGCACAGGACCGACGGTTTACATGCGGGTGCGCAGCTGCAGGATCCTGAGTTGAAAAAAAAAATCAACAAGGCTGAAGTCTCCCACAAACGCAATCAGCGACGTCAGGCATCAGCGTAAATGACACAAAGTATTTTTAGAAAGAAAATACATTAATTTATGTCTGTAATTGTGTGTTATGTGTGTATTTGTGTTATATTTATTTCTGTAATTTATAATGGTGTACATAATAAAGAGTATTCTATTCTATTCTATTCTAATTTAGCTGCAGACTAAAAGGCACATAGCAAATTTGAGAGCATTTCGAGACCAAATCAGTACATTTCCATGGCAACCAATTTGATGCAGCATTTATTGTAAACTGTAAAACGCTGTATGCGGCAGATCCCATCCCCGGAGCCGGGAACTAGATTTTCTCGATCTAGCCGTATTAGCTAGCCACATTGACTAGACCAACGAGGCAGTTAGCTATAGACCAGAATAGTAATAACATGACACCATGAAGGTCAATTATCAACGGATGCTCAAAGCTGATGCCTATCAGTCATTCATTTGTTATATTCAACGAGCTAGTAGGTTAGCTAGGAAATGAGCTGTGATTACATTACAGTGCTTATTTATAGTATCTTTAATGTGTGTTCACCTCGAGGATACGTTTCTTGGGGTAAGGTGATCATCGATACTATCTATGTTCTATGTAAAGGGTTTGGTTTCCGCACTTAGTCCTTCAATTGGACCATTGTGCGTGGGCCATGGCGGCCGTCGGTGGTTATTCCAACCAGCCCACCTCCCTCCAGAAGCTGATTAGGTCTCCTGGTTTATTGAGAACATCTGTGTACGATCTGGGTGTCCCGAGGGTTTCTGATCTAATCTGGGTGACGCCTGTGCACTCAAAGAGCACATGCGTAACGGTTTCTTCAGCCTCCATGCAAGCTCTGCACAGCGGACTGTCCGTTATGCCTATAGTGTGGAAGTGTTTATTTAGTGAGCAGTGTCCCGTGATAGTCCCCGTCACCAGGCGCAAGCCTTTCCTGTCCAGTCGCAATAAACGTCTGGTTAGCCTGCCATCTAATGATGGCATAGCTTCCTTGGACTGCCTGCAGCCTGGTGACGACGTCCACCAGTTTTCTGATCATCGATACTAATAGTGATAACTGATACGGGTCAAGATCATTTGTAATGGAAAGAGTGAAGAAAGGAATGAATGAATGGTCCAGAAATGTAGTCTTGTTTTATTCCAAACCAAATTCGGTCTAGCAAGTCATAGACTGGATTATCACAACGGTTATTACAAGGAGTTATCAGTGTTATAATAATAAAATAAACAATTTTTCAAACAAAATAAATCGATTTTCTGATTTTGTTTACTGTAGTTCGATCAGCCTTTTGATCCGTTTTGAGCCGTTCGATCGGCCTTTTGGCCTATGATAGGACTTTCTGTTTAATTTTTCTTTTTGTTACTTTTTTTAATATAATTTGGTTTTTTATTTTAGATTGTGTTTAGTTTCGTCTGTGATCTTCCTGTGCGAGTCGCAATAAATACTTTTTTCTTTCTTTCTACCCAACCATTATCCTCAAAAAGTGAATTGAATTATAGGAACGAGGAATGGCATATTAGTATCTAAATCAGAACTGACTGCAACACAAAACATTCATAAAGAATGATTCATCAACCAAAAAATATATAAATACACTATGTATTACTCATTGTTGGTAAACTGATAATTTCTGATACAGATGCTAACGTTGTAAACAATAATTTTATCGTTGTTTTCATTTTGTTTCGGAATCGGCTGTCGCGAATGTAATGGGTTTGCCTTACCAATAAGGTGGAATCTTAGCCGACTGTCCAGTACTTACTAAGATTTTTACTGCTATCAATACTATTCTTTCACAACATACAGTATTAATCCGTCTTCCAACTCAGACATCAGATTCCAGCTAACCTAATCACAGCACCTTACAGATCGGACAGATAATCTTATCAAATTCGAAGATAATTTATCTGAGTATACAAATAAATAACACCGAAGTATCTGTTTTTAATGTCAAATAACATATTTTTACTAAATGCTTATGAAAGTAAATATATATGGTACATTATATAAAAAAAAATTCTGTCAAAGTCAAATCATTTATTTCAAATAGGCACTTAAAAGGCACTTTTGAACGTCAAAAATTAAAATAAAAAAAATAGAATTGATTCTAGTCGCCCCTTCCAAAAGGTAGTTTTCGTGTGGAGAAGAATGGGCAAGAAACCCCGGCCGGTGGCCGGTCTGTTTGTTCCTTCTAATCTCCGAAACGGCTGGACCGATTTTGTTCGGAACTTTCACTATAAGATAGCAGATGTTATACCTAAGGGATAACTAAGGCTACTTGTGTTTTAGAAATAGAATTAGGGTTCCGTGCAAAAAAAAAAACCCATGAAATCCAATTTGTTTTCCGTCACGCACTCGTCGCGGGCACAGCTAGTTTGTAAATACTACATGCGTCTATCACAGTCCACAGATTATCAGTACGTTTACGTCACACTGCACTGTCACGATATGTGAACGGTCTACGTCACTGCTTGATATCTTTTGTTGATCTACGTCATCATTGGTCAGTTATCGAAGGTCAGGTAATGACGTGACGTAGGGTAAGAATGTACGAGTTTTAGATATGCGTAATGAGGATTCCGGGTGTCATGCGCTCCGGGAATATATCAATCAACAAGTTGATTTGCTGTGAGCGATTCTATAAGTCCACAGTGCAATTCGGTTGCTTGGACAATGTTTGCATTTATTCAGTAATAGCTGCGCCCCGAGGTTTCACCTGCATAAGTCTCTATCCCTTGGAAATATCGGGATAAAAAGCATCCTAAGTCCTAATCCAGGTCATGTCTACCCATATGCCAAGTTTCATGCAAATCCGTTTAGCCGTGAAAGCGTAACAAGCAAACATACAAAACAAAAATCAAATTCTGATGAGTTGTGGACTGTTCTTAATTAAAACAGTCCACAACTCTTATTTAATTCTTTAATTTGCAGCACCATCTGTGATATTAAACCACTAAACTCATCTAATTTTTGTGTATGTTACCGCACTTATGATGCAGCAGCAATCCTAGTATGGGCAAAGTATTTATTCTAATAAATATAAAATCACGCCAGTATTAAAATCGTATGATGTAATCATACTAGTCTAATCAGCCTTTGACATCCCACTGCTGTGAAAAAGCTTTATGTCCAATAAATCAAAAGTCATTTAGCTAGCGAAACTCCGCTGACGTGATGGGTATCGAAGATACCTCTATAAACTTTCTTTTTACAATAAAAACCATACTAATATACAAACAATCATTCTGATTTTTGTCAGATTATTCTACAAACAACATGCTTAGCACTAGTGTTTTAACTTTTTAGTTCAAACAATAGATGTTTTGTAAATAGATAATTGCTTCATATTTTGCAATAAATTACCAGCGTTGTGTCATCGTGCTTCTCTTTCTTTTCTATGCAGTCCGATAGTGACCACGCTTTCGGTCATGTAGTCCCCTTAAATTAAATTTTTTACTATAATTTTGGTCCAATTCATGACGTAACCATCTCTTAATTTCATTCTCCGAAAACCCAGTCACAATTCAAGAACTTTTTGTATTATTTTCGGTGTGCAGCGATGACTCAATTTATGGAATTCTTTCCTGATAATATTCTGACTCAGACGAGCCACGTGATTGCACCTGGCATTCGCCAGCCAAATTCACGAGATGCACCGAGTATATCCGTTTCCGATTGTCATTGTCAACGATTGTGATCATTGTCTAAATTACATGCTGTTTACTAAAACAGCTATTTGGTTCTCTTTGTACTAGGGGCTCGTGGCTAAATGATACAGCGGCATGGGTTGATCGAGGATTGGTCCGTATTCAGTGCTCTCCTGACGGTCAGGCAGGACTGACGTCGGTATGCCGCAGCTATCGCCATAGAAACCAATACGTGCATTCAGAACAGCACTGACCGCGTCCGCATACGCAATACTGATACACACGTACGCACTGACCGTCAGGAGAATACTGAATACGGCCTAAAGCTACACTTGCCGCGGTAGGTTCGTGAATGGGTGACCATCCATTAAATATGGAGACAAAACCCTCCGTGCCTCACAATCCGTTAGAAATAAAATAAAATACTGTTTGGATAGTCAACATCCGGCTAAAACGGTTCATATTAAATATGGGTTATGTTATTAATACCGTGATATGAAAAAGAATATCAATTGGTATCATTGTTGCGGTTTTCGACGAGGCATTTTAAACTGATGACTCTGCGCCAGATTAGATTGGCTGGCAGAATAACACATGCATCATACTGTACCCTAATTGCGTAACACGCTATCAGTCACAATCTGAATAATTTTGAAGGATATTTCCAATCCATTGCTTTCTATGTTCGAATAATTTGTCGGCTCAACAACTTAAATAATGCAATGAAAGTTATTGAACTGTCAAAATGGAAGGCCATTGCTATTGACAGTGTGTTCCCACTGCTGGGACACAGATCACCTCTTTTCGGGAGGAAGTGGACTGTAACCCACCACGCGGGCCCAGTGCGGTTTGGTAGATGTCACATGTCTTCGAATTTATGGTTCTAGGACCCGACGTTTTCCTTCACAGTTTTGAGAGCAGTGGTAATGAAATATTTACACAAACTAAAGCGCCTGCCTGGTTTCGAAGTTCGAACCCACGATCTCGACTCGTATGTAGGGACCGTTACCACTGGGCCACAACTGCGCATTGCTGAAAAGTGACTTATAGTGACGAATCATTTAGTATAGATAGATTATAGAACTACAGACACATAATATGAGGGTTTGCCCCTCATGGGTTCACTGGCCCTTCAGGGGTGGGGAAAAATGGTTTGCGTCGAGGTTTGCTATACATTTTATATGAACTTGTTCATACATTTCCGCACGACCGGAAATCCCTGAGCCGGAACAGAGTAGGTATAGTTAAACCCTGCCAAAATTATTAACGTATCAGGGAAAACGCAAAATACTGTAAAAAGTCATTGGAAAACGTGAAAGTCGTACTAATACCTATTATAAATCGTCAAATCACAATGGGCCCCATTAGAAGGCCAGGCAAGGTCACCCAAAGGGCAATGTAGATGGCTATGCTTGGAGTTTCCCTACGCGCTCGAATCAGAAATGAAGAGATCCGTAGGAGAATCAATGTAACCGATATAGCTCGAAGAATTGCCAAACTTAAGTGGCAATGGACATTGCTCGCAGAACAGTTGGCCGATGGGGCCCGAAAGGTTTTGTAGTGGCGACCGCGTACCGGAAGACGTAGCGTTGTTAGGCCTCCCACAAGGTAGACCGATTACCTGGTGAAGGCCGCAGGAATCCGCTGGATGCGAGAAGGATATAACCGGGCGCAGTGGTGGTGCATAGGGGAGGCCTAAATTCAGTAGTAGACGTTTTTCATCTGAAATGATGATGATGATATGAAATCGCGGGCAATAGCTAGTAGTACTGTAGCGGTATCTACAACGCCATATGCGAACAACGCGTCATACTGACGTCATGCAAAATCCTGCATCTCGCAAGCAGAGTTTACCGCGCAACTAGCATGGATACAACGGCCTGACGTGAATCATTGGGCAGTTGCCCGCCAGACACAACACCCGTCTGGTCGAAGGATCCTCCCTTTTCTATGGAGGTTGAGTGAACACCCTGTTCCTCACACCTCTACTACAAAAATTGACATTCAGTACATCAAAACCGACTCCCACAAAAAACAGTCATACAAAAACGGTCTTTCAAAAATCGGTCACCGAGAAAGTGTTTGTCTGCGATAATTTTAACTGATGATGATCGAAAATATAATATTTTAATACCACCTTCCCTAACACTTCTTCTTTGTTTCGATCAATCACTCAACTCATGCGCTCTCAACTGGACGTAGCTCTTTCCCAAGTTGCGGTACAACACTCGATTCTTTCCCAACTATGTTGTGGTAAGCTTCCAGTCTAATTGAATCCAGCAGAATACGGCAAAACCCCTTGGTAAGGATGATTGTTAGACTTTCAGGTTTCTGACTACCCGTAACGTTATTCAGCTACGTTTGGTTTTAATATGAATGAAGTAATAGATATTGTACCCGTTAATTGAGATATGAATGGTGGTCAAATTTTTGGGAGTCTACCAATAGATTTTAGGTATGCATGTTATGGTCTTTAAATTTTATCGATGTTTTAGTTTTACCTACCTATTAATTCACAAGTCAACGTAATATTAATTAAGTTATTTTAGCTACAAACCAACAGTCGATGTGAACGGTTCAATTATCAGCATTCGTTCACGGTTCAAGGTTTTCCTAAAGCATTGAGCTCGTTTTCATGTGTACAGTCGAGTTCATTAATATATTGGCAGTGATAATGTTTCAAAATATTGTAAGAATTATAATAATCATATGATTCTATAAAAACTTAGACCTTATGAACAATTTATATGATAACATTTTATTGATGTAAGTTTGTATAGAATTATATGATTATTTTAAAGCTTACAATATTTTGAAAGCTTGTCACTGCCAATATATTAATGAACTCGACTGTACCTATATTATTGTAATTATCATTTGTTCAAATTAAACTACAAATTATTATTTATAAGGTATTTCTTTTATATGAGGAAAAGGGTTGGTATAGGTAGATGTTTGGAGTCGCATACCGACTGATTCGATGATGCTGGGGTCTGTTATCATAATCAGCCTATAATGTTCCCACTGCTGGGACACAGGACTCCTCTTGGTGAGACGGAGTGGGCCGTAATCCACCACGAGCGCCCAGTGCGAGTTGATGCATGCCATATATGCCTTTGTCACATGTCTTCGACTTTGTTGGTCTAGGACATATGCCGGTTGCTTCACATTGATTTCCTTCACCGTTTTGACATAAGTGGTGTGTCTTTTTAAACGCTATTGGAGACGTCTAGTGTTCGAACACTAAATGATATTTTTGGAACGAAGTTCTTTTACGGAGCTTGTGGTAGGAGTAAAATCGGAGAAATTGTCACGTCACACATAGGGGTACGTCACGAAAAAGCACTATGCCCCCTCCATGCGACTTTGCATTTCTACAGGGTGCATTTGATATCATGGGCATTATTTTAACCTAAGGTACTACTTATGATACTAATTGCATTAGGGCTACTATTACGCAAATCAAAAATATTATTAATGCAAGTATGGAAAACCTTAAAATGTAGTAAGTCATACAAAGTATCAAATTAGTTGCGCTTCTCGATAGCAAATGCGTAGGTACACTACGCCGTACGCGCGTCATTGGGCGTGAATTCTTTGACCCCGCCCGACTCACGTGACATTCGTAAGTTGCCAATGAATTGATTCATAATAAATTCCAATTTTCCCTTCGTACTTTGCCGGCTTAGGACGGTCAAAACTACGTCAACTAACATACATTAAAAAAAAACATTTACGTACCTAGCTTGTGGATTGTTTTGAAAAAACCTTATTTGTCGGTAAAGTGACAGAGGGTAAACGGGTGCTCTTCCACGAGCTTGTGCATGTGCTGGCACGTGAAAAGACGAAAAATCCAACAGGTTCTGAGTGGTTCTGGTGGAATGAGACCCCGTGAAGGAATAGGGTCGTTCGGGTAGCGCCGATGGAACATTTCACGAGTTCATACTAAATTTCTTGCGCGATCGTAAATTACAACCATTTGTGGGTATTGTTGGTTGGTGTACCTAGCCTGCACATTACGCGGTCGAGGCATCGTGTACACAAACACACACACAACACACAACTACTACACTAACACTTAATACACTGCAATCCAAGCACCGTATGCCGCGAGCGGCGAGTACGGCGATTACGTCACGGGATCAATAAATCAATTACGCGTCAATGCACCTGCGCAGTCGTTATGACACTGGTTCCGGGTTCGTGACTTCGTGTTGCGGCGGGAAGCATACCCCGCGCGGGGGTGATATTCGTATTTTTGCGAGTGAGGGAGTGGGACGGAGAGAGTTCAGGGAATCCCGCCGGACGGAATGTCTTGTAGCCCATTGTTATTATTACTTGTAAGGAAAAACCCGCGCGCGCGCAGGTGATGTTTGTTTACATTTCGCTTTGCGCTGTACTGCGCTTTAAGATTTTGATATTTCAACAATTATTGGCGTTAACAAAGCATTTTGTTTTAATTACTTTAAGTGTTTATTTGCAATAATAAGCCTTGTGCAATTTGACTTACTACATTTTTAAGGTTTTCCTTACTTGCATTAATAATATTTTTGATTTGCGTATTAATAGCCCTAATGCAATCAGTATCGTGAGTAGTGCCTTAGGTTAAAATAATGCCCATGACTTCGATTCCACCCTGTATAATAGAAAAAGGCAGAGAGATATATATATCTCTAAACTATATATACTTAGTTTACATGGTTTTCGGGGGTGCTGAAGCCGATAGTGAGGTCAAAATGAAAATCCAAGAAGGCGGTTGCAATTTTTTTTTAATTTTTCGTCATTGGTGTCGTTTTCATGGTTTCTGTGGGTGCTGAAACCGATAGTGAGGTCAAAATGAAAATCCAAGATGACGGCTGCAATTTTTTTTTTGCTCGCGAATGGAACCCATGCAAGCACTTTACTTTGTGCAAATTATTTTACCACCACTACTATCAAAACGGTGAACGAAAACATCGTGAGGAAACCGGCATGTCCTAGAACCAAAAATTCGAAGAGTGACATTCACCAACTCGCACTGGGCCCGCGTGGTGGATTACGGCCCACTTCCTCTCACCGAGGGGATGCTTGTGTGTCAGCAGTGGGAACATTATAGGCTAATCATGCTATGCGGCTTGCGGTCAATGACTATACTTCACCCCAATTCAAACACAGATTTTTCAATTTGTGGTTAATGCCTACGTCAATGATGCTTCTCCTTTTCAGTCTACGTCCAAAGTGACGCATCCTGCAGCGCCATACCGCATGCCTCAAATATTGATAAACAGAGCATCACAAGTATGAACATTATTATTTAGTAGTTGCAAGTGCAACTACCGATGGCTGGATATGGAGGTCGATTCCAAAATCGGTCCAATCTTTTGTCATTCATACTTTCCATACTCATATTATAAATATGCGAATGTAACTCCTTCTGTCCATTCGTTAACTTTTTAAACGGATTTGAATGAAATTTGGCACACGCATAGACCATGATTAGGACATAAGTTTATACTTTTGATCCCGGTAGCAAGTTCCCGTGGGATAATTTCCGACCTTCACGGGGGCGAAGCCGCGGACAAAAGCCATCATCATCATCAGTCTATAGCAGTCCAATGCTGGACCTTAGGCATCTTTAATTGCACGCCATTTAGCTCGATTCTCGGCAACTCTCATCCAGCTGCTACCAGCCATCTTGCGAAGATCGTCGCTCCACCTAGTCTGAGGGCGTCCCACCTTACGTTTGCCGATTCGCGGTCTCCACTTAAGAACACGTCTACTCCAAAGGTAATCGGTTCTATGGATAATATGGCCGGCCTATTGCCACTTTTCTTTGAGCTATGCCAAACGCCAGCGATCTTTAATTCTATAGGAAAACATTGGAGGCAGAAAAGGGAATTAATTCATGGATTGAGAGAGTTTCTGTTATAAAAAAATACTCATAATTACCCATTTAATCTATAATAATATCTGTACTAATAATAAGGCTGAAGAATTTGTTAGTTTTTCGAACGCGCTAATCTCTGGAACGATTTGAAAAAATATTTTTGCATTTGATAGTCCAATTCTTGATGAATGCTATATGCTATTAACATCGCGCTATGATCCTTAGGAGCTGAGCAAAAAGAAAAATAATTCTAAGCGATAATAAGCAAAGTGATAGCGCGGGCAGGTTATGCGATGCGACGGGGATCAAGAAATTTACTGCGGACGAAGTCGCTGGCAGAAGCTAGTTTATGTAAATGCAATGACAACCTTATAAAAAAAATTACTAAGTGCCAAACAATACCAGACATTGGACGCAATAAAAACTGATATTCAGGCCCCGCTTCCCGTTGTAGCAGATACTGAAATCAGTCACTCACCAACCGCCAATTAAACAGGGCAAAACAGTCATAACTAAGTTATTACTATTAAAATTAACAGGAAAATATGTAATAATCCAGCTGGTGGAAGTTTTAAGGAAATAATTTGTGAATATTAACATTTTGTGCCCGTTGTGTGTTGTGTTACGGACACACTTTTAGTGATTTAGTGCTGAAAAGTTGAGTTTAAATGGTGTTTTTTAGTGGTTCTGCTGTTGGATTAGGCGGCCAGAATGGATTCTAAAAAGTTAATGCATGATATTGTGTGGGGTAAGCTTTAGTTGCTGAATTAAATTATTCTATTGGTCCTGTGTATGATGTGTATTAAAATAGCTAAAGGTGTGGCTTTTAATGGCGTTCAATTAACATGGTTTGGTGAGGAAACCGGCATGTCCTAGAACCAAAAATTCGACGACATGTGACATCTACCAACCCACACTGGGTCTGCGTGGGGGATTATGACCCACTCCCTCTCACAGATAGGAGGCTAGCCCTGCATGAGGAGGCATGTCCAAGCAATGGAAACATCATACTAACGGTTCAATAACAAAATTGCAACTTTGTGTTCGTCAAACTTGAAGCACAGAGAAATACTCTCGTCTCTTAGAATACCTATTCAAAAGATTGAACCAAGCTTTCATAATAACATAATTTAAGTATTGATCGGTCTTTTACGACCAATATTTTATTACAAATGTAGAGACCTACTATCAAACTACAATCATAGAAAACCTCACTGTAATCGGCCCATCCATTATGGAGCGGCAATGCCGCCCACACACAGTCAGACACAGACAAAGGCATCAAACTTATACAATGCTTACATTTGTTTCGGGAGACTATAGAGAGATGGACTTCTAAAACAATATTTTCTCAATATATTTACTACATACCGAGACGGGGGGGTCCTTGCCTCGGAAACCACGTTAAGCTGTTCGTGCCGGCTGTTATTCGTGGATCTTTGACAGTCGTTACGGGTCGTCAGAAGCCCGAAAGTCTGACAGCCAATCTTACCAAAGGGTATCCGTGTTACCCAGTGACACAGAGAGGAAGCCTTCTCCCAACAGTAAGAACGTTAGGCAGATTATGATAATTATTTTGTAGTTTGTGTTCCACGAACTGTTTTCAAATAAACATAATTCTTTCTTTCTTCAAATTCACTACTATTCCGTTCAGCATTAAACAAACATAAGTACTTACCTACACTGTAACGAATAACTCTAAAACAAGAGGAAAAATGTCAAAAGCAGTGTTTCCTGTGGCGTATAGGAAACCGATATACATCCAAGGGCGCGTTATCGTTCAGTGCCAAGTGTGTTACAGCCATATACACGCTTGTACTCTCCGAAAGGGTAGGTAGTGGTAGAGGAGATCCTCATTTTGTTGCCATGTAATAGGGGGCGTGAACAATGAACATCTATACTTCTATACTAATATTATAAAGAAGTACAATTTGTTTGTTTGTATGATGATCGGTGATCTCCGGAACTACTAGACGGATTTTATAAAAAAATATTTTTGCATTTGATAGCCCAATTCTTGGAGAAGGTCACGAATCTTTTAAATCTTCGAATCTTTTGAATCTTTTATTATTAAAATCACGCTACGACTCGTTATGAGCCGAGCAAAAGGAAAAAAAAGTCAGCGAAAACGCAGTACTTAGTAGCACGTGTGAGCGACGGGATGCGACGCGATGGGTCCGGAGGGCGAAATCTAGTAGATATGATATGATTTTCTAAGCTCATCATTTGGAGTAATTTATTACCTTCTGTTGACAGCGACGCGAGCGAATTTGTAATGCCCTATGATTCCTTCTCCCTTTTTATGCATTTACATATATTATTATTTTACGACGTTAGATCATAAATTATGTGAATATCTTGTCTGAAAACAAATATACGTTTTCGTTATAAAATAACAAAAACTTATTAAAACGAGAGTTACGTCAAAAACTGATTTGTAACTCCACATCATCAATCAATCAACTCAGCCTATCACAGTCCACTGCTGGACATAGGCCTCTCCTAGGCTGCGCCACAACACCCTGTCCTCCGCCTTCCTCATCCAGTCTGTTCCAGCCACTTTCTTTAGGTCGTCCGTCCATCTAGCTGGGGGACGTCCTACACTACGCTTGCCGATACGCGGTCTCCACTCAAGGACTCGTCTGCTCCAACGGCCATCGGTCCTTCGACAAACATGGCCAGCCCACTGCCACTTCAGTTTGCTCACTCTGCAAGCTATGTCGATAACTCCGGTTCTTTTCCGGACAATTTCATTCCTGATTTTATACTTCAAAGAAACTCCGAGCATAGCTCGCACCATAGCGCACTCCACATCATAGAGGTCACATATTCAATGTACCTACCGCCGGCAGATGTAACAACTAGTCATAACATACTTATTAACAAAGTTAGACATCTTTTAGCCGTGGAATAAAAACGTCTGAGGTCTGACACAGAGAGGAGGCCTGTATCCCAGCATTGGGAACACTATAGGCTGATTACGCACTCATGAAAACCAAATCTTGACAAAAACCAGAACATTACGACACATCCATCAGTTTGATATAAAAATCTAAACCACCCAACAAAAGAACTGACATTCAAATCCATTTAAAAGTTTTTTGTGAGAACCGGAACTAATATTTCTATTCACAGAAGCCTCCATATTTCACTGTTTTTGAACTGAAAACTTTTTATCCACGTTCATTGGTTATAGATTGTTTGAATCAATAATGGTTAGGAACGCTACATCGTAGGTACTATATGTATACATGTTGGCAATAACACCAAACGCGAAAATTGTAACTATTAATTATTATAAAAAGAAAAATTTCGTCGTATGTAAAAAAAAAAAAAATCTGCTGTCAAAATGTATGAAACAACATTTTTTTTCATTGATAATCTACGAACATTTTCGACGCGGGAGTCTAGAATTATGCTAGATAATTTAAGTATTTGCGAAGGTGCCAATTTTCAGAATGTGTCTTGAAAATCTGACAGTTTTTTTAAAGACAGTCTAGTTTTCTTGGGGTTGTCACCACCGTTATAATTCAGCAGAAAGACTTCCACTGCCGGAAATTGGCCTCCACAAAGCATTGCTAAGCATCCATCGGATTCCTGCGACCCTCACCAGGTCATCTGTTTACCTTGTGGCATTCGCGAGGTAGTCATGAGCAAACCCCTGAAAATATACCTCTTTTCCCTTTATAACTTACTAGCTTCTGCTCGCTACTTCGCCCGCTTGAAATTTCTTGACCCCCGTTCCACCCCGCCGCATCGTATCGCCCGCCCGTGCATTTACTTCGTTTTCGCTTAGCGTTGTCTCTGCCTTTTTTCTTCGACTCCTAAGGGCTCTACCGTGATGTTAAGTAGCCTATAAGCCTTCCTAAAGAATTGGGCTATCAAATGCAAACAGAATTTTTCAAATCCGACTGGCAGTTCCAGTGATTAGCGCGTACAAACAAACAAACAAACAAAACTGTTCAGCTTTATTATTATTCTAAGTAGTTGGTCAGTATAGATAGTTCCGAATATATCCCGTAAACAAGTTACTTCATGAAGTAACTGAATCATTCATTTGAAGTTTCGATCGTCACTTGAACGGTACAAAGCAAAGCTATTTTTATAAGTACGGAAGTTCTTGAAACGTCTTTACTTGAATATTTTATATCGCTTAACAATCGGGGTTTATCGCTTACGTTACACTCTTAAAGCAGCACCTTAATTGCGTAACACACTATCAATCGGAATCTGAATCATTTTGAAGCAAATTGCTAATACGTTGCTTCATAAGTTTGAAAAATTTGTTGGCTCAACACGTAAATAACGCAATGAATGTTGTTGAACTGTCAAAATAAAACCAATTCCCATTGATAATGTGTTACGCAATTGCCCCGCAGGACAAAATTAGTCCCAAAGTAAATTGTCACGCGATTCTGTACCATAATTCTTACTTATAGCATAATCAGCCTATAATGTTCCCACTGCGGGTGTTCAGGCCTCCTCTCTTCGAGAGGGAGTAGCCTATAATCTACCACGCGGGCCCAGTGCGGGTTGGATAAGTTGATCTCGCAGTGATTACCGCGAAATTCAAATTTTCTTACGTTTTTTGCAATTTGCAGGTCAGTGTCAGGCTGTATCTTGATCAAAATATGATTCGCGACTATAACAGGTACTTATTCACAGAATTATAGTCACTAGAATCATTAATACATCTTCCTAAGTTAGATTTGTACCACAATAAGAAATCTCCTAGGGAAAAGTGCTTATGGTACAAATCTCACTTATACAGATGTATGAATGTTTCTAATGATTATAATTCTGTAAATACGTACCTGTTATAGTCGCGAATCAAATTTTGATCATGATACAACCTGACACTGACCTGCAAAGTGCAAAAAACGTAAGAAATTTTGAATTTCGCGGTCTACCACTTCGCATTCACCTTAACGTCACATATCTTCGAATTTTTGGTTCTAGGACATGCCGGTTTCCTCACGATGCATTCCTTCACCGTTTTGAGAGCAGAAATATATAGCTTACTTACTGAATTATCTATAGCTTTTGGCGAATTCAGTCTATGTCAATTCGGCTATCTTCTCGGTTCGGTTCCTGGTTTCTGGTATAATTTAGTTTTTTTTAAATGGACAACTAACATAGGTTTTGCGTTGGTTGCGAACGTACTACTGGGATGAAAAGGCCTAACTCAGGTCCTGCAATGGCTTTAATTTTGACAGTTCAGCAACATTCATTGCCTTATTTACGTTGTTGAGCACACAATTTTTTCTAACATCCGAAGCAATGGATTTGCAATAATTCTTCAAAATGATTCAGATTATGACTTAAGTGTGTTTCGCAATTAGGGTGATGATATGTGTCCGGTTTATTGCAATAGACTCGCCCTATACCTAATAAAAATGCAAAATGTAGTTGTACTAACTATGGCTAATACATGCGTGCCTCGTTGATCTCGTGATCGCAAGCGCGACTGTTGAACGTGCGGTCCTGGTTTCGATTCCCGGGTCGGGCAGTGTTATTAAGTTTTTCCATTAGGAATTTCTTAGTAACAGCCCGGAGTTTCGAAGTTGGCGGTGTTATACCCCCGTGCCTCGGAAAGCACGTTAAGCCGTTGGTCCTGCGCCTGATCTCTCTCGGGTCGTGTCGGATTGCCGTCCCATCGGACTATGAGAGTGAGGGAAGAGGGAGTGCACCCGTGTCTGCGCGCACACTTGTGCACTATAATATCTCCTGCGTACCTGGCTAATCTCCATTGAGATTGGCGTGACTGAAATCGGTCGGGGAGGATATTATTATTACTGGCGTGATATTATGTAAAAATACCTACTACACAACCTATTCTCCAACCTCTTCAATATTATGCAAATATTCATTCATTTTCAAGGTCGATTTCTCAAGAGTAGCCTTTGACCGTGTACCCGTGGTGGTACTAATAGTGACTTAGCATTAGCATCGTAATAATATAATTATCTTGTCAGCCATGTTGCCGGTTGTGTCAGCAAGACAAATAGCTATATGGCATGAATGAATGAACACCTTTTTTATGAGGTGAAGAGTTTTTGTTGCGGAAGCTGTGGTGATTTTGGCTGATTTGTTCATTGACGTATTTTGTTTGTTTGGATCTTGTTTCTATTCAAAGAAGTAAATTGCACTTATTTGATACTCGAAACTATTTTTTTTTTCACGTTTGTTAAATCAAATCATTTATTTGCATAGCACAGGTTCAGAGGATGTTATAAAAGGTTCAGAAGGTACATTATATTATAACCATGTGAGGTGTGCAAATACAGGGTGAAATTGAAAACATGCGACAAATCGAAATGGGAGATTGTACTCATCGTTATGAACAACTTTTACTATGGGACCAAACCAGAAATCGCGAAAAATAAATCCGCTGTTCCCTACATTTTGACGAGTTACGTGAACATAAATGTAGGGAACAGCTGATTTATTTTTCGCGATTTCTGGTTTGGTCCCATAGTAAAAGTTGTTCATAATGATGAGTACAATCTCCCATTTCGATTTGTCGCATGTTTTCAATTTCACCCTGTAGTATATTAGGAATATTATGACACAATATTATTCTTATTAATTTATCTTATTAAGCTACATTGTCATTGAAAATATACATAGATAGTGAATTAAATTAAATCTGAAACTAATAAATTAGAAAAGTAATGTCAAGCAAATGAATAATGTCATAGTAATTATAATTATTATTATCATATTGAATTAATATACAAATATTTGCTGTAATTAAAATACAATGTCTTTATCTTCGAAGTAGTCTTTTACATTATAATAACACTTTTTAATTAGGAATGTGATTAATTTCTTTTTAAATAGATGAGTAGGTAACGTCTTAATGTCATCGGGCAATTTATTATAAATCAGTGATGTCATACAAATAATACTTTTATTGAGTAATGCCTATTATGTTCGTGATTTACTTTCCAAACATATCAACAAATATGTGATTTTGGATAAACAACTTTAATTACGCATCCATAAAGTTCAGTTTACGCTACAACTTTAAATTTTCATGAAATTTTCCATAAAACTAGTCATTCCGAAATCTACTTAATTTTTACCAGCAGAAAGTTGATATTCATTTTAATGGAAATGGACTTGAATATACTGTACAGGTTCCAAATCGCCACCTTTCTGCGTGGTGTGGTGTGGTGTGGTCATGGATCCGTTCCGAGTCTCGTTGTTCCGTGGCTCTGACTCGTGGCACTTGGCACGTTTTGCCAGTACAAGACAGTAAACAATTTTTTATTTTGGGGATCATTTAGGATATTTTCATTTCTAAATTGTTTTCTTTTTTAGTACGGACGCTTTTAACGTACACGTTTTTCTACATCGTTCTCACATGTACAATTTCAATATGAATGATGTCACCAACATTTTGAAACAATATTTTGATTTAAAAGAGCGTCCGTGGCTTTCTTGCCCGTTCTTCTCCATAGGTATCTACTACGCTTTGGAATGGGCAACTAGCTTCATCTTTCTGACTCAAAAGTACCTTAAGGCCAATTCCAGTAATTTAACAGAACCTCTTTTTTTGAAGTCGGTTAAAAACGTTCAAAATCTAGTCGCACTCAGCGACAGTCCATGTCAAAAATGTAGGGAAATTAGAGGTATTTTGGACGGACAGATCATACTGTGAACGTTCTTAAAATTACGAGAATTGCTTCTGTAATTGTTTTATTTAAAATAAATGCTTTGAGTTTGAAGGTTTCTTCCCAAACCTCAAGTTTTAGACAATGATATAAAACAAGAATCAATCATTTATGCTACGCCTACACTTTCCACCCAATTGTTGTCTGGAAAAGATTGCTTGTAGCGAAGACCGTCATTCATAACCGCTCTGCACCCTAATTGTGTAACACACTTTCAATCACATTTTGAAGGAGACACATGGTTATTGGAAAAACACCAGCAACCTCTTAAGAGGTCATTGTACTCATCATTATGAACAACTTTTGCTATGGGACCAAACCTGAAACGCGAAAAAAAAATCTGCTGTTCCCTACATTTTGACGAGATAGACGAAGATAAATGTAGGGAACAGGTGATTTTTATTTCGCGATTTCAAGTTTAGTCCCATAGTAAAAGTTGTTCATAACGATGAGTACAATGACCTCTTAAGAGGTTGCTGGTGTTTTTCCAATAACCCTGTATTCGTTGTTATTGTTGATGTTCCTCAGTTTTTTAAATGTTAATGAGCAAAATATTTAAACAAAATCGGAACATGTAAAATTAAAAGAGTAGCTCTTAGCCTACTGGCTAAATGTGGGTGCACTATAGGTACATTTCGCCAGTAATGTTATCAGTGGCGGATTTACACATTTACCGCCAGTAGGCTATTCAAATTTTGCCGCCCTTACTGACCTCTACAATAATGTCTCATGTCTTTTGTATACGGTTTCTACACGCTTAATTCCATCGGGTTTTCTTCAAAATACTTAAAATGTTCTGGTTCAGCTACGAAAAACTTGCAGAAATTGTAAAGTTCGACAACAGTGATCAATCAATCAATCTACGGTAGAAGCCTGAATTTGAGCATTCACCTTGTTTATTCTTTCCAACAAAAAAACATGGTAGGTATATAAATATTATTTTTTTAATTTTGCACCAAATTTGCCGCCCCTAAAATCTGCCGCCCTAGGCTCCAGACTACTCAGCCTGTTGGTAAATTCGCCACTGAATGTTATGTTTTGTTGAACTGAAACTACATGAAATGCTAAATTACAGTGTGTTATCAAATAATTTTGTGTCAATTTAAAGGATTGACACAACATTTTTTTAAGGCGTTATTCGACGTCTGTCTTTGACTGCACAATAAAGAAAATCAATCTCCATTTATCGAAAAAACCTCTAACAAATACCTTCTCTTGTCTCCCACAGGAATCCAGCATGCAATCGGCGGTCTAGCATCCAAACCCGAGCGAGATCTTCTCATGCAAGACTTCATGACCGTCGAAACGACGAACTTCCCACACGAAGGATCCAATCACACGCCTGCACATCACTATTCGGAATTCAAATTCAAGACTTACGCGCCAATAGCGTTTCGTTATTTTCGCGACCTATTTGGGATCCAGCCCGATGATTTCTTAGTAAGATTACTGTATTAACTTCTTTCGAAGCTTTATTAGATGTTCTTCTGTTTGGTATTGTAGAATTGAAGGCTCGTTTTTATGGCGATTCAGTGTCAATTTCACCAATGAAACTAAACTCCGTTCAAGAGCTGTCATTGTCAATATTCCACAAAAATGACGAGGCTGACAGCTCTTAAACGCAGTTTATACTTTCGACGCCTAATGAATATGAGTCTTTATGCTAGAGGCTCTGGTTAGCGACATTGTAGAGCGGAGCGGAAAGCGATAAACAAAAGAGCGTATTCACGAGACTAAAATGTCCAGATGGCTAATGTATTGATGAGGCTAATTTGCCACGGGGCGAATGTGTTCAAAAACGTTTTCTTTATAAGTCGTGGGTTCGATGCCTGGGTCGGCGAGTGTTTCGATTTGTGTCAGTTAATGGAAACTGGCTCTTCCTCTATTTGATGGGCGTTAAAATATGACCGTCGAAATGCAGGTGTGTCTACCCTTTGTGGGATAGCGTGATATTGTGTTTTCCAAGTATTATTATCATATAGTATTTTCTAATTTTTTTTTATCTTTGCTCAGGAACCATACTCATAGCGCGTCTGGCGTTTATTTAGTCGCTCCGCTCTGTTCTGTTACGCTCCGCTCTTGCGCTTTAGCAGTATCGCAAGCCGCAGCCTACCAGTAGATGTGATAGTTTCAAAACTCAAAAGCACTGATTTAGATATTTTCTTTCATGTCCTTTAATAAATTCACGTAGCTTTGATCAATGTTTTTAGCACGATGCATGTACCTACAACAAATGTGTGGCACGTAGCGTTTGTTAGCCCACGTACGACGTAAAAATATTGCGGCGGGATTTTATCGCGCACTGGATTTTCAACCCTCGGTGTTGGGCCGAACGTTGAGAATCCAACAGAGCGCATACCATCGCACACTGGATTTTCAACCCTATGTGTTGGGCCGAACGTTGAGAATCCAACAGAGCGCATGACAGCGCGTCAAAAAACACTGTTGGATTTTCAATTCTCGGGTCTAAGCGGTGCTTTGAAAATCCAGTGCGCGAATAAAGATCCCCGCGGGAAAAACGCGCCCGTGCTCCTGAGTTTACAATACAGTACAGTCAGTGTCAAGATATTGAAGAACTGACTGTTCAAAATTATCTGTCCAAATAAGAAAATCACACTACATCTCAATGTACAGACATAAGCACATCAAGTTACCCGAAACTGTCAAATTTTCCTAATCAACTTTCAACTTTATGCTTTCACGATAAAGTTGACAATCTATTAAAGAAATTTGACATATTGAAGTAGCTTGATGTGCTGGCGTCTATACACTGCTGCAAGGATCTTTTGGCGCTCGAAAGACGTTGAATGGGAGCTGCAGCTGTTGGTAAATATTTGTGCAATTATTTTGTGAAATGTATTGATAAAACAAGCTACTGCTCTGTTGCTGCTGATACTGGAACTCATCTGCATCCGGTTAGACTGGAAGCCGACCCCCCGATAGTTGGAAAAGGCTAGACAGATGATTATGTGTATTGTTAAAACAAGATGGCCGTGTTAGTTCCGATTTGAACCACACGTCAAAAGATCCTTGTACAGCTACTGTCCATTCACAGTTATTTTACCTCTGACAGCAGCAACCTAACTGCAACCTTATTGTGACGAGAATAAAGAACACAATGATTTTGTGTGACGTCGTTATATGTCCCTGCCATAGACAAGTCTGTGGACAATGGCAGCAACCCAACAGTAACCATATTAGAGTGAGAATAAAGATCATTGTGATTTGGACAGTAATGCAAAATAAGAGGTAAAACATTATATAAGGTGTTAAAAAATTAACCCTACATACTTTAAGAGGTGCTTTAGACCATCGAACTGAAAAACTTTCACTATGGGACCAACTCTGAAATCACGAAAAAGATCTGCTGTTTAATACAAAAGTTAAATAGTAAATACCTACTTGACCAAAATGTCAACAGCTGATTTTTTTTTTCGTGATTTTAGTGTTGGTCCCATAGTGAATGTTGTTCAGTTCCATGGTCTAAAACACCTCTTAAAGTTTGTTGGGTTAATTTTTTAACACTCTGTAGGTGTGACAAGACTATAAAATACTTTTTTGAACATGGGTCTGTCATTTTGACAAGAATGTTATAAGATTAAGTTTAATTTTCTTACTTGTTTGTTCAGATCACTTTGAACAGTTTGTAAGTTAAATTTTTTGACGCTGATTGTACCTTCAGTCGAGTAGACCCCTGTGCTAGTTTGTTGAAAACGAAGACACATTACGACCACATATTAGGTCTTAGACTAACATACGATATGAAATATACGATTTCAGTATAGGTGCATTAGAATAGAGTCACGATTTACGAGCGGATCACTAAAGTGTGAAACTGTCTGCCAGCGTCTATGTGGCTAACCCAACTACGTACAATCCGTCAGCCCTTCAATGGAAGAGTGAATAGCCATCTTCTGAGTTCTCTCGTTCCATCATAGACCTCATCCATAGCTTTCCACCAGGCGAGATCAAGGTGAAGAGCGGCCCCACTTTGCAATAAAAATCGGTTGTCTGTAAAGTCGGTTTACTGACGATAGTTGAACGTGACAACGTCATAATAAAATACTAAAAAAAAAATTTAAAAAAGGGAAAAAAAGAAAAAAATTCTTCTTTTTTTCATTCTTTTTTTTCGATTGTGCCTCTTTGTCGCTCGTTCCGCGCTCTCGCACTTCAAGCCTTAAATGGAACGCCTCAGAGCGAGGTAACGCCGCATGACGTCATGTTTTTTCGTGCGTGCAGCCAGCTTATAAGACGTTGACAAGTCAAAAAAAATAAAAAAATCATGATAAACAAAAGTTGTGTAGCATTGTTGCAGAAACATGTTTTGTGTTGCTAGAAATATCAATGCATATATTATGTGTGCAACGCACACAAAGTCATTTATAGGCCGACGGCTTATCTGAGACGTTGCCGGAGGTAGCTGCGCGGTGCGGGAGAGGTGATAGTTGTCACAAGTTGACGAATCACTGAGCTCTCGCATCACGTCGCTACACCTCTCTCGCACTGCTCTGCTCTGCTACCTCAGGAAACGTCTCAATTGTCTCATTGTAGCAATTAGGGACACTAAGGCCCGTATTACAGAACGTCATTCAATACTCAAGCATTCAATAAAACTAGTTTCAACCAATCAAATGGCTTGAATCTAGTATTAAGTAATGCTTGAGTATTGAGTGACGTTCTGTAATACGGGCCTAAGATTTCAGAAACTTACATTCAGGAAACGGCATTAAAGCAAAACTATAGAAATAGGGACTCTCACTGATAACTGAGATTAAATAGACTTAAAAACTATCACAGAAAGACAGTCTCGAACCTACAGAAGAACATCACAACCACACATATTAAACCAACACATATCACTATAGCGCCATTCCAAACCATATTATGTTAATCGATTTCTACCAGATGTCAATGTGCAGCGCCCCGCTGCGCGAGTTGAGCAACCCGGGCGCGAGCGGCAGCATCTTCTACTTGACGAACGATGACGAGTTCATCATCAAGACGGTGCAACATAAAGAGGGGGAGTTTCTTCAGAAACTTCTGCCTGGATATTACTTGAACCTTGATCAGGTGAGTTATTTTGGATCTTATTTACTAGTTCTAGAACTCTTTGTGAAGGGGCTGGCCTGGAGAAGTACTCCCACTTATTGCTGTGGAAGTTTAGCAACCCGAGAATGAGTGGCAACATCTTTTATTTGAAAAACGATGATGAGTTCATCATAAAGGGGGGAGTTTCAACAGACTCGGAAAAGCCTGTTGAACTCAGAAGCCGACATTGATCTGATCGGATGATCTTTTTTTTTGGTCATAGACCTAAAAAAATATGGACTACTTATTTATGCAATCTAAGGACTGCCTCGATGGTCTAACTAGGGTGCGGTTTCAAGTGTGAGTTTTACGAATGAGATCCAGAGTTCGATCCAGTCCAGATTGATGTCCAGTTGATGGCAATAGGTTCTTCCTCTATTACACGGAATTCAAACCTATGTAACTGGCCCAATGTGATACACCTCTATCTACCCAGTCGGAGATACAGGCGTTATGTTGTCTTATTATTTCATGTATAAAAAATCGGCCATTTAGGGTCAGGACACATTGATGACGGCCTTTCGCACTTTGCCGATTGAAAAGGAGCTCACTAGTACACATTATACCGATCCACCGTTTACGGAGGCGCTTACGAACGATCGGCGTTTTGTGTCAGTCCGCGCCGCCGGAGCGCGTCGATGCAAAATGATGCGTACGTCGTTCCATACTTTGCTCTCTTTTTGTATGGACAAATCGTCGAACGCCGTCGATCAATGTCTCCTGACCCTTAAGCTGTTAATTAAAAATCAGCAGGTTTGCTGATCCAAACAGGTTTGCTGAGCTCAAGAGGTTGTCATGCATTTAAAGCAGATCAGTATTAGACAAAAAGTGAATTGCCGAACGGTCTTTTTGAACCATTTACGTTGCAACTCTTAACTGTCATCGTGACCTGTTCTGCAAATATGGTGGGCCCCAGAATACTAATTTTACGTTTTTCTCTTAAATTTCAGAACCCACGCACGTTATTACCAAAATTCTTCGGTTTATACTGCTACCAGTGCAACAGTAAGAACGTTCGACTGGTCGCCATGAACAACATACTGCCGTCATCGATCAAGCTACATATGAAATACGATCTCAAAGGGTCTACCTATAAGAGGAAGGTACGTAGCATACTAGACCTGAGGGGCAATTCCCGTAATTTTAAGAACGTCCACAGTCTGCAGGGTAATTGCGTAACACACTATCAATGTAGCAATGGGTTCCATTTTGACAGTTCAACAACATACATTGCGTTATTTGCATTGTTGAGCAGACACATTTTTCTAATATAAGGAGCAATGGATTATAAATATGCTTCAAAATGATTCAAATTGAGGGTAATAGTGTGTTACGCAAAAAACGAGGGGCCCGTGGCTAAATAATAACAGCCGCACAGGTCGATCGATCAGGTTAAGCTACGCTTGCCGCGGTTGGTCTGTTGATGGGTGACTTTGATCTTTACATACCGAGTTCCCTCCGTGCCTCGGAAAGCACGTTAAGCCGTTGGTCCCGGCTGTCATTCGTGGTTCTTTGACAGTCGTTACGGGTAGTCAGAATCCCGAAAGTCTGACAACCAGTCTTACCAAGGGGTATCGTGTTACCCAGTAACTGGGTTGTGGAGGTCAGATAGGCAGTTGCTCCATGTAAAACAGTATTCAGCTGCATCCGGTTAGACTGGAAGCCGATTCCAACATAGTTGGGAAAAGGCTAGGCAGATGATGAGTTTGTTACGCAATTAGGGTGCTGATCTCAGCCTCAATCTGTCAAAATACCTCTAAATTATCTCCATTTTTGGCAAACTTTTGTCATTGATTATCGCTAAGATGAAATTGCAAATAGATTTTGAACGTTTTTGAACTTCTGTAGTCGTAACATTAGGTTTATAATGCAATATTTAACGCGTGTTCGCGAAATACTAGGTACAATAAATAAGTAGCATTCGCCATGTAAGTAAAAATAGACATGGAGGTGCTTCCACCTTTTCATTCCGCGATTGGTTAATTAAATATTTATAGAGAAGTATTGGGCAACCAGTCTTACCAAGGGGTATCGTATTACCCGGTAACTGGGTTGTGGAGGTCAGATAGGCAATCGCTCCATGTTAAATACTGGTATTCAGCTGCATCCGGTTAGACTGGAAGCCGACTCCAACATAGTTGGGAAAAGGCTAGACAGATGATGTAGTATTGGGCACACATACGAATATGTTTTATACAAAGTGTTAATGAAATAACCCAAAACCTCGGACACCCCAACCGATTTTTATATTAATAAATTGATATGACATATAATTATTTATTTCCAAAATTATAGTAAAAGATATTTGTAAATGTTCTTGTCGCACTACTTCTTACAGATTCGTAGCTCTATCGCCGCCGGCGCGCTTTCTGGCCTTGGCGCCAGATCTAGCACCCCCTCCTCACCCTCGCTGTTTGTTTTCATTGCGTTGGACAGTAGCGTACAGCGTCGTTAAAAATATCAGACACGGCATGACAAATAATTAATTTTTGGAAAAAAAAAAACCCATATTAAAAATTATTGTATTCGATTTTGCTGCCGATTCTAAACAAACTACACACATCAAAAGTGTCTAGGGATCAAGCATTTTTATGCGGATTTCTTGAGATTGAGATGTGGCTTTGTAATAAATTTATGATTTTATAAATTTATATGGATCCTTTTTGGTGCATTTCATAATTTGAATCAGGAACTGTGAATCAAATTCGAGTAAAAGATGAAAATCAGCTGTCAATATTTTCCCTATAAAAACATACAACGCATTGAAGACATTATTAGTGCTACTGTTTCCCTACTACTGATTAAAACCAACGTTATTATGGAGCGGCGACGTCATTTAAGCAGGGAAGAAATGCTCAGAGCCGTGGGAATGATAGAAGCTGGTTCCCGGCAACGTACTGTGGCTTTAGCTCTGAATACAAGTCAGAGTGTTATCAGTCGACTTTGGACACGTTACCGAAGCACTGGTACCGTGGCTGAGCGCCATGGAGGACGGTATCGCTGCACCACACGGAGACAAGACCGATACATTCAAATCTTAACTCGAAGAGCTCCAACAATAACCGCCATGATGTTAGCCGTGAGGCTTCATCACTCTTCAGGGAACTTAATTAGCGACCAAACAGTCAGAAACCGCTTGCATGAAGTGAACCTTCATTCCCGAAGACCGCTACGGGTACCACCTATAGCAATGCACAATCGTAGGATTCGATATCAATGGGCTCTTGAACACAGAAATTGGGCAGAAGAACAATGGCGTTTCGTGTGCTTTTCTGATGAGTCTCGTTTTGGTATGAGACCGGATACAAGACGTATACGACACTGGAGAACCCCTGGACGCCAACAGCGATTAAAATCCTGCCAGGAAGTCCATCCTTATAGTGGTGGAACCATCATGGTATGGGCGGGTATTTGGATCGGCGGAAGAACTGAGTTGATTTGGATCAGAGGCAACCTCAACGCTCAAATTTATGCTGAGACGATTGTATCAGACGTCATCGTTCCTCTACAAGTGCAAATCGGTCCCTTATTTCAGTTAATGCATGATAATGCACGACCGCACACCGCAAGAGTTGTAAGACAGACTCTCGCCGCAGCTAACATCAATGTCCTGCCCTGGCCTGCTCAGTCGCCAGACTTGAACCCGATTGAGCATGCATGGGATATGCTACAGAGAAGAGCTCTGCCGAATATGGAGGGTATCCAGTCGCAAGAAGACCTTTTTTTGTTGTTGCAACGAACATGGGCGGCCATTCCACAGCGTGATTTGGATGAACTCATTTTGAGTATGCCAAACCGATGTTCTTGTGTTGTTAGTGTTCGCGGTAGAAACACGGATTATTAATTGTTTAAGTTACCCAATAAAATTTTAGAGAAAACTGTTATTTCAGTCTTTTTTTCGAACTTTTGTGTTAGTGGTTCAAATGTCAAAAATCCCTTTATTAGGAAAATGGCAAATTTCTTTATTAATGCAAAGGTGACTTGGTTTATCGTTACTGTGACAAACGAAAACACTTTATTTGATGAATCCTTAAAGAAAATTTTAATTAATATCAATCAGGAGAAAAGTTATTGCAAAAATATATGTTGATCCCTAGACACTTTTGATGTGTGTAGTTTCAGGTTTTGGGTTATTTCATTAACACATTGTATATTGGACACCATTATTGTGTTGTGTATTAATTATCAATTAACAGCACCCTAATTGCGTAACACACTATCAGTCACAATCTAAATCATTTTGAAGGATATTGCTAATCCATTGCTTCATATGTTCGAAAAATGTGTCTTCTCAACAACGTAAATAACGCAATGAATGCTGTTGAACTGTCAAAATTAAAACCATTGCTGCTGTTAGTGTTACGCTATTACCCCGCTAGTAAAGCCGAGATCCTGTGTTCGCCTTCCTGCTTCATCATCAGGCTATGTTCACTGGTTCACCATCTCTGTCACAATAAGGAAGGGCCGTAGCCTGCCGGGGCAGCGGGATTGTCCGAAAGGGTTACCGCTACCCCGGAACATAAAGGGCTAAGGAAGGAACACGGGTGGGTTTTAGTCAGTAAGAGTCTGACACTCCCTTCTGCTCCACCCAGAGCGGGAGGGGTCATTTGATGATTTACCATCCATAAAAAAAAATCTGGCAACAGTTTTAAGCCATTTTTTAAAGCAATAATTATATCTCCTGTTTTACACTTCCAGGCGAACAAAGGTGAGCGTCAGAAGACGTCACCTACCTACAAGGACTTGGATTTCATGGAGCACCACACCGAGGGACTGTTCCTAGAAGCGGACACGTACAACGCGCTCATCAAGACTATGCAGCGTGACTGTCGAGTGCTGGAAAGCTTTAAGGTAACAACAAGGATTCAGAATCATAGTTTATTATCACGTTGTGGTACCACAAACTCCATGGACAAAGGTCAAATTTCATTGTAACTAAAATTTCGTCATTCGAAAATCAACTTAGACTACATAACGCTAAAGTAGACAGTTGTGTACGTGGTATAGAAGCGGACACGTACAACGCGCTCATCAAAGCTATGCAGCGCGATTGTCGAGTGCTGGAGAGCTTTATGGTAAACAACATGTCTTAACTACTTGGTGGAGATAGGTAAGGAATCTCTCAAAATACCAAAATTGGGCACAGTACTACTATTTAATTTATGCGCCTCGGTAATGTTCGTGTTTTTATGAAGATAGACGATGATTACCGAGGCGCACGCCTAAACCGTATATTTAAAAATATTATTATTATTGCTGAATGGGCCCGCTCTTGAAGTTTTGACCCCGATCACTCCTGATGGAAAGCGATGGATGAGGTCTATGATGGAACGAGCGTGCCCAGAAGATGCCTAAGGCACTGGAACATCCACGCATCGATGAAACAGCAGGATGCTTGACGCCGGGCTGGTGGGAGGGTGGTCGCAAACCAGGCAGGCGTTAGCCCTACCACCGCTAGGGAAGAAATGGCCGGTCAAATAAGGTGTTGGGTGTGACTGTCCAGTAACAAACCGCGCTACACAAGGAGGCTTCTTCATGCATCCCAAATTTACCAGATTTACCCTTATCTATATAATATAGCCATCTTATAACATACACTAGGCTGGTGGACGTCTGTTCTGCTAACTAGCACTCCCTAAGCGACCACATTGTATCATTTTTATTCTTATAATAACTAGATAAACATTATTATCCCCAGATCATGGACTACTCACTCCTAGTCGGCATCCACAACCTCGACGAAGCTCAAAGGGAGAAGACGGAAGCCCGAAAGCGTACGGACTCCGGTCAGAGCGACGGCGACGACGCCGAAGGAGAACCACGGAAAGGACTTAATAGAACGAGGTTTGTAACTAAAAATAATTATATTCTGAATAAGACAGAGTAAAGAAAATTGGTATAGTTGTACAGACGCCAGCACATCGAGCTAGTACATCCTGTCAAATTTATTTAATAGATTTTCAACTTTATTGCTTAAGCATAAGGTTCAAAGTTGATTGGGAAAATTTGACAGTTTTGGGTAGCTTGATGTGCTGGCGTCTGTACATGGATGTTTTGGCGCATTGAGGTGAGTATACACTAGAGCATTTCCACGTAATGTAATGTTCTTACAAATGGTAAATACATTAATACAGGCGAAAGCTCAGTTTACAAAAGCATTTCCATGTAATGTGACGTTTCTGCGAATGCTCGACGCTGCGTTCGATGTACTACTCACGGCGAGTGAGCATTTACCTATAACACTTTTTTTCTACCTTGCGTTCATTGTTGATAATCGTGCGGTCTTGCGCTAGTGCCGTTGCTCGATAAAATGTTACACCAATACGCTCATTGGTTTTTTAAAATCAGGTTGTAACACAACATCGAGCGTCGTGTTCGAAGTGCGGTTCGATAATTTTAAAAAACGGCGAATTATCGATGTTCTGTTACAAGTGAAAGCTCTAGTCTATACTCACCTTTGCCAAAATGGGAACTAAAGCCGCCATCTTGTTTTTTTTTTTTATATTTTCTCAATTGTGTACCAACAAAGCTTCTCTGTAAATCTAATTCAAGCGCCAAAAGATCCTTGTACAGTCCGTTCACAGTTATTTTACCTCGGACAGCTGCAACACAACAGTAACCTTATTACAACAACAATAAAGATCACTGTCATTTTGACAGACTTGAAAATTACAGCAACCGAATAGCAACCTAATTGTCACCAGGTTAAAGATCACTGAAGATCACTGTGATATTGACAGTGATGCAAAATCAGAGATGATAACTGAATGGACTGTAACACTGTATAATTCTAAATAAGCCACACACTAAGAAGAATGTGTTTTGTTTAGCATAAGCCACAGACTAAAGAAACAGTAGACAAATGAGATAACTTTTTATTAATAATAATATCAAGTATTTTTATTGTACACACGCCAGCAGGTCAACCTACCCCAATCTGTCAAATTTCTTTGATAGATTTTCAACTTTTGCACAAAGAAATAAGGTTCATATTCAATTGGGAAAATCTGACAGATTGGGGTAGCTTGATGTGCTGGCCTCTGTACTACTGTTTTTGTTAGTCTGTGGCCTATTAGTAGTCGATCGAATTTTGAGAATTTATTTTTATTGCTTCTGACAAATACTTGAAGATAATTATTACTTAAAATAAAATACACATTAAATGAAATAGTACTAGACAAACCATTACTGTTTTTTTTTTATTTCGAAATGTTAGGTCATGTATAAATAATTATTTAAATGTTTTGTATTTCGTGTTAAATTGATTATTTAACTGCCAAAAATCGTGGACATAATTTTGATTTTCTTCAAGCAAAAAAAAATCGATAAAAAAAAATAGTATTTTGTTATAAATTCTCGTGTTTTCTATAAGTATTCTATCGGTGGCGGTAATGTATCTCTTTTTTTTATTATAAAACCATTTCAGATCGGAACAAGGCAGGGAGGATTTCACCGCGCAAGTCAAACGGACGCAGTACGATTGAGTTTTATACGTTTTGAATGTTTCTTTTTAATAATACGTATTATTGTTTATTGTTATCTAACATTGTCTTATGTATTTCTTTTATTTTTTTATTTCTTGATGGTGTGTTGGTTATTGGTTTGTGGGGTGGTTCGAATGGGTTTTAAAAATGTGTTTTGTCGCATTGGAACGAAAATTATTTGTGGTATAAGTATTTGTAGAATGTCTGGCTTTTTTGCAACTGTGTATGTCAGTAAATAGGTTCTTTCTGACCTGAGGGGTAATTCTCGTAATTTTAAGAACGTTCACAGTCTGATCTCAGTCTCAATCTGTCAAAAATACCTCTAATTTCCCAAGACATTTTGACAAGTTTTTGACATTTGTTTGTCGCCGAGATGAGACTGCGACTAGATTTTGAGCGTTTTAAATTACGAGAATTGGCCTTCTGTTGTCTACAGGGTTATTTGTAAAACACCAGCAACCTCTTAAGAGGTCATTGTACTATGACATTATGAAAAACTTTTACTATGGGACCAAATCTGAAATCGCGAAAAAAAAAATCAGCTGTTCCCTACATTTTGACGAGTTACACGAACATAAATGTAGGGAACAGCTGATTTTTTTTTCGCGATTTCAGGTTTGGTCCCATAGTAAAAGTTGTTCATAATGATGAGTACAATGACCTCTTAAGAGGTTGCTGGTGTTTTACAAATAACCTTGTATAAATGCCCAGAGCGGTAGATCATCAAATTGTATCGGTCGTCTTTAAAGAAGACGTTTTAAGTTAATGCTATAAGTTTTCAGATGAAAATAAAAAACGGTTTAAAGCCACATGCACTTTAGTTCATAATTGATACAAAATAATTAGATAACAAAAGCAGTGGTATCGGCCCCGATTTACGAGTTGTGGACAGCTAATTTATTTTGTGTATTTCATTTCATTACCACTGCTCTCAAAACGGTGAAGGAATATATCGTGAGGAAACCGGCATGTCCTAGAACCAAAACTTCGAAGACATGTGGCATCTCAACCTGCACTGGCCCCGCGTGGTAGATTACAGCCCACTCCCTCCCACAGAGAGGAGGCCTGTATCCCAGCAGTGGGAACATAGGCTGATTATACGCATTCGGGTGTAAAACATTAGTTATCGACTAAGGGCCGGTTTTTTGATCCGTAGTTAACTCAACCAAGTCGAGTCGAGTTAACCACGAATCAAAAAACCGGCCGTAAGAATCGAATGAACTCGACTAACCGGTAATCGATACACCACTACTCTCATCGTCATGTGATCTAATAGTTAGGTATTATTAACTCGAATAACTGGAGACAAACTATCTCTATAACTGTATATTATTACTGTTGATTATTGTATTATGCATGTTCTAACAAGTATATTGAGGCTCCATTGTGAAAAATGATCCTGATTAATACACATACTTTAAACTATCAATGAACAATTTATGTGAGACCAAATCTGAAATATCGAAAAAAAAAAATATATCGATACTCCGATTCACACTTTATGGCGGCTCTAAAGTGCGCTACCCGTTGCGCAGTACGTCACTACTTCCCCCGCTGACAGATGAGTTTGTTACTACGCAGCGACTCGCCTTATGTTCCGAGGCGCCATAAAGTTTGAATCTGGCTGTACATACTTTTTGGTCGTGTTGTTGGTAACAATTACACTATTTCAAGGAAGCTTAATAATTTAGGGGCCGTTCAAGTATTACGTAGGCAGTTTTTTTTGCAATTATTAAACCCCTCCACCCCCTCGTTAGCAAAAGTAAGCAAAGCTCTTCCTACCCCCCCCCCCCCCTTTCCAACGCTTATGTAAACATTGGTACAAGCATTTTTCAACGTGTTCTGGTTTCTTTATTGATTCATGAGCAGTTATATATGCGTTTCGTTTTCAAGCATAGACAAGTAGGGTTGCCATATGTGTTTAAACCAAAATCGATTAAATTTTGTAGAAAAAAAAAATACTGCTGACGTAATCACCATCGAGACCCCCCCATCCCCCATGTCACCAAAGATAAGCAAAGCAAAGACCCCCCACCCCCATGTAGTGCTTACGTAACACTTGAATGGCTCCTTATCGTTTACACGATGGCTACCTTTAATGGCCTGGCGATTCTTACGAGTCTCGCATGGACATTCCCGCACCCCTTGTCAGTCGAGTAAACTGCCTTGTACAAAACATACCATAAAAAAAAAAAATCTCGACCATCAAGAATGTAAGCTGGCTGCCATGCATCAAACTGGATCAATCTAAAATTCTAAACAACCGAAATCTAATTGACCTGATACTCTGGAGCCTCAAAATGTGAATGTGTATGGAAATCTAAAAGCATGCATCTACATGTTAATGAATGCATTCGATCATTCAATTGTTCGTTCAAGGTTTCTTAATGTACTGAAGTGTGAAATACATTATTCTTGACTACATAACATAATACGGGTGGCACGGACTTCGACGCGCAACTTGTTACCATGTATTTAGTACATGATCCTGAAACCCTTTTTAATTTTTTGGTTGGGAAATAAACAAATAACTTCTTCTGCTCTGGGCGGAGCGGGAGGGCATTTCAGGATTTTACTCTGACTAAAACCCACCCATGTTCCTTCAGTTGCCTGTGCCAGGGTCCACGGTATCTCTCTTGGCCAAACCGCGACCCTAGCAGGCATCGACTCTAGCGGACCTCGTCAGGTAGTGCTGACATCTCTTTAAGGCGCGCATGGAATAAACGCGCCATCGACCCGGGCCTGCATATCCATTCTGTAAAAATCTCACCGTGATAACATAGGTGAAGTGAGCTATCAATGGAGGCAATCCCTAACATCAGGTGGAATGACAGCTCACTTCACCCTATTTTTCACGGTGAGATTTTTACAGAATAGCACTGCTGGTCCTTAGCGGACGGCGAGCTGCCCATTGCTCGTCGTCCGCGCCTACATACGGTGGCCAGGAATCTGCTGTCGATTCCCGACGCCCAGGGCGTCTCCTGCGGCGACTAAGGACGTGAGGGCGCAACGATTGCCTCTCCCTCACGCGTTCTGCCTCCTGCTTGTTATTCTAAAACACTTGTTTTTAAATTTTTCGTCAGTTATTTAAAAATAAAATGTTCAGACATTTTGACTCGCGTGAGTATTTCACTTTACCATGAAATCGCTGATTTAGTATTGTAGCGGTATCTACAACGCCACATGCAAACAACGCGTCATACTGAGGTCACGAAATCCTGCATCTCGCAAGCAGAGTTTACCGCGCAACTAGCATAGATACAACGGCCCAATATGAATCATTGGGCAGTTGCCCGCCAGACACAACACCCGTCTGGTCGGAGGATCCTCCCTATTCTATAGAATATGAGTGAACTTTACACCCTGTTACTCATACTTCTATAGTTTTTTTATAACCGACGAAATATTTCTCTACGCTATGGTCTAGAATCATGTGCTAAATTCATGACTATAGCTTGTGCGTCGATGTCCGTGACAACCTGGGTAGTATCATTACATGTTTTTAGAAAACAAAAAACAAACAACAAATCCGTCATTTAATAACGACATTCTACAACGTGTAACGTTAAATGCGCAAAACCTGAAAGTAGTTTGTTCATAATTGACTACTGAATCGATTTCAGTAACTTTTAATATAGGTTTTATTTTTTTCAAAAATGATGTATTTTGCCATACTATCCGCCGATTGAGCTAAAGAAAATTAAGTCTTATTTTAAGGCCATAAGACTCAATTTTGAATGTATAAAGAAATGCTATGATCAACACGATTTTCTTAATAAATATAGTTAACTTTAAAAAAAAATTGTTTTGTTCATTGTAGTATGCTTTTAACTCAATGCTCTAATTGGGGTGTATGATGTTTTGCGCATTTAACGTTACACGTTGTATACCGTTAACGTCTGTTGCAAAGATATGAAAATAACATTCTACTAAAATCACTAATAACTAACACCGGAATTTTGTATTTCACACTTATAAAGAATAATCATTAAACAAAGATTTATTACCAAGTGTGTTTTTGTGTCTAAAAATGCTGATTGTATGCGCAAATTGTATTTAAAAGTAATACTACAACTCTCTAATAATAGCTTCATGTTTATTTGCACCCAAAAAGGGGCTTGTGGCTAAGTAACAAAGCCGCACGGGTCGATCGACCAGGTTAAGCTACGCTTGCCGCGGTTGGTCCGTGGATGGGTGACCATCTTCACATACCAAGACCATACCCCTCCGTGCTTCGGAAAGCACGTTAAGCCGTTGGTCCCGGCTGTTATTCGTGGATATTTGTCAGTAGCCCGAAAAGTCTGACAATCAGTCTTACCAAGGGGTATCGTATTGCCCAGTAACTGGGTTCTGGAAATCAGATAAGCCGTCGCTCCATGTAAAATACTGGTATTCAACTGCATCCGATAAGACTGGAAGCCGGCCGACATAGTTGGGAAAAGGCTAGGCAGATGGTGATGTTTATATTGCTCCCAAAAAACAAAAAGCTAGGAAATTTTGTTATCAGTTCTAGCTTTTCATCCTTAAAATTTGGATCGAAATGCGAACTATTTTATGCCTTATTTCTCACAAAAGTAATATTTTCTCAACCCTCATGTCAGCCTTTTTAACAGCACGAGTATGACAAAATCTCATATCTTGGTGACATATTGTATTTAGCTAATGTTATGCATCTTTTGTTACCCATAAACTATCTTGTTACCCTTACTCTTGTGCATACAATCGGCTTTTTACCCTTCATTCCTACTAAACAAAGCCGTCTGTTCCAGATCTATCAATCGTCAGCGACTGGTGGCCCACTCCACCGCGATGGAGAGCATACAGGCTGAAAGTGAGCCTATTGATGAGGAGGAGGATGTGCCGTGAGTGATTTATCTTTAGAATATAATAGCAGTCTACAAGTTTTCTAATAGATTACATGACTAAGGGCTGCTGATGTTACCAAAGTCAGAGGGGCATTTCTCGTAATTTTAAGATCATTCACAGTCTGATCTCAGTCTCAATCTGTCAAAAATGCCTCATAATTTCCCTGCATTTTGACAAGTTTTTGACATTTGTTTGTCGCTGAGATGAGATTGCGATTAGGTTTTGAACATTTTAAATTACGAGAATCGGCCTTTTAAATTACGGAAAAACTGTCAAAAATTCTAAATTTATTCTCTGGATAAGACTTTTTTAGGTATAAACGTTTGGTGGAATTTGCCCTATTACGAAATCACGAAAAAAAAAATCTGCTGTTTAATACATTTTGTTCAAGTAGGTATTGAACTTTGTATACATTTTGACGAGATATTCAAAGATAAATGTAGGGGACAGCTGATTTTTATTTCGCGATTTCAGGTTTGGTCCCATAGTAAAAGTTGTTCATAATGATGAGTACAATGACCTCTTAAGAGGTTGCTGGTGTACAAATAACCCTGTATATGTATTTGTATTCAATTTTCTTAGCTAGACTAAACTTACCAAAAAAGCTAATTTATCTGTAGACTGTTCAAAGCTGTTACTTTATTATATTTTCTATTCCTCCCAAAGTCCTGGCGGCATTCCTGCAAGGAACGCGCGTGGCGAGCGTCTCCTCCTGTTCCTGGGTATCATCGACATTCTACAATCGTACCGCCTCCGCAAGAAACTGGAGCACACGTGGAAAAGCATGATACACGATGGGGTAAGTACCCGCAGCTAGGGTAACATAGAGTATTGTACGAAAATTTAACCAGAGGGGCAATTTTCGTAATTTTAAGAACGTTCACAGTCTGAACTCAGTCTCCATCTGTCAAAAATACCTCCAACTAAATTTTTGACAAGTTTTTGACATTTGCTTGTTGCCGAGATGAGACTGCGACTAGATCTTAAACGTTTTAAATTACGAGAATTGGCCTTCTCATCATCCATTTACCTTTTTCCAACAATGTTAGGGTCGGCTTCCAGTCTAACCGGATGCAGCTGAATACCAGTATTTTACATAGAGTGATTGTCCAAAAAAAATACCAAATCCAAATTAGCCTTCTGATGTATAGAAATTAAAAAAACCATTAAAAAGGACGCCTATCAATCGAGTCACATCAATAGTAGTACAGGCAACCGCTGATCCATGAAAACAGTTTCACTTATGGACAGCACCGTTATTTCATAACAGCAGGAGCGATTTTCATATTACTACTGATATGCGATTGACAGCACGTAGCTTGGAAATAAAAAAGCCCTGTAGTTTTTTTGCTTATTTGTGACCTTGCTACTGTCAACCTGGATTTTTTTTATAATATGTCTCTTTATTGGGGTCTCACTGTGGTTTCTAGACTAAAGAAAATATAATAAACTAGCTGACCAGACAGACGTTGTCCTGCCCGAACAGCGCCACCTACCGGGTCCGATTGTAAATCTAAACCATCCCGGGACCTACTCAAACACACAAAAAACCATCAAAATTGGTCCAGCCGTTTAAGAGGAGTTCAGTGACATACACACGTACAGAAGCGTTATACGTATAAAGAAGACGGTGGTTAATACAATAACTTAACTTAATATTTTATCCATAATTTCAGGACACAGTTTCCGTGCACAGGCCGAGTTTCTACGCGCAGAGATTTTTAGATTTCATGGCTAAGACTGTGTTCAAGAAAATACCTTCGTGTAAGTATTACTCTATGCTTTCCATACCGTCTGTCTACTCTGTGATCATAACCAAAGAGGTCCCTTTCACTATGGCATTAAAAAGTTGCCATCTAAAATTTAGGGTTACCAGTCTGAATAATTTCAAGTATTTATATTTTCTCTTTTTCTATTAAAATCCTGTCATTAGTTAAGCTCTTTATCATGTCGCTATTAATTCTCTTATAGATTACCAAATAGTAAGTCCTATTGTTATTAGAAATATGTGTTTTTGAGGCCAATTTGGAGATGGGCCGGCAGCAATCTTTTTGATTGATGAAATCGACAAATTTATAGTTTGTGATTGCACAAACTATAAATTTGACGTTTTAATATTTTTTTTTTCTTACAATTATAGATTAATATTTAAACGCACATAAGATATAATAATAATTTTACTCTTTAAATTAATTGTAGGTATCTTGCCTTCCCTTCTCCAATTGAACCTTATATTGAGAAAGCTCCCTACTGATTCATAGTTACTATGAAAGTGTGAATACAAATTGTCAGCGTTGAGATTTGCCGTCTCGAGAAAAACAACAAAGTAAATAACGCCTGTGTACCTTGAAGAGCAGGGCAGACAGATATACATATAAGTGTCATGTGAAGACGCCTTTTGCCATCAACCTGGTACGAATCTCCAGCCTACAAGAGAGAAATATAACTTGGTATAAGGCAACTACGGCAAACAAGTTTCAGATTTATTGTTTACCAAAAATCTTATAAAACTTGCAACAATATCAAAGACACTTCCTCTATTGATTAACAAAACCGTGTTCTCACCTTCATAGTACACTCGATCTCCGATAGATAAATGCTAACATTGTGTCTAAAGTCTAAATGTTGCCTAATCCTTAGGGGGCGGTGTTATACTTAACACAGTTTTAAGACTCCATAACATTTTAAAAGAAGTATAGAATAAAAAAGTCGTATTGAGAAAAGGTCGAAAAGTTCGTTTTGTTAAAAGTTCGGCCCCGGTTCAAATTAGTTTTGTAAAAAGTTCGTCCCGGTTCAAACTCGTTTTGTAAAAAGTTCGTCCAGGAAAAGGACAACTACTGTACCTTTTTTTGATGCATTCCAAAAAAAAAGGAACTTACAATGACATGCACATGACAATATTATATTACTGTAAATAAATGGAGTCTTAAAAGTATGTTAACAAATATACTACTAAAAATATTGTAGCCTAATATGTGTTCTAAAACAAAGTTGAGAAAATTCCTCTTTTTTTACAAAATTACATTCTTGTTCTGTGGCGTGGTCTAGAGAATGGATTTTGGGAAATGGCCTCGAGTTTTAACGCTAATAAAAATTAGAATGATAAGCATTTTCAGTATTAAAACAAGTCTTTTGGAAGTAAACAATTGTTTTTCTGGCACAGCATTGCCAAAATACTTCGTCATCATCTGTCTATCCTTTTCCCAACGTTGGGGTCGGCTTCCTGTCAAACCGGAAGCTAAATAAACAAGATAAAACATTATTATGGTTCTGAAATTTAGGCATCTATCAACCACAATCATATAATTATGCAATTTCACAATTAAATCTTTGCAAACTTTACTAATGTTGTTTCGGCAGCGTCAAAAATATCGAAACAAAACTGCCGAAAATGATCTAAACAACCAAGCAATTTAACTATATACGGTGACTGGTAATTAGTGACCGATACTTAAACACGAGCTTGTACTCATGATAACAAACATCTTTTACTATGGGACCAAACCTGAAATCGCGAAAAAAAAATCAGCTGTTCCCTACATTTATCTTCGTCTATCTCGTCAAAATGTAGGGAACAGCTGATTCTTTTTTCGCGAATTCAGGTTTGGTCCCATAGTAAAAGTTGTTTGTTATCATGAGTACAATCACGTGTTTAGGTATCGGTCACTAATTACCAGTCACCCTACATATCACTACTGAAGCCATGTCACCTCGGCTGTCCCATTTCAAAACCTAGTAAGACAATTTTTTTTTTAAATCGTTTTATTGCATAATCTTGCTAACTTAGAACGATTTAACTAAAACGATTTAAAAAAAATGTCCCTTACTAGGTTTTGAAATGGGACAGCCGACCTCCACGTAAAAACTCGATCGATCCCTACCTCCAGGCCACGCCTTCCAATAAACTTACTAAACAAAAAATGTATGTGTTGCATTAGTGGACCTACCAGAGATCAAGGGGAACCATCGCAAGTTCCGAACGCTAGTCACCTCTTACATAGGTACCGTAGGGATTAATGTGTTACTTGTATATTTATAATGTGTGTGGATGTGAATAGGGGGGCGGGTGTTGGTGGAAATTTAGAAGAGCTCGTGAACAAAATTATCGCAGCATTGTTGCTGTAACAGCATTTTGTGTTGCTGGCAACTAATTTCGTCATCAAACTGTATAAAAATGTTGTTAGTAACATGCTGTCTGCAACACGGAAGAAGTTTGCTAAAGCAATGTTGTGCAATTTTTGTTTTACATGAAGCCACGGGACTTTAAACTGTTTATAAAAAAGAACGTTTTAAGAGTTTGTCACGGGATAAGTTTATCAGGAAAAAAAATCTGTCCGGTAAAGTGGTTTTAGTATACATATTTATTATTTATGCAAGCAGCATTGCTGTGAGATTATACAGCCTTTGTCGAATAAAGTTCACATAATGACGAAGTATGTATGTTCGCAGAATGTGTTAGTATTTCAAATGGCAAAGGCAACAAAAAAAATACATTATGCCGAGAAAAAAACATTCTATTCAAAAAAGTTTCATTATGTCGCAGTTTTATTTGTGGATACTATTATAACTTATTAGTTTAATAAAAAAAATAGTGAAGTATTATTTAGCGTGTTATTTAGATAAAGGCATGGTGTGCTGAATTTATTATCTTATTTGTGACTAAGCCGTGTTAATGACCACACAAGTCAATTAATTTAATGTTATGTGGTAGAATAAAATAAAATATTCATTCGATAGTATATACTTATATTTACGTTGCTATGTAGTGTATTTATATTTCAAAACTGAAGCTAAAGTATACATTTCATTATGAGAAGTATGTTTATGTAATAGTATAAAAATTAGCTTATGTAGTAGTATATTCTTCATATTCGTATCGTGTTTTTAGTAGAAATATGTTTTATTTTGGCTTTAGAAAGGGATAAAACACCAACACCTAAACCTCATTTTTGTAGGAATTAGCTGAATAACGTGGTTTTTATTTCAACTAAATATTTAATTTCGTTTTTATTTAAATTATTTTTCGTTCTGAGCAATAAAATCAGGCATGTATTTAGACACTTTTAATTTTATTTTAAATATTTATTTTTAATTTAAAAAATATAATTGGATGCAAAATAGCATGACGATATAACGGAGATCATGCACGCCCTTGAATAATGTTGCCAGCCGAAAATAATATCTGTGTTTTTTTCCATTTTTCTTCCCGACAATTGTCCGTAATCGGATACTCGCGCGGGTCCGTGGAGGTCTGAGTAAGTCCCAGTTGTTTTGGGGGTCCCAAAGCATGATGATGTGACCTTGTGACCCTGACTCCCCCATTTCATGACCTTGACCCCTTGATGTTTTTTGGATTGTTTCCAGTACTTTTTTGCGTGGTGTTGTTGTAAATATGAATTTTGAAGGAGTATTATGGTACTTAGCCTGGATTTTTCTAAGATCAAAACGTATAAAAGGGCATGAATAAGCTAGAAAAAAAAACTAAAAACCAGGCAGGAATTTGAAGAAAAAAAATGATCACAAATTGTAAAACTATATTTTTTTAATAAAAAAAATAAGATTTTTTTTACTTCATTAAAAGTAGCGTATACTGCTATCATTATTTACGACAACCACCCGCGAATGTGTTGTGGTCTTGTACTAGTAATCCCCGACATCGCAAGTGGCTCCATCTACCGAGCTCACACCTCATCATTCCCTACCGTAGTTAGCTACCTCTGTGGTTTCTTTCGACATTCGACGAAGCACGTGTACTGTCTGTTTCTTCTTTTTATTTTTTCGTTTGACAGATGTCATTTCGCAGTTGTTTTTTCTCTCTGGATTGAATTTCGTACATTTTTGTTTTAAATGGTTAGTACGAAATGATGTCAGATGGAGTTTTATGATGACGTTAATTATATAAATAATCAGTTTTGTTTTTATTTTATTTTCTACTTTTGGGGATAGTAACATCGGAGATCAATATTATTTTGTTATTAAATAATTTACAAATAAGTTTTAGTTTCATGCAATTTTACCAAATATTGCGGGTTCCGTGTAACTGCTAACAGCGTTTTTAAAACTTATTTATAATAATTTCTGATGTTATTATCCCCTCTAACATATTTTCATAATATTCTTCACTGTATTAGAATGCTTTTTGAGAACATTTTGACAATTATTTTGCGAATTTAAGCGTTCACGCTGATTTGTTTTATTTTTGAGAAAAAGGAGCTTTTTTTTTCAATTAGTGAGCTGATGTTTTTTTTTTTAAGTTTTGTTGTAGTATTTTGGAATATTATTGTGGTCCACGTAATATAAGTAACAAAAAAAAATTGTATAGATATTGGGTTTGTATACTTATCCGAAAGTAAAAGTTTCAGTTTCATTTGAAATGATTCTACATGCCTTTCTAAATTATTATTAAAATTACTTGTCATGTTTAACACACGTTACATTTAAAGACTGTTTTGAATATTTTATTAAAATGTAACAAAATACTGAAGGCGGCCTTTAAGCTTTTATGTTTTTTGTATCTTTTAATCTTTCAAAATGTTCTAATTTTCACCCTAACTAAGAAACACTTTGATAATTTTCATGGAATGAGAATGGAACCACAATAATATTCCCTTCTTCGCCCATCACCACGTAACCTAACCTCTTCATCTTCAACTCCGCAGCCCTGAAACACTCTCCGTCGAAGAGGAAGAGCATCGCTAAGCCATCGAGACCGCAGGAGGAGATTGATACACCAGGTATGATAGAAACCATTGTTTTTAGTACTCTTGGTACCTATAACTATTTTTTTTCTTAGTTTTTTTTTTTTGTGAATCGAGTTGACGATGTTTTTTTATTTGAATTGTAAAAGGAGGTTTCAATGTCATAATTAGAGTTTCATAATGTTGATAGCATCAAAATTTGAGATGACTATTTTTTTTAGATTGCGTGTAAACAAATAAAGTAAAGCTTATTTGCAAATATCGATTATTGGCAGAAATTAATGAAATTACGCCAAAAAGAAGTGTTTTTTTTTTGTATAAAAACAGGTATTAATATTATATTATTACAATGGAATGCTTTTTATAGCATATCATTCTAATAAGATTGCAATAAATTAATAAACATAGTAAATCGTCAACTCGCTTCATAATGTATGCTCGATTTTTCAAAAACTAATATTAGTTTATTATTAACCATTACAATTATTTTAAACTACGTAGTTATCACCCTAACTTACCCTAACATTGAATGCGAATTATGTTGGTACCTATATATTATTATACATTTCAGTTTATTTTATCCCCCACCCTTCCCCCTTTCCGGTGTTTGTTACCCCGCTGTTGTGAACCGTCCTGTTTTTCGTTTCTTTATTCTTGTAGTATTTTTTTCCAATTTTTTATACCCGCGTTTGACGTTTTACAAAAAAAAAAAAAAAAATTGTGATGTGTTTTTTTGTGCTAACGGTGTTGGTGGTCAACATGTTCAAAGCATGGTTTGCCGACGGGGGAGCGAAATAAACTGAAATGTACCATAAAAAAAAAAACGTCCAAACGATACAACCATTTTGACAACGACGTTTTTTATCCAGGACGTATCTACATCGGCAGACCGATTAAAGATTACAACCCTGACCTCTTGAGGCAGTCGAGACTATCGCCTAGATCTTCAATTAGATCCAGTATGAGCGATTTTACAGACACTACTATATCAACTTGGAATCAAAGGCATCCGACCATACAGCAGCCTACCGAGTACCCCTCAGTCCTATCTGACAGACTAAAGATAGATAGAGATAGAACGTTTCCTAGACGTATAGAATTCGATACATCAAACTTAACTCGAGACCCAGGAACGTCGTACAATAACAATGTATACAGAGCCTCGATTCAAGACAGAATGGATACTCTATCTGACCAACTAACAAAAGTCTTGAGCACAGGAGCGGGAAGCTCCCATATAAACGGTAGCCTAGCTGACAGCGGAATCCAAACTGACAACACAAGCACAAGTGTTCCTCAAATATACGTAGAAGCACAAACTAACTTCCCGAAGAAAAAAGACGCGGCCGTGGACACGAGGAATGAAAACAATCTCCAAGATATACCCTTTATAGACGACGAAGTTGAAGACGCCAAATGGAAAAGACGATCGAATATTCTAGAGAAACACAAAAGCACTTCTAACATACCTGCGAGAATCGACGAAATTAATGAAGCTTCGAATGAGAGATTAACCAACAGTCTCAATAGAGCGAAATCTCCAACGTTCGTAGAAAAATTCAAGAAATTCTTCGTAGATATAGGCTTAGTGAAGACAGATAGCGTTTTGAATGCTGAAACGTCGAACACCTTACCAAAAAGCCTAAGTTCTAGCTATAGAAAGTCAGCAACGCCGAGTTTAGAGGCCAGAGAAACGGCGACTCTGCCCAAAGACATGAGATTTCGTAAAGTTATATCCACACAAACGGTTTATATTAAACCAGAATCTCCAATCATGAGGGAAAGGAATCTACAGTTATCCGAACATGTGTCCGTTGTACAATTGAACGGCGATGAACATATTAGAGATTCGGAATCGAAAGAAGAATTTATTAAAGAGGTTGTTTATATCAGAAGTATAGAAAAAACTGAAATATATTCTGGAAAAGACAGCGGGAGTACTATAATTGTAGTACCGCCAGCAGACTGAGGAAGATTACACAAAAATTTGGTATCACACAAATTCGATAGTTTTGTCGACCGTCTCAAATATATCTGACGTCACTTTACTATTGATATATCGATAAATTTTTAGTGTATATGTCGAAAATTATCGATAGAGAAATTACAAAGTTATTGTTAGAAAGCGTGTTTTGAGAATCGATATTAGGGATGTTAGACGATGAATGTAGTGATGTGTATTTGTGTATCTGTTGTACGATTATCGAAGTATGTAGTTCAGTTAAAAATAAAAGACATAGTTCAGAGTCGCTTAGTATTTGTTAATGCTTTATATGTGACTAGTGTAATCCTTTCTAACTTGGTTAGTATTTGCTAAGTCAATTCCCACATTGAGTATCGATAAATTGTATCGATAGATCACATTGTCTATGTCTAGTAAATATAAAGCAATACATATTGGCAATACATAATAAATGTCAATGAAAATACAAGGTCTTAGATTTTATATCGTTAAAAATAGACGGTATATGATTGAAATCCCCAAATATCTATACTAAAATGCTTATACATTTGAATAGTTAATGATTTTAATGTAATATCTAGTTGATATTATTTAAAAATAGATTGTATTACCACAAATCATTATGGTAAATTCAGTTGACGTAACTAACATTTTTGGCATTTATTTTTCTATCAAATCGCTGAACTATTGTGTCGACTTATTAAAACTGAATTAAAATTCGAATTCAACTAAGACGAAGGTAGTTGATTTAGTCTGTTTTGTTACCTATACTTTATACTTTATTCCTATGTAATACGTTCCCGGATACCTAAATCGTGCCACCCTGTACTCTTTGATTCCTATACCTTTTTTAAATGGTCGTGAGTTCAAATTCGGAACAATGACGACATCAAAATGATGGCCAGTATGTCAGCTTCAAAACTGCATAAAAACTTTTTCTTTGGTTCATCATTATTTTGATGTTGTAGGCCTGATACCTCACATGGAATTGCTCGATGGCTCCATTGTGGAGTCCGGGAGTGTATTTTAATTTTAAAAGATATAATATATGCAGTATTTTATTTCGAATGATTGTATGTGCGATTAGGTTCTTTTTGAGGTTAAAGCAAGTTCTTGTTGAAGTTTCTGTTGCATTGTCGTGACTATTTATTAGAGATTTTTTATCAATTTTGAAGTGAAAACTTCTTCATGCGGAATTTTAGATCTTTCTGAACAGTGAATGAAATTGAACCGACACGCTGTATCGGGTATACTCGGCACCACACGGTCGGTGACGCTGAATCGCGTTTACTCGACACTGAATCGTGTATACACGGCTCCAGTTGTAAGTTTTCGCTTCTACCGTGTAGTCATAAGCACACGCGCTCTTTTTTTTGTACACTGATCAAAAAAAAATATTGAACTTCATACAAATAACGTTCTTCTTATCAGCCGTGGTTTAAATATTAGCCATTCGGCAAGATGGTAGCGGGCTGACTGTCCAGGGTCCGTGTGCGCATTTCATTTTATTTATCAAAAAACCAGGCACTTTAAAATTAAAATTTTACCGAATGATACAGTATATATATCTCACGAAGCGACGTGCGCTTTACTTGAGGTAACCAAGTGTACAAAAGGCTGTGAATGTGTGCGTGAAGACGCGTAGCGTCTGCATAACACACGGATAAATACACTTCCGACTTTGCCTGTTTCTTGGACGGAACCGAAAGCTCCTACGCTTACACAGACATTCACAGCGTGTATGTATACTTGGTAACCATAAGTAAAGCGCGCGTCGCTTTGTGAGATAAAAATAATGTACGGTCTTGTCTGAAGTGACAAATAAGTAAATGCCTTTAGTTTAGAACGCGCTGTACCTTTATTTTAAAAAAGTGGTTCAATAGATATTTTCTGTTCAGTGTATTTTTGTGCTAAAAATATTATCAATTTTGTGTTGAAATCATCAATGATATGTGATGATTTTCAGCTCAGTGATGAGAGTAGGTTTTTGAAGACTGCACTTCAAACTGTATATTTACATAATTTCAAAGCTGCAAGTTGTACAAGTATACAAAAAAGAGAGGGGAATTAATTGTAGGGACATCAACAAATACGTCCGCATCGTTGTAAAAAAAAATAAAAAGGTGCTTGATATTTCGTGAAATACTAAAATGTCAAGATGTGTTTTATATGACACAAATACCAGTAAATATCAGAAAAAAATATTGCGCAATAAATATTTGACAGTTTTTACATAATGAAAGAGACAGTAGAGAAGTGAAGTCAAAATTAAATTAAGTACAACTTGTATGTGACTTCCACCAACCCGCACTGGGCCCGCGTGGTGGATTATGGCCCACTCCCTCTCATAGAGAGGAGGCCTGTGTCCCAGCAGTGGGAACAATATAGGCTGATCAAGGTTATGTTGTAGAGCAGTCTTTAAAAAAAAATAACTGAAATAATGTATTGGGATATTATGATGTAAAGAGTTTGTATGAATTGGTTATTATTTATTAGAGAAATATTATTTTTATTGTTTTATCTTTATTTACTTGTGGTGTCTATCTGTGTGTGAGGTTTTTTCCTAATTAGTTTAGGAAGATAAATGTAATAAGGTATTTATTCAGGCTGCCATTCAATTTACGAATAACAAACAGAACGCGAATAGATTCCGTTAATTTAATGGTACTTTTCATCGTTTGACACTAGCTGCGACCCGCGATTTCACCCGCATAAGTCCCGATTCCGTGGAAACACCATGATAAAAGTATTCTATGTCCTAATCCAGGTCATGGTCTACCCATGTGCCAAATTTCATCCAAATCCGTTGAGCCGTTTTGGTGTGAAAGCGTAACAAACAAACAAACACAAAAAATCAAATATTTTCTCTTTATAATATTAGTTTAGAAAAAGAAAATTGACGTCACAAAGTATGAACTGAATTATAAAACTATTAGTTGTTAAATTAAATATTTATATTTATGTCAGCACCTTTGGGTATAATATTTAAAAACAACAAGTCTTCCCTGCTTCTTAGTAATTGTATGATACTTCTAATTTGAAAAATACTCCCTTAACGAAGGCGAATCTCAGCTGAGACTATACTCCATTTACAATAAGATTTGACATTTAAACAAACCTTTTTTACCGATTGTTCAATCGATTTTGACTTCTATTCCGTAGGCATAAGGATGGCAGTAAACGCAGCAAACAGTAACTGTTTGCTAAAAGTAAAAAAGTGCTTACAATAACAACTGTTGTTATTGTAAGCACTTTTTTACTTTTAATGCCATCCTTATGCCTACGGAATAGAAGTCAAAATCGGTTGAACAAGCTGTAAAAAAGGTTTGTTTAAATGTCTTATCTTATTGTGAATGGAGTATAGCCTTCGATATAGCGGGAGATATTTAATGCTCAAGTGTGTGCGCAGACACATGTGCATTCTCTCTTCCCTCACTCACTCACGTGATGGTGTGGAACTAAAATTGAGCTATTTAAAACCCTTTACTGAACAAATCTATCTTAATTAGTTACATTCCTTTAAAAGAAAAAGAAGTATTGATCTTGTCACAATTTTAATGTCAATCAATCATTTAATATTTTATCTTCATTGTAAGTACCATTATTTTTTTATTACCATTAATTTAACAACGACACCCTTCACACAATGTAATGAGATTAATTAATTGAATGAATGATAGTTTATTTAAATATTTCATTTTTAATGGCTGATTTAACTTTTGTGTGCGACTGTACATCTTACAATTTTGTTATAGTCATTTGTAAAAAATGCGATGGAGAAAAAAAAGAAAATTACAAAAAAAAATATCGATTCCTTGTACAGTCACGAACAAAAGTGTTGTAGTTATTTAAACTCTGAACCAGTGTAAGTTATAGTATACTTGTGTGGTAGAATGTTAAGTATATTGTATATCGCTTGAGCTGTTTGACCAAATTTTTATGTATATACTATGGTAATAAATGTGAGTTTTTGTTGGCTGGAATTTGTTCGTTTTATTTATTATCTCATAAAATTAGAGTATCACGTTTGAGATTTAAAATTTACGAAAGTGTATTTACTATACAATGTTCTCGTAAAAATCTGACCGTGAAAACTTAGATGAAATGGGCTGTCATTTCACCTGATGATTAAAGCCACGTTTTCACTAGGGGATATATCACACAACATTCACGTGGTAGGTCTTTGCGACTTTGTGGGTCAATGCCGCTCGACATTTGTCTTGTTCACACTCCCAGTTGTGAACAATATGTCGCCCGAGAAGGTAGTGTTGTTCAGTGCAGCTTACATAATTATTCGGAAGACGCGACACACGTCCTCACTATTCAAAGCTTGTCGGGCGAGTGTCGAGAAACACGGAGGTCGCGCGTGACTTGTGGCAAGTCCCGCGACCCGTAGATGTCGCAAGCGATGTCGGGCGGCATCGCGTGGGACACGTATTTTTCGTGTCGAGCAATAGAGTCGCGGGACAAATGTCCCCTAGTGAAAATGCGGCTTGACACTATTGACAGCTCACTTCACCTAAGTTTTCAAGATGAGTATTTTACAGAATAGACCAGCTGGAATGCGTTACGTTAATTTACTAGAGTAAATGCAACCGCGAAATATACTCTACCCCGCCATTTAATTTAGTAAACAAAAACAAATAATTTTAATGTCTGGTATTATTGGAAAGGTTACTTTCAATTTATCTGAACTATGTAATTAAAAAAATAACTTAGTCGAACCTAAACATCTGTGAGCACGGCAGTGTACCAACCAAGTTCGAAAATACTTTTGCAAAATTAACTTTTATATTATTATAAAACTATTGCTCACAAATATGACGTAATATTTTCACGCTATCAAACGGATAGGTGCAGGATCGAGTGGTGTCGCGAGCGTCAAAGCAGGTGAGACTGAATGTCGTATTGTGTTTTGTCGTAATGTGACAACTATTTGTCATTTTCATAAGACAATTTTTTTCGAGATGAAAAAAAATGAATTAAAGACATAATATATTAACTAGTCTTTATAAGAAAAATGTTTCTGGTGGGATATGAAAGTACAGAATCGATCCGACTGTCCCGTGATTCGATACTTAGGTCGGGCATATGCTATCGTGTTTTTCGTTCAGGAATTTCCCAGTAGTAGCCTGGAATCTGGAATTCTGTCCTGTTGGTTTTAACTGGCTCGCCTCCTATAACATGGGAGTTTAGATGTAGAATACAGCTCTGGCTAACCATTCGGGGAAATACAGGCGTGGTGTTACGTCATAAAAAATAGCCATTACGCCCAGAATAGTTTCATTTGAAGTAATTACAAAAATTACATTTCAATTAAGGAGAGTATGTAACTCAAAAGATTACAAAATCTGTACTTTCTTATTCCACAAGACATTGATCAATGAATTTCTACCACATGAAGTACTATCTAGGTATCTACAATAAAATATAACATAACAAAAAGTGTAGCAAGGAGTACACTTTTAAACCTTAAAATTATTTTAAATAGAAAATTTAAATCAAAATTGTATAAAACTGTTTCCATATCCATTAATCGCTTGAATCAATTTAATATTCAGATGTCATTAAATTATACATTAAATCAATCAATTGGCTAAATGTAGATTTAAAATTATTTGCTGCTTTATCCTCGCGTCGGTGCCAAATTTATTTTATATTTCATAAATAAAGTCACTGCTGCTTTTGCTTTAAATGTCGAGTCACTAATTGGATTACACGCGAAAGTATAATATTCAAAATGTATTCGCACCTTTTTCAAAATTGTGTCACCTTGATCAGTTTAGCGACCCATTTGGAAGGTCAGGTTCCCTTGCTACGCTTTTTGCTTAGTAAATAAAGGCTGTTTAAAGGATTTTCATAAATGTACCTATTTTTAGTATCATAAAAAAAGATAAATGATCACATACAAAAAAAAACCAGTGTCACTATCTCTTTCTGTCACTAAGAAGTGCAATTCACTAGAGCGAGAAGTTCATTCGCACGTAATAGCGCTTTCTATGTGAATAAGAGCGAATAATACAAGCGGTCTTCTCGCTCTGGAAAAGAGCTGCGCTATAATGGAAAAAATAAGGAAATTACAAAAAAAAAAAACTTGTACAGTCACGGATAAAAGTGTTGTAATTATAGTAACAAGTGTAGGTTATAGTATACTTGTGTCTGAAAAGATACAGATTTTAAATTGTGATTTCGCCCTTATCCTCTTTGATACTAAAATGGGTACATTTCTGGTAAGCATTTAAACTTTAGCCATAAATAAATAATAAAAAATATATAAAGAAACTTATGGTCATGTTATCTCTCCTTTTTTCATGCTGCTGTGGCCTTATTGGAACTTTTTTCTTATTGGGTATACCATCAATCTTCGCCTTTCTTTTTACTCCCTAAATCTGCATGCTGTAATTTATGTTAATATCTAATACATAAACTTGATGCACCAATAAAAAATACGTTATTTAAACGGTCAAGCTCCATCTAAAAAATATAAATTCAAACACGCCATTTTGGATATTTAACGATATTACGTAAAACCCGTCTGTAACTGTAACAACGCTTCCAATGATACACAAATCTTTTAATATTTTTATTGTTGTTATAATCTGTTTTTCTAATGTGCCAAATTTTTCGTTTATACATTTTATTGTGTATTTTAATTATTAATAAACCTATACAAAATTTTGAGCGTTTTTGTCGATCGCCAGTTTCTTTATCGGATGTGACAGCGCATATAACGCCGATATCGGTGACGTCACCGGTCTCGACTGCCGCTAAAGTCACCACGTCGTCGACTAAGACGACTATCGCCGTATCAGAGCCCGACATCGCGTTCCCCGCCGTCTTGAAAGGCTCCCAAAAGCAGAGAGTCCCCCCTCCGGTCCCTCCAAGAGGGTCTCCTAAAGCTAAACGTGGAGGCGCCTCCTCCCAAGCGTCTAGCATCGACACGAAAGGTGATTATCCGAATTTAAATATCTCTGTGAGTGACATCCCTCCGCAGACACCTATCACTAGCAGTGATGACGATTTCTGCTTTTACGGGCATGATTTTAAGTTTAAAGAATCCACTGCATGTCGCATCCCACCATCTGTATCAAACAGTTCTGTTAAGATCACAAAATTAGTTGCTTCGAACTCTTTCTTAGACTTCGTAGAAGAAGCTGACAGTATCACGGAGAGATCTCATCTCGGTAAAGATTTGGTTGCTCAAACTTCAATGATGGCTAAATTCAATATCGACAAAGTATTGAGAGAACATTTGGACTCAGGAGATTACGATGATACGTCTCTTACTGAATCTAGTAGCGAAGAACGGATTGTTATTCAAGATATACATGAAACTGTCGAAGATGTTAGAGCTAAACAGTCAAAAAGTCCATCGCAATTCGTAAAGGAAGTTGTGACCCAGATAAGCGACACACTGACGGGAAAAACTCAGATAAGCTTAGATTCTTCGAATGAGAAAGTGAGCGTTCACAACGTTAAATCATCAGATCTGATATCAGCGGCCAGAACATTGAGAAAAGTTGCTCCGGTTGATACAAAGAAGGTAGTACAGATCCCAAAACCAGATATAGAAGTTAAAGTAGAAAAGAACGGTTCAAAACCAGGAATTATATCAGGAATATCGAAGAAACTCAACTTCACTCAGTCTAAAAGAGACAAAAACCGTTCGCAAGAGAAGAAACCTAAACCAAAAGTAGAAATTAGAACTTACCAACGTGGAATGACGAAAGACGAAGCTATATGTCACAAAAAAGCTAAAACCAAGATTGATATGTTCCAAAAACATATCTTTAAAGTCCAAACGGACTCTGATAGTTCAAGAAGAAGCTCTTTTTCGTCTTCACAAGACAGTAAACAATCAGAAAAGAATATCGACACGCAAAGATTAGTCAAAGAAACTAAGAAAATGTTCGAACCTATTGAATACACTCATGGTAGTTTGACCGCAATTGACAAGAATCATTTCTCGTTAGCAACAACTGTTGTAAACCCAGTCGTTTCAAAATCAATTAGTGGCAATGTCCACGAGAAAATTAAACAGTTTTCCGAAACGCCATTGACGAAAACGCCAAATAAAATACCGAGACAGAAAAAGAAAGGAAGCTTTAAAAGGAAATCGGATAAGAGGAAGATGATTATCAAGATGAAGAAAGAATTTGAGGAGATGCTCTAGAGGAAACTATTGAAAACTTACGAGAAGATGAAGTTTTTTAATAAAAAAAAGAAGGAACTTATGATGTCCTAATAGTTTAAATCGAATAGATACAAATAAAATTACAAGACAACAATACAGAAAGTTGAATCGAAGATATGTTTAATGAATTAAAATTACAAGACAATAATTTAGAAAGATGGATTGAAGATATATTTCGTTGAGGCTCAAAGCCATTTTAAATACTGTTGTTCTTAGTCAAGCATGTAGATGTTTCTAGATTGTGTTGTGATCCGTAATGACTGCCATTTTTTCTATATTTAACGTTATATATTTTTGCTCGGTCGTTGGATTTTCATATTTATTAAACTCCTTCTCTCCTTAACATAGTGCATCCTTTTAAATAACACGTTGTCTATTATATATTTGTATGTATTTAATTGCTACATTATCAATCACTTTAGTATTTACTTTAGGTTGTATGTAGATGTCATTGTCATTTTCATGTATTTTCTAATTCTGAAAAGTGAGTTCCTCTCGTTTTAAGTCATAAATTGGTCGTATGTGGAAAATCGATGACGGTAGAAACTTGAACCAGATAAAACAACTTCATTGATAAACAATTTTACTAAAATATTGCCAGATTGACCTTCAATTGAGGGTTAAAACTCACCGAGTTTTTATAAAGACAAAGAGGGATATATTTGCAATACTTCAAGCTGGGCAAAGCTTCAAATGATATCTATGCAGTAGATATTCTCATTCTTTGAAGTTTTGTTAACAATGACAGAAGAAAATCATACTTTGTTGAAATAATTTTTCATCCTACCTTTTATTTCAATATCCTCAATTCCAATAGCCTTTTAATAAAAAAAAAATACTTCAAAAAGTTTGACTGTAGAATTCTAAATATTGTATTAAGGCATTAGGGCGTTGAAGATTTTTTGAAGCTTGGCATACCAACAGTGTCCGCCGTATTGTTTTTTTTTTTTTTCAAAATGGCGAACAATAGGTATGCCGCGAACCTTCAAAGCCCTTTGCAGTGTATTTCTACAATTAAACTTCACTGAATTTCACTGATTTATAGCTTATTATTAGTAGATTTGGAATTCCACGGCATTTAAAGTACAATAGGAAACATATATCGAGCATTTTTTAAACAAGCACCTATTTACATGCAGATAAATTCTTTTAAAATCTTACTAGCTAGAACTAGAATCAAACTAGGATTTAGTTACCTAAACATAACAGTAGAAATAGCTTAAATCTTTTGAGCTACCATTAAACCACACAAGCGTAGGTATTTTTGAATTGGGAGTTGATATAACCAACTAGCTTAAAAAGTAATTTTAAACTGCGTTCATATTTGAGACATTTCAATGGACCGCACAGCGTGAACGCGACAAATATGCGTGGCATATGTAATCTAAAGTCACACGGCTAATCTTTCCGAGGCCTTATAAAAATACACAGACATTCCTGCTAATGTCACGGAAGATCGTTTGTTAAAATGTCACGCATCTGAACGCAGCTGTAACAGTAACAAAACCATTTAAAAAGCTACGCTTGTGCTCATCACCATCATTGTTACCACCACAACCATTCCACCTTTACCCACCAAACATTTAGCCCACCCATCCTCTAAGACTGTTGTCTTGCTAGTCCAAGTAGTAACGCTAGCTTACCACCAGGCGGTGCCCCTCTTTCGTGTTGTTCGACGCCTCCACCGCCTTTCGAAGAAGCTCCACCTCCCAGGACAAGTCGCACGAACTCTTCGTCAACGACGTCGTCAAGTGCGTCTGGTAGACGTAGAGGCGCGTCCAGTGCGGCGAGTGTTATGACAACGTCATCCGCGTCGTCTTTGGCGTTGACTCCAGCTGCGTTGAGCAGTGCGCGCAGTAATGATGCCAGGTAACAATATGTGACGTAAACTTTTTTCAGAACATAGCTAGACTTGGTAGCCAGTGTCAAGTGGCTGCTGTCATTCATCTACTATTAAAAAAAATCAATGACCGAGCCAAAACTATTACTCCTCATTTATAGATGTAATTATTGGTGATCACAGTATTTTATTAGCCAGATAGTCTGGCGTGCCCTTGCTTGCAGTCCGAAACTGTCTTGGGTGACAATTTCACGAAGACCAGCTTTTCAAAGAAGTGACGATGTGATTATATTTCGTTTACGTACACAGGGAAATATGTCACTTGAGAGGCTGTCACGCATGAGTGACAGAAACGGTGGTCTACTAAGCCAAAATTTTCTCAATGTGGACGTCTTTGCAAGATCTTGCTGTTTTTCAGACGTCAGCATATCAAGCTACCCGAAACTGTAAAATTTTCCCAATCAACTTTGAATATTATACTTTAGACAAAGTTGAAAATCTATTAAAGAAATTTTACAGATTGTAGTAGCTTGATGTACTGGCGTGTGCACATACGATACTTTGCTCTATTTGCTCGTTCTTTCGTGGTCCACTTATAGATGCCACTGCTGAGTATGGGGTCTTGGGTTCGACTCCCGAGTCAGGCAAAGTGTTATTAGGTTTTTCCATTAGGAATTTCTTAGTAGGGAATGTGCCCCGTGCTTCGGAAAGCAAGTTAAGCCGTTGGTCCTGCGCCTGATCTCTCTCCGGTCGTCTCGGATTGCCGTCCCATTGAACAATGAGAGTGAGGAAAGAGAGAGTGCACCTGTGTCTGCGCACACACATATGCTCTATAATATCTCCCGCGCCAAAGGCTGGTCTCCGCTGAGATTGGTCGGAAATTCGGTCTGGAGGACTTTGCTTAAAGATGTGCGTGTGTTTTCCAGTGTGTGCTGGACGCCGCCCGCGTCTGTTGAGGGGTCCACTCCGACGTGGACGGAGGGCACGCCCAGCTTCACAGAGTCCAGTAGTAGTGAACAAGGTACGTCACCATTTACATCTTTCGCGTCCCACTGACGAATAGACGTCTAAAAGAAGTATACGAGGGGTGATCCAAAAGTAATGATAATGATAATAAAACACGGTAATTAAAGTTAAAATAATAATTTATTTTTCTACATAGTCTCCTAAAAAATCTATACATTTATTCCATCTTTTTTCTAAACCCAGGATTCCCTTTGAAAAAAAATCTTTTCTTGACCCTCCCAAAACGCCTCAACAGCAGCCATCACTTCGCTATCGTCTTCAAATTTCTTGCCTTGGAGGTGTTCCTTGAGCCGAGGAAAGAGGTAGAAGTCACTAGGAGCCAGATCTGGCGAATAGGGAGGGTGTTCGAGCAGTTCGAATCCCGTTCTTGAATGGCAGCCATCGTAACTGCGGCTTTGTGAGCCGGTGCGTTGTCTTGGTGAAACTTCGACAGTTTGTATTCAAATGAATGTCTCCCTTTTTTTTTTTTTTTTTGGAAATAGCATCTCGCAGTTCAACCTGTAGGAGGTTGTCGACTGCTTAACCGGACATGCCTGTGGATGCCTAAGTTAAGGCCTCCAGCCAGGGCTTAGAAACTAACTAAAAACTAAGCGACTCACGCTAAGGGCACCCCCCGTGGGGTTCGGACCTCGGCTTAGGGCGTCGCTGGAAGAGGGCAGCAAGGGACAGGCTGGATCGGAATTAATGAATGTATCTCCCGGAAATCGTGACCTATTTATATGATTTTTTTATGCTGAAGTAGTGAGTATATGAGCAAGCAAAAAAATTTTTTTTTGATTTTTATGCGGACCTGAAGTAACCGATTATCATTACTTTTGGATCACCCCTCGTATGAAACTATCTTTAAGTAAAACAAAGTCGGGTTAGTAACACCATTTATAACTAGAGATCGGCTGGACCGATTTTAATGATCTCTGGTTTGCTGGATTTGTCTACGCCCCGACTAACAGAATAACTATTAAAGCATGAGAAAACTTCACGAAAAAAAAGAAATTTATTAATTTTCATAAACATTTAGAGACGGTACGAAGTTCGCCGAGTTAGCTAGTAATATCATAAATTAGATTCTCAGTAGTCGAGCTTTGGTAGGCAAAATCGCTGTTTAACAAAATAAAAATTGTCGTTGAAGAAAGATATTATTTCTCTACAGAAAAAGACATAACAATATTAATTATTATGTAATATTACCTGATAATATTATTCTTTGTGACAGCACGTAACGACCAATCAAGTAAACATATTTAAAATTCTCGTGGCGCGATGTTTGTTACCATACTCCTCTGAAACGGCTGCCTCAGGCCTACCTACCCGATATGCACACAAAATTTCATACAAATCGGTTTGTATGAAATTTTGTGTGCATATCGGGTAGGTAGGTCTGAGAATCGGCCAACATCTATTTTCCATACCCCTATTTTCTATTTTTGCTAAACGACTTTTGCGGGGTCAGCTAGCAAACATATATAATTTCAAAGACATTTTTTTTTTAATACTCGCACAAATAAAGTAACTTGCTCAATAATAAAGAAAACAATATTTATTGAGCACAAAAATAAGCACAAGCTTACATAGGTGACTTATCTTTTCCACAGGCTACCCAATAACGCCAGCTCGCGGCGCCACGCCGTGCGACTTGCGCGAGGGGCGCCGCTCCCCGCGCCCCCCGGCGCCGCCCGCGCGTGCCCTCCCTCCCACCACTATCAACTGCCTGACCAGTGAAGTGGTGAGTGATTCATACGCTGTCTGATTGATTCAAAGCTGGGTGATTGGTTCAATTTTGGAGAGATGGTTTGATTGATTCATTGTTCGAGAATTTTAGTTGATTGTTTCATCTTGAAGTAGAGTTTGATTTTAGATAATTTTATTTAATTGAGTTGCAGTATTACCTTTGTTATTTCAATTTCGACGTATAAAATGCCTAAATGCCTTTGAATTTTTGATCAATCGTCTCTTCAAAATTTTGGTACTTGGACTAAATTATTAGAAGGAATGGGTAAGTAAATAATGTCACATGATTTGGTAAAGGATTTAATAAACTAACCACACTGACATGTATTTTACACGCTACAGCTTCTATCCGATGTGAAAGTGAACGATAAAAATTTAAAATAGGTTTTGTACCGAACTTTGACGGTGACACTACCATGCACCCAGGTTTTCCTATATTTCGTGATATTAGACATATATTTTGTGATTTTAAAAGCAGAGAAAAGTAACATTCAGTTTTTTTTTTTTAAATCTTAAATACAGGGTGGATATTTTTTGTCGTTCATTTTAACTCATACATGTGTTGCCAGAAATTGTTTGTTTTTTGTTTTATATTACAAATTATTTCAATGATAACGTTTCCTAGTAAGTAAACCGAGCAGAAGTCCGAAATAACTTTCTCATCAAAATTCGAAAATATTACACCAATAATTCAACTGAATTCGATGAGATTATTTTTCTGCTAACAATTTCTGGAACCAGACAAATGCCTACATACAACTTTATATTCTTACATGCTATGCATACTTTATTTCTATACGCCATATTAATGAATGCCCTTTTTCTTTGGACGCTGCTTACGGTGGGTTCTAGTTGCATCTTAAAGAGAGAGTAGAAAAGGATTATAAATGATTAAAATATCAATAATCATATATATAAACGCTTATAACTCTGTTTTTACGACGCTAGCTTTTTAGGAACATTTTTTGTCATGGCAATCTCAATATTTAATAAACACAAAATTGGGTGCTTCCATTTTAAGGAATGCGTAATTCCATTTTAATAACGCTCTTTGAAAAAAAAAATGGCGCAGGAATGTCTATTTTTTTTAAATAAAATTAAGCAATAATAACTGTTGCGTGAATATCGGCTGGTGTAACTTAATTTAAACTAAGTGTTGCCATTGTCTTGTTGAAAAAAATATCGTAAAATGAAACGCTAGTTGATGTATGTTGTGCCGTGTGCGCCGTTTTCGAAATGTTTAATAATTGCCAAAAAGAACGGACCCATTTTTTTAAAACAAAAAATGTTTTTAGACTATGTAACTTAGCTATTGTGTAGTAAGTAATAATTTAAATATAATTTTTGTACTTTGGGACTTATTTGGTAGTTATTTACTTAGATAAAAAATCAGAAAAAAAAATTAAATTAAATTAGGTGAAAGTTTAAAAAAAAAAAAAATTATTAGATTTGTTGCCTTCTTTATAAACCTCGATTTTTTGGTTTTTTAACTGTACCAATTACAAAATTAATTTCAACCTATTAAATAAGTCCCAAAATAAAGGTTTCGACTGACTTCATCTAATCATATTCAGCAATCGACTGATCTCGACATATTAGTGGAGTTAGAGATAAACAGGGTGTTATGATGAAACAAGTATGTGTGAATAACCTGAAAATACGAATATCTTTATAACACAACTTTGCACACCCTGTGTTTGAATACCGGCTTACTACCGCTCAACGATGATATTTTTTTTCAATTTAATCAGTTGTCGTATGTCATAATTATACAATACGACAGTCGATTAAATTAGTTAAGAAACAGCTATATAGACGCACATAAAAAAACATGGCTAAAAAGACATTCGTTGAAACATCGACCTATTTCTAAGACAATGACTTTAATAAAAATAATGCGTTATAAAATCCTAACACCCATTCAAATAAAAAAGCCGGTATTGCCCGTAGTTATTTCGACAACTGATAGTCTAACAATTTAGTTTTTTTGTAATTTTGTGATCAGCAGACTAGAGTATGCGCGTCCAGTCGTTCGTAAGAAGTCATATCAATTCGTTGCTAAAGTACAAAATTAAAAAGACGATTGAAAACAGAACTTCCTTTTTTGAAAAATAACTGCCACGAGATCCAGTGTTGCCAACACTAAGTCGACCAAAGCTACCACTTTCGTATTTATAACTTCCGTTTAAATGTACTGCTAATAATAAAATAAAGGTTGTCAGTTAACAAAAGCAATTTGTTGTACGCTTTTGAAATAAATATAATCCGCTTTCATGTGAGTGTAATAATATTTATGAAACTATGCGATCTGTAAGTATTTTTACCGAAAAATAAAGTTATAAAATATTAATGTTAATACATTTCCGACGGCTTTAAAATGTTACGATTTATTTGATCATAAAGCTTATAGGCAAGGCTCTGGTCAAATGTATGCATTTTCTATAAGTATTAAAAAAATATATTCTCAATAATACTGCATCTTAATCGAAAATAAAACAAAATTATAGTTATACAACTGACCATTTTAATATGTAGAATAGATTTGTTCGTTGTAATCTATATTGTAAAAGTGCTTACAGATCAAAAAACTAAATTATACCCTTTTTGTAAGTGGTGACCTTTCCTTGATAAGAATTAATTTAAAAATAATTAAAAATTAATGTGTTCATTGTAGGAATCACTGGTACAGTACAAAATGTATATCGATTAGTGTAGTAATATTTCAATTTAAATACACTTAATTTAATGTTAAAATTGACTAAAATTGATTACTTACAGTATGATATTAATTTTAGTACGACATAAATATGTGATATTCACATATTTTTATTAGAAATTCAACAATTTAAAAAATGAAGGTAACGTTTTCTCTTCCACATTCATTCAAGGTTAATAAATGCTGAAATCTTTCCGTAAGATATACAGGATGTCCCTGAAAGTATGGATCAAATCAAATAGGGGCGTGGGCAAAGTCATTTCCAAACTTTTTGATCCTGAGAATGTTGGTGAATTTTTTTACCGTTCAAAAGTTATGACCAACTTTTGTTATTTTCAATCACTTTGCATAGTGCTCAAAGAACAAAATCATTTAAAAAAAACTACCAGGAACCGTCAATTTAAGTTTTTTAGACAGCCCTGATAGTTTTTTTTAATGATTTTTTTTCTTTGAGCACAATGCGAAACAATTGAAAAAAATTGGTAACAACTTCTGAACCGTAAAATAATTCTCAATCATCAATCATTCTCAGGATCAAAAAGTTTGGAAACGACCTTGCCCGCGCCCCTATTCGATTTGATCCATACTTCCAGGGACAGCATGTATATACACAAATACACAATGATTTTAAAACTGCTATCTCAATAGCGAGCTTAACCGCGACCGCGAGGTATCGCAGCGAGGCATCTTGGGCATGTAATTACCTGTAGATGCCTCTAGTATTGCAGATGTTCATAGGCGTCGGTGACTACCTCAGGCTGTCGGGTTGTCCGCCTGCTTGATTGAATAACAAAAAAAAGTCGAGTTTACAACTGAAATAAAAAATAAATATGTTGAACAAGGATTGTGATGGTATAGAATTACCCTTTCATGAAGTCTTATTAATTATTGCAATTTGGACCTTATGTCATTGTCATAAAAGTAACAGGATTTCATGAATCGGTCTGACTTTAGTAAAAAATACAGATCAAACTGATTTTTCTCCACTGGTCACCCTTACAAAAACGTAGTCTGGTGTGTATAAACTGTTACGTTTCTCGTCGTTGTTACTATATTATCAATATAATGTATATTTTGTTGTTGTTAACTATTTAAAACGACCGACATGTAGAATAAACATTTGAGAAAAAAATAACTGAATAGTTTTAATCCTTTTAATGACCGTAGTATGCACGACGACATATCGAGGTATAATTTCCAGTATAAGCTTACATCTGCCTCGTTAGTCTAGTGGTCATACTGATGAGCATGAGATGCTGGGTTCGTTTCCCAGGTCGCGCGATGTATTTATTCATCCGGAATTATTCACTAGCAGCCCGGAATCTGTTCTTGTGCCCGTTTGATGACAATAGGCTCGCCCCCTATAACATGGGACTTAAATATAACCGTCGAAATGTGAGTGCATTATACAGTGTTGTCAAAAAGTCGTAGCTCAAACGAAATAGAGAGATAAAGGAGGTCATTTCCTACAAAAAATCTTTCTACAGCATGCCCATAATTTAATTGCCCTAAAAGTTATGAATATTTTTGTATATAAAGTTATTTTAAAATTATACAATTTAAAAAAATATATGATAATAAACAATAAAACAAACGGTGTTGTATCAGCACAACAAAAGTTCTATTGCGGCTCTGGGTACCAAATTTCAAGAGTACTTAATTTTTTTCCAAAGATTTTGAAGCGTTACCAAAAATTATTTATCACTTTAAAAGCTTTGGAAGTGACCTCTTTTTTCTCCCTATTTCGTTTGATCCATGACTTTGACCACCTTTATAGGTACACCTCTGTCTAACCCTTCGAGGATTACAGGCATGATGTTATGTTATATAACCTTACTTTATACTAGAAATGTGTAGCTTGATATGTTGTCGTGTGTACTACATTATAAGAAAAAGTATTGCATTTCTGCCTTCATTTAAATACAAAATTAGTTTAAAAAGGCATTCAAAATACACATGGTTTTTTTACTTTCCATAAATTAGATTTTGGGCGCATTTTATAACAATTCTCTAATATTGTCATAAAATAAGCACTCGCTACAGATAATTTTATAACAACCTTTTTCAAATAACAGTAGCTGAATTAAACTGAAATATATAATTGACAGCAGTTACTCTAATTCATTTTGTAGATAGGAAACTAACCAATTCAGTCGGATTAGTTAGTTTTGACAGTTGAATTAATTAACTCCAATTATTGTTAGAGAAACATACTTATAATAGTGAGCATATTATAATAAGTTGCCTGTTCTAAAATTTCTACCATTTTCCATCATTTGAAAATACTACTAAAATAGAAATCATGCTTAAAGCTTACCTATGGCTGGCTTAAAGCGGACAATCTTAAACTTAGTTTAATATGGATACCTGCTTGCAAAAGGTAAGAATTTTATACTGTATGATATTATATTATAAGTATAGTTTAAAAGTCGTGGGTAAATTATAATTAGCAGAACATATTTGTTGTAAATTTATGTGTGTTGTCTTTGGTCCCTCCCTGACCCTGATATCAAGCAATGGACAAAATTGTCTACTTTATATGCTTGAATGAGAGGCTTTTGACTTCGTTGTATGTGTATATTTTGTCTTTTTATATTTGTAATGTTTTTTTTGTGCAGAATAAATCTTTTTTCTTTCTTTCTATTGTTTTAGAAAAAAATAAATAAAAAATATGATCTATTTCTTCTGTTGTATATTACCCGGTCACCAAGCTGGGTGCGTCAGACTCAGAACCATTAACTTTCACCCGAGGACGCCATGTAAATTCATCTCGAAATATGAAATGATTTTTGTTTTATTTTCTATAATTTCCCTACGACTTCACTAACATGGAATTAACATAAATTAAAATTAATTAGTATGTATTTTAGTATAGTAAAGTATCAATGATAATACTAAAATGGGTGCACTAAAGTGCCTCGTTGTTATTGCACAATATACAGGGTCAAATTAAATTAGCTTAAGTCCGCGCGGAACTAGTTGGCCGCGCCTTAGGTATGTGAGCGGTGGGACGGAGGGGCGGGGGCGCAGTACGTGCGTTGCGAACCGCCGCCTCACCCCTTTCCCCACCTCAGCGGCCAACTAGTTCCGCGCGGACTATAGCTAACCTCCGTAGACTATATGGGTATCGATAGGTATCTAAAACAAAAACTAAGTTAATGTAGTCACTAAAAACATCAGTTTAAAAATACATTGTTTTTATGTATACTTCACAGAAGTTTAGATATCGAAACCCATCATTTCTGTCGAGTTTCGCTAACGAATTTAATTTGACTCTGTATATAAGGCCCCATCAAAGTAACAGAGTACCTACCGGGACAATGAACTTAATAAATCATCAGCATCTTTCTACCCTTATTTCAATCATATATTTGTCGTCGGTGCAGCATGTCTTATTCCTTATATCATGAACTGGAAATCTCAAAATGAATTAATTATCTTCATTCTCAAGCCCTTATCCCAATTTTAAACGTCCACTTTTGTTTCATATTTCTCTATTAGTCGTCATATCGGTAGTCCCCTTTCAAGCCAAATCATTTTACGCACAGTCCATCCATCGTTTCTTTGGTCTTCCCCTACGCGTATAGTTGAATTGATGAAGTTTGTTATATTAAAGGATTTTTTTTAACTTAAATTGGCAAGACGCATTGAACTCAATGGACCAAAAATTTTGATGGGCCTTTAAATAAAAAATAAACCATACCAAGAAGTCGTAAGTGTAATAATGATTAAACAAACTGATTATAACTTTTGATAACAGGTGGAAATTACGCACTTAAGATCTGAAACATCAAGAATAACAATATCAAGTTATGAAATACACACAGATGCAGACGTCGAGGAACCGTGTTAGATTATTATTGAATAAAGCAGCTATGTTTGTAAGTTTAATGCAATATAATTCGATTCAATAGAAATCGTGGAAAAAGGAAATGGTACTTTGACATGTAACCATGAAAAAAATTAGGGCGATTTTCTCTGATGAATCTGAATGCGATCTGGTGCCTTATTATGACGGTTTAATGCCATTATGATGCCAATGTAAGAGAGAGACGAAGTTATACATGACCGATATATACATTTTTCGCAATGGAATCATGATGGCATAAATCCAGCACATCTTAAGCGCATTCTAGAGCTGTCAGTATCACTGTTATTGTAGTATTTTGTGCTGATCGCGTTCAGTTTCATTGGTGAAATTCGCCCTTAGGAGATACCTACGATATTTCTTTAGACGACTGAAATTATATTGCAATAAATTAATACAATAAAACCTATTATCCTTGCTATTAAAATGTAACTGTTACGAAGCTTAATGTAAACGTTCAAATCTGTATTTTATAATTGGTGCTTTACCAATAAAATATGGCTTTACTGGAGATCAAAAAATGGTAAATGTACTTAAATGAATCTCTTTTATCTTAGTAAAACGTAATATGGCAACTACTGAGTCCACAGTATCTAAGATATAACTTTAATCATCGTTTTCTGAAAGTCTCGGATCAGGAAATCTGCTGTAAGCTCGGGCCGTACTGTGAAAGGTGTGTAGCTAAACAGGACAGACAGCAACATTCAATTCTTTTCGCAACGCAACTTTGATGACTTTAAAGCATTCGTAATAGTAGTCCCTGTTGCGATTCAATCAACAAAACAATCATCTCTGTCTATCGCAGTCCACTGCTGGACGAAGGTGGGCCACAACAATCTGCACTCTGCCTTTCGCATCCAACCAGCTGTGACATAGTAAGCTGAATTCTAAAAAAACCAATAATCCAGGCAACAGGCTTTTAGAAACCGAGGTTTATATTTTTCATGTGTCCAAGTCTTAATTTGACTGTGTTTGGTAAATGATAATTCCGGTCTCCAGATAATAAAAAAGCCGACTTAAAACTTTTCTTAAAACACCATGTAGCCAAATGTTCTGAAGAAGCATGTTAATGTTGCCATCTTTATAGTAACTGTATCAATAAAATTATATTAATCGATATATTATTATTAGAATAAGAATCTACCCACTGCCATTGTTGATAATTTTAATATTATGAAGAATCAATTATGAATGGCACTCTTAGTGATTAATTTATTTTAAAAAAATCTGTAGTACCTGATACGACAGCAGATTAATAACACAGTAAACGAATACTACAATTGGTGTAGTATTATTAAAATACGCATTTTTATTCTTTTATTAATTATATCTCAATTATGACTAAACAAATGAATTATAATATTATGTAAATGAATTTATGTAATGGCGAAATATAATATAAAATCGATTTAAAACTTAAAATAAGGTGCCATTCATAAATACCTAAATAATTTACGCTAGTGAAGAATAAAATACCGTAAATCAATTATTTGAATGGACGTATTTATGGTTTATAGCTCCAAATCAGTATTTTTAATCTCATATTTTAGGCAACTATATTTTCTTGCCTATACTGTCATATAACACACTAGCCATCTGGTTTGTTAGCTAATAAGAAGTAATGTGTTTATTCACACTGTAAAACCCAAAATCAATCTGCCTTTTGCCAACTATCTTGAGGTCGGCTTCCAGTCTAACCGGATGCAGCTGAATACCAGCATTTTACATGGAGCAACTGTGTTTCTGACCTCCACAATTCGGTTACTGGGCTACACGCTGTAAAAGTCAAGTATAATAATTATCGTCATTATTGTCTCCCTGCAGGCCATTTATGCCTCTTCCCATAAAGAGAAGAAACGACCATTGATTACTACGCTTGCGCGTTGTTCATTTAAGATCAATAAATCAGAGATGTCAAAGAGACTCGACTAAAGTCTCATTGTTAAGGTTTTTTATTTTTGAAGTAAAAACTTATTTAGGCGCACTTTGCGCTCTTTCTGATCAGCGAACGAAACTGAACCGTCACTCGGCTCCAGTCGCACGGTAACGCTGAATCGCGTATACTCCGCGCTGAATCGAATATACTCGGCTCTAGTCGTAAGTTTTCATTTCTATCGTATCGTCATAGACACACTTTTTTTTTTATTTATTTTTACTTTTTTTTATTGTACTTGTATATACGTATTATATAAATTGGTTTCCAAGCCAGGTTGCCAGTGTGTTGTTTAGCTATACTTAATTTAGTGTATTTTGGTATGTTGGTTTTGTAAGATGTTATTTTAAAAAACTGTTATAATGTTCTATTAACTTTAATACTCATCAAAGGGATGAATTTATGGGCTCTTGCTCACATAAACATTGCTAGATTTCTAACCATTAAATGGAGCTATTACTCCTCTTATTTATTAAAGTCTGAGCTAATGACTGTTATGAACGTGTGTTGTCAATAACATTTTTTAGAAAAATCACTTGAAGACTAATTCCCATAGATAAAAAACTTTCAAAATCTAGTCGCAATCTCATCTCGGTGACAAACAAAAAATGGAAATGTATTTTTGACAGATTAAGACTGAGGTCAGACTGTGCGCGTTCTTAAAATTACGAGAATTACCCCTCTGATATCTAAAAGTGTTACCAAGTCTGCATTGTTAATTGGTATAACAATCAGTCTGCCTAGCCTTTTTCCAACTATGTTGGGGTCGGCTTCCAGTCTAACTAGATGCAGCTGAATACCAATATTTTACATGGAGCGACTGCCTATCTTACCTCAACTACCCAGTATACTGGGTAACACGATATCTCATGGTAAGACTGGTTGTCAGACTTTTGGGCTTCTGACTACCCGTAACGACTGTCAAAGATCCACAAAATTACAGCTGGGACCAACCGCTTAAGGTGCTTTCCGAGGCACGGACCCCTTCTTGGTATGTGAAGGTGGTCACCCATCCATGGACCAACCGCGGCAAGCGTTGCTTAACCTGGTCGATTGATCCGTGCGGATATTACTTAGCTACTAGCCCCTGACTGATATAACATCAACCAAAAATATCTTGTCATTAGATTTGACAACAGTTTCAATTGAGTGGGTTTTCTGGAAAAGGGTGCAAATGTTTGACACTTTTATAAATAAGGGGATAATATAATAAATAATCCGTTTGATGTGTAAAACGTCAACTTTTATATTTTACCTTTTATTTTGATTTTTATTTCTTTTGATCGACTGATTACCTTAGATCTGATTTTTTATTATGTTAACTTATACAATGAAATCGGTTTTTACAAATCAATGATCAGCTATGATACAATACGAGACGGTATCATTCTTTTAATTTTTAAGTAGACCAATCTTATTTTAATTTTAGTAAATTATTATAATTATGCTCATTTTACTTATTTCTTTTCAATTTTGCGTGTTAATATTTTTTATTATTCTGAAAATATCATTTAAATAAAATAATTAACGCAATATATTTAATTGATTTACATACATGTATGGTACAAAATATATAAAAATTTTTGATAGTATATCTTGATTTGAAACGCTTATATTTTGTAGGTAGTTGTGGTGATGTGTAAATGTTGTTGTGGGTTTAAATGTACGATATAAACGTTTCTAAAATAATAAATAAAAACTTTTATGTTTTCAATAATTTTTGAAACGGAGTCAAGACAGCGGGGTAATTGCGTAACACACTAACAGTAGCAATGGCTTTCATTTTGACAGTTGAACAACATTGCGTTATTTACATGGTTGAGCAAACAAATTTTTCGAACATATGACGCAATAAATTATGTGTAAAGGTCTTACAGTAACCTAACCAAACCTAACCTTGGAGTACCCATCGCTCGCTCTTGCATCCTACGTCGCATATCGACCGACCGCAACCATGCAACCGATGTCACCCGAAGTACACACGAACTGCATGTGGCCGGCTGCACCTAGTTGTACTCGGCTAAAATTAGTTATAGCCGCACTTCGGCTGTTAGCCGTGATATATACACAAAGAAATACTGTAATATCGTTTTGACATTGAAGTGAGCACTGTGAGCGCGTTCAAGCGTTCAGAATTGTTGACAGCCCTCAGCTGTCATAATCGTAATATCTAAAACGGAACGCATGTGAGATGATGTGAGTGCTGTGAGCGATTATAGCTAATTTGGAATGCGGCCACAGCTTTCTAGAAACTAGGACTAAAACATTTCATTTCATGAGGTCAAATGGAACATAAATACTTGCCACACATTTCTAGACATAAACCCGTATACTTAAGTCATAAATATTTTAAAATCTAATAAAGCCATATCTGTATAGACAAGCCACAAATATGCACGGTCACATAATAGACTTTCACATACTAAATACATTAATATCTTAGTGCTTGTCCAGAGTGAGTGGCAAACTCGGGTGTTAAACCTGGGTCCTCATTTGTGACATTCCAACAGATCCTCCGTGACAACTAACGATAGTAGCTATAATATATCTCTCGAAGCGACGCGCGATTTACTTGTGGTTTCCAAGTGTACAAACACGCTGTGAATGTGTGCGTGAAGACGATATTACCGTATCGAGAACTCCTGCGCTTATGGACTACAGAACGCCACCTGCTACGATCATTACATAATGTAAGGATCGTTACAGGTTGCTCTGTGAGTTTTGTAGTTTCTGCCTACCCTCATTGAAAGAACGCGTGAGTTTATGTATGTATGTGTACACTTTGATATGTCGACGCGTCGTGCGTACCTAATCTGCATTCGCGATTTATTTGCCAAAAATGTAAACAAATATGAGTTTATGGAAAAATAACTTTAAATCCTACACAATAAAGTTCAGTTTACGCTACAACTTCAAACATTTTTACAACGTTTTCAATTGTGCTAGCCACTCTGAAATCATCTTAATTATTATTAAAATAAAGTTGATATTTGTTTAACTTGAAATAATATTAATTTGAAAGTTAAGATTGAATAGACTTCAATCACTCTGAACGAGGCCTTATAGCTAAGTCTTGACGTTGGCATTAAAGAAAGTCAACTTTACCTTTGTTATTTTCAACGTACACTTTCAAACAAGGCAATAAAACGTATGAAATGCTGTCATTACCCGTTTTCAATTCTCCAGTTAAATATCATTTCAGTTTTATTAACAAAGTTTCCAATAGGTACCATCGCGGACACTGGCGGTCGACCACTTTTCACCCTTATGCCCTTAGTAATAAAGGTTGAAGAGTGGTTCACCGCCAGTGTCCACGATGGTACCTTATTTAGTCATTCATGTGAAAATCTAACGTGTGCTCGTGTTGTCTTGCAAATTGTACTGTACAGTATTCAAGCTCAGTCTAACTTAGGCTAGATTTAAGTGTTCCTGTCCTAATCTGCATTGCGGTGTACCATATTGGAAGTATTTTAACAGTTATTCAATTGAACACTCAATATGCAAGCTTATTCTTCATTGGGCTCAACAGATGAAAGAAATATGAATTGAGAATTTCAATCAGATTACGATACAGATTATTCAGTTGTTTAATACTGTCATTAAATCATAATGTGGCATCACAGTTGAAGTGGAAAAATATCAACTAACTTTTGGAGGCAGTTTTGGTACAGTCAGTTACAGCGATTGATGACCCACCTTTGCATAAAATGGTTGAGATTATTTAGAATACGAATCGATAGAATTTTATAACTTATCCTGTAACTGACTGTACATGACATGTATGAATACGTGTCGTTTTTACAATGATTATAATATTTAAAAATTTAAATAAAATGCCAAATCTACACACATCAAAAGTGTCTAGGGATCAACATATATTTTTGCAATAACTTTTCTCCTGATTGATATTAATTAAAATTTTCTTTAAGGATTCATCAAATAAAGTGTTTTCGTTTGTCACAGTAACGATAAACCAAGTCACCTTTGCATTAATAAAGAAATTTGCCATTTTCCTAATAAAGGGATTTTTGACATTTGAACCACTAACACAAAAGTTCGAAAAAAAGACTGAAATAACAGTTTTCTCTAAAATTTTATTGGGTAACTTAAACAATTAATAATCCGTGTTTCTACCGCGAACACTAACAACACAAGAACATCGGTTTGGCATACTCAAAATGAGTTCATCCAAATCACGCTGTGGAATGGCCGCCCATGTTCGTTGCAACAACAAAAAAAGGTCTTCTTGCGACTGGATACCCTCCATATTCGGCAGAGCTCTTCTCTGTAGCATATCCCATGCATGCTCAATCGGGTTCAAGTCTGGCGACTGAGCAGGCCAGGGCAGGACATTGATGTTAGCTGCGGCGAGAGTCTGTCTTACAACTCTTGCGGTGTGCGGTCGTGCATTATCATGCATTAACTGAAATAAGGGACCGATTTGCACTTGTAGAGGAACGATGACGTCTGATACAATCGTCTCAGCATAAATTTGAGCGTTGAGGTTGCCTCTGATCCAAATCAACTCAGTTCTTCCGCCGATCCAAATACCCGCCCATACCATGATGGTTCCACCACTATAAGGATGGACTTCCTGGCAGGATTTTAATCACTGTTGGCGTCCAGGGGTTCTCCAGTGTCGTATACGTCTTGTATCCGGTCTCATACCAAAACGAGACTCATCAGAAAAGCACACGAAACGCCATTGTTCTTCTGCCCAATTTCTGTGTTCAAGAGCCCATTGATATCGAATCCTACGATTGTGCATTGCTATAGGTGGTACCCGTAGCGGTCTTCGGGAATGAAGGTTCACTTCATGCAAGCGGTTTCTGACTGTTTGGTCGCTAATTAAGTTCCCTGAAGAGTGATGAAGCCTCACGGCTAACATCATGGCGGTTATTGTTGGAGCTCTTCGAGTTAAGATTTGAATGTATCGGTCTTGTCTCCGTGTGGTGCAGCGATACCGTCCTCCATGGCGCTCAGCCACGGTACCAGTGCTTCGGTAACGTGTCCAAAGTCGACTGATAACACTCTGACTTGTATTCAGAGCTAAAGCCACAGTACGTTGCCGGGAACCAGCTTCTATCATTCCCACGGCTCTGAGCATTTCTTCCCTGCTTAAATGACGTCGCCGCTCCATAATAACGTTGGTTTTAATCAGTAGTAGGGAAACAGTAGCACTAATAATGTCTTCAATGCGTTGTATGTTTTTATAGGGAAAATATTGACAGCTGATTTTCATCTTTTACTCGAATTTGATTCACAGTTCCTGATTCAAATTATGAAATGCACCAAAAAGGATCCATATAAATTTATAAAATCATAAATTTATTACAAAGCCACATCTCAATCTCAAGAAATCCGCATAAAAATGCTTGATCCCTAGACACTTTTGATGTGTGTATATCCTGTAGTAAATATTAGTTTATGAAGAAATCTATATAAGTTGCTACGAACTATCCATAACATGTACGGTTATTTCATGCAAAAACAAATTTCTACGTGTTACAACTGCTATTATTTTAATATCCATTCAAAAATCAATGTTTTTATTATTTACAAAATAATTAAGGCTCAAAATTATAATGAGCCTCTTTTAACGAACATACGACATTTGATTAATTAATCAGTAGGTACTACATATGATTAATTAATTAAAATTGGTTATAGGTCTTATCCATTTTAGTTATCCTACCGATGTAATCAATGTTTAATAGAATTAAGAAAAGTGTCATCACATTTAACTTAAAACATCCGAATTTAATGGAATATTATTTATTGATCTGACTTTAGGGTTATTTTAATAGAGATCTGCGTATAAAATATATGCAAATGTATGTTGAGTTGGTCGCAATACATTTTTATTCCCCCTCACAGATAGGAGGCCTGTGTCCCCAGCAGTGGGAACATTATAGGCTGATTATATTATTTATTTTTATTTTTTAAATAGTAAAATATAATCTTAAACGTATTTTTTTTTCATATCAGTCATATACATACATAAATTACAAACCTGAATATTTTATTATATTTATATCATATAATAAAGTAAGCTAAAACTAATTATATCATAATTGTTGTTATATAATGTAAATGTAAAAAACTTTTGTACCTATCTCGTTGAAATTTGCTAGTGCTGTACCTACCTTCTTTATCGATAAATGTATTTGTATTATCCTGTGTACTTATCTGTATATCGCGAAAGATATTTGAATTAAATGCGTATTTCCAATATGTGATTTTTTATTTATCTCAATAACCCTAGCAGCTTAAGGAAGGCAGGGAAAAGTACAACTTTAGAAACATACTTAATAAAAAAAAAATTTTTTTCTGATAAAAAAAGAAAACTCCGGTAGCAAAACCTGAAAGGCACTACACACTACACTATTGGCTCAAAATCAATGAAATAATACACTTCATGGCTTAGAATTCTATCAACAATTTCTTCAGAAAGATTACACTTCGATATATTCTATAAAAATCTCACCTAATCTCTATCATCGGCCTTATACAACCAATCTTTACAACTGTACAGCCCGATTCAAACTTAATGGCGGCTCTGAAGTGCGCTACTCGCTGCGCAGTACCTCCCCCCTCACCCCCGCTGTCAGGTGAATTTTTTATTGCGTAGCAACTCGCCTCATGTTCCGAGCCGCCATAAAGTTTGAATCGGGCTGTACAATTCTATAAAATTGTTTAACAGAGAAATTACAAATAATGTATGAGTTACAATATTGTTGACCTGTCACTATTTACATATTTGTTAGGTTTTCGCTTACAATTATGTGGCTTAGTTTTGTGGTACAAGCACTTATAAGATTTACAAAGTAAATTGTAATTGTAAAGTTTTGTGGTATAGGGCCCAGGTGAATAACTGTACTGTAGTGCTATTCTGTAAAAATCTCACCGTAATAACTTGTGTGAAGTGAGCTGTCATTAGTGTCAATCCCTAGCATCAGATGGAATGACGGCTCACTTCACCTCAGTTCTAACGGTGAGATTTTTACGACCAGTAGGTTTTTAGAAGCCCACAATTTATACTTTATGGCAAATTTTATTATGGTTACACTGAATGGAAATTCTACAGGTATACACTTTAGTTCACAGAAGTAGGTATACACTTCAGTTCTCAGATGTTATACACTTCATTTCACAGATGGTATTCACTTCAGTTCACAGATATACTCTGAGCTCAAATATTTGGGCACAAAGGTCTACTATTGTTCACATTTATGCGGCACATTTGTCTTTTTGTGTTAACCACTGGTGGTTGGTGATCTAAGGTAAGCCGGGTGTGTTTATGTTGCATGTTTTTGTTTATGTACAGAGGCCAGCACATCAAGCTACCCCAATCTGTCAGATTTTCCCAAATAAATATGAACCTTATTCCTTTGCGCTAAAGTCGAAAATCTATCAAAGAAATTTGTCAGATTGGGGTAGGTTGACCTGTTGGCGTCTGTACTACCTATATACAATTAAAGCGTGTAAAAGAAATGTGTGGTCATATCTAAGGGTGTGGTACAGACCCCATGGGACCATCATCGTAATTGCGAACAAATAATCGGCCGTACCATACAAATCGACGGACGGCACGGTTGGCGCAGTGGATAAGCGATTGTCGATTCCCGCACGGAACAAATATTTGTATAACCTACAAGTAGTTGTTCCGGGTCTGGCTGTTTGTCTAAGTGATTTTAAATGTTGTCAACGCACCCACGATACAGGAGTAATTCCTAGTGTGGGGTTTGCCCCACACTAGGAATTTAAAGGATTAAAAAAAAAAACTTCAATATCTACTCGACGCACATGTATGTGACAGTTCTTTTTTTTTTTCGCGATTAGGTACGATGTTAGAGCCATTGAGTAAGTTGTTCAGTTTGATGGTCCTTACACCCCCTTAAAGATAACCACACTTTCATAGACTTACACGCTGTATAAAATATTTTTATAATTGAAATGTAATGTCGACATTTATTAAGTTTGAGATTTTTTATTACTGAGATTTTTTATTACGACAAGCCGGGCTTTTTGGCTTATATAGGTACAGGTAAAGTTACTATTTTGTTATTTTATAATTTATTATCATTTAGACCATTATGTTGTTCTGTTTTTTTTTTTGTTTGTAACGGTGAGTATAGACTTGAGCATTTACTTGTAACAAAACATCGAGCATTCGTCCTTTTTAAATTTCATCGATCCGCGCTTCGAACACGACGCTCGAGGTTTTGTTACAACCTGATTTTAAAAATCAACGAGCGTATTGGTGTAGGATTTTATCGAGCAAACATTTCAACGTTGAACGCATCGTAGAAAGAACCGTTACAGGTAAATTCTCACTCGCCGAGAGCATCAGGAATGTTCGCGTTGTTTCGCACTGATGGCTTTCATGCCATCATTCGCAAAAGGACGGTATCTCTGATCTGCAGAATACGTGGCAGCCGCAATGTAATCTTGAAGACTGTGGCTTACAGGGTGTCATCTCCGCTGTGGAAGTCCCGTATTAAATCAGTCATTTAATTATAATTTACATTTTGATTTTGATTTTAATTTTCGTTTGTGTAATATTGTTATTTATAATTACCTACCTATTTATCCTTGATATCTGAATTTAATTTTTTTTTAATATTTCGTCGAACGCAGCGTCGAACATTCGCAGAAACGTTACATCACATGGAAATGCTTTTGGAAACTGAGTTTACTCCTTACCATCCGTAAGAACGTTATATTACATGAAAACGCGCGAGAAAATGCTCTAGTGTATACTCACCTTAAGAGGAAGTCCGAAAGTGGCCGATGACCGAGAAGAGGTGTGGAACAACATCTTGTTATTTTCGTAGACTTATAGAATATGCTTTATTGTTCGTAATTAATGTTTACTTTGTGCTGCTATACTTTAATAAGAAAAACTTTATGATTCCAGACTCGGCTGTAAGAAGACTGATGCAGTCCTAACTTCATGCCAAAGGAAACTATCTCTAATTTTATACTACATAAAGCATTTTATTAAATGCGGCTCCTATACTTAGCATTTATGTTTTAGCTCGATTTTACACTTATACGCAATATACCAAAAATGAGTCTGAAGATTTGTGTATAATATTTAATTAAGTATTTTAAATAAGAATTAATTCATCCTTAAAAGCATATTACTGATAACACTATGTTTGGAATATTTTCGTCATTTTCTTTAGCTATAAAATGACGAAAAATGTAATGGAGAATGAAACAGTAGTATAAGTCTGTCCAGAAAGGGCGTTTTACGCGCGTAACCGAGAAAAGTTAAGGTGATTGCGCAGTGATTACCGCGAAATTCAAATTTTCTTACGTTTTTTGCAATTAGCAGGTCATTGTCAGGTTGTATCTTGATCAAAATATGATTCGCGACTATAACAGGTACTTATTCACAGAATTATGGTCATTAGAATCATTAATACATCTTCCTAAGTTAGATTTGTACCACAAGAAGAAATCTCCTAGTGAAAAGTGTTTATGGTACAAATCTCACTTATAAAGATGCATGAATGTTTCTTATGATTATAATTCTGTAAATACGTACCTGTTATAGTCGCGAATCAAATTTTGATCAAGATACAACCTGACACTGACCTACAAATTGCAAAAAACGTAAGAAAATTTGAATTTCGCGGTCTACCACTTCCCATTCACCTTAACTAATTCCGTCCATGTCACGTCGTGCACGTCGTTTTACGAACGTGTACGCGCGTTTCCAGATTGTCTCGCATCACGCCTGTAAATAGCCTTATCTAGGCAGGCTTTAAAATATAGTAAAGCCCGAAATACACATGCCTGTAACTTGCAAGTTCAGTCACGAGCAAAAGTATGTATACACTTGGTTTTATTCAAAGGCGATTATCTCCTTTATTTTTCAATGAAATTTTATGTTATTGCGAACATAGTATTTTCGAAGACCTATGTCTATGTAAAGTGTTATATTTCAACGTTGCATTTGTTATTTCACGAAAAAATCGCAATTGAAAGTTGCCAGGTGTTGACATATTAGTGCTCGTGACTGTTCGTGTGCCATAACAACTTCTGATTGGTGAATATCATACTGGCATAAGATATTGGCCCCGATTCTGTTGTTCACAAGTTCAGTGCATCTTTTTCATTCTATTTCATTATGAAAAGGACAGAAGATAAATACTAGTTTAGTCCTGTCAAATTAGATAATCCACAGACAAGTTTAGACGTGATTAAAAAATTGGCTACTAAAAATACGTCAATTTACGTCAGGCGCTGACTAATTTGACAGGACTAAACTAATATTTATCTTTTTGTCCTTTTCTTAACGAAATAGAAAGAAAAACATGCACTGAATTTAAATTTAGTTTAGTTTGTGAACAACAGAATCGGGGCCATTTGCATACTTTTGTGCAAGTTACATTACGTTTTGTTTTAGTTAGGCATGTGTATTCCGGGCTTAAAGCAGGTATAAGACATGGATCGATATTGAAGCGATATCGATGTTAAAATGTCAAATTTTAATCCCTGAAATTATAATCGAATGTTTTATACCTACGAATTGAATGTAACTTAATATTAGGGGTGCTATTACTTGTTCGGGTCGGAAAATTCAAAGCAATTACTGCATATATTCGGTTCGTTCGGTAACCTCCATTCGCCATCAAACTCTCTGGATCATGTTCGGGTGGGCTCGGCACAATTCGCCCGAACATACTTACATTCGATTTTGCCACCAAACTGTGCCGATTCATACCGACTCGAACAAGTGTGTAGCACACTTTAGAATAATATGAGTCGTGAATTCGAACCCCACCCGCCGCACTATTAATACAAAATGGATATGTACTTACAGAAAATAGGTTCCATACTAACAGCAAAAACAGGCGCACATACACATACTTAGACGCATGCGCACCGCGATCTCCATCTCAGCCGCGAAACCATAGCAGCGAAACCGCAGTAGTCCAGTCATTACGTCGGAAAAATCGGGAAATAAATGAAAATGAACCGAGAAAGCCAAATTTTGGATATTACGTGGGGGATGGCAAGAAAACCTTAAGTTCAAATTGTCGACCAAAATAACCTTGTGCAATTTCCGCCATCTTGAAAAAACCCTTAAATTCAGTTTTTTCATCATAACTCGGTTCCCCGTTGAGATACGAAAATTTTTATAGAATAATTTTTTGTTGCTCTTCTCGCGATCTACAATTAAGGTCCCATGCATTTTTAATTTTTTCTTTTTTTTTTCCTTTGCATTTTTCAAATGCAAAGGAAAGTGTGGAGCTGCTTGTGGCTGCAGGAAAGCAGGAATCCATTGCTCCGTTATTTGCCTGCACTGCAGTGGACAGACATGTGACAATGTCGCCAGAGTCGAAATTTTATTCAACGAATAAAATTTCGACTAAATAAATTAAAATTAAATTTTAAAAATTAATTAATTTTTTTTTTTTTAATTTTATTAAATTTGTAGGTCTGGACACGCTCTACAAGTTTTATTTTAAACATTTTTCGATATCTTTCACCAGAAAAAAGTAAATAGCGAAAAAAATTTTTTTTTGATATTTTTGACCGATATCTCGAAAACGACGATCGATACGTGAAAAATGCATGGGACCTTAATTGTAGATCGCGAGAAGAGCAACAAAAAAGTATTCTATAAAAAATTTCGTATCTCAACGGGGAATCGAGTTATGATGAAAAAACTGAATTTAAGGGTTTTTTCAAGATGGCGGAAATTGCACAAGGTTATTTTGGTCGACAATTTGAACTTAAGCTTTTCTAGCCACCCCCCACGTGATATCCAAAATTTGGCTTTCTCGGTTCATTTTCACTTTTAAATGTATATAATGACTGGACTACAGTAGTTCCGCCATGAATTGTCAGTTGTACGACAAGAGAAACAGACACGTGGTAGATTACAGCCCACTCCCTCTCACCGAGAGGAGGGCCTGTGTCAGGACAGTTGAACATTAAAGGCTGATTATGCTTTAAGGAGCTGACCTTCCGTGCCTGTCTTTTTTGTGCTATCGAAGTGAACCCACTCCCAACGTAAGCGTATTGGCCAGCGCAGACAGGAGCGCAGCGGAGAGGATTTTATTAAGGCACTCGAAAATCAATTTTAAAGTTATTGAAGTAAAGTGCATATATGCTTGAACCTGACAAAAAATGCTCGCGTGCGGGAAGTCACGCGCGCGTTTATTTCAATAATTTTAAAGTTGATTTTCGAGTGCCTTAATAAAATCCTCTCCGCTGCGCTCCTTTCTGTCTGCGCTGACCCTAATGATAAGTAAGTGTAATTGAATGGTTTACAGAAATACTAGTTGGTATAGGTACTAACCCCCTTACTAATGAACTTATTACATATATTAGATGAATAGTTTCACACCGATTTCTCTCTTTCAGTCGCCAGTAATTTGACTTTCGAAAGAAAAAGGCAAAGCGTTGTGTAACTATACAGACCACAGATATAGATGCACCTAGATAACGCAAGAGCAACTACTTCGCGTGCCAAAAATCGCACCAGCTTACGTTCAAAAATCGTAAGCCGCCACTTTCGCGCTCAGTCCTGTGTACTGCTGACTGGGTGAGCGTGAGTGAGAAAGAGCGCTTGTGACGTCATAGTAGGTAGTCAAAAAATGGCATACTTGGTTTTCATACAGATCGTGATACTTGCGTTATCTAGGTCTATCTATATCTGTGATACAGACGCTATACAACGTTTATTAGTAAGAGGGTTAATGTGTTATTTCGTATGTAGCAGTCATCATCATCATCGGCGGAAGGCATTCACTGCTGGGCATAGATCCAAGGTAGACTGACGATCTAGTAAAGGTCGTGGGGATCCACTGGATGCGAGCACCATAGAACAGAAGGTCAATTCTCGTAATTTAAAACGTTCAAAATCTAGTCGTATAAGTCTCATCTTGGCGCTCTGTAATCTTTGAAACAAATGTCAAAAACTTGTCAAAACGCAGGTAAACTATAGGTATTTTTGACAGATTGAGACAGATCAGACAGTGAACGTTCTTAAAATTACGCGAATTGCCTCTCTGCAGGGCAATTGCGTAACACATTATCAATCGGAATCGGTTTCATTTTGACAGTTCAACAACATTCATTGCGTTATTACGTGTTGAGCAGACGAATTTTCGAACTTATGAAGCAATGGATTAGCAATTTGCTTCAAAATGATTCAGATACCGATTGATAGTGTGTTACGCAATTAGGGTGCTGGTCGTTGTGGCAATGTTTGGAGAGGGCTTATTTGCATCAGAAAATTTAAGCAGATTTTCTTCGGCTTAGTTCTTGATATGGCTAAAACTGATCTCACGTTGGTCTGAGGTTCTTTTAATTGCTAGACAAGCAGGCCTATTCAGTAAAAATCTCATCGTTAAACTTAGGTGATGTGAGTTGCCATTCCATCTGATGCTAGGGATAACGAAAAACTTTTTAACAAAAAAAATACCGACTTCCAAAAAAAACTACAAAGTGAAAAATAACTAATATCGGAAGTCGGTGGATTTTCCCAATCAACTTTGTACCCTAAGTTTTAGCGAAAAAGTTGAAAATCTATTAAAGAAATTTGACAAATTGTAGTATCTTGATGTGCACTATTGACAGCTCACTCCAGAGACTCAATTCACATAAGTTTTCACGTAAGATTTTTACAGAATAGCCGGCTAATAGAATAGCATAGTATAGTAAGGGTCCTTACTAATAAACGTTGTATAGCGTCTGTATAGTTACACAATGCTTTGTCTTCTTCTTTCGAAAGTCAAATTACTGACGACTGAAAGAGAGAAATCGGTGTCTGATATAAAATACGTTTATTGTTAAGGGGATTAATGAGTGTCTTTCGTAAGAGTATTAGATTTTATTTTAAGTAATTATTATGATATCCATATTGATCTTACATTTTCTAGTGATTCAATGTAGGTATTTTTTTATATTTTTTATATATTGTGGATCTATTAAAATATATTTTTACAAAGCTGGCTATTTTCATTTGCAATTCCTATTAGCCCAAATAAAAGGTGTGAAAAAAAAATTGGACCGGAAAAGTTTGTCTAGATTATTTTTACACGACTGAACAAAAAAGGAGTGTTATGTTTTCAGGGTTTATGTCTGTTTGTGAGTTTCTTTATTCCACCATTACTCTTAAACGGCTTAACCGATATCAATGATGGTATCGTTAGAAGCGTTGCGATATTCCGGGTCTATAGGCTGGTGAAATTAAAAAAAAGATTTGGGAGCCATGTTTCATGAAAGAAACGGAATACTTATTTTTTTTTCATAATCTGACTGTGTATAATATTCTAGAGCTTGATTAGCACATAACAAAAATATATAACAGTGGTAGGTATTCAATATACATTCGTTCACTAATAATAACATAACAAGGCATCAGTCGCATACCGATTTATATTGGATTCGCGCTCGCTGACCGTCGGTGCTTCATTAAACACGTCCATTTATCGTTAGCGTCTTGGTACGCATGTATGACGGTACGCGACCGACGCCAGCGTAAGAGGAATTCAGGCCTTACACAAAGGCTACGTTTCCACCAGAAATGAGACAGGATGCGTAGCGAGGGATGTGCGTAAAACTAACCAACAACAACACTGGCCGTGTTTACACCATTATGCCGTGGCTGAGGTAGCGCAGCCGCCGCCGCGGTGCCGCTGTATATTGGTTGGTCTGCGGCACAATGTGTAAACGGCCTAACTTAGTTCAAGCTATGAAAATGAAGCGATGTTATTCGTTAGTTTCATACACACACATCCCTCGCTAGTCGCTACGCATTCTCGCTCCATTTCTGGTAGAAACGCAGCCTAAAGCGGTGGCCGCCACTTAGCGTGCGATTTAGCGGTAAATGACGTTCCTTATTTTTATGAACGTTGGTGGGTTCCTAGAGAGCGTTTTTTTGAAACCGTAATGATGTGAAACTCTGTTACCACCATTTTCGTGTGGCGCCCAACATCTTAGAGGAATCCGTTTTAGTAAACCTGCCGATAGTTTCGGACATTATGAACAACTTTAAGTGAATAATAAGTACAATTATTACAATTTTGTAGGAATGTTCACTAAATCGTAAGCACATTTTTAAAGAGTTTTAACAAAGTGGCCCTCACACCACACGCATATACAACTTTTACTATAGGACCTAACCAGAAAACAAAACTTTTACAATCAAATAAAAACAAGAAACAAATACCGTATATTCCAAAAAATAAGAACCTAAACAATCTACACAGATTTCCATAAAAGACATTAAAAAAGCTACTTTAGATATCGCTCACTATCTCTTGATAGCCATCATAATAATATTTTTTTTACATAATGTTTTATAGGTGTTGGTCGCCATAGCTTCGTAATTCGCCTGAATTTTATGCTCCCTGTCATATACAAACTTCGGTAATTTCGCTACCAAATGCTCTCCGTCGTCCGAAAGAGTTTTCTCTGTATATATCTGCAAAACGGCTTTTTTGGCTTCGTAAGACTGCAATATGTCTGAACCGTGCATCACCGTCATATTTTTTTTCTCGTCTCGAGTAGATGAACCACAGAATAATACGACATTTTCTTCATCCGATATATTCAAAATTGCGTCTCTGTTGCGTTTTCTCATTTCACATACTCTGATGTGGCACCTTTCAGGAGAAATCGTCTTCCTCAAGCTCAAATGTCTGGAATCCACGCTTAAAACTCCCGAATCTGCTTTTATACCTGCTTCCTTAAAGTTGAAGCTGCCGCCTATACTAGGTCTAATACTGCTGTGTACTGATAAATTAGTGTTATTAATTTTGCTCGTCAAATATCTAGAATTTTGCGTTGGCACGTCCACAAATTCCGCTGTTTTGTAATCAATTTGCGTGTAGTCGGATTCCATTTTCAAATCGCAAGTGATTTCTTCATTTTTCTTGAATACTTTTTTAGCGGCGCAGCACCAGCCGCCTACTTCGCATCCGAGTCTTGAAGCTAGTTTTAATCTGGCAGCCACAGTGCTGCACATGCATCCTCCTCTCTTCGATTCGTTCTCAGATGATAACACCTCGACACTGCGGACGCTGTTACTGCAATCACTATTATTCTCGCTTGATGGGTACACAATTTGCCTGTTGATTGCTGCTTCTGAAAGCACAGTTTTGCTATCCACTTTATAGTAATTATTCATGATGTCAGTATCTCTAAAATAGTTGAGTTTCAATGAAGCGTAAGTGAGATCTTTAGCTAAGTCGCTTGCCGGTACTTTGTTGTTCTCGTGATTACTGCTATCAGAAGTTAATATGACTTTAAGCATATCTCGTAGTTTTTTCATTCGAGTTTTGTTCTTGTATTTATTATCGTGTACTCTTTCCATCACGTGTTTTAACATTTCTTTCTTTTCGTCTTTTGTTTGGAGTTTGACGATGACGTTTAAACTTTGTGATTTCTTTATTTCTGGTAGCGTGTCTGGTTCATCGGTATCTGTAGTGGACATGAATGTATCATATTTTTTATTAGGCTGTTTTTCCGTATCTTTCTCGGTATCATACTTCGGCGGGTCGACTTGTGTGTCCGTGTCCGTTTCTTCCGTGTCGTATTTCATTGGTTTGTCTGTATCGGTGTCCTCATTATATTCATACTTGTGATCTGTCAGTTGTGTATCCGTTTCTTCTGCGTTCTCATGAACTTCTTTAGTATTACTGTACTTTTGACTTGGATATGACTTCGGTTCGTTATCTTTACTCTTTTCCTCCTCTGTCGTAACGCATCTACAAACAGAAACTTCAGAAGAGCCCATTGAAATTGCCCTTCCGATTTCGTTTGCAGGTTTGTTCATTATTTCTACGCTTCTGTTGTTGTTCACGCTTTTCTTGGTGAGCATGCTTTTCTTGCTGTGCATGCTTCTGTTGCTGTGCATGCTTGTTTGGTTCGTCTTAGTGTTATCAACTGAAGAGGTTAGATCAACAGTAGCTCTATGAACTGAAAAAACCTTATCATCGTGGATAATGTCACTGTACCCAGTAGAAACTGTGTGGAACTTAGCAGATGTCTTCTTTGAAAAGTCATTATAGTCCTCGTGTTTTCGGTACACGGACTTTTTCTTCCCCGATTTAGATTTAAAAGTTTTTTATTACTATGCGAATGTTAATATCGTTCTTTTGATCCGAATGCTCAGCAGACTGTTCGTCATAATTTTTCACTACGAAAACTTCTTGAGTAGATTTATTTTTTGGCTCTTTGCGCTCAATATTATCTCCATTTACTTTTTCACCGTCATTAGCTATATCAATTTCAGTAGTTTTTTTACCTTGTGTGACTTTGAGTTTAAACTGAATTTCTATTAGATTTGCTATACTAGCATCGCTTGCGACTTCTTTAATTTCTTTGCGTTTGTCTTTATCTGTTCCAATGGCTTGTGCAAAGTCATTTGTGGTTACTCTGCGTATTTCGGATGCCTTGTACATTTCACCTAATAAAGAAGATCGCTTGTCTGAACTACAATTTGCATGTTGCAGTCTGTAATCTTTTCTCTCAAATAAAGTCATACCGTCTTCATCTTGCACTTTTATATTAAGACCTTTTCTTATCTCTTCTGTGCTTGGCATTTCTTTTTTCAGTCTTATGGTAATTTTCTCTTGAGAATTAAGACTTATACACCCGTCGTCCTGTTTTCCCTTCTCCCAGACTAGGCAATCGTTAGAGCACACTGGCTTTTTAGTTGAAGGCATCATTTTAAGAAAAAGCCCAGATATTTTTGATTTGCTTTTGCTTGGGACTTGAGTCGATACTTTAATAGGTTCCGCGGGAGGCGATGGACGATGGGCCGGTGCAGGACACTGCATCCCAGGTATCTTAGTCAAACAAGGCAGTCTTGGCGATCCCGAATAATTTGGACAACTCGTCTTGCAATCTATCTTTTTGAGTGTTTTGAGTGAGGGTATCGTTTCACAAGACAGTCTAGGCATTAATGGACAATCTCTCTTACATTGTCCCTTTGACTCTTGATTATTTTGACCAAGCGATACATTCAACGTTTGGTTTTTGGTTGGCCATGGGAAGTCATCATTGGTATTACAAGTATCATTGGTATTACACTTCTTAGATTTTGGCTTCTTAGGTTCTTTTTCCGGCGGGCAGGGATGAATGGGGGAATAATAGGGTGCGTCAGGATGGAATGCCTTATACGAAATCGATGTCATAGAATGTTGGCACGCTAGTAATCTACAAAAAGAATGTTCACAGGGCGTTGGTTTGCACGGGGATGAAGCTGGGCACACATTGGGTGGCTTCCTTTTGAAGAGTTTCTTGATACCATTTAATGACATTTTGCAAGGTGGGGGAAGAGCAGGGCATCGATTAGGGTCGGTACAACATTGCGGAGGTGATTGAGGGCAGGACGGCTCCTGCCTTTGAACATTTTTTACTGCTTTTACTGCAAGGTGGTAGAGTGCACGGTGGGGAATTAGGGCACGCTGGTGAGTGACGGCAAGGTTATTTCTTTCTCGGCGGACATGGAGGCGATGGAGGGCAAGGTGGCTTCTTTTTCGGCGGACATGGAGGCGACGGGGGGCAAGTCGGGGGGGAAGGACAAGGTGGCGGGGAATTAGGGCACGGTGGGGAGTAGCGGCTCGGCGGAGGCCTTGGCTCACACGGCGAAGGCTTCTTACAAGGCTGAGGAGTAGGAGGACAAGAGGGAAGAGACTTCGAAGCAGACGACGGACATGGCGGCGGCGCGTCGCAAGACTGTTTAGACTCTGAGCAAGGCGGCTTCTTCATCAGCTCACACGAATCCCTACAAGGGGTGCGCGGGATCTCACAAATCGGATGTGGATTCACTTTCGCGTGCTTAGGACACATACTACCCTTTTTCTTACATATATCGCAACCACTCCCTTTGAATGCCAAAATGCTTTCAGGTATCTTAGTGCTTAACTGCTTCGCTAGCATATCGTTTATTGTATCGCAGTCAGGCAGAGACACAAGCTTTTTGCTTGGTCGTTTTCTAGGTTTAGGCTGTACTGGCTTGCAACAAGGCTTAATTAGCTTTGGGCACGTAGTTTGTGGCGTTGTCTGCCCGCCCTTCCCACCTGTTACTGTCACACTGTCACAACTCTGCACAGTCGACGGTTCATCGAAGTCCGGATTAGGGCAACTCCATTTGGACTTCATACTCGCTGCGTATATCTTCCTTCTTCTTCTATGGAATCCTTAGGTAGTATTCTTCTATCGGGGTCGGACTTTTTGCCATCATTTTTCTTGTTTTTTTTTTTCGGAACCAATGTCTTTAAGTTTGTAGCACTGGCTACAAGAGGACGCGCCGCACGACGAGACGATGGCCGACGTTTGGAAGTCTTCGAAAATGTTGGGACAGGACTTTGTTCCATCCCCCTTGTTGCGGTAGCTAGATCTGGAATGTTCTGACGAGCACTTGAGCTGTGAATCGCTGACGCACCAGGAGTATAAGTCGATACCAAGAGGCGTCCAATGCCGATAGTATTCTTGTAAGTAGCTCTCTGCAAATCCGCATTTTTTCGGGTGGGGTTTCAGGAGATTATGTTCTGGTTCTTCGTCAGAAAAGTCATCTTGGATCTTCAAACTGCAATTAGTAAAATATAAGTAGTTTGTAATCTTTTAAATATGCCTCCTACAACGTAGCTGAAAATGGATGTGTTAAGTTGAACGCATATTACAGCCGAGAAGCCGCCACAGCGCTCTTAAAGAGACAATGCGGGCAGCGTTTTGTCCATGATCAATTAATCAAAACCACAGACATAAAATATAATACAGTCAGCGAAAAGAAAATTGGCTGCCAACTAAATTGTCCGTATATTAAAATCATAATTGTCATTCTTTGACTGCTTTCGGAAAATTTACGTAGGGTGTCAGTTTTGTTACCATTAATTTCCCTGAATTAATTTCTCATACGCATTAAAGCTTTCAGAAACCATGTTGAACTTAAAACATAACATAAGTAAACGTCTACACTTACATTGGTTTCCGTATTTGGCTCAGGTCTCTATGCGTGATGATTCCAACTCCGACTACATCGCACCTCTTCGATATGTACACATTACTGTCTTGTACGACCACGTCTCGACGCGTTGGCTTCATTATCGTGGTCTCCAAAACGTCATCTACACATTTTTTACTTTCCTTCACAATGACAGTCACTTTTATCTTATTTTGTTTGTGATCGCCTAAGTTCAAGTTACGGGTTGCTTTGTCCTTCTTCAAGTCACGGCCAGTTTCATATTCTACAACTTTAAAAACCTCTTCGTCACTAGATTGGTTCGTAGTACGTTTGTTGATTTCATCATTACTAGAATCAAGAAAGAATCCTTTCGGGATATCGATCCTTAGATATTCTGAACTTTCCTTATTAAGTTTACGGAAATTCTTCGAATGTAATACGACCTCCATTTTATGTGAAAACGCTTCAGATTTATCTATAAACCATTTCTGATCTGAGATTCTAACTTTCATGTTATCTTTCCTGTCTTTACTTGATTTACATGTCATCTGATGTTTAATTTGCTTAACTGGAAGCTGTAAATTTGTTCTGTCTGTATAAGTTTTTGGAACCATCCAGGCTTCTATATTCTGTTGCATAAAGTTGACATGTTGTCTCGTATGAGATTTGTATGATGACTGAACTGTCACTTGACTTTTTGATCTGAAAGCTTTGCTGGTATCTTTATAGATATTGTCCATCAGTTTGAAGACAGTACTACTGCTTGGGGCATGAGTTTTGTTGTTCCACCGGACCTTGACACTATTTCGTGAATCAATCGAAGGTGTAAGGATTCTTTTAAGCCATGCTTTCCTTACTATTTCTTCATAATCATCAGGCTTAATTTCTGGCTCTTTCTCGATATCTTCAGGATCAAAAACATTACCGCCAAGTATTTTGATGACTAGTCCATCCTTTACCTCACATCGTCCTGCGGTAACGCCTTTCTTAGCTTTAAAAGGTTTTTCTTTGGTCTTCTTTTTATTTTTAAAGAAGAAGTACTTTCTGCCCTCTTTCTTCTCATCTATTTCTGGTTTATTAGTCGGATTATCTTGTGCTTTGGGTACCGCAGGTTTCTTCGAGGGTTCTGTCTTTGAAGAGTTATATGAAGGTTTCGGAGTGCAGCGTCTCTTATAATGATCTTCTTCTAAGTTGAATTTCTTCCCCCATAACTTAAACATGCCTTTGACGCCTTGGCTTTCACTGTCGTTATCAACAGCTTTTGTAGACCACTCGGCGCTACCTCTTTCCTTTTTGTTACCAGTTACAGACCGTCTATAGTGTGAAGATCTGGGATTGTACATTGTTTTGTCTCGACTGTACCTCGTTGCGAAGGGACTGTAAGGTTTCGTGTTGGAGAAAGATCTTCCTTCTAAAAATGGTGGATCAGAATTTATCGAGACGTCCTTACGGCTCCGTGCGCTAACCTGGCTCGATACTTTACTGACAATAACAGCGTTCTTCTTCGAGTCATCCTTCTTAGACAAACCTCGTCGTAGAGCTTCAAATCTTCGTTTCAACGTTGAAGTACTCTTAAGATCAGATGTGTGTGAACTATGTTTTGATTCTTTAGACTTGGAATTGGCTGCAAATATATTTCGGTACTCCATCTCAAGTTTATTCTCCATAAGATCTTCGGCCTCTAAGGACATATGGCTATTATGTTCAGCACTGGGATTCTCGAGATTATGAACATGTTGTAGCAATGAATCTGAGGAGGACCCTTTCTCTGTTGGTTTCTCTTTCGTTTTAGCAGCTTTACGTGAATCTACTGTGTTTGTTTTCATCTTTATAGGATCTTCCTGAATTGTTATTATTGGTTGTTCTATCTCTCCTGTTGAATCTATGACTCTGACTTCAGATTTTATTTCAATGTGCTTTTTGATTACATTTCCGACTTGTGTTGTTGTATTTGTTAAACTTTTCACAACAGAACTGCTTCGTATTTCTATGGTTTTATTGAAAGTGGATTCTTTGTAGCTCGTCGATCTTGATACAGTCTGTATTATAGGCGACAGCTTTTCATTTATAACGCAACCTGTATTATATTCTAATATTCCTCCGACACACTTTGATGATGTTTTTTTATTTTCATAATAATTACTTGCCCGATGCTGCTTGGTTCTCTCTGAAAATAAAAGTCAGTTTATTGATATTTTGTTTGAAAATCATCTAATTAGGATGGGTAGGCGGTAGATATTATTTATTTATTAAAATTTTATGCATAAGTAAAAAAAAAATATTGTACAAAGGCGGACTTAATGCCTGTGGCATTTTCTACCAGTCAACCTTAGGGTGATGCAGACAAAACATGGCAGATGCAACATACGGGATAAATAGCTAGGAAATGACTTTAAAATACAAGAATAAATACTAATACATAGATAGATACACATATACATACATACATTATAAACAAAAAGAATTGTCAGGAGAAAAATGATCGGTAGGAGAAAACGGATCCAGTAAATCAGCGCTGGGATGTTACGGCCAACTAAATTAAAAGCCCGCTAAATTAAAACTTTCTAAGTTTTTTGCAATTTGCTGGTCAGTGTCAGGTTTTATGTTGATCAAAATATGATTTGCTAGCGTAACAAATATGTATTTACTGAATAATAATTATAAGTGTTGGGAATCGAACCCAACACAACACCTTGCGCGCGGCGTGATCAGCGCGTCATCGGCAAGCTGAGGCGCGGCGCGGCGACGACACGGCTCGGCCCGATGACCACTCGCTTCCACGGACTCCACCGCAACGGACGATACTCCTCTCTGACTAACTTATAAACCATTGCCCCTAAAAATACAGTCCACTCTTTCATTGCTCCCCGCGCTAAAAAAAAAACAATTAAAAAAAAAATATATTAAATGTCATGATTTTATGAAATAGGCAATAAATAGGGTAATCTGAACTTAGAGAGTTGTATTGATGATTTTAATGATTATTATTCTGTAAATATTTTTCACGGTCGCGTGTGATATTAATTCACCTGCCCTTATCCCAATTTATTTGTGGTCGACGCAACAAGTCTTTTTCTTCCATTCATCTCTAATAGTCGTCATCTCAGTAGTCTCCCCCATTCTAACCATATCATCATTCACACAGACCATCTATCGTTTCTTTGGTCTTCCCCTACTCTTATAGCCATCGACATCCATACTCATAACACTCCTCACGACATTTCCTGATCTGCAAATTAAAAACTCCTTTCGTTCGTCGTAAAGCAATGATGTCAGGCTGTTTGTGTCCACTCTAGCGATCCTGCAACTGCAAAAACAAACTCTCGGCGCGCGGCGCTCAACGTCTTTGTATTGTACGCCAAGTTTGACTGAAATGTTCGAAAGCGAATGGAAGACGAGCTTGCCAGTGTATGTTTTGAGTAGGTAATGTGAGATGAGCTCGTCACTGTGATTAACTAATTTTATTTGCTTTTAGCTATTTATGTAGCTAAGTGCGGGTCGTATTCGCTGACTGATAGTTTCGTAAACTAAAAGCCAAACATGACTACCTACCTAATTTGACTTCCTATACAAATCCTCAACTGATCCGACAATTTTCGAGTCAAATACAATTGGTCGACTATTACTCGTAAACTTGTAAAGCCCACTTAAGTGTGATAGTTTTCCTTTAAACTGCGTTATATATAGGTACTACTGCCGTGACATTTGAATTTCTAACTACAACCGTTTAGTTGGTAGAGGGGGGGGGGACACTTGACTCTAACGAAAATTGGTACTTTAAAGCTTGATAAGTCACGAACAGTTTACTTAATCAAAAAACGGTCTTCCTAAACCCCTAATATTTTTGAAAGACCTATCCAACGATATCCCACACTATGGGAAGGACGAATAAAAATTATCATCCCCACTTTACATGTAGGGAAAGTACCGTAAATAATTGTTTTTTTTTTTCAAAATTTCATTTTACCACTTTTTTGGCGTCATTAACGTGTGTATTCATGCCAAATCACAACTTTCTAGTACCAATAGTTTTTGAGCTAAACCGTGGACAGACAGACAGACAGACGGACATGGCGAAACTATAACTTCCTTGTTGACTACGGAACCCTAAAAAAAGGCTGAAAGGTACGTGGAAAGCAGGTCCTAAAATGTTGGAAGCCTAAATTGACAGTTATCAGATAATTTATGTCTATTGAGCTAGTCATCACCACACACTACTTCAACTTCCAATCTTGACTTACGTAAGAAATACGCAGACAAATCAGAAGTTCAGAACTACCGACTCCTCTCTCGATTGTCTCTGGTAGATATATCCTTTTGACTTTCTTCCTCTGCAAAGCCTTTACACTGCCCACTCCTATGTCAGTGAAGCTTCTTGATCTTTGGTATGCGTAGATTTGTTTTGGCGACCCGAGGTATCTGATCTCTTGTCTCCTTCTAGGCGGTGCCAGATACCTACAAGTGCATATCAGGTTATCCCGTTTACTATCGTACTGGCAACCCACTTCTTGGGTTTTCTGATCATACCTTGCAGACTCGGGCAAATATTCTACGTCCCGTACGATCTTCGTGGCGTAGAATTGATATTCTCTATTTAATTTTGCGTTAAAGTCACGTTTTCTCACATAAACAGCTTTACTCTTTCATTTCTTCTTATTTATCATAGTTTATTTTGTGCAATTTAATTTTATGAAAACGTTTAACTTGTTATGGAATGCAAATCAGGGATGAATTGAAAAAGGCTTATGCGTTATTTATTACTGTATTTGTAAATTATCAATAACATGGACTTTGCGAGTTTATTTTGTATGTTTTGTAAGCTCCGACTACATTTCAACATAAGTCGAATATTCAATGGGAATCAAAATTCAAAATTTTTCTGTTACTATTATATTTGTGAATATTCTTGCTCTCACAGGCTTGAAGCTAATAGCTTTCAGTTTTTTTAAATCACTTTCGGATATATTATAAAAATGTAACTGTGAATATAAAATTTTTACAAAGATTTTTTTTCGGAATTTTTCCCTTCCATTTTATTGACATATGCCTTATTGTTTTCGAGGTGACAGTTTTCGGATCATCCTTAAGAAAAGAAGAATGATATTCATAGACTTTTGAGAAGGTCGGTTAATAAGACCAGTCTTTTCATTTTGAGGTGATTCATGATCATCATCATTTCAGCCGAAAGTCTTCCACTGCTGGACAGATACTCCCAAATCGGGTGCCTACGCATTTTGATTTCAATACGTCTTTTTTCTCGGTATGTTGGTGGTTGTTTTTTTTTTCTGACAGAAAAAAGGCGTTTCTATCGCTAATATCTAAGAGGATTTTCAGGAGCCCTGAACACCGGTATTTAAGACCTTGTCCATGATGCTGGTGGAATACCCACCTACTCTTTTTTAGGGTCTCGTACCTAAAAAGGAAAAAGGATCCCTTGTAGGATCACTTCGTTGTCCGTCCGTCCGTCAAGACACATTTTCTCAGGAACGCGTTGAGTTTTCAAGCGGAGATTAATATTAAGTACGGTCCCTATTGTTAACAAAGATGTTTTGATACTGGCAAATAAATCAAAACCTATAGCGTAGTTCCCGTTGACCTAGAACATGAAAGGACCCCGCACAAAATTTTAGGAAAAAGGCATTCGGTAAATTTGGCTGAAATTTTGCTGCTTTTAACATGCTGATTGAAAGTCAATATGGGCGCAAAAGAATAATGGCAAGTTTTAGAGATATAGACATTTTTATGTTAAAGTCAGGAAGATGATTTTATGGAGCCTGGAACCTGAGTTATGTACATAGTGAAGGCCGACCTTAGTGTCGACCCTAAAAGGAAAGGTACATATTCTAACTTACAAGAAAGTATTAAGCTTACACCTCGTCGAAAGGACAAAAACAAGATAGACTTTTGATGGAAATATTCTTCTGTCAGATTCAAATATATTTTTGACATTAACCAAAAATATTTAATTTTTTAATGTGTTTTATAGATTTATTTATGGATTTATTCAAATATATTTGCTGGAACGAAATATGAAAAGGGATATATTCGTTCCTACTCGTGGGGTAAGATTTTTTTGTAGCTGATATTATATAAACACATACCTGGTTACTTTTGGACCTACATTTTACAACGTATACAACGTGGCGCTTTAATGGCGACATTAACACACGTTTCGCGCACAGGTATAGATAGACCTAGATAACGCAAGTATCACGGTCTGTATGAAAATTGAAAACCAAGCGTGCCATTTTTTTGACTACCTACTATGACGTCACAAGCATTCTTTCTCACTCACGCTCATCCAGCCAGCAGTACACACGACTGAGTGCGCGAAAGTGGCGGCTTACGATTTTTGAAAATTGAACGTAAGTTGGTGCGATTTTTGGCACGCGAAGTAGTTGCTCTTGCGTTATCTAGGTGTATCTATATCTGTGGTTTCGCTTTTTCGGTTTATAAACATAAATGTATTTTAATTTAATTAAACGTTATTATTTATTTATTTTCAATTTTCTAAAATCGCATCTTGAAGCAACCAGTACCTACTTACTTACACAAAGAACTGTAGCGCTGTAGAAATTATAACAACTGTAGAAATTACAAGAACTGTAGAGATTATAAGAACTTAAAATACCTCCGTATTTTAAGTTGTTATAATTTTTATGATTACGCCAGTACTTAATCATAAAAATGTGAGTGGAGGACCATCTTTACATACCAAGACCCCTCCTTGCCTCGAAAAGCACGTTAGCCTGTTGGTCCCAGCTGTCATTCGTGGATCTTCAACAGTCGTTACGGGTCGTCAGAAGCTCGAAAGTGACAACCAGTCCTACCAAGGGGTATCTTATTACCCAGTTACTGGAATGTGGAGGTCAGACTGGCAGTAGCTCCATGTAAAATACTGGTATTTAGGTTAGACTGGAAGCCGACCCCAACATCGTTGGGAAAAGCCTAGGGAGATGATGAGTAGCGGCGAGTTATTCCGTTTATCCACCCCAAAAATTCCACCCTAAGGTGATACGCGGAAATGCATGTCTGAGAATCCACCCTAGACCTAGTTGGATAAACGGAATTTTAAGGCTTAGGGTGGATTCTCGGAGATGAATTTCCACGTATCTATCTTAGAGTGGAGTCACTGGGGTGGATAAACGGAATAACCGGTAACGGCACGTTGTAGATCCGGTGAAATCACCGGGCCTAAGCTCTGGTCAAACTGAGACTAGTCCCGCAAGGGATGCGGGAATTAAGCTCGCGGCGGTTACGAGTAAGTATGTCAACTAACTTGGTTGGAGGCAATGGTATAGGCATCACCTTTGTACCGATTTTTCTGTTCTGTTTGTTTCTTGTCTGTTATATGTGCTGATATATGTGTGTAAAGAGGTCAAATTTTCCCAATTGACTAAGAACCTTATTCCTTTGAAGTAGGTACCTAAAGTTCAAAATCTATCAAAGAAAGACAGATTGGGGTAGCTTGATGTGCTGGCCTCTGTACATAAATAGTAGATAAATAAATAATGGTATTATAAGTTAATGAGGTGCATCTAGATCGCGAACCTTTATGCTCTAGCGCGGTTATGATGGTGGCACATGTAAAAAGAGGTAGATACCTCTTTTGCCTACCCAACATTTTATGTTAAAAAACGGTACAATGTCCTTTTTAAGCTATTATGTAGATGACACGTCGAAGTAGGATGGCATGTCGTAATTATTGGGAGCGAAAAATAGACAGGGTGCCGGGGAGGCGGGGTGGGCGGCCTTTGCCCAGGAGTGGGACAGCGTAGGCTAGCAGAATCCACTGCATGCCCCAGTTTAAACTGGCCCGAATGGTCGCGTGAAGTCCACATCATTACAATCATCGGGGCAGCTGCATCCCGCGCGGAATTCGTCTACGTATGGCCAGAGCTTAAGAACAACGGCACTGTGTATGCCGATTCGTCAATATTCTTATCGTGGACAAGAGGCCCTATGATTCCAGTGGTCCTGTATTGACGTTCACATGAGAGTATATTAAAAGGATTTTTAAAAACCTACAAGATAATCCAAAGATTTAAATCTTAACTCGAATACTCTTATGCAGTTAGTTGTCCACTCAGGAATGAACAGTAATAGTATAATTTTAGGACACCGCAAAGACAGGGATACAATATTAATAAGTCTTCTATAATTTCAGAAATTCATATGATATCGGGGACAAGAACAAAACGCATCCGTATAGATATTACAACTTACAAAAATCACAAGTATTACCCAGGAAACAAAATGGAAGACAAAGTAAATAAAAAATGTTGTATTAAAGGCTATCACAATAAGGAGTATTACCCAGGAAACGAAATGGACGACAAAGCAAATAAAAAATGTTATAGCAAAGGCCATTACAATAAGTTTGTATGTGCAATATGCCTGAACTCGAGAACGGAAGGGAATGGTGGCGAATGTTGTAAAAAAGTACCTAAAAGTTGTCCCATTTGTCAGAAAAGTAAAGATTGCAGTGGAAAAATGAAAGAAAGAGAAACGTCAGTAGCAGAAAAAGAAACGTATTGTATGATGAGAAATAAAACCAAAGATTGCAGGGAGAAAAGTCCTGACACACAACACAAGTCTTCAGAACGCAGTGAAATCATGAAAGGAAGGTTGGCTGTAGAAAAAGACAATCAAAGAAGAGATCCAAATGTTAAAACAGTGCAGACTTCGGATACGAATGTGGCCCAAGGTTTAACTCTCCTAAATGAAGTGTTAACAGTATTCCAAAATAACAAAGTGGATATCAAGAAAGAGAAAGTTAAATCTGGACTCCTAAAAGATGCCGCCGTTTCTACAACTAACAAAAACGATGAAAGGAGTCCAAAAGACAAACCTAGATTATCTGTCAGTACCTTCCAATATTCCATCGATAACAAGAAAAATGTTATGGAAAACGGCAAATTCACACTCGTGAACTGTTGCCAGCCAGTTTATCTGAAGACACATAATTCACTAGACCTAATCAAGCATAAGTCGTGTTCCATTCCTCAAATGAAATTGGAAGAATTGAAGTATTCTTTAAAAGAGAAATCGAGGTCAAAAGACGCTATTGAAGAAGTCAACAGAATGTTCGCGACTGTTAGGAAAAGTAATAAGAACTCGGACTATTCAAACCGACCCATGGTCAGAAGTGGACCCAGAGTACTGCCTTTGGTCATAAGTCACCCAGAAAAAAATAAAAAAGATTTTGGATCTGAACACAATGATAGCTGCAAGTGTTGCCAAACTTGCATGTCCAGTGGAGACTCTTTTGTGAAAAATGAGTGCTGCCACGATACGGACAAGGAGACTTGCGACAAATGTGTCTATATGCTGTGTTGCCACTATGAGAAGAAACACAAAGTGCAGACCGGGGTATTGATTTGCGAGCACTGTCGGGACTTGAATGATGAACAATGTTGCCAGAACTGTGTGGATGACAGTGGTTAGTTCTTTGACAACTCAGAACTATGTGTTGATGACAGATTAATATTGTAGTTTCTACAAGACTTTATTTTTAAGGTGATGACTCTCATTGTTTTTATAATTGTTTTATTTTTGCTCTTGTTTTAATAAATCTGATTAATTTGAAACAAAACACTGGACTTTTTATTTTTTAATTTTCTCTAAAGCTGAGCATGAGTTTTAAAAGTATTTTTGATAATATTGATTGCCTTTTAATTTCGTGGAAACTCAAAAAAAGTAAGGATGTCACACTCAATGACAGCCCCATGCGACAGGTCAGCGTCTTGTCGTCCAGCTGCCACAGTCGCATGTCACATCATTTTTTTCCAGAACGAGAGAGGTTAGGTTTAGGTGCCTATACATGACTGTCAGTCGCAATTACCGTCCGGTTTTTCCGTTTATCCACTCCTAAATCCACCCTAAGGTGGATACGCGCAAACGTATGTCCGGGAACCCACCCTAAGCCTTAAAATTCCGTTTATCCAACTAGGCCTAGGGTGGATTCTCGAACATGTGTTTCCGCGTATTCACCTAGGGGTGGTTATATGGAATAACTCTTAACGTCAAGATGGAGGACCAAGTCTTGCAATAGGTACTAGGAGGATACTCCTCCGAACAGCCTATACATATTGTGCAAGTCTTTTCTTCTTTTTAGTAGTTTTACCTTTTTATACCTTTTGTTTATGCTTTTGCTACTTTTTGGTTTTACTTTTGAGTGACTGATTATTATACTTTTGTTTTCCACCGAACCAGCGCGTTTAATTTCAGTAGTTTATACATATAGTCCCTCCACTTTGACGTCAAAATGGAGGGTCCAAGGATTTTATTAAATAACTACGTAAACATTGAGATAGCTAAAATTATTGCAAAGGTAGCAAATAGTAGATTCACAGTATTAAACATTATCACTTCCTACACGACGCGCGACGTCTGTCGTAACGACTACAAACGACAACTTTGCGTCTTCTTGGAGCGTCTAGATCAGGGATCCCCAAACTATTTTGGACGAGTGACCCCTTTTCCAAAATGAACTGCTACCTCAGACTCCCATGGCCAAATTACCTACTTTTAAGATCAACACCGTCGACCCCCAAAATCAGTAACCCCTTTTCCAAAATGAACTGTTACCTCAGACTCCCATGGCCAAATTACCTACTTTTAAGATCAACCCCGTCGACCCCCAAAATCAGTTTTCGTTTATGTCGACCCCTAGGAAACCGATATCGACCCCAAGAGGTCGATATCGACCACTTTGGGAATCCCTGGTCTAGATGGAGTGAAAAGAGGCACAGTTAAAGTTGCTGATGTGATTGCCAGGTAGTTGTTACGAAATGTACTGATAAAATTGACACTAATAATAGCAGTGGTTGCCCAGTTGAGTGTTAACGGCTGCGACATGAGGTCGCAGGCTCGAACCTACACAGGCTTTTGTGTAAATTATTTCACCACCACTCAAACTCAAACTCAAAGCATTTATTTCAATTAAACCATTTACAGGCACTTTTGAATTGTCAAAATTAACTAGTCGGTCAGTTAGTCAGAAAGTTGAAGCTAGTTGCCCATTCCAAAACGTAGATCTCTTGGAGAAGAACGGGCAAGAAACTCCAAGGACACTCTTTTAAATTAAGATATTACAAAATCCTGAGTACAGTATTCTTGTTGCTTCTATATGTGAGAACAATGTTATGAAGAAACAATTCAAAATAGTTATAAGATTAAAAAGAAGCCCTGGCAGCTAAGAGATGACCAGTCTTAACTGACAGCGCCCGTTCACGAACATGACGCATGGATCAGCACCATCCAGCTCAACCATTTTGAAGGGAACCGAATGAATGAAGCGCCACCATCAGTGAGACATTTAAGTGAGCATGACACATTCTCAACTGCCATGCTCTTTCAAGTCAATATAAAAAAAAAATATAATGAACGGATCCATGGTTCTTACATTTACAAAATTAAAAAAAAAAATGCTTCTAAATTATACAAAACTATAGTTACCAATTTATTTACGAGATGAATAAAATTTTACTAGAAAGAGGTATAAGATATTAAAGTAACAATTAAAACTTGATTGAATTAAAAATACACATTAAGTTCGAATGTCAGAAAAACTTAAAAAAAAAGAAAAGAAAAAAAGGGAAGCATGTCTTCCAAATATTGAAATTTTAACTAGTGAGCCCAAGTGTCTGTGGAGCAGGACCAGCCGGTCGATTCTGTAAAAATCTCACCGTGATAACTTAGGTGAAGTGAGCGTGAAGTGAGCTATCAATAGGGGCAATCCCTAACATCAGGTGGAGTGACAGCTCACTTCACGTAAGTTATCACGGTGAGATTTTTACAGAATAGCACTGCAGCATTTAGCCAAGCATTTTTATCTACGATATAATCCTCCAACTTATAGTATGCTTGTCTACATAGTGTGCGTTTAATGCATGTTTTAAATTTCTTCTCATTTAGTTGAAGAATATCGAGTGGTATTTTATTATAACACTCTACACAAGAACCCATAAAAGAAGTTTTTACTTTAGACAATCTGAAACGAGGTTGATCTAATTTGTTCCTATTTCTAGTGTTAAAATTATGCCTGTCACATATCTTACTAAAAAGATGTAGATTTTTTCGAACGTACATAATGTTTTCATATACACACATCAAAAGTGTCTAGGGATCAACATATATTTTTGCAATAACTTTTCTCCTGATTGATATTAATTAAAATTTTCTTTAAGGATTCATCAAATAAAGTGTTTTCGGTTGTCACAGTAACGATAAACCAAGTCACCTTTGCATTAATAAAGAAATTTGCCATTTTCCTAATAAAGGGATTTTTGACATTTGAACCACTAACACTAAAGTTCGAAAAAAAGACTGAAATAACAGTTTTCTCTAAAATTTTATTGGGTAACTTAAACAATTAATAATCCGTGTTTCTACCGCGAACACTAACAACACAAGAACATCGGTTTGGCATACTCAAAATGAGTTCATCCAAATCACGCTGTGGAATGGCCGCCCATGTTCGTTGCAACAACAAAAAAAGGTCTTCTTGCGACTGGATACCCTCCATATTCGGCAGAGCTCTTCTCTGTAGCATATCCCATGCATGCTCAATCGGGTTCAAGTCTGGCGACTGAGCAGGCCAGGGCAGGACATTGATGTTAGCTGCGGCGAGAGTCTGTCTTACAACTCTTGCGGTGTGCGGTCGTGCATTATCATGCATTAACTGAAATAAGGGACCGATTTGCACTTGTAGAGGAACGATGACGTCTGATACAATCGTCTCAGCATAAATTTGAGCGTTGAGGTTGCCTCTGATCCAAATCAACTCAGTTCTTCCGCCGATCCAAATACCCGCCCATACCATGATGGTTCCACCACTATAAGGATGGACTTCCTGGCAGGATTTTAATCGCTGTTGGCGTCCAGGGGTTCTCCAGTGTCGTATACGTCTTGTATCCGGTCTCATACCAAAACGAGACTCATCAGAAAAGCACACGAAACGCCATTGTTCTTCTGCCCTATTTGTGTGTTCAAGAGCCCCCATTGATATCGAATCCTACGATTGTGCATTGCTATAGGTGGTACCCGTAGCGGTCTTCGGGAATGAAGGTTCACTTCATGCAAGCGGTTTCTGACTGTTTGGTCGCTAATTAAGTTCCCTGAAGAGTGATGAAGCCTCACGGCTAACATCATGGCGGTTATTGTTGGAGCTCTTCGAGTTAAGATTTGAATGTATCGGTCTTGTCTCCGTGTGGTGCAGCGATACCGTCCTCCATGGCGCTCAGCCACGGTACCAGTGCTTCGGTAACGTGTCCAAAGTCGACTGATAACACTCTGACTTGTATTCAGAGCTAAAGCCACAGTACGTTGCCGGGAACCAGCTTCTATCATTCCCACGGCTCTGAGCATTTCTTCCCTGCTTAAATGACGTCGCCGCTCCATAATAACGTTGGTTTTAATCAGTAGTAGGGAAACAGTAGCACTAATAATGTCTTCAATGCGTTGTATGTTTTTATAGGGAAAATATTGACAGCTGATTTTCATCTTTTACTCGAATTTGATTCACAGTTCCTGATTCAAATTATGAAATGCACCAAAAAGGATCCATATAAATTTATAAAATCATAAATTTATTACAAAGCCACATCTCAATCTCAAGAAATCCGCATAAAAATGCTTGATCCCTAGACACTTTTGATGTGTGTATATATTGACAAGGAACCGTCATGATGTTAATTTTTTTAAACAGTTCCCTTAGAGATTCACGTCTGCTGAGGTTGTAGATAGCTCTGATAGCCCTCTTTTGCAGAATGAAGATAGATTCAATATCTGCAGCCCGTCCCCACAACAAAATACCGTAAGACATGATGCTATGAAAGTAACTAAAATAGACCAGTCTCGCGGTATCCACGTCTGTTAATTGACGGATTTTCCAAACAGCGTAAGCGCACTGCCCTCAAAACGGTGAAGGAAAACATCATGAGGAAACCGGCATGTCCTAGAACCAAAAATTCGAAGACGTGAGATCTACCAACCCGCACTGGGTCTGCTTGAGCGCAGGCGCGGTCCGAGGGGGTGGTCGTGACCTCCCCCCCCCCCCCCAATAATTCAAGCTGTCGAGAGCCTGAATGATTTACTTGTCTTACTAACTTAAAACTGAACATGAGCTACGGGAATCGCACGCAGGATCTCAGCAGTAACGCTTGCTACCACTAAACTAACGAGGAGATGTACAGTCAACAGCAAAAGTAGATGATGAAAATCAGAAATTCAATACTAATTAACGAACGGAGTTCGCGTCAGAACTGTGTGGCGTCGAAGTAGTAAATGTTTGGTGTAATTTACAATCACATAACGACACTTCGACGCCACACAGTTCTGACGCGAACTCCGTTCAATAGTATTGACTTTCTGATTTTCATTATCTACTTTTGCTGTTGACTGTACCTCCCTAAAAATAATCCTCGGAACTCATGGTGACCCCCTCCCAAAATCTTGGGCTGTGACCGCGCCTGCTTGAGCGTGGTAGATTATAGCCCACGCCCTCTCCCTGTGTGTCAGCAGTAGGAATATTATAGGCTGAATATGCATGTAACGAAATGTATTGATACAATCTACTTCCTATTAATAAAGCTGAAAAGTTTGTTTGGACGCGCTAATCTCTGGAACTACCATTCGGATTTGAAAAGTTATTTCTTTCATTTGATAGCCTAATTCTTGGGGAAGGCTATAGGCTATATAATATCACGCTAGGGCAAATAGGAGCCGAGCAAAAAGAAAAATAATCTGAAAGAACGCTAAGTGAAAATGAGGTAAAAGTGCGGGCGGGCGATGGAATGAGACGCGGTGGGTCGGGGGGTCGAAAATTCACGCGAACGAAGTCACAGGTTAGTCTACAATAAAAGCATTACAGCTATAAAATAAGGAATAGTTTATTGTTCAATATCTTAAAACTGTTATAAATTAGAAGTAAAAACTCTCTGATGAAAACTTCTTGTCACCTCTGAAACAGTGCAATAAAAAAATGTTAATAACATTCTCTTATTGAGATTTTGTGCAGTAGATTATCTGCCTAGCCTATTGCCAAACTATGCTGGGCTCGACTGCCAGCTAGGGTTACCATCTCTGCTATATAATATAGTATCCTAATACATTAGAGGCCTGTGTATCCAGAAGTGGAAATATTATAGGATGATTATGTTAAATGGAATAACCGGACTACACAACACATATTAAGTGAAAAAATATTGTAAGAAAGCTACTAACCTATTATTATCACCATACTTGCTTCTGCTCCTATCCATCTGATCGCTTTGAGCTCGGTCCCACATCCGTGGCGTATTTCTACTGCTTGATAAAAATACATTATTAACCACCCGTTAGTTTTTAACGCGAAGCTTTTTTACCTTGCACTGAATTTTCACCTCTAGGCGTTGAGCCGAGCCGTCTGCAATCAAAAATTGCGCTAAACGCAGCTGGCATGCGCTCTGTTACTTCTCAACGCTAGACAAAACGCCGAAAGTTGAAAATCCAGTGCGTGGCAGAAACGTGATGTTAAAAAACCACCAAAACTATAAAAAATCGCCTTATGGGCTCTGGATACCAGGGCCTCAAGTCTGCTATTACAATAGTGTCAGAATGGTCTTTCATTGATTTGGTAATTGTCGATTTTGACAAGTTTATACTAATATAATGGCGTCATTATGACTTTCCAATGGTCAACCACTGACACTCCATTGAAAGAAATGGCATACAATGGTAATCTCGTACATAATGATGACAAATGAATAAATGTAATGTTTATTGCTATCAAACACTAATACGTAATATGTAAAAATATACATTAAATCTAGCATGAAATTTAGTAGTTTTTCTCAGACCATTGACCGACGAATGATCGACTATTATGAATTTAGCAGATTAGGAACTTTTAGCAAAATGACAATGGGATCGTGTTGGAATGACGAATTTATAAAAATAGCAGACTTGGGGCCCTGGCCAGTATGGAAGTCATGGCCTCGTGTCCGGAGCCCATTAAGGTTCATATAAACACCCCTTTCTCGTCTTAAAAATCATTAAATTCTACGCACAATGTGACTCAAGCTAGTATACTTACTCTCCTAAGCACAAATCGAAGAAAGGCTGCTCCGAAGACAAGTGCGCACGTAGATTATTATGCTTCAAATTCGAATCAAACTCTTTAGCTAAAACCTTCTTCAACGTGTTCGAAGATTCCACGAACTTGCACATGCATTCGTTCAGAGTTTGCATTTTGCCCATGAATTCATCTTTACCGCATTTCTCCAAAGGATACTTTATTAATTTCTCCAGTTCCGCCATTATCATCCGGCAGTTGTCCTTTAAATCTGGGATGTCTGACCATTGAATTTCAGTATTCGTTGACGCATGTTTCAAAATCTTTATCTTAGGTGTCACAGTTTCTATGATAAATTCGCCATCTTCAATAATTTCGTCTTGGAGCTTATAGTAAGGTCGTCGTGTGCCATATAAGGACATTTGAGGATCTTCATCAGATAGACCGTCTTTTGTTTTTGCCATGACCAGTTTGAGGAGGTTCTCGAGACCTATTTTGTGGTCGTTCAAGAGATGTCTGTCTAGGACTGTTATTCTGTAAAAAAATTACACTTTTACATCATCTTATCATTCTCTTGCCCTTATCCCAATATATTTGAGGTCGGCGCAGCATGACTTTTTCTTCCATACTTCTCTATTAGTCGTCATCTCAGTAGTCACCCCCTTTCTAACCATATCATCATTCACACAGTCCATCCATCGTTTCTTTGGTCTTCCCCTACTCTTATATCCATCGACATTCATACTCAAATCGATTTCTGGATGTGTATATCTGTATCAGTATTAGGTAGGGAAAAGGATTAACAGTAAATGAACAATGCTGTCTAATTTGCTATCCATAAAATTTTAAAAGAGCAAATTTCCAGTTGTTCCAGCGTATGTAGGCTTCATTATGATCATTTCAGCGTAAAGACGTCCACTGGACATAGGCTTCCCCCAAGCATTGCCGCTCCGATTGTCTTATCTGGTCTCAATTCAGAAATTACCAGAATTAAACCTCATGGCAAATAAAAGATCAGCAACATAATTTAATATGCTAGCAAGTTGTTTCACACTCAAACTGTACCAAATGTTGCTAGCACCGTGTTTCCAGCACGAAAAAACCATGGCTGCAATAATGTAGTGCTATTTTTTAATACTAGGCTTAATACATTTATAGAGGCATGAGGAGAATAGGGTGTAAAGTTCACTCATCCTCCATAGAAAAGGGAGGATCCTCTCACCAGACTGGTGTCGTGTCTGGTGGGCTATACTGCCCGATGATAGATGTCGGAATGTTGTATATATGCTAGTTGCGCGGTAAACTTCGCTTGCGCGATGCAGGATTTTGCGTGATGTCCGTGTGATGCATAAAGGTGATATAGATGCCGCCACAAATAAAAAAAAATTCTTTTACCGATCAGCATCAAACGAGCACATGTGACATCCAAATGTCTCTTTATCGTCTATCAGCTTGTTGACATTAATATCAGCTATACGGGATATCAAGGGTTCAGCTTTAACAGGCTTCGGAGAGCACTCGGTCCTTATTGATGTGTCCTGGTGATGGGAAAGAATATAATTTAGTGCCACGCAGTTTTAGCCGTTAAAAGCGGTGGGTCTCGAATTCATGAGCTGTGTATGATGTTTTACCCGCATAAATATCGATTCCGTGGGAATTTGGAATAAAAAGTATGCTATGTTCTAATCCAGGTCATGGTCTAGGTACTCATGTGCCCATCCAAATCCGTTCAGCCGTTTTAGCGCGAAAGCGTAACAAACAAACATACAAAAATGTATTCTTTTCTCTTTGTAATATTAGTTCAGACAACATTTTACTGTCCTAACATACACTCCAAGAAAAATGTGTAGCCGGGCAGTCAGTCTGATGGACCCGTCAAAATTAGCCACGGCCACAAAAAAAATGATAGTTAATGAAAAGTCGACCATGACGGGAATCTTGCAAAAACCTAGAAAACAAAGCAAGAAAAAAACATAAGTTAAAATCTTTCTTCAATTTATCGTATCTTTTTCGCTGGGACTAATTTGTTTGATCGTCAAGAGTAAAAGCTTGCTAACGTAAAAGCTCCTATTAACGACCCCCTAAAATGTGTACTCTATTAACGATCTAATTTTTAAATCACTCACTTTAGACATATTATAGGATTTCAGAATAGTCATACCTTAAAAATTAGTTACGTATTTTTGTTGGACAACAAAAAGAGTAAAGTTTGTGAATTTAAATAGCCAATGAAAGAAATAACTTGACAGAGAATGGGACGCGCCCGAAGCGGACGCACTTTTCATAGTGTCGCGTCTCCAGCCACGTAAGTACACCTAAATATTACTTAAGGAAAATAACACACTAAAAATGGATATGTCTTCTTGCTATCACATTACAACTGTAATGTACATATTCGTTTTCTAAACTAATTCTTAATATAATACTTTTTATTGGTTTTTGTGTTATAAAATCATGTTTTAATTTAAGGCGGTAATAGAATCCAAATTTCAAAATTTGATACTAATAACGACCCGTGGCGTTGTTAAATTTTGAGAATATTTAGTATTTTAAAATAACTAATATATAGAAACTACCTCATTTTATTTTATTTTTTTCTTGTTCAATTCTTAAAATTATTTTACTTCGTTAGATCTATTAACGACAAAGCTATTTCTTAAAGTTTTTGTGTAAAACTCGATTCAACGTTAGACAAAATCCTTAGTATTTAATGATATTATACTGTAAATAACCTTTACTATCTGAATTAAAGACTAACTGACATTAAAAGAAATAATATAGCAATGAGATCGAATTGAACAGTATTCCATAAAGCGGATATTTTATCTGTTTATTATTAATTTTATTGGTCGCTAATAGAATATTGTTACTTTCATACTTGATTCTATTACCGACTCACAGCTGTGACGATATTTTTGGTAATATTACAGTACACAAAAACAAAATGTATATTTTTGAAGAAAAAATCTCTTAAAACGTATGCAAGAAATAAGCCAATTTGGACTTATTTCTTGCATACGTTTTAAGAGATTTTTTCACAGGACATATTATTAATGTAAAATAATATTTGCTATCCAGTTTCATTCATGGCTTCATGGCATTGGCTATATTTCATATGTTTTCAAATCAAATAAAGATGGCGGGACGGAATGGGGCCATGTAACTTTTTAAAGCTTCTTTTGAAGAATTAAATTCTATATCTCTTTAAAGATTGTGTTCTTTTATAGAATCATGGAGCCGCAGAAGCGCAAGCAGTACGCCTCTGCTCAACTAGAAGCTGTAAAAGTAAGCTAAATGCTTACTTTTACAGCTATTATTTGAAGACTGTTTTCTGAGACTGATTATATTTTTTATTAATTAAAATAACAAAAAAATAATTGCTCCAAGCGTTGCAATAAATAATTATGTTCATATTGTAATAATGTTGATCTCATTACTATTCTTATTATATAATAAATACCTTAAAACGATTTTTATTTTATTTAATAGTATAGAAGAAGTGACAACTTCGTAGCGGTCGGTAAAAGAAGTAGAAAAATCGGTAATAGAATCTTGCCGCATTCTATGGGTCGGTAATAGAATCAACTACTCTTTTGGATTAAATAATTATTTAGTAACTATTGTGTTATTGAATATTGAATTTAAGTACTGAATTGCAAAGAATACTTCGTTGAGATTAATTATAAATTATAACATCTTTCCTAACATATCAGCTTATATCTATTTTTTAAAAGTGAATCCTATGACAGCTAAAACTGGCGGTAATAGGAGCATTTACGTTACTGACTCGCGGACGAGATCTAAAAATTACCACTGATCGCGGTTTTTTGGGAAAAGTTGCATTATCCTTTTTTATAACTAACTAGCTGCGCCCCGCGGTTTCACCCGCGTAACTTTTGATCCCGTGGGAATATCGGCATAAAAAGTATCCTATGTGTTATTCTGATGTATAAACTATATTACTGTAAAGTTTCATCAAAATCCGTTCAGCAGTTTTTGCGTGAAAGAGTAACAAACATCCATCCATTCATCCTCACAAACTTTCGCATTTATAATATTAGTAGGATTAGTGGGATAAAATATTTAAAAAGAACCGGCCAAGTACGAATCGGACTCGCACACGAAGGGTTCCGTACCACCGCCACCGTCCAATATTGAGTAAAAAAACACCGAAAAAAAAAAGTTTCCTAAAATTTTTATTTTTTTATTGTTATAGTGGCAATAGAAATACACACTGAAAATTTTAACCGTCTACCAAATAAAATCTTCATGAGATATTAGCCCATTGACAAACAGACGCACAGATGCACGGACGGAAGGACAGCGGAGACTTTGTAGTATAGGGTCCCGTTGGCATACGGATCTTAAAAATAAATGAACGGGATACTAACGATAAAGCTAGCTGCAGCTCCACCGGGATCGTTAATAGTCGTAACAGTAGCATCTAAGTCTTCCTCCGGGTGTGAGAACAGTGTTCTGCTCCGACAGATGCGCGCACGCAGCTTGTCTAGCAGCCGCGTCGCTGATGATGTACGGCCTAGCGCTGTGGGCAAGGGTAGTTATAAAAATTTTACATTTACATAATATAGAAAGTCGACTTAAGATGGACCACACACTACAACGCGCCACACGATGCGACGGGTCGTGGGAAATGGAGCCAAAGCCCCCCGCTTCAGCGGGGGGCTTTGGCTCGCTTCAGCGAGTTTTTATTGAATTTTTATTTAGGCGCGTTGTAGTGTGAGCTCCGCCTAAGGCTAGTGTATACAAAGCCGCAGCGCATCGCATTGTCAAACAAAAGCCCGGTGCGGCACGTCTGGGCTTGCTACTCACTTGTTCGAGTCGGCATTTTAATCGGCACAGCTGGGCGCCAGAATCGATTTGTGCAATATGCATGCATAGCAGACTTTGACTTTGACCACTTCTTCCAAGCTAAAGCACTAGGAAGGGGTAAAGTGGGGGACTATCTTATATAATTTTAAGTGCTTATTCTTGCGCAAGCCGTGCATCTAATCTTTCATTGACAGAAGTAGCCTCGTACGTCGTCGGCCGAACTCGGATATCTTCCGAATCAAACGTAAGTTAAAGAAAGCCAGTGCGTACACTACTTTAACCGAAATCGCCCGATGACGTCCGATAAGTCTAGGTGTACGCACTTACTTTCTTTCACATGAGTTTGGTTCAATCGGCCGAGGTCGACCGACGACGTACGAGCATAACCTACGTCATGACGGATTAGATATACGCGAACCTTTAGCATAATATGAATGGCACGGTCGGAAAGTTAGCCATAACGAGCACAGTGTCATTATAATGTAGCTGGTATTTTAACTTTTGGTACTGTGAAAACGATTACATACCAAAACCCCTCCGTGCCACGGAAAGCACGTTAAGCCGTTGGTCTCGGCTGTGATTCGTGGATCTTTGACAGTCGTTACGGGTCGTCAGAAGCCCGAAACTCTTAACCAGTCTTAGCAAAGGTTTATAGTATTACCCAGTAACTGGGTTGTGGAGGTCAGATAGGCAGTCGCTCCATGTGAAGTACTGGTATTCATCTGCATCCAGTTAGACTGGAAGTCGACCGCAACATAGTTGCGGAAAGACAAGGATGATGGTGCTGTTTAAAACGATTAAAGAAATACTTACATTTTGCGTCTTTATCGGCCTTGATATTATGATATGTTGGGCTCAGCGAAGAGGCTCGGGGAAGTGTGGTGGACTTTTTCTGAAAAATTTAATTTTATTGGATACCTATAGAAATACTTCGTCACTCACTGGTTGCCTGAGGGACCACATTGCTGTCGACGTAGACCACGGCGTTGTGTGACGATCTGGTAAGGTTTGCAAGATCAACATGTCCAGACATCGCACAAGAAAGGAAAAAGGGGAGGCCTTTGACCACCATTGGAACACAATATAGGCTAACAATCGAGAAACTGTCCCTAGCGTAAAAAACCCTAAAGTATATAAAAATGATTTAGTCAATAAACTCAGCCTTAAGGCCTGCACAAACGAGGGACAATTTTTACGCGGATAAATTGTCCGCAACGATAGAACGTATGGAAATCGCACGAAGGACAAGTAGACTGCTGGGACTTCCATACATTCTATCACTGTCGACAATTTGTCCGCGGACAAAAGTCCCTCGTCTGCGCAGGTCTTAACTCAGTCCACAGAAGGCCAATTCTCGTAATTTAAAACGTTCAAAATCTAGTCACGGTCTCATCTCGGCGACAAACAAATGTCAAAATGTAGGGAAATTTTCAGAGGTATTTTTGACAGATTGAGACTAAGATACGACTGAGAACGTTCTTAAAAATTACGAGAATCGCCCCACCGTTTGAGATATATGCTTCGTAAAGTGGTAAATCAAAGTGCACTTCTATCTGCTTACCATGCTTACGTTGGTTCGACACTAAGATATGGTGTAATGTTTTGGGGGAATGCCACTGAGAAAGAAACAGTCTTCAAAGCCCAAAAGAAATGTATCCGGGCAATATATGCATTAAAACCTACAGATACATGTAAACCACATTTTATAAATTTAAAAATTTTGACATTCCCATCGTTGTATATCTATGAACTAGCATTATACAATTAGAAATAATATAAATAAATATGAAACTTTAAAAAGTACCAGGCTTGCCAGTACACTTCGAGCAATACGCCATAGAACGGTTATGTTTGACAAAAATGCATTTTGTATGGGTCCTAGAATATATAATAAATTACCGAATAATGTAAAGGAGGCAAATAATTTTATATCATTTAAAAATAGATTAAAGATTTTTTTGATCAATAAAGCATATTATAATGTTAATGATTATTTAAATGATAAATGTAACTAAATTTTTAAATTAAACAATGCTAATAAAATTAAATAATTAATAATGTCAATAATAATATATGATATAGATAATGTTTAATGTGATGTATGTATTCAAATCATGGATTAATGTAATAAATATTTCTCGTAACCGTGCGTGTACAACCAGATCTGTGAACGTGAGCGAGGCTGAGGTAGTCTGTAACTTACAGACTACCTCAGCCTCGTTCTTCAGCCTCGTTCTTTCCAGGTGGCGTTTTGTACTTTTCTGCCTAACCAGGCCTGACCCCATGGGAAGAAGGCGTGTGTATAAGAATGTGTATATTTTATTGTATTAGATATTTGCACACCTAGTAAGGTAGGATATGGTTTAAAGAACTGTTGTAATTATGTATCACCTCATGTACCTACCCATATTCAAGCAAATAAATGATTTGATTTGATTTGATTTGATAGACATCTCCCAAGTTGCACCATAATACCCGCTTCTCCGCCTCCCGCTTGCAGCCAATCCCACCGTATTTTTAGTGTGCTTGCTTACACACGATCGTCACGCGTCAACGGGGGAGGGATGCAGAGGCAATTGGACCTTTTAAAAAACCCGTCGACACGTCTTCGGACTTTTATGGCCGCTATCGACAGTCCCATCGTACCCTAAATACACACTGCTATGGATTACATTTGGGCTTGGAGGGCTTGGAGGGCTTGGAGGATGGGAAATCATCAAATGACCCCTCCCGCTCAGGGTGGAGCAGGAGGGAGTGTCAGACTCTTACTGACTAAAACCCACCAGTGTTCCTTCCATAGCCCTTTATGTTCCGGGGTAGCGGTAACCCTTTGGGACATCCCGCTGCCCTTACATTTGGGCTACGGATTACATTTAGCCCATGGACCTGAACAGACTCTTCCCATCATCACCATTTGGTTGAGATAGAATTTTATGGAGTAGCGGCACGTTGTCGATGGCTGCATTTGCCTCCACCGTTGACGGGTGCCGCTCGTGATATGAAGACTCAGGTTGTCAGTCCATCTAACTGGACGTCTCACACACTGTGCACAGAAGCTTTTAGAAATTATAAAATTCGTGGCAACGAAGTGCGAACAGGGAGTACACCTGTGTTTACGCACACACTTGTGCATTTTAATATCTCCTGCGTACCTGGCTAATCTCCGTTGAGATTGCCACCGTGACCGAAATCGGGCGGGAGGATATTATATGAGATGTGTTTTTTTTTTTTCATTCTTACCGCTGTCAGTCTGTGTGTCTTGCTGAGCACCGAGCAGCTGTCCTTAGAATCATGATGCAGTTGATTATGCATCTTCAGAGCACTCTCGAATTGGGCAGTGAACGCGCAATGTGAACAACTGAAATGAATAGCATACAGGGTCAAATTAAATTAGCTAACGAAACTCCGCAGACCTGTAGGCCAATTCTCGTAATTTAAAACGTTCAAAATCAAGTCGCAATCTCATCTCGGCGACAAACAAATGTCAAAAACTTGTCAAAATGTAGGGAAATTTGAAGTATTTTTAACAGATTGAGACTGAGATCAGACTGTGAACGTTCTTAAAAATTACGAGAATTGCCCCTCTGATGTGTATCGATATCTAACTAAACATGATAATAAAACAAAATAGAAATTAATTTGATGTTTTTTTTTTTGCCATGGATCATCGACCTTCATTCAGAGCGTGTTTGTACTCTTGGTAACCACTAACCACAAATAAAGCACGCGTCGCTTCTTGTGATAAAAATACTCTAGGAGTCGTGAAATCACATAATCAGCCTAAAAGGTGCCCACTGTTGGGACACACGCCTCCTCTCTTTTTCAGAGGGAACATTTTGTCATATCAAAAGAAGTTGATAGTTGTGCTGCGTAAGTGCGAACATCATGCAGCAGGCGCTTAGCTACCTTTTTGCACAACTCATATTGCGAAGCATTAGAGAGTGCTTTACGATCGAAACATATTTTTTTTGCCTTCTTTCTGCAACTGTTTCTATTGTCATACTCCTGCTAGTACCTACACAGAACCTACTTAATTTATATACCACTAGCGGCCCATCCCGGCTTCGCACGGGTGGAAAAAAAAATCCTATATTAATCAGGGATAATGTAGCATTCAAATGGTGAAAGAATTATTAAAATCGGTCCACTACTTTTTTAGCCAATTCGTTACAAACATACATACAAATCTTTCCTCTTTATAATTCCTATTAAAAAAATGATCTGTTTTATTGTATTTTGTAAATGTAATTTTTAATCTTTTAAAGCATGTCACTCTCTTATTAGCATTTTATTGTTTTTTATTATATTTATAATTCATTTATGTATTCAGAGCATGTGTACTCGATAATGTGTAAGCTGTGGTTACCGGTAATTGAGTGTGCATTACAGGATAATGTATAATACAAGTTCTTTAGTGATAAAAGATAATTGTAATGTATCTCGTTGGTAATCCTTAAATAAATAAATAAATAAATAATATTAGTATAGATTGTATAGATAATTTAATGGGGATTAATTCTGTACTTTTCAAAAATTTATTTAATTTGGGTAATGCAGTAGAAACGAAAAAACATGAAAATATTTCTAAAAAAATTCTCGTCAATCAAGTGTGAAACCTGAAAACATTGTAGCTTGCAAAAAATCAATTAACTAAATGAGTCATTGTTTTTAATAGATCATTCGTTTCACCCATAGGAGGAACCCTATTGAAAATGCCTCTTTTATTCAAAGTAGTTTAATTAATATAAAACTAACTAATATAATATCCATATATATGGTTTTCTATACAATCAAATGAGCATTATGACTTTTTAAGTCGTGCACTTTTGAATTTTCCAATTTTTTTATTGTATTCGATAGCAAACAAACTGACGGCCTACAAGTACAGACGCCAGCACATCAAGCTACACAAAACTCGAAAATTTTCCCAATCAACTTTAAACCTTACGCTTTAGCGATAAAATTGAAAATCTATTAAAGAAATTTGACAGATTGTAGTAGCTAGTAGCTTGATGTGCTGGCCTCTGTACAAGTGCGCCCGTATTTGGTACCTCATCATCATCTGCCTAGCCTTTTCCCAACTATGTTGGGGTCGACTTCCAGTCTAACCGGATGCAGCTGAATACCAGTATTTTACGTGGAGCGACTGCCTATCTGACCTCCACAACCCAGTTACAAGGTATTACGGTAACCCTTGGTAAGACTGGTTGTCAGACTTTCGGGCTTCTGACTACCCGTAACGACTAGCTGGCTGTCTGGCTGTTATCTGGCTACCTTTTATCCTTAATTATAAATGCAAAAGTAAGTTTGTTTGTTACGCTATCACGCTAAAACGGCTGAACGGATTAGAATGAAATTTGACACGCGGATAGACCATGACCTGGAGAAGTACATAGGCTACTTTTCACCCTGGATCGGAGACGAAGTTGTGGGCATCAGCTAGTGGTTAAATAAGGACAGTCCTTCCGTGACATATGAACGGGCAGACAGACACAAATGCCTTTATATAAATAAATAAGTAAAAAAAAAACATTTCGAAAACTGGCTCAAAATTACACATTCATCAACTAACATTAAGTACTCAATCAAATTAAGAGCAGGAATAATTACTTACGAATGTGTCATTATAAATAATTATATAATAGTGCAAATATTTGTAAATGATCAAATATTATCGTTATTTCTTTGATAATAATTGTTTCGAAAGTGTCAATGGACGTGATAGCACAGAATAAAAAATAAGTCGTACCTATGTATTCTCTATGGTACTCATATGGTAAATAAAGAGTTCGATCCTATTTAGAATTATCAATGATTTCAAAAAGGAGGAAGTTCTATGTTCATCTGTATGTATATTTTTTATGTATCGCACCTTCAGAATAGTAGTGACCTAACTCAAAAATCTTAGAAATCGAGTTACGATCATAGAGGGTCACTAAAAGATACGCACTTTTAAGTGAATATTAAAGAAGCGGCGTTTTTATGGTGGAATAGTCTTTATTCCACCGTAAAAACGTCGCTTCTTCGTTTCACTTAAAAGTGCGTACCTTTTAGTGACCCTCTATGATTGTAACTCGATTTCTTAGATTTTTGAGTTAGGTCACTACTATTCTGAAGGTGCGGTATGTTCTTGTTCATCGATATTTTCATCAAATGTCGGCCGATTTTGTTTTTTTTTTTTTCATTTGGTATAGGAATCTCGCGCGGTGGTCTTATATAAATTATATTAAGTTTGCATTGGTAAGTAGCGTAAGTAATCTTGAGTGAGCTTCAATAATACGTATATAATAAACATTATGGCCAAGTTTTATGGGGTAACTAGAGTTCGCAGTCCGGTGTCTGGATTTTGCCCGATTGATGGCAATAGGAACGCCTTCTGCCTTCCTCTTCGAGGTACACAGGCGTGATGTTATAATGTACTAGCTGCGCCCCGCGGATTCACCCGCATAAGTTTCGATCCCGTGGGAATAACGAGATAAAAAGTTGCCAAATTTCATCCATATCCATTCAGCCTTTTTTGCGTGAAAGAGTAACAAACATGATCCATCCATCCATTTTCACAAACTTTCGCGTTTATAATGTTAGTAGGAAAGTAGGATTTTATAGTTTAAGGTACTGACGCTAGCACATAAAGCTAAACGAAATTGTCAAATATTCCCAATCAACTTTGAACTTTATGCTTAAGTGATAAAGTTAAAAATCTATTAAAGACAGATTGTAGTAGCTTGATGAGCTGGCGTCTGTACCTACAGCTAGCCTTGCCCGCGTGTAGATCAGAAATTATTCCACTACCAGGATAAAAACATAAAAAGTACCTATCCTAAGATAATTTGACCTTTTGTGAGACAAATTTCATCAAATACCGCTCAGCCATTCGCATTTATAATATTAGTACAGATTTCATACTTAAAAAATGCTTTCATTTCATCATCTGCCTATAGCCTTTTCTCAACTATTTTAGGGTCCGCTTCCAGTCTAACTGGATGCAGCTGAATACCAGTGTTTTGATTTTACATGGAGCCATAAAGTTTGAATCGGGCTGTACCTACGTTACAATACCTTGCCTGCCACTACATCTCCGCGGTGTCGGGTAAAATGTCACGGCTAACTGTAAAAGAAAGGTGTTGTATGATAAGTCAGTTTTATAACAATGATTTGGTTACCTCTACATTCCACAGCTACAAGCTATACGTAACTATATTGAACCAGCCAATCCCGAGACTTTGCCGACCTGGAAATTAAAACAGAGGGGCTCATGGCTAAATAATAACAGCCGCAGGGGTCGATCGATCAGGGCCTCAAGTCTGCTATTACAATAGTGTCAGAATGGTCTTTCATTGATTTCATAATTGTTGATTTTGACAAGTTTAGTAATCTACTAATACAATGGCGTCATTATGACTTTCCAATGGTCAACCACTGACACTCCATTGAAAGAAATGGCATATAATGGTAATCTCGTACATAATGACAAATGAATAAATGTAATGTTTATTGCTGTTTACGAACTTTTTACTACTTCAGATTGAAAACACTAATACGTAATATGTAAAAATATGTTTTAAATAAAATCTAGAATGAAATTTAGTAGTTTTTCTCAGACCATTGACCGACCAATGATCGACCATTATGAATTTAGCAGATTACGAACTTTTAGCAAAATGACAATGGGATCGTGTTAGAATGACGAATTTATAAAAATAGCAGACTTGGGCCCCTGGTTAAGTTACGCTTGTCGCGGTAGATTCGTGGATGGGTGACCATCCCTTACATTATCAGGACACCTCCGTGTCTCGGAAAGCACGGATTACACCTGATTGTCATTCGTAGAAACTTGAAAGTCGTTACGGGTAAGTAGTCAGGATCTAGAAAGTCTGACTTTTTTTTTGAGGTTGGGAAATCATCCCTGGCCCCTCCCGCAGTGGGTGGAGCAGAAGGGAGTGCCAGACTCTTACTGACTAAAACCCACCCGTGTTCCTTCCTTAGCCCTTTATGTTCCGGGGCAGCGGTAACCCTTTCGGACAATCCCGCTGCCTCAGCAGGCTTCAGCTCTTACGAGCCCCTTCCTTAATGCTGACATCTCTAAATCTGACGTCTGACAAACAGTTTTACCAAGGAAAAGAAAGAAAAAGTTTATTTGGACACATTTCGTGAAACACAAAACTAAATAAAAATAATGTTGCAAACAACAATAATAATAACGATAATTGTGCGTGCCTCACGGCTGCGCCAAAAAGGTTCAAGGGTTACAACTACACTTTGTTTCCTTCAACCTTGGAATTGGCAGAATCATCGATAAAACGATGGAGCCATTAACATAAAATTGGAATTGGATTGGAACATGTTAATGTTACCCAGTAACTGGAGTATGGGGATCAAATATGCAGTCGCTCCATGTATTTAAAATACTGATAGTCAGCTGCATCCGCAAGAAATGGATTTGGACAGTTCAACAACATTCATTGCGTTATTTACGTTGTTGAGCAGACAAATTTTCCGAACATATGAAGCAATGGATTAGCAAAATCCTTCAAAATTATTCAGAATGCGACTTTATAGTGTGTTATGCAATTAGAGTACTGGTTATATTATGCTAGGTTAGTGGTTACTGGAAGCCGACCCTGACAAAGTTGGGAAAAGGCTAGACAGAGAGAAAAAACTGTTCATAATGATGAGTATGTTGCGGTATCTACATCGCCACATGCGAACAACGCGTCATACTGACGTCAAAAAAATCCTGCATCTCGCAAACAGAGTTTACCGCGCAACTAGCATAGATACAATGGCCCAATATGAATCATCGGGCAGTTGTCCGCCAGACACAACACCCGTCTGGTCGGGGGATCCTCCCTTTTCTATAGGGGTTGAGTGAATTTTACACTCTGTTCCTCACACCTCTATAAGTACAATGACCCGTACAGCCTATCGATTCTATAAAAATTTCACCGTGCTAACATAGGTGAAGTGAGCGTGAAGTGAACTATCAATGGAGGCAATCCCTTACATAAGGTGGAATGACTGCTCACTTCACCTTAATTTTCACGGTGAGATTTTTACAGAATAGCACTGCAGGTGACGTTGTATTGTCTTAAGGGGACTACATGACCTAAAGCGCGGTTACTGTCGGACTGCATAAAAAAGAAAGAGAAAAGCGATGAAATTACCATGAAGCAATTACTTATAAAAAATCTATTGTTTGGACTAAACGATTAAAACACTAGTGTTTTAGTTGCTTGTAGAATAATACAAAATCAGAATGATTGTAAGTAATATTAATATACTTATTATTGTAAAAATAAAGTTTTTATGTTGTATTTGTTTGTTGTATTATATGTTTTCAACACACTATTTAACTAGCATATAATTATCCTGAATGATAAATGATTTATTTCTGTAAGGAGGAGGTACTATGTTCGGATATTTGTATGTTTTTTTGTATGTTTGTTCATCGAATACTCCGCCAATTGTCGAGGGAATCCCATGGAAATCGAAAGAAACCCTCAAATTTTGTAGGCACACCTATAGCGATTTGGGTATTTTTCATAGTAACTCGTGCATTTGCTCTCAGAAAGCACCATCCGGTGAAGTGGAACTGATGTTGAAGACCACAGATGGCCATCGGAACTACTCAATAATAAATATTTCACGGGTTGCAATTCGATTAGGTACTTTAATGTGGTTGCTAAGCACAATGCGTATCGTGAAGTGGAGCTGATGGTGACTTCTCAATCAGATCCAGTTCTCCTGGTTTTTACAAGGAGAACTCCTAAACAATTAACGTCCCTGCACCGGGAAAATCAATGTTTCGTAAAAGGTGATGAGCAGTTGAGATTAGGCTATTGTAACTTAGATAAGTTACAAACTGGCTCACTAAAAAGTGAAAAATAAAAAACTTTTTACAAAAAAAAAAAAACAACCGACTTCCAAAATAACACTACAAAGTGAAAAATAACTTTAATTTCGGAAGTCGGTGTCAATAAAAGAAAATGCTGAACCAACGACAGGTCTACTTCCGAAATTAAAGTTATTTTTCACTTCGTAGTGTTATTTTGGAAGTCGGTTGTTTTTTTTTTTTTTGAAAAAAGTTTTTGTTTACTGTAGTCGATCATTATACTTTTAGGCATTATAAAACTTGTGTTTTTTGCGTTTGTCCTCTTATCTAAATGCAAGCTTAAATGTAATAACAATAAGGGTCTGCCTAAACGTAGGACACCGTAAATAAACGCTCAGTTTTTTTGTCGTGCAGTTTGTGTGCATACACCGGGAACAAAGGGTGATAATGAAGGGAATTCAATAAATTAAAGAAATACCTAAAAATTATTTCAGTGAATCGTGCATTTTTGTAAATTAATTAAAACTGCAAAATTAGTTCTATTTTGTTGGTCATTCGTTTCAACCACGGGTTTCAACTAACATCAAACGCATCGCTATTTTGAACCTTATTTGTTTCCGCAATGCGCTAGTTTTTTACCTAATAATTTGCTTCATACTGCGCCTTAACGACTGTTTAACTAACACTGAACTGCAGGGTAATTGCGTAACACACTATCAGTAGCAATGGGTTTCATTTTGACAGTTCAACAACATTCATTGCGTTATTTGCGTTGTTGAGCAGACACGTCTTCGAACATATTATGGAGCAATGGATTAGCAATAAGCTTCAAAATGATTCAAATTGAGAGTAATAGTGTGTTACGCAATTAGGGTGCTGCGGGGTAATTGCGTAACACACTATTAGTAGCAATGGGTTTCATTTTGACAGATCAACAACGTTCATTGCGTTTTTTACAATGTTGAGCAGACATATTTTTCCAACATATGAAGCAATGGATTAGCAATATGCTTCAAAATGATTCAAATTGAGATCGATAGTGTGTTTCGCAATTAGGGTGCTGTTGGATTTTCAACTTTCGGCGCTCAGTCGAGAGTTGAAAATCCAATAGTGCGTTTTCATTTAGGTGGTCGCCCCGTTAGTGAAAACTGCCATAAGCCTTTCCTATCTTATCTTGTACACTGAATTACATTACAGGGTGAACTACACTAAATCCTATGTCAACATAAGTGCATTGACACTATTCTACACGACATAATGTGGAAGCTTACCGTCATCTCTTAAAACAAGAAGTACATATAATCAGCCTATAATGTGAGAGGGAGTGAATACAGTAAACAAAATCAGAAAAATATATGATATTCTTCAGGATATATGCTAGTTAGATAGTGTGTTGAAAAAATAACTAAGTAATATACACACAATCATTCTGATTTTTTGTCAGATTATTCTACAAGCAACATATTAAAGCACTAGTGTTTTAATTTTTTAATCCAATCAATAGATTTTTTGTAAATAGATCTTCATATCTATACTATCTATACTAATATAGCGGCCCGCCCCAGCTTCGCACGGGTGCATTTTTTTTTTTTAATTTCCGAAATTTTCATTCATAGGTATAATAAACCTTGTCCTGGCAATATTCGCAATAAAATAGTATTGCGATTTTATATTGAGATATAAACTATCCTATCTTTCAACTTCAAGTTGGATGAAACTGCACACAGTGTGCAAAATTTCTTAAAATCTGTTCAGTATTTTAGGAGTCCATTGCCTTAGAGCATTAAACCATTTAATGCTCTAAGTCCATTGCGGACAAACAACGTGAAACTTAATTTATATAAATTAAGATTATAAAGAGGAAAGATTTGTATGTATGTTTGTAACGAATTGGCTCAAAAAGTACTGGACCGATTTTAAAAATTCTTTCACCATTTGAATGCTACATTATCACTGATTAATATAGGCTTTTTTTTCCACCCGTGCGAAGCCGGGACGGGCTGCTAGTTTCGCAATAAATTACCAGGCTTGTGTCATAGCGCTTCTCTTTCTGTTCTATGCAGTCCGACAGTGACCGCGCTTTAGGTCGTGTAGTGGGACCACTGCTGGGACACAGTCCTCCTCTGTGAGAGGAAGTGGGCCGTAATTCACCATGCGGCCCAGCAGTGCTATTCTGTAAAAATCTCACCGTGAAAACTAAGGTGAAGTAAGCTGTCATTCCACCTGATGTTAGGGGTAGGGATTGCCCCTATTGATAGCTCACTTCACCTAAGTTATCACGGTGAGATTTTTACAGAATCGATCGGCAGTACGGGTTGTTGATGTCACTATTGTGATATTGTCAACCGTTTCTGTATGTTATATTTTTGAAGGTAACTATAGAACTTTATTGCCGTACTTAAATGATCTACCTATATTTAAATAAATGTTGTACAAAATGAGTCATTCTAAAATTATGTTTCAAATAACGAATAGGTACCTAATAATATGTACGTTTTGGAATATCGAGTACAATTTACATAGTTGTATGTGGTTTTAAATTCAAAATGAGATTTAAATCGTCGTGATTCGCATAGAGCGTATCCGTTACAAGTCTTTAGTATTTATGCAATGCAACTGGGAACGAAGCTACCTGCGGGTCAGCGTTTACCACCTGTTTTCGGTGTTGCCAAGTTATAATGTTCGCTTGTGTTGTGGATAATGTTGTAGAAACTGAAGGTGGTAACCGTGGTGGGTATTTTTATGAAGTGATTTTGTTTGTGTTGTGATGATTTTATATTTTTGTGTCAGTAAAATTATTTTTGATTTTGGTATTTTGGATAAAATTGAAAAAGCATTCATTTAATTTTTTCTTTACCTTTAATGTAATGAACACGGTAAAGGTGTCACAAATTATTTTAACTTAGATTACTGCATGTAGCTTAAATAATTCATTAGTACTGCGTCTACGTGTTGTCTACGCAACGTCTAAGCGATGACTAGGCAGCTTCAATGATACGTCAATTAAATACCTTCACAGGATAGCCGCGATGTTAACACATGCTTTGACTTAGGCATGTTCCCGTCTCTATCTGCCACTTGTAGTTTGACAGTTGTGCCACAGTGACAGGGATAACGCTAAACCAAAGTACAGAGGCCAGCACATCAAGCTACCCCAATCTGTCAGATTTTCCCAATTGAATATGAACCTTATTCCTTTGTGCTAAAGTTGAAAATCTATCAAAGAAATTTGACTGATTGGGGTAGGTTGACCTGCTGGCGTCTGTACGTGGCAAGTAACTACATATTTATAGATCTCGACCTTAGTGCGAGGATACTCTAAACTGTTTGAGCAACTCTTCCAGTTATGGTGATGTTATTTAAATGTGAGCCATTCATTAGTCTAGCCAGGGGCCGTTACGAAGTATTAATCGCATCGATTCCAGTCTGAAAAAGGTTGAAGCTATCGGCTCTGTATAGCATTACGACGTCATAGTACGACACCTGAATCTGAAAAAAACATATTTGCTCGGTAAGAAGTAGTCAGAACTGTGCAAATAACTAAATCAATCGGCAAAGTTAGTTATAGAATTTTGATTAAGTAGGTATTACGATTTTTTCTTGCCTCTAAAATGCTTTAGGACCAGCCGGCAGCCCGGCAACAACTTCCAAGTGATCAACTTGAAAAACTGACAAAAAAATGCTACTTACAAAAACAGACAGGTGTCGGTGTATGACCAAGCGTTGGATAAATTCAAGACTCGTTTTAATAGCGTAGTGGTAGTGATTTGATTCGGGTAGTAATGAGTTATTGTATGTTATCAGATGTAAGCAAAAAATACCATAGTTAATAGCTGATTAACTAGTTTAAAGCCCGCAGACTCAGAGGCAAAAACATGTTATAAGGAATCAAGATTAGATAGCCTTTTTGCGTCTAAATCATGACAAAATGGCCATTAAAACAGCTCTTGGTACTAATTATCGAGAATAACTATCAATTCTCTGTACTTAAACAACAAATAATGAATAATTAACTTATCAACACATTGAACTGGGCTAAGCGTGTGAAATCTTCATTTTTTTTCTTCCTTTAATGTCATTCAATTATGTATTTTTTATTCGTTTTCAAAACGCTAAAATACTCTTTGTAGGTACGCGTTCTATCACGATTATGATTAGAAACAAACTTTTGTTTTCATGGAAAATGGGAAAATACGGATAAAATTATACCTTATGTCGGTGCGATAAGGAAGTAATAGATTTTTTGATTTGGAAGTCTAAGTTTGCATTGGAGCAAAACCTTCTTCGTGCACTGGTAACACTACTTGGATTGGAACTTGGAGTTGGAAGTCAGTTGTGTGCGGGGGGTCGATACGATCACGCGTTGTGTACCTGTCTCCATTTTTATTTCAACACGCCAACAAAAATCTCATTGTAAAACAAATAAATAATATTGACATACCAATTCTATAATTAAACAAACGTACCTAACTGTGAGTTTCGCAAATCAGATTCTAATATAATCTAAACTCGTAAAAACCGGTTGGAAGTATAGGAAGTAACAGTTACTTATATAAAAGTTAGTTTTCTTTTGCAAGTATACGGTATACGGCGAGTTTTTGTTTGTGATTTTTTTATAAAAACAGTTTTTTATTGTTGTTCTGAAAGTGTATTTAAGAAGTTTAGTCAGTGAAATCAACGACTACTGATACAGGTGAGGTTTTATTTTATCTAGAGCAGTGTTTCGACCGCTTTCTCTTGATAGTTGCAGGGTTGAATAATTATCTGTTACTTTTAACTACTCTGCAAACTATTTACTGTTGAAAGAAACTTCATTCGTGTTTACGAAGTCCTGTGTATAAATATTGAGTAACGACTTGCGTAACGTACCGGTTTTTTTAATGTAATAATATTGTTTTCGCATAGAGATTGGCGTGTTTTATTGTGTGTGGGTAATTATTTTTAGTGGGCATCACTTCCGGCTGAGAGGGGCCCACAAACGGCCGTAAAACAGCACAAAAACAAGACGAATGTTCTAATGTTCTATCATGGGCCATGGCACAAAAAATAGCCAATGGAAATACATTGACTGGTGATTACTCATTCGTAGGCAAAGTTACATTGTTTTACCTATAGAGAATGAAGACCTACTTACATACTAGGCAGGACATAGCATGACATTTGCCAACGTTTTAAATTTTAAAAAGTAATTAAATAAAAAGATGGATGTCTGTCGGAAAATGTTTTGTAAATGAATTCCGCAAAAATCGTAATAATCTTAAAATTGAATTGATTAATAACACTAAATTGTTAGTTAGAAACGGTTTCTAGTAATCTTAACGGTATTATTTACAGTTCCTGTGTCAGTAAATTATTGATTTTATTCTTATCTTCTATCAAAACTTCTATCATTAACATATTGGCCAAATTGAGAGCTGTTGCAACTCCATTTATAACAGAAAACAACATTGATTAAGTATGACGTACTTACCTACAAAGCTTTTTTTTTATCAAAGTCTATTTTTGTAGGCACACCTTTCGATTTTATTTTGTATAAGTATGACAAAAGTCCACTCCATTGTGGTTCTAACTTCTAGAAAACTCGAATCAGTCACTTCTTTTTTAAAATTGCGCGCCATTCTAAAGTTTTTATTTTCGTCGCCGCCATTTTCTGAGTCATACTGTCATTTTGTGGTGAAAACTTAAATAGGCATTGCTGTGTAATGAGAGGTTGCTAACCCATCGGTTACTGGCTCCGCGGTTACTTTTTCCTGTAGATTTATGATTGACTAGGTATTATAAGTAGCTTGGAGCCTACCTACATTCTACCCGTTGCGATTAAATGACGTCTCTTTAGAAATTGAGAAACTTATTGGTGGCCACTTGTCAACATCCTAGACTGCTTATAATAAGTGGTTTATATTCCGCTTTTAACTACATACGCCTACTTATCATCCCCGAAGGCAATAGAAGTGTTAAGAAGTCCCACAGATGACCCACTGACCGAGGGGCGCACCCATTGCTGTCCACCGTGCACAAACCCTGACTGCTACTGTGATATTCCAGATGAAAAGCCTGACCTGAGAATGGGACCCAGGGTCTCATGCTGAACAGTGGTGCTTGCGATCACTAGACCAATTATGTAGGTTACTTTTAACTAATGAAATATGAATTGGAATTTGGAATGGCAATGGAATATACCACGGACAACCAATTTTTTTTTGTGCGGTAATCCTCATTGATAGATCGCCGGCGTCGTCTGAGGAAAATGAAGCGTTATGTCGAAGTCGTACAGGCAGGGGCAGGCAGGGGTGTTCAATGTATTCTTGGTATCAGGGTGATTTACTAATGATATGGGTAATTTGACTAAGTAATTAATTAATTAATGACATAATCTAAGGGTGTATAAATGTAAAATTTCATAGAAGTAGTTGTGATCAATAGTTTGCTAGTTATGCTTATTCAACAACAACTGGAATGGCTAATGTGACAATGTTGAAGAAAGCACCGCGCTGTTATTAAATTCCTTACCAAACAAGGAAAAATTTAAAAACTATTCACGAAGAGATGCTTAAAAAGATTCTGCACCTTCGTTATCTATGGTTCAAAAATGGTCAAGTGAATTCAAAAGGGGCAGAGAGAGTATTGAAGGCGACACTCGATCGGGCGACCCGGTTACTGCCTCTACGGAAGAAAACGTGAAAAAAATTGAGAAGCTTTTACTGGAGGATGCCCGAATGAAGATAAATGATAGCAGAGATGACCCACCTCTGTGTTGTTTCCGCGCACACTATTCTTCATGACCTTCTTTACCTTTCGAAAGTCAGTGCAAGATGGGTGCCGCGAATGCTCACGGGCGGCGCTACGCCAAAAGCCAGTGCGAATCAAGTGCTTCTGTGGTGAAGTTCCATCAAGACGTATTTTCGATCGAATTGTTACTAGAGATGAAACGTGGGTTCATCATTATGACCCTGAAGGAAGCAAGAGTCCAGCAGTGGCACAAGAAAGTTACTGCGCCCCCTAAGAAATTCAAAGTCATGTCGTCGGCCGGAAAAATTATGGCCACAGTGTTTGGGACTCAAAAGGAATTTTGCTGATTGAGTACACAAAAAAGGCGAAACCATAAACGCAGCATCCTACGCATCCACTTTACGAAATTTATGAGAAGCAATTAAAGAAAAAGACGGGGTAAACTGACCGGTTTGTTGCTTCTTCACGACAACGTCCCGATCCACACAACGACGGCGCCTGTTTCCAAGGCTGCTGTGAGAGATTGTGGTTTCGAAGAAATTAACCATCCACTCTATAGCCCGGACCTAGCCCCGAGTGATTATTATTTGTTCCAGTGGCATTTTCAGTGAACCAAAGACTAAAAGATAAAAGATTTTGAAACTCAAAGCATTCATTTCGATTAACCAACGTCGGCAAGCGTTGCTTATGATCCTACCCATCCAAGCATAAAGCCATCGTGTCCCCGTTGCCCATTCCAAAGCGTAGTAGGTTCCTATGGAGAAGAACGGGCAAGAAAGTAGAAACTCCACGGACACTCTTAATAAAAGTTACCACGTAATAAAATCGAAACCAGGAGAACTTACACTAGGAATAATTGAATACATCATAAAGTTAATGCATGTGTTTGCATCTCATTAATTCAATTAATTACCGCTGTAATCGTTTCCTTGTTCCTTTCTGTTTTCTTGCTCCTAGGTAACTTCATTTTCTTAAACTCGTTTTAACTTAAGGCTTATCTATGCATAATTATTATAAATTAAAGTTGCTTTTCGTGTTTCTCTGTGTGACCGCGTTGTTCTTCTAAACCACGCCATAGATTTTGATACGGTTTTCACCATCATTCACAGAACTTCCAGAAGGTCTGTGTGTTATGCATAATCAGCCTATAATCTTCCCAAGGCTGGGACACAGCCCTCCTTTCTGTGAGAGGGAGTGGGCCATAATCCAGCACTCTCAATCCAAACTGACATATAATAAAGACATCTTCAAGTTTTGTCAAGTTGTAAAAACCGTGCGAAGCGGGTCGGTTGTTACCCTTCCTACTATAATATTAACGTGAAAGTTTGTGAGAATGAATGGATGGATGTTACTTACGCTTTCATGGCAAAACTACTGAACGGATTTGGATGAAATTTGGCTTTCATCGTTATTCTTCTGCCTTTCAACTCAGCCTATTGCAGTCCACTGCTAGACATAGACCTCTCCCAGGCTGCGCCACAACACCCTGTCCTCCGCCTTCCGCATCCAGTTCATTCCAGCCACCTTATCCATGCCTTATCCCAATTTATTTGGGGTCGGCGCCACGTCTTTCTTTCCATATTTCTCTATTCCGGTTGAAGTCATCACGTCAACACCGGCTGTCGCTGAAAACTAGCCCTGGGGCTCTGTCTCGCCTAAGGTTTTACTTAGCATTATGCTGAGCGATGGCAGTTTTGCGTGGATGTGACGCATATTTTCCCTTAACTGTTATTTTTTTTGTGTTTGTTTTCTTCATCTGCGTCATGTTTATCGCAAATAAAAGTATTTTCTTTCTTTCTTTCATTTTTTCTTTCTTTTAGTCGTCATGTTGGTAGTGATTCCTCTCTTATCTGATTCTTCTGCCCTCATCCTAATTTACTGAATGTCTTCTTCATCCAAACATCAAACACAACTTAAATGCAAAGTATTTATTTCAATTCAAATCGGACACGCACGGTTGAGTCAGTCAGTCAGTCAGAAAGATGAAGCTAGTTGCCCATTCCAAGGTGTAGTAGCTTCCTATATGTAGAGAAATACGGACAAGAAGCACGTTTCTTTTAAATCAAAAGCTTAAGCTAAATCAGCCTATAATGTTCCCTGTTGGTAGATGTCACATGTCTTCGAATTTTTGGTTCTAAGGACATGCCGGTTTTCTCACGATGTTTTTTTTTATTGCTAAATTGGCCCGCTCTAGACCTCGATCACGCCTGATGGAAAGCGATGGATGAGGTCTATGATGGAACGAGTGTGCCCAGAAGATGCCTAAGGCACTGGAACTCCCACGCATCAACGAAACACAGCAGGCTGCTTGGCGCTGAACTCCGGCGGCGGCGGCGGTGTTTTCCATCACCGCTTTGAGAGCAGTGGTGATGAAATAATTTACACAAAGTAATGCGCCTGTCTGGGTTCGAACCTACGACCTTACAACTCGTCAGTCGCGGCCATTGCCACTGGTGGTTGGGCCACCACTGGGGGTCTACCAGGGTTAGAGTGATATGTAAAAGGGGTTCATCATCTGTCTTTTTTCCCAACTATGTTGGGGTCGGCTTCCAGTCTAATCGAATACAGCTGAATATATTTTACACGGAGCGACAACGAATTAACATTACCTGTGCCATTTAAATGACCTAATTAATAATTATGTATTCAAAATAATTTTAAGTTTTCTAAGATTTGTTTTCGTATGACCTTGCCTTTTTAATTTCCGGGATGAAATGTGCCGAAAAGACGTTTCCCAGAGGAGTTGTTAATGGCCCCGATTCTGTTGTTCACAAACTAAACTAAATTTAAGTTCAATGCATCTTTTTCTTTGTATTTCATTATGAAAAGGACAGAAGATAAATATTAGTTTAGTCCTGTCAAATTAGTCAGCGCCTGACGTAAATTGACGTATTTTTAGTAGCCAATTTTTTAATCACGTCTATACTTGCCAATGGATTATCTAATTTTAAAAAATCTGGAAAAAATGGATTATCTAATTTAATTTATAAATTAGATAATCCATTGGCAAGTATAGACGTGATTAAAAAATTGGCTACTAAAAATACGTCAATTTACGTCAGGCGCTGACTAATTTGACAGGACTAAACTAATATTTTATCTTCTGTCCTTTTCGTAATGAAATAGAAAGAAAAAGATGCACTGAACTTAAATTTGATTTAGTCATTAGATCATTTTATTATTTTATTTTTTAGCGATGGCCATTTTGCTGATGGATGTAAAGTGAAGTGCGCATGTACTCCTTCCATGTGTTTGTGAATTTTGTTCTTCCTTTTAATAAATCGTACGGAAATTTGACATTGTAAAAAAATGAAGGTCAACCATTAATTACTATTCCTGCTTACCCCACTAACATACCGCCATGATGAATGGAATCAGCTGGTTGGTACCACAACAACAAATAGCTAGAATTCAGTTAACGGTAAACGCAGTTTACTGCGAAGGTGTGAGCGAGATAACCTGTCAATTTTACCAAGATTGAAAGAGAAGGTATGACGGTTGCCGGTGCTCAGAATGAGCTTAAAATTGTCGTCTCCGGTTGTGTTTTGCTGATGTCATTATCTTGACTATTTAGATTAGGACAAAACGTTGTGGACCACTTCGGTTCGAAGCTGGTTTCATAGTATTTTGACGAAATTAATACTTTCGTAAAGTTGGCCGGAAGACCGACCGCACAGTGGCGCCCTCATCGTTTGTTTGGTTATTTCATACAATTTAGAATGAAAATGCAGAAAATAAGCACGTTAAGTTGTGCTTCATAAGATTATACGTTAATATTATTAGAAGCGGTAGTTTTATATTGTTTAGTTTTATTATAATCCTTAAAACGGAATATAGTGGCCACTGTTATCCGTTTTAAGGATTAATAAAACTAAATAATATAAAACTACCGTTTCTAATAATATTAACGTATAATCTTGTGAAGAACAACTTAACGTGCTTATTTTCTGCATTTTCATTCTAAATTGTATGAAATAACCAAACAAACGATGAGGGCGCCACTGTGCGGTCGGCATAGTCTTAAACTTACAGACAGATCCCCTCTTTAAGGTTTTAATGAGCTAAGTCGGTCAAATTGTTGAATTTCCAATAGTAGCCTGAAGATTGATTAAAACATACCCGCGAATATTCCTATATTTTAATTTTTTTAAGTCCCACTGCAGGGAAAAGGCCTCCTTTCCCTCTTTCCACTTCTACCGGTCTTCTACGATTTTGGGCCAATCCTTTAAGGATCCAGCACCTTAATTGCGAAGCGCTATCGATCTCAATTTGAATCATTTTGAAGCATATTGCTAAACCATTGCTTCATATGTTCGAAAAATGTGTCCGCTCAACAATGTAAAAAACGCAATGAACGTTGTTGAACTGTCAAAATTTATTGTTCATTGCTACTAATAGTGCGTTCGCAATTACCCCGCAGCTCATTCCGCCATCTGTTTCTGTGCCTCCCGCGTCGTTTCTTTCCATTTGGGATCCATTGCGTGGTGGCTTTTGCGTATTGCTGCTCCGATAGTCGACGGATATGGCCAGCCCAGCTCCACTTTAGTCCAGCAGCTGTGGGCCAGCGTCCGCTATTTATGTTTTGGAACGAAGTATAGAGTTCATGCGGTCTGTGAGTTTGACACTTATACACTTGCGTGCAAAAAAATCGACCAACCTCTTACATGCTCTTCGATTTGAAACAATATAATTCAAAAAGTTTTACTAACAATAACCTCTAACAATAACCTCTAACAATAACCTAATATTGTATATTAAAACCTTCCTGAAATTATGTAGATTGCATTAGTGAAATAATTATCAAAGCAGATTCATTAGTTTTTGAGAAAATCGCGAACTTACAATTAATATGGGTGTTGAATAAAGAACCTCCTTTTTTTAAGTCTGTTGACACAATCATGTTCAGTTTTGATTAAACAATCAGAAATAAACACAATTTAACGTTGGTTAATTTAATTGACAAAAAAAGTCACGCACATTTTTCGAGCAAAAGTGAGTGATGAGGACATCTAAAGAATCGACTCGATCTTGTCAAGAATATTGCCTTGAACAAAATATTGTGTAATGTTCAAATAAACTGTACCTTACCTACCTTCAAACAATATAAAATAATCAATCAATCAAATCAACTCAACCTATTGCAGTCCACTGCTGGACATAGGCCCCTCCTAGGCTGCCCCACAACACCCTGTCCTCCGCCTTCCTCATCCAGTACCTTCCAGCCACCTTCCTTAGGTCGTCCGTCCATCTAGCTGGAGGACGTCCTACACTACGCTTGCCGATACGCGGTCTCCACTCAAGGACTCGTCTGCTCCACCGGCCATCGGTTCTTCGACAAACATGAAATCGTAATTAATATATAAAATAACTGGCGACCCGCCCCGGCTTCGTTCGGGTGCAATGCTGATACTAAATACACTACATATAAACCTTCCTCTTCAATCACTCTATCTATTAAAAAAAACCGCATCAAAATCCGTTGCGTAGTTTTAAAGATTTAAGCATTCAAAGGGACTGAGAAAGCGACTTTGTTTTATACTATGTAGTGATAAATTATATTAATTACAATTTTTGAGATATCTTGTCTTAAATGGAGCGCATGGGGTGGGCTGATTTTTTTTTGCACGCAGTGTATTTCGTTACATAGTCCGTTGGGAGATGACAGTCGCTTTAATTTGTGTAAATTCCTTCATCACCACTGCTCTCAAAACGGTGAAAGAAAACAAAGTGAGGAAACCGGCATGTCCTAGAACCAAAAAATCTAAGCCATGTGACATCTACTAACCCGCACTGGGCCCGCGTGGTAGATTACAGCCCACTCCTCGAAGAGCAGCAGTGGGAACATTATAAGACTGATTATGTATGTAGATGTTATTTTAATGCACTTCTGACTTTTACTCCTAATCTCAGACGTAATCTTCCATCTCGCTTACGTTACGTCCAAAGGGCAACGTACGTCCAAGAGGTCGGAGGTCAAATTCCATCACTCATTGTAGATTAACTCGCTAAGCAAAAACATGTTTAGCTTAGCTTGAAACAATAATACTCTATTATTGTTCTACTGCAGGGCAAATGCGAGAAATCATGCGTATTGATTACCACGCATAAGACGGGTTGACGATTTCAAACTTATATTAACTGCTAGCTGTGCCCCGCAGTTTCACGCGCATAAGTCTCGATCCCGTGGGGATATTGATATAAAAAAGTATCCTATCTCCTTATCCAGGTCATGGTCTACCGATGTGCCACATTTCATCCAAATCTGCGGGGTAACACACTATTAGCAATGGGTTTCATTTTGACAGATCAACAACGTTCATTGCGTTTTTTACATTGTTGAGCAGACACATTTTTCGAACATACGAAGCAATGGATTAGCAATATGTTTCAATATGATTCAAATTGAGATCGATAGTGTGTTTCGCAATTAGGGTGCCGTTCAGTCGTTTTAGCGTAAACAAACACACAAAAAATCAAATATTTTCTTTGTATAATATTAGTTTAGACAAGTCCAGGTTTCCTCGCGGTGTATTCCTTCACCGAAGTCATGTTCAAAACAAACTCGGAAAGTATATATATATAACCTCCACGCGGGAAAAGCTGCGGGCAAAATCTAGTAAATAAATAAATTACCTATCTCCTTGGCATGCCCTGCACATCACCCTGCAAATGATAAATATAGGGCCCCATGATCTACAAAAAGACTAACACCACAAACTAAGCTTTTAATTCAACAAACAATAAGATTGTCCCTTACCTAAAGCTGTCCAGCGACTCTGACGTCATCCCCGACCTGAGACCTACACTGCACTTACATACTTTAGGTGTGACTCACCAAGCAGCCTTTGTACTAAGCACAAAGGTATTAAATTGTAGACCGTGTTCACGTTTTAAGCTGTAAAGCGCTTCGCTATGATTCTCCGTAAGAAGGTCGTAGAATCATCCCTGGTTTGCTGGATTCGTTTTCTCCTCTACCTATCGTTATTTCTCCTGACCAAGTTTATTCTGTTTTTATGTATGTATCTATGTATTAGTATTTTTTTTCGAGTTATCCCTTATTTTATATCTGCATCATCCTCAGGTTGACTGGTAGAAAATGCGCTGACAGACTGGGACGGCATGGCGACATGGCTACGTCGCTATGACTACGTCTGGCTACCTACCGTAGCCAAAAGAAGTTGCCAAATAAGTAGCCAGTGACTACTGACCCTCAGTCCTGGCGATTAGTTGGCCTCTGAGTGAGGGAGGCGTAACTTACTTGTAAACAAAATACTGGCGACTTGGCGACACGTCGCCAGGTAACCAGAGTATCCAATCTCCGCATAGGGGCCGGTCGGTCGTACTTACGCTTCCAAATTGGCGATGTCGTGAGACCGTAGCCAAGTGAGTTAACTGTCATACAATTCAATACGAATTGTTTGAATACGTAGCCGGCGACGTCGCCATGGCGTCCCAGTGTTTTTACAATATTCTTCTACTTGTGCATAAACTTTTAATAAATAAATAAAAAATCTGTGCACATAATAACCGCTAGATTTGGGGCTTGTTTGGCAGTCATCATCAACTTCTACGTAGCCTTTTCCCAATCTGTATATTATATGTGACGTCCACAAACCAGAAGGGGTATTAGACCCCTAAAAATACGCGCATTGACGTGGAGTTGCGGACACCAGCCCTTATTACCTAATACCGCTATAGACTAAAGAATGTCTCAATTCTTAGCATCAAACAAAAAGGGCTCTCTGCTCATAACGGTAACAACAGAACGAAAATTATAATATCATGTCATGGTGAAAATATTAGTCAGTCAGTGTTAGATGATAGCAAGGCTGATGGCTAAATAATAACAGCCGCACAGGTCTATCGATCAGGTTAAGCTACGCTTGCCGCGGTTGGTCTGTGGATGGGTGACCATCTTTACATCCCTCCGTGCCTCGGAAAGCACGTTGGTCCCGGCTGTCATTCGTAGAACTTTGACAGTCGTTACGGGTAGTCAGAAGCCCGAAAGTCTGACAACCAGTCTTACCAAGGGGTATCGTATTACCCAGTAACTGTGTTGTGGAGGTCAGATAGGCAGTCGCTTCATGTAAAACATTGGTATTCACCTGCATCCGGTTAGACTGGAAGCCGACCCCAACATAGTTGGGAAAAGGCTAGGCAGATGATGATGTTAGATGATAGCAAGGCTGACTACTACCTAGGTGTAATAGTGACACAGTGGTAATAACCCGACTTACGAGTTGTACATCATGAGTTCGAATCCGGGCAGGCACTTTACTTTGTGTACTTAAATAATTTCGCCAACACTGCTCAAGGGAAAGATCCTCAGGAAACCGGCATGTCCTTGAACCAAACTTTTGAAGACATGTGACATCTAAATCTACCAAACCGCAGTGAGCCCGTGTGGTAAATGTCCATGCATAAACAGCCTATAATATCCCCACTGCTGGGACTCAGGCGTCCTCTCGGTGACAAGGAGTGGGTCGAAATCTACCACGCGGGCTCAGTGCTAGTTGGTTCTAGGACATGCCGGTTTCCTCACGATGTTTTCCTTCACCGTTTTGAGAGCAGTGATTATGAAATTATTTACACAAAGTAAAGCGATTTTCTGAGTTCGAACCCACGACCTACAACTAGGTAAGTTGGGCCGTTGCCATTGGACCACCACTGCTGGCATTACTCTTTTGTCCCATGCAATTATAATAGCAAGACTTTATGGTATATCTTCAGCAAAAAATGGGTTGATTGGTAGATAGAATCGCAGGTCGATCGATCAGGTTACCTTATTTGTGAGCAGTAATAATAACAGCAGCACGGGTCGATCTTCAAGGTTAAGCCACGCTTGCCGCGGTTGGTCTGTTGATGGGTGACCATCTTTTCTTACCGAGAGACCCCTCCGTGCCTCGGAAAGCATGTTAAGCCGGTGGTCTCGGCTGCCATTCGAGGATCTTTGACAGTCGTTACGGGTTGTCAGAAACCCGAAAGTCTGACAACCAGTCTTACCATGGGATATCGTATTACCCAGTAACTGGGTTGTGGAGGTCATATAGGCAGTTGCTCCATGTCAAATACTGGTCAACATAATTATGTAGTTGGGAAAAGGCTAGGCAGATAATGATGATGAATAGATAGAATCATCAATATACAGGTCGATGACGATATTGTTATTAAGTATGATGATTATAATACGCGCACGCAATTTAGCAACGTATTCTAAGTTCTGACCCCCTTTAATTCTGAGCATTTATTTCTTAGGCAAGGTCTCGATGACCTAGATTATGTTATGATGCGCAGGCATTGACCTGAGGATGTTATTGTGTTGTACCTTTATTACTTGACTTGACTAGTAAATTATTTATATTATATGTTTTGACTAGCCGTGTCCACGGATACGCCTTTGAATTTTGACGAGTTCTGAGATGTTCTACAAGTTTATTGAGGAAATAGTCTAATCTATCAGGCAGATTTTGGGAAAGTATATGTAAGTTATGTATATGCAATATCTTCATATTCATAAAGTATATTCTGCCGACGCCAAATAATTTCAGATAAGGACAGGAAAATAATGGCATGCAATATTTTCATATCATAATCATTTAGCCGAATTATGTCCGCTACTGGACATACATAGGCCTACCAAAAGCATCGCCTCATCGACCGGTTCTGTGCATCCAAATGATTTCCGCAACCTCCACCAGAGCGTCGGTCCAACCTACCCATGCTGTTCCATCTGATACGCGGTCGTCACTCCAGAAGTTGTAGCCCTATCGGTCGTTTCATAAATAGTCATCATCATCATCAGCCTATAGCAGTCCACTGCTGGACAAGGCCTCTCCTATTGCACGCCATTCAACTCGATTTTCGGCAACTCTCATCCAGCTGCTACCAGGCATCCTGCGAAGATCGTCGCTCCACCTAGCCTGAGGGCGTCCCACCTTACGTTTACCGATTCGCGGTCTCCACTCAAGAACACGGCTACCCCAACGGTCATCAGTTCTATGGCTAATATGGTCGGCCCAATTGCCACTTCTGCTTGCTTATTCATAAATCGGTGTTTAATTATCAAACGAAGGTACGATACATTGGTGGTGTTGCCAGCTACCAACCAAACTCAAAGCATTTAAGTACAGGAAATTTTGGATTGTTGGTCAGTCAGAAAGTTGAAGCTTGTTGCCCATTCCAAAGCGTAGTAGGTTCCTATGGAGAAGAACGGGCAAGAAACTCCTTGCGGACAGCATCAGGTTTTCTTGCTGACTGGATAGTATTTACACCACGGCATGACATAAATCGTAAGTATAACTCGTGCCAACACGAGAAAAGAATTGGAGCGGAGAAGGCAAAATATTAAATGTATGATTTGAAGACGAACCTTTGATTCAAAATATATGTATTGAAATGTCATGCAGATGATTTGAAATGCAATTCACGACCCACTCGACACAGCATTTAATGTTTACAAGATAATGCATATTGCTTAGCGATCTTATGTCACGACTGTTCAACATATTATTACGGTTTTACTCCTCGAAAGGGGAAGCAGAGGTGTGGGTGGTACCCGTAGATATAAGAAAGAAGTTTTTTATACCTTATAGTACTGTACCCTGCTTGTGCACGCAGCCACACGGGTCAATCGATCAGGTTAAGCTACGCTTGCCGCGGTTGGTCCGTGGATAGGTATCCATCTTCACATACCAAGACCCCTCCGTGCCTCGGAAACAGTGGTGGATTTACCACCAGGCTGAGTAGGCTGGAGCCTAGGGCGGCAAATTTGGGTGAATGCTCAAATTCAGGCTTCTACCGTATATTTGATTACTGTTGCCGATCTTTACAATCTCTTTGCAAGCTTTTCGCAGCTGAACCAGAAAATATTTTGAAGAAAAGGCGATGGAATTAAGCGTGTCGAAGCAGTATGCAAAAGACATGGGACATTATTGTAGAGGTCGGTAGGGGGCGGCACAATTTGAATAGCCTACTGGCGGCAAATGTGTAAATCCGCCACTGCTCGGAAAGCACGTCAAGCCGTAGGTCCCGGCTGTCATTCGAGGATCTTTGACAGTAGTTACGTGTCGTCAGTAGCCCGAAAGTCTGACAACCAGTCTTACCAAGGGGTATCGTATTACCCAGTAAATGGGTTGTGAAAGTCAGATAGGCAGTCGCTCCATGTAAAATACTGGTATTCAGCTGCATCCAGTTAGACTGGAAGGTGGAAGCCGACCCTAACACAGTTGGGAAAAGGCTAGTCAGATGATGGGATGAGTAGGTACTGTAGCCTCATTTAGCAAGTTATGTCTAAGTCCCATGTAAAAAGGGACGATCCTATGGCCATCTTTTTTTTTATCCTATAGGTACTTTCCCGCTGCTGGGCAAAAGCCTCCCCCAAATCCTTCCAGGAACTCTTTTCCCGCGCCAACTGGAACCGCCCTGGTGGGACGCGTCTAGGTTATCTCGCCATCTCTTTCTGGGCCGGCCTCTTCAGGAACCCATTGTATGGAAACTTATGCCCAGCAGTCATTGTGTATGCGGCTCAGTGACTCGCCCAATCCCATTGCAAATTCAGACTCCGGGCTGCTTCTGAGAAAATCCAAATGCCCAATAACACTTTGCATGATCTGAGAATTGAAACCCTCACCATTCGTACTTGCGTGCGACCACCAAGGTTGTCTGTTTAAACTCAGTATAAAACCACAAACTAGGTCGCGTCTTGACAATTTTGTCTAACTGTTTAGAAAACTAAAAAAAAAATGACTAGCGTAGCCAGCGAAAGTCAAACTCATAGACAATTAGAGAAAGCAAACGATTGTCGTCCGCTATTACGCTCTGACCAATTACGGGTCAGAGTTAGTTTGTGAAGCCAATCACGTGCGTCGAAAGTGTATAGCGCCAAAATTGGCGGCTGCTGATTGGGTGGCGCGTTGCTAATTCGAATTTCTATTCTTTTTTTGAGGTTTTAATTTGTGGGAACTTTTATTTTGATGCGTCCGTTATGGGATTGTATTCAATTGTTTATCTCTTGGTACAGTTCTCGCCAAAACTGGGCGCTTTGAAGTAAGTGCCACCTGGGTTCTTGCACTTATGTTTACATTCCTACCTCCATACATAGAGAGACCAATCTGATGGGCCATCGTCTTATTTACCACTCAATAGCCTAGCAATAGACGGTGTCTCGGAAATCCCGCTAAGCCGTTGGTCCCGGCTGTCATTCGTAGATCTTTGACAGTCTCGTCAGAAGCCCAAAAGTCTGACAACCAGTCTTATAGCCCGATTCAAAGTTTTGACGGCTCTGAAATGTGCTATTTGCTGCGCAGTACCGCACGCCTCACCCCTGCTGACACGTGAATTTCTTACTGCGCAGCGACTCGTCTCATGTTCCGAGCCGCTATAAAGTTTAAATCGGTCTGTACCAAGGGTTATCGTGTTACCCAGTAACTGTGTTGTGGAGGTCAGATAGGCAGTCACTTCATATAAAATACTGCTATTCAGTTAAATCCGCTTAGACTGGAAGCCGACCCCAACATAGTTGGGAAAAGGCAAGGCACAGTTGAAAGCAAATGTACCATAAAGTAACAAGAACGGATATAGACCAGTGAAACTTGTACGTGTCATAGACTTACTATATTTATGGTACGTGCATAGACTATCAAGCTTCTTTAAACACTATGATTGACACTTGATATCTCTATGAATGAAAGTGTATAATAATCTATGGTATAGGTAAGTATAATGTATCGTTGCATTAACGCTATGATTTCGAAATTGTGGCTATGCAGCTTACAGATAATTTCTGGGGCCAAGTGTGCTATTACAATAGTATCAGAATGGTCTATCATTGATTTCATAATTGTTGTGGTAATCTACTAATATAATGGAGTCATTATGACTTTCCAATGGTCAACCTGACACTCCATTGAAAGAAATGGCGTAAAATGGTAATCTCGTACATAATGACAAATGAATAAATGTAATGTTTATTGCTATTTACGAACTTTTTACTATTTCAGATTGCAAACACTAATACGTAATATGTAAAAATATATAAAAATGAAATCTGGCATATTTTTTCTCAGACCATTGACCGACCAATGATCGACCATTATGAATTTAGTAGATTACGAACTTTTTAGCAAAATGACAATGGGATCGTGTTGGAATGACGAATTTAGCAGACTTGGGCCCCAGATCGCATGTTTAATGAGATGCATGCTCCCTAGTTGTTCCAGTGTTTTAGTGGTCGCAAGGGCTACTGCCATGAGAGTATCAGCATGATATCCTGCGGGGTAATTGCGTAACACATTATCAGTAGCATTAGCTTTAATTTTGACAGTTCAACAACATACATTGCGTTATTTACGCTGCTGAGCAGATATTTTTTTCGAACATTTAAAGCAATGGATTAGCAATATGCTTCGAAATGATTCGGATTGAGATTGATAGTTTTGCGGAATTAGGGTGCTGGGTTCGATACCCGGGACGGGCAGTGTTATAGGCATTTCCTGTGGAACAACCCTGACTGCCTAATTCGGGAAAAGAAAACCAGGACATATATTACTTTCGAGCTTAATACCGGTTTTGTTAATTAAATCCTTCCCTATCCTACGGGCACGTCCTCCCTACCAATTACCGCGCCCCCCGGTCTATTCCTTGATATGCAATGGTTGCTGTAGCACCATGAACATGAGGCTACAGGAGCTAGTGCGAATCTAGTCTGGTTTAACCACGCTGGCATCGGTGCAATTCATTCATTCATTCATTGTAAATTGGTAGTCTCTACAGGGTGTAAAAAGAAAGACCCATCACATAGCCGTCAACTACGCATTCTGTACATCAAACTAAGTATTGTACAGATGCCAGCACATCAAGCTATTACTATCTGTCAAATTTCTTTAATAGATTTTCAACTTTATCGCTAAAGCATAAGGTTCAAAGTTGATTGGGGAAATTTGACAGTTTCGGGTAGCTTGATGTGCTGCCATCTGTAGAAAAATAATTGCTGGAATCCGACTTTTATTTTTGGTGTGATTTGTTTGCGGTAATGCGCAAATCAAAACATCGTACGGCACATTGGTCGTGGGGGTATTTAAAATTGTGTTAAGTATAAACATAAAACGTCTCAATATCTCCATAACCAGCAGGTTAGGTTAGGGAAGGGCATAAAAAAATATATCAAGTACAGAGGCCAGCACAACAAGCTACCCCAATCTGCCAAATTTTCCCAATTGAATATGAACGTTATTCCTTTATAACAAAGTTGAAAATCGATCAAAGAAATTTGACAGATTGGGGTTGGTTGAAGTGCTGGCCTCTGTACAATGACGGAGAGTACAAGTGACTCTCGGCTTCACTAAGTGTCTTTACACCCGTTAGATCCAACATTAATTATGCCCTTAATAGATAAAATTCACGAGATAATTCCTAACAGACAGTTATTTATTATTTATTTATTTATTTATTTAATACTTCAAGCACATAAATGTACAGAGGCGGACTTAATGCCATAGGCATTTTCTACCAGTCAACCTTTGGGTGATGCAGAGACAAACAGCGTTCTTCAGCATACTTCGTCTTGCGTTTCTAAAACCTTGACCCATTGCTACTTAATACTGATAACTACCCGCTATCAGTTGTACCGAGAGCCGAGAGGTCGAAATGCTATCGATGTGCATTTTCAAATTTATTTCCCGACTTAGCCCCTTTTGAGCATGGTCCCAAGTCCTAAAAAGGAGTTCGTGGCTAAGTAATAGCAGCCGCAAGTATAGATCAATCAGGTTTAGCTACGTTTGCCGCGGTCGGTCCGTGGATGGGTGAATATCTTTACATACCTACCGAGATCCTTTAATGCCTCGGAAAGCACGTTAAGCTTTCAGCATCATTGACAGATGTTACGGGACGTCAGAAGCCCGAAAGTCTGTCAACCACTCTTCTTAGCGCATCGATGGCAAAAAGTTTAAATATTTTTGGCCCAAAATACAGCTGCGCGAACTTCGCTCACGCAGAATACGAACTGGGTAATGCAAACCACTCTTAACAAGGGGTATCGTAGAATAGAATACTTTTTATTATGTACACCATATAAATTACAGACATAAATATAGAAATTTTGCAAAGGGTGACACAATGGGCGGTCTTATCGCTAAAAGCGATCTTTTAAAGACAACCGACCCAGTAATTGGGTTGTGGAGGTCAGGCAATCGCCCCATGTAAAATACTGCAGTGCAATTCTGCAACCATCTCACCGTGAAAACTTAAGTGAAGTGAGCGTGGAGTGAGCTGTCAGTGTCATGATGCTAGGGATTGATACTCGACAGCTCACTCTAAGCTCACTTCACCTAACTTTTCACGGTGAGATTTTTACAGAATCGATCGGCTGTTTTTCAGCTGCATCCGGTTAGACTGGAAGCCGCCCCCAATATAATAGACAGATAATGAGGATTGGGACAGTCCTAAAAATGTAGGAGCTCATCCCGGAAAATCATCACTTCCAAAAGACGTCCACTGCAGGACTTCTAAGGCTTCCCCTCAAGCACCGCCACTTCGCATCCAGCAGATTTTGCACAACCCCGCTGTTTGTCAAGCAATAATATACAGTATGGAAACCACATAATTAAATTCAATAAATTATACAATGGCCCCGATTCTGTTGTTCACAAACTAAATTAAATTTAAGTTCAGTGCATCTTTTTCTTTCTATTTCAATCTGAAAAGGACAGAAGAGAAATATTAGTGTAGTCCTGTCAAATTAGACAATCCATAGACAAGTTTAGACGTGATTAAAATTTAAAAAATTGGCTACTAAAAATACGTCAATTTACGTCAGGCGCTGACTAATTTGACAGGACTAAACTAATATTTATCTTCTGTCCTTTTCTTAATGAAATAGAAAGAAAAAGACGCACTGAACTTAAATTTAGTTTAGTTTGTGAACAACAGAATCGGGGCCAAAATCGGTCTACCTGTTATCGCCTTTTTTGACGATATACAAAAAAACAACTAAATCGGTGGCGAAAAGAAAATCAGCAGTTCCCTACATTTTGACGAGATAACCGAACATAAATGAATGTAGGGAACAGCTGATTTTTTTTCGCGACCGATTACGTTAATTTTTTTTTTTATCGTCAGAAAAGGCGATAACACGTATTTGGTATAATTTATTGCATATTTATGTTGTTTCCATACTGTATACAAAACAACTTCTGCCTAATATGATAAGCTGTTTCAATCATAGGTAATATTATTGTTTTTCTACAACTTCCCATAAGATAAACGGGGAAGAAGTATTTCCGATGTTGTTTGTTTTCCAAAAGTGATGAAATGATAATACACACATCAAAAGTGTCTAGGGATCAAGCATTTTTATGCGGATTTCTTGAGATTGAGATCTGGCTTTGTAATAAATTTATGATTTTATAAATTTATATGGATCCTTTTTGGTGCATTTCATAATTTGAATCAGGAACTGTGAATCAAATTCGAGTAAAAGATGAAAATCAGCTGTCAATATTTTCCCTATAAAAACATACAACGCATTGAAGACATTATTAGTGCTACTGTTTCCCTACTACTGATTAAAACCAACGTTATTATGGAGCGGCGACGTCATTTAAGCAGGGAAGAAATGCTCAGAGCCGTGGGAATGATAGAAGCTGGTTCCCGGCAACGTACTGTGGCTTTAGCTCTGAATACAAGTCAGAGTGTTATCAGTCGACTTTGGACACGTTACCGAAGCACTGGTACCGTGGCTGAGCGCCATGGAGGACGGTATCGCTGCACCACACGGAGACAAGACCGATACATTCAAATCTTAACTCGAAGAGCTCCAACAATAACCGCCATGATGTTAGCCGTGAGGCTTCATCACTCTTCAGGGAACTTAATTAGCGACCAAACAGTCAGAAACCGCTTGCATGAAGTGAACCTTCATTCCCGAAGACCGCTACGGGTACCACCTATAGCAATGCACAATCGTAGGATTCGATATCAATGGGCTCTTGAACACAGAAATTGGGCAGAAGAACAATGGCGTTTCGTGTGCTTTTCTGATGAGTCTCGTTTTGGTATGAGACCGGATACAAGACGTATACGACACTGGAGAACCCCTGGACGCCAACAGCGATTAAAATCCTGCCAGGAAGTCCATCCTTATAGTGGTGGAACCATCATGGTATGGGCGGGTATTTGGATCGGCGGAAGAACTGAGTTGATTTGGATCAGAGGCAACCTCAACGCTCAAATTTATGCTGAGACGATTGTATCAGACGTCATCGTTCCTCTACAAGTGCAAATCGGTCCCTTATTTCAGTTAATGCATGATAATGCACGACCGCACACCGCAAGAGTTGTAAGACAGACTCTCGCCGCAGCTAACATCAATGTCCTGCCCTGGCCTGCTCAGTCGCCAGACTTGAACCCGATTGAGCATGCATGGGATATGCTACAGAGAAGAGCTCTGCCGAATATGGAGGGTATCCAGTCGCAAGAAGACCTTTTTTTGTTGTTGCAACGAACATGGGCGGCCATTCCACAGCGTGATTTGGATGAACTCATTTTGAGTATGCCAAACCGATGTTCTTGTGTTGTTAGTGTTCGCGGTAGAAACACGGATTATTAATTGTTTAAGTTACCCAATAAAATTTTAGAGAAAACTGTTATTTCAGTCTTTTTTTCGAACTTTTGTGTTAGTGGTTCAAATGTCAAAAATCCCTTTATTAGGAAAATGGCAAATTTCTTTATTAATGCAAAGGTGACTTGGTTTATCGTTACTGTGACAAACGAAAACACTTTATTTGATGAATCCTTAAAGAAAATTTTAATTAATATCAATCAGGAGAAAAGTTATTGTAAAAATATATGTTGATCCCTAGACACTTTTGATGTGTGTATATTTTATCTACACCCATGCTATAAATCCTCTATAAAAGTTTCTAAACAGTTAGCTTATTACATCAAGCTACTACAAATTCTGTCAAATGTCTTAAATAGATTTTCAACTTTATTGCTAAAGAATAAGGTTCAAAATTGATTGGAATTTTTTTACAGTTTCGGGTAGCTTGATGTGCTGGCCTGTATCTAAAAGAATGTACATAATATCATGATAAGCGTAAATAGAATATAATAACGTTTCTTGCCTGCTATTGTAGGTAAGATTAGGGTTGTCAACCCTACTATATAATATAGTAACTTTTTATTTTTTCGCCATCTACTATATTTTTACAGGCAATGGCTTCAAAAATACTATATTTGATACGGTATAAAAAAAGTTGGCAACCCTAGGTAAGATACGCAAAACTGGAATACCGGAAGCAAAAGGTTCAAGCGTCAGGCAGCGCCAATACTTTAGGTATTTGCTTTTTACGGTGAAAATAATGGTAAATTAAAAAAAGTAAATAACATAAGACCTGCTTTATAGTTAGTTCGGTTAGTATACAAAGTTTCGTGATCTAATTTGAAGTATTTTTTGAATACCAGCGGTTTATTGTTCAGTTTGGAGGTAACTTTGGAATTTTTTTCTATCGAGAAAATTTTATGAAATCGTGTTTTCGTCTAACATAAGCCCTAACATTAATCCTCAACTTTACCATATATTTATTTTGAAATTAATGCTGCAGTATTTTCGACATAACGGAGGATCATGCTAAGCCATTTGAGGTAGTATAGGCCCTTAAGCATAAAGACGCCCGCTAGGGGTCTTTATGCTTTATACTCAATCAAAGCGCTGGTTTTCAGCGTTCACAAAAAAGTAAACAAACGAGGTACGTTCAGCAAAGGAGATAAGTATGCAGGGTCGTCGAATATAGTTGAAGTTTACTAAGAAACCGATTGAAGATTTCGAATAAAATTTAATTTAATTAATAGAAAACAAATGGTTAATTTATCAAACTAAATTTCATTCGAAAACATCAATCGGTTTCTTAGTAAACTTCAACTATATTCGACGACCCTGCATACTTATCTCCTTTGCTGACTGTACATTAAGTAAAAACGGATTTATAATGATCATACATTAATAAGTAGGTACTCATAATTATTTTAAAAAAATGTTTTTAAATACCACGCTATTTACCAAGAATTCCAGAATTACGCCCCCGTTCTACCTAACATTATCAAAATTACCGGGAAAAGTACGCCCCTCTAAATGTTTTGCGCGGTTTTACCCGAAAAACGCGGATGACACGGCGTGGTACAGTACAACACACAGAGATAACTAGTGACGTAGTGGACGGGTTTATGTGATATGGAACCAGGAATGTAAATGTTTATTAAGTATTTTTTGTTTAATTTCACTAGCATGTCCTAGAACCAAAATTTCGAAGACATGTGACATCTACCAACCCGCACTGGGCCCGCGTGGTGGATTAAAGCGCATCTTGAAGAAAGGAGGCCTGTGTCCCAGCAGTGGGAACATTACACGCTGATTATATATATATATATATATAATATAAGATGCTACATAAGCATGGTTGCTTACCATGCTTATGTAGCATCTTTACTGAGATACGGGCTTGTTATTTGGGGCAACTCAGTAGATGTTGGAAGAGTTTTTAAAGGACAAAAAAAATGTATCCGGGCAATGTGTGGAGCTCACTTTTTGGATAGTTGTAAACCGCTATTCCAAAACCTTACAATACTGTCTTTACCATGTCTTTATATATTTGAAACATGCATGTTTGTAAAAAAAAAATATAATTTATTTGAAAAAAGTAATTACAAAATAAATAGTAGAGTACGGCACAAAGATAAATTGAAATTACCCCAAATTAAATTAATGTTACACAAAAGAAATATTTACTGCATGGCAATTATTATATATAATCATTTGCCAAATAGTATTCAAGATTTGCCATCATCGTTGTTCAAAAGGGTGTTATTTAGACTGTTATTGGAGAAAAAATATTACAGTACTAAAGAATATTTAGATGATAAGTCGCTTGTAACATAATACATAAAAATAGGCTATAATCTACCATATCAAACAATGACATAATTATTCAATATTAATGACATGACTAATTATTAATTCAATATATTTTTTAATCGTTATTACATATTTTATTAAATGATAATTACTAATAATTAATAGGTTATAATATAAGGCTTAATTCAATAAATATTTGTACGCCATAGTATGGCAGGATATGCTGGAACCAAAATTATAATATCTATTGTACCATATTCTGACAAATAAACATTTTTGATTTGATTTGATTTGATATAGAGATTATAATAGCCTCCCCGACCGATTTCAGTCACGGTGGCCAATCTCAACGGAGATTCGCCAGGTACGCAGGAGATATTATAGTACACAAGTGTGCGCGCAGACACAGGTGCACTCCCTCTTCCCTCACTCTCATATCCCGATGGGACGTCAATCCGACACGACGAGAGAAATCAGGCGCAGGACCAACGGCTTAACGTGCTTTCCGAGGCATCACACCGCCAACTTCCAAACTCCGGGCTGTTACTAAGAATTTCCTAATGGAAAAACTCAATAACACTTTTGCCCGACCCGGGAAATGAACCCAGGACCCTACGCTCAGCAGTCGCGTTTGCGACCACGAGATCAACGGGGCAGTTAGTGGGAACATTATAGGCTGATTATACTGGGCAGATTTGACGTATTTTGTCATCTTGACGCATACGTTGGATGATTATGATACTGGATTCAAATATTTGCTCATACCAATATCGTAGTTAAAACAGGAAAACGTTCTTTAGGTACCTACTTATTTATTGTAGTCGTAATTCGTGTGTTTACACCATAATTAGATAAACATGACCGATATTCTGTCCAGAAAGTTCGAACAAAGTTATCAGGATTTTTTTTTGTCCATTGTTTATATTACTTTACCTTGCTTAAAGGTTACAGGAAAACAGTAGGTATGTATGCAACTATCAATTCAGGAAACACAATATCCAGCATGATTTTCATTAAAATTAATTAAAACTAGGTAAAATCTTGTTAAAATGTCAATAGACATGTTTATCGTATTTTTCCGCTACAGATTATTTAGCCAATACCTACATAAATATTACATTGTTTGACGTCACCAGAATTGAAGAATGTTTGCGAGGTAAAATAAAAGCATTCACAGATGTTTCAACGGTTATATTTAGACTCAACAATTAGTCTAAATCTGCAAAATTGTCTTATTAATATAATTATATGCCAAATGAATAAACAGTAAATTTGTAACTGCTTAAGCGTCAGCTGGTAAAAATTGAAGTCATAAAAAGTTGTGTATGTTTTTAATTTTCGCTTTCGTTTGTTTTTTTGTATGTGCATATTTTATAAATAGTGAGGTTACTGGAGCATCGAAAGTAACACTAACATTTCCTCTCAGTAGAAACAATTTAAGTAATGTTTTCATTAATAATACAATGGCTTAATGGATGTAACTACGACCTTTTGAGTTTTGATAGACTGTCGTGTGGACCTATCTAACTGAAAAGACATTACCTAAGAGTCCCCAGCAAACGGACAAGATGAATAAAAAACTAAAGAGGATGCCAGTTGCAGTCGGGAGGGTGGAAACTAAATAATACGATGATGATAAACTATGGACATAGAGACTGAACCAAATAGTGATGAGACATTGAAGAAGGCTTTACGAATGCAGGCTAGGAAGTAGTTGATGAAGGAGAACGATACATTAATGCCTATTTTCACCAACCACCCGTAAACTATACCCTTGGCAGGAATCCCTTATGCTATGGTAGCCTTATTTTAACTAATTTTCACCAAACTAAGGGACACCTAAATTTGGGCCGAAGTCTTTGATTATGTGAGTAAGAATATGGATGGCTACAGAAGGAAGAGGGATAGACCAAAATATAGAAGGATTGTGTGAATGGAAAATTGGCTGAAAAGATAGTGAATTCTAAGATGACGACTGATAGAGATGTCAGTATAGAAGAAAACCCTCAAATGAATTAGCATTGAGGACAGGAGAATGATAATGATTTTGCTTTAGCCAAGTATTATGAGAACGTAAGGATGACGGTCTATAGTTTAAAGAAAAAAAAGAATAGGAAGAAAATACATTTATTTGCGGTAAACATGAGGCAGAGAAAAAACACAACCACAAAAAAGAACAAGTTGGGGAAAAATATGCGTGACATTCACGCAAACCGGCCATCGCTCAGCATAATGCTAGTTCCACTAAGAAAAAGGCGTAAGATTATATTGTATGTAATGGATACGCCTTTTAAAGGTGGATTTCTGAGTACTGCAATGGAGGTATCGCCGAGCGATATCACCGATTTGTTTTGTTTTGTTCAACATAGAGCTGCAGTGTCGCGCGCCAGTACGTTCTGCAGTGCTATTCTGTAAAAATCTCACCGTGAAAACAAAGGTGAAGTGAGCTGTCATTCCACCTGATGTTATTGCCTCCATTGATAGTTCACTTCACCTTCACTTATTTTGTCACGGTGAGATTTTTACAGAATCGATAGGCTGTTCTGACTGACTATCGCTGTACTTACCGGGTAGTATTGAGTCCGGGAAAACCCGATATCGCAATTTTAATACCTACAAATAAAGGCTTACTTATTTTGTATTCTCTGACCTTTATTTGGGTATCGTGTATCTTTAAAAATTGATTGTGAATCGGAATCAAAGTTAAAAGAGCGGGGTAATTGCCATCATCAGTAGCAATGGCTTTCATTTTGACAGTTCAACAACATTCATTGCGTTAATACTCACGTTGTTGAGCAGACATATTTCGAACATATTTATTTCTTTAATTAAAACGGTTTAAAATAAAACCAATTACAGAAATTAAAGACAGTTTATTTAAACACATCCTTACATAGTTACATAGTATAAAACAAAGTCGCCGTAATGTCTGTACGCGCATAACTTCCGAATGACTGCACCAAATTGGATAATTCTTTTTTTGTTGCATTCGGTATTGCCAGGACAAGGTTTCGAAATCGAAAAAAAATGGGGCGGGCCTTTAGTAAAAATAAAATGTAAAATCACCAAGTAAAATGTTGCAAGCAGTGAATTAGCAATGTCATGTTACGCAATTGCTTGTGTGCTAAGCAGGCAGGTTTTAGACAAGGAAGCACGAGAGGAGGCATATAATCAACAGCGGGTAGAACAAGGTTGCCAACAATGACGATGATAATGTTGATGAAGCAGTTTCAGATTGTTACCCAAGAATCTGATGGTGATGAACGCAAAAGTGATGATAGAATATTGCATTCTCGAAAGACTACACCCAATAGCACCCCCAGAAAACCCTTTTCCTTGAAAGGGAACAGTTTGATTTGAAATACCACTGTAGGAACTCCTTTTTTGATGCAAGAACTGTCCATTCATTACGTCTGATTGGCTATAACGCGTTTGTCTATCGTTTTCTACCTCACAACACGTACAGAATACTAACAACCAACTGCTTAACTCGCCTCACTGTTTCCTAATGTCATATCAATCCGGAAATACACATAATATGTCTGTGTGTGTGTCTTGTTACGTGAACAAGTCACTCAGGCATACGCCCAACATATTCGGTTAGCGTATTAAGTAATACTTTAAGTAGGCCAAAGTAGTGGGTGGACAACTATTGTTTAAAGAAATAAAAACTGATCTGTACTTGATTTGACTAGTGGTATAGGTTTGTACAGGGTTTGGAGCAGTATCTTCTCCGTATAAACAGGAAGTAGGGCAGTTTAAAATTGTATGAGACATGAGTTTTCCCTGAAGACTAGCAAACATAACTCAAAACTCAAAGCCGTTATTTCCATTAAACCATTCACAGGCACTTTGGACACAGCTTTGGAGCTGTCAATGAGTCGGTTAGTCGACAAGTTGAAGCGCTGTCCATTTGAAAGCGTAATAGGCCACTATGGAAAAAAACAGAAGAACATAGAATGCCTTAAGTCATATTATTGCCTAATCCTAACTAATAATATAAATTCGAAAGTAGGATTGTTTGTTTGTAACGCTTTCACGCTAAAATGGCTGAACGGATTTGGATTAAATTTGGCACATGGGTAGACAATAACCTGGAGAAGGACATAGGTTACCTACTTATCATCTTGGATTACAGACGAAGTCGCGAGCAACAGCTAGTAACTAATATATCGTGGCACAATGATCAGTTGCATCAATCGTAAACAAAGAAACGCAACAAAGACATTATCAAAGAAGTTTTATAAGAATATAAATATTTGATGATTGTGATGCTGTGGCGTGCGTCATTTTTGCATAAGCCAATCCAATTATCAGTGCCACAACATCGTCCAGCGGCCATCACACGTTATCTGTATGAGCGTCCATCATTATATTAACATCAATAAAATAATCGTAGAATAGAAACGTTCAGTGCATCGCCGAACGCCGCGGAGACGGGTTGTGCGCGCAAAAACTGTTACGTTATTTACCTCAACAAAAAGTAGTTTCGCGTTTTATTAAGTGTTTAGTAAAAAAATGGCAGAAGGCGACGTGCCTTTGGTTACTAGTTTTGGCGGCAGTGAAATTGAATTTGGCGGGAACGGATCTAAAATGACGAAGGCTAATTCGAGGTTTGTTTTTTTTTTGGCTTAGGTATTTTGTGTTCGGTCTGAACTGTCATCGTTTTTTTTATTAGCGTGACTACAGAAAATTAATAGTCTGGGACTATCCTATTTTTTTTTACATTCTAAATGCAGCGTTTAATACAATAATTATTAAGTAAAAACACTACGCAAGCAAAAACCTTGAATCGTAATCATAAGTTGACTTAGCAAAACTTTATGCTCACTTTGTGTTCAATGTTATATCTTTGTTTTTCTCGACAACCTTTTTTGTACGATTCTCGACTTTAAAACCATAGTATAACTAAGATATCGATATTTACATAGATTCTCTCGGCAAGTTTTGTAAATATTAGAACATCGGACGTGCACAATCATTTTAAAATGAAAGGACATTGTTTAAACATATTTATCAAAACAAAGAGCGCACGATGAAAACGGCTAGCGACAGTAAATAAACACAATACATAGTCACAGACAAGGCATTTTATTTTGACTACCTACCTAACCCGACAGACGTTGTCCTGTCGTTTTTCAATTATTTACAGAAAAATCCTATAGAAAAAAGGACGTTTAGTTTTTCAGGAATTTGAAAAATTTCCGCCATTTTTTTTCTAAAAATAGCCATATTGGTTCAGCCTTTCTCAAGTAATGCGCTTAGTTCGTTTTTATTTATTTATAAATAAAGTATTAAAGAATACCTACGTCACGATAATTCTGGTTTTAAATTAGCATTTTTTTGCATAATGCCATCCTACCTCCTTCGTATCATATTCAGAATTAAAAAAAAATTCTATATTTAAAATTCGGATTCAAAACAAAAACAAAATGGCCTTTAATGCAACGATTATTATTATAAATTATTGATGGCATGACCTACATTAATTAAAATGGTTATTTTATTAAAATGTGAGAACAATATTCTAATATGTGATATCAGCTGATCGCAAATGACGGGAAACCGCTATCAACGACAAAAGTCATGCTGTATTGAAATAATGTTTAAACATATGTTTTACGTATACATAACATCACAATAAAATTTAGGTACCTAGTTACCTACATAATAATAGGATCACGCTAATATTATAATATAAAAAACATAAGTTATTGACAATGCGACATTCTAAGTTACATATTTTTAGTAGGTCTTCTTTTTTTCTCTCTAATAAGCACAATTTATGAGACTATTCTGAAACTGTGGTAAAATTAACCAGTCACCAAGGTGGTAGAGGGGCTGAATGTCCTACGGGGTAATGTGTAACACACTAACAATAGCAATGCCTTTAATTTTGACAGTTCAACAACATTCATTGCGTTATTTACGTTGTTGAGCAAACTCTGCGAACATATAAAGCAATGGATTAGCAATATCTTTCAAAATGATTCAGAATGTGTTCGATTGTTACGCAATTAGGATGCGCCTGCTCTAGGATCTAAGTATCGCCTCTAGTAAATTCTATGATATTTTATTTATTTATTTGTTAAAATTTTATGCACAAGAAAAAAAAATATTGAACAAAAAAGCTTGAGGTATTTTCTACCAGTCAACCTTAGGGTGATGCAGAGATAAAACATGGCAGATGCAACATTGATTTTTATTTTTTACCCTATGGTTTGACCTCATCGACGGTGATAGTACCGCCGTGACGGTTGACAGTGAGAATTGAAGAAAAAAAGTGTTGCGCCGACCACAAGATACATAGGACAAAGACAGGTTGGCGATCGGTGGGTGGTTGATCTCATCGTTGCACTAAATGTAGCCAGAAATTTAAATAAAAAAACTGCACGGAACTTCATTTCATTGATAAAAAATACAATAAATAATTATTGTGGCAGGCTATCAACCCCTGATAAAGCAAAGTCAATAAACCTTTTTCAGTCTATTTTTATAATGTTGCCAATATAAATGATAATTTCTGATTTATTTTCTATTACAAATGTGGCTAGAAGTGAAATCTATTAAAAAAATGGCATGTATTTTAATCGAACCACTAATAATTTAAATTTTGCGCCCCTAAAAATATTATATTGCGCCTCTTTTTATGAAACTCTAATAATTCCTTTTTTGAGGCCATAAAAATGCGTAACTGTAGTGTCATCATTAGAATTGCAATTTTTTTTAAAGGTTCATTAATTTCAAAAATTGATTGATAATCATTAGAAAGTCAAAAGTAAATTAATTCCCATTTTTTTTTAATATATCATAAAAATTATAAATATTGGTGTCTAGTGTATCTACCTAACCGCATTTTCATTTGTGAAGTTTATGCCGTGCAAAATACTGATATTTGACTTAACCAATACCGGAAATCGGATCTGGTAGAAAATGCCCAAGGTATTAAGTCCGCCTTTGTACAGTTTTTACTTGTGCATAAAGTTTTAATAAATACATAAATAAATAAAAATCGTCACTAACATTATACATAGAGGTATTTAGGAGGTTTTTTTTTTTATAGTTGCAACCTTTTATAGCACAATCTTTGTTTATCAGCATTTTTCCTTACACTGTCCTTGCACTTTTAACTCGACTAAGTATCAAGCAGTTTTCCCCTTCATTGCAAAATAGAACTAGTGATTGTCTTATGCCCGGGCATTTAGGGCATTTTGGGCAAAGACCTGCCCAAACTTCCCTATGTGCCCAACTTGCCTAGGCATTTTCATACGGTTCGAATTGACGTTTAGATTTTTTTCACCACTGACAGCTTTCAATCTTATCGTCCCGTATTCGTTCGAAGTTAAATACATTAACTGAATTGAAAAATAACTCTTGGGCGCAAGTGTAGGTCATCATGGTTGTTGGACCATTGACTACGGCTATAGGCTACGGTATACGGTGGCCCGGAATGAAATGATTACAACTAACCTACCTATTTTATTGTTAGAATTAAGTGGGAAGTAGGTACCATGTTTATCATTTAATTCGTAGAATTTTATTATACAGAGTAATTAGATAAAAAGGTTGTTTGTTTTTATTAAATGATAATCGTAGTTGTGTTTTTAACGTTTAGTGTTGTGTACATTAGTTACTACTGGGTTTTCTAGGTAATTTTATAAAAAAAAAACCAGCTTTGCCCGCGAGTTCGTTCGTGTGCAAGACGGAAAACAAATTGGATTTCATATTTTTTGCGCGGAACCTTAACTTTTTTCTAAAATAAAAGTTACTTCTTATAACATCAGCTATCTGCCAGTGAAAGTCATGTCGGAGATTAGCCGGAACAAACAGACAGACCAAAATATTAAACATTGTTTTGTTGTTACAAGTACCGTATATGTGTAAAAGCTTTTTACTAAATGCATATGAAAGCATATTCATTTAGTAAAAAGCTGTTATTTTGACATTACGAACAGACACTACAATTTTATTTGGCTGTATAGATAATATGATTATTTTAAAACAAACCAAAAATAAACACATTTTTAATACGATGTCGCGTCAATAATTATAAGGATATAGCACAGACCTTTACTAAAGTTTTAAAACGAAAGGGGGGCAATATTTTCGGTTATTTAACGGTATAGTTTTGAAAGAAACTGCGCAACAAAGAATTCTCAAGTTTTGATACGATACCGGTCGGAACATTAAAAGATTTACATATCTGGTAAGGTCGTGGCCGTTTGACGCAACCACCATATGTTATTTGGAAATACCTATTTGATTTTTGCCGTGTTATTTCTTCTATTTATTAATCGTTATTTTAAAGTAGATGTTTGATGATGAGAGGCCCGTGGCTAAATAATAACAGCCGCACAGGTCGATCGATCAGGTTAAGCTACGCTTGCCGCGGTTGATCTGTGGATGGGTGACCATCTTTACATACCGAGACCCCTCCGTGCCTCGGAAAGCACGTTAAGCCGTTGGTCCCGGCTGTTATTCGTGGATCTTTGACAGTCGTTACGGGTAGTCAGAAGCCCGAGTCTGACAACCAGTCTTACCAAGGGGTATCGTTAGACTGGAAGCCGACCCCAACATAGTTGGGAAAAGGCTAGGCAGATGATTTTAAAGTAGATTTTTCGTTGAAATGTCCTTGTTTGTCGAACTGCCTCATTGGTCATAAGCGCTACTGCTGAGCGTGAGGTCCTGGGTTCGATTCCCGGGTTGGGCAAAGTGTTATTGCGTTTTTCCATCTGGAGTTTTATTAGGAGTTCGGAGTCTGGATTTGTGCTCGGATGATGGCAACAGGCTCGCCCCTATTTACACGAGACTTGGCGTACTATACGTACAGACGCCAGCACATCAAGCTACCCGAAACTGTCAAATTTTCCCAATCAACTTTGAACCTTTTACTTTAGCGATAAAGTTGAAAATCTATTAAAGAAATTTGACAGATTGTAGTAGCTCGATGTGCTGGCGTCTGTACACTTCTACTTAACCCTTCGGAGATTACAGGCGTTTTGTTATATTTGTTTTATTATAAATGGGGATCATTTCTCATCCTACTTATTTAAAATGCCTTAAATACGATCCAAGTCCACGAAAATTGATCATAAGTGATAATTATTTTGATAGTTTCTCAAACTCTTAAAGTGACAATTCCTTTTAATTATGGTAAGCTGGTGTTTGACCACTATCTCACTTGAAATGAAGCCTAGACATTTGTCCTTTTACTCAAAAACACACGCATGGCCATATGAATGTAATTTTAATCGTTCTATTCCAACAAGTGACACGAAAATTCATTCATTTGTGTATGTGGTCTAGATTCCGTGCGTTGTCTGTGGTTTAGTTGCCCGCGGTCCCGCCGAATGTGATAGTGAAAAAAAAATGTTTAGGCACAGATGTTCTGCCGTGTCTGGCCTATGCGTTCCAAGCATGAGGTAAGACCACAGAATTTTTTTGCTCCCTCTGTAAACTACGGCAAAAGTATTTGTTTCGTACCCTTATTTTTTCTTTTTTTTGGCCATAATATTTAATAAATGTTACCTTTAGACCATTATGGTTAGTCTAAGATCTTACCAAAAACAAAGTTTATTTTTTAAACTTTGAATTGTGCCCATCATAGTGCATTATGTAAATGGAATGGAATCATTATATCTTCGGTTTTTTTTTTGTGTTAGCAATAACATTACACGTGTATTACACAATATTTTGTTATTTTATCAATCTTTTTAAAAGTACGTTATCACAGTATATTAATTTAGCAAGTTGCTAAACTCGATTTTAAAAGTGGTTCTACAAGCAACTGTATGATTCATTTCGAAAGGCCAAATTTTATTCAGAGGTCTGCTTAATATGTTTTCAAGTAGAAGTAAACAACTAGTTATCGTTACTGTAAAAAATACAAATACATTAGCATAGGGATCTATTAATTATATTTAAGCAAACAATCTTGTGTGGAGAGGAAAAAACAACCTATAACCAACTACTTAAATGTATTTTTTTTTATTGGCATTATTTTCAGAGACTGGCAATATGGCTTGTGACTTTTTTCAATCATTTGTATAATATGTATTCCTGCACTACTTGTTTTACAAGGAAAACTGCCTAATATGTTCAGGCTTAATTTATCAATAATTTAAATATCAATATATACATTTTTGGTAAAATAACGCCTAGTCTTCTTATCCCGCATAAAAAAAAAAACAAGCATTTGTGAAATCTTCCATCCCGCTGGCCCCGCGTGGTGAATTATGGTCCACTCCGTCTCACAGAGAGGAGCGCTGTATCCTAGCAGTGGGAACATTATAGGTTGATGGTGCTTATGCTTATGAAATGCCTATGCGCATGCCTCATCCGTGTCTATGACAGTTTCTTTCTAAATCTCGATGTGTCATTTTAACGCCCGGTTACAATACGGCCAACGAATCATGGCCGGCTTGAACATAGGCTCTCAGAACTTTCGCGCACGTTCTTTCACTTCTTATTTATTTATTTAAACTTTTCGCACAAAAAGGTACAAAGGTGGACTTAATGCCTTAAGCATTCTCTACCAGTCAACCAGTCTTCTTCTTCTTCGTGTCACTGGCACGAATGTATTTTAGATCTTATTGGCCCAAAACTTCGCCACTTCCACAGCGTTGTCGGTGGCAGCGCAGAGGTCACTTTAAGGGCAGGATAGGAGGGGAAGAACTCCAACCTGGTAAAGTGGGTAGCCCCAACCTTGACGGAACGGCAGTAAGATAAGGTTGTGAAGTATGTCGCAAGCCATGTTCCACGTCCTCTTACTCTCATTCGCCTTATGTTACCATTTAGTTCCTAAAAATGTTACTACGCAGCCTTCTGCACGAAGTTCGGACCGGCCACGAATCACGATACATCGCCCGATTGTACTATATCTATAAATATGTGTGTTATTTTGCTAATGTACACTAGAGGTATTTAGTTATACAAGAACTCGCGTGTTACATACGATGTATCTGACACGAAGGTTACATTATTAGCTGAATGGAATCGATCATTCAAGGATTCCGTATGCTTGTATGAAATTGTTAAACATTTGACAAATTAGTCATGGTTGTACTTCCGCTTGGTTTAATGTCATATTATTTTAATAAATATGAGTATTAATTGTCGCTTCTGCGGTCCCTTTTGAGTATTGGACAGATGTTTTATGGAGGATGCGCTAAGGTAGTCTGCAAAATTAAATTATTCATTAAGATTTTTTTTGCCAATTGCAGCTCTGCACCCTAATTAAGTAACACACTTTCAATTTTGAAGGATTTTGATAATCCATTGCTTCATATGTTCGACAAATTTATTTACTCAACAACGTAAATAACGCAATGAATATTGTTGAACTGTCAAAATTAAAGACTGCTACTGTTAGTGTGTTACGCAATTACCCCGTTGTACTAGATCGCATGATGAAGAAAATGTGATCTGGTTTGTTTTCTCTTACCTTGGCCATCAACCCTGATTTTCTCAAGGTTTTTGGTTTAACTTACTTTGGCAGGGTTTAATAAGTAACTTATCATTTACAGAACCCAACAAAAACAATTAACAATTTTGCATATACATGATATTTCTGATAATTGCACACGAAAACATTGAATTTGCAATATTTTGAGGTTATTTTCGTGCTGTTAAAGGTCACTTTTAAGTGTTACATATGCGGGTCAAATGTTTTAGATTGATTGTAGGATAACACGGACATTCGCGTAAAATAAAGTAGAACAAGTAAAATTAAAGATCCTCCAAAAGTGATGTAATTAAGTTTGTAGGGCAATTTGGGCAAGCCAACCCTGGAATCGTGAGAAACTTGGGCAGACATGCTGCTTAAAATAGAGTAGAACATGATCCTCCACAAGTGACGTACTAAAGTTCCTACAGCAATTTGGTCTGGCTAATATTGGTTCTTTGCTAAAGGTAATGTAGTTTTTCTGAGTCATAAAAACCACAAGATCACTTCGACCTCAACTCAGCTGTTCAACGTTCATATTATGATGAATGACATAAGTGCTAATAAAATGAACACATCAAACGCAGTGATGTCACATTTAGAACATGATTTATAAGTGCTTACTTCAAGCTGTAGGTAGGAACTTGGGGTCATATGCAAACTTCAACAAGCTTAAAGTTCAAGGTCAGAAAATAAACACATTTATTTGCGACAATTGAAATGACATTGATCAGATTTAGATGCCATAACATAACATTTTTTTTAATGGTCAATCAACATTGTTTACTACACCATTACAATTTTAAAATAATGTTATACATGTCTTATAGTTTAGCACCACATACCCCATAAACATAATAATTGGGCCACAAGCACTATACTATAAAATTAATAACTAGGAAAAACAATAGGAAGCTAGTTTAAAAATAACATCAAAAAGGAAATTTTTCGCCGGCTGATCGAAACTTCACGTGACTGGAGGGCTGGGTCGTTTTTTGGCCAAAGAATTAGCATTGCCTTTCAATATAGCAATGCCGAAGTGTCAGAGGTGTGTAGTATGCCCATATTTCACCAGTTACAGTTAGTACTTTGTTACTTAAACGGGCATAGGTCCCGTGAAGTAGAGGGCGAACCGGGCACAGGTGACATTCCTCATGCGCTAACCCTAGAACTCTGGGATTTGAAATTGAACCCAAGAAGGGCTTGTGCCAACTAGCTTAACCAAAAAGAAGAAGAAAAGTGGCAGTCATTAAGATGCAATTTTTCCCCAAAAATCCGGTTGTTTTTTTGTCAATTAATTTAGTCCACCAATCAAAAACAAGGACGCGCGGCCTCGGGAAAGATGGAAGGAGTGGAGGGAAGCGTTTGCCCAAGAGAAAAGTAAAAAAGAAAGAAAAAGTATTTATTGGGACTCGCACAAGAATATCACAAACCAAACTAAACGCACTTATAAACAAAAAATTAAAACAAAAGTAAAATGACAATAAAAACAGAGAAAGTTAAAAAAACAGGAGTGGGACAAAGCAGGCTAGGAAATAAAACGTAAAAGCTAACATTTAAATACTGGACACAAACTTGGTCAAGCTTACAGAAACCATTGGCTACACAATTAATTTAATCATTAAAGATGGTTACTTATCAAAATTAAAAAATTAAGAAAAAAAATCTCTATTTCAAATCCGGTAATTTTTCAGAAGCATGCTAAAATTAACTTACCAAATAAGTACGAGTAGGAAGGTCACCTGTAAAGCGAAAGTACATCCTATAATGGCGTCATCCAATGTCGAGTATCTAAACTTACAGTAAACTCATTGTTAGCGTTTTCCTGCATTCAAATATACACCTTGTTACGTGAGTGTCAGAACTTAAATTTCATTGAAGATATACATAAGGATATTGTTTTAAGCTAAGTTGACTTTTAAGTGTTTGTAGATACTTCGTGCAAGTATTAACGAGTCTAAGATAACTAGGCAGACCAAATAGGGAAATAAATTGAAATACAGGTACTTCTTCTTTACCTAGCTCATTGAACGAATGGCTGCAAGCAAGGTCCTGGCACGGGCCTGATTCAAAGGTCGGCCAAAGTGTTTTGGGGTTTTTCCATCAGAAACTCAATAGCAGACCGGAGTCTGGACTTATGCCCAATTGATAGAAAAGACTCGCCCCCTATTATATGGGGTTATGGGATAAAATTATAGTAGCGGTATTTGTTAGCCTAAATAGGGAGCATTGGGCATTCTGTAATGCCCAATGTTCCCTATTTTTGTACTAACCCTGTATTGTAGGGGGCGTTTGTACTTAAACGATAATTATGTGTCAGATTTCGCCGCTTGTCGCTAAATGCATCCTGAGTTCAAATACAGATAGGTACTAATAGTTCACGCTAAATGCAAACAAGCAAGTTTCGCAACTAGACTTTTGGCCTGTTGACTAATTCGTTTTTGCGCTGCGACACTTTATTTTTAAATGTCGTAGCATCATGCTGAGATAGGAGCCTTTTGGCTTCGTACAGAACTTTCTTTTTATAATGTCATCTTGTTTATTTTTTTTTTATATTTACTGGCTTCAGCCCACGACTTCGTTCGCGTAGAAGTCGTAAAATACGTAACGCCATACACTAAAATAACAGCACTATTACTTACCTCGTTTTCACTTACCGTTCTTACTAACGCTTTTTCTTTTTGCTCGACACCCTAAGGGTTAAATAGCCTATAGCATTCCTCAAGAATGGGGTTATCAAATCCAAAAAATTTTTTTCAAATCCGACAGGTAGTTCCCGAGATTAGCACGATTATTAGTATTAGTATAGATTCACAGTTTACCTCTGACTTTGCATCACTGTCAAAAGCACTGTCAAAATGTTCTTTATTATCTTTGCAATAAGGTAGCTGTTGGGCTGCTGCTATTGACAAGTCTGTCAAAATCAGTGATCTTTAATATCGTTACAATAAGGTTGCTCTTGTTTGAGGTAAAATAACTGTGAAAGGACTGGATAGATTCTTTAAAAAAAGTGTCACAATCACTATTTGGTTTACCGTGGGAACTAAGAGACGTTGTCAAATTGGACAAATTGCCTATGCATGGACAGATGAAGTATGAAATTGCTAAAATGGCCAAAGTATAAAAACCTTGGTTGAGTAAAATCAGACGAAAAATTCTCTTTATTTAATTTTTGGTCATCATCATCAACATTTTCCTGCCTTTATACAAATTATTTTGTGTCGGTACAACATTTCTTTTTCTTTCACACCCCTATTAGGCGTCATCTCGGTAGTCGCCTCTTTCTAGCCATAGGTAATTACCATCTTTCACACATTCCATCTATCGTTTATTTGTTTGTAAAAGTAAAATTAATGTAGTCTTAAACATATTTTTTTAATTATTCGCCATTTCAAGCAAGCAAAGGTCTAAAACCATACAGCCTTGTCTATCTTGATTGTCTTCATTTTGCTTGCGAAAGTCCAATGACATTTGTGGAGCATTTGACATTTTGGCAGCAAACATCAGACAGAGTTGTGGAATTAGTAAGTACCTACTATAGAAAAACATATTGGCTGGACATCTGCTGCAATACCATAGACAGAGGCATAGAAAGTGCGTTGCCATCCCAGAGATAAAGTTAAGATGTGTCGCATGTGCTTATTTTTGGCGACATAAATATGCTAGACTATATTTGAGAACGTAATACTCGTTTTCGCAATACCATGCGACACCTATATTAATGCCTGTTGGATTTGCAGCCCTAAGCTTAGCGCCGAAAGTTTAAAATCCAACGGCGTTCTTTTAGATAGGAGAGCTCTTCCAGAGATTCTCTGGACGAGCATTTACATAAAGAGCTCTTCTATAACTAAGGTAATAGGTACATTTAAGTCACCCTTTAAGCCTTACCGTTTCTAATGTTTAAGGCTTCCGTAGACAGACGTGAAGTGACTGTAATAGAACAATTTATATGAAAACTTCGCAACTGTTTGCGCCTTTAACTGGGAAGCCACAGTACAAACGCCGCAGCAACGCTTCATAGTAAATATCTAGTTTTATGTATTGTAGTTTACCTCAACACAATACTATTTTGTACACAATTGCGGTGGCTGCTCGATTGAGTAACCAACTTTCTCGTTTATTATCATAATCATGAATTCTGTACCATAACCAACGAAGTATGCTATTTGAATATATTTTTTGTCTATTTATTCAATTTTCACCTATGAGAAAAAAACGATAGAAAAGAAATAAACTAACATTAAAAATTTTCTGGTATCTATCAAACCTCATGTCAACCTGTCATTGTCAAGTGATTAGAGCAACTTGTAGTACATACTAATTCCATGCATTAGACTTACTGTTTCATTCAACCAATCACAAGAACTAACGATTTGGCGGTAATTGGTGGTGGTAAACGATGTTGTGCCAGGTAACAAATTAATATCACACAGGCTACAGTAGGTACAGTATTCATAAAATATCAACATCCTATTTCTTTGTCCAATACATTCACTATTTCGCACAGATAACCTAAGAGGTCAATAATCGGACTTCCATTGTATTTTATATTTAGAATCTATTTTTAAATCTGCCTTTCGTGCGTTTTTTAGCGCTCAAAATTTTAGAATCAATTTGATTTTGCCACGGCTTATCTAGGCTTGGACTTTTGACAAACTTAGAAATTGTCAGTCAGAAAATGTTATTTCTTTAGATTTTCATTTTTAAACTTTGACTATTACGGTCTTTGACAGCTGCAAATGTAAGTTTGTCAACTGAATTGAATGACTCGCTTTCGTAAGAACCCGGAAGGAGTTGAATCAGAAAATCTTATTGTGTAAAGTAAAAGTTTGAATTATTTTTATTTGAATCAATTCAGAAATATGGCTATTCAATATAAACATTTATTGAATATATTTTTTTACCCTGATATTTGATACAGTCCGGCCGCCGAGAGAATACGTTCCTGATACCTTGTCAGTGCAACAATTCTAGTAACTATTAAAGATCAAATTCGCAAAATACGTATTCGAAACGGGTGTCAAGAACGCATTCTGTCGACGGCTGGACTGTGGTCAATTTTCTGACTGAGATCTGAAGGGCCATTCTCGTAATTCACAGTCTGATCTCAGTCTCAATCTGTCAAAAATACCTAAGTACCTATAATTTCCCAAAATTTTGAGAATTTTTGACATTTATTTTGTCGCCGAGATGAGACTGTGACTAGATTTTGAACGTTTTAAATTACGAGAATTGGTCTTCTGTACTTTTCCCTAAACTTTTCTGGATCTGACCTCTTTAATTGGATGGATACTTACATCCATCACTATTCACTGTGTTTATTTTGTTTAATTACATAATAAAATGATTCATTACAATGACAGTAAAAATCTCACCAATACACCATGCTAACTCAAGTGAAGTGAGCTTTCAATATTGTCAATCCCTAGCGTCACATGGAATGACAATTCACTTGAAGCTCACTTCACTTTAGTTTTCACCGTGAGATTGTTAGGGAGTATACTCGATGAGATCGTTTTGCGATCTTCAAAACCTGTTAGCACTTTATTCAATGTTTCTTTTGTTTTCGTAACAATCAAGGCTGCCAAAAATTGATTTAAATAACAATTAGATTATTAAACTACTTATTTTACAGCTTAAATATCAGCCTGTCTGAAATCGTTGCAGTTCGTTGCTAATACCCTTGAATGTCTATCAAAATTTCGAGCAGTACCGTTCACTTTTGGCGATTTTGAAAGTACTTGTTTGTTATTAATACCTACTTAGTGTTATATTTAATACTTATTTCATTGTTCAAATTAAAATTGTTCGTCTAACGTGATCTTTAATCATTTGTTTTTTTTTGCCGATACAACGGGCTTAACAATATACCTAATCGATGGGACTATAAAGTTAGCACACGTAGATACGTGCATATTAGCATGGGTACCAAGAATAATAAGAAATTATACTCATGCCTCATCATATTCTTCCTATCCTTGTCCAATGTTACTTTATTTATTTATTTACCATTTATGTACACACATATATAAACAGACAAGAAAAAAACAGAACAGAAAAATAGGTACAAAGGTGATGCTTATTTCATAAGAAATCTCTTCCAGCATACCTGCGATTGGACAATAAATAGAGAGATGTAGACAGCGTGTGAAAGAATAAAGGAGACAAAAAAATACATAAAATCATAAACAGTTCACTTAAAAATCTAAACAAATTTATGAGACTATACTTACATACTACACTACCACTATACTTACTTTGTGGTCGGCGCAATAAGTTTTGTTCTTCCATTCTCCCCTGTCAACAGTCACGCTATCATTCGCTCCCTTCTCTTTATCCTCAAAAGTTATACTCATACCTATATTCCATTTTATACAAGCTCATTTAAATCGCAGATCAGTAAGATTCGATTTGACAGCAGATAGCTAGGTATCTAGGCTAGGTATGGTACACCACTAACTACCTACATACAGTATTTGTCTCTTCTCCCCCTTTTTAATCCATCCAAAGGTTGTCTTTAAAAGATCGCTTTTAGCGATAAGACCGCCCATTGTGTCACGCTTTGCAAAATTTCTATATTTATGTCTGTAATTTATATGGTGTACATAGTAAAGAGTATTCTATTCTATTCTATCTTTTAGAATCATGACAAGTAGTACCTAGGTAATAACGTCACCATCTTCTGGACTCAACTCATTGAATACAAATCCATCCACTCGAAAAGAAGAAGTAGGCTATAGTGCATGCTGTATTTAACTTACAAAAAGATAATGGGTGGTCCTGTGCCCCTAAATTAACTGACATGTCCACTTATTTCGTCGGTTACTTCTAGAATTTCGACACAATTCTAAGAAGAAAGATCACTTTACAAAAGACTTCCTCTTTTCGACGAAAAGCTTGTCGATATGGCCGCTGCACTCTTTAAGCCCTTTGTAAACATACTTTTAAAAAAAACTCAGATCTTTCATGGCAATAGATTTATTGATTTTTCGGCTATACGCTTGCTCCTTATTACGTGGAACTTATGCAGAACTGGCGAAATGTGATTGTAATATACCTACATATAAGTCTGCCTGACCTGATGTCTGTCGGACTTCATATTCCCAAAGAATTGGCAAACTTAAGTGGCAGTGGACAGGGCACATTGCTCGCAGAACAGACGGTCGATGGGGCCCGAGAGGTTGTGGAAAGCGAACGCGTACCTGAACACGTAGCATTGGAAGGAGTCCTTCAAGGTGGACCGATAACCTTATGAAGGCTGCAGGAATCCGTTGGATGAGAGAAGCACAGAACCGGTCGATGTGGTGATGCTTGGGAGAGGCCTAAATCCAGCAGTCGTCTTTCTGCTGAAATGATGACGATGACTTCAAATTCTACTCTCATAAGAAAAATACCTCAGCAAATAAGACCAGAAATTGCTAAAGATCAAGTTATTATTTATAATAACTCGACACAACAATGTTATTGCGAAGCGATTGTTATCTGAATCCGAGAGTATTTCGCAACTCATACTCACTATAAATGCAACTGGGTAATAATGTGTGTCAGCGGCTCAGCTTTCGTCTAATAAATGGCTGTTGTTGTATCTCTAGTCTAGGTAATGTTATATGTTTCCTTTCCAGTATTAGAATTAGTAAAAACAGTTAGTGTTATCCGTTCGTCAGTATCTTGGGTATTCTGTGTCTATCTATCTGTGTGGTCTTTCCTCAAAAGACCATTTCTGTCATCAACCTACATGGTCTTCACATGGTCTGACTTATTGTAAGATTATATCTGGACTTTAAAAGAGACTGTGAAGTCTGAGTTTGTTTCGGCATTTCTTCTCAGAATAGTTAGATAATAAATGCCGACCTCATCTAGCTTTTTATCTATACTAATATTATAAAGCTGAAGAGTTTGTTTGTTTGTTTGTTTGTTTGAACGCGCTAATCTCAGGAACTACTGGTCCGATTTGAAAAACTCTGTGTTAGATAGTCCATTCATCGAAGAAGGCTATAGGCTACATATCATCACGCTAAATCCAATAGGAGCGGAGCACCAATGAAGAATGTTTCAAAATCGGGGAATTTTTTTCCTATTGAGAGCTTCCGCTGCGTGCGCTGCGTAAACGGTTAAAGTTTCGCAAAAATCATGTATGACAGAATTGTTTCCCTTTAAAAGTTTTAAAAAAAAGTCCCCGACAGCATATGTCTATCTTTTAAGGTTAGCTCACTATAACCTCTTTTATGCTAACCAAATTTGTTCTAAAATAATGCATTATTTGCGAAGGTGTTTTTATAAACATGGTATTAATCCTTATCCAAATAAATACGTTATTCATCACATGTATTTAATTTTGAACAAAATTGCCTCTGACATCATTTTATTTCAATGTATATCTTATGAGATATCATAGTTTTAAAATAATACTAATAATAAAGCTGAAGAGTTTGTTTGTTTGAAACACGGTTTGAAAGCTCTAAATCTCTGGAAGTATTGGTCGCATATATAAACATATTTTTGCGTTTGATAGCCCAGTTCTTGAGAAAGGCTATATTCTATTAAACTTGACGCTAGGACCCTTAGGAGTTGAGCAAAAAGAAAAGAAGTCTGAAGTTTTCGTCAAGCGAAAACGAAGTAATAGCGCAGGCCGGCGACACGTTGCCACGGGGTGGGTCGGGGAAACAAAACAAATTTACGCGGACGAAGTCGCGGACAGAAGCTAGTTTTTAATAATTTGACGTGCAAAAGTGATTCCGATATCTTATTTACAGATTAAACAATTTTTTTTCTTCTGTTGTTACAGTGCAAATTGTCTTGGTCCCAAAGAATTTAGGCTCCAGTTTTGGGTTCTTGCCCATTCTTCTCCATAGGTACCTGTTTCGGCTGCTACCCTACCCTACAATGCTTTGGAATGGGGAACTAACTACTTTCTGCCTGATCGACCCCTTGACAATTCGAAAGTGCCTGTAATTGGTTTAATTGATATTAATGGTTTGATTTTCGGTCAAAACTTTTAAGATTGTCGTTGGTTTGAATTAATTTTTGATATATCTAGGACAACGATCATACAGTAGTTGTTTTAGAACTTTACATTAAACTGAATAATGAGATCACTGCTTGAGACCTACCGACTTGTAGCCTACTTCAGTTTAATTCTCATCGAAAGCAAGACCTGCCTATCGATTCTGTAAAAATCCCACCGTGATAACATAGGTGAAGTGAGCTTGAAGTGAACTATCAATGGAGGCAATCCCTAGTAACATCAGGTCGAATGACAGCTCACTTCACCTTACTTTAAACGGTGAGATTTTTACACATTAGCACTGCTGTATTGATCGCCATTTTTCATGTTGAAATTCAACCAAAATACAGAGTCTAAATGCATATTTTTTCTGGTCCAATTGTCTTAATTGCGCAGCGTCCGCCTCGTGTCCTTCTCCGTTGAGTTTAATTCTCGCTTCGAGACAAATATTTGTGGGACCTAATGATGTTTGCTCTGCGTCCGAATGAGTGTTGACTGTTGAATGATAAGTAATATACATGTTCATAATGCGCTCCCAGACGTAGGATATCCTTTTGTCGAAGAATGAGCAAAAACATTTCTTTTCACCAGATTATCTAATGGGCTTGTAGCAATTAAGAGCCTACACTACCTCAGCTAAAATTCACCCATTTATCTCGCTCGCACGATACTGCTCGCGGACTGAGTGAGAGCGAGACAGAGTGCGGTGCTAGGCGGCAGGCAGCGCCAATAGTTTAGGTATTTGCTTTTTACGGTGAAAATAATGGTAATTAAAAAAAAGTAAATAACATAAGACCTGCTTTATAGTTAGTTCGGTTAGTATACAAAGTTTCATGATCTAATTTGAAATATTTTTTGAATACCAGCGGTTTATTGTTCGGTTTGGAGGTAACTTTGGAATTTTTTTCTATCGAGAAAATTTTATGAAATCGTGTTTTCGTCTAACATAAGACCTAACATTAATCCTCAACTTTACCATATATTTATTTCAAAATTAATGCTGCAGTATTTTCGACATAACGGAGGATCATGCTAAGCTATTTGAGGTAGTATAGGCCCTTAACAATTATTTTAATGACCATTCGTTACAGTTTTGCCCGCATATCTATTTTTGGTAAATACATATATTGATTCTTTTCGATATTGCTACAGGAGGATATTGTTTCCAATCCTTTTGATCTTTTACAAGTTTAGTTTACTTTTAGTCATTGAAATAAAAGCGATCCTGCTAGGGTATTAGTTGCGCCACTTCTTTTTCCCACATAAAAGCACTGAGAAGTGATGAAGGGCGGGTATTTTGAGGGACCATCTTATGTAATTTTGACGTTCAAAAGTGTCTAATTTTAATAAATAACTGACTTGATTTGACCCCCAACTTATATTTTAAAAAATCACAAAACTACGCTTCTTTGAAAGTAAATTACGACTTTGACATTGCGCACATTATTTTTCACAAAACATTGACTTTAGCGAGGTCATAATTACAATTTGTGTTCTTGCAAACAGTATTGAGCAAGTCTCTTATTATGTATGCACGATTCTAATTTTTACAACGCGCGACTTATGCAATAAGTACATTTTACAAACAATGGGGCCGACAACTGTCAAAGTGGCGCTAGCAGCGCACAGACCAATAACAAAGCAGTTTTTGTATGGAATTAGTAGTGAATTCATAAATAAAGACAATTATTGAGGAAATGCCTGGATGTTGTGTACCAAATTGTAAAGAAACTGGAGGGTACCAGTTTCCTCAAGCTGAGAAACTTAAAAAAATTTGGTACAAAGCGATAAGGCTAGTAAAGTTTGAGCCTAAAAGCGGGGCGAGAGTGTGTCATAAACATTTCAAGGAAAGTGACTATTCAAAGATTGGTAAATACTTAGGTATGTATTAAAAATGATTACTTTCAGTTTAACTAAGTTATCAAAAACTATTTGCTCCTATTTGTATTTACGTAACTGTAAGATAATGCGATTTAATAAACGTTAAGAAAGCAGACTGCCCATAATACATAAATTATTTGTTTGGGATCATAAACCAGCGCAAAATGGTGAAAAAATCTGCGATCTCTTGAATGTTTCCGTGGAATATAAAGCCAGCCTCTACACTGAGAGCAGAACGCCTGAAAACACCTAGGTACCTAATTATAGAAAAAGCTTGTTTCAAGGAGAGAACTCAACTACTCAGAGCTTCAGTAATATCCAGCCACTTGAAGAATTAGATGATGTAAATGTATCTGTGTGTGTAAATGTTTAACACAGAGTAGAATAATAAAATTTAAATTTTATTTATCTCTAATGACAACTAAAATGACATTGACAAAGGTTCGTATAGTGGTGGCGCCATCTGAGATCAGCTTTCACTTGCCAACCCCATTGCCAGAGCACAATATTTGCAGCTCAAAGAGTTCTCGTTGTTTGTTTTTAATTTCAACTGTTTTGTTCGACAAAAGCCAAACTAACTGGCTGGTTTTTAACTAATATATATAAATTGTTTTCAATAATAATTTGCATAAATAGTGCAAATTTTCTAGTGCATGACGTCAATTGGTAAAGCGTAAGTAAATAAATAAAAACTGCTTGTTATTCATCGCGTTTGTGTAGAATACTGATTTCATAGGTTAGACGAATAACATGACTAGACTAATTGCTTGAAAATTAGCTCTAAGTTGAAAGTACTTAAGGTGATTGCGCAGTGATTACCGCGGAATTCAAATTTTCTTACGTTTTTTGCAATTTGCAGGTCAGTGTAAGGTTGTATCTTTATCAAAATATGATTCGCAACTATAACAGGTACTTATTCACAGAATTATAGCCATTAGAATCATTAATACATCTTCCTAAGTTAGATTTGTACCACAAGAAGAAATCTCCTAGGGAAAAGTGTTTATGGTAAAAATCTCACTTTTATAGATGTATGAATATTTCTAATGGTTATAATTTTGTAAATACGTACCTGTTGTAATCGTGAATCAAATTTTGATCAAGATACAACCTGACACTGACCTGCAAATTGCGAAAAACGTAAGAAGATTTGAATTTCGCGGTCTACCACTTCGTATTCACCATAAGAAAAAATCTAGCAGCTTTGTGTACTGTTTAATTGATAACTTTTAAGAACGTGGGGAAAGACGAAAGGATAGACTGTGTGAAAGATAATATGGCTAGAAAAGGACTACCGAGATAACCAATAATAGAGAAGTATGGAAGAAATGTTGCGCCGACCCTAAAATAAATTGGGATAAGGGCAAGAGAATGATGTTGATAGACTTTTAGAACGCCCTATAGTAAAGTGTCGTTTGAGAATTCATAGGGACATATTATTATAATGCTCGCCCATATTTTATACTTCGGCCAACAATTATGATTAATTCCATTCATTAATACTCCAACCCATCATTATTCTTGTCTCTAATGAACACGCTATGCGATTTGCAATATTATTGTAAGTAATTCCTTTATCTCGTAAATAACCGCATAAATAAACAGCAAACGAAAACAAAGGGTATTATATCGCTTATACCCAAGACGAATCGCCTTTGTTGGCGACTTTATACGGAAGTCGGCTTATTCCGGAATCGAGTCGTACGTGTCTTCAATTTGAATTGACGTTCTAAGAATTTGATGATGACAATGGCGCTTGTGTCGCGGAATGACATAGAGTAATAGAGTGACCTAGTTTTAATTATAGGTTATGTTTATTTTGTTTTCGCGCGCTATTTTAATGGCGTTGACGTTGATTGAATCGTTGCCGCGGCGAATGGATTGATTCGAAGCGGCCATCAACCCACTTGTTTAATGCTGTGAATTCTGATATGCTACGGATATTTTAATCGCTTTAAAGAGTAGCTAAACTACGTTAGCGATTTATTTGCCAAACATGTAAACAAATATGAGTTTATGGAAAAATAACTTCTAACTATTACACAATAAAGTTCAGTTTACGCTACAACTTCAAAAATTTTTATATTTTTTTAAATGGTGCTAGTCACTCTGAAATCAACTTAATTGCCACTGACATAAAGTTCGTATTAATTGTTTATCTTGAAATAACATCAATTAGAAACATACATTTGAATAGACCTTACATACATACATAACATCACGCCTGTATTTTCCGAAGAGTTAGGTAGAAGTGCACTTATAATACAGTACACCAAAATTTCGCCAGTTTAAGTCCTATTTAATAATAGGTGGTGAGCCTATTTTCATCAACCGGGCACGAATACAAAATCCGGGCTGTTACTGAAAAATTCCAGATGGAAAACCGCTCAAGAGCGAGTCTCACTCGCGGACCGAGGTTTCCGTACCATCATGTTTTTAAGAGCCTATACTACCTCAGCTAAAATTCACTCTTTATCTCGCTCGCACGACACTGCTCGCGGACTGAGTGAGAGCGAGACAGAGTGCGGTGCTAGGCGGCAGGCAGCGCCAATAGTTTAGGTATTTGCTTTTTACAGTGAAAATAGTGGTAATTAAAAAAAATAAAAAACATTAGACCTGCTTTATAGTTACTTCGGTTAGTATACAAAGTTTCATAATCTAATTTGCAGTATTTTTTTAATACCAGCGGTTTATTGTTCAGTTTGGAGGTAACTTTGGAATTTTTTTCTATCGAGAAAATTTTATGGAAACGTGTTTTCGTCTAACATAAGACCCAACATTAATCCTCAACTTTACCATATATTTATTTCATAATTAATACTGCAGTATTTTCGACATAACGGAGGATCGTGCTAAGTCATTTGAGGCCATTTATAGGCCCTTAAGTTTTCATCGGCAAGGCCTATTTATTCGTTAGAGAATTTTAAAACTGCGGTGTAGAATATTTCAGTTTTATTTCAGCGCAATCTCTTGACTGATAGTGAAACTAATAATTTTTGATGATTTCTGAAAAAGCGTGTTATTTAGAGACATCGTTTTATTTTACCTGTAATCTTTACAAAACTTCTATTACATAAAATAATTTTAGATTTGTCTCTATGTAAACTTCGGAGATAAGGGGGGACAGGGTATTTTTTTTTACATTTTTCATCAAAAGTCGAAAACTATGCGGCCTAAAGAAAAAAGAATAGATGTTTGAGAATGTGCAAACTGCGCTCTTTCATATGATATTTTCGAATTTTTCAGACCCCCTTTCAGTAGTTGTTGCAAAAAAAAAATCTTTCTTGTTTGCAAAATAGTTGGGCAAACGTCATCTAAAACTATTCCAAATTTCAAGTTGATAGCATTAGCAGTTCTTGAGATATCCAGCTGTGGAAGACGGATAGACAGACAGACAAACTGAGTCTCACCATAGATACCGTTTTACCATTTTAGTATGTAACCCAGTAACACTGCCCGACCCGGGAATCGAACTCAGGACCTCATGTCCAGTAGTAGCGCTTGCTACTACTAAACCAACGAGGCAGTTTAAACAATAGACAGTCGTAAACATTTTGTTTTTTTACAAAAAAATAAAACATTTAAAACTCCCTCGAAAAATCTTGTAACTGAAATCACTTTTTGCTATTATCACAGGCCAAAACTTTCTTATTCAGCCTACTCGTCCGCTACAACCTTGAATGGGGGTACCTTATTCCGAGCGCACGATTCAACCTTGTCAGTGCAATCTTAAAAACTGATATATTGCTTTACGTGACACAAGAAATGTAATTGTTTTACGTACATTTTGATAAAGTTTAACTAAAATTTAACTCCACACATAATATTTGCGTTATCGTTACCGTACGTGTTTTGCGAGGTCGACAGATTAAACGCTACTCATCATTATGTACCCTTATCAAGTGGAAGAAGGGTGGAAGTCTTGGTAAAGCAATTATTATTATTATCAGCCATTTCTGTCCCACTGCAGGGCAAAGGCCTCCCTTCCCTCCTTCCACTTATCCATATCCAGTGCTGTTATGTGCCAATCCCTGTGGAAAGAGTCGAGTTCATCCCGCCATCTCATTCTGGGCCTGCCGCGTTGTCGTTTACTGCTGTTTAGGACCCATTGAGCACATAGCTCCACCATCAGGCAGATGTGACCAGCCCAGTTCCATTTTAGCTTGGCAGCCGTGTGACCTACATCGGCAATTTGAGTTTTAAAACGCAGAAAAAGAAAAAAAGAAAGCAAAGGAGTTGCATAATGAAATTTAGTACAACATTTTAACACTCGTTTGGATGATATGGTTACTATGACATTGGCCCTGATTCTGTTGTTCACAAACTAAACTAAATTTAAGTTCAGTGCATCTTTTTCTTTCTATTTCCTTATAAAAAGGACAGAAGATAAATATTAGTGTAGTCCTGTCAAATTAGTCAGCGCCTGACGTAAATTGACGTATTAATAGTAGCCAATTTTTTATCACGTCTAAACTTGTCTATGGATTATCTAATTTGACGGGAGTAAACTAATATTTATCTTCTGTCCTTTTCATATTGAAATAGAAAGAAAAAGATGCACTGAACTTAAATTTAGTTTAGTTTGTGAACAACAGAATCAGGGCCACTGTTTGTTTTAATGTTGGCAATAACCTAACTGTTTCAGAAGCAGGATTTATACCATGGGTGTAGATAAACATATACAGGGTTATTTGAAAAACACCAGCAACCTCTTAGGAGGTCATTGTACTCATCATTATGAACAACTTTTACTATGGGACCAAACCTGAAATCGCGAAAAAAAAAACAGCTTTTCTCTACATTTTGACGAGATAGACGAAGATAAATGTAGGGAAAAGCTGATTTTTATTTCGCAATTTCAGGTTTGGTCCCATAGTAAAAGTTGTTCATAATGATGAGTACAATGACCTCTTAAGAGGTTGCTGGTGTTTTTCAAATAACCCTGTATATAAACCAGTAATTCTCAATCCACATAGGTATAAAGTTATCCTTTCTGATAGGTAACTAATGTCGTTTTTCCTCAAGATTAATTTATTTATGGGTTTAGCTTAGCCCAACATCCAGCATGATTAATTACGTTACGGTATTGACCAACATGTATCTTATTACACGTGACCCTAATATGCTTCGTTAATTTCAATAACATATCCTCATCGTGCTGCCTTTGTCCCATGATACTGGATACAACGGGCTCAATAATATAATCGATGGGACTACAAATTTTGTAACGAGATGAAGTTTTAAAGTTATCTTATACTTTATCTTCGTGTCCTTATCCAATATTATATTTGGTTGTCGGTGCAAAACGTTTTCTTCTTCCATTTTCCCCTGACAGACAGCTGTCACGCTATCATTCATTCCTTTCTCATTCATATCATTCCCTTCTCATTCATATCATTCCGCTCACAATCCATTCGTCTTTCTGTGGCCTATCTCTCCCTCTACATCATCATCATCATCTCCCTAGCCTTTTTCCAACTATGTTTTGATCGGCTTTAAGAAAGATCGTTGTCTATTTATGTTTGCTGGTTGTTTTACTGTTTATTGAAACAGGATTTTCTGTTTTGTTCGTGGATGCAGCTGAATACCAGTATTGTACATGTAGCGACTGCCTATCTGACCTCCACAACCCAGTTACTGGGTAATACGATACCCCTTAGTACGACTGGTTGTCAGACTTTTGGGCTTCTGACTACCCGTAACGACTGTCAAAGATCCACGAATGATAGCCGGGACAAACGGTTTATCGTGCTTTCCGCGGCACGGAGGGGTCTTGGTATGTAAAGATGGTCACCCATCCACAGACTAACTTAACCCAATTTATCGACCTGTGCGGCTGTTACTATTTAGCCACGGGCCCCTCTATCTCCCTCTAGATCCCTTTAATAATATTTGTAAATGCCAAAATAACTCTGTCTGTCTGCTACGGACTGATTTCGACTTTGAAAAACTTTGAAAAAAAAACGGGTGGTGGCGTTCTGTTTTTGCCTACCCGAATGGGAAGAATGCGTGAGTTTATTATTATGAATTTATTTAGATGTCTCGAATAACACACCATCAGTAGCAATGGGTTCATTTTGACAGTTCAACAACATTCATTGCGTTATTTACGTTGTTGAGCAGACACATTTTTCGAACATATGAAGCAATGGATTAACAATATCCTTCAAAATTAAGATTGATAGTGTATTACGCAATTAGCGGCTGTTATAGTGTGAATATTATCGCCTCAGTCATAAAAATTATAAACGGTCTGTCTGTAGGTTCCATGAATGTATTGTGTTATCTAATACAGCTCTATCATGACCCAATTAATTTGTTCTCGTTTAATTCATCAATTAACAAAATTTGATAACACACTGACCTGTGTGTGTAACCTTTTCGTTATAAGTAACCTTCGTTGTAAGTGGGTTACTGTCTTATATTCGTATCAGCCGGTCTTCTGTAAAAATCTCAACGTGATAACTTAGGTGAAGTGAGCGTGAAGGGGCAATCCCTAACATCAGGTGGAATGACAGCTCACTTCATCTTAGTTTTCACGTTGAGATTTTTACAGAATAGCACTGCTGACGTTAGGGATTCCCACTATTGATAGCTCACTTCACGCTCACTTCACCTAAGTTATCACGGTGAGATTTTTACAGAATCGATCGGCTGATACTACGGTTTGAAACTTTTGACAGCTCACTTCGCATTAAGTTTTCACGGTGAGATTTTTACAGAATAAACCGGCTGCTTCTAAATACATGCGTGCGTTGCGTGTGCATAAAGGGAAACTAATATTAATGTAATTAATTATATATACTTACAGTCATGTATTGCGTAGACTCCCTTCCGTGTAATGTTACTAATATTTAAACATCATCATGAATCTTTCTGCCTATATCTCAATTAATTTTTGTTAAAGAAAGAAAAATATTTTTTTTGGGACACGCACAAGAAATTAAAACAATGAAAAAGAACATTACCATCATCATCTGCCTAGCCTTGTCCGAAGTGAATACCAGTGTTTTACATGGAGCGATCTGACCTCCACAAACCAGTGACTGGGTAATACGATGCCCCTTGGTAAGACTGGTTGATAGACTTTCGGGCTTCTGACCACTGGTACGACTGTCAAAGATCCACGAATGCCAGCCGGGACCAACGGCATAACGTGCTTTCCGTGGCACGGAGGGGTCTTGGCATGTTACAAATTGTCACCCATCCACGAACCAACCGCGGCAAGCGTAGTTCAACCTGATCGGTCGAACCCGTCTATTATTATTTAGCCACAAGCCCCTCTGATAAAAAAATAAAAAAAAAACTACTTTTAACAAAATCATGAAAATAAAAAAAGAACTGCATAGGATGTCTTCTTTCATCTCAAATAGCTTCTGTTCTAGATGTTTTTTTATATGGGTCGTAAGATTATTTATCAACATTCTTAGAAAAATCAAACAAACACCTTATTTATAGCACCACTTGAGTTAACCTGACCTATTTAAATGGCTACCGTATAACTGCACATTACACAAACGCGCGAATTTGCGTTTGAATTAAATACGGCCAGGTATTGTTCTGTCAACGGGGCGTTGACCTCTGCAACGCTGTCTTGTAAACATCTGTGTTTGAAAATCGAAGTGTTTTGGCCTGTTGTGAGTGTTGTGACTTTGTTTTTTTACTCGACACTCTGAAATGGCTCAGGAACGTGACGAAATAAACGTGAAATTAACAGTGCTTTAGAGAACTGTTGGCGCCTGAATGACATTGGAGCGTTGTTTCTAAAAAAAAATGTGATTTTGAAATGAAAAAACAAGATGGCGATCTTAGTTCCGATTTTGACCACCCGTCATAGGTGTTTGAAATCTTTCTTGACAAGCAGGGCTTTCCACCACGGTTATTTAGAACAATGTCATACTATATCTGACTCCGTCAGGATAGCGAGATTGACTATTCCAAAGAACAACGTGTAGCTTCACCTTGACTCACTTTTTCAAAGAAAATAACAGATCTAACATCAACGTCGATGACTAAAAGGTGTAACGACTAGTTACTTAAGTACAGTAGCTAAGCGTTTCACCGAACCGTTTATTCCATGACGATAGTAGCAATACAGGGAATAGGGATATTCAAAAAGGAATTTGGTCGATGTTGGCGACTTTACGATGTTGGTCCCACGGATAAAGTTGTTCAGTGTGATGGTCTGTACCACACCCTTAAATATGACCACACATTTCTGATAATTATACAAAAGACGTGTTGGACATAGGCCTCCAAGGGGCTAACTATGAGCTTTTATAAAAAAAAAAAAACGAGTGTGCTTATGACCACACGACTGAAGTGAAACTTCTTTCGCTCCATCTGTATGTATATATATATATATGTGTGTACAATATATACATGTATACACATATACATATATTAATTTTCTACAAATATTTAAATTTATTTCATGGTTTCATTGGTAAATTAATATTTTTGCATAGATCTTCTATTGCTTAGATATACGGAACGTATTTGGCTATGAGAGGAAGAGAGAAAGAAAATGTGCGCGCGCACTGCTGTCTCTTGCTTATATCCCCCATTTAACTTCCGTGCGCCTTGCCCGATCACACTTTTCGTAACGCTTACGTCACGCGTTCGCCAGCTTACTCCCCAAGTCAAGCGTGCGTAAAGAAGTTTCACTTCAAAAACGTTCAATTTCCAGTCGTATCAAAAGCACACTTCTCTGCTAATAATCGTACTTATATGAGAGTAATAAACTTGAACGAAGTTCACCGAATTTAAATGGTAATGCTTGTCTCTGGCAATGGTGCTTGTGTCTGGGTAATGTCATTGACTTTTTAATAAGCAACGTTCAAAATCTTAAATCTAATTCTATTTTCACTCTATCGGTTTTTTGAAAATTATAGAAAAAAAATTTTTTTTTGGATGCGCACGTAGATTGTTTTTACACAAAAATGCGTAAAAGGTGCGCTTCCCTGGTGCGCAGGGTGTGGGGCAGCACCAACAGTATCCTAAGCATGATTGCCAGTCGCCTGGACTGTGTTTATGTGGGTCGCTGCTGTGCAATGACTCATGGGTTGTTGCAGCAATGATCCACCATTATTTGTTGTGTTGTGTGTATTTTCAGTGTTTACTAACATAGTCATAAGTTTTACTAACAGCTTTTGAGTCTTGGACACTTGAATAAAGGGAATTCTATTCTATTCTATTCTAAACATTTTTTTAACTATTATTATGTAGGTATAACAAGTTACCTTGATACAATACATGCAGTATAGTAAATACTAATTCCATAATCCTCGGCTTCTCTTATCCAGCTGCTACCAGCCACCAGCCAGTGTTATTATCAACATTTATTTTGAAGTCACCAATTAATTTGTCACTCCCAGTACCGTTTCATTCTGTAGCATTAAGATTTACGGGGTCCATAATAACCAGCAGACGTTAGCATAGCACAACGTTCCCAGTGCTGGGACGCAGTCCTCCTGTCTTTGAGAGTGGGTGGGCTGTAATCCACCACGCAGGCCCAGTGCGGGTTGGTAGAAGTCACATACCTTCGAATTTGCGGTTCTAAGAATAGCCGGTTTCCTCTCGAAGTTTTCCTTCACCGTTTTGAGAGCAGCTGACGTTGATACGATCATAATCAACCTGTTCATCCGTATGCACAAATTAACCTCAGGAACGGCTGTCCCGCCTGAATTACAGCCGCCTTGATTACTTGAACGGAGAGCATCCTTATTGGTTCAAATTGCATGAGTCACGTTCAAAGATAGCTATTAGAGGTACAGGTAACTCGTTCATCTTCGTTACTTCTCTTGCTGGTAACCGAGAATAGCTGCCCTGGGTTTCTACCATCTGCATGGCAGATCAAAGTAATAGTTGAAAGGCATAATGGTTCAAAATCGTGTGACACTTTAATATTGAATAGAATACTCGTAGAATACTGTTTATTATGTACACCATAATAAATTATAGACATAAATACGGAGTTATTAGTAAAACACCAGCAACCTCTTAAGAGGTCATTGTACTCATCATTATGAACAACTTTTACTATGGGACCAAACCTGAAATCGCGAAAAAAAATCAGCTGTTCCCTATATTTTGACGAGTTAGACGAAGATAAATGTAGGGAACAGCTGATTTTTATTTCGCGATTTCAGGTTTGGTCCCATAGTAAACGTTGTTCATAATGATCAGTACAATGACCTTTTAAGAGGTTGCTGGTGTTTTACAAATAACCCTGTATAGAAATTTTAAAAAGGGTGACACTCTGTGCGGTCTTATCGCTAAGAGCGATCTTTTAAAGACAACCTTTGGATGGATTAAAAAGGGGAAGGAGAGACAAATACTGTAGGTAGTCTATAGCGTACCATTTACATAATACAATAAATCAATACATACATATAGTAGGTATATTATATTAATCTAAAGAAATGCATATATGTATATAATAATAAACATGAAACAGGAGCAAAGAAAATATAATTCGAGGCAGGCCCAGGAAAAGATGGCGGGACGAGCTTGGCGCCTACAGACTAGATTGGCCTACCCTAGCTCAAGGCAGAGAAGATTGGAAAGGAGAAAGGGAGGCCTTTGCCATGCATTGGGACAATATAGGTTATAAAAATGAAAGAAAAAAAAAAGAAAATACGTTTATTTGCGTTAAAAACATAACATAGAAAGAAAACAAAAATTGAAAAAAAAAAACAAATTGGGGGAAAAATGCATCACATCCCCGCAAAACGGCCATCGCTCAGCATAATACCCCATGCAAGACAGAGCCCCAGCGCTTGTTTTCAACAACAGCCAGGGATGACGTGGAATATAATGAAATAGTAATAATGGAAGAAGAAGACGTGCTGGGTTAACCTCAATCGATTTGGGATAAGATGATTTGATTAAAGAAGAATCTCTTTGATAAAACTAGAATTATATAAAGCGGATCGTACTACGATATTCGCTATTTATAAGCGTTGACTCAGTCTCATAGTTCTTGCGCAAGATAACCTACTAGGCCGTATATTAGTTTAAGTTATCCACTGGTTTGTGTGCCAAGTTGCTGACTAAATCTTTACCTAGTATATCTGAACTAAGTAGGTATTAACGGAAGTTTCGCAAGAAATTGTTTCGGGATTCCATCAATACATAAATCTATTTAGCCCGTAATATCCCATGGCTGGGCAAAGGCTTCATTTTCGTGTTTTTAGGTGGCATGAGGTGAAAACTTCTTTAAGCGTACTTTGCGCACTTTCTGAACAGTGAACGAAACATCAGTGCTATTCTGTAAAAATCTCACGGTGATAACTTAGGTGAAGTGAGCTGTCATTCCACCAGCCTATCGATTCTGTAAAAATCTCACCATGATAATATAGGTGAAGTGAGCTATCAATGGAGGCAATCCCTAACATCAGGTAGAATGGCTCACTTCACCTTAGTTTTCACGGTGAGATATTTACAGAATAGCACTGCTGATGTTAGGGATCGCCCCTATTGATAGCTCACTTCACCTAACTTATCACGGTGAGATTTTTACAGAATCGATCGGCTGAACCGGGACACACCGGTCGGTGACACTGAATCGATACACTTGGCTCCAATCGCTCGGTGACGCTGACTCGCGTATAGTCGGTGCTGATTCGTGTGTGTACTTGGCTCCAGTCGTAAGTTTTCACTTCTATGGTGTGGTTATAAGCACACATGCTCTTTTTTATTGACTGTTTGTCTGTGAACCTCAGAAACCGCATATTAAGTCCAGCAGGACTACGGTTTCTGCTCTCACCGCTCCTAAACTGTGGAAATTACGTCAAATTTCACACGCGTAAAATGCGTATTTACAACATAAGTTATTTATAGCCGTACACTATTAATGCGTAATATCTTTACGCCGAGGTATTACGAAGGAGGAAGAAACTGCTTGCAGTGCGTGCATTTGGAGTCTAATCGGTAATTTATCGAGTATTATATGAATAATCTGATGAAAAGTATGAGAATATTATTGTTACATGTAACATGCAATGCAACGCGTTAGTTTAATTTTAATATCTTTATAAATATAAAACAAAGAAGGATTAGTTTTATAACCATTTATAACTCAAGAACGGCTGAACCGATTTTTACGATCTTTGATTTGTTGGATTTTTTTCCGCCCCGGCAGCACATGGCAGCACAGCAGCGCAGACGCCGCAGAATAACTATTATAACATGGGAAAATTTACAAAACAAAATGTATGAAGAGTGATTCTGAGGTGATATTCGCGGGGTCAGCTAGTATTAAACAAGAAGTAGTGCAGTTCAACAACACCTATAATTATTATTATTTTTTTTTTTTGTTAAAAATACCATGGACGAAATATAGAACCACTCAAACTCAAATAATTAATTTCAAATAAACCAATTACATTCATATACCTACTAGGTATATCCACAAAAGTCAAATCAAGATTTGAAGTTGGCAGTTGATTTTTCAAGTTGACAACATTTTGACAGGAGCTGTCAGTTGGCTCGGGTGAAGTTTTTAGCTGGTCTAAAGCTGGGGTATTTGCCCAGGGTGCACTGGACTTAGAGTCTTTAGCTGCAAAGCATATACTATACTGTATTAATTTTTTTTGATAGACTTCATTCCATGACATTGAAAACGTCTGAAAATAAATGTCCATGTGCTCAATTTTTTCTTATTTTCCGTACAACCTACTTATGTAGGTAATGTTTTTTATTTAATCCAAATTAATCTAAGCTTTCTGTTTATTTGCAGGTAATTTCTTGTTCTACGTTGACCTGTTGCTAAGGATATTTGAAGGTAACTTTGGTTAACCCTTTAATACGAATACTTTAAACAGTACCTATCTACTACAGTTTTTATTTTAGTATAATCATTTTAATCTAAAATCTAACTATTTCTAAGACCTCTTTTGAAATTTTCCATGAGAATTCGAATCAATTAAATTGGATCTCATCGTAATGTGATACAGATTTATTTTATTATTCTATTTTTTTACATACCTATCTACCTATACTTAATCATTTAATAACTGTTCTACAAAAAAGTTACGTATTCGTGATTTGACGTCCAATGTCCATTAATAAACCATAGACAATTTAAAAATTACGCGTACTACAACTCGCCCGAATTAAAATCGAACGCGTTACACTTTTTTTAAACGGCCACCAACATCTAGCACGGGTATGACACATTCATTCAGCCTCTAATCAATTATTTATGGACATCGATATTGTTTCATCGGTATGACTAAACGATTCATTACATTGTAAATATGTTGTTGATGTTGCAATGTCATCGAGTTATGCCAATAAATATTTTCGTTTGTTTTGTATACAATGTGATTGTTACATAAACATCAATATTATGTGACACAGCAGTTGCCTGAATTTCATATTATTCTTCGTGTCGATGGTACGACAGTTACCTTTTGTCATTCAGTTAAATAACTAGAGAAGCAAACCTCTATGACATGTGTCAAAAAAGTGTACCCACTTTTTAAACGCGACGATGTAGCTTTGAAACCACTAAACATTTAAAAGTAAACATATATCTGTCTCACTTACACACGTCGTAAGAATAATACCGTCGCTTAGATTAGACAAAGACCGCAATATAAACATGGAATGACGGGATGGGGTTGCTTAATGCGAAATTTTACCCAACATTTTAAGCCATAAAAAGCTTTATACGTTAAGTTAAATTATTTTTTAAATATTTTAATTATGTATTTCTTATTGGATGTGTAATAGAAGTTTATAAATAATGAAAATAACTAAGACATTTTCTTTTTGAATATTTTTTCTTTATTATTAATGAAATTGAATGATTTAGTAGGTAGCCAGTCAGTCTCTTTTCTCAGCAGTCGGATTATTTCCACCCATTTTTCACGGCGTGCTGCATCTTTAGGCACCCTGCTACGTTGTTATTATTAAAAAATAGTTAAAATCACTTATTCCATAAATTAAAAACTCCCACAAATGTGGGAAACTAAAACTAAGTTTTTAGTGGTAACACTGAACCTAATTTACAAAATTCTACATTTTATTGCGTTTTTACGTTGATATAAACACAGAGACAATTTACGTGTGGAAAGTAATTCCGGTTAATTTATTATGTTTTTGTGATCTTGAATCGTACTCTTTCGCGATATTTTTTGTCGTATGTCACTCGGTTGGCGTCACACAGAGCACTGAACTGACGTTAGCTACGCTGATAATAATAATAACGTTTATTGTGTCCTAAAATTATACAAAAACAATTCTGGGTTTGGAGTCCTCATATGATGGCTGTGGCCATCAGTCTAGTGGCAACGCCTTGGTGCGGTAATTACTAATCTAGTGTAACATATATATCAATGCCTTTTGTGATTTATTCTAGATGCATCGTCTTAACATAATATACAAGGTGTAACAGATTAAACGCAAGACCTGAAAGTGTTTGTTCATAATTGACTACTGAATCGATTTCAGTAACTTTGAAAATAGGTATTTTTTTTAAAAATTATGTATTTTTTGAGCCAAATAAAATTCAAATTATTTCAAGGCAATATGACTCAATTTTAAATGCATAAAGTAATGCTAGTGTCAACACGATTTTCATAATAAAAATAGCAAGCTTAAAAAAATAAGTTTTGGTCATTGTATTATGCTTTTAACTCAGTACTCTAATTGAGGTGTATGAGGTCTTGCGTTAATTATGTTACACACGTTGTATGTAATTTTATAATATTAATGTTTACAAAATATTGTAAAACATTTTAAAAGAGTAACGGTGGTGATTCTTGCCCATTCTTCTCCATACCAAACTACCTTTTGGAAGGGGCGACTGGAATCAATCCTATTTTTGTAAATTTTGACGTTATAAAGTGTCTTTTATGCGCCTATTTGAAATAAATTATTTGACCTTGAGTTTATCAAATTCTGTCGGCCCAAAACTTCGCCACTTCCACGGAGTCGACGGTGGCAGCGCAGAGGTCACTGTTTGACTGTATTTTTAGGGCACAGAAGGCAGGATATGAGCTGCTGTCGTTCCTTCGTGGTAGCCCATCATCTTTCCACTTGGTTTCGGAAGTGGTTCAGACTCAGAGACTCCATATTGCAAATTATGGTTTTATTTTTATTCGACTTGATGAAAGTATGATCTCATAAGACCTATAATTATTGTTTCTTGTATTGAAAGACGACATAATGTAACATCTTTCCTTTATTCTAAAAAGGTGTACCTACGCAGGAATGCATTAGTTCATATTACAATCAGGAAAATTAATGGGTTATCAAATTGACGAGCACAACGTCAATTTCCCGTGTTACCATTTCCTTCAACTGTCAAAGAATGACAGTGAATGACTTGAATATACGGACAATTTAAGTTGGAAGTCAATTTGCTAAACAATTAATTTCTCTGACTTTGCACCCACCTTTCGCCAGCGATGAGACCCATGTATTATGGGGCCTAAAGCGAACACTAAAGAACTGAAATTGTCGCATACGACAATTTCAGTTCTTTAGTGTTCGCATTAACATACGACAATAATTAGTTGCGCTAATGTAATTATAATCTTCTTAGATGTTTTATCAGCAGGGTAATAGCGTAACACACTATCAGTAGCAATGGGTTTCATTTTGACAGTTCAACAATATTCATTGCGTTATTTACGTTGTTGAGCAGACACACTTTTCGAACGTAAATGGAGCAATGGATTAGCAATAAGCTTCAAAATGATTCAAATTGAGAGTAATAGTGTGTTATGCAATTAGGGTGCGGATTGTTGATACCAAATGTTTTAAGACGAGCGCTAATCCTGCCGACAAACTGTCACACAGTTTGGCCAGGTTTATGAAATATGTACTTACAAGTGTTTAGTCTAAAATAAATTATTTACTAAAAATTCAAAGACATTTATGACATCCACCAACCCGCACCCTAATTGCGTAACACACTATTACTCTCAATTTGAATTATTTTGAAGCATATTGCTAATCCATTGCTCCATATGTTCGAAAAAGTTTTTGCTCAACAACGTAATTATTGCAATGAGTGTTGTTGAACTGTCAAAATGAAACCCATTGCTACTGATAGTGTGTTACGCAATTACCCTGCCGGACTAGGCCCGCATGGCGGATTATGGCCCACTCCCTTTCGCAGGGAGGTCTGTGAGACTGACCCAGCGCTGGGAACATTATAGGCTGATTGTGCGTAATTATGCTAATAGGGAGGCTAGCCTATCGCTATAAACTGAGTACAAATCCATTCACCGGGTTGCAACCGAAATTATTATTATATTATGTAGTGAAACTAGAAAAACAAAAGTAGTTTCACCCCACACAGTGGGCCAATCTTGTCCATCTAATGGTCCTGTCATCACGTTTGCAAAGCCAATTGCTTGTCAACAGTGCAATAGTGAATAGATGTGCATTCATGCAATTCACTATAATCGGTAGCAGTGCACCGGCACAGGAAGAAATAGATACCTAGGTAAATATATTAAAAAAAAAACAAAAAAAAGCAAAAAACAAACGACTTTAAAAAAAAAACACAACAAAGTGAAAAATAACTTTAATTTCGGAATTCCGTGTCGTTGGTTTCGCATTTTCGTTTTTTGACACCGACTTCCGAAATTAAAGTTATTTTTAAATTTGTTGTATTTTTTTGAAAGTCGGTTTTTTTTTTGTTTTTATTTTTCACTTTTTAATTGTAGATACCCCACAAATATTCAATTAACAATAATGCATTGAAGAATTAAAAACACCGACTAGAAGAATGATACAGTACATTATTTTATGCTTATAACTTCGTACATAAGAATAATTACCGAATGCATTATATAAGTACTAAAACCTTCCTGAAAGTATGTAAATCACATTAATTTAAAAATTATCAAAATTGGTTCATAAGTTTTTGAGAAAATCGCGGACATACAAACATACATACATACGGGTCGAATACAGAACTCCGTTTTTGAAGCCGGTTAAAGAATTATTGTTAGTTAAATCTCAACCTGTCTAGCTTTTTCCCAACTATGTTGGGGACGGCTTCCAGTCTAACTGGATGCACCAGTATTTTAAATTGACCGACTGACTACCTGACCTCCACAATCCAGTTACTGGGTAACACGGCGCCCCTTGATAAGACTAGTTGCTTTTCGGACTTCTGAGTACCCGTAACGACTGTCAAAGATCCACAAAATGACAACCGTGACCAGAGTCTATGTAGTTTCCGAGGCACGATACTCATTTTTATAACTGTCATTTCCTGCTTAACCTTTTTCATAACTTTTGGGGTTAGCTTCCAGTGTCAACGATGCATCCGTTTAGGCTAGAAGCTAGCTCTCAAAGGCAGCTTCAATACCAGTAGTTAAAAATGTCCCACACTTTGTTAGTACTTTTTTCAAACACTTAATTGTTTACGTCACAACATAGTCGGGGAGTTACGTATATATTTAAACACATCATCGACCCAGTTGTCTGACCGTATGTCCCTAGAAAGAAAGTTGGTCGAGCATTACGTTAAATACAATTTCTATTCTGGCTCCGTGTCATTTGCGTGGCCCCGCCATGTTTATGCTAGCCGCGTTGCGAATTATAAGACTTGCTTTAAGAAATGGTATGATAAGCATCATTTTAGACTTTGTTAGCGACAACTTTCAGTCTTAACAAGATGTGGGTAAATATTTGTCTACTTACATTATGTGTAGGAATTAGTTATGTAGAAGTAATAAAGAAATAAATAAAATATTGTGACGGACATAAACAGAAAAAAAAACAAATAAAAATCAAAAACAACGTTGACTGGATTTTTGCGAAAAAAAACAGCTGTTCCCTACATTTTGACGAGTTATGCGAACATAAATGTAGGGAACAGCTGATTTTTTTTTCTCGATTTCAGGTTTGGTTCTATAATAAAAGTTGTTCTTAATGATGAGTACAATCTCCCAACCCTGTATTTGATACTGAAACTGGAACAGGGCTATAGTTTAGGGTCTCTTTCTAACTCATAGGATATTTTGTAAGGAAAAGAACACATACCTAATTGTTGGAGTGTTTATCTTTTTATTATTGTCCATATTTTAACAAACTCATTAAGATGGTTCTTAAGGAAAAAGACACATAATTGTTGAAATGTACCTCTTTTTATTATTGTCCATGTTTTAGTTATTTCGTCATATTTCAGTTCCAAAAATAACAAACTCAAAGTTGAAATTGCAAAAAACCTCCATAAATAGTTACAGATTGCTGTATCTTTGAACGCACTTGATCGGGAAAAACCAAGTAACTACAGAAGTAGTTGATAACTGAAATTATTCACCACGGAGTTTCATACACAATAATTTATAATGATCTCAGCAAAAACTCATGACAAAAACAAATTATGAATGGAAGTACTTGTTTTGAAACGAGTATTTATAAGATATTCCAATCTATTTTTGAAGTCTCTTTGATTATTCAATTCACTTGTTTCTAAAAGGTTGCAGGTACATGGGGAAATACAGTCTGAAAAAGTTGAATTTTCACTCACATTAACGTTAGATGTTGATGATTTGATTTGATTTCGTTAGATGTTGATGTTGATGATTTGATTTGATTTCGTTAGATGTTGATGTTGATGATTTTATTCTTGCAGTCTTACTGGTCAATATCTGAAGGGCAATTCCCGTAATTTTAAGACCCTTCGCATCTCAGTCTCAATTTTTAAAAATACCTCTAATTTTCCTTTTTTTTTTGACAAGTTTTTGATATAAATTGTCGCTGAGATGAGATTGCGACCAGATTTCGAACGTTTTTAAAATTAGTACAGGAATTGGCCTTCTGATGAAAACTAAAGCTTCTGGCAACACTAACTGTAAACTGTCACCTGTCACCTTGGCGTCTGCACATAACTTGCGTTGTAAATGATTATGGCAGGTCCCCACCTCCAGGTTTACGCTGTTTCTTTCGTAGTTCAGTTCGAAACAGTGAGTGATCCTAATCGGATATGATTCACAGTAACAGTTATAACCAGAACACTTTCGAATTCTTCTTACCATGAATTCGCCAACGGATATCCTGAAAGTGGTCCTGAAAATAAACACTGTGTCATAAAACGCTATGTTTTCCAATTTTTGATAGTGGCACGTATTACATAATTATGTATGTAGTAAAATGAAAATAAATATAAGTTCGTTTATTAGCGGCAAACCATGATGAAAGGAAAAAGAAACACAACAAAAAAGAACAGGTTTGGGGAAAATATGCGTCACAACGCAAAACGCCCATTGCGCATAATGGTGTCAGTCTGTGATGCGTGACAGAGCCATAGGGCTGGTTTTCAGTGACAGCTGGCATTGACGTGTTGACGCCTACCTACGCCTTTTTCCCATGAAGGTATATAAGTAAATATTTTCTGGACAAAATCTTTGCCTTGTGACATCCAACATCCTGCACTGGGCCCACGTGGTGGAATACGGCCCACTTCCTCCTATAGAGAGAAACAGAAACACTAAAGGCTGATTATGATGACTTTGTCTTGATAGTCATAAGACGAGTACCTACCTAATATTGTATGGTAGATATGTAAGTATGTAACCAAATATATACCTACTTAAAATGTATGTCTAGTCTACCCCCATTTCTGCAACAATGAACTAAAACCAACAGCTTAAAAGTAACCCAACACCAAAGCGATTACTAGCAAAAATTGTTTGAAGTACTGAATCTAAATTTAATCTGAATTTTGGACCCTATCTCCTAGACTATACTGTTAAAATTCCATTACTCAGAAATTAATCGCTTTACCCAAAAAGCTCAGTGAAATTGCAACTCTATGACTAAAATGTTTAAGCTGCAAAGTTCAATGTAAGTGAAAACTAGATACTTTTGCTTATTCAACCGTGTATTGGATACTGGACATTATACTTTACGTTTAAAGTGTTTCGTTACTTTCATTAAAAGTAATACGAGACGAGTCCATTTCTCTTTGGAAAATTGTAAATCATTTACACCTCCATCTTGTCAAATGGGTTAATTTTATATGCCAAAAAAAATTACACACTAACTGTAGCAATGGCTTTAATTTTGACAGTTCAACAACATCCATTGCGTTATTTACGCTGTTGAGCAGACAAATTTTTTGAATATACAAAGCAATGGATTAGAAATTTCCTTCAAAATGATTCAGATTGAGATTCATTGTGTGTTCTCTTCTGTGTCTACTCTACAACCTGCTTCAGTTAATAACCTTTTTATCTTACACTCGCAATAACAAGAATGTCTGACAAATTCTCATGGTACCTAACAATAGAGGGCGTGATCTCTTTCACTTTTAACCTCAAACGATTGCCATTTTCGCGCCATTCCGTCCGCCATCTTGTTTTATGTGACCTTTTTGCCGCGTTCCTGGATATGATCTAGTGTTTTAGTAATTAAATCGTAATAGATTAACCTAGCCGGAATAGATGGCCGGTCAGAACTTTGCGCAGAATACTGCGCAATAACATTTATTTAGGAACTAAAAGGTGACATGAGGCGAGTTTAAGTGAGTGAAAGTTCGGAGAACCTATGTTCAGACCGGCATGAACCGGCATGATTCTAATACGAATCGAAGGAACACACAATCAGTACATAGATATCCATTAAAATTAATGTCTGTTAATTGCATAGGTATTTACTAATTAAAGACTTTAATTGCACACAGAACATACAAAAAAAAAAATACAGGCATCAACAAAAAATCTAAGTATTCTAAATTTAAACTTCCCTGAACGCAGTTTTTGCATTGTTGCTCTTTTTTTTTCACTGTCATTGCGTTTAGCCTTAGCGCACACATGCGGCTGTCAAGTCTTGACTAATTAACTTAGTTGTATCGTGCAAAGTTAATTACTGTTGAGGTGTAAGGCTGTCTTCCAATTTTGGCCCACTGAGATGATATTATTGCGTTCATCGATCCTGTCAATGTACTTCCCTTCTTTGTTCCTAGCTTTATTTATTAAACAGCTGTCAATTGCCACCAGCGGGGTAAACGCGTAACACACTATCAGTAGCAATGGCTTCCATTTTGACAGTTCAGCAACATTCATTGCGTTATTTACGTTTGTTGAGCAGACAATTTTTTCGAACATATGAAGCCATGGATTAGCAATTAGGGTGCTGGTATTAGATATCTAAGAGCAAATCAGCAAACTGCCGAGTTTTTTGGTTTACCCTACTCGTATGACCTTTGATTCATTCAAATTAATGTATCCTAGTCTACTACAATGTCAAATGATTTTGTAACAGTAAATATTTTACTATGTACGTAAGTACCTATTTATTATTTATCTGCTAAAGCTATAACTGAAGCTGAACCAAGCCATTTAAATAATGGACAGAAACTCGAAAGGCAAAATATTGCTGTGGAGCCTCCTAAGACGGATGGCTCATATCCGGTTAGTTCTGCCATGCGGTTATAAGGATTTTTCTGATTCGGGAATATGTATAATCTTGTGGGTTGAATTGTTCCGCGGTTAGCGATAAGCCCCTTCCTTATCATATAATAGTGGGTGTTCAATTCAGTTTATGATGAAACTGGCGTGATGATTGTGTTAAAATGATGAAATATGCATCATACTGAGATAGGAGCCCTTATTTATTTGCCCTTTGTCCTCGTATAGGACTTCTGTTTCATTTTTCTTTCTGTTACTTTTTTTAAATATAATTTGGTTTTTTATTTTTGACTGTGTTTAGTTTAGATTGTGATCTTCCTGTACGCGTCGCAATAAATACTTTTTTTTTCTTTATATAAGTACTGTATCATAATCATAATCATCAGCCGGTCTGGTCTTGTAAGTAATACTATTCCGACTATTGCTTGTGGCTAAACCAGCACTCTAATTGCATAACATACTGTCAATCACAATCTGAATAATTTTGAAGAATACTGCTAATCCATTGCTTCATATGTTCAAAAACTTTATCTCTTCAACAACGTTAAATACGCAATGAATGTTGTTGAACTATCAAAATGAAAGCCATTGCTAATGTTAACGTATTACGCAATTACCCCGCTGTTGTCAAACTTTCATGCTTCTGATTATCTTCCATTTGCAATGGAAAATTGAAGGCCGATGGGTCATGGGTCTGCCCAGCTCGTTTTCATTAACTATTTGATAATCGTTTTCCTGCTGTTATAGAAAATTATTTGAGGTCGGTCATGCAGTACGTCGCTTTCATCCATACACATCTGAGTGACATAAAGTGCGCCTCTTAAAAAACCTATAGTTCAAATCATAGAGAAATCTTACTTTTAACAACGAAACTGCTGAATTACGAATCTTGTTTCTACCATTCTAGCTAGCTTTACCTTTGAATTAGAAAAGTGTTTGCCAGTTGCCTATAGTTCAACCGTTTAGAATCACGCGAACCTTTGCTTACCAGTCATTGACCGAAGCCAAGAAAGTCACCTACTGAAGGTCATAAGACCTACAGTAGGTGACTTTAAATTATTATTTCTGATCGCTAAGCAATGGAAGAATCCTACGAATGAAGTTCAGGGACATTGTTATGGCAAAAATGGTCATTAAATCCATACATAATGGGTAACATTATGAGTCATATTCCTTTGTAAGTTAGTGATAAAAAAAACTGTTTTTGGTTAAAATTTCATGTCTTCTTCTTTTCTTATTTCATTAGTACCAGTTAAAAGAGAATAAGCTCATGTAAGTAGAGAACATTTGCGATCTTAATAGAGTAGAAATAAAACTAAGTATTAAACCTCCATGTGAGCGGTTTTTTAATATAGACACTAGGTACCCTATTTCGATTTATTAAATGCGTGACATTATGCCAAATAGTACAATTATAAGCTGTCAAACTATAAGTAGGTAGTAGGTACTATACTTTCTCCAAAAGATTTCAAGATCTTTCAGTCTGGTCAATGTAAATCCACTTTCTAATGTTTTTTCTATACCTAACTCATCTCGCCACCATCTTTAAATCCAAAGTCATAAAACGACTATCAACATGTCAATAAAACATTCAACCAATTCACACCAATAAACGGTAATGCCATTAAAATTATCCATGTACAACTGGCCTTAATATTTATATTTCACGTTAGCACCTTACGTCTTCTATTAGCGAATACTGAGCGATGACCTAGACACACATTGTGTGTACTATGCCTTACAATGCAATAAACGCATATATGCCAATGCCGATACCGGCCGGTTGTATAAGAAAAATTAAATAGTTATTGCTTTTGGTTCTTCTTCTTTTTAACTTGGGACTTTTTCAAAGGTTTCCATGTTTAAATTTATTTTATGGTTCTAATTTGGATGAAAAAATTCACTCGCCTGGGAATATGTTTGCAAAACAAAATATGATAATTAGATATTTTTAGTACGAGTAGGTATCTAAAAAGCAAAAAAAAGTTCTTGATTAAATCTATAAGTATAAATAAAACAAAGTCGGGTTAATTTCACCATTTCTAACTCAAGAACGGCTGGACCGATTTTATGATCTATCATTTGTTAGATTTGACTCCGCTCCGAATAGCAGAATAAATATTGAAGATTGCGAAAGAACATGGAAAAATTCATAAAAAAGGTAACCTAGATGCTGCTTTTTCTTTGTTGTTGCATCAGAAAACGGTACGATCTTCGCAAAAGTGTATTGATTTGCACTCTTTCGAAAAACTTTTTGAGTTTCCTATTTTGCATGACAGCCTTTAAACTTGGCATTACAAAGAAAATAATATTTTCTGGTATTTTCTAAGTGCCTGCCTATTCTAAATAGAATCGAAGACCATCTTATAATTCCGTTTAAAGAACCCTCTGAGTACTGCAGGCCAATTCTCGTAATTTAAAACGTTAAAAATGTAGTCGCAGCCTCATCTCGGCGAAAAACTTGTCAAAATGTAAGGAAATTAGAAGTATTTTTTGACAGATTGAGACTGAGATCAGACTGTGAACGTTCTTAAAATTACGAGAATTGCCCCTCTGGTATTCAGCAGCATCCGGTTAGACTGGAAGCCAACCCCAATATAGTTGGCAAAAGACTAGGCAGTTGCAGTTGAACGGGATTCTCGCTAATTTTTAGAAGCAAAAACTAACTAAGCAACAGATTTACAAAGTACTTAACTGAATTCTGTCCATACAATGATGTTTGCTGCAAAAAACTAAATAACAAAGTATTAGTAGCATTTGACAATGGACAAGAATGGGCGTACCAAGGCCGAATGTTCAAATGGCGGTAATATACGTAACACAACAAAAACAACATAGTTTCTATAGCATGACCAGCAAATTATTGACAGTTTGTTTTAGTCCCATGTAATGGGGGCGTGCATCACATTAGCATAATCAGCCTATAATGTTCCTATTGCAAGGATACAGGCCAGGGAGTGGGCTGTAATCTACCACGCGGGTTGGTAGATGTCTTATGTCATCGAATTTTTGGTTCTAGGACATGTCGGCTTCCTTACGATGTTTTCCTTCACCGTTTCGAGAGCAGTTGTGACGAAATTATTTACACAAAGTAAAGAGCCTGTCTGGGTGGGCCGATACAACTAAGCCACGGCTGATCTATTGCCATAAACCTGGCAGAAATCTAGAAACAGGGCTTCTTCTTAGCATGTCGATGGCAATCGAAATAGAGCATGTCATGCTCACTCAAATGTCTTGCTGATGGTGGCATTTGTGTTGGATCATTGGGTTCCCTTGAAAATGGTTGAGCTGAATGGTGCTGATCCATACGTCATGTTCGTTCACGGACTCATCTCGTAGCCGCCACGGCTCCGTTCACGGACTCATCTCTTAGCCGCCACGGCTCCGTTCACGGACTCATCTCTTAGCCGCCAAGGCTTATTTTAATTTATTTTCATTTATGAATTGTTATTTTTAGTACGGACGCCTTTAACGTGCACGTCTTTCTGCATCGTTCTCACATGTATAATATCAACATGAATGATGTAACCAAGATTTTTGTAACAATTTTATGATTTAAAAGAGTGTCCGTAGAGTTTCTTGCCCGTTCTTCTCCACAGGTATCTACGCTTTGGAATGGGCAACTAGCTTCATCTTTCTGACTGACCGACCCTTGACAATTCAAAAGTGCCTATTATTGGTTTATTTTAAATAATGCTTTGAATTTGAGTTTGAGAGTTGGTCCAGAATTTGGTAACGAGTTGACTCGTGGGCTGAGAAATTGCTAATAGAAAAATCCAATAACACTTTGCTAATCTTGAGGAACTAATCCAGGGATCTCTTAGCAGAAACTACTGGTTTAATCAACCCGCATCATAATGTTCCCGCTGCTTCGGGACCCGGCTGTCATTCGTAGATCTTTGACAGTCGTTATGGGTACTCAGAAGCCCGAAAGCCTAACAACTAATGTTACTCAGTAACTTATTTGTAGAGGACAGATAAGCAGTCGCTCCATGTAAAATACTGGTATTCAGCTGCATTCTGTTAGCCTAGAAACCTACTGTTGGCAAAAGGCAAGACATAAAAACATTCCTACAGCTGGGACTCAGTCTCTCTGAGGAATGGAGACAGTCGTAATCCACTTATCCACTACGCGGATCCAGTGCAGGCTGGCAGTGCTTGCACAACCTTATCATCTCATCATCTGCCAGCCTTTTCCCAACTATGTTGGAGTCGGCTTCCAGTCTAACCGGATGCAGCTGAATACCAGTGTTTTACATGGAGCGACTGCCTATCTGACCTCCACAACCCAGTTACTGGGTAATACGATACCCCTTGGTAAGGCTGGTTGTCAGACTTTCTGGCTTCTGACTACCCGTAACGACTGTCAAAGATCCACGAATGACAGCCGGGACCAACGGGTTAACGTGCTTTCCGAGACACGGAGGGATGTCGGTATATAAAGATCGTCACCCATCGACAGACCAACCGCGGCAAGCGTAGCTTAACCTGATCGATCGACCTGTGCGGCTGTTAATATTTAGCCACGGGCCCGGCGGGTTATTTAGGGCTTGCACAACCTTCTACTAAATAATAAAGTCCTCCAGACAGTTTTTCGGCCACGGCGGCCAATCTCAACGGAGACTAGCCTTCGGTACGGGAGATATTATAGTGCACAAGTGTGCGCGCAGACACAGGTGCCCTCCCTCTTCCCTCATAGTCCGATGGGACGGCAATCCGACACGACCGGAGAGAGATCAGGCACAGGACCAATCTATGAAAAAGAAAAAATAGTTTATTATTTTAAGAAGGAAACCTCGAAAATTTGTGCTTTAACCGTTTTTTTAAGCAGATAAGCCTGTGTTAGGAGGCTCCGCTCTTCCATATCTTAATAAGGGAATAATAATACAAAAAAAGGGAAAATTAAAGCTAAACATGCAGCACGCACGCAGGAATGTGATTGTGTAAGTGAGTGAGAGGGTGTGTGTGAATGAGAAAATGAGTGAATGCAAATGCGAGGGTGTGTGAATGTGAACGCGAATGAATCAGTGTATGCACAAGGTTACGAATAGTTCAGGCATTAGGCAGGTGTTGGATTCTATCTATTACGAGTACTACTCATTATTCTATAAATAACTAAGGTTATAAATGAAAGAACCTACGACCTTCCAGCACGCGGTACTGCCTCGAACGGAACTGAACGACGACGTCACAACCAGCAAATTGTCCCTATAATATTTGGACAAGTGACCCGTAGATGACCCTAATAGAATCATCGTTCTAGAGGGGAACCAATTGCTTTGGAGCGTTCACATGACTTGTGACTGGTTCCTTTATTTAACTAATAGTTAGATTTACCGATCGTTGTTCGTAGCTTGTAAAGTAAATAAATAAATGTTTTATTCAGTATTCAAATTGGTAAAATCATTACAAAAAGTCTTAAAAATTATTTACAAAAGGTATAATAAATGTTAGACGCCTGTATTAGGATGAACTTGTATCACAGGCAGCATGAGCATACTTTATGGTAATTGTAGGACAATACAATTCTTAACAATATTTAACATTAGAAATCTTGAAATAAGGACAAAATTTAATTATTTTATACCTAGTTTACTTAAATACTATTTACTTATAGATGAAAAAAAGTCTTATATACGTAATTATTTAGTCAGCGTAAAATAGATTCTTGCAGTTTAAAACTTAGCTAAACACATACATATGATTTTGCGTCAGCAGAAATAGGTAAGAGTGTTAAAGTCAAAGTGTTGAAGTTATCAATAAAAATCAATGATAATTATGATAAACTAGCTGCGGCCGCGGTTTCACCCGCATAAGTATCGATCCCATGGGAATATCGGGATAAAAAGTATCCTATGGTCTAATTCAGACCATGGTATACCCATGTGCCAAATTTCATCCAAATCCGTTCATCCTATAAAAGTCAATCTAATTCATCAAAAAATCTCATGTCTTTCTTATTATTATTGGTTTAGATGACATAAATTCCTGAAAATTGATTCAAAACAACACTTTTACACATCAAAAATACATCATATTCTAAAACTAGATGAGTTCGGTATTTCTTAACTGACTACTCTGAGAAGAAAGACAAAAAAATAACCCTGAGGTCTCTTTTAAAGCCCAAACATAATCTTGAGGATGATGTATGCATTAGTGTCTTAAGAGCACACTTGCCGAAATTTATCCATACAAATTTCGGGAGAAAATTACTCCACTGTTTGACATTGTACATCCAAAGTTAATCATTGTATCGTTTTGTCTTATTATTAACTTTGTCTGTACGGAAACAGAATTGTAAAATAAAAAGCCATTAAAAAGTTATGAGACATTTTTTCCAAGCCCAGATTCAAACTCAAACTCAAGCATTTAATTCAATTAAGGCCTGGACCCTGACCAAATAACCTTGAGCATTTCGTTCCCTCTTTGCCGCATCCCACCTCTACAATACTTCGTAAAAATTACTAGCACCATTTACAGGCACTTTTGAACTGTCAAGAAGTCGGTCAGTCAGAAAAAAATGAATCTAGTTGCCCATTCCAAAGCGTAGTAGGTACCTATGGAGCAGAACGATGGTATTTTGAAGAAAGAACCAAATGTTTTTAATCGTTATAATTTGACTATGAACCTACATCTAAACAGGATATTTTCACACATACTTACTTACATTTTCATCATCAATTCATCATTCTCCCGCCAATTTATTTGTGGTCGACTCAACATATCTTTTTCTTGCATCCTTCTCTATTAGTCTTCTCGGCAGTCACCCCCTCTCTAACCATATCATCATTCACACAGTCCATCCATCGTTTCTTTGGTCTTCCCCTACTCTTATATCCATCGACATATATACTCAAAACTTTCTTCACGTTTAATAAATCTAGGTACTTAGTCTACCTATAAGATTAAATATTTTCTAACTATAAACCAGTCGTTAAAAATACCGGTAAGGATCCGTTAGGTTTAACTCATCGTAACTCGTAAGTCACAGATCGCTAGTGACGCACGATGGTACCAAAAATAGATGATTCTCTGCGATAATATAACAATGAACTATAAGATACTCACTTTGGCCCATTGATACAATTCTACTACATATTTATTATCCTCTAGGAATCGGCAAAAACCAACCATTACGAACCTTACCTGTAGGTGGTATTATACCCACAAGATCGTCTTCGCATCGATGCCTTGGAAAACGTCGATCTCCTATGTGAAAGAGCTAAGATGATCGATCATTACCTACGGATTGCAAAACAATCGATGATATGATTTGTTCTTGTTATTTTGGTCTACCAGTGACAGGTCAGCTAAATCGGATAGCTGGAAGCCGATCCCAACTTAGTTCGGAAAAGGCTAGGCAGATGAACTTTTAGATCTCCTCACTATAAGAAGGAACCGGACTTAAACGCTGAGATGTGATGCACAGAAGAGATGTTGGTGATGGATGGTGGGAAAGATGATACCTTTGGCTAGGAAGGGAAGCGAATACTGAGATGACAGCTAATAGAGATGAGACCAAATAAATTGGGATAATGGCAAAAATGGTATACATTTTAGACCAGCCAAACGATAACTTAAGTTTTAAAATATTCCATCAAAAATTGCAGCCAAAGAAAACAAACGAAAATACAAAAATTCTCTCTTAGCAAACAATGGTGTTGGTAGCAATTAAAATGCACAGATTATAAATAGTATTCCCACGACTTGGCTACTCTGTGAATGTTCCACAGACAATGGTTCTCATTCAGTGTGACGAAAAAACACATTTACGCAACCTCCTTTTTGTTTTGATTTGAGTCAGGACCAATGAGTATCATAAAATATTATAAAATATCTCCTAGATGACTAACACCTGAGACAGAGACTTTCCGCTTCTGACTACCCGTAACGTCTGTCAAAGATACATGAATGACAGCCGGGACCAACGGCTTAACGTACTTTCCGAGGCACGGAGGGATTTCGATAAGTGAAAATGGATTCTAAAAAATATGGAAGGATTGATTGTCAAAGGCCGCATTGTCTCGCTTTGATAATCCTTCCATCGATTTTAATGGTTTCCCGTAATCTTATAGACACATATTAATACTAGAAAGTTCGAAAGTGTCAACGTCAATGGATAGCATTAGTTCCATGTAAAACCCTGATATTCAGCATCTATAAAGGTGCCAGCCATTTATTTTACTTTTTAAATTCAATAGCACGTCGTCGGTGTTGAAATGAAGCCGAAACACAATGCTAAAGTGAAAGGAGCCAAGGAAACTGAATTCAATTGAAAGGTAAATTTGTAGCAAATAGGGTGGCGGATAGGTTAATATCATCACGCCTGTTTTCCGCTAGTTATGTTTAGTTCCCATCTATAATCCTCCAGAATGTATTTCGGCCATGGCGGCTAATCTCAACGGAGAGTACGGCGACTAGCCTTCGGCTCGGGAGTTATTATAGTGCACAAGTGTGTGCGCGCAGACACAGGTGCACTTCCTCTTCCCTCACTCTCGACGGCAATCCGGCAAGACCGGAGAGAGATCAGGCGCAGGACCAGCGACTTAACGTGCTTTCCGAGGCACGTGGGTATCACATCTTCCAAACTCCGGGCTGTTACTAAAAATCCCAATAACACTTTGCCCGATCCAGGAATCGAACCCAGTACCCCACGCTCAGCAGTCGCGATTACGGCCACGAGATTCCCATCTAATAGGAGGCAAGCCACTAAGACTCCGGCTGCTGAGAAATTCTCGACAGTAGTACAAAGATTGGAGCCTAAACATTTTTCTCAATAAAAGACCTTACTAAGGTATTTTTGCGAGCAAGATGTCATAAGTTTCTCCTTCTCCCTTTTAAACCAACCAAAGGTTGTCTTTAAAAGATCGCTTTTAGCGATAAAACCGCCCATTGTGCATCAAGCTATAACCAGCATAAGCTGACTTCTGTTGTATGAAAAACCTATACAATGCGAGATCAGCTAAAACTGGAAAAGCATAGCTTGATGTGTCGCCGTGTATATAATTTCTACATTTACATATGTAATTCACATGGTGTACATAATAAAGAGTATTCTATATGTTGGAATAATCAAGGCTTTCGGACTTCTGACTTGGATTTCTTACGTATTTTTACGAGGTTCTCTCATCAAGTTTCAAAGTAAATAATCGTTATGTTTTCACAACTAAGTACTTATAAATCAAGTATGGGAAAAACCGCCACCATTACGGTAACATTTATCGACTACGTTCCATTCTTCCATAGCACGATCACCACACATGATTACAGTTTAAAGTCGTCATAATTAATCCATGGTATGTACAACAAAGTATATACATAGCTAAAGACTGATACACACATAATTATTTATTTATGATGTTTAACATTCGACACGTGTAGTCGATTAAATATTCATATTATGATATCGATAATGAGGTGGTACATCACTATTGCGCAGTGCGCTCAGCTGATTGCTGTTCGTTTGTCTGTGCGCCATCTTGGAAATTGCTTGATTGTTTACGATTACACTTTCGTTATAAAACTATCATTTTTCACCCAAACATCAAAAAATCTGTCTAGCCTTTTCCCAACTATGTTGGGGTCGGCTTCCAGTCTAACCGGAAGCAGCTGTATACCTGTTATTTTACATGGAATGACTCCCTATCAGAGGGGCAATTCTCATAATTTTAAGAACGTTCACATTCTCCTCCTCTTATTTCCCTACATTTTTGACATCATAAGTTTTTTGGGATTGATTATCGCTGAGGTATTGCGACTAGATTTTGAACGTTTTTAATTACGGGTCATCCTTCTTCCTTCGCCCAATCCAAAGAAAAGATGTATGTCTTTTCTTTAGTCTGTCTCTCCCTAAAAAGTTTCTTTTTTTTATTTTATCCCTTGCCGGTTTGACAATAGTTAGCTCTAATGACTTTTTCTCTAAAAAACATGTTCTCATGTGAACAAAATCACGCTAGTTATCCAACAAACAGAAATACTTACCTACATGAAAATTTAGACTTTCGTCCCAATTTTGCGTTTTACGAAATTCATTACTGGTTCACAACACACTAGATTTTCAACTCTATTATTGTTAGTAAAGGCTGATTTTTCAGTGTGTGCAAAATTGGGTTGTGATATCGGTTTTGCAATGTGCTTTATACTGTATTTTCGCGGTTAGTCGCAATTTGAAGATAGTTAAATCTAAGTAGGGTTTGGTAACGTAAAATGAGATTTGTATCCAAATGGACGTGGAATACTTATAATACTTATCTGTCTGTAATAAGTGGAGATGCAAGGCAAAATCTAAGGCATTTTCCCATAGAATTGAGCGTTAATCACCACGGTTGCTCTATAAGTGATGTCACAAATGACAGCTGATCGGTCCAGCGGGGTAATTGTGCAACAAACTATCAGTAGAAATGGGTTTCATTTTTAACCGACTTCAAAAAAGAGGAGATTCTCAATCCGTCTGTATTTTATGTGGGGTAAGTACAACTTAAGAGTGAGAAATAAAAACTTTTCCAAAAAAAAAAACAACCGACTTCCAAAAAAGACACCACAAAGTGAAAAATAAATTTAATTTCGGAATTCGGTGTCGTTTCGTTGTTTGCCACCGACTTCCGAAGTTAGTTATTTTTCACTTTGAAGTGTCTTTTTAGGACTAGAGTTTGTTTTTTTTTTCTAAAAAAGGTTTAATTTTTCACTTTTAAGTTTTACTTTCCCCACACAAATTCGTATTAACACTACTTGCTATGTAAATATCAGTGACAGGAAGTCATTATAACATCATCAATATAAACTAAGTGGCAAAAATACCTATTATTGAAGCTAACTCAAAAACTACCCAAGCAAAGTTAATAAAATTTATATGGGACCATACTGAGACATACCTTATCTATTAAAAAAATAATTTTTGAAATCGATTTACAACTGCCGGAGATATATCGCATAACTAACGTCAAAAAAAAGAAAAAAAAAACAGTCATTGAGAACATTGAGAACCCTACCTCCTTTTTGAAGTCGGTTAAAAATAACCCGTGAAACATAGTTCACTGCCGACCCCGTCGTGAATATAGCGGTAATGATGTGATATAATAAAATTAAAACGCATTTCAGTGACCTTTGTATCTTGATAAAGAAATGGCGCATCAGATTCTCTATTCCACGAAAAGAATACCAATTAGACTAATTAATTCTTGTTACTTTCAAGAATTAGATAACCCAATTAATATTCTTTCTCAACGCCCCGACAATGCGCAAAAAGATGGTTTCAGAAAAGATTAAATAATTACATTATTTCTTGTTAAGCAGTTTCAAATGGGGTTATGTGATACCCTGTCTGGATTTTAAACCCGATCTGCCTAGATTTTTCCAACCACGTTGGGATCGGCTTCCAGTGTAGCCGGATAAAGCTGGAATATCAGTATTTTACATGGAGCGGGAGTCGCTTCATTTAAAATACTGGTAGTATTTGACCTCCAAAACCCAGTTACTGGGTAATTCGAATACGATAATTTGAAGACTGGCTGTCAGACTTTCGGGCTTCTGATGACTCGTAACTACTGTCAAATAATATCCACTAATGACAGCCGGGAACAATGGCTTAACGTGCTTTCCGAGGCACGGAGAGGTATGTTAAGATCAAGATCCACGGACCAAGTGTAGCCTGGGCCTCAAGTCTGCTATTACAATAGTGTCAGAATGGTATATATCATTGATTTCATAATTGTTGATTTTGACAACTTTGGTAATCTACTAACATAATGGCGTCATTATGATTTTCCAATTTTCAACCAAAGACACTCCATTGAAAGAAATGGCATAAAATGGTAATCTCGTACATAATGACAAATGAATAAAAATGTTTTTTGCTATTTACGAACTTCTTACTACTATCAGATTGCAAACACTAAAATACTTAATATGTAAAAATATATATTAAATGAAATCTAGCATTATAGTAGTAGTTTTTCTCAGACCATTGACCGACCAAAGATCGACCATTATGAATTTAGCAGATTACGAACTTTTAGCAAAATGACAATGGGATCGTGTTGGAATAACGAATTTATAAAAATAGCAGACTTGGGCCCCTGATCGATCGTCCCGTGCGGCTGTAATTAGTTTATTAGGTACAGCCCGATTCAAACTTTATGCCGGCTCTGAAGTGCGCTTTTCGCTGCGCAGTGCCTCACCCCTCACCCCCTCTGACACGTGAATTTCCTACTGCGCAGTGACTCGCCTCATGTTCCGAGCGGCTATAAAGTTTGAATCGGGCTGTACTTAGCCACGATCCTGTGTTCATCGCATCCAAAAATTACCAATGTATCCAATCCAATGTATTTTTTCTTTCCTTCATTCCCATTCTAACAAAAGAAACTCGATCTAGTCTAACGACATATTACGTATAAAATAATATAAAGTTTATAAACGTAACTTAGTTAAGAATTACGTAAAGACACGTAACCGAGACAGTTAACTGCTACGAAATGTAACCGTTTAGTGTTTTATAGACGTGAGTCATTGCGGGTTTTTGATTTGGTTAATAATGTTGATTGAGTAGGAAATGGGGATAGGAATTCCCGATATCGGGATGCTACTAAAACTACAATAGACTTGTCAACTGAAAAAATCTAATTATGTAGTCCAACAGTTAGATTATCAAAAAATATTTGACCCGTATTTTTTCTTTTGTTACGTAAACCAAAATTGACGAAGATACGACGCTTTTAAAATTCTCAATACGTCACACCCTGGTATAATTTTTAGTGCGTTCAGACGTCCCGAGTTTTGATGCGTTTTATCTTTGTCAATATTCATTGATTTACAAAAACAAAAAATACGTGTCCATTATTTTCCAATACTCTTAACTGACGGACTAAATAGATTTTCAATTTATTGATGGTGGAAACTAGCCTGTTTAGAAGTGTGGTGGCTGCCGCAATTTACCGGCAAATGACGTCACTGAAACGTTACTGACAGTAAGTTGGTGTGTTTTCCTAGAGAGCGTTTTTTGACACCGTAACGTCAAACCCCGTTGCCATCATGTTGCCATCAGTTTCTTATGTGACAGCCACGGGCCACCTCTCTTTTAGGACACCATCATCTGCCTAGCCTTCTCCCAACTATGTTGGGGTCTAACCGGAAGCAGCTGAATACCAGTATTTTACATGGAGCGACTGCCTATCTGACCTCCACTACCCAGTTACTGAGTAATGCGATACCCCTTGGTAAGACTGGTTGTCAGACTTTCGGGCTACTGACTACCCGTAACGACTGTCAAAGATCCACGAATGACAGTCGGGACCAACAGCTTCACGTGCTTTCCGAGGCACGGAGGGTTCTCGGTATGTGAAGATAGTCACCCATCCAGAGACCAACCGCGCCAAGCGTAGCTTAACCTGATCGATCGACCTGTGCGGCTGTTATTATTTAGCCACGGGCCCCTCATGTATGTAATAGATGGTCACCCTTCCACGGACAGACCTCGGCAAGTGTTGCTTAACCTTGTAGATCGACAGCTAAGCTATGAGCTGTTCTCAGAAGAAGAAGAGCCCAAGATATGAATCTCGGGAATCCCTAGTTCAAAGCAAAACGTGTTTCCTTACAAAAACGGTAAGTCGAAACTCTAAACATGTTTAAGAATAGTCTAAAATCATCTTGCAGTTCTATGAATAGTACCGGTCAAGCGTGTTTTTATTGGAATAAAATCGTCGTGCGATTTTGGCTCCACACCTTTATTTAGTACGCAGAATTTTAAGTAACTCGCTCGACTGTTTCGAGGATTTAAAAAAAAAAAAAAACACACACACAGGATACACACTTTTATTTTTCCTGAGACATTTTTGGGTTGTACCGGTGTAAAATGATAGGTACCTACATGACAGATTCTAGCTTTGCTTCTGAAATCACACACACAAACAACACATTAACACATCTCTGATGCCTCAGCGGGGTAATTGCGCAACACACAAAAAACGACAATTGAAGCTGTTCATACGGTTCAGCCACGTTCATTGCGTTATTTAAGTTGTTGAGCAGATTAATTTTTCAAACCGATGAAGCAATGGATTAGGTATAATTATCCTTTATAATCCTCAGATTGTGATTGAAAGCGCGATTGGGGTACTGGTCTTACAAATGTCGATAGAAGTCGGTGACCACTTACCATCAGGCGAGGCAACAGCAATATAATCCTTTACACAATTCGAAAGCGAACTCATTAGTTTTATATATATAACTAATGAATGAGTTCGCTTTCGAATTGTGTGAGGTCACTTGAGTGAGGTTCAAAGTGAACTTTATAGAATGGCACAGCTCTATGTCGCTACGTCTATTCTATAAAAATCTCATCGTGAATTCTTAAGTGAAGTGAGCTGTCATTCAACGCTAGGGATTGACACTTTGACAGCTCACTTCACGTAAGTGCTCATACACACGACCAACCCGCGTCAACCGCAGCCGTCAACACCCGTCAACGCTGTGAGTAGCGGTTAAATACGGTTCTCAAATAAATGATTGGCATGTTTTCGACGGTGAATGTCGACGAGTGTCGATGGCTACCGTCGACGGCTACAGTTGCCTCTGTCATTGATGCCTTTCTCCCGTGTGTATCCACACTAAGTTTTCCCTGTGAGATTTTTACATAATAAATCGACTGCAGCTGGGTCAAAATCTAGTTGCAAGATACTAAAATTACAGAATAGTGAAACCTAACCTATTCTACATTATCTGTATACCTGTATTACAAGCAAATAAATTGTTTCTATTTCTACCAAAAATACAGTCACAGTTTCCAGTCATGTGACTACAATCATTTCATTAATTGATGATCTAATTCAAAGCCCTAGCGAAATTGTTTTCAGCTAATAATCACTTCACATATATTGTAATGGTCTAGACTCGGAGTGAAGAAAAAAGACGGATTTAACAGTAAAACGAACAAATAAACTTTAATTACAAAAATAGCAGATAAATATATTACATAGGGTTTTCAACCACGATGACAGACCAAAAAAAAAGTGCACATCAATTTGACGGCTAAAAGAAAATAAATTAACATTCTATAAAAAGTTCCTATGGTAGTTGCGTCGCTTACATAGCCCCACCTTAGTGCTGCTGGCGCAGCACTAGCTAATCTAAGGAGAACTTAGCGACGCGTGCCACAGATCTTTTAATGCTACCTAATTGCGTTCGTACCTGTACCACTCGCACTCTGCCGTCCCTTCCAGGAAAAACCTCCTCTATGATGCCTCGTGGCCACACGTTACGTGGCGCATCAGGGTCGGCAATAAACACTAAGTCTCCAACTTGAAGAGGCTTGTTTCCGTCATCGGTCCACTTTTGCCGTGGTATCATCGTAGGCAGTACTTCGGTGACCCATCTTTTCCAAAACATATCGGACAACCGTTGTGCTACCCGCCATTGTCGACGCCGGTACAGGTCCGAATCTTGATAGCTGCCTAGCTGCGGTGAAGTAGAAGAGGAGCCGAGCAAAAAATGGTTAGGCGTCAAAGACTCTTTACTGTTTACGTCCACCGAGACGTTGCTAAGTGGACGGCCATTCACCATAGCTTCTACCTCAGCCAGCAGAGTGTTCAGCACCTCCTCTTTAGGCGCTCTTTCTTTAAGGACGACCTTCAGAGCAACCTTTACACTACGAATTAAGCGCTCCCATGATCCACCCCAGTGGGGGCTAGCCGGCGGTATGAAGGTCCATCGAGTGCCGTGAATGCCGGCAGCGGTCTGCAGAAGCTGCTCATCCAGTTCCATAGCTGACTTCTTGAGTTCTGCGTCTGCACCTCTCAAATTAGTCCCGTTATCGGAATATAAATGGGCAGGCCATCCGCGCCTTGAAGCCATCCTCCGAAGAGCCATAATCAGCGAATCGGTACTGAGCGACGACACTGTCTCCAAATGAATTGCCCTAACAGTGAGGCAGGTAAAGAGGACCCCGTACCTTTTCTCTATACGTCTGCCAACTGTAACGTCCATGGGTCCAAAGAGATCGATGCCGCAATGAGTGAACGGTCGCTGATGATGGGATACTCTAGCACCTGGTAAGTTACCCATTTTTGGCATCTGTGGTTTTACCTTTCGTATCCTACAAAGCATACATTTAGTTGTTATTTCTTTAACAGTAGGTCTCATTCGAATTAACCAATATTTCTGTCTCAGGTTATTTACCACCATCTCCTGATTGCCGTGACACGCTTGTACATGGTAATGTGTAACGATTAACTTTGCTACTTGACTTCTTCCATCTAAAATTATAGGATGCTTAGCATCAAAAGAAACACCATCAGCGGCATCTATGCGCCCATACACTCGAAGAACATCCTGCTCATCTAAGAAAGGCGTTAACTTAAGTAATTTGCTACCTTTACCTAAGAATTTTCCATTTTTAACTAAAATTATATCTATAGAAAATGATTTTCCTTGAGCATTTCGTAAAAGCAGAATCTCAGCGCGTTTCATAGCAGTGTAGTCATCAGTTTCTTTCTTTTGACATTTATCTATGAATTTTAGCATTGCACTTGTACTTCTGAGCAACCGAATCCAAGACGAAAACCGCATCGGGTCCGGTTCAGTTGCTGCGTTTTCAGATACATTTTTGTGAACTATATTTGATATACATTCTATGTCAGACTCTTCAATGATCGGTGCAAATATACTCGACGGCCACGAAGTCTCTGTGTCGTATAAAAATGCAGGTCCATTAAACCACTCCCCATCCAGCTGAACACTATCAAAGTTCTCGCGAGTAGCTTTATCTGCAACGTTCATTGACGTAGGTACGTATCTCCATTCTTTAATTTGCGTTAACTCGTCGATTTCTCCTAAGCGGTGAGCAACATAAGGTTTGTATGACCGTGTGTTGTTGCGCACCCACTGCAGCACCGTCGTGGAATCACACCAAAAAAATCGTTCGGTTGCTTTAATTCTATGTGTGGACTGTAAAGTTTGCGCTAACCTGGCAGCTATGATTGCTGCCTGTAATTCTAACCTCGGTACTGTAACGAGTTTTACAGGTGCAACTCGACATTTACTCGCAACGAAGCAAACCCTTATTTGTCCATTGCCATCCAACCAACGCCAATAAGCAACAGCGCACATGGCTTGCATAGACGCGTCACAAAAAACATGTAGTTGTAAACAATTATAAACTGTTTCATCACTCAGTTGGTTGGTTGGTATTTGTGCGCTCACTCGTGCAGCGTTACTCGCTCCTGCTGCAGCGTGAGGTGACAACGGCGTGTTCACTCGCTGGTAACAGCGTGGTATTCGAATACTACTTATTGTTTTTAATAGCATCAACCATTTAAACCATTTAAAATAAATATCTTCCGTTATGTTTTCGTCCCAGTTCACATTAGATTTCCAGGTTTCCTGAAGTAATATTTTCCCATTAATAATGAATGGTGACAGAAACCCATGGACGTCAAACAATGACATAATAACTTTTAATAACTCGCGCTTCGTAGGACATTTGGTGCCATTCAGAATTTCTTCCGGTATACGCTTGAATGTGGTATTAAAGCCCAGGGTGTCATCGACAGGGTACCATAATATACCCAAGGCGCGTTCACCTTCGTGCCTTGCTCCAATCTTCACGGCTACGGCCGAGGTGGCGAGCAACTCTTCGGGTAAACTGTTTAAAACGATCTTACTGTTACTAAGCCAATTACGTATCTCGAAGCCCCCTTGTTTATATATATGTATTATGTCGCGCGCTCGGTCAATGCAGGCTTTGTCGTTCGGTAGACTATCAATATAATCATCCATATAATGCTGTTCGAGAATAGCTTGAACGGCTTGAGGATTTGAAGATTCGAAACGTCGCGCGTTCTTATTCTTAACAAACTGTGCAACAAAAGGTGCGCAATTCGCACCAAATATCAAGGAAGTCATTTTATGCGTCTTAATGGGCTCGTGAGGGCTCTCGCGCCATAAAAATCTAAGAGCATCTTGATCACTCTCCCTGATTTTAACTCGTAAAAACATATCCTTGATGTCGCCTATTACGGCGATCTCATGTTCGCGAAAACGCAACAAAATGCCTAACAAAGAAAGCAATAAATCGGGACCCGTTAAAAAATAGTCATTCAGTGATAAGCCGCGCGTTTTAGCCGCCGCATCAAAAACAAGACGAAGTTTCCCTTTGTTTGGGTTGTCTACCCCAAAATGAGGTAAGTACCAAGTTTTTATAGGTTTCGATAAGTTAGTAATTTCCTTAGCAAAGTCGTTGTCTAACAAATGCTTAACATGATCTCGGTACCTTTGTGCGTACTGCCCATTTAAGGACATTTTCTTCTCTAAATTATGCAGCCTAGACTAGTGCCGTACGTTCAGAATCAGGCATCTTACACCTAGCATCCTTCCAGGGCAGACCTACGTGCCATCGACCATCAATCAGCTTAGCCGTTCGTTCCAGGTGTTCCAGAGCGCGCAGTTCATCAGCGTTCTGGCGTGGTTTCCCGGATATTCCCATAGATTCGATAGTAAATGACTTTCTTACCATCTCGTGCAGGTCTTCGAAAGAAGTGATTGCCAACCCTGATTGTACTTCGGAGACGTGTAGAGTGGAGAAACACCCGCGCGTCGAGAGAGAGACAGGCACCAGTCCGTGGACGCACCATCCCAGCGGAGTACGAGTGGCACAAGGTTCGTTACATTTGCCGACTCTAACGTCTAACGGTAATAATAAATTATAATTATCCTGACCTATCAAAATTTCAGGTTTAGTATAAGAATAACAAAATAAATCTTTTAAACTACTTAAATGTTCATAGTTTTTAAAATTAACTAAATCAATATTTTGTACAGGTACACTAAAGTTCTGGAAACTACGAGCAGAAATTTTAAATCTCTCACCATTATGGTTCGCTATACAAACACTCATCACGTCAGCGTCGCACACCAGCGCGCTGTCACCCCACGCGCCCTGCACACGCAGCGTCTCGCGGCGCCCGCGGAGCCCGGCGCGTGACGCCAGCTCTGCACTGATCAGAGTTACAGTAGATCCATCGTCTAGCAATGCACTTGTATTGACAATACCGTTAGGTCCATACACAGTTACAGGCACCACTTTCAGCAATACTTTACACTCGCCATTCTTGATATGAGTGACTGTTTCAGGTGCCACCGGCGGTGGCGGCGACGACGGTTCGGATGCAGCATTGCTATCGCTGTTCGATGATTGAGGTATTTTGTAGTGCAGTAACTTATGGTGTGGTAGACCACAGTTCTCGACGTCACATGCTGAAGCTGGACAGGTTGCTCTATCGTGATTTGCATTCATACATTTGAAGCATATCCAGTTTCGCTTCACGAAACTCCATCGATCTCTACGTAATGCTTTTCGAAATTTCTTACAGTCCTGTAGTTTATGTTTTGAGATACGACAGAACTTGCATTTTTCATTATCATCGCTAGTTTTGTTTAATAAAACTGTACCTTGCGTATAATTTGCGACGTTTTTATTGTTCAATATAACTATAGACGACACTTTAAAAGCTTCCTCGTTTAAAAATTCGGAAATATCGAACCATGTTGGCTTTCTTCCTTGTTTAATAAATGTGTAGCTGTAATCTGCCCACTTTGATAGCAGAACTGATGGCAACTTAGATAAAATGCATGTAGTTATTCCTATTCCATTCAAGTATTCATCTTGCCCAATTACTTTGACAGCGGCTACACAATTTCTCACTTTGACTGCGAAGGGCACAATATCTTTATAATATTCTTGTGATACTGGATGTAATTTCTTGATATCAACCATAATGCGTGACAAAATGATGTAAGGATTTCCAAACTGAAGCTCAAGTGTAGATATTACTGTTTCAGGCGAGGTTGCACTTATCAACAAGGCCGAGACAGCTTCGCGAGCTGATCCCTTCAAACATTTCCTTAGGCGCCACAAATTTTCATTATCATTGAAATTACATACTTTAGACGATTCTTCATATGCTTGTTTAAAGTGGAGCCACTCCATGGGGTCGCCAGAAAAGGGTGGTAATTCCCTTGGTGTGCAAATTCTACTTAACAGGTTTGAATTAAGTCCATTATTGGTAGAAGCGGCTGCAAGATCCTTTAATGCGCTGGCCAGCAGGTGAACTGTTCCATCAGTGCCGACATTCTGTGTGGTCGGCGGGCATGCCACGTCCGATGTATGACCCTTGTCGTGGACGGGCTGTACCAACAGCTCTTGGTTGCTGTGCTCTAGCCACTCTTCTACACCCTTGTTAGTGTGATCTGACATTACACTACGTTCGTCGTCGATCTCTGCTAAGTTTGCCTCTAGTCGTTTATTTATTAAGTCTAATTCTATCCTCGCCCGCGCCTCTGCAGCTTCTAACTCTAGTCTTTTTTTCCGTGCAAGTACAGAGGAAGATGAAGACCTCTTAGACTTTGTTTTGCAGACTTGAAACGTTGTAGACAACATATCCACAGCGGATAGCGATCGTGGTTCCTTTTCAACTACACTTTCGAGAAGAGTTTTGTCACCTTGACGCTGTAAGTCTTTCACACTTACTTGTTCCTCGCTCGCTGGTAGTGTTGGTGGAACCTCTTGGACCGAAGACTTCGCCTGTTGTTCCGCTAGTTTCTTTGAAGCACTTCGAGTGAACATTGTTGGTGGTGAATGAAACATTGATCCGGCTCGTAGGACCAACTGTAATGGTCTAGACTCGGAGTGAAGAAAAAAGACGGATTTAACAGTAAAACGAACAAATAAACTTTAATTACAAAAATAGCAGATAAATATATTACATAGGGTTTTCAACGACGATGACAGACCAAAAAAAAAAGTGCACATCAATTTGACGGCTAAAAGAAAATAAATTAACATTCTATAAAAAGTTCCTATGGTAGTTGCGTCGCTTACATATATAATAAAAGCTGCACAGGTCGATCTATCAGGTTAAAGATACGCTTGCCGCGGTTGGTCTGTGGATGGGTGACCATCATTACATACCGAGGCCCCTCCGTGCCTCGGAAAACACGTTAAGCTGTTGCTCCCGGCTGTCATTCGTGGATCTTTGACAGTCGTTACGGGTAGTCAGTAGCCCGAAAGTCTGACAACCAGTCTTACCAAGGGGTATCGTATTACCCAGTAGATGGATTGTAGAGGTCAGATAGGCAGTCGCTCCATGTAAAATACTGGTATTCAGCTGCATCCGATTAGACTCTCACTCACTTCGTTATAATATTTGTTTACTCAAGTCGAGTATTCGCAGCATTTTCAACGCTTCAATTACTATAAACAAAAGTGAAACGCTATGGGAACCTCGTTGATCTAAAACTTCACTAGTGCACTTTTTTCTTGCATTACCTACATTGATTGAAGGAGGGTAATGTGTTTTGCGTGTTTTACTGAAGTGATATGTTTCAAACTAGAGAATTAGGTAATCGATTGCAGTATAGTGCAGTTGATTGACTAACTTTTGTCTGCGGTTTTGCTTGGTGGTTTTAGCAATCGAAAATGACACCTTTAGGATCGAAATTGCATTGGTAATCGATGAATAAGGCGTTTGCTTGAGCTCGTTGAACGATATCCAATCAAATTTGAATTTGTCTACTTACTCGCCACCAAAGAAAGGCAAACATCATCCATCGCTTTCCATCAGTCTTGATCGAGGTCAAGAACAGGCTCATCATCATCATCTGCTATCTGACCTCCACAACCAAGTTACTGGGTAATAGGATACCCCTTGGTAAGATTGATTGTCAGACTTTCGGGCTTCTGACGACCCGTAACGACTGTCAAAGATCCACGAATGACAGCCGGGACCAAGGTTAAGAGCAGGCCCATCCAGCAATAAAAAAAAACACCCTAGAAAAGAGCTTAGAACCAAAAATTTAAAAACATGTGACATCTACCAAACTGCACTGGGCCCGCGTGGTGGATTAAGGCCCACTTCCTTTCGCAGAGAGGAAACCTGTGTTCTAGAAGTGGGAACATTATAGGCTGATTATGATATCGGTAACAAATCATAAAAAAAATTATCAAAGCTTTCTAAAAAAATTAAATTGATAGCCCTGATAGTTTTTTTTCCTGATTTTTTTCTTTAATGCATAACGACATCATCGGGGTTAAAAAGTTTAGAAATGACCTTGCCCTTGACCTTGCCCCTATTCGATTTGATCCATACTTCCAGGAACAGCCTGTATTCATATACAGGGTATGTTCATACATACAAGAAGATAATTTTTGCATTACAACATTTTCTTTCCTTAGTGACGATAACGACGTCAATAAACAATTATATCACGTTTCTATAAATTATAATTACATCAGCGATATAAATAGCTTGGGAATAAGCATTGATATCTGATTCTCGACTTGGTACACATTAGTGAAGATAAGAAGGGTTTGTTGTAAGTCAGCTGTAGAAGAAATTAGGTCAATGTGTGCTCAGATTGACTGCCGCGCTGGTCTAGTGCTGAGCATGCAGTTCTGCTGGGACACAGGCCTCGTCCCTTCGAGAGGGATTGGGCTGTAATCTACCACGCGAGCCCATTACGGAATGTCATATATCTTCGAATATGTTGGTTCTAGGACATGCCGGTTTCTTCACGATGTTATATGAAATTATTTAGACAAAGTAAAGCGCCGGCCTGGATTCGAACTCAATACCTATGTATATATATAAGTATAACTCGTAAGTCGGAGCTGTAACCACTGGGTCACCATTGCCCTTTTCTGTAAAAATCTCACCGTGAAAACTTAGCCGAAGTCAGTTTTCAATAGTGTCAATTCCTCCGATCTAATTTATAAAATCTCAACATGGAAACTTAAGTGAAGCGAGCTTAAACTGTGCTGTCTGTTTACGTGTTGCTCTAGGTCGGTTTATTCTGTAAAAATCTCACCATAAAAACTAAGATGAGCTGTTAATAATAGTGGAATAGTCATTGAATTTGGTAAAATTTTGACTGCATAGACTTTCTGCCATAATATAATATAAAGCCAACCATAGTAATCACAATTTATGCGACTGTCCCTTTAAATTAATTTTGAAATCTTTTTATCACCGGTCCTTTGGAACGTAGACGATTTTTGTTTACGGTCGAATGGCCCGCGGTTCATTTGCTTTGGGCCGTTCAGACTAAATACCCTGGCAGTCTCTAGTCTAGCATCGGTTGGCAGCTCACTTCAAGCTCACTTCTTCTGTAATCTGTAACCTACATACAATACGGGCGTACGGTTTTATGACTTGAATTCTTCTTAGCGTGTTGATAGCAATCTAGATGGACTCGGCTCAGAATTCGGCTACTTGTTTGGCGCCATCACTAGCGTCCACCAGTTCCTGTAACGTGCAGCTGACAGGACACGCAGGACACGATATTAAGTATCCCATCGTTTGTGGAACAGCACCACATTTACACTACAAGGCGGAGTCGTCTATGAATCTCCACCTGAACAGGTTTTCCTTGCTTCGGCCAACCTGGGTCCGGAGTCTGTTTAAAGACTTTCAGGTTACCCAAGGTTAACTCATGTCCAAGTGATCTTCAGCGGGTGGAACGAATGGTTTTGATAAGGAAGCACCGTATAATGTCAGTTTAATATAAATGTGTTTTAAGTACAAAAACCCTCCAAAACAAATTCCTAAGTGAGGGGCTCGTGGCTAAATAATAACAGCCGCACAGGTCGATCAATCAGGTTAAGCTACGCTTGCCGCGGTTGTTCTGTGGATGGGTGAACATCTTTACGTACCGAGACCCCTCCGTGCCTCGGAAAGCACGTTAAGCCGCTGTCATTTGTGGATCTTTGACAGTCTTTACGGGTCGTCAGTAGCCCGAAAGTCTGACAACCAGTCTTACCAAGGGGTATCGTATTACCAAGTAACTGGGTTGTGGAGGTCAGATAGGCAGTCGCTCCATGTAAAATACTGGTATTCAGCTGCATCCGGTTAGACTGGAAGCCGACCCCAACATAGTTGGGAAAAGACAGGCAGATGATGAGGGTCATAACCACGTCATAATCCATTGTGTAGTTCAGAAGAACTTTGTGGTCACACACAGACACAAAAACGACTTTGTTCTATATAATTTATTATATTATAGATACTTATTTACTTATTGTAAACATATACAATACTTACAATAAATTATTGCTACCCGTTACCACGTAATATTTTGTTCTACAGTCATTTTTATTTCATCAGAATCGGTCAGGAAAATTACAAGGATAATGTTTTGTAGAATAAGAAATAGACAATGCATTTAGTTAGCTAGCTACACTTCTTGCTTCAAAGACGTAACTGATGCTAAGCGATCGTCTTTTTTTGGTTCGACTCGTACTTTATGAGGTGTTTTTTAAGTGTTATAACTCATATATGACAATAAGGGGCTTGTAATAATAGCTGCACGGGTCGATCGATCAGGCTAAGCTACGCTTGACGCGGTTGGTCCGTGGATGGGTGACCAATCATCTTTACATATCAATATCCCTCCGTGCCTCGGAAAGCGTGTTAATTCGATGGTCCCGGCTGTCAGTCGTGGATCTTTGGCAGTGGTTACGGGTCGTTGGAAGTCCGAATGTTTGACAAGCAGTCTTACCAAGGGGTGTCGTATTACCCAGTAACTGGATTGTGGAAGTCAGATAAGCAGTCGCTCCATGTAAAACTACTATCTGTCAAATTTCTTTAATATATTTACAACTAGCTGCGCCCCGCGGTTTCACCCGCGTAAGTTTTGATCCCGTGGGAATATCGGGATAAAAAGTATCCTATGTGTTATTCTGATGTATAAACTATATTACTGAAAGTTTCATCAAAATCCGTTCAGTAGTTTTTGCGTGAAAGAGTAACAAACATCCATCCATCCATCCTCACAAACTTTCGCATTTATAATATTAGTAGGATTAGTAGGAAGTAGGAAGTAGGATTATAGTAGGAAGTAGGATAGCAGGACTTTATCGCTAGATTTTATGGTTCAAAGTTGATTGGGATTTGACAGTTTCGGGTAGCTTGCTAAGCTGGCATCTGTACTATAGGTACACCTCTGTCTAACCCTTCAAAGGAATAAAGGCGTAGCGTTATGTTTATGTGATGTATGTAAGATTATGTTCTATTGCATATTTATTTGAAAAAAATAAACCGATGTAATTCAAAAGATGCGGAATTATTAACTATAACTAGGCTGTGTGCGATTTCTTAACGAAACTGGAATCTAATTAAAAATGTTGTTTTTGCAACGCATTTTTTATAATGATTGTCTGAAATATTATCATAGTTTTTAAGCGGAATAAGGCGGAATTTTTATTGTGATTATTTTAATTAGAATACATCTGAATTGGAGGCTTCGGCTAAGTAATAACAGTCGCACGGTCCGATCGATCAGGTTAAGCTACGCTTGCCGCGGTTGGTCCGTGGATGGGTGACCATCTTTACATACCTACCCCTACCTACCTCTCCGTCCCTCGGATAGCACGTGAAGCCATTGGTCCCGGCTGTCATTCGTGGATCTTTTATAGTCGTTACGTGTTCAGAAGCCCGAAAGTCTGACAACTAGTCTTACCAAGGAGTATCGTATTACCCAGTCACTGGGTTTTGGAGGTCAGATAGGCAGTCGCTCCATGTAAAATACTGGTATTCAGCTGCGTCCGGTTAGACTGGAAGCCAACATATAGTTGGGAAAAGGCTAGGCAGATGATGAATACATTGCAAGCGTTATTTGTGCGTTTAAATACCAGAGACAAAGCTGAAATTTTTAATGTGTTAGCCTGTTAATTACACTGGCAACCATACTACCGTTCAAACCGGAACACAGCAACGCTAATTGGCGGCAAAAATTACACCACTTATCAGAACCTTCAAAATATTGAGCACTCTGTGGCTCCGATTTTATTTGTTTATTAGGCAAAGGTATCAATATCCATACAGCCATGTTGCAACACCCACTAGTCTAGCGACAGAATACAGCATGCATTGGTTTATCTCACGATCCTAAAACGTTCCATGCATATTTAAAGGCTGAGTCACTATGTGAACACACCTTTTAGCTATGTATTTTAGTCGAATGTGCCGCATTGTTCCTTATACAATACAGTTTTAGTGCTAAAACAGTAAAATGACTTGCAAATGTAATAAGCAATGTATGTAGAACACGGAATGGAATAACTGTCAAAGTGAGCGGTTTCGCGTGCAAATCGTGTATTCGAATTTAGAATTTAAATAACATGGGTGTTCCATTTATGCAATTGTGTTTTAAGTGATGCGTTCTATAATTAAATTCGTTGATTTTGTTACCAAATTGGCCTCCCGATTCAGCCATAAGATATTTTTTTTTAAATTAGTATCACATTTCGCACTCTATAAAGTAGATTTTTGGGAAATCGCCGTTTAATGTTTTGCAATTGGGGTCTAGTCGGCTATTAGCCAATATTATAAATATTATATTGAACAGTTAAATATACAACTTACTTTTTCAAAAACCATATCAGTGCAAAAAAAGGACAGAAATCGTAACTTTGACTCGAACAAGTCGATATTCTATTAAGCAAGCGATTTGTACCCATTTTTCTGTTCTTTCCTTCTTGTCTGTTTATATTTTTGTGTATACAAGGGTTATATAAATTAAATAAAAGACAATTCATTTTAACGTTCAATTCGCATCGACAACGTTTTGTGACGTCATTTGACGCTACATTATTGTGGATACTAATAGGTATCTACTGGTCCACTGCACTGTCCTTGGAAATCGTATGGTATATAAAAACTGGCATGCATTTAAACAAACCACAAATAAATCCCATTTTGCTAGCCTAAAAATATGATATACCTACATATATGATTTAAAAACTTGAATGGGTCTCTTTTTGTGAACGTCGCATAATCTAGCCATAGCTTGTTTACCTACTTAGAAAACGTCCAGAAAGTTAAAAAGAAGCTCATTTAGTTTTAAAAAGTGCAAGAAGCCCAATAAGTTTAATTAATTTAAAAAAGCCTTCATTAGAACGTTAATAACTTTTTAGAGGATCAATGAAATATTTCTGATACTTAAATTGTTTTCGAAATCAAAATTGGGGGGCACTTCCTCGGTCCTAATTTATTTCTTTTGCAATATTCAAAGAATCATTTACGAAATCAATACGACATACGATTTTATCCATAAACGAGCAAACACAATCGATGTTTTACGCTGGATATTGACAAAGGCGCTTTTTTATTATAAAAACCTGTTTGCTTGAGTCTTGTTTACAAAAACTTCTGCATCTATAAAGAGTTTGAATGTCGACGAACCTATTAAAGAGGAATATCGGTTCTGTACAATGTTTACGTCGTCCCACAATCATATTAGAACATACAGTGGCCTCCAAAAATTAGTTGACATTTTTCCACTTCAGGGCCCTAATTACTTACTTCGAAACCACGTGAATTCCTTAGATAACGTGTTCTCTATGACACAATGGCGTAGTTTAACAGCTGTCAAAGTTCATGATTTCCGTACAGTTGACATTTCGATTCCTTACCGTTAACAAGACACGATATTACGTGTTTTGCACGTGGTAAGATTTCGCGTGGAATAATAACAGTACACATAAGCTGTGATGCCACATCACGATTTAAACAAAACAGGTACCTACTCCTAAGGAATTACTTGATTATTTTTTATGAGAATTCAAAGGTTGAATTAGTCAATAAAAGCGTTATAGCAATTCAAACATTTGGATCACCAGAATTTTAAATCCTAATGATGTGATGTGTTAAAGCTGAAGTGGACAAAGTTAACTAAATTTTGAAAGCCACTATGTACTAAGATGATACAGAAAAGACATACTTAGTTAAAAGTTTATGCTTACTTAAGCCTTTTCTGGGAACATTTAACGATCTTATTTATTTACCATTTATGTACTTAAATCTATATATATAAAAATGAAACCCGTTTTCCGTTGTCACGACATAACATGAAAACGGCTTGACCGATTTGGCTGATTTTTTTTTTGTAGTTTTCTAATACTCTGTACAAGGTTCATACGGAAAAAAATAAAGAAAAAAAATCTGAAAAAAAAAACTGAAACTCCAAGGACACTCTTTTAAAAAGATATTAGAAAATCTTGGGTACATTATTCTATTTAACATCACGCAATTACCCTTAGGAGCCGAACAAAATGAAAAAAGTCAGAAACAACGATAATAACCGCCAAAAAAGTAGTAGCTCGGGCTGGTATCGGATCCCACGCGGTGGGAAGGTTGCAATTTTACGCGGACGAAGTCGCGGGCAGACGCTAGTACTTATATAAACAGACAAGAAAAAATAAAACAGAACAGAAAAATAGGTACAAAGGTGATGCTTATTTCATAAGATATCTCTTCCAGCATACCTGCGATAGAATTCCGGATGCCACTGAATTCCACTATTTTACATGGAGCGACTGCATATCAGACGTCCAAGACCCGTTTACTCGAAAAAACGATATTGGTAAGACTGGTGGTCAGACTTTCGGGCTTCTGACGATATTGGTAAGACTGGTGGTCAGACTTTCGGCCTTCTGACGATATTGGTAAGACTGGTGGTTAGACTTTCGGGCTACTGACGATATTGGTAAGACTGGTGGTTAGACTTTCGGGCTTCTGACGATATTGGTAAAACTGCTGGTTAGACTTTCGGGCTTCTGTCGATATTGGTAAGACTGGTGGTTAGACTTTCGGGCTTCTGACGATATTGGTAAGACTGGTGGTTAGACTTTCGGGCTACTGACGATATTGGTAAGACTGGTGGTTAGACTTTCGGGCTTCTGACGATATTGGTAAAACTGCTGGTTAGACTTTCGGGCTTCTGTCGATATTGGTAAGACTGGTGGTTAGACTTTCGGGCTTCTGACGATATTGGTAAGACTGGTGGTTAGACTTTCGGGCTACTGACGATATTGGTAAGACTGGTGGTTAGACTTTCGGGCTTCTGACGATATTGGTAAAACTGCTGGTTAGACTTTCGGGCTTCTGTCGATATTGGTAAGACTGGTGGTTAGACTTTCGGGATTCTGACGACCGATTGATCCTCGCCTACTTTTACATACAGTCATCCGTGATGACCGTATGGCTGCGTCAGTGAGTGCAGTTCACGTAGCTGAATTTTGGGCCAAACATAGTACTTACTGTATATGAACCTTTTGCCATTGATACGCTAAGCAGAAGATTCATAGTAATACTCAAACCTTTCCTAAATATTCCAAAAATGGATACCTAACTGAAGATCTCTAAAATATATATTCAGTATTTCTCCTTATAAAATTCATCGGAATCCAAGTAGGATAATTGATAGCAGTATCCTCAATGGTTATTTTAGTCAATAACAAAAAATATTCTTTTGAATATTATTTTCCTAATTCAGATATACCTAGGTACCTACTTGAGACATATCAGCTTTTCGTTGGGATGGCAACGCAGTTTTGATGCTTCTGGTATTGCAGCCGGTCTATTGTGTTAAAAACTCGTCGTGCGAACTTAGGTGAAGTGTTCCACAAACGATGGAACACTTAATATCGTGTCCTACGTGTCCTGTCAGCTGCACGTTACAGGAACTGATGCTGCACGTTACAGGAACTGATGGACGTTGGTGATGGCGCCAAACAAGTAGCCGAATTCTGGGCCGAGTCCTTCTAGATTGCTATCGACACGCTAAAATGAAGAAGGTGGAGTGATCTGTCAATAGTGTCAATCCATCAGGTAGTGACAGCTCTCTCATGCACACTTTACCTTAGTTTTCACACTAAGATTTTTACAGAATACACCTGCGGTTATTGCGTAACACACTAACAGTAGCACTTACAGTAGCAATGGTTATCATTTTGACAGTTCAACAACATTCATTGCGTTATTTACGTGGCTGAGCAGACAAATTTTTCGAACATATGAAGCAATGGATTAGCAATATCCTTCAAAGTGTTTCAGATTGCGAATAATGATAGTGTATTACACATTCTTTACTTTCAGAGTGCAAATGGCCTGCTTTTTTGCCACCGAATAAATTCATCTACTTCGTCACGACCACCGTTCCGTCAAGATTTACGTCTTTTGTCAAAGATAAACCGATCTATAATCTCGGACCACACAATAAGAACACACCTAGATATCCTAACAAAATACCTAAGTATAATTTATTTCCTATATTGTTCTCGTCACCTAATAAAGAAAAACGTGACAATAACGATACTGCCTCAGTGAACTCGACACAGGTTATCGTTATACGCTCGGAGTGCACATGACACATCGCTCTGACGTCACAGTTAGTCTAGGATACCTATCTTAGAATACTAAGGTATATAATAATATAATAATAATACTATCTTTACATTATGGTCAAACTGATTACATCCCAAAAATTATAAAGACAGGAGCCATTCTCGTAATTTTAAGACCGTTCACACTCTGATCTCAGTCGGTCAAAATTATCTATAAATCCCTAAATTTTTAAAAAGTTTTTGACATTGATTGTCGCTGAGAGGTGTAGATTTAGAAAGAAATTACAAGAAATTGGTCTCTTCTGATGTTTTGGCGCGCTCGCTGTTCACAAAACTCATGTTCTAATTTCAAACACCTGTCAAAATTTTACATCTGTAAAACATTTGTGTGGTCTGTTCCTATTTTGAAGAGAGAATGACAATTTGTTTAGCGTAGTACTTACGATAGAAACTATACTGAACTAATTCTGAATTCATTTGTTTCTAGGCCAAGTAAAAAACTTGTAAGGTTTCATTAGTGTGTGCCATAAAGGCTACAAATTAGATTAGAATAGAACTCAGGACGGATTTCACTTGAAGACTCCCAGACTGCCACCTTTTTTTTTCGGGAGTAACCCTTCAAAAGGCGCCCGGTCTTTGAGGAAAAAACCAGGGAGTGTGGGATTGTTACCTCCTTAAAACCACCATCTGCACTTGAAAGGGGCACCGTTACCTCTCAAAAGACCAATCCGGAGCCCCCTCTGTCTGTAGTCTGTTAGAGCACATCTCTAGGGAGACTGTAAGGCGGTTTCCCCGAAACCTAACTGCGCAAGTGTGCAGGTAGCACATGACCACTGAGCGCCGTTTTCCCTGAGACCACTCAGTGGGCCGCCACACAAACCATTTATTTGGCGCACACAAAAGTTCAATATTAGGTGATAAGATACCAATTACCTACATGTATATAAAATATAAAAAAACAAAAGGAAAAACATGCATATCGAAATAAAAGTGAGACTATGACGAATACTTAAAATCAAATTAATAACGAAACATACACAATGCGTTGTGCGTCTCAAGGTTGCACCAAATGGGAGTCCAGCTCAGCATGTTTCAGGCAAATGTACCTGACGCTGATATTCTGCTGGATCCCTGCAATCTGCAATCTTCTATAAGTACACCTCTATCAGCCGTCATTTCAACATCATCGCTATTCAAAATCAAAAGTCATTTATTCAAACTAGGCTGACAATCAGCACTTTTCGAACGTTAAAATTACAAAAGACAGTCCCACCAAAACGCCCGCCCTTCACCACTACCTAGTGCTTTCGCTGGGGATAAGAAGTGTCGCAACAAACTCCCCAGCAGCACAGCTGTCTGTTCAGTTAGAAAATACTTGATTGTATAAAATACTAGGTATGCAAAGTAATTGACGTTACAGGACACAGAACATTAAATTAAATTATTTGCCATATGCCAGCTCGCCACGCAAAAATACCCACAAATACAATAAAAAGATTATTCTCCTCACCCCCTTTCTAGCTACACAGTCCATCCATCGTTTATTTTGTCTTTCCTTACTTCGTATAGCCATCCACATAATCAGTCTATAATGTTACCACTGCTGGAACACACCCAAGTAGCATTTTATTCCATTTAAGAGTACACATTTAGTTCCAAGGTGAACTTAAAGCATTACTACAGTTCACTCGTGATTTATTAGCTGCATTATTGCAATTAATTACACCTATACCTTTCTAAGGGACGTATAGGAGTGTAGAGTAATACTTTTATACGATTATGGGTGTTATAATACTCTAACAACTACCCTTTAGTCAGCTTTCTGACTAAGAGCATTATAGGAGGGTAGAGATACGGCAACCTCTGTTTAACGGCCTACTTGTTCGATGTTATAGAGCTAGCATTTTAATAGAACACTTGTGGTCATTTATAAAGCCCAAGGCTGTTATGTTTACTTGTTTTAGACTGTTATACAGCCAGTTGCTGTATAAGGACTTGTTTGTGATACTTAAAATAACCTTTTTTTACTATCTGTATAGAAGTGTTTAAATAATTCACATGTGGACTGTAGGCTGTTAGAAGGACTATATGTGTTGTCCATTAACATCAATAGCAGTTTATTTGTCCACAAGTACTACTTTTATTTGCTGTAAGCTGAACATGAATGTGAATGTGATATTCTATTACACTTTTTCCCAAGCGCCATTGCAAAGTATGTTTTTACGTCACGTGCAATAAAATTTGTGAAAATGTATAAAAAATCTTGGAAAATAAGAGCGAGAACCGGTGGAATAAGAAGAAAAATTGCAAAAGAATATTTGAAAATAAACAGTCGATTGACAACGACGCCCGGAAATGAGCCCGTCGATAAGGCTTCAACAAGTGCGACTTCAACCGTTGTTGGTGGTTCCGTACATGATCCAGAGGAAAATATTATGCCTGAACTTGAAAGTTCCCTTCAAAATATACAGATATCTGAGTGTGGTGATTGCAGTTCTAGTGATAGTGAATACAATTTTGATTTGGATAATTGTTTAACCTTTCGCAAAAAAATAAGAACATGGGCTAATGAAAATCGTATTCCTCATTCTGCTTTGAATAAATTGTCAAACATAATAAACGAATTTAAACCAGGAACACTACCTTCTGATGCTAGAACATTTTTATGCACTCCCGTTAATGTCATTTTAAAAAATGTAGAAGGAGGTCAATACTGGCACAATGGGATAGCAAAACCTTTGAAGAGCATTTTGCTAAATTGGACGGATATTCCAGATATGATTTCAATTAACATAAATGTGGATGGTTTGCCTATTTTTAAAAGTTCCACAAATGAATTTTGGCCCATATTAGGTAACATTTTTGAAAATCCCAGGATTCGGCCTTTTATTATTGGAATCTATTTTGGGAAAGGAAAACCAAAAAAATTAAATGAATTTTTAGAAGATTTTGTAAATGACATGAAGATATTATTAGAAGAAGGTCTTGTAGTTGAGCGCTTAGAGAAAACTATAAAGATACAAATCAGATGCTTCATTTGTGACTCGCCAGCTAGAGCTTATATTAAAGGTAAGTCTATCTTAGTGTCGCATATTATCGCCATTATGCACCCAATATCGATAAATAACTAGTTGAAATTATTGATGCATCTCTTAGTATTTCTAGATAACTTTGATAGCTCAGATGGTTGGTAGTGAAACTGCCTTCTATTCTGTGGTTCGTAGGTACGATCCGCACATGACACAATTATTTGAAATTTATTAACTTTTTGCTTATATTATTATAACTTGATTTAAAATATTTTTTTGCAGGAGTCTGCAATTTTAACGGTAAACACGGCTGCCATAAATGTACTACAGTTGGAGAATATTCGCATACCACACATACCGTCACATTTTCTGAGTCTTTGTGTCCTGAAAGGACAAATGAAGGATTTAGAAACAAAATTTATGGCTTGCATCATAAAAATGACTCTCCTTTATTAAATCTTCCTATTGACATGGTGAACCAATTTATTGTAGCCGATTCACTTCATTTGATCGACTTGGGTGTTATGAAGAGATTACTGATTGGTTGGCGTGACGGCAACTTTGGCAAATATATTACTAAAATGCGGGCAAGTGATATTGCACTGGTTTCAAATTTTCTATGCAACTGCAAACTGCCTTCAGAAGTGCATCGAGCAGTGCGAGGTTTAGATTCAATAGCACATTGGAAAGCGTCAGAATTTAGAGCATTTTTTCATTATTTAAGTATTGTCATTTTGCCTGATGTTATGAACAATGAAGCTTATAATCATTTCTTAACACTATATTGTAGTATAACAATCTGCTCAACAGAAACATACCGAACTTTGTTGCCATTAGCAAAGGAGCTTCTGGAACATTTTGTAAAATTTTACAAAGACTTCTATGGTTCAGGCTACGTTACAAGCAACATACACAACTTACTACACCTGACGAATGAAATTGAAATGTTTGGCCCTCTGATGACATTCAACGCATATCCCTTCGAGAATATGTTATTTATGATCAAAAGTATGTTGAGATCAGGAAGAAAACCACTGTCTCAAGTTGCCAAACGATTGGCTGAAAATATGGATGATATTCATTTTCAAACACATAAAGACAAGAAATATCCTTTTGTGAACACAATTAAAAACAATAATGTATTAAATTTTGAAGATTTTAAACTTTCCAGCAAAGAAAAAGACAGTTATTTACTTACCAAATGCAACGAGGTTGTTAAAATTTGCTGCGTAAAATTCAACCACAATAAGATTTTGATTAAAGGAAATAAAATCAACAACACAGAAGACGTTTTTGAATATCCAATAAAATCGTCTCATCTTGCGATATACAAATCAAGATGTCAGCAGAATAGTACCCATACTTTGATCGTCTTAGAACCAAAAGAGATTAAATGTAAATTAGTATGTATTGAACACAAAGAATTTAATTTTTTTATCCCTTTGTTACACACATATAAATAAAATACTGTTTGATGTGATATTATTGGCTTTTATTACCTTTTTTTCACACAATTAACATATCAACATACCGACAAAAAATGGAAAATTGTCCAGTTCCAACGTAGCACACAAATTTTTCGGTGGGCTGTCTCTTATAAAACAGAGTAAAGACTAGTTTATACTAGCTAACTACCTATTTTAATCAGTCTAAATATTTCTATCTAAATAACACTTGGTAGCAAACAACATTATTATAACATAAAATAATTGTAACAAAATCAGGTAAGTATAACAAGAAATAATTAACAAAATTAAACTTAAACAACTATCAAGGCTTTTTGCAAATCAACATTACACAACAACATAAGCTTAGTTATGAAACTAAGCTTAAAATACCTACCTTATACATCGAAAGTGTATAATCAGTATGAGTTTTATAAAACGGAGACATTATACTTATACTTACATAATTAACTATTTTAAGTATTCTAATTTTTTTTAATAAAAATAGCACTTTGTATCAAACAACATTTAAGTAATAAAATTATTTTCAAAAACAGGAGTAATAAAAAGGGTATAATAAGCCGAAAAGAGGACAAAGTGGTACTCATGAAACTGAACGGCTATAGAACATAGGTCGTAATAGTAAAAAAATTGGGACCTTCCATACAAAATTGTTGATCAGCTAGTTAATTTGCTTTGGGAGGTCCAATTATTTTAAGTATTTAACAATTATGTTCCATGGGAAAAGATGTTCAGTTTCATGAGTACCTAGGTTCTTTCGGCTTGTTTACCCGTTTTGTTGCTTCCTGTATAATTTTCGAAATTAACTATCCTAACAAACAAGGCTTTGTGTATTTACATGAAGCCTAATTTGTTACGTACATAACTGAGCATAAAGTACCCGTATTATATAATCAGCATATAATAAGTTCTAATAAACGGAGATATTAAAAATTTTTAAGTCTCATTACCAAAAAATAATTATTACTTAAGCTGTAATCAGCCTAGTAGAAACAAAAATCAACTAAAGGCAAGTACTGGTCATGACCGGTTTTGTAACGAGGCTTACGGTGAAATGTTACAAAAAAAGCATTCGCAAAGTTATAGTAGGAAAGAACTACCGTGTCATTAAATTTCTATATGTACTATACCAGACATAATAATAAAAAAAGAATGCCATATTGACAAAAAACGCATAAAAAATATTAGCGCAAACTTTCTTCGTCTTCATCCTCCACTTCTGCTATTTCCATCTCTAATGTTTCATTTGATTCTTTATTTTGATTAATTTTTAAATCAGCAGAAACTTCTTGCTTACTTGTGCTTGCCTGGTCTTTTGGTTTTGATTTAATTTTTCTGACTCGTTTTGAAGAGGATCTTAAGTCTTTCATTGACTTCCTTTTAACAGCATTTTTCAGAATGACCTTAAAAAACTTTTCAGTTTGTCCCATAGTAAATTTACAATCCCATGAACGTATCATATCACAGAAGAATTTGACAAAGTTTTTGTAGTCTTTTATAGGGACCTTCGAAACGTTGCCACGGCTTCCCCCAGACCAGGAGCATTCACACAGAAACTCCCGTGAAACCATTGAGTCGATCAATTTATAGGCAAAGGTCAAGCCATTTCCTTCACATGGTTGAAACAAAAATCCCAGCTGTTGTTGTAGTTTTGATCTTTCAGTTTTATTTATTAAACTTCTTTCCAGATTGTCTAGTTGTTGCTTGTCACTTATTTGTTTAAAAATAAACGATTCCTTATCAACTTGGTTAGCGTCGTTTAATAAAGTAACAGACACTGGCTGCTCGATTTTTTCCACAAATTTTAACATGCATTCATCTAATTGTACAGACAACTCAGACACTTTTTGAGTAAGTTTTTGAACGCTTTCAACAAGATTTTGCAGTATTAATTCTTGGTTATTAACTTTTTGAATTAAAATGTTTTGATTTGTAATACACTGTTCGCCGTCGAAGAAGGTTAGACATGACATTTCATCATTAGCTTCGATCTGATTGCTTGTAGCTCCCGCGTTGATGGCACTTGGCATCTGAAACAAACAAAAAATCATAACTTTTGTCTTGTACGATAATAAAACTTTGAAGTTGGGCTGTTATTTTTATTCCAATAATAATTTACATATGGAATTAGATAGTCGAATTTACATCCGCGGTTGATGAGTCGCCGACAAAACCACGAGCCAACGAATCCGTTCAATATTTTCAGAGAATTGATAGTTAAGCTTTGTATATTTTAGTATGTAGGTAAAGAGTTTGATCTAAATCTGTTTAGTGCCAAATTAGTCTTCTTGAAATAAAATTATCTGAGAAAATCCAAAAAATATATTAAATCATAAATAGGTAAATTAATTGCAGTGTTGCCATAAATCAAACAATTTTCTCCGTTTTAGGGGTGCCTAGGCCTAGCCTACTAAAACAAAATACCACAGGCACTAAATTGTAACCCTCCGGCAGCCTGCGCTCGGTGCAATACACAAGTTTTTATTAAATGTTTATATGTGTTGCTGAAAAAAATTTAATCACTTACCAAATTTTGCACCATATTTTCAAAACGGTTTGCTGGTGGTATTGCCGCTGGTCTTACAGGTGCTGGGCTAGGGCGCGATTCACTTGTTTCATTGTCCGTGTCTGTATAATTTTCCATGATGCGTAGTTCGTTTTGCGCTTCGGCATACGTTGCAATATTACTTCGTTTTACCACGCAATCCAAAATGTCCCAATTTGGATTTGGAAAAGAGTTTTCGTCTCTTGCGAGTCGTGCTCGGTTTTTAACTTTTTCTGTAGGCCAGAATAGTTTTCCATCGTCCTCCCAAACATACGGTACAATACTTAATGTGGGTCGTCCTTTTTCCACAGTCTGTACAATCTTAAACGGCATTGTCTGAAAGAGAATAATTGGATTAATACCTACTAGTACATTCATTATCATTAAAAAAATAATAGTATCTGTTTTTAATAATTAAAATTAAATATGAGACACACATCAACATATACACAACAAAGCATTACCCTTAAGCCAAAATACCAACATGTACGAATTTGAAGAAGCGATTACTCATCCCGATTCAGCATTCCATTGCTGGTTATTATGGATGGAATTATTTACAATAAAGTCAAGATAACCAGCAATGTATTCTGAATTGGTACGTGTTATCGCTGCTTTATTCAAAATTCGCTTTGATCGTTTGGAAAAAAATCCAGAGACGATATTGCGTGATATTAAACCTCCATATGATTACAAATTACCTAGCAAGTATTTATTACTTATATAGATTCACATTTTCATAGCCTAACATAAAACTGACCTAAAACCACAATGAAATCAGTCATATAAATGAATTTATACTAATAAACAAATAATACGTACACACACGCTCCTTAAAACAAAATAACAAATAATAGGTACCTTTCTAAAATACAGATAACGGTGACACTCACAGAAACATGCACTTCACGTGGTATTTATTTTGCAACTAAAAACAATACAATAACTAATCTGGCCATCACGCACGTCACGGGCGCACGTTGCACGTGAATGATCAGAGGATCTATACCTATCCCGTTCCTGCCTCTATTTCTCGCTTACTTGTTAGAAGGAATGCGCATGATTACTTGTCAGAAATAAATAGCATAAACTTTGTCTAAGTAGATATTTAAGGTGAAAGTACACCCATCAGCGCCGTACGCGCCAAGTCTGCTAGTGTAACCATATTTTACAGAATTTTAACAGATAAATATCAGAAATATCAGTTATTAATCACATAAATAACAGGAATAACAGTTATTTATCTGATAAATGCTGGAAAATATGGTTACACTATTACACTTGCCGACTCGGCGCGGCGGCGCTTACGGTGCTGACAGGTGTATTTCACCTTTAAAAGATTGTAAACAGTGTTTGTTACTATGGCTGAGTGACAACTATTATTTTCTGTCCTTTTCTGTCGCAGGGCATAATGTTGTCCCTGTTTATCTAGTTTGTTTACATTATTTTAAATACCTCCTTGAACAGAGTAGTGTTTTTGTAATGTAACTACTCTGACGCCAACTGTGTGTCTCACACGAAAAGGTGATTTTTGTTAGTTTGTTACAAAATTTGTACTTTAGGTATTCATACTTGACTATTAGTAACTGGGCATTTTTAACTGGGCATTTAACGGACATTAATAATTTTTATTGCGGATCTCTAAAATTTAAGTATTTGAAGAAAGAATTAAAGATACACAATTGCCCTGAACTACATCTTAAAGCTGTACATAAGTTCACATTAGAATAAATTAATCGACCTTGGCGCTGTAGTGGTACAAATGTGGGACTTCATATAGATAACAGCATTCTAACAGAACACATGTGAACCTAATATACGCTTACTGCATTAAATAGGAGTTATAACAGTTCACATAGCCGTATTTCATTTCCACCATTTTGTTCTACGTAACCTAAAATATTTACCAAATAAATCTACAAGATTAATGCAGATTTATCACAAAATACGCAGATAGAGCGAATGAGTTTTGGTTTCATGTTAAAATTAATTACCGTAGTATAATTATAATGCCAATAAAATATCAAAAACTGAAAATGTAAATTTTCCTCTTAGCCAGTTTTAAATATTTCAAAATGAATAAAGCGTTTTTACAGAGGCGCGTGAAAGTTTTAGTTGGCAATATGTATACATTTCACGATAAAGTTGCATTCCCATGGCATTAACCATGGCTAATATAAAACAGGTACTTACCGCATAATCCGCCGGAGTTATTAGTTTTGCCCCGAATCCTTGCACTCCGTACAATTGTCAAACTAAATTATTAAAATGATTTCCACGTGGAAATAATTTAGGACCGCGGTGAATTTAAGGTAGCTTACTGGAGTACTTTTGTCCGATTTTAACTGTGTAGGCTGTGTATTTAGCCACTTATTACTCTTTATTGCACTCATGTACGTTGTATGGTTCACACTGCGTTCCATATAGTGCCGTAAGTCAGCCTTAAGATCGATGTTACTACTTAAACTGCTATTATAATGCTATTATACTTCTAATGTACAGCCATAGTGAACTTAAGGCTGTCTAATTTGTGCCCAAACTGGTTCAATAAAAGCATTATAGCAAGCTATACAGCTCATATACAGCTGACATACACAGCTTGTAGAGTACATGTGAACGACTAGACATCTTATATAGAACCCCGAATGCTACTTGGGCAGGCCTCCTCGATAACGCAAGTATCAAAACCAAGCGTGCCATTTTTTTTACTACTTACTACTATGACGTCACAAGCCCTCTTTCTCACTCACGCTCACCCAGCCAGCAATACACACACAGCAGTGCTATTCTGTAAAAATCTCACCGTGAAAACTCTAAGGTGAAGTGAGCTGTCATTCCACCTGATGTTAGGGATTGCCTCCATTGATAGTTTACTTCACGCTCACTTCGCCTATGTTATCACGGTGAGATTTTTACAGAATCGATAGGCAGGACTGAGAGCGAAAGTGGCGGCTTACGATTTTTGAACGTAAGTTGGTGCGATTTTTGGCACGCGAAGTAGTTGCTCTGGTGTTATCTAGGTGTATCTATATCTGTGGCCATAATCCACCAAACGGGCCCAATGCAGGTTGGTAGATGTCACATGTCTTCCAATTTTACATCCCTTCAAAAAGGCGCAGTCATTTCAATTGTTTTTTTTTTTTTTGCTCCAAAGATTGCATGGAAAACCTACGTATATAATGCAGCTTATCTCCAGTATTCCTTCGGCAAAGGATAGTTCGCAATAACCTAGTCTACTCGGCGTCCGGCGGTTGTGTGCGTATGTGTTATGCAAGTTATAGTGATGTGCCTTATCGATTATCGTCGGTAACTTGAGATAGGATAATTATTTGTGAGCAGTAAAGGTTAGATTAAAACCCTTGTAATATTGTCTTTGGTTTAGGAACCTCTAATCAGCAAACTCGTGCAAATGATGAATATTTAAGTTATATTTATTTCTGTAAATTGGATTTGAAAAATAACGCTTTTCACGTATCAAATGTTTTGATACTGGATGAATTGTTGAGATGTTTACTCACCAGACTGAGAAGACCGAAACAAACTCGGTGGTCACAGCCTTTTATACTGATTTACGAGTTATTAATAAAAGTCTTCAACGAAGCAAAGAGTGTAAGGCAGGATTGTAGCAGATGGCGTTCGATAGTTTCTGCTTATCCCTCGAGGAAAAGGCGTGAGTTTATTATGTGTATGACATAATAGTCTTTCTGTCCATGTCATCATCATCTGCCTAGCCTTTTTCCAACTATGTTGGGATTGGCTTCCAGTCTAACCGGATGCAGCCGGATACCAGTATTTTACATGGAGCGATTGCCTATCTGACCTCCACAACCCAGTTCTTGGATATTACGATACACCTTGGTCAGTCTGGTTGTCAGACTTTCGGGCTTTTGACGACCCGTAACGACAGATACAGCTCCATGAGCCGTCATCTTTATATTCATCACACCCTTTCTACCTATATTATCTACGATCCGATCCAGTCTGACCCTTGCTGCCCTCACCCAGCGACGCCCTAAGCCGAGGTCCGTACCCCACATCCCACAGGGGTATAGCCCTTAGCGTGTAGTCGCTTAGTTTATAAGTTTTATGCCCTGGCTGGAGGTAAGGCATCCAGAGGATAGTCCGATTAAGCAGATGACGACTCGATGCGAGATGCCATACCCAAAAAAAATCCTATATAATCTTTTAGGTACTTTATCTATCCTTCGTTTCACACTTATACTAATATCGAGCACAATTTCACCAAAAACAAAAAAAAAAGTCTGAAATTTCTATGGTTCTGATAGGAATAGGATGAAATATTAGAAGAAAAATAATCATAACATACATGGTGAAGACATTTATTGTAGTGTGTAGCTCGGCACTCAATAACCAAAGTTAATTACTGCCATTATTTTAATTTTTACGACAGTAATTACTATTTTGATTAAATGTTCTAGAGATTGTGATTGTTAGTATTATTTTCCATTCATGTTAATTATGATTGCATTATTTAGCTTTGATTGTGTTTATAAATACTGCATTTTATCTGTTTCCTTGTTCTTGTTCCGGTTTACAGACAGCGGTGTTGCTGGGGAGTTTGTTGCGCCACTTCTTCTTCCCAGCTAAAGCACTAGGAAGTGGTGAAGGGTGTTTTTGGGGGAATGTCTTATGTAAATTTGACGTTCAGAAAATGCTGATTCTCAGCTTAGTTTATATTGATTTGTTATGGCTAAACTTGGCTTGGTATCTGGAAAATGACATTAAATTAATACTTAAAATAAAGTTGATGCTTGGCAGCTTTGCACTCGATGAGCCGACCGAAGCCAATCGCTAAGTAATAAAAATAAAACAAAATACAGTTATGAAACTAGCCAACGGTTTCATTCCAATATTTTTATTTAAAACAAAAAACTATCAAATTACAACAAAAAATACTAAAAAGAGTTGTTTTAGATATAACAAATATACAATAACACATAGCCCATAGGTCGTTGAACGTTTACATAAGATTGAATAATTTTAAAGAAATATCTAGAATTCAAAGGTCATTGTTAGCATAAATAAAGACAGTATAGATTTTTACATAAACAGACTTAGGATTTGAAGCTAATTTTGTTATTTTGACATTTAAAAAGGTAAATAGAAACTTTAAAAAAATACATAATTAGTATTTCTCAAAAACAGCCAGGTATCTCGATTTCAGTCCAATGCCTAACCCTTTCTAGTGTAAGAGGGGTGATTTTATGTTAACTAAATAGGTGAGTAGAATAAACCAATAAAATTGTGTAATGTCTAGAATCAAAAGGATTCCTTTTGTAAATAGTCCTATTATCAAAAAAAATAAAATAAAAGAACGGGCCAACTATCAAATGACTTGTCTTAGAATAACTTTAAAAATATATACATCATCTCTTCAAAAGTCGATATTTCGACTTATTTTACCGCAGCAAAAAAACAGTTACCTAGTTCCAGATAACAAAATAATCGTCGACAACTATTGAGCATGTCCCAACACTACGTTTGACAAGTGTGAATGAACGGCGTTCTGCGCATGTGTGAGTAAGCGCCGTATCAGCCGGTACTAAGTACGGAACTTCGACGCCATCCGCATTGCTATAACGTAACAACCGCCATGCCATCATCAATTGAATGTAGACTTTATTTCTATGCAAATAAAACTGTATTTAAATCTGGTGGTGTTGAGAAACAATGACAAAAATTCTTTTGTTCGGTTCAACTTTATCTGCTTCGCGATAAGGTTGATTATTGCATGCGTTTTGTAAGTTGTAGAGTAGTGTGTGCTCTACAAAGAAGACTGTGATCTATTTTTAGGGGGTTAGGGTAGAGTTTAGTTTGTAGGTGTCTCGTTAAAACCAGATCCTTCAAGTAAGAACAGATGAACTGAGTTTATATCGGTAATGGTTGGATAGTTTGTTTTTGGGGGTTATTGCAATTTGTTGTTATTTTAATTAAAACACGGTGTAATTTTTTGGTCTTAAAACAGCGTCCTTTTTATGTTTTCAACATAAGGTCTTACTAGCTGCGCCCCGCGGTTTCACCCGCGTAAGTTTCGATCCCGCGGGAATATCGGGATAAAAAGTATCCTATGTGTTATTCTGTTGCATAAGCTTTATTGCTGTAAAGCTTCATCAAAATCCGTTCAGTAGTTTTTGCGTGAAAGAGTAACAAACATCCATCCATCCTCACAAACTTTCGCATTTATAATATTAGTAGGATTAAGTAGGAAGTAGGATTAGTAGGATTTGCTAAGTTTAAAACGTTTAAAAATCCTGGGGGACAAAATTTAATGCACGTTTTATATCATGGATGGATAAATTATTACTTTATTAGGCTCTAGCTGTTGCCCTCGACTTCGTCTGCGATCGAGGATGAAAAGTAACCTATGTCCGTCTCCAGGTCAAGGTTTTAGCGTGAAAACGTAACAAACAAACAAAAAAAAATCAAATATTTTCTCTTTATGTATAATATTTCAGCATAGATAAGTATCCTACTAATATTATAAATGCGAAAGTTTGTATGTATGGATGTATGGATGTTTGTTACTCTTTCACGCGAAAACTACTGAACGGATTTTGATGAAACTTTACAGTAATATAGCTTATACATCAGAATAACACATAGGATACTTTTTATCCCGATATTCCCACGGGATCAAAATTTACGCGGGTGAAACCGCGGGGCGCAGCTAGTATATTATATTATTAGCCTGTGATGTCCCACCGCAGGGCAAAGGACTCCCTCCCTACTTTCTTTCCACTTCTCTCTGTTCAAAGCTGGACCAGCAGTGCTATTCTGTAAAAATCTCACCGTGAAAACTAAGGTGAAGGCCGTCATTCCACCTGATGTTAGGGATTGCCTCCATTGATAGTTCACTTCACCTATGTTATCACGGTGAAATTTTTACAGAATCGATAGACAGGTATAGATTATGATAGTTTTGTCTGATTAGCCTCTTAGCCCTACTTATTGGTAAAATAATTATTTCTTCTGTTACTTGACTATCTCTGTGCAATGTGCATGGTCGTCTTTTTCATTGGCCACTTCGAGGAAGTGCCTAGGGCCCCGCGGGCCCCGAGCAAGAAATATCTTGCCAGCGTCGTAGCTAGGGGCTATTAGAGGTAGGATGCTAAGTATGTCGAGCTCACTTCGCTCGCTCTTGCATCCTAGATTCACCATATCCATCATCCTAAAGTACCCAGGGCCTCCAGAAAAACGGTCCTCACGTGACATTGGCTAAATGCACAAATCGTGCAAAGCCAATAGACAAAAAAAAAACGACTGTCTCTCTCTATGGTATTTATTATCTAGGTATTGGCGCCATTGACAGTTAGTAACTTTAACGATCCGTTAAACATAAAAAAAACAGTACTTAGGTACTTAATTTTTTGTGAAAGTTTATGTCATCTTGCTACGTCCTGAAAAATCTAGATTACCTAGATACGTAATTTAGCAACAGTAAAATGATTAACTCTAATTAGTAGTTACACAAAATGATTCATTAATTGGCCATATTTTCCGACATTTTGCCGTTATCTTAAAATCTTTTTATTCTCAGTGTTGCCGTCATGATAATTAAATGTAATTTTAGTTGGCAACCCCGATTAGCTGGTTGGACACACGGAAATGATTGCATCACTGTGTTGTGTTATGCGAATATAATCAAGCTTAGTCTCTTGTGGGTTAGGCACATACAAAGACTAAAAAATGTCTGGGGACAAAGGGCAAAATAGATATTAAAAATCACGATACGCAATGGCAAGCATTCTCAATAATTTTCCGAAGCCAAAGGAAAAATAACATCATACTAATAGTAGTAATAAAGGCGAAAGCTTGTGAGTGTGTGTGTTTATATGTTTGTTACTTCTTCACGCAAAAAAGGGTGAACGGATTTGGATGAAATTTTTCATACAGATAGTTTATATTATAATCAGGATTAACACATAGGACTTTTTATCCCGATATTCCTACGGGGCCGAAACTTGTGCGGTGGAAACTGCGGAGTGCAGCTAGTAAATAAATAAAGTAACGGAACCTGACATTGTTGGACGTGATACTAATAAAAACTTAAATTCGCTTTATTTAAATGTCCCAAGTCAAGGTTTTCAACTAACTCACCCGAAGTGACTGCGTGACGCGGTGTCCGCTCATGTTTACCAACATTCAAATAATGACGCTGCAATAAAACATGGCGACTGCACATTCTACATCTTCTCTTTTCAAATTCAAAGCATTTATTTTTAATAAATCCACTTTTCAATTGTCAAGGAATCGGGCAGTTCAACCTTGGTTTCCTAGCATTCAGTAAAAGTTACTCAATACTAATAAATGTCGTATCTGTATCCATTTGACAGTGTGTACAGTCGCCAGCACATCAAGCTACCCGAAACTGTCTTATTTTCCCAATCAACTTTGAACCTATAAGCTTTAACGATGAAGTTGAAAATCTGTAGAAATTTGACAGATTATGGTAGCTCGATGTGCTGGCGTCTCTGTACATAAATAATACAATAAATACAATGGAAACAATTCAATAACTTAATTTTCCTCAATAAAATTCCTCTTTTGACACAGTAACAGCTGATTTTGCCTGTATTTCCTTAAAAAACTACTGTATGGAAATTCTCAATGTCAGAATGGTTCCTTTTTATCGTCCATCAAAATATTATTAAAACGTTTCGTCATCGCGTTATGTTCTTTTTTGCATTTAAATGAATTCGGTCAAGTGCGTTTACAATATTAATTAGCTTACTTAGTACCTAAATCAAATATTGTGAATAATGAACTTTTACCTACCTCGTTGGTCCATGAGACGGTTGGTTAGCGAGACTGTTGAGCGCAGTAATTGCGTAACACACATTTTGACAGTTCAACAATATTCATTGCGTGATTTACGTTGTTGAGCAGACAAAGTTATCGAGCATATGAAGCGATGGATTAACAATATCCTTCAAAAAGTGTTACGCAGTTAGGGTGCTGGTTTTGATCGCCAACTCGGGCACTGTGTAATTGAATTCTTCCTTTAGGAATTTCTCACAGAAATCTATATAATAAATTTAGATTTCTTTGTAACAGCCGTCTAGATTTGTGCCCCGTTAGATTAATTCCTATTAGATGGGACTTACATAATAATAACTGGAAGTGTAGGCGTGTAAAGATCTTAAGCACACACATCAACTCGGAAAGGGATCGTCTCCATATCAACTCGAGCCATTCAGTATTTTTTTTATGAAACTCTCTACTGCAACGCGCTCTAATCGGAATCGTAACGTAATCGCCTCGCCTCGGGACAAGCTTACGAACCGCGGTGTGGTGCGTGATCAACTTGCAGTTCCCGCGCTTACGTCTCTTCGTACCCGAGCTTACGTGTCTTCATCCACCCTTGCCCCTCTCACCCCTCCCGCGGCCTGCCTGCAGCACCATCAACCAGCGGTCGGCGAGCCGTAAGCGCTGCGTCGCCTAGCCGTAGCCGAGTCGTCGTATCGGAGCTGTTGATCCGCTTTGGTTACGTGCTTAAGTTAGGTTGACGTCTAAAGTCTGAAGTATCATACACTTCTGCCAAACTTTAGGGGACATATAGGCATAACGTTATGCTATAATTCCTTTCGTCTAACTTTATTCCTTTAGTCATTGTAGGTATTTACAAGAACATTTCAATTAAGCTTGACAACAATCCAATTAGGATCACACAGTAGGCACTTACAGGTACCTACATTTCACAGTCCATGACGTAAGCTTCCTCTGTAGTCTATGATTTCGTCACCATCCGGTACAAAGAAATGGGCAACAGTATCTTTCGATCACGGAAAAGGATTTATTTAAAGGAAGTTACCGGTCAGTAATAAATAGGTACAATCCGTTCACAATTATTTTACCTCGATGACAGCAGTAAACTAACAGCAACCTTATGGTGACGAGAATAAAGATCACAATGATTTTGACAACCTATTAGGATGAGAATAAAGATCACAGTGATTTTGACAGACTTGTCAGTGGCAGCAATCCAACATCAACCTTATCAGATTGATAAAGATCCCTGTGATTTGGACAGTGATGCAAAATCAGAGGTAAAATAACTCTTATAGAGGTTTGAGGAACAGGGTGTAAAGTTCACTCATACTGTATAGAAAATGGAGGATCCTCCGACCAGACGGGTGTTGTGTCTGGCGGGCAACTGCCTAATGATTCATGTCGGGCCGTTGTATTTATGCTAATTGCGCGGTAAACTCTGCTTGCGAGATGCAGGATTTCGTGACGTCAGTATGACGCGATGTTCGTATGTGGCGTTGTAGATACCGCTACACTCTGAACGGACGATAGATTCTAGAATTGATACGGAAATGACGAAAAAGGTAAGAAGGGGAATGATGGACAAATGATAACTAATAATGAATAAAATAATGATGAATATTGCGAAAACCTTTGATTACAAATGTGCCTATCAACTCAGCCTGTCGCAGTCCACTGCTGGACATAGGTCTCTCCCAGGTTGCGCCACAACACCCTGTCCTTCGCCTTTCGCATCCAGTCCGTCCCAGCCACCTTCTTTAGGTCGTCCGTCCATCTAGCTGGGGGGCGTCCCACACTACGCTTGCCGATACGCGGTCTCCACTCCAGAACTCATCTGCTCTACCGGCCATCGGTTCTACGGCAAACATGGCCAGCCCACTGCCGCTTCAGCTTGCTTACTCTGTAGGCTATGTATGTACGAATGTAGATAGTTAAAAGAATTGAATGTGATGCGGAGGAATGTGGCCATCTTATCTCTTCAACACCCTTGGTTGACTGGACTGATAAAGAATGCCTAAGACATTAAGTCCGTGTATGTAATGTACATAACAGACGTCAGCACCTCAAGCTGCCCGAAAATGTCAAACCAACTTTGAACCTTACGTTTCAGCGATAAAGTTGAAAATCTATTGAATTTTGACAGATTGGTACGTAGTAGCTTGATGTGCTGGCGTCTGTACTTTATTGTGCGCGAGAAGCAGTGGCGCCCTCATCGTTTCTTTGGTTATTTCATACAATTTAGTATGAAAATAAGCACGTTAAGTTGTACTTCACAAGATTATACGTTAATACTAGCTTTTGCCAGCGACTTCGTCCGCGTGGAATAATGACTTCCGGAAATTGAGGCACTAACTCTCATAGAGTTTAACCGATGTGCTCTTTCTTCTGCCGATTCTTGAGAACGCGTATTTCTCATTCAACGCGTTTTTCAAGACAATAGCGGGCGGACGCCGGCGTCCGCTTGGGGCTTGAATAACTAAAAATATATAACTACGTCTAATATATAAAATAATATATAATAAAACCTACTTCACTTAAAACTAAATACCTATAACTACTATAATTAATAATACCTATAATTAATAAAAGCTTTTACCTACTTAATATTAAAAAAAACTGAACATAAATTAACCAAAACTTACCTACTACTAACTAACTACTACTAACCTATTACTACTTCACCTAAAAAGAAATCCTGTTTTCCCAACATTTCCCTTCACTGCTCTGCTCCTATTGATCGTAGCGTGATGAAAAGTATACTATAACCTGCCCAGGAGTATGAAGAACAATTGTACCAAGTTTCGTTGAAATCCGTCGAGTGGTTTTTGTTTCTATAACGAACATACAGACAGACAGACAGACAGACAAAAATTTTACTGATTGCATTTTTGGCGTCAGTAACGATCACTAATCACCCACTGATAGTTATTTTGGAAATATATTTCATGTACAGAATTGACCTCTCTACAGATTTATTATAAGTACCTATAGATAGATTATTAGAAACGGTAGTTTTATATTGTTTAGTTTTATTTTAATACGGATAACAGTGGCCACTATATTCCGTTTGCGCCATGGCGCCACTGTGCGGTCGGCATAGTCTTACATCAACAAATAAACGAGGAAAATGTCATCAGGAAAGTTTTGGGTATGATTGTGAATGGCTATAGGAGTAGGGAAAGAACAAAGAAACGATGGATGGTCTGTGTGAATGATGATATGGTTAGAGAGGGGGTGACTAGCGAGATGATGATTAATAGAGAAGTATGGAAGAAAAAAAAAAACGACCGACTTCCAAATAAGACACTACGAAGTGAGTCAGTGTTACCAACCTATACCAAAATTTACCCCCAAGATTTTTTTAAAATCCCTCTAAAAAACCCTAAGTATCTCATATGATAAATTTCTTTCATGTACTGCCCAACTCCCTAAATCGTTCGTAACTCATAAAATAAAACGCATAGGTACTTATCAAGAGACATAAACAAACGTCATTACGTCAGGTTGTCAGTTGTTACCTGTCAGACGTCACGGGGAGCAGGATTGAGCAAACAAATCTTAAAACAAAGGTGCAAACCTCTCAGATTGAGGTCTGAGGTGCAAACCGTAGATAGAGAATGATATCTACGGTACAAAAGGCATTGAGTTACGGAAAGATACGGATAAATAAGTGAATGAAAATTAATATGAAAAGATCTAGGCTCGCAACTGCATTGATTTATAGGACGTTATCACGTCAAAAATTGTTAGTCAGGGGTACTAAACAGACTTATAGAAACTCTACACTAAGTTGATTTTGGATTGATACAGTAGCGCAGTTCGTTCCATTCCACGCACATGTCACGTTCGTTTCATTCATTCGAGAACTAAATCGCGGTGCGTTGATGTCATTCTATTCCTACTATTGTTCGATTAAAATTGCACATGTTTTTTGAAGCCCCTAAAAATACCCCCAAAAAATTTCTGCCCCTAAAAATCCCCCTTTTAACACTTCTTCCCCCTAAATTTAGGGGGAAAACCCCAAAGTTGGCACCACTGAAGTGAGTCGGTGTCTTTGGGTTCGCATTTTCGTTGTTTGCCACCGACTTCCAAGTTCCAACATTAAAGTTTTTTTTTCACTTTTTAGTGTCTTATTTGAAAGTCGGTTGTTTTTTTTTTTTTGTAAAAAAGTTTTTATTTTCACTTTTAAGTTTCTTTCTTCTCAGAATAGTCAGATATGAAACGCCGACCTCATCTCGTTTTTAAAAATATGATTGACACTAGCTGCGCCCCGCGGTTTCACCCGCGTAAGTTTTGATCCCGTGGGAATATCGGGATAAAAAGTATCCTATGTGTTATTCTGATGTATAAGCTATATTACTGTAAAGTTTCATCAAAATCCGTTCAGTAGTTTTCGCGTGAAAGAGTAACAAACATCCATACATCCATACATACAAACTTTCGCATTTATAATATTAGTAGGATGTAAAAGTGTTTGTAAACCTACTTACTGAAATAAAATCATTTATCATTATCATTTAGCTACGGTAGCTACCCCGCTTGTGTGAATGAGACAGTGTTTACATATCTATTTAATAGATACACTACAGATAGGTATTTGACATTTAGTTACAACTGCCTCTAAGGTCCATGAAATCTAAATAAAGCGACAAGTCTTCCAATAAGCTTACAAATAATCTGTTGTTAGTGATAATTGTAATTATAATGATGTACCGCAGACATCACGTTGGACCTTGGCGTGTCTAATGAAGCGATAGCCGACATAAAGACCAATTAATATATTATATATGTACGTACACAATCGTGTGCCACGAACACGAACATTATTATTATTATTAATAAGATGAGACTTACATAAATAATAAATTAATTTTATAAAAAAAAAAATAACACATTTACCGACGTCACAAAAACAATGATTCAAGTAAAAATAGAACATTCCAGAAATAAGTATCCCACCAAAAACATAAATGTAAAAAAGGAGAGCCAAGTTCAATACAAAAATTATGCTTGGCTGTGGGCTTCGCCGCAAAAAGAATGGAGATTTATATGAGTGCCAAGTTCTATGCAAAATCCAAATATATATTTATAGGAACAAAATAACATTACTATTTCTTTGCTTTATTGGATACCTATAACAATTGCTGTTATTTAAAAATGTGAGATCTTAAAGTAGGTTAGATTTGACTTCGAGATTCGAGGCCGTTATCAGTGGGCTATCGCTGCTCTCAATAATAATAATAATAACACTGTACGACCCGGAAATCGAACCCAGGACCTCATTCTCAGTAGCCGCGCTTGCGACCACTAAACCAAGGAGGCATATTAATACAATGACATAAAATTACATAAATCACAAAGATTCAAAGCTTCCTGATTAATTATATGCACATATTTTATACGCATCAGCATAAATAAAGTATTTCTCAATTTATACTATCATGGAAATCTTCATTGCAATTACCATACCACATAAGATTCCATCGGTTTCCATCTACTTACATGATCGTAAAACTATAATACTCGGTAAATAATTATTTATCACACACGTTTTATAAAAAAATTACTACTTACTGCCCCGTTGGTCTCGTGGTCGCTAGCGTGACTGCTGAGCGTGGGGTCCTGGGTTCGATTCCCGGGCCGGGCAAGGTGTTATTGAGTTTTTCCATTAGGAATTTCTTAGTAACAGCCCGGAGATGGAAGTTGGCGGTGTGATACCCCCGTGCCTAGGAAAGCACGTTAAGCCGTTGGTCCTGCGCCTGAACTCTCTCCGGTTGTGTCGGATTACCGTCCCATCGGAATATAAGAGTGAGGGAAGAGGGAGTGCACCTGTATGTCTGCGCGCACACTTGTGCACTATAACATCTCCTGCGTACCTGGCTAACCTCCGTTGAGATTGGCCACCGTGACTGAAATCGGTCGCGGAGGCTATTATAAAAAACATGAAAATATATTGATTTTCCATCCTTGTACACACGGCTACACATCAAGCTATACAAAACCAGTTTACGCTGGTCTCGCATCGTACGAAAATCCTATACAATGTGAGATCAGCTTATACTGGAAATGTATAACTTGATGTGTAGTGTGTACGCATGTTTTTAAACAGGTTGGTTCTCTTTGTAAGCTTATAAGTTTCATCATCCTCTTGCCCTTATAGAGGGGCTCGCGGCTAAATAATAATCCGCACGTCACCCTAATTGCGTAACTTACTATTACTCTCAATTTGAATCATTTTGAAGCATATTTCTGATCCATTGATCCATATGTTCGAAAAATTTGTTTGCTCAACGACGCAAATAACGCAATGAATTTTGTTGAACTGTCAAAATGGAACCCATTGCTACTGATAGTGTGTTACGCAATTACCCTGCGGGTCTATGGTAATTGCCATAGATTATTTTACAAACCTGTCTGTTTACAAAAAAGTTAAAGAAAGGTCAAATGCATCTAACGATTCTTGCCAAGTTACGTGCCGGTGACATATACATCTGATGGTGCCTTCTTCATCGTATCTCATTTGTCTTCTCTGTTTGTTTTAGGATGTCTACCCTGTTGTTCTGGCAGGGCAAGGGGAAGCAGAACGGCGCGCCCAACGGACGGACGTGGATACACGCGCCCGATGCCCTCGTGAAGGGCCACGTCGCGTACCTTGTTAAGGTAACTTTAAAAAAAACGGAACGTGGAACGGAAAGTGATCCTATAGGATCACTTTGTTGTCCGTGGAACATGGCCATCTCGGGAACGCGTGGAGGTATCGAGTTGAAATTAAAACCGCATACTCAGGTGTGTGGTCCCTTGAAGCTGTGAAAAAAACAAACTTCTAAGTTAACGTAAAAAAAAAGATACGGCCGTTTATGCCGCAAAAAAACGTATATTTCGACACTCTCAAGGGAATCAAAATGTATAGGGTACTTCCCGTTGACCTAGCATCATGAAGTTTGGTAAGAAGCAAGGTAAAGCACAAGTAAAGGAAAAAATCCGAAAACCATAAATTTGTAGTTTCATACCTACTTTGTACGGAACCCTCAGTGCATAAGTCCGTCGTGAGTCAGTGGGTGGAGCAGAAGGGAGTGTCAGACTCTTACTGACTAAAACCCACCCGTGTTCCTTCCTTAGCCCTTTGTGTTCCGGGGCAGCGGTAACCCTTTCGGACAATCCCGCTGCCCCGGTGCTAAATGGGCCTGCTCTTGATCTCGATCACGCCTGATGGAAAGCGATGGATGAGGTCTATGATGGAACGAGCGTACCCAAAGGATGCCTGTTCGCTTTCGGAATTAAAGTTGACGGTTGAGTACTGACGCCAGCACATCAAGCTACTACGATCTGTCAAATTTCTTTAATAGATTTTCAACTTTATCGGTAAAGCATCAGGTTCTAAGTTGATTGGGAAAATTTGACAGTTTCAGGTAGCTTGATGTGCTGGCGTCTGTGTCTATATTATTATCCTAGTTGACATTACTGACTACTGAGCTTTATTTCTTCCATGGTATGAAAAATGCCTAGATGTAGATAACACCGCAGAGCAGTGACGTATGCTCTACGCCCCCTGCATACCACAGATAAGGACCATCTGCTGTTAGCACGTGCATTGATAGCGTTATCAATTGTTTGTTGTTCGATTTACAAGCTTTTGTGTTTATGGTTTGTGTCTGTGCCTCTTGCATGGGAATAACGCCTCTAGATTCTTGGCAAAACCACAAGTAACCCCTTTGTTCAGTCGTCAGCACATCAAGCTACCCGAAACTCAAATTTTCCTAATCAACTTAGAACCTATTATAAAGAAATTTGACAGATTATAGTAGGCAGCTTGATTTGCTGTTGTCTGTACACACACGTTTTTCTTGCCGTGCTAAATGACGGTTTATTCGTCGTGTGTATAGATAGTGCAATCCACGAAGACGCGCCCCACTCTTCTTCCGAATCCTTAGTGGTCTTCGCTAGTAAATTCCACTAGTGTTTTAGTTTTTTCAATACACACTAATTACCCACTAATAATAATTAATAATAATATTTTGTTTTTTTTTTTTTTATTAGTGGGGCGCGTCTTCGTGGATTGCACTATCTATAAATTGATCACTATAGTTGAGAGTCACGTTTTTTCTACGGCGTGGTTTATACGCCGTTCCGAAAAGAAACCGTGCCGTGTATAGGGCCTTAGAGCGGTTCCGCACTAGATCCGGTCCGAATCCGAGAAATGACGGTCTGAAACGACAGTAGTCCTATTTGTATGAGTCCTATTTGTATTGAGTTGCGCACTAGATCCGAATACTATCCGTTAGAATTTAGAACATTCCCAATTCGGATTGAAGTCGGATCTTTAATTCTCTAACATTATAACGTTTTGGACAGTTCAACAACGTTCATTGCGTTATAAAATTTACAATGTTGAGCAGGCAGATACATTTTTCGAACATAAATTACTTATCTGTGTGCCAAATGTCATCCAAATCCGTTCAGTAGTTTTTGCGTGAAGAAGTCACAAACATAAAAACACACTCACAAACTTTCGCCTTTATAATATTAATGTGATATGATAGTGTGATTGTTCACCACAATAAAACAGAGCGGCCATATCACTCAGCGATCTTTTCCACGCAACAGATATTCCTTCAGGGGCAAAATGTCCAATTCTCAAAATGTCCAACGGTGTTAAAATGTCCAAAACCCAAAATGTCTAATTGTCAAAATGTCCAATTCCCAAAATGTCCAACTCCCAAATTGTCCAATCTTTGAGAATCTAGCTGTTCAATAAGTCATCAAAGCGCTTTTTTGTAACTATAAATAATTATGTTGATTATTAACATATTTACATTATGACAAAAATATTGATTTCGGGTATGTTGTAGTCCTCTCTGGTCTTTTGTTACTTATAAATAAAACATAATTTGATTCTTTCAGTAGTTTGTATTTATTGTTTGTCATAAGTAAGTATTAAAAAAGCGCTTTGATGAGTTATTGATCAAAGGACAATGCCCATTTTGTTCAGAGTTTTGGGCCCCTAAAAAACTTCGCATGTCACGGTGGTTTTAACTTGGTTTTGTAGACCTAGAATTACCTTTTCATACCCTGAAATCGATTTTCAATTATACACCCTAGTTTAAGAGAAATCTAACTTTTTCTGATGCTGAAATTGAGGTTGTAAAACAAGTTTTTTTTGTTTTAAACATATTTGAAATTAAAACAATAATATTGTTTAAGTATTAATATTGATTCCTGAATTTAAAAAACACTACATAACTTCTTCTCTTGCTAGATATTATGTAGGTTAAGTTGTGCTTAAAATATCCCTTGCCGTACTGTACCAGCAGACAGCGTTAAGCTGTGCCCTCACCACTAGTAAGTAGTGTTGTTAAAAATAAATACTTACCTACAACTAAAGCCTTAGGTTAGAGGAGCTCATAGTTAAATTACAACAACCGCACGGATCCATCTTAAGTTAAGTTAAGCTATCTACGGCTGCTTACTTTAAAAAAAAACAACAATAAATAGTAGGTAAAACATTTATTCTACAAGGAATATAATGTGGTCTAGAAATTGTACTGGGGCACTTATATCATTAAAAAAACTCCAGCTTAAATACTACAATACGGTCATAGTATGAGTGCAGTCCCCTACTGTATGATTTCCCACTAAGCAACTACAATAATAAGCAATGATACTCTCTAAAGAATTTGCCATATGTTGCTCTCTATTTATCAATAAATATGTGTAATAAATCCTGCTACTCACATGTTTCCATTTAATTCTGTCCCTAACTAGATAATAGTTTTGAGCTAATATTAAGGGCAAATCTTCTTCTATTAATTAAATGAAAGTGGAACCAGCAGTGGTAGTGGAGGGGTACAGGAATCACAGCATCTGCGATGTTATCGTCCATGTTATCAGTCACTGGCGCAGACCCCACGGTGGGTCTTTTAACGCCACCAACGGCCTGGCTCTGTATTTCTCTCGATGCAGCCTCCCAACAAACTCGTTCTAAATGCAAGACCTAAAAATAAGGAAATACTATATTTATTGTTGTTAAATTAGTTCAATCATAGTTATAATGCCATGATTAAAACACTTATATGATGAGCTGGTGTCCATCTTAGCATAACGTTCCTTTGAGGACAATCTTATCAAGTTCTGCGACTTGCAGTTGACATGACACAAGCAAAACATGTTGAGGTGTCCAAGAGCAAGAGATACAAGGGATAGTTGTGGTTGATGATGTCCAGTTTTGTAATAATACAATACATTCAACACACAGGATGTCATCAGAGGATATCTAAAAAGATAACAAAAACGAATCAGTGAATTCCTAAATAGATAATACGTAGGTACATTTATTCATGTGCTCATTGCAATGGTCTATGTTTTCTCACAGATCACCTTACACTGCCTAAAACGTTAATTTCTGTTATAGCGAAAATATGACTATGACCCCTTAATTGACCAAACATAGGCATCCTAAATGTTTGTATAAGACTTGTAAATGACACTTTTATACTTACCGGTATAGGTGTTACCCAGGATCTCAGAAGGCTATGCATTGGTTTGCTTAATTCTTCGATTTGACGACTACGAAGAGCAATTGACACACCGGCGAGAGAGAGGGCAGTTCATCCGACCTCTACCAGGTGTAGACATTTTTCAGGAGAAAAACAAGAGTCCAAGGCTCACTCAAAAACTAAAATAGACTATTTGCTCACTTATCACTGAAACAAGAGTCCAAAGCTCATATAAAATATATAGAGTCAATGTGCTCACTTGTCACTAAAACAGGAGTTTATACAAATCCACTGGAGGAACGCTCAACTTGACCGCTTCAAATTGTACGAACAGAACTTACAGAACTAAATACTAAATCCAACTCGACACAAAACAAACAAAAGTCAAAAACAAACGGCACAAAACGATGCATTGATTTGACAGATAGATCGTCTTTGTGTGACCATGTTAAATATTTTGGTAATCGATTTACCAAATCGATTTGTTCTCTAAAATATTATTTACATAATTGAAAAGATAATTATAAACCCTATTTAAGTATGTATGGGAGGTACTAACCTGATTACTAAAAAAAAGAATGTCTGTGGTACTATTGTATTTTAAAGAAACTAATCAGGGTAGGAAATAAATACCATGAAACACATGATAATTATGTGGTATTATAGGCGGGAACAGACGCTCCGGTTGCTCTTCCGATTGTCATATCGGAAGGCATAGCTGCCCTATACTTTGTTCTACTTAACACAGACGCTCCGTTTCGGTAGTCGAATTTCATCTTAAAGAATATAGATATTGTGTTCCAGACTTCAAAAAAGTGTCAGAAGGCAAAACCGGAGCGTGTGTGCATCCGATTCGACAGTCCGATTAGACAATCGGAAGGGCAACCGGAGCGTCTGTTACGGGCTTAGTTCTTCGCTATCGGACAGAGGACCTCCACATCATTTCAGGATCGTACTTTAGCTTCAAGCACCGCAAAGCTAAGACCGGTAGAATATCCTAGTTATAATCATTATTATTATGTCTGTGGGTAGAATATACAGTCCCTCAAATTATAATTCCTTCGTGTTTTTTTTTAGTTTATTTACTACTTTTATTTTCTATAGTTGAGCCCGCCCGTCATCTACTTCGCGCCTAATCTGTTACATGAGAGTGTTAGCTAGATTACGACGGGAAAAAAGCTATTGTAGCATTTGTAGCCTATCGCCGGTCATTTTAGTCGGCGGATTAGTAAAATATCGATATTTTCAATCGATTACAATTATTTAATTGACATAGTCTGTCGTCTGGCAACATTCTAGTTAAGTTTTAATGGCGGAACTGATACAAATCCAATAAAATAAATATTAATTATGTTTTCCAATGCTAGGGTAAAAGAAATGTTGATAAATAAAACTTGAACATGTAAAAATACGACTTAATTTTTGGGAAGTAAATAGTCTTGACACGGCACCAAAACTAAGGGGCCCATTGGTTGTCATTCTCCTTTGCTACATTCTCAAAGATTGGACATTTTGGGAGTTGGACATTTTGCGAGTTGGACATTTTGGGAATTGGACATTTTGAGAATCGGACATTTTGACAATTGGACATTTTGGGATTCGGACAATTTGACACCGTTGGACATTTTGAGAATTGGATATTTTGCCCGTGAACGCAGATATTATAGCAGTAGAGGGCAGATATTATTGATTGACAGAACTCTCACGGCCCTACCCTGACCCGTCTATCTTTAAATCAATAATTAAACAGATAGATGCCATCTTAGTTATTAATTGTACACGTTCGCACTTACAAGCTATTGTTTTTTTATTGTAATTGTCTTGTAACGTTTATATTTTAACTTCCTTTCAAGATAAAGTTTCTTTTATGGTTCTCACCACGTAATATCTACCCATACCACACCGCTAATCTGTTACCAAACTTACCAATCATTCTAAAGTCTGCATTTGTGCCCGACGATCCGGCGATTATCAACGTGCTCACCCCGTTTTATATGCAACTAAAACAAAACATCACTGGCGAAATGTGGAGTGTACTGTAAACCTGTAAGCACCTCGTTTGAAGAATACAGCTGTATTGTTACAGAAACTTCATAGTAACTCCAACTCTAGATGGCAATTTTGGTTAAAATATGTCTCAATTTAATTTTTTCTTCTTCCAGTTCCTCGGCTGCACGCAGGTAGACCAGCCCAAAGGCATCGAAGTGGTGAAGGATGCGATAAAGAAGCTCCAGTTCACACAGCAGCTAAAGAAGTCGGAAGCCAAGGATGGGGCCAAGTGCAAGAAGGTCGAAATTACGATATCCGTCGATGGAGTTGCGATACAGGTCAGTTTTTACTTCAACCTTATTAGCAGGAGTTAATGGATATTATTGGTATACTCAAAATCTTCTGCATAATAAATGATATAGAACTGGTTTCCATCCTGCGGGATTAAAATAGAGAATAAAGTCAGATCAATGATTTGTGTTTGAGTTTTCGAGTACAAATAAGAAACACAATGTTTCAAGATTTTTGAAAAAGAACCCAAAAAGGGTGAAATAGGAGAAGAAAATTTCATGGGAAAGTCCGAAATCTACCCGAACGAAGTCGGTAGCAACGTACTAGTCTAACAATAAATAAACAAAGTGTTCCATAAAATCATTTTACGACACATCAAAATCATCACTTAGGTAACAAATAGTTTTATTGATGCAAGATAGCACAATTTACAACTACGATAAAAACGCTACTACCTTCACAAAAAATAATATTCTCATCCCACGACACCTCGGTCTCAGAAACAGCGCGAATCCAATTACTGCACAAACTACCCGCAGATATCGCTTTTACTTTCATTTCAACAGTTCTCAGATCTGTGTAACTTGGTACAGACGCTAGCACACCAAGCTACCCGAAACTGTCAAATTTTCCCAATCAACTTTGAACCTAATGCTTTAACGATAAAGTTGAAAATCTATTAAAGAAATTTGACAGATTTAAGTAGTTTGATGTGCTGGCTCTGTACTATTGTAGTAATCGCACGCACGCACTTTGGTTTGTAATGTTGGCAAAAGTGATTTATAGGCAGGCTTGCAAGAAGTACATGAGGCATCATAGGGGAGATATTTGTGTGCTGAAGGATAGGTCAGATGATGAAAATTATTTCATTATCATAATCCACAACCCGATTTCACCTAATGTCTTTGCAAACGTTGAAATAATTCAAAAAAAATCTTCAAAAATAGTAAAATATTAATGGATGTTGAATCAGCCGAAACAACCCACGCGGTTGCAGTAATTTCAAGTTAAGTAATTTGTGCTAAAGAGCCTGCCGATCGATTCTGTAAATGCAGCTTCTTGCCAGCTCTTTTCTATAAGACCTAGTTACCTTTGACTTTAAGGGCTGATTTAACCAAAGTCAGATATCTTTTATCCGTGGAATAAAATTGACGCCTGACAGTTCTTATGGAAAGACTGTCAAATATACAAAATTTATTCTCAGGATAAGACTTATTCTATGTATAAAAGTTTGGAGAAATTCGCCCCCAGTCAGTTAAAATGTTAAGACTACACATTATCAATACCTGTGAAGATCTCGTTGATACTCGTTGTTACCCTACACACCAAACTCTTTTGCCGCGTGTACATCTGATTTCACTTTTACCCGCTTATTCTATGAGTAATCATTGTTTACATACATGCGCAGTACGTAAGCGTTACGCTTGTTAATTGGGAAGGGTATGCTGAGCTGTGTATCTCATGCCGTGGTGAAATTAGCCAGCCAGCAAGCAGGACTGACTGTTGTGCATCGGATGTTCTAGGTATATGAGAAATGGCAGTGAATGATTAAGTATTAAATCCAGAAACAAAAGTCACCTCTAATAGATCCAATGTTTTATGCGCACGGCGAAAAATGCTAACCACTCTGCCACTGCTAATGCAGTCAGCCTTCCACGGAAGAGTGAACAGCCTAGGCGTTTGGGTACGCTCCGGTTCATGACAGACCCCGAGTGCGGACTTTTGACGATTGGTTAGTGACCATGTCTCCGCCCCATAGGTGAGGGTAGGAAGAATGCACATGTGCATGAGTTTTCTCTTCAGTGAGAGAGGGAGAGTACCTTTCATTATTTGCTTCATCGACCAATAGCTCTTCCAGGCGTTCTCGGTGCGTCGAGCGACTTCTTTATCGTGTCTTGTCTGGAAAAAGACTATATTTGGCCGAGGTATATTCACTCAAATCACCTTGTTTTTGATTATGTACTCGTATTGTATAGTTTACACTTCTTGTTTTTGAAAGAGCGGAGTCTCCTAATACACTATCTTTTGCTTAAAAGGAGGCTCCAATCTCAAATTTGTTGTACGTTTAAGGTTATCAAATAAACTATTTTATTTTTTATATGTACACATGGACATATTCAATCCTCACACCCCCAATTCCTATGTTACGCTTGGTGCTGTTGGTCATTACCAGGCGCTTTACTTTGTGTAAATTATTTCGTCACCACTGCTCTCAAAACGGTGAAGGAAAACATGGAGAAGAAACCGGCATGTCCTAGGATCAAAAATTCGAAGACATATTGTGTGTGTGACATCTACTAACCCGTACTGGGCCCGCGTGCCACTCCTTCGAAGAGAGGAGGCCAGGGCCTCAAGTCTGCTATTACAATAATGTCAGAATGGTCTATCATTGATTTCATAATTGTTGATTTTGACAAGTTTAGTAATCACTACATAGTATAAAACAAAGTCGCTTTCTCTGTCCCTATGAATGCTTAAATCTTTAAAACTACGCAACGGATTTTGATGCGGTTTTTTTTAATAGATAGAGTGATTGAAGAGGAAGGTTTATATGTATACCTAATGTAGTGTATTTAGTATCAGCATTGCACCCGTGCGAAGCCGGGGCGGGTCGCTAGTCTACTAATATAATGGCGTCATTATGACTTTCCAATGGTCAACCACTGACGCTCCATTAAAAGAAATGGCATAAAATGGTAATCTCGTACATAATGACAAATGAATAAATGTTGCTATTTACGAACTTCTTACTACTTCAGATTGCAAACACTAAGTAATATGTAAAAATATATATTAAAAAAATCTAGCATGAAATTTAGTAGTAGTTTTTCTCAGACCATTGACCGACCAATGATCGACCATTATGAATTTAGCAGATTACGAACTTTTAGCAAAATGACAATGGGATCGTGTTGGAATGACGAATTTATAAAAATAGCTGACCAGCCATGCTATTCTCTAAGGATACAGCTTTGCGGGCAGCGCTGTCGCAGCGCTGTCGCGGTGGGTTTGACAGTTGCGACAGCGCTGTCCGCAAGGCTGTATCCTTAGAGAATAGCTCCCCTGGGCCCCAGTATCCCAGCAGTGGGAACATTATTGGCTGACATGATTATATCTGTCAAATTAATCAATCTAATCTAACAGAACTATATTGAACAATCTTGTGTAACTGTTAGAGAACATACTGAATATACAAATTATAGCATGTTTCACATCGTGTTAGCTAAGCAAATAATGAACATTATATACTCAACACGTACTTACATAATTCTCTATATAACTACCATAATAGCTTCCTGCGATCAATTTAATTTTACCCGAGTTTGAAGACAAGGGGAGGGTTATATGTTAAACCTGTGTGTAAATATTTCGTATCTTACTCGTATATCCTTAAAGGCCTTAACGGATCGACCGATTTGGATAAAACTAGGGGTCTAGGTGGAGACTACTCTACAAAAAATTAAACTTATGTCTAAGGACGGTTCCAGTCTGTGTCCAAAAAAAAAAAATATATCCAATAGTTTAGTCACTATAGTGTCAAAGATTGGCAAAATCCATAATAGGTCCATCACTATTATGTGTTTTATTTTGAAAAATTCACTTTTACAATGTTACAATTTATTTAATAGTAATTCCTTAATACTCCTATACATGTATTGCCAGTATTTTTATTTATTGTCGTATTGTCATCTCCACATTGTAGATTGCAGAGAGTAACTTGGCATCAGTGTTGCAAGGTCAGCGGAAAAAATGTTTAATGAAAAAAGTGTCAAGTAATCATAAATTAAATCCCTCCTTGCAACTCTGTAGACGTCAACAAAACAATTAAAAAACTGTCAATGCTATCATGTGTTCATTATTTCCTTCCATTGTGATCATTACAAAGTTAACTACTGTGCCTACTCAGAAATTCTGTGCTGATGCAAATGATGACAGTTTTTTTACGCAAAAATGAAACGTAGGTTGGTAGTTTTAGGGGTTTCAATTTACAAATTAAACCAGCCAATTGAACTCTGAAACACCCCTCCTTACCCAGAATGGGATGTGGTACCCTGACCAAATGCGCACCAGGCGTCGGCGGAGGGCGGATAACGCCCTCTTCCAGCCCCCCTAAATGGGTCCAAGGGCGACTCGGGGACGCCGCCCCTACACATTAGGATCCGAGGTGGCGGCGCGTATTGTTCCTCGCGCGACCCTCTTAAACGTCGCGCGGAGAGTCAAACACCTCACTCCCCCCCTGACTCGAGGAGGCCAGTCGGGGAGTTGTGGAGGGATCGTACGTTCCCGCGACCCCCGGCGTGAGATGGAACACCGGGGTGGTTTTTAGTCAGTAAAAGTCTGATAGACCCCTACGCCCGCCCCAGGGCGGAGAACATCGATGAGGATTTTCCACCCCGGAAACAAAAAAAAAAGTTAGAACTGTGACCAACCACTACATCCAAGTTGGTCGCAGTCACTTGCCTACATTTAGTATTTATTTTTTAAGACTCCAAAATACGAATGATTATATTAGTAGGTTCACAAAAAGAAGCGCACTCATTATAAATTTATAATAGTGCTCAATAATATTTTTTAGGATAGCAAAATAATTATTAAGTAAGGTATTTGATGTTCGATTTATAACAAGCCTTAATGCCGCCATGTGATGTGCAACATGCAATAACTGCAAAATGCAAAAAAAACATCCAACCGTTACACAGAAACACTAATTAGAAAGGGTAAATACCAAATAGTCGCACAATCATACAGCAGCTGTAATCAATGGTGGTTAGCCAAGTGCGTTCGGGCAAACTCGGGCGTTTCCGCCGCTTTCACGTCACGGTGCGCAAGCGCAAGGTCACGAGCGAAAAGCGTCACCGCTCTCTATTGTCAAAGCGGTCATAGGCATTGGCGGTAGGATTATTAGAATGTTTGTTTGATGACAGTCAGCTGTTTGTATGTTTTGATTATATTGCATTTATGAATGACGAGCTGTGCCCGCGACCTCGTTCGCGTGTAGGTCGAAAAACAATGATGTGTCTCTTTACTAATTATTTTTCTAAAATAAAAGCTTCTTAGCTTATGTTACTCCTTATAACGCAGCTATCTGTCAGTGAAAGTGCCGCCAAAATCGGTCTAGCAGTTTCGGAGATTAGCCGGAAGAAACAAACAGACAAAAAATAGTATTTAGGTAGTGTATTTTGACTTTACAAACAGATACTTCAATTTTATTTATTTGTATAGTTATAGATGCCTTTCTCTATTTTTTTTTTCTTGGTTTATGGCTACCTATCGTACATTCATCCATCTGAACCGACAAATCCTTTAATCTACTTGGTTTCAACGATTGTCTTCTAATTGTAAGATTTTGAGTCATTAATTTTATTAAGCTGAGAGTGAGCACTTTTCGAACGTCAAAATTACGTCTCGCAAACGTTTGACGGCACGGTTGGCGCAGTGGTTAAGCGGTTGACTGCTGCGCTGCGTGTCGCGGGTTCGATTCCCGCACGGCACAACACAACAAATATTTGTATGACCTACAAGTAGCTGTTCCGGGTCTGGCTGTTTGTGTATGTGAGTTTAAATGTTTGTAACTGCACCCACAATACTGGAGAAAATACAATTAGTGTGGGCCAAAGTTAAAAAAAAAAAAAAATTACTTCGCCCTTCACCACTTCGTAATGCTTTAGCTGGGAAGAAGAAGTATCGCAACCGTCTCCCCAGCAGGCAACTGGCTCGCACAGGATATAGTACGGATTTGGTCAAATCAGTCGTATTATAAGATATAACTACCCAATCCGACAGTAATAGGACGAGACTCGCATTTGATTTTGCATCACTGTCAAAATCAGTGATCTTTATTGTCGTTATGATGAGGTTGCTATTGGATTGCTGCTGTAAGAGATAAAATAACTGTATGTTGGTCTACTGACTGCGTAGGCCACTTGCCCAAAAGATGTAGAACAGTAGATAACTAAGGAGTTTCTTGCTTGAAGCTATTTTAAGAGGATTATATGACCTAAACGCAAAGAACGCAAGTTTTAGAAGCAATATAAGTACATAGATGATCGACTACAGTAAACAAAATCAGAAAAAACATAATATGATATTCTTCGATATACATGCTAGGTAGACAGACAGTGTTTTGAAAACATAAATAATATACATACAATAATTCTGATTTTTTGTCAGATTATTCTACAAGCAACATAATAAAGCACTAGTGTTTTCATTTTTTAGTCCAAACAATATTATTTTGTAAATAGATAATTGCTTCATATTTTGCAATAAATTGGGTATGTAAAGTTTTTTTCAGGTATTTTTTTTATATTTTTAATTTATAGATTTAGTTATTTTATGCAACTAATTTCAAAATTTTGGTTTTCTAAGCAGCCATTAATTTTAAATAAATTTTCTAAATTCTGCTTCAAAAGTAGGCTGAAGAGTTCAATATCAATGCCACGTATAACACAATAATAAAAATCCTAAATTTGACGTTTTTTGCTTGACATCAAAAACTTCAAGCATGACACTAGACAGTTTTAGAGATGGGAATGATCGACATAATCGATTGAACATTTACTTAATACAATTATTAATTTTGTATAGGGATAAGTGGAGGAGGGAAGGGAGACAAAGGCCTCCCTTCCCTCCTTCCACATGCAGCGGGACAGAAATGACTGATAATTAATAATTAAATTAAATAATAGGTATTATTAATATTTCACTATCAAAATCAAACCAAGAACAAGTAGCTACAGTACCTAGTTATATTTGTAAGTTTCCAACACCATTTGTGGTTACAAAATACATAGTTCGAATGATTTTATACTTAATACTAGCTTTTGCCAGCGACTTCGTCCGTGTGGAATAATGACTTCCGGAAATTGAGGCACTAACTCTCATAGAGTTTAACCGATGTGCTCTTTCTTCTGCCGATTCTTGAGAACGCGTATTTCTCATTCAACGCGTTTTTCAAGACAATAGCGGGCGGACGCCGGCGTCCGCTTGGGGCTTGAATAACTAAAAATATATAACTACGTCTAATATATAAAATAATATATAATAAAACCTACTTCACTTAAAACTAAATACCTATAACTACTATAATTAATAATACCTATACCTATAATTAATAAAAGTACCTACGCTTTTACCTACTTAATATTAAAAAAAACTGAACATAAATTAACCAAAACTTACCTACTACTAACTAACTACTACTAACCTATTACTACTTCACCTTTTTTTTTTTTTTTTTTTTTTTTTTTTTTTTTTTTTTTTTTTTTTTTTTTTTGCGCTGGGAAAAAATGCGTTACGCATACCCACCCATCGGGGGATGGGGGGCTATGTGGGACTCCCCGGGTCTGGGACCCGGTATACCCACTAAAATAACCCAGCGGCACTCCCGCTTCGTCTTAGTGGTGGAGGACTGGGAATCCGGCACAGCCTTTACGTCCAGTCCACCGCCGACGATTGCCCGCAACGCGAGCCCCTCACACCCCCCCCGTGGGGAGGGGGACGGGCCCGGGAGTGACCGACGAAGGTGGTGACGGGTGCAATGCGGGCGGAGGCGCCCCCGCGCCTGTCGCCCGCCCGTCGCCACCACGAGGAGGGGGAGGACGGCGCCCTCTCCGACCCCTTCTTCGTCTGCGGAGCGGCGCAGCGAGAGGATCGTCCTCCCGCGCGCGCTCCGCCTCCTCCTTTCGCGACATCACGTCCTCGCAAAAGGAGGCAACCGCTGTCCAGGCCCCCTCGGTCCCCAGCATGGCGTTCATCACGCCGGGAAGCGAGAGGTCCTGACCGATCACCGCGGTCAGACCGCGGCGCTGCTCGGACCAAGCCGGGCACACCTCGAGGGTGTGCTGCGCCGTGTCCTCCGCCGCGCCGCAGTCGTGGCACGCCGGGGACTCCTCCCTCCCGATCCGGTGCAGGTGCGATCCGAAACAGCCATGGCCGGACAACACCTGCACCAGACGGAAGGAGAGGAAACCGTGGGACCGCTCGAGCCAGTCCCGCAGGACCGGACCGAGCGCGTCCAACGTCCGGCGGCCAAAGGCGGCGGCAGCGAGGTCCTCCGTCCAATGGAGGACGATGGCGTCCTTCGCCTCCCGCCGCACGGCCTCCCGCTCTTCCGCGACGGGGTGCTCCCCGAGCGCCTTCCGACGCGCCGTCCACTCGTACACTCTGGCGAGCACCCAAGCCTCCAACTCCCAAGGAGGGGTGCCGGCCAGAGCGCACGCCGCCGAAAAGCCCACCGAGCGGTAGGCCCTCGCCACCCGCTGTGCAATGGCTCTTTGGGGCCTGCGGATGGCGGTCGCATTCTCCCTCCTGTGGAGGGAGTCCGCCCAGATGGGAGCCCCGTACAGGGCCATGCTCCGCAGATTACTACTTCACCTAAAAAGAAATCCTGTTTTCCCAACATTTCCCTTCACTGCTCTGCTCCTATTGATCGTAGCGTGATGAAAAGTATACTATAACCTGCCCAGGAGTATGAAGAACAATTGTACCAAGTTTCGTTGAAATCCGTCGAGTGGTTTTTGTTTCTATAACGAACATACAGACAGACAGACAGACAAACATTTTACTGATTGCATTTTTGGCGTCAGTAACGATCACTAATCACCCGCTGATAGTTATTTTGGAAATATATTTCATGTACAGAATTGACCTCTATACAGATTTATTATAAGTATAGATTATTATTTAAAGGTAATGCATTTTATTTAAGCTATCATTATAATGATTGATTAACGATAATTCAGAATTCGGGATTTAGATTTTTTGTGTGAATAGATTTTCAATGTTTGATTTGAGTCAATTCAAAGGCCGAAATTTTCGCACGACTGCATTACATATATTATTATGGTCATCCCTATAGTTGACATTATATGACTTTAACTTTTTAACATATGATGAGAGGAGGCACTGAAAGTATTCTCAATCTGCTTACTTGTGACGTCATTTGGAGGTCAAATGAAAGTCAAGTGGTATTAAGTGTTTATATTAATATAAACTCCATCTTATAATTTTAAGCGCTAAAAATAGTAAAATTAAGTTAAGAAACCTTAAATCTCGAAATGGTTTGGGAATCAGCGTAGGATTTTTTTTCTTTACATACCGAATTACCATCGTTGTGTCATCGCGCCTTCTCTTTCTTTTCTATGCAGTCCGACAGTGACCGCGTCTTAGGCTTTCTATTCCCTTTAATACACACATTTATGTATCGAACCCCGCATATTTACTTACCCCCTCATTTTTCCGATTTCAGGAGCCAAGATCAAACAACATCATGTACCAGTTCCCTCTTCATCGGATATCCTACTGCGCCGACGACAAAGGGGCCAAGAAATACTTCTCTTTTATCGCGAAAGGGGGCAGCACCGTCAATGCGGTGAACGGCCATGATGGCCCGGCGGAGAAACACGAATGTTTCGTGTTTATTTCAACTAAATTGGCGTCAGAAATTACACTTACCATTGGACAGGCGTTTGATTTGGCTTACAGGTGAGTCTATAGAGAAAAAAGCTTTAGTTAAGTATAGAAATAGCAAGAAAAACAAATCTTTGTTGGCTTTAATGGCTTTTTGTTTTACTTTTTTAATTTTTCTGTTTCTTTATGACGAAGTGATATCATGTTTAACTTTGAATGCACAATGTCAAACAGTGGAGTACCTAATACTTTCCCGAAATTTGTATGGAAAAATATCGACTAGTGGCACCTTAAGCGGTGCTTAGCTGGCTTATGATGAGATATTTTATCTCTGTGATGACAACGCGGCTGTGATGCCTTTGATACTGCACAAGCTCATTGAAGGCGGTGACCATGTGACCACTTAGAATAAGGTGGGCTACCTTATTTAATGCCACCAAAACAATAAAAAAAACATTTGTTTTTATTTATATGAAAACTTTTAGTAAGCCATGAAACTTTAAACTGACAACAATGTGCATCGTTATCATTACGAATTCGAGTCATGACCCCACATAAAAATGTCACATTGACCCTCTAAAGCGGTTGCATGTGCCTCTTTGTGCGAAAACTCACATAATGACAATGGTTTTAAAGAAATCATTGTTTAAATGACCTTGGTGGGACAATGGTCGACCCTTTAAGTGTACCTACCCACTTAATCCGTCTTTTTCCGAGAATTTACTGTCTCCAAACTCCAAAATGGTCTTATAAACGTAATAGCTACTGCTTCATATTTTTTTATGAAGATTTCGTCGACCATTTTAGTTAGGCCCTAGGTAAGCGAAAATTACTAGAATTAATAAACCCGTCAGGTTAAAGAAAGAAAATAACTTTCATTCAAATCTAGGCTAGTCTTTCCTGAGTTTTCCTAGTATCGCATGAACGCAATGAGAATAGCTCATACGGTGAGCAATCCGCAAAATGGTTGCGGGGCTAACTGTTCTGATAGAGAAGTTAATTGACTATCAACTGAAATTCAAAACGCTACGCAACGCAAAGTTATTCTTTCTCAATAATTTAAAATGGCTATATCACAGCAAATCGGTGTAGTGGGTCAATCTGCTCAACTTGAAAAGGATACGTACAGTCAACAAAAGAGATAAGTAACCAGCCATCGGATATAGTTGAAGTTTAGTAAGAAACCGATGGATGTTTTCGAATGAAATTTAATTTGATAAATGGACTGTTTGTTTTCTATTAATTAAATTAAATTTGGTTCGAAAACATACATCAGTGGCCCCGATTCTGTTGTTCATAAACTAAATTAAATTTAAGTTCAGTGCATCTTTTTCTTTCTATTTCATTATGAAAAGGACAGAAGATAAATTTTTGTTTAGTCCTGTCAAATTAATCAGCGCTTGACGTAAATTTATTTATTTTTATTTTTAGTAGCCAATTTTTTAATCACGTCTAAACTTGTCTATGGATTATCTAATTTGACAGGACTAAACTATCTTCTGTCCTTTTCTTAGTGAAATAGAAAGAAAAATATGCTCTGAACTTAAATTTAGTTTAGTTTGTGAAAAACAGAATCGGGGCCAATTTCTTACTAAACTTCAACTATATCCGACGACTGTAATTACTTATCTCTTTTGGTGACTGTACATAACTTTTACCAGTTTCTTACATTTTGTTCTGTACATTTCAGACGGTTCTTGAACGACAACGGCAAATACATCGAGATGCAGAAAATGCAGCTACAGAATAAGAAGCTAGAGCTACAGATGAATGCTTACAAAAGTCGTTTACAGGTAAACATTGAAATACATGGGTCCTAAAAAAAAATCTAGAACGATACCAGTGTTTTCGTGGCTTTATTTTACGGCTACGGCTATACAGCCGATGTGGGCAAGTTTGAGAATGAAGTAGGCTAAAGGTGTGTCCGGACCTGGCAAATGCGCGCAGGGGCTGCGTATGCCATTTCATGTTCGTACGCAGCCCCTGCATCGTCCACGCGCCGCTCGCACGCAAGCTACGCGCCGGCTTCTCTTTTCCATTGGGCACTCTGGGCAAGTGCCCAGGGCCCAGCGAATTTTTGGGGGCCCCGGCCTGCTCTCATAAAAAGAAACATTCTTTGCAGCCGCCGTTCCATTCTATACATTAATAGCACCCGATTCAATTACAAAATAAGTGATTTGCAGTGCGATTTACAATAATTATCTAGCCCCCAATCAAGAAATATTAGTATGTTTGTTACTGTCTATTATCTACACAGAGGCCCCTTGATCCCTATGCGCCCAGGGCCTCCAAAAACGGCCCTGGCTACGCGCCGTACTCGAGCGGCGCAAGCAAATTTTCAACTGCGAGGCTCATAATTGAAACGCGAAAGAAGATAAATATGCGCACGAGCTGCGGGTGCGCGAGCCTTTTGTTACACAAAAAGATCACACTTTTTTTTTGTTAGAAATTAATATTTTGATGTATTTTACAGAATATCTTTTTATTATGAGCAGTCAAATGTTGATTACGCTTTGTCTCAACTCAAACTGAATAGGGTATAATTCTAACCATTTCTTCTATAATTCCAGGAGTTGTCAAAGATCACGTACAAGGATGACCTCTCGTCCTATCTCTCTCGGAACAAACTGTCAGATATCACAGAGTTCAAGCCGCCCCCTGAATTGGAGAAGCAGATCGCGTCTCTAACTATGGCTAACGGATTCGCCAATGGCGGTAGCAATGGCAATAATAACACAGAGAGTGGTGAGTTTAAACATCCTACTAATATTATAAACGCGAAAGTTTGTGAGGATGGATGGATGTTTGTTAATCTTTCACGCAAAAACTACTCAACGGATTTCGATGAAACTGTACAGTAATATAGCTTATACATCAGAATAACATATAGGATACTTTTTATTCCGATATTCCCACGGGATCGAAACTTACGCGGGTGAAACCGCGGGGCGCAGCTAGTAATTATGTAAATCTACAAGTTGCCGAATCTGTTGTTCACAAACTAAAATTTAAGTTCAATGCATGTTTTTCTTTCTATTTCATTAAGAAAAGGTCAGAAGATAAGATAAGATCCTTTTAACCACTAGGGTAACCACTGAAAATCAACGCTGTGCTGTGGGTCCCCTATAGTACAGCATCATGCTGAATGGAAGCCTTCTTGTCACAGTCATGACGTGCAGCCGTCGACTATATCTGCTTTGTGCTCATGTATAAAGATATTTTTTGTTTTTATTATATGCTGTCATTAGAATTAATTATCTTTTTGTTTGCACGTGTTTTTTTAAGATAAATTTTAGTTTAGTGCTGTCAAATTGAAATTGAGCATGGAGCGACTACCTATCTGACCTCCACAACCCAGTTACTGGGTAATACGATACTCCTTGGTAAGACTGGCTGTCAGACTCGGGCTTCTGACGACACGTAACGACTGTCAAAGATCCACGAATGACAGCCGGGACCAACGGCTTAGCGTGCTTTCCGAGGCACGGAGTGGTCTCGGTGTGTAGGTGTTAGTTAGTCGTATTTAAAATACAATTTACTCTTGACTGGTTGGGCTGGTTGGCGCTTAAGGGGAGGATTGACAACCAAATCTGCACAGTATATCCAGTATATTGTCTGTGGTCTATAATAATCGTTGAAACGGAACGTAAAAAAAAAAAAAACTACGCCATTTGCGTCATGTCACTATATGGTTAGAATAGGTAGAACCTGTCCCAAAACCGAATCGGGACACCCCGACTCCACGTAGTCTTTTAGCTGTTACCCCTAGAGTGTTTATAAAAAACCGGAGGCGCGGAGAGCATGGGTGCCTATCCTTTGTTACGTAAGGGCGAAGGGGCTGCACTTCCCGCAACGCCGGAGACGTTGCAGAAGCAACTTTGTTTTGACAACAAGTGTTTTGAGGTTAGGTTACAATAATTAATTTTTCATAAGAATGGTGCGTTACCTTTTCATGGGAATGGTACCAGGGGAAAGGGGGCAACGCCCCACTTCCCCCCTTCCACTCCCTACCCACTTCTCCTGCTCTTTTAAGCAATTTTTGAGTGTTTTGAGGTTAGATTACAAAATATCGTTTTTCTCGGAAACGGTGAGTTACCTTTCATGGGAGTGGTGCCAGGCGGGAGGGGTTAACGCCCCCCTACCTGCCCCCAATACCAACCTTCCCCTCTTGCTGCACTATTCTAAAGTTACACCCAGTATGGGCTAAGGAAAAAACTAATATAACAATCTCATTTCATTCTTCCACAGGAACAGACGCGTTGTCGAACAACTCGACGGACACGTTCAACTCCAGCAACGACAACAATCTGTTGTTGTCGACGCCGCCGCCACAACACAACGGGAAGCACAGCTTTGGCACTGGGTAAGATGTCAGCGTCTTAATAACTGCCGTTTTGGCGATCTATTCGGTAAAAATCTTATATTTTATGGAGATTTTTACAGAATAGACCAACTGCTCTTCACAGAGAATTTGCAATTTAGTTGTTCCACATTCACGCAGAAACGCGGTCACAACAAAATTTGTATGGGCTGATATTTGTGCTGTTTTCCGACTTCCACGTGGACCAATATGAGGGCAAAAGCTAACTACAATGGTTTAAGGATCTTTTGGCGCGTGGCCAAAATCGGAACGCCGCCATCTTGTTTTGTCAATATAATTTCTGGAACCCTCTATGACACAATGAACGAAACCGCGCGAAAAGACCGCGTGATTGGCGGGAATAGCTAAGAAATTGTTGTGGTTTCGAATTATGGAATCGTTAAGTGGCCATAGTGAATTAGGGCCCTGGAACAATTTCACAAATGATTACCAACGATGACTTCCTGTCAATGACATTCAGGCGCCAAAAAATCTCTAAAGCACTCTAACTTATTACGTCAGCGCAAACTGTATATCATAAAGTTTTACTCTACTTCGCCTTTAAAAGAATAATATAATAATGTATCTGGTTTTCCAGCAAACTCCTGGGTGATTTGTCGTCAAACAAGAACCCTTCTGTAGGCACCAAGCTTGAAGGGCTGCTGCTCAACTCAGATTCAGACAGTGGTAAGTAATCATGTTAAGTATTTAATTTTATTGAAAAAGTGTCCACTTTATGCTCTCTTCGCCTTTGTGGCTTACATAGAACATTTTTTTAATCTGTTGCTGCAGTCCGTTTACAGTTATTTTATATCACTGTCCAAATCACACTGATCTTTATTCTCGCCTCAATAGGGTTGCTGTTAGGTTTCTGTTGTCAGAGGTAAAACGGACAACTTACAAGCAGTGTTTGACTACGTTCATAGACCTATAATACCGATAACTTCGTTAAGCATTTCTTTTTTACCACCTCGCCACTCTTTATACATTTTTATTGATGGTCAAAATATGGAGAATTTTTCAGACAGTGTTGCCATCTTTCACTTAATGTTTTAAACAATTTATTGCAGACTTCGACCCGCGTGCGTTCGAGTCGGAGCCGATGTCTCGATTCTCAGCGCCGTCACACGACAACGCACTCACAACCACGCCGCCGCTTTGTAAGTATTACAACCACAGATATAGATAAGTACACCTAGATAACGCAAGAGCAACTTCTTCGCGTGCCCCGCTTACGTAAAAAATCTTAAGCCGCCACTTTCGCACTCAGTCCTGAGTACTGCTGGCTGGTCGAGCGTGAGCGCTGGCGCTAGGCCCCAGGAGAAGGGGGTGGTGGTGGGGATAAGGGGGGGGGGGGGGAGACGGGCGTCTTTGAATCGATTTGATTTTTCTATCACTAAATAATGTTTGTGACGTCATAGGAGGTAGTAAAAAAATGGCACGTTTGGTTTTCATACAGATCGTGATACTTGCGTTATCTAGGTTTGGCTTGAGATATCCTGACCCTGTTATCTGAACCGCAATAGCTCTCAACCCCTTGAGAACTCCGCCCGACCACTCGACCACTGACCACTCCATCCAGACAACTTGACTCCGTAAACTCAACCCAGCCAACGTAACCCCTACAACTTTTGACCCTATAACAAATATCCAGGGGCGTGCGATTCCATTCTAAATGTCGATATGGTTCAAAATACTAGATCTTAACATAGCCATATTAAATAGGCTTACAGCAACTAGGGGCCGTATCATGAAGTATTTAAAGTCATCATGTTTTCAATCTGAAAAAGGGATGGTGCTATCGGTCATGTATAGCTCCGTCTCTCACTGACACTGGAGTCACGATTGCATTAAACTGTCATACGGCACCAGGGGTCAGTCATTATAAAAACACTATTTATGTATATTGACGAGAAACTAACATCTCAATTTTCATTCCAGTGGCGCCCCCACCAAAAGCATCGAAGCGTCAGACTCCACAACAGCCAGCCATAAACGGGAGCGACCTTTTCGGTTCCACCCCCTTTTCCGTCCCCAGCCAGCAACCCGCCCCCATTTCTCACCCCCAAACCCAGCCGTTCGCTGTCTCCAACAAACCGACCCCAAACGGACCGACCCCAAACGGGTCATACCCGAATGGGCCGTACCCAAATGGAATGAACCCAAACGGGCCGAACTACGATATAAGCGACTTTAACCTACAAACGTCAGTTTTCAATACAACTTCGTTCACGAACGGCCTCAGCGGTTTCGACCCGTTTGACACCCAGAAGAGTGGCAACATCTTTGGCAACGGATTCAATCCTACATTCAATGGATTTGGCAATCTCAGTGAGAAGCCGGTCGTGGAATTGGACAGCAATTTCAATGGGTTCCTAGATAAAACTATTTCTGAAATGAAGGTGCGTATCTGGTGATTTTATTAGTCTGTGGTAGAATGGGTGTCCTGTTTTATAAACAAAAATGGCGGGGATAGGCAGTGTTGCAGCAACAGAAAATAGGATCTATGTAAATAATTAATTACTCATGAGTTATTTTGGCCGGTAGAAAAATAATGAAATTATAATTAGTGATCAAAAAAGTATCCGTGTTCAAATCAACTAATGTACAGTCAGCAACAAAAGGGTTGGGAATGACAGATTATTTATTGGACAAGCACTTTCTCTTTTTTTATGCTTGTTTTTATATGCCGAGGTTTTTCCCCTTATGGCCGGCTTCCAGTCTAACCGGATGCAGCTGCATACCATATTTTACATGGAGCCTATCTGACCTCCACAACCCAATGTGTCACTGGGTAACACGATATACTAGTTACTTTAAAAATATTCTATTATTTGTTTACTAGACAGGACACCTTATTCTTATAAATACTTAGTTTAAATATACTTTTAGTTACTATTATTTTCTTAGTCATAAAAAAGATTGGCATTCTGAAAAAGATTCTAAAAGAATTATTTTTATTAATTTTGACAGCTCGGGAATCGGTAAGTTTCAAAAATATAATTTACAAAATACGATTGTGATCGTCAAGGGGAAATGTTTGTCGAAAATAAATGTTTTGTCTTTGTTTTATGTGATGTGGAATAATGATATTATTTACAAAGTGCCAAAGCATAATTATTATATTAAGTGCGGATTTCACCAATGAAACTGAACGCGATCTACACTTTAAACTGAGTTCAAGAGCTGTCAGTGACTATTCCACAAAAATTTTGACACTTCTTAGCGTGTCGATGGCAAAAATACCACGAAAAAAAAATAATTTGGCCCAAAATTCAGTAACGCGGATACCATTCGCTGACGCAGCCATTAAGCCCTCACGTATGCAGGTGACAAGGCATGCGGCACAAGATGGGAGGTGAGTCATTGTCTGTGGAGAGACACCGCATACACACCGAAGTTCTGAGCCTTCCATGAACGCCTACGTGTGGAGGTTGTCCTTTCTGCGGCCTACTTTGACACTGGCCCCGATTATGTTGTTCACAAACTAAATTAAATTTAAGTTCAGTGCATCTTTTTCTTTCTATTTCATTATGAAAAGGACAGAAGATAAATATTAGTTTAGTCCTGTCAAATTAGATAATCCATAGACAAGGTTAGACGTGATTATAAAATTGGCTACTAAAAATACGTCAATTTACGTCAGGCGCTGACTAATTTGACAGGACTAAACTAATATTTATCTTCTGTCCTTTTCTTAATGAAATAGAAAGAAAAAGATGCACTGAACTTAAATTTAGTTTATGAACAGCAGAATCGGGGCCAATGACAGCTCTTGAACGCGGTTTAGATGTGCTGAACGCGATCAGTTTCAATGGTTTTTTTCCCATAATAGACAGACTACACTACAAGTAATAAAATTAATGTAGTTATTAAAATATCATGACTATTATGTCCGCTTTGTATGCTCTTGACAATTAAAATTATTTTATTAAAATTAACGTCAAATATGCAGGGCACTCTGTAATAAATATCTGCTGGTCTATTCTGTAAAAATCTCACCATGAAAACATAGCTGAAGTGAGCTTTCATTAAGAATAATTTATTTGTAAAACATAGATAATTTCATACAAGGATCTTAAAAATCGGTAGTGCGCTATGTTTTGCCAATAATGAAGTACAGAGGCCAGCACATCAAGCTACCCCAATCTGTCAAATTTTCCCAATTGAATATGAACCTTATTCCTTTGTACTAAAGTTGAAAAACTATCAAAGAAATTTGACAGATTGGGGTAGGTTGACCTGCTGGCGTCTGTACAAATGAGTCATTCCAACTGATACTCATGACAGCTCACTTTACCTAAGTTTTGACAGTTGGATTTTTACAGACTAGATCGGCTGGATAATTAAGGGGTAGAGGTACACATAACTGCCGAATAACAAATTAGGTATCTACGTGTGCGATTTCATCATCAAAACTAATTTTGTGAAGGTACGCTTAAAACATCATTGTGGGCATTTTAGGAGCAAACGCGGTCACGTGATCGTTGGTATTAATTCCATCCTTGGTTAATGATACCAGAGCAAATGTTTTTTTTACGATATAATGTATATTTTTGTTTGATCTGAACGCCAATGACCACGTGACCACGTTTCCGCATAGAGGCAGAGGGCGTCATTTGTTCAAATGGAAGGCTTAGAGGCGTTTTGTAAAGTGTCCCTATTTGGTCTCATTTAGTTCCGATGGTGCAAACAATAAAATCTCTTGGGTTCGAAAACTGACGAAAATATAGCTTTTCTATGCGATTGTAGAACGTAGTTTACATTATCGGAAAAAAAAATCACGCAGTAAAGTACAGTCAGCAACAAAAACATGTCGCCGATGCGGGGAACGTTAAAACAAAAGTAAAACACCTTTTGATTCATTTATTTTAAAAAAAAAAAATGCATGCATGAGAAAAAAAAAACAGTTATTGTGTAATATTGTATAATTAATGTTTACATTTATGAGTTATTTTTTAAATGTAAATGGTGAATTTAATTTCTATTTATCGTAAAACTAGCTTCTGTCCGCGACTTCGTCCGCGTAAATTTTTTTTGTTTCCCCGACCCACCCCGTCGCAACGTGTCGCCGGCCTGCGCTATTACTTCGTTTTCGCTTGGCGAAAACTTCAGACTTTTTTCTTTTTGCTCAACTCCTAAGGGTCCTAGCGTCAAGTTTAATAGAATATAGCCTTCCTCAAGAACTGGGCTATCAAACGCAAAAATATTTTTATATATGCGACCAATACTTCCAGAGATTTAGAGCTTTCAAACCGTGTTTCAAACAAACAAACTCTTCAGCTTTATTATTAGTATTATTTTAAAACTATGATATCTCCTAAGATATACATTGAAATCAAATGATGTCAGAGGCAATTTTGTTCAAAATTAAATACATGTGATGAATAACGTATTTATTTGGATAAGGATTAATACCATGTTTATAAATAAAAACACCTTCGCAAATAATGCATTATGTTAGAACAAATTTGGTTAGCATAAAAGAGGTTATGGTGAGCTAACCTTAAAAGATAGACATATGCTGTCGCGGACTTTTTTTAAAGCTTTTAAAGGGGAACAATTCTGTCATATATGATTTTTGCGAAACTTTAACCGTTTACGCAGTGTACGCAGCGGAAGCTCTCAATAGGAAAAAAATCCCCCGATTTTGAAACATTCTTCATTGGTGCTCCGCTCCTATTGGATTTAGCGTGATGGTATATAGCCTTCCTCGATAAATGGGCTATCTAACACTGAAAGAGTTTTTCAAATCGGACCAGTAGTTCCTGAGATTAGCGCGTTCAAACAAACAAACAAACAAGCTCTTCAGCTTTATAATATTAGTATAGATAACGAAACTTAGTATAAGTTTATATCGAAATAACGTAGGTTATAACCGTTATTTGTATAATTATAAACAGAGTATTGAGATATTGATACTTCTAATACTGGACATGAAAAGCATAGGTCGTATCTAGAAATTGGTTTCCAGGAGAGCAAACATTTTTTTTTGTTTGCCAATATTTATTATTAAACATACTTCAATTACAATGTTAAATAATATTATAATTTTTTTTCGCTTATATCTGACTTTATGCCTGAAATAATGTAGCTCTGCGAACATTATATATTCATACGACTTTATGCTGGCAATTTTTATGAATAAACTAGTTTTTTAGAGAACACTTTCAATGCATATGGATTTATGTTGAATTATGTCCCCTAAAGGTATAATTTATGGAAGAAAGGTGTAAATAGAAATAAGGCTACATGCTGTTTATATATTTCGGATAGTCGTCAAATCAGACTCTAGAAGAAAGATAGAAATACAAGAGTTAGTTTGGCAGAAAGAGAAAAAAACTTTACTCTTGTTATGTTAAAAAGTAGTTTTGGGTGGATCTTTAGATCCGACCATACGCTTTTTATGTCCAGAATAGTATTCAAGATTATAATATTATGATATATTTTGTAAAATTGTTTCGAATTCTATTAAGCTGAACCACTAAAGAGACATGATTTTGGCGAATATGACCGGATAAAATTATTTTTTTCTGTTACTTATTTCTATTTATTTTATTTACAGGATGGATTCAGCCGAGGGATCTCCTTTGGAAACGATGATTTTTCAATAGATAACCTCGATCCCCTGAAGAAAAATTAAAATACATCATTTTTCATAAAATTAAAATGGAATAGTTAAAAATATAGGTAAATGAAAACCCTTATTTTAGCTCATACAGCTTAGTATAGACAAATGCAATAAATTTATACATTTTTGGAAGGAACTGTATTTGTGGATTAATGAAATATAGTTTTAAGTGCTGTTTGAACTCAAATAGATGTTGTTTTGTACACATGTGTTGCCATGTTATTGGTTACAATATTTTTGATGCGTTCGTGATAATAGATTAGAAATATAAGTCTTCTGTCAACATTTCCTTACTAGATCTTGAAACTCGAAATTATAACCAGTAATATGACAAAACATAGAATGTAATGAAAAAAATCAAAATTTTTTCGGTGATATATTTTAGATTACGCGCGAAAACGCTCAATGTCATTCCAAAAGTGCCTATAAAAGAGTTTTTACAATTTTAATAAAACTTATTTAATAAAAAAAAAAAAAACATTTCTCCAATAGATTTTTTAGGACTAAAAATGTATTTTGGTAGAGATTATGACAAAAAATGATTTAGGTAGGACCAAATTTTTTACAAAACGATTATCGAAATTTGAAGATCTCCTCATAATATTCTGTGATAATTCTTTTCAAGTTGAGGTTCTTCAAATTGTATTATAAAAGAAAATTGTCCAAAATTCGACTGAATCGAAAATGATTAGAATCGTCTAACAGGGTGTGTAAATAAACTAACATTTAATGTAAATTAACGTCATTTAATGTTAAGTTGAAACTGGCAACATTGGTAAATAAAAACCCGCGAGAATGCGGGATACCATAAAAAATCACAAACTGCCATGTCGGACAAAAACATAGTTGTAATTTTCTTTAAAGAAAAAATCCCACTTAAAAATATTGTGCCCATTAAATAGCAGAATCACCTATACTGGTGAAATAAGCGCTACGGTCAATGCATTCATCGCAACATTCCAAAACTTAACACTTAAAAACAAAGTTGCCAGTTACAACAAAAAAAAATCGTAGTTATACGGATGACATTGCAGCACATAAGGCAACATTCCAAGAAAGAACATACCTATTATAAAATTAACTATTTTTACTCCTGATTATTATAAATAAATAAAAATGTTTATTTTTAAACGTGTATGATAGTGGTCATAGAACTGTTGTATTGAATATGTGTCATTAGTGTTATTTTTTGTTTTAGTATTGTGTACACTAATGTTACTTTAAGGCCAAAAGATATACATAATTGTGTATTTTCAATAATAAATTTATATTTATAATAGTTTTTTTTGTTTTATTTACACACATACATACTTACCTACACAAACCAAACGCACCGTTTTTTCAAATGATGACATAGAAGAGACTATAGAAATTTAATGATAACCCTTTTTGCCTTTAAGTACCAGCTGTACTTATAGGCAAAGATAAAAAAATCATGGATAAAAATTTTGGGACAAGAATTACAGAAAATTATCAAAGCACACTTCCTGTAGGAAAAAAATACAACTTAATCTTATCACAAACAAAGCAAATACCCGTGACTACCGCCGGGCCACCAATCCCAATCGCTTCCATATTTGGTAAATAATTAGCTGCCGATCGATTCTGTAAAAATCTCACCGTGATAACATGGGTGAAGTGAGCGTAAAGTGAACTATCAATAGAGGCGATCCCTAACATCAGGTGGAATGACAGCTCACTTCACCTTAGTTTTCACGGTGAGATTTTTACAGAATAGCACTGATATTATAATGTACTCTGTGATAATTAGCACTCAATCGGTACGAAGTACTCTAACAACAAAATTGGTACCTTAGTAGAATAGAATAGAATACTCTTTATTATGTACACCATTATAAATTACAGACATAAATATAGAACTATAGTACTTACTAAAGTTCTATATTTATGTTCTTTAGTACTTACTTTAGTAGTTTTTACTTGAGTAGTTTTCGAGAAAATCGACTTTGAAGGTGGTTCGGCGGTAGTGACGCTCCCTTCAGCAGGACCGCCATCATGAGCGCCGAAAAAGAAGGCATGCTACAGCTATTCCAAGCATACAAATAATTAGTATCCTTAAATATAATACATTTCGTAAAAAAATATTTGCGGTCCGGTTTGTGCGAATTATGTAGACGGTCCAGTAAATTATGGAAAAAAACTTGAGAGGTGTCAAGGGACACCCGGATGGAACGAAGTTCCTTTCGATTAATTAGTGAAGGAATTGTAATAAAATTTTATTTTTTTTAAGTTATAATAATAAATAATGTAATGTATTGAATCTTGTATAAAATAATTATATTAATAATTATATTCAATGCGAAATAGAAATGAAAATATCTGACTAACACATAAAATTGATGTTGGGATACATTGATATATAAAAACCCAAGATGCACAGTCAACGTCTCAAAACCGTCCGCATAAAATGAGCGCAACATTTTACAATGGTGCGCTCATTTCAAATAGTCTCGCGTCGCTCGCGTCTAGGTGCACTCGTTAAAAATGCCGAAGTGTTCTCTGACAAATTGTAGAAATATCACGTCAAAAAGGTTAAAAAAGGATGGGATATCATATTTTCGGTAAGTAAAAGAGTTTTTGTTGTTTTTATGACTGAATATAGGAAGTAAATATGCGATTTTGATTTATTTTTAAGAAAACTTCATTCAACGATCACAGTATAATACGGCAAATTTCAATAGCCGCTTTTTCAGTGTAAGAACGATGCATTTTAGCCTCCTTCTTATTATAGTCGCATAATAAAAATTACCCTGTTCTTTTCAATAGAGTCGATTTTTTTTTGTTCTGTTTATTTTTTTTTTATTAATAAGTTTATGTACTTTTGAACTTTTTGTATTTCGTTTTCGACGAATATTTTACGTTATAAATAATTTAATATAGGAGAAAAGGTAGTCAATTTGACGATTTTTTTAAATGTTCGTAAATATTATAATGTAAATTGGATTAATTATGGGACAACTTATGGGTTTGCGACATGCGGCATGCTAATGACAGAAGTGTTGCGTAGTCTGTAAGTGTCGATTTGGCGCAACACGTCACTTTAAAAACTTCTTGAAAACTTATTAGCGTCATTTTTATATTTTAGTTTTCCTCGTGATCCTATACGATGTGGAGAATGGAGATCACTTGTTAGTCGATAAAGGCGTGAAGATTTTTTAAGCCGAATAATTCAAGCGTCGTTTGTTCAGAACATTTTTTGGACGAAGATATGTATGTATGTCACTACAAAAGGCATAAAACTTTTTCGTAAAACGGCGGTTCCTCGCGTAGTGGTAAGTAACTCGATAGCCAGAAAAATGAATTTGTCAAATACTCGTAGTATCAGTATAAAATAAACGATTTTAACAGTTGATATTTACGCTCAAATAAAAGCATAATTATGTGTTTAAAACACAATTTAATAAACTCTTAAAATACTAAATAAATACATCTTATGACAAAAAAATACATAAAAATGTTCGTCTCCACTCAATGCCTTGTCCTACCGACCACCGTCGGTCGTAAAATTTTATTGCTTTTCGAACACTGCGTTGTAAAAACAGCTTTATACAATGTGCGTAAAGTTGAATTTGCAAAAATATATGCGTACAGCATAACTATAACTACGTAGGTATAATTGGTGAGTGTTTGACGACAGTTTCGAGCGTTACTTTTATTCGAGACTGTGCATCTTGGGTTTTTTATATATCAATGTTGGGATAGCAACTTAGAGCATTAAACCAACCGGAGACGCCATTGTCAGGCGTTCCCCGCTGCCAAAGGTACGAGACCGCCGGTCATATCAGTCATATAAAACTAGTTGCCGCGCGATCCACGTCATTCAGCAAATCACACTAGCGCGGAACGAACGTAAGAGAAAAATGCCGAATTGCAGTGTTTTTTCGTGTAAAAATAGATCGGAAACATCTAGTAAACAAAAGGATAACCTTACTTTCCATCTATAAGTATTATTTTGTCCTAATAATAACATAAAATGCAATTTTGCAAAAAACCAAAAAATATTGTCGGTCAATGAATGTTGCCACTAAATTGTACAAGACCTAATTTAGTGTAATTTTTAAAGTTGTAATTTATAAATATTGACAATTATTTCAAACTTCTATTTCGCATTTGTTATTCTTATTACTGTTCACAACTTATTTTGTTACTTTATAAGATTTTTTTACTAAAGCCTTTAAAAAATTGCTATTTATTATCAAATAATTGATTAATGATATCAAACTTATGTTCCACAAATCTCTTACAATTTTCTCATATCGTTATTCTTCATTACTATAAAATACACACATCAAAAGTGTCTAGGGATCAAGCATTTTTATGCGGATTTCTTGAGATTGAGATGTGGCTTTGTAATAAATTTATGATTTTATAAATTTATATGGATCCTTTTTGGTGCATTTCATAATTTGAATCAGGAACTGTGAATCAAATTCGAGTAAAAGATGAAAATCAGCTGTCAATATTTTCCCTATAAAAACATACAACGCATTGAAGACATTATTAGTGCTACTGTTTCCCTACTACTGATTAAAACCAACGTTATTATGGAGCGGCGACGTCATTTAAGCAGGGAAGAAATGCTCAGAGCCGTGGGAATGATAGAAGCTGGTTCCCGGCAACGTACTGTGGCTTTAGCTCTGAATACAAGTCAGAGTGTTATCAGTCGACTTTGGACACGTTACCGAAGCACTGGTACCGTGGCTGAGCGCCATGGAGGACGGTATCGCTGCACCACACGGAGACAAGACCGATACATTCAAATCTTAACTCGAAGAGCTCCAACAATAACCGCCATGATGTTAGCCGTGAGGCTTCATCACTCTTCAGGGAACTTAATTAGCGATCAAACAGTCAGAAACCGCTTGCATGAAGTGAACCTTCATTCCCGAAGACCGCTACGGGTACCACCTATAGCAATGCACAATCGTAGGATTCGATATCAATGGGCTCTTGAACACAGAAATTGGGCAGAAGAACAATGGCGTTTCGTGTGCTTTTCTGATGAGTCTCGTTTTGGTATGAGACCGGATACAAGACGTATACGACACTGGAGAACCCCTGGACGCCAACAGCGATTAAAATCCTGCCAGGAAGTCCATCCTTATAGTGGTGGAACCATCATGGTATGGGCGGGTATTTGGATCGGCGGAAGAACTGAGTTGATTTGGATCAGAGGCAACCTCAACGCTCAAATTTATGCTGAGACGATTGTATCAGACGTCATCGTTCCTCTACAAGTGCAAATCGGTCCCTTATTTCAGTTAATGCATGATAATGCACGACCGCACACCGCGAGAGTTGTAAGACAGACTCTCGCCGCAGCTAACATCAATGTCCTGCCCTGGCCTGCTCAGTCGCCAGACTTGAACCCGATTGAGCATGCATGGGATATGCTACAGAGAAGAGCTCTGCCGAATATGGAGGGTATCCAGTCGCAAGAAGACCTTTTTTTGTTGTTGCAACGAACATGGGCGGCCATTCCACAGCGTGATTTGGATGAACTCATTTTGAGTATGCCAAACCGATGTTCTTGTGTTGTTAGTGTTCGCGGTAGAAACACGGATTATTAATTGTTTAAGTTACCCAATAAAATTTTAGAGAAAACTGTTATTTCAGTCTTTTTTTTGAACTTTTGTGTTAGTGGTTCAAATGTCAAAAATCCCTTTATTAGGAAAATGGCAAATTTCTTTATTAATGCAAAGGTGACTTGGTTTATCGTTACTGTGACAAACGAAAACACTTTATTTGATGAATCCTTAAAGAAAATTTTAATTAATATCAATCAGGAGAAAAGTTATTGCAAAAATATATGTTGATCCCTAGACACTTTTGATGTGTGTATTTACGGGTCAAGTTATCACGAAACTACGCAGTTTTTATATTTAAAAACAGGCCACACTGTAGCAAAATGAGGGCTGTGACTGCATAGAAACAAATATCGATATCGACTTTATGAGTATGTTATTCCAGGGACTGAAAGCGGTTACGGTTAAAGGTTAAGATACCTCAAAAATATAACGGTACCGATTCAAAATAGAGGTTGAGCTATACCGGTACCCATATAAATAAAGGTTAGGATAAATTGTTATTTAACCGTTATACGATTTCGGCACCGAAAAACATGGTGACGGCGCGGCGCGGGTGCACGGGGGTGTTCTCAACAACTTGCTGCAACTTGACCTTATGTTTGTTGTACTAGTGGTAGGCAGTTAGCGCGTGAAGGACATGGAGTGATTTAACAATCGCTAACGAACAGACAGACAGAAACAGACAGAGTGGCGAGGCGGTGTGTCAAAGAAACCCTTATTTAAAAAGGTTAAGGTATTGGTACCTACTGATATTATTAAAAAGGTTATGTTACTTCTACTGAAATATACCGGTATGAATTTCGTACCTTAAAATACGGCTACTTTAAAAAATAACGATATCGTTATATTTCGGTTATCGTTATTTAACGGTATGACGTCATACCCAAATTTAAAGGTACCTTTATTTTTGGGTAATTCAGTCCCTGTGTTATTCTATTAATTTTTCAGATTTCCAAAAGCTGCAATGACTCGGGATGTTTGGATTTGGGCTTGAGCAAATCATGTTTCGTGGACTCCTAAACGTTCTAGTACAATTTGCTCACAGCATTTTGAAGCTTCATGTTCTAGAATACATTCTAATATCAAGAGACTCCGTGCTGCTACTGAGAAATTCCTAATAAGAAAACCAATAACACTGCCCGACCCGGGTATTGAACTCAGAACGTCGTGTTCAGCATTCATCCTTGCGAACACTAGACAATCGAGGCAGCGATGATATTCTGTGAAAATCTTACCGTGAAAACTCAGGTAAAGTGAGCGTGGAGTGAGCTGTCAATAGTGTCAATTCCTAGATAAAACAAACTCACTTCACCTAAGTTTTCATGGTGAGATTTTTACAGAATCGACCGGCAGTTCTTGTACTAGGTTAAATGCTCTAAGCTTATAACGGTTATCGCTTCTAATTTTTTTTTTTTAAATCGTCAAAATATTTTTATTTATTTTTACCTATTACCGGTTCCTTTTAGTGACTAAATTAAGAACATTGTTCATTATGAAGAATGTTATTGACCCAATTAAGAATATATAAAACAAGAAAAATATTTTAAAAAAATAGAAAAAAATAAATCAAATTTTAAACATTCTCTTTATGTATCTCTGTCGTTGTCGGACTCCAATTCTGAGTCAGAATCCAGATTGGATATATCTAAAAACTCGAACTCACTTTCCTGAAACTGAATTAAGTCGAGAGTTTCAGCAAAAAAGCTCTGCTTTCTCGTGGCATGTAACTTAGGCCTTTGTGCACTTAGGAAAGGATCCGAAGAAACTACAAGCGTACTATGATATCTTGATTAGAATCTTGCCTGCTTCTTTCCGCGAATGATGTTCCCGGAACCTCCTAAAATCTTTGTTTCGAGACTCTGAGGCTTCTTCCGAGAGAGTCCCAATCGGCACAATATCATTTTTCTCGACAAAATCCTTTGAGAGTTACTCGATCTTCGGCAGAAAGGCAATCGCCTATGCGGGACAAAGAGTAAAGTAAGTATAGATGCGGGATACGACAGTACCAAACAATACTTCATGATTAAATGAAGTACTCTCACTTTTTAGAAGAACAAACAAGTTTAAATTGGTGATTAAACTTTCCATTTTAAGATTTTATAGTCGCAGAGCAAAAAAATAATATTAGAAGTTACATAGTTGTGAACAATCTAAATTGTAAAGCAAAATTTTAGCCCTGTTATTGCGAAACGTCAATAATTAGTTAACTACCCTCATTAGAGTTTTAAAAGATGTGCTAATGAAAATTTATAATCGTCAAAAACATTTCTTAGAACTCATAACACAACTAATCAACAAATTAGCTTACTTATCAGAAATCATTAACAATCATTTAATCACCTATTCAGACTTATTAGAAGACTACATCATTGCAATTATTTAATCACTTATTTTCAGACTCACTAGAAGACTAAAAAATTCGTTATTTGGTATTTTGGTTGTATGTAAAGTTTTAAAACTCATTTTGTATTGATAAATATCTAGCTCAAACATAGTTGTCTGTGGATATACACACATCAAAAGTGTCTAGGGATCAACATATATTTTTGCAATAACTTTTCTCCTGATTGATATTAATTAAAATTTTCTTTAAGGATTCATCAAATAAAGTGTTTTCGTTTGTCACAGTAACGATAAACCAAGTCACCTTTGCATTAATAAAGAAATTTGCCATTTTCCTAATAAAGGGATTTTTGACATTTGAACCACTAACACAAAAGTTCGAAAAAAAGACTGAAATAACAGTTTTCTCTAAAATATTATTGGGTAACTTAAACAATTAATAATCCGTGTTTCTACCGCGAACACTAACAACACAAGAACATCGGTTTGGCATACTCAAAATGAGTTCATCCAAATCACGCTGTGGAATGGCCGCCCATGTTCGTTGCAACAACAAAAAAAGGTCTTCTTGCGACTGGATACCCTCCATATTCGGCAGAGCTCTTCTCTGTAGCATATCCCATGCATGCTCAATCGGGTTCAAGTCTGGCGACTGAGCAGGCCAGGGCAGGACATTGATGTTAGCTGCGGCGAGAGTCTGTCTTACAACTCTTGCGGTGTGCGGTCGTGCATTATCATGCATTAACTGAAATAAGGGACCGATTTGCACTTGTAGAGGAACGATGACGTCTGATACAATCGTCTCAGCATAAATTTGAGCGTTGAGGTTGCCTCTGATCCAAATCAACTCAGTTCTTCCGCCGATCCAAATACCCGCCCATACCATGATGGTTCCACCACTATAAGGATGGACTTCCTGGCAGGATTTTAATCGCTGTTGGCGTCCAGGGGTTCTCCAGTGTCGTATACGTCTTGTATCCGGTCTCATACCAAAACGAGACTCATCAGAAAAGCACACGAAACGCCATTGTTCTTCTGCCCAATTTCTGTGTTCAAGAGCCCATTGATATCGAATCCTACGATTGTGCATTGCTATAGGTGGTACCCGTAGCGGTCTTCGGGAATGAAGGTTCACTTCATGCAAGCGGTTTCTGACTGTTTGGTCGCTAATTAAGTTCCCTGAAGAGTGATGAAGCCTCACGGCAAACATCATGGCGGTTATTGTTGGAGCTCTTCGAGTTAAGATTTGAATGTATCGGTCTTGTCTCCGTGTGGTGCAGCGATACCGTCCTCCATGGCGCTCAGCCACGGTACCAGTGCTTCGGTAACGTGTCCAAAGTCGACTGATAACACTCTGACTTGTATTCAGAGCTAAAGCCACAGTACGTTGCCGGGAACCAGCTTCTATCATTCCCACGGCTCTGAGCATTTCTTCCCTGCTTAAATGACGTCGCCGCTCCATAATAACGTTGGTTTTAATCAGTAGTAGGGAAACAGTAGCACTAATAATGTCTTCAATGCGTTGTATGTTTTTATAGGGAAAATATTGACAGCTGATTTTCATCTTTTACTCGAATTTGATTCACAGTTCCTGATTCAAATTATGAAATGCACCAAAAAGGATCCATATAAATTTATAAAATCATAAATTTATTACAAAGCCACATCTCAATCTCAAGAAATCCGCATAAAAATGCTTGATCCCTAGACACTTTTGATGTGTGTATTATAAACCTCTCTACTCCTTCGGGAATATAGGGGTGATGCAATTATATGTTACGTGTTGTTAATAGTCTGTGTTCCTCAACTTAAACACTAAAAGGAACCGTTTCATATGTACATACGCCAGCAGGTCAATCTACCCCAATCTGTCAAATTTCTTTGATAGATTTTCAACTTTAGTACAGAGAAATAAAGTTCATATTCAATTGGGAAAATCTGACAGATTGGGGTAGCTTGATGTGCTGGCCTCTGTACAAATAATTTAAAATATTTTGATGATTTTTTATAAAAAATTAGCAGCGATAACCGTTATATGACTTAGGTGAAAAAATCATAAATAATTAGTACTATAACCACCTGTAAGGATATTACGGTTTTCCTTGCTGTTTACGAGATAATTAACTTTTTCATACTAGCTTCATACAAACTTTTCGTAAAAAATTATAATTTCTTCGTTTTTGTGCAGAATTGAACCGGGTAACATTTTTTAATCTATACTAATATTATAAAGCTGAAGAGTTTGTTTGTTTGTTTGTTTGTTTGAACGCGCTAATCTCAGGAACTACTGGTCCAATTTGAAAAACTCTTTCAATGTTAGATAGCCCATTCGTCGAGGAAGGCTATAGGCTATATATCATCACGCTAAAACCAATAGGAGCGGAGCGCCAATGAAGAATGTTTCAAAATCGGGGGTTTTTTTTCCTATTGAGAGCTTCCGCTGCGTGCGCTGCGTAAACGGTTAAAGTTTCGCAAAAATCATATATGACAGAATTGTTCCCCTTTAAAAGCTTTAAAAAAAAGTCCGCGACAGCATATGTCTATCTTTTAAGGTTAGCTCACTATAACCTCTTTTATGCTAACCAAATCTGTTCTAAAATAATGCACTATTTGCGAAGGTGTTTTTTATAAACATGGTATTAATCCTTATCCAAATAAATAAGTTATTCATCACATGTATTTAATTTTGAACAAAATTGCCTGTGACATCATTTGATTTCAATGTATATCTTAGGAGATATCATAGTTTTAAAATAATACTAATAATAAAGCTGAAGAGTTTGTTTGTTTGAAACACGGTTTGAAAGCTGTAAATCTCTGGAAGTATTGGTCGCATATATAAAAATATTTTTGCGTTTGATAGCCCAGTTCTTGAGGAAAGCTATATTCTATTAAACTTGACGCTAGGACCCTTAGGAGTTGAGCAAAAAGAAAAAAAGTCTGAAGTTTTCGCCAAGCGAAAACGAAGTAATAGCGCAGGCCGGCGACACGTTGCGACGGGGTGGGTCGGGGAAACAAAAAAAAATTACGCGGACGAAGTCGCGAGCAGAAGCTAGTATAGTAATGACTTTAAAAGCGATATCCGGCAAAAAATCCAGCACTTGCAATTTGAAATCCCTAAGTCTATGAAAGCCGATTTTCAGCCTACCGTGGGACGTGATTTGTCTGCGACTATTGATCGAGTTCTAGTAGTCTGCTTAGCAAAAGAAAGAAAAAATCTCATGAAACCTGTTCACCTAGCTTCTGACGTTTCATAAGTGCCCTTGTAGGCAAGTAAAATATTTAGATTTTGATTTTTTTGTTAAAACTGAAATAATGATTTCAGTCTACATATTGGCTAAATAATTATTTAGCCCACCGACTTTTTGTACCTAACTATAATACCGACATGGGTGGATTTAGAAACTCAAAAGACTAGTATTCGGATCAAATAATCAATGGAAAAACAATAAAACTTTTTGTCTTGTTGTCGTTTGCGTTTCTTTTGCGGATCAAAGACTTTGATGAATTTTTTGGAAAAGCAGTTTTTCTTCTAACAAAAATGGTATATTTTATGATCTGAATAAGCGAATTGACCGTTTTGTCGCAGTATTAAGAGGTAATATCTCAGTATTAAATAACAATGGTGGATCTAAGTGGCGGGTCTGAGGGCCCTTTGGAACACGCATTTTCCAACAGTGTTTTTATCGTTCCTGGGATTATTGTCATCAGTTTATCAGGTTAGTCGATTCATTAACTGTTTTTCTATTATATAACACCTCCACTGTTAGAAAAACATAAGTTTCTCTTCGCTGCAATCTCAAATTGTTTTTAATATTTTTGCACAATTTTCGCGGAATTTATCGCGCCAGTTTCCATAAATATTTTGTTTAAAATATGTAGGACGTAAAATTAGGTTTTAAAATTCACGCAGATAATAAAGAGACGGCCTACGGCTTCAAAGTAAAACTTTATTAATTAAAGTTATCACATCTACCTTCTTATTAATTAAAGTTACCTGTTTTAGAATTCTGTGTAAAATCAAAACCTTAGAATACCTTACGAATGTACTTATGTTAAAACTAATGCCATGCCACCATCATAGCCATAACCATATCGTCGACCGTAGGTTCAATTGAGGTAAGGGACAAGATACCCAATGTCCCTTACCTCAATTGAACCTACGGTCGACGATATTTGGTTGATTCCAGTTATACCAATTATTGATGAAGTTGATCAACTCTTGAAAGAATGATTAGTTACTTCTATGAGTCAACAATTTATTGAGCATCATGCCTAGCAGAAAAGGTGGTCAAAGTGGACTTGTATAGTGGGTGAAAAGGAAATAATATCGACGGTTGAAAGGCTAATTGATCTAAGCGACATTTTGTAAAACTTGCAGTAGGACAGATTAAAGTTTTTTTTTTATTAAAATATTCATAAAAAAAGAACTATTGCATAGACTTTTATTTATTTAATTTAAATAAATAAAAGTCTATGCAATAGTTTTTTTAGTTATAGTTTTTTTTCTGTCCTACTGCAAGTTTTACAAAATGTTGCTTAGATCAATAAGCCTTTCAACCGTCGATATAGTTCAAAAGTTCATAAATGTGTGTCACCTCATGATCATTACAAAAGACAGCTGAAACAAAGTTCCATTTACAAAAATGCTTGGTCGTATTACTGGGCTGTGTAGGATAGACAGATAGGCAGTTGCTCCATTTAAAATACTGGTTTTCTGCTGCATCCGGTTAGACTGCAAGCTGACCTCAATGTAGTTGGGAAAAGGCTAGCCAGATGATGATGATGATGAAAGATTAAATATTAGATCTAATATTCACATGAACAAGCCCAATGTCGGTCATACAATGTGATTAATTCTTTAAAAAAATATATCAACAACAAGATCGTGCATGAGAGGCGGCCACTGGGCCAGGATCCTTTGCTAGTAGAAATGTGATGAAAATATTTTGTCCAACAGTAGAAGTTTATTAAACATCATCAACAACATAATCATATGATAATTTCTCACTCTCAAGCATCCTCTATGAGAGGGACTGGACCGGAATCCACCATGCAGTCCCAGCGCAGGTTGGTGGTGGTCACAAGTCTCTAAAAGTTTTGGTTCTGGGACATTTCCTTATTTATTATTTATTTATATATACTTTATTCACCACCACCACCACCACCACCAACCTGACCCACAACCACCAACCTGACCCACAACCACCACCAGCACCAGCACCACCACCACCACCACTACCACCACCACCTTCACCATTTTGGTTTTGTCGCTGGGCTATCAGCGAGTGTCCCAGTGCGACGGACTATTATTCGCGATCCGCACTCTAGGTAGAAATGACCACTGGTTGGTCTCTCGGCGTAAGGTCTAACCGCCAAGCGAGCATCGCTGAGCGAGTGTTAACTTTGATATCTCTTGTCGCTCAGCGACAAACAACTGGAGCGAGTCCTCGCCGGCAGTGTGAACAGTCAGCGATCAACTATTAAACTATGCATGTTTTGTTTACACGGAATGTATATCTATTGTACGTTTCTTGAGCGAGAAAATAGCCGATAGTTAGTCGCTTCCTCGCCGGCGGCGGTGGGACAACTGCCTTAGGCGGCGTCCTAATTGGTAACGATCGTACGAGTAAACGATGCGTTCATCGTCGTACAATGAAAATGATCGTACGATGGTCCCATCGTACGATCATTTTCATTGTACTACAGACTGTTGCCACTGCCGTGCAATCCGGCGAGCAAAGACGCACTTTTCTTCCGTACGATGGCTGAGAAGCTGTCGACTCGAACATTTCTGACGCATTAGTAACGTGGCAGCCGCATCAGCACCCTGAAAGCGTTAAAACGTGCATCCACACTATGTGCGAAAAAACATATTTCTCTGAATTCTCTGACGCTATCGAGCAGGGTCTATGTGTGTATTACGTTTGTTCAAACTTTGAAATCTGCTACAGGACACCCTGTACATTGTTTTACTCACCCTGTACATTCTACTTATTTTAATGCCGACCAGTGTAATAGTAGAACACTTGTGTAATCAATACTTCATTATAATAAGATGTAAGACAAAAGCGGTAGCGAGGGCGATTGGAGATTTGGTGCATTATAATTTTTTTCACGCACGAATCATTATTATTATCCTCCTACAGCAGTTCACTGCTCCAATTGTACGACATTCAGCTCGATACTCGGTAACTCTCATCCAGCTGCTACCAGCCATCCTCCAAAGTGCCATCTTCCACTCTGGAGAGTCACACTGGCCTCCACGCATCCTCCACGCCACGTATTTATTAGAATACAATACCTAACCATAACGTTTATAACATTAAAATACATACAAATGCTTTGTGCGTATTTTTACTATTGCCTAAATCCCTAAACTAACATTTTTAATTCAATAGAGGTCTTTGTTTATATTAAAAACAGAAAATTTATACTAGCCAAAATTTTCTTACTGTCCCAGGCGCCGTAGTCTTTAAAGGAAGACGTCTAGTGTTGTGGTTACTTGATTAAGTTTCTAAAGTGTCGATAAACACGAAAGTTTGAAAAACACTTATACTTACTTCGTATCGAAATGTTGTGTTTTGAAAAAATGCGATCCTTAAAAGGAATGTACTTAAAGAGAAAACAGACTGTGAATGAGAGTACCATGCAGGCTAGATTGAATACAAATGACTTTATAACTACTTGATGGGTTGTTGAGCTCTCTAAAACAGAGTTGAGCTAAACGATGACTAATGTATGCATGCTATCTGTAGGGACAAGTTAACTCACATTGCAATAGCAACTTTGAGTTGACCTGTGGCTCTTGAAGGCCCTATCAGACATGGCTCTGCATTATTAGACTCACGTTAAATCCTAATAATATAATGTTTGGACTTTAAAAGAGACCTCTGAGTTTGTTTCGGCGTTTTTTTCTCAGGGATCAGTCAGCTAGGAAACGCCGGCGCACTCTGGTTTTAAAAAAGTGACGTGTAAAAGTGTTTCAAAAGATCTAATACAGAAATAAACATTTAATTTCACTACCGCCTTTATATCTGGCTAAGTTTGAAACACGGCATGAGTTATTGTCATTTCTTATGTACAGACGCTAGCACATCAAGCTACCCGAAACTGTCAATTTTTCCCAATCAACTTTGAACCTTACACAGTATCGATAAAGTTGAAAATCTATTAAAGAAATTTGACAGATTATAGTCGCTCGATGTGCTGGCGTCTGTACTTCATGCCGAAATGAGAGAAGAAGAATGGTGAAATAAGAATTGATAGTGAATAGATAATGCTTTCGAACACATTCATTCGTATTATTGACGTAAGCCTAGCTACTCCTATCACAAGCATTGTTTTCTTAGTAATAAGGGTTTACAAGAATACTAAGAAATGTGCAAACCACACAATTTTTATTAATCTCACTAGCTCATGGCATGATAAAAAGACGAAGCTTACCGCCCAACGGGGTAATTGCGTAACACACGAACAGTAGCAATGGTTTTCATTTTTGACAGTTCAACAACATTCATTGCGTTATTTACGTTGTTGAGCAGACAAATTTTTCGAACATTCGAAGCAATGTATTAGCAATATGCTTAAAAATCATTCAGATTGTGAATGATCGTGTATTACCCACATAAGGTGCAGGGTACGATAGACTTACTGGAGCACCGACACTTGAGTCTTGAAGAGGCTTTAATAATGCATTGCTAGAAATAATTAACATTTAACCGCCCGACTTCATATCAGTTGCTGCCCCCAGCGCCCGGCACAGTGATTCGAAAAATATTTCGAATAACCTGATAGAATAGTTACAGCGTAATTAATAAAAAAAAAACAGAGTAAACGAGCTGTGGTATTTGGTCGTTATATACAACCCTGGCGAAATGGACACGAACATATTTGTCGGATTAATCCGACGTAAGCGGCTAAAATGTTAAAAACAAAAGAAAATCAACACAAGCAAACATCTTGTACATTATTAATAAAATATTAATTATCGCTTCCACCCGACCGTATCTTAAAGCTTATCAACACGCTGATATCTTACACTCTATACCGCTCCTTGCCTACAACGTGGAATCCACGTTTCATTGCAGATAATGAGCAGCTCACAATCGTATCGTTAAAAACTTTAATGTGACGAAAATATTCACCCAAGATGGACACTCTCGATAAAGGAACTCTGGACAAACTCCAGGAATTGATAGCAGCCAGTTCTGAACCTGGAAAGCAACCTTCTAGAAAGGTGCTGCTGGAGTTACTGGATACGGTGGAGTTAGCTGATGATGTAAAGGAGAATTTGAAGGTCATGCTGACTGGGGATGTGCCAAAAGTGTTCGGTGGCTATGCTGGAGGAACGCTCTTGGCTATTGTTTTTATTTTTCTGGTGTTCACGTTGATCAGTAAGTTATTTTTGTGATTTTTCGAAATTGTGATTTTGGTGTGATCCTCTTTTCGGCACGTTCCGGCTGCCGGGTACCGATCGGTAAATGTGTAGACCAAGGTGATCAATCTGTCAGATTCCTGTATGCGTGTGAAATGAAACGCAGGCGAATTTTTGGTATTTTAGTGAATGTCATATACACACATCAAAAGTGTCTAGGGATCAACATATATTTTTGCAATAACTTTTTTCCTGATTGATATTAATTAAAATTTTCTTTAAGGATTCATCAAATAAAGTGTTTTCGTTTGTCACAGTAACGATAAACCAAGTCACCTTTGCATTAATAAAGAAATTTGCCATTTTCCTAATAAAGGGATTTTTGACATTTGAACCACTAACACAAAAGTTCGAAAAAAAGACTGAAATAACAGTTTTCTCTAAAATTTTATTGGGTAACTTAAACAATTAATAATCCGTGTTTCTACCGCGAACACTAACAACACAAGAACATCGGTTTGGCATACTCAAAATGAGTTCATCCAAATCACGCTGTGGAATGGCCGCCCATGTTCGTTGCAACAACAAAAAAAGGTCTTCTTGCGACTGGATACCCTCCATATTCGGCAGAGCTCTTCTCTGTAGCATATCCCATGCATGCTCAATCGGGTTCAAGTCTGGCGACTGAGCAGGCCAGGGCAGGACATTGATGTTAGCTGCGGCGAGAGTCTGTCTTACAACTCTTGCGGTGTGCGGTCGTGCATTATCATGCATTAACTGAAATAAGGGACCGATTTGCACTTGTAGAGGAACGATGACGTCTGATACAATCGTCTCAGCATAAATTTGAGCGTTGAGGTTGCCTCTGATCCAAATCAACTCAGTTCTTCCGCCGATCCAAATACCCGCCCATACCATGATGGTTCCACCACTATAAGGATGGACTTCCTGGCAGGATTTTAATCGCTGTTGGCGTCCAGGGGTTCTCCAGTGTCGTATACGTCTTGTATCCGGTCTCATACCAAAACGAGACTCATCAGAAAAGCACACGAAACGCCATTGTTCTTCTGCCCAATTTCTGTGTTCAAGAGCCCATTGACATCGAATCCTACGATTGTGCATTGCTATAGGTGGTACCCGTAGCGGTCTTCGGGAATGAAGGTTCACTTCATGCAAGCGGTTTCTGACTGTTTGGTCGCTAATTAAGTTCCCTGAAGAGTGATGAAGCCTCACGGCTAACATCATGGCGGTTATTGTTGGAGCTCTTCGAGTTAAGATTTGAATGTATCGGTCTTGTCTCCGTGTGGTGCAGCGATACCGTCCTCCATGGCGCTCAGCCACGGTACCAGTGCTTCGGTAACGTGTCCAAAGTCGACTGATAACACTCTGACTTGTATTCAGAGCTAAAGCCACAGTACGTTGCCGGGAACCAGCTTCTATCATTCCCACGGCTCTGAGCATTTCTTCCCTGCTTAAATGACGTCGCCGCTCCATAATAACGTTGGTTTTAATCAGTAGTAGGGAAACAGTAGCACTAATAATGTCTTCAATGCGTTGTATGTTTTTATAGGGAAAATATTGACAGCTGATTTTCATCTTTTACTCGAATTTGATTCACAGTTCCTGATTCAAATTATGAAATGCACCAAAAAGGATCCATATAAATTTATAAAATCATAAATTTATTACAAAGCCACATCTCAATCTCAAGAAATCCGCATAAAAATGCTTGATCCCTAGACACTTTTGATGTGTGTATATAATTATGTTGGTTTTAGATTAAGTTTATCTTGATAAGAGGTCAATATGTTGCCACGAGTGGTTTTATTTTAGGCTTTATCAACATAAAAATTGGTTGTTCTAAATAGAGCGATAAAATATATTGTGGCCAGCAGAGTTGATTTTTAAAAAAACGCGAGATTCTTGGTCTACCTAAGGTTAGGGGTTTGCGGGATTCCGAGAATGTTTTTTTTTTTTGCTTACTGTCTCTTATTTTTTGGGTGATAGTTGATAGATAGGTACCTTCATAGAAAATGGCGCCAATTCTGGAATATTCCAGTCTTATATTTGCGCGCATAACGCTAAAATCAAAAGAAAATTTAATATTCATCTAATACTTACTCCGAAATCTAGATTAGCTTATCGCATTCTACTAAAACAGTTTTATTTAAAATAACTTTCATTACAAATCAATTTAATCTGGAAGTTGCGGAACCAATTTCTTTTAATGAAATGTTAAAATACTCGTATTACCTAATGCGTTTAAAATTTTCGCCTATTGGCTTTCATTTTGACAGTTGAACAATATTCATTGCGTTGTTTACCTTGTTGAGCGGACAAAATTTTCGAACATATGAAGCAGTGGATTAGCAGTATCCTTCGAAATGATTATAAAGCATGTAGGTATCAGAAAGGTGTGTGTTCATATTTAAGGGGGTGTGGTAAAGACCATCAATGAAAAATTGTCTCCATGGGACCAACTTCGTAATCGCGAAAATATTATCAGTCTCATACGTAAGGGTAGGGCTGGTATTTAATTGTTATAACTTTATAAGGGACAGTTGATATTTTTTTCGCGATAGCGATGTTGCTCCCGTGGAGAAAGTTGTTCAGTTTGATGTTCTGTAACACACCCTTCAATTTAATATGACCACACTTTTCTGATACACAGTGTAGAAACTCACTCCAAACTAAAATCTTCTTCACTTCTCATTACCACAGAAAAACTAATTGGCATTACTTAAAACTTCAACTAATCAAATTGATCTTTAAACTTGTTTGCAGTAATATGGACCTATATTAGAGCCACGAATTTGAGATAATTTTCAAGTTATGGAACAACAAACTGAATGTCATACTTAACAAAGTTTAAATTTCATTGCAACCAAAAACTTATTAGGACCTTTTTACACTGCTTATATTTCTATGTATAAATCACTCTAGCTATAATCGCTGCACTCTAATAGGCTCCACAAATGCCAATACTTTTAAATGAACGTTCGGCGCACCGCGGACAGGCAGCCCGGATACCACCTTGCTGACTGCTAATATTTCGACAACTCCATGCAATAACATCGTAACTCACTTTTTTCCAAAAATTGAGTTACAACGGCATTGTTATGTAAAAAAAAAAAACATTTTTTCTGTACTATCATTGTAATTCTATTCCCTTTCGTCTCTAAAAATATGTAACTTAACACCTTGGAGTTACAATTATCTGACCACAAAAATAAATTAAACTACAAAAAAACTAAATTGTAACTCAGACATACATACAATGTTTGTCCTCGTAACTTATATGTCATTTCACTGTTTTGTTTTTCACGTAAGTCATGAAAACCCATGAAAACAATTTTTCTTTTACAACTTAACCATACCTATTTATAGTCCGCCTAAACTTGTTTGTAAAAATTGTACGGGGTGTTTTGAGTTTGCTATAATTTTTCAAACTTTAAAATCGCTCTCCTGTAAAATCACAAAAAGTGAGTTACGATGTTATTGCATGGAGGTGTCGATTTATACTGTAGTTTCTGCTGAATATGAGAGCAGAAAACCACATCTCTTCGCCTTAACCACACCCAACTTGTTCTAGTTGTCTAGTTTCGGGGTAGAAGGGTGACAGTCCGGCCGTCGAGAGAATGCGTTCTTGACCCTGGAGGTAGGAAATACAGAGAGGAAACAAATACATGCTTTGCGAATTTGATCTTTATTAGTTCCTAGAATTGTCGTACTGATAAGTGTCGTGTCGTAGAAGCGCATTCTCTTCTCGACGGCCAGACTAGAAGGGCTAGTATTAGTTTAATTGTTTAGCATCTCCCACAAAACATGACACATACGAATGGACAACATCAGCAGGCCAATACTCGTAATTTAAAACGTTCAAAATCTAGTCGCAGTTTCATCTCGGCGACAAACAAATGTCAAAAACTTGTCAAAATTAAAGGAGACGGGCGAAAGTTCATAGAAAGTTGGGCCTGACGTTACAGTAACGATTACTGAATTATTTTATTTAGATACTAATACCATTACAAAAAAACTAAAATGTTTACAATTTCTCCATGGTAGAAAAAAAATATGGGGTGTTATTGGTTTTATACACAAACAACATTGTTGCTTATAAATTATTCTTACACCGAACTCTCACGTTATTATTTAAGAAAATAATTATCAGACTTTATTGTGGACTAGAATTTAACACGTTTCATCGTAGGAAATTCACACATTGCGACCCACCAGCTAGATCCTAGAGGTTTGAGATAATTATAAAAAGCAGAGGGAGTATGAATTAAAAAAACCTTTTAATGGTTTATTCATCGTCCACTTCATTTAATGTTAAAATATCGTATATGAACTGTGCAGGCGGTATTGCATTGCTGTATAACTGAAAGAATGCCTTTGTCTTCTATTTAATGTAATCCTATAGGATTACGCCGCCAAGTAGCTATGTCGCAGTTGATAAAATGATGATTTTGATCAGTCATTGTATTTTTCTTCGAAATCCTGTAGATGAGGCTGAGCCTGCTGAGGTAACTCGAGTAGCCAAGATAATTAAGTCAGTTGTAAGAAATGCGTGGGTCGTTCGTCTATGTAATAACCGTCAGAATCCTTTATACGTAGCCAAAGTCGCTAAAGAATACTAATCCAATAATACACACACAGCACACGAAAACACGACAGAAAATAAAATATCCACTACCACCGCAAACTCCTGTGAGCCAATCGAATGAAGCAAATTGTTTAATTGACGTTTTTGTTTGACATGAGTTCCAATGTGTTGCCTGAATAGTAAAACAATTAATGATGATCTATTTTGAAATCGATTTACAATTATTTATTCTTACGACTTTTTTAGAAACGTTGTTGTCACTGGGAAACCACCAATATTTAAAAAATAGTTTTTTTTTTAAACTTATATATAGAAGAAAACACTGAATCACTTTTTATTGTTTTTTTTTTCTATTTGTATTTTTAAAATATCGACTAACTTACCTATTTCATCTGGCAACATTGTTTAAAAGTGAAAATAAGGGAAGTCAGTATTTTCTCCAGTTAATATTTAATTTCTTATGCCATGATAAAACTGCTTAATATTTCATGATTAACTATAAAAAAACTGAAAAAAACTATTGATAAACATTTCATTTTTTTAACGTTAGGCCCAGATTCGCCCGTCTCCTTTGAGGTATTTTTGACAGATTGAGAATTTGAGACCGAGATCAGACTGTGAACGTTCTTAAAAATTACGAGAATTACCCCTCTGGTATGCAGTTTGTGTACTCCTTCACTGAGAGCAGTGAGGCCCAGTTGTATCGGCCCCGATATACGAGTTCGAACCCAGCGGGGTAATTGCGTAACATACTATTAGTAGCAATGGGTTTCATTTTGACAGATCAACAACGTTCATTGCGTTTTTTACATTGTTGGGCAGACACATTTTTCGAACATATGAAGCAATGGATTAGCAATATGCTTCAAAATGATTCAGATTGAGATCGATAGTGTGTTTCGCAATTAGGGTGCGGGCAGACACTTAACTTTGTGTATTTAATTTCATCACTGCTTTTAAAAACGGCGAAGGATAACATCGTGCGGAAACTGGCATATCTTAGAACCAAGAATTCGAAGACATGTGACATCCACCAATCCACACTGGGCCCACGTGGTGGAATATGGCCCACTCCTTCATATAGAGAGGAGCCTTCTCTCTTAGCAGTCGGGGCACAGGCCTCCACTCTATGAGAACATTATAGGCTGACACAAGAAATGTTTTCTTAACTTAAATTTATTGTTGTAGGTTTTAGTTTAAATAGCATGGTTTGTAAAGATTATTATTTTTTATGTGTATTCCGTGGAAAATGTTGTTGGTTACACATTTGGCCATATCTTTTTTGTATTTCCTCTATAAAATGTAACGTGTCACTGTTTGTTTTCCCAAATAAATAAAATAAAAATAAAATTATGGCACTTCTCTTATAGGAGACCACGGCGGTGCAATAAATTTAACAACTATGACATATTCACAATATTTAAAGTGTTTAAAGAGGTAAATGTATTCATTAGGGATAAAGTGATTTGGGGTCGTATTACCCAGTAATTGAGTTGTGGAGATGACAGTCGCTCCATGTCAAATACTGGTATTCAGCTGCATCCGATTAGACTGGATGCTGCCTCTGCATATTTAAGAGAAGGAAAGCCAGATGATGTTGATCGTAATTTTAAGACTGACTGAATAACGTTATTTAGGAGTATTTATATTGATTCAGCCTTTCGGTTTTTCAGGACAATCTAAGGTCCTTTGTACAGACGCCATCACATCAAGCTACTACAATCTGTAAATTTTTTAAAATAGATTTTCAACTGTATCGTTCTTTTTTCCTGTTGACAGCGATGCGGACGAATTTTTTGATGCCCTTTGATTTTTTCCCCTTGTTTTTATATACTTGTACATCTTATTATTATTTTAAGTGTGTTAGATAAAAATAACTTTATCGTTAAAGAATAAGGTTCAAAGTTGATTGGGAAAATTTGACAGTTTCGTATAAATCGCGCCGTAGAAAAATCATGTCCGTTAACAAGCTTCCATAGTGAACTATACGAGTATACAACTCTGACGACCGTCCCTACACACGGCGAATAAACCGTAGCTTTTCACGGCAAGAAAAACGTGTTCAAAGTGCCTAAGAAAAACGATACAAACTGTCAAATAAAATCTCAATTTTGAGTTTTCTCGCTTCGACATCTAGGTCACATATTTATCAATGTTGGTTCTTGGCTCGAACATACAAACTTGTTATAGGTGTAGAGATAGTAATATAACGTTTATCAATATATCCAAAGAGACTGTTTCGTAAGTGTGATAGCGATACGGGTTGTATTACGTGTGATTTTGCTACAGACGTTGTGGTTTTTTTTTACATGTTCTGGACACGCGCAAATTATGTGAACTTTCACTTATCTGTACAAAAAAAAGAAAAATATTTAATTTTGGACCTACAAAGAGTAAAAAAACATTTAAAATTAACAAAATTAGCATTATTTTTTTCGAATTAAAAAAAGACCTGTGCGAGGCCAAAAAGGCTGCTGTCGCAGCTTTCTGTTATACGATCTATCGCGGTCTTATGATGTGCATAGACCACTCCCTCTTTTCACGAAAGGAGGAGGAGGATTGATCCGAGTTTGAATTAAAAAGTAGTGGAATATTATTCCGTGTTTAACATTAATAAAGGTGCTTTCAATTTCTTATCAACGCGTTAATTTGTTGTTGATAATTCATACCCGATAACCTCAAACAGTTTGCGATTAATAAATATCAGTAAAAGTCTTAGCCTTTAATCGGTTAACCTTATTTATTACTCTGTGGTAGTTTTGACCATAAAGAAGAAAATTATGTTCCCGTTGGTTTTGATGCAAACTTATGTGTATGAGTTATGCTTTGACTAGATTAAGTAAGAGAAATATTGAAATAATAAAACGAAGTTAGCGTTGCAAAGCGTATAAGTATTCCAAAGTAGACAGGACACAGACTAATAAGAAAATTATTGTAGAAAGCAAAGAAAGTCGCGTTCGTCAACATGACAGAAGGTTGCGTTCTTATTTATTCAGGTTTCATACCCTCAACATATGAAAAAAAAAAAAATACGATCATACTTTGATTAAATTAACTTTTTTTGTCGAAATATGTAGGTTTTTTATTAGGCGTTTTTCGAAGCATTCAAGTATTCAATCAATTATGTACCTACATACCCAAGTAGGCCGCTTCAAACATAATTTGGCGAAATGGGGCATTTTCAAATCATCCAACATCCAGTGCGAGTGTGGTGTTTCTGAACAAACTATGGCCCATCTGCCAGCGTATCCCAAATATCCGTTTACCTACACCCTTTACGAACTGGACGACCGCGACGCCTCTAACACCGCAATAAATGTGGCAACCTAATGTGCCCAAACAGTCTATGAAAGAAATAAAGAAAATACGTATGTTTGCGGTAAACAACATGCAGAGAAAGAACACAAACACAAAAAAGAAAAAGTTGAGCAAAACGGCCATCGCACAGCATAATGCTACGACCCTATTCAAGACAGAGCCCCAGCGGTGGTTTTCAGCGACAGCCAGCGTTGACGTGATGATGTCAACCGGTGAAGTATACGATGAGGTAGAAAAATAAACATAAATATACCGTCGAAAAATAAAGAAGACTAAGCGATCTTTCCATGCATGCGCATTTGAATTTTAGTCCAAAACAGAGCATAATGCATGAAAATTATAACATAAAACCGCAATACTTTCCACCAACCCATACTGTGCCCGCGTGGATTATGGTCCTCTCCCTCACAGAGAGGGGCATGTGTCCAGAAGTGGGAACATTATAGGCTTATTATGTTATGTAAAAAATACACCGATGCCATTCTTAAGCCGGTTTCGAAATTCAGATAATACAACACTATCAATGGAGAGATAAATAATTTTCCAATTATATGTAAACACGTAATGTGGACTAGCTGCTGTAAGTCTTTGTCTTTAGATATGGTTAGTTTATCACTAAGTGTCAAACGTGCTGGTGAGTCGTATGACTATGTTTTTATTTGACTTATTTACTTTTCTAATATACTTGTTTTTAAGTCTTATTTTTTTATGCGCTTAAGGTCTGGTGGTCTTACGCGGAGATAGTATTATTTCACTTTTATATTTGAGAGAGAAATCTTTATCATAGCAAAACATTAATATTTTGCTATCTATATAACTCCAATTGCTCCCCGATATGTAATATTTCTATACTTCATTGATACTTTTTTACACCAAGTGAATTGGGTAAGATTAAGGTGCTTTTTAAACCCCAGTCCTATATTTAATTTGTTGGGTAACTACTAACTAAGCCATCTGGGCTGAGCGATGCCGTCGTGCATTTAATGGGACTGATGGTTCTTTATAACCCATTTCGCGTCTGATATTCGATAGATATGCATGTTTAGTATCCAAGGGGTTACAAATTCAGACCATATCTTATTTTCTATAAGGATCGACGATCAATACTTCTCTGTTTGACCCTTTTCGAATAAAAGGGATATTGTATGTCCTCAATAGTTTTAATATCGCTCGGGATGGCAAGTGGGCGATAATGATAAGTATTGAATCTAGGTTGGTTGCAAAATAGCGGTAGGTTTAACCTTGCCCGCCATTTAGTTAATACCGTTAACACGGCTATCTCCGCGTCTCTCTCTTACTTCCAATAATACACAAACATAATTTAAAATACGTATTAAAATCTCCTCCATCACTTAAAATCTGAAAATCAATTCTTGATTTTCAAATACCAGCTTTTGAAAAAAATAAAAAAACAATAGATCGGAATAACCATGAGCAAATCTTGCCTCTTCTAAAAAGGGGATCCCCTTATTCTCTCTTGTCCTAGAATTAAACCCCAAAACTCGCTTGTTATCACCAGACCGATGTGCTAACATTCTCAAAATAAATTTCGCACGTCATAGTATTTTTGGCTGACATTATAAGAGCGTAACTCGGTGGCGCCACCCGTATCTAATGCAGCTACTATTCATATACGGTGCACTAGTTATTTTTTTGAATCAGAAACTATAATATTGCTCAAATATAAAGTTAGAAAATTAAAGTCACCGTAACTTTTTCCCGCGCAACAGAACATGGCGGACGAAGAGCAACAAGATGTCCCGGATAGACTCCAACTCAGCAAAGTCATCGGCGAAAAATTAACAGAATCCATCCAAAATATGGACCTTTTAAATACACTCCAAAAAATGGTCGCCACGGAATCTGGGGATGAAGAATCAGAAGTGATCAGAGATAAATTAAAAGGAGTTCTGCAGCAGTTTAAGGACATGGGTCCGGAAGACAAGGCTAAATTCGCGTCGAAAATCAAAGAAGGTTTAGCTAGTAAGCTAAGTATGAGGCTGAAGGATAATGCGATGATGGCAGGTGTAGAAGAAGCCATAAGAAGTGCTGTGATGATGAAACTTTATATTTTTGCAGCTGTGGTTTTGCTCGTCATATTTTTGTTAGGTATGTGTTAGTCTGCCAGCTATTTGAAAGCTGAGAGATATGTACGGATATGTTTAAGGAAATTCTTCATTAGAAGGAAAATCTAACCGTTTTAGCGTGCCCACAAATGTTTAAGTTAGTATTATAGTACGCTAAACGTTGATTTATTAAATAATACAAAAGAATTAGACTGAGACAATTCATGGAGACGTGTCAGGTCTTTTTTCGTGTCGTTGTTAAAATATTAGCTAAACGGTAAAGTTGGTCTGGCTGCCTGAATAATTTAAGTAAAGTCAGTAAAAGTTAAATGGACGTGAAAAATTGCTGATTTGGGTTAATTGTAAAGTTATTAAATGATCTAATACCAGATGTTCGATTTCCGTAATTGAAAAACGTTCAAAATCTAGTCGGAATCTCATCTAAGCGAGAATCAATGCCAAAAGCTTGTCAATAATGTAGAGAAAATAGAGGTATTTTTGACAGATTGAGACATATTAGAATGTGAACTTTAAAAAAATACGGGAATTTACCCTCAATAATAATTATTCGAACTGGTCCTTTGATCGCCTAATTTAATTTTATCGCTACGTTAATAGATATCTGTCTGGGATATCTAAATTATTTATATTATCGTATTTCGACACTGATTTTAGCATTAAGTGGGACGCGTAAACAAATTATTTGATTTAATCTGGAAATTACTAATTTGATAATGATAGAAAATTTTAAAGTACCTAGATATTAATGTCTATTATTATTTATCATATTTTATAACGCTGCTGTAGTCAACTGATTCCATCAAGGAGGTGATTCTACACGTGATTCTCGTGAACAACTTTCGCTATGAAACTCATACAAGAAATTAAAAAAAAAAACATGCATTGAAATTATCTACTGTTGTTGTGAATTTGTGTTTTTTTATGAATCAGATATGAGTTTTGTGGCGAAAGTTGTTTAAAATCACCCCCTTGACGGATGCAGGTGATTAAACTATCACCCTGTATCGAATGACAGTGGGCTGTCGTGGAATCTTAGCCAATATCCGACTGGTTAGTTATTTAGGCATGGTAAGTTTTAAAAATGAGAGCAGTGGTGGCCCAGTGGTAACGGCCACGACTTACGAGTTGTAGGTCGTAGGTTCGAACCCCGTCAGGCGCTTTACTTTGTGTAAATTATTTCATCACCATTGCTCTTAAAACGGTGGTGGAAAACATCGTGAGGAAACCGGCATGTCCTAGAACCAAAAATTCGAAGACATGTGACATCTACCAACCCGCACTGGGCCCGCGTGGTGGATTACGGCCCACTCCCTCTCATAGCGAGGAGGCCTGAGTCCCAGCAGTGGGAACATGATAGGCTGATTATGTAAGTTTTAAAAATACGTTTTTTAGAAAATTTAATCAACGCAATGACTATTCTGTCCTTCAAACGCTTACCTACAGAATCTGAGAATAGTAAACGCCATGCTAACAATACTAGCCTGTCAGCAAGGTGGTACGGGGGCTGACTGTCCAGGGTGATCAGGATCTCCATTTAAGTATCACCACTCGTGAAAGCTACTACAAGTGTGTTACTCAATAAAAATTTTAATTCAGCAATAGTTTTTTTCGTTTATTTTTAGGGTTCCGTAACTCAAAAGGAAAAACGGAACCCTTATAAGATCACTTCGTTCTTCATCTGCCTGTCCGTTAGTCAAGACCCTTTTTCTCAGGTACGCGTAGAGCTATCAAGTTGAAATTAATATCAAATACTCAGGGTCTGCAATCCCTTAAAGCAGTAAAAAAATCAAACTTCTAAGTCAACGCAATCAAAAGATACGGGCGCTTAACTTCCGAAATCAAAACCTATAGGGTACTTCCCGTTGACCTAGAATCATGAAATTTGGCAACACGCAATTTCATGTAGCACAAGTAAAGGAAAAAAACCGAAACCCGCAAATTTGCAGTTACATTACAAAAAATAATAATTTTAAAACTATTTACATTCCTACAAAGTAGGTACGGAGAGCCCTCGGTGCGCGAGCCCGATCTGCACTTGGCCGGTTTTTATTTTCATAGAAATCCTAATAATTTCGGGTGCCATTGTTCATTCTGATTCAACGTTTTATACGAAGAGAAACTTATGTGTTCAAATTATTTTTATTTCTTTGTATATGATAAGATTTCTATTAATAAATTACGTTTTTAAAACGCCAATCCTACCTTTCTACTGTATGGCGTGTCATTCTTCCTCCCTCACAATTTAACAGACGCCAGCGCATCAAGCTACTACAATCAGGCCCCTCTTATCCATTGGGCACTCTGGGCAAGTGCTAACGACGGGGGCCCCGGCATGCCCTCGAAAAAATAATTCTTTACGGCCGCCGCCGTTCCGTTCTACGCAATAGTACCCGATTCAATAACAAAATAATTGATTTGCATTGCAATTTACATTATGTTTGTAGTCCCAAACGTATAAAATATTAGTAGGTATTATGTTTATTTTATTGGTTTTGTAGCAGAATATTTGAAAACTGATCATAATGGAAATTGATTATTACATATCTACTCTTATATACACAGAGGCCCCGTGATCCTTATGTGCCCAGGGTCTCAAATAGGTTGAAGACGGCCCTGACTACAATCTGTCAAATTTCTTTAATAGATTTTCAACTTTATCGCTAAAGTATTAGGTTCAAAGTTGATTGGGAAAATTTGACAGTTTCGGGTAGCTTGATGTGCTGGCGTCTGTATCATTACGAATATCACTTTATATAGAGTAGTCTAGACTACCAAAAACCCGATATTCCATTTTTACACCCAATGGCCAACAGTTAGTCCGCTATCCCACTGGCATTTTACGAGCGTCGGCGTCTCTCGAACGTCTGCGCAGCGTCAACGTTGCGCAGACGTGACGTTGACGTCGCGTCGTCGCGTGACAAGCATTAACGTCCGCTGGACGCGACGTCAACGTCGCGTCTGCGCAATGTTAACGTCGCGTTTGTTGGCAACAGTATCATGTGCGCGACGTTAACGTCGCATTCAGCGGACGTTAATGCTTGTCACGCGCAGACGGGACGTCACCGTAGCGTCTGCGCGGCGTCGACGCTGCGCAGACGTGACGTTGACGTCAACGCTCGTAAAACGCCAGTGGGATAGCGGCCTAACTCAGCGCTGGGCCATAGATATGAGAAAGAAGATAATTCTCATTTGTCAAAATAACTAATGATATGTTTTTCTCTCCATTCCAGTATTCTTCGGCTACAAACTTTACAAATCGATAAAAGAAAAAGAAATCAAACGTGAAGAAAAGAAAAAAGCTAAACAGATGAAGAAAAAGAAATGATGTGACGACCCTGCGATGTATGGAGTGAGGCTTTCATGGTGTTGTGTGTGGAAAATTATGTAAATATTATCATTTATAAAGAGTTTTAAGAGCAAGCATTTTGAAAGTTGACAACGTCCCAATTAGCTGTCTTATTTCGCTGTTTTGATTTATTTATCAATATTTCTGATTGAAGTTATGAAATATTGCTCCGTAATCTAGCTTTTTTCCAACTTCCTATGTTGGGTAGGCTTTCAGTCTAACCGGATGCAGCTGAATACCAGTATTTTAAATGGAGCGACTGCCTATCTGGCCTCAACAACCCAGTTACTGGGTAACACGATACCCCTTGATAATCCTGGTTGTCAGGCTTCTGGCATTGCCAAATTTCAAAATGGACCCTTAACTGTAATAGTAATTTACCTAAAAAATAACGATAATAAAGTATCTCTTGTCAAAATCGGTCCAGTAGTTTAGAGAAAAATTGTAAAGAATTTCGTTTATCAATGGTTCTGTGAAAGTAAATTTTACCTTTGCTGTGCGTTTCTAGATAGAAAAATATATTATTTCTAATTAGGTACAGTCAGGGAAATTAACGCTCAAGCTAATTGACACCCTACGTCAATTTGTTGTGTTATAGCCATTTCATACAACTGTCAGGGCCTCTGAACACCTCCGACGACATTTTTTTTTTTAGTAAAATGACGATGGTCTACAAAATGATCTAGAATTGTATTGTTTTTGTTAAGTGACGAGGTAAAATGTGAATTTAAAAGATTGAAATTAAAATACGTAATTTTCCGAACACAACTCATAACGACTGATTAAAAACTATTTTAAGATTAAACTTTTTTTTATTTATTCCTGTTGTAGTAGTGAACGTGAAGACATAGAGAATACTGTAACTTTCTTGAAATATTCTTTGCTGGCAACCCTAGTTTTTATAAACGCACAAAAAAGAAGGTACTTCTACTAATTATTGGCCAAAAACATTGCTCAATAAATAGATCACTATTTTGGAAAACTGTGGGCTATGAGCGAAAATATAGTTGCTTATATTTTAATATTGCAAGTTAGAATGATTGATATTGGATATACATTCAATCAGCTTAGCCTTTTTCCCAATATTAGGGTTGGCTTCCAGTCTAACCGGATACAAAATACCAGTATTTTACATGGAGCAACTGCCTATCTGACCTCCACAACCCAGTTACTGGCTACAGGATGCCCTGCGGTAAGACTGGTTGTCAGACTTTTGGGTTTCTGACTACCCCTTATGGAAATACAATCCTATTTCAATATAAATAATGCAGTTTATTAATTGTCAGTAGTAAAAAACATTAAAAACGTTTTCGAAGACTTGCAGTATCAAAAAATAAGCAACATAATGAAAAATCAAAGTATGTGTAATTTTATCAATGTATGTTTAATATTAATACTTAAAACATTCCTTGACAGTGAAAATCCTTAAATCGTGTTGTTACTAAATTATTTTTCTATCTTTGTTACTTATTTGTTTATTATTGATCTTTGTGAGCTCTTTCTGTTGATAATACATTTATTTTTACATGACTATGATAAGTTTTATTTATCCTTGCAAAACTACATGTTTCCCAAAGCAAAGGAGTTTCTCGTGACATTGAATAATGAACTTTATTGCAAGAGCCTTAAAGCGCAAATAAGCCCGTGTGTAAGCTTGAGGCGTTTGATGACTGCGTTAATGTTTGAACAATTTTGCACCTAATGAATTTGAAAATAAGGACATTATTCAATGTCATTACAAAATCATCTCAGCTCTGCCCTCCTCCTGGTCTACCTGGAGCCTTGAGATAAAACAGTTATTTTACCTCTGTTACCAGCAACTCCTGCCCTTATCCTAATTTATTTGAGGTCGGCGCAACATGTAATTTTCTTCCATACTTCTCTATTTGTCATCTCAGTTGTCACACCCTTTCTAAACATATCATCATTCACACAGTCCATCCATCGTTTCTTTGGTCTTCCCCTACTCTTATATCCATCGACATCCATACTCAAAACTCTCCTCACGACATTTTCCTCATTTCTCCGTAACACATGCCCATACCATGACAACCGATTTCCACGCAACTTTTCAGTTACCGGTGCCACTTTCAAACTTCCTCTTACGTACTCATTTCTTATTCTATCCATTCGTGTAACACCACACATCCCTTTTAGCATTCTCATCTCAGCTGCATGCAATTGCCTTTCATTCATCCCTTTTGTGGCCCAACATTCTGATCCATACAAGACAGCAGGTCTGATCATAGTTTTATATATCTTCACCTTAAGTTTAAGGGGAATGCGGGAGTCGCAGATTGTTCCCGTGACCTGCCGCCATTTCATCCATCCAGTGTTAATTCTGTGCTTAACCGTCCGATCTACTTCGCCATCGCATTGCACGAGTGAACCGAGATACCGAAAGTCGGAGCAGACTGGGAGAAGTACGCCATCAAGCGCTATGGCTCCAGATCTGGAGAGACCGCCGAAATCGCAGAACATATATTCGGTTTTGGTTCTGCTGATTTTCAAGCCAACATTCTCCAGCTTCTGTTGCCATTTCTCCAATCTGCTCTGGATCTCAGGTCCATCTTCACCGACAAGGACAATGTGATCGGCAAACAACACGCACCAGGGTGCCTCCTCCTGGATATCCGACGTAAGAGCGTCCAGCCTTGAAGGCTGCGATTCGCAGCCCGCTGATATTTGCGCAGCCTGCGATGCACTGAGCCATCGCACACTGTAGGCGGCCGTTGCACAACGGCGCATTTTTACAATGCGGCGCGCTGCGGTCGCCATGGCTATAATGTGTACTTAGCTTTATATTGCATGAAGCTGTGTTAACATTTTCAGTGTTGTATGCTCATTCGGCAATTACTGAATAATTAGAATAACTTCTGTAAACTTCGGACATCCAACGGGATCAATCAACTATTAGGTACTTGTATCTCTTTTACTTAACCCACGCACACATGGGCTATTTTTAAAGACGCACTGGATTTTAAACTTTCTGCACTAAGGGCTCTTTCAATTTAGACGTTTCGTGTCGGACTGCTGCGGCGCCGCAGCGGTGCGGTTGTCGTACTGCGAACGCCTAGTCGATTTTTTCCATACAACGTGTGCACCAAACTCGCAGTGCGGCGCCGGTGCCGCGCACGCACGACAGCAGGGCGGCAACGTTGCAAATTCTAACTGCAATAATTGTATGGAAAAAATCGACTAGCCGTTCGACTTACGACAACCGCACCGCTGCGGCGCCGCAGTAGTCCGACACGAAACGTCTAAATTGAAAGAGCCCTAAGCAGTGCGTGAGAAAAAAGGTTCAGTTCGGTGCTGTATAACGTTGCTTGACGGCAGAAATAAGGATGCAGGTAGGTACGCGACTGCTGAGTGTCGTGGTGTCCTGGGTTTGATTCCAAGGTCGGGTAGTGTTATTAGGTTTTTCCATTAAGAAATAATTTTTAAAAAAATAAGTGTAATTGGTACCCCCGTGCCTTGGAAAGCACGTTAAGCCGTTGGTCCTTTTTTTTGTGGATGGGAAATCATCAAATGACCCCTCCCGCTCAGGGTGGAGCAGAAGGGAGTGTCAGACTCTTACTGACTAAAACCTACCCGTGTTCCTTCCTTAGCCCTTTATTTTCCGGGGCAGCGGTAACCCTTTCGGACAATCCCGCTGCCCCGGCAGGCAAGTCGTTGGTCCTGCGCCTGATCTCTCCGGTCGTGTCGGATTGCCGTCCCATCGGACTTTGAGAGCGAGTGCATCTGTGTCTGTGCACTATAATATCTCCCGTGTAGATGACAAGTCTCCTATTCGGAGGTCTGTATTTAATACTACTAAATAAATAAAACTAGTCAAGTACTGGGAATGAATTTTATTTGTTATTCTTTGGAACATTCAGATCAACAAATTATCATATTGTGTAGGAAGGAATACATTCAATACCTATTTTAAGGATTCTCTAGACTAGAGCATGCATATCAAAGAAATACTGTTTGTACTTGTCAGGAAAATTGATTGATTTTCAAGTTGACACACTATTTATATATTTTTCTCTATGGCAATAGTGCCGATGTCGACAATTCTGCCAATGTCAGTGCGAAGCGATAAAATTTAAAAACCTAAATCCAATTTATAGTTGATTATTAATAAATAATAGAATTTTAATGTGAACCTTGAAATAGACAGATACAAAATATTGTTAGCTAAATTAGTTAAGTCAATTTGCCGCGCTTTATCCGTTTCGACAAAATTGCCAACTTTTTATATGTTTGAGTACGAGGCTTTTGGCTACTTTGTTTGTGTATATTTTATGTCCTTTTTTTGTAATGTGCGTTTTATGTGTGCAGAATAAACAAATTTTCTAACTGACAAAGAATGATTTGAATATACGGACAATTTAAATTGGTATTCAATTTGATAAACAGTTAATTTCCCTGGCTTTACCTAACTTGCAGCATGATTGATACATCGACATTTAAATTGATATCAGACAAATACATTTACAGAAAAATACTGTTCTAGTGTTATCTAAGTACATTCAGGAATTTTTTTAAGCAGTGCGGCAACTATGTATTATGAACACTATTTTCAGATTTTGCGCATTTAACGTTACACGTTGTATAAGACGCTATTAAATTGACGTCCACGACAACAATAACGTGCACGTGTGTGGACGACAATAATACGTCCACTATTATATCGTAACGGTAGAAATTATAAAAGCGCGCAGACTACACATAATTACGCGATCTCCATACATTATAACCATATCACAGTCCTAATTCTGAGTTACTATGCTTTCTTTCATTCTTTACCAAACATCAGTCGGTCTGTTCTTTTAAAACCTCATCAAGCAAATTGAGAGGAAATGCGGGTGGTTGTTTCTCCATAGAAACGCTCTCGCCTGTTCTCTTTCTGGTTAATGACCATACAATGATTTTTTAAAGAATAATAAGTATAATAAGAGTTTTCCTTTTTGATGACACATTATTTTTATAAGCACTAGAACCCTCAAAAAATTACGATTTAAATCGCTGTCAACAGAGGCCTAGTGCACACATTTAATAATTAATAAAGAAAAAATAAAAACATAGGGACACAGTACCTATATATCCTTCTTGTTCAGTTTATGGAATATCTTTTAAATTGGTCCAATATTGGAGGAGGAAGTAGTCGAGAGCCAAACCTTGAATTATGAATTTTTACTTAGGCTTTTCAAGTCTCTCCGATCGCAATTTCTGAACCCTTTCCATTCTGACTTTTGGCGACTATATCGCTGTTTTTTAGTTTGTCAACCCATAACTTGAGCAGCTAAAGAAGTATTACACATTCTATAAAGAACAACTGCACGAATTTTTATATATTCTCTTAATATTATTTAAATAACTTTAACAAAAAATCGATTTGTCGATTATAGAGTTGATTCATCAATGAGTTAAATAGGAGATGAGAAAATTATCACTATTACAGTTCATATAGTACATTCAATGAAGAGATTAAGTATTCTTTAACACTAGGTAATAGGTAATACGGGCTGGTGCCCGCAACTCCACGTCAATGCGCGTATTTTGCGTACGGACCCTTAACACTATTCAAAATTCAATCATTGTTTTTCTGGTACAAGTTCGAGTAAAATATGATTGAATTTATAAATGCAATTTATTGATTTAAATATGTTTTATTGTAATGTAAATGTATCAGTCATTCATTAGAGAATGAGTCACTTTAATACTATTTATCAATCAATGATTTTTTATGATCCACCACGCGGAACCAGTGCCGGTTGGTAGATGACACATGTCTTCGAATTTTTCGTTCTAGGACTTTCTAGGTTTGCTCACGATGTCTTCCTTCACCGTTTTTGAGAGCAATGGTGATGAAATAATTTATTCAAAGGGCCTGTCTGGGTTCGAAAACCTACAAATCTTAAGTCGCGGCCGTTAGTTACCACTGGGCCAGCACTGCCCTCCACACGTAACGCCCGGGCATCCATGATGATGATGATGATGATGGGACTCTCTTTTCCGCACTTAGACTCTCATTTGGTCCGTTGTGCGTGGGGATACTGGCTAAGAGAGCCAGCCCAGCTCCGCCCAAAAGCACAGAAGCTTCCTGGGAGCTTCACAGGCTTCGCGGAGCGACCTCATTATTCCGATGATTTCTGCACGTTGAGAAGCCACAGCCTCGCATTCCAGGATGACGTGGGCGGCTGATTCCTCGGCGTCAAGACAGCCCCTGCAAAGGGGGCTGTCTGTGGCGCCTATGTTAAATAGATGTTTGTTAAGGGGGCCCAGGTATCCAACAATCCACATTGCTATAGCACTTTCATAGCCGCAAAAAGTTAACTCGACCAAGAATCACTGCTCACCAAAATCATCGTACATCAGGTAGATCAGATCGGCGAGATCTTCTAGTTCTTAAATGATTTTTGCAATGAGTGTACGTACACTCATATGCGAGATTCTTCGATCTTCAATGCACTTGTAACATTATTAAACAATGGTTTTTAACACAAAATGTCTGCTCTTTTTACCCATCAAAGAGTTTGAAGTCACCGTTAACACTATTTTTAGCACTTAATTGTCTGTTTTTCACATATAGCGTGTGTTAGCAAACACAGATATGAGTTTAATTCGTGCTGAAACTACTTTCAATATTATTTCCAGCTATTCAATGTGTTGAAACCTTCTCACAGGTCACATTAAAGTACCTGGAATGACATATCGCGCCAACCAGGATTACTGTTCACCGAAGTCGTCATACATCTGGTAGACCAGATCGGCGATCTGTCATTCGTCGGTCATATCGTCCGGTGTGTAAGGAGGTAGGGACACCTCCGCCTCGTGTATGTCCACTTCTTGCGCTTCCGTGCGGTCGTCAGTGGAGACTTCTGCGAGGTCTTGTAGTTCTTCGGTTTGCGAGTCGTCTGACGACGATGGTGGTTCTGATTCGCTGTCGGATCCGTCTTTCTGTAAAGGAGTAATGAGTTTGTGATAGAAATAAAGAAGAAATTTTATTTTTGTAAGCTCATCCTAGTCTAAATAAATGACTATTGATTTTGGATTTTAGGCTTTCATTATGAAGCACTAATTTCAAATACCTGTCCTGTATATGAGAGCATTTATTACTTTGAAGTCTGCTTTATCTACACTAATGTAACAAAGCTGAAGAGTTTGTTTGAACGTGCCAATCTCAGGTACAGTCAACAGCAAAAATAGATGATGAAAATCAGAAATTCAATACTAATGAACGGAGTTCGCGTCAGAACTAGTAAAAAAATTACTTTTTTTACTATTTCTGACGCGCGCGTGTATAATTTACAATCACGTACTTTTGAATCACTTCGACGCCACACAGTTCTGACGCGAACTCCGTTCATTAGTATTGAATTTCTGATTTTCATCATCTACTTTTGCTGTTGACTGTACTATCAGTCGGATTTTAAAAAATATTTTTGCATTTGATAGCCCAGTTCTTAAAATCACCCTTTAACTCGTAGGAGCCGAACAAAACGAAAAAAAAAAAATCAGAAAGAACAGTAAACGAAAACGAAGTCATAACACGGGCGGAAAATGTGGCTGTTACTTCATTATATTTTGGTGTCTTACAACTTCCACGCGAACGAAGTCGCGGGTAGAAGCTAGTCTTTCTATAAAGGAATGTTAAAACAACCTACCTTCAAAGTAAAAACGGTATAGACCGGCGGGTCGGTATGATACCGACAAGCTGACGAAGGCAAAGGGAGCTTAGGTATCGGCTCCTTGCACGACGCCACGCCTCGAATGTCGCCGCAAGCGTTGAATAACACCTGGAAATTAACAACAGAATATTGTAGCTCATCATCATCATCTGCCTAGCCTTTTCCCAACTATGTTGGGGTCGGCTTCCGGTCTAACCGGATGCAGCTGAATACCAGTATTTTACATGGAGCGACTGCCTATCTGACCGCCACAACCCAATTACTGGGTAATACGATACTCCTTGGTAAGACTGGTTGTCAGACTTTCGGGCTTCTGACTACCCGTAACGACTGTCAAAGATCCACGAATGACAGCCGGGACCAACGGCTTAACGTGCTTTCTGAGGCACGGAGGGGTCACCGAATGTAAAGATGGTCACCCATCCACACACCAACCGCGGCAAGCGTAGCTTAACCTGATCGATCGGCCTGTGCGGCTGTTATTATTTAGCCACGAGCCCCTCATAACATACCATTAACATTACAACATTTATTTAGCTGTTGCCTGCGAATGGGGATCCACACGCAAAGCTCAGCGCGAATAACGAATAACAGTGGCCACTATATTCCGTTTTAAGGATTGTAATAAAACTAAACAATATAAAACTACCGTTTCTAATAATATTAACGTATAATCTTGTGAAGCACAACTTAACGTGCTTATTTTCTGCATTTTCATTCTAAATTGTATGAAATAACCAAACAAACGATGAGGGCGCCACTGTGCGGTCGGCATAGTCTTAAGTTACTCACTATTTATGTTTATCATCAATCTTAAGAATATTATTGTAATAAGCTAATTTGCACGTATGATACCTGAGATACAGGTTCATCCTAGTTCAGGCAGATCCCATTATTAATACCTACCACTCTAGTTTAAGACTTAATATGTAAATATGCAGTGTTTAATTAATTAAATAAATATCTAAATAGCTCACCTGGTGCCTATCATGCAGGATATGCTTGAGGCAGTGCTTGGCAGCCGGTAGTACGTGTGACGGACATCGCACACCGCCCTCAGTGAACGTGCAGCGACCTTGCGACGGTATCGGCCGGTTTGGACAGGGGTCGTTCAACTGTGGATAAAAATTATATTAACACAGGTTCCGGCGTGGTAAACGAGACACAACTCTATTCAAACTTATGTTATAAACACCACACATGCTTCGCAAATAACGCATTTCCACAGCATTTATTCTATTTTCATGATATAATTTGTGTTGTTCAAAAACTTGATTCTCAGCCTAATTTCGGCTAGTAATATTTTTTCTATAACGAAGCTCATACCTTAGCCCTCTTGTGGTGCATCTTCCGCGCCAACACAGCATCGTTGCCGTGCTTTTTGTGGTAGCTGGCGAATGCCTTCAGCTTGCGCAGTTGTCGGCGCTCGCGCACGGTTAGCGGCCCGCTGCGGGCTTGTGCGTTTATACTGCCTGTGGATGGAGAAATGGTTGGTTAGAGGAATAATTTTTAAGCTTTTGTTTATTTCTTCATAAAGCTTCGTAGCCAAATGGCAAAAACGGAACACTTATAATTTCTTCATGTCCCTATCGCAATATTAATGTAAAATATCATCAGTCGCCACACTTGCATTCCCCGAAGGGGTAGGTAACTATACTCCATTTGTAATAAGATTAGACATTTAAATAAATCTTTTTTACAGTCCGCTGAACCGACTTTGACTTCTTTTCCGTAGGCTTTATGGATAGCATTAATAGCAAAAAAGTGGTTACAATACCAACTGTTTACTGCAGCTGCCATTTGTCAACGCAATAGAAGTCAAAATCTGTTTATGTTTATTAAAATGTGTAAATTAAGGTTTATTTAAATGTGTAATCTTATTGCAAACGGAGTATAGGCAGAGGTAAGTTTTCCACATTTCGACAGTTATGTTTAAGCCCCATATAGTAGTAGTATAGAGGCACATAATTATGACGAACAGTATGAAGTTATATACATGCTATTCGCGCGGTAGAACTCTGCTTGCACGATGCAGCCGACATATTCTGTAAAATTCTCACCGTGAAAACTTAGGTGAAGTGAGCTTCTAGTGAACTATCATCCCATCCGATGCTAGTGTTTGACACTATTGAGAGCTCACTTCATACTCACTTCACCTAAGTTTTCACAGTGAGATGTTTTGCAGAATAACACTAAAAGACTTTGTGTGACGTCGGCGTGATGCGTAGTTTGCATGTAGCGATGTATATGACGCTACAGTAGTATTTCTTCGCAGCTAAAACACTAGGAAGTGGTAAAGTGTGGCGAAGTGTGGCTTTGGCGTTTTGTGGGTTGTCTTTTGTAACTTTTGAAGATTAAAAATGTTTGATTCTAAAACTACTTTGTATGAATGATTTTTGATGCTATACAAAAAAAGAATTTGCTATTCCATACATTTTGACCGCATAGTCGACGATCAATTTCTACGTTAGGGGGTCTAGAATGGGCAGCGGGATTGTCCGAAAGGGTTACCGCTGCCCCGGAACATAAAGGGCTACGGAACACAGGTGGGTTTTAGTCAGTAAGTCTGACACTCCCTTCTGCTCCACCGTGAGCGGGGGGGGGGTCATTTGATGATTTCCCATCCACAAAAAAAGTGGTCTAGAACAGTGGCGAAGGATGAACTTGTGAGAGGTACGCCGCAGCAAAAAAAAAAAAATGTCAATAAACCGTTTCATTATATTTCAATGATGAAATTAACTATAGAGTGGTTGTGTTCTGAATTTTCGAAGGGAAGCCGGCGGGAATCGAGTTGTATGGTACCTTCGCCACTGGTCTAGGATCATGTGCTGAATTCATGGTTCCTGCCACTCCCTATGATACTCACAGTACAGTTCTTTTTCAGCCTTTAGCTGTCTAAGATACAGCAATCGGGCAGACTGTAACAACACTCGCAGACGGGTCATTTGTTTGATGTAGGCTGTTTGAAGGAATTTTAGCGCACTCTTAGCGACGCATACCGCTTCTTCAGCCGTGTAGACACCTGCTCTCCTGTAAAATAGAGGTAATTTTTATGATTATTGTCAATATTTACTTTAATTAATGTAGTCACAATTTCCACACTCAGAGACGTCACCCAAAATATCAATTACACACCAGCACCAACAAGAGGGGCCCGTGGCTAAATAATAACAGCCGCACAGGTCGATCGATCAGGTTAAGCTACGCTTGCCGCGGTTGGTCTGTGGATGGGTGATCATCTTTACATACCAAGACCTCTCCGTGCCTCAGAAAGCACGTTAAGCCGTTGCTCCCGGCTGTCATTCGTGGATCTTTGACAGTCGTTACGGGTAGTCAGAAGCTTGAAAGTCTGACAACCAGTCTTACCAAGGTCTATCGTATTACCCAGTAACTGGGTTGTGGGTTGTGGCTCTATGTAAAATACTGGTATTCAGCTGCATCCGGTTAGACTGGAAGCCGACCACAACATAGTTGTGCAAAAGGCTAGGCAGATGGTGATAACACCTGCACCAACTTAAATATATTTTTTAAACTGTCGTATTTGACAAACATGGTTGTTTATACCTGCTGCTTGTTTTTTTTTTTTTGCTGATTAATTTTGCTATCTTTTTTTTATAACTTGTTGATTAAATGACAAGTAACAGCAAGATGATTAATTAACAAGTAACAACTCTTGAGTACCGGCACAAGTCATACAGAGGACATTATGTTAAGTGCACAGATATAGATAGACCTTGATAACGCAAGTATCACGATCTGTATGAAAACCAAGCGTGCCATTTTTTTGACTACCCACTATGACGCCAGAAGCGCTCTTTCTCACTCACGCTCACCCAGCCAGCAGTACACAGGACTGAGCGCGAAAGTGGCGGCTTACGATTTTTGAATGGTGCGATTTTTGGCACGCGAAGTAGTTGCTCTTGCGTTATCTAGGTGTATCTATATCTGTGGTTAAGTGTCACCTTATGGAATTCCGCCAAAGCAAGTACAAACGTCTAATCACAGAGAGACACTGATGAGTATTTTTAAAATATGGAAAGTATGTTAAGCCATCGGTCCCGGTTGTCATTAGTCTATATTTGACAGTCGTTACAGGTAGTCAGAAGTACAAAATTTTGAAAACCGGTCTTAACAAGGGGTATCGTGTTACCTAGTAACTGGATTGTGGAGGCCAGATAGGCAGTCGCTCCATGTAAAATATTGGTATTCAGCTGCATCCGGTTAGACTGGAAGCCCAACTTAACATAGTTGGGAAAAGGTTTCAATAAGGGGTGGGGGGAGGGGTCAATAAGGTTTTAAAAGACAGGGTCCAGAGAAGGACACGTGTGACAAGGATGGTTTCATCAAGGTGGAGAAGAAAAAGAAGAAGAAGCTGCCTTGTCGAAACCAGTGCGGCACCGCGCTGGCAGGACCCAACATGCTGCTGTGTCCCGCAATCCCGACGACGCAGATGTACGTGTCCAGACTGCACCACTGCACGAAGGTTGAGGAGATCGTGGAGTACGTGCGTGTGAAGACCAACTGGATTTTGAGGGTCGAGAAGTTGGAGTCGAGTCACAACACGAACTTCAAGTCGTTCGTGGTGCGTGTTCCGACACATCATCTCGAGAAGTTCCTCAAGGAAGAGTTCTGGCCGCAGGGTGTTGTATACCGCCGGTTTCGTGGCCGGCTACATGACACCAGTCAGCGAACCACGACGCAGACACATCGTGTGTGTTAGTTAGTTTTTAGTGTGATTATAATGGTTTATGTATTTAAAGTATTTTTAAGTTATATTAATATAGTATTGTATGTCTTTGTATGGACCTTGATGCCTGAAATAAATCACTACATAGTATAAAACAAAGTCGCTTTCTCTGTCCCTATGTATGCTTAAATCTTTAAAACTACACAACAGATTTTGATGCATTTTTTTTAATAGATAGTGATTCAAGATGAAGGTTTATATATATTATAATACATGCATAATAATTATAGCAGAGAAACACTGATAATTTTAGAGGTTTCTAATGTGATGTCGTAAATAAACACATTTTTTTGCGCTTACTTTTCAAACGCTGGCTGAACCCTACGAGATAGGTCAAAATAATGTACTACAGTATTGTACACCTTAAAAAGGTCTACAAAAAAGTCCGCGATGGTATATGTCTATCTCTTAGGGATAACCCACAATAACCATTTTTTATCCTTTACTTTTTACGAGAAATAATGGCTTATTTACGAAGCGATTTTAAGCAATACAGCATTACTCCTTAACCAATTAAGTACCTTAAATACATTGTGCATTTAATATAGATAAATATGGCCCTTTACAGCATGTAATTTAAATGAATATTTTCGAAGATATTACAGATTTAAAATGCAGGGACATAGCGGTTGCTGCGGTACCAGCCGCGGCCGGGGGCGGCCGCGACGGCGCGTACTGACATTCTTGAAGTAGCTATACTTAGTATCAGCATTGCACCCGTGCGAAGCCGGGGCGGGTCGCTAGTAAATAAATAAAAGGCTATGCAGATGATGACTTACCACAGCGGCATCTCCTCGCAGGGAGCGTCTTCAGTATCAGACAAGTCCTCGTGGTCTCCCGCGCGACAGTCTCCGTCGGGGCCCAAGGTTACAGACTCGCCGTCAGAGTCGCTGCAGCTAGCGCATTCCATCAGAGAGGTGGAGTAGGCATTGTTTATTGATGTGGCGTCGATTTGTTCTGGAATTATAGTAAAACATACATTAATAAAAATACCTGATACAGATGGAGGCGAAATAAAATGCAGTCCTGGTTTCAGAATAAATTTGGAAGAAAATGGCACGCTTGGTTTTCATACAGATCGTGATACTTGCGTTATCTAGGTCTATCTATATCTGTGAGGCCCTCCCTCAATGTTGCTCAACCAACGTTATAGATTTTTTTTAATGTCACTTCGCGCGCGACTTTGTTAGCGTAGATTTCGTAATTTCTCCTACCTGACTGCTTCGTTGGTCTAATAGTAGAAAAACGTTTGCATTTCTATACTTATGTTAGGATCCTCCTGTGCTCATGGCCTTCTCAGGCCGGGGGCCCCCTCGGACTGGGGGCCCATGGCATTTTGCCCTTCCCGCCACCCTATTGTTACGCCAGTTAAACCAGGCACAAATCCAGACTCCGGGCTACTTCTAAGAAATGAATACTTTTTATGCCGGAAAAATCTCCTCCTTTGAGAAAGCTTTTTCGTTCTCGTGAAAGGAAAGCGCGGTCAAAAGCCTAAATATAATCGTACTCACTAAACGGGTCCACAGCCTGAGGATCGATTTGTTCCTGTTCTGCTGGATCGCTCACCACCGACACCGATGATGCACAGGATGTAGTGCGCGGACGTTCCGGTCTGAAACACGTTGGTATAGCATTATTGAAGAGCTTAGATTATGCTATATCGCAAGTTCTAAGTCTTGTTAAGGGCCTATACTACCTCAAATGGCTAAGCATGATCCTCCGTTATGTCGAAAATACTGCAGCATTAATTTTGAAATAAATATATAGTAAAGTTGAGGATTAATGTTAAGTCCTATGTTTGACGAAAACACGCTTCCATAAAATTTTCTCGATAGAAATAAAATCCAAAGTTACCTCCAAACTGAACAATAAACCGCTGGTATTCAAAAAATACTACAAATTAGATCATGAAACTTTGCATACTAACTGAACTAAGTTTAACGTTTTAACTGCCCGACTTCATATTAGTTGTTGTGCCCTCAGCGCCCGGCACAGTGAATCGAAAAATACATAAATACTTGATAGAATACAGCGTAATTAAATAAAAAAACGGATTAAACGAGCTGTGTTATTTGGTATATACGACCCTGGCGAAATGGACACGAAAATATTTGTCGGATTAATCCCGGCGTAAGCGGTTAAAAGGATAAAGAAAAAGTTAGATCTCTTTGTTAAGACCGCTCCACTCAACATCGCAGTGCGCTGGCGGCAGTGAGCGAGGGGCGCGGGGACGGTGTACCGGAAGACGTAGCGTTGGAAGGCCGCCCACAAGTGGACCGATGACCTGGTAAAGGCCGCAGGAATACACTGGATGCGGAAAGTACAGAACCAGTCGAAGTGGAGGTGTTTGGGGGAGGCCTATGTCCAGCAGTGGACATCTCTCAGCTGAAATGATGATGATGATAATGGCCCCGATTCTGTTGTTCACCAACTAAACTAAATTTAAGTTAAGTGCATCTTTTTCTTTCTATTTCATTAAGAAAAGGGCAGAAGATAAATATTAGTTTAGTCCTGTCAAATTAGTCAGCGCCTGACGTAGTTTGACATATTTTTAGTAGCCAATTTTTTAATCGCGTCTAAACTTGTCTATGGATTATCTAATTTGACAGGAATAAACTAATATTTATCTTCTGTCCTTTTCATAATGAAATAGAAAGAAAAAGATGCACTGAACTTAAATTTAATTTAGTTTGTGAACAACAGAATCGGGGCCAATATCAAACTCACTTGACATAATGCTGCAGCTGGTTTAGTAGTGATTCCGTGGTAGTGACGGGCGGAGGGGCGGCTGCGCTACGCTGACGAGCGTAGAGAGCTGCGCGGGCGTGCTCGAAGCACAGACTGAAATTAAAGGAAATTATATCAGTACGGTATTGATCAGTAGGCCTACCATGATCTAATTAAAAACGATTCAAAAGCAAGACATTTCAGTTTAGGTTCATAAACTGCATCGCTTGGCCTAAATTGCAATTGTTAAACTGACGTCATGGTACGAATTAGAAGAACAGTTCAGTTTAGGTCCTAAAATGGATCGCGTTATGAACTCGTGGTAGGCCTGCAGAAGGCCAATACTTGTAATTTAAAACGCTCAAAATCTAGTCGCAGTCTCATCACGGCGACAAACAAATGTCAAAAACTTTTCAAAAGTCTAGAGAAATTAGAGGTATTTTTGACAGATTGAGACTGAGATCAGACTGTGAGCGTTAAAATTACGAGAATTGCCACTCAGATGTATGAACGTAATCGTAGTAAAAGGTGTATTTAAAGATGGTAGCAGGTGGCGTTCTGTAGTTTCTACCTACCCATATGGGAAGAGGGCATGAGTTTGTGTAAAGTCTATTCAAACTTATGTTTAAAATTAATATTATTTCAAGTTAAACAAACATCAACTTTATTTTAATGGTAATTAAGTAGATTTCAGAGAGACTAGCACTATTGAAAAAGTTATAAAAATGTTTGAATTTGTAACGCAAACTGAACTTTATTGTGTAGGAATTAAAGTTATTTATCCAAATAAACTCATACTTGTTTACATTTTTGGCAAATAATCCGCGAATGCAGATTATGTATGTATAATTAGTACGAAATTTAATCTGCATTCGCGATTTATCTGTCATGCACTCATTTTTTAGCAGACAGCAGGTCAATATTAGACAAGCAAATGATTTTGACCCTTATGCAGTGCTCCTATTCTTCTTCTTCTTATCCACTTCAGCTTTTCGTTCCCTCGTGCCCTGAATAGAAATTGTCCAGAAATATGGTACGGACCCTGGAGATCTTACCCAGAATCATTAGACTAAGCATCATTAGACTAAGCAGTCAAACTTAGTGTAATGATGCCTCGTTAGTCTAATTACTAGACATAACGAGGCATGATTTCCCATAAACAAGTTTTTAAATAGTATAAACTTGTTTGGAGTAAACTTATATAACCTCATTTCTATCACTTTATTTGTAGACAGGCTGGTTGTCAATTTTAAATAGAGATTGTTTAAAAGACAAAAACATTCTGTATTTTGTTTCTCATATTTGTATAATTGTTTAAATTGTTGGAGGGGCCCGTGGCTAAATAATAACAGCCGCACATGTCGTTCGATCAGGTTAAGCTACGCTTGCCGCGGTTGGTCTGTAGATGGGCGACCATCATTACATTCCGTGACCCCTCGGTGCCTCGGAAAGCACATTAAGCCGTTGGTCCCGGCTGTCATTTGTGGATCTATGACAGTCGTTACGGGTAGTCAGAGGCCCGAAAGTCTGACAACCAGTCTTAACAAGGAGTATCGTATTACCCAGTAACTGAGTTGTGGAGTTCAGATAGGCAGTCGCTCCATGTAAAATACTGGTATTCAGCTGCTTCCGGTTAGACTGGAAGCTAACCCAAACATAGTTGGGAAAAGGCTAGGTAGATGATGATTTGTATAATTGTTTAACACCAAATAAAGGTTATTTATTCTGTGCTGTGTTTATCTTTCTTAGAGACACAACAAAACTCACCCTGGATCCCTGTGATCCCTCGAATCGCTCGGTGCAGGCATAGTACACCGCTCTCCGTTCCCGTATGTGTGCGCACACGGGCGATACGGCGCCGTCGGGTCACGCACTATGTGTCGATAACAGTACTGACGGCCCGAGATCACCGGTAGAGGGCATTCGTAGCTCTTGTAGGCGCAAACTCGGGAACGGGAGACTATTTCTTTCTGGAGCTGTGGATGGGAGAAAGAAGAATAGAATAGAATACAAATAATATGTGCAAAGTTTAAAATAACAGGTAGATCTGCATGTGGGTTAGTTTGTTATGAATTCTGTTTTTATTTTCTCTGGTCAGCCTAGGAGTTGTTGTCTGCTTAACCGGTCTTACCTGTGGGTGCCTCAATAAATTAAGGCCTCCAGCCAGGGCTGAAAATACTTAAAAACTAAGCAACTATACGCTAAGGGCACCCGGCTCGCTTCGGCCGAGGAAGGCAGGAAGGGACAGGCTAGAATCTGGATTGGAATTATTTAGGGACGAATTTAAGCTGTGGCGCGGGTTAGCTCGAGCAAGGGTCGGGGCGGACATGGACTGGGGCGTCGCTGCGGGCCTCGGGGCGAAGATGGAAGGACTTGATGGTTTTTGATACTCAACAACCTTTATACCCTGGATCAGCCAGGTTCCTGGTTAAAAAAGTTGCTAACCACAGAACCATTAATATTGTTTATTAATGCTACAGGGAGGCTCGTCAACGTTACGGTCTATTGACAAGTTTAGTTGAAATAAATGCCTGGTGCAATGCTTTCTGTGCTTTCTTCATAAAATCCTTATCATATTTTCGACTTTATTTTTTAATCACGTGCAGATTTGATTATTAGGGACCAAAAATAAAGGCAACACTTGACAATCAACAGTTGGCAACCCCTAATTCCACAGATAACAACTAAATCAAACAAAATACCTGAGCTCTAAGCTTATCCTCTTCCTGCTTCTTCACAGTTTCAGGGTCTGGTGGTTTGATGGACTTAACATTAGTGATGCGAACACCGGAAGCCATTCGACCTCCGCGGCTGAGCATCCTGACTTTGGGAAGGTGGATTACTTTCCGAGGAGGCTGCGACATTGTTGACGTTGACGGATTAACTGAAAAAAAAAGTAAACAGAATTAGTTTTGACCTTTGCCTGTGTTTGGCGCGAAAATAATGTAAACAATTTGCAAATTATGAGTAAAAAAAATATTGATACTAGGAAATTCCAATGTTTATAAATCAGAGTAAATTAAGCATTGAACAACCTTGAAAATTAAATGTTTTTAGAAAAGTATGCACGGTGATAACAGCTTAGACCAGCTTGGTCGTAGTAGGTACTCGTACTCGTAGTAAGTCTTAAAATACGTTCTATGCCTAAGCTATTTTTTACAGTCATGGTTTATATAATTAAAATGGGCTTGAATAATTTCCTAGGGTTGAACTTACGTTCGGTAATCCTAATATTATGAGCATGAAGCTTATTGGAATTTTCACTTCTGAACGAAAACATATTTGCTATTGAATTAAAGAGTATTTAACACTAATACACAACATAAATAAATATCCACAACATAGAGATATGTTTACTAGAAATAAAAACACGAACACTATACTATTATTACGTAATTAGGCCAGCACAAAAAAATATTTTTCTTGTTTTCGTATAGCTATCGTGCAAATCCACGTAGCCGCGCAAAATTTCACTTCATCGGCTCGATAGTACATTGTCAATACTCATTCTCATTAATTAATTACCAAAATTTCGAGAATCCTGACCACACTACATTATCTAAAAAATTAATTAGTTAATTATGGCATCATTAGTCGTCACTTATGTTATAAACTAATGTTTTTTCCCCAAAGAAATAGTAAAGTGTATTGTAAGCAGTGGTGGGTCGGCCATTTGCACGGTGTGACAGAGTATTTAGGTCCGTAATTTTAAAGTTGTTTAATATCGTTCAAAAGTTAATGAATCACATCAAAAATATGCACAGAAGAAAGAGAAATGTCTATACTATTAAATAAAACGTAGTGATAAAGTGAAACATACCTGTGATTGTTGCAGATCCACATTCTGTCACCGGAGACCTCACTGCGTTAACCACCAAGTTTTACAATGGCGTCCGTTTGAGAATACCTATCAAGAATTTATGTTGTGACGAAATTTTCTCTATCATTATATAATTAATTTCTTGTTTTCAAAAAACGTAGTTAATTTTTAGTTGATAATTAGTGATTAATATCAGTGTGGTACATTCAAAATGCTAAATTATTAGTTTTAAATCTCTCAAATGTTAACGTGGTCTACGTCCGGTCGCCGCTGTCATAGCGCTATCCCTTTCCCACTCACGCACTTAGACGGAGCTCTGCTCTCCGTCGTGCTTTCTCGCGCGCAGTCGGAACATCCGTTCAATGGCTGGAGGGCAAGAAAAATGGTATTTTACAAAAGAACAATTACTGAGTTCTCCAAGCAGAAAATGCGGTTTAGATGCAGATAAAGAATTAGCATATCGGCAGCAGGCCGCAAATTTAATACAGGATATGGGACAGAGGCTTCAAGTGTATCCTTTTTCAAAATGTGATGTTTTCAGCTCAATGTTTTTGTCGAGTCATGTGCTAAAAGTGCGTAAAACACGCCAACGAAATGTGTTTTTATTTGTGTAATTATCGTTAGCGTGCGTTCAAATGCATAAAGAAGTGTTTAAAGTGTGTTGTGACGGTGAAATATAGTGAAAAGATGACGAAACTTCGACTGTGGCTCGAGGCGTCATTGTGGCCACTTTCGCTCGGTAGACTGGGATTTCCCGCCTGACAGTGAGTAACGGCTCGTTTTCTACAGGTAAGACAGTTATAATATCTAAGAAAGGACCTAAAATGTATGAAATGTTTGTATCTAGGTTAGGGTCACGCATGATAGCGTGGTTTTTTCTCGAGGTCACTGATCCTACAGCTGTGAGGCGACGGGACGCTTGCGCGGGTGACGTAGGGCTCGTGTGAGTGATCGACCTGCATGCCCGAGCTAAAATTACTCGATACAAACGATTTTTACATTGAACACGCGCGTGGCGCGCATTTCTACGTGGTCGTGATCTTCACCTTATCGTGTTTTCCTGGTAACAAGTTATAAGACACAGATAACGTATGTAGTTTCTTCCACTTTGGCTCGAAAATTGACGTATTTACCCTTATCTTGATCACAATACACTTTAAAACACGGAATAACTCATCTTGAAGCTCAATTCTGTCATCACGTCATAATATTATAAATAATATTGTCCTTTGAGGAAAATTTAGAAATAAATAAAATACTCTACTTTAGTTATTATTTATTAAAGACAAAGATGCAGTCATAACTACACTGTAATGTTAATTTTTCCTGTTAAACTTGAACCCGATTAACAAACAAATAATAAATTAACTGTGGAAAACAACATTAAAGTACTGTCGGAGATAAGGCTGGGTTTTTTATAGAAACAAAACTCGTTCCTGTGTTGAAAAAACATGAAAAAGCTGGCCTGTCCTCTGGTATTCATTCTACAAAAGTTAACTCATCAAATTACTTAAAGATAAACCTGATTATAAAATATCAAGTACACTTTCTCTCCATTTCCAAAATGTATGATGCAACAGTTGTGAGCATAAATTTCTGATTTGTGACATAAAAATAATACACTGCAAAAGTAGTTGCCATCATCATCATTTATCATGTCATAAAAATTTACTAAGTTATAGTAAAACCAATCTGGAATTACGGAATAGAACTCTGGGGATCGGCTAGCAACTCCAATATTGAAATTATACCAAGGTTCCAAAATTTAGCTCTAAGAACAATCTCAAGCACTCCCTGGTTTGTCAGAAATACACAAGCACTTAAAAATACCTACAGTGAAAGAAGAACTATGCAATAAATGCAAAACATATAAACAGAGACTCAGGAACCAATGTTTTAGCCAAGAACCTTCTAAACACACAAGGGGATCCACCTAAAGAGATGACAAATCCTGAACTTGGACCACAAACAATGAAAATATCAAGTTAATTTAGTGCTAAACTACATATGCGAATGTTCAATGGAACACCAAAAAAATAATCTCACATAAAGACCTCATCTGATTCTGGCTAGAAAGTCAAAAACAACTCGTGTATCTATGTGGTTCTTTCCTCAAAAGAGCATTTCAGACACCAATCTACATGGTCCTCACATGATCTGACTAAGATTATGTCTATATTAAAAGAGACTGACCTCTGAGTTTGTTTCGGCCTTTCTTCTCAAAGTAGTTAGATAGTAAATGCCAACCTCATCTAGTTGTTTAAATATGATTGACTTGTAAAAGTATTTGTACAAATCTACTTACAGAAATTAAATCAGCTAGGTCACCTTATAAGTTCCCAATAATATACTATTACATATCAAAGATCCCAATTAATCCATGACAGTAACATTGAAAAAGTTATACAGGTTTTTTCAACATTAACTCCAAATTATGTCTATTGTAAGTAAGACCTTGCATTGTGAATGCCAAGGCAGAAACCCTGACCCTCATTGATTAAATAACTGACCTTGGGAACAGTGTTTTACATTGACAAGTCAGTTTTTCATGGTAATTTCATGTAAAGATGTGTAGATTACATTCAAAACCAGTTATAATTGTGTGAACTCTAACCAATAATGGTACTGCTTAGTTTACAGTCTTTAAAGCAGATGACTTTCAAAATTAGCGACTACCATGCATTGAATGAGAAAGCAAAAAAAAACCTAGTATGAAAATTCATGTACAATGAGTATAGATTGTACAGAGGCCAGCAGGTCAATCTACCCCAATCTGTCTAATTTCTTTGATAGATTTTCAACTTTAGCTCAAAGGAATAAGGTTCACATTCAATTGGTAAAATCTGACAGATTGGGGTAGCTTGATGTGCTGGCCTCTGTACAATGCTTGAAATGCTAGACAGCCCAATCACTCACTGTTAATTTTTGGAGTAAGAGTTGTCGCCATAATCACCGAAATTCCATCATCAAGGAACAGCTTTAAAATGCTTAATTAACCTAGAACTTTCAAATAACACAGAACAATATACTTGGATCCCAAAAGACTGACCTCACCAAGGGGTGTATGTAGCGCAGTAACTGGATTTTGGAGGTCAGATAGGCAGTTGCTGTTGTTGATACTGGTATTCAGCTGCATCTGATTAGACTGGAAGCTGACCCCCAAGGTAAAGCGTAGGCAAATTGAAGATGCTTGGATGTGGTAAGATAGTATTTGGTTAGCAATATGGTCACAGAGTATAAAAAAACTTAACAACGGGATAGGATTAAGGCAGACGGTTCTTTCTCGCTATAAATGGCAATGGAACCAGCCAGGAATATTCTAGAATACACTAGAAAAATATAACCAACTGATTGCTAGTAGGTATATTCAAAATCGAAGGAGATGATCCAATTTGATAAAAGTACAATGTATCTTGAGTAATCTTATATTCTACACAAAGGGCTTATCAGATCAAAACTAACAGTGTTAGTATTTGTTTTATGATAATTGATAGCAATATATTATTATTGGGTATGTTGCATTTTATCAACTTTGCCAATTGTCCACTGAAACACGAAAGCTTTAATTTCAATTAAACCTATTACAGGCACTTTAGATTATCAAAAAGTTAGTCAGTCAGAAAGATGAAGCTATTGCCCCTTCCAAAGCATAGTAGGTATCTATGGAGAAGAATGAGCAAGGAACTCCTACTTACGTTGGCATTCTTCTCTCTTGTACCAAGAAAAGCTGATTGAAAAATAGCTTAGCCATGGTATATAGATTAACCAGTCAGCAAAGGGTATACAAGCCTAATGATGCTAAAATGTTTTACTTTGTGATGAAGTGCCTTGATTAAATATGTATATTTGTGTTGCATTGCATCACAACAACAATCCTAAGATAAAGGACTGCGAAGTGCCTCTACCACTGAGCGAGACAAGTTTCCAGAAGTGCTGGACACATACTGTAAAAATGATACCTATATGATATTATTTTATTAGCACTCGAATATACTGATCTGTACAATAAGCATATTAGCCTAGAATTTTCCCACTGCTGGAATATAGGCTCTCTGTGAGAGGGAGAGGATCATATACCATGATACAGGTCTAGTATGGGTTCGTGGATGTCTCAAATCTGTGAATGTATGACTTTAGGACAAAGTCGAAAGTCAAACAAGAAAGAATGGGCAAGAAACTCCAACGTTACTCTTTTAAAATGTTTTACAATATTTTGCATACATTAATTATATAATAATATGTGAAGATGATGCCCCAAAATAAAATTACTATACCACAATAGGTAAACGAATTAAAAATTAAACCATGAGTCATGACACATAAATTAATTATCTGGTAGATACATGGTGCGGAGTTTACATACTGAAAATTTTTACTGTCTACCTATATGTATATTGTTCATGTGATACAGTCCGCTGACAGATGGATGGACAGATGGTTAATAATAGGGTTCCGTTGGCATCCTTTGGGTACGGAACCTACGGATTTGGCTTAATTGATTACCAGGAAACTAATAAAATATTACGTCGCCACACATCTTATACATTACGTAAATCAGCTGAGATATTTACAATCACGATGAATTATTGATAATAATATAGACAGGTCAGTGACCTGTGACTATTCTAGTGCACTTTACATAATGTGATAGTCAATGACGCGTTTAAGAAGCTATCACGTTATTTTGTTTATTTATAAGATGACAATAACTTAAGTACATAAGTTTCTATGGAAGTTTTTGAATGGCTTCATATCATAAACTACAAAGGGTGGGTAAAAAATCGTGGATCAAACGAAATTAAAACGATAGCTGGGGTTATTTGCAGTAAAATATTCGAAATACTTTATTATTCGAATAATCGAATGTAAGCCCTAGTTCGAACCCACGACCTACGAACTCGTAAGTCGCATTCGTTTCCACTGACTGACCATTGCTCTCTTGCATAGTTGATTACCTTACCACACATTATTCCATGAGCTTTTATTATAAAACCAATGTTGGTGCCTATAAACTTGTTATCATTGTTGAAAGAAAGAAAGAAAAATGCGTTTATTGGCATTACAGCAAAATAAATACACAATAGAAAACTATAAAAACAAAGATAATAGTGCCAAAAGGGCCTCGGCTCAGCATAATGTCAGATGACAACACAAGATGTGCCACCTGACGCTGATTTTCAGCTGCAACCCACGAGTGCCATGACGCTGGAATAACAAACACATAGGGAAGTGTGTGTCCGTTAAAATAAATGAAAAGAATAAATAAAACGTGATAATATGAAAAACTCATACAAAATTAAATAAAATGTTGTGACATACATGTATCTGAGTGTTTTATATTGTGATTAATGAAAACTTGACTTGACGCATTTAGGCATGTGCATATTTCGTGATGCCCGATTATTACGGCCTGGGACTACTGACGCGATCCCCTTATCGTGAGCTGATCACGTGGGTGCGCCACGAGTCGAGCCGACCTTGAATAATAAAGAGGGAGGTTTTGCGATAGACACGTTCGCTCTGTTTATACCAAAAATAGATGGATGTTGTTGCTTTGTTAGTAGGTTGACAAGTTAGAATTATAGCTACTGTGATTGTGTCCGTGTTACGCAAACGCAACTTTGGTAAATCATGCTGAAGTTTTTTTTAAATACGGTCAGCGCAGACAGAGAGGAACGCAGCGGAGAGGATTTTATTAAGGCACTCGAAAATCAACTTTAAAATTATTGAAATAAAGTGCATATTATATGCTTGAACCTGACAAAAATGCGCGGAAAGGCACGCGCGCGCGCGTCTTTGAGTCGGCGCCCCGTCAGAAAATGCCCGAGACCGCGCGAGAATTATTCCTCTCTGTCTGCGCTGACCCATAGGATTTATTTCAAAATAATAAGTAAGTATTAAAGTCTGGATGCATGGACTGTTTGAAAGACGATACGGTTAGAAAGGGGTGACTGTCTACCGAGATGACGATTATTGAAGAAGTGTGGAAGAAAAAGACGTGTTGCGACGACCCCTAATTAATTGAGATAAGGGCAGGAGATTGACGAAGTACTTAAAGTCTGATTAAATTAAAGAAAACGAAGTTATTAACCTTTTAACGGCCCGGCTTCATAACAGTTGTCGTGCCCCCATCGCCCGGCAGTGATTCGAAAAATTTTCTTTTTCGATTTACCTGATAGAGTACAGCAGCGTAATCACTACATAGTATAAAACAAAGTCGCTTTCTCTGTCCCTATGTATGCTTAAATCTTTAAAACTACGCAACGGATTTTGATGCGGTTTTTTTTTAATAGATAGAGTGATTGAAGAGGAAGGTTTATATGTATAATGTAGTGTATTTAGTATCAGCATTGCACCCATGCGAAGCCGGGACGGGTCGCTAGTTAATAAAAAAACAGAGTAAACGAGCTGTGGTATTTGGTCGTAAATATACAACTCTGGCGAAATGGACACGAAAATATTTGTCGGATTAATCCGACGTAAGCGGTTAAAGGGTTAATATAGGCCCAACATTAGGGAGCTTTGTGAGTTCACTCTATCAGACTAGTTAGTTTTGTCTTGTGCGTGGCAGCGTCAGCAATTTTTTAAAATATTATTTTATTAGCCTACGCTGTCCCACTCCTGGGCAAAGGTTCGTCCAGCGATCTCTTACGCGGTCTGCCGCGAACCCGCCTCACTGTCTCAGGGTACCGGGGTAGTTCTGTGCTATTTAGGCCAACAGTTTATTCGGCATGCAGCAGCCACGTCCTGCCCAGTCCCATTTAAGTTGGCATGAGTATAGCCACTGTAAAAAAGTTTAGTTAGTCATCAGTTTGATAGCACGGCACACAACAGAATTCAAACAAAAGCCATAACACTTCAAAATATTTTCACATCAAAATAGGTAAGTACATTTCTTGACGTAAACACCGCTAGCATTTAACATTGTTATCTAAGAAATTGTACCTACTTATTAACAATAATACAACAAAAATAATAAAGCAGTAGGTATTATGTTATGATTCAACTGTACATACATGCATACAAGTTTGTGTGATTCACCAATATAAATTTTCGTTATACTTAGGTATTTAGCGACTATTTATTGCGACATACAGTTACGGGAAAAATGTCTGAGTCATACCTTGAAATAGTGCAACCAATTGCAAAATGAGTGGCGGCTTATTACTGTTGTATCGCGGATTTCCTAGTTGTAATTATTATTATCTTATGGTTTGTTCACTGTTGCTTAGGAATTTAGCAGTCATGCTGCTTTTAGCATCAGTCGGTTTAATCGGTTTTTGGAAGCTCGTAACAGTAGCGTCTGAATTCTTCACTCCGCGCCAGGAACTTAAAAACACCTTCCTAGATAGGTTACAGAATTATAAGTGTTATATTGAATTGATAACAGAATCAAATATGTACCCCTAAAAATGTGTTAACCCAACATACTTTTAAAAGTGTAACAGTAATATATCTGAAACCGATATAAAAGCGTAACCGGTAAACGGGGCTTGGCCAAAATAACCACAATTCCGACTGGATTGAAGCTATTTTGCCGTCGCCGCGCGTTTTTGCGGTACCGTGCAATTATACCTACACATTCTTATTTCTTTCAATTTACACAAATTAACACATAAAAAAGGTTACACTTTGATTATAATACATGTGTTTACAACATGTGTACAACATTATAATACAAGTGATTTTCTAAACAAAACACAGTTTTAAAAAACAGTGTGTCCTTGCTCCGCGCATACAATCGAATGACATTCGCAGCAATTTTGACACCAGAGTCTACTCTCGAAGTCCGTCGACGAATATAGGGGCTTCTATTATCGCCACCCATCTCAGAAAGTTACCAAAATTTATGAAAGTCGCAGAATTGGCGATCGCTGATGATAGTAGCAAGTCTGCTAACATCCTTAGAAACAAAGTTATCAATAGCATAATCAATTATCCACAAGTCTTAAATGTAAAATTATGTACAACTTGGTTATTTCCTTGATCAAAGGCTACATTCCTTCATTTCTCAGAAGGCTACATATTATATAAGATACTAGCTCCTCTCCGAAAATTCATCTGCGTGAAATTTGTGGTCCCCCTCCGTCCCAACTTCGTCGCATCGCATCGCCTGCCCGCGCTGGTACTTTGTTTTCACTTACCGTTCTTTCTTTTTTTCTTTTTGCTCGGCTCATTACGGTCCTACCGTGATGTTATTATAATATAGCCTTTCTCAAAAATTGGGCTATCAAACGCAATGCTTCATAATATTAATGTGGATAATATATTGTAAGAAAAACAGTCACTAGAAAGAACATAATTACATATAAAAATCCATCATTTGACTTTCAGATATTTGTTCGACCAACAGACATTGCAGGATTATCGCAAAAATGTACAGACGCCAGCAGGTCAACCTACCCCAATCTGTCAAATTTCTTTGATAGATTTTCAACTTTAGAACAAAGGAATAAGGTTCATATTCAATTGGGAAAATCTGACAGATTGGGGTAGTTTGATGGGCTGGCCTCTGTACGTTCCTACAATAGTATAAAGCCCACTTGGCAGTAACTAATTCATGTGACCGCGGGGCTGAGGGGTGGGGTGCTGCGCAGCGATTAGCCCACTTCAGAACCGCCATAAAGTTAAAAGCTGTACCATAGACCACCCCATAACAAATAGCCTAACTGGTACCCCATTTTAGAAAGTCCGTTACATGGTTTAGTCTAACTTTCGTTTAGTGAAAGTTATCTCCCATCACCTAACTGTAGTTACAATAGTCATTTTCTAGAGAGTTCCTTCTAGACACGGTTTTGTAGATGCCTAGAAAAAATTCTAACGTGTTTGATTGACGTAAACTCTTCAAAGGTTAAGTAGGTAGGTATTTAAATACAGGTTTGTACTAGTTTTTAACAAATCAGCGGGTGCCAGGCGAAAAAAAAAAATGTCTACTGTAAGATGACTGCCGGCCTCGATTGTGTTGTGGTCGCAAGCGCAGTTGCCGGTTTCGATCGTAGTGTTGCTGAGATTTTTCACCCACTAGCAGCCCTGTCTGGATTTGAGACTCGCCTCCTATTGCATGGGACTAAAACATAACTGGTCGGCGAAATGAAGGTGTGTTAGGTACACACGTCTGCTTAACCCCTAGGGCAACTGGGCAATATCATACAGGCGTGATGTTATCATCATCGGCCTAGTCTATTCCCAACTATGTTGGAGTCGACTTCCAGTCTAACCGGATGCAGCTAAATACCAGTATTTCACATGTAGCGACTGTTCACCTGATGACATGTTATGTTGTTAATTAAACTACCTAGGTAATTGTATTTATGACGCCTAGACGCGGTAGCAACGTGTTTTTTCATCTCCCGCGTTTTTTTTTTTTTCATTATATTTTTATCTATGGTAATAAGGTCATTGTCTTTGTAGCACAGAGGTTAGCTTCTCTTTGCCTTGACATTCATACTGTGTCGCGTCGGCACTAGCGATAATAATGTTAGTCTATTTGTAGATATTGAATAATAATTATGACATCCCAGGGTGTAATAAAGAATTTTCCCCCTAATGAAAGAAACTTACTGTCACCCCTTAACAGACAAATAGACTTCAAAATACCAAATCAGATGCACAATTTTCGAACGCTAAACAAAGTTGTAGTAATAGTATGTACTATAAAATCGTAAACTACAACAACTTCAATATTATCACGTATCAATGAAGTAATAAATAGCCAAGAATTTTATTACTAATCAGTGACCTTGAATTTCATGCTAAATTACAAACATTCCATACACAAGAATTCTTTATTTTATACTGTTGATATCGCCGTCACAACACGCCTTTAAACTAGCGACATCTATCCGTTATTCATGAAAGCTAAATATCATTTGTATGACCTGACACGTTTTCATTGGCTGATTCATATTTCGAGGGCGTATGAGTTGAAATGAGGTCAATGAGAGCGCGAAATTCGCGTCTCGTATCGCGAATGTGTTCCCGAGTTTAAGTACCGGTTTTTCCCCGATACATAATTGAGTTAAAATTCCAAGGAATGATTAACCGTTCTGCGAAACCTTCCACCGAATGGCGGCAGTTTCTTGTTAATTTTTCCTGTGTGCCCAAACTGCAAATTATGCAGAATTGTACGTGAAAGGGCTGGTCGGGGGTCTTTGTTAACGTCTTACCAATTTGTGTCACCAAGCAGCATGCTATGTTTAAAAGATGTCACACGAGATGTTTCGTCTTTGTTGCTATATTGACAACACATCCGGAAACTCCGTGCCTGTGCTGATTGTCAGTTTGTTGGCTAAACTACAAATCAAATTCAATTATTTAAATTGGGCTAGAATCAGCACTTTGAACGTAAAAACAAAACATAAGACCATTCGAGCTTCACGACTTTTTAGCGCTTTAGCTGGGTAGAAGTGGAGCAACAAACTCTCCAACAGCACAGCTGTCAGTTTAGTAAACTTGATTCTACAATCAATTATTATACCTACTTGTAATTATCACACTGCCAGTCTAAAGCCGGATTCATATTACACTGTTGTAACCTGTCGTGAGGCCTTCTGGCATAGTGTGAGCCAATCAAAACTCGTTATGAGTTGACGCAGTCCTGAACAGATTCGTTTGACTAGAGTACTCCGAGTTACGATACAACACGATTACACGACACAGTAATGTGGCTTTAGACCCCTTCTTACAGAGAAGAAAGGAGCATAGACTCAGGATAAGTCGCAACAAAGCCCCATTTCAATTTTGCAAGGCAAGACTGCTCAGTGTTTACATTATATGCGCACGTGGTAGAACGTAGCATGACACTTCACTTTTTTTTGTCTTAATATTAACCTGCTATTTGAGTGTAATAATAAGTAACGTGATACTTACATTCATTTTGGCAATTAAGTAGGCGGCTAAACTCGCCCCCTGGGGCTTACCATAATTGACGAAATGTGGGTGTATAGACGCCAGCACATCAAGCTACTAATCTGTCTTTGTTTAATAGATTTTCAACTTTATTGCTAAAGTATAAAGTTCACAAATTGATTGGGAAAATTTTACAGTTTCGGGTAACTTGATGTGCTGGGGTCTGTACCTACTTATAGGTCTCACGTCTGTTTAGCAGACGGGGATTACAGAAGTGATTTTGGTGTGAAATGAAGTGGGAGGGGAGAGGGGGGGGGTATTTTGTTTGTTGCAAATGTCTGAAATAAACGATGATTATTATTAATCAGACCCCCTCTGTGAATGTTCTAATTGAAACACATGACTCGACTTTATATTTAAATTTATTTTGTGTACATTTTCAGCCAAACTTTGACAAATATTTCCTTAACCAGTCCCCCACAGCTCTCAACTATGTATCAACACAGCGATAGTGTATATGCACAGGTTTTACGCCTTCCACTCGTTCACACAGTTCCACAGGAACGCTATAGCCGCTGCGGCGCTGTTTCTTGCCGCAAAGGTACGTATTTTACTTTGTTAATTAATTTGTACTTTATGTCCAGGGCAAGGGCGCTTTTTTAACGCGACTAAAATTTCAGTGTTGGATTTTCAACGCTCGTCTCAACGACGAGATTTGAAAATACAGTGCGCTGTAAAATAAAACGTGGTATTAAAAAAGCGCCAGTGCTTACGTCGATAGGATACGAAGAAAGAAGACGATGATACATTAAGCTTTAATTTCCATAAAAATACCTCTCATTGTACGAAAAGCCCAATCAATGCGAGGTTAGCTTATACTGGAAATGTATAACTTGATGCAATACAGACGACGAAACAGATGGGTAACCCGCCAATAAATTAAAAGGTATTTGCACTACGTCATATGGGTACAACCCTCGCCTGTTGAGCACACGCCCAAGGTTTAAAACAAGTTGGAGTAAGCTGTCTGGCTTGCCCTGGCTGGAGGCCTTAACTTAGGCATCCACAGGAAAGTCCAGTTAAGCACTCGACAGACAACCTCCTACAGGTTGGACTGCAAGATGCTATTTTCAAAAAAAAAACTGCTTGGTTACTTACCTCTTTTGTTGGCTGTACATTATGAGTTAAACGACAGTCCGGCCGACGAGAGAATGCGTTCTTATCATCTGTCAGTTTGACAATTCTTGTAGCTAATAAAGATCAAATCGGCAAAACACGTATTCGTTTGAATGAATCTGACAGGTCTCAAGGACGAATTCTCTCGTTGGCCGCACTGTAATGGCTGATTTCCCTAAATGACAATGTTTCTCGCAAGTTCACAAAACAAAGTTGCTAAAACAATGTCATGTAACTTTTGATTATTTTATTTAATATAAAGATTTTTTTCGCACACTGGATTTCGACTCTCTGTATTGAGGCGAGCATTGAGAATCCAAGAGAGCGCAACCTCTTTTATCTGTTCTGTGAGCGCAACCCAGTGTGTCAAGAGCACTCTGTTGGTTTTTCAACTCTCGATTTCAACGCAGGGAGTTGAAAGCCTATAGGAGGAAGCCTATATGAAAGGCATATAGGAGAAATAGGAATTACATTTCGAAGTATATTCAGTTCTTATAATAAACACAGGTACCGATTTTCCGAGTAATTTTCATAAAGATTAAAGAAGTAACTGTGCCAAAATTTACCAGACCGGAAAAAAAATGTGCCTCACGCAAGCAAACTATTTCGGAAACTGGAAATAAAACGTATACAAATCCGTTGGTTAGAATACCCAAATGTTGGCCCCTTTTTCCGTTTGTAACATCTCAAGAGGAGCATTTTACCTTCACGTTTATAAATAACAACGAACTGCATTGCGTTAACTAGGATACCAATTTCGCTATTAAATAACTGCCTCTGGAAATGGCCATTGGGTTCCGGAGTTTAGACTCGAGGCTAGAACACGAGTCAGCGGGCTACTCTCTAAACCCGTCAACAAAGATACGGGCCCGACCGAAAGTTGTTCGGGGAGTGTTTACTAATGCCGATTAAGTAACTTTTTCGGACGGACAAAAACACATCGGGAGTAAGTTAAGTCATTTATTCATAGTTCGGGCCTAGTGTTTCCAGGTGTCCCGATTTGCGCGGGACATCCCATTTTCAGGGGTCTGGGGACGCGTCCCGATTTGTACCTGATCGGGACGCTAAATGTCCCGATTAAGGGGCTTACAGGACCTAAACGCAAAAAACGCAAGTTTTAGAAATAATAAAAGTATATGATCGACTACAGTCAACAAAAAAAAAAAAATATATGATATTCTTCAGGATATATGTAAGGTAGATAGTGTATTGAAAACATAATACAACTTATTTGGTACGATAGAAAAAAATCATGAAGATACCTCTAAAAACTTTCTTTTTACAATAAAAACCATACTAATATACATCTACAATCATTATGATTTTTTGTCAGATTATTCTACAAGCAACATACTAAAACTCTAGTGTTTTAATTTTTTTGTCAAAACAATAGATTTTTCGTAAATAGGTAATTGCTTCATATTTTGCAATAAATTACCAGCGTTGTGTCATCGCGCTTCTCTTTCTTTTCTATGCAGTCCGACAAAGACCTTCTACTAGTATAAGACCAAAGACCTTCTACTAGCAGGAATTTCTACTAGTCTAGCAAGACTGATTACTTGTTATGTAAGATTAAATAGACTTAAAACCCCTTGTTTTTTTTTTGTTTATTGTCCCGATCTGCAACCCTAAATCCCGATTTTTTTGACCTCATGTACCGATTTACAACAAATCAGACCTGGCAACACTATTCGGGCCCCATCTTATGTCCGTAGGTCAAAGGTCATTAGGAGAAGGAAGAACCCATAACATTGGCCAAAATTACGGATCTCGGACTTAAGAGAGTAGACAGACCCCCAGGTCAATTGACAGTTCAGTCAGAGTCACTGGCTTTCACTGGCGTCGAGTACGAATACATTTGAAGACAGTTCAGTAAAGGATGCTACACGATCTTCGGGTTGGCATGATTCGGCACAACCGGGCGGCAAAATCTAATAAATAATGTATTATGTTCGGGAAAGTATTCGCTCGAATTGTACCGAGCCTACCCGAATATGATACAGCGAGAGTATATGCCCCGATTGGCTCGAGCCGAACCGAATGAAAGCTGAATGAGGTGTAGTCGGGTCGGCTCTGTTGTTAAACAAATACTGCCGGACCTCCTAACATGTGTTTCGACTTACTGAACCGAATCACTGAGTGACTCAGAAGTCGAGAATTGGCCTCGTACCTCGAACTTCAAGGTGTTGCAAAATATGAAAAAACAATGTAAATTGCCAAAAACGTAGGTATCCGAATAAAAAACCTAACATTGTTTAGTAAACCGATCACTGTCGCCGACGACCTTGATCCGGCAGACGTTGTCTACGATGGCGACCCATTTCTATATGTATATTATCTAATGCTTATCAGTTGACACAAATAGTTTGGAAAAAGTCCCACGGCACAGATAAGCGGAATTAATTATACTGTTGTGGAAACATGATTTATTTTGTACTGTCAACAAAATAGATAAGTAAACAGGAGCATACTACAACTTCTTATATCTATATGCAGGCAAATTCTACTGGTTTTTAGTGCTGTGAGAAAGTATGACTTTGTTTTCTATAGTTAAGGGAAGGTATATGTATTAAATACAGTCTTTCGCTTTTATTTTGCCTCTACTAGCGAGTCGTTCCACTAAAATCCCCTAGACCAGTCCCCCAGGGGACTACACAGCACTCAATGTTCCACTACGATCCCCTAGGGGATCATATAAAACTGTAATTTCCTTTTGAATCCCCTAATTATATGAGAACCTTGAACCAGTCGGTCATTTTCTAGAAATGATGAAGTAAATAATAATGGAGGGATAACAGACTTGCAATTTTTCAGTTAATTAAGTAGAATTACAACTTTTAATTTTGTAAGTAGAAAAGTTATTATTATTATTTTGTATATATTTTGCATTTATAACGTTAAATATACTTAAATAAGTTAAACGTTGAAAAAAATCTAACGCCTTACCACGGACTCGAACCCACCTCTTTCACTAACTAGGTGAACGCGATTCTAACTACGCCACCGAGATGCTGCACTGATCGAACCTGCGAAATCCTTTAAAGCTTCTGGTACTTTTTTAAAACATCTAACTCACTGTAGAAAAGTTAATTTACGTCATTGTTATCGCCTCTGTAGACAGATTTTTAATTATATTACGTATTGTTATTTTGTAAGTGGATTTTTTATTTAGAAGGGACTATAAAGGAATAGTACTTATTAGTACTTATAGAATCCCCAGCATAGGGGATCGTAGTGGAACATTGAGTGCTGTGTAGTCCCCTGGGGGACTGGTCTAGGGGATTTTAGTGGAACGTACCCTACTAGCGGCAACTCAACAGCAACCTTATTGCAACGAGAATAAAGATCACTGTGATTTTGACAGTGAGGAAACATTAGAAATGAAATAAGTGTAAAAGGACTGTAGTTTAGACTTGTTCTGCTACAGAGGTCACAGTATACCGTGTTTTGAATCACAATAATAATAGGTTTTCTTTATTTCTTTTGGTCTTAATTATTAAGACCAAAAGAAATAAAGAAAACCTTATCAGCGGAACAAACAATCGGATTAAACATCTGCGAAATCTCTCGGCTGTAGAGTCTACTACGAAATTGAAACGTTGTTCAAAAATAGGTTGCAAATACAGACAAAACTATATCTTACTGCATCGACTTAGCAGTCCCGTAATACGAACATAATTGGCTAGTTTCCACCATCAATAAATTGAAAATCTATTTAGTCCGTCAGTTAGAGTATTGGAAAATAATGGACACGTATTTTTTGTTTTTGTAAATCAATGAATATTGACAAAAATAAAACGCATCAAAACTCGGGAGTAGGGGCTCGTGACGTCAGAACGCACTAAAAATATACCAAGGTGTGACGTATTGAGAATTTTGAAAGCGTCGTATCTTCGTCAATTTTGGTTTACGTAACAAAAGAAAAAATACGGGTCAAATATTTTTTGATAATCTAACTGACGGACTAATTAGATTTTTTCAGTTGACAAGCCTATTGGGTCTATAGTCTGTTTCAAAAGTAACAGATAGAAGTGTAAACAAACCCTGCAGGCTAATTGCGTAACACATCAACAGTAGCAATGGCTTTCATTTTGACAGTTCAATAACATTCGTTGCGTTATCAACGTTGTTTGTTGAGCATACTAATGTTTCGAACATATAAAGCAATGAATTAGCAATATCTTTCAAAATCATTCAGATTGTGATTGATGGTGTGTTTTGCAATTAGGGTGCTGTTCAGTTTAAATTGGTAACACATTCATCTGTATTTTTAGAAGGTTTCAACTTTGTCTCACCAGTTTTTCCAACAATTATTGTTTGAATAACATTATTAACTTGTAATTGAAAATATATTAACGAAATTTGAGGTAATATAAAAAATTAACCTCAATTGACAAATGGAAAACATCTAGGTGATTCCAAATTAGAATTTGGGATATAATCATATAAGTATTCAATTATTAAAATTAAAGCAGTCAGATTGAATGTGGCACTAAGGTCTATTTAAATTCATGTTTCCAATTGATGTTATTTCAAGTTAAACAAATATCAACTTTATTGCAGTGGTAATTAAGTCGATTTCAGGGAGTAACTAGCATTAATGCAAAAGTTATAAAAATGTTTGAAATTGTAGCGTAAACTGAACTTTATTGTGTAGGAATTAAAGTTATTTTTCTAAAAACTCATATTTGTTTACATGTTTGGCAACTAAATCGCGAACACAGATTACGTATGGTGCGGTTTCTGATCCATTTGTTTACATTTTCATCTGATACTTTTGAAATAGACCATACATAACGTTCTTCAAACAAACATTTTTCAATCAGTCGATCCAAATAACATAAACAAAGAAATTTGTTTACCTACTTCCAAATACGCAACCGGCGCTCAATTTCCGTTGATAATGTTTTTTTTTTAATATTTTATTAAAAAGAACCAGTACCCCAATTGCTTGCACTATGAATCACAATCTGAATCATAACTTACATTTTTACGTGATAATTTTGTATTTTCAGGTCGAGGAACAGCCAAGAAAATTAGAATATGTAATAAAAGTGGCACATGTATGCCTCCACCGAGGTGAAAGTCTCACCGCCCTGACGCCAGAACAATATCAAGAACAGGTAATGATCAGTTCCAACCTAAACTAAAATTGATATCATTCGGGCCGTTAGTTGAACGGCCGCCGTTTAGTTAAAAAGCTAGGCGGTTAACTAAAACAACTAATTTAACCAGTTGGCTGCGACATATACACCTCTGCTCAACCCTTCAGGGCCATATAGGCGTGAGGTTAATATATAATATTTTATGTATCAACCATTAATGTAAAACAGCCGTACGGGTCGATCGATCAGATTAAGCTACCCTTGCCGCGGTCGGTCCGTGGATGTGTGACCATCTTTAATTCTTTACATACCAAGACTTTGTGCCTCGGAAAGCACGTTAAGCCGTTGGTCCCGGCTGTGATTCGTGGATCTTTGACAGTCGTTACGGGTATGAAGCCCGAAAGTCTGACAACCAGTCTTATCAGTGTCAGCCAGGCAGCCGGTTTCCACGCGATGTTTTCCTTCACCGTGAAGGGAGCCTTGATTTGTACCCGTTTTATAGCATTAAAGTCGCCCCCTAATTACATGGAACTTCTAATATTACTGACGAAATTGGTTATCGCATGTCAGCCAGTACTTTTCTAAAAGCACAGTTTTTTTCCGTGTCATATGGGAAGCCTGAGTTATTCAATATCACGTGCGTGTCACGTAGTACTTAGTCCTCAATCACCCGTGTTAGGTGTTACGTTACATGCGTTTTATTATTGTGTACCGACACGCACTGAGGTGACGTCATTAATCTTATTCTGAGCAAGCGCCAGCCTGACGCAAAAACTTTAGTTTTGACAAGCTGCGCCACGAGGTCTCACTTCCATTAGTCTAGATCGCGTGGGAATATCGAGAGAGTGAACGTTTCGTATGTCGTGTATCCAGATGGTCTACCCGTGTGCCAAAATTCATCCAAATCCGTTCAGTTGTTTTATCGTGAAAGCGTAACAAACAAACAATATACTGAGAGTCCGCGCACTGCGGTGAATTATGTTAGCGTGCGGGATTTTATTTCTCATGCACATGCGATTAAAAAAATCGCATCGCAGTGTGCGCTTAGCCTTAGATTAGCGCTAATTGCAAAAATCGTAAGAAAATTTGGATTTCGCGCACTTTCCCCCTAACGAGATCTCTAAAAGTAGTTCCGGGTTTCGGCTATAAGTGATAACATTATATTGATAAAGTCTTATCTCAGCCAAAATAATCATGGTGGTTATTTTATTAATTCTTTTATCAGTGTGTAATTCATGTATACTTACGCAGAATAATAAATAACGGAATGTGTTGCTGGGGAGTTTGTTACGCCACATTTCGTGTATGGTGGACGTTTTGGTGAAATGATTTAAATCCGGGGACTTAAAAACAAACTTCATATAGGTTACAGAATGTATAAGTGTTACCTATTGAATTGATAACAGAATCAAATATGTAACCCTTATAAATGTGTTTTTCAATGTGTTATACCAAAACACTTTTTAAAAGTGTAACAGTAATATCGCTGACTGAATACATTAGTGGCACAAGTCGAATTTGTGGCAATTTGAGTTAATAATGAATTCTTGTTCTAAATTAGGTACTTTATTTTATGCATTAAAGACCCAACTCGTTAGTTCATAAACTACCCGGTTGGAGGCGTAAGTGTCGTTAGTGAATAAACGATATTGTTGCATCTCTTTCATGCAACACCGGCTCATCGTGAAAAGTATGATAATAAATTAAGTTACTAAACATTTATGGTACTTTTATTTACGATTTAACAATTCCATTGATGAGCACTTCTAGTCTTATATTCTACATAGCTAGTTTTTCGTGAAAATGCATTCTTATTTTCTTTACTTTTATAACATAGTTTCTAGCATTACTCAAAAAAGTGAAAACAAAACAATGCAATACTGGCACAACTCGGAGTCACCATCTTCTGAACCTCATATTAATAAAAATAACAAAAAATATTTCAAAACTATTACTGCCGGCAACTGAAGCTATAACGTAGATGTTTATAAACCAAACATAAACTATAATTATATTCCATAAAATACAGTCGGTAAGAGCTTTTCTGTGCGCGCGCACTAGTCTTCGAATATTTATTGTACGTTTTCTCAAATTGTTGAATTTTGTCTTGTGCCACTATCGAATTCAGTCAGCGATATATCTGTAACCGATTATCGGTTACAGATATAAAAAAAATAGATAGTAGCCGATTCTCAGACCTACCCGGTATGCACGCAAAATTTCATACAAATCGATCCAGCCGTTTCGGAGGAGTATGGTGACTAACACTGTGACACGAGAATTTTATATCTTCAGTCCCTGTTTAAATCACGATATAAATCAAGTACCTACCTTTAAAAAAAAAAACTTCTTTTGAGTTTCGCTACGAAAAAAGAAACGCATTGCATTTCTATGAAAAAAAGTCCGTATGCGGCAAGTTTACTAAAGCAATGTGTAAAGTTTATAATAAAAAATTAATGGGCAAATTCAAGAATTCGAACTCGACTCTTATATGTAATTAAAAAAAACATAGTTTAAATTATTTATCCCTTTCTAATATAATTATAGTGATCAAAATTGACCAAAACGATACGATACGATCAATTTCGCGCACGCCATATAAAGCTTCTAAATAAATGACTGAGTATTTAGCGCTGTCCGTGACCTTCGACGTAATTCTCCAGCTGCCCTTCTTATCCCAATTTATCTGCACGTGTCTTTATTATTATCGTTTTCTAATAAAACCTTTTGGTTCCATTGTTACAGGCGCAGGACCTAGTTTTCAACGAGAATGTACTCCTACAGACATTAGGGTTCGATGTTGCCATCGACCACCCCCACACGCACGTCGTACGGACGTGTCACCTTGTCAAAGGTGAGACAAGCGTCCTATTGTGTCCTGATGACGTCACGCGACCGAAACGACCGATGCGTAACGTGCGGGCAGGTCGGCTCGTTCGGGTTTTTTAAACGGCTGTGGGTCGGATTCGGGCCGGTTTTCTGTTCTTTTTTTCGAATTTTGTCGCGTTTTTATTTTGTTTATAATGTATTCTGTTAGCCACAGTGTAATTTTGAAGTAAAAAGTACTGTCAGCGAAGGTATTATTTGTACAGGTTGGATATCTGTGTTTTAAGAGTTGGTCTGTGGGTAAGTTGTTGGTCATATTAAGCCCAGTGACTTGTTTGTTTGTATATTTAATTCTTTTGCTGTATGTACCTATGAGAAATTTTTAAACTATTTTTATAGATGCTTTCATTATTACATGTGGTATAACGTATTATTTTATTACAAATGCAGCGTTTGACTTCCATTCTTTGAATATTTTATTGTAAATATTGGCGACATCAAAAATATGTATAAGTATTGTAAAAAAATGAAAATAAAAGATTTTTCCCCAAAAAATAAAATGATTAATTTTCCCTTTCTACTGTTTTGTTAAAAACTTTCTAACACAACCCTGTAGTTTCGTCATCAAAATAAAATTAGTAAAAAAAAAATTATTACCTGTTTTTTGTCTCATATTGAAAAAAAAATCTATACTTAATTTATTTCCAAATAGTATTCTCACAATGAAATTCCAGAAGCATTTTTCTCAAAAAACTCATTATTTTTGCTAAAATCAAACTCACCCACAAAGTATGGAAGCCACACGTTGTAATAAAATTCGAGACAAAACCGTTACCGTTTCCGTTAGCCGCACCGAACCTAGCCGGTGGCAAAAAAATATGCCGCGTTTCAACAGGCAATGTATACCTACTTCATAAGAAAATAGACTACAGGTATGTGGATAAAACATGGAATTATTGTTTGAGTTTCACCCCTAATCACACGTCCATAAAATTGCTGCGATATGGTCACCATAATTCATGATAGTTTTTGCGATTTGCACATTCATGTCTTCTGCCGCTCATACTTTGATTTGCAAGAATAAATAGTTGTTAATTTTTTCAAGTAAAACGTAGGTAGTTTTGTGAGTGTCGTCACTCATTTATTAATTTACCTCAAAAAAAATGGCCATTCTGTTTTTTCCCTGAAAGTAAAAGAGAAAAAAGAAGCTTTTTTTTTTTGTAAAGGGGAATTGAAGATTTACTTATAGAGCCTGGCATGCCTACAGTGTCCGCCATTTTGATATATTTGAAAAAACAAAATAAAATGGCGGACAGTAGGCCGCCGACGACAAAGTGATAAATGAGTGACGATGTTTAGCATACTGTGTAAACAAAATGAGAATAGGATTGGAATAGTATTAAAACTTCGTTTGGATTACAGGATTGAAGATTTTTATATGGAGCCTGGCATACCTACTGTCGCGCCATTTTGATTTTTTTCGAAATGGCGGCAACTTATGAAACCTATTATGTTTTCAGTTTGCACTGATGTCAGCTATCGATGTATACAGGTTATATGCGTCGCCGCCATTTTGAAAATAGTATAAAATGGCGGACAGGTAGTTATGCCACGGACCTTCAATGTCCCTTTGCAATAATTTTACCTAACATCTTGTCCTCGTCGTTTTACGTACGTAAGCGTAGCGACATTCTGAGGGGATCGTGTCTAAATGAAAACAGCCGCACGGGTCGATCGAAAGTTGGCTAAAGCTACGCTTGCTGCGGTCAGTTCGTGTATGGGTGACCATCCATTACATATCGAGACCCCTCCGTGCCTCAGATAACATGTTAAGCTGTTAGTTCCGGCTGCCATTCGTAGATCTTTGTTAGTCGTTACCGGTACTCAGAAGCCCAAATCTGACAACCAGTCTTATTAAGGGGGTATCGTGTTACCCAGAAACTGGATTGTGGAGGTCAGATAGTCATCGCCCCATGTAAAATACTGGTATGGGGCCAAAATCGACTAAATTTTGCAGAAAATTGAAAAAGTAAAGAAATAAACACTGCTGACGTAATCACCATCCAGACCCCCATCCCCCCATGTCATCAAAAATAAACAAAGCAAAGACCCCCCCCCCCCCCCGCTACGCTAATACTAGGATATATTGAGAATCTTTTTGAACCTAAGTATTGTATAATGGGCTGGAGGCCGCAACTCCACGTCCAAACGCGGTATTTTGTAGAACCAAAATAATCCTATTTTTATTCAGTTCGCACAGATCGTTTCATTGAAATAGAGGGTAGGAATGTCGACGCGCAAACTGTACCCATGAATCCAGCATATGAATCTAGACCTCTATATTGCGTTCGCGATTTATTTGCCAAAAATGTAAACAAATTTGTATTAATGGAAAAATAACTTTAATTCCTTCACAATAAAGTTCAGTTTACGCTACAACTTACTTTTCAATAGTGCTAGTCACTGAAATCAAAATGTCATTGAAATAAAGTTGATATTTGTTTAACTTGAAATAGGGTAGGGGTTTGCAGCACTGCGCTCTTTTACTATAGGGTAGAAATTTTTGTCGGTTATCAAAAAAATCAGCAGTTAGCAAAATGTATAGAACAGTTTTTTTTTTTTAATTAACTGACGAAAAATTTCAACGCAGGCGAGTTCAGTATCGTGTACTGTGCATTCGTGGTAACAAATTGTGCGTCGATGTCCATTACCCTGTAAAATATTGTACAGACGCCAGCACATCAAGCTACTACAATCTGTCAAACTTCTTTAATAGATTTTCAACTTTATCTTTGAATCATAAGGCTCAAAGTTGATTGGGAAAATTTGACAGTTTCGGGTAGCTTGATGTGCTGGCGTCTGTACGTAACTACTTCAGCGAAAATCGATGTAGAATGTAGATCTCACTCATTTTAGATTTTTTAAAGCTAGAGAAACCCTAGACCTGATCTGCTTATACCCTTAAGTCCATTAGCTTTATGATTGTATACACTAGCGAAACTACACTGATTTTCTTGGGTCTTATTGCGGCAATGAATAAGCTCTTTTTCACATGATCCGGTTGAAGGATACCCTTAGAAGAATGTATGGGTAAGGGCAAATTCGACCAAGTTTTTAAACCTAGTATAGATTTTATCTTGCGAATAAAAAAAATACATTTGATAGTGTTGTGTGGAAAAAACATCAATTAAAAAAAAATTGCTGGATAAAACTACGGCGGATCTCACGCTACTACGCGCCACGTTCCGGTGCGCTGGACACACGGGGCATTTGGCTCAGTTTCCCACGCCCCGTGGCGTGACGCGTTAGGTATAAAAGTTTGTTCGAATTCGCTCTAAACCGGATAAATTTTGATAGGTGTGAAAGGTTTCATACAGTACCCGCCCGTTAATACAACGCGTAAAGTTAAATGCGCAAAACCTGTAAATAGTAATTGACTACTGAATCGATTTTAGTAACTTTTAATATAAGTTTTTTTTTTTCAAAAATTAAATAAAAAAATGATAAATAAATAAAATAAGTCTCAATTTTGAATGCATAAAATAATGCTAGGATCAACATGATTTTCTTAATAATAATAGTTAGCTTAAAAAAAAATAGTTTTGGTCATTGTATTATGCTTTTAACTCAATGCTCTAATTGGGGTGTATGAGGTTTTGCGCATTTAATGTTATTAATATAATTATATTATTATGAATATACTATACGACTTTTAGAAAACGTTCAGCTTTGTAAAGCGCAGTCTATGTCACTCGTACCTCTTTCTAAAGCTTATTGTTTCACATGAATACCCGGACATTGTTAGTACTTATCCATACAACTGCAACCGAAGCATATAAAAAGGCATTTTATACCCTAAGACCCAAGAAATAAAGTTCAAAATGCACACCTTTAACAAAACCTTCATTCTTTATTATCATTAGCAATATCTTCATCCATAGCGCCGAAGGACCTCGCCCAGACCTCCTACTTTATGGCGTCGAACAGCCTGCACTTGACGACGATGTGCCTACAGTACAGACCTACGGTCGTCGCGTGTTTCTGTATACATTTAGCAAGCAAATGGAGTAATTGGGCAGTGAGTATTGTACTTTATGTTTTTGTATACAAATTATTCTTATTTTTCTGGGTGTTGTGCCCGATTGGTGGCAATAGGCTCGCCACTATTTTAAGGGACTTAAGATGGAACTAGTCGCGAGTTTGAACTCACTGGTGAGCATGGCCAAAAAGCACGCTGTCTCACCTGGCTTCGTGTCCGACAGAGATAGTATCAGTGATGAGCAGTTAGACGCTAGTCTACATGCACAACGTCTAGTTCTCATGCACAGTAACACCGTCCCGAACTGAAAGGTGCGTAAAATAATTCAAAAAATGCTTTGAAAAATCGAGTTTTATGAAAAAAACACAGTATAAATCTATTACAAATACTAAAGGTTATTGAACTGTTCGATAACTGAGCTTTGTCGGTACCGACTTTGTTTTTTAAGATTTTACAGTTCATTACTTATTTACACCCAAAGTTACGTTAAAAATAGCAAGAAAAGCGTAACTTTGTTGGCTCATAACTTTTTAATGGCTTTTCATTTTACTGTCCTGTTTTTCCGCACAGACAAAATTAATGATAAGACAAAACGATATCATGTTAACTTTGGATGCACAATGTCAAATAGTAGAGGTATTACTCTACTATTTGACATTGTGCATCCAAAGTCCCGAGATTTGTATGGAAAACATATCGACTAGTGGCACCTTAAACATAGCCAGCAAAATCTGGGTGTACTTTAGGTAGACCTCTGCCTAACCCTTTGGGGAATTCAGGCGTGATTTTATGTTATGATGTTTTGTTTCTATTCTGAGCCCCGAAGTCTGGATTTGTTCCCAGAAGATGGCAATATGCTCGCCCTTTTTTTATTGGGACTGGACCATCATCTGGCAGAATCGAGTATACTATGATTACACGTCTTCCTGCCTACTATTACAGGCGTGATGTTATGTATATACACTGTTTATATTCTGAGCCCCGGAGGCTGGATTTGTTCCCAAAGATATATCGAATTTAAAACAGCTGCTTAATTTTTGTTAATAGTTTGAAGTTGACAAAGACAGAATGTTGTCTTAAATACGTTGAGCGCTAAACGCATTTCGTGTGCGGTGCAAGCAGGCCTAAATCTAAAATAAGTTTTTAGTAAACCAACCTTTTTCACACAAACTTTCCTAAGATCCCGGTCCTAAACGTACGCACAGATACCACAATCAAACGAGGGCCGCCACTGGTTCTCCTACGTAGACCGGTCGGTCACGACTGATCTGCTGGAGAAGCTAACGGCGGAGTTCTTGCTCATCTTCGAGAAATGTCCCTCGAGGCTGAAGAGGAAGATGATGAATGTTAAAGCTGGTGAGTTAACTTTTAATAAAGTTTTTTTTTTTTTTTCTTTGCAAATTAATCCCGGATCCAGCAGTGCTATTCTGTAAAAATCTCACCGTGAAAACTAAGGTGAAGTGAGCTGTCATTCCACCTGATGTTAGGGATTACCTCCATTGATAGTTCACTTCACCTAAGTTATCACGGTGAGATTTTTACAGAATCGAGAGACAGTTCTCCGCTCACGGGTTACATAACGTTCTTGACTCTGTAAATGATAAATATAATTATATTTTTTGTAAATCATTTAAATAAAAAAAACACATTGTTTGTGTATCGTACTATACTATTTTTTTATCAGTTTATTATCTCTTGCCCTCTACAAAATTGACGAAAATTCAAGCGATAAATAACTCAAATATTATTCCTAACAGCAGACGGCAGTTCACCCCACTCGTTACCGAACGCATCCGGCTCGGGCGTCGTGAACTCACCGTTTGACAAGAAACACGCCGCCAGCGTCGATGACATTGACAAGTCATTTGATAAAGGTACGTTTATTTTATACAATTTGAGGGTATTGTTCACTGATTATTTATTTAATACTTTAAGCACACAAACGTACAGAGGCGGACTTAATGCCATAGGCATTTTTCACCGTCAACCTTTGGGTGATGCAGAGACAAAGAGTGATTACATTCGGTAGCCTCTTTAGGTGCCTAACTCCTAAAGGTGATGTCTCCTATAAACGCTCTTCACCATATGTCATCAAGATGCTTGCCATGGGAATCTTTGAAACACTTCCTGAAGTTAAAAACCATCTGTGAACTGACAATAGTGTTATTTTACAGTTAAGCGGTATAAAATACTTTGGTTTAACTGTCAAAAAACCAAATTTTGGAACTCGTATTGTTTTATGTATTGTAATTGTCATTAGGGTTAAGTTAAGCTCTGTGCTCGCTTCAGCTTCTGATGAAGTTCACAAGTTTAGATAGGAATTGCGCACAAACACTGTATCACCAAATCTTATAACCAAACTATCTTCTCACAGAATACGAAAGGGAAAGAAGACGTCAACCAGTCCCCGGCGGTTACGTACCAGCTACAACTGCACCACCACCACCGCAGCCGCAACCACAGAAGATAGACTACACCCTATACAGAGAAAAGAGAGAGAGGGAAGAACGGGAAAGACGGGAGGAGAGAGAAAGACGGCAACAAGCCGCACAACAACAACAACAACAGGCAAGGCCAGGCGCTCCGCAACCAAGACCGAATGCTCAAGCGCCGCCTCACCATCAGCGACCGTCTGGTCAACACCACCATAAACAACACCATCCTTGGCCCCCACATAAGCCCCACCACCAGAAACCGCCACATGACCATAGACACCACCGTCCTCCTATTCCTGGGCCTTCAACTGCCACTTCTACGGCAACTTCAGCGACTGTGACACCAGCGCCTTCACATCCACCTACTGTTCAACCCGAAGTGGTTCTTCAGAGAACTCGACCTCCTTCCTTATTCTCTCCTGAGAATGCGACTACGCCGAGTGCAGCGGCTGCCCAAGCACCTCGTAGGCCTCCCCAACCAACCCCACATCGCCCTAAACCCGAAGTCAGACCAAACCCAACCCCTGCACCGCCAGTACCTCAACCTCCCGTACAAACTCAAGAACAAAGGCCGCCGAGCCCGCATAGAAAGCGGCCGGATCCTTCAGCGGCTATCAGAGAAATGCAACCGCCGGCTATACTCTCTCCATTCTCATCTCCTCCGACGAAGGAAGTACAGAAGCCTAGACAACGCCAACAGTCTAATTCTGAACCTGAGTTAGTACCGGTTGTCAAGAAAATTGACGAAACGCCTGGATATGAGAATGTTATTCGTGATTCGCAAAGGGGTAATGCGATTAAGGCCAGAGGGCCTGAACGGAAGCCTGAAGCGCCTGCACGGCCGGTGAATGGCATAGAAACTGATCCTACATTAGTATCCAACTTACTAAAGGAAAGTTTAGCCAAACCAGCCCCTATTACAGTCGCAACAGAGCGCAAATCGCCTGAAGTGAAACGCGAGCCGGTTGCAGAACCCCCTCCCGCGCCCGTCTTACCTCCCCCGCCGGTCGTAGAACCCCCTCCACCTGTAGAAGAAGTACCGGAACATAGACACAAGAAAGAAAAAAAGAAAAAGGACAAACACAAACACAAAGACCGGGACAAATCTAAGGAGGAACGCAAAAAACATAAGAAAGATAGAGAGAAGCGGAAAGATAGTCCCGTCCCTCAACCAGTAGAGGCCCAACAGCAGCAAGAGGGGGCTTTAAGGATAACTATCCCGAAAGAGAAGTTATCAACAAGTCCTGGATTGAAGATTAAAATTCCCAAGGAAAGGTTAGCGGCACCCCCACCACCTCCACAGACTTCGAGCTTGAAGATCAAGATCTCTCGTGACGTTCTCGACGCGTCCAGGAAACGCGCGCCGCCTCACGAGCCCGGCCCGCCTCCCAAAGTCGCGCGCCACAACGGAACTCCACACCACCCTAAGGTAGGCAACTGGAATGTACCCCCCCCTTTTAGACAACCTCTACCTTATTTTATGGTGCAACCACCCCCGCCGCTGTACTACGGGTTAGGTATGGACGGGTATTATTATGGTATGGAGGGGTTCATGTACCACCCGCAACCCCCGCCCCGGGCCCCGGGGCCCCCGCTGCGGGCCCCGCAGCCCCCTCAGCCCCCGCTACCCGCTATGCCGCCGCCGCCTGTGCCTCCGCCGCCGCCGGAATAGTGTCACAAATGTTGTAGTTAAGTAGTGTTAACGCTAGATACAATTTGTTAATTGGTTAGTAAAGTTATGTGTGTGTGTGTGTGTGGGAGTCTATCGTCAGATATTATGTAGTCACAAGAATATTCTAGAAGACGTACGGTCGAATTCTAAAATAATAATACGAAAGTAAAATTTAAATTTTAACGGCACCGATGCCGCGGTATCCTTATGCATCATCATTGAAATTTCAATTTTATTGACATACGTATAAGTTATGTTTCTATTCTTCGCATATGAATCAATTGCCGTGCCGTGTCTTCAGTGGACCTGACCGCCAGTGCCCTTAGTCGTCACTATGGCTGGCTTTCTACCTGAGCTGTATGCAGTGCGAGGCAGAACAGCGCAAAAAAAAAATCCACCTGTAAAATAGCCTCGTATTTAAAATGACGAAATTCTATTGGTGAATTTATTTATAGCTAACCGCGTCTCCTCCTTCATACTAATGAAAGAATTCGAAGTCTTGATACGCATGCTCTGTCCTTTAACCTTTTAACCGCCCTTTATCCGACTTCATATCCGTTGTCGTGCCCCCAGCCCCGGTTATTCGGAAAAATATTTATTTTTCTATCTGTCAGTTTCAACTAGCATTTGACTTTGTTGATTTTTCAATCGACAGATAATTTTCGTGAAATAAAATTGACGGCTACCAGTTTTTGTTTGGAAGAACTGACAAAAATTCAAAATTATCGCTCCGATAAAATTATGTGGTGTTGGAAAAATCCGCTCTGTATCTGGACAGCCGTTATTGTGTGAGCATTCACCGTTTTCTTAGGAAACGAAAGCTTTAATGTAATATCAAGTATGCCATATAAGTGTCATGTTTTGGACAAATAAATGATCTTATCTTAGCGCACCTCCTCACGGACTTCAAAAATATCGCTGCGGGATTTTCTCGCGCACTAGATTTTCAACTCTCGGCTTTGAGTCGAACATTGAGAATCCACCAGAGCGCATCCCAGCGCGGCAAAACAAATGTGTGATAGTTTGTATGATATCTGACGGTAGATTTCCACCTTTTGAATTCTTTATCACGCTGTATTCGCATGTGAGGAAATGTATGTGCAATTTTTATTAAGGGAATTGGTAGATTTTAAGATGTATGTCGGATCAACAAGAGACTTGTAACTTAAGTTAACTTAAATAAGTGTTAGAATAAGTACTGAATATATTCGGTTGAATGCGTTTAATATTCAACTTGTGCTAGTTTAAAGACTTAAGAGGGTAAACGGGTTGTGGTTATAGGTGGCCTATTCGAAACTTGGTACTTAATTGTGTGTAGGAAGAAATTTCCTGGAAACTTTTTATCTGAAAAATTACTTTTATTTTTAAATTCTTTAATCTACTGAGTAGACTGGCCCCGATTCTGTTGTTCACAAACTAAAGTTAAATTTAAGTTCAGTGCACCTTTTTCTTTCTAATTCATTATGAAAAGGATAGAAGATAAATATTATTATTATTAGTTTAGTCCTGTCAAATTAGATAATCCATAGACAAGTTTAGACGTGAGTAAAAATTTACGTCAGGCGCTGACAAATTTGACAGGACTAAACTAATATTTATCTTCTGCCCTTTTCTTAATGAAATAGAAAGAAAAATATGCACTGAACTTAAATTTAGTTTAGTTTGTAAACAACAGAATCGGAGCCACTGGTTATTATTTTATATATTTTTAGCCTATGTTGTCTTACTGGAGAGAAAAAGTCTCGTTTTCTCTTTTCTACTCCTCTCTGTCTTGAGCTAGTGTGGGCCAACCTGTCTGTAGGCGTCCAGCTCGCCCCGCCATCTTCTCTTGGTTATCATTTCTAAATAATTAATTTATCGCGTGATGATGATTGTTATTATTATTATCAGCCGTTTCTGTCCCACTGCAGGGCAAAGGCCTCCCTACCACCACCACCACCCACCACCACCACCACCCACCACCACCTATGCTATCATTCAGCCAGATCAGATAGGTAGTCGCTTTATGTAAAATACTGGTATTTAGCTGCATCCGGTTAGACTGAAAGCCGAGCCCAACATAGTTGGCAAAATCCTAGGCTACCATTACAATGTCCCGATTCGGTAGTTCATGTATGTTTCATTATGGGCTGTATTCATCATCATCATCTGCCTAGCCTTTTCTCAACTATGTTGGGGTCGGCTTCCAGTCTAACCGGATGCAGCTGACTACCAGTATTTTACATGGAGGTACTGAAATAAATATAATAATAATATAATATATGTATATACTATTTTCCGTATTATAAAGTATTATTAATGCCATCATGGTTTCAGTCCGAAAAAAAGATGGTGCTATCGGTCATGCCTATAGCTCCGTCGCACTTAGAATTTTGATGGCATTAAAAAGTCATTAATACGTTACCTGGTTTCGATCACCGGGCCAGGTTATTTACTTTTTTTTTCACATTAAACTTCTAGATACACCATTATGTAATTTAGTATTTCTTAAAAATATATAACTTTATGGCAGCTATGACCACAGAGCCGTTGTACCCTAAAAAGGAACAGAGTTGCCAAATTAATTAAACAGAACTCTTTATAAGGCAAATATTTACACTGCAATATCACAATTTGCGATCACATATAAGAATAAAATATTTAAAACTATGTATACATTGTTGACGAGCTAAATATCTAACTTATGTACAAATAATATATGTCTACAACACATTTACAGGGCCAAAATACATATATTTTATATTTACAATGTCATTTATATTTAGAGGAAGAGTCATTTATTGTTTTTTAAAAGAGATTTTTGGAATGGAAATTAACACAAAATTAAAAAAAAAATCAAACTGAAAATTCTCCGTAGCAAAAAAGAGTTCTCCGTTCTACTCCGTATGATGTAATTCGTAAGACTTATGTGTCATTTATCTAGTCGATAGGTTCGATAGGATTCTTAAAAATATATAATTATATTACAGGTTGTCTAAAACTTATCAACAGTAAATTAAAAACTAAGAAATCTTACACATTCCACTTCCCCTAAATATATCTGGCAAAATATATTCACATTATACATTTAATGTAAATATTTACTGTAGTTAAAACATATAGCTTTTTGCTATTCTATGTCGCTTGACAGCTATTTAATAAATATACACGACTGTACGTTACACTGTAAATATATAAGATATAAAAATAATATTTACATTTTTGACTATTTAGTTTAAAACATCACATTGTGTGATATTTTTATTTAGTTTTAAGTCGTGGGCCTGTTAAATGTATGACTTATATATAATTTATTCAATGTGGAGAAGACAATACGACAATAAATGAAATCTCTGACAATATTAATGGGATAGGAATATTTATAAAATATCTAATAAATCCTATCATCGAAAATAAAAAGTGATTTTTTCCAAGAAACTTAAGTAGGTAGTGGGGCTGACTATGGGTTTTGACTATCTGTAAAGTCTGTTCGCCGAGAGTTGATAAAATCAGTGTTTCTTAACTCATTACAAATTGCGACCCTCTAATTATTCAAAAACTTATACACGACATATTTTTTAAAACAACAATAATTATCCTACTATCCAGGGCCGTCTTAACCATATTGGGCGCCGGGGTGCGAAAATCAGCCTGCGCCCCCTTGCCAACAAAAAAAAACAACATTTTTGTTTTTACACGTCTGCCCAAAAAAATTAGAGTTATGTTTTCAGGGTTTATGTATGTTTCTTTGTTCCACCATAATTTCTAAACGGCTTAACCAATATCAATATATGTGGTATCATTAGAAGCGTTGCGTAATCCCGCGTACCATATAAAAACATAACAGCTGAACATTTAAAAATATAATGAGGGTTAAAAAAACACAATTTTTTCAACTTTTTGCATCACTATATCTCGGAAATAGTGATTTTTAGGAAAAAAAAAGTGTTAGAACAATTTTTGTAGATAACTGCTTGATGAACAATTTTGTTGTACCTGTTTTTATGATAAAACTTATCGTTTAGCTGAAAAATGCAAAAAACCGATTTTTGCAATATTTGAACATGAATAAAAATTTTTGAACGCTTCGAATCGATGGGGACTTTTTGAAAATTTATTTTTAATGGTGTTTCCAACCTCCATACCAATTTTTAGCTTTATGCGAATTAATGTAAACCTTGAATGTCTATTTTAACCACCGGGCTATCACCAGGATATGCAAATATTTTAACATGAAATGGTCCATTTTCTGTTTATAATTAATTTGTTGTGTTTTTGTTGTTTATAATTTATTAGGTATTTGGGGTTGTTACTTAATAATGCTGCCAAATTGGTTATATGTAACAGAACGGTAAAGTATGTAGGGTGGGGAGAACGAGCGGAGCGAGCTCGAAAATTTTAACAACCCGTCTCGGTTTGGTCAGGTTTTGTTTTATATTTTCAAATAGAAATAGGAGGTACATTGTCTACTTATGCAGGCAAGCCCAAAAAGCAACTAGCAGAATGTAGAGTAAGGGACTAATCACACTTATTCAGCTCTTTTCAGCGTTTGTCCATAGAAAACAACGATTTTGTATGAGATGTGTACGAGTCCATACAGCCGCGGAAAGCTGAACGGACTTCATATAAAATCGTTGTTTTCTATGGACAAACGCTGAACAGAGCTGAATAAGAGTGATTTATTAGTCTCTAAGAGCGAGCGTAGCGAGCTCGAAAATTTTGCACACTCGTATAGGTACGATTTTCTTTCTATCATTCCAAAAGGACTAGGAATGACTTGTTTTGACGACTTATAAAGAAAAACTCAAGAATGTACAGAATGTAAATCGCAAGAGTGAGCGAAGCGAGCCTAAAAATTATAACACCCCACCTTGATTAGTCTCTGTTTGCTCTTAAACATCATATAGAAAGAGAACTTACCTTATCGAATTATGACGAAAAGCTTAATAAATAACTTTTTTCATTACAAAATAAGTAGGATATTGGCTCATGGCTGTCGCAATTTTAATGGTAGTTGTAGACTGAAACTTTTGTTGACACAATTTGTATTGGTAACTAGGTACTACCTTCAAGCGGGCGGTGATATGTCAAAAGTCGCGTGTCAAAGGGCGCGCGCGCACTCACTTGTAGCCGCAAGCTTTCTTTGAATTTGCCGCGTGTGATTGTTTGAATATAAATTTAATCATTGTAGTAATAAGATCTAAATTGGCTTGCACATTGCAAGTCAGCAAATAAATAATGAATATTTGATAAGTAGTTGATAAAACTGATTTTGATTACGCATCACGCATGGTTTGGGTAGGTACCTATAAGGCGAGCGGCTAGCGCCTCCTAAGACCCTGCGCCGGGGTGCCACGCACCCCTTGCACCCCCGGGTAAAGACGGCCCTGCTACTATCCTATCCTACTACTATTATAAATGCGAAAGTTTGTGAGGATGGATGGATGGATGTTTGTTACTCTTTCACGCAAAAACTACTGAACGGATTTTGATGAAACTGTACAGTAATATAGTATACATCTTTTATCCCGATATTCCCACGGAATCGAAACTTATGCGGGTGAAACCGCGGGGCGCAGCTAGTTAACAATATAAAACAGAAAACAACACGCGAACACTCAAACGACTCACTCGAAACGCATTCCATAACGGAATGACAATGGCCGCCGCGTCCGCTCGCCGTTCGGGCCAGAGCTGTTCACAACATATGCGTGACTCGTACCACGAAAACAGCGAAAGCGGGAGATAAGCGACATCCGCCATACAGTTTGCGATAATTAAGCGACAGTCACTATTCGGAGACGTATCATAATACTAGCTTCTGCCCGCGACTTCGTCCGCGTAAATTTTTTTTGTTTCCCCGACCCACTTTCGCTTGGCGAAAACTTCAGACTTTTTTTCTTTTTGCTCAACTCCTAAGGGTCCTAGCGTCAAGTTTAATAGAATATAGCCTTCCTCAAGAACTGGGCTATCAAACGCAAAAATATTTTTATATATGCGACCAATACTTCCAGCGATTTAGAGCTTTCAAACCGTGTTTCAAACAAACAAACTCTTCAGCTTTATTATTAGTATTATTTTAAAACTATGATATCTCCTAAGATATACATTGAAATCAAATGATGTCAGAAGCAATTTTGTTCAAAATTAAATACACGTGATGAATAACGTATTTATTTGGATAAGGATTAATACCATGTTTATAAAAACACCTTCGCAAATAATGCATTATTTTAGAACAAATTTGGTGAGCATAAAAGAGGTTATAGTGAGCTAACCTTAAAAGATAGACATATGCTGTCGCGGACTTTTTTTTAAAGATTTTAAAGGGGAATAATTCTGTCATATTGATTTTTGCGAAACTTTAACCGTTTACGCAGCGCACGCAGCGGAAGCTCTCAATAGGAAAAAAATCCCCCGATTTTGAAACATTCTTCATTGGTGCTCCGCTCCTATTGGTTTTAGCGTGATGATATATAGCCTATAGCCTTCCTCGATGAATGGGCTATCTAACACTGAAAGAGTTTTTCAAATCGGACCAGTAGTTCCTGAGATTAGCGCGTTCAAACAAACAAACAAACAAACTCTTCAGCTTTATAATATTAAGTATAGATTTATCAACTCTCAGCGAACAGACTTTTAGTGACTAAACTAATTTTGATATATTTGATGCATTTTTTTTATGCAGACTGGGAACGTCACGAAGTTTAATTTATTTTCGTATTGTCGTCTCCACTTTGTATAAAACTTGATTTTCACTATTATAGCATTCCATAAAAAGGACTATACATATTTTTTCCAATATTTATACAACATTTTTGAAATGTTTATTATGTTTTTTCTTTATAGTATATTATATTTTATAAAGTGATTTATAAAGTTGCTAAATAAAAAAAATAATTTATGGCAACTGTCTGAACACATTACCATTTCAGCTTTAATTACATTTTTAATGAAAATAATAGATTTTCCTTTAGCTAAAAGTTGACTTGTTAATTAATAATCCTTTTTAAGTTGTAAAAATATGTAAATAAAAAATCGCTTGCTCAAAAATGATCAAAAAGTAAAAAAAATATATATACAGGGTTTATCTTTAATGTTCCTTAAAACTTAAGCTTTCAAGTTCAAAGCTAAATCCAAGTATTACGGAATTCTACTTTTTCATACAAATGTTTTCGTAGGTTTTATAAAAATAAACAAAAACAAGACGAAAACGTCAATTACTTCGTTAAAAACTCCTATGGCAGACATATACATCTTAACATTACTTTTCAGAAAAAATCATTTAAAAAAAACATAATTATAAAATTATCTATGAAAACAATTGTATGTATATATTTTTTTTTTTTTGTAAAATTTGTAAATAAAACGAAATATCTGATTATGGTGCCATTGCTGTTACCATTTTACTGTAGTAGAAATAAAAATAAAAAATAAATTTATATTTTTGATATATTTTCCAAAACGAAAGTAGGTACTTAGAGCTTGTTCATTGCTAATGACAAGAAATATTTTTAATTGTTTTATGTTCTACGTTTATTATAGTTTTGTGTAAAAATGTTAGTTTTGATTTCCTGAAAAATATGTCGTGATTATTCAAAATTTTTCAAATTTTCTGAAAAGTAAACATTTCTAAAATCCTCTTACTGTATCATTATTTTTTAAGTTATTAGAGGCTCATTCAGTAGGTTTTTTTTTTCATCTTTCCTTTCCTAGAAAATTTGATTCTTATTATCTTGAATAATCATTTCATAATCATAACGGTAAGCGTTGCGTTGTCAGTGAATATTGACAATATTTTAAGTGCATTGTATTTTGCCAAAACGTTTTTCAAGAATAATAATATTTTTTTTATAAAAATCTGACAGGATAATATTGTCAAATTACATTGACAGTACATGTCGATAGTGTGACGCGGTGTTAACTATAAGATTGAGAGTTGTTAATTTAAATCGATAATGTTTAGATATACTTCGACACTAGACTCCTAATTATAAATCATTTATACTTTGCATTAAACTTTTTAAAATTATTATTTTAATTTATAAATAAAATCAGCAATTTTGAACATGAATTTTAACGACGAACTTTTTTCTCATGGTATCTACTCATAGACTGCAGAAAAAAACAGTCTTTCAGTAATGGTTTAAAAAAATATAAAAGGTATATGGCTTGAGTTTATCAATAATCTATTTATTTATTGTTATTGTTTATCTCTATTTAATTTTGTTCAGTTTTTGCGTTTTTCGAAATCAAATTTTACCAAAAAGTACTTTAAAACTTATATGTGTAGTGTCGAATTATGTGTAAACATTTAAAACTGAGATTACCATTACGAATTTCATAATTATTTTTGTAAAATAGCTGTTTGCATAAGTTGAATCTATCGAATTTATTATGTTTTCAAAACGATTTTATTTAATTAAAAGGTATGATTTCGTAATTTGAAGAGTTTTGCATTTTATTTGAGTTTACAAAACCAACATTATTTTGATAAAGAAAGTAAGAATGATCTGACAAAAACAGGTTTTCGTAAACTGTGACTTGAGAAAATGGGTATTTTGCATAGAATTGTAAAACCTCTAAAGGTAACGGAGTGTCAAAATATTTTAACCTATAACACGACTTAATTTCGAGATATACACTATGGCGTTGTCCTGCAAAACGCTCTTTGAATAACAGTAACATTTTACACACAAAAAATACAAATTATACTCGTAGTTTACGAAAGTCCCGAAAATCTTAACGTTTTAAATAATAGTTTCATTCTATACCTCTTAATGATAAACGCTTGAATAAAGTTATGACATGAATATCGTCAGTGTAACAATATTTAGAACCGAATTAAAAAAAAAAGATAGTTCTGGTTTCGACCCGTATGCGTATAAATTGTGATTTTCTCAAAAACTACTGAACCATTTTAACGTAAGGTAATAAGCTTGTTAAAACTTTTTAAAGCGTTTATCAGTAAAGGTCTATAATTAACACAATATTGTTATAATATAATGCGACGGAGTCGCGTTATGTCCGCTACGCGTAGCGTCCGTTTATGGCCATATTGTATTCTTGAAGGTGTTTTTTTCTCGGATCAGTTGCGTTACAGCCGTTCTACCTAAAAGTACACTCAACGCTAGAAGAGCTTGTTATTAGAAAAAAATCACACAGATCAAATTAAATTTTGTCAAGCATGGTACTAGGCGAGCAGACTTATCAGGAGGTACTTTTTGTCGCCCGATTTTTATAAGTAGTTAATCGGATTGTGAACAAAACTATTGTCTTGGGATCTGTATTTTAGTTTTTTTGCCACCGACTTCCGAAATTAAAGTTATTTCATAATTTTGAGTTAATTTCTTTTTGGAGTCGATTTTATGTTTTTTTTAATTCCTTTTTTATTTCGTAATTTGTTGTGTTAAGTAAAAACTAGAATATTTGTTTAAGTAGTTAATAGTTTTGTTGTAAACATTGCACTAGAATTTGACACAGGTTTTGAGATGTTTTCCCTTTGACACCACACAGCCACAGTTCGTATCAATAAGTCAGGCCGGCACACTAACGCGTATTAGTCGATATATATAAAAATAGTGAACCGATTTTGATGAAACTTGCACTGGTCCCTAAGTTGAAGTAAATGTAAGCCCATAAAAAATTGTGTGGGGGTGACAAAAAGTATCTCCTGATAAATCTGCTCGCCTAGTACCATGCTTCACAAAATGTCAATTTGATCTGTGTGTTATTTGTCTAATATCAAGCTCGTCTTGCGTTGAGTGTACTTTTAGGTAGAACGGCTGTAACGCGACTAATCTGAGAAAAAATCACCTTCAAGAATACAAAACGGACGCTACGCGTAGCGGACGTAACGCGACTCCATCTATAATGCATGATGATGTTGCTTTACATATTTTTCATAACACTGGTCTGTCAAAAAGCACTTTTTTCACTATTATTTAGCTGTTATATTTATTTTAATGCAATTGTTTTTATTTTTGTAATAAAAAGGTGATTTCATTTGTTTTTATTTGCTTTTTCTGTTGAGATTTTTTTTTCGTTTTGTATCATTTTCTTAATTTTTTTTTTGTACTTTTTTTCATTGAGACTGGTCATTTTTATCATGTATAGGAAATGTCTTCAGTGATTTTGTGTAATTTTTTTATAGCTAGCAACTTTTATGTGGTTGCTGACTTTTTTTCAGCCGAAAGACTGAACAATACTTGACAATGTCTGCCGGCAATTTTTTTACAGTTTTCGGCTATATATATTTTGTATTATAATGGAATATGTAGCAAATAAAAAAAAGTATTTAATACTTAGCTACAAAGAAATTATACTATTATTGCATAATATTTGAGTGACAATTTGCAGCGCAACTATCGCACAACAGTTGCGTAACAAACGCGCTGCTAAATATGAACACAGATATTGAAAAGAAACAAACGTTTGTTTTCATAAAAAAGAAAAATTGGTTGTCTATTTATTTCATTATAATAAAAAAAAACTTAGTCTCAAAACTGATTGATGTTTTAAATGTAACAGCTAAATAATAGCTTGCGCGCAGCTGTGTATATCGTGACCTCCTGGGGCTCAAGGCTTTTTCAAACAAAACCTCTTTACTTTGAAAAAGTCCATTTTGGGTTGCAAACGCACATTATTCGCTGGGTACCCTCGCTTTTTAAAACCCTGGTGGCGGGAGGCACATAGCACTTCGGATTTGTAGCAAGAACAGTACTCGATTTTCGTAATACATACGTAATGACAGCTTCTGTCATTTTGACAATTCAACAATATTCATTGCGTTAGGACCGTAGTACAAACCTGTAACTTGCACAAAAGTGTGCATGCTATTGTGCCATGACCAACTTCAGAGGCAATACTTGTAATTTTAAGAACGCTTACGCTCTGATCTCAGACTAAATCTGTTGAAAATACCTCTCTCGCTGATTGTCACTAAGATGGGATTGCGACTCGATTTTTAAGGTTTTTAATAACGGGTCTTCTCAATGGTGGATGTCATAGTGACATATAATCTACTTGCATACTTTCGTGCAAGTTACAGGCTTGTGTATATGCGGATTTTGCTGTAACGTCAAAATGAAAGCGATTGACATTACAAGTGTATTACGCAATTAGGGTGCTGGTTCTATGGCAATCCGAGCTGTAAATGTGTATAAAAAAAACACACAGCGGTGGGATAAATTCTTTGATTTTACGTACTGTCTATGATTCTGTTTTAAAATTATTAATTAGATGAATTCCGGTAAGCCTAAATCAGTTTCAGACAGACACCCGGTTTTAGAAAGACCAATCAAATCTCTGACGATCTATCCTGTAAAAATCTCACCGGAAAACTCGGATGAAGTGAGCTGTCAAGTGTCAATCCCTGTCATCAGGCGGAATGACAGATATTGACAGCTCACTTCAAGCTAACTTCAACAAAGTTTGCACGGTGAGTTTTTACTGGATAGATCGGTTGATCTGACGCCAAATCTCACGTTAAACGTTGTTGGTCGTTGGAAATAACAATATTCTAATTACTTGACAGAACATTTGATAACAGATTAACACTGTTTCTGATAAGCTTATCAACACAAAAAAATGCTAACATACTCCCAAACTCTTGTTAACTGTCGGTCTGTTCTGTAAAAATATCACCGTGAAAATTTGAGTGAAGTGAGCTTGTAGTAAGTTGTCATTCCACCTTATCCTAAGGATTGACACTATTGACAGCTCACTTCAAGCACTTCATCTAAGTTTTCACGGTGAATTTTTTCCAGAATAAATCGGCTAACGTGATTGGCTGACTGACTTAAGCCAATCAGATAACTTGACACGAGAAGAGTCTGTTAGCACTTTTGCGTCGTTTAGTCTTTCAGAAACTGGGTGTTAATCAATTGGCAAATTTCACGTCATGTAATTTTATTGGCTGTTGTTATTTTCGACAACCAATCAGAGAGAGATGTCAGATTAACTGATCAGCCGATCTATTCTGTAAAAAACTCACCGAGAAATGTTAGGTGAAGGGAGCTTGAAGTGAGGTGTCATTCCATCTGATGCTAAGGATTGACAGCTTACTCCACCTAAGTTCTCACAGTGAGGTTTTAACGGAATAGGTCGATTGATATTTGATGGGCCTTTCTGAAACCAGGGAAGTCATTTTAATTTACATTTCTACAGTTCTTCTCGTCCCATTGCTGTGCGTGACCCTTGCAGCCTCATTAGGAACGACGACACACGGCTGTGCGCTGAACTGGTCGAACGTTTGCAGGTCGTCGAGCAGGCGATGGGCAACGGTCACGTGGCCAAGTGACGTCAGCCCCGTCCGCGGTAGCGCTTCGTGTGTCGACGTTCCTCAAGCAACAACTATCGGACCTCAATAGTGTAGTGTACCTACGGTTAAAACCTTTTTTTTAATCAATAATCACCTGTTTTATATTTTTTTTTCTCTACTCTTTTTTTTAACGGCGCACGGTTTTGGTTCGTTTTCGAAATTCGAATGTCTTACGTCGCAGCTTGTCGAAAAATTAAAGAACGCGAGCAGTTGTGACGGTTTTCCAAACGGACTGTTTAGTTTTTGAAGCCAAAATCGTGTGTCCGAATTCAAAATGGCGGGATCTAGGTGCGGGGATGCTAGCTATACTAATAAAACGGCCACTGACGCCGTCACCCACCCTGGGGATGAATGGGCTTGAAATTATATGTATATCAGTGTCATTTTTAACGATTTTTTTAAGGCCTGGTATATAGTTTTCCCACAAAATTATGTTCAAAGGCGAAATGGGACCTACTCACTAAACAATTTATAAGGACCAATTAGTTGATTATTTCACCAATTTATGTTTTTTTTTTCTTTTGTACTTTAGTAAAACATACTTGAATTAATTCTGTTTCAATCTGATACTGATATACACATTTTTTCACATAACATCGACAGCCAACCAGAAGTTCCTAAACTAAAAAAAAAACTAAAAATAAAAATGACAAAAATGGCAACTTTTCGGTTGGTTGGCGATAGTGATTGTTGTTTGTAAAATGGTGAGATTTTTGTTTTAAATAATTTAAATGTAAGTGTATATTTTGTAGGTATTAGGGCCTGTCTAGATTCTTATAGTATTTTTTTTCCTATTTCTGGCTGGCCCAAGACTAATCGTACGACGCGGATGCAGTGACATCGGCGAACTTCGTAAAACACGAATGATCCCGAAGCTAAGACTAATTACGTCACCAACGATGTATGCCAATGTCACTGCTACCCGCATTGTTGAAGTGTCGATAAATTATTATTCTATAGATATCGATACTCTACGATAAAAAAATCTTACTTTATATATATGACGATTCTTATGAATAATTCTGATTAGGTGTTAAAAATAAATTTAAAAAATACAAAACAAAAATATTATGACGTAGCGTTGAGTGATTGGACGAATGAATTGCAAATATTAAAAAAAAAATTAAAAAGCAACAAAAACGATGTATAGGTATCGAAAGTTAGCTTTTAAGATTCGTTAGTTAGACAATTGTGAATTTTTAAAATAGTATCATTTTAGGGTTGTTACAAACCAGCGATTAGTCGCTGTGACTTTTTCGTGCGACTTTAGGTTACTTTGAAGTGAATGGAAATACTGTAAATTCAACGAATAGTTTTTAAGTTTGTGTTTGTCTCGCATTTAGTGTGAAATATATGAGGAAATACATTTTGTACAAGGAATATCCAAATTCGTATAATATTATTATGAGTCCCTCTATTGCTTCTAATCTAGCCGTCGTATATTCAAACACTAAATAAATTTACAGTGTTCAATGTAACTTGATACTTGCTTTAAATATATGGAATGTATAGGAAATAAATGTTTACAATCGTACACATTTATTTCCTAAACATTCTATCCATACAGTCGCAATCAGCCAAGCCAACAAATTGATTGCGACTAATCGCATCTGCAATTAAACTTTGTATTGTCGATCTGTAGGGTAATAAATAAAGATAAATTCTCATTTACGAGTACTAAGCCTATTTAAAAGCTTATTTTTCTCTAGAACCTTACATATCGATTTTACTATTAATTTATAAACACACCATTTCTTTAACCTTTCCAGAGCCAGGAATACATGTGCCATTAACTTGTACAAAAGTTTGAAAGTACTGCACGCCCTCGTGATAAACCATATTATCACCAATCAGAAGATTCAGAAGGGCTCGTGGCTAAGTGATTATAGCCACACGGATCGATCGTAGGTTAAGCTGCGCTTCTTTTTTTTGTGGATGGCAAATCATCAAATGACCCCTCCCGCTCAGGGGGAAGGGAGTGTCAGACTCTTACTGACTAAAACCCACCCGTGTTCCTTCCTTAGCCCTTATGTTCCGGGGCAGCGGTAACCCTTTTGGACAATCCCGCTGAAGGGCTCGTGCTCGTGCGCTCGGCACCCATTACATATCGAGACACCTTCGTGCCTCGAAAAGCACGTTAAGAGTGCATACACACGAGCGGTATGCATCGACGGCAGCTGTCGAGTCGTCGGCGGCTACCGTCGACAAGGTACCGCTCGTGTCTATGCACACTTAAGCCGTTGATGATGGCTGTGATTCGTATATCTTCGACAGTCGTCACGCGTAGGCAGAAGCCTAATTCTGACAAGCAGACTTGTCAAGGGGTATCGTGTTACCCAGTTACTGGGTTGTGGAGGTCAGATGGCAGTCGCTCCCTGTAAAATACTGGTATTCAGCTGCATCCGATTATATTAGAAGCCGACCCCAACATAGGCTAGGCAGTTGAGAAGATTCGGGAGTTGTTATGGCATAATCGAATGTAGGCAACTTCTTTTGCACAAGTTACTGGCATATTGTATTCCTAGCTGAAAGTCTGAGTGTACATCGAGCGAGAATCGCGCGAAAAAGTCGCCCAACACACCAACAGCCCGACTTTTTTTTTATTTAGTTAGACGTTAGCAATTTGTTAAAAAAAAAGAACTTGTTAATTTCTTTTATAAGGCTAGGTATGGTTAAGTGTACATAAATTTTGTGTAATTTCAATGTAGTTGAAATTCTAGCCTTCGCACCTACTCCATTTTGAAACTGAACGTTAACTGTTATGATAAGGCTACATTGTCGCGATAATGCGAACTTATACTTCGCGCACGCTCTCTCCCACTCCGCTCGACGTCTCGCTGTACAACAGAGAGCGCACGAAGTGTAGTTCACGTTATCTCGACAATGTAGCATTAGTTAACTGGCATTGTGTATTTACATGCTTTAAGTTTCAAAATGTACCGCCCGTGAACAAAGAGTGTGTTCAGATTTATGAGTTTGTGAATACTTGGCTATGATTGGCTGGCTTTTTTTTTTAATATTGTGATCCCTGCAGGGGTATGCGACACTGCGTTTTAATTAGAGATTTTAATTTAGTTTTAACTAAAATAAGGTTAGAGTAGTGATTTTTTTACGGTTATTTATGAAGCGTTTTTTTTTTTATTTGTTGTGAGCTGTTTCAAGGTATATTCGGAAATAATCGATGCTCCTTAGTTGCCCAACAGTTGCGCCACAGTCGTCCAACTATCTGAACACACTCCAAATTAGTCAATGTATTTATGAAAAAAAAAAAGAAGTAATTTTGTATAAAGAAAAACATATAAGCGAAGAATCGGCCAGGTTTCTTAATATGTTAAAAATGTGATATAATAGATGTTTTGATTCAGGTAAATAATGGTTGTAAACATATATATTGTTGTAACGTCTATACGTAAGTTGATTTTATAACGAAATTAATAGTTTTTAGTCCAGTTTTATTTGTGACTCGATTTCCCGGACGTCCCATCCGAACAAAAATCCCATAAAAAAGAACTTAGTACTTATTTTAAATTTTCCGGTAAACTTTTAATTTTTTTTCTTTGTCTGAGAACCTAATTCGGAATATTCGTCATCATCATACACAGCGTGACTTCATCTACGGCTGAGAACAGGCCTCTTCTTTTTAAGTTCCAATCCCCACGCTCCTATGCCAGCTTCATCCAGGTTCTACCCGCGATGGTAACAATGTCGAACGCTCATCTCGCTGTCGGACGACCGACTTTTTGTCTCCCCGTCCCTGTCCTTGGACTCATCTCGGTCGGGCCTTACTCGAGCTGTCATCACTGCGCCTTACCAGAAGGCCAATTCTCGTAATTTAAAATGTTCAAAATCTAGTCGCAGACTCATCTCGGCGACAAACAAATGTCAAAAACTTGTCATTTGGGGAAATTAGAGGTATTTTTGACAGATTGAGACTGAGATCAGACTGTGAACGTTCTTAAAATTGCGAGAATAGCCCCTCAGGTGTATTCGAGTTCCATATTAGGTCCGTATTAGTTTGGAATATTAAAAAAAATTGCCAACGTGGTCCACACGTTCTCAAGTGATGCACTTACCAACGAACATCATTTCATTTTTGTTTAATTTTATAGATTAGCCTATAGCAATAGTCCTTTAGACCGTATTTCGGCCACGGCGGCCAATCTCAACGGAGACTAGCCTACGGCGCGGGAGACATTAAAGTGGACAAGTGTGTGCGCAGACACAGGTGCACTCTCTCTTCCCTCACTTCCCATAGCCTATAGCAGTCCACTGCTGGACTTATATGCTTCTATGATCGCATGAAATTTTCCTCGATTCTCCGGCCACTGTCATCCAGCTGCCAGAATCAAATCTGAGAGAGGACTCCATGTCGATACTTAAGGGAAGCTTCATATCTGACGGAACATGCGTCGCGTATTATCGGTCGCGTAACACCAGAACAGACAAATGTATAGAAAAACACTTGACCGTTCACACTCAACCGATGATACGTTAGTGCGTCGAGCGTACAGCGTCTATTCCGTTTCCGTCAACGCATTGTCGGTCGACGTAAGAGCGGTAACGTCGCACCACGTGTATTTTGACTGATGCATTCAGACTAGGCGTAACATCAGACCGTTCGAAGATTTATTGCATTGTAAATCTTTGATACAGAACGATTTGGCAATGTGGTAATGTAGCAAAACGAAGTTAAACCCGACGCATCTTCCGTCATATGAAAACACCCTATTTGACCGAATAGATGCGACCGACGTGATACGCTCGACGGTCGATCTTCCGTCAGATGTGAACCGACCCTTAATCGCATTAAGTATAGATTTTTATAATCAATGGGCCAAAACCGAGTAAATTTAGATGAAAAAAAAAAACCCTAAATTTCTATCACCCACATGAATAACATTATAAAGTAGAAACTACCCACAAAAAAATATTTGATTCTAATTAAAATCTTTTTGTTGACGTCGAATGAAATGGTTGTTAGAATTTTTTTTTTTCACGAATAGGCTCGCCCCTATTGATACTAAAATATAATTGGCAGAATGTGGGATATTTTTGGAATTAAAACTGGACTAAAAATTATATATTAACGCAAGACTTACCCCCCAAAACTTTGTGGTAGAAAAGCTTTCTACAAATAGTTTAATGGTCTGTAGCTTTTTGTAAAAATAACTTGTTTAGTCAACTTTCACAAGAGTTGTTTATTTTTTTTCATATCTAATTTAGAAGTGATGATCAAAATCCGTTTTATTCGTAGACTCTATGGATCAGATAGACATAGTTGGTCGTCAGAAGCGTGACGGCTGAGCGTGAGTTCCTGGGCTCGATTCCCAGTCCGTGTAGTATTGTTTCTATCAGGAATTTTTCACAAGCACCCCGTAGTCTGGATTTAAATAAATTAATGGATAAGTATGTCAGTTCCAATATAAACCTTTAAGAATACGGTAAAACTCTTATCATGCTACATATTAAAATGATTCATATGAAAAGAAGAATAAGGTTAATTTTACAAAAGCTACAGAGTCCAGCTTACCTTATAGTGTTTATACAAATATATTTGGCATTACTCAGGTTATGCGAAAAAAGAAGTATCCTTTCAAATTGCTGGTCGTATAGGTGACAATTTTGATTAGCAAGTGGATTTGGGTGAACTCATGTGAAATGTATCAATTTTTTTTTACAAATAATTTCTGTGGGAGCCCTTTAAAAATGTCGCTTGATATTATGCAGGCATAGTATTGCTTGAAATGTTCTAGCACGATAGAAAGTGGCTTGAAATATAATAGATGGAGATTCCAACACAAAAATGTATCTTAAATTCACCCAACGGATTTCAACATACCAAAATATAGATTGAAATCAGAAGCAATTTAAAACGTGGCTTGAAATATTGTTAAATGAAGTAAGTATTTATATTGTTGGCGTACTTTAAACAAACTATGTAAGTCAAATATGCCAGGCTTATACATAAATACTCATATGAAACTGGGTAATAACGTTGAAAATTATGTACCGAACCAGAAAATTATCTAGAAATGTATTAAAAATTGTAAAATAAATGTGATAAAAATGTCTTCTAAATCTAATAAAGCGCGAATGTTATTTAACTGAAATAAAAATATTCGCGTTAATATTTTGTTTCTCTGTCTTTCAAACTCCTTTTTTGACATAATTTTATATCAAAAGTAGTTGACCCCGCAAACGTCGTTTTGCAAAAAAAATAAAATAGATAGTAGCCAATTCTCAGATCTACCCGATATGCACACAAAATTTCATACGAATCGGTCCAGCCGTTTCAGAGGAGTATGGTAACTAACACTGACACGAGAATTTTATATATTAGATCATAATGGTATAAAAATTAATAAGATTGAAGATGAGTTCACCCAAACTCAATATAGCCATTTTATAAAAATATATATATTTAAGCAAACTTAAGACTTTTTCCAAATATTCAAACGTAATATCCAAAAAAATACTAAATAAACATATTTACTTATGAATGAATATTATTAAAAAGAGGATAAGATAAAATTCGCCTCTTTTCATTTTCTTTTAAAGCATTTAAAAAGTACTAGATATTTTCCTGTAGCTTTTTCAATATTTTTTATAAGAAAACTGTAAATAGCTGAGAAACACACCTATATTATTAATTCTAGGCTTCCGTGTCATAATTATAATAATAGCAAAAAATGTACAGACGCCAGCACATCAACCTACTACAACCTCTCAAATTTATTTAATCGATTTTCAACTTTATTACTACAGAAAAAGCTTCAAAGTTGATTGGACATCCGTTATTGTGTGAACGTTCACCGCGTTCTTAGGAAACGAAAGCCATTGCCAGCTTGTCATTTTAGAGTTGCAGAACAATTACTAGGTCGACTGTAAGTACCTTGCCTTGTTGAGATTTGTAAAAAAAAAACCACGTCCTGAGTATAGTCCTTTCACAGTTATTTTACCTCAGCAGCGACCCAATAGCAACCTAATTGCAATCGCAATAAAGATCACAATAATTTTGACAGTGGCCCCGATTCTGTTGTTCACAAACTAAACTAAATTTAAGTTCAGTGCATCTTTTTTCTTTCTATTTTATTAAGAAAAGGACAGAAGATAAGTATTGTTTAGTCCTGTCAAATTAGTCAGCGCCTGACGTAAATTGACGTATTTTTAGTAGCCAATTTTTTTAATCACGTCTAAACTTGTCTATGGATTTGATAATTTGACAGGACTAAACTAATATTTATCTTCTGTCCTTTTCTTATTGAAATAGAAAGAAAAAGATGTACTGAACTTAAATTTAATTTAGTTTGTGAACAACAGAATCGGGGCCAGTGTTGAAAAATCAGAGGTCAAGTAACTGAAAGGATTGTACTGGTAAAATGACAAGTAGGGTTAGGCGTTCTATAGTTAAAATATCCCCTCTAGATCATACTTATTGAGAAGATTATAAGAAAAAACTTCATCTAATGCTTCTTTTCACAGTACTAGGCGACAACGCTTGGCTTAGCGCCGAAAGTTGCAAATCCCACAGTACGCTTTTTGTCGTGTAGTGAAAACACGCATAAAAATATTTTTGCAAGCTTCGTCAAGTCTTGTAAAAAATCTAGCAATTAATAAGAAATAGAAATAAACGTAGATAGACAAATTCAACTAGGGAGTTGCGGGAAAAATCTAGTATTTTTATTTTACCTACAAATTATTGGCTGTAATTTTTTTAAATAACTTTCTCGCAAGCGTAGTTTTTATAGTACGACTTGATAAAACATCGAGATTTCGTTATTACATGTAAGTTTAATAATTATTAATGATTTATACAAAAATCTTCCGGTATCAATTCTCTAAGACCCGGACTCCACCAAAGCGGAGATGTGCGGAGAGCGGAGCGGAGACGTGCAGGAATCGACCAATCAAAATGGTTGAAATCCTCCTCGGGTCACTCGTCTCGTTTCTGATTGGATGATTGGAGTCTGGGCCTAAATGATGTTGAAAACCGCATCAAAATCCGTTGTGCAGTGAGGAACAATGCAGTCACACAGGCAAGCGAAAGCAACTATAATTTATAATATGTACCCATAGGTGGCGCGGCGGTGACGTGGTAAGATACACGAAGTAAGCATCGCATACGAATGTGAACATTATTATTATAGCATTAATGTTCATATTCTTATGAAACGCTTCCTCACACTCGCGTATACGAATATGAACATTACCGACAAAAGAATAAGGTTCATATTTGTATGGAACACATACTTTGTTAAGCCTAAATTGCTATCAGTGAATTTTTCCCTTACCACCGGTTGGATCGCCTGCTTGATTGCAAAGCAAAAACTTTTCAATTTGTATGAACAATAGAGTTCAAATTAAAAGTGACTTTTGTTTTAATTTTATCTGGTAGTTAGTTAGCTTAAATGTTGAATTGTACAGAAGAAGGACTTATCAGCCGTTTGTCAAACTACACTTGTGTGAAATCCTCGTCAAAATATAATCATTATTGACTAAAATACTTACTTCTAATGTTATTAATTTTCTTAGGATGATTTTTTAAATCATTTTCTTCGCACCTTTTAGCTTAAGACATATTCTGATACCCTTTTTCAAAAAAAATATTTTTGAAATATAATAAATAAACATTTGCTTACTTACCGAACATGTTGAAGTAAACAATAAATATACCATTTAGACCCAATTGTAATCACTCTAGGATGTTTTTTTAAATTGTTGCCTACAGGGGTGTTTATATGACATTTTACTGACAATCCGTGATTGAACATCAGCCATTTTTTTTGCAAATTATGCAAGTTTTTGAACAGACCGAAACTGAACCGTCACGCTCTGGTCGGTGACTGAATTGAGTATACTCTGCTTCAGTCGATCGGTGATGCTGAATCGCGTATACTCTGCTACATTTTGTACGTTTTCACCTCATCGTTTGGTTATAAACAGACCCTCTTATTTTAACACCAACTGAAATGTTCATATTAAACCCCTAAGACGTTATATTCTGTTTTATATAGTTAGTAAAAATGCTTTGTCTATGGTAGAGAAACCCTGCAGTCCTTTCACAGATTATTAACTTCTGATTTTGCACCCATGTCAAAATCATAATGACCTTTATTCTCATCTTAATAAGGTTCCTGTTGCAACGGCTGTTGCCACTTACAAGTTTGTCAAAACCAGTTATCTTTATTGTGGTTGCAATAAGGTTGCTATTGTCAAATAACTGAAAGGACTGTACAGTGTAAACAAATTCCAATAAAAAAGCACCCTACTTTAGCCCTTTACACTAATCTCCCATAAAGAAAGCAATTTTGAATCCTTTCTCTTTAACGCGAAAGGCACTTTTTTCCATTATTTCTGGCGTGCAGGATGAGGCGAGTTTCACAGACTTGCTAAGAGCGTTTCATATGAAATAATTTGAACCTTCTTCTAAGGCTTTTAATGTTAATATTCGTCTAAGCGAATGTGTGGTAGCGTTTCATACGAATATGAACATTATTGGCATAATAATGAGGTTCTCATTAGTGTCTAAGTGCGAACTGAATGATTCCCTTAGTGGTTTATTTGAATTACTATATCAACTCCAAATAATTAATTTAAAAATAATAATATGCATTATTGATCCGACTTTTTGTCTTCGTCCTAATTTGATTAGCAACAGATATGGTATTCAAATGACAACAACCGAAACAGCATAGTAATTAAAGAATTTTATTCTTGCTTTTATTTTATAGGAAGACTAATTTATATTATCAACAAAAAAAATAACAAAATTAAATCCTAATTTAATCCTAACAGCATAGTTCATCAAAACGCCGTTTCGTAACAATACGCTGTTTCGTACTAATACGCCGTTTTGTACCAATACGCCGTTACGTGTGACGACATTTCGTAGTTTTTGACTAGGTATATAAAAATAAGCTTTTCTAAAAAAATTGGCAATAAACCGCTATGACAAAAAAGTACTCGCAATTAATTTGATAAAATTATAGTTAACTGGAGATTATTTATAATTATATTAACCGATTCGTTGCGATGCCTAATTTCACTAACTTCTAGCCGTGGCGTCGAACATACGTGAAAAATGAAGATAGTTTGGTTTCAGGTAAAACTTCCATAAAACTTAATTGAAGGAGTTATCATCGATTTCAAAATGACACATATCCGTGCCTGACGCCACACTTAAAAAGAAGTGATGGCACTGAAACGTGCCATCCGCAACGAATTTGTTAACTTCGAAAAATACTTCTGCAGTGCATTTCACATCTTAGCATGACTTTGTTTTGATGTTGGTCTAGACCTCTGCCGATCTGTTGCGAACACTCGTCGTGATAACTTAGGTGAACTGAAGTGAGCTTGGAGTGAGTTATCATCCCACCTGATGCTAGCATCAAGCCGATGTTAGCTGTCAATGGTGTCAATCCTTAGGGATTGACACTATTTTACAGCTCACTTCATTAATAATAATAATTATCTGCAATAAAATGACACATTTCAAAGAATCGCTTCATTCAATTCAAAATCGATTAGTATTCAATTGATTTTATAAAAGAGGAGAGTACATTTTTGGTAGAGTACGTTTTTCAGGGTGTGACGAGCCTCTGAAAGCAGCTTGATAAAACCATATTTACAAAATTAACAAACTATGGGTATTACAACATTATAAACTCAATTATATAGGCGTCTGAACGTTAGGTCCGGGTCTAGCTGTCAAGAGAACCTGCATGCACTAAAAATAAGACTGCTTTAAAGCCTACTCAATTGAGATTGTATAGTTAGAACGATTTCTGTGCAAATTCACTATTCGAACACAATTTTGATGCGAACTAGTACAATTAATAACTATCCTATAGCTAGATGAATGAAACTACAACTTATATTTTTATCTGATCAATACAAAGAATAATTCGATTGTTTACGGTTAAATCAAAATTGGTCAATTGCGTTCCAATCACATCACTAATAGAGATAGTGCGGCAACATAATTTAACGAAATGACAGTAAGAAGTGTCATTTTACTGCAGCTAATTAAAAGCCAGACCATGTTTTCACGGTAAGATTTCTACAGAATAGACCGACTGGTATCATTTAATTTGTCTGATATATCTCGGACTAAGAAGTTTTATTTAAAACTACAATTATTATTGAATATTAGTTTTTTTTTCCAAAGATGTATGCTCTGGATTATTTTTTTAGAAAAAGTCGGGAGGAGTGCTGCCAATAATGTTGTATATATAGTTTGTAATGGAAAATAAAAGCATTCTTTCTGTAAAATGTGTTTTATTATAACCCTCAGTTCTTTTGACTACATTTTTGACACATCTAAAAAAAAGGAAAAATCTAAGGTTTTTTTTATTGCTGAATTGGCCCGCTCTTGACCTCGATCACGCCTGATGGAAAGCGATGGATGACGTCTATGATGGAACGAGCGTGCCCACAAGATGCCTAAGGCACTGAAACTTTGCTGGCTGCTTGACGCCGGACTCCTGTGGGAGGGTGGTCGCAAACCAGGCGGGTGTTAGCCCTACCACCGCAAGGGAAGAATTGGCCAGTCAAATAAGGTGTTGGGTGTGTCTGTCCAGGAGGCGCCGAGCACTCGGTTCAGTTGTGTACGTAACTGGCGGAACAAACTGCGCTACACGAAGGGGCTGCTTCTTCATGCTGCATTCCAAAAATAAAGTATTTGCTAATATTAGATTTTTCCAATCATGCTACAGCATCTGCGTAAGTATAGCCTTTCCCCAACTACGTTGGTGTCGACGACTACCAATCTAACCGGATACATCTGAATACCAGTATTTAACATGGAGCGACTGCCATATCAATCCTCCACAATCCAGTTACTGGGTAACACGACATCCCACGGTAAGACTGGTTGACAATCTTATGGGCTTCTGACTACCCGTGACGACTGTCAAAGATGGTCACCCATCCACAGACCATGCAACAGAAGAGAAAAGGGAAGAGGCCTTTGTCAAGGAGCAGTGCTTCCAGATACCAAAAAAATACAGGAGTTTCTAAAAACAATACAGTAGATTTCAAAATCAATTACAGACAAACTTTGTTTACATATTGATAGAAAAAAATAGGTTTAAAATACAGTAAATTACTGTAATTACAGTGAATCTGGAAGCACTGTCAAGGAGTGACAATCCAACCTAAATAGCATTACTAATACCAAAGGAGATATATATGAGGTATGAAGAATAGGGTGTAAGAAAGTTCACTATTACTCCATAGAAAAGGGAGGATCCTCCGACCAGACGGGTGTTGTGTTTGGCGGGCAACTGCCCGATGATTCATGTCGGGCCGTTGTAGGTATATAATATGCTAGTTGTGCGGGTAAACTCACTGCTTGAGAGATGCAGGATTTTGTGACGTCAGTATGACGCGTTGTTCGCATGTGGCGTTGTAGATTTGTACTCCGAAAATAATAGCAGTTGCCCACACCTCTATACTGGTGACCCCGAACATGAACATCAGCGCAGCCTTCGTGCACCTACTTCAGCGGGACGTCATCATCACTCCCGCAAGCTTTAGTGGGGCGAGTCATCCAGCCAGCCAGCATCCACGGCTTCAACGAGTATCCTGACCACCTGCATGCAGCAACCGCGCATACCTGGTCATCACCCTCAGCCTCATCAGCAACCTCGGCACACCACACTGCACTTTCGGCCGGTTCATAAGCAGTCTTGAAAACCCTCTCCTGGTCGACGCCAGCGGTTCGCCTCAACCCGGCGCTGTACGACATTCGACGCACTGGAGCATAACGCAGCGCCATCGCCACCCCGACTCACTGGGGGCATCTTCGCAGACAGTTCCGACTCACCGTGAACGATACGCCAACCGGTTTCGACCCACTGGAACCTCAGCTGGCCTGGCAAGCATCGCAAGATAAAAGACTCAGCCCAATATCGACCTCCGGTCTTCGGAGGGGTGATGTAGCGGTATTTACAACGCCACATGGAAACAACGCGTCTTACTGACGTCACAACATTCTGCATCTCGCAAGCAGAGTTTACCGCGCAACTAGTATATGTACCTATATACAACGGTCCGACATGAATCATCGGGCAGTTGCCCGCCAGACACAAGGTTCGGAGGATCCTTGTTTATAGAGGATGAGTGAACTTTACACCCTGTTCCTCACACCCCTATACGAAGGTTCCATCAGTATCTGTACGGTAAATCAGACCAGTTTATCCTTCGCACCATAGTCGGTACAGATCGTCTGCAGAGTTTCGCTAGCTAATTTAATTTGACCCTGTAGATTTAAAGAAAAAATAATGTTTATAATAATTTTTGAACTCTGTCAAGGTTCAAGTTGTTAATTTTTACAAAACACATGTCATCGAACTGTAACACATAAATTTATCATGTTATTATCCTTTGAATCGTTAGAAAAGACCCTAAAAAAGAAAAGTTAGAAGTTGTTATTTTCATTTTGGTAACTTTGGTACTAATTTAATGGCGTCATATCGTCGACCGTAGGTTCAATTGAGATAAGGGACATTGGGTATCTTGTCCCTTACCTCAATTGAACCTACGGTCGACGATATGTTATGACTTTCCAATGGTCAACCACTGACACTCCATTGAAAGAAATGTCATATAATGGTAATCTCGTACATAATGACAAATGAATAAATGTAATGTTTATTGCTATTTACGAACTTCTTACTACTTCAGATTGCAAACACCAATACGTAATATGTAAAAATATATATTAAATGAAATCTAGCATGAAATTTAGTAGTAGTTTTTCTCAGACCATTGTCCGACCAATGATCGACCATTATGAATTTATCAGATTACGAACTTTTAGCAAAATGAGTATACCCTGTATACTGGGGTTTTTGTGAAATATGCAACTAATGGGGACGATGACTAAAATTAGAAATGTTCCTATCAAATACCCTATGGCGTTAAGTCCGCCTCGGTACATTTATGTGCTTGAAGTATTAAATAAATAATAATAATAAATACACTAGGTACAGTTGCCTCTGCTGTTGACGCGACGTGTGCCTCTCATGTGTAAGAACAATACCTATAGTCGTGACGTCATTTCTGTGACAGTGCCGTCTTTGTCTAGCAGTTATTTTAAAACGTTTATAACTTCGCAATTTTTTAATCTTTTATAGTTTACACTGTTTGCAATATTTTTTTTTTCAGTTTAAAATAAAACAATTTTCAGCTAATATAATTTTTCCCTATTATAAAATAAACTTTATTTAGCGACTAACCAACTGCTTACTAGCGTTTTTAAGTAAAAAAGTTAATGACTGATTTTAGAGCTAGCAAATTATCAAATCAAATCATTTATTTCAGATAAATATCCATACTCGTATAAATCAGATGAAACAACAAATAAAAATAAAATCGCAAACTTATAAAATTAAAATCAAAAACCAAAATTAAAACTAAAATCAAAATTAAAATCAAAAACAAAGTCAAAATTACAATCAAAATTAAGCTCAAAAATTAAAATAAAATTAAAAACAACAACAACAAAATACACACATTACATTAAATAATAATCGCAGGGGCTGGCATGCAGCTGCAGCCACCTCTGCAAAAAAGGCGAGTCCCACCGCTCGGACAACACACTCAGGAGCCCGTTCGAGCTGCCACGGCCACGGCGCAGAAGCGACGCATGGGCGATTGGCAGCGGCGGCGACCTCTCGCGCCCGGCCCTGGTTCAAGCCATGGTCCGGGGCGAGAGGGAGTTGGAGGCAGTCACCTCCTTTTGCGAAGCAGTCATGCTAGCGAAGGAGGTGGCGGGACGGCTGAGGGAAAGAGCCTCACGTCCCAGCCGCCGCGGGAGACGCCCCGGGCGTCGGGAGCCGCGTGACGATTCCCGGCCACCGTAGGCGCGGGCCTGCGGGCGGAGAGTAATGGGTAACTCTCCGTCCGATCAGGACCGTGCTAGACGGCGCGTACGTGTTCCACGCGCGCCTCAAAGAGATGTCAGCAATACTAACATAGTTATTAAGTTTTATTTACTAACAAAGTTGTTACTATATTATTATGTATACTTAGGTTAAGGTATGTATCTATGGGTCTTTGTTACCTGAAAATAAATGTTTTATTATTATTAATAAGGAAGGGGCCCATAAGGGCCGTAGCCTGCTGGGGGAGCGGGATTATCCGAAAGGGTTAAGCCGCTGCCCCGGAACATAAAGGGCTAAGGAAGGAATACAGGTGGGTTTTAGTCAGTAAGAGTCTGACACTCTCTTCTGCTCCACCCAGAGCGGAAGGGGTCATTTGATGATTTCACATTCACAAAAAAAAGCACATCAAGCTACCATTGGGGTAGATTGATGTTAAATTTTCTCAATTGAATATGAACTTTATTCCCTTGATGTAAAGTTGAAAATTTATCAAAGAAATTTGACATGTTGGGGTACCTTGATGTGCTGGCGTCTATACCTACATCTTTTTAGGTGAAAGCGCAGTTATGGCCCGCGAAATTCAATTTTTTTTACGTTTTTTGCAATTTGCAGGTCAGTGTCAGGTTTTATCTTGATCAGAATTTGATCCGCGACTATAACAGGTACGTATTTACAGAATTACCTATAATCATTAGAATCATTAATACATCTATAGAAGTTAGATTTGTACCCTAAGAACACTCAAGGAAAAGTGCTTATAGCACAAATCTAACATAGAGATATTAATGATTCCAATGACTATAGAGATATTAATGATTCCAATGAATATAATACATATCTATTATATTCGAGAATCATATTTTGATCAAGATACAACCTGACATTGTCCCCGATTCTGTTGTTCACAAACTAAACTAAATTTAAGTTCAGTGCATCTTTTTCTTTCTATTTCATTACGAAAAGGACAGAAGATAAAATATTAGTTTAGTTCTGTCAAATTAGATAATCCATAGACAAATTAGACGAGATTAAAAAATTGGCTACTAAAAATACATCAATTTACGTCAGGCGCTCACTAATTTGACAGGACTAAACTAATATTTATCTTCCGTCCTTTTCATAATGAAATAGAAAGAAAAAGATGCACTGAACTTAAAGTTAGTTTAGTTTGTGACCAACAGAATCGGGGCCATTGACCTGCAAATTGCAAAAAACGTAAGAAAATTTGAATTTTGCGGTCTACCACTACGCATTCACCTTAAGTCACGTTTTTCTGTGTAAAAATGGGTACGTACAGACGCCAGCAGGTCAACCTACCCCAATCTGTCAAATTTCTTTGATAGATTTTCAACTTTAGCACAAAGGCATAAGGTTCATATTCAATTGGGAAAATCTGACAGATTGGGGTAGCTTGATGTGCTGGCCTCTGTACTTAAGTCATAGATAAGCGTGGCTTCAGTGCGTGCTTAGGTCACAGAGTTTATTGCACTCTGTTTTTTCTCACACTTTATTTAAACACACATTTATTTATTTATTTATCATCATCATATCATTTTTTTGATCATCATTAAACAAGAGTTTACACCACAACATCAAACAAAACAAAGGTTGTGCTATATCCAGCAGTGGACGTCATTCCGCTGAAATTATGACGTTGCTTGTCCCTGAATGACGCCCCGCTTTCAGTATGTTCTCCTGTAACTGTTATATTGGTCGGCAATGCCCTGTCTGTATAATGCTTGCATTCTGGATCTTGGCGCTAGTCTGTCTGTCCGCACTTTGAATTCACCTCCTGGAAGATTAATAATAACAATGGTATCAAATATAGGGAAATACCTATTTAGCTGATCCTCTAAAAACTTGACCTTATAATGATGGACACTTTTCAAATGAATGAACCTCAAAAAAAAATGCGCTTCTAATGATGCACGCTTTTTGTAGAAATTGAGCGTCTTTGTGTTTTCCCAGTTGGTCGCAGTAATTTAAGCTAGCTTTTAACCATACGGCTTAGGTCTTCCCCGACTTCGACTCGTACAGGAGGATCACAAACTAAATTAAACACAATCTAAATTAAAATACCAAAACACAGCTACACACAGCTAGTGTTAATTGAATTTGTATGGGGTAAACTAATAAGGGAAAAATTAAAACTAAGTACAAAAAAAAAAACAACCGGCTTCCAAAAAAAACAACAAAGTAAAAAATAACTTTAATTTCGGAAGTCGGTGTCAAAAAATGAAAATGCGGAACCAACAATCAAATCAAAATCAAAAATCGTTTATTTGCATAAAATGTGGTAGGTAGGTACAAGAGATGATAATATGTAAAATTATAGTGCAAAGACACATTCCGCCATGTAATGATGGCATGCAAATATTTAATACATGAAGTAGGTAAGTATGTATTACAACATACAGTATTAAACTAATAAGGAAGTTAAATTATTAAAGGAACATAAGTAATTTAAAAAAATATTACAATGCATTTCTGAAGTGGTAGGACTGACAAGATTTTTTATTAAGAAATTCGCCGACAGAATAAAAACTATGTGATATCAACCATTTTTTCAAAATCACACAGAATTTTTTGTAAGGTAGATACCGACTTTCGAAATTATTAAAGTTATTTGTCACTTTATTGTGTTTTTTTGGAAATCAGTTGTTTTTTTTTTAATAAGTATTTTAAATATTTTTTTATTTAGACATTCAACCTTTTCGAGGTCCACTATACATAATTTGATTAACACAAACTTACCATCATAATTTGGATCCACCCAGTTGTCATCGCCGTAGTAGTCAGTATAATACCTTTGTGCCGCAGAGAGAGCAAAGAATAAAAACAGTATGAAATAAATGATCTTCATGGCGGTCGTCTTCTACATGCGCACTACAAAAGCAGTTTGATGACAGTTTTATACTAACTTTAGCAACATGACCCTGGAGTATTTTTGATAAGAAGTTATCTAACTAAAAAACCCAGGCAAAAGCGGGTCGGACCACTCACAGTGATGAATTCCGCATGCACAATATTGCCGCAAAAATAAGTTTGTATTTCATACATCATTTCTCGAAAAACTATGAAAATCAAAGTTATTATTGCGGTTGTAACCGAAAATGTCATATATTTAAAATAACAAAGTCACTTGGAAACATCATATTTTTTTTAATTATCCCCGCTTAATCAGTAATACAACTTGATACTTAAGTTAGTATTAATCCTAAAAGGTCAAGATTTCATGAAATAGTCACCACCCCAGTTAACTACCCCTTTAAACCCCGTCAGGGGTAGATTTTCGCAAAACCCTGATACATTTTATTCTTTACTTTTGGTCTTAAGTATAAATATTGAGTTTCGACTTAATCGGACCGCACGTTAAAATTCTTCCATACAAATGTTGACGCCCCCTAATCACGCTTTAGGGGGTAGTTTAGAAAGGCAAATAAATGCCAAACTTCATAATTTACTTATATAAGTATTCATGCCAAGTTTCAAGTTTATTAACCAAATGAATAAGATTTTTCAAATAAGCTGTATCCCCACTTTGCACCCCCACAGGGGTGAAATTTTGAAAAATCGTTTGGAATGTGTTCATTACTTGACTCGCAGATTATTTATAACAAATTATGAGTTAATTAAGCCAGGCAGTAAAATCCTGCCCTGTAAAATAAACTACCCCTTTTCTCCCCGTTGGGGGTAGATTTTCGAAAAACCCTGATACACATAATTCTTTATTTTTGGCAATTAGTATAAATTAAATACTGAGTTGTGAGTTAATCGGACCGCGCGTTAAAATTCTTCTATACAAATTTTGACACTCCCCAATCCCCTGTTAGGGGGTAGTTTAGAAAAATAAAAATGCCAATCTTTATAATTTACTTAGATAAGTATTCGTGCCAAGTTTCAAGTTTATTAACCCAAGGAATAAGATTTTTCATACAAACTTTCATCCCCTATTTAATTCCCTTAGAGGTTGATTTTCGAAAATTCCTTCCTTATTCCTCGTCTACCAGTGGCGGATTTACACATTTGCCGCCAGAAGGCTATTCAAATTTTGCCGCCCCTACCGACCTCTACAATAATGTCCCATGTCTTTTGTATACCTGCTTCGACACGTTTAATTCCATCGCCTTTTCTTCAAAATACATACTTAAAATGTTCTCGTTCAGCTACAAATACCTTGCAAAGATGGTAAAGATCGGCAGCAGTGATCAAATCTACGATTGAAGCCTGAATTTGAGCATTCACTTTGTTTATTCTTTCTTCCAACAAAAAAAATATGGTATGTAGGTATATAAATATAAATCTTTTTAATTTCAGTACTACATTTTAAAAAATGTTAGCCCCAAATTTGCCGCCCCTAAAATCTGCCGCCCTAGGCTCCAGCCTACTCAGCCTGTTGGTAAATCCGCCACTGTCGTCTACATTATAAAGGGAACCTCTGTGCAAAATTTCAGCTTTCTAGGTCCAAGGGTTTAGGCTGGGCGTTGATGAGTCAGTCAGTCAGTCAGGACTTCTCTTTTTATATATATAGGGTGACTGGTAATTAGTGACCGATACCTAAACACGTGATTGTACTCATGATAACAAACAACTTTTACTATGGGACCAAACCTAAATTCGCGAAAAAAAACTGCTGTTCAGTACCTACATTTTGACCAGTTAGGCGAACATAAATGACTGAACAGCAGATTTTTTTTCACGAATTCAGGTTTGGTCCCATAGTAAAAGTTGTTTGTTATCATGAGTACAATCACGTGTTTAGGTATCGGTCACTTAGATAGATAGATACTAACAGACACAAAAATATTGTGTCACATCCGGACGGTTGGGCAGACGGAAATTCCAAAAAAATATGTGGGGTTCATAATTGACATTTGGCCACAAAACCCTGGCTCTAGCAATGTTCACCTTACGATAAAAAGGTTATCAAAGAGCTTTCTTAGGAAGTTATCTGACTATAACAGGCCAAGAGCGGGTCGGACCTATAAAAAAAACGGTTTTTTTCTGATATGAAAAAGAACGTTGAAAAAAAAAACATGAAAACAAACAGTTTTTTTTTGTGGTTTTTTCAAAATTACGAAATAAAAATATATCTAGGTATGTACAGAGGCCAGCACATCAAGCTACCCCAATCTGTCAGATTTTCCCAATTGAATATGAACCTTATTTCTTTGTACTAAAGTTGAAAATCTATCAAAAAAATTTGACAGATTGGGGTAGGTTGACCTGCTGGCGTCTGTACCTACTTATTAAGTAATGGTTATCATTAAAAATGAGCTGCTAATAGATTAACTTTGGAAATATTACATAAATGTCTCAAAATAATTGGCAATACTCATTGAAGTTTACATTTACGGATGGGGATTACCACAATCTTCGTTTGGTTTATCTTTTGTTTGAACTCACTGCAGACTGCCGATAGCTTAGGACGCTTGAGAGCATGAGCATCTTGAGAGTGAGACAGTGAGAGTTAGTTTTTGTTATGTGTGTGTGAAATAATTATACCTACATTAAAATTGTGTTGAGTAATTTTCTGTATTTTTTTTTTAATCATAATATTTAAGTAATAAAAACGTTTACAAGAAGTAAATTTTCAATACAATTATAGTGCCTAAAAATAAATCTAAACTAAAATATTTTCATTTTTATAACAGGTTCAAGAAGTGATTGTTCGGAACTAGAGTTTTAGGTGGCGACCCGCCCGAACTAGGTTTAATTCAAACCTGTGTGTCAGGCCATCACTTTACATTTCAATTAAATTGGAGCATTAATTCTTTAAAATAAAACTAGTATAACAATAATTAATTAACAACTTTTGAGAAAATTGGCACATTGGCATATTAATACCTAATACTAAGTCTATGTAAACATACAAAAGTAAGTACTTATAAGGGAACAAATTATGATCATGACAAAATTTCTAAAAGTTTTTCTGTGTCTGTGTAATTGAGTGTCACTGAGTATTCTGATAACATTGATTTTTTATAACTTGCACTATAGAAGCTTAGTAACTTGTAGAGTCTGTTATACAGAAAAGGTCCTAAGAACACAGTCATAAAATCGATTAACAAATGGATGTTTAGTTTGAGGCTTTATGCAAACCAAGTCTTTTCTTCTCTTGTCGGAAGGTACTGGGTCAAAAGGAAGTGTACTGTGCTGGTGTTGTACTATGCTTAGAATAAATAATTGCCTTACTGTTAGTAGGTACATTACATACTATGTAAAGTTGGTGCGTGGGAAATCTAAAAGGGCGAAAGGTTTTGAATCGCTCTTTGAGCGCGCTCTAGAGGGAGTACAATAAAATTGTTTTTGCAGCACCCCCCCCAGGCAATAGGCAAGTATGGATTGATAGAAAGCTAAATAAACCTGCACCCTAATTGCGTAGCACACTATTACTCTCAATTTGAATCATTTTCAAGCATATTGCTAATCCATTGCGCCATATGTTCAAAAAATGTGTCTGCTCATCAACATAAATAACGCAATGAATGTTGTTGAACTGTCAAAATGAAACCCATTGCTACTGATAGTGTGTTACGCAATTACCCTGCTGTTTATTTAATTTATAGTCGGCTATGTTCCGTAAGTTCTTAAAAACATATATTAATTTGCGCACTCTGGTACAAAGCAAATCGATATGTTTACGGAAATTTAGATTGGGGTCAATAGTAACACCTAGGTATTACAAATGGTCAGCCTTAGCTAAAGTGGGACAAGAACATGCAGTGTCAGCGGCAGTGTACGCGCTACAATTGTGTGCGTAAATGTTTAGGTTAGTAAGCGGTATGTTAGTATTTCTCATTGTAAATAAAATGTATTTTGTTTTATCTGCATTTAATGTTAAGAGATTATTATGTAGCCAATTATAGACAATGTTAAAACCAATTTGAGCATATTCATTGACTTCAGCTCTTGATTTAGCTGAGAACAATAGAGCGGTGTCATCCGCATAAGACATTATGACTTAATTTTGGAGTTGCTCATTTATATAGATTAAAAATAACGTGGGGCCCAAAATGCTGCCTTGTGGAATTCCAAAACAACTATTTTTAAGTTCAGAACTTGTATACTGATCTATTTTTACACACTGATGACGATCGCTGAGATAATCCGCAAATAGTAGAAGTTGTGCTCCTCTAATCCCAAGTGTTTCAAGCTTGTGCAAAATTAAATTACATGAAATAGTGTCGAAGGCCTTGGCAAGGTCTAGAAAGATCCCAATTGTGTGCATACCATTATCTAGATTGGTAGTAATATAATTAGTTAATTTGTGTACTGCTTGGCTAGTTGATCTATTAGGCTTAAAACCAAATTGATTATCTGAAAGCAGGCTGTTAACTTCCAGATATTTTATTAGTCTACTGTTAATAATTTTTACTAAAATTTTTGAGAGGCCTGTTAGTACTGAAATGGGTCTGTAAACAATATTTTTTTATTTCCGAGAATTCCCGGGATTCCGGGAAATATTTGGCATATCTATGTTATGTACGCATGTCGCAAGTAGCAAAAACAGCTCTACCTACTCCGACCACTGGTAATAACACTTCAAATTCATTCATGTGTCTGTGTGAGAAGGGTTAACGTTTTGTCACCAGAAGGGAGGAGATTTTTGCAGTCCTCAACATTATAAATTTTGGATTCAGATACAGAAAAACTATCCAGATCACAAATTAGCTGATTAAATAAAAAATAAGTTTAAAAACTAAAACTTGACTACTGAAAAGGATGAAACAAGAAAGTACCTTCCCGTGGTTGCATGCAGCTGTACTAACACACATAAAAGCCTAAAAGCCATGGTAGCATGCGACCACGGGAAGGTACTTTCTTGTTTCATCCTTTTCAGTAGTCGGGTTTTAGTTTTTGAACTTATTTTTTATTTCTTATTACTGAATGGGCCCGCTCTTGTCCTCGATCACGCCTGATGGAAAGCGATGGTTGAGGTCTATGATGGAACGTGCGTGCCTAGAAGATGCCTAAAGCACTGGAACTCCCACGCATCGACGAAACACAGCAGGCTGCTTGACGTCGGACTCCGGTGAGAGGGTGATCACAAACCAGGCGGGCGTTAGACCTACCAGCGCAAGGGAAGTATTGGCCAGTCAAATAAGGTGTTGGGTGTGACTGTCCAGGATACGCCGAGCGCTGGGTTCAGTTGAGTAACTGGTGGAACAAACTGCGCTACACGAGGATGCTTCTTCATGTTACATCCCAAAACACTATTATTATGCGGCCTACCCAAATGCTTTCATTGGTATTGTTCGTCGAGTCGCTGAGCTTCTCAAGATCTGAGTTGAGTTCTACAAGATTACTGACTAATGCTTGCACCGACTGGATAGACTCAATTCTGTGTGGTACCTTCCTCTAAAAATCATTTCAGACATCAATCTACATGTTCTTCACATGATCTGACCAAGATTGTCTGGACTTTAAAAGACAGTGTGACCTTTGGCTTTGTTTCGGGCGTTCTTCTCAGAATAGTCATACAAAACGCCGACCTTATCTAGATGAAATCAAAAGATGTCAAGATCAATTTTATCAAAATTAAATACTTATGATGAATAACGTATTTATTTGGTTAAGGATTTATCATGTTTATAAAAACACCTTCGCAAATAATGCATTATAGCCTATAAGTATTCCTCGATAAATAGACTATCCAATAAAAAAAGAATTTTCCAAATCGGTAATTTAGGAGCCTATTCATTTCAAACAAACAAACAAATCTTTCCTTTTTATAATATTAGTGTAGATAAAAATGGACGCGCTTCAATTTTAGGTATTCAGTCTTAGGCTACGTAAGCACTATGCGGTTGCCCGCCATTGAGTGAGATATTTCAAAATGCTTGCTCTCATCTCGTGTTTGCAAATAAGAATGCACCCAGTACCTACCTACTGATTTCTTCGTTTTTTTCTTCTTTACGTAACATGTGTGTAGTATATAAATAGGTGCAACTTCTTCCACGTCCATCTTTGAAATGGATCGCAAATCGCAACGGTTCCTCAACCTTACGTTGCGGTTGCGGTCAGCCGCATTCGCAACCGCATCCTGCGGTCAGGTCAGCCGGACGGCTAGCCGCATTGCGGGTAACCGATTAGTGCGTACGTAGCCTTACTGACACGTACACGGCTGCGACATGCGCGAAACGGCGAAATTATGAGTAAACTGACACGACTTGATACTTGAGCCTAATTTTATTTTATTTTATTTTTGCCATGTATTTTTTTAGCTTACGTTGATTTGTTTTCAAAAAGTTTGTAGGTAATGAGAAATATTCATAAAAGTAGATGCTATTTACTTAATTTAATTGGACAGTGATTAACCAAGTACTTGCCAAATTAAAATTTTTCTGTTTTTATTTCTGCTTGAAATTTTCAATGTTTTTATTGGTATTGGCGTGTGCTAGCTGAAATATGGCAAATAATGTAATGTTGTGTTTCCTAATGTTAATTAGTTACTTCTAACGCGGGCGTCAGCTAGAGAATAAATAAAACAAACGCATGAAACAGAATCGTCGCTTTATTCAGCAATTTCCGGTTGAAAAAAATAATCAACAAAACTACACGTAAATTGTGAACATGACTATTTTTACAAACATTTTTACAGCGATATTGTATAATTGCGTCGCGTCGGGTTGTGAGCGCTCGCGTGCTCTAGCTCAAATGCTCACTGCTCGTCGTGCTCGCCTGGCCGAGCGCGCCGCACTAAACGATACTTGATAATAATATTTACAACAAATGTACGTCCGCATTGTAAACAAAGCTAAGGGAAACAAGAATGGTCTCGCGGGCGAGCGATCACAACGGGAACGCCTAAACTAGAATTCAGAAACTTATGAGGTACATCATCCTATCCACTTTACTAAGCGTATGTTATCGGCCCCAACGACAACATGAGGCCAATGTTTTTTTTTTACATTTTTTCCCAAATTTGCAGCCTTTTTGTACAGTATATGATACTTACTAATTATATATGTATAGACATAGTTAAACCGTTACTTTTTTTTGTTGCGAGTTCTTTTTCCTAACAGCTCATTGGTCTAATGAACTGCCATGAAAAACGAGCTCACTAATTTTTTTTATAATGGTTGAGACAACAGGACATTTGCGTAACACGACTCGATATAATTTTCGCATAGCTAGATTAAACCCCAATGTTTTTAGTTTACATTAAAATACACGATATTTTTAACATTTTTTTTTGCTTTTTTTCTGCAAAAGTTCTAACAAGAAGTGAGTTGAACGGACAAATTGTATTTTTTATCATATATTTGTATCCTGAAAAAGAAACTACATTAACACTGAGAATGCAAATCTGTTGACAATTATTGTGTTTCGTGATCGCTCCATTTATTTAAATGTATCATAGTAGTACAACATACGATCGCTCCTGGCAACACCAGGCCAGCGACCACGAACCACAACTTACAATGTTGCCACATTAAGAATGAACAAAAAGTATTATTTGTTTTATTTCTATCTACCTACTTTGTGTCTCTACACGTTTATTTCTAATAATTTGAATGGACACACTCTCCCTAATATACTACAATTATCATACCGATTACGTTTACAAATATTATAAATCGTGTTTCTGTATTTTCTTGTTTAATATCACTTTAAAATCAGTTATTTCGTGAAATTAATTTAATACATTTAAAATAGCATAATGACGTTGCTTTATTTATTCCCCGAAGGGTCAGGCAGAGATGTAGGTACTATCGAAGAAACTTACATCTACAATGTGTTAATGAAATAACCCAAAACCTGAAACTAGTTTGTTTAGAATCGGCAGCAAAATCGAATACAATAATTTTTAATATGGGTTATTTTTTTCCAAAAAATAATTATTCGTCATGCCGTGTCTAATATTTTTTAACGACGCTGTACGCTACTGTCCAACGCAATGAAAACAAACAGCGCGGGCGAGGGTGAGGTGAGGGGTGCTAGAGCTGGCGCCAAGGCCGGGAAGCGCGCCGGCGGCGATAGAGCTACGAATCTGTAAGAAGTAGCGCGACAACAACATTTACAAATATCTTTTACTATAATTTTTGAAAATAAATAATTATATGTCATATCAATTTATTAATATAAAAATCGGTTGGGGTGTCCGAGGTTTTGGATTATTTCATTAACAGTTTGTATAGACCATAAGGGCTATTCTTGCTTGCAGCGCTTGGCCGCTATAGTAACGCTTGCTAACAGATGTGGTCATCATGTGCACGGGATTTTGTTTTCCAATTTGAAAACAGATGTAAGTTTCCTCGGTGGTACCATATTCCACTCACATTTCGGCAGTTAAATGATCAGAACGAAAGAGTGAAGCCGTATTCATGTCATAACTTGTCCAACCGAGCGCCACGCGACATACACTGATCAGCCAACATGCGCGAGCGCAATACAAAATGTAAAAAAAAATAGTATATCTAATACTAGCCGACTGAGTTAATTAGACAATTGGTAGTCGTGTAGTTTCTATCCTCAAACAATTTCCATTTTGATGTAGAAATACTACACGCACGGAGTTGGTCACAGTTCCAATTTAACCTAACCCATTTGGTAGGAGTGCCCTTAGCTCGGTTAGTGCAACCAAATTTAACGATACAGATAGTTTTTAAAAATACCAGAAATTTTAGGGTTGGCCTCATAGTAAAAGTTACTCGTAACAAGAGTTCAACGACCCCTTTCGAGTTTTTAGTTATTCAAATTACACCACCTTGTATCGCCTCAATTGGCGCCCAGCGTGGGACACATCCACACATCGACTCGCAAACTAATTTTACTTACTATGCCTTCTAAGGAAAGCTAAAGGGAAAGGAAAGTATTAAGCCGCGTCGATTAACTATAGTTTTTTTTTTAAATAGCAACACTACCGGCAGAATCTCGAGTATTGCCTTAAACACGCACGATTTAGTCAGCAGTGCAGCTAGATATTTATATTGATTCACAATATTTTTTTAATTAAAATCCACGTTTATTTGGTATCGGCGTCTCGTAAAGGTTGAACACAAAATGGAATATGTGCACAGGTTGAGTATTCAGTACATTTGTATATAACGTGGTGGCATCGAGAGTCGTGAAGTACCGGGGACTGAATATCATTATATATAATGTCTAACAATAAATTAATGGTACAAACACAAAATAATACTAACTCTACGGGATCTGTCCACAAGTACGGACCGCGTGACTACTCACCGCGCGCCGACAAGCGTCCGCTCAACTGGTCCGGCCAGTGAACCAAAATATTAAGTAAATATTTTCATTATTTATAATACACATAAACCTATATGATACACAGTAATGCGGTTATTATTTTACACATTTTTTAAACATTTTTATTTCATTTTTTATGCTCATACACATTTAAAATATACACTCGCTCTCTATTCAATAACACATTAAAACGAACAAAACAATGTTTCTTTTGCTAAAAAACTAGCGAGGGCACGCCAGCCGCGAACAAAATAATATAGACCCTCGCTACAGTTTCCCACGTATTAACTATTTCACAGCCTTAAATAAGTGTCGGGGCTCGTGCGCGGCGGCGTCACGTGACGTGCATGGGCAGCGTGTCACCGGCGGCGTCACGTGACGTGCATGGGCAGCGTGTCACCTGCGGCGTCACGTGACGTGCATGAGCAGCGTGTCGCCGGCGGCGTCACGTGACTTGCTTGGGCAGCGTGTCGCCGGCGGCTTCACGTGACGTGCATGGGCAGCGTGTCGCCGGCGGTGACACATGCCGTACATGGGTAGCGTGTCGCCGGCGGCGTCACGTGACGTGAATGGGCAGCGTATCGCCGGCGGCGTCACGTGACGTGCATGGGCAGCGTGTCACCTGCGGCGTCACGTGACGTGCATGAGCAGCGTGTCGCCGGCGGCGTCACGTGACTTGCTTGGGCAGCGTGTCGCCGGCGGCTTCACGTGACGTGCATGGGCAGCGTGTCGCCGGCGGTGACACATGCCGTACATGGGTAGCGTGTCGCCGGCGGCGTCACGTGACGTGAATGGGCAGCGTATCGCCGGCGGCGTCACGTGACGTGCATGGGCAGCGTATCGCCGGCGGCGTCACGTGACGTGAATGGGTAGCGTATCGCAGGCGGCGTCAAGTGACGTGAATGGGCAGCGTATCGCCGGCGGCGTCACGTGACGTGCATGGGCAGCGTATCGCCGGCGGCGTCACGTGACGTGAATGGGTAGCGTATCGCAGGCGGCGTCAAGTGACGTGAATGGGCAGCATATCGCCGGCGGCGTCACGTGACGTGCATGGGCAGCGTGTCGCCGGCGCGCCGCCGCTCGTCGGGCGCGGGCGCGGCGGCCGACGTGGACGCGCCCGGCGCAGGCGCCGCGCCCGGCCGCTTCAGAGCCGCGGGCGCGGCGAAAGCCACGGCAGCCACCTGCGGGAAAACACATCGTCTAACTACTTGACCGTCTCTGGAAGCTTTACATTAATAGCACATTCGTATCTGTCGATTTTTGAAGTGAAACTTCTTTACGCACGCTTGACTTGGGGAGTAAGCTGACGAACGCGTGACGTAAGCGTTACGAAAAGTGTGATCGGGCAAGGCGAACGGAAGTTAAGTGGGGGATATAAGCAAGAGACAGCAGTGCGCGCGCACATTTTCTTTCTCTCTTCCTCTCATAGCCAAATACGTTCCGTATATCTAAGCACACTGCAGGCTTATTGTCTGTATCACAGTGTAGGAGCAAGAGAGAGCAGTGCGCGCGCACATTTTCTTTCTCTCTTTCTCTTATAGCTAGTAAATGAAATATACATACAGATGGAGCGAAAGAAGTTTCACTTCAGTCGTGTGGTCATAAGCACACTCGTTTTTTTTACCTAGTTGTAGTACTTAAATTGAGCTACTCAGAGCCAGAACCCAGAACTGACGTTTGCTTATCATTTCAGTTCAATAAAATGTAGCCACCTATCTTTAGTACATAGCGTTTCGTTTTCCGTCGAAAATCTTGTCCGTAACGCTGCCCTCATAACAGCAAATGCAGTACTTGCAAAATGGCGGTTTCGAAAAAAAACGCGTTTAAGTGTTTTTTTTTTAATCTCTACTTTAACTGATATAAGACTCATTTGTTTTGTTACGAAAAAGGTACATAAAAATACAAAGTCTCCCCATGCTTGAAGTCTTCCCATGTCATTTTTGACAAAAACGGAAAATCGTAAAAATGTCGATTACTGCATTTGCTGTTACGAGAGCAGAACGGTTCACGAGCGTTGCCAAAATTATCATGTTTTAAATACGCTTATATTTACAGTTATACAGGTTGATTGAAAGATGGGTGCAAATCTTTCCGTCGAAGATGGTACAGACAATTTAGAACCAGTTAAACAATGGTCGTCTTAGACGAAGTCTTACCAATTATTTTTACCTAAATTTTTATTTTTATTATCACAAACAATGAACAAGTTTCAATCTTTTCATGGATTTCCAGATTTTTATGGATTTCAATCTTTTTATGGATTTCTATTTAGGGTGACCGCCACTGGCGCCCGCATGCTGGAGATACCCGGTGCGATGAACGGCCCCACCGCTGACGCCCTAGCTGAGGAGTTAAGGGCGTCCTTCAAGGCGGACGAGACTCGAGTCTCCAGGCCCGTCAGGTGCGCAGACATGCGCATTTTGGACCTGGTTGACTCCGTAACGGAGGGAGAGGTGGTCGCCGTCTTTGTCAGGACGGGCGGGTGTCTGGCCGACCAGGTGAAGCCGTCACCGCCGAGGGGCCTTGCGAGGGCCCCTCGGCGGTGGCTCGGCGGGCCTTGAGGGGCCCGGGAGGGGGCTGAAATGGAGAAGTAACGGCTCCATCACGCCTCCTCCAGGCGAACATCAACCACTGCGGCTGCACTCAGGACCAGCTCTAGAGCATGACGCAGTGGTCGATTAACATCGCCGTGGTCGCTGAGCCGTTGACTGGGTGGAGGACCTGAGCCGCTCAGTGACCATAATTTCGTCGGCTGCCGCCGTTACCCCGTCCCTCGAACGTGTTACGAAGGGACAGGGGTGCGTAGCAGCACGGTTCGGAAAGATCGTAGCAGTAGGAGTGTACTTGGGAGAGGACTGGGCTCTGGAAACAGGCCTGGTCGTCCTAAATCGGGGTTCTGTTCCCACGTGTCTGCGGATGCGGAGCGAGTCCGTGGTGGACATCTCGTTCGCCAGCCCCGCTATATCACGGCGTGTCATTGACTGGCGCGTCATGGAGGAGGTGGAGACCTACTCCGACCACCGGTATATCCGTTTCGACGTCTCCGCCCAGACCTCCAGTGCGCCGGTCCAACGGGCCCCGAGTGGTCCGCGGTGGACGCTGAAGCAGCTGGACAGCGAGCTAATGGCTGGGAGAATTTCTATATTTATGTCTGTAATTTATAATGGTGTACATAATAAAGAGTATTCTATTCTCCTCCTGGAAGCCTCAATCGTGTAGGCCTGGGTGTCATCACCGGACAGGCCTGCCGATATTGACGATGAGGCGGAGTGGTTCCGGAGGCCATGTCCAAGATATGCGACGTGGCAATGCCCCGAGTCCGGCCAGGACGCGCCCGACGTCAGGTATACTGGTGGTCGCGGGAGGTGGAGACGCTACGCAAGGCGTGCGTCGACGCGCGACACCTGTACACCAGACACCGCATCCGCCCTCCGGATGTGGAAGCTACGGAGGCGGATCTGTACGAGGGGTACAGAGCGGCAAAGACCGCCCTCCAAGAGGCTGTACAGCGGGCCTAAGGATATGGCCCGCGAGGAGATGGTGGAGACTCTGAACAGAGATCCATGGGGGCGCCCTTACAAAATGGTGCGGAATAAACTCCGCACCTGCGTCAGCGGGGGGCCGCTGACGCAGTCTCCACCCCCACCTGGTGGAGGAGGAGGTGAGCGCTCTTAGCGCTCTGTTCCCTTCACGTGGGGAGCCCCCGTCCATGGCTTCGCCACTTGCGATGCCCGAAGCGGACCACACGGACGAAGACGACATCCCTGAAGTGACCGGGGTAGATCTGAGAGTGGCAGTAGGTAGGCTGAAGGCCAAAAATACCTTTAATTTTTGTTTTTATATTTCTCGAGTTACCGAGGTGAAGCTTTGCCTTACTTAGGCATGCCCTTCCCTCGGCAAGTCTGGTGGGATAGGTCGGTTCTGGGGGCGGGCTACCAGAGGCGTCCAACAATGGTGTTTGAATTTTTGCCTTGGGAACCCGACGGTTTGCCAGGTAAAGCCTGGGTCCTGGCCTCGACGGCTCTCGGGCATCGACTAGACGGGCTCTTAAGCGCATGTATGGAGAGAGGCCAGTTTCCACTCTGCTGGAAGACGGGGAAGCTGGTCCTCATTCAGAAGCCAAGGCGCCCTGCGGACTCTCCGTCCGTATTTCAGCCCATCGTGCTGCTCGACGAGGTCGGCAAGCTCTTTGAGAGAGTGATCGCGGACCGCCTCGTCGGTCACCTGGTGAGGACGGGGTCGGATCTTGCGGGTAGCCAGTTTGGTTTTCGCAAGGGGCGCTCGACGGTGGATGCCATCATGCGCGTGAGATCCCTCACGATGGGGGACGCGGTGTACCGGGGTGGGGTCGTCGTGGCGGTGTCACTCGACATCGCCAACGCGTTCAACACCCTGCCCTGGAGCTGCATTGGGGAGGCACTCTGGTATCACCGGGTGCTGACCTACCTCCGTCGAGTAGCCGGGGCGTATCTAACGGACAGAGCCGTCATCTACCCCGGTCGCGACGGGGAGTGAAACCGGGCGAGAGAAATCGTGCGGTGTCCCATAGGGATCGGGTCTGGGGCCGCACCTGTGGGACATCGGTTACGACTGGGTGCTGCGGGCCGACCTCCCTGATGGCGTCAGCGTGGTGTGCTACGCTGACGCAGGTCCTCAACGGACACGGATGTTTCGGGAGGTTGCTGCACATCATCGGGCGAGAGGAAACGCCCGGGCGATCCTCGCAATGGTGACACATTGTAAGGATGGCCCAGGGGACACGGTGGAGGTCTGTCCCGGGGCGGTTCAGGCCATGTTCCGGGGCGAGAGGGAGTGGGAGGCAGTCACCTCCTTCTGCGAAGCAGTCATGCTAGCGAAGGAGGTGGCGAGACGGTTGAACGAGAGAGCCTCACGTCCCAGCCGCCGCGGGAGACACTCCGGGCGTCAGGAGCCGCGTGACGACTCCCGGCCACCGTAGGCGCGGGCCTGCGGACGGAGAGTAATGGATAACTCTCCGTCCGATAAGAACCAGGCCCGTGCCGGACGGCGCGTACGTGTTCCACGCACGCCTCAAAGAGATGTCAGCAACAGGGAAGGGGCCCGTAAGGGCCGAAGCCTGCCGGGGCAGCGGGATTGTCCGAAAGGGTTACCGCTTCCCCGGAACATAAAGGCCTAAGGGAGGAACACGGGATATTGCCAGTTATCTTAATAATGTCTACGCAGTGGGGTCCAGAATCATTTACTGAATCTATGGTAAGTAACGGGTAGCGTGTCGATGTCTCCTTGCCAGCCGGTGCAGATATTATAACCTTCTGTTGTTTTGTGGAATGTATTGAAAAAACAAAATGGCGGCGTTACTTCCGACTTTGGCCACGCGCCAAAATATCCTTGCAGGTACAGCTAGATTGTCCGAAAGGATTACCGCTACCCCGGAACACAAAGGGCTAAGGAAGGAACACGGGTGGGTTTTAGTCAGTAAGAGCCTGACACTCCCTTCTGCTCCACCCAGAGCGGGAGGGGTCATTTGATGATTTCCCATCCACAAAAAAAGGGTCTTCATTTATTGCCCAAAGAGTGGATCACTCGATTCAGACATTTTTCAAAAACGGGTATGAGCTAATGCTCAACAAAAACTTACTCTATTGACTAAATTTACATCTCATTTTGTTAACAAATTCTCACAATAGATATTTTTTAAAACCATCAAGGCATTTAAATCTAATTCCAGGTATTATAAAAGTATCATTGGATCACTCAGTCAGACACCATTTTATCTGAGAGATCATTGTAATAATATTTAGGTTGACTTTTTAACCGACTTCAAAAAAAGGAGGAGGTTCTCAATTCGGTTGTATTTTTTTTCTATACAGCTATTTTCTAGGTTTCGAATATATTTGTACAATAATATCATAACACAAATGCCTTTTGTTAAAAAGTTATGATTATGAGTTATTCAATATTCATAAAGGAGGTCAACAAAAGTCCATACAGATACAACTTTGCCCAAACATGTACCTCGAGGTACACGTGTACCAAATTGTAGAGAAAAAATAGAGGAATTCTAAAATAATTGTATCTTTATGCTTACATAATTTAAAACAACAATAAATTATGTTTTATTATTATAATTACCTGTAACACAATTAAAACATAGCAACTTTACATGTAACTGCGTTACATTTGGTTGACAGTCGAGCTGACGTTTTCGTAAATGTCATTCACATTAATTCCGTTCGTTTCTGCGTTTCGGGGTACGAGTTATTATTGAATCAGATTGAATTTTTACTTGAGATTTATAAATATAAAAAAAAAATGTGAAACAATAGTGGTCGAAGCCGACACTAGACAGTTGACAGCTTTTTTTTTTAATAAGTAATGTAGGTAGTTGTGCCGATGAAAGAGTGCCAAAATGGCGTTCTTTTTGATAAGTTTGTATTTTATTCTCGTCCCCGGGTATCGTTAAGAAAAATATGAATGCAATATTATTCAGTGTAATCTAGTTTATTTTGTGTCACTAAGTGTACCACGGTACTTCGTTTGGGCAGATTTTGGTGACTCCTTTGCTGAACTGAGTGATCCTTATCAATACTTATAGACAACTACCCGTTTCGTATTGATTTAGACAAATTACGAATAATTTTTGTACAACTTTATGGCTAAAGTTTTACATAGAATTCAATCACTGATTCACTAGACATTGGATTTGGATTTTATTTGACGGATTAAAACAAAATTCAGTGATTTATTAAGTTTTGATATATATTTCAATACCATTACATTAAATATAGTATTAACAACATTATAAAACTTCTCCATTCTCCCACATAATTTTCCACAAAGTCCATTTGAATCCGGTTTCAGGCCTGGGCACAATACCATTTCAGCTGTACTTAAAGTGAGCGACAATATAAAGCGGGGAATAAGTTTATAAGTTACAGTCTTACTCCCTTACTAATAAATGTTGTATAGCATCTGTATAGTTACACAACGCTGTCTTCTTCTTTCAAAAGTCAAATTACAGACGACTGAAAGAGAGACATTGGTGTGTAACTATTTATCTGCTATAATACGTTTATTAGTAAGGGGGTTAGTGTTAATCGACTTCTCCAACGCTTTTAATACAGTCAGTCACGAAGTTCTTTTATACATCTTTTCCTATTTCCAATTCTGTCGGGAGGTATTGGAATGGTTTTCCTCTTATCTCTCGTTGCGTCATCAGTATATTCATGCTGGTAACTCTTCATCGAGTTGGTGTGATGTACTCAAACTCAAACTATTTATTTCAAATAAACCAAATTATAGGCACTTTTGAATTGTCAACGGTCGGTCAGTCAGAAAGATGAAGCTAGTTGCCCATTCCAAAAGCGTAGGTACCTGTGGAGAAGAACGGGCAAGAAACTCCACGGACACTCTTTTAAATCATAAAATTGTTACAAAAATCTTGGTTACATCATTCATGTTGAAATTATACATGTGAGAACGATGCAGAAAGACGTGCACGTTAAAGGCGTCCATACTTAAAAGAACAATTCATAAATGAAAATAAATTAAAATAAGCCGTGGCGGCTAAGAGATGACCAGTCCCTACTGACGGCGCCCGTTCACGAACATGACGTATGGATCAGCACCATTCAGCTCAACCGTTTTGAAGGGAACCCAATGATCCAACACATACGCCACCATCAGCGAGACATTTGAGTGAGCATGACATACTCTCAGCTGCCAGGGCACATTCAAGTCAACGAAAGACGTACCCAGAAAATGGTAGCTTTATAGTTTAGGTACATAGTGCTCACACGTGTGCTATGCAATTATACAATACTAAGAGATTGAATTTATACAATGCAAAGATAGTTTTTTCAATCTTCAGCAGCTCCAACTATATTTTCAAATGCTAATTAATTAGTTTATGCGAGCTTGTGGAGCAGGACCAGCATGCAGCCAAGCATTTTTGTCAGCGATGTAATCCCCCAACTTATAATATGCCTGGCTGCATAGTGTGCATTTTATGCAAGATTTGAATTTCATTTCATTGAGTTGGAGTATGTGGGGGGGGGGGTATTTTATTGTAACATTTTAAACAGTACCCCATGAAGGATGAGTCTACTTTAGCCAATCTGAAACCTGGTTGAACTAATTGGTCCCTATTTCTAGTCCCATAGGTGTGTCTGTCACCTCTTTTACTGAAAAGATGTAGCAGCTAGCGTCCTTCAAGGCATTTCGATTTGGAAATCCTTAAACAGACTTCTTAAGTTCTTACGCAAGTCGGCCGCAGCAAAGACAATCTCCACAATTGAGGGTTCATGGACGGCTCATATCTCCGGTGCACATGCGGCGTCGCTCAACAGACAATGTCCAACTTTCCATCTTGCGCCCTGTCATCTGCACATGTGAGGACCTAATGTCTGCGTCAGCAAACGGTATTAGCGTTGCTGAATTTTGGGGCAAACTAATTCAAAAGAATAAAGCGAAGAAGAAGATTGAACCAAAGATAGCTGGTCACATTTTAATAAACTAAAATGGTGACGCCACTGCGTAGGTCAATTTAAGTACTACTAGGTAAGAAATCGACGGAAATGGACACGCTGTCTCAATACAAAGCTTCTATATTATTAGCGAAGTTAAATAAAATTAAACGATTAGGACGGATACCACCAATGAAACTGCGGTGCTATTCTGTGAAAATCTCACCGTGAAAACTTAGGTGAAGTGAGCGTGGAGTGAGCTGTCAATAGTGTCAATTCCTAGAAAAAAAAACTCACTTCACCTAAGTTTTCACGGTGAGATTTTTACAGAATCGACCGGCTGAGCGCGATCATCACATCAAGAACTGTCAATGTCTTCACTGTTATGGAATATACAGGGTTATTGGAAAAACACCAACAACCTTTTAAGATGTTATTGTACTCATCATTATAAACAACTTTTACTATGGGACCATACCTGAAATCGCGAAAAAAATTCAGTTGTTCCCTACATTTTGACGAGTTATACGAACATAAATGTAGGGAACAGCTGATTTTTTTTCGCGATTTCTGGTTTGGTCCCATTGTAAAAGTTGTTCATAATGATGAGTACAATGACCTCTTAAGAGTTTGTTGGTGTTTTTGCAATAACCCTGTAGACACTGACAGGTCTCGGACGCTAGTGATGATTGCATAATCTGTTGTGCGTGCGTACCAAGAAGTTTAGAGATAAAAGTGGAGGCCACGCTTTGAACACTTGAGTGAAACCGACTGTGGGCTGTCGCTCTCTTTCTGAATCCATACATAAGACAAAGAAAACATATATCACTGTCTCGTTCTTAAGTGCGTATTTAGAAAGAGAGCGTTCGGGCGGGTCTGGCTGTTTGTGTATGTGAGTTTATATGTTTGTAAACGCACCCACGATACAGGAGTGATTCCTAGTGTGGGGCAAAGTTAAAAAAAAAAAAAAAAAAAGAGCGTTAGCCCACAGTCGGTTTCACTTGGGTATTTAGAGTGTTACCTCCAGTTTTATCTACAAGCTTCTTGGTGCGTACCTGCGGGCGGTGCGCCTTGTGCAGCAGGTTGGCCACGAGGGCGCGCGGCTTGAGCTGCAGCGGGTGGCGCACGGTGAGCTGGCGCGGGTCGAGGCTGAGGCTCACGCGCCGCTTGTTATCTACAAGCCTCTGGGTGCGTACCTGCGGGCGGTGCGCCTTGTGCAGCAGGTTGGCCACGAGGGCGCGCGGCTTGAGCTGCAGCGGGTGGCGCACGGTGAGCTGGCGCGGGTCGAGGCTGAGGCTCACGCGCCGCTTGTTATCTACAAGCCTCTGGGTGCGTACCTGCGGGCGGTGCGCCTTGTGCAGCAGGTTGGCCACGAGGGCGCGCGGCTTGAGCTGCAGCGGGTGGCGCACGGTGAGCTGGCGCGGGTCGAGGCTGAGGCTCACGCGCCGCTTGTTATCTACAAGCCTCTGGGTGCGTACCTGCGGGCGGTGCGCCTTGTGCAGCAGGTTGGCCACGAGGGCGCGCGGCTTGAGCTGCAGCGGGTGGCGCACGGTGAGCTGGCGCGGGTCGAGGCTGAGGCTCACGCGCCGCTTGTTATCTACAAGCCTCTGGGTGCGTACCTGCGGGCGGTGCGCCTTGTGCAGCAGGTTGGCCACGAGGGCGCGCGGCTTGAGCTGCAGCGGGTGGCGCACGGTGAGCTGGCGCGGGTCGAGGCTGAGGCTCACGCGCCGCTTGTTATCTACAAGCCTCTGGGTGCGTACCTGCGGGCGGTGCGCCTTGTGCAGCAGGTTGGCCACGAGGGCGCGCGGCTTGAGCTGCAGCGGGTGGCGCACGGTGAGCTGGCGCGGGTCGAGGCTGAGGCTCACGCGCCGCTTGTTATCTACAAGCCTCTGGGTGCGTACCTGCGGGCGGTGCGCCTTGTGCAGCAGGTTGGCCACGAGGGCGCGCGGCTTGAGCTGCAGCGGGTGGCGCACGGTGAGCTGGCGCGGGTCGAGGCTGAGGCTCACGCGCCGCTTGTCGTCGGCGCGCGGGCCCGGCGGCCGCAGCACGTTCACGACGTGCGGGCCCTTGCCCAGCGCGCCGCCCTTGATCTCGAACAGCTGCGCCACGGCGCCCGGCGCGGCCTGGGGACGGATCGTTCATTATTGTATGTACATTTAGCTATTATTTATCTACCATATAATTTAGAAATATTTAAATTAGTCTCACCCTTAGCCCTGCTAAAAATCAAATCCGTAAGTATATTAAGCTATCCTTTACCGGTCTCTAGATTAAATAATTTAAATTGATGGCCAGTGGGAATTGGAATAGTAAGTCCCGTGTTACAGAACGTCACTCAGTACTCAAGCATTACTTAAAACTAGTTTCAAGCCATTTGATTGGTTGAAACTAGTATTAAGTAATGCTTGAGTACTGAGTGACGTTCTGTAATACGGGCCTAAGACTCCTGTGCAAAGGTTTATTCTTCAATAATTGGCTCATTTCTTTTTGCTGTTTTCCTTCTAAGTTAGTTTTAATCATGATCTGACAGTGGCCCCCATTCTGTTGTTCACAAACTAAAATAAATTTAAGTTCAGTGCATCTTTTTCTTTCTATTTCACTAAGAAAAGGACAGAAGATAATATTATTAGTTTGGTCCTGTCAAATTAGTCAGCGCCTGACGTAAATTGACGTATTTTTAGTAGCCAATTTTTTAATCACGTCTAAGCTTGTCTATGGATTATTTAATTTGACGGGACTAAACTAATATTTATCTTGTCTTTTTCATAATAAAATAGAAAGAAAAAGATGCACTGAACTTAAATTTAATTTAGTTTGTGAACAACAGAATCGGGGCCAGTTTGAGTAATTTACGCGGTCTACCCAAATGTCCTTTCTTTGTTATTGCTCTGGGTGTGGCTAACGTATCCTACCTTGGCAGTGCAGGTACGAACACAGAGCGGACACGTTAGTATACCATTATGATAATGGTATTGTATGTTGAAGCGTAACTTACTCTCGAGATGATCTCGCCTGCTGCAGGTGGCGGCGCGGGTGCATGCTTGTGTATATGCCGTTGCCACCCCGAAGTACAAACGAACCGCATGTGGCCGGCTGCACCTAGTTGTACCCGGCTAAAAGTAGGTGTGGCCGCACTTCGGCTGTTAGCCGTGACGTATAGATACCTTGAGCAGCGCCGGCTTGGTGTCGAGCGCGGCGAGCGACACGACGGCGGGCAGGCCGGCCAGCGCGCGGTTCTGCGCCAGCAGCGCGCTGCGCTGGCTCTGCGTGAGCGGGTGCGCGTGCAGCACCTTGAGCTTGCTGGGCGCCACGCCCGCCAGCTGCGGCACCGCGCCCGCCTGCAGCACGTGCTTGTGCGCCAGCGACACCAGCGGCGCCGCCACGCGTCTGGCGCAGCCCACCGCGCCTGCGCCCGAGTACAACGTATTATCGAGGGAATATTTAACTGCCTATCCATTCTGTAAAAAATCTCACCGTGATTTGTCACCGTGGTTTGGTCCCACAGTAGAAGTTGTTCATAATGATGAGTACAATGACCTCTTAAGAGGTTGCTGGTGTTTTACCTATAACCCTGTATAAAAATCTCACCATGATAATATAAAAATCTCACTATGATACAGTTAACACTAGTTTAGGGGCCAGGGGATTCATATATTTTTGATGTAACCTTTTTTTATGTCAATAAAATATTTTATTATTATTATAAGTCAAGTGAGCTATCAACGGTAGCAATCTCTTGGAATGACAGCTCACTTCACCTTAGTATTCACGGTGAGATTTTTACAGAATAGCACTGCTGGTCCTCTTAAGGTGCCACTTTTCGATATTTATTCTATACAAATTTCGGAAGAATATTACTCCACTGTTCGACATTGTGCATCTAAAATTAAACATGATATCGTTTAGGGTTATTATTAATTGTGTCTGGATGATGATGATCAGAATAATAAAATAATAAGCCATTAAAAAGTTATGAGCCAACAAAGATTCGTTTTTCTTGCTATTTTTAACGTAACTTTGGGTGTAAATAAGTATTTAAAAGAACTGTAAAATCTTCAAAACCAAAGTGCATACCGACAAAGCTCAGTTATCGAAGAGATCAATAAACTTTATTTGTAATTGATTTAACAGTGGTTTCGATTTTCCGAAGCACTTTTCGATGTTTTTTACGCGCCTATCAATTCGGAACGGTGTTTCTGTGCGTGAGAACTAGACGTTGTTCGTTTAGACTAGCGTCTAACTGCTCATTACTGATACTAGCGCTGTCGGACACGAAGCCAGGCGAGACAGCGTGCTTTTGACTATGACTAACAGTGAGTTCGAGCTCGCGACTAGTTTACTCTTAAAACTTTAAGCACAATCAGCCTATAATGTGCTGGGACACAGGCCTCTTCCCTGCGAGAGAGATAAATGATAAATTAGAATCCAGACCCCGAGATAATCCGTATAATAATTCTAGTAGAACAACATACCTGTTCCATCTCTTTGCTGCACGGGCACGGCGACCACGGGAGGGAACGGTCCGTTCTGAACTAGCACACCCGACTGAGTTGATAACAGGTGATTCTGTAGGCGGACCTGCAACAATACATTATAAACTTTATAAACATACACAACTTCATAGAATGTCTATATTCTATGACAGAAAAGACAGGTGTAGTCTGCTTTACATTTATGCCACAAAAAAAAACCCTTTTAGCAATATTTTTTTTAGGGTTGATTTCCAGTCAGATATTTTTTAACTGTGGAATAAAATTGACGTCTGACAGCCTTTTATATGGAAAATTTAAAAAAATTAAATTTTATTCTCAGTATAAGACCTAGAAAGTATACAAGTTTGGTGGAATTCGCCCTAAATGAGTTCTGACCTGACAGCTAGTATACTCCTTACCCAAAATGTTAGTTTTTTGGCCACACATAGGCACTCTTTGTGATGCGACTCGATCTAATGGGGATGTAGTCCTATAATACCGCCTTTTGTCCCCGAAATAGCCAGAAGTATAGAATGGTACACTGACATTTCACCAGTTTTATTTTAAAAGAGGAAGTTAGCCCACTTTAAATTGTCACATATCTAGACTGTTGCTGAGAGTTTTCTGATGGAAAAACGCCAGGAGAACCACACTCTCGCAGTCACATTTACAACCTCTACACAGCCAATAAAAACTACACAAAACATACCTTCAAGCTATCAGACACAGCAACTGTCACAATCTGCGGCTGCGATGTCTGCACTTGAGTATCCGCTGGAACTGACGTCACTATAGCGACGTCACTCGTCCTCCTATGCCCCGCCGACGTAATAATATGCTTCTTCAACGGCGAGTGTTTCGTCTGCACAGTCTTGAGTTGAACTCCGTGAGGTAATTGAACCTCTTCGATAGTATCCTCTTTTCGTTTCTTCTCTATCTTAATGGTTGGTACTTCGTTGACTTCTTCTACTATTATGTTGGTACTCGGCACGGGTGTCGTGTCGGTGACCTTTTCTTCCTTCACTTTGGGCGTTAGTATCTTGATCGGCGGCGGCGGCGGTTCGATCTTGATCATCTCTACATATATCGGGTCTTTATCCGCGTTCGTTATGTTTACGACGGTCGAACCGAACGCGTCCGCCTGGAAATTAAAATGTTTGTTTAGATACGAGTTGTTTTATCTCCAGGAAAATCACTGTCCATCCTAAGGTTGCCTGGAAGAGATCGCAGAAAGCGATAAGGCCGCCCATTGTATAATTTGTAGTGTTTGATGTATCTTTTACATGTTGTATTTTTGTGGTGTACAATAAAGTATATACAGTGTGAAATTGAAAACATGCGACAAATCGAAATGGGAGATTGTACTCATCATTTTGAACAACTTTTACTATGGGACAAACCTGAATACGCGAAAAAAAATCTGCTGTTCACTACATTTCGCATATGTAGGGAACAGCTGATTTTTTTTCGCGATTGCAGCTTTGGTAAAAGTTCTTCAAAATGATGAGTACAATCTCTCATTTCGGTTTGTCGCATGTTTTCAATTTCACCCTGTATAAATAAATAAATAATACAGTCGTTTTGGCCTTGTTTCAAGCGGGAGATTGACGTATATTATTAATTATCATTTCATTTTATCTTTTCCTAGAGACTAGGTTAAGACTGAAACAATATACATAACAGAAGGCCAATTCTCGTAATTTAAAACGTTCAAAATCTAATCGTAGTCTCATCTCGACGACAAACAAATGTCAAAAACTTTTCAAAATGTAGGGAAATTATCGAACAGACTGCGAACGTTCTGAAAATTACGATAATTGCCCCTCAGGTATCCTCACCTTTCTCTTCCTCGGGCCAGAGTCGGCACGCCCGTCCGAACTCTGGCCGTGCAATAAAAAAGAATCCTTAGCGTCCACGTTGTTGACGAGCTCGTCCAGTATGTCGTCGGTGATCGCGATCTTTTTGTCGTCTTCATCCGCTAGAGCCTTGAGGTCTGTCTCTGAAAGTATGCTTTCTACTTGCGCTTCTGTCAGACCTGGAATGAAGCGATAGTTTGATGATTATTACGACAATTAAGAGATTATTTTAGGCTAGGGACAAGTCTAAGTGGAAACTGGCATGCAGAACAGATAATGGCCCCGATTCTGTTGTTCACAAACTAAACTAAAATTAAGTTCAGTGCATCTTTTTTTTTCTATTTCATTATGAAAAAGATAGAAGATAAATATTAGTTTAGTCCCGTCAAATTAGATAATCCATAGACAAGTTTAGACGTGATTAAAAATTGGCTACTAAAAATACGTCAGGCGCTGACTAATTTAACAGGACTAAACTAATATTTATCTTCTTTCCTAGTCTCCCCCTTTCTAACCATATCATCATTCACACAGTCCATCTATCGTTTCTTTGGTCTTCCCCTACTCTTATAGCCATCATCATCTGCCTAGCCTTTTCCCAACTATGTTGGGGTCGGTATCCAGTCTTACCGGATGCAGCTGAATATTAGTATTTTACATGGAGCGATTGCCTATCTGACCTCCACAACCCAGTTACTGGGTATTACGATATCCCTTGGTAAGGACTGGTTGTCAGGCTTTCGGACTTCTGACTACCCGTAACGACTGTCAAAGTTCCACGAATGACAGCCGGGAACAACGGCTTAACGTGCTTTTCGAGGCACGGAGGGATCTCGGTATGAAAAGTATATGTATATTGTATCTCCCTACTCTTATAGCCATCAACATTCATGCTCAAAACTTTCCTCACGACATTTGGTATTCGATTGTCATGGTATGGGCATGTGTTATGGAGAAATGTAAAAACATACAAAACTCACCCGTAAAATTCTCAGTTAACAAATCATCGCCACTAATATCCAGACTGTTGCCACTATTGTCGACATCCGCGTGTAGATCCGGATACAGCTCTCCGAGAGTGAATTCTGAGGTAGTGAAGGTGTCTAGGTTGTCCGAGGGCGGAGTCTCGGCCGCTCTCAGCTCTACAGAGATCGGAGTGTCGAGAGCGATGGGGAATTGGTCGTCGTGTGTGTCTACGTGAGGGGGCGACGGTGGCGGTGTTTTTGGTCGGAAATGTAACCTGGAAACAGAATTATTTTTTTAATAGTAATAGTCCATTTTATTGGTCAGAATATTGTTACAGAGTTGTTACATAGTTTTCCCCGTTGGTCTCGTGGTTGCTAGCGCGACTGCTGAGCATGGTCCTGGGTTCGATTCCCGGGTCGGACAAAGTGTTATTGAGTTTTTCTATTAGGAATTTCTTAGTAACAGTCCGGAGTTTGGAAGTTGGCAGTTTAATATGGGTGCCTCGGAAAGCACGTAAAGCCGTTGGTCCAGCGCATGATCTCTCTCCGGTCGTGTCGGATTGCCGTCCCATCGGACTATGAGAGTGAGGGAAGAGGGAGTACACCTGTGTCTGCGCGCACACTTGTGCACTATAATATCTCCTGCGTACCTGGCTAATCTCCGTTGAGATTGGCCACCGTCACCGAAGTCGGTCGGGGTGGCTATTATTACATAGTTTTAAAAGTTCATAATATTCTGCCGTTTCCAGCGTACAAATATATTTTCAGGTTTTTTTGAGATTATTTATTGCAAGCACAACAGATAGCATAGATATGTTTTTAATTCTGCTCAATCTGCCGTGCTAAACGCAAAAGCGGTATTTGAGAAAATTAAAGATTTGCTCTTATTTCTCTTAGTATCATTGAGGTAAAACTGAGATAGGGAAAACTTTTAAAATATTTTTTTTGTAAGATACCACTATTTGGGCTATTTCTTTGAGCTATCCGATGCCATAAAAATCAAATTTACAATTTTTATAGAGATACCGCTTTTACGAGATATTTTTATTGAGACAGAGCTTAGCGCGGCAGCAAATTCAACAGAAAACAGGGTCCTTCTATCTGCTAATAGCAATATAAAATATACTTAGTATGATGTCGGTATTCCTGAAAAGGTGGACAGAGGTGTAATTATAGGTATAAGAGGCCATTCAAGTATTAGGTAAGCACTACATGGGGGCGGGAGTCTTTTTGTTTATTTTTGATGACATGGGGGATGGTGATTACGTCAGCAGTATTTATTTTTTAAGTTTTCGGATTTTCTACTAAATTTTGTCGATTTTGGTTTGAACACATATGGCAACTCTACTTGTGTATGCTTGAAAACGAAACGCATATAACTGCTGCTGATGAATCAATAAAGAAACCAGAACACGTTGAAAAATGCATGTAGTAAGAGCTTTGCTTACTTTTGCTGACGAGGGGGAGGAGGGGGTTAATAATTGCAAAAAATCTGCTTACGTAATACTTGAACGGCCCCTAACAGGTAATACGAGCTGGTGACCGCAACACCACGTCAAAGCGGGTATTTTGCGTACGAGACAGAGGTGTATCACCGTGTATCTTACACGCAGTTGTGTTATACTTAAAAAATGTGTGTGCATTGTAAAGTCTATTCATATTTATGTTTCAAATTGATGTTGTTTCAAGTTAAACAAATATCAACTTTATTGTAATGGTACTTAAGTTGATTTCAGAGTGACTAGCACTATTGAAAACGTATTAAAAATGTTGGAAGTAGTGTAAACTGAACTTTATTGTGTAGGAATTAGTTACTTTTCCTTAAACTCATATCTGTTTACATTTTTGGCAAATAAGTCGCGAATGCGGTTTAGAGAATCCACTGCAATACCGTTCGTCCGACGATACATAATAATAATCTACGAAAATCGCTCTTACTGCTACGAAATAAAAACGCTGCCAAATCGTTACGATGGACGTACGGTTGGCTGTTCTTTAGTACCAAAACTCGTAATGGCTTTACAGAGATTACATTCCAGAGATCCTCGTAATTTTAAGAACGTTCAAAGTCTGAATTCAGTCTCAATCTGTCAAAAAATGCCTCTAATTTCCCTACATTTTGTCAAATTTTTGACATTTTATTGTCGCTGAGATGAGACTGCGACTAGATTTTGAACGTTTTAAATTACGAGAATTGGCCTTTAGATTATTGATGAAAATACACTCACCATTTTTTATTAACCTCATTGATAAACTGTTCAAACTCTTTCTCCACAGGCTGCAAACTCTCATCCGAATCGTAACTGCTATCCGAACAGCCACTCCAAGACCGTTTCCTCATGACCTGCTCCAAATTATCTCTTACTATTCCGTCTAAAGTCCTCGCACTTAATCTAATATCACTTTTAACACTGTCTTGAATAACGTCTGGTAGGTCCGATCTGTCAGCAAGGTTGGGTAGGACGTCCGATCTGTCAGATTTGTCGGTCAGTTCCTGTTTGATATCGGATGGCTTGACTTCGTCGGTGGTTATCCAGAGGTCGGGGTTTCTGGAAAGGTGTTTTCTGAACGCGTGCCGCCATGGGTATTTTCCGCTTGTGTGGTAATCTCTCGACATTTCTTTTGGCGTTCTATGTGCCTTTGTTTCGAGTTCCACCTGGAATTGAGAGAAAGTTTGTTACTATTATATTTAGAGCGGTTCTGCACCCTAATTCACAACCATACGACAAGCTATCGTATCGAAAATGACACATTTCAATATCCTGATTTGCCTTGCATGAAGAAAATGCACTTAACCACTCTATAAACATACCGTCTTCCGATGCTCGGGGAATACGACCGTCGCCGAACAGTGACGAAGATTTCTATGTACATTATCACTTTGGGAGACCTGTACTGTGAGATTGCTACAGAATGCAGAATGGACCGGTTGAAGTGAGGCAGTCTGTAGTACATGTGACGTGTTACCTCCTCGTCCTTCTGCTTGCGGTAGTGGTCGGAGGCGGGGAAGCTGAAGGGCAGGCTGGTGAACAGCGAGTGCAGGCGCGTGCGCGTGCGGTCCAGCGCCAGAGGCAGTCTGTAGTACATGTGACGTGTTACCTCCTCGTCCTTCTGCTTGCGGTAGTGGTCGGAGGCGGGGAAGCTGAAGGGCAGGCTGGTGAACAGCGAGTGCAGGCGCGTGCGCGTGCGGTCCAGCGCCAGAGGCAGTCTGTAGTACATGTGACGTGTTACCTCCTCGTCCTTCTGCTTGCGGTAGTGGTCGGAGGCGGGGAAGCTGAAGGGCAGGCTGGTGAACAGCGAGTGCAGGCGCGTGCGCGTGCGGTCCAGCGCCACGCGGCCGCCGCGGGTGGCGCGGCGCCGCGCGAAGCCCACGCAGCCCGTGTCGCGCAGCGACGTCAGCGTGAACCTGCGGGGCAGGAAACAATACTTATATCAAAAACTAGCTGACCCCTGAGACGTCGTTTTGCAAAAAAAAAAAATAGTAGCCGATTCTCAGACCTACTGAATATGCACACAAAATTTCATACAAATCGGTCCATCCGTTTCGGAGGAGTAAATCTAAATGTGGTCATCAACTTTTGATGCTGACTGTACCTAACACTGTGACACGAGAATTTTATATATTAGATTATATCTATACTAATATACTTATACTAATATACTAATACTAATATACTAATAATATAATATTATAAAGAGGAAAGATTTGTATGTATATTATACGGATAAAAAACAGCCTATCGATTCTATAAAAATCTCACCGTGATAACATAGGTGAAGTGAACTATCAATGGAGGAAATCCCTAACATCAGGTGGAATGACAGCTCACTTCACCTTAGTTTTCACGGTGAGATTTTACAGAATAGCACTGCAGGAATTTCTACGGCTACAACAGCAAGCTAACTATGTAGTTTCTGTGTAACCGAAAAAATTAAAAGGCCGAAAATTAACCGTACAGAGTGCACAGCGAACACAAATTTCGCCCTAAGGAAACATTCCTTCATTTTTTCTTAAATAAGTGTAACTGCATACATAAGTTCTTGAAATTGTTTCTGTCAGGAATTGAACCGACATGCAATACAAATAAGAAAAAATATATTCTACATTAATTATTATTTTCTACCAACCTATAGGGATCAATCAGAAGGATTACGCTTTTGCAACAGGATCCTGGATCTCATAAAAATAATTACCACCAAAGTACACATTGTACAATGCAATAAATGAGTGTAAATTGAACATCTAATATTTTTTGATAAACATTGGCGCCGATTCCCTTATTTACAAACTAAATTTAAGTTCAGTGCATCTTTTTCTTTCTATTTCGTTAAAAAAAAGACAGAAGATAAATATTAGTTTAGTCCTGTTAAATTAGTCAGCGCCTGACTTCAATTTAAGTCAGGCGCTGACTAATTTAACAGGACTAAACTAATATTTATCTTCTGTCCTTTTCGAAAGAAAAAAATGCACTGAACTTAAATTTAGTTTGATTTGTGAACAAGGAAATCGGCGCCATTGTCTTCGAATTAAATGAAGACCATGAGATCTTCAATTTATCAAGGTGCTTTTCAACTTTCTGACTAAATGCCTTTAAATAAATGCTTTTAGTTCATAAGGAAGGTTCTATACACTTACCTATACCTCTCATCAACCTCGTGCTTAAATATTCCTTCCTTAGAGGGGTCATCTGGGTCCAGGGGATCGCCGTACAGCGTTGATGTGGGCTACAAACATTAATGACTACATTATACACAACAAAAACGTAAGTTTTTGCTCTCGGATGTCCACGAGAACTAAAATACTGTATTGTAACACGCCTGAAACACAGGATTACCTAGTTTAGGCACAAATCATGGGTGAACTTGAGATAAATATAAGAAAAAACTTTTTACAAAAAAAAAACAACCGACTTCCAAAATCAAAGTTATTTTTCACTTTGTTGTATTTTTTTGGAATCATCATCATCTGCCTAGCCTTTTCCCAACTATCTGACCTCGACAATCCAGTTACTGGGTAATACGATAACCCTTGGTAAGACTAATTGTCAGTACTTCGAGCTTCTGACTACCCGTAAGTCGTAACGACTGTCAAAGACCCACGAATGATAGCCGGGACCAACGGCTTAACGTGCTTTCTGAGGCACGGAGGGTTCCTCGGTATGTAAAGATGGTCACCCATACACAGAACAACCGCGGCAAGCATAGCTTAACCTGATCGATCGACCTGTGCGACTGTTATTATTTAGCCACGGGCCCCTCTTGTACGCTGTATTTTTTGGAAGCCGGTTGTTTTTTTTGTAAAAAAGTTTTAATTTTTCACTTCTTAGTTGCATACCCCACACAAATTCAATTAACACTAGTGTTTTGAAGAATTGAAGACACCAACTAGAAATAATCATCAAAATTCGCATAGAAATGCCGGAGATTCAGTACATTTAAGCATATAACTTCGTACATAAGAATAATTACCTAATGTATTATATACTAAAACCTTCCTGAAAGTATGTGAGATCATATTAATGAAATTATCAAAATTGGTTCATTAGGTTTTGAGAAAAGAGCGGACATACCTACATACATACATACGGGTCGAAAACAGAACCTCCTTTTTTAAGTCGGTTAAAAAACTGTATTCAACGTTAGTCCTTATAATTTTTAATACATTTTTATTATTTATTAGGTGTCAGCTTAACCCAATTAAGGTCAAATACTGGATATAGGCTTCTCCAATCTTAGATTAAAATTGTTGATGGTTGCTACCAGCCACTTAGCGAAAATCTTTCCTCTAAACGGTCGCCATTCTAAAAAATATTTATACCAACGGTCATAGATTCTAAGGCTAAAATAGCCGTCCTATTGCCAGTTTAGTTTGCTTAGTCTGTAAACCATTTATATGCCCACTAGTTTAAATTTCTGTTAGTTTTCTAAGCAGTTTTAGATGATAATTAAAATTTTGATTATGGGGTCTTAGATTATAATTACCCAAGGGGTATCATATTACCCAGTAACTGGGTTATGGAGGTCAGATACGCAGTCGCTCGATGTAAAATACTGGTATTCAGCTGTATCCGGTTAGACAGGAAACCGACCCCAACATAGTTGGGAAAAGGCTAGGAAGATGATGGGGCCATAGATTATAAATTTATAATCATATTTATTTCTATTATATTCGCTTTAACAAACACTTTTACCCGGTCTAAGTCTAAGACTATGTCTTTGCTAATACACTTTGCACGTAGAAATTGCCTTAAAGAAAGAAAAAGGTGTTTTTTCATCTCATAACTCTTTACATAAATGCAAAAGTGAATGCAAAAGTGAATGAGGCACGGCCTCATTTTTAATATTTTCGTTCCCGTAACTTCTAAAGATATAGGCATCAATATAACCGCTCACCATTTCATAATAACATCCGGGCTTGCGTCGGAAGGCGAAGGGTCCGTCGTCAGGCGGCGTGGCGGCCTCGGCCCGGCCGCTGCCCTCTTCCTCCGAAGAAGTATACACGCCCGAGTCTGTGAATATGCGAGAGTTGTTTAAATTGCGGGATTTATGTCCAGTGATACTTTGTAAGGAATATTCGTGTTATTGTGATATTTTTTTGAAGACAAGGTATTAGTACGACAAATTCAAAAGCGATTGTCTCGTGGAATAACGACTGCAACTTTGAGAAAAAATTTACTATTTAGACCTAAAGAAAATGCCTCAGGCGTAAGTCAATCTTTAAAACAGTATTTCTTACTTTTATAATTTTAAAGTTTTAATAAATAAATAATAGTATGAGTTCCAAAATTTGAAGACATGTGACATTTACCAACCCGCACTGGGCCCGCGTGGTGGATTACGGTATTGCCCACTCCCACTCACACAGAGGAGGCCTGTGTCCCAGCAGTGGGAACATTATAGGCTGATTATGCTATGCTATGGGTCCCAAAACACTATTTTACTACAATCGATACAGTACGAGATAATCACTTTTAAAAGTTGCAAGGTGTATACATATTTGTGCTCATAGCTGTACTTTGAATCCCCACTCAGATAAATAAACGTCGAGTCGACACACTACTGTTTTATTGTGTGACAAGATCTTCATTACAACAAGAATATTCTTCCATTTAGCACACCCAGAGTTAAGAGTAATTTAACTTCTACCCTCTTGCTTTTAAAAGTGATAATCGTTTGGTAAGACATCCATTTTATAGGGGTGTTAAGATGGTATACGTACAATATTAACCCCCTAAATATAAACGTTGTATAGCGTCTGTATAGTTACACAACCCTTTGTCTTCTTCTTTCGAAAGTCAAATTACTGACGACTGAAAGAGAGAAATCGATGTATAAATATTCATCTGATATAATACGTTTATTAGTAAGGGGGTAAGGGGCTATAGTGTCTTATGGATGACAGTATCCAGTACAAGAGATCGATACGGGAAACACAAACTATTTCTCTATTGTAATATTGGATTAAAGAGAAACGGGGCGTAGGAGATACTTCCATTCAAGACGAGTTTATTATGGACCCTTGCAACGCGATCATGAATGGTCAATTGTAGTTAAAACTACCTAATTTTAAATCACCTTAAATACATGGTGTCAAGGACATCGACGAGCAACCTGTTAACATGGATACAGTACATGAGTGAAATTTTTCGAAGGTTATTTAAACAAAAATGCTGTTCCATACATTTTGACTGCGTAGGTATTGCATTTTTTTAAGGGCCTTATCACAGTGGCGATTTGTAAGCAAGTCCAAAGCGAGGCGAGTTCGCCGCGAGCTCACCGCGAGTACGCAGCGAGCGCGCGGCGAACTCGCCGTAAATAGCGCAGTCGACGCCATTTAGTACACTCTGGGCCTTATCACACCACTGCGCTATTCGCGGTGAGCTCGCTTGCAAATCGCCAGTGTGATAAGGCCCTAAGAAACAGCATTTTTTTTTTCTGATTATCGACGAAAAATTTCTACGTAAGGGGCCTAGGGGGTCTAGAATTATGTGGTGAATCCATGGTAACATGCACGATGTGCCACCCTATAGGTTTTATATTTCAAAAATTAAATTTATAATTACGAAGAGCATTTGCATGTGGTGTTTGCCTGTAATTGGTTGTGCAGTTAGATTTAAGACACAATTATTTGTATGTTCCTACCTATATAATACCTGTAACAACTGTTGGTGAACCTTAATTAAATAAATAAATAAATAAAATTATTTAATAATCTCGGTTTTCAACGTAGATTTCTGAATTGCAATAGGGTATTTGACTACTATCAAAAATAAACATGAATTCATTATTTTAAAGATGTAAGGAATATTTGGATATAAAGTATCCTATGTGTTAATCCTGGTTATGAACTATCTGTGTGCCAAATCTATTCAGTAGTTTATGCATGAAGGAGTAACAAACTTCCAAAAAATTCACAAACTTTCGCCTTTAGAATATTAATGTGATGGATGAATTATATTATTTTTATTATATTATTATTTTTATCAGCTGCTATTCAGGCCAATATTGTTAGAAAAACCGGTGACATATCTAGTAGAAATATTTCTTGATACAGACATATATATTTTAAATAGTAAACCCTTTTACGAAATCCGAATGATATCAAAGTGTTCGCGTGACCACGACGCGCAGACTCGTGTTGTGATTATAACGCGCCGTGGAAAGTCATCCGTTATACAGACGCGTGTAAGTCCCGCGCATATAGTCTATTCAAACCCTTCTTTCCACTTGATTTTAAGAGAGAAGCGCGAGCGTAGCACGTGGAATTCAAATTTTCTTATGATTTTTGCAATTTGCAGGTCGGTGTCATGTTGAAAAAACGTAAGAAAATTTGATTTTCATGGGCTCCCCTAACGCTTTCGCCTTAAACGGATATCAACTTTATACATACGTACATAACCTCACGCCATCTTATGAACTTTATGACACTATAAATTAAGTGTGATTTCAGAATGATTAACACTATTGAAAGGTCATAAAAATGTTTGAAGTTGTAGTGCAAATTCAAGTTTATGTGTAGGTATTAAAGTTGTTTTTCCAAAAACACGTATTTGTTTACGTGTTTGGATCTATGTCGCGAACGCAGTTTAGAAAGATACGTACCTCGCAGCCCCTGACCGGAGCCGACGACAGGATGCCTGTGTTTCCGTCTCTTGTACGGACGCTTTTCACGCTGTAAGGCAACAGACCATCATGATATCGTACTCGCTTATTTTTGGTGTCAAAAAATTGTTTTGTTTTGCTATTTGGACACTTTGTCTTAAGTGTTATTGTTCGCGAGTTTTGGAAGCTCTTTTAAATAATGGTCCAGGTTTAAATGGCACAGGCTGAGCAGCAAAATGTTCTCAGTAATTATTCATGAATAAATAGAAAAAAAATCAACTAAATCTCAACTGAGACAGAGCATGCACAAACACGCTATAATTTCTTACAAGTTATTTTGAACTCTATTTTAATTGGGATTAAGTTAATTTTCAATTTACCTATGAAAATGCTACACAGCATTCGTCTGCGCTGACCCTTATCCTACTACAGTGCGGCCGACGAGAGAATGCGTTCTTGACACCTGTTAGTTTCATACAAACGAATACGTGTTTTGTGAATTTGATCTTTACTATTATTTAACTTGGCTTGAGACAAAGTATAAACGATCATACTGTATCTTTTTGTGGTGAAATACGAAAAATTCGAAACATACACACAATTTTTTTTGTTACACAAGATCTCACTTTTTTATTTATTAGAAATTAATGTTTTGATATATTTTACAGAATATCTTATTATTAAGAGTAGTCAAATGTTGTTTTTTTAAAGCTTGTTGTGTTTTTTTGTTTGTTGTTTACGCTTTGTCTCAAGCCAAACTGAATAGGGTATAACTAACTAATAAGAACTGTCGCATTGATAGGTCTCAGGAACGCATTCTCTCGACGGCCGCGGACTGTAGTATCTAATTTAGTTGGCGCATATACAAGGTAAGAGAAATACATAAGTGTCAACGCAAAACCTGGACCATTGTATACATAGAGCTATTGAATTATAATCATAATTTTAACTTAACGAGACAAACAAACACCCACACATACAAGTTGCCTCACTAATAGGATTTGCCTCTATGCAGTTTGTGACAAAAAAAAATCCTGCCTAAATTATATTTCGTTGTTTTTTTTCTCCCTCCCCTCACGTTAACAGTGAGTGGGATGAGAAAGATGTCCCGCTTGTCTAAACATCCTTCTACTGGTTTCTGGAAACTTATTCGATAACCTGTGATTGGTTGCTGTTTTTTTTTTATATTGGACAGCAGATTGACCAATTAGAGACTTGATCAGGCTTCCAGAGACCGCGAGGATATGTCATGAGTAAGTATCGAACAGAGACCAAGCTTCATACAATCGTGTAATGAAAGGTAAACTTCAGCAGTTACCAACTGAACTACATAAAACCGCTCTTACTGCTAGGAAATAAAGGCGCTGATAAAGTGGAATTGTTACCATCATCGTGCGTTTGACTGTACATTAATTTATTACTTACTATACGGCTGGCCTGACAGACATTGTCCTGTAATATGGTCGTGAGTTCAAACAAAAAATCCATAGAAAAAAACACTTTCAGTTTTTACTTAACTTTTCCAATTTTTCTTTCCATAAAAACTTAATTCAGACTATTACGAACAAATTAAAATAACAAAATAACCGAATCAGTCCAGCTGTTCTCAACTGATGTGCTTACCAATGAACAGCACTTCAGTTTTATATAAATATTAGATCAACTGAAGTTATTTTTGGCATCGCCATTTAACAAAGAATGAAGAGTGACAAGGTTCTAAGTATGTTCAAGTTGGTCGACAGTTGGTTTAGAGCAGATCTTTTTCATATTAAAGATTATGACGTGCTGTTTAACGCCGCACTTGTATGAAGCTTGGTTTTCGTTTTTGATTTCACTCATGGGGTATGGGATGCCGTCACATCTGGCGTTAGCGCCACGTTTGCGCAGCGTATAACGAATTCCTACGCTCAGTGACAAGACACTATCCTAACTCTCCTGATCCTTGTATTATTAAATAGTACAGCAGTGCGATTCTGTAACCATCTCACCGTGAAAACTTAGGTGAAGTGAGCGTGGAGTGAGCTGTCAGTGTCATACTGATGCTAGGGATTGATACTCTTGATAGCTCATTCTAAGCTCACTTCACCTAACTTTTCACGGTGAGATTTTTACAGAATCGATCGGCAGTAAATATCCGTGTGACATAGGTACCTGTCTGGGCTGATCGACGGGCGTGGGCGGAGGGCGCGGCGGGTAGTGCGGTACGTACGCCTCGCGCCGGAACGATGACGTCAGCGGAGCCGCCGTGTAGGCTGGCCTGTAAGGGCGAAATATATATAGTGAATAATAGTACCCAACATAGCCCACCCCATCGAAATATGCAACGTGTAACGTTAAATGCGCAAAACCTCATACAACCCAATTAGAGCATTGAGTTAAAAGCATAATTGATAACTATTTTTAAACCTATTTTTATTAAGAAAATCGTGTTGACACTAGCATTACTGTATGCATTTAAAATTGAGTCTTATTGCCTTAAGATAAGACTTAATTTTCTTTGGCTTAATCGGCGGATAGTATGGCAAAATACAACATTTTTGAAAAAAAAAACCTATATTAAAAATTACTGAAATCAATTCAGTAGTCAATTATGAACAAACTATTTTCAGGTTTTGCGCATTTAACGTTACACGTTGTATAGGGGCTCTTGGCCAAGTAAGGTCTTTTTCACAGAGTACAATTTGATTGAATACTTCTTTTTTTTGGGGTTTGACCCACCGGGGCGGTGGGTCCGGTAGCAACTGGTTAGTTAGTCAAATAGGCAGTAGCTCCATGTGAAATACTGGTATTCAGCTGCATCCGGTTGGACTGGAAGCCGACTCCAACATAGTAGGGAGAAGGTTTGGCAGAATAAATAGTAGATTTCTCACCAACGGGATGAAGCAACGCCTCGTGTCATGGGCGCTGTATTGAATCCCGAGCGTAAAGAAGGACTCTAGTGCTTTCGAGCGCAGCGAGGGAGTTAAGGTGTATAACAAGCTACTAAGGCGTCCGGTGTTAGCCAGTATTCAGCTGCATCCTATTGGACTGATAGTCGAGCCCAACATAGTTGGGAAAAGGCTAGGTAGATGAGGATGCAACTGAGGAAGTGGTGCAGTGTTTGAAGGTGAAGACCAACTGGACTCTCGAGGGTCGAAAGGTGGGAATCGCGCCACAACATCAACTTTAAGTCATTCGTGGTACGAGTTCCAACCCAACATCTGCAGACCTGCCTGAAAGAGGACTTTTCGCCGAAAGGTGTCGCATATCGTCGTTTTCGAGGACGGTTACGCGACACCACGCAGCGAAACACGACGCCGACAACGTTACGTGTATAATCTTAGTTTTAATGTTTTTTTAATGTATTAGTTTATTATTGTTTATGAGTATTTTGTGTAGTTTATCTATGGGCCATAGTTACCTGATAATAAAATGATTATTATTATTATTATTATTATTTTTACCTTGGCGGTGGGTCCGGGAGCAGCTGGTTAGCGAAGTCCCCGGCGGCGTAGCGTCGTTCCGCGATGAGTGCAGTGAGCCGCACGAGCTCGCGTTTAGCGCTCTCCCGCCGCGCGACCAGCTCGAGTAGAGTGAGTGCTCGCGCCAGATCCCGCCGAAGTTTCAGCATCTTCTCGTATGAGCTCTCGTCGTTTTTTCTGGAATTCAAAGTTAGAAATAAGAAAAGATAGAAAGAAAAAGTATTTATTCGTACAGGAGGATCACAAACTAAATTAAACACAGTCTAAATTAAAACACCAAATTAAAAACTAAAAAAATTTAAAAAGTAACAAAAAGAAAAATGAAACAAAAAGTCCTATACGAGGCCAAAAGGCTCCTATCTCAGCATGAAATAGTTAGTAAAATGTTGAGGTTTTCGTATTAGTTGTTTAAGAGTGTCCATGGCGTGTTCCCTGTGTTGTCGGTTCTTCTCCATAGGAACATACTACGCTTTGGAATGGACAACTAGCTTCATCTTTCTGATTGACCGACCCTTTCGACTATTTAAAGTGTCTGTAATTGTTTTAAATGAAATAAACGGTTTAAGTTTCGTTTTAGATGAAGAAAAGAACGAGTTCATCTATAGGGCGATTCTACAACAGTTTGGTCTGTTCCAATGGTTGGATATCCATGAAAAGATCCATGAAACTTACTTCAGTTCCCCAAATAATGATTATACTCGCGTTCTGTATGGCTAATAACGCTGTATAAAAGTAAGTATAGTTGACCTCGTCATTGCTTTACCACCCTAAGGTTGAACGACAAGGTCTATTTGTCTGTTTGACAAATAGTTTCTAACTTAGTGAAGATTTAATTTACTGGGAGTTGTTGTCAAAAGTGATAAAGCAATTACGAGTTCGACTATACCAATAAAAATCCTCCATAACATCCATACCAGCGCTCTTATTTTAGGGGCTGTTCATTTATTACGTAAGACGATTTGAGGGGAGAGGGGGTCCAAACAAGTCTTATTTTTTCTTACATGCATAGGTTATACTTACGTAAGATCACAAAAGTAAGCAAAAATTATAGTTCTAAAAAAATTGCTACTTTTTCTTTGCAATTTTGGTAGATGCTGAACTTACGTAAGATTCAAAGGGGAAGGGGGGGGTTTAATTCAAGTCTTATTTATTTCTTACGTAGGAGGAGCTCAGAAATTGGTTAAAATTATCTTGCGTAATAAATGAACAGCGGTTATCTGAATTTTTAATGGTTTTGTATGAATAGCTGCTTGATATCATCATCATTTCAGCCGAACCACGTCCACTGCTGGACCTAGGCCTTCCCCAAACACCGCCAATTCGACCAGTTCCGTGCTTCTCGCATCTAACGGATTCCTGCGGCATTCACAAGGCCATCATCGGTCCGCCTTGTAAGAGGCCTTCCAACGCTACGTCTTCCGGTACGCGGTCGCCACAACAGAACCTTTCAGCCCAATCGGTATCTATTCTGCGAGCAATGTGCCCTGTCCACTGCCCCTTGAGTTTGGCAATCCTTCGAACTGTCGGTTACCTTGGTTCTCCTGCTGTTACTATATCAATCTTCGATCAATAATAGCACTAGATTAATGATTAGGAACAAAAATAAGTCGCTAAAGTGGCCACGTTTTCACACACATAAACATTTATATTTCTTACTACGAACTATAGAAAAAGGTTTAATAATATTAACAACTTCAGATTATTATAAACCTTAACATTCTAACATAAAGTTTAATTACGATTGCAAATTATTAGTACTGAAGTCCTTTTGTCATCGGAGAAAGGTTAAAAGCAATAAATTTAAAATATCACTTGAAAATAAAAAGTAATTTTTATAATAACTACAAAAATATTTATCCTAAAATGAAACTTAACAGCTAAGCAATAAGGTTAAAAACATTTTGTTGACAATTTCGTGCTTACTCTATTTTGGAACTAGACGTAGTTCTTGGTATTACATTTCAATGCTCAGAATACAGTAAGTATTGAAAGACGTAGAGTTGCAGAATATAATATTTTTCAGGTGAAGGTTCGTAATGTATGGTGACAAATATTAATAACCGATTTAAAAAAGTAGGAGGACTAAAATAGTACAATATTATGTTAATCGGTATGTTTAAACGTAATGTATGTTTAATTGCCTATAAACAGATTCAGCTTGTTATAAATTTGTCTTTTGGAAACAATTTTTATTTGAGCGGTTTCTTTTTTACAAATATAATGTAATCATACATCAATGAATTTTTCTATAATTAGTTTCATTAAGCTTATTTTATGATTGTGTTCGTTTTTCCCAGAAAACACATCCTTTTCAATATACGCGTTTAAAACGTTCACACATATAAAGTTTTTATCATATTTGTTTTGTATTGTTTTGCCACCACTCGTGCGAAGACAATAATTGCGTATAACACATTCGGTTTTCATGCATACGTCGAAAATCGTTTGAAGTAACATAACCCACCCATGTCTCTTAAATCTATTAATTTGTGAAACCATTTATTTTTCTTTAGCCCACATAAATCCCTTTTTACAGTCCTCACAATTATAACAAAAATAACATATAAAAGAACAATACCACTCCATGAATTCCCTGTTCCAAACAGTCGATGTTTGTTAGAATAGGTTGGCGCGTTGTCGCAAACATTGGCCAAACAATCATAATATTCGCTAAGTTATTTATATTTTCTATTTAAGTGTGTTATTATTATATGAAAAACATTTAATGATATAAAATTTCCGAAAAAAAGATATTCCTTCCAAAATTTTGGTGTTGCGGTAGTTATTTACACAATTTTTGAACGCGCACTGCGGCATTTTGACGTCTTAACGTTGGCTATGATTGGACCATACTAATTTGAAATAAGACCACAAAAATATTTGTGCTCTTATTTTTCGGGCCGTTTTTGAAGCGCTCATCGGGCATCTAGTGCTATTATTGATCGAAGATATCAATAATTAAATAAAATGGTGTCTTACCTGTTCTTCCTGGTCTGCATCTTCTCCGTTCGCCGCCTGAACGCTAAGTAGGGGTTGTTCGACGACTGGCCCGGCCTGTTTTCTGTTTTAACCGACAGGATCAGCGGGTGTTGCTGTAAAATACATATAGTTCTATTTAAAAGAGGTTCGATATAGAGTGCACTCTGGATTAATTGATTATGGTTTGGGAAAGATGACTGAACACCCTGTTCCTGATGCCACATGATACATGATGGGACACTTAATATCGTGTCCTGCGTGTCCTGTCAGCTGCACGTTACAGGAACTGGTTGATGCCGGTGATGGCGCCAAACAAGTAGCCGAGTTCTGGGCCGAGTCCATTCAGATTGCTATCGACACGCTAAAGAGAAGACCCTCTTCCTCATACCTCTATAAAAAAGAGAGGATCCTCCGACCAGACGGGTGTCTTGTCTGGTGGGCAACTGCCCGACGATTGATATCGGGAGGTCATATAGATGCTAGTCTTGCGGTAAACTCCGCTTGCGCGATGCAAGATTTTGCGTGACGTCAGTATGATGCGTAGTTCGCATGTGGCGATGTAGATGCCGCCACACATTAAATTAAATGATTTTCTATATGTCAGCTAGCACACGCCAATATACCAACAAAACAATGAAAACTATAAAATAGTAGATTGTTTTCCAAGGGAGCAAACAACTATTTTGAAGGCGAGTGTGTTTCAAAGTACGTCACTCAAGCTTAAAATAGTGTTGCTCCCGAGTTCGACACTCTACTTTTTATCACCCTCTATGAAAAAATAAGTAAGTGCAACTTATGAATAAGAATAGTACGTTTATTTATTTACATAAAATTTTGAGTAAACAAATACGAACGAACGCAGAATGCTTTTCACGCGTTTTTTTATTTTTTCACAAACCTTTTTTTTATTTGGCTCGCGCGCGTTTTTCTTTATCATACAGCCTGTTATTTATTCATACAATGTTCGTGATTGATCTATTTGAAGATTGGAACTTTTACTAACAATATCCACATTCCAAATTCAAATCACTTTTAGTCCCTAGGGATTAAAGAGCTATTTTAGTCCCTGTTTTAATTACGAAGAATAATACACTAGCTCTTTTTTAATAGATGTGATAAAAAAGTACTCTCACAGTGAGGATGCCTATGTCCCAGCAGTGGGAAGATAATAGTCTGATAGTGTTATTACTTTGATTACCGTGTTAAGTCTCTTGTTGAGCCAGTAGTCATACACAGCGATGACGAGGTCGTCGTTCCTCTCGAGCAGCAGCTTCGCCTCGTTGAGGGTCACCACCGTTTGGCCCGAGCTCTTCTCTAGCTTGTCCATCATCTGTTCGAACTTTAGCTCTGGAAATAAACAGAAAATTCTCATCAGAAGTAGTCACAATTTGGTGTGCCTAGAACATAGTGATTTGATTAAATATTGAATGAAGAAATGGCCATTAATTTTCTCCTTTTGTTTATTTAAGAAGTAAATAGACCTATTACGGGTTTCTACAAGTTTTTATTAATGAATGAAGTTCTCGCCTTACTATACAATAAACTTTTATCGCCAATCCATTGGCCAAACATGGGTCATGGAATAATTTTTCGTCACGAACGCCCATGTTTCTAAGGCTGAGGCTACAGTAGACAGCGATTTGCGATGTGACTGGAAGAGCGAAACGAGAAAAACATGGTATGGCTACATTATAAGCGAAATTCCGGCATATATTCGCTTCAATTTCGCTGATATGTTGATGTAGCCGATGCCGTGATTACAGTAATGTTGTTCCTATCGCTTAAAGAAATCAAAGATCGCTAGTAATATTTGATGTACTGTGTAGCCGTCTGACTGACCTATTGGCATTTTGAAGTCGCAACGTTCACAAAGACGAGGCCATAGTAAATGACATGATAAATTGCAGTACTAGATTGATGCAGTCGATAAGCGATAGAAGTCAAGAGTTCAAGACAGATCGCAATGAACCAATTCTTGTAGTCTCACACTATCAATAGCAATGGGGTACATTTCGACAGTTCAACAACATTCATTGCGTTATTTACTTTATTGAACAGATACATTTTACGAAGTATTAATGAATTAGTAATATCGTGATTAAGATTGATAATGTGTTACGCAATTAGGATGCTGTGCCCGAAAACCTGCTGCATTTATGCAAGTACCCAAAACATGGTTTTATCTACCAACTTAAATAAAAAATAATAAATAGTAATTCTTCCCGATGTTGTACCTTTAAACTAATTTTAAAAAATGTTTTATTTCTCTTGTACAGACGCCAGCAGGTCAACCTACCCCAATCTGTCAAATTTCTTTGATAGATATTCAACTTTAGCACAAAGGAATAAGGTTCATATTCAATTGGGAAAATCTGACAGATTGGGGTAGCTTGATGTGCTGGCCTCTGTACCTAAGTGAATACTGTAAAATTATTTTAAAGAAATTCTTGAAACCGAACTTCGCTTAAACTTAACATGGTTCTTCCGTTGAAGGATACGTCAAGAGGCTTTAAAAATATCAATGTTGTTGGGGCAGATTTCTAAAAGAAAAAATTCAAAGGATAGTTATGAGAGAGAAATGTTTACATACTCGAATGTAATAATACCTGTGAGCTCGGGATGCCGCTGCTGTTTGAGCCACCTCTCGTCCTCCGTGTCGATGTCGTATTCCGGCGCCTCTTGCTCTTCCCATAGCGCTGTAACAATACAAAATAGTTTATGAACAAATATTCAAGTTTACGAAGAGATTCTTTTGCACCATATCAGCCGAAAGTATTCTGCCCCCTTATGATTAATTTGAAAAGATGGCCGAAGTAAGGAACAAATCTACGTGTTCTATTTGTTATTTCAATTAATCCACACATATTAATTTAGTGGTGGCGCAGTGGGAACGGCCGCGACTTACGAGTTGTAAGTCGTAGGTTCAGACCCAGACAGGCGCTTTAATATGTGTAAATTATTTCATCACCACTGCTCTCAAAACGGTGAAGGAAAACATCGTGAGGAAACAGGCATGTCCTAGAGCCAAAAATTCGAAGACATGTGAGATCTATCAACCCGCTCTGGGCTCGCCTGGTGGATTACGGCCCACTCGCACTCTCAGAGAGTAGGCCTGTGTCCCAGCAGTGGGAATATTATAGGCTGATTATGATGACACGTATTAGTCCACTCCCACGCACTGGAGCCCGGAAGGCCTTGGCCGAAAATTGCGTGGATAATGCTGAAAAACTCGGAGATAAGTCTAGCGTAAACTCTCATAATATTATGTTGGATGTCCACTGAACTTGGGTGGTAGATTACGATGCCTTTCCTCTACAAAGGAAGCAAGAGTTCCAGCAGTAGGAACATTTATATTATGTGTCTCGTCGGATTGAATACGAGGTAGACTGTTCTAAGAAAATCGCTTATAGGCACTAACGTAAAACGAAAAAGTCAAAAACATTACTAATAGCTTTATCAAATAGCCCTACAGTCCCAGAACTGTCCCGTTGATCTCGTGGTCGCAACCGCGGCTGATGAGCGTGGGGTCCTGGGTTCGATTCCCGGGTCGGGCAGTGTTGTTGAGTTTTTCCATTAGGAATGTCTTAGTAACAGCCCGGAGTTTGGAAGTTGGCGGTGTGATACCCCGTGCCTCGGAAAGCACGTTAAGCCGTTGCTCCTGCGCCTGATCTCTCTCCGCTCGTGTCGGATTGCCGTCCCATCGGACTATGAGAGTGAGGGAAGAGGGAATGCACCTGTATCTGCGCGCACACTTGTGCAATATAATATCTCATGCCTAATCTACCTGCCCTGCCTATCTACCTGTATAATCTACGTTGAGAATTGCCACCGTAACCGAAATTGGTCGGGGAGGCTATTATTCCCAGAAACAGCTTCAAACTTGAAGTTTATTTTAAATTAAAACATTCCTAGCTAATTAAAATCAGGCAGACAGGCAATCTGTATGGGCTGATTGAATCACGTTTCGCAGAACCGAGCGAACCTTTTAATTTCCTCCTTCCTTGTTTAATGATAATAAAGGAATATGTGGCATTATAATTAAACGTTATGGTCTTTGATAATGAAAGGAAATATTGTTTTTGAGAGGATAATGTTTCATTAATACAATTTGTGCCTGTTTGTACGTACAGACGCCAGCACATCAAGCAACTCGAAACTGTCAAATTTTCCCAATCAAATTTGAACAAAGTTCAAAGTCAATCAAAGTTGCTTTAGAGATAAAGTTGAAAATCTAATAAATTTTTTTTACGGATTATAGTAGCTTGATGTGCTGGCGTCTGTACATCGCACATCGAGCTTATAGATATACATAACCAGTATCACTACATAATATAAAACAAAGTCGCTTTCTCTGTCCCTATGTATGCGTAAATCTTTAAAACTACGCAACGGATTTTGATGCGCTTTTTTAATAGATAGAGTGATTGAAGAGGAAGGTTGATATGTATAATGTAGTGTATTTAGTATCAGCATTGCACCCGTGCGAAGCCGGGGCGGGTCGCTAGTAACGTATAAGCTGACTTCTCATTGTACGAAAACCTATAACAATGCAAGGTCAGCTAAAACTGGAAATATATAGCTTGATGTGTCGCCCTGTATACCTAACTGATTATGATTGAATAATTATTTAATATAGCATCGTTTTTAGGTTTTCTATGATCCAGCTCAAATACAGATCTTTTTATAACCCTGTGGTAATATAAAGGTTGACATAGTAAATGTTGACCTCCTTGTATTAACAGGACAGGTCCACTCAATCTGTGTGGTTCTTTCCTCAAAAGACCATTTCAGACACGTATCTACATGGTCTTCACATGATCTGACCAAGATTATGTCTGGACTTTAAAAGTGACTGTGGCCTCGGAGTTTGTTTCGGCATTTCTTCTCAGAGTAATCAGGGAGGACCTTCAAAATGTTTGTACAAACATACTTACAGATATAAATTCATTTATCAAAACAAACAACACCCTGTATCCTTATCTTTTTTTTTAATGTTATGTATGACATATCATATGTATGACATAATTATCATACATTGTAAAAGCCAATTATTTTTAAAAGAGTAACCGTGGAGTTTCTTGCCGGTTCTTCTCCATAGGAAACGACCAATTGGAACCGTGCACCTAGCTTCTGACGTCTCATAAGTGCCCTTGTAGGCTTAAATATGTGAAATAAAATATTTTGATTTCATACGGTGATAAATTAAGATTTGACAGATGTCAGAAGAGCGCGTCAACGACCCGACCACAGATAATATTTGTTTTTTTTTTATGATGAAGGTTTCACGAGTGCAAACAACATTCTGTATCTTAACTTTTTCTTTAAGTTGTATGACATATCATACGATGATAAAATAAGATATTAAGAAGAACTAAAACAGTTACATTTCATATTATCTATACCTAACTATACTGTGCACCAGTTCCTAAGTTCACCATTTGAGCATGGTGTACAAGTTGAGATGTGCACCAAATGCGTCAAACCCGACTGTAGTTAGGTACAGATATGAAATTATACTTTTTTAGTTCAGCACGACAATCTTATAACAAAGAGTCAACTAAATCCAATCGTACATATTCCCGCTCATATTGCGTCCCAATACGTCCGCTCTCGCCGGTCTCTGTCACCATTCTGCGAAGTGCAAAGGCCGAGCCTAGCCGACTCGAGAGCTCACAGCTGACGGCACCGACTAACGTAATCGAATCACCAGACGCGTGCGTAGACTGAGAAACGCACACGAGATTACATATCGTGGGATAGATCTGTTTGTTAGACGGTCGGTGCATTCAAATAGAATCTGGTACTAGAATGTACAATCGAACAAGGTATTTGGTAAACAGGCAGCCAACTTGCAAGTTCTACTTAATAAAATTCTTTTTTTTTTTGCTAGAAATTATTTTGCCCTCCATGTACCAAACACATTGTTCAACTGTAAGTCGCGCACTCAAGGGGACTCGGATTCGCGACCATCTTAGCTTTATCAGCCTATAATGTTGTGTTGCCTTTTCAGTAAAAAATATTAGCGTTTTATATAAATGCTATCCCGCACAAGTACAAACGTTTTTAATAACACCTGGAAAACTTCTACTTACCTGTCTCACAAAATGACAATGGATGGAAAATCGCGTACAAAAAGATAACATAGTACAGTACATAAACTAGACACACACACACAGTTACATTTTAACAAACGAATTTAACTTTCTTCGATTGTAATTAATGTAAATCATAATTGTACTTTATACTTGAATAAAAATTATTTATTTATTTTATTTTATACTGAGTTATTCCGGTCTGATCCTCTGAACCGTCCATCCACCCCCACCCCCCTGGATCCCCGCTAGTTCTTCTTCTATTTTAAACTCTGCCTTAATCATGATAAACTTTATCATTCCGATCTGATCCCCTTTCTCTCAGCGTGAGTTTATGTACAGACGTCAGCACATTAAGCTACTACAACCTGTCAAATTTCTTGAATGGATTTTCAACTTTATCGCTACAGCATAAGGTTCAAGGTTGATTGGGAAAATGTGACAGTTTCGGGTAGCTTGACGTGCTGGCGTCTGTACGTTATCTTTTTGTTTTTCTTCCCATACGGCCCATACGGGTAGGCAGAAATTACAGAACGCCATCTACTACAATGCTTACATACTCCTTTTGGTTCATTTACGTTCATACATCTGCACCCTAATTGGGTAACACACTATCAACCATACTATGAATCATTTTGAAGGATATTGCATTGCTTCATATATTAGAAAAATTGGTCTGCTCAAAAACGTAAATAACGCAATGCATGTTGTTGAACTGTCAAAAAGAAAGCCATTGCTATAGTTTTTTAAGCAATTCCCAGCAAAAAGATAATATGTTAAAGCAATGTCATTTATAAGCGACAGGACTACTCAACGGCTAATCATCAATTCATTGCGGGGCACTTAGCTAATTAAGCTCTAAAAGCTGAACAGTGAAATGACCACACACAAGCATCTGTTCCAACTAGATATAAGCGTAGGGGAAGGGGGTACTATGGTGCTAATTAATGTGATATACGTATCTTTTATACCTGTTTTCAGGTTAGGGTGAACTGAGTTGCGATAGCCAGACAATTCTATAACAGGGTCCGTAGGAACTTAGGAAGATTGGTTGGGGCACTCCGGCCGGATTTAGTCCATGTACGCACGGACGTAAAAATATCGAGACGTGATTTTATCGCGCACTGAATTTTCAACTCTGGGTGTTGAGCCGAAAGTTGAGAATTGAACAGAGCGCACCGTAGCGTGTCAAAAAACACACTGTTGCATTTTCAACTCTCGTCGTTAGGCAGTGTGTTGAAAATCCAGTGCGCGAAAAAAAAATCGCCGCGGGAAAAACTCGCCCGTGCGTACCTGGGCTTAGTGAACTATTAGCCGCCTATTATTGGGAACGTTGGTATCAGAATTTAATCACGTTTTTGTTATTAAGAGGGGATTTAATAAACCCTGTCAAAGAAAGTTTTCTTTGACAGTGTTTAAATTAATAAACACTCAAACCTGCCTTTTAAATACTATTTATAATAGTATACATAAGCTAACAATAATGCCTGCATTCGCCTAAGGGGTAATGGTAACTAACATTTTACTAGTTCAACTTAGTTAAGTCTCATGTAAAATGGGGCGATTTTTTTTAATCTGAGAGGTTAATGCCGACAAAAAAAACAGAAAAAGAAAAACTCTTTGAAAAAAAATCTAAAGTAAATGAATCACGTGTATTTTGTGACCCCTTTCTTTTTGAAGGAAAATTTTGGAAACTCAGTTTCCATCGTGTGGTTTGTTTTGAAGGATTTATAAAGCTTTCGTACCAAATCAATGAAAAGGAGGGAAGAACCAAAGGAGGTGAAATAACTTTCAGAGGTGGAACTTTTAAAATAAATATTTTCCTTAAAATTTCGTTTCATACTTCAAACAAAATCATGACAAGGACTCAAAACAGCTTTTAAGTTTTTAAGTGTTTTGTGGGTAACTGCTGTGAGTTGTGGAAAGGCAGTCGCTCCATGTAAAATAGGTACTGATATTCGGCTGCATCCGGTTAGACTGGAAGCTGACTGCAACATAGTTGGGAATAGACTAGGCTAGAATATGTTGACTTGTAAGTAACCTTGGGAGAACCCTAAAAAAAAATTTATTGTGATACTGTCCCACTCCTGGGCAAACGCCTACTTTGTTATTAAAAAATATTAAAATCTAGCGATACAAATGGTACTCGTTCTGTCTTGGTATCTTGCACATTGGCTCGTATTGATATTTAAGCGAAGTTATAGGCTATATTTGGCCTTTTTATCAGCGACAATCCCACATTTTCTATCTTATTAGCAAACATATCACGTCAACAGCACATAGGGGTCTCGCGAACCCCATATAGAAATCACAAGCAACATTTTAGTCAATGCTTTTATACGTCCACAACGAGCTATGAAAATTGTTGATTATATTTAAATGAATTCACATTCAAAGGCAGATTCAGAATTCAATTTCATGCCATTTAAAACGTTGAATAACCGTCAAGCAAATACAAAATGGCTGCAAAAATAATATTTTCATTCCTCCCTCGTTTTTGTAGGGCGCAAGGAGGGAAATGTTTAATGTTTTTGTAATTTTAATTATAAGTACCTGTTCGGAAGCATCGTGCGATTTTCAATTAACGTTCAGATTGTACCAAGTTATTTATTTTCATTAATTTATGTTTAAACCTACCTTCCGCGTAATTAATTTTAATCAGATAATTACAACTCACTCACTTTCAAAACAATTGCCGTGATTTAAGACAAACGACTTATCAAATTCTCACGACCACAAATCTTGAGATTACAAATCTTCTAAAAGTTCACCACATGTGCATCAGTTATTTATGCAGAAATACGAAACTTACGCACATACACACATTCGTAAAGCACACACACATACACCAAGCGGTTTTGCCTGGTTCCATGAGTAATTTATGTATCGTGTGGTATCGTTCGTAATTGGTTTTAGAGACGAATATTTTCTACAATAGCGTTTTATTGTTTGTCTCTACTTTCGGAGCTGTGATTTATTAAAACTTTTATATGGTAATACCTAAGTAACAGTTTTATTTTTGGAGATTTACATAAGAACTGGTTTTAGGAACCACAAAACAACTTTAATTTGGATCTTCTAAACATACTGGCAGTATTTTAGTTTTTTCTTCGTTTTGATAAGCAAATTGTCATAGGTACTCCTGATAACTGTCGAATCGAAAGCTAACGAGATATTTATCTGAAAACCTTAGGATATGATACAAATACGAAACTTACCGTAAACTAACATTTCGATTGATTCGATTAAAAATCACACCACCATGTACGGATTTTTACTAAAATCAGTCAGCATTTTGACGCGATTTTGACAGACCGAAGCGCAAATTCAAGCAGAGTTTCACAATATCTATAAACGTTATTTATCGCATACTTTGCCTAAGCGTTATTCCTGTCACTGTCACACAACTATAAAACTACAAGTGCAACAGAGACGGGAACATGTCTTAGTCAAAAAACTCGTGCTAAGTAACGTTTATAGATCTGGACCTAAGTTATTTCTCTGCGCCATACCCTTAGAAATTTGGCTTATAAACAGGTATGCTTGAACTAGAATGTATCTATATTATAACATTATCATCACCATTTGTGATTGGGTTTTTCGAGGAATTCCTCGAAACGTACCAACTTTGAAACGCACTAAATGAAACGTCTATCGATATAATTTATTACGAATCCTTCATGCTCTTCTGTTTCATCGTTGATGCATTTTGAGGAATAAAATTATAATTTTTTTTTCGAGGAATACATTTGGTCCGTTTCAAAGTTGGTGCGTTTCGAGGAATACCCCGGTTTTTCTAGCAGGAATTTCTCAGTCCGGAGTGTAGAATCTAGACTGCACCGATCTAGACTCTAGATCAGTTGGTTGATGGCAATAGGTTCGCTCCCTTTTACATGGGACTTGAACATAACTGGCGAAATGTCAATTCACTGTAGGTACCTACACCTCTGTCTAACCCTTAGGGGATTATTACAAGCGTGATGTTATGCTATGTTATCATCATCATAAAAATACAATACAAGCGGATGACTCACTAAGTTTTTCTCGGTAACACTAACAGTCGCTAACCAATGTTAATAAGGTCGTAAAATCAATCCGATATGGATGAGATGAGAGTTTTAAGTGGCTGCTTTCTGAACACTTAAATATGTGGCTTGTGCCGACACGATTGTAGAAACGGTTGGGTAGGAAAGCAGTAATTGTTCAAAGACGTGAAGGTTTGTTGGCTTCTACACATTTTAGAACGGGCATAGCGAGTCCCTCCAGCCCAAAAATATACAAGATCCGTTGCTGAGTCGGCCTACATTTGTCATCATCCAATAACAGTAGGTATACTGGTGGCTAAGCCTCGCCAACTACTTATTTAACTTTCATACAACCTATTAGAATTGGTTTTTGTTTTAATGGTCTGTAGAGAAAAAAAAAACCATGAAAATGATGAAAGCCCGAAATCGACATAATCTGACCCTAAATTAATTCAAAATCAATGTAGGCGGTGGTTTTTTACAACCTAATAACCACATGACATTGTTACGTAAATTCTGCCATTCATAAATCCATCATTTCATCACGGTTTAGCCCTTACAACGTCAAAGTCAACCATATCAAATATCATAACATTTAAAAACGTATCAGGTTTAAATACACCCCAATTTTAAACAGGTTGAAATTGAGGGTTGAAAAAAAAACCCTTAACAATAAAATAACATTTGATCGCCTTGAACAATGGAACCCTAAAATTAAAAAAAAAACTGCAACATTACAAAGGGTACGGTTTTAGGTATCAATTTCAATATCCGGGGGTGATAGGATAAATGTGTTGAAAACAGAATCTTATTGCTGAGAGTTAAAGTCTATTTTGGGTTGTATTACGTGCCGATGAGAGTGGGTGGTCAGACAAAACAGATGGTTAGGTATGTTTTTGCAGATAAATATAAGTTAAATTGGCTTATGGTAAAATTATTGGCGTCCATGTAGGAATGGTAAAATATTGCTTTATTGTAAATCGCTTTAGGCCACCAAATAGTCATCATGCGCAATAGTGCATGATGACTATATCTCTTTATCTATACTAATATTATAAAGAGGAAAGATTTGTATGTATGTTTGTAACGAGTTGGCTGAAAAAGTACTGGACCGATTTTAAAAATTCTTTCACCATTTGAATGCTACATTATCACTGATTAATATAGGCTTTTTTAATTGCAAGAAAAAAAAAAAAATGTTTAAAAAATAAATGTCCACCCGTGCGAAGCCGGGAAAGGCCGCTAGTTAATAAATAAAGAGAAGTATTTTTCTCGGGGACTCAAGAGCACTCAACTAGTTTCTATACTTAAATGAACGTCAGATGCACCCTGAACTGTCAGTCCTGCTAGAACCTTGCTGAATGGAAAACATTTCTACCTCGGAATGAAAATAGTTCGGCTTGAGCCATTCCCACACAATTCGTGCCCCTATATGAGTGGAGCAGAAAGGACATGTCTGGTAGAACAATGGGCGATTGTCTAGGTAGTCAAAGAAAATGTTCAGTAATGATTGTTATATTATTATAATCGTCATATTTTATAGTTTATCAATTAGTAAGTTTCAAGAGTCACGATCTTACGGAAACTGGTCAAAATAAGGTTTATATGCTGGGGATTTTTCTTAGTTTTTTTTTTTTTAGTATAACGCCATCTGTGAGCGAATACAGGTACTAATTGGTGATATGCCTTTGTGAGGCTAGAATTAATAAATCCTTAGTCATTTAAATTTTTAAATCTTAATGTAAAACCTTAAATCGTGAACATTATCGATACCAGAATTACCACCAGAGGGCAGAAACTGGACATGTCCTTTACAAATACACAGTCAGAAACGATCACGCGTTTTCCCTATAGGATTGGCAAAAAATACGGACCGTTTCATATTAATCCTACTAAGCAGAGTTTATTAACCCCTAATATCGCAAATAGACGACCCTTTCGTACCCGTGGGTATTCAAAGAGACGAGTAAGGGATAACAGACAGATAGGGAGTACATTTATGTAGCTATGTGAGACTTTATTAGCTTGAAAATTAAATCGGACTGTCGAAAGTCTGCCTCGATGATTGTAATCGAGTGGACTTTTGGACATTATGACCCATTGATGTTTAGCGACGGTCAAAGACAAAAATGCGTTTGGCAAACGGATTCGTTGGGGCTGGAATCATGAGAATGTTTTACACATATCGAATCTCTAACATGTGATTACTTATGTGAGACGGAATAAGCATTGTTCAACACGCTCACTCTTCAGGCTCGCGACTTCAGACCAATTCTCGTAATTAAAAATGTTCAAAATCTGATCGCAGTCTCATCTCAGCTCAAACTCAAAGCATTTATTTCAAATAAACCATTTACAGGCACTTTTGAATTGTCAAGAAGTCGGTCAGTGAGAAAAAATGAAGCTAGTTGCCCATTCCAAACCGTATTAGGTACCTATGAAGAAGAACGGGCAGGAAACTCCATGGTCAGCGACAAACAAATGTCAAAAACTCTCAAAAATTTAGGGAAATTAGAGGTACTTTTGACAGATTGAGACAGATCAGACTGTGAAGATTCTTAAAATTACGAGAATTGCCCCTCTGGCCTTTTGATTTTCTGACAAGTTTTTCATTACGGGGAGTCATATTTTATAGGCTTTTTATTAGTTGCTTGTTGCAGGCAAGGTATCAAGTTTTGAATCATAGTTACGTCAAACACGTGAGTCACATAGACACACGAATTTTTATAGTACTTATATCTAAATTGCGATAGTGCAAATATTGATATATTTTAATATGAAATAGGATAGGCTATGTGTACACTGATAACATAATAACGTTCTGTGAAAGTCTAATTTCCCTAGGGTAGGTAGGTTCGACGAGTAATATCAAAATATTACCGTATCATGATGGCTTCGATAACGGTTAGTGATAAGCCTACAAGAGCAGTTTATTTAAGCGAACTATAACGTTACTATAAAGATTAGACGTACGAAACGATGAACGACGAACGATGGGACATGGATGGGACTTATTTAATATCGTGTCCTGCGTGTCCTGTCAGCTGCACGTTACAGGAACTGATGGACGCTTGTGATGGCTCCAAACACGTAGCCGAATTCTGGGCCAAGTCCATTTAGATTGCCATCGATACTCTATGAAGAAGACTTCATGTAAGCAATAGCTTAGTAGAACTCGAAATGAAGGAGCTCGTCCGAGGAAGTGTATACTGCTCATCATCTGCGTAGCCTTTTCCCAACTATGTTGAGGCCGTCTTCCAGTCTAACCGGATGCAGCTGAATATCAGTACTTTACATGGAGCAACTGCCTATCTGACCTCCACAACTCAGTTACTGGGTAATACGATACCCCTTAGTAAGACTGTTCGTCAGAGTTTCGAGCTTCTGGCTACCCGCGACTGCCAAAAGATCAAGGAATGACAGCCGGGACCAACGGCTTAACGTGCCTTTCCGTGACACGGACCAACACACAGACCAACCGCGGCAAGCGTAGCTTAACCTGATCGATCGACCTGTGCGGCTGTTAGCCACGGGTATGAGCGGGAAGTATATACTACTACCAAACATATTTCTGCCGGCAGTTAGCATTGCTGTGATCCAAGTTGTAGGAAGCAAAAGGAGTAAGTAAGAATCGTAGAAGGTTCAGGAGTCCTGTATGTAGTCTCTGCTTATCCTTACCGGACAAAGGTGTGCGGTTATTGTCGTATCATCATCATTATTATCATTGGCAGCCACGGCTGAGTATACGGTATACGCCCTCTCCTTTTCGTGCCATGCTTCCCTGGTCTGTTCAAGTCTCATGTATACGATCTCTAAAACCGTTGCCTGAACATTCACAAACAAGTTCCGAGAATCGCAAATCAATTACTAAACTTTCATAGCCATTCTATTCGACCTTGTTGCCGCGTCCGTCAGGCTGAGTACAGCAAATTGATGTCAAACGATACGTCACATTGGTGTCAAATCATGCGTATATTGTGTGGACGTCGGTGCTTGCCATATTAAACTTTAGTTTTTTGGATTAATTTCTGTCAATCTTCAGTATAATATCACGCCAATATTTCCCGAATCAGGCAGTGGCTTGGTGTGTGGTGCACCATCAATTCGCCGAGTTGTGCTGTTCATATCTAAGGGGATACCTACCCTATATTGCCATAAAGCAGGCTCAAATCCAGACTTCACGCTCAGGATTTCCTAATGGAAACCTCAATAGAAAATTGTCTCAGCCGAGGACCAATCCCCAATACTTAGTATTTTGAAAAAAGTCTTCTAGTTTATCTCAAGAATCAAACCTGCGGCGTAATTGCATAACACAGTAACAGTAGGAATGGTTTTCATGTTGACAGTTCAACATTATTCATTGCAGTATTTACTTTGTTGAGCAGAAAATTTTTTCGAACACATAAAGCAATGGATTAGCAATATCCTTCAAAATGATTCAGATCGTGATTGATAGTGTATTACGTAATCGAATCGCTTGTTTTCAAAACAACACTTGTCGAAAACTGTGTTTTTACAGGAGGAACAAAAAACAACATAGCAAAATATTTTTCAGGGTGACCCATGATTATTGTCAATTGAGAACAAATCTATACTAATATTATAAAGAGGAAAGATTTGTATGTATGTTTGTAACGAATTGGCTCAAAAAGTACTGAGCCGATTTTAAAAATTCTTTCACCATTTGAATGCTACATTATCACTGATTAATATAGGCTATTTTAATTGCAAGAAAAAATAAAATGTTTAAAAAATAAATGTCCACCCGTGCGAAGCCGGGACAGGCCGCTAGTAAATTATATATTTATAATGATTAAGCAAATAACAGAGAGTACCGAAAAAAGAAGGTTGCCGTTAAAAAAAAATTTGTTGGAATTTTGGACAAGTGCTGTTTTGAAAACAAGCGATTCAATTAGGATGTTGCTCTTTTTGCAAAAACACACCCCTCAGTATTATGAGAAATGGGAATGTTGCTTAGGATTTCCGCGACTTTACCTCTGTAAATAAAATTCAATGAATGAAGTATCAGTCATAGTTTATTTAACTTTTCTTTACAAGAAATTTTCTACGAATGCTTTCCAACAGCCCATGAACTACCGTTTAAACTTCGGCAAGGAAACCGAAGATAGATCGGTGTCAAATCTATCATGAGAAACACTTCAATGGAAGATGTACTCGACCCATTTTTAGTTGTTTAGGTCTGTCTATAGCTAAACGCTTCGTTTAGAATTAGATGGAGTGTAAGACACTCAAACAATGGAGAATTTATTGAGCTGTGCGTGGATTACCTGTTTTTCTTGACTATTATATATTTCAGGCCTAGTTTTGAGCGGCAACGAGACCAAAACTTTTTAGTCTTTACCTGACCCAATGAAATCAAATAATCGAGCGTCGGGAAACTTCTATTTGAACGCACGAGTAACTTATAGGTGGGTACGGCAGAAATCTGCTGAATCTGTTTAGTATTACTTTGTTTTAAGATTTAATTCTTTTTCCATTCGTGCCACCCACTCCCAACTTTGGGCTCGCACGTTTTGCCCGACATCGCGTAGAATATTCCGCCTTTCTACCTTTTTGATTCGTATGTCCTTCTCTTTCTTTTCTTAGCATCGATTTTATATGATCAATATCAAAACGTTTAACAGATTTAAAATGTCATTCCATCTCTGTTAACTTCAAACGAATGCCAGAAACAGAAAGATGTTTTAAATTAATTCAGCGGTAAACGCATCTGAGTTGTGGAGGTCAGATAGGCAGTCGCTCCATGTAAACCACTGGTACTCAACTCAGCTGCATCCGGTTAGACTGAAAGCCTACCCCAACATATCCTTACATAGTATAAAACAAAGTCGCCGAAATGTCTGTACGCGCATAACTTCCGAATGACTGCACCAAAATGGATAATTCGTTTTTTGTTGTGTTCGATATTGCCAGGACAAGGTTTGTATGATAGAACATTTTGGAAATTAAAAAAAATATTGCACCCCTGCGAAGCTGGAGCGGGCCGCTAGTAGATAATAAAAGTTAGCAGATGGTGATGAAGCGCTAATCGCATTTGGTGCTGTTTTATTTTGGTGCAAGTGGACCTTAGTGTATGTCAAGCAATTGCTTCTGATATTGGAGAATATAAATACATACCACACTCTTGTTTTAAGTATGGAAAACCTACTTGACCGATTTCTATTAGGTAATGGAAATGGAAACGTCGATCGCTTTGCGGTTTCGGATATCGGATTCGACTGTGTTGTTAGCAGATTGTTTGTACAGGCTTGCTGCACTTTTTGCCTTTTTAATTTCAGTTTCCATTTGTATTTGCCGATGCAAGTTGCGCACGTCCACACATGCACGCCTATTCAAAGCACAGAATTAAAGCTCTATAGCTAGCTCTATTTTTTGGTAATTAAAATAAAGAAAAAGTATATGTATGTATATTGGCACGCGCACAGGAAGATCACTAACTAAACTAAACACAAACATAAAACAAAGTGTATAAAAAAAAAAAGAAACTCAGCATGATGCTGTGACATTTAAAAATAATTGTCGCAGCGCTGGTATTCTACTAGTTTATGAGGAATCGATTCAGAATAACTTCTTCTTCCACAGTCTATCAACCGTTATGTATTTAATTCCGTCATTTAATAGTTCATACCGCTGTTCTCTTCCCATGTTTATAATTTTCTGACCTAAAGCGTGGTCACTGTCAGACTGCATAGCAAAGAAAGAGAAGCACGATGACACAACGCTGGTAATATATATAGCAAAATATGAAGCAATTATCTTTGTACAAAAAATCTATTGTTTGGACTAAAAATTAAAACACTAGTGCTTTAGTGTGTTGCTTGTAGAATAATCTGACAAATCAGAATGATTGTATGTATATTAGTATGGTTATTATTGTGGAAAGTTTTTAGAGCTATCTTCATGATTTTTTTCTATCGTATCAAATTAGTTGTATTATGTTTTCAACGCTCTATCTAACTAGCATATATCCTTTTTTTTTTTTTGAGGATGGGAAATCAAATGACCCCTCCCGCTCTGGGTGGAGCAGAAGGGAGTGTCAGACTCTTACTGACTTAAACCCACCCGTGTTCCTTCCTTAGCCCTTTGTGTTCTGGGGTAGCGGTAACCCTTTCGGACAATCCCGCTGCCCCGGCAAACTATCATATATCCTGAAGAATAATTATCATATATTTTCTGATTTTGTTTACTGTAGTCGATCATATACTTTTAGGCATTATAAAACTTTTTTTTTTGCGTTTAGGTCCTGCACAGCTATTCACAACTACTCGAAACGATTCCGTACCGTATCGAACATCAATCAATGTTAACGTAGGAGTCCTATAAACGCTGTTCACAAGTCCAACACCCGAACATTTTGTCAGTTTCAATCAAATAGACGACCACTATTCTTCAAGGTGCAAGGCAAATCAGGTTATTGAAATGTATCATTTTCGATACGATAGCTTGTTGTATGGTTGTGAATTAGGGTGCTGTAGTCCCTTTAAAGGCATATTATAAGGAATCGATTCAGCATATATTCTTCCTTCATACACCTCTCTCAACCGTCATCTCAGTATTCACCCCCTTTCTAGCCATATCACTTTTCCAATGTTTGTAATGTTCTCATAAGGATGATTTCCACCAAACGGCTCGCATCGCATCGGATCGGAACGGATTTTACAATCTTTAAACGATATTAAATCGTGAATACAGTATTTAAAGTGAAAGTATGCTGCGACGCGCGATCGGCTCCGTTCGCCTGTCGTCGTATCCGATCGAATCCTTTCGGCTGTCGTCCAGATTTTTCTCTTCTGTTATTCATGATTATTTTCTTCTTCTTTTAATGCAATAGCCAACAATACTACGTCAACTTCAACCATTTTCAGAAATTAGAACACGCCAACACGGTAGGAATTAAACTATTTGACTAGGCGCAGAAACGGATACGTTCGCAAGCGACGGTACGGAGCCGATCGTATGCGTCGACATGCTGCTGGACGCGATCGGCTGTCGCCGCATCCGTTCGTATCCTTTCCGATCCGATGCGATGCGAGCCGTTTGGTGGACATTATCCTTTAAAGGCAGGCAGAATAATCCTACTAATTTTCATACTACAGTAATTTTGAATGATGAAGTGAAACGTGTGTGGAATATCAATCAGCAACAATGAATAGGTGTAATAAATACACAGCGGCACTCGAGTCGGGTTGGCAACATGATTAACTACAGACCCTCGCAGATACTGCCAACTATGAGTAACGGGTTGCTTTAGAAGCATCAGTTATTGCTGACGTGTGTTCGAAGCTGTTACATTTTTAATAGAATTGTTTTGGTCTATTTCTACCATTGACCACGAATATCTGGCTGCTGGGCAAAATTCTCCCCATAGTATTTTTTTGTGTTGAAATTTCTAGCAAATCTTTGATGATCACATTCAAAGATATAGAAAAATAAAGTACACGGCTGCCTGAGCTAGACTCATTAGATCGGAATAAGTGGACAGAGGAAATCGAGGCCTTTGCCTCTCAGTAGGACAACATAGGCATATAATAATAATTAATATTGCCTGAGTACGTCTGGTGCACCCTGAGTTGTCAGCCCAACTACCAACCTTTAATGACTGGCCTATATTATAGATGATATCATCATCATCAATATTTATATATATATATACAACCAAACACATTTTAAATGGAAACTTTTAGTCCAACACATGGCCATGTGCCTTAACCTTTTGGATTTCCACTTAAACATTTAATTATTTACAGTTTGACTGGACACGATCCTTTTAATTTGGAAGTTACTCTATATATCACGCTAATATTATAAAGGCGAAAGTTTGCGAGTGTGTTTGTATGTTCGTTACTTCTTTACGCACAAACGGCTGAACGGGTTTGGATGAAATTTGGCACACAGATAGTTTATAACCAGGATTAACACATGTAATTTATAAACCGTACGTCAGACGGATTAAAACAGTAATTATAAAGGTTTTGACTGCTTCGTTGGTCTAGTGGTCGCAAGTACCTACTATTGCTGAGCTTGAGGACCTGGGTTTGATTTCCAGATTGGCCAAAGTGCTATTGGGTTTTTCCATATGAAATTTCTCAGTACCAGCCCGAAGTCTGGATTTCTGCCCGGTTGATGGCAATAGGCTCGCCCCCTATAATGGGTCTTACCTAAACATAACTGACGACATGAGGGTATACTAAAGGTACAGATACTGCAGATACACCTCTGCCTAACCATTTGATGAAACAAGGTGTAATGTTATAAAGTTTTACGATTGTTTTAATGTACAGACGCCAGCACATCAAGTTATCCGAAACTGTCGAAAGTTTCCCAATCAACCTTGAACCTTATACTGCAGCGATAAAGTTGAAAATCTATTTAAAAAAATTGACAGATTGTAGCAGCTTGATGTGCTGGCGTCTGTAGGAACGTTAAATACCGTATCTCCGTTAGTAATTTGAGACAATCTGTTTGTTTTACGTCCGTAAATAATTCCTAATGATACCATCTGTCAGATATATTTTATAGTCTCGTATCCTTGGATAACATTAAAAATGAGGATTATTTAATAAAGTAAAAAGATCCTTAGTGGAAGACTTTCGGGTTGGAGTTATTAAATTAAGGGGATATTACAGGACTTAAACGCAAAAAACGCAAGTTTGAAGCACTAAAAGTATATGATCGACTACAATAAACATAATTAGAAAAATATATGCTATTCTTCAGGATATATGCTAGGTAGATAGTGTGCTGAAAACATAATACAATTAAATTGATACGCTAGAAAAAAACCATGAAGATACCTCTAAAAACTCACCGTACGCAAAATACGCGCATTGACGTGGAGTTACGGACACCAGCCCGTATAACCTAGGGACCGAAACTTGAAAGTACAACCGCACAAAGTGGGGCTATCGTGGGCATCGTATTGTAGGCCTGCCTTCTGTGCTTCAAGAAATGGAGTCATAGTGACCTCTGCCACAACACAATTTAATACACTGTCGTGCCATCGACGCGGCAATTTTTTTTTTTTGATCTAACTATACTCCATGTTCACAATAAGATTAGACATTTGAACAAACCTTTTTTACAGCTTGTTCAACCGATTTTGACTTCTATTCCGTAGGCATAAGGATGGCATTAAAAGCAAAAAAGTGCTTACAATAACAACCGTTTAATGCCATCCTTATGCCTACGGAATAGAAGTCAAAATCGATTGAACAGACGGTAAAAAAAACTTGTTTAAATCTTATTGTAAATGGAGTATAGCCTGTATTGACCCACTGCAGGGCAAAGGCCTTCATCTCCCTTTCGCAGACAATTGTGTCTTTTACCAGTCTTTTTGGTTCCTACCTGCTCGTCCCGCCGTTATCGTCTCGACCTGCCGCGATAGTGTCGTGCGTTTAGTGAGACCCAATCGGTGGTTCTCCTAGCCCATTTGTCATCTGACATGCGGCAGACGTGTCCGGCCGGGACTAGGCCGGACATGACTTAAGCTTCGCGGCTATCGAAGAAGAGAACGAAAAAAAATAAAACTCCTAAATATAAATTGTTTGTAGTAAAATTCCTTTTCAAAATGGTAATTCCACGAAACCACCTAAAAATATCTGACACGATTCGCCCTTTAATAATCCCGATGAAAACCTAACACGACGGGTTAAATTGAATTTAATAAAAAAAAAAACCTTTGTTCATATGGAAAATAAAAAATGAGGGCGTTTGAAGGGTGTTGGACAGGGACACAGTGATTTAATTATGAGTAACAAAGTAAAATGGGTGTAAAATTACGTACATACCTACCTATATTTATTTATTTCGGTAGTAACAAATATGGTGATTATATTGAAAAGATTGTTGAATTAATAAGTGTATAGTTTCTGAACTAAATACTACAGGGTCAAATTAAATTAGGTAGCGCAACTCCGCAGACTTGATGGGTGTCGATATCTAAATACGACAAAATAAAAAAAATATGGTTTCTTTGGGGGACTTGCAGTTCGATGAAATCAGTTTTTTTTATCGTGTTCAGATATACCCACCACGTCTGGGAAATGTACACGAAGAAAACTAATATTATGATACTGGCCCCGATTCTGTTGTTCACAAAGTAAACTAAATTTAAGTTCAGTGCATCTTTTTCTTTCTATTTCATTAAGAAAAGGACAGAAGATAAATATTAGTTTAGTTCTGTGAAATTAGTCAGCGCCTGACGTAAATTGACGTATTTTTAGTAGCCAATTTTTAATCACGTCTAAACTTGTCTATGGTTTATCTAATTTGACAGGACTAAACTAATATTTATCTTCTGTCCTTTTCATAATGAAATAGAAAGAAAAAGATGCACTGAACTTAAATTTAATTTAGTTTGGGAACAACAGTTCGGGGCCACTATGTGCATTGTGCTAATAAGAAATGACTGTACACACGGCTACACATCAAGCTATACATTTCCAGTTTTAGCTGACCTCGCACTGTATAGGTTTTTCGTACAATCAGAAGTCAGCTTATACTGGTTATGTATAGCTTGATGTGTAGCCGTGCGTACAAGGACTCGGTTCGTAGGTTCACGTTATTCGATATTATTGTGTTAACCCCAGTATCAGATTGAAATCGGCGTACTATTTGTGTTGTGTGCTGCTCAGAATTTGACATATTCTTCAAAGAAAAACAACCGCCTTCCAAGAAAACAAAACAAAGTGAAAAATAACTTTAATTTCGGAAGTCGGTGTCGTTGGTACCGCATTTTCGTTTTTTGACACCGACTTCCGAAATTAAAGTTATTTTTCACTTTGTTGTGTTTTTTTGGAAATCAGTTTTTTTTTTTTTTTTTTTGTAAAAAAGTTTTTATTTTACACTTTTTAGTTGTACATACCCAACACAAATTCAATTAACACTAGTGCATTGAAGAAATGAAGACACTGACTAGAAGAATCATCAAAAATCGCATAGAAATGCCGGAGATGCAGTACATTTATGCATATAACTTCGTATATAAAAATACATACCTAATATATTATATACTAAAACCTTCCTAAAGGTATGTAGATCACATTAATGAAATAATTTATCTAAATTGGTTCATGAGTTTTTGAGAAAATCACGGACATACATACATACGGGTCAAATACAGAACCTCCTTTTTTTAAGTCGTGTAAAAAAGCCCAAAAGTTTGTTTGCAGAAAAAAAAAACACCTTAAAACAGACTTACTGTAAAATTAAAATACATCCCACACAAAAATCTTTTCACGAACCTTTCATACCAACAAAATACTGTGTACACTCGAAGTAATTATGAGTACGAACTAAAAAAGAACTTTCAAAAGGTACTGCGGTATAAGGGCTATTTAAAATTAACATATGTACGGTACGTTCGTTAACCGAATACTTGACGAGATTCCAACGAGGTAGAATGTCGCTTGATGACTAATGGAAGCCGCGAAATGTATAAAACCATGTGAGATGTGAATGTCGGGTCGAGTTTAGAATAGGGGTTCCGTATTAACATACATTCTTGTCGCAAATTTTTCCTCGAAGGATTACGTAGATGTACTATAGTAAACCTACATTTCGCCAGTTTAAGTCCCATGTAATAGGGGGCAAGCCTATTGCCATCAACAGAGCACAAATCTAACACCAATTTCACTTTGCCCGACCCGGAAATCGGGCCCAGGACCTCATGCTCAGCACTAGCGCTTGCGATCACTTGACCAACGAAGTTTAAACTAAGTCTTGGTTTTAAGTCAATTGTTTGTGACGCTAAAACTAAAACACTAGGTTCTATACTGGAATTACGCCCAAAATGCCAATAGATTTGTCTCTCTTCAAATCTCAATCCTAATATTTGACTGCTATGCATGTCGATCGATCGATCTCCTATCCACGTCCCAATCACTCAACTCTGCTAAAGTTCGCAAACTGTCAAAATAAACAGATACTATTTTGACACGCGTCACACACATCTTTAATCTATGGTCGGCCGGGCCGCCTCATAATTAATAATAATGATGAGAAAGTCAATTCATGGTTTGGTAGGCAAGCTTCGCCCAAAAATTGGTATATGTAATTTACAAGAATTATTTTTATTTCTAAAGAACATGCAGTGAAGATAAGGATCTTCATTGCATGTTCTTTCGAAATAAACACTACTGAACCCTAACTACATAGATACCATACTCTGATACCAGTATGAAAAACTTGTGGTTTTCATAGTGGCGCTGGCGACTGTTGCCATGTTGGTTGCAGTAAAAAGTTGATATCTCTAGTTCTTTATTACAATGCATTACAGGGGTAAATAACCGGTCACTATTGTAGCATTGTTGCAGTGACCAGTGAAGCATTTACTATCAATGTAAGTTACAGTACATTATTTTTATCTCACGACGCGACGCGCGGTTTTCTTGTGGTTATCAAGTGTACAAACACGCTGTGAAGGTGTACGTGAAGACGAGTAGCATCAGCACGTAACACATATCGCCTCTTTGCTTCAATAACGTGATAAGCCCGACAATTCATTTTTTTTTAATTTAATAGTTGAAACCGCCATGACCGATTTTATTTTTCCAAAAAACGTGGTTTCTTTTGTGGGTGTAATAGCAAATCTATGAGTGAGAAGAAGGTGCTCTCAAATTTCAGCGAAAATGTGACATATTCACGACAATATCACTCTTTCAATTTTCAAGATAACACATTATTGAAGCAAAGAAGCGATATACGCGCACACACACTTCAGACTTCGCCTATGTCTTAAGGTAGGTAGGTAGGTAAGGTACACGTAGCAAATCGGAAAGGGATCGTTAACGTATCAACTCGAGTCGTTCAGTATTCTTTGTACGAAACTCCCTACTGCAACGCACACTAATCGGATTCGTAACGTAATTGCATCGGCTCGGGACAAGCTCATGATCCGCGGAGCGGTGTGTTACGGCTCGTCGTCCCCGCGCTTACGTCTCTCCGTACCCGAGCTTACGTCTCTTCGTCCACCCTTGCCCCTCTCATCCCTACCGCGGCCTGCCTATAGCACCATCAACCAGCGGTCGGCGAGCCGTAAGCGGAGAGTTGTCGCCTAGCCGTAGCCAAGTCGATGTATCGGAGCTTCTGATCCGCTTTGGTTACGTGCTTACGTTAGGTTGACGCCTGTTTGACACCGAGGCGAAAAGCGATACGGTGATGAATTGATGATCCCTTTCAGAGTTGACATGTGTGCTATGATGCACCTTTAGATGGCACCAGAAACTCCTGCGCTTGCACACATTCACAGCGTGTTTGTAGACTTGATAACCACAAGAAAAGCGCTTCGCTTCGTGAGATAAAAATACCGTATTTGAAACAAATTGTTACATTGTGTAGGATGAGCTCACATCCTATTGGTCTCTCATTGGTATGGTAGCCTCGTACGGTTAATATTTTTATGCTAAAGGATGAGTTATTCTCATAATTATAATTCTTACTACTAGGGCGTGCATTCCGAGGTTTTCTTTCCAAAAATGTATTAAAATAAAAATTCCCAAAATTGCATTCCCCGAGTATTTCACTCTAAGGCAACGACATCTGTGTGTAGTGATGACTGATGATAAACCTGAATATTTGCCTTAACTCTGTCTGATGTTTCGATGTGTCCAATTAAAATCGGAGAGCCTGCAATCATTTTCCAGCAACGGGAGCGGAAAATACCGCTTCCACGTGTACCGCCCACACTCAGAGGCACGGGATTCGCAATAGCGTGAATATTGATATTTATTTGCACTGAAACTCATATGAATTTCATTTCATATAACCCGATAGGTATTTTAAAAACGAAGGCACTGTAGTCTATATGTATACAAATAAAATTGAAATGTCTCTTTGTAAAAGGATTTTTATTTTACCGTGTTTAAATCAGATATTGATACCCACCACATGTGCGAAGTATCGCTAGCTAATTTAATTTGACCCTATAAATCGAATAATATTTATTTTCAAAAGTAGAAATTTAGCAGATTCGAAGTTTAACCTAGCAACACTTGACAAAAAACTACAATTTGGATTACCTTACCTTTCCCGAAGTGGCAATATAATAATAAGTTTCTAGGATTCTGCAAATAACGTGCAAGTACGGTTACATTTTTATAAGAGTCAATTTTATTATAGGGACAATACTTAACACTACTGAACTAATATGTTGTATAACATGCCTGAACCACTGAACGGATTTCGATAAAATTTAGCAAGGAGATAGATAGCATCCTGGGGAAGTAGGACGTACATAAAGCTACTTTTTATACCGGTAGTACAGACGCCAGCAAATCAAGTTACCCGAAACTGTAAAATTTTTCCAATCAACTTTGAACCTTATGTTTTAGCGATAAAGTTGAAAATCGATTAAAGAAATTTGACAGATTGTAGTAGTTTGATGACGTCTGTAGGTACGTTAAAAGCTAGTAGAATACTCGTATAACTACAAAATTCCATATCTAGTAGTTTACCAACTGCGTTGATTCTGGCACAATATAAACTCCCATAGGATACGAACTACCTACAGATTGTTCGTATTCATAGTCAATACAGAGGTAACAAACATTTATGAAGTTTGATATTAAACACTCGAGGGAATTGATAATATTATACAGTATTTTTATCTCACGAAGCGAAGCGCGCTTTACTTGTGGTTACCAAGTGTAAAAACACGATGAGAATTTGTGTAAGCGTATGAGCTCTCGGTACCGTCCGAGACAATAGCGAAGTGGGTAGTTTGTGTGTACGTGGGTGTGTTATGTGTTAGCGCTACTCGTCTTCACACACACATTCATAGCGTTCTTGTACGCTTGGTTACTACAAGTAAAGTGCGCGTCGGTTAGTGTGATTAAAATATACTTATAACAGTCGTTAAGGATAGTTGGGAGCCCGAAACTCCCGCAAGCAGTCTTACCAAGGGTTAACGAGTTACCCTGTGTTGGAGGTCAGATAGGCAGTCGTTCTGGTATTCAGCTATATCCAGTCAAACTTCAAGCTGACCCCAACATAGTTGGGATAAGGCTAGGCAGATGATAAGCCATTACAAAAGCAGGGTCAGCTTTCTAGCTAAACAAATGTCAGTTTCTACGTTCAATATGGAGACATTGACACTAGTTAACATCGCATTCACCCACGATTATGTAGATTTAATACCATTACCCACGTTAGTTCAGCATAAAATCCACCATGACATTCCTAGAGTATTGAACTTCAGGCACAGAGCACGCCCGCCGCCATGGGAATTGTGAAACGTACGCGATGTTAATAATGAGTTTAGAACTAATAGCCGTATTAGTCACGGAAAAAAATACGTGTCACTTCAAAGTTGTAAGTGGCTGTATAATAAGTGGATTAGGTAAGATTTGTGAGAAGCGGTGGCCCAGTGGAACGGCCCGACTTACAAGTTGTAGGTCGTAAGTTCGAACCTAGGCCGGCGTTGTACTTTGTGTAAGTAATTTCATCACCACCTCTCTCAAAACGGTCAAGGAAAACATCGTGAGGGAATCGGCATGTCCTAGAACCAAAAATTCGAAGACATCTACCAACCCGCACTGGGCCCGCGTGGTAGATCCCAGCACACTCTGTCTCTAAGAGAGGAGGACGGTGTCCCAGCAATAGGAACATTATAGGCGGATTTATGCTAGACTAGCTGCGCCCCACGGTTTCACCCGCGTAAGTTTTGATCCCGTGGGAATATCGGGATAAAAAGCATCCTATGTGTTATCCTGATGTATAAACTATATTACTGTAAAGTTTCATCAAAATCCGTTCAGTAGTTTTTGCCTGAAAGAGTAACAAACATCCATCCATCCATCCTCACAAACTTTCGCATTTATAATATTAGTAGGAAGGATATTAGTAGGATTAGTAGGAAGTAGGAAGTAGGATAGTAGGAAGTAGGATAGGATAGGAAGTAGGAAGTAGGACTAGTAGGATTAGTAGGATAGTAGGATATTAGTAGGATAAGGTAGTAAGAAGAGGAACTAATAAAAAGAAGTCACAAAGTTGTACCGGTGCTTAAAATTTATATGGAAATCTGTTGTCATGGTCAAAGTCCCGTGTAATAAAAGGGGCGAGTCTTTTGCCATCAACCGCAGTTCACGCACGGTGTCGTCTGCTGGCAGTTTCGTACCAGCAAATCTATGATATAAATATAAATATATATGACAATGACACTAACACAAAAAATGCTCGAGCGTTCATCCAATGGCGTCTCCCAAACAAAATTCAATAGTTTCCCTTATTCCCAGGGCTTGCAATGTACTCAGTAAACAAAAACTTCTGCATACTAATGAAAACTATAGAGTAGCTTCATTTATGAAAGTTTCCGTTAATGTTTTCCGAACTTTATAACTACTAACTAGTGCTTACGACTACGGTAATGTTTATGTTTAAAACTTTATTTCGTTAACATTTAAACTTGTTTATGGATTTCGTGACTACGTTTCAGTTCTATTTTATGGTTAATGTTGATATTATCGTGTCTATGTTTAGGCAGTATCAAATTGATCGCTCAGATGAATGACTAAAACGATAGTCAATGAGGAATGAGGATGAATCATTCACTTGATACAGATCTTCGGTCTTATTACAAAAAAATGCTTAAGTTCTGGTTTAAACCAAAACTAAAAGGTCTAGGATTGTGACGGTATTAAAGCTAGTACCAGGATCAAAATCTGTCCCGATTACAAAACGAAGACTAGGATCTCTTAGTACCAAAGAAGGTCCATGGTTCAAATAATATCCACAGATAAGAAACAAAAATGGCATTCTTTCATTCGTTCGTACAGTCTTTATTTGAAGCAACGTTCCGTTTCTCTAAATATTTATATTATAATAACACTTGAAATGATTAAATAATTATATACGAATACAAAAATATGTCACAGATTGTTCATTGTTTAGGTTACAATATAATGAACAAGCACAACTTGTACTTTTGAGGTGCTTTTTATAATCAAGTAGTCATATTTTTTAACACCTCTAGCTTGAAATGGAGTGAATTACATTCGGCGATAGCCCGCGTCATTTGAAACAAATGTTTGCGTCATTTTTATTAAATAAATGCACTTCTTAATATTATTCTTAATATTTCTATTACTAACAGTGTGTTAGTTGGTTTGTTCGTGAGTTGTTGTGTCTGATTAAATCATGAGCTAGTTAAAAAATGGAACAACAAAAGAAAAAAAGTGGTGAAAACTGGACTTCTGAAGAAAAAGTTAGTAAAACATAATTTTTTAATTATTATTAGGTAAACAATGCTTTGTTTTATCTTATTTAGACTACCTAACGCGGGTGTTCTTATTACTATACGAAATATTACATGAGTTTATTGCTCAATCAGCACATATTGTAGAAAAGTCCACGAAAACGTCAATAAACATGCAGAAAACTAAAGAGTGGAAGAATATACGGTCGTAGGATAAATCCTCACATAAAACATTCCCCAAAACGTTTTGTAAACCTATACTTATACTTAAAATCTTCGTCACTCAATTCAAAAGGATTTACACAATGGAGATGTTTGTTAGATCGCCGAAACGTCTCCAGCGTATCCAAATTCATCCAAGTCAATCATATTAATAGCCATTTATTACGATTTGTAAATTAAAAGACAATAATAATCAATGCTAACCTCAAAAAAAATTAGTACCTATGTCAAATCCATTGTTAAACTAGGGGTCTCAGCGGACTAACTTTAGTACCTTATATAGTTCTAGAACTAGTGATAAACTTCATTTTGTAATAACATTTTATTTAGTCATGGTTTAAACCTAGTAACAATCCCAGTACTAAATTTAGATCGTGTTTTGGAATAAGACGGCTTGTGTTTAGTTTATATAGTCACAATTTATAGTATGCACGAGTACTACATTGTTTTCAGTTTGAACGCAGCGAAGACAAAAATGGAGAGCTAATAAGGTACGAACACATCTCCCAAAGATTCAACTCGCTTGTTGAGCCGGAGGAAAGGAACAGTTCGGGGCGGCAGTCCACATACATAATCAAGACGCAAACGTTTAATTGCTGGCATTAAAGACTTGCCATCTTGCCATGCATTAAAACACTGAGAGGACTGTGTTTACCAACAAACTGTAATGCTGCAATAGATAACGCAAGAGGAACTGGACTGTTTTAAAAGCATAGTTGTTGACAATAGACGAGTAAAAATCTTGCACTACAACCGAAAGTTTACATTTTTAGCCATCTTGCTACAGCCCGATTCAAACTTTATGGCGGTGCCACTTTTCGATATTTTTTTCTATACAAATTTCGAGAGAATATTACTCCACTGTTTGATATTGTGCATCCTAAGTTAAACATGATATCGTTTTGACTTATTATTAATTGTGTCTGTACGGAAACAGAATAGTAAAATAAAAAGCCATTAAAAAGTTATGAGCCAACAAAGATTCGTTTTTCTTGCTATTTTTAACGTAACTTTGGGTGTAAATAAGTAATAAAAGAACTGTAAAATCTTCAATACCAAGTCCGTACCCACAAAGCTCAGTTATCGAAGAGATCAATAAACTTTATTTGTAATTGATTTAAGCAATGGTTTATTCATAAAACTCGATTTTCCGAAGCGCTTTTCACGCGCCTCTCAGTTCGTTCCAGTGTTTCTGTGCGTGAGAACTAGACGTTGTTCGTGTAGACTAGCGTCTAACTGCTCATCACTGATACTAGCACTGCCGGACACGAAGCCAAGCGAGACAGTGTGCTTTTTGACCATGATCACCAGCGAGTTCGAGCTCGCGACTAGTTTACTCTTAAGCAGTGCCTCACCCCTCACCTCCGCTGACATGTGAATTTGTTACTGCAGTGCGCAGCGACTCGCCTCATGTTCCGAACTTCCGAGCCGCCATAAAGTTTGAATCGGGCTGCACCTCGCAAGTTAGCTGAACTTCACGTGCTATCTTTTCTGTGTAGTACCTAGCACACTCACATAAAAACAAACGCGATTAAAATCACACAAACATTGGATGATAGCTTTGTCCTAACGCTATCTATTTTTTGCATAGTGAGAAGTTTTTAACCGAAACATTGAACCAGAACTGTTGACGGCCTGTCCTTCGGGTGCGACCGGATTAAATATAAATCCAGGTATATAAGTAGTATTTTCGGGGTATTCAGTCTAAATCCGATAAAAATTTTCAAATGAATTATTTAATACTTGAAAACGAAACAGGTTTATTCTGAAATCGGATTTTCTATTTGTTTTGGGCGTGCGTTAATATTTCAATCGAAATGGGTTTCAATTAAATGACAGAAATGCTATAACTATTTTGTGCTAGCTGATGCCCACAGCTTCTCTCGCATCCTAGGGCCACTACTTCCTGGACAAAAGCATGTTATATGGCTTCTCTGGGGTGTTTATAAGCTTTTTATAACTATATATCGCTGCATGCTAAAATCATACCATACTTCTGGATTTGCCGTAGTCGGGTAAGAACAGTAGATACTTTTGGCGTGAAGCTCAAACATACCACAAAAATACTTAGATTTTAGATACCTGTGGTCAAAATGTTAAACGTACAAAGAAAGCAAAGTATGAGTGGAATTATTAAGATGCACCACGCATCAAGGCGTTGTTTATCGACACAGCCGTTTCCGAGTAACGAGCGGTACATACAGACAGACAGATGGTGCACGGCATATGGCATTCAATTGCGCCACAAGCGTCCGGAGCTTTCTTTGAATTAAGTTTAATAACAGTTTTGGAGTGAAAGGTGGAATAAGGTGAAGCAGGTGTATTTTGCTATATAGTTAAGGTCACATAAAGGGAAGTGTATACATGCATGGTCGCCGAAAAACGCAAAGAGCTTAGGCCCTTTGTACACGACACAGCTTCTTTACTGTACAGCGTATAAACCGCGACGCAGTGGTGACTCAGTGGTAACGACCGCGACTTACGAGATATAGGTCGTAGGTTCGAACCCTGACAGGCGCTTTACTTTGTGTAAATTATTTCATCACCACTGCTCTTTAAACGGTGAAGGAAAACATCGTGAGGAAACCGGCATGTCAGCAAGCGGGTGTAGGGTTCACTCTGAAGTTTTAAACTACTTTCAGACGGATCCGTATCACTGACGGGCTTACAGAGTCTTACTGGGACCTGAATCCGTCTAAAGTACTTAAATTTTTAAAAAAAAAAAAAAAAACAAGGTGCACTAATCACTGTCCATTCCAAGGTTGCCTAGAAGAGATTGCAGAAAGCGATAAGGCTGCCCATTCTGTAGTGCCCATCTTGTAGTGTTTGATGAATTATTTATGTTATGTATTTTTGTAGTATAAAAAAAGTATATATATAAATAAGGTTTTGAAATTGATTGTCACTGAGATGTGATTGCGACTAGATTTTTAACGGTTTTAGTCACAGGTAATTGGCCTTCGGGTAATATAAGATTCGACAGTAGATCACATCCGCGTCCTATTGCGTATCACACGGTGCGGATTGAAATGGATATAGGTACTGCACTGCTTCATATGTATGAAAATTTATTTTGCTCAACAATGCAAATTACACAATAGGCTTGTCAACTGAAAAAATCTAATTAGTCCGTCAGTTAGACTATCAAAAAATATTTGACCCGCGTATTTTTTCTTTTGTTACGTAAACCAAAATTGATGAAGATACGACGTTTTTAATATTCTCAATACGTCACACTTTGGTATAATTTTTAGTGCGTTCTGACGTCACGAGCTCCCACTCCCGAGTTTTGATGCGTTTTATCTTTGTCAATATTCATTGATTTACAAAAACCAAAAAATACGTGTCCATAATTTTCCAAAACTCTGACGGACTAAATAGATTTTCAATTTATTGATGGTGGTAACTATCCTATTAATGATTGTCAAAATGAAAGGCATTTTCATTGGTTAGTGTCTTACGCAATTACCCCGGAGCTCTTTAGGAATCTGGGGTCAGGACAAGACTACCGTTAACGTTAAAATGACAAATATCATACTAATCCAAAAACCTTGTTTGTCCTAACATGTCTTCTACAAATCCGAGGGGACGAGATGACATATTTTTCATTAATTTCTCACAACACCCATGTCATTCTAATGGAAGATGTGTGCTGACATGTTTATTTGGGATTTTTTTTTGTAACCTCAAATACGTATATGTATTTTTTTTTATGAAAAGAAAAGTTTATTTTGTACCAGTAAAAATATCTTCCCTAGAGCCTTGGGGTAGTGCAGTCGCTCCATGTAAAAAACTGATATTTATTCACTTGCATACGGTTAGACTGGAAGCTGACCCCAACTTGGTTGGGAAAAGGTGAGCATTTTGGGTAGCGGTAGATAATGATAATAGTGTGCAAGAGTAAGATTGGGAACAGAGTTTCACGTCTGCACCCACCCACATAGTACACCCAAACGTTATGTTTCAGTTCAGTCCCATGCAACAGGGGCTAAGCCTACTGCCATTACCCAAGCACGAATCCAACCTCCAAGCTACTGAGAAATTCCTGATAGACAAACTAATTACACTCCTGTTTATATCATTATCATTTCTACCGAAAAACGTTCAATACTGTTCATTATCCTCCTCCAAGCGTCGCCACATTGACCGGTCCTGTGCTTCTGACATCCAGTGAATTCCCGCGAATGTATATCAACGTCAAAATTAAAAATTCACTGATTCAGAGAAGCTGAAGCATTTCAGCTTCTAATTATCATTAATATCAATACTTAATATCTTTATTGCTTTACCATAATTGTGTTCTTAGGTGGTAGCTATACAGGGTTATTTGAAAAACACCAGCAACCTCTTAAGAGGTCATTGTACTCATCATTATGAACAACTTTTACTATAGGACCAAACCTGAAATCGCGAAAAAAAATCAGGTGTTCCCTAGATTTTGACGAGATTGACGAAGATAAATGTAGGGAACAGCTGATTATTATTTCGCGATTTCAGGTTTGGTCCCATAGTAAAAGTTGTTCATAACGGTGAGTACAATGACCTCCCTGGTGTTTTTCCAATAACCCTGTATAATTTAGATCATTATGGACTCTGTAGGGCACAGCAAAAGGGATTAGTTGTGTCTTTTCTTATTTTGGGTATACTTATGTACGTCAGTTAGCTCTTTGATCCAAGGTAAAAGTTCTTATACTACGTCAGACTACGTGACACCCAGAGCGGGGCGGATGCGGTCACCAACCCGTTTGTGTAGTATGGAGGACGTCGACTTCGCATACTTTGTTATTAGTCGCTTGTCTTCCAGAGACGGTGAGAAGAAAAATTTTGATGTTAATGCTGTTATTTAAGTTCGGGCAACATTCAATTCAATTAGGCTTTAAAGAGCCTGCACGAGAGGTGATAGTTAAATGTACAGATGCCAGCACATCAAGCTACCCGAAACTGCCAAATTTTCGCAATCAACATTGAAACTTACGCTTTAAAGTTGAAAATCTATTAAATAAATTTGACAGATTGTAGCAGCTTGATGTCCTGGCGTCTGTACATCCAGGGCACACAAAGAAATCAGTCTAAAATTTTAACCACGGCACAATCTATTCTCATGCAGTTGTGCTTGAGTTTCCCAAACGTCCGTTTAGCTGCACCCTTGCCGATCTGAACACCGCCTCTGAAACCGCCATAAACTTAGCCACCTATTGGACCCAAACAGATATAGATCAACTGTCGAAACAAAAAGGAAAAGTTTCGATATTAATGAGAAAAGTTGTTAGATCTCAATTAGGCTTTCAAAAACCCTGAGTAAATTATACCAAAGATTTATGCGGATGAAGACAAAAAATCCTTAATAAAGAAAGTCCTTGAATTTGTATAATAAATTGTTAATACTTTGTATATTGATTGATTGATATTTCTCGATGTCTAACACTAACAACTTTACAAAGACTCCTATAGACAAAGAACACGCCAAAAGAATAGTCAGCAGAAAAAAATAAGCAAAGGCCACAATCCTTTCTAATAAACCTCACCAATCAATGTCAACTATTATCTAGGACCGATTTGTAATCGACGATAACGATTTTGAGCTTTATTAACTAAGTAATAAATGTCAAATTTAGTGATCGCATAGAGTATTGTTGTAATAGTTGTTTGGTCATAAAGATGATGGGTGTTTAGATTAGAGACTGGATGTGGCAAAGGAGCGAATTTTGCAAGAAGGACTAATATTTTAAATGAGCAAGCATTTCTTATTAGTAAGTGAAGCATCAATCATGCAGTTAAACAAAATACAAATATTTATTGGAATAAAAACATATTACAATTTTTGTGTACGTTAATACTGCGTTAGTTTAGAAACTGTGTCGCTGCAGTTATTAGCGCCCACCCCAGGAGCGAAAGACCACTGAGTTCCTTATCAACAATTTTGGTTATAATATAGGTAGAAACCAGACATAAACAAGACAGGTACAGGTTCACATAATTTATTCACCACCGTCCTCCTGCTCTTTGCACAATTCATTTATAGTCAGTCGGCGAAGCATGACTTCGTCTTCCATACATCTCAATTAGCCGTCATCTCAAGTCATATCAGTTTTTACCACAATCCATCTGTTTCTTAAGTCTTTTTACATTGCCAGCCAGAAATTTCCTGTTTTAACATAAAATATATCCTATGACACTTGGCAATACTGTAGTTCCGCCTTAGTGAAAGAATTTTCGGAATCGTATCAGTAGTTCCGAAGGTCCGCCCTACATACGAACTCACAAAATTTACCTCTATATAATAATACTGGCGGCCCGCCCCAGCTTCGCACTAATCTCATATGCCTAGATGTAACGGAGTAGGAGACGTGCGTAACTTCGGCAAAAACTACGGATGTCGTGTGTCTGCAAATCAACGTAGTTTGGCCGCAGAAATATGTACTTTCCCGGACCTTGTTTCTTGATTAATATCACTACTAAGTGTCAGCGCAGACAGAGAGGAATAATTCTCGCGCGGTCTCGGGCATTTTCTGACGGGGTGCCGACTCGACGTCGCGCGCGCGCGTGCCTTCCCGCGCATATTCTAGGATGCGCGAGCATTTTTTGACAGGTTCAAGCATATATTCACTTTTTTTCAATAATATTAACGTTGATTTTCGAGTGCCTTAATAAAATCCTCTCCGCTGCGCTCCTCTCTGTCTGCGCTGACCCTAAATCATACGCGACTCAACCGGACTTAGTACGACAGCTTCGTCCAAAAACATCACATTATTTGGCCGCACAATAAATGCAGTTAGTACGCATGGCCTAGCATATTAAACCTAGTAATTATGTTAGCCTATCCCGTGCCACGCATGACCTATTTCAATACAGGCTTCATCGATTTTAGATTTTCAGCAGAAATATCCTCTAACAGAGAATTTCGTGAAATAGTTATTTATGTGTACACATGAAAAACTATTTTTTGTGAGTTTTGCGCCATATTTGGGGAGCTGCCCTGGGCGGACACGAAATATGGCGGTATCACAAATAATTTACGTATGAAACATTTATCACGTTTAAATCGAACAAAGTGTTAGTTTTTAGTGCAAATATTGAAGTATCGTAGTGTACTCGTGATGACTGTACCGTTTATACAAGGTGTAACATAATTAACACAAAACCTCACACACCCCAATTAGAGTATTGAGTTAAAAGCATAATACAATGACCAAAACTTATTTTTTTTTTAAAGCTTGCTATTTTTACTAAGAAAATCGTTTTGACACTAGCATAACTTTATGTATTTCAAATTGAGCCTTATTGCCTTGGAATAAGATTTATTTGGGTCAATCGACGGTTAGTATGAAAATATACATAATTTTTGAAAAAATGCCTATTTTAAAAGTGACTGAAATCGATTCAGTAGTCAATTACGAACAAACTACTTTCAGGACTTGCGTTTATTCTGTTACACCTTGGAGATCCATCGTTTTATCCAAATCGGTCGATCCGTTAAGGCCGTTAAGGATATCAGATACGATATATTTACACACAGATTAAACACATAACCCTCCTCTTGTCTTCAAAGTCGGGTAAAATTAGATTGATCGCAGGAAGCTATTAAACAGGCTGAAATTAAAATGCATGCTTTTTTTCGACATCTCGGAAGAAAACATGCCGATTGGGAGCATTACTGGATGGCGTGCGCCGCATAAACCAATACAGTAAATGAAAACATATATAGTTTACCTGAATTAACACAAAGGGTACTTTTAATCCCCTTAGTACGTTCTTGTGGGTTATTTTCCGACATCTCTTAGTATTATTATAATCTCAGGCAGAGGGACTCAACAGCCTTTAATACCCGTCCTATAGAGACTGGCCGCAGACAGCTCAAACCAAAACTATTAGAAAATTGTTTTCATCCCTGCCTAGCCTGTTAAGCTCATAATGGATTTACCTCAAACGGGAAGGGCTCATCAGCCCTGAATAACCCACCTATCAGAATACCGAAGCATGTCGTCGTTAGCCAATCAAAATGTATTTAAAGCACGCGGGATTAGTGAACATTGTTTGAATGTTTAATGTTTCGTCTGCCACCTGGGTTTTAAGGTGATTGCGCAGTGGTTACCGCAAAATTCAATTGTTTTTATTTTTTTTTTTGCAATTTGCAGGTCTGTTTTAGGTTGTATCTTGATCAAAATTTGATTCGCGACTATAACAGGTACGTATCTAAAGAATTATAATCATAAGAATCATTAATACATCTTCCTAACTTAGATTTGTACCACAAGAAGAAATCTCTTATGGAAAAGTGCTTGTGGTACAAGTCTCACTTAGGAAAATGTATTAATGATTCTAATGATTACACAACCTAAAACAGACCTGCAAATTGCAAAAAACTTAAAAAAAAATTGAATTTCGCGGTAACCACTGCGCATTCACCTTAAGTTTAACTGATTGAATAGTTTCGTTTTGTTGTGTTAATTATTATGTTCTCATGTCAATGGCCATGTCATTATCGTAATTACGACACTTTCTCGTAATTTCGAATCACCATAATTAGTTCACAAACGAATTAAGTCTCGCAGTGGAATTTTATACACCAACCCGCACTGGCCACGCGTGCTGCCCACTCCCTCTTACAGCGAGTAGGCCGGAGTCCCAGCATTAGCACTGAACACACAGGTTGTTATGTAATAGAATTTTCACAATCACGAATGCTCGTGCCTTCAGGCAAGCCTCTTAATCCTTGAGTTTCAAAACAATAAGACCCAATTGCTTTTAAGCCTAGTCTATGACTTAAGCCTAAAGCCTAAAGCGTCTTTGAAGATAGGATATCTCGACTAACAACGTTCAGACTTAACATAATGGTTACCAATCCTACCTTTCGCGTATTTTCGAGGGACTGTACCGTTTATTACTGAAAAGAGGACCAACGACCTCATGGATCGTTGACTTTTTCTTAGTTAATTTAGTTTGAAAGGTGACCGTGACCGTTTGATGACTTTTGAGCTAGCTGAGCAATAATATTCCATTTAATAACTTAAGTAAAGCTTTGTGTGTCGCTTGGCCGTCCCTGAACCGGTGATTTGGATGTCAATGTCCGAGTTAATTCATTACATTTTTATGTCTTTATTTTGACGAAAAATAATTGGGCCATGGATTCCCTGTAGTCCATTTTGGACTGACATCATCATCATCTGCCTAGCCCAACTATGCGGTCGGCATCCAGCCTAACCAGATGCAGCTGAATACCGGTATTTTGCATGGAGCGACTGACTTTCAATGCTCCGCAACCCAGTTACTCGGTAGCACGAGACCCCTTGACAATACTGGTTGTTAAACTTTCGGGCTTTCAGATGTCTAGTAAAAATATATTGATAAATCAGTTTCAAGCAGACGTTGATTGACGTATTACTACAACGCGGTAGAATATCACGAGGCCACGAGATTTGATGTGCTTTTAGCTAGAGAGCTTACTTCCGATACTATGAACTTCCGAGAGCACTATATTCATCGTAAATTCTACTTTCAAAGGAGAATATTATATTTTAACAGCGAGAGCCGCTCATGGTAATTGAAGTATGTAGGTTAGTAAGCTTTTAAGTTAAAAATAAACCTTTTTATTTCATTGTCTTCTAACCGCTAGTTTAATTTAATTTTAGTTTATGTTTTCCTGTCTTGCAATAATAACTGTATAGTACCTTACTTTGAAAATGCAATTCCGACCGCCAAGATACAGACAAATGCCTAGTTTGGTCACCGTTCAATCTATTGTTGTACAATCATCATCTGCCTAACCTTTTCCCAACTATATTGGGGTCGGCTACCAGTCTAACCAGATGCAGCTGAATACCAGTATTTTACATGGAGGACTGCCTATCTGATCTCCACAACCCAGTTACTGGGTAATACGATACCCCTTGGTAAGTTGTCAAGACTTTCTAGCTTCTGAATATCCGTAAGCTCGTAACGACTATCAAAGATCCACGAATGACAGCCGGGACCAACGGCTCGGGGTCGGTATGTAAAGATGGTCTCACCCATCCACAGACCAACCACGGCAAGCGTAGCTTAACCTGTTCGATCGACCTGTATGGCTGTTATTATTTATCCACGGGCCCCTCAATCAATCATGTAATGGGCAATCTATTGTTGTACAATATGATTATTAATAAATCAATTTGAAATATTATTACAGGATGGTTTTGTGAGAAGGGACATAAAGGGTAGGTAAGTACCTACCTTAAAGTTGCAGGAAAATCTGTGAATTCAATTGTTAGTAATTACTCCAAAAGTTTTGGATGTTCTTCTAAATACGTTTTCCCGTAGCTGCAACGATTAAAGAAACTATATTTCATGCCCCATCGAAAAAAACCGTCCTGTTTAAACGTTTTTAAAGCTCGCAGACTTAAGGTATTCGCATAAAAAAAGTAACACAGTGAAAAATTTAAGTCGTAACTCAGATGAAGAACACGTTATGACATCGCCAAATGTTAGAATTATACGAGGTGAAAAAGGTGAAAATATAATAATATAGGGGATGAAAGCAGCCATGAATAAAAAAAACGTATGTGGGGGTCGATTGAAATTCGTTATAAAATGTAAACGTTTGGTTTTTGTTTAGCGCTTAATGTTTATCGATGAAATTAAAGGCTCATGAAAATATTACCCACTTTTTATACTTTTTACTGAAAATATCTAAAAGAATTCGTTAGAAAAAAGACTTATGACCAACTTAATCTTAGCTATACTCCGAGAAACAGCTTTTACCCAGCAATGGAAAAAATACCGAACGTCGTAAAAACTACATTACTTAAGAAAAAAAAATACGTTATCTACCAAGCGACATCGCGAAACGTCTGCATAATATCACGTTCCCAAAAAAATCGTGCTATTATACGACAAAATTGTATGGTTCGACTTACGCTGCATATGTATGTGCTGCTTGGGCATTTTGTAATCGGGCGGGTAACATCGCTCGTAGAACTCTAGGTCGCTGACCTGGCATACCTCAGGCGTTGGTATTATCAGACCAGTGCCTGATATCGCCCTCTGGAGATGATGTTCCTGTGGACAAGAGAAAATGTTCTATTAGTTGGAGTATTTATACAAGTATTTGGCAGAGACAAGGCTATGAAGACCTGTAAACTGATGGTTCGGGCTGGTTGAAGATACAATGCGGGAGTCCTATAACTAAAATTATTAATATTCCAATCCCTGAAGTCCAAAACCCTGAAAATTTTACGTACTCTATAAGGTACAAAAATATGACCGAATTGTGGCGGATTTTGGTTTTCGTCAGCAAAGCCTTTCCTATCTAGGTTATGTGGGAAGTTCAGCCAGATGTAGCAAAATTATTTTTATGCAAATATAGGTTAACAGACATATAACATATGGGATAGCAACCCACACATAATACGGAAAAAGCTTTCCATTCAAAGCGCCCCTGCCAATGAATAACATTCCAAAGCTTTGGCTTTGTGTTCTTTGAATAAAACATCACCGCGTAAGTTTTAAGAGGATTACTGTCTATAACGAATTGCTCTTAACTTGTCGATACCAATTTTACCTGTTTCAGCTCAGTATTTGGCTACGAGTTTGGCGCCATTTGTAGCGTCCATCAGTTCCTAATGTAAGTAACGTGCAGACAAATAGACACGCAGGACACGATATCAAGTGTCCCATAGTTTGTGGAACAGCACCACATTTACACTCGTATAATTAATAAACCTCTACTCTTCCATGAAAATAAGGTTCCTAGTAGCCTGTTACGGTTAATTGCTTGAACACACAGGGTCTAATCTGCGTTTGCGATTTATTTGCCAAAAATGTAAACAAATTTGTTTTGATGGAAAAATTACTTTAGTAGTTCCTACACAATAAAGTTCAGTTTACGCTACAACTTTAAACATTTTTTAATTTTTTATAACCTTTTCAATAGTGCTATTCACTCTGAAATCAACTTAATTCTCATTGAAATAAAGTTGATATTTGTTTAACTTGAAATAGAGTAAGGATGTGCACTCAGATATAGATAGACCTAGATCTACTGTCCCTTGGAGCTGTGAAAAAATCAAACTTCTAAGCCAAAGCAATCAAAAGATACAGCCGTTTATGCCGCAAATTTCCGCAAATTTTCGAAACTCGCACGGGAATCAAAACCTTCAGGGTACTTCCCGTGAACTTAGAATCTTGAAATTTGGTACGAAGTAACGTCTTATAGTACAGATAAAGGAAAAATTGCGAAAACCGTAATTTTTTAGTTATATCATATAATAAAAAATATTTTTGAAAATTTTAAAGTTACAACTTCTTTCTCATGAACGCGTAGAGGTATTAAATTGAAATTCATATCAAATACTCAGGTCTATAATAACTTTAAGCTGTAACAAAATCAAGCTTTTATGTCAACGCAATCAAAAGAAATAGCAATTTAAGCCGCATATTTTCAAACTCGCAACTACTCGCGAGGGAATCAAAACCTACAGGGTACTTCCCGTGAACTTAGAATCTTGAAATTTGGGACGAAGTAACGTCTTGTAGTACAGAAAAAGGAAAAATTGCGAAAACTGTAAATTTTTAGTTACATCATATAATAAAAAATATTTTTGAAAATTTTAAAGTTACTACTTCTTTGCAAGGCTGCTGCAAGGCTAGTGTAGGTATTTCAGTTATATCATAAAATAAATGATATGTGTTAACATAAAATAAAGGATTACTGAAACGATAAAGAGACCTTTGTCTTTAATTTATGCTCCTCCAGTTTTCCATATTGTAATGTTATAAATTTCATTTTGCAATAAAAATACCATAACTATGACTCGATTGTCGTGATCGGTGAACTTTTACTTATATACCTACAGGTTTGTTCGGAACCCTCGGTGCGCGAGTCCGACTCGCACTTGGCCGGTTTTTTATATGTATTCCCGCAATTCGTATTTATTTGCCATTTACCTACTTAATATTTTGAGGTTACGTTCGAGAAAATGACGAATGAACGATAGCGATGAATGATGGAGGCATCGCTAAGGATTATCACACAAAGACTACGTTATGGAAAAGCACCTGAACGTTTTCGATAGTAAGGATTTTAATTATATTTAAATAGTTCAGATGAAACCAATATAGTAACGTCATCCGTGACGGCGCAACAAAACAAATGCAATACGTCATAATAAAACGATTTCTTTTTTTAAATCAGTCTTCAATTCTTGATCTATTAATCTAATAGTCGCTCTCGGTAGGTACTTACAAGTTTTTTTTCTTCATTAAATATTTGTCGACAGGTACCTATATTTTTTTTACGTAGTAGCAACATTTGACAGTGACATAAGCGAAAATACGTACAAAAGTAAATAAAATTACCTACTATTATTTTTGATGTCCGAAATCCGGGAATCTTTTTCATTACAAAACCGTAAATGTAATTTAAAAAATAGGAGTAATTTTATGAACTACATTTTGGTTGTGACCCGCTGCCTCGCAAGTTGGTACGGTTGGAAGCTGGACACATATGAACTGTTTCTTAAGCTACGATAACGTATAATCACGCTTGTATTACCCAAAAGGGTAGGCGGGGGTGTATTTAGGTACACCCTCACTTCGCCAGTTATGTTTAAGTCCCATGTGCCTTATTGCCGTTCAATCGGTATTTTTTTACGCATTTATTTTGGACGCTTGTGTTAATTGGTTACCCCGCTTTTTTAAGGATAAAATGTGCTCAGTTACCGTACACATCTATACAAGCAACACACCTAAGTCACGAAACGCTAAATGCCTAGTATCTTTGCCTTAGGGTCAGTTCACACCGAGACGCGACGCGACGCGAAGATACTGGGAGAGGCCAGTGAACCCGGCATCGCTTGCCATAAAATTCTCTATCATCATCTGCGTAGCCTTTTCCCAAGTATGTTGGTGTTGCAGTGGGATTGTCCGAAAGGGTTTCCGCTGCCCCGGAACATAAAGGGCTAAGGAAGGAATACGGGTGGGTTTTAGTCAGTAAGAGTCTGACACTCCTTTCTGCTCCACCCTGAGCGGGAGGGGTCATTTGATGATGTCCCATCCACAAAATAAAGGGTATGTTGGGGTCGATTTCCAGTCGACCTGGATGCAGCTGAATACCAGTATTTTAAAATTCTCAGATCATCTCTTATAAAAAACCTACTAGTTTATTTTCCGCGTTTTATAGCTGTTAACTTATTGGTAGCTGCATCCAAAAAAGGACTTAAAAAGTTGGCACCAACGATCCAACATTGAACCATCGTTCGCTGTTCAATTTAATATCAGCGTCTGATTATTTCCCACGACTGGTTTTGAATATTAATAAGTCAAAACTTATTGTACTGGTTCAATGCCAACGAATCTAATGAGTGCATCATGAGATGAGATGAGTAGTTTTGAGTTATATGTGACGACATAGCTAAACAAATGAGGCATTTAAAATAATATTCATATTAGACGCAATATGAATATTATTTTAAATGCCTCATTTGTTTAGCGTTTGCAACTTGTCTAAGTCCTGAGTCGAATTTAAGGGTGAGGCAAATAATTTATTGAAAAACTCTTATTTAAAACTAACGCTGGCATTTTTTGGAGGTCTTTCTCGAATAAAATTGGTTGCCATGGAGAATAAAGGCATATTAAGACACTGCAACTTTGGGCCTATGGTTGGCAACGCATCCACAAACCGCAACGCACAGAGTATTGCTGGTTTACGTAGGCGGTACCCACTCTCCGTCATGTGGGCCGTCAATTAACTAACCCAACATAAAATAGAATGGCACTCTCAGACAAAAGATGACCCACTATAATTTTATCGAAACCATTACCCCACCCCAATCGCAATTGCCCAATTCGTAACAAACTTTCAATCACAATTCTAGGACTGTGATGGCACACAATTAAGGTGCTAATTGCATAACACGATTTCAATCACAATCTGAATAATGAAGGATATTGCTAATCCATAGTTTCATATTTTTGAAAAATTTGTTTGCAACAACGTAAATAATGAATGCTGTTGTACTGTCAAAATTAAAGCCACTACCACTGTTAGTGTATTACGCAATTTAATTACCCCGCTCTGGTTTGACAAATTCGTTTGCTCAACAAAGTGAGAAGTTATTACAATGATTGTTAAAACAAATAAAAATATTATGATTTGAATAATTTGTTTCATTGACTGTACTTTTCGTCACATTCGACATAGCGAAACAAGGCAGAAATTTTTCATCGTAGTAATAAACATCATACAAAAGAACAAGTAGACGTGGCGGCGAGTCGACGTGGCGGGACTCGACGTCAAGGGACTAAATCGTAAATAACTAATGTTGTTGAACTGACAAAATTAAAGGCATTACCATTTTAGAAGTCATACGCAATTACCCCGCAGGCCTCATATGAAATAGGAAGCAAGTCTATCACCATCCCGACAATTGCATCATAGACCGCATAGAGAATTACATAATTAGAACATTAATATGACTGTGAGGCTCCATATCGCATTGGCACACTGGATGCTCATGTGAAATGGTGGAAGAATACAAATTAGTTGGTGTGAAGGAAAAGCATTATTAAGTTGTCATATTGGTTTTCTATGTCTAGCTAGCCGTTCATTAGTTATGCGCCAGCACATCAAGCTACTATTCTGTCAAATTAATTTAATAGATTTTCAACTTTATAGCTAAAATATAAGGTTCAAAGTTGATGGGAAAAATTTACAGTTTCGGGTAGCTTGACGTGCTGGCATCTGTACGAGAATGCTCCCCATCAAAATAGAAACTTAGGATAGGAAACCCCCTGAATTCTTTAGCGATTACGGGTAACAGTCCGCAAGTTTATCAGAAATCACTGTCACCTTCCGCCAGAATCATAATTATAGTAGTATCTTAGCACATTTCGTCCATACGGATAGGGCAGAGCACTGTAGGTACAATTTTGGACACACAACGCATCTGCAAAGATCATCACCATACTCGAACCCCATTCGTGTGAAAGCTTAAAGCTGCTAGCATTGTAAAGAGCATAGTTCTACAAATCCCTCTCACTCAGAGGAGGCCTGTATCCCAACAGTGGGAGAACATTATAGGATTGGATTGACAAAAAACTTACAAGCCGGTAATCCGTTGGCAAAACACTAGGCTACAAGAAGATACGAGATATAAAATCACACACAAGCCGACAAAAACTATTTAATATTATAATCCGATTACGGGAGCTTAGATATAAGTCTAGCTGTGTAGTACTTGTATGAAAGCTAGCGCAAAACGGGCAAAAAGAACTAAAGAACCGATTCTAACTAAAAAGGTTTTTTTTTTCATTTCCTTTGTAGACTTTCTAAGCGATTAGACACTAATGGGATTAAAGAAAGCTTTGAACGAATAGAGTAAAGATTTTCCCAAACAAAATATTGAAATTAAATCTGTTGACCTAGAAAATAAGTTACAAGAATATAATCAACGTTTTTATATATCGCTTTATGGAGTTTATAGGTCATTAAACAGATCATCAGTCATTCGTAAAGAGTACACAGGCTTATTATCTTGATTTCCAGTATCGTAGATTACTTTTTACCCTACTACGGCAAAGCCTTAAGCTGGCTTAACGTAGGCACGTTAAGCCGGAGCGGGAGGCCCCGAGGCACGGAGGGATTTTGGTATGTAATAATGGTCACCCATCCCCGGACCAACCGCGTCAAGCGTAGTTTAACCTAATCGATCGACTCGTGCGTCTGGTATTACTTAGCCACAAGCCCCTTTCCATCCTCATCCTCATCATCCTTTCTTAGCATCATCCTTTCTTTTCATTTATGGTAAAAGCCCAAAATTTATTTGCAAAAAATGGTAAGCAATTAAGAATATCGCAGGCTACATAAAAAAAATCACCATTAGTAATGCTAAAGTAGAGTTCGACAAGTTCTCAACTGCAAATTCTCAATTTAGAAACCCGGTATATGATTACCGAACTGTTTCCTCAGCGAAACATTTCAAGAAAACCCATTGAGCTTAATACATTCATCCATACGACTTGGAAACGTTCCCACAAATCCGACAGCATCTCGAATCCGCAGCGTTACGTCACTGGCTCGCTGTTAACATATGACAATGCTGCGGTAATATGTTATATCGATAAGGTATCGTTAACTTTATCGGTTATTGATTAGCTTAAAAGTGTAACACGTATTGTTGTTGCATCATCATCTGAGTCGAAAAGCGTCCACTGCTGGAAATAAGCCTTCCAAAAGGAATCGACCAGTCGTGCGCTGCCAGTATCTGGCTTATTCCCGCCATCTTAACCAGGTCGATTGTATTTCAAGCTATGTGCCTCGTTCATTCCTACTCAAGCTTAGCCAAAGCAAGCATTTTGAGCAAAACTATTAAAAGAAAGAAAATTTATTTAGCACAGACTAACAGACACACAGTAGGTACACCAGAGACAGATATACATCAGATAAAAATATACAGGGTGGCCCTGGAAGTATGGATCAAATCGAATAGCGTGGGCAAGGTAAACTTTTTGATCCTGAGAATGATTGATGATTGAGAATTATTTTACGGTTCAAAAGTTGTGACCAATTTTTTTCAATCGTTTCGCATAGTGCTTAAAGAAAAAAAATCATTAAAAAAATCTATCAGGGGTGTCTAAAAAACTTAAATTGACAGTTCAATTGGTAGTTTTAATGATTTTGTTCTTTGAGCACTATGCAAAGTGATTGAAAATAACCAAAGTTGGTCATAACTTTTGACTCGTAAAAAAATTCAACAACATTCTCAGGATCAAAAAGTTTGGAAATGACTTTGCCCACGCCCCTATTTGATTTGATCCATACTTCCAAGGACAGCCTGTATAAAATCAAATAAAAAGGTGTAAAGTCCGATGTAAGAAATTAACACATTAACACTATTACTACGTATAAAAGCGAAATGGTCGTTTCTAACGCTCCTAATACTCTCAAAGCTCTGGCTAATACCACGATTTAGAACGTGTTCCGAGTAGGAGTTCCGCATCTATGACAATTTGCAATTAAGAGGAAATGGGGTCGGAGAGACCTTTGAAAAAGCCTACTCATAATTCAAGGTTTGGCTCTCTTCTATTTCCTCCTCCAATATTGGACCAATTTAAAAGATATTTCATAATTGAGTGAGAATTGAGAAGGATATATACCGTGTCCCTATTTTTCTTTTTTCATTAATGGTTGTCAAATTTGTACACTGGGCCTCTGTTGACAGCTGTTGCGACAAGGACGCTTCTTCTTCTCCACCTCGATGAAACCATCCTTGTTGGACGTGTACTTCTCTGTACCCTGCCTGTTATGCGTATGTGCTTTGTAATAGGGACCTTTTGCCATCCACCGTACACAAATCCAGACTCCGGGCCGCTACTGAGAAATTTCTGATGGAAAAACCCAATAACACTGCTTCTCCTGGGGAAAAAAACCTCAAGCTCAGCAGTAGTGCTTGCGACCACTACACGAACGAATGAGAGGCGAGGCAGGTAATATTCACATTTACTGTAACAAATTACAACCGTCGCAGGCCGTGTTCTGCATTCCATTTATTCTTACTCTATGCCGCAATGATGAATTGTTTCACCCCACTTGCCTCCTTCATAGTTTTCTCGCAAAGTTACACCGTAACGATATTAATATTATCATTTATCAACATTATTAGTTAGATACTCCTTGCAGGCACGTTTTTTCGCACGTTTTTACAAGCAAGCTCTTGGGAGAACTGATATGGAAATAAAGTGGCGGACACACTTAGAGCCATTTATTTCAATAAGGTATTGTCTTACTTTCGTAATAGTGTAGAGGCCAAACTTTTGCAAAATATTACTAGATTTTTTCAATAAAACTTTGCTAGCTGACCCTATTATTCATCTATGTTTATGGCAACCAATCTTATGAGATTGCTTGAGTGAATGGTTCTTCTTCTTTTCGCGTCGATGGTACTGTTACCCATTGTTTTTTTTTTTTTAATATTATAGTTTGAGTTAGGTGGCCACGTTGATTGCGGCATAAGTGGTATTCTTTAGATCATCCGAGTGAATGATTATAAAGTGATAATTGATTGACTGTTTTACGGTATAAGTTATTTTCGTACAGACTACACAGTATATCGTCATGAATACGATCAATTAACCTGATGATAAACGCAAGGTCGATAAAAGTATAAACATTTTACACAGAGAATTTCAGACAATATCTTCTGAACATCGTGCCAGCACCGCATACAATTTATTTAATACCTAAATCTGCATAGAGCCATTACAATAAATCGTCGTCCCCAATTTTTCTAAATAAAACTAGGCACGAAATGACCGTAGTCTATATTTTAATCAAGTCCATACAATTTCTAACAGAAATAACTGACCCAAACTCCTCGAAGTCACGCTAAGCTACGGGTATATTTAGTCAAAGGTGACTTGGCATTTTGTTGGAATGAACGAGTCACCTCATGTCATGTCTTCTTTGATATTAGCTGAAGAATTTAGCGGTTAACAGCTTTTATATCTCAAGTTTCTTGACGTTAATTAACTAGCAAAATGATAGGCCCCTTATAATGATAGTACAATAGCAAAATATCTTTAAGACTTTGTAGTAGGTAACAGAAACATAATGCGTTGGCAAGAACGGAATTAATATTTTCTTTTAGCATTTTCGAATATGGTCAGAATAATCAGAAACATGTATAAGGAAGAATCTACACCGATAGATACTCGATTTTTCTTGAAGAGTATATGTGAGATCAAGAAATTATTTTTAGTATTTATGACAGACCAATGGAAATATGGCTGGATTGTGAGTTAAGATGTTATGGCTAGGAAGGAAGTGAACAATGAGAATACGAATGATAAAAGATGTACTGTTTAATATAGATAGAAGAAAAAGACTTGCTTCGCCAACCCTAAATACATTTTGAAAAATAAATATGTATTTGGGCAAACATGGAACATTAAGACTGATTAAGCTAGACCAACGTCTAGCCGCTAGCGTAATCAATCTTAATGTACTGATTGCTGGGACACAGTCCTCCTCTCTTCCGACTTTTTGGCTCTAGGACATGCCAGTTTCCTCATGTTTTCGTTCACCGTTATGAGAGCAGTGGTGATGAAACAATTTACAAAAAGCAAAGCACCGGTGTTGGTACTTCTTGTTTATTACTGGCTCAGCTGCAGATCTCTCCAATAAAAGATGTAATTAATATTTGAACGACTTGTTTAATTTTGTTACTTTTAGCATTATTACAGAATTTGGTGTTTAGAGCTGCGTCGTGTTCGAGTGTCGCCGGCAAAAGGGAAAAAGTATGGCGGACGACGAGTTTCCGGCGCTCGCGTGCAGTGACATTTCGTGTGCAAATGAATTTGTTTTTGTAGAGCCAAAGGGCCTAATGCTTGAACAGCCGGTCTGGATTCGAACCCACAACCTTACAACTCGTAAGTCGGGGCCAATACCACTGGTCCTGCACTGCTCTTTCTCTGTTGGTCTGCCATCTACAAAATCTTATATGGCTGTAGATTCAAAGCCATCCTGAAGATACGGTTAATAAAATTTCCTTCTATCACAAACAAATAAACAACAACAACAACATTAAACAACAACATAAACAACATTCACTAATCAGTAAACACTACAAGTTTTCTCGCTCAACTGATCATATGAAAAACATCGGCACTCTACTGAAGTTCTGAAGTTTCCCTCATTAGCGAAACGGGAGAAAACTGAATTAACTAGAGGCAAGAGAAACTAACAAGGAGGAATCGATTGTAAAGGAGGTGTTGTGGACGAAATAGGTATATTCATTACACGTAGATATTTCAACATACTTGTCTAGATAGATACTAAGCTGTTTGCTAACGCTACAGTTTCCGAGGAGAGCGCCGCACCGCAACATAGCGTCTGCAATTTACCGGCGAATGACGTCACTGAAACTGTTACTTCGGCTATCATGAAATAAAACCTCTGCCAGGATTTATTTTAGTGCTAAAAGCATTCAGTGATTTGTGTCAGAGGGGTTTAGTATTAAAAAAAAATTGCTGAATGGGCCTGCTCTTAACCTCGATCACGCCTGATGGAAAGCGATGGATAAGGTCTATGATGGAACGAGCGTGCCTAGAAGATGCCTAAGGCACTGGAATTCCCACGCATCGCCGAAACAGCAGGCTGCTTGACGCCAGACTCCGGTGGGAGGGTAGTCGCAAACCAGGCGGCCGACAGCCTTACCACCGCAAGGGAAGAATTGGCCAGTCAAATAAGGTGTTGGGTGTGATTACAGGCACTTTTGAATTGTCAAGGCGTCTATTAGTCAAACAGATGAAGCTAGTTGCCCTTTCCAAAGCTTAGTAGGTACCTATGGAGAAGAACGTGCAAGAAACTCCACGGTCACTCTTTTGAAAATTATTAAATAGTTACAAAATATTTGTTATATCATTTGTGTTGAAATTATACATGTGAGAACGATGTAGAAAGATGTGCACGTTTATAGAGACCGTTATAAAAAAAATAAAAACAAAAACAATTCAGAAATTAAAATAAACCGTGGCCGCTAAGAGATGACTAGTCCCTAGCTGACGGTGCCCGTTCACGCACAAGACGTATGGATCAGCACCATTGTATCCAGTTACACCAAAACAAAAGCCCATTAAATGAATCACACAATCACAAATTGAAAGTAGCAATTCATTCGAATTCGGTTTTATCAATGAAAATTGATGATTAAACGAACTTACCTGTAAGTGAAGTTCTATCCCAATTATGTGAGTACGTTTCATTCGAAGATAAATAATAGACACATGTAGTAGTACCTTCATTGTACTGGCAACTTCGCACTTATTAATATTAGGGTAGATTGAAAAACTTCCCTGCTTGCGCTCTGTCCAGCCAGCCGCAACGGCGGCAACGCTCCTCATTCTTTAGAGTCCTATTACAAAATTTTTAGATTAAGGGCTCTGGGAAGGGAGGGACCTTTATCTTCGAATGAAACGTACTCACATAATTGGGATAGAACTTCACTTACAGGTAAGTTCGTTTAATCATCAATTATGTTACGTACGTTTCATTCTTCAGATAAATAATAGACACATGTAGATGTTTAGAGATTAAAAATTTTGTAACTAGATAGTATTAAATGAATAAGATTAAAACTAGTGTTTTAATATAACAAATCATTTAATTACTCAACACAATTCGTTACATTCTTAAATTTGTACAAAACAAAACAACAAAAGGGATAAAAAGGTTTTTTATAACATTAATTTAGATACTTGTTAAGACAATCAGGAACAATCAGATAAATGAATACTCTAATCGCGGGTTAATAAAGTCCCGGTTGTTAACCAGGGAGAAAAACTGATCTCGCGAAACAAGCATCATCGCTCACTGGGCGATTATAGAATTTTGCAAACGTCTGCGACGATTGCGACCAACCAACAGTCTTCCTGATGACGTCAAGCGAGACGCCATGCGTGCGCGCCGTGGATGTGGCAGCGTGTCGGGTGCTGTGTGCACCGAACGCCGACACATCCACGCCGCTCTCAGCGAGCACCTGCTTTATCCATCGGCTGATGGTTTGTGTGCAGGTGGCCTTATAAGGTCGCTTGTAAGTCATCAGAAGGTTTTCAACTGTATTCGGTCGTAAATCTTTTGTAACCGACAGATAATCTTTCAAAGTTGTTGCTGGACAAATATTTATATTTTCATTAAAGTAAGGCAGGAATAAAATTGGTTGGTCCCGACCGGCAGCAGATGTTTTAATAATATCGGTAATTATAATGTTGACTCCGTTAGGACAAATATGAATGTTTTTAATTTTAATAGATGTAATTGTTTGCGCTCTGTGAGCTGTGCATAACGTTAATAAGATTACAAGCTTCTGGGAAATCTTTTTTAAAGGTAATTCTATATTAGGGCCCCATTGAGCGATGTGTTGTAAAACTATTTGAGGGTTCCACGTAGATGCGTATTTTGGGATGTTTGGCCTCAATTTATAGGTTCCTTTTAATAACCTTTTGATCTGTTCATGAGATCCTAAATCATCACCAAATAGTAAACTTAAAGCCGAACGGTAACTATTAAGAGAGCCGTAAGCTGCACCTTTATCAAACTGTTCCGTTAAGAATAATAACACTGACGGTATACATGATTTGTATGGATCTATTTCATTGTTAAAGCAATACTGCCACCAATTTTTTAAGGCCACACTATATTGTTTCAATGTGTTCTTGGCTAGAGATGCCATCATTAAATCCAAAGAGGCCATAGGTACACCTCGTTTTAAGAACGCGTTCCTGAGAGCTTCGCTACACCCAGGGTAACTCCTTTGATTTGTGGGTTCCTAGAGGAAGACGATATATTGTTATTTTCGGAATTTATAAATAAAGTATCTGAAGTGAGCATTTTTTGTAATAGAGGGAACCAGGGTTGCGAAGGCCAATAGGGGAAGACAAGTATGCCTTCGGCCTTATCTATTATGATTTTTTCTAAACATTTTAATATTAGGGAAAAAGGTGGGAAAGCATAAAAGAACATGTTGTTCCATGGAATTGTGAACGCGTCTATCGCTATGGCATCCGGGTCTGGTTTCCATGATACGTATTGATGACATTTGGCATTGGTGCGAGAAGCGAATAAATCGATATCTGGTTTGCCTAATCTAGTCATAATTTTATCAAATACTTCATCCGACAATTTTAGTTCTATGTCTTTGTTAATCTTGCGGGATTCTTCATCAGCTTCTTTATTATCTTTACTTTTAATATAAGAGGCAGTTAAAAATAAATTTCGCTCTTCGCACCAACGCCAGATTTCTCGTGTCAAGTCGTTTAAATGGGGGTATTGGATACCACCCATGCGATTAATGTAGCTTAATGCTGTGGTGTTATCGACACGTAATAGAATGGAACAGTTACGTATATCGCGTGCAAAACATTTGAGGCCAAAAAACACTGCCAGCAGCTCTAAATAGTTGATATGGAATTCTAACTCAGTTGACTTCCATTTACCGTTAACTCTTTCGTTATTGCAAAATGCGCCCCAGCCAGACCTAGAAGCGTCTGTAAAAATTTCTAGTTGTAACTTATCAGGCCTTAAGGAAGTAGATGTCGATAAAATGTTCTGAGACCACCATTCCAGATCCGGCAGTATTACAGGTGAAGGACTAAATTTGGATTCATATGTTTTATAAGTATTTAATGCTAAGTACTTTTGTCTCTCGAGACGTTTCGTATACACCCAGCCGTATTTAACCGCCGGACAGGCGGATGTTAAAACACCGATTAAACTGGCAAACTCTTTAATAGTGCAACGTGTTAAGGGAATGAATTTTTTAACTAATTTTGAAATATGTACTCGTTTATCATCCGGTAAGGATAAAGACATATTATAAGTATTATAATTAAAACCTAGGAATTTAGTCTGTTGTGATGGTTGTAAAGAGCTTTTTTCGAAATTTATCACGAATCCTAAGCATTGTAACAGTTTAACAGTCTCATTTACGTTATTTAAACATTCAGTATATGTATGGCCAATACATAACAAATCGTCGAGATATATAACAGATAAATAGCCGCGATATCTGAGGTGAGCCACAACCTCTCTCATAATTTTCGTAAATGTTCTTGGTGCCGACGATAAGCCGTAAGGCATAGCTTTGAATTCATAAGTTATATTTTCACCGACTTCATTAAGAAATTGAAATCTTAAATATTTTCTGTGTGATGGATTCATTGGTACCAAAAAATATGATTCCTTTAAATCGATCGTGGCCATAAAGCCGTCATGAGGTATTAATTTACAAGCTGTTCTATAGTCCTCCATTTTAAAATGATTTTGAGTTACGAATTTATTTAACAATTTTAAGTTTAAAATAAATCGTTTTCCGCCATTTGATTTTGAAGTTAAAAATATTTTAGAAATAAATTGATCTGATTGTGGTTCACATTCATGTATCGCGCCTAACTGTAACAAGTTGTCGATCGCTACCGACATATCTCTCTGTTCTTCCTTCGTAAACGTGTTAGAGGGTACAAAATGTTGGTACACTTTTTTAGAAAATGGTATCATGTAGCCATCTTTAATCCAATCCAAGATTGTACTGTTACTAGTGATGTACATCCAACATTTGTAAAAATATTGTAAACGACCTGCGTGTACCTGTATCGCTAGCGCCGAGTCTGGGCACGGTGCTTGCCCTGGCTGAGGGAAGCTCGAGGTCGCGTCGTCGTCGGCTGCCGCCGGTATGCTGCCACTGCTCGTGGATATCCTCCTCGCCCCCCCCTGCTCGCCGAGACATAACGAGGGGGGCCAGTCCCGTTTCCCGAAAACCGAGTCCTCGCTGTCGATGCTCCAGCTGGGGGTGCGGGTAAAGACGTCGCCCTTTGAGCGGATTTTTTAATCAGCGATCCTTGTCGCTCAATAGCTTTAGAAGCTTTTATGGTTTCTGAGAGCTTTTCTCCGAAAAGCGTCTCGTCTCTTTCGTGGTCTTTTATAAGTGGCGTAAAAGACTTGTCCAGACAGGGAGTTATGAGTTTTGTCCTCACCTCAGTTTCGGTATAATGTAGGTCGGTCAGGATCCTACAGCTATCAGAAAGAATCTTAATAGCCTGAATTTTATTATCTCCTAGAAGAAGCTGGGTAAGAGCTTTATTAAGCGCGCTTATACCGAGGCCTAGTTGATCTTGTTTCAACTGTATATTTTTATCGCGGTTAATAATGATTTCTGAGACCGCAGCCCTAATTTCCGGATTCAAAGTGGGCGCCCTAAGGAGTTTGCAGTTCTCCGGTATTTGATACTCTTTAAGTATTTTTTCCTTAAGATCCTTGGCAAGTCCTTTTTTTAGTAAAGGAATCCATCGTTGTGCCAAAGTGTGGTGTATGTTTTCGCCGTAAATGGGCTGTTCATCCGTGGTATCGCCCAGCGCTGATAGTAATTCCGGATCGAGCTGCGGAGAATCATCCTGCGCTAGTTGAATCGGCGCCTCTGGAGTCATTTCAATGTTTTCTTGAACGTCATGACATTCAACTGGAACGTGAAGCTGCGTCGCCATGATATCATCTTGCATGGTTCCGTCGTCTGAAACGATCAACGTTTCAAACGTAAACAAACTGGCCAAGCGTTTTTTAAACCCTCGTGTTGACCCACAGTCAACCTCCAGGCATATTTTACACATCATGCTATACCTTCGTGATACCCTCAAAGTGATATCCTCCAGGCTAGCTTAGAGATGTTAAATTATTTATATTGAACCACACGAAAAGAGTTTATAAGGTATCACGTAAGCACAGTTTTGTGGTTGTAACTCGTACAAGAAATCACTTAATAAAAAATACACCATAACTAACCTTCATTTTTCTCGGAATCCGACGAAGATGAATATATAATCACACGACTTCGTTTTTTGTTTGCTCGTTCTTTAAGTCTTTTGATTTTATTTTCATAGTAACTAATTTTACTGTCAGCGCTACGCTTAGACATAATGAAAAAGTAATTTGAAGATAATTTTAACGAAATATCACTGAATTATAAAAGTATTGAAGAGTGAGTGCTTGTTGCCGCGCACAATAAAAGAATGAGGAGCGTTGCCGCCGTTGCGGCTGGCTGGACAGAGCGCAAGCAGGGAAGTTTTTCAATCTACCCTAATATTAATAAGTGCGAAGTTGCCAGTACAATGAAGGTACTACTACATGTGTCTATTATTTATCTGAAGAATGAAACGTACGTAACATAATTAATGGTGACTATAAACCACTTCGATGGGAGGCGATCCCCTGAAACTTTAGGGTTAGTTTCGATAAATTGATGTGGTTCAGAGCTGTTTACCTTTTGGAGCCGTTTAATTTATCATTTATACATCTACTGTCTGTTTGTTAGTTTTCAGTCTTTATTGACCTCTATTTATCTAGCGGCAGTAAGATGAATTGAGGTTTTGAATTTGATTTGGGTCTTCAGATTTTTCATTCTTCGATCACTTTTTTTTTTAAATGTTCGTAATATTAATCCGAATTAGGTTTTTATGACGGAAAAATTGGAAAAGTTACTCGAATTTTTTTTCAAATCTGAACGTCATTTTTTGTTAAGGCGTTACGGCGTGATGTCGAAAAGAGTAAAAAAATAGATATACTTACTTAACTTTGCAATTTTTTTGTATCGAGAAAAATTTATTGAATCTTGTATTCCTTTTACACGATACTAGACCAAAGAGTCAAAAAACATATACCAAAATGTTAATTCCCTATTGTGGCATACTTAACAAGTTACACGAAATAGAAAAACCACATTTTAATCAATATATCACCTTAACACGGTCCACAATAGGACATTATTGCACCTCGTATTTCACATAAAAATCCCATTCAATTAACCGGATGTGACAAACTGCCGGTTTAATCCAATCCTGAGCCTAATACCATGAAATAAATGATAGGGAGTTACTGAAGCCAGACATACATAGCTTATTATAAGCCAGATAAAGATTATGCCTGCCTCGTTGGTCTGGTGCTCGCAAGCGCTACTGTTGAGAATGGGGTCCAACAATGGGATCCTATATACCGCCAGAGCAACTACTTCGCGTGCCAAAAATCGCACCAACGTACGTTCAAAAATCGTAAGCCGCCACTTTCGCGCTCAGTCCTGTGTACTGCTGCTGTGGCTGGGTGAGCGTGAGTGAGAAAGACCGCTTGTGACGTCATAGTAGGTAGTCAAAAAATGGCACGCTTGGTTTTATACAGATCGGGATACTTGCATTATCTAGGTCTATCTATATCTGTGGGGTCCAAACTCAAACTCCAATCATTTACAATCGTCGATCCCGTGGGAATATCGGGATAGAAAGTATCGTATGTGTTATTCTGATATATAAGCTATATTAGTGTAAAGTTTCATCAAAATTTGTTCAGTAGTTTTTGCACTTATGAGAATAGTTTTACAATCATTTGACATTATACTAATACAATGACTATTTACAATCCATTGACATCATATTTTTTTACATTGTTTAGTGAAATTTATATTGATTATTATTAATATTATTAATTATTTGTTGATTGTTTTGTATTTTTTTTACTAAATTTTTTTAAATTTACTATTTATTGTTTTTAGCTGTTAATGTAATTCAGACACAATGCAAATTGTTATATGAATAAATAAATAAATATAAGTAGTTTTTGCGTGAAAGAGTAACAAACATCCATACATCCATCCAAACTTTCGCGTTTAGGATAAACCAATTACAGGCACTTTTGAATTGTCAAGGGGTCGGTCAGTTAGAAAGATGAAGCTAGTTGCCCATTCCAAAGCGTAGTAGGTACTCTATGGAGAAGAAACTCCTGGGTTTAATTCCCGAGTCGGACAATGTGTTATTGGGTTTTTGACGTTCAAAAGTGCCTTTTAAGTGCCTATTTGAAATAAATGATTTGACTTTGACTTGGGGTTTTTCTATCATGAATTTCTCAGTAGTAGTCTCCGGACTGCTACTGAGAAATTGCTTTGTGCCCGGTTGATGGCAATCGGCTCGCCCCCTATTACATGAGACAAACATAACTGGCGAAATGTGGGTTTACTGTTTCTACACTTCTGCCTAACCCTTCTGGATCAACATTACACAGTTTAGTTTGAGCCCAGCATTGCATAAATATGTAAGCTGTCACGCCCTTTATACCTGGAGGCTTTTATTTAAGTAGTGTAAGTTTTTGATAACATTTTTGATTATGTTTTTTTTTTTTGCTTGAGTACGTATTGCTTTTATTGTATTTGTGGGTATATTGGCGTGGCAAGCTGACATACGGGAAATAATTAAATTTAATGTTCTGTGTCCTATAACTTCAATTACTTTGCATACCTAGTATTGTATACAATAAAGTATTTTATAACTGAACAAACAGCTGTGCTGCTGGGGAGTTTGTTGTGCCACGTCTTCTCCCCAACGAAAGCACTAAGAAGTGGTGAAGGGCGGGCGTTTTGGGGGGACTGTCTTTTGTAATTTTGACGTTCGAAAAGTGCTGATAGTCAGCCTAGTTTGAATAAATGACTTTTGATTTTGAGTTGACACACCATTTCCGAGCACATGTGGAAACTTTTAATCACATATTTTGCACATCACCACCCCGTCTTGCAAAGTCTTCTAACTTTTGAAGCTAAGTATCTCTGGCGCCGGCTTACTCAGCCATTATTGTAGGTACATATTTACTATCAAAACAGTGTAGCGTAGAGATAAGAGCATATGAATGGCGAATGTACTAATACTTTATCATCCCACGCGAGAGTCAATTGAGTTTAATAGGATAGGTAGCGGTCATGTATGAGTTAGGTCTACCTATTACTACTTACTGCTTATGGTATTTTAGTTTCTTCAATTTGAATATCCTAAATGAAAGGTAAGGTTTCACGAAGCTGATTATAACCTAACTGATAAAACCGCCAATATAATCCATACTTACTAATATTATACCTAAATGCGAATTGCGAAAGTAACTCTGTCTGCTGTCTGTAATCCCTTAACGACTGATCGAATTTCGCCGAACGATTTTGAGGAATATGTCACCTGGGTTAGAACATGGGAATAATGAAAGAAAAGAGTAAAGCGTCCGACATCTAATAAAGGTATACTCACAAAGAAATGTGAGTTTCTTTGACAATAACGTTTTCGAGCAATTTGACCTTTTCAAGCAATATTATCGATCAAAGTAATAAGTTAAGAGTGATATTTTGGTTCATTGACCGACCTTAAACCGACCTTATTTAACAATTACTTAAAATGCCATATTTACACCAAGCTCACGACTCCGTCAGACTGTTTTTTTATAGCGTCGCGATCCGCCTTGAAATCTTGCCTCAAAAATGTATTCTATTTTTTAATCATTCTATCTAGAGCAAAGAAAATGAAACTGCCTTCTCAATTTCATAGAACTTATCCTTCGAAAAATAAGAGAATAATGCATAATCTCAAGCTCCTCAAGATATGAATAGGCCGTCGAGCACAGACGCGACGTGACACGAAATAGTTCCGAACAAACTTTCCTCGAGACGAGACTTGGGATTTCAATCTAAAAACACGTGTCGACTTCACTCCCTCCTCAGGGAAGGAAGAGTAAATATAATAAATAATATAAGTACAGTGACACAGGCCTCTCAAAATGTCTCGAGAGTCGGTCCGATGTTATTCGAAACAGCCAGGCATAACGCAACCGAATTGAATGTTTGTGTAAAAGAAAATTGTGGGCAGAAAATAATACAGTCTTCATTTTCTGTATTTTAGAGATTGGTAAATGAAGACCACCTAACAACTGATGATCTGCAAGACCGCAACACCAATAGATTTGCCGATGCGAAGCCCAAAGATGAAAGATAAAATGTTGTGTGTGCCTATAATTTCACCTGCATACACAGCTATCGGTAAATAGTTCTACTTATACAATGTGTAATTGAATTCAAGCACATTATGAAAACTGTTCAGAATCATTTACTGAATCGATTTCTGTCATTTTTAATATCGGTAATTTTTATCCCAAAAATAATTAAAACTAAGTAAATGACTGTCACACTTCCGCTGATCAGTCAAAACAAACCAACCTACTACGCTAGAATAAGTGTGCGACTGAATCCACTTGTAGATTTGTAATGCGACCACCGTTTTCTCCCACAATCAATACTGATTGTGGGTAAATTAGTTATATAGCTAATGTAATAAAAGAAAAAAAACAATGTTTTATATGTATAAATAATAAAAATTGAGTATTATGATTATAATTTATAACATAATATTCTAATTGGGGTGTTTGGTATGCGTTAATTCTGACTTGTTCTACACCCAAAAGAGAACTTGCAGGTAGAACTCCTTCAAACAAACTCTTTTAGAACGAGCTGAAGTTCTACGTTCATTGCGTACATATGTACGTATAAGATTGTACCATATGGTACCTCGCAATAACTATCTATATTAATTCCCGTAAAATCAACAAGAGCGGAATGTATGAATCCCACATAAATTATAGCCCCTCCAGAATTCCAGATTCATACTGACAAAGTCAGAGTCCTCAAAAGGTTCGTTCAAACGTGTCGGTAATTGAACCAGACAGACGGCACGGTCCAACGCATACAGTCGCCAAGTACGACGAAATGGGACTTGTTTGGGTGCTCACGAGATACTGGACGGAAATGAGAGTTGAGCCTTGTTAGGGATACTTCAGATACTTCAGATACTTGGATATACTTAGATTGGGTTGAGGGTTCGGATTTTCTGTTTCTTATTATGGTGTTCATAAAAAATGATGTTATTTAATTATTTATTATTATCATACGCCTGTGTTGTCTCACTGCAGGGCTAAGGTCTTCCTTCCCTCTTTCCACTTTTCCCAGTCTACTGCGATTGTGGGCCAATCCTTCAAGGACTCCAGCTCATCCGGTAGAATCGATATATAGATATACATATCGACACTTGAAAGGTAAAATTGAGTAAACGACAGGTCGAACTTCTCAGAAAAAAAAACATATAAATTCTTGTAATCATCCTACAGACATATTTCTTACTGTTTTGGAAATCTTATTTTAGCATCTGAATCAGAATTTATATGTTTTTTTAAAATGAAAAGTTAAACTTTAAACTGTGTTCCTGTAAAGTTAGTCCCACCCATGTCGCTTAGTCAATTTTGCCTTTCAAGCGTCGATATAAAGTCATGCCTATTTCCATGGGGTGAGGCAAATCAGATAGAGATTACAGAACATGCACAAGTTCATAATATCTCGACATACACGCGCACTGGTTGTGACTCTTGTGACTAGCGTTGAAAATAACATGTAAAATACATATATCTTTCAAACGCCCCTGTATTATTCAATAAAATACAGAAACTTTCCTTGCGGATCTTGGGTTGAATCTTTCGCAAGTTTAAGTTTTTCACATGTATTTGACGGCGTATTTTTCAAATAATTCAAATTCAAATTCAAAAATCATTTATTTCAATCCATTCCTAGATCATAAACACAATAAGTCGATATAAAAATAACATTAAATTTACAATTAAATAATATAAATTAAAATTAAATTAAATGTATAAAATTAAATTAAAATCATCAAATAAAAAAACAAAAATTATTATTATTATTATTAAATTAAAATTCTAACTAATACGCCTGCCTTTGTGTCATTTGTTTGTTTGTCATTACATTAATCATATAACAATGGTTAATGTACTGACAATCAAATCTGTTCGCAAATACGCTCAGGATGGTGTTGGTGGTGGCCCGGAGCCTGCGCCCCAGAGAATAATATATTATAATAAAATGGTATTTTGAGGGTAAGTTTATAATGATGTTGAGATCGATTGAATAAATTAATATATGTAAACTCTAATCTGAAAATTGTCCTTTCGAATGAAAACGAACCTACATTTCATGAAATTAATGAAGTTTGCGACGAAGCCAGTGATAGTGACATTGAATTGTAGACTATTTGTTTTTCCAATAATTTACACCCACTCTGGTTATTTTGTGTCAACCGAGATATTGATTCGATTAAGTAAAGTACATTACTGTTCAATTAATGGATTATTTCCCTTTAATTGTTAAATATGAATAATACACAAAAATTACATGTATTTTACAAGAAAGATAAAATATTTCGAAAAAAAAAAAAAAACAAAATGTATCTTTCGCAATTTTCAACGCTACTTGTGACATGAGCGTGCTGAACTTTATTAACACTACCAAATTTAAAAGCAATTTCGAATTTAGAATTTATGAATCGAACTGCTGGCGAGCGGCGTGCTGGTGTCGATAAAGCTAATTACCTCTTAAACTGGCCAATATCGGCAAATACGGATGTTGTTAACATCAGTTCCCTGAAAAGTTTGGTTCATGCATCAAGAATTCGCAATTTGCAACGCAATGCAGGTTTTTTTTTGTGTCAATAGGACGATGCGAAGGAATGACGGACATGGCGTGAGGAAAATTTTGAATTTTGGCTATAGAATAGAATACTCTTTAATATGTACACCATATAAAAACGAGTAGGGTAAACCAAAGAAACGATAGATCGATTGTTTAAACGATAATATGGAGTTATAGACCCACCACCTTCGTCAGATGCGTCTGCTAGTGTTCTGTGGGCTTATAATCGGGCTCTAACAGGAGTCACTAAATCACATGACTTCTTATATATTATTATGTTTATTTTAGATTATGCTTCAGCTTAAGGGGGAGGAATGTACCGATGCGCTATGTTGGCATGAATATGGGTATAATATTAGTATGGTGGTGGGTAGATTACTTACTTGTTCAATAAATCAATGTATCGCTGAATCTCGCCTTTCATTGACGCTACAGATTAAAAGGTGAGTTAACACAGAGATTACATCTCATAGATATGTATGTTTGGAAGAAGACGTGCTGTTGCCAACACTAAATAACATGAGATAAGAACAGGACGATACCCGTGAGGATATTAAGGTAAAATTCATTCACAAATCCTACTTCCTATCCTACTAATAATATAATATAATATCCTACTAATCCTACTAATATTATAAACGCGAAAGTTTGTGAGGATGGATGGATGGATGTTTGTTACTCTTTTACGCAAAAACTACTGAACGGATTTTGATGAAACTTTACAGTAATATAGCCTATACATCAGAATAACATATAGGATACTTTTTATCCCGATTTTCCCACGGGATCAAAACTTACGCGGGTGAAACCGCGGGGCGCAGCTAGTCAAACATAATTTTAACCAATTTTTATTCTGCATAAGCAGAGAATTAAGTCCGCAGCACTTATTCTTTTCTATCATAAATATTTCAATTGAAATTACCTGGGGCGGTGAAATAAAAAACTAAATCGCCATCGTAACGGAAGTGAAAGATGAAAAAAAGCTTAGGAACGAAGCCGTATTACTGTACAAGGCAATGAATAAGTACTTTACTTTTTTATTAGGTAACGCCAGGTGTTTCCTGCAGCGCTGCCAAGGTGTGATGTTTTTATTTCGGAGGTTCAAATTACCCTTTGTCCTTGCATTAGTTTAAAGAAAATGGTTTGGTAATGCTGTCTTTGTTCATAATATTAATTTGGTTGTTGCAATTGAAATTGGTGACAATAATAATAATGTTTCTTTGGAGAACTCCCAACTCATATTTGAAGGCCAATTCTCGTAATTTATAACTTTCAAAAGCTAGTCGTAGTCTCATCTCGGCGACAAACAAATGTCAAAAACTTGTCAAAGTGTAGGGAAATTAGAGATATTTGGAACAGATTGAGACTAAGACCACATTGCGAAAGTTCTTAAAATTACGAGAATTGCCCCTCTGGTATGGGTCGTCGTTAAATAATAACAGCCGCACGGGTCGATCTATGGGTGTGGGTGAGGGTTGAGTGACCATCCATTACTTATCGAGAGACCCCTCCGTGCCTTGGAAAGCACGATAAGCCGTTGTTCCTGGCTATCATTCGTAGATATTTGACAGTTGTTACGGGTAGTGGAAGCCCAAGTCTAACGAGCAAGGGGTATCCTGTTACCTAATAACTCCGTTGTGGAGCTCAAAGTCAAAAGTCATTTATTCAAACTAGGCTGAGAATCAACACTTTTCGAACGTCAAAGTTACAAAAGACAGTCCCCCCAAAACGCCCGCCCTTCACCACTTCCTAGTACTTTCGCTGGGGAGAAGAAGTGGCGCAACAAACTCCCCAGCAGCACAGCTGTCTGTTCAGTTAGAAAATACTTGATTGTATAGGTAGTGCAATCCACGAAGACGCGCCCCACTCTTTTTCCTAATGCTTACAAAACAAGTGTGCAACATTCTGCTAATGTTTTAGTTTTGTTGATACACACTAATTTTAGTGGGTAATTAATTAGTGTGTATCGAAAAAACTAAAACACTATTGGAATCAACTAGCGATAACCACTAACGATTCTGAAGAAGAGTGGGGCGCGTCTTCGTGGATTGCACTACCTATATATAATACTTGGTATGCAAAGTATTGACATTACAGGACACAGAAGATTAAATTAAATTATTTGCCATGTCAACTTGCTGGTACAACCTGCATCCGGTTAGACTGCTAGCCAACCTCAACATATTTGAGAAAAGGCTAAGCAGACTGATTGATTGAAAAATGTTTCTTTGGATAATTCTTCACTCTTAACCCCTACCCCCTCCCTCCTTCCTCTCTTAATTCCTCTTTGTGCCTTGTTTCCTACCAATGGATAAACAAACAATTTAATGTTTACAAATACAAATACACTGACGTGTAAGTGATAAACAGGTATATTTCACTATCAAAGAGTTTGCTATGATAAGCTTATCTTGGCATCAAACTATTTTTATAACGATGTCGTATGTGCGTAGTTTTTAAAACTAGCAAAAATAAATGTGTTCTTTGAGGATTTTGTGTGTTAATATACTTCTTCTTTGTGTCACTGGCACAACTGTATTTCAGATCTTGTTGGCCCAAAATTTCGCCACTTCCACGGCATCGTTGGTGGCAGCGCAGAGGTCACTTTGACTGCACGTTTTGGAAGACAGAGGTCAGGATAGGAGGTGGAGCATGGTATAGTATTATAGTATTATATTAACAAAGTACAAGCATTGACGTTGAGTTGCGGACACCAGCCCGTATTAGCTATTACCTAACTACAAGCATCAAATCTGCGGTTGCAGAAGTTTCTGACTGAGTAAAACCTTTCCAAGATATGAGCGCTTCTCAAAAGCCGATACGAAAGAATGAGAATCTCCAAATCTCTCTGCCAAGAATGTTTTGTGGGTATGTTCATTCGTGGAAGTTTAACAGTTTCATGATGATGTCTTTAAATACATAACATCACGCCAATATTTATGTCCCTATGGGTTAGACAGAGGTGCACCTATAGTAAACCCACAGTTATGTTAAAGTCCCATAATTATAATAGGGGGCGAGTCTATCGCCATCAACCGAGCACAAATCCTGACTCCGGTCTGGTACTGAGAAATTCCTGATGGAAGAACCTAATAACACTTTTCCACATCCGGGATTCGAACCTAAGACCTCATGCTTAACAGTAGCGCTTCCGACCACTGGTCCAACGAGGCAGTTTTTAAATACATATGCTAAGTTACAATACGCTGTTATATACTCATTATTTTATTGCGTAGTAAAACTTCTACCTTATCAGCACGTACAGCGGGACATAGCCGTAATACGACTTAATTTTAAGCGTACCACCAGTACCAAGGTCAATGAATGACAATCAATGTCATTCAATGCAAATGTTTTTATTAGACAGATATGTAAATATTACAACGCTTATCAAAAAATACACTAATGAAATATACCGCGAGTTCTTTAAGCCTTTGCCAGAAGAAGTTGAATCAAATTTAGAGACGACTGCCTTTGATTCGATCGAATGACGCATTATTTATATTTAATGAATATTTCATTCTATAAACGAACACTGCTCACAGACCTACAAAAATTCTCTCTAAAGTACAGGTCTTCATTCACGCCAAAATCTCTCCAGCTGCCTGTAATCACAATACATGAACGCTGCTATCCGTCCCTATAACAAAAATTCTCCCATCACGACCAATCACAATCACTGCCTTCCATCAAATAGAAAGTACTTCATCCAGACCTGCGCAATGTCATCGACCCACGTCGTCGGAGTGTAAACCACAGAATAAGGATGCGGGAGGGGCTTAACGCTCCGCTACATCTCCCCAGCACATATTAAGTTACTACATCTAGTTTTTAGGGTTCCGTAACTCAAAAGGAAAAAACGGAACCCTTATAGGATCACTTTGTTGTCCGTCCGTCCGTACGTCTGTCTGTCAAGACTCTTTATCTCGGGAACGCGTAGAGGTATCGAGTTGAAATTAAAACCATATACTCAAGTCTGCGGTCCCTTGAAGCTGTGAAATAATAAGACTTTTAAGGTAACGTAAAAAAAGATACGGCCGTTTATGCCGCAAAACCCGTATATTTCTACACTCTCAAGGGAATCAAAATGTATAGAATACTTCCCCTTGACCTAGAATCATGAAATTTGGCAAGAAGCAAAGTAAAGAAAAAAGCCGAAAACCGTAAATTTGTAGTTACATAACTACTTTGTGCGGAACCCTCGGTGTGCGAGTCCGACTCGCACTTGACCGGTGTTTTTCTTGAGGGAACGAGATGTAGTTTTTAAATGAAATAATGTTGTTGCTTTGAATTAACTTGCAGAGGCTAATGTAGAATGCATTAAAACTCTTTCGATTACCTCTCGGATGGATGTTATGACGCCTGAAACTAATAATCAATCCTGATATAATTTGCAACATACAAGATTGACATATCAGTCCATCAAATAGAGTATATTGAGGTAAGTTCGGCGCAAGGATCAGACTACGAATCCAAATCGACAACCACAGTCGGAGCAGAAAAAAATGGCCGCGAACACTATGTTATCGCATTTAAAAAATATTGCCAAAATTAGCCAGAAATTTGATTCGGACGATCTTATTCCAGCGCCGAACTTACCCCAACATACTTATTTTGGGTGAACATTTGCCCATAACTAATCCATGGATTGGGTTCGCAACCATAGCCAAGAAACATGAATCAAATAATCAGTACCGAGTCCACGTGTTCCCTAGAAAACCAGCTTTTATTTCATACCAACAATCTTACAAAGAAATGAATTAGAACGGTTTACGGTACAAATAAGAATATAACACAGTTTTTATACTCAACGGGATAAGAGAAAATTGTTTTGCAACAGAGAAATAACATTGTTGCCTTGCTGCGAGGTTTATGTTGCGGACTTTCTCTAATCAACATTTATTTAATTTGTGGAAAGGCTAGCTTTATTTCTCGGCTACAACCTATGTAGTTTCTTCGTTCAATGCTTCTCGAAACACAAAAAGACTACGTTTAAACTGCGATGAACGAGAATTCAATCTAACCCATTGATGGTTCCACTTGGAACATCTAAAAGTACCTTACAATTATCGAAAAATACTTATGCTTAGGGATTCTTATTCTTATCTATGAGGCCTTTAAATCAATACTGTGATTACAATGGTCTTAAAACGTAAAGATAGCAATCAAAATTCTGTCTTTGAACTGCGGGGTAATTGCGTAACACACTAACAACAGCAATAGTTTTAATTTTGACAGTGCAACGACATTCATTGCGTTATTTACGTTGTTGAGCAGACAAATTTTTCAAACATATAAATCAATGGATTAGCAATATACTTCAAAATGATTCAGATTATGGTTGATAGTGTGATAGTGTGGTATTAGGGTGCCGAACTTGAGAAAGAAGGATGTGGTAGGATTAACGCCCGCCTGGTTTGCGACCACCCTCCCACCAGAGTCCGGCGTCAAGCAGCCTGCTGTTTCGCCGATGCGTGGGAGTTCCAGTGCCTTAGGTATCTTCAGGGCACGCTCGTTCCATCATAGACCTCATCCATCGCTTTCCATCAGGCGTGATTGAGGTACCTCCTTCTGCGAAGCAGTAATGCTCGCAAAGGAGGAGGCGGAGCGCGTGAGGGAGAGGCAATCTCTGCGCCCTCACGCCCCTAGTCGCCGCAGGAGACGCCCTGGGCGTCGGGAATCGACAGCCGATTCCCGGCCTTGCGGACGGCGAGCAATGGGCAGCTCGCCGTCCGGTAAAAACCAGGCCCGGGTCGACGGCGCGTTGTGTTCCAAGCGCGCCTCAACAACTGACGGGGTCCGCTAGGGCCGATGCCTGCCAGGGTCGCGGGTTGTTCGAGAGAGATACCGTGGCCCCTGGCACAGGCAACTGAAGGAACACGGGTGGGTTTTAGTCAGTAAAAGTCTGACACGCCCTCCCGCTCCGCCCAGAGCGGGAGAAGTTATTTGATAATTTCCCACCCTCAAAAAAAAAAAAAAGCCGTGATCGAGGTCAAGAGCGGATACATTCAGCAATAAAAAAATATATTTCACTCAACCGTCACCTACCCAAGCTAAGTCTAAATAAACGTGCTAGATGATAGATAACTAAAGCCTTATTAATAAGGGCATTTAGCCTGCTTACCATGAACTTAAGGTTAGGAGATCTGTTAGCTACGTCGAGAATGTAATACATAAGATCAAGGATGTAAAACAGTAGGTGAGTCAATACTAATCCTGATTTAATTATAAATGCCGATATAAACAGTCAGTATGAGTCAAACAGATGGTAAATAGATTGTTTAGTACTCTAGACGATAGAAGCTGCTACAGAAGCGATGTATGGTCTATTTGGCTGAGATTCAGCACTCATGTGAACATCAAAAACAGAAGAGACAGTTAACTACAATACTTTTGAACGTCAAAAGCAACAAAACAACTCTTAACATACACACAGTAAGATAATTCAATACTCTAAAACGTGCAAATGAAGCACTGTGTCAAATTGAGAAGGGCTAAAAATCAGCACTTTTTGACCATCTAACTATACGCAATGCAGCCTCTAAAACTCCAACGTCAAAAGTGGTGAGTGGTAGCCTCAACACTTTCTAGAACTGGAAACTGGGAAGAAGATGCAGATGAGTGGTGCAACAAACTCCCCAGCAATGCTATACTTACTTCATGTTGGCATTGGCGCGACGTATTTCATGTTGGGTAATCGTGAAATGTTGAATTCTAGTCATCCAGACCGTATTTCAGCCACGGCGGCCAAACTCAACGGAGACTAGACTAGCCTTCGGCGCGGGAGATATTATAGTGCACAATGTGCGCGCAGACACAGGTGCACTCCCTCTTCCCTCACACTCATAGTCCGATGGGACGGCAATCCGACACGACCGGAAAGAGATCAGGCGCAGGACCAACGACTTAACATGCTTTCCGAGGCACGGGGGTATTGCACCGCCGACTTCTAAACTCCGGGCTGTTACTAAGAAATTCCTAATAGAAAAACTCAATAACACTTGTGGGGTCCCGCTAATATTTATTAGCTTAATTGTAGAATGTGTCAAAAGGAGTCCATTATAGATAAAAACGTATTTAGTGATTTTTGCAGTTAATAAGTTCTTGCAATAAGCCGACGCAATGCATTGTGGATAGAGTGGCTACATGTTTTGCCAGTTAAAGCGTACAAAAAAAAATCGCCTAACTAAATTATTATTACAACAGTTTAGAAACTTACTAACTACCATACAACAGTAAGAAAAAAAAAACACGAACATAAAAAAGAGCAAAAAATTAACAATGAATAAATAGGAGAAATGTCGCAATAATGTGCTTATATTTACTTAATTTAGCTTATTTTGGAAGTCTGATAAACTGTAGTAGCATTTGGCTATAAGATTTTTTTTAATGCAACTTAAACAACCTCCGACCAGCAATCCATACTTAATACTATAAATGCGAAAGTAACTCTGTTTTTCGCACAATGGTCCACCAGAAGGACTAAGTGCTGAAAACCTCTAACAAAGAACATAGATAGAACTTTGACAGTCTATTACTTTTTCACGTCTAAATTATTGAACCGATCGTTATGAAATTTGACAGATAAAGAGCCGAAGACCTAGAGAAGGATTTAAGCTACTTTTCATTCTATATTCATATTTCATAGATGTTGAGGTGTCTATGGGTCAATTTATCTTTTTAATTTTAGTTTTTCTTTTCTTTCACCTTCTTCGATGTTTATTTTTTAAGTACCTACCTGTATTGTGTCTTTTGTTGCACTGAATAAACGTTTTATCTATCTATCTATCATTCTGATAATTGGAAAAAAAAAAATATACAAAATACACACAGATGAAGTCGCAGGCGCTGCACTGGTAGCAATATAAGTTATACATAGAATTTCATGGAAGTAATATTATTTATTATTTTTTTTTAATAAATACTCGAATAAACCCACAAACAAAATGCTCCTTTAAAAGGCTTTGCCTAAGTGCCTACAAAGGTCCTTGTGATCTCCTTTCGACCTAGACAGACGTTGGTTGTTAGGCAACGAAGGCCGGTAACATAAGCTCCCTCCAAGTAGAAATGTACCATATAATAGTACAGAAGGTCGACTCCTTCATCCATTTCCATTTATTTGAGATCGGCGCCGCAAGTGTTATTCCATAAATCTCTATTAGCCATCATCTCCGAAGCCACTCCCTTTCTAGGCTCAATATACTGAACGAAAATGCACGCACACATAGGCACGCACAAGGAGTGCAAGCGCTCTGGCGACAGGCATTTGACCGAAATAGCCTGAGGCTGAAATCTATAAAGCGTACTTAAACCCAGGGTTTCATAGAATATGAACCATATTCGTGTGAAGTTACTGTGCATTTACCTTTAATCACATAATACCTAATTACCTACCTAACCTACCTAATAGTTTTATCTTTTAAGGTAAGCGAATGTGATCAGGCGTTTCTTATGAACATTAATTGCATACAATATTATGGTTCATATTCGCTTAAGAGGTCAGCCTAAGTTAGCACATGAATTTTCGCTGGTAGTATGGCTATGGACTTGACCTTCTGCATTATTCTGTTGCACCTACCGAATTATGTCTACAATTACTGAACGAATTAGAAGACGAGACGAAGAAGTAATTTCGACTTAACGAGAAGACTTAGGAGTGTTTTCATCATAGCTAATTTGTGTGCTGAACGAGGCCTTGAGCGGGACGAGATTATATTAAAAATTAAAATAGATTAGAAGTCTCTATCATTAGGTAAATGGAAATTAAGATTAATCGCTCGTAAACGTTTTCTGTCAACGACAGACTTCGGAAGCCTTTCTAATCGCTTGAGCAAAGAGACTAATGGTCGAAATATGTTGTTAGAAATGATGCCCATAACATAACGTCACCGGGCACAAATCTAGACTCCGGGTTGCTAATGAAAAATACTTGATGGAAAAACCTAATAACACTTTACCCGACTTGAGAATCGAATCCAGGACCTCATGCTCAGCAATAGCACTTGCAACCACTAGACTAACGAGGCAGTCCGTCTCTTGCCTTAATACCGTCACATACCGTGGATTCCTACTAATGCGAGGTTAGAATTTCCATTGCATGGAACTATACAGCACGCTTTTGATAATCGTGCTGAAGAAGAATGAAACTTAATCGACCGCATTCTGGTAAACAAGGTGATGATTTTAGCAAACATTTGCGCCCATATCCCACTACCAAGCCTCCCTTTTGCCTTCCAAACTTCTCTATTAACGCTTTTTTTGTCCACGTCTGCTCTGAAAAAGGCACGGTCACGCCATCAACTATCTGCAGCTATGGTGGACATCCTTCATGTGTAAGACCACATTTGTATGAACGTGTTGAGGCAAAAAGAGTATGAAAGAGTTTCTGGCTACCCCCATGGAAAGAGGCGTGAGTTAATGTATCCTTCATTACCTCAAACGTATTACCTCGTTAGGGACACATAAAGAGACGTATTATATAAAACTCAATCGATTTTCAATCATCTTAATGCGTAAGCACTTGACCTTGCGGGGTAATTGCGTAACACACTATCAGTAGCAATGGGTTTCATTTTGAGAGTTCAATAACATTCATTGCGTTATTTAGGTTGTTGATTAAACATACTTTTCAAACATAAGGACCAATAGATTAGAAATATGATTAAAATTGAAAGTAATAGTGTGTTTACGCAATCTGGGTGCTGGATGTATCCACGCTGGATGAGTCTTTCAACAGAAACTGTGACTCAATCTATAGTCTATTGTTATCCACGTTTTCTTATCTCAGAAGGTTGATTACGACGGCCGTAAAGGGCTTGAAAAGGAACGATAAAACTAAATAGTAAAGAGTTAAGTTTTATTACGTAGCACGATTACTTTGTAACATTCTGAAGGTTGCTGGGATTTTCTGACAGAATTTGTAAGGTTTTACGGTCTAATTTCCAGTTATTCGTGTTAGGAAGAAAACGTTTTGGATTATTTTAATCTAAATACTCCTGAATTTCCTTCCTGAATGTGGATTGCTATAAAAGTAGGGGAAGACGAAATAACCGTTGAATGGAATAGTCCATTCATCGTGTTATGAAAGATGATACGGTTAGAAAGTGGGTGACTACCGAGATGACGTCTAATATAGAAGAATGGAAGAAAAATACATTACGGCGACCCCAAATATACTGGGATAAGGGAGAGGTAATGATGATGAAGATGACTCCTGAATTTCTTCAAGAAATTCGAATTGTCTTCAAATTGCGATATGTTGTTAGTGATGAGAGTATTGTGCGACTCGTCGATCGTAGTTTTATTAAGAACCGTTACCATAATAATCATAATCAGCTTATAATGTTCACACTGCTGGGACACAGGCCCCTTATCTTCGAGAGGGAGTGGGCTATAATCTACAACGCGGGAACAGTGCAGGTTGGTTGATGTCACAATGTCTTCGAATTTTTGTTTATAGAACAAGAAGCGTCAGATTATAAATTTTATTTTTGCTTTAAGCTACCGACATTTCTAAGTGAATACACAATAACCACGACTTTTGATCTATCACGTCGTCTCCAGTTTTTACTGAATATTCGTTACAAAAACCAAACCAGAAGCAATTTCAGCTCAACATCACTGCTCACTAGTTAATCAATCATTGCCGGTGTATCCGTGATTTTTACAAGTAAATAGACATTTAAAACGAGTTTTATATGTAAGGCATGAGATTATAAGATCATTTCATTTGAAGCGGCTAATGAATTAAAAGGTGTGCCTTCATTTGCATTAAACTTATCCAAAAATAAATGAGACCAGAGCAAGCTTTTTGAAGCCTAAAGTTAAAGATTACAGGAAAAAATTAAACTGTCTCTATATAGCACACTTTTTCAGAAATCAACAATAATATCTAATTAAAATAGTTCTACTATGGGTCAAGAGATGGCACTGACCTAAGACTGCAATATTCAACACTGCAGTGTTAAAATTCTCTGACGAATGTAGGCCTCGCCGATGAAAATTAAAAAAAATTTCACGTTTTTTTTTAATAATAATAATAATAAACCATTTATTTTCAGGTAACAAAGACCCATAGATACATACCTTAACCTAAGCATACATAATAATATAGTAACAACTACTACGATACGATACCCTCGGTGCGTGAGTCCGACTCGCTCTTGACCGGTTTTTTCTACAACAATCAGCTTAGGGTTGTTCATTTATTACCAGTGGTCGGAGTAGGTAGAGCTGTTTGGGGTGAATGACCGCAAACATTTATGTTAACATGGATATGCCTCTGAAATCTCGGGATTTTGAAATAAAAGTGGATTATCCATTTAAATATAACGTTCCAATTAAGCACTGACAAAGGAAACTACTTAAGTAGTAGTTTTTTTTAATTTCGAGAATTCCCGGGATTTTCGGAAATACGTGGCATATCTATGTTATGTCCGCATGTAGTAAATAACAAAAATACCTCTACCAAGTCCTATAAAAACTACTTAAACAATGTTGTTTTAATTCCGAGAATTCCCGGGATTCCGGGATATATTTGGCATATCCATGTTATGTCCGCATGTCGCAAGTAGCAAAAACAGCTCTACCTACTCCGACCACTGTTTATTACGTAAGACGATTTGCGGGAGGGATGGGAGGGGGTCTAAACAAGTCTTATTTTTATTACATGGGGGAGGGGGGGGGTGGGTCAGAAATTGGTTTAAAATTGTCTTATGTAATAAATGAACAGACCCTTATTAATTCCACAACTAAAAGTTCCTCCAAGAAAAGCTTATCTCTCAACTCTTAAACAAAATCAGCTAGTTTCCAATTTCAATCAGAATGGAAAGGATCACTCGTGCGGCCCAACGGCAGCAATCGACAAAAAGAACAGCGGCTGTACAGCGAGAACCGCCCGTTATCTATTCCAAACCACTGGTTTTTATGTTTCAGGCTTGTGCTGACAAATTAGAAGGATTTATTGGACTTGAAATGGGTACGGTTTTGGTTTGATTAAATGCTTGAGCGAGGACGGTGAAGGTTATGGGGATAAGCAGGATGCAGGTATAGCTCAGGCCCGTGGCTAAATAATAACAGCCGCACAGGTCGATCGATCAGGTTAAGCTACGCTTGCCGCGGTTGGTCTGTCGATGGGTGACCGTCTTTACATACCAAGACCCCTCCGTACCTCGGAAAACACGTTAAGCCGTTGGTCCCGGCTGTCATTCGTGGATCTTTGACAGTCATTACGGGTAGTCAGAAGCCCAAAATTCTGATAACCAGTCTTACCAAGGGGTATCGTATTACCCAGTAACTGGGTTGTGGAGGTGAAATAGGCAGTCGCTCCATGTAAAATACTGGTATTCAGCTGCATCCGGTTAGACTGGAAGCCGACCCCAACATAGTTGGGAAAAGGCTAGGCAGATGATGAGTAGCTCAGGATAGGTCGTTGATGGTGATGATTGGGGAGGAGATATTGGGGTTTATTTATAAACGATGATTAAAGTTAAGTGATGCATAAACGTCGAAAATGTATGGTTACACAGTCGCTAATCACTACTTAAAGGTCTTATAAGCACACGTATCAACTCGGAAAGGGATTCTAACCGTATCAACTCGACCCATTCAGTATTCTTTGTATGAAGCTGCCAACTGCAATACACACTAATCGAAATCGTAACGTAATCGCCTCGCCTCGGGAAAAGATCACGAACCGCGAGCCGTAATCGCGGCGTCACCTAGCCGGAGACGACGCAACGTATTGGAACTGCTGATCCGCTTTGGTTACGTGTTTACGTTAGGTTGACGCCTATTTGACGGCGAGGAGAAAGGCGATACGGTTACGATCCCTTTCCGAGTTGATATGTGTGCTATGACCTTTAAGCAACGTTTATAAATAAAAGGATTAAGGTCCAGCAGTGTTTGTCGTATGCCACTCGTTCTTGACGCGCAGATAGATCTCACATAAATATGTATCTCGCATAGGTTTTATTATGACACTGATTTTATGACGAAAAGAGTGGCATCATCAAGAAAAGCAAACCGTTGCAACCAAAAATATAAGTCACAAGTTGAAAACAAAAACCTTCCTTTACAACAAAGACCACAAAAATAATATGCTATATATTTTCGGTCTTATTCATAATAAGTTATAGAACATCTAAAGGCTTGCTAAAGTCTGGTTGTCAAAAATTGTTATTCATAAACGCATTTTAGCACTAAAACGTTCTATAAACCTACTATAAAGTTATGAAACCCAGAACCCTACTATAACAGTACTATAAGGAAAAAATGGCCGACTATACAACAGCTGATTTTTGATGTACAAATGTAACATGATTGTGTGAAAAGGCAGTTGTATTTTATTTATTTTTCACTTCTGTATAACCAATGTAGTTTATTATTATAAACCTACAATGAAAAATAGAAGCCAGGAAAAATATAACGAAGCACATAATTATCAGCAAAACATACTGTGGAACGCTGCTGCTTTGGAGTATGGAAACAATGCTTTCAATGCTTTTTACATGGCATGACCAGCAGACTAGGATGTGAAAATAACCATAGTGGCTCTAGCAGTACTTCACAATAATGCTTTGGAGTGTGGTAACAACGCTTTCAATGCCTTTTACATGGCATGACCTGCAAACTAGGAAATGTGAAAACAACCATAGTGACTAGCAATACTTCACAATATTGCTTTGGAGTGTGGAAACAATGCTTTCAATGCCTTTAACATGGCATGATCTGCAAACTAGGAAATTTGAAAACAACCATAGTGACTCTAGCAGTAGTTCACAATATTGCAGTTGACCATGGAAATGCAGTTAGACGGTAGCAGTATCAATGAATATCATATAAAGTCACCCCAACAAGTTGCAAGAGGGAATGCAAATGCTATTATACAAACTTTTAAGGAAACATTTCACCAAGGTAGCCCCACTTTACCAACTTGGAGTTACATCTTCCCACTTGTGTCCAGATACGGTTCAGGGACTTCTGTGTGGACTTCGGATGGTTACACTGCAGGGAGATGCTCCTGTAGGATGCAGCAGTAGGGTGTGGTGAAGCTATGTCGCAAACTAAGCTCTATGTGTCCCAAAACATGCAGTCAGAGATACCTCTGCGCTGCCACTGACGATACCGTGGAGGTGCCGAAGTTTTGGGCCAACCAGATCTAAAATACAGTCGTGCCCGCGGCGAAGAAGAAGAGGAGACATTGCAGCGAGTATTTTATTAATAAAAAGCTTGTATAAAAATATCAGTTTAATTTATTTTTATAATCTCTAATTTGGCTTCTAGACGTTGTTCTAGTAGAACAACATAAATTTAACATTTTTGCTTTCCATTTGCCATTTGTGCTTCATGTAATTCTCTTCTGTGGGCCATTTCAGTTTCTGCTGTTTTTAGTGAAGCACCATCCTTATTAGTTCTACTGTCCTGAAATACAAAATTAATGTTATAATTCTTTCTCTTCATTATCTTATTTATACTAAAATAATTAAATCAGTAGTGGCACAAGAATAACTAATATTACGAGTCATTATTAGTTATTGTTTTGGCGGCGGTTTTTTTGGTTATCAAGAGTTTTGTACAGGCAAACGAAGTTCTTGACATGCCTACTCAGTAACTTCATTAAATGAGAGGCATCTAATTCGTAAATTATGCCAGGCCGCCCCTTCGCGTTGAGCGCCTACGTTCTTTCGCGTTGGTCTTAGTGTTTTTATTTTCTGTTCTCCTCTCTCTGTCCAACTCTTTCAAAAAAAAAATAAGGAGTAGAAGCAAAAACAAGCTGTATTCGAATACGAAATTGAGAATGTTTACAAAACAAAACTTACTTTGAACACATTATAGCTGTAACAGTACACATCTTATCCTCCTCCAACCAATATTCACTTCTTTGCCCTTTATTGGAACTAGTCTCCGGTCATAATTCCATTTCTTATAAATACAAATAATTATTCAAAAGCTTACGCCGCTTAATCAGTTAAATAATAACAAATTCATTGACATCTAGCCATGACGTTACCGCGTCAAAACTGTCGAAACTGTAGACAATACATTCGTTTTCCGTACTTAATAATGTCTATGGTCGCAATTATCCAGTGCTTAGACAGATATTCTCGTTTGACGATTCACTGTGTTGGCGAATTTGTTGGATGACTTCAATATAATGGCAACATTTAGATTTATAGTGAAGATATAGGACATTTTAGTTATCGAACGGTTATGGAGCGTTTATGAATACAACATTTTATCGAACGTTTTATAGGCTTATTGAGCATTTTAACTAATGAACGTCTTAAACCTTCTATAAGCTTTTTTTATGAATAACACCGTTTATTTATTTTATCACATCACACTACTGCTACTTAACGGATTTAGATGAAATTTGGCATACAGATAGTTTATAACGAGGATTAACTTATAGCATACTTTTTGTCCCACGGGATCAAAACTTATGCGGGTGAAACCGCGAGGCTCTGCTAGTTTTATTTTATTCGGTAAACTTACAACTAATATAAACGGTGTTCTTAAACAATATGCATTTGAAAGACTTTTACAAGTTTCCACTGATAAACGCTTAAAGCATAAAAGACGTGTCATCCACCAACATGTCACATAATTTTAACCAAAAAACACAGGAACTCATTTTTTTTACAATCTAACAACATTCCCCCGGAACAGTACAGCCATTTTTCATTGTGAATAATCGTTTTACCCATAATATATCACTGCGGAATTATGAGAGTCAACATAACACGAATGAGGTCAACTCTTACACACTTTTAAGGAGTATTAACTACTAACCCACTTTTATAGATATAAACAATAAACATGGTGTTATTTTTTGTGGTGGCTGGTCTGTAGTGTGTTTTAGAAAGGAAAAGAAAAATAGGTTTATTTGTCACAGAAACACGTGCAAACAAAAATATAATTAATTCTAATGACAGCATATAATAAAAACAAAATATATATAAATACATGAGCACAAAGCAGAAGTAGTCGACGGCTGCACGTCATGACTGTGCTATACCCACAGCACAGCGCTGATTTTCAGTGGTTACCCGAAAAGGGCGTAAGGAAACTAAGTCAGATCAAATGATTCGTACTTAACAGGTAACAAAATAAAATTAAACAAACAGTACATATATTTTAAAGCAACTATTTAACCAACAATGACATGAATAAAATAACTGATATGAAATGTTTCATTATGATAATGTTTGTTTCTGTTTTCGTTTGGGGCAAAATAAGAAATCATTATCACTCCTATAATCCCATGAATATTCGCCTATAAATTATGGGGTGCTTAATTATTGCAAATAGGTCATACTATCACGTCATACAAGGAATACGTCATTTAAGTCATCCTGTATACAGGATGTCCCATAATTAATGGATAACCTCTTAAAGGATCATTGTACTTATCATTATGAACAACTTTGAGGCTGAGGCTACATTAGGCCGCGACGCGACCTGCGACACATGAGCGATTAAAACAAGTAAATGAATGCGCACGTATATGGCTACACCGTACATCAAATATTACTAGCGATCTTTGATTTCTTTAAGCGATAGGAACAACATTACTGTAATCACGGCATCGGCTACATCAACATATCAGCCATCATCGCCGAATATACGCCGGAATTTCGCTTATAATGTAGCCATACCATGTTTTTCTCGTTTCGCTCTTCCAGTCACATCGCAAATCGCTGTCTACTGTAGCCTCAGCCTTACTGCGGGACCAAACATGAATCGCGAAGAAAAAAATCTGCTGTTCCCTACATTTATGTTCGCATAACTTTGTTAAAACGTAAGAAACAGCTGATTCTTTTTTCGCGATTTCAGGTTTGGTCCCATAGTAATAGTTGTTCATAATGATAAGTACAATTACCTTAAGAGGTTATCCTTTAATTACGGGACAGCTCCATAGCTCGCATAGCTCGCATAGCTCGTTTTGGTGAGCCGCACGGCCGCGGTTTCAATCCTAAAATTTTATCTAAACTATACGAATCATCATAATTCTCCATCATTATTTATTCCAATTAAATTGGGATCGGCGCAGAATATCTTTAGTCTTCTCTATTAGTCATCATCTCAGCAGTCATATCGCCCTCTTTCTTACCATATCATCTTTCACAGGCTAACCATCGTTTCTTTTGTCTTCCCCGACTCCTATAGCCAGAAAATAGCAATGAATTGCTATAATCAATCTCACTACTGAACATGGTCCCTAGAGACTAATTAAATGATTGATGTTGAAGATATAATGCCATAATTATCACTTAGGTCTGAACAGATTAATACACGCAATATGAAGATTGTTTTTAATAATATTGGCTGAACATTGCTCCTTCCTAAGACTAACGTGCTTTTGCTAAAAGCTCGTATCATCCAAGCTAAGATAACCGATATGTTTATTATTGTACGGATTAGTGGGTCTTTTGAGACCGGGACCGCGGTCTCGGATTCCACCTAAAGATACAATAATTATTTTTGAGTAGTATTTTGGAATCTAGTTTCAATATTAAATTAGCATCTAACTAAAAAATCATCATAGGTACTCTACACAGAACGACTTTGTTGAATGATGAGTCCTCGCATTTTGAACACGCCACGGAAGGGCGTGGCATGTTCAAAATCCGCGGACTCATCATTCTCTTCATTTGTGTATTTCATAATCGCCACTCTGACACATACTGTTCTTCTTAAACACCCCAAACATTGTCAACGTAACAAAAATTAATAATATTATGTAAAGCCGTGGCAGACAAGCCTGGCGACCGAACGATACCTAATTAGCATTTTCAAATTGAGCCAGCTTTGTTTTCTTTGAATATTTCGAGCTAAGTTAAGGTGAATTTACATGATGTTAATTAGTGTTGCTCTTTTAAAGCATCTTGGCTACAAAAAAGCTACATTCAACGTAGATTTTGATGGTCTATTAAATATTGCTTACGAAACTAACAACCCGGTCCTATTTCGCACGGTTCTTACAACTTTACAAAACATCGAAATTAGAGAGAGAAGAAACTTAATCTTAAATATTATAAAGATAGGATATTTAAGTTTAATATGAATAATCATAAATTTTCCGAAATAAATTATCTAAATGACGGTGAAAATCGGATCAAAAATCCGTTGTGTAGTTTAGAAGGACAACGCGGCGACACAAACAATCACGAAAAGCGACTTTAATTTATAATAATTATGTATAGAAGTGCTCAAAGAAAGCCACTCTACATGAAATTTAATCTCATGAAGCGCTCTAGAATAGCGCTGTTTCCGCTTAATGTAATAGAAATTGGGACGCAGCATTTGAAGAGGGTGAAAATTCAAACGTAGGCGATTTCTATTGCACTTAATTTGGCTCTTGAGTTCGTGACAAACATTAAAAGATATCATTATAAGATTAGGCATAATGGTTGTGAATAGTAAAAATTGAGTTAAATTATGTTAAATTCCTAATTTAATACAAATCTTAGCAAGGGGTATCGTATTGCCCAGCTACGTTGTGGAGGTCAGATAGGAAATCGCTCCATGTTAAAAATTAGTATTCAGCTGCATCGAGTTAGACTGGAAGTAACATATTTGGCAAAAGGTTAGACAGATGATGGATACACGGCGTATTCGGACAAAAATCCAAGCTCTGGGCTTTTTTTTTTGTGGATGGGAAATCATCAACTGACCGGTCCCGCTCAGGGTGTAGTAGGAGGGAGTGTCAGACTCTTACTGACTAAAACCCACCCGTGTTCCTTCCTTAGCCCTTTATGTTCCGGGGCAGCGGTAACCCTTTCGGACAATCCCGCTGCCCATTCTAGACTCCCTAACGTAGAAATTGATCGTCGATTATAAAAAAAAACTTTCATAGCTAACTGGGCTGTTGCTGACTTTAAACTGAAGGAACATTCCAATAACACGTAGCTCTTTGATGGAACCTGTCCTGAGTTCGATCATACGCTCAGTAGTTTCGTCTTAGATCACTAGAGCGTCGAGTCAGAACTCAGAACTTACAAATCTTGGCAGTCAGGCAGAAGTTAGAACCTCGCATTGTATTCTAAAGCGTGACTTGAAAAGTTACACAAAACCAGTCTATTGAACGAACTACAACTTCACGTAAGGCCACACTTATTCATTTTCTAAAGGCCGAGGTTTTGCGCCGACAGCCACAGGCAGAGTTGGATAAAATCAATCAATTCAGCCTAATGTTTTGCCAGTTCCAAACACTCTGAATGAGAGCAGACCTAAACTGTTTAACGAATTTTTGGACGCTTTTACTCCATGGCTTGGGAAAAATGTTCGTGTGTAAAACTGTGTCACATTAATAAAAACCGGTCAAGTGCAAGTCGGACTCGCGCACCGAGGGTTCCGTGCAAAGTATGTATGTACGGTTTTCGGTTTTTTCATTTACTTGTGCTATATGACCTTGCCAAATTTCATGATTCTAGGTCAACGGGAAGTGCCCTATACATTTTGATTCCCTTGAGAATATCGAAATATACGTTTTTTGCGGCATAAACGGCCGTGTCTTTTTTTACGTTACCTTAGAAGATTGATTTTTTCACAGCTTCAAGGGACCGCAGACCTGAGTATATAGTTTTAATTCAACTCGATACCTCTACGCGTTCTCGAGATAAAGAGTCTTGACAGACAGACGGACGAACGGACGGATAACAAAGTGATAAGGGTTCCGTTTTTTCCTTTTGAGGTACGGAGCCCTAAAAATGAATGTATTGAAAGCATGGATTTTGTATTTGGATGTAAGTGGGGGGGGGGGGTGCTTAGGGAGTACTGATGGCCTAGTGACCAGCGTTGGCCCATCATAACGGCTGCGACTTAAAATTCGCAAGCCCTGACAGGTGCTTTACGTTGTGTAATTATTTCATCACCACTGCTCTCAAAACGGTGAAGGAAAATATAGTGAGGAAACTGGCATGTCCTAGGACGAAAAATTCGAAGACATGTGACATCATCAGGTGCGAGCCTATTGCCATCAACCGGCCACTAAACTGCCGATCGATTCTGTAAAAATCTCAACGTGATAACATATGTGAAGTGAGCGTGAAGTGAACTATCGATGGAGGCAATCCCTAACATCAGGTGGAATGACAGCTGACTTCACATTAGTTTTCACGGTGAGATTTTTACAGAATAGCACTTCTGGACCGTGGGCGCTGCTACGGAGAAATTCCTGATGGATAAAAAAGGAAAAACCCGATAATACTTTGCCCGACTTGGAAATCGAAATCGTACCTCATGCTCAGAAGTGGCGCTTGCGACCAATAGACGAGGCAGTCAGTATGACGGGTTACCAGACGCAATTTGTTTCGCTCAAAATGAGTTAAATTCACGCTAACGTTTAAGCTTGTCTGGCACAACCCTCTGTTTGATTCTGTGAATACATTTACGTAGGTAAAGTCAGTAAAGGAGATAGGTATGCAGGGTCGTCGAATATAGTTGAAGTTTAGTAAGAAAGTGATTGATGTTTAGGAATAAAATTTTATTTAATTAATAGAAAACAAACAATTCATTTATAAAATTAAATTTCATTCGAAAACATCAATTGGTTTCTTAGTAAATTTAACTACGTATACAGGGTTATTCGATAAACACCAGCAACCTCTTAAGAGGTCATTGTACTCATCATTATGAACAACTTTTACTATGGGACCAAAGCTGAAATCGCGAAAAAGAAATCAGCTATTCCCTACATTTATCTTCGTCTATCTCGTCAAAATGTAGGGAACAGCAGATTTTTTTTTCGCGATTTCAGGTTTGGTCCCATAGTAAAAGTTGTTCATAATGATGAGTACAATGACCTCTTAAGAGCTTGCTGTTGTTTTTCAAATAACCCTGTATATTCGACGACCCTGCATACTTACCTTCTTTGCTGACTGTACTTAATAACAGAACAGCACTGACAACAGAACAGTTAGAATTAGTATCTATTCTGTGGCAGAGACTATTGGCGCTGTCTCTCGGGGTGTTTCACTCATCTTATATATTTTAACACCTTTGTGAGGCTTCTGAAATTCGCAGAAACACTTGAAATAGTTATTTGATAGTAACTTATGTTAATTTCTTTACCATCTTCGAGGAAATGAGATTCATAATGTAAGCAAAACACAACTCAATTTGCTATTTCAGTAGGTCTATAACTCCTGGAATTGACAATGCTATTAAAGGAGTTATTGGAAGTTGGGTACTTAGCATCTTGCTTCTCTAAAGCACTTCAATAGTTTTAGAACGAGTTTAGACAGGGCAAATATAAATGAGGTAGAAAAAAAGTGGCAGTAACAAATACGCACTTTGAGGTGAAGTTGCGTACACCAACCCGTATTACCTATCTGTTACGAGACAGGGCTTAATTCAAACACTGACCGTGACCTGTGTTGATTTTAAGTATTGCTTAGAGCTTACTTAAATCAGCCCCTAGTTATTATTTTTAACAATTGGTTGAGTTAACTACGGATCAAAAAAACCGGCTCTAAGGGCAACTTACGATGACAGATAGTTTCGTAACTGGGTTTCTACTCGGAGCCGACCAAGCAGCAGAACGTGTGAAAAACCACTAACGACCCAATTACCACACAGAACATAAATCCAAAAACTCCCAAAAGCACACCAGCTCCCTTTTAAATATACAGCAATAACCCTAAAACTCCTACAGAACACATAACTACGTAACAGCCAATAAAATAATATTCATACTTCGTCTTTCCCTCGGCAACGTATCCTTAAATTCGGGTGTTACGTAACTCCGGGGTCAGTGAACTGAGGCCCGGCCGAACCGCATGGCTTGTCGCGAACTAAAGTTTAGCGCGGATCGTGCTCAAATTTTATGCTATTACGATTTTTTTTTGTCGTGTTAACGTTTTTCGTGGAGCCAGTGTTTTTTTTATGTTTGAAATTACTAGTAGTTTGGAAGAGTTATAAAGTATAAAAGTGTTTTTGGGGTAGTAACTTTTTCAAACTGCTCATAGCAACAAAAAAGGATTTTCTTCATTTTCATCATCTTAGCTTAGCTTTTTCGCAACTAATCTGCATTCGCGATTTATTTGCCAAAAATTTGGACAAATACGAGTTTATGGAAAAATAACTATAAATTCTACACAATAAAGTTCAGTTTACGCTACAACTTCAAACATTTTTTTAACTACATATATTTCAATAGTGCTAGTCACTCTGAAATCAACTTAATTTCTATGACAATAAAGTTGATATTAGTTTAATCTCATGGTGTGACAGAGCCTGTCTGACCATATTCCCCATTTACATTAGCAAATATCCCTATAGGCATAGATATATATACAGAATGGCAGCCGGCAGGGATATCGACAACTGTAACCAGCATGTGATCACATTACTTCAGGACATGATTCTTGACCCTCCTTAATGATTCTTCTCCCTTTTTGGGATGGGAAATCATCAAATGACCCCTCCCGCTCTGGGTGGAGCAGAAGGGAGTGTCAGACTCTTACTGATTAAAACCCACCCGTGTTCCTTCCTTAGCCCTTTATGTTCCGGGGCAGCGGCAACCCTTTCGGACAATCCCGCTGCCCATGATTCTTCTCCCTACCGTAGAAATATTGTCAGTTATCAAAAAAAACACCTGTTTTATAGAAAAGTGTCATTAGAACAGCTCCGAACAGCCTATCGATTCTGTAAAAATCTCACCGTGATAACATAGGTGAGATGAGCGTGAAGTGAACTATGAATGGAGGCAATCCCTAACATCAGGTGGAATGACAGCTCACTTCACCTTAGTTTTCACGGTGCGATTTACCGAACCGACGATAATTTCAACGCGGGTGTTCAGCATCACGTACTGAATCCATGGTAACAGGTTGCGCGTCGATGTTCCCCTGCCACCCTGTCTTACACCTTTTTTTTTGTGGATGGGAAACATCTAATGACCCCTCCCGCTCAGGGTGAAGCAGAAGGGAGTGTCAGACTTACTGAGTAAAACCCACCCGTGTTCCTTCCTTAGTCCTTTATGTTCCGGGGCAGCGGTAACCCTTTCGGACAATCCCGCTGCCTGTCTTACAGCCTGTATTATCAACATAAAATAGACCTTAGTAATTCATAATCAGCCTATAATGTTCCCACTGCTGGGACACAGGCCTCCTCTCTGTGAAGGAGTGGGCCGTGATCCATCACGCGGGCCCCGGGGAGCTATTTTCTAAGGATACAGCCTTGCGGGCAGCGCTGTCGCAGTGCTGAAACTATTGTTTTCACCGCTGCGACAGCGCTGCCCGCAAGGCTGTATCCTTAGAGTATAGCATGGCAGTGCAGGTTGGTAGATGTCACATGTCTTCAAATTTTTTTGTTCTAGGACATGCCGGTTTCCTCACGATGTTTTCCTTCACCGTTTTGAGAGCACTAAGTAATTACGATGATAATATTATGTCTGTTTAACTAACAATCGGGTTGACTCGACTGGCACCTTATTAAATCCACTTCTCATCAAGGAAGTAAAGCAAAAACATCAAATAAAAAGCTACAGTATTATTTCCTTCGTCTTGCAAAACAAACGGTTCGCAAACCAGCTGGCGTTAAAGACGGGTTGCAAGCGGTCTGCGTGCCCATATAATTGAATTCTTTACATCACGGATCACGATACAAATTCATGCTTAGTAGAGGTTAATCAAAACATAAAATAACTGCATACTTAGATGACGAATGCAGGTTATTTATAAAGTATTGGTACCACTAACTGGCCATTATTTTCACTTATTCTATTGCGATACGCTATTTAAGTAGGAATAGCGAAAACTTGTGTGAACAAGACAACCAAAAAATTAACCTTTCCAGACCAGGAAGTCTAGGGAGACTATCTTTTACAAGTTGGTCGAAACCGTCATAAGCAAAAACAAAATATTTTGGTATGGTATAGCCACAGGTAAACAAACTTATGGCGGTTGGTTCAATACTTTAGTTTGTAACGCTCCACCGGCTAGCTTTTGACCGTGAAAGTTTTGTAAGAGAAAGTAAAGAAACCCCACAATTTTCCTTCAAGTAAATGGCTAATAATAGAACCCTCTGTCGTTATAGAAACAAGATAAATTTCGTACGATACTGTTTTAATATAGAGGGTGGGACTTTATATTATAAAAAAATGAGAAGTTGATAGCGTTGACGGCAAGGTGAGGAGATACTGATCTGGTAAACTTAGTGTGCATACACACGAGCAACACGCGTCAACGGCAGAGTGCTAGGCAACTACAGCTGTCGACAACGTGCCGCTCATGTATCATTACGGTACTCAAAAACACGAGCGACACTGTCGACGGCTGCAGTTGACTCTGCTGTTGACGCGTGCCGCTCTTGTGTACGAACACATAATCTGCATTCGCGATTTATTTGCCAAAATTGTAAAATTACTTTATATCCTACACAATAAAGTTTACGTTTACAACTTCAAGCACTTTCATAAGTTTTTCAATAATGAAATCAACTTAATTACCATTATAATAAAGTCGATATTTGTTTAAATTCAAGTAATATTAATTTGAAACATAAGTTTGAATAGACTTTAGGTAAGGTGAGCTGTGAATAGTGTCAATCCCTAGTATCAGGTGAAATGACTGCTTACTTCACCTAAGTGTGAGATTTTTACAGAATAGAACAACTGGTGCTGTAGGTTTGGGTGGTGTGTACAGACGCCAGCACATCAAGCTACTACAATCTGTCAAATTTCTTTAATAGATTTTCAACTTTAGTACAAAGGAATAAGGTTCATATTCAATTGGGAAAATCTGACAGATTGGGGTAGCTTGATGTGCTGGCCTCTGTACAATGTACCTACAGACGCAGCACATTAACTCCAGGCGTACCTGAGAAAAAGGATCTTGATAGACGGACAACAAAGAGATTTTATAAGGGTTCCGTTTTTCCTTTTGAGGTACGAAACCCTAAAAAGTGTGAAGTAAAGCTTCATTGGACACACACACGTAGGTATAGTCTATCCAATACGTTACAATTGATTTCAAGGCATTAACAATAAGCAAACCAATCTAATCGGGCGCGCTTACTTATTAATTTAGAACGATTGCTATCGATAAAGTGGTGAAGCAATTGGATACAGAAGATGTTGGGTTTTTGCATGTTAGCATCAGCTCAGAGTCTGTTTTTGTCGCCGGTTGATGGCAATAAGATCGCCCTTATTACGTGGGACTTATTTACAAAGTGTAACATAATTAACGCAAGACCTCATACACCCCAATTAGAGTATTGAGTTAAAAGCATAATACAGTGACCAAAACTATTTTTATTAACGCTTGCTATTTTTATTGAGAAAATCGTGTTGACACTAGCATTACTTTATGCATTTAAAATGAGTCTTATTGCCTTCAAACAAGATTTAATTTTATTTGGCTCTATTGGCGGTTAGTATGAAATATAATTTAAAAAAATACCTATTCACTAGTCTCATAATTATCGTAACCGCGTATTGTAAAAGGACACGTTTTCACTAACTTAAGCCATGCTTGGCTTGCCTATTAAATCAGTGTATGTAATTAACTAATTATACTAAATTAAAACCTGTGGATAACGACAATAAATCTGGTAGTATCGTTTCACATTGATTTGGCCTTTTCATTTAAACAGCTACCAGTTAGTCCTCTGTCCTCAACATTGGAAAGTTACTGAAATCGATTCAGTAATAAATTATGAAGAAACTACTTTCAGGACTTGCGTTTATTCTTTTACACCTTATATAACTGGCGAAACGGGTGTACTATTAAGAGGTATACATACGTACCCACAAAAACATTTCATGTTAACCCTTTAACCGCTTACTTCGGATTAATGCGACAAATATTTTCGTGTCCATTGCGCCAGACTCTTATATTTATGAACCACAGCTCGTTTACTCTATTTTTTTTTTATTAATTACGCTGTACTCTATCAGGTAAACGAAAAAAAAATCGAATCACTGTACCGGGCGCTGGGGGCACGACAACTGATGAAGCCGGGCGGTTAAAAGGTTAAATATTGCCAAGACGAGACCATGTAGCTCGCACTGTCAAAAAGTAATCAGATCTCTGTAGAGCCACTAACCACCGCCCTAACTCTACAAGGCCTAACTTCGCAAACTACACCTTAGTCAAAATATATGGCTTAGCCGTTTCGTTACTACAAGAACCATTGTAACAGTATGAGAGTTTTTCATCATGTCAGTATGAGTTGCTCATGTGAATGTAGCGACCCAGCGGTTAAAACTACGCGTTCTCTGTCAGTGAATGAATTAAAGATTTTTATTAACCTAGGCCTAGGAACCTAGGGGACCTAGGCTTTCTACTAGCACATGGGACTATTAAACTGATTATATGTGAATCCATATTCACATCTGATAAAAAAAGTTGAAGCAGATCCGAAGGGCAATCCTCGTAATTTAAAACGTTCATAATCTAGTCGCAGTCTCATCTCGGCGACAAACAAAAATGTCAAAAACTTGTAAAGTATAGGGAAATTAGAGGTATTTTTGACAGATTGAGACTGATATCAGTGTGAACGTTCTTAAAATTACGAGAATAGCCCCTGAATTTGAATTTGAAATGTGATGAAAACTTAAAATAAAACAAGACGTTTTGAAATAATATGAGCGTTGCTAATGAACAACGAAACGCTTTCGGGGATAACAACACAGCTGTTTCCACTGTAACAGGATTGTCTTAAAGACTTACATTTTACACAAACAATCCTGCTTATTATTCTAAAGCTTACAAGAGGAAACAGCGCCTTGGAACCATGACAAAGGTTAATTCTTAAGTCAATTGTAATAAAACTTCAATTCCAACAAAAATACAGATAACTCTATTTCGAGTCCTTAAAAATCATCACCATCTATCCTTATTTATTTGCCGAATGTTTTCTTTACGTACATCTCTGTTAGACTTCATCTCAGTAGTCATCCCCATTCTAGCTATATGATCTTTCCAATGATTGGATCTTTCACACAATCTATCGAACAAGGAGTTTGAGCGAGTTTCGAGGCCCTAAAAATTCTACTGCGAAATATGCTTATCAATGGCTACTGATAACTGTCCACTATCACTAAACGTAGTCCTTGCCTCGTGTGTCGATATTAGTAATTCGTAATATGTATGACACATACTACACCCACAATTAACATTGTAGAACACATAATTTGACTTCCTCGTTATCGAGGACACAGTCAACGTTGACAAAACAACAGTCGAGATTTTTCCTGCCTTTTCAACAATAGATAATTAGAAAACAATTTGATTGTACCTACTCAAAAATTACATTTATATTTATAAGTCCAGTAGTTAATACAAATAATGTTTTAATCAACTTAAAAATTAGTCTGACGATACATAATTCGCTTCAATGATTAAATAGACAGCAGCGGGTACAACTGCAAAGTAACCCAACTCACAAGCATTTAATAAAAATAAATAAACTAAGATTCCTAACCAATCTTATTGGTATTGGCATAAATCCGTGGTCGATTACTATTCAACTCAACAACTATACTATGTATTAAATTTTTTGCCACACCATGAGAGCAAGACGCGTAAAATGTTATTACTATACGTAGGCCTGTCGGCCTTGAAAAGGCAAGGTAGGTAAGTACATATTACATAGCAAATCACAGCCGTGTGCTAGCATGAACAATTTATTTAACATTGCATTAGCTGCTCTATGACGGATACTATTTATAATTAACTGGACAGGTAAATACTTTATCTGAAAGGCAGTCGCTCGAATCTATTTCAACTAGAAGCAGTCCTGGGAAAGGCTAAGCAGATGATAACGAAACACTTTATCCGTTGTGATTATATTGTGTTTATGATCGTTTCTGTTTTTCGGAACTGACCTTGCCGCGTTATCATGTAACGCGGAAAACCGAAACTATCTGGTAAATCCCGAAACATCAAATGAAACCGTAATCAATGTTATAAATATATCGGAGTCATTCGTTTGACATTCGGGATGCCAGCGCTAGGCAGCGCTTGACAGAGTTGTTGGAAGTCGACAAGAGCGCTACAGAGCGTTGTAGAGCCTTTCTTGGACATAGGACATCGTATGGACATGTTCTCAGAAACTGTCTCGCTGTTCAGTATCTGGTTGTGTCGTGTACCTACAGTGTGTGATTCGCTAGTGTGATTAATTTGTTCTTAAAACTATAATCTGATTTGAACAGCAAACTGTTTTTTTATTGCGCAATAACCAAAACTAGTATAGTACGCCCACAGTAACTAAAATCATCATCATCGTCTGCCTAGCGTTATCCCAACTATGTTGGGGTCCAGTCTGACCGGTAGCAGCTGAATAGTCTGAATATCAGTATTTTACATGGAGCGACTGCCTATCTGACCTCTACAACCCAGTCACTGGGAAATACGATACCCCTTAGTAAGACTGGTTGCCCACAGGAACTAAAATATGCCTGATAATAACGAGACATCACTCACCTTCTCCGTCAAATATAATATATAAATCGTCTTTTTTTTTTTTTTTTTTTGTGGATGGGAAATCATCCAATGACCCCTCCCGCTCTGGGTGGAGCAGAAGGGAGTGTCAGACTCTTACTGACTAAAACCCACCCGTGTTCCTTCCTTAGCCCTTTGTGTTCCGGGGTAGCGGTAACCCTTTCGGACAATCCCGCTGCCCCGGCAGGCTTCGGCCCTTTCGGGCCGTCTTGATAACATACTGGCATATTCCGATGATTTTCATTCGTCGCCATTAATTTCTTCTCTCGTAACGGCGAGAAAACCTATAAAATCTATAATCATAAAAAAGCTTATGCCAAGGTAACAATATTAGCCAGTCAGCACGGCTGTGGAGGTCTAATAGGCAGTCGCTCCATGTAAAGTACTGATACTCAGCTGCATCCTGTTATTCTGGAAGCTGAACTCAACAGCCAAAGGCTAGGGTAGATGATGATGAGGAAAGTAGTAGCGGGTCTAAGTGTCCAGGGAGCGCCGGACGTATAATAATAACTTTCGCCAATCGTTTCATCGAGAATTCTTCGTCAAGGGGCTATATGGCTAAATTAAATAAACCTGATTCACTGACCATGATTGGAAAAATTCTTGGCAAAGGGCGAGTTGGTCATAATCAAGAATCAAAGTTACGAAAACACCTTAACTTTTAAATGTGGAGCTGAAGAGCTAGAGAACTATTTCTCTCTAGAGAAACGAAGGCAATATGCAAAGCTGATTGCCTTGTGTTTTAGAAGCGATATTACTGGTACATTTATAGATGGTACTTAAACAGTTTTACTGAAGCTTTAACGTGTTTATGTTTTATTTATGTAACACTAGCTGTTGCCCGCAAGCGTTTATTTTGTATTTCATCATTTTTTATCAATATAAATATCTAGGATAAAAAGTAGCAAATGTACTTCTCCAGATCCCCCGGGCTACCTATCTGTCTTTCATAACGATCGGCTCAGTGCTTAAGGCGTGAAAATGTAACAGGTAAACAGTTACTTTCGCAGTATAAATAGCATTAATGTGGATGACACTAACAGCTACAAAATTGCGATAAAAGAAAAGAAAGATAAATTGGTTTAGAGTCCTTTCAGTTATTTTATGTCTGACAGCTGCAACCCAACAAAAACCTAATTCCTACAATAATACAGATCACTATGATTTTGAGAGACTTGACAGTTGCCCCAAAGGCAACCTTATTGTCTAGAGATTAAGACGCTGAAATCCAATATTGAGCTCCGATGTTTAGGTATTTTAGCCACGCCCACTATTTCTCCGATATCCTAGCGCCATTCTTAAAAGGATGTGATACAGCGAACTACCAAGGATGAAACAAAGTGACGCGGTCAATAATAATTACCAATGAACCAATAGAGGGCGCTCTTATATATTTATTGTTCTGTATGAAGTGCTAAAATCAAATTAGACAAGGCGATTAAAAAAACAAATGCATATTTTTACCCCTTTTTTTAAATTATTTTAAGTATTTACACTGATTTTTTTTAACTATTTACACTGAATTAGACGCTGACAAGAACCAAATAGGCTTGTCTCAAACAATTTTTTAGCCAAATCTATACAGTTTGTGACGGCGAAAAAAATATATGTTAATTTTGAACATATTTCTGAGAACCCTGTTGTATTCAAAACAGGTTTTTGAAAAGTTTTCTCGATACAATAAAATGGTAAACTAACCTCTTAAAATGATCTTTTAACAAAAATATCTCTATTAATTATCAACGTACATTGGTAAAATTTATAACAATAACGTATCATATTTAAATACAGAACTTGGTTGTTTTTTATTTTTGACTACTCGACCTATTTTTAAGTAATTAATTATTTTTTGGTTTGTATAAAGTTACGAGCGTCGCGTCATCGCGCTTCTCTTTCTTATGTTTCATTTAATATTTTGTTTTTGAGAACTTATTTTATTTTGTTCTTTTAGCTACAATAAATTGTAAAAATATTAGCATTAGCACGTAGACATTTGTATAGGTGATTTTATAAGTTGTACAGGTACATATTGTATAAGTTATTTTATAAGTTGTACAGGTACCTACATATAGTTCTAAGTTGTGTAAATATTTTCTGTGTAAAATGGGAAACAAACAAAAATGCCGGAGGCCAGCAAAAAAGCGCTTCTATAATAATAAACAAAAACATCTCATGGAAGTAGTAAAGTAAGTAATTTTTATAATGTAATATCACAGTATAATTATATACAGTATTGTAACTCGGCTGTATCTTGGACATAAATGCCTACAGCCGCGCGGTACGTAAACATGCGATAGGGCTGCCCGCCTCCAGCATTTGAATTACATTTGCCTACTTTGCGTTTCCATTTAGTTTTGTGATTGTAATATACTTTATTTTATATAAAAAAAATAAAATAAGTACTTTGTGAATTGAATAGGAAGTGTTCAACAAAAATGCATGTTCTTTTTTGATTGGTAGATTTAATTAAAAAACCATGTTTATGTTTGAATAACAAATCGGTCTTATAAATTTGCGACCGAAAAATATTTGCGCCTTGACTGAGACGTACGAAACGCTTTATTATCAAATTTTAAAGTATAAAGAATCCGCATTCTAATATAGAGCTTAATTAAAAATTGTTTTGGGAAACATGGACAAGGTGGGGAACTCCAATCTTTACAAACTTCAACACCTACCTACTCAACTACAATGCAAGAAACAGCTGACGAGTAATTTTAATAACTTTTTATCTCAGCTTATTAACGTCTCTATAAATTAGATACCTACAACTCGCAACAATTCAAAACAAAAATTCTTTGGTCACCAATGCCAAGCTGAACAGCTGGCTACGAATGTTTTAAAATCACAACCCTCTCAAACATCTAAATATTCTGTGAATATCTCATGAGTCTAGCTGTTGTTGTCGTTATTAATACCGAGAAAAAAAAACGGTTTTTTGTGGTATAATTGTTGTTATAGCAGCAGCCGAAATACTTAGTCTGAGAAAATTTCAACTATTTAGTGACAGACAGACGGTCAAATTTATTTTTTTCTAGTATTATTCATACACACAGTACAATAAACAACTATTATTAATAATAAAATACCACGTCTTTACTTTGAATTATACAAACTAACAAAACAAAACACACATGCCCCGAGGTTTCTAACACAAGCGTAAGTACCTACCGTATCATGATTCATGAACCGCCTATAACTACCTATTTCACTCTTGTCAATCACTTTCCTTTACTCTATTCACTTTACACCAGACATCGTTTTTTTCGGGAGATAAAAGGAAATACTTATCCATTAAAAAGACACATTATGTACCTACCTACTAGTAAGTAAAATTATTTTATAGTCTTACCTTTCAAAGTTTCCAGATAATCTAAAAAAAGTTATCCCTGGACGAATTCATGCAACCAAAAACAGCACAATATATCCTACTCGTCATATTAAATATGTACTTGAACTTATTTGTAGTGAAAAAATCGCGCGGTTATTGTTAAAAAAACAACACACCGACCGTTCGTCACTGCGGCACAGTCGCGACTGTCTGCCTGCCGAGCGAATGCCGAGATTGAGGCGCGTAGGCATAGCTCGCGCATCGTCCGTTTGTATGAAGATAGAATACTGCATATAATTATACCGTGGTAATATTGACAAAATAGGTATGAGAACAAAAATTAAATTTTTGTACAACCCATAGCGTAAATTCGACTATAATGATAACGCTAGGTTGGTCTAGAGGTATTAGCTTAAGTTCAAAAGAGCAAGTTCCGAGTTCGTACCCGGGAGTATTTTTAGCAAATTTGAAATGGTTTCTTTTTTTTATTTATTTGTAATTTTGAGGAAATTTTCATTTTTTTATATTTATTTTTATATAAAAAAAATATATATACATATAAATATTTTAATTATTAATTTTCTTTACAGTAAAAAGAGACGTTTGGCGAACAGTTTAGAAGCAGGTGAAGCTTCGGAAATTGTTTTTCACCAGTAAGTTTGTAATAATTACAGACGCCAGCACATCAAGCTACCTGAAAGTGTCAAATTTTTCCAATCAACTTTGAACCTTATGCTTTAGTGATAAGGTTCTAAATCTATTAAATAAATTTTACAGATTATAGTAGCTTGATGTGCTGGCGTCTGTACATACTTATACAGGTTGAAATTGAAAACATGTGACTAAACGAAATGGGAGATTGTACTACTCAACATTATGAACAACTTTAGTAAAGGGACGAAAACTGCAGTCGCGAATAAAAAAATCAGGTGTTCCTTATATTTTGACGAGTTATGCAAACATAAATGTAATGTAATAGATTTAGAACCTTATCACTAAAGCATACGGTTCAAAGTTGATTGGGAAAATTTGACACTGTCGGGTAGCTTGATGTGCTGGCATCTGTACTTATTACAAACTTACTGGTGAAAAACAATTTCCGAAGCTTCACCTACTTCTGAACTGTTCACCAAACGTCTCTTTTTACTGAATAAATATATATATTTTTTAAAATATAAAAATAAAACAATGAATTTCCTAAAATTACAAAATAAAAAATGGATCCTATTCAAATTCTGTAAGACTTGGGTTGAGTTACGAACTCTAAACTAGTTCGTCAGAACCGATGCTAATACCACTAGACCAACCATGCATTATCATTGTTGACGAATTTGCGCTATGGGTTGTACAAAATAGCCTTTAAAGTACCTATTTAATTATAATTTCATTTTTGTTCGTGTACTTGTTTTTTCAATATTACATTATAAAAAATTACTTATTTTACTACTTCCATGAGATATTTTTGTTTATTAGCTTAAAAGCGCTTTTTTTGCTGGCTTCGGCATTTTTGTTTGCTTCCCATTTTGCACAGAAAATATTTACACAACTTAGACCTATAATTATGTGCAACTTATAAAATATCCTATACAAATATGTTTACGTGCCAATATTTTTACAATGTATTGTAGTTATAAAAACATAATAAAATAAGTTGTCAAACAACAAAATATTAAAGGAACGGATAGCGGGACTGCGGGGCTGCGGGGCAAAGCGACATACGTCCGTCTAGCAGCGCGTCTATGCGATCACTGTCGAACTGCATACATAAGAAAGAGAAGCGCGATGACGCGACGCTCCTAACTTTATACATATCATAAAATAATTAATTACTTTTATATAAGTTGAGTATTCAAAAATAAAAAACAACCAAGTTCTGTATTTAAATATGATACGTTATTGTTATAAATTTTACCAACGTACGTTGATGAGTAATACAGATATTTTTGTTAGAAGATCATTTTAAGAGGTTAGTTTACTATTTTTTTGTATCGAGAAAACTTTTCAAAAACGTGTTTTGAAGACAACAAGGTTCTCAGAAATATGTTCAAGATTAACATATATTTTTTTCGCCGTTACAAACTGTACAGATTTGGCTAAAAAATTGTTTGAGACAAGCCTATTTCGGTCTTATCAGCGTCTTAAAGATCACTGTCATATTGTAGTGCAAAATTAGAGGTAAAATAATTGTGAATGGACTGTACAGTCAGCAAAGGAGATAATTATGCAGGGTCGTCGAATATAGTTGAAGTTTATTAAGAAACCGATTGATGTTTTCGAATGAAATTTAGTGTAATTAATAGAAAACAGTTTATTTATCAAATTAAATTTCATTCGAGAACATCAATCGGTTTCTTAGTAAACTTCAACTATATTCGACAACCTTGCATACTTATCTCCTTTTTTTTTTTAATCTTTATTTATTTACATGGTTTTTTCGCTTTGCTGACTGTAAATAGGTCGGTTGGTTTGGTTTACATCTTGCGAAGTAATCATAGCTTATTTAAACATTTCTATAAGCAGCTTTATGTCAGACTTGATGATCGGGTAAAAATACTCAACCCTATATTATTTTTCTTTGTGTTACTCACACCTGCCGCTGTTGTGCCAAGCAATGACCCTTTTTTTTTGTGGATGGGAAATCATCAAATGACCCCTTCCGCTCTGGGTGGAGTCAGACTCTTACTGACTAAAACCCACCCGTGTTCCTTCCTTAGCCCTTTGTGTTCCGGGGCAGCGGTAACCCTTTCGGACAATCCCGTTGCCCCTACCCCACTTTTACTTTCTTTCAATCGACTTTATACTGTACGGTTATTAACCCTACACACAAACCCTATAAATAAAACAACGCAATCCATATTTACTATAATAATCTAAACGCGAAAGTAACCTGAGTGTCTGTTATCTTTTCACGCCTAAACCACAGAACAGATCGTAATGAAAATCGACAGATAGATAGCCAGGAACCTGGAGAAGGACATCTGCTACTTTTTTCCTGGATATTTATAGAAATAAAAAACCGGTCAAGTGCGAGTCGGACTCCCGCACCGAGGGTCCCGTACAAATTTGTAGGTACAGACGCCAGCACATCAAGATATCCGAAACTGTCAAATTTTCCCAATCAACTTTGAACCAAAATTGAAAATCTATCAAAGAAACTTGACAGATTGTAGTAGCTTGATGTGCTGGCATCTGTACTTAAGTAAATAGTTTAGGTATCACGGGTTTTTTTTTGTAGCCAAGAACCTGGAGAATGACATATGCTTTCCATCTTGGATATTTATATTAAGAGCCTACACTACCTCAGCTAAAATTCACTCTTTATCTCGCTCGCACGATACTGCTCGCGGACTGAGTGAGAGCGAGACAGAGTGCGGTGCTAGGCGGCAGGCAGCGCCAATAGTTTAGGTATTTGCTTTATACGGTGAAAATAATAGTAATTAAAAAAAAGTAAATAACATAAGACCTGCTTTAAAGTTAGGTCGGTTAGTATACAAAGTTTCATGATCTAATTTGAAGTATTTTTTTAATACCAGCGGTTTATTGTTCCGTTTGGAGGTAAGTTTGGAATTTTTTTCTATCGAGGTAATTTTATGAAATCGTGTTTTCGTCTAACATAAGACCTAACATTAATCCTCAACTTTACCATATATTTATTTCAAAATTAATGCTGCAGTATTTTCGACATAACGGAGGATCATGCTAAGCCATTTGAGGTAGTATAGGCCCTTAATAACTAGCTTCTGCTTACGTCGCATCACATCGCCTGCCCACGCTTCGCTTGCATCGAACTTCGTTTTCGTTTAGCGTTCTTTTTTGCTTTTTGCTCGGCTTCTAAGAGTCTTAGCGTGATGTTTAATAGCCTAGCCTTCCTCAAGAATCGGGCTATCAAATGCAGAATTTGAAAAGAAGATTTTAAAAGAATTTTACAAATCCGACTGGTAGTTAGCGTGTTCAAACAAACAAAAAAACAAACTCTACATCTTTATTATTAGTATATTTATGATGAAATTCAAAATACAAGCAGATGAATTCGCGGGCAATAGCTAGTATTTTCTAAGGATAATCTTGTTCGGAAACTACTTACATAATATATACAAAACGTGTAACTTATGTATAGCGTAAGTCACCCCAAAACTGTACCGACAAGGAATACAAAAATAAATATTTTTCCCTATGAGCAAAGTGTATTAGAATTCAGGAGGAAAAATGCGGGGTGAAAATGAAGCCGTATCTTTGTAGGTTATATAGGGATAAAAATATCACCAAGGAGAGCCGTTTACGTATCGAATTCTTGGAATTTCAAGTCCACATAAAGTAGTGCGAAACCTTTTTGATCAACTAACTTTGTATTTTCTTTTATATATAATGATATTCCTGAGGCCCAAGACGAAGTGATATGTGATATTCTATCAGCTATAATGATGATGGAAAAGTCACAAGTAACAAGTAACTGTTTTGGATTGATATAAGCTACTTAAAAGGGTCAACTTAAAGTAGTGCAATACAATTTTGATCAACGTACCTATTTAGTGTTTCTTTTAAAATGATTCGAACTCCTGAGGACGTAGACACACTGACATTCTCTTCTTCTTCCCGCGATAACGATGCTGGACGTTAATAATGTATTGGGTTGACATAAGCTAGCGTAAAGCTTAATGTCAATCCTGTTGAATGTCGTTGTAGAAATATGCTTTGAAAGCGATTGCAACTTGTCTACATAGACCCTCTGGTTTCTAAAAGACTACAGTAGTACCACATAAGGTTTGCGCTTCGATAATCTTCGTGTTTGCAATCCGAATTAGCTCGTGTGTGGTTTGATTAGTTGTAGCTAGTTATTTCAGCCAGGCAACCAATCGTATCAGTAAACATGAGATTTGACAGTCCGGTAACTTATTTTCGTATTGATTAGCATTTCAGAAATTAGGTTCAAGTAGGGCAATATTTTCTTAACCCGTCAAACGCTCGCCTACTACTCGTAGAAGCTGTTTGAATTTAAGCGCTCAATCAAATCAATCATTTTTTTTTGCCATAAGTGTTGGTATAATTTTAGTCTTAACATAAGTAATCATACAGATCCATAACACTTAGTCATAATAATGTGACATGCAAACATTTAGTCATAATTACTGTATTATTGTGCAATTAAAATTAAAATTATAATTGAGTAGCAATATTGTTATAATAATTATTATTAAAACCTGTTATTAAATATGTCGTTCACCGAGTAAAACACTTTTTCCCTTAACCATACTTTAAGACACTGTAAATTTCAACAACTCAACGGTATTTCACGACTATACATATTTATTGTCGTTTTGAGTGTATTTTTGTTATGAACCGGTAGAGTAATTCGTATTCCTTTTTAAAAGTGCACATAGTATGTACACTGTACACAACAAAATAATTAAAAACGTGGACAAATAAAACGTTACATCGTATCACTCAAAGTTGTAATCGTAAAACGTCGTCTATAGCTCTTAGGCAGAATATACCATGTTTATTGCGAACTGCGGCGACAGCTGTGTTTTAATGTTTTATAACAGTATACCTACTCATACACAGAAAGTGTTTTAGTAACTTAAAATATTACTAAATTGTAGTTCATTACTTAAGACTGTGCCGACCCTACAGTGGCGCCCTCATCGTTTGTTTGGTTATTTCATACAATTTAGAATGAAAAAACAGAAAATAAGCACGTTAAGTTGTGCTTCACAAGATTATACGTTAATATTATTATAAAAGGTAGTTTTATATTGTTTAATTTCATTATAATCCTTAAAACGGATAAAAGTGGCCACTATATTCCGTTTTAAGGATTATGATAAAACTAAACAATATTAAACTACCGCTTCTAATAATATTAACGTATAATCTTGTGAAGCACAACTTAACGTGCTTGTTTTCTGCATTTTCATTCTAAATTGTATGAAATAACCAAACAAACGATGAGGGCGCCACTGTAGGGTCGGCACAGTCTTAATATAATTTGTGTCTGTTTTTCGAGTTTGTTTAAACTGTATATACGTTTTTGAAAAGCTTTGTGCCAAGTAAATGGCCATAGGCTTGATAACATGAAACTTATTCTTTAGGACCCAATAAAACTGTCTCCTTAGGTATACATAAATAACGTTACGTTCCACACATGCATATAAACATTTTCAAGGAATAAACATGTCTACCATACATACATAAACTCACCCACTTGTCCCATTAGGGTAGGCAGAAAATACATAACGCCTCGTTCCATCCTCTTTTTCCTTTTTTCACGCTCATACGTCATCAGTCTGACCAAAAATCCGTGTCCGTTTTCACTAACGCTAGGAAACACTAAATGAACGCTAAAATATTTTTTTTAAAATTAATATTTAGGTATTAATCATTTATGTGTGACACCTATTGTTAGTAAGGCTTAGTCAAACCGTAGACTAATTAGTATAAAATAGAGCTGTATGTTGACCCCAATCAAGCTGAAATAAGTTCATATTGCAGACTTGGCTACTGTATGAACTTATTGTTTCAGTGTCACATTTTTATTTAAATATATTTTTTTAAACTTAAAAGTTCGTTATCGTCCTTTAACTTTAATTAGCAGACTTCATTTTTATGACATTCTGGTCGAGACACAATTTTTTTTTTTTTTAAAGACTGGACGATGCAGAATTTTCGTTTTTATTTGGATACTTCTATAACAAAGATTGGTTCGTGGTGGCACTGGCAGAGAGAGGTAAGAGGGTAGGAAGAACTTTACCCGGCCGTGGAAAACACGGGCTTTAAAAAAATATCAATCAAATGGGTGTTTAAATCTAAAGAATAAAAGGTCTCTAAGTAAATGGATGGATTATACCAGATCAGTGATCAGGCTACTTTTAATACAAAAAAAACATAGAACAAGCACTTACAGACAGGAAAAAACGAACTAAAACCTAGACAAAAGCTGAAACACTCCACTAGAGGAAATGAACCAGCAACTCCGAGTCCTAATCGATGGCCTGGCCCTGACAGGGGAGACCTACATACGACTACCTAACGACTAGAAGGCTGTATAGCCTGTACCACGGAGCACGTCTCAGCGGCTGCTACTAGAGGCGGCATTGTCAACACTCCATGCCAAACAAGCGTGGCAGCGGGATTGTTCGAAAGGGTTACCGCTGCCCCGGAACATAAAGGGCTAAGGAACACGGGTGGGTTTTAGTCAGTAAGAGTCTGACACTCCCTTCTGCTCCACCCTGAGCGGGAGGGAGGGTCATTTGACGATTTCCCATCCACAATAAAAAAAAAAAAAAAATAGGTACCAAACAAGCGTGTCTCCAACTCGCACTACGACACTAATGACGTATAGAAATTGACGACTTTGAAGGCGATCTGTGACGGCCTACTCTAAAAGTCCGTCAACGAAAATACGGGGCCACCTGAAAGTATTTTGTACACACGGCTACACATCAAGATATACATTTCCAGTTTTAGCTGACCTCGCATTGTATAGGTTTTTTGTACAATCAGAGGTCAGCTTTTATGTATAGCTTGATGTATAGCCGTAGTGCGTACCGACAAAACAACTGTCAAATTCAATTTTTCGGACAGGCGTAGGAACACCTGTCAAATCGTTTTGTCCTTCGTTACTATTTCGGGCTCGAACTAATCTTCTGTCCGTAAATGATATAAGAGTTGGAATCACGGTTGGAATCGACCGTAATTTCAACCCACAGATATAGATACACCTAGATAACGCATGAGCAACTACTTCGCGTGCCAAAAATCGCACCAACTTACGTTCAAAAATCTTAAGCCGCCACTTTCGTGCTCAGTCCTGTGTACTTCTGGCTGGGTGAGCGTGAGTGAGAAAGAGCGCTTATGACGTCATAGTAGGTAGTCCAAAAAATTCCACGCTTGGTTTTCATAGAGATAGTGATACTTTCGTTATCTAGGTCTATCTATATCTGTGCTTCAACCAAAACTACGGATTTCGTGCTTAGGGACTAGACCCCCCTACGGCGATGCGGCGAATCCATGTTCTATGGCTTGCATAGTCGAGATCACGTTTCGTAAACATATTGCGAACGGCTCAGGACCGTTCATTATACTTCCTAGCTGTCTGTGAGCGATGTAGGTTTAGTTGGGGATGTTATTCTAATCTAATTTATTGAATAATAGATTTATCTTCATCTCAGGTATAATGGAGTTCTGTGCTACTTCTTTCGTATTTACTACTAAATCTGCTTTATTACAAAACAAGATTTATCTTTACACCCAGGTTGAAACCATCACCAACAAGTAATTTTGGAATTTTAAACTTTTTTCGTCGAAGCTAAAGATCGAAATACAAAAACTGATTTTAAACCTGAGTCTAAGTTGACAATTTTGTATAAATTAACAACTTTATCTCAACCGGAATAAGGAACCTTATTCCAGCTAAAAAAAAAAACTAAAAAAAAAAAAATATATAAATACAAACATATTATAATTCTCGCCACTGGTGAAATCAACTTTAATGCTTGTTCCATTATAAGCTAAACAGCTTTCCAAATAAATCCTCTCTACATAGCTTAAAACTACATATTACTGTCATAGACACAACTGAAGTCAAACTTTGAGACAACCTAGCCACACATGTCTAGGAGCGCCGAAAACACGGAAATAAGACATCTTAGTTCCACAGAACTGGTTTGAAGGAGCATCTGTAACACTACGAAGCATTTGCGGTTCGAGACTTCGCAAACTAAGCTACTATGAGACATTTGTATAGCAACATGTAATTTTAATGCACATTAGGGGGAAGACTTTCAGCGCCTTAGATGCATATGACATAAGCTGGTGTACTTCATGAGACAGTTCATGTTTTTAACAAAATCAACTTCAAGACTCCATAGAGTATTTTTCGCTATCTTTACACAAATCTAGAGACATATTAAGACTTAAATTCTGCCCTAACACATTGCATTGCAAGGGCTTGGGCTTCTTAGATCATCTTACATCTAAGAAGACCTTGGGTAGAGGCAGAGGGCAGAGGCATCAAAGTTAGATGTTTCTCTTAGAAATTATTTTCATAACTTGGTAGATTTCATGAGACAGTTCAAGTTTTTATGAAAATCAGCCACGGGAATCATATCGAGCATATTTCTCATAATGTCAGATTTGGTAATCCACGCGCACTTGGAAAATTTATCCTGTATGGTGGAAATCACTGATGAAGGATATATAAATTATTAATGAATGATTGATTAAAGAAATAATTGCTCCAGTTTTGCTGAAGCACGATACAAAACCACATAGGAAACATCGATTAGAACTAACATTCACCGCACACACATACAAACGACCTTTAACATCTGTCTCAATCAGAAACATGGTGTATTATCGTCGTCTGCATTCGATTGTACCTCTTATTGCTTGAGACTTAAGACACATTTTCGCAAACTTAATAAAAAAAACCGGTTTTGGCAGAAGTAATTATCTATCCTTATATTGTGCTGGCGTTTACAAAAACCTCATTGTTGTGATACAATAGTATGATTTAAGAGTTTAACGTCCGATGTACTATACAGTTTTTTGCACATTATGGTGCCTAATTTTAGTTTGCCTGGTGCCAGCAAAAATCTCTTAGTTGTGCTGTATACAGATTCTGTGAACATTTTGTCAATTAATTTCATTTTTTTATTGTACCAGTTAAAATTTCTTTGTTGACACGAGCAGCCATTTTGTTGGCTACATTTAAAATTACGGTTAGTTTTCCGTAACAAGAAGCGTTGAAGCTCTCAAACATGTCTCGATATCGGTATCATTTCCGGAAAGAAACCGTATTACCGAAGAGAAACCGTATCAAGACAGCGCTATGTGAATCGATTCCTAACATCTTCATTTTATATTCGTTCATGAAGATACGAGATATTTATAAATCTTAAAGATATGAGATAGTTTTACCGTTTTTCTAGTTAACTTTATAGTTGTATGGTAACAGGCGAATGGTGAATTCGAAATTTAACAACTTAATATCGACGGCCACAAAGTATACATATACGGTTATCTACAAAATCATGATTTTAGAGAGCGTTTTGAACGCAAAACTGTGAAGTTTTGCGTAATTAATCTTAATTAAAGCTATCTTCTCCTATTTTACATCATTTAGTTAATAGGGTATTACCAAGGAAGTGGTTAAGGCCAATATTACTACAATATTTTTTTTGGTCCAAAATACGGTACTTCGACCAGTGACCAGTGCAGTTGACTCTTTCTACTTTGCTGCCATCGATATGAGAAAAATATAAGAAATAAACTTACTTTTGAAGGCCAATTCTCGTAATTGAAATCCTTCAAAATCTAGTCGCAATCGCATCTCAGAGACAATCAATGTCAGAAACTTGTCAAAATTATAGGCGAATTAGAGGTATTTCAGTATTTGTGACTGAGACCGATATCAGAATGTGAACATTTAACAATTTAGGAAATTGCCCCTCAGGTTTTTTGAGAACGTTTTTCAATTTAATCTAGCTAACAATCGCACGGGTGGATGGGTGACTATTCATAACTTATCGAGACACCTCCGTGTAGAAAGCACGTTAAGCCATTTGGTTCGATTGTCATTCGTAGAAATCGTAGATCATTACGTTACGGGCAATCAGAAGTCCAAAAATCTGACAACCAGGCTTACCAAGGGGTATCATGTTAAACAGTAACTGAGTTGTGGAGGTGAGATAGGCATTCGCTCCATATAAAATACTGGTATTCAGCTGCATTCAGTTAGACTGGAAACCGTACCCCAACACAGTTGGAAAAATGCTAGACAGATTGACTGACTCAAATACTTAGATCCAAATAAATCCATATGCTTTCAGAATCCAGAGGTTGGCTGGTAATTAAGTCACTGAATTATTAGATTAATCTAAAACCAATACTAATAAATTCATCATAATCTCGATGTCGGTCGGATGTACACGGACGCGATTTATCTCGATACAAATACGATTTAAAGCTCAATATTCGTCTATTTGGACATGATAGTTGATTTAATGGAATGCTGTCGCAATCCTTTTTATCGACGCACTAAAGCTCCACCGCGTGAATTGTTTTAACATAAAATATATCATAACTAGCTAACCCCGCAAACGTCGTTTTGCAAAAAAAAAAAAAATAGATAGTAGCCGATTCTCAGACCTACCCGATATGCACACAAAATTTCATACAAATCGGTCCAGCCGTTTCGGAGGAGTATGGTAACTAACACTGTGACACGAGAATTTTATATATTAGATATTATCATATGCCGAGACTGTAGTTTCCCATTTTTTAATGAATTTTCGGAATAGGATCAGTCCCAAAGATTACCCCCCTACATACAAACTCACAAATTTTCCTTTTTTTTTTTGGGTGGGATATTATTAAATAAATTCTCCCGCTCTGGGCGGTGCGGTAGGGCGTGTTAGACTTTTACTTACTAAAAAACCCCACCCGTGTTCCTTCAGTTGTCTGTGCCAGGGCCACGGTAGCTCTTTCGAACAACCCGTGACCCTGGCAGGAACAACCCACGACCCTGGCTGCATGCATACATTAACTCACACTTTCTTTCTAGTTAGGCAGTACCTATAGAACGCTACCTGCTAAGATCCTTAGCATAGTCAGCCTATAATGTTTCCAATGCTGGGACACAGGTCTTCTCTCTGTAAGTGGGAGTAGGCCATAATCCACCTGCGAATTGGTGGATGTCACATGTCTTCGAGTTTTTGGTTCTATTACATGCCGGTTTCTCCCCGATGTTTTCCTTCACCGTTTTGAGAGCAGTGGTGATGAAATTAAATATGTACAATTAATTGAATAACACGGCACGGTGTAGATTGATATTCTAGAAATCAATTAAGTATTGGGAATTATCTTTGTTTGCAACTTTGTTTATCTACGATTACTTAGAAATAGCTTCATATGAAAGCAAATTTTTTATAATTTCTAAGAAATTCTTATTATCTTCTTCGTATTTATTGACTTTAGTTTCTATCAAGTTCGCTTTCATACTTAAACAAGCTCGATGGTATTCCCATCGAATTTTTTTTTTTTTTCATGTTTGTATAAACATTCATCTCCTATTTAAGGTGAATGGGAAGTGGTAGACCGCGAAATTCAAATTTTCTTACGTTTTTTGCAATTTGCAGGGCAGTGTCAGGTTATATCTTGATCAAAATTTGATTCGCGACTATAACAGGTACGTATTTACAGAATTATAATCATAAGAAACATTCATACATCTTTATAAGTGAGATTTGTACCATACTTTTCCCTAGGAGATTTCTTCTTGTGGTACAAATCTAACTTAGGAAGATGTATTAATGATTCTAATGACTATAATTCTGTGAATAAGTACCTGTTATAGTCGCGAATCATATTTTGATCAAGATACAACCTGACTGATCTGCTAATTGCAAAAAACGTAAGAAAATTTGAATGTCGCGGTAATCACTGCGCAATCACCTTAACCATTTTGTATGATTTTCAAAAATCCTTCCTTAGTCATTTCGTTATGTAAGGAACTCTTGTGCAGAATTTCATGTGCCCAGGCCCAGTGGTTTAGGCTGTGCGTTCTCTGTCAGTGAGTCAATGAACTTAACAATTTCACTAAGTGGTTTATATTTATACGGTCTGTCATACACAAAAGATTTTTGAACATCAATTAACAAGGTAATATTTTGATCAAGATACAACTTGGAAAAAAAGTACAGCGCACGATGTTTTTTTTTGCACCCCTCTTTGATCTGCATAACTCGTTATACAGCGTGATGTCAACGATCCCTCTTTAAAACTCAATCGTGTTTCGGAATACGTAACCCCTTTTACACTCTTTGAGAATTAAATTACATTCAAGCAAATAGAACAAAACATAGTCAACATTTTATCAGAATTTCCAAATATGAATTCTATTTTTTTCTTTTGCAATAGCAACATTTATGCCAAAAACAATTCTATTCAATAAAAATGCTGGCTGGAAAATACAGCTGCAGTTGATACTATGAAGGTTTTATTTCCACAATGTTTGGCGCGGGCCGTTGAAAACAAGTAGGATGTTTTATAACATGGGCGGGGACAGAGTACAGGGATTGCCAGATCGATGGCTAGAAAACACGCTTCATGGGAATTCCACGGCGTTTTTTTAAAGTTTTGTCATGGTTTTTCCAGGTAATGAATGTTTGGACAGTTTTAATTTTTGAGCTGTGTGTGGGACTGAAGATGTTTCAGTGGGAAATGCTATGGTATCTATGCTTTTGCCGTCATGGCATAAGATAAGGAAGACTCACATAACATCACGCCTGAAATCCCCGAAGTGTTAGGCAGAAGTGTACCTATAGTTCATCTACATTTCGATAGTATGTTTTTAAGTCCCATGTAATACGGGGCGAGCATAAATCCAGACTCCGAACGCTACTGAGAAATTCCAGATGGAAAATCCTAATAACACTTTGCCCGACCTGTGAATCGAACCCAGGACCTCATGCTCAGCAATAGCGCTTGAGACCACTAGACCGACGAGGAAACCTTCTCCACTCCATTTTATTAATAACTAGCTTTTGCCCGCGGCTTCGCTCGGGTTAAATTCGGGGTAATACGGTTAAAAAAAAAGTAGCCTACGTCACTCACCATCCCTTCAACTCTCTCCACTTAAAAAATCACGTCAATTCGTCGCTCCGTTTTGCCGTGAAAGACGGACAAACAAACAACAGACACACATACACTTTCACATTTATAATATTAGTATGGATTAAGTAGGTAAGTCAAGGATAGTCTATCCATTGCAATACTAACTTTTTTTTTATCTTGACTGATAAAAGAAGTTGCTGTTACCCTATCCAAAATTATTATCAGCAAGTGCATTTCTGGATGACGAATTGGACGATAATGCGAGGTGCAGTTATCATGATTTCGTACAGCGATAACGTCAGAGCCGAAGTAGATTTTTTCTGGATTTTTGTCAGCCTAGAGTTTTTATAGCAAGTGTGCGCACCATCTTCTTATTACGCGAAAGTATGTCTTTAAAAGCAGTCTTGACTCAGTGGTACAGTTCTCCTAATTTTAAGAACATTCACAGTTTGATCTCAGTTGTCTCAGTCTGTCAAAAATACCTTTAATTTCCCTATATTTTGACAAGTTTTTGACATTTGTTTGTCGCCGAGATGAGACTGCAACAAGATTTTGAACGTTTTAAATTACGAGAATTGGCCTTCAGGTCTGCACCCAGTCTTAATCAACAGAATCACTTATGCCCTTTTACACTAACCCTAATAAAACACCTAAATAAAATCTCACATTTGGATTTTCAACTCTCGGCGCTAAGTCGAACGTTCAACAGTGCGTTTTTATTTAGGCATTTAACATACACACACAAAGTTATGTATAAACAATAGGGTTTGGGGCGAAGATATAAGTTGTGAATTATTGTACCCTTTCGGTGCGCAGCTCAGTTGACAGATGTCACTTAATCTTGTCAAATTCAAACAAAGGTGCGCGCCGAATGGGAAGCTTCTAGAATTAAATGTAAAGAGTTTAAGGTTTGCGTTATAGGCATTAATTTAGATCTAACCTAGTGTTAGTGAAAACGAACAGTCACATACTCGTCAATAGTCCTAACATCTTTGACTATTCAGGCTAGCGATTTAGTCACCTGCATACAGCAAGGGGTTCCTCCTACCCTGCCCCCGGTGCCCCAAAAGATGCATCCAAAGTGATCTCTGCGCTGCCAGTCATAACGCCGTGGATGTGGCGAAGTTTTATGCCAACAAAAATTTTACAACTGTCGTGCCAGCGACACTAACTAATTTCCTTTATAAAAGCTATATCAAATTCGTAATTTAAACTAAAACCTATGTTCCCGAAATCCGGGAACAGCACATAACCATTCGCAACCTGATCTCAGATGAAATTTAAGTCTACTCAACAAGATATTTCCACCATAAATTCTCTCGTACAATTAAAATTCCACCCTGTACATTGCGGTTAACTCGAAGCAACGGTAAACTCGAGCGTGTTTCTATTAAGTCTAAGCACAGAATACCTAATAGTACTTCGTACAGAATGGCCACTCCCTACCCCGCGCTGACATCAGATACCGCACCTCACCCCGCACACCCGCGGCATTATCGGCGGTTCTTTAGCTCGGGGCGCTCACAAAGAACCGCAGCACTGTACTGCTGACACGAGCACACAAAAAAGTTTTATCTGAGTTTTAATCACGATGGTTCGATATTGTGATGCTTTTCCGAATTTGTATTTACATAAATGTTTGTAAGATATCGCATTTTAATACCATGCGATATAATAACCGATTATTTATAGTTAAGTAGGTCATTTAAACGAAAATATTTTAGTGTAAGCAATATTTAGCTAAGTACCTACCTTATTTGCATGGGTATTTGCTATGGGATAGCAACATTTAGTGAAGTGGAACTGATGATGAAGACCACAGATGGCCACCGGGACTACTCAATAATAAGTATTTCACAGGTTGCGATTCGATTACTTTAATATGTTTGCTAAGCACAATTTATGCTCGTCACAATGCGAATGGTGAAATGGAGCTGATGATGGAGTACCAAGAGAACTTCTCAACAATTAACGTCCCTGCATCGGGAAAAGCAATATTTTGTACAAGGCGATGAGCAAGTTGACATTAGGCTATTGTAACTTAGATACTTTATAAACAGACCCACTAAGAAGCGTGAAATAAAAATTTTTTAGCAAAAAAAAAAAACCGACTTCCAAAAAAACACTAAATACAAAGTGAAAAATAACTTTAATTTCGTAAGTCGGTGGCAATAAACTAAAATACAGATCCAAAGACACCGACATCCGAAATTAAAGTTATTGTTAAAAAGTTTTACATTTATTACTTAACTATTATAATACCTATTATTTTTATTTCATTACGAATCCGACTAATTAGATAAACAATCAAACTAGTCCTTTCTAGTCGCGTCGTCGTCGTTCCCGCCTTTTTTTTACGCTCCGCACGACAACCAACCCTACTAGAGTTTACGCACACATTTGCACGTGTACCGACGTCATTTGGCTATGTAGTAGTAGTAGGTAATTATTTTGCGCGCGTTGTACGGAGTGTCCGGGGTGTGGTCTAAGTTAAAATGTTTTTGCATCAAAAGCGCAGGCGGTGGTCTTCTAAAAATGTTTACTACTACTCCACTAGTACAGATTTGTGCTTCGTTGTAAGAGTGTTTTTAGTTTATTTATTTATAATACTCTACTAGTGAATATGTGTGTGAGTTAGAATTTTATAAATAAAACACAAAAAAAATGATTGTTTAGTGTTCATGCAAGCTGGTGTACAAATTGCTTTTAACGTTTTGATTGACACGATTTTAAAATTGAGCGCAGCACGCTTCGCAAGTGTGTGTGCGCTTTATTATATTCTGTAAAAACATTTTTCTACGCTTAATCATGAATCGTCACATTTTCTTTAAGTAGGTTTAACATTACCGTTAAGAAACGCTGGTTACAGTGAAATACTCGGCTCGGTACTTACCTGAAAAGATATAAAAAAAAGACATTAAAAACAATCCACAGGAAAAGCATTTTCATTGATAAAAGGCAATAAAAACGTGAAAAATAATAAGGTGTCGGTAATTTCTCTTTAATAAAATGTATCTTCTAAGATATCGCATGTACAGTCAGGGAAATGAATAGTTGAACAAAGTGACACTTTGCCAATTTGCGGTGTTATAGCTATTGCGTACAACTGTCAAAGAATGACAGTTTTCATTTGAATGTACGCACCATTATCGATATAAGTCAATTTGCTCAACAATTAATTTCCCTGACTGCAATAAAATTTTATAACTGATAAGAACAAGTAACAGTTATCATTATTATAACCTTATCAAAACATTATCGGTTACTTTATTCCTTATCACGCTGTCTATACCTCTCCGATCCGGGTAGACAATGTAACATTAATAGCACAAAGAACTTTATATTTTCCCACGATCTTCAGCGGTTAGAATCATAATTCTTTACTGTCAGAAATCGCGACGACCCTGGAGGGGAGATAGAGGATTATTTTAATAATTTATATCCTACACGGTAGTGGTTTTAGCAGCTTCAAATAAACTGACGGAAACATTCCGCGAAAAAGGTTTTTGTAAAAACTCCTCCAGTGGGTTTTGAAATATACGCTCGAATTGACAGATATAAGGATGCTAGGTACTTTATCCGGAATTAGTTTAAAGGCGGTTGAGTTTCAGATACGAAAGAAATTTCAAGAAAGGAGCTACTCATACGTCAAATGTATTAATTGAATTTTATTAAATTTATTGATTTTATTCGACCAAAATCCAAGACATGTGACATCCACCAATACGCACAGGTCTCGTGTGGTGGATTATGGCCCACTCCCTCTTACTGCCTGTGTCTCAGCAGTAGGAACATTCTAGGCTGATTATGTTTTTATAGCACATCGACATTTTAGAAAATAAATCGGTGTGTGCTTATGACCACACGATAGAAATAAAAATAAACCTAGGACTGGAGCTGAGTATACCCGATTCAACGTCAGCGTCACCGACCTGAGCGTGACGGTTCAGTTTCTTTCACTGTACAGAAAGAGCGCAAAGTGCGCCTAAAGAAGTTTTTACTTCAAAAGTTCGTCCAGCTTCGTCGATTTTCCGTATCAATGCCCGGGTACCAATTCTAAATCTGTATTCGGCTATCGTTTATTTTAGACAGAATAGTAAATCCCTATCGACTAAGAGTTCGAACAAAAGTATAATTCTGAAGATCTATTTAATTAGAATTAAAGTTCGTTTTAAGCCAGACTCGACGACGAATGCTTAAAGTCTTCAAGAGAATTACTTATAAATCCGCCTGACTTATGAAACAAGCTCAAAGTTGGAGGTCGAAAGTATAAGTACTATGTTAGTACATTTAGGCTTGGAGAATCGATGACACTGATGGTAAATGCTTACTTTGTGGAATCTAAAGGCATCGCAAGGCAAGGCAGGTATTGCATTCCTGCCCTATCTTTTTTCCCTATTATCGGTACGAAAGCTCGTGCCGTGGTAAAAATATAAGTTAGTCAGCAAGACGGAATTTGATAAAAAAAAAAAATGTTTCTTCGACTTAGGGAATTTCGCATACATAATAAACAGCCGGAACCGAAACAACACTATCTGTTGGCCATACAAATATATTTTCCGTGCTACTATCATGAATTTGCCTCATATACTACCCGGGTCGAAAAGTCACAGGAACAAACAAAAATATCAAACTATAAAACATACAAATCACTTTAATTAAAATCATCCCCAATTCACATTATGCTCCCACCAGTCTTCATTACGCTATGCAGCTAATTTAATATCACTTCAAAACTCATGCAATTTTCGAAATTTAATATGAGACATTCATAGGATTCCTATCCGATCAATGTGCCACGTAATGATGGCACACGAGGGGATCGTCGCTATGGCAACCAGACAGACTAGCCGGCTAATGTATAGATACAACACGAATCAGATTGAGGTGTATTTTGCAGCTCAGCGCTCTCGCAAAATGTGTTTTCATAGAATTACGTTCAACTGTTTGATCCGTTTGTTTGTTGAATAAGGATTAAACCTTAAAACAATATAATTTTGTTTGGAATAGAAAAATATTGTCCCGAACTCCTATTTATCTATCTATTAAGTTTATACGGCTAAAAAGATTTGGATTACATAGATAAAAAAAATAGGTACAAAAACTACTTCATGAATCATCATCTGTCTAGCCTTTTCTCAACTATGTTGAGGTCGGCTTCCAGTTTAACCGTATGCAACTGACTACCAGTATTTTACATGGAGCAACTGCATATCTGACCACCATAACCCAGTTACTAGGTAATACGATACTCCTTGGTAAGACTGGTTGTCAGACGTTCGGACTTCTGACGACCCGTAACGACTGTCAAAGTTCACTAATGACAGCCGGGACCAACGGCTTAACGTGCTTTGCGAGGCACGGAGTGGTCTCAGTATGTAAAGATGGTCACCCATCCACAGACCAACCGCGGCCAGCGTAACTTAACCTGATCGACCGACCTGTGCGGCTGTTATTATTTAGCCACGGGCACCTACTAAAGACTACTTCATTAATAGTGTCACTAGAACCTGCAGGCAAAACACCATCTCGGCTAGTCTTTTTCTTCGTGTAAGTTTGGTAAGCCCAAGAGCATAAGAATCAGCCTATAGTGTTCTCACTGCTGGACAACAGGCCTCCTCTCTTCGAGAGGGAGTAGGCTGTAATCTAATACGTAGACCTGCTGGTAGATGTCACAGGTCTTCGAATTTTTGGTTCTAGGATATGCCGGTTTCCTCGAGATGTTGACCTTCACCGTTTTAAAAGCAGTGGTGATGAAATTATTTACACAACGTTAAGCGCCTGTCTGGGTTAAAACCTACTGTTCGAACCTGGCTGGTTTCGAACCCACGATCTACGACTCGTAAGTCGTCGAAGCCTAAGTCCTAAGTGTATAATAAATTTGAATAGGGTAAGTAATCACGCCTTTGGGATTTGTCGTAGTCGTATAGAAATACTTTAAAGGTTTTTACGTTATAGATCCACCTCCACGTCTTTGCGGTAAGCTTACCAAGCGCTGGCAGAAAATTTAAGCCTATGGGAAGCGTAAAATATTATCAACTTTTCTTTACAGGATTAAGATAGTTTAGGACTAAAGAAAATCAAGTGTGGAACTGATTCTCTGATAATATAATCGTGAACCTTTTCCAGATGATCAATACAGATGTCAAAATATTTTACCATTCATGAGCTCATGAGCGGTAAGTAGGTATGGTGTTTTTATAAAGATACTAGCTGACCCCGCAAACGTCGTTTTGCAAAAATGAAAAAAATAGACAGTAGCTGATTCTCAGACCTTATACCCGATATGCACACAAAATTTCATAAAAATCGGTCCAGCCGTTTCGGAGGAGTATGGTAACTAACACTGTGATACGAGAATTTTATATATTAGAAGATTAGATGACGGTGGTTCCATCTCCAATACAACTTGATATAATGTTACACTAACTGCTGGTTTCATCCACCTAAGTCTAGATCCCGTGGGAATATCAGGATAAAAAGTATCCCTATGGTTCATGGTCTACCCATGTGCGAAATTTCATTCAAATCCATTCTGCCGTTTTCGCGTGAAAGCGTAACAAACAAACATACAAAAAATCAAATCTTTTCTCTTTGTTTAAATTTAGGTAAGACTACACACAATGCTCAAAATCGTATGCAAACCGCAGCCAAACAACAGGACAGTCCTGTTAACATTCAAGATACTGCTGTGATTCCAAGCAGTATCTTAAACCAAACTTGGCAAACCATACATTTTGCGTCTAGGTCTTAATTAAGTTGTTAGATGAGCCAAATCGATTCAACATGGCCGTTTAACAAAAGAAAATCGACTTTATATACTCATCCCGTTAGGTTGAGCTAAATGATCCTTGTAATTTGTAACTGAGTACGTTGAAGCCAAAGAGAATGGCCTTTTTGCGACTTAAGAAAATACTTGTTTTAAAATGCTGAGAAATAGCCAGACAATGGGTAAACAAACTACTGTGCTAGTGTCTGTATTATACCAAGGAAACACATGCTACATAGAAGTTAAGAGCGTTTACAATGTACGGCATTTCATACAAACTTTCAAGCCCTAGTTTTTCGAAATGAATGAACCGATTTTAATGAAACTTCATACGCATAAGCAGGTTAAAAAGGTCTAAAGAGTTAGTAAAGAACATTTTCGGAAATGTCTTATTTAAAAATAGATAACTGGAAATCTGTTTCTATGGAAAATTTAAAATCGACCTACAACATATTTCAGGCAATGTCAAAGATCGGAACAGATAAAGTATATATGTGCATAAACTTCAAAGAATTAAGGGAGGTATTATTCACTCTATGTAACACACGAGTGAATAATACCTCCCTTACACTACTCACTCACTTTACTTTTACCCCCTTACTAATAAACGGTGTAAAGCGTCTGTATAGTTATACAACGCTTTGTGTTCTTCTGTCGGAGAAATCGGTGTGTAACAATTCATCTGATATAATACGTTTATTAGTAAGGGGTTACTCTATATAACATAGTGAATAATACCCCCCTCTAAAATAATGACAATGATAAATGTGATGACACAACTTACAGGCTTTCTCTCGCTCATCTGTCGGTCAAACACCGTCCCACTATAGTGACGTCATTGTAGTACTAATAATAGAACAAAGTGCGTGTCATGAGGTCAACGGAACCTTTCCAACTGGCCTAGCTTCAACTTAGTGCGGCAGTAAATTATAATGTGCTCTCGGGTTTTATGAGGACGGCTGGTTGAAAACTTAATCTTCTTATATTAAACGATGGTTTTACGATAGTCTTGACTTAAAGATTTATTTGCGAAAAATTATTAGGTCGACGATTTATATCATACGCCATAGTATCTCCGTATGTGTAACAAGGTGTAACAGAATAAACGCAAGTCTTGAATGCAGTAAATTGACTACTGAATCGATTTCAGTAATTTTAACCCACAAAAACATTTCATGTTAAATGTTGCCAAGACGAGACCATGTAGCTCGCACTGTCAAAAAGTAATCAGATCTTATGTAGAACCAAGCTTCTAACTCTACACGCCCTAACTCTACAAGGCCTAACTTTGCAAACTACACCTTAGTCAAAATAAATATGGCTTGGCCGTTTCGTTACTACAAGAACCATTGTATAACAGTATGAGAGTTTTTCACCTTACGCTTATGCGAATGTAGCGAAATGATGATATAGGTATTTTTTTTTAATTATGACTGTATTTCTTCATATTAACCGCCGATTGAGCCAAATAAAACTAAATCTTATTTCAAGGCATTAAGACTGAATTTTAAATGCATAAAGTAATGCTAGTGTCAACACGATTTTCTTAATAAAAATAGCAAGCTTTAAAAAAATAAGTTTTGGTCATTGTATTATGCTTTTAACTCAATGCTATAATTGGGGTGTATGAGGTCTTGCGTTAATTATGTTACACCTTGTATAGTTTAGTTAGATCATAGGTTCGCCTCGTGGGTGTTTAAGACTTTCAGAGGGGCAGTAGAAGACCCAGAGAAAATTATAAATCCTATCTTGCGACTATATTATAATACTAGCAGCGCCCCGCGGCACCCGTGTTAGTGTCGATCCTTATAAACTATCTGTGTGCCAAATTTCATCCAAATCCGTTCAACGGTTTACGCGAGATTGAGTAACTAACATCCAAACATCTTCACAAAACTTTCATATTTATTATAGGAAGTAGGATAGGATTACGTTTAAATATAAACGTGGCGAAAGCTGCTTCAGATTCGCGACAGATGGTAAGTAAAAAAATGGGGGCCTCCAGAAAAATATTCTCAAAGTGAGCAAAATAAGGTTGAGAACCTATAGAGATAGATGATACGTCTAGGAACGAAGTGAGCTGCGAAATGATAGGCTGATAGAGATTATGGAGAAAAAAACTGTCCATCGCCATCGTCAACCTATAAAGGATAAGGGCAGGTCGACGATGATGATGATACAGTGCTCATACTCAAAACAAGGCGCTCATGCGCGAAACATGAAGCACACTAGTAACAAAAAAACTAGGGTTAAATCAAACGTTACTATTCAAACTACCCTTAAAGCTAACAAAGCTACGTTTAAACTCCAATTTATCTTTTCAAAACTCTCGCTTGTAGCGAACCTCACGGCAATACGAGCAACTTGAATGGTCTATCTCTATTATTTTATTTTTAGGCGCAGACCGGACTTCGAATCCCACGGGTTGAGTCCGTATGAAAAAGCCGCTTTTTTTGTTAAAAAACTTGTCTAATTTGTAAAGGAATGAAGCGAGCGGATTCGATAGATGGAACTCGCCATGGGTGTTTTTGAAAGGCTATTAGTTTTCGCTGTCAACAAGTTTGATGGCGGTGCCGAAGATGTTTTTGTAACTTTACACCTTTACAAAGTTACACAGTAGTAAAAGTTACAAGAAGTATCAACTAAAGTGCTTATAGGTACATAGCGTAGTTTGTTCAGATCTTAATAATAAATGATTTTATTTCTATAAGTATATTTGTGGAGCTCTTACACAGCTAGAAGGCGTCGCGGAAGACCCCGTAAATGACGGGATGAGCTGCAGTAAATACGAATAGCGGTCCAATTTAGCCTTGCATTGAAAGAGCTGGAAGTCATGGGGAGAGGACTTTGCCCAACAGTGGGATGATGCAGGCACACATTTACACGTCAACAATAAATTGTTTTAAAACAAATAACTAGATGAGTTCGGTGTTTCCTATCCGATTTCTGTAAAAAAGGCCGAAATAAACTCAGCTGTCTCAGTCTCTTAAGACTGTACCGACCGTACAGTGGCGCCCTCATCGTTTGTTTGGTTATTTCATACAATTTAGAATGAAAATGCAGAAAATAAGCACGTTAAGTTGTGCTTCACAAGATTATACGTTAATATTATTAGAAACGGTAGTTTTATATTGTTTAGTTTTATTATAATCCTTAAAACGGATAACAGTGGCCACTATATTCCGTTTTAAGGATTATGATAAAACTAAACAATATAAAACTACCGTTTCTAATAATATTAACGTGTAATCATGTGAAGCACAACTTAACGTGCTTATTTTCTGCATTTTCATTATAAATTGGATGAAATAACCAAACAAACGATGAGGGCGCCACTGTGCGGTCGGCGCAGTCTTAAAATTCAGACATAATCTTGGTCAGATCATGTGAGGGCCATGTAGATTAGTGTCTGAAATGGTATTTTGAAGAAAGAACCACACAGATTTGAGTGGACCTGTCCAGTCTGTGCATACATTTATCAGTAGTCGTGTAGTTCAAACTCAGAACGTAAGGAGCTCAACGAAAGGTCGAACAATATAAAAAAGGACATTTGGGTAGGCCGCATAAAGTAGCTTAAAGCTATTTTATGCGGCGCTACTTTAGATGGCGCTACGAGTATCGAATGAACAAATGAGTCGGATCAGGATGTGCGTTGCGAGGTTTTCTTCCTAAAAACGCAATAAAATAAATTTGAGCAAAAATGCATTCCCGAGGTTTTCACTCTAAGGCGATGTTGTGTGCTTCTCTCAGAGAGATTGATGACGAGAAACAAAACTAAGTAACAGTACATGTAACAAAGCTTTTTCAAGGAGTGATTTAGGATTTTTTCTAAGTTACGTATATGGCCTTAGATCGTGTTTTAACCATCCGGCCTGGTTTTAAATATAAAATGGCCGGCCTAAAGCTCTTCTTTCAAGGGATTTTTGTGTACCGTACGTAGTCACACCGTACTTACCGATATTTATTCGCATTTACTTGTTTATATTTGAACTCTGTAACTAAAACAAATTACTTACCCTCCAAGAAACCCAATAAAAACAAAACTACCCTCCCCGGCTCCTTATTAAAATCAGCAGCAGCACGAAACGCATAAACAATCAATCGAAAAACAGAAAATCAAGTTAAAACAGTGCCTGCAACTTCGTTAATAAATTCTGTAGCTTTTATATAAGACTGATCCAATTAAATTAATTGGATTAATCACTGGTAGTGCCACGTGTTTGGCAGCGCACAGAAAACCGAGGACCCATAAAGGCTCCCGCGGACAGGCGCGACGTGACTTTGGTGGAACAATTTCTATGATAACTCCATAGATATTGTTCCACCAGTGTTGAGTCGCACCTGCCTGCGGGGGCCTTAAATCGGCCAATCGATTATTCTGGAATGGAATGGAACGGTACGTTAAATTATGTGTTTAATGTATTTAATTTTTAGGTAATTCAGTATGGCAGGTCTGAGTTAAATTCAGTTTGATTTTAAGGTAAAAATGCTGCTATTCTGCTGCAGCCTCTTAGACTTTAAGCCGACCCCAGCCCAGTTGGGAAAAGGCTAGGTTAGTAAGAAACCTATTGATATTTTCGAATAAAATTTAATTTAATTAATAGAAAACAAACTGTTCATTTATCAAATGAAATTTCATTCGAAAACATCAATCGGTTTCTTAGTAAACTTCAACTATATTCGACGACCCTGCATACTTATCTCCTTTGCTGACTGTCTCTGTATGTGCTAAACCTTTTGGGGATTCCTAGCGTGATGTTATGTATACGTACAAGATAAACGAGGATGCGGGTCACGTGATGTTAAAGCAATCACCGCTACCACTGAACATCCGCTACATAAGACCCTCTTATTGATTTCCCTTGCCCTGATGTTGGGAAACCCAGTGACCGGACGGTTTACGGGAATATCGACATTATCAAGGGGCTGTTAATTTATTACGTAAGATAATTTTCTTACTTACTTTTTGACCCCCCCTCACCCACGTCAGAGTAAAAAAACAATACAAAGTGAAAAATAACTTTAATTTCGGAAGTCGGTGTCGTTGGTGCGGCATTTTCGTTTTTGGCACTGTATTTCCGAAATTAGTTATTTTTCACTTTGTAGTGTTTTTTTTAAGTCGGATGTGTTTTTTTTTGTAAAAAAGTTTTTATTTTTCACTTTTTAGTTGTACTTACACCACAGACATTCAATTAACACTACTTGCTATGTAAATATCAGTTAAAACATCATCAATATAAACTAAGTGGAAAAGAATCACCGGAGATGCAGTACTTATGCATATAACTTCGTACATAAGATAATTATCTAATGTATTATATGTATACTAAAACCGTCCTGAAAGTATGTACATCATTTTAGTGAAAGAAACATCAAAATCGGTTCATTCGTTTTTGAGAAAATCAAAGTCAAAGTATTTTATTTGTTGAACATAGGTAATATGGTACATGGTATAAAATTTGCATTGTATCACTATGTTTTGCCTTGCAAGGCGTACAAATTAGGCGAAAAAAAAAAAAAAAACTACAAACTAAATAAAGCTGTTTCAAATAAGTCAACAAGATAGAATAACAAGTGGATCGGACATTTTTTATTTTATGCTTCTATCATCTAAAAACTCATTGATAGAGTAGTAAGCCTTTTCAGTCAAGAATTTCTTAAAATCGCGGACATACAAATACACATGATACATACAATATGGGTCGAATGCCGAACATCCTTTTTTGAAATCAGTTAAAAAATAAGACTAGTTTGGACCCCCTCCCTCCTCAAATCGTCTTACGTAATAACTGAACAGCCCCCAAATAATTTCGTAGAAGCATTGATGGAGGCAATTAGCAGAAATGGGGAGGATATTATTGGCCCTTTGATATAATCCCTTTGCCTCTCGAAATGGGTGCTATTCATGACCTCGTGTTCAGCAGTCGCGCTTGCGAACCACTAGACCATCGAGGCAGTTAATTCGTTGTGCTTCGTACATACCATCAAGGAAACTTACATTTATACACCGTAAGGGCTATTCTTGCTTGCAGAGCTCGGCCGCTATAGTAACTTTTGGTAACTAGATGTGGTCATCGTGTGCACGGGATTTTGACTTCAAATTGGGCAGATGTAAGTTTCCTCGATGGTACATAAACTCACACCTTCCTCCCACGGGGTAGGCAGAAACTACAGAACGCCACCTGCTACGATCCTTACATTCTCCTTTAGCCATTGATATATATGTTACACTAGATTAGCAATTACCGCACCAAGGCGTTGCCACTAGGCTGATGGCCACAGCCATCAGAGTAGCTAACGTCAGTTCAGTGCTCTGTGTGACGCCAACCGAAGTCAACCGAGTGACATGCGACAAAAAATATCGCGAAAGAGTGCGATTCAAGATCACAAAAACATAATAAATTAACCGGAATCACTTTCCACACGTAAATTAATTGTCTCTGTGTTTATATCAACGTAAAAACACAATAAAATGTAGAAATTTGTAAATTAGGTTCAGTGTTACCACTAAAAACTTAGTTTTAGTTTCCCACATTAGTGGGAGTTTTTAATTTATGGAATAAGTGATTTTAAATATCTTTAATAATAACAACGTAGCAGGGTGCCTAAAGATGCAGCACACCGTGAAAAATGGGTGGAAATAATCCGATTGCTGAGAAAAGAGACTGACTGGCTACCTACTAAATCATTCAATTTCATTAATAATAAAGAAAAAATATTTAAATAGAAAATGTCTTAGTTATTTTCATTATTTATAAACTTCTATTACACATCCAATAAGAAACACATAATTCAAATATTTAAAAAATAATTTAACTTAACCTAAAACGCTTTTTATGGCTTAAAATGTTGGATAAAATTTCGCATGGGTAGGCAACCCCATCCCGTCATTGCATATTTATAATGCGGTCTTTGTCTAATCTAAGCGACGGTGTTATTCTTACGACGTGTGTAAGTGAGACAGAAATATGTTTACTTTTAAATGTTTAGTGGTTTCAAAGCTACGTCGTCGCGTTTATAAAGTGGCTACACTTTTTTGACACATTTTATTGAGGTTTGCTTCTCTAGTTATATATAGCTCAATGCCTTTAGCTTCGTTTACGTTCATATATCTGGTTATACAAGCACGCCGGTTGCGAGTACGTCTTCACATGTACCTAATTAAACAATTACTGTATACAAAATATTGAAAACATTTTAAAAGAGTAACAACAGACTTGTCCGTTCTTCTCCATACGAAACTACCTTTTCGAAGGGGCAACTAGAATCAATTTTCTTGAAAACGCCTTTGAATGGCCTACTTGAAATAAATTATTTAATGTAGTAGCAATCTGAATATCTGCCGGGCAAACGGGCTCGCGTTCTATTGAGATATATGGGTTAAGCATAGCTGACGAAACGGCGACATATGGGGTGTGATCACAGATATAGATAGACCTAGATAACGCAAGTATTACGTTCTGTATGAAAACCAAGCCTGCCATTTTTTTTGACTACCTACTATGACGTCACAAGCGCTCTTTCTCACTCACGCTCACCCAGCCAGCAGTACACAGGACTGAGCGCGAAAGTGACGGCTTACGATTTTTTAACGTAAGGTGGTGCGATTTTTGGCACGCGAAGTAGTTGCTCTTGCTTTATCTAGGTGTATCTATATCTGTGGGTGTGATACACATCTGCTGCACATGATGCTATATAACACACTATTCATTTACAACTTTACTCACAGGTAAATCCTTCTTAACTTCCAGACCAAATAGAGAGAAATAGAGCTTTAAAACTAAGCTAATGCAATTCCCTATCTGCACGGCAAATGAAAAGGTACAAACATTTTCTAGACTACAATCGTGTTACTGAATGAAAGCTCCGAGCTTATAATTAAGCTCCATTTAACTAACATAGAGATAAATAAACAGAACTCCCACGCTTTGGCGAGATAACGTCATCTCACTACATCATGGCCTTGTATAGATGGTGATATAATATGGCAGGCTGTTTTGATCAGAATCATTTATGTGATAAAATCAAAAAAATAATATATTTCACATAAACCTACATGGGCACTTCTGATAAGTTAGAAGCTAGGTAGGTGTATAGTTCCAATAGGTGTCCTATGGACAAAAGCCGGGAAAAACTCCACTTTTTTAAAAATAATTGACTTTATCAATGTTTTCAAATTACAGTATTAATAGGTCATGTTAAGGTATAGATCAATTCTCAAACATGAAGGAGGGACTCCAATGCATTCCATGGGGCCTTCCAAAGTTCTACATGAGCTAAGACCAGTCAACGTATGGTTAAGTCAGACATAACCCTCCAGCTTCCCAAAGGGGGGTATAAGGTGATGGGGGAGTGTAGGGTTTCCATACAAAAAAGGGTCTCAAATATTTCATTTTGGTATATAAGAACGATGGATGGACTGTGTGAAAGATGATATGGTTGGAAAGGGAGTGACTACCGAGATGATGACTAACAGAGAAGTATGGAAGAAAAAGACTTGTTGCGCCGACCTAAATAAATTGGGATAAGAGTGTGTATCCTGAAAATCTCACGGTGATAACTTAGGTGAAGTGAGCTGTCATTCCACCTGATGTTAGGGATCGCCCTATTGATAGCTCACTTCACGCTCACTTCACTTAAGTTATTACGGTGACATGTTTACAGAATTGATCGGAAGGTCAGGAGAATGATGATGACATAAGAAAACATATTCTATTCATCATGTATTTCAATTGCCGAAAAGCGATTACCGTCATCTAGAAGCCGTTCAACCATAGAATAGAAACCAAGTCTGTAATTTTACCGACACCCATACATTTCAACCCGGAACACAGCAATGCTGCTTAAGTAACTGAAATGGTAGAACTTTCCTGTATGTTTTTTTATTTCTGGTTGAGTAGTTTTAAATGTTTGTTGTTGATATAATGAATTGACGTCTGCTAGCTGACATAATGTGTCATATTATGGCAAATAATTCAATTTAGCGTTTTGGGTTTCGTAATGTTAATTGCTTTGCATACTATTGTATAGAATCAAGTTCGTCTAATTTAACACACAGCTGTGCTGATGGGGAGTTTGTTGCGCCACTTCTTCCCACCTGATACACTGGAAAGTGGTAAAGGGCGGGCGTTTTGGGGGACTTTCTTATGCAATTTTGATGTTCAAAAACTGCTAACTATGAGCCTAGTTTGGATAAACTTATGATTTTGTACTTTCTTTTAACACTTCAACTTAGTTCATTTCAATATCTCTGAAAACCGGCAAGAGTACTTTAAAAGGCAAATTGATTCAAAACGGGTAGGGTAGTAAAAGCTACTTGACTACTTCAGTTGTACGATTTGCTTTATGGATGACAAACACAGCAATAAAACGAGCGGAAGACACTCCAGCGATTGTTAAATCGAATTAAAGTCGATACGATAAAAGCGGCAAGTGATTGGCAATTAAAAATTACTTCTGTACGCTTCGACTGAACTTTCCAGACTTCTTCGAATTTCTAGGAATTTATACAGGGTGTCCCTGGAAGCATGGATCAAATCAAATAGGGGCGTGTGCAAAGTAATTTCCAAACTTTATGATCCTGAGAATGTTGGTGAATTTTTTTACACTTCAAATTTTGTTATTTTCAATCACTTTGCATAGTGCTCAAAAAACTAAATTATTTAAAAAAAACTACCAGGAACTGTCAATTTAAGTTTTTTAGATAGCCCTGATAATTTTTTTAATGATTTTTTTTTCTTTGAGCACTATGCGAACATTGCGAATCGATTGAAAAAAATTGGTCACAACTTTTGAACCGTAAAATAATTCTCCATCATCAATCATTCTCAGGATCAAAAAGTTTGGAAATGACCTTGCCCACGCCCCTATTCGATTTGATCCATACTTCCAGGGACAGCCTGTATACTGCAAGTTCTGAAATTGTTTAGGCTTTTTAACTAAATAGGAGTCGTAAATATATCTATACTATAGTTTGATATTCAGCAGGATTCAAGACTCTTGACTTTGTATGTTGGGGATTATCTTCGGAACTACTGAGCCTATTCCCAAAACTCTTTCAATAATGTGAAGTTACAGTATTGCCGAGTGTCATAGGATATACTTTATGTTAAAACAAGAAATTTCAAGCGGACAAAGTTGTGGGCAGGAAGCTAGTATTTCATATTACCCGTATGCCCCGGGATGCAATAAAAGTCTCTACATGAACCGGTAATAGGCGTCCGTCTTGTGTAGAATGGGCTGTCAGCCACGCTACTAATCTGCTACTACTGGTATCCTATATGAGGAAATGCGGTCGGAGAGACTTGAAAAAGCCTAAGTAAAGAATCATAATTCGAGGTTTGGCTCTCGACTATTTCCTCCTCCAATATTGGACCAATTTAAAAGATATTTCATAAACTGAATAAGAAGGATATATACTGTGCCCCTGTATTTTTCTTTTTTTATTAATAGTTGTCAAATTTGTACACTAGGCCTCTGTTGACAGCGGCAATTTTGAGCTTTTTTGGGGTTCTAGTGCTTATAAAAATAATTTATCATCAAAAAGGAAAACATAGGGCAATACAAGTAGTTAAAGTTAATATTTATTATTCTGTAAAAAAAATCATTGCTTTGTGGTCATTAACCAGAAAGAAAACAGACGAGAGCGTTTCTATGGAGAAAAGACCACCCGCATTTCATCTTAGCAAGGCCTTGAGCTTAGTATTCTCGTATAGCTAGCTAGTGCTGACAAGAGCCAAGAAGTAGGAGAATATACCATGGGTATACATATCCTGCGCCTTATAAGGGTTTATTTATAAACGAATAGCTGCGCCCCGCGGTTTCACCCGCGTAAGTTTTGATCCCGTGGGAATATCGGGATAAAAAGTATCCCATGTGTTATTCTGATGTATAAACTATATTACTGTAAAGTTTCATCAAAATCCGTTCAATAGTTTTTGCGTGAAAGAGTAACCAACATCCATCCATCCATCCTCACAAACTTTCGCATTTATAATATTAGTAGGATGATTAAAGTTAAGTAACGTTTAAACGTCAAAAATTTATGGTTAAACAGTCGCTAATCACTACTTAATTATAAGATCGAGTCGCGAACTCGAACTCGCTGGTCAAAAAGCACGCTATTTCACCTGGCATAGTATCCGACAGAGATAGTATCAGTGATGAGCAGTTAGACGCTAGTCTGCACGCACAACGGCTAGTTCACACGCACACAAACACCGTTTCGAACAGAAACGCGTGAAAAAATACGAAAAGTCCTTTGGAAAATTGAGTTTTATGATAAAACCACTGAATAAATCAGTTACAAATAAAGTTAATTAAACTCTTAGATAATTGTGCTTTGTCGGTACTAACTTATTTTTGAAGATTTTGCACATCTTTTATTAGTTATTTACACACAAATTTACATTAAATTAGCAAGACAAACGAATCTTTGTTGGCTCATAACTTTTTAATTACTTTTTATTTTACTATTCTGTTTCCGCACAGACAAAGTAATAATAAGACAAAACGATATCATGTTTAACTTTGGATGTACTACACACGGCTACACATCAAGCTGTACATTTCCAATTTTAGCTGACTTCGCACTGTATAGGATTTTCGTACAAGGAGAAGTCAACTTATACTGGTTGTGTATAGCTTGATGTGTAGCCGTGCGTACAATGTCAAAAAGTGGAGTAATCCGAAATTTGTATGGAAAAAATATCGACTAGTGCTACCGTAAGCAACGTTTATGAATAAAGGGGTACCTATCTCATAACTAAACCGTTAAGACTGTTAACTTATCCTTCTGTAAGTACGTATTTCTATGACAACCTAATTCTATCTAAAAGGATAAAAAAACAAAAAAGATTATTCAACGTTGACAATTTAGCTAAAAATGAACAATATAAGCGTCAATAGATACTACGCGTAATATCAAAACACCAACAGTCGCAAGGGCAAGAGAAATAATCCAGACATCGGCCAGTGTAATACATATGAACCAGATTACAACCCATTAAAGACGAATGTAGGACAGCGTGGCCACAGTACATGTAATAAATAGTAGAGCAACTATGAACAAAAGCCCGAATGTACGCAGTCACATAGACACGAGTTGCACATGACTTATCTGTGCAATTTTCGCAATGCAGTCGGTGGTTACAGCATCTGTAAGTCAAATAACAACAATTTCTGCAGTGCGCCTCGTTCCTGCATTTATAGATATTATGATTGACGACCCTGCGTAGACAATAATCACAAAAATAGCCTAGTTGATCTACTGTTTCATATACCTACTTTGACCGGGTGGTACATTTGCATAACACTTTGTAGAGCGTCGCTTGTTATAAAGAGCTGAAGATTCTGCTTAAAACAACGAATTATTGGAATTGTAGAAAATGTACATTTTCGAAAGTGTCTGATATTTCCTTTGAGATCTTCGATTATAGCTTAATTAAAGGAGAATGTTCCAAGAATTTGTGAAAACAAGACTAAAATAGCTGTAGCAAGAATTGTCCTGAAGCCTTGAAAGTTTTATAAATAAATCTTATTTGCAGAAGAAAACTCAAGTTAACGAAAACCTAAATGCCTACAAAGTAAAACTTAGAAAATACGTGACGGAGGACGACAGAAAAACATTCACGGAAACATTCTACATTACAAAACAGAGTAATATAATATTTATATTAAAACTACTTTAAAATCTGTCATATTTTATTGAATTGAGTTATTTGGCTCTGTGACTGAGCTATGTGGGTTAAACCCGGTATTTTAGCGTGTTTCATCGATGTAAAATATCGATACTGAAACCGCAGTTCACATTGGGAAACTGACCCTCACATATTTGGGTAGACGGTTATGTTTCAATGGGCAAGCCATATTTAACTAAGGTTGTAGTTACAAGCTCTTGTATGTACTACATAATGTATACTCAACTAAAGTGATAAGTAACCAGCCAAGAACAACACATTCACTACTGAACACACGCACAACATCTTAACTAATATTATTAAGGGGTAATATTATTTGTTTGTACGCGGGATTTTCTCATGGAAGTACGGATAGGGTTACAATTATATTCTTTCGCTGATAAAAAGCTACACAATTGCGGAGTGCCATTGCATATGTTTTGTGGTATAATTGACTTCCACGCGGACGAAATCGCGGGCTGAAGTTAGTGGTTTATAAAAAAGTAAGTATTTGTTGTTAGCTAGCTAGTGATTTATATCTTTGGGTGACTGTACAAGACTAAATTGTAAGCACAGCATAAATAGTAAGTACTTCTTGTTTGCCTTGTGCTTCCAAAAATATTATACATGATGTCGGAGTAAACATAAAAACAGCTGATTAATTAAAATGATGATGTCTGAATATTCAATCACGTCGAATCTTTTGAGTAAGTAAGTTACACAATATTTTGTAAGACCACGATAAAACGACAGTTTGTTTAATTATAGTATTTGATTAGACAGAACGTATATCTCGAAGTTTCTATAGAACACGTAAATGAATCAACCGCATGGATGTCGTTATATTTTAGTATTAACTAGTTGCGCCCCGCGGTTTCACCCGCGTAAGTTTCGATCTCGTGGGAATATCGGGATAAAAAGTATCCTATGTGTTAATCTTGGTTATAAAGTATCTGTTTGCCAAATTTTATCCAAATCCGTTCAGTAGTTTTTCTGTGAAAGAGTAACAAATCCATCAATGCATCCATCCTCACAAACTTTCGCATGTTTATAACATTAGTAGGATAGGATTAATATTTCTGTCTGTTATATATTTTTTTTGTTTGTAATTATGAACGGGATTGAAGATAACCTTTCCTAATTGCAGACGTGATAAGATTTTTCTTAATTGTTTTTAAGTAACCTTTGTAATGTTTTAAAGTTAATTTAGTTGTCCGTTCACCTCTGATGTCACAGTCTGAAATTCTCTGTCAGTCGGTCGCCTTCAAAATCTCATCTGCCTAGCCTTATACCAATTATGTTGGGGCCGACTTTCAGTCTAACTAGATAATACTGAAAACCAGTATTTCACATGGAGCGACTGTCTGTCTGATTTCCACCAGGACCTACTTACTAACCCGATACGTCTCGGTAAGACTGGTTGTCAGACTTTGGGATTCTTAATACTCGTCACGACTGTCAAATATCTGCGAATGACAAAGCCAAAGTCAGCTAAATTTGTGCAATTTAAATGGCTGGGAGGTTCACACAAGATAGAGGGTCAGATATCAACCCTTTGCCTTTCTTTCAAGGCATTAAAAAGTGGCCCACCTTAAGCCAACTTAATAGAACAAAACCACAGAGGTCTTATAAAAAGAACATCATCACGAAATCAGCGGAAGTCTGCACATGTGCAGCGTGTCTCCGTGGTGCAATATAAACTACTGGAACGCTGCCCGTTTTTTTTCTTCTTTTATTCTACGACGAGTACGTCTCCCCAATGTCGTATCGGCGATTTACGTAACGTCTGGGCTTCAGACTGACAGTTTTAATTAAAACCTGCTTTTTATGTTACGATTATGTTCAGCGTTTCTTTTTTGAAGGGATGACTAAGATTTTGGCATTTATGGTGACTGTGCTTCTTAGAGTTTTTTTTGAAGATTTTTTAAATAATTATTGTCAGTTAGGTTTTAAGACTGTACTGGAGAGCATTTAGTAACCGAGTTAAACACATTACAGACGACACGGTTTATTAAATCTACTTTTAAAAGGATTTTTTCTTCGTCTCTGGATGACGTTATAAAGACATATAGGGCAACTCCTGGGCTAAATTGAATAACGATGTTATGTAGTTGTGATAGGCAAAAGTAATCGCTGAGTAAAACGAAGGGTCTACGACGACCCTGGTTACTTATATCCTTTGATGACCGTACTATTACGACGGTGTATAATATCCCTTGAAATCCTGGCCTGAAGCCGCTCTTCTCCTAGTAAAAAAACATTAGAAAACAAAATTGCAACAACCAGTAATTAGCTTACACGCTTGTTGCATGTCTAAACAAACCAGACGTCACAGGCCACACATTTCATTAGCAATTCTCCTAGTTGATCACACTGACCTAGACTTGATATCCAGTTGGTACAGAGGTTAGTATAAAGTGTAACTGTAAACCTTTCTATTTATGTTTATAATATGTAGGTTTATATTCTTGACTTAAGAGTGGACGGATCGTTGTTAAATGTGTGTCAATGTTATGTTTAGTTTGTGCATCGATTGAATGTTAATAAGTTAAAGAGAACTGCACTAAAACTAACGATGAAGTAAAGGTCGTATCAACACAAGAAACTAAGAATAATTTGTCCTACTGAATCATCACTATCCTTCTCCTGCTATTATAGCAATATATTTGGGGTCAACTGGCGCAGCATATTCTTTTCAAAATCAAAATTTTTATTTCACATAAACCAACATAGGCACTTTTGAAACGTCAGAAGCTAGGTGCATGGTTCCAATTGGTCGATTCCTATGGAGAAGAGCCGGCAAGAAACTCCACTCTTTTAAAAATAATTGGCTTTAACAATGTTTTCAAATTACAGTGTTAACAATTATAGGAGGACAGTGTAGGCCTGTCAAAAGTCTTCTTTCCATCTCTATCAGCCAACATCTCTCTCATTTCTAACCATAACTTTCACGCTATCCATCCATCGCGCCTCTACTAATGGCCGAACCGAAAGACAGATCGCTACTGATGTGGCCAGTATAATCATAACTGCTAGCTATAATTATAATCATCAAATCAAAATTATTGGGACGTTAAAACCAGAGATAAATAGGTTTTTCTACCTCCAGTATGCTAATAGACAAACTAGAAAAGTACGGGATGCGGGGCCCCAGCACTTCAATGGATAGAAAGTTATTTAAATAACAGAATGTGTAAAAATCGAAAAAAATTGATAGTAAATTAGAACTTAAGTCATACAGGTCATCAAATTATAAACGTAACAGTTCTGGTGTGGCCCAAGGAGGTGAGCAGAGCTCCCTATTATTTCTACTCTATGTATATGTATAAATGACCTTCCTGAAGTCACTAATAAGCCCTGTTTTCTGTTCGCTGATGGTGATGACATATCGTTAATAATGATATCTAATAATACCGAAATTAATAAATATACAACTGACATAAATAATACAATTGAATCGATAATATCATGGCTTGACGAATTTTATTCTATTCAGTACTTATGGACGGGATAATATGACTTTAGACATTGATTATTGAGGAATTAAATTAAACGAAGTAAACGAAACGACATCCATGTGCTTGAAGTATTAAATAAATAAATAAAAAATGCGTTCGGGTCATAGTGGGGATACGCCCATGAGAACCTTGCAAACGCTTTTTTTAAAAGTTCAAGATACTTCTTTCCGAGTCTGCTTTGAATGCGCTAAATTTTTTATAATGCACTCGGAGTTATTTAAAAAAGCTCATGAAATGTATCCAAATAAGTAATAGGTACGAAATAGAATAGTTTTGCACATAATTCCTAGGACAGTAAAAAGCTATGCAATTTGTGGTCGCATATTTAATGCTATACCGGACAGTATTAAAATCTTACCAGCTAATAAATTTACAAAGTGTCTTAAAGTATGGTTAGGGGAAAAAATGTTCTACTCGGTAAACGACATATTTAATAACAGGTTTTAATAATAATTATTATTAAGCTATGGAACTGTATAATTTTTAAGTGTACTACAATATCGCATTGGGTCTAGCCTGTAAGGATATTTGTATGTTTGGAGTGAATAAATAAATAAATAATAAATAAATAAAAATATTGGTACTCCATGATAATAAAATTGTAATTTTAATGGCACAATAATACAGTAATTATGTCTAAATGTTTGCATGTCACATAATTATGGAATTGTATAATTATTTATGTTAACACAGAAATTGTACCAACACTTATGGCAAATAAATTCATTGATTTGATTTGAATTGGGTTCGGTTGTTAGTCTTCCCCTAGTCTTATAGCCATCTTAACTCAAAACTTTCCTCACAACATTGTTATACCGACCCTAACCTACATAATAATTTTCCTTAAATCAGTTTGCAAATTACTCGCCTGAAAATAGTAATCATCCGCTTTCCCCATAATTAATGACGATTGCACAATGAAATCTGTCTAAAACCTTGTTAAATTTTCCAATAGCTTTCAATAGCAGACACTGGAGAGTCCAATACAGAAATTAATTGGGTTTCAATTAATGCAATGAAATCCGTTGCGATGAAAATCAATAACTAATATTGCATGTGGTATTCTGTGAAGAGCGAGTATAAATTTTACACGGTTTTTATTTGTTGTATCAAGGTTGTGTAACGACTTTTATGAAAGATAAATAAGGAATATATGTGCCTTTGTAGTATTCGTATTATTTGAACTAGTGTCGGTCGTTTGGTACGGTTTCAAGACCAATAATACAATGTTTTGAAATCTACAAACAAAAGTAACGAAGTGCCTGGATAGAAGTCTATAGGTTATTTTTCGTACAATAAAATGACAGAGAAATCAGAGAGCCGCGAGCACAGCAACAAAAAAGAAGATGTCATCAACTTAGCTTCAGAATTTCGAATTTGCTAGGAGCTTCAGCGTAAATAAATTATAGAAATTCTTAGTCCTCTTTACAAGTTCAAAATGAAACAACTGTACCCGTAAGTCAGAACATGGAAAATTGGTAATTAATTTAACACACGTGTGTCAGTACTTTGCAACATATGTGCAAAATTTAAATGTATCGCCAAACGGCCAAGGAAAACTGATGAGGAAACCCAACACCGTTAATAATATATTCTGACCACGTTATATTGCCCTGACAACGGCTATAGGTATATTTATTATTGGCTTCAGAACTTGTACAATATTCAGAGCGTTATCCCGGTTCAATCCACAGGGGCCCAAGTCTGCTATTTTTATAAATTCGTCATTCCAACACGATCCCATTGTCATTTTGCTAAAAGTTCGTAATCTGCTAAATTCATAATGATCGATCATTGGTCGGTCAATGGTCTGAGAAAAACTACTACTAAATTCCATGCTAGATTTAATTTAATATATATTTTTACATATTACGTATTGGTGTTTGCAATCTGACGTAGTAAGAAGTTCGTAAATAGTAATAAACATTACATTTATTCATTTGTCATTGAGTACGAGATTATGCAATTTCTTTCAATGGAGTGTCAGTGGTTGACCATTGGAAAGTCATGATGACGCCATTATATTAATAATAAATAAAAATAAAATAGTTTATTTGATAACCTTAAACGTACAACAAATTTGAAATTGGAGCTTCCTTTTAAGCAACAAACTTGTCAAAATCAACAATTATAATAGATTACCAAACTTGTCAAAATCAACAATTATGAAATCAATGATAGACTATTTTGTAATAGCAGACTTGAGGTCCAGGTCGGGTGGGTTTTTCCGCTAGGAATTTTTCAGCAGCAGCTTCTACCTAGATCGGAATAGCATAAGCATAATCAGACAATCTATAATAATGAGGAAGAGGGCTTCGTCAATTATGGGTAGGTTGCGTGGAGGCCCCAACAGCATCTTGAAGACGTTGGTTGATAAGGTGGACAGCCCCTTTATGAGGCACTGGGTGCAGAGGCACGTACCGATATGTGTTTTGCCACGTAGATATTAGTTGCTGTTAGGTTAGTTTGTAAGTTTTTACTAACATAGTTTTTAAGTTTTTGTTACTAATTCTATATGGATTCTGTGTTTATTTATATGTGATCCGCAATAAACGATATTATTATTAGTACAATGTTCTCTTTGAGAGGGAGTGGGCTGTAATCTACATAGCGGGCCCAGTGCGGGTTGGTAGCTGTCACGTCTTCGAACTTTTAGTTCTAGGACATGCCAGTCTCCACACGATATTTTCTTTCATCGTTTTTTAGTAGTGATAAAATTATTTACACAAAGTAAAGCGCCTGGCTGGATTCGAACCCACGACCTACAACTCATAAGTCGGGGTCGTTATAACTGGGCCACGAATGCTCTTCTCAATCGCAATGGGCTCGCCATGAATTAAATGGGACTTAATTTAGCTGGAGAAATGTGGGTCTACTATACACCGCCGTCTAAAGGATTACAGGCAAGAAGCGTGATGTTAAGTTATTATACCGGATCCAACCTCGTTTTTCTTTCCTTAAAGAAAACTTGGTCTTTCTATTACTATGGTTTCTGGCTCAATGCCAGTCTTTCTGCTTAAGGAACAAGTTCTCAGCTTGGTAGGCAAATTTACGAGTCTTCGTGTTCATTTCCATACTTCTAGGTCGAATTTTACGACAGAGTGCCATTTCGGCAAATTCTTTGAATAGAAAAAACTTCAAGCTGCCAAGATCTCAAAAAGCATTTTTATTGATGTGACTTTGACACGTAGGCTTGTCTATCTATATATTATATTGATATTGTGTGGAGCAAAAGTGTGCTATGTTAAGAAGCTTCTATTCCGCGTCAATAAATGCCTAATACCGTAACACTAAAAGGACTATCCCTGAATGTTTAAAGAGAATATTAGCCATTACATTGACGAACATTTTAGATTTTTTATTTGTTTCCTCCGTGTTTTATTTTGTTCAGCAGTAGAATAGTAAATTATTTCATTGGAAAAAATAATGAAAAACTCAATACAGTGCAGTGTGACGTTACTCAATTTTCCATCGCTTTCATACCTTCCAAACATTTTGCAGCATAATATTATTTTTCGACAATTTTCGGAACCGAAACTTTAATGGAAACTAGTCGGTAAACTCTAGAGCATTTAACAAACATCTGCCCACTTTCCTACATGCATAACGGCTATGTGCGAATTCCTCCCTTTTAATAATGGCATTTAATAGACCTGGACCCGGTCCAATAGTTCGGAACGTAACAGTAACAGTTGTTTTGTATTGAGCCCTTGATAGCCTGCTAAGCGACAGGACTGTTATGGCAACTTTAGTGAAATTTTCACAATACAGTATACCGACAGAGTATAATTGCGTAGTGATGGAGTTGGTTGACACGCTCTGCAATGGAAACTTTTGTTTTTAATATGGAAGCATACACACATACAGTCATGAACTCACGCCTTCTTTCCATGGGGGTAGGCAGAAACTACAGAACGCCACCTGCTACGATTCTTACAAAAGGATTATGTAAGAATCGTATCAGGTGGGGTTGTATTTTTTGTGTTATTTGCGGTGAACATGACGCAAAAAGAAAAAAAAACAAAAAATAAAATAAATAAAAGGTAGGGGGAAACATGCGTCACATCCACGCAAAACCGCTATCGCTCAGCATTATGCTGCGACCCTGTGCAAGACAGATCCCCAGCGCTGGTTTTCAGCGACGGCCCGTTTACCTTCATATGTCTGGTCATAAAAGCAGGCCGGTTGTCAGTACGACGCGCCTGACCTATCTAAAGAGCATCACCAATAAGGTTACTATTTATATTTATTTATTTATATATAAAGGTACACCAGCAGGTTTTGTATAAAAAAATATCAAATAACAGTTATGTGCTTATACAGTTGCCAATAACAGGTGAACCAACATTCTTAAATACAGTGATAACCTAAACTATCCTCCTAGGGCGTTCCCTTCCGGAAATATTTAACTGCATTGGATGGAGGGTAGATATTGTTTTGATCTAGTAAAGATTATTATGTACAGACGAGACAGACATTCAAGATTCAAGATTCTTTATTCGTGGAAACATGAGTACCTATCTATACATACAGTATGCATTCAAGTTTTCACAATACATTCTTAGATCAGTTATGTTTGGCCTTAGTGGCGTAAAAATATTTAAATATCAGTAAATAACATAATAATTGGATAAACTAATAAACAGAAAATAAAAAATAGTTAATTTCAATGAAAAAAAAAAAAAAAGATTTAAGACATTGCTTTCAACAAGTGTCTAAAATTGTTAGGCGCTAAGTATTGTTGTGTCTGCAACAGTTTGAACATCTCTTGGCTTACGGACTTCGTTGAAATTTCTGCTACCTATTGTGATTATTAAGAAAAGAAAGAAAGAAAATAAGTTTATTTGATCCAGGTTAAGTAAGGCATACAAAAAAAAAAACTTACATAGTATTGTGTGCCTCACGTCTGCGCCAAATAGTCCCAGTTCAGCATAAATGTCAGAAAACTAATGCCTGACGCTAGTTATCAACTGGATCCTATGTTACGAGGACGTCTTACGGATGTAAATCAGTTTTATGATCAGTATAAATTTTTAAAATATAAAAATAAATAGATATATGTAGCGAATATTAAAAAAATTTAAAAAAAAAAGATTAAATATTAGTTTTTAAATAATTATAGAGTGGTGTTTAAGGAAAGAAATAAAATGGTGTGTCTGCACAAGAAATAAAAAACTTCGTCAATACTATTACTTGGTCATTACGAAAATAAACTGTGGATTATAGGGATGTCGATCATGACGGTAGCGATGGCGGTCCATTAGACCAATGCCCAATTGGTTACATTTGTATTGAGCGGGTTGTTAAGACCCAATACACCAGTAGAGCTATAGATTGTTTTCCTCTCGTAAATTTTTGTAGGGTCAGCAACAAAATTCTCAATTTTACCAGCACGTGCAGTTAAAAGGGTAACTCAGTAGGCGATGTCTGGCAACTAATCACGGCTCGTGTACTATGGCACCCGACACGTTCCGATCGTACACATAGATACACAGTTGCCAACTATTTAAATATTGTACGTAACACGTAGAATATCGAAATGCGTTTTCCGTGTATTATTTTATAAGTTTTGAGTTTATTTGTGTTTAGCGAAATGGTTGGTTCGATTTATGATAAACAACTTCAGTATGTTTGAAAGATGATACAAAGAGAATTGTTTCTCATGTTGAGGGTGGAAGGCCAAAGAATTGCTTGAAAGATGCTATGGTTAGACAGGGAGGAATATGCGACAGATTATACCAAATCTTAGACCGTTGTTCTATATAAACACACTAAGTAGAGTAGAAGTACTCTCTTCCTATTCTAAAGCTACGAATTTCATATGGATGAAAAAAAGCAGGCACGGTCACTACATACACACATTTTATAATATTTTAGGAGCCTACGATTCTCTTGAATGTTATCTCAAAGTCAAACAAAACCAATTACAATTCAAATTGTATTTACCATCGTTCGACATTTACATTCTCGACATGTTTCGCTCATTTTCCAATTCTGTGTTTGTGATAGTTTTAAGGCTCCCGTCGACAGGCGCGACGCAACGGTGCGACGCGATTCTGGTAGAACGATTTCCATGAAGTATTGAATAGAAATTGTTCTACTAGAATTGCGTCGTACCTGTCTGCGGCAGCCCTTATTGTAAACAGACTTTTTATATAGGATTATTCATTCTCAAGGACATCTTATATCATTTTTCTTACTCCTAATGCTGAGAAAATAAAGTCAGCCTGTAAGGGCAAGATAAAAAATAAGGATTCGGGGTAATTGAACAAAAAAAATCGTAAAACCGGACCGATATTGCCATCTCCATTGACAGTTTTTGGCATTGGTCATTGGTAGTACCATTTTCAGCGAATGTATTTTATGGGATAGGATGTCAGCGAAGGAGCTTATAGACACGAGATTTTTGTTGTGTTTAGTTCTTCTAACTGAACAGCAGACAGCTGTGCTGGTGGGGAGTTTGTTGCGCCACTTCCTCTTCCCAGCTACAGCACTAGAGTGCTTTTTTCGGAGACGGTCTTACGTAATTTTGACGATCAAAAAGTGCTGATTCTCAGCCAAGTTTGATAGAAATACATGACATGATTTTTTTGAAACCTCATTGATTCACAGAAGAGAAATCTGCTGTAAAAACGAATGATAATTTTGTGATTCGTTGACGGAAATCAAAACACCCCGAGATGCAATCCAGAAATACCTCGGTATGAAAAGTAATTTTCCCTACATTTGAAAACACCAAAGAAAGGTTTTTAGTAGTCCAGACAGTACACAATATATTACTATTCAACTGTCATTGCTATCACTGTGAACATCGCTCACGTTTGTCATCGCTTCCCCTTTGTCTGTGAAAACAATTTGAATGCTTCCGAATGCAAAGTCTCGCATACCATTCCCCGGATACCAAGTTCCGAGTAAAATGTTGAAAACTGAGCTACGGTAGTAATTTTTCGGGAAACATTTCCGTTTTAATTAACGGTGCTGTTGGAAACTTCAATAAAGATTAAAAAGATGCGTTTTTTTCCGATATGAGATTAATAATGAAGTGAAATTTATCAGATTTTATTGGGTCTGATTTGCACTGGCTATTTCGCTTCGCGTTTTTGAATGCCCATTCAGATTGATATTATGATTGGTAGCCTTATTTTTTTTGGCCTTAGTAATTATAATATAATGTGTAGTAATTCGTATCTAGGGTACTTAGATAATAAAGAGCTATTCTATTCTACCGTGAAATTTAACAGCAAGTCATAAAATGAGAGATTTCCAGGAGAGGAGTTACTTTCGCATTTAAATCAGTGAATAGTCTGGACATAATCAGTATCACCAACTATTCTTAAAAGAGACTTGATCAGATGTGGTCGAAAGTGTAAGTTTAATGATTTAATCAGCAGAGTTATCGAATTAATTAACAAACTATTAATTGACTTATAAAGAACACACAACTATAATTTCGTGAAAATAATACAGACAGAATATGAAAGTTTACTCCTTTCATTTGTAACTAGCTGCGTCCCGCAGTTTCACCTGCATAAGTCACAATCTTGTGGGCGTGATTTAAAGATATTAAAAAAATACACTTCCACAAATATAAACAAAATCCAAGATGTCTGTCCATATATTCTCATAGATGTGTCTACACTGCACCGATTCTATCGATAAAGACTGTCAATTTGTCTAATGGTTCCACACATCTCGATTGTGTTCATCGATATTGTCGCTCGATGTGGAGAAATGTCAAGGAAGCTACAATGTACTCGATTTTGTAGCCTGAGAGTGTTTATAGTGAGTTTGTTACGTCACAACAATCAGTTTATCTGCATAACGAAGGAAATATGTCTAGCACATGTGGAGACAAGAAGAATAATTTTCCAATAGTCCTTTAATACAAGTATAGAGTAAGAAGAATTAAAGTAGAATAAATAATGTGGAAATGCGTTCCTTGCGAAGCATGTCTGGTGTGACTATGAATGATACGCTGAAAAAATGATGTGGTAAGGTGACGGTGCGGTTTAAATGAAGATGAAGTGACAAAGATTGAAAATATTATGCTTCGATGGTTTGGTCATATTGAGAGGATGAATGAAAGACGACTAACAAAAGATATTTACAAGGCAGGTTAGCGACGAGACCCCACCGCATATTAGTATAGTGACCTTATTGGTGAAGTTCTTCAAAAAGGTCAGCGTAGTTCTCGCAACCGGCGTGCGTGTATGGCCAATAGGCCAAATGTATGAACGTAAACGAGGCAAAACTAGTATGTAAAGATCGTAGCAGATGGCGTTCTCCAGTTTCTGTCTAACCCCATGGGAAGCGTGAGATTATGGATAAATAAGATACAGTACATGTTATAAATATATCTCAAGAAGGCTACAGGTATTTTTAGATTACTTTTAAGTAGTACAGAATCTGCGCTAGCGACACACCTGAATTTCCATATTTTTACCATAACCTGTTTCTACTTTTCATATTTAATAAAAACCATTAAACTGCTTTATGCCCATGTTATTATGTTAATTTTAGCTAATAGAATTCGGAAAAACAACATGGGACCGTGGATGGCATAAGAAATCTCCATATATGGCGTAATATTATGGGATTTGATGCAATCGTGGCGATTAATGGCATAAATATTCTAGAAGCATTTAAAACAGAGGTTATCCAAATGTTTATTTTTGAAGGAAGGCGAAATTACTTCAACCTGTCAAAGTTCCCGCTAGACCTGAAATAAAGTTAGACTCGGGCAGAAGCGAAGTGCTGAAACTTGAATGCCTACTCATTAGTACATACCTGGGAAGCCTGGCACAAAAGGAAGTAGATCTATTACTAGCAACGGGAGCAACAAGGCTGCCAATGAAGATGATGATGACAGCAACTGGCCGTAAATATGGCACATGGAGTTTTAGAATAAGTTCGGTTTCGTAGCACGTCGTCTGTTATTCAGACTTGAGTGACAGTTTCCAACCCCAGATTCGCACTAGCCGAACATTGAATTAAAGAGAGCGCATATAACACACTGCTTGATTTTCAACTCTCTGCGCTAAGCAGTGCATTGAAAATCAGGTGTGCGAAAAAAAATTACCGTGGGTTAAGTTCAAAGTGACATTCACGCCCGGGTACTGAACAAAAAAAATGAAAATCTTTTACCTCTTAATGCGCATTTAATTTCCGGCAGTAGAAGAAGATACATTGTAACTACATATTGTAACAGTTGTAAAAGGAACTTGGCTGATAGCCTACTACGACCCATTCTTAATTTGACAAGTATGCAATCATGAAGAGGAACAATGTTTATAAAACACGACATGACTGATGACTGCCTCTATCTATCTATATTGGTCTAGCGGGCAAAGTAGGGTTTCTCCATTAGGAAATTCCCCGTCCGCAGTCAGGATTTATGCCGCCGTCGCCCCCTATACAAGAGAACTGGCGAAATGTGAGTGTAGGGACTGACCACACTTATTCAGCTCTGTTCAGCTATTGTCCATAGAAAACAAAGATTTTGTATGAAGTCCGTTCATTTCCGCGGTTGAACGAATGCGTACGCATCTCATACAAAATCGTTATTTTCTATGGACAAAAGCTGAACAGAGCTGAATAAGTGTGGTTAGTCCCGTACTATACACCTCCACTAAGTTCTCTTCGTGGAATAGTCGTGATGTTATGTTTATATAACACAATAGCACTTCATTAGTCTTTACACCCACCGAGCGGTATTTTGTTTTAGCATAGAAGCTCGCTTCTCCATTTTACGTAGGCGACGAGCGGTGAAAGGATCCGCGAAGCGACTCATTCATACATTATTCAGAATGAAAATTGTGTTTCTAGTATGTCGCTAATAGTGTTTATTAAATTTTGTTAATTTTGTGGTGGTGTGTGAGGAAAAGGAGTGAATGACAGTGTAACGGCTGATAGGGGAGAATGGATGAAAAAACGTCCCAAGTAACATAGGACAAGGGCAGTAAGACGAAGTACAGAAGTTTTTGGTTATGTTGCTGTTCAGTACTTAACTTTTCGCGCGACTAATTAGCAGACACAATAGAAATTTTGTTGCTGTCGGTACACATGGTGTACACTCGACGTGCGAAGAATTGCAGTTTCGAAACTTTTACTATCCAAGTCACCATTGATTCGAACCTGGGGGTTAACCATACACTCTCATAGAATGTCAATATTAGTTAAGACAGGTGTAACTGTCATGCGATTTTGATACTAATGTGCGCATTAACTATTAACTGTTACCTTGACATGCTCTGCAAATGACTATAGTATCTGTAATCGCTAGTAACGCAATGCGCAAGCGTGGTTAAAAGCAACATTGAAAATGCTCATTCATTCTCTGTATGAGAAGTTGAGAACAGAGAGCCCTTTGTCCTTCAGTGGGCATCTGGCATTACTTAACAGTAAAATTGCAGTGCACAGAATAGAAATCACTTTATCTTCTCTACTATTCAATACCAATAAAATGCTGAGATGAAGATTCGTATATGCCTATACTATACATTCCGGCCATATGTTGTCAGTCTGCCAAATGTCGAATAAATAGCATTCATGATCAAAGGTCATCAGTTCCAATACTTAGGCACAGAGAAAATATTCCACATGAGTTTCATTTTTCTTTTATTTAATTATTTATACATACTTTATGGTACACCAGAAAATACATTACAAAACATACAATGGGCGGCCGTTTTTCTTTTGTGCCTTTAAAGTCTTTTCAAGCCCTTGTTTCCAATCGATGTTTGTTTTTTATGTTCTTTAAACGAAAATCAACTTTGTGCTAGTGTAAATTAGGTTAGTTTTAGAATAACTAGTACTTACTACTGAAAAGTCGTAAAAATGTTATGTTGCATCGCTTACTGTGCGGTACTGAACTTGATGTGTGGTGTGAGTGTTAAAAGTTGTTTTTCTTTCTATATCAATTTGTTTACATATTTGGGAATTAAATCGCAAATGAAGTATAGCTTTGAAAGAAAGAAAACTAAAGGAATAGGGTGTATTATTTCCTTACAGTGAGTGCAGCCAGTAACAATAGAACAATTTTAGTTTATTCTGTAACAATAAGAAACCTCATTGTTATAGTATTACACAACATTTAGCCAGTTCGCATCAGCTGAGTGCTGGGTAAAACATGGTATTGTGCGCCTGCGGCGACGAGAACTAATTGATATAAGTATAGAATAATAAACAGAGAAGACTTTCGTTTTGTGTGAAGTATGCCTACTAATTAGAACCAGTGAGTATTCAAAGAAAGTTAATCAGCTGAAGGATCATTTATCATTTGTTCACAAAAATATGTATGTAGGTAGGTACACAATGTAACGATAACTTTATAATGACGTAAGCATAAGCATAATCACCCTACAATGTCCTAACTACTGCGATACAGGCCTCCTCTTTTCGAGAGGGAGTGGGCTGTAATCTATTACGTGGGCCCAGTACGGGTTGATAGATGTGACACATGCTTCGAATTTTTGTTTCTACGCAATGCCGGTTTCATCACGCTGTTTTCCTTCACCGTTTTGAGAGGAGCATCGTAATGACGCAAAATTACGCATTATGTTTTAAAATTAACACATCGCACCTTCAGAATAGTAGTGACTTAACTCAAAAATCTAAGAAATCGAGTTACGATCATAGAGGGTCACTAAAACGTCGCTTCTTTAATATTCACTTAAAAGTGCGTACCTCACTACTATTCTGAAGGTGTGACATTATAATTTAATCATTATGTTTTTCAGAACCTTTCTTTTAAATATTTAGCACTTCATTTTTAAATTATTTTGTTAATAAAAGCAACAAAAGACCACCACCTCACCACGAAACATACGGATGCTCAGATTAAAACATTTCCCAAATAACATCGACCCGCGATAACCTCCTTATTTTCAAACTGTCTGATCCGCCATACTTAATCTTTGGTACGTCTGACACGCAACGCACCACGTGATCGTCTGACTCACAATATTCATTCAACGATAAACGTTCGTGGTTCGTGTCAGCTGTTGCGAGCTCTCTTCGTAGTTCGTATGAATACGTATTAGGTACGTATACGCACTCGGGATTCTGTCGTCTGTGATAGTTTCGTTATCTCGAAGTGGGGTTATCGTGGAGGAGGAAGGTATTGTCAAGTGTGTGTATAATATAATTTGTGTAGTGTTTGTAATATGATTTTATGAAAATACAATGTTTCGTTGACTTAAATAAATAGAAATGCGTGAAATTATACAACATGTAACGTTAAATGCGCAAAATCTGAAAATAGTTTGTTCATAATTGACTACTGAATCGATTTCAGTAACTAAAAGTTACTGAATATAGGTTTTGGAACGAAGTTCCTTATCGCGCGTTGTGAAAGGGGGCTAGACGGAAAAAATTCTTACGAAAAGTTGTCACGACACTTTTTGCTATAGTAAGCTATTGTAAGCTGTGCGGCGTCGCATGTTTCTCTGTCTGTCTCTCTCTCTTATAGAAAGCAAGCCAGATATTTTCATTTCTATTTCGCATTGAATATAATTATTAATATAATTATGTTATACAAGATTCAATACATTACATTATTTATTATTATAACTTAAAAAAAATAAAATTTTATTACAATTCCTTCACTAATTAATCGAAAGGAACTTCGTTCCATCCGGGTGTCCCTTGACACCTCTCAAGTTTTTTTTTTTTTTATTATGTATTTTGCCATACTATCCGCCGATTGAGCCAAAGAAAATTGACTGTCAGTGACTCAATTTTGAATGCATAAACTAATGCTAGGATCAACACGATTTTCTTAGTAATAATAGTTAGCTTTAAAAAAAAAATAGTTTTGGTAATTGTATTTTATGCTTTTAAGTTTTAACTCTATGCTCTAATTGGACGTAATTATGCAAAAAGGATCCAACCCACAACATGACCGACAATGAGTTAAGTAAATCAAACTGCTTGTCAAGGTCTATATTTTCGATTATCAAAAACAATCCAAGTAAAATACGAATATTTTGACATTAAAAATTCGTATTTTACTTGGATTGTTTTTGGTAATCGAAAATATAGACCTTGACGAGCAGTTTGGTATACTTAACTCATTTTCGGTCATGTTGTGGGTTGACTCCTTTTTGCATAACTACGTCCAATTGAGGTGTATGAGGTTTTGCGCATTTAACGTTACACGTTGTAGAAAACTTTACAAAATGTTTTGAAAATTGTCCAAGTTAAAATAAAACATCTTAGTAAGGCTATTCTCGTGATAAGAACGCATTGTTCTTATCACGAGACTAGCCTTACTAATTTATTAACACTGTACTAGTCATACTTTATTTATTTTCCTGCAGAGAAACGTATATTATATCGTAAGTCGAAGCAGCGCCAGCGAATGCAACGTATGAGTGTTCCAGCAACGTTTTTACCACGTTAACTACATAAGAAATAGAGTTGGGAGTGTTCATAAAATGTGTTCTCATGCTGAAAGTAACACTCACATAATAATGTTTTAAGTTTGTATAAACCGAACTCGAAGATAAGTGCGCAGGCCACTTGAAGACGTTTACTTAGGTTGCTTTACTTATAATTATAAATCTTCAAAATGTTAAGGTCTGTTTTGTTTAAAAAGGATTTGGCAGGTACTTCACTAATATCTGTGATATAAGGGGAGATGGTTATCCAGCGACGCCTAAGGCGAGGTTTGTATCCCACAGGGTGGTGCCCTTAGCGTATAGTCGCTTAGTATACTAGATATTCACCCCTGGCTGGAGATTTTGAGTTTACATAAGGCAACCGTTCCACAGGATAGTCCGGTTAAGTATTCACGACCTCTCAAGGTCAACTACGAGATGCCATTTATAAAACAAAACTTCTTACAGTGCAGCGCGATATGCCGACTCCGAGTGCAACAGGCTCGCCTTTCGTCCCCTACTATATAGGACTTATATGTGGTGAAATGTAGATATATGGTAAGTACTACAGGTACAGACGCCAGCACATCAAGCTACCCGAAACTGTCAAATTTTCCCAATCAACCTGGAATCTTATGCTGTAGCTATGAAGTTGAAAATCTATTAAAGAAATCTGACAAATTGTAGTAGCTTGATGTGCTGGCGTCTATACACTGGATCACCCTTCGGGGAAGCAGGTATGGTGTTATTCTATGTTAGCCATGGGATAATGGCAAAAAAGAAGTTTTTAAACTAAAGCCCGACTACTGAAAAGGATGAAACAAGAAAGTACCTTCCCGTGGTCGCATGCCGCTGTGTACTAACATACTTATAAGCTATGGTAGCATACGACCACGGGAAAGTACTTTCTTGTTTCATCCTTTTCAGTATTGGGATTTTAGTTTTTAAACTTAATTTTTATTTAATTATTTTGGGGCTAATTTCAGTAATATTTATATTTCTGAAGTGTGCTAATTAAGCCCTTTCATTTGATACCCAACAAGGCACCATCCCAAAATATTTATTTTTAATATCATTACCTTATGTCCTCTAGAGGTCGCTATATTGAATTTAGTGTGACGTCACATAGACATTGTTTACCTCATCAATTTTGAAAGATAGATGGAAGGCTCCCTATAATTTACACCATATTAACTACAAAGTATAATATCTTTAAAACTGCAACACATTTTTATAAAACCACATTTTCTATACTAGATGCCAGAAAAAACAGATCGAGCTTGCGAAACAGCGAGAATTCCTTCCAGCAAAGAAAATGTTAGACATAAGAAAAATGCTTTGAGAAACAGGAGTACTTTTTTATCATCTTGGCATTTCCCGAGTACGTCGGCGCCGGTTGCCAGTCTAACCAGATGCAGCTGAAGAGAATTTCACATCGTATCAGTATAAAGTTTATAAACTTACTACCAGTTGTTATTGGGTATTTCCATTTGAAAATTCTCAGTAACAGCCCGAAGTGTATATTTGTACAAAAAACATCATATTTCTAATACCTCATTTACATTCAGCCCCTGCCGCTGCCCCTCGCGCTGCCAGCGATACTTCCTTAAATACTACCGCAGCGGGATCGAGAGAAGTGTGTGTTTACATACTGCGCTACCACTCACTTCGCATTCAAGTTTCGCCGGGCAGCGCGAGTGGAAATGGCAGTGGCATGAGAAGTATCGCGTTTACACACTCGTCCTGCCCACTTCCCTGCTCACTACGGCTGAATGTAAATGAAGCATAAGGAATAAAACGAAAGCAATCTTAAATCGAAGCAGGAAAAGTAGCACTATATCAACTTATGTTCAACCGCGAATTTTGACAGATAAACCGCTGAAGTTCAGCTTTGATTCGATTCTAACAATTAGTGTCAAAATAACAGTAGAATGTGACTAAACGTCACGCTCGTGTTCGATTTTGTTAGCAGAATATATTTTGAAATAAAATTATTTCGATCGATCGTTGGCTTAAGCTAAAACGTAACCGCAGTTGAATCGTTGTTCATTAGTAGAATATGAAAACGCTTAACAGCCGTGACTTAGGTTCCATTGCGATTTTTGAACAATTTTGTTAGTAGAATCGGCCCCCTGGACTGCTTTGTAGGTCTACTGGTCGCAAGCGCTACTCCTGAACATGGTAGTCCTACGTTTGATTCCCAGTTTGGGCAAAGAAAATCGCAGATAGAAAATTGGCTCTTTACTTTTTTAATTGAGTAGCAGCCCAGAGTCTCGATTCGTGACCGGTTGATGGCAATAGCATAATCAGCCTAAAATGTTTCCACTGCTGGGACATAGACCTCCTCTCTTCGAGAGGGAGTGGACTATAATCTACCACGCGTGCCTAGTACGGGTTGGTACATGTCACGTGTCGGGCAAATGGCAATAAGCTCGACCCCAATTGCATTGGACTTGAAAACATAACTAGTGAAATGTGGTACACCTCTGTATAATATTTCAAGGCGTGATGTTATGTTATGGATTTAGTTGTATTGTCAAAAAGAAAGGGCTTGAAATCCCGAGTGTGTTCCGCAATTAAAATGCTATTGTTTACCGAGAGAGTATATTTATATCTATTTTATTACGATTCATTCATGCTTTGCATGTGAATGCCACGTGGCGGTTGTCGGCAGGGGGATTTACAGAAATAGCGTACTAGATTAAAATATTATGAAGTTTTTCGTTGCCGTCTACGCGTTTGACCAGAGGGGCAATTCTCGTAATTTTAAGAATGTTCACAGTCTGATCAACACTTTTATGCTTAAATACGAGCCTTTTGACAACATTGTATGTGTTTATTGATTATGTCTTTTCTTTTTAAATTTAATTTTTTTTTATCTGTAATGTGCGTTTTGTTTGTGCAGAATAAACATTTTTTCTTTCTTTCTTTCTCTTCTTGATCTCAGTCTTAATCTGTCAAAAATACCTCCAATTTCCCTACATTTTTGACATTTGTCGCTGAGATGAAATTGCGACTAGATTTTGAACGTTTTTAATTACGGGAATTGCCCTTCATATCCACGGGCTTTTTAGTCTCATATAAGAATTGATTCTGGAGTTCTTCTGGCTACTGAAAAACATACTCATAGACCCTCAAATCAAACGGTGAGTCCCTTCTTTCTTCAAGGATGCTTTTAATCTTAATTTTAGTACGGATGTTTTTGTTATACTAATATACCTTTAATTAAACTTTTATAGAAATCCGCATTCGTGCTTGAGCATAATTTATAGAATACTTTACATTCTTAATACATACAGCCGTGTATTAGGAAGAAAATGTACATGTTGTGTTTTTCCTCAACATCTATGACACCCGAGATAATATTATTGCCATAAGCAATTATCTCAACAAAAAGCAAACGATTAGACATAACACACAGGAAGATTCTGAGAACATAATAACGTTTCTTTAATTAGAAGAATAACATAAATAGAAATACATTTCTCGACACATCTGCGTGCAACAACAGAAGTTTCATCCTAGCTAGTCTTCGATTACCCCTATGAAACAATACCAGGCGCCATTTTAACTCTAAAGACTTTATTTTTTGGATACTTCAGAACAAATGCAAATACAGTACTCGTAGCTAACTTATGCTAACATTTTTAAGATTTATTCGTCCATGGATTAGCTGAAGAAAAAGTAACCTCAGCTGAGAGAAAGTTTTTAAGACTCAAGCAGGCTTATGACTCTATTATGACCATATTACCGACATTTTGTCATATTAGTGAGCCTTCTAAATGTTCCCATTCTATGTTCTAAGTGTGACAGTTGGTGTATTCCGTATATATTCCGGTCCGCCGGATCGTATCCGAGGCGCGGCCGTAATTCCGCTGAATCCTTTCTTTAATTAAGGATTTACCTGCGTCAGGTAAGGGTCGGTCGAGTTTTTGCGGCATTCGGAATTTATGTAAGTGGAGTTTAATTCAAAAGCATTTATTTATTATGAGATGTTTTGAATAATGGAAGCAAACAAGTTAATTTTCGGCGCTGCGTGTTTTGGAAATTATCTTGCGTAAAACTTCAGTAATGAAAATCATGTTCCCAGAACTGTTTACAGAAGAGGAGGCGAACTGGAGAAAAAAGATGGATGAATAGGACAAAGATATGAATGAGGGAAGTGAACGCTGATACGGATGGAGGAAAAAGACGTATTATGGCGTCCCCTAATAAATTGGGATAATGGCAGGAGGATGACGAATCGTTATCTACGCTGAGGACAACGCCTCCTAAGCCCAATTGATCGGTAACCTCAACTAGAACGGATGCGAAAGAAACAGCGACAACTATGGCGCAACTTGGAGGAAGCCTTTAGCATCACGCCTGTAATCCTCAAAGAGTTAGGCAGTATAAGTACTATGCTTAAGACCTATGTAATAGGGGGGGCCCAGCTTATTCAATCCAGACCTCGGGCAGCTACTGAGAAATTCCGAATAGAAAAACCCAATAACACTTTGCCCGACCAGGGTATCGAATTGTTTCTGACCTCATGCTCAGCATTCACGCTTGCCGACTCGACCAACGAGGCAGTTATTATTTTATTAAAAAGCTATTCAAAATCTATTAAGGCTCTAGTCGATCGCTCACTAATGAAGGCAGGACCACATACTTATACCTGCATTGATGGCCATACTTATTTCTATACTTCATGGCTTCAGCAAAAATTACTACCAAGTCCCTACATACAGTACCTATCCATAAATAAAGGAGTCTTTGTAAATAAAAGTATAATTTGTGACAAATTGCCACTTTGTTCAAGCAACAAACGCAAATCATACTGGAGTACGTTACTGAACAATTTGCGTGGGACGTACTCGCAGGTAACAATGAAAAAGAAATCATAATGAGGATATTAAAGGTCAAGTGATGTTACTTTCTTAAAAAATTGAAAGTAAAGATACAATCTCGTTTGTCAAGTCCCAATTAGAGCACAAAAATTCTCCAATCTGAGAACAAATAGAAGTGTAAAAAGTAGCAGTGGCATTTTATTTAAGTACCACTTAATTTGGTCCTTAGAGACTTGGGTTATAATATGAAGACCTATACAGGGTTATTTGTAAAACACCAGCAACCTCATAAGAGGTTGCTGGTGTTTTTCAAATAACCCTGTATATAAGAGCCAAGAAACTAAGTAACCTATGAATAATACACTTCTCAGTCTATAGCAAAACCGATAATTTTAGCAAGCCATGCCTTTTTAGCCGAACTGCCATTTCAGGTAGGTAAGTAAGTGATTGGCGCGCGACCTCGCCTCACGAAGACCTCCGAATGAATCCGAATCAAGACAGCCATCGCAGAAAACATAGCCTTAATCTAACGGTCAAATATTGCGGTCGGCTTCCAGTCTAACTGGATGCAGCTGAATACCAGTATTTTACATGAAGCGGCTACCTATCTGACCTCCACAACCCAGTTACTAGGTAATACGATACCCCTTGGTAAGACTGTTTGTCAGACTTTTGGGCTTCTAACTAGCCGTACCGACTGTCAAAGATCTACTAATGACTGTCAGGACGTGCTTTCGGAGTCTGGACGGGGGTCGGTTCATGGACCATTCATTACATATCGAGATAATTATGTAATTAATGGTCCACGAGTCGACCACGGCAAGCGCAGCTTATATACACTTCGATGACCCGCGCGGCTGTTATCATTTAAACCTAGATCAGGCAGGTCTACATTACAGTTAGAATTTAACTTTCCTCGATTGTAATTAATGTAAATCATTATTGTACTTTACTTTATACTTGAATAAAGATTATTATTATTATTTAGCCACTAGGCCCTCCACACTCACAATATCATATAATAGCATAATCAGTCTATAACGTTCCCACTGCTGGGACAAAGGCCTCCTCTCTGTGAGAGGGAGTGGGCCTTAATCCACCACGCGGGCCCATTGCGGGTTGGTAATCATATGTCATCTATTTTTAGGTTCCAGCATATGCCGGTTTCAGTAATCCAATATCATGTTTAGCAAAAATATGCATTAGGGCGGTTCCGCACAGCGTGACCAGATTTAGCAGAATTCTGCGATTTTAGCAGAATTTGACCACCAATTTAGGGTTTAGCATATTATGTCGCAGATTAGAAAAAGTTGGCAGTTTCTAGCAGAATCCAATAAACCCTTGTCAGAAATTTGGCAGAATTCAATTCGTCCTATTTTTCTTGTTGTACTGGCAGAATTCTGCTAAATCTGGTCACGCTGGTTCCGCACTACATCCGATCTGAATCCGAGAAATGCCGGTCCGAAGTGACCGTAGTCCTATTTGTATGAGGGGTTGCGCACTTGATCCAAACTCTATCCGTCCGAATTTAGAACATGCCCAATTCGGACTAAAAGCGGATCTAGTGCGCACTACACGTAGTTCGGATTCGGATCGGATGTAGTGCGGAACTACTCTTAGGGACTAACCTCATTTATTCAGCTCTGTTCAGCTTTTGTCCATAGAAAACAACGATTTTGTTTGAAGTCCGTTCAGCTTTCCGCGGCTGAACGGATGCGTACGCATCTCATACAAAATCGTTGTTTTCTATGGATAAAAGCTGAACAGAGGTGACTCTGTTCAGCTTTTATCCATTAGTCCCTTAGTCTAATAGTTTTAGAACGAAAGAATGTCGTTTGGGTTTTCCCATTTCAAGTCTGGGAATGTGACATTCTAAACATAAATGAGAAGTGTGTCATTCCTTTGCTATTAAACATAGCTGCAGTCAAACAAGTCTTGATGAAAGATTCCAAAGAGATCTAGAGGTTTAACTAAACTAATATTAGAGAGGTAATGGATGTTTGGTAATTACTGATCCGATTCCGGAAATTCTTTCTCTATTGGAAAGATAAATGATTGCCGAGTGTCATAGGTTATATTTTATGATAAAACAAGAAATTCCACGCGGTTAAGTCGCGGGCAGAAGCTAGAGAAGTAGAGTTGTATGTTTGTGTCAGAAGGAACCTCTGGAATTAATGATCCGATTACAAATTACAAAAAACTTTCACTGATAGAAAGCTACACTATTGCCGAGTGGCAAACGATATTTTTATACTATAGTTAACTTCCACGCGGGCAGAAGCTAGTAACTTATCTAATAAGTTATGGAAAAAAAATTGCATAGAATTTTATCTAACGATAAAACTATTCCGTTAAAAGGGTTCGGCGAGTTTGCGCAAGATATTGACCGATAACGTTGATATGTGTTATCAGCACATAATAAAATACGTGACGTCATAGTTTGCACGTAATCTTTATTAATAAAGATGATGGAACTAATTATCTCGAAGATACGACCTATCTGTCACCGCTGTTTTAGTCAAATCTTGACAATTATGCTAAGATACTTAACATGTTTTGAGGGCCGTGTTCATCAGCCTTTTGGCAATATTATTTCCAAATTACGGCGCAGAAAAGGAAGGGTGCATAATTTATTTTTGTTATTATAGGTAGGCAAAGAGCTGCTTCTAATATGAAGTGATTACCGCCTCGTCTAAACCCTCAACATCACCTTAAAAATAGGTCATTCTGCTGATGATGATGTGGATTTCATAACCAAGTAATGAAGCGATCCTTTCGTAATTTTTGGGCACATGTCCAATCTCAAAACCGACAAATTTATTAATATGCCAGACGTCGAACTAAGCTCAAAGTCCACAGCCTGCCACCAGACAGCCAGACTAAAGAGACCATACAATTAAACACAAAGTAATTCATTATGCGAGAAATTGTATACATTTCATCATAATATTTTAAATATTAACGTTTTTCCAAAGAGAGCACCGAGCAATTACCTTTTGTCCGCTAGGCTAAGTTTTCTTCGCAAACAATTTAATTAATAAAATAAAATATAAACAAATTGTGTCTTCTTTTCCATCGCAGTATTTATTCAGTGAACAGACACGTTAATACTGTTGTGAGATGGCCTAGCAACAAAGTTACAATGTTGAAATACTGAAAACTATACGAGGCACGGATACAATCGAGTGCCAAGAATTTATCACGGCGACTGACTCTTCATATCTCCGCTTTTTTCCCTTAAGTGAAACGTGTTTCAAGAATAATTTCCACCAAAAGGCTCGCATCGCATCGGATCGGAAAGGATACCGACGGATGCGGCGACAACCGATCGCGTCCGGCAGCATGTCGACGCATACGATCGGCTCCGTAATTTTATTACCTACGTGGTTGTGTACTTGGTCTTCAGTTACTTATCTATGCAATGATAAAGCAGCACATCAAATTTGAATGACCTAAAACCTATACCCATATTATTAAGTCATTGCAACGTAACTCTTGTGTCATTGTAATAAAGTATAAATCAGAACTACTGCCGCGAGTTTGATAAAACTCTCGGTAATCATTCTAATTTATACCTTACTTTACCGAGATAACATTTAAATTACATTATAACGACTTACTAATGATTTTACGTCGATCGTGAATGTCCTACCTAAGCCATTTCTTTTATAGTTTTACAATCCCTAACTCTGAAACCTTTACCGGAGTCCCAAGGAGTTCTAATTTTAGCAAAGAACCATAAAGAAAACTCTCTTTTTTGGTGTACAGACTCCAGCACATCAAGCTACTACAATCTGTCAAATTTCTTTAATAGATTTTCAACTTTATCGCTAACTAAAGCATAAGGTTCAAAGTTGAGGGGAAAAATTTAACAGTTTCGGGTAGCTTGATGTGCTAGCGTCTGTATATTCGAATGGACTCTTTTTGTTAAATCGATATGCTAATTCGATTTTAAACGGCGATTTTATTGCCATATTTTGCCGCATATTCGAAAACTTTACTCACCAAAATAAAAAGTTTATAATGTCCAATGTCACTTCATTTCAATTATCCTTAGCTCTATAGAAATGTGTCCTAATTAATACGCGCGAGTGCCTTGGCGTCGGGCTTGCCATAAAATTCATGTTACTAGCACAAAAACGTTTTAATAAAATTTTACTTGCACTCACTGAGAGTCATAAAATATTTTCTAATGAGCCGAATTATTGCTTTATGAAAACCAGTCCAGTGTGGAACGTAATCTAGTTATCTTACGAAATATCTGATAAGTTTATTATTAGTATTAGAGTTTTCGACATCAAAGTGAGGTGGATTGGTGATGATGTATTTTAAACAGATAGAAGGCCGTAGAAATTAAAACTTTCATTTCATTTCATTTAATTTATTCATTTTGTGAAGATAGGGTACACACGGCTACACATCAAGCTATACATTTCCAGTTTTAGCTGACCTCGCATTGTATAGGTTTTTCGTACAATCAGAAGTCAGCTTATACTGGTTATGTATAGCTTGATATGTAGCCGTGCGTACAATATACAGATGTTACATAAAAAAAATAAAATGTCGATCCATGCTATGTTCCGCCAAAAGGCATACAAAATATCATTAGGTAATCGAATGTCAAGTAAAAAAATAAATAAAATAAAGTCAATAGATAAGTAGATGTCACAATTTCATGCAATAACTTTATGGAACTAGTATCAGCATAATCAGCCTATATTGTTCCCACGGAGACACAGGCCTCCTCTCTGTGAGAGGGAGTGGGCCGTAATCCATCACGCGGGCCCAGTGCGGTTTGCTCTTGGAAGATGTTACATCTCTTCGAATTTTTACATGCCCGTTGCCTCACGATGTTTATGAAAGTAATTAACCTAAATACCTAGATACCTCCATTTCCCATAAACAGCGGGGTCAAAGACATAATTACGTATTTTATAGAATAATTATTAAATGACAATCAATTCATCATCACAATGAAATGTTGACATTTCCAGTTGAATGTCGTAATTATAGTAACAATTAAAAAGCCATTATGTCTCGTGTGGATCCACATTCCATACGGCATGCTTTAATTTCCCGTGGTCAAAGACGCAATAAAAGTCAATAATATGGAATCAATTAATCATAAACATTGATATTTCTTTCAGACACACCTGCCATTTACAATTTTTTTCAGGATTAAAAAATAGGGTAGCTGAATTATTTCAATAAAATAAACGAACGTAATTACACAAGATTTCGATGAATCATCATGGCGACACTTTCATAAATCAGGGTCTTTTTGTACTTTAGATAAGTATATTTTGTTGTTCCGGCACACCCCGGACACTCCGTACAACGCGCGCAAAATAATTACCTACTACTACTACATAGCCAAATGACGTTGGTACACGTGCAAACGTGTGCGTAAACTCTAGTAGGGTTGGTTGTCGTGCGGAGCGTAAAAAAAATGGCGGGAACGACGACGACGCGACTAGAAAGGACTAGTTTGATTGTTTATCTAATTAGTCGGGTTCGTAATGAAATAAAAATAATATTATAACAGTTAAGTAATAAATGTAAAACTTTTTAACAATAACTTTAATTTCGGAAGTCGGTGTCTTTGGATCTGTATTTTAGTTTATTGCCACCGACTTACGAAATTAAAGTTATTTTCCACTTTGTACTTAGTGTTTTTTGGAAGTCGGTTTTTTTTTGCTAAAAAGTTTTTATTTCTCGCTTTTTAGTGGGTCTGTTTATAAAGCATCTAAGTTACAATAGCCTAATGTCAACTTGCTCATGGCCTTGTACAAAATATTGCTTTTCCCGATGCAGGGACGTTAATTGTTGAGGAGTTCTCTTGGTACTCCATCATCAGCTCTATTGCACCATTCGCATTGTGACGAGCATAAATTATGCTTAGCAAACATATTAAAGTAATCGAATCGCAACCTGTGAAATACTTATTATTGAGTAGTCCCGGTGGCCATCTGTGGTCTTCATCATCACTTCACTAAATGTTGCTATCCCAGAGCAAATACCCATGCAAATAAGGTACTTAGCTAAATATTGCTTACACTAAAATATTTTCGTTTAAATGACCTACTTAATTATAAATAATCGGTTATTATATCGCATGGTATTAAAATGCGATATCTTACAAACATTTATGTAAATACAAATTCGGAAAAGCATCACAATATCGAACCATCGTGATTAAAACTCAGATAAAACTTTTAAATGGCAAAATTGTGTGTTCGTGTCAGCAGTACAGTGCTGCGGTTCTTTGTGAGCGCCCTGAGCTAATGAACCGCCGATAATGTCGCGGGTATGCGGGGTGAGGTGCGGTATCTGATGTCAGCGCGGGGTAGGGAGTGGCCATTCTGTACGAAGTACTATTAGGTATTCTGTGGTTCCGGAAATAGACTCGCCTCCTCTACATGGGACTTAAACATAACTGGCGAAATGGTGTACTATAGGTACACCTCTGCTTATCCCTTTGGGGGATGCAGGCGTCATGTTTGTATGTTTTTCCTGGTTATAAAAACTATTATCTTTACTAGGTTCAGAGAATTCATGCGTCGAGTCTCCATGCACTATCATACTATACTATACTATCATGAAGTATCTAACGACAGCATCTGAATATCAATAAGTGCAGTAGACAGCATGTAGTATGTGGTAGCATTTTGCCCTTCAGCTGACCTTGCGTACTGCTATAGCTGCCACTGATGACCGGCCTACTGTATTAACTACACGCAATAAATCTGATTTTATGTCTTATAGTAGCAACACCAGCGAAGAACCGTTTCAACACGCAAGAAACAAAAGATCCGATCTATCTCCAAAAAGAGGCAAATACTATCTAACCTAAAAATAACAACAATATTTTAAACACCCAGCCTATGTTCACAGCATCTACCGTGACGACGGAGCGTCGCGGATGTATGCACCGTCGCTCTTTTCCCTTTTTCAGAGTGAATGAAACTCCCAACGGTAGCAAAACTAAGTGCATCAGTTACAACTGAAAGCAGACGTTCGTTGCGTTTGTTGAAATTAAATTGAAGTAGAACAGGAAAGAATAGAATTTATTGAAGGTTTCGGTTGGGAGTAGTCATTAAATAGTCAGACAAATAAATGCATGGCGAAAAAGCAGTAAGTTCTCAGAAAAAAGTCAATATCGTTGAAACTTCTACAGTGTCTATGTGTCTATCGAAGCGAGGATTGGAAACTTAGTTGCTTCAATAAAATTGTAAGATCGTGCTGTGCAATAAAACTTAATCATACTCAACTCAAATAAAAGAAATATGAGTTTAAACAGGAAGTAGGAAAGACCTCCATTGCGCTACGGAAACTCGAGGATAACATGCAAAAATATTAGGTAAGCGTGGAAAAAAACCCAAATCAAATAAAAACATACTTCCAAAGAAATCGAAATATATTCGATTTGAGTCACAGAAAATGTGAAATAAAATCGATTCCGGTTCTCTTGGAGTGGCAAGATAAAGGCGGATGTCGAATTCAAGATACAAGTACCGTTATTTAGATCTTATATATACCGAATTGAGTGTAGTGGTAAAGTCGAGATATTGCCACCCAATTCCGGGATCGCGTTAATAAGAGTATGCAATTGACCTCAAAAGTTGTTGATCCCCAATTTAAATAACAGAGATACCCGTTTCGAACACAGTCCGCCATCTTTCTTTGGTGATGGTTAAATTCTTGTCTGATGGACTACAATGTTCAAACTTTCAGAAAGTCCAACATATACATATTTCGAAATCCGTGAACAACAAACTAAAGCCCAGGACATTTAAAATTAGACATAAAATTAGGTCGCATTATACAATTAATTACACGATAAGATAAGGGGCTAAAACAAATACGATGTGGAAATGTTTGGAGTAAAAATGTGCTTCACGTTTTCCTTCCCAATTTCGGTGTAAATTATTTAATTAAAATACTGTATTTAATATGGGATGAACGTGTACGTTATGTGCCTTAATTTTGCTAGAATGGTGACGCTTTGATGAAAATTGGGGAGTTAGGAGAATCCACAAAATTTCGCCGAATTTCACACCTCAGGGGTACTTGAACTCGCGACATGCGTGCGTGCGTTATAAGCCGCTGGTCCCGGCTGTCATTCGTGGATCTTTGACAGTCGTTGCGGGTAGTCAGAAGCCCGAAAGTCTGCAATCCAGTCTTATCAAGGGGTATCGTATTACCCAGTAACTGGGTTGTGGAGGTCAAATAGGCACTCGCTCCATGTAAAATACTGGTATTCAGCTGCATCTGGTGAGACTGGAAGTCGACCCCAACATAGTTGGGAAAAGGCTAGGCAGATGATGATGGTGACGTTTTGACGAAAATTGGGGAGTTAGGGGAATCCACACACAATTTCGCCGAATTTCACACCTAAGTGGTATTGAACTCGCGAAATGCATCTCAAGACACGACACTGTTACCAAGTCCTGAGCTTACAGATTTTTTGCTCAACGGTAGCACAAATATAGGTAAGTACCTACAGTTGAAAGTGGAAGTACTTTCCGGGCAAAATGCTTCACTGATATTAAATTATACCTAGTGTCGAACGCTTAAACCTTAGATACGAGCTCTAATATACTGAATAAGGCCCAGGTGCTTAATAAGACATTAATAAGATTCCATACAATTTCCCTTTGACAGCCTACTAAGATCAAGAGAAGATGCGACCTAGCCGAGCCCCTACGTCATTTGATGACGTAAGATACAGTGTTGTTTCATTAAGTACTTAATATTTAATTAACTGTACTAAATACAGACTAATGAGAACTAGACTACAGTTTGGTTATTGTTAGGTTTATTTGCGTACGGAATAAGCTTCAGACCCCGAACTTACTCAATGTTAACTTAGTTTATTTGTTGGTCAAGCATACATGAACCAACATAAGTTTTGACAGCAGCGTTGCCAATCAGAATCCTGGTCTCTAGATGGTAAATAGCTTACAAGAATGGTAATATTTAAATGTACAGAAGCCAGCACATCAAGCTACTACAATCTTTCAAATTTATTTAATAGATTTTCAACTTTATAAAGTACTTTGCTAAAGTATAAGGTTCAAAGTTGATTGGGAAAATTTGTCAGTTTCGGGTAGCTTGATGTGCTGGCGTCTTTACCTCCTGCGTACCCTGGGTAGTCAGCCCCGTTACCGTCTTACTGATTGGCATTTTTTTTCCAGTAATTCCGTGTCGATAAGGCCCAAAATGTGAACGTGGTTACATTTTCGGTATAATTTAGTACCAAATTATTACTTGGGTTCATCAAATCAAGCAATAACCTACTAAATAAATGATAGAACAAAAAAAATCATAAATATTTTCCATAGGACTTACTACTTACCGCCATATCAAGTTGTTACACGTGTTATACTACCTACATGCTTAGTCACTTACAATTATTATACATCGCCATGTATCTACGCCCTACGGTATTACTGAATCATCATAACTTGATAAGTCTCCTATTGACCAATTACATTAACATAAACGACTTATTTGGAAAAACGTTTGGCATGTTCCTACCTCACAGAAAGTTGTTGCCATGACAGAATTTGTAAGGAAATTTGTCAAGAAGATAAGTAGTAGCTCTTGCCATAACTCTTTACAAATTTTGTATGCCCACACGAATTGGCATACATTATAAGGCGCTATCTCCACGAGCGAGAGAATCGCGGCGATATTATCGTCGTGCTGACGTCTTCACAAAGAAACAACCAATTATGGCACAGACAAAAAGGTTTCTGCATACACAATGTGCATAATGAGTTAACAAATTCGACCCTTACAATTACCGGTCACGAGATCCGCTCCCATGGTGTCAGGAGAGCGATTAAGGGCTTATGTTAGCAAGATGGCACCCGTACCCACCCACAGTAGGTTATTAATTCTGTCTTACATTGTAATCAACGCTCGTCCAGGATTATGGTCGGATCTTCGTAACTGGAGAGGCCTGAGTCCATCGGTACTTTTTGGCGAGAAAAAGTTTTTTATACTCCTGGATATATTAATTACTTAAGACGAAAAGCGGGTGGTCGTTTTTCTATAGAAACGCTCTCGCCTGTTTTCTTTAATAAAGCAATGATTTATTACAGAATAATAAATATTAACTACTTGTATGTCCCTATGTTTTTGATGATACATTATTTTTATAAGCACAAGAACCCTCAAAAAATGCTTTAAATTGCCAATTTAAACCGCTGTCAACAGACCGCTGCCTAGTGTGCAATTAAAGACAACTATTGATGAAAAAAGAAAAACATAGGGACACAGTATAATTATATCCTTCTTATTCAGTTTATGAAATATCTTTTGAATTGGTCCAATATTGGAGGAGGAAATAGTCGAGAGCCAAACCTCGAATTATGACATTTTACTTAGGCTTTTTCAAAAGTCTCTCCGACCGCATTTCCTCATAAGTAATATGCAATCTTTCACTCGAGCCTCTAAAGGGGCCATTCAAGATTTTTTTCTCATTGTAACAAAAATGTTTGGTACCGTTCGTATTTTCGACACGGAGCGTCAAATTTGTTTCCTTTCAACAAATGGTATATATTTTGCTCAAACTTCATAATTATGGATTCTAAATATTATATAGGTTTTCCTGTAGTGTGTCTCACAACTTAGTTTTTCCCCGAGGTTAACCGCAATTTCAATTTTAATTAACCATTGAAGGCTGAAAGCACAACAAAACAAGGACCCCATTAATGTTGAAGGCTTTTTAAAAAAGTTCTATTTTTTTATCGCCCCGCAATGAAATTTGCATTTTTATAAGGTAGGTTGTTGCTTACTTGTTAGAAGATTAAATTTAGAAACATCTGTAGCCATATTCATTTTAAACAGTTTTTAATTTATACCAAGAAAGTTGTTGTTGGACTATTTTCCGTCTAGATTTTACTTAATGACCGTTCATAATTAATATTGTCATCACTCCCGGCATCCAGCGGGATAATCGATCGTAATACCTTTCATTTTGACAAACATGGCGATCAGCAGACAGACGCAATGAACATGTTACTGCGTTATTTACGTCGTTGACTAGACAAATTTCTCCAACCTAGGCTATGAAGCAATTGAGGATAAAATTAAAGGCGATAGATTGCCATTTTATGTGTTACGCAATTACATCGCTCGTTCGTGATCATAGGGTAATTAGGTATTGTGTGTGGTTGTCAAAATTTTGGTGTGTCAACCTCCGTTTATAGACAACTCAAGACAATAATCAAGAAACTAGAAGCCAGACGGTGCGTTACCATATAAGGGAAAATGTGTCTCATTTCATATCATTGATATTTGCAACTGAGATTTTAACCAATATCAAAGGAAGAAAGGATTATAAGTCAAAATAGAGGAGAAAAACAACCAAAAGATCCCAAAAATGATTTAAAACGGTCCCTAAAAATCAATACATCGCGTCACGTTTTATATTACGAGGGACAGAAAGTCCCAGAGGACTAAACGCACCACTCAGGAAGCTATAGAAAATTCCTTTTAAAAAGTTACGAGAATACTTCCAATCGGATTCCTTCATCTTGTAAGACAAATATTTGAATTGAAAAAGCAAAAAAAAATTGTTTTTAATCGAGCAAAAAATAAGGTGGTTCTCAGGTCGACGCGTATTTTATTAAAGCGGAAACTCTAGGCTCGCTATTTCTAGACAGTGAACAAAACTGAACCGTCACACTCCGATCGGTGACGCTGATTCGGATATACTCGGGTTGGAGATGCTGATTCGGATATACTCGGGTCCAATTGGTCGGTGATGCTGATTCCCTTATGCTCGGCTCATATAAGTTTTCATTTCTATAGTGTGGGCATAAACATACACCCTTTTTTATAGCTTTATCAGCAGTCGCCTTATTACAATTTAAACGGACCTAGCCTACTTTATTTCCAAAATGATATAATACTGTTCACAAAAACAATATGGCCGCAGTATTTCCAACTTATCCAATGATTCGGGGTTAGCTTTCATTAGGGATAAAGTGATTCGGCTTAGTGTTATTTTGGGCTGGAATTATTCGGGATAAAGTCCTTTACAAACAGTGATTTAGGTTTAAGATATGAGTCCTTTTCTAGACCACCAAAAGTAATACAAAAGAGTCGTAATAATAACGATGAAGATTTTATTTCACTAGCAGCTGTGTCTTGAGTTCATAGCGGTTATATCCAGGGACTTTAAACGTTACGCGTAGTTTCGGCACCGATGATTTGTACCGTTCCATCAGGAAAGTAACAAAATTAATTCCTTGACTATAACGATACTGACAAACGAAACAATATCCTAAACTGTTTAGTAAAAATATTATCAATATATCGTTGTTAGTATAACGATATAATAACATACATTTCGATACTCAACATTGCCACTTTTGCCAGCTTTATGACATAAAAGATGACGAAAAAGACGAAAAAGTATGAAGAATAACGTTATAAATGGATCTGTAACGTTTCACCTGTAACGTCCAAGCGGCTGTGCTGTGTGTTACTGATACCTATAACGTTACTTATAATATCGTTCTACGAAAATGATATTCTATAACGTTATTGATATATTTAGGTTTTTTAGTATCGTTACAAATTTTGGAACGTTATACGATAACATTAGTGGTAACGGAACGAAATAATACTTTCAGACTTTCGCAGCTTAAGTTACTTGAAAAAGAGAACATGAGTACACACTGCGTGATACCAGCTATACATTTCCAGTTTGAGCTGACCTGTATGGGTTCTTCGTAAAATCAGAAGTCAGCTTATGTACTGGTTATGCATAGCTTGATATGTGGCTACATACGACACTAAAAACTAAATATATGTGGGTACAACAACTTTTAACGGGAATCACGGTTACAGGTTTATTCCATACAAAGAAACGTTCGTTTTCCTGTTTTCTCCCTGGATAATGATGACACGCTAAAAAAAATACTATACAATCTACATAATTATCTACGACGGCCATTCGTAATTTGGTTTCTTGATTATTATTTTTTTAGAATTAGTAAGCGAACACTAAAGATTAAATTAAAAACTGAACTGCTTAACGAAATTGTCGCAACATGCGACAACAATTAGTTACGCTGCTATTATTTTATTCTTCTTACCGTCCTTTTAAAGTATCTGTATCTACCTATTTAGATGTTTAATCAGATTGTTGATACCGAATGTTTTAAGACGAGCGCTAATCCTGCCGACAAACTGTCACACAGTTTGGCAGGTTTATGATGTATATAGAAGTGTTTGGTCCAAAATAAATCATTTATTTATTATTATTATTAATCTGGAAGAAATCATAGAGACTATAAAATATTTGGTTTCTTGGTATTTTTTTACAAAAGTGAAACTGAAACAAATCATAGGGACATAGCCGTGGTAGATATAACATTATATCGAAATAAAAATTCGTCTAGTATTATTAACCAGGGAGAAAACAGAGGAATATGTTTGTATGGAATGACTGCCAACAACCACGTGACCGCCATTTCTCTTAAGTACTTCTTATAAGCTCACATTCATACAATCGCCGCCCTACGTTCAAATACATAATGCCACATAAAAGAATGTTACACAAAGTACGAAAACCTTTTACAGCAATTACAAGGGTTCTATGGAAACCAATAAATATCGTAAATCATACTTTCAAAAGCTGTCAACTTATACTTTACAAAGAACCAGTAGAATTGGAAATACACTGATGGTAAAATGGTTCTTATTGGATTATTTTATATTATCATTACGGTAGAATACCTAAAAAGATGAATGATGTAAGTACTATAACAATTCAATTAAATTACTGACTAAATATACCTACAAAAAAAATCCTTTTTTTTTCGTCGACGTGCTCGGCCGCATCGCTGTCATCCGGAAACGTGGTCGCCCAGAAGACTGACAGCATTGCCACGTTGAATGGCAATGCTAATTCTTTAGCCAAAGAACGAGTCAGCCCTCTAATCACGAATTTTAAAACTATAAGTAATACTAGCTAGGTGGAAGGCCTTCCTACAAGGTGCAGTGGACCGATGACTGATCGCGGTCTCAACAAGTCCCAGGAATCCACTGGATATGAGAAGCACAGGACCGGTCGTTTTGGCAATTCTTGGGGTAGGCCTGTGTCCGGCTATGGACGTCTTTCGGCTTATAGGATGATGAATACTAGCTAGGCAGCTTACTTTTAATCGAACACCACATATATGGGTGCTTCCTAGATGATATTCTAGCCGAAAAACTAAGCGTCTCGTTCTTCAAATTAGAAGAACGTAGACAGAAGCCAATTTGTCTTGACAAATCCATTATCGGATCTACCCACCGTAGTCACTTCAAATATCTATACAAGTTAAAGCTATAGCAACAAAGACGGACCATCATCATCAATATCAACCTCCATACTAATAACATTACAGTGTTGCCATCAATCCACCTGCCAGCAGTGAGGCGATATCCATCAAGATTATAGCGGAATCCTCTCAGAATTGTTCGCTGTAGGAAGCTTAGTATACTGTACAATGTTATAAGCAGTTATGATGAAAACGGTAAGTTAATCTTACTGAAACGGTAGTGTGGTCAGAAACAATATAGAAAAAAAGAGAGTGTAATTATGACCACACGATAGAATTGAAATTTTTTTTTTATATGATGTCGACTGCCTCCGAGTATACGCGATTCAGCGTCGCCGAGTATACCCGGTTCAGCGTCACCGACTCGCGCGTGACGGTTCAGTCTAGATCTGTTCTGAAAGAAAACACAGTGCGCCTAAAGTTTTCACTTCAAAAATTCGTCTTGTGTAGACTAGGGAGCCTTTTTTCTTTTAATCTGCATCATTGACTAGTGAATAGCCGATCCTTAAAGAGATTAATATTTTTTCTGTATTTTAAGCTGTCTAAAATAGTTTTTTCAGTGAACATTACGAGTATTTTAGGGAAGCTTTGATAGCTCCGAGAAAGACAATAAAATCTTAGCCCTTTTTAACCGACTTCAAAAAAGGAGGTTCTGTATTCGACCCGTATGTATGCATGTATGTTTGTATGTCCGCGATTTTCACAAAAACTAATGAACCAATTTAGATATATTTTTTCATTAGTGTGATCTACATACTTTCAAGAAGGTTTTAGTTTATAATACATTAGGTATTTTTTCTTCTACGAAGTTATATGCATAAATGTACTGCATCTCCGGCATTTCTATGCGAATTCTTCTAATCGGTGTCTTCAATTCTTCAATGCACTAGTGTTAATTGAATTTGTGTGGGGTATGTACAACTAAAATGTGAAGAATAGAAACTTTTTTACAAAAAGAAAACAATCGACCGATTAAGTTTTTTATTTTAAAGCTTTTTATGGTAAATCATAAAGCATTGTGTATCATTTCTAAAGCCACTCTGAAATAAAGGCCACAAACTAAAACCAACTATCTGGTATTAACACTTACTAACAGCTTCTTGCGTACCATACCTACAATACAATACCAACAACCCAAACCCATGTCAAACATTGGCCCAACTGCAGACCTTTGCAAAGTTTAAACAATGTTGACACATCGACCATTAACGAAGGTGTTAAACTGTTGTATGTTGTCATTGTTTAGTTAAATCTTCCAGAACGGTTAAGCTAAGTATGCTATATAGCCACAGTCTACCAATATCCACTCCTTACAGTAAAGTCAACGCGAGCGTATTCGCAGTGCCCGGAGAATGGAACCACCGAGTTTATGATCCAAACTGCGGTAGCGCATACATATAGTTGAGATAAACTTAACATCATGCCTGTATTTCCCAAAGGGGTAGACAGAATGAGGGTGCATTTACATGAAATAGAAGGGGGGCTAGGTATCTACCAAGAAACGCTGAAGTCGAGCTTTCGACCAACGAAACAGAGAGAATTAAGAATGTTGTTTTTGAAATTCCTCATGACCTACCAATGTTTGAGTTGAGACACTGTTTAGTAGATTCACTGTATTATACTAGCTATGTTTAGTGTATTGTTACGTTTTAAAGTGCCGAAGACTTTTATGTGTATGTGGGTGGAATAAAATTCCAAGTTGCAAGTGGTATTACTATGTTCACTGGCGTAATGCTTGATGTCACGTAAGTATGGGAGTTACGATGTATTTTTATGAAGATTGAAGTACATGACATACATACATAAACTTACGCCTTCTTTCCATGTAGGTAGGCAGGAACGCCACCTGCTAAGATCCTTACATACTCCTATTTTGCTTCATTGAAATTGAAAATTGAAATAGCTGTCGTATATTTTAAAAGTAGCATAGCAGGAGTTAATGGCCTTTGTAGAGATTCCGAGACGACAGTAAAATCTGTGGCTGTAGTGAAAAGTAAAAGTTACAAGCCGGCTTAATACACAGGCTGTGAAAAAAAAAAATCAATACCGTCATTTGTGAAGGCTTTAAATGCATATAATTTAGAAGCAGGCCTCCTCCAACTTTGTAAAAAACAACATAAACATGTTTTTATTCCTAAACCTACACAAACATCCGTCTCACTTTACGAGAAAAATACCTCCCGCATACCTTAACTTTGAACAAAGTTATCCGGTATAAAACGAGGTTTAACTACACATTGTTTCCGTTAAACGGTCCCTTCCGAGCCCTTTATGCGTTGCTTGCTTCATCGGTTATACTTATATCCCTCAGACGGTCAGACAATTTCATTATGGGGATCTGCTGCATATTAACTGTATTGGATAAGATTCGGAATGGCGAAGGTATGAGGTAGTGTAGCGTTTTTTATCTTGGGTTCAGAATTAAAGAGGATAGCTCATTTCTTTAGATAGAGATATTGATATACAAATGAAGTAGCTTAGAGATATTTCAAACAGAATAACACATAGTTATAATGAGTAAACACGGTCTTCGGTCAGACAGCATATCGATAGAAATCTTGCTCCTAAAATAGTTACAAAAAACCCTGGATCCATAACAGACGATACAACTAACATTTATCGCCAAACTACAGGCCAATCGATTCAATTTTGCATGCAAGAGTTTAAAGTAATATCAGCCATGTTTTTGGACGAAAAATCAATCGTGTACCTAAGCGAAATATTAAATTTGGTTGCGTTCCGAAGTTCTGATTGTTTTTTTTTTTTATAATATTGGTGTTTTCAGGACGAAGCTTTAAAGTTTAATAACCGGATTCCGTTGTGTTAATCTGACTTTATGTCTATTACGTAGTACATTTGGTACAGATTGTGTTTGTGAACACTCGCGTTTAGGAAAAACACCATTTAAATAGGTAACTCCGTCGAAAAAGTAGCTAAAACGAGTGTAGAACCTTAAAAACTTCTTGTTTTTCGAGTTATCTATCCCTTGTGCTGCACCTTCCATGTTTTGTCTCTGCATCACCTCAAGGTACAAAATGCCTCAGACAGGCATTAAGTCGGCCTTTGTACAGTATTTTTTACTTGTGCATAAAGTTTAAATAAATAAATAAAACTGCCGATCGATTCTGGAAAAATCTCACCGTGAAAAGTTAGGTGAAGTGAGCTTAGAGTGAGCTGTCAAGAGTATCAATCCCTAGCATCAGGATGACACTGCCAGCTCACTCCACGCTCACTTCACCTAAGTTTTCACGGTGAGATGGTTACAGAATCGCACTGCTGGTATTATCGAGCAGATATCTAACATTGGCAAGAGTATATACAATATCGACGTTAGCAATAGAAAAACATCTTGCTACTAGATCTTGAAAGACAAGACCTTCATTTTATTTATCTCCTTCTTTGAAAAAACAAGCTTACGTAACGTCAGTCAATTCCTTACGTAACGTCAGTCAATTCCTCCATAGACAGCCAGTTTTTTTATAGCCGTCCCTAGATAGATACAGGGAGACGGGAAATGAATAAAATTATAACCCACCAATAGCACATCTAGTCGGCAGTGAGGAACTCAAGCAATACACTGAATACAAATTGAAATATTTATGTTGTTTTTATGTGTGTGGAAGAATGGAGCTTGTAGCGTATGTTTAAAGATGGGTTCTCTCTTGTTATTTCTTCTGTAGTTTCGTCTCATAGTGTGGGGACACCCCTTTTCTATGACGTATATTTTTATTTCATCGGCTTGCGGTATTGTACGGTACAGCTCGATTCAAACTTTATAGCCGCTCGGAACATGAGGCGAGTCAGTGCGCAGTAGGAAATTCACGTGTCAGCGGGGGTGAGGGGTGAGTTACTGCGCAGCGAGAAACGCACTTCAGAGCCGTCATAAAGTTTGAATCGGGCTGTAGGCCGCACGTCGGTGTTAACAAAACCAGTATATGGTGGCATCTTATTCTATTGAAACTTCGTACTACGCTAGGCCAGCTCAAGGTCAAAGTGCTAACACCGGCCTATCGTGCTGGAACCTGGTGAAACCAAAGTCTTGATGAGGGGTCACCATGAGTTCCGAGGAATATTTTTAGGGAGGTACATCTCCTCCTTAGTTTACTCCTTAGAGATCCTGCGTGCGATTCCCGTGGCTCATGTTCAGTTTTAAGTTAGTAAGACAAGTAAATTATTCAATCTCTCGACAGCTTGAATGATTTGGGGGGGGGGGGTCACGAGTCACGACCCCCATGTCCCGTCCCCCCCCGGACCGCGCCTGCAACGGTGGTGCATGTTTGTCTAGAACAGGGATTCCCAAAGTGGTCGATATCGACCCCTTGGGCTTTCCTAGGGGTCGACATAAACGAAAACTGATTTTGGGGGTCGACGGGGTTGATCTTAAAAGTAGGTAATTTGGCCATGGGGGTCTGAGGTAACAGTTCATTTTGGAAAAGGGTTCACTTGTCCAAAATAGTTTGGGGATCCCTGGTGTAGAAGTAACCTATTCACGTATCTTGATAATTTTTAGTTTAATAAAGGAATTTTATGAAGTACCTGTATTACTAAGTAAAAGAAACAGGGTTACAAAGGGGTTGGCATAGGTGCATAGCTTACACAACATACGCGCGTCAGCGATATGCTACAGCAATGTAGTCAGAATACAGTTTATTTTCCCAGTGAAAATATTTTAATTTTAAAAGCTCGCTCTTTGTGATCGCTTGCAGGTAAATGATTTATTAATTGGATGTCAGCGGAGAATGTTGAACTCATTTTTAAGAGCGCTTCGTACGTTTTAATAATAAAGTAATTTTGTAGAATATACTTCATGAAAATCAACGTAAATTATTGGATTTTTATTACAAAATGAAACCTACTTAAGTCCAGTTATGTCTGAATTATACGAAAATAATTTACTGTGATTTGTCTTGTCATACAATTTTAAAAAGAATCGTGCCTATTTGGGACCAAATTAAGGGGCTAAATAGGAGACACCCTGTCAAATTGGGGCCAGAGTTTCGTAAGAAAATACTAAGCTAGCAATGCCAATCAAACAAACCATCTTTCCACTAAACAAAACAAAACAAATTCAAAACGAAAAGCTCGCCTGAAGGACGTAGAGCGCTCCCGCGGAACTAAAAGATAGGGTATATAAAATTAAGTTCTAGATCTCGTAAGATGTTGGCGGAACCCGATGAAAAGATAAGGCAAGGTATATATAACATTACCTAGATTGTACCACTCTAAACCCATTTAACTCGAGGAAGTACATATTCCAGTTAGTACGTACTCAATTCTAGATGGAAGCGTAATGGTCCAAATAAAAATGTGCCCGAGTGATGCTCGGTTCTAGACGAGTAAAGTAACAAACAGTATGAAATATAACGGTTATCTGTCTGCGGTAGATTTTTACGCGTTTTAGTGTTATTGTGGGTCTTTGACAGTCGTTACGGGTTGTCGGAAACCCGAAAGTCTGACAACCAGTCTTACCATGGGTTATCGGGTTACCCAGTAACTGGGTTAAGGAAGCCAGAAAAGGCAATCGCTCCATGTAAAGAACCCGTATTCTGCTGCATCCGTATAGACTGGAAGCCGACCCTATCATAGTTGGGAAAAGGTTAGGCTAGGATGCTGATGATAATTATGTTATTGGAGACTAAACATAGACATGAGAATTAAGAGGTTACTATTGAAATCGGCGATTTTATTAATAAATTAAGGAAGGAAGATCTCAAGTCCCACGAAGAAAACTACCTCGAGGTCTTTCATTCGATGAGAAGTATGGTTTGTATATTCGTTTTTCTGTTGGGAAATTCCTCTTGCTTAAGTGCAAGTAATTGTCGTTATAGCTAATGTTATTAATTAGTAATGTTAGGGCTATTAGAGTAATGACATTCATTTTGTGATAATGATAACTAATACCAGGCCTTTGGAACACATCGATGAATAGCGAGGTAATTGCGTAGCATACTTACATGGCAATATCTTTCATTTTGACTATTCAACAACATTTATTGCATCATTTACGCTGTCAAGTAGAGAAATTTTTCAAACATTTGAAGCAATATTGGTTATAAGTAGTTGCTTTAATTTATGAGTACTGTTTGTTTTTTATTTTATTTTGTTACCTGTTAAGTACGAATCATTTGATCTGACTTGGTTTCCGTACGTCCTTTTCGGGTAACCACTGAAAATCAGCGCTGTGCTGTGGGTCCCTTATAGCACAGCATCATGCTGAGTGGAAGCCTTCTTGTCACAGTCATGCAGCCGTCGACTATCTCTGCTTTGTGCTCATGTATAAAGATATATATATTTTTTTTGTTTCGATATATATGATGTCATTAGAATTAATCATCTTTTTGTTTGCACGTGTTTCTGTGACAAATAAACCTATTTTTCTTTCTTTCAATGCTTTAGCAATTTCCTTCAAAATCCTTCGGATTATGATTGAAAGTGTTTTACGCAAATGGGGTGCTGGTTCTAATTTTATTTAATAAGCGAACTTACGTACCTACAGTCAGACAGAGGAATTGCGATTGTATATATAATTTATGATTAAATCTATCACAGTCACGTGAAACAGTAATAACACAATATCTTACATTCCTGTTCTGCCATTTGCAATAACAAATCCCAGTTGCGTTTTTTTCCTACTACAGAACGCATAACTAATAAAAGTATTTTAAATCGTAATATACCGTGTAACACTACACGCAAATACACTTACAGACTGCATTAAGACAACGAATGAGAACGCGAGACTCGTCAGTTATCGATTGAGTCGATTCACTGGTAAAACCCTTGATACAGCTGCCTGTCACTCAAAAGCCGACTACATATAATCGTGATATCGCTGGAAAAAATATGACGGCCCCAATTGCATGCTAAGTGGTCTTAAATGGTACCTATTTAGGTAATTGATAGTACGAATCATTTAAGATTGGGGGAGAGGTAGACCAACTAAATAGCGGCCAGCTAGAAATGGAGTGAATGCTGAGATGACGGCAGATAGAGATGTATGGAAGAAGATAATTATGTTACACCAGCCTTAAATTATGGGTAGGAGGATGATACTTGATACATAATACACACACATCATCATTATATTTTAATTGGTCCTGTTTCATGTTTATTATTATATTTATTTAGATTAGTATAATATACTCTATACAGGGTTGTTGGAAAAACACCAACAACCTCTTAAGAGGTCATTTTCCTCATCATTATGAACAACTTTTACTATGGGACCAAACCTGATATCGCGAAAAAAAATCAGCTGTTCCCTACATTTTGACTAGTTATACGAACATAAAAATGTAGGGAACCGCTGATTTTTTTTTCGCGATTTCCGGTTTGGTCCCATAGTAAAAATTGTTCATAAGTATATGAGTACAATGACCTCTTAAGAGGTAGTTGGTGTTTTTCCAATAACCTTGTATATTATGTGTTTATTGTATTATGTAAATGGAGACAGACTACCTACAGTATTTGTTTCTCCTTCTCTTTTTAGATCCTTTCACAGGTTGTCTTTAAAAGATCGCTTTTAGGTATAAGACCACCCATTTGGAGAGTTTCTATATTTGTGTCTGTAATTTATAAATGGTGTTCATAATAAAGACTATTCTATTCTATTTCATTCTAATGATACGAGAATCTTATTTCTATATTTCGACTGATCCTACAGTAGAAAGGGAACCAAGGAATTATGTGAAATTGTTTTAGAATGTTAGAAGACCCTGTCTTTATTTGAAAAATTCATTTTTATCCGAATCCAAAAAAATAAGGAGTTATACATTCGACGAGTTTTTTTAAACGGTACTATAGTTATCAGTTAAATTCACTTTCACAACCTTTTATATTATAACACACAAAAAAGCAGACATCTAGTATTGCTCACATATACCCCTAAAATAATGATATAACATCAATATCGTCACTTGACAGGCATTATGTACAAACTCATTAATATATCAGATGAAACTGCCGTATCATTCATTAAGGAAACGCCTAATGACGTCATTAATTAAGCTTGTTTAGCATCGCACGTAATTAGGATTACATGATTGTGTTATTTTGTTCGTTATTTCATGCTTCATCGTTAATCTAGCTTTTGTAAGCAGCCCCCGGAATTAGGGACTGTTCGATAGTGAACAGAATCAATCTTGAGTATATATATATAAATATAACCTGTAGCAACGATACATTGTATATATTACTAGCTGACCCCGCAAACGTCGTTTTGGAAAAAAAAAATTGATAGTAGCCGATTCTCAGACCTACCCGATATGCATACAAAATTTCATACAAATCGGTCCAGCCGTTTCGGAGGAGTATGGTAACTAACACTGTGACACGAGAATTTTATATATTAGGCTTGCAGCGCCCCATGGTTTCACCCCCCGTGGCAATATCGGTATAAAAAGTATGCTATATGTTAATCCTGGTTATAAACTATCTGTGTGCCAAATTTCATCCAAATCGGTTTACGCGTGATTGAGTAACAAACATCTTCACAAACTTTCACATTTATAATATTAGCAGGATTAAATTCTGTGGCCTGGTGCTAAAAGGGCCAAAGTTCGTTTTTGGTTTTTGTGAGAAGTATGATTTTACGGCAAAATTTTGTTTGAATATGATAATTTATTAAATTTTTTTTTTTTTTTTTTTTTTTTTTTTTTTTTTTTTTTTTTTTTTTTTTTTTTTTGTGTGAATTGTGTGAATTTTTTTGTGTGAAAATGTGTACTAAATGGGCCTAAGAGTACGAAAATAATGTTATTTTTTAAATTAATATTATCGTTACACTTAGGCCCTTTTAGCACACATTTAATAAAGAAACATATTCAAACAAAATTCTCACCAAAAAGGACTTTGACCCTTTTAGCATCAGGCCACAGAATTAAAGTCGCTTTTCGTGTCTGTCTGTGACTGTGCTGTTCTTCTAAACAACGCAACGGATTTTGATGTGACCATCATTTAGAGAATTTATTCAGAGAAGTTTATAATTTATGTTTATAAAACGTTAAGATTAAACTTAAATAATAAAGAACTCTCGATGTTTTCTCAAGTCGTAAAAGCCGTGCAAAGCAGGGGCGGATCGCTAGTAAATATTATTTTATTGTATTGTATGCTTTAATCGTGTGTAGGTGTCAGTGTAAGACGCCGGAATAAATCTCACTGCCTTTTAGATAGAGTTACATGACTGGGTATCCGATGGCTTATGTTCAGTTCATCCACACTCGCCAGAAGCGCCATATAATGGGCGACAAACCTATTGAAAGGCACAAATCCATGCTGCGGACTGCTACTAGAACATTCCTTATGAATAAATCCAATGGACACCTCGCCTGGCCTAGTAATCGGACCCGGGACGCCATTCTCACTTGCAAACAGTAGACATTTCTAGTAGCAACACAAAGATTAATAAAAACATGATATTAACAATACTTACAACTGTGTTTACTTTAGTGGAAAAATGCCGTCAGCTGTTTATCGTACCAGGTACACTTAAGTATGAGTCAGTCGTGGAAATAACATTTCTAGAAGGAATTCGAGCGTAGCAAACTTTTTTTTATCCTTGTAGTTATTGTAAATAACTGAGTTACAATAACAACGAAGTGGTAAACTTCAACTACTTATTTTATATCCGCGCGAACTTTATGAGAATAGCTCATGCAGTAGTAAAATATTGGCCAGATAGCAAGGTGAGGCTGAATGCCAGATTGTGCCATAGCAGGAAAGGATCGTCACTTGTGGAGGGTTTTAATTTTCTTACAATACTTAACTTCAATCAATAGTAATCGCAGCTCCCTATTGTTATCTCTAATTAAAAGTCATCAGAGGAAGAGACGGTAGCGACATTTTTCTAACCCCGAAATTGTTAAACGAGACGTTCCTTTAAGTATTCCTGTCGCTAAGTCACACAGTTTAAAGTGACAGGGATTACACGGCGACTTAAAATTGAGCGGGGTTTGGAGTTTTCCTAAACCCAAAAATCCTAAACGAGACGTTCTTTTAAGTATTTCAGAGGCAACCACACGTGAGAGGGTCAGCATGATACATAATGGCGACTTAAAACTACGTAGCGTTTGAGAATACAGCCCTTAGTAGCCCCTTTCGAAACGCTACGAAGAGGCATCGTCCTCTGAGCCCCATAATTTTGTCAATTCACGTCATGCTGGCCGGATGGTGGGTTGAGTTGAGCGTACAAAGTGACGACTCTAAGGTCATCAACCCGACCTTGCGCGGTGATTAGAAGATTATACTTTTTCGACAGTGATGTATTGTAAAAGTATACAAATTAACTTTGTATATTCGTAGAATTAGATGGAGGAATGAATAATGACGATAATCGTCAAATAAAGTATCCATTAATATGAGTGACGCTAGCATTGGCATAAACTAAAAGTTTTTCCTTCATAAACCACTTTAGAAATGATTATTAGTTACTATTTATATCGCTTATCTCCGAACCAAAAGTTGACATCATAAAATGTTATTTGTTTTTATTACGGAGAGTATGACTAATATTTTTATAGTAGGTAGTAAAGATTGATTTAATTACTTACTAGCATAGAGTGAATGCGAAAGATCAAGGTTTTAGACACAGAATAAATCATTGCTTTGGTGCAAAATGCTCGAGAAGTTTTTCACAGATAAATTATTAATGAACTTAAACTACAGTCAAAATAGAGTTCTAAATAGCGCGCAAGATACGATTCCCTGTCGCATATATTCGCGTATTTTGCTGCTGTTTTAGCCCTTAGAAACTCGACATACCGGACGCTTGTGTTTTAAAATCAATCAATCTTGTGTATACGCGTTCCTAAAATTTTCAATACAAATTATTCTTCGGAGAAGTAGCATGACCGCTCAGCGTCTCCATTGGCGTTTAAAGCTCCTTCATTTATCAAACAAAATTACGATCAAATCAATAAATCTGCCTAGCCTTTTTTGTTCAACAAAATTGGGAACGGTTTCAAGTCTTCGCAGACCACACTGGAATCGAAGCTAAGGTCGTTTAGCTTCGCTCATGTAGCTACCGCGTATTTACATACTTCGGCGGTTCATAGTTTGCGGTGTAAACCGAAGTACTCAAACTAGCGGTAGTTATATGAGTGAAGCTCAAAGCCAAGTATGTCCTGCGCTTACTGTTGCTACTGAATACCTGTATTTCACATGGAGCAAACTGCCTATCTGACCTCCACAACCTAGGTATTGGGTTACACGATACCCCTGGGTAAGACTGTAAAAGAAAACTACGATCAATTGCACTCAATCAACTAGTTTACTTCTATCATCATCTCAGCAAGTTTTATTACTCGTTAATCGCAAATATTTGCATCTCACAGACATACCATCAACACGCTGACAATCGTGACTATAGTAGGTATATGAGTCAACGAGGACAATCGTTGTAGTGTGCATATCTCTCTAACTCCGCTAGCCCGCGAAATCTGGTGAGGTGATTCAGGTAATTTTTCGGTGAATCCGTCCTTAGTTATTTTTCCTGATATGCTTCTGCCACACCTGCGTCGTTACGCGTTGAATAAGAAATTAGAATTACGCAGATGTGGCCAATATTTATACTTTAGTTATTGAGATGTGACATTGTTAAGGGCCTATACTACCTAAAATGGCTTAGCATTATCCTCCGTTATGTCGAAAATACTGCAGCATTAATTTTGAAATAAATATATGGTAAAGTTGAGGATTAATGCTAGGTCTTATGTTAGACGAAAACACGATTTCATAAAATTTTCTCGATAGAAAAAAATTCCAAAGTTACCTCCAAACCGAACAATAAACCGCTGGTAACTTTGTATACTAACTGAACTAACGATAAAGCAGGTCTTATGTTATTTACTTTTTTTTAATTAACATTATTTTCACCGTAAAAAGCAAATACCTAAACTATTGGCGTTGCCTGCCGCCTAGCACCGCACTCTGTCTCGCTCTCACTCAGTCCGCGAGCAGTATCGTGCGAGCGAGATAAAGTGTGAATTTTAGCTGAGGTAGTGTAGGCTCTTAATGACTTTATAAACTCCGGTGGCGGGTTTTTCGTCTCATCAAAGGGTTTTAGCACGTTGAATAACATATCAATATAATTATGTATATACGGCAACATATCAAGCATTGTATAGGTTTTTGGTACAGTGAGAAGTCAGCTTATACTGGAAATAATAGCTTGATATATCGTCGTGCATACCTAGATTAAACCTACATTTCAGACTTCGGTTTAATTAAACCTGCTGTCAAATGCAAAACTTTGATACTGTGATGATTCAGCTTTCCAAAAAAAGTCAGTTGGGAATATGTCCATTGCGGATAAAAAAATAATCTTCACGGGACGGCGGGGCCTCATGCTTCGTGGGCGGATCGAAGATAGCAAATATGATATCTGAGGTTCAATGCCATTCAAGTGACGGCGAAACGATTAAATCGACAATTGCAAAATCATCTCAGGTTAAATACTCATGAACAGGGTATAAATTGGTTTAACGATATAATTCTGCTGACCCTTAATCGCATAATGCATATTTATGCAGTCGTGAATCATTATAGCATAAAGTACTTAAATACCATTGGAAATCTGTTAAATTGTAGGTATAAAACTATCCAAGGGAAACAGATTGACATATTAAACCACTCATCGTTCTCCCGTCCATATCCTAATTTATTTGGGGTTTTCGTAACCTGTATTTATCGTCATCTCGGTTTTCACCCCCAGTAACATATTATTAACCACTGTAGATAGAAATTTGAGCTTCTGTCAGTAATTCAGTATTTCTATTATCTTTTAAATCATAGTCAATTTACCTACTACGGATTTTTGGAAAATATACCTCTATGGTGGAAAAATGGAGAATGTAAGTGTTTCTTAAAAGGCCAAGTCGCGACCCGCGAGTAATAGTAAACTTTTTTTTTTTGGTTAGCCTTGTTGTGTCCCTCTGCTGGGCAAAGGACTCCCCTTCTTCCTTACAAACCTCCCGGTCTACCGGTCGGTTATCAGATTGTCACACCACCTTCACCGTGGTCTGGAACTTGGTGATGTCCTCCCTCAGGCGTCCAGTGACTCCAGTGAGTGAGGATCTTTGCCTATCTCTAATTAATAGCTAATCAAAAAAAATCCTAAAGCTCTAGCAGACGATGAACAATTTGGAATTGTATTGAAATCACAGCAGTCTATTTATCATATGTGTGCATTATTGCATAGATTTCCATACATTCTATTGTCGCAGGCAAATTGTCCATCGTTTGCTTGGCGCCAAACTCACAACTATAATATCTTTGAATGTGCTCTTGACAGTGTCACAGTTAACAAATTCGGTACATAATAAATTGTAGTAGTATGTGCTAAGTGCCTGCATGAAGTCACCATAACAAAAATAACACATTGTATGACCTCAAATATATGGTGAGTAGGTAGTTATAAAACGAGGTAAGTACTGAATTTAATTATAGTTTGAAAGAGGAATGTCAGTTGCCTGTGTTTAAAAGTAAAATAATTATTTTAAAACCAAGCTTAATTCTATACAAAGGAAAATACACAAGAAAATTACTGTTTGTCTCTAGTTCTCTACCAACATACTTCTAACCCAAATAACATAGCATAACATCACACCTTCAATATTCAACGAGGCAGGGGTATACACACAGCCACAGTTATATTTTATTTAGACCCATGTAATAGGGGCATGCCCATTGCCATCAACGGGGCAGTAAAAGTATGAACAATATGATATTAAAAGGCATAATATACAGATAACAAATACTTAAAATACAGAACATAAAAAAGTTTAATTTATTACCCTATTAATTTTAACATAATAACTTATACAAACATAAAATAAATGTATAAAATTAGCAATGCAAAATAATATAGAAAGCATGTAATATAGTATGTATCAGAATATATTTAAATGAAAGTACTTTTAATAAGTCCAAGTCTACACGAGTTGGTATTGGTAAACAAAATAATAATATAGGTAACATTATTTTTTTTAAACTCCACCATAAGACTAAATTCTTCCCTAAGTTATGCCACGTTCATCATCATCCACCTAGCCTTAGCCAACCATTGGGGTTGGCATCCCTTCTAACCAGATGCAGCTGAATACCAGTATTTTACATGGAGCATCCTCTGTCTGACGTCCACGTCATCCATAACCCAGTTACTAGATAAATAGTACTAACATTGCCATTTCAATCCCCAATTTTTCTAAAAAGGCTATAATTAAGAGTCATCCCTGGACTTATTAACTGATCTATTAATTATGCAATGATATGGATATAAATGTTGAAGTCAAATTTAGGTTAATTTCATCATCTCCTTCTTTACAGAACCGTTGGGCAGTGTGACCATTTGTGGCAGATTTCTGCCATTTTGGCAGATTTCGCTCCTAAATTTTGACTGTGGCAGATTATGCTCACGATTTACAAAAGTGGCAGATTTCGGCAGATTTAAAAGATTTCAAGAAAATCCACACTATTTAATTAAAATTTTCAATGAATTCGTCTTTTTTCAATGTAATTACATCAGGTTTTCCATAAAATTAGATTACAAATGATTTTATCGAACTGGCAACTTCTGTTTCATGGCCAAATTAAATGGGGATTCCTCAGATGAATTTAAACAAAACAAAAATAAGGAATAGGTTCTTAATTTTTGGGTAACAAAAGAGGGGATTAAAGAAATTTCATTGAATTCGTTGTGTATTTTGTAAGCCAAATTTTTGGCGCCAAGTGTGGCAGATTTTGGCAGATTTTTTGCCCAGTCTGTGGCAGATTCGCCATATAGAAGATGGTCACACTGCCGTTGGGGTCCGTTTCCAGTCTAACCGGACACAGCTGAATACAATTTTATATGGAGTGAAAGCCTATTGGTCCTCTACAACCAGTTACTGTGTAAATATTAACTAGTAACAGCCTCTCCTTATGACAGGAGGCCTTTGCCTTCAATGAGACACAGATAGTCTGGTATTATTAGATACTTGCAGTCTAAAAGCACTCTTTTGAAATAATTCAGACTTGTTTAATGAAATTCTTAAACTTTTTTTTGCTAAATCTATGTTAGTGTCATCAGTGGAATAAAGAGAATTCTCTACTAGAATATATGTATAGTTCTTAATAGAGGCATGAGATAGAATTTTATCAATTGCAGCACTTAAAATAATAGGAATATGTATTAGTGTTTAATTACACTCCAAATCGGTAACTTGATGTGGATATCAAGGTCTTCAAATTACTTATTATTGATTTTGTTGTAATAAATGTTTCCGTAGTTTCTTCATTTGAATTAAACTTTAAAAAGAATAGTTAGTTTCTAGTTTGAAAGAAATAGAATATTCATCATATATTGTCGGTCAAAACTTAAGTTTATCTTCAAATTGTTTTAATATTGTGTTTAAATCTTATCAGATGATCAACAAGCTATTGATTAATGTTGCTTGTCACTGTCTAAAGTTTTAAGAATTTACGAAAATTTTCCAATAATACGCAATAATAGTAGCATACCCACGTAAAATATTCTTTAATCTCCAATGAATATTGATGTTTTCATTTGAATTAAGATGAAGAAGTGTCGTTAATAAATTAAAATGTTGCGCTTGCCGGTATCCATTGTTTGTAAACAAATAACATATGACCCGGCCACCGGTTTATTATCATTTTTACACCACAAAATCTACATAATTTCGCCAAAAACCTATAAAAATTCCAGCAAAATCCACGTAGAAATAACAGAGAAAATCGTATTTGTATGCTACAGTAACAGTAAGTTAAAATCACCATGTGGTCGATTATCGCGCCAAAATTTGACAATAACTTTCGCATTCAAGATTACAACGATATTTTTGTCGTCATTAATAACTTGCCCTCAGAAAAAGGATTCTCATAAATCTTACGTGCAAGTAGAAGCCAAATAATACTTATTTTTCGAAATTATAGAATTTCCTGCGAAATTGTACCGCCCCTAGCGGTGTGAATAAGAAACATAACGTAATGGCGGACACACAGTAGTTTCCGATGACTTAACATCTAAATGCGCAAAATACTTACGCTTTCCTCCTCTTTTTCCATTCCAGAAGGCATCTGAGGTACTGCACGGTTAATCGCCGAGTAGTCCGGTAAATCCGGAAGCTCCTCGGCGAGGTATATGGGCATTGGTTTCGACGCATCCAGGGCCCTCGCCCTAAACGAGAGCTTCGACATTTTGTTGACAGAACAAAACACGCTAGCGTCGACACAAAAATGCACTTATAAAACACTTTATAGCTCCACTAGGAGGTCCCAAGGGACCGTAAACTGAACTTTGCACACTCTAGTTCGTTCCCATGATTAATTTTTGCACGCACTCAGTCACAATTAATGAAAAACAATAACGAAACTTTACATATTGAGCGTACTTTACAGAAAGCCATCATGGCGGCTTTCCGTTTGGCGGACGACCATGACCAACTTCCACCTAGCACGACGTGCGCGGGAAGGAAACACGCGGGAGCAATTCCAACAATTTTTGTACTCTTATTATATTTTAACAAATAATGTATTTGTTTATCACAAATAAATTAAATATTATTAAAAAATAAATATTTGATTTAAAATACTGAAGTAAAAATGATATTTTAAATATATTATTGTAAAAGTACAGAAATGACGCTGGAGGTTACTTGTCAAATCATAGACTAAACCATTCTATATGTTACGTTTCTTTCTAAGTAATATCATTTTGGCTGATGTTATTTGTATAATTTTCTCAACGAAATGTAAAAAAGTAATTTGTTTTTGTTAGTTATGTTAATAATTAACCGATACACTAGTATTTTAGTTTTTTAATTCATGAAATAATATTAACCATAGACAATAGATTTTTAGCAAAGGTAAAATTTCCATTAGGCCAAATTTTCCGTTGCGAAAATTACTACATGATACATTTTATTTGCTGTGCTATATTTTTTTTTTATATAAAAAATTAAAGGTCTGATTTCTGTATGACTTTTTATAAACTCCAAATATTCGTCTATTTTTATAATTGGTTCTGGTAAAGGATCCCACCTGTGGATCCCACGGTCCGGTACTCTTTTTACTATTTTTATCTTATTTAAAAAAATCAATATTGCAATTAGTCCTTCTAAGTACATACACCGATGGTCTTTTATAGATTTATAAAACAGTCCATTCCCTCGATGATGCTGATCAAATACAAAATGATTTTGAAAATATTTACCGCTGATGTACAGACGCCATGCGCCAGCACATCAAGCTATTACAGTCTTTAATAGATTTTCGCTAATTTTTAAGGTCCAAAGTTGATTGGGAAAATTAGACAGTTTCGGGTAGCTTGATGTGCTGGTGTGATCATTTGCGTTCCATTTACGATTGGTATGTACAGACGCCAGCAGGTCAACCTACCCCAATCTGTCAAATTTCTTTGATAGATTTTCAACTTTAGCACAAAGAAATAAGGTTCATATTCAATTGGAAAAATCTGACAGATTGGGGTAGCTTGATGTGCTGGCCACCGTACAATTTTCCTTACTGATTTTTGTAGTGCAAACAAAATTCTGCAAATTCACATTTAGTTTTTATTTGCTTACTACAGTGCTACAAGGATCTTTTGGCGCTCGAATGACATTGGCACAAGGGCGCAGTTAGTAGGTAACCATTTGGCCAATACGAGTAGTTTTGTGAAATTTATTGAAAAAGCAGAATGGCGGCATTAGTTCCCATTTTTGTTCCCATGCGCGTATCCGTGTCATTTCTGTATGCAAACATGGCGCTTGTATGAGGGCATTATACCTACCTATGTTGTTGCTTCGACTTAGCGTCAGAGTCATTTAACTCTCAGCGGATTCTATCGGTGGAAAGAAAATAAGCAAGAACCTACCTAGCGGTACGCACGGCTACACGTCAAGCTATATACAAAGTGTTAATGAAATAACCCAAAACCTCGGACACCCCAACCGATTTTTATATTAATAAATTGATATGACATATAATTATTTATTTTCAAAAATTATAGTAAAAGATATTTGTAAATGTTGTTGTCGCGCTACTTCTTACAGATTCGTAGCTCTATCGCCACCGGCGCACTTCCCGGCCTTGGCGCCAGCTCTACCACCCCCTCTCCTCACCCTCGCCCGCGCTGTTTGTTTTCACTGCGTTGGACAGTAGCGTACAGCGTCGTTAAAAAATATTAGACACGGCATGACAAATAATTATTTTTTGGAAAAAAAATAACCCATATTAAAAATTATTGTATTCGATTTTGCTGCCGATTCTAAACAAACTAGTTTCAGGTTTTGGGTTATTTCATTAACACATTGTATAACCAATATTTTTAATAAGCTGTCTTCTGATTGTACGAAAAACCTATACAATGCCAGGTCAGCTAAAACTGGAAATGTATAGCTTGATGTGTAGCCGTATGTACCTAACATAGCGAGTATGTAGTAGAACTGTAGAAGTGGTCCTGCAATTACCTTATGGCACATGCTAGGTCAGCTGGAAATGTATAGCTTATAGCTTGATGTGTCGTCTTGTGTGCCAACCGTGAGTCTCCGAACGAGTGTTGTGCCCGCCAAGCAAGCGTAGGGTTGCCAGATGATAATTTGATAAAGGAGGGCAGATGGGTCTAAAAAGGAGGATTTTCTGTAAAAAAAGGAGGACATTTACATTTGGATACCATCTGGCAACCCTATAAAGCAAGCGTCACTGAGCGAGTACTTATTTTTATACCTCTTACTGCTGCGACAAACGAGTACTCGCGCGCGATGTGAACAGTCAGCGATCAACTCATCTAAAGTTCGTTTTTTAAACCCAGATAATGATTTGACAGGAATAATGTCAAATTTCTACTGGATGTTTGGCAGAACGTTGAACATACGAAAATGGTTGATAGGTGGGGTCATCTGCTACTTACTCAGCCTTAATTTATTTGGCCCTGGCCCGCTGGATATTAAAAAAAAAAATGTTTTTTGCTTTCTTCTAGTTTCACCACTTTCTTAAGAGGGTTGATCCGTTAGAACCACGCTGGAGTCAAAATTCATGATTTCCGACGGACAATAAATCCATAATGTGTTTAATTTATAGATAAGATATTGACATCATATTATTGGGAATTTCATAATCTAGTGCATGGCTGAAAAACATTTTATATTGTTCGTACAGTTTTCTCATTAGAACAGTTTTTATGCAAGCCTTTTTTAAAACTAGCGATCGACGATCTCCGCAGATGCAAGATATTAGTAAAACCATATAAGACAAACTTATAACAACATTACTATATAAAAAACTATAACATTTATTAGTGCATGGCTGAAAAAAAAACACGATTACTGTAAGTTTTCATTCAAGAAAAGTATATTCAAAAGTGTCAATTTTAGCCACTATTCGAGATATTAAACGTGTTAGTTTAGGATGAAATATGAAATATTTTTATGTTCTTTTATACCTAAAAAATGAAGACATTTATGTTCTAAATCATGGTTCAAAAATTTTTTTAATAACTTATATGTTTATTTTACTATGAATTATTTAGTACTGCTATATAATCGGCGCGAATTCACGCCAGCGCTCAGTGCCGGCTGAGGCCTTTCAGAGGTAGGGCGTGTGCCGCGCGTCGCGTAAAATATTATCGTACTTTCGCGAGTTTTTAGCGCAACTAGGACATGTTGATACTTTTTATTATATTACAAAACATTGGTGAGTACATATTTTGATGTAATGGTGTTCAATTAACTTAAGAAGATTAAATTAGACATCTTTATGTAAGTATGTTTTAATTTTACTTTTTTTCAGATATGGCTAACAAAAGGCGCTTGGGAATAAAAAGAAAGAAAAACGAAAATTTGGCCAAGGCTAATGAAGCTAAACGGTAAGTTAATACCACGGTTCTTTAGTTATAAAATATTTTTTATTAGGTTTAATTGGTAAAACATAAGATACAATATACTTAGGTACTTCAACTACTTTTTGAAATTTTTTTTTTTTTAATTACTCTTTTTTTGATTATTTTATGAAACAGTAGTAATGAGACATAGTTAATATCCGATTCGATGTTATAGGCAGAAAAGAGAGGCTCAAAAACTTCAAAACCAGGACTTAAATAAAAATGTTGTTGTAAGTTTTATTTTTTTACTTCTTTATATTTTATGCTACTTTTTGAAATTTTATATTTAAACAGACACGTGTTTCCTTGATTTTGATTAAGCAGTTGTTAAACCAAAACTTATTAAGACATTTCTTCATTATTTATTTATCTCAAGCCGACAATCGATCGCCTGTCATGGCGCTTACGGTTTCACTATATTATACTCTACATATTATTTTCAGACTCAACAAAATGAAAAAGACAGTGAAAAAACTCTGGAAATTCAGGAAAACTTGCAGGCATTAGAAACGGCTCCAACTCAAGATCCTGACGCAGGGAATCTTGTAAGAATTACTTGGTCATTTATAAACATATTTTAGCATAAATAAAACATTGTTGGCTATGTGTTATCTCAAGGCAAAAATCGATCGCTGGTCACGATGCTTACGGTTTGTGTCACTATATTATACCTACATATTACTTTCAGACTCAAGGAAATGAAAAAGACAGTGAAAAAACACTGGAAATTCAGGAAAACTTGCAGGCATTAGAAACGGCTTCAACTCAAGATCTTGACGCAGAGAGTCTTGTAAGAATTACTTGGTCATATATTTATATACATATTTTAGCACAAATAAATCATCTTAGTTATGTTGTTATAAATTTGCAGGATATTGTGGAAAATATTTCATCGGATAAATTACAAGGACGGCGAATTATAGATTTAATGTTTTTTATGAATCAAATCAAGGCTTTAAATAACCACAATGCTGCCTTTGGCTGTACCATAGACAATTTGCAATTTGTGAAAGAAGTTCAGGGTGGCTTACATTCATATTTTTTAATGCAGTGCAATATGTGCAACATTGAATTAAAATTACAAACATGTGATCGTTCTAATGGTGGTATGGATGCAAATCATGGTGCTGTAATGGGAGCTATAATGATTGGGTGCGGTCAGTCAAACTTGGACGAATTTCTTGCTTCTGTGGACTTGCCACTTTTAGGTCAAAAAAGATATGCAAAATGTCATGATGAAATTGCTAATTGGTGGGAAGAAACAGCAGAACTAAGTATGCAGGAAGCTGCAAAAGAAGAAGGAGAAAAGGCAATGTCGTGTGGCCAAGTCAAGGATGGGATTCCAATCGTCAAGGCCATTGCTGATTGTTGTTGGTCAAAAAGGTCCTATAAGAGTAACTACTCAGCGTCATCTGGAGTATCTGCTATTGTGGGACACGAAACAGGCAAAGTACTACACGTGGCTGTAAAAAACAAACATTGTTCTACTTGTGCCCAAGCAGCATCAAAAAATATACCGCCAGTCGCACATGATTGCCATAGAAACCATACTGGATCTTCCACTAGTATGGAACATTCTGGTATTGTCGAAGGTTTCAAGACATCAGTTACTAAAAGAAATTTAATATACGGGACATTGATAGCCGATGGAGACGCAAGTACTTACAAAAAAATATTAGAAAGCCGACCTTACCCCAAAGTGAATGTTGAAAAAATTGAATGCACAAACCACTTATTGCGTAATTACAGTGGTAAGCTTATCAACTTATCTAAAGATACGGCTGTTCCATTGGCAGAAAGAAAATTATTAACAGTGGATCGAATGAAGCGACTGCGAACTGCGATACGATCAGCTGCACGCTTTAGAAACGCGCAAAATTCTACATTGTCGGATAAGATTATTTGTTTAAAAAAGGATATTCTAAATAGCCCGAAGCATATCTTCGGGGACCACAGAGAATGTGAAGCATATTATTGTACTGATGAAAAAAAAAAAGAAGAAGATCTAGTACCAAAGGCAAAGACGTTGTTTAAAAAAATTATGGAACCGACAACACAAATTGCCTTGCATTCAAAAAGTTTGCTTTATAATTTGAATAATAACAGGGCTGAACAATTCAACAGTATTGTTGCGAAACACGTTGGTGGCAAGCGCGTAAATTATTCGTTGAACAAATCTTACACAGCACGATGTAACGCAGCTGTTGTTTCTTTTAATTCCGCACGGCCACAATACGTCTTGTATAAATCAAAGTTTAATAAAAGCCCAGGTATTATTTTAAACCTTTTTTTTTCCTTTAAGTACATTATATCACCATGTAAATTATCTGATATATTATAATATAATATAAAACGTGTTAATTACCCATCATTTATAGGAAAGTCATTGAAGCGTATCGAAATGGCTCGTTTGAAAAGGAAGTTAAGACGAAAAACACATCGCATTCCTAAAAAAAAAATACTATTTGATGCAGACAAAAGCTCCTACGGAGGAGAATGTGAACGGCCGGATTTGCCTACAGAGGAGTACGAAACGGCAAAAGACGAGTTTTTGAAAAACCTTCAAGAACAAGTGCGTATTTACATTAAACTTTCATAAGTTGTTTCATAAGTACATGTTGTACATAGGCCAGCACATCAAACTACCCTAATCTGTAAAATTTTCCCAATTGAATATGAACCTTATTCCTTTGTAGTAAAGTTGAAAATCTAACAAAGAAATCTGACAGATTGGAGTAGGTTGATGTGCTGGCCTCTGTACATTGTTTCTGATAATAATAGACTTAAAAATATATTTCCAATTTTTATGTTATAGGTAAATAATAGACAAGAAGTTGAAAGGGATACTGTACTTCAGGCAGAGAGTGCACTTTGGCTAGAGCTACGACGATGTTTATTGACAGCCTCTTCATTCTGTAAAGTGTGCAAACGGCGATCGACTATTAGCCCAGCTCCTTTAGTAAAACAATTTCTTTATTCATATTCCTTGGACCATATCCCCAGCATTCAACATGGGAAAGTCAACGAAAAAGTGGCCATAGAACAGTTGCAGGTACAAGAAAATATCACTATACAAAAATGCGGATTGTTTGTTGATGAGGACTTATTTTTCTTGGGTATGTACTTCCATCAAATTTATTTCGTTATCTTTTGTTTTCGTTTCACTTGCTTCTTTCTGTTTTACATTTTTCTAACAAACAATTTATTTTATTATTCTTAAATTTTATGAAAAATAAGTAATTAGAGGATTAAAATTCAAATTATTATGATTACAGGTGCTTCGCCGGATGGACTGGTCGAAGATGATGGCATCATTGAAATTAAATGTCCCAGTTCGGCATTTGGATTGGAGGCAGATTTTGCTATTAGCCAAAAAAAAATTAAATTTTGGAAAATAGATGGATCTGTAAATCGACGCCATGACTGGTTCTATCAAATACAGGGGCAGCTGCACATAACTAAAAGAAATTACTGTCTGTTTGCTGTGTGGACAGGCAAAGATTTTAAACTGAAGACAGAAACAATAATCAGGGACGATACATTTTGGAGCGAAAATATGGAGCATCGATTAGTCAGTTTTTATAATAAATGCCTGTTACCCGAAATAGTTGATCCCCGAAAAGCTAGGTCCATGAAACTTAGGGACGACAAGTATTAAAATTTTATTTTATACAAAATTGTTTTTATTTACTTTAAGCCAACTAACAATAATTTCATTGCTCATTTATTACAAGAAACTAAAAACTTACGGAAAACGAAAACATTCCCTACTAACTAAAAACTGGCTAAGTATCAAGATGATTCGATGCGCTGTATGATGCGCGCTCCAACACAGACGGCTGTGTGCGTGTTAATTGTATAGCTGTGTGAGTAAATTTACCTAAACGCGAAGCGCGCCGCTCTGGAGTAACGCTCTTAACTTTAAAGTGTAATTTTTATTTAAATGAGTAACATTTTTACACTTTAAAGCTAAGAAAGTGGTGAAACTAGAAGAAAGCAAAAAAAAAAATATCCAGGGGGCCAGGGCAAACATAATTAGGGCTGAGTAAGTAGCAGACGACCCAACTTATTCACCATTTTCGTATGTTCAACGTTCTGCCAAACACCCTGTATGATAAAAAAAAAACTCAAACACAAAAGGCTTAAATGTCAGATTAGTATCTGGGACTAAAAAACGAACTTTACATAAAAAAAATATAATACTGACGTGTAAAAGTGTTGTACAAACCTACTAGAAAATAAATGATTCTCGTCCGTTCGTTAGTCTAAGACAAAGTGCAACTCGAGACCTTGTTTCCTAAGTAATAAGTTACAATTTCCATTTGAGACTGTGTTTCACATACGCATATTTAAATTTAAATTGATCGACCACCTTGTAGTACAAGCAAATTTATCAGACAAAAATGCAACGGACTCCAAAATCTGGTCAGTCAATAAAGTTTTCGTCGCATCCGGATTTGTCTAAAGATTCACCAGATCAGGATATTATCCAAAATATCAACATAAGGAAGAGAAAAAACCCTGAACAAGAAACCCTGGCGGATCTAAAGGAACAACTTATGGAGTCTTTCAAGCTAATGATGAATTCTGAAATTAACGAGATCAAGCAACAAAATAGCCAGATACTTGAGTCTAATTCGCAGATTATAAAACTACTTGAACAGAATGCTGAAAATTACAAGGAAATAGCTGTTAGGGTACAAAACCTTGAAACTAAATACGAAGCAGAAAGTACACGGGTAACTGAATTGGAATTTCAATTAAATGAATTGCAAAAGCAATTTGTCAAGAATACTGTGGAAATAAGGAATATTCCACGCGACGATAAAGAAAATGTCTATGAAATAGTCAATAAAATATACAATACTCTAAATATACCGCCTATTGATGCAACAACAAATATATACAGAAGAGGTAAATTTGAGGGTCCAATCGTTGTGGAGTATCAGGACGCCAAAAAGAGAGAAACAATTATAAAGGCTTCTAAAAAATATAACACTGAGAACAAGGAAAACCCATTGAATACAGAAATTTTAGGACTTAGTGGAGTATTTTCGCGAGTTTACGTTTCTGAAGCACTAACGCCAATGTCAAAAAAGATGTTGGCAGCTGCTCGAGAGCTTGTAAAGAATGGAATGTACAAATACTGCTGGGTATCCCGAGGAAATATCTTACTTCGCAAGGAAGAGGGCCAGTCTGCCATAGTCATTAAAACCCTGGATCAGATTAAAGTTTTGGCAACACAATGACTATCTACTAAAAACTTTTCCATCAAATTACGGTATCTTTCAACTTTGCTTTTGTTATTTCCTCCTATTCTATATTATTATTTCTTTTGCACTTTTTTTAGGTTAAAACTAGATTATTATGTCACACACCAGATTATTACAAATATTGTCACTTTTTGTTACTAGTTTTTTACATATCTATATTGCTGCTATAACATTTGTTTTCTATATTTATATGATATATACTGATTCTATACATATATCGTATTATTATTTTATTATATTATTTATGTTTCATGTCCATTTATAAAATACTGTTGAATCTACTACTATTATCACGAATACCAGAAACTATATCCCTCAACCAAACTCATTGTCCCCATAATATATATATATATATTGTTTTGTTTATAAACAATGTGTAACAATCTAGAGGATGTGATCACTGATGTTGATAATAATATCAACGCTGGTGATTCCTTTTTGGTTGAGGATCCGGAATCATTCTTGCAATTTAGAATTAATAATGAACCATCTCTTAAAATAATAGTACAAAACATTCGAAGTATACATAAAAACTTTGAAGATTTTAAACTTTTTATGGCGAGGAATAATATAGACTACGATATTATCATTTTAACTGAGTGCTGGCTACAAAATTCAGACTTGATTCCAGGTATTGAACATTACGATACCCACCACACTCAGAAACATTTCAATCAGAATAGTGGTGTAGTTGTTTATAAAAAAAGTAATTTGGCAAATGTTATAGTGTATGAACCCAATATTATAGACGCTGATTGTTTAGTGGTTGAAATAGATAAAGCAAACGCCTTCATTTGTTTGTATAGATCACCGTCTTTTGTTTCATTAACCAATTTTCTTTTTTCTTTAGACGAGCTTTTAATTAAATTGAAATACATACCCAATGTTTATTTCACTGGTGACATCAATATTGATATAGGGACCCATAACGACGGATCAAAATCTGACGAGTATTTAGATCTACTTGCAACCCACTGTCTCTTACCTAGTCATTCTCTTCCTACTCGTCTTAACAAATGTATTGATCACTGTTTTGTTAAGTCAAATTCTAAAATGTTGACTGTGGTTTCTGTGACTGATCATAGCAGTTTATATTTGAATATATCTTTATCACAACAAAGTACTATTTACAACAAACATAAAAAAACTGCAAAAAAATTAATTATGATGTGGCTAATACTCTAATTAATGAAATTGATTTTTCAACCATAACATCTATAGACGACCCCAATAAAGCAACTGAACTGTTTATACAAATTCTATCTGAAATAATTAAAAAAAGCACGCAAATAACCGCAATACCAAACGGACAACAAACATGTCAAAAATGGGTTACCCCCGGATTATTGCGTTGTATGAGATTTAGAGACACATTACATAAAAGACACTTAAAATCACCAAATGATAAAAACCTAGAAACAACCTATAAACGCTATCGAAATCATTGTAACAATATTCTGCATAATTTAAAAAATGAATACGATAAACGTAACTTAAATGATAGTAAAAATGACATAAAAAAGACCTGGAACACTATAAAACAGGTATGTAACTTGAATGTATTGGATAAGTCTAAAATACCACATGAGTTGTTAAGTATTAAGTTGACACCGCAGGAATCAGTTGATTATGCTAATAATTTTTTTGTCAATACAGGTTCTAAACTATCAAACAACATTTTAAATAAATTAAAAATAACTGAAGACGGTCTAGTTAAGGATTTTAAGTATAATCAAGCTCCATTAAACTCATTTATGCTTCTGGAAACAGATGAGTACGAGGTACAAAAAATAGTTATGTCACTGAAGAATACTAATACTACTGGTTGGGATGGTATATCATCACTATTTATAAAGAAATTTATTAATGCACTAATAACACCACTAACTTATTTATTACATTTGTGTTTGTCATCTGGAAAGTTCCCAAACGCACTGAAGGAATCCATTGTTGTGCCTATATTCAAATCAGGGGAAAAAGACAATATTACTAATTATCGCCCGATTTCACTACTACCTACGTTAGCCAAAATTTTAGAAAAAGTAATGAATCATACACTAGTTAATTATCTAGAGAAAAATAATATTTTAGCCAAAAATCAGTATGGTTTTAGGAAACATAAATCAACTGCTGATCAGATGCTGTGGAGGATTTGGTTACCAATATAGCTGGAAATCTTGATTGCAAGAAGAAATGTATAGGTGTATTTTTAGATTTAGCCAAGGCTTTTGATACTGTCTCAATTTCTTTACTGATTCGTAAATTAGAGTCTATAGGCATCAGGGGTATACCACTGGAACTTTTTAAAGATTATCTTAGTAACAGGACACAAACATTAAAAATTGGAGATATAACTAGCTCAAAACTAAAAATTAATTTTGGTGTACCTCAAGGATCAGTACTTGGGCCTACTTTGTTCCTTATTTATGTTAATAATTTATGTAATACTGAAATACCTGAATCAAAATTAATCACATTTGCCGATGATACGGTGATTTTATTTCAACATTCAACATGGGCACAAGCCAAAACATCAGCTGAAAATGGGCTCCAAAAAATAATAAATTGGCTTGACTACAATTTACTCACATTAAATTTAAATAAAACGAAATATATAACTTTTAGCATCAAAAACAATCTACAGCCGCCTCCGGATTTCTTTTTGAAAGCGCATTCTTCTAATTGCTCTCTTGCTATTATGGATTGTGATTGCCATATTTTATCTTCAAGTAATAGTATTAAATACCTTGGTATTGAAATTGATAAAAATTTGAATTGGAAACCACATATTAATAATCTTTAATAATCTTAAATCTAGAATACGCAAACTAATACCTATCTTCAAAAAAATTAGAAACCTAAGAGACAGTAAGACTAACAGAATGGTTTACATAGCTTTATGTCAATCAATCGCTACTTATGGTATTGCCGCTTGGGGTGGTGCACGAAAAAGTACTCTTATAAAAATTGAACGCGCCCAGAGGTGTATTTTAAAAGTTATTAATTTCAAACCCTTTAGATACTCTACGTCGAAATTATATGAAGAATTTGAGGTCCTTAATATTCGTCAACTTTACATTAAAACCATTGTTTTGAGACAACATTTCTGCCAAAGACCTTCGAATCAATCCATTAGAAGATCACATGAAGTTTATAAAGTTCCTTCATGTAAAACTTCTTTTGCTCAGGGTTTTTCTTACTTCTTGGCACCGTTACTTTACAATCGCATTAGTAAAGTTAAGACCTTAAAAGACATGACGAGTTCTATTTGCAGGAGGGCACTGGATGAGTTTCTGAGTAGTTTAGATTATGAACGGACAGAAAAATTATTACAAATATGTAAGTAATTATATATAACTCTTAATACATAAATAAACAAAATATATATACTTATCTATATCATACACTAATCCTGCTATATAAATATATATGGATATCTATATATTAAAATAAAATATTTATATATATATACACATAACATACATTCACGAATTAAGTATAGCTTAGATGATTTCATCTCAAATTAGCAAATTCCATAATACCGTTGTTTAATATGACTATGATATAGTTTTGTTATAGAATATAATTATGTAACATTATTTTGTAACATGGTATTTGATGTATGAACTGACAATAACACTTAAGTTTGTTATAAGTCATGCTGTCTGATATTTTTGCGTATACTACTTGTTTACGCCAAACTCATTAGCTATTATCACGTCTTTTGTACACTCCTCTAAGACCATATACATTGGATAATTGTCCATGGGTCAATTAACTTACAGTTGGTATTTCTAGAGCGAGAATCCTTACCTTGCCGTAACACAGTCTATGACTAGCGCGGAAGGTAAAGAATTTTTATCTGTATACCGCCATTTAGATTATTTGTTCATCATAGTTCAAAAATCGGATTGTTTTCACTTTACTTTTTGTTTAGTTGAAACCCAAAGAAAAACGTATCACTTTAGCTTACGAAATTATTACTAATTAAGGATGATTAATTTTTAAGAATGCTTTATTTGGAAACTTATTGTTAAGTACCTACTTATTATGATTAATACTTAGGCCCGTATTACAGAACGTCACTCAATACTCAAGCATTACTTAAAACTAGATTCAAGCCATTTGATTGGTTGAAACTAGTTTTAAGTAATGCTTGAGTATTGAGTGGCGTTGTGTAATACGGGCCTTAGTCCTAGGTTATAAGTTGTGGTATACAATGTAATACTTGCGTTGGAAATAAATTCTATTCTATTCTATTCTATTCTAAATCATTTACATCTCTTTTACACGGGACTTCCCAAGTAACACAAAATCGATCTAGGTACCTACCTAATTGAAAACCAAATTGGAGATCATATTTTTTTCTAACTTCATTAGAGTAAGTATTTGAAGGGTTTTACCAACGTCTTGCTTCTATAGGCAGCATTTTACTAACTTTATAGTTCCTAACTGCCCCGTTGGTCTCGTGGTCGCAAGCGCGACTGCTGAGCGTAGGGTCATAGGTTCGATTCTCGGGTCGGACAGTGTTATTTGCTGGATCCACACCAAACGATCCAGTGCGCTCCGATGATCGGGCGCGGCAAGAACAATGCGCGGTTGATGTGAGATGCCGCGCGCGATCGGAGATGTCATTCAGGCTGGCTGGACAAATCTTCAAAATAGCTCGCATTTAACTAGGTCAATAGCGCATTTTATGTGACGGCTAAACACCCTTATTTCAGAATTTGTGACGCTACAGAATCTTAGATAATCGATCGAAAACGTGTCCAGCCATCTTGAAATACCACTTTTCGCTGGTCTCTCAATCTCGGTAACGGAAGTGATTTTGATGACTTTTTGCATATCAACGGGCGTCACATAAATTTGTGACAGGCATCGAGCTAAAAGTTTTGTGATACGAACAGCGGTTTAGTAGAAAAATGCAAAAATCTGTGTCCAGCCATCTTGAATTTACGTATAAAACTTTTGGCTGGCACTTCTGAATCTCAATAACGGGAGCGTTTTCGAATATGGTTCCTTTACTAACATTTAGTGACGCAATTTGTGACAGTAATTACGTTTAATCTATGGCGTCACATGTAAGGGTTTACGAGAAATCAGTGAAAAACTTACATGTCCAAACAACCTGCGTTCAAGCTGGCTGGACACATGTATCTCCGCTGCCTGATGATCTACGGCCTTCGAAATATATTCAAATTTTTGTGACGGGGACGATAATGATTTAATGAATTTGTGACGGAGAAACTTTGAATAGTTTCAAAGATATTGATCATTTAAGTTTTCCCATACAAACATCCATTAATATTGTGAGGTGACCATAATTTTTACATAAATAAAGTCTCAATGGTATTGGGATAGGAAGTGTCGATTCCATCTGGTTTTTTTTTATTTTTATTATGTCAGACGTTTAAAAGTGATGCCGATACTTATTTTATATAATTATGCCGATATATACTTTTTCATTTAAATACCTTCGAGCATTAGATATCCTGACACAATGGTGTCAATTGTCTTGTACAGAGGCCAGCATATCAAGCTACCCCAATCTGTCAAATTTCTTTGACAGATTTTCAACTTTACTACAAAGATATAACGTTCATATTCAATTGGGAAAATATGACAGATTGGGGTAGCTTGATGTGCTGGCCTCTGTACACCGAACTAAACTATGACTAAAATTACTTACTTTTGGCTATGAGAATCTTAGAGCTATTCTGCATTAAAATATCTCTAAATTTAAACATTATTTTGACACAACCAAATCGAATTTGCCAATCGCGATTCCACGTGGTAAGTAGGTAATTTTTTTTGTTTGTTCGCACGGTTTGTGCATTCAGCCAAAAAGTAGGTACTTATTTGCCCTCATCATCATCATCTGCATAGCCTTTTCCCAACTATGTTGGGGTCGGCTTCCAGTCTAACCGGATGCAGCTGAATACCAGTGTTTTACATGGAGCGACTGCCTATCTGACCTCCACAACCAAGTTACTGGGTAATACGATGCTTGGTAAGACTGGTTGTCAGACTTTCAGGCTTCTGACTACCCGTAACGGCTGTCAAAGATCCACGAATGACAGCCAGGATGCTTTCCGAGGCACGGAGGGGTCTCGATATGTAAAGATGGTCACCCATCCACAGACCAACCGCGGCAAGCGTAGCTTAACCTGATCGATCGACCTGGGCCTCAAGTCTGCTATTACAATAGTGTCAGAATGGTCTATCACTGATTTCATAATTGTCGATTTTGATAAGTTTGGTAATCTACTAATATAATGGCGTCATTATGACTTTCCAATGATCAACCACTGACACTCCATTGAAAGAAATGGTAATTTCGTACATAATGACAAATGAATAAATGTAATGTTTATTGCTATTTACGAACTTCTTACTACTTCAGATTGCAAACACTAATACATAATATGTAAAAATATATATTAAATGAAATCTAGCATGAAATTTTGTAGTTTTTCTGAGACCATTGACCGACCAATGGTCGACCATTATGAATTTAGCAGATTACGAACTTTTAGCAAAATGACAATGGGATCGTGTTGGAATGACGAATTTATAAAAATAGCAAACATGGGCCCCTGTGCGGCTGTTATTATTTAGTCACGGGCCCCTTCCCGTGTTTTTTTTTAGCCGAAGGGGCGTAGTGGGGCAACCTCGACCTCTTTTTTATGAAAATTTTCACTTTTGTATGGAAAATATGAAAAATTATTACCAACGTGTTGAGTTTTAAGGGTTTGCGGGCTTCATAAAGGGGGTCGAAATTTTCATTATTTTTGCGATAGGACACACCGTTTTCGAGATATAAGCAAAAGAAAATAAAAAGAAAACGGTACTGTTTTTGCATCTGAAGTCGAGGCAGTCGAGGTGTTGATGTGAATTTTAGCTCATGCCAACTAATTTTATTCCACACCTTTTTAGTCGCGATTAAAAATAGTCAGATTTAGTTAGAGAATCTAAATTTTAGGTGAAAAACCTCAAATTCAGAATAGAAAAATTACTATTTCCTCTAGACTATTAACTAAGTGCAATCTTAGTGCTGTCAAACTAAAATTTAGTTAAGGTGTCACTTTAGTTAATTTCAGAATGGGAAATCGTCATTTGACAGGAATAAACTAAATTTAGGTGATTTTTAGTCTAGTTTAGACGCATTTGTGACAAGAGAATCGGCACCAATATCTACCTATGTACAGACGCCAGCAGGTCAACCTACCCCAATCTGTCAAATTTCTTTGATAGATTTTCAACTTTAGTACAAGGAATAAGGTTCATATTCAATTGGGAAAATCTGACAGATTGGGGTAGCTTGATGTGCTGGCCTCTGTACTTACCATGAAAAACACCAATACCTACCTACTAAAAAGAGTAGGTATCTGCACGTAAATAATCAATAACATCAAAAAATTAGCCCACCCCTCCCCCCCTTTCTCACTTCTACACTTTTGTCATCTATCGATTTAAGGTGAAAGCGCCAGGGTAGCCCGCGAAATTCAATTTTTTTTACGTTTTTTGCAATTTGCTGGTCAGTATTAAGTTGTACGTTGATTAAAATATGATTCGCGGCCGTAACAAATATGTGTTTACAGAATTATAATCTATAAATTCATCAACAAAACTCACTAAGACCCAAGAAATCCCCAAGAATGACTATTTCATGAAATTTTCACATTTGGGGATTATACTAACTTAACAAGTTGTATTACTGATTGTAATGATTATAATTCTGTCAACTACTATCACCAAAACACGGATTTTCGTCTATTAAAGAAAAACCTTAAAATATACTTAGTCCTACATAAAACCTACAATATTGGTAACCCTACTGCAGTGTTTGTATGGGAACATTTAAAATATCATTATCTTTGAAACTACTCAAAGTTTCTCCGTCACAAATTCAGTAAATCATTATCGTCCCCGTCACAAAAATTTGAATATATTTCGAAGGCCGTAGATCATCAGGCAGCGGAGATACATGTGTCCAGCCAGCTTGAACGCAGGTTGTTTGGACATGTAAGTTTTTACTGATTTCTCGTAAACCCTTACATGTGACGCCATAAATTAAACGTTATTACTGTCACGAATTGCGTCACTAAATGTTAGTAAAGGAACCATATTCGAAAACGCTCCCGTTATTGAGATTCAGAAGTGCCAGCCAAAAGTTTTATACGTAAATTCAAGATGGCTGGACACAGATTTTTGCATTTTTCTACTAAACCGCTGTTCGTATCACAAAACTTTTAGCTCGATGCCTGTCACAAATTTATGTGACGCCCGTTGATTTGCAAAAAGTCGTCAAAATCACTTCCGTTACCGAGATTGAGAGACCAGCGAAAAGTGGTATTTCAAGATGGCTGGACACGTTTTCGATCGATTATCTAAGATTCTGTAGCGTCACAAATTCTGAAATAAGGGTGTTTAGCCGTCACATAAAATGTGCTATTGACCTAGTTAAATGCGAGCTATTTTGAAGATTTGTCCAGCCAGCCTGAATGACATGATCGGAGCGCACTGGATCGTCTGATGTGAACCCAGCTATTGAGTTTTTCCATTAGGAATTTCTTAGTAACAGACCGGAGCTTGGAAGTTGGCGGTGTTGATACCCCCGTGCCTCGGAAAGCACGTTAAGCCGTTGCAGGGCTGGCCGCCCCTTCTACAGTAGCACTGTGTATGCTACTTCCACAATCATATACATTTGGGAAACGTAATTAAATAATCTTTATTGCGCTTACAAACAATAAATTGGGTAATTTGTGAAGGGGTGTAGGGTAGTGGGAAGAGTGTGAAATACTCATATTTTAATATTTTTATTATACTCATATACAACGTTAAATGCGCAAAACCTCATACACCCCAATTAGAGCATTAAGTTAAAAGCATAATATTATGACTAAAACTATTTTTTTAAAGCTAGGGATAGTGGCCGCCGAAGGGGACAGACGTGTCGTGTCTTGACCCGCCTTTGTTTTTACTTGATGCAATGTGCACAACACGTGGCTGACTCTGAGCTTGAAACTCGAACGGGGTTTCGCTTGCTGTGTTTTTGTGGGTGCAAATTAAAACACCTTAAAACGGTGGTAAAGTGGCATACGTGTGTACCTGATATACAAGCCTGAGGTCTAGGCCTTCCGGCCGAGAATATCGACGACGTGGATTTGGTGAGATCTTTCCATTATATATTTCAGGGACCTCCGATAGAGGCTTGGAGGCTGTATAAAACTGCGTTTTGCGTTGTTAATTTGGACTTTTGACGCCACGCGTGAATTTAACATCATTGTAAGCTATAAATAGGCTTTAAGGAAATGTCTTCATATTATATTTAGGAGCGAAGGACAAAATAATACACTCTATTATTTTAACCTGAAATACGGTATCGCTCTAGAATTAGTACTTCACGCTTTTCTTAATTTAACATTGTACTAAATTATCAAAACTGCCTTGAACAAGCTACCTATTTCCTAGCTTGTAAAATTTGTAAACCGCGCGCAAAATTGGACCGAAAGGGTAAAAAAAAAAGGTTAAGTAACAAAAAATAGCGAAGCTCATAAATTTCAAGCGTTAAGCTCCCCTGTCAGCTATAGTGGTTCACAAACCCAAAGCTACACAACACATGTGTGCAGAGCAGGTCTTGTAATACCATAAAAACAAAAAGTTTTTTTCTTTTAAAATGGGCACAATTGTGCGTATGACAAAAGACGGAAACTGCCTATTCAGGGCCATAGCACATCAAATAAATAATGTAATGGGTTTAACTTTCGACCACGTGTCTGTCCGTCAGGATCTTGCTTCATATGTTTTAGAGCATCGAGATGACGAAAGAATTCGCTTAGCCCTTCTAAATAATGTACAAGAAATTCTTCCTAACAGCATTCTCTCCCAGGAACAAAGAATAACAAAATACATAACACAGCAGTTTAACAAGACGTTCTGGGGAGGAGAGGATATCTTAATCGCCGCAGCCGAGTTCTATCTTGTAAATTTGCACGTGCACACGGATACAAGACACAACCTAGTGTATTCACCTACCGGCGAACCAGTACCCGGCAACATACACATCCTCTACAAGGACCAGCACTACGATAGCTGGGTCATGACCGACGACAAACACTATAACAGCAACCCGATAGATATAATGAAAAATCGAACAATGTCACAACAACACTATATAATAAGCCTTTAATTAACCAGTACAACACACGTGAAGAGAAAGGTCAACTCACGAAATCCCAGTCTCAAACGAACAGCCCTCAATTAGCTAGCTCATTAACACAATATGAACAACAAGCACCAATGTGTACACCGTTATCAGAAGTAGTCGCAGATGTCACTGGGTTCACAATACTTAGAAACCAACCGTCTACCTCAATAAAGTACACTTGCCTAGACTTGCGTATTGCAACTTGGAACGTCCGCGGGGCCTCAAAACCGACCAAAAAAGATAAAATTGACGCTGAACTTTCAATTAGGGGCATTCATGTAGCCTGCTTACAAGAAACAGGTATGAACTCAGGAGCATACAACTCTACACACTACGAATGGCACCTCTATGGAACCTCAGGTAAAACACATCGGGGACTTGCAATTCTAATCAAAAAGATGCTCAAATTGAATTAGTTAACAGAAAAAAGGATACAGACGCGATGTCAGCTACTCTTCAAGTTAACAGGGAAAATGACAAGCCTGCTCATCTGTATATAATCAATTCTCACATAAACTGTTGTACATCTATAGCAAACAGATCCTTCACAGGCTTATTAAACTTGATCAGACAAAAACCAAGGAAATGTACTTTAATAATTCTTGGCGACTTTAACGCACATATTGGTCGACATGATACACAAAGTTTCCAACGCAAAGGGCTGATCCAACAAAACCTACACCATGACTTATCTAACTACAACGGGGAAATGTTAATGGATATAGCCAACAGGGAAAAACTGCAAATAGAAACGACAAAAGCGAGATCATCGTGCAAGATAACGTGGTCAAAGGGCATTCAGAAATCCCAACTGGATCACATTATAACGCCACATGCATCAGAAAAACTTTTTGATTTTATTAAAGGCGAATGGGCCGCTAGGGGCACATCCGACCATAAAATAATCTGGGGTCTAATAAGAACAAATCGAATTTCAAACAAGAAAGAAAGCACCAAACACATTATTACACAAAGACAACAGCAAGCCGCGAAGGAAACAACAATTGCGGCCAAGGATTTTAACTATAAACAATGCTATTATGCCGCTCTCAATAGTAAATTCACAAAAACAAAATACCAAGATTGCATAACAAAAAAACTAAAAGATAAAGGGATCAACTCAACGGACAAACTCATCGAAATACCCTGGAATACCATAACGGAAGTATTAAAATCGGCTGCTCAGGAAACTCTTATTTTTCAGCCAGTTCTCTCCAGAGATCATCGACTAGCTCTTGCTAACCTACAAAAGGCTAAATTCCTACAAAGCAGGCAACCAGATAATCCAAATAGGCACAACCGAGTAAAAGAATGTCAGGCAACACTTCAAAAGGTTAAATATCAGGAAGAGCAAAAAGCATGCAGGGCCTGCCTCAATGGATTGGGGAAAAAACACCCTGCAAAACGCATGCAGATGCTATACTTTTTTTACAGCAGGAACAAACTTCAAACAAAACGTCGAAAAAGATCTACTTATATACCAATGACCAAATGGGAGCAAATTTTAAAAAAATCCGAGGGCCATCTTATACCAACAGTTAATATAAAAAAGCCGATAACCGAAGTACAGGGTGAGGGACCTATTACGGACGACGTAATGGCAATCATTAATAAAATGCGGAACGGGACAGCCCCCGGAACGGACCAAGTGGTAATCGAATTATACAAAGCAATGCCCCAAATATTACAAGAAGCCGTCACCAAACACATGAACAAAGCCTGGACACTGAACGAAGCACCTGACACATGGTTGGAGACCGTACAGGTACCAATTCCAAAAAACAATAGCCCTAAAAATGAGAATGAATATCGCCGCATATCGGTTTGCAATACGGGTTACAGAATTTACGCCTCCTACGTATTAAAAAAACTAGATGAGATAATAACGGAGTTGGGCAACTACCAAGCGGCCTTTTTAAACAATAGATCAACAGACGACCATATATTCACGCTTAAAAGGGTCTTAGACGAAGAATGGCGTGCAGGTAAAAGAATTTATGTACTCGCCCTCGACATTGAAAAGGCATTTGACAACGTCGACCTCAATGCACTAAGAGATATCTTAAATTACAACGAACCAACAAATCGCTAACCAACAGGATAATCAAGGTATGCATGAATGAACGAACATGCATCAAATGGTGTGGCCAGCAAAGCAGTTGGATTATTAAAGGAAAGGGAGTCAAACAAGGTTGCCCTCTGTCCCCTCGCCTGTTTACACTGGTCATCGACGAAGTCCTTAGAACCCTCGACGAAGAAACACAATTAATAAAACTTGACCAGGATCGCGAAATCTCACTCCCTCTAGTATTATCATTTGCGGATGACCTTATCTTTATTACAGATGACCTAGAAGGATTAGAAGGTATCATATACCATATTAAACCCCTACTAAACAGTGTAGGCCTCCAAATAAACGAAACAAAAACAAAAATACTAATTAGGGACCCCAAAGCTACACAGATAACGACCCACGTGACCCTTAATGGAATAAGTATACCAACATGTGAAGAAGTTAAATACCTAGGTACATACATAACATCTACATTAAGTAGAAAAAGCACTATAAAAAAACGTTGCGAACAGGCCATGAAAAACGCCAAATCGTTACTACCATTCATAAATAATTCAAATATGGACTGGAAATTAGCCAGACTCATGTATCGAATGGTGATCGTACCGTGCATGATACACGGTTTGAAAGTTTCGGCACTTACTAAAGCTAACAGATCAAGACTCAGAAAATATGAGCGAGTTATCATGAGGGACTTGATTAACCACTCTAGAAATAAACCAAGACAAAAGAAAATGCATGAAATATTAGACGGAAAAACAGTAACCAAACGCATCAAGAACCATAGGATGTGCTACCTCGCACATGTCTACAGGCGTCGCAAACCACACCTGCTACATGCAGCAATGCAATACAAAGCCAAATCCAAGAAGGTCGGCCGACCTATTTACACATGGAACGACAATTTAAATCAGGACATGAAGTACTTCGACAAGGGAATCAATTTCTGGATGGATACAGCGGAAGACAAAAGTAAGATCAAGATCGCTGCTAGTGAGATTTACAATAAACCGGAAACGGATAGTAGCGAAACTTCCGAAGATGACATCGATAACAGCAACATCTAACACAATACAACAGAACAATGACATACAAAAGAACCGAGAAAGCAGTAACACTCCGCCAAAAGACTCGCCGATGAAGCTCGACCTGAACCAGCCTGGCGGCAAGGTCGTTAGAAGATGCCCATCCATAGATAATAATTACCCATCTCTCCACTAGTCCAATGCTTGCTCTAGGATGCATATCCGGTAGGCTCTTAAATCCTTCCCTATCCTACGGGCACGTCCTCCTTACCAATTACCGCGCCCCCCGGTCTATTCCTTGATATGCAATGGCCGCTGTAGCACCATGATCATGAGGCTACAGAAGCTAGTGCGAATCTTGGGGTTCATTCGATTAATCGAGTCTGGTTTAACCACGCTGGGATCGGTGCAATTCATTCATTCATTCATTCATAAAACTATTTTTTTAAAGCTAACTATTTTTATTAAGAAAATCGTGTCTAGCATTACTTTAAGCATTTAAAATTGAGTCTTATTGCCTTAAAATAAGACTTAATTATCTTTGGCTCAATCGGCGGATAGTATGGCAAAGTACATAATTTTTGAAAAAAAAACCTATATTAAAAATTACTGAAATCGATTCAGTAGTCAATTATGAACAAGCTATTTTCAGTTTTTGCGCATTTAACGTTACACGTTGTAGAGTGTGGCTTTGTATGAGTGAGTAGAGAGCGAAATTCCGGAGGCCGATTATACCGGTTGGGGGCCGCATACAGCGTAGATACTACTGGATAGAAGTCTTCGGAAAGATGTCTTGTATTCCTGCAAGACATCAGAAAACCGATGTCAAAAAAAATCGTTCCCTAAATTCACCTCCTTAGGTTCCCTTTATCTGTTTTTTTTTGGTGCGCGGTGGAAATCCTCATGGACTTCCTCCATCGTACTGGGGGTGACAGCGGGGCATGCCGGACTTTTACCAGCTAAAACCACCGCGGTGTTCCACCTCTACCTATGGCTGGGGGTGCTGGATTCGCATAAGCATGCACCGCTGCCAAGTCCTAGGTTCCCATAGCCTACTAGTAAAAATCCGCCACTGGCTGTGACAAATCTGTCAAAATCGAAGTGATCTTTGTGCTCCTTGCATTATGGTTGCTGTTGGGTTGCTCTTATTGCGAAGTCTACCAAAATCACAGTGATATCGTCGTAACAATAAAGTTGCTATAGGGGTTGCTCCCATTGACAAGTCTTTCAAAATCAGTGATCTTTAAATTAGTTAAAATAAGGTTACTGCTGTTGATAAAGGACGTACGACTCGTGCGAGTAGGGGTATATTAGTTTACTCTTTGAAGTAGGGATGAGAGATTGAGATGAATGTTGCCACAAAAATAAAACAAAAAATAACCAATGTCATGATCTTTATTGTATAAATTATAATACAGCGGATAATTTAACGTTTATTAAATACAGGCGAGTTTATTCTAATGCGCTTTTACACCTACTCAATCAAATTGTTTCCTTTTCTATAGTGATTGTTACAGTAATTTTGCTAGGATTATTTTTTTCTACTGGTAATAATTGCACTGTAAAATTTCTTCATTTTATTCCTCGAATGACGAGGTCGGCAGAGATGTATCATTCATACTATCTAAACATTTATAGTTACCCTCTATATTAAGATGTTTTTTTAATGATTTATGAAGCGTTAGAAAATGCCTGTATTATGAGGACTTGTCTGGCAGCAGTAAATTTAAAAGCCATAAAAATAAATAAATGATTTTACAGTGCAATTTTATAATCTCCAATCGAAATACAGTGAAAAATATATATATTATTTCAGTGTGTGCAATAATATAGTGACTTAAAATTTAGTAAATTCGCTTAAAAATAGTGTTCATGTTGTTTAAACTTCATAATATGTTCAGTTAAAAGATAAAATAAATTAAAATCCTGACAAATGTAAAAGCATATCATTTCAATATTTAAAAAAAGTTTGATAATATAAGCATGGCAACATTACCAAAAACAAAGATCTTTATAACAATCATTTCCGATTTTACAAACACTTTTCAAAAATTTGACTAAAAGGACAGTTAGATTTCTTTTAAACATGATGTATTAAAACGTTTCTACCATTGCAATTCGATAAATGGGTGTTGCCATGTAAAAATAATCAAAATACGTAAATCAGAGTATAAAAAAACCGTAGATTTTGTACAAAATAATATTTCAATTAGGTATCTTAACTAGTAATATGCATAAAATTCAATGTGGTATGCGAGTGACACGACAATATTGTATTCTTTCATAATTGCCTAGCATTGGGACTATATAAGCAATCTTTCTTTTATCCATCTTTGGGCACTCAGCTCTGAAGCCCGAAACTCTGACAACCAATCTTACTAAGAGGTATCGTATTACCTAGTAACTGGGTTGTGGAGGTCAGATAGACAGAAGCTCCATGTAAAATACTGGTATTCAGCTTCATCTGGTTAGACTCGAAGCCGACCGCAACATAGTTGGGAAAAGATGATGGGCACTTATCCTCGGCATGAGAATTACAGAAGTTCGTGTAAAAACTTTCAAAATCAAGTAATATCCCTCGCATACCACCTTCATTGTTAACTAAACTATCTTTAACATTCACAAATTAACAAATCGACCACACTAACATACAATCATAACAACAAAACATACTAATTAACATTACTTATAGTTTTTCCCACTCAGTGCATTTTTATCATTTTATTTTTTAAACACCGATTTCTGGAAGCCTACCCCGTATTGTACCTCTGTAAAAGTCATCTACTAATTTCAGAATGAAATAACGCTATTCATCCTAAATAGCTTCATTTAATTTTCTTTTTAGCACAGGAAGATTACGATACTATATACAGCGACGCCTGATCAATAAAAAATCTGCTGTGAACTGAAATAAAAACCATTTTTATTTTACATTTCATTTGACAACAGATTTATTTGACGAGGCTTTCAGAAATCGGGTTGTTTTAATTGTTTTTATCAGTCATTAGCTTGCAAACTTCATCCTTCAATCACAGCAGTGAGCATTGTTATAATCACCATGCCTGATGATATGATATGACTGGTGATTGGGATCTTAATAATCACCACGCCATTCAAATTTATTGGTGATTGCATTAAATTGAAAAATGCTGCAATTACACATCTCTAATACAAATTATATGCGACAGTCGTTTGTCTGTTTGTCACGTTTTCACTGCTAAAGAGCTGGACATTTTGTAGTACAAAAGCTTAATAGAAAGTTAATTCTTTAGACCTTACGTGCGTTGTGATTTTGGCCTAGCTATGATCAAAAATGGTTATTTTTTCCCGAATTCATACAACAGCAACTGATAAAAATAATTAATGTCATTGCCATCAAAATAGTGATTAGTCTTTCTCGTTACTATACTATCCTAAAATACATACCTGTTATAAACACGGGTTTCTATTTCGGTTCTAAAAACCTTTTCACATAAATCAGTTATACTTTAGGATAGGACAAAACTTTAATAATTTTCACACGTTTTTATCATTCAATGCCTTATCAATTTTATTTTTAGTATTATAATTTTTATTTCAGAGCCTTTTTAAAGACGATAGGTAAGATTTGAAGCCCGATGTCTCGCGAGCGAGACGCAAATAGAAAAGTAGCAATTAGCCATCCTACTTCCTACTAATATTATAAATGCGAAAGTTTGTATGTATGGATGTATGGATGTTTGTTACTCTTTCACGCGAAAACTACTGAACGGATTTTGATGAAACTTTACAGTAATATAGCTTATACATCAGAATAACACATAGGATACTTTTTATCCCGATATTCCCACGGGATCAAAACTTACGCGGGTGAAACCGCGGGGCGCAGCTAGTTTCAAATAAAATAGGGTATTTGACTAAAATTGTTAAAAATGTATGAAGTTTCTGTCCGTGTTGCACCTAACAGTGGCAATTTTTGTCATGAAAAAAAAACAAACCCATAAAAAAATATTAAAAATGCTATAGTTGGCAATGCTGTCATAGCATTGCCAACAATAGCATCATTATGAAATTACATCAAAGCCCAGTGGTGTTATCTCTTTTTATTTATAAATTTAAAATTTCCGTTAAAATTTTGTCAAATACCCTATTTCTTATTAGAAAAGACATAATAATAATTTTCTCTGGATTTTAAATTATTGTCTGAGAAAATTAAAATAATATATTGAGCAGTTACGTTAGATTTTTCTTGTATTTCGTTACATATTTTAATATTATGCTATATCAAGCTTAGTGAAGCGTGCCTGCCGCTTTGAAACGACTTGTAAGTTATATATTATAGGTATTTTAATTTGATATATCCAATAGTGTAAAATAGGTGATATCAAGAAAGGTATATATGTGGCGTTCTGTAGTTTCGATAGAAAAAAGGCGTGAGTTGATGTATGTATGTAAAGAAGTGCTCATAATTACTTTAGCCCTTTAGAGAACAATTCCCATGCAATTGAAACTAGACTGCTAGGAAGATCTTTTGGCGGCTGAATGACATTGACAAGGGGGCGATGTTTGTAAAATTTGTAAAAATTTTGTTGACAAAACTTTACCGTCCTTATTACAAAACAAAATTTTAAACCATCATCACAGGTTTAAACCATCGAGCCATTTTTGAATTATGAATTTTATCCCGACAACGTTAAAAGTACTAAATACAAAAACTGATTTTAAACCCGAGTCTTAAGTTGTAAACTTTCTATTAAGAACTTTATATCCGTCGGAATAAAGTTCGAAATACAAAAAACTAGCTAAAAGGTTTAAACTTTGACCAAAGTTAGAACTCTTTTTGTAATAAGACAGTTAGGGTTCAATGTTCGTGGGAGGAGCGGTGAATGCTTATGCGAATCCCGCACCCCCGGCCATAGACAGAGGTGGAACACCGCGGTAGTTATAGCCGGTAAGACTCCGGCATGCCCCTCTGTTACCCCACGATTGAGAAAGTCCAGGATTTCCACCGAGTAAAACAAAAAAAGAGGGTTCAATGTACGTGTGTGTGAATGACATAAAAATAAATTAAAATCCTGACAAAATATAATTCCTTCCCATGAGTTAGGCAGACACTACAAAACGCTCACTCCATACATCCTTCGTTTGTGATTTTTTGCTCACAATCTAAGAGGAAGTCCCAGCATAGACAAATTTTTGAATACTATAAATTATATTGCTCTGTTTACACTATTGGAAATATCAATTAAAATAAACTATATTATTTAAAATAATGTGAAGAAAAATGCCAACAGCTTAGTAAAGATTCTATATTATTTAATTTATTACATAATTCGGTAAAATGATTTGTCATAAAGAAAAAGTATCAAGATTTTGCACAATAGTGCCATATTTTTGATCCACGTTTAAAGATCTTTATTTTCTGTGAATGAAATATTCTTTTTTTTCTAGTTACCGAGCTACACAGGTGTTTTTTTTTTTACCGGTTCCCAATTTTTACAGGATGTTCTGCCCACAACAACTTTCACTATGGGACCTACTCTGAAATCACAAAAAAACTCAGCTTTTTCATACTAAAGTTCAATACCTACTTGACCAAAATGTATGAAACAGCAGATTTTTTTTGTGATTTCAGAGTTTGTCCCATAGTGAAAGTTGTTCATATTCATGGGTAGAACACCCTGTAAAAATTTGGAACCGGTAAAAAAGAATCACCTGTATTTCAGCCAAAATCGGCCACAGGTACAGTCAGCAAAAGAGATAAGTATGCAGGGTCGTCAACTATAGTTGAAGTTTACTAAGAAACCGATTGATGCTTTCGAATGAAATTTAATTTGATATATGAACTGTTTGGTTTCTATTAATTTAATTAAATTTTAATCGAAAACATCAATCGGTTTCTTACTAAAAATATTCGACGACCCTGTATACTTATCTCCCTTTGCTGACTGTACATGGACCTCCAATATATCCAAGCAACTGAAGATTCCTATCAGCGCCGTACTCCACCAGGCTCTGATCGTAATAGATGAAAAAAAAGCCGGTGACAAATTGAACCGGAGTTACGATTCTCAGCAGTGAGAGAGCGATTAGAAAGAAGAGATCTAACAAACAGACAAACTCACCGGTTGTTCGTCGAAAAAAACAATAATTTAAGTTGAAATGAGATATTACAAATTTAAATAAAATCTTGATACTTTATCTTCACAATCGAGGCATAATTTTGATACTCGTTATATCTGTTTAACAGTACATACAATTTTAGGCGCATATAACATTTATTTACAATATATAGCGAAAATGCGAGAATACCTATGTTATACAAACATGATTAAAAATAAATAATTATTAATTTTAGAAGGAATGTGCAAAATCGTATTTTATATTTTAGTTAGGTTTCTTACACACGAACGATCTTATTAGTTCATGACAAAAAAGAAAAATGAAAATTTCATATTGTTAAAAAAAACTTTTTTTTTTATTGTAAAAATAATGTTTTTCGAAGGTATCGTCGCTCATGTGTAAGGCCCTTAAGTAATGAATGAATATTTTTAAAATGATTTTTTTTATCATTTACAATTGTATTCGATATGTTTATTAATTGAATTAAAAACAAATAATTAAAAGAAAAACATTTATTTCATAATTTCTTCAAATTGTCTGAAACTAAAAATTCATAGCAAACGAAATAAAAAAAATAATATTATTTCAAATCAATTAAAATTGTAAACAACAAAATAAATGAGGAAAAATTGAAATGAATTAAAAACAATAATTTATTGGGAATTATTTTTTTTTTAATACGATTCCATATTCCTACAACGTTGAGTATCATAATTTCATTATTTTTTAAATTACATACATTTTCATACCTAACTCATTTTTTTCATAGGACTTTTTTTGTATAACAAAATTATCTACTAAACTATTTTGTATGTAATTTTGAACAATGCTTGAAGATATTTTTTTGATTTATTACTTAGGCCTTTGCTTACACTAAGAAAAGCCGTGAAAATTCATATTACACATAATTTAAGAAAAATCGCAACAAAAAGCTTAAAGGGCAACAATTTTAAGACTTCTTTTACGAATTAACTATCTACGTTTCACAGTTATAAGTCAACTTTCGCAAACAACCATCATTCTCAAAAAGATCTTGTAATTATTCTCAAATTCTCAAAAGTTACCGTTTGAGTAATTAGTTACAATTTTTCGCCAAACTTCACGTCATTCGTCTTAGGATGTAAGCAGAACTATAAGTGGCTGTTCATTTATTACGTAAGACGATTTGAGGGGGGAGGCGGTCCGAACAACTTTTATTTTTTCTTACATGGAGGTGGGAGGGGTCTAGATTATTCTTACGTAAGATCACAAAAGTAAGCAAAAATTATAAGTTTAAAATTTTTTGCTATTATTTCTTTGCAATTTTGGTACATACCGATTTTACGTAAGATTCAAAGGGGGCGGGGATTTCATTCTAGTCTTATTTTTTCTAATGTAGGGGGTGGGGGGGGGGTCAGAAATTGTTTGAAATTGTCTTACGTAATAAATGAACAGTCACTAATACAATATCCGGACGGTAACATGATACATCAAGTTTAAGAAAGAGACGGTCACAGACGTGTTAGTGTCACAGACAACACGGCTGTCCCATTTCAAAACGTCGTTTTTTTTTTTAAATGTCCCTTACTAGGTTTTGAAATGGGATAGCCGAACACTACAATCGCCAACTTAAAAAAAAAAGTCATATTATCGTTCGCATACTGTACAGTTCTTTGTATCGTGTTAAACTGAATTATAGAGATTAGCAGGGTAATTGCGTAACACACTATCAGTAGCAAAACTTTCATTTTGATAGTACAACAACATTCATTGCGTTATTCACGTTGTTAAGCGGACACATTTTTCCAACATATGAAGCAATGGATTAGCAATAGCGTTCAACATGATTCAGATTGTGACTGAAACTGTGTTTTACGCAATTAGGGGCACATAGGCAGTCGCTCCGTATAAAATAGTGGTATTCAGCTGCAATCGGTCAGCCTGGAAGCCGACCCCAACACAATTGGAAAAGGCTAGGCATGACTGTACAATTCATTGGCCTATTTTCACGCCATTTTTCGGATGATGTAAGCAGGAACATACATGCACAGTTTAGTAGATATTTTCTATAGTTTAGTAAAATCTAAGGGTAGTGTAATCAGCTCTCTTCGACGATTGAGTCCTCAGATCTTTCGGTACTCATACAGTCTCCTCTCGGGGCTACCTTTGAAGGCTTCGCTGTCTTGCCTACGAAGATTTCTACCTCCTGTAATTAGAGAAAGTAATATTAAAAACTTGAGAGGTGTCAAAGGACACCCGGATGGAACGAAGTTCCTTTCGATTAATTAGTGAAGGAATTGTAATAAAATTTTATTTTTTGTAAGTTATAATAATAAATAATGTAATGTATTGAATCTTGTATAAAATAATTATATTAATAATTATATTCAATGCGAAATAGAAATGAAAATATCGGGCTTGCTTTCTATAAGAGAGAGAGAGAGACAGACAGAGAAACATGCGACGCCGCACAGCTTACAATAGCTTACTATAGCAAAAAGTGTCGTGACAACTTTTCGTAAGAATTTTTTCCGTCTAGCCCCCTTTCACAACGCGCGATAAGGAACTTCGTTCCAATAGTATTATCAGCCTATAATCTTCCCACTGCTGGGACTCAGGTCTCCTGTGAGAGGGAGTGGGCCGTAATCCACCACGCGGGCCCAGTGCGGGTTGGTAGATGTCATATTCTTCGAACTAATGTTTCTAATCGCCGTTCGGTATTTATTTGCCAAACATGTAAACAAATATGAGTATTTGGAAAAATAACTTTAATTTTTTTTTTCCTACACAATAAAGTTCAGTTTACGCAACATCTTCCAACATTTTTATAAATTTTTAAATAGTCACTCAGAAATCAAATTAATTACCAGTTCAATAAAGTTGTAAAATAAGTTTAAAAACTAAAACCCGACTAATGAAAAGGATGAAACAAGGTACCTTCCCGTGGTCGCATGCCGCTGTACTAACATACTTATAAGTCATGGTAGCATGCGACCATGGGGAGGTACTTTCTTGTTTCATCCTTTTCAGTAGTCGGCTTTTAGTTTTCATTAAACTTATTTTTTATTTAATTATTTTGGGCTTTATTTCAGTGATATTTATATTTTTGAAATGTGCCCTTTCATTTGATACCGAACAAGGCACCATCCCAAAATATTTATTTTTAATTTCTTTACTTTATGTCCTCTAGAGGGCGCCATATTGAATTTATTGTGACGTCACATAGCCTATAACCAGCGGACGGTCAAGACGCTTCTAACGATACCTCATTTGTCAAATTAGTATAAGTACTTTTGAAGTTATGAGGAAACAGATATACATACATACTGGTTAATATCATATAACCTCCGTAGTCGGGTATAAAACACTTTCCTTTTATCAGCAATTGGGTTATAGAAGAAATAATGATAACGTATGTACCTGACTGCCTTCGATGCCCATATCCCTGTGCTCCTCACTGCTCGTGCCGGGTGCGGCCGCTCGCTGCGCCATCTGACGCTCGCGGGCTACGCGTCTGGAAACAGAAACAAAATAGATTATAGTATCAAACTCAAACTCAAAGCATTTATTTCAATTAAACCATTTACAGGCACTTTTGAATTGTCAAATTAACTAGTCGGTCAGTTAGTCAGAAAATTGAAGCTTGTTGCCCATTCCAAAACGTAGATCTCTTGGAGAAGAACGGGCAAGAAATTCCAAATCATGATCTGCCTAGCGTTTTCCGAACTATGCTGGGGTCGGCTTCCACTCTAAGCGGATGCAACTGAATACCAGTATTTTACAAGGATCGACTGCCTATCTGACCTCCACAACCCAGTTACTGGGTAATAAATGCCCTTTGGTAAGACTGGTTGTCAGATTTCCGGGCTTCAGATTGTGTATAGACTGTCAAAGATCCACTAATGATTTTTTGTAATCAAATAAATGAAATGCTTAGTTTCGATTGTTTCGCAATGCACGCAAGCATCGGGGTAATTGCGAAACTCGCTTTCAATCACAATCAGAGAGTTTTGAAGGATCTATTGCTTCATAGGTGTAATAAATTCGTCTGTGCTGTGTAATAGTGTAAATAAAGCAATGAACTTGGCTGAAATGTCAAAATGAAAAAAAAAAATGCTATCAATTGTAATTTTAAGTGTTAAGCCGTTGGTTACGGCTGTCATTCGTGGATCTTTGACAGTCGTTACGGGTAGTCAGAAGCCCGAAAGTCTGAATACCAGTCCTACCAAGGAGTATCGTATTACCCAGAATTGGGTTATGGAGGTCAGATAGGCAGTCGCTCCATGTAAAATACTGGTATTCAGCTGCATCCGGTTAGACTGGAAGCCGATGATGATAGGCAGATGATGAATTGTAATTTTATATGTGTTGTGAAACACACCGCTGTCGGTGCTCTTACCGCTGGACGCACTTGTCTAAAAATAAGAATGATAATTGAACACGAGGACATGCTGCGGGGCAGACGTCGCCAGAAATCGCCAAATATTGATTTATTTACCATAATAAAAATATGGAGTAGAAGGAGGTCCATAAGAGGAAATGCGTGTGGTCTTTTCTCCATAGAAACACTCTCGCCTGCTTTCTTTCCAGTTAATGACCATAAAGCAATGATTTCCTTTTTAATGATACCTTATTTTTCATCTTTCATTTGTTTTCGTCTCAATCTCCGCGCTAATTAGACGAATACAAACATTTATTTACCAGCCATTTCTGTCCCACTGCAGGGCAAAGGCCTCCCTTCCCTCCTTCCACTTATCCCTATCCAGTGCTGTTATGCGCCAATCCCTGTGGAAAGAGTCGAGTTCATCCCGCCATCTCATTCTGGGCCTGCCGCGTTGCCGTTTACTGCTGTTTGGGACTCATTGTATGGTTACTTTAGCCCATAGCTCCTCCGGCATGCGACAGATGTGATCAGCCCAGTTCCATTTTAGCTTGGCAGCCGTGTGACCTAAATCGGCAATTTGAGTTTTAGAACGCAGTATCGAGTTCTTTAAACGATCAGTAAGTTTAACTCTAAATATAAAATAAATAAATGTTCTTGTACATCTTTGGCAAATTTAGAAATCAGCCGGACCTTAGTTATCACACAATATAATAAATCATTTGGTCCTCACCTCCTCAATTCCAACATGGCCTTCCTGTCGGCCTCTCTCTTCTCAGCAGCGAGTCGTGCCTTCTCGTTCTTGATGACGGGAGTGACGCGGGTACGACGTGGTGTTGACGTCACTGGGGTGGAAGGTACTGGCTTTACGGGGACTGCTATCTGGAAATGTGAGGGAAAATGTCAGTTTTACGACAGAAGTATTGCATATTTCTTTTTGTTTCTAGATAACGCAAGTATCACGATCTGTATGAAAACCTACATACTATGACGTCACAAGCGCTCTTTCTCACTCACGTTCACCCAGCCAGCAGTACACAGGACTGAGCGCGAAAGTGGCGGCTTACGATTTTTGTACGTAAGTTGGCGCGATTTTTGGCACGCAAAGTAGTTGCTCTTGCGTTATCTAGGTGCATCTATATCTGTGCTAAACCTTTTGAGAAATAAAGAAATGTCGAAATGTAGGGAAGTTTGACGTATTTTTGACAGATTGAGACTGAGATCAGACTGTGAACGTTCTTAAAAATTAGGAGAATTGCCCCTCTGATTAAATGACTATGTTTCAACCTACATCAACAAGGAAGAGGTTACTCGTAAGCATTCGATTTTTCATTTTATTTCATGTACTTTTACATTGTAAACTGGAGGAGCGGAACCACCTAATACAAGCAAATCTTAGTTTAAAAGGTGACTCCAAACCTAACATAGTTATATCCTTAAGTGAAGAAATAAACATTTTTATTTTATTTTATTTTTTTTACTTTCACTAACTTCTCTGTGATTCCTGGTGTATTTGTTAACTTTTATTTATTTGGTTAAATAATTTTACAAGAAATGGGAGTGTTTGCATCAGGTAGATACTAGACTATGTGGAAGTTTCAATAAGAGCGCCTTCACACTAGCGTTTGTCCAGCGTAGGCGTTCGATACACGTATGCGCAGCGCAGGCGTCGCGTTGTCGCGGCGTCAGTGTAAGGGTAAATGAATACGCTACGTTAGCGCCGCAGGTGCGCGACGCATGCGCCGCGTTACTGCGGCGCCCTGCACAGGGGCGCGCGGCTGCGGGTGGCAGGGAGAGGTCGAATGTGAACAGGATTGTACATGACTCCGCAGTAAGGCAGCGCATGCGTCGCGCACCTGCGGCGCTAACGCAGCGCATTCATTTACCCTTACACTGACGCCGCGACAACGCGACGCCTGCTCCGCGTAGTCGCGGTGCCTGCGACCGCATACGTTTATCGAACGCCTACGCTGGACAAACGCTAGTGTGAAGGTGCTCTAAAAGCAGCTAGAATTAGCAGATTATCTTAATGCAGAAGACTTTGTATGTTACATTGGTCACACATCCTAAATGCAACATTGCTTACCTCCTGCCAGTTGTTCGCCTTCAGATCTGCTATCTGCTGGTAGATAGCATCCACGTTGGTGACCTGCAGACACACCATGTCCCAGAACCCTTGCAGGTCTTCAACTGTGGTAGGGAACGGCTCATCCAGGCGTTCGTTTATGTTATTGTAGCACAGACCTGAAATTTGTTAGAAATATGGATAAATTTCAAGCTAAAGTTTTTGGTCAAAGTGTTGTTATATTTTAATATCAATCCACAAAATCAAAAATCAAAATATTTTATTCATATAAGCCTACATGGGCACTTATGAAACATCAAAAGCTAGATGCACGGTTCCAACTGGTCGTTTCCTATGGAGAAGAACCAGCAAGAAACTCCATGGTTACTCTTTTAAAAATAATTGGCTTTTACAATGTTTGGACAGCGTAGGCCTGTCAACAAGTAATAAAAAATGGTCTTCAGATTTAAAATCTACAGGGCCTACAAGTCCTCACATTTACAAAGATAAATAAAATATAAAAACCTATTAAAATTTATGTTATTTCAAGTTAAACAAATATCAAATTTAATTGAATGGAAATTAAGTTGATTTCAGAGTGACTAGCACTAATGAAAAAGTTGAATTAGCGTCAGCCTTTATAAAAAGAAAATTATTATTTTACCTTCAAACTGCTGCATTTTCTGTGTGGCCAACAGCCTCGCCTTGCCGGACGCTGCGCGAAGGAAACCCAGGATCTCCTCACTCACATCCTCACGATTCTGAAAACATTAAATGATATATTTAGGACAATAAATACAATACATAGCATTATGTTTGAGTCGATGGAATCATAGGCCTCTCCCAGACTGTGCCACGACACCCTGTCCTCCACTTCCGCATCAAGTCCGTCCCAGCCACCTTCTTTAGGTCGTCCGTGCATCTAGCTGGGGGGGGGGGGACGTCCCACACTACGCTTGCCGATACGCGGTTTCCACTCTAGGACTCGTCTGCTCTACCGGCCTTCGGTCCTTCGATAAACATGGCCAGATCACTGTCACATCAGTTAGCTTACTCTGCAAGCTATGTCGGTAACTCCGGTTTTTTTCCGGACAATTTAATTCCTGATTTTATATGTTGCCGAAACGTGGACACTGACGGTCGAGCTGGTCCACAAATTAAGGCCGGGACTCCATCAAAGCGGAGACGAGACGAGCGGAGAGATGTTTTTAAACAACCAATAGAATTTTGTTATTGACACATCTCTCCGCTTAGATTCAGTGGAGATCGCTGTGCGAAGATGTGTAATATTTGTATGGGGCGATGGAAGCGGAGATGTGAGCTGTGCGCGGACGACGCGCAGTGGAGACGAGAGAACTGAGCGGCGTGCAGTGAGCGATGTCACCAACGCCTCGCACGCGAGCGGAAAAAAATTCACTTCTCGCACAGCACACAGCACACCGCACACATGTCTGCTTTGGTGAGTCCCAGCGTCAAGGTCACCCAGCGCGCTAAGGAGCGAGCTATGCTCGGATTCTCTTTGAAGGATAAAGTCGATGGAATAAGTACTAGTATGTAATTACTTGGGCCCAGTAAGTGCCGTACGTTAATTGTGCAGCATCAGTGGCGTTTTTAGGTCCTCAAAAGTTCATGGAGACTTCAGCACGTCGATATCATCATCGTCTGCCTAGCCTTTTTCCCAACTATGTTGGGGCCGGCTTTCAGTCTAACCGGATGCAGCTGAATACCAGTATTTTTCACGGAGCGACTGCCTCTCTCGGTATGTAAAGATCACCTATCCACAAACCAACCGCGGCAAGCGTAGCTTTACCTGATCGATCGATCTGTGCGGCTGTTATTATTTAGCCACGGGCCCCACTAGCATGTTGATATCTAATAATAAGATAAATAAGATATCTAACTCAACCATACTTGGTACACAAGAATGCTTAGGAGAATGATGGTCATCCTTATAAATATAATTCTTTAATCGGCCTTTACCCGGAGAAACAAAATTTAAAAGCCATTGTGTGCGCGTGGATCCACGTTCCACATGGGTACGGAGGGTTACAGCTATAAAACTAGCATTAGATAAATTTAAAGCAAAAATGAAAAAAAAAATAGTTCTCAAGATCACTAACAGACTTATAGAAAGAGAATCATTGCTTTTTATAATATACTAGCAGCGCCCCGCGGTTTCACTCGCATAAGTCTTGATCCCGTGGGAATATCGAGAAAAAGTATGTCTACCCAAGTGCCACATTTCATCCAAATCCGTACATCCGTTTGAGCATAAAAGCGTAACAAGCAAATATACAAAAAATCAAATCTTTTCTCTTTTTAATGTTAGAGTGGTCGATATCGACCCCTTGGGGTCGATATAGGTTTCCTAGGGGTCGACATAAACGAAAACTGATTTTGGGGGACGACGGGGTTGATCTTAAAAGTAGGTAATTTGGCCATGGGGGTCTGAGGTAACAGTTCATTTTGGAAAAGGGGTCACTTGTCCAAAATAGTTTGGGGATCCCTGGTTTAGACATATCAAGGATAAGGATTATAATAAATTAATCCCTGTTTCCCATACCGGTGGGCTATTAATTATGAGCCTATAATGTTCCCACTGCTGGGACACAGGCCTCACTCTCAATGAGGGAGTGGGCCGTAAATCCGTAATCCAACACGCGGGCCCAGTGCAGGTTGGCAGATGTCACATGTCTTCGAATTTTGTCTGCTATTCCTAAATGTTTTGACCTAATATTTAAAAATTTAAATGATATTAATGAAATAAAGGAGATAACAATAATAATATAGCAGATCACGTAAAATAGCTATTTAAAAGACTGTCTCATAAAAACAAAATAATCAACCATGTAAATAGAAACACCTGTACCAACAAGATGAGACAGAACACCTTAGTCTACAATATTTGAATATTATAATGAGCTATTAACTAATTTGATACGGTATAAGGTCATATTGTGAATGCCATCTTTGAGATTCTGTGATCAATGTCAACTTTTATTGGTAGTGGACATATTTGTTGAGTTTTATATTTAATTTATTACCTTTATCAATAATGTGTTTATAGTGTAACTAGCTTCTGTCTGCGACTTCGTCCGCGTGAAATTCCTGTTCCCCCGACCCACCCCGTTGTATCGAATCGTCTGCCCGCCCTTTTACTTTGTTTTCGCTTAGCGCTCTATCTGATTTTTTTTCCTTTTTGCTCAACTCCTAAAGGCCTTGGGGTCAATCCCTACTGAAAGAGCAGCGGCGCGCAGCGGCGCGCAGCGGCCGTAAGAGTAAGTGACTTTCTTTCTTCACCGCTCACATACCCAAGGCGCGGCCAACTAGTTCCGCGCGGACCATAGTCGCTAGATAGCTCGTGCTCGGCGCTGCGCTGCGCTGCGCTGCGCTGCACTTCCTTTGCCTTCAAATGACTATGGATAATGGCCGCTGCACTTTCAGTGGGGATTGACCCTTAGCGTGATGATAAATAGCCTATTATAGCCTTCCTGAAAAATTGGGATATCAAATGCCGACGCAAAATTGCCCAAATCCAGATATTAGCGTGCAAACAAACAAATTCTTCAGCTTTATTATTAGTATAGATTTATTGTTTCAGATTGTACCAAAATATCTACCGTACTGCTTTACCTGGACCGACCTCCCAATGAATGTTTATAGAGGGATAAGTATACAATAAATAATAGTCTGAATTTTGAGATTTATAAATCAGTGTGCCATGGTATAATAATCTTACGCCAATAAAATTAAAATCTGCCAATCCTTTTCACAACTATTTTAGTGTCGGCTTCCAGTCTAACCAGATGCAGCTGAATAACAGTATTTTAAATGGAGCGACTGCCTATCTGACCTCCATAGCCGTGTGGTGTGTTACCGAGAAACTGTCTCGGTAACACAATACCCCTTTTGGTAAGACTGGTTGTCACATTTTTGGGCTTCTGACTACCCGTAACTACTGTCAAAGATCTACGAATGGCAACGTGCTTTCCGAGGCACGGAGGAGTCTCTTTCGATATGTGAAGGATGGTCACCCATCCACGAACCGACCGCGGCAAGCGTAGCTTAATCTTCGATCGACCCGTATGGCTGTTATTATTTAGCCACGAGCCCCTCGGCAATAGAATTATTTTGCCATAAGATTAGTATACTTGATTCATGGTTAATCCATAAAAACCCACAAGGAGCTTTCTATCAGATACTCGATCGCGGCATCATATATAAGAAAGTTTGGTGATATGGCAAGTTTCTTGAAGAAACTATGCATACTACTTATCTATAGATAAATTGATATATAAACTTACTAATAACTGTTTATTTATTACGTAAGTCAATTTCAACCAATTTCTGACCGCCCTCCCCCCTACGTAAGAAAAAATAAGACTTGAATGAATTCCTTTGAATCTTACGTAAAATCAGTATTCTACCAAAATCGCAAAGAAAAAAATGGCAAAAAATTTAATACTTATAATATTTGCTTACTTTTGTGATCTTACGTAAGAATAATTTAGACCCCTCCCACCCCATGCAAAAAAAAAATAAGACTTGTTCGGACCCCTCCCCCCTCGAGCCGTCTTACGTAATAAATGAACACCCCCTAATAAAGAAGAGTTTGTTTGAAAGCGCTAATCTCTGGATTTACGAGACAGATTAAAAAAAAATCTTTTTGTAATGGATAGCCCAATTCTTAAGAAAGATTATTGGCTATTTAACATCACGCTAGAACTTTTGAACCTAATTTATGGATATTATAAAGACTAAAAAAATAACACGAGACGGTAATGTACAAAGTCATACCGAATTTATGTCTAATACAGATAAAAATCTCAGAATACGGGAACACTTGAAAGCTATAAATCTTTTTGAGAATTCTTGCAAACAAAAAACTTCAGTGCAGACATGGCTTATAAAAAATGATTTAATGACTAGCTTTAGTTGCAAAACATTCCATGGGTATACTTGTTCAAAAGTCTAATGCTAGGGTTGCTACTTTTTTATGCCTGACTGATTGCCAGACAATGCACAGAGAAAACCACTGAAGATTGAAAGGAAGAAGAGGTGTGTTAAAGAGTATATAAACTAGAGGTTTTGCAATCATCATCATCTGCCTAGCCTTTTTCCCAACTATGTTGGGGTCGGCTTCCAGTGTATCCGGATGCAGCTGAATACCAGTATTTTACATGGAGCGACTACCTATCTGACCTCCACAACCCAGTTACTGGGTAATACGATACTCCTTGGTAAGACTGATTGTCAGACTTTCGGGCTTCCGACTACCCATAACGACTGTCAAAGATCCACGAATGACAGCCGGGACCAACGGCTTAACGTGCTTTCCGAGGCACGGAGGGGTCACGGAATGTTAAGATGGTCACCCATCCACAGACCAACCGCGGCAAGCGTAGCTTAACCTGATCGATCGACCTGTGCGGCTGTTATTATTTAGCCACGGCCCCACGGGCCAGATGTTTTTGCAATATCAAGTAGTAAATAAAGCAGCAAAAAACACTACGTTAGTTTTCAATAGACTAATAACATCGGATCGAAATTTGGGTATAAGTAGGTACTAATAATACATTATAGTCTTTCCATAGACCTAGATAGATAACCAGTTCACTTAGCCACCCAAACCCATAATCCAATATCTTTGTTTCCATATCCTACAATAGCCTTACACCAACTTGTCCTTGGGTACACTTGCATAGTGCGAACAGGGATAATCGTCGGTTGTTGCCTCATTTAATTGAAAACGTCTAACGGGCCTCTGCCAGTTGGCTTCGACCCCTCGTACGCCTTCCAATGGTCCGGAACCCCAGGATCCCGAGATATGTCAAAGACACTTTGATTAAAACGAAAAATGACACGAATTAACCCCTGTCGCTTTGAATAATATAGCAGTGATGGTTCCGTCGGCCGCGTCTTACGAGTTAATTATTTCATCACCACTGCTCTCAAAACGGTGAAGGAAAACTTCGTGAGAAAACTTGATCTAGAACCAAGAATTCGAAGACATGTGACATCTACAAACCCGCACTGGGCCCGCGTGGTGGATTACGGGGCACTCACTCTCACCGAGAGGAAGCCTGTGTGCCAGGAGTGGAAAAATTATAGGCTGACTAGTAGCGATCCCGTGGGAATACCGGGATAAAAAGTAGCTTATGTGTTTTAATCTGTGTGCCAAATTTCATCCAAATCCGTTCAGTAGTTTTTGCGTAAAAGAGTAACCAACATTCATCCTAACAAACTTTCGTGTTTATAAGATTAGTAGGAAGTAGGATTATGCTTTGAATAATACAGACAAGATTTCATTTCTTTCAGTTCTTAGTTCCAAAAAGATACCATGTTAAAACAAACCCAAATCAAATCAAATTGGACAACCCTAATGAACCACAAACCGGTTTGGTAGACCGAATTTAATTGTAGAAACAAAACTATAACAATTAGATGCGCCTTAACGGACAAGGTCTTCACAACAATTATGAAGGGAGGTCATTCAGATTTGTTGGTCATTCAAGGATAAGAATCGAAGCTGTGTCTTTTCTCTGTAAGGATAATTTTAGTGGGTTGATCCTGTAGTAGAGAAGCTGATACATATTTTATTTCATGGTTCTCTAGTATAACAATAACATTATGCCAGCTACGTTGCCATATCATTTCGAATTATGCAAAATATTTCATTTCATTCCCCTGGGAAAGAAAAGAGTGGAGAGTTAGGGTTTTGAGGTGGCGGGACGGCTGAGGGAGAGAGCCTCACGTCCCAGCCGCCGCGGGAGACGCCCCGGGCGTCGGGAGCCGCGTGACGACTCCCGGCCACCGTAGGTGCGGGCCTGCGGGCGGAGAGTAATGGGTAACTCTCCGTCTGATCAGGACCAGGCCCATGCCGGACGGCGCGTACGTGTTCCACGCGCGCCTCAAAGAGATGTCAGCATCAAGGAAGGGGCCCCGTAAGGGCCGAAGCCTGCTGGGGCAGCGGGATTGTCCGAAAGGGTTACCGCTGCCCAGGAACATAAAGGGAAGGAACACGGGTGGGATTTAGTCAGTAAGAGACACTCCCTTCTGCTCCACCCTGAGCGGGTGGGGTCATTTGATGATTTCCCATCCACAAAAAAAAGGGTTTTATTTATAAAATATGATTAAGTTATTTATTGCCTCTATTATTAAGTTCTAACCTATGTTTATTTATTATTATGCTACTGTTTGTTGTCCTTAAATAAATAAGTTAGAGATAGCTAAGTGACAATCAAATGTCAAAAATGTATGGTTAAACAGAATCCTACAGTGTGAGTGAGCAACCCTTGGCATATTAAAGGGAGTGAAGTCTAGTTGACAGACAATGCACAGCTACCAAAGGAAGTAAGATGATTTTTACAGGCAGCACTTATAATAACATGGCTGACAATGATGAAACCACTAAGGCAGAATTAAAACTCCTAAATTCACGAGGCCAATGTTCCGGGCAATTTTGTAATGTGGCATTTATTTATCGAGAAATAAAATTGAAGTGTCTGTTTGTAATAACAAAATAACCTTTCACTAAATGCATATGAAATTATTTACGGTATTTACTAAAAAAAAAATCTATATGTCTATCTGTTTGTTCCAGCTAATCTCCGAAAAGGTTGGACCATTTTGCCGACACTGGCAAATAACTGATAGTTTAAGGCGTAATATAAGCTATTTTTATTGTTGAAAAAGAATTAGGGTTCCGCGCAAAAAAAAATTTAACTCATGATAATATTTTATTTCCGACATGAACGCGAACGATGTTACGGGCACAGCTAGTAAAAAATATTATTCTAATGATAACTCACTTGCAAGTCCTCCAACTCCTTCTCGGCGGTAGCGGCAAGCGCCAGCAGCCTCTCAGTCTCCTTCTTCTCCAAATTCAAGAAGTAATGCGCATCCTTCACCGTCTCCACGCCATTCGTACCACCATTAACACTACATATCACCGCCTCATCACTTTCACCATCTAGTTCTATCACAGAAATACCATTTGTTACCGACACTGCACTTTTATCATCTTCTACCTCAGTCTTTTCCACTTTAGGAATGTCTTCTTCAACTTTTTGTGGAGACAAATCACTTTTCACACACTTCTTTGGAGATAGGATAGGCAACTGAGCTCGGAACTCAGGCCTTAAATGCCTAAGTACTGGTAGGGATACGCTTGAGTCCATTTCTCCGTTTGGACTCGTGCAAACTTGGTCTATATCCGTTTCTTCGTATTTTTTGGGGAGCCTTTCTGGCGTGTTCAAAGACTTTTCGGTCAAGACTTTTGGTTCGTCGTCTTCGCTGGTACTCTTTTGTTTGTGGCGTTTCTGGTTGAAGAAACCTTGAGCCAAAGCGCCCGGCCCGTAAAGTCTTTCCACCCTCTGCTGAATGAAACTCTTCATTGGACTCGTGAGCTGTTCCCCATTCTCCTTCGTAATTTCCACTCGTTTAGAGACCCCATTGGAAGAAATGGTGTAAGACTCAGAGCTGAACCGAGTCTCCTTCCCATTCGAGGTGACAGTCTTCCTGAAATTCGTTTCCGAATAACTGGACTTGAAGGTAATCTCCTTCGCGTTATCCACCTCATCGGTCTTATGAAGCATTGAGGTCGCGAAGTTCTTACTCTCGCTTGATATGTAAGGACGGCTTGTAGTCGTCATGTTTCCTAGAAAATCGTTCTTCAACTGTTTATTTTCGGCCGCCATGTAGACATTAAACGGTGACGTGGCTAGGTAAGGATCTGTGTGCGCCTTAGTAGGCGCTTTTTGTGTCAAATCGGCGCGAGTATCATGGGGACCGAATGTCGGGACCAGCAGCTTATTCGCACTGACGGGAACAGGTACCAATAACGAGTTATTTTCGCTTCTGTACTGGTAAGTATGTGTGATTGGTCTTATGGGGGAAGCTTCCCGACTTTTGTTGATATCCTGCCTCAATTTCGAATCATAGGTTGTAAGATTCGTGTATCCATTGACGGAGCAAGCGAGGTTGAGATAGCTCGGCTTCTTATGGGGAAGATCGTCTCTTTTTTTATGGTGACCCCTTGATCTGTGACTCGAAGTATCTACGTACACTTTTGGGGGCGGTTTAAGGAGATTCTCAGACTTTCTGGGGGTTGGGGTGATGTCTTCTGGGGTCCGGACCGGTGTAGCCACGGGAGTGGGACCTGCTAGGTAGTTAGGCTGTAGATTGGATCCTGCCCTCTCTTGGAGACGAGATGTGAAGTCCCGGATCCGGCTGGTGGTGGAAGATGGTGTTAGGAGATTCAAGCTTCCCGATGTTGTATCTGAAATGAGGAGAATTTTGGTTATTAGTAATCTCTCTGAAGAGTTTGTTTTTGGAACGCGCTAATCTCTTGAACTACCGGTCTGTAAATCTTTTTGAATTGAGCTAAGCAAAAAGAAGAAAAGTCAGATAAAAAGATAAGCTCAATTGATGTAATAGGGGCCGAAATTCCACGCGTACGATGTCGCGGGCAGAAGCTAGTTTAATTATATTCACGTTTCTAAACGAAGCCAACAACCACAGTAAATAAAATCTAATATACTTAAGTAATACACCTACTTAAAGTGACATTTTGTATTTATTGTACAGCATGACCCTGCAGATTTAGATAGCATACCTAAATTATAAATATTTTTGAGAAATGTAAATAATCCATAGATAACTAAATCAGTATTTATTGAACATTGAAAAGTAAGTAATCCAATGAACCAATATTAGGTACTATTTGGAAACTATAAACTTTTGTAAATCATGTCATAAGCAAGAGTCCGCTTCAAAATGTAGGTCCTGTGGTCAAGAGCTTATAATGTTATGCATACTCTTTTGAAATATGCTAAATATTGCAATAACTTTCACAACAGAAGCGTGTAATATTCTGAAGGTTACTATCAGATATTTCTTCCCATAAACAAATTTTTTTACGACTAGCTTTTTAAATAGATATAATTATTAAGAAGTTTTGAAGGCCAATTCCCGTAATTCAAAACGTTCAAAATTTAGTTGCAAACTCATCTCAGCGGAAATCAATGTCACAAAAATACAAGGGAATTAGAGGTATTTTTGACAGGTTGAGACTGGAGATCAAACTGTGAACATTCTTAAAATTACGAAAACTGTCCCTCTGGTTAATTATCAAGGCAAATATATATGAAACACAACAAAAACAGAGCACGAACTCAACACATATCTACCACACAGATAATCCATAGATTAGTCGCACAATCACAAAACTAAACACTGACCAAAAAGGTCGAAACACAGCATAAAAACTCCTTCCACACTTACAAGCATGTAAACTAAGATAATAGTCACACATTTTGAATTTAGAAGCATCGAGGAGACAAATATAGATGTAAAAAACGGTAAGAATTATTATAATTACCACACAGCATGTTTTCTGTATCTTATCAAAGAGATAAAGATTAGAATGTGCTTGGGACTATATAATAATGATGTAAGAATTGATAAAATGTTCGTATTATGTGTGAGTGTGTGTTGGCATTGAACTGTTTGGGGGTAGATTAACCTTCGAGTGTTGCGTAGATGAGGTAATGCAGAGGCCATAATTTATTAGTAAATATTGTTGCTAAACATGTTTAACAATATCTATACCTACTAATAATAAAGCTGAAGATTTTGTTTGTTTGAACGCGCGCTTTAGAACTAGAAGTCGGATTTGAAAAAATCTTTTTGCTTCTGATAGCCCAATTCTTGAGGAAGACTTTGTGCTATTTAAAATCACGCTATGGCCTTTAGGAGTCCAGCAAACAAGGCTGAAAGAACGCTAAACACGCGACGGGGAACTAAGAAATTTCACGCGAACGAAGTCGCTGGCAGAAGCTAGTACAATATAACTACAGCGTCTACGGGGTCAACAGGCGCTGGTTGAGTGGTTACATGAAATTATGAGTACCTATAGAAAAACTTTTTTGTGTTCTATCGTTATACTAGCTCTGCCCCGCGGTTTCACCCGCGTTAATTTGAGGATTTGGGGCTCGTGGCTAAATAATAACAGCCGCACAGGTCGATCGATCGGGTTAAGCTATGCTTGCCGCTGTTGGTCTGTGGATGGGTGATCATCTTTACATACCGAGACTCCTCCGTGCCTCGGAAAGCACGTTAAGCCGTTGGTCCCGGCTGTCATTCGTGGATCTTTGACAGTCGTTACGGGTAGTCAGAAGCCCGAAAGTCTGACAACCAGTCTTACTAAGGGGTTTCGTATTGCCCAGTAACTGGATTGTGGAGGTCAGATAGGCAGTCGCTCCATATAAAATACTGGTACTCAGCTGCATCTGGTTAGACTGGAAGCCGACCCCAACATATTTTGGGAAAGGCTAGGCAGATGATGATGAATTTGAGGAAAAACCTACTAATATAATTATAATATTCTATCATGACCGGCCGCCTTGCGGAGTTATTACTATGATTATCTCCTAAGATATTGAAATATTGAAATCAAATGATGTCAAGGGCAATTTTATTCAATATTATATACTTGTGATGAATAACGTATTTATTTCGATAAGGATTAATAAATCATGTTTATAAAAACACCTTCGCAAATATTGCATTATTTTAGAACAAATTTGATTACCACAAAAAAGGTTATAGTGAGGCAACCATAAAAGATAGACATCGCATACTTTTTTTTAGAACTTTTAAAAGAGAACAATTCCAATTTGCATGATTTTTGCGTAACTTTAACCGTTTACGCAGCGTACGCAACGGAAGCTCTCAAAAGGAATAATTTTTCCCGTTTTTGCAACATTTTTCATTGCTTCGACGCTCCTATTGGTCGTAACGTGATGTTATATAGCTTATCTTAGCATTCCCCGATAAATGTACTATCCAACACAAAAAATATTTTTTCAATTAGAACCAGTACCTAGTTCCTGAGATTATCGCGTTCAACCAAACAAACAAACTCTTCAGCTTCATAATCACTACATAGTATAAAACAAAGTCGCTTTCTCTGTCCCTTTGAATGCTTAAATCTTTAAAACTACGCAACGGATTTTGATGCGGTTTTTTTTTATAGATAGAGTGATTGAAGAGGAAGGTTTATATGTAGTGTATTTAGTATCAGCATTGCACCCGTGCGAAGCCGGGGCGGGTCGCTAGTATTATATATAGTAGGTATAGAAATACCAGTCTGTTGTTTCGTAAATGTAATAGAAGACAAGTATGAAGCAAGTCAAAAGTGCAAGTATAACCATATTATGCTAATGCAGTCACTAAATAAGAAGTTGACCAGTCAAACTGCCTACACACAATATGACTCATATGTCAATGTTGTATGTATGTCAACTATTTCTTTGTCTCTGTTTATTTCTTAAAGGCATTTGCAATAACATTATTTTGCAAGTCTGATTTGTAATCTTTTTTTTTTATGTAATATTAGCTGTGAATGTGGCTTCACTTGCTAATAAGGCTATTTGTTTAATGCATTAACATAGCCTCTATAGACTGCCATACTAAGATGTGTGCCTGGGTCGTCAGCTCCGATTTAACCTGGCTATCATAGCATTTATTTATTTATATAAACTTCAAGCACATAAATGTACAGAGGCCAGCACATCAAGCTACCCCAATTTGTCAGATTTTCCCAATTGAATATGAACCTTATTCCTTTGTGTTAAAGTTGAAAATCTATCAAAAAATTTTGACAGATTGGGGTAGGTTGACCTGCTGGCGTCTGTACAAAGGCGGACTTAATGCCATAGGCATTTTCTACCAGTCAACCTTTGGGTGATGCAGAAACAAACAGCATTGGCTGATTTTTATATATAAGTGTGATGATCTGATGACGTTTGCAGGGCCAATGTGGTCAGAGATTGCACAAAATAGAGAGGTTTGGACAGGAAAAAGGGGAGACCTTTGCCCAACATTGGGATACAATGTAAAAAATCAATCTAATAGTATAAAGGCGAAAGTTTGTTTATTACTTCTTCACACTCAAACGGCTGGACCACCAGCTTTTTGAATGGTTGTAAAAAGTTGGGCTGAAATGAACTGCAATAATACTATGCAGTAAAGAGAGTAAGTTCGAAAAGCATTCTTCCATTTTCTTATACAATGTTGCTATAACAATAAATTCTTATGACAAATAAGTAAACTGAATTCAAAAAGTTTTAATGTCAAAGCAATAAAAAAACTGAACTGTCTGACTTTGAAAAGAGAATGCCGATGGAAAGTTTTGAACAAAACATGCATGTTTTGTATTGTGTAATTTTGTAGAGAAAATCAAAGAAAAGAACAATTGTTGTATGCAGGCTTTGATAAGGCATGAGTGACAGAAACTTGAAAAGTAATTGTTTGGCTCGATATTAGGCAATGAGTAACAGGGGAACGCATGTGACTAATAAAAGAGTGATGAATAGATGGAGTGGGAGAGAAAAGCCAAAGATAAAATGGATGGATTATGAGAGTTACGAAAGAGAAGGGAGTGAGTTATAGCATGATGGTTGAGAGGGGAGAATGGAAAAAGCAAATTAATGTGTGGCGCCAACTCCATGTAACATATAAGCTATTTGATACACATGCATCAGCTAATTAGCTGCTAGTGTGTCTTTTTATAATAAATAAATACGTGACAAGGGCAAGGAAAATAATGGTGGTCAAATGGATTTTTTGGCACACTTGTATGAGTAACATAGACAATGCCATACAAAGCCAAACTTTTTCTAAAACTTCATAAACATTTCCCACCTTTAAAGTAAAACTGTTACTAAACGAAAATTTTCATGAATTGAGTTATCAATGCCATCTATTTAAAATATAGTAAACTGCAACATAAACTGTTTCTTTTATGTAAAATGTTATAATAAGACCTCATTAAATGTCTTAAAGAACCCTGCACTCAGATTTTATTGACAAAAAACAGTGACTTTTTCTAATATTAGCTCTCCTGTAAAATTTTATAATTTCGTTTAGTAAAGGTTTTACTTTATAGGTGCAATTTGATAAGCTTTTATTAGATAAAAAAAAGGCTTTACAAAGACAATTCCAATTGTTTTAAAATAGCAGTTTTATCTATGGATTCCATGCATTAATTATGTTTTGATAGAAATCCCATTTAATTAACCCTACATTGTTCCAAACATCGCCATCGGTGATTACAGGGATGACAACTAATAGAGAAGATTGGAAGACATTTTGCGTCAACCCTAAATAAATTAGGATAAGGGTGCCTTTCCTCCAGAGATTTATGTGCAACGCATCTAAATGTAAAAGCTGAACTACGAAACTATGTGACCATTTCCACTGAAGCTGAGCTATGTAGCGGAGCGATTAAGATGTGCTATGAAAATGCACCACCACTAGGTAGCTGTGCGAGGAAGATCAAGCTCTGCGACGTATGCGACGTATTGACAATAGAAAAGGTACACTGCTCTTCACATAGCTACACATCCATAGCTCGCATTCATAGCATGTATCCATAGCTCGCGTCCATAGCACAAAACCACAGGACGCATCCTTCCATGTAAAATACGTAGCTTTGTTGAATCAGTTTCCACCAGTGCTATGCTATTTGACCTTCCACCAGTCTATGATTGTTGGCTATCAAACACATTGATCAGTGGGTTGTCTTAGCGGAGAAATATCTATTACTAGCGACCCGCCCCGGCTTCACACGGGTGCAATGCTGATACTAAATACACTACATATAAACCTTCCTCTTCAATCACTCTATCTATAAAAAAAAAACCGCATCAAAATCCGTTGTGTAGTTTTAAAGATTTAAGCATTCAAAGGGACAGAGAAAGCGACTTTGTTTTATACTATGTAGTGATTAGCCTGTTTTTCTTAGGTCAAAGGTCACATAAAGAGTAGGTACATGAATAAATTAATCAACATGCTTGCTCACTGCTTGTGCACAACTTCGGATTGTTAAAGGTCAACTGAAAATTTGACAAAAAAAACAGTGCTAGGTACAGACGCCAGCAGGTCAACCTACCCCAATCTGTCAAATTTCTTTGATAGATTTTCAACTTTAGCACAAAGGAATAAGGTTCATATTCAATTGGGAAAATCTGACAGATTGGGGTAGCTTGATGTGCTGGCCTCTGTACATAAAAACTACTTATTGAATCAAGAGCATTTATCATTTTAGTTGCAATTTCTTGTCATATAATAAGTGATTTGTAGACATAGATAATTATCATCAATGCATTGTACAACAATAATATACCTATGCATGATAATTTCATCACATAAAATAACCTTTTGATAAGATTTGGTTTTGAAAGTTTTGGATATGATTTATAAAGACCATGCAATAGTTGTGTTTTTGACACATAAATTCTGTAAAAAACTATCAAATACAACAAATTATATAATTTTTGGTTACATTGAAAAGAATGACAAAATAATATTTTTTAAAGTCTGTATTTTAATAATTATAATACGCATACTTAAGGATGTATATTATATAATGTAACATTCATAAGATTATGAACAAGTACCCATATTAGAAAAATTAAAAATAAAGAAGGATAACGTGCAAAAATAGAAGAAATAAAGATGAATCGCGATTCTGTGAACTATTAAAAATAATTGCATTAGTCATCTACGCGAAACCATTTTTTTTGTTTAAATATACTACGTCATGCTGTTTTAGCCAATTTCATCATAGTTTTAAATTAATTACGATTCCTCGTTAAACTTGGTTCTACAAAAAGTACGGTAAAAGTTCTTTTTAAATCCTTTTTGATATTGAAAACCGGCTCCTAGCACTTACCGATCGGTTTCAACACACAATAACTGAATTACACAATAAACAGAATGTTAAAATAATCAATTTATAACCATTATTTTAGAAACACCTCACATTTTTCACAGAACTATTTTACGACACTAAATGACATCAGTTCACAAAGAAATGTCAACGTTTTTATTTTTTTTCCTCCAGTCGACGACGCACACCCGTTTGTGGCCAGTCCGCACCGTTCCGTTTCACGGTCGGCAAGTTTCGGATTCGTTATAAACAGACTGTCTAAAGATAGTGCGTTGTTAAAATTTTGCGAAATAATTTTATCTCAGGTGCGTTTAGGTGCGTATTCATAAGGAATATGACGGCAATGACCGAGCTATAAGTCGTGCGTGGGCAGAAAACGAGGTCGATACATAGATTATCCATATGTGTACTGTGTACGCGTATCCGATTGTCTTTTTGTTTGTGAGTTGCATTTTGCAATCAGCATTGTTTGCGATTTCTATGCACGACCTAGATTTAAAGTATTTTGTCAACATGTAAGGTGTTTTAGTAATGTTTGTGTTTAATCGATCGTCCAAGTCAACATTGAATGCTTCCGCTAGGAATGAGTAATGTTTTATTATGATTGAGGTCATTTTTACTTGATTGCCTACTATATTATGATTATCAACTACAAATAGTGGTAATACTTCTAAGTAACTACGACGGTTAGATTACGCAAGCATAATTTTATGAGCTTTGCTATAGAGCTATTTTTAATTCTGAAATAAAATTCCCGCGCTTTATTTCGTTTTACGTTCGGTTTCACACAAACTTTACATTTATATGTTCTTGTGAAAACAAAACCAAACATTTGCAGCTAAAAATAAAAGCGCTCTTCACGGTGATTTACGAGCCGAAGACGTCTATACTTAAACAGAAAGCAATCAGAGAAGATGTCGTGGAGGAGTGAAAACAGACACGGAGAATACAGGTACGATTTATTCCTAAATTCCCCGAAATTACGTGACATGCCATGGAAAGATCTAGAAGTTTATCGAGCTTTGGAATTGCAATTAATAAATGCGAACGAAATTAATAAGATTTGTAAATAAACGATAGAATAGCTTTTTTTAGAAATGAAATAAGAAAACAGAAAACACCACAATCACGCTACAGAAAAGGAAAAAAAAGAAAACACAGATTACAGATAACAGTAAAGACATTTATTAAAATTAAAAAAAATAAATATTAATTATACCTAGGTTAATAGCTACTGAGTTTATTGTAAAAGTTGACACATGAAATGAACTATTACGGAATGAAAAATAAAACTTGATAGACTATAGACTCATTCAAAATCGACATAATAATGAACTGAACATAATCACAATCACGCATGCTAATATATAAAATTTAAATATTCAGGAAAAAACGAAACGAATCCACTTTTTTTCTGAATCTAAAGTAACTACAACAACAACAATATAAAAAGCCAAAAACACATTGACAACACTCTATTTACCTGAAAAATCTGTACTTGCGTCGACATCGAGGGAACAGCTGCCTATAGAATCCACTGACTTATCCATCACTTTGACTGTCAGATCCTTTGCTACCTTCGCTAAATCTGACTCCTTCACCTCAATTTCGTAGGCTCCTATGCTGTCGAAATCATCTATATTCGATTTAGGAGACACTGTAGAACTAGGCAGTCTTATATCCGTTTCGTCAGTGTTTATAGTCAGAAGCGAGTCAGGTTTCAGTTCCTCAGGAGCGTGTTTATCTAAAATCAGTGTGCTTTGACTTGTAAATGTGCTGCGAATAGGTTCAATATATTCTACGTCTTCATCAAAGAAAAGATGATTAGTATGCCCGCTAGGACCTTGCACGTTAGTCGCGTCTTTAGGGACAGTATCAATAACAGTCTGTGTCTTATGAATATTCTTATAGTAATGATTCTCTAACTTTTCTAACTGTCTCCGAGTGTCTGACTGCTTTTTCCTTACAGAGTCTATAATTACTGGTAAATTGAGGAGGTCTGGAGTCTTTTCTTCATTGTTTTCGCGTTTAAACAGAGGAGAATCATCACTTTCCAGCTCAAAACGCTTGTATTTCGAGGAGCAGTAATCGTCTATAGACGAGGTGTCAGACTTTTTCGAGTCGAAAAATGTGTCGAGAGAGAAAAATGATTTTCGTTTCTTCTTTGGTTGGGATGTTTTATTAAAATTTGGGGCGACGAAATCTCCTGTTTTATATTGTTGCACACAAATATTGCTCGTATTCACCAAAGATTTGGGTCTTGTTTCTTTGGGGAGGCTCACAACACGATTAGTTTCAACCTTTCTGGAATCTAAACTCAAAGTCTTTCGGAACCGTTCGTTGAGATTCGCTAGCAGGAAGTGCCTCCTTTCCGTCGATTTCGGGGTGACATTGTAGCTTTGCTTGCTACTCGAAGGTTGGCAATGAGGAATGTGTTCTGTATATTTGAATTCGATGTCGTTTTCCGAAAAGTCTTTAGGTTCTTCGTAGTGTTGTGTGCCAGGTTCTGGTTTTTGGAAAGAGAACGACCCTCTCGTGGAGCTTTCTTTTCTGTCACAAATGCAACTGCCGACACAACTGAGCTTCATGCATCTTTCTTCTGGTTCTAAAGAAACCTCGTGATCATTGGGAATGTATGTGTCTGGTTTGCTTTTATGGACTAACAGATCCTGTCTTATTTTCTCGAGCCTTTCGTCACCATGGAGTCCTCTTGTGTATTTCGATTTAAGTGGTCGGAAAAACCTTATGGATCCTGAAGTGTGAGGTTCTATGGACCGTCTTCTGATGAAGGATGGCGAGTCTGAGATCTTGTTCACGCCTAGGAGTAGGACAGGCGATTTCTTGTCCTCCTCGTCTGGTAGGTCGCTGTAAAGAAAAGGTGCTGGTCAAATTGTGGTTGTAGACTATTTTGTAGGGACGAATGTTCCAAATTGTTTGAAAAGTGATACAGATATCTAATTGTTACTTAAATTCAAATCTACTAGTTCTAAAACATCTTTCATTTTTCAGAGAAATACGAGTATTAGGTATATCAAATGTTTATTTTGGAACATTTTGTCATGAGGAAACAGAATAATGGACGTGTTTTAAACATGAATAAGAAGAAATGGTTCGTCGCGTAGGATTGCGCGTAGGCCATAGTGTTATTCCTTGTAAGCATGCAGTGCCCAATGTATCTTAGACTAGTTGATAACAAAAAGTTAGGGTTGCTTGTCCATTTGAATCGGCGAGATAGTAGTTTAGAGCAGTCAGTGGAGTATCCCTGTCCGTTGAACTATATAGTACTAATAACTAATTCCATGTTCCGTCCACTGATGCCTAAATTATGACATTATGTCGCTTATGCATGAGTGGACAGGGAAATATAAACCAAAAATTTCATAATTCTTAAGAATTCTAGCTCTGCACTACTCTGCTCCTCTCGTCTTAAGGACAGGCAGTCTCCACATTGCGACCAGCGCAGTCAGATATACTGGGCACACTGTAGAAGCTGATGAATTTTGAGTGGCCAAAAATAAACATATTAGTGCTGGCCTTGATTAATGTCGATATTAATTTCAATTATTAGTAAAAAACAAAAAGCATTTTAAAGCATAAAAAAACACAAAAACTTGGTACTTACGAGTAAAACAAAAACAAGAAATGCATTCTTTTTCTGAAAAATATAGGTACTAGAAGAAAGATAGGATCACCAAAATCTAGCCAATTTTTTCATAAAAAAAACAAGTTAGGAAAAATAAACAGAGTAGGTAGGTAATACACAGTAGTGACGGACAAGCTAAAACTGATGCAAAAAGATCACTGCTACAATAATTAGGTATTTCAACTTATTATGTACAGAGGCCAGCACATCAAGCAACCCCAATCTGTCAGATTTTCCCAATTGAATATGAACCTTATTCCTTTGTGCTAAAGTTGAAAATCTATCAAAGAAATTTGACAGATTGGGGTAGGTTGACCTGCTGGCGTCTGTACAAAGTCCAGCAAATCAAGCTACTCTAATCTGTCAAATTTCTTTGATAGATTTTCAACTTTACCACAAGGGAATAAGATTCATAATCAAATTTAACAGATTGGGGTAGCTTGATGTGCTGGCCTCTGTACCTATAGACCGTATCAAACCAAACCAAAAATATAATATTTGCCAGAATAATTATGATACAATAAGTACCTATGTAGGTATATGAGCTCTATCATCACCTCTCTCTCTTCCATACTTCTCTATTAGTTGTCATCTCGGTAGTCACCCCCTTTCTAACCAAATCATCATTCACACAGTCCATCCATCGTTTCTTCTGGTCTTCCCCTACTCTTAAAGCCATCGACTTACTTGTAGCTAGTCATTTAGAAATACTTAATTTGTTTGTTTTGAGCATTGAGATGTACAGTCAGTCACCGTGAAAACTTAGGTGCAGTGAGCGTGGAGTGAGCTGTCAGTGTCATCCTGCCCTGATTGATACTCTTGACAGCTCACTCTAAGCTCACTTCACCTAACTTTTCACGATGAGATTTTTACAGAATCGATCGGCTGCTTAGCCTTCGAATTATTATAGCATTCAGATTATTACGCTTTTTGTGTAAAGACTTATTATGTCACAAAGCGCTTATTTTTTTTTTGCAATTATTGTCGGTTAAATTTCGTTTATAGCAAAATATTTTTTTACACGTTTGCTTGCAAATATTTGAAAATCTTATGACGATACGTATATCCGAGGCGAAGTTCTAAATCCGTAGGTCTGGCAATGCGGGGTGACATTAAGTAGAAACTATAAAAACTGTGGTACCTAGGGATTTTATCATTTAATAAAGGTAAGTATCGATAATATTGAAAAAAGTTACTCAGAGTATTTTTTTTTTCGTATATGTATAGATTGAAGAAATTGCCAAAAAAATACGAAAGCAAACAAATGATTAGTAGTTTCAATCTTTAAAAGTTGTTTATTTATAAAATTATTTTCACATACAAATGAATAAATTATCAGACTGCTGATCACGAGGACACGGTAATATTATATTTCAATACCCACAGGACACAAATATTTATGTGATTTGAATATAAGCGTTTGTGTTAGTCCGGGTGTTTCTTATGTATTATAAGTACGTATTTACAAATGTTGAATAACCTATAGTCTTTCTCAAGAATTGGGCTTTAAAATGCAAAAATAAATTTTCAAATCCGACTGGTGATTAGAGCGCTCAAACCAACTCTGCAGCTTTTAGTATTAGTATAGATTGTTAAAAAATCTTAGTTCTGCAGCATAATTACGCCGTTAGAAGAAAATCTTGATTTAACTTATTTAGAGACAGCCCGTTTAGTATACTAATTTGGAACCTTGTATAGGATCGGTATTAAAAGGTAACTACTTATTTGTTGTTATCAATATAGAAACTGAAAAATTCTGAAAAAAAAATATTATCGATAGCAAAATCAATACACAATATCACATCTCTACATGGCAGCAGTAAAGCTATAGATCAATAGAGGGCGTTTATTACAAATTTAGCAAAATTTTTGGGTCTATTTATGAAAATTATTTCATTCTAATTACTGAGTAAATATTAATTCATAGGAAAAAAAAATCGAAGTTAGGACCAGCCATTTTACCATAACGAGATTTGCAATATGCGCAACCGAACATATTTTTCTTTTGGTTCACACGAATGCGACTTGACACGCAGGCGTACCACACTGGACTGAGCGACTTTTGACCACTAGCACAAATGTATCCGATTACGACTTTGTTCGCTATGTCCCGTCTATTGTTAAGTAAATAATTTAATGCCAGGTCCCAAACATTTTAACCCACGAAAACCTCTACAAACGCGAAACAGAAACCTCTGTATTATAGACTCGTTTTTCACACTTGAACCTCTATACCTGAGACTGCGCAATAACTCTGGGTACTTATGTTTTCAGTAAATAATGATTTGCAAAATGAGAGAAAATGATTTATTGTGTAACTGATTTATATTAAAATCTCTGTAAATCAATCCTATTTGACATTTGACGTTATTTGTGGCATCGAGGTTGTATTCCAGCCACTGCTGGGCTGCCAGTTGCCCAATTCGGATATGAGCTCGATGAATGCGATATCCCACGCCCACAACACTATACAAGAGAGTTTTTCGTACTAGTAATAAAAAAAATATATCTCGTATGTGAGAAAAACCGATCCTGCCTCTTTCAGTGAGAAACTTGGTTATGTGAAGAACCTCCTAAATAGCGAAAAAATTATTTCAGTCCCTTGAGCTCTCACTCTTATAAGTTTTGCTGTACCTTGTAAATCATTGGTTTTTGAGAAATAAGGTAAACGCAATACCTACATGTTTATGTCAACTTATTTCGTTTTCGGTATTAGGCACGGACTGGCACGCCCTTATGCTAAGCTACACCCTTTATTGGGAAAAGCACGCGACTTTTTTTGTATCAGCAATGCACGATATGAAAAGAAACGATGGCTTTTCTAAGTAAATATTGTAAAGTGAGACTTAAAAACTGGAACACTGAAGCCAGCGCGTTAATGTGTGTAGCAATGGCTTTTATTTTGACAGTTCAACAACATTCATTGCGTTATTTACGTTGTTGAGCAGACAAATTTTTCGAACATATGAAGAAATGGATTAGCAATATACTTCAAAATGATTCTGTTTGTAATTTATAGTGTGTTACGCAATTAGGGTGTTGGTGTTGTCCCGTGTTGTAGAAATTTTTTAGAGAAGTTTTGCGCTATTTGAGTACTTATTACGAGTCACAGAATTCATTTTCGCAATTTTGTATGACTTTTTCCGCATAAAACAGCTACAAATCAAGACAGTTTAACGCAAATTAATACCGCAGTCGGATTTCAAATGTTTTGCACCTCTACTTGAGCAATATTATCGTACTTTAATTCAATTTTATATTCTTATAGGGGAGACTAGTGTTAGTCTGGTTTATGCCAAAAAACCGGCATGTCTAAAAATATGAAGACATGAGACATCTACTAACTCCGCACTGTGCCCGCGTCGTGGATTACGGCCCACTCCCTCTCATAGAGAGGAGGCCTGTGTCCCAGCCATGGTATTTCGATCATTATAGGCTGATCAGGTGATTATGCTAATGTCAAGTTAACGATTGTAAATGTTCCAGTTTGAACAGAGATCTTCCTCGCAACTTCAACACAGCGCGTATATAAACATTTTCTGATTGTGATACGTCTTGCATTCCCTAACTTTTGTAACTGTAATGGAAGAAACTGTAAGATAGAAATGTAACATGTTCTTTCCGTGCCGGTTGCCTGCAGTCAGTATGGCACGGTACAGCTAACGCGTTGGAACAGATAACAGTAACGCCGATGAAGCGTACCGAACGCGATGAGTTGACGATACACTAGGGATGGGATACAGACGAGATTTTATCGGTAGAATGTAATAATATTTTACGCCTGCACCATTGTCGACCGTATCATCGCTTACTATCAGGTGAGATAGTGGTCTAAAGCGAGCAAACCATTAAAATAATGTAAACTAAGTACTTAATGAAAACTTGTAATTGTTCTAAAAATCGAGGTTTTCACATGCTGCGTCTATAAACATTAGACAACAAGATTCTAAAAAAAACATTATTTTTCAAACGGACCACCCGTTTGAAACTTGGGGCATAACACTGATATATTAATTAGGTTGTTAGGAATGAACCTTGACTAAAGATTTAAAACAGAAAGTATCGATAAGTCGCCGACACATAGAACATCACTACCCGTCCCGTTGGCCCATCAACCACAAATTGCTCTATTGCACGCAAAAGCTGATCACAGGCGGTCAAACGGATTGACTTCTTATACACATACATACATACAATCGTGGTAACTGTAACAGAGATAAGTTTAAAGATTGAATATGTTCAACTAGAAATTAGAGGTATTTTTGACAGATTGAGACTAAGATCAGACTGGACATTCATAAAATTACGAGAATTGCCTCTGGTCGTTTCTTATGGAGAAGAGCCGGTAAGAAACTCCACGGTTAGTCGTATAAAAATAATTGACTTTTACTATGTTTTCAAATTACAATATTAATAGGAATTGGAGGCCATCAGGCCAGTGTGGGCCTGTCAAAAAGAACTAGTACAGGCCCATTATGGGCTTAGGTATTGAAACAGGGCTCATGGATTGATGCCCCACCCGCTTGAGGACCTTTTGGTATCTACAGAGGCCAGCACTTCAAGCTACCCCAATCTGCCAAATTTCTTTGATAGATTTTCGACTTTACTACAAAGGAATTAGGTTTATATTCAATTGGGAAAGTTTGACAGATTGGGGTAGCTTGATGTGCTGGCCTCTGTACATCCTAGAATTTGTGAATCATAGACAAGATAAACATCAGCGTTGTGCACATGCGAGGTTCCGCTTTTGGGTTGCAGTTATCAGCACCTCAAATGCGTAACAAACTTAAAATCATTATCCGTAGGATTCTGAAGGAAATTGCTAATCTATTGCTTCATATGTTTGAAAAATTCGTCAGCTCGACTACGTAAATGACACGTTGAATATTGTTAGATTGTCAAAATGAAACGCATTGCCGTTGTAATTGTGTTACGCAATTACCCCTCTAGTTTACATCGGATCATAATGGGAGGTAGAAGGTTAAAAACGTGTAAGAAGATGCCCGACGCATTTAAATATGGTATGAAATATCTGCTTGAATTTGTGCTAGAAAAAGGTACCTAACGTGGTTATTATAATTATTATTATAATGTGTGTCAAGCTAAACAACTATACGCCTAGACATATGGCAGGGTGGCAAAAATCATGTTGATCTTCATACATAAATTTTATTCTCTTCATTTCTAATCTAACTGCTTTTTACAGTGTGGTTGTTCTAAGATTTCATGGATTTGATACACTTTGATAGTTTCCGATCTAAGCGCCAGGTACAATCAAAAATTCAAATAAAAAAAGCGGCCTTTATTTATTGAATTAATTTTCGATTTAATACTTCCCATAAATATACAGAGGTGGACTTATATAATGCTTTCTTTTATGGTAAGTTAAAAAAAATTGCCCTACATTTAAATAGACTTTTTTTAAATTTGTTTTTATAGCGGCCAAAGTAGTACACAGTCTGTGACAATTTCAAGTGTTTATTCTAATAAGGTTCAAAAGACACAGCCCTGTGACAGACACGGACAGTGCTGCCTTAGCCCTATTGTCCTTTGGCATCGTTTGTAAAAAAGAAAACTATTCATTGGCACTCGCAGAGGAATGGTAAAAAAAAAACAAACAGGTAACGGCAATATTCTTTCGTGAACATCGATTTTATATCCCAATCATTCAATCTGCCTTTTCCCAACTATGTTGGGTTCGGTTTCCAATCTTACCGGATGCAGCTGAATAGCAGTATTTTACACGGAGCGACTGCCTATCTGACCTCTACAACCCAGTTACTGGACAGATACCCTTGGTAAGACTGGTTGTCAGACTTTTGGGCTTCTGAAGACCCGTAACGACTGTCAAATGTCTACTAATGACAGCCGACCAACGACTTAGGGTGCTTTCTGATGCACTAGGGGGCCTCGATATGTAATGGATGGTCACCCATTCACGAACCGACCGCGGCACAGAATACCTAATAGTACTTCGTACAGAATGGCCATTTCCTACCCCGCACTGACATCAGATACCGCACCTCACCCCGCACACCCGCGACATTATCGGCGGTTCATTAGCTCGGGGCGCTCACAAAGAACCGCAGCACCAGTAGGGGTCGTCTCATTGGGCAAACATAGGAATGCCTACGGGGGCTAGACCTGTGTTGCCAAGTTCTCCTCTATTATGAGAGACCTAAAAACTTCGGTCTCTAATAATGACGTTTTCGATGATGGCAACATAAGTAAAACTGTAAAGTTGCTTAGCTTTTATAAAGCTACCATCTGGTAGTTTTAGTGACATTTTTGTATAAATAATTATCAACAAATTAGCCGTTATAATATTTCGGCTAATTTATTCAGTGTTAATATTATTAGAACTGAATAAATATAAACATAATTAATGCAGAGTATGGTAGATATACTTTCATTTACTGTAGTTTTTAACTTTAAAAACAAAAGAGTAACCAATAAAGCCAATAAATAAATAATTAGTTTAATTTACTGCAATGCATCGGACAGAGGCTACTTACTTATTTTCTATATTGACTAAATTCACAAAATTAGGTGGGTAAGTTTTTGTTAAATGTACCTGGCAACCCCACAGACAAGAAAAAAATGTCTATCGACGAAAGCTCGAGCGCATTTTATTTCTTGTGAATGCTCTGTATCTGCTTTTCTTTTTGTTAGGTTCAAAGTTATAGTTTTAGTTCTTAGTTTTTTTAAGCTTTGGCTTTGACAAATAAACCACAAACTTGTGATTTTTGACTAAATTTAAAGTTTTGTATACTCCTATTCATCAAAGTTTTATGCAAGCAAGTAAGACTGTTTGACCACCAAAACGGAGCTGGAAAATTGTAACCAGTGAAATTGCACAATAATTTAACATCGGTTACAGTTTCCCAGTTCTGTTTTCGTGGACAAACCTTTAAAAATATCCTACTAATATTATAAATGCGAAAGTTTGTATGTATGGATGTATGGATGTTTGTTACTCTTTCACGCGAAAACTACTGAACGGATTTTGATGAAACTTTACAGTAATATAGCTTATACATCAGAATAACACATAGGATACTTTTTATCCCGATATTCCCACGGGATCGAAACTTACGCGGGTGAAACCGCGGGGCGCAGCTAGTCTCAAATAAATCCGCTAGTAAACTCACTTACGCGAGTTTTTGGGGGCGTCCACCAGGTGGCGCCAAAAACCGTGCCATTTTATTTCTACGTACTTGATATTCTTCTCCCTAGAGTAAATATGTTCCTTGCGCAGCACTGTACTGCTGACACGAACACACAATTTTGCGATTTAAAAGTTTTATCTGAGTTTTAATCACGATGGTTCGATATTGTGATGCTTTTCCGAATTTGTATTTACATAAATGTTTGTAAGATATCGCATTTTAATACCATGAGATATAATAACCGATTATTTATAGTTAAGTAGGTCATTTAAACGAAAATATTTTAGTGTAAGCAATATTTAGCTAAGTACCTTATTTGCATGGGTATTTTCTCTGGGATAGCAACATTTAGTAAAGTGGAACTGATGATGAAGACCACAGATGGCCACCGGGACTACTCAATAATAAGTAATTCACAGGTTGCGATTCGATTACTTATCTGACTACTTATATGTTTGCTAAGCACAATTTATGCTCGTCACAATGCGAATGGTGAAATGGAGCTGATGATGGAGTACCAAAAGAACTCCTCAACAATTAACGTCCCTGCATCGGGAAAAGCAATATTTTGTACAAGGCGATGAGCAAGTTGACATTAGGCTATTGTAACTTAGATACTTTATAAACAGACCCACTAAAAAGCGAGAAATAAAAACTTTTTAGCAAAAAAAAAAACCGACTTCCAAAAAACACTAAGTACATATAAAGTGAAAAATAACTTTAATTTCGTAAGTCGGTGGCAATAAACTAAAATACAGATCCAAAGACACCAACTTCCGAAATTAAAGTTATTGTTAAAAAGTTTTACATTTATTACTTAACTATTATAATATTATTTTTATTTCATTACGAACCCGACTAATTAGATAAACAATCAAACTAGTCCTTTCTAGTCGCGTCGTCGTCGTTCCCGCCATTTTTTTACGCTCCGCACGACAACCAACCCTACTAGAGTTTTCACGTGACTATATAGTGGTTGTGTTCTGAATTTTCGAAGGGAAGCCGGCGGGAATCGAGTTGTTTGGTAACTTCACCACTGATGAGCCCCTCTATTAATTAAATAACGGATACTAAATTCCAATCGAAAGAAGTGTCATTTTCATCCGGTATTACCGCTTATAATGCTTTACACATTTGGTTACAATGCGTGGAAATATGCAGCAAGCTATTGATAGCATATCTGTATTGTTATTTATGCTTCATCAGTAATTTTACCGTTGCCAGCACCTTCCGTGGGTTCCGATACGTAAAGGAATTCGTATTTTTATAAAATTGAATCATTTTAAAGCGGTTGGCATCAGAAAAGATGACAGCTTTGATATTTATAACACAATGGAGCGTGCCTAGTACGCCTAATCATCAAAATAATGTACTACAGTATTGTACAGACGCCAGCAGGTCAACCTACCCCAATCTGTCAAATTTCTTTGATAGATTTTTAACTTTAGCACAAAGGAATAAGGTTCATATTCAATTGGGAAAATCTGACAGATTGGGGTAGCTTGATGTGCTGGCCTCTGTACACCTTAAAAAGGTCTATAAAAAAGTCTGCGATGGTATATGTCTATCTCTTAGGGATAACCCACAATAACTATTTTTTTTCCTTTACTTTTTACGATAAATGATGGTTTATTTACGAAGCGATTTTAAGCAATACAGCGTTAATCCTTATCCAATTATGTACCTTAAATACATTGTGCATTTAATATAGACCAATATGGCCCTTTACGGCATGTTATTTAAATTTATATTTTCGAAGATATTACAGATTTAAAATGCAGAGACATAGCGGTTGCTGCGGTATCGGGGGCAGGGGCTGGCGGCAAGTTAAAAAAAAACATTAAATTAAAATGATTAATTATTTAATTAAATTGCATTGCACCCGTGCGAAGCCGGGGCGGGTCGCTAGTAAATCATAATCAGCGTATAATGTTCCCATTGTTGGAACACAGGCCTCCTGTTTGAGAGGGAGTGAGACATAATCCACCACGCGGGCCCAGTGCGGGTTGGCAGATGTCACATGTCTTCGAATGTTTGGTTCTAGGACATGCCGGTTTCCTCACGTTGTTTTCCGTCACCGTTTTGAGAGCAGTGGTGATGAAGTAATTCATACAAAGTAAAGTGCTTGCGTGGGGTTCGCACCCACGACCTACACTCGTAAGTCGCGGCCGTTACCACTCATATTGTTATAAGCAGAGGTAATATTGTTAAAATAGAAAACAAAACTAGCGCCATCTAGTCGGACGCGTACTGTAACTATTGTACTATTGAAATAAACGTCAGTCTGTCGTAAGCCACTCTGTAGTTTCATTAGGATATGGGCCCAGTCCTGTATATCGCGAATAATAAGTTTCCAAATCGTTCTAAAAGCCATGGAATATTAAATTGATTATTGAACATTAGAGAACTGTTCTTCGTGCCCATTTATATCCAAACCATATTATGACAGTTCTATTACTTTTTAAAAGAAATTAAATTCCCGATAAAGAATAACTGCCTGGCCTAGACTGAGTTAACTATTATCCATGACCATAGCGAGTTGTTTTAATAATTTTATTTATTGAATTCAGAGACACGTCAACTTGTAGGCTCTCTAATATTAATAATGGATTACAACGCAATCTAATTAGAAAATCTATCGATAATAAAATTGCATGTCACACCACTTTCACAATATTTTACGGTTATTATAAACTAGACTAAAATTAAAGTTCACTTTCTACTTAGTTTTAATTTATCATTTATTGTTTTATCAGTTTTTTCTTATTTCAAACGGATAAAGTCTTAATCGAAATTTCAAACGAACTTCTTTCTTCCACACGACAATATTGCAAAGAAACATCAATATAGCGGCCATTTAAGCTATTCAATACATGCGTAATATAGGAAGTGATTAAAATGAAGTTTTACGCAATCGAGCGATATCTATCGATTCCTCATTGCATACGATCATCCATCGATTGTTTCAAAATTGACCGTTACATTTTAATGTTTATAGCTACTTTCTAGTTTTTTTCTATGAAAGAGTAACACGATTTGGATTGAAATATATCTACTCAACATACATACAAACAAGATGCATAGAAGATAAATAATTGTCTATTACTTCGTTGAACAGGAACTTCCTCAGCCTCTCAGAGAATATGAAGAACGTAGCTATAGAATGACCAGAATATTTTAATTTTGACATTTCCAAGATGGCGTTCCATTCAAATTACGATGCAAATCCAAGGTGAATGCGAAGTGGTAGACCGCGAAATTCAAATTTTCTTAGGTTTTTGGCCATTTGCAGGTCAGCATCAGGTTGTATCTTGATAAAAATTTGATTCGCGAGTATAATAGGTACGTATCCAAAGAATTATAATCATTAGAATCATTAATACATCTTCCTAACTTAGATTTGTACCACAAGAAGAAATCTCTTATGGAAAAGTGCTTGTGGTACAAATCTCATTATTATTCGTTTAATTACTGTTAGATTAATGAAATCGGATTATTACGGGTCTATTAAAACAGCACTTAGGAAAGTGATCAAATTATTTCATTTACAACATCATCAAATCTTTTTCTCATTCGAAGCGTGGGACTTTCAAAATAAAGTCATTACACAATATTGATAGTTTAATTATGAAAACGTGTAATCTTTTTCTGCCATCTTCGAAAGCGTGTTTCTACTTAATACTTAATTTCATTGTTCAAATAAATTCCCACCGCAAAAACGCTTCGTCATTGTTTATGAATTTTTGTGTAAGTAAATAAAATACTTATTATTGATTATCTCATTATGTAGGTACCCTGAATGGTAAATTAACGCATGTCACTGTCCCCTAGAAACCTAGAATATTTCATTTAATTGAAAATACCCAGCACCCTAATTGCGTAACACACGATCAATCACAATCTGTTTCAGTTTGACAGTTCAACAACAACAACATTCATTGCGTTACTTACGTTGTTGAGCAGAAATTTTCCAAACATATGCAGCAATGGATTAGCAATCTGATTCAAAATGATTCAGATTATGATTAATCGTGCGTTACGCAATTAGGGTGCAGGACTATTATTTTTTATCTACCTAGTTTTTATTTTCACATAACATAATTATGTCCACGCTTGTAATTCGCGAAGGGTAAGGAAGAGGTACACCTATAAGCACAGTAACATTTTACTAGTTATGTTTAAGTTCTAATAGGGGGCGAGACTATTGGCCATCAGCCGTTCACAAATCCACTCTTCCGGGCTTCTACTGACAAATCCCTGACGGTATAACCCAATAACATTTTGCCCAACCTGAGGGGCAATTGTCATAATTTTAAGAACGTTCACAGACTGATCTCAGTCTCAATTTGTCAAAACTTCCTCAAACCATACATTTTGACATTTGTTTGTCGCTGAGATGAGATTGCGACTAGATTTTGAACGTTTTTAATTACGGGAACTGACCTTCTGAGAATCGTACCCAGGACCTCGTGCTCAGGAGTATAACCGCCTCTAAACCAACTAGGCAGTTCAGATTATTTTCAGTAGGTATAAAAAAAAAATTAAAAAAATGAGGCAGCACAATTATAATTTTCAACAAAGTATTAATTTGTACCACGGAAAAAAGCGAACGGAGAAGCTGAAAGGAAAAACATGGCGGAGCTATGCGCACGACTTTTCTATTACCAATTACCATAGATAAGTAACGCCTGTTTTCAATAATGACACCTAAATGCCTAAATAAAAGCGCACTATTGGACTTCCACCTCTCGGCTCAGAGCCAAGAGTTAAAAATCTAACAGAGCAATAAGCAATAATGAAGTGCCAAAAAACGGCCACGGGGATCTAATCTTTGCTAGGGATCACAGAGACCAATGACCAAAGATGTCAGGCTTCATAGGAACTTTCCGGAGTAGCGATCCAGCCAGTCTATTCTGTAAAAATCTCAACGTGAAAACTTAGATAAAATGAGCTGTCATTCATGACACCTAATGCTAAGGATTGACACTAACAACAACACAAGAAAAAAAAAACGATTGACATTACTGACAGCTCATTTCATCCAAGTTTTCGTTGGGTGAAGTACAAGCATGTACGTGTGCGTCCGGCGCACCCTGAGTAGGTAAGTGAGCAGTTAACTAGACAAGCCCACTAATAACCTTTCTAGCCAGCTAATGCTTTTACCACGACATGACCATTGTCGTAGACGTAGTTCGGGCCGATGTATGGTGCAGATACGAGAGTATAATGATGTTATTGACTTCCTGATTTGAGAATTTCAAATTGAGAACTTGTCATTTGTCAAACTCTTCTCTATGGTGAAAGCCTGCGAAATCCAATTTTTTTTTTTTGCAAAAACCGCGAATAAGTTTCGCGGGCTAGGGGCTATAGTAGGTAATGCTATTGTAGAGTTCAAAAAGTTCTCAACTTCAAATTCTCGATTTAGAAACCGGCGCGCGGCGCGATGGCTGCGTAACAGACATAAAATGGCAATCAATCGCAATGCCTTTTGATTTAGATTTTGACATCCATTGCTTCATAGGTTTGTAAAATTCGTCTGCTCAACAACGCAATGAACGTGGCTGAACTATCAAAATGAAAAGCATTGCGATCAATTGTAATTTTACGTGTGTTAGGTACGCAATTATACTGGTATTCGACAGAGAGTAAAGAAATAAATAATTACAGTATAATCATAGTCCCACGACTTTTCGCTTATTACTAAATCCGTCTTAAAACTTACGTAAAACAATGTAAGTTTTATTACTTGAGGTCAACGAACCCATTGTGAGGTAATTCGTGTCGTTTACATGATGTAGGTACAGAGTACAGACATTACAATACAGGCACAGGCACATGAGTAGATAATTGTACAGAGACCAAGCTTCAATCGCGCTGCTCCTATTTTTTTTATAAGCATCGCCATCATCTTGGCAACGTTGCCAGCCTTTCGGCACTTTTCCCAATGACAGCGATGCGGATGAATTTTCGATGCCCAATGACCACTTCCCTTTTTTTCTAAAATACTTGCACTTTGTGGTAATGTACCTATTTCACGAAGTTCTTGATGAAGGAGCTCTGAGCTCGTCCGAACGACCACCTTACCTATTTCTGCCATCACACAGCTTTGCTGTGTTTCGCTTTAGAGGGTATGGAGGTTTCCATATACTCATCCGGTGTCATTACAGGCTGTATGTATGTGCCTTTAATCACATCTGATTTCAGCTTTTTCTATAGGATGACAATGCTTCTACGATCCCCCTGGAATTGCAGATGACCACATACACACATCAAAAGTGTCTAGGGATCAACATATATTTTTGCAATAACTTTTCTCCTGATTGATATTAATTAAAATTTTCTTTAAGGATTCATCAAATAAAGTGTTTTCGTTTGTCACAGTAACGATAAACCAAGTCACCTTTGCATTAATAAAGAAATTTGCCATTTTCCTAATAAAGGGATTTTTGACATTTGAACCACTAACACAAAAGTTCGAAAAAAAGACTGAAATAACAGTTTTCTCAAAAATTTTATTGGGTAACTTAAGCAATTAATAATCCGTGTTTCTACCGCGAACACTAACAACACAAGAACATCGGTTTGGCATACTCAAAATGAGTTCATCCAAATCACGCTGTGGAATGGCCGCCCATGTTCGTTGCAACAACAAAAAAAGGTCTTCTTGCGACTGGATACCCTCCATATTCGGCAGAGCTCTTCTCTGTAGCATATCCCATGCATGCTCAATCGGGTTCAAGTCTGGCGACTGAGCAGGCCAGGGCAGGACATTGATGTTAGCTGCGGCGAGAGTCTGTCTTACAACTCTTGCGGTGTGCCGTCGTGCATTATCATGCATTAACTGAAATAAGGGACCGATTTGCACTTGTAGAGGAACGATGACGTCTGATACAATCGTCTCAGCATAAATTTGAGCGTTGAGGTTGCCTCTGATCCAAATCAACTCAGTTCTTCCGCCGATCCAAATACCCGCCCATACCATGATGGTTCCACCACTATAAGGATGGACTTCCTGGCAGGATTTTAATCGCTGTTGGCGTCCAGGGGTTCTCCAGTGTCGTATACGTCTTGTATCCGGTCTCATACCAAAACGAGACTCATCAGAAAAGCACACGAAACGCCATTGTTCTTCTGCCCAATTTCTGTGTTCAAGAGCCCATTGATATCGAATCCTACGATTGTGCATTGCTATAGGTGGTACCCGTAGCGGTCTTCGGGAATGAAGGTTCACTTCATGCAAGCGGTTTCTGACCGTTTGGTCGCTAATTAAGTTCCCTGCAGAGTGATGAAGCCTCACGGCTAACATCATGGCGGTTATTGTTGGAGCTCTTCGAGTTAAGATTTGAATGTATCGGTCTTGTCTCAGTGTGGTGCAGCGATACCGTCCTCCATGGCGCTCAGCCACGGTACCAGTGCTTCGGTAACGTGTCCAAAGTCGACTGATAACACTCTGACTTGTATTCAGAGCTAAAGCCACAGTACGTTGCCGGGAACCAGCTTCTATCATTCCCACGGCTCTGAGCATTTCTTCCCTGCTTAAATGACGTCGCCGCTCCATAATAACGTTGGTTTTAATCAGTAGTAGGGAAACAGTAGCACTAATAATGTCTTCAATGCGTTGTATGTTTTTATAGGGAAAATATTGACAGCTGATTTTCATCTTTTACTCGAATTTGATTCACAGTTCCTGATTCAAATTATGAAATGCACCAAAAAGGATCCATATAAATTTATAAAATCATAAATTTATTACAAAGCCACATCTCAATCTCAAGAAATCCGCATAAAAATGCTTGATCCCTAGACACTTTTGATGTGTGTACTATCAGGGTCAGATGGGAAACCTGCTTGTTCGACATCTAATAGCATTTATACAAACTTAGGTCTCCATTTGTTAATTGCTGATGTGCTTCAGGTGAATGACTTTTTATAATATAATTGTATGGTTATGTCTTGTTTTTGCTTTCAAAAACGGTAACTAGTTAATTTACGAATGGATCAAGATTTCAAAAGATGGAGAAAAATGTACTTTTGACGGGTGAAGCGTTTTTATGAAACTATTTTTATTATAGTAGGAAATGGACTTTTTAAAATAAATGAACAACGCGCTTGTTAGTCCGAATATTTTTTTTCTTGGTGTATTTATAATAAGGGTGAATTCGACCGAACGTACCCAGTTCGTCGTATTCTGCAAATAAATATTTGACAGTTTGAAAAATCTGTAAATAAAAAAAAAACGCAGTAAGTATACGACTTAGGTAGTTACAAAAGTTTGGTCGAATTCACTCTTACTGACGATCACATGTCAGTTTTCTCCAGTGAATTTTGGCAGTTTGACAGCTTTTTGCAAGTTACATGAACCACATCTGTCAAACAACTTGCAGAAATTCAGTTAACTTTCTCAAATCAAACTTGCTTGTGTTCTACAAATCGTTTAAAATATCTATGTTTTATTTCTTTATTGAAATTGAAATGATCAAATATTAAACAATATAGTTTTTGTTCACTGTGTAAATCTTACAACAAATTACCTAACACTCGTTTCTTATTTTTAAAAGCCGTAATTCGAAGTCAATTGGCCTAATCGTTTCACAATTGGCTGTTATATTAAATTAGCGCCATCTTGGTTGAAAGTAACAAATTGTACGTCAGCACGAAAATGTGTGTATGTATGCGGTAATCTCCGGAATTGCGTGGCTGGTGCTTATGGGTTTATTTTTAACAAGGAAACAATGGCTTTAGAATATAGGGCTTCCTTTTTTTATATGAAAATAAACTAGTGCTTTGTTTTAGGTATCGAATAAGAAGGAATATTAGATGCACCAGACGTCACGCCATCACTATTTCTAATGTAATCAAAGCACGGAAATAGTATGTACTATTACTTGGATCAAAGAGTATGCTTGCGTCGTGTGTGACAAGGATTTAATAAAAAGCTGGAAACTATAAATAGAAACAATTTTTCCTGTAGCTATTTTTCGCGTTTATCTTCAAATAACAGCTAACAATTGCAGCTGCAGACAACCTCTAGTTTAGTCCGAATTACGGAAGATTTGATACGATTTACAGTTGTTTCCGCAAAGTCCGGCAATTTGAGTGAGTGGGCAGTTGCTGGCTGGAATTAATGTCGCGGAAAATCTATGGTCAGAGTCTCTTAGTGATCTTCTCTTGTTAAAATAAGCATTGCCTTCTGTATAAATAATCACTAATGTTGGATAAAATTCTAGCCAAAAAACAAATGAATGTAATTATTAGAGCTGATGCCCTTTTTTAACCGACTTAAAAAAGGAGGAGGTTTTCAATTCGACTGTATGTTGTTTTTTTTTGTATTTATTTCAGAAATGATACGAACGTTTATAAAACGGCTACGAAGAGGCATAACTACAGTTACCTTTGCCTAATGCCAAACCATAAACAACACGCGGGAATGTTTCACTTTAGACACACATAATTAAAAAAAATCAGAAACAAAAATGAGTTGAAATGAGTACCTATTGATCAATAATTTTATCACTAATTATGTGCACTTGCTCACTGTGTGAGGGTGTGTGTGTGTAAAGTGAGATCAATGGTAGATTATAGACGATTTCATCTTAGTTTCCCAGCATTTTCAATTTCTCCTTTAGTGTACGTTAAAAATCGCAATCCAAGCCAGGTTTTGGATGTACGACCTAAACCAGCATTTCTGTAAACCCAGCTGCCAAGTTATCCGCACCCGTATAAGAAAAGCGATGGAAAGTAGAAAGCCACATACGTTTATATGTTTATCTCGTTTTATGTATCTGCACTTCTGCAGTTGTTAATGTTGTCATACTAGTGTTTCCTTATTTAAAAAACATGACTTTTAAAAGTCGTGAAAAACATTCATGTTAGGTACAATTTTTTTATAGAAACTTCACTTCTTTATTTGATGAAATAAAAAGAAAATATTAGCTGCGATGTACAACCTGCGGGGTAATTGCGTAACACACTAACAGTACATTCTCCAAAATCATTCATTTTTTTGATTGAGATTGTGATTGAAACTGGTAAATAGGCAAATAGGGTTGTGATAAAAGTAAAAAATAACATTTATGAAAAAAGATGGCATGCTATTGTCGGATTTATCGAATTAAGTAGTTTGGTATCATTTTGGTATCTAAAAAATAAAATTTAAATATTTATTATATACATAGAATATCGCAATCACATTTACACAACATAAAAAATAAGCTAGATGAAGCCGACATTTTCTATCTCACTACCCCTGAGAAGAAATGGCAAAAAAAACTCAGAGGTCTCAGTCTCTTTTACAGTCCAGACATAGATAATCTTGGTCAGATCATGTGAGGACCATGTAGATCCATGTTTGAAAATGGTCTTTTGACGAAATTACCACACAGATTTGAGTGGACCTGTCCAGTCAGTGCAAGCATATGACAGTATCGTTTAGCTCAACAGCATAATATAACATTTCCTCCACTAAAATGAAAAAACTTTAACGCAGACGAACATAACGTAAGAATAAAAAACAAAATACGATAAAGCAACGCTCTCAAACAGAAAAAATAGACATGTAAAACAAATTTCAAGGATTTACTTAAAACTTTAAACAAAGAGACAAAAAATTTAACGTGACAACAAAAATTATGTAAATATTTTATACGAGCAGATTTTTTTCTGCAAATATTATATTTAGAAATATGTGTGTTTGAACCCTATAGTTAATACAATAAGTGGTAAATTTGCTTGTTTTATTTCTCTTGTCTATGTTTGGTAAATATTTCGAAGAAGAGACATTCTCATGAGTAACGAACGATGTTATATCTTTTGATGCAAGGCTGAGTAGGTTACAACATAAATATTCTTATGCAAAGGTACAGAGTTAGTGCTAAGTGCACATTTCGTAGTCTATGGATTTTTAGGCAATCGACCAGATGAGGCGTGGGATGCATTGAAATATGTCATCATCATCCGCCTAGCCTTTTCCCAACTATGTTGGGTCGCCTTTCATTATAACCGGATGCAGCTGAATACCAGTATTTTACATGGAGCGACTGCGTATCTGAACACCACAATCCAGTTACTGGGTAACACCCTTTGAAAAGACTTGCTGCAATAACTGACTAGCTAATAATTTAACCATGGCATACCATGGTGACAGTAGCTCATAAGCTACTGTCATATACAGGGTGTCCCTGGAAGTATGGATCAAATCAAATACGGGCGTGGGCAAAGTCATTTCCAAACTTTTTGATCCTGAGAATTTTGGTGATTTTTTTTACGGTTCAAAAGTTATGACCAACTTTTGTTATTTTCAGTCGTTTTGCATAGTGCTCAAAGAACAAAATCATTTTAAAAAAACTACCAGGAACTGTCAATTTAAGTTTTTTAGACAGCCCTGATAGTTTTTAAAATGTTTTTTGAAGTGAAACTTCTTTACGCACGCTTGACTTGGGGAGTAAGCTGGCGAACGCGTGACGTAAGCGTTACGAAAAGTGTGATCGGGCAAGCCGAACGGAAGTTAAGTGGGGGATATAAGCAAGAGACATCAGTGCGCGCGCACATTTTCTTTCTCTCTTCCTCTCATAGCCAAATACGTTCCGTATATCTAAGCACACTGCAGGCTTATTGTCTGTATCACAGTGTAGGAGCAAGAGAGAGCAGTGCGCGCGCACATTTTCTTTCTCTCTTTCTCTTATAGCTAGTAAATGAAATATACATACAGATGGAGCGAAAGAAGTTTCACTTCAGTCGTGTGGTCATAAGCACATTCGTTTTTTTTTTTCTTTGAGTACTATGCGAAACGATTGAAAAAAATTGGTCACAACTTTTGAACCGTAAAATAATTCTCAACCATCAATCATTATAATCATTGTAAGGATCAAAAAGTTTGGAAATGGCCTTGCGCACGCGCACGCCCCTATTAGATTTGATCCATACTTCCAGGGACATCATGTATAAAGATCGATATTGATACGTGAGGTTGAAGTTAACCAATTTGTCAATTGGTTCATCATTCTTCTGCATAATCAGCTTATAATGTTCCCACTGCTGGGACACAGGCCTCCTCTCTCTCTGTGCTGGTAGGTGGATGTCACAAGTCTTCAAATTTTTGGTTCTAGGACATGCCAATTTCCTTCACGTTTTGAGAGCAGTGGTGATGAAATGAAATGCACATAGTGCCCGCCTGGGTGCCATTATTATGTTTACAGTCCACTATACTTTCATTTACAAACCTTTAGTTAGGTTCTTAACAGAACTCACGACCTACAACTCCTAAGTCGCAGCCAATACCACTGGACCAACACTGCTCACAAGTGCACTTATCGCATTCTCATGTCCTTATTCCAATTATTTCATGTCGGCGCAGAACGTCTTCTTCGTCCATACAACTCTATCAGCCGTCATCTCAGTAGGTACCCACGTCTTTTCTACCTTTAGCATCTTTTACACAATCCTTTCATCGGATTCATAAAGCTTTCCACATTTATACTCAAAACTTCACTCACTACATGATCCTCATTTCTGTAATGATTTCACAGTTTATGGTTTCATCTTCCTGCCCTTGGCTTATCCTCTTCCTCTTTATCTTCTTTTGTTTAGAAGAAAACGCGTTGCGCCGCACCCAAGTAACAAATTGTGATCGGCGCAACAAGTTCTTCCATTCTCCAATGTCAACCGTCACGCTATCATTAACTCCGTTCTATTTCATATCATTCCTCACACAACCCATCAATCTTTTCTTTGGCCTTCCTCTTCTTCTCATAATCAGGTACTTTATTTCACTCATATATTCACTTCTATAGGGTGACTGGTAATTAGTGACCGATACCTAAACACGTGATTGTACTCATGATAACAATCAACTTTTACTGCGGGACCAATCCTGAATTCGCGAAAAAAAATCTTCTGTTCAGTAGCTACATTTTGACCAGTTAGGCGAACATAAATGACTGAACAGCAAATTTTTTTTTCACAATTTCAGGTTTGGTCCCCTAGTAAAAGTTGTTTGTTATCATGAGTACAAGCACGTGTTTAAGTATCGGTCACTAATTATCAGTCACCGTATATAAGCAATTTTATAAATAAGCAATAATCTTAGAACTATAAATTTTTCAATTAAAATCTACATAAAAGGCAACTTGAATCAGAAAGGCAACGAGATTAACAAAGCGATAAACAACAAATTGGACAAATTCGGGTGATACATATTAAAAACAAGTTCTTTGTTGTAAGGAAACAGGTTTTCCCACTGAAACACGTCATAATGAAATTTAATTTTGTTGCTCGACATTGGCTTTAGAATTTGAAACAGATATTTTTTTAAATTTACTGGGTGGCGATTAAACAGGTGGGCAATCTGATGATGAGTGGTAATACCACAAGCATAGCAGGTGCGTTGCCAAGTTGCCAAGACAAGGATGAAATGTCTCTTAAGCTTTTAATTATATCAACACACATAGCCTTCAAGCCACAACGATGCTGCTTGCTGGCAGAAATAGGTATGGTAATCGTAATAGTATATGCTTCTCTGAACGAGCTCCATCTCGAAGATCTCTACTACTCTCAAAAGCATTTTTCTGATCTTATTCTAATTTTTTTTAGGGTAGGAGTAGCATGCCTTTTTTTCAACTTTTCTTTACAAGATGTAATCTCAGTATTCGGTGCCCAAATTATCCTCAACAATCCATATTATGTCGTTTCTTTGGTCTACCCCTACATTTGTTTCTTTCGGTTGTTTCAAATGAAATAGAAATTGTACATTATTCCTCACAAGTTCTGCCAGCATATTACATTAGAGTATGTATACAAAGATATTAGTGTCGCCTCAATTCTAGAATCTTCTCAAGCATTCATGCAATGGTTGCTCAAGCTTACATTAGGACATACAAAATATAGAGGTTGTAGCATGAAAAGGTCATTTTCGAGTTTGCTTGCCAACACTAAATAAATAACTTCAACTACAACCCTTCATTAAAAGCTTTTCTGGAAAAGATACCACAAATTTGTTATTATCACGTAGGTACTATGATAGACCCTCAAAGTCATGGACATTCAGATCAGTGAATGTTTTATTTGGATGGTGAGGAGAGAGTAATATAAACTAAACATTATTAGGAACTTGTTCGTGTAATTTGTACATCAAATTCAGTGTCTGTAAAAATCTCACCGTGAAAACATAAGCGAAGTGAGCTGTCAGTGGTGCCAATCCCTAGCAACAGATGGAATGATAGCTCACTGTAAAGTTCACTTCACCTAAGTTTTCACGGTGAGTTTTTATACAGAATAGGTTGGCAGTAGTGCTATTCTGTAAAAAATTCACAGTGAAAACTTAGTTGACGTGAGCTGTATGTATATCAACCGTCTCTAGTATCAGACGGAGTTCCTTACAAGCTCACTTCATCTAAGTTTTCGCGGTAACCCCCTTACTAATAAACCTTGTATAGCGTCTGTATAGTAGTTACACAACGCTTTGTCTTCTTCTTTCGAAAGTCAAATTACTGACGACTGAAAGAGAGAAATCGGTGTGTTCATCTGATATAATAGTAAGTTATTAGTAAGGAGGTTTGATTTTATCAGAATAGACCATTAGACCGGCAGTTTTTAGCTTAAACCATTCCCCGTATTTTTAAGAGCGTTCGCATTCTAATCTTAGTCTCAGTCTGTCAAAAACAACTCTAATTTTCTTACATTATTGTCAATTTTGATTTTCGCTGAGATGAGATTGTAACTACATATTTAACGTTTTTAATTACAGGAAAAGGCCTTCAGAAAAAGACGATTTTGTGTTAGTAAGGTTAACATGTTTGTGTAGAAAAACAGTTTTTAAGCTTGATTTAAATGTCTTAACTTAACCAAAACGACGTTTAATTCTTGCTACCAACATTCAACATGAGATTTAAATCATTTCATGCCTATTGCAATGCAGTACAAAGGCCTCTCATCGGCGATTGACTCAGTATACTGTTTAATTTTCTTTGAGAAACAAACGCAAACATTGAATATTTTGCCGTCGATGTTTAAAACAAAATGGATTCGCACAAAATGGCTTGCTCATGTAGGTATTCATAACTTGCTGATGATATTTGGTTTCTCCAGGGCAATAAAGCTGAGCTGCGTAATAAAGCTGAAGAGTTTGTTTGTTTGAACGCGCTAATCTCTAGAACTACTATTCAGATTTGAAAAATCATTTTACATTTGACAGCGTAGGTAATTCTTGAGAAAGACGAAAAATTCAGACGTATCAACTTGAGATTAAGGTAAGTTCCTATGTCGTATAGGAACTGCAGAGTTATCTGTTAAGATTTCTATTGGGTTGACAAAAGCGGATAGTGATATTGGAGATAATATTTGGTTCAAGAGTAACGCGATATTTGGGACTGTTTGATATATAAATAAGTGTTAACATGGAGCTTTCCCAATAACAATACGAATAATTTTAGGTCACCGAGTAGTCAAATAACACATGAATCCTTCCTACTAATCCTACTAATATCCTACTAATAATATTATAATCACTACATAGTATAAAAAAAGTCGCTTTCTCTGTCCCTATGTATGCTTAAATCTTTAAAACTACGCAACGGATTTTGATGTGGTTTTTTTTAATAGATAGAGTGATTGAATAGGAAGGTTTATATGTATAATGTAGTGTATTTAGTATCAGCATTGCACCCGTGCGAAGGCGGGGCGGGTCGCTAGTAATATTATAAATGCGAAAGTTTGTGAGGATGGATGGATGTTTGTTACTCTTTCACGCAAAAACTACTGAACGGATTTGGATTTAATTTGACACACAGATACTTTATAACCAGGATTAACACATAGGATACTTTTTATCCCGATATTCTCACGGGATCGAAACTTACGCGGGTGAAACCGCGGGGCGCAGCTAGTGATAAATAATCGAACACAGGTGAAATTCTGTCATGTTCTTTGAACTTTTGCTATGTAAATGGTTTAGAACTTAAAACGGGCATAAAAAGATGTAAATTATTGTAAAGTAATTGTAGGAATACGGTGAGAATACGGACATTAAATGCGTATCAAGATTACTGATTGAGATCATAAAAAAACAAAGTCATAGAAAAAAATCTTGCTAAAGAAAAAAGAACCAAAGTAATACCTGGCATAGATTATCAAAAGAATACTTACTAATCAGTTGAATTTTATAGAAAAACTTATAATATAGCAATCTTGACCTTAAAAATAAATCTTTATAACCTTGAACGGTATTAATGAAAGAAATTTCACTAAGTCGACCGAAGCCAATGATTCATCAGAATAAAGAACACTCTAATTGCAGTCTTAATGACAAGATAGCAGAGTTCAATACTCTTCGAAACGAACTACCTAGACAAAGTTTTTAAAACTCACTCACAGTCTCACAAAAAATACCAAACTTAATACTAGTACTTACACATTTCATTCATTTTGAGTGACAATCAAACCATTTCTTGCACTTGGTTCCCACTGTAGCGAACACTTAAAACCCGTGGGAATCTAATTTCACTTGAGAAAGTGTTGTAAAGATATATTATTTCACTCAAAAAGTACATAAAGACAAATGACACTCACACTTTTACGAATAATTGCAAAAGGCCCTAAATTAGTACCCCGAGGGATTCTTTAACAATTTCTCTTCGAGTTTAGAAGTTGATTACGCAAACGCAACGTCCGCTTACCGTGGGCGGTAGGACCGTATGACGCGTATTCGAAATTGACGTATCATAGCACGCTCGACCTGTTAAACCAACCGGTATCATCGATGTATACAGTATCCAACGCTTGTTCGAAATCCAGATCAGATTTTTTTGGTAGAAGTGAACCAGAGATGGTTTGTTTTGAATTGAAAGTTATAGTTTGTGGATTAAATTAGGTGTGAATTGGTAGTGGGGTAAAAGAGGGGGATTGGAGACTGAACGGTATATGTTTATGTTTGATGTTACGTATGGCACGTGCCCTATGTCTGTGATGAACTGATGACTATCCCGTAACAGATGGTTGAGGAGAATCTCTTTATTTTTGTTAGGGTCTTTTGAACTTGGTTTGGATTTTGGAAGTGTTAATTTTGGTACTTTTGTTATTGTGTGTTTATTTGAAGATAACAAGGGAGGCTTTTAACTTGAATTTAGTATACATATATCTCAAACACTACAACAGGTAAAAAACTACGAGCGTAAGATGCTTTAATTAGGAGCTCTTCAATAATTTGTCCATCATTTTAAATATTTGTATTGAAAGTAGTATTTAAAAGTGCGTTAGAGAAATTTCTTCATTTTTCTGTCAAGAACTTTCTGTATTCTCGACAGGTTTTTTAAAATTTTCTACATAATTAATCAATTATAACCGAAACAGAAATCCCTTATCTGCTTCACATACGACATCCGTTCTGTCTCTTACAAATACTTAACCCAGATCGCACGAAGCATATTAATATGTATGTTATTTACATAAAGTATGTGCATTAAATACCTCTATTATGATCGACACCTGTCTACGACGCAGATTCTGAGTAACGATAAAATAAGAATAACAGTGGTAGTAGAATCTAATCTAATCTAGTTCCTTCACGCTTCATCGTGAAGGAACTAACGAACGAAGGAAGGTAGTCCCATCAGCAGGATAATTGCGTTGAACACTAACAGTAGCAATGGTTTTCATTCGACAGTTCAACAACATTCATTGCGTAATTTACGTTGTTGAGCAGACAAATTTTTCGAACATATGAAGCAATGGATTAGCAAAAATCTTCAAAATGATTCAGATTGAGACTGATAGTGTGTTATGCATGTAGGGTATCGGCTGCCAAGAGCGGAGCTGTTTCCCGGATTGAACGATAAACTTTTATGCCGCTGTAATTGAAGGCACAGGAGACAATTCGCACTTAGCGATTGAGTTTCAAAAATTTTTTCATAGTCTAAGGAACATAACTATGTATATTAATGTTTCTGTTTGCATTCATTTAGGCTGAACCTTACTTGTCAATCAGTCACCGAATCCTTCTTTCGGCGATTAGCAGGCAAGGCAGAGTTAGGTTTCATTAGGAATTTTCGGTTTCAACCAAATGTAAAAATATTCCATGCAAATCCGACTGGAAATTATAGCGCGTTCAAACAAACTCTTCAATTTTATTATATTAAGTATAGATAATTATGTACCTCTTTTATAACTGATAGCTATCAGTCTACAACGCAGATTAAACTGAAACAATATAGGTGTAACACAATGACTTGGAATTAGCTGCGCAGCGGATTTAATGAAACGATCGTTTATGCAGGAAACTGTTCATTTACTTCGGCATAATGAATGCGAGTGATATTGCACTTTAATAGTCTTATGTAATGGTATCAACAAGCTGATGGAGTTTGGAAGCTTAGCAGGAACAAATGCACGGTATGTAAGTATCGCCTGAATCTGGGGGACTGTCTTCACATGGTGTCCAAATTTTTGATCAAGTTGTTGTCCCGCAGAAATCACAATAACCTATCAAATACTTAACTTGACAGGAGATTTGAGTTTAAATTATTTTTATTTTCACTTTTATATTCTAATACAGACATTTAAGTTCTTAACCTTAAGTAAGTAAGTAAATTAATGCAATATGTAAAGCAAAACATTTTTGTAACTTAACCAAGATTTTTATTACATGGCAACATTAAAAGTTCAACTTAGCCAAGTCATGAAGTCAATCCAGAAAAAGAAAACTACGCCATGGTTATTTTTTTATCAACAATAAACTAGTCAAATAAGTTTTAATTAATGATTATTAATGTATTATTTTGCCAGACTTCGATGGGCCATAAATTTGATTTGATAAAACTTACTTAGTAAATTTATTTTTATTTTCTTAGTAAATAGATACAGGTATTTGTGTAACACGCGTAAAATGACAATTGATCGCAATAGGTTTAATGTTGACAGTTCACGTTCATTGCGTTATTTACGTTGTTGAGCAGACGAACTTTTCAAACCTATAAAGCAATGGATAAGCAATGTCCTTCCGAACATTCAGATTGTGATCGAAATTGTGTTACGCAATTGAGTGCCGTTTTGTTATTATGGTACTTATAGCAAATCGAGTTTCAAAAAAAGTTCGTCGTTGTAGAGTGACGTCTCTCTGTCATTCAATCTGAAAATTCAAAAGCTCGATCTGATAATAAAACAGCGGGTACTGCTAAGAGGAACATCGACACGCTATATGTAATCATGGAATCAGCACATTATTCTGAATCCGTGTTGAATATTTAAGTCAATTATAAAAAAAAAATTGCTGTTCTATAAATTTTGACCGCTTCGGTATTGCACTTTTTTAAAAACCTTTTTTTTTTTTTAAACCGTCGAAATTATTTCTACGCTCACCTCCTTCTGCGAAGCAGTCATGCTAGCGAAGGAGGTGGCGGGACGGCTGAGGGAAAGAGCCTCACGTCCCAGCCGCCGCGGGAGGCGCTCCGGGCGTCGGGAGCCGCGTGACGACTCCCGGCCACCGTAGGCGCGGGCCTGCGGGCGGAGAGTAATGGGTAAGTCACCGTCCGATCAGGACCAGCCGATCGATTCTGTAAAAATCTCACCGTGAAAAGTTAGGTGAAGTGAGTTTAGAGTGAGCTGTCAAGAGTACCAATTCCTAGCATCAGGTTGACACTGACAGCTCACTCCACGCTCACTTCACCTAAATTTTCACGGTGAAATGGTTACAGAATCGCACTGCAGGCCCGTGCCGGACGGCGCGTGCGTGTTCCACGCACACCTCAAAGAGATGTCAGCAATAAGGAAGGGGCCCGTAAGGGCCGTAGCCTGCCGGGGCAGCGGGATTGTCCGAAAGGGTTACCGCTGCCCCGGAACATAAAGTGCTAAGGAAGGAACACGGGTGGGTTTTAGTCAGTAAGAGTCTGACACTCCCTCCTGCTCCATCCTGAGCGGGAGGGGTCATTTGATGATTTCCCACCCTCAAAAAAAAAGTGGTCTAGATATATGTGCTGAATTCATTGTAACCGATTGCGCGTCAACGCCCTGTCACGGCTGCCACCCTTTACTCTAACGTCAAAACAAAAATACTTTGTTTATCTTTAGCTGTCAGCTGTCATGTATGTAGTTCGTCCATAAGCAACGCGGCTATTAGCCTATTGCCGAGTCCGGAAGAAAAAACCCGTTAAGAACTATGAATCATTTCCCGTTTGAGTTGGAAGGGCCAATTAGATTTATAGGTCACCATGGTATGTATGGCTATGATGTGGTGCCATTATAATTATCAATATGGTACATTATCGGTAGTAGTAGTTAGTTTTTTTTGCGTATCAATCTATATTCAAAAATATAACGGAATATGATCGACTGGTCAGGGGAAGAGCTTGTGAATAAATAATAACAGCCGCACTGGTCGATCGAAGGTTAAGCTACGCTTGCCGCGGTCGATTCGTGGATGGGTGGTCACCCACACTCTGTATAATAGACGGTCGTCTATTATACAGAGTGTGTCGTAATTAATGGATAAACTCTTAAGGGGTCATTGCACTTATCACTGTGAACAACTTTTACTACGGGATCAAACATGAAATCGCGAAAAAAACTACCCGTTTCCTACATTTATGTTCGCATAACTCGTCAAAATGTAGCTATTCTCGTTTCACTCGTGGCGTCACAACACGACTGTAAGAACAAATTATTTGACGTATACAAGCATGAAGGTTGAGTATTGTTACAAAAACCGTTCAAGATGTCATTATGCCCATATGCTAGCGTTAATATAGCGTAACGATATCCAAACCAATCCTTAGACTAATTAACAATGAAGGAATAGGGTCACCCTAAGTCTACTCAAACAATTTCATAACATATAGGTATTTGTGAAAATGCTTTTCGTCACCTCAATTTAATTGGTGATAGCGCAGTACACTTTCAGCCATCATCTAAATAGGTCGCACCTTTAAAGTAAAACCGTTACTAAACGAAATTATAAAATTTTACAGGAGAGCCAATATTAGACAAAAGTCACTGTTTTTTGTCAATAATATCTGAGTGCAGGGTTCTTTAAGACATATAATGAGGTCCTAGTATAACAACATTTTACAAAAATGACAAGTTTATGTTGCAATTTACGTATATTATAAATAGATGGCATTGATAACTCAATTCTTGAAAATTTTCGTTTAGTAACGGTTTTACTTTAAAGGTGCGAGGTACTCTTTTTAGCCATACAGGTTGGCAGGTGTCTGACAACCAGTCTTACCAAGGAGTATCGCATTACCCAGTAACTAGGTTGTGGAGGTCAGATAGGCAGTCGCTCTATGTCAAACACTGGTATTCAGCTGCATTCGGTTAGACTGGAAGCCGACCCCAACATAGTTGGGAAAAGGCTAGGCAGATGATGATGAGTTATTGCACTTTTCTATGATATAGCTGTTTTTTTTTTATAACCGGCGATATATTTATACAATAGAATCTAGGGGTCTAGAATTATGTGCTGAATTCATAGTTTAAACCCTGTATAGTTTTGGCCATACCTATTTCATCAGCAAAGCCGTTTTGTTGTCTTCTTGTTGAATAGTATGGATGACAGGCATATGAGACATCATTTTTGTCTAAGTTAGCTAATACCTCTGTGATGTGGATGCCTGTAGTCTTGCTTTATGGATCATTTAGCGCTCGCATGACGTGGTCAAGAGGGCGCTGTTGGTAAAAGTTTGTCTCAGACATATGTGCAATTGTTTTGTGAAATATAATGAAAAAATATCATGGCGATGCTCGTTCCGATTTTGGCCACGCCCCAAAATAACCATTGCTATTCTCTACTTTTGAAATCTTTGACAGCTGTCAATTTACTCAAAAATGCAGGAAGCAAATTGCGGATGCTGCTAGCCCTAATGACTATATAACAGGCATGCGGTACGAGTTGAAATACATCACACAATAGTCAATTATTTGTCTTATGTCATTCTATTGTTTTATCGCCCTGTCGAGCTACACAATTCACTGGCATTTGAATATTGTCTGAGGACAGAAGGACTCGACACAGACAGGAATGTAGTTTTGTAGAACATAACTCTTCAACCTAGCCTAGATAAGTGATAATCGCTTTCAAAACGTTGCGTTTGCGTATTGCCATGGGGTCAAATTAAATTAGCTAGCGACAATCCGCAGACGGATATCTAAACATTACAAAAGAAAACATACATACCTTCGTATTCTTCAAGTACGTAAGTGTTTAGATAACGATACCCATCACGTCTTGAGAGTTTCGCTAGCTAATTTAATTTGACCCTGTGTAACCAATCCCTTCATAGCTATTCACGATAACAGCCGGTCAATTCTGTAAAACTTAAGATGAAGTGAGCTGTCAACTTGCTATTCCACCTGAGGGGCAATTCTCGTAATTTTAAGAACGGCCACAGTCTGATCTCAGTCTCAATCTATCAAAAATACCTTTCCCTACATTTTGACAAGTGTTACAATTATTTGTCGCCGAGATGAGACTGCGACTAGATTTTGAACGTTATAAATTACGAGAATTGGCCTTCAGGCCCTATGAATTGACACTAATGACAACTCCCAAAACCTAAGTTTTCACGGTGCGATTTTTACAGAATAATTCGGCTTAATAAATACGGAACACATAAATTAAAATAGGTAATGATTAATAATTCAAAAACGCAACAAAGTAATTAATCAAACGTTGCAATTTTCCGACCGCTAAACGCCGCTTAGTGAAGCGGCAAATTGCTAAGTTTTTAACCAAGGAAGCGAAGAAAATTATGTACAGACGCCAGCAGGTCAACCTACCCCAATCTGTCAAAATTCTTTGATAGATTTTCAACTTTAGCACAAAGGAATAAAGTTCATATTCAATTGGGAAAATCTGACAGATTGGGGTAGCTTGATGTGCTGGCCACCGTACGTCTGTGGTATGTTATTTGTTAAGGTCTACATAACCTAGAAATTATGGGTCGTAGCGATGGGCATGGCTTATCTAACTGTTTAGTTGGCAGGTAGTCTGTGACAGTTAACTTGACGAGTGATCTTCCCTAGACATGGAATTAGTATGTACGATGTAGGGTACTAGGTTCCTAGTTTCTGAAAACTTGGCCCACTAAAGACTATCTCATTAAGGCGAAAGCGCCAGGGTAGCCCGCGAAATTCAAATTGTCTTACGTTTTTTGCAATTTGCTGGTCAGTATTAAGTTGTACGTTGATTAAAATATGATTCGCGACTGTAATAAATATTTATTTACAGAATTATAATTATGAAAGTCTATACTTAACTCTAAGACCAAGTAATCCTATTGAATGACTATTTCATGAAATCTTGACATTGATTATACTAACTTAACAAGTTGTATTACTCATTCTAATGATTATAATTCTGTAAATACATATTTGTTACAGTCGTGACTTAAACATAATTGGCGAAATGAAGGTGTATTATAGCCTATAGGTATGCGGTATGCCTCTGCGTAATCCTTCGTGGATTAAAGGCGTGATGTTATTACATGTGGTCGTTGAGATGCCTAAGATCTGATATGCTGTTTACATAGTAGTCACTGCATAATATTGAAGACTGTGTCTTTACAATGTTGTTCGCATTTAATTACGCGCGCTCAATGGCTCATGCATATTCTTAAACAGATCCATTCAGTTGCTAATGAAAGCATTCAGCTTAGTTGACGGGTTAACGACAATATTAGTAATGTCCACCGCATTCGTAACCTATTGACCTCGGCTACGCGCAACAAATTGGCACTTAGACCACAGATTAACAAACATCGGTTACTAAAGCATTATGGCGTATTTTTTTTTACGGATATTTGACAATTCAAAACGATTCATTATTTTTAAAGTCGCAAGCAAAGCATTGAGTCATTGTTATGTGTTTAAATAATTTAAATGAATATGGGTAACTTATTGTAAGTACCAATTTTATACAAAATTAAAATTATTGTTAGCCCCAGTTGACGAATCGCCATCTAGCGTCATAAAAACAAATGAAAGGACAATAAATTTATCACAGTGGTCAATGTCCTTAAAATTTAAATAAGTACCAAAACATGGCGTCTACAGGGTGCATTTGATATCATGGGCATTATTTTAACCTAAGGTACTACTTATGATACTAATTGCATTAGGGCTACTATTACGCAAATCAAAAATATTATTAATGCAAGTATGGAAAACCTTAAAATGTAGTAAGTCATACAAAGTATCAAATTAGTTGCGCTTCTCGATAGCAAATGCGTAGGTACACTACGCCGTACGCGCGTCATTGGGCGTGAATTCTTTGACCCCGCCCGACTCACGTGACATTCGTAAGTTGCCAATGAATTGATTCATAATAAATTCCAATTTTCCCTTCGTACTTTGCCGGCTCAGGACGGTCAAAACTACGTCAACTAACATACATTAAAAAAAAACATTTACGTACCTAGCTTGTGGATTGTTTTGAAAAAACCTTATTTGTCGGTAAAGTGACAGAGGGTAAACGGGTGCTCTTCCACGAGCTTGTGCATGTGCTGGCACGTGAAAAGACGAAAAATCCAACAGGTTCTGAGTGTTTCTGGTGGAATGAGACCCCGTGAAGGAATAGGGTCGTTCGGGTAGCGCCGATGGAACATTTCACGAGTTCATACTAAATTTCTTGCGCGATCGTAAATTACAACCATTTGTGGGTATTGTTGGTTGGTGTACCTAGCCTGCACATTACGCGGTCGAGGCATCGTGTACACAAACACACACACAACACACAACTACTACACTAACACTTAATACACTGCAATCCAAGCACCGTATGCCGCGAGCGGCGAGTACGGCGATTACGTCACGGGATCAATAAATCAATTACGCGTCAATGCACCTGCGCAGTCGTTATGACACTGGTTCCGGGTTCGTGACTTCGTGTTGCGGCGGGAAGCATACCCCGCGCGGGGGTGATATTCGTATTTTTGCGAGTGAGGGAGTGGGACGGAGAGAGTTCAGGGAATCCCGCCGGACGGAATGTCTTGTAGCCCATTGTTATTATTACTTGTAAGGAAAAACCCGCGCGCGCGCAGGTGATGTTTGTTTACATTTCGCTTTGCGCTGTATTGCGCTTTAAGATTTTGATATTTCAACAATTATTGGCGTTAACGAAGTATTTTGTTTTAATTACTTTAAGTGTTTATTTGCAATAATAAGCCTTGTGCATATCGGGTAGGTTTGACTTACTACATTTTTAAGGTTTTCCTTACTTGCATTAATAATATTTTTGATTTGCGTATTAATAGCCCTAATGCAATCAGTATCGTGAGTAGTGCCTTAGGTTAAAATAATGCCCATGACTTCGATTCCACCCTGTAGATGTCGCGTGGGTAGTTTAATCCGTCGATTTAGCAACCTGACCTACAATGAGGCTGGTCGCCCACTTGATCAAGATCTCAAACATAATTGTTGGGAAGCTATTTAAAAATCCATAATTGGATTCTGCTACAGTTATTACATTATTACTTATTAGATACAAAGCTTGGCCTGCGGCTACGTCGATTGTTAGTCTTTCTGGCTTAAGATATATTTTCTAAAGTTTTGTTTGACGTTTATTAAAATGAAGATCAGTTCAGCCGAGTTTTTTGCCTTTCAACCTGAACCTAGGTCTGCTTATATGTAGAAAATTAACCTGATGGAAAATGGTGACTGCCACCTATCGTAAAAGGCTTGCAACTATAGAAATGTAAAAAACTTCTTTCTTATATCTAAGCTTGCAACACTCAAGAGACTGGTGATCTTAGTGACAAAGACATTTAAGCAGCGGGCTTGCTAGCGAGAGGTCGTTAATTTGAACCCGATGCACTATTGACGTTATTCAACGCAAAGCACATTTAGCAAGACATTGCTAATAAATTCCCGCAAAATGAAATTACCATAACAAAAGTGAGAAACCTCAGGTGCCTGTAATTTCAAAAGCATTATTTAAAAGAAATAGCAATGCTGCATGGCACTTATATATATTACTTAAGTGTATCACGGACTTCGAGTTTGTAAGAAATCCCAATTATTAAGAGTAAAGTAGGACGTTAATAAGTTATTAATTAGCCAAGCAGAATTTTATAAAAATCCTGCCTGACAAGCTTAATTTCCTTTTGAATTAGAATCCTGAATTTAGTGTGTTACAGTCTGGTCGACGAGAGAATGCATTCTTGACATCCTGTCAGGTTGATACAAACGTTATACGTGTTTTGCAAATTCGATCTTTATTAGCTACTGTAATTGTTACACCGAGAGGTGTCAGGAATACATTCTCTCGACGGCCGGACTGCAAAAGAAATATGCGCTTTATCATACTCGAAGTAGGTTCTATAATGCACTTTTAGCAAACATCGCTCTTTCAGTAATTCATAATATTTTGGCACATAAAGCCATCATAGTAAAACATGCAACAAAGTTACAAATAAAGCTTAAATCTGCATGCAGAGGCCATTTTGTCATGAAACGGTTTTTATATTTATTTTAAATTAGGCCAAACTGCACTGAAAATTGCTGAAACTAGGAAACGCTGTCGTAAATTCAGCTAAAACTGATTCCTACTTGGAAGGTAGCCACGAAAGTGCAGTTAACAGTTTTGGTGCACTGGGAATGACTGAAAATCTGCTATTTTCAGCGAATTTGCAGTTATTCACTGTGGAATTTTTATTGCACGTTCTTGGCATTTATGAGAATATTTTTAAGTTAACTGTCTCATATCTCACTGCGCTTGCGGCTAAGTAATAACAGCCGCACGGGTCAATCGATCAGGTTAAGCTACGATTGCCGCGGTTGGTCTGTGGATTGGTGACCATCTTTACATGTCAAGACCCCTCCGTGTCTCGGAAAACACGTTATAAGCCGTTGGTCCCGGCTGTCATTCATGTATCTTTGACAGTCGTTACGGTTCGTCAGAAGCCCGAAAGTCTGACAACCAGTATTACCAAGGGGTATCGTACTACCCAGTAACTGGGTTGTGGAGGTCAGAAAGGCAATCGCTCCAAGTAAAATACTAGTATTCTGCATCCGGTTAGACTGGAAGCCGACCCCAAAATAGTTGAGAAAAGGCTAGGCAGATGATGATGTCTCATTTTTCAATGCCTACGTTTTCTGAAAGTCTGAAAAAGACTGGTGATCAGTAAATCATAATCAATCTCCTACCCTTATCCCAATTTATTTAGGGCGGAACATTTGTCTTTTTCTTCCATACTTCTCTATGATATCGTCAAAGTCGCGGAAACAAAAAAAATATTTTTCTGACACGGTGTGGGTCGGGGAACAGGAAATTTTACGTGAACAAAATCTCGGAGAGATGCCGAAGTAATATAATCGTTACTTATACCTATTTATTATGTAAGTAACGTCTGGCAGTACTATAGCTTAAAGTTCAATGGTTTGTTATTATCACACAACTGACAGATAAGCGTCGGTCGGTTCCTGTGTGTTGTAATCGTTATGACCAATACAAATATATTTATCGTACACCCCGCTTTCTTATAAAGGACCAACCCAACCTATCACCGTGAACTGGACATAGGCGTCTCCTAAACGCGGACATGGAATTAAACAAAGATTTAAATCGTTAGGTTTCGACCTGCCACGTGAAAAAAAATCAAAATATTTTATTTCTCATAAACCTACTGGCCACTTATGAAACGTCAGCGTCAGATGCTAGGTGCACGGTTCCAATTGGTCGTTTCCTATGGAGAAGAGCCGGCAAGAAACTCTACGGTTACTCTTCTATCAATAATTGGCGTTTACAAAAAGATAGTCGTTTCTGCTTCGTTTTGACACCACAATGTCGTGTTGACTTGACTTGATTGTCATGGAAACGCAATTTAATAATGTGTGAGCCCACTCTTCTCAGTAGGAACACTAGAAGTACGGTGACGGCAAATCTGGCGATATATTTTTTTTTGGAATTAAAGATTTTTATTTTGAAGATTTTTGGTTCAAGTTTAGCTTTTTCGGAATTAGATACGAGTTAAAACGAACTAACTTTTGGAACTCTCTAAATTTTGACTGCCAATTTACTCACTGTATAATGGTACCTACTAAGAAATGAAAAATCGATGCATCGCACGCAACGTTTGATGAAGTAGTCCAGTAAACAATATTATGAACAGCATTCTTCTTCACCACCAGTGGTATAGCTTCGTACATTGGCCAGGATCCATCAAAGATTTTTCATGCATTGCAATGGTTAAAAAAAAAACAATCACTTTTCAGCATTCATTATTTCTTACAGTACATACTAATGCCATGCTTCTTACAGTGCTGAATGCGTTGATGTCAAATTAATCAATGGACATCAAAAGTGCGCCAAAATTAGCCAACATGGATGCCATATAAAAAGTTAATAAAAGAAACACACATATTTCTTTGTTTAATTTATTGTATTGATGTTAATCACACAAAAACGTTGTTTAAATGAATATTACCTTCTTATCCACCTGAAGAATCGATTCCCCCCTTTCTTCCCGCTATTTTTCTTCTTTTTCCCCATTCTTTTCTATAATTATCATACGGCACAAACACTTTTATACACTGTCTTTTAAAAAGTATTTATATCACTTAGGTATAGTTTTTACGTAAGTACCACTAAGCTCACTTCGTCACGTATTTCTGACCGATACAGGACCCTTAGAGGCTCTTAGGATAAAAAATACAGAATTAGACACTAAAATTAGTACTCTAACCCCAAAAACAGTTATTAACAAAAGCGTTTATTTACAAAAATTACGGTTATTCTTAAAAAATATTTACCAAGATGGCCGACGTTATAATCTATGAATTAAATCGAAAGTTTAGAAGCGCGCGTTGGCTCGTGCGCGCGCATACTGACTTGTGCCGTCGACGAAATTAGACGCAAAAAAAAAACTATAGATGCACATCTCGAGAAATGCAGCGATGATTTTATTTTGGTACTGAATACTGAAGAGATTATTACGATTCCTGTAGACTGTTTGCCCTTTTGGTATGTAGTTACATTAAAGAGGGGTTCTCGATACGTTTTTGATTCGATACGATTTAAATTTTCCTGCAAAAGAATTTAAAGTACTTACCTAAAATAATTTTTCTACTGGTATTTCTTAAAAATAATTTAAAATCTACAAAAACTATCCGCGCGAATCTTTGATTGAGTGTTATTTACAAAAGATGTGCGAAATATTTTTCTTCACATGGCGCAAAATTTTGTCGGTTACCGCGACAGCATTGCCAAACGAATGCCAGACGCAATGTTAGTACTGCATCGTTGTGTACCTACTGTATTGGCTGCACTTGCTTATAAAGCTTTTTTAGAGAGATGAAAACGAAGCTGTGACTTTCTTCAGCTGTAAAGGTACTTCTCTGCCCAATCACATCAACCCTGTTGCAAATGAACGAAACTTACGGCCAAATACTCAAATGGAACTAGTCTTTAAGTCGCCGTTAATTCTCATGTTGTTTCTGTCACTATAAGGAGTATTTTAGCGACAGGTATACGTTTAGGAACGTTCTAAAGTGATGTTTTTAAGTATTTGGAGGACAAGGACTCATTATGACATTTTTGTCATAAAAACTCTGGTAGAGAGGTACTCATCTCATTTTCTCCCTTATGAATGAATTTAGTTTAATTTATTTTAATAATCACAACGTGGGTCTCAGAAAACGTCCGGCGACATCGAGGCAGACCCAGGAAAACCCAGGCAGACCCAGGAAAAGATTGCGGAAGGTTGACGCCTACAGACAGAGTTAGTCCACACTAGCTCAAGACAGCGAGTAGTGGAAAGACGAAAAGGAGGCCTCCTTAGTGCGACAACTGCTTAAAAAAAATTGTTTATCGATTCCTGGATTTAGATAAAACATACAACATCCCTGTCATGTAGAATAATCCCAAAAAGTAAAAGAGCAAATGAAAATATATTTAGATCCACTGCAGTGAGTCACAAAGATCTATATGAGGACGCGAAGAGATTCAACATTATTTGATGCGGCTAACTGATGATGGTTGCTAATGAAAATCATGTTGAAATTGTGAAAGAAATGTATAAGTAGTGTAAACAGATAGATTTTTTTAAAGATGTGTTTATTCTATGGGTCGTAGAGGGATTGTAAATTAAAGAACTTATGGGCGTGTTGAACTAAAGGGAATGTGTAAAATTAAGACTTCAGCAGAAGTAGGAAGTTTAGGTTAAACGAACTGTTTCTTGTGATATTGAGACTAAACACACATACGAAAAAAAACATAGAAGTTTTTTCTAAGAAAAGTTAGGCTGCATATGACGCGGTCGGTTCGTGGATATATCCTGAGAGAGACCAGATCCAGAGACCTTACCATACCTCGGAAAGCACGTTAAGCAGTTGGTCTGGCCATTCGTAGAACTTTGACAGTCGTTACGGGTTGTCAGAAGCCCAACAGTCTGACAGCTAGTTTTACCAAGGGAGAACGTGTTACCCAGTTACTGGGTAGTGGACGTCAGATGGGCAGTTGCTCCATGCAAAATACTGGTATTCAGCTGCACCTGGTTAGATTGGAAGCCGACTCCAACTCAGTTGCGAAAATGCGGATTGATTAATTGAAGAAGCTTTATTTCCGATGATTCAGACCGAATTCTTCTAAAATAAAAACACTGTCAAGTGATGAAGGATGGACTGTTTTTTTACACTTGCTATTCAGACTTCTGAAGCAATAGCATATATAATAGAAAAACCAACAAAAACAAACGCATGATTGCATCAGAATGGAACACTATTTGGGAAGCTTCCAACTGTCGGCAACAAGCTTTGATGCAGCAAAGAAGTCACGAAAACTAGCCAGTATTTGTGTCAAACTAATAATTGGCGGAACATTGAGAATTGGAGACAAAAGGGACCTTAAACCAATACCTATATGTGAATCATCTTGAAGTATAGGCTACATTTTTTTGTTAGGTAATTTTGTAATTGAAAATCACGAAAGCTATCATGAGCAAAATTATAAAATGTTATCCACGTAAGATAGAATGCATCTGCCGTGATCTTTCTAGGACCAAAGCTTTCTACATCTGGTTAGAATTTAAGTTAAAATGGGAAAGTTTCTTGCTGACCACTCCAGATGCAAACAAAGATCTATATGGAGAAGAATTCTTCGATCGAATAAGTCGAAAGCTGGTTTAAAAGTTGAAGAAGCTTTTGGAAGTTTTTTATCTTTCAGTGCATCTCCCCGAAAAAATGAGGATATACTTACCGATATCCTATGGTAAAACCCTAATAACAAACTTTCTAGTTTCAGTCTACAGTTCGGTCGTCGGCATAGACAGAATGCGTTCTTGACACCCGTCAGTTTCATACAAACGAATGCGTGTTTTGAGAATTTGACCTTTATTAGCTATTAGAATTGTCGCATCAGGTGCTCATTCTCTCGACGGCCGGACTGTAGCAACTGTCACAGGACTAGACCGTTAAATGCTTTTCGAAATACGAAGAGATCACGTGATATAATGATCATGTTTCCATGGAGAAGCTACTGCAAGCATTTTTTGACTTCGCATGAAGACAAACAATCCGCCATGATTGCGGGATTCCACGCACTTAATGTATCAGAACCAACAAAATATAACAAAAAGGTAAACATTATTACGTCACCGTGATGCAACTTCGTTTGGACAGCGTCCAACTCTTAGATAAGAATGAGGAAACGACTGAAATAGTCACCCAGTGGACACGGATAATTCTAACCATTCGTCTATTTGTAAATACTCTACGTTGACCAGTGTTTTCAGCGAAAACTACGCGACTTCGCGCTAATAGACGCCTTAACGAAATCAGTCGAAGAGGTCAAGGAGAAATATTTAAGTAGAGAAGATGGTCAATCAATCCATAAATAGAGAGACACCTGAGGAAGAAGAAAACGAAGCGAAATCACTCTCTGGATGGTGTAACTGACGTTACATCTGCATGTCTGCATGTATGACTCCCGGGAGTAATGTCACAACAGATAATTTATTTTCTCTTATCGCATAACAGTCACGACTTGTACATGCAATATTATTATCATGGGCTGAAATGACAGGGAGACCGTGTTTCTTCATGTCTAGGAAGAAAAGTCGTTGCTACAGAAATTCACATGTTGTCAAAAATCTCCTTGAACCAAAACATAATCAGCCTATATTGTTCCGACTTCTGGAACACAGGCCTCCTCTCTGTGAGAGGGAGTGGGCCGGAGTGCGGGTTGGTAGATGTCCACCAGTCACATATCTTCAAATTTTTGGTTCTAGGACATGCCGGTTTCCTCACGATGTTTTTCGTCGCCGTTTTGAGTGCAACAAGGGCGAACATTTATTTGAACAACGTTGAGTGGACCCCCAGTGTTCTTTTTAGAAACGAAATAGAATATTAAGGTCACGAAAGTACGTGATAGTAGACAGCCATACAAAAATACAATATTTAGTTGGTAGGTGTATGTTTTTCAATAACCATTCCACGTAAAAATGTGTTCCTGCTCAGTCATCGTCGGAAATTCTGACCAGAGAATAGTTAAGATTAGACCGCTTAAGTATGATGAGTATAGTTTCGAGAAATCATAGTGGATTCCATGAAGATAAGGCTACACACCTTGTTCAATCAACTAAATGGGTTTCTAGATAAAATACTTGAGTTTCGTGATATCACATCAAGGAATTGGGGTCTGCGTACTCTTGGTAATGGCAAAGACGATGCTGGTCAAACACCTGATAAGTAATTGATTAGATTAATAATATCTTCATAGTCTGCTCACAAGTTTGTTAGAAACTACTAACGCGGCGATTCGATAATTGGACGAAAATTGAGAGTGAAGATTCAAGTATGCGTCACGTTTAGGCGCATTTTGTTAAATGAAAGATACCTCTCATGTACCGAAATCTGTCTCACACTAAAACTCTCTCTTATTCTTTATTTTTTAGGAAGGTTGACTTCTATCACGTGAACGGTGCACGCGGATTTTTTTGTTAGAATAAGTGCCTTTCTGTGCATAAAATCAAAAACTCTAAATATTCTTCATCTTCATTTAAACTAGACTGAACAACTAATATTAGTGTTCTTTGATCTCCACAAAATCTTAGAAATTAAACCATAGTTAAGCACGTCCGTTGCAAACTTCTTTAGTGCAACTGGCTCAAAACAAGCATAAATAAAAATATAATGCATTAATTCCGTGTAAACGTCAAAGAGAATCATGACCAATATAGTTAGACCTCCCACTGTAATTAGTTTTATTTATTGAAGGAGGTCATTTTATGCTGGCCATACTTTCGCGCGCAGACGAAATGACATGCGTTCTATTTTCAAAAGCTTTTCCATTCGAAATCTTAATTTTGAATTGAACTTTTTTTTTATTGTTTCCACTTTTTTATTCACATGTTGTTAATCAAATCAGGGACTATAAGAACGATTTCATACAATATACCATTTGCGGGCAGTAGTAACTTGCTAGATTGACCCGATTTTTATTCAGTCTGCAGATTTCTCGGTATTTTGAACGTTTTCTCCTCACGAGGCCATTTATATGTGACAACTTAGAATTAGCATTTCTGGATGAGTGCGGTGAAAACGAATTCGTTTTTTAAAATAAGTCTTTATTTAGAACAAAGAAGACGCTTTTTACAAGTAGATATTTGAATTTTTGTAGGTACTCTTTTGGATTCTCGAAGTGATTGCTCCATTTTAAAGTGTATGCTGCCTACATTGGTCATCCCAAATTAGATTTAATTGGTTCGCACTTTTTCAGATCAACTCGTACGCAAAACTAAACAAACATTGCTAAATTCACAACATAAACAAAACACTGTAGCACTTTTTTTCATAATTTACCACCATTAATTAGCTAATACAAAAACCGTAAAGCGCGCCAAAAATAGCACTTATAAACAGGGCTGCGTTAAAAAATTTAGAATTTTCAAAAAACGAATAACCGTATTGTACTCGAGCGCTTGTCAAGAGTCCTGTAACGTCAGTCTATCGCAAGAAATCCGGCGCAACTGACCTGTGGGTTGTTAGAAAATACGTGCTTTTCGGGGAAGTCATAAGTTTAATTATAGTACGCTATGAAATGTTTGATACAGTATGAGCGCGGTTCGGGGATAAAATTGATTTATGAAAGAGCAGACAGTTCCAAATATACGGGTGAAAATGTTGATGCTGCAGTTAATTTCTGTTTCTTTTTTGTGCTATTTTACTGAAATGTTAAAGCTTTAAATAACAACGTTAGAGACGGGCGACGTTGTTTGTAGAGTAGTTAATAATCAGATACTTTAACATAATCTTTGTGAGGATGTCGGGATGAATGCGCGAGCGCTCTCGCCCCCCTGCCGAGAGGAGGGGGTAGGAGGGAGGTAGTTAGAAGAACACCGTGTGGCTTTTGTCTTTAAGAATCAAATAGTCCCTTCCACCCGCAACAGGGAGGAGAAAATCCATTAGGACTTTCACAGAAAAAAAAAAATTCTTATGCAAAATTGCAGGATAGGTAGGTAGATTCATACTTTGTAACTTCTAAACTAAATGAACCGACAAACATCTAAGAATGATCACGAGTCATCAGCACCACATAATATACACTAAAATGTACTTATTAACCTCTTTAAAATTTCCTGCACTTCCCGCAAATAAATACTCCACGATACATATCGTAGGTACCAACTTACTAAATAAGACAATAGAATATCCTTGGAACTCGTAGCTTCCGATTGCCATTGAAGAATTATTGTGAATCAGCCTTTAAAAGAGTTAGCACTGATTTATAGCTTTTGAATGGCAGTGACTAATAATGCACAATTGTTTTTCAAGAAGCCTTGGTTTGGTATCGATGCATCTAGTCAATGAGTATATTTTTCGCCGTAGAAATAATATAACATTGAGATTATCAGTGTGTACCTACCAACCAGTTTGCTAATAGTTTTAGTTAGGATATTATGTTTTGGAATTTATGTTATATATTTTTATAGGTAGGTAAATAAATAGGTACTTTATTGTACACTAGAAAATACATAGCAAAAAAATAAGTTGACACTACAAACATATGTACAACGGGCGGCCTTATCACTTTCTACGATATCTTCCAGGCATCCCTTGGGATGGACAGTGATTGAGTGGACATAAAATTGTGGTTGTCATTCTTTTTTTTGGGAATCGCATCTCGCAGTTCAACCTATGAGGTTGTAGTCTGTTTAACCTTGCTTGTATCGGACTTGTATGTACCCAAATTTCATTTTTGAATGAATCTAATTACAAATTGATTCCAGAATTAAGCTGAGTTCATAATTTCAGGGTCCGGAGAAAAATGTAAAAGAAAAAAGTAATAAGAGACGACAGATTCATTTTGATGAAAATATTTGTTGAAAGTTTGCCTTTTTTTTGTTTTTGGGAAACCCTGAGCTGTAAATGAGAAAAACAGAATTACAAATTAAAGAAATTGTACAGTTTGTTGAGGTAAAAACTCAAAATAAAATAGCAGTTTCTCTGAATTTTTAAAATATACTATATTAATAATTCAATATGTCGTCGCCACTTTCCGGAGATTTTGGCAATGGCTGCTAAATAAATACGAGGCTTTTAGTATGCCAGACTTTAATCAATTATTTACTTAAATATTGCATAGGCCTTCGAAATAAGAAAACATGAGAACGGAGAATAATATAAATTATGCAAAACCTACTCCTAAATTAAGAGTGTGTAAGTAAATACTTTTATTTTATAATTTGACGCAATACACTTTTTAATAAAAACCGATGAACACACTGTTAAAAGTGTCTTCAATTTAAGCTGACAGTTTTGAGGGGCTCGTGGCTATGTTATAACAGCCGCATGAGTCGATCGATTAGATTAAGCACTGCTTGCCGCGGTCGGTCTGTAGATGGGTGACCATCTTTAAATTTAAAAAAAAAATTGTATATATTTGACAGTCGTTACGGGTCGTCAAAAGGCCGAAAGTCTGACAACCGGTCCTACCAACATTGAGGTACCTACTATATACTTACGTTAGTAGGTACCTCCAGAGTTCCTCAATGCTTACCAATAACTGGGTTGTGGAGGTCAGATAGGATATTAGGTAAAGGCAAACCAGATGATGTCAGTTCCTAGTAGGGTTCCATTTTGCAGACACCAAAAACAAATAACACCAATAGGTACCAGAACAAAAAGTGCACTTGTCGCGACGAAGTGCCAACGACAAATCGTAAGCGTAACATCTAAATTTCTACGACTGCCAAGAACACTGTATATGATAATACATACCTACATACAGCTGAAATTGGTCCAAGGTCAGGTATATAACGTAATATATTTTAGTATATAACTAAAACTTATGTCTAATTGGCCTCTTTGAGGGTAAGGAGATCATCTATTAAGTCTATTTACATTGTCAGAGAGGTAAATACACGGTAAATAAATGTTTTAGTGACGAACATTTTAGGTCATGATTGTGTTTGTGCTCCTGAAGTGTCAAACACGAGACATTTTGGGAGATTTTTTCATCGAAATCTATCTCTACGTTTATCGAACGTTTTTACTGTGAAATAAGTGAATGAATGAATGTAACTTACCTTTTCGAAAATCATAATGGAAAAAGTGAAATGAAATATTACGCATAGTTACTAATAAATGTTTTCCTACAACAGGCACAAGTAATAAGATGAAAATGCCAACAACCGAAAAACCGATGTTTACCGCAAAAACCGCTCTAAAACAAAATAGAACAAATCAATGAAAATTCATCGTAAAGTGTGCGGTTTGTTAGTATTCCAGACTTTTACGACTCGCACTGCTTATAAATACTTCACAAGAGTCGTTAGTTATTATTCTGTAGTTAAGCTCGTAAGGAGTCCACTTGTTAGTTTTATTATAATATGTATACTGTTAAGGCTCGCGCACATTTAGGCGAATCACGTCGCATCACATTGTCAAAATCCGTTGCGGAGTGGAAACAGTTCAAATTCAAATTCGAAATTTGAATCTGTTTGAAAAAATTACTTTGTTGCGGTGCAGTGCCGCCTTCCACGGCTTCTAATGCGCTTTGGCGTATTTTTGCAATTCGGCGCGCTGCGGCCCTCCGCGGCTATAATATGCGCTTAGCTTTACAGTAAGACAGCATATCTTAGGTCTCAGGAGTGAACCGATCTCATTTCAAAATTACTACCTATTGTTAGTATTTTATTTGGGTATTATAATTTTGATTACTTTACCACCGTACACTGTGCTCCCAAATAAATGCGAGTGACACAAACTTGATTATAATGGAAGATTTTTTTAATTTCTGCTGTGTTAATTTTTTTGTGAATCCACAACAAGATAAGTTTTTTTAAAACACTAGCGTTTCTAGTGTTTTTAAGAACAATTTACATACTTACAAGTATTTCCTTGATTTAGAATTTTGATAATCTGAGAGACAATAAAAGATGATTTATTAGTCATTAAATCTTTAGCTATTTCTCCTATTCAAACAAATGATAACTCATAACAAGTTGCTAACATTAATGAAATATGAAAAACATTGTGAATAAAGTTGTTTCAACATAAATAACTTGCTTGAAATATTAGTAGACACTTAATTTCTCTCCTACAAGGGCTTAGGCTGTCTATTCTCGTTGACAGGGGTGCTAAATCTGTTGCAGTCTTCGATCGCATTTCAGCACCTACATCGAAATAAAGGATTCTTATCTTTTATGGTGAAAATTAATAAAATAATCTTGAAATCATAATCAAAAGTCATTTATCAAACTAAGCTGAGAATCAGCGCTTTTCGAACGTCAAAATTAAAAACCACAGGCCCCCAAAACGCCCGCCCTCCACCATTTCCAAGTGCTTGAACGAGCCTTGTTTAGACAAATCTTCGAAATTAGAAGCCACTCACAATGTGCTGAAAACTGTATGTAACTTGGTTAAATATTACCATTTATTTCCATCAACTTCAGGGTCTTAATAAACCAAATGTGACTAACAGCTGACAAAACACTTCTTCCCTTTTCACGTTAACGGTAAAGGCACAAGTTCAATATAAAACCATAAACAACATGAAGGCATAGATATCACGTTACAGTCAACCAAATGTTCTACATCTCTGCTCCGGGCGCCATTTTCTATTAATAACTGTCAAAACAAGTATTAAATTCGAAATTAATATTGCACTTACTAAAATTTATTAGACGTTATATTTATTACTTAATTGGATAATTAATTTAATTAAAATTATAGATGTATATTGTAAGAAGTTTATTGTATTCGCTTATTTAAAATATTCGGAGTAAAATGACTGGGTAAGTATTGAAATACGACTTCAGTAATTGAAATTAATTTTCATGAAGCAATATAAATAATAAATATATAATATATATATATCGCGCGAGCGATATATAATATATATATCGGTCTTATATTTTTTAAATATAAGACCGATGGATTGTTTGCCGAGAACCGGTAGAACGAACATTGGCAGACTAATAGTCATGGAGTGGACGGCCTACATAAGATCGCGAGGCAGACCTGGATGACACTACCTGAGACCAGGGAAGCATGGCATAAAAGGGAGGAGGCTTCAGGTTGTTGTTGTTGTTTTTTTTGTTTGTTGTTGTTGTTATTTTTTTTCACCTAGTGTTGTCATCTGACATTATGCTGAGCTGAAGCCCTTTTGGCATTTAATGTTTGTTTTTATAGCTACAAGGTGTATTTATTTTGCTGTAATGCAAATAAACGCATTTTTCTTTTTTTCTTTATACAGCAGTGGGTGGAACAAGACGAATGATGATGATGAACATCTCACACAAGAAAGTAAGAAGATGAAGTTATTCGAAATAGGTACTTGAGTTTGATTTATAAATACGAAATAAGTACCTATCAGAAGTTACTTCATGTGACTTTTTAGTTGTTGATCGAAATATTGATATACGAAGGTTTTTAAAATAATCTATTTCCATTGATATTTGAGATATCATATATTATAAAACATAACACGTTGACATAAGAGCTAATTATGTAACAGAATCATTGATATTCTGTCATGTCAAGTTGTAACGCAATAGCTGCATTTGTGGGATACACAATAATATTGTGATGTTCCTATTTTGCCGATATCTACCACAAGAATGGATGATTGAATATTTTTGAAGTGAACTTCTTAGGTGGCGGCGATTCGGAGAGATTAAGCGTGAAATTTCAAGGACGCATCACGTTTAGGCACATTTCGTTACATGAGAGAGAAGAAAGATATAACTCTCTGTCTCACACACTAAATCTCTCTTATTCTTTATAAATTTTTAGCATCGATACAAATATACTTAATATAGTTCTGCACATCAATCTAGGTAGAATGACCCATTGTATTCTAGAATCGTTACAAGCTACATGTATCAATACAATGAAACTGAAAGTAATTCGACTTGATAGAAATATTCTTCGATTTAAATACATTCAATGTTTAGAGCAAAAAGTTACAACCTAATCAAAAGTTCAAAACCGAAAGTTTCAATTTCTTGTACCCAATAAAAAAGCTGAGATTCAAAATTAGAAGACGAAAATAACGTCCGATGTTTATTGTCTACGGCTAGACTTGCACCATGCAGTTTGAGCATTTGAGTTTGCATGCAGTGCATCGCTGGCCGTCCGCCAAAACGGGTGCGTCGACCCTCCTCGTGTATTTCTTTTTTCATGTCTGAGAATTCAAGATAGACACGTAATAGGAAGATAAGATTATAAATATTTAGGTTTGAAGATAGCTTGATGTATGATGATTGCAGTTTTTTGTTTATAGGAAGTTTTGATGTAGGGATTTATTTCTGGATCGAAATTGGGTAAGGGCGCTATCGGGAATTGAAATTAATAATAATGAATAGCTTGATTTTATGCATCTATTGTTTCAATGATTAATTACAAATCAAGTAACGTCCAGCTCTAAAGTAACTGAAGTTATTACACAACGTATTTTTAAGTAATATGTAATAATTATCCAGTGTTTCGCGCAATAATATGACCACAGGATACATTACGCTGAAGCCACGAGACCACAACGTTGACAAACGTATAACGAGACAGAACAAGTGGGTAAGACTTCGATTATCGAAATGAATTATATCTTATAGCTCCGATTCCATTGAGAACTGACTTATGTAAGCCAAAAATATATTCTACATGCTGTTATGCAAACCATATTTTCACATAAACTAAAACTTCCAAAAGATTCAGTCTAGTTTGCTAACTTTCCACGCAAAATTAGTGTATGCGTCTGTCTGCTACAGCCTGCAAGGCAGTTTCTTACAGAGGATGGATTCCAATGGATAAGTTCTGATAAATTCAACTGACTTGACGTTAATGTTAGCATCCGGAGTAATGATTCGACCAATCACAATATTGATTGCTCTGAATTTTATGTCAGCCAAACGAAGAAGCGGTGTCACTTTTTAACTAGAGACATGTACCTTTTCATAATACAATGTCACATTTATATACATACACATAAGCAGACAATAAAAAACTCATAATTATCTGAATTAGACTCAAACCTATACCCAAATAAAGCAGATTGCTAAGCTAGCAGCTAATGACCGGCGATGCTAGCCCTCTCCATAATATATATATTTTTGTGCAGTTCCTGTAGAAGCTTACAAAACATATAATTTTCTGCCGCATTCACAATGACAGGAAGCCACGGTTGGGAAGGCTGTAGCCGACCGAGGAGCGTTGACAAACGTATCAGCTGATCGAGTGGCAGTCGACGGAAAATAATGGAAATATGTAATTAGTTGTACATCAACTGAATACCACCGGGCCACGTGAACCGCGAAAACCACCTTTACTGGTACGAAATACAGGTGCTGTGAATGACAAATTATTGTTACCATGAATCTCAGGTTGACGGTTGACCGTACGTTTTATTTACTGCTTTTACGGTTTTTGTATGATGTTAGTGGAAGGTACTCGATGGATGTACTGAGTACTTGGAAACACTATTGTTGTATGATAAAATGAACTTTATGTGAGAATTAATTTATGTGCAAAAATGCGAGTAAATCAATAGATTCTAGAAGAATCGGCGTTGTTATACTTAGTAGTTTGAAAGTTTTTGCAGGAAAGAACAATACTATTAATCCGTAATTTACAGTTTTGTACGCAGCGTCCAATATTTTTTGGCTCATCATGGTGTCTCACTTGTTATGTCGAAATGCAGCCATAAGCACATAATTAAACAGGACATTATAATTATTTAGTTCTCTGTTCCGCCGCCCACCTAGATATTCCGGGTGCATATAACTTTCAAATGTCAAAAACGTACGTCCTTTGTAAATTAGAAAACATCCTATTAAAAACATACGGTACTTGTAGAGAATAAAATATTGGTATATTAACAGTTAGGGATCTAATTACTACGTTCACAATGGTATGTTAATTAGTAAGTACTAGTACAGACAAAGATCAAACAAACTAAGAACAAAAAATATCGGCCAGAAACACTAGATAGTCTACTTATGTCCAGCTTATTCAACGTTGCACTTCACTATCAATTACACTTTGCATAAAAATCAGTTTTCACGGTCTAAATCAAAAAGCAATAAAAAGAACAAGTTCAAGTGTAAAATTCATAAACTTTCGCGATCGAATACAACCTACATTCGCAAAAACTAATTTCAACACACGCACAAAAAAAACCGAAATTTTTTAAAAATTCGAACGCACGGTTCGCGTGTACCATTTCGCGCCACTCACTGCACGAAAATATGGCGGGAAACGATGACAAACTAAAATGGTAATGTGATAAATGGTATCAATTAGGATTCATGTTGTGTTCCCGTCCAAATAAGAGTTGGTAAAACGTCGGATGAATTTATGAAGCGTCGTCGGAAGCGGGTCAATGGATAAATAATTGAGTTGTCGATTATGGCACCTACCTAGCGTTCATGATTGTAGAAGGCAAAATAACTTCGATTGTCGAACGGTATCGTCACATTTAGGTAAGCAGTAGTTTGAAATATCTACTTACTTGAAAGTGATTAAGGGGGAAACGCCAGGGTAACCAGCGAATTCAAATTTTGTTTTGATTGATATTTCATGAAATAGTCATTCAATTCAATAGGATTATTTTATTTATTTATTATTATTAGCCTGTGATGTCCCACTGCAGAGCAAACGCCTCCCTACTCTATTTCCACTTCTCTCTGTTCAAAGCTGCTAAGGACCAGTTCTTGTTGAAGGAGTCCAGCTTATCCTGTTTGGGCCTGTTGCGATATCGCAATAAGATTATACTTAATAGGATAGGATTATATGAACTTAAAGCACTGAATAAATAGTGCTTAAAAGTTATATTGATGATTTTAATAATGGTTATAATTCTGTAAATACATACTTGTTAGGGTCGCGAATCAAATTTTGTTCCGACACACGACCTGACACTCACCTGGAAATTTGCATAAAACGTATAAGAAAATTTGAATTTCGCGGGCTGCTATTTTGCTTTCCTCTTAAAGTTGCATGCGAAGGAAGCTCTCAATGAAGCTCTTGATAAAAGAGGTTCGGAGAATCGCTTGTCGATGAAAATGAGTTCATCTAACTAATCATTGGATAATGATGTGTTGACGAATAGATTGTTTCTAAGCGAATTTGTGAGGCTGATGAAGTGACGATGGATATCATTTCGAAGCCCGCTCTACCGATTGAAAGGGTTCAATCACATCGGACTGTAAGATGCCAAGAGAAAAACAAATTGTTTTTTAACCGACTTCAAAAAGGAGGAGGTTATCAATTCGGTTGTATTTTTTTTTTATGTTTGTCAGTACGCCGTCACTTATGAACCGATTTGGATTTTTTTTTTTTATTTGAAAGGATATGCTTCCAGATTGGTCCCATTTTTGTCAAAATCCAGTTCTGATGATGGGATCCATGAGGAATTGAGGGAACTCCTCAAATATTATAGGTATACATATACCAATTTTGGTATTTTCACCAACATGTCAAGCATTTGCATTCAAAAAGTATAACTTGGTGAAGTGGAACTGATGAAGGAGACCACAGATAGCCACAGGAACTCTTCAGTGATAATAAGTATTTCACGGGTGGCGATAAGATATCTCGATTAAGATAGTTAAGCGACTATGACGAAGCAAATTTAAATAAATGGTTCTGACGAAAATGGTACCATCAAACCGATCTGATGATGAAGCTGGAAGGTAGGTACCGGAACTTCGTAATAAAACCATGTATTCTAGCCGTGTTTGGGCTTATTGGAATTGTCATGAGATGCACTCTGACTATAAAAAGTAAAAAATAAAAACTTTTTAACAAAAAAAAAAACAACCGACTTAAAAAAAAAACACTACAAAGTGTAAAATAACTTTAATTTTAATTTTGGAAGTCGGTGGCAAAAACGTAAATACAAAACCAAAGACACCGACTTCCGAAATTAAAATTAAAGTTATTTTACACTTTGTAGTGTTTTTTTTTTGAAGTCGGTTGTTTTTTTTTTGTTAAAAAGTTTTTCAATACCATAATTCGAGAGGGGCCCGTGGCTAAATAATAACAGCCGCAAGGGTCGATCGATACGCTTGCCGCGATTGGTCTGTGGAAGGTGGAAGGGTAACCAACTAACCATCTTCACATACTAAGACCCCTAAGCACGTTAGGCCGTTGGTCCCGGCCGTAATTTGTGGATCTTTGACAGTCGTTACGGGTAGTCAGAAGCCCCAGTCTGATAACTAGTCTTACCAAGGGGTGTCGTGTTACCTAGTAACCGGGTAGTGGAGGTCACATAGGCAGTTGCTCCATGTAAAGTAGGTTAGACTGGAAGCCGAACCCAATATAGTTGGGAAAAGACTACACAGACGATGAATTCGAGAGCGTTTTAAAGAAAATCAAATCATTCATCCGATTCACAAATCAGTTGAAGTGCACTCTAAAAATCTCAACACATTTGTCTCAGGAAATTATTCATTCAGCCTGATCTCTAATAAAGTCATCAACTTAGTTGTCCAGTCGCATCGTAAATAAGCCGAATGTAGCATCACATGTATCAATGTCTAAGATTAATGTATTTTTCAAATGTCGACGAGGAACGTTAAATGTATGAGACTTGCGAAGGATTCCTTTGTTTTGACAGGTCCAAAGTCGAAGTCCACGTTACAATAATTTATTTGGGAAGAGACCTGCCTTGTAAAGAAAGAAATGTTAGCCCAGAGAGAGACAAACACCAGTTTTCCTGCATTTTGATTGAATTTACAGATATCCACAAATATGGAAAATCTTTCTGGGGCCAAATAATTAATTGCTCGTACGAAGAACGGTCCCTCGAGTGGAAGCGCAGTAGGTAAGGTAAGCCAATCAGCCACCGCGCCAACCGAGCTGACAATATGATACGGAATAGTTATCTAAATCCAGGCATATTGATTTTATTCGATGCGATAGCGCTCACAGGCGACACTATATTATGTTTTGCCTGCAATCGCTAGGAAGTTAAACCTCATAGGAATTTGGTTCTGCATTTTGATTTTCACGACTAAACTACCCACACGACAAAAGCCTCCTGCAAACAGACTCGACACGCGACGCGAATTGCACGCGACTCAAAGGCACCGCTCGCGATTCGCGTCGCGTATCACGCCTGTTTGAAGGAGCCTTTAAAAAAAAAAACTTTTTACTTAGATAAGTTACAAACTGGCCCACTGAAAAGTGAAAAATAAAAAACTTTTTTACAAAAAAAAAAAAATTATGTATTAACACTACAACTACACTACGGTAAAAACACTACAAAGTGAAAAATAACTTTAATTTCTGAAGTCGGTAAAAGAAAATGCCGAACCAACGACACCGACTTCCGAAATTAAAGTTATTTTTCACTTTGTAGTGTTTTTTGGAAGTCGGTAGTTTTTTTTTTTTTTTTTTAGTTTTTTATTTTTCACTTTTCAGTGGGCCAGTTTGTAACTTATCTAAGTTACAATAGCCTAATGTCAACTGCTCATCACCTTTTACAAAATATTGCTTTTCCCGATGCAGGGACGTTAATTGTTGAGGAGTTCTCCTTGTAAGAACCAGGAGAACTGGAGTTGATTGAAAAGTCACTATCAGCTCCACTTCACGATACGCATTCTGCTTAGGAACCACATTAAAATACCTAATCGAATCGCAAACCTTCAAATATTTATTATTGAGTAGTTCCGATGGCCATCTGTGGTCTTCATCATCAGTTACACTTCACCGAATGGTGCTTTCTGAGAGCAAATGCACGAGTTACTATAAAAAATACCCAAATCGCTATAGGTATGCCTACAAAATTTGAGGGTTTTCCTCGATTTCCATGGGATTCCCTCATCAGATTCCAATTTGGTGACAATGGGACCACCTCGGGAGCATACCCTTTCAAACAAAAAAAGAATTTTGAAAATCCGTCGACAATTGGCGGAGTATTCGATGAACAAACATACAAAAAAAAAAAACATACAAACATCCGAACATAGTACGCACGGCTACACATCAAGTTATACATAACCAGTATAAGCTGACTTCTGATTGTACGAAAAACCTATACAGTGCGAGGTCAGATAAAACTGGAAATGTATAAGTAGCTTGATGTGTAGCCGTGTGTACCTCCTCCTTTTTGCGAAGTCGGTAAAAAAAGAAGTTCATGACCTGAAGACCAATTCCCGTAATTAAAAACGTTCAAAATCTAGTCGCAATCTCATCTCAGCGACAATCAATGTCAAAAACTTGTCATAAATATATGGAAATTATAGGTATTTTTGACAGATTGAGACTGAAATCAAACTGTGAACGTTCTTAAATTAAATTACGAGAATTGGCCTACAGAAATGTTAATACGACAAGAATTTGACACTGTTTTATTCATAAGATATCGATTCAAGGCGTTTCTGAGATGATGTCCCCTCTATTTCTGCGGTAAAGTCTTTTCATTTGTTCCCTTTTCCGTCATTATTATCCACTTCCCTTCGTTAACTCTTGCTGACAGGACTGACACATTCAAGGTTGCACGCATGACTCGAAACAATACTATTTGTACTACAAATGGTCCATCCGTTTCGAATGTGGCGCTTACACACATACCTACAAACAGTATGATCACAGGTTCTATAGCACAGGGCTTATAGCACTGGGCTTAGCATCGTAACAGAGATGTTTCATATAGATTATTGACAATCTTTTAGTTATTTTTCACGAAAATTCGAGAGTTTCTTTGTCCGATTTCCGCATTGGGTTATCTAGAAACTGCCGTTGTTGGTTAGTTTAATGGCGGAGTTGTAAGATTAGATTGATATTTCTCAGTAGGTACTTCAGTAGCACCCCGGAGTCTGAATTTGTGCCCGGTTGATTCGCCCCCTATTACATTGGGACTTACATATAACTGGCCAAATGTGGGCGTACTATTAGGTATACCTCTGTCTAACCTTTCGGGGAGTGTTATGTTATGTTGTAAGACAGTTTCGGGCTCAACAGGTATCAATAATTCAGAACCTAGACACACTGTGAAGACTTACGCTTTTTGTCACACTTAACCAAAACCGCTTGATCGTGCATGGCTACCCTTTTAATTAGGGTTCTGCTCCGATCTGATCTTTCCCTGTTAGATTGCATACAGCAGACAGCCCGTCGCGTCGCGCCGCATAAATGATTAATTAATCAATTGAGCCGACCCTAACATGATGAGGTAAGAGTTTTGCGTGTCTATTAGCCAGTCCAGCCTTTCCATCAATGTTAGAATTGGCTTCCAGGCTAAGCAGACGTGGACCGGTATTCGAATTTCCGGTAGCTTTTCACTTCTGCCTTCGTACAAATGATGCCACAGGGGTTTGACTTTATGGTGACATAAAACGTTCTCTAGGAAAACGCACCAACTTACTTTCAAAAATAACGTTTCAGTGACGTGATTCGATTTGTAAATTGCAGACGATATGAGGCGGCCATCACAGTCTTAGGAAACCCTAGCTTTACAGAATTACCATAGGGCATCGAAACCTGTAGAATTTGTTTGCGGGATTCTAATTATCCCGTTATTATACTTAAATACGGTATCTATGTCCAAATGTGAGTAATGAGTAATACTTTTAGTAGATAGAGATCGATTGGATCCACCTTTGGCCGGCATTAATTGAGTAAACAGATATCGATGGAACTGTAAACATAAAATTGCATTCTTACATTATCTTTAATAGATTAGTTGGCTTTTGACCTACATCGATTTGCAATATTCCGAAGGCCCTGATCATCGTCTGTGATCCCGGAAGTGACGGCAGGTGTTTACTTCGACAGTCTGACAGTGAGGGTAGTTGGATATCACGTGACATACTGACATCTGGCTGATTACCCTTATTGAGTTACAGATCCAACTTTTGGGGCACAGAATAAATACGTGCTAGTCTGGGCAGTGGTTCGATGTGACGGTCTAATAAGATAAAAGATAATTTGTCGTGAAAGACATGACATCAGCAGATTTCGTAATCATCTTAAGAACTTCCTTTGAGCCAGGTGAATTGGCCACGATTAATTCAAGAGTTTTTCAGACACAGTATTTTTTTCTCTTTCTATCCCATAAAGTGATGGAAGGAGCTTTCTCATTTTTTATTTTTTTGAAAAATAATGGTCCAAAAACTTATTTGCTTAGGTTTCGTTCGTTATATATCGTTATCACTGAAAAACTGGCAAAAGGGAGAAAATGATGGTTGGCTGTACTTTTGCAATTATGGTTTATGTCAATTTTAGTTAAAAAAAAACACTTGTTCTGCCTGTAATTCGTTTTGTAAAACTGAAGTATGCATGGGCTTGTACCACTGCCCTTAATACAAGCTATTTCATAACTTAATGAGGGCGAAGGTTGCAACACTTAGGTACCTGCAGTGCGATTCTGTAACTAGGTGAAGTGACATAGGTGAAGTGAGTGTGGAGTGAGCTGTCAGTGTCATCCTGATACTAGGAATTGATACTCTTGACAGCTCACTCTAAGCTCACTTCACCTAACTTTTCACGGTGAGATTTTTACAGAATCGATTGGCTGTTTTGCTAACATAAGTCAAGTGTACCTACAGATGGATACTATTTAATGTTAACATAGTTATTTGATTAATTAAATTATTATGAAATTACTGACTACTAGAGCATTTAGATAAGATTGGTTAGTGGATCTCAATAATTCTTAAAAATATATTAAGAGGTGCCATCAATTCAACTTCATTTAATTAATACTATTTTCAAGTTCTAGTAATTAACGTCATAGAACTAAGTAACTTCTAATCACAATGCACCTTTGGGAATGAAGCTATTAACTAATTGTTTTAATTATGTGCTCATGCAATAAATAACTCACATAATTGTAGAGTATTTGGGTCACATTCCTATCAATAGTAGCATGAAGTGCGATGTATGGAACTGCCAATAGTTATATAATAGTGATTAGATTAACTTGATATAACATCACACCTGTAATCTCGAAGGATAAGGCAGAGCTGTACCTACAGTAAACCTACATTTCGCCAGTTATGTTTAAGTCCCATGTAATAAGGGGCGAGCCCATTGCCATTAATCAGACACAAATCTAGACTCGGGACTGCTATTGAGAAATTTCTGATAGAAAATACACAATAACACTTTGCCTATCCTGGGAATTGAACACAGGACCTCATGCTCAGCAGTAGCACTTGCAACAACGAGGCTATCAAAAAGAGGCGTGATTAGATTCGTATATTATGTATTGGTAGGATCAATAATTGAAGTAATCAAGAATTTTGGTCAATGTAGAGGCTCGGAAGAAGGAGCATGGGCAGACTTATTATAGCCAGGTGGGCGGACAACCTACAAAAGATCATGGGGGCCTGAATGAGACTCGCACAGACCAGGGCAGCATGGCATAAAAGGGAGGAACTCACCAGTGGGTGGAACAAGACTTCCAGAAGATGATGACAGGCTCAGAAGCCAAGAAATATGTTATAACACATGACATTGTGTAGTATGTACTTTTTCAGTAGTATTTGGTACTTGAAAACATGTAATATTGGAATCAAATAATTTAAAAGTAAGTTCTAGATTATCCAGAACTATTAGATATTGTAGAATCTATTGATTTCCTTAAAGTTAGCTGCTGCATCAGTTTCAGAGCCATAGGTATTTATTTATTACACAATATTTCCCTCTAATAAAATATTTTAAGTACCTAGCATTTCCCTGTTTATTACCTGGATACGCAAAGTATCTATAAAATAAATTAAGAACAAATATGAATGATCCTTGATTTTATTTTAACAGAATCTAAGTTTGAACTACTTACTAGTAATTTTAATTAACACTTCATTTTAAGAAAAACAATAAATTCAAACATGTTTTATATTTTTCTAATTCTTTGCTGTCCAGTGGTTAACTGGTTTTCTTTTTTCTTTTCTGTAGAAATAAATAATCTGTGAGTGTTTTCTAATAATTCATCCAGAGTAGGTATAGCTCTTTTATACCTTCGTACTTAAATATTTTTTTATACTACGTAATAATGAAGAAATAAATTAATAAATATTTTTTCTTAGAAGATTTTGTTTTTAATAGTTTCTATCCAATATAAAAATCACTACCATCTACCCTATTTAAAAAGTAAGGAAGAATACACAATAATTTGTAATAAAAAATAAACAAGCTACATAAGGTATAAAATTAACAAAAGAAGTTCAAAATATATTGTAAGAGATATCAAAATATTTCGAATGCTTTTAGAAATATCATTAGAAACAAGTGACGCGACACTCAAACAAGTTAATTTTAAGAAGTACAATCAACAAGCTTCAACGACAGACAAAATACTTTATAAAACGCAGTAAAAAATACAAAAAGACGAAAGAAAAAAAATAATAAAATACGGAATATTTCGAAAAACAACATTGCACTCACCTTATATATTTCTCGCAGTTATTAATTTTCAGAGACCTAAATAAATACACAAACGAATATAAGTTTCTTTAAAATCTTGTTTGGAAAAGTTTGGAAACATAACTTCGCGAAGATATTTATTTTTTTTCTATAATATGTCTTGTTTACGCACTTCTATCACATTCACAACACAAACCACATTCTTGATTGTCGAATTGTCGATTGATTTGATTTCAAATCGGAAGGAAGTAAAAATGTTGTCTATACTTTTATAATTTCTAGTTTTTTACATTTTTCACATTTGTTAGGATTTATGATAACATTATTTTATAATTAAAGGATTCAAGGTTTGTCACCTGAAGGACGAACACAAGGAAAAAATTATCGAAAATCAAATTCGCATGCGTAGCCAAGTGGTATTTATTGTCTATGTTACTGAAAAAATAGGCGGTAAATTTAAATAATTGTACTTTGAATTTGGAAAACGGCAAATAGGCAATACCGAATGCCTAGAAGTTGGAAGATTTTTTGTTTTATAGAAATTTTTACCTATTTTATGCAGCTTTAGGGCAAAAGTATACCCTTTTTCTGCTTGAAATATACTTTTAAGCAGAAAAAGTTGTCATAATGAGTGTAGTCTGCTTTTCAATCTTTTTAATTGGTAGTGTGTGTGTTCTATTTTTATTTTGTAATGTACGTATATTTTTGTACTACTGAAGAGGGAAGACCATGGAATAATAACTATGAATTCAGCATAATATAATTTCTCGTCGGTACATTCATGGTAGGTAGCAGTTTGCGCACTGCTTATTTTCCTGAAAGTATATAAAATTAGTTACAAAAGTCGTTTTTTCTCTGATACCTAAACCTTTTAATACGAAATCTTGAATACTGCATATCTATGCAGAGGTCGCAGCGGTATCTTTCTTTATTTTTCAAAAGGACCTCTTGCTTGTCTTAAAATTCCGTGCGCATCTCATCGTTTTCGATTTTATTACCTGCTTTGATTGCTCGAGAAACGTACAAAAGATTGTAGGTCCCGTCATCCTGTGTAAGTAAAAGAGATACATAATTACATTAATATTATAATAATAGTTGGTCGGTGACTATTCATACTGCCAGCGAGTAATATCCAAGAAGTTTAAAGATAAAAGTGGAGGCCACACTCTGAACACCTAAGTGAAACCGACTGTGGGCTGTCGCTCTCTTTCTGAATACATACATAAGACCATTGATATATATGTTACACTAGATTAGCAAATACCGCACCAAGGCATTGCCACTAGGCTGATGGCTACAGCCATCAGCGTAGCTAACGTCAGTTCAGTGCTCTGTGTGACGCCAACCGAAGTCAACCGAGTGACATGCGACAAAAAATATCGCGAAAGATTGCGATTCAAGATCACAAAAACATAATAAATTAACCGGGATTACTTTCTACACGTAAATTAATTGTCTCTGTGTTTATATCAACGTAAAAACGCAATAAAATGTAGAATTTTGTAAATTAGGTTCAGTGTTACCACTAAAAACTTAGTTTTAGTTTCCCACATTAGTGGGAGTTTTTAATTTATGGAATAAGTGATTTTAAATATGTTTTAATAATAACAACGTAGCAGGGTGCCTAAAGATACAGCACGCCGTGAAAAATAGGTGGAAATAATCCGATTGCTGAGAAAAGAGACTACTAAATCATTCAATTTCATTAATAATAAAGAAAAAATATTCAAAAAGAAAATGTCTTAGTTATTTTCATTATTTATAAACTTCTATTACACATCCAATAAGAAATACATAATTCAAATATTTAAAAAACAATTTAACTTAACCTAAAATGCTTTTTATGGCTTAAAATGTTGGGTAAAATTTCGCATGGGTAGGCAACCCCATCCCGTCATTGCATGTTTATATTGCGGTCTTTGTCTAATCTAAGCGACGGTATTATTCTTACGACGTGTGTAAGTGAGACAGATATATGTTTACTTTTAAATGTTTAATGGTTTCAAAGCTACGTCGTCGCGTTTATAAAGTGGCTACACTTTTTTGACACATTTTATTGAGGTTTGCTTCTCTAGTTATATAGCTCAATGCATAAGACAAAGAAAATATATATCACTGTCTCGTTCTTAAGTGCGTATTTAGAAAGAGAGCGTCAGCCCACAGTCGGTTTCACTTAGGTATTTAGTGTTGCCTCCGTTTTTATCTACAAGCTTCTTGGTAATAGGCCTGCCACACACTCGACGAGTGGCATGGGAAGTAGCGAGGAAAGGAAGCAGAGACTTAGGCCCGTATTACAGAACGTCACTCAATACCACCTCAATACTCAAGCATTACTTAAAACTAGATTCCAGCCATTTGATTGGTTGAAACTAGTTTTAAGTAATGCTTGAGTATTGAGTGACGTTCTGTAATACGGGACGTAGTGTGGCAACGTCACTCGTCATGCCGCACGTGATGCTGCAAATAGCGACAGCGCGAGGAGCATAGTGTGGCGGCCGCATAATATTAAAGGGAGAACTCGCTCAGCGACGCTCGCTCGGCGGGTAGAGCAGTAATCGCTCGTCGCCGTCGCAAACTCCGCTCGCCAACTCGTTTTTAATTGCTAGTTCTACTCGCTTCTCGTTAATCGCCGGCGGTGGGAAAGCTGCGTATATCGTACCTATAAGGAGAAAAGTTGTGAAAAAATAAAACACGATTTAATTAAATATAATTTTTTATTTATTGTTTATTAACCTATATTGCATTTATACAATCAACGTTTATTTAGACACAGTAAAGAATTGAACCGCTTATACATTTACTTGCGTCCATTTTATATTTAAAAACGTTTATGTACAAATCTAATCAAGTTGAAAATAAATATCAAGGTTTCAGCTAGTGACAAAACAAAGTCTTAATTACAATGTTCCGAGTATTTATTGTAATAACAGCGGTGCATGCAAAGGAAAACAACAATAAGTATTGTTGTCAAAAAAAAAAATCAGTTACGTTATTTTGCGGTGCGCCAAAATATACCGAACACACTGTATTATGCGAATTCAAGCATGAGTCCAACTCTTATAGGAAAAGTCTATATAATAGTTACTACGAGTACTTTAGACAGCATACAATTGATCCTTTTGTAAAGGCACTAACAAGAAGGGAATGTCTAAATGTTATGTAGATTCTAATCATCATATTAATTAATCTAGTAGCTTTTGCCCGCCGCTTCGCCCGTGTGGATGTTGGAAATTATTCCACGAGAACGTACTACCGGGATTACAGTATCTTATGTCCTAACCCAGGTTATGGTCTATCCGTGTGTCAAATTTTATCCAAATCCGTTCAGCCGTTAAGGCGTGAATAGTTAACAGACCGACCAACAGATAAGCTGAGTTACTTTCGCATTTATAAATGAGGAAATACGGTCGGAGAGACTTTTGAAAAAGCCTAAGAAATAAATCATAGTTCGAGGTTTGGCTCTCGACTATTTCCTCCTCCAATATTAGACCAATTTAAAATATATTTCATAAATTCAATAAGAAGGATATATACTGTGTCCCTATGTATTTTATTGTACACTAGGCCTCTGTTGACAGCGGTTTAAATCGGCAATTTCGAGCATTTTTTGAGGGTTCTAGTGCTTATAAAAATAATGTATCATAAAAAGGAAAACACAGGAACATACAAGTGGTTAATATTTAATATTCTCTAAAAAAAAACACTGCTTTATGGTCATTAGCCAGAAAGAAAACAGGCGAGAGCGTCTCTATGGAGCAACGACCACCCGCATTTCCTCATAATATTAGTACGAATAACATATAAACCTTCATAAGCCTTCTATAAACAATCCTATTTAAAAAGAAAAAAAGATTATAACTATCATACAGTACGAAATTTTTTCTCGCATATCAGCAAGAACTTTATGAGAATAGCTCATGTCTTGGTAAAATATTAGCATGACCAGCACCCTAATTGCAAAACGCACTTTCAATCCGAATCTGAATCATTTTGAAGGATATTGCTAAAACATTGCTTCATGTTTGTTCGAAAAATGTGTCTGCTCATCAACGTAAATAGCGCAATGAATGTTGTTGAACCGTCAAAATGAAAGCCATTCTACTGTTAATGTGTTAAGCAATTACCCCGCTGGGTGTGCCAGGATCATATACATTACTAGCTGACCCCGCAAACGTCGTTTTGCAAAAAAAAAAGGGTATGAAAAATAGATGTTGGCCGATTCTAAGACCTACCCGATATGCACACAAAATTTCATACAAATCGGTCCAGCCGTTTCGGAGGAGTTTAACCACAAACACCGCGACACGAGAATTTTATATATTAGATTAGAGATGGACTGAGCGTTAGCCTCACTAAAGTGATAACATTCTAGAAAGAGACGAAGAAACTGTGCGGCCAATACCTGTCTCTTTTCTGCAAACTTGTAAAGAAAAAATCGATTTCAACGAATTGTCAAATTCATTCAATAGTCTATTCAAAATCAGAATTCTAGAAAGAGACAACTACTGGCCGCACATTCGCTTTTGTCTCTAGTATTTTGCGGTAGATATTCACTGCACAACTGTAAACGGAACGCTCAGTTCATTCTCTATGTTTATGACTAGCGGGGTAATTGCGTAACACACAATAGTAGAAGGCTTTCATTTTGACAGTTCAACACCATTCATTGCGTTATTAGCGTTGATGAGCAGACAAAGTTTTCGAACATATGGGGCAATGGATTAGCAATGTCCTTCAAAATTACCTATATTGAGATTGAGTGTGTTAAGCAATTAGGGGGCAGGTTCGACACACAAGGAGGCTTTTTTTTTTAATAAATAGGAAGCAAGTACGGTATAAATCAAAATAAATTATTTTATACATTTGTTTGTGAATAATGTTAGAAAATTAATAATAATTATATAAATAACTATACTAAATCCTCTGTGGTCTTTTTGCATTAAATTTAAGCAATACTTACAATAAAATGATGATTTGAACTCAAATACTTACATATTCTAACATATTATAATTATAATGTAAACATGTCTGTACCAAAGAAATATAATATTATTAATTAGTTTACAATAAATGGTAAAGCGACCTTTTTAACAGCCGAAATTAAAAACATATAATATAGTACTAGCCTCTGCCCGCGGCTTCGCCCGCATAGAAGTCGGAAATTATCCCACGGGAAAGTGCTACAGGGAAAAAAAATAAGTCGTTCGTGGCTGAGAATAGGATTTATTTCGATCTCCAGAGCTATGAAAATGACTCACGATATTAAAAAAAAACAAACATTTTTATTTCAGATGATGATCTCATAAAAATCCATTTTAATGTCGCTTAAAATAGCTTTGTATAAAAAAAAAGATACATGAACGGATGGTGGCGCTGTTTGCGAAGAAAGCTGTCAAACATAACATCTGTCAAATTCACTACATTTCATGTTAGTTCCCTATTTCGCCGCATTAATTTAGATCCATGTCGCACTGTACGTTACGCGCCATTTTGATTAACTAATTTAAGAACGCATGGAAGATAATCGAACATTTGTAAAATGTTTATACATACAAGTCCGATCCAGGACTTAACTTCGTAGATTCTGAGAGCAGTTCAATAGATCTAACTTACTACATTATCAAAAAATACTACACTATAATATAATTTTAAATACATTGTTTTGTAAGAAATATTGTCATTATACATTTTTAAAGTTGACAATACATTTTTATTACGTACTGTAATTGATTCGAAAAGAAACCAATATTACATACAATTAATAAATAGACCGTCGAGAATAAGCGTCATACATACTGTTTATATAGTTAGTATATAGGGTGACTGGTAATTAGTGACCGATACCTAAACACGTAATTGTACTCATGACAACAAACAACTTTTACTATGGGACCAAACCTGAATTCGCGAAAAAAAAATCTGCTGTTCAGTACCTACATTTTGACCAGTCAGGCGAACACAAATGACTGAACAGCGGTTTTTTTTTTCATAATTTCAGGTTTGGTCCCATAGTAAAAGTTGTTCGTTACCATGAGTACAAACACGTGTTTAAGTATCGGTCACTAATTATCAGTCACCGTATATAAGGAGTTTAAAAAAAGGTGCTTTAGACCATCGAACTGAACAACTTTCACTATGAGACCAACACTGAAATAAAAAAAAAATCAGGTGTCTAATACAAAAGTTCAATACCTACTTGACCATTAAGTATGACACAGCTGATTTTTTTTTTTTTCGTGTTAGTTTTAGGTCCGGGCCATTACGTTGTTTACCTTGTCAAGCTAACCGTCGAGGGGCCCGTGGCTAAATAATAACAGCCACACAGGTCGATCGATCAGGTTAAGCTACGCTTGCCGCGGTTGGTCTATGGATGGGTGACCATCTTTATATTCCGAGACCCCTCCGTGCCTCGGAAAGCACGTTATGCCGTTGGTCCCGGCTGTCATTCGTGGATCTTTGACAGTCGTTAGGGTTAGTCAGAAGCTCGAAAGTCTGACAACCAGTCTTACCAAGGGGTATCGTATTACCCAGTAACTGGGTTGTGGAGGTCAGATAGGCAGTCGCTTCATGTAAAATACTGGTATTCAGCTGCATCCGGTTAGACTGGAAGGCTACCCCAACATAGTTGGGAAAAGGCTAGGCAGATGATGACCTTGTCGAGCTGACGAATTTTTCTATCAGTCAACCTTAGGGAGATGCAGAGACAAAACAGGGCAGGTGCAACATAAGGGATAGACAAGACTCTAAAAATAAATAAATACTAATACATGGATTAGATACATACATATAAATAACGAAAAATAAACTTTGTCAGGAGAAGTAACTACACTTTTGATAATTTTCGGTGTTTCAAAACCAGACATAATCACTCCACCAGCGACACAAGAACGTCTTCACCATAACGTCGACACAGCTGGTCCTCGTAGATCAGCAGGCCAGCAGGTCGCCTAGCGCCCTAGCGCCCCCCTCGCTGGCCCAGTACACCCCCCCGCACGAGTTGACGAGGCTCCACACGTAGGGGGTGAAGAACTCCTCTGGTCTCTCTTCTTCAACGTAGCGGAATTTTAGGTCAGGGAATTTCTGGAAAAGAAAATATAATTATTAATTTTTACTTATACTAAAGCAATAATGCTATACAGGGTTACTTTTCAATGACCAGCCAAATTTAAGGGTCTGGTACAGACCATCAAACTGAACAACTTTCTCCATGGGACCAATATCGTAATCGCGAAGAATTTATCAAGTGTCCTATAGAAAACTTCATACCTACTCGACCTAAACGTATGGGACGGCTGAATTTTTATTCCCGATTACGATGTTGGTCCCATGGAGAAAGTTGTTTAGTTTGATGGTCTGTACCACACCCTTGAATTTGGCTGGTCATTGAAAAGTAACCCTGTATATGCTTAATGTAAACTTAAGCAATATTACTTAAATATAATGTAGGAATGGTTGTAACTATTTAAAGACCTAAAGATATTTATAATTGTATCGACAACAACGCATTCATTACAAAATGCTTCATTGTATACTTCGTTATTGAGATAGACGCATGATAGCACAAGTTTAAACCTTAGTGGTTTTTGGTTGCTATTTAATATTAATAATCCTGTATTCTTTTGTATAAATGATAAATAAAAAATAAAAAAAACTTAAATATGGCAGATAAATGTATTCTGGTGTAGGATTAGCTTAATAAGATGCGGCGGTATTAATTACACTTATGGGTAAGTATTGAGTACTGGGTAAATAGTAATTGGGCATCACATCATTTTTGCAATTTTTTAAGATCAAATAAAAAAAAAAGGAAGATACAAAACTAAAGTAGTAATTCACCTCTTTTTTAATGTGATGTGGGAATTCTCATTGAAAAGCTCCGTTTGGGAAAGGCCAAGGTAATAATTAGTAAACTGCAGTTTTCCTTAGCACATGATGAGCTCTCCCGCGAGGTTCAAGAACTTAGATGGTACATCCTTGCGTCCTTTATAGAGGAGTGCAAGTCATAATATTACCAGTGTGAAAAAAGGTAAATCGAATAAAAACTAAAACCCGACTACTGAAAAGGATGAAACAAGAAAGTACCATCCCGTGGTCGCATGCCGCTGTACTAACATACTTATAAGTTATGGTAGCATGCGACCACGGGAAGGTACTTTCTTGTTTCACGTTCTTGTCGGGTTTTACTTTTTATTCAACTTATTTTTTTTATATATATTTTGGGGCTTATTTCTGTAATATTTATATTTTTGAAATTTGCTAAGTAAGTCCTTTGATTTGATACCCAACAAGGCACCATTCCAAAATATTTATTAATAAATTCATTACTTTATGTCCTCTAGAGAGCGGAATATTGAATTTAGTGTGACGTCACATAGCCTATAACCAGCGGACGGTCAAGACGCTTCTAACGATACCTCATTTGTCAAATTATTACAAGTACTTTTGAAGTTATGAGGGAACAGACGAACGAACATACAGACATACCGGTTAAAATCATATACCCTCCACAGTCGGGTAAAAAGAGATGGCGCTATTCATTCTGTATATCGCCACCTCTTTCTCGCACTGGAACAGTCATGACTTCGACACTTATCTTTGCGGCCCCTGTCCTTGCTTATCTTTCGGGAGACAAATAAATTGCTCCACAAAACCTTTAAATAATATTCAAAGTATATACCTTTAGCCTATCGCTAGACCACTGCTCAGCTCCCTTTTTGATGCACTGCAACACTTCAGTGACGCCTAGATCGCCGCCCGCGCCTTCCTGCACACGTTGTAGACGCGTTGAGAAGTAGCCTATGACCTTGAAACAGTAATAGTGGTGGATTAGATAGTACTTTTTTACCACTCCCGAAGGTCAGGTAAAATTAGATTTCATATAAACGATCGGTAATTTATAGTATAATAAAGAATAGTGCCCAATGTAGTGTGTTTACTAAATAGGAACATCCTTAGTGGATAGTCGATGATGGTTGGACAACATTAGTGTGGAGTCTTAGTTTAGTGATTACTGAAAAAAAAAACGATATACTTTCGCATTATTATTATTATATTTAATCTCTCTTGACATTTCTCAAAACCCTAGGGTCCCACACCTTTAGAAGGTGTACGAGGGGCCGAAACCAACTCGCAGAGGCCCGAAAGACATTTTTAATGAAATGAGACGTCAACAGACGATTCAAAATCAAAATTCATTTATTCAAACTAGGCTGAGAATCAGCACTTTTCGAACGTCAAAATTACAAAAGACAGTCCCCCAAAACGCACTTCCTAGTGCTTTCGCTGAGGAGAAGAAGTGGCGCAACAAACTCCCCAACAGCACAGTCGTCTGTTCAGTTAGAAAATACTTGATTTTATACAATACTAGATTATCCCTGTTTGCACTATGCAAGTGCACTTAAGGACAACTCCCGGTTGATGTAAATATTAACATCATCTGCCTAGCCTTTTCCCAACTACAGTCTAGCCGGATGCAGCTGAATACCAGTAATTTACATGGAGCGACTGCCTATCTGACCTCCACAACCCAGTTACTGGGTAACGATACCTTTTAGTAAGACTGGTTGTCAGACTTTCGGGCTTCTGACTACCCGTAACGACTGTCAAAGATCCACTAATGACAGCCGGCACCAACGGCTTAACGTGCGCACCGAGGCACGGAGAGGTCTCGGTAAATAAAGATGGTCACCCATCCACAGACCAACCGCGGCAAGCGTAGCTTAACCTGATCGATCGACCTGTGCGGCTGTTATTATTTAGCCACGGGCCCCTCGGATGTTAATATTAACAGTTTTATATTTATTTAAATAAAATAAAAAATTAGTGCGATTTTTGCTATTGTAAACTAATTTGATGACTTGGGTACTTAGATTTTTGAAATGTTGCCGTGCCCAAATTATTTTATTACGTGCCACCATTGGTTCGCCATCCCTGACCTATGGGGTTGTTACTTAGCCAAGAGCCTCTAGACTACTTACCATATCAATATTCTGTGCAACGGGATGGTGAGTATGCTGGGTGAAAAGATGTCGCTTGTGCAACAACGCGTAGACAACGTTGCAATTGTTGTTAAGTTGGTGAGCGACGCAAGAGTTGATGATCTCAAGCAGCATGCGTAGGACCTCGTCGAGGACTGATATGTGGTCCATCTGGGGAGAAGGAAATGTATTTTTCACTTCAGTAGCTCAAACATGTAAGTTTTGCTGTCTGAAATCAGTGAGCAAAATGCGATTTTGCTCACTGAGTGAGACCAAGTAACTTTTTAATTTTTTTTTTCAGAAAGCCGCGAATGTCTTATTCAGCCTTAGGTTAATCATACAATTCGAAACATTCACACTCTATCTCTTTCCCGCCATTAGAAAGAGACAAAGACCAGCCCTTTCGAAGTTCCGATTTTGAATTCGACCTCAAAGACAAACACGTTCGGAATTTCGCACGAACTAAAGAAATTTTGCAAAAAGCTAATTAAGTCTTTTAATGTAATTTATTGAATTTTTAACTTATTGTTGTATTTAAACGAAAATAAGTATTTACTGCAAATAAAACTGACATTTAACCTGTAAATATTTATTTCTAGTTTCAATAATGTTACGTAATATATTTTATCTCCTAAAGTGTTCTCGCTGCTGAAGTGAAAAGTTATGTGTGTTACACGAGAGCAATTTTTTTTGCATCTCGTGCCTTTTAATCCCTCGCCACACTCAGGATTCAAAATCAGCACTCGCAGCAAAAAACGACTTTGCTCTCATGTTGCACAAATAACTGTTATTCATGTATTAAATAGATAAACAATAGAAACAAATTATTTATGCGTAGACTGTCTTAAATATTTAACATCGATTTGGCGTAAATGATTACTATCTCATCTTTGGGTCGATTTTCCGATCGTCAGATAAACTGACAGGAATAAATATGGCGGTTAGCTTTTGTATAGAAATAGTGTTAAAATTGCCATATTTATTTATATGCTAGAAAATTGCCCCGATTCTGTGTTTCACAAACTACATTAAATAGAATATCTCTTTATTATGTACACCATTATAAATTACAGACATAAATATAGAACTTTTGCAAAGGGTGACACAATGGGCGGTCTTATCGGTAAAAGCGATCTTTTAAAGACTACCTTAAAAAAAAAACAGAAAAGGACAGGAGATAAATATTAGTTTAGTCCTGTCAAATTAGATAATCCATAGACAAGTTTAGACGTGATTAAAAATATGGCTTCTAAAAATACGTCAATTTCGTCTTTATCTTCTGTCCTTTTCTTAATGAAATAGAAAGAAAAAGATGCACTGAACTTAAATTTAGTTTAGTTTATGAACCACAGAATCGGGGCCATTATCTGACCACTGAAATTTTCTTGTGATTCTTGTACTTATCTGAAAAATAAATACAGCGGCTGTTCGACATTATTTTCTATAATTGTATTAATAGTTGTCAAACGACTTTAATATTATATTCCAGAAAATTGAACAGCGGTCCTTAGACAAATAATACTTACGATTTCTTCTGTTTTTTCTTCAGCGTGATGTGGAAGCTCTAAACTATTTATGTCACCACCTGGAATACATAACAAAAAATAAAGTCTAATGTTCCGTATTCACAACTTTCTAGGTTATAATCCTCATTTCAGCCGAAACTCGTAGAGTGCTGGACAACTTTTACTAAGGGTCCAAAAACGCAATCGCGAAAAAAAAAAATAACTGTTCCGTACATTTGGACGAGTTATACGAACATAAATGTAGGGAACAGCTGATTTATTTCGCGATTTCTGGTTTGGTCCCATATTAAAAGTAGTTCTCAATGACGAGTACAATCTCCCATTTCGATTTGTCGCATGTTTTCAATTTCATCCTGTATACAATGTGTTAATGAAATAACCCAAAACCTGAAACTAGTTTGTTTAGAATCGGCAGCAAAATCGAATACAATAATTTTTAATATGGGTTATTTTTTTCCAAAAAATAATTATTTGTTATGCCGTGTCTAATATTTTTTAACGACGCTGTACGCTACTGTCCAACGCAATGAAAACAAACAGCGCGGGTGAGGAGAGGGGGTGCTAGAGCTGGCGCCAAGGCCGGGAAGCGCGCCGGCGGCGATAGAGCTACGAATCTGTAAGAAGTAGTGCGACAACAACATTTACAAATATCTTTTACTATAATTTAAAAAAAAAATAATTATATGTCATATCAATTTATTAATATAAACATTGGTTGGGGTGTCCGAGGTTTTGGGTTATTTCATTAACACTTTGTATAGTATTACGCAGAAGGCTTTAAAATTCTACGAGGACAATATTGTAGACTAAAACCGTTTATCCATCGGCCACCGTCAATTGGACGTCCACGAGAAATGCGGTTATTCGAACCGAGCGTGACGTCCCGGTGACGGCGTGCGGTGCGCACGCGGCTATAGTAAATCACTACTACAAATTCAAACTCAAAGCATTTATTTCAAATAAACCAATTACAGGCACTTTTGAATTGTCAAGGGGTCGGTCAGTCAGAAAGGTGAAGCTAGTTGCCCATTCCAAAGCGTAGGTACCTGTGGAGAAGAACGGGCAAGAAACTCCACGGACACTCTTTTAAGGGCCTATACTACCTCAAATGGCTTAGCATGATCCTCCGTTATGTCAAAAATACTGCAGCATTAGTTTTGAAATAAATATATGGTAAAGTTGAGGATTAATGTTAAGTCCTATGTTTGACGAAAACAAGATTCCATAAAATTTTCTCGATAGAAAAAAAATCCAAAGTTACCTCCAAACCGAAAAATAAACCGCTGCTATTAAAAAAATACTTCAAATTAGATCATGAAATTTTGCGTACTAACTAAGCAGGTCTTATGTTTTTAAATTTTTTTTTAATTACCATTATTTTCACCGTAAAAAGCTAATACCTAAACTATTGGCGCTGCCTGCCGCCTAGCACCGCACTCTGTCTCGCTCTCACTCAGGCCGCGAGCAGTATCGTGCGAGCGAGATAAAGAGTGTATTTTAGCTGAGGTAGCATAGGCTCTTAAATCATAAAATTGTTACAAAAATCTTGGTTACATCATTCATGTTGAAATCGGCGCTGTCATCTCGTTCTCGATGACGTCCTGTTGTCGTGGTGGTGAACGAGTTGAACTTGGCTAGTAGTGACATCGGTGGAGAAATACTTTGTGACGAATCCTGAACTTATCCGTACTAATATTATAAATGCGAAAGTGTGTCTGTCTGTCTGTTACCTCTTCACGCTTAAACCGCTGAACCGATTTATATGAAATTTGGTATAGAGATAGTTTGAGTCCCGGGAAAGATAGGACAGGAGGATAGGACCTAGGATAGTTTTTATCCCGATATTCCCACGGGATCGACACCAGCGCCCCCCGGTTTCACAAGTAGTTAATATAAGTCGAAATCACCGACCCTGATTCTGTATGAAAAGAGGCTTTTTACTTTGCGGTGGGAAATTATTAGGTATCTTTTATCCGTAATAAAGTTGACGTTTAAAACCTTTTTGTATGGTAAGTGTTAAATACACACAATTATTTCTCGGATAAATATTTGGCGTTGGAAAGACTAGCTCCAAGGTATCTATTAAATAATGTTTACCTTCAATCTCACTGCACAGTCTTGCCCTTCGTTTTGTTAGCGTTTCAAATAATGATATTAACCTCTGCGCTACGTAAGGATGTAAGTTTCTGAATTCACCTGTAAATAACAAAAAATATTGTGAGTTTGTGGCGTTAGTGTCTTTGAAATATATAATAATATGTTCTTTTCTACAAGATATTGGCAAAAGAAGCAGTGCCAACATTTCCTAGGAGAAGTCGTGAATTCAATGGAATCACTTTCATTCTCAATCCGACGGATTTTGAAGGAAATTACGAATCCATTACATCATAATTATGTTTGTAAAATTCATCTCCTCAACAAGTGAATTAAACTTTCAAAATGTAAAGCAACGCCACTGAAGTGCGTAGCGCATTTACCTCGCTGTTTTACTGTTGACATGAATTATTATCTACTACTATAGAACATTATTTTTAGTATATGCCAAACCTGAATATAGTTTGTCCAGAATAAGTAACTGAATCGATTCCAATAATTTTTACACCATGTTATATTTTTGTCCCAAAAATATTTACAAAAGTTACAAGTTGGACACCGAGCGGCACTACGTAATCATTCTCGAGCGCAAGACGACGAGATCAGAGGGGCAATTCTCGTAATTTTAAGAACGTTCACAGTCTGATCTCAGTCTCAATCTGTCAAAAATACCTCTAATTTACCTAAATTTTGACAAGTTTTCGAAATTTGTTTGTCGCTGAGATGAGACTGGGGACTAGATTTTGAAAGTTTTAAATTACGAGAATTGGCCTTCAGACTGTGAACTTTCTTAAAATTAGGAGAATTACCTTTCTGATCATCATCTGCCTAGCCTTTTCCCAACTATGTTGGGGTCGGCTTCCAGTCTAACCGGGTGCAGCTGAATAGCAGTATTTTACATGGAGCGACTGCCTATCTGACCTCCACAACCCAGTTACTGGGTAACACGATACACCTTGGTAAGACTGGTTGTCAGACTTTCGGGTTACTGACTACCCGTAACGACTGTCAAAGATCCACGAATGACAGCCGGGACCAACGGCTTAACGTGCTTTACGAGGCACGGAGGTGTCACGGAATGTAAAGATGGTCACCCATCCACAGACCAACCGCGGCAAGAGTAGCTTAACCTGTTCGTTCGACCTGTGCGGCTGTTATTATTTAGCCACGGGACCCTCGAATTGCCTTTCTGATGTCATGTCTAAATGCTCATAGTATTTTTTTTATAGTAATGTCATAGGCAGAATTAACTCACAGCTCATATTAGCGATGGCGGCGAGGCAGTTGGTGTGTAGGTACTTGTCCCTTACACGCACCATGTTGTACTGCAGCGCTCGGAGTATCACGAGGACCATCAGACCTCCTAGTGATATCTCGGAGATAGCGCGCTCTGTGTACCAGGTTAAGTTTTTAAGCATCTGTGGACAAAATTAAGTATGTATGTAAATTAGAAAGAAAATATGTTCATTTGCGGTAAGCATGACGTGACGCAGAGAAAGACCATAGACATAAAAAAAAATAACAATACGCGTCACATCTACGCAAAACGGCCATCGTCGTTCAGCATAGTACTAAGACCACAGATATAGATACACCTACATAACGCAAGAGCAACTACTTCGCGTTCCAAAAATCGCACCAACTTAAGTTCATAAATCGTAAGCCGCCACTTTCGCGCTCAGTCCTGTGTACTGCTGGCTGGGTGAGCGTGAGTGAGAAAGAGCGCTTGTGACGTCATAGTAAGTAAGTAGTCAAAAAAATGCCACTCTTGGTTTTCATACAGATCGTGATACTTGCGTTATCTAGGTCTATCTACAACGTGTAACGTTAAATGCGCAAAACCTCATACACCACAATTAGAGCATTGAGTCAAACGCATAATACAAGTACCAAAACCTTTTTTTTTTTAAAGCTAACTACATATTTTTATTAAGAAAATCGTGTTGATCCTAGCATTTCTTTATGCATTCAAAATTGAGTCTTATTGCCTTAAAGTAAGACTTAATTTTCTTTGGCTCAATCGGCGGATAGTATGGCAAAATACATAATTTTTGAAAAAAAAAACACCTATATTAAAAATTATTGAAATTGATTCAGTAGTCACTTATGAACAAACTATTTTCAGGTTTTGCGCATTTAACGTTACACGTTGTATATCTGTGGTGAGGCCTGTGTCCCAGCAGGCAGTGGGAAGATTATAGGCTGATTTTGCTATGCTTATGCTAAAGGATCTTGATTGTCCATAAGTCCAGCCGATCGATTCTGTAAAAATCTCACCGTGATAACTTAGGTGAAGTGAGCTATCAATAGGGGCGATCCCAAACATCAGGTGGAATGACAGCTCACTTCACGCTCACTTTACTTAAGTTGTCACCGTGAGGTTTTTACAGAATAGCACTGCAGTAACAAAACCGCAGCTCAGTTCAGTTAATACTTACAATTAAATGCACGCTCTTGATCAGCGCGTCGTCTTCAGTTAATATTAGCAACACTATTAGCGACATGTAAATGTGATGGTTATTGTTATCCGGCGCGTTGTACAACACTTGCAAGATTGGTACTATCTGTGGAGCAAAGATTTAAGTTATAATAACACATTAAGTTATAATAATTGCTGCTGGGGAGTTTGTTGCGCCACTTCTTCTCCCCAGCGAAAGGACTAGGAAGTGGTGAAGGGCGGGCGTTTTGGGGGGACTGTCTTTTGTAATTTTGACGTTCGAAAAGTGCTGATTCTCAGCCTAGTTCGAATAAATGACTTTTGATTTTGATTTATTTAACAACTAAGGCACGTTACTATCACACTAATACTATAAAGGCGAAAGTTTATGAGTGTGTGTGTGTTTATGTGTTTGCTACTTCTTCACGCTTAAACGGTTGGACCAATTTTGATATTTTTTTTGTATGGAGGTATCTAACACCCAGGGTTAACATATAGGCTACTTTTTATCCCGTTATTCCCACGGGATCGACACTTATGCGGGTGAAACCGCGCAGCTAGTCAAAAATAATTATTATTCCGATCCAAATAAATATCAGTATAAAATAGTAGAAAAATTTGCGCTCGTGGACAGTTGCTACTGTTTAGCGTCAAATTAAGACGATCTTTTTGTAATTTATACCCTATTCAGTTTGGCTTGAGACAAAGTATAAACAATCATACTGTATCCTTTTGTGCTGTGGTCAGATTAGTTGACCACAGCTCAGTTTGTAAAACTAGTGTAGTTGAACGAGGAGATATTAGCTCAACCATGGTAGTTTTTAGGCTAAGTTTTAAGCCTATCCTCATATTTAAATCTCACAGATCTGACAGCCATGCGCTATACCTAATTTTACTAGTACACTATCCACTAGTTTATATATTGCGATCTGACCGCGCCCTGAATTTTCAGTCAAACTTTGCAGCAATTATTCTATTACCTGAAAATTAAGCATAATTTTTTTTTTCTCTTAATTACACTCAGTGGTTATAACGATCGATAAAGTTCATAAAAGTTTTTTTTATAGAAGGATATGTCCCATCTCTAATATTAGTTCTACGGACTCACGCTGCTATCAGCGCCAAAATGGCGAAAATCAAATGGTCTTCATTTTGTCTTCGATAGTATGAAGCCCAGCGTACTTGTGTAATACAGACTCAAATAATAATTATGAAAATACTGACCAACTGATCGATCTGCGCCACATTGCTGATGTGTCGTTTGTACGCGTTGCAGGAGTGCAGCATTAGATACAGGAGCAATGTCGAGTGTTCGCAGCCGGCGGTCGCGCATAGAGCTTTGTGGAGCTGTAACAAACACAATAATATTTTCTTTCGATTTAACAACACAAAGCATTTTATTTTATACAAGAAAAGTAATTATTTATGATTTTATTTTTAAACTACGAATAATAAAAAGTCAGGAAGCGTAACTATGAACAAAATCAACGAGAAATTCGGCTCCAAACTTCACTACATTGACAAAATACCTCGAGTATTCGAATGATAGAGCACACATGCAAATAAGACAATCAGCTTGCTCGCATAAAGCGTTGTATCCGGGCAAGCGCCGTGATTGGTCCTGGTGCGCGGTGGCCTTTTCGGCAACGCCCACCGCGGTAAACATTTGCGTGGTTCCATTTTTGAGCTTGAGTTACACTTACATTTCTTGACTTTTATTATTCGTAGTTTTTAAGCCTTTATAGTGTGGCCCCTTTCTCCTTTCCACTCCTCTCTTGAGCGTGTGCTTTTGTGGACCAATCATGTCTGGAGGCGTCAAACTCGTCCTGCTATCTTCTACTGGGTGCTTCAATATCGCCGGACGAATTCTGGGACCCACATGGTTTTAGATTTGGCCCAGGACTCGTTCGACATGCGACCAAAGAGTCCAGCTCAGTCCCACTTAAACTGCTTTTTGGATGACTTTGGCGATTTATGTTTTAGCATAATTTTATGATGATGATGACGTTAAGCCGGAGTTGTTTCACAAACGCTACGCTGATGTTCATGTTTGAGATCATCAGTATAGAGGTATGAGGAACAGGGTGTAAAATTCACTCATCCTTCATAGAAAAGCTGTAGGATCCTCCCTACAGCCAGACGGGTGTTGTGTCTGACGGGCAACTGCCCGATGATTCATGTCGGGATGTTGTGTATATGCTAATCGCTCGGTAAACTCTGCTTGCGCGATTCAGGATTTTGCGTGACGTTAAGTGTGACGCGTAGTTCACATGTGGCGGTGTAGATGTCGCTACAAATTTAGCATACTCTAAAAATTGAGTCTTATAATAATAATAATAGCCTCCCCGACCGACTTCGGTCACAGTCTCAACGGAGATTAGCCAGGTACGCAGGAGCTATTATAGTGCACAAGTGTGTGCGCAGACACAGGTGCACTCCCTCTTCCCTCACTCTCATAGACGCCAATCCGACACGACCGGAGATAGACCAACGGCTTAACGTGCGCAAACTTCCAAACTCCGGGCTGTTACTAAGAAATTCCTAATCGAAAAACTCAATAACACTTTGCCCGACCCGGGAATCGAACCCAGGACCCCACGCTCAGCAGTCACGCTTGCGACCACGAGGCCAACGGGGCAGTTGTTGTTGAGTCTTAAAGTCTTAAGTCTTAAAATCTTAAGTCTTAAATTTACTTACAGCTGCCATGTCGATTCTTGGCGGCGTCACTTGTGATCCACTGTTTAATTCTTTATGTGGTGTTGTTGCTGTTGTTTCTGCAAATAAATGAAGAAAATCATTAAAAATAAAAGGCAAGCAATTGAGTGGTTTATTATCGAAAACACAAACACACCATCAGAATGGACTAGCCTGTTAGACCTTGGCAGAATGAAGGGGATATTCTTTGTCTAATTTTCACCCGTTCAATGAAAGGCCCATCAAGACAAAAACTTGAGAGGTGTCAAGGGACACCCGGATGGAACGAAGTTCCTTTCGATTAATAAAAAAATAATAATAATAAAAAAAATAAATGAAAAATAGAAATAGAAATGAAAATATCTGGCTTGCTTTCTATAAGAAAGAGAGAGACAGACAGAGAAACATGCGACGCCGCACAGCTTACAATAGCTTACTATAGCAAAAAGTGTCGTGACAACTTTTCGTAAGAATTTTTTCCGTCTAGCTCAGCAGTTTCACAACGCGCGATAAGGAACTTCGTTCCAAAAATTGGCTAACAGACTGTCAAGTGATTTTATTGGATAACAGCGGTTAAGAGTAAATGCGGTTGGTACGAGTAGTTTCTGTATAGGAACGCTCTCGCCTGTTTTCTTTCTGGTTAATGACCAAAGCAATAAAAAAGAAAAACAAAACAAAGAAGCTAGTCCCTAATATAGTGCTATTGTTGATCATAGATACTGCCCATTAATTTAACCGACTCCAAAAAAGAAGGTTTTCTTTTCTTACCTGCAGTATCTTCACAGCATAATAACGCGTTTCTATACAAGTTATCATCGTTCATACAATGATTGGCTAACGTCAGTAGAAGAAGACACGACTGATTAGCTACAGGATGCTCCTTTTTCACTCTCTCCTGTAACTCCTGTCTATCTAGAGGGGGATTCGTGTAGATCGTTTGTCGAGATGTGGAGTTAAATGTTATCATGTTCCAAAGACCGGCTGAAAAGAGAAAAAAAAAAGGATTTATTTATTGTTATGCTTAGTATACACAAAAAGGAGGAGTCAGCAGGACAAATTCGGCTATGAACGATAGCCAGCAAGCTCCGTCAATAGTAGCATTAGCTGCGCCCCACGGTTTGACCCGCATTAGTTTCGATCACGTGGGAATATCGGAATAAAAAGTATCATAAGTGTTAATCCTGGTTATAAACTGTCTGTGTGCCAAAGGAGACGGGCGAATCTGGGCCTAACGTTACACAAATGAAATATTTATCAATAATTTTTTCAGGTTTTTTTGTAGTTAATCATGAAATATTAAGCAGTTTTATCATGGGATAAAAAAAATAATATTTATTGGAAAAAATACTGACTTCCCTTATTTTCACTTTTAAACAATGTTGCCAGATGAAATAGATAAGTTAATCGATATATTTAAAATACAAATAGAAAAAGAAATCAATAAGAAGTGATTCAGTGTTTTCTTCTATAGATAAGTTAAAGAAAAAAACATTTTTTTTAATATTGGTGGTTTCCCAGTGACACAACAGAGTTTCTAAAAAAGTCGTAAGAATAAATAATTGTAAATCGATTTCACAATAGTGAAATCTCACAATAGATCATCATTTGTTTTAATATTAAGGCAACACATTGGAACGCATGTCAATGTCACGTCAAACACAAACGTCAACGGTCAAATAAACAATTTGCTTCGTTCGGTTGGCTCACAGGAGTTTGCGGTGGTACTGTGGTAGTGAATATTTTATTTTCTGTTGTGTTTTCGTATGCTGTAGTAGTTATTATTCGATTAGTATTCATTTGCGAGTTTGGCTACGTATAAAAGATTCTGACGGTTATTACTTAGACGAACGACCCGCGCATTTCTTACAACGAACTAAATTATCTTGCCTACTCAATTTACCTCAGCAGGCTCAGCCTCATGTACTGGATTTCGAAGAAAAATACAATGAGTGTTCAAAATCATCATTTTAACGCATCATCATTTTTTCATTTTAGTCGCAATGTGTGAATTTCCTACAATGAAACCTGTTAAATTCTAGTCTACAATAAAGTCTGATAATTATTTTCTTAAATAATAACGTGAGAGCTCGGTTTAAGAATAACTTATAAGCAAGAATGTTGCTCCTGTATAGAACCATTATCACCCCATATTTTTTTTCTACCATGGAGAAGTTGTAAACATTTTAGTTTTTTTTAAATGGTATTAGTATCTAAATAAAATAATGCAGTAACCGTTACTGTAACGTCAGGCCCAACTTCCTATGAACTTTCGCCCGTCTCCTTTCATCCAAATTCGTTCAACGGTTTACGCGTGATTGAGTAACAAACATCCAAACATTTTCACAAACTTTCACATTTATAATATTAGTAGGAAGGATTGCCAAGAGCCTCGACCAACTCCTGAGGAGGCTCTCGTTGGGCAGCTGGATTGAGGGCTTGATTCAGAGTCAGAGAGCGGTACTTCTGGACACGGCCCGCGTTGCTAGGAGGTTCCTCTCTCTGGAGCCCTGACCGCCGGTAGCTTGGACCCTGTTCCCGATTCCGGTGGGCTACCGTTTTTTTATATTTTTAAATGTTTTTATATTCTAATGTTTACAAATATAATTTATATGTATATCTATATACAAGGTGTAATAGAAAAAACGCTAGTCCTGAAAGTAGTTTGTTCTAGGTATTTTTAAAAAAAATGTGTATTTTTTTATACTAACCGGCAATAAAGCCAAATAAAATTAAACCTTATCTCAAGGCGTAAGACTCAATTTTAAATGCATAAATTAATGCTAGTGTCAACACAATTTTCTTAATAAAAATAGCAAGCTTTAAAAAAAATAAGTTTTGGTCATTGTATTATGCTTTTAACTCAATACTCTAATTGGGGTGTATGAGGTCTTGCGTTGATTATGTTACGTCTTGTATATAGGCTGACTGGTAATTAGTGACCGATACTTAAACACGTGATTGTACTCATGATAACAAACAACTTTTACTATGGGACCAAACCTGAAATTTGAAAAAAAATCTGCTGTTCAGTCATTTATGTTCGCCTAACTGGTCAAAATGTAGGTACTGAACAGCAGATTTTTTTTCGCGAATTCAGGTTTGGTCCCATAGTAAAAGTTGTTTGTTAACATAAGTACAATCACGTGTTTAGGTATCGGTCACTAATTACCAGTCACCCTATATAAAACTCAAAGTCCTGACTGACTGATATATCAACGCACAGTCTAAACCGCTGGTCCTAGAGACATGTAATTTGAAGGGTGTGTTCCACAGATATAGATAGACCTAGATAACGCAAGTATCACGTTCTGTATGAAAACCAAGCGTACCAGTTTTTTGACTACCTACTATGACGTCACAAGCGCTCTTTCTCACTCTCGCTCACCCAGCCCCCAGTATACAGGACTGAGCGCGAACGTGGCGACTTACGATTTTTGTACGTAAGTTGGTGCGATTTTTGGCACGCGAAGTAGTTACTCTTGCGTTATCTAGGTGTATCTATATCTATGGTGTGTTTTTTATGAAGAGTAAGTAACCCACTAATAAAGGGTTTTTCGAAGTTCCACCCCTAATAGGGTGAATGGGGAGAGGGTGAAATTTCCCGCGGACGAAGTCGCGGGCAGAAGCTAGTAATAATAGTTTTGTTTATTTCAAAAGTGAGGTACATATAAGGTACCTACAGTCTGTTACAATAATTGACAATTTAGAGAAAAATCATAAGGAGGATTACAACAGCAGAGAAAAATCATAAGGAGAATTACAACAGCATTTAATCTTTAGGCCAATTCTGCTAATTTAAAACGTTCAAAATCTAGTCGCAGTCTCATCTCGGCGACAAACAAATGTCAAAAACTTGTCAAAATGTAAGGAAATTTGAAGTATTTTTGACAGATTGAGACTGAGATCAGACTGTGAACGTTCTTAAAAATTACGAGAATTACCCCCCTGGTGCTAGTGCCCCCGGCTAGGTAGTAGTGAAATAAAGGAAATTATAGAACTTACAAGCCAGGTTTATAAGCAGACTGCCACCGCCGGCGTGTGCGCCGAACATGTTAGGGGGCGCGGCGAGCATGCTCGACAGATTGTTGAGCAATGTTTTTACTAGGAGAGGGGCGTGCATGCCGTAGCGGCCTTGGAAGAGGGTTCTGTAAAAAAAGTTTAACGACGTACAGAGGCCAGCACATCAAGCTACAAATTTTCCCAACTGAATATGAACCTTATTCCTTAGTGGTAAAGTTGAAAATCTATCAAAGAAATTTGACAGATTAGGGTATCTTGATGTGCTAGCTTCTGTACTTACAAATATGCGCTAGTGTTAGCTTCTAAACAGTGATTGACAAACTGAAACTTCTGTAACAGGGCATTGGCCCCGATTCTGTTGTTCACAAACTAAACTAAATTTAAGTCCAGTGCATTTTTTACTTTCTATTTCATTAAGAAAAGGACAGAAGATAAATATTAGTTTAGTCCTGTCAAATTAGTCAGCGCCTGACGTAAATTGACGTATTTTTAGTAGCCAATTTTTTAATCACGTCTAAACTTGTCTATGGATTATCTTATTTGACAGGACTAAGCTAATATTTATCTTCTGTCCTTTTCATAAAGAAATGGAAAGAAAAAGATGCACTTAACTTAAATTTAGTTTAGTTTGTGAACAACAGAATCGGGGCCATTGCCTACACCTTGCACGAAACTAAAGATACTCCACTACAATTAACGGCCGACCGCTTAAGGTAATTGCGCAGTGATTACCGCAAAATTCAAATTTTCTTACGTTTTTTTGCAATCAGCAGGTCAGTGTCAGGTTGTATCTTGATCAAAATATGATTCGCAACTATAACAGGTACAGAATTATAGTCATTAGAATCATTAATACATCTTCCTAAGTTAGATTTGTACCACAAGAAGAAATCTCCTAGGGAAATGTGTTTATGGTACAAATCTCACTTATAAAGATGTAAGAATGTTTCTTATGATTATAATTCTGTAAATACGTACCTGTTATAGTCGCGAATCAAATTTTGATCAAGATACAACCTGACACTGACCTGCAAACTGCAAAAAACGTAAGAAAATTTGAATTTCGCGGTCTACCACTTCCCATTCACCTTAACTGAGACACGTTGGCTGAAGTAGCAACGCGGTGCGGTAGGGGTGTGGTGACGTGATGCGAGAGCTAAATCATTCGTCAACTTGTGACAAATAATTATATCAGCCCTTCCGCACCGCGCAGCTACCTCAGGCCAGGCCACGTCTCAGTTAAGCAGTCGGCATATTATCTCGGTTTTGCCTTAATTACATTGCCACCCTGTATTTTTAGCATTTATATGTAGGTGTTTTAATTTCTGACAACACCAGCTATTATGACAAGTTTCTACAATATTTTGCATACATGGTACATTTGTTTTATTTTCTTTTACCAGTGTATTTCACTAATACTATGTATAATATTATAGACTTACCGGTATATCAAAGAAGTTTCTACCAGTCTGGTCTGGCCGTGCACGCCAGCGAACATGTAAACTGACATGAGAACCAACATCGTGTTGATACATTCGAGGTGGAGGTAGTATGTGTTATCTCTGTGAATAACAAAAAAATATATGAATACTAGCTGTCTCGGACGTTTCACTATTGTTTCCTAAAGAAATTAATTTACCCGGTTAAAGTATTGGTATTTAGTAGTGAAATTTCGGCCCCTGACCTACCGCATCGCGAAAAAATAACAAAATTATCAAAACAAACAAGAAAATTAAAGTAGGTATAAATTTTAGGGCGCGCCCGATAAGCAATCCATTCATCGTAGAGTTCACAACAAGAAGCAAGTTGGCAACGCGTTTAACTATCGGGACTAGCAGGACTAGCGGTATTTACCTAATTTTTACCGTTCCTACGAAAAAAAAAATACTGTTCAAGTTCGAGTTGGACTCGCGCACCGAGGGTTCCGTACAAAGTAGGTATGTAAATAGAAATGTAAGGTTTTCGGATTTTCCCTTTACTTGTGCTACGTGACCTTGCATCTTGCCAAATTTCATGATTCTAGGTCAATGGGAAGTACCCTATACATTTTGATTCCCTTGAGTGTCGAAATATACGTTTTTTGCGGCATAAACGGCCGTATCTTTATTTTAACATTAACTTAGAAATTTGATTTTTTTACAGATTCAAGAGACCGCAGACCTGAATATATGGTTTTTAATTTCAATTCGATACCTTCACGCGTTCCCGAGAAAAGGCTCTTGACAGACAGATGGACGGACGGACAACAAAGTGATCCTATAAGGGTTCCGTTTTTTTTCCTTTTAAGGTACGGAACCCTAAAAAGCGCGCGAGGACGCGCGACGTTGTCAAATCGATTGCCTACGCGCACGTATGTGTATCCTTTTCCATAACACTTTGAATTAAATATTTGAATTTCGCGCGCCTATTCAATTTCATAATGTAACAATGTACTTACGTTACAGGAACATCAATGATCAGTCCTATCAGTGCATCGATGAGCATTTCAACTCGACTCTCGGACCCCGTCAGTTTGGGGGATGTGGGGGGCTCGGGGACGTCCGGGATCGCGGGGGAAGCCAGTGTCGACGGTGTAGTTTCTTGTGAGGGCTGAGGAATGGAAAAAAGATTTTAATAGGATAGTTTTAACTTGTGTAGTATTATTGGCGCAAAATCTGAAAGATAAGCTAAGAGAGATCTAAGTTTTCGCATAGATGTACTATGCGAAAACTTAGATCTCTCTTAGCTTTTTTTTTTGGGTGGGAAATTATCAAATAACTTCTCCCGCTCTGGGCGGAGCGGGAGGGCGTGTAAGACTTTTATTGACAAAACCCACCCGTGTTCCTTCAGATGCCTGTGCCAGGGGCCACGGTATCTCTTTCGAACAACCCGCGACCCTGGCAGGCATTGGCCCTAGCGGCCCTAGCGGCCGTCAGTTAGTGCTGACATCTCTTTGAGGCGCGCGTGGAACACAACGGGTCGTCGACCCGGGCCTGGTCCTTACCGGACGGCGCGCTGCCCATTGCTCGCCGTCCGCAAGCCCGCGTCTACGGTCGCATAGTACACCTTAGCTTGGCTTGTATTTTAAGAGCATCCAACGCCGTTAGCATTCTATGGAGATTATTGGAGATCGTTAAAAAGCGGTTCAACTGGTTTTGTAAAATTGCTACTCAGTCATTAATTTGTTAGTAGTTCAATCAATTTTCTTAGCCTTTTCCCAACTATATTGGGGTCGGCTTCCAGTCTAAACGGATGCAGCCTCCACCACCCAGTTGCTGAGTAACAGGATAACCTTTGCTAAGATTTGGTTGGACTTTCAGGCTTCTAAATTTGTTCTACTAAATGTTTACAAACTCACCGTATTATCTAACCCCTCCCTGCTTTCCACAGGTCCATTTCCGACCCTCCGTTCAGCTTGAACGTCCAAATGCCTGCACAGTTCATACTCGGGTACCATTTCGACGAGATACTTGCTGACGGCTCGAATCACGAAGAGGGCGTTGAATGTCTGCCATGCCAGCATTACGCTGTAACAAGAGAGATAACTAACTATCAGTTGTTGTTTGAAGGTAAGAATAAGAAAGAAAGAATAAAATATTTTGTTTGGAACACGCACAGGAAACACAGACAGTAAAAAATAAAATTAACATAGAATAAATAAAAATTGACTTATGTGAGGCCAAAAAGACTCCTAGGAATTATATTTATTTGCAAAAAAAATGAGTTTAGTAATAATTTGGCAAATATAAAGAATCAATAAATAAATAAGCTAGCGAAACTCCACAAACGAGGGGGATATCGATATCTAAGTGATAAAACAAAAAGATTAAGGCCGTTTTTGGGGCCGACGACCACAATAAGTTCACTTAAATGAAATATTAATATAAAAATTAGTTTATTTTATCTTGTTAAGATATTGATGCCAATCACGTTAGTAAATACTATACTACACAAAAAAAAAACGTTGGTTTTAAACTGATATTTCATGTCTATGGAGTTTCGTTAAGTAGTTTAATTTGACCTTATACATAGTAAGTTTCCGTCATATTCAAATAATACGCGTTCGCGATCTGAGGCAGGGAGGAGTCTCGGTATGTAAAGATGGTCACCCATCCACAGACCAACTTACTTCGCGTGCCAAAAATCGCACCAACTTACGTTCAAAAATCGTAAGCCGCCACTTTCACGCTCAGTCCTGTGTACTGCTCGCTGGGTGAGCGTGAGTGAGAAAGAGCGCTTGTGACGTCATAGTAGGTAGTCAAAAAAATGGCATGCTTGGTTTTCATACAGATCGTGATACTTGCGTTATTAATGTCTATCTATATCTGTGGTGTCAACTATCACTCCCATAAAGCTTTGCACTTAGCTTCCAAACATTCTGATTTCTTTTAACTTTAAAAATTTTTACCCAACTACGGCAAGTCTAAAAGGAAGGATTTGATTTTATTTATAGTGCAGACGTCCAATGTTGTTTCCCATAGCATAATGCAGCTATTATTCTAACAGTTTTCCTTCATAAGGTAAACCCCAAACACTCGTTTAAATGACGAGAACAGTTTGTTACCATTTATGAAATACTAGCAGCGCCCCGCGGTTTCACCCGCATAATTGTCGATCCCGTAGGAATATCGGGATCAAAGTAGCCTATATGTTAATCCAGGGTGTCAGCTACCTCCATAATTTTTTTATCAAAATTGGTCCAGCCGTTTGAGCGTGAAGAAGTAACAAACATATAAACACACACACTCACAAACTTTCACCTTTATAATATTTGTGTGATAGTGTGATCTGAATGATAATGTGGGGCATGTCGTGAGGAAACTTTTGAATATGAATGTGGATAGCCATAAGAGTTGGAGAAGACCAAACAATGATGATAGGGCTAGAAAGGGGGTGAAAAAAAAAAAAATAGGGAGTGTGCTGTAATCTAACATGCGGGCCCAGTGCGGGTTGATAAATATTACAGTAATGTTTTCGAAGTTTTGGTGCCAGGATAAGCCGGTTTCCTCACGATGTTTTAATTCGCCGTTTTGAGAGCAGTGGTGATGAAATTATTTACAGAAATTAAAGCGCCTGATTAGGTTTGAACCAGGCACATCATGATATGTCGAAATAAGGGTGTTTTTACACTTCTTACAAGTATGATGATAATTTATGTTATTGCACACGGGATTGTCCGTTTCTTTGCCATTTCAATCACGTCATGTATTACCTAGTACCTACTTAATTGCTTAACGTTTTTTAGGGTTCCGTACCTCAAAAGGAAAAAACGGAACCCTTATAGGATCACTTCGTTGTCTGTCCGTCCGTCCGTCCGTACGTCGGTCAAGACCGTTTTTCTCAGGAACGCGTGGAGGTATCAAACTGAAATTTATATCTAATACCCTGAGTATTAGATCTACTGTCCCTTGGAGCTGTAAAAAAAATCAAACTTCTAAGCCTAAGCAATCAAAAGATACAGCCGTTTATGCCGCAAATTTTCGAAACTCGCACGGGAATCAAAACCTACAGGGTACTTCCCGTGAACTTAGAATCTTGAAATTTGGTAGGAAGTAAGGTCTTATAGTACAGATAAAGGAAAAATTGCGAAAACCGTAAATTTTTAGTTACATCATATAATAAAAAATATTTTTGAAAATTTTAAAGTTACTACTTCTTTTCTCATGAACGCGTAAAGGTTAAATTGAAATTCATATCAAATACTCAGGTCTATAACACCTTTAAGCTGTAACAAAATCAAACTTCTATGTCAACGCAATCAAAAGAAACAGCAATTTAAAGCGCATATTTTCAAACTCGCAACTACTCGCAAGGGAATCAAAACCTAAAAGGTACTTCCCGTTGACTTAGAATCATGAAATTTGGCAAGAAGCAAGGTCATGTAGCACAAGTAAAGGAAAAAAATCCGAAAATCGTAAATTTGTCGTTACATGACCTACTTTGTACGGAACCATCGGTGCGCGAGTCCGACTCGCACTTGACCGCTTTTTTACTATGATTCATTAATAAATAATTAAGTTTGCTTTATAATGGCTGGATCAATATGAGAGCGGCATATTACAGGGAAATCATTTGAGGAGAGTAGTTGTCTTATATCGTATAACAAACATGAAGATTTTGTTTTTGTTATTTTTGTTGGTCGCTGCTGCCGCAGCACAGCTGGTCCCGGGTTTTCCTATGATCAGAAATCATCGTAAGTTTCATAATTATTTTAGTTCGGTTTGATTCCATCGTCGTTTCTAACATTCAGATTTTTTCGTCTAACAGATCGACTAAGTTTTAGACTAGATTTCAAACAAGATTATCGTCTGGTTTATGTAAATTTCATGAAATTATCTATGGTCAATTTTCCTGTCAAGTGATTTCAATAGCAGTCAGTTACAATGGCATTATGGCAACCATTTTTTTTTTTTTTTTTTTGTGGATGGGAAATCATCCAATGACCCCTCCGCTCTGGGTGGAGCAGAAGGGAGTGTCACACTCTTACTGACTAAAACCCACCCGTGTTCCTTCCTTAGGCCTTTATGTTCCGGGGTAGCGGTAACCCTTTCGGACAATCCCGCTGCCATTATGGCAACCATCACAGCAACACAAGATCTGACAGTGAATAAGTTTTTTTTTTTGATAAGCCGGCTTTTGGAATCGGGCATTACATTTCAAAAAACTTATTCAAGGTTTTAGTGCTATTACGATTTACAGGATTAACATTTTCATATTTTTATTTTAGCAGGTGGCAAGCATGTGAAAACAGCTAGCCAAATAGTTTGCAGCTACAACGGAAAATGCGAGAGAAAAATAACATTGTTTGGAACAATATATAGAAAATAGAAAATTAGGTATTGCTAGTGTGAATGTAATTTAATAGTTTTTCCATGTATAAACTTGCAACACTAGATGGAAATTTGTATTTCTTGTGGTGTGCCTATGCTGCGCCCCTTGCTGTTAAAAAGATTGTTACGAGCGGCTGTGTCCTCTGAATATAAAATTAAACTACAAAGTTTTACAATATTTCCACGCATTTTTATTCCATACATGCACGCGGTGGTTCTTCGAGAAGTGATTAAAATCAGTGCCGAGCAGTTTTCGTGAGGTATCGTCAAGTTTTGTGTTGGTCTTGGCCGGCTTGCCATAATTCCTTGCCCTTATCAATATCGAGCAAAAATGATAAAAAAACACGTTTGTTGTATGGGAGCCACCTTAGATATTTATTTTATTCTGTTTTTTAGTATTTGCTGTTATAGCGGCAACAGAAATACATCATCTGTGAAAACTTCGACTGTTTAACTATCACGGTTCATGAGATACAGCCTGAAGACAAACGGACAGACAGACAGACGGACGGACAGCGGAGTATTAGTAATAGGGTTCCGTTTACCCTTTGGGTACACCCTAAAAACAGTTTCTTCGGGAAAGGTGTTTGTGATGATGAGTACAATCATGTGTTTTAGTATCGGTCACTAATTACCAGTCACCCTATTTTGTCGCCCGGTTGTGCCGAATCGTGCCGACCCGATTAAATGCGCAGCACGCCTTTTTTTTTGTGGATGGGAAATCATCAAATGACCCCTCCCGCTCAGAGTGGAGCAGGAGGGAGTGTCAGACTCTTACTGATTAAAACCCACCCGTGTTCCTTCCTTAGCCCTTTATGTTCCGGGGTAGCGGTAACCCTTTCGGACAATCCCGCTGCCCGCGCAGCACGCCTGACATGAAATCATGCAGCGCAGTAAGGCAAGTCTTTCGAACATTGCACTTTGTGGTAGATAAATGTAAGTAGCTCATTGAATAGCTAAAGCGTCTGCTATGTATCTATAATTATCAATTATTTAAAACAAATTGATAAGGATAAACTATATATAAACGCGAATTTGCTTTAAAGTAAGCAACATTCAATGTTATTGTCTTCACGTTAAGGTCTATAGTCTTAAAACGTGGTCGTTCGCTAAGGTTCATCGGTAAAGTCCCTATATCTATAGTGATGTGCTATCAGAACAAAAGTATCGATAATACAAACATCATCATCATTCTCCCGCCCATATCCCAATGTATTGGTGGGCGCAACATATCTTTCTCTTCATAGATAATACAAATATATTAGAATAAAGATAAAATAGCCTCCATGGGATATTCAAATGTCATGCTCTGTCTGGATGTCATTCAGGCTGGCTGGACAAATCTTCAAAATAGCTCGCATTTAACTAGGTCAATAGCGCATTTTATGTGACGGCTAAACACCCTTATTTCAGAATTTGTGACGCTACAGAATCATAGATAATCGATCGAAAACGTGTCCAGCCATCTTGAAAAACCACTTTTCGCTGGTCTCTCAATCTCGGTAACGGAAGTGATTTTGACGACTTTTTGCATATCAACGGGCGTCACATAAATTTGTGACAGGCATCGAGCTAAAAGTTTTGTGATACGAACAGCGGTTTAGTAGAAAAATGCAAAAATCTGTGTCCAGCCATCTTGAATTTACGTATAAAACTTTTGGCTGGCACTTCTGAATCTCAATAACGGGAGCGTTTTCGAATATAGTTCTTTACTAACATTTAGTGACGCAATTTGTGACAGTAATAACATTCGATTTATGGCGTCACATGTAAGGGTTTACGAGAAATCAGTAAAAACTTACATGTCCAAATAACCTGCGTTCAAGCTGGCTGGACACATGTATCTCCGCTGCCTGATGATCTACGGCCTTCGAAATATATTAAAATTTTTGTGACGGGGACGATAATGATTTACTGAATTTGTGACGGAGAAACTTTGAGTAGTTTCAAAGATATTGATCATTTAAATTTTCCCATACAAACACTGCAGTAGGGTTACCAATATTGTAGGTTTTATGTAGGACTAAGTATATTTTAAGGTGTTTTCTTTAATGGACGAAAATCCGTGTTTTGGTGATAGTAGTTGACAGAAATATAATCATTACAACAATCAGTAATACAACTTGTTAAGTTAGTATAATCCACAAATGTGAAAATTTCATGAAATAGTCAATCTTGGGGATTACTTTGGTCTTAGAGAGTTGTGTTGATGAATTTATATATTATAATTCTGTAAATAGATATTTGTTACGGCCGCGAATCATATTTTAATCAACGTACAACTTAATACTGCCAGCAAATTGCAAAAAACGTAAGAAAAATTTAATTTCGCGGGCTACCCTAGCGCTTTCGCCTTAAATCGATAGATGACAAAAGTGTAGAAGTGAGGAAGGGGGGGGGGTAATTTTTTGATGTTATTGATTATTTACATGCAGATACCTACTCTTTTTAGTAGGTAGGTATTGGTGTTTTTCATGGTAAGTACATAGGTAGGTATTGGTGCCGATTCTCTTGTCACAAATGCGTCTAAACTAGACTACAAATCATCAAAATTTAGTTTATTCCTGTCAAATGATGATTTCCCATTCTGAAATTAACTAAAGTGACACAACTTAACTAAATTTTAGTTTGTCAGCACTAAGATTGCACTGAGTTAATAGTTTAGAGAAAATAGTAGTTTTGCTATTCTGAATTTGAGGTTTTTCACCTAAAATTTAGATTCTCTTAACTAAATCTGACTATTTTTAATCGCGACTTAAAAGGTGTGGTATAAAATTAGTTGGCATGAGCTAAAATTCACACCAACACCTCGACTTCGGATGCAAAAACAGTACTGTTTTTAGATTTTCTTTTCTTTTGCTTATATCTCGAAAACGGTGTGTCCTATCGCAAAAATAATGAAAATTTCGACCCCCTTTTACAAACCCGCATACCCTTAAAACTCAACACGTTGGTAATCATTTTTCATATTTTCCATACAAAAGTGAAAAATTCCATAAAAAGGAGGTCGAGGTTGCCCCACTATGCCCCTTCGGCTCAAAAAAAACACGAGGAGGGGCCCATTGCTAAACAATAACAGCCGCACAGGTCGATCGATCAGGTTAAGCTACGCTTGCCGCGGTTGATCTGTGGATGGGTGACCAACTTTACATACCGAGACCCCTCCGTGCCTCGGAAAGCATCCTGGCTGTCATTCGTGGATCTTTGACAGCCGTTACGGGTAGTCAGAAGCCCGAAAGTCTGACAACCAGTCTTACCAAGGGGTATCGTATTACCCAGTAACTGGGTTGTGGAGGTCAGATAGGCAGTCACTCCATGTAAAACACTGGTATTCAGCTGCATCCGGTTAGACTGGAAGCCGACCTCAACATAGTTGGGAAAAGGCTAGGCAGATGATGATGATGAGGGCAAATAAGTACCTACTTTTTGGCTGAATGCACAAACCGTGCGAAGGCAAACAAACAAAAAAAATACCTACTTACCACGTGGAGTCGCGATTGTCAAATTCGATTCGGTTGTGTCAAAATTATTTTTAAAGGAGAATGGGCAGATTTGCCCAAGTATTGTAGTACTTTGAGTAATATATCATTAGAAAGATATAATTTAGACAAACAATTTGTTGTATGACAGCGATGCTGAAATCTACATCAGTAAAAAGTTACAGGGGCTTAAAGTTCCTTTACATCACATTAAAGTGTTTAGATCTATTTAACGTGTTTGTCAGCAATTATAAAACAACTTGACATATTATACCGAGATACGTAAAACTACCACGTGTATTAATAATACAAATCAAAATGGCGTCGCTATAATGCGCTCGCACCAAGTGCGCATGAGTGAGTCATAAAACGTGCGAGGGAGCGAGAAAGGTGGCTACTGTCGATAAGGCTTGCTTTCGCGCTCGCTTATACTAAGTGCGAGTGAGCGAGATAGTATGCAACCTAAAACAAAAGCAACAACAAACAAACTATTCATGCCCATGTCGCCATTCATTCGTGAATATTGTTCTGGTGCTAACGTGCGTTCAGAGTGATTTGATTCCTATACTTACGTTTCGGCTGTGTTTGGACATTTTTATGGTTTGATTTCTTTACTGACTACTCGGCTGTGTTTGGACGTTGTTTCTGTTATTACCTGCGACTTGTTTATTCTAAACGGACTTTGATTACTGCAAATGAACGGATTTTGGTGAAAATGCGAGTTGCCGCTGCTCTTCTTAAAGCATTTAGAGCGCCTTTAGAAAATAATGCTCACTCTAGCGAGATTATTAATATTATTAATGAAAGAATAGATGTACCAAATCGTCTTGGTAATTTCGTAACAGAAAATAATATAAACAGGCGAAGGGCACAATTTATCCAAATAAATAGTGACACATTAAATATTCCTTTTCCTACTTTAAGCGAAGAAGATTTGATATTGACTGCTCTTGGAACATACCAATTGAAACTGACCAAATCGTACGTCGGTGAACATTTAAGGGGTGGTATATATACTATAGAAGTGTGCCACGAAATAAGTCCGAACCTAATGGATTATGAAATAAACGCAAGTAACTGTGTGTTATTACGAGGCCAGATTCATTCACGACATACGTCGAGAAAAACCTATTACTCGTATATTTTAGTTAAGACCAATATGACAGGTAGAGAGGCTTTATCGCACCTTTATTTTTTTTGCTTAACTGGAAGTCGTACTATCGGAACTTGTGCTCACATTATGAGTATAGTTTGGTTCTTGGGATTTGCAAGACATCAAAATTATTTACAAAGCCCGGCAAGTTTTCTAGATCATATTATTTTAAATGGTGAGAATGTTTAATAATAAATAATGCAAAATATAAGAGTTATATTTCTATTGTATATGGTAAAAGTGTAAGTCTTAATCATACAATTAGTTGTTTTTTGCTAATATTGGTTCAAATAAAAATAAAAAATATAAAATAATATAAAAATAACAACAACAATCAATGCACATGTTTTTTTTATATATTTTTTATCCCCTTTTGAACTTCACTCACCTTACCACTTACAAATAAAATAGCATGCGGCAGTAGGCTACATTCATACTCCATAGTACATATAAAAGAATGATAATGAATATAAAATAGGTATCAGTAAAAATTAAAATATTAGACAACAACCCACTAAACAAGTAGGTAATTTGCTAAAAATTCAATTTTTTAAATAATTATTACTTTGACGTCGCTGAGAGTAAAAAAAAATACATTTATGTGATGAGGGCAACTAGTACAACATATAACCATATAGTCTATATTGCTACAATGGTTGGGCAAACCTTCATACAAATCTGCCCATTCTCCTTTAGAGATATTTTAATGCAGAATAGCTCTAAGATTCTCATAGCCAAAAGTAAGTAATTTTAGTCATAGTTTAGTTCGGTGTACAAGAGAATTGACACCATTGTGTCAGGATAACTAATGCTCGAAGGTAATTAAATGAAAAAGTATATATCGGCATAATTATATAAAATAAGTATCAGCATCACTTTTAAACGTCGGACATAATAAAAATAAAAAAAAATACCATTGAGACTTTATTTATGTAAAAATTATGGTCACCTCACAATATTAATGGATGTTTGTATGGGAAAACTTAAATGATCAATATCTTTGAAACTACTCAAAGTTTCTCCGTCACAAATTCAGTAAATCATTATTGTCCTCGTCACAAAAATTTGAATATATTTCGAAGGCCGTAGATCATCAGGCAGCGGAGATACATGTGTCCAGCCAGCTTGAACGCAGGTTATTTGGACATGTAAGTTTTTACTAATTTCTCGTAAACCCTTACATGTGACGCCATAAATCGAACGTTATTACTGTCACAAATTGCGTCACTAAATGTTAGTAAAGGAACCATATTCGAAAACGCTCCCGTTATTGAGATTCAGAAGTGCCAGCCAAAAGTTTTATACGTAAATTCAAGATGGCTGGACACAGATTTTTGCATTTTTCTACAAAACCGCTGTTCGTATCACAAAACTTTTAGCTCGATGCCTGTCACAAATTTATGTGACGCCCGTTGATATGCAAAAAGTCGTCAAAATCACTTCCGTTACCGAGATTGAGAGACCAGCGAAAAGTGGTTTTTCAAGATGGCTGGACACGTTTTCGATCGATTATCTAAGATTCTGTAGCGTCACAAATTCTGAAATAAGGGTGTTTAGCCGTCACATAAAATGCGCTATTGACCTAGTTAAATGCGAGCTATTTTGAAGATTTGTCCAGCCAGCCTGAATGACATCTGTCTGGCTATCTCCTAAATGGGACTGAATTTGAACCTTGCTTTGCCAGAAGGTTACCTGAATATATTCAAGAGTGGTGAATTAGGCCATAGATTATCATTGCTCTGGTCTGTTCACAATTTATTTAGGGGTCAGCGCAGTATGTCTCCTTATTTTCCTTCACCGTTTTGAAAGTGGTGATGAAATTATTTAATCAAACAGGGCATTTATTATCATAAATTATATTGATTTCTGTAAATTGGTTTTAGCCAAAACTTTTACATCATAACATGAAACAAAATGAGTTGATGTCGGAGTTTCCTATCTGCCTACTCTGGACAACCTCAGAGGTCACAGTATCTTTAAAGTCCAGACATTATCTTGTTATAAATATTTAAATTATGCCTATAATTATATTTTGTTTTTAGACTAATTACAATAATTTCTACGAAATTGCATGATCAAAAGTAGTTGTATTGACTTCATGTGATTGGCTGAGACTTTGACAGTTATCGACGACCAATCATAAGCAAGCAAAATGGTAGGGTTTAAAAAAATAGTCGGCGGTCATGGTGGGTGGAAAATGCCTGCCATGCCCGCGGCATTCGTGCTTCGACATTCGTACTAGTCACCCATGACACATTGTATCGTTAAATCAAACTGTAATACTGTATACTGGTGTAATTGTAGCAATAAAGCTGATTTTTAAAGTTTATACAGAGTGTTTTATATTCAAAATCCTTACTACTGAGTATTGAACCAGGAGTTCAAAATCTTGGTCAGATACAAAATATCGATGCTTTTATTCCCATCCCTAGTTTTGTTGATCAGTAGTCTTAGTTCATAAAGTACGTACTCGGTACTCGTATATCATATGAATCACTTTGCTTCAAAACGTTTGTGTCGTAGTTTTTGTAACCCACATTGTAAAAAAACATTTATCCTTGACAGACGTACCTTACTGTTAAAACTATCAACATGAAAATATTGTTTTTAATTATGTTTTTATTTGTGGCGATGGCTGCATCCAGGAAGATTTTATTAAGTGGAAAAAAACCAAGTAAGTTTTTGTTTTGAGTTATGCGTGTCTTTACGTTCGCCACGGTTACGTTTGCAGTGGTGGCTCAGTGGTAACTGCCGTGACTTACGAGTTATAGGTCGTGGGGTCGAACCCAGACAGACGTTTTACTTTGTGTAAATTATTTCATCACCACTGCTCTCAAAACGGTGAAGGAAAACATCGTGAGGAAACCGGCATGTCCTAGAACCGAAAATTCGAACACATGTGGCATCTACCAACCCGCACTGGGCCCGTGTGGTAGATTACGGCCCACTCCTTCTCACAGAGAGGAGGCCTGTGTCCCATCATTGTAGGTGGGGACATTATAGGCTGATTATGCTATAAGTGCCTTTCTCCGTCAGTTAGTGTGTGTTTTTCTCAGAATATATTATTTTGTTGAAAATTTATCATTAAAGCAGTGTTTATAATCTCAGATAATTTACATTCCATTCCATTCCAAGTGACGATCACCACTTAATCAGTTATCTACTTAAGTGAAAAGTATTCTAAGTTGATTTTTGAGTGACCATATTTTGTTACAAAAAGTTCCTAATAAGTTTTTGGTTGCAATGGAATTTGAACTTTGTTAACTGTGACATTGTTCGTTGTGCCATAACTTGAAACTTATCTCAAATTCCTGGCTCTAATATACATAGGTGTAGTTTTTGGAGCTAAAGTTCACAATACATACGGAAACTTTAATCACTTTTAGATCCGACTGTCTGTTCGTCCCTTTCTCAAAAACGCTTTCAGTTAATATGATAAAATGATTAAGTTGAAAAGCTTTGTAGTCCTGTACAGTAGAAGTTTGCCGATCAGCACGAACCGAATGAAAAACGAATATGTGTAGTAAGTGGTTCGGGTCGGCTTTGTTGTTGACCCGAACATGTGAGTAGCACCCCTAAACCCAGGTTTGCATGGGCGCGTTTTTCCCTCTGAGATTATTTTCCGCAGACTCGATTTTCAACGCACTGCTTAGCGCCGAGAGATGAAAATCCAACAGTGTTTTTTGATGCGCTGGGATATGCTCTGTTGGATTCTCAACGCTCGGCTCAACGCCGAGAATTGAAAATCCAGTGCGCGATAAAATCCCGCCGCGATATTTTTGATGTCCGTGCCAGCGTGGGCTAACTCGACTTTTCGCGCCAGTTTCAACACCTCCATACAAGCTAGTTGACACAATAGACGCAAGCGCATTTCGTCCCGCATCCCGCGCTGCATACGCCTGTTTGGCCAGAGACTTGATAGATGTTCTTTACAGGTTTTTTAATACTGTTTCTTTCTTTTTCAGTACTACCCGGGTCAGTATTTAATGCAATGAAACCTTCTTCACAAATTGTGAGACTTTATAATACATACAAGGTTTGAAAAAGGAGCGAATGTAATTTACTCGAGATGAAGCAAAATATTTGCAATAAAGAAATTTTAATGACTTGACTAATAAAAACATACATACATATTTGACTAGAATAAGTACATATATTTTTTTAATTATAATTATAAAAAAATATATTACCTTCGGTTGTACAAAAACACTTACTTATCTAAACACTATGCAGCATTACAACTAAGGGAAAGAGTGTTTTCGATGAACTCTGGTACCCAAAGTTAGATAAATAACTTATTTTTAGGGTGCAGGGTGCCAGAAAAATTATAGTAAGTCATTTCATTATAGCACTAGGGTCAAGCCGGGCAATAATGTTGTTTACTATAACCGTCAATAATGTAATTGGAATTTGGAAAATAAACTTTTAAAAAAAATTGTATCAAAACTTAAAAAACAATAAATATAATTAAAAAAACGAATTGCTTTTTATTACCCTCTGGTAGAGACGCCAGCACATCAAGCTACCCGAAACTGTCAAATTTTCCCAATCAACCTTGAACCTAATGCTAATAGCGATAAAGTTGAAAATTTATTAAAGAATTTTGACAGATAGTAGTAGCTTGATCAAAATCAAAAATCAAAATATTTTATTTCACATAAGCCTACAAGGGCACTTATGAAACGTCAGAAGCTAGGTGCACGGTTCCAATTGGTTGTTTCCTATGGAGAAGAACCTATGATGTGTTGGCGTCTCTACCTACAGCATTTTCTACCAGTCAACAGCAGTATTTTTTCAACTTTGAACCTTATGCTCTAATAAGGTTCAAAGTTGATCGGGAAAATTTTAGTTTCGGGTCGCTTGATGTGCTGACGTCTATACATTTATGTCCAACGCGTGCTGGATTACTTTCGCAAATGAGATCTGCACGGTAATTGCGTAACACACAAAATTACATTTGATCGAATAATAGCAATTTCTTTCATTTTGACAGTTCCACCACCTTCGTTGCGTTATTAACGTTGTTGAGCAGACGAATTTATGAAACCTATGAAGCAATGGATTAGAAAATATCTTTCAAAACTCTCGGATTGTGATCAAGTGTGTTGCGAAATGCGTGCCCAGAAAATGCCTGTTGTAGTGGTGGGTCGTTGACGGTTTTCAATGGTCAACAGGTTTAAAAAGCTGTTAAATTATTAATAGCTTTTGAATGTTCAATCGGTAGTGTTTAGCGTCAATTTATGTCAAGGTTTTCAACCATTTTTGTTAAAAAAAAAATCCGTTGAGCCGTTGACGTAAAGTCTAAAACAGAAGATCTAGCGGGGTATCCAAGGGGAGGGGGGATGGAGGGGGGGCTTAGGGGAAGAGACCGGAATAAATACGATATCAGCATTAGCAGTATTTTATTTTCATATGGTTTTTTTTTGGAACTTAGTAAAATAATGCGTCTTGTGCGTTGACTTAAATTAACAGGTAATATTTTAAACATGTTTTTTCATTGATGTTTAACACTTATCTCGTTGACGAATGAAAAGTCGTTAAAAAAAACCTATAGCCTGTTCACTCTTTCTTTGAAGGCAGACGAGTTAAATGTGGAAGGGAACACAGACGCCGGCAGAGAGTTCCACACATTAGCTGTGCACATGATAAACGTGGAGGACACTCACTGAATAAAACTGGTCAGGATATCAACCAATTGTGGATGGTGCACTGCACAGTACGTCTGGTAGTCCGATGGTATGGTGTGTAGTGGGTTGGTGGAAGTTCTTCAAACCAATGGGAAACCCCACTGGGTACACAATAGAGGAAAGAAAGAAATAAACAATCTAGCTTTAAGTACCTCATTGTTATTTAGTTAGGAATATTTATTGCTAAATAATATTAGAAACATAACATGTTTTCTTTAAACTTTTTCCTCCTAAATCGGGAACCGTTGAGACTGCGACGCGTGGTGTTTTTAACAGGTGCGCATACGTCTCTAGAAGAACGTGCGGTTTCAGGATAGTACGCAAACCGCAAATGGTGACGTGGCCCGGGTAATTAGACCTTCTAAATTATATTGGACATTGGATTTTGACGCGGTTTTCATCATCATTTAGAGAGCATTTGTTCTGGAAGGTGGAATACACTAGATTTGCCAGCGGCTTCTCTCCCGCGTGACGACAGTTCGAAGTTATCCGACGAGAACCTCCTATAGGGATAAAAAGTATCCTATTCACACCTGTGCCTGGCTTTCCGTCAGTTAGATTATCAAAAAATATTTGACACGTATTTTTTCTTTTGTTACGTAAACCAAAATTGACGAAGATACGACGCTTTTAAATTTCTCAATACGTCACACCTTAGTATAATTTTTAGTGCGTTCTGACGTCACGAGCCCCCACTCATGAGTTTTGATGCGTTTTATCTTTATCAATATTCATTGATTTACAAAAACAAAAAATACGTGTCCATTATTTTCCAATACTCTAACTGACGGACTAAATAGATTTTCAATTTATTGATGGTGTCGACAAGCCTATTAATCAAGTCAGCCTATCGCAGTCCACTGCTGGACATAGTCTTCCAGGCTGCGCCACAACACCCTGTCCTCCGCCTTCCGCAACCAGTCCGCCCCAGCCACCTTTTTAAGGTCGTCGGTCCATCTAGCTGGGTCATGGTTCTGTGAGAGAAATTATGCAAGGGAATCCACTTTTCCATGTTAGTTTTAAATTACATTATAATATTGATTGGTGATGTACCGTTTTAATCACAACTGCCCCGTTGGTCTCGTGGTTGCAAGCGCGACTGCTGAGCGTGGGGTCCTGGGTTCGATTCGGGTCGGGCAGTGTTATTGAGTTTTTCCACTAGGAATTTCTTAGTAACAGCCCGGAGTTTGGAAGTGGTGTGATACCCCCGTGCCTCGGAAAGCACGATAAGCCGTTGGTCCTGCGCCTGATCTCTCTCCGGTCGTGTCGGATTGCCGTCCCATAGGACTATGAGAGTGAGGGAAGAGGGAGTGCACCTGTGTCTGCGCACACACTTGTGCACTATAATATCTCCTGCGTACCTGGCTAATCTCCGTTGAGATTGGCCACCGTGACCGAAATCGGTCGGGGAGGCTATTTCTTCACGCTCAAACGGCTGGACCAATTTTGATAAAATTTTGTATGGAGGTAGCTGACACCCTGGATTAACATTACAGGCTACTTTTTATCCCAATATTCCCACGGGATCGACACTTACACGGGTGAAACCGCGGGGCGCAATTAGTTAACTATAAATAAATAAATAGTCACAGTTGTATGTCATGCTATACATAAATTTCACCGAAATTTTTTCAGCCGTCATGGCGTGACAAAGCAACACAAATACATACATACAGACAAAACCAAAAGATTTTATTTCACATAAGCCTACAAGGGCACTTATGAAACGTCAGATGCTAGGTGCACGGTTCCAATTGGTCGTTTCCCTTTCCTATGGAGAAGAACCGGCAAGAAACTCCACGGTTGAAAAAGAGTTGGAAAATTAGAATTGTCTCTATATAATGTCAAATAATAAAAGGATTATGTCATAGAAGTATGTAAAAAATAAATAAAAATCGTAATTTGAGAGCAGTTAATAGACATTTACGCAGTTATGCCGTTAATGAGATGCCAGGTAAGACAGAGTTGTTTTATGATTTCACCTTTTAACCGCCTACGTCGGATTAATCCGACAAATATTTTCGTGCCCATTTCGCCAGGGTCGTATATTTACGACCAAATACCACAGCTCGTTTACTCTGTGTTCTTATTAATTACGCTGCATTCTATCAGGTTATTTGAAAAACAAAAAAATATGGAATCACTGTGCCGGGCGCTGGGGGCAGGCAAGGGTAGATACTTTATTTCACTCAAAAATAATACAATAATTATTCACTTCTATGAGGACAATAGGTAATACGGGCTGGTGTCCGCAATTCCACGTCAATGCGCGTATTTTGCGTACGTAATAAGATCGCTTTTTGCGATAAGATCTTGTCGCCTTAGGTAAAATTTCTACATTAATTATCCCATTGTTTGTTGAACAGCACCACATTCACGCACCGGGAGGAGTATCTGTGAATCTTTGCCTGAGCAGGTTTTTCTTGCTTCGGCCAACCTGTGACCGGAGTTTATTTAAATATAATAGTTATATAAGGCACTAGCTTCTGCCCGCGACTTCGTCCGCGTAAATTTTTTTGTTTCCCCGACTCACCCCGTCGCAACGTGTCGCCGGCCTGCGTTCTCGCTTGGCGAAAACTTCAGACTTTTTTTCTTTTTGCTCAACCCCTAAGGGTCCTAGCGTCAAGTTTAATAGAATATAGCCTTCCTCAAGAACTGGGCTATCAAACGCAAAAATATTTTTATATAATAATATGTGACCAATACCTCCAGAGATTTAGAGCTTTCAAACCGTGTTTCAAACAAACAAACTCTTCAGCTTTATTATTAGTATTATTTTAAAACTATGATATCTCCTAAGATATACATTGAAATCAAATGATGTCAGAGGCAATTTTGTTCAAAATTAAATACATGTGATGAATAACGTATTTATTTGGATAAGGATTAATACCATGTTTATAAAAACACCTTCGCAAATAATGCATTATTTAAGAACAAATTTGGTTAGCATAAAAGAGGTTATAGTGAGCTTACCTTAAAAGATAGACATATGCTGTCGCGGACTTTTTTTTAAAGCTTTTAAAGGGGAACAATTCTGTCATATATGATTTTTGCGAAACTTTAACCGTTTACGCAGCGCACGCAGCGGAAGCTCTCAATAGGAAAAAAATCCCCCGATTTTGAAACATTCTTTATTGGTGCTCCGCTCCTATTGGTTTTAGCGTGATGATATATAGCCTATAGCCTTCCTCGATGAATGGGCTATCTAACACTGAAAGAGTTTTTCAAATCGGACCAGTAGTTCCTGAGATTAGCGCGTTCAAACAAACAAACAAACTCTTCAGCTTTATAATATTAGTATAGATTATTATAGTTGTATATTTATACAGGGTTATTGGAAAAACACCAGCAACCTCTTAAGAGGTCATTGTACTCATTATTATGAACAACTTGCTGCGCCCCGCGGTTTCACCCGCGTAAGTTTCGATCCCGTGGAAATATCGGGATAAAAAGTATCCTATGTGTTATTCTGATCTATAAGCTATATTACTATAAAGTTTCATCAAAATCCGTTCAGTAGTTTTTGCGTGAAAGAGTAACAAAGATCCATCCATCCATCCTCACAAACTTTCGCATTTATAATATTAGTAGGATAGTAGGAAGTAGGACTTTTACTATGGGACCAAACCTGAAATCGCAAACAAAAAATCAGCTGTTCCCTACATTTATTTTCGTCTATCTCGTCAAAATGTAGGGAACAGCTGATTTTTTGTTTGCGATTTCAGGTTTGGTCCCATAGTAAAAGTTGTTCATAATAATGAGTACAATGACCTCTTAAGAGGTTGTTGGTGTTTTTCCAATAACCCTGTATAGTGTACATAATATTAGAGTAGGTATTCTATCTTGTTAGGTATCTTCGGGAAAAATTAACCCGACAGGAAGTTCCATAACACGTCAGTACTTACGCTCAGTAAACGTATTATTGAACACAAATAACTAATAAGGATACTCTCAAAACAAACATTGGAATTCCAAAACAGATTATTTGGTAAATAAATGAAATATATAAGGCTACAGCTTATTATATAAGTTTTATAGTTTCCTGTAATACATTACTTCGCTTCCTCTTGGAGTTAAGACGTGTTAAGTGTCGATGAAAATTTTGTTGCTTTTATTACTGTTTTTTGTGATAGCTGCAGCGAAAATGGATGCAGAACACAGTAAGTTTTGTTTTGTATAACCGAAATTTTTAGTTCAGATTTGTCTCGCCCCATATCTACAGGGAGAAATTGTAATCACCGTTTCCTCTTAAGGGAGTCATTGTACTCATCATTATGAACAACTTTCACCGTGGAGCCAAACGAGAAATCGCGAAAAAAAATCAGCTGTTCCCTACATTTAATGTTCGCATAACTCGTCAAAATGTCGGGAACAACTGATTTTTTTTCGCGATTTCATGTTTGCAACCCGAGTGGTGGATTACTGCCCACCTTTCACAAATAGGAGGCATGTTTCCTAGCAGTGGGAAGATTATGGATGTTGTCTCAACTTAGTGTTAACCTGTATTGCCTGGACAAAAAAAAACTTATTTTTTTTTTACAGTAGGATCATCGACAGACGAAGTTGACTTCAAACCTGTTAAAATTATCGTCAAGGAATATTCGTCTGGGTCGCCTACGACAGACTCATCGCCCACGACCACTACATCTACATCACCAGTACCTTCGGAAGCAGGGAAAGACGAATTATAAACCAACCCGCAATGGGCCCGCGTGGTCGATTCCCCACTCCCTCTCACAGAGACAAGCCCTGAGTTCCCGCAGTGGGACCACTATAGGCTCTAAACTGACAAGCTGCACGATGGGATTTCCTATCGACAAGAATGTCAATATCGATGTACAAACTTTCATCCCGTATTTTATTTTATTTATTTAATTAATTATTTCTGAGTATATGGTACATTAAGATCATAATATTAAACAGTTTCACATACACTACCGTTGCCGGTGTAGAAATATTAAAATTAACTTACAATGTCAAAGTAGCCAAGTTCTAGGCCGCAACAATATAAATGGTAGTTAGTTTGTTATCAAAACGCTAAGAAGCAGCTAGATCCCAATGAATATAATTATAAATTAGTTCAGATGTATACTGGTAATTTTTAATGCACAATTTCTGTATATTTAATAACTACAAATGAAATGTCAAAAATAAAAAAATAAAAATAAAAAACAGTACAAGTCAAAAAGTATACACACAAAGTCTCAAATGTCAAATGTCTAAATTTATATTCTAAAAATTCATTAACTGAATAGAAACAGTTGTCTAAAAGCCAGGCAAATATTGTTTTTCTGAATGTATTAGTGGGCAACACTCTGATGCGTGGGGGTAGATTGTCAAAGATTTTGATTGCCATGCAATTGGAATTCCTGCTATACAAATGTGTTCTCTGGCTAGGTGCAAGCAATTTATTTGGGCTTCTGCTTTTCACTCTTTTAGAAATGTGCTCATACATTGGGAACATGTGCGAATACCTTTTTATAAACATACAAATTTCAAAAATATATAGGCAAGGAAGTGGAAGAATTTTTAGTGCTTTAAATAATGGCTTAAAATGCTCTAAATTAATTTAATTCCATTTGGCGATGAATTTTTAAAACACTTGTGAACTCTTGCGCATAAGTTTAGCTTCTAGACTTAGCGCTTTACTAGGCTGTACTTTGTCTGTCAGTGAAATACCTAATTAATGAATTTAAGATTTTTATATGCTATGGGTGCTAGTCTGGTGTAGTGGTTACATGGTAATTAATTATGACCAATTTTATAGTCAAGATGAAGACAAAATACCTACCTCAAACTCTGGCGCAATTTGGAATGTGGATGTCGTGTGTATACCTACTATAGGTACAGCCACGAACAATAATATGTATGTAAACTAAGCAACTTTTAAATGTGATTCTAATGTAAGTAATTTAAATGTTTTTTAATAGTAGTTTTGGTAGCCATATTATTATTAAATAGGTCTCATTTCAAAATTGCAATCGTAAAGGCTTTCCCCCACAGGCGCATTATTCATCATCATCATCTGCCTAGCCTTTTCCCAACTATGTTGGGGTCAGATTCCAGTCTAACCGGATGCAGCTGAATACCAGTATTTTACATGGAGCGACTGCCTATCTGACCCCCACAACCCAGTTACTGGGTAATACAGTACCCCTTGGTAAGACTGGTTGTAAGACTTCGGGAAAAATAATAACGCGCCTGTGGTGGAAAGCGACTACAAAATCGAACTTGAATTTGATAAGTATACCATACTTGTGCTCGAGACTATACACTTCTGCTCATGCCAGTTAGAAGAATTCAAGCATGATGTTATGTTTTTTACCTCAAATGTAAAACTTGAGTACATAAGTATAGCATTTATGATGTTACTAGCTGCTGCTCGCGGTTTTACCAGCAATATCTCGGTATTAGCAGGGAATATCGGGATAACAAGTATCCTGGTTATAAACTATCTGTGTGCCAAATTTCATCCAAATCCGTTCAGCCGTTTGTACGTGAAGAAGTAACAAACACACTCACAAACTTTCGCCTTTATAATATTAGTGTCAAGTGTGATAAGGATAACTGAGATATTCATTATCATCTGCCTAGCCTTTTCCGTGGTCAGCTTCCAGTCTAACCAGATGCAGCTGGGTAACCAATATTTTACATGGAGCGACTGCTTAACCAACATTATAATCAAGATATTAAAATATGTAATTATGTTTACCAGCCCACCGTTAGACAAATAATAGAAAATTGTTTGAATGTAGCTTTAAGTAGACTTCATTGTCATTTTCAGAATATTTGTTAATAAATAATATTACGCACAACATGTTTTCTTTAAGACTGTGCCGACCCTACAGTGGCGCCCTCATCGTTTGTTTGGTTATTTCATACAATTTAGAATGAAAATGCAGAAAACAAGCACGTTAAGTTGTGCTTCACAAGATTATACGTTAATATTATTATAAAAGGTAGTTTTATATTGTTTAGTTTCATTGTAATCCTTAAAACGGATAAAAGTGGCCACTATATTCCGTTTTAAGGATTATGATAAAACTAAACAATATAAAACTACCGCTTCTAATAATATTAACGTATAATCTTGTGAAGCACAACTTAACGTGCTTATTTTCTGCATTTTCATTCTAAATTGTATGAAATAAGAAATAACCAAACAAACGATGAGGGCGCCACTGTAGGGTCGGCACAGTCTTAACCAACATTATAATCAAGATATTAAAATATGTAATTATGTTTACCAGCCCACCATTAGACAAATAATAGAAAATTGTTTGAATGTAGCTTTAAGTAGACTTCATTGTCATTTTCAGAATATTTGTTAATAAATAATATTACGCACAACATGTTTTCTTTAATCCTTTTTCCTCGTAAATCGGGAATAATAATTGAGGTGCGCAGTATTTCACGCGCACCTATGATGTAAACTGTCTATGATGACCGCATAGGATGACAACAATAATTACGTCATCATCATCAGCCTACAGCAGTCTACTGCTGGACATAAGCCTCTCCTGTTGCAATTCAACTCGATTTTCGGCAACTCTCATCCAGCTGCTACCAGCCATCCTGCGAAGATCATTGCTCCACCTAGCCTGAGGGCGTCCTACCTTACGTTTGTCGATTCGCGGTTTCCACTCAAGAACACGTCTACCCCCAACGGTCATCGGTTCTACGGTTAATATGGCCACAGCCCATTGCCACTTCAGTTCTTATTCTGTGAGCAATAATTACGTCAAAGCAGTGTAACTCATGCCAGATTGCACTAAAGCCAGAAATGTCAAAGCTTAAGAGGAATTGCGGTCGGAGAAACTTTTGAAAAAGTAAATAGTCATTTTTTTTTTTTTATCTGTTTTTATTTAGGGGTTTTTATCTTAGATATGCCAACCCCATCATGCCACGCTACTAATCTGCTACTACTGGTATCCTATATGAGGAAATGCGGTCGGAGAGACTTTTGAAAAAGTCTAAGTAAAAAGTCATAATTCGAGGTTTGGCTCCAGCCTATTTCCTCCTCCAATATTGAACCAATTTAAAAGATATTTCATAAACTGAATAAGAAGGATATACAGGGTTATTGGAAAAACACCAGCAACCTCTTAAGAGGTCATTGTACTCATCATTATGAACAACTTTTACTATGGGACAAAACCTGAAATCGCGAAAAAAAAATCAGCTGTCCCTACATTTTGACGAGATATACGAACGAACATAAATGTAGGGAACAGCTGATTTTTATTTCGCGATTTCAGGTTTGGTCCCATAGTAAAAGTTGTTCATAATGATGAGTACAATGACCTCTTAAGAGGTTGCTGGTGTTTTTAAATAATCCTGTATACTGTGTCCCTATGTTTTTCTTTTTCCATTAATATTTGCCAAAGTATACAGTATAGGCACTAGACTGTTGACAGCGGCAATTTTGAGCATTTTTTTAGGGTTCTAGTGCTTATAAATATAATGTATCATCAAAAAGGAAAACATAGGGCCATACAAGATTTTAATATTTATTATTCTGTAAAAAATCATTGCTTTATGGTCATTAACCGGAAAGAAAACAGGCGAGAGCGTTTCTATGGAGAAAAGACCACATTCCTCTTAACTCTAGTTTTACCCTGCGTCCTAATTAAAAGCGAGCGTCATGTCACAATCATCACGTCGTAGCCTAAGCAGTAAATTTTTTCCTTTAATTTTAGTAATGAAACATTATGAAATATTACTAGTCATAATTATTCTGTAGTGAGGATGATACAAAAACAATAAACAAACGGGTTAGGTACTTCGAAAGGCAAACAAGTTGTAAGAATCATTCTACAATTTTATAAATACAGGGTGATTAGAAATTCACACTACTCTTTGTTAGCTTTATTAGGACATATTCACATAACATAATATTTAGATACTTTTTTTTAAAATTCGCTTTCGCTTTTGGCGATAAGGCCGCCCATTGTGACACGCTATGCAAAATTTCTACTTTTATATCCTACTTAATATTATAAATGTGAAAGTTTCTGAGGATGGATGGATGGATGTTTGTCTCTCTTTCACGCAAAAACTACTGAACGGATTTAGATGAAACTTTACAGTAATATAGCTTATACATCAGAATGACACATAGGATACTTTTTATCCCGATATTCCCACGGGATCGACACTTATGCGGGTGAAACCGCGGGGCGCTGCTAGTCTGTAATATTTTTTTTTATTTTTTCGAGAAAATAAACAGTTATACATTAAATCTTATACTAAGTTATAAATACACAAAAATGATTAATGTATAACCTACAACATTTTTTTTTTCTACAGTGTGTACCTAATAATAGTAGATTGTACAACTAGTGCATAAAAGAAGCCACTTTACCCCGAGAGATAGTTAAGTCGAGGAGTAAAATGGCTCGTTTATGCCAGAGTTACACACTTTGCTTTTCAGTTCGATTGCGAGAAAATGAAACAGGCTTAAAAGTTTTTTTTTTAATTTTCAACATGTGGCATTCGACTTGGTACTTCATACTGCCATGAAAAAACGTTTCTTTGGGTTTATAAATAAAAAGACAACTATTTGATCTGATTTTATTGAATTAACGATAGAAAACACGGAAGAGGTATTTAAATTAAAGCATATAAATGAAATAAAATAACGACCATAATGTGCGACGTTTCATTGTGCGTGGTGGCTGTTGGGTTTGATTATTTTAGTCTTAGAAAAAAAAATACTTTATGCACTAGAGCACAAAAAGCGACTTTATGTCGTCTAAACACAACATAAAGACGAACTTTTAGAGCATGAGAAGTGAAAAGAGTATTTTATTATATTCCTCAAAAAATCATCATCGTAAAATTGGGGTAGAACATCCGTCATTTCCTTTTGATTGCACTTTATACCTCCCTCTATCCCTTTATACTTTATCGCTTAAAAAAAAATCTCTTATCTAAAATCTTTTATAGTACTTTTCTGATAGCAAGCAAACGAATGAATCTTTCGGTACCTAACAATCCATATTTTTTACAAAAACACCTAAACATTTGAAAAAAATACTTACAAGTTTCTTAAATATCCTGATATTTCCATTATTTCATCATTTGATGTTTTGTAATTATCTCCAATTGTAGTAAGGTAGATAATATTGTTTATCAAAATTAGCAACTAACGACAATATTAATATTTGCATGCCAAAATATTGCGAAATCTGTGATCGCAAAAGCATAAATAATGTACCCAGGATTTTTAACCGCCTTCAAAAAAGTTCTCAATTCGGGTGTTTACGGGATGGTCCCATATAAATTTTATTAACTTTGCTTGGGTAGTTTTTGAGTTAACTTCAATAACAGGAATTGTTATTATAAGAATGAAATGAAGTTTATTATTATCACTGTTCTACTATTCCAAACTGTACCACATCTGAACCATGCTCTGCTACCATGAAGGAAAGTGTGTGGTTGTGGTAAATAATAGTAGATATTTACGAAATATAACTTTATTTTAGAGCGTACTTTTCGGTTACACATTAGATTAGACAGGAAGTGACAGATGACACACGCATAGATAAAAGGAACCAAAATGGTTGCGTTCCATCATTCCTAACATTTCCACTTAGTTTATATTGATGATGTTTTATTATCTTCCTCTGATATTTACATAGTGATCTACGTTTTGAAATGAACAACTAGCTACAACTTTCTGACTAACTGACCGACTTTTTGGCAATTCAAAAGTGCCTGTAAATGGTTTACAGGCACTTTTGAATTGCCACACTTTTAAGTTTTGAGTCTGATTTACCACCTTATGTATTACCGCATTAAAAGGAAAAACAAGTCTAAATTTTTCTATCAACCTGTATAGAAAACTAAACAGTCATTTATAATCAAGGAAATTGCTGTTTATATTAAATAGCTAACATAAACTCTTTGCCGAGCATACGTGTGCAGAAGTTCAAAACATGAAGATATTATTTTTGTTGTTCCTGTTTTTTGTCGCTGCGTTAACGCAGCCGACGACGCAGTCGCCGAAAACGGAGAATGGTACCTATTTTCTATCTACTTATAGGGGAAGCGTAAATTTTTGAAGATTTTATACTTTTTGTTTGCACTATATATTTGCAAAAAAAGTTTTGTTTTTAGTTTATTTTTTTAATGTCATCTTTCCTATTGTCTGGCGTCATCTGCATACGCTTAGATTTTGAATGTTTTTTCCAAGGGAATCGGAATTTTGAGATTGAGACGCTGCTGCCTGTGTTAAATCCACTTAGGTAGGAAATTCACGATGGACGTGCAACCATCGGTAAGTCATTGCAATGTTACTCTTATCTGTATAAAAGTAAGGTATAAATTAGAATGAATGCCGAAATTTTACTTTATAAAAATGATTTAAGAGGTGGTATATTGCAATGATTTCACGAGAATTATCATCTGCCTAACCTTCCCCCAACGAATTATGTTGGGGTTGAATTCCTGTCTAACGGAATACAGATGAATACCAGTATTTTACAAGGAGCGACTGCCTATCTGACCTCCACAACCCAGTTATATGGTAATACGAAACCGGTCCGGTACCAGTATTACCCAGTTACTGGGTAAGACTGGCTGTCAGACTTTCGGGCTATTAACGACCCATAACGACTGTCAAAAAACCCACGAAACACAGCCGGGACCAACGGCTTATCGTGCTTTCCGAGGCACGGTGGGGTATGTGAAGATGGTCACCCATCCACGAGCTCGATCGACCCGTGCGACTGTTATTTATTATTTAACCACAAGCCCCTCTGATTGACAATGATTTCACGAGAATGCTCTGCATAAAACCCCAGCCTCTGCCTGCCCTGCTGAAATATTATTCTTTCTTTCTTTAAAGCTATTCATTGTTTCAGAAACAACAACTGAATATGACTTCCACGATAAAAACGCTGAAGGCATACCAGCATCAGTAATCATTCGTTCATACAATAAACCACGAAGTGGATAAAACCAAGGTCGATGGAGCAGTTTTTTTATTTATAATGTACAGGAAGAATTTTGAATCACCATCTAAATTAAAATGATAATAGCTTCGGTGAAAATGATAAAATACGTGTTTTTTTTTTCTTATAGTATTACAGTAAGTACTAAAATATTGAGATATGTCAAAAAAAACTGATCTTTTTTCATTAATGGGGTCTTTTAATAGTACTTACTTTATGCCTAGAAATGGATTGGATGGCGATTAAAAATCTTCCTGTATTCCTACTTTATTGTACACCAGAAAACTACTTTTCACAAAAATAAATTAAACTTATTGCCTAAAGTTATTAATCTTTGGTAGAATGAACAAAAGTAGTGAACACGCTGTACTTATTTATTTATTTTGTCCCAGCAGTTTAAGATTCCGACAAATACTTCAAATATCACGACATGAAGTCTCTCATAAAGTGGGACTGAAAAAATATTTCGCCCCTATGGGTATAAAAACTGTGAAGGTGAAAAGGTGGTCTTATTCCTTTGGTTAAGAAACTTGAAACTTTTCAACATTTGCCTCAGTAAATAATAAAGATTGTCACTTTAGGGTTTACCTACTTACTTACTTAAAATAAAAAAGTATGAGTTTTAGGGTAAAAAGTAAAACCCTAAAACTCAGACACCATTGCAGACACCATTTTCAACTTGTTGTTTAATCTATTGAAATAACAATCCTACTATTAAAAATAACTTCATTCCATTTTATTGTTGGACCTATTGCAAAGAATGTATAATATGACGGTTATAACCACTCAACTGTCTGAAGTCAAAAAGTTATTCAAGTTTATCATTTTCAAATATTTTTTTACTATTATTCCAATGTAAATTAATACATGTGGTATGGATAAAAAATTACTACATGAAAGTAAGAATAATTTTATGAAAATTTTGATTTTTCAAGTGACGCTATTGCCGGAAAATGTGTTACCACACAAAATCATTTTTTAATTTTTTTATTGGCAAGGTGGAGAGTTTTCCCTTGTAGGTATTTTATTCCTTCCATACAAAGTTGACCGGGGCTGGTGCTCAACCACTCAACATCTCTTTCGCGTCTTCGCACAGTTTGTTATAAAAATTCCTAGAAAAACCATTAGGAATTTCTTAGTAACAGCCCAGACTTTCGAAGTTAGCGGTGTGATACCCCCGTGCCTCGAAAAGCACGTCAAGCTGTTGGTCCTGTACCTAATCTCTGTCCGGTCGTGTCAGATTGCCGTCCCATCGGACTTTAAGAATGAGGGTGTGCACCCGTGTCTGCACACATACGCGTGCACTATAATATCTCCCGTACCGAAGGCTAGTCTCTGTTGAGATTGACCGCCGTAGCCGAAATACGGTCTGGAGGACTTTATTTATTGTCACAACCAAGAAGTTTGTATATAAAAGTGGAGGCAACACTCTAAACACCTAAGTGAAACCGACTGTGGGCTGACGCTCTCTTTCTAAATACGCACTTAAAAACGAGACAGTGATATACAGGGTTACTTTTTAATGACCAGCCAAATTTAAGGATGTGGTACAGACCATCAAAGTAAACACCTTTCTTCATGGGACCAATATCGTAATCGCGAATAAAAATTCAGCCATCCCATACGTTTAGGTCGAGTAGGTATTGAAGTTTTCTATGGGGTAGTTGATAAATTTTTCGCGATTACGATGTTGTCCCATGGAGAAAGTTGTTTAGTTTGATGGTCTGTACCACACCCTTAAATTTGGCTGGTCATTAAAAGTAACCCTGTATATCACTGTCTCGTTCTTATGTGCGTATTTAAAAAGAGAGCGTCAGCCCACAGTCGGTTTCACTTAGGTGTTTAGAGTGTTGCCTCCACTTTTATCTACAAACTTCTTGGTCACAAGTCAACGGGCGCAAATCCAGACTCCGGGCTGTTACTGAAAATTTGGTTGAGAAAAAACCAGTAGCGACATCTACACGACAATATACGAACTAGGTAAGCTATGTTTGTTATGTAGCTGCAAGCCGACCCCGGCACGGATCAGAAAAGGCTAGGAAGACGATCGCAGGTGGATACCAAGTACAATTTTCAATCGACCTGTATAGGAAACAATGCAGCAATTATAATCAAGGAAAACGGATTCTTACATTGCATTACTAAGAACGACTCCTTGTAGAGAGCACGAATACAGTGATAAATATTAAGATATTATTGTTTTTTGTATTGTTTCTTGTCTATATGTTTGTCTTTGGGCAAACAGAGCCGCAGGAGGGGTCGCAGTCCCAGCAATCGAGGTCACAACCGCCGAGGCAGAATGGTAAGAAGATTCACACATACATACACACATTGGAGTCGAGCAGGTCTGACCTAAAATGGATGTCCATTCACCAAAGAAGTTTGCACGCTTTGACCACGCCTTTCTCCCTTCTCAACTCTCACACTCCTTATCTCATGTAAGTAATTTTTTTTTATGCATTCACATTTGGAAAACTATTGTTGGCATATACGTAAGTATGTGCAAGTACTATTTTTATTTGGTATCTTCTTTGGATTTCTCTTGTTCTCTTAGTGCTTTATCGTTCGGGGGACGTTTATTATCGGTTTTGATTTTTATACCTTGAATTTTTTTCATTTTGAACGGTTTCTTTTTTTCTGGCTTCGGAGGTTGATGATCAGTTTTAAAAGTCAGAACATAACGCTTCACAACATCTACGTTGACTGTTGCATGTCTCACTTCCAATATCTATATTATTCTCACGTTAAGAATCTGCGTTCTTCTAACAATCTTCTCTTACTCTGTTCTTCTCATATTTCTGACTTTGCTCATTCTTACTTTCATATTCAGTCCATTCGTCTTTGGAATGCTCTTTCTCTTGATATCAGGACGGCCTCCAGTCGATATGCATTTAAAAGCCTACACTACCTCAGCTAAAATTCACTCTAACTCGCTCGCACGATACTGCTCGTGACTGAGTGAGAGCGAGACAGAGTGCGGCAGGCAGCCAATAGTTAGGTATTTGCTTTTTACGGTGAAAATAATGGTAATTAAAAAAAAGTAAATAACATAAGACCTGTAGACCAATTCTGATAATTTAAAACGTTCAAAATCTAGTCGCAGTCTCATCTCGGTGACAAACAAATGTCAAAAACTTGTCAAAATGTAGGGAAATTAGAAGTATTTTTGACAGATTGAGACTGAGATCAGACTGTGAACATTCTTAAAATTTACGAGAATTGCCCCTCTGCTTTATAGTTAGTTCGGTTAGTATAGAAAGTTTCATGATCTAATTTGAAGTATTTCTTGAATACCAGCGGTTTATTGTTCGGTTTGGAGGTAAGTTAGGAATTTTTTTCTATCGAGAAAATTTTATGAAATCGTGTTTTCGTCTAACATTAATCCTCAAATTTACCATATATTTATTTCAAAATTAATGCTGCAGTATTTTCGACATAACGGAGAATTATGCTAAGCCATTTGAGGTAGTATAGGCCGTTAAGCGGAAATTGCAGTTATTTTCAAAACAAATAGTGTAGGGACATGTCAACACCTCTCTCCCTTGAATTTGTATATAATATAATATTATTATAAGCATATAATAAAGTAAATAGTAGGTATGTATGTGACATAGGTTTTTAACCTATTTATGTATTTGTGTACCTTTTTTTAAATTTCTAAATCAATAGTTTTAAGTTTTTTTTAAATCATTGTTTGTCTCAACCAAAGCACCTGCCATCTAATCTCTTCACCACCCTTGGTTGGCTGGTAGAGAATACATAAGGCATTAAGTCCGCCTTTGTACCTTTTTGTGTGCGAAAATATTTGAATAAATACACCGCTGAGCAAGAAAAGTTCACACTCTTCCCTTCGCTCGATTAACTCAAATTAAGGGGTTTATTTATCAACGATGATTAAAGTTACGTAACGTTCAAACGTCAAAAAACGTAACATTTAAGGGGTAAATTTCATGCAAAACATACCTAAAGTAAGTCATTAACTACGACTGAATTTCATTATAACCCGCTGGTCAAGAATGCGATTTGAATTAGGAACCTCAATAAAAAAAATCTTTTTTTTTTTGTAAACCTTTTCTGTTCCACTGCTGGGCAAAGGTCTCCCCCAAATCCTTCCAGGATCTCTTTTCCCGCGTCATGAAATTATTAAAAAAAAAAACTAGTGTTGGATAAAATGTCAATAGCTGACAGAAAGGTGTCCGTCCTCTTTATAATATTTTTTTTTAGGAACATACAATATTCCTACTCGTAATGGAGGTATCCAGCCTGTATTTTTGCCTGTATCACATATTATTGAACTATACAACAAGTCATCAAGAAATGGATAGAAGTAAGTTAAACTACCAATAAAAAAATAATGAATATTTTTTGTTTCTTTCTTTAATTTTTAAGTGTATTTAATTTATTTATTTTATCTCAGTATTTTGAAATCAGATTACAAATTTCATTATTATAACATTACGTGTGGGACTCTGGGTGCTAGGAACACCTATAAAATTATAATGCCACAAAGCGACAAAGGGTTTGCCTTGATCATTTTTGTACCTATGTCTTGGTTTCCGTCTGAAATATTTTCTCGTTTTCTACCTCAATAAAAAACATCGTATAAAAACAATTTTAAAAAAATAGTGCAGAATAAAATTTCAATACCTGACAGAACGGTGTCAGTCATCTTTATTTGTTTTTTTTAGGAACACACATTATTTCCTTCCGGTGCGGTATGCCTGCATCAACTATTATTAAACTATACAACAAGCCACCACGCAGTGGAAGAAACCAGAACACGTTGAAAAATGCATGAACCAATGTTTACGTAAGCATGGGGGGGATGGTAAGAGCTTTGCTTACTTTTGCTGACCAGGGGGAGGAGGTGGTTAATAATTGCAAAAAATCTGCTTACGTAATACTTGAACCGCCCCATATGATACAGGGCATGGGCGCGACACCAAGAATATTCTATTCAGCCTCCCGCTGCCATCTTGGATGATATTAATTATACCGAATATGATTAATAAATCTTATGTTTTATCCACTAGCTGGTGTATTCAATTATTTCATGTTTATCTACAAAAATATCATTGTAATTCAACACATTTATCTCACGCTCTGATTGTAATAAAATGTTTTTAATGAACAAAGTAAAACATTAGTAATATAATATTTGTTTTCTTCTTTGTCTGATTCAGATTAACAGTAACTAACTTAATCAACAACATAAATAAATAAATTCGTTATATCAATTGTTATTTTCATCTTTGAATATTTCAGAAACATGACGCTTTATGATATGTTATATATAATCACATTTTATGTTTGTAATAGTGTGCCCTATACAAATATCCATATCCATATATTGTGCACCGCGATTTTGAAAAAATCTAAATGGCGGCTGATGTTAGGGCCAAAACCTTCAAACCCCTTTAATTAATTATTTAAAAAATAAAATAAAAGTACATAACTCCTATATATTTTACTGCGCCGCCGCACCGATGCACGCTCGCCTTTGCTGGAGGCCTTAATTTATTGAGGCACCACTCCAGAATCTTTCAGCCCCTTCGGCCATCTGTACAACCTTACCGTAAAAAAAATAGTGCACATAAAAAATAATATATAAGTAGTGACAGTTTCAAAGATTGTATGGGTCGTCTCGAACTTGGAATTTTGTTTTAACATTAAGAGTAAACTAGTCGCGAGCTCGAACTCCTTGGTGGTCATGGCCAAAAAGCACGCTGTCTCACGTGGAGTCTACACGAACAACGTCTAGTTCTTACGCACAGAAACACCGTTCCAAACTGTTAGGCGCGTGAAAAAATCGAAAATCTTCGGAAAATCGAGTATTATGAAAAAACTGCATAAATCAATTACAAATAAAGTTTATAGATCTCTTCGATAACTGAGCTTTGTCGGTACGGACTATGTTTTGATGTTTTTACAGTTCTTTTATTACTTATTTACACCCCAAGTTACGTTAAAAATAGCAATAAAAACGAATCTTTGTTGGCTCATAACTATTTAATGGCTTTTTATTTTACTATTCTGTTTCCGTACAGACAAAATTAATAAAAGGTCAAAACGATAAATCATGTTTAAGTTTGGATGCACAATGTCAAACAGTGGAGTAATAGTGTCCCGAAATTTCTATGGAAAAAATATCGACAAGTGGCGCCTTAAGGTCTCCCCTCGAAACGAATAAAACAAGAGATATGATTTTTTTGCATGGATAGGTGGGAAGTTGTCGACATACATAATGTGAACGGCCTTCCTTTAGATTTAGATAGTTCTTTAAGGTCTCATGTGATTTCGTAAGTTTATATTGTAAACACGCCGGCGACTTAATGTAGGTAAATAATATAAAACTTATCGTCCCTAGGCTATTTTAAGGAAATTAAGTATACTTAGGTATGCAAACGACCCGTAACATGGAAAAACAAACACATGAAAAAAAAAAACTACCCATATCTACAGGCTGTTTGTGATATCAAAATAATAAGTAGGCAAATATCGGGTGTGAATACAAAATTTAATAATTTAAAAAAACATACAGTGGGGTCATTGTGAAACACACTTACCACCGTACTAATAAACGTGGTATAGCTACACAACGCTTTGTTTTCTTCATTCGAAAGACAAATTACTGACGACAGATAGAGAGAAGTCAGTGTGTAACTATTCATCTATACTAATCCTACTATAATCCTACTATATATAATATATAATTATCCTACTAATATTATAAATGCGAAAGTTTGTGAGGATGGATGGATGGACGTTTGTTACTCTTTCACGCAAAAACTGCTGAACGGATTTTGATGAAACTTTACAGTAATATAGGTTATGCATCAGAATAACACATAGGATACTTTTTATCTCGATATTCCCACGGGATCAAAACTTACGCGAGTGAAACCGCGGGGCGCAGCTAGTCTGATATAATTATGTTTATTAATAAGGGAGTAACAGTAGGAATGGGTTTCATTTTGACAGTTCAACAACATTCATTGCGTTATTTACGTTGTTAAGCAGACAAAATTGTCGAACTTATGAAGCAATGCATACAGATTCTGAATGATACTGTGTTACCCTATTAGGGTGCAGATTTGTGTTCGTTTTTTGCTATTGACAGACGAATAACGATAACGGTGACGATCTGGTATTTTTTTTAAATACTTGATATCTTATATGAGCTGGACTCCTTTAATTTTCTTGGCAGCTCTGAACAGGGAGATGGAAAGAGAGTAGTGAGGCCTTTGTCTAGCAGTGGAACATTAAAGGCTAATAAAAAAATATACAACATTAGTTTTAGTATATGCGAAACATGAAACACGTGTCTAGTATGTACAGAATCTATCTAAATTAAGGCCTCCAGCCAGGCCAGGGCTTAAAAAAACGTAAAAACTAAGCGACTAAACGTTAGGGGAACCCACTGTGGGGTACAGAGTTACAGACCTCGGCTTTGGAGGGCAGCAAGGGAGAGGTTGGATGGGATTAATCTGACATTTTTGCTGAAACGGATCCATTTGGCACAGCCGCGAGGCATACTTTCCTGTTGATTTTCTCAAAACGCACCTTATGGTGTACTATCGCGGCCTTTTCTGCCTAATCATTTAAAAAAAAATTCGTCTACATCCTGCAGCGGCGCCAAGCCACGCCCCCTTAAAATTTCCGCTTATTAGAAAAGCGATAGCGCAGTTAGTTGCAACCTGCACAGCGCAGCTTAATGACGCATCACGTGTACTCCTTTTGTGAATTTTACGGACGAACTATTTGACCTTGGTGCGCGAACTAGAGAGCGCTTCTATTTTTTGAGTGCAAGCAAAAATTAACTTAGGCCCGTATTACAGAACGCCACTCAATACTCAAGCATTACTTAAAACTAGTTTCAACCAATCAAATGGCTTGAATCTAGTTTTAAGTAATGCTTGAGTATTGAGTGACGTTCTGTAATACGGGCCTTAGTGGTGGTCAGGCGGGAGGGTCCGCGATAGTACGTACATAATAAAAACTATTCCATTCTATTCTATTGTAGTCTGTATACATTATTTCAAGGAACGGGAGGAATTGCCAGTCACCCTGTATAGTAACTGGTCCCCCCTATTTATAGTCAAGATACATGCAGACTCCAGGGCATTGCTACAGAGTACTACTAGTGAAACACACGTTAAATTAAAAACATGAAGATATTATTATTTGCATCGGTTTTCGTCGTTGCGTTCGTCGTGACGCAAACGCGGCCACAAAAGGAACCAGCGAATGTGCCGCCGAGTGTTCCGCCGCCGAAGAATGGTAATTATGTTTTTAATAATTCTGCAATGTGTAATTGAAATAAGCTCATGAGGTCATTGTGCAGTATTTTTATCTCATGAAACTACGCGCCTTTTACTTTTGGTAACCAAGTGTACACACACGCTGTGAATTGGTGCGTAAAGACGAGTAGTATCAGCACATAACACACACACATACTTCCGACTTCGCCATTATCTCGACGGTACATACTGAGAGCACCTGCGCTTACACACACATTCACATCGTGTTTGTACACTTGGTAATCACAAGTAAACCGCGCATCACGCGCTGTTTACTTGTGATTACCAAGTGTATTTGTTCGTGAGATAAAAATCAAGTACCTATCATTCATCTTCTCATCTGCCTAGCCTTTTTCCAACTATGTATGTTGGGGTCGGCTTCCAGTCTAACCAAATACAGCTGAATACCAGTATTTTACATGGAGCAATTGCCTATTTGACCTCCATAGCCCAGTTACTGGGTAATACTCTTGGTAAGACTGGTTGCCAGACTTTCGGGGTTCTGACTACCCGTAACGACTGTCAAAGATCCACAAATGACAGCCGGGACCAACGGCAAAGTCAAAGTCAAATCATTTATTTCAAATAGGCACTTAAAAGACACTTTTGAACGTCAAAAATTAAAAAATAGAATTGATTCTAGTCGCCCCTTAGTTTTCGCCCCGTAGTTTTCGTGTGGAGAAGAATGGGCAAGAAACTCCATCGTTACTCTTTTAAAATGTTTAAAAGTTTTTGTATACATTCATTATTTAATTATATGTGAAGACGATGCACCTAAAATAAAATTTAGTACACCACAAATGGTAAAAAGAATTTAAAATATGACAGACTGGTAAATCAATTATGTGATAGATACATGGTGCTCACATATTTACAAATATTGTAAAATTTTACTAGTATTTTAAAAACCAGTGTGAATTACATTTGTCACAGAATGTAAAACACAATGTATTAAAAAATGTGTATGTATAAGTTAAATTAGCAACCAGTTTGATTTTGTCTAGGCTTAACGTGCTTTCTGAGGCACGGAGGAGGGTCTTGGTATGTAAAGATGGTCACCAATTCACCGACCAATCGCGGCAAGCGTAACTTAAGCTGATCGACGACTGTTATACAAGATATATAGACAAGACGCCCAGAGGTTGAATTCTTTATTTTTACTTGCAGCAACATTTCCTGCATTTGCTACCGACTTCCCCATTGGACAATTTCAACCTGCGCCAACGATAATCCAGTTATACAAACAAGGGGGCAAAGGTGCGGAGGAGGAGACAGAAAACCCGAAGAACATCTGATACACTAAAAGACGTGTCTAATTGTCCACACATCTATCTATATTTCTATACTAATATACAAGTTGTAACAGAATAAACGCAAGTCCTGAAAGTAGTTTGTTCATAATTGTCTACTGAATCGATTTCAGTATCTTGTAATAGGTATAAGTCATCATCATCTGCCTAGCCTTTTCTCCTAAATACCATTATAGAGGTATGAGGAACAGGGTGTAAAACTCAACCTCCATAGAAAAGGGAGGATCCTCCGACCTGACGGGTGTTATGTCTGGCGGGCAACTGCCCAATGATTCATGTCGGGCCGTTGCATCTATGTTAGTTGCGCGGTAAACTCTGCTTGCGAGATGCAGGATTTTGTGACGCCGGTATGACGCGTTGTTCGCATGTGGCGGCGTTGTAAATACCGCTACACCATTATTTTACATGGAGCGACTGCCTATCTGACATCCACAACCCAGTTACTGGGTAATACGATACCCCTTGGTAAGACTGGTTGTCAGACTTTCGGGCTACTGACTACCCGTAACGACTGTCAAAGATCCACGAATGATAGCCGGGACCAACGACGGCCTAATGTGCTTTCCGAGGCACAGATGGGTCTCGGTATGTAAAGATGGTCAGCCATCCACAGACCAACCGCGGCAAGCGTAGCTTAACCTGATCGATCGACCTGTTCGGCTGTTATTATTTAGCCACGGGCCCCTCCGGGTATTAAAAAAAAAAACAATGTGTAAGAAATTTCACGCGGACGTTATCGCGGGAGCTAGTCTAATCTAATATATAAAATTCTCGTGTCACAGTGTAAGTTACCATACTCCTCCGAAACGGCTGGACCGATTTGTATGAAATTTTGTGTGCATATCGGGTAGGTCTGAGAATCGGCCAACATCTATTTTTCATACACGTATTTTTTTTTTTTTTTGCAAAACGATGTTTGCGGGGTCAGCTAGTTAATAGAATAAATATGAAAGTTCGTAAAGATGTTTGTTACTCAATCACGCAAACTATATGTAGGTAATCTATTTAAATAAAATAAAGTCGGGTTAGTTACACCATTATAACTCAAGAACGGCTGTACTGATTTACATGATCTTTGATTTGTCGGATTTGTCTCCGCCCCGAACAGCAGAATAACCTATTAAAACATGGGAAAATATCACAAAAAAAAAAAATAAGAAAATTAATTTCAAAATTTATTGATTCTGAGGCGGTACGAAATTTTCCGGGTTAGCTAGCTTGTAATATTTTGGAACAGAAACGCGTTGATAACAAATAAAAAGATTTTGAATAATTTCTTTTACTAAGAAAGATTATTTAAAAAAAAAATCCTTAACCCTTTGACCGCCACGGTCGTGTATAGCCGACAAATGAAAACGTGCCCCACACGCCACCCCGTCGCCTAATGCCGACAAGAAAACACCATGTTTTAAGTACAAAATAAATAAACTAATTTCAGTTTTCTGTGTTTATACTTAAAAAAGATTTTCCCTACCAAAAATTGCTCAGCGCGCCTATTGAATTTTTCACTTAAAAAAAAAGCAGTTGTACTAGCACACCGCCCTGTCTGCCTATCTTGCAACCACAGCTTGAGGTGTCTTATGCTCAAGCGATGCGCTAAAAAAAACGGGTTTTTAACATCCGAGTTCCAGCGTTGAAAATCGAGTGCGCGATTAAATCACGCCGCGATAGTTTTACGTCTGTACGAACGTGAACTGACTCATAAACTTGTATTCATATTAAAAGCTGGAAAACTACACACATCAAAAGTGTCTAGGGATCAACATATATTTTTGCAATAACTTTTCTCCTGATTGATATTAATTAAAATTTTCTTTAAGGATTCATCAAATAAAGTGTTTTCGTTTGTCACAGTAACGATAAACCAAGTCACCTTTGCATTAATAAAGAAATTTGCCATTTTCCTAATAAAGGGATTTTTGACATTTGAACCACTAACACAAAAGTTCGAAAAAAAGACTGAAATAACAGTTTTCTCTAAAATTTTATTGGGTAACTTAAACAATTAATAATCCGTGTTTCTACCGCGAACACTAACAACACAAGAACATCGGTTTGGCATACTCAAAATGAGTTCATCCAAATCACGCTGTGGAATGGCCGCCCATGTTCGTTGCAACAACAAAAAAAGGTCTTCTTGCGACTGGATACCCTCCATATTCGGCAGAGCTCTTCTCTGTAGCATATCCCATGCATGCTCAATCGGGTTCAAGTCTGGCGACTGAGCAGGCCAGGGCAGGACATTGATGTTAGCTGCGGCGAGAGTCTGTCTTACAACTCTTGCGGTGTGCGGTCGTGCATTATCATGCATTAACTGAAATAAGGGACCGATTTGCACTTGTAGAGGAACGATGACGTCTGATACAATCGTCTCAGCATAAATTTGAGCGTTGAGGTTGCCTCTGATCCAAATCAACTCAGTTCTTCCGCCGATCCAAATACCCGCCCATACCATGATGGTTCCACCACTATAAGGATGGACTTCCTGGCAGGATTTTAATCGCTGTTGGCGTCCAGGGGTTCTCCAGTGTCGTATACGTCTTGTATCCGGTCTCATACCAAAACGAGACTCATCAGAAAAGCACACGAAACGCCATTGTTCTTCTGCCCAATTTCTGTGTTCAAGAGCCCATTGATATCGAATCCTACGATTGTGCATTGCTATAGGTGGTACCCGTAGCGGTCTTCGGGAATGAAGGTTCACTTCATGCAAGCGGTTTCTGACTGTTTGGTCGCTAATTAAGTTCCCTGAAGAGTGATGAAGCCTCACGGCTAACATCATGGCGGTTATTGTTGGAGCTCTTCGAGTTAAGATTTGAATGTATCGGTCTTGTCTCCGTGTGGTGCAGCGATACCGTCCTCCATGGCGCTCAGCCACGGTACCAGTGCTTCGGTAACGTGTCCAAAGTCGACTGATAACACTCTGACTTGTATTCAGAGCTAAAGCCACAGTACGTTGCCGGGAACCAGCTTCTATCATTCCCACGGCTCTGAGCATTTCTTCTCTGCTTAAATGACGTCGCCGCTCCATAATAACGTTGGTTTTAATCAGTAGTAGGGAAACAGTAGCACTAATAATGTCTTCAATGCGTTGTATGTTTTTATAGGGAAAATATTGACAGCTGATTTTCATCTTTTACTCGAATTTGATTCACAGTTCCTGATTCAAATTATGAAATGCACCAAAAAGGATCCATATAAATTTATAAAATCATAAATTTATTACAAAGCCACATCTCAATCTCAAGAAATCCGCATAAAAATGCTTGATCCCTAGACACTTTTGATGTGTGTAGTTGTGATGGGTACAATATGTAGATATAGACAGCTATATCTACATATTATGTGGTTGCCATACTAAATATTATACATAACTATTATAAATTAAACTCGCTTTCCGTGTCTGTCTTTGTGACCGCGCTCAGCTTTTAAACAACGCAACAGATTTTGATGCGGTTTTCACTCATTATCTGCCTAGCCTTTTTCCCAACTACGTTGGGGTCGGCTTCCAGTCTAACCAAATGCAGCTGAATACCAGTATTTTACATGGAGCGACTACCTATCTGACCTCCACAACCCAGTCACGGGGTAATACGATACCCCTTGGTAAGACTGGTTGTCAGACTTTCAGGATACCTACTGATGACCCGTAACGATCTTTGACAGAAAGATCCACAAAAGGCAGCCGGGACCAACTGCTTCACGTACTTTCCGAGGCACGGAGGGGTCCTGAGAGGCACTTCTCGTAATTTTATGAACGCTCACAGTCTGATCTCAGTCTCAATCTGTCAAAAAATACTTTTAATTTCCCTACATTTTGACAGGTTTTTGACATTTGTTTGAAGCCGAGATGAGACTGCGACTAGATTTTGAACGTTTTAAATTACGAGAATTGGCCTTCTAGCATGTGAGATGGTCACCCATCCACGGACCAAAGCAAGCTTAACCTGATCGATCGACCCTTGCGGCAGTTATTATTTTAGCCACAAGCCCGGAGCCTTGTTAATAAACTTAACTATAATAAAAAAACCTTCATGTTTTGTTGATTCGAAAAACCCGTGCGATGGAGGGCTGAGACACTAGTTTCACTTACATTCTTATAGTATTGTATTATGACTAAGCAGTACTTTAAAAGCAAGGAAAACGCAATCTTCAAGACATTATTAAGAAGTACTTCCAAGTCGAACAGACGTCCAAGTTATAAATAAACATGAAGATATTGTGTTTCTTGTTTCTGGTGTTTGCGTTTGCGGCTGCGCAAAACAAAAGGCCGAACTTGCCGGCGAAGCCAGGTGAGTAGGTCCAGTGGGGAAGTTACATGGTAGCCCGCGAAATACAAAGGACATCATTCAATTCGTAGCCAAAACTGTTTTCTTAGGGGAAATAACATCTTCAGCACTTTTTACTATTACAGAGAAAGTTTGCAACTTTTTTTTTCTGGCCGGCACCTCATTTTTGGGTATAAAATGTTCGACACTTGAACGATGTCATTTAATTGCGATTTTTGAAATTTGCAGGTCTGTTTCAGGTTGTATGTTGATTAAAATATGATTCGAGAACCTATGAAATATGGCTTTACAGAATTATAATAATCATTAGAATCAGCAATACAACTCCTGGGGGCCTACCACCACCTCTTCAGTGTGGGAAAGAGATGGAGATGCATGTCCTGTATAGCTCCATCTCTTTCCCACAATGAAGTAAGATTAAAATAATACTGCCATAAGAGTGGTGGTAGGCCCCCTTAACCGAGAATCGGCATTGAATGTCGTGATTTCATTAAATCGTTCTTCAATACGGTAATATGAATTAGAGAGATGTATTGATGATTTTTATGATTCTGATTATACAAATAAATATTTGTTACCGCCGCGAATTATATTTACATCAACAAGGAACCTGATACTGACCTGCAAATTACAAAAAACGTAAAATAAAAAAATAATTTCGCGGGCTAGTCTGACGCTTTCGCTTTAACATTACAATTTTTGTTTTTAACTGTTTAAAAAAGGAGGAGGTTCTATGTTTGTCTGTATGTATTTTTTTAAATTTATATTCATCGTTATTTTCTGAAATTCAATCTTACCAAGGGGTATCGTATTACCCAGTAACTGGATTGTGGAAGTCAAATAGGCAGTCGCTCCACGTAAAATATTGGTTTTAATCTTACTTCATTGAACTAACTAGATTCAAGCCATTGATTGGTTGAAACTAGTTTTAAGTAATGCTTGAGTATTGAGTGACGTTCTGTAATACGGCACTTAGTACTAGAAAGCTATAATTTGGCATGGATATAAAAAAAAGTAAAAGGAAATCATGAAAAAAAAAATGTTTCTTGCAACTGCAGTACACGTAAAGTGGGGGTTTTTTTTTTTCTCGTGTACCCGATAGTGTGGGGTATCGTTGGCTAGGTCTTTCAAAAATATTGTGGGTTTGTGAAAGCCATTTTTCGATTCAGGGATCCGTTTGAAATATTAAGCTATAAAGTGCTAATTTGTTAGAGTCAAATGTCCCGGGGGCCCGTGCCTGGAAATCATCCTTAATTGTATAACACACTTTCAATTTTGAAGGATACTGCTTCATATAGTTAGGGAGGCGAGGTAGCTAAATGGCGTAATTCAACGGCGCCGTCGAGACCTATCAAAATCGAAAGATAAAATGATTTCGAAAAGAAAAGCTCTTATGGTAAAAACCATATTAGCGGTGGGCTTGGCGTGTACGGTTTTTCAAAAATGTAAAAAAAAACAGTTACTTGGGCATTCTCGAGCGCGTCAGATATTCATACTACGTTTGCCCCAAGTGCCTCTGATAACAACGGTATACTAATCTGCCGGTTTGCGTGGTGGGGGTAGGCATATAAAGTAGTCAAAAATGCAAAAAAAAAAAATTTACTCGAGCGCGTCAGATTTTCGGAAGGGGTGTTAAGTAGGCCCCAAGGAAGCTCCCTTTAAAAAAACTGACGATTTCGGCGTGACGATAAGTTGTGATGAATTTTTGAAAATGCAAAAAAAAAAAGTTTTTTTGAAATACTCGAGCGCGTCAGATTTTCATAGGGGAGGTTTATCTCGGTATCCTGAAAGCATATTTCCTTAATCTGACAAAAATGTTGGTGGGTTCTCTTAATCTGATCGAAAAAGGTTTTTTGGTTTCTTTTTTTTCCTTTCTTTCTCCTTGATAAAACGGGGAATTTACGAATGACAATAAAGCGATAGATACAACCAACGTAAATGTAGATGAAATGTAGTACGAATTGTATTATTTATTGTATAAAAAAAATGAAATGAAATACAAATTGTATTATAATTGTATTGTTATGTATGACCTTTACATTTTTGCTCAATACAGTTCATCAAAGTTTCCAGCACATTCGAGAAATATACCGTCGGGTCTTTTCTCTCTCTTCAATCGTCGTTATACTGAGGGCACATAGGTCTACGGTAGGGGACCATAAACATATATATATATATATATACCTATATATATATAGGGTGTACCGAAAATTCCCTTCTACCGATTCTTTCCCCACCATCAATGTTGCGAAATAAAGGAAAAATACTGGTAGGACGGCATATTTCCTTTTTTTTGCTTCAATTCTTCACTTCGTTTTGTTTACGGTACGTCCAAAAAACAATTTCAGGATCAACAGGCTATTGAATAATATATATGAAACTGTACATGTTAATAATACTTTTGTATACAGATACGCGTAGCTTTTTCCGAGTCCACGAAAATTGTCGAGAAGCTTTAGAAAAAAAAAATTTGTGAGATATAATAAAAGTCACATAATTTAATTATCGTTATTTCATATCAATTTTTTTTAACACCCTCAGTTTTCGAGATACACTCAAAAAACCGGGAGTTTGAGTTTTTATGATACTTCAAGTCAAAAAATTTTAACTTTGGACAAAAATGTAAAGAGACCTTTTTTGTGTAAAATAAAATTACCTTTTTTGTTTACTTAAACTTTTTTTTTGTAAGATGAATCGTTCGCGACTTATCTGCCGCAACGCGTTTTTCGGAAGACGAAATGGCTCCTCCACGCTTCTGGTCATGCGGAAACCGGCAGATTTTGTACTTTTAGTGAGTTTTAGATTATATTCTTCAAAATAAAAAAATAAAAAATCGCGCTCACCCTATAACTCGGCGGCGGCAAGGACTTATCGTCAGATTAGTTAAATTTAGTCTTAAAACACTAAAATCAACCCCCAATATCTTAATCTGACGCGCTCGAGTATTTCAGACTATCGATTTTTTTTTACTAATCTGATCGTCTATCCTAGGCGCGCGTCACTACATATAGAGCTAAATACTTTACAAGGTTGTTCTATTAGGTCTAAGGTATCTCTCATATCTCAAACTGCCACGCTTGAGTATTACCGAAAATTCCCCTATTCGCCTCCCTAACTAATATGTTCGAGAGATTTGTCTGCTAAACAACGTAAATAACGCAATGAACTGTCAACATTAAAGTCATTGAAAGAAAGAAAGAAAGAAAAAGTTTAATAAAATAAAATTAATAATAATAATATACTTAATATATTTTTTTATTTAGTTTTTTTATTTATTTATTTTTATTTATATTATAATTGCTACTATTAATGTGTTACGCTATTAACCCGTAACGTACATTGACGGGCAAGAACCTATGTACAGACGCCAGCACATCAAGCTACCCGACACTGTCAACTTTTCCCAATCAGCTTTGAACCTAATGCTGTAGCAATAAAGTTCGAAATCTATTAAAAAAAAAATTACAGATTGGAGTAGCTTGATGTGCTGGCGTCCCGGTTTTGAACCCTGAATAAAACCAAACCAAAAAACAAGCTGGTGAATGAGACGCGAGGCCTCAACCACTGGGCCATCAGGACATAGAATAATTTATAATTTTTTTAAGGCTATTTTCCACCTACTTCTCATGCTGGAGGGCACCTACCAGCTTCGAGGATTATCTGGTCATACAATAAGCCACTGGGTGGATAGATGCGGGGTTACGGAACCTTTCTAGTGTCAGCGGAGGAAATATGGAAATATGATTATTATAATGAAAAGGATTACAGACATAGAATATTATGTAGACTGTATTGGGGGGAAAGATAAAAAAAAATAACCGGTCTAACAATTTTCTTTCCAAATTGTTTTTTAGAATTGCTACGATATATTTAATTTACTTTTAATTGAATCATTTGATTGACTGAATTGCTATGACATAAAAAAAAAATCAAAAGTAAATTAAATATAAGTAAGTATGTCAAAGTAATTCTCGAAAACAATTAAAAAAAAGCAATTAAGTACACATACTGGAATATAATATAATATATTATAAGTAGTGTGATTTAGGAAACTTAAAAAAAGACAACTTTTTGTAATTTTATACGGTTTAACCGTTTATTTAATTTACTTTAGATTGCAAAAGTAAATTAAATATAAGTATATTATAAAATATATTGAATTATGGTTAGCGTGCTCGCTTTTTATTGCGTTATTTTGTATCTTGTATTTCACGAACTGTGTCCAATTAAACTTTATTCTTTTTTTGTAAAAAATGGAATATTTGTATTAAAATATTATTTTGTGTAAACATAATTTGTTTTATTTCATTGATTTCGTCGAATCTTCATAAAGATAGATAATATTAACGTAGGTCTTACAGTTATTGAAAAAAAAAAACTTATTATACCTTATTAATTCAATAAGGAAAATATAACATAACAGCGCCTATATTCACCGACGGGTTAGACAGAGGTGCAACTAGTACACCTATGTACAGGCGAGTTCATTAATATATTGGCAGTGACAATGTTTCAAAACATTGTAGGCGTTATAATAATCATATAATTCTATACAAACTTAGACCTTATGAACAGTTTATCATTTTATTGATGTAAGTTTGTATAGAATTATATGATTATTTTAACGCTTACAATATTTTGAAAAATTGTCACTGCCAATATATTAATGAACTCGACTGTACAGAGGCCAGCACGTCAAGCTACCCCAATCTGTAAAATTTTCCAATTGAATATGAACCTTATTCCTTTGAAGTAACTTGAAAAACTATCAAAGAAATTTGACAGATTGGGGTAGCTTTACGTGCTGGCCTCTGTACATTTTGCCAGCTGCTATGTTGAAGTTTCATTAGGGGGTTTCAATTCGATCCTAATCCCATTATCCGGGCACAAATGCAGACTTCGGGCTGCTATTGAAAAAATCCTTTTTAACCGACTTCAAAAAAGGAGGTTCTGTTTTCGACCCGTATGTATGTATGTCCGCGATTTTCTCAAAAACTAATGAACCAATATTGATGTTTCTTTCACTAACGTGATCTACATACTTTCAGGAAGGTTTTAGTATATAATACATTAGGTAATTATTCTTATGTACGATGTTATACAAAGTGTAACAAAAATAACGCAAGACCTCATACATCCCAATTAGAGTATTGAGTTAAAAAAAGCATAATACAATGACCAAAACTTATTTTTATAAAGTTTGCTATTTTTATTATGAAAATCGTGTTGACATTAGCATTACTTTATGCATTTAAAATTGAGTCTTATTGTTTTCAAATAAGATTTAATTTTATTTGGCTTAATCGGTGGTTATTATAAAAATATACATAATTTTTGATAAAATACCTATATTAAAAGTTATTGAAATCGATTCAGTAATCAATTATGAACAAACTACTTTCAGGACTTGCGTTTATTCTGTTATACCTTGTGTAAGGTGTTAAAAATAACCCGACAAACTTTAAGAGGTGCTTTAGACCATCGAACTGAACAAATTTCACTATAGGACCAACTCTGAAATCACGAAAAAAAATCAGCTGTTTAATACAAAACTTCAATCCCTACTATTCATTATAGTGTACCGCATGCACAGCGTGCATGGCGTTGACAGCGTTGAGCTATGTGAGCGCCATATTCGAGCAAGCCACGCATGTACGCACGGCTACACATCAAGCTGTACACAACTAGTCTATGCTGAGTTCTGATTGTACGAAAAACCTATAAAATGCGAGGTCAGCTAAAACTGGAAATGTATAGCTTGATGTGTAGCCGTGTGTACTAATGACGTCGATTGATGTGTAGCGTGTCCGTGGTTTTCACTGGACACAACCACATACATTTTCTAGTCACACCATAGCCATTTAGATTTCAATAAAAGTAAGAAAATTTGCTTTTCGCTACATCAACGCATGACAAAAAAACAACATGGCGACGGACGGTTACGCCAGAAAGGTTCTGCCCCCTTTATAGAGGACGACAGTAAAAAGCGAACTTTGAACTGGAAGACTTGTCGCCACGACACAACTGTAGCGCCATTGCTGACCAATACCTATGATTTATTCCGGCCTGGTCCCCTGAACCCCCCTCCAACCCCACCTCCCTGGATTCCCCGCTAGATCTTTTGCCTAGGATTGCGTCATTGAGGTTTTCCGTGTCGAGGCCCGTGAAAACCACAAGCCCGATCAAGTGCGTGATTCAGGGGGACCTCAATTGGGGTGCTACATGCACTTAGGCCCCTAGCACACGGTGTATTTTAAACACGCTGACGACGCGCCTTTGTAGCGATACAGACGCGATACGCACGCGAGTCAGACGCAGCCTGTAGACTTTCTGTAGGGTAAAAGCGCGCCGTCGACGCACGTTTCCAAAACGCGCGTCGTCTGCGCGTTTAAAATACGCCGTGTGCTAGGGCCTTATTCGCACATGATCTGGCATAGCCGGGCGGCAAAATAAAACATAATGCAGATGTTTGTCCAGGAAAAAGTTAGTTAGTTTAGTTCAAACTATGTCGAGGCGGATATTTTCCGATTGGCACTCGCGAGCCGAATGAAAGTTATATGTTACAAAATGTGTAGTGATTGCTTTACCCTTGCGGTGGTAGGGCTAACGCCCGCCTGGTTTGCGTCTGGCGTCAAGCAGCCTGTTGTGTTTCGTCGATGTGTGGGAGTTCCAGTGCCTTAGGCATCTTCTGGCCGCGCTCGTTCTATTGCATGATCGAGGTCAAAAGCGGGTCCATTTAGCAATAAAAAAAGGGTCGGCTTTATTGTTCAACTAATACTGCTTTAAATCGAATGCCGATTCGAAGATGTGTAAAGCACCGCTTTTTTTTTGTGGATGGGAAATTATCAAATGACCCCTCCCGCTCAGGGTGGAGCAGGAAGGAGTGTCAGACTCTTACTGACTAAAACCCACCCGTGTTCCTTCCCTAGACCTTTATGTTCTGGGGCAGCGGTAACCCTTTCGGACAATGCCGCTGCACCGGCAGGCTACGGCCCTTACGGGCCCCTTCCTTATTGCGTGACTTTAAGTATACATTATCTATACAAATTAATTATACATTGACCGCGTTGAACTTCTAAACTACGCAACGGTTTTTGATGCGGATCTCACCATCATTTAGAGAATTTATTTCAGTTTGTGTCTAATACATTCACATAATACAGAATTCTCGATGTTTTGTCAATTCTTATAAACCGTGCTAATCAGGGAAATATTCCCCGATAATCGCTAGTCGGGGAATATTTAGGATTTTATTTTTATTTTTTTTTCCCTGTAGGAGAGGAAATCGTGTTCAAATGAAATATTTAACAACATTAGTGCAAAGGACTGCACGGTAAAACGACGCGTGTGAGTTGTTAGTTACTTAACTAATTAATTAATATGAAAATGCCAATAATCATATTTTAATAAAAAGTGTTTTATTACTTAAATACTTACTTTAAGGTGATATTATCAGTTCACATTAAAAGTGAAAGCTCGAGAACACATACACAAGAAGTTGGCAGATTCGTCTCAGAATTAAGTTGTTGTAGATTTTCTTTTATTTTATATTTTGTTGTATGTATGTATTTATTTTTATATTTTTTTAGTTATCTAATTCTACTTTGTTTTCTGTTATTGCACCTACTGTGTATTCTCTCTGCATCACCCTAAGGTAGACTGGTAGAAAATACCCAAGGCATTAAGTCCACCTTTGTAAAGTTTTTACTTGTGCATAAAGTTTTAATAAATAAATAAATAAATATTAGACGGTTCCACCAAATTGATTCACTTTGGTTCATTGTCTTCTCTCTTGTCTGTTCGAGTTCGCTGATAGGATAATTTTTTTAATGACTGTTTTTTTTTTAAGTTTAGTAGAAAAAGTGTGTGAAAATAAATTGTGTTCAGTATTCCGTTCTTGTATTTATTTGTAACTAGCTGACTCGGCGAACTTCGTGCCGCCTCAGAATCAATATGAACGACGAAGTATGAGAAAAAAAATTTTTTTTTCGTGAATTTTTCCCATGTTTTTATAGTTATTCTGCTATTCGAGACGAAAACAAATCATAAAAATCGGTGACATTTCTTGTTCCCCGGAATCACCCCGGTCGGGGGAATAAGAAATGTCACCGATTTTCGTCGTATCGCAAAGCCGCCCCGTGCTATTACTTCGTTTACGCTTAGCGTGCTTTCATTTTTATTTATTTTCGGCTCCTAAGGGTCACAGCGTCATGTTATGAATGACGCAATGACCTTTAAGAATTGACCTATCAAATGCAAAAAGAATTTTTCAAATCCGACCGGGTAGTTCCCGAGATAGCGAGTTCAACCCAACACGAGCGCGGAGCGTCAACATAGAGATAATGCGGTTTTATTATTAAACTATGACGAGCCATAAGGCGCAGCGCAGACGGCACACTTTTTGTGCGATCGAGTCTGCGGCGCACTAAAAGTCTGCATGGCGCGCAAAAAGTCGGTCGCGGATTTTTCACAGACTCAACGCACACGACGCACATCTTCGATCATTCTGTCGGCAGAGCTGTCTGTCTTTTTAAATGTCTATCATGATATTCTGCCCTAGAAGTATCATAGTGTCCCGAAGTGCCCGAATTACACGGATTTTTTGTGCGCCGGACTTTTTGCGCGTCGTGTGCGTTACTGCATATAATTGCATAGGTTCTATTTTCACAGACTAAAAAGTGCGTCACGGATAGTCTGTCGTCTGCGCTGCACCTAATACAGTAATTCCCAATACTCATTTAGATAACTACTAAAGCAGATGAAGTCATACAAATAGCAGTCGATTCGCCATTATTAAGACGGATTGCTTTGTGAAACAACGTTTGTACCGAAAATAATATTTAAAAAAAATGAAATTTTTATTCTTAATCTTTTTGTTTCTGGTTTTTGCTGGTGCAGGATGGAATACAGTTTCGGGGGGTATGTTTTTTTTTTCTAACCTAAATTATCATTTATAAAGCGGATCCTACACGATAATGCGGCATGATTTGCGTTACGTGCTGTCACGCATGCATGACCGTTTAACCTTTTAACCAGCTACGTTGGATTAATCCGACAAATATTTTCGTGTCCATTTCGCTAGGGTCGTATATTTACGACCAAATGCCACAGCTCGTTTACTCTGTTTTTTTATTAATTATGCTGTATTCTGTCAGGTTATTCGATAAGCAAAAAAAAAATCGAATCACTGTGCCGGGCGCTGGGGCCACGACAATTATTGATATAAAGTCGGGCGGTTAAAGGGTTAATTGTATTGAATGATGCGAATGACATGCAAACTACTAGGGTCCTTGATGCAGCATGATAAATCACCTAACTAACGCATGTTTTGCCGCATGATCGCCTAGGGTCAGCTTAAGGTCTTCCCCCGATACAGAACTATTGTTTACTAGCTGCTGGCCTGCTGCCCACGATTTTATCCGCGACCCAGAAAGAAAAGTAGTCTATGTTCTTACCCAGCTCTTGGTCTATCTGAGTGCCAAATTTCATCCAAATCCGTTCAGCCATTTAAGCATAAAAGCGCGTAACAAAACTCACTTTCGCATTGTATTAGTTACGATAAAAATAAGTGTTTTTTCACCATTGGACAACCAGACTCAAATTATTTAGTTGGACCAATGGGAATTTAAATTCAATTACTAATTATTCCCGTTCGTCCCACTAACAATATCAGTGGGACGAACAGGAATAAAGGGGATCGAACTTTTTTGCATGGAGACTAGCTTTGTCCCGGTTCGCCATTTTGATCATAAATGGCGAACCGGGACAAAGCTAGTCTACTGCTAGCGTAGGCTGGCTAGCGTCGCTTGATATAACCTTCATACAAGGTGGAACATAATAAACGCAAGCGCATTGCGTTAATTATTGAGTTAAAAGCTTATTACATTGACCAAAACTTATTTTTTGTAAAGCTTACTATTTTTATTAAGAAATCGTGTTGATACTAGCATTACTTTATGCATTTAAAATTGAGCTTTATCGCTTTGAAATAAGATTTAATTTTATTTGGCTCAATCGGCGGCTGGTATGAAAAAAATACCTACATTAAACGTCACTGAAATCGTTTCAGTAGTCAATTATGAACAAAACTACTTTCAGGATTTGCGTTTATTATGTTACACCTTGTTTATAAGATACAGGAACAAAAAATGTCCGCTCGTTCCACTAAAATCCCCTAGACCAGTCCCCCAGGGGACTACGCAGCACTCAATGTTCCACTACGATCCCCTATGCTGGGGATTCTCTGAGTACTAATAAATGATATTCCTATAAAGTCCCTTCTAAATAAAAAAAAAATCACTTACAAAATGTAATACATATAATTAAAAATCTGTCTACAGAGAGGATACCAATGACGTAAATAGACTTTTATAAGTAAGATGTTGAAAAAAAAAAACACTAAAAAACAAAACACCAGCGTTGGTTTACGACCAAATTTTTTATTCAGATGGAAATGCCAATTTTCTGCAACATTGCACCCATCACATCTGTAGCCCTACTAAATTGGCCCGGCAGGTCGAACCCGCCGAGTACTTGTAGATTCATACCTAAAATGCGGAGTGCGCCTGGCCTGCCAGTGCAATATTCTAAATATGTTTCAATTCAATAATAAGGTTTTCAAACAATTAGGGGATTCAAAAGGAAATTAGAGTTTTATATGATCCCCTAGGGGATCGTAGTGGAACATTGAGTGCTGTGTAGTCCCCGGGGGGACTGGTCTAGGGGATTTTAGTGGAACGAGCGAAAATGTCATATAATATCATATCTTAAAGTGTCACATTACCGAGATAAATAGAGTTAAAGATAGCTATAATTAGTCCAAATATTTTCATCTCATTATATTAAAAACATTAATTAACGCTGAACACCGCTTCGTCAGATAATGAATGATGTGTTTCAATTATCGATGCCTTAGTTCACAATTGCACTAACTACGAAATTTACATTTTTGAGGAGAGAGCTTTAAAGTTTTTTAAAGTTTAGACGAGAACAGTAGAAAATCCAAGTAAAATACAAAAAAATATGCATCTATTCATAAGACTAGTCCATTTACTCCATCTATCTTGATTGGTTTAACAAAAATAAAGATCATTAGTATAATACCATATTCATGGAACATTAAACGAACTCATTTAATACAACTGTGACCCACGTTTTTGGTAGAAAGAGACGGAATAACGGTATTTCGATGCGCGGAAACGAAAGAGCATGAAATTTAGTGTACTTGGCATTAAAAAAGTAAAAATTGAAAATTTTGTAGTTAGTGCAATTGTGAACTAAGGCATCGTTATGATCATTACTCCAGTTATGTAATCACATCGAAATATTATTATTAAGTATTTAAGGTGGTAGGACTTAGAAAGGGAGAATCTTAGGAATAAAAACATTTTGACTTTGCCTTTGCAACACCTTCCTTTGTACTAGTATTGGACAACTTCTAATTATGTAATTTTTTTTTTACAGCACGGTGGTTTCCAAAAATGTTGACAAGAAGCAGAATGATACATGCGTATAAAAGGCCAGTTATAACGTCCCAAAAAGTATACTAGTGAACGACAGTTTGACACTTTAAGAAACTGTTTAGATAACTTATCATCTGCCTAGCCTTGACCTATAGCCACCCATAGGTATATTAGGATCAGCTTCCAGTCTATCAGAATGCAGCTAAGTACCAGTATTGGACATGAAGCGATTGCCTTTCTTCTTTTTTCTCTTTTTTTTTCTTTTAAAACTAAACTAAACTACCGTTTGTAATAATAATAACGTATAATCTTGTGGAGCACAACTTAACATGCATAGATTCTGCATTTTCATTCAAAAATAAAAGATATAACCAAATGATGAGGGCGCCACTGCGCTTACCGCCACCATGTACAAACATGAACGTGGGTCATTTAATGCTTCATGCTTACTGACTTTAGGTAGCTTGATGTGCTGGCGTCTGTACTGTACATATAAATATATGTACAGTACAGACGCCAGCACATCAAGCTACCCGAAGCTGTCAAATTTTCCCAATCAACTTTGAACCTAATACTTTAGGGATAAAGTTGAAAATCTATTAAAGAAATTTGACAGATTGTAGAAGCTTGATGTGATGGCGTCTACGATTAAATTTGGTTGTTTCAATATTTAAAGGTGCGATCTTTTTCCCACGGGAATTCAAATTTGATAGGAACAAGTGCCACCATAGCACCCAGTTCTTTTATTTTACTTTGCTTGTCAACGCTCATAAAAAGGGAATTTCATCTAACGACGAAATAGTACGAAAAGTTACCGATCCTTTATCAAACAGTCTTCTCGAGTGTGCAATAATACTGAGTGTTCAGAACAATCTGGTGTTATCAAAGGTGGAATCAACCAAAGCGAACCGTGTAATAATGTCCACAATGTTTTTGTGTGTTTAAATTGTACTGTCAAATTATACACTTAACAATTTGTATTTTTAGGGTGCTTTGTAATAATTGTATTTATTATTAATTATGAAGTGTAAATAAATTGAATAAACCTATTCCGTTCTTTTATTTAAAACCTCGTCATGTTTCGTAAGGTTCTCTCCTAAAACTGTGTGATAGGTGTGAGTAACAGAGTGTAAAGTTCACTCAACCTCCATAGAAAAGGGAGGATCCTCCGACCAGACGGGTGTTATGTCTGGCGGGCAACTGCCCGATGATTCATGTCGGGCCGTTGTATCTATGTTAGTTGCGCGGTAAACTCTGCTTGCGAGATGCAGGATTTTGCGTGACGTCAGTATGACCTGATTTAGCATGTGGCGTTGTAGATACCGCTACATCACTCCCCTCTGGAAACCGGAGGTCGATAGTGGGCTGAGTCTTTTATCTTGCAATGCTTGCCAGGCTAGCTGAGGTTCCAGTGAGTCGGAACCGGTTGCCGCATAGTTCACAGTGAGTCGGAACTGTCTGCGAAGATGTGCCCAGTCAGTCAGGGTGGCGCTGCATTATGCTCCAGAGCGTCGAATGTGGTAGGTACAGCGCCGGGTTGAAGCTGACTGCTGGCGTGGACCAGGAGAGGAATTAAGAGCTCTTCTTGTTGACCGGCCGAAAGTGCAGCGTGCTGTGCCAAGGTTGCTGATGAGGCTGAGGGTGATGACCAGGTATGCGCGGTCACTGCATGCTGGTGGTCAGGATACCCGTTGACGCCGTGGATGCTGGCTGGCCGGGTGACTCGCCACTCTAAAGCTTGCGGGAGTAATGATGGTGACGTCACGCTGGAGTCACGAAAGCTGCGCTGACGTTCATGCTCGGGGTCACCAGTATAGAGGTGTGAAGAACAGGGTGTAAAGTTCACTCAACCTCCATAGAAAAGGGAGGATCCTCCGACCAGACGGGTGTTGTGTCTGGTGGGGAACTGCCCGATGATTCATGTCGGTGATTCATGTTGTATATAAGCTAGTTGCGCGGTAAACTCTAACGCTGGTCATCGTGTGCACGGGAATCGGGATTTTGTTTTCAAATTGGGCAGGGCAGATGTAAGTTTCCAGAAACACCTCAGTCTAATCTTTAGAGGCATAATGCAATTTTATGTTCCTCGTATATACTTTAACTGCCCCGTTGGTCTCGTGCTCGCAAGCGCGTCTGCTGAAGTGGGGTCCTGGGTTAGATTCCCAGTTCTGACAAAATCATGTAGGTTTTTCCATTAGGAATTTCTTAGTAACAGTCCGGAGTTTGGGAGTTGGCGGTGTGATACCCCCGTGCCTCGGACAGCAAGTTAAGCCGTTTGTCCTGTGCCTGATCTCTCTCCGGTCTTTTCGGATTGCCGTCCCATCGGACTATGAGAGTGAGGGAAGAGGGAGTGCACCTGTGTCTACCACACACTTGCACTATAATATACAACGTGTTTTTTTTTATCTCCCATAACTCTAGAGGGTCATTGTACTCATCATTATGAACAACTTTTACTATGGGTCCAAACCCGAAATCGCGAAAAAATAATCTGATGTTCCCTACATTTTGACGAGTTATGCGATTATAAATGTAGGGGATAGCTGATTTTTTTTCGCGTTTTCAGGTTTGTTCCCATAGTAAAAGTTGTTCATATTGATGAGTAAAATTACCCCCTAGAGTTATAGGATATAAAAAAAACACGTTGTATTCCGCGCCGAAGGCTAGTATCCGTTAAGACTGGCCGCCATGGCTGAAGTACAGTCTGGAAGATTATAATTATTAATTCTATTGATTTTGCCATGTTTCGATATGCAAGCACACTTGACAAAAGTCACGAGTATACACCTATCTTGTATCTTCGTTCGAGTCCGATACTACTCGGAAAATCCCGAACCGTAAACGCAAAACGGTAAACAACGGTAAACAACGCAAAATCGCAACAATCTTTACATACATAATGATTATGTAGTTATATAAAATACCTGATCATATTACATAAGAATCTATTCTTAGGCGTACATGAGGATAAAATGTTAATTACTTTGTAGATCGTAATTACTACATCATCATTTGCCTAGCCTTTTCCCAACTATGTTGGAGTCGGCTTCCAGTCTAACCGGATGCAGTTGAATACCAGTATTTTACATGGAGCGACTGCCTATCTGACCTCCACAACCCAGTTACTGGGTAATACGATAACCCTCGGTAAGACTGGTTGCCAGACTCTTTTGGGCTTCTGACTACCCGTAAAGACTGTCAAAGATCCACGAATGAGAGCTGGGACCAGCGGCTTAACGTGCTTTTCTGAGGCACGCAGGGGTCTCGATATGTAAAGATGGTCACCCATCCACAGACCAACCGTGACAAGCGTACTTAATTGCAGTTTATTTCTTTAGAGGAAAAATGTTTTTATTAACGAGTACTGAGTTTGTTCCGTTAGGATACCTAATCAATTATTTTAATAACACCTACCTACATGATTTATTACATGCTACATTATTTATTATCTTACAAAACAACGCGATTTCTAGTTGTAGTTGCCAAGTGTAGGTACAAACACGCTGTGAATTATGGGTTTAAGCGCAGGAGCTCTCGGTGCCTTCCGAGACAGTGGCGAAGTTGGAAGTGCGTGTGTGTGAGTTATGTGCGGATGCTACTCGTCTTTACGCACACATTCAATCCTGTCTTTACAATTGATTACCGCAAGTAAAGCGCGCGTCGCTTCGTGTGAGATATAATATTATCACAGTTACAGAATTCGTCACTGACTAACCCTATCGGGCGAAAGTGTATGACCAAATGCATGATAGCAAAGAATGCAGTAAAAAAAGCAAAAGGAGTATGTAAGGATCATAGCAAAGGGAGTTCTGTAGTTTCTGCGTACCTCCATGTAAAGAAGGCGTGAGTTTATGTATGTGTAACCCTATAATTCTTACATTGCAACGACACCTATGTTTATTTTCCGTGTAAAATGATTAAGGGCCTATATAGTCGCCGGCACCTAACTTGGCAAGGTTTTGGCGTAGTGGAAGTAAGTTAACGCAAGTACTATTAGTGCAACAAGCAAATGGCCACTTTTATTGTTTGTCATTATACCATGGTAATTAGCATAGGTTATTTCTATACATGTCTGTTTGCAAGAAAGTTAAAGAAATGAAAAACACATCTATCGATTCTTGCCAAGTTACATGCTGGCGACTATACTACCTCAAATGGCTTAGCATGATCCTCCGTTGTGTCAAAAATACTGCAGCATTAATTTTGAAATAAATATATGGTAAAGTTGAGGATTAATGTTAGGTCTTATGTTAGACGAAAACACGATTTCATAAAATTTTCTCGACAGAAAAAAATTCCAAAGTTACCTCTAAACCGAACAATAAACCGCTGGTATTCAAAAAATACTTCAAATTAGAACATGAGACTATGTATACTAACCGAACTAATTATAAAGCAGTAGGCCAATTCTGCTAACTTAAAACGTTCAAAATCTAGTCGCAGTCTCATCTCAACGACAAACAAATGTCAAAAACTTGTCAAAATGTAGGGAAATTTGAAGTATTTTTGACAGATTGAGACTGAGATCAGACTGTGAACGTTCTTAAAAATTACGAGAATTGCCCCTCAGGTCTTATGTTATTTACTTTTTTTAAATTGCCATTATTTTTACCGTAAAAAGCAAATACCTAAACTATTGGCGCTGCCTGCCGCCTAGCACCGCACTCTGTCTCGCTCTCACTCAGTCCGCGAGTAGTATCGTGCGAGCGAGTTAAAGAGTGAATTTTAGCTGAGGTAGTGTAGGCTATTAATTGTTATCCAAAGGGTCAGCGCAGACAGAGAGGAGCGCAGCGGAGAGGATTTTATTAAGGCACTCGACAATCAACTTTAAAATTATTGAAATAAAGTGAACTTGAACCTGACAAAAAATGCTCGCGCGTCCTCGAGGATAGGCGGGAAGGCACGCGCGCGTTTATTTCGATAATTTTAAAGTTGATTTTCGAGTGCCTTAATAAAATCCTCTCCGCTGCGCTCCTTTCTGTCTGCTCTGACCCTTAGCCACCATTCCAGATTTGTCAGATAAGACAGTCCCCCAAAACGTCCGCCCTGCACCAGTTCCTAGTGCTTTAGTCGTGAAGAAGAAGTGAGGCACCAAATGCCCAGCGGCACAGCTGTCTGTTAAGAAGAATGGCTTATAGGATAAGCGCCAAGTTTACTAAAATACCATCTATGTAACGCACGATTTCCCTAACTATTGTCAACTATTCGTGTTAAAATTGTGTAAAAATTATGCGTCATTTTTCTACCTACTGTAATTTTACTGTTAGCTGTACGTTACAGGAACTGGTGGACGCTGGTGATGGCACCAAACAAGTAGCCGAATTCTGGGCCGAGTCCATTTAGATTGCTATCGAGACGCTACGAAGAAGAAATGCTTTGTGATTTCACCCGCGTTACTTTCGATCCCGTGGGAATATCGGGATGAGAAGTATCCTATGTGTTAATCCTGGTTATAAACTATCTGTGTGCCAAAATTTCACCCAAATCCGTTCAACGGTTTACGCGTGATTGAGTGCCAAACATCTTTACAAACTTTCACGTTTATAATATTATAGTAGGATCGTTTTTGCATGCTGTGTCTACCGCGTAATATTATGCTTGTGTGACGATTGTAAATAGACACTACGACTTGCTATTTTTATCCGGTCAACGAACCAACAAGGTCACACAAGATACCGAAGAAGCTGCAGTACTACGTACCTTTTTGTTATTAAAAAATGGTAAAAGACGTGCCAAACCTTTAGGGTTGTACGCAAAAGAAGTACTTGTTTCGCTAGCCCCATCCCTTTCATGCAATTATAATCCACGCTGTTAGCTTCTGGTCATCATCTGCCTAGCCTTTTCGAGCGACTGCCTATCTGACCTCCACAGCCCAGTTCCTGGGCAATACGATACCCCTTGGTAAGACTGGTTGTCAGACTTTCGGGCTTCTGACTATACCCGTAACGATTGTCAAAGATCCACGAATGATAGCCGGGACCAACAGCTTAACGTGCTTTCCGAGGCACGAAGGGGTCTTGGTATGTGAAGATGGTCACCCATCCACGGACCAACCGCGGCAAGCGTAGCTTAGCCTGATCGATCGACCTGTGCGGCTGTTATTATTTAGCCAAGGACCTCTCTAAGCTTCTATCTGGTAACCCCCGTGGGTAACCCTACTTATTTAATCGACTAATACTTGTATGTCACTCGATTATTCGTTCACTATGGCATTCACTGTCATACTCTATGGGGAGACAACTCACAGCCGCTAGCCGGCCTTCTAGTTCAAGACACCGAGCAGTGAATACGTCGACAGTATCGGCACAACAAATTCGTGTGTTTTAAATCTTAGCGAGTAAGTCACACAGGACTTATTATTTTGGTGATACTATCTGAGTGTTTTTACAAAATTTATGGAAATAGAAATAAATGTTTGTGTTTAGTTTTCTATTCCCGAACTCCTTTTATTTCTGAGCTGTGGCTTACAACGCACAGACTTACAACTGTATTTGTATCTCATGAAGCGACGCGCGCTTTACTTGTGGTAACCAAATCTACAAACACGCTGTGAATGTGTGCAGACACTACCTACAGCAAATCGCAAGGTTTTAAAAAAGAACACTCCTATTATTAAAATTGCCGAACTTACAACATACGAGCTACATGCGTCGACGACAGAGCGAACTGCAGCCGTAGACGCGTGTCGGCGGCAGTCGTCGACGCGTCGCTGGCTACCGTTGACAACGTGTCGCTCGTGTATTTGAGTACGGTGCTCAAATACACGAGCACCATGTTGTCAGCACTCAAGAGACACAGACAGGCAACCCTAGTGCGTGTTTATCTACCAGCCATGGGTGATTATTTCGAGGACACTGCCGATGTGTAATACTGGTTTTACTTTATTATACTGTGGTCGATGGATACCCCAGCTGTATTTAGTATTTAAAGACAAAATGAAAGAAGGGAGCGTAAAATGCAGTCGTGTTCAAAGATGTACGTTTTATATTTGTTGATGTTGTTTTTTGTTTTCGCTGCTGCGGAAGAGAAGAAACTTCGTGTATCTGGCAATGCAGGTAAATGTCATAATTTTTTACCTCCAGACCGAATTTCGGTCATGGCGACCAATCTCAGCGGAGACCAGTCTTCGGCGCGAAAGATATTATAGTGCATAAGTTTGTGCGCAGACACAGGTGCATTCTCTCTTCCCTCACTCTCATAGTCCGATGAGACGGCAATCCGACACGACCGAAGAGAGATCAGGCGCAGGACCAACGGCTTAATATGCTTTCCGAGGCACGGGGGTATCACACCGCCAACTTCCAAACTCCGGGCTGTTACTAAGAAATTCCAAATAGATAAAAACCTAATAACACTTTGTCATCAATGTTTGTGACACATTTATTCATCAATGTTTCTTTATGACGTTATCACGTAAAACTATAGTCCGTGAACCGACTTTACAGGCAACCAATTTTTTTTTCAGACAGTTTACTGGTGTACACTGCTCCACATAGGCCTCCCGCATCCAGCACGGCACAAAGCTATGGATTACCAGCATCAAAGATTCAAAAATTTTACCATAGATTGTCAAATAATACACAGTGATAAAAGCGGATGCAAGGTACATTTTTTACCCGAAGTGTTACGATTTTTAGCAACTTTCTTTCTATACAGACCAGAAACTTTTTGAGCGAAAGACATTGTTGGAGAAGCCAGACGAGCGTTATTTATGGGACTCAAAATGAGTAGCCGAAATTACGTTCCATTCGGTCACGTGTAAAATGAGTAACATTGAAAGGACAACGTTTATGGACAAAAAAAAAACACAAAAATTGTTTTTTTTTTCTTAACTCATGTTAGAAATAAAATACCTAATTACTGGCATAGAGTAAAGATCATTTAGAAGGGAAGGCGGCATGTATTTAAATAACCACCCATAATCATTACAGCCCGATTCAAACTTTATGGCGGCGCGCACTTACCTCTCACCCCTACTACATAATTCCTTGATTTGCTGTATGGTATCTTTTTAATAAAATATTTTATTTATTACCCGTTTATTTATTATTTTCCGTTTAGCATAAACTAACTTCTGCAGGCGACTTCGTCCGCGTGAAATTTCAGCCCTCGACCCATCGCGTCGCATTCCATCGCCCGCCCGTGCTACTCGTACTACTTCGTTTGCAGAACCGCGAAATTTAAATTTTCTTACGTTTTTTGCAATTAGCAGGTCAGTGTCAGGTTGTATCTTGATCAAAATATGATTCACGACTATAACAGGTATGTATTTACAGAATTATAATCATTAGAATGAATAATAACATCTTCCAAGTTAGATTTTTGTACCAAAAGAACAAATCTCCTATGGAAAAGTGCTTATGGTACAAATCTAACTTAGAAAGATGTGTGTGTGTAGATGTGTAGATGTGTGTGTGTGGTATGTATGTATTATAGGCTAATTATATTAGTAGATATAATAAACTTGATAATATTTTGGTCTTTCTACTTATTGCCTACCCGCATGACAAAAATATATCGTTGCCTTATTAGATTCAAAACCTCATATATGCAATATAAACTTTTTACAAAAAAAATTTAAAAAATACAACGTACTTCCAAATAAGACACTCCAAAGTAAAAACTTCAATTTCAGAAGTCGGTGTTGTCGGGTTCGCATTTTCGTTGTTTGCCACCGACTTCCGAAATTACAGTTATTTTTCACTTTGTAGTGTCTTATTTGGAAGTCGGTTGTTTCTTTTTTTTTTTAAAAAGAACTTTTTATTTGTCACTTTTAAGTAGTACTTACTCCACGAAAAATCGTATAACACTACTTGCTATGTAAATATCAGTGACAGGAAGTCATTATAACATCATCAATATAAACTAAGTGGCAAAAATACACCTATTATTGAAGCTAACTCAAAAACTACCCAAGCAAAGTTAACAAAATTTATATGGAACCTCCCTTTTTTTTTGTGTATGGGAAATCATCAAATGAGCCCTCCCGCTCTGGGTGGAGCAGAAGGGAGTGTCAGACTCTTACTGACTAAAACCCACCCGTGTAGCCCTTTGTGTTCCGGGGTAGCGGTAACCCTTTCGGACAATCCCGCTGCCCCGGCAGGCTTCGGCCCTTACGGGCCCCTTCCTTATTGCTGACATCTCTTTGAGGCGCGCGTGGAACACGTACGCGCTGATCGGTCGGAGAGTTGGAACCTCCCTTGAGGCATAAACTATCCATTAAAAAAAATATTTTGAAATCGATCTACAATTGTCAAAGATCTCGCGTAATAAACAAACAAAAAAAAAAAAAAACAACTAGTCGAATTGAAAACCCGTTTTGAAGTCGGTTATAAAGGCTAGGAAGATAATAAACGCGTGCCAGTACAGCTTAAAACGAGCAATTGGAATTATTTCGCAGGGTCTCACGTATAAGGAAAACGTTAATAAGATACATAAACCCATCAAATTACACATTTCCAGTTTTAGCTGACCTCACATTGTATAGGTTTTTCGTACAATCAGAAGTCAGCTTATACTTGTTATGTATAGCTTGATGTGTAGCCGTGCGTACCTACTGTGGCATCATCTGCTCTTTATTACGTAAGTCTCGACCGCACCCAGTGTAAAGGTATAAAGCTGTTTGAAATTATGTTTCATCAGTATATTTACCAGGATTTTTGAACATTGCGCACTACAATGAAGCTACTGTTTGTGTTATTATTGCTTTTCGTATTCGCTGCAGCAGCGATGGCGGATAAAACGTCGAAAGGTAATTTAAATTTAATTACATAACATACATGATCAGCCGGAGGGGCCCGTGGCTAAACAATAACAGCTGCACAGGTCGATCGATCAGTTTAAGCTACGCTTGCCGCGGTTGGTCTGTGGATGGGTGACCATTTTTACATACCGAGACCCCTCCGTGCCTCGGAAAGCACGTTAAGCCGTTGGTTCCGGCTGTCATTCGTGGATCTTTGACAGTCGTTACGGGTAGTCAGAAGCCCGAAAGTCTGACAACCAGTCTTACCAAGGGGTATCGTATTACCCTGTAACTGGGTTGTGGAGGTCAGATAGGCAATCGCTCCATGTAAAATACTGGTATTCAGCTGCATCCGGTTAGACTGGAAGCCGACCCCAACATAGTTGGGAAAAGGCAGGCAGATGATGACATGATCAGCCTATAATGTATCCCACTGCTGGGACACAAGCCTCCTCTCGGTGAAAGGGAGTGGGCCGTATCCACCACGCGGGCCCAGTGCGGGTTGGTAGATGTCACATGTCTTCGAATTTTTGGTTCTAGAACATGCGGCGTCTCCTCACGATGTTTTCCTTCACAGTTTTGAGAGCAGTGGTGATGAAATAATTTAAGTACACTAATTAAAGCGCCTCTCAGGGTTCGAACCTTCAAATTATAAGTCGTAAGTTGTGACCGTTTCTAATTGGTCAGCACTGTTCTAAATAAATGATAAATTCACTTACCTACGTTTATTTGTTTATTAATTTACTGGGTCGTATAGTATTGTTATTTCACGAAGCAACGCGTGCTTTACTTGTGGTAACCAAGTGTTCAAACACGCAGTGGATGTGTGTGTGACGAAGAGTAGCGTCAGCACAAAATAAGCACACACACACTTCCAACTTCGCCATTATTTCGGATGATACCGAGAGCTCCTGCACACATTCACAGCGTGTTTGTACACTTGGTAACCAAAAGTAAAGCGCGCGTCGCTTCGTGGGATTAAAATACCATTCTTTATATCATTCGCCTGTCCTTATCCCAATTTATTTAGGGTCGGTGCAACATTTATTTTTTAACCGACTTCAAAAAGGAGGAGGTTCTCAATTCGACTTTATGTTGTTTTTTTTGTATGTTTGTTACGCGATGTCTCCGGCAATTGTAAATCGATTTCAAAAATATTTTTTTTAATGGATAGGGTATGCCTCAAGGGTGGTCCCATATAAATTTTATTTTGATCTGCTGCTCAGTTTTTACTGCCGAACTTGTTGATTTTTGATTGATTCAAGAACTTGTATATACGGTGACTGGTAATTACTGACCGATACTTAAACACGTGCTTGTACTCATGATAACAAACAACTTTTACTATGGGACCAAACCTGAAATCGCGAAATAGAAATCAGCTGTTCCCTACATTTATCTTCGTCTATCTCGTCAAAATGTAGGGAACAGCTGATTCTTTTTTCGCGAATTCAGGTTTGGTCCCATAGTAAAAGTTGTTTGTTATCATGAGTACAATCACGTGTTTAGGTATCGGTCACTAATTACCAGTCACCCTATATAATCTAATCCTGGTCAACATATTATGACCATGATTTTAACAAGTTCTTGAATCTAGAATCTTGCCGGGCGGCAGGCAGCGCCAATAATTTAGGTATTTGCTTTTTACGGTGAAAATAATGGTAATTAAAAAAAAAATAAAAAACACAAGACCTGCTTTATAGTTAGTTCAGTTAGTATGCAAAGTTTCATGATTTAATTTGGAGTATTTTTGAATACCAGCGGTTTATTGTTCGGTTAGGAGGTAACTTTGGAATTTATTTCTATCGAGAAAATTTTATGGAATCGTGTTTTCGTCAAACATAGGACTTAACATTAATCCTCAACTTTACCATATATTTATTTCAAAATTAATGCTGCAGTATTTTCGACATAACGGATGATCATGCTAAGCCATTGGTAGTATTATAGGCCCTTAAATGAAAACCTAAAAAAAAAAAATTAATTCATAAATTCCTTCCATAGCACGGAACTCTCGATGAGCGTGTCAAAATCGTACTGTTGCGGGTTTTTTTTTTCATGGAATAGATGTCTTCTTAAAGCATTTTTTTTTTCAGAACCCAGTATAGACCCAGACACGAGGCCACACACAACGCCAAAGCCCTTCTTACCTGGGTCAAAGATAAAATACTTCTACAACGTATCTATACCTAAGGCATACAGAATGTATGATGTATGAGATGAAAGCTTCATACAGTATTTTTATCTCACGAAGCGACGCGCGCTTTACTTGTGGTAACCAAGTGTAGAAACACGATGTGTGAATGTGTGTAAGTGGAGCTCTCGGTACCGTCCGGGACAATGGCGAAGTAGGAAATGAGTGGGTGTGTGTGTGTGTGTGTATGTGCTGACGCTACTCGTCTTCACGCACCATTCACAGCGTTTTTGTAGACTTGGTTACCACAAATAAAGCGCGAGTCGCTTCGTGTGATAAAAATACTATAAAGGTAATGTAAAAACATTAATCTTGATGAAAAAGAGAATTAATAAAGTAATTTAAAGCAATCGCTGTGTATGTTTAATTGACCCGTCTCATTCTACAGTTAGACCATATTTACAGCTACAGCTGCATCGCATTCAATGCAAAAATCACGTTTGGTCTCATCGACCTTTTTTCAGACCAGGGACTGACCTCGGCCATAAAACAAACCCAAAAGTCTGACAACCATCCTTACCAAGGGGTATCATCTTACCCACGCCACGTAACTGGGTTGTGGATATCAGATAGGCAGTCGCTCCATGTAAAATTCTGAATATCAGCTGCATCCGATTGGAAAAAGCTGACCCCAACATAGTTTGGAAAAGGCTAGGCAGATTGATTGGACCGATCTCTGCGTAACACACTATCAATCGGAATCTGAATCATTTTGAAGCAAATTGCTAATCCATTGCTTCATCAGTTCGAAAAATTTGTCTGCTCAACACGTAAATAACGCAATGAATGTTGTTGAACTGTCAAAATGAAACCGATACCCATTGATAATGTGTTACGCAATTGCCCCGCTGATCGATCGACCCGTGCGGTTATTATTACTTAAACACAAGCTCCTCAAAATAAAAAAATGCTACTTATAACAACCAAATGGACATTTTCGTAGGGTCTCACGTATCTACAAGGTGTACCATAGTTAACGCAAAACCATATACACCCCATACACCGTGAGTTAAAAACTTAACACAATGACCAAAACTTATTTTTTTAAAAGCTTGCTATTTTTATTAAGAAAATCGTGTTGACACTAGCATTATTTTATGCATTTAAAATTGAGTCTTATTGCCTTGGAATAAGATTTAATTTTATTTGAATACATAAGTACCTAATTTTTTTCATTTTAAATTCAGTAGTCAAACTACTTTCAGGACTTGCGTTTATTCCTTTCTCAACGTGCAGAAATCCTCGGAACAATGAAGTCGCTCCGCGAAGCCTGTGAAGCTCCCAGGAAGCTTCTGTGCTTCTGGGCGGAGCTGGGCTGGCTCTCTTAGCCAGTATCCCCACGCACAACGGACCAAATGGGAGTCTAAGTGCGGAAAAGGGAGTCCCATCATCATCATTGAGTTTATTCTGTTACACCTTGTATATCTTTATCTATACGAATATTAGAAAGAGGAAAGATTTGTATGTATGTTTGTAACGAATTGGCTCAAAAAGTACTAGACCGATTTTAAAAATTCTTTCACCATTTGAATGCTACAGTATCATTGATTAATATAGGCTTTTTTCCTTTTTTTTTTCACCCGTGCGAATCCGGGACGGGCCGCTAGTTAATAATAAAGCTGAAGTTTGTTCGACTGTCCCTATGTACACTATCGAAATTGTAAATTAAGTTTTTTTTCAATTTACTTTCAGTATATACTGAAAATGGAATGTGTTACTCGTATAGCAATAAAAAAAAACCTTAATTTTCAATTTCTATAGTGTACATAGGTATACAGTCGGTTTGTTTCTTTGAACGCGCTAATCTCTGGAACTACCAGTAGGATTTGAAAAATCATTTTTGCATTTGATAGCCCAATTCTTAAGAAAGACTAAATGCAATTAAACATTTTTTTTTTTAATTTAGGCAATTCCGTATCTAATCTAACTAAATATAGTATAATGCCAAAAGGCAAAAAGTTTTTATCACTGAGTGCAAAATGATACTGGCCACATACTTTTCCTGATCATTCAAACCAATATTAATCTCTCTGACAGTAAAAATCGAGTTTTAATAACGGTATTTTTTTTATTATAAACTTCACTTTAAAAATTAGCTTTTATTCTCTTCGTGGGTATAGTATAAAACGCTATGTATCACTCGGAAGAAAGCGCGATTCCCAACTCATGTGTATTAAGGGTGAACCTCAAACTACTACCTCGCTAATAATCCGGTCACTTTCTCCCCTTGGAGAATAATGTAGTATACCTACATTTGTTTTTGTTTACTTTTTTTCTTGGCCGTACATGTAATGAAGATATCTGATATCCTATGTGCAAGCGACACGCTGTCGCCGACACGCGTCGACGGTTGAAGTTGTCGACGCGCGTCGCTCGGTGTATGCACGCTTAGCATTCTCATTTCAGCTGCAGCTGCCTTTCATTCATCCCTTTTGTGGCCCCGCTTAGATCATCAAAAGGTTATTTAATTTATTTGTGTTTATTATTTTACTCACTTGTACGGTCAGCAAGGAAAGTTGGTTAACACTTACCTAGAAAGAAAGAATAATGATTAATAGGACACAGTTGGTTAAATACAAATAACAAAATAAAAATTATTTCAGAACTAGCTGACCCGGCAGACTTCGTACTGCCTCAATCGATAAATAAAAGACAATTGATTCTACATTTTATTTAGAAAACGTTTGTATGGGAAATAGAAAAGTGCTGTTTTTAGGGTTTTCCCGGGAATTATTCGATTTTTTCTCACCTTTTAAACCTTCCCTAGACCTCCACGAACATTTAAAGACCAAGATAAGATAAATCCGTTCAGCCGTTCTCGAGTTTTAGCGAGACTAACGAACAGCAATTGATTTTTATATATATAGATTTGAAAGGTATACAGGGTTATTTGTAAAACACCAGCAACCTCTTAAGAGGTCATTGTACTCATCATTATGAACAACTTTTACTATGGGACCAAACCTGAAATCGCGAAAAAAAATCAGCTGTTCCCTACATTTTGACGAGATAGACGAAGATAAATGTAGGGAACAGCAGATTTTTTTTTTGCGATTTCAGGTTTGGTCCCATAGTAAAAGTTGTTTATAATGAGTACAATGACCTCTTAAGAGGTTGCTGGTGTTTTACAAATAACCCTGTATAAATATGTAACTCCAGATGGACATAGGCTATACAGTGCTGACACTAGATTGAAACTCCGCAGACGTGTCGCGAATCAATATTTAAACATGATAAAACAATATAATAATATACTCTGAGGGCTAAAATACATATTATTAATGACCTGGTTGATCGACCTGTTCGGCTGTTATTACTTAGCCACTAGCCCCTCAAGATAAACATAATTATAAGTAATACAACTTAAAAGGGCAAGTCGAAACAATTCGCAGGTTCTCGCGTATAAGGAAAATTTTAATTAAAAATCACTACATAGTATAAAACAAAGTCGCTTTCTCTGTCCCTTTGAACGCTTAGATCTTTAAAACTACCCAACGGATTTTGATGCGGTTTTTTTTAATAGATAGAGTGATTCAAAAGGAAGATTTATATATATAATACATGCATGCATGTGATGTCGTAAATAAACACATTTTTTTGCGCTTACTTTTCAAACGCTGGCTGAACTCTACGAGATAGGTCAAAATAATGTACTACAGTATTGTACACCTTAAAAAGGTCTACAAAAAAGCCCGCGATGGTATATGTCTATCTCTTAGGGATAACCCACAATAATCATTTTTTATCCTTTAGTTTTTACGAGAAATAATGGCTTATTTACGAAGCGATTTTAAGCAATACAGCATTAATCCTTATCCAATTAAGTACCTTAAATACATTGTGCATTTAATATAGATAAATATGGCCCTTTACAGCATGTAATTTAAATGGATATTTTCGAAGATATTACAGATTTAAAATGCAGGGACATAGCGGTTGCTGCGGTACTGGCCGCGGCGGCGCGTGCTGGCATTCTTGAAATACCTGTACTTAGTATCAGAATTGCACCCGTGCGAAGCCGGGGCGGGTCGCTAGTATATAATATAAACCAGTTGCGGTCAGAGTGTAATACGTTTTGTTAATCTTGTTAGTTTCAACCTTAGACTATAAAATTATCTAGACTAACTAAGAAGCTGGCAGTATCATCATAACGCTAATGATTTCTCATTGTTTGTCTTATTTATTTTTAGTATATTCGTGTCTTTGTGTATATTTATTTGTGCTTATTTTGTATGTAATTAGGATATACCTAATTACATATAAATTAAGCACAAATTTCATTTAGTTTTAATAGGTTTATGCGTATATTTAAAAATATTTATTCCCCAATTTTCATGATTGCACCTACCACTGTTTGTCTCTGCATCACCCAAAGGTTGACTGGTAGAAAATGCATAAGTATGCCATTAAGTCCGCCTCTGTACAATTATGTGCTTAGAGTATTAAATAAACATTTGAAGCATTGCAAACGTTGGCGATTTGTTCCATAAACCCAGAAACGCACAGGCGCGTTCTTCCCGCGGCGATTTTTTTTCGCGCACTGGATTTTCAACGCACTGCTTAGCGCCGAGGGTTGAAAATACAACAGTGTGTTTTTCTGACGCGCCGTGATGCGCTCTGTTGGATTTACAACACTCGCCTCACCACCGAGTGTTGAAAGTCCAGTGCGTGATAAAATCCCACCGTGATATTTTTACGTCCTTGCGGACGTGGGCTGTGTCACTGCGACAGTTTTTTCAAAGCACGTAAAAAGTAAATCAAAATAGCATTGTGAAAAATTAGTGTGATCTATGGGATAATAGTGGGATTTCTAAGCACCTGCGTTTTTTTTATATCAGCACCCTAATTTCGTAAGACACTATCAATAAGGTTATTGCTAATACATTACTTCATATGTTCCAAAAAATTATCTGCCCGTAAAGTAAATACCGCAATGAATGCTGCGCGGTACCGAACGCAATTATTATCCCCGGCTGTACAAAGTAAATAATCAATAATATAGGCTTTGTTGCATATTGATAAAATAATATTATCACACTACTAAAAAAGCGAAAGTTTGTGAGTGTGTCTGTATGTTTGTTACTTCTTCACGCAAAAACTACTGAACGGATTTGGATGAAATTTGGTACACAGATAGTTTATAACCAGGAACAACACATAGGATACTTTTTATCCCGATATTCCTACGGGATCGACACGCATGCGGGTGAAACCGCAGGGCGCTGCTTCTCAATCATACTCGTAACATAAATTAAAGAACATGTTTTATTTTAGTCGTCATCTATTCATTGATAGGTGTAAAAAAATAAAATATATCTGGCAACATTTTCACCGCCCCGTTTCAATTAATATCCAGCGAGGTTTGTCTAGATCATTTTATTAGTCTATGGTTGTTCGTAAGTCCGTAGCTATACAAGTATAAAGCTGCGCGAAATAACTTCGTATTGTCAGTGGGTTTTAGAACATTGCGCACTACAATGAAGCTACTGTTTATATTTTTTCTGTTTTTCGTATTCGCTGCAGCGACGGCAAAAAAACCGAAAGTGGATTCGAAAGGTAATTTTAATTTATTATTGTTAGCGCCTTTTCTCACTTTGTGTTTTTATACTCACTGGTATTAATAAATCTAATAGGAAAACAAGGAATGTTGATGCAAGGATCAACATTCCTTGAGACCTTGTACGTTGTTGACAGTATCATGTATACTCTGATTTTTAATTTGCTATAATAGGACTGTTGCGAACGCGTTCGACTTTTTTTCGTCAACATGATATTATATTATTTTAATTAGGCTACTGACTACCCGTAACGACTGTCAAAGATCCACGAATGAAAGCCGGGACCAACGGCTTAACCTGCTTTCTGAGGCACGGAGGGGTTTCGGTATGTAAAGATGGTCACCCATCCACAGACCAACCGCGGCAAGCGTAGCTTAACCTGATCGATCGACCTGTGCGGCTTTTATTATTTAGCCACGGGCCCCTCAAATCGTCTTACGTTATACGTAAATGAACAGCCCCTTATTAGTGTGATGCGTAGTTCGCATGTGGCGATGTAGACTATGCCGCCACAAACTCTTAAGACCAACTGAGGTTTGAGTACTCGAAGGGCCCAGTGCGGGTTTGTAGATGTCACGTCTTCGAAATTTTTGTTATACAGGATGTCCCTGGAAGTATGGATCAAATCGAATAGGGGTGTGGGCAAGGTCATTTCCAAACTTTTTGGTCCTGAGAATGATTGATGATTGAGAATTATTTTACTGTTCAAAAGTTGTGACCAATTTTTTTCAATCGTTTCGCATAGTGCTCAAAGAAAAAAAAAATCATAAAAAAAAACTATCAGGGCTGTCTAAAAAACTTAAATTGACAGTTCCTGGTAGTTTTTTTTTTAATGATTTTATTTTTTGAGCACTAAGCAAAGTGATTGAAAATAACAAAAGTTGTTCATAACTTTTGAACCGTAAAAAAATTCACCAACATTCTCAGGATCAAAAAGTTCGGAAATGACTTTGCCCACGCCCCTATTTGATTTGATCTATACTTCCAGGGACACCCTGTATACACTATATATTTTTTTTTCAGATGTTGGAAGAGTTTATGGTACGATATTACCTGGGTGGAAGATTGTGGAATACTATAATGGAAACGGAAAGAAGAATAAACACAGACGGTAGCACAGTAGAATTTTTCGCTGTCGATTTATAAAATAATCTTCTTTTTTTGTGTTAAATGGGTAGCTTTTATTAAAAAACTCTAACTATTATTGCTTATTTTTTAGTGCTCTGATCAGCGGGGTAATAGCGTAAGCTTAACACGCTATAAGTAACAATTGATTTCATTTTGACAGTTCAACAACATTCATTGCGTTATTTGCGTTGTTGAGCTGACGCATTTCTCGGACATACGAAGCAATGGATTAGCAATATCTTTCAAAATGATTCAGATTGTGATACTGTGTTATGCAATTGGGGTGCCGGGGCCTGACTGGCTTTTCAGTTTTCACTATTTGATTTTGATAATTTCCTTGTGCATTATGTTACACACTACATCCAAACCGATCCAAATTCGAGATTCGAGTTCAATCCAAATTGGAGGTGTTCCGAATTTAGACGAGGGCACTTGGGTTTAGTGCACAATCGCTTATACTAGTAACTAGTATTATGACTACCTTCGGAGCGCATTTACGTTTCCAGGGCGTAAAAACTCCCAGGAATCTAACTCCTTTGCCGGGCATACTAATTCCATACTATAGCACTATTCACAATCTCAGATAATTTACATTCCATCGCCACTTAATCAGTTATCTACTTTAGTGAAACGTATTCTAAGTTGATTTTTGAGTGACCATTTGTTACTAAAAGGTCCTAACATATTTTTGATTGGAATGGAATTTGAACTTTGCTAAGTACGACAATCAGTTTGTTGTTCCTAAACTTGAAAATTACCTGAAATCCCCGTAACAATCCTTACCTTTGAAAACTCATTGAATAATATCATGTATGAATCAGAAATGAATACAAAAATAAACAAATGAATAATGTAAACATTCTGGCCGTGTATCCGACATATTTTATCCATATAGGAAAAACCAGTTAGAATTTTATAGTACTACAGCGCAAATATGTGATATATAGAACAAAGGAAGAATGACTGTTTGTTGGTCTTTGTTTTTGTTCTGAAGTTTGGCAGGACACCTGGCAAGGCGCAGGTGATAACAGGTGGAGTAAGGATGTGACTCAAACTCAAATCATTTATTTCAATTAAACATACCTACGTATTTTATTATTGCAATATAGGCACATAATATTACCTATTGTTATTGCTTTAAAAATTAAATATTTGGATTTATTTTTGTAGTTCTAGTATACTAAAATGTATGATTAAAATTTAAATATTGTTGTATTTTAACATGTTTTCGCATAAACCGGCCAACTTAGAAAGCGCTCCGTGTGACGCCTTGGTACTCTATTTAATGAAACTCCTAAACTAATAGTTAGGGAGGCGAGGTAGCTAAATGGCGTAATTCAACGGCGTCGTCGAGACCTATCAAAATCGAAAGATAAAATGATTTCGAAAAGAAAAGCTCTTATGGTAAAAACCATTTTAGCGGTGGGCTTGGCGTGTACGGTTTTTCAAAAATGTTAAAAAAAACAGTTACTTGGGCATTCTCGAGCGCGTCAGATATTCATACTACGTTTGCCCCAAGTGCCTCTGATAACAACGGTATACTAATCTGCCGGTTTGCGTGGTGGGGGTAGGCATATAAAGTAGTCAAAAATGCAAAAAAAAAAAATTTACTCGAGCGCGTCAGATTTTCGGAAGGGGTGTTAAGTAGGCCCCAAGGAAGCTCCCTTTAAAAAAACTGACGATTTCGGCGTGACGATAAGTTGTGATGAATTTTTGAAAATGCAAAAAAAAAAAGTTTTTTTGAAATACTCGAGCGCGTCAGATTTTCATAGGGGAGGTTTATCTCGGTATCCTGAAAGCATATTTCCTTAATCTGACAAAAATGTTGGTGGGTTCTCTTAATCTGATCGAAAAAGGTTTTTTGGTTTCTTTTTTTTCCTTTCTTTCTCCTTGATAAAACGGGGGATTTAAGAATGACAATAAAGCGATAGATACAACCAACGTAAATGTAGAATAATACAATTCGTACTACATTTCATGTAGTACGAATTGTATTATTTATTGTATAAAAAAAATGAAATGAAATACAAATTGTATTATAATTGTATTGTTATGTATGACCTTTACATTTTTGCTCAATACAATTCATCAAAGTTTCTAGCACATTCGAGAAATATACCGTCGGGTCTTTTCTCTCTCTTCAATCGTCGTTATACTGAGGGCACATAGGTCTACGGTAGGGGACCATAAACATATATAGGGTGACTGGTAATTAGTGACCGATACCTAAACACGTGATTGTACTCATGATAACAAACAACTTTTACTATGGGACCAAACCTGAATTCGCGAAAAAAGAATCAGCTGTTCCCTACATTTTGACGAGATAGACGAACATAAATGTAGGGAACAGCTGATTTTTTTTCGCGATTTCAGGTTTGGTCCCATAGTAAAAGTTGTTTCTTATCATGAGTACAAGCACGTGTTTAAGTATCGGTCACTAATTACCAGTCACCGTATATATATATATATATATACTAGCTTTTGCCAGCGACTTCGTCCGCGTGGAATAATGACTTCCGGAAATTGAGGCACTAACTCTCATAGAGTTTAACCGATGTGCTCTTTCTTCTGCCGATTCTTGAGAACGCGTATTTCTCATTCAATGCGTTTTTCAAGACAATAGCGGGCGGACGCCGGCGTCCGCCTGGGGCTTGAATAACTAAAAATATATAACTACGTCTAATATATAAAATAATATATAATAAAACCTACTTCACTTAAAACTAAATACCTATAACTATTATAATTAATAATACCTATACCTATAATTAATAAAAGTACCTACGCTTATACCTACTTAATATTAAAAAAAAAACTGAACATAAATTAACCAAAACTTACCTACTACTAACTAACTACTACTAACCTATTACTACTTCACCTAAAAAGAAATCCTGTTTTCCCAACATTTCCCTTCACTGCTCTGTTCCTATTGATCGTAGCGTGATGAAAAGTATACTATAACCTGCCCAGGAGTATGAAGAACAATTGTACCAAGTTTCGTTGAAATCCGTCGAGTGGTTTTTGTTTCTATAACGAACATACAGACAGACAGACACAAAAATTTTACTGATTGCATTTTTGGCGTCAGTATCGATCACTAATCACCCGCTGATAGTTATTTTGGAAATATATTTCATGTACAGAATTGACCTCTCTACAGATTTATTATAAGTATAGATAGATATATATATACACACATCAAAAGTGTCTAGGGATCAAGCATTTTTATGCGGATTTCTTGAGATTGAGATGTGGCTTTGTAATAAATTTATGATTTTATAAATTTATATGGATCCTTTTTGGTGCATTTCATAATTTGAATCAGGAACTGTGAATCAAATTCGAGTAAAAGATGAAAATCAGCTGTCAATATTTTCCCTATAAAAACATACAACGCATTGAAGACATTATTAGTGCTACTGTTTCCCTACTACTGATTAAAACCAACGTTATTATGGAGCGGCGACGTCATTTAAGCAGGGAAGAAATGCTCAGAGCCGTGGGAATGATAGAAGCTGGTTCCCGGCAACGTACTGTGGCTTTAGCTCTGAGTACAAGTCAGAGTGTTATCAGTCGACTTTGGACACGTTACCGAAGCACTGGTACCGTGGCTGAGCGCCATGGAGGACGGTATCGCTGCACCACACGGAGACAAGACCGATACATTCAAATCTTAACTCGAAGAGCTCCAACAATAACCGCCATGATGTTAGCCGTGAGGCTTCATCACTCTTCAGGGAACTTAATTAGCGACCAAACAGTCAGAAACCGCTTGCATGAAGTGAACCTTCATTCCCGAAGACCGCTACGGGTACCACCTATAGCAATGCACAATCGTAGGATTCGATATCAATGGGCTCTTGAACACAGAAATTGGGCAGAAGAACAATGGCGTTTCGTGTGCTTTTCTGATGAGTCTCGTTTTGGTATGAGACCGGATACAAGACGTATACGACACTGGAGAACCCCTGGACGCCAACAGCGATTAAAATCCTGCCAGGAAGTCCATCCTTATAGTGGTGGAACCATCATGGTATGGGCGGGTATTTGGATCGGCGGAAGAACTGAGTTGATTTGGATCAGAGGCAACCTCAACGCTCAAATTTATGCTGAGACGATTGTATCAGACGTCATCGTTCCTCTACAAGTGCAAATCGGTCCCTTATTTCAGTTAATGCATGATAATGCACGACCGCACACCGCAAGAGTTGTAAGACAGACTCTCGCCGCAGCTAACATCAATGTCCTGCCCTGGCCTGCTCAGTCGCCAGACTTGAACCCGATTGAGCATGCATGGGATATGCTACAGAGAAGAGCTCTGCCGAATATGGAGGGTATCCAGTCGCAAGAAGACCTTTTTTTGTTGTTGCAACGAACATGGGCGGCCATTCCACAGCGTGATTTGGATGAACTCATTTTGAGTATGCCAAACCGATGTTCTTGTGTTGTTAGTGTTCGCGGTAGAAACACGGATTATTAATTGTTTAAGTTACCCAATAAAATTTTAGAGAAAACTGTTATTTCAGTCTTTTTTTCGAACTTTTGTGTTAGTGGTTCAAATGTCAAAAATCCCTTTATTAGGAAAATGGCAAATTTCTTTATTAATGCAAAGGTGACTTGGTTTATCGTTACTGTGACAAACGAAAACACTTTATTTGATGAATCCATAAAGAAAATTTTAATTAATATCAATCAGGAGAAAAGTTATTGCAAAAATATATGTTGATCCCTAGACACTTTTGATGTGTGTATATATACCTATATATATATAGGGTGTACCGAAAATTCCCTTCGACCGATTCTTTCCCCACCATCAATGTTGCGAAATAAAGGAAAAATACTGGTAGGACGGCATATTTCCGCGAAGCGCTCAGTCTGTATTACATGTTTATGGCAAATTCCTCTTTTTTGCTTCAATTCTTCACTTCGTTTTGCTTACGGTACGTCCAAAAAACAATTTGAGGATCAACAGGCTATTGAATAATATATATGAAACTGTACATGTTAATAATACTTCTGTATACAGATACGCGTAGCTTTTTCCGAGTCCACGAAAATTGTCGAGAAGCTTTAGAAAAAAAAAATTTGTGAGATATAATAAAAGTCACATAATTTAATTATCGTTATTTCATATCAATTTTTTTTTAACACCCTCAGTTTTCGAGATACACTCAAAAAACCGGGAGTTTGAGTTTTTATGATGCTTCAAGTCAAAAAGTTTTAACTTTGGACAAAAATGTAAAGAGACCTTTTTTGTGTAAAATAAAATTAACTTTTTTGTTTACTTAAACTTTTTTTTTGTAAGATGAATCGTTCGCGACTTTTATGCCGCAACGCGTTTTTCGGAAGACGAAATGGCTCCTCCACACTTCTGGTCATGCGGAAACCGGCAGATTTTGTATTTTTAGTGAGTTTTAGATTATATTCTTCAAAATAAAAAAATAAAAAATCGCGCTCGAGAATGCCGGATTAACGTTTTTTTTTTACAAGTTCGCGACCCTATAACTCGGCGGCGGCAAGGACTTATCGTCAGATTAGTTAAATTTAGTCTTAAAACACTAAAATCAACCCCCAATATCTTAATCTGACGCGCTCGAGTATTTCAGACTATCGATTTTTTTTACTAATCTGATCGTCTATCCTAGGCGCGCGTCACTACATATAGAGCTAAATACTTTACAAGGTTGTTCTATTAGGTCTAAGGTATCTCTCATATCTTAAACTGCCACGCTCGAGTATTACCGAAAATTCCCCTATTCGCCTCCCTAACTATAATGACGATTACGTTATAAATTTTTTGGTGAATTATTTATAAGTTTGACGCTTTAATTTGAAGTTAAAAATTTAAAAAAAAGTGTCGAAGTGTCTGAAAATCTGATTTGAACATTTTACTTCCGGTTTTCCATTTTTTTCTTTTTTAATTTTTATTTAACTAATAAATGACCTACTATTTACATAAAATAAGCTAACAATTAAAATAATAATATGTACAGGTATAAAATAAGCAAAAGAATCATAGGGCATCGAAAAATTCGTTTGTTGCATCCCACACCAAAGGTCTGCCTAACTTCCAGGGCATTATGGTCATTCCATCTGGTCTCTTCCCATCGTCGTGTGCCAGGCCGTTTTCCATACAAAAAAATATTGAAAATTCAAATTCGACTTAAAAATTTAAAAGAGCATCCTTTTTCTATTTAAAACCAGTTTATTCAAATTTTAGTATAAGTTCACTGATTCCAAAAACAACGGTCAATAATTACTCTCCTCAAACTTTGTCAATTCTTCAGATGGCCTTATATCGGCAAATAAGCCTCACACGAAAAAAAATTGTGTGTATGTACATATTTATTTATTAAAAAAAAAATTGCTGTTTAAAAAAAATTGCTCTAGAGGCATTATTCAGGAAGAAAAAAGGGGAACACATTTGTATGGAGAATCGCACGCCCTGTTCCCTCTTAACGCGCGTATTACGTAAACCGCTCCATCTCACATTCTATAAATAAAATGCAGTGCGCATTCCTTCTTCCTTCTCCATTAAAAGAACTTGAGGATCCATAGTTCACACCCATACCGAATGGCGGGTGAGAAAACCCGTAAATAAGGAAAAGATTAGTCTAGTATTAAATTAGTCATGGATTCACATAGCTAATATATACCAAACAAAATATAATCAGAAGAGCCACACAGTACGGTTAGCAGCCTCTAAGGGCCTATAATACTACCTCAAATGGCTTATCATGATCCTCCGTTATGCTGCAGCGTTAATTTAGAAATAAATATAATTATGATAAAGATGAGGATTAATGTTAGGTCTTATGTTTTACGAAAACACGATTCCATAAAATTTTCTCGATAGAAAAAAAATCCAAAGTTACCTCCAAACCGAACAATAAACCGCTGGTATTCAAAAAATACTTCAAATTAGATCATGAAACTTTGTATACTAACTGAACTAACTACATATAAAGCAGGTCTTATGTTTTTTATTTTTTTTTATTAAGTACCATTATTTTCACCGTAAAAAGCAAATACCTAAACTATTGGCGCTGCCTGCCGCCTAGCACCGCACTCTCTCGCTCAGTCCGCGAGCAGTATCGTGCGAGCGAGATAAAGAGTGAATTTTAGGTGAGGTAGTATAGGCTCTTAATATGGCCCCTGGTGGAGGACAATAGGCAGTTGCTCCATGTAAAGTACTCGTATTCGCAGCATCCGGTTAGACTGAAAGCCGACCCTAACATAGTTGGGAAAATACAAGGCATATTTGAATAAAGAATTTGAGATAATTTTCAAATTATGGAACAACAAACTGAATATCATACTTTACAAAGTTCAAATTCCATTGCAACTAAAACTTATTAGGACCTTTTGTTACAAATGGTCACTCAAAAATCAACTTAAAATACAATACATGTCACTAAAGAAGATAACTGATCAAGTGGTGATGGAATGTAAATTATCTGAGATTTTGAGCACTGGTATGGTACTTCTTAGTAATAGTTCGGCTTTGTAGAGCGTCGTCTCTTTCACTAATAACTGTGGGACAATCTCTTTCTAAAACTCTTGTTTGTTCATGTTTGCTGAAGTTTAGTTCGTGTGAACACACGCTTACAAAATACGATTAGTAAAATATAAAAAATTCAATCGGCCTGTAATGTTGCCACGGCTGGGACACAGGTGAGAGGGAGTGGGCCGTACCTAATCTACCACGCGGGCTCAGGTCACATGTCTTCGAATATTTGGTTCTAGGACATGCTGGTTTCCTCACGAAGTTTCCCATCGCCGTTTTGAGAACAACGGTGAGCGATGATAAAATAATGTTACGTTACGCATATTATCCTTATCCACAACCACCTCGAGCCAACCCTGAGGCTGCGGATACGAAGTAAGCGGGCGCAGCGCGGAGAGCGGCGCGTTTCAATGTATAGAGTTATATGGAACTGGCCTCGAAGGCAGCGGCGCGGTGAACGGCGTACGTGCGGTGCGCACCAGTTTGGCGGTGCATGCCGGCGCGTCTGCATTGACGTAGTGTTTTTTTGTTTGACTTAACTTTTTGCTTTTTAACGACTGACGTTTCAAAATGTTGTATCAAAAAGATGTTGTCGTCGCTGTTTAGACATTTCGTTCGCGAAAAAAGACACTAATTTCTCATAATACAACACTACGCCGTTCTAGCGCCGCGTGATCTGTCCGCTGGCTTAGAGACCAGAGGGGCAATTCTCGTAATTTTAAGAACGTTCACAGTCTGATCTCAGTCTCAATCTGTCAAAAATACCTCTAATTTCCCTACATTTTGACAAGTTTTTGACATTTGTTAGTCGCCGAGATGAGACTGCGACTAGATTTTGAACCTTTTAAATTACGAGAATTGGCCTTCGGGTCTGGCCGCCGCTCTCCACGCCGCCACCGCCGCCGCCCCGCAATCGCTAACTTCGTGTCCGAGGCCTTATATTCAAGTTAGACTTCTGTAATAATCTTGCACTATGTTACATGTGTGGCATGCAATATGTATTAAGAGACTAGACGGACCCAGTCGTAGACACAACACAGTACGACTTGGTGCAGTAAATACTACAATAGATCAACATGAAACTGTTTTTCATATTATTGTTGTGTTTTTTCATCGCATTGGCAGCCGCTGGTAAAAATTCACAAAGTAAAAAAATTGAGGGTAAGTTTATTTTTGTTTTCTATTCTACTGTTAGCATTGAGAGATAAACTCAAACTCAAAGCATTTATTTCAATTAAACCATTTCCAGGCACTTTTGAATTGTCAAAATTAACTAGTCGGTCAGTTAGTCAGAAAGTTGAAGCTAGTTGCCCATTCCAAAACGTAGATCTCTTGGAGAAGAACGGGCAAGAAACTCCAAGGACACTGTTTTAAATTAAGATATTACAAAATCCTTAGTACAGTATTCTTGTTGCTTCTATGTATATGTGAGAACAATGTTATGAAGAAACAATTCAAAATAGGTATAAGATTAAAAAGAAGCCCTGGCAGCTAAGAGATGACCAGTCTCAACTGACAGCGCCCGTTCACGAACATGACGCATGGATCAGCACCATCCAGCTCAACCATTTTGAAGGGAACCGAATGATCCAACACACGCGCCACCATCAGTGAGACATTTAAGTGAGCATGACACATTCTCAACTGCCATGCTCTTTCAAGTCAATATAAAAAAATTATAATAAATGGATCCATGGTTCTTACATTTACAAAATTAAAAAAAAATGCTTCTAAATTATACAAAACTATAGTTTCCAATTTATTTACGAGATGAATAAAATTTTACTAGAAAGAGGTATATGATATTAAAGTAACAATTAAAACTTGATTGAATTAAAAATACACATTAAGTTCGACTGTCAGAAACACAAAAAAAAAGAAAAGGAAAAAAAAAAGGGAAGCATGTCTTCCAAATATTGAAATTTTAACTAGTGAGCCCAAGTGTCTGTGGAGCAGGACCAGCATTTAGCCAAGCATTTTTATCTACGATATAATTATCCAACTTATAGTATGCTTGTCTACATAGTGTGCGTTTAATGCATGTTTTAAATTTCTTCTCATTTAGTTGAAAAACATCGAGTGGTATTTTATTATAACACTCTACACAATAACCCATAAAAGAAGTTTTTACTTTAGACAATCTGAAACGAGGTTGATCTAATTTGTTCCTATTTCTAGTGTTAAAGTTATGCCTGTCACATATCTTACTAAAAAGATGTAGATTTTTCGAACGTACATAATGTTTTCATATATATATTGACAAGGAACCGTCATGATGTTAATTTTTTTAAACAGTTCCCTTAGAGATTCACGTCTGCTGAGGTTGTAGATAGCTCTGATAGCCCTCTTTTGCAAAATGAAGATAGATTCAATATCTGCAGCCACACAACAAAATACCGTAAGACATGATGCTATGAAAGTAACTAAAATAGACCAGTCTCGCGGTATCCACGTCTGTTAATTGACGGATTTTTAAAACAGCGTAAGCGGCTGATTTTAACCGCCCTGCAAGTGATGTTAAGTGAGGACCCCACTGCAGCTTTGAGTCAAGCGTGATCCCCAGGAAAACCGTATTTTCGACGAATTCAAGTATCTCCTTATTCAATACAACGTGACATTCACTACTTCTAACATTCGGTAAAGCGAATCTAATGCATTTAGTTTTTTTCTCATTTAATACCAAATTATTTACAGTAAACCAATTATGGACCGCAAGCATAGCGTTATTTACGTCGTCAAGCTCCTGTGCACGTCTGCTTACTTTAAAAATCAGTGATGTGTCATCAGCAAATAACACCATTTGTGGTCGGTTTTCCAGTAAATAAGGTAAATCATTTATATATACTAAAAATAAGAACGGCCCCTATATTGAGCCTTGTGGTACACCCATTTTGACTTTTAAACCCAATGAATTTATACCGTTTATTTGAACTTGCTGAAACCTATCATTTAAATATGATTTTATCAAGCTAAGAGCGAGTTTACCCAGTCCGTAATGCTCAAGTTTCAAAAGCAGTGTTTCGTAATTCACGCAATCAAATGCCTTGGATAGGTCGCAGAAGATGCCTATTGCATTTTGTGCCTCTTCCCATGCGTCAAATATGTGTTTTAATAAGGTGCCACCGGCGTCGGTTGTACAACATCCTTTGGTGAAACCATATTGTTGATCGTGTAGGATGTTATTACGATTAAAATGATTGAGCATCTGATTTAACATTACTTTTTCAAACACCTTGCTGAAAACCGGCAAAACCGATACGGGTCTATAATTATTAGTGTCTTTGCTGTCACCAGATTTTAAAAGTGGAATAACTTTACTAAACTTCATTAAATCCGGGAATACCCCTTGATCAACACACAAATTATATATTAAAGCTAAATAGGGTGCACATGTCTCAATAATGGATTGACAAACTTTAGTAGACAAGCCCCACAGATCTTCGGTCATTTTGATCTTAAGTTGCTTAAATGCCTTTATAATTACTGAAGGGTTTACATGTTTAAATTTATATTCCACAGGACAGGCTGAGACATTCGCTCTTAATAATTCAATAGCAAGTGCGGGCGAGGAATTTAAAGTTTCTGTAGTTTTAATTGGGATATTGGTAAAGAAAGTTGCAAATTCCTGAGCAACATCGATGTTATCGCTAATAAGGCCACGGGAAGTGTTCAGTGTGTAATCAGTATTATGTTTTTTATTCCTGTTCGTTTCATTGTGAATAATTTTCCAAACTGTCTTTATTTTATTGTCTGCTGATTTAACCTTGTTGCTAATGAAGGAAGCTTTAGCTGTTTTGCAAATATTTTTAAAAGTTTTAGAATATGTTGCAACATACTTATTAAAAGTATCCGTGTTAATATACGGCTTAAGGCCATACAGTTCAAATTATTCGCGTTGGTTCCAAGAACACATTTGACAAATTGAATGATTTAAAGCATTATAGCAGATAGAGATGTCAGCTTAAGGAAGGGGCCCGTATGGGCCGAAGCCTGCCGGGGCAGCGGGATTGTCCGAAAGGGTTACCACTGCCCCGGAACATAAAGGGCTAAGGAAGGAACACGGGTGGGTTTTAGTCAGTAAGAGTCTGACACTCCCTTCTGCTCCACCCAGAGCGGGAGGGGTCATTTGATGATTTCCCATCCTCAAAAAAAAAATCATTGAGAGATGTGCACGGAAATATAAGGCACTAGCTTCTGCCCGCGACTTCGTCCGCGTGAAATTTCTTGATCGACCCACACTATCGCCTTGCATCGCCTGCCTGCATTACTTTGTTATCGCTTTCGTTCTGACTTATTTTCTTTGTGCTCGGCAGTGTGACCATCTTATAAATGGCGAATCTGCCACAGACTGGGCAAAAAATCTGCCAAAATCTACCACACTTGGCGCCAATAATATTCCTTACAAAATAAACAACGAATTCAATATAATAATAAATAATAATAAATAAAATTTATTTTCTCACCACAATATTTAAAGATTAACAAGTACTGTTTAGTAATAAGCTACTAATACACTTTACAATTCAATGAAATTTCTTTAATCCTCTCTTTTGTTACCCAAAAATTAAGAACCAATTCCTTATTTTTGTTTTGTATAAATTCACCTGAGATATCCCCGTATAATTTGGCCATGATACAGAAGTTGCCAGTTCGATAAAATCATTTGCAATCTAATTTTATATAAAACCTGATGTAATAACTTTGAAAAAAGATGGATTCATTGTAAATTGTAATTAATGAGTGTGGATTTTCTTGAAATCTTTTAAATCTGCCACTTTTGTAAATCGTCAGCATGATCTGCCACAGACAAAATTTGGGAGCGAAATCTGCTAAAATGGCAGAAATCTGCCACAAATGGTCACACTGTTGCTCGGCTCCTAAGGGTGCTAGCGTGATGTTAAATAGCTTATAGGCTTCCTCATGAATTAAGCTATTAAATGCATTTTTTTTTCAAATCCGACTGGTACAGTCAACAGCAAAAGTAGATGATGAAAATCAGAAATTCAATATTAATGAACGGAGTTCGCGTCAGAACTGTGGGGCGTCGAAGTGATTCAAAAGTTTGTGTTTGTAAATTATAACAAACATTTACTACTTCGACGCCCCACAGTTCTGACGCGAACTCCGTTCATTAGTATTAAATTTCCGATTTTCATCACCTACTTTTGCTGTTGACTGTAAGTACTTCCAGAGATTAGTGCGTTCGAATAAACTAACAAACTCTTCAGCTTTATTATTAGTACTTAAAGATTATGACCCTTGTACATTTATTGCATAGAGCATAATCAGCTTATAATGATCCCTCTGATGGGACACAGGCCTCCTCGCTGTGAAAGTGGGCAGTAATCTACCACGTGGGCCCAGTACGGGTTGGTGGATGTCACGATGTCACGATGTCTTCCAATTTTTGGTCCAAGGACATGCATGCGAGCACCACGCATCTGACCTTTTTAAACATTGCCAATAAAGCTACTCTGCAGTGCTATTCTGTAAAAATCTCACCGTGAAAACTAAGGTGAAGTCAGCTGTCATTCCACCTGATGTTAAGGGGATTGCCCCTATTAATAGCTCACTTGACCTAAGTTATCACGGTGAGATTTTTACAGAATCAACCGGCTGATTGGCTTTTTCACTTCAACGAATGTCTAATTAACTATTAATTACTTATACCTGCTGACTTTTTTACCGTCTGGACTGAAACTGAACGGAGAAATTTCTTTTTTTTTTTTTACAAAAAAGCTCTTTTTTCTACTTTCAATGTAGCTACGAATTCAGTGATGATTACTGCGCTAACAGAAGGGGTGCCTTTAAATTGAATTTTTATATTATTTGTGGATTTATTAGGTTTTATTTTTGAAAAATAAACTTTCCGTGGCAAAGGTTTCTACTCCGTTTAGCTTTTATTCCCTGTTTTTGTCCAGACGATAAAAAAGGTCAGCCGGTATAGGGTATTTTAATTGATTATCAAAACATCACCAGGCGCAGCCCAAGAATTCAGGGGGGGACATCATGGGCGCCGGCAGGATCATGATAACATTATCAGGGCGAAAAGAGCGAGCGAAGCGAGCTCAACTACTCCAACACCATCGTTCTTGAGATTCGGATAGGTTGTTGTTTTGTCTATTCATACAGAAATAGGAGTTACTTTGTTAATTTTTAACGCGATGATTTTTATCGCGCCCTGGATTTTCAACTCAATTTAAAATTCAATTTTTTCAATTGAGCCGAGCATTGTGAGTCTAACAGAGGGAACTGTTGGATATCGAACTTTCGACGCTAAGTAGTGCGTAAAAATCCAGTGCACGACGAAAAATTGTCTGTACTACGAGGGTTTATGTAAAAAAGCTAAAGGGTTTAAATAAAATACTATAGAATGCAAGAGCGAGCGGAGCGAGCTCGAAGATTTTTGTGACCCTGTATGGGTTAGGTAGGGTTTTCTTTTGACCATGCAAACAGAAATAGGAGAAGTTACTTTGTCGGCTTATGCAGAAAAGCTTAAGGTCCTTTTAAACCCCATAAAGGCTAATTAGACCAAAGTCAGATATCTTTTATCCATGGAATAAAATTGACGTTTGACAGTTCTAGTATGGAAAAACTGCCAAAAATTCAAAATATATTCTCAAAAGACTTATTCTATGTATAAAAGTTTGGTGGAATACGCCCTTAGTAGTTAATATGAAAAATCTGTAGGGGAACTATTTTTCCTATCTTTCTGACCGTCGTTAATCTAAAAGTTTTCTAGAAGCTGGAAAAGAGCGCTTATGCGCTTATTTTAGAAGTATAAAACTGGGTCGGTTATTCAGTTTCGATTTCAGTTTAAACTTAGTCCTAATTTTTTTTCCTTGTGTGGTGGACAATAATGAATTTTGTAAATAGTCCAGCTTCTGCCAGCGAATTCTTCCGCGTGATATTTCTGGTCCCCCTGACTCACCCCGTCGCATCGAATCACTTGCCCGCGCTATCACTTCGTTTTCACTTGACATTCTTTCAGATTTTTTTTCTTTTTACACGACTCCTCAAGAAATAGGCTATCAAATGCAAAGAGAATTTTTCAAATCCGACTTGTAGTTCCAGAGATTAGCGCTTTCAATCAAACAAACTGTTCAGTTTTATTATTAGTACACAAAGTGGAGATGACAATATATCAATAATTACTTCGTATACCTAATGACGTTCCCGGTCTGCATACAAAAATTCAATCAAATAGTTTAGTCACTGGACATCGACCTTCGAATAAAATGGCAGGATTGTGTTCCCAACTCGGAGGTGCTAAGGCGCACGGGAATGATGGGCATGGAGGCGATTTTGATAAAGATCCAACTGAGATGGTGTGGTCATGTGCAGCGCATGGATACTAGTAGGCTACCTAAAACCGCTTTCTACTCAGCGCTCGCCAAAGGAAAACGTGCACAGGGCGGGCAATACCTGCGCTACAAAGATCTCCTCAAACGTCACCTTACGACCTGTGGCATTCCCGTTGATCGGTGGCAGGAGCTTGCTCAAAACCGAGAGAGGTGGCGCACTTCAATCCACAAAACAACAGAACGCTTTGAAACAAATCGTCTTGAAGACCTAGACAACAAGCGCCAAATACGCAAAAGCCGCCCAAAGCCTTCCTATGCATACACATACAACGATGCTGATCAGCTCTTCTGTATACGGTGTGACCGGGTTTTCAAGACCAAATTTGGTTTTGCTAGTCATCAGAGAGCTCACGAAAGGAAAGAGAAGTAGTCGGGGTCGCTGTCGCCGGATACGGTGAAGAGGACTATATATTTAAAGTGTGTTCTTTTTGGAACGAAGTTCCTTATCGCGCGTTGTGAAAGGGGGCTAGACGGAAAAAATTCTTACGAAAAGTTGTCACGACACTTTTTGCTATAGTAAGCTATTGTAAGCTGTGCGGCGTCGCATGTTTCTCTGTCTGTCTCTCTCTCTTATAGAAAGCAAGCCAGATATTTTCATTTCTATTTCGCATTGAATATATTTATTAATATAATTATTTTATACAAGATTCAATACATTACATTATTTATTATTATAACTTAAAAAAAAAAAAAAATTATTACAATTCCTTCACTAATTAATCGAAAGGAACTTCGTTCCATCCGGGTGTCCCTTGACACCTCTCAAGTTTTTGTTTATACTTTTATGCTATTTAATGTGTTACAAAAAATTACGTTTTTAATTTCAACGTTAAAATTTATTTGATGGTTTCTTAATAGTGTTTTCATTTATTATTGTATTGTAATCTCCACTTTGTATAGATAAGTGTTGGCATGTTTCCTTTTACCGACTTTAACTTAAATCTTAACCATTTAAAATAACTGTTTCTATTTATTTTTCAGGTGTAAAAATCAATATACACAAGAACATACTTCCAAGAAGTGAAATAATCGCCAGTTACAAAGAATCAAATAAAAATAATAATAAGCAGGGGTAGACAACGAAGACCATAACATCACGCCTGTATACTGCGAAGAACGAAGCAGTGATATTTAAACACATATCAGCAGTTATGTTTAACAGGAAATGCGGTCGGAGAGACTTTTGAAATGCCTAAGTAAAAAGTCATAATTCGAGGTTTGGCTCTCGACTATTTCCTCCTCCAATATTGGACCAATTTAAAAGATATTTCATAAACTGAATAAGAAGGATATATACTGTGCCACTATGTTTTTATTTTTTCATTAATAATTGTCAAATTTGTACACTAGGCCTCTGTTGACAGCGGTTTATAAAAATAATGTATCATCAAAATGGAAAACATAGGGACATACAAGTAGTTAATATTTATTATTCTGTAAAAAATCATTGCTCTATGGTCATTAACCAATTAACGTAATGTGTTATTTATTTTCGCCTGAAGAGTGTCTACAATGTGTTAATGAAATAACCCAAAACCTGAAACTAGTTTGTTTAGAATAGGCAGCAAAATCGAATACAATAATTTTTAATATGGGTTATTTTTTTTCCAAAAAATTATTATTTGTCATGCCGTGTCTAACATTTTTTAACGACGCTGTACGCTACTGTCCAATGCAATGAAAACAAACAGCGCGGGCGAGGTAGAGGAGAGGGGGTGCTAGAGCTGGCGCCAAGGCCGGGAAGCGCGCCAGCGGCGATAGAGCTACGAATCTGTAAGAAGTAGCGCGACAACAACATTTACAAATATCTTTTACTATAATTTTTGAAAATAAATAATTATATGTCATATCAATTTATTAATATAAAAATCGGTTGGGGTGTCCGAGGTTTTGGGTTATTTCATTAACACTTTGTATAGTCTATGACATGACACTCAAGGCATTGACAAGTAATGAAGTTACGCCTGGCGCGGATTAAAAATAAATATTATAATTGATAATATTTTACGTACATAAATCTATGTTATTTATTTATTTTATTGTTTTTTTTTATTTCTGTAAATGTCTGTGACACCACAGCGGGCCTATCAGAATACCAGCGCTGCGAAATTTATTTTTAAATATCGCAGCATCATGCTGAGATAGGAGCCTTTTGGCCTCGTATAGGACTTTCTGTTTCATTTTTCTTTTTGTTACTTTTTTATTTTTTATATAATTTGGTATAGTATTTTAGACTATGTTTAGTGTAGTTTGTGATGCTCCTGTACGAGTCGCAATAAATACTTTTTTTTTTAAAGAAAGAAGGAAAGGAAATACATTTATTTAGCACAGACCAAAAGACACACAGTAGGTACACCAGAGACATACATCTGATACAATAAAAATTAAAAAAAAAACATAAAAAAGTGTAAAGTCCGATGTAAAAATTTGGAGGAAAGTGTGCCTCATGGCTGCGCCAAAAAGGCCCAGTTCAGCAAAAATGCCAGACAACTAGTGCCTGACGCTGGTTTTCAACTGGACCTGTTGTGTGAGGTGACGGATGTAAATCAGTTTTATACTGCAACGTGACGTGTGTATGCATACCTACTTAAATAAATAAAATACATTTGTGTCAGATAAGAACAGTAATGAATATGTATAAATAGTGTGATATTGAGTAACATTCCAAAAAAAAAATAAACAAAAAATACTGTTAAATAAATAAATGAGATGGCCGCATGATAGACCTTCGTTAATATGTAAACAAAGAAATTCTTAGAAACGAGTCAAAACAAAAAACTTGTTTTAAACGATGCCTCCTCTTAATCCGTGGACTGTAATTTCATAAAGAAAATAAAGAAAGAAAGAAAAGGTACTACTAGTACTCCTACAACATATAATTGAGACATTTAGTGTGATCATATCTAGCTTCCGTTGCGCTTCTATTTTTCTTTCTTTACCCGTGAAGTCTCTTGTTGCTATTATATTTTCCAGGCGCTTTCTACGCTTCGTTTTAAATCACAACTGTTAAAAAAAAAGATAATAACGCCTGACGCTGCCGCATTGACAGGTGTCATGACAAATGACAGCACCGCTATATGACGGCCGTTATGAAAATGACGCCCGTCGTTTTCGTCCACCTTTATGAACGGACCGCTATAATTATAACTGTCTGTGTCATTTATGCTTAGGTTTCCTACGACAGCGGTGGCTGCCATATAACGGCCGCGGTGATTGCCTTCATGAAAATGGTGGCACTGGGATTCGTGTATACGATGTCAAAAAACGCTCGCCAGAGAAACACACTAACTTACTTTCTTAAATAACGGTAACGTCTTTCGACGGTAAATTGCGGACGCTATGTGTAGTATCAGTCTTATGAAAACATTGCTTTAGTGTCGCCACGTTCTGACGTCCGTCGCAATACAGGGTTACTTTTCAATGACCAGCCAAATTTAAGGATGTGGTACAGACCATCAAACTAAACAACTTTCTCCATTGGACCAACATCGTAATCGCGAATAAAAATTCAGCCGTCCCATACATTTACGAGTAGGCCGAGTAGGTATTGAAGTTTTCTATGGGACAGTTGATAAATTTTTCGCGATTACGATGTTGGTCCCATGGAGAAAGTTGTTTAGTTTGATGGTCTGTACCACATCCTTAAATTTGGCTGGTCATTGAAAAGTAACCTTGTATAGCGTTACCACTTTCATAAGAAACCTCTAAACTCTAAAAACACAATTCCCACTTACTTGTCACTGTTCGGTGCTGCCAGCAGTTCTGTCGCCCTGGTGATGAACACCTGGACCAGGGAGCCGAGGTTGCCGGTCTGAGGGTTGTTCTGCAGAAACTTCTGGAGTAAGGACTCCGTGCTGCCATCGAACATTAGCTGCTCGTCACTGGAATTGGAGAAGAAAGGGCTATTTAGTAGTTGTATTATTCTTATGTTTCCTTGGTCTTGTGGTTGATCGAAGGTTAAGCTACGCTTGCCGCGGTTGGTTCGTGGATGGGTGACCATTTTCACATAACGAGACCCCTCCGCGCCTCGGAAAGCACGTTAAGCTGTTGGTCTCGGCTGTTAGTCGTGGATCTTTGACAGTCGTTACGGGCCGTTAGAAGCCCGACAGTCCGACAACCAGTCTTATCAAGGGGCATCATATTACCCAGTAACTGGGTTGTGGAGGTCAGTTAGGCAGTCGCTCCATGTAAAATACTGGTATGCTGCATACCATATCGAAATTCCAAAAACCCCCGACAATAGCCGGACATTTAAAAAAAACCGGTCAGGTGCGAGTCGGCCTCGCACACCGAGGGTTCTGTTCAAATTTGTAGGCATCTAAATCGTTTATCGGGGGATTTTTTTTTTAGTGTATCTACAAATTTTCGGTATACGGATTTTTTCCTTTACTTGTGCTACATGATCTTGCTTCTTGCCAAATTTCATTATTCTAGGTCAACGGGAAGGACCCTATACATTTTGATTCCCTTGAGTGTGTCGAAATATACGTTTTTTGCGGCACAAACGGCCGTATCTTTTTTCACGTTAACTTGGAAGTTTGATGTTTTCACAGCTTCAAGGGACCGTAGACCTGAGTATATAGTTTTAATTTCAATTCGATACCTCCACGCGTTCCCGAGATAAAGGGTCTTGACAGACAGACAGACAGACGGACAACAAAGTGATCATTTAGGGCAGGGATTCCTAAACTATTTTGGACAAGTGATCCCATTTACAAAATGAACTGTCACCTCAGACCCCCACGGCCAAATTACCTGCTTTTAAGATTAACCCCGTCGACCCCTAAAATCAGTTTTCGTTAATGTCGACCCCTAGGAAACCGACCACTTTGGGAGTCCCTGATTTAGGGGTTCCGTTTTTTCCTTTTGAGGTACGGAACCCTAAAAATCTGAACATTTATCTTTGTAGTACTCATCGAACTCTTTTTATTTTCTCTAAGATCAGAGCTGTGCTGTGGGTTCCCCATAACACAGCATCATGCTGAGTGGAAGCCTTATCACAGTCGTGAAGTGCAGCTATCGAGTATTTCAGCTCGTGATTATAGATCTATTTTGTTTTTATTTTTTTTATTAATAACTAGCTGACCCCGCAAAAGTCGTTTTGCGAAAAAAAAAAAGATAGTAGCCGATTCTCAGACCTACCCGATATGCACACAAAATTTCATACAAATCGGTCCAGCCGTTTCGGAGGAGTATGGTAACTAACACTGTGACACGAGAATTTTATATATTAGATAATAATTTATTTATTTAACTTGACAACATAGATCCAATGGTTAGTTAGTACAACAATAACTTATCAACTAAGGGTTAGTAATATTAATTCATCACCATCAGCCTAACCTTTTCCCAATTATGTCGGGGTCGACTTCCAGTCTAACCGGATGCAGCTGAATACCAGTATTTTACATGGAGCGACTGCCTATCTGACCTCCACAACCCAGTGACTGGGTAATACGATACCCCTTGGTAAGACTGGTTGTCAGACTTTCGGGCTTCTGACTACCCGTAACGACTGTCAAAGATCCACGAATGACAGCCGGGACCAACGACTTAACGTGCCTTCCGAGGCACGGGGTGGTCACCCATCCACATACCAACCGAGGCAAGCATAGCTTAATCTGATCGATCGACCTGTGCGGCTGTTTTTATTTAGCCACGGGGCCCCTTTAGTAATATCCATACTAATATTATAAATGTGAAAGTGTATGTGTGTGTCTGTTTGTTTGTCCGTCTTTCACGGCAAAACGGAGCGACGAATTGACGTGATTTTTTAAGTGGAGATAGTTGAAGGGATGGAGAGTGACATGGGCTACTTTTTTTTTAACCGTGTTACCCCGAATTTAATGCGAGCGAAGCCGCGGGCAAAAGCTAGTTAATTAATAAACTAAATATTTATTATTCGAGTTACGTAATTATCTTTTTGTATGCACGTGTTTCTCTTACAAAAAAACCTATTTTTCTTTCTTTATTTTCTCTTTACAAATTCGGACGTCTGGCAACCCTTGGCTTGGCACACCTCTACCTTCCTCTTCGGGAAGGAAACGAAGGAAGAATTTGGAAAATTGGTTATTTACCTACAACCATTGAATTTTATCCGATTGTCCATCAATCATTTTTAACCACAACAAACATTTAAGTAATAGGTATCAATAAAAGATAAAACTACATTATATTACATGTTTTGTTAAGTGAGCTTTTAATAAAATACTTTGTTTGACAAATATCTAAGTGTGATAATCTCTTGCCGCGGCCACAGTGGAAAATAAAAAAAAAAAAACATGTTTCTAGATAAATAAATTGTACCATTTATGTGCTATACAGTATTCATAATCCGCCTATTCAAACTCAAACTCAAAGCATTTATTTCAATTAAACCATTTACAGGCACTTTTGAATTGTCAAAATTAACTAGTCGGTCAGTTAGTCAGAAAGTTGAAGCTATTTGCCCATTCCAAAACGTAGATCTCTTGGAGAAGAACGGGCAAGAAACTCCAAGGACACTCTTTTAAATCAAGATATTACAAAATCCTGAGTACATTATTCTTGTTGCTTCTATATGTGAGTGACTGCCCCGTTGGTCTCGTGGTTGCAAGCGCGACTGCTGAGCGTGGGGGTCCTGGGTTCGATTCCCGGGTCGGACAAAGTGTTATTGAGTTTTCCCATTAGAAATTTCTTAGTAACAGTTCGGAGTTTGGAAGTTGGCGGTTTAATACCCCCGTGCCTCGGAAAGCACGTTAAGCCGTTGGTCCTGCGCCTGATCTCTCTCCGGTCGTGTCGGATTGCCGTCCCATCGGACTATGAGAGTGAGGGAAGAGGGAGTGCACCTGTGTCTGCGCGTACACTTGTGCACTATAATATCTCCTGCGAACCTGGCTAATCTCCGTTGAGATAGGCCACCATGACCGAAATCGGTCGGGGAGGCTATTATATGTGAGAACAATGTTATGAAGAAACGATTCAAAATAGGTATAAGATTAAAAAGAAGCCCTGGCAGCTAAGAGATGACCAGTCTCAACTGACAGCGCCCGTTCACGAACACGACGCATGGATATAATGCCGCGGCCCGCGGGCCAGCGGGTTGGTAGAGGCACTATATGATAGATACTCTCAAAATAATCGATATTATTTGTATGAAGTGTCTTATGAAGCAAGAGAAGGTATAAGTTAATCTATTTAATAAATAGTTTTATTTTTAGGGTTCCGTACCTCAAAAGGAAAAACGGAACCCTTTTAGGATCACTTTGTTGTCCGTCCGTCCGTCTGTCTGTCAAGACCCTTTATCTCGGGAACGCGTGGAGGTATCGAGTTGAAATTAAAACCATATAAGTACTCAGGTCTACAGTCCCGTGAAGTTGTGAAAAAATCAAACTTCTAAGTTAACGTAAAAAAAAGATACGGCCATTTATGCTCCTTTTTATGATACTTACGCACTAGCCGGTGGATTAATATTGAAGGCAAGCAGCTGGTTCCAGAACGGGTCATTGGGACAGATGACTTCGGAAGAACAGAACCGCATCAGCAGCTCATTGGAAGACAACTCCGAGTACCTGCTCACTGCTACACCCATATTGATCTGAAAAATACATGGATAACGCATTATTATCTTCTGTATAATAAAAATTAAATGCTGTTTGTGTGCTGAACCACTGGACAGATGTAGCTACTGGACAGGTGGGCAAAAAATCGTGGATCAAACGAAACGAAACAATAGCTATGGTTATTTGCAATAAAAAAAAGCATCATCACTACAAAAGTGCTCTTATGACAGTGGGTACCATGATTTATCAGTACTGGCACTTTTTTCAATATCTTTCAAGTCTCACGAAAAATTATTTGGAACTTTAGAACCATACTGTAAACACTCAAATTGTCATAACTTTTAAGGAGATCAAGTTAGGGCACTGCCACAGAGAATTTTTTTACTGCAAATAACCCCAGCTGTCGCCCTGTGTCCTTTGATCCACGATTTTTTGGCCAACCTGTATAGTCTCAACAAGATTTTTATGGACAGAAAATTTGGGAAGAACTAAAAGTCCCTTTTCTATGACATTTTTGTACAGAGGCCAGCACATCAAGCTACCCCAATCTGTCAGATTTTCCCAAATGAATATGAACCTTATTCCTTTGCGCTAAAGTCGAAAATCTATCAAAGAAATTTGACAGATTGGGGTAGGTTGACCTGCTGGCGTCTGTACAAACTATTGTTTAGACACGAAAATGTCTATCAGGTCTGCTAGTTGGGTACAAACACCACCTGTAACATTGCGGTACATAGGGACATAATCTAGAATTGTATACAATCAAGTATTTTCTAACTGAACAGACAGCTGTGCTGCTGGGGAGTTTCTTGCGCCACTTCTTCTCCCCATCGAAAGCACTAGGAAGTGGTGAAGGGCGGGCGTTTTGGGAGACTTTCTTTTGTAATTTTGAAGTTCGAAAAGTGTTGATTCTCAGACTAATTTGAATAAATTACTTTTGGTTTTGATTGAAGTATTTTATTTTGCAAATATGGGTTTATTAGACTTATTAGTTATTACCCATGTTTGAAAAATAAAATACCTCAATGTCCTCAAGACCGTATTTCGGTCATGGCGACCGATCTCAACGAAGACTAGCCTTCGGTGCGGGAGATATTATACTGCAAAAGTGTGTGGTAGACACAGGTGCACTCTCTCTTCCCTCACTCTCATAGTCCGATGGGATAGCACGAAATCCAACACAACCACGAGCTTAACGTACTTTCCGAAGAACGGGGGTATCACACCACAAACTTTCAAACTCTGTTACTAAAAAAATCCTAACGAGAAAACTCAAAAACACTTTACCCAACTTGGGTATCGAACCCAGAACTCCACGGTCAGACGCCGTGCTTGCCATTTAGGAGTTTTTTTTTTTTTTTGCAAACCTGGGTACAGTTTGTATACTTACATAAAACAGATGCAGATAAAATTATATCAGTGGACACACAAAAATTACAATTCATGGCAGACAACAGGCCTTTTCAACTGGACTTTTGTCTGTTTAGGTATAATTATGCATCATCAGCACAGATATAGATATAGACCTAGATAACGCAAGTATTACGATCTGTATGAAAACAAAGCGTGACATTTTTTGACTACCTACTATGACGTCACAACTTCACAAGCTCTCTTTCTCACTCACGCTCACCTAGCCAGCAGTACACAGGACTGAGCGAGAAAGTGGTGGCTTACGATTTTTGTACGTAAGTTGGTGCGATTTTTGGCACGCGAAGTACCTAGTTGCTCTTGCGTTATCCATATCTGTGATCATTACCATCATTTCAGCCGATAAACGTCCAATTCTGGACATACCAATTTTAGATAGGGTATTTCCCGTTGACATGAAAAAATCAATCATGAAATTTGGCAAGAAGCAATGTCATGTAGCCTACAAATTTGTGCGGAACTCTCGGCGCACGAGTCCGACTCGCACTTGACCGGTTTTTTTTTAGTACCTACATGTAAACAAAATTAAATAACACTTTTTCACTTATGGTATGCTAAACCATTTATGCATTACTTATATGAAACAAAAACAAGCAAAATGATTTTTTAAATTTTCTCTACCATGAGGTTTTGACAACACTTATTAAAGAGGTACTTATGTATTTTAGTTTTAAAAGAAAACTAGTTATATTTACTACTAGCTCTTGCCCGCGGCCACGTCCGCGTTGAGGTCGGAAATTATCCCATGGAAACATATCACTGGGATAATGTGTTGATCCAGGTTATAGTAATCTATCTGTGTGCCAAATTTCATCTAAATCCTATTAAAAGCAAAATACTAATGATTGAAATACTATCGTGAATTGAAAAATTTGAAGACTTTTTGTTAGAATAATGCTCAGAAAGTCAGTTGGGTCATATTTCAATCATGATTCAAAAGATACATAGCACCATCTAGCATCCTAAAGCAATTGTGACTGTCAAAAGTTATTGTTATTTTCCTCAAGAAAAATATTTTATTCCTGGATGAAAGGTACCTGATGTCCTTTTCTATACCCCTGAAAACATATATGCAAAATTTCATGATGATTGGTTCAGTCGATTAGATGTGAAAAAGTAACAAACAAACTTACTTTTGCATTTATAATATTAAGAAGTTAGGATGTCATAACGTGCCTGCTATTAGCGGAGATTATGTAATTGCTGAAATAAAGGATTTTATTACAAGTATATTTTAGCAAAATTGGTCAAGACGATCACCAGATTTTGGAAAACTTATTTGGTTTATCATTGTTAAAAATGCAGTTGCTCCATCATCATCTGCCTAGCCTTTTCCCAACTATGTTGGGGTCGGCTTCCAGTCTAACCGGATGCAGCTGAATACCAGTATTTTACATGGAGCGACTGCCTATCTGACCTCCACAACCCAGTTACTGGGTAATACGATACTCCTTGGTAAGACTGGTTGTCAGACTTTCGGGCTTCTGACTACCCGTAACAACTGTCAAAGATCCACGAATGACAGCCAACAGTTGCTCCATATAAAATAAAATACTGGTATTCAGCTGCAGCCAGTTAGACTGGAAGCCTACCCCAACATAGTTGGGAAAAGGCTAGCTAGATGAATATTTAAAAGGTAATACTCAGTGGCAGCCCAGAGTCTGTGACTTAATAGCGTAACACACTATCAGTAGCAATGGCTTTCATTTTGACAGTTCAACAAAATTCATTGCATTATTTACGTTGTTGAGCAGACACATTTTTCGAACATATGAAGCAATGGATTAGAAATATCCTTCAAAATTATTCAGATTATGAGTAATGTGTTATGCAGTTAGGGTGATGGATTTTTGCCCAAATAATGAAACTTGGTGAAACCAGAAATTTATGCATTTTATAGCCATATTAATTATATTTTTACCTTTTGATATACACTAAAGTTGTATTATACAGTTTATCTAACACACAAACCAAGTTCTTCACTCACCCACTTGACATCAATCTAATCAAGTGCAGAATCATTCAATAATCTATGTTTTAGCATTATGACAATGAAAAGAAGTCAAAAGAAAAAACGAATTTATTGTCATGGCTGCACCGTGATCGTCGGTGGACATCGATTAACGAACGCCGTGTATTGCAATTGCAATAAATAAAATTTAGAAAAACATTTTGAAGATAAGAAGTAAGGTTTGGACTTACAGACTGCATGACGTTATTTAATTACTTATGAAAGTATGTTAACTCGTTCACGCTAAATTTGTGATTTATCGTATCACAGCAACCAAGAAAATATAAATTCGATATCATTACAACAGATTTCTACCAATGGCTAGATACACGAATTTTACGAAAAAAAATGGTTAAGTCAAAGTATATTTGCATTCTAAGACCATAGTATGAAAAGACAAACATGTTAGTACACAATAAAACAGTATCACAACACAATAAATAGAGAAATAAACAAAATTTGTTGTAATCAAAACCTGTTTTTGTTAATGAAAATACACACACAATTATCGTTATTACTTCGTATCCATGCTAATTTTGCGAAACGTAATGAGTACATTATTCTTACCTGTTATTTTAACAGGTTGTAGATACAATACAACATTCAATAGCGATTTAATTATTATTTTATACCACAATTTGTTTTCAGCAGCCACGAAATCATTGCCGACTTGTCAAATATTTGACGACTTGACATTTGTGTGACGGCGACGACGTCACGACGATGACAATTTGAAAATTAGACGCGTTCAAATGTTAATTAATCCGGTTTTTTTGGGATCTTTTCACCTCAATAAACCGTCTATCTACAGAGAAACCTTGCATGATTAATACAGGCGCGGTCCGCCCCGTCCTCCCTCCCTCCTTTTACATCAAATCCCAAACATGTTGTCATCGGCATACGGCCTACGGGTATACCAAAGAGTATAATAATATTGGGTATACGATCAACGTAGGGTGCTAAAATTTTGCAACCTTTATTCTTGGGCTTCTCTGTGTTACAGCTATTACAATTTAACTAAAAATAAAACTGATTAGTTGTTTTACACAAAGACACTTTATATATCCATTATTCAAACCACACGACACATGTCAGTAACATTTGTTTTTTATTGAGGTCGCACATTGTAAGCATGTTATGCAACCCTATGGAATCTATCTGTAGCGCCCCGGATCGTAGCTTCGTGTTGCCACTTAACAAGGGTGCGTTCCTGACTGACTTATAATTACTTATCTAAAACAATACAGGCGACGCCACGTATTCTAAGGTGCATTCACAAATGCACAATACGTGACGCCACAGTTCTATAGTTTCTTGGAAGTAATTACACTGACGTACCAATCACATGGACCCGGCATACCTACAAGAAAAACGTGCATACCTACACTTTACTGAGAGGATAAAATGGCGGCTAATAGAGCAGCCCCTAATCGATATATATTTCTATAAAATAACATCGATAAAAGATTGTGAGAATGTTTTCTTAGTGTCACGGACTCACGGTACGATATCTACGTGTAAAAATACCCCAAGTTTTCTAACTTAGGTCTTTCATTTAAGTTATTTGTAGGATCGTCCATCTTTCACAGCTAAGCCGTAAGACGTGTTACCATCAATGGACCGCTGATGATAATTGATAATAATTTGAATAATAATAAAAAAATTGTAACAGAACTACAATTTGGAAAAAAATGTGTGAAAAGAATGAATGAATAATGACGGAACTAACATAATTAATATTTTTGAAATTTAGATGTTAATTTTCCAACACCTACCTTTTCTAACATGCAGATGATAGTGGGCTTTAATTAAAAGTCAACAATAAATTATAATTAAGTATATACTTATATTCAAACAGGAAAAAACAACAACAAACAAATCACTCTCATTTATTTCTGAACTATACAATTTTGATCAGATAATTTCGATGTGATATTCTTTCAGGAGATTTCTTTCCATAATATTTTCGTCTGTATTAAAAATTTCTCGTTAAGTCTCTTTATCTTCATGGGCTGTTTTTGACATTTGTCCTTTAATTCTCTTAATAAATCTCAAACAAATAAAATATAAGTAAGCTTTAAATATTGAAGACAAGCGAGAGATATCTCCCACTCTGTCTCAATTACTTTATTCAGTGTCCGGTTGAAACTAGATTCTTCAAAGTGAAGAGAACAAATATGAATTGTTTTTGTTGACATCTCTAAATTTTCAACACCGATTGTTTCCAACCAATAAAGAACCATAAAATAGCATTATCGATAAATATAATAATGTCAAATGCACTACTATAACAAAGAAAATCCCTACAATAACAAAGAAAATGATTTCATGAAATACAACTTGAAAATAAAGAGAAAAGGGAAAATATGAATGCTTTGCTGTTGAAACTCTTCAACGAATGCAGAATCTTTTGTTTATCCTCTAAACCTAATGATATTTCAGCTTAAATTAAGTACACATACTGGTGCTGGTTGTTTTCGGGTGATTTCTGCTTCTTTTGATGCCACATCCACACATATTGCAATTGGGCACTTGCTACTGACGACTTCCACTATAGAACCCAGTTCAAACACAATAACACAGCAAATTACTCCAAAATTCACAAATTATATCCACAGCTCAAGAGCATTTGACAGTTGACGTACCCAACTTTGGTACCAAACAGTGAGAGGATAAAATGGCGACCGGCCGCAAATAGGTATTTTAGTGACGCTAGGAATGGCGAGTTGCATTCTACAGAGAGATAGACTGAATTTGATCGCTAAGTTTGAAGATTTTTGCAATTTTTAATTTTATACCCACTGAAATGACCAACGGACGAAAGTAACAGCGAACGAAAAGGTCCGAATGACCAGATGGACGAAAGTGACAGTGAAAAACGCCCGAAAGTTACCGCGTCACTAATCCCTACTGCGACGTCCTAGAACGGGGATCGAATGACATCCTACTTCAATACGTCCCTCGTTAAACCATCACTATTCATTTCAAATTACTTAGCCTCATTTCGCGTAAGTAATTAGATTTCGAATTTGGTGGTGGCTTGCAAAATGAGCCATACATTGATTCGAATCCCTTCTTAAAATCAAAAACATTATTTTAATGTAACTATGTAATTTCGATTGATCGATTTGTAATCAATACGATTAACAATAGCATTGCAACGAATGAGCAGATATAAGGACCGCACTAGGTAGTGGGCGATGCCTACGCCATTTTAGTTTCTGTTTTGGCACGCGTTAGTATCTTTTTGTTCATGTCCTCTACATATTATTTAGTCGTTGAGGTACTCCCTTCGCATATCGTTCATACTTCATACTTCATTCATTTGCTTTGAATATTTTATTTTCATTCACCGACCAATCGACCATGTTTTTGAAATAGCTTGCCGGCTTGTTGAATTTGGTTATCACCTTATCACGAATATAAAAATATTATAGAAATTAGAAATACTACTTTTATTAGTTATGGAGCCTAAGCAATATAAGGTTGACGTGCTCCATTATATTAATCCCCATTTGATATGGGCGTTGGTTCGAAAAGAAGGGGATGTAAATAGTTTTTACTTTGAACAAATTGGAATTTACGGGATTCTTCCGCAAAATGTAACTTTCGGGGAAGACTGTGTGGTAAAATCTGAGCCTTGTCAGCAATGGATGCCGGCAGCATCCGTTGCAATGCGGAGATGTTTCCTGGAAGCCGACCATGTTATGTTTTCACCTACCTACATCGATGAAAAGTAAGTTGTTTGTTTAGATATCCGCAACTCAGCATTTTTTTTGTAATTTCTTTGTCGGAACCAGCGGAGACGTGGCTAAAATGGCAATAAAATTTTACGTCGTTTTCGGTACGTTCTTCCCATCAGGGTCGTTAGAGTGTCACTTGAGTTGTCGCCGTGCCAGTGGAATTACCTACATTTATCCGGTAGGTGTAGTTAGGCCCTTTCTATGTGGGCACTAGTAGGGTTTAACCAAACAGGTTTTCTAATTATTTTCCAAACAATCCACCAATCTTCAGTTGCCTGAATAGGTATGAAAATACAATTTTTATGTAAGATTAGACCAAATAGTCTACATCATCATCATCTGCCAAGCATTTTCCCAACTATGGTGGGGTCAGCTTCGTCAAACTGAATGCAGCTGAATACCAGTATTTTATATTAAACAACTGCCTATCTGACCTCCATAATCCAGTTACTGGGTAATATGATACTGTTTGGTAAGACTGGTTGTCAGAGATTCGGGCTTCTGACTACCCCTAACAAATGTCAAAGATCCACAGATAATAAGGTCTTGGTATGTAAAGATGGTCACCAATCCACAGATCAATCGAGGCAAGCGTAGAAAACCAAAAAACAACAATGTCAATTAACTAAACAATAAAACAAATGAACTAGTAATGATTCAAATATCTTTAAGTAGCTTAGCAAGTAAATGATCCAGAACTTCAAAAGCACCTTGGCTCCAACAAATAAATGCCAATCCTCAGCTCTCACATTGATTTGAATCTTGCATTCTCAGAAAAAATGTTCAAGGTGTGTGATGTGTATATATAAGAAACAGTATACTGGTTTCTGGTTTCAGTTTTATAATGGGAATAAAATCAGATTACAGAAAATATAAAATATGGTTTACAGAATACATATTACACTTACATCTAATTCAAATATTTTTGAATTGAGCAAATGAGCAATTTCTGGACTTCCTGCACTAGAGTAGTCCTGTCCCGCTCCAGCGGGAAGCTTGTAAGATTTTCCCTTTACAATACAATTCAAGATTTAATTAAACTAAATTATAATTACTAAATATAAGTTTATTTGGGTTATTTATATAGACTTAGTCGCAAAATGTCTCTTTCACAAAATGTCTACTAGTCGTAAAATGTCTCTTTCGCAGAATGCCATGTTAGTAACTTAGAATTAAATTTTTGAGTTAAAATAAAAAGATATCACTTTTTAAAGTCATGTATTATAAAAAGTAAACAAGTCTTAGTGAGTCTTCAATTTGGTAAGTACTGTAATTTACTTATTTTTTATTGATTTAAAAATGGAATTATTATTAATATAAAGCCAACTTTGTCATCTAATTTATTTATTTGAACATTTAAAAAAAAATATTTTCTTTAAAAATGTGGCAGCGTCAACTGCTTACACTCTGTCTCAGTAGTTTCTTGATTTTATTATCAAAATATATATCTTTCTTCTGTCTGTTGTGTTTTTTGTGTTGTTGAAATTATCTGTTAGTCTTCTGTCCTAATATTTACTTTTTTTTCGCAATTTATGCACGAGCATGTATAAATTTGGCTTTTTTAGAGTGCGGTCTGCATTTATATGGCGGTGCCACCCCTCCAATGCTTTAGTTGTAAGATGGTTAAATTTTTAGGTACTTACCATTGATTTTTAAATTTCATTCTGAGTTACTAACGCGACATTTTGCGAAAAAGACATTCTGCGAAAGAGGCATTGTGAGAAAGTGACCTTTTGAGAAAGAGTCATTCTGTGAAAGCGATATTTTGCGAAAGAGACATTATGAGAAAGAGACGTTTTACGACTAGTAGACATTTTGCGAAAGAGACATTTTGCGACTAAGCCCATTCATTAAGTTAATAAGTATAAAGTTACAAAGTTATGACGATTAGGCGCTACTTAAACTCGAGGGGTTTACTAGTAGCCACTGACGAGTTCTACTATCCACCACCTGGCTCCATCAACAGACCCTAGACACCAAATACAATATGATGGACTCATCAAAACGGATCATATGAGTCCAAACTCGAGTGATTTACTAGTAGCCACTGACTAGTTCTACTATTCACCTCCTGGCGGCATGATCAGACCTTCCACACCAGGTGCAATCTATTGGACTAGTTGAAACAAATTTAATCTTATGAGCCCCAATTCGAGTGGTTTACTAGTAGCCACTGACTAGTTCTACTATTCACCTCCTGGCTCCATCATCAGACCTTCCACACCAGGTGCAATCTATTGGACTAGTTGAAACAAATTTAATCATATGAGCCCAAACTCGAGTGGTTTACTAGTAGCCACTGACGAGTTCTACTATCCACCGCCTGGCTCCATTATTAGACCTTCCAAATTATTAGAAATGGAATTGTTTTTAAAAAAAACAATGTTTGATATTATTTTTATTACTGAACACTGGTTGAAAGAATACGAAATGCTGATTAATTACGAGAACTATAGTGTAGGCAGTTGCTTTAACCGAAAATCCATGCTGCGTGGAGGTTCATTAATCCTAATTAAAAATTGTGTAAAATATAAGACTCGTAAAGACATAGTGGAACTATCGGTCGAACATAGCATCGAACTGTCCTGTGTTGAGCTGGATAAGCATTTTACAGTGTGCGTCCAGACCTCCAAACTATCAAAACTACTCTATTTTTGAGTCTGTAATGGAAGATGTCTTGGGAAAACTGGCAACTGGTAATAAATCAGTAATTGTTTGCGGTGACTTTAATATTAATATTTTGGAAAATAATTCAAATAGCAGTAGATTATTAGGCCTCTTTAAATCATTCAATTTGTCAAATGTGTTCTTGGAACCAACACGAATAACTACAGCTACTGCTACATGTATTGATAATGTTTTTTGTTGCTGCGAATATTTAGATAAAGCCATTGTAAATTATCTCCCTTCCGATCACAGCGGTCAAACCGTTTCTTTTGAGTCCAACATACCAATACAAAAAGTGCAGATTCAATTTAGACCAATAACATCGGGAAATTTGAAAAAGTTTAATATCACTTTAATTAGTAAGTTAAGTGCTCAGGGCCTAAATATGAATAGTGGTAATATTTTGTATGAAGAATTCTTTTCGTTAGTGCAAACAGAGTTCAATAATTCTTTTAAGAAGAAATCTAAAACTATTTGCCCTAAGTTTTTATTCAGTGACTGGGCAACTAAAGGAATCAGGAAGAGTAGGGAAAGATTATTTGAACTGTATGGCCTTAAGCCGTATATTAACACGGATACTTTTAATAAGTAGCAACATACTTATTAAAAGTATCCATACATATTCTAAAACTTTTAAAAATATTTGCAAAACAGCTAAAGCTTCCTTCATTAGCAACAAGGTTAAATCAGCAGACAATAAAATAAAGACAGTTTGGAAAATTATTAACAATGAAACGAACAGGAAAAAAAAACATAATACTGATTACACACTAAACACTTCCCGTGGCCTTATTAGCGATAACATCGATGTTGCTCAGGAATTTGCAACTTTCTTTACCAATATCCCAATTAAAACTACAGAAACTTTAAATTCCTCGCCCGCACTTGCTATTGAATTATTAAGAGCGAATGTCTCAGCCTGTCCTGTGGAATTTAAATTTAAACATGTAAACCCTTCAGTATGTAATTATAAAGGCATTTAAGCAACTTAAGATCAAAATGACCGAAGATCTGTGGGGCTTGTCTACTAAAGTTTGTCAATCCATTATTGAGACAATTGCACCCTATTTAGCTTTAATATTTAATTTGTGTGTTGATCAAGGGGTATTCCCGGATTTAATGAAGTTCAGTAAAGTTATTCCACTTTTCAAATCTGGGGACAGCAAAGACACTAATAATTATAGACCCGTATATCGGTTTTGCCGGTTTTCAGCAAGGTGTTTGAAAAAGTAATGTTAAATCAGATGCTCAATCATTTTAATCGTAATAACATCCTACACGATCAACAATATGGTTTCACCAAAGGACGTTGTACAACCGACGCCGGTGTCACCTTATTAAAACACATATTTGACGCATGGGAAGAGGCACAAAATGCAATAGGCATCTTCTGCGACCTATCCAAGGCATTTGATTGCGTGAATTACGAAACACTGCTTTTGAAACTTGAGCATTACGGACTGGGTAAACTCGCTCTTAGCTTAATAAAATCATATTTAAATGATAGGTTTCAGCAAGTTCAAATAAACGGTGTAAATTCATTGGGTTTAAAAGTCAAAATGGGTGTACCGCAAGGCTCAATATTGGGGCCGTTCTTATTTTTAGTATATATAAATGATTTACCTTATTTACTGGAAAACCGACCACAAATGGTGTTATTTGCTGATGACACATCACTGATTTTTAAAGTAAGCAGACGTGCACAGGAGCTTGACGACGTAAGTAACGCTATGCTTGTGGTCCAAAATTGGTTTACTGTAAATAATTTGGTATTAAATGAGAAAAAAACTAAATGCATTAGATTCGCTTTACCGAATGTTAGAAGTAGTGAATGTCACGTTGTATTGAATAAGGAGATACTTGAATTCGTCGAAAATACGGTTTTCCTGGGGATCACGCTTGACTCAAAGCTGCAGTGGGGTCCTCACTTAACATCACTTGCAGGGCGGCTAAGTTCAGCCGCTTACGCTGTTTGGAAAATCCGTCAATTAACAGACGTGGATACCGCGAGACTGGTCTATTTTAGTTACTTTCATAGCATCATGTCTTACGGTATTTTGTTGTGGGGACGGGCTGCAGATATTGAATCTATCTTCATTCTGCAAAAGAGGGCTATCAGAGCTATCTACAACCTCAGCAGACGTGAATCTCTAAGGGAACTGTTTAAAAAAATTAACATCATGACGGTTCCTTGTCAATATATAGGGTGACTGGTAATTAGTGACCGATACCTAAACACGTGATTGTATTCGTGATAACAAACAACTTTTACTATGGGACCAAACCTGAATTCGCGAAAAAATAATCAGCTGTTCCCTACATTTTGACGAGATAGACGAAGATAAATGTAGGGAACAGCTGATTTTTTTTTCGCGATTTCAGGTTTGGTCCCATAGTAAAAGTTGTTTGTTATCATGAGTACAAGCACGTGTTTAAGTATCGGTCACTAATTACCAGTCACCGTATATATATGAAAACATTATGTACGTTCGAAAAAATCGACATCTTTTTAGTAAGATATGTGACAGGCATAAATTTAACACTAGAAATAGGAACAAATTAGATCAACCTCGTTTCAGATTGTCTAAAGTAAAAACTTCTTTTATGGGTTATTGTGTAGAGTGTTATAATAAAATACCACTCGATATTCTTCAACTAAATGAGAAGAAATTTAAAACATGCATTAAACGCACACTATGTAGACAAGCATACTATAAGTTGGATGATTATATCGTAGATAAAAATGCTTGGCTAAATGCTGGTCCTGCTCCACAGACACTTGGGCTCACTAGTTAAAATTTCAATATTTGGAAGACATGCTTCCCTTTTTTTTTTCCTTTTCTTTTTTTTTGTGTTTCTGACAGTCGAACTTAATGTGTATTTTTAATTCAATCAAGTTTTAATTGTTACTTTAATATCATATACCTCTTTCTAGTAAAATTTTATTCATCTCGTAAATAAATTGGAAACTATAGTTTTGTATAATTTAGAAGCATTTTTTTTTAAATTTTGTAAATGTAAGAACCATGGATCCATTTATTAAATTTTTTTTTATATTGACTTGAAAGAGCATGGCAGTTGAGAATGTGTCATGCTCACTTAAATGTCTCACTGATGGTGGCGCGTGTGTTGGATCATTCGGTTCCCTTCAAAATGGTTGAGCTGGATGGTGCTGATCCATGCGTCATGTTCGTGAACGGGCGCTGTCAGTTGAGACTGGTCATCTCTTAGCTGCCAGGGCTTCTTTTTAATCTTATACCTATTTTGAATTGTTTCTTCATAACATTGTTCTCACATATAGAAGCAACAAGAATACTGTACTAAGGATTTTGTAATATCTTAATTTAAAAGAGTGTCCTTGGAGTTTCTTGCCCGTTCTTCTCCAAGAGATCTACGTTTTGGAATGGGCAACTAGCTTCAACTTTCTGACTAACTGACCGACTAGTTAATTTTGACAATTCAAAAGTGCCTGGAAATGGTTTAATTGAAATAAATGCTTTGAGTTTGAGTTTGAGTTTGAGACCTTCCACACCAGTTGCAATCTATTGGACTCGTCAAAACAAATCATATGAGCCCAAACTCGAGTGGTTTACTAGTAGCCACTGACTAGTTCTACTATTCACCGCCTGGATCCATCATTAGACCTTCCACACCAGTTGTAATCTATTGGACTCGTCAAAACAAATCATATGAGCCCAAACTCGAGTGGTTTACTAGTAGCCACTGACTAGTTCTACTATTCACCTTCTGGCTGCATCATCCGACCTTCCACACCTGGTGAAATCTATTGGACTCGTCAAAACAAATCATATGAGCCCAAACTCGAGTGGTTTACTAGTAGCCACTGACTAGTTCTACTATTCACCTCCTGGCTGCATCATCAGACCTTCCACACCTGGTGCAATCTATTGGACTCGTCAAAACAAATCATATGAGCCCAAACTCGAGTGGTTTACTAGTAGACACTGGCCCCGATTCTGTTGTTCACAAACTAAACTAAATTTAAGTTCAGTGCAACTTTTTCTTTCTGTTTCATTAAGAAAAGGACAGAATATAAATATTAGTTTAGTCCTGTCAAATTAGATAATCCTAAAACAAGTTTAGACGTGACTAAAAAATTGGCTGCGCTAACTAATTTGACAGGACTAAATTAATATTTATCTTCATTAGAAACCAAAACGTCATCCATTACATATTATCGAGCCCCTCCGTGCCTCGGAAAGCACGTTTAGCCGTTGGTCCCGGCTGCTGTCGTTCTTACATCTTGGACTTTCGTATACAGGTAGGTAGTTAGAAGTCTGACAACCAGTCTTACCAAGGGATATTGTGTTACCCAGTAAGTAACTGGTTCGTGGAGGTCAGATAGTCAGCTGCATGCAATATACTGGTATTCAGCTGCATCTGGTTAGACTGCATCTGGCTAAGTATAATGACGATGATCTTCTGCTCCCTACTAAAATTTAAATTCCCTTGTTATAGATCGTCAATTTTTGACGACAGCACCCACAAATATGGAGATTTAATAGTAGTGAAAAAGAACGGCGAAAAAGTAAGCGTCCTTCGAGAAATTGTCAATTCAGAATTTGCATATGAGGATGAGTGTCTTTTCCACCAAGAGTTGAGCAGTAATAACCTTAATACACAATTAAACTACATAACAATGCTTCAAATTATGAGTAAAATTGAGGAGGCCCACAAAACTCGAGACATACCGAAGAAAACATGGCTGACCACTTTGAGAAACCAAGCTTTAGTCTATAATGAGCAAAAACATTTAGAATCTTCCATACTGTCTCGGAGACTAGAAGCGCGTGACCGTGGTAATGTAGTTATGTTACTCCAGAACAAAGTGAATGCTTTGAAGCTCTGCAAAGATGTTGATGAAGTCTCTGTGGGAAGAGCATGCGGTAAGAGGAACTCTTCAACATCCAATCAGTCCAGCATAGTCAGTGGGACTTTCAGAAAGTTGCAATGGTTAGAATCTCAGAGCATTGACAATCAACCCAAGGAAGCCCACAAACTAGTAGCAGATGATTCTGGAATCCTACCAAAAACAGCCAGCATGCATGCAGCCGATGATAAGACAAATCACATTTATTCCGATATGAAAACCAATAATGATGATGAACAAAATAATAATGCAGTGTCTCCAAAAAACAAGAATCCGAATGAACAAGACTATAATGCCAAAATTGGAAAAGGTAATTTTCTGTTTTAATCACACTAAAAACAGACAGATATAGGTAGGTACCTGTCTGTGTGATCTGTCTTGTCTGTCTGTATGTTTCGGCTAATCTCCGAAACCGCTGAACCGATTTTGACGGGACATTCACTGCACTCACCGTTGTTGTTATAAGGAGTAACTTAGGCAACTTTTATATTTTTTTAATTATTAGGGTTCTGAGCAAAAAAGTTAACACCCATAAAATCCAATTTGTTTTCCGACATGCACGCGAACTAAGTCGCAGGCACAGCTAGTTGTAAATAAATAAGTTAAATTACTTTACTTTTTATTTCAATTTCATATGAAGAACATCATAATTTAATTTTCCTCGAGTTTCTGCACTGGTTAATTATAATATTATCTGATCATTTTAGGTATGAAATTACGCAAGACTGCAGAGACGCACACAGTCGCGTTTGGACCAGCGGGACTTACAGCCAGCAAGTTCACCATCAAACCACAGATAACCAGAGAAGAAAAAGAAGAGCCTGTTATTCAAGAAAAAAAACCTGAACCTGAACCAGAATACCAAGCAAAGAAAAATGAAGATGTGTATGCAAACACAGATTCCGAGGTAAACTTAAAAATATCTAACTTAGATTTACTGAAGCGTATAAGAGCTAATAAGACTATACAAAATAATTATGTGTCTAATAAGCATAGAAATAAGGATGAAGCACTTAATGCTATAAAACGTAGAATAAAATATATTGAGGAAAAGCCGTTGAGGATAAATGATAGTCTTTCTTCTTCGCTTTCTGACAAAGATAGTTCTAAGTGTGACTTAGACTCGGACGTTGAAAGTATAACAGGATTGGAAGAAAAATTAGGTTTATGTATAAATAAAATTAAAAAAGATGATAACCTGGAAATACAATCTGATAATTTTGATGTAAAGAGACATAATGTAAACCCGTTCAAGAACGTAGATGGTACCATATCCATATTTGTTGACAAGCTAGTTAGCCCCGTACTAATGGTACATTGCAAGAAAGACAACCGGATAGAACCAGTCAGCAATATGAGAGATATTCCTTTTGGGGAAGACATTCATGTAGTACTAAGAAATATGGGTGTACAAAAGCCGATGAGGCCTCAAACCGTGTCCTGGCCAACTATTCTCCGGGGCCATAGCTTTTTTCTAATAGGTCCAAAGTTCAGTGGTAATACTATGGGTTACTTGCCAGCAGTATGTCGTTTGGTGTATGATTTCAAAAATACATCAGACAAATTTGGTCTTAGCTGCATCATAGTTTGTGCAACGTCTCATGCGGTAACATCAGTGCAAGCTCACTGTAAAATGTTCTTACACAATGCGAAAATTTTCGCCTGCTACGCTGGTTTTAGTGATGTGGACATCACAACGGCGCTTCTGAACGGTTGTGATCTTCTCATTTGCACTCCTTCGATGCTAGTCCGTCTGATTCAGGGAAATTTGGGTCTTGACTTCCGTAATCTATCCACATTTGTAATTGATGACTGTGAACATATTTCAACGACTTATAACACTGAACTTAAGTTTTGCCTTCTGAAGGTGATGGATATAGTCAAAAATCGCGCTCATAAAGAATGGAAAGTCCAGTATGTCATAGTGTCTAGGGTATGGTGTGACTTCATGTCGTCTCTGGCTAGGAAAGCACCTGATTCCGTCGTATGCATCAGTGCTTTCCAAGAATGTGTCCTATACTCCAAGGCTGCAACTTCAGTCGAATTTGTTGTCCAAGAAAACAAGTTAACGTCGGTTATAAACTTTTTGCAAGGTATTGACAAGTCCAAAAAGACTGTGATAGTTTGTAAGGCTAATGAGGAAGTGAAACTCATAGAAAAAGCCTTGACTAAATTGGGACATGTCGTGTTCTCTTGCGATAGTACAATGACGGTACAAGACTTGTACAATTTAGATAAAACCCTCAAAGATTATGAAGAGCCCGTGCTAGGGCCAATTTTGGTGTGCTGCGACGGGAATTTGACCCATTTGAACGTGACGGATGCACAGTATTTAGTTCATTATTCCTTGCCGCATCTATTCTCGATGTTCTGCAAGCGATTTGCTGTTCTCATCGATAACTATGCGTCTATTTTCAAGAGTACTGAAAGTAACATCAAAATTAAGATTTTATTTGACGATAAAAACATTGGCCAACTGCCAAAAATCCTTCATTTCATTAAAAGATGCACTACGGATGTGCCACCGTTCTTAGATGAAATTTGCTCAAGCGTTAAAACTGAAAAAGATTTGATGAAAGCTCAGGACCTAGTACCGATATGTAGAAGACTTTTGACTCTTGGTAAATGCCCGGACTATTGGAATTGCGCCGAAAGACACACCATATTCAAAGAATTTGACTCTCCCAAGCCTTGGCTGCCGAAAGAAGGTATAATCACCTTCCGTATATTGCACTATCATTCAGCAGTAAATTATTCTGCTAGGATATCTTCGTGTTCCATTAAAAACAATATTACAAAATACCCACAAACTTACAGCTTGCTTTCTATTAAAATGGGAATGTATTATAGTAAAGAAGCTAATAGGAGGCTTCATGGTGAACCAAAAGTAGGTGACATATGTGCGGTTACTCAAAAGCAGAATCTATTCGTTCGCTGCCAAGTGGCAAAGAAACTAGCGGTTGTGAAAGGTCAACCTACTTACTTTGTGATCAAACTTATAGACGAAGAGATATACGAGACGGCACACGATACGTGCCTATACTATTTGCCGGACGACTTAAAGAATATTGAAACTCATGTCGTTACTGTGTTTTTGGCTAATCTCATGCCCCATGACAAAGATGTAACTTTCTCAAAGTTAGCTTTAGACCAGTTAAAACAAATCACTGATGAAAACGACGAGCTTTACATGAGAGGTCAAATAACAATGGTTGTTGGTAATACTATATTCGTGGACACATTAGAGGCTTGTCAGGATTTGTCTTCGTTTGAAGAAGTCGTTGTAAAAAGCGATTTCCGAAAGGAACTGTTAGATCGTCATGCAATACCTCACCCTGATCATATTGATAATTTAAGAAAAGTCTGTGATTATAAAAGTGACATTCCCAAAGAAATAGTAGAACCTTTTGAAGTTGCTAACCCTGTCAAGGCATTACCTAAAGGTAGATGGGCACATCTAGAAAGCGGTGGATTTTCGTCAGTGTTCTTTATGTACGCTGAAAATCCATCGCAATTCTTTGTGCGGCCCATCAAATTCGAGAAATGTATGACCATGTTGATCCAAGATATAATGAAACACGTGAACGAAAACCCTGAACCTATAGAAAGCGTAAACATAGGAGAAATTGTTTTAGCGGAGTTTCCTGATGATAATACATGTGAAAGAGCTAGAATAGATGGTAACGTTAACAATGATAAGGTTAAATGTTTCTTTGTAGACCAAGGAGAATGGAGAGACGTCTCCATTAAGAAAATTTACCCAATAACAGAAAAATTCATTAGTCAATTACCATTCCAAGCTATTGAATGTAGACTAGTAGGTATACAACCTCTCGGGAATAATTGGACTGATTTCAGCACTAACTTCTTTGTAGATTCATGTTTCGACTCCGTTGATAAACATAAACAGCTATTCACTAAATATTTCACTAAAGAAAAAGCAGAATTTACTGAAGGACACAAATATGGTATAGTTTTAATTGATACATATTCAGCTGAAGATGTTATTATTAATCAGATGATGGTGGATAGGAATTTAGCAGACGAGAATGATGAAATGAAGTTGTTAGATGATTTAGTATTCGAAAGAAAATCTGAAGAATCCTCCGATTCAGATACAGATGAAGAGCCTATTGAGACAGTTAACAAGATAGATAGATCATTTCTGGTTGACGACAAGAATAAACAGACTCAATATATCCCAAGTAATAAGCCAAACAATTGCCGTAGCATGCCTCTGGTCGATTCAGATAACAGTTTTGATGCATCTGACTTCGAGTTAATTGGTGACGAAAGCGGTAAAATATTTTCCATACCTGTAGCCCAAGTAGTTTCAATTACAGAACTCCCAGATACAGAATGGAATGAAAAAGTTTTAGCGTCACCAATTGAAAGTTCTGAGTCTCCATCTGAAATAAATCCTAAACTTAATGTAAGTGCTGATATTGATCAAGTTAGCAGACCCCAAGTACAGTGGCGTCAAAATAAAAATAACGTCACGATCAAAATCAAATTGATAGCTGAAGATTATGATCTTATTATTAAAGAGAGGTATATGAAGTTTACTGCAGAAGTCAACAATATCCATTACGGATTTGATTTCGAATTATATGGTGTTGTAGACCTAAAGAAATGTTTTCATTACAACAAAGGACAGTACATACTAGTAAAATTATGGAAAATGATGGCCACAAATTGGTTAACGTTGACAAGGCATAACGAATTAATGAAATGGATAGTCTACGATATAGATAGTATCGATGTTTCTTCAGACGAAGAATCGGAAATTTTTGATCATAGAAAGAATTTTATTAAAAATTACGCTGACAGCGATAGTGATGATAACTTGCGAGATGACATTAGTTCTTTCTATTAAAAAAAAAGCGTTCCATAATGTATATTTTTAACCTTTTTTTATATTTAACATTTGCATTCAGTTGCATACGGTTAGACTGGAAGCCGACCCCAACAGGCCAACATAGTTGGGAAAAGGCTAGGCAAATATTAAATAACATCACGCCTGTAGGCAAGACCCCAGAAGGATTTAGGCAGTGGTGTTCTTATAGTAACCCTACAATTCGCCAAAAAGGAGAAATAAAAGTGAAATAAAAATATTAAAGAGTATGACTTAAAAAAAAAATGTTTTAGTAAGTGTAAGGAAACTGTGATAATGCAATAAAATTGCACGATTGAAGAGTTATTTTGTTTAGTTTTTTTATATCTATAACAGTTCTACACTGTTAGAGCTTCAAATAATCTGTTTTCTTTTGACCATCATGCAGAACGAGAACTTTATCGATTTATGACGAAAAGCTTAAACTCGTATTACAGCAGTTTAGGTTTTGGAACCTGGCCTTAACCTAAGCCTTTCGAACCTTACGTACAAGTGGGTTGCCCAATATCAAATAATCCAAAGTTTGCTTCGCTCGCTCTTGCATCCTACATTCTATATTTTATAACAGGAATTTTAAAGTAAAAACTTTTTTAGGCGCTTTAAAAAACCCACTGTCATTTTATAGTTTTAAGTTTTTAATTTTGTTGGCGGTCCTCGTGTCTGCCTATGTTCTTAATGTTTTTGTATATGCCCATCGCGGTCTCCGTGGCTCAAGTACCGTTTTAATTTAGTAAGACAAGTAGATTTACTTGTCTTATTCAGATTCTCGACAGCTTGAATGATTTGGGGGGGGGGGGGGAGGGGGGCATGATCCCTTCGACTCCCCTCCGCCTGAGCTGCTCCTCTCGGCATCACGTTTCCGTACGCTCGAGTTGGCTCCTTGTCAGAAGTAACTGTATTCTATTCTCTCCCCAAAACGAGAAAGTCGTCTTGCGAACAGATTTGCTTTCTGCTCGCTCGAAAGAAGCAATTTCACTTTTTCACACCGTGTGGCGCGTACCCGGCGCCCACCACTATGTGAAGAGCTACGAGTATATAAGCCCTTCAAAGTATTTAAACCACGATAGCATTTCTTTAAGATCATATTGACGGAACGTCATTACGTATCTACTACGCTTTGGAATGGGCAACTAGTTTCATAACTGACTGAGCGACTCCTAGACAATTCAAAAGTGCCTATGGTATGATAAATAGAGTGTAAAGTTCACTCATCCTCTATAGAAAAGGGAGGATCCTCCGACCAGACGGGTGTTGTGTCTGGCGTGCAACTGTCCGATGATTCATGTCGGGCCGTTGTATATTTGCTAGTTGCGCGGTAAAATCTGCTTGCGAGATGCAGGATTTAGCGTGATGTCAGTATGACGCGTTGTTCGCATGTGGCGTTATACATAACCCCCCTTTGGAGATCGAAGGTCGATAGTAGGCTGAGTTTTGTATCTTGCGATGCTTGCCAGGCCAGCTGAAGTTCCAGTGAGTCGGAACCGTTTGCCGCATAGTTCACGGAGCGTCAGAACTGTCTGCGAAGATGCCCTCAGTGAGTCGGGGTGGCGCTGCCTTAAGCTCCAATGTGCAGTGCGTCGGATGTCGTACAACGCCGGGTTGAGGCAGACTGCTGGCGTCAACCAGGAGAGGGTTTTTAAGGCTGCTTCTGGACCGGCCGAAAGTGCAGTGTGCTGTGCCGAGGTTGCTGATGAGGCTGAGGGTGATGACCAGGTATGCGTGGACACTGCATGCTGGTGGTCAGGATACCCGTTGAAGCCGTGGATGCTGGCTGGCTGGGTGACTCGCCGCTCGAGCTCAAGCTTGCGGGAGTAAGGATGACGTCATGCTAAAGTAGATGCACGAAGGTTGCGCTGACGATCACGTTCGGGTCACTAGTATAGAGGTATGAGGAATAGGGTGTAAAGTTCACTCATCCTCTATAGAACAAGGAGGATCCTCCGACCAGACGGGTGTCCTGTCTGGCGGGCAACTGCCCGATGATTCATGTCGGGCCATTGTATATGTATATGCTAGTTGCGCGGTAAACTGCTTGCGAGATGCAGGATTTTTCGTGACGTCAATATGACGCGTTGTTCGCATGTGGCGTTGTGGTTGTAGATACCGCTACGTGCCTGTAAATGATTTACTTTAAAAAAATGGTTTGAGTTTTGAGTTTAGAATTTGTAAGAGAAAATACGATATAAAATTGACGAAGATACGACGTTTTAAAATTCTCAATACGTCACACCTTGGTTTTTATTGCGTTCTGACGTCACGAGCCCCCACTCCCGAGTTTTGATGCGTTTTATCTATGTCAATATTCATTGATTTACAAAAACAAAAAATACTTGTCCATTATTTTCCAATACTCTTAACTGACGGACTAAATAGATTATTTAACATACACACACAAAGATATGTATGTATAAACAATAGGGTTTGGGGCGAAGATATAAGTTGTGAATTTTTGTACCCTTTCGGTGCGCAGCTCAGTTGACGGATGTCAGTTATTCTTGTCAAAATCAAACAAAGGTGCGCGCCGAATGGGAAGCTTCTAGAATAAAATAAAAAGAGTTTAAAGTTTGCGTTATAATTTTCACTTTATTGATGGTGCAAACTAGCCTATTATAGGCTGAATATGCTTCAGCAATAATTGTTTTCACTGTTATCAACCTGTCTTTGATAAACCGAAGTGTGATTACAGTAAAGTTCCTTTTTGAAACTAGTCTATTTTTATCTTTTATAGTTTTTTGTTTAAATTAAGATTTTTTTCAATAGTTTATTGCGGCTCTCATAATAATTCCTAAAATAGTCCTTCAGACCGTATTTCGCCCATGGCGGCCAATCTTAGCAGAGACTAGCTTTCGGCGCGGCAAGTGTGTGTGCAGACTAGAAGTGCGCGCCGATTTAATTTCCATCGGCGGCGGAGAAAATTTTATCAACATTATTTGGAAGCAATCTGCTACGTTTTGCATTCAGGGTCAATCCTGCTACCGAAAAAACTCGCTCACTTGGTGTTGAACTGTTGACGGTGCAGGAACACACAAGATAGATTGCACGTATGTGCAAATAAGGAGAAAGGAAATCTTCGTTCACGCCAATACTTGAGAAGATCTCCATCAGATAGATCTCCAGCATCCACTCATCATTTCAGCCGAAAGACGTCCACTGCTGGACATAGGCCTCCTCCAAGCACCTCTACTTCGACCGGTTGCTTCTCGCATCCAACGGGTTCCTGCGGCCTTCACAAGACCGTCGGTCCACCTTGTAGGAGGCCTTCCAACGTCTTTCGGTACGGGTCTCCACTCCATAACCTTTCGGCCCCATCAGCCATCTGTTCTGCGAGCAATGTGCCCTGCCTACTGCCACTAAAGCTTGACAATTCTTCGGGCTATGTCGGATACCTTGGTTCTCCTACGGATCTCTCCATTTCTGATTCGATCACGCAAGGAAACTCCAAGCATAGCCCTCTCCATTGCCCTTTGGGTGACTTCTTTTAGCCTTCTATTGCCCATTGTGAGCGACCACATTTCAGTGCCATAGGTCATCATTGCACTGGTTCTAAAACTTTCGTCTTGAGACACTGCGGTATGTGGGACGAGAAGATATTGCGTAGCTTCCCAAACGCTGCCCAGCCGAGTCGGATTCGACGATTGACCTCTTTCTCAAAGTTGGACCTACCTAACTGGACAGTTTCTCCTAGGTAAACATACCTACTCGGCCATGACTTCAAGTGTAGCGTCTCCAATCTTCATGAGAGTGGGTGTTACATGGGCATTTGACATGACTTTCGTTTTATCCATGTTCATTTTTAGACCCACTCTTTTGGAGGCTCAACTGAGGTCATCGAGCATTGTACTGAGGTCCTCCATAGTCTCAGCCATGACTACGATATCGTCGGCAAACCGAAGGTGAGTTATGTACTCGCCATTGATGTTAATGCCAGCCCCTTTTCAGTCCAGAACCTTGAAGACATCTCCAGTGCACCGGTGAACAGTTTGGGAGAGATAACGTATCCCTGTTTCACACCTCGATGCAGACGTATCGGTCTATCGGATGCGGACTATCGGTTTCGAGGTCTGATCCTGGAGTCGGACTGACATAATGGCGTTTTCGTACAGCACTTCGATGCAAGTATTTCTAACATTCCGTTTCGATTGGATTCGTAACAGCATTTTATACTAGAAGACGTGGAAGAATGTTTTTTGGACAATTGAAGCAATAACTGAGGTTCAGATGGACTTTCATTCTTGGAAATAATGGGAATCGCGACAAATATGACACTCTGGTTTGGCCAAATGTTTCTAGGTAAATATCAATTTCATTTATCCCCTGAAAACTTGGATCAAGCAGAGCAGTAGACATAATCATGTTGTGAATAAGTGTTATAAGGCGTTGTAAACAGCACTGTGTCAAAATTTTAAGTATCAACCTTTTACGGTTCAAAAGATACAGCCCTGTGACAGATAGACGGAGCAGAGCCGTAGTAATAGTGTCCCATTGGCACCCTTTGGGCACGGTACAGATGCCAGCACGGCAAGTTACTACAATCTGTCAAAGGACCATGGGCAAAAATGTATGAAGCCTGGGCTCACCCACCAACACAGATGAGATCACTTTGAATATACTTGTACTTCAATAAATATAAAGATATAAACTCATTTTTGTGAAGAATCCATGGGGTTATTTTGCTATAAATATTTTTCTCCTAACATAAATAAACCATAATCCCGCAAAGTAATGCTACTGAGACATTGTACTTTTTGTTGTTTGACATCATAACCTAGTATAATTCCAGGTGCAAAAAATACATAAAAAATAAAACGGCTGTTATCAGTTAAAAATATTTTTATTAACATTTCAATCAATATCAATAATAATATCGTTTAGATGACCTGCCGGTGGAATAAATGGTATGTGCACATCTTCCTACTGTGCGTCTACCTGTGTTACAAACGAGCAGTAATATTGAGCGATGGCATCTGGACCTATTTCATTTCTGTTGACCAGAATATATACGTAATATGTACGTGCTTGAAAATGTCTTGATCGTATTCTTCCTCTTAATAGCCACACATTTTGGTAATGGATATTGCATGCTTGTAAATCATGTAATTCATTTTCACGATATATTTCTACAGTAAATAAACCATTGCGTAAATTGGATATCATAAAAATCTCATTTATTATTAGCTGAGGAAAGTCTGATTTGCTTCCATTGTACCTAATAAATGCGGCTCTTTCTCTATTAAAGTTCCTTACTTGTACATAGTCGTTCAAAAGATTAGGTGTATGGAGCCTTTCATTGGCTATTCTTAAAATGTCATTTGCATGTTCATTATCAACAGCTACCTGGTAAAATGCGTTAATAAGAGCGGCCGCAATTTTAAAGTCAACAAATAAATCCGGCAAGGCACTAATAAAATAGTCCTGTCGCAGTAGTTTAAACCTATTTTTAAACTTCCCATTTACGGCTTCTACAACCCACCGATACAATGTTATTAATCGTGATTTGTTCGCTTGAATTGTGGTCAATTGAGTTTCAAATATGTCTTTTGTCGGTGATGTGTGCCTCATATACCAATGCCTGTAAGTTTTCTTGGCTATCTCGAAAGCCTTTGTCCAAGATGAACACTTCATTCTGGTGAAACATCCAGTGGAAAGGATTTTCCTCGTTGTTTAATATACTGTTCATTATTGATGCATCAGAGTCCGTAACTGCATATGGACCATAAACGTCGATAATGTAGCCGTCACTACATACCATCAGAAAAGTTTTAAAAGGTTTTGAAACTTATGCAAGCTATAAGATCTTCTCTGAAATAAAAAGTTGAGCTTTTTTCGATCTAGGTACATATAGGTGCCGCCAGCTATAACAATGGCTTTTGTATTAATTTTCTTCGTTGCCAAACAAGCCTTTTGGTAATAGCAGGTTTCTTTGCAGCATATTTTCTCGCGAAATATGATCAATACGGAGGTGTCTGTTTACGAAGTCATTCATCAAACATTCTCTAGCTATTACAAGTTTTCGTTCCAGTGTTCGGCGACATATGTTGAACAATGTTGACAATCTCTCGTTAGATTCTCCTGTTCTTAGTTTTGACATATATGTACCGAAGACAGTCCGTGGACGATTACTTCTTTGTGCTCGAGAAGGAGTCTCTGATGAAATTCTATTAAATTGTTGCAAGTTTAGTCCAGTCCAAAAATGTAAGTCTGTTGTTCATAAACTAAACTAAATTTAAGTTCAGTGCATCTTTTTCTTTCTATTTCATTAAGAAAAGGACAGAAGATAAATATTAGTTTAGTCCTGTCAAATTAGTCAGCGCCTGCCGTAAATTGACGTATTTTCAGAAGCCATATTTTTAATCAGTCTAAACTTGTCTATGGATTATCTAATTTGACAGGACTAAACTAATAATTACCTTCTGTCCTTTCATAATGAAATAAAATCGTCGTTTGACAGGAATAAACTAAATTTTGGTGATTTTTAGTCTAATTTAGACGCATTTGTGACAAGAGAATCGGCACCATTTTAGTTATTATTGGTTTATATATCCTTTCTTCCTGTTTCATTCTCAACAATAAATCAAACAACTAGATGCGAATGCCACTACCACGATAGTTTTTTGTGCGGAAGCCAAAATTGACAACCCTAGCGCGACCGCCGAGCGTAGGTATGAATAGTGAAGTACATACATGTGATTGACTTCTGTACTCTGTATTTTGTGCAGACTGAGTCGCACCATAAGGGTTTCTTTTTACCATTTTGGTACGGAAACCTAAAAAGGACACATTGTTGTAGGAGTGGTCAATGAAGCAATAGATACTTGATATATTGTTTCAAAGTACTGTAAACGACATTAAGCTGTGTTAGTAAGATAATTTAAATAATTACATTATGTGCTTTTAGTACCGGCCTTAGGCCACGACTGATAACCCTTATTACGGTATTATTTAGGAAAAGTTCGATCCCGGAAGGATAAATAAATAATAATAATACACTAAACATTAAATCTCGCATGTTTTATTCAAAGGAAATTATTTTAAAACCAGCTATTTTTTATGCTATTTTTTACTTCGCACTGGTCCAATGGTTATTCAAAACTTATAAGGAATTAATTCTCTAAACAAATAATTAAAATCGAAAGTCATTTATTTAAATTAGGTTGAGAATCGAAGTTGAAGATCTAAGCGGTCACACAGACTGAAAAATAGTAAAATAGGTTATTATAGTTTATATAGGTTTCTGCGTATCTTTATATTTAAAACTAGCGGCCCGCCCCGGCTTCGCACAGGAGCAATTTTTTTTTCGAATTTCCAACATTTTTTAGAACCTTCTAGAGCTTTCTAGATCGATTGTTAGTGTTACAGTTGCATACATTTTGGAGTTTTCACATGAGTTAGAAAAGGACAGATTTAGATAGCAGCGAAACTTTCTAGATCATTTCAGAAATTTTTAGAATCTTCTAGAACTTTCTAGATCGATTGTTACGGTCAACGTGAGTTACAAAAGGACAGATATATATATATTTTAATTTTTTTTCCACATTTTCGCCACCCACAACCACTCATTTCCACCCACCGCTGCCAAACTCCCTGACTTTCACCAGGAGACCAAGGGGTATTTACCACCCCAACGGGAAATTGATTGGAGTTGGTGGTCATAGAGAAACCCTGTCTTCACGTACTAACATTAGCATTTTATCTAATATAGCAGCGCCCCGCGGTTTCACCCGCGTTAGTTTCGATCCCGTGGGAATATCGGGATAAAAAGTTTCCTATGTATTAAAATTTTCCGTACGCAAAATACGCGCATTGACGTGGAGTTGCTGACACCAGCCCGTATTACCTATTACCTATCCTATGTGTTATTCCTGATTATAAACTATCTGTCTGCCAAATTTCATCCAAATCTGTTCAGCCGTTTGTGCGTGATTGAGTAACAAACATCCAAACATCTTAACAAACTTTCACATTTATAGGATTACTAGGATTACTTTAATATTATTACTTAGTACGCACGGCTACACATCAAGCTATACATAACCAGTATGAGCTGACTTCTGATTGTACGAAAAACCTATACAGTGCGAGGTCAGCTAAAACTGGTAATGTGTAGCTTGATGTGTAGACGTGTGAACAGACGCTAGCACATCAAGCTACCCGAAACTGTCAAATTTTCCTAATCAACTTTGAACCTTATGCGATAGCGATAAAGTTAAAAATGGATTAGAGAAATTTGACAGATTGTAGTAGCTTGATGTGCAGTCTATCGATTCTGTAAAAATCTCACCGTGATATAGTAAGTAGATGAAGTGAGCGTGAAGTAACCTATCAATGGAGGCAATCCCTAACATCAGCAATGCTATTCTGTAAAAATCTCACCGTGATAACATAAGTAGATGAAGTGAGCGTGAAGTAACCTATCAATGAAGGCAATCCCTAACATCAGCAATGCTATTCTGTAAAAATCTCACCGTGAAAACTAAGGTGAAGTGAGCTGTAATTTATATTATTAAATAACATCAAACTATAACATAGTAATTCATAACGGTGGTTCAATGTGTTCGTCCCTTAACAAAATTAATTTGTGTTATCTGCACCCTAATTGCGAAACACACTATCGATCTCAATTTGAATCATTTTGAAGCATATTGCTAATCCATTGCTTCTTATTGCTAATCCATTCTTCTTCTGTTCGAAAAATGTGTCTGCTCAACAATGTAAAAAACGCAATGAACGTTTTTGATCTGTCAACCTGAAACCCATTGCTACTAATAGTGTGTTACGCAATTACCCTGCTGGTTAGGCTACTCAAACAGATCCACTTATAATTAAAGCGTACTAAAGAATTGCCTTTAATAACCGGTCATCCTCAGCAGATACACTTTGTTTCCTTTAACTTTGACATTGGCAGAATCATCGATAAAACGATGGAGGCATTAATATAAAAATTGGAATTGGAATTGGACGTGGTTTTGGAAGTAAGGAATCATTAAGCGGCCATAATGAATAAGGGCCCTGATCACAATATTAATTATCTCTTCCTGTTTGGTAGTAAAGTTTTATTCATCTCTTGAATAAATCGCAAACTATAGTTTTGTATAATTTAGAAGCATTTTTTAAAATTTTGCAAATGTAAGAACCATGGATCCGTATTATGATTTTTTTATGTTGACTTGAAAGAGCATGGCAGTTGAGAATGTGTCATGGTCACTTAAATGTCTCACTGATGGTGGCGCGTGTGTTGGATCATTCGGTTCCCTACAAAATGGTTGAGCTGGATGGTGCTGATCCAGGCGTCATGTTCGTGAACGCGCGCTGTCGGTTGAGACTGGTCATCTCTTAACTGACAGGGCTTATTTGTAATCTTATATTTCGAATTGTTTTTTCATTTGTTTTTTTTTTACATTGTTCTCAATTATAGAAGCAACATGAATAATGTACCGAGGATTTTGTAATATCTTGATTTAAAAGATTGTCTTTGGAGTTTATTGCCCGTTCTTCTCCATCATAGAGATTACGTTTTGGAATGGGCAACTTCAACTATCTGATTAACTGACCGACTATTTAATTTTGACAATTCAGAAGTGCCTGTAAATGGTTTAATTGAAATAAATGCTTTGAGTTTGAGTTCATCCGGCTGATTGTGTACACTGTACACGATATAAAATTTCTTGTATTAGTGAAACGTCACAGATTGATGAGCATGCAACATAGACCTTTTCCATCATGCTTTTCATCAGGCGTGATCAGTGGCGTGCATTGCATAAAGGCATATAAGTAGTGCCTACCTCGATAAATCACCATAAGCCTATCGATTACATTTTAGTGTATGTGCCCCATAAATCCCATAATTAAGAAACTCACTGAATTATCATACGTGGGTAAGAAAATAGGTAATTTGAACATTCAAAATAGGTACTTTTGTTTCATGTTTCTGATTAGTGACCGCGTCTACCTATGTAGAACCGGCCTAGTGCCTGCCTACCTATTCTGAAAACCAATGCACGCCACAGGGCGTGATGGAGGTCAAGCAAGAGCAGGCCCATTCAGCAATAAAAAAAAAACATAGATATCTAATAAAATAGTTACCTACTTATTCTTAATGTTCTTATTATTATTAAAATATGATTTTTGGCATTTTCAATCTCAAATAGCAGCCGAGGAGTTAATGGTAGACTTTCGCTGTAATAGTAAGAAATGGGCAAGTTCATCTCCCATAAGCCAGCAGTAGGTACTATTTTTTTTGGGCACATTAATTTTTGGGTAAGAAATAAATAATGTCCATTTATGTTAAGATTTTGTTACTTTTGTATTTTTAACGTTTAAGCAATTACTTTCGTTTATTCAATTTATTCACTCTAAGGTAATGCGGAAACGCATTTCCGAGAATCCACCCTAAGCCTGTTTATCCAACTAGGCCTGGGGTGGATTCTCGGACATGCGTTTCGGCGAATCCATCCTAGGGTGGATTTTTGGGGCGGATAAACGGAATAATCCATTATGTTTTCTCGTGAGGAAATCCTCATAGATACATACCTTCCTGAGAAGGGAGGGTTGTCAGACTCGAGTGTATTACGTGACTTAGAAAAGTGTAACATCTCAAACTGACTAAAAACCCCCGTTTGAGCTTCATCTCACCTAATGTTACATGATTATAATTTTAAGTTTTTTTTTTTATTGGCATGTATTTAATTGAACCTTTATTAATTGATTCACACGCTAATGTAATAAATGAGCTTCTTTGTGATCCTTAAAAAATCAAAATCTTTATATTAACCACTTCCGATGAACTGTGCGTTAAAAAATATCGGTCGTTTACAGGCGATCCTACAGAAAATCAAAAGTAGTAAATGTAAAACTATCGTTTCTAATCATATTAACGTATAATCTTGTGAAGCACAACTTAACGTGCTTATTTTCTGCATTTTCATACTAAATTGTATGAAATAACCAAACAAACGATGAGGGCGCCACTGTACGGTCGGCATAGTCTTAAATGGAATGGAATTTAGTAAACTCAAAACTTATTCTCGTCCACTGCAAAAAAATACCTATTGCATTACCTATAAATGTTTAAAAAAACTTTATTGTGTACTATATTGTGTGATGAGTGATTAATGATAACGGGGTGCTAACCCCGTAATAAATTTAATAGACGCTCATTTATTAAACGAAAAAAGCGGACATCATTTTAGGTTCAATTAAATATTTATCATTTATGTTTATTTTTTCTTTTCATTGTTAAATTCTAAGTTTTCGTTAAAATTCAAAATAGAAGTAATAAAATAAAATAAAAATACGTAAAATCTATTTTTTTAGTTTTCGTATTTAAAACATGTAAACTTGATTTGACCGTGGCTTGTAAACCAAATTATTTTTATTTTCTGAATTGAAATTTCTCGTGAACTATGTATTTAAAATTCTAAATTATGTAACAATAAATGGGTTTATTTTTTATTTTATTTTGTTTTCATTCGTATAATAACTCTCTCACTAATACTAACACACAGGGCTATTATAACTCGTAGAATATAACATGGATTACCTAAATATCATGCGAAATTAAATTATCTCATTTAGATCATCACATATTTAATTTTACTTGTTTAATATGTAATTATGTACAGACGCCAGCCAATCAACTTTGAACCTTAGACCGCTTTCACTCTTAGGCGACAGAATAGAATAGAATACTCTTTATTATGTACACCATACACACACACACACACACCCACATCAGCGCGACAGACGCGATCCAAACTGCGGCGCGGTAGTTGCGCTGCTAGGTATAGCGCGGCTGTTCGTATAATGTGAAGGCATCTGCTTTGCCGCGCTACTATCGTGCTGCTAACGTCCGAATGTGTAAGCGGCCTTATGCTTTAGCGATAAAATAGAAAATTTTAACCCATTCACTGCCTTTCTGAAAAGTAACGATATTACACAGATGCCGCCATACTGTACTATGCAGCCCGCCCAAAGGCGGGCTCGGCATGACAGATTAGAACTGGCTTTTTTCAAAACTTCAAATATCAGCAGGTCATTTGAGTTGCCAATAAATTTTAATGAAACAAATCATTTCTGACGTTATTTCGTAAAGTTATTGCAGTTAAAATCAAACCGGTCATGGGCGGTCTCGGCGTGAAAGTTAAAAAATATTGCCCGCCGATGGGCGGGCTCGGCGCTGAATTGGGTCAAAGAAATTTGACAGATTGTGGTAGCTTTGATATACTGGCGTCTGTACATTAATAAGAGTAACTGAACAATTATTATACTAATAATAACGGTAACTACCACGTTGGTTTAGTGGTAGCAAGCGCTACTGATGAGCATGGGGTCTTGGGTTCGATTCCCAGGTTGTGTTATTGGGGTTTTTCCATCAGGAATTTCTCAGTAGAAGCTTAGAGTTTGGATTTGTGCCCGATTGATGGCAATAGGCTCGCTGTTGCAGATGGGACTTCATAACTGGCGTAATGTGGACGTAGTATAGGTATAGACACCAGCACATATAGCTACTACAATCTGTCAAATTTATTTAATCGATTTTCAACTTCATCTCTAAAGCATAAGGTTAAGGTTCATATTCAACCTCAGGAAATATGACCATGTGTCGAGCTATAGATCAGAGCTCAAATGGATGTCCATTCGCCAAAGAAGAAGTTTGCGCGCTTTGACGACGCTTTTCTCCCTTCTCAACTCTCCCACTCCTCCTTCTTATCTCGTGTCTCACTTCCAATATCTATGTTCTTCTCACGCTAAGAATTTGCGTTCTTCTAACAATCTTCTACTACTCTGTCCTTCTCATACTTCTGACTTTGTTCATTCTTCCTTTCATATTCAGTCCATTCTTCTTTGGAATGCGCTTCCTCTAGATATCAGGACGGCCACCAGTCGGTATGCATTTAAGCGGAAATTGCAGAGTTATTTTCAACACAAGTAGTGATGAGTCATCTCAACATCTGTCTCTCCAATTTGTATGTATATATATATATAGGTATTTATATATATATCATTAGTATATAATTATATATATATATATATATATATATTATAATATGTATGTGTATATAACCTATTTATGTATTTGTGTACCTAGTTTTAACAGGTTTTTTTTTCTCATTGTTCCTCTCAACTGAAGCACCTGCCATCTAATCTCTTCACCACCCTTGGTTGACTGGTAGAGAATGCCTAAGGCATTAAGTCCGCCTTTGTACCTTTTTGTGCGAAAAGTTTAAATAAATAAATAAGGTTCAAAGTTGATTGGGAAATTTTGACAGTTTCGGGTAGCTTGATGGGCTGGCGTCTGTAGGCCTACCTAAGACTTCGACGATTACGGGGGTTTTATGTTATAAATAACGGTATAAATAGCGCCCGGCAAGCGATCGTTATTTCACTTCAACAGCTATTCGGCTGTCCCATTTCAAAACCTAGTAGGTAAGGGACATTTTTTAAAAATCGTTTTATTGCATAATCTTGCTAAACTAAGTTATCAAGAATAGGCAATAAATCGATTTAAAAAAAAAATGCCTCTTACTAGGTTTTGAAATGGGACAGCCGTATTGTTTCAAAATATAATTTCATTTCGTAATGCTATTGACTTATTTTAATTGATGAGAAAAGAACTACTTACACTCACACATTCTAACCCAGATCCGGAAAACAATCAAGAGATTTTGACGAAAAGATATAAATTACTCAAGTAAGTACTCCTTTTCGAGCTATTGGTCGATGAAGCAAATAATGAAAGGAACTCTCCCTCTCTCACTGAAGAGAAAACTCATGGACATGTGCATTCTTCCTACCCTCACCTATGGAGCGCAGACATGGTCACTAACCAATCGTCAAAAGTCCGCACTCAGAGTCTGTCAGCGAGCAATGGAGCGCAGTATCCTTGGAGTTAAACTTACTGATCGTATAAAGAACTCGATACTGGTAGGCGTGGTAGGTCACACGGCTGCCAAGCTAAAATGGAACTGGGCTGGTCACATCTGTCACATGCCGGAGGAGCTATGGGCTAAAATAACCACACAATGGGTCCCAAACAGCAGTAAACGGCAACGCGGCAGGCCCAGAATGAGATGGCGGGATGAGCTCGACTCTTTCCACAGGGATTGGCGCATAACAGCGCTGGATAGGGATAAGTGGAAGGAGGGAATGGAGGCCTTTGCCCTGCAGTGGGACAGAAACGGCTGATAATAATAATAATAAAGTACTCCTTTTAGTAAACTTTTATCAGTCATCCTTTCATGCAAAAAACTTTTTAACAAAAAAAAAACAACCGACTTCAAAAAAAAAACACTACAAAGTGTAAAATAACTTTAATTTTAATTTCGGAAGTCGGTGTCTTTGGTTTTGTATTTACGTTTTTGCCACCGACTTCCAAAATTAAAATTAAAGTTATTTTACACTTTGTAGTGTTTTTTTTTTGAAGTCGGTTGTTTTTTTTTTGTTAAAAAGTTTTTATTTTTTACTTTTTATAGTCAGAGTGCATCTCATGACAATTCCAATAAGCCCAAACACGGCTAGAATACATGGTTTTATTACGAAGTTCCGGTACCTACCTTCCAGCTTCATCATCAGATCGGTTTGATGGTACCATTTTCGTCAGAACCATTTATTTAAATTTGCTTCGTCATAGTCGCTTAACTATCTTAATGGAGATATCTTATCGCCACCCATGAAATACTTATTATCATTGAAGAGTTCCTGTGGCTATCTGTGGTCTCTTTCATCAGTTCCACTTCACCAAATTATACTTTTTGAATGCAAATGCTTGACATGTTGATGAAAATACCAAAATTTCTATATGTATGCCTATAATATTTGAGGAGTTCCCTCAATTCCTCATGGATCCCATCATCAGAACTGGATTTTGACAAAAATGGGACCAATCTGGAAGCATATCCTTTCAAATAAAAAAAAAAAATTCCAAATCGGTTCATAAATGACGGCGTACTGAGGTAACAAACATAAAAAAAAAAATACAACCGAATTGATAACCTCCTCCTTTTTGAAGTCGGTTAAAAAATAGCACCTGCTTCTGCTGACTATCTCGGAAAAGAAACATTGAAAGTGACGCAAATGTCAAGATTTCTTTCTAAAGGCAGATTTCTGAGGGAAAATTCTCGTAATTTTAAGAACGTTCACAGTCTGATCTCAGTCTCAATCTGTCAAAAATACTTCTAATTTCCCTACTTTTTGACAAGATTTTGATATTTGTTTGTCGCCGAGATGAGTTTGCGACTAGATTTTGAACGTTTTAAATTATGAGAATTAGCTTTCAGCAGTGCTATTCTGTAAAAATCTCACCGTGAAAACTAAGGTGAAGTGAGCTGATATTAGGGATTGTCCCTATTGATAGCTCACTTCACCTAAGTTATCACGGTGAGATTTTTACAGAATCGATCGGCTGCTCACATCAAGAAGACTTCAAACTAACCAATAATTTAATTTTCGTCTTTCTGAGCAAATTCATTTTAGTTGTGCACGATTTCCACACAAATAAGTTGTGCACCCACCCCAATTATGGTAAACTAGCTTCTACCTGCGACTTCGTCTGGGATAAAAAGTATCCTATGTGTGAAATTTCATCCATAATAGGATTCAAATGATTAATATTAGATTCAATATTAGTAGAATAGTCAAGTGTCCTTTTAACATAACACAATGCAAGTGAGGAAATTATTGAAACACACACACGTAGTACATACATATATACTTTTTACTTATGTATAAAAAAATCTTACAAAAATACTAACCAGTAAAATGACGGATAACAATCATCTTATAAATAGAAAGAACTTAAATATTCTTAATTGTAAAAGTAATGTGCCAAAAGAAATATAACAAAAATATGTTGAAATTAAACAAAATTAGCTTCTTACATTTTCAAAGATAAAGCGTACTTAAAAATTATGTAACAATTCACTACTAATAGTACGTACTTATAGGAGTGGGTACTGGTACATTGTATAACTTATGCAGAAATATAATAATTATATTAAGACCTACATTCAGATAACATCAGTCAGAAATCACCAAAACAATAATAATGAACATCTAGAAGCTAAATGTGCTAAATATAGATTCGTTACTCTTAGATAGTATATTAAATGTACAGAGGCCAGCACATCAAGCTACCCCAATCTGTCAAATTTCTTTGATAGATTTCAACTTTACTGCAAGGGAATAAGGTTCATTTTCAATTGGGAAAATTTGATAGATTGGGGTAGCGTGGATATGCTGGCCTCTGTACTATTAAACAGTGCGGCCGACGATTGAATGCGTTTTTCATACAAAAATATGTGTGTTGCGAATTTGATCTGACACTAACAGGTGTGAGGAACATTCCCTCGATGGTCGGACTGTAACTTGATTAGAATGGGATTAAAAATGTACAAATTTCGCATTATAATCCACTACAGGTTGTACAGAAGCCAGCACATCAAGCTACTACAATCTGTCAAATTTATTTAATAGATTTTCAACTTTATCGCTAAAGCATAAGGTTCAAAGTCGATTGTGAAAATTTGACAGTTTCGGATAGCTTGATGTGCTAGTCTGTACTATAGGTTCACCTCTGTCTAACCCACCTGGGTCATTACAATCACATGAAAATGCAACTCAATATCGAGTGAGAAATATTCTCAAACACAAATAATAGAATGGTATAGTCAGCTATTAGAATAGAAACACTATCCAATGATACAGAAAAGATTTATACATGATCAAACTCAACTCAAATCATTTATATGTTGTAATCCAAGTCATGGTCTACCCATGTGCCAAAGGACATCGTCGGAAATGGCCCCAAGACCAACAAACATCTGACCTACATAATAATTATAAATATATTTTATTAGACTAATTGCGAATATCTGTATAAAACGGACACTCTGCGTTCCTTAATGAACAAATAAAAGAGCGTCTATCGACATCAGATAAAATATGCCGCCATCTTTGATATGCATTATTTATTTTAGCATGATTCATGTCAATCAACTCAACTGTCAATGTCAGTGTTATTGCAGATTGCAGTCTCATGACACACGCGCGCGATTCTCGCCACGGTGTCCTTGGTTAGCACGTGTGTTTAGAATTTGGTGTTTTTTTTTTTAGTGATTGTTAACATTTTTGTAACTTGTTATTGTTAAGTGTGTTGTTTTTGTGTTCGTTAGCAGGTTTGTAGTGTGATTGTCGTATTTTAATTCGTTTTTTCCAAAATGGATGCAAATAAACCACCCGATCCTGATCCTCCCGACATTCCAACTCCTTCATTTCCTTTTTCTCCGAATCCACTATCGCAATTCGCGGATGTTGTTTGTAGCGTTACAGAGATGGATGTATCCCAATCCAGCCAATCTTCCCGTAAACGCCCGGTTAACGAAGATATTTTGTCTCCTACCCCCCCAAGCAAACAAAAAAAAACCCAAATTGGACGTGCCAAATATTCGACAATTGATAAGGCCCCTTACATTGTCCACGTCTCCCGTATAGAGACCCAACCCAACTCAGGCACCACATTACATCCTGTTAATTTTGGTAAATTTTTAATTAATAACAACATTGCGAACATAGTTCGTGGTGGTGTTAATAGGGTCGGTAGAAACCGTGTGTCCGTAGAGTTTGCTTCCCCTCAGGATGCCAACTCCTTCTTGGTTAACACCTTGTTACCCAAGTACAGTTATACTGCCTCTATCCCTACATTCAACATCACAAGGATGGGAGTAGTAACAGGTGTTCCCTCTGATATTTCAGAAGATGAGGCTATAGCTTTGTTATCTGTACCCTCAGGATGTGGGCAAATTCTCAAAGTTCGCAGGATTAACAGAAAAGTTCAGCAAGACGGTGTTAATGTATGGAAACCTACTGAAACTTGTGTAATCACATTCGATGGTCAAGTCTTACCCCAGAGGATCTTCTGCTGTTACACATCCCTTCCTGTTGAGCAGTACATATTTCCCACAATTCAATGTCGCAAGTGTTGTAGATTCGGACATGTGGCAAATGTATGCAGATCAAAACCACGCTGTAGTAAGTGTGGCCACGATCACCCAGGTGATGGTTGCAACATTTCTGAGGGCGAGGCCTTCTGTATTCTATGTTCGGGTAATCACTTTGCTGATAGCAGGTCATGCCCCGAGCATGGTAGACAGAAAGCAATTAAGACTGTTATGGCTGAAAAATCCATGCCTTATGCTGAGGCTAGCAAATTAATCCCCACAGCTTCCCGTAACTATGCTAACATCACAAAAACTCCGATATCCCAGTCTTATCGTAAGACAGTAACCCTAAAGCCTAAGACCCATGCCCCCCTCTCCCCATCTTATGATAAAGCTGCTCATCAGCAGATAACTAGTTCCCCCCAACCTTCACAGCCTAATGGCTGCGCTCTCAATTATAATATCTCTTCCAACAATAGTACTTCTTCTATTATAGAACTACTTATAAAACTCTTACCTATCGTTATTTCTTCTTCCACTTCCAATACCCAATCACCGTCCAACGTTGCCGACCAACTTATAACTCTTCTTTTAAATATTAAAAATGGCGTCTCGCCAAGTATTCCTTCAGTGGAATGTGAGGAGCGTGTGGCATAAAAAGCACGACCTCATTTTCCTTTTAAATAAATACAAGCCATTGGCTTGTTCCATAGCTGAGACTTGGCTTACTCCAAGTCTTAGCTTCCGTATGCCACATTTCAACATTTTCAGATGTGATCGATCTGATGGCTATGGAGGATCAGCCCTCTTAGTCAACAATCGAGTCCCAGTTTTGCCTTTTACATTACCATCACTTACGGGTGATATGAGCATTGCTGCAGGGAGAGTTGAGGGCATCACAGTATTTTCAATTTATATTGCACATCCTCATCATAATTTTTTAATAATTTTACGGGATATTCTCTCTAATGTTCATGGTCCAATATTGGTCATGGGCGACTTTAACTGTCATCATTACAGATGGGGGTCTGAACGCTGTGATGCTTTTGGTGTGGCACTAGTTGATCTTCTGGATGACTTGGACCTCTGCGTTTTGAACAACGGTTGCTCAACGCGACGATCTCTTCCAGGACAACAAAAGAGTTGCGTAGACCTTACATTTTGTTCGGTAGAGTTAGCGGCATCGATTCACTGGGAATGCACAACCTTGTCGCATGGTAGTGATCACTACCCTATAGTCATATCTTTGGTTAATAAGTTCTATTTAGAAAAAACTTCTCCTCCACTTTTGAAATATAACCTGTCCAAACCGGATTGGACAAAATTTATATCACTATTGGAGGACAAAATTGATGTTCTTCCAAATTTAAATTCAAACTTACCTGATCCTTCTGGTCACTGCCATGCCAAGAGCTGTTATGAGAGTTTTGTAACAGCTATTACCTCCAGTGCAGACTCCTGCTTTCCATTAAAAAATAGTGCTCGTAATAAAATCCCTTCACCACCGTGGTGGGACCCAGAATGCACTTCGGCAATCAGGGATAGGGACGAGGCCGAGGTACGTTACAATACAGATATGAGCACTGTAAATCTGTTGGCATACTGTCGTACCAATGCCAGGACCAAACGTTTTCTTCGCAAGAAGAAACGTACGGGTTGGGTTAATTTTTGCACCTCTTTATCACCCTCTACTCCAGTTTCAGTCGTCTGGAAAAATATTAATAGGTTTAGACGTGGTTGTTCCCCATCTATCTCTTCACCGATTGCTAGGGAAACAGCTGACCATTTTTTTGACAAAATTGCGCCACCCTATGTTCCACTATTATCAGAATGTCAAAACGCGCCCTTGTACAAAGATTCAGAGGATCCTTTCGATGCGCCATTTACTTTGGACGAACTAAATGTGGTACTCAAACATGTCCGGGACTCAGCGCCTGGTATTGATGGCGTGCCATATTCGTTCATAACACATTCTGGTGAAAAAGCTAAAGTCTATTTTTTAAATATTTTAAATTTCTGTTATTATCGTGGTTGGGTTCCAGATCAGTGGAAATTGCAAATTATTATTCCCTTATTGAAACCAGGCAAACATGCAGATGATCCGAATGGCCTTAGGCCAATTGCTCTATCTTCAGTCCTAGCCAAATTACTGGAACACCTTATCAAAAATCGTCTAGAGTGGATAGTCGAATCGAGAGACCTACTGCCGAATCATCAATTTGGTTTTAGGAAAGGACTAAGCACAATGGATAATATTAGTATTTTAGTTGCGGATATTCGCTTAGCCTACTCTAAAAATGAATCTGTTGTTGCCACTTTCCTCGACATCTCATCTGCGTATGATAATGTACTTCTTCCCGTACTCAGGCAAAAACTGCAACAGCTGAGTCTTCCGGCTAAGATGATACGATGCATATGCGAACTTCTGATGTCCCGCTCATTGGTTCTGAGAGTCCAGGGTGAGGAGTTCGATACAAGGCAGTCATGGAAGGGACTTCCACAAGGCTATGTCCTCAGTCCCATACTCTACAATTTGTATACGGCTGATATTGGGTCCTGCTTAAACAACAATTGTCAGATACTACAATATGCCGATGACATTGTTTTGTATGTGACTGATCCCTCCATAGTTGACGCTGCGTCATCTTTGTGTCTCTCTCTGGACTCTTTGAATCAATGGCTTTTAAGCCATGGGCTGTCGCTATCTGCTCCCAAAAGTTCGGTGGTAATTTTCTCTCGCAAAAGACTCATCCCTCATATTTCAGTGAACATTTTAGGCCACAATATTCCTATAGTTAAAAAAGTAAAATTTTTAGGCGTTATCTTAGATACAAAATTAACTGGCAAACACCACATAAATCATCTTATTAAAAAGTGTGAACGAGTTATTTCAATTTTAAAAGTCCTTGCGGGTGTTTGGTGGGGTGCTCACCCATACACCATGAAATTAGTTTATAACGCCTTAGTTCGTAGTGTTTTGGACTATGGAACGTATCTTCTGATTCCTTCCAACAAAGGTGCTTTGGCTGGGCTGGATAGAGTTCAGTCGAAGTGCCTTCGTATCATCTCAGGTTGTATGAAGTCCTCTCCCGTTAACGCGTTGCAGGTCGAATGTGCTGATCCTCCTCTGGCCCTTAGGCGGCAATATCTAGCCTCCCGTTTTGTGTCTAGGCTAATAAGTAGATCCACCCACCCTCTCTTAAGAAGACTGAACGAATTAGATGCCATATGCAGAAGCTCAAATTACTGGAAAAATAAGGAAATACCCTTAATCCTAAAATCCTTTCGACTTATTTTAAATTTACCATACCCGATCGTCCAGTTTCCCAGATTACCCCTTTTTAACTTTCCTTATCCAGTTTTAAGATACATCCCAAAAATTTTCTTTGATATTGGTATATCCAAAAAATCCCCATCAGCAAATTTGGCTTTCAATGCGGTGGCGGGCGAGCGATGGAACGGGTTTCAATTATTCTTCACTGATGCTTCGAAACTAACCGACCATAATCACATTGGCGCTGCGGTCTATTACCAAAACTCCAAAATTATACTACAGTATAAAGGCCCTAAGGAGTCTTCTGTATTCACTGGCGAGTGCGTGGCTATATTGGAAGCTTGTCTTTTTATAGAATCACACCACAATATCCAGAAAGCCGTCATTTTTACAGATTCCCTTAGTTGTTTGCAAGCTTTAGTCCAAAACCCGTTTAAAAGTAAATTGCACAGTTCCCTTATTTTAAAAATTAAAAATTCACTTTTTACCTGCGCTAATAGTCAAAAAGATGTTCAGTTAGTTTGGATACCTAGCCATTGTGGCATTAAGGGCAACGAATGTGTTGATGCTTTGGCTAAAGATGCTTGTTCATCTTTATCGTCGGATCTCACGCACAATTCTTACCAGGGTTACGACCTACTGTCCCTTCCAAGTCTGAACCTGCAGTCTTCCTGGCAAGAGCAGTGGAATATGTCTAGCAAAAAAAAAGGTAGTTTTTTTTATGCAGTGCAACCGACCATCAAACCAAAACCGTGGTTTTTCGGTCACAAAAAAGTGTCAAAAACTATTATATCCGTTCTTTGTAGAATCCGCCTAGGCTTTTGTTGCACTCCCGTCTTTTTACACAAGATCCATGTCCGTGACTCTTCTCTCTGCGAGTGCGGGTTGGAGGAGGGCACCCTGGATCACATATTTTTCAAATGCTCTAACAACATCCCACCTCTAGATTTGTATAGCCGTCTCCCCAAATTTAAGATCCCTCTTCCGATTAATTTCCCCTCTCTTTTAACATATCCCTCTCCAGATTTGCTTGTGGCGCTGATGATATTCATCCGGCACAATAATATAAAATTATGATTTGTTTCCTCAAATATTCTGCCCGTTGGGATGTGGTATATTATATACCTATATTTTAATGTTCTAACAATTATAATAATATTATGTAATTATATTTTTTTTGTTTGTTTCAGTCCAGCACTAACCCCACAAGATCTACATTTATGTTCAACTGTAGCATCGTAGACTTTTTACTTTAAAAATAATGCACACTTGCTTTTCCAGTTCACTTTGACATTGGCAGAATAGTCGGCATCGGCTTTACTTGCCATAATTAAAAATAGAATAGAATAGAATAGACACACGCGCGCATCCATTCGGCATTGCTTTGAGTACCTAGTGATTTCAATTTGCTTTTATTTTCGGAATACATTCGACGACCTTGCTATTTTTTACGGACCCTGATTGCTTTCACTAACGTGTTACCTGGCTGTGTTGCTGTGTGTGATTTACCAAATACCTAATAGGTACTTAGGTAAGTACTTAAGTAGGTAAATGTTTTTCTGATTGTCTTAGCTTACTAACTACATACAGGCAATAGAAATAATATTAGTGACAGGCATTTATTAGCATGTATTTCGAAGTATTGAAAGGATTGTCTCTTACTAAATATAACCTCAAAATCTTTGTTTTCTTTTTAAATAAATCCTTTCTGCAAATTGTCCGTCATTAAACTTTGTCTTCATGGGACTTGTAATATAGAACATGCAAAGTAATTTTCCTTTGCTGTTGGTTTTGGGGCTAAAGATGTATGGATGCAGAACAATCTCCTTTATTCCAAATTCGATCAGCCGTTTTAGCGTGAAAGCGTAACTAACGAACATACAAAAAAAGTCAAATCTTCAGTCAGACAGATGAAGCCAGTTGCCCATTCCAAAGTGTATTAGGTTCCTATGGAGAAGAACGGACAAGAAACTTAAATACTAGTAGTACTCGTACTATAAGTATTATAGTGCGGCCGAGGAGAGGATGCGTTCTTGACATCTGTCAGTTTCATACAAACGAATACACTACGCCCGAAATATCTTGGCAAATCTGAACATAGGCATTAAGAACTTACGCGCATGTTTTCTCACTCACACTCGCCTCATGTCACCGTTTGGTTCCGAAAATCTTACTACGCAGCCTTCTGCGCGAAGTTCAGACTCGCTAAGATAAATCGGCCTTATTGTACGTGTTTTGCGAATTTGATCTTTATTAGTTACTAGAATTGTCACACTGACAGGAATGCATTCTCTCGACGGCCGGACTGTAGTAACATTGATTGAGGAGCACACTGAAGAAATGAAAGCAGACAGACAATATTCGTGTCCCATAATCATAACTTTCAGGCATCAATCTAAAATAATCCTCATCATTTAAATTAGCATGTAAAAACACAATCATCTCGGCTTTTCTAAGCGACAGTCTATTCCTTCTTTCACATAAATCGATGCCCTGCACCCTAATTGCGTAACGCACGATTAATCATAATCTGAATCATTTTGAAACAGATTGCTAATCCATTGCTGCATATGTTCGGAAAATTTCTACTTAACAACGTAAGTAACGCAATGAATGTTGTTGAACTGTCAAACTGAAACAGATTGTGATTGATCGTGTGTTACGCAATTAGGGTGCTGTTCTGTAAATAATTGTTCGCTGGGTACAGATGTCGCTACCTTATTGCATCTAGTTTTAAATAATTTGGCCAAATGAGGGAACTTTGATTCGTTGCTCTGCCACCATTCGCAAGGGTCACGGTCGGTTAATTCTTCCTGCATATAGGATTCCACTTCTTGTGGAGCGAGCGTACGATGATTTACACTCTCGTAAGCTAGTCTTTTCTCTAAAATCATAGTCCTCCTTCTCCATAGACTGAAGTCGCCTCCATCTTCATTATTTGCAGTGCTGGGTCCGCCATCCACCTTCAAATGATCGTTAGGGTTAGTTCCGTTTTTCATGAGTCCTTCTACCTCTGATACTAATTCAAATTTGGCCATATCTCCAGCGCTCTCACCAAGAAACATTGACATTTTATATCTAGGATCTAATATGGTGCAAAAAGCCAAATTAGGTTCGCTCTCAATGCCTTCAAATCGTTCATTTAGTTCATTCTCTATACATTCGACTACTTCTTTAACATAATAGTAACAATCCGGTCTTTTACGTAATTCCTGTAACATCTTTTAGTCCATTCACAACAGCTATTATTTTTGAAGCGGACGCGTATTTATCAGCGCCCAGTTCTTTCGTTGCTTCTTTAAAAGGTTTCAGAAGCTTGCAGAGCTGTTTCAATTTACTCCAGTCCTCATCTGTTATATCAGGTAGATCGACTTCGTCGTCAAGTTCTGTTATTATTGCCTCGACGACTTCTTGTAAAGTTACGAATCTCTCGATCATAATTATCGTACTTCGAGGTCCAACTTGTGTGCTCCGAATCTAAAAGCTCTAAGGGTTCTGCTGTGCCCTGGTTAGTCTGATACACATCCAGCATTTGTTCATATTCATAGTTAGAATCAAAGTAACGTACAATTCGTTTTACTTTAGACAGAGTGTCGTCACATAATTTGAGAGAGTTTTGTACTAATCCCTCTAAGGTCCAGTGTGTTGGAATATTGCGGACCACTCCCATCCGAGACACATGAAATTTAAGATTGTCTGCAGCTTTGTGTTTGACGAAAAAATCGTGATTTCTAAAAGCATTGGCAGCAGCCGCTAAAATTAATTCTAAACAGGCCCTATTTCTCCCCAGTGCTACTATATCCGGAATATTATTTTGTTGGATGAGTTGCGCAAACTTTAATACCCTTACAGACTGCCCAGCAGACAAATCCGGTTCTGACCGCGTAATGTGGACAGTAAAACGACCCTTATCATTTGTACTATAAAGAATTTTAGAGTCAGATTCGAAACCAGGTTTGGAGTATACTGACTGATAGGAATCCGATGGTGAGGTATTTTTTTTGCATCAAAGCGGTTCAACACAGTGTCGTTTTCGAGACTACTCATTCGATGAATTAGCACCACCCCCATCAGGGGGATCATCGTTCACATGGTAAGTCTTGCAAACAAATGGTTCTTCTCTGTCTCTTGGGTTCTATGACATAGTCAGGATCCTGTGGATCTTCTAGGTCAATATCGCAATAAGGATCCTTTTCCTAATTTTCCACAGCCATTTGTTTATCCTTGACAATACTTATTAGAGGTTCGTCATCAGACGAGTCTTCGCATTCAACATACTCATTATTTTTTTATTCTGTTTGGATATCCCGCTCTGTCATTATTAACACGCCGTAGTACCATTTTTTAATGTAATACATTTTTACATTGGAACCAAAACCAACACAGTTTACTTTCTGTCTTTTGCGAAGACATTTCAAATATTCCAAATGGTTACTGTCATCCGTGGACAATTTTCCGTTAACCGCATCAACTTGATTCGGGCACATATCTTCAATTCGATTTCGCAGAAATTGATAGTTATTTTTAAATTTATTCGAGTAGGTAGTCGTGAGTTCGTGACAGTAAAGACAGTCTAACTTTACCTATTTTAAAGTCGATTGCGAACATCGTGTATACTTTGCACATTATGTGGACTTCAGCTTTTCATGGTGATTTTGAATTAAGATATGAATTTTCTCAGCTTCATGACTGAGCCCCAAATAATCAATTTCCATCGATCTGGTCATCATTTTAGGTAGTCCAGATATCGGTCTCAATATACAGGGTTACAGGTTAAGTCGACCTAGATCCTTTAAGAGGTTGTAGTTTCCATAATTCCTGATTGATTTGACTATGAAATACCTTACCACAAACTTAACCATTTTCTAGATATTGGACTTTGAAGTTAAAAAAAAAATGTTTTTTTGTCTATGGACCTATTTTTTTTTGTGTTTTGCCTGTAATTTATTTGTATTTGCGATTTTTGTGTGGTAGATAAGTTGCTTTACACTAAAATTGCAAAAAACAACTTCAAAGTCCCATATCCTGAAAACGGTTAAGTTTGGGGTGCGGTGTTTCATAGTCAAATCAGTCAGGCTCAGGAATGACGGAAACTACAACCTCTTAAAGGATCTAGGTCGACTTAACCATCCTGTATAGTGTTAATGCGGTGCACCACATTGATATTGGCGATGCTCTGGTAGCGGAACTTTTTGCATCATAATAAGGCGTAACATGAGCTCATGATAGCTTGTTTACTTAATGCAAGCTTAATGATGAACACTACCATTTTCAATATTTCCATAAGTATACAAGTTTTGGCCTCGCAGTGGTGATAGCAATGACTGTTGATTGATGCCTTTTTAGGCGCGTTACGGCGCCTTGTTTACTCAAATGAAACTCGATCCGGTTGTATGTACAAATGTGTATTTGTCTCTAAACACAGTATAATAACGATAGCCGGAGAACTTGGGTGGTACACAAACGTAGTTATGACTCTGGTATTTATCCGCACAGGGTTTAGTATTTCCTAATATCTCGGATTCAAGTAGAGCCACCAAAGAGTGCGCATTTTATAAACTTTTATTTATTAAAAAATCAACTTAAAAATTACACTTTGTACTTCTTATTAATTTTAAGTTTTGGTCATTCAGGAATACAATTTTAAACTTTAATCTAAGGTAACCAGTCTCAAATAATTTTAAATAGTCTCAAACATAATACTCGTCCCGTGCGCACTCTTAGGGTGCTCTGTTGCAAAGAGTACGCAGTGACAACCCTTCATACAAGATAAGAGTGCGCAAGAGAACGAAGTTAAGACATCAACCTTGACAATTATCACAAGTAAAGGCCCCAAATCCTATGTAGTCTGTGCATTCATCATGCCACCAAGCAGTACATCGGGCACACTGGATCCAATCTTCAAGAGGCGGCTCAACGTAGACTTCAAGACAAAGGGGACATCTTATAATTTCTTGACCTGTATTTGTATTCAACAGTTGTGGATTATTTCTAGTAGATCTGTTTATTTTGTTTCTCTTATCTGCTGCTGTCTTATTTTTATTTCTTTCTGCTTTCTGTTTTTCTTCTTCTAGTTGTTTTTTATACGGTGTGCTCGTTAAAATTTCAGATTTCTTCCGTTTCACATTTCTCTTTGATTGATGGGTTGCCTTTGGCAGAGGCTGAATGTCAGAAGGTTTTGTTAATCCTGATGTGGATGGTGTTGGCTCATTAACTGGTATATTTCGACAAAAACCTGATGTGGAAGGTGTTGGCTTATCAGTTAATATATTTTGACGAACACCTGATGTGGACGACGTCGGCTCATCTGCAGATATATTTTCAAAAACATCATGAGTATCATAAACATCATCAGGAAGGTCTGGAGTTTTTTGAGTGCGATGTACAAATTCTTCCAAGCCTTCAACAGAGGGTGTACGTAGCAACGATGCAGATTGTGCTTCAGGAGCTTGGATATTAATGGTTTCAGTCAGTTCTTCAATATCTTGAACACCTGATGTTTCCGATGGTCTTGGAATTCCCAAATGCAGGGCATGGCTTTCAACTGTTTCTGCATTTAAATATGGACGATCTGTTACATCTGCTGGAGCGAAATCTTCGTCAGTGAACACTTGATCATTAAATGGCCAAATACCACAGCATTCAAATGACTTCTGGGCTCTTTGAATTGAAGCAACCTTTAAATACGCTGTGCCGAATAACCTGGCAACTTGAAATTGCGTAATAGCGCGCCCAGGATTAGAAACTTGTCGCAAGCAACAGCATAGGCTTTTTTTAGTGGACCAAAAAATCCTATATCCAGAGATTGCATGCGATGGCTCGTATGTGGTGCCAAACTTAGGAGAACTACTCCATTTGCACGTGCTAATTCAATTGCAGCCAAACTCAAATGGGACGAATGGTTGTCCAAAATTAAAAGAACTGGCGTGTCGTTAGATGGTTTCGCCATCTGAATAAAGTGCTTCAGCCACAAAACAAATAAATCAGAATTCATATATCCTGAATCTGAAACAAGCAGCAAAGAGTCTTCTGGTGCTCCATCAAGCAGTTCTTGCTTTTGTCGCTTTCTAGGAAATATTAATGCTGGCGGCACAAATGATCCAGTGGCGCCCATACAGCATACAGCAGTCACTGTCTGTCCTCTTTCAGCGGACACTATTTTCCCAACTATTTTCTTCCCCTTGGTGGCATAAACTTTGGGTAGTTTGTTAGGAACCGTTTGTAGACCAGTTTCATCCATATTAAAAATTTGTCTGCCAACGAATTTATATTTATTCATAACCTCCTTTAAATTGTCATAAAACCGCTGTACACGGTTAAAGCCAGCAGCACGTGCCAAACTGGTCTTTTCTGGTTGACAAAGACTAAGTTGGTGTTTTCTTGCGAAACCTTCCACCCACTGCTTGCTGGCCTGTTTCTTTTCTCTATTAAATCTATGATCAAGACCATTTTTTTTCCGCCAAATCGTATGCAATTCTTCCTAATTCTTTTTTCGTGAATCCATAGAAACATGCGTCTAATTTTCGGCAATGGTCTGCCAAGCTGTTTTCTAAGTCGGGGCCAAACACGTTCTTGAATCTACCGAGGGACACGGGAATGGTGTCGGCTTTTAGTCTTTTTCTTAATGTTGCCTCCGGAATATTCAATGATTCCGCAACAGACCTCTTGCTTTGATCTCTTGCTATTTTTTCTTTTATTTCTTTTAAGATTTCCTCAGTAAAAACTAATTTTCTGTCAGATTTTCTTTTATATTTCCCTATCTTGTTCATCCTGTAAAATAAAAATTAAAAATCTAAAAACCCAAGCGTGCTGTTTATTTTAGCTTCATACAAGCTAATAGGCATTATTGGGCATGGACCGTATTATTTTAAAAAGCACGTATAATGGCGACATAACCTCAAAAAAGCATGAAAGTTAGAAACCCAAATGTCTAGTAAAATAACAGTCGACGGATGGAAATTAATCACAACCCTTACAAATCATGGTTTAAAATGTTGAAAATTAAGATCAAACACCTCAAAAATCTATTTTTAGCTATAAAATTCATAATAAATACCTTAGCGATGCAATTTGTCGTCCTTCACCTTGACATAACAGATGCCACTGACATGTGGCAGTGGTGTTGCCATTTCGAGAAAAAATAAACCCACGAAAAGAGTCTACGTACTCTTTGGTAGCGCGTACTCTTTGGTGGCTTTACCCTATGTCTTAGTGACCGGTCGTATAAAACATCTGTACCATAGACACCACCTCGTGACCACCGGTGTTGTCATGATAACTAATAGTGGGAACCATAGACATTAGTTTGGTTCGCCACACCTTGTTTTTTTCTTCTCTCTGATATTCAATTTCCATCGATCTGGTCACCTAACTTTATTAATGCGGACGTGGTTTGGGCTTTCGGCCTTTGCAAGGGTAACTTCTTCCTTGTATCAATGATTCCAGATTCCTAATCTTCAGAAAAGTTATTGTTATATTTATTCGTCTTCTCGTGACAGTAAAGACTGTCTAACTTTATCTATGTTTTAAGTTCGATTGCGAACTTCATTCATCCTTTCCGGTTTGTATCTTCTTTAGCTACATACGTAGGTACTCAGATGACTTAAAGGAGTATCCAAAATAAGCTTTAACTCGAGTATGTTTAACTCCAAAGAATTTATTTCCATCGATCTGGTCTTAATAATAAGTAGTCCAGGTGTCTAGTATAACTCTGGGTAACTGGACTGCCTGGTAGTACTTATATAAATATTTCATTTTCTTTCAAAGAATCTATTTCCATCGATCTGGTCTTAATAATAAGTAGTCCAGGTGTCTGGTATAACTCTGGGTAACTGGACTGCCTGGCAGTACTTATATAAATATTTCATTTTCTTTCAAAGAATCTATTTCCATCGATCTGGTCTTAATAATAACTAGTCCAGGTGTTTAGTATAACTCTGGGTAACTCGACTGCCTGGTAGTACTTATATAAATATTTCGCTTTCTTAGAAAGAGATTCTTTCAAAGAATCTATTTACATCGATCTGGTCATAATGCTAGCCAGTCCAGGGGGCCTACCACCACTCCTAGGGCAGTATTATTTTAATCTTACTTCAGTGTGGGAAAGAGATGGAGCTGCATGTCCTGTATTGCTCCATCTCTTTCCCACACTGAAGTAAGATTAAAATAATACTGCTATATGAGTGGTGGTAAGCCCCCAGTTATCGGTCTCACTATATAGTGTTAGTGGTTAGTGCGGTACGCCTCAGTTGATATTGGTAGCGGAACGTTTTGTGCCAAAATTATATGGTAGCGTAACATGAGATCATCAGTCAGCATGACTGCGAGTGAGGATAGATTATCTTTCAATATTTTGGCTTGTTCTTTCAAAATCAAAATTCACCTATTCAAATTAGGCAGAAAATATAAAACTTTTTGAATGTAACTCTGTGTGCCTGTCTTTCTCTCTGTATGTTAACCACTGAACGGATTTCGACAAAATTGGGCAAGGAGGTAGATGGCATCCTGGGGAAGGATATATGCTACTTTTTGTCTAAAAAATCAGGTATTTTGATATTTTCTGTAAGTAAGTATTGGATTTGTGGTCCGTAAATTGAGTTAAATGATTATTCATTACAGTCCAATGGATCAAAATTATTATTAAAATTTATTATCTGTCTACCTGTTAAGTTTTCACTCCTTAACGGCTGAACGGATTCGGATGATGGGTCACGATGTGGGTTAAGATATAAGATGCTTTTATCCATGGTAATACGACCGCGTGGGACGATATCCGACAAAAGCTAGTCTTATTACATAAATGTAAGTGTAACACGTAATTAAATGTTCCAATTGCTGGGACTCCTCTCTGTGGGCTGTAATCTACCACGCGGGCCCAGTGCGAATTTTTGGTTCTAGGACATGCTGGTTTCCTCACGATGTTTTCATTCACCGTTTTGAGAGCAGTGGTGATGAAATTAATTAAATAAACATTTCTAAATGCAACATTCTGGTCCGTTGGCAACGACACTCGTCGGATTTATCTGTGCGCGCAGCTTTCTTAAACTATTTGAACTCGAAGTGGTGGCAAAACCACTCATCATAAGTATTGCCACACTTTCAATGCGATCTAAGAGAAGGCTAAATTAAGTCTATAATAATAGGATACTTATAGGTAATCCGTTTTTCCCTACTAAACTAAAGCATTAGAAATTTGCAAAGATAAACGTTTATTTTTTTATTTTTACCGACTTCAAAAAAAGGAGGTTATCAATTCGACACGTATGTATCTAATATTATTGGAACTGCAATATATTCACATACTTATGACAATCTATTAGGGCTTCCAAACAAATAAACAAAACGCTATAGATGTATGTATGTTTGTCCACGCATTTCTCCGCAACTATTAATCGGATTGTGACCAAAGTGAGTCGGTGGCAAAAAACTAAAACTAAAATACAGATCCCAAGACACCGGCTACCGAAATTAAAGATATTTCATAATTTTGAGTTACCTAATTTATTTTTGAAGTCGATTTTTTTTTTTAATTAAGTACTTTTTTATGTTTTATAGTTTTTCTTTTTTTCAAAACAATGCAAAGCACCGACGTTATTTAGCGATCACGAGCTTAACGCTATAGAATGACAGCGAGATAACGCTATGCGAGATTTATATCTTCGTTTGTCAGTCTCAAAAACGAGAGAATGCGTTCTTGACACCTGTCAGTTTCTTGAAAACGAGTAAGTGCTTTGCGAATTTGATCTTTATGAGCTACTAGAATTGTCATACTGACAGGCGTCAGGAACGCATTCTCTCATCGGCCGGACCATAGATAAGTTAAGGTAGGGCGATACCACCGCGTTCAGCATGCTTTCAGGATGGTGTGCACGCGTTTCTGTTGTCGCGTTCGTGGCGTGTTCGTGTTATTTCACTAAATATGCGTTCATAGTTTAGGCGCGTTATGGCGCCTTGTTTACTTGAATGAAACTCGATCCGGTTGTATGTAATAGATGTGTATTTGTCTCACAACACAGTATATAAGCTACAGCGGGAGAATATATTATGTTACACAAACGTATGTTGTGAATCTTGTTATCTGCCCACACAGAGTTTGGTGAGTAATATTAACAAAGGTTATGATCCGATTCAAATACGAAGGTGCTAGTCCTGCTGAAAGGTCGTATAAACATCTGTACCATAGACATCACCTCTCGACCAACGGTGTTGTCATGATAACTAATAGTGGGAACCATAAACATTAGTGGCTCGCCACAATAGCATAAATGTTTAATGTTTTTTGCAATTAGCAGGTCGGTGTCAGGTTGTATCTTAATCAAAATATGATTCGCAACTATTACAGGTACTTATTCACAGAATTATAGTCATTAGAATCATTAATACATCTTCCTAAGTTAGATTTGTACCACAAGAAGAAATCTCCTAGGGAAAAGTGTTTATGGTACAAATCTCACTTATAAAGATGTATGAATGTTTTTTATGATTATAATTCTGTAAATACGTACCTGTTATAGTCGCGAATCAAATTTTGATCAAGATACAACCTGACACTGACCAGCAAATTGCAAAAAACGTAAGAAAATTTGAATTTCGCGGTCTACTACTTCCCATTCACCTTAATGATGGCCCATTAAACATATGCAATGAACGCATATTTATACGAAATTGCATACGCATGTTGAACGCGTTGCTATGGCCACAACTTGAAGGCAAGCGCGGGGCCGCAGCGCAACGCATTTCAATACAAAAAGCGCAGTGCGGCCCGCGTGTAGTGCGCGATGGTTTATACAAAATATACGAAAGTCAAAGCAAAGACGAAGGTCAAAGCAACGACGAAAGTCAAAAAAACGCCAATCACTCCCTAAGGATTTTCCCGTTGCGATGCGGCGGCGTGCCCAAATGTGTCTTTAATTAGCATATTCACGTCTTTGTAAACAGCTTCGAAATCATAGATATAGATACACCTAGATAACGCAAGAGCAACTACTTCGCGTGCCAAAAATCGCACCAACTTACGTTAAAAAATCGTAAGCCGCCACTTTCGCGCTCAGTCCTGAGTACTGCTGGCTGGGTGAGCGTGAGTGAGAAAGAGCGCTTGTGACGTCATAGTAGGTAGTAAAAAAAATGGCACGCTTGGTTTTCATACAGATCGTGATATTTGCGTTATCTAAGTCTGTCTATATCTCTGGTCGAATTAACGAGCGCTCTGACCCTGCTTTTTTAAGTTTTTTTTTTCTTTTATTTTGCTTTTTTTCACAACCAGGTGCCCGTGCCAAAACATATAACATCCAAAAGCCTGCTACTTAGACTGAGTCGAGAGGTACGTGTGCACAAAATATAACAACACACTTTAAAAACGCATACAAAATCAAGAGAATTTCCGACTTTAAAATGAAACTGGACACAGCACAACACTATTTTACTAATTTGTAGTTAGATCACCAATACTAATAAGTTCCTGGAAAAAGGTTAAAGAAAATATTTATCCTTTTTCTTGAAAAAGGTTAATGAAAATATTTATCCTTTTTCAAGAAGAATTATAAAAATTTTCTTTAACCTTTTTTTCTGTAACTAGAATGTAATATTATTATAATACTAGCTGACCCCGCAAACGTCGTTTTGCAAAAAAAAAAAGATAGATAGTAGCCGATTCTCAGACCTACTGAATATACACACAAAATTTCATACAAATCGGTCCAGCCGTTTCGGAGGAGTATGGTAACTAACACTGTGACACAAGAATTTTATATATTAGATTAACTAACACTGTGACACGAGAATTATTAGATTACGATTGATTGATATTGGGTAACGAGGTTTTTGCTTTGTAACATTTGACTGCATTTTTTTACTTTAAAAACCAATCATGTAGGTATACCTACAGGCATAAAATGTATTATAGTAATTAAGGATTTGATGTGACTAATATCTTGATATTATAATGACTGAAATAGACCTAATAAGTCTGGGAATAAGTATGCACCATGTTATTGTAATAAGTTACTGAAAAAATATTTGTAGGTAATAAAAAACCTTCAAAGAGGCGAGAGTGCGGGCCGTGAACTTTTTGAAAAAACTTTTGGAAAACTTTGCGATTTGTATTCCTGGATAGTAACTATTACGGACAGAAATCGCAATTCGCGCACGACTCAACACATAGGTAGAGACAGGTACAGTACGCCGCCAGTCAGTGGTAACACAACCGGTATAACCTGTTGGCAAATCGTTCACTCTCTAGCGTTTCAAACCGATTCTAGTTGGTTTCATACTATAATACAGTTACGCAATACGAAAATCGTAAAACGAAGCAAATCATGAGCGTACCGAAACCAATCAGTCAGAATCATTTGGCGAAAATGTAGGCTAGTTTCCACCATCAATAAATTGAAAATCTATTTAGTCCGTCAGTTAGAGTACTGGAAAATAATGGACACGTGTTTTTTGTTTTTGTAAATCAATGAATATTGACAAAGATAAAACGCATCAAAACTCGGGAGTGGAGGCTCGTGACGTCAAAACGCACTAAAAATTATACCAAGGTGTGACGTATTTAGAATTTTAAAAGCGTCGTATCTTCGTCAATTTTGGTTTACGTAACAAAAGAAAAAATACGGGTCAAATATTTTTTGATAATCTAACTGACAGACTAATTAGATTTTTTCAGTTGACAAGCCTATTAGGCTGCTGGGGCTTCTTATTGTATTGAAATTCCGTACTCCGCTAGGTCGGCTCAAGCAAAGTTCTAGAGCTTACCATCGACGTGGACGTGCAGCCTACTGTACCAAAGAGTTGCAACGCCACAAGTCGCAACTGTGTACTGTGTCTAAAATTGTGATTGAAAATCATTGAAGGACTGTTTTTTGTATGACTAGCTGCGCCCCGCGGTTTCACCCGCGTAAGTTTCGATCCCGAGGCAATATCGGGATAAAAAGCATCCTATGTGTTAATCTTGGTTATAAAGTATCTGTGTACCAAATTTCATCCAAATCCGTTCAGTAGTTTTTGCGTGAAAGAGTAACAAACATCCATCCATACATCCTCACAAACTTTCGCATTTATAATATTATAGTAGGAATAGGAATTAGTATTATATAGGAAGACGACTTAAAATTGTGATAATTTTGGCTATGATTGTAACATGAACGGCCTATAATGTAACCGGCTGAGTCTCAGGCCTCCTTTCTGTGAGGAAGTAGGCCGTAATCCACCACGCGGCCCGGTTATTCCGTTTATCCACCTTAAGGTGAATAAACGTAATCCATCATAAGCCTATAAATTCCGTTTATCCAACTAGGCCTAGGGTGGATTTTCGGACATGCGTTTCCGCGTATCCACCCTAGGTTGGATAAACGAAATAACGCCGCGGGCCTAGTGCGGGTTGGTTGAAGGATTATTTTAAGCTAGGAATAAGTTGTATACAATTTTGTTATTTCTATGTCAGTAGATGATAAGAAAACTTTTTCTGTTTGATGATTATATATAAATTTAAGTGCATGTATCTATACGTACATTAGTAAATAAAATATCTGTGACAAATAATATTATCAACCAAAAAACTTTTGGTTTCAACTAGGTTAAGTACTTGTTTACATTATTTAGTTTATATAGAATATCTCTGATAAAATATATTATTAACAAAAAAAAAAATGGTTTCAACTACATGAAGCCCTTTGTGTATAAACTTAGAATTAAAATAGAATCTCTTTACTTGTTAAGAATTATGTTTCACTTAAGTTTTTTTTATTAAATTAAGGTTTTATTGGGTCAAATAGTAAAATAACACAAAAAATTAGCCTGTATTTGTAATTAAAACATTATACTTGTTTGAACTGTTGTTTGACGCATAACAAAAGACAACCTGCTAAAATTGTATTTATAATACAGAAGGATAATTTCAAAGATTTTTTTTTGTGCAGTAGGTAGGTAAGTGAAATTAATTGTTTAAAAAATTGTCACATTACAATCCAGCTGTCGAGAGAATGCGTTCCTCACACCTTTCAGTGCGGCAATTCTATTAGCTAATGAAGATCAAATTTGCAAATCACGTATTCTTTTCTCTTTTGTATGAAATTGATAAATGTCAAGAACGCATTCCCTCGTCGTCAGCACTGTATGTCAATTTGTTTTGGCTATTTCAGACAACTGTCAAAGAATTTATAAATACGGACATAGTTGGTATTCAAGTTGTTAAACAATAATTTAATTTCCCTGACTTAATTATGTAAAGTCAACGATTAGTGTTGTAACAGCAGTACTTATGAACTACATTTGTATTTTGTACCCATACTCATTAAAAACATTCCTCGTGTATCAACTACTTGTGAAAAGTAGACTTTGTATTAATTTGCCAAAAATTAAAATAAACTTATTTTCTTTAAAACTGATTTGTTTCATTTGAATCCTCAAAACATATTTTATAGCACTGTGTGACCTAAAGCCGCACTAACGTCACGCTGTTCTGTGACTTAAGTACTCCATTTTTACACAGAAAAACGTGACTTAACTGTCTAAACATACTATGCCGAAGTTACGCGACCGGAGTTCAGCACAATTACGCCTGCAATGCTATTTGAATTACTTACTGACGACACACTATGCCCAAATTACGTCGCGTTATAACGTACAGCCTAACTTCGGTCGGGCGTAAGTTCAGCGGCAACTTATTCTGTGAGCACATTATACGCGACCGAAGTTCGGTTCGATTGCCGACGAAGATCCGGGGGCGGGGAGCAGCGGGGAGTTGTGGAACTGAAGTTCCACAACTCCCCGCTGCTCCCACACACAGAAATTAATTTCCCCGCGGCAGAAATTCATTTCTGTAAAATCAGCCGCCGAACTTCGGTCGTGTAACTTCGGCATAGTGTGTTTAGACACTTAGTGCCAGTTTAGGTCACACGAGCGCAATAGAGCGTAATAGATAAGTCTATTACGCTCTATTGCGCTCGTGTGACCTAAACTGGCACTTAAAGCACGGCGTTTAGCACCCTCGCTAAGTGCAACTATTTTACCTAAGGGAAAATTGTCACTGCCAGGGTTGCGGATTGTTCGAAAGAGATACCGTACTACCGTACTTCAGTTGCCTGTGCCCCTGGCACAGGCAACTGAAGGAACACGGGCGGGTTTTAGTCAGTAAAAGTCTGACACGCCCTCCTGCTCCGCTCAGAGCGGGAGAAGTTATGAGGCCTGATGGTATGTGGTCACTGCTGTCATCTGCAAAACGAGACATCGCAAGTGCGTTGGCATCCCAGAGGCAATTACAAATATACGCAGACAGTCGTGGCCAACAGCTAGTTTGTAGGTATCCATATTCCCTAATATAGCGGGATTTATTTAGAGGTACTTTAGCGTCTTAGAAAATTGAAATTTCAGAATGGACCATGCCAATCGCAGTTACGGCCAAGTTTTGGAAGAAATGGTTCTTTTGAGTGATAGTAAATATAACCCGTTAAAAATAAAAAAAAATTAAAGCACTGTGAAATAATTCATTAACCCTTTAACCGCCCGACTTTATATCAGTACCCTAATTGCGTAACACACTATTATTCTCAATTTGAATCATTTTGAAGCTTATTGCTAATCCATTGCTCCATTTACGTTCGAAAAGTGTGTCTGATCAACAACGTGAATAACGCAATGAATGTTGTTGAACTGTCAAAATGAAACCGATTGCTACTGATAGTGTGTTACGCAATTACCCTGCAGTTGTCGTGCCCGGCAGTGATTCGATTTTTTTTGTTTTTCGAATAACTTGATAGAATATAGCGTAATTGATAAAAAAACAGAGTAAATGAGCTGTGGTATTTGGTCGTAAATAAAAATGTTTGTCGGATTAATCCGACGTAGGCGGTTAAATGGTTAATAATTTAATTATTCTCTACCTACGAGTATTAAAGCCAAATGCAATTTACAGCCGCAATGGCCGCAGCGCAACGCATTATATTCATACAGAAAAGTGCGGAGCAGCCAGCCTTTAGTGTGTGTTGACACAGGCCTCCTCTCTCCGAGAGGACTTATCCACCACGCGGGCCCAGTGCGGGTTGGTAGATATCACATGTCTTGGAATTTTTGGTTCTAGAACATGCCGGATTCCTCACGATGTTTTCCTTTACCATATTGAAAGCTGTGAAATGATTTACACAGAGTAAAGCGCCACATCACTGCCATGCTATTCTCTAAGGATACAGCCTTGCGGGCAGCGCTGTCGCAGCGCTGTCGCGGTGGGTTTGACAGTTGCGACAGCGTTGTCCGCAAGGCTGTATCCTTAGAGAATAGCTCCCCTGGTCGTGGTCACACACCAAGAAAACAGAAATTCAAATGTAACATATTTATTGAATAACATTGATTACAGTGCCTTACAAGATACAAATAATAACAACATCAATTAAATAATACTTCAATAATCTTTTAACATCACATTTTACATAAACATTAAAGAAAAATGCAATATTTCAGCGATAATTTTAATTTTCTGTTCAGAACAGAATTCATAATTTTCTTATACCTTGGAATAAATAGTTTAATTTATTTAATATTTTTAATACAGTGTGGGGTTATTATTGTTAACATTAATTTATTTTAACATTTACACACATCGAATAATTTACAAATACACATTTTTTTTTATTGATTGATTTGACACTCCGCCCTTCAGATGGTAAGTGGTCACCGCTGCGTATGAACATCTGCAATATCAGAGGAGTCCCAGAGACAGCCAAAATGTCTTATACATAGAATTTAAGGTCTCATGTGCCTGTGAGACCGGCACCCATACCTAACGCTAGGGTTTCCTATTTGCAATTGCTCGATGATTTATATCGGGCTGTTGTATACAGGGCTACAGGTTAAGTCGACCTAGATCCTTTAAGAGATTGTAGTTTCCATCATTCCTGACTGATTTGACTATGAAACACCGTACCCCAAACTTAACCATTTTCTAGATATTGGACTTTGAAGTTTAAAAAAATATGGTTTTTTGTTTATTTTTTTTTTGTTTTTTGCCTCTAATTTAATTGTGTTTGCAATTTTTGTTTAGTAGATATGTTGCTTTATTATTCTATCTACACTAAAATTGCAAAAAAAAAACTTCAAAGTCCCATATCTTGAAAACGGTTAAGTTTGGGGTGCGGTGTTTCATAGACAAATCAGTCAGGAATGATGGAAACTACAACCTCTTAAAGGATCTAGGTCGACTTAGCCTATAGCCCTGTATAAAGTTATCGCTCCGTAAGCTCCGCTTGCGCAATGCAGGATTTTGCGTGACGACAGTATGACGCATGTGGCGATGTAGATGGCGCCACACAAACATATAAGATGGGTGGCCGCAACTTAACGGCCATAGTGATGGCTGTCATGAAAATGATGACAGCGACAAAGATTTAAATCGTTAGATTCGCCGAATCAAAAGATGGTCGCGTTCCTTTTAAGTTTTAACACCTCAGACACACAATGACGCAGTGACTTGATTGTCATGGAAACGCTATTTAATAATGTGACTATTACAAATCTAGCTATTTAAATCTTTGAACAGCGGGGTTTGTCTTAATGTCAAATACTGGTGTAAGTGACAGATTTTTGTGAAGGCAGTTATAATAATATGACGGAACCACGTTCCTAGAAAACAAAAGCTATACAAATCAGAACACAGCAATGCTTTGCAGCAGAAATAGGTATGCTGGTAGTACTTCCCCGGGCGAGCTCTTTCAAAGAGCTACTAAATATACATAATTGGGGCTGTTAATTGATTACGTAAGAAGATTTGAGGGGGGAGGGGGCCCGAACAAGTCTTATTTTTTCGGGGTGGCAGGGTTCTAGATTGTTTTTACGTAAGATCACAAAGGTAAGCAAAAATTCTAAGTTTTTATTATTTTTTTATACTTTTTCTTTGCAATTTTGGTAGATACTGAACTTGCGTACGATTGAAAGGGTACGAGGGGGTTCATCCAAGTCTAATTTTTTCGTACGTAAGGGGAGGAGAGGTCAGAAACTGTTCAAAATTGTCTTGTAACGTAATAAATGAACAGCCCTCTACTACTAAAAATGAATTTTAAAAAATATATAACAACTAATTAATATTCATACAATTAGTACAGAAAGTGTATATTACAGAATTGAAGAAAGTTCTTGTTGCTACTGACTTGAAATACACGGTGTTACAATTTACTACAGAGTTTAAACACTCTGAAGTAAATCTTATACAGGGTCTTATGTTAGACGAGGTACATATTTTGATGGAGTGTAGTACTTTTGAAAATGAACAACTTTTTACGGAGTAATCCTGACACATAAAAAAAATGGTTCATTTTATTGAGTTATCCGAAAACACAGATTTTTTTTCGTGTGTCAGCATTACTCCTTTATTACCTACTAGCGACCCGCCCCGGCTTCGCACGGGTGCAATGCTGATACTAAATACACTACATATAAACCTTCCTCTTCAATCACTCTATCTATAAAAAAAACCGCATCAAAATCCGTTGCGTAGTTTTAAAGATTTAAGCATTCAAAGGGACAGAGAAAGCGACTTTGTTTTATACTATGTAGTGATGTGTACATAAAATAACATCAACATTGTATACTTAGTTCGCAATAAACGTTTTGACTTTGACTTTGTAATAATTTTATTTTATTTTTTGTAAAGGAATAGACATTGTGACTGATGATTCTGTAAAGGTGTTATAATTGTGGTTTAAATAAATTAATATCGTCTCAAAGTATGCGCCTAATTTAACCTAAGACCCTGTATAATATTTATGAAATGTTTGCATAAATCTCAATAATCATGCAGTGTGTTTGAAAAGCCTCCTGGAGTGACGATACTTTTAAGTACTGGCGGTGATTGGCTCCGATACCGACTTACTGACTGCCTAATTTTTACCACGGTATGAGTTTTAACGGACGGAGCCAAATGGTATACCCGGAAACTCGTTTTTATTAAATTTGTATGCAAAAAATAACGCGAATGGGTGCGATATCTATGTTCCATCGCGCGTCACGTGGCTCTTTATAGCTTGAGATCCGCCGAGACACGAGATGATAAAAAATATGCAATAGCAAACATAATATTTATGATTTTAGACTAGTATGTGAACTCAGAAAGTGTTATAATTATAATAAAATAATCTTATTACAAAATAATATTTTGGAATATTAGTTAAGCTGTAAGCGTGGTGATTTTATCAATTTCATTCGTTGTCATAACAACACAATAAGCAATATTACACGGTTTAATTTTGCTATTGAACTGAGTTGAAGTAACGAAATTGAATTGTGAATTTCGTTCATTTCTATGCCTTTCAAACAATGAACGAACTTGGTTGAACGATGTAATTGTTTGTGCATCGGTTGACGTCATCACGTCAACGCCGGCTGTCGCTGAAAACCAGCGCTGGGGCTGTCTCGTATAGGGTCGTAGCATTATGCTGAGCGATGGCTATTTTGCGTGGATATGACGCATGTTTTCCCTCAACTAGTTATTTTTTTTCTGCGTCATTGTTACCGCATATAAACGCATGTTCTTTCTTTCTAATTATATGACCTTTTAGACTTATAGAGGTATGAGGAACAGGGTGTAAAGTTCACTCATACTCTATAGAAAATGGAGGATCCTCCGACCAGACGGGTGTTATGTCTAGCGGGCAACTGCCCGATGATTCATGTCGGTCCGTTGTATCTATGCTAGTTGCGCGGTAAACTCTGCTTGCGAGATGCAGGATTTTGTGACGTCAGTATGACGCGTTGTTCGCATGTGGCGTTGTTGTAGATACCGCTACAGACTGAAAATCTGGAAAACTAATTTACAAAAGTGTGTTATTTTAAATTATACATTTTAAGCTCCATTTTCATTCTCGGCACAGCTTATAACTAATTATATGTATATCAGTATTATAAATTAATTATTAATTAAATATACAATTGTTGGTAACATTTTTTTTTCCAGTTACATAAACACATTAAAATAGCTTTATTATTCGTGAAGTTTTAATTAAAAGAAACCTTATTGTCGGTGTCATAATATTTTAGGAAAATGTAGCTTGGCAAAATGGTAGAGAAATCCATACATTTCAAGAACATCATCGTATAATAAAATGTTTTTCTGACAAAACCTGAAAGAAAGAAAAAGTATTTATTGCGACTCGTACAGGAGGATCACAAACTAAACTAAACACAGTCTAAATTAAAATACTAAAATAAAAAAAATAAAATAAAAAAGTAACATAAAGAAAAATGAAACAGAAAGAGTCCTTACGAGGCCAAAAGGCTTCTATCTCAGCATGATGCTGCGATATTTAAAAATAAATTTCGCAGCGCTGGTATTCTGATAGCCAATTCTCTTAATTTAAAACGTTTAAAATCTAGTCGCAGTCTCATCTCGGCGACAAAAATTAATGTCAAAATATAGGCAAATTAGAGGTATTTTTGACAGTTTGAGACTTAGATCAGACTGTGAACTTTCTTAAAATTACGAGAATTGCCCCTCACCAGAATTGCAATCACTTTTTTTTTAGTTTTTAGTCTATTTTGGACATTAATACAAATATATTTTTAATAATTTTAATACAATTGACATCTTACAAGATATTGCCAGGACAAAAAAAAAACCTTTCAATGATTTTCTAAACTATTTTGCCAAGTTACAATTTTTAATCGACACGCTACTAGCAACTAAAAATACAACAATCAAATTAAGGTCTTATATTTTTACAAATGACCTTTTGCGCGTTAAGTTAAATTGGACTCTATTATTTACACGTTAAACCTAGTTTCCGAACCATCTGCTAGCATCAGGGTGACCGTTCTCGAGTTTGTCCACACGAGTCTAGCTAAACGGGCCGGGTTGAGGCGGGCTACGTCTGCCATTGGGGCTGTGCTGTAGCATTTCACGCAACGAGTTTGAGCTGCGCCTAGGCCGAACATACCTGTAAAAAAGAAGATTAAATCGGTAAATATTTTGTCTAAGTAATCATTTGCCTAGGCTTTTCCCAAATATATTGAGGTCGGCTTCCAGTCTAACCGAATGCAGCTGAATACCAGCCTATCAGTCACTCAAAAATGGGTGTAAAATAATCTTTGAGTCATAAAAATGGAAACGTACCAAATGCTTTTTTATTATAAACAAGACCTGCCTATCGATTCTGGAAAAATCTCACCGTGATAACATAGGTGAAGTGAGCGTGAAGTGAACTCCCACACTTTGGAGGCAATATCTAACATCAGGTGGAATGACAGCTCACTTCACCTTAGTATTCACGGTTAGATTTTTACAGAATAGCACCGCTGTGTTTTACATGGAGCGACTGCCTATCTGACCTCCACAATCCAGTTACTGGGCAATACGATACCCCTTGGTAAGACTTTCGGGCTACTGACGACCCGTAATGACTGTCAAAGATCCACCAACCGGCCGCCGGGACCAACGGCTTAACGTGCTTTCCGAGGCACGGAGGAGTCTTGGTATGTGAAGATGGTCACCCATCCACGGACCAAACGCGGCAAGCGTAGCTTAACCTGATCGATCGACCCGTGTGGCTGTAATTACTTAGCCATAAGCCCCTCCACACAAGACACACACAGACAAGTATTTTGTCTAAACTAATATCATAAAAAATATATCATCCAAGCTTCGGAAACCATGTTGAGGCGAAAGTGCCATGGTAGCTCGCGAAATTCAAATTTTCTTACGTTTTTTTCAATTTGCTTGTCAGTAATAAGTTGTACGTTGATTAAAATATGAGTCGCGACCGTAACAAATATGCATTTACAGAATTATAATCATTAAAGTCATCAGTACAACTCTCCAAGACCAAGTAATCCTATTGAATGACTATTTCAACTTATACTAACTTAATAAGTTGTATTACTCATTCTAATTATTAAATAATTTGTAAAAATCGTAAGAAAATTTGAATTTCGCGGGCTACTTTAGCGGGAAGCGCTAAAGTAGCCCGCGAAATCCTTCAGCCGTCGGTCCCGGCTGTCAATCGTAGATCTTTGAAATTCTTTACTGACTGCCCTCTGACAGAAGCCCTGTTGAGACCGCTCCCCTAAACATCTTGGCACACTGGGGCAGTGAGCGAGGGGTCCGGGGTCAGCAGAGTCAGCCGGCCGACCGTTGGCACCGAACCAGTCAGCTGTTGCACGCCTTCTCTTCTTTATATATTTACTAGCTCACCCCGCAAACGTCATTTTGCAAAAAAAAAAAAAATAGATAGTAGCTGATTCTCAGACCTACTGATATTCAGTAGGTCTGAGAATCAGCTACTATCTATTTGCATACCAAATTTAATACAAATCGGTCCAGCCGTTTCGGAGGAGTGTGGTAATTAACATTGTGACACGAGAATTTTATATATTAGATTTAAGCTTTTCACACAAAAAGGTACAAAGGCGTACTTAATGCCTTAGGCATTCTCTACCAGTTAACCAAGGGTGGTGAAGAGATTAGATGATGATTTCTTTTACGAAAGTCTTCTGTGTGTTCCTGTAGGGGTGAGAACGTACCAGCCGTGCTCTGCCAGAAGGACAGCCGGTTGTCGGCCGTGGCGTAGGACACGAGGTAGCGGCCGTCGGGGCTGAAGGCGCACGCGGTGACCGGCCCGCTGTGCGCCGCCAGCGACTGGCAGCGACCCGCACGCAGCTCGTACATAGCCAGCTGGCCGGTATGACTGCCCACTGGCGAACACAATCATAATGCACAATTCTTAGTCAGTACCAAGCTAATGGCCCCGATTCTGTTGTTCACAAACTAAACTAAATTTAAGTTCAGTGCATCTTTTTCTTTCTATTTCATTATGAAAAAGACAGAAGATAAATATTAGTTTAGTCCTGTCAAATTAGATAATGCATAGACAAATTTAGACGTGATTAAAAAATTGGCTACTAAAAATATGTCATTTTACGTCAGGCGCTGACTAATTTAACAGGACTAAACTAATATTTATCTTCTGTACTTTTAATAATGAAATAGAAAGAAAAAGATGCACTGAACTTAAATTTAATTTAGTTTGTGAACAACAGAATCGGGGCCATTGACTTAAGACTATGCCGCCCGCACAGTGGCGCCCTCATCGTTTGTTTGGTTATTTCAGACAATTTAGAATGAAAATGCAGAAAATAAGAACGTTAAGTTGTGCTTCACAGATTATACGTTAATATTGTTAGAAACGGTAGTTTTACATTGTTTAGTTTTATTATAACTTATTTTCTGCATTTTCATTCTAAATTTTATGAAATAACCAAACAAATGATGAGGGCGCCACTGTGCGGTCGGCATAGTCTTAAATAGGTGACCACTTGGGCACCGAAGTTAAGCAATAGGCTAGTTTCCACCATCAATAAAATGAAAATCTATTTCGTCCATCAGTTAGAGTATTGGAAAACAATGGACACGTATTTTTTGTTTTTGTAAATCAATGAATATTCACAAAGATAAAACGCATCAAAACTCGGGAGTGGGGGCTTGTGACGTCAGAACGCACTAAAAATTATACAAAGGTGTGAACGTATTGAGAATTTTAAAAGCGTCGTATCTTCGTCAATTTTGGTTGGGGTAGCAAAAGAAAAAATACGGGTCAAATATTTTTTGATAATCTAACTGACGGACTAATTAGATTTTTTCAGTTGACAAGCCTATTATTGGCGCCCAGTAGCCATAAGCTATACACCAATGGAAAGAGCTTTTCGATGAGAAACTTTGCTAGTAACACGACTTTTTTCAATTCTTAGTCAGTTCGGAGTTAATAAGCTAAATAGGTGACTTCTTGGGCATCTAAGTTAAGTAATTCTTGGCGCTCAACAGCCCTAAGATATATACCATTGACAAGAACTTTTTGAGTTTCAAAACACACGTTATCTATAATTCAACTGGGTAAAGTTCGACTAATTTAAATGAGATTAAACAAATTTGCCCTGACGCAAAATAGCGTTAAGATATCTGTGCTCCTCACGTACTAAGAGAGAATATCGAGAAAGAAGAGAATATCGTAATCGAAAAAGTTGCAAGCAACAGTTGAATATAGATGTGAGTATAACATACCTGCAATCCTTCGAGTGGCAGGACAGTGAGACACCTGGTTGTATCGGCAGATGGCCGGGAACACCTCGTTCAGACCTTTACTTTTCAGATGCGACTGGTCAACGCAGTGCAGGATTATGTCCATCACCTTGAAATTACGAAGTTTGTTATCTATACTTACATTCTGTGACAAATGTAACTCACACACTTTTTAAAATACTAGTAAAATTTTACAATCTTTGTAAATATGTGAGCACCATGTATCTATCATATAATTGATTTACCAGTCTGTTATATTTTTAAGTCTTTTTACCATTTGTGGTAGACTAAATTTATACAAAAACTAATAAATTAATTATATAATGAATGTATACAAAAACTTGTAAAATATTTTAAAAGAGTAACGGTGGAGTTTCTTGCATTCTTCTCCACACGAAAACTACATTTTGGAAGGGGCGACTAGAATCAATTCTATTTATTAATTTTAATTTTTGACGTTCAAAAGTGCCTATTAAGTGCCTATTTGAAATAAATGATTTTACTTTGACTTTGACTTGACTATCTATAGTCAAAGTCAAAGTCAAAGCATTTATTTCAAATAGGCACATTAAAGGCACTTTTGAACGTCAAAATATAAAAATATACAGGGTTATTGGAGAAACACCAACAACCTCTTAAGATGTCATTGTACTCATCATTATAAACAACTTTTACTATGGGACCATACCTGAAATCGCGAATGAAAAATCAGCTGTTCCCTACATTTTGAACGAGTTATACGAACATAAATGTAGGGAACAGCTGATTTTTTTTTCGCGATTTCAGGTTTGGTCCCATAGTAAAAGTTATTCATAATTATGAGTAGAATGACCTCTTAAGAGGTTGCTGGTGTTTTTCCAATAACCCTGTATACAACGTGTAACGTTAAATGCGCAAAAACTGAAAATAGTTTGTTCATAATTGACTACTGATTCGATTTGAGTAACCTTTAATATAGTTTTTTTTTTAAATTATGTATGTTGCTATACTATCCGCCGATTGAGCCAAAGAAAATTTATTTTAAGGTAATAAGACTCACATTTGAATGCATGAAGTAATGCTATGATCAACACGATTTTCTTAATAATAATAGTTAGCTTGCTCTAATTGGGGTGTATGAGGTTTTGGGGGTCTTTTGATGATTTCCCATCCACAAAAAAAAATAAAAACGGTCCGTGTATGTTGATCAATGGTTAGTGGTTAATGGTGGTGGTGGTGGTTGGTGGTTGGTGGGTTAATGGTTAGTTAGCCATTGCCCTAAGAAGACCACAAAACAAACGTACTTCAACCAGCAGCTCGGCGACTTCATTGTGCATCCTGTCGATGAGCAGTTCGATGCCGCGCAGCACCTCAGCGCGCCCCTTCTGCAGCGCGAGGTATGCCGCCGACGGCTGGCCGGACTGCGCGGCCGCGGCGCAGCGGGCTACTTCACGAGCCATTGTGGTTATGAAAGCTGCGGGTCTGGACAGAAATATATTCATAACTAAGTATAACAACAATATCATTTCATGGGACTTTGACATAACTGGCAAAAATACACCCTGTATAGTTTATCGACGCGCGAACTGTTACCTTGCGAAAAAAATATTATTTTCTCGTTGGTAATTTAAAAATTCAATTAAGATTTCAAACAAAAGTGTGATCTACACATAAAAAATTTGCGAATCAGCAGATTTTTGGAAAAAGTGTATTAAAGTATTTGAATCTTCGAAAATAATATATACTTACAGGGTTACTTGTAATTCGACGCATATCCGCCAGGAGGTGATAAGGAGAAGGGGGGGGGGGGGCTTAAAATGCAACTAGTTGAACACCCCGTATGTAAGGCCGAAATTCAATAGTTTTCGAGATATTTGTATTTTAAATATATGGGGAGCTATTCTCTAAGGATACAGCCTTGCGGACAGCGCTGGCTATAATTATGGAGGGTTGAATATGTTGCGAAATATTTTTAAAGCGTAAAATGAAAATATTGATAAGATATTATTCTTAAATCACTTATCATTTTAATTATTTTGTTGAATTAAGTACTTTTAATTATGTTCATAGCTCAATTGAAGTGCCAGCTACAATATTTTAATGGTACCCATTCATTATGTAGTTTTTTGTTTATTTGGAATTATATTGAAAAACAAGGGGGGTTCAATTTGTTGCATTTTGGCCCTATCAGCTCGATATACGTCGATTTACAAGTAACCCTGTATATAAATGCGATACTAATTAGCCTGTGAATGGTTGCGTAAGAATATATTTTATTCTAGATACTTTTGAAACACACTTTTTTAAGTTTGATGTTTAATGATTACCTGGCAGTTGCTATGAGGGTCAGGGCATGTCGGGCAGTGCGGCAGGAGTCTGCTTGCGGAGTGAGAGGGAGGCCGTACGTCATTGAGGGCACAAGCTTGTCGGCGTCGCAGCACATCTCTAGCAGACCTAAAGAGAAAAGAAGGTGGGATTAAGAGCCTATACTACCTCGGCTAAAATTCACTCTTTATCTCGCTCGCACGATACTGCTCGCGGACTGAGTGACAGCGAGACAGAGTGCGGTGCTAGGCGGCAGTTCACGCCAATAAAATCAAAATCAAAATTTTATTTCACTTAAGCCTACAAGGACACTTATGAAACGTCAGAAGCTAGGTGCACGGTTCCAATTGGTCGTTTCCTATGGAGAAGAATCGGCAAGAAACTCAACGGTTACTCTTTTAAAAATAATTGGCTTTTACAATGTTTTCTAATTACAGTAGGTATGGGAGGATAGTGTAGGCCTGTCAACAAGTACCAGGTTTAGTTTAGGTATTTGCTTTTTACGGTGAATATAATGGTAATTAAAAAAAAAATAAAAAAAAAACATAAGACCTGCTTTATAGTTACTTCGGTTAGTATACAAAGTTTCATGATCTAATTTGAAGTACTTTTGAATACCAGCGGTTTATTGTTCGGTTTGCAGGTAACTTTGGAATTTTTTTCTATAGAGAAAATTTTACGGAAACGTGTTTTCGTCAAACATAAGACCTAACATTAATCCTCAACTTTACCATATATTTATTTCAAAATTAATGCTGTAGTATTTTCGACATAACGGAGGATCATGCTAAGCCATTTGAGGTAGTATAGGCCCACTACTTGTATGCCCCTTTTTCTTGATACATTATTTTTTTATACACTAGAATCCTCTAAAATGCTTAAAGTTGCCGCTGTCAACAGAGGTCTAGTGTACAAATTTGACAATTATTAATGAAAAAAGAAAAACAAAGGGACACAGTACATATCCTTCTTATTCAGTTTATGAAATATCTTTTGAATTGGTCCAATATTGGAGGAGGAAATAGTCGAGAGCCAAACCTCGAATTATGACTTTTAGTATATTCAGTCGGATCTGCAATAATTGTCCTTTAAATAGCACGGCCGGATGCCAATATTTTCCTAAAATACCTAATTTTCAAAAGTCCTCTTAAGAGCGCGCCACTACAGCCCAACGCGAGCGATTTCGTGCCTCTCGCCCCGCCCCCGCCCGCGCCCCCTCTACAATAATACGTTACGCGGTCGGTGGCATGGCGCGCGGCGCGCCACGCACCGGCGCGGGCGGCGGAGGCGCGCGGCTGCGCGACAACCGCGATTGTGTGAGTTAAGTTCGAGTTTCAACGGCGCGATCAACAGCGATCTGCCGGAGACGGGCCGTAAACATGCCGTTTTGTGAAAGAACTAGATTCGTATGGCATTATGAATGTATTCGTAAAAAATTATGTCATTCAATTACAGTTCAAATTCAAGAAAGTATTTCCACGGTACGACGGATCGATGTGTAAAGCTTATCATAGCTGAAAATCAAAGGAGCTCATTGTCGGTATACATACATAATGGAAGATCCGTTCAAATACCTACAAACTGACATACCACCTATTGCATATCACCAATATATTACGTAAATAGGTACTAGGGCTTCTATCCCGAGACTCGACTGTCAAAATTTAAAGGCTCGTGTTTTTTTTTCGTGGACTCGAGACTGTATCTAGACTAGGCTGATCCGTCATTCAGTCCTTATAAGGTTAGTATGTAAAACTTAGGTATAAGGTTAGTATGAAATAAAATGTTCTATGTAAATATTCATCAATGTTTATTTATTAAACAATTTAATATGTATATTCAGAATATATAATACCATTACAATAACAATAAAAATCCCTTACAAAATAAAAGACAAAGAGGTTTCAACAAATTACGCGACGCGCAACATTCGCACGTAATACAAAAATATCGTAGTACTCGTAGTAATGTTCCTTATACAAAAATAAACACTCTCATAACATAACTATGTAAAACAAATTATCCCATAAAAATAAAAAAAAGTGATGTATTAGTAGACAATATTATACTTTTATTTCAATAGACATTATTATTCAATGATAATGAAATGATAAATGATAAATGACAAATGATACCCACAAAGAAGGGGTGCAGCGAAAAAACAATTTCATCCCCATCTGTATTTATTAGCTTCTTTTATTATTAAAAAAAAAACCGGCCAAGTGTGGGTCGGTGCACAATGAAAGGTTCCGTAGTTCGAATGAATTTATCCCAAGAACAAACTTAACATTGTAGTTGAAAATCATGTTCTCCCATACTTTGCAACTGCAAATATAAGTTGGTCAACTATTACTCGTAATCGTGAACTTGTAAAGCCTACTTATTTATGATAGTTTTCCTTTTAACTTCGATATAATACATATTACTACTGTGAATTATTTCACATGTCAAAAACAACCATTTAGCTGGCGGAGGGGAGGGACACACTAACTCAAAACAAAAATGAGAAAAAAAAATAGCACTGTCAAGCTAATATTTCAAAAACGGATCCCTGAATCGAAAAATTGTTTTCAACAACCCGCAATATTTATGAAAGAATTATCTAACGATACCACACACCATGGGGTAGAAGAGAAAAAAAATAGCCCCACTTTACGTGTAGAGGAGGTACCTACCCAATTTTTTTTTTTCAAGATTTTGTATTACCACTTTGTCGGCGTAATTAATATGTATGTATGGATATAATAGTAAGAGTGCTAAGAGTCTCTGAGCTAAGCTGCGGACGGACATGGCGACACTATAAGGGTTCCTTGTTGACTACGGTCACTACGGAACCCTAAAAATCACACTATATGAGAGCGCGTCATAGTGCCTAATCAAATCAGGTACACACGGCTACACATCAAGCTATACATTTCCAGTTTTAGCTGACAACAAGAAGAAGTCAGCTTATACTGGTTATGTATAACTTGATGTGTAGCCGTGCGTACAGTTAAGTTATCAAGTATACAAGTGTGCAACCACCGCTAGGACCATTGCGTCAATTTTACATATTATTGAAATCAACAATGGATTGCTTATATTGTTGTATATCTGTCATGTCGTTACTGTTGGTTGTTTCCTGCGTTTTTGGGACCTTGGGAAAATGAGAATTTATTGTATTTTGTTTTCTTTTCTTGGGTTTTTCTTTGCTTATGATCGGAGGGCTTATTTTTCTCAAAGGCATATTGCGTGTTTTTCGCGGGTCCAACAATTCCGGTAGTAAAGATTCCAAGTAAAATGTCTTTAGTTTGGGAACCATATGATCGTTCCAAAGTTTTTGGTCGCATTGTATTATTTCTGTTTTTATCTGTTCATTTGAACCAGTCCACACGGCAAATAGACACTCTCTCCTTCCTGTAATATTTAACTGTCCTTGCACTTGGAAATACCAGTTGTGTTTTTTATTGATCAACAGTTGGCCGTTATCATATTTCCAGAAAGTAATTTTCCTGTTTTTCACAGCATCTTCCAAATTGGTTCTGTAGCCTGATACTGGACATTTCATTTCTACAATTCTATTTTCATCTATCACTCCGTCAGGAGTTGCTCCTAAAAATGGATGATTTTTATCGATGAATAGGCCACAGGGCATAATTTTAATATTTTCTTGCTGCTCCAGTTGCCTCAAGGCAATTTTTTCATTTATTTTACCATGTTTGATGGAGGTAACACCAGAGAGATCTTTTTGATACAGTAAACTTTTAACTATACTACCTGACGTTGTGCTCCTCTTGTTTATAATTTTGCCGAAATTGGAAGCTGTTAACAAATTCCTTCGCATTTCCATCCATTTACTACAATCACTCTGGAGGACTGTTTCTCTTTCAATGTTAATTCTTTCTTCGTCAGATTTCTCCAAATTTATTAAAAATGTTTTTTTCATTCTTTCTAAGTCTTCTACATGCAAATCAGGCTTCACACAATTTTGACCGTAATTTTCATCTTCAGTCCTTTTCTCTTTCTGTTGAAAAACAAGCTTTCGGGGTCGCATTTTAGACTTGGCTCTGTTTCTTTTCAGTTTTCGCAATTCCAAGAGTTTCGATTTTGACATTGGGCTCACACCTAGAATAGATCTTTGGAGCTTATACAAAGGTCTTTTTGTATTAAATGATACGACTGCCGTAGCGCATCTGGTCTGATATGAACGCCGAAGACAAAAGTTTATGCGTTTGCCACCGATACACTTTGCAATTATGGCGTTAAACTGCTCACAACGATTGCTGTCCACGTCTTCAATAAGACTGCGTGCATTGGCTGCAATAGAGCCAACTATAAACTTTATTTGATGTTCTAACGCCGTATCTTTCAGTTTGGCAGTGACATTTTCACTTGTTTTTTTGCTTTCGCAATAAAAATCCTGGCAATTCGTATGACAACCGAAAGCATGATTGTATGAATTGGAAATTGCTACATAAAGATCGTTTATTTGCTTTGAGCGGGTATCATTTGTTTTTTTCAGGTGTTTTATCGAAGAACAAATAACTTTTCTGATTGCCAGGATTCTTTGTGTATTAAGATACTTTCTATGCTGTAGTTTATATTTGGTGTCTTTGGTAAGCGCTTGTAATTTATTACACAGGTTTCGTAATAAATGGTTTCTACACTCTATCTTTTCAACAGTGTAGTTAGAATATGGCCGGGCTTCTAAAATTTTAGAGTAAGTGGAAGCGTCTCCGTCAGCAACCATTTTGCCGTAAATTAGACCATACATGTGCAAAGATTGTTTGAATCCTTCCACTAATATTTCAGATTCCATGTTGGTAGATGAACCAGTGTAATTTTTAAAACACATGTGCTCTGATGGTGTAGTTTGTTTATTCTGGGCGCGTACACATATGCAACAATATTTATTTTTTACGCCCAGATATAGCACTTCCCCAAACTTTTTACCTATGATGGCAGCTGCGCCTGATAACGAGGAATAATTTTTCTTGTAGGTCCTCTTGGCCCAGCAACCATCAACGATCACGTCTATGATGGGGATTCCATCTGAATTAACTCTGCCTTCGTCCAATGCACTTTGCTTCTCACGAGCAGCCGCAGCTTCCATCTCAGTTGTGGCTAACTTTTCCCATTCTTCACTAACTCGGTTGTCAATTTTCTTATAAAAAACCTCTGTCATAAACGGAATATTTATTGACGTAAATATTTCTTGCAATTGTGTGTATCCCACACCTGTAATAGCAGCACTTGTTACTACGGCAGTATTTACATTCAAATTCTCGCTTGGACTAGGTTTGGACGTATTTGTAGTAAGTTCAACATTACACATATTACATTTGAATTTTAATTTTGAAATCAAGCCTAACCTTTTCTCCCCTATCAACTCCAAATTATTTATACCGCAACCGAAGGCTGTTGAGTGGCTAGAAATGGTTTTTAATTCTTTTAGAAAATATTTAAGATCTATGATTCTTCTTTCGTCTGATTGTTCATTGATTTCTACATTATTTCTATCTGAAGTGTGCTCTTCGTCTGGAAACCTACAAGATTAATGTATTTTACTACATAAATATAAAGCAGACAAAGATAGTAGGTAATGCATGAATGTTCAAAAATAATAGTATATTTTTGAATGGCTCCGATACTTTCCCCCGGTCAAAGCCCTTTCATATAATATGCCATTTGATATACACTGTTAGCGCTGTACATGGTGACAGATGTGACAGATGATGATGAAGAGATGGACAGATGTCAGAATCTAAAAATAAAAATAGGGGTACCTTTTTTATCATTTTGGTACGGAACCCTAAAAATCGTCGAATCGAGAATATCCTCCTTTTAGAAGTCAGTAATATATGAGTACAATATTATCGATGCATTAATTTCTATATCCTACCTTTGATTCTCATAAACCAATTCTTCGTGCTCATCATCGTCGTTCACTTCCTCTGTGTCGTCGTTTTGGATTTGTTGTGTTGGTATTTTATTGTCTTTGCTGAAACAATAAGACTTTAAACTTTTTGGACTTTTTGAATACTAGTATTTGGGCCCGACTTTGCTCACGTTGTACCCGAATAAAAAGTAACCTTAGCATTGGGCTGCCAGTCCTAAAAGCTTTGGGACTAGATTTTCAAGACTTGTCACGATCTCGGAAATTCCCGGGAATATCGAGACTTATACAATAGATGCAAAATTTCAAAAAATATTAAACAAGTGTGGGTCTGACCACGCACAATGAAGGGTTCCGTAGTTGGAATGAATTTATGCCAAGGACAAACTTAACATTGTAGTTGAAAATCATGTTCTCCCATACATTGCAACTGCAAATTTAAGTTGGTCGACTATTACTCTTGTAAAACCTACTTAGCTAGTAGTAGTTAGATAGTAGTTGATAGTTTTCCTTTTAATTTCTTTATATATACTACTGCCGTGAATTTTTACACACATCCAAAAGCAATCATTTAGCTGGCAGGGGGGGACACTTGACTCTAACAAAAATTAGTACTTTAAAGCTTAATATTTCACAAACGGATCCCTGTATCGAAAAATGGTTTTCTCAAACCCGCAATATTTTTGAAAGAACTATCCAACGCTACCCGACACCATGGGGTAGACAAGAAAAAAAAAAACATCCCCGCTTTACGTGTAGAGGAGGTACCCTAATTTTTTTAAAAATATTTTACCACTTTATCGGCGATAGTTTTCTAGTGCTAAGAATCTGAGCTAAGCTGCGGACGGACAGACGGACATGGCAAAACTATAAGGGTTTATTGTTGACTACGGAACCCTAAAAAAGAGTAAGCCATTATGAAAAAGATTTTTATTTTCTATAAATAACATTCATCAGTTTGAATAAATAATCTGGTCCCTGGAAATATGGATCAAATCAAATAGGGGCGTGGGCAAAGTCATTTCCAAACTATTTGATCCTGAGAATGTTGGTGAATTTTTATACGGTTCAAAAGTTATGACCAACTTTTGTTGTTTTCAATCACTTTGCATAGTGCTCAAAGAACAAAATCATTAAAAAAATACTACCAGGAACTGTCAATTTAAGTTTTTTAGACAGCCCTAATAGTTTTTTTTTATGATTTTTTTTATATGTATAGTTATAAAATCTGTATGGTTAAAAATATCAATGACTGAACTAGAATTATATTATTTTGATACTTATGGTATTTTTACCCGCATTAGGTAGATAGGTACTTACACACGGCTACGTATCAAGCTATACATTCCCAGTATAAGCTGACCTCTCATTGTACGGGAAAGATTCAACCATGTTTCATTATGGGATTTAAAATTTATATACCTATATACATACATAGTATCACGCCTATATTCCCTGAAGGTGTAGGCAGCGGTGCATAGTACACCCACGTTTCGCCAGTTATGTTATAAGTCCCATGTAATAGGGGCGAGCCTGTTGCAACTAACCGGGCACAAATCCAAACTTTGGACTGTACTGAGAATTTACTAATGGAAAAACCCAATACCATTTTGCCAGACCCGGGAATCGAACCCAGGACCTCACGCTCAGCATTAGCGCTTGCGACAGCTAGACAAACGAGGAGGGGAAAAAAAATACTAACGGGGATTAAAAATTTACTTACCTATTTATTTTAAATATGTATTTATTTATGTACTTACTTGTCCGTACCGCCAATCGATAGCGGCGAGTCCCCCTTTCCCTGTTCCAAATGCCCAGCCGCCGCTGGCCACGACGCGGGCTCCGTCGCCGCTCGCGCCGCGGCCGGTCCGGCTTCGTGCAGTTCATGCTCAAATACCGTGGGCGCGGTTTTGTTCGTCACATTCTCAAGCTCAATGAATGGTTTTCTGCAAATGTATAAGTAGTCATAATAAAATAACATATCACACAACATTCAAATAGGTTTTCCTGACTCCACAGTAGTAGGTACCTACTTATTCCATGTATCGTGGCACGGTAATATTATTTACCGTGATCGTGGGTATCAGAAACTACGAGTGGTACTATCATAATAGGTACTCCGATTGATCCTATAGAGGGTCCTTATTTACAAAAATAACAATATTATTATATTTTTATAAAGCATATTTTGCGACTCATCAAACGAATTTAAACTTTATCAACAGCCAGCAGCAGCGTGACGTGATACTTGACATGAGCTTTATCTCGTAGCAATAAGATTGAAACTCGAAAAATGGTTCGCGAAACGAACCTTCGTGTTCGTCCCTAAACATATTCGAAATACATAAGTAGCTACGTAAATACAAGAATTGATATGGTTATTTATATCGGTAGTTATGTACTTACTTTTTTTTTCCTTCGTTCAGAATACGGAGTTGTTCCCTCAGACGTTTTAATTGTTTTCTTTTTCCGAGAGTTTTCTTTTTATTGCCCATCTCTATTTACTTACACTAAATAATGATAATAATATTATATTTACACCAAACGGTTTTAAACCCTTTTTACAGTAGGTAATACCTACCACAAAACAAAATAAAAATGTCGAAAATAGTCCTCTCTCTGTAATATTGCCAAACATAGGTTCGTCTTGCAACAGATGCCGCAGCAGACTGATTGAATAAATTGAAAAGGATAGCGCTATTACTACCGCGTGCAAAAGAAGAGACAGAAAGATAGTGTGCTCGCTTAGAATAAAATGACGCAAGCGCCAAATCACTTAATTGCTAATTACGAGAAGACCGAGTAGAAAAATTTAAAAAAAAATCGTCACGATTTGAGATAATATTATTACCTATCTATTAGGTTAAAAATCATCATTAAATTCCATAAGGTTTCAGAGATCTAACTCAAAATAAGTGCAAAACGAGGTTTTTTCGTTTTTTTTTTTAATCGAGAATTTTTTAACTAATCGTGTTTTCGCGTCAACAATTTTAAAGAATATAAGTCCAAGTTTAATGTGTCCAAATAACAAACTCATAGGTCTTATAGATACCGATATACAAATCGCCCAATATCACCAAAACAGCATCATATGGACTCTTAAGACTTTGTTTGTTACATTAACAAATCTGTCATATTTCGTAAAACTAAGTCAAAAACGCTGGGTGAATGGGGGGACGGTGAAATTTCACGTGGACTAAGTCGCGGGCAGAAGCTAGTGCTAATCTATACTAATATTATAAAGAGGAAAGATTTGTATGTATGTTTACTAAAAAGTACTGAACCGATTTTAAAAATTATTTCACCATTTGAATGCTACATTATCACTGTGCGAAGCCGGGACAGCCCGCTAGTAATAAATAAAGCTGAAGAGTTTGTTTGTTTGAATGCGCTAATCTCTGGAACTACCCGTTGGAATTGAAAAAATATTTTTCCAGTGGCTGTAGGCTGTTTAAAATCACGCTAGGGCTTTTAAGAGCCGAGTAAAAAGAAAAAAGTTCAGAACGAAAGCAAAAACGAAGTAAAACGCGAGCAGGCGATGCGATGCGATGCGATGTGGTGGATCGTGGAACAAGAAACACACGGACGAAGTCGCGGACAGAAGCTAGTAAGATTGTAGCGGTATCTATAACGCCACATGCGAACAACGCGTCATACTAACGCGAACGTCACGAAATCCTACATCTCGCAAGCAGAGTTTACCGCGCAACTAACATAGATACAACGGCCCGACATGAATTATCGGGCAGTTGCCCGCCAGACACAACACCCGTCTGGTTGGAGGATCTTCCCTTGTCTATAGAGATAGAGATTTTTGTAACAATTTTATGATCTATAAGTATCCATGGAGTTTCTTGCCCGTTCTTCTCCACAGGTACCTACGCTTTGGAATGGGCAACTGGCTTCATCTTTATGAATGACCGACCCTTGACAATTCAAAAGTGCCTATAATTGGTTTATTTGAAATAAATGCTTTAAGTTTGAGTTTAGAGGATGAGTGAATTTTACACCCTGGGCCTCAAGTCTGCACAATAGTGTCAGAATGGTCTATCATTGATTTCATAATTGTTGATTTTGACAAGTTTGATAATCTACTAATATAATGGCGTCATTATGACTTTCCAATGGTCAACCACTGACACTCCATTAAAAGAAATGGCATAAAATGGTAATCTCGTACATAACGACAAATGAATAAATGTAATGTTGTGTTTAAGAACTTCTTACTACTTCAGATTGCAAACACTTATACGTAATATGTAAAAATATATATTAAATGAAATCTAGCATGAAATTTAGTAGTAATTTTTCTCAGACCATTGACCACAGAACACTATTACTCCTAGCCATTGACCGACCAATGATCGACCATAATGAATTCAGCAGAACTTTTAGCAAAATGACAATTGGATCGTGTTGGAATGACGAATCTATAAAAATAGCAGACTTGGGCCCCTGTTCCTTATACCTCTATAAGATAAGAGATTTTTTTTTTTTTTAGTTCGGAGATTATTTATTTATTTATTTATATGGCACTTCAACGACTTACTCACTAAGACATACACAAACTAAAAAACACATACAGTTTTAGGAATAGTGAATTCGTTACTTACAGAAGTGCACAGCACTACAAAGGAATTAATAGTACGTACAAGACATCGTTAAAGATTTATTTGGACAACAGCAGAAAAATATGTTTTTTGTATTTCACTTACCCAATAACACATGGCTAACATCTAAATAAGGCTCCCACACAGTGAAGCCCCGTCCTAACAGGTCCACAGCTGCCCGGCGCAGCGGCGTGTGCGCAGGCAAGCGCGGACACGCGGGGCTTAGAAGTAGATGGGTGAGCGCCAGAGCTGTCAAGCGGGCTAGGTTGTTGGAGGAGCTTAGAGTAAAACCTGGAACGGAAAGTAGTATTATTTATGAAAGGGATCAGTAAAAAAGAAAATAAATTTATTTGACCCACGTTAAGTCAAACAATGGCCCCGATTCTGTTGTTCACAAACTAAACTAAATTTATGTTCAGTGCATCTTTTTCAATCTATTTCATTAAGAAAGGGACAGAAGATAAAATATTAGTTTAGTCCTGTCAAATTAGTCAGCGCCTGACGTAAATTGACGTATTTTTAGTAGCCAATTTTTTTACGTCTAAACTAATTTGACAGGACTAAACTAATATTTATCTTCTGTCCTTTTCATAATGTAATAGAAAGAAAAAGATGCACTGAACTTTTTAATTTAGTTTGTGAACAACAGAATCGGGGCCAATATACACAGACACAGAAAAAGAGCAGTGATGGCTCAGTGGTAATGGCCCCGATATACGAGTAGGTCTTGAGTTCGAATCCAGGCAAGCACTTTATTTTGTGTAAATAATTTCATCACCACTGCTCTCAAAACGGTGAAGGAAAACATCGTGAGGAAATCGGCATGTCCTAGAACCAATAATTCGAAGACATGTGACATCTACCAACCCGCACTGGGCCTGCGTGGTAGATTATAGCCCACTCCCTCTCACAGAGAGTAGGCCTGGGTCCCAGCAGTGGGAACATTATAGGCTGATTATGGACATAGAAAAAAAAAAATTAAATGTAACAGTAAAATGACAGAGCCAGTTATGGATTAACTTTACGGCACACGTTAAACGCGTCCCGAAGTAAACATTTATTTATTTATTTTTAAGTAAAATTAACGTATTTGAATATACAAATTAACATAATTTCTTTAACCTACCTACCTAGTGTGCGACAGTGTGTCAGGTTACACGATGGACATACTTTAAGGGAGTGTAAAAGTTTTAACTTTTACTAAGAGACCAACACTGAAATCGAGAAAAAAAAAAACAGCTGTTCCCTATATTTTGTCCAGTTATCCTACTAATATTATAAATGCGAAAGTTTGTGAGGATGGATGGATGGATGTTTGTTAACTTTCACTTTCACGCAAAAACTACTGAACGGATTTTGATGAAACTTTACAGTAATATAGTTTATACATCAGAATAACACATAGGATACTTTTTATCCCGATATTCCGGTGAAACTGCGGGGCGCAGCTAGTGCGAACATAAATGTACAGAGCGGTTGTTTTTTTTCTCGATTTCAGTGTTGGTCTCTTAGTAATACACACATCAAAAGTGTCTAGGGATCAAGCATTTTTATGCGGATTTCTTGAGATTGAGATGTGGCTTTGTAATAAATTTATGATTTTATAAATTTATATGGATCCTTTTTGGTGCATTTCATAATTTGAATCAGGAACTGTGAATCAAATTCGAGTAAAAGATGAAAATCAGCTGTCAATATTTTCCCTATAAAAACATACAACGCATTGAAGACATTATTAGTGCTACTGTTTCACTACTACTGATTAAAACCAACGTTATTATGGAGCGGCGACGTCATTTAAGCAGGGAAGAAATGCTCAGAGCCGTGGGAATGATAGAAGCTGGTTCCCGGCAACGTACTGTGGCTTTAGCTCTGAATACAAGTCAGAGTGTTATCAGTCGACTTTGGACACGTTACCGAAGCACTGGTACCGTGGCTGAGCGCCATGGAGGACGGTATCGCTGCACCACACGGAGACAAGACCGATACATTCAAATCTTAACTCGAAGAGCTCCAACAATAACCGCCATGATGTTAGCCGTGAGGCTTCATCACTCTTCAGGGAACTTAATTAGCGACCAAACAGTCAGAAACCGCTTGCATGAAGTGAACCTTCATTCCCGAAGACCGCTACGGGTACCACCTATAGCAATGCACAATCGTAGGATTCGATATCAATGGGCTCTTGAACACAGAAATTGGGCAGAAGAACAATGGCGTTTCGTGTGCTTTTCTGATGAGTCTCGTTTTGGTATGAGACCGGATACAAGACGTATACGACACTGGAGAACCCCTGGACGCCAACAGCGATTAAAATCCTGCCAGGAAGTCCATCCTTATAGTGGTGGAACCATCATGGTATGGGCGGGTATTTGGATCGGCGGAAGAACTGAGTTGATTTGGATCAGAGGCAACCTCAACGCTCAAATTTATGCTGAGACGATTGTATCAGACGTCATCGTTCCTCTACAAGTGCAAATCGGTCCCTTATTTCAGTTAATGCATGATAATGCACGACCGCACACCGCAAGAGTTGTAAGACAGACTCTCGCCGCAGCTAACATCAATGTCCTGCGCTGGCCTGCTCAGTCGCCAGACTTGAACCCGATTGAGCATGCATAGGATATGCTACAGAGAAGAGCTCTGCCGAATATGGAGGGTATCCAGTCGCAAGAAGACCTTTTTTTGTTGTTGCAACGAACATGGGCGGCCATTCCACAGCGTGATTTGGATGAACTCATTTTGAGTATGCCAAACCGATGTTCTTGTGTTGTTAGTGTTCGCGGTAGAAACACGGATTATTAATTGTTTAAGTTACCCAATAAAATTTTAGAGAAAACTGTTATTTCAGTCTTTTTTTCGAACTTTTGTGTTAGTGGTTCAAATGTCAAAAATCCCTTTATTAGGAAAATGGCAAATTTCTTTATTAATGCAAAGGTGACTTGGTTTATCGTTACTGTGACAAACGAAAACACTTTATTTGATGAATCCTTAAAGAAAATTTTAATTAATATCAATCAGGAGAAAAGTTATTGCAAAAATATATGTTGATCCCTAGACACTTTTGATGTGTGTAGTTGTTCATTTTCATGGGTACTACACTCCCTTAAAGTATGTCCATTGTGTAACCGGACACACTGTATATTTCTATAACCTACATCTACAAAGTTGATACGACAGAAAGGCTTTCCTTTAAACTGCTTATACTAGGTACCATTTTCAAGCTCTGTACCAAATATCATTTAAATTGAAACAGTAGTTTAGTCGCAAATGACTTTTTAAGTTTTTGGCCCGTTTGAACATGATGTATTTTTCTTAACAGCTGATTATGTCTATAGGCATAGGTCATGCACCTTAAAACGATAAATCTACGATACGTTGTTGCCGCTCTTACGCAAGTCATAAGCAAATACGTCCTACAAAAGAAAGTGACAATCCCATTAGCAAAACATCACGCGCGTAAAAGAAATAGAAATAGGTCAGTGTGTTGCTATTGCATCTTTGGTCCTTGCGAGGGGGGCCTCTAAAAACTAAAAAACTTGGTTTTTCAGTGCGCCAACGCTATCCTTCCGGGACGTACGTTACGTAACACGGAAGTCCTGTGCCGCTATTGTTTTGTCGAACTCGTGCGCTGACAATTGTGATTTTGTTTTGTTATTGTGAATAGGACACTTCTTTCTTTTTTTTTATTGTGACAAGACACGTAACTTGCTATTATAATTATTTAGTGTTAGTGTTTTTTTTTTGTGATTTACTGTTTTTTATTGTGACAGGACACGTAATTAAACTTTGGTTGTGTGTGTGTGTATACCTAATTAAAGTGTTCAACAATGCCTCGTCTAACTTACACGGCGTCAGAATACACTGACATGATTTTAATTTACGGTGAATGCCGTGGAAACGCAGCATTAGCTCTGCGAACATACAGAGAAAGGTATGGTGACAGCCGCAATTGCCCTAGGAACGCCCGCACCATACAGTTGGCAGTACAAAGATTACGGGACAATAAACGTGTAGTGCCGCAACAGGAGGGAGTGCCACCGCGGCAAATACCCGCTGCATGGGACGAACGAATATTAGATCATTTTTCCCGCAACCCGACAACGAGTCTGCACAGAGCCGCCCGGCTGTTTAGATGTTGCCATAGAACCATCCACAAGGTTCTAAAACGTAACAAACGCAAACCTTATAAATATCGGAAGGTGCAAGCTTTGTTATCGAGAGACTTACCGATCAGGAACAGTTACTGCCAATGGCTATTAAATAAAACATCCGAAGACCGCCATTTCTTAACAAATGTAATATGGACCGATGAGTGTACTTTTACTCGGAACGGCATCTGGAATCGGCAAAACCTCCGGTACTGGAGTTTGGGAAATCCACACGTGTTTCGAGAATCTGAACACCAGTACAGATTTTCTCTCAATGTGTGGGCTGGTATCCATAATAATAATATTATCGGCCCTGTTTTTATTGACGGCACCCTTACAGCGGCGAAATTTTTAGATTTATTAAGTGGTCCTGTGGCCGAGTACACTGACCAACTACCTTTAGCCGTTCATCGCAAGTTGTGGTACCAGCTGGACGGTGCGCCTCCACATTCTGTGATGGCTTCCAGGGAGCGGCTCACAGAAATGTTTGGGCAGCAATGGATCGGTCGATTCGGACCTGTTCGGTGGCCACCACGATCTCCGGACCTCACTCCCATGGATTTCTTTTTGTGGTGATACATTAAGGGTGAAGTGTATGCCTCCGAGGTAAATACAATTGTTGAACTAAAAAACAGGATTATTTTAGCATTTCACAAACTAAAGTGCTTAGCGACGGACAGTGATTTAATTAGAAAACTAAATAACAATATTCTCCGTCGGTATAATTTGTGCATTAATGTGAATGGAGGACACATAGAGAATTTAAAAATTTAGTGTTTTTGTTGTCGGCGTACTTCAAAACTATCTAACATAACAGCCAGCGCGAGCGGAGGCCTAAGCCGCCGCCCGCGCCACCGCCGGCCGCCCGCTTCGACACGAAACACATGCCGCGCCCCGGCGCGCGTGCGACGACGTTGCCACTTTGTAAGGTCAGTCGCCAGGTCCAAGTTTCTATGAAATTTGGGTTTTTCCTTTATTTACAAAGGGTGGTTGCGTTTTACTCTGATTTGTAAGCTATTTAGTTTGTTTGAAAAAAAAAAATTCTCAATTTTGGAGCTTTTTATTTTTATACCGTATCGAATTAATATTAAACACGTATAGTATACGTAGTGTAATTTAATGCCCCTCGGTCGTATCAACTCTGTATATACAGGGTGAAATTAAAATCACCGTTTTTCTCTTAAGGGGTCATTGTACTCATCATTATGATTTCAGGTTTGGTTCCATAGTAAAAAGTTGTTCATAATGATGAGTACAATGACCCCTTAAGAGGTAAACGGTGATTAAAATTTCACCCTGTATAATTAAATAACACAATTTATTTAACCTACCTTCAACAACGGAGCTCTTCCGACTATCGCCATCCTTCCTCCTCTTATTTCCGGCAGCGCCTAAAACAAACAAGCCAAAAAATGCAAATCATATAAAATAAACAAGCGAGCTTTTAATAATATACATTTGTTCACAAGAAGCATAATCTGTAGCCATCATTTATTTTCGTTGTTTATATGTATATTTAGAATTTATTTATTTATGTATCTATAATTATAATAATCTTTATTATGATACACACAAGATTCATGATAAACAAGAACAGATGTACAGAATATCATGGTATATCTACATAAATCTAACACAGATCATGTAACCCTGCCTCCTAAACTAGGTAATCCTGTATCTTAGGAGACAGTGTTAGGTCATACAGGGCAGTTAGTCATGTAGGTATAGCGGCAGCCAGAGTGGTTAGCGTAAGGGTAATTAAGTTACACATTTGTGTGCAGGTGTGTAAGTATGTTTGAGTGTAAGTGTTGGAGTGAGTAGATCAGAAGAATGTGTAAGTATATGAGTGGTGAGTGTGTGCGCACCTCTAAGGGTGCGTGTCAGAGAGTGAGTGAATGCAGATATAAATAGATAGAGGTTATTCTATGAATGTAATTGAAGACTCCGTGAATGAGTAGTCTTTTTGCAGTAGCCATTCAGTCAGTCTATTTTTCAGGTTGTGGGAGTTTAGATCCATTATTTGTAATGTATTATTGATTTTCTTGTATATATAGGGACCAAGAATGTAAAATTGGTGCCGGGCGAAAGTGGTTCTGTACTGGGTACTAGGTATGATTTGAGTGCGTTTGTTCCTTATCTATCTTTTACACTTAAACAAACACAATTCGTCGCCAACGCCGCAAAGGGGTGAACCTCATACAAACGGTCAAAAATTAGTTTAATAGACAAAAATGCTACATTTGTCAAGCTCTATATCGTCACAAAAGGACGAAGCTCTAAGACTAACAGAAAAGAAAAAAGATTGACGGCGTATCTCAAAATCACTTCTAGCGAAATTTTAAAAAAAGATGAAACTCGAAGTTTGCCTTTTAGCGGCGACATCTCGCGAGTAATGCATAAAATCGGGAGAAAAAAATCGTTTATTGGCTTTCCTGTAAAATTTTCTCATATGAGGTTCGCCCCTTTGCGGCGTTGGCGACGAATTAGACCTCTGGGGTCTGTCTTAGCATGCCATGGCCTAAGATTTGATCAGCACTATTAACAGTAAGTTTTAATCGAGTTGATGTTAATGTCTTGTCACTTATTTTATTTTTATACCTGTATTTTTTATTCTTTCTGAACATTTTTTTATAAAAGATTCATAATAGACCACGCCCAGCAGTTTATTTCCACTCAAAAATATCTGAATTTAAACCTTGCATAGTTAAAGCATATATACATGTAGGAATGGAACGTTGTTGAATGCATGTGAATGCATGATTATGTGAAAGAGCTGAATGCTAAGGTGTAAATGAGACAGATGATGTATGCCAAAGACGTATGCTTAGGATGACGCGGAAGGTATTTAAAAAAGGAGAATGACAGTTGGCTTTTGAATGACGGAGTGAAGACGATAAGACGTGCTTTTTACTAAGATGTGTTTTTATGAGTTTTACTAGTTTATTTAAGAATAAACAAGTATGCATACGATTTAACTTTTCTCTGACCTCAGCCCTTTTATTACCACATACAGTTCAACAATATACAACCAATTTTTATTAGAATACATACCTTCGCTAGTAATATCTTGTCCGAACTCTGCCCCGATGACTCCCAGCAGTACGACCGCCGTAGTTTGCTTGCGCTTGAGTTCGGCTAACGACGACGGTTTGCGGATTATCTCTTCTTCTTCTTCTTCAAATTCTTCTTCTTGCTGTAAGAATAGAAAAAAGTATTGTGTGGTTTTATGAAACCACGGTAAAAGTGAAAATTTATCCCTACTCCGCGGCCGACCGTCACGCGACATGCAACACACAGACGAAAAAGTTTGAGACGATGTAATAAAAGTTTCACTTTAAAAAGGGGATTAATTGATTGTTGAATTTGTTTCTGTGAGTTTTTTTTTTGTCAGCCAGTGATGGGAAATAGTTTTGTGTTGCCATATTAAAATTGTTGTATTTTTACTGTAAGTTAAAGAAATATTCGATTTTTTATGTGCTTGTGCTTGTACGCACGGCTACACATCAAGCTATACATAACCAGTATAAGCTGACTTCTGATTGTACGAAAAACCTATACAATGCGAGGTCAGCTAAAACTGGAAATGTATAGCTTGATGTGTAGCCGTGTGTACACCTGATTGCAAAACTGACTCGCAATCAAATTGGCTTTTATTTTGATATTTAACAATAAAAATTTGCAATTATGTTTTAAAATATGTGTTAACCTTAACCCAACAAACTCGATGATCATTGTTAAGCAAACAAAGTTATAGCGGTTATGATTGTGAGCCCGATACCTAATAAGGGTTCAAGTTTCAACCTTAATTGTTCATGACCTCAAAAGACCATTTCAGACACCAGTCTAAATGGTCTCCACATGATCTGACCAAGATTATGTCTGGACTTTAAAAGAGACTGTGACCTCTGGGTTTGTTTCGGCCTTTCTTCTCAGAGTAGTCAGATAGGAAACGCCGACATCAATTCGTTTTTAAAAAATATGATTGACGTGTAAAAGTGTTTGTACACACGGCCACACATCAAGCTATACATTTCCAGTATAAGATGATCTCACATTGTATAGGATTTCCGTACGATGCGAGACCAGCGTAAATTGGTTTTGTATAGCTTGATGTGTAGCCGTGTGTACAAACCTACTTACAGAAATAAAATCATTTATCATTTATCATGAAAAGTGAACCTGTTAGCGTCGGGGTCATCACGAAATTCTACAAAAAATATCACTGCAGTTCACTTTGTAGATCAAACTCCCCGAAACTGACAAATTTTCCCAATCAACTTAGAACTTTATACTTTAGCGATAAAGTTGAAAATCTATTAAAGAAATTTGACAGATTGTAGTATCTTGATGTGCTGGCGTCCGTACAATTTATTTCACCACCATTGCTCTGAAAACGGTGAAGGAAAACATCGTGAGGAAACCGGTATGTCCTAGAACCAAAAATTCAAAGACAACACTGGTTTCACTAAAAGAAACATCTCCGCGACAGACCACGTCCAATTAATAATAATATAATATAATAATATTTATTCAAAATTATAAGGCATGAGAATTAGTACAGTTTTGCTTAAATGTAAATTATATTCCAAAGACTTACGTGCCTGAACTAGGTAATCCTGTGTTTCAGGCGAGAAGAGCTAAAATATTCTTTTAAAATTAATAAATAATAAAAAATTTACAGTAGACAAACAATGAGTAGCTTACGAGTAACTTGGTTTCTAAATTTGATAAATATAATATAACATAGGTGCAATTTGTATACCTACATATATTTACTTTAACACAATTAATAAATTCTCTGTTTCTTCGTAAGACATACTTTGGAGAGCATCCTTGAGGATTTTCTTACAATGTGTTTTTCTTACAATTACTAAAGGAAAAGTACAACAGAAGTCAAGCCTTAACTAAACTTGACCAAGGAACTATTTTGACTTCATATTTTGACGGTGACTACGTTGAAGTCCAGAGGATCATCTTCTCTTCACCTATAATGATTATTCTCCGCTATCTATCACTACTGTGACCTGTGGCTTCGCACTTGAAAACTGAAAAACGGATCCATCTAAAAAACCTCTATTCTTCTTTCTACTGAGAGTGTTATTAGTATTTTTTAAAATCCTGAATGTATTTTTTAACTCTAAATTATATTGTTCAGATTTACTTCCTACCCTTTTTCATTTTATTAGGTAAGTAGATTTGTTACAGTTTGGCAATTTTTACCAAACCGCATTGGGTCCTCGTTGTGGATTGAGGCCACTCCGTCTCACAGAGAATAGGCGTGTCTCAGCAGTGGTAACATTACAGGCTGATTATGTATTATGTTTGTGTGTATTATGTTTGTGTGTATTATGTTTATGTGTATTATGTTTGTGTGTATTATGTTTGTGTGTATTATGTTTGTGTGTATTATGTTTGTGTGTATTATGTTTGTGTGTATTATGTTTGTGTGTATTATGTTTGTGTGTATACGTACGACTTGTTGCACTTTCTCAGCGGGTTCCTTTGGCGCGGCGTGAGGGTTGATACTCTCCGTGTGAGTGTATAGAGGCAGGAACTGTGCCCAGTTGTCCACCAAGGTCTTACGCCCTTTTGGACCGAGCCTGTTGATATAAACGGGGAACATAGAAAAAAAAAAACTTAAAAAAATTGGTTGTCTCTAAAGTCGGTTTACGGACGATAGTTTTACGTGATAACGTCATAAAGAAACATTGACGAATAAATGTGTCACAAGCCAACGCTTCGGCCGATCGTGCCTCTCTATCGCTTGTTCCACGCTTCCGCTTGCACGCTCAGGCTCAGGCGGAACGTGACACTTTTTCGTGCGTGCAGCCGGTGTTCATCGATTTATAAGACGCTTATCACGTCAAAAATACTACCAAAACCAATTCTAGAATTTCATTAGATATGATGAGTACTCAGGGTATATGTTATAATATCTAATGGATGATTCTGGCAATGCCATGCTCTTAGCTTCGTTCTGAGATGACACTATAATTAACATTGCTATTGCGTATGCTAATATGAGATACGCCACGTACGTAATAATTGAAAATCTAAATCGCAGGTGTTTCCCCATCCTTTTTTTTTTTTTTGAGGATGGGAAATCATTAAATGACCCCTCCCGCTCAGGGTGGAGCAGAAGGGAGTGTCAGACTCTTACTGACTAAAACCCACCCGTGTTCCTTCCTTAGCCCTTTATGTTCCAGGGTAGCGGTAACCCTTTCGGATAATCCCGCTGCTCGAGAAAACCTTTCACACAAACTTAAACCCTTCAAATAAAGTTGTGTATCATATAACTGACCTGCCAAGTTCAGCGAGCAGCAACGCTTGCGCAGCCTCGCGTACTTCCAAACAGTGATGTTGCCAGCGACGAGCCAACATCTCTACTTGAGGACGCTTGAAGCTCTTAGCACCTGTAATAACAGATATATTTTTATAAACAGAAACATCATCCGTCCGGCAGGATGACACCTAAAAATTTTCCGTTGTTTCAATTATTAGTATTTATTTTGAAAAATTCATTGAGTCTTAAAATTCGCAAACAATGTGCGCAAAATGGAAGGAGTAGGCTAGTTTCCACCATCAATAAATTGAAAATCTATTGAGTCCGTCAGTTAGAGTATTGGATAATAATGGACACGTATTGTTTGTTTTTGTAAATCAATGAATATTGACAAAGATAAAACGCATCAAAACTCGGAGTGGGGGCTCGTGACGCCAGAACGCACTAAAAATTATACCAAGGTGTGACGTATTGAGAATTTTAAAAGCGTCGTATCTTCGTCAATTTTGGTTTACGTAACAAAAGAAAAAATACGTGTCAAATATTTTTTGATAATCTAACTGACGGACTAATTAGATTTTTTCAGTTGACAAGCCTGTTATGGGGCTATGGGGAAGTGTCTTGACGCTGCATGAGTGTGATCCATCGCTGTCCGTTCGATGTCCGCCGCGCACAGAATAAATGGAAAGCAGCAATTGTATTTTGAACCGTGGAGTTTTTTGCCGGCTCTTCTCGATAGGACCAATGGGAACCGTGCACTTAGTTTCTGACGTTTCATAAGTGCCCTTGTAGGCTTATGTGAAATAAAATATTTTGATTTTTGATTTTAAAAGAAGTAGGTATTTTTGGGTCCGTTTGTGTAATTGCTATGGCGTTCCAGTGGGAGGATAAATAAATAAATAAGCAAATGACATATTTTCTGTGCAAAAACTGCCAAACAGTTATATTTAGATATAGAAAAATCAGCCTTCAATGTAAAATTGTCACTTATACAGAAAAGTCTTCTATGACTGTGCCGACAGCACAGTGGCGCCCTCATCGTTTGTTTGGTTATTTCATACAATTTAGAATGAAAATGCAGAAAATAAGCACGATAAGTTGTGATTCACAAGATTATACGTTAATATTATTAGAAACGGTAGTTTTATATTGTTTAGTTTTATTATAATCCTTAAAACGGAATATAGTGGCCACTTTTATCCGTTATTATATTATATTAGCATATTCAGTAGGTCTGAGAATCGGCTACTATCTATTTTTTTTTTTTTGCAAAACGACGTTTGCGGGGTCAGCTAGTCTAATATATAAAATTCTCGTGTCACAGTGTAAGTTACCATACTCCTCCGAAACGGCTTTACCGATTTTTATGAAATTTTATATGCATATTCAGTAGGTCTGAGAATCGGCTACTATCTATTTTTTTTTTGCAAAACGACGTTTGCGAGGTCAGCTAGTACCTATATAAAATTCTCGTGTCACAGTGTTAGTTACCATACTCCTCCGAAACGGCTGGACCGATTTGTATGAAATTTTGTGTCTATATCGGGTAGGTCTGAGAATCGGCCAACATCTAATATTCATACCTCTATTTTTTTTTTTGCAAAACGACGTTGCGGGGTGAGCTAGTATGCTTATAATCAAAACTTTTCACCAACCTGCAGCAACCACCTTATCAGGTAACAGCACACAATGCAGCGTCGCCAACAGCGACCAACCTTGCTTGATATGCGCCTGTTGAGCTGCCAGCTGTTCCTCCCTCTCCTCGTCTGCAGCCCAGGATGAAGAGCTCCTGGTGGACGGCCTGGGAAGAGTAGGAGTTGACGTCCCGGAAGGATAGGTTATTGTTCTTTTACATAAATACCTGAAGAAGTTTCTACTGCGGTAACTTCTACAGTCAATTGTAGGATTAGTAACACTTGAACCACAAAAATCGTCCTTAAGGCCGCTGCCTGGAATTTTGCGGGCAGCGGGGCGGCAGCGGCGGCGGCGCGGGCGGTCGCCGATTGCCTTGAGTACACCGCTCGTTGCCCGCTCCCGCGCCGCTGTTTTCGAGAACCGGTCCATTTAAATGTACGCATAAGATCCTGCCGCTCCCGCGCCGCCGCCGCTGCCGCCCCGCTGCCCGCAAAATTCCAGCCAGCAGCCTAATGCTACAGAATAAAGGCAACGTTAATGCCGAATTGTTGCCACGGAAGGGCGGTTGATTGTGCGCTCGACGATAAATCATCATCATTTCAGCCGAAAGACGTCCACTGGTGGACATAGGCAAGCATCGACACTTTGACCGGTTTTGTGCTTCTCGCATCGAGCAAATTCCTGCGGCCTTCACCAGGATGTCAGTCCATCTTGTGGGAGGCCTTCCAATGCTACGTCTTCCGGTACGCGGTCGCCACTCCAGATCCTTTTGGCCTCATCGGCCACCCGTTCTGCCAGCTATGTGCCCGGCCTACTATCACTGAAGTTTGGCAATTCTTCGAGCTATGTCTATGTGTCTTCGCCGAAGACATCCATAGGAGAACTAAGGTGACCGTACCTTAGTTCTCATATGAATGTCTTCGGCGAAGGAATTAAACTTTATTTTTTTTCTATAATATGGTGGATAGTTTGTAATGATTATTTATCGAAGAAAAATAATGAGTTCATCGCCCAGTGTGAAGTAGATTTTCGACAAATGATGAAAACAGCTGATGTTGCTACTCACAGATAGACTGTATCATATCACCATACACCTTCACTTTGATATCACTGAGCTATCACTATGATATCATTATCACCTGTGCAGACGCCTGATGACCTCCTGCTCGGGCACGAAGCTCGGGTTGCTCATTGACATGAGTGTGTCGACGAGACCTACGACGTATAACTATCACTATGATATCACTGAGCTATCACTATGATATCATCATCACCTGTGCAGACGCCTGATGACCTTCTGCTCGGGCACGAAGCTCGCGTTGTTAATTGACATGAGTGTGTCGGCGAGGCCTACGATGTATAACTATCACTATGATATCACTGAGTTATCACTATGATATCATCAACACCTGTGCAGACGTCTTATGACCTCCTGCTCGGGCACGAAGCTCGCGTTGCTTATTGACATGAGTGTGTCAGCGAGGCATACAATGTATAACTATCACTATGATATCACTGAGCTATCACTATGATATCATCATCACCTGTGCAGACGCCTGATGACCTCCTGCTCGGGCACAAAGCTCGCTTTGCTCATTGACATGAGTGTGTCGGCGAGGCCTACGATGTATAACTATCACTATGATATCACTGAGTTATCGCTACGGTATCATCATCACCTGTGGAGACGTCTGATGACCTCCTGCTCGGGCACGAAGCTCGCGTTGCTTATTGACATGAGTGTGTCAGCGAGGCATACAATGTATAACTATCACTATGATATCACTGAGCTATCACTATGATATCATCATCACCTGTGCAAACGCCTGATGACCTCCTGCTCGGGCACGAAGCTCGCGTTGCTCATTGACATGAGTGTGTCGGCGAGGCCAAGGATGTATAACTATCACTATGATATCACTGAGTTATCACTACGGTATCATCATCACCTGTGGAGACGTCTGATGACCTCCTGCTCGGGCAAGAAGCTCGCGTTGCTCATTGACATGAGTGTGTCGGCGAGGCCAAGGATGTATAACTATCACTATGATATCACTGAGCTATCACTATGATGTCATCATCACCTGTGCAAACGCCTGATGACCTCCTGCTCGGGCACGAAGCTCGCGTTGCTCATTGACATCAGTGTGTTGGCGAGGGCTACGATGGAGAGGAGGTGGTTGGTTGTTAGAGTTGTGCTGAGCTCCCAGTGTAGTTTTGATGAGAAGAGTCTGGATGTAAAGTAGATTAATTAGATTTGTGATAATATTGCTGTTGTATATGTTTAGTATACCGACCGTTACTGAATATCGTTGCCGTATAAAGCAGAAAATCATTGCTAAAACGCAGTAAGCAAGCGTGAATGCTAACTGCCTATCGATTCTGTAAAAATCTCACCGTGATAACATAGGTGAAGTGAGCGCGAAGTAAACTATCAATGGAGGCAATCCCTAACATCAAGTGGAATGACAGCTCACTTCACCTTAGTTTTCACGGTGAGATTTTTACAGAATAGCACTGCTGTTTGTTTCAGCTGATACAAACAGCATACCTACTCGTAATGATAGGAGATATTTGAATCACATTTAGAGATGTACAAGCTTTTCAAAAATATCTAAATGTTTTTATTGCAACTCATACATTAAATTGGGAAAGTCTTTTCTCGGATCCACTTTCATGACTGTTATTTCAAGGCTTCGTAAGTCCTTTTTTTTTTAAATAATTGGATCGACGGTAGCCGTTCTTTATTTATAAAATACTCATGATATGTTTCGTATTTGATGACAATTGCAACACAGGTGCTCAAACCACTTCTCTATCCATATGTTAACAAGTCTAATGACAATTCCTTACCTGGTCAACTTCTCTTGTCTCAACAGTTCTGGTGGCAGATCCGAGGTGATCAGCAGAGGGTCGTCAGGGACCGTGGCACAGGCGGCTGACCAGCTTCCCAGCCAGGTGGGCAGTTGTACTGCCATGTGACCGTGACGGGACACCACGCCGAAGCAAACTGGCACCTGTTGGATAGAAAGGGCGATAATAAGTATCTTGTTGAGCGGAGAAAATGATTAAAAGACCTCATTTATGACCCGCACCGGAGAAATGGTGACGAGTTGTAGGTCATAGGTTCGAACCCAGATAGGCGCTTTACTTTCTGTAAATTATTTCATCACCACTGTTCTCAAAACGGTGAAGGAAAACATCGTGAGGAAGCCGTCATGTCCTAGAACCAAAAATTTTATGTGACATCTACCAATGGCTCACTTAAATTTAAATAGAATAATTAACTTTAGACAATTTGGATACCAAAAGGGGATAGGTACTTCAGATGCGATAAATAATCTTGTTAATGACATTATTCGTAAATTGAATGACAAAATGAAGGTAGCTGGCTTATTTATTGATTTAAGTTCTGCATTTGACACAGTAGATCATGAGCTACTTCTGGCTAAACTAGAGCATTATGGCATTAGGGGTAAACGTTAAAACTTTTGACATCTTATTTGGAAAACCGTAGAATGTACGTAGAATTAAAAGACATTACTGTAAATAATAACGTAAAGTGTATGAGTGAAGTAATATTTAAGTCAAAAATGACCAAAATAAGTCGCGGTGTGCCTCAAGGCTCAATCTTGGGGCCAATATTATATATAATTTTTACAAATGACTTACTCAATTTTATGAATAATACCCAACCTGACGCAGGGCTTGTAATGTTTGCAGATGATACGAATGCCATAATCGGGTCGCCAAATTTAAACGAGTTGGCAGAAAAGGTTAATATGCGTCTAGAAAATCTTTCCGTTTGGTTTACAGCAAATAATTTAATAATAAATCCAAATAAAACCCAAGTTATGTTGTTTAAAACAACGTCACGTAACAACGATAGCATAAATGTCGCGCTCAAAGGGGATAATATTATTTTAGTAAATGAAGTAAAATTTTTGGGAGTTTACATAGATAACTTATTAAACTGGAAAAAAGAGCTCACCGCCATTGATTCTTCAATATCTTCAGCTTGCTACGCGCTAAGAAGCCTCAGGGCCGATATTGACCTAAAGCAGCTAAAAGCAGTATATTGTGCGTTGGTAGAATCTAGGTTACGATACAGCATTTTGTTTTGGGGCAGCAGTTACGGGTATAATTGCCGAAGGGCATTTATATTACAGAAACGTGCATTAAGAACAATGGTCAGAATCCCAGAACGAGAGTCATGTAAGGATTATTTTAAGGAATTGGGTATATTAACGGTACCAAGCTTATATGTTTTAGTGCTACTCAGCCACTTTGTAAAATATATACACGAGCACGAATCACAAGAAGAACGTGAACTTAGGGAGAGCACTAGAAGAAAGGTTATAAAAAATAAAATTACACCCAAATTCAATGTTGCTAAACATTGCTCTAAATACCAGGCGGTGGTTGCCTACTGATTTGAGATTAGTGATTCATAAGGGTACTCTATTCAAAGCTAAACTTAAGGCATTCCTGTTAAGTAAATGTTTATATTCTATTATATCAGAATTGGAGAAAAATTATGGTGAATAGTTTTTATATTAAGTCTTTTACATTATTGCACCTGCCTTTTAATTATGACATTAAATATTTATATCTTATGCGTTGACTTTTTGTACTTATGAGAATAGTTTTACAATCGTTTCACATTATACTAATACAATGACTATTTACAATCCATTGATTTCATATTTTTTTACATTGTTTAGTGAAATTTATATTGATTATTATTATTATTAATTATTTGTTGATTGTTTTGTATTTTTTTTGTGTTAATTTACCGTTACAAATTTACTATTTATTGTTTTTAGCTGTTAATGTAATTCAGACACAATGCAAATTGTTATATGAATAAATAAATAAATAAATAAATCCGCACTGGGTCCGCGTGGTGGATTTCGGCCCACTCCCTCTCAATGGGAGAAGACCTGTGTCCCAGCTGTGGGAACATATGGGCTGATAGTGTTTGAGTTATGAACCCACGTTGTCTCCTATTCAATAGCGAATTCTTATAGACGTTACAGACGCAAATTAAACATGCAAAAAGTTCCAGAACAGCCGACTAGTAACTAAGACGTTGCCTGAGGTAGCAGCGCAGTGCGGGAGGGGTGTGATGACGTCATGCGAGAGCTCAGTGATTGGTCAACTTGCGACAACTATCACCTCTCCCGCACCGCGCAGCTACCTTTTTATTTTTTTGTTTCTGGGGTGGAAAATCCTCATGGATGTCCGCCACCCGGGGGCGGGTGGCAGGGTCTTTCAGACTCTTACTGACCCCGGTGTTCCATCTCACACCTACGTCGAGGGTCGCGGGAACGTACGATCCTTCCGCAACAACCGACTGATGCCGGCCCGCCACAGCAGGCCTCCTCGGGTCAGGGGGGAGTGAGGTGTTTGACTCCCCCCGCGGGCCGCGACGTCTTAGAGGAGCGCGCGCGCGTGGAACACTACGCACCACCACCTAGGGTACTGATGTGTGGTGGCCTGGTGGGTGACGGACGTCCCCGAGTCGTCACCCCTGGATCCATTTAGGGGGGCTGGAAGAGGGCGTTTTACGCCTTCCGCCGACGCCCGCTGCGCCTGCTGCAGGCTGGGTGATTGGACGAGATCTCCCTCTCTCTTTCCGTAGCCTCCTTCTGCGAGACCACTGTTCCGCAGAAGGAAACCACCGCGTCCCAGGACTCTTCGCTGCCGACCATCGACTCGACCACGGTCGGTAGTGACAGGTCACTGCCTACTTCTTCTCCCCTCAAGCGGCACACTCTGCCAGCGTATACCACGCCGTGTCCTCCCGGCAATCGACGCTGTGGTGACACCGGGCATCCGGCTCCCTGTTTATGCGATACAGGTACTTCCCGAAGCAATCATGCCTCGAGAGCACCTGTGTCACCCGAAACGACAGGGAGCCGTGCCTCCTTCCGAGCCAGCGCTCGAGTGGAGGACCGCCTCGATGGTGACGAGGTTTTTTTTTGTTTTCAAAATGGCGACCACGCAATTTACTTACATAAATCGATAGCTGACATCAATGCAAACATAAAACGTTATTAAACCAAACCCCGTAAAGTGACGCGTTTCCGAGATATTAACTTTCAAAGTCGATCACGTGACATCCATATTTTTTTCCATATTTTTTCTGCGTATATTTCTTGTTGCATAAATAGATGTTTGATTATTTTAAAAATCAAAATGGCGGACAGGCAGATATGCCGGGGATCTTCAAAGCCCTTTTATTACTTAAATTACAGCAAAAACTCCTGTACCGTTGGATGCGGGTGCATCCAACTGAATGTTGGTTACGTGTCTAGCCACAATGGTTGACGTGCGTCACATTGCGTGCTACCAGAAAACAAATCACCTTTTAGAAACTGGTCCAAACTTACCATAGGTCTCAACAGTCCCAGCTTTGACTCACAGACCCTATCAAGGTCTGGATCAAGTCCCCATGCGTGGAGCAGTGATATCAGGATCTGTGCTATCTCCATGGTGTGAGGGGGCTCTGCCAGCGACATGTCGCGAGGTCTCGGGCGCTTGCCTTGGGTCGCTTCATCTGTAACAAAAGGAGAAGATGGTAAGGGGATTTTTTGAAGATGTGTTTATTTTATTTGGTACCTTAATAATGGTAAAATCATGGTAGATGTCTGGCGAGAATACTTTTATTATTTATGACTAAACAAGGAATGGAAACAAATGAAAAAAATACACAGGAGAGAAGTTCACAACAGAAGTGATGCATAATAGAGTGTGGACTGCCAGCTGACCAGTAATGAGGTAGGTGTGGTTTGTGTGTGTGTTTTGTGATGTAGGTGTGGGTGTTTGTGTGTGTTTTCTCATGTAGGTGTGGTGTGTGTCTTTCGTGATGTAGATGTGGTGTGTGTGTGTGTGTTTGTGATGTAGATGTGGTACGTGTGTGTTTTGCCATGAAGGTCTGGTGTGTGTGTGTTGTGATGTAGGTGAGTGTGTGTTTTTTATGTTCCTCTGTACTTTGGCTTGCAGACTCTTTCATTCATATCTATGTGACAGTCTCTTTCTAAAATTCTATATTATACCTTTTTATTACGGGGTTCCGTACATAATCCGATTTCTTTAGAAATAAGCACCACCACTTTTGTACGCATTTTTCTGTTCTTTTCTTCTAGTCTGTTTGTTTAATATGTGTGTACATAAATGATTAAATATATAATTGCATTTAAAAGTGCCTTCATAACGTCGAAATTAATTGCCTAGTATGTGCCAAGCTTGAACTGTACGTACATAGATAATTACACAGTCTAAGCTATTTTTAATTGGATAAGCATAATGTCATAATCACCGAAGAATGTAGGCAAGTTAACTTTATAGTATTTTAATTGAGCTATCCGTTACCGACCTCGCTCCGAGTAACATTCGAGAAATGAGGAAAATGTTTCATTCAGTGCATTTTTGGTTTGAATATGAATTGAAATACTGACAACGCAAAACCATTTGCTAGTTGATTGAATAACCTGCATCTCCTTACCGGAGGGGTAATTGCGTACCACACTAACAGTAGTTTCTCTTCACAGATGGCGCCACTGTCTTACTAAAACTATAGTTATAATTTCTCTTCACAGATGGCGCCACTATGTTACTCCGCACTGTTCTCGACATTTCCGCAATAACCTGACATCGTGAGTACGTAAGAATGTCACAACAGGGCAGTAGGTAGTAGGATCGGTTCAGAGCAACGCGCCGTGATTCCTACGTCGATGTCGCAAGCAGTATTATTGCCTCCGGTGTCGGTGTCTTACTGTATGTTAAGTTATTACTTATGTTTTATTATTGCGAATGTTTGAAGAATTTGTTTTTAGATGTTACTAGATTTTGCCCGCGGCTTCGCCAGCGTGGAGGTCGAAAAACAAAACCCCATCAAATAAAAACCTTTTCCACCTAAAAATACATATAGGTAAGTATGTGCCAACTTTCATGGTGGTCGCAAGTCAATCAAAGGGTGTTGGAGTTTATCAGTCTCATTTATATTTTATACCATTACCAATATATCCATTTTTATGTAATCTTTTACCGCCCGAGGAAGAAAATGCATGTCTTGGGATGCATGAAGAAGCCTCCTCGTGTAGCGCAGTTTGTTCCGCCAGTTACTCAACTGAACTGACAGTCACGTCACACCCTACACCTTATTTGACTGGCCAATTCTTCCCTTGGGTGGTAGGGCTAATGCCCGCCTGGTTTGCGACCCCACCGGAGTCCGGAGTCTAGCAGCCTACTGTGTTTCGTCGATGCGTGGGCCAGTGCCTCAGGCATCTTCTGAGCACGCTCATTCCATTATAGACCTCATACATCGCTTTCCATCAGGCGTGATCAAGGTCAAAAGCAGGCCCATACAGCAATAAAAAAAATTAAAAGGAATATTTATTGTAGAACGTTTTGTGATGAAGCTCGTCCGGCATAATACCATTATACTGCCAAGTGCCAACCAAGCAAGCCGTTGCATTGCTGTGTCCCGGTTTAAAAAGTATACTTAGACATATCTAAAGTGTGGCCGATTTGAGAATGCATATTCACCCATTCCGTGGGAAATTCGCTGGAAAGCGCTGTAACGCTACTACTACAAAACGTTCAATGCATATTTAAGTTAAAATCAACTCCCTACTCAAACTTACACCAAAAAACCAACGAGTTCAATTCATTAGTACCTACGTAAATCTATGGTTATTTTACTGTGCCATTTTCATAATCCTTCTAAGATTGGACCGCTGGCAAAGTTACTCAACTTCGAAGATTGATCGGCCTGCAAAGTAGCTCTAGTTCACTATTAATAACTATAATTGAAATGTTGTTAAGTCCAAATAGTTTCTGGTTATTTCATGATCGTGATTTACCGATAACCGACTTCCGCTTCCTTGATTCATTTGAAGTTGGAACGCAAATAAGTTTTTACTTATTACGCAAGCGCTAATGCTGGGCATGAGGTCCTGGGTTCAATTCTCAAGGTCGGACAAACTGTTATTGGATTTCTCTCCTGCTAATTTCCTACATCGGACTTTACATTAAGGGCCTATACTACCTCAAATGGCTTAGCATGATCCTCCGTTATGTCGAAAATACCGCAACATTCATTTTAAAATAAATATATAGTAAAGTTGAGGATTAATGTTAGGGCTTATGTTATTCAAAAATTCGCTGGTATTCAAAAAATACTTCAAATTAGATCATGAAACTTTGTATACTAACTGAACTAACTATAAAGCAGGTCTTATGTTTTTTATATTTTTTTAATTACCATTATTTTCACCGTAAAAAGCAAATACCTATACTATTGGCGCTGCTTGCCGTCTAGCACCGCACTCTGTCTCGCTCTCACTCAGATCGCGAGCAGTATCGTGCGAGCGAGATAGAGTGAATTTTAGCTGAGGAGGTATAGGCTCTTAAGTATCTATTTGTTTTTTGTTTTCTTTTTATCTGATGTATGTACCTAGCTGTGTTATTGTGTGTCTTTTAGTCTATGATAAATAAATGTATTTTCTTTCTTTCCATCTGGAATAACTCAGTAGCAGCTTTGAGTCTGGATTTGTGCCCTCTACAACATGGGACTTGTACATAATTGGCGAAATGGGGGTTAAGTACAGACGCCAGCACGTCAAGCTACTACATTCTGTCAAATTTCTTTATTAGATTTTCAACTTTATTGCTGAAGCATAAGGCTCAAAGTTGATTGGGGAAATTTGACAGTTCCGGATAGCTTGATGTGCTGGCGTTTGTACTATAGATACACCTCTGCTTAGCCCTTGTTCGGCGATAACAGGCATGATGTTCACGGTGCGATTTTACAGAATAAGGGACTAGCCACACTTATTCAGCTCTGTTCAGCTTTTGTCCATAGAAAACAATGATTTTGTATGGAGTCCGTTCAGCTTCCGGGGCTGAACGGATGCGCATACACATCTCATAACAAATCGTTGTTTTGTATGGACAAAAGCTGAACAGAGCTGAAAAAGTGTGGTTAGCCCACAAACCGGCTGATGTTAAGTGATAACAATTCAGTTTTTAATCAAAAGTTAAAATAGTAGATTTACGGAAAACTATAGAATTAACACACCTGCACCGGAACCATTTAATTCTAAATTAATTAGATGTGTTGCGTCTGTTCTAATTTAATTACTACGCACTAAAAAATTAATAAATAAACAAATACGGAAGGCGGTAGTGTTATTATATACTTAATCATCATCTGCCTAGCCTTTTCCCAACTATGTTGGGGTCGGCTTCCAGTCTAACCGGATGCAGCTGAATACCAGTATTTTACATGGAGCGACTGCCCATCTGACGTCCACAACCCAGTTACTAAGTAATACGATACTCCTTGGTAAGACTGGCTGTCAGACTCGGGCTTCTGACGACCCGTAACGACTGTCAAAGATCCAAGAATGACAGCCGGGACCAACGGCTTAACGTGCTTTCCGAGGCACGGAGGGGTCTTGGTATGTAAAGATGGTCAGCCATCCACGGACCAACCGCGGCAAGCGTAGCTTAACCTGGTCGATCGACCCGTGTGACTGTTACTTCTTGACCATTTATGGACTTACGTATATGTTTACAAGTTCGTCCATCAATCCATCTTTAGCTGGCCACTGCCGTAATGTACAGACGCCAGCACATCAAGCTACCCGAAACTGTAAAATTTTCCCAAACAACTTTGAACCTTATGCTTTAGCGATAAAGTTAAAAATCTATTAAATAAATTTGACAGATTGTAGTAGCTTTATGTGCTGGCGTCTGTACCTACCTACTTATAAAGTTATGTTATTTAAATTGACTGAAAATAAATAGGACTCGGACAGTCTGCGGAAATCTGCAATGATTATATTATGCACTTTGTCGTCAAATTCGGAAGCTGACAATGCTGGCATACGCTCCTGCCAGCTCCACCGACACAAAGCGTAACAATACACGTATTTAGACCATTACAGTGTGACCATCTTATAAATGGCGAATCTGCCACAGACTGGGCAAAAAATCTGCCGAAATCTGCCACACTTGGCGCCAATAATATGCCTTACAAAATACGCAACGAATTAAATGAAATTTCTTTAATCCTCTCTTTTGCTACCCAAAAATTAAGAACCTGTTCCTTATTTTTGTTTAAAGTTAAGAACCTATTCCTTATTTTTGTTTTGTATAAATTCACCTGAGATATCCCTATATAATTTGGCTATGAAACAGAAGTTACCAGTTCGATAAAATCATTTGTAAATGTAATCTAATTTTATATAAAACCTGAACCTTAAAAAAGATGAATTCATTGTAAATTCTAATTAATGAGTGTGGATTTTCTTGAAATCTTTTAAATCTGCCACTTTTGTAAATCGTCAGCATGATCTGCCACAGACAAAATTTAGGAGCGAAATCTGCCAAAATGGCAGAAATCTGGCACAAATGGTCACACTGTTAAGACCAATAACTCAGTTATGTAAGGACCTATAGTTATGCTATCCTTGGCCCGCTCCACGCCGGTCCGGCACAGCCGGTACGGAGGCCGCGTTACGCATACATTCATACATTTGCTGGCGTCACGGTCTGACGGGGAAGGTATTTCAAATATGCACGATTTTTTTTATTGTTTTTTTTGTGGACTGACTTGTTCGTTTGTATGCAAACGAGCGTGGGACACTCGGGAGTCCTGAGCAGCAACAAATCCAACCCACCCCCCCACACAATGTGTTACTGTGTATTTAGAAAATAGGCTTGTCGACACTATCAATAAATTGAAAATCTATTTAGTCCGTCAGTTAGAGTATTGGAAAATAATGGACACGTATTTTTTGTTTTTGTAAATCAATGAATATTGACAAAGATAAAACGCATCAAAACTCGGGTGGGGGCTCGTGACGTCAGAACGCACTAAAAATTATACCAAGATGTGACGTATTGAGAATTTTAAAAGCGTCGTATCTTCGTCAATTTTGGTTTACTTAACAAAAGAAAGAACACGGGTCAAGTATTTTTTGATAATCTAACTGACGGACTAATTAGATTTTTTCAGTCGACAAGCCTATTCCCAATGGCAGCCAGTCTGGACGTGTGCACCTTATTGCAAAGGATATAGGAAATGTGGGTCTACTGCTTAGTTCCTCGGAGAATACAGGAAATCTGCTTCGAGCACGCTTTTCGCGAAGTTTTTCTAAACCTCTGGGCAAGCAAGTGTTGACGTATCAATTGATTTCAATGAATATCTTAAGAGACATCATAGTTTTAATAATCTTAAGTAATACTCTTAAAGTAATGGATGGACTATATTTTAGTAGGTTTTTCCTCAAATTAACGCGGGTGAAATCGCGGGGCACAGTTAGTAAATAAATAAGTCCTTAAAACGGAATATAGTGGCCACTGTTATCCGTTTTAAGGATTATAATAAAACTCAACAATATAAAACTACCGTTTCTAATACTTAATATTAACGTATAATCTTGTGAAGCACAACTTAACGTGCTTATTTTCTGCATTTTCATTCTAAATTGTATGAAATAACCAAACAAACGATGAGGGCGCCACTGTGCGGTCGGCATAGTCTTAACGGCATGACGTGAACTTCAGATTCCTATTTCCTACCTATCTTGTTTTATATCTATATATACTAAATTGAATTGTTCAAAATCCGAGAGGTATTATTACGCCACGTCAACTGCCTGTAGAAGTATAGACAGTTACAATAGATAGCACTAATACGAACAATGAAGGCTAAGCATTATCTGGGCTGGGTTAGACAGGCAAAAAAAAAAGATTGCAGAAGCCTCACTTGTTACAATTTGGAGCCTATTTCGGCGAGTCCTACGTAAGTACGTATACAAATGCAATTGTAAAATACCTTTGTTTGCCCAGCAGTGGGACAATATACGTGAACTATAAACACAAGAAAATCTTCATACTCTTTTACAGTCCGCGAGGTCTAAGCCGAGCTTTGCATTTGTGTGAGTACGCAAAGGACGCGTCACACTTTAGGCCGACGTCACACCTACACTATCTATGTGCAATCACACAAATACAAAACTCAGATTAGACCTCGCAGACTGTGTACCACTTCTAAGAGACGCAGGGCATTCAATACATTAGGCTAAGTATACCTCGGCAGATGGGCATGGCCTACCCTAAATATATAAAATTCTCGTGTCACAGTGTTAGTTACCATACTCCTCCGAAACGGCTGGACGAATTTGTATGAAATTTTGTGTGCTGTTGTCGGGTAGGTCTGAGAATCGGCTACTACCTATTTTATTTTTTTTTTGCAAAACGAAGTTTGCGGGGTCAGCTAGTAAATATATATATATCTTCATCAGATTCCAGTTTTTAATGTCAAATGGACCTTCTGAATCAAACTGTACTCTGCCTAGACACAATCTAGCCCTGTCTAGGTGATCTGACAGCGGTCTGCCTACTTAATTGTTATGTCACGGCGTATATTTAACTAAATAGAGGTTATTGAGGCTCGTGGAATAACTAGGTTCGTTTCATGGTCGATGGAAGGTAGGTAATGGGTAAAAACCTAGTCCACAGTAGAGTTATAGATCTAGTATGCTTTGCGTGTTTAAGCTGGTTTTTGTACCAGCTTAAACACGCTAAAACAACCACTGATTGGGTCCTATTGGTCCTTCGATTTCTCCAGGATCCCATCATCAGATCCTGACCTGATGACAATGGCACTAAACTGAAAGTATATCCTTTTAGATAAAAAAAAAGAATTTTGCAAATGGGCTTATACATAACTCCTCCTTTTTTTGAAGGAAGTTAAAAAAAGTGGTTAAGTACCACTTCCTTATACAAAATTGTTAGTTCAAGATTGGACAGCTCGCGAATCTAATGCATTATATAGTAATAGCATTACAATGACAAGAGAGAAGGCCTGTTAATAACGCCTCGATGCTATTACGGACTTCTTTCAAAATAAATAACTTTCAAAATTATTTGCGACCTTAGAGCGTTTTCACATTATCCGATCCGATATCGGTGTCGGACGCCGATCCGATATCGGGGTAAGTAAAATGTATGAAATATTTACCTGTCTTTCATATTGTCCGGCCCGATATCGGATATCGGAGACGGCACCGATATGCTGGCGGCACCATCGGACGCCCGTTAGCCGTCGGGCGATAATGTTTGTATGTGTGCTATACGTGTATCTAAATTGTCTCTTGTGTGCGTAGAGCCCGGTGCGCGGCGGCCATTTTGAGCTTGTTTACTAGTTTGGTTGTCATCATGGCGTCGTCATCATTTAAATACGATATAATTACATTAATTGAACTGGTAGAATCTAAACCATGATTGTGGGATAAAACTCACGAGGAATATAAAAATAAAATACTCCGAGACAATAATTGGCGAGAAGGATATTAAGTTTTTTCTGTGGACAGATCTTTTTTGGCGTCTCAAATATAATAGATACAGCAAATAAAGTTTTCTATTATAGTCTGCCATGATGACCTGCCTGCACTAAGCTATCGAGCAAATGGCCGTATCGGAACGATTTTGTCGGAAATATGTGAAAATAGCACATGGTGTCGGCTATTGGATTTCGGCTATCGTCTTCCGACACCGATATCAGATCGGATAATGTGAAAACGCTCTTACGCTATCGAAAATGGTATTCTATTATTTTTACCAATTACAGAAATACACACATCAAAAGTGTCTAGGGATCAAGCATTTTTATGCGGATTTCTTGAGATTGAGATGTGGCTTTGTAATAAATTTATGATTTTATAAATTTATATGGATCCTTTTTGGTGCATTTCATAATTTGAATCAGGAACTGTGAATCAAATTCGAGTAAAAGATGAAAATCAGCTGTCAATATTTTCCCTATAAAAACATACAACGCATTGAAGACATTATTAGTGCTACTGTTTCCCTACTACTGATTAAAACCAACGTTATTATGGAGCGGCGACGTCATTTAAGCAGGGAAGAAATGCTCAGAGCCGTGGGAATGATAGAAGCTGGTTCCCGGCAACGTACTGTGGCTTTAGCTCTGAATACAAGTCAGAGTGTTATCAGTCGACTTTGGACACGTTACCGAAGCACTGGTACCGTGGCTGAGCGCCATGGAGGACGGTATCGCTGCACCACACGGAGACAAGACCGATACATTCAAATCTTAACTCGAAGAGCTCCAACAATAACCGCCATGATGTTAGCCGTGAGGCTTCATCACTCTTCAGGGAACTTAATTAGCGACCAAACAGTCAGAAACCGCTTGCATGAAGTGAACCTTCATTCCCGAAGACCGCTACGGGTACCACCTATAGCAATGCACAATCGTAGGATTCGATATCAATGGGCTCTTGAACACAGAAATTGGGCAGAAGAACAATGGCGTTTCGTGTGCTTTTCTGATGAGTCTCGTTTTGGTATGAGACCGGATACAAGACGTATACGACACTGGAGAACCCCTGGACGCCAACAGCGATTAAAATCCTGCCAGGAAGTCCATCCTTATAGTGGTGGAACCATCATGGTATGGGCGGGTATTTGGATCGGCGGAAGAACTGAGTTGATTTGGATCAGAGGCAACCTCAACGCTCAAATTTATGCTGAGACGATTGTATCAGACGTCATCGTTCCTCTACAAGTGCAAATCGGTCCCTTATTTCAGTTAATGCATGATAATGCACGACCGCACACCGCAAGAGTTGTAAGACAGACTCTCGCCGCAGCTAACATCAATGTCCTGCCCTGGCCTGCTCAGTCGCCAGACTTGAACCCGATTGAGCATGCATGGGATATGCTACAGAGAAGAGCTCTGCCGAATATGGAGGGTATCCAGTCGCAAGAAGACCTTTTTTTGTTGTTGCAACGAACATGGGCGGCCATTCCACAGCGTGATTTGGATGAACTCATTTTGAGTATGCCAAACCGATGTTCTTGTGTTGTTAGTGTTCGCGGTAGAAACACGGATTATTAATTGTTTAAGTTACCCAATAAAATTTTAGAGAAAACTGTTATTTCAGTCTTTTTTTCGAACTTTTGTGTTAGTGGTTCAAATGTCAAAAATCCCTTTATTAGGAAAATGGCAAATTTCTTTATTAATGCAAAGGTGACTTGGTTTATCGTTACTGTGACAAACGAAAACACTTTATTTGATGAATCCTTAAAGAAAATTTTAATTAATATCAATCAGGAGAAAAGTTATTGCAAAAATATATGTTGATCCCTAGACACTTTTGATGTGTGTATTTTGTAGAAGATAATGGAGCTCTGGGAGTAAGGGAGAGTCCAAGGACTGGGAGACGCAGCGTCTGTCTTCTGGTGACGCATGTGTTCCGGTTTGAAGAGTGTATTTACGCACATGAGATATTTCAGCTTTCTCTCTGGAATGGCAACGCATTAAAATTTGCGATGCCTCTGGTATGTCAGATGCGTTGCAAGAACTATACAACGTGTAACGTTTAATGCGCAAAACCTCATACACCCCAATTAGAGCACTGAGTTAAAAACATAATACAAAGACCAAAACTATTTTTTTAAAAGCTAACTATTTTTACTAAGAAAATCGTGTTGATCCTAGCATTAGTTTATGCATTCAAAATTGAGTCTTATTGCCTTAAAATAAGACTAAATTTTCTTTGGCTCAATCGGCGGATAGTATGGCATAATACATAATTTTAAAAAAAAAACCTATATTAAAAATTACTGAAATCGATTCACTAGTCAATTATGAACAAACTATTTTCAGGTTTTGCGCATTTAACGTTACACGTTGTTTAAGAATAGTTCATGTAGTGGTAACAATATTTGCCAGTCAGCAAGGTATTACCGAGCTGATGGTCGTCACTTGTAGACTAATGCTACGGTTTCCTAGAAAACGGTAACAGCCCACACAGCGTCCGCAATTCAGCGGTGAATGACGTCACATCTTTTTCTTAGTGTGTCGATGGCAATCTAAATGGACTCGGCCCAGAATTCTACTTGTTTGGCGCCATCACTAGCCTCCATCAGTTCCTGTAACGTGCAGCTGACAGGACACGCAGGATACGATATTAAGAGTCTCATCGTTAGTGGAACAGCACCACATTTACACTCCAAGGCGGAATCGTCTATGAATCTCCACCTGAACAGGTTTTCCTTGCTTCGGCCAACCTGGGTCCGGAGTCTGTTTAAAGACTTCCAGGTTACCCAATGTAACTCATGTCCAGGTGGCGTTGGTTATGAAAGTAAGTTGGTGTGTTTTCCTAGAGGGTTTTTTTGACAGCGTTAAAACCCCACTTCCAAAGATTTAAATCGCTAGATTTGCCCGCAAACCGCCGGTTAGGTATTTAAACAGTTGGTTCATGTCAAATTTCCTAAAGAAATTTTAAATATAGAACTATAACGCAAACCTTAAACTCATTTCATTTCATTTTAGAAGCTTCCCATTCAGCGCGCACCTTTGTTTAATTTTGACAAGTATAATTGACATCCGTCAACTGAGCTGCGCACCGAAAGGGTACAAAAATTTCACAACTTGTATCTTCGCCCAAACCCTAATTGTTTTTATACATATCTTTGTTTGTAAAGAATATAAAGAAATATAAAAAACTATATATAAAGAACTGATTAAATATTTAACCAACCAACAACACAAGGCTTAGTCACGCGAAAAAGCAGCTGAGATGAGAACAGTGAGCATATTATTGTATAGTTAAACTAATGTGTAAGCTCACGCTTCTCATCTCTTCTCTTCTCTTCTGTCTTCTTCGTTGTCACTTTTTTGTTAGGAAACCGAAGCTTACTCTCGTGTAAGATGATAGAATACACTTTTTTTATTAAAATTGTGACACAATCTATATCTGTTATTCCATCATTCACGGAACTGCTTTATAAAGCTTCTAAAATTCCGACTTAACACAATACGTCATAAAGAAACTATAATGAAATGGTAACAGAATGCGTGGGCGCACCTTGACATTTAGCGTAACAGGTTTATACGCATGGCGGTTACGCGCATGCGTGCTCTCACGTCATCAACAGCTGACGCGAACACAAAGTTAATTGTGTCTGTGTGAATGACGAGGTATTTCAAGGACTTGCTTTTTAAAAAGCCAGGGTGTGGGCCCGGGCCGCGGGATTGTCCGAAAGGGTTACTGCTGCCCCGGAACATAAAGGGCTAAGGAAGGAACACGGGTGGGTTTTAGTCGGTAAGAGTCTGACACTCCCTCCTGCTCCACCCTGAGCGGGAGGGGTCATTTGATGATTTTCCATCCACAAAAAAAAGGGGTGTGGGCCAATAACCTGACAAGTATAAGTCATCATCATCTGCCTAGCCTATTAAACTTTTTGGGGTCGGCTTCCAGTCTAACCAGATGCAGCTGAATACCAGTATTTCACATGGAGCGACTGCGTGGTAACACGATACCCCTTGGTAAGTATCTTATGCGACTGGAAAGTTATATTCCTTGACTATAACTGTGATGCTATTTAGGCAAATATCATAAGGAAACTTGAATATATTTGTCTGGAATTGACACCATGCAGTGCGCAAGCGTGGTGATCCTTCTCGGTGTGAAGTGCCCTACAGTCACAGTTAAGACTTTTATTATTTGACCTGCACCATAATTCACAACCATACGACAAGCTATCGTATCGAAAATGACACATTTCAATAACCTGATTTGCCTTGCCCCCGACAGCAAACAGCTGTCGGAAGAATAGTGGTCGTCTGTTTGATTGAAACTGAAAAAAAATTCGGGTTTTGGACTTGTGAACAGCGTTTAGAGGACTCTTACGATAACATTGATTGATGTTCGATACGGTACGGAAGCGTATCGAGTGGTTGTTTAATATAAAGCTAGGACCCTTCGGAGCCGAATAAAATGAAAGAATGTCAGGAAGAACGCTACGCGAAGGCCGGCGATGCAATGCGACGGTGTGAGTCGGGAGAACAAGAAAGTTCCCGCAGACGAAATCCCGGGCGGAAGCTAGATACATAAATCAGACCACAGACAGTAGTACTAAGTAGTCGATGAAGCTAGACTTATATTTTTTATACTTGTACCTATGAAACCTCTCACATAACCCCATACAAACACACACACACACATCACATAGGAAAATCACTGTCCATCCTAAGGTTGCCTGAAAGAGATCGCAGAAAGCGATAAGGCCGCCCATTGTATTTTGTAGTGTTTGATGTATCATTACTTGTTGTATTTTTGTGGTGTACAATAAAGTATATATAATATAATAAATAAATAACAACTACTAACTACAGACAAAATTCGTACGTTGTGCGTAAGTAGGTATTTTAATAAGGTGTGCAAGCAGTTCTACTTTGATCTTTTTATAACAAATGTGACCTCGGCAAAAAAGTGTATAGCAATGAATTTCTTTAAAGACTGAATTCTTCAGATTTTGTTTTTTTTTTTATTGAATTTTTAACATCTGATGGGAAATAGCCTGTCGAAATTATATTAGTTTTGACATATTTTAGGTGATGATCTACCTGCAAATTTTTATTTTTATTTTAACTTATTTTTGTTTTTTTTTTGGCAATAGAATATAATAGAATAGAATACTCTTTATTATGTACACCATATAAATTACAGACATAAAATATAGAAATTTTGCAAAGGGTGACACAATGGGCGGTCTTATCGTTCAAAGCGATCTTTTAAAGACAACCTTTGGATGGATATCTTTCCAATATCTGGCAGTGTGTATATTTTGTTCCACAGTACTTTTATACCAGACAAACTCTAGATGTGAAGACATGTAATTGGCTATCAGATTATCTTCCTGTTATTTATTACTATTGTATTTAGCTGTAAGTCTTCCTAAGTCCTTAAATAAATAAATAACTTTTAAGTCTAGTGTTACATGCAAGTAGTCATGCCAGTGGTATGCCTTCACTTGACCAGCTAGTGAGCCGTCAAGTGATATAGCAAGTTGTCACTTGATCTGAGGGCGGGGAATAGGGAGGAAGGATGCTCGATAGTGGCAGATATCGACATTTATTTTTAATATGCTGTTAGGAAAGTTCAAAAGTAGTACATGAGTTTAGCAGTAGATGATGATAGGCTAGAGGAGAAGAAGGAGTTAGTATCCATTTCCATTTTCGGTTTACAAAGGATACAGATACACGATAAATGCAGATACACGATAAATATAATAACGAGTTGAAGCAGTATCTATGCAAGAAAAGTGAACAACATTCAGTCTGATTAAATGCTTTTAGGGTACAAAATAGCATTTGGTATCATTGTAGACTGTAAATACATCAAACTAAGGCCAGTATCAGGCAGGCAGAATATGATTCGTCGATAGTCAAATACAATAAAAGACAACAATAGCAATGCAACTAAAGTCTCGATAAATATCTTTTATATTAACATTAAAATAGGCTAGTTTCCGCCATCAATAAATTGTAAATCTATTTAGTCCGTCAGTTAGAGTATTGGAAAATAATGGACACGTATTTTTTGTTTTTGTAAATCAATGAATATTGACAAAGATAAAACGCATCAAAACTCGGAAGTGGGGGCTCATGACGTCAGAACGCGCTAAAAATTATACCAAGGTGGGACGTATTGAATTTTTTAAAAGCGTCGTATCTACGTCAATTTTGGTTTACGTAACAAAAGAAAAAATACGGGACAAATATTTTTTGATAGTCTAACTGACGGACTAATTAGATTTTTTCAGTTGCCAACCCTATTCTAAAACCAAATTGAAGTAATACGCGAAGATTATCAAAAATATCGATACATTTCCCATCCCTTAGAACCAGAGCGGGGCCTTGCACTTTAAGAAAGTAGTCGCCACCTACATTGTACCCACACAAATCATATCAGGTGACATTGTGCACCATTATAGCTTTATTAAATTACTTATTCCATAAATAGAGTAAAGAACTACATTCCTAAAGAAAACCCTCAACTGCCTATAATCATACCTGCAGTCACAGTTACCTGTAATAATCTTAAGAGGCAATTCTTGTAATTTTAAGAACATTTGCAGTCAGCACCCTAATTGGGTATGTAAAGTTTTTTTCAGGTATTTTTTTTATATTTTTAATTTATAGATTTAGTTATTTTATGCAACTAATTTCAAAATTTTGGTTTTCTAAGCAGCCATTAATTTTAAATAAATTTTCTAAATTCTGCTTCACAAGTAGGCTGAAGAGTTCAATATCTATGCCACGTATAACACAATAATAAAAATGCTAAATTTGACGTTTTTTGGCTTGACATCAGAAACTTCAAGCATGACACTAGACAGTTTTAGAGGTGGGAATGATCGACATAATCGATTGAACATTTATTTAATACAGTTTTAATTTTGTATAGGGATAAGTGGAAGGAGGGAAGGGAAGCCTTTGCCCTGCAGCGGGACAGAAATGACTAATAATTAATAATTAAATTAACTAATAGGTATTATTAATATGTCATTATCAAAATCAAACCAATAACAAGCAGCTACAGTACCTAGTTATATTTGCAAGTTTCCAACACCATTTGTGGTTACAAAATAGTTCGAATGATTTTATACTTAATATTATTATTTAAAGGGAATGCATTTTATTTAAGCTATCATTATAATGATCGATTAATCGATTAACAATAATTCAGAATTCGGGATTTAGATTTTTTGTGTGAATAGATTTTCAATGTTTGATTTGAATCGATTCAAAGGCCGAAATTTTCGCGCGACTGCATTTCATATATTATTATGGTCATCCCTATAGTTGACATTATATGACTTTAACTTTTTATCATACGATGAGAGGAGGCACCGAAAGTATTCTCAATCTGCTTACTTGTGACGTCATTTGGAGGTCAAATGAAAGTCAAGTGGTATTAAGTGTTTATGTTAAAATAAACTCCATCTTATAATTTTAAGCGCTAAAAATAGAAAAATTAAGTTAAGAAACCTTAAATCTCGAAATGGTTTGGGAATCAGCGTAGGATTTTTTTTCTTTACATACCGAATTGCGAAACACACTATCGATCTCAATTTGAATCATTTTGAAGCATATTGCTAATCCATTGCTTCATATGTTGGAAAATTTGTCTGCTCAACAATTTAAAAAACACAATGAACGTTGTTGATCTGTCAAATTAAAACCCATTGCTACTAATAGTGTATTACGCAATTACCCCGCTGATCTCAGTCTCAATCTGTTCAAATGACTTCTAATTTCCTTACATTTTTGACAAGTTTTTGACATTGATTGTAGCTGAGATGAGATTGCGACTAGATTTTGAACAGTTTTTATAACGAGAATTGGCCTGCTTATCTCTCTTATTATTCTCAGAATCAAAATCAAAAGTAATTCATCGAACAAACATGCTGCGTGTGGTCAGAAGACTGCATTATTAAGGAAAATTATCTGCCCGATTATCTTTAACAAAATACCCGATGGAATAAAAAACGAGCCCATTCCACTGTTTAAAAAGAAATTGTCAGTCTTATTAATTGATAAATGTTATTACCGCCCATTGTGTCACCCTTTGTAAAATTTCTATATTAATTATATCTGTAATTTATATGGTGTACATAATAAAGAGTATACTATTCCATTCAATTCCATTACTCCATTTGTGAATTTATAAATAGTAAAACTTTATAGTTACCTAATTAATCTCTAATATATATCTTTAATTCTTTATTTTATTGACCATATTATAAGAATTTTCCTAGTGACAGTATTTTAGACTATTAAGCACTTGTGCTAAATGTTTGTATGCCTAATTTAAGATGTATAAAATGATCTCTAATTATAAAAACATCTGCATTTTTTTGTAATTTCTAAGCAAATAAATAATTATTCTATTGTATTAATTTATTTAAATTAGGTTGAGAAACAGCACTTTTAGAACCTCAAAATTATATAAGACAGTCTCCCAATACAGCTAGAAAGAAGAAGTGGTGCAACAAACTCCCCAAATTACCTGCTCGTATAATTAAGAAAATCTTATTTAGATTCCAAATATTTCGATGTTATAACACTATCCTACGATTTGCACACACATAAGGTTCCACAAGTAAATGAGATAACCCTCAAACCTCCATAGTTTTAACATTAAAGTAAGTAATTACGTGGTCAAGGCATAAACAGTTTGACATTATGACCAAACATTGAGTAGTTGACTTTAATGTGTAGGTAGGAGTTTATTATACAGTACAATGTCACTGATTCGTAGGTATATGATCTTTAAACGACCACAACTTTTTCAAAACCAGGGTTATGTATTTTTGACAATGAAACTGGCGACCCACCTGGGCCTTATTGTATCTCTAAGTAGTCTGTGGCCTTATTTCACTATGACCACTTAGATAGATAGATAAACCATTTATTTAGCGCACACAAAAGACAGTACAACACATAAAAGTACAATATTAGATGATAACCAATTACCTTTAAGAATATAACATAAAAACCAAATAAAAACTTAATGATTCCTTACTTCGAAATCACATCAATTCCTTATCTAATCAGGACATCAGTTAGTAAGGTATTCTCTATGACACAATAAACGAAAGCGCGCGAAAAAACGCGAAGTTAGCGTGGTTTGAACCACATATACAGATAGTCCTAGATAACGCAAGTATCACGATCTGCATGAAAACCAAGCGTGCCATTTTTTTGAATACCTACTAATAATAATAATAGCCTCCCCGACCGATTTCGGTCACGGTGGCTAATCTCAACGGAGATTAGCCGGGTACGCAGGAGATATTATAGTGCACAAGTGGGTGCGCAGACACAGGTGCACTCTCTGTTCCTTTACTCTCATAGTCCGATGGGACGGCAATCCGACACGACCGGAGAGAGATCAGGCGCAGGACCAACGGCTTTACGTGCTTTCCGAAGCACGGGGGTATTAAACCGCCAACTTCCAAACTTCGGACTAATATTTACTTAGTGATCTATGGGTAATATACAAAATGATACAGTATAGTTGTACTTTAGATCCAAAAATCTTTTGAATTTACGTTACGCTTACGTCGTGCTAAGGCCTCGGTTAGACCAATCGTAACAGTAGAATATAACAATACGCCTACGTGATGACTAGCCGGGCCTCTTCGTGATACTTCAAGTACTTGACCTTCTCCGTTTCAAATAGAGTCTTCAGCCGCTGCGTGAACTCTGCGTGTACGGCGTCTATTTCTCCGTTTGTTGGGTCCAAGTTTATTTTTACTTCCATTGGGGTACCTACTATGACGTCACTAGCGCTCTTTCTCACTCACGCTCACCCAGCCAGCAGTACACAGGACTGAGCGCGAAAGTGGCGGCTTACGATTTTTTAACGTAAGTTGGTGCGATTTTTGGCACGCGAAGTAGTTGCTCTTGCGTATCTGTGGTTTGAAGGGTCAAAATACAACGCTTGACAACCGTACGTGGTTTGCACGTGGTACGATTACTAGGGGAATAATAATTACCATACAGAATTGGGACCCTGATGATAAGTGGTCACCGCTACCTGCAGACGTCTGCAAGACCACTCCTGCAGTGCTATTCTGTAAAAATCTTACGGTGATAACTTAGGTGAAGTGAGCTGTCATTCCACCTGATGTTAGGGATCGCCCCTATTGATAGCTCACATCACCTACATTATCACGGTGAGATTTTTACAGAATCGATCGGCTGTATTGCAAATAACAATATTTTGATTTAAAAGAGTGTCTATGGAGTTTCCCGAGTTACGAATGGTAAATCGTGGGTAATTCTAACCCAAGCAGGCACTTTACTTTGTGTAAATTATTTCATCACCACTGCTCTCAAAACGGTGATGGAAAACATCGTGAGGAAACCGGCATGTCCTAGAACCAACAATTCGAAGACATGTGACATCTACCAACAGCAGTGGGACCATTATAGTCTGATTACGCTTTGAGTTCAAGTGGAGATCATGCATTTTGATCCCAGAGATGAAACTGAACTTTCTCCTTTCATATGCCTAGTTTTTTCCCCAACTATGTTGTGGTCGGGTTCCAGTCTGACGGTATGCAGCTGAATACCAGTATTTTGCATGGAGCAATGGCAGAAATAAATATGGGCAGTGTTGTGCAGTTAGCCATTACCAACCTCCTTTATTGGGTAATCTTTTTATCACGACATGAGATGTCATGTCGTGTCGACACGACATACCATTGGACATCCTTTAACATCCATAAAAATGAAATATTCTTAATACAATAATATTTTTTTACAAGAAAGAGATTGTTAGGAGAATTGAGTAATCTATTGTCTTAAGAACAATTAAATCAATTGAATAATTACATAACCTATTTTTAATTTTCAACGCTCTACCGCTAGTGTTGTACTGATGTATCGATAAATAAAGGTTATCGAGCATCTGTCGTAATCGATTCGCGTCGAGATAATCGCGACCGTAATTGCATGGGAACTAGACATACAAGGCTCTTTTCATAGATACTAGATTTTGAAAGGAATAATAATTGGAGGGATCCGTGTTATTAAATTGTAAGATATGAAGTCGCCTATTGTCAGCATTGGTTGGTCACTGATTCGATTAATCGATTTGGCATCGATTTTCACATAACAACACACCACGCTAGATTCATAGACGACTTCGCCTTGGAGTGTAAACGTGGTGCTGTTCCACAAATGAGTTCCACAAAGTGAAAAATAACTTTAATTTCCAAAGTCGGTGTCAAAAAACAAAAATGCGGAACCAACGAAACCTACTTCCGAAAATTTTTCACTTTGTTGTGTTTTTTTGGAAGTCGGATGTTTTTTTTGGAAAAAACAAATTAGAAGGGTTTTCATGGCTTTAAACATTCATTCCCCCACTATCTCCATCTTTCCAGAAAAAAAAAAATTGCGCGCCTTGAGCGAAAATCTAGATCCGCGCCTGCCTTAAAGGTGCAGGCAGATTCGAAGTGTATAGTTATTTGGTACCTACACCCACATTTCACAACTTATATGATTAATCGTAACAATAATAAATTATGATGTGAAAATAAGATGAGAAGATGATCTGTTATTAATATCATTCTGAGCCAAAGATCATACAGGCTATGTGAACATCTATTAATTGCTTACTTCGTCAAACGCGTGAGAGTCCCGCGTTCCAATTCACATAGTTACGAAGCAATTTGTGAAAATTAAAATAATATTAACACTAGAGTAATTTATGTAGTTTTGAAGCAATCTGGGAAGATATGTGACAATGGAGAGCCTTGGATTGTGGTCTGATTTTGGTATTTCGTCCGTTTAGATGAGATTATGCAAAAACATACGGTAATATGTCTAAGGGTCAGCGCAGACAGAAAGGAGCGCAGCGGAGAGGATTTTATTAAGGCACTCGAAAATCAACTGTGCCTTAATAAAATCCTCTCCGCTGCGCTCCTTTCTGTCTGCGCTGACCCTAACTGATGAACTCAGAGCAGTCACCGATTTTTTAAAATTATTTAGATTTTCACCAAGGGGTATCTTATTACCCAGTAATTGGGTTGTATAGGTCAGATAGGCAGATGCTCCATGTAAAAAACTGGTAATCAGCTGCAACCGGTTAGACTGGAAGCCGACCCCAACATAGTTGGGAAAAGGCTGCGCAGATGATGCTATTTAGATTTTCAACGTTTATATACACTGCAGAAATTACAGGAAGCAGCAGACATTTTACTAAATTGAATTTGAACAAAATCTCTCTTTCTCTCTTTGCCTAACCTTATCCCATTTCATTTGGGGTCGGCACTAAATTCAATTTTAACAAAATGTAACAAACAATTTATTATAGGTAAATAAAAATAGGTAATTATACAGGGTGTTCGGCAGAACCTTGAACATACGAAAATGGCAGATAGGTGGGGTCGTCTGCTACCTATCCAGCCCAAAAAGAAAAATATCCGGGCCCCAGTTTTTTTAAAATTTGTTTTATTACCGAAATTCATGAGTTTTAAAACTTTGAAGGAACTTTATGTAGGATAGACGAGACTGGCAACTCTTTTTTTTGTTTTTGTCTCGACTATTGGTAGATTCATCTAAAATTATATAGTAACTACTTAACTAGACAAAAAGTTATATTATAAGACATCAAACATTACAAAAAGAGATAAAACGTGATTTTGAGATTTCTTTGCATTGCATTACAAAAAAAAACTGTGGATTGTAGTAATAATTAATTATAAACCTTTTCAAAAATAAAAAAATAAAAACTATGGGGTCTAGGTATTTTTTTTTGGGCTGGGTAGGTAGCAGACGACCCCACCTATCTGCCATTTTCGTGTGTACAACGTTCTGCCGAACACCCTGTATTATCAATCAATAACTTTATCTAATTAACCAAACACACTTTTTGTACGTGCCAATGCCGCCAGTCTCTTGGGTAGGTACATACCTTACCAGTCGACAGCAATGCGGAAGAATTTACTGGCGCCATATTTTAGTTTTTTAATAATTTTAATCAGGTTAGAATAATATACTGGGTTACTTTTCAATGACCAGCCAAATTTAAGGATGTGGTACAAGACCATCAAACTAAACAACTTTCTCCATGGGACCAACATCGTAATCGCGAATAAAAATTCAGCCGTCCCATACGTTTAGGTCGAGTAGGTATTGAAGTTTTCTATGGGACATTTGGTAAATTTTTCGCGATTACGATGTTAGTCCCATGGAGAAAGTTGTTTAGTTTGATGGTCTGTACCACATCCTTAAATTTGGCTGGTCATTGAAAAATAACCCTGTATTGACTTCCCAAATTCAATATATGCTCTGCCAATCAAAAAACGATCGTCTTCTACGATGTCCTTCTCACCGTTCTGGCTTTATTCATTCTTCTGTCTTTGGAATGCGCTCCCTCTGAGCATTAGGACGGCAACCAGTCGGTTATCTTTTTTAAAGTAACGTGAGCATATCCGTCAGAAGTTGGCCGTAACATCCCAGCGCTGATTTGCTGGATTCGTTTTCTCCTCTACCGATCATTTTTCTCCTGACAGTTCATTTTGTTTATATGTATGTATCTATCTATGTATTAGTATTTTTTTTTTGTGGATGTGAAATCATCAAATGACCCCTCCCGCTCAGGGTGGAGCAGAAGAGAGTGTCAGACTCTTACTGACTTAAAACCCACCCGTGTTCCTTCCTTAGCCCTTTATGTTCCGGGGCAGCGGTAACTCTTTCGGACAATCCCGCTGCCCCGGAGTATATTGTCGTGTTTTATTTTCATTTCCTAATTATGTATCCTGTATGTTGCACCTGTCATGTTTTATCTCTGCATCTCCCTAAGGTTGACTGGTAGAAAATGCCTCAGGAATAAGTCCGCCTTTGTACAGAGGCCAGCACAACAAGCTACCCCAATCTGTCAAATTTCTTTGATAGATTTTCAACTTTACTATAAAGGAATAAGGTTGATATTCAATTGGGATTTTTTTAAAGATTGGGATAGCTTGATGTGCCTCTGTACATTATTTTTTTACTTGTGCATAAAGTTTGATAAATAAATATTTTAATTGAAATGGTTTCTTAGTTAATTTAGCGGTGTTTTTATCAATCCCAGATAATTTTATCGGAGGAATAATTTTGAATTTTTGACAGTTCTTCCATACAAAAACTGTCATACGTCAATTTTATTTCACGAATAATAATTATCTGTCGATTGTAAAATCAGCCTTAGTGAAGTGTATCCAGTGTATATATTTTTATCATCAAAAAAAAAAAATCAGCTGTTCCCTACATTTTGACGAGTTAAGCGAACATAAATGTAGGGAACAGCTGATTTTTTTTTTCACGATTTCAGGTTTGGTCCCATAGTAAAAATTTTTCATAATGATGAGTACAACGATCTCTTAATAGGTTGTTGCCACCGTAGGCGCGGGCCTGCGGGCGGAGAGTAATGGGTAACTTTCCGTCCGATCAGGACCAGGCCCGTGCCGGACGGCGCGTACGCGTACGTGTTCCACGCGCGCCTCAAAGAGATGTCAGCATAAAGGAAGGGGCCCGTAAGGGCCGAAGCCTGCCGGGGCAGCGGGATTGTCCGAAAGGGTTACCGCTACCCCGGAACACAAAGGGCTAAGGAAGGAACACGGGTGGGTTTTAATCAGTAAGAGTCTGACACTCCCTTCTGCTCCACCCAGAGCGGGAGGGGTCATTTGATGATTTCCCATCCACAAAAAAAAAAAGGGAACAGCTGATTTTTTTTTCACGATTGTAGGTTTGGCACCATAGTAAAAGTTGTTCATAATGATCCCTTAAGAGGATAACGGTTATCAAAATTACACCCTGTATATCTCTGAGGAGGATTATCCTTGAGAATTATAACGAGAATCAATGTTGTCTTGAGAGTGAGATAAAAGAGCAGTGGTGGCCCAGTAGTAACGGTCGCGACTTACGAGTTGTAGGTCGTAGGTTCGATCCCCGTCAGGCGCTTTACTTTGTGTAAATTATTTCATCACCATTGCTCTTAAAACGGTGAAGGAAAACATCGTGAGGAAACCGGCATGTCCTAGAACCAAAAATTCGAAGACATGTGACATCTACCAACCCGCTCTGGGGCCGCGTGGTGGATTACGGCCCACTCCCTCTCATATAGAGGAGGCCTGTATCCCAGCAGTGGGAACATTATAGGCTGATTATGTCATGTTTTGTACATTGCCTGCCAAGTTTTGTAACATTCACTGCAAGTTCAAAAACGAAATACACAGCTCTTTTGGTAAAAGAGTACTGTTATATGTCTCAACTTTTACCATATTAGAGACTAAGTACTTGCTAAGTATACTAAGTTACGATACTATCTCAGGTCTCCTAAAATGGTCATTTAAAATAATGGTCTGTATGTGACCGAAATACTTACATTTTTTTTTTGTGATATATTGTTGCCTTTGTAATAAATGGTGGAAGGTCAGCGACGCGCAATACGTACTACTTCTTACCATAGATTCAGTACAAATGATTTTGGAACCCCGGCGTTGAAAATTTTCGTATTAGGTTATTAAAAAAAAAAACCGGTCAAGTGCGAGTCGGATTCGCGCACCGAGGGTACCGTTCAAAGTAGTTTATCATGTAAAATTTAATAAAAAAAAATTTTTTTTTTATTGTAACTACAAATTTACGGTGATTTTTTTTATTGTAACTACAAATTTACGGTTTTCGGATTTTTTCCTTTATTTGTGCTACATGACATTGCTTCTTTCCAAATTTCATGATTCTAGGTCAACGGGAAGTACCCTACAAGTTTTGATTCCGGAACATAAACGCCCGTATCTTTAGATTGCATCGACTATAGAAATTTGATTTTTTCACTGCTTCAAGGGTTTGCAGCCCTGAGTATTTGATATTAATTTCAACTTGATAACTTCACGTGTTCCCGAGAAAAAGGGTCTTGACCGACGGACAGACAGACGGAGAACGAAGCGATCTTTTAAGGGTTCCGTTTTTCCTTTTGAGGTACGGAACCCTAAAAATTTGCTGTTCCATACATTTTGACAGTGTAGGTATATAGGTAGGCACTTTTGTAGGTAACAGCAGATTTTTTTTTTCAGAATCTTAACCCGCCATGGATTCAGAAAAAGATTCTGACGAAAAAAAATCTAGTACTGTTGTGCATCGATGTTTTTGCGATCCTGCGTACATGACATTTTCGTTGTTAAAGTTAGTGTAATGTTATGCATTTTGATAATTGTGACAATTAGGAATATAATTTAAACCTAGAACTATAATAATATAATTGTAGTCCTTCTAAATATAGAAGGCAAGAGTTTCGTCACATAACTAGAACGACGGAGGCTAGACGTAAAGCTGTTAAAAAAGTTGCGCCCGCGCACCGTAGTGTTGCGTCACTCGAACTTGCACTTGAGACGCAAGCGCAGGGTTGGCAACTACATGTTTTTGAAATAAAATATCGATAAATATTTCAGTTTAACAATACAATTTTTAGACTGTGCTACGCTTACGAGTCGATGAGAAAAAATTCTGCAGATTGGTTCGTTTATAAAGTCTTCATTTCTGAAATGATTTACTAACCCAAGCATTCACCAATGAGGCAATGACACAAATCATTACTAATGCTGCAACTGTTGCAAGACTTCCGGGAGGCCTGTGTCGCTTTGTGTATTAAAGCAATCCAAAAAACTACACATGATTAAGAGTCTATACTACCTCAGCTAAAATTCACTCTTTATCTCGCTCGCACAATACTGCTCGCGGACTGAGTGAGAGCGAGACAGAGTGCGGTGCTAGGCGGCAGGCAGCGCCAATAGTTTAGGTATTTGCTTTTTACGGTGAAAATAACGGTAATTAAAAAAAAAATAACATAAGACCTGCTTTATAGTTAGTTCAGTTAGTATAAAAAGTTTCATGATCTAATTTGAAGTATTTTTTGAATACCAGCGGTTTATTGTTCGGTTTGGAGGTAACTTTGGATTTTTTTTTCTATCGAGAAAACATTATGGAAACGTGTTTTCGTCTAACATAAGACCTAACATTAATCCTCAACTTTACCATATATTTATTTCAAAATTAATGCTGCAGTATTTTCTACATAACGGAGGATCATGCTAAGCCATTTCAGGTAGTATAGGCCCTTAAAACCCTACATAAGTACACAACGTGTCTTATGGTGGCCGTAAAACGCAATTCGGTGGAAATACCAAAAGACGTGGAATATCGGCCAAAAACGTGACGCGGCCATTTTGTTAGAACAGACCTGAGATAGCTGACAATAAATGTTGTAATCACCGACCTATGGATCGTGCGTCAACACTTTAACTGCTAATCTGTTGTTAGGTAATCTGTCTTAGAAGTATGTGCCTTTTGTAGAACAGCTATTAAAGTTTGATCAGAGGGGCAATTCTCGTAATTTTTAAGAACGTTCACAGTCTGATCTCAGTCTCAATCTGTTAAAAATACTTCTAATTTCCGTACATTTTGACAAGTTTTTGACATTTGTCGCCGAGATAAGACTGCAATTAGATTTTGAACGTTTTAAATTAGCAGAATTGGCCTACTGGTTTTTAGCTGCAAAAAATGTAGACCAGTAATGGTCAAGTGTCGAAAGTTGTAGCTATTTAGATGTAAGCTTTCTTTGTTTAATTACCACAGCCTTAAAAACAGTGAAGGAAAAAGAAGATCGCAAGGAAACTGTTAAGATCTAGAACAAACATTCAAAGACATGTGATGTTCCACGCAAAATGGATTACGGCTCAATCTCCTCTTACTGCGAGGAAGACTGAGTTGGAACATTATTAGCTCATTATGTAGTTGCAATAATACATTGTTCACCGAGGGGAGAAAGCGACCGATTACTAACGAGGGTGCAGCCTCGGGCATTAATACACACGAGTTGGGAATCGCGCTTTCTTCTGAGTGCTACATTATACTATACCTACGAGAAAAATAAAAGACATTTTTTTTAAGTGAAATTTATATTAAAATTATTACTTAGTTATTAAAAAAAATGCAGCAAGTTTCCAATGGATTTTCATACACGTATTCGACCCGTAAAGTGCATCAGTAATGGCGTACTTTCTGGCTCATTTAAAAAAAAAGTAATAAGGTACTTTCCGAGCAGGTATAGGTAGTAAAAATCTACTTTATTACTTTACTCATATCTGAGAGCGGCAGCCCTACGAAGCAGACTTCTGCCACGTCATGGCGCAACGATCTACATTACCCACTTAATTCTGATAGCCTTTTTATATCAGCATTGTCTTTCGGCGCGTACGCATAACACTTTATATGGGAGTGGTTATTAACTTTTTTGACTTTTTACTTTAGCAAAATTTTTATAGAGATTTAGGTACGCTTAAAATAAGGTAGTTACAGGAAATTGAAGTTGCAAGATCTAAAATTGGATATGACAGATTTGGTAACGACGTCCAAACGGATTCTTTCACTGTTTTCTTTAATGTCGCAAGTACAAAAAGATATATAGCAAAAGGCGCAACATTAAATTGAATTGAATTGGTTGTCCGACCAGAAATTCTTGCATCAATCATCAGAAAATCTAGCATGTCTAGCAATTCGATTTGAAATGTAGTCTTGTCAATTTTAATTGAGTTATGTATTAAGAATTGAGTTTCTCTCAAAACGGCGATGGAAAACATCGTGAGGAAATCTGCATGCTCTAGAACCAAAAATTCGAAGACATGATAACCCGCACTGGGCCAGCGTGGTGGATTACCGTCCACTCCCTCTCATCTAGAGGAGGCCTGTGTCCCATGCGGGTACATTATATGCTGATTATATGATTATGTGAGCTGGCTCTCAAGAATTGGCTCAGTAGCTTACATGGGACTTAAATATAGCTGGCAAAATTCGGGTGGCCCAACCCTTCGATAAATACAGGCATGATGTTCTGTACTTAACAGAACATCATGCCTGTATTTATCGAAGGGTAAATAATTGGAAATAATTGAGGGACTCTTTTATAAAGAGAGTCTCTCTTTTAGGAGAAGCCGTTTTCGTTTTCTACTATTGTAGAGAAGCAAGTTCTAACTGAACAGGCAGCTGTGCTGCTGGGGAGTTTGTTGCGCCACTTCTTCTTCCCAGCGAAAGCAGTTGGAAGTGGTGAAGGGCAGTCGTTTTGGGGGACTGTCGTATGTAGTTTTGACGTTCGAAAAGTGCTGATTTGAATAATTGACTTTTGATTTTATTTGATTTGGCAGGCCTAGTGAAAGCTGGAAGTATAGAACGGTTACTTCTCATGAATGGAAATCGCATTTATATCGTAGCTCCAAAAGCTAGCAACGAGTACAATTTACCGACGGATTTTTGAAGTATTGTCAGTCAAAATAGTAATAAGATCATTCAGTAGGCCATTAGTTATAAGGTTGACAAGCCTACTAGTTAAAATGTCAAATATTGATGATATTCGGAGATAATTGAGTTACGTCGGCATTTCGACGAGTAATTTACTTTTAAAGTTTGATCAGATTAGAATTGGTTCGTTAGAAGTTTTGAAGGGTATACGAATAGAGCTTTGAAATAATTGAGAGGAGATGATCCAGCTTATGTGGCATGCAATCGAAATGACATATGTCCAGCACTGGACTGCTAAGTTTGGTTATAACAATCAAATACATTACAAGAATGATGATACTAAGCTCAATAAATTATTCAGCAAGACGAGATCAATCTGAATCAGCCGGGCAGGGCTGATTAAAAAATTCGCTACTAAAAATACGTCAATTTACGTCAGGCGCTGACTAATTTGACAGGACTAAACTAATAATAATCTTCTGTCCTTTTCATATTGAAATAGAAAGAAAAAGACGCACTGAACTTAAATTTAGTTTAGTTTGTGAACAACAGAATCGGGGCCATTAACAATGTTTTTAGTCTAGTGTTAGTAAGAGTCTTATACAGGCGCTTGCTTTCGCGTGAAGGCCTATCCAGTGTGCCATCAAAACCCATGCGGTAAAACTGTATGGAACAGCAGGTTCCCTTCAAAATGGTTGAGCTGAATGGTGCTGATCCATACGTCATGTTCGTGAACGGGCGCCGTCAGTAGGGACTGGTCATCTCTTAGCCGCCACGGCTTATTTTAATTTATGAATTGTTCTTTTTAGTAAGGACGCCTTTAACGTGCACGTCTTTCTGCATCGTTCTCACATGCATAATTTCAACATGAATGATGTAACCAGATTTTTGTAACAATTTTATGATTTAAAAGAGTGTCCGTGGAGTTTCTTGCCCGTTCTTCTCCACACCTACGCTTTGAAATGGGCAACTAGCTTCATCTTTATGACTGACCGATCCTTGACAATTCAAAAGTGCCTATAATTGGTTTATTTGAAATAAACGCTTTGAGTTTGAGCATTTTTTTTTAAAAACCTACGATATATTTCAACGCAAGGCAGTTCCGAATTTGTTGTAACAGATTGCGCGTCCGATGTCCCTGTTTAATGAATCGCAGGTTCTAGATTTCGTTATGATTTCCTTTCCACCGTATAAGCCCCACGGTTCATACAGCCTTCAACAGCCTAGACGATAAGGAACCTTTCACCATAAGTATTTATTAATTCGATGACGTATGTAACACCAACAATATGCTCCCGCGCACCGGATCTTAAATCAATCATTGTACGCCCTACTTCCTTATAAATCAATACTTGGAACTAGCTTTAGTATTACCAACTTAATGTTACACCTGAAAAACTGCTGATATCACTCTTGTTGCTACTGAAATACGATTGAATTTTGAATGATAAATGTGATATGGAACAGTATGAAAAAATATGTTACAGATCTGATATGACCAATATAATTTTGCGTCCGAAAAATATTTTCATCACTGTTATTGCCCAAGAAATAAAGGTGATAATTGTTTTTTCAGTGGTGTTAGAATATTGTTTTGTAGAAGGCAGTGTCCCCTTGCGAGGTCGAAGCTTATATCATTGGGTCCGGCTGCTGGCCATGGTGAGGAATGTGGGGTGAAAGGCGGTATGATGAGAGGGATTGAGGGGGGGGATAATGATAATTGTCTGCCGGAAGTTTGATGTAGGCAGGGCTGATTCTAGCGATGATAACAAAAATCTAGGCTAGATACATTTTTGATCGAACTGGTAGATTAAGCCAGGCATTGTATTTAAATTGAATGAATGGCCATGTCTTCGACGGGATGGCCTGCAAAGTTTGGAGTTTGACTTAAAGTTATTACATACAGTCTGAAAAAGAAAGATAACGAAAATTTGAGACTATCTAAATTCTAAAATGATAATAAAATAGGTGAATTTCTATTCGAGATAGAGAACCTTAAAATAGGGGTTACGAAAAGACAGTTCACCTATAATCAGAACAGTAGACTGAAATAAGATAATTTGGGAATGATTTTACCAACGCCAGATCTAACCGAGGAATATTTTTTTTTGCATCATAAAAGTGTAACCATATAATTAGGTATTTTTAACATTTGGTAGGTAGACACTACAAACGCAAATAATTAGGTTCCTGCACTTAAAAAGAATTGGACATTTTTTCTATACCTTCAAAAACTGTCAGTCGGCAATTTTATTCTACGGATAGAAGATTTATATGACGTTGCTAAAATACGTTTTTTATTGAAGCCCAATATTGAGATATTTATAAAAATCGCTACCGCCCATACACTATATCCCCACCATTATAATAGTCTGAGTGAACGGCTTTAGATTACCCAGGGCGTGACGCATGCGCTGTTCAACTATTTACTTGACTCTAAATATAAGGCATCCAAACATTCTAGATTTTACAGACCAATCCTAGTTTCTTACTAGATTCTCTATATTTTCTTTCAACTCGTGAAAAGCCATAGGTAATACAAAAAAACCGGTCAAGTGAAATAGAGATCTGCAAAATCTTTGAAGTCGCAACCGAGAATTCCAAAAGCTGGTCCCTATATTTCAGTACATTATCTATTCAAATTTATCAATATCGACAGTATTTATGAATATTCATTTCATCGTAGCTGTTTTAAAGTAGGTAGACCACAAGGTAATTAGGCCTTTGATCAACTGCGGTCTAGGTAGAAACGCTATCGCTACCGCTTATGAATGATGTCCTCGCCCGTACTAGAGTAGAGTGAATGGCAGAGGGCGTGACTTCTAAACAAATATAGAATACAGAAGTTTAACTACACATGGTGTTTGAAAAGGGAACAAACAGCGCTCGCTACATCCAAGCGTCGTCAGCGTTGTGGTAATGGGGTTGACTGCCAGTGTCAGCCAAGCCTATAGTATTCAATCCATTAAGAGCCTATACTACCTCAGCTAAAACTCACTCTTTATCTCGCTCGCACGATACTGCTCGCGGACTGAGTGAGAGCGAGACAGAGTGCGGTGCTAGGCGGCAGGCAGTGCCAATAGTTTAGGTATTTGCTTAATACGGTGAAAACAATATAATAAAAAATAATAATAAAAACATAAGACCTGATTTATAGTTAGTTCAGTTAGTATACAAAGTTTCATGATCTGAAAATTTTATGGAATCGTGTTTTCGTCAAACATAAGACCTAACATTAATCCTCAACTTTACCATATTATATTTATTTCAAAATTAATGCTGCAGTATTTTCGACATAACGGAGGATCATGCTAAGCCATTTGAGGTAGTATAGGCACTTATCATCCATTCATCCGTCGTTCATTCATCCATTAATTCTGGCATCATAATGGTACTTCTGACATCGACGAACACATGGCGTGACCCACTCACTGACATGCAGACAATAGATGCTAGAGTTTATATTGTAATTCGTTAACTGGCTTTATGATCTGAGAAGTGAAACGAAGAACAATATGTATCAGTTTTTGTAAAAAGATTATTTAATTGGGATGTTGAGGATATGGTCAATGAGCTTGAAGCTATCTTTTTAGAAATCTAGACTATTTTTAGTGCAAAAAAAAAGATGTTGTATTGTGTTTTCTTGATAGTTACACACTTAAGTATTTTGATAACCAAAATAGATAAGCTTTGCGCAAATTAGGATGGTATTATAACAAGGCAGAAGAATCAGTATCAGGGATGAACTAAAATGTTTCCTATAAAATGTATTCCTCTCCGACGTTGCGAAGCATTGATCGTCACTAAGTACCTTAGAGCGTCTTTTATGAGGAACCGGGACCACCCTTATGTGCTGATTGTGACCACCGGGGTGGTTTTAGTGAGGTAAAAATCCCACACTCCCCGACCTGATCCCCAAAGTCGGGTGCCTTTTGACGGTTTCCCCCGAAAAAAAAAAAGATACCTTAGAGCGAAAAAAGTAAACTTTGCAAGAAACTCAATTGTAGCGGTATCTACAACGACGCCACATGCGAACAACGCGTCATACTGACGTCACAAAATCCTGCATCTCGCAAGCAGAGTTTACCGCGCAACTAGCATAGATACAACGGCCCGACATGAATCATTGGGCAGTTGCCCGCCGGACATAACACCCGTCTGGTCGGAGGATCCTCCCTTGTCTATAGAGTATGAGTGAACTTTACACCCTGTTCCTCATACTTCTATACAACGACGGTAATTACTGAAACTGAAATAGTTTATTGCTCAGCAAAATGCTACGACCCTATGCGAGACAGAGCCCCGCGCTAGTGGTGGGCTTTCAATATGCCGAAGACATCTAGGTTTAATTTTAGCCAGGAATTCGACTTATCCCCATATAATGTGCATAAGGATTTCCAAACAAAATCCAAAGATCTAGCTAGTCTATTTAAAACAGCTTGTCAAATAAACCAAATCAAATCATCTTCCTAGCCTTTTCCCAACTATGTTGGGGCTGGCTTCCAGTCTAATCGGATGCAGCTGAATACCAGTATTTTATATGGAGCTACTGCCTACCTGACCTCCACAACTCAGTTACTGCGTGATACGATACCCCTTGGTAAGACTGGTTGTCAGACTTTCGGGCTTCTGACGACCCGTAACAACTGTCAAAAATCCACGAATGACAGCCGGGACCAACGGCTTAACGTGCTTTCCGAGACACGGAGGGGTCTCGGTATGTAAAGATGGTCACCCATCCACAGACCAACCACGGCAAGCGTAGCTTAACCTGATCGATCGACCTGTGCGGCTGTTATTATTTAGCCACGGGTTGTAACAATTACACGACACTTATCTAGCTAGATCAATCTGTCTTATTAATTTAAAAGTAATTATATCTTTTGTATGTCAGCGTTATTGTTTTTTTAAATTAATTATAAGCTGTCGCAATGGTCGTGTACTCGTGTGTCTAGGTATTGTGAAGTAGGTTCGATGTCTGGGTTATGCAGTTACCCAATGTAGGTATAATTATGTACTATCAAGCAGATAAAAATAAATTACTACTATATACTAAAACGAATTCCATTTTCTCGTAAACTTTGATGTTCAAAAGTGCCTTTTAATGGCCTACTTAAAATGATTAAAGTCAAATAATTCATTTCAAGTAAATACTTAGATCTTAGAATTTGTTTAAAAAATATTCTACAATTTTATGTACCCAATTCTCAGTTATGCCAGTATTATTGTGGTTTTCTATTCAGCCATGCAGGATTTTCTCAGAAACAGACGGTGGGACTTAACTACACTATACTACCTCAAATGGCTTAGCATGATCCTCCGTTATGTCGAAAATACTGCAGCATTAATTTTGAAATAAATATATGGTAAAGTTGAGGATTAATGTTAGGTCTTATTTTTGACGAAAACATGATTCCATAAAATTTTCTCGATAGAAAAAAAATCCAATTAGATTATTGAGAAAAAAAATTATGTATTGTTTCATACTAACCGCCGATTGAGCCAAATAAAATTTAATTTTATTTGGCTCAATCGGCAGTTAGTATGAAACAATACATAATTTTTGAAAAAAAATCCTATATTAAAAGTGACTGAAATCGATTCAGTAGTCAATTATGAACAAACTACTTTCAGGACTTGCGCTCTGAATTCACGAAAAAAAAAATAACAGCTGTTTAATACATTTTGGTCAAGTAGGTATTGAACTTTTGTATTAAACAGCTGATTTTTTTTCGTGATTTCAGAGTAGGTCCCATAGTGGAAGTTGTTCAGTTTGATGGTCTAAAGCACCTCTTAAAGTTTGTAGGGTTAATTTTTTTACACTTTGTATATAAAATAAAGTCGCTTTGCAGCGGATTTTGATGCGGTTTTCGCCAAAACTCGATGTTTAGTCAAGCCGTAAAAACCTTGCGAAGCAGGGGAGGGTAGCTAGTTTTATAATGACTAATTAAACTGTCCATAATTTTAGTGTCCTAATTTAGGACGTCCACTACCATAGTCCTCCCCGAAGCACTGCCTCTTCAACCAGTTCTGTGGATCCAAAAACCCGTGGTTTCGAGTTTAAAAATCAGTTAAGTGAACTTTCATAATACTTCAAGTGCTCAACAGTAGCTTCATACAATATTTATAAGTAAGTACTAACATTTGAACTTAGGTAGTCTTGTATTTATCTGTATAAGTTCACGAGTAACTCACGCTCACTTGTATACAGGATGTTTGTTTTAATATTAAGTTTGAAAGATGCTGCCACTGAACTGATTTTTACAGCGAGGTGTTGCAAAAAGAAATAGTTTTCGTACTATCATCTGGATGAAAATGGCGGGCTATTAGGTAAGCAGACTGTTTATAATGCAAAAAAGCCATTACAGGGTAGCAACGAATGCGAAGACATCGTTTTCAAGGAGGGTTATGGTGGAACTAAAAAAGAGCCTCCAGATGTGAAAAAACTTAAATACGTTCGATGCATTCCGAGCAAACTATACCTATTAACTTTGTAAGCTAATTAATGTGGAGATTATGGCATGCGCACCTCGAACAGGGCCAATACTTCTCATATTGGCACAAGACGAGGTGAAACAAAACTGCGCAATTTTAAACAGCAGGGTAATTGCGTTACACACTATTAGTAGCAATGGTTTTCAAGTTGACAGATCAACAACGTTCATTGCGTTTTTTACATTGTTGAGCAGACACATTTTTCCAACATATGAAGCAATGGATTAGCAATATGCTTCAAATTGAGATCGATAGTGTGTTTCGCAATTACGGTGCTGATCTACTATTTTGAGCACGACAGCTTCAGTTGCTTAGGTTCAAACACGTAAGAACAAGTTTGCAATACAACACACCCTGTATAACAAAACTAGAACTAACAGCTCAACAAAAGGTTATGTAAACTAACCGGTTTAAGGTTTAAGTATAAAGTTACGTACATTTGAGACTTGCTAAAGGTATTCTATTTCGTTAGAGTTGAGATTTAAGAACTGTATCGAATTAGCTTAGGCATACTGATTTGGTGATGCACGGGTACGTCATCAAGTCTTGCAAGCGAAAATATCGATGAGCGGTGGTACTTTCCTCAAAAGACCATTTCAGACATCAATCTACATGGTCCTCAAATGATCTGACCAAGATTACTTCTGGACTTTAAAAGCGACTGTGACCTCTGAGTTTGTTTCGGCCTTTCTTCTCAGAGTAGTCAGATAGGGTATATGAGGTTTGTATAAGCGATTCCGATATCCTATTTACAGAATAAACAATTTCAATCAATCAATTTTTTTTTTTATACTTAATTGTTTTAGTATTCCAATTTAATTTATGTTTTTTTTTTAATTATACTGTATTTTAATTAAACTACTTGTCATTTTAAATTGTCAATGTAAACTTTGTAAATTTTAATTTTGTTGTGATCATATATTCCATTTTAATTTTTATTATTGATTATACAAGCGCTGTGCACACCTATAAGTGACAAATTCACCGCAAAGCTGTTGAAATAGAATGTATTTAATGTAATGATTTAGTGAATAAGTCGTTGGTGTGTCAATAAATAAATAAATAATTTCATTTCATACATAAATGTGCATCTTGGGAAATCAGCTCCAGATTTCTGACAAGCTAATAAATCCTCCCGAATGAATTTCAGTCACGCCGGCCAATCGCAGTAGATATTTAGTTCAGACAACGAATCGTCCAAAAGGGGGTGTAGAGAGTACGTTAGCTTCAGAAACTTTTTCAGGATGCTTAGGGAGTGACCATACTATAAGTCCTGACCGTTTGCTTATGGGTTGCAACATTGTCATTTTTAAACATTTTATGCTTTTGAGTTATGGCAACCCGTAGATGACTTTTGATGAAAAACGCCGGGAAAAGTTAAATTACATTTTTCTCTCGCTAGAGATGATGAAGTGGTCTCGAGTGACAATTATTGTTTAACTGTGTTGAGTACCAATAAAGTGATTTACAAGTATGTCTAAGAGGTGAGCCGAAGTTGGAAGAGGGCACAATGCTCCTTACGAAGCACCGTTTTTTGAGATATTAGCGAAAAACCCAAAAGTGGCAAACCCAAGAGTGTGCTCCCCAATCCACTGGAGTGCATAGAGCCTAGGCGCTATACAAGGTGTAACAATTAACGCAAGACCTCATACACCCCAATTAGAGTATTGAGTTAAAAGCATAATACAATGACCAAAACTTATCTTTTTTAAAGCTTGCTATTTTTATTAAGAAAATCGTGTTGACACTAGCATTACTTTATGCATCTAAAATTGAGCCGCTGAGATAAGATTCAATTTTCTTTGGCTCAATCGGCGGTCAGTACTAAAAGTTACTGAAATCGATTCAGTAGTCAATTAATGAACAAACTACTTTCAGGACTTGCATTTATTCTGTTACACCTTGTATATTAAAATCATGTATATTGTTTTTCTGGGTTTTTGTCCATACTAATTTGCCTTGTGCACCTACGAATAAACGCAAGATTTGGCAAAGGGCAATGGGCTAGTTGTCTGGCATTTTTGATAAACTACCTAGTTTATCAAAAATGCAAAGAAAACAATGCAAAAAGACCTCTTTTTGGCACACTTTCCTGTTAATTTCATACATCGGACTTTACACTTTTTATTTGTTTTTATCTGATGTATGTCTCTGGTGTGTTGTGTGTCTTTTATTCTGTGCTAAATAAATGTATTTTCTTTCTTTCTTTCAATGGACCGCAGCATAATAGGTGTCAAACTTACAGATCGAATTAGAAAGTTACAAACACCACGCTACGCTCCATAACTCAAGTTTCGGATTTTGGAGAAAAGAGCCAGACTGCAGTGAGAGTGGGTTGGACACGTCTCACGAATGCACCCGGAGAGATGGGCAAAGATCGAACTCACTAGACGCCTGAGGGAGGACGTCACCGTCGAGGTCGACCAAGTCGAAGATGGTGACAATCTGATAATGTTTGCAGGGTCACCATGGCTAGACATTGCACAAGACAGGGATGTTTGGAACGAAAAAGGGGAGGCTTTTGGCCAGCAATAGCACACAATATGGGCTAAAGAAAAAAAAACACGACTAAAGAAATAATTCCTAATTTGCGGCAATTTTACCTTGTATTATATACTCTGGAATCTGGATTTACTTCAAGCAGCGAACCTAGCCGAGGTCATAATTCTTGATGTTAGAATTGTCTTTACAACATCAAGGTCAGCAGTCTAGCTAGCTTGTTACCATTAATTAGAATAATTTCATTTAATTTAAATTAATAAATAGTTTCATTCAATACAACAGGCTTAGATTAATGATAGTAGAGATACAAGACATTTTGAAATCAATTAATAACTTTGGTTTGTACTTTCAATTGAATGCATGTAAGAATTTAAAGTGAACTAAATTGGACATGTTTCTTTTTGAGTTCTAGTTAGAAATTCAATTTATCATTTTATTTTTGCTTCCTTTTTTGTTGAAATAGGCATTCCATTTATGAATATCTGCTATACAAGAGCGAGTTAATAGTAATATTAATTTTATTTTCCCGATTTTTTTTGAGGGGCCCGTGGCTAAATAATAACAGCCGCATAGGTCGATCAATCAGGTTAAGCTGCGATTGCCGCGGTTGGTCTGTGGATGGGTGACCATCTTTACATACTGAGACGCCTCCGTGCCTCGGAAAGCACGTTAAGCCGTTGGTCCCGGCTGTCATTCGTGGATCTTTGACAGTCGCTACGGGTAGTCAGAAGCCCGAAAGTCTGACAACCAGTCTTACCAAGGGGTATCGTATTACCCAGTAACGGGGTTGTGGAGGTCAGATAGGCAGTCGCTCCATTTAAAATACTGGTATTCAGCTGCATCCTGTTAGACTGGAAGCCAACCTCATCATAGTTGGGGAAAGGCTAGGCAGATGATGATGATTATTAATTTTATTTCCAAATTTCAGTATACGTTACAACATAAAGAGGTCTCGACACCTAAACATGTCATGTCATACAGGTCAGTGCCTGGTGGTGGTGGTGATGGTGGTGTCGTACTTTTTTTTTTTTTGTTTTCGGGGGGAAACCTTCAAAAGGCAACCGACCTCTGGGGAGGGAGGTCGGGGAGTGTGGAATTTTTACCTCACTAAAACCACCCCGGTGGCCACAATCAGCACATAGGGGTGGTCCCGGTTTCTCTTAAAAGACCAATTCCGGAACCCCCCCGTGCAATGCCTCCAAGGCACATCCTTGGGGAGACTGTAGCGGTTTCATTTATTCATTTATTTCATTTATTCATTTTGTGAACATAGGGTACAATATAAAGACGTTACATAAAAAAAAAAAAATGTCGATCCATGCTATGTTCCGCCAAAAGGCATACAAAATATCATTAGGAAATCGAATGTCAAGTAAAAAAATAAAATAAAGCCAATAGATAAGTAGATGTCACAATTTCATGCAATAGTTAATAATAATATGTCAATCAATTAAAACAGCACATAAACAAATAGGTAATCTTGGTCGGTGCCTCCCCTGAGCCTCGCTCCTCCTGGTGTCGTACCTGTATAACAGGGGTCGAGGTTTCGCCAGTTACATGGATCAGCATGAGAAGGACTTAGACAATACAGGGTAGGCAAAAATTCGTGGATCAAACAAAACAGGGCGACAGTTGGGGTTATTTGTATTAAAACATTTCTTTGTGGCAGTGCCCTAACTTGATCTCCTTAAAAGCTATGAATTTTTTGAGTGTTTACAGTAAGGTTACAAATAATTTTTCGTGAGACTTAAAAGATATTGAAAAAAGTGCCAATACTGATAAATCATGGTACCCACTGTCATAAAAGCACTTAGCACTTCGTAGTGATGATACTTTTTTAAAATATTGGATTGCTCTATCCTAACTAATATAAATGGGAAAGTAAGTTTGTTTGTTACCTTTTCACGCCTAATCCGCTGAACCGATCATCAGGAAATTTTGCATATATGTACGTTGTCAAGGGTATAGAAAAGAACATACCTTTTATCAAGAAAAAACATACTATTCCCGAGGAAAAGAACAATAACTTTCGATGGTCACGATTGCTTTAGGACGCTAGATGGCGCTACGTGTCTTTCGAATCATGATTGAAATATGAGCCGACTTTCTGAGCAGTATTCTAACAAACAGCACTAAGCTTGCATGAATTCACGATAGTATTTCAATCATTAGTATTATGCTTTTATTTATTTATTTTACCATTTATGTACACACATATATAAACAGACAAGAAAAAAACAGAACAGAAAAATAGGTACAAAGGTGATGCATATTTCTTGAGAAATTTCTTCCAGCATACCTGCGATAGGACAATAAATAGAGAGATGTAGACGGCGTGTGAAAGAATATAGGAGACAAAAATAGAATTTGGGATGAAATTTAGCACACAGATTATTATAACCTGAATTAAAACATAGGATACTTTTCATCCCGGTAATACATTTCCTTTGAATAATTGCCGTCTTTCACGCGGGCAAAAGCTAGTCAGGTTTAAAGGTCTTCACTATCTTAAAGTAAAAGCGTCAAGATAGCCCACGAAATTAAATTTTTCTTACATTTTTTTGCAATGTGCAGAGGGGCAATTCTCGTAATTTTTAAGAACGTTCACAGACTGATCTCAGTCTTAATCTGTCAAAAATATTTCCAATTTCCATACATTTTGACAAGTTTTTGACATTTGTTTGTCGCCGAGATGAGACTGCGACTAGATTTTGAACGTTTTAAATTAGCAGAATTGGCCTACAGGTCTGTATCAGGTTAAATGTTGATCAAAATATGATTCGCGACCGTAACAAATATGGTTTTACAGAATTATGATTCCAGGAATATCAAAAAAGTTGTTAGCTAACTTAGACGTTACTTTTTTTGAATTCACTTCAGCCTTTGTAAGGACTCTGGTTTCTTCTCAACTTGTAAGGTTGAAATAAGCTGATAATCTCGGCATTGCGACAGACTGGCTCGCTTATTACTGCCGTCGACCGTGGTATCGGTGCGTATTTCGTAAGTAATGATACTTTGATTATAACATGCATGTAGGCAAGGACTTGTCATTGTCTATGTTTTTATTTTGGTACAACAGTTGTTTGACCGCTAATTTCATTGAAACTTGTAGTAATGTCAGTTAGTTCCACCCACTTAGAGGCACAGATTTTTTCTTTCATGCACATGAGGAGATCATTTTGCTTTTTGGGGTTGTCTATTGTTGTCGTGTAGTGAGAGCAATGGTGACCCAGAGGTAACGGCACCGACGTACGAGATGCATAGGTTCGAACCCAGACAGGGCTTAAATTTTAATCTGATCATTGTAATTCTGCTATAGTGCATAAAAACGCAGTGTCAGGTAGTCTGGCATGTTGGCATGATGGCTGAGGGAAAGAGCCTCACGTCCCTGCCGCCGCGGGAGACGCTCCGGGCGTCGGGAGCCGCGTGACGACTCCCGGCCACCGTAGGCGCGGGCCTGCGGGCGGAGAGTAATGGGTAACTCTGCGTCCGATCAGGACCAGGCCCGTGCTGGACGGCGCGTACGTGTTCGACGCGCGCCTCAAAGAGATGTCAGCAATAAGGAAGGGGCCCGTAAGGGCCGTAGCCTGCCGGGGCAGCGGGATTGTCCGAAAGGGTTACCGCTGCCCCGGAACGTAAAGGGCTAAGGAAGGAACACTTGTGGGTTTTAGTCAGTAAGAGTCTGACACTCCCTTCTGCTCCACCCTGAGCGGGAAGGGTCATTTGATGATTTCCCATCCACAAAAAAAAGGTAGTCTGGCATCCCGGAGTTCAAAAGTTGGAGGTGTGATAATCCCGTGCCTAGCCGGTCCTGCGCCTGATCTCTCCCCGGTCGTATCGGATTACCGTCTCATCGGACTATGAAAGTGAAGTTACAGAGAGTGCACCTGTATTTGCGCATACTACCTATAATACCTCCATTTAGATTGGCCGCCGTGATCGAAATTCAGTTGGGAGGACATTATTTTAACTTCCCCAGATGAACTATTTCACGAGGAGTAAAAATAAAATAATCATAATATGAAATGAAATATCTTTTCTAATACACTTTTCCATATTCAGACTAATGTACTTTTCTTGTTCAAAATAAACAAACTATGACTTCTCAAGCACTCGTCGAGATATTAAACGAGTGAATTATAGCTAAACGCAATATAAGAACATGCACTTTGAGATACCACTCAAAACTACACTGTACTAACATATAATTTTAAGGCCCGATTCCCTTTGACAAAAGACCTCTCTGTTCATACAAGGTGAAATAGACTTTATGGCGACGGTTTTAAGGTGTGAGTTCGGGCGTAAGTATAACAATGAAGTGGTATTCAGTGGGTCAGTAGCAAACTATTGCGAGAGTCCTACGATACTTGATATATAAAGCTTGTACGTCCAAATTGTAGGGTGACTACAAAATAAGGCAAAGATTTGATATCTAGAAACCTGTACTGGAGTACTATGCCTGTCTTTTAAAACCTAAGCAATAGAGCTAAAGCATACTGAGATTCATCAAGAATAGACGATAATCTACCATAACAAATAGACAAGAGTGATAAGGTTATTTTAGTTGGACACAGAAGAATGTTCTGACACTTATTAACAAAAAGAAAGAAATTAGTCTATCGTACACGAGGCCCTTTGCATCGTTTTCTATTTTAAGGTCCGGAAATGCTGCCAAGAAATTTCATACCTAAGCAATGTTTATGTTTAGGCTATAAAGTAGAAAGTCTTTACGACCAAAGACAACTCTAAAACGTATATATCCCAAATATCACGAAATTAATTCTAATCCAGGCGTTGTCTTTGCTCTGAAAATTAGCACATGTTATCTATACTTATAATAAATCTGTAGAGAGGTCAATTCTGTACATGAAATATATTTCCAAAATAACTATCAGCGGGTGATTAGTGATCGATACTGACGCCAAAAATGCAATCAGCAAAATTTTTGTCTGTCTGTATGTTCGTTATAGAAACAAAAACCACTCGACGGATTTCAACGAAACTTGGTACAATTGTTCTTCATACTCCTGGGCAGGTTATAGTATACTTTTCATCACGCTACGATCAATAGGAGCAGAGGAGTGAAGGGAAATGTTGGGAAAACAGGATTTCTTTTTAGGTGAAGTAGTAATAGGTTAGTATTAGTTAGTAGTAGGTAAGTTTTGGTTAATTTATGTTCAGTTTTTTTTAATATTAAGTAGGTAAAAGCGCGTAGGTACTTTTATTAATTATAGGTATAGGTATTATTAATTATAGTAGTTATAGGTATTTAGTTTTAAGTGAAGTAGGTTTTATTATATATTATTTTATATATTAGACGTAGTTATATATTTTTAGTTATTCAAGCCCCAAGCGGACGCCGGCGTCCGCCCGCTATTGTCTTGAAAAACGCGTTGAATGAGAAATACGCGTTCTCAAGAATCGGCAGAAGAAAGAGCACATCGGTTAAACTCTATGAGAGTTAGTGCCTCAATTTCCGGAAGTCATTATTCCAAGCGGACGAAGTCGCTGGCAAAAGCTAGTATTGGTTATAAGAGCAAACAAAAACAGCATAAATCTCACAAAATTCTATTCCCATAGACACATTACACCAAGAATCACGAACAGCCATGCCCAAGTTTCGCACGCCACACTATTACAACTATAAAAGATAAAAGTTGACATTTTTACACGATTCCACATAATGACACATAAACACAATTAATTATATTCTCTTTATTCACGGTTAAGTGCAAGAAGGCCGGCTAACAATTAGATTTTGTTATCTATGGCCATCTTGTCTATGAGTATTCGACCTATTTATTGGGTGCGTTCTTATTTTGAATTCTTTTATCGGTTGCGAAATTGAATAGTCGGAATTCGTGTAGTGTTGAGTTAAGATTTGCACTGATACGTTGATATAAGATTATTATCAGATTGTAGATTGTTTTTCATTTTGGTCTACTATCTATCGCAAGAGATACAGGCTGCCCAGTGGGTGTCCGATACTTGCATAATGTGCTGTCATAAACAGGCTTTTATCAACAATGGCCAATACAGTTCACGTTAAATTCACAATTTCAACATACTTCTTGGTTCTGTATAAACTATTAGATATATTCAGGGTTAGTTTTTAATGACCAGCCAAATTTAAGGGTGTGGATATATAACAGCCGCACAGGTCGATCGATCAGGTTAAGCTACGCTTGCCGCGGTTAGTCTGTGGATGGCATCTTTACATACCGAGACCCCTCCGTGCCTCGGAAAGCACGTTAAGCCGTTGGTTCCGGCTGTCATTTGTGGATCTTTGACAGTCGTTACGGGTAGTCAGAAGCCCAAAAGTCTGACAACCACTTACCAAGGGGTATCGTATTACCCAGCTACTGGTTTGTGGAGGTCAGATAGGCAGTCGCTTCATGTAAAATACTGGTTTTCAGCTGCATCCGGTTAGACTGGAAGCCGACTCGAACATAGTTGGGAAAAGGCTAGGCAGATGATGATGGTACAGACCATCAAACTGGACAACTGTCTCCACGGGACCAATATCGTATCTTTATAGCTTATTGACAAAAAAAAAAATATGCTGACTCTCAGCTGATCAAAATCGTGAATCGATTTTTCTCCTTTCAGTCATTTCAGACAACTGTCAGTTGTGGAAAATGTGTTAAAAAAGGCATTTTACATTTAGATACAGTCGACCACACGCATTGACCTTGAGCTGGCTTAGCTTAATACGGAGTTTCAATAGAAGGTCAACTTATACCTAATGCTTTAAACTCTGATTTTTAATTTGCTAGACCAAAATGATAGCTAATGTTATGTTGACATAAGAAGGTCGATCGCAGCTCAGTCATTTTAATACAGCAAATTAAAAATCAGAGTTTAGTGACCAATAACATGACGAATCCTCATCTGCCTAGCCTTTTCCCAACTATGTTAGGGTCGGCTCCCAGCCTAACCAGATGCAGACTGCCTATCTGACCTCCACAACCTAGATACTGGGTAACATAATACCCCTGGGTAAGATTGATTGTTAGACTTTCGGGCTTTTGATTACCCGTAAAGACTGTCAAAAATCCACGAATAACAGCCCCACTGCTTAATGTGCTTTTCGAGGTACGCATGGTTCTTGATATGTAAAGTCACCTTGCACCCATCCACGGACCAACCGCGGCAAGCGTAGCTTAACCTGATCGTTCGATCGGTGCGGCTGTTGCTAATTAGCCACAAGCCCATCTTTCTCAATGCCAGTTGGCAGATTCGTCTCAGAATAAAATTTTTGTAGGTTTTCTTATTTATCTCTCATAACTTTTTTTTGTTTTATATTTTGTTGTATGTATTTAATAGCTGACCCCGCAAACGTCGTTTTGAAAAAAAAAAACAGATAGTAGCCGATTCTCAGATCTACCCGATATGCACACAAAATTTCATACAAATCGGTCCAGCCGTTTCGGAGGAGTATGGTAACTAACACTGTGACACGAGAATTTTATATATTAGATATGTATTTATTCTTATATTTTAGTTATAAATATTTCCTAATTTGTTTTCTGTTATTGAACCTACTGTGTATTGTCTCTGCATCACCCTAAGGTAGACTGGTAGAAAATGCCCAAGGCATTAAGTCCGCCTTTGTACACTTTTTACTTGTGCTTAAAGTTTTAATAAATAAACTAGCACTTCGCCCGCGACTTCGTCTGCGTGTATTCGTGCCAAATTTCAAGTTTATCAACTCAAGCAATAAGATTTTTCATAGAAACAAAATCCCCTCTTTTCACCCCCTTAAAGATCGAATTTCCAAAAACCCCTTCTTAGTGCTCCCCTACATAATAAAAGGAAGCCGTATGCAAAATTTCACGTTCCTAGTCCTTGCAGTTTCGGCTGTGCGTTGATATGTCAGTCAGTCAGTAAGTCTCTCCTTTTATATTATACAAAGTTAGTTTTTAATGACCAGCCAAATTTAAGGGTGTGGTACAGACCATCAAACTGGACAACTTTCTCCATGGGACCAATATCGTAATCGCGAAAAATTTATCAACTGTCCCATAGAAAACTTCAATACCTACTCGAGCTAAATGTATGGGACGGCTGAATTTTTATTCGCGATTACTATGTTGGTCTCTTGGAGAAAGTTGTTCAGTTTGATGGTCTGTACCATACCCCTAAATTTGGCTGGTGATTAAAAAGTCACCCTGTATAGATAAATGCTTTAGAAGCAACAATATTTTTTTTTGCGACTCACAGATGCCTTATTTTCTTATGTATGCACCTGTTAGGTATTCACTTGAACAACAGCCTATAATACAGTTCCGGGTGTGCAACCTTATCAATAAAATGTAGCAACTTCGGAGAGGCATATAAATCACAGGTCTTTCCTAACTCTGTGCCAAGCCCGGTTTTCTGGCTTCCGTGTACTGTTTACCCTAATAGCATTTAAAGTTGTTTGTATAATTAACCTGGGGCTGGAGGGGCCCGTGGCTAAATAATAACAGCCGCACAGGTCCATCGATCAGGTTAAGCTACGCTTGCCGCGGTTGGTCTGTGGATGGGTGACCATCTTTACATGCCGAGATCCCTCAGTGCCTCGGAAAGCACGTTAAGCCGTTGGTCCCGGCTGTCATTCGTGGATCTTTGACAGTCGTTACGGGTAGTCAGAAGCCCGAAAGTCTGACAACCAGTCTTACCAAGTGGTATCGTATTACCCAGTAACTGGGTTGTGGAGGTCTGATAGGCAGTCGCTCCATGTAAAACACTGGTATTCAGCTGCATCCGGTTAGACTGGAAGGCTACCCCAACATAGTTTGGAAAAGGCTAGGCAGATGATGTAGATGATGTATACTTAATTAACTTTATCAACTAGCAGTGTGCAACATCTGGACTTTAAAAGAGACTTTGACCCTTGAGTGTAGTGATGTGCCGTTCCCGGGAATTTTGGAAACTTTGGGAATATTCCCGTAAACGTGCCCGGCAATATTCCCAAAACTGGAAATTTAGGGGAATATTGATGATAATGTACTTTAGTGTTTTTTTATTATATGCTAGCCAATTAATTAGGTAAATTTGCGTACTATCGTGGTTACGTCGATAGTTGATTATACATATAAGTTGAAAATTTCCAAAGTTTCCAATATTTACGGGAATATTCCCTGTAAATTTACAATTTTCCCGTAAATATTCCCGTAGTAAAAAAATCACAAAGCATCAGAAATTTTAATCACATTGGTTTATTAACACAATTTTACAATCATATTCTGAGAGTTGTAAACTTTAACAAAATTAACAATTTTAATAAACCACGGAATCAACACACTTTTATATTTCTTTAAAATTAACAAGTATATACTCGTACTAGCTTTTGCCCGCGACTTTGTCCGCGTGGGTTTCGTACTTTCCTCAAATAAATTTAACAACCTCTCCACCTTCCCTATTACTAAAATTATTGCTTACGATCTTTATACTACTTATATTTAGAGAAATAAGTATTCGGACCATTTTTTTAGTTAAACTACTGATGTTTCAAATAAACTGTCCTCCCTTTTCATCACGACAGGGCTTGTTTCTAATAAAAAAGCGTTTGCTACGTTTCCATTTTTATGACTTAAGAGTAACTAGTCGCGAGCTCGAACTCGCTGGTGGTCGCGGTCAAAAAGCACGCTGTCTCGCCTGGCTTCGTGTCCGACAGCGCAGTGATGAGCAGTTAGACGCTAGTCTACACGAACAACGTCTAGTTTTCACGCACAGAAACACCGTGCCGAACTGATAGACGCGTAAAAAGATTTGAAAAGTGCTTTGGAAAATCGAGTTTTATGAAAAAACCACTGCATAAATAATAATAATAATATTCCACAACTATCACACAACGCCATCTAGTCCCAAGCTAAGCAGAACTTGTGTTATGGGTACTAGACAACTGATAAACATACTTAAATATTTCTAAATATATAAATATTATAGATAAATTACAAATAAAGTTTATTGATCTCTTCGATAACTGAGCTTTGTCGGTACGGACTTGGTTTTGAAGATTTTACACTGTTCTTTTATTACGTATTGACACCCAAAGTTACGTTAAAAATAGCAAGAAAAACGAATCTTTGTTGGCTCATAACTTTTTAATGGCTTTTTATTTTACTATTCTGTTTCCTTACAGACACAATTATTAATAAGTCAAAACGATATCATGTTTAACTTTGGATGCACAATTTCAAACAGTGGAGTAATATTCTCCCGAAATTCGTATAGAAAAAATATCGAAAAGTGGCACCTTAAGGGCCAATACTACCTCAAATGGCTTAGCATGATTCTCCGTTATGTCGAAAATACTGTAGCATTAATTTTGAAATAAATATATGGTAAAGTTGAGGATTAATTTTAGGTCTTATGTTTGACGAAAACGCGATTCCATAAAATTTTCTCGATAGAAAAAAAATCCAAAGTTACCTCCAAACTGAACAATAAACCGCTGGTATTAAAAAAATACTTTAAATTAGATCATGAAACTTTGTATACTAACTGAAGCTTGTTTTACAAGGGGTGGGGGCGATCGCTATGCCGTGGCGCAAGCTAGTGCAGGTACAAACATGTAACGACATGTTTAGCTGTGGTAATAGGAGTATAAATATCGCGTAATGTTAGTTGCACATGTGTAATTATACAGTATATACGAAAAATGTATTAAATACCTATTTGGAAACTTTGGGAATACTTACGGGAATATTGGGAATATTGTGTAAATTTACAATGGGAAAGTTCCCGTAAATTTTCAATATTTCCAGCGGCACATCACTACTTGAGTGGAATTCGTCATTTCTTCTTAGGGCGCATTCCGACAAACTTTTATACCTAGAACTAGGTTTTGGCCGCGGCTTCGCCCGCGTGGTCTACAGAAAACAAATGACATTTTTTTTTTTCAGAAAAAAAAATATAAGCGCTCTCACTCCCTCTCAGATGAGACACCTCAGAAAAATCCTACCTACTCAATAATAGGTAACACCCCGAGGTGCCCAGCACGACCTGCGCCACCCTGCGCGCCATGCGCCCGTCTACCATGCCGTGTAGAATCTTCGAATGGGATGATTTTGGAAAAAACTGTGATACACGTGTCTCATTGTATGTGTACCAATTTTCGAGTCAATCGACCCAGACAATAAAAAGTTTCACAGAAAATTCAACCCCTCATTTCACCCTCTTAGGGGTAGAATTTCGAAAAACCCTTTCTTAGTGGATACTTACTTTTCACAAAGAGCATACCCTCCAAATTGTATGTCTCTAGGACCAGCGGTTTAGGCTGTGCGTTGATATATCAGTCAGTCAGTCAGGACTTTAAATTTTATATATACAGATAAGTCTTATCCTGAGAATAAATTATGAAATTTTGAAATTTTTTTCATACTAAAACTCTCAGCCGTCAATTTTATTCCACGAATAAAAGATATCTGACATTGGTAAAATTAGACTTATACCCCAGTCGGATAGAAAATGTCGACGTGTAAAACTGATCTTGATATTCTATTTACAGAATAAACAATTAAATTTCATTGCAACAGATAGTAATTGGATTATCAAATATAGTGCCAATTAAATGTGATCTAGGCCAAGAAGATTTTTTGTGAGTGAAAGGAAATGAAGGTATATTTCTATTTCTATCTAGCTTCTGCTCGCGATTTCGTCCGCGTGAAATTTCACCCTCCCCCCATTCACCCTCTTAGGGGTGGAATTTCAAAAAACCCTTTCTTAGTAGATACCTACTCTTAATAAAAAAACTAAGTAAACGAGCTGTGGTATTTGGTCGTAAATATACGACCCTGGCGAAATGGCACGAAAATATCTATCGGATTTATCCGACGTAGGCGGTTAAAAGGTTAAATAACCAAACTTGAATTCGTATCAAACCGCACTCTCCTAACCCCCTCAAGCTAGTTATAGTTAAGGTGAATGCGCAGTGGTATACCGCGAAATTCAAATTTTATTAAGTTTTTTGTAATTTGCAGGTCACTGTCAGGTTGTATCTTGATCAATATAACAGGTACTTATTTACAGAATTATAGTCATTAGAATCATTAATACATCTTCCTAAGTTAGATTTGTACCACAAGAAGAAATCTCATAAGGAAAAGTGCTTATGCTACAAATCTCACTTAGAAAGATGTATTAATGTTTCTAATGATTATAATTCTGTAAATAAGTACCTGTTATAGTCGCGAATCAAATTTTGATCAAGATACAACCTGACACTGACCTGCAAATTGCAAAAAACGTAAGAAAATTTGAATTTCGCGGTCTACCACTTCACTTTGCATTCACCTTACACAAGTAGCTCCATAATATCAGTGACAGGTAGTTGGCCCTTGCGCCGACGTAATGACTCATTTCCTCTGACTTTACAACTAGGAGCACTATAAGCCACTCTTGGGCCATAAGCCAGATCAAATATAGGAGGTTTACTGATTTCAGAAGGCCAATTCACGTATTTAAAACCGTTCAAAATCTAGTATCTCATCTCAGCAACAATCAATGTCAAAAACTTGTCAAATATGTAGGGAAATTATAGGAATTTTTGACAGATTTAGACTGAGACCAGACTGTGAACGTGCTTAAAATTACGAGAATTGCCCCTCAGCTTAAAAGTGTTCACTGCTGAGAAAAAAAAAACAAGTTTCTTGCTTCTCCAGCCGTACCTAAGGGTTCAACTTTCGCTTCATTTATCAAAATCAGTGCGTTTGGTGTGATTTGTGACAGATCGAAGCGAAAGTCTAAGAACTTCTACATCTTTACATCTTCTTGCAACCGTCTATCAATGGTTGGCTCATTTATTTAGCTACGCAAATGACAGCGTTTGAATAGAATGCCACAAATTCCGTCAAAACACTTTTAGATTCCAAAAATCTGGTTGTAACTCGACAACCTGGAATCATTCGCACTGATTGTTATACGTGAAAAGAGGTGGTTCTAAAACCACCCCAAGCTCATGAACTGTGATACAACGGCGTTTCATAGTCCGCAAACACTTTAGTACAACATCTTGCTTCTTTCTCTCGTTTGGCCACGAGCCATAGAATTAGCTCCTGAGATGATAAATTAAGCCGTCAGCAAAGGTACACGCCGACATCAAGCTACCCAAAACTGTAAAATTTTCCCAATCAACTTAGAACCTTATGCTTTAGCGATAAAGTTGGAAATCTATTAAAGACATTTGACAGATTGTAGTAGTTTGAGTGATGGCGTCTGTATACCAGACATCGTCATTCGCATATGTATCCATTTGTGAAAGATTTTTAAACTGCATTCACAGATTGATATGAATCTTTGGAATGACAGAAAGCACTGAACCTTTTGCAAATCTTCTACCATTCGTGACAACAACCCACACATATTATCATATACTATGTTTACTTCATGTGATTTGTATTAGTCATGATATTTCTTGTTTCGGTTTAGAAGTCAAATAGTAGCTTAATGATATTATCATTTGAGTTCATCATCATCTACCTAGCCTTTTCCCAACTATGTTGGGGTTAGCTTTCAGTCTATCCGGATGCAGCTGAATACCAGTATTTTACATGGAGCGACTGCCTATCTGACCTCCACAACCCAGTTACTGGGTAATAGTATACTCCTTGGTAAGACTGGTTGTCAGACTTTCGGGCTTCTGACTACCCGTTACGACTGTCAAAGATCCACAAATGACAGCCGGGACCAACGCCCTAACGTGCTTTCCGAGGCACGGAGGGGTCACGGAATGTAATGATGGTCACCCATCCACAGACCAACCGCGGCAAGCGTAGTTTAACCTGATCGATCGACCTGTGCGGCTGTTATTATTTAGCCACGGGCCCCTCGATATTATCATTTGAGTTGATATCTAAAATTATGATACGTTCATTGCATCATCATACCCAGAAATATTGGTTTATTCCTGGTCGGCCTCTCCCCGTCGTCATCACTGGGCACGAGTGGGAAAAAAACAAAGTCAAAGTCAAAGTCAAATCATTTATTTCAAATAGGCACTTAAAAGGCACTTTTGAACGTCAAAATTAAAAATTAAAAAATAGAATTGATTCTAGTCGCCCATTCCAAAATGTAGTTTTCGTGTGGAGAAGAATGGGCAAGAAACTCCACCGTTACTCTTTTAAATTGTTTTACAAGTTTTTGTATACATTCATTATATAATTATATGTGAAGACGATGCACCTAAAATAAAATTTAATCTACCAAAAATGGTAAAAGAATTAAAAATACAACAGACTGGTAAATCAATTATGTGATAGATACAAATTTTACTAGTATTTTAAAAAGTGTGTGAGTTACATTTGTCACAGAATGTAAAAAACAATGTATTTAAAAAAACAAAAAAAATAAAAAAATGTGTATATATAAATAAAATTAGCAACCAGTTTGATGTTGTCTAGACTCTAGATTGTCCTATGGAACAGGACCAGCATGTTTCCAAACATTGTTATCTTGGATATAATCCTCCAATTTGTAATATCCTTGTTTACAAAGTGTACTTTTAATATGAGTTTTAAATTTTCTTTCATTTAATTGTAAAATATCAAAAGGTATTTTGTTGTAGCATTTAACACAGTACCCCATAAAAGATGTTTGCACTTTAGATAATCTGAAAAAAGGTTGATCTAATTTATCTTTATTTCTAGTATTAAAATTATGTCTATCACTTATTTTATTAAAAAGATGTTGATTTTTTCTTACATACATAATATTTTCATAAATGTATTGGCAAGGTACCGTCATAATATTAACCTTTTTAAATAGTTCCCTAAGAGATTCACGGTGACGTAGATTGTAAATGGCTCTGACAGCTCTCTTTTGCAAAATAAAAATGGATTCAATATCAGCAGCCCGACCCCACAGTAAAATGCCATATGACATAATACTGTGGAAGTAACTAAAATAGACCAAACGCGCGGTTTCTACATCTGTTAACTGTCTTATCTTTCTAACAGCATAAGCGGCCGAGCTTAGCCGCCCCGCAATAGATGTTATATGAGGCCCCCATTGTAATTTCTCGTCTAGCGTGATTCCTAGGAAAACTGTCTGATCAATAAACTCTAGTTTTTGGCCATTCAATATGATGTCGCATTCGCTGCTTCTAACATTAGGCAATTTAAATCATTTTGGTTTTTTTTTCATTAAGTACTAAATTATTTACCGTAAACCAATCTTGGACCTGAAGAATAGAGTTATTCACGTCGTCAAGGTTTTGTGACCGTCGGTCTATTTTAAAGATCAATGATGTATCATCTGCAAATAACACCATCTTTGGTTGATTTTGAAGTAATTGGGGTAAATCGTTAATATAAACTAAAAAGAGGAATGGACCCAATATCGTATAATAAACGTTTCGTTCCTCCCAGTGGTGACGATTGGAACTTTTTATTTCCGACTCGTTCCGCTATAGACCGAGAGTCAAAATGCAATAATGGAGATTTCAATATGAGATTTCACGGATTGTTAGTGTCCAGTGGGGACGACGGGGCTGAGAAGACCGGGAATAAAGGGAAATATTGTTAGGAAGTTTTAAACTGGCGGCGGTGGCTGAAAAGTTTTGTGGAAATCAGAAGACCAATTCTCGTAATTTAAAAAGATCAAAATCTAGTCGCAGTCTCATCTCGGCGACAGATAAATGTCAAAAACTTGTCAAAGTGTAGGGAAAATTGAGGTATTTTTGACAGATTGAGACTGAGATCAGACTGTGAACGTTCTTAAAATTACGAGAATTGTCCCTCTGTTGTCATGGCATGTGATACTGAGGAATGAGGAAAATATGGAGTATAAATGTGGATGGTTACAAGAGTAAGATATAACCAACTAGCGGTCCGTCCCGTCTTCGCACGGGTGGAAAAAAAAGGAAAAAAAGCCTATATTAATTAGTGATAATGTAGCATTCAAATGGTGAAAGAATTTTTAAAATCGGTCCAGCACCCTAATTGCGTAACACACTATCAATCGGAATCTGAATCATTTTTAAGCAAATTGCTAATCCATTGCTTCATAAGTTCGAAAAATGTGTCTGCTCAACACGTAAATAACGCAATGGATGTTATGGAAATGTCAAAATGAAACCGATTCCGATTGTTAATGTGTTACGCAATTGCCCCGCAGTACTTTTTGAGCCAATTCGTTACAAACATACATACAAATCTTTCCTCTTTATAACATTAGTATAGAAGATGCGATGGATGGGCTGTAAGAAAGATGTTACGGTTGGAAATGGGGTGTCTACTCAAAACTCAAAGCATTTATTACAATTAAAAAATTTACAGGCACACTTTTGAATTATCAAGAAGTCGGTCAGTCAGAAAATATGAAGCTACATAGTTGCCCATTCCAAAACGTAGGTACAGTCAGCAAAGGAGATAAGTATGCAGGGTCATCGAATATATAAATATGTGAGCACCATGTATCTATCACATAATTGATTTACCGGTCTGTTGTATTTTTAATTCTTTTACCATTTTTGGTAGATTAAATTTTGTTTTAGGTGCATCGTCTTCACATATAATTATATAATGAATGTATACAAAAACTTGTAAAACATTTTAAAAGAGTAACGGTGGAGTTTCTTGCCCATTCTTCTCCACACGAAAACTATATTTTGGAATGGGCGACTAGAATCAATTCTATTTTTTAATTTTTAATTTTGACGTTCAAAAGTGCCTTTTAAGTGCCTATTTGAAATAAATGATTTGACTTTGACTTAGTTGAAGTTTACTAAGAAACCGATGGATGTTTTCGAATGAAATTTAGTTTGATAAATGAACTGTTTGTTTTCTATTAATTAAATTAAATTTTATTCTATAAAATATTAATTATAAGAGAAAAGATTTAATTTTTTGTATGTTTGTTTGTTATGCTTTCACGCTAAAACGGCTGAACGTTTTTGGATAAAATTTGGCATATAGGTAGACCATGACCTAGATTAGGACATGCGATACTTTTTATCCCGATATTTCCAAGGGATCAAGACTTATGCGGGCGAATCTGCGGGGCGCAGCTAGTTTGTTGTGGTTATAAAATTACTTTAAAAAAAACTTAAGTTTTATTCTTTCATTTGATTTAATTTAGTTAGTAATTGTATGAATTACACAACTATGCTTATCAAAATTCAAAATTGCACATTATCATTGAAACAGACAATTACTAATTAAAATCAAAATGGACGTATTTAAATTCTATATAATAAAGTATTACAAGAATCTTTAGAAAGTTAGTGTTCATTGCAAATTAAAAATAATAATTTAAATGTTCAATTTAGATTAGGCAGATAGGTAAGGCACTTCATTTTATTTGGATTCCGTAGTGAGCTAAAGAAACCCTTATTGATTTGGCGTTCGTAAAATGCATTTCAGTCCTGTGATCTTAGGCAGCGGGATTGTCCGAAACGGTTACCGCTGCCCCGGAACATAAAGGGCTAAGGAAGGAACACGGGTGGGTTTTATTCAGTAAGAGTCTGACACTACCTTCTGCTCCACCCTGAGCGGGAGGGGTCATTTGATGATTTCCCATCCACAAAAAAAAAGTGCTGTGATCTTTGTAGGGTCCGTACCAAAAGACCAAATTAAAGAAGAGTCTGACGCTCCCTTCTGCTCCACCCAGAGCGGGAGGGGTCATTTGATGATTTCCCATCCACAAAAAAAAAGGGGGCATGCCTTAGGACATACAGCGTAATTCAAATTTTCCGTAAGTATTTCTAACCGACTTCAAAAAAGGATGTTGTGTATTCGACCCGTATGAATGTATGTATGTATATTTGTATGACCGCAATTTTCTCAAAAACTATTGGACCGATTTTGATGTGTCTTTCACTAAAATGATCTACAAACTTGCAGGAAGGTTTTGGTACTTATAACATTAGATAATTATTCGTATGTACGAAGTCATATGCATAAATGTACTGCATCTCCGGCAATTATTTCCCACTTAGTTTATATTGATGATGTTTTAACTGATATTTACATAGCAAGTAGTGTTCATTGAAATTGTGTGGGGTGGGTGCAACTAAAAAGCGGCACCAACGACACCGACTTCCGAAATTAAAGTTATTTTTCACTGTGTGGTGTTTTTTTTTTTAAGTCGGTCGTTTTTTTTGTAAAAAAAATATATAATTCACAGGTCAGTGTTAGGTTGGAAGTTGATTAAATATGATTCGCGACCGTAGCAAATACTTATGGGCTTACAGAATTATAATCATTAGAATCAGCAATACAACACACCTTTTATAAATATTTTCGAACTAAAAGTAATAATCAAAAGAAAATGTGTACGGAACTCTATTCCGAATGCTTGATCCAATTTACAAACTTTTTTACTTTATCAGATTAGGCGTATATTAATTATAACATGGTACTTAAATAATTACCAGATCTAGATTTAGGCTCACATTCGAAAGGCTCGATTGTATGAGAAAGTTATTAATGCTAGTTACAATCAGGGACCTGAAACGTTACTCAAAATAACGTTACGCGTAGTTCCAGTACTGATAATTTGTACCGTTCCACCAGGAACGTAACAAAATTAATTCCTTGACTATAACGATGCTGACAAACGGAACGACATCCTAAACCGAGGGGCAATTTTCGTAATTTTTAAGAACGTTCACAGTCTGATCTCAGTCTCAATCTGTCAAAAATACTTCACATTTCCCTACAGTTTGACAAGTTTTTGACATTTGTTTGTCGCCGAGATGAGACTGCGACTAGATTTTGAACGTTTTAAATTACGAGAATTGGCCTACTGATCAGTAACAATATTATCATTAAATTGTTATTAGTATAACATTATTCATTTCGATACTCAACCTTGCCACTTTTGCTAGTTTTATGACATAAAAGATGACGAAAAAAACGAAAAAGTATGAAGAATAACGTTATAAATGAATCTGTAACGTTTTACCAGTAAAGTTAATACAAGCGGATATGCTTAATGTTACTGATACCTATAAAGTTATTTATATCGTTCTACGAAAACGATATTCTATAACGTTATGTTTTGTAACGTTATTGATATTTTTAGGTTTTAGTATCGTTACAAATTTTGGAAAGTTATACGATAACATTAGTAGTAACGGAACGAAATTCATTTCGTTTTCAAGTCCCTGGTTACAATTAATTTGTAGGTTATCGTTAACAGTTATTAATATAAATGTAGGTAGCTAAAATGATATAGGTACAGTCAACAAAAGAGATAAGTATGCAGGATCGTCGGATATAGTTGAAGTTTAGTAAGAAACCGATGGATGTTGTCGACTGAAATTTAATTTGACAAATGAGATGTTTGTTTTCTATCAATAAAATTAAATTGATAAAATGACACAAAATTATTCGAAACATTTTATTTAAAAAAAAAACATTTCATATAATATATAAAGGTTAACATTATTTTAATTTTACTTCTGTTCCGATCTTAATTTAATATTTAGCCCAGTTATGGATTTTTGTGTGATCGATGATAATAAGGCAAAGAAAAGACATCAACGCTTGATAAAAACACATAGAAAAAGAACTCAAATAAGTTGAAATAATATGGACAATAGGATAATGAGATACCTATTAATTTTTCTTCTGAGGAAGGAACAGTCAGCAAAGGAGATAAGTATGCAGGGTCATCGAATATAGTTGAAGTTTAGTAAGAAACCGATTGATATTTTCGAATAGAATTTAATTTAATTAATAGGAACCAAACAGTTCATTTATCAAATCAAATTTCATTACAAAACATCAATCGGTTTCTTACTAAACTTCAACTATATTCGACGACCCTGCACACTTATCTCCTTTGCTGACTGTATATGCCTGTAGAACCCAAATAAGGGGACCCAGGATACCCCATGATCCTAGAACATCAACAAAAATGAAGAGTCCCGGACTCGCTCACTGACTGACTCCTTATGAGGAAATGCGGATGGTTTTTTCTCCATAGAAACTCTCTCGTCTGTTTTCTTTCTGGTTAATGACCACAAAGCAATGATTTTTTACAGAATAACAAATATTAACTACTTGTATGTCCCTATGTTTTCCATTTTGATGATACATTATTTTTATAAGCACTCAAAAAATTCTCAAAATTGCCGCTGTCAACAGAGGCCTAGTGTACAAATTCGACAACTATTAATGAAAAAAGAAAAACATAGGGACACAGTACATATCCTTCTTATTCAATTTATGAAATATCTTTTAAATTGGTCCAATATTGGAGGAGGAAATAGACGAGAACCAAACCTCCAATTATGACTTTTTACTTAGGCTTTTTCAAAAGTCTCTCCGACCGCATTTCCTCTTAATACCCAAGCCAAACCCTTGGATCTAGAAAGCTGTTTGCACAGAGGTCCTCTTTGCTATGGACAAGGAGTATGGCCGGATTTTTCGAAATTACCACTAAACATAGGGCGGGCTAGTCTAAAAGATTAGATATTTTGTACTAGCTGCGCCCCGCGGTTTCACCCGCGTAAGTTTTGATCCCGTGGGAATATCGGGATAAAAAGTATCCTCTGTGTTATTCTGATGTATAAACTATATTACTGTGTTGTATCATCAAAATCTGTTCAGTAGTTTTTGCGTGAAAGAGTAACAAACATCCATCCATTCATCCTCACAAACTTTCGCATTTATAATATTAATAGGAAGTAGGATAGTAGGATGTTTTTTTGTTACGCTTTCAAGCTGAATCAGCAAAACAAACGGATTTGGATAATATTTGGCACATGGGTAGACCATAACGTGGATTAGAATATATGATAGTTTTATCCCGATATTCCTACGGAATCGAGACTTTATTATAAATCGCAGCTATAGTCTGATTTTTAATTCGAAGGGATTCTGAAATTTGCGAAGTGTTGCCAATAATAAAGCGGTCCTACTAAAAACGGAACGCATTTAAGTGAAATTAAAAAAAATCTTTCTTGTATTTAAGGTTTCAATTAGAAATACTAAAATTTAAAAATTTACTGATATGTTTAAAATAGTAATCAGATTTTTTATTATAAAATTATTGAAGATGTAATAATTAGCAAGGTAATTATTTTTCTTTCACTGGAATCCCTTACCACTAATCCATGGGTTACAAATATTTTTTACGAAAATCTTTAAGATTGAAAAATCTTCGCTTCTTGTAACTACAGATTTGGCGGTATGGGCCAGGGCTTCTTTTTAATCTTATAACTATTTTGAATTGTTTCTTCATAACATTGTTCTCACATATAGAAGCAACAAGAATACTGTACTCAGGATTTTGTAATATCTTAATTTAAAAGAGTGTCCTTGGAGTTTCTTGCCCGTTCTTCTCCAAGAGATCTACGTTTTGGAATGGGCAACTAGCTTCAACTTTCTGACTAACTGACCGACTAGTTAATTTTGACAATTCAAAAGTGCCTGGAAATGGTTTAATTGAAATAAATGCTTTGAGTTTGAGTTTGATTCCTTAGCCTGTTCTTCGGGACAATTAATAATTATAATCATTATAATGTGTCATTATCATGCATGTTATTCGGCTTCTAATGTGCTCACGGTGTTTGTTGCGATTTATTGTTGAGTTTTTATTTGCTGTTATGTTTTGTTTGTTGTTTACATTGTCATATAGTTTACTTGATCTCATTCTCTTTCATATTTTATTGTATTTTTTCCGAAAAATTCTAGTCATTTAAATAACTTAGAAAAAGGACAAGACAGAAAAGGTTTATGATATCTGAAGTGTCAAAAAATGACCGCTGTCAGAATTCCGTGGAATTAAAAATCAGACTATAGTTTACATTATAATACAAATAAATAAAGCAAAAACTTTTAAACAAAACCATCCAACTCTTAATGGAATTATATAATTTCAAGACGATAAAGTAATCACTTTAATAATTTGTAGAACGCACCCAAAAAAAAAAGTAGGCCTTATATGTTTAGTTGCCTTGGCCGACTTCTGTATAAAAGTCACGTGGTTCTAATGGATGGGTGGAGCGCAAACCAAATGCAATGATGACTCATATGTTTTCTTTCTTGGACATGGCTTGCACTATAATTTTCGTGAGACGGCATAAATTTCAAAGTAACTGCATTGTCGTGATTTCTACATTATGAAATAACGCATGATCGGCCTGTAATGCTCCCTCTGCCTGGACACATATGCGGAGTTACAGACATAGCTTGCAGAGTAAGCAAGCTGAAGTGGGAGTGGGCTGGCTATCAGTGGCGAAGGTACCATACAACTCGATTCCCGCCGGCTTCCCTTCGAAAATTCAGAACACAACCACTCTATAGTCAATTCATCATTGAAATATAATGAAACGGTTTATTGACATTTTTTTCTTGCTCAGGCTTATCTCTGTCATAAATTAACCCTTCGCCACTGCTGGCTATGTTTTCCGAAGGACGGATGGCCGGTGGAGCAGATACGACAAGCTATCGTATCGAAAATGACACATTTCAATAACCTGATGTGCCTTGCCCCCGACAGCAAACAACTCTTGGAAGAATAGTGGTCGTCTATTTGAATTAAACTGACAAAATTTTCGGGTTTTGGACTTGTGAACAGCGTTTAGAGGACTCCTACGATAACATTGATTGATGTTCGATACGGTACGGAAGCGTATCGAGTAGTTGTGAATGGCTATTCTGGAGTGGAGACCACGTGTCGGCAAGCGTAGTAACGTGGGACGCCCTCCAGTTAGATGGACCGACGTCAAAAAGGTGGCTTAAGCAGACTGGATGCGGAAGGCGGAGGACAGGGTGTTGTGGCGCAGCTTGGGAGAGGCCTATGTCCAGCAGTGGACTGCAATAGGCTGAGTTGATTGATTGCCGAGACAAAAGCCTTCTTTAAATAATAATCTTAGTCAAACCAATCTACCTAGCCGTTTCCCTACTATTGGGGTCAGCTTCCAGTCTAACTGGATGCAGCTGAATATCAGTATTTTACATGGAGCGACTGCCTATCTGATCTCCACAACCCAGTTTCTGGGTAATACGATAGAATAGAATAGATAATAAAATATATAAATTTATAGAATAAAAAAAAAAAAGAAAAAAGAATAGATAAGAAATAGAAAGAAAAGAAAAGAATAGATATAAATTTATAGAAATTTTACAAAGGGTAACACAATGGGCGGTCTTATCGCTAAGAGCGATCTTTTAAAGACAACCTTTGGATGGATTGTATCGGGGAAGAAGAGACAAATACTGTAGTAATCTGTGTCTGTGTGTCTTAGCCCTTGGTAAGACTGGTTGTCAGACTTCCGGGCTTCTGACGACCCGTAACAACTGTCAAAGATCCAAGAAAGGCAGTCGGGGCTAACAGCTTAACGTTATTTCCGAGGCACGATGGGGTCTCGGTACGTAAAGATGGCCCATCTACGGACCGACCGCGGGAAGCGTAGCTTAACCTGATCAGTCGACCCGTGCGTCTGTTATTACGTAGCTACGAATCCCTCTCACTCACATGTAGTATCTAGGTAGCTACTATTAAATACCAGAGGGGCAATTCTCGTAATTTTTAAGAACGTTCACAGTCTGATCTCAGTCTCAATCTGTCAAAAATACGTCAAACTTCCATACATTTTGACATTTGTTTGTCGCCGAGATGAGACTGCAACTAGATTTTGAACGTTTTAAATTACGAGAATTGACCTGCTGTTACTTACGATATTAGATACGTGTACCTCTAACAATTACTTACATACATAATCTTCCATTCACACAAACTCTTCACTTAATTCATTCGACTCGGAATATATTATTAGCATTACTAGCGACCCGCCCCGGCTTCGCACGGGTGCAATGCTGATACTAAATACACTACATTATACATATAAACCTTCCTCTTCAATCACTCTATCTATTAAAAAAAACCGCATCAAAATCCGTTGCGGAGTTTTAAAGATGAGACAGAGAAGCGACTTTGTTTTATACTATGTATTGATACATTTATGAGCCCGACGCTTTTCAAATGGTCATTTAGATGCGTTAGTATTAGTTCACAGATATAGATACACCTAGATAACGCAAGAGCAACTACTTCGCGTGCCAAAAATCGCACCAACTTACGTACAAAAATCGTAAAATCGTAAGCTGCCACTTTCGCGCTCAATCCTGAGTACTGCAGTGCTATTCTGTAAAAATCTCACCGTGAAAACTAAGGTGAAGTGAGCTGTCATTCCATCTGATGTTAGAGGTTGCCTCCATTGATAGTTCACTTCACGCTCACTTCACCTACGTTATCATGGTGAGATTTATACAGAATCTATAGGCTGCTGGCTGGGTGAGCGTGAGCGCTGGCGCTAGGCCCAGGGGATGGGGCGAGAAGGGCGCACGCGACGGCGTCTTTGAATGATTTGATTTTCCCATCACTAAATAGTGCTTGTGACGTCATAGTAGGTAGTCAAAAAAATTTTCATACAGATCGTGATACAGTCTAGTTCATTAATATATTGGCAGTGACAGTTTCAAAATATTATAAACGTTAAAATGATCATCATTTTAACGCTTATAATATTTTGAAACGTTAAATGTATGTTAACACTAGCTGCGCCCCGCGGTTTCACCCACGTAAGTTTCGATCCCGTGGGAATATCGGGATAAAAAGTATCCTATGTGTTATTCTGATGTATAAGCTATATTACTGTACAGTTTCATCAAAATCCGTTCAGTAGTTTTTGCGTGAAAGAGTAACAAACATCCATCCATCCATCCTCACAAACTTTCGCATTTGTAATATTAGTAGGATTTTATTTATGTCTAAGTTTGTATATAACTTTTGATCATTTTAACGCTTAATAATATTTTGAAACTTTGTCACTGCCAATATATTAATGAACTCGACTGTACTTGCGTTATCTAGGTCTATCTATATCTGTGGTACTAATATTACCGTTAGGATAACGAATGAATGAAAACAAAAAGAAAGTTATCAGTCTGTAACTATACTACTGCAAGACAAAGCCATTCTTCTCGCGGGAATATAATATAACATAATCAGCCTATAATGTTCCCACAGCATGGAGGAGGCCTGTGTTTCAACATAACATCTGCCACTGCCTCTCACAGAATAAGGAGGCCCTTATTCTGTGAGAGGCAGTGGACCATAATCCACCACGCGGGCCCAGTGCGGGTTGGTAGATGTCACATGTCTTCCTATGTTTGGTTGTAGGACATGACCGGTTCCTCACGATGTTTTCCTTCACCGTTTTGAGAGCAGTGGTGATGAAATAATTTACACAAAGTAAAGCGCCTGTCTAGGTTCGAACATACGACCTACAACTCGTAAGTCGCGGCCGTCACCTCTGAGTCACCACTGATCTCTGCACGGGCATATCGTGGACGAGCTTCTGCCTGTGACTTCCTCCGCGTGAAATTTCCCCCTCCCCCATCCACCCTCTTCGGGGTTGAATTTCGGAAAACCCTTTATTAGTGGATATCTACTCTTTACAAAGAAAATACCCTTCAAATTTCATGTCTCTAGGACCAACGGTTTAGGCTGTGCGTTGATATATCGGTCAATCAACTTTGAATTTTATATATAATACTAGCTGACCCCGCACCGCACACGTCGTTTTGCAAAAAAAAAATAGATAGTAGCCGATTCTCAGACCTACTGAATATGCACACAAAATTTCATACAAATTGGTCCAGCCGTTTCGGAGGAGTATGGTAACTAACATTGTGACACGAGAATTTTATACATTAGAAGAAGATATTTAATATAATATAAGATAGATAGACAGATGAGGAACTTTAACCTTTTTCTTTAACTCTTTTTTTTAACTCCAAAAACACTTAAAATTCAAAGTATCACTAAAGTAGGATAAAAAGTTCATGTGGATTAAGGAACGGGAAACAGCTAGATAATAAGAAACTAACGACCCACATATTTCGGAATAAATGCTCTAAATTATGGGGGAAACCATTATATGAAAATCCATTGCATACTTAAGAACACGAACACTGATTTTATTTTATAACATGTATAGTTATACAAGAATCAAAAAGGACCAAATTCCACATAGTTCAAATGGATCAGAGTACCAATGTCCTGCATAGGATTTGAGTACTTATATCATAAATTATCTTCTAATATATAAAATTCTCGTGTCACAGTGTTAGTTACCATACTCCTCTGAAACGGCTTGGCCGATTTTTATGAAATTTTATATGCATATTCATCTGAGAATCGGCTACTATCTATTTTTTTTTGCAAAACGACGTTTGCGGGGTCAGCTAGTAATTTATACATAAAGCTATAACGACCAAATAATTTACAAGGACCACGCAAAAAGGAACAGAGTACACAGCCCCGCACAGATATTAGATACATTGGTAAATAAAGCCAGAAACACATACATTAAAATAACCGGTTTTGGCCCAGTATTACAGGATATTAGCCAAGCGAGAGAGAGGAACACGATTTATTTATTTATTTATTCACAAGGCAACTACAACAGGCAATAATCACAATAAGTATATCACTACGTTCAAATTATAGGTTTCGACCTGACTATCACCCAAAGCGTAGTCGCACAACATGACCAGCACAACAATAATAATGATAACAACTACAGTAAGAAATAAAAATAAAACTTAATTGACAAAATATAGCTACAAGGTATGAGCGTCTGCCCTCCGACACACTACTACTTATGCAGGGAATGCGTAGGAGACCAAACAACCCAGGTTAAGTACATAATTGACACAGAGTTACATACTTCAAGAGAACAGTATTTAAAGTGTTACAAAATTAAAAGGAAAGAGTACATACAAGCCTTTTGAAAGCAGCGGCACGAGAATCGAAGATATCAATACTGTTATTGTCTTTTGAAATTTCATTGTAAAGTCGACACATTCTAATGATAGGGTTATAATAAGAGGTGTTATTTGTAAAGACCAGAAGTGCAAAAGTTTTCGGTATACGGGTGTTATACCTAATATTGATGTTTATGAGGGACAGCAGAGCTGAAGAGTCCAGCGTGGAATGTAGGATTTTATGCAGGTTGATTAAGTCCTGCTGTTTGCGACGACCATGCAAAGGTTTCAAATTGAATCTGAGAAGGCGTTCGGAATAGCTTTGTAGTGTTCTAGAGAAGCCGTAACGGTACGATACCCACTTAACACATTTTCTTTGCACACTCTCAATTCTGTCAGAGTGTACTGCGTAACACGGTGACCAGATTATTGAACAGTACTCCAATATATTTCGTACTAGGCTTTTATAGAGTAAAATGAAACTTTGAGGTTTTTTAAACCCTTTGGTAGTCCTTGATATAAAACCGAGAAGTTTCAATGCTCTATTCGTCATGCTACTGTAATGATCTCTAAAAGATAGTTGTTCATCAAACAACACGCCGAGATCTCTGGCCACGTGCTTCCGTTCCAACGATTGACCCTCGAGCCTGTAGTCATAAATGTTCTTCAAACGTTTTTTCGTAAACGTTATAACAAAACATTTGTTTATGTTTAATTTCATTCGATTAAGCGTACACCAGTCAGAAATGATATTTAAGTCATTCTGAAGGGATTCATTGTCGGAGATGTTTTTTATCGACGTGAATACCTTCAGATCATCTGCATATAACAGACAGGGACAGATAAATTTTGTCACCAGATCATTAATAAAAATTATGAAAAGCAGGGGCCCCAAATGCGAACCCTGTGGAATGCCAGACGTAACATTAACTGGCAACGACAAGTATCCTCTGACAGAAACGAGTTGGCTCCTGTTTTTTAAATAAGACTGTATCCACCGGAACAGGGAACCATGTATACCATGCGATTTCAGCTTCAAAAGCAGTACCTCATGGTTAACCTTATCAAAGGCTTTCCGAAAGTCCGTATAGATTGAGTCTACTTGACGACCCTTCGCGAAAGCAGTACACAGATAATTTTTGTACTCGAGCAGATTTGTGAGTGTTGATTTACTTCGAACAAATCCATGCTGGGATTGGGAAAGATACGGTTTAAAGTGAGAATAAAAATGCTGATACAGAGACGCTTCAAAAAGTTTTGCTATACCAGATAAAATACTTATGGGCCTGTAATTTGCGCAATCTGACTTGTCACCATCTTTATAAATGGGCACAACGTGCGCCTTTTTCCAGCATTTTGGAAACGTACCTAGTTTCAGCGATCGATTAAACAAATAGTAGAGTGGCAATGATAGCTCTTCGGCACACTTGACAAGGAAACGTGAAGGTATTCCGTCCGGACCAGCGCATTTATTATGATCCAGTTGTTTCAATGCACGCAAAACATAGTCGTGCTCAATATAACTCTCCGATAAAGAAGAGTTACATTCAATATTTGAGCATGCCTCACCACTAGGGGGACTTCCAGACGTATCCTCAAAAACTGAACTAAAGAAGTCCGAAAATAATTCGCTAATTACTTGACTATCAGACGAAATCACGATTATAGGTTAGTTCCGTGAACTTTACCTTAAATGTACCTATACCTAGATATGTAAGTATACACTTATATTCTCATCAGACGTTTGGGTAATCTTGTGTTCCGTTGGCAATCATAGACAATGGTAATATGGTGTGATATTTTTTTTTTTTTATCTCATTGATACAATAAAAGTCAATGTTTTATATTTTAAACAAGATGGCGTTGTAACTAAATCCCTTTATTCATAAACGTAGCTTAAAGTTATGTAGTGATTAGTGACCATACATTATTGTTATTTTAACGTCACTTAACTTTAATCATCGTTTATAAATAATCCCCTAAATGTTGATAATACACTTTTTTTAAACCATTATAATTGATTACTGTTGTTTTCAAATTAAATAATAGTTATTTATGCAACTGGGGTATTAAAACACGAATGTAGGTTTCGGCCCACTCGGCTTCGCATCGCATGAGTGTTTTTAATACCTAATTATGTACAGTTGCATACAAGACTTTATTTACACCCATGATATGAATACTCTATAGACGGTTCTGAAACAGGTTCTTTTTTGCAATACTAATATCGAACAAAAATGGCCGACGGGATACGACGTGAATTCGAATAACCTATATATTCTTTTTTTAAATTACGGCGCTGTGGTAGTGAAACGCGCGTGCATGACAATGTTCTTTTTTTGAAAAGTAGTTGCATATGCATAATGAAATTTAGTACAACATTATAACACTCATTTGTTGGATGATATTATGGTTCGTTTTAATATTGGCAATAAGCGAACTGTTTCAGAAACTTTTATAGAGGATTTATTGTAGATAATTTTATTATTTGGTTCGACTAATCACTAGTAACCAAAGCTGCCTAAAGCAAATTCTGTTGACATCGATTCTATAGATTTTCGTGTAAGTTCTGACGTAAGCTCAATTTTTTGAGATCCGTACCTAATGATCAAATTTTTCCATTATTGTGTTTATACATGGAAACCTCCTCCTTTTTGGGAGTTGGTTAAAAACATACTAATGTCTAAAACGGGACTGTGTATTGCAATTTTGACATTCTCAAAAGGCTTTATTCTTAACCCAGTTTGATTAAATGGTGTTTTAAATGTGGTAGTTTTGTAATTACTATAATTTTAGCTATAGTTTTAGTTTGACTGACTGTTACAGAGCAAATCAAATATTTCGGTTACTACATAACAACCTAATCTTAAGTGGAGAAAATGTGTTAATTGAAGCTCACGGCAATGAACTAAAAACATGCAATTAGACGTAACTTTACATCAAATGAAACAGACCCGCTATGGTAATGACGTTTGACGGTTAGATTTTTTTTTTTTGAGTCTAAAGTTTAAGTGTGTTTTTATTATGGGTAACAAAGTCAAATCGGTAATGAAATGCATAGAACTTCATGCTCTTCTAGCTTAGCTTACAACTATGAAGAAAAGTTTCTATTTTATTCGGATTTTGGTATGGCAATAAAAAAAAATAGTTTTAAATGTTTCTTTTTTACTGTTTGTATTTCCTGTACGTGACCTAAATACATTTATTTATTATGTTTCTGTCTTTCTTTTTTAAAAGAGGTTGTTTTATTTTCACCGCTATCTACTTTTTTTTACAAAACTTGTGCTTTTTTAAAGTTTATTAAAAGTTTCTGGAGTTTTTGTGTTTAGTTTTTTGTTTTGCTTTTAGTTTTCTTTTGTTTTTGCATTGCTCTGTTATTTAGGAGGTGAAATTGCTAGAACAAAGTATGTGAAATTGTTTAATATTGCGTAATACATTTCTAGTGAACATTTTAAATGTAATATGCAAGACAAGAAAAATTCTTAAATTAGTACGTATAGTTGAAAGATATAATTTACGAGGACAATCTATTGACATTAAAATTAATATGAAAATTTGTTAATTAACTTCAATATCAAATCTAAAGGTTCAACTGTCATTTGAAAGTTCAGCTAAGTTCAATAACTAATATAGTTTAGATTATTAAATGGAGCTTATATTGGTTACTGCAAACGACATTTTAAATATATAGGTACCAATATAGAATTATTCTAAAGGCCGAATAAAATATCTAATAAAATGTCAGTACCTCTTATAAAAGATATAACCATTATTAAAATACCAATTTGAGCGTTGACATTATTCAAATTAAATCGAATGTACCTTCGTCGTTCCAATTTTAAAAAGTTGCTGGCCATTTCCTCGACATACGAATCTATCAGTCAAAAATTATTCGCGCTTCCTATTCACCCTTCCCGCCCTTGAATACAGACCACTTACTTTTTTTACGTATAGAACTCAAGCAACGTGCAATGGTATAAAAACTCGCGGCGACCAATCGAGAGCAGTCAGTAGCCTTCGAGCAGTCTAACACAGAAGTGCACGATGAGAGTTCTGGTGGGTTGAAACTTGAGTTCCCTTACTTACAACTCTTTAGTGCTTTTAACATTAAAAATATTCCAAATTTAAAATTAGTGTTTGCGTGTCAGTGTTGTGATTAGTGATGTGATTCGACATATCGATGTAGGGATCGCTTGTGACATAATCGATGTTTTAATCGGTATTCTTTCACAGATTGTCGCCGCCGTCCTCGCCTGCGCCGCAGCCGCGCCCTCCGGTCTGCTGGGAGCCCATTACGGAGCACCCTTAGGTCATGGCCTAGTCGGTCATGCCGGTCTCGCGGTAGCCCACGCGGCTCCGTACGCCGTGGCTCACGCCGCGCCGTTGGCCGTGGCCCATGCCCCGGTCGCCATCGCCCACGCCGCCCCTGCCCTCCCCACCATCTCCCCCGGAGACATCCAGGGTGCCGCCATCGACGCCCATGTGGAAGCTTCCGACCATGTCCGCGCTGCCTCTGACGCCGCCCGCGAATACCACGACCAGGCCTCCGAGCTCCACGGACAGGCCGTCAACGCCGCTGTAGACCACTCTTGGCAAGCGGTCGACGCTGTGCAGACCGCTCAGGCTCAGTTGGACGGTGCCGCCGCTGGCGTCGCCCCCGTGCTCGCTAAGCAGCTGGTTGGTCACGCTCCCGTGGTCGCCGCCGCCCCCGCCGTCTATGGTGCCCATGGTATCGCCGCTCACGGTGTTGCCCCCGCGCTCGCGTACTCCGCGCCTGCCTACGCTTCCAGCCAGACCGTCGTTAGCCAGTCCCTCTCCCAGTCCCACCCCGCCCCCGTGGTGCACGCACCCCTGGCCGTAGCCCATGCCGCCCCCTACGGTGTTGCCCACGCCGCGCCCGTCGCTTACGCTCATGGACTCCACGGACACGCATGGTAAACTGTGATAAAAGTTTAGATACCAAAAAATAATACTCAACGTTTTGGATTTTGTAAATAAATTATATAAATAAAAAATACAGGCTAACAGAGGCGAGGATGTGTGAATAAATGAAATAGTAATTTTATACATTATGTTGTTTCCTTTGATTCATATCTCGACACATTACATACATACATATTTATTACTTCCCACAAGCTCAAGAGCATTGACTTACCAAGCAAATCACGAATGATTTCGAACAATAACACCGATCAAATCGAATCGGTAGTTACTTCAATCATTTAAAACAAATACATGATAATCGATACCTATTATTCGATTCAAAATGTCAAGTTCAATTTTTAAGCCGTCGACCTTAGCACACTAACATTTAATGACTAAATTTATAAATATTTTTATTAGCAAATCATATCGATATTTATTGATATAATTTGATAACCCAACCCTACACACAAATACATTTTCATTACTCATTGGCTTTTTAGTCTAATACCTTTGCATTAAATACATAAAAGGCAAAGGCAAGACTTCCTGACAGCCAGTAATGTCAATAATAACTTTTTAATAACACAAAAAGGTTTTTATAGTCGCCACGCCTCATTCTAAATGCGTGATTAGCTTTTTATAACCTATATAAAGGTATTCAAGGTTATATTCTTATTTTAAACTTCCGCTTCTGTATCAGTTACCGTGTTAAATTAATTATTTACGTTCTAGCATATATTTGTTAGTTTTTTTTTATAAAATACGACGTTGATTTGGTAATAGGTATTTTGTGGAAAGAATATTAACAGGGTCAATAATTTAAATAATATGGTAACAAGGTCTTGTTTTAACACATTCATTATGAAAGATTTTGTATTAGATTAAATGCTCGACAGCATTTAAGATTTTGAGCAAAAAAATCAGCGACTAAAACAACGTGATACAAATAAACTTTATCATAATTTGCTTATAATGTTCCTAATGCTGGGACACGGGCCTCCTCTCTGTGAGAGGGAGTGGGCCATAATCCACCACGCGGGCCCAGTGCGGGTTGGTGGGTGTCACGTCACAAGTTGTCGAAGTTTTATTTCTAGAACATGCCCGTTTTCTCACGATGTTTTCGTTCACCGTTTTGAGAGCAGTGGTGATGAAATAATGTACACAAAGTAAAGCGCCTATCTGTTACTATTTGGTCACCACTGTTCACAAATTAACAAAGGGCAAAGGTTTTCAAGGTCCATCTGAGGGAATTTGTAAACTTTAAAACCTAAAAGCAAACCTAAAAGAAACCTAAAAGAAATTACAGGTTTGAATAAAGTTTTTTATTTATTTATTAGTCATCATCATCTGCAGCGGGATTGTCCGAAAGGGTTACCGCTACCCCGGAACACAAAGGGCTAAGGAAGGAACACGGGTGGGTTTTAGTCAGTAAGAGTCTGACACTCCCTTCTGCTCCACCCAGAGCGGGAGGGGTCATTTGATGATTTCCCATCCTCAAAAAAATCATCATCTGCCTAGATTTCCCGAACTATGTTGGGATCGGATTCCAATCTAACTGGACGCAGCTGAATACCAGTATTTTATATGGAGCGACTGCCTATCTGATCTTTACAGCCCAGATACTGGGTAACACAAAACGGGCAAACTTAAGACTGGTATTTTCATTAATAAGTAACTCTTTTAAAATCTTTTTGTTATTCCTTAAATAAAATCAAGAGATGATGGAAAAATCGCCCAGTAAAACCACACACAATGAAAAAAAAAAACAAAGAAAAATACTTATTAGTTTAGCTGACATTTCTCTAACTTTAAATAACCTAATTGTTGAAGGGCTCGTGGCTAAATAATAACAGCCGCACGGGTCAAATGAAGGTTAAGCTACGCTTGCAGCGGTCGTTTCGTGGATGGGTGACCATGGAATACATAATTATCGAGACCCCTCCGTACCACACTGTCATTTGTAGATCTTTGACAGTCATTACGGGTAGTCGAAGCCCGAAAATCTAATAACTAATCTTACCAAGAGGTATCGTATTACCCAGTAACTGGGTTGTGGACGTCAGATAGGCAGTCGCTCCATGTAAAATACTGGCATTCAGCTGCATCCGGTTAAACTAGAAGCCGACCCCAACATAGTTGGGAAAAGGCTCCTTTTAAATTGCTATAAGATTGCATACACCTAAAACATTTCACATTATTGTAATAATAACAGCTAAACAGTTCTAGCAAGAAATGGAGTGCTCAATACAAAATGGCCCCTTCCCACAACAATTAGAGTCGTTATGAAATCGGTTCAAGTGTGGCAACTAAATAGATATAAATTAAACTAAATGGCAAATGCTGCAGTAAGGACGTGTGCAGAGTGAACACATAATGTCGAAAGGTATAGAAATAGGTTCTACACCTTTCGATATTACGTATTCACTCTATAGTATGGTATGTTCCAAAAGTCATCATCATTTATTAATTTATTTATTTTACCATTTATGTACACACATATACAGGGTGTCCATGGAAGTATGGAAATCAAATAGGAGCGTGGGCAAAGTATCCTAGTAGACTTTTTGATCCTGAGAATGTTGGTGAATTTTTTTACGGTTCAAAAGTTATGGCCAACTTTTGTTATTTTAAATCACTTTGCATAGTGCTCAAAGAACAAAATCATTTAAAAAAAACTACCAGGAACTGTCAATTTAAGTTTTTTAGACAGCCCTGATAGTTTTTTTTTTAATGATTTTTTTTCTTTGAGAACTATGCGAAACGATTGAAAAAAATTGGTCACAACTTTTGAACCGTAAAATAATTCTCAATCATTCTCAGGATCAAAAAGTTTGGAAATGACCTTGCTCACGCCCCTGTTCAATTTGATCCATACTTCCAGGGACACCCTGTATAAACAGACAAGAAACAAACAGAACAGAAAAATAGGTACAAAGGTGATGCTTATTTCATAAGAAATCTCTTCCAGCATACCTGCGATAGTAGGATAATAAATAGAGATATAGACAGCGTGTGAAAGAATAAAGGAATAAAAAAAAACATAAAATCATAAACAATTATTATGAGAATATACTTACATAGATAGATACAAATAAACATACATACTTCTAAAATATTATATCACTACAATGTTAATAATTATATCGTAATCAAAATAATAAATACATAATATGTATGTATATTTATATAATTATTATATATACACAACTATGATGAAGTGGAAAGACAGTGTTCTAATACTCTTCTTTTAAAAACTCCAACAAACATAACAAACTGCATCATCTGCCTAGCCTTTTCCCAACTATGTTGGGGTCGGCTGAATACCAGTATTTTACATGGAGCGACTGCCTATCTGACCTCCACAACCCAGTTACTGAGTAATACGATACCCTTTGGTAAGACTGGTTGTCAGACTTTTGGGCTTCTGACGACCCGTAACGACTGTCAAAGATCCACGAATGACAGCCGGGACCAACAGCTTAACGTGCTTCCCGAGGCACGGAGGGGTCTCGGTATGTAAAGATGGTTACCCATCCACAGACCAGCCGCGGCAAGCGTAGCTTAACCTGATCGATTGACCTGTGCGGCTTTTATTATTTAGCCACGGGCCCCATTATAGTATGTTCCAAAAGGGGTATTTCTTGTAATTTTAAGAACGTTCAACGGTCTGATATCAGTCTCAATCTGTCAAAAATACCTCTTATTTCCCTGCATTTTTGACAATGATTGTCACTGAGATGAGAATATGAGATTGTGACTAGATTTTGAACGTTTTCAATTACGGGAATTAGTCTTCTGATTAAAAAGTAAACACGGTTCAGAATAAGTACAGACGCCAGCACAACAAGCAACTACAATCTGTCAAATTTCTTTAAGACTATGCCGACCGCACAGTGGCGCCCTCATCGTTTGTTTGGTTATTTCGTACAATTTAGAATGAAAATGCAGAAAATAAGCACGTTAGGTTTGTGCTTCACAAGATTATACGTTAATATTATTAGAAACGGTAGTTTTGCATTGTTTAGTTTTATTATAATCCTTAAAACGGAATATAGTGGCCACTTTTATCCAACCGCACTCTATCTCGCTCTCACTCAGTCCGCGAGCAGTATCGTGCGAGCGAGATAAAGAGTGAATTTTAGCTGAGGTAGTATAGGCTCGTTATGGATTGTTAACTTTATTTTTTTTATTTACCAGTGCTCCCTTATAAAGAACATCGAACCATCGAATGTGCGTTTGGTGAGTACCTAGTCAGGTCTTTGACAACGCAAGACATTTGTCATTATATTCAAAAACTTATTGGTTTTTACGCACGCCACAACAATGGGCATTGCATAATACAAAGGCGGTAATTTCTTGTCTGCATATCTCTATGTTGACTATACGAAAGGTTGTATTGTCTTGGGGATACTCTATAAAGGTTACAGTGGCGAAGGTACCATACAACTCGATTCCCGCCGGCTTCCCTTCGAAAATTCAGAACACAACCACTCTATAGTCAATTCATCATTGAAATATCATGAAACGTTTTATTGACTTTTTTTTTTGCTCCGGCTTACCTCTGTCATAAATTCACTCTTCGCTTCCACTGAAAGGTTGGTCGTTTGATAACAGTTAGTCATTAGTTGATCTTTTAACCGCTTAAGACGGATTAAGCACGTCGGATTAATCCGACATAAATATTTTCGTGTCCATATCGCCAGGGTAATATATTCACGACGAAACACCACAGCTCTCTTCTATCAGGTTATACGAAAAATAAATATTTTTCCAATCACTGTTCCCCCGCAGGGGGTACGACAATTGTTATGAAGTCGGGCGGTTAAGAGGATAATATGTTGTCTTATAAGTCTTACAGCATAAATATAAACTCGTAAAATAGTTTAAGCTTAGGTTCAAAACATTAACACAATCTAGTCACGTCTTTACCTACATTCTAGCCTAGTCTGCCTCACTATATCCTAGATATTATGGCCGCCATATTGGATTGTTACGCCAACAATCAAACTGGAATACTATTTACTTTACCTTTGAAAATATATTTAGTTTTTGCTCCCATGAGATCATTTTATAACTCCGGTCTGTTGATAAATATGTCGTCACCTACCTAGCCTTTCCCAACTATGTTGGGGTCGGCTTCTAGTCTAACCGAATGCAGCTGAATTCTAGTATTTTACATGGAGCAAATGGCTATCTGACCTCCACAACGCAGTAACTGGGTTACTCTTTGGTAAAATTGATTGTCAGACTTTCTCACTTAAAGATATAAGCAGTAAATAAAAATAAAAAAACATTGATCTGAACTGCAGTTCCTTATGAGCCTAACATGCAAAACAGTATTTTTCACTGATCCGAAAACAGTTAAAGCTTCAGGCAAAATGTTACCGTCATGAACTCATGACAGTTTTTTTTTTCAGTAAATGGTATGCTCAATCATTAAACGTTACTGTTTTGTATTTTATTGTTTTACAAACATGTCTTCTACTGCATAAAGTCAGTAAATCTTAATGAAATCACTTTAATGTGCATGGTGTAGTGAGAAATTATTTTTTCAGTGCGGGCTTCTGACTACCCGTAATGACGGTCAAAGATCAACGAATGACAACCAGGGCCAACGGCTTTGCATGTTTTTCGAGGCACGGGTCTGTTATCATAGGTAATTTGTTATTTTGGTCGTCCAATCCAATTTGTTGGACCGATTGATTCGTGAAGGTCGCAGGTATACGCCTGACTTCGAGTTACAGCTATAAGAACATAATCCAGCATTGCACATGTAAGCGGGCACGCCTTTATGCCTGGAGGCTTTTATTTAGGCATTTTGATTTCTGCTTGAGTATAGTTTTAAATATTTTTGTAGGTATATTGGCGTGTGCTACATAATATGGCAAACAATTTGCATACTATTGAATGGAATCAAGTTTTTGTAACTGAACAGACAGCTGTGATGCTGGGGAGTTTGTTGCGCGAGTTCTTTTCCCACATAAAGCACTAGGAAGTGGTGAAGGGCCAGCGTTTTGGGGGACTGTCTTATGTAATTTTGAAGTTCAAAATTACATAAGACAGTCCCCCAACAATTCAAGCCTAGTTTGAATAAAGGCTTATGTTTTAACTTATCACGAGATAAAGTAAAATATTACATCAAAAAACACTTTTTACTGCCAAAAATAGTAAATGATCACCAAAATTAAAACTCCATTTTATTGTGAAATTATAACCAAAATTTTTTACATCTATTTATATATCAATGATCTAACCTAACCTAGTCTATTTAGGCAGAACTAGCGAAATAATTTGCTCGCTAAGATTTGGTGATCATTTACTACATTTGGTGTTTGAATACAATTTGAAGTGCAGTCTTGACGAAAACAGCTAGAACTATTGTAATTTTAGATTTTATTTTTTGGTGTTTAGTATATTTTTTTGGCAAGAGTGGTAAGAGAGCTTAGGGTATCAAATATTTCTTGGTGTCATTATATTTATCACCTTGAATAAATAACTTTTGATTTGAGTTTTTTTATGCGAGATGCACTGGACCGGTAACCGTGGGTACGATGATGGGCAAAAGCGTAGTGCAGTCTGCTAATAAGCCTCCTTAAAATCTCCTGTCCTAGCCACTTCCACAGGAAAAATAAAATAATTGTTTAATTTATCCACACAAGTTACTTAATTCATGACGGATTGGCAAGAAAAGGGAGTACAAGGATGAAAGATATATTGAAAAGACAGGCATCTTCTGGGCACGCTCGTTCCATCATAGACCTCATCCATCGCTTTCCATCAGGCGTGATCGAGGTCAAGACGATCCATGCAGCGATACAAAGAAAAAGGTATTTCGGGGACACCTTTCTATGCTTTTACCTCGCACTGGGACCGAAGAGATTGACAAAAAAAAAGTAACATAATGCTAGATTTGACAATAGTGAACTTTGTGAGACCCCGGTGAAGGAATAAGGTTTAAATAAACCTGCAGTATAGGTCACCAGTTTTCGAAATTTTAAGAACGTTCACAGTCTGATCTCAGTCTCAATTTGTCAAAAATAAGTCTAATTCCCCTAAATTTTTGACATTGTTTGTCGCTGAGATGAGATTGTGATTAGATTTTGAACGTTTTTAATTACAGAAATTGGCCCTCTGGTCCCTTATAAAGTATTAGAAGAAAGTAGGAATAAATACTTAAGTATTCTATCTGTAGGTATAGTCATCCAATTAAGTGCAGTAGCCTGTAATACCTTGCTTTTACTGCCGCTAAGTGCGTATGCCTGCAGATTTGTAAGTAGGTTAGCAATGTTTAAAGATACACACAGCATCCTAATGACGGCCGGACCAGTTTCTTTGTAATCTGACGCAGAGAAAGTGAAATGAAATAGTTACAATTGAAGTATCGTAACATTCCTGTTTCGAGGGCTGGCAAAAACAGGAAAATACGCGTGAAATAAGTAAGTTCTAGCTTAGTACTGCTCCACAAACGATGATACTTAAGGGGACTAAGGCCCGTATTACAGGACGTCAGGAAATATTCAAGCATTACTTAAAACTAGTTTCAACCAATCAAATGGCTGGAATCTAGTTTTAAGTAATGCTTGAATATTGAGTGACGTCCTGTAATACGGTCCTTAATGACCTAAAGAGCGGTCACTGTCGGACTGTATAGAAAAGAAAGAGAAGCACGATGGCACAACGCTAGCAATTTATTGCAAAATATGAAGCAATTTTTTCAAAATCAATTCAGATCAAAATACAGACAAAACAACTTCGGAACACCTCAAGGAGGAATTTTATCCCCTGTTTTCTTTCTAGTATACATCAACGACCTACCAGAGGCTATCAATGAAGAGTGCGTACTATTTGCCGACGACACAACCTTGATTATTAAAAGTAATAATAACAAAGACTTAGAAAAACGAATTGTTAATGCATTAGACAAGGCAATCAAATGGCTAGAAACAAATAATTTAAAAATAAACATGACAAAAACAAACATAATACAATTTCAAGCATCCAACACAAACACGGATAGTCTAGACATTAAATATAACAATTCCGTCTTAAACACTGTTAATAAATGTGTATTTTTAGGTATAACCGTAGATAAAAATTGCAGCTGGAAATCACACATAGATAAAATACTCACGAAAATAGACCGCTTTGTGTATGTCCTGAAGAGAATAAGACAAACGGTTAACTTAAATACTGCAATGGTTGCTTACCATGCTTATGTAGCATCTTTACTGAGATACGGGCTTGTTATTTGGGGCAACTCAGTAGATGTTGGAAGAGTTTTTAAAGGACAAAAAAAATGTATCCGGGCAATGTGTGGAGCTCACTTTTTGGATAGTTGTAAACCGCTATTCCAAAACCTTACAATACTGTCTTTACCATGTCTTTATATATTTGAAACATGCATGTTTGTAAAAAAAAATTATAATTTATTTGAAAAAAGTAATTACAAAATAAATAGTAGAGTACGGCACAAAGATAAATTGAAATTACCCCAAATTAAATTAATGTTACACAAAAGAAATATTTACTGCATGGCAATTATTATATATAATCATTTGCCAAATAGTATTCAAGATTTGCCATCATCGTTGTTCAAAAGGGTGTTATTTAGACTGTTATTGGAGAAAAATTATTACAGTACTAAAGAATATTTAGATGATAAGTCGCTTGTAACATAATACATAAAAATAGGCTATAATCTACCATATCAAACAATGACATAATTATTCAATATTAATGACATGACTAATTATTAATTCAATATATTTTTTAATCGTTATTCCATATTTTATTAAATGATAATTACTAATAATTAATAGGTTATAATATAAGGCTTAATTCAATAAATATTTGTACGCCATAGTATGGCAGGATATGCTGGAACCAAAATTATAATATCTATTGTACCATATTCTGACAAATAAACATTTTTGATTTGATTTGATTTGATTTGATTTCTATTTACAAAAAAATATATTGTTTGGACAAAAAAATTAAAACACTAGTGCTTTAGTATTTTGCTTGTAGAATAATCTGACAAAAAATATGATGATTGTATGTATATTAGTATGGTTTTTATTGTAAAAAGAAAATTTTTAGAGGTATCTTTTTCTATCGTATCAAATTAGTTGTATAATGTTTTCAACACACTATCTAACTAGCGTATATCCTGAAGGATATCATATATTCTTCTGATTTTATTTACTGTAGTTTATCATTTACTTTTATTGCTTCTAAAACTTGCTTTTTTGCGTTTAGGTTCTGTAATACCCTTAATATCGTGAGCTGCACATTACAGGAACTGATGGACGCTAGTGATGGCGATAAACACGTAGCTGCATTTTGGGCTGAGTTACCTACTTACAGAAATAAAATCATTTATAATTTGTTTGTTTGTTACGCTTTCACGCTAAAACGGGTGAACGGATTTGGATAAAATTTGGCACATGTGTAGACCATGACTTAGAGAAGGAAATAGGCTACATTTCATCCTGAATCGTAGACAAAGTCGCGAGGAACAGCTAAGTCAAGCTAAGTAAGTAAGTAATATTTGTAGCAAGCAAAAAATAAAAGTAAAAAATCACGCATATTTTATTTCGTTCCGTATATTTATTTACTTGAAGGTTTACTAAGAGATAAGAGGGGCAATTCTCGTAATTTTTAAGAACGTTCACAGTCTGATCTCAGTCTCAATCTGTCAAAAATACTTCAAATTTCCCTACATTTTGACAAGTTTTTGACATTTGTTTGTCGCCGAGATGAGACTGCGACTAGATTTTGAACCTTTTAAATTACGAGAATTGGCCTACAGGTAGTACTGTCTGTGTTATAAGACATAGGCATTTAATTTAACCATTGACGCGGTAACTAAAGTCTTTATAAAAACAAAAGCGCCTGCTCTACGTACACCGCAATCAAGCTTGAGCTTCAAGCTGATCCTGAACGCCTTAACGAATAGTTTCTGCAAAGAGTAAAGAAGAGCGTTGCGTTGCTAAATTGGCAAGGTGAATTGTGTTGTGTAATTGTGTTATGTATAACGTATTTCAAGTCCAAAATATTTCTTAGCCCCTGTGTATCCTACTTCTTCTTCTTTGTGTCGCTAGCTCGACTGTATTTTAGATACTGTTGGGCCAAAACTTCGTCACTACCACGGCGTTGTCGGTGGCAGCGCAGAGGTCGCTTTGACTGTATGTTTTGGAACACAGAGGTCAAGATAGGAGATAGAGTATGGTTTGTGACATAGCTCCACAATCACACCCTATCTCACTAATAAACACATATTATAAATGTGAAAGTTTGTTTGTTTGTTAGGAACTCAATCACACAAAAACGGCCGAACGGATAATTTTTAACCTGGATTAACACATGTGAGGGACCTCACAGTTTGGGCGAAGAGCGTCATATACACAAAGTGACAGATTAGCGAATTGTCAGGCGTTAGTATTTTGTCAGAAATGGTCAGAATCGTAAAATGAAACATTAGAACAAAAACAGGTTAAAAAAAAATGAAAAGTACACACACATAAGCACAACCAAAAGCAAATGAGGTGTTTATTGCCAAAAATAAATGCAAAAAGGAAGTATGCGAAGATTTGGGTCCTGTATCGGACCCTCATATATGAAAACAATTTTTAAACTTTAAACAACAAAGGTTCAAAATATTTAGATAACATTCCGGAATTTAAACAATTTATGGATATCCTTTACAGGCTTTGTACAATCACCATTGCTCCTCGACTGTTTAAAATACAAGCTCAAACACTTATCATAACATTACGATCGTAATCCTCGAAGCATTAGGTTAGGTTAGTGTAAGTACCTATAAGAACACCCATATTTCGTCAGTTATGTTTTAAGTCGGCGAACCTACTGCCATTCGGGCACAAATCTAGAGACTCCGGGCTGTTAATGAGAAATTCCTGATAGAAAAAGTCCAATGACCTTTTTGCCCGACCCGTGAATCGAACCCAGAACCTCATGTTCAGATGTAGCATTTGCGACCATTACCACGTCAGAACAGTTTAAACACAACATTACATAACACTAAGTCATCTCTTATAAAACAAGACTTTGATAAGACACATAAACAACGAATTACAACATCGAACACACCTATGCGTCACGATCATCAATCACAAACGTCACAAGACTCATGCGCATCACATTACACACACATCTAAGCATAACATCTTATTACGTCACAAGATCATCGTCCGTAGAGGTCGGCGCCCGCGCATCTTCACAGTTCAAGATCAACGGAAAGTAAGAACGGTTTCGTTTTGACGTAAAAAACGTCATGATTTTATAGCGGCTGTTTTCTGTGATGTCGTTTGCTTTTCTGAAATCCTAGACTCTCTAATGGGTTTAGGATTGTTTTTTTTTTCTTCTATTATGGGAATGCTGATGTCACATAAAACGCTACGAAGTTCTTTAGGCGCGTGTCCAAAATCAGAACTATCGCCGCCAGCTTGTTTTGTCAATACAATTTCTGTGACAATATATAAATCAGCCTAGTCTTTTCCAGTCTAAACGGATGCATGAATACCAGTATTTTACATGGAGCGACTCCCTATCTGACTTCGACAACTCAGTTACTGGGTAACATGATACCCTTGGTAAGACAGCTTGTCAGACTTTTGGGCTTCAGACTACACGTTCCGACTGTCACAGATCTACGAATGACCAGCCGGGACCAACGGCTTAATGTGCTTTCCGAGGCACGTTGGGGGCCTCGATGTTTAATAGATGGTCACCCATCCAGGAACCGACCTCGGCAAGCGTTGCTTAACCTTATCGGTTGACCCGTGCCGCTGTTATCATTTAGCCCGTGTCCCGGGCGCATTTTAAGTTCAAGGTCATAAAAAATAAACGTCATTAGATAAGCCTGCGGTATTGAACGTTTTCATGTAAGAATATCATTAGTCTTGAATTTAACTTTTTTTTTCAGCAAAGTTCCTACTGTTCTACATCCCCTTTCTCCATCCAGTGCCATTTCTGACCGTGTCTGCCCCGTAAATACATGAACGCAGTTTTGCCTCCGTTGCCAAGATTGACCTTGACGGCCCCGTCCTCTTTGCCCACCTGTCAGGGAGCATTCGAGCGAAATGTCCGGTCCACTGGTCAGTGGTGAACTAAAGGTCATCGCCCACTCATTCTATGTTAAAGGTCATCATTTTAATTAACGTCTATATGCAAACTTAATAACATAAATGCGAAAGTAACTCTGTATGTCTGACTAATGCACGGTTCCAATAAACAAAAACGAATCGTTTTGCTTACCAATGGTAGCAGTTTTTATGGTGAAACTGGGCATACACATAGATTCTTAAGCTAATTTTACCTGTGATAGCTACGTTCATATGGGAGGGTCTACTATGGAAAGCTATGAGATATTTGCATCATTATTGGTTAATTTATAGGAATCGGCCATTAATAGTCTATTAAATTCACTTCCTATTTCTCTCTGTATCTTTCTATTATTTACGAGTATGTGTGAGTGCGAATACCGCGTAAGGAAAGAATTTCCTGACGTGTTTCCGTGGCAATTAACGACGTTTTCTTTATATCAAAGACCTAGTATACTACCAACAATTTTATTACAGCAGTAACAAGCCCCATGCAATAAGGGGCGAGCCAATCCCCCTTACTAATAAACGTTGTATAACGTCTGTATAGTTACACATAGCTTTGTCTTCTTCTTTCGAAAGTCAAATTACTGACGACTGAAAGAGAGAAATCGGTGTGTAACTATTCAACTGATATAATACGTTTATTAGTAAGGGGGTAACACTATTAACCTGGTACAGATTCAAGACTCCGGGATACCACTGAGAATTTTCTTCCACCGATATTACACAGGATCTAAACAACATTCACCAGAAACTTTATTAATATTGCAACAGAGGTATGAGGAACAGGGTGTAAACTTCATTCATCTTTCCTATTCACCCCGCCCGCCCTTGAATACAGACCACTTACTTTTTTTACGTATAGAGCTCAAGCAATGTGTAGTGGTATAAAAACTCGCGGCGACCAACCGAGAGCATTCAGTAGCCTTCGAGCAGTCTAACACAGAAGTGCACGATGAGAGTTCTGGTGGGTTGAAACAAGAGTGTCCTTACTTACAACTCTCGAGTGCTTTTAACTATTCATAATATTCCACATTTAAAAATTAGTGTTTGCGTGTCAGTGTTGTGATTAGTGATGTGATTCGACATATCGATATAGGGATCGCTTGTGATATAATCGATGTTTTAATCCGTATTCTTTCACAGATTGTCGCCGCCGTCCTCGCCTGCGCCGCAGCCGCGCCCTCCGGTCTGCTGGGAGCCCATTACGGAGCACCCTTAGGTCATGGCCTAGTCGGTCATGCCGGACTCGCGGTAGCCCACGCGGCTCCATACGCCGTGGCTCACGCCGCGCCGTTGGCCGTGGCCCACGCCCCGGTCGCCATCGCCCACGCCGCCCCCGCCCTCCCCACCATCTCCCCCGGAGACATCCAGGGTGCCGCCATCGACGCCCATGTGGAAGCTTCCGACCATGTCCGCGCCGCCTCTGACGCCGCCCGCCTATACCACGACCAGGCCTCCGAGCTCCACGGACAGGCCGTCAACGCCGCTGTAGACCACTCTTGGCAAGCGGTCGACGCTGTGCAGACCGCTCAGGCTCAGTTGGACGGTGCCGCCGCTGGCGTCGCCCCCGTGCTCGCTAAGCAGCTGGTTGGTCACGCTCCCGTGGTCGCCGCCGCCCCCGCCGTCTATGGTGCCCATGGCATCGCCGCTCACGGTGTTGCCCCCGCGCTCGCGTACTCCGCGCCTGCCTACGCTTCCAGCCAGACCGTCGTTAGCCAGTCCCTCTCCCAGTCCCACCCCGCCCCCGTGGTGCACGCGCCCCTGGCCGTAGCCCACGCCGCCCCCTACGGTGTTGCCCACGCTGCGCCCGTAGCTTACGCTCATGGACTCCACGGACACGCATGGTAAACCTTGATAAAAATTTAGGTACCAGATCTTGTAAATAAATTATTTAAAAAATACAGGCTAGCAGAGGCGAGATGTGTGAATAAATGAAATAGTAATTTTATACAATATGTAGTTTCTTTTGATTTATATTTCGACAAGAGGTAAGCACCGGTGTCATCGGCAATTGGATCCAGAAGTACCTCTGACAAGGTTCCAACAGTAATCTGCGAGCATAGCAGGCTCCCATCTTCCTTAGAAATTCGATTGCAGCTACATTTTGATGAAAATTTTCATGTTTGTCGCTAGCTGAAACCGTATTTTCGGGGAATGGGCCAATGTGAATGAAGGAAATGCAATTTTAAAGACATATTGCATCCCATTTTGGAGCAGTCGTGGGCCCAGTGGTATCGCCTCCACTTATAAGTAGGTCATAGGTCGTGGGCTCAAACCAAAGCAGGTGCTTTACTTTCTGTAATTTATTTCATCACCACTGCTCTCAAAACGGTGAAGCAAAACGTCATGTAGAAACCCGGCATGTCCTAGAACCGAAAATTCTAACACGTGTGACATTGACCAACCCGCACTGAACCCACGTGGTGGAATACAGCCCACTCCCTCTCACAGCGAGGAGGCCTGTGTCCCAGCATCGGGATCATTAAAGGCTGATTACTGCATCCCATTTTATCGTAGCAGTCCAACATCAGTTTTATTCTTTCGCGAAAGTCAGCTTGTCACGTCAATAAAAGCATTCGGAGTAGACGGCCGGGTTTTCAGACTTTTAGGATTCTTCGTAACGACTGTCAAAGGTCTACGAATGACAGCCGAGACCGACGTCATAACTTGCTTTCCGAGGCACGGAGGGGTCTCGATATATGCTGGCCTCTGTTTTCGTCGGGGGTTAAAAATATTAAAGTTCGCTCAAAGTTCATCGCCCGCGCGTCGTGAGTTCAAGGTCATCAGAAAGTTACCGTCAGTGATGAACAGGTTTTATTGAACGTATTCACGTTCTGTATTAAATATGTCTTTTACAAATGAAATGAAAACTGGAACATTGTAATTTGTATCTAATATTATTTTTATTGTTTTTTTTATTTGTCGGAGAAATCTGGAGGTTGGAGGGCAAGCTTTTTAAGTACTAGAATCTTGAAAATTTTCCGAGAGTTTGGATTTTACTTGTACTTTTTACTACCGAATGGAGGTGAAGGAAAATATCATCAGGAATCCTGGACTTTGAAATAAAAATGTCCCACTCCAAGGCTATGGTTTTTAATTCTCACTGCTGTTGGAGATTTCGATTATTTATGATGATATGGTTAGAAAGAGGGTGATTAACGAGATGACGACTAATAGACTAAAGAAGGGGTCATGTTGTTCCGATCTCAAATAAATTGAGATAAGGGCAGGAGAATGATATATTAGAGATTTCGGCCCAATAATAAGAGGTGTCCTAACGACTTTTTAAAAGTTCAAAAATTTTATACAATGCGAAATCCTATCTGCGAGAAATGATTCTCTAAATATTTTAGCTAGTCACTCAATCTGCCTAGACTTTTACTAAGTTGGGGTCAGCAACTAGTCTAACCGGATGCAGCTGAATATCAGTGTTCTACACAGAGCGATTGCCGATCTGACCTCTACAACTCAGTTAATGAGTAACAAGATACCCCTTGGTTGTCCGACTTTCGAGCTTTTGACTACCCGTAACGACTGTCAAAGATGTACGAATGACAGCCGGGACCAATACCTTTTACGTGTTCCTTCAGTTGCCTGTGCCAGAGGCCACGGTATCTCTTTCGAACAACCCGCGACCCTGGCAGGACTGGAACTAATACCTTAACGTGCTTTCGCCTTAATGAATGGTCATCCATCCACGATCCAACCGCGACAAGCATACCTTAACTTTCGATCGACACATGCGGCGGTTATTATTTAGCCAGGAGCCCCTGTAAAATTTCCTAGTAATTTTTTTATAGTTATTATCAAACGCGTAATCCTTTAAAAAAAATGGCTACGCAACAAGCTACGCATTTTAAAAATGTTCAATGCAATGCGGAAGGAAATCTAACCAAGTAAGACCAATTTTGAGAGCAATGTTAAAGGTTGTATTACAAATTATTTACGACTTAAATACACCTTTGATATTTGTTAATTTCCCAGAAATGAGTCTAGACAATTTGCATATTAAGAAAAACATGCTTAGGCTATGTTGCTTGAAGGGTTCAGTACATACAACACTAATGAGACCAATCTGATTAATAATTTTAAAGATCCTTAGACAACTGTAAAAGTTTTAACGGTAAACTATACTGGACGTAACATATCCTGTATTTCTTTCTTTCAAAGACAGAGGTGTAGAATACCTACAATCTCATTTCACCAATAACAAGCCCCATTTAATAAGAGGAAGAAGATAATTATGGACTCATCCAAAAACTTAATACTGCGAAATGAACCCGACTCCCGATTAGTTAACTTTCCGGACAAAAACACTTCGGGAGTAAGGACAACTGTCAAATCGTGTTGTCATTCGTTCTTAGTACGGGCCCAAGACTAATCTTATGTCCGATGGTGACACAGACTAGAAAATGCCCGTAACTTCGGCAGATTTTACGGATTTTGTGCTAGAGTGCTGGTACAAATCCAGAATCCGAGCTACTGCTAAAAATGTTCTTACACCCATGACCTACAGTCAACACTAGCGACATACTTTCAATATTGCAATAGAGGTATGAGGAACAGGGTGTAAACTTCACTCATCCTTCCTATTCACCCCGCCCGCCCTTGAATACAGACCACTTACTTTTTTTACGTATAGAGCTCAAGCAATGTGTAGTGGTATAAAAACTCGCGGCGACCAACCGAGAGCATTCAGTAGCCTTCGAGCAGTCTAACACAGAAGTGCACGATGAGAGTTCTGGTGGGTTGAAACAATAGTGTCCTTACTTACAACTCTTGAGTGCTTTTAACTATTCATAATATTCCACATTTAAAAATTAGTGTTTGCGTGTCAGTGTTGTGATTAGTGATGTGATTCGATATATCGATGTAGGGATCGCTTGTGACATAATCGAGGTTTCAATCGGTATTCTTTCACAGATTGTCGCCGCCGTCCTCGCCTGCGCCGCAGCCGCGCCCTCCGGTCTGCTGGGAGCCCATTACGGAGCACCCTTAGGTCATGCCGGTCTCGCGGTAGCCCACGCGGCTCCATACGCCGTGGCTCACGCCGCGCCGTTGGCCGTGGCCCACGCCCCGGTCGCCATCGCCCACGCCACCCCCGCCCTCCCCACCATCTCCCCCGGAGACATCCAGGGTGCCGCCATCGACGCCCATGTGGAAGCTTCCGACCATGTCCGCGCCGCCTCTGACGCCGCCCGCCTATACCACGACCAGGCCTCCGAGCTCCACGGACAGGCCGTCAACGCCGCTGTAGACCACTCTTGGCAAGCGGTCGACGCTGTGCAGACCGCTCAGGCTCAGTTGGACGGTGCCGCCGCTGGCGTCGCCCCCGTGCTCGCTAAGCAGCTGGTTGGTCACGCTCCCGTGGTCGCCGCCGCCCCCGCCGTCTATGGTGCCCATGGCATCGCCGCTCACGGTGTTGCCCCCGCGCTCGCGTACTCCGCGCCTGCCTACGCTTCCAGCCAGACCGTCGTTAGCCAGTCCCTCTCCCAGTCCCACCCCGCCCCCGTGGTGCACGCGCCCCTGGCCGTAGCCCACGCCGCCCCCTACGGTGTTGCCCACGCCGCGCCCGTCGCTTACGCTCATGGACTCCACGGACACGCATGGTAAACCTTGATAGAAATTTAGGTACCAGACTTTGTATATAAATTATTTATAACATACAAGCTAGCAGAGGCGAGGATGTGTGAATAAATGAAGTAGTAATTTTATACACTTTGTTGTTTCCTTCGGCCATCGCACCGGCGGCTTGAAAAAGCGGGATGCGAGACCCCTAAAATTGTTTATCAATCAAGACACTAGACTGGATAATCAACGTGCGCGGCCAGTACATCTCACATCTTGGCTTTATCGATGACAACGTCATAATGACAGAATCGCCTGGAGAGTAAAACCAGATGCTGCACAGCCTATGAATGAAACTAAGCCTTCGAGCTCGGCACGAATTCAGACAAAACTTAGGTCATTTACAAATTCCAAATCTAGCCGATTCCAATCCACATCGAAGGTTCGCTACTCGAAGTTGTGAAGAAGTATGTCTTTCTGGGAGCCATCATCACTACTTCGAGAAAGAAAATGACAGAAAGATCCAGTTGGGTTGGCCAGCGTGGAAAACTTTCGGATTATCTCTTGGCCCACAATGTTCGAAGACTAACGCCTTCTGCCAGTGCGTCCTGTCTACTATTTAAATTATCGTCGACAGAAACCAATAAGCATTTCATTTCTAGTGTTTAGTTTACTAGTTTATCAGCATTGATGGTAACATAAATACTTTGACTTAGGGCGCAATCCACCAAAATTTTATACATTATAATAAGTCTTAAACTGAGAATACATTTTAAATTTTTGACAGTTTTTACATACTAGAACTGTCAAACTTAAATCTTATTCCACGGATAAAAGATATCTGACTTTGGTAAAATCAGACCTTAGACACAGATGACTCCGAGGCACATAGATATGTACAGAGGCCAGCACATCAAGCTACCCCAATCTGTCCATTTTTCCCAATTAAATAAGAACCTTACCTTGCTTTGAAGCAAAGTTGAAAATCTATCAAAGAAATTTGACAGATTGGGGTAGGCTTGATGTGCTGACCTCTGTACATATCTAGACCCCTCCGTTACACGGAGGTGTCTCGATATATGCTTGAAATGGCCTATATTTTCGTTCGGGGGTTAAAATAAGTTCGCTCAAAGGTCGTCGCCCGCGCATCGTAAGTTCAAGGTCATCAGAAAGTGAACGTCAGTGATGAACAGGTTTTATTGAACGTATTCGCGTTCCGTATTAAATGTCTTCCGGTTTACAAGTGAAACGTAAACTGGAACATTGTAATATTAATTTTATTGTTTCTTTAGATCTTTCGAAGAGGTCTGGAGGTTGGTGAACCCGCTTATTGATTTACAAAAAAGGAGGACGTTTTCAAGTTGACACGTACATTTGTGTTAAGAACTGGGATGTAGTCTTTAAACAGACTCCGGACGCAGGCTGTCCTAAGCAAGAAAAACCTGTGCAGGTGGAGATTCATAGACGACTCCGCCTTGGAGTGTAACTGTGGTGCTGTTTCACAAACGATGAGACTCTAATATAGTGTCCTGCGTATCCTGTCCGCTGCAAGTTACAGAAACTGATGGACGCTAGTGATGGCCCCAAACGCGTAGCTGAATTTTGGGCCAAGTCCATTTAGATTGCCATTGACAAGCTAAGAAGGCTAGGATGTAGGTTTAAAATCAAACGAGAGCTTTTTTAAATCATATCTATTTTCTATGTTGTTTAATCTTGCTCTGCTAACTGCAAGCTATTCTGTATTGTAATCTGTTGATAACGTCTTGAGTAGTGTATTTGTTACTTTCATTACAAGTTTTATAATGTATGCCTACTGTGTAATATACTGCTCTTTGTTATTCCTATCAAATAAAATAATCTATTTTACCATCGAAAAAATTGATGATGAAATCTCATCATCAGCTTCGCATCATCGGCTTCCAGTCTAACCGGGTGCAGCTATATACCCGTATTTTACATGGAGCGACTGCCTATCTGACCTTCACAACCCAATTACTGGGTAAGACTAGTTGCGTCTTTCGGGCTTCTGACTACCCGTAACTACTGTCATCCGGGGACCAACGGTTTCCGAGGCACGGAGGGGTCTGGATATGTAATGGATGGTCACCCAACCACGTACCGACCGCGGCAAGCGTAGCTACCTAATGATGGACTATGAAATTCAAATTTTACAGTAGAGCAAAGGTTATTCATTCTGCAAAGAAGCTTGAGTTTTCCAACTATTCATGGTACTCCAAAGATTATTTAATTCGAAGATTTTAAAAAACCACTATGAAGTGAAAAATCCGGGGCAGCGGGATTGTCCGAAAGGGTCACCGCTACCCCGGAACATAAAGGGCTAACGAACGAACACGGGTGGGTTTTAGTCAGTAAGAGTCTGACACTCCCTTCTGTTCCACCCAGAGCGTGAGAGGTCATTTGATGATTTCCCATCCACAAAAAAAAAAACTTTAATTTCGGAAGTCGGTTTCGTTGGATTTTCGTTTTTGACACCGACTTCCTAAATTAGTTATTTTTCACTTTGTAGTTTTATTTTTTAAGTCGGTTGTTTTTTTTTTTTTGTAAAAAAAGTTTTTACTGTTTAGTTGTACATACCCCACACAAGTTCAATGAACACTACATACTATGACTAAGTGGAAAAGATTTGCTGAGATGCAGTACATTTATGTATATAACTTCGTAAATAAGAATAATTACCTAATGTTTTATATACTAAAACCTTCCTGAAAGTATGTACATCATTTACATCATTTTCACATAGAAAGAAACATCAAAATCGGTTCATTAGTTTTTGGGAAAATCGCGGACATACAAATATTCATACATACATAATTACATACGAGTCGAATACAGAACCTCCTTTTTTGAAGTCGGATGAAAAATATATTACCTTCGAGACTCAAATCGGCACTCTAGTAATAAAGGCCTAACACGTGGTGCTGACATGATTACCACACGCGTAATCCTGAAAAACCCAATGTGTTATTAGGTTTTTTCGTCTGGAATTTCTCAGTAGCAGTCCGGAGCCTAGATTTGTGCCTAATTGATGGCAATTTGCTCGCCCCTTATTACATGGGACTAAAACACAACTGGCGAAATTTTGGTGTACTCTAGATACACCTCTGCCCAGTCCTACAGGGAACAAGGCGTGATGATATGTATGTAATCCTCAGAAAAAAATGCCTATGCAGCCAGAACCACGCAATGAAAAAAAAACATAATATTGCGGAAGGCAATCTTACTAAGAAGTAATTACTGTTTTTGAGCGCAATATTAAAGGTTGTGTTACAAATTATTTACGACTTAAATACACCTTTGATATTTGTTTTTTTCTCTCCCAATAATGAGATAAGACAATTTACATAATTAGGTAAACAAGCTTAGGATATATTGCCTAAAGGGTTCAGTACACAGAACCAATAAAGCCCCTTTGTACTATCACCAAAGGAGATCAGTAACCAGGGTCGTCGGATATAGTTGAAGCTTAGTAAGAAACCGATTGATGTTTTCGAATGAAATTTAATAAATGAACTCTTTGTTTTAAATGAATAAATTTAATTAAATTTGATTATTAAATTTCAACTATATCCGACGACCCTGGTTACTTATCTCTTTTGGTGACTGTAAATAGCACGATTCCTTTACACTACGGCGTATAAGCCGCGCCGTAAAAAATCGTGTCTGTCAACAAGATTCCATAGTAAACCCAAACGACACTTGGCCGCGTGCCTACTGCCTACAATCTACATACGGCGTATAAGTCGCGCTGTAAAAAATCGTGTCTGTCAACAAGATTCCATAGTAATCCATACGACACATGGCCGTGCCTACACACGGCGTATAAGTCGCGCCGTAAAAAAACGTGTCTGTCAGCAAGCTTCTATATGATCCATTCAACACTGACGACCGTGCCTACACACGGCGAATAAGCCGCGCCGTAAAAAATCGTGTCTGTCAACAAGATTCCATAGTGGTGCATACAACACGACGACCGTGCCTACACACGGCGTATAAACCGCGACATAAAAACATGTCTGTCAATAATCATCCATAGAGATCCTTACGACACTGAAGACCGTGCGTAAATATTAGGTCGGGGCAAAAGTATTTTCGTATTTTTCATACAAAAAAAAAGTTGTTTTAGGTTTAATTTTTTATTTATTTATAATATGTATGTGCCGTTTTGATCGATGACTTGTTGCCATCTTGTGGGCAATGCCATGATCCCATTGCTGTAGAAGTTTTGAGATTTTTTATCAAAAAAATCTGACAGGTAGTTTTCACAGTGTTCTTTTGAGCTTAACTTTATGCTTCCTAAAGAGTTCTGAAGTGACCGAAACAGGTGAAAATATGATGGAGCAAGATCAGGGCTATACGGAGGATGCATCAACACATCCCAGCCAAGCTCTCTCAATTTTTGCTGAGTGGCTATAGATGAGTGCGGTCTGGCGTTGTCGTGATGAAACACCACGCCCTTCCTATTCACCAGCTCCGGCCGGTTTTTCTCAATAGCTTCTTTTAACCTCATCAGTTGTTGACAGTAGAGGTCAGAATCGATAGTTTTACCCGGCGGCAAAAGCTCATAATGGACGATTCCTTTCCAATCCCACCAAACACACAGCATCACATTGTTCCGAGTCAGGCCGGGCTTTGCCACGGTCTGTGGGGCTTGTCCATGCTTCGACCACGATCTTTTTCGGACATTCTTATCGTAAGTGGTCCATTTTTCATCACCCGTAATCAATCGTTTAAGAAATGGGTCGGAATTATTACGTTTCAACAAAGAATCGCAAACGGAAACACGTTGCATTAAGTTTATCTCAGTCATGTGTCATGTGGTACCCAAATATCAAGTTTTTTCTTGTACCCAGACTTTTGTAAATGCCGTAAAACTATTTTGTGATCAACATTCAGTTCTTCAGCAATATTATAACTACTAATATGTCGATCTTGCTCCACTTTTTCAAAAATGGCACTGATTTTATCCGTGACAGGGCGTCCAGAACGAGCTTCATCCTTCACACTAAAATTTCCTGACTTGAACCACATTTGTGCTACTCGTATTGATACCGCATTAGGTCCGTAAACCGCACAAATTTTATTTGCGGCGGTCGTCGCATTTTTACCTTCTTGGTAATAAAATTTTAAAATGTACCGAATTTCTTCGTCACATACGTTCATGTTGCTTGCTTGAAAAACAATTGAGGAATGGCGGGAACTAGTTTGTTTTTTTATTTATTGCATCTTTAGAATGTCAACATTTAATAGTATTAAAACCAGCCAGTTACATTCAGTACTGCCAAAGAGGTTTGATTACTAACAATAGATTCAAAATACGAAAATATTTTTGCCCCGACCTATTATAATGAATGAACCTTAGTTTATCACGGGAAGAAAAACCTGTGTGTACAAATGGCCTATTTTGATCATGTGTAAAGTTAGAGTCTGATGGAAAATGGTTTTATTTTTCGGCCGAAAGCGAAAGGAAGTGAAACGGTAAAAGAACATTTTTTTTTACGTACGTAAAAAAACGTATTCGTAAACGCATTAACGTAGTTTCTTTCTTTCTTTTTACGGTTTTATCAAAATTTTTTTACACTAAGTATTGACGGTTTTTATAAAATATCCAAAAATGTAGGCTAGCAATGTTTCTGCCGGCTCCGACTCCTTTCAGAGCCGGAGTGAGCTCGGAAGATCTTGCACCTGATATTATGTACCCTTAATACTACTTGCTGTTTGTCACGTAGGCAGGGGAAATACCTAGGCCAGACCAAACCCTTCCAAAAGATCACTTGTGCACGATGCTGTGTTATTTACTCTTTATAGCACTTTTTTTAAATTTATTGCAATCGTAAAACAAGGTGGTCAAGTGGGCACCGTTGTTGCACATAGAGGTTCAGTACAGCCAATATGTTACCGTTTCGTGAAGATGTTTGGCAAAAACGGCTGAACGGACTTTGACGATTTTTAGAACAGATAGACGATATCCTGGATTTAACAACAAAAAGTAACGTACTTTATAAACGGGTAAAAAAAAGAAACAAAAATATTTTCTTTGGGACACGCGCAGGAAATACTAGTAAAAATATTAAAAAAAGAACGTTCAAACCTAAAAAAATAATGAGAACCAAATAAAAAAAAAGACTTGTGCGCGGCCAAAAAGTCTCCTATATCAGTATTTACTGCTGCGCTATTTAATTTAATAAATGTTCATAGTGTAGCGCTATCTACAACGCCACATGCGAACTACGCGTCATAGTGACGTCACGCAAATCCTGCATCTCGCAAGCAGAGTTTACCGTGCAACTAGCATGTATACAACGGATGAATGAATCATCGGGCAGTTCCCCACCAGACACAACACCCGTCTGGTCGAAGGATCCTCCCATTTCTAAGGAGGATGAGTGAACCACCCTGTTCTTCATATACTAGGATACAATAGAAACTGCAGGCAAAACCTAGTAAAGCCAATAATACCTCATTCTCTTACACAAACGTACCCACATTTATCCCACAAGATATTAATTAAGCTGTAAACTCTATTCTATTCTAATCTTTGTTTTCTGTTTTATAGTTTTAAGGTGTATTTATTTTGCTGTAATGCCAATAAACGCATTTTTCTTTCGTTATATCTTTATACTATGCCTAAGTACTACTGCAATACTTACCAGGCAAGTGACGTCCACCTGCAATTCGTTGCAATTGCGATCGTAACTCGGAGAGATAAAGTTCAAAAATCTCTGATAGGCACATGAGATTTCTAGGCTTTACCTCGGAGTCACCAGCATCCTTCAACCAGCTGCTTGGCAACTGAGATGGCTTTGGTGGTATATCTCTCTCCAGCAAACTCTCAGAAGCTCTACGTTTTGCTACTAAAGACTAAAGCGCTTGCTTATTAGTGGTGCCGATTCCCTTGTTCACAAACTAAATTAAATTTAAGTTCAGTGCATCTTTTTCTTCCTATTTCATAAAGAAAAGGACCTTCTAAATTTTAGTTTAGTCCTGTCAAATTAAAAAGCACCTGACACTACTCCATACAAGTTTAGACGTGATTAAAAACTTGGCTACATACTATTACGTCAATTTACGTCAGGACATTTTAGTTTAGTCCTGTCAAATTAATCATAATTTGACAGGACTAAACTAAAATAAATCTGCTGTCCTTTTCTTAATGAAATAGAAAGAAAAAGATGCACTGAACTTAAATTTAGTTTAGTTTGTGAACAACAGGATCGGCACCAGTGTCCAGATATTATAAGCATTATCTAATTACCACAGCTGACAGCTGACCAAAACATGCACTGACGAACTAGTTAGATAATTATTTAATATACAGCGTCGCAGAGGGGCTCGTGGCTTAATAATAACAGCCACACAGGTCGATCGATCAGGTTAAGCTACGCTTGCCGCGGTTAGTCTCTGGATGGGTGACCACCTTTACATTCCGTGACCCCTCCGTGCCTCGGAAAGCACGTTAAGCCGTTGGTCCCGGCTGTCATTCGTGGATCTTTGACAGTCGTTATGGGTAGTCATAAGCCCGAAAGTCTGACAACCAGTCTTACCAAGGGGTATCGTATTACCCAGTAACTGGATTGTGGAGGTCAGATAAGCAGTCACTCCATGTAAAATACTGGTATTCAGCTGCATCCGGTTAGACTGGAAGCCGACCCCAACATAGTTGGGAAAAGGCTAGGCAGATGGTAATGACAGCGTCGCAGGTACATCGAAGGATCATTAAATACTTTGTAAAAGGATACCAGCTTCTCCTCTTTATCCAAGGAACCCTATAATCTTGCACCGTTGACATTTAAAAACTCGGACCAGATAAAGCAAGTAATGAGTTGCGCACAAAGAATTTACATAAAGAAAACAATGTTCTTTAAGTTTGTTTGTCTGTGTGAATAAATATGATTGTTTATGGTAAGATATTAACGATGATAAGGCTGGTGTGAAATGACATTTCAGTCATGGAGATAAATTATGACCTGAACTTTCATAAATTCCATTTTTTTTTTTATAAAAAAACGCTTGTAGAAAATGACTGGCAATTGCGGCTTACAATATCGTCGCTGCGCCTCCCAAATTCCTTAAGTGATTATTTTTTTTCGTTTTTTGCACTAAACATGTGCATTTCTGCACATAAGAATGTTTCCTAACGGTCAAAACACATATAGAATTTGTTCAGCTTGTTTCTAGTTTGAAAATCACAAAAAGGACTTTATCAACACATCGAGAATGAAACGGAGATTATGTTTAGTGAAATAATAAAAATCACAGGCGCAGCGACGATATCTGTAGGTCAATTCTCGTAATTTAAAACGTTCAAAATCTAGTCGCAGTCTCATCTCGGCGACAAACAAATGTCAAAAACTTGTCAAAATGTAGGAAAGTTTGAGGTATTTTTGACAGATTGAGACTGAGATCAGACTGTTCTTAAAAAATACGAGAATTGTCCCTCAGATCCTTTGGTAGTAAAATAAAAACAATTGAAAAAGGGAGAGAAAAATGGAAATGGAAGGGATTACTTTGACCTGCAGTAGGATACATCAGACTCGAACAAATAAATCCGATAAAAAATCGACATACAGCCCACCAAAAAGTATTTAACCCTTTAATTGGCAGAACAATCAAAATAATAAAATTGCATATTTGACACCACGAGTCAATTTCTAGCATTTCACATGGTAAAAAATAGAAATAAAAATCAGAGTCTTTCAGTTTCCTGAAAATTATATGTGAAGTATACTGGACATTACCAAATACATAGCGATTAACAGGCTGGAATGTATGTGCAATATACTGGACAGTGCCAAGTTTATTATGATAAAAATTAATAATGGGAAAATAAATAAAAAAATATTTTAAGTATTAAATTATGTTTATTTTTGTTGAAAATTCAAAAAACAATTCAACTGGGCAAAAATAGAAAGATACCTACCGTCTTCGTGTTTTTAGGGGAATCTTGTAAAGGGATATTAGCCAGCCAAGTCGACCCAACCCATATTTTTATTATAGTTTTTGACTATCTTAGTCGACATCAACCCTGGCTTTATTTTCTTTGCTATACCGTTTTATTTTATCAACAGGGTGAGCATCGACACAGGAACTGATAAGGGCAATATATTTATTGTCTACACTTTACCACTGCCAGTTTATTTTGGTCACAAACTTCTTGTGCGAAACTGCCTCGTGGTTTCTTTTTTAGGTCTTTATCAGAAGGAAGTACACTCTCACAGCCTCTTAGCCGGTTTCCTCTTATAGTACCAGTGCAAAATATTCTGTAGTTTTCACGCAAAATGACTGTATACGAGCTAAGATGAAGTAAAAAAAGTTATCACAATATACATTTGCAGGTTTCTGGCGAATCGTTTTACACAAAGCAAGAACAACTAGCCCTCCCAAACAAACCTATAGAAATCTCATCCTGTGTAAAAGTATAATTTCTAAATGTATCTTCCCCTCCATATTTGCATTGTTATCTGTAATTTCATCTTCGGAAGATTCTAAAATATTCAGTGCCTCTAAAGCCGAATCTATTGATATCAAGCTAATTTCATCCGAAGAATCGTGGTTGTTCAAAGTTTTATTGGTAATTTCAAGTTCTTCGGTAGACGAAGCGTCACTAGAATCGGAGTATGCATGTTCAGGCGGTATCAAAGCAACTAGCCTATTCGTGCGGGAGCGAATGAATCGCTAAATCAAAAGGAAAAGCACATTTGATACATGCAACCCATACAAAACCAAAATACTAATTAGTTGGCATTGTCCAACCCGCTTCCCAAACAAAAACAGTGATAGTATCGTGAGCAATTGGCAGTGTGAAGTATACTGGACAACTAGTTTTAAGTGCAAATTATAACGTTATTGAAACAGTACTGGGTTTTTATTTGGTACCATATAATAAATCGTCACTTTGGAAATAATATATAATGCATAGCCAACCCATATACATCATTCCATATATTAAAAAATATTCAAAAACTTACCTGTGCCGCATTAACCGACCGTTGCTTCGACATCATTTTGATTTTTGACATATTTTGATGTTGTCAGGCATCTAATTTATTTTTATACCATGTGCTTACCTTATTTTGAAGTTATCAGAATAAAAAAATTGTTGGTACCTATAATCAATATACTCGCTTATAAAATTATTTTTTATTAATGTCCAGCCGGCTACACTGTGTCAATTTAAGGGTTAACCATATTAATTACCTCGCAAGAGGCAAAATCCAAGACATTCGTCACCGCATGATCAGATTCCATTTAAAAAACAAAATCAACCACTTTTTTCTACACTTTTTTCAAAAAAGAACACCTAGTTTGAGCCAATGGCAGTGCAGAACCGGTTGCTTGCATGTAGCTATAATTGGAGCAAAGAAATACTTAGTAATGCCTGGTTTAAAATTAGAATAGATCTTAATTAAATTCGCCTACAGGATTCCTTGGAATCTGTGTTTATTTAATTTAAAAGTGCTTTCAATGTCATAGAGAAAAAAAAGACTATATCATCTATACTAATAATAAAAAGAGAAAAGATTTGTATGTAAGTATGTTTGTAACGAATTGGCTCAAAAAGTACTGGACCGATTTTAAAAATTCTTTCACCATTTGAATGCTACATTATCACTGATTAATATAGGCTTATTTAACTGCAAGTAAAAATAAAATGTTTAAAAAATAAATGTCCACCCCTGCGAAGCCGGGACAGGCCGCTAGTAAGCTATAATAATAATAAAAACGTTTATTTTCTCCACCACATAATGAAAAGTTAGCAGGTACAATACATAATTGTGTATACAAAAATACATTGATGTTGTGGAGACTGGAGCCTGTACTAGGAATACCGATGTCACAGGTCTCCAGGCCTCCAAACTACACGGACAAGTCACACTGATACAAACGTCTATTAACAGATGCTAATGTTAATGAGATGAAAGATAAAAATAAAAAACAAAACTAATGTAAAAAAATGGAAAGTAAAAATCAAACAATTAATTAACTAAACAGAAAAGTAGGGTGTTTGGGTGTGGGTGTTGGTGTGGGTGTGTGAGCTATAAATGAACAAGGAGCCAACATCACTCCTGCTCTCAAAACGGTGAAGGGAAACATCGTGAGGAAATCAGCATGTCCTAGAACCAAAAATTCCAAGACATGTGACATCTACCAACCCGCACTGGTCCCGCGCGGTGGATTAAAGCCCACTCCTTCGAAGGCCTGTGTCCCAGCACTGGGAACATTATAGGCTGATTATAAATCTGCAGCGAGCAAAGTGTGTCTATCAGGAAACAACATTAAGATGAGAGGCAAAATCATCATCATCATCATCATCTGCCTAGTCTTTTTCCAACTATATTGGGGCCGGCTTCCAGTCTAACCGGGTGCAGCTGAATACCAGTATTTTACAGGAGCGATTGCCTATCTGACCTCCACAACACAGTGACTGGGCAATACGATACTCTTTGGTAAGACTGGTTGTCAAACTTTCGGGCTTCTGACGAACCGTAACGACTGCCAAAGATCCAGAATTGACAGTAGGACCAACGGCTTTACGTACTTTCCGAGGCACGGAATGGTCTTGGTATGTAAAGATGGTCACCCATCCAGGGACAAACCGCGGAAAGCGTAGCTGCACTTGATCGATCGACCCGCGCGGATGTTATTACTTACTTACTTAGCTTATTGTTAGATATATAAGATGAGAAACAAAATACGAACCGAAAAAATGCACCAAAAGTTTCTTGTTCAGCATCAAAAAAGTATGTTAATTCTTTCTCATAAAAAGCCATCAAATCAATATTTAAATTCAAACAAAACCCAAAAACACAACACGTTCATAGTTTAATGATAATAACGCTATGTAATGAAATGACGCAACGAGTACAAGAAAATTATTAACTCAAAATTCAAGATGGCGCCCGCTTGTCAATCGAAGCTTCCTGCATTCTTTGCGCCCTCGCCCGACCGCCCGGATCGGGGTACCGTCGAGAGAAAACTGGTTGGAGAAACCCCTTTTAAATAACATCACGCTTGTAATCCCCAAAAGGTTTAGGCAGAGGTGTACTTATAGTACAGTCATAGTTAGGTTTAAGTCCCATGTAATAGGGGTCGAGCACAGGTCGATCGATCAGGTTAAGCTACGCTTACCGTTTGGTCCGTGGATGGGTGACCATCTTTACATACCGAGACCCCTCCGTGTCTCGGAAAACACGTTAAGCGGTTGGTGCCGGCTGTCATTCATCTTTGACAGTCGTTACGGGTAGTCAGAAGCCCAAAAGTCTGACAACCAGCCTTACTAAGGGGTATCGTATTACCCAGTAACTGGGTTGTGGAGGTCAAATAGGCAGTCGCTCCATGTAAAATACTGGTATTCAGCTGCATCCGATTAGACTGGAAGCCAACCCCAACGTAGTTGGGAAAAGGCAGGCAGATGAAGATGATGTGTAATAGGAGGTGAGCCTGTTGCCAACAACTGGGCAAAATCAAGACTCTGGGTTGCTACTGAGGCTTCTCTGATGGAAAAACGCAATAACACTTTGCCCAACCTGGGAATTAAACCCAGGACCTCATGCTCAACAGTAGCGCTTGCTACCACTAGACCAACGACGCAGTCGGCGAGAGTGACATTTGTAATGTCGAAACATTTTGGTGAAAATTGTAGTCGAAACTTAATGTACTTATAAAGAAAAAGTTTGTCATTAGTAGCTTTCTTGAACAGTCGAAAGCTGTCAATAACAAATATACTTGCACATGAGAATCTAGGCTGTAGAGATTCAGCTAAATTCGACAGAGGTGTCTAATACCAAATCAAAATTTGATGAACTAATACTGACAAAAGCTGGACTATTGATGACATCACAACTCAATTATAGAGGGATAGAGATTGAGTTATGTCTTCAAAGCCAGTAATGATAAATGATTCGTGGCTAAATGATAGCCGCACGGGTCAATCGAAGGTTAAGCTACACTTGCCGTCAGCTCGTGGATGGGTGACCATCCATTACATATTGAGTTCCCTGCATGTCTCGGAAAGCACATTAAGCCGGCTGTCTTTCGTAGATCTTTGAAGCCCAAAAGTCTGACAATCAGTCTTACCAAAGGGAGTAAGTAAGGCGTACATCATGTTACCCAGTAACTGAGTTGTGGAAGTCAGATAGGCATTCGCTCCATCTAAAATACTGGTATTCAGCTGCATCCGGTTAAACTGAAAGCCGACCCCAATACGTTGGGAAAAGACTAAACATATTGATTGTAACAAAAAAATTATGTAAAGAATGTCTACTGAAAGATTCTAATAATTATTTGCATCTCATGCAAAATCATCAGACGCAAGAACATCACCCACTAAGATATGAAGACTAGTTGCAAGGATAATATGGAAAACAAGTGCAACAAAGATGGTTCTCTAAGGACAACAACCCTGCCCTTTAGAAGAAACGTGACTAGAAATACATAACTTTACATAAACAACAATTTGCCACCAGTTCAAAACAACGCAAATCGATCGATATCTCCAAAACTATCATCATTCAAGAAATAATAACTACAGAACCCACGCCGTTTCTTACAAATATATACTGTATACGATAAATTTTTATTTTATTTTGCCATATTAACCATCGGAGTATCCCGTGTGCTCTATATTGTGGTCGTATAAATAGCATCAGATGTTGGCAGTGGTCATCAGTAGCCATCAGCCGTTCCCGGGGTCAAGATGAGAGTTCTGGTCAGTGTTTTTACTTTTAAATAGTTTTTTTTTTTACTAAATAAGAATTTTTGGTTTTGAGTGACAAGTGATAATAAAAAGGATTTTAGTGATTTTTTTTTTCAATATTTGTCGATTTTTTTAAGGATTTTCTTCGAAAAATGATCGTTTTTCTTGATATTTCAACTTTAAATTATTATTGATGCGTATTGGCGCCAGAGGTGTAACGATCGTGTCTCATTATAACAAATTAGACATTTATTACAATACAAAATAATCTATAACAATAGTACTGTCAAATTATTGATTAAACGAATAAAGCAAGTTTATTTATCTTTCGGGATTTATTGTAATCGTCTTCTCGGGTCATTGGCCGCATCCACATCAGTCTTAGTGTCTCATTATAAGGCAAGGCTTGATTAGTTTATGTTAGTTTAGATATTTAAAACATTGATAACATCACGCTTGTTACCCTGAAAGGTCAGGCAGAGATGTACTTACCCCATATTTCACTACTTATGTTTAAGCCACATTTATTTCTGTTATTTTGTGGATCAATCTATTGTGTAGGGTTATCAACAAAGCTGGGTTTTCGCAACAACGTAGGACAAAATAAAAATCTACGGATCCCTAATTCCACATGCACATAAATTACTCTTAAGTAGTTTTTGTGCATGTTTTTTTCTTATTGTTTGTTTTAAATGCAGAGTCTCAGCTGATCTATATTGATACTAGCCATATAAATAACATTCGATGGTGGCAGTGGGCATCAGTAGCCATCAGCCGTTCCCGGGGTCAAGATGAGAGTTCTGGTCAGTTCAGTCTGGTTCTAATATTGATTTTGAAGTTAAAAGTGAATTATTTTAGCAATGTTTTGTGATCAGGAAGAAAGTGCTTCAGCTTTGGTCTTCACTTACGTAAACTTAAAATTGTATTTTTTGTCTATTTTTTCAACTTCGCAAAGGTTGTATTGGTGCTTTTAATTTATCACAAAATATTGAGATTTTGTTTTTAATATTTAGTTTATTTTTAGTTTGACAGCAAGGTATTGGTTTGTTTAAAATAATGACGAATCTCTTTTATAAGGTCGCTTTTAGAGATAAAACACCCTTTGTAAAATTCCTACATTTATACCTGTAATATTTATACCCCCTTACTAATAAATGTTGTATAGCGTCTGTATAGTTAAACAACACTTTGTCTTCTTCTTTCGAAAGTCAAATTACTGACGACTGAAAGAGAGAAATATGTGTGTAAAAATTCATCTCATAAAATACGTTTATTGGTAAAGGGGTTAATTTTCATAATATTCTATTCTATTTACGAGTATGTCAGACTGAGATACATTATTATTCTTTCAAAACAAACGAAAGCGACACACTGGTGCCGATTCTGTTGTTCACAAACTAAAATAAATTTAAGTTCAGTGCATTTAAGTTATTTTTCCATTAATTCATATTTGTTTACATTTTTGGCAAATAAATTGCGAACGCAGATTAGTTTTCCTACGACACAAGAACTGCTACTTACATCATACTTAGTTGTTATAAGATCGCCATTACAACCTACTCGATATTCATAACATACGAATCAATACATATTTATTCGTTACAAGTTTAAATATGCAATAGATTATAAGTTCACCTTCGATAGTAGGTAAGTGATGGAATCATAAATTATGTAAAAATACAGTAGCAAAACCATTTATCTAAGACTAGCCAGAATAGCGACCTGACTCTGCTCGCACGGGTGCAATCTACTATATGCGACATCTGATTCCATCGAGATTTTCTGTTCTATAACTAAGTCAAATATTAATGTATCATACACCTTAACCCTTCATTGAATAGTAACATATTGAGCCTGTAATGTTCCCACTGCCGGGAGGCTGGGACACAAGCATCCTCTCGGTGACTGGGAGTGGGAAATAAACCATCGCGCGGGCCCAGTGCGGGTTGGTACATGTCAAGATGTCAAATTTTTAGTTCTTAGACATGCCGGTTTCCTCACGATGTTATCCTTCGCCGTTATAAGGGCAGTGGTGATGAAATTAATTTAAAGTCACCGTCGCGAGAAGCTATAAATTTTGTAAACACACATTCAGGGGTTTGCAACTTTCGTATCAAATAAAAAACACAGTTTTATAATGATTTTTATATGAAATTTTAAAATCTATATACTGTTGTCTAACTTCAATGTGATGTAGACTATTTGATACTTCATGAGAAGAAATGTTTGAAAGTAAAGAAAAATTGGTCGTCATGCTTGACATTGTAGACTTTTGTCGACTGAAGAATTTATTCTCTTCGTCGCCATGTTTAAGATGGCAGAAATCTTTCTACAATCTGTAATTTTGTCTATTCTTCCGTCGACAAAACCCGTTGCTATGATGGTCATGTGACGTGTGCTATGATGTAAAGTCCTGATTGAAGGCATAGTAAAACCGGTGTAACTACAGGCACATAAGACAACTCTTGTCTTCTATCATTCTTGAAACCCAGAGAGAGAGTTTGATCTAATTATTAACTGGTAACCTGACATGCTATCAAAAAAGCATCTACGAAGTACGAAGGCATTAAACTCCACTATTCATTTGCTGCCTGGTAAATATTTTCATAACGACAAGAACTGTTCTTGTTGGACTCCTGCAAAATCTATGTGCAACCAGAGATAACATCACATCATACTCAAACACGTATCTCTCTCTTCCAGATTGCATCCGCCATCCTCGCCGTCGCGGCCGCGGCCCCCTCTGGCCTCTACGCCCCAGGCTTGGCCCCAGTCGTCAAAGCTGTAGCAGTACCCGCTGCCATCCCAACCATCTCCCCCGGAGACATCCAGGCAGCTGCCATCGACGCCCAAGTACAAGCCCAGGACCAACTGCAAGCAGCCGCTGACAAAGCCAGAGAACTAGCCGAGCTAGCGACTGAGAATGCCAATGAGAAAGTTATTACTGATGCTACAGGCGCTAACGAACAGAATCTGGACGCTTTCTGGTCGGCTGAAGACAAGAAATGGCAAGCTGTTGATGCGCTGAAGACTGCTGAAGCTCAAATCGATGGCGCTGTTGCCAACAACGCTAATTTAATCGCTAAGTCCGCCATCAGTGGAGTCATTCCTTATGTAGCTGCTGTTGGACCTATTTCACCTATAGTAGCGCCAATTCCTCCAGTAGTGTACTCTCCTTATGTTGCTCCTTCGAGCTACTCTACCCAGACCTTGATCACTGGTCAAGAAATCAAAGCAGAGAATCAAGAAGCTGCAGTGAAAGCAGCCGAACCTGCCCCGGCAGCTGAACCCGCCCAGGCCGCTGAACCAGTACAAGTAGCTGAGCCCGCACCTATTGAGAAGTCGGCGGAAAAAGCCGAAGGCGCCGAATCTCCCGCTTTGAAAGCCGCTGAGAATTTGAACGAGAAGCCAGCGTTGATCGCTCAACCTCTGTTCGCAGCCGGCCATATTGGTCTCCCTAATGTGTACAGATACGACGTAGCTGTTCCTGCTGTGGGACACCTGATTGGTCAGCCGGTATTGAAGTATGCTACAGCAGTTCAACAGGTGCAAGGAGTACTGACTCCTACGTTTGTGAAGGCGTGGTAAAGAGGAGTGAGGGCGGATTAATTAAAATGATAATTTCACGACACGTTTCCTTGTTTTATTTGGTGCTATCATTGATTCTACCTACACCCTTTAGATGCAACCTTCGATCACTCATTGTACATTATAGGCTGATTGTGCTTTGCATGCCAAAAGAATCTTAAAGCGTTGTAGTAATTTGTCCTTTAAACGCATGTAACGCAAAGGAATTTTATATATACGGTGACTGGTAATTAGTGACCGATACTTAAACACGTGCTTGTACTTATGATAATAAACAACTTTTACTATGGGACCAAACCTGAAATAGCGAAAAAAAAATCAGCTGTTCCCTACATTTATCTTCGTCTATCTCGTCAAAATGTAGGGAACAGCTGATTTTTTTTTCGCGAATTCAGGTTTCATGAGTACAATCACGTGTTTAGGTATCGGTCACTAATTACCAGTCACCCTATATACATTGACAATCATAAATGTGAAGTAATTATATTTCATAAGCCTGTAATTACACCAGCAGCCATACCTTTCTCAAAGAGATGTCAGCAACAAGGAAGTGGCCCGAAAGGGCCGAAGCCTGCCGGGGCAGCGGGATTGTCCGAAAGGGTTACCGCTACCCCGGAACACAAAAGGCTAAGGAAGGAACAGGGGTGGTTTTAGTCAGTAAGAGTCTGACACTCCCTTCTGCTCCACCCAGAGCGGGAGGAGTAATTTGATGATTTCCCATCCACAAAAAAAAAAAGCCATACCTTAAAAGCCATACACAGCAATGCCACTTGGTCTCTAAAACAGGTACCTATAATGATAGTTCTTCCTAGAATTTATTAATGAATGAAGGCTGATTAGGGAATTGATTCCAACACACTCGCCGAGATTTGTAAAAGTTATTTTAAACTAAGGCGAAGCGTTATTCCTGTCACTGTCGCACAACTGTCAAACTACAAGTACAAGATAGAGATAGTTTTGCGTGGATGTGGCGCATGTTTCCCTCTACCGTCTATTTTATTTTATTTTTAGTATTTTTGTTCTTTTTGCGTCATGTTCACCGCAAATAAACGTATTTTCTTTCTTTCTTTCTTTCAGAGATGGGAATATACAGGGTCAAATTAAATTAGCTAGCGAAACTCTACAAACGTGATGGGTATCGATATCTAAACGCGATAAAATAAATAATACACTATTTGACGTTTTTATAAGGGTTGAGAAAATCTGTTTTCTTTTGTTTTATAGCATTTAGATGTCTTCATCACGTCTGTGAAGTTTACACACAAAAAAACGGATTTTCCAAACTGATATTTCAAGAGACTACGAAATGACCCCACAAAAAAAATATATTTTCTGTTTTATCATGTTAATATGTCGATACCCATCACATCTGCGGAGTTGCGCTAGCTAATTTAATTTGACCCTGTATAAGTGGAAGCACGAGCTAAGTAACGTTTAAAGACCCCGGACTTAACATTCTCAGTGGTCTTGGCGGTCAAGCAAATTGAGTTTAACAAAAACTAATTAGATTTAAAGCTGCAAAATTAGAATAGTTAGAATGACTAGACAGCTTCTGGATAAGTCTAGAAAAAAAAAAAACACTAAGTACCACTCAGATATCAAATATTCAAATAGTTACTCGTATTTCTGCGAACTAGTTTGCGTAGAGCTTTTTTTAGGAGTAATAGACTTCAACATTGTTGCAAAACGTACAACGTAATTAGTTTTTGAGAATATCGCGGACATGCAAACATACATACATACAGCTCGAATATAGAACCTCCTTTTTTGAAGTCGGTTAAAAAGAAAGACCGCAAGCCAGACATTTTCATTTCTATATTTTAAACGTCATAATTAACGGTAACATTACTAGATGAAAAATGTAACTACAATACAAAAATTATAAAGACGACGTAATGTTCTAATCGTAAGCTGTAGGAAAAAAGGGCCCAAACGGGAATTATTTCAGTCATTTCAGCCGAAAGACATCCACTGTTGGACATAATCAACCCAAAGCATCGTACCCTAATTGCGTAACGTACCATCAATCATAATCTGAATCATTTTGAAACATTGCTAATCCATTGCTTCATATGTTCGGAAAATTTGTCTGCTAACAACGTAAATAACGCAATAAATGTTGTTGAACTGTCAAAATGAAACAGATTGTGATTGATCGTGTGTTACGCAATTAGGGTGCCGTTATGTGCTTCTCGCTTCCAACAGTCGAAAGCTGTCAATAACAAATATACTTGCACATGAGAATCTAGGCTGTAGAGATTCAGCTAAATTCGACAGAGGTGTCTAATACCAAATCAAAATTTGATGAACGAATACTGACAAAAGCTGGACTATTGATGACATCACAACTCAATTATAGAGGGATAGAGATTGAGTTATGTCTTCAAAGCCAGTAATGATAAATGATTCGTGGCTAAATGATAGCCGCACGGGTCAATCGAAGGTTAAGCTACACTTGCCGTCAGCTCGTGGATGGGTGACCATCCATTACATATTGAGTCCCCTGCATGTCTCGGAAAGCACATTAAGCCGGCTGTCTTTCGTAGATCTTTGAAGCCCAAAAGTCTGACAATCAGTCTTACCAAAGGGAGTAAGTAAGGCGTACATCATGTTACCCAGTAACTGAGTTGTGGAAGTCAGATAGGCATTCGCTCCATCTAAAATACTGGTATTCAGCTGCATCCGGTTAAACTGAAAGCCGACCCCAATACGTTGGGAAAAGACTAAACATATTGATTGTAACAAAAAAATTATGTAAAGAATGTCTACTGAAAGATTCTAATAATTATTTGCATCTCATGCAAAATCATCAGACGCAAGAACATCACCCACTAAGATATGAAGACTAGTTGCAAGGATAATATGGAAAACAAGTGCAACAAAGATGGTTCTCTAAGGACAACAACCCTGCCCTTTAGAAGAAACGTGACTAGAAATACATAACTTTACATAAACAACAATTTGCCACCAGTTCAAAACAACGCAAATCGATCGATATCTCCAAAACTATCATCATTCAAGAAATAATAACTACAGAACCCACGCCGTTTCTTACAAATATATACTGTATACGATGAATTTTTATTTTATTTTGCCATATTAACCATCGGAGTATCCCGTGTGCTCTATATTGTGGTCGTATAAATAGCATCAGATGTTGGCAGTGGTCATCAGTAGCCATCAGCCGTTCCCGGGGTCAAGATGAGAGTTCTGGTCAGTGTTTTTACTTTTAAATAGTTTTTTTTTTTACTAAATAAGAATTTTTGGTTTTGAGTGACAAGTGATATTAAAAAGGATTTTAGTGATTTTTTTTTTCAATATTTGTCGATTTTTTTAAGGATTTTCTTCGAAAAATGATCGTTTTTCTTGATATTTCAACTTTAAATTATTATTGATGCGTATTGGCGCCAGAGGTGTAACGATCGTGTCTCATTATAACAAATTAGACATTTATTACAATACAAAATAATCTATAACAATAGTACTGTCAAATTATTGATTAAACGAATAAAGCAAGTTTATTTATCTTTCGGGATTTATTGTAATCGTCTTCTCGGGTCATTGGCCGCATCCACATCAGTCTTAGTGTCTCATTATAAGGCAAGGCTTGATTAGTTTATGTTAGTTTAGATATTTAAAACATTGATAACATCACGCTTGTTACCCTGAAAGGTCAGGCAGAGATGTACTTACCCCATATTTCACTACTTATGTTTAAGCCACATTTATTTCTGTTATTTTGTGGATCAATCTATTGTGTAGGGTTATCAACAAAGCTGGGTTTTCGCAACAACGTAGGACAAAATAAAAATCTACGGATCCCTAATTCCACATGCACATAAATTACTCTTAAGTAGTTTTTGTGCATGTTTTTTTCTTATTGTTTGTTTTAAATGCAGAGTCTCAGCTGATCTATATTGATACTAGCCATATAAATAACATTCGATGGTGGCAGTGGGCATCAGTAGCCATCAGCCGTTCCCGGGGTCAAGATGAGAGTTCTGGTCAGTTCAGTCTGGTTCTAATATTGATTTTGAAGTTAAAAGTGAATTATTTTAGCAATGTTTTGTGATCAGGAAGAAAGTGCTTCAGCTTTGGTCTTCACTTACGTAAACTTAAAATTGTATTTTTTGTCTATTTTTTCAACTTCGCAAAGGTTGTATTGGTGCTTTTAATTTATCACAAAATATTGAGATTTTGTTTTTAATATTTAGTTTATTTTTAGTTTGACAGCAAGGTATTGGTTTGTTTAAAATAATGACGAATCTCTTTTATAAGGTCGCTTTTAGAGATAAAACACCCTTTGTAAAATTCCTACATTTATACCTGTAATATTTATACCCCCTTACTAATAAATGTTGTATAGCGTCTGTATAGTTAAACAACACTTTGTCTTCTTCTTTCGAAAGTCAAATTACTGACGACTGAAAGAGAGAAATATGTGTGTAAAAATTCATCTCATAAAATACGTTTATTGGTAAAGGGGTTAATTTTCATAATATTCTATTCTATTTACGAGTATGTCAGACTGAGATACATTATTATTCTTTCAAAACAAACGAAAGCGACACACTGGTGCCGATTCTGTTGTTCACAAACTAAAATAAATTTAAGTTCAGTGCATTTAAGTTATTTTTCCATTAATTCATATTTGTTTACATTTTTGGCAAATAAATTGCGAACGCAGATTAGTTTTCCTACGACACAAGAACTGCTACTTACATCATACTTAGTTGTTATAAGATCGCCATTACAACCTACTCGATATTCATAACATACGAATCAATACATATTTATTCGTTACAAGTTTCAATATGCAATAGATTATAAGTTCACCTTCGATAGTAGGTAAGTGATGGAATCATAAATTATGTAAAAATACAGTAGCAAAACCATTTATCTAAGACTAGCCAGAATAGCGACCTGACTCTGCTCGCACGGGTGCAATCTACTATATGCGACATCTGATTCCATCGAGATTTTCTGTTCTATAACTAAGTCAAATATTAATGTATCATACACCTTAACCCTTCATTGAATAGTAACATATTGAGCCTGTAATGTTCCCACTGCCGGGAGGCTGGGACACAAGCATCCTCTCGGTGACTGGGAGTGGGAAATAAACCATCGCGCGGGCCCAGTGCGGGTTGGTACATGTCAAGATGTCAAATTTTTAGTTCTTAGACATGCCGGTTTCCTCACGATGTTATCCTTCGCCGTTATAAGGGCAGTGGTGATGAAATTAATTTAAAGTCACCGTCGCGAGAAGCTATAAATTTTGTAAACACACATTCAGGGGTTTGCAACTTTCGTATCAAATAAAAAACACAGTTTTATAATGATTTTTATATGAAATTTTAAAATCTATATACTGTTGTCTAACTTCAATGTGATGTAGACTATTTGATACTTCATGAGAAGAAATGTTTGAAAGTAAAGAAAAATTGGTCGTCATGCTTGACATTGTAGACTTTTGTCGACTGAAGAATTTATTCTCTTCGTCGCCATGTTTAAGATGGCAGAAATCTTTCTACAATCTGTAATTTTGTCTATTCTTCCGTCGACAAAACCCGTTGCTATGATGGTCATGTGACGTGTGCTATGATGTAAAGTCCTGATTGAAGGCATAGTAAAACCGGTGTAACTACAGGCACATAAGACAACTCTTGTCTTCTATCATTCTTGAAACCCAGAGAGAGAGTTTGATCTAATTATTAACTGGTAACCTGACATGCTATCAAAAAAGCATCTACGAAGTACGAAGGCATTAAACTCCACTATTCATTTGCTGCCTGGTAAATATTTTCATAACGACAAGAACTGTTCTTGTTGGACTCCTGCAAAATCTATGTGCAACCAGAGATAACATCACATCATACTCAAACACGTATCTCTCTCTTCCAGATTGCATCCGCCATCCTCGCCGTCGCGGCCGCGGCCCCCTCTGGCCTCTACGCCCCAGGCTTGGCCCCAGTCGTCAAAGCTGTAGCAGTACCCGCTGCCATCCCAACCATCTCCCCCGGAGACATCCAGGCAGCTGCCATCGACGCCCAAGTACAAGCCCAGGACCAACTGCAAGCAGCCGCTGACAAAGCCAGAGAACTAGCCGAGCTAGCGACTGAGAATGCCAATGAGAAAGTTATTACTGATGCTACAGGCGCTAACGAACAGAATCTGGACGCTTTCTGGTCGGCTGAAGACAAGAAATGGCAAGCTGTTGATGCGCTGAAGACTGCTGAAGCTCAAATCGATGGCGCTGTTGCCAACAACGCTAATTTAATCGCTAAGTCCGCCATCAGTGGAGTCATTCCTTATGTAGCTGCTGTTGGACCTATTTCACCTATAGTAGCGCCAATTCCTCCAGTAGTGTACTCTCCTTATGTTGCTCCTTCGAGCTACTCTACCCAGACCTTGATCACTGGTCAGGAAATCAAAGCAGAGAATCAAGAAGCTGCAGTGAAAGCAGCCGAACCTGCCCCGGCAGCTGAACCCGCCCAGGCCGCTGAACCAGTACAAGTAGCTGAGCCCGCACCTATTGAGAAGTCGGCGGAAAAAGCCGAAGGCGCCGAATCTCCCGCTTTGAAAGCCGCTGAGAATTTGAACGAGAAGCCAGCGTTGATCGCTCAACCTCTGTTCGCAGCCGGCCATATTGGTCTCCCTAATGTGTACAGATACGACGTAGCTGTTCCTGCTGTGGGACACCTGATTGGTCAGCCGGTATTGAAGTATGCTACAGCAGTTCAACAGGTGCAAGGAGTACTGACTCCTACGTTTGTGAAGGCGTGGTAAAGAGGAGTGAGGGCGGATTAATTAAAATGATAATTTCACGACACGTTTCCTTGTTTTATTTGGTGCTATCATTGATTCTACCTACACCCTTTAGATGCAACCTTCGATCACTCATTGTACATTATAGGCTGATTGTGCTTTGCATGCCAAAAGAATCTTAAAGCGTTGTAGTAATTTGTCCTTTAAACGCATGTAACGCAAAGGAATTTTATATATACGGTGACTGGTAATTAGTGACCGATACTTAAACACGTGCTTGTACTTATGATAATAAACAACTTTTACTATGGGACCAAACCTGAAATAGCGAAAAAAAAATCAGCTGTTCCCTACATTTATCTTCGTCTATCTCGTCAAAATGTAGGGAACAGCTGATTTTTTTTTCGCGAATTCAGGTTTCATGAGTACAATCACGTGTTTAGGTATCGGTCACTAATTACCAGTCACCCTATATACATTGACAATCATAAATGTGAAGTAATTATATTTCATAAGCCTGTAATTACACCAGCAGCCATACCTTTCTCAAAGAGATGTCAGCAACAAGGAAGTGGCCCGAAAGGGCCGAAGCCTGCCGGGGCAGCGGGATTGTCCGAAAGGGTTACCGCTACCCCGGAACACAAAAGGCTAAGGAAGGAACAGGGGTGGTTTTAGTCAGTAAGAGTCTGACACTCCCTTCTGCTCCACCCAGAGCGGGAGGAGTAATTTGATGATTTCCCATCCACAAAAAAAAAAAGCCATACCTTAAAAGCCATACACAGCAATGCCACTTGGTCTCTAAAACAGGTACCTATAATGATAGTTCTTCCTAGAATTTATTAATGAATGAAGGCTGATTAGGGAATTGATTCCAACACACTCGCCGAGATTTGTAAAAGTTATTTTAAACTAAGGCGAAGCGTTATTCCTGTCACTGTCGCACAACTGTCAAACTACAAGTACAAGATAGAGATAGTTTTGCGTGGATGTGGCGCATGTTTCCCTCTACCGTCTATTTTATTTTATTTTTAGTATTTTTGTTCTTTTTGCGTCATGTTCACCGCAAATAAACGTATTTTCTTTCTTTCTTTCTTTCAGAGATGGGAATATACAGGGTCAAATTAAATTAGCTAGCGAAACTCTACAAACGTGATGGGTATCGATATCTAAACGCGATAAAATAAATAATACACTATTTGACGTTTTTATAAGGGTTGAGAAAATCTGTTTTCTTTTGTTTTATAGCATTTAGATGTCTTCATCACGTCTGTGAAGTTTACACACAAAAAAACGGATTTTCCAAACTGATATTTTAAGAGACTACGAAATGACCCCACAAAAAAAATATATTTTCTGTTTTATCATGTTAATATGTCGATACCCATCACATCTGCGGAGTTGCGCTAGCTAATTTAATTTGACCCTGTATAAGTGGAAGCACGAGCTAAGTAACGTTTAAAGACCCCGGACTTAACATTCTCAGTGGTCTTGGCGGTCAAGCAAATTGAGTTTAACAAAAACTAATTAGATTTAAAGCTGCAAAATTAGAATAGTTAGAATGACTAGACAGCTTCTGGATAAGTCTAGAAAAAAAAAACACTAAGTACCACTCAGATATCAAATATTCAAATAGTTACTCGTATTTCTGCGAACTAGTTTGCGTAGAGCTTTTTTTAGGAGTAATAGACTTCAACATTGTTGCAAAACGTACAACGTAATTAGTTTTTGAGAATATCGCGGACATGCAAACATACATACATACAGCTCGAATATAGAACCTCCTTTTTTGAAGTCGGTTAAAAAGAAAGACCGCAAGCCAGACATTTTCATTTCTATATTTTAAACGTCATAATTAACCGTAACATTACTAGATGAAAAATGTAACTACAATACAAAAATTATAAAGACGACGTAATGTTCTAATCGTAAGCTGTAGGAAAAAAGGGCCCAAACGGGAATTATTTCAGTCATTTCAGCCGAAAGACATCCACTGTTGGACATAATCAACCCAAAGCATCGTACCCTAATTGCGTAACGTACCATCAATCATAATCTGAATCATTTTGAAACATTGCTAATCCATTGCTTCATATGTTCGGAAAATTTGTCTGCTAACAACGTAAATAACGCAATAAATGTTGTTGAACTGTCAAAATGAAACAGATTGTGATTGATCGTGTGTTACGCAATTAGGGTGCCGTTATGTGCTTCTCGCTTCCAAGGAATTCCTGCGGTCTTTAAACGATAGAAAGTAAAATAAAAAATGATAGCGCCGATTCCCTTCTTCACAAACTAAAGTAAATTTAAATTCAGTGCATCTTTTTCTTTCTACTTCATTAAGAAGAGACATTATCTGCCTGGCCTTTTCCCAACTATGTCGGGGTCGGCTTCCAGTCTAACCGGATGCAGCTGAATACCAGTATTTTACATGGAGCGGCTGCCTATCTGACCTCCACAACCCAGTTACTGGGTAATACGATACTACTTGGTAAGACTGGTTGTCAGACTTTCGGGCTTCTGACTACCCGTAACGACTGTCAAAGATCTACGAATGACAGCCGGGACTAACGGCTTAATGTGCTTTCCGAGGCACGGAGAGACGGTAAAGATGGTCACCCATTCACAGACCAACCGCGCCAAGCGTAGCTTAACCTGATCAATCGACCTGTGTGGCTGTTATTATTTAGAATGGACAGAAGGTAAATATTATTAAGAAGAGACAGAAGATAAATATTAGTTTAGCCAGTTTAGCATTCAAACATTGCCAGCAACACATTATACAGCATGCTACAGTTCCATCGCTGAATGCATTGTAATACCCGTTGACCTTTACCGGTATGCGGTACAAAGTAATGATCCTTTATTATACAGAATGTTCTATATTTTATCTTTATTGTTTTTAATATCTGGCTGTTTTTATGAATGAGATAAGAGTTTTATGTGAATTTATGGTTTGTAACTGTTTGTCGTCCGGCGGCAAGATGGGCGGACGATATTGTTACCATAGCGGGTAGAACCTGGATGTGGCTGGCAAAGAAACTTGGGGATTGGCATAAGCAAAGAGAGGTCAGAAGTGGATGAAGTCGGGCTGTGGATGTTGCTGAAACTATTTACTTGAACCCCTTTCGTATTTATGTTGGAGTGATGGACAGAGGAAAGTATTTACTTTTTAATTCAACTGGCCTGAGGGCAAAGAGGCAATCGCTTTAAAGTGTTTCTTATTTCTACTACAGTGCTTTTCAAGTATCGAGTTGAAAAATAGCTTTTCGGTAGCTTATGTCAATCCACAATTCAATACTCTTTTGACTTTTCATCGTGATTATCGCTGGCAGAATGTAATTTTGTCTAGGCCCTCTGGAACAACTCCGAATGAGATAAAATGGATTACTGAACGAGCTTTTTTAAGCACATGGAACTTTCTGAAAGCAGGAGGGGCTCGTGGCTAAATTATAACGCACGCGTCGATCGAAGGTTAAGCTACGCTTGCCGAAATCGGTCCGTGGATGGTGGACCATCCATTAAATATCGTGCCACGAAAAGCATGTTAAGCCCATCTGTAAATTGTAGATTTTTGACAGTCGTTATGAGTTGCCAGAAGCACGAAAGTCTGACAACCAATCTTACCAGGTATCGTATTACCCCAACACAACTCCACAATTGAGTTGTGGAGGTCAGATAAGCAGTCGGTCCAAGGCTAGGCAAACTAGATGAACGTTCTGAGAGCTAATAACGGTTACCCATCCACCGACTGACTGCTAGTACCACCGCTTAACCTTGTATATCAAACGATCCATGCTGTTATCACTTATCACGTTAATAATAAATGCCCAGTGCAACATATGTTAGCCAGTAAGCTTATAATAATACTAGAACACAACCTAAAGGAAACGACAAAGAAAACAAATATGGTGGTCATTAATCATTAGTAACAGAAATATCTGTTACAGATATCTTAATGCAATGCGATGTGTTATTGCAAGAAAAGCTTTATATGGCTTGGAAATATTAATACTTATGAGAATATTTTACTAGGGCGTACTACAATAACCTCTAAGAGAGACGATAATTAAAATCCCTAGAGACGATAATTATCTCTTATTCACTCAAATCACCTTGTTTTTGATTATGTACTCCAATCTCAAATTTGTTGTACGTTTAAGGTTATCAAATAAACTATTTTATTTTTTTAAATACTACGTCAAGCGCACCCTGAGTCAGTCCTGCCTTGACTAAGGCAGGGCGCCCCCCCCTTTGATTTGATCATACTTCCAGGGACATCCTGTATATGAAATTCAAAGTCCTGACTGACTGATATATCAACGCACAGCCTAAACCGCTGGTCCTAGAGACATGACATTCGGAGGGTGTGTTCTTTGTGAAGAGTAGGTATCCACTAAGAAAGGATTTTTGAAATTCGAGAGGGTTTATGCCTCTTAGGGGTGGAATTTCAGGGGGGGAGGGTGAAATTTCACGCGGACGAAGTTTTTTTTTTTTTTTTTTAAGTCGCGGACAGAAGCTCTAGTCAATTATAATAGTAAAAGACCTCTGCTCAGCTTGCTTCAGTCTTTCTTCTCTTATAATGGTGTATGTATTTATAGTATTTTTAAGTTATATTAATAACTAGCTGCGCTCCGCGGTTTCACCAGCGTAAGTTTCGATTCCGTGGGAATATCGGGATAAAAAGTATCCTATGTGTTATTCTGATGTATAAGCTATATTACTGTAAAGTTTCATCTAAATCCGTTCAGTAGTTTTTGCGTGAAAGAGTAACAAACATCCATCCATCCTCACAAACTTTCGCGTTTATAATATTAGTAGGATGTATTATATGTGTTTATATGGCCCTTGATACCTGAAATAAATAGATAAATAAATAAAGTAGTCGGTTAGGAAACACTGAACTTATTTAGTAAATCGCAACCGCGTAAAGCAAGGGCAGATCACTAGTTAAAATAATATAGACACTCAAGCGGGCCTCTCGCGCTCCCGACCGTTGTTGGCGTCCCTGCCCCGCTCGCTGCCGCGTGGTCCGTTAGGCTATGTCTGCGACCGAAATAGTAAACACGCGCCCCCACGTTCAGCGCCAATACCTAACGTGATACTGTATTGTATAAAAACTGTTCCCTTATAATTATAAGCATTCTAAAACGACGTATTGACTATTAATTACTACTCTGAACACCCACGCCACAACACCCATTTTCCCCAGTTCCTGATATCTACACAAAGTTCATATTACTAACAATTACAACTAATTGCTTAGCGTTGACTAATTAAACGTCTAGGTAAGCCAGTGGTTGGCCACCATTTCCTTGAGCCCAGCCCACATCATTTGTCAATAAATTATTATTATTATGGATAATCTATGTATCTATTACGAGAAATTCTTGAATTATTAATAGGATTGCACGCCCTGATACAGTGTGTTGCTTTTAGTCAGTGGAATACGTGGTCCAGACGCACATCAAGCTACTACAATCTGTCAAATTTCTTTAATAGATTTTCAACTTTATCGCTAAAAAGCGTAAGGTTCAAAGTTGATTGGGAAAATTTTACAGTTTCAGGTAGCTTCATGTGCTGGCGTCTGTACATTTTAAAGAGTGACGCTTTTAGAAGTAATTATATTGTTGTACAGTGGCCCCGATTCTGTTGTTTACAAACTAAACTAAATTTAAGTTCAGTGCATCTTTTTCTTTCTATTTCAATATAAAAAGGACAGAAGAAAAATATTAGTTTAGTCCTGTCAAATTAGATAATCCATAGACAAGTTTAGACGTGATTAAAAAATTGGCTACTAAAAATACGTAAATTTACGTCAGGCGCTGACTAATTTGACTGGACTAAACTAATATTTATCTTCTGTCCTTTTCATAATGAAATAGAAAGAAACAGAAGCACTGAACTTCAATTTAGTTTAGTTTGTGAACAACAGAATCGGGGCCAGTACCTTGTTGGCGTGTGCTGGGTGCTTATGGCTAATAATTTAATTTAGTGTTTAACGTAATATTAACCTTGCATATCTATTTATATAAAACATATTAATTAAACAAAGTCGGGTTAGTTACACACCAGTTATAACTCAAGAACGGCTGGACCGATTTTTATTATCTTTGATTTGTCTCCGCCCCGAATAGCAGAATAACTATTAAAACATGGGTCAAATTTACGAAAAACATTGTTTTGAGTATAATTCATTTTCTGATACAGTCGTTCTTACTGATTCTGAGACGGTACGAAGTTCGCCGGGTCAGCTAGTATTGTATAGAATCAAGTTCTTTTAACTGAATAGACAGCTGTGCTGCTGGGGAGTCCGTTGCGACACTTCTTCTCCCCAGCGAAAGCACTAGGAAGTAGTGAAGGGTGGGCGTTTTGGGGGACTGTTGTAAGTATATAATGTTGGCATTCAAAAAGTGCTGGTTTTCAGCCTCTTTTGAATACGTGACTTTCGATTTTGGTTGGACGTACCCTGGGCGGTGATCACCGCTACCATTTTTGCTGAAAAAATTGGTCGAAATTCTGAAAGGCTAATCATTTGACTACATAATGAGATATAACATTATCGTTGAACCGATATTAGAAATAAAATGAAAACGCAAGTGTGACTTGAGACGGTAAGACGGACGGACGGTATTCAACTTTGTCTTTTTTTTTTTAGGATGGGAAATCATCAAATGACCCCTCCCGCTCTGGGTGGAGCAGAAGGGAGTGTCAGACTCTTACTGACTAAAACCCACCCGTGTTCCTTCCTTAGGCCTTTATGTTCCGGGGCAGCGGTAACCATTTCGGACAATCCCGCTGCCCATTCAACTTTTTCTGAAGTTTACTTCGGACAAAGAATGCGGCAATTGCAATAGTGGCCTCAAATTCTAAACGAAATCTAACTGTTGCGTTTTCACTAAAATACACCTTAAAGTGACTGCAACCTAAAGCCTTTAAAAAAACATAGCTTTGTTATTTGTTACGCAACAAAAATACATTTTTCATTATGTCGAAAAGGTGGAATTACGGCTATCCGCCAATACCAATCAAATGCGTCATCTGCTTAACGCACCTAGCTACACCTTAACAAAGATAATAATAATAATAAAAAGTTTATTGACCATAAGTTTAAGTTACAGTACACCGGTAATATATATTTACATAGTACATAGTATAGGGCGCACTCACTTACGTTCAACTACATCAAGTTAGAACTTGTCTATAACAAGTAGCAAGGGGAGTAGAAGAACAGTTAAATTATAATAATGCTATCACAAGTAAAGCAATGGTTCACATACTTGATAAAATGTCACCGTCACTCGCAAGAATAGGACACTTCACCAACTTACTAAGTTCAGGCAAAAATGAGGCACACAGCAGTGGTGGCCCAACGGCCTCGACTTGGTCGTGGGTTCGAACCCAGGCATGCACTAATTTATTTAATCACCATGGCTCTTAAAACGGTGAAGGAAAACATCGTGAGGAAACCGGCATGTCCTAGAACCAAAAATTCGACGACACGTGACATTTATCATCGCGGACTGGGCCCGCGTATGAGAGGAGGCCTGTTCCAACAGTCCCACAGTAAATACTAAGTAGACTTATACAACGTGTCCCAAAATTCATCTATAAGCGGGCACCAGAATGTGGACCTGCCACAGATATAGATACACCTAGCTAACGCAAGAGCAACTACTTCGCGTGCCAAAAATCGCACCAACTTACGTTCAAAAATCGTAAGCCGCCACTTTCGCGCTCTGTCCTGTGTACTGCTGGCTGGGTGAGCGTGAGTGAGAAAGAGCGCTTGTAACGTCATAGTAGGTAGTCAAAACAATGGCACGCTTGGTTTTCATACAGATCGTGATACTTGCGTTATCTAGGTCTATCTATAAGTATCTGTGGGAACTGCTCATGACTACTCGAGAAAAAAAAATTATATTTTTTTCGAATTTTCAAAGGATTTAAATTTGAAATCCTTCGAAAATTTACACCCCTTAAGATATTTTTATATACCATGACCACAATTTTTCAAATATTTCTGGTTTTTTTTTTTTTGTATCGGCAACCTAAATAACACTGCTATCCACCACAATCCTTAGAAATCCCAGAATACCTGTAGTTTTTAGACAAAAATCAATCAAAAATTTTTTTTTTCCTTGTATTTTTCTCGTCCACTTTTTTTTTAGCCCACTTTGTAATTAACAAAAAAAAATTCTAACAGCCCGGAGTTTGCAAGTTGACGGTGTGATGCCGTGCTTCGGAAAGCACGTTGGTCCTGCGCCTGATCTCTCTTCGGTCGTGTCGGATTACTGTACCTAGTGATGTGCCGCTGGAAATATTGAAAATTTACGGGAACATTCCCATTGTAAATTTACGCAATATTCCCAATATTCCCGTAAGTATTCCCAAAGTTTCCAAATATGTATTTAATACATTTTTCGTATATACTGTATAATTACACATGTGCAACTAACATTACGCGATATTTATACTCCTATTACCACAGCTAAACATGTCGTTACATGTTTGTACCTGCACTAGCTTGCGCCACGGCATAGCGATCGCCCCCACCCCTTGTAAAACAAGCTTCAGTTAGTATACAAAGTTTCATGATCTAATTTAAAGTATTTTTTTAATACCAGCGGTTTATTGTTCGGTTTGGAGGTAACTTTGGATTTTTTTCTATCGAGAAAATTTTATGGAATCGTGTTTTCGTCAAACATAAGGCCTAACATTAATCCTCAACTTTACCATATATTTATTTCAAAATTAATGCTGCAGTATTTTCGACATAACGGAGGATCATGCTTAAGCCATTTGAGGTAGTATTGGCCCAGGTGCCACTTTTCGATATTTTTTCTATACAAATTTCGGGAGAATATTACTCCACTGTTTGACATTGTGCATACAAAGTTAAACGTGATATCGTTTTGACTTATTAATAATTGTGTTTGTACGGAAACAGAATAGTAAAATAAAAAGCCATTAAAAAGTTATGAGCCAACAAAGATTCGTTTTTCTTGCTATTTTTAACGTAACTTTGGGTGTCAATAAGTAATAAAAGAACTGTAAAATCTTCAAAACCAAGTCCGTACCGACAAAGCTCAGTTATATGTAATTGATTTATGCAGTGGTTTTTTCATAAAACTCGATTTTCCGAAGCACTTTTCAAATCTTTTTACGCGTCTATCAGTTCGGCACGGTGTTTCTGTGCGTGAAAACTAGACGTTGTTCGTGTAGACTAGCGTCTAACTGCTCATCACTGATATTAGCGCTGTCGGACACGAAGCCAGGCGAGACAGCGTGCTTTTTGACCATGACCACCAGCGAGTTCGAGCTCGCAACTAGTTTACTCTTAAGTCATAAGAATGGAAACGTAGCAAACGCTTTTTTATTAGAAACAAGCCCTGTCGTGATGAAAAGGGAGGACAGTTTATTTGAAACATCAGTAGTTTAACTAAAAAAATGGTCCGAATACTTATTTCTCTAAATATAAGTAGTATAAAGATCGTAAGCAATAATTTTAGTAATAGGGAAGGTGGAGAGGGTGTTAAATTTATTTGAGGAAAGTACGAAACCCACGCGGACAAAGTCGCGGGCAACAGCTAGTACGAGTATATTTAGCCTTTAGAGACAGATACTTGTTAATTTTAAACAAATATAAAAGTGTGTTGATTCCGTGGTTTATTAAAATTGTTAACTTTATTAAAAAGTTTACAACTCTCAGAATCTGATTGTAAAATTGTGTTAATAAACCAATTTGATTAAAAATGTTTTATAAAACATAATTTCTGATGCTTTGTGATTTTTTTACTACGGGAATATTTACGGGAAAATTGTAAATTTACAGGGAATATTCCCGTAAATATTGGAAACTTTGGAAATTTTCAACTTAATATGTATAATCAACTATCGACGTAACCACGATAGTACACAAATTTACCTAATTAATTGGCTAGCATATAATAAAAAACACTAAAGTACATTATCATCAATATTCCCCTAAATTTCCAGTTTTGGGAATATTGCCGGGCACGTTTACGGGAATATTCCCAAAGTTTCCAAAATTCCCGGGAACGGCACATCACTGACTGTACCATCCGGACTATGAGAGTGAGGGAAGAGGGAGTACACCTGTGAGCTGTGTCTGCGCGCACACTTGTGCACTATAATATCTCCGCTCCGTTGAGATTTGTCGCCGTAGCCCAAATACGGTCTGGAGGACTTTATTTATGCAAGGCAAAAATATGACACATCAACAACTTACTAAGTCAAGGCAAAATACTTAAGTATTTTAAACAATTATGAAAATGTGTTCGCGAACTGTGAAAGACATGTTTCAAAGCACTAATTAAAATAAATATACAGTAACTACAATAATTAGTTTTTTGTTTGAACGATGTCATTCGTACTGGTTTTTTTTGGCGATATATGGTGCAACATTCATTTTTTGCCTTGTCAATTAGTTGTACGCCTTCATATGTGCATGTTTTATTTGCATTCTAATATGAATTATTTTTTTCTAGACAGTCGAAGGGTCAGCTAGGACTTTCAAGATTATTTATGTGTAAAAGTATTTGTACAAACCTACTTTCATGGGCGTAGCTAGGGGGGGTAAGGGTGGGCAATGCCCACTCTTGAATCTTATTTGCCCACCCTAGAAAAATCGACAGTATTGAAGAATTACTAAATGTTTAACAGCTTTTTAACCGCCTAGCAGCTTTTTAAGCCTGAAAGCGTAACAAACAAACCAATCTTTTCTCTACATTGTAGCGGTATCTTACAACGGCGCCACATGCGAACAACGCGTCATACTGACGTCACAAAATCCTGCATCTCGCAAGCAGAGTTTACCGCGCAACTAGCATAGATACGGCCCGATATGAATCATCGGGCAGTTGCCCGCCAGACATAACACAAGTCTGGTCGGAGGATCCTCCCTTTTCTATGGAGGTTGAGTAAACTTTACACCCTGTTCCTCATACTTCTATAACATAATACTAGTTTAGACAACTCAAATGGTACTTGCAGTCTCATTTCTTCGTAACTGGAATGACAAGGATACTTAATACTTAAATTACCAGCACGTATCTAATCCGTGGGTAAACTTACACCTTACTACAACTAACATTGACACCTCTTAAAACACTGCTGACCACAAAACTTCCAAACACGGTAACATAAACCACGCCCCAGTTAAACTGGTACGTTCCATTGTGATCTAGTCGCATAGTTCCAAAATCGACTCCGGCGCAACAGCAATTATTTTCGAGTTAGCTATCAATAAATCGGAGCTTTCAACTCTTGAGTGGATACTACGGGTGGATTTATTATCATTTACATTTAAGTCGGTAGTTATTTTATTGGCTATAAACAAATGAATTAAGGACGAAAACGTTCATTGTTGCAAGCGCAAGCGGATAAATGCAGGATAAATGCGGCAAATTGGGATAAGTGCAGGAGAATTATGATATTCTGGATAGATATGAAAACGCACTAAAGTATAAGCCAGGCTTTAATCGCTGGTAGCGGGATTATCCGAAAGGGTTATCGCTGCCCCGGAACATAAAGGGTTAAGGAAGGAACACGGGTGGGTTTTAGTCAGTAAGAGTCTGACACTCCCTTCTGCTCCACCCAGAGCGGGAGGGGTCATTTGATGATTTCCCATCCACAAAAAAAAGGCTTTAATCGCCAGACTTAAACGCACAAAACGAGTCACGCGCAGCGTTCACGCACGATCGAGTTCACCTGCTTACAGCTGACGGCTACATCTTTGAAATATCACGTTAATATTTATAATTAGCACGGCGAGGGAGACTGTGTCAAGAGCAAAGGAAACTGTGGCCTGAAAGGGACACAGTTGATTGATTAATTCAAAGAACAAATGTCATCCATATTTAAACTGCGTCAGAGCCTTTTATTACATACACGTCATAATCTGCATTCGCGATTCATTTGCCAAAAATGAAAACAAATATGAGTTTAACTTTAAATCCATAACTAATAACTTCACTTTATTTTTTTTTCCGTACGCAAAATACGCGCATTGACGTGGAGTTGCGGACACCAGCCCGTTTTACCTATTTCCTATTACCTATTACAAAACAAGGTTTATCTTTAGATCCAGGTTTAAGCCATCGAGCCATTTTTAAATTTCGGACTATAATTCGACAAACTTAAAGTTCTTACAAAAACTGACGTTAATCCTGAGTCGAAGTTGTCTATTTTGCATTAAGAACTTTTATGTTTGTCGGACTAAAGTACAGATTACAGATTGGGTAGTAAAGCTGACAGTGACACACATAATGATTTTTTTTTTTATTTTCGCAGTCATCATGGATTTTCTTTTTGACCTCAGGCCATGAAAACAACACCCATGACGTATTTTTTTTAAATGATGACAGCCGCCAGCTTATATTTTCATTTTGACCTCACTATTGACACTCTCGAAAACCATGAAAACGACACCCATGACGAAAAAAAAATAAAATTTTCGCACCTGCCAACCTGGATTTTCATTTCGACCTCACTATTGACTTCAGCACCCTCCAAAACCTCATGGTTTTGGAGGGTGCTGAAGTGACGATCGAAACGATCTCTCTTTCTCTCTGTCTCTCTCTAGTAAGTATATACAGGGTGTCCCTGGAAGTATAGATCAAATCGAATAGGGGCGTGGGCAAGGTCATTTCCAAACTTTTTGATTCTGAGAATGATTGATGATTAAGAATTATTTTACGGTTCAAAAGTTGTGACCAATTTTTTTCAATCGTTTCGCATAGTGCTCAAAGAAAAAAAAACTATCAGGGCTGTCTAAAAAACTTAAATTGACAGTTCCTGGTAGTTTTTTTAAAATGATTTTGTTCTTTGAGCACTATGCAAAGTGATTGAAAATAAAAAAAAGTTGGTCATAACTTTTGAACCGCAAAAAAATTCACCAACTATCTCAGGATCAAAAAGTTTGGAAATGACTTTGCCCACCACGCCCCTATTTGATTTGATCCGTACTTCTAGGGACACCCTGTATAATAAAAAGTCGCATGGAAGGCACAACGCTTTTTCATTTCGTGACAATTTCTACCAGATTACTCCTACCGCAAGCTGCGTTAAAGATCTTCGTTCCAACAATCAGAAAGAACGTAAAGTGAAAACGAAGTAATGGCGCAGGCGGGCGATGGGATGCGACGCGGTAGGGCAAAAGTGGCCGTAGGATATATCTCCGTCTTCCCCTGGTTATCTAGCCCCCCACTTTCAGTATATTTGCACCAACCACAATAGAAATCTACGTTCTTCACACAATCGTCTTCTCCAATGTCCCACTCACCTCACAGACTTCATACACTCTTCCTTCTTCGTTCAGTCTATCTCTCTGTGGAATGCGCTCCCCCAAGAAATCAGGATGGCAACCAACCGATTATACTTCAAAGTTAAAGTTCGTGAGCACATTCGCAAGAAGCTGGCAGTATCATCACAACGGTAATATTTTCTCATTGTTCGTCTAATTTATTTTTAGTAAGTATATTCATGTATTTATATATATTTATTTGTGCTTATATATATATATATATGTAACTAGGTATATATTATATTCATAGTTTTAATAGGTTTTTGCGTATCTTTATATTTAAAATATTTATTCCTCAATTTTCATGATTGCACCTACCACTGTTTGTCTCTGCATCACCCAAAGGTTGACTGGTACAAAATGCCTATGGCATTAAGTCCGCCTCTGTACATTTATGTGCTTGAAGTATTAAATAAATAAATAAATAAATATATCTTATGTTTAAACTAGTTTCTGCCCGCGACTTCATCCACGTGAAATTTCTTGTTCCCCCAACCCACCCCGTCGCATAGCAACGCCTGCGCGTTCTGGCTTTTTATCCTTTTGCTGGTTTCCTTAGGGTCCTAGCGGGATGTTATTATTACCCCATAGCCTTTCTGAAGAATTGAGCTAACATATTCAAAAAATTTTTTTTTTTTCAAATCAGACTTGTAGTTCCAGAGATTAGCGCGTTCAAACAAACAAACAAACTCTTCAGTTGTTATTATTAGTAGTACCTATAGATAGACAAAGCGCGAACAAAGTCGCGGGTATAAGCTAGTTAATTATAACAATTAACAGCGGTTAAATGAGAGTATGTCAAGAGCAAAGGATCAATTTCGTTAAGGCAGGTCGTCAGGTACAGCTCGGGTATCACTGCTAATTATATCATTCGTAATGAAACTTGGAACTTTAAGTTTAAACATAGACTTTTACATTCCTGGCTTTTATTGGAAAACTATAATAACGTTAATAGTGTCCTCCGAAACGGCTGGACCGATTTGTATGAAATTTTGTGTGCATATCGGGTAGGTCTGAGAATCGGCCAACATCTATTTTTCAACCCCAAATTTTTTTTTTTAAGAAAAAGAGAAAAAGTTGAATAGTTTGTTTGAAAGCAAAAATTCTAATAGATTGTTATCTTGAGCCGTTTAATATGTTTTTTTTTAATCCTTTGTTAAAAAGAACTAGGTTCTTAATAATTAATTAGAATCTAGCCTATAACACTAATGAGCAATTTTAATCTAACTTAATTTTTTACGTGATATTTATTTTGAAACTTAGAATAGTGTTGATTGTACAGAGGCCATCATATCAAGCTGCCCCAATCTGTCAAATTTCTTTGATAGATTTTCAACTTTACTACAAAGGAATAAAGTTCTTAATCAATTGGGAAAATTTGACAGATTGGGGTAGCTTGATGTGCACTTTACACCCGTGTAAAGTGCACTTGTGTACTTTACACTTTTAAGTGTACTTTACATGTGATTCAATAAGTACATTCCCGTTCAACAGATGGTAATTAATATTAACTTTATCGCTATCAGACGTAAAATCTTATTCCTATAAAAGAAAAATATGTCGACACATATGTACAGCTCATATATTTCATGCATTAATAAAATTTAACAATATTTTAACAAAGAAACTGTCGTATTTGAGATTTACGGTCGTTTCTTATTGCCGAGTGCCCCTTTATTGCACTTCCCGTCTGCAGCGTTTGTTATAAATTCCGTAGTTATTGTTCTATTTTATTTACGACTAGCGGCCCGTCCCGGTTTCGCACGGGTGGAAAAAAAAAGCCTATATTAATCAGTGATAATGTAGCATTCAAATGGTGAAAGAATTTTTAAAATCGGTCCAGTACTTTTTGAGCCAATTCGTTACAAACATACATACAAATCTTTCCTCTTTATAATATTAGTATAGATACGAGTAGTATAGATAACTTCAGGTTTTAAAACAGAGCCATTATCACTGGTCGCGAGTTGTTCGAAAGAGATACCGTGGCCCCTCGCACAGGCAACTGAAGGAACTCGGGTGGGTCAGTAGAGCGGGAGAAGTTATTTGATAATTTACCACCCTCAAAAAAAAAGCCATTACCACTGGTTATGTCCAGAGGGGAAATTCTCGTAATTTCAAGAACGTTCAAAGTTTGATCTCAGTCTCAATCTGTCAAAAATACCTCTAATTTCCCTACGTTTTTGACATTTATTGTCGCTGAGAAGAGATTTTGAACTTTTTTAATTACAAGAATTGGCCTTCAGATGTATGAACGTAATCGAAGCAAAAGGATTAAAGGAATATGTAAGGATCGTATAGCAGGTGGATGGCGTTCTCTAGTTTTTGCCTAACCCCATGGAAAGAAGACGTGAGTTTATGTGTGTATGTACATACAGGGTTACTGTTCAATGACCAGCCAAATTTAAGGATGTTGTATAGACCATCAAACTAAACAACTTTTTCCATGGGACCAACATCGTAATCGCGAATAAAAATTTAGCCGTATCAAACATACAGAGTTGATACGACCGAGGGGCATTAAATTACACTACGTATACTATACGTGTTTAATATTAATTCGATACGGTATAAAAATAAAAAGCTCCAAAATTGAGAATTTTTTTTTTTCAAACAAACTAAATAGCTTACAAATCAGAGTAAAACGCAACCACCCTTTGTAAATAAAGGAAAAACCCAAATTTCATAGAAACTTGGACCTGGCGACTGACCTTACAAAGTGGCAACGTCGTCGCACGCGCGCCGGGGCGCGGCATGTGTTTCGTGTCGAAGCGGGTGGCCGGCGGTGGCGCGGGCGGCGGCTTAGGCCTCCGCTCGCGCTGGCTGTTATGTTAGATAGTTTTGAAGTACGCCGACAACAAAAACACTAAATTTTTAAATTCTCTATGTGTCCTCCATTCACATTAATGCACAAATTATACCGACGGAGAATATTGTTATTTAGTTTTCTAATTAAATCACTGTCCGTCGCTAAGCACTTTAATTTGTGAAATGCTAAAATAATCCTGTTTTTTAGTTCAACAATTGTATTTACCTCGGAGGCATAAACTTCACCCTTAATGTATCCCCACAAAAAGAAATCCATGGGAGTGAGGTCCGGAGATCGTGGTGGCCACCGAACAGGTCCGAATCGACCGATCCATTGCTGCCCAAACATTTCTGTGAGCCGCTCCCTGGAAGCCATCACAGAATGTGGAGGCGCACCGTCCAGCTGGTACCACAACTTGCGATGAACGGGTAAAGGTAGTTGGTCAGTGTACTCGGCCACAGGACCACTTAATAAATCTAAAAATTTCGCCGCTGTAAGGGTGCCGTCAATAAAAACAGGGCCGATAATATTATTATTATGGATACCAGCCCACACATTGAGAGAAAATCTGTACTGGTGTTCAGATTCTCGAAACACGTGTGGATTTCCCAAACTCCAGTACCGGAGGTTTTGCCGATTCCAGATGCCGTTCCGAGTAAAAGTACACTCATCGGTCCATATTACATTTGTTAAGAAATGGCGGTCTTCGGATGTTTTATTTAATAGCCATTGGCAGTAACTGTTCCTGATCGGTAAGTCTCTCGATAACAAAGCTTGCACCTTCCGATATTTATAAGGTTTGCGTTTGTTACGTTTTAGAACCTTGTGGATGGTTCTATGGCAACATCTAAACTGCCGGGCGGCTCTGTGCAGACTCGTTGTCGGGTTGCGGGAAAAATGATCTAATATTCGTTCGTCCCATGCAGCGGGTATTTGCCGCGGTGGCACTCCCTCCTGTTGCGGCACTACACGTTTATTGTCCCGTAATCTTTGTACTGCCAACTGTATGGTGCGGGCGTTCCTAGGGCAATTGCGGCTGTCACCATACCTTTCTCTGTATGTTCGCAGAGCTAATGCTGCGTTTCCACGGCATTCACCGTAAATTAAAATCATGTCAGTGTATTCTGACGCCGTGTAAGTTAGACGAGGCATTGTTGAACACTTTAATTAGGTATACACACACACACAACCAAAGTTTAATTACGTGTCCTATCACAATAAAAAACAGTAAATCACAAAAAAAAACACTAACACTAAATAATTATAATAGCAAGTTACGTGTCTTGTCATAATAAAAAAAAAGAAAGAAGTGTCCTATTCACAATAACAAAACAAAATCACAATTGTCAGCGCACGAGTTCGACAAAACAATAGCGGCACAGGACTTCCGTGTTACGTAACGTACGTCCCGGAAGGATAGCGTTGGCGCACTGAAAAACCAAGTTTTTTAGTTTTTAGAGGCCCCCCTCGCAAGGACCAAAGATGCAATAGCAACACACTGACCTATTTCTATTTCTTTTACGCGCGTGATGTTTTGCTAATGGGATTGTCACTTTCTTTTGTAGGACGTATTTGCTTATGACTTACGTAAGAGCGGCAACAACGTATCGTAGATTTATCGTTTTAAGGTGCATGACCTATGCCTATAGACATAATCAGCTGTTAAGAAAAATACATCATGTTCAAACGGGCCAAAAACTTAAAAAGTCATTTGCGACTAAACTACTGTTTCAATTTAAATGATATTTGGTACAGAGCTTGAAAATGGTACCTAGTATAAGCAGTTTAAAGGAAAGCCTTTCTGTCGTATCAACTTTGTATATACAACGTGTAACGTTAAATGCGCAAAACCTGAAAATAGTTCGTTCATAATTGTTAACGCGCACACTGTGCGTGTAGCTGCGGCGAGCCCACTGTGCAGCTACGACGACGAGTGCCCGCGGGGCACGGGGGACGGGGGCCCGCGCGGTCGCATCGCTTCGCCGCCAGCCAACCGCCGACAGTCTTCTCGGGTCACTTAACAAGCGCGTGCGTACACGCTGTCATGCATTGCGTCTATTGTAATTTGTTGAGAAATTTAATATAATTCCAAGAGTTGACTCGCCTATTATTGAAGTGACCCTTATTATTCTCAAACAATTGGCGACCGTCTAAGATAATAATTGTCGAACCTACAACTACAAACAAACCAATACCTACCTATTTACGAAGCTGCGAGAACGTTCGAGAAAACACGTCGAGACCGGATCACCGGACACAGCGGGTGTCTATCAAGGACAAGATTGGCGCGTATGCTGTTCTTCAATCACCACGGGGCCTTCGGACTACGCAAGCTGGCAGCAACAGCATCGCCTGCACGTGCACCAGAGGTCTAGCCCGAGGGAAGTAAGCCGTATTCCTACCTATTCCACTACTTATGCCTATCTAGGTACTTGTTTCTATTTGTGTGAATAGCCTAGTTGGTTTTGCTCGAACATTTTGATCAGCTTGCCTAATATTCAAAATAGGTACGATACCTACCTAATTTTCTTGCCGCACGTGGTGGGCGAGTCCATTTTTTTGCGTTTGTGTGTGCGATTGGCGCCTGCTGCGCGCTTACCTATTTGCTTGGTGCACATCTAAATAGCTTAGAGGGGCCTAAAAGTTTGCCTAAAGCTTCAATTTAAGGAACCTAATTTCCTTGCCGCACGTGGTGGGCGAGTCTATTTTTGCGTTTATGTGTGCGATTGGCGCCTGTTGCGCGCCTACCTACCTATTTGTTTGGTGGATGTTAATAGCATCTCTATGGGCCTAAAAGTTTGCTTATATAAAGCTTCAATCTAAGCACTAAAACCTAATTATTGCACTCGGTAACTAGGAAGGTACTTAAACTATTGTACACCCTATAACACGTGTACGTGTAAGCCTATATATTTCGCAGACGATTGTGTTCTGTACTAATATCTAACTTGGAGTTTACACCTATTGCCCATACCTAGGTAACCTAACTAAATTCTAGTTTTTTATATAGTGCAACCTAATACTAACAGTTATTTCACCAAAGCTTGCCGACTATTTCAGGTGCGGTGAGTGTGCATGGCATGAGTGATACTGAGCTTCGCTAATTGATCTGCTAGCTTCCTGCCTGTCTACGCGTTGCAGTGCGGGCGCCTGGTGAGTGCTGCATACTTCATGCTGTCACAACTTCAGTACCTACCGTAAGTTAGCGGTTTTGAGTTAATTTCACATAATAGACAGTGACTGTTGTACCCAATTCATTGTTGCTTAGGTAACTAGAGATTAGAATATAGACTAAACTACTTACAAATAAATATAAGTAATAAGATGGATAGTGAGATAAATAAAGAAGAAATGAGTGAAGTTGAACAACAAGAATTTAAAGGTCTAATAAGAAAACGTAGTGCTATGAAAGGCCAACTTACTAAATTTAAAGACTATTTACAACAAATGTCAAAGTGTAGTCCACTCAGTAGCTTGCAAGCTAAAGAAATTACAATGAAAATAGATAAATTTCAAGCTTTACTGAGTACGTTTGATAAGTTACAAAATAATATTGAATTGAATTGTCTAGATTTGGATGAGCAATTAAGAGAAAGAGAGTTAATTGAGAATCAGTTCTTTTCATGTATATCATTGGCTCAAGAGTTAAACGAATCTGCCAATGTGTCTAAAACTGATCAACAAAGGTCTGATGGCTCGGACTGTAGTTCAAATAATAATAGTCAATGTACTCATAATAAGTATAATTCAGTGAAGTTGCCTACTATTAAATTGCCTTCATTTGATGGCAACTATATTAAATGGTTAGAGTATCGGGATACTTTTGATTCCTTGATAAATTCTAACGATACAATCCCTAATATGAACAAGTTTCACTATCTAAGGTCATCCTTAGAAGGAGGAGCCTTAGTAGTAATAAAGTCTATAGAGTTTACATCGAACAATTACAAAGTAGCATGGGATTTAATTTGCCAACGATATAATAATAAAAATCTACTTATGAATAATCACTTGAAAGCGCTTTTCAGTATTGAATCACTAACAAGAGAATCTCATAAGGCTTTAAGATATGTTATTGATTTAGTTTCAAAAAATCTAAGAGCGTTGAATACTTTAGGGCAGCCTACAGATAAATGGGATGCTTTAATAATATATATGGTGTCAATAAAGCTTGATGGCACCACTAGTAGAAAATGGGAAGAATATAAGAATGGATTACCAGAATTGCCTACATTAGATCAATTTACTGATTTCTTGCGTAACAGGGCAGATGTTCTAGAAACCACACAAAGTCAAAATGAGCATGGTAAGTCACATGGTGTTTCCAAGGAGCCAAAGCATTCTGCTAAGGCTTTTGTGAGTTCTATGAGTAGCAACTCTTCTAAAAATTCATGTGTTGTTTGTAAGGACAATCATCCCTTGTATATGTGTACAAAGTTTAATGATATGTCACCTGAAGTTAGGTTAGATACAGTTTTAAAGCTGAAGTTATGTCTTAACTGTCTGCGTAGTGGACATACGGCAAAAAAATGTTTTCTTAAAGGTTCTTGTAAGCTTTGCAATGGGAAACATAATAGCTTAGTGCATAAAGATACAACAGCAGGATGTAGTAATGTTTCTTCCAATTTAAATACAAATAATGATGACTTACCTCCAAGTACACCACCTGTAACACTGTCTGCTATCTCTGCGGAACAGGTCCTATTATGTACAGCAGTTGTTCAAATTGTTAATCCTTTAAATAATTCTAGATACCATGCACGAGCTCTCTTGGATACTGGAAGTCAATCTTCCTTTATTACTGAAAAACTTAAAGCAAATATGGGAATACCAACTCAATGTACAGAACCAATAAGGATTTCCGGCATCAATAATGTACAATGTGACATTAAGGAGCGTTGTAGTTTAAAATTGTACTCACGTTTTGACAATTCATTTAATTTACAAGTTATGTGTTTAGTAGTACCTCAAATAACTAGTACATTACCGACACTAAATGTTAATGTTTTAGGCCTAGGATTACCTGCTGATTTGGATCTTGCAGACCCTGGATTCCATTGTCCCTCTGACATAGATATCTTGTTGGGGGCAGACGTTTTTTGGGACATTGTAGGTACCCAACAAATAAGATTAGGTAAACACCAACCTGTATTACAACATTCAAAACTAGGTTGGCTTGTGTCAGGCCCTATAGGGAATGGACACTCTAAGTTAAATCGTACTAAAAATGCTTACTCTAGCATTAATGTATTACATTGTAACGTTGTACAGGATGATATTCAAGAATCATTACAAAGATTTTGGGAGGTTGATGAATTGCCTTCAAACAAAATATCTTACACCCTTGAAGAACAAGCTTGTGAGAACAGTTTTATAAAAAATATGAGTCGTTTGCAAAGTGGTAGATTTAAGGTTAAAATGCCACTCAAGGATTCACCAGAAGAAGCACTAGGTGACTCTTATAATATTGCCAAAAGGCGTTTTTTTTGTTTAGAAAGCAAGTTGGTTAAGAATCCAATTATTAAAAAACAGTATAGTGATTTTATTAAAGAATATTCAGATCTAGGTCATTTGGAAGAAATAGAGCGTCCAAGGTTTGGTAATTACTTGCCTCACCATGCGGTACTAAGAGAAAAAAGTGAAACAACGAAACTTAGAGTAGTTTTTGATGCTTCAGTGAAAACATCCTCTGGAAAATCACTAAATGATATCCAGATGATAGGCCCAGTTGTACAAAATGATTTGTTTAATATTATGTTACGTTTTCGCACTCATAAATTCGTACTAACGGGTGACATTGAGAAAATGTTTAGACAGATTTCTATTGTGGAATCACAACGTCATTTACAGTTAATTTTGTGGAGGGAAGATGCATCTCTGCCTCTCAAGGTTCTGCAGTTAAACACTGTGACCTATGGTACAGCGTCAGCCCCGTTTCTAAGCACTAGATGTCTTCTTCAGCTAGCAAAGGAATGCGCAGATCAGCATATTGCTGACATAATTAAAAATGATTTTTATTATGATGATTTAAGCACTGGAGCATCTACTAAGGAAGAACTGATGCATATTTATAAGACTGTGACACAAATATTAGGCTCAGCACACTTTCCGTTACGCAAAATACGCACAAATTGTCCTCAAATATTTGCAGACGAACCTACGTTAAATGATACATTAGACCTTACAAGGCAATCATGTGTTCTAGGTCTCAATTGGTCCCCTAAAATGGACACATTTCAATTTCCATTATATATAGAATCTACTTCAAAAATAACTAAGAGAACAATAATCTCAATGACTTGCAAAATTTTTGATCCTTTAGGTATTCTATGTGCTTGCACTATTACTGCAAAAATGATTTTACAACGTTTATGGAGTGCTAAGATAGACTGGGATGATCCAGTACCTAATGATATAAAAAATTCTTGGATGATGTTTATAAAAAACCTATCATGTCTATCTAGTATACAATTAGAAAGAAATGTTATTTGTGATTTGCCTATATCAATAGAGCTACACTGTTATGTTGATGCTTCACAAAATGCATATAGTGCCTGTGTATATCTGCGCACAACTGATGTTAATAATAAAGTTACAGTTAAGCTACTATGTGCCAAGGCCCGTGTAGCTCCCTTAAAACCAACCACTATACCACGTTTGGAATTGTGTGGTGCCTTGCTCGGAGCCAGATTGTGTGCAAAGGTCTTACAGTCACTCCGTTGCAACATTACTAGTAAAACTATTTGGACCGATTCAACCGTAGTACTCGGTTGGCTCAATATTCAATACAAACAACTAAAACCGTTTGTTCGGAACAGGGTAAACGAAATAAATGAAATTACATCTGACTATTCATGGCGACATGTGCCTACAGATTGTAATCCTGCTGACTTGGCTTCAAGAGGTGTAACCCCGCAGCAGTTACAGTCCTCATCCTTGTGGTGGGAGGGACCTTCGTTCCTTAGAAGGGAACCAAGCGAATGGCCACAACTAAGTGTTCCAAATATAGAGTTACCAGAACTAAAGGTTCTACAAATCAGATTAGAAGCTAATTTCTTAGACTTTTCTAGATATTCAAGTTTTAATAAACTCAAAAGAATTATAGCATATGTCCATAGATTTATTAACAATTTTATTTGCAAGTATAGTAAGGATAAAACTAATAAAAGGTTAACAGGTTGTCTTAGCACTGATGAGATTAGTAATTCATTAAAAACATTAATTAAAATTTGCCAAGTGCAATCATTTTATAGTGAAATAGATACAATCAAAAGGAGCAAAGAGCTCCATCATAAATCTAAAATACTGCCACTGAACCCGTTCATAGATTCAGATGGTATACTCAGGGTAGGTGGTCGCATTCAAAATCCAAATTATAATTTTGAAAAAAGGCACCCAATATTACTTGATTCTAAACATAATTTTACTAAATTACTAATGAGATATGAGCATATACGTTTATTCCATGCCGGACCACAATTGCTTTTATCATCCATTAGGGAGGAATATTGGCCAATAGGTGGCAGGAACTTGGCTCGTAGCATATTAAGAAACTGTATTGTGTGTATACGTTTTAGAGGTAAAACAGTGCAGCCTATAATGGGTAACCTTCCAAATGTTAGAACAAATCCCAGTTTTCCCTTTTATACATGTGGAACAGATTTTGCTGGTCCATTCATGATATCGAGTAAGAAAGGCAGAGGTAATCGTGTAACTAAATGTTACCTTTGTTTATTTGTTTGCCTTGCTACTAAAGCTGTCCACTTAGAGCTTGTAAGTGATCTCACTACGGAAGCGTTCCTAATGTGCCTACGACGATTTGTAGCAAGAAGAGGTAAACCTTACGAAATTTATTCAGACAATGGCAAAACATTTGTAGGGGCAAACAATGAATTGGGTCGAGTCCTCAAGTCTAGTCGCGAAGCTGTGACAGAGTATGGAAGCACTGAAGGCATTAGATTCAGATTCAGCCCTGCATATTCACCTCATTTTGGGGGTATTTGGGAAGCTGGGGTAAAGTCATCGAAACACCACTTAAAAAGAGTAGCAGGCAACGCTGCATTAACGTTTGAGGAACTTTCAACGTTGTTTACACAAATAGAGGCTATCCTAAATTCACGACCCTTATCTCCTCTCTCATCAGACCCATCAGATATCCTACCCCTTACTCCAGGGCACTTCCTCATCGGGCGGCCACTCACATCAGTGCCGTCTCTAACCATTAATAAAACGAGACCCAACAGATACGAGAGGATAGAACAACTGCGGCAGCAATTTTGGGAGAGGTGGCGTCGAGAGTACCTGGCCGAACTGCAACAAAGAACTAAGTGGAGGAGACCACAACATGAACCCAAAGTAGGTGACTTGATTATACTGAAGGAAGATCACCTACCTCCATTATGTTGGCGTCTAGGCCGCATAAAAACGCTATACCCGGGACGAGATGGTGTCAGCAGAGTCGCTGATGTCTACACGTCGAGAGGTACTATCAAGAGAGCAGTCCATAAGTTTTGTATTATACCTGATGAAGATGACAAGGACTACTTGAATCAAATGAAGATGGATAGATAGCTGAGCTATCAAGGTGTGGGAGGTTGTTAACGCGCACACTGTGCGTGTAGCTGCGGCGAGCCCACTGTGCAGCTACGACGACGAGTGCCCGCGGGGCACGGGGGACGGGGGCCCGCGCGGTCGCATCGCTTCGCCGCCAGCCAACCGCCGACAGTCTTCTCGGGTCACTTAACAAGCGCGTGCGTACACGCTGTCATGCATTGCGTCTATTGTAATTTGTTGAGAAATTTAATATAATTCCAAGAGTTGACTCGCCTATTATTGAAGTGACCCTTATTATTCTCAAACAATAATTGACTACTGAATCGATTTTAGTAACTTTAGTAATATAGGTTTTTTTTTTCCAAAAATTATGTGTTTTGCCATACTATCCGCCGATTGAGCCAAAGAAAATTAAGTCTTATTTTAAGGCAATAAGACTCAATTTTGAATGAATAAATCAATGCTAGGATCAACTCGATTTTCTTAATAATAATAGATTTAAAAAAATAGCTTTGGTCATTGTATTATGCTATTAACTCAATGCTCTAATTGGGGTGTATGAGGTTTTGCGCATTTAACTTTAGACGTTGTATATTTAAGACACTAAAAATAATATTATTTTAACGATTTCTGTATTACAATTTATTCAGAAAAAAATTGATGTATGACTTTAAAATTTTTTTTTTTTAATTCTTACTAAAAGAAAAATAAATGTTATGGTCCTCCGAACCGAATTTCGGCCATGGCGTTGAGATTGCTCAACGGAGCCTAACCTTCGACGCGGGAGATATTATATGCACAAGTATGTGCGCAGACACAGGTGCCCTCCCTCTTTCCTCACTCTCATAGATCGTGGCGAAATGACACCCCCGGGTCTCCGAAAACACGTTCAGCCGTTGGTCCTGCGCCTGATCTCTCTCCGGTCGGTCGTGTCGGATTGTGTGCCGTCCCATCGGAAGACAAATAAATAATTTATTACGAAAACAACCAGCCACAAAAACAAGTCAAAGGCATATTCAAATACCCAACAATTTACATACAAAACAAACGCATCCGGACATTTCACAGAACATCTGATTTCACAACATACCCGCAGCATTAGCCAAGAACGAAAGTGCTACACTTAAGTTCACTTGTTCAATCATTCGTTGTTATTCCCAACACGATTTGAACGAAATCGGGTGACCGGGACAGTTTGTTATGTAACTGTATGTGATTTGAATTTGTTTATGGTAATATGTGGAATTGGGCAGTGAGTAATTGTTAGCGGAACTCTTTCGAGGGGAAAACTGGTTGGCAAGGACAGTGTGTACATTTCTGCTTACTGGCGCCTCTGTCATTACCGTCATCGATAGTTGTTTCACCTCTAACTTTTGTGGCATATAGGTGCTCGTGATCCTGGCGGTTTGTATTTCTGGCCGTAAAAGGAAAACAATACTGCGCGCCAAAACCAAGATGACGTTACCTAGAAAGCCTCTAAACTTAAATGGAACTGGGCTGGAATTTTCTGCCGCATGTCAGATGACATACAATTGAATGGCCAATTTCAAGATGTCCCTTTTTTTTAGTGGATGTGAAATCATCAAATGACCCCTCCCGCTCAGGGTGGAGCAGAAGGGAGTGTCAGACTCTTACTGACTAAAACCCACCCGTGTTCCTTCCTTAGCCCTTTATGTTCCGGGGCAGCGGTAACCCTTTCGGACAATCCCGCAGCCCTCAAGATGTCCCTAAGTCCTTTTTCTTAGGTTACAGAAATGGAGCCGGAAAAGTTTCAATAATGCCTTTGAAACGCCACCGAACCTACATACGAGTCCTAGATTCGAGACCGCTTATCGGCAAGCGTAGTGTGGGATGATTGAGAATTATATATAAGAATACGAACGTTTCTTAAAAATACGGGAATTGCCACCTGATGGGCCCAGAAATTCTTTGACACATTTTAACACCCAATATGAAAAAAAAAACATTAAAAGTATCAAAGCACATGATTCACAAATCAATTTCATCAATTTCTAACTATCAAAACACAAGTAGGCGCCAAACAAAATGGCGCTTATGTCAATCAAGTTTTTGTTAACTTAATGTCAAAGACACGATTCATAAAGAATAAATTAACTGCATTTTTTTGCTGACAAGTCTATTGTAAACACATTAAAGAGTTAAATGCCAATGGTATGCCGGATGTGCTTGAAAATCATTACAATACTATTATTGTAATGATTTTCAAGGACATTTTGCCGACTTCAGCGAAGTCAAAAGGAAGATAATGTATGCACGAATGGCAGTACGTTTTCTACGTACGTACGTGTTTTACGGATGGCAGTTCTATCAAAGGCGTAGGTATTAGCTGCTCATACACAGGAGCGACACGTGTTGACAGCCAACTGCAGCCGTCAACGCGTGCCGGGGACGGCCGTCAACGCGATTGCGGCTGCTGTCGACAACACGCCGCTCGTGTATTTGAGCACCGTACTCAAATACACGAGCGAGACGTTGTCGACAGATGTAGTTATCTCCTCCGTCGTTGACGCGTGTGTATGCATACTAAGACGAGTTTCATTTATTTTTGGTCCATGTACAACAGATTTGCAATTAAAATTCTTCAGAAAATATATCCTTCGCAGGATAGATATACGTCCAGCTGTGGATTACGACGGTGTTGACAAACTCAAACTCAAATCAGTTATTTCAATTAAACCATTTACAGGCACTTTTGAATTGTTAAAATTAACTAGTCGGTCAGTTACTCAGAAAGTTGAAGTTAGTTGCCCATTCCAAAACATAGATCACAGCAATATGAGTTCCACATTACTAGAACCGCTCTTCATCCCTCCAAACATGCTTGTGCTTATGAGTTCAGAACAGTTTTCGAACGGGGGAGGGCTAAAGGAAGGATCTAACTCACAAAATCTTGCCCCGAGTCTTTTCTGAACTATTATGACTACAATATTTCTATCTCACGAAGCGACGCGCGCTTTACTCGTGGCTACCAAGTGTACAAACACGCTGTAAATGTGTGTGAAGCGAATAAGGATCTCTCGATATCGTCCGAGAAAGTGGTGAAACCGGAAGTGTATACGTGTGTGTTATGTGCTGACGATACTCGTCGTCACTCACACATTGATAGCGTGTGTACACGTAGCAACCACAAGTAAAGCGCGCGTCGCTTCATAAGATAAAAATACTATACAAGGTGTAACAGAATTAACGTCAGATCTCATACACCCCAATTAGAGTATTGAGTTAAAAGCATAATACAATGACCAAAACTTATTTTTTTTAAAGCTTGCTGGTGATATTAAGGAAATGGTGTTGACAGTAGTATTACTTTGTGCATTTAAAATTCAGTCTTATTGCCTTGAGATAAGATTTAATTTTATTTGGCTCAATCGACGGTTAGTATGAAAAAATACATAATTTTTGAAAAAAATACTTATCCTAAAAGTTACTGAAATCGATTCAGTAGTCAATTATGAACAAACTACTTTCAGGGGTTGCGTTTATTCTGTTAAACCCAATGATGTATTATTATACGTATTAGTTTTATAATATCATTGGTTACACCCTGTATAAGTTACGTATGTGGTGTCGAACATAAACCCATTATACTTAGCCAGTCTGATACAAAAATAAGGTCACTAGACGTCCTCAAGGAAGCAAACAGATTGATAAATACAACTTTCTTTTAAACTCCAACCCAGTTAAAGGTGAACCTGATAATATAATGGAATGTCTCAATAATACACTGATACAAAAAGAAATTATATTGACGGCCAGAATGCAAGACTATATTTGGATACAAGTCTGGCCAGAATAAGGTCATGTAAAAAATAATTATCTATTTATATATGATCGCAGCGATGGCGATTTTTATAGGAGGTGCAAGGTCGAGATGAAAAAAAAAGAGCGAAATTGTGGAAATCTCGAAACTCAAGCGCAACTGTGTGAGGACAATGTAGATTAGTGCCTGAAATGGTCTTTTGAAGAAATAACCACACAGATTTGAGTGGACCAGTCCAGTCAATGCAAGCATTTGTCTGTTTGGGGTCTGGAGAATAATCACTGGATCGGGCAAACAAATTTTCAGTAGTCTGGAGACAGAATGAGAGGTCCTTTTAAATGGTAATTAATAGGTCATCACGCCGGCACTATCCGATGAAGTAGGCAGAGAGGTGTGTAATACAAACACATTTCGCTACTTGTTGAAAGTCCCATAAAATACGGGGCGAGTCTATTGAAAAATACATAATCAGTAAGAGGGAGTGGGCCATAATTTACCACGCAGGCCCAGTGCGGGTCGGTGGATGCCACATATCTCCGATTTTATGCTTCTAAGGACATGCCGGTGTTAACACGATGTTTTCCTTTACCGTTTTGAGAACCGTTGCCATTAATCGGACACAAATCTTGTCTCCAGGCCGCTACCGAGAATTTCCTCGTAACTTCAAAAGCATGAATATTTTAGCGTTACCCTAAATTCATCCGGCTGTGTATCTACATCGTGCCCACGATTCGGAAGGTCGCCGAGAACGAAAGCTGATGAAATAGCCGCCACGGATTGCGGGAAGTGGGCGCTTTGAGAAGGGAAGGGTGAGGGGATTGAGGGGGGGTATTCACACCTTTGTACTGGTATTGGGGCAAGTTTTAAAGTTTGGAAATTTATGTAAATAGTAATAGAACTAAAGGCAAAGGAAAGACAAGCTGATACAACAAAAAAATCGGTTTCGTTAGCATGTATTATTGGTAAGGATAAATTTGCATTATACAGGGTGGAATCGAAGTCATGGGCATTATTTTAACCTAAGGCACTACTCACGATACTGATTGCATTAGGGCTATTAATACGCAAATCAAAAATATTATTAATGCAAGTAAGGAAAACCTTAAAAATGTAGTAAGTCAAATTGCACAAGGCTTATTATTGCAAATAAACACTTAAAGTAATTAAAACAAAATACTTTGTTAACGCCAATAATTGTTGAAATATCAAAATCTTAAAGCGCAGTTACAGCGCAAAGCGAAATGTAAACAAACATCACCTGCGCGCGCGCGGGTTTTTCCTTACAAGTAATAATAACAATGGGCTACAAGACATTCCGTCCGGCGGGATTCCCTGAACTCTCTCCGTCCCACTCCCTCACTCGCAAAAATACGAATATCACCCCCGCGCGGGGTATGCTTCCCGCCGCAACACGAAGTCACGAACCCGGAACCAGTGTCATAACGACTGCGCAGGTGCATTGACGCGTAATTGATTTATTGATGCCGTGACGTAATCGCCGTACTCGCCGCTCGCGTCATACGGTGCTTGGATTGCAGTGTATTAAGTGTTAGTTTATTAGTTGTGTGTTGTGTGTGTGTTTGTGTACACGATGCCTCGACCGCGTAATGTGCAGGCTAGGTACACCAACCAACAATACCCACAAATGGTTGTAATTTACGATCGCACAAGAAATTTAGTATGAACTCGTGAAATGTTCCATCGGCGCTACCCGAACGACCCTATTCCTTCACGGGGTCTCATTCCACCAGAACCACTCAGAACCTGTTGGATTTTTCGTCTTTTCACGTGCCAGCACATGCACAAGCTCGTGGAAGAGCACCCGTTTACCCTCTGTCACTTTACCGACAAATAAGGTTTTTTCAAAACAATCCACAAGCTAGGTACGTAAATGTTTTTTTTTAATGTATGTTAGTTGACGTAGTTTTGACCGTCCTAAGCCGGCAAAGTACGAAGGGAAAATTGGAATTTATTATGAATCAATTCATTGGCAACTTACGAATGTCACGTGAGTCGGGCGGGGTCAAAGAATTCACGCCCAATGACGCGCGTACGGCGTAGTGTACCTACGCATTTGCTATCGAGAAGCGCAACTAATTTGATACTTTGTATGACTTACTACATTTTAAGGTTTTCCATACTTGCATTAATAATATTTTTGATTTGCGTAATAGTAGCCCTAATGCAATTAGTATCATAAGTAGTACCTTAGGTTAAAATAATGCCCATGATATCAAATGCACCCTGTAGATTTCCTACTTGCTCTTAATAACCTATTTGTTTTTAATTTCAAGTAATCCTATTAATATTATAAATGCGAAAGTTTGTGAGTGTGTGTGTATGTTTGTCTCTTCTTCATGCTCAAACGGCTGGCCCAATTTTGATGAAATTTTGTATAGAGGTAGCGGTAACTTTAAATCCCGATATTTCCACGGGATCGAAACTTATGCGAGTGGAACCGCGGGGCGCTGCTAGTATTAAAAATGCAAAAGTTTGCGAGGATGGATGGATGTTTGTTACTGTTTCACGCAAAAACTACTGAGCGGATTTTGATGAAACTTTACAGTAATATAGCTTTACATCCGAATAACACATAAGATACCTTTATCCCGATATTCCAGTAGAACGAATCCCTTCCTAGGTTTCCACCTAGGAAGGGATTCGTTCATAAAACTAAGTTGAATGAATTGCGGCAATAGTTGACTGGATGATCTGCACAAGTCTTTTATCCACGAGGATAGAAACGTCATAAAGATCAGGGAGGTTTGTCTAGCAATACGACGATCATGGCTTATTAATAATTAAAAATGAACCCAAAACAGATTTATCATAATAGGCTAGTTTCCACCATCAATTCTATAGTCCATCAGTTAGAGTATTGGAAAATAATGGACACGTATTTTTTGTTTTTGTACATCAATGAATATTGACAAAGATAAAACGCATCAAAACTCGGGAGTGGGGGCTCGTGACGTCAGAACGCACTAAAAATTATACCAAGGTACGGCGTATTGAGAATTTTAAAAGCGTCGTATCTTCGTCAATTTTGGTTTACGTAACAAAAGAAAAAATACGGGTCAAATATTTTTTTTATAATCTAACTGACGGACTAATTAGATTTTTTCAGTTGGCAAGCCTATTCAAATGTTATCCCTAGAAGAACTATTAAGTATAGATTATCCCTAGAATAATTTATCTCTAAACCACACATAAACCAACCACTCCCACATTACAATAACCAATGCATTACTCGTCAAAAACCCTCAGAAAAAAAACTTCTATACAAGCCTAAGTAATCAACATACACGAACACTTCAAAAGGCAAATGACAACAAATTAAAATTCCTTATCAGGGTGCTTACTCTTGAATTTAATTCCGATAGATCGCATTGGAATTGTGACGTTTCGTACTCTTGAGTTCGATGCTAGCGCCAAATGGTTTTTAAATTGGGTGTCCATTTTGGGGAACTAAATGGAATTAAGATCGGGCTTGGCGTGGGGTAAACGTTACTCTTGAGTGTATTTTGACAGCTGTGTATTGCGTCAATATTGTGTTGGGATAGTTTGTTGATTGTGATTTTTCCAGTAACAAATGTGTAACTTTTTAGGAATTATTATGCGTTTTGAAGTGGTTTTCAGTCGGTAATATGTATATAATATGGCACGATAAGCAGTAATATATAGTGTTTTACTTAATTCCCATAAAAAAATAATTGAAATAAAGACGAGATAAACGTCGGATGATGCGTTTTAGGGACAAAGCGTTTTCTGTGAATGAATACGAATTTAAAGCAAATTATAGAATGAGCAAGGATTTTATTCCTCTTTCGTATTACATAACAACATTTATAAATCCTATTTCTATACAATAAAAACTTTTTAGAACAATAACTTACAAAAATTCGGACTTTGGCATGTTTTCATTATGCAAAATTCTTTCTATCTCTAAAACCCGTGAACCAATTTACAAAATTCAAACAGGAATATTATTTTTAAACATAATCCTCTCATTTGACACTAAAATCACGCAAATATTCCAATAAACAAAAAACCTCGTTTTCAAGTTACGTAAATATTCTATAATTTATCATCATATATTAAAATTCTCAAAAATTCTTCCTATCAGATTCTAATACGAAAACTAATAATAAAAACAAATTATAAAGCTAATTAGAACAATACAAAACACTTAAAATCTAATTATAAAATCAAAATCTTACTCAGTAAAACAGTAAAGATGCGCCCGTAGCCCCGGAGCGCAGATAGGATTATAACTATCATATTCTAATCACTTTTACACTTATTATAACTTATTTATCACTTCGCTGGTATTTAACTCAGTCATGTTCACTATTCACATGCACGTTCGGCGTTCGTTACAAAAACATTAATTTTTATAGAAGTTATCTATCGATTTAAGTACTTACGGCTTGTTTAAAACTGTAATATTAGTTAAGTAACATAACGGACAGTACTTATTTCTTACTAAAAAAGAATCAAACGCGAACAATATTGTTAAACAAACTCATAGTTCAAATTCATTGGAAAACTTGTTTCTAAATATAATACGCAGTCTTTTTTTTTGTAGTGTAGGCAACGATCTACCGCATGCAGCCAAAGTCATGGTAAATTTTATGATTTTAATCGTTTCCTTACGCCCAAATGAATTAAATACGTTACCAATAATGAATTACACAACTATTTATACCATATTTATTTATTAGCCTTGTTATTTAAAGGATAAAACATTTTAAAGGCATAATACCGGTTTATCGTAATGAGTTGAACCACACTTTTGCAACCCTTCACATAGCTAACTTCACATGTATCAAAATAATAGCGGAACAATGTCAATTTAATGTCAATGTTGACAGTATTGTTTTCAAGAGTACCGAATCACGTGACTGTAAAATTTACATTGGAATCATATTGGCATTATATTAAAATTAGTTTGAAGAGTAAGCCCCCAGTTGTTAGTACATGTTTTATTAATTTATCGAGTGACAAGTTTATTTTGAACTGCGGTGAAATATGGCAGTAGGAACTCACTTCTGGTCCCCAAGATACAGGCGCATATGTTACATACCGACGTTAAGTTAATTTTAGGGTAATATTGTAACATTGGTTCAATAAATTATTATTTCCTTTATTTAACTACTAAATCCATATAAATTTTATTTTTAATTATTAGAATATAAAAACATTTAAAAATACAAAAAACAGTAGCCCACCGGTATCGGGAACTGCCTATCGATTCTGTAAAAATCTCACCGTGATAACATAGGTGAAGTGAGCGTGAAGTGAACTATCAATGGGGGCAATCTCTACAAACAATGCAATTACTAAAAACAAGGCAATCTCTAAAAACTTTGGGTGTAAATAAGGAATAAAAGAACTGTAAAATCTTCAAAACCAAGTCCGTACCGACAAAGCTCAGTTATCGAAGAGATCAATAAACTTTATTTGTAATTGATTTATGCAGTGGTTTTTTCATAAAACTCTATATTCCGAAGCACTTTTCGAAATTTTTTACGCACCTATTTGTTCGGAACGGTGTTTCTGTGCGTGAGAACTAGACGTTGTTCGTGTAGACTAGCGTCTAACTGCTCATCACTGATACTAGCGCTGTCGGACACGAAGCCAGGCGAGACAGCGTGCTTTTTGGCCATGACTACCAGTGAGTTCGAGCTCCCGACTAGTTTACTCTTAACGCTAACGCCATCAAAATAGACCAAGATAAACTGGCCACAAAAGGACTTATAACAATTAAAACTGCAACGTAACTCTTGTCCTTAAAACTAATTGAGTAGGTTTCCTTATGTCACACCGACACGAACGAACGGCATTGATCGGTATGTGAATATTATCACTAGATAATTGCTGCTGCATATTTGCGGTTAGGTTTATGATTACGAATGTATAAGCTTTTGCCTTTCTAAAATTAGATCACTAATTTAATTGGGCATCCTTGGAAAAAATTGTTAGTTACATAAATTGTTTATTTTAATATGACCTAAAACAAACAAATTGAGAGTATTTAAGACAAATAGAAAAGCAGCTCTGCAATGCACGCCTGAATAGCATCCTGATTCATCGAATCTTCAGCTCATTTGACAAAATATGAAGAAAATTTAAGATATGAAGAGAATTGAAGAATTACGGGTGTTAATGACACAGTGATCTTTATTGTTGTTACAATAAGGTTACTGTTAGAGTAAAATAGCTGTGAAAGGACTGTAGGTATGACGTATCAGTGAGAGACGACGAAAAAAAAAAACCCCGAAAAGTTTCAAAAACTCAATAAATTCGGCATTTCGCCACGCGCGCTACGAAGTACGGTGTGAGTGGTATCCGGGCGTATTCCTCACGTCTTAAATGTCAATACATACTGTGACAGTATTTTTTCTCATTTGATATATCAAAAAGCTTCCTGCTCCACCCAGGTGATCAGCAATTGTTGTAGAGTTACTATAGTGTAGAGGTGGCAGTCTAAAGATATTGGACTTCAAAGAAAAGTTGAGAAGCTGTTATCAAAAAAGTATGAAGTCAGTAATACTTGCCTCGCAGGGCCACAACTTGCAATGGATTTTAGCAACGAGCAGTTCCGGGCGTCCTAGTCAAAGCAATCGGTCGCGCGACTGCGCGTTCAACGTGTCCAAAAGTCACACATTTGTCCGGAAAACCGGAAGGTCCTACGTCGGTGTGACCAAGCGTACGGGTTCACTAAACAAAATGAACACGACGATCGCTTTGGTTAGGACGGGGCCGGGGGCACTCATAGGAACACGATTCTGTATTTGTTAGGGAAGAAACCACGATTCTATTCCTTAATAATCTGTGACATACGGACAAGAACGGGATCTCATTAGCTCAACTGTCACCAATGAAACACAATTACTTACTTTTTCTATTGTTACCGATCTTTAGGAGATTTCGCGACATCGGAGCGGAGTTCCGTTTTCTTTTATAGGCTGAGGAACACTAAAAGGAATGTTTTATAACATACCATTCTTGCACATACACGAACCAGTAACACGACGGTATTATATAATTGCATCATGATGACATTGTAGATATTACGCGTATACGCCCATTTTTCTACTCTACACACGGAATACTAATCGTTTGGTATGTCTAAATATGTATACGGCAACAAGACGATAAGACAAATGTTTACGCCAAAATACATATTAATAAGTATTTCGTTATTTTAGTGGCATTTTGACTGCAGAGAGTTGATAAAAAAATCGATCTGCCTTAGCCTTTTCCCAGCTATGTTGGGGTCGACTTCCAGTCTAATCGGATGCAGCTGAATACCAGTATTTTACATGGAGCGACTGCCTATCTGACCTCCACAACCCCGTTTCTGGATAACACGATACCTCTTTTTTTTTGTGGATGGGAAATCATCCAATGACCCCTCCCGCTCTGGGTGGAGCAGAAGGGAGTGTCAGACTCTTACTGACTAAAACCCACCCGTGTTCCTTCCTTAGCCCTTTGTGTTCCGGGGTAGCGGTAACCCTTTCGGACAATCCCGCTGCCCCGGACAATCCTGACGACGATACCTCTTAGTCAGACTTTTGGGCTTCTGAGTACCCGTAACGACTGTCAAAGATCTACGAATCAGATTGATCGTGGAGTAAGAAAACGTTTTATAAATGAAAATCAGAAGGAAAATAAATTGTCCTCAAAACTAAAACAGAGGCCACATGGTAAGCTACAGTTTGAGGGCTAAGTAAAAATAGCCGCACGGGTCGGTCGGTTAAGCAACGCTTACCCCGGTCAGTCCGTGGATGGGTTACCATCTTTACATACCGAGACCCCTCCGTGGCTTGGAAAGCATGCTAAGTCGTTGGTTCCAACTGTTATTCGTGGATCTTTGACAGACGCCAGAACCCCGAAACTCTGATAACCAGTCTTACCAAAGAGTTTCGTGTTATAAAGGCTAGGCAGATGATGGCATTTAAGGTCATAGCACACATATCAACTCGGAAAGGAACCGTATCGCCTTTCACCCCGCCGTCAAACAGGCGTCAACCTAATGTAAGCATGTAACCAAAGCGGATCAGCAGCTCCGATACGTCGAGTCGGCTACGGCTAGGCGACGTCGCGCTTACGGTTCGCGGTTCGTGAGCTTGTCCCGAGGCGAGGCGATTACGTTGACTATTCCGATTAGTGGGAGTTCCATACAAAGAATACTGAATGGCTCGAGTTGATACGGAGACGATCCCTTTCCGAATTGACATACTTATATGAATTCCAAGATGTTGGAGTCATGTTACAATTAAAGTATAGCCGGGAGTAAAAAGAACCAACACATAACCGTTATCAACGCATTCTGTACATCATACTAAGTGACATTGAGCAAAAATGATTGCTGTAAAACTAGTTTTTTGGTGTGAAATGAAATTAATTAAAGTTAAGTTATAAACTTATAACATTTACAACTTGATTTCGTGAAAACAAGTATAAACAGTTAGAAATTTAACCGTCAATATCTCCATAACTAGAAGGTTCCTAGAAATATTACAGATCACAGACGCCAGCACATCAAGCTACTAAAATCTGTCAAATTTCTTTAACATATTTTCAACTTTTTCGCTAAAGCCTTAGGTTCAAGGTTGATTGGGAAAATTTTACAGTTTCGGATAGCTTGATGTGCTAGCGTCTGTATAAAACAAAAAAAAAAAATCAAGCGACTCTCGGCTTCGTTAAGCGTATTATACTCTCGATATTTTGAAAGCCCTTCTAAAGATTATGAAGCCTACATTGGCCATTTATTTAAAAACATTAAGTACATGTTTAAATAAATTCTTTCCGTTCATGACGTAAATTGCATCAACCACCATTTGTTAATAAATGATAACTTGTTTCCCCAAAGATTTACAGAGAATATGGTTCCACTAATTTCAAAATCTAGACTCATAATTTAATGAAGACTAAAAAGGAAAATGAATGATCAGGTGCCAAATTGGAATGTCAAAAGAAAACGTAACTAAAGTAATTTTCATTTCTAGCTTGTCCAAGTATTTTTAAAACATCCTCTATCTGTACTTATAATAAATCTGTAGAGAGGTCAATTTTGTACATGAAATATATTTCCAAAATAACTATCCGCGGGTGATTAGTGATCGTTACTGACGCCAAAAATGCAATCAGTAAAATTTTTGTCTGTCTGTCTGTCTGTCTGTCTGTATGTTCGTTATAGAAACAAAAACCACTCGACGGATTTCAACGAAACTTGGTACAATTGTTCTTCATACTCCTGGGCAGGTTATAGTATACTTTTCATCACGCTACGATCAATAGGAGCAGAGCAGTGAAGGGAAATGTTGGGAAAACACAAAAATTTCCGGAAGTCATTATTCCACGCGGACGAAGTCGCTGGCAAAAGCTAGTTTCATAATAATGTTATATATCTAAATCTCCTACTGACAATTACTTAGGATATTAATAATTCAGAGGTAAAGTACACATAGGTACATCTCTGCGTAACCCTTCCAGAGGACATAGCGCCATAATCACCACACTTGGCCAAGATACAATAGGCTAGTTTCCACCATCAATAAATTGAAAATCTATTTAGTCCGTCAGTTAGAGTATTGGAAAATAATGGACATGTATTTTTTCTTTTTGTAAATCAATGAACATTGACAAAGATAAAACGCATCGAAATTCGGGTGGGGCTCGTGACGTCAGAACGCCCTCAAAATTATACCAAGGTGTGACGTATTGAGAATTTTAAAAGCATCGTATCTTCGTCAATTTTGGTTTACGTAAAAAAAGAAAAAATACGGGTCAAATATTTTTTGATAATTTAACTGACGGACTAATTAGATTTTTTCAGTTGAGAAGCCTATTAAACCAATTACAGGCACTTTTGAATTATCAAGGAGATGGTGAGTCAGAAAGATGAAGCTTGTAATCCATTCCAAAACGTAGTAGGTTCCTATGGAGAAGAACGGGCAGGAAACTCCGTGGACACGCTTTAAAACTAAAATATTGTTCTAAGTCAGAGAAAGTTATCTTTCTAGTGCTTTTATAGCTCCTCTTCGCTTCGCGTAACCAGCTTTTACAATAAGAAGAAGCCCTGAGTGACTTCGGAAGTGACCCTTTCTAAAGAAACTAATGATTCCGAAAATGAGGCTGTGTGGAATACACAACTAGCATGACTAAATGAAGATTCTTACAAGAAATACCGTAATTAATAGTTTGACACCACACCTATAGATACAAATCTGAACGAATCATACTACGATTCATAGGTATTCGCTTCAAAAAACACTTATCAAGATAATAAAGACTACTGAAGTCTATGCACCTAAAATATCATCATCAGTACAGCAAGTAAACTTCCACTGCTAAACACCATAAGTGAAAGATCGCTGATTACTTCCTATCCAATATCCTTTTGATTCAAACCATAATCGACTTTATAGGAACCCAAGACTAAAGATGACGACAGCATTATCTACACCAATAATAACCACAAATTGCATCAACACTCATGAACATTGAAAACAGGGTGGACCCTGGCTAGCAACAGCTAAAATAATTCGCGCCAATTCGATGAATCGGCCATTTTCTTCCCGCATTCCAAAAATTCAAAAACTGTCATCAAGAATTAAAAGACAGCTTTTTTTTTAATTTCATTTTTGAGACCTTGTCCATATCACTGGTCCGCCTAGTCTAATTCTTCATAGCAATATAACAGGTACTTCGCTACACTTTCAATAACACTATACGGCGGTTGTACTCGTATAAAAGACCAGCGAAACACCACCAAAGCATTCAGTAGCTATCCTGCAGTCAAACAAGAAGTGCAAGATGAGATTTCTGGTAATATTTTATTTTTTAATTTCACAAATAGTGATAACAGAACTTTTTGAAAATCGTAACAGTGATAATCTTGAATATTAATAATTTTTATTTTCCTTTTTTAAATTCTAAATTCCAATTTCAAGCATAAAAAAAACGATCCTTAAAAATAATTTTGTCAAGTGTAAAATTGGCGCCAAAATCTTACTTCAAACTTTTCCCTTTCTATCTGTCAAATTTTCCCGCCAAGAGTTTTATTTTTAACTGGCCAAGGAAGTGCATCAAACAGCCTACAAATACGATCTGTTACAACTATTTATTTAATCATTTTTAACTAATTAAACCTTTTTACATTAATAAGAAAACGTTTAGAATGTAAATTTTTCCTATTTATCTTTTTATTAACGTAACTATGCTTATATACTAGCAATATATCTTCCATTTATGGTATTTAAAAGCTCAACACTGCATAACTGTAATACTTTTGCCATCCATATTGATCCAAATAAGATTAACTAGCAATTTCAATTAGTATGACAAGGTTGAATATCGAATACATTAAAATCTTACGCCTTTAAACCTGTTTCTTGTAATGTCACCTGTCATATGAAGACAAATAATTACTTACTTAATTTTTCATTCCTTTTAAAGGACTTTTAATTTATCAACTTGTCCATTTGTGACCACAACCTCATTCATAACATTTCTTTCCCTCTCTGAGTCCGAATTTACGTACTTCATATCTTCCAAATTCACTTCGATACTTCGTTCCTCAATTTGATAGGATTTTGTTGTAATCTATCCAACTCAATATGTCCTAAATTCTTTAACAAATATCTCACTTCCACCTACTCAATCAAGAAGTCAAAATCAACAATTGAACAAACACATACATGATTTTATTGCAAACCTTATCCCCCGCATTGACAAGCTATTCAAAATAATGTCCCAACATTAAAATTATTACAAAACAATAATCATTCGGTCACATTATCATAATAGTTGTCTATGACTAAGCGTTGTTTATCTGTGGCGCGACAATGCGCGTATAAAATGTCAAACATCTGGTTTATGGTACTGAGCGCTGCACGCTCTGGTCTAATATATCGAGGGATTAAATTACAGATATGGATATGTCAATATGTGTGTATCGTATTAAAAATTAACGCTGTTTTGTTTGAAAAAGTCTATCATGTTTAAATGAAAATTGTTTTCTAGTTAATTCGCTAAATTGAAAATCTTTCACACCAAAAGGTAGTGAGTGGTTCTTTTAACTCATTCTAGACTAAACTAAGTCTCACCATGTTTGGTTATAAAAATATAAGTTAGCAAAGCAACTGTATAAACAAAAAGTGTCAAAATTACAGTCATTCCTTTTTTCCGACACAATCAATGTCATCATAACTCCAGACATAATTTCCTCCAATTCCAAAATACGAAATTGCCACGTGATATAATACAAAAACAAACTTCCAACGATATTGAAGAGATATAATCGATTAAATTAAAACGCAATTAGATCTTCGTATCGATACATCGAGTTTTCACAATAAACTTGATTGATGTGAGAAAATTATAAAATGACGTTTGTTATACGTATGCTTGCGTGTTTATAAGCAATTGAAGTTTTATTGTATTTGTTGCACGTGATTGAGTTATAATTGTAACAAAAAAAAATTGAATTTGATTTTTTTATAAATCTTTGCCTGAGACGTAACTTCATAGGTTTTCTCTCTGTGAAAATTGTTTACAGTGAAAATAATATGAAGACATAATACAAGATAATTCATTAAATCATTAAATCTAGGGGATTTCGCCAAAATCTTCAAAGTCTATTCACACTGTGACAAATATTGTCATTTCCTGTTTTTTGTCAAATGTCATTGACATACCAATAGACAGATGGCTAGACAAAATATGTAGATATCCTGTACTTGACACAATAAGAAGAATTTATCTTCCTAAAAAACAATAATTTCCGTGTCTTGATTAGTGCCCGATAAATGAATAGGCTCTATCGCATTGGATTAATTAACTATAGCTGCTTCATTTATTACGACACCTCATCCTACCTCTTCGACGAATACAGGACAGTTGTAATATTAATTTAAAAATATTTAACTACATCGATCGCCACGCCCAACTTCCGTGTTCTTCATAGCAGCCAGTCATAAAAACCATCAGTTAATATAAAAACTGATCTCATTCCATCACAACCCAATCAAATTATTCAATAACCAATCAGAGCGCGTAATAACAAAAAAATGTCATTCACATTCCGTTCCACGCAATGTCATTATCAAGGACAGGTACAGATAAAAAATCGTACCATAAACGATATGTAATTATTTTTATGAGGTGGTTAGCTACGTTCCGATTTTGTTTGTTGATTAATATGGCCGTAATTAATGCGTGATGAGCATGCGAAATTGCGGTTTAGTCAAGGTTTAGTGATTAAAGCAGGCGAATAAACTTGAAAAATTGACATTAATTGGTTTAGTATATCGTTTTGATAAATGAAAATATCAAAAGCATTTTCTCGGACTTCCTCCAAAGTCAATCATCTTCCTGACCTTATCATGCAGCATGTTTGCTTCTTCCATCTCTATCAACCGTCATATATCCCCTTCTCAGTATTTACCTATCATTTCTTTTCTAGCCATTTTAACTTTCACACAATCCATCCAGTTTCTGTAGTTTTCTAGCCGTCCACATTAATAATCACAACTTTCCTCTAGACATTTGCACTCTTTCTCCAGTATCTGGCATCTATTTGCATACTCACTGTAATCATAGCGCAATACCACGCTACTTTTCACACGTCCAATTTAGCACAACACTACGGTACACACACAATATGTCATAATGCATACGCGTGGTGTCAAGGTCCCTTATTGTTATGCAGAATGCAGGCACATCACTACTGTTGTGTTATAATATTGAATCAAGCGTTCCGTTATATTTGGAATGTAAAGGTCGTTAGGAAATTAATTTGGTCAATGAATAATGGAATTCAATACTCAATATTTATTTACATCCCACAATGTGAACTTAGGTGGTAGGTTTTACAAAGACAATCATGATCATTGTGGAGACTGTCGTTCACAGCAAAGTAGGAGAGAGATAGATCAGTAAATTGAATGCTAGATTAATAGATTTGAATATTGCGTCAAATAAAATATCTGAAACAAAAACTTTAAAAAAAATACTCTAAAAAACTGTTCTTTCAATGTATTTCTTTCTTTGTCATTGACGACATCACTTAATCAGATCCTAGCGACCCTGCGTCTGCTTCGCACGTTATGGCGACATATCAAAACATCACGATCTTATTGCTAAGTATATCTAAATTAAATACAAATGTATAAAACACATAAACCTTTCGGAATAAATGCTCTAAATAATGGTTAAAACCACATCAAATTTCATTAACAGCCAGACACGAAAAGCGACTTCGCTTTATACTATGTATGAATAAATTCGTCATTTGTCACGCTTAACTAGAATTTTACAATTAGTTTAAAAAAACCAAACCAAATCGATTCTTCCGTTTCTTTACACGCACAAAACATATAATAAAACAAAATATATCATCTCTTTTGTCTTCCAAATTTAAATCTGACAAATACATTTTGTCACGTAAAGAAAATTTTAGGCCAATGTCAGAAACCGTACAGCCTAACCAACATGGCGGCTTGTGAAATATTTTGACTAAACAATTTAAGGCGTTGTCCTGTTCGAGAAATGCTAGTAGATAAATTTTATTACGATTTTGTAATTGTAAATTGAGTTCAGGTGAGGTTATTTTATAAATTAGGGATTGGTTCAACCTGTTTTGTAGTACCCACCTTAGATTATTCAATGGTTGAGGAAATCAGAAACGCTTTAAAGATCTTTGTCTCTGTAAATGTGATATAGATATTATTAAGTATGCAAATAAGTGTTTATGTGCAACAAAATATGTCGTTTTGCTATTTATTTTTTAGACTGACTGACTTATTTGCCTCGTTGGTCTAGAGGTCGCAAACGCTACTCTTGAGCATGAGGTCCTGGGTTCAATTCTCAGGTCGGGCAAAGTGTTATTGGGTTTTTCCACCAGGAGCATCCCGGTGGATGGATTTGTGCCAGGTTGATAGCAATAGGCTCGCCCACATTACATGGGACTTAAACATAACTGGTGAAATGCAGGTGTTCCATAGATACACCTCTTAATAACCCTTCTGGAAAATACAGGCGTGGTGTGAAAAAAATTCACATTCCTATGTATTTTTTAGATAAATCAGTCTTAGCAGGCACTCAACACGTAAAACTGTTTAAAAATCACATCACATCGTAAGAAGCATCACCTTTAAACGCAAACTAGAACAAACCGGTACTCAGAAACTAAATAAAGAATACTTTACACAATGCAAAAGTACTGTTGCATGCTTCCTGCTAACCGATTAGCAAAAATTAACATCAACTCTTCATTTCACAACGTAAACTATGTGCGAAAAAACATACAGACTGGCAACAAAAAAGTTGCCCAGTAAAATACAGGGTTTATTTTCAAAGACCAGCCACATTTAAGGGTGTGGTACAGGCCATCAAACTGAACAACTTTCTCCATGGGACCGTAATCGCGAAAAAATATTCAACTGTCCCATAGAAAACTTCAATACTTACTCGACCTAAACGTATGGGACGGATGGATTTTTATTTCCGATTACGATGTTGGTCCCATGGAGAAAGTTGTTCAGTGTGATGGTCTGTACCACAAACTTCAATTTGTCTGGTCTTTGAAGACTACCCCCTTTATTTACGTATGATTAGCAACAGTAGCAAACTGCCCCTGCTTCGATAAAACATACTTGACAAAATATGGAGATTTCTTTAGTGTATGTTAGTTTAATATTAATGTATTATATAAACACATAAACCATCCGGAATAAATTCTCTAAATGATGGTGAAAACCGCTTCAAAATCCGTTGCGTAGCTTAGAAAAACAACGGTCACACAGACACACACGAAAAGCGACTTCGTTTTATGTGTGTGCATGATTAATTTATACTGACGTTAAAAGGAGGCCTGTTACACCCAAATGACAGGTTTGAAATTGGAATTGACAGTTGCGTTTTGAATTATTTATTGACGTTTAAGTTTGAGTAATGAGCTGATCAATTACTGACAAAAAAAGTGTGGATTTGATAAATGATATCCAATTTTGTGATCTTAATCTCAGATGTACACTCAATTGATTTATTTATAATTTAAATCGTTTTTATATTTATAGTTAATAAAATACCCGTGTTGAGCAAGCGTGGTGATCAAAAGTCGTGCCTTCTCTGTATGAGAAGAGGCCTTCGTCCTGCAGAGGGACATTAATAGGCTGGTATTATAAAAAAAATATTATAAAATCATTATCATGGCTCTTAGATCAGCTACAAAAAGTTGCCGAACAGTTGCCCGGATGTAGCCACTTGGCTAATTCAATGCTAATAGAATTTTGTCATATCAATTTTTTCGGCTAATTTCATTACTCGCTACCAGCAAACAAGTTTTTTCAATTACCATTATGATAATGAAAAGAAATAACTTATACTGGAATTATTCAGCCTAGCAAAAAACAGGAAACACGCAACGCCGTAGGTAAATGCTTCTGCATAAAACTGGTTCAATCATCCATTTAGCCACAGCCCTTTACACATTGGCCCATCATGGGCCATCACTGGCCAACGGATATGCACGACCTAACCCGTTATTAAAACGTTAACAACTAGTTACTGTAACGGATAACTATAATAACGGAAGCACGCATTGAGTCATATAACGTTAATTATTTCCTAATCCGCATACGTTATTTCAAGGCGTTAATGCAATGGAGATACTTATTATAAAACCTAGCGAGAACTAATGCTAATGGTTTCACGGTTTGTTTAGCAAATCATTATTCTTTTGTTATTTTTACATAATATCTTGGTTATGATCTGATAATAGTTTGCACTAACAAGTGTTTTTGAGTAACGGTATGATTAATGATTTAATTGCTTCGATTTTTGCGTGTTAAATGTAAATTGATGATTTATTGTATAATCATCCTACAATGTTCTGCTGGGGCACAGGTCTCCTCCTTCTGTAAGAGGGAGTGGGCCATAATCCACCACGCAGGCCAATTGCGGGTTGGAGTACTTTAAAATTATCAACAGACCGGGAGTTTACAACTTAAATACACCAGTACCGTTATTTTTGTAATCGAATCACAGATAAATGATGTTTGATCACGACAACTTCCTACAAAGTAAATCAAAATTGACCGATCTGAAATCTCCCTGATAGTCTAAGACCTCCTTCATAACATAAATAATCTAATTTATTTCATCATCCAACAAGCACCGTCCCTTCCTTAATATTTCTAATCCGACAACGAATCCACCCACTCTTCACCATACCTCACCTCAGCTGAAGATTTAAAAACTCTTTCTAAAACTACCCATATTCTTCCGCAGATCGCCTTTGTTGCCCTCGTCGGCTATGCCTCCGCCAGCGCCATCATCAGCCCCCTAGTCTACGGGGTCAACGCTGGTGATGCCCAGGCTGCCGCTATCGATGCAACAGTCGCCGCCCAAGACAATGCCCGCGCCTGGGGCGAAAGCCAGGCTCGCGCCGCCGAAGCCGCAGTCCAATACAACACTGAGGCAGTCCGTCAAGTTGCTGAAACCAACCGAGACCTCCACGAGAACGCGTACTGGGGAGGCCTTGCCGCTAGCCAGAATGCCGTCGCTGCTGCTCAATCCCACGCTGCTGCTGTGAGCGGTGTTGCCGCTGCTCAAGCCGGAGTCGCCGCCGCTCACGCCGGTCTCGCCGCTCCCTACGGCATTGCTGGCATTGCCGCCGCTCCCTACGGAATTGCTGGCATTGCCGCCGCTCCCTACGCCATTGCTGCCCCCTACGGCGCCCATGGCCTCGGCTACCGCGGCTGGTAAATCGATAACCGAATCCAATAACGGTTATTTAAAAAATAACAGTTCTTGAAAAAACAACTGTTACTTTTTTTGTAACTGTTCTTGGTAGTCCCTTTGTCGGTTGTATCTGGCAACACTGGTGATATGTTTTTATATCTTTAGTGTTGCCAGATAGTGGTTGGCCAGGGGTTGAAAAACCACCGCTCAACTGGAAAAAAAAAACATGCTCAAACGAACTAAGGTCTCATATAGTAACTCTCTTTGTAAATAAAAGTAAATGGAACATGCCATCACTGCCAAAGTGTAAATAAACACGTTTTTACAAAACAAATGCTATGCTATTTGATTTAAACCTCCTTTTCACCTAACCTTATGAGTTATAAATACACACCAAGTATAGTAGGCGAGAAAGTTGTTGAACGCAGTCAACATTTCAAAAACACTATCATTACTTCATATTCCTGGAGACCATAACAGATATAGATCATCATTATCAGACATCATTTGATAGACTTGTTCATCACACTACAAAACCACTCACTATTTCAGAACAGAATAAAATACTATTTATTATGTACACCGTATAGTCATAGAAATTTTACAAAGGGCTTATCTGTAAGAGCGATATTTTAAAGACAACCTTTTTCAGATTCCATAAGTAGGCAGACCATCGCAGGTATACATCATTTTATAGACTTGAGTATGTGGCAAAGAATGACGAGGAGAGCCGACCCCAAATGAAATGGGATAAGGCTAGGCAGAGAGAGAGAGTATCATACAATATAACAGCATACAAAATTTGATCAAAGAAACCAAATCACTACCACAGAATTTTACTTCTCCAGAAATACTATCGCTTTAAAGTTGCTAAAATCATCAAAGCAGTTTCTATAACACCTTTATATAACTGTAAAAAAATGTACCAAATCAGGTAAAACAGATAATCGCTATAAATAGTATTTAACTATACCGAGCCGGTAGAAGTATAAAATTAAATCCGATAATCTCAAACCGGTTAAGTAATAGATACGTATCCACTGCGATTTAAACTAATTATGATACATTATCTGTCGGGCATAATGGACTTTGACATAAATCGATTAAAACTAAAGTACATAAAACCATGGAATGGTATTTAATAATAAAGTATAAGCCTGTAACAATCATAGGAAATGCAGGGGGTGCAATAAAATATTTATTTAAATACACTTCATTGTACACCAGAAAATACATGACAAAAAAAAACAAATATAGGTACAATTGGCGACTTTATTGTTAAAATAGCCTTTGGGATGCATTAAAAAGACTCTTGAGGAGTATTGAAATAGCTTCTTGGGGTGCATCCCAAGAAGCTATTTACAACGTTATTTTTAGTAATATTCGAAACCTGAAAATAGTTTGTTCAGAATAAGTAACTCAATTGATTCCAATAATTTTTACACCCTGTTTTGTCGATTTTGTCCCAAAAATATTTAATTATGCAGCTTTGAAATTTTGTACATAGAAACGTTACACAAAAATACTAGATACGTGTTTCGGGTTTCGCACATACTAAAAGTAGTGTTGTTTAACCTATGCACTCAGAACGGCAAACTTTAACGCATTGAAGTTACCATTCTGGATGCATTTGATTAATTAATAGCCCCAGTGGGTGCATTGAAATAGCTTCCTGGGGTGCATTAAAGCTGCCTTTCTGGGTGCATTGAAAAAGTTTCTTGGGGCGCATTCAAATAGCCATTTGGGAACCACCAAAATAGCATCTTTACCTAACAAAAATAGGAATAAATAGAAATATCTAAGTCCTAACACATTCAAATAAGATAAGAACACGTCACAAAAACAGTTTGTTCGCTGTTAATAACTTCAATAGTGGAAGGCTATAGGCTATATAACATCACGCTACTACCAATAGGAGCATCAATAAAAAATGTTGAAAAAACGGGAAAAGTTATTCCTTTTGAGAGCTTTCGTTGCGTACTCTGCGTAAACGGTTAAAGTTACGCAAAAATCATGTATGACGGAATTGTTCCCCTTCGAAAGTTCTAAAAAAAAGTCCACGGCAGCATATGTCTATCTTTTAAGGTTGACTCACTATAACCTTTTTACGGTAATCAAATTTGCTCTAAAATAATACATTATTTGCTAAGGTGTTTTACAAACATGATATTAATCCTTATCCGAATAAATACGTTACTCATCACAAGTATTTAATTTTGAACAAAATTGCTCTTGACATCATTTGATTTCAATCAATATCTTAGGAGATACCATAGTTTTAAAATAATGGAATATATTTTAGTAGGTTTTTTCCTTAAATTAACGCGGGTGAAACCGCGGCAACAGTTAGTACTAATAATAAAGCTGAAAAGTTTATTTGTCTGTTTGTTTGAACGAGCAAAACTCTGAAAATCACAGTCCGATTTGAAAAAATATTTTTGCATTTCATAGCCCTATCCTCGAGGAAGGCTATAGGCTTATATAACATAACACTAGGTCCCTTAGTACCGGCTCAGGGGAGGCAGTACTAAGGTTAAAGTATAAAGTTAAGTAAATATTATTATTAAGTAAATATTATTATTTTTTTTTTGTTTTTTTTTTTTTTAGTTTTGTTTACAGTCTCCCCAGGGATGTGCCTTACAGGCGTTGCACGGGAGGGTTCCGGAATTGGTCTTTTAAGAGGAACCGGGACCACCCCTATGTGCTAATGGTGACCACCGGGGTGGTTTTACACTGATATTACTAGCATCGACCGGTCGTGAAGCACTAACATTATCGCTGCGAGACGCACACTAGTACACGCGATCACAGACACCGTTGGAAACACCGCTTTCCTCCACAGCAAAGCAACACCTCGGTACGGCCTTCCTCTAAGCACTCCAGCGGATGTATCAACAGCAGACTTCCCCGTAAAGGAGAATGCGTCATCTATGCTACCCAGAAACTGTATGTCGTGAGGCAGAAGCCAAGTTTCCTGTAGTGCTACAATATCTGCCCCACGACAGAGTCCTCTTACGCACTCCACTGATCTGGTGACACTTTTGCAGTTGAAAGTAACAAGTTTGGTTGTACTATCCATTTGCTGACAATATTTCTCCATTCATCTCCCTGTAGATACGTTTGTCTGTTCGACTAAAGTCAACAAAACGGCGATATATTATCCCGTCGGGCCAAACGTCGTCTTTCAGAAACACTTCAAGTTCAAGTTTATAGTGAGTTGTTTTTAGTGAGGTGAAAATCCCACACTCCCCGACCTCCCTCCTCAGAGATCGGGTGCCTTTTGAAGGTTTCCCCCGAAAACAAAAAAAAAAGGTGGCCTTAATACCGAAAAAACAGACAGAAAGAACGCCAAGCGATAACGAAATACTAGCGCGGGCAGGCGATGCTATGCGACGAGGGTGGATCGAGCGGACAAAGTCGCGGGCAGAAGCTAAATGTCCTATAATATATTTATGTGTATATAGGACCAATAAGAACCTTGAAAACTATAATCATTCTTAATAAAAAAAAAGACAAAAATATCGACCACTCCAGATCCACATAAAAACCCACTTCCTGAACTTAAATATCGTTCAAAATACCACGAAGAACAAAGAAGGCATTCTGGCGTATTCGCCAAGCCCTGTTAAGAAATGGCAGGTCATTATGACCTTTAAGGGAATGATAATAAGAGCCAATTATGTTTGTATGTGTGCGGTAAACAGGTTACTTGATATCTAGACTGCCTTGGTGAGGGCGTAGGCTTTTGTTGGTGCTGACTTACAGGTGGGTAGATTGGTGGACTTATTAGGTTATTTAACAAGATTTTTATGAAACATATAAAGTCCCCGTCACGAGAAGACATAAATTTTGTAAACACACATTCAGGGGTTCGCAACCTTTGGATCAAATTAAAAAAAAAACAGTTGTGTAATGATTTTTATATAGGGATATATTTATATTAACACACACATCTAATTACTGTCGTCAGACGATTCCGAGTATTCTACATCTGCATTCTGCAGCATTGACAGCTCAGCGTGAACTTACTTCAAAATGTCGGCCCAAATGTTTACGTTCCATGAGTTAGACGCGTAGACGACAGCGCTTTATATAGCTAAAATATAACTCGACCAAGTAAAATTGCTCGTTAGTTTCGTATTACACGTATGTTACTTTGAGTTGATTGAATTTGGGATTATTTGTTGTCGATTGAATTGCCGCTACGTAACTTAGTAGAAGTTCTTTATTTACAAAATTTATAGCTTCTCGTTACGGATACTTTAGTTACTTGAAGTGGTTTTGAGATTGCAAAAATAAACTTTGGATAATCCAGTGAATTTTAGTACATTTGTTTTTTTTTTATTCAGCCCATCCATATAATTATGCTCTCATACTACTGCCTTTTAATGGTTTAGAAGTTTACATCATAAGAGAAAATAAAATCTTGGACATTTTTTAATTATAATTTAAAAAATATTACGAGGAAAAATGGGATTAAATGGTTTGAAATCACCATACGAGGCGCAACGCAATCGTTTTCACTCCGAGAGAAAATCTTATTTTCTTCACTTTACAGTGACACAACTTCAGACCAGGCAAATGAGCTCTCGGGCATACGACTAATGAGGGTTATTGGAGTTTAGGAAATGCCAGTAGTATTACGCTTTCCACAGCTAGCTTCTGCCTGCGACTTCGTCCGCGTGAAATTTCACCCTCCCCCATTCACCCTCTTAGAACACACCCTACAAATTTCATGTCTCTAGGACCAGCGGTTTAGGCTGTGCGTTGATTTGTCAGTCAGGAATTTTATATATACAGGGTTATTGGAAAAACACCAACAACCTGTTAAGAGGTCATTGTACTCATCATTATGAACAGCTTTTACTATGGGACTAAACCTGAAATCACGAAAAAAAAAATCAGCGGTTCCCTACATTTATGTTCGTATAACTCGTCAAAATGTAGGGAACAGTTGATTTTTTATTCGCGATTTCAGGTATGGTCCCTTAGTAAAAGTTGTTCATAATGATGAGTACAATGACATCTTCAGAGGTTGTTGGTGTTTTTCCAATAACCCTGTATCAAATCTTTGGAGCTGAGCCATATTCAGTATATTGGACGGACGAATGAGGATGAAAACCAGAGCCAACAAGCTTGCTTAGCTCGTCGATCTCCACACCCGTATGACCCAAAGTACATTTGGACGAAATAATTTATGAATGTAGATCACCTTGGGGACCGTGCAGAATGGATAAAACAAGATCTCATTACGCATACATAATTAACATGTTAAATATACTAGCGACCCGCCCTTACTACGCACGGGACCGATCTACTAAATAAAAATCAAAAGTAATTTATTCAAACTAGGCTGAGAATCAGCACTTTTCGAATGTCAAAATTACAAAAGACAGTCCCCCCAAAACGCCCGCCCTTCACCACTTCCTAGTGCTTTCTCTGGGGACAAGTGGCGCAACAAACTCCCCAGCAGCACAGCTGTCTGTTCAGTTAGAGAATACTTGATTGTATACAATACTAGGTATGCAATACTGAAGTGACAAGTCAAAACAACGAGATTGCTATGTCTAAGTTAAATATTTAATGTATTATACATATAGGAATGGAACGCGACGGATGCATGAGATATGTGAAAGAGACAGAAGTATAAGTGTGAGTGAGACAGATGATGTATGCTTGGGATGACGTGAATGCTTAGGAAGCGAATGAAACACTAGAAAAAAAGAAAGATGGGGAACGACGATACAAAGACGTTGGGTGTAAAATTTATTGTAAGAAATAAACCAAGTTAAGTTAAAAAAGACCTCATTTTTTATTGACTCAACAACCTGATCCCACATACTTAAACAAGATTTAACAGAATAAACGCAAGTCCTGAAAATAGTTTATTCATATTTGACTTCTGTATCGATTTCAGTAACTTTTAAAATATGTTTTTTTTTTCTAAAATTATGTATTTTGCCATACTGACCGCCGATTGAACCAAAGAAAATTAAATCTTATCTCAAGGCAATAAGACTTAATTTTAAATGCATAAAGTATCGCTAGTGTCAATACGATTTTCTTCATATTAATAGTTAGCTTTAAAAAAATAAGTTTTGGTCATTGTATTATGCTTTTAACTCAATACTCTAATTGAGGTGTATGAGGTCTTGCATTAATTATGTTACACCTTGTATAAGGGGCAGTGGTGGCCTAGCAGCATTGAGTCAGTGAGTTCGAATCCATTCAGGCACTTTACTTTGTGTATTTAATCAATACTGCTCTCAAAACGGTGAACGAAAACATCGTGAGGAAACCGGCATGTCCTAGAACCAAAAAATTCGAAGACATGTGACGTCTACCAACCCGCACTGGGCCCGCGTGGTGGATTACAGCCCACTCCCTCTCGAGAGGAGGCCCGTGTCCCAGCAGTGGGAACATTATAGGCTCATTATGTTATACATATATTACTAGCAGCGCCCCGCGGTTTCACCCGCATAAGTGTCGATCCCGTGGGAATATCGGGATAAAAAGTATCCTATGTGTTATTCTGATGTATAAACTATATTACTGTAAAGTTTCATCAAAATCCGTTCAGTAGTTTTTGCGTGAAAGAGTAACAAACATCCATCCTCACAAACTTTCGCATTTATAATATTAGTAAGAAGTAGGAAGTAAACCCCTAAGCTCGTCGATATAAGCAATGTTTTTAAATAAACTCCTTTACGTATTATGCTTCAAGATTTTGTTCCTTACATATATTCAGCAAAAAAACAAAATTATTTGTCACAACATGACTCCAACAGTATTACTTAAGAGCCTATACTACCTCAGCTAAAATTCACTCTTTATCTCGTTCGCACGATACTGCTCGCGGACTGAGTGAGAGCGAGACAGAGTGCGGTGCTAGGCGGCAGGCAGCGCCAATAGTTTAGGTATTTGCTTTTTACGGTGAAAATAATAGTAATTAAACAACATAAGACCTGCTTTATAGTTAGTTCAGTTAGTATGCAAAGTTTCATGATCTAATTTGAAGTATTTTTTGAATACCAGCGGTTTATTGTTCGGTTTGGAGGTAACTTTGGATTTTTTTTTCTATCGAGAAAATTTTATGGAATCGTGTTTTCGTCAAACATAAGACCTAACATTAATCCTCAACTTTACCATATATTTATTTCAAAATTAATGCTTCAGTATTTTCGACATAACGGAGGATCATGCTAAGCCATTTCAGGTAGTATAGACCCTTAAGTACCTAAATACTCTACAATATTGGACGTAGCATAATAATGTAGCAATGACTCAAAGATACTACATTACATGGATATCTAACCATTGTTAACTAAATCAAAATTGTCTTGCTAAACTGGCAATTCCGAAAATGAATGTTGAAGTAAAACTGTGAAAAAGGAGAATTTTTTAAACAGACTAGCCGTTCATAAAATTCACATGCTGTAGTGCTATTCTGTAAAAATTTCACCGTAAAAACTTAGGTGAAGTGAGCTGTCACTCCACCTGCCGATCGATTCTGTAAAAATCTCACCGAGATAACTTAGGTGAAGTGAGCTATCAATAGAGGTGCTCCCTAACATCAGGTGGAATGACAGCTCACTTGACGCTCACTTCACCTAAGTTATCACCGTGAGATTTTTACAGAATAGCACTGCAGATGTTAGGGATTACCCCTATTGATAGCTCACTTCACGCTCACTTCACCTAAGTCATCACGGTGAGATTTTTTACAGAATCGACCGTCTGTTGTTATTTCATTTATTGCTAACAAATATCTTATGAACTGTGCCTATGCTTGCGTATCAATTCCACTTAATTTCTGCCTGTCTTCATGCAAATTCTGTATCATTTTTTAATTTGTCTGATAGATTGTTGTACTAGACTTACCAAGGGGTATCGTGTTACCCAGTAACTGGGTTGTGGATGTCTGATAGGCAGTCGCTCCATGTAAAATACTGGTATTCAGCTGCATCCGGTTAGACTGGAAGCCAACCCCAACTTAGTTGGGAAAAGGCTAGGCAGATTGTTTTTTTTTTTTTTCATTATGGTAATCTGGACACTTTAATATACTTACATCATCATCATTCATCTACAGATTAAGACAAGTTCAGAAAGTTGTTTAAGATGAAGAAGCATGGGTCTCAGCTTATACATAAATATACTTAGCTTCATTTAAAGAAGGAAGAATAATGGTATTTTGAAAGGACTATTTTTTTTTTGCCGATAACCGTTCGGACTGCGTTTATTTTCAGCTGTTCCTACCACATTATTTACAGAATATCCCACAATAAACTTGAAAAAAAGTACTTAACTCTATTTTACCATCACACAAAACCCCTCAGACATATTACCCAAAAGGTCTATTTGCACCGCAACACACATTAACGTGGGCTAACCGGTGCACACAATACAAGGCTGTGAACCACGCCTAGACCAGTCTAGACTAGTTATTGTTATACCTAAGTTGCAACTGGTACGTAGGCATGAAGTAAATATCTTTGAGTTGGGCTTGTGAGGTTTGACATTGAAAAGAATGTGGTTGCGTTTAGTTAGAAAAAAGGTTTTAAGCTGAAGTATTAATAGACCAAACTTAGTCAGTAATCTCAGAAATTGGATTCGAGATCAAAAATGTAAATAAGGAAATGTCATTATCAAAATGACGTTTATTCAATCACGACAATCTTCAAAAATAGTTTGACTCCAAATGACCAAAAGAAAATGGCGACCAGCAGGTACGCCCACTTAAATCGATTATTAGGTTGCGTTATCATATTATATTATTCACATTTTTTTTTAACGATTAGATCTGGACGTTAAAAGAGGCTGTGCCGTCTGAGTTTGTTTCGGCCTTTCTTCTGAGAGTAGTCAAAAGGAAACTCCCACCTCATTTAGTTTTTAAAATATGATTGACTTGTAAAAGTGTTTGTACAAGAAAAAAAAAATTATCATTCGTGTAAAATATGATTCAGACAAAGCTGTATGGTTATTTTGTTCTTATCTCCTAGTTTATGGTAAATGCCCTCTGATTTATGCGCCAATAATTTAAAGAGCCGAGATAAAGCTAACCAATTTATTTGTTCAATTAGATAAGTTAAATTACAGCTGGAATTTAAGGCGCAAGTATGCTAGTATTGTTAAGTCTTTATTGTTTTGCCGACAGTGCTAATAAAAGCGAAGTTAACGGCGTGTTCGTGCTTAAATGTCTGTTATTATGTTTGATTTATCAATGTTGAGTTTTGAAGAGAAGTATGTATTGTCAAAATCAGGGACTTGTAACGTTACTCAAAATAACGTTACGTGTAGTTCCGGTAGTGATAATTTGTACCGTTCCATCAGGATTGTAACAAAATTAATTCCTTGACTATAACGATACTGACAAACGGAACGAAATCTTAAACTGTTCAGTAACAATTTTATCAATATACCGTTATTAGTATAACGATATAATAACTTTATTAATTTCGATACTCAACGTTGCTACTGTTGCCAGGTTCATGACCTATAAGATGACGCAAAAGACGAAAAAGTATGAAGAATAACGTTATAAATGAATCTGTAACGTTTCACTTGTAACGTTATTACAAGCGGATAATATTAATGTTACTGATACCTATAACGTTACTTATAATATCATTCTACGAAAATGATATTCTATACCGTTTTTTTATAACGTTATTGATATTTTTAGGTATTAGTATCGTTACAAATTATGGAATGTTGTAACGAAATGAAATTCATTTCGTTCTCAAATCCCTGGTATACATAAGTGTTTCCTAAGAGTTCAAATTACTATGATAGTAACACCCCATTTTCTGAAAGCTTGTTTGACATCCGATTTCTGAAAGGCATGTCGGATACATTGGGGGCTAAGACCACCACAGCAGGGGGTCTACAGCGGTATCTATAACGCCACATGCAAACAACGCGTCACACTGACGTCACGCGAAATCCTGCATCTCGCAAGCAGAGTTTACCGCGCAACTAGCATTTAAACAAAGACCCGATATGAATCATCGGGCAGTTGCCCGCCAGACAAAACACCCGTCTGGCCGGAGGATACTCCCTTTTCTATGGAGGTTGAATGAACTTTATACCCTGTTCCTCATATCTCTATAGGTCCCTGAAAACGACCAACGGCTTCGCGGAAGACCCAGGCGTAGATAGAGGAACGAACTTGACGCCTATATGAGGAAGTGGTTTACATTGGCTCAGGATCGAGTTGAGTGGAAAAAAAATAAGGAGGCCTTTGCGCTGCAATGGGACAACACGGCCTTATTATTATTACATTAATGTCTGATATATTATTATGTATTTAATCGAATCTCAGACAATTCTCATTTTGCGCTCCTAAAAATATTATTGAACACTCTAATATAATATCTGCGCTTTTTTTGTGAATGTCTAAAAATCCTAAATCATCGATAGATAGATAAATAGAAATACTCTTTATTATTGTAGTGTCTACAGATTATTAGTAAGGCTGGTTTGACCAAAGTCAGATAGATAACTTTTATTCGTGGAATAAAATTGACGTCTCACAGTTCTAGTAGGGAGAAACTGTCAAAAATTCCAAATTTATTCTCAGGATAAGACTTATTCTAGGTATAAAAGTTTCGTGGAATGCGCCCTAAGTGTGTAGTGAGTGTGTGTGAATGTGATGCATATTTATTTTAATGACTTTTGATCAATTAATTGGCTGATTACATATTATAAAGAGGTAAAAACAGTTTAAAAGAAGCGTACACAATTTAATATAATATTCATTGAAGATTAGAAAAATCAATTATATTAATAGCATCGAGTAATAAAAATATCACAATGGAAAACCACTGACCATCTGTAACAGTTCTGATAGTTTTTAAAAAAGATAAAAGCAATAATTAAAAAGAAGCGCAATAATTATTAAAATCGGTTATCATCGTTTGAAGTTAAAAAAATAGTTTAAAGCACATTGAAATATATCAGTTTCTGAATTTCAGAATTTGCAGTTATGAAAAAAATAAAAAAAATAGCCTTCCCGACCGATTTCGGTCACAGTGGCCAATCTCAACGGAGATTAGCCAGGTACGCAGGAGATATTATAGTGCACAAGTGTGTGCGCAGACACAGGTGCACTCCCTCTTCCCTCACTCATAGTCCTATGGGACGGCAATCTGACACGACCGGAGAGAGATCAGGCGCAGGACCAATGGCTTATCGTGCTTTCCGAGGCACGGGGGTATCACACCACCAACTTCCAAACTCCGGGCTGTTACTAAGAAATTCCTAATGGAAAAACTCAATAGCTGGATCGACACCAGACGATCCAGCGTGCTCCGATCGAGCGCGGCAAGAACAATGCGCGGTCGATGTGGAGGTGCCGCGCGCGATAGGAGCGCACTGGATCGTCTGGTGTGGGATCCAGCTAATAACGCTTTGCCCGATCCGGAAATCGAACCCAGGACCCCACGCTCAGCAGTCGCGCTTGCGACTACGAGACGAACGGGGCAGCAGCAGGAGCGGGGCAACTTGTTACCTAACTCTGGCATTAAACTGTGCCGTTCAATTATCTACTGTCGGATTACGTGAATAGCTCCTGTGATTGGTTGAACGTTTTGATGTAATAAACTAGATAACTAGGATATGGAAGTAAAAATGTTGTTTGCACAGAGAAGATTTTTATATTCAAGTATTTTTTTCAATAGAATGACACAAGTCATTATAAAAATACACACATGTTCGAATATCGATTTGAAAACATGTTGTCAACTAAAAAGTTTCAACAGAACGACGTGACAATAGCCGATTAAATACCTTGACATTAGATTTCAATGAATGAGCTTTCAGATACCAGCGTGGTAATTGCAAAACACACTAACAGTAGCATGTCTTCCATTTTGACAGTTCAACAACATTCATTGCGTTATTTACGTTGTTGAGCTGGCGCATTTTTCGAACATATGAAGCAATGGATTAGCAATATCCTTCAAAATGATTCAGATTTAGATAGATAGTGTGTTACGCAATTAAGGTGCTGAAAACAGCGATTCATCAACCAAGATGAATTAGTATTTATATTTCCTCTTAATATTTCGAGACATCGCCAAGCGGTTGGTCGACTCTTCACGTGACCAGAGGACTGGCCTATTTTTTGTCCAAAGAATCAGCATTGCCATACACCGTGGCAATGCTACCAGCCTTTTGGGTCATTTCCTGTTGAAAGCGATGGGGACGAATTTTTTTTATGTCCTCTGATTATTTCCCCTCCTTTTTATATAAGTATACTTTATACTTGTACATATTATTATTTTAAGACTGTTAGCTTTTTTTTAATTAAGTAAATATTATGTTAATTCAGCCAAGTCAATTAACATTCCACAGAAAACATTTTCTAAAAGATAGATAAAAGATTTGCCCAACAGAGGGTCAAAAACGGTTAGCAAAAAAAAATGTAGTAAACTAAATTGTGGTCATGGATAATTATGTCGCAGATGGATTGTAGAATCCGCTGTTTTACAAAACCGCTAGTTGTTTTACAAAACAGCTCAGTTATGTAAATTAACTAAACAACATTCAGATGGATTGTCGTTGCGTTAAGTTTTACAAAACTGCTACCGACGTTTAGACGTAATGCATAGTGGCGCCGATTCTGTTGTTCACAAACTAAACTAAATTTAAGTTCAGTGCATCTTTTTCTTTCTACTTCATTATGAAAAGGACAGAAGATAAATATTAGTTTAGTCCTGTCAAATTAGTCAGCACCTGACGTAAATTGACGTATTTTTAGTAGCCAACTTTTTAATCACGTCTAAACTTGTCTATGGATTATCTAATTTGACAGGACTGAACTAATATTTATCTTTTGTCCTTTTCATAATGAAATAGAAAGAAAAAGATGCACTGAAGTTAAATTTAGTTAAGTTTGTGAACAACAGAATCGGCAACAATGGCTTATTTGCAATCAGAATGAGCGTCTTTCATAAAACTCTGATAACTTTTAATTAATATTGTCCTTTAAATCACTGTTATCCCTTGAGTTAAGATCAATTTTATTCGTATTACTCGTTCAATTTATTTTTGTTGCGGACGCCATTATTGTATAATATCTCACACATCGCATCTTACGTTATGAGATAAACATTACCTGTCTTCTGGCGCAGTTAGGTAAGGAAATAGTAATGTATATATATGTACATAATACATACTTAAAATCCCTATAAATAACAGAAAAAGAGTCTAATGAACCTCAATTACTTTGATACAAATATACGTTTGAGTTTTAATTGATGCCAGTCTCCTGAAAATTCTAGACCAACTCAAACTTTTTCTGTAAAAAACCGCAATAATTAAAAGAGCCGCCACTTTCTTCGTTACATAAGTATGTAAAATCGAAGAAAGCATTCACTGTAAATTAATGAATAATAATATAAATACGTCTCCGAAATTTCGATCATGTATAAAAAGTGTTAAATCCTGGATAAAAAGTGTTAAGCCCTATGGTTTATAATTGCTTGCATTCCTTGTTATTCGTAAATAACTCTACTGAAAATGTCACAAGACAGTTAAAAGTAAAAAAAAAAATTCGTTTCTTGAGTCATGCGTACCTACGCGTCAATTTCCCGTAAAAAAATCAATCATCGAAGCATTCACCTTAAACACAGCACCTCCTATAAAACAGCTGTACTTCTGCACCTATAAAAGCACCTACCTTTAGCGTCGATATGACCCTTGAGCTGATCTGCCTTCGCTTGCAGTTTAGTCTGCATATTTTCCGCACCCTCTTTCATTTTAGCCAGTATACCTGTAGAGAAATTGTGTCAGTTAATAATTTAATATTATTCATTTTAATAATGGCTCCGATTCTGTTGTTCACAAACTAAACTAAATTTAAGTTCAATGCATCTTTTTTCTTTCTATTTCATTATGAAAAGGACATAAGATAAATTCCTAGTCCTGTCAAATTAGTCAGCGCCTGAAGTAAATTGACGTATTTTTAGTAGCCAATTTTTTAATCACGTCTAAACTTGTCTATGGATTATCTAATTTGACGGGACTAAACTAATATTTATCTTCTGTCATTTTCATATTGAAAACTTAAATTTATTTTAGTTTGTGAACAACAGAATCGAGGCCAATATCTTTACAAGGTGGCTCAGCGAGTTCTATGGAGCGAGTTATGGCCGGAGTCTCATTGAAGGATAAAATCAGGAAAAAAATTATCCGGAAAAGAACCGGAGTTACCGACATAGCTTGCAGAGTAAGCAAACTGAAGTGGCAGTGGGCTGGCCATGTTTATCGAAAGACCGATGGCTGGTGGAGAAGACGAGTCTTTTTTTTTTTGAGGATGGGAAATCATCAAATGACCCCTGCCGCTCTGGGTGGAGCAGAAGGGAGTGTCAGACTCTTACTGACTGAAACCCACCCGTGTTCCTTCCTTAGCCCTTTATGTTCCGGGGCAGCGGTAACCTTTTCAGACAATCCCGCTGCCCCGGCAGGCTTCGGCCCTTACGGGGCCCTTCCTTAATGCTGACATCTCTTGGAGTGGAGAAAGTGTATCGACAAGCGTAGTGGGACGCCTCCCGGCTAGAATCATGCTGAATACATGATTATAGTTTGCGCAACAAGATGGCTTTAACATAGGAAATAGTTTGCGACACGACTTGAGTAACTGAAGGCGTAATAAGTATTAAATGAATTATATAATACACACTGATTGAACTTACCAAACTGCGGTACAGCAATTTGGTAAGCGGTTCAGTATAGTTGCTTAGTATAGGCTGTTTTAATTTCTATGGACCTGAGTCGATTGCTGAATCGACTTTCTGATGCTATTTCTGACTGTCCGAAAGGGTTTACCGCTGCCCCGGAACATAAAGGGCTAAGGAAGGAACACGGGTGGGTTTTAGTCAGTAAGAGTCTGACACTCCCTCCTGCTCCACCCTGAGGGGGAGGGGTCATTTGATGATTTCCCATCCAAATAAAAAGGGTACGGTCTCTTTAAAACGTCCCACGCTACCGACAGCGTGCGGTGACGTCACGATGGATGACCGACACGTCACCGGTTGCCAAAACGTTCGTACCCGCGGTCGCACCTGGCGGTCGCGGGCGCGGTATTCACGAACACAACATTCGGCCATCGTCGGTGACGGTCGGCTGCACGTCGCCGATCACCGATAGACCGTAGCCTTATAATTTTGTAATAACTAAGATATTAACTTAACGTTAACTACCACTATAATAACTGAATGTCTACGAATAATAAAAAGTCAGGAAGCGTAACTATGGACAAAATCAACGAGAAATTCGGCTCCAAACTTCACAAAATTGACAAAATACTTCGAGTATTCGAACAAAAGAACACACATGCAAATAAGCCAATCAGCTGCGCTCGCGCAAAGCGTTGTATTCCGGCAAGCTCCGTGATTGGTTCTGATGCGCGGTGGCCTTTTCGGCAACGCCCACCGCGGTAAACATTTGCGTGGTGCCATTTTTGAGCTTGAGTTAAATTTCTTGACTTTTATTATTCGTAGCTGAAGGTTGACTAGTATACTCATTTGTGGTAAAACAAATCAAAATTACTCTGACTTTACCGATAGTTTTACAAATACATTATAATTCTACAAATACTCACCATGTTTATCTTTTTCTTTTAATATTCTTTCCATATCTCCGGCTTTATCTTTAACGCGTCCAAAGAAGTCTATCCGTTAAATGTAAGCATGGGCAATACAATAATAACAAATTATTAAAATATCACTACCTTTTAATTCATGACGAACATTTTTGGTATTAGAAACCTTATTTTCATTAGCAAAGAGTTTTTTTTTTTATTACATACTAATATATACTAATATTATACTAATCACACTAATATTATAAAGGCGAAAGTTTGTGTGTGTGTGTGTTTATTATATGTTTGTTACTTCTTCACGATCAAACGGCTGGAACAATTTTGATAACATTTTGTATGGAGGTAGCTAACACCCTGGATTAACATATAGGCTACTTTTTATCTCGATATTCCCACGGGATCGCCACTTATGCGGGTGAAACCGCGGGGCGCAGCTAGTTACATTTATAATTTTATGATAACTACTTGCATTCAAAATTTTACTGAGTGAACAAGTAATTAAAGTTGATATTTTTGAGTTGTAAGTGTGGAATTCGTCATTCTAAAAAGAACATTATTCTTAAGACCTAAGCTAAAATTCACTCATTATCTCGCTCGCACGATACTGCTCGCGGACTGAGTGAGAGCGAGACAGAGTGCGGTGCTAGGCGGCAGGCAGCGCCAATAGTTTAGGTATTTGCTTTTTACGGTGAAAATAATGGTAATTAAAAAAAATGAAAAACATAAGACCTGCTTTATAGTTAGTTCAATTAGTATACAGTTTCATGATCAAATTTGAAGTATTTTTTGAATACCAGCGGTTTATTGTTCGGTTTGGAGGTAACTTTGGTTTTTTTTTCTATAGAGAAAATTTTATGGAATCGTGTTTTCGTCAAACATAAGACCTAACATTAATGCTCAACTTTACCATATATTTATTTCAAAATTAATGCTGCAGTATTTTCGACATAACGGAGGATCAGGCTAAGCCATTTGAGGTAGTATAGGCCCTTAAGCATATAAAGTAAATATTTAATTGAACAAATAATCACCTGATATTCTTTTGGTGGCGTCCGGGCTTGCCGACTGCGTCAGGGCTGCTACCTTCATGTACTCGCTCGTTATCAATCCGGCGGCCTGTGACAAAATAAAAAAAAAATTCATTGTGACAACTAAAGTCTATTCAAACTTATGTTTCAAATTAATATTATATCATGTTAAACAAATATCAACTTTATTTTAATGGCAATTAATTTGATTTCAGAGTGACTAGCACTATTGAAAAAAATTATAAAAATGTTTGAAGTTGTAGCGTAAACTGAACTTTCTTGTGTAGGAATTAAAGTTATTTTTCGATAAACTCATATATGTTTACGTTTTTGGGAAATAAATCGCGAATGCAGATTACATAAGGGTACGTTACGAAATAAACCCATTGTTTTACAATGTTATTTCCTGACTGGGAGAAGACAAAAAATATGTCTATATGTTTGTTTGAACGCGTTCATCTCTGAAACTACCAGTCAGATTTGAAAAAATATTTTTGCATTTGATAGCCCAATTCTTGAGGAAGGCTGTAGATATTTTAATATCACGCTAGGACCCTTAGTAGCTAGCAAAAAAAGTCAGAAATAACAGTAAGTGAAAATTTAAGTAAAATGGCGCGGAAAGGCGATGCAATGCAACGGGGTGGGGCGGGGGAACAAGAAATTTCACCCCGACAAAGTCACGGGCAGAAGCTGGGAATTGAAATATAGGTCTGGGCGGTGACGGCTTTCGTGACGCTAAACCATTCCGTGTTAGTCACAGCACCTGCTAATCACATATACGCTCTTAATATACAGGGTCAAATTAAATTAGCTAGCGAAACTTTGCAGATGTGATGGTATCGATATGTAAACATGACAAAATATGGTTTTCTCTTTTTACACTTGCAGAATCACGTAGGTTAGAAAGAAACATGTATAATATTATAATTCTGTATAGAATCGTATGATATCTCTATAATGTTTAATTTATATAGATCAATAGGGCACGTCATCTCTTCTTCTTTAGTCATTGGTTTGTTGTCTTTGGTGCCTGGCCCAAAAATCAAGCAATGGCAAAATTGTCAACAACAATTTTTCTTACTTTATTTTTTCATTCTTTCTTTCTTAAAAAATAAAAGAAAACAGATGTTCCCAACTCAAACTACAAGTAACAAAACTTCCAGCGGTCGTTGACCCCAAAAAAAACATTAATCATTTTTATTATTTTATTTTATCGTATCAAGTCTGCAGAGTTTCGGTAGCTAATTTAATTTGACCCTTTAGGATAGGCAGTAACCTCGCCCCGTCTGATGCTATAAGTTTGTCAAACATGCTGATTTTATATACAACGTGTAACGTTAAATGCGCAAAACCTCATACACCCCAGTTAGAGCATTGAGTTAAAAGCATAATACAATGACCTAAACTATTTTTTTAAAGCTAACTATTTTTATTTTAAGAAAATCGTGTTGATCCTAGCATTCGTTCATGCATTCAAAATTGAGTATTAATGCCTTAAAATAAGACTTAATTTTCTTTGGCTTAATCGGTGGATAGTATGGCAAAATACATCATTTTTGAAAAAAAAACCTATATTAATAGTTACTGAAATCGATTAATTCAGATCAGTAGTCAATTATGAACAAACTATTTTCAGGTTTTGCGCCGCATTTAACGTTACACGTTTTCTAAGGAGAGCATATTCAGTAATCAGCATTTCAAGCTGATAAATTAAGAGCCTATACTACCTCAGCTAAAATTCACTCTTTATCTCGCTCGCACGATACTGCTCGCGGACTGAGTGAGAGCGAGACAGAGTGCGGTGCTAGGCGGCAGGCAGCGCCAATAGTTTAGGTATTTGCTTTTTACGGGGAAAATAATGGTAAATTAAAAAAAGTAAATAACATAAGACCTGCTTTATAGTTAGTTCGGTTAGTATACAAAGTTTCATGATCTAATTTGAAGTATTTTTTGAATACCAGCGGTTTATTGTTCGGTTTGGAGGTAACTTTGGAATTTTTTTCTATCGAGAAAATTTTGTGAAATCGTGTTTTTGTCTAACATAAGACCTAACATTAATCCTCAACTTTACCATATATTTATTTCAAAATTAATGCTGCAGTATTTTCGACATAACGGAGGATCATGCTAAGCCATTTGAGGTAGTATAGGCCCTTAAGATAAACAACATAGCATAATCTAGCGAACTGGGGGATTATTGACCCAACCAACACCCAGTGCAAATTCGGTGCTCCTGGCCAAACCACATCCTGCACCCTAATTACGAAACACACTATCGATCTCAGTTTGAATCATTTTGAAGCATATTGCTAATCCATTGCTTCATATGTTCGAAAAATGTCTCTGCTCAACAAGGTAAAAAACGCAATGAACGTTGTTGATCTGTCAAAATGAAACCCATTGCTACTAATAGTGTGTAACGTAATTACCCAGCAGGTCCCGGTGCCCAAAGTATCAATACAAATGCACTTCTGAGGACCTAAAAAATACCACTGATGCCGCGATTGGCGTGGCCTAATACTGGGCCCACATCATCCATCATCTGCCTAGCCTTTTCCCAACTATGTTGGGGTTGGCTTCCAGTCTAACCGAATGCAGCTGAATACCAGTATTTTACATGGAGCGACTGCCTATCTGATCTCCACAAGCCAGTAACTGGGCAAAACCCCTTGGTAAGCTTGGTTGTCAGACTTTCGGGCTTCTGAATACCCGTAAAGACTGTCAAAGATTCACGAATGGCAGCCGGGACCAACGGCTTTGCGTGCTTTCCGGGGCACGGAGGGGTCTCGGTATGTAAAGGTGATCACCCATCCACAGACCAACCGCGGCAAGCGTAGCTTAACCTGATCGCTCGACCTGTGCAGCTGTTATTACTTAGCCACGCCCACCTCATCCAACATAATAATTTTGCCATCAACTCGAAGAGCAGAAGATGATACATGAAGTATATTTACCTCCAAACTAGCAGGACTCATGGCTGAATACTCCTCGCTGAGGAGTTCCACAATCAGACCCTCGATATCGAAGAACAAGATGTGGCTCTCGGGATCTGGGAAACAAAAACAAATAGTTGTAGAAATTAAATGATATGCAATAACCATTTATCCTCTATAGAGGTATGAGAAACAGGGTGTAAAGTTCACTCATCCATCGTCCATAGAAAAGGGAGGATCCTCCGACCAGACGGGTGTTGTGTCTGGCGGACAACTGCCCGACGTTTCATGTCGGGCCGTTCTAAACAGGGTGTCTCTGGATATATGGATCAAATCGAATAGGGGCGTGGGCAAGGTCATTTCCAAACTTTTTGATCCTGAGAATGATTGATGATTGAGAATTATTTTACGGATCAAAAGTTGCGACCAATTTTTTTCAATCGTTTCGCTTAGTGCTCAAGAAAAAAAATCATTAAAAAAAACTATCAGGGCTGTCTAAAAAAACTTAAACTGACAGTTCCTAGTAGTTTTTTTTAATGAATTTGTTCTTTGAGCACTATGCAAAGTGATTGAAAATAACAAAAGTTGGTCATAACTTTTGAACCGTAAAAAAATTCACCAACATTCTCAGGATCAAAAAGTTTGGAAATGACTTTGCCCACGCCCCTATTTGATTTGATCCATATTTCCAGGGACACCCTGTATATGCTAGTTGCGCGGTAAACTCTGCTTGCGAGATGCAGGTTTTGCGTGACGTCAGTATGACGCGTTGTTTGCGTGTGGTGCTGTAGGTACCGCTACACCTCGATGTCAAAATGCTACTAGGTATATAATACTTCATTGGCTTTATAGCGCTATTAAAAACTGCAGAGCTGATAAGCCCTGGGATGTTGCAGCGCTTTTTGATGATTGATGCAGGATTTTCGTGACGTCTGAAGGCCAATTCTCGTAATTTAAAACGTTCAAAATCTAGCCGCAGTCTCATCTCGGCGACAAACAAATGTCAAAAACTTGTCAAAATGTAGGGAAATTGGAGGTATTTTTGACAGATTGACACTGAGATCAGACTGTGAACGTTCTTAAAATTACGAGAATAGGCTAGTTTCCACCATCAATAAATTGAAAATCTATTTAGTCCGTCAAAGTATTGGAAAATAATGGATAAGTATTTTTTGTGTTTGTAAATCAATGAATATTGATAAAGATAAAACGCATCAAAACTCGCGAGTGGGGGATTATACCAAGGTGTGATTGGTGTATTGATAATTTTAAAAGCGCCGTATCTTCGTCAATTTTGGTTTACGTAACAAAAGAAAAAATACGGGTCAAATATTTTTTGATAATCTAGCTGACGAACTAATTAGATTTTTTCAGTTGACAAGCCTATTGCCCCTCAGATCTTTGATGTGTAGTTCGCATGTGGCGTTGTAGATGCCGCCACAAGTACAGCCGATGGATTCTGTAAAAATCTCACCGTGAAAACTTAGGTGAAGTGAGCTGTCACTCCACCTGATGTTAGGGATTACCACTATTGATAGCTCACTTCACCTAAGTTATCACGGTGAGATTTTGACAGAATCGATCGGCAGTAACGTGTTCACTCACCAGCAGGGTTACTCCGGAAGCCCTGCACCGTGAGCTGCGCCCTGCGCGCCCGCGCGGGCTCGGCCAGCGGGCCGGCGCTGCCGGCGGGCCCGCTGTGCTGCAGCACGGCCAGGCCGCGCTGGGTGGCGGCCCGCATCGCGGTCAGGTTGCGGTGGCGCAGGCCTCTGGGAGAATGACAATAATGTCAATCAAATAATCCTACTAATAATATAAATGCGAAAGTTTGTGAGGATGGATGGATGGATGTTTGTTACTCTTTCACGCAAAAACTACTGAACGAATTTTGATGAAACTTTACAGTAATATAGTTTATACATCAGAATAACACATATGATACTTTTTATCCCGATATTCCCACGGGATCAAAACTTACGCGGGTGAAACCGCGGGGTGCAGCTAGTACATACATAAACCTTTGAAAGAAATTTCACCTGCAGCCACTTATAAATCGTCGTCGATTAGCAGATTGCACCTTTCCTTTAAAGATTTTATCTAGTCTGCTATTTTTCTAAATTCTCGTCATTCCAACACGATCCCATTGTCATTTTTCTAAAAGTTCGTACTCTGCTAAATTCATAATGGTCGATCATTGGTTGGACAATGGTCTGAGAAAAACTACTACTTTTCATGCTAGATTTCATTTAATATATATTAATATATATTACATATATTATTTTTACATATTACGTATTAGTGTTTGCAATCTGAAGTAGTAAGAAGTTCGTAAATAGCAATAAACATTACATTTATTCATATGTACGAGATTACCATTTTATGCCATTTCTTTCAATGGAGTGTCAGTGGTTGACCATTGGAAAGTCATAATGACGCCATTATATTAGTAGATTACCAAACTTATTAAAATCAAAAATTATGAAATCAATGATAGACCATTCTGACATTATTGTAATAGCAAACTTGAGGCTCTGATCTCCTGCATAGACTGCGTTTCAATATCCCCCAGAGATCATTTAGATTTAATCCGCCGATCTCCATTCCTTTATACTCTTCTAACTAGAGGCAGAACTCATACATGATGCGAGCGAGTAATATCCTTTGCAAAGAGTTCTCATTTGACCCATTTACCACAAAAACCTATTATACGCGTAGCCGACTGAACGCTGACTTTTTCAAAAGTGAATAGTGCTTATTGCTTATAAGTTATATACCTTATACATGTATTCTTTTCTTACATATGTATTGTTATGTATGAGGAACAAGGTGTAAAGTTCACTCAACCTCCATAGAAAAGGGAGGTTCTTCCGACTAGACGGGTGTCGTGTAGGCGGGACTGCCCGATGATTCATGTCGGGCCGTTGTATACATGCTAGTTGCTTGCGCGGTAAACTCTGCTTGCGAGATGCAGGATCTTGCGTGACGTCAGTATGACGCGTACATCGCATGTGGCGTTGTAGATACTACAAATACCGGTATAAATAATTATAAATAACTAAAGCCCATCTCACCTAAAGAAGTGAACAGCCGGATTGGCCAGTCCATCACTGGATCCAGTCGACAGCGACCCTCCGAGTTCATCAGCTATGGCCTCATCACACGCCGCCAGCACTTCTTCAGCTATCATACCTGGTGAGCAAAAAAACGGACTGGGAAGTAAGACAATGAAGTGTTTAATTTTTATTTACCCATAAGGATAAAACTGCTTCGAAGTAATTACTTTCACAAATGCAAGTACTGTTGCAAACCTTTAATTTTGCGCACAGTTAGAAACATACCAAAAAGTTAGAATTATAATAATATCTTTTAAGTTTAATCCTGAACTAAAAATAGTTTGTTTTCATTCTTTTGACTTTGAGTGTAGGATTAGGTTAACATTGAAGACAAATGGACTTTAAAAAAATAGTGAAACTCCGCTTCAAATCAAAGGGTAGTTTAAGGGCAGGGCAGGTCAAGGTGGTAGTGATAGTTGCACGGCATAAGGTTCAAAATCGTTTGACACTTAAATTGACTCCCGAGTTTTTGACAAATATACGCCTGCTTCAAATGGGCAAGAGGATAATATTATACTTATAAATTACATTTTTAAATAAATATTTTTATAAACAAAAAGATTAAAAATAACATTTAAACATTATTTGTCATGTATATAAGGTGTTAAAAAATTAAGCCTACAAACTTTAAGAGGTACTTTAGACCATCAAACTTAACAACTTTCACTATGGCAACAGCTCTGAAATCACGAAAAAAAAATCTGCTGTTTAATACAAAAGTTCAATACCTACTTGACCAAAATGTATTAAACAGCTGTTAATTTTTTTTCGTGATTTCAGAGTTGGTCCCATAGTTAAAGTTTATTGTAATTGCAGAGTTGGTCCCATAGTGAAAGTTTATTGTGATTTCAGAGTTGGTCCTATAGTGAAAGTTTATTGTGATTTCAGAGTTGGTCCCATAGTGAAAGTTTATTCTATTATTATTACTGACCATGTAACACTCTATCCACGTGTCCGGTCTCCATCTGCCACACGAACACTGTGCCATCAGAACAGCCGACCACCATGAAGTCGTCAGCTGGTCTCCATTTGATGGCCAGCACAGGGAACAGGTGCCGGGAGGCCAGGGTCACGCATTTACGTTCTGTAAGACCTGTTGGGAGGACGAGATCGTTAGTACTCTGAGTTCTTTTACGCGAAAACTAGCGCGAGTATTTCAAGCGAGGCATGGCAAATAAATTGCCGTCGACGGCGTATATACAAAACTAGCTTCTGCCCGCGATTTCGTCCGCGTGAAATTTCACCCTCCCCCCATTCACCCACTTAGGGTTGGAATTTTGAAAAACCCTTTCTTAGTGGATACCTACTCTTCACAGAGAACACACCCTCCAAATTTCATGTCTCTAGGATCAGCGGTTTAAGCTCTGCGTTAATATATCAGTCAGTCAGGACTTTGAATTTTATATACAAAGTATAACATAATTAACGCAAGACCTCATACACCCCAATTAGAGTATTGAGTTAAAAGCAAAATACAATGACCAAAACTTATTTTTTTTAAAGCTTGCTATTTTTATTAAGAAAATCGTGTTGACATTAGCATTACTTTATGCATTTAAAATTGAGTCTTATTGCCCTGAAATAAGATTTAATTTTATTTGGCTTATTCGGCGGTTAGTATGAATAACCTCCTCCTTTTTGAAGTCGGTTAAAAAATACATAATCTTTTGAAAAAATACCTAAGTATATTAAAAGTTACTGAAATCAATTCAGTAGTCAATTATGTACAAATTACTTTCAGGACTTGCGTTTGTACTGTTACACCTTGTTTAAAGATGTCGAGTGTATAGGCCCTAAAACTGGCGAGAAAAGTAGCATTAGATTGATTTATTGCACTATGCAGGCCTCTCTCTCTCTGAAATACCTCAAATTCACAGAGAAAACCTTATTTTTTCGAACAATATTAATATATATTCACAAGACTGGAAATATTTTTAAACTACAATACTTTCAAGATGTTGCCATTAAAATAAATATATTGCAACTTACTGAGCAAAGTCACGCTGTGGTCCGAAGCGACGGAACAGATGCATTTTTGAATTCGGGGCTGCAACAAAATCATCATTTTTTGTTACAGGTTTCCAGTCACTTTGGTGCATTAAAATATTTGCTATGCTAGATTCTACCAAAAAATATAAGCAAGACTAAAAAAAAGACACAACATTTGTGCTCTATTTCCCCACATCTGGAAACTATCAGTTAATTTCTTATTTGAATTTCAGACCATATACAACGTGTAACGTTATGCGCAAAACCTGAAAATAGTTTGATCATAATTGACTACTGAATCGATTTCAGTAATTTTTAATATAGGTTTTTTTTTTCAAAATTATGTAGTTTGCCATACTATCCGCCGATTGAGCCAAAGAAAATTAAGTCTTATTTTAAGGCAATAAGACTCAATTTTGAATTCATCTTAAAAAAAATATAGTTTTGGTCATTGTATTATGCTTTTAACTCAATGCTCTAATTGGGGTGTATGAGGTTTTGCGCATTTTACGTTACACATTGTATAAGCCTAAGCCCTTAATAAAACGCTTTAATTTATACTTACGCTACAATTATGGGGCGGTACAATCAACTGTGTAATTTCACCGGCGTGCACGCAGAATCTATGCAACAACGCACCACTGAACAGGTCCCATAGACAAACTGCGAAGTCTATGCCGCCCGATACGAGGTGGGATTTGTCGTATCTGTTGGGGAAATAATTATAAGATTAGCTTGAATTAAGGCAGAGGTGTATAAACAGCTATTTTTGGCAAGCTAAATTCGTGCCTAAAAAGAAAAGAATTGAAAATGGCGACGCTAATCATTCATTTCGCGATTACGATGTTGGTCCCATGGAGAAAGTTGTTTAGTTTGATGGTCTGTACCACATGCTTAAAGGAGACGGGCGAATCTGGGCCTAATGTTACACAAATGAAATATTTATCAATAATTTTTTCAGGTTTTTTTGTAGTTAATCATGAAATATTAAGCAGCAATTTTATCATGGGATATATAAAATTATATTTATTGGAAAAAATACTGACTTCCCTTATTTTCACTTTTAAACAATGTTGCCAGATGAAATAGATAAGTTAATCGATATTTAAAAATACGAATAGAAAAAAAAAACAATAAAAAGTGATTCAGTGTTTTCTTCTATAGATAAGTTAAAAAAAAAACATTTTATATTGGTGGTTTCCCAGTGACACAACAGAGTTTCTAAAAAATTCGTAAGAATAAATAATTGTAAATCGATTTCACAATAGATCTTTATTTGTTTTAATATTCAGGCAACACATTGGAACGCATGTCAATGTCACGTCAAATACAAACGTCAACGGTCAAATAAACAATTTGCTTCGTTCTGTTGGCTGGTTGGCTCACAGGAGTTTGCGGTGGTAGTGGATATTTTATTTTCTGTCGTGTGTGCTGTAGTAGTTGTTATTCGATTAGTATTCATTTGCGACTTTGGCTACGTATAAAGGATTCTGACAGTTATTGCTTAGACGAACGACCCACGCATTTCTTACAACGGACTAAATTATCTTGCCTACTCAATTTACCTCAGCAGGCTCAGCCTCATTTACTAGATTTCGAAGAAAAATACAATGAGTTCATCATTTTAACAACTGCGGCATAGCTACTTGGTGGCGTAATCCGTCTATAGGATTACATGAAATGGAAGACGAAGGTATTCTTTTAGTTATACAGCAAAGCAATACCGCCTGAACAGTTCCTAAACGATATTTTAATAGTAAATGACGAAGTGGACGATGAATAAACCATTAAAAGAAGTGTTTTTAATTCATACTCCCGCTGCTTTTTATAATTTTCTCAAACCTCTAGAATCTAGTTGGTGGGTCGCAATGTGTGAATTTCCTACAATGAAACCTGTTAAATTCTAGTCTACAATAAAGTCTGATAATTATTTTCTTAAATAATAACGTGAGAGCTCGGTTTAAGAATAACTTATAAGCAAGAATGTTGCTCCTGTATAGAACCATTATCACCCCATATTTTTTTTCTACCATGGAGAAGTTGTAAACATTTTAGTTTTTTTTAAATGGTATTAGTATCTAAATAAAATAATGCAGTAACCGTTACTGTAACGTCAGGCCCAACTTCCTATGAACTTTCGCCCGTCTCCTTTTTTCTCGCTGGTCATTGAAAAGTAGCCCTTTATACGTTCGTGTTAATATGTTATGTTCTAGTCTAGAAAAACTTTTAAGAAAAGATAAGTCATACCTTTGGTGTACATGGTGTGGATAAAGTAAGCAGTTGACACGGCCGTTGTGTCCTAGAAGTAACTGATGTGGAGGCCAATCTGTAACAATAATAACGAAAACGTAACATCATTCACCTGCACTTATCCCAATGTATTTGAGGTCGGCGCAACACGTCTTTTGCTTACATACTTCTCTAAAGGCTAATTTCCACCATCAATAAATTGAAAATCTATTTAGTCCGTCAGTTAGAGTATTGGAAAATAATGGACACGTATTTTTTGTTTTTGTAAATCAATGAATATTGACAAAGATAAAACGCATCAAAACTCGGGAGTGGGGGCTCGTGACGTCAGAACGCGCTAAAAATTATACCAAGGTGTGACGTATAGAGAATTTTAAAAGCGTCGTATCTTCGTCAATTTTGGTTTATGTAATAAAAGAAAAAATACGGGTCAAATATTTTTTGATAATCTAACTGACGGACTAATTACTTAATTTTTTTTTTTTTGATTGATGGTGGAAACTAGTCTATTAGTCGTCATCTCGGTAGTCACCCCTTACTAACCATATCATCATTCACACAGTCCATCCATCGTTTCTTTGGTCTTCCCCAACTTTTATAGCCATCGACATCCATACTCAAAACTCTCCTCACGACATTTTCCTCATTTCTTCCGTAACACATGCCCATACCATGACAACCGATTTCCACACAACTTTTCAGTTACCGAAATCTATACTAATATAATAAAGAGGAAAGATTTGTATGTATGTTTATAACGAATTGGCTCAAAAAGTACTGGACCGATTTTAAAAACTCTTTCACCATTTGAATGCTACATTATCACTGATTAATATAGGCTTTTTTAATTGCAAGAAAAAATAAAATGTTTAAAAAATAAATGTCCACCCGTGCGAAGCCGGGACGGGGCGCTAGTAAATAATAATAATGAAAACGTATCTTACATTAATATTTATTCATTCAAGTAATAAGATATTCTGTAAATTACAGACACATTGCCCGTGATGAATGCTCTTTAAAAAAAAAAGACGTTTAATCAATTCCTCACTAAAGATTTTTTTGTCTTGAAATCTCTTTAAAAAAATCGGAAAATAATTGCTTTTATAAAACATTTTGGTCAATTATTAAGGGTACAATTTTTGACATCGCTCCATTCCTGAGAAAATCGGAAGTAACAGATGAACACATAAATAGTCTTACAGGCGTTCCATTTTTGTTTCTGTTTTTGGATTTGCATAGAGTTGTTAACACTTTCGGGCTTCTGACGTAACGACTGTCAAAGATCCACGAATGATACCCAGGACCAACGGCTTAACGTGCTTTCCGAGGCACAGAGGGTTCTCGGTATGTAAAGATGGTCACCCATCCACAGAACAACCGCGGTAAGCGTAACTTAACCTGATCAATCGAACTGTGTGGCTGTTATTATTTAGCCACGGGCCCCTCCGCACTATCAACCACAATCTGAATAATTTTGAAAGATATTGCTATTTGCTAATCCATTACTCCATACTTATGTCCAAAAGAATTGTCTGCTCAACAACGTAAATAACGCAATGAATGTTGTTGAAATGTCAAAATGAATCCCATTGCTACTGATAGTGTGTTACGCAACAAAAAAGGGCAAGTACTTCCATGGTTATCACAGCTCTATATTAGATTGCATCATTGTGCGTTCGTATTTCCGAAGATAGGCGATGATTCCCGAAGCGCTTTCTTTTCTTTGAAAAGCTGTATTTTGACGTTAAAGTCAAAGTCAAAGTGTTTATTTGTGCGATTTTTGGTGATTAACAGGTCTTACAGATATTTTATAGAAGCTCAAACATAAGCTCAAACTATTAATTTAAAAATATTATAAATTAAATAAAACATTAAATAAGTAGGTACGATACAATTCTAATAAATTAAAAGTCTAAAGATTATTAGATCATAAATCATAAATATGTAGCGGTATCTACAACGCCACATACGAACAACACGTCATACTGACGTCACGAAATCCTGCATCTCGCAAGCAGAGTTTACCGCGCAACTAGCATAGATACAACGGCCCGACATGAATCATTGGGCAGTTGCCCGCCAGACACGACACCCGTCTGGTCGGAGGATCCCCCTTTTCTATAGAGGATGAGTGAACTTTACACCCTGTTCCTCATACTATAAAGACAGGATCACTCGCAAGAAATTTTGTCAGCAAGAAATTCGTCAATGTTGTTAACACAATAATTACCGTCAAGTTGCTGATGATTGCCGTGCAACAATTGCAGTTGCACTGTATGCGTTGCATTCACTATGACGATGGAGCCGTCTTCTCTGCCGACCACCAAACGGTTAGCAGCTAGTAGATATATTGAAGCTGTTAGCTTTATTTCTGCAACAAATAGAATTGAGATTAGGAAACTGTTCATTATACAGGGTGAAATTTTAATCACCGGTTTCCTCTTAAGGGGTTATTGTACTCATCATTATGAACAACTTTTACTATGGGACCAAACCTGAAATCGTGAAAAAGAAATCAGCTGTTCCCTAAATTTATGTTCGCATAACTCGTCAAAATGCGAGGGATCAGCTGATTTTTTTTTTTTGCGATTTCAGCTTTGTCCCCAAAGTTGTTCGTAATGATGAGTACAATGACCCCTTAAAAGAAAAACGGTGATTAAAATTTCAACCTGTATAGAGGAACTAAAATTAGAACAAAAGTGAAAAAAAAATCAAGGAAAAATAGTTTTTTTTTTACATGTTAAACTAAAACACATTTTTTAAATAATTTAGTGTACACAAAATCTGCAAACTGTTTAAAATTGTAAGTCCACCAAATTATACATGACAATAAAAATCACACAATATTTTTAAATTGGTAAGTCAGCTACACATTTTATGAATTAGGTGGGTATATATTAAATCTGTACATCTTGTTATCTCTGAATCTCGTACGGTCAACCTCCGCACATTGGTAAGTCTTAAGATCATCACTCATTATAACAGCACCACTCCGACACAGCAAATAACTTGTCATCCAAGTTAGGATTTTAAATCAAATGTTAATACATTTGATTTAAATTTTACGAAGTATTCTCATTGTAAAATTAAGTTCACGCCGACCGCGCGCTACAAGTGAGCAGCCCGCAAGTAAAGAAACGCCCGCAAGCGTTATGCATGCTGGCGCCTCGCCGCCCGCTCGTGGTGGTATAGATCGTGCAATCCAGGAAGACGCGCCCCTCTCTTTTTCCTAATGCTTACAGCACAAGCGTGCAACATTCGGCTAGTGTTTTAGTTTTGTTGATACACACTAATTATTATTAGTAGGTAATTAGTGTGTATCGAAAGAACTAAAACACTAATGGAATTAACTAGCGATAAACACTAACGATTCGGAAGAAGAGTGGGGCGCGTCTTCGTGGATTGCACTATCTTTAAACATACTAGCTGACCCTGCAGACGTCGTTTTGCAAAAAAAAAGAAATAGATAGTAGCCGATTCTCAGACCTACCCGATATGCACACAAAATTTCATACAGATCGGTCCAGCCGTTTCGGAGGAGTATGGTAACTAACACTGTGACACGAGAATTTTATATATTAGATTCATTTATTAGCGTTCGTTAATGGCTTAGAGCTAAGAGCCGTTATATGGGGTTGTCAGGACATAGCAAAAAATATTTATTTATTTATTTATATATACTTTATTGTACACCAGAAAATACATAACAAAAAAAACAATTATTACTACAAAACATACAATGGGCGGCCTTATCGCTTTCTGCGATCTCTTCCAGGCAACCTTGGAATGGACAGTGATTACGTGGATATTTAAAAATGGGGTTGTTAGTGGTGCAACATAATATAGATACTATAATAGATACATAGATAATATAATATATATATACATATAAGCTATATAATAGATACATAAATAAATACATACTAAATATATATACAAACAACGAAAATAAATGACGACTACAGATTATTGCGTTACGAAAACAAGATCACAACAACAAGTAATGTTCCTTCACCAGTCTCTTAAACACAGCTAACGATTGCGCGCGTTTTATTTGAACTGGCAATGCATTCCATAAACGAGCGGCCTGAACAGAGAAGGATTTGTCGAAAAATGTTGTGGAATGCATTGGCATTTTAAGCTTTAAATTATCCGATGATCTCAAAAACTTCGTGTGGGAGTCGCAAAGATACTAAAAACGGTTTTTAAGATAGAGAGGGGTGGAAGGGGAAAAGAGCACATTATACAATAGGGAAAGAATATGAGCATTCCGGCGAAGGCGAATTGGTAACCACTTGAGCTTCACACGATATTCGGAAACATGGTCATATTTGCGCAAACCAAATATGAACCTTATACAGACATTTTGAAGCCGCTCAAGTTTATCGAGTTGGTTTTGGGTAAGGTCAAGATAGCTGGCATCAGCATAATCTAGAATGGGTAGAAGAAGTGATTGTGCAAGCGCAATTTTGGTGGCAGTTGGTAGAAAATTACGCAGTCTCTTTAAAGATGCAGCGGATGCAAATAGCTTGCGGCTAACTTCCTGCAGCTGAGCAGTCCAAGAGAAGTTCTTGTCAATGAATATCCCCAGGTTTTTAACTTTTTCGCTGAACGGAATAATAGAGTTATCAAAAGAAACTTGGGGAAGAGTCGTCCAGTCAATCCTTGAGACTGTCCTAGAACTGCCAACCACAATAACCTGCGTCTTTATGGGATTGACCATAAGTCCATACCTCTTGCTCCAGTCACATATACGGGCCAAATCGCGATTAATCACTAAGATAGCCTCAGACAGATTTCCAATAGGAGCTCGTGCGTAGATTTGTAAATCATCTGCATAAAGGTGGTAGGAAGAAATTAGTTCGTCGGAGATTGAGTTAATAAAAACTGCGAAAAGTAAAGAAGAAAGAACGCCACCCTGTGGTACACCGGCAGAAGTATTACTCCAGGAAGACAAGGTCTCTCCGATGCAAATACGTTGCCGGCGACCGAACAGGTAATTACGAAACCAATCAATTACCGATGGAGATATATTAAGAGAGCGTAGAATGCCAAGCAAAACATCGAAATCAACAGTATTAAAAGCATTACTGAAATCTAGTAAAGCTAACACCGTTAGATTACCGTTTTCCATGGCTGACCTTATATCATCCGTAATATTCAGAAGCGCTGTGGTGGTGCTATGACCAGGACGGAAGCCAGACTGGAAAGGGTTAAGGAGATTATTTTTGGAGAGGAAATTGTTTATTTGATCATGGATTAACCGTTCAAGGACTTTGGATAGAAATGGTAAGACGGATATTGGACGATATTCAGAAAAGGATGACGGATTAGATTTTTTAGGTAAAGGAATTATTTGAGCATCTTTCCATGAACATGGAAAGACACCACTAGATGCAGAAAAATTTAGGATATGACAAATGACGGGAAGGATTACATCCAGCACAGGGACTAACAAATTACGGCTGATACAGTCACTTCCTACTGCATTGGAAGTAATCGATAGTATGCTCTTCTTAACATCACATGCAGAGAATTGACCAAAAACAAATGGAGAATAACTGGGAGTCGGAAGAGATGACAGATAATGTAGTGTATTAAATTTTATTGTCCTATCAAAATCGGACGAAGCAGTAAAATGATTATTCATTGCATCAATGTCTAAATCTTTTGGGATTGTCTCTTGTCGGGTTTTACCGACCCCCAATGATCTAAGAAACCAAACTTTGGATGCGTCCCCATTTTGGACAGAAGTATGAATATGATGGCGATTAGCATTCCTACACACCTTATTGCAATGAGTACGAATTGAGACATACCTTTCCCTGTTAACGTCATTAGGCCTCCGCTTAAACTTAGACTTTGCCGTCACTTTTTTGTGCATTATTGCTTTAATATCATCTGTGAGCCACGGCGCCGGCAAATGTCTAACCTTAACGGCTCGAACAGGTGCGTGATGATCATAAAGCTCTATAAGTTTAGCCGCAAAAATGTTAACTTGCTCAACAGATGTAGACGCAAATAGAGCAGACCAATCTATATTGTTGGCATCCTTGCAAAGATTATCAATATTCATACCACCAAAATTGCGTTGCATGAGAATCTTGGCTTTCGCTTTAGGCGGGCGAATTTTGTATGAGAGATAGATCAGGTCGTGATAGGAAAAGGCATCGGCTGAGCACTGGCCATGCTTAACGACGTGATCAGGAGAGGAAACAAAAATCAAGTCAAGAAGCGAAGGAGTAGAGTTTGGGAAATGGTGAGTGGCACTTAGCGGAAGAATAGAAAGATTACTGGAAGCCGAAATATTAGTCAGAGAAGAAGAGCGATGGTCTTTTTTCAGAAGACAAGTATTAAAGTCACCCATGATTATACTATGACTGTAAGAAGGGATCAACATTTCTAATAGATTTTCAAAAGATGAAAAGAAATTGACACGTAAAGAGGGACAGTAGTAGACGCCAAGAAGTAGTTTTGAATGGTGTAGTTCCACTTCAAGAAACAGATGTTCACCAGCACTTGATGGCGGTGGCTGCGCCGACACATTGACAATTGAGAAGGGAATTGTTTGATACATAGCTATTACTTACAATTTCAAAATCTAAATCGTAGATACTAAAATTATACCCACATGAAAACTGAAAAATTACATTCGCATAAAAAGCAATCCAAACTAATGTTATAAATGCGAAAGTGTGTCTGTCTGTCTGTTACCTCTTCACGCTTAAACCGCTACACTGAACCGATTTAGATCAAATTTGGTATAGAGATAGTTTGACTCGCGGGAAAGGACACAGGATAGTTTTTATGCCGATATTCCCACCCGCGAAACCGCGGGGCGCTGATAGTAACATGACAAATTACAAATTATTAATAAAGAGATCTAATTTACATGTATCACAATTAGAGACAATTTATAGGTTCAGTAGGTAACATTTTATAATTAACTGTTAGTAGTAATGTTATGTCTAATTACATAATCTTCTTGATAAATATACACACATAAACAGGGTGAAATTTTAATCACCGTTTTCCTTCTGAGGGGTCATTGTAATCATCATTATGAACAACTTTTACTATGGGACCAAACCAGAAATCGTAAAAAAAAATCAGCTTTTCCCTACATTTATGTTCGCATAACTCGTCAAAATGCAGGGAACAGCTGATTTTTTTTCGCTTTTCATGTTTGTCCCATAGTGAAAGTTGTTCATAATGATGAGTACAATGACCCCTTAAGAGGAAAACGGTGATTAAAATTTAATAATGTATTTATTTCAATTATATAGTCTTTCATTTAAGTATTCGTTTATATTATAATCGCTTTTTTTATAGAATTAATAGTTTTAATTTATTAATAAAAATATTGTATTTATTTATATTTCTTATTTCTTCTGGTAATCTCGCGCCGCTCGCACATCTGTTTCCCCGTCGCCCGCAAACTATTATCTTCTTCGTCGAGTGCAATAGCTATGATTGCCAGTTCACGTAAACTGAGATTTATTTTATTTATATTATTTATTAATTTTATTTTATTTATTGTATTTTTTATCATATTACTTTAGGAAAACTTACAGCTAATCAGACACAATAGTTACTAAGTTTTTAAGATGGTGATGGCCAATTGCAAGTTTTCACATATATAACGATTAACGTAGAAACGCGTGCTTCTCAAACGAGATCACTCACTAATGTTCGCAAACCCAGCCGTTGGGGCGTAGACGGTGAGCTACCAACGAGTAAACGGCGCGAGTAAACGGCGCGTGAACAACAAGCTGTCACGTCACCGGTGGCATGTGGTCGTCTTGCTGACGGCGTGTTGATGACAAGCGGGTGGATTTTTTCGAGACAGTGCCGTTGTTGCTTTGGATCGGTACGATTATAATGAGTGATGACATTAAAACTACGAAAACCGCCCTTACTGATAAAACACAAAGAAGCGGTCAATATGAAATTGTTACTTTGGACGTGTGCTTGACCCTATGAATAATGAAAAGTCAGGAAGCGTAACTATGAGCAAAATCAACGAGAAATTCGGCTCCAAACTTCACTACATTGACAAAATAGTTCGAGTATTCGAACGAAAGAACACACATGCAATAAGCCAATCAGCTGCGCTCGCGTAAGGCGTTGTTTTCCGGCAAGCGCCGTGATTGATTCTGGTGCGCGGTGGCCTTTTCGGAAACGCCCACCGCGGTAAACATTTGTGTGGTGCCATTTTTGAGCTTGAGTTACGTTTCTTGACTTTATATTACAAGTATTCGTAGGCTTGACCGCACAACTGATAAGATAAACTTCGGTCCAGAAAACATTTGTTAATCTTGTTAAATCTAAATCTTAAATAAAGCCATATCCAAGGTCTGCTGGAAGATTTCTTTATAAACAAGCATTACCTTTATACTTACTACTTTGTACTCTTTTCCTTCTTCGTATTTTTCCTAAATAATATAAAAAAATGCAGTTAAAACCGGTTAACATGTTAAGCAAAAGTTGCAAAATATTGATGCAGCATCATGTTTTTGCGCGACGGGAACATGTTGCTGGCAACATTTCGAAGCCGTGCCACTGTTTCAAGCAACATTTTGTTGCTGGTTACGAGAAACAATTTGAAGCAACTGATTCTCAAATTTTAAGCAAATATCAACATAGCTTTTATTAAAATAAAGTCGAAAATAAAAATAACCATAACTGCGTACCTCTGGCCGCGTTGAAGCTCTCTCGGACTAACGGAAGTTTAATTATTTTCAACTTTATTTTAACAGGCGCAAGTTTGATATTTGTTTTCACCTCACTAGATGGGTGACTTCAGCCGCCTGCTTTAACGTAACAGAGTATTTTTTCAACTGCATTGTACGTTTGGTTTACGCGGCGTATGGCAAGACGCTGTTTGCGGCCGAAAACGTTTATGGAGAAACTCCACCATTAATAATCCAAATATGGCTTCTATTCGTTCAGATAGAATTCAAACGCGAGCCCATAAATTATAATAATATATATGACTCCGAAACTAACCTTGTTCTTCCGGATGGTTCAACTGGTCCAGTATACCGACGGGGCTGGGATTCATATCTTCCCACGCTATATCAAGACTCGTCACCACAATCGGCGCGTGCGCTGAGGACAAAAATATTAAATAAGATTCTATAAAAAAAACCGGTCAAGTGCGAGTCGGTCTCACGCACCGAGGGTTCCGTACAATGTAGCTATGTAACTACAAATTTACGGTTTTCGAAATGTTTCCTTTACTTGTGCTACATGACCTTGCTTCTTGCCAAATTTCATGATTCTAAGTCAACGGGAAATAACCTATACATTTTAATTCCCTTGAGAGTGTCGAAATAAACGTTTTTTGCGGCATAAGCGGCCGTATCTTTTTTTTACGTTAACTTAGAAGTTTGATTTTTTCACAGCTTCAAGGGACCGCAGACCTGAATATATGGTTTTAATTTCAACTCGATACCTCCACGAATTCCCGAGATAAAGGGTCTTGACAGACAGACGGACGGACGGACGGACAACAGAGTGATCCCATAAGGCTTCCGTTTTTTCCTTTTGAGGTACGGAACAATAAAAAAACTTTTGTTTTACAATACTTATATTGTCTTTATTACTGTAGTATGTGATGATCGGAAATAAAAGTCATTTAACAAATCCAAATTGAGTGTGGCTATTCAGCAGCTTACTCTAAAGCATAGGTTCTCAAAGTGGGCGATAACGCCCCCTTGCATTGTGGGCGCAAGGGGGGGCAGTAGAAGACCCAGATAAAATTATATACCATAAGAAGACCCAGATAAAATTATACAACGTGTAACGTGAAATGCGCAAAACCTCATACACCCCAATTAGAGCATTGAGTTAAAAGCATAATACAATGAACAAAACATTTTTTTTTAAAGTAAACTATTTTTATTAAGAAAATCGTGTTGATCTTAGCATTGCTTTATGCAATCAAAATTGAGTCTTATTGCCTTAAAATAAGACTTAACTTTCTTTGGCTCAATCGGCGGATAGTATGGCAAAAAACATTTTTGAAAAAAAAACCTATATTAAATGTTACTGAAATCGATTCAGTAGTCAATTATGAATAAACTATTTTCAGGTTTTGCGCATTTAACGTTACACGATGTATATCCTATAATATTACTCATTTAAATATAATCGTGGCAATAACTGTTTCAGATACGCGACAGAGGGTGAGTACAAAAAATTAGGGACACTATAAAAAAAAATATTCTCAAAAGTGGGCGGTGAACAAAATAAGTTTGAGAACCTCTGAGGCTCTAAAGCATGACTTCAATACTTGGATTACCACAATAAGAATATGTACTACTGTTATTGCTGGCTGTACTCAGTACTGTTAAATACAAAAGTGAAGGGCCTTTATATTAAAAATATTTATTCCTCAATTTTCATGATTGCACCTACCACTTTGTCTCTGCATCACCCAAAGGTTGGCTGGTAGAAAATGCCTCTGGCATTAAGTCCGCCTCTGTACATTTATGTGCTTGAAGTATTAATTGAGGGGCTGTCTATCGCATGTAATATTTATTGGAGGATTGCAGCAGGGCTGGTGTTAATTGAGTCTTAAGAGAATTTTGAGTTAATTGATGGTGTGGAAGCAGACATAAAAAGGCATGCTTTTATGGGGCGGAATTTATTGCCGCCTGAACTCAATGACAGTAGGTTGACACAAGGAACAGGAAATGAATTACACATTTAAAAAAATAGTTTGTTGGAGTTGCCAACAATTTTAACGTTTGAAAAGCGCTGGTTCCTAGCCTAGTTTGCATAAATCACTTTTGATTTTGGTTTTAATAGGTGAAAAATAAAATCCAAGTTATTAATAGTCCTGCTTACAGCTTCTGGTCGTCCGTCAAACTTTCTGATTTCGTTGTACTCGACGTCCATAGGTGAAAACTGACCCTAGAAATTGCCTTTTAGCTCCTACAGGATACCTGAGACCTTCAAGTTTTTATGTAACCACTCACTTGGCATGTGGTTCGGCGTTGGGTTAGCGGCGTCGTCTACATTCCATACGGAGACTACGCCGGCTGAGTCACCGCGTAGCATCAAGCGTCGTTGTTTGCCGCCTACCGAGGTTATTACGAAACGCATAGCGGGCGGGCAAGACAGGAGCTGTCGAGAAAAAGAGATACATCATAGTTTAAAAAATGAAAGAAAGAAAGAAAAAGTATTTATTGCGACTCGTACAGGAGGATCACAAACTAAATTAAACACAGTCTAAATTAAAACACCAAAATAAAAACTAAAAAAAAAAATTAAAAAAAGTAACAAAGTCCGATCATGAAGTCCGTGATGCTGCGATATTTAAAAATAAATATCGCAGCGCTGGTATTCTGATAAGGCCCGCTGTGATGTCACGGGCAGTTACAGAAATAAAAAAATAATAAAATAAATAAAATAAATAAATAACTACGTAAAATATTATCAAATAAAATATATCCGCGCCAGACGTAACCTCATTGCTTATCTATGCCTTGAGTGTCATAATGATGTCATAGACTATAGACACTCTGCAATCAATCACTCTCAATGCAATATATTCAGGTAATTATTGCGGTTTTATTGCAGAATTATTGTACAGAAAATCGTTCACCAAAACTAGTCATGAAACGTCTATTCCTTGTTACAATAGCATAATGAGCCTATAATGTTCCCACTGCTGGGACACATGCCTCCTCTCTGTGAGAGGGAGTGGGCCGTAATCCACCACGCGGGTTGGTAGACGTCATAATATGACGAACCGAACATTCTACGACATATTATGTCGTAGAATGTTCGGTTTTAGAGACATCGATTTCCTCACGATGTTTTCCTTCACCGTTTTGAGAGCAGCGGTGATAAAACCGCAGTTACATTGGGACAAATGTATTAACAAAAGGATCAGATTAAACATGATTTGAGTTTCTTAAAAGCGATTTCCGCATTTTTGTCAAACATAAATGAGGCAACACCGAAATTTTGTACGCTCGAAAAACTGTAGGTACACTACTTATTACAAATTTTAAGTTTTTCGAATCATAGGTTATCATTTTCCTATGTGCAGGCTGGCAGAAAAATAACCCTAGTAGCATTCGAACAGTAAAGCGAATTTAGAATGAGTTTTCAAATTATTTGAATAATGTTTTTGTTTCGAAAACCAATGTCAGTATACGCGAGTTCATATAGACACGTTCGATTGGAATAAACGCAATCATTATAAAGTATCATTTTAACGCCCCCACACAATATTCCACGCTATAGTCATGACAGTACATTAAACGAAAGATAAAGGGTTAAGCTACGCTTGCCGCGATTGGTCTGTGACCCCTCCGTGCCTCGGAAAGCACGTTAAGCCGTTGGTCCCGGCTGTCATTCGTGGATCTTTGACAGTCGTTACGGGTAGTCAGAAGCCCGAAAGTCTGACAACCAGTCTTACCAAGGAGTATCGTATTACCCAGTAACTGGGTTGTGGAGGTCAGATAGGCAGCCGCTCCATGTAAAATACTGGTATTCAGCTGCATCCGGTTAGACTGGAAGCCGACCACAACATAGTTGCGAAAAGGCTAGGCAGATGATGATGAATCATTACAGTACATTAAACGCACTTTGGACAGTCAGCCCCGCAGCCTCGCCATTAAACCCCGCTAAAAAATCTTACCGTGACACGAAATAAAACAAGCAGTATTTAGAAGTCAACTGTACCTTATTATCAGGATGCGACAGTATCCCAAAGAGTACAGGACTGTCATGGTCGACTGTTGGACCATGGAATCCTTTGTGATCCGGTACTGAACTATAATGTAACAAATATTTTGTTTAGTACATAAGTCTTACTGATTTAAAATGATATTATTTAAAAAAAGGACTTTTGCAGTAAGGGAGTCATACCATAACAGCACACTTACAATTTGTCAAATATGGTAGGATTAGGTGCCATGTGAAGCTAGTGAATTTTTTCCCACAGTTAATCTTCACAAAAATATTAGAAAATCAGCCTCAACCACGTTGCTGACTGGCAAATGTTTTTACTGCGACATTAGCTATAAGACTGTCAACATTTTTAATAAGAAAAAAATTTGGAAAATCTAAAAGTGCACGACTCATATTGCTCATTAGATCGTATAAAAAACTATAGATATTATTATTATATTAGTTAGTTTTTTATTATTATAATTTAACTACTTTGAATAAAATAACCATTTTCTATAAGGTTCCTCCTATGGGTGAAACGAATCTATTAAAAAAAAACTATTTTTTTTTTCGCAAGCTACAATGTTTTCAGGTTTCACGCTTGATTCACAGGATTTTTTTTTTTAATATTTTGCTGTTTTTTTTCGTTTCTACTACAATAAATCAATTTTTGAAAACACAGAATTAATCTCCATTAAATTATCTATACAATGGCATATAAATTAAGTAGGTTCTGTGTACTAGCAGGAGTATAACAATAGAAACAATTGCAGAAAGAAGGCAAAAAAAATTCGATCCTAAAGCACTTTGGCATTATGAGTCGTGCAAAATCAGGGTAATTGAGTATTAAAAATTTAGAATTTTATTTTATTTAAAAAGATTAAAACATTTATGGTTTTTCTTGTCCATACTAGCCGAAATCATGTCACATGTGATCTAATACCATAAAAGGGCAGAAAAAGTAACATTTTCAAAAAATAACACATACAATCGAATTGAAACACAATACAATTTGTACATTAAGAGGAAATGCGGTCGGAGAGACTTGAAAAAGCCTAAGTATTTAGTCATAATTCGAGGTTTGGCTCTCGACTATTTCCTCCTCCAATATTGGATCAATTTAAAAGATATTTCATAAACTGAATAAGAAGGATATATACTGTGCCCCTGTATTTTTCTTTTTTTATTAATAGTTGTCAAATTTGTACACTAGGCCTCTGTTGACAGCGGTTTAAATCGGCATTTTTTTAGGGTTCTAGTACTTATAAAAATACTTATCATCAAAAAGGAAAACATAGGGACATACAAGTAGTTAATATTTACTATTCTGTAAAAAAAAATCATTGCTTTATGGTCATTAACCAGAATGAAAACAGGCGAGAGCGTATCTATAGAGAAACGACCATCCGCATTTCCTCTTATAAAGAAACTGTCAATAGTTTTTTTTTACTTTACCAACTCAGTTTTGTAGTAACAATGACTGGCGTTCATTTTTATTTGTAATTACGCCACACACCTTTTAAAGGTAGGCCGAAACTACATAACTATCCCCTGATTTCTAAAGGCCAATTCCCGTGATTAAAAACGTTCAAAATCTAGTCGCAATCTTCATCAGCAACAATCAATGTCAAAAATTTGTCAAAAATTAGAGTTATTTTTGACAGATTGAGACTGAGGTCAGACTGTGAACATTCTTAAAATTACGACAATTGGCCCTCTGAAAGCATACTCATTTAAATCGATCGTCAAAAGTCATATCAACTCAAATAATTGGTCATTAGTATTTTAGGTAGCCAATCACAAAAGCTAACATGAATTTTGTCAGCAGATTTAGGGCAAGACTCACAGAACGCACTTTAACTTTACTTTGTGAAGTAAAATAAGCGTCGAATACGAATTGTGAACATGAACATTATTCGTATAGCATTAATATTCATTTTTGCATGGAACGCTTGCTCACATTCGCTTATACCATAGGTTCTCAAAGTGGGCGATAACGCCCCCTCGTGGGCGTTTGAGCATTTCAGGAGAGCAGTAGAAGACACAAAGAAAATTATATATCTTATCTTACGACTATACAATGTGGAGATGACAATACAACAATAAATTAAACTTCGTATATCTAATGACGTTTCCAGTCTGCATACAAAAATTCAATCAAATATATCCAATAGTTTAGTCACTGGACATTATTTTTCATTTTTAATTTCTACATGATGTTTCTGTTATCAGGTCAGCATCGACAGGTTAAAGACATCTGCACTTAAAGAAAACATGTTGCCAGCTCGCTGGTTCAATAACCTTCGCCAAATTTGTTCTTAAGTTTTATTTCCCGATGCGAACTAATGCATATTACACCTTATACTTGAGACATGAGTCATGCATGCGGAAGTTATTACTTACTACATAATTATGTTACATTTTTTTACAAAAATGATAAAATGGGGTGCCCGGCACACTGGCCTACACCATTTTTTGTAGGTTTCAGCCATAATTATGTTCGTTGGGTAAATGACACCGCGCTGTTGCCGCAATATTTAAATGATGTTCTTTGTTGTTACACTTTTATGCTATTTAATATGTAAGAAAAATCACTTTTTTTAATTTCATCGTTAGGATTTATTTGATAGTTCCTAAATACTCCTATGCATTAGTAATTTTTGTATTTTCATTTATTGTTGTATTGTCATCTCCTTAATGTATAATATTACACGTTTGAATATAATCGTGGCAATAGCTGCTTCAGATTCGCAACAGATGGTAAGTAAAAAAAATTGTGGGATCTAGAAAAAAAAAAAACAAACCAAACCTATAACTTATCTTATACGAATATGAATATTATACATGTTCGTATGGAACGCTTACTTAGTAAAGGAAAATCAAAGTGCAGTCTGTGAATCTTGCCCTTAAAAGCTCTCCCCCACAGGCGCGTTATTATCGGTCGATAATATCGGATGCGATATTGCGATACCTGTTTTCAGTACATTATGTATTAGGACGACCATGAAGGTCACAGTACAGTACACACTGTTGAGATAATAACGTCTCAATGAAAGCAAGACGCTTGCGTTCCTCCGACCTGCGATATTCTGATATGAGTTCTTAAAACATTTTGTATTAGGACGCATACGATCTTACACACACCTGCGTTTATAACGTAGTAACGTGTAGTGCGGACGGGGGGGGGAGCTGTAGTGTAGGCTACACGCACACGTAAGAAATATCGGACGATAAAAACGCAGCTATGTGGCAAGGAATCGGGATGCAGTATTGCAATAACGCATCCGATGTTATCGACCGATAAAACGCGCCTGTCGGGGAGAGCCTTTATGACCTACCTTTCAAAAAACCAGGGTTATTCTAAAAAGCCAAACATACTTCTCGACTTCATACATTTCATACATCATTTCATTCAAACCGGTTGCGAGTACTACGCAACTAATTTATAATTACATTTTTTTTTTAATAAATACTTTTATAATAACAGAACGATGGATATAATATGATAGTGCAACTGCAAATTAAAATAATACGCTCTACTTCTAGACTATTAAAATAAACAACCATTTTGGATTTAAATAAAATATTTTAAAACAAAATATAACAGGGCTTACGAACAAAGGTATTGCCATACTGGAGGCGATAACATTTTTTTTTTAACATAATTAAAACACGTCGTGTTTGTGTATTGCAGGCATTCGTCAAACGTTCGTATCCTATATCAAATCAAATCATTTATTGGTTTGCAATAGTAATATTCTGTATATTACTTCTGTATATTACTTAGTGTAATCCACGAAGACGCGCCCCACTCTTTTTCCTAATGCTTATAGCACGAGTGTGCAACATTCCGCTAGTGTTCACAACCAACAACTGCCGGGCGCTCGCACATTCAAATTAGTCTGGCAAAGGATTGGAACCATCAAAATGGTCTGGCAATTGGGAAAACCCATTATTATAATAATAGTAAAAATATATCTAAAATTTAGCTTTTATACTGTAACGAAAGTAGAATCATCTACATTTAATTGACTTTTAATAAGGGTGTCTGGCGAGGGGTTGCCACCATAGTAATTGTCTGGCAATGGGTTATATCGTTTTCTATTACTGCACAGGTGAAAATATAAAAAAATTGGGTTTTATAATTTCACAAAGTTACCTAGTATATTATACACCTGTGTTACCTGTTATGTATTTATGGATTTTGTATTTGGCAACACTGGCAGCCGGCCGTCAAAAATTTTCGTGATAAAATTAAATTGTAAAATTAATGTATTTCGCGTTTATTTATCTAAAAAAATGCTTAATTTCGATAGATTTAGTTATAAATAATAATAATCTGTGTTTGTGAGCTATTTCGTTGAAAAATCAATGAATAATCAAGAAATTAGTACCAGCTGTCATCCAACGGACGGATTTGAAACCCGGGGAGTATTTCTTTTAATTTGTATTTAATTTATGCTCCTATTAGTTCGTAATGCACCTTTTCCCCCTTAATGTGTGTACTGCTTGTCCCAATAACCAACATAGTGAGCAAACTTATAATTATCTTTATTGTGCTGAACACTGTTCGTGCATTATTGGGATAAAACACTTAATTAGTTAGAGACCCCTTAGAAATCACTGTAGTTTATTACTAGACATACCTCTGTTAAGTTTAATTACTGAATTAGAACCGCTTTATGAAATTAACGTTAGAAACTGGATTTTCAATAACTTGACAAAAGTAGTACCCCCAAACATTTTGCAATAATTTAATTTTGTTATTTTTCCCTTCTTATTGTAGAATGTCACTATCTCAATTAAGATATACCTAATAATAATTAAATTTGCTAACCTTAATTATATCACATACTCATCTTATCTTTTATTCCTTTGTTTTTTTGTTCACTTCATCCTGGTACTTACTACCCACATCTCATTCCTCTCTCTTATTCCTTTCACTCACTTGGCTTTCTCTTCTCTCATTCCAGGGTGCCTCTAGGGTTTGCCTGTCAATATGTTGACCCGTAGAGCTGCATCCTTGGATGAAAAACTGAGGGCTACATTGAAAGAATTGGAATCTAGTAAAAAACAGAACAAACAGCTACTGCAGGAAAGGGATGACAGCGAGGTTGAAATAAAATTCATAAATGACAAGAACACTGAGCTTAAGAACCAGTTGGCTGAACTACATGTACAGCATATGGACATACTTGACCAGCATCAACACCTCCGTCAACTTGTGTCAAGTTTTCAGGAATGTAGTGACACACACGAACTGGCTTTGAGACGCATATCTGAGCTAGAACTGGAATTGAGCAGGGCCCACGACACAATAACCCACTTGGAATCTCTCAAAGCCGGTGAAGAGTCTGCGATCACCTGCAGTCTTTATGATGAGTTGGTTGGTAGCGGGTCCGGACCCACATGTGTTGAGCCAATTGTAACAATAGACTTAACTAATGATACCCTCAATAAAAACAAATTGTTTACTAGTCATAATAAGATAAAAAAATACATTAAAATTAATAGATTAATAAAAAAACAGGAAAAATCATTAAAACGCCAAAAAGTTAACAAATCAAATATAAAACTTAGGCAAAAAAACTTACATTTAATACAAGAATTAAAAAACTGTAACAGTGAATTAGAATTATGTAATACTATGTATGACACTGACACTCAGCACCTACAGGATGAATTGTTTGTTATGGAAAATGCTCTAAAGGATATCTTCAGTAAATATGAGGCTTCTCAACAAGACCTGAGTAAGCGCATGCAGGAGGCTAATGAGTTGGCAGACCTGGTCAAGTACAATGCGGAGAGGTATGAGTCTCTGACAAATAACCTCTCTTTTAGCTGTACCTGCTCCCAGGGACCCCAGCCTCAACTCCCACCCACACCCACACCCTCAGTGGCTCAATCCGTAGGTAGCTGTATTAATGATGATAACAATAGTAGGAATAATTTAATTAACACTACTTATGTATTTTCTGACAAATTTGGTCAAGGTTTTGGTAGGATATTTAATCAGTGTTCGGAACATTATGTAATTAATAATTGTTTACCCGGTGCCAGTTTTAGCCAATTAATTAGTAATATTAAATTGACAAAAATAAACCCCAGTTCAACTGTTATATTATTATATGGGGATAGTTTAAATGTAAGAAAAAAAGATATAATTGAATGTGTCCATTTGATGTTACATCTTAATGAGACCAATAATTGTAAATTCATTTTTTGTGCCTTGCCTTACTCATATTATTTAACTGATAAGCAAAATATGCATACCTATAATTTAAATATGTTAATTTATAATAGGACTTGTCGTCGCAGTGACGCTATTTTATATTTTGATTGTAATAAAGCTGCTGACGTAGCTGAGGCATTTAATGAGTTTTTTGCCAACATACCTGTAACCACGACTCGCTCCTTAAATTCGTCCCCGTCTAAAGCTGAAAACCTTTTGCATAGTAGTGTACCTAAATGTAGTCGCTTATTTAGCTTCGAACATGTAACCCCGCGTGATGTAGTTAATGTTTTTAACACACTTAAATCTAAAAACACCGGTGATTACTGGGGCATCTCCATTAAACTTTTAAGTAATATAATAGACATCGTAGCCCCCTATCTAGCTGTTACTTTTAATAAATGTGTTGATTTAGGAATTTTTCCTGACCTCATGAAGAGTAGTAAAGTCATACCTTTATTTAAATCAGGTAATAAAAATGACGTTGGCAATTTCAGGCCTATTTCTATCTTACCTGCATTTAGCAAAATATTTGAAAAATTAATACTCAAGCAGCTGCTAAGACATTTTAATTTAAATAGCCTCCTTCATAATGAACAATATGGCTTTACAAAAGGTCGTTCAACTACAGATGCGGGTGTTGCTTTGCTGAAACACATATTTAATGCATGGGAGGACTCGCAAAATGCTATTGGAATTTTCTGTGATCTCTCCAAAGCCTTTGATTGCGTGCACCATGACACACTTTTACGTAAACTACGTCATTACGGTGTCCAAAACGAAGCTCTCAACGTAATAAATTCTTATTTACATAATAGGTTCCAATGTGTAGATGTTAATGGTGTGAAATCTTCTGGGCTACCAGTTCAGTTAGGTGTACCGCAAGGCTCAATACTGGGTCCATTCTTGTTCTTAGTATATATTAATGATTTACCTTTCTATTTAAAGGGCATCTGTGACGTTGTACTGTTTGCAGATGATACCTCTCTTATTTTTAAAGTAGACAGGAATAGACAAGATTTTGACGACGTAAACAGTGCACTCTCTATTGTTACGGATTGGTTTACGTCAAATAACCTAGTTCTCAATGCCAAGAAAACGAAATGTGTAAAGTTCGCCTTACCGAATGTTAGAAATCTAGGACCCAACATCGTCTTAGATAAAGAGGTGCTTGAAACTGTGGGCTCGGCAGTTTTTCTTGGAATAACATTAGATGCCAAACTTCAGTGGGGACCACATATATCAAGCCTAGCAGGAAGGCTCAGTTCGGCTGCCTACGCCGTCAGGAAAGTAAGACAATTCACTGACGTTGATACAGCTCGTTTAGTTTATTTTAGTTATTTTCACAGTGTTATGTCCTACGGTATTCTGCTATGGGGCAAAGCTGCTGATATACAAAATATATTTGTCCTGCAAAAACGAGCTGTTCGAGCAATTTACCAGCTAGGTGCTAGAGTTTCTCTAAGAGATTTTTTTAAAGATATTGGTATTCTCACGGTTGCATCACAGTTCATCTTAGCCAACATCTTATATATTAGGCAAAATATACACTTGTACACTAAAAACAGTGATATTCACAATGTTAACACCAGAAACAAGGACAAACTACGTGCTCCCTTTCACCGGCTTCATAAGGTTCATAACTCATTTGTTGGGCTTGGTATAGCCTTTTATAATAAGCTACCTTCTTCTTGGCTAGATTTGCCTTTTAATGCGTTTAAAGCTCAAGTAAAATCTAACCTTTGTTCAAAGGCATACTATTCCATCAACGACTACTTAAACGATAAGAATAGTTGGTCGCCCTGATTAACTCAAGACAATGTTTATGTTCTTTCTCCAGAATTAGCTTACTGACAGGTTATATGAGTTCATATATTTTTTTTTTTTCTGTTTTTAGTTGACTTTATAAGTCAATTCAGTTTAATTTTATTTTAATTTATTATTGACATAATCTACTCATTTCAATGTTTTCTAATGAGTTGATTGCAACATATGTGGTTAGCTAGCGACCTCTACGATTGATCACATTTATCTTGCCTGAGCAACCGGCAGCAAGTTCGTCATGCTCCCTTAGATGTCACTGCTTGCGGTAGCGTCGGGGGTCGGGTTGCCTCCTTCCCTCAAATATGGCGAGGGGGGTAATGGCTGATCTTTGCGTTATGCTCGTGAACGGGTGCTGCTTGTGGTGACTGGTCGTCTTGCTGACCTTGGTTTTACTGTTGTTATTACTAATAACTTTTTAAAATTTATTTTACTTCGATGGTCCTAGTTTACCATTCACAGCTATGTGAACTGAACCCAGTATTGCATACATATGTAAGCTGTCACGCCCTTTATACCTGGAGGCTTTTATTTAGGTAGCAAGTTTTTGTTTACATTTTTAATTTTTGCTTGAGTACGTATTGTTTTTATTGTATTTGTGGGTATATTGGCGTGGCAAGCTAACATATGGCAAATAATTTAATTTAATGTGTTCTGTAACGTCAATAACTTTGCATATCTAGTATTGTATACAATTAAATATTTTCTAACTGAACAGACAGCTGTGCTGCTGGGGAGTTTGTTGCGCCACTTCTTCTCCCCAGCGAAAGCACTAGGAAGTGGTGAAGGGCGGGCGTTTTGGGGGGACTGTCTTTTGTAATTGACGTTCGAAAAGTGCTGATTCTCAGCCTAGTTTGAATAAATGACTTTTGATTTTGATTTATATGCAAAAGCCACCATAATCTAAATTTCATAGTGAGCCACCGTTCTTACCTGTGCTCGGGGAATGCGCTGAAAAACTTTCAGCTTTTATAAAATAACGAAGGTCTGGCGGCCACGGGCTCTTAGACTAAAAGGACAGAAGATACATTTTAGTTTAGTCCTGTCAAATTAATCAGCGCCCGACGTAAATAGACGTAATTTTAGTAGGCAAGTTTTTAATCACGTCTAAACTGGTATGGAGTACTATCAGGCGCTGATTAATTTGACAGGACTAAACTAAAACTTATCTTCTGTCCCTTTTATAATGAAATAGAAAGAAAAAGATGCACTGAACTTAAATTTAGTTTAGTTTGTGAACAACAGAATCGGCACCATTATGAATATTTTGCCCAAGGCTAATACACAGCTGGCGAAGATATTGTGCCATTTCGACACGAACGTTTGACGAATACTTACACTGGACTAACACCAGTGCTCGGTCAGATTTTTCTTAAATTACTTTATAACTGCTATCGCCACAAAAAAAAAACTAACAACTATCTAAATAAAAAACGGAAATAAGCCTTCAAAAAAGTGCTAGCAAAAAATAACTATCTACATACAAAATACATATAAACAGACAAATATTGTGCTGACCTACTGATAGCCCGGCCTCGCAGTTTGCTATAAAAGAAATATTTATATCTTCAAATATTATTATATGGTATAGTATAAATCTGTGGCCTGGTACTAAAAGTGCCAAAGTCCGTTTTGGAGAGAATTTTGTTTGAATATGATTCTTAAGAGCCTACACTACCTCAGCTAAAATTCACTCTTTAACTCGCTCGCACGATACTGCTCGCGGACTGAGTGAGAGCGAGACAGAGTGCGGTGCTAGGCGGCAGGCAGCGCCAATAGTTTAGGTATTTGCTTTTTACGGTGAAAATAATGGTAATTAAAAAAAAGTAAACAATATAAGACCTGCTTTATAGTTAGTTCGGTTAGTATACAAAGTTTCATGATCTAATTTGAAGTATTTTTTGAATACCAGCGGTTTATTGTTCGGTTTGGAATGTTTAACTATCGAGAAAATTTTATGAAATCGTGTTTTCGTCTAACATAAGACCTAACATTAATCCTCAACTTTACCATATATTTATTTCAAAATTAATGCTGCAGTATTTTCGACATAACGGAGGATCATGCTAAGCCATTTGAGGTAGTATAGGCCCTTAATTAAATGTGTGCTAAAAGAGCCAAGTGTAACGAGAATATAAATAACTTTATTATCGTTACTCTTAGGCCCATTTAGCACACATTTAATAAATTATCATATTCAAACAAAATTTTGGCAGTAAAATCATACTTCATACTTCTCACAAAAATGGACTTTGGCCCTTTTAGCACCAGACCACAGAAATATTATTGTATGGTACTCGTATAAGCTTTAGGTTTAAAGCTAGCTGTGTCTCTTCGGCAGATAAGAATCTTGTATTTATGTGGACGGAATTTGTGGGTTATTCATAAACAATGTTTATTTTTTATTTCAGTAAGTAAATACTCCGCTTAATTTTAATCTATACTAATATTATAAAGAGGAAAGATTTGTATGTAAGTATGTTTGTAACGAATTGTAACGAATCTCAATTATTCTAACAAAGTTTTTCTATAAGGGCAATTTTTTCAATCTTCTGATAACTTCATTCGAGGAATAATTTTGAAATTTTGTCAGTCTATTTCATACAAAAACTGTCAAACGTCAATTTTATTCCACGAATAAAGTTATCTAGCGATGGAAAAATCAGGCCTTAGTGAAATATAATGATGTCTTTTTTATTAAAAGAAAAATAGCCAGATAAAAAAGTTGCTTGCCAATTTTAAAAACCACTTTTTAACCCTTTGACCGCCACCGTCGTGTATAGACGACAAATGAAAACGTGCCCAACACGCCACCGTCGGCTAATGCCGACAAGAAAACACCATGTTTTAAGTACAAAATAAATAAACTAAATTCAGTTTTCTGTGTTTATACATAAAACATGGTGTTTTCTTGTCGGCATTGGCGTGTTGGGCACGTTTTCATTTGTCATCTATACACGACCGTGGTGGTCAAAGGGAATAAATTAAAATGACCTATAAACAAGATACACAAAAAAAAAAACAAAATACCCAGATAAACAAAATACTGTCATTTTATAATTTATCTGGTAGATACCGCCTAGCCAGCAGTATGAAACCGTTTAATAGTTACTAAAATATTATATTAGCCAGATAAAAAAACACGTTTTAAAATAAATTTTACATTGTTTATGAAAAACCATTTTAAATTTCCAAATAAACATCTATAACATAGGCTTATAGTGCTCCAATGAGAATCTAATGATGATAACACTGTAACCAATGACATGCCAATCGAAAATAAACGCTTATTGTAAGACAAATAAGGTCTATATTTGAACACACGCTTGAACGAGGTAGTTTTATATCTAATTTAGAACTCAAACATAAAAAAAAATGTTACCGAAATAGATTTTCTTGCCATTGTAGCGGTATCTACAACGACGCCACATGCGAACAACGCGTCATACTGACGTCACAAAATCCTGCATCTCGCAAGCAGAGTTTACCGCGCAACTAGCATAGATACAACGGCCCGACATGGATCATTGGGCAGTTGCTGCCAGACATAACACCCCGGTCGGAGGATCCTCCCTTTTCTATAGAGTATGAGTGAACTTTACACCCTGTTCCTCATACTTCTACACTGATAGATAGATAGATAGATAACTTTTATTCAGTGCAACAAAAGACACAATACAGGTAGGTACTTAAAAAATAAACATCGAAGAAGGTGAAAGAAAAAAAAACAAAAATTAAAAAGATAAATTAACCCATAGACACCTCAACATCTATTACACTGGACCGCGGTAAACTCTGCTTGCGAGATGCAGGATTTTGTGACGTCAGTATGACGCGTTGTACGCATGTGGCGTCGTTGTAGATACCGCTACACCATGACATTGTATTATGATAGTCATTATGAGCAAAAGCATAATCAGCGTAGAATGTTCCCACTGCCGGGACCAAGGCCTCCTCTTTATGAGAGGTAGTGGGCAATAATCCACCACGCGGGCCCAGTGCGGTTTGGTTATTATGGTCAATACAATATCAAAAAGTCTCACTGCCTCGTTGGTGAGGCTGATCTAGCGGTGAGCAAGAGCGACTGTTGAATGTGGTGACAAACTGATCCTGGGTACGAGTCCCACGTATCAGAAATGTGTAGTCATATTTAGCGGTGTGGTACAGATCATCGAACTGAACAACTTTCTCCATGGGACCAACATTTTTGGGATGCATGAAGAAGCCTCCTCGTGTAGCGCAGTTTGTTCCGCCAGTTACTCAACTGAACCGAGCGCTCGGCGCATCCTGGATAGTCACACCCAACACCTTATTTGACTGGCCAATTCTTCCCTTGCGGTGGTAGGGCTAACCCTCCCACCGCAGTCCGGCGTCAAGCAGCCTGCTGTGTTTCGTCGATGCGTGGGAGTTCCAGTAATTTAGGCATCTTGTGGGCACGCTCGTTCCATCATAGAACTCATCCATCGCTTTTAATCAGGCGTGATCGAGGTCAAGAGCGGGCCCATTCAGCAATAAAAAAATATTATCAACTGTCCCATACAAAACTTCAATAAATACTCGACCCAAATGTACTGCGATTACAATGTTGGTCCTGCAGCGGTATCTATAACGCCACATGCGAACAACGCGTCATACTGACGTCACAAAATCCTGCGTCTCGCAAGCAGAGTTTACCGCGCAATTAGCATATACAAAGTGTAACAGAATAAACGCAAGTCCTGAAAGTAGTTTGTTCATAATTGACTACTGAATCGATTTCAGTAACGTTTAATATAATAGGTATTTTTTTACACTAACCGCCGATTGAGCCGAATAAAATTACTTAAATCTTATTTCAAGGCTATAAGACTCAATTTTAAATGCCTAAAGTAATGCTAGTGTCCACAAGATTATCTTAGTAAAAATAGCAAGCTTTAAAAAAATAAGTTTTGGTCATTGTATTATGCTTTTAACTCAATACTCTAATTGGGGTGTATGAGGTCTTGCATTAATTATTTTACACCTTGTATACAACGGCCCGACATGAATCTTTGGGCAGTTGCCCGCCAGATACAACACCCGTCTGGTCGGAGGATCCTCCCTTTTCTATAGAGGATGAGTGAACTTTACACCTCTATAGTCCCACGGAGAAAGTTGTTCAATTTGATGGTCTGTCCCACACCCTTTAATATGACCACACATATCCGAGATACCGAGGGGACCGTAGCTAAATAATAACAGCCACACAGATCGATCGATCAGTTTAAGCTACACATGCCGCGGTTGGTCTGTGAATGGGTGACCATCTTTACATACCGAGACCCCTCCGTGCCTCGGAAATCACGTTAAGCCGTTGGTCCCGGCTGTCATTCGTGGATCTTTGACAGTCGTTACGGGTAGTCAGAAGCCCGAAAGTCTGACAACCAGTCTTACCAAGGAGTATCGTATTACCCAATAACTGGGTTGTGGAGGTCAGATAGGCAGTCGCTCCATATAGAATACTAGTATTCAGCTGCACCCAGTTAGACTGGAAGCCGACCCCAACATAGTTGGGAAAAGGCTAGGCAGATGATGACATATCTGATATACATTATATAAAGTGTTATGAGGATTTTCCATAAAAAACTTTCTCAGTTCCACTCTGAATTCTAAACAATGGTCCGGTTTTTGACAACAGATTCGCTCCCAATTATTCTACAGGAGACTTAGAAATAACTACATGTCTGAGCTCCATCTACATGGTCCTCAAAATGATCTGACCAAGACTATTTCTGGATTTTTATATACACATTGACATTGATAAATTTTACATATACAGTGACATGAATATTTACTTTGTAAAGTATTATATTATTTTTAATGACTGTGAATGTGAAGACTATGTGGGTTAATTTTATTTTGCCTTTGTTTTTTTCTCAGATAGTTTTAGTCATGGTCTGCCAGTTTGAGTAATTTATGCGACCTACCCAAATGTCCTTTCTTTGGTATTGTTCGTCGAATCGTTGAGCTCCCTAAGTTTGAGTTGAGCTGCATGATTACTGACAAATGCGTGCACTGACTGAACAGGTGCACTCAATCTGTGTGGTTCTTTCCTCAAAAGACCATTTCAGACACCAATCTACATGTTCTCCGCATGATCTGACCAAGATTATGTCTGGACTTTAAAAGAGACTGTGACCTCTGAGTTTGTTTCGGCCTTTCTTCTCAGAGTAGTCAGATAGGAAACGCCGACATCATCTCGTTTTTAAAAAAAAATATGATTGACGTGTAAAAGTGTTTGTACAAACCTACTTACAGAAATAAAATCATTTATCATTTATCCAAAATTAGATACATCAACATTTCATTCAGCGTTCGGTTCAATATAGACCTCTATTTTAATTTTTCATGTAATTAAATTTTGATTGATTCATTTAGTTGCTATAAATTCTTAAGATATTTGCAATCTCAAATGATAGTAAGGTTTATTTAAGACTGTGCCGATCCTACAGTGGCGCCCTCATCGTTTGTTTGGTTATTTCATACAATTTAGAATGAAAATGCAGAAAACAAGCACGTTAAGTTGTGCTTCACAAGATTATACGTTAATATTATTAGAAGCGGTAGTTTTATATTGTTTAGTTTCATTATAATCCTTAAAACGGATAAAAGTGGCCACTATATTCCGTTTTAAGGATTATGATAAAACTAAACAATATAAAACTACCGCTTCTAATAATATTAACGTATAATCTTGTGAAGCACAACTTAACGTGCTTGTTTTCTGCATTTTCATTCTAAATTGTATGAAATAACCAAACAAACGATGAGGGCGCCACTGTAGGGTCGGCACAGTCTTAAACTACTACAGGACGAGTTCTAACTTTAGTCTAATCTTAAACCATCGAACCTTGTATTTTGAGCTTTGCTCCGAGCAAGGCAGTTCTTAGTAAAACAAAAATTACAACTCAGACCAATAGGCTAATTCTCGTAATTTAAAACTTTCAAAATCTAGTCGCAGTCTCATCTCGGCGACAAAAAAAGTCAAAAACTTGTCAAAATGTAGGAAAATTTGAAGTATTTTTGACAGATTGAGACTGAGATCAGACTGTGAACATTATTAAAAATTACGAGAATTGCCCCTCAGGTTTTATGGTCAGTTTTTGTAATTGGAACTTTAGCTTTGTAGGAATAAAGTTCGAAATTCAAATAAAGCTCGATCGTTTAAACCTGCAAGGTAATTGCGTAACTCACTATCAGTAGCAATGGGTTTAATTTTGACAGTTCAACAACATTCATTGCGTTCTTTACTTTGTTGAGCAGACAAATCTTTCGAGCATATGACGCAATAGATTGGACATAGCCTTCAAAATAATTCAAGATTGAGATTAGTGTGTTACGAAATTAGGGTGCTGGGTCTAAAGAAATATCTTGTTTTGTAATGAGACCGTTATTGGCCCCGATTCTGTTGTTCACAAACTAAACTAAATTTAAGTTCAGTGCATCTTTTTCATTCTATTTCATTACGAAAAGGACAGAAGATAAAATATTAGTTTAGTTCTGTCAAATTAGATAATCCATAGACAAGTTAGACGAGATTAAAAAATTGGCTACTAAAAATACGTCAATATACGTCAGGCGCTGACTAATTTATCTTCTGTCCTTTTCATAATGAAATAGAAAGAAAAAGATGCACTGAACTTAAATTTAGTTTAGTTTGTGAACAACAGAATCAGGGCCATTGACTATTTATTTTCGTTTGAGATTGCAAACACTAGCTTAGTTAGCGTTCGTATCAGTGTAAAATAATCCTTATAGCATCCTAGCCAATTCTCAGTCACAATACACATAAGTCAGTCAGTTACAAGCACAGATATAGATACACCTAGATAACGCAAGAGCAACTACTTCGCGTGCCAAAAATCGCACCAACTTATGTTCAAAAATCGTAAGCCGCCACTTTCGCGCTCAGTCCTGTGTACTGCTGGCTGGGTGAGCGTGAGTGAGAAAGAGCGCTTGTGACGTCATAGCAGGTAGTCAAAAAAATGGCACGCTTGGTTTTCATACAGATCGTGATACTTGCGTTATCTAGGTCTATCTATATCTATGGTTAGAAGTTTATTATTCAAATAAAATAAATTCTAATAAAATGGTTTAGTCAAAGAAGCAGTTAAGTTTTGTCAAAAAGTAAGAAATCTCTCAGGAGTCAGTTACACATTTATCCCTTTATATATAAACGTTGTTTAAAGTCAATGAATGATTAGCGACTGCTTAAATATAATAGGGTGACTGGTAATTAGTGACCGATACCTAAACACGTGATTGTACTCATGATAACAAACAACTTTTACTATGGGACCAAACCTGAAATTGCGAAAAAAACATCTGCTGTTCAGTCATTTATGTTCGCCTAACTGGTCAAAAAAAAAAAAAAAAAAAAAACGTTGATTTTTAAAATGTCTGTACCTTGCTTCACGAATTTGGCTGAAATTTCAACAAATATCAATATTTATTAATTCTGTTTTGATATTTGTTGAAATTACAGCCAAATTCGTGAAGCAAGGTACAGAAATTTTAAAAATCAACGTATTTTTTTCAGAGACCCTTAACTGGAAATTGTTAAAATTTCGGTGTGTGATACATAAAAATACAGTGTATCGACTCGTTTACTCTGGACCACTATTTACGACACACCCTGTAGATGTTTGACGTTTAAACATCTCTTAACTTTAAACAACTTTCATGAATAAACCCCTTTGTATAGAGTCCGCAAATCAGTCGTTTTAAAGTGATATCGGTGATCGGTGAGGTAATACGCCAAATTTTACATAGTCAATGAGTCTATAAATAATTAGTCACATCAACTAATCAGTTAGCCTAAATAATGATTCCAAATAATATGTGAGAAAATTTGTCAAAGAGCTATCATCTGACATAGGCAAGGAGTCAGTCACCTATTTAATCATAGTCGAGGAGTCGCTAGCTTATTTAACACAGGAAGTAAGCCACATAGTCACGAAGTCAGTCAATCGTTATCAAAAAACATAGTCAAAGAGCCATCTCTAAATAACTTAATCATCACATCTTAAGTTAACATTAGCCACATCTATAACATGAAGTTTATGGCTAATTGACAAATAACTTACTTGGCAGGCAGTCTATAAAGATATCCTTTGCCTTCTGTAGAACACACTAGTACTCTGTCCGGCGCGAGGAAGTCGCCCGACATCCAACGCTCGCCAGATGGCGCTTGTATCGAGCATAGGACTGAGAAGTCACCTGTAAAGAGAGTCAATTTAGTAAATCTATGGCACATTTTTAAGGCCTTAATTTTTTCTCGAGGCATGATATTGACTCATTTAGATAATAAATGTAAAAAGAAGAACTTTTTATGATCGAGAATAGACAGGGTAAGCCAATAGTGGTACAGACGCCAGCACAACAAGCTACCCGAAACTGTCAAATTTTCCCAATCAAATGTGAACCTTACGCTTTAGAGATAAAGTTGAAAATCGATTAAGGAAATTTGACAGATTGTAGAAGGTTGATGTGCTGGCGTCTGTACCAAGTAAAACTTCAGTTTTCTCCGACTTAGGTATTTTTTTTTTTTATACTTACATCACAAATTAAACACACTAAAAATCATTTTATTTAAATTTCAAAATGAAAATATTTGATTTCATATAAACCTACATGGTACTTACAAAACGCCAAAAGCTACCGTGCATTCGCGATTTATTTGGCAAAAATGTAAACAAATCGCCGTCGCCGGAGAAAAAAATGATAATTACAAAAATGCAATTTTACAGGAAAAATAAAAAACATGTTTTCGTTGATTGCTCCTTAAATACTGGACGTAGACTGACAGTTGTTAGCTTTGAAAAAAAGTATTTTTTGTATTTTCGAGATGTTTTAGTGAAACACACCATTATCTCTATTTTAATAATTAGCTTTATTCTCGTAATTTCAGGCCTGTGTTCAATCTGTGAATACTATTGTAAAATTTTGTAACTTCGTAAAATAACTGTATAAAAATTACGAAAAAATCGAGCAGGTGTATTACCACCCACAGATCCCAAAAATGATGTAACACTAACACTAAGATAATGGCAGTTATCATTTTATTCTCCGGGGACGGCGAAATATGAGTTTATGGAAAATCACTTTAAATCCTACATAATAAAGTTCAATACACAGTACAACTTCAAACATTTTTATAACTTTTTCAATAGTACTAGTCACTCTGAAATCAACTTAATTATCATTGAAACAAAATTGTTTAACTTGAAATAGAATAAGGGTGTGCAGCAATGCACCCTTTTACTATAGGTGCACTGTTCCAATTGGTTGTTTCCTATGGAGCAAAAATCAGCTGTACCTTACATTTATGTTCGTATAACTCGTCAAAATGATTTCAGGTTTGGTCCCATAGTAAAAGTTGTTCATAATGATGAGTAAAAAGACCTCTTAAGAGGTTGTTGGTGTTTTTCCAATAGCCCTGTATAGCCAGATTCAATTCTGTTGTAACTCTCTTTATGATTTTTCCTTAAATTGTAAAATTATATATATTGTTACAGACTGTACCTACATACCATACTTAAAATATCTATATATATAAAAATGAATTGCTGTTCGTTAGTCTCGCTAAAACTCGAGAACGGCTGAACGGAGTTATCTTATCTTGGTCTTGAAATGTTCGTGGAGGTCTAGGGAAGGTTTAAAAGGTTAGAAAAATCGAATAATTTCCCGGAAAACCCTAAAAACAGCCCTTTTCTATTTCCAATACATAGGTTTTCTAAATAAAATGTAGAGTCAATTGTCTTTTATTTCTCGATTGAGGCAGTACGAAGTCTGCCGGGTCAGCTAGTATATATATATATTACTGTATCTTAGAACTAAAAAAATCAAAGAAATGTGACATCTAATCGGTTAAATTGATGTATATAAACAAGTTTATTACCCAACTTACCCGCATCATAAATCTGACAATACTTCGCACACACGATCAGCACAGTTCTCTGATTGTAAGCGCAACAGTTGAGGGAGAGCGCGTTCAGGCAGCGGATCTGTTTCGATTCGTTCTCGTAGATCGGTTCCGATTGCTTGTTCTCGTGGCCGAGGAGGGACCAGACCTGCAGAAAAAAAATTTTTTTTTTTTTTAAATACAGTTTGGTAAATAGGCTAACGGTCTAACTAATTGATGGTAAAACTGAAGCGGCCACACAGATGGACACGAAAAAAAAACACTACAATTTGAAAAATATCTTTAATTTCGGAAGTCGGTGTCGTTGGTTCCGCATTTTCGTTTTATGGCACCGACTTCCGAAATTAAAGTTGTTTTTCACTTTGTAGTGTTTTTTTTTGGAAGTCGGTAGGTTTATTTTGTAAAAATGTTTTTATTTTTCAGTTTTTAGTTGTACCTACCCCACACAATTTCATATAACACTTCTTGCTACAGAGAAATGAGGGTGTACCGTGGTATACTGAACACATCTGCGTACCCCTTTAGAGAGAAGAGGCGTGATGAAAGATTAAGTAAATAGTCGAATATATAATGTTACTTAAGAGCCTATACTACCTCAAATGGCTTAAGTATGATCCTCCGTTATGTCGCAAATACTGTAGCATTGATTTTAGAAAAAAAAAATATGGTAAAGTTGAGGATTAATTTTAAGTACTATGTTTAACGAAAACACGATTCCATAAAATATTCTCTATAGAATAAAAAATCCAAAGTTACCTCCAAACCGAACAATAAACCGCTGGTATTCAAAAAATACTTCAAATTAGATCATGAAACTTTACATACTAACTGAACTAACTATAAAGCAGCTCTTATGTTTTTTTATTACCATTATTTTCACCGTAAAGAGGAAATCCTTTTTACGGTGAAAATAAAACGGTGGTAATAATGGTAATGGTAGGTATTTACCTAAACTATTGGCGCTGCCTGCCCAGCACCGCACTCTGTCTCGCTCTCACTCAGTCCGCGAGCAGTATCGTGCGAGCGAGATAAAGAGTGAATTTTAGCTGAGGTAGTTATTATTATTATTAGCCTGTGATGTGCCACCGCAGGGCAAAGGCCTACCTACTCTCTTTCCACTTCTCTCTGTTCAAAGCTGCTAAGGACCACTTCTTGTTGAAGGAGTCCAGCTCATCCTACCATCTCATTCTGTCCTAAGCTTGAATGCAATGCTCACCTTAACTGTCCCAGTAATAGATATAGCAAGCACAACATCATCTTTTCTTGAAGAAGGACGGAGCACCTGGAAAAACATTTTAACTTTAAATACTGTATAATGGCCCCGATTCTGTTGTTCACAAACTAAACTAAATTTAAGTTAGTGCATCTTTTTCTTTCTATTTCATTATGAAAGGACAGAAGATATATATTAGTTTAGTCCTGCCAAATTAGTCAGCGCCTGACGTAAATCAACGTATTTTTACTAGCCAATTTTTTAATCACGTCTAAACTTGTCTATGGATTATCTAATTTGACGGGACAAACTAATATTTATCTTCTGTCCTTTTCATATTAAAATAGAAAGAAAAAGATGCACTGAACTTAAATTTAGTTTAGTTTGTGGACAACAGAATCGGGGCTAATAAGTGCAATACAAAATATTTGAGCGAATAATTCAATAAACAATATTAATATACAGGGTGAAATTTTAATCATTGTTTTCCTCTTAAGGGGTCATTGTACTCATCATTATGAACAACTTTTACTATGGGACCAAACTTAAAATCGTGAAAAAAAATATGATGTTCCCTACATTTATGTTCGCGTTGTCTAATTCCATCTATTTCTGTGGTTTATTCCCTACCCTAGAACACACACATAGCTTTTTTACACATAAGCTTACTTTAGCAAGCTACTAAAGAGTATTCTATTATACTTACATGTAATGCCGAAATCCAGTCTGGATTCATCTTAGAGCTGAGAGAAAATAATATCTCTAACGAGAATGGGTCCATGATCAGAATCTCTGCATAGTAACCGTTGCAGAATAGACGGAGATCTTCACTGTTGCACATGTGATAAGCCTGAAAGTAATAGTAACATACATTACGGTTATTTTTTTGAAGGAGTAGGTTTAGAGCATAGATATAAATCACCTAGATAACGCAAGGACAATTACTTCGCGTGCCAAAAATCGCACCAACTTACGTTTAAAAATCGTAAGCCGCCACTTTCGCGCTCAGTCCTGTGTACTGCTGGCTGGGTGAGCGTGAGTGAGAAAGAGCGCTTGTGACGTCATAGTAGGTAGTCAAAAAACTGGCACGCTTGGTTTTTATACAGATCGTGATACTTGCGTTATCTAGGTCTATCTATATCTGTGGGTTAGAGACTTTTTTTAGTTTAAATTTAGCCTTGAGTTTTTTTTTTTTTGTCCTTAGGCACCCACTTTTTGGAGACTTGTCCAGCAATCAATGTGTATATGGCTGACATGAACCATGGGAAAAACTTACCGTTGCCTTTAATTTCACACAAATGATATTTCATTGCAGAATTTGATATTTATTAGCGATTTAAGCGCGAATATGATTTATTATCGAGATTATTGCTCAGTGCAATAAATAATAGGTATAAGATGGTATTTTTTACATTTTGAGTGTTAGTTTAATTTAAAATGGAACTTGTTGACCGCATCCTCTTTGACTTTCCTCTACTGCTCATAGTTTCGGATTTCACCAAAAAGTCAACTCAACACTTTTCAAAAAGTAACTAGAATTTATCTATTTGATATTAGTTAACCTTTTGAACGCCATTGTCACATATAAGTGACAAAAGAAATCTTACCCTGAACGCCAACGTCACAAATATATGACAAAATACACGTCGCACCATATTATGCAATATACAATTTAATCATTACTTGTGTGTTTTTATTTTTATGAAGGTTATTTGACAGAAAAAGTGGCCTGGCGTCAGGGGTACGGCGATACGTTTATACTCTGGTGTTCAAAAGGTTAAATAACTTGCCACATTGCGATTCTGATCACTGAGTCTTGAAAACGAAAGATGTCATACAACCTCAGAATCTAGTAATAAACGCAACAAAATAACACTTACTTGTATATTAGTATGGACTTGTGACAGTTTGACACTCTCCCTGCATTTGCCATCAACCAGATCCCAAGTACACATCTCACCAGCTTCTGATGACGACACTATGAAGTTATTATCCTGAAATGAGAAATAAAATATGGATATTATAATAATAGATTGATATAAATGAATATAATACCAGTATGTAACAAGATTTTAAGGAGGGGCCCGTGGCTAAATAATAACAGCCGCACAAGTCGATCGATCAGGTTAAGCTACGCTTGCCGCGGTTGGTCTATGGATGGGGGACCATCTTTACATACCGAGATCCTCCGTGCCTCGGAAAGCACGTTAAGCCGTTGGTTCCGACTGTCATTCGTGGATCTTTGACAGTCGTTACGGGTAGTCAGAAGCCCGAAAGTCTGACAACCAGTCTTACCAAGGGGTATCGTATTACCCAGTAACTAGGTTGTGGAGCTCAGATAGGCAGTCGCTCCATCTAAAACACTGGTATTCAGCTACATCCGGTTAGACTGGAAGCCGACCCCAACATAGTTGGGAAAAGGCTAGGTAGATGATGATGTAACAGGATTTTAATAAATATTGGGATATTGGGATATTTGGAAAGGGTTTATTTTAGTGTCCTCTGTGACACTTACATAGCCTCCAAGTGACACTTTGGCGCCCATTAGGCCATTTGTAAAAGATTTGCAAAAAAAATGTGTGATATTATCAATCAGTGCAGATGTTTATAATCATCCAGCTAAATAAAAGGGAGCTTATCCGTAGCTTATCTTATCAAACAGTCTATGATTGTACAGGGTGAATTTTAATCATCGTTTTCCTCTTAAGGGGTCATTGTACTCATCAATATGAACAACTTTTACTATGGGACCAAACTTGAAATCGTGAAAAAAAAAAACAGCTGTTCCCTACAATTATGTCCGCATAACTCGTCAAAATGCAGGGAACAGCTGATTTTTTTTGTATAATTTCTACAAAAAAATCGTAGTACCTGCTTCATAAATTTGACAAAATAATTTAACCTTTTAACCGCTTACGTCGGATTAATCCAACAAATATATTCGTGTCCATTTCGCCAGGGCTTAATCAGCAAGGATTAATCCAACAAATATATTCGTGTCCATTTCGCGATATTTACGTTACGTTTACTCTGCTTTTTTTATTAATTACGCTGTATTCTATCAGGTTATTCGAAAAATAAATATTTTTAGAATCACTGTGCCAGGCGCTGGGAGCTCGACAACTGATATGAATTCGGGCAGTTAAAAGGTTAATAAACAGTCCGAAAAACCCACCTGAATGATTGAAGCCCTGGACAAACACGTTACAGCTGCGGTATGTCCAACAAGTAAACATCTCGGTGTCATCTTTAAATTATCCGGATCCACCTGCCATAAGCAGATCTGACCATCATAGCAGCCAGTGACGAGCGTCTTCTGGTCCCGGGACAGGTAGACAGAGGACACGCAGTGGGTTGGGGCGTGCTTGCCCCATAACACTATGGGTACTATAAGGTTCGTGCCGGGCATGGCTGTGGAGAATACAGGATTATTTTAGCAATATTTTATCTATTATTATTATTATCAGCCATTTCTGTCCCACTGCAGGGCAAATGCCTCCCTTACTTCAATATTTTATCTATACAATAAATAAAATTTAAGTGTCTTTTTTTAATGTCAAAATAACAGCTTTTTACTAAATGCGTGAGAAAGACATAATAGGCTTGTCAACTGTAGTCCATCAGTTAAATGATCAAAAAATATTTGACCCGTATTTTTCCTTTTGTTACGTAAACCAAAATTGACGAAGATACGACGCTTTTAAAATTCTCAATACGTCACACCTTGGTATAATGTTTTGTGCGTTCTGACGTCACCAGCCCCCACTCCCGAGTTTTGATGCGTTTTATCTTTGTCAATATTCATTGATTTACAAAAACAAAAAATATGTGTCCATTATTTTCCAATACTCTAACTGATGATTTTCAATTTATTGTTGGTGGAAACTAGCCTATTAAAGTATATATAACAATAAAAAAAAATGTCTTTCTGTTTGTTTTTAATCTCCAAAATGGCTGGACTGACTATGGATAAAATTTGGTATGGGGCCCTGGGTAATTTTATTCAGAGCTATTATATTATAGGTGTGTAGTAGGCATTGTGATATATTTGTTTTTATTTTTATTTTATGTATGGTCTTGCCAAAATTAAATTTATTTTATTTTTTATAAGCTTCTTTTTTATCTACATACTACACAGGCGAAACCGTGGGAGGAACCTCGTAAATAAATAAAAATCTTTATTGTAGATCCAGAAGAACCATAAAAACATTTTTTCACAATTTATATTTTATAACCCAGATAATCAAAGTTGAAAATTTACTGTTGTCAGACGTTGTGTGTAGAATAGGAATGTTATTAAGTCTCCCTTTAATGTGATAAGGTCATAAAAAAGAGGTTCGATTTGCATCTGATATTAATTAGGTCATCTTGAGATTTGGGGCATCCTCATAGTATATAGAACTTGATTGATGAGAAAGATTTAGCACGGATAAATAAGACTACATCCCCTGTAGAGGGCATTGGAGTGGCCTAGATTATAAGCAGGGAACTAGAATACTTGAGTACCTTTCAATCATAATAAAGGTCAGTATCATCAAGGCGTTGTTGACCTTCCTTGAGGAGCTTGGGTGGATCGAATAATCAATTTTCACACACCTATTTGCAAAATATGCACATTGACGTGGAGTTGCGGTCTCCAGCCTTTATTAACTATTACCTAACCATAATCAATTTGGTTAAGGCAGGAACACAGGAGCAAATCAATGGTGGTGCCATAGATGTAATACAGAACCATTTTTATTATGTAACTATTTTAAATTTTTCCTCAGTTGGATCAAGTTCCTATAAATTAAAAGGACATTAACTCTTGGCAAAATCACAGGTACCTCTCAGTAAGAGAAGGCCTGTGTCCCAGCAGTGGGAATGTTATCTGCTGACTATGCTCATGCTAAATTACATGTAATAAGAACTACAATTATTTCATTCCTGTTAGTTTTATATTATAGAAATGTATTACATTCCAAGAAGGAATATATTACAGACACATTACAAAATGAATGTACCGAGGCCACCACATCAAGCTACCCCAATCTGTCAAATTCCTTTGATAGATTTTCAACTTTACTGCAAAGGAATTAGGTTCATATTCAGTTGGGAAAATTTGACAGATTGGGGTAACTTGATGTGCTCGCCTCTGTACATAATTTATTGCAATACCAACTACAGATTAAACCTTGTGATACCTGCCCCTCTCTAATACCTACACAACACTTCAACACACAAACTTTGCAAAGGGATAGACTGAAAGAACTTGAAATGTCATGTAAGCAGTAAGTGATAGTGGATAAGTCTAGAAAAATGGTGTCCAGCAGATATAACAGTAGAAAAAATAATAATATATAAACAGAATTAACTAGTAAGAAGTGAGTATTGATAAGAAATTTTAGTAATCGATGTTTAAAAGCACTCAAGAAGATCAATAATAAACAATTATTTTTCCATTCAAATTGACATCTTTATGAGATTCCTATTAGTCACAATCATGTGACAAACCATATTCTACATAGATACCAGCATAAATAGCACACAAATGTACCGCGAAGATGTTTTGTTAGCATAATAATATGATAAGACATAGCTTTCGATGATCATCTGCCTCTAACCCAAGGACAAATCAATTTATTACCTGCCTATTACTCTTAGCAACCGATAAAAAGGTTTTAACAACTTCTGCACTGCTAAACGTCCATGGAGGCTACCAAAACTTGCACTCAACTGCACTTATTCAATTTTAATTTAATAAAAACACGACTACTGCGACAAAAATCAATCGTCCCTGCTGTCACTCTTTTGACAGCTAGCTGATTTCACTTGACGTTGACGTTGAAAGATAGTATCGTAATGTTGGCGAAGTTGATATCTTACATTGTCCTGTTACACGAAATGAAAATAACCGTCTTCACATTTTACTTTATTTTATTCTATTTCTGGGTCCTACGTAGCTTATAATCCAAGGAGAAATTAGATTAAAACCATTGAATAGTATGCGGTAATTATTATTTAACGCGCGCCTTTATTCCATTTTTCTATACTACTTAGGATTATATTGTTTCAGTTTCTGTGCAATATCTGTTCACAGTAAATGCTTGTAGCCATCGATTTATATCTCTGCTTGAAGCTCAATCAATCCTCAGTTTCTCGCGCACCTTTGCATGTAGTTAAAATAACGTCCTCAATCTACATGAGTTACATAATATGACAAGGAAAACCGATAAAGGAGGTCTGCACGCAGTATGTTGTACATACCTACATACAAAAGAGGCTTGAAATGAATTTTAAAACTCGAACAATAATTTAGTATATAACCACAATGACAGATTTCGTTACTGGGTGCAATGCTGTTATTTTACTTACATTTTAAATACAACAAAATAGCCAGAAACAATGACGGATAAAGGAAAATCAACTCGCTCGAAGCAGAGCGTCAAAGAAGACAAAGTTGTAGATTTAGCCGCAAAAATCGACGAAACTGATGAGATGAAACTCAAAATGCTGGCTGCGTTAGGCAAACCTGAGCCTGGTGATATTTTGTACCCACCAGAACTGAATGCTCATTTGATTGAACAACTTAAAGTACGTGAAATTACGTTTAACTATAAATTGATATAGTTTACTAACAAGCTCCTATTTACTTATAAGATTCTCCCGATGCAACAAGTAGTAGGTACTCAGGAAGATTAGACGAAAGGCAAAGACTAAGGCTTTGGCTTCCCATCTAGTGAGATCGAGGCCAAGAGCAAGCCCACTAAACAATAAAAAAGGGCAGCAAAGCAGTTATCCAAATTGCTAATCATAATCCACATTATTCAAATAATTTAGTCGGATTGTGTAACCATGTATATAATATGTACAGAGGCCAGCACATCAAGCTACCTCAATCTGTCAGATTTCTTTGATGGATTTTCAACTTTACCGTAAAGGAATAAGGTTTATATTCAATTGGGAAATTTTGACAGATTGCGGTAGCTTTATGTGCTGGCCTCTGTACTTAGATGTAACTTAGGTACACACGGTGACACATCAAGCTATACATTTCCAGGTTCAGCTGACCTCGCATTGTATAGGTTTTTCGTACAATGAGAAGTCAGCTTATACTGGAAATGTGTCAATATATAACTTGATGTCTCGCCGTGCGTACCAAGTAACATTTACATTTATTTTTATTCTTAACAATTCCAGGTTATGACGTGCGACAATAATGAACTACGCAAATGCATGTACTTAAAAGATCAAAATGCGAAAGAGCTAAACAAAACTATAGCCGATCTAAACCAACGAATACGTGACATCATTTCCGGTACTGGCCCCGCCATATCCTCAAAATCCGCCGGTATCATCAGCGCAAAGATAACTGACCTCTGCAAACAAAACCGCCACTTGGTCGCTGAATTGGAAAGCTATAAGACAAAGAATGCAGCTTTAGAACGAAAAGTGATGCAGCTCGAAATCCTGAACAAAGAACATGAAAAACTAGACTTAAGCTTGTGTAAAGACGAACCTATAGACGCAAGTCCTGATGAGCTAAAAGAGCTCAATAATAAACTGTCATCAGTGAACAAAAAGCTTTACGACAGTAAGAATAGGAATTTGGAGCTAAAAAACGAAATACTGATGGCTACGAAAATTCTTCAAATGGAATTAGGGGATAAGTTTACAAGTATCAAAGAGTTGCAGAATGATGTGCTTGGTTGGAAAGGCAGGGCGCAGCAGATTGTGTTGCTGCAGGCCAAAGTTAGTGACCTTGAGAACAAATTGAATGGAAAACCAAAGACGGATGGCCAGTTAGCTGATGTCAAGAGGAAGGATCAAAGTCAGGTATGGTAAACATAACGCCTGTAATTCCCGATCCCCGAAGGGTCAGGCCATAGAATACTTTTTTTTTCTATTGGTTAAGGAGAGGTGTGCCTCTAATGAAATGTGGGTGTCCTGCACCCTAATTCACAACCATACGACAAGCAATTGTATCGAAAATAACATTTCAATAACCTGATTTGCCTTGCCCCCGACAGCAAACAGCTGTCGGAAGAATAGTGGTCGTCTAGTTGATTTAAACTGACAAAATTTTCAGGTTTTGGACTTGTGAACAGCGCTTAGAGGACTACGATAACTTGGATTGATGTTCGATACGGTACGGAAGCGTATCGAGTGGTTGTGAATAGCTATGCAGGACACTAACATTTCCAGTTATGTTTAAGTCCCATGTAATATGGGGCGAACCTATTGCCATCAACTTGACACGAATCTCACAACAACACTGCCGGACCTGGAAATCGTACCCAAAACCTCATACTTAGTAATAGCTTTTGCGATCGCTAGACCAGCGAGGCAGTCTAAAATGTATGTAGATAGGAATTAGGATAGGGAAATTTATTGTTTGTCAAATTGAGTACCTACCCACAAACTTATATTATCCGTGTATTATAATCTGTTTAAAACACGACAAAGAAAATTGACGTAATGTGTAATAAAAAAAGAAAACAATAATTTCCCTCTCCATAGATGGACGTAAGTTTTTGGGTTTTACAAAAAGATTTTGCCCTCTTGAAAACACTTCACTGCTTTTCTTGTTTCTGCTGTTTTGTTATTATATAGGTAAATACCTTTAGTGTCCCTGTGCCTGCGGGGCCTAATTTCTCTCCTTTCACTTATCGCTGTTTGGAGCCACTATTGTAAGAAAAGAGTCGAATTCATCCTATCACCCAATTTTGGCCCGGCTGTCACTATCGTTCGTCGAAAATAGGTACAGACGCCAGCACATCAAGCTACCTGAAACTGTCAAATTCTCCCAATCAACTTTGAATCTTATACTTTAGCGATAAAGTTGAAAATCTATTAAAAACAGATTGAAGTAGCTTGATGGGTTGGCGTCTGTACTTAAATAATAAACAGAATACTTTGCTAAAAGTTGTGCTGTTTTCACAGCTTATTCGCGAGATAGAACAAAAAAGAAAGAAGGAAGTGGAGCAGGCTATGAAGGAGATGGAAAATCTGAAAGAAGAAAATCACGAATTGAAGAGAAAAGTGGAAGGTGCTAGATGCAGGATTAGAAATTTGGAATGCGACGCGACTACTGTTAGACAAAAGATGCAGACTTTCGTTGAGAAGAGCAGCCATGATGACTTGTTGATTAATGAACAGAGGGTGAGAACAATTTGTTTTTAATTCTGGCCTAGTTCACAACTTACCCGTGTGGTAATTGCTTTCATTTTGACATTTCAACGATATTCATTGCGTTATTTAAGTTGTAGAGCAAATATTTTTTTCGAACATACGAAGCAGTGGATTAGCAATATCCTTCAAAATTATTCTGATTGTGATTGTGTTACGCAATAAGGGTGCCGTTTGTGCTCTCAGTAATGACAAATTAACGGTCGTTAATTTTTAGTTTGCCCCAAACCGAACATTTCCGTTTTTTTTTAGAATAGAAGGTTGGTAAGTTATTTAGGTGACTTATTTTTTTCATTAATTTACTTGCAGAATCAAATCAAAACTTTAGAGCTTTACTACCAGGAAATCCTTAAAGAGAACACAGCTAAAATGAATAAGATGAACGTCGAAATCGGTGAATACCAAAAGCTAACAAAAAATACTGCTGCCAAAATAGACGCCCTTAGAAAACAGTCTACTGAAAAGGCAGCCAAAATTGAAGAACTAAGAGCCCAACTCTTAAGATATGAGGAATGTTCTCTTCAAAGCATATTCTTCACCCCAATGAAGACAGCTACAGACAACGAAATAAAAAAGCTGTCCGAGTTAGTAGTGATCTTAAATTCGAGGTTGGACGCCGAAAGACGCAAATGGGATGAGTTAGAAACCAGCAACAGGAAAATTAAAGAAAGGAAAAGGCGTTTGGAGCGAAAAGTCGCTAGGTTAGAAGATGAAATAAGATCGCTGAGAGATTCTAGAAAAGGTTCGAGGATGTCAAAGACTTCAATTGTAAAAGAGCATAATTTTGATTTCAATAATGGATCTTCGGTAGTAGTTAAAAAGTCTTCTACTGAAGGGAGTGGTACTAAGCCTAGTGATTCTGGAACAGGTTCTGATTCTCAACCTGGTGACGAACTTGCTTTAGATGACTTAAAATACAGACTAGAGTTGACTGAAGAGAAACTAAAAATCCTAGAGGATAAACTAAAGATGATGGAAGAAGAAAAACAGCATGATTACAATCATTTGACTGAGATGATACAAACGTCAAAACAGTTGTTCAATGAAGCGCTGGCGGTGCTTCAAAGAGAGAAATGCCTATGTTCGTAGTTATTTTTTTACGATATTTATTTTCTTTTATTCTAATTACATAGTTTTGGGATACGTGCATTTTTAATATTTATATTAACGCGCTAAAGCAGTCTTTAGCAACTTCTTAGGATAATTAATTAATTAGAAACTATTTCCATAACAGAAACCGTCAATTAAATTTATTTTATTTATAGGTAGCTGGTTGATTTTATATTTTTAAATTACTATGCGGCAACATTTTTACTGGTATTATTATGGTAGAAATATTGTGTAACGTTGGCTACCCTAACCGCCGCCATTTGTCATTTTTTTGGCATGCGCGTACGGAGATGCTACGAAAATCGTGCTCTTGAGTGTTTTCTTACAATACCGAGTTTTAAACTTTGTTTGTGAATCGTGAAAACCCGTGTTGCTCTGTGAAATATCAGTGCTTTATTATATTTATTGTGTTTTTGTGTTAAAAACATTCATCATGAATAAAACTTGCGCAAGGTGTGAGAAAACAGTTTATCCGACTGAGGAATTGAAATGTTTGGACAAGGTAATTTTCACTTGTATTCCTTTTATAACTTATTACGAACCGGTTAACTTTTTTATTGCATATTTTTACGAGAATTGCGATAGAAATGCCGATTTGAAAGCTGGTCATTGAATGTAATTTTCGATGTTCTAAATTCAACGGACTAACTTTTTTCGTAACTATTGTCGTGTGCCGGGCACATCAATTCATACAGCCGGACGCGTGACTCATTAAATTATATAAATTGCTGCTGATATCATTGTGAGCTCTTATAATACCGCATCTGTACTTGCATCGACCTTTTTACCTAATTAGAGTCGTCTTAGGCATTACGCGACCTTGTGTCACATTATTGTATCGATTGTATTCAAATGATATCTCTTGGAAGAATGGAGTTAATTCCTTATTCAATTAGTTGAATGAGATGAGATAAAATTGGCGACCTTATTACCGCGAATTGTTTACATACTCTATTTCAATTTTATCCTTTGATAACACCTTGCCCACTTGCTTAATACTTTATCTTTAAAGATAGTTACCAAAATTATGTACTAAGTCTCTTAGATTAGATTACAAATCTTTTGAATGTCATGAAAAGTGATTTTTACAGGGTACAAAAGTTTTTGACAAACTTAAAAGTAACTTTCAGCTTACAAAATGCTAAATCTACAAACTCAATCCTATTGAATATTACAAGAAGTGTTGAAAGGAAAAGTTTGGCAAAAACATTGTTTTCATATTTTCATCTTCAAACATAGACAGTGAATGTCTGTTGTCTACGCTGCATGACAACCTGTTTGAACACCTATACTGTTTTGAATATTTTATCATCTGCCTAGCCTTTTTCCCGACTATGTTGGGGTCGGCTACCAGTCTAACTGGATGCAGCTGAAATAATGTATATTTTCATTGAGAACAATATTTTGCAGGAATTTTATCACATAAACAGTGTTAAAATATGTATGTAATATATTATTATTATTTATGTCAAAGTGACAGATTTTTAGTACTTATTATAAGGTACTTATAAAAAAAAACTTAATATTTTTCTGTCTGTCTGTTCTGGTTAATCTCTAAAACAGCTGGACCGATTTTGACGGGACTTTCACTGGCAGATAACTGATGTTATAAGGAGTAACATAGGCTACTTTTATTTTAGAATAAAGATTAGATTTCTGTGCAATATAAATTAAAACCCATGAAATCTAATTTAATTTCCGATATGCATGCAAACAAAAAACGGACACAGCTAGATATATTTTATTAGATTTATATTTTACTAGATATATTTTATATATGCCAGATAACTTTTATCTGAAGAATATAAATGGCAGTTTGACATAATTTCTATACCAAAACTGTCACACTGTCATATTTATTTCTCATTTAAACTTATCTGACTTCTGATTCTGATTGAAAAATCGGCCCTTAGTCAAAAGAGTTCACAGTAATCTACAGCTTCTAAAACACCATTCCATCCAATTCCATCTTCAGTGTTAGGTACCAGAGAAATGAGTAGGCAGATGTTATAATGACCAGTCCGTTAAACATGCACTTTTATGGATTCCACCATTTCAGGTTCCACCAACGCAAATGGGTATTTTACGAGCTAAGAAGAATGTGCTAATTTCAATATCTGGTTTGAAAATTAAATATTGTAACATTTGTAACATGACCCATGAGGTCTTTTTAGCCTCTCAAACATTCCTTGGCCAGAAAATATATTTTTGCGATAAATTTAAATTAGAATATAATTTTTTATTATGTAGGTACACAATACATATTACAGAATATAAATGTAGAAATTTTACAAGGCGTGACACAATGGGTGGTCTTATAGCTAGCGTGGTGGTCTTATAGCATCTATAAGCGATTTAATAAATTATTTATTTTTAATTAGCCTAACAATAAGCACTTTTTGAAAATTTCAAATCACAGCGCCCCAAAATGTCTAGTTTTTAAGCTGAGGAAAATGTGTGGGATAGCATGCTCTCCAGTAAGTCTGTATTTATTTATGAACTAGCTGCGCCCCGCGGTTTCACCCGCATAAGTGTCAATCCTGTGGAAATATCAGGATTAAAAGTAGCCATATGTTAATCCAGGGTGTTGGCTACCTCCATACAAAATTGTATCAATATTGGTCCAACCATTTGAGCGTGAAGAAGAGACAAACATACATACACACACTCAAACTTTCGCCTTTATAATATTAGGGTGATATGTACAGGGAGCAACCTTTTCCATAGTGAAATATATGTGAGTAAGTTGTTTTTCATAACTTTTTCACATAACAGGCCATTCTGTATACCTTAATTGTAGTTTTATTACGAGTTATCCTTATTAAAATTAATTAGTCATGAGGTGAAGTCATTATACCAACATTGTTAGGTCATTATTATCTTATATGTATGGGTAATCCATGAGGTAAATGGTATAAACTGAAATTATGTGTGCAAAGGTTATAATAAATCCATTTTTGTCAAGTTATCACTTGCAGAAGGATAATTCCTAATAATATGCACATAACTAAGAATAATAATTCCCATGCAGTAATGTAGTCTTTTGAGGATTATTACTCTATATTCAATTAATGTAATAATTCCCTGGTAGGTGTGGAAAAATACAGGGTATATATAATAAACTAATGTATTAAAAATATTAAATTGTAGGTTATTCAAAATTATATTATATTAACGGCTGAATGAAAATAATTTCTATAATATTAAGGATTTTTTTAACATAACTTATATGTTTGTAAATTCAAATTTGTCTATTCATTGAAGTTTGCATGCTTTCAATTTTTAAGCGAAACATGTATGATCTCTTATGTAGCCGACCCCAACATAGTTAGGAAAAGGCTAGACAGATGATGATGATAATGATGTATGATCTCATATACTATAATAACACTAGCTGACCCCGCAAGCGTTGTTTTGCAAAAAAAAATAAAAATAGGGGTAGTAAAATAGATGTTGGCCGATTCTCAGACCTACTCAATATGCTCACAAAATTTCATGAGAATCGGTCAAGCCGTTTCGGAGGAGTATGGGAACGAACATTGTGACACGAGAATTTTATATATAAGACTAGCTGACCCCGCAAACGTCGTTTTGCAAAAAAATAGGGGTATGAAAAATAGATGTTGACCGATTCTCAGACCAACCCGATATGCACGCAAAATTTCATACAAACCGGTCCAGCCGTTTCGGAGGAGTACGGGAACGAACATTGTGACACGAGAATTTTATATATAAGATATACCATGTTTTACGCAAATAAATTATCATAAAGACTTACAAAGTGTAACCATGAGTATCACATGAGAAATCGGGAGACTGACAAGAAAAAAAGTAACTCAAAAAAATCAGCTACCCAACACGAAAAATACTGTTATTTTTAGTAAAAAGATTGCATCTCTCATAACAATAAAAAAAAAAAATTATTTATACATAAAATTCAACTAAAAAATATCATTTTCATTTTAAAAAGAAAAAAACTAAAGTGATTTATACATAAAATACAACTAAAAAATATCATTTTCATTTCAAAATAACAATTTATCCATTTTGAGAAACCGCAAAAAGATATGATTCCGGCCAGGATCGAACTGGCGGCCTTCTGCGTGTAAAGCAGATGTGATAACCACTACACCACGGAACCAGTTGGGTGTTTAGTCCAAATTCGCGAGTAGATCGTACACCCGCTTTCGTTTTTACATTGAATAATCTGTTACGTCACACTGTACAAAATTGTATGCACGACAATCGTAGTGATTGGTATTGAAACACGCAACATGTAATCATAAACTGTTTTGTTCATATCTTGCAGTGTTGTGTTGTAATATTCAAATGCTTTATTGATAAGAAAGTGTGGTATGTTAATTATCTTTATATCTACCTCGCGTAGAAATTTTTCGTCCGTTATTTTAAAAAAAATTGCAATAAATTGTCTTTATAGTTTTACTTCTTGCTACCCCGATCCACACCGTCGCATCGAATCATCTGCCCTGCCCGCGATATTACTTTGTTCTCGCGTATCGATCTTTCTGACTTTTTTTCTTTTTGATCGGCTCCTAAGTGTCATAGCGTGATGTTAAATAGGCTATAGCCTTTCTCAAGCATTGGGCTATCAAATGCAAAAAGATTTTTTCAAATCCGACTGGTAGTTCTTGAGATAAGCGCGTTCAAACAAACACTTCAGCTTTATTACTAGTATAGATAAAGATAATGTACTAACTACTAACTATGTAGGTACAGTCAGCAAAGGAGATAAGTTGCAGGGTTGTCGAATATATTTGAAGATTAGTAAGAAACCGATTGATGTTTTCGAATAAATTAAATTAATAAAAAACAAACAGTTCATTTATCAAATTAAATTTCATTCGAAAACATCAATCGGTTTCTTAGTAAACTTCAACTATATTCGACGACCCTGCATACTTATCTCTTTTGCTGACTGTACGTGATGTTTTCGTAGATTTTTTATAGTATTGGCGTGGTTTCCCCATTCACACTGTAGTGCCAAAACGCGCAATCGATGTTCTATTTCATTGGTCAGAATAATTGTAGCAAAATTGCGTTGGAACTTTTTATTGAAGAATCCATGTAGTTTTTTTGCGAGTGTTACTTTGTAAGCTTGAGTTTGATTAGTCCTATTTCGAAAGATAAAGTTATTCGTCTAGAGTTCCAGACAAGGCCACAAAAAGTATGTGGCGAAAGCCACTTTTTTTTTCTCCACTGTATACCACCCACGTTAAAATTAGATTCGCCTGTTCTTTACCAGGCACAAAAACTGTAAACAAACTAATAAATAAATACGGCATGGACATCGACGCGCAAACTGTAACTGAAGTCGTAAAATATGGGATAAAAATGATAGATGTTGAATAATAATAAATAAATAAATAATAATAATTATTATTATTAATAATAATTATTGTAATAGTAAATAAATAATAATAATTATTATTAATAATAATAATTATTTTAATAATTATTATTATTAATAATAATTATTATTTTAATAATTATTGTAATAATAGTAATTTTTTTAATAACATCAGAATCATATACTGAGTCCATGTTAATAGGTTGTGCTTCGATGTCACAGCCACCGTGTATATGTATTTATTTATTTAAAAGACAATATTGGTCCACAATAGGTAAGAGTAGTACTTTAATACTAAGCCAGTCCAAAAGTATATATATATACTTATTTATAAAATCAAACATCTAAATGAAATACTTCTAAGTAACATCAACTTGGCCACGTTCCCCACGACCATGTTCCTTACTTGTCAAACAAAACGTTGTAATATCCGATTTCCGATACCTTATTATGGCGAGTAATTTGCTCAGCTCACAACATAATAAGGTATCAATGAATAATAATGATACGGTATTAGGTAACTAGCTATTAAATCATTTATCGCGACATTGCAAACAAATAAAGCGTGAAAGTGCACCATTACAGGCCATAAACACATTATGACGTAGCAAATGGGGGTAATTAGCCGCCTTTTTTGACAGTTACGACTTTGACATAACGATTTTGAAAGCGAAAGTTGCTTTCGTGCTTTCTTATGTCTAAAAGTAGCTCGGTTTCGGATTTAGGAATCGGACCCACAATCAAATAAGCCGTAGGCAGAAAGGCAGAGTTATAAAAGAAAATAAGGTTTCCTGCTCAAATTGGAACACCTGGTAAAGCTAGCTAGTTTCGGGGGGCCTAGCATCTCACTTGGCGCCCAAGTGGGACTTAGTCGTTCCACAACAGGGCGCCAAGTGGGACTCTGCTCAGAACCTCAACAATCTGTTACTGTGCTAAATTGTTATTTGCCTAAAATAAGCACTTGTGAGATGTAAATTCCTGTATGGTTGAAAATTCCAGGAAGTTGGGCCTAGTTCCATAAAAAATGTGGAAACAAACAGTATTGAAGGTAAAACTCTCCTGTAGAATCTTCAGCATATTATACAGTGTATAAATACTGAATGCTCAGAATAATTTATACACTACTAGCGGTCCGTCCCGGCTTCGCACGGGTTGAAAAAAAAGAAAAAAAAATAGCCTATAATAATCTGTGATAGTGTAGCATTCAAATGGAGAAAGAATTTTTAAAATCAGTCCAGTACTTTTTGAGCCAATTCATTACAAACATACATACAAATCTTTCCTCTTTATAATATTAGTATAGATATAGATATGCTGAAGTCTATCAAAATAGTTAAAATTTTATTGCGTTATTACGAGTTAACCTGGGTCAATGAGAACCATTACAAACTTTACGTAACTTTTTAAAACTTAATCCGTGTCGAACGCGTTCATAAAGCTATCAGAAAATCTTTAATTGTGCAACTTCAAAATCTAGTATCGAAATATAAATATTTCAGAAGATTTACGGCCATTGCTTTTTTAGTTTTAATGACCCGTAAAACAGTAGTAATAACCATAACATAAATATCATCACGCCTTGTTTCCCCGTAAGGTTGGGCAGAGGTGCGAGGTGTGCCTATGGTACCTACACCCACATTAAAAAAAAAAAAACAAAACTCATTTATTTAAACTAGGCGGAGAATCACTTTTTGAACGTCAAAATTACAAAAGGCAGTCCCCCAAAACGCCCGCCCTTCACCACTTCCTAGTGCTCGCTGGGGAGAAGAAGTGGCGCAACAAACTCACCAGCAGCACAACTGTCTGTTCAGTTAGAAAATACTTGAATGTATACAATACTAAGTAAGCAAAGTAATTAACATTACAAGACACAGAACATTACATTAAATTATTTGCCATATGTCAGCTAGCCACGCCATTATAGCAACAAATACAATAAAAACTATGCGTACTTAAGCAAAAAATAAATAAAAGTAAGTAAATCAAAATTTCGCTAGGTTCAAGTCCCATGTAATGTGGCGAGCCTTTTGCTCATCAATCGGGCACAAATGCAGACTTCGGCCGCTACTGCAAAATTCCAGATAACATTTTTCCCGACGTGGGAATCGAACCCGAGACCTCATTCTCATCAGTAGCGCTTGCGATCACTAAACTAACGAAACAGTCCGTAACACAGCAATGGATTATGAAATTAGCTGTCGTTTTGATACACCTGCAGTGCTCTCACCGTGAAAACTAAGGTGAAGTGAGCTGTCATTCCACCTGGGCCTCAAGTCTGCTATTACAATAGTGTCAGAATGGTCTATCATTGATTTCATAATTGTTGATTTTGACTAGTTTGGTAATCTACTAATATAATGGCGTCATTATGACTTTCCAATGGTCAACCACTGACACTCCATTGAAAGAAATGGCATAAAATGGTAATCTCGTACATAATGACAAATGAATAAATGTAATATTTATTGCTATTTACGAACTTCTTACTACTTCAGATTCCAAACACTAATACGTAATATGTAAAAATATATATTAAATGAAATCTAGCATAGTTTTTCTCAGACCATTGACCGAACAATGATCGACCATTATGAATTTAGCAGATTACGAACTTTTAGCAAAATGACAATGAGATCGTGTGGGAATGACGAATTTATAAAAATAGCAGACTTGGGCCCCTTATGTTAGGGATTGCCTCCATTGACACTTTACGCTCACTTCACCTATGTTATCACGGTGAGATTTTTACAGAATCGATAGGCAGCTGTTATATAAATGTCTTAACTTCAAAAAAATTAAGATTGGTTCCGCCATTTTGATTCATCAGTGCCAATGTGAAGAAATTCTTAATCTATTCTGTTGTGGGTCAACATCGTTTGTTATTTGCCAATTAAGAAACAATATACGGTTTTCATTATGTTTTTTATTACTTTGAACACTGATTACATGTTTTACGTGTATAATCGAACATAGGTAACCACAACTTAGATTTTTTCCGGACAGTCTCGGCCTTATTATCACTCCATGTAAATTACTGATATTCAGCTGCATCCGGTTAGACTGGAAGCCAACAACAACATAGTTAGGAAAAGGCTAGGCAGATGGTGATGATGAGTCTCGGTCTCGGCCTTATTACAAAACAAGGGTTATCTTTAGACCCAGATTTAAACCATGAAGCCATTTTTGAATTTCAAACTTTATTTCGACAGCATTAATGTTTCAAATGCAAAAACTGTTTTTAAACCCGTTTGCAAAATGGGCCAGATGTTGACCTCTATCTCGCCTGAAGGAAAGCGATGGATGAGGTGTGATGGCACGAGTAAGCCCAGAGTCACTCTTGCTTTGAAGGCTGACGGGTTATATATATACATTTTACGGTTGCGAATTATATTTTAATCAACATACAACCAGACACTGACCTGCAAATTGCAAAAAACGTAAGTTAATTTCACGGGGATGCGCTAAGCCCTCTCCCCCATATTTTTCCACCCCTTGTGCTGTGCCTGTAACTAGTCTTTAAAACCTGTTTTAGGTGTAAACGAAAACAGTAAAACCCAAACCACATATTCACAGACACTCATTTCAATATCACGCATAAAATTGAAATTCTACAATGAATAGAGCATAAAAACCGAGATTCATGAAATAACTGGATCACGTTCGCAGCTTTCGTAAAAATTGTTTACCAGGGCTGTGGACATAGCAACTGGCAAGGTCGATTGATAAGAGTATTATGTAAATAAAGATAACACACAATAGGGGTCTATTTTCGGCGTTAACTAGCATAATTGATGATAATTTTCGTTCAAGTATGTAAGTAGAGCATCTGTTGGAAGAGTTTGTTTAGCGATAGCTATAGATTGAGAGATATAAGAGAAAAAAACCAGCCAATTGCCAGTAGGACTCGCATACGAAGGCTTTCGTGTCAAAAGGCTTTCTTGTAATAAGTAAAAAAGAGATTATTTCATTTCATGTAAAAAAGTTTTTTATAATAAAAAAAAAAGTGTTACACTTACCACCGACGTGCAGTCGACTGTGCGAATGGGTGGTTATAGAACGCATACCAGCCTTATTCAGTTTTTGTCTGGTAGTTAAAATCAGCAATCCAATGACGCTAGTGTAGACGTCATTACCAGTTTAGTTAGTCCCTATTGGCTGGGAACATAAAAGAACAAGAAGGTTAGTATCAAGAACCTACAGAAAACAATTGACCTTTTCAAAATCAATCAAAGGTCATTTATTCAAATTAGGCTGAGAATCAGCACTCTTCGAACGTCAAAATTACAAAAGACAGTCAACCAAAACCAGGGACCGTACAACCCCGAATATAAGTTAATTCTTTCGAAAGTGTTACAGATTGTGCGCCTACAGCAACGGAAAATGTTACCTCTTGGTAGTGGTAGCTCTTTCATAACCCTCACGTTAGGGTAACCCTATCAATAAGTCAGGGGCGCGCCGACCCCATACAGCGCCTGTGTACGAAACCTATGTAGCGCCTATTTTTTTTCATGAACTTTCATGTTTCAACTTATTTATTTTTTTTTATTATTTGTTAATTTGACCGAAATAAATGTTCTCCAGTTTTATATACTCAAATAATATTTTCCTAAATAGGTAAAATCCACATCATTTTTTAATTTTTTGAAAGAAGACTTACACAAATCATCGGCATTTAATATCAGTTGAATCATATTTTGTTGAAAGTTTTTCTTGCAACCGATGACAGCTACTTCTTAATCTATTTTGATCTTGGTCATCAATTAGTTTAGATAAAAAATTAATCACGTCATTGTGATTATTCAATAAATTAAATTTTTCGTCTACGGAGGATATATAAAAAAATAGGTACATTAATTTTAAAAGCGGTTTACGGATCATTTATGGTGTGGTCTTCGTGTTCATAATCAAAAGTCTTTGGAGTCTAACGACCTCATAGGGGTCTGGATCAGCCGATCGATTCTGTAAAAATCTCACCATGATAACTTAGGTGAAGTGACCGTGAAGTGAGCTATCAATAGCGGCAATCCGTAACATCAAGTGAAATGACAGCTCACTTCACCATAGTTTTCACGGTGAGATTTTTACAGAATAGCACTGCTGGAAGTTTCATATTCAACCTCGACATCTAATTTTCCGGCAATTTTCATGGCATCATGTACAATTTCCTCAAAATTTGCGTCGTTTCTAATTTTTATCAAAAACTTAATTCCGATACCTAAAGCATCTAAAGCAACTTGCATATTCATTTCGATGGACTAGAATTTTGCTCACAAAATTTACTTTTGTCAATATTATAACTTGTTCATAATATAAAAAATCAATGAGCACACACTTTCGAGGTGAATGGGAAGTGGTAGACCGCGAAATTCAAATTTTCTTACGTTTTTTGCAATTTGCAGGTCAGTGTCATGTTGTATCTTGATCGGTCAGGTCAGTGTCATGTTGTATCTTGATGATGGTACAAATCTCACTTATAAAGATGTATGAATGTTTCTTATGATTATAATTCTGTGAATAAGTACCTGTTATAGTCGCGAATCATATTTTGATCAAGATACAACCTGACAATGACCTGCTAATTGCAAAAAACGTAAGAAAATTTGAATTTCGCGGTAATCACTACGCAATCACCTTAAATGCTTGTTCAATTGGTTTAGCAACGAGAGATCGTTCCTAAAGTCGGGGAATTCCCGTGAGTCCCGTGACCCCACCCCACTTACGTCGCACGCATCGCATCGGTCGGGTTGCGTTCATAAACTCATTCCAACAAACACCCGGCGCGGGCGCTTCTTTTGATTTTAACGCTGAGCTCGAAAGTAATTTAAAATAAAACCCAAAGCATAAAATTAAACCACAAACGTGACTATTATTTTGGGAGATTTGTACAATAAGCGCATTATATGTTTGTTATTTACAAGGCATATGTTGCGCCTGTTGTATGGCGGCGGCGCGCGGCGCCCATATTGCCCTGGCGCCTGTGTGCGCCGCACACTTCGCACACAGGGGCGGTGCGGCCCTGCAATAAGTTAACTAGTACAAGATGTTACCGGCTCTTGTATGATTTCTAATTGAAGAAGTTAACCCTTTGAAAGGGTTTGTCGGGGTAATCAAAGGGTTTTAAATCAAATCATTGTAAATTACATTGGAGTCGAGGAAAAGGTATTGACCTTGGAAGTTTGGAATCGTATAAAATCGTTCATTAGTGTTTCTTACTCAGTTTGATAGGACGGTGCTTTCTTAATTCTTATTTAAGACGCTGAAAACCGCTATTGAGCTCCGATGTTTCGGTATTTTTAGCCACGCCCACTATTTCTCCGATATCCTAGCGCCATTCTTAAAAGGCGGTGATACAGCGAACTACCAAGGATGAAACAAAGTGACGTGGTCAATAATAATTACCAATAAATCAATAGATGGCGCTCTTATATATTTATTGTTCTGTATGAAGTGCTAAAAACAAATTAGACAAGGCGATTAAAAAAACAAATGAATATTTTGACCCCTTTTTTAAATTATTTTAAGACACTATTTATACTGAATTTAAAAACAATATAAACGTAAGGATAATAAAAACTCAAACTATATTAGCAAAATTTTCATTATTATCACCTTCGATCAATAATAGCATTATCACAAATATATTATATTCTTTATTTGCTTTTTATATTTATTATTTGTATAAATTAATATTAATACAATAAAAAGCTACCTGTTCCCACTTGTTAGATATATCATCGTGTATGCTTTGGTATTTTTTATTCAACACTAGCTTTTGCCCGCGACTTCTTCCTCGTGGGTTTCGTACTTTCCTCATATAAATTTAACACCTTCTCCACCTCCCCTTAGTAAAATTACTAAAATTAATGTTTACGATCTTTATACTTTATTTAGAGAAATAAATATTCGGACTAATTTTTTAGTTAAACTACCTAAGATGTTTTAAATAAACTGTCCTCCCTTTTCATCACGACAGAGCTTGTTTCTATTAAAAAAGCGTTTGGTTTGTTTACATTTTTATGACTTAAAGATTATTTATACCCATTTTCTACCCCATAGACTTTATTACCTACCCTTTTTCACACCGGTAGGAGTCGATTTTTGAAAAACCCTAAAACACATGTTAATCCGACAGCGGGTTAATTTTTTTCTTACTTATTAACTTTGTCACCCTCTAAATTCTCTGTGAGGGGCTTTTTAAAACTAAAAGTGACAATCTTTATTATTTACTCAGGAAAATGTGGAAAAGTTTCAAGTGTCATAACCAAAGGAATAAGATTTTTCATATTCACTGTATCCCCGCCTTTTCACCTTCACAGTTTTTATCCCCATAGGGGCGAAATTTTGAAAAAACGTTTGGGATGTTTCTATAACTTGACTTAAATATTATTTATACCAATTTTCCAGTTAGTCAAGCTACGCAATAAAATACTCCTCTGTGAAATTGACTACTCCGTTAGGGTTAGATTTTCGAAAAACCCGGTTACACTTTATTATTTATTTTGGTTTTAATTATACATACTGAGTTTCGAGTTTATATTATTGGACCGCGTGTTAAAATTCTTCCATACAAACCTCTCTTTAAAGTAATTTAGAAAAAATAAAATGACAAACTATAGTTTACATAAGTATTTGTGCCAAGTTTTGAGCTTATATTTAATTATACCATTATTTTGGAGGTAATCAAGTTACGCACTATGATACCGCCTTTAAAATCAAATTACCACTTTTATCCCCGTCAGGGGTCTATTTTCGAAAGACCCATTACTTATTATTGTTTCTTTTCTGTCAAAAGTATTAATACTCAGTATTAATAATCAAGTCAATCGGACCGGCGGGGCAATTGCGCAACACATTATCAATGGGAATCTGTTTAATTTTGACAGTTCAACAACATTCATTGCGTTATTTACGTATTGAGCGAACAAATTATTCGAACTTATGAAGCAATGGATTAGCAATTTGCTTTAAAATGATTCAGATTCTGATTGATAGTGTGTTACGCAATTAGAGTGCGGGCGTTAAAATTTTCCACACAAACTTTCACAACCCCTAAACCTATATAATTTTAGGGATAGTTTTGAAAATTTTAAATGATAAACTTTATTACTGACCCAGGCAAGTATTCCTTCCAAGTTTCAAGTTTATTAACCAAATGAATAAAATTTTTCATATGAAGTGTTTCCCACTTTTCACCCCCACAGAGGAGAAATTAAAAAAAATAAACGTTGGATTTCGAAAAATCGTTTAAGATGTGTTCATAACTTGACTCAAAGATGATTTATACCAATTTTCGAGTTAGAGAGAGCCATGCATTAAAATCCTCCCCTGTAAAATTAACTACCCCTTTTCACGCCATTAGGGGTAGATTTCCGAAAAACCCTGATACACGTCATTTTTTATTTTTGGTTTTAAATATAAGTACTAAGTCTGGAGTTAATCGGACTGCGCGTTAAAATTCTTCCATACACATTTTGCCACCCCCCCCCCCATGCGTCTTTAGGAGGTAGTTCAGAAAAACAAAAAATGCTAAACTTCCAAAAAAATCCATACTTTCAGGGACACCTTGTATAGAGTGGGCAAGAAACAATGGACAAACCTACGAGTATTTTCCTATAAGTCCAGTTCTAAGATGAGTCATAGGTCTATGACTGTAAATTCGATGTTTCTCACTGGACTTATTTGTGACTTTCTTTCTATGATCTAAGTAATAAAATTTTTGGTGAAAAACAATTTCCGAAGCTTCACCTGCTTCTGAACTGTTCACCAAACGTCTCTTTTTACTGAATATATATATATATATATATATTTTAATATAAAAATAAAACAATGAAATTTTCCTAAAATGACAAAATAAAAAAATGGATCCTAATCAAATTTTCTAAGACTTGACTTGGTTTCGAACTCTATATTAGTTCACCAGAACCTATGCTAATACCACTAGACCAACCATGCGTTATCGTTGTAGAAGAATTTACGCTATGGGTTGTACAAAATAGCCTTTAAAGTACCTATTTAATTATAATTTCATTTTTGTTCGTGTACTTGTTTTGTCAATATTACATTATAAAAAATTACTTATTTTACTACTTCCATGAGATATTTTTGTTTATTAGCTTAAAAGCGCTTTTATTGCTGGCCTCGGCATTTTTGTTTGCTTCCCATTTTGCACAGAAAATATTTACACAACTTAGACCTAGTTATAATTATGTGCAACTTATAAAATATCCCATACAAATATCTTTACGTGCCAATATTTTTACAATGTATTGTAGTTATAAAAACATAATAAAATAAGTTGTCAAACAACAAAATATTAAACGAACAAGTTCTGTATTTAAATATGATACGTTATTGTTATAAATTTTACCAACGTACGTTGATGAGTAATACAGATATTTTTGTTAGAAGATCATTTTAAGAGGTTAGTTTACAATTTTTTTGTATCGAGAAAACTTTTCAAAAACGTGTTTTGAATACAACAAGGTTCTCAGAAATATGTTCAAGATTAACATATATTTTTTGTTACAAACTACAGATTTGGCTAAAAAATTGTTTGAGACAAGCCTATTTCGGTCTTGTCAGCGTCTTAAGTTCAGACAGAAAATCACTATAATAATAATAACTATAATCAGACAGAAAATCACTATAAGACAGACAGAAAATCACTATAATAATAACTTTAATCGTATGTGTATGGAGTCGCTACCGCTAGGGCCTAGACTGCGTGTTGAGACTTAACGCATACCTGCCAAATGCATGCAGTTTAGTACTTTAAAGTAAAGGCACGAGAGATAAAATTACAATACTTGTAGTTCGAATGGGTAACTCTGTTACAGTCGTTGAAAGGGTAACCCGTTCAAAACGTCTTACCATTAAAAAGTATAACCCACCAAGAATGGGTTTTTGAATATACAGGTAATCAAATCGAAAGGGTTTGGAAGAGGTTATCCATTGATGAGGGTTTTCGTCAAAGAGTGTAATCAATATGAAATTGGTTTTAAAACAACACTTTGTCAAAACCCTATCATTAACCCTTTCAATGGGTAACCAAAATGGTCCCTGCAAAACCACGGAGTACAGAAAAGAAGCGGAGATGGCGCAAGGCAATTAGGTCAGTCGCCTTCAATTCGGTCATGACGTCACAGTGGGCGGGGCCACAAATCTTAGTTTCGAATGAATCGTCATTGCGTTCGGGTCTGTTGTATTTAGTTTTTTAATTGTTTTAACAATGAAGTGCGCTGTTGTTGGATGCAAAAATTGTTCAGGATCAAAACTGAAACATATTGATGGCATAACATTTCACGTGTAAGTCCCTAAAATTAATATTTTCATTTTATAACACATTTTCTCTTTTGGTCGCAAGATTGTAGCTAGAGACATCTGTTGTCGAAGAGATACTTTATAACCACTTCTCATCATGTGTTTTTATCATTATCAATGCATATTATTGTGACCAATTTCTGGCTCAAATAATTTGTTAAAGTTTATTTTGCTCGCTATGTTATTTCATATATAAATTACATACCTTGGTAATTGAAACAAAAAGAATTTAGAAAAGAAAAATGCGCCATCTGTCGGCAAGTAGTCCGTCCTAACTGGTAAATAAAAAATGTGTGCGTCATGCCAGCAAGACCATTAATCTGGAATACAAGGCAAATGTCAGTAGTGGCTTCTTCTACGGCGGCTGATTTTTTTATCAAATTCTATTATCGTGTAATTTATTTTTTTTTTTTTCGTGAAAAAGGAAACTCTAAATTTGGGAAACATACTAACGGATAGGCATATTTACTTTCATCGAGAAAAGATGAAAGTTAAATTGGCAAGTCAACTTTTTAGCACAAGTGTTGCCAAAGCCTTAGAATCTTGCTAAGAAAGGCATAATTATTTCAAAGATGCTTTTGCTACAATTTTATTTATAAAACTAATCGAGTCCAGATTCTGATGATGACAATTTTGCTCATGACGCGTTGGTCGAAAGTAATAGGATTTTTTAAACTGAACACTGTGACACTCATCAAATTGTCTCATATATAGCGGGTTACATAGTACGAGTGTTGCAGAAAAAAATTAAATGCGAAGAATGTGTTCTCGCCCTTCACTCTTTACAAATAAAGAAAGGACATAGATTTATTTCATTGAAAAGCCGCGGCCATCTTTTTTTCCCATCTGATGATGTCAAAATCTGCTTACGCACAGAACTAATCATAAGGAGAATGAAAAAGAAAGTTTAAATGTTTATAATTTTAAACCTCGTAATATTGTTCATGCTACTCTTAAGAGTCTAATAGGAGCAAATTGCTTCACATCATTAAAAGCACATACAATTTTCAACCATGTCACGTTATTAATCAAAGCTATAAGCTAAAACTATTGTAATACGAGACTTAATTATTACAGTAAGCTCGAAAATATTGTATTATCTAAAAGGCAGCATTTAAATAAAACTGTGTTGTGGCCAATAATAAATAAGCATTTTCCAATAAAAAAGATTGATAATTTTAACAGCTTTTGGATTTTACTACCTTATACCTACCTAAATAGGTAGATAGAGTAGGTACTCTATATACCAACCTAGCCTATCTACCTTTAGGTATCACATGACACTATAAAAAAAAAAAAAATCAAACAGGGAACACTATGAGACACAAACCCACCTTTTGGGCTTCGCCCGCAGTTGGGTAATAAATAATGTGGTCCCGGCATACTAACGCACATAGAATGTTCTGGAACAAAGTGTCATGCTTTGTAACGCCATAGTGGCCAGTAGACGAACTAAAATGAAAAATAGCTAGTTCAGTTACACTGTTGTATTTCCTTTCACCGCTAGATGGACTTGAAAATAATGGGCGGGTTTTCCACCGCGGGGTGTGGCCATCGCCGTACCTCGTCCCCCTGTCACCCGCATTCAGGCGACGCTTCTTTCCTAAGAGATTTCACATTGCGCCACCTCCGCTTCTTTCTGTACTCCGTGACCAAAACGCTCACCCTTCGACACTTCCTTCGCTGGTAAGAAGAAGTGGCGCATCAAACTCCCCAGCAGCACAGCTGTCTGTTCAGTTAGAAAAGCTTGCTTCTATACGGGTAGTTCTACGATAAGAGGTAACTGGTGCGGCAATCAGTTTAAAATATAAATTTTATTCTATAAGTTGTTATTTTTTGCAATGAAACACATCACCTAAATGCACTTTATTAAATAACGTCACGATTAAATGCCTAATTAAAGTATATTTTTCTGAAATTCCTTGTAAAGTCTAAAAAAGTCTCTACCCTGGCCTGTCCCCCTGTCGGTTTCAGTTTAATTTGCAAACGATACATACCTTCTTTGTATCAGTTATTAAACTAAAGTAAGTTAAACACAAATTTCAATAAATATATTTATGTATTGTTAAGGAAAAATAGAACAAAATTTATTTATTTGCAATATTTTTCAAACTTAACTTTTGTCCCAATGTTTTTGGGTATCTACCCTGGCAAATTTCATTCGGCTACTACAAACACAAATTTTAAAACGGCCATATTCCAAATAGCGCTCCAGGTCATCTATCAACGTGAAATTAGCAATGCAAACACGTGAGCCCTTAAGGGCGCCGACATTTGTTAGTTGTTGCGACGCGTTGGTTCAAAGTGGTGGTTTCGCGAGGTCATTGTGTCTCTCCACTGGTAAGTCATAAAAGTTATATTATTCATTTAATTTATTTGCATTTACTGGTCTAATTTAATAATAATGTAATAGTTAAAGTGTGATACATAATTTACAGAAACATTTCTTATGTCAATTAAAACAATAAAATTTATCATGAAAACGTCTCTTCCCTGCCATATTTCCCCTGTCAAGATAACTGTCAGGGGAGAGACTTGTTGACCAGGGGAGATAATGTTAGTGCAAACAAACTTAATTATAGCATATTTTTATCAACAAACAGATTTAAATAGTGTTGGTAAATTCTTAAAACTGAAAAATAAAGGAGGTTCTCAGTTCATATTGTTATTACATTATTGTCTAATATTGTTACAGATCAAGGAACCGCGGAAAAAGTTAACACGTGAAGAAAGATTACAGAAGAAACGTGAAGCAGCGAGACTACGATATGAAAAGATTAAAAATGATCCCGAAAAATATGAATCGCAAAAGCAAAAAGAAAGGGCAAAATATTTAAAAAAGAAAGAGAAAGGAATTATAAAAACTGTCGACCAAATGACTCCTAGAGAGCAATAGAGGCAAGAGAGTGACTTTAATTTATATTTTTAATTTTATTTTATGATTAAAACATGTTCATTTAGTGAAATGTAACATAGATACAGGTAATATGAAAATTATCCTGATTATCGCAAGTCTGATTATTTGTATTACTTAAAAACTTTTTAACAAAAAAAAAAACCGACTTCCATAAAAAAACACTACAAAGTGAAAAATAACTTTAATTTCGGAAGTCGGTGTCTTTGGATCTGTATTTTAGTTTATTGCCACCGACTTCCGAAATTAAAGTTATTTTTCACTTTGTAGTGTTTTTTTATGGAAGTCGGTTTTTTGTTTTGTTAAAAAGTTTTTATTTCTCGCTTTTTAGTGGGACTGTTTATAATGCATCAAGCTCTTCGGCTTTTACAAAATATTACTTTTCCCGATACAGGGACGTTAATTGTTGAGGTGTTCTCCTGGTACTCCACCATCAGCTCCATTTCACCATTCTCATTGTGACGAGCATGAATTGCTTAGCAACCATATTAAAGTAATCGAATCGCAACCTGTGACACACTTATTATTGAGTAGTCCCGGTGGCCATCTGTGGTCTTCATCATCAGTTTTACTTCACTAAATTTTGCTTTCCGAAAGCAAATGCACGAGTTACTATAAATAATACCCGAATCACTATAGGTGTGCCTATAATATTTGAAGAGTTCCTTCGATTTCTCCAGGATCCTGCTGATAATCCTGGTAGCATCAGGCCAGACTTATGTCAACATTGCATTGAACTTAAAATGTAGTCCTGTTTAAAATGAGCCCAAACACGACTACGGTGCTGTCATTTCAAGGTTTGTACTTTTTCTGCTGCTCCTGGCTTCAGCATCAAGTCTCTATGTACTTCGGTGATTCTCATTAACAGTACGTTTATCCACACATCGAGCCCTTTTCAATGAGCCTAAACACGATATATCTGCTGTTAGTTGTCGAGGAGTTAGGTACTCTGCAGACTATCCTGACTGCAGCATCAGGTCATGACTTGATGATCATGAGACCAAATGTGGCAAATGCCCTATCAAACATCAAAACAATTTACTAAAACTGTCCTTGTCTGTTCGAGTAACTTCTTACTGTCAAGGAGTTGTACCTTCCATCATCAGCTCAGCTACCTGAGATGGTGACAACCATACGCAAATACACAAGATACTTCTAAAAATATGCGAAAAACAATAAGTGAGCCTATAAAATTTGAGGGTTGCCCTCGATTTCTCTAAGATCCCATCATCAGATCCTAACTTGGTGACAATGGGACCACCTCAGAACTATCTACACTCGAACAAAAAAAGAATTTTGAAAATCCGTCGACAATTGGCGGAGTATTCGATGAACAAACATACAAAAAAAAAAAAAACATACAAACATCCGAACATAGTACCTCCTCCTTTTTGTGAAGTCGGTAAAAAGACGCTTGTCTATACAACGTGTAACGTTAAATGCGCAAAACCTGAAAATAGTTTGTTTATAATTGACTACTGAATCGATTTCAGTCATTTTTAATATACGTTTTTTTTTCAAAAATTAGGTATGTATTTTGCCATACTATCCGCCGATTGAGCCAAAGAAGTCTTAAGTCTTATTTTAAGCCAATAAGACTCAATTTTGAATGCATATACTAACGCTAGGATCAACACGATTTTCTTAATAAAAATAGCTTTAAAAATAGTTTTGGTCATTGTATTATGCTTTTAACTTAATGCTCTAATTGGGGTGTATGAGGTTTTGCGCATTTAACGTTACAGGTTGTATAATTAGTATTAATAAAACAATATTTTATTATTTGTTGTATTGTAATGACACTAAAGACATTTTTGTTTTAAATTTCAGAGCAGGCTGAAATAATAATAGTCTGTTAATGTTTAATATGATTGGTAAAAATGATAGTCTGATTCTATGTTAAGTACAATGTTTAATTAAAGTTGATTTTACTAATTTTGTTACTTTTATTGTCACAAATTCTCTCCCCTGGCTAAATAAGTATCTACCCTGATCTTATTGTCTCTACCCTGCCCAATGTATTTACCCTGGCCTTTTAAAAAGTAATAAAATATGCATAAAGTGACCTGCCCTTACGTGAAAAGATACATAAATAGGACAAAAATCGTAATATAAGTGTTGAATGAAAAAACAGCAACTTTTCTCCGCGGCCGTATTCTCTATGGACTTAAAACCTCTTATCGTAGAACTACCCATATAATAGTAGGTATGCAAAGTAATTAACATTACGAGACACAGAACATTAAATTAAACTTTTTGCCCTATGTGGCTTTTGTCGCTCAGCTTACCACGGAATTGTCCTCCGCACATATTCCACTTATTCACCAATTCAAAGCGCTCGACACGATTTCTCGAATTTTGAGTCACATTCGTAACTATATAAAATGGGGCTATCCCTACATATTCCGTGCCGATTTTATCCCTATACAAATTCTCTCTCCTATTGAATGAGCATATGCCTCCCCCAAACTTTGATAATGAACAGTTGCAATACTAACGGAGGGGAGTGGTGTCTATTAATCTTTATCTAAGGGTGACGGGGTCTATTCTTGACTATTTTAGAACGTGCCTGTTTGGATTATCTTTCAAAACTTCATAGTGTTTTCGTTCTTTTCGTCTATTAAAGCATAGATGACGCGCAATCTCCAAATTGGTATAGGTAGTTATTTGCACCTCATAGTACTCATACTCCCATAACTACTGGAATTTTTTAATCATTCGCTCAACGCTGTCTATTATAGGGCACTGGTGCACGAAACTATTCTTTCCACAACACTATGTTCTCGACCCTCTTTTAATCCCTCACAGTTGTTTTCTTATAGTTCTTTAATAACTCATTTTGCTCAAGTGTTCCCGACCAATGGATTTTTTAGAAAACATGATTACTACATTGGGAAATCAATTTGGACCACGAGGAATAGTTATTCTAATGCAAAGAATATCTTATTACTCGTGTCTTCTCTTGCCTGAAAGTACCTCTTAGTTTGTTTGAGGAGTACTCAGCGCAGAGAGCCATATTCTCCCATCATCCAACAATATGACTAACATACTACTGATTCTTTTTAGTCCAGCGGGGTAATTGCGGAACACACTATCAGTACCAATAGCTTTCATTTTCACAGTTCAACAAAATTCATTGAGTTATTTTACGTTGAGAGAAGACAACATTTTTCGAACATTTGAAGCAATGGATCGACAATATCCTTCAAAATGATTCAGATTGAGATTGACCGTTTGTTACTCAATAGGCTAGTTTCCACCATCAATAAATTGAAAATCTATTTAGTCCGTCAGAGTATTGGAAAATAATGGACACGTATTTTTTTTTTTGTAAATCAATGAATATTGACAAAGATAAAACGCATCGGGAGTGCGAGCTCGTGAAGTCAGAACGCACTAAAAATTATACCAAGGTGTGACGTATTGAGAATTTTAAAAGCGTCGTATCTTCGTCAATTTTGGTTTACGTAATTAAAGAAAAAATACGGGTCAAATATTTTTTGATAATCTAACTGACGGACTAATTAGATTTTTTCAGTTGACAAGCCTATTAGGGTGCCGAATGCCTCTTAGTTTGTTTGAAGAGTACTCAGCGCAGAGAGCCACATTCTCCCATCATCCAACCATATCAGACACCAGATAAATCCAATGATTTATACCCGGCTTAGTATCGTAGTATGTCAACATTTGTGAGCGTTGAAGCGACAAAAGTCATTGTGCCCATGTTTAAAACCGTGACGGAATGACGGTAGTACGGTGACGACTCGTGTTCGTTTTGTAGGACATAGAGGAAGTTATTTTATGTGGGAGTGAAAAAATGGTGTTAATTATGAATCAATTTTATTGAGGAAAGTTGCAGTTTACTATGGCCAACTATAACTAAAGACGTAGTTATTAGTCTACCTGAAAACTAGTGTCAAATGGAACAAAATATTCTTGGATAGCTTGGTGTGTGGACTCGCAACCGTGTTTTCTTTCTCTGATTATATTTGTCGAAATGTAACTCGTGGATCACTAATCTTTACTATTCACGCTAATGGAACTTCCTTTTCATTTGTATTTATTTACATACTAGCTTTTGTCCGCGGCTTGGCCCGCGTGGACGTTGAAAATTATCCCACGGACACGACGGACGGTCGGGATTTATCCATTATTACCGAGATAAAAAGTATCCTGTGTTAGTCAAGCTTATAATTAACTATCTGTGTGCCAAATTACATCCAAATCCTATTAAAAGCATAATACTAATGATTGAAATACTATCGTGAATTCATGCAAGCCTAGTACTTTTTGTTAGAATACTGCTCAGAAAGTCGGGTCGTATTCCAATCATGATTCGAAAGACACGTAGCGCCATCTAGTATACTGTAAAGCAATTGTGACCGTCGAGAGTTAATATTTTTTGTTTCTGGATGAAAGGTACCCAATGTCCTTCTCTATACCCCTGACAACGTATATAATGCAAAATTTCATGATGATCGGTTCAATGGATTAGGCGTGAAAAGGTTACAAACAAAAAAACTTACTTTCGCATTTATAATAGTTTAGTCGAGGAATTTATTATGAATAATTTAATTTAAAATTAGTTTAATATTTGTTGTTTTTATTCTGTCCTATTTAATATTTTCTTACGGACTGCCCAGCCTTCAATCATTATCAATTAAACCCTTTTAGATAACACGAACTTATATACTTATCTTTAATTATTGTATCTGAAATTGGAATATAATTCTGTGGGCTTTGGACGTATCCTCAGTTATGAACAACTCATGGTGTCCCCGTGTCATCGGGCGCGCCTACAAACACTGTTATTATTGATTTAATTCAGACCACTGTGTCTTGCGGTCACTGCGCAGCTCTTTGTAATAATTGTATCTTCACGACGTTTTACAGAACTAATGGAAATAGCAGTTATTGAGATTTGAAATTTATCAAAGAATGATTTTGGGATTTTGTTAATACGATAGATAAAAGAACATAACTTTATTGGCTCCTGAGAAAAATCTAATTAGCTTCTAAAATTATACTCTTTGGAGGACTCAACCGAAGAAATCTTCGATCGATTACGGCCTATAAAGTGAACAAAGAAAAAACACACCAAGTGTGTGTCGGACCACGCACAATGAAGGGTTCCGTGGTTGGAATGAATTTATCCCAAGAACAAACTTAACATTGACGCCGATTCCCTTGTTCACAAACTAAACTAAATTTAAGTTCAGTGCATCTTTTTCTTTCTATTTCATTAAGAAAAGGACAGAAGATGATGTCCCGTGAATCGTCATAGATGACGTCATGACATGCGTCATCTTACGATAACGCCGACCATGCCTTTTATTAAAATCACCGTGCGTGAGCACTGTCAAAAATGACAGTGTGTGTGTGTTTATATCAGTGTGTGTTTTGTATTGAGTTACATCATATCATTAAACTAAAATGGCATTTTCGAAACTGTGCTTCTGGTTGACAATCGCTACCTAACCAAAGAAGAAGAAGAAATATGTATAAACAACAAAGAAATACTGTAATATCGTTTTGACATTGAGTAAGCACTGTGAGCGCGTTCACGAGCGTCGTTCCCAATTGTTGACAGCCCTCAGCTGTCATAATCGTAATATGATAATGTCTAAATCGGAACGCATGTGAGATGATGTGAGTGCTGTGAGCGATTATAGCTAATTCGGAAAGCGGCCTTGATATTGTGGCAAAATCTCTTTTCAATGAATGAGATATTTGACCGTGGAAAAGGGACTGTTACGTGAATCATCATCATCTGGCTAGCCTTTTCCCAACTATGTTGGGGTCGGCTTCCAGTCTAACCGGATGCAGTTGAATACCAGCATTTTACATGGAGCGACTGCCTATCTGACCTCCACAACCCAGTTGCTGGGTAACACGATACCCCTTGGTAAGACCTGGTTGTCAGACTTTTGGGCTACTGACGACCCATAACGACTGTCAAAGATCTACGAATGACAGCCGGGACTGTTTCGTGAATATGATGACAAAAGAAAAGATTTCATAATACGTACTTACTTCTATTTCATTAACGCCTTGCCTCCTAAAGCAGAGGTTCTCAAACTTATTTTGTCCACCGCCCACTTTGAGATTTTTTTTTTACTCACTCTCTGTCGCGAATCTGAAACAGCTATTTCCACGATTATCTATAAATGAGTAATGTTATAGAGGGTGTTTGGTAGATGGGTGCAAAGCCTGAAGGAGGTGAGACCATTTAGAACATATTAAGTTAAACTTGTTTTAGACGAAGTCTGTTCCTTGTTTTTTTTTTTGAAACTCAATGTTTTTAGCAATAAAACCATTTTTTTCAATTAATTGTTAACAGTGCTAGTAAAAGCTATTAAATTTTTATTATTTTTTATTTTAATCTGGGTCTTCTACTGCTCCCCTGTAAGTCTGTAGCGCCCACGAGGGGGCATTATCGCCCACTTTGAGAACCTAAGTTCTAAAGGAAGACATCGACCTCATTCTCAACTAAACAACTCCTTATAAATCGAGAACAACAGTCCTAAATCCAGCTACACACAGATGGTCGTCACAATATAGAAAGTAGCGAGTAAAGCATAACTGCGACCCGTTCGTGGCGCCTGGGGTTAAGCGCCGGTTGCACAATGTTAATCTTTTGTTTAGCTCACGCAGTTTAACACCCGTTCTACTTAACGAAAAGATTAGCGTTGTCAGCAAGATTAGTAGTCCTCACTGAGAGGAGACCTGTGAGATAGTGACGCAGCATCAGGAACATAGGCTGAGCTAAGGTTGGTAGTCGGACTGAACGCCGAAGTATTGCTCTTGCCAAGTCATATTCCGCAGAATCACTGCTAAACGACCTCCATTGAACTTCTTATAGAAAACTACAATGAACGGTAGTTTACCGGCAAAATCACCACGCCTGGCAGTGCGTAGCGTAAGGAAAAACGGAAAATAATACTGTGCATCCTCCGACTTCATCATCTTTTACATAAAAATTATCTGAACTTAAAAGTTTTCTTTGTGACTTAAAGAGTTCTGTCAAACTTTAGCCAACACAGGTATTAAAGCGTTGCAGTTGGTCGTCATAATATAGAAAGTAGCAAGAAAAGCATAACTGCGACCCGTTCGTGGCGCCTGAGGTTAAGCGCCGCCCGATTGCACAATAGTAATCTTTTGTTAACTGTCGTTAGTTTGATATTCAATTACGGGTTTATTGTTGCAGTTCTAACCGTTACGCGCGCAATACGATCAGACTTATGAGGCGTGAGGACTGCGTTTTCATACAATTATAAAAAAGCGACTATATATATATTTAACCAATCGTCTGTCAGGTTTATTAACACAATTTGACAGTGACAGTGACAGTTGAGCTCTTAAAATGCTTTATGCGTCCAAAATGTCCAATGATAGCTGAAAAACAGCTTACTTTTCACGTAACAAAATTATTTGAAATCGGTATCCGGATACAAAAAGTTGCTGTATAACTCCCAGATGTTGCATTCGTCTGAGTTGTATCCACGTTGAACTGAAAATAAAAGAATCGTGAATCAACTGTTCAACTTGCAAGCTGTTTAAAACGTACACAATGTACAACGTTAACTGCCATTAAAGTTTCTTTGTTAGAACGTGATGTATGAACGAAAAAGCCATTTTGAGCAGTTTTTTTGTGATGTCAGAAGTCAAATTAAGAATGACCTTATTTAAAGGACTTCTAAGATTTATTGACTAAAATAGGAATAGGGATTCGTGTAGAATATAATCTCCTGTTGAAGACAAGCAAAGTGACAGATGTCCCACCAACAAAGAACAAAAAAAAAGTTAGATAAGAAAGAGAGAAAATAAGTTTATTTGCTGTAAAATATGACGCAAAGACGAAAACAAAAAAAGAAAAAGATGAGGAAAAATATCAGTCTTCCCGAAACGGATGGCCGCTCAGCATAAAGATGTGACCCTATGCGAGACAAAGCCAGCTGGTTTTCAGCGCCAATCGCCGTTGACTTGATCCCATTTCATTCGCCAAAAGCTTGTCGCTGCGAACCCACTAATCTCTTGACCACACATTTCTGGAGTTAAACTCGACAAATCCACTTATTTCGACCACACTATCATATAACACCCAACATTATATCATCCAATTAATAACCAGCCGTTCACCTTAACCTAAGTTTACCTTAACCTTATACGGTGCGCCCGACAGTTACAGTTAGTAACTTTTATCTCGGAATCTAAGTAAACTGTTCAATTGAACGCTGCTTGGATGGAAATTGGGTCAAATAATGTTGTTACTTATAGCTGAATGGTGTAGAAAATTATTGATGTCATCGAATCAGACTTTACTTATCTTATAGAGACGAGAGTAGCTTTAGCATAATCGTCCTATACTGTCCCACTGCTGGGACATAGGGGGTCTCGGCGAGATGGAGTGGGCAACCACGCGGGCTCAGTGAGGGTTGATAGATGTCACATGTCTTCCAAATTTTGGTTCCAGGACATGTGCCAGATTCCTCTCGATATTTTCGTGGGTTCACTGTTTTGAGACATCTTTCGAAATTATTTAAACAAAGTATCGCGCCTGTCTAGGGTCGAGCCTACGACCTATACAAGTTGAAATTGAAAATATGCGACAAACCGAAATGGGAGATTGTACTCATCATTATAAACAACTTTTACTAAGGGACCAAAGCTGCAATCACGAAAAAAAATCACCTGTCGGTCGATTCTGTAAAAATCTCACCGTGAAAACTTAGGTGAAGTGAGTTTGTTTTTGCTAGGAATTGACACTATTGACAGCTCACTCCACGCTCACTTCACCTAAGTTTTCACGGTGAGATTTTTACAGAATAGCACCGCTGTTCCCTACATTTTGACAAGTTATGCGAACATAAATGTAGGGAACAGCTGATTTTTTTTTCGCGATTTAAGGTTTGGTCCCATAGTAAAAGTTGTTCTTAATATTATGAGTACAATCTCCCATTTCAATTTGTCGCATGTTTACAATTTCACCCTGTATAACTCGGTAAGTCGCCCGTTATTTATTTATTATTTATTTATTTAAACTTTTCGCACAAAAAGGTACAAATTCGGACTTAATGCCTTAGGCATTCTCTACCAGTTAACCAAGGGTGGTGAAGAGATTAGATGGCAGGTGCTTAAGTTGAGAGGAACAATGAAGAAAAAAAAAACCTGTTAAAACTAGATACACAAATACATAAATAGGTTATATACACATACATACTATAATAAATATATAAATATGTACTAATGATCACTGAACCATCACTCGACCTCTGCCTAATTCGGTGTTATATGACACTAAATTTGTCTCTCTATAACTTTATAACAAGAACAACCAGCTTCACCACCAAAGCATCGCTGTCCTTCAATTCTGACGTCATCAATTCGTGAGTACCTACCCAGGCCCAAAGAGCAACCATCTTGCGCAATTTGTACGACTAGCCGAGGTAAATGGGTCAATTTACTGTACTTGACCGTCGGGCAGATAACTACCCATTACATATGCTATTGTTGTCTAAATAGCATGTTTATTACTGTATATGGTCTTTGTGAACGAAGAAATGTTGCATGGCTCTAAAGTTCCCATGGAGTCTGCATTCGACCGTCCGCGTCACTTGAGTAGGAAATCGTTTTTGTTCTGTCTTGTGTAGATGAAGTAGGTACTTTTCAAGATAGTTTATTAGATCAATTTCTTGACGGCCTCGTTCTTCTAGTGGTCGCAAGCGATACTACATGGGTTCGGGATTTGATCAAAAGTCGTTTTTGTCAAAATTGTACTTTTCGTCAAGAGCGATTTCAGTTAAAAGTTGCGTTTCGTCAAAGTTTATATTGCCAAAAGTGCAGTTCGTCAAATTATGCAAAGATTAAAGGTAGGTACGATTCCGCAGCGAGCTGCCTGCATATCTTTTTTTTTCTTTCTCTTTAACACTATTATTTAATCTTTTTAGAGTGTAGGTACTTGGCCGGTTTTTTTTAACGTATGTTCCCGGATTAAGTTCTCGAAAACGGCTGGACTGATTTGGAAATATATATATATTTTTTTTTTACAAACGACATTGTCCATAGACATGTTGACAATACGAGGTTTTGACGATACGCTCCATTGGCCAAACGTACACTTTGACCAACACACACCCTAGACCGACCGCGCCAAACTCCTTAGCATGAGTTCCTGGGTTCGATTCCCGGGTCGGGCTAAGGGTTTTTCTATCTGGAATTTCTCGGTAACAATCCCGGAGTCTAGATATATGCCCGGTTCGATGGTAATAGTCTCGCCCCCAATTATATGGGACTTAACATAATTGACGAAATAGGGGTGTACTATAATTACATCTTTGCCTAATCCTTCGAGGGATACAGTCGTGATGTTTATGTATAGAACGTAATTAAAAAGGTCCACACAGACGATGGAGGTTACTCTATAATTGTCATAATTAAAAGGTGGTAACACGATCTCAAGAGGAAATGGAAAGTTAGACTTACATCTAGGGCGAGATAACTAGGGCAAAGAAATCTGTGCACTCCTTTTGGGTATTTGGGTATTTTCTCGTGGTCCTACTATTTTGTCCTATCAGTAGGTCCACGAGGGTATGTTATTGCTGCTGTTGGTTCTACTGAAGTTTTGAAACCAAAATATACCTCATTTAGGTACAAAGATCTATGGTAGGGATTAGAGGCGAAGGGTGAATTTATGACAGATGTAAGCCGGAGCAAGAAAACGATGTCGTTTCATTATATTTCAATGATGAATTGACTATAGAGTGGTTGTGTTCTGAATTTTCGAAGGGAAGCCGGCGGGAATCGAGTTGTATGGTACCTTCGCCACTGGTAGGGATGACACTATAGTAAATGCTGGCGCTTTGTGAACATATTCAATGTCATTTTATATGACTTTAAATATCAAGGTAGTAAATGACTCATTTACTACCTTGATATTATGGTCACTAAACATGTGTACCGCGAGGGCTGGTTCGAGGTGGCGCGGGAAAAGAGTTCCTGGAAGGACTTGGGGAGGCCCAGCAGTGAAAGTATAGGCTAAACAAAAAAAATCATGTGCTAAGGAAAGACCTAAAACATCTGGCTACACAGCAAAAAGTGGTGAAACTGTTGACTGTAATGGCCTGCGCAGACGACGGACTTTTCTCCGCGGCGGAGAAAAAAGTACGCTCCGCGACTAAAAAGTCCGCCGCGGATTTACCGCGTACTCAACGCACACGGTGTGCGATCATTTGTTCCCCGGAAATACGGGCATACGTACATCACTTTCGAGCGCACAACGCGGACTAAAGTCCGCCAACTCCGCCATGTGCGTTGCTTCGGCTAGTCACACGAGTTCTATTTTTTTCGGGGACTCTCCGTACTTATGTCCGGTCCGCTCCCCGCATGTCCTCGATCGGGGGACTTTTTGTACGCGGTACTTTTATTCCCTCGTTTGCGTTACTCGATACAGTTGTAAGCGATCTATTTTAGCGGAAAAAAGTCCGCGGACAAAAATCCGTCATCTGCGCAGGCCAAATGCGGTAATAGGTGACGCAATTTTTTAGAAGCCTCATTGCCATTTTCCCTATGAAACGAATACTAACATCCTTAAATTAATCTAATATGTCTGTTAGCTTCCATATAGCATATGATACGAAGGGTTCTGCATTGAAGAATAGAAATCGATTTAAGTAGTTATCGCATGTTATTGGTACTTAAGGGGCCGTGCACGAAATTGGCTGATTTTGATAAATTTTGTTCATTCGTTGTGGGAAAGGGAAAGAAAATTTAAACAAAATTATTTGTGAATTAAAGAGTTTAGTTCTTTGTCTTGCATGTGGCTGAAAGGGATTTTTCAAAAAAATTAAGGATTCATGGAAAATCACTAAATTTCGCAACAAATTTTCCGAAAAATTACGCGAGACTGACGTTTGATTATCCGTTTACAAGAAACTACTTTTGATTTTGAACATTAAAAAATATCATCAGCATCATTATATGGTCTACTTGCACGTGGCTGAACCACTTTTTTCAACTTCAATACAAAATATAGCAGGAAAAAATGTTGAAATAACATAATTTTTGGAAAAGTTCTAGACAAATAAGTATTTTTTTCTATTCCTTAGAAATACTTTTAAGAAATTTTAAAAATTACCTATTAATCTTAAGCTAACCATTTAATAGAATCTAAATTTTATTTTATAAATAAACAATAACTTCATTTCGTAAATAAAAGGCAAAATGAGCTATATTATCGACCGCGCAAAATCGATCCCGTCAGTAGCGACCGGGCCTTCCCAGCGTGAGGACGCGTCACTTTGTATCGCAGGCGCGTGCGTTCTACGTAAACATAATTTTCAGAAATTGTACGCCGACTACCATATTTTGATCCGGTAAGTATTCATTTTATTTTAAGTAAGTACTTTGTATATTTATGGAGAATATTAAATCTTTTGATTTATATTTTGATCCGGTAAGTATTAATTTTATTTTAAGTAAGTACTTTGTATATTTATGAAGAACATTAAAGGTCTTATTACAAAAAAATGCTTAAGTAGTGGTTTAAACCAAGACTAAAAGGTCTAGGATTGTGACGGTATTAAAGCTAGTACCAGGATCAAAATGTGTCCCGATTACAAAACGAAGACTATCTGAGGATCTCTTAGTACCAAAGAAGGTCCATGGTTCAAATAATATCCACAGATAAGAAACAAAAATGGCATTCTTTCATTCGTTCGTACAGTCTTTATTTGAAGCAACATTCCGTTCCTCTAAATATTTATATTATAATAACACTTGAAATGATTAAATAATTATTTATGAATACAAAAATATGTCACAGATTGATCATTGTTTAGGTTACAATATAATGAACAAACAGAACTTGTACTTTTGACGTGCTTTTTATAATCAAGTCGTCATATTTTAAACACCTCTAGCTTGAAATGGAGTGAATTACATTAGGCGATAGCCCGCGTCATTTGAAGCAAATGTTTGCGTCATTTTTAATAAATAAATGCACTTCATAATATTATTCTTAGTATTTCTATTACTAACAGTGTATTAGTTGGTTTGTTCGTGAGTTGTTGTGTCCGATTAAATCGTGAGCTAGCTAAAAATGGAACAACAAAAGAAAAAAAGGGGTGAAAACTGGACTTCTGAAGAAAAAGTTAGTAAAACATAATTTTTTAATTATTATTAGGTACACAATGCTTTGTTTTATCTTATTTAGACTACCTAACGCGGGTGTTCTTATTATTAAGTATACGAAATATTACATGAGCTTATATCTCAATCAGCACATGATATTGTAGAAGATAAGTCCACGAAAACGTCAATAAACATGTAGAAAACTAAAGAGTGGAAGAATATACGGTCGTAGGATAAATCCTCACATAAAACATTCCCCAAAACGTTTTGTGAACCTATACTTATACTTAAAAGCTTCGTCACTCAATTCAAAAGGATTTATACAATGAAGATGTTTGTAAGATCGCCGAAACGTCTCCAGCGTATCCAAATCCATCCAAGTCAATCATATTAATAGCCATTTATTACGATTTGTAAATTAAAAGACACAATAATAATCAACGCTAACCTCAAAAAAATTAGTACCTATGTCAAATTCAATGTTAAACTAGGGGTCTCGGCGGACTAACTTTAGTACCATATATAGTTCTAGAACTAGTGATAAACTTCATTTTGTAATAACATTTTATTTAGTCCTGGTTTAAACCTAGTAATAATCCCAGTACTAAATTTAGATCGTGTTTTGGAATAAGACGGTAAATCTTTTGATATAAATATAAAATACTGGTGTGCGCGTGTTGTGTCACTTGGATGGTTCTTAGCTATATAGTGGGACTCGGCTGGCGCTGTTGTCATTTTTATAGTTTTTGAGGTTGCTAAAGTCGATAGCCGGTGAGGTCAAAATGTAAATCCAAGATGGTGGCTGCGAAAATTTTCTAAATTTTCGTCATGGGTGTCATTTTCATAGTTTTCTAGAGTGCTAAAGTCGATAGCCGGTGAGGTCAAAATGTAAATCCAAGATGGTGGCTGCGAAAATTTTCTAAATTTTCTTCATGGGTGTCATTTACATAGTTTTCGAGGGTGCTAAAGTCAGTAGTGAGGTCAATATATGAATCCAAAATGGCGGTTGCGAAAAAATTCAAATGTTTAGTCATTGATGTCGTTTTCATGATTTTCGAGGGTTTTAAAGCCGATAGTGACGTTAAAATGTAAATCCAAAATGGCGGCTGCGAAAATTTTCAAATTTTTCGTCATGGGTATCATTTTTATAGTTTTCGAGGGTGCTAACAACAGAACAAACATAGAACAAATATTGGTGCCGATTCTCTTGTCACAAATGCGTCTAAACTAGACTAAAATCACCAATATTTTGTTTATTCCTGTCAAACGATGATTTCCCATTCTGAAATTAATTAAAGTGGCACAACTTAACTAAATTTTAGTTTGACAGCACTAAGATTGCACTGAGATATTAGTTTAGTGAAAATAGTAATTTTGCTATTCTGAATTTGACGTTTATCATTTAAAAGTTAGTTTTTCTAACTAAATCTGAGTATTTTTAATCGCGACTAAAAAGGTGTGGAATAAAAATAGTTGGCATGAATTAAAATTCACAACAACACCTCGACTTCAGATGCAAAAACAGTACTGTTTTTTTATTTTCTTTTCTTTTGCTTATATCTCGAAAACGGTGTGTCCTATCGCAAAAATAATGAAAATTTTGACCCCCTTTTAGGAACCCGTAAACCCCTAAAACTTAACACGTTGGTAAGATTTTTTCATATTTTCCATACAAAGTGAAAAATTCCATAAAAAAAGAGGTCGAAGTTGCCCCACTGCGCACCTTCGCCTCAAAAAAAACACGGGGAGGGGCCCGTGGCTAAATAATAACAGCCGCATAGGTCAATCGATCAGGTTAAGCTACGCTTGCCGCGGTTGATCTGTGGATGGGTGACCATCTTTACATACGGAGACCCCTCCGTGCCTCGGAAAGCACGTTAAGCCGTTGGTCCCGGCTGTCATTCGTGGATCTTTGACAGTCATTACGGGTAGTCAGAAGCCCGAAAGTCTGACAACCAGTCTTCCCAAGGGGTATCGTATTACCCAGTAACTGCGTTGTGGAGGTCAGATAGGCAGTCGCTCCATGTAAAACACTGGTATTCAGCTGCATCCGGTTAGACTGGAAGCCTACCCCAACATAGTTTGGAAAAGGCTAAGCAGATGATGATGATGAGGGAAAATAAGTACCTACTTTTTGGCTGAATGCACAACCCGTGCGAAGCCAAACAAACAAAAAAAAAGTACCTACTTACCACCTGGAGTCGCGTTTGTCAAATTCGATTTGGTTGTGTCAAAATTATTTTTAAATTTAGAGATATTTTAATGCAGAATAGCTCTAAGATTCTCATAGCCAAAAGTAAGGAATTTTAGTGATATGTAGTTTAGTTCGGTGTACAAGAGAATCGGAATCAAATTGAACTATCAAAACCTACCTACCTAAGCTACTAGGTACCTACGTAATAAAAATTATTATTGTTCAGGTACCTACGCGAGAATACTTACCTACGTATAATTTTTCATTGTTTATATTTAAAAGGCATGATTTTTGTTTTGTCTGCTGTATATCTATACTAATATTATAAAGAGGAAATATTTGTATGTATGTTTGTAACGAATTGGCTCAAAAAGTACTGAACCGATTTTAAAATTCTATCACCGTTTGAATGCTACATTATCACTGATTAATATAGGCTATTTTAATTGCGAGAAAAAATAAAATGTTTAAAAAATAAATGTCCACCCGTGCGAAGCCGGGACAGGCCGCTAGTTTTGAATAAGCGCAAAATTCAAAAAACGAGCGCGCAGCGACAGCTATACCCGAGCGCGTAACAAACAGCCACGTGTGACGTAAATTACCGCGACGCCGCCGAGATCGTGCAACTTATTCTGTCTCTTTCATTCAGATTAATCAGCAATATTTTATAGATTAACCTTAATAGTATACAGCAGGGTAATTGCGTAACACACTATCAGTAGCAATCGGTTTCATTTTGACAGTTCAACAACATTCATTGCGTTATTTACGTTGTTGAGCAGACACACTTTTCGAACGTAAATGGAGAGTAATAGTGTGTTACGCAATTAGGGTGCAGGTTAACCCGTATAAAGCTTAATCAAATATAGGGCTTAAATGTCTAACCGGTTAACCTTTAATCCGATTAATGGGTCCTTGGTTGTTTACTGTTGAATAAAGTTTTTTTTTATTAAATCTACTAATAAAAAAATACAACATGTTATTTTATTGAAATCTTCCTATTTCATTCATAACGAACTTAATTTTTTTACTAAAAATGTAATATTTACCTATACAATCACAAGACTAGAAATAAACTAGTGTTGCACCGAATGTGGGTCCTGCCGAATGTCGAATTCGGCGGAATGTTCGGTTTAAATATGTACCGAAGCCGAAGTTCGGCCGAACTTCGGATACATTTCGCGCGCTTTTGCTCAATGAACAGGTCAGATCGTGTTCGTTCCTCGTCGTTGCTTGTAATTTCACTCACGCGCGCGTCCCGTTTGCCACCCGCGGTCACCCAGAATGTTATGTTACCTTGCTGATAGATAATAATATTACAATTGATAATTTTAATAAAGCATATTTTTGATACGTGATGTTGTTTCTTTTCTACGGAAATAAAAACAAAAACGAACATCCACGTTACCTATTTATTTACAAATCGTCATTTGATCTAGATTTCATTTTAAAATAAATTTCTTTTCACTTTTCCATTTCTTATTTAAATTAATTTAAGCTACCGAATTTCGACGAACGAGACGAAGTTCGGTAAAAGCTGCCGAACTTCGGTAATACCGAATGTGAAACGAATTTCGGTGCATCTATAAAATAAACTCAAGTAGGTTGATGAAATTAAAATACTGTAGGCGGGCAGCCCTATCGCGTGTTTACGTACCGCGCGGCTGTAAGTAGTTATTTCTAGAACAGGACCGAGTCACAATACTGTAATAATATTACCGTACCTCAATGTTATTGAATGTCTAAAATATGTAGGTAGGTACCTAAATGCATATAACAACAAATTGTACCATTATTATGTTGATTGTGGTAATTATACTACACGAATACTATACTAGACAAACATTCCAACTTTTATTTCTTAATCATACATATATCAATAAAAAAATATCATTAAAGGATCAAAACTGTATAAGCGATCACTACGCTCAATCTTTAGGCGTGTGTGCGTGAATGGTGCACACAAACATAGCATCGCAATGAATTTACCTAAACTCTAGCGAGGGAATTTTGTGCACGGACTCTTAAAGGACAATGGTTATCTAAATGAAATAACACTTTCGTCATTATCGAAGCCTATCAGCTAAAGGATCGCTATTCAAAAAAATTGTTTGGAATTTTTTTTTTTCACATTTAATAACTGGTGAAATGAGCTCTGCCAATATGCCTGCTCCTTCGGGAAATAGAGACACAAATTGTCATGTAAGGCAATGTCCTAGAACCAAAAATTCGAAGACATAATGACGTCTACCAACCCGTATTAGGTCCACGTGGTGTATTACGGCCCATTCGATCTCACAGAAAGGAGGCCTGTGTTCCAAGAGTGGGAACGTTATAGGCTGATTATGAAGGCAATTTGTTATACCGATCACATGCCAAAAATAACATGGATAGAAACCCATACCCACATAGGAACACCACAAAAGAATATAGAACCATCAGCTTAAAATTCAGCTCACTTATGATAAACTTCGTCATGTTACTTAACGGAGCCAAAATTAAATATAATCTTGTTGAACGGAAACGGTAATGTTTACATTTCGAGTTATTTGCGAGGGCTGACTCATTATATGAAGCGGTCCATTTATTTTCAGGGCTATTATTAATTTAACTGCCTGCTTTAGAAATGGTTTCATTTGGGCACGAGTCTGCGAGCCGTGCGGTTTCCGGGACGAAAAATATTGACGACGACAATTCTATTATTAACCCAATCTCTTCATACATGAGTTCCTCGCAATAGCAAACAAAGCGGCGTGGTTTCCTCATTCACACTAAAGTGCCAAAAATCGTGCAATCGATGTTCTATTTCATTGGTCAGAATAATTGTAGCAAAATTGGGTAGAGAACTTTTTTACGGAAGATTTCATAATGTTTAATGAGAGTATTGCTTCATCGCTTTTACCAAATATGTTGGGGTCGATTTCAAGTCTTTCGGATGCAACTGAATACCAGTATTTTACATGGAGCAACTGCCTATTTTGACCTGCACAACCTGGGTTGTGGAAATCAAACATTTGGGCTTCTGATTACCTCTAACGACTCTCAAAGACCTACGAATGGCAGCCAGGACCAACGGCTTAAGATGCTTTCTGAGGCACGGAGGGGTGTTTGGTAATAGTTTTCAAGAAGATCAACAGTCAACTATATACTCATTCATCACTGGCAACACAACATTCCACCCAATACTGAGTATAATAGGCCTTCTCCCTTTTGTGCCATTTATCAATAAATTAAATGTCTCACTGATGGTGGCGCGTGTGTTGGATCATTCGGTTCCCTTCAAAATGGTTGAGCTGGATGGTGCTGATCCATGCGTCATGTTCGTGAACGGGCGCTGTCAGTTGAGACTGGTCATCTCTTAGCTGCCAGGGCTTCTTTTTAATCTTATACCTATTTTGAATTGTTTCTTCATAACATTGTTCTCACGTATAGAAGCAACAAGAATACTGTACTCAGGATTTTGTAATATCTTAATTTAAAAGAGTGTCCTTGGAGTTTCTTGCCCGTTCTTCTCCAAGAGATCTACGTTTTGGAATGGGCAACTAGCTTCAACTTTCTGACTAACTGACCGACTAGTTAATTTTGACAATTCAAAAGTGCCTGGAAATGGTTTAATTGAAATAAATGCTTTGAGTTTGAGTTTATCCATGGTCTGTGCCTCTGAATCAGCTCTTACCCGTGATCTTTTCAGTGGCATTCACCCAACTGGCTGTTGGTTACACTATACTAACGATTAGCCTCATGTGTTTTGATAAGTAATTATGCTACTTAGAATAATCAGCCTATAATGTTACCAACATAATATGTTATAATGTTATCGACATAACCCGAAGAATTACCTAACTTAAGTGGCAGAGGCCTGGCACATTACTCGCAGAACAGATGGCCGATGAGGCCGAAAGGCTCTGGAGTGGCGACCGTTAGAAGGGCTTCCACAAGGTGGACCAACGACCTTGTGAAAGCCGCAGGAACCCGTTGGATGCGAGAAGCACAAAACTGGTCGAAGTGGAGGTGCTTTGGGGGGAGACCTATGTCCAGCAGTGGACGTCTTTCGGCTGAAAAGATGATGATGAATGTTACCACAGCTGGGATCTCCTCCCGGTAAAAGAGAGTGGGCTGTAATCCATCACGTGGGCATAGTATGGGTTAATATGTCACGTCTTCGAACTTTTAGTTTAGGACATGCCAGTTTCCTCACGATGTTTTCCTTCACCGTTTTGAGAGCAGTGCGGGGACAATTCAAAAGTGCATTGAAATAAATGCTTTGGAGTTTGAATTGCCAGTCAATAGTTCTGGTGCACTCGTCTTCTTAGAAGCTATTTCATGACATCTTGTTCCATCTGATATCTTTTTTTCCTAATAACGCAAAATCTGTCTTCATAAGTAGGTATACGCAACATAAACTATTTATAACCCATGACTCACAAGCGCTCCATTTTATTCTGCCCGTGGTATTATGTTGTTAATTATTGTCTGCTTTCGTACAAACTGGGTCAGGATAAAAATACTGTTTGCCTTAGTTTGTGCGTGCTTTGTCGTGGCCTAGTGGACGTGAATGTCTCAGATTTACACTGACTAGGTAGCAGGTACAGCAGGGCTAGTTAGCAGGTCATTCTTTGACAAAAAGTCAATCTGCCTAGGTCAAGGTCGGCTTCCAGTTAACCGGATGTCTCTATTTCGAATGGGGCGACTGTCTATCTGTCCTCCACAACCCAGTAACGGGGAAACACCTATTGGTAAGTCTGGTTGTCAGACTTCCGGGCTTCTGACTACCCATAACGACTGTCAAAGATTCGAGAATGACAGCCGGGACCAACGGCTTAACGTGCTTTCCGAGGCGCGGAGGGGTCTCGGTATGTAAAGATCAACCACATCCACAGATCAACCGTGGCAAGAGTAGCTTAACCTGGACGATCAACCTGCGCGGCTGTTATTATTTAGCCACGGGCCCCACGTAAAATATGTGCTTGGACTTGGAGTTGCAGACACCAGCCCGCTATACAATACAATACACATAACATAACAACATCAAGCCTGAATTCCCGAAGGTTTAGGCAGAAGTGTACCTATAGTACCTACAGACGCCAGCACATCAAGCTGCTCGAAACTGTCTTTTCCCAATCAACTTTGAACCTTATACTTCAGCGATAAAAATCTATTAAAGTTTGACAGATTGTAGTAGTTTGTGTGCTGGCGTCTGCACATATGTACTATCTAATAGGGGGCGAGCCTATTGATATCAACAATAGGATATAAGGACGTGACAGTGACCCTAATCTAATCGATAAGGCACGTGATTAATAGCCGTGTGCAGCTATTTATCTACTAATCTAAAGCATGACCATTCGTTATCAGTTCAGATAAATTCTATAAAAATAATGTGTCCCTGGAAAGTAGTTCTGCCCAACCAAGAATCTTATTCATCATAAGTAGCCTGTACCCCTAATTGGATAACACACTTCCAATGACAATCTGAATCATTTTGAAGGATACTTATCGCAAATCCATTACTTCATATGTTCGAAAAACTTGTCTACTTAAAAACGTAAAAACTTTTTTTTTTAATTTTAATTTTAATCTCTTGACCTCGATCACGCCTGATGGAAAGCGATGGATGAGGTCTATGAAGGAACGAACGTGCCCAGTAGATGCTTAAGGCACTGGAACTCCCACGCATCGATGAAACACGGCAGGATGCTTGACGCCGGACTCCGGTGGGAGGGTGGTCGCAAACCAGGCAGGCGTTAGCCCAACCACCGCAAGATAAGAATTGGCCAGTTAAATAAGGTGTTGGGTATGACTGTCCAGGATGCGCCGAACGCTGGGTTCAGTTGAGTAACTGGCGGAACAAACTGCGCTAGACGAGGAGGCTTCTTCATGCATCCCAAAAATAACGCAATGAATATTGTTGAACTATCAATATGAAAGCTATTGGTACTGTTAATGTCTTACGCAATTACCCCGCTGTATTGTTTTACTAATTGCAAAGACCTGCCTTTCTTTTTCCACTCGACTCGATTTTGAGCCAATATAGACCAATCCAGGAGGGATTGGTCCATACTGGCTATTTCAATCTTATTATGAAAGTGTAATATTTGCTTGTGTCCAAAAACGTTTAGAATAATTATTTTCTATTAGTAAGCTCTAACACGCTCTTAAATCAGCAATTTACGACCCATTTTTCAATGAGAAATGGAAATAAACACACAGTCATACATGACTTTGGCTGTCCTCTGAAATGTATTTAAATTGCACCGAACATAGTATGTCCTAATCGGCTCGGAACGCATGTGTATTGTTACCAAATTGCTTTATTATACGACCGTGAAGGTGTCAGTACTGCCAGATGGTTTACCGATCATAAAATTCATTCGCCTCCGAAAGGAAAGCGCTAAGTGCAGTTAGTTGATTAGTTAGGAAGGTAAAGTTTTTCAAAGGAACTAGAGGAGGATGTTTTAGCATACTGCAGTGCTATTCTGTAAAAATCTCACCGTGAAAACTAAGGTGAAGTGAGTTGTCATTCCACCTGATGCTAGGGATTACCCCTATTGATAGCTCACTTCACCAAAGTTATCACAGTGAGATTTTTACAGAATCGATCGGGTGATTTCTGGCGTCCGGAAACCAAAAATTATCGTGAAGTACTGCTGGTGGACATAGGCCTCCCCCAAGTACCTATTGACATCGTAAAGTACCTTAAATGTAAAAAAAATAAACGATGTCTACAACTAGATCTCCAAAATTGCATGACTTTCGAGTTTCGATGTTCCTCTTATTTAAGGATTTTTTTTATTCCATCACTTCCTCAGCTGAAACTTTTGTGTATCTTTGGTAAAATTCCTAAAAGAAGTCCTATGAATTCTGAAGTTCTCTTCAGAATTCATAGGACTTCAAGCAATTCACTGAGTTCGACCCCGCAACGACGTCTTAACTCTTCCATAACTAGGAAGGCCTTTTCACAGCACACAAAATCTATCAATACCAAAAAACTTCATTTGCAACAAACATTGTATAGCCCGTCGCATCCACAAGCGCTAATCGACGCAGAATATTGTGTATTGTTACCTAATTGTTGTATTATATGCTGTGAAGTGGGCCAGCGTTTGCGAAAACGCCGCTTGCGCAATGCCCGATGGACTGTGGGGCCTGTGGCTCAATATTTTAGATGTGACTGATATGATAGTGTTTGTTTCCCAAAAATTACGTGGCTGTAATTTTAAGACCGTTTTATTTGAATAGGTGAATGCAACTTTAACGCGGCAAAGATTTGACTAGACAAAAGAGCAAAATTCGAAAGTAATGTCTTTAAACTTTAAAGGAGACCTTCGGCTTCTTTTGAAGGAACAGGGGAGGGAAATATCGGCATCATCTTGTTATAATTATACACACCAAAGAAAAAATATCTCTTCTATCTTGTTATAATTATACACACCAAATAAAATAAATAAATCGTTTATTTATAAAAAAAAGGGCGCAGATTTACAATAACATATCTTGAAAATTATTATAGAGGACACAGTTGCTCATTATAGTAGTAGTTATTTATTATTAGTTATAGGCTGGTTAAGCATTATATTTATATATAATGTCTTATAGACGAGAGGATGTGTAGTCCAGACCAGCCTATCGATTCTGTAAAAATCTCACCGTGATATTCGTGATAACATAGGTGAAGTGAGCTATCAATGTAGGCAATCCCTAACATCGGGCGGAGTGACAATGACAGCTCACTTCACCTTAGTTTTCACGGTGAGATTTTTACAGAATAGCACTGCAGTACCCCAATTACTTAAAAACACTTTCCTTCAGTCTTGATTTTGAAAGAAATTCAAGCCATTGCTTCATATTATGTTTGAAAAATTTGTCTGCTCGACAACGTAATTAAAGCAATGACTGTTGTTGAACTGTCAAAATGAAAGGCATTGCAATAGGCTTGTTAACTGAAAAAATCTAATTAGTCCGTCAGTTAGATTATCAAAAAATATTTGACCCGGATTTTTTCTTTTGTTACGTAAACCAAAATTGACGAAGATACGACGCTTTTAAAATTCACAATACGTCACACCTTGGTATAATTTTTAGTGCGTTCTGACGTCACGAGCCCCCACTCCCGAGTTTTGATGCGTTTTATCTTTGTCAATATTCATTGATTTACAAAAACAAAAAAAAACGTGTCCATTATTTTCCAATACTCTAACTGACGGACTCAATAGATTTTCAATTTATTGATGGTGTAAACTAGCCCATTGTAAATGTGTTACGTAATTACACCGCAATCCATCAAAAATTAAAATAACCGTCTTTCTTCATATAAAACTTCGTCAAGAACAGCTGTTTCACTACTAACATCCTAGGTGATTGACCAGCTCGTACTTATGATAATTTAATTGACCGTTTAGCACGTGAGGTTAAGTACATTACACACGATATCAATTGAGGAAAATTGCTTAACAATTCATGTACAAGTGGGTACTTTACACCTGTGGACTGCCGGCAAACTGTTTGATGGCATACTTAGTGAGATTTACGAAAGGAAAATATTTAACTCATCATCATCAGCTTAGTCTTTTCCCACCTATGTTGGGGTTTGCTTCCAGTCTCACCGGATGCAGCTGAATACCAGTATTTTACATGAAGCGACTGCCTCCATATTACAGTTACTGGGTAATACGATACCCATTGGTAAGACTGGTTGTCAGACTTTCGGGCTTCTGACGACGCGTTGCCAAATATCCACGTATGACAGCCGTGGCCATCGGCTTAACGTGCTTTTTTGCGCTTCTAACGATTCACTTTTTTTTAAATAGTTGAGTCTCTTTTTAATTTTGTGGCCTTTTCTCGTAATTGGTCGCAGTACCTAAGCTAGGCTACCCCGACCATATGGGTTATGTTAGTTTGGAACTGTGACTAAGCAAGCGCGAGCCGAGCGAGCGAAGTGAGCGTTGCGGCAGCGGCGAGCGAGCGCTGCAGCCAAGTTGGTACCTACCTGGTGGCAGTTCATTGGCTATTTAGTATGTTTAGGTGCTTAAAATATAAATTATTAGGTATCATTTTGTTACTGTTCAATAATATTTTTAAGAGCACAAAATGGGAATTATTAGAGGTTCGATTAGATGTCTTTAGGGAAAGTGCATGAGAGTCGACTGCCTGAAGTCAGGTTAAGTAGCGAAAAAGCTCGAGTTTTCTTTATCAGCCAGTAAACCACTGTTGAAAAGGGCCATTAAATCATCATCATCGTCTTCCTGCCCTTAAGGCTTCGCTGTATAGCAGCCCACGGCTAAGCTTCGGACGTGTGCTTAGCCTCGCTTTGTATGAAAGTATAGGCGGGATCGTCTGTTGCGACCCACGGCCATGCCACGTACGGATGCATGGCTGGCAAATTGAATAACCGCGCAGCACGAGCAGGGCGTCTTTAACCTACACATGTTGATGCATACACATGTTGATGCGCTTAAAATTCGCTCTGGAAATCAATTATTTTATCATTGAATCGGGTACTAATAAATCGAACGGAGAGTTGCCTATTCCAATTGCCTCCGGTTATATTGTGTAATTTTTTTTTTTTCTCCTTTTCAGGTATGGCACAAAGGGTGCTTCAAATGCCAGGAATGCGGCATGACACTCAACATGCGGACCTACAAAGGATATGGAAAGCTCCCATACTGTGAATCGTGAGTATATTTTTCTTATAATACACGTGCGTGCAAAAAAATCGGCCCACCCCATGCTCTCCATTTGAGACACGATATCTCAAAAATCGTAATGAATATAATTTATTATTTTATATTTTGTGGAGGTAGGTAAGGTACAGTTTATTTTAACATATACAATATTTTGTTCAAGGCAATATTCTTGACAAGAACGACTCGATTCTTCAGATATCCTCGTCACTCGCTTTTGCTCGGAAGAAGTGCGTCAATGAAATTAAAAAAGTAAAATTGTTTTTATTTCTGATTGTTTAATCAAAATTGAACTTGATTTTGTTGCCTCCCACTCCCTCTCGCCCCGGACCATGGCCTGAACCAGGGCCGGGCGCGAGAGGTCGCAGGACTTCGTTTTCGCTTAGTGTTTTTTCTGACTTTATTTTTTCTCGGCTCCTTAGGGTCCTAGCGTGATGTTATATTAGCCTTCCTCAAGAATTAGGCTATAAAATGCAAAAAGAATTTTTCAAATCCGACTGGTGCTTCCGGAGATTACCTCCTACCTACATACAAACAAAAAAACTTTTATCTCTTAATTGTATTAGTATACGTGTTTTTTTTTATATCCCATAACTCTAGGGGGTCATTGTACTCGTCATTATGAACAACTTTTACTATGGGACCAAACCCGAAATCTCGAAAAAAAATCAGCTGTTCCCTACATTTAGACGAGTTACACGAACATACCTAAATGTAGGCAACAGCTGATTTACTTTCGCGATTTCAGGTTTGGTCCCATGCCCATAGTAAAAGTTGTTCATAATGATGAGTACAATGACCCCTAGAGTTATGGGATATCGTTGCCAATCTATGGCTAGCTAAACTCCACAGACGCGATGTGCGATGTCTAAACATGATACTTAAATTCATTATATTATTTTTAATATATTTTTTAAATTAATTCTACCGCAGTTATTGTAAGTAGTCACTAGAAATATCAGTTTAGAAAAGTGTTTTCACAGACGTCAAGGGTATTGATACCTAAATACGATACACCATAAGAAAAGTTTTTTTTTCAACTCATTCTTCAAGCTAAGCTAGCCAATTAAAAATAACCCTGTACTGTACAGTACAGACGCCAGCACATCAAGCTACTACTATCTGTCTTTCTTTAATAGATTTTCAACTTTATCACTAAAATATAAGGTTCAAAGTTGTTTGGGAAAATTTTACAGTTTCGGGTAGCTTGATGTTCTGGCGTCTGTACAAACTGTACAAAGATATAGAATCAATGGAGCTGGTTAAATAATGTACCTTAGGCTACTTTTCATACCTCCAAATTCTAATCTATATCTATACTAATATTATAAAGAGGAAAGATTTGTATGTATGTTTGTAACGAATTGGCTCAAAAAGTACTTGAGCGATTTTAAAAATTCTTTCACCATTTGAATGCTACATTATCACTGATTATTATAGGCTATTTTTTTCTCTTTTTTTTCCACCCGTGCGAAGCCGGGACGGACCGCTAGTCAAACATAAAACAGTCACCATACAGTTTCACTATCGATCCAACAATTATATGTAAATTCGGCCCATTAACTAATGTTAATAGGTGTTCTGACCAGCCTATTCATAGCACGCACGGTCTTCATAAGGTCAAGGTCGCGATCACGTTTTTAATAGCTTTTAACCGACTCGCGTGGTGTTAAAGAAATTAGTTTTTGATTAATTACTGGTAAAAGGTTTTTCGGGGGTATGGCCTGTGAGCTCATGCCGTGGTAGAAACATTAGCCAGTCAGCGAAGTGGTAGCGGGGTTGTCTGAGCAAGGTTCGCCCCACTTATACAAGGTATAACATAATTAACGCAAGACCTCATATACCCCAATTAGAGTATTGAGTTTAAAGCATAATACAGTGACCAAAACTTTTTTTTTTAAGCTTGTTATTTTTATTAAGAAAAAATCGTGTTGACACTAGCATTACTTTATGCATTTAAAAATTGAGTCTTATTTCCTTGATATAAGGTTTAATTTTATTTGGCTTAATCGGCGGTCTAGTATGAAAAATACATATTTTTTTTAAAAATACCTATATTAAAAGTTACTGAAATCAATTCATTAGTCAATTATAAAGAAACTACTTCTAGCGTAAACATTATTATAACCGACTAGCAGCGCCCCACGGTTCCACCTTTATAAGTTTCGATCCCGTGGGAATATCGGGATAAAAAGTATCTTATCCTGGTTATAAACCACCTTTTTTTTTGTGGATGGGAAATCATCAAATGACCCCTCCCGCTCTGGATCGAGCGGAAGGGAGTGTCAGACTCTTGCTGACTAAAACCCACCCGTGTTCCTTCCTTAGACCTTTATGTTCCGGGGTAGCGGTAACCCTTTCGGACAATCCCGCTGCCCCGGCAGGCTACGGCCCTAACGGGCCCCTTCCTTATAGGTTATAAACCACCTGTGTGCCAAATTTCATCCAAACCAGCCGATCGATTCTGTAAAAATCTCACCGTGAAAAGTTAGGTGAAGTGAGCTTAGAGAGTGAGCTGTCAAGAGTATCAATCCCTAGCATCAGGATGACACTGCCAGCTCACTCCACGCTCACTTCACCTAAGTCTTCACGGTGAGATGATTACAGAATCGCACTGCTGTTCAGTAGTTTTTGCGTGAAGAGTAACAAACATCCATCCTCACAAACTTTCGCGTTTATAATATTACTAGCGACCCGACCCGTGATAGTCATTAAAAAATTAGCGCTGTGCTGTGGGTCCCCCATAGCACAATCATGCCGAGGTGAATGGTAGCCTTCTTGTCAGTTGCCGACTTTTTTAAACCAATTAACTTGCTTATCTTTTTATGTGCACGTATTTGTTTGTGGCAAATAAACCTATTTTTAATTTCTTTCCTTTGCGTGCTGGAAACTATTTCACGGTTGCCAACCCGTTTTTTTTTTTTAAATGGCCATTCCTTCATGTCCATATTCAGGCATAAGTTATATTTTCCTGTTAACTAGTTCTTGTATCGGGTACCTATGAGGAACAAGCTAGAATAATAATGAAAACTAAACCTAATAATATACCCATATAGATGAGATTGAGCCCCATATTTGTCTGTCAAGTGTGCTGCCTACGTCAGATCAACACGACTGGTTCCAACTTGAATGAAATATGTGAATCACTGAATAACGTCACAAAAATGCTTGTTGTCTGAAAAATGGCGTCAATTCTTTTAATAACGGATACGTTTTTGTAAACTTTAGTTAGAGCATATTTAGGAACTAGCTGTTTTCACGGCTGTACTTCGCTTAGTTTTCACCACATTCTCATAAAGTCATTTCGTCACTTTCCCAAATCAACGAAAACTGGCAAATACTGGAAACTGTCGAGTTAACGCAACTGTCTAACCTGCAAAACTTACGAATCAGTGAAACTGATTAATCAAAGAAACTGGCGAATTAAATATACTGACGACTGGGGAAACTGGACCAGTGATACGCGGACTCCCTCAATTATGTAAATTAGATAATTCTATGAGAAGACTTCCTGAAGCTAAGCACGGATTCTGCTCAGTACCTACAGCTACATCTCGAAAGGTTGAAAACCGATTGCAACCAGACTATTCTGTAAAAATCTCACCGAGAAAACTTACGTGAAGTGAGCTGTCATTCTAGAGATTGCCACTTGGCAACTCACTTCAAGATCTTAAATAGTTTCAGCCCATCGATTCTGTAAAAATCTCACCGTGATAACTCAGGTGAAGTGAGCTATCAATAGTGGCAATCCCTAACATCAGGTGGAATGACAGCTCACTTCACCTTAGTTTTCACGGTGAGATTTTTACAGAATAGCACTGTCTCTGAAGTGATCACTTCACCTAAGTTTCACGGTAAGAATTACAGAATGGAACAGGTAGTAAAGTCGGGATGTAAATATGTAGTTTTCCTCATCAAATTCCTATACCCTATTCCGTTTGTCTTGAGACAAAGTATAAACAATCATACAGTATCCTTTTGTGGTGAAATACGAAACTACATAGATACTTAATGAAAAATTCGAAACACAATTTCTTTTTATTACACAAGAAGATCACACATTTTTTTTTGGTAGAAATTAATGTTTTTATATATTTTACAGATCTTTTATTAAGAGTAGTCAAATGTTGTTTACGCTTTGTCTCAAGCCAAACTGAATAGGGTATAGACCAGGGATCCCCAACGTGACAAAGTGACCGCTTTTCCAAAATGAACCTCAGACCCCCATGGCCAAATTACCTACTTTTAAGATCAACCCCGTCGACCCCCAAAATCTGTTTTCGTTTATGTCGACCCCTAGGAATCCGATATCGACCCCAAAGGGCCGATATCGACCACTTTGGGAATCCCTGGTATAGACTCATCAATCCGCCGATTCTCATTAAATCTTTGACGGTAAAAACCGGTGTATATTTATGTGTCGTTACTCATAGCAATTACTTGCTTACTCACAACATATTTGTTACGCTACACTGCGTTATGTGTGAATCACGCGCCTGCTATGGTAAAGAGTTCATTTTGAGAAATATACATTGAAATAACAGTCTTATTTTTAAAGAAATTGGTATACGCCGTCTAACACCTTAATTGAGGGGCCCTTGGATAAATAATAACAGCCGCACAGGTCGATCGATTAGGTTAAGCTACGCTTGCCGCGGTTGGTCTGTGGATGGGTGACCGTCTTTACATACCGAGACCCCTCTGTGCCTCGGAAAGCCCGGCTGTCATTTGTGGATCTTTAGGCAGTCGTTACGGGTCGTCAGAAGCCCGAAAGTCTGACAACCAGCCTTACCAAGTGGTATCGTATTACCCAGTAACTGGGTTGTGGAGGTCAGATAGGCAGTCGCTCCATGTATAATACTGGTATTCAGCTGCATCCGGTTAGACTGGAAGCCGACCCCAACATAGCTGGGAAGAGGCTAGGTAGACTTGTCGGCAGTGTGACCATTTGTGGCAGATTTCTGCCATTTTGGCAGATTTCGCTCCTAAATTTTGACTGTGGCAGATCATGATGACGATTTACAAAAGTGGCAGATTTCGGCAGATTTCAAGAAAATCCACATTAATTAAAATTTTCAAAGAATTAATTTTTTTCAGTGTAATTACATCAGGTTTTCTCTAAAATTAGATTACAAATGATTTTATCGAACTGGCAACTTCTGTTTCATGGCCAAATTATACGGGGATTTCTCAGGTGAATTTAAACAAAACAAAAATAAGGAAGTGGTTCTTAATTTTTGGGTAACAAAAGAGGGGACTATAGAAATTTTATTGAATTCGTTGTGTATTTTGTAAGGCAAATTTTTGGCGCCAAGTGGTTGCAGATTTTGGAAGATTTTTTGCCCAGTCTGTGGCAGATTCGCCATTTATAAGATGGTCACACTGCTTGTCGGCTGCGCCAAATAGGCCCAGTTCAGCATGACAGACAATTAAGTCATTAAAAACTAGGTATCGTAAGACAAATAACGAAACTACTCTAGTATCGATACTTTTCTCACATCCCTAGTCTGTTATGAGGTCTGCAATTCTGCATTTATTAGTACTTATAATATAATGTCTATTTACTTGTCATCAATGGACAGACCTTGGCCTGATTCTCATAACGATTACTAGATAGAGTCAGAAAGGTCTGTACTTAGATGAAAAAAGTATTAGAAGTACAATATTACATATAGTCGGTTCTAGAAGCATCTATGAAAGTGTAAACAGACGGGTCAGGAAAGTACCTGTGGGTACTGGGTACCAATTTTTAGTGTCACATACAAGAATTTCTTAATGGTTGAACAACGTTTTAGGAGACAAATAACTGCTTATGATCACGGCTACTACAAAACCTCCTTTTTTAACCGACTGCGCAATAGCAGAGATAGGCTTTATGGTTCTACACATCGGAAAAAACATGTGGGTTAGCCGAGATCCGTGAATCAAAATATTATAATAGGGGTACCAGGCAATTTTGCTGATAAGATTACATACTACATTACTGTTGCTGATAACGATCAAATACAGCAATGATAATTTTGTGTTGTTTAAATCAAAGGAAATGTCTAATATGCTCAGTCACTGTTAACCTACTGTATCACTGTCTGGGGAGGTGCTCCGAAAACTACGTTTATTGAATTGGAGAGAGCTCAGAGAGCTATCTTAAAGGTGTCCTCATTCCTGCCCTACCGTTACCCCACAGAGCTCGTGTACAAGGAGGCTAAAGTTATGACAGTACGTCAACTCTTTATCTTAAATACCGTATTAAAACAGCACTCACTAACTACCTATCATCCTACGACCTCACATCGCAAAAGACGTTTCGACCCCGTAGACCGCCGTCAAATACACCAATCTAATACGAAATTTTCAAAGCGGTTTTTTTGCCATCTAGGCGGCTTTCTATATAACAAAATTAACAGGATGTCATCGATAGTTAACCTCACTAAAACTATGTGCAAAAAGCAAGTTACTGCATTACTACAACAACTAAATTATGATGATACTGAGAACCTACTTACCTCTATGGTGTAATATCAGCTATTTATCACTAATCAGTCACATAAGCCCAAAAGTGACTAACACACCCACACACCCTCACACACATACACCCATACGTCGCTGGTTCTCACGGACCCACACCACTTCACACACACACCCTCAAGCACACACACACATCCACCCTTCCACATACGCATAACATAACCTTATTAACAAAGTTTAGTTTACTCTTAGTTTATATTAAAGCCTAAAATTTCCACTCGAGCCACTCTTTTTATAATGTTGTTCTTACATCGTTTGGTTGTCAGTTTACAAGTACAGAGGCCAGCACATCAGGCTGCCCCAATCTGTCAGATTCTCCCGATTGATTATGAACCTTATTCCTTTGTACTAAAGTTGAAAATCTATCAAAGAAATTTGGCGGATTGGGGTAGGTTGACCTGCTGGCGTCTGTACATAACAAGATAAAATGTATATTATTGTAAAAAGGCGGAGACCTGGTGTCCTGAAATACAGGCCTAGAGCCTAGTTTAGGCACCAGTCTCCCACAATATTAAAATGTTGTCTGACTCTGATACCATATAATATGTTTTTTGTAATATTGTGGTGAGAAAATAAAAATATTATTATTATTATTATTATTTAAAAATCTCGGGACCATGGGGTCCCGGTCCTTTGGAAGGCGTACGAGGGGCCGAAACCAACTCGCAGAGGCCCCTTAGAAAATTTTAATGAAATGTGGCACCAACCGACGATTATCCCTATATGCACTATGAAAGTGCACCCAAGGATAACCCTCGGTTGGTGTAGGACTATTGCAGTATTGGAAAAATAAAAAGTTGTACTATGGGTTTTCGAGGTTAAAGTGGATTGGTTACCAAGAACTATGGAAGAACTATGGCCCCTGCCTGATCAATGTTTTAAATATACACGGATAAAATGGCAGGGGGTGACTTGCACACTCAATAATGGGCCCCCGGGAACTGTCGCTAGCACATAGTGACGTAGTGACAAGGGGGCAACATGTCCTGAGGTGCTTGAGGAGTGGAGAGGTATTCCACGGCTTTCAGAACAATCCCAGAGCCCGGAAGATGGTCAAGATCCCTACGAGCACTTACTGGAATACTTCCTTCCCCCGAGCACGTTTGCTCTTGCGAATCTCCACTCAAGCCGGCCAATAAAGGCAAGAATGAGGTGGGAGCTGTGTTCCTCATCAGTGTTCACTCCAGCCAGCCAATTAAGGCAAGCCAGAGGTGAGGAACAAGACTACTCCCGGGAGATAGGGTCCGTGGGGTCGCTACTGCCCAACAGCTCGCCACATGCTGCCCTGCGGGTTTCTGTATCTCTCTTGGTCTGGCTCCTCATCTTAGACCTGTTCCGGCAAAGTAAACTCTTCCGGCACAGGCCTAGAGTTCGGAGCGCGCAAGCCCCACCACGACGTCAACGTAGAGATACGACGATGGTATTATTATTTTTATGACTTTACATATCTCGGGACCATGGGGTCCCGGTCCTTTGGAAGGCGTACGAGGGGCCAAAGCCAACTCGCAGAGGCCCCTTAGGAAATTTTAATGAAATGCGGCACCAACCGACGATTATCCTTGTATGCACTATGAAAGTGCACCCAAGGATAACCCTCGGTTCCTGCCGGGGCAGCGGGATTGTCCGAAAGGGTTACCGCTACCCCGGAACACAAAGGGCTAAGGAAGGAACACGGGTGGGTTTTAGTCAGTAAGAGTCTGACACTCCCTTCTGCTCCACCCAGAGCGGGAGGGGTCATTGGATGATTTCCCATCCACAAAAAAAAAAAAAAAAAAAAAAGGATAACCCTCGGTTGGTGTAGGACTATTGCAAGATATGAAAAGTAAAAAATTGGACTATGGGTTTGGGTGGCTAAGGTGGACTGGTTACCAAGAACTATGGAAGAACTATGACCCCTGCCTGATCAATGTTTTATATTTACACGGATAAAATGGCAGGGGGTGACTTGCACACTCAATAATGGGCCCCCGGAAACGGTCGCTAGCACATAGTGACGTAGCGACAAGGGGGCAACATGTCCTGAGGTGCTTATGAGGAGTGGAGAGGTATTCCACGGCTATCAGGACAATCCCGGAAGTACGGTCAAGATCCCTACCAGCATCTTACTGGAATACATCCTTCCTCCGAGCGCCTTTGCTCTTGCGAATCTCCACTCAAGCCGGCCAATAAAGGCAAGAATGAGGTGGGAGCTCTGTTCCTCGTCACTGTTCACTCCAGCCAGCCAGTAAAGGCAAGCCAGAGGTGAGGAACAAGACTTCTCCCGGGAGATAGGGTCCGTGGGGTCGCTACTGCCCAACAGCTCGCCACATGCTGCCCTGCGGGTTTCTGTATCTCTCTTGGTCTGGCTCCTCACCTTAGACCTGTTCCGGCAAAGTAAACTCTTCCGGCACAGGCCTAGAGCTCGGAGCGCGCAAGCCCCACCACGACGTCAACGTAGAGATACGACGATGGGGTTGGGGGGGGTTGGGGGGTTTATTATTATTATTTGAAAATATCCTTAATTTATACCTGCAACGTTTCCTTACGAAATTTTCTTTAACAGTTGGTTCATTAATCGATTATGTTTAAAGTATAATTATTTTACTAGCTTTTGCCAGCGGCTACGCCCGCGTGAAGGTCTGAAATAAACCCACGGGAACTTACTACCGGGATTAAAAGATAGATAGATAAAACGTTTATTCAGTGCAACAAAAGACACAATACAGGTAGGTACTTAAAAAATAAACATTGAAGAAGGTGAAAGAGAAAAAAAAAACAAAAATTAAAAAAGATAAATTGACCCATAGACACCTCAATATCTATTACGGTCTCGATCACTACTGGGCGGTGTGTGTCTCATGGTTGTACCAAATGGGAGTCCAGCTCAACATATGCCAGGTACAATACCTGACGCTGGTATTCTGCTGCATCCCGTTAGTGACACACGGATGTCGAGAAGACACATCTGAGTTCCAACAAAATGGTACCTACATAGTGCGGCGCGTCATATTATAAAGGTGGTAAGTACCCACACCTTAATTGACTTGCTTTTAAAACCGACAGAAAGAAAGATTTTGAAATTTTAAACTTAATAAATACTTGTGTAGTGGCTACTGGATTACTTGATTATCACAGACAGTGATGTGCCGTTCCCGGGAATTTTGGAAACTTTGGGAATATTCCCGTAAACGTGCCCGGCAATATTCCCAAAACTGGAAATTTAGGGGAATATTGATGATAATGTACTTTAGTGTTTTTTATTATATGCTAGCCAATTAATTAGGTAAATTTGCGTACTATCGTGGTTACGTCGATAGTTGATTATACATATTAAGTTGAAAATTTCCAAAGTTTCCAATATTTACGGGAATATTCCCTGTAAATTTACAATTTTCCCGTAAATATTCCCGTAGTAAAAAAATCACAAAGCATCAGAAATTATGTTTTATAAAACATTTTTAATCAAATTGGTTTATTAACACAATTTTACAATCAGATTCTGAGAGTTGTAAACTTTTTAATAAAGTTAACAATTTTAATAAACCACGGAATCAACACACTTTTATATTTGTTTAAAATTAACAAGTATCTGTCTCTAAAGGCTAAATATACTCGTACTAGCTGTTGCCCGCGACTTTGTCCGCGTGGGTTTCGTACTTTCCTCAAATAAATTAAACACCCTCTCCACCTTCCCTATTACTAAAATTATTGCTTACGGTCTTTATACTACTTATATTTAGAGAAATAAGTATTCGGACCATTTTTTTAGTTAAACTACTGATGTTTCAAATAAACTGTCCTCCCTTTTCATCACGACAGGGCTTGTTTCTAATAAAAAAGCGTTTGCTACGTTTCCATTCTTATGACTTAAGAGTAAACTAGTTGCGAGCTCGAACTCGCTGGTGGTCATGGTCAAAAAGCACGCTGTCTCGCCTGGCTTCGTGTCCGACAGCGCTAATATCAGTGATGAGCAGTTAGACGCTAGTCTACACGAACAACGTCTAGTTTTCACGCACAGAAACACCGTGCCGAACTGATAGACGCGTAAAAAGATTTGAAAAGTGCTTCGGAAAATCGAGTTTTATGAAAAAACCACTGCATAAATCAATTACATATAACTGAGCTTTGTCGGTACGGACTTGGTTTTGAAGATTTTACAGTTCTTTTATTACTTATTGACACCCAAAGTTACGTTAAAAATAGCAAGAAAAACGAATCTTTGTTGGCTCATAACTTTTTAATGGCTTTTTATTTTACTATTCTGTTTCCGTACAAACACAATTATTAATAAGTCAAAACGATATCACGTTTAACTTTGTATGCACAATGTCAAACAGTGGAGTAATATTCTCCCGAAATTTGTATAGAAAAAATATCGAAAAGTGGCACCTTAAGGGCCAATACTACCTCAAATGGCTTAAGCATGATCCTCCGTTATGTCGAAAATACTGCAGCATTAATTTTGAAATAAATATATGGTAAAGTTGAGGATTAATGTTAGGCCTTATGTTTGACGAAAACACGATTCCATAAAATTTTCTCGATAGAAAAAAATCCAAAGTTACCTCCAAACCGAACAATAAACCGCTGGTATTAAAAAAATACTTTAAATTAGATCATGAAACTTTGTATACTAACTGAAGCTTGTTTTACAAGGGGTGGGGGCGATCGCTATGCCGTGGCGCAAGCTAGTGCAGGTACAAACATGTAACGACATGTTTAGCTGTGGTAATAGGAGTATAAATATCGCGTAATGTTAGTTGCACATGTGTAATTATACAGTATATACGAAAAATGTATTAAATACATATTTGGAAACTTTGGGAATACTTACGGGAATATTGGGAATATTGCGTAAATTTACAATGGGAAAGTTCCCGTAAATTTTCAATATTTCCAGCGGCACATCACTAATCACAGACACAGTATAGGTAATAATAATATGTTATATAATGAATCAATGACTAGTTTGTGTTTTTAAGCGTTTTTAAAAGTATCCTATGTTCTAATCGAGGTCATGGTCTACCTAATAATCTTACCGTGAAAACTTTTGACAGCTCACTTCATCTAAGTTTTCACGATGAGATACGAGTATTTACAGGAAGATCGGACGGTATTTACTTACGGCGAGGTTGTTCGAATTTTTAAGTTTTCGAATTTTAAGCCATTTGTTTCCAATTATTGTAAATATTGCGCAAAATAAAAATCATTTTAACAAAATATTGAACATACGGTCAAGCGCTGACTAAAAACGGAAACGTAATTACTAATAGTTGGCTCGATAAAAAAAAATCGCAAAGATGGACACTAAAGGCTCGTACACACTGGCGCGACTTGTCGCGCGACGTGTCGCGTGGCGATTCTGCGATATTATCGCGACGCAACACCTTTCACACTAGCGCGACGCGAATCGCGGCCGCGGCTGCGATATCGCCGCGACACCATACAAAATGAACATTTAGTATGGTGTCGCGGCGATATCGCGGCGATATCGCGGCGGCGGCCGCGACGCGACACGGAGAGTATAAATTCCAGAGCAATCCAAGCTGAGCTCAGTAGTAGACGATCTCCGTCAGAGGACGAAGGCAGGTCTGTGCGTGTTTGCCCAGCGGGGGTCCTAGGTTCGATTCCCCGGTCGGCCGATACAACCCAACCTAACCTAAGTAGGTACCTACTTAGGTTCTCGTAATGTTAATTACTTTACATATCTACTACCTATTGTATACAAGCAAGTATTTCCTAACTGAACAGACAGCTGTGCTGCTGGGGAGTTTGTTGAGCCACTTCTTCCTAGCGAAAGCAATAGGAAGTTTTTATTTCCATTTCATTATCTCTGCTGTATTAAAAATTGGAAATTAGACTTGCGTGCAAAAAAATCGACCCACCCCATACTCTTCGATTTGAAACAAAATAATTCAACAAGTTTTACTAATAATATACAATGTTACATTACCTCTTTTTTTTAATCCGTTAACAAAATCAAGTTCAATTTTGATTAAACAATCTGAAATAAACACAATTTCTCGAGAAATCTAAACAACCTCGGACTCGTACGTTGGTGCTCGGAAGCCGTCGGCCGAGCGTGGCCAACGGCTTCCGAGCTGAACTACCTAACTAGGGCGGGTTATTTCACGTTCACTAAAAATTACGCTAACTACCGTCAAACCAAAGACAAAATAAAAAAAATAAAAAAAACAAAAAAAGCGTTGTTTGTTAGTTCACAAAATGGCCTTTACTTACGTCAAATAATAACGATTAAGTACACATAAGTCTAAGGGCCTCTTTCACCACCCTCAAGTAAAGTGCTGAGTAGGCTAATCGTCAGTTAAAGCCACCCGTAACTTCTCGTTCGATTTCACGATGTTCGAGTAGCGCTAATCATAAGATTAACTGACCCGTAACTTACTTGCCACGTAGTCTGCCAATTAGTGTGTTTACTTGACGGTTAACTGTAATTTACCGTAGCGTCTCTTGCCTTTCTGTTGTCATTTGTGCATATCACCAACAATAGTTTTTAAAATATATTAATAAAATGGATTTATTTGATTTGATCGATCATCAGTTGGATGAATTAGAATATTCCACGGCGCGGCGAATACCGAGGGTCCGTGTCTTTAAATTCCGTGTTGATTATTTTACGGACCTAGATGAAACTGATTTTTTTGCAAGATTTCGTTTATCAAAGTATGCAGTGAACCAAGTGCATAACTATATAAAATATAAAATAGTGCCTAAATCACAAAGGTGAGTTGTATTTTTTTTCCATACGATTTTACTAATACCTAGATTGATAAAATAATAACCTACCTACCAAATTATAACGTAGGTACGTTACCTAGGTACGTAATTTATGAGAATTATTTATTTCAGAAATCAAGCAGTTTCATCAAAAACGAGCCTACTATTGACATTAAGGTATCTTGCTACTGGATCATACTTGACAAGTGCAGCTGATTTCTGTGGTGTCAGTCCACCAACAGCAAGCCGCATTGTTAAGAAAGTTACTGCGGCTATTGCTCAGCTACGTCCAGTTATAATAAAGTTCCCTGACGATATAAGTACTCTACAAAATGGTTTCTATGAAATCGCAAGATTCCCCAGGGTAATAGGAGCGCTAGATTGTACCCATGTTACAATTAAGTCACCTGGTATGTTTTATTTCTATGTTATATGAATGTAAGATAACTACCTAACTTAATAATATTAGGGACCTTCCTAGTACAAGTTTTAAATTTTATTGTGATATTTATCATTTCAGGTGGCGATTCAGCTGAAAACTATAGAAATAGAAAATCAAATTTTTCAATTAATGTCCAGGTGGTTTGTGACAGCAAATTAAAATGCTTGGATGTTGTAGCGAGATGGCCAGGGTCTGTTCATGATCAGACAATTTTTAATAATTCTTTTTTGAAACAAAGGTTTGAAAGTGGTCAGTTTAGAGATGGCATACTTCTTGGTGATAGTGGATATGAGTTAAAACAATATCTTCTGACACCATTTTTGAACCCGTCCTCTCCTGCAGAAAATTTATATAATGAGTCACACATAAGAACCAGGAATACCGTTGAAAGATGTTTTGGTGTGTGCAAAAACAGGTTTCCTGTCCTTAGACGACAGATAACATTAAAGTTAGAACGTGTACCACCTATAATAGTTGCCTGCTTTGTATTACATAACATTGCAATTGATGCAAATGAAAGGAACTTCGGGGAGAACTACGAATCACATAGTGATTTGCAGATTCATGGAGAAATTGCAGCACAAATCCCTGAACTAAATAATGATGCCAGAAATAGACTTGTGCAAGAATATTTTTTACCCTTGCTTAATAATAATAGACCATAAATAAAACAAATAAAATTATTCATTTAAAGTTTTGTAATTTTAATTTATATTCTTCTTCCTTCCATTTCCACTCCTTTTCTTTAAACTCCCGCTCCTTTTCTTTAAATTCTGCCTCCTTCTTGCGTTCATTTTTTTCAAACTCCCACACTATGTCTTTTTCAGCAATTTCTGCTTCCAAAAATCTTTTTTGAAGTTGAACTAATTCCAACTTTGCTTGGGTAAGTTCATCAAAAAGAGATTTTGATGGTACATTAGCTGTAAAAAAAAAACAATTTTGAAGTTAAGTTCAAACAGAACTTTAACATTTATATGTATTACCTACTGCTATTTAAATGTGTTACCTACCAATCAGTGCAGGATGTTTTCTTGATTTCAAATTCTTTCTACTAGTGACATCCCACTTTTTACTTGAAGTAGATGGAGTTACAATATATTTATTAGGTGGAGTATCAGGGACAGCATCTGTAAGAAAAAATAGTATAATTATAAAATTTTAAATATAAACTGCTCACTTATATAATTACAAGCAACAAGTCATATTATAAACTTAGTTGCTGACTTAAGTTTACATGCCTTGTTGCTGTTCATAAAAACAATATCAATTCATACCAATCAAATTATTTATAACTTCAATTTTTTCTCCTGGGACAGTTTCTGCGCTAGTAGTTGGCGGCAATGGTTCACAACCATTGGTCACTAGCAATAGAACTTCTGTAAATAAAAATGTATAAACGAGTTCAGAAGTGTTTATTTAAAACACTTGGTTGTGTAGCACAACAGGGACATTTTATTTCTTAAGGTATTATAGTATAGATAGGTACATGACAGATTGTACTATACAATACTAACGGTTTTGAGTAGCCTCACTTTCTACATCAGTGTTCATATGCTGCAGTGGAATCTCTGTGAGTTCTTCTGTTTTAGGACCATTAATGCCATCTGTAACAAAGGATATTTTTTTATTTATTTAAGTAAAGTAACTAGCTATTCAATTATCAAAAATAAACATTACTGCATGTTTCTGCATTATACCGAAAAAGTGACAAAGTCACAGGAGGGAAGTAGCTACTTACCATGTGTGATTACTTTTTAAAATAAAAAAAACAAACATACCTCGACTTTCCTGATTTTTAGGTAATGTATCGGAGTCATATACAGTTTCTAAGCCATTTGTGGTTAATGCAATCATGGCTTTTATTTTTTCCTCCACATTATCTAGCGGAGGTGCTGTGTTTTGACCACCTCCTGTACGGTAAAGTTCCGAGCGTATTGCAGCAGACTTTTTCCTGACCGCCCGTTTCAGGCCCTCATATTTGACCTTCAAGGTCTTGGTCGATCTAAATATACATCCAGATCGAGCATTAAATTCATTTTGTATGCTTTCCCAAGCGGCTTCTTTCATTTTCCATGTCGAAGAATCACTTTGTTTATTTTCGAGTACATTTTGGTATTTTTGGACCAGAGATACCAAAATATCCCTCTCATGAGTAGAAAAGTTTGCACTTCTGTCTCTTTTAAGTTTATCCATTTTAATAGGTAAGTTTAAAAAAGTTAAACAAATTAAAATCACACGCAATATTCCACAACACAACTTTCAAGACGCAACCGACGTTAAAGATCTGTCAAATATACACAAATGACAACTGACAATGACGTTTGGCGAGTAACTGACGTATTATTGAACGAATATGACGAATGATTTGTTACGTCATTCGCTTAACCCGTAAGTAGTTACTCAAAGCTTTATTTTCGCTTGTGAAATTGATAGAGTGTACTCATAACTTTTACTTGCAAATTAACTTTAATTGGGAAGTAACTAATCAACGCTTTACTTGGAGATGGTGAACGAGGCCCTAAGGCAAAGGTATGTGCATGAGCCGTCGTCAGACCAATAATGAGCTAAATATATGAACATAGAATTGTTAATTTCTTCAGTACCTACAGGCGAGGCCTGTACTTTATGATGTGAGGTATGCTTCCTACAAAGACAAAAGACTAAAAGACAGGCTATGGAGGCAAATTGCAACGGAATTGCAATCAACAAGGTAAGTAAGTACTTATTTCTTAAGATTACCTACCATGATCAAAATCTGACATTGGTATCGTAAATTGAAAAATCTATCTCATATTCTGGGGCTTAGGGGAGTAGGTAGTCTCAGTTTACCAGAACCAACCGTTCTATTTCTTTACTCGTCTGTCCCAAAAAGAGGTTCATGTTTCTTGAGTGTCTGTATGTAGAATCATGTATCTACCAACCTATATACGTTGCAATTTATTTGAAAGAAATAGAAAAAAATACCGCAAAGGCCGCTGGAAATTTTAATTTATTTAGGTAGGTATACGTAGCTTATGTGGGTATACATAACCGTAAAGAGGCTCGTGGTTGAGTAATTACAACCGTACGGGTCGATTTTCAAGATTAAGCAACGTTTACCGAGGTCAGTCCGTGGATGGGTAACCTTCCTTATCATACCGAGACCACTCCCCTCGAAAAGTGCAGTTGGCTGTCATTCGTAGATCGACGATGTGATGTGACGTCACTCCAAATATCGAGAAAATTCAAGAACGTACCTAGTAGGTATGTACCTACCTATACTACCTATTATAGGTTAGGTAGCTAGTAGCAGGCCGGTTAAGGGAGGGGACGAGCATTCCACAGACCGGCAAACTTAGCGCTTTTATTGGAGACGTGCAGCTTGTTTGTAAAAATAAAGTTTTCATGTGAAATCGAAATAAAAATACAAAGATTCGAATTTTGAGTCAAAATCCGCGTATAATATACTTAGGTACCTATCGCAGTGACTTGGTGCGCGTGGCGTGGCGCACGAGCGGCTGGCTTGCGGCAGCTTCAAAAATGTGGGTACCCGTTAGGGTATTTATGTTCTGTGGTAGGTACTTACTCATTTGACCGCGCCGCGCGCCGCCAAATCCACTAGTAATACATACTTTGCAATGTAACTCATCTCTCATTCCAATAAGGTATAAATTAGAATGATTGACATTTGCAAGGACTTTTTAGTTTGCAATGGCAGGTGGTTTGGATTAAAGTTAATTTCAACTACATAGTAATAAAAAAACCTTGATTTTCTTATGAATATTTTTATCGTAAAAGCACGTCCGAATTCGCTAGTTTCCTTGTGCGTGCTTGTGTGGTCAAGCTTGGGTACAGCAGTGATATTCTGTAAAAATCTCACCGTGAAAACTAAGGTGAAGTGAGCTGTCATTCCACCTAATGTTATTGCCTCCATTGATAGATCACTTCACGCTTACTTCATCTAAGTTATCACGGTGAGATTTTTACAGAATCGATAGGCAGTTCAGTACAGTTGTTGTATCTCACGAAGGAGGGTGAGCAATACTTGTAGTTTTATTTGTGTTGTGTATAGTACAGACACGCGCTCTTGTGTGCGTAAAGAACTGCATGTAGCAATTTCATCGTTATTGAACAAAATAATATAAGTAGGTAGGTACCTATTTAGATTTATGTTTCGTTTAGTGATGAAATAAAAATATTTTTTGTGATCTATGTTTATTTAGATATCAGTATTTACAAATAAAATTAAGATACTTACATTCAAATTCGGTACATAATACAATGTTTAATATATTCAGCTTCTTTATTAATCACACTAATTGCATGTATTAATACGCCAGGTTTCGCTAGTTGTATTTTCAAAACTTTCTGGAATGCTTTTCTGTTTTTGTCTATTTCGTTGGTTTCTTAAAACAACATAGCTTTAAGAACCCCCATTATGTTCTCTATATCATTTGACGACTCTAAAACAAACAATGCATCATTAGAATCACGTAGGTATTAAATGTTACAATTAAATATTAAACATTGTTTACTGACCTCACTGTGAACAGCTTTTCTCTGTTTACTTACTATGTTGACGATACGGGACGCAAAATTTTGGCGCGAAACAGAGCACTTAGCACCTACTAGCCCGACCGGCAGTTCGTTCGGGTGATACTGACACTATTAAGACCAACCCGCCTTCGTGAGATACATAGAACAACTGTATCTACTTAGGTTAGGTTATGTCGGCCGACCGGGGAATCGAACCTAGGGCCCCACGCTGGGCTAACACGCACAGACCTGCCTTCGTCCTCTGACGAAGATCGTCTACTACTGAGCTCAGCTTGGATTGCTCTGGAATTTATACTCTCCGTGTCGCGTCGCGGCCGCCGCCGCGATATCGCCGCGACACCATACTAAATGTTCATTTTATATGGTGTCGCGGCGATATCGCGGCGATATCGCGGCGGCGGCCGCGACTCCATACAAAATGTTCCTCTTGTGTCGCGCTACACGTCGCGCCGCGACCGTGTCGCGGCGCGACAGGTCGCTCCTGTGTGAAGTGTCGCGCGCGTTTCCATAGAAAATGTTCTACGGATATATATCGCAGAATCGCGTCGCACTGTCGCGTCGCGCCTGTGTGTACGAGCCTTAAATCGATATTTCGAACATATTTCTTAGTAAAACATTTTATAGAAACCATCTAAGTAATATTCAAAAGATAGGTTTTAATATTTTCTAGCGCTGGCGCTGGGTAAGGAAGTTTTTTATAGTAGGTTATTGGAAAAACATTAACAACCTCTTAAGAGGTCATTGTACTCATCATTATGAACAACTTTTATTATGGGACCAAACCTGCAATCGCGAAAAAAAATCAGCTGTTCCCTACATTTATGTTCGCATAACTCGTCAAAATGTAGGGAAACAGCTGATTTTTTTTTTCGCGATTTCAGGTATGGTCCCATAGTAAAAGTTGTTCATAATGATGAGTACAATGACCCCTTAGGGTCAGCGTAGACAGAGAGGAGCGCAGCGGAGAGGATTTTATTAAGGCACTCGAAAATCAACTTTAAAATTATTGAAATAAATTGCATATATGCTTGAACCTGACAAAAAATGCTCGCGCGTCCTCGAGGATACGCGGGAAGGCACGCGCGCGTTTATTTCAATAATTTTAAAGTTGATTTTCGAGTGCTTTATAAAATCCTCTCCGCTGCGCTCCTCTGTCTGCGCTGACCCTTAAGAGGTTGTTAATGTTTTTCCAATAACCCTGTATAAGTGCTTATTTATTTTTGTAAGAACAAAAATTAGACAATATTGAGCAGCTCAAGCGCTCACGCCTGGCGGGCGAGCCTGCGAGAGAGAGATGCCCCGATACGTATTATGCGGGGAGTGAGGAAACGTTATCATACCTACACACAATTGGACAAGAGGGCCTTTTTTTTTGTTGATGGGAAATCATCAAATGACCCCTCCCGCTGAGGGTGCAGCAGAAGGGAGTGTCAGACTCTTACTGACTAAAACCCACCCGTGTTCCTTCCTTAGCCCTTTATGTTCCGGGGTAGCGGTAACCTTTTCAGACAATCCCGCTGCAACGGCAGGCTACGGCCCTTACGGGCCCCTTCCTTATTGCTGACATCTCTTTGAGGCGCGCGTGGAACACGTTCGCGCCGTCCGGCACGGGCCTGTTCCTGATCGGACGGAGAGTTACCCATTACTCTCCGCCCGCAGGTCCGCACCTACGGTGGCCGGTAGGGACGTGAGGTTCTCTCCCTCAACCGTCCCGCCACCTCCTTCGCTAGCATGACTGCTTCGCAGAAAGACGTGACTACCTCCCACTCCCTCTCGCCCCGCAGGCAGTAGAGAAAGCGCAAATAAAATTCACAATTAATAATCGCGTAAGTCCTTGACCTTAGTCAACATTCGTGTGCGTTGCATATTACAAAACATTACGCATATTATCATACCGTAATCAGCAGTAATTAGCATACCGTTGTTGATACTAGAATATTAGCATAGAATATGGTTTGTTGTGAATCAAATCAGTAATGGTCACGCTATGTGTGATCAGGAGTATTCTTTAGTAGGTCTAGGATCTAGGCAACCTTGGGAGGAGCCGCGCCGTGCTCTCATCTCGAGAGTAGGGAGTGAACTGTCGCTGCCGGCCGTAGTCGACTCGATGGTCGGCAGCGAAGAGTTCTGGGACGCGGTGGTTTCCTTCGGCGAAACAGTCGTCTCGCAGAAGGAGGCTGGCCCCCCTAAATGGGTCAGGGACGAAGGACTCAGGGACGTCCGTCGCTCCCCACGCATGAGGACCCGAGGTGGCGGCGCGTAGTACGTCGTCTATACTTATACTATACTACTATCACTATATTAATATTATTAATTAATTAATATTACTATTAATATATTAATATTAGTAATTAATTAATTATTAAAAATATTATAAATAGGAAAGATTTGTATGCATGTTTGTAAGGAATTGGCTCAAAAAGTACTGGTCCGATTTTAAAAATTCTTTCACCATTTGAATGCTACATTATCACTGATTAAGACAGGCTTTTTTAATTGCAAGAAAAAAATAAAATGTTTAAAAAATAAATGTCCACCCACCCGTGCGAAGCCGGGACTGGCCGCTAGTCTATACATATAATAAATCTGTAGAAAAGTCATTTTTGTACATTGAAGAAATTGAAACAAAAAATAGCCAGCGTGTGAAAAGATAAGTAACAGAACCCATTTCCATCATTTTTGAAATTTTTGTCTGTTTGTCTGTTTGTCTGTTTGTCTGTTTGTTTGTGCGCACATCACGTAAAATCTACGAATTCAATGCTGACAATGTTTATATACAAAAATTATACGCAACTTGAGGTTTAACTTAGTTTTTGTTTCATCGAAATCGGTTCACTCTATCAAAAGATATGATTAATTTAGTGAGTTCAAGAAGTAAAATATTACGTTACGCAATTAAGTATAGTACTTGCAACGACATCTTAAGACTAAAAATAGAACTAATGTTGATAGTTGAAATCTAAATCCGATAGATGGCGTTGTGCAAATGACGTCATTTTCTGAATCGCGGTGTTAAGATTTTCCGCGCGAGGATGACGTCCACCGTGTTTACTAGGCAAATTGGGTTTCGTTAGGTGTCTTAAAAGTTCTTGCGTGTGTCGTAAAAGTTCTTTGGTTGCTTGGTTTATCGATTTTCTAAATTGGTCGAAAAAAAAGTATTTGCTTATCTTATTGGTTTCGTTTGGTCAACTTTGGTCATTGGTTTGAAGTACGAAGTAAAGATTGTATTTGATTTACTTCGTAGTTTGAATCCAATAGTGCCAATCGTTATACAGTAAGTTAGTGTTGCCAATTCGTTGAGTCACGACCACGAACAGACGATACGTTGTCACACTAGACTGTTCGACGCACCGTTCTTTTAAGTTTGTAGGCTATTCAGTCATAAGTGTTGTTAGTTTTGTTTATTGCTTTAATTTTCCTTGATAATGCCTCAAAGAAAAAAAACTAACCTTTCGCTGCGTAGCCGAAATGCGAAAAGGATGAGACTTTGTAGGTCTCAGGAATCGGAAGAAGATCGTGAAGCACGGTTATCTGCTAACCGAGAGCACATCGCTCTTTCACGTGAATCGGAAACGTTCACCGAAAGGGAGTCACGTTTAAGTTCACAAAGAACACGGACCGCGACTTTGCGGTCTCAAGAGAGTATCCAGGAACGCGAAGACCGGCTGTCTGCTGATCGGGAGCGCCACTCTCTCTCACGTGAGTCAGAGACATTCACAGAAAGGGAGTCGCGCTTAAGTTCGCAAAGAACTCGGACCGCGACTTTGCGTTCTCAAGAGAATATCCAGGAACGCGAAGTTCGGCTGTCTGCTGATCGGGAGCGCCAGTCTCTCTCACGCGAGTCAGAGACTTTCACAGAAAGGGAGTCGCGCTTAAGTTCGCAAAGAACTCGGACCGCGACTTTGCGTTCTCAAGAGAATATCCAGGAACGCGAAGTTCGGCTGTCTGCTGATCGGGAGCGCCAGTCTCTCTCACGCGAGTCAGAGACTTTCACAGAAAGGGAGTCGCGCTTAAGTTCGCAAAGAACTCGGACCGCGACTTTGCGTTCTCAAGAGAGTATCGAGGAACGCTAAGCACGTCTGTCATCTGACCGAGAGCGACACGCTCTCTCGCGCGAGTCTGAATCTCTCTCCCAAAGAGAAGAACGATTACAAATAGCTAGACATAACTATGTAGGTGTACAAAGAAACAATGAAAGTTATCTTGCATCTGAAAGGGAAAGAATAGATGAACTAAGACGAGCAGAAACAGCAGAACAACGTCAATCTCGCCTAGAAATAGAACGAGCTCGATACCATATGAATAGAGAAACAAATAGCGGAGCTGATGAGTCCATGGAAAATGACGATGCAAATATTTTATTACCTTGGGACAATAGGGAAAAATCAGGGTTCACATATTCGTCTAGAATTAATTATGCTGGCTTTACTTTCGTGGGTGACATGAGAGAAATTTGTAATTTTTGTCATGCTTTGAAATGGAGGAAAGAGACAGATGGAATGTGCTGCTCAAATGGAAAAATTGTTCTTCCAAATTTCCAAGATCCACCACACTTACTTAAAAGTCTCCTGAATGGCGATCATCCCCAGTCGAACCGTTTTTTGGATAATATTCGTTTATATAACAGTGCTTTCCAAATGACTTCCTTTGGGGCAAAACAAATAACGGAAGGACCGTTCATGCCAACCTTCAAAGTACAAGGTCAAGTTTATCACCTTATTGGATCTTTGCTGCCAGAAAATGAACCCAAATTTCTCCAAATTTATTTTGTATCCGATTACACGCAACAGCTCAATGTTAGAAATCACAATTTTCCCCAGCTCAATGCTGAGCTTTTGGGTCAACTTCAAGAATTGCTGCATCACGTTAACCAGTACGTTCGTGAATTCAAAGCTGCATTGGAGTCAATTCCACAAGGCAGCAATGATTTCAAAATTTTTATAAGTGCCGATAGACGTCCTGTGGGTGAACACCGTGGAAGACACAATGCACCCGTCGCAGATGAAGTTGCAGTTGTTTTAGTCGACCAGGAGTGTGAGAGACGTGATATCGTGTTGCGTACACGCGACGGTCGCCTTCAACGCATTTTGGAAACCCACCGAGCTTACGACGCCCTGCAATATCCACTAATTTATTGTCATGGTGAAGATGGGTACAATTTTGGGCTGTACCAAGTGAACCCTACTACGAGAGTCACTAATTATCAAAAAAAAATATCTGCTCAACAATACTATTCCTACCTTTTACAAATAAGGCAAAACAGTTTCGTATATTTGCAACGATTTCGTGGTTTGTTCAGCCAATTTATTGTGGACATGTACGCAAAAATAGAAACTGAACGTTTAGTGTATATTCGCACTAACCAGCGACGGTTACGCGCTGAAGAATACGTGCACTTGCGGGACGCCATGCAATCAGATAATAACGTCGAAAACTTGGGTCGATTGGTTATTTTGCCATCCAGTTTCACAGGCGGTCCGCGGTATATGCACGAACGAACGCAAGATGCTTTTTGTTACGTCCGTAAATACGGCCGGCCGGACCTTTTTATAACATTTACAACAAATCCAAAGTGGACGGAGATTTGCCAGGCACTTCTCACAGGACAGGCGTCATACGACAGACATGACATTATTGCTAGGATTTTTCATTTAAAACTCAAAGTCTTGATTAATCTACTTACAAAGGAGAAAGTTTTCGGTTCAACTCTTTGTTTTATGTATAGCGTCGAGTGGCAAAAGCGTGGTTTACCCCACGCGCACATTCTTCTGTGGCTGGAAGAAAAAATTCGTCCCGATGCTATAGACAGTGTCATAAGTGCAGAATTTCCGGACTATAATGCAGATCCGATTTTGCATGACATAGTAAAAACACATATGGTTCACGGGCCATGTGGCCTCTTAAACAGGGAATCACCGTGCATGAAAGATGGTCAATGCTCAAAAAAATACCCCAGAGCACTGAAAGAACTAACTATGGCTGGGGAAAATGGGTATCCGCAATACCGGCGAAGATCACCGTCACAAGGTGGTTTCACAGCTACTGTCAGATTCCGTGGACAAGAAATAATTCTAAATAATAGTTGGGTGGTACCGTATTCTCCAGTTTTGTCAAACGCTTTTCAAGCACACATTAATGTTGAAATTTGTAATAGCGTCGAATCTATAAAATATATATGTAAATATGTTAATAAAGGTAGTGATCAAGCCATGATAGCACTAAGAAATAACAACCAATTTGATGAAGTGACAAGGTATCAATCTGGCCGATACATAAGCTCTTCGGAGGCAGTTTGGCGCATTTTGAGTTTCCCTATTCATGAAAGGTATCCGCCAGTCATCCATCTTGACGTGCACCTGGAAGGCGGGCAGCGAGTTTACTTTCAGCCAGAAAATGTGGCAGAAAGAATGAACAACCCAAGACAAACCACCTTGCTCGCATTCTTTCGCCTTTGCGAAAGAGACAATTTCGCTAAGTCTCTGTTGTACAATGAAGTGCCACATTATTATACTTATAACAAGCAGCAAGGTGTTTTTAATCGCAGGAGACGTGGAACTGCTGTAGAAGGCGAGTCCGGCATTTTTAAAGAACACGTGATTGGAAGAGTATACACGGTGCACCCAAATAATGCAGAGTGTTATTATTTACGCCTTCTTCTTCACACAGTGCGAGGACCTACTTCTTTTGCTGAGCTCCGCAAAGTGGACGATATAGAATATCCCACATTTCAAGCTGCTTGCCGCGCACGGCATTTATTAGATGGCGATCAGCATTGGGATGATGCTTTAGCCGAAGCATGCGTCAGTGATAGTCCACATCGTTTGCGCCATTTATTTGCCATTTTGTTGACATTTTGTGGCCTATCGGACGCTGGGCAGTTGTGGCAAAAATATAAAGACGCGTTTGCCGAAGATTTTTTGAGACAGCAAAATATAAATAGTGAAACTTCTGACCAAGTACGTGAAAGCTGCCATAATAGGGCTTTGCTGGCTATACAAGATATAGTTACAAGTATAGGAGGGAACCCCCTCAGTCAATACGGCTTGCCGACACCGACAGTTGGTGGGGAACGAATTAATAGGGAGTATACATCTGAAATAAATTACAACCCCGAAGAGTTAGCAGAAATATTGCGAAATGGCTGTTCAAATTTGACGTCAGAACAACGTCAAATCTTTGATAGAGTATGCTGTAGTGTAGAACATTCATTAGGAGAAATGCTGTTTTTAGATGCACCTGGTGGAACAGGTAAAACTTTCCTCACTAAAGTTATCTTGGCTCAAATAAGGAGCCAAAACAAAATTGCCCTTGCCGTCGCTTCCTCAGGAATAGCTGCCACTTTATTACCAGGAGGAAAAACTGCACATACAACATTTAAAATACCAATCGACTTGGACCGCACAGAAAACCCTGTTTGCAACGTGTCTCGCAATAGTGATAAAGCAAGGGTTTTACGCGATTGCGCCCTTATCGTTTGGGACGAGTGTACGATGGCAAATCGTAAAGCTGTGGAAGCTGTAGATAGAACGTTGCGAGATATAAGACAAAATGACCGACCGATGGGAGGCTTAACGGTGCTATTCTGTGGAGACTTCAGGCAGACACTCCCTATAATACCCAGAGGAACGAGGGCCGATGAAATAGGTGCCTGTTTAAAGAGCTCTATTTTATGGCGTAGTGTCATATTAACTAATTTGAGCTTTAATATGCGAGCATATTTGGGAGGTGACGCAAACGCGCAGGTTTTCTCAAATTTACTACTTCAAATTGGTAACGGCACATACCCGACTCAAGAAGGAGGTAAAGTAACTTTAGTCGAAAGCCTGTGTTCTTCTGTTGCCTCACAGCAGGAACTCATTTCCTCTGTATACGGAGATCCATCAGAGATCTCGAACCATGACGCTGCTTGGCTATGCCAACGAGCTATTTTGGCACCTCGCAACGACCAAGCAGCAGCAATAAATTCTCAAATATTGGTACATGTTTCTGGAGAAAGTAGGGAATATTTATCTATTAACACGGTTTTAGAAGAAGGAGATGCCACCCACTATCCAGTAGAGTTTTTAGACTCTCTAAATACACCAGGTCTTCCAGCACACAAAATTTATTTAAAAGTCGGAGTACCAATCATTCTACTCAGAAATTTAAGCCCACCAAAACTATGCAATGGAACTCGGTTGAGAGTAACAAATCTCCAACGAAATGTCATCGAAGCCGAAATCTTAACAGGTTGCGGCTCCGGTGATGTTGTTTTCATTCCCAGGATACCCATTATCCCCAATAATTTTCCGTTTACTTTCAAACGTGTGCAATTTCCTGTAAGCCTCTGTTACGCTATGACTATTAATAAAGCCCAAGGCCAGACGTTATCCGTTGCGGGTGTAGACCTTACTTTTGATTGTTTTTCACACGGCCAACTCTATGTTTCTCTATCACGTGTTAGCAACCCAAACAACCTTTTTGTATATGCTCCGGGTAATTCCACCGCTAACATAGTATATAGAGAAGCATTAACGTAATCAACTATACCAAAGTCAGGACTCTTATCTAAATCATCAAAAAGGTGATATACTCTTATCTAAACGACGTTGTTTTGTTCTCGACAACCACGCGAACGAAGTCGCGGGCACAGCTAGTAAAAAATAAACTACTAACAAACATAACTAACAAATATACTGCTAATATTATAAATGCGAAAGTTAGTGAGGGTGGATGTATGTATATTTGTTACTCTTTCACGCAAAAACTATTGCACGGATTTGGTTGGATGAAATTTGGCACACAGATAGTTTATAACCGTGTAGCTCGAAATCTATTACAATAAATTGAAGTCGCTTTTCGCGTTTGCTGTTTGTGCGACCGCTTAGAACTTCTAAACTACACAATGGATTTTAATGCGTTTGTCACCATAATTTAGAGTATTTATTTATTTCGGAAGATTTATAAGTATGTAATAAAGACATCTCGATGTTCTATGTCGTTAAAACCTTGCAAAGCGGGGGGGGGGGGGGGGTACAGTCCGTCCACAGTTATTTGACCTCTGATAGTCGCAAGTTCGCAACGTAAGAGCAATCTCCTGAAACGAGAATAAAGATCGCAATTACTTTGACAGACTTATCAATCAGCGACCTTATTTGAATGAGAATAAAGATCACTGCGAGGTAAAATAACTGTGAACGGATTGTATAGTCGCTAGTTTCAAATAAAAAAGAGACATACTATCTTAATTTATTTTGTCAATGAAAATAACGTCAATCAACTATCAATCTAAAAAGTCTGTGCGTGACTTTGTCATGCCGAATGAAAGTTGTTCGTCACAAATTATTCACACTTTTCCAGCCTAGATCGCGGAAACTGTTGACTTTTTGCTAACGGCGCGAATTATACGCTTGGCAGCAAATTGTTTTGTAATTAGCGCGAATTGTCAATTAACTGTTATTGATCGTTTTAAAAGAAAAAATAAATGGTCAAAGTTTTCAAACTAATGTTTTGTTTTTATATTGAAACTAGCGGACCCGGCAGACATCGTCCTGTACGGAGAAGCATTTTAAATTTAACATTTTTTTTTTTAATTTTGCTTTTCTCTAATTACCTACTCTTCTAATGAATCTACGGTTGAGTCATCATTTTATTGACGTTTTCCATAAGCATTGTCACGACAACGGTATTTATACATTTACCTAATAATAGTCACTAGGAAAACTACTCGCAAACATCACAATTTCACAACGTATACAATGAATTATGAATGGAAGCACAAAAAACCACACCATCAGCGTCATCTGCCCAGCCTTTTCCCAACTAAATTTGGGTCGGCTTTCAGTCGAACCAGATGCAGCCTATCTGACGTCTACAACTCATTTACGGGATAATACAATAATACCCCTTCATAAAACTGGTTGTCAGACTTTCGGGCTTCTGATTACCCGTAACGATAATCTACAAGTGACAGCTGGGACCAAAAGTTTAACGTGCTTTCCGAGGGACAGGGGTCTCAATATGTAATGGACGGTCACCCGTTCACACCGATCACCGCAAGCGTAGCTTAACTTTCGATCGACCCCTGCGGCTGTTTTTATTGAGCCGCGAGCCCACTACGTCATCATCATCTGCCTAGCCTTTTCCCAACTATGTTGGGGTCGGCTTCCAGTCTACCGGATGCAGCTGAATACCAGTGTTTTACATGGAGCGACTGCCTATCTGACCTCCACAACCCAATGACTGGGTAATACGATACCCCTTGGTAAGACTGGTTGTCAGATTTTCGAGCTTCTGACTACCCGTAACGACTGTCAAAGATCCACGAATGACAGCCGGGACCAACGGCTTAGCGTGCTTTCCGAGGCACGGAGGGGTCTTGGTATGTAAAGATGGTCACTCATCCACAGACCAACCGTGGCAAGTGTAGCTTAATCTGATCGATCGACCTGTGCGGCTGTTATTATTTAGCCACCGGCCCACTAAGTAATTAGCAAAATTTTCCTCATAACTAAATCTACCATTAAATATTTTCAGACATGTACCGAAAGCGAAGCACACGACGATGGCGGAGACGCCCGAACTAAAACGAATAGCCGAGAATACGAAGATACAGAGCAACGTCAAGTATCACGCCGACTTCGAGAAGAGTAAGGGGAAGTTCACACAGGTATGTATTTCACTAATTAGCTCGGCCACACGCCAATACTTATTAACACGGTAACAGACTTCTCACAATACTATATGGTAGGCAATTAGGCATACCTATTTTAGGGGAATGCGGTAAGGTAGCCCGCGAAAATCAAAAGACAATGGGAAAAGTGGCAATAGGTAACGAAGGCTACGTTGATGTCGTGGTGGGGCTTGCGTGCTCCGAACTCTAGGCCTGTGCCGGAAGAGTTGACTTTTCCGGAACAGGTCTAGTGTGTGGAGTCAGATCAAGAGAGATATAAAACCCGCAGGGGACAGCATATGGCGAGCTGTTGGGCAGTAGCGACCCCACGGACCCTATCTCTCGGGAGAAGTTTTGTTCCTCACCTCTGGCTTGCCTTTATTGGCCGGCTGGAGTGAATAATGACGAGGAACAGAGCTCCCACATTTTTCTTGTCTTTATTGGCCGGCTTGAGTGGAGATTCGCAAGAGCAAACGTGCTCGTAGGAAGGAAGTATTCCAGTAAGATGCTGATAGTGATCTTGACCGTACTTCCGGGATTGCCCTGATAGCCGTGGAATACCTCTCCACTGTTCATAAGCACCTCAGGATATGTTGCCCCCTTGTCGCTACGACACTATGTGCTAGCGACCGTTTTCGGGGGCCCATTATTGAGTGTGCATGTCACCCCCTGCCATTTAATCTGTGTAATTAAATAAAACACTAGCTTCTGCCCGCGACTTTGTTCGCGTGAAATTTCACCCTCCCCCCATTCGCCCTCTTAGGGATGGAATTTCGAAAAACCCTTTCTTAGTGGATACCTACTCTTCACAAAGAACACACCCTCCAAATGTCATGTCTCTAGGACCAGCGGTTTAGGCTGTGCGTTGATATATATCAGTCAGTCAGCACTTTGAATAAATTATCTTCTTCTAATACACACATCAAAAGTGTCTAGGGATCAAGCATTTTTATGCGGATTTCTTGAGATTGAGATGTGGCTTTGTAATAAATTTATGATTTTATAAATTTATATGGATCCTTTTTGGTGCATTTCATAATTTGAATCAGGAACTGTGAATCAAATTCGAGTAAAAGATGAAAATCAGCTGTCAATATTTTCCCTATAAAAACATACAACGCATTGAAGACATTATTAGTGCTACTGTTTCCCTACTACTGATTAAAACCAACGTTATTATGGAGCGGCGACGTCATTTAAGCAGGGAAGAAATGCTCAGAGCCGTGGGAATGATAGAAGCTGGTTCCCGGCAACGTACTGTGGCTTTAGCTCTGAATACAAGTCAGAGTGTTATCAGTCGACTTTGGACACGTTACCGAAGCACTGGTACCGTGGCTGAGCGCCATGGAGGACGGTATCGCTGCACCACACGGAGACAAGACCGATACATTCAAATCTTAACTCGAAGAGCTCCAACAATAACCGCCATGATGTTAGCCGTGAGGCTTCATCACTCTTCAGGGAACTTAATTAGCGACCAAACAGTCAGAAACCGCTTGCATGAAGTGAACCTTCATTCCCGAAGACCGCTACGGGTACCACCTATAGCAATGCACAATCGTAGGATTCGATATCAATGAGCTCTTGAACACAGAAATTGGGCAGAAGAACAATAGCGTTTCGTGTGCTTTTCTGATGAGTCTCGTTTTGGTATGAGACCGGATACAAGACGTATACGACACTGGAGAACCCCTGGACGCCAACAGCGATTAAAATCCTGCTAGGAAGTCCATCCTTATAGTGGTGGAACCATCATGGTATGGGCGGGTATTTGGATCGGCGGAAGAACTGAGTTGATTTGGATCAGAGGCAACCTCAACGCTCAAATTTATGCTGAGACGATTGTATCAGACGTCATCGTTCCTCTACAAGTGCAAATCGGTCCCTTATTTCAGTTAATGCATGATAATGCACGACCGCACACCGCAAGAGTTGTAAGACAGACTCTCGCCGCAGCTAACATCAATGTCCTGCCCTGGCCTGCTCAGTCGCCAGACTTGAACCCGATTGAGCATGCATGGGATATGCTACAGAGAAGAGCTCTGCCGAATATGGAGGGTATCCAGTCGCAAGAAGACCTTTTTTTGTTGTTGCAACGAACATGGGCGGCCATTCCACAGCGTGATTTGGATGAACTCATTTTGAGTATGCCAAACCGATGTTCTTGTGTTGTTAGTGTTCGCGGTAGAAACACGGATTATTAATTGTTTAAGTTACCCAATAAAATTTTAGAGAAAACTGTTATTTCAGTCTTTTTTTCGAACTTTTGTGTTAGTGGTTCAAATGTCAAAAATCCCTTTATTAGGAAAATGGCAAATTTCTTTATTAATGCAAAGGTGACTTGGTTTATCGTTACTGTGACAAACGAAAACACTTTATTTGATGAATCCTTAAAGAAAATTTTAATTAATATCAATCAGGAGAAAAGTTATTGCAAAAATATATGTTGATCCCTAGACACTTTTGATGTGTGTATATAAAATTCTCATGTCACAGTGTTAGTTACCATACTCTTCCGAAACGGCTGGACCGATTTGTATGAAATTTTGTGTGCATATCGGGTAGGTCTGAGAATCGGCTACTATCTATTTTTTATTTTTGCAAAACGACGTTTGCGGGGTCAGCTGGTATATATATAATATTTTATATATGGATACTCGCGAATCATATTTAGACTAACAAACTGATACTGTATGATTGCAAATACATCAGAAAATTTGGATTTTGCGGTCTTCTTTTGCGGGCTTCTTCCTTAACACGCTAACACACTACTTACAATACTTCAGGCATACCTACGTAAACAATCTTCTTCCTTTCATTAGCAAAAACCCTATACCTTCAGCCGTAGCAGAAGGCCATATAACTAGGTGTAAAAAGACATTTAACGAAGCTGAGAGTCATATAGGCGCTGACGCAAAATTATTATATCAGTTTAAGAACTTAAGTTATTAAGGCTAAATAAAAAAGATTTATTATTTTTTCCTTTTCAGTTTTTTCGGCGGTTTTTTTTAAATTGTAATACACAACTCAGCATTAATCTGTGAGTGAATAATAAATCACGCCCATTTTCCAAATTTATATGGGACCAACTTCGGGGTATAACCCTTTCCAATAAAAAAAGAATTATCAAAATCGGATTACTCTGTAAAAAGTTAAGCGTGGTCATACATAAAAAAAAAAATAAAAAATAATTATACGCATCGACTTGAGAACCTCCTCCGTTTTTTCGTCGGTTAAAAATAAAAGTTGTTTTCCAGGAATGATTTTTATGCAATGTTACTTAGTTTGATGCACAGAATGCTTAGTTGACGGCTATGTAATGTGTCTTTTTACACCTTGTATAGAACGTTTAATTAAATTAAATTTAAATCCTATATCTACATGTTAGGAACATATCGAACGCCCCTAGCGGTGGCCGCCGTAGCTTCGTGCTCTGTGATCTACGAATAATAAAAAGTCAGGAAGCGTAACTATGAACAAATCAACGAGAAATTTGGCTCCAAACTTCACTACATTGACAAAATACCTCGAGTATTAGAACGAAAGAACACACATGCAAATAAGCCAATCAGCTGCGCTCGCGTAAAGCGTTGTATTCCGGCAAGCGCCGTGATTGGTTCTGTTGCTCGGTGGCCTTTTCGGCAACGCCCACGCCGGTAAACATTTGCGTGGTGCCATTTTTGAGCTTCAGTTACATTTCTTGGCTTTTATTATTCGTAGTCTGTGACAGAAATGTTGTGTTGCCATCCTTATTCTTTTGCCAAACGGAATTCTAAAATCATCACATACTTAATATACTTCCCACAATTGCAACTGCGAAAGTTATTCCTTCAACAGTTGCACTCACAAACAAACAGCTTCTAAACTTCAATGCAGTACAAATCTTACTTACAGGTCGCAGACGACCCTGAAACCCTCAGGATCAAGGCCAACACAAAAATTATCAGCAATGTCGCTTACCACGGAGAGTTGGAGAAGAAGGCTCAGATGGAGAAACAACGGCAGATCAACGAGAATGGAGAAATCGTTGGTGAGTTGGTTACCAACTTTTGTTACAAATATTGGTGATGTTTGCTTCAATGTTGGTTGATGTCGTGTGGTTATGTTGGCACCTTGTGTTTTGAAGTGAATCTGGATATTTTTATTTTTAGCCTATTATACGCTGTGTTGGTCAAATGTAAAAATTTGTTCAGTTTGATGGTCTGAACCTCACACTTAAATATGACCACGCCTTTCTGACAAACGATGTACAGACGCGAGACGCCAGCACATCAAGCTACTAAAATCTGTCAAATTTCTTTAATAGATTTTCAACTTTATCGATAAAGCATAAGGTTCAAAGTTGATTGGGAAAATTTGACAGTTTCGAGTAGGTTGATGTGCTGGCGTCTGTACTCGTATAATCATGTTCTAACATTTCATAAACTGGCAAAGACATTTTAAATATCAATATACTTTTAACGAGTTCAGTAGGATCATTAACACCATAACATCATCAATAAGTAATTAAGGATTATCCAGATTCATTTTGAGCACATTCAAAATTAATTCACATTGGTCAATACAGCTGTGAACCCTTAGAGCAAGACTATTCCATATTTAAATTGAAATCACAATGTCTATGAAATAAACAATTCATTGGCTTAAGACTTATAAATATACATGATATACTTAGTTTGTTTCAAAACTAATGAAAAAATTATCAATTTATCAGAAGTAACGAATTTCTTGAAAACACCTTAATTGTCCGGCTAATTTATAGTAGAACACAGAAATAATTCAAGATTGTTTTGTAGATAATTTGCAAATACATGAAGTAGCCATAACGGCTTTTCGTTTGGAAATTTACTTCAATTGAACTTTGCTTTTCTTTAATGGGATTTAAGATTTTATATGGAGCCTGGCATATCTACTGTCGTGCCATTTTATTTTTTTTTTTCAAAATGTCTGACATTCATGAAGCCTATGAAAATCGATAGCTGTCATCAATGCAAACAGAAAACATAATAAGACCAAATCCCGTTTTCATCCATGCGATTTACAAAGGATAATTGCGAGGCCGCCATTTTGTAAAAAAAAAACAAAATGGCGGACCGGTAGGTATGCCATAGACCTTCAAAGCCCTTTGAGTATCAAAGTAAAGTCAAAGCGCGGTTTTGTAAATCTCTCCCTTAGCATACTCTGCCATGGGATATAAAGGTTTCGCTCTAACGGCTTCATGCTGGTCAAAAAGGCACTTATCATGTCGCACTATTCACAATCGTATCAATGTGGGATGTCCAATCATAAGGTTTATGACCATATGTTGCTAACTTTCATCAAATCGAACAGTTCATCGGAAAAATAACATTAAAATTGGAAAATGAGTAGAGAGAGTATGTAATAATGATATTTATATTTTCATTATTACATACTCTTAAATTAGTCCGGTATAGTGGTTGCAAGGAACGCAAGGGCGAACGCCGAGCATGGGATCCTGAGTTTGACTCTCTGGTACGGGCAAAGTATTATTGGGTTTGCCATTGGAAAACTAAGTAGGAATCTGGATTTGTGACCGAGAGCCTCGCCTCATATTACATGGGAATCATAAAATACCTAACTGGTTAAATGTGGGTGGTATGTACGCTCAACAAAGGAGATAAGTAACCAGGGTCCACGGATATAGTTGAAGTTTAGTAAGAAACCGATGGATGTTTTCGAATAAAATTAAATTAAATTAATAGAAAACAAAGAGATAATTTATCAAAAACTTTTTTACTTACAAAAAAATCAGACTTCCAAAAAAAAAAAACACTAAAATATACCTGGTTACTTATCTCCTTTGGCGACCATACTATACTTACACCTCCTGCTGCTTATCTAAGCTTTGGAGAATGCAAGCGTGATGCTATGTCACTGCAATTATAGCAGTCTGTTGTGACTACCAGTAATTTACTAGTCAAGCAAAAATACCAGAAAAAATTTTTTCCTACTATACGAAAGTGTCATAATAATGATGTAAATAAAAAACTTTCTCTAACATAACTTTAATCTGTGTTTCGTAAAAAAGAGTAAAACAGATTTGTTCAAGATACTATTCCAGTTAGCATTAAAACTAAAACTCGCTCACACACTCACTTTGGAAGTAAATCTTTTCATTAATTAATATATGAAATGAAATCATCCCTGTATGAATTGGCACACTACTATTTGATAATAATAAAATTACATACATGGGGATCATACATCGTCCAACTTAACCTTATAACCGTCTGACCCCCAGCACCCGGCACAGTGAATCGAAAAATATTTATTTTTCGAATAACTTGATAGAATACAGCGTAATTAATAAAAAAAAACTGTGTAAACGAGCTATGGTATTTGGTCGTAAATATACGACCCTGGCGAAATGGACACGAAAATATTTGTCGGAATCCGACGTAAACGGTTAAAAGGTTAAAATCATTATTTATAGTAATTTGTCGACGGATGGCCAGATGTGGAAGTCTTCTACCATAGCACGAAGTCCGTAGGTTTGGCCGAAGTTACGGATGGTTCCTACTCCGTTTCACCTACGGACATAAAATTAGTTTGGAGCCCGACCAAAGAATGACTACAAGATTTGACAGTTGTCCCTACTCCCGTTCCTATTTGTACCCGTCCAAAAAAGTTAATAAGCCGGTTGTAGGGTTCCGAAGTTTTGTACCACTTTCGGATGGGTCCATATCTTAATTGCCGGACACAGAGAGTAGGCCACAAGCTTTTATGCTCGACCGCCATGCATGTAACCACTAAACTCATGAGTAATAAGCCAATTTAATGACAAAAAGAGTTTTAAAAAATCCCAATGTTATTTTTCCGACCCCCACCCATATGTTTCTAATACCTCTCCCCCTCTAGAACTACCATCGGACAACTACCATCAACAAATAGACAACTACGCAACAGAAATGCTACCGCCAAACGTGCCACCGCCTCATCTACCACCCAAGAACCACTACCAGACGCCATCGACTCAATATCACCCACCGCCACCCCAACAACAGCCCGTTGTTCACCAACAACAGCAGTCTGTAGCCCATCAACAACAACCGCCGCAACATCAACCGTCAGGACACAACAGACAGTACCAAGAGCAGTACTACAAGCAAAAAGAGGAGCCATATTACCCTCAGTATCAAGAATATCAGGTTCAATATTACCCTCAGTATCAGAATTACCCAGCTCAACAACAGAATCAGCCCCAGCCACAACAACAGTCTCAACAACAGAAGATTGGAAGGATTCAGGATTATGATCCTATTAGTGATGGACCAAGAGCGCCCCCGAATACGCAAAGGGCGTCCGCTACGCTTATTTATAATAGCACTAGTGATGGGAAAAGAGGTTTGTGTGTTATAAGTGTTTTTTTTTTTTTTTGGGTTTTTGACTATTTCCGAAGGGAAAAAATGACCAGCAACTATTTTGTACTCATATCTACAAGGACTGATAATAGTCCTGCAAACCGAATTTCGGTCATATGCGGCCCTTTCTCAGCGGAGACTAGCATCGGGAGTTATTATAGTGCAGAAAGTGTGTGCAGACACAGGTGAACTCTCTCTTCCCTTACTCTCACTGTTCGATGGGATAGCAATCCGACACGACTGGAGAGAGATCAGGCGTAGGACCAACGGCTTAATATGCGCACGGGGGTTTCCACATCGCCAACTAAAATAGAGAGATAAAAAGTATGAAGAAGTTGCTGGCCAGACCATAGATCTATGATATGGTCATACAGCCCTTTCACCGTTGTTTTATTTACCTGTGGTATTGCAGCGCCATTACAGTGATATTTACTGTCGTTAAAATAAGGTTGATATTGGATTGCCGCTGTCAGAAGTAAAATAACCGAGAGAGTACTGTATGCCCAAAATGGTCATGTAAAAGAAATAGTCAAAAATCTGATCTGATTATAATATTTTTTATTATTAACAGACTTCTTTGCTTTTTATGTTGTTTTTCAAATCTTCATTCATTTTATGTTATTCATTTTTTTTTTTGTTTTTTTGTGGGTTATATGATCTACAAGCAATGTTTTTTTGTTTTTTACTGTATGTTTTTCTTCTGTTTCTAATTGAACCAAGATTCGTTAGGCATTCTTTCCCCTCCTTTTATATATGTACACACGGCTACACATCAAGCTATACATTTCCAGTTTTAGCTGACCTCGCATCGTATAGGTTTTTCGTACAATCAGAAGTCAGATTATACTGGTTATGTATAGCTTGATGTGTAGCCGTGCGTACATGTTATTATTATTTTTAAACTGTTAGCTTAGATATTATAATACCAAGTTTATACAACGTGTAACGTTAAATGTGCAAAACCTGAAAATAGTTTGTCCATAATTGACTACTGAATCGATTTCAGTAACTTTTAATATAGGTTTTTTTTTTCAAAAATGATGCATTTTGCCATACTATCCGCCGATTGAGCTAAAGAAAATTAAGACTTATTTTAAGGCAATAAGACTCAATTTTGAATGCATAAAGCAACGCTAGGGTCAACACGATTTTCTTAATAAAAATAGTTAGCTATAATAAAAACTTTTTAACAAAAAAAACAACCGACTTCAAAAAAAAAAACACTACAAAGTGTAAAATAACTTTAATTTTAATTTTGGAAGTCGGTGTCTTTGTTTTTGTATTTACGTTTTTGCCACCGACTTCCAAAATTAAAATTAAAGTTATTTTACACTTTGTAGTGTTTTTTTTTTGAAGTCGGTTGTTTTTTTTGTTAAAAAGTTTTTATTTTTTACTTTTTATAGTCAGAGTGCATTTCATGACAATTCCAATAAGCCCAAACACGGCTAGAATACATGGTTTTATTACTAAGTTCCGGTACCTACCTTCCAGCTTCATCATCAGATCGGTTTGATGGTACCATTTTCGTCAGAACCATTTATTTAAATTTGCTTCGTCATAGTCGCTTAACTATCTTAATCGAGATATCTTATCGCCACCCGTGAAATACTTATTATCATTGAAGAGTTCCTGTGGCTATCTGTGGTCTCCTTCATCAGTTCCACTTCACCAAATTATACTTTTTGAATGCAAATGCTTGACATGTTGATGAAAATACCAAAATTTCTATATGTATGCCTATAATATTTGAGGAGTTCCCTCAATTCCTCATGGATCCCATCATCAGAACTGGATTTTGACAAAAATGGGACCAATCTGGAAGCATATCCTTTCAATTAAAAAAAAAAAATCCAAATCTGTTCATAAATGACGGCGTACTGAGGTAACAAACATAAAAAAAAAATACAACCGAATTGATAACCTCCTCCTTTTTGAAGTCGGTTAAAAAAGAAATAGTTTTGTTCATTGTATTATGCTTTTAACTCGATGCTCTAATTGGGGTGTATGAGGCTTTGCGCATTTAACGTTACACGTTGTATAATAAACACAAAAGACTTAGTGGTAACCAATTTGATCAAAAACAAAAAAAACTATTGAAATATTAAATTACAATAAGCCTTTAAAGTCCACCTTTTTACCGCTCCTAAAAGAGAGCTTATTTTTAATATGTTCACGCTATATCCCCAGGTTCTCACCACCAGCCAGGGCATCAGCAGCAACAGAGCCGTCAGATCGGTCGCGTGACAGACCTCGACCCTCTCGCCAACGAGCTGCCCAGACAGACTGCGAATCACCATAATCAGGTGCATACAGAACATATTCATATTCATTTATTTGCGTTCCACAAGGTAAAAACAAGATGTTGACAAAATGCTTAGAGCTAAGAGCCGTTGTAGACCAGCTATGCTATTCTCTAAGGATACAGCCTTGCGGGCAGCGCTGTCGCAGCGGTGAAAACAATAGTTCCCCCTGTCAGGGCACAGCAAAATATTATTGTTTGATACATAATACTTAAAGTTAAAAATCTAAATTGAAATTAAAAAGTAGAAACTAAAATTAAAATAAAATTATACATGAAAACTGAAAAAAATACATTCGCATATAACATAATAATATAACCATCATTCATCTGCCTAGCCTTTTCCCAACTATGTTAGGTTCGGCTTCTAGTCTACCCGGATGCAGCTGAATACCAGTATTTTACATGGAGCAACTGCCTATCTGACCTCCACAAGCCAGTTACTGGATAATACGATACTCCTTGGTATGACTGGTTATCAGACTTTCGGGCTTCTGGCTACCCGTAACGACTGTCAAAGATCCACTAATGACAGCCGGGACCAACGGCTTAACGTGCGCACCGAGGCACGGGGGTGTCATACCGCTAACTTCCAAACTCCTAGCTGTTACTAAGAAATTCCAAATGGAAAAACTCAATAACACTTTGCCCGACCCGGGAATCGAACCCAGGACCCCACGCTCAGCAGTCGCGCTTGCGACCACGAGACCAACGGGACAGTTGTCGATGGTTTAAACATATAATAAAAGAGAAAAAAATACGTATTACCCAGTAACTGGGTTGTGGAGGTCAGATAGGCAGTCGCTCCATGTAAAACACTGGTATTCAGCTGCATCCGGTTAGACTGGAAGCCGACCCCAACATAGCTGGGAAAAGGCTAGGCAGATGATGATGTTGTGCTAAAGGCCTGTTTCACTAATTCTGGTTAAGCTCCGATTAACTTATCTAGCTAGAAAATTGTAGACATGGATTCAATTGATTTTAAAACATCAGTGATATCATTCTAAATGATTTTTCTTTATTATTTCAGCGAGTATACGTCGCCATGTACGACTACGAGGCGAGCGACAGTGATGAGGTAAGATTTTTAAAATCTTATCCTACTATCCTACTTCCTACTAATATTATAAATGCGAAAGTTTGTGAGGATGGATGGATGGATGTTTGTTACTCTTTCACGCAAAAACTACTGAACGGATTTGGATGAAACTTTACAGTAATATAGCTTATACATCAGAATAACACATAGGATACTTTTTATCCCGATATTCCCACGGGATCGACACTTATGCGGGTGAAACCGCGGGGCGCTGCTAGTTAATAAATAAGATTGCTCGAACCCCACTCGTACAATTGACATGCTGTTAGAAATTTTGGTAAGTAAGAAGTTATAAAAGAAACTACAAAGCGAGCGGAACATACACGATAGACAATATTTGCTGGGTGTGGGATTTGAAGTGGGGGCATGTAACAGCATCCTAGCGTCCTCTTTGTCGGAGGAGGCTAGGATGTTATTTCGACTGTTGTTCGTTATCTACCAAAACGAATAGGGACAATACTATTAAGTAGTTCATAATAAATTATAATAATAACTGGTCATTACCCAATGGCCCCGATTCTGTTGTTCACAAACTAAAGATTGTAAGACTATCTTTGCATTGTATAAACTCAATTTCCTTTGTATTGTATAACTGCATAGCACAGATGTGAGTTCTATGTACTATTGAGCTACCATTTACCGGGTAATATGTTTTTCATTGACTAGAATGTGCCCTGGCGGCTGATAGTATGTCATGATCGCTCAAGTGTCTCGCTGACGGTGGCGTGTGTGTTGGATCATTCGGTTCCCTACAAAATGGTTGAGCTGGATGGTGCTGATCCATGCGTCATGTTCGTGAACGGGCGCCGTCAGTTGGGGCTGGCCATCTGTTAGCTGCCTCGGCTTATTTTTAATTATTTTATTTTTGGATTGTTATTTTGTTACTATTTGCTGTACTCTGGACACTTTTAACGCGTACTTGTTTTTTATTTATTTTTTACATCGTTCTCACATATTTATAAATTCAACATATGATGTAACTAATAATTTTGTAAAAATATTATTTAAAAAGAGTGTCCATGGAGTTTCTTGCCCGTTCTTCTCCATAGGTACCTACTACGCTTTGGAATGGGCAACTAGCTTCATTTTTTCCTGACTGACCGACTTCTTGACAATTCAAAAGTGCCTGTAAATGGTTTAATTGAAATAAATGCTTTGAGTTGAGTTGAGTTGAGTAAACTAAATTTAAGTTCAGTGTATCTTTTTCCTATTTCAATATGAAAAGGACAGAAGATAAATATTAGTTTAGTCCCGTCAAATTAGATAATCCATAGACAAGTTTAGACTTGATTAAAAAATGTGCTACTAGAAATACGTCAATTTACGTCAGGCGCTGACTAATTTGACAGGACTAAACTAATTTTTATCTTCTGTCCTTTTCGTAATGAAATAGAAAGAAAAAGATCACTGAACTTAAATTTAGTTTAGTTTGTGAACAACAGAATCGGGGCCATTATGTATCACACAGATTTGTCTTTTTTCCACAAGTAAGATTTGCTTACATTATACTTATCTAATGGTAAACTTAAAAGTACTTGGCAGTCTTATTTACTTTTATTTTGATAAATCAAAGCCAAAGTGAACAGGCATCTTGTAGGCACGCTCGTTCCATCATAGACCTAATCCATCGCTTGCCATCAGGCGTGATCGAGGTCAAGAGGGCCCATTCAGCAATAAAAAAATTGGTTGTCTGTAAAGTCGGTTTACGGACGATAGTTTTACGTGATAACGTCTAAAAATGTGTCACAAGCCAACGCTTGGGCCGATCGTGCCTCTCTGTCGCTTGTTCCGCGTTCTCGCTTGCACGCTCAGGCTCAGGCGGAACGTGACACTTTTTCGTGCGTGCAGCCGGTGTTCGTCTATAACTCTTAGGAAAAAATCACAAAGACTATTTTTGTAGAGAATTTTAAGATCTACAACTGTTTTGAGGTTTTTTTTTTTTATAAAACTTACCGTTTTCGAGAAAAATCCAAAAAACCTCAAATTTTGACCTTTGACCCCGAATAACTTTTGTAGCACACACAGGATCGATGGGGATTTTTAAAACTTTATTTGTAATGGTACCCCAGCTCTCCTCCAATATTTGGCTCTCCGGAAATTTTTGTTCTTTGACCACTATTTTTGTTCTTTGACCACTATTTTTGTTCTTTGACCACTATTTTTGTTCTTTGACCACTATTTTTGTTCTTTGACCACTATTTTTGTTCTTTGACCACTATTTTTGTTCTTTGACCACTATTTTTGTTCTTTGACCACTATTTTTGTTCTTTGACCACTATTTTTGTTCTTTGACCACTATTTTTGTTCTTTGACCACTATTTTTGTTCTTTGACCACTATTTTTGTTCTTTGACCACTATTTTTGTTCTTTGACCACTATTTTTGTTCTTTGACCACTATTTTTGTTCTTTGACCACTATTTTTGTTCTTTGACCACTATTTTTGTTCTTTGACCACTATTTTTATGTCTAAATTGTCTGGACTATTATAAGAAGTTATCACGTCAAAAACAAACCTATGACTTTTCTATACTAATATAATAAAGAGGAAAGATTTGTATGTATGTTTGTAACGAATTGGCTCAAAAATTACTGGACCGATTTTAAAAATTCTTTCACCATTTGAATGCTACATTATCACTGATTATTATAGGCTATTTTTTTTTCTTTTTTTTTCCAAACGTGCGAAGCCGGGACGGACCGCTAGTCTCTAATAAAAACTCAAAAAATAACAAGCAAATAAGCTAATCTAAACTGATCTCACTTTTCCAGGTATCATTCCGCGAAGGCGACCTAATCTCAAACGTGACATCAATCGACTCCGGCTGGATGACCGGCCAGGTCCTCCGCACCGGCCGCACCGGCATGCTGCCAGCCAACTACGTCGAGCTGACGCCGTCAAACGCGGTGCCACAGCATTATGACAACTGACTGTCGATGAAGTGACCGGTGACCATCAGCTTCAGAAGAACTTGGTTGTGCGAAAGTCGGTGATGGTTGCTTTGTAGTTTTTGGTTGTTATAAATGACAGTGGGTAGCATGGGCGAGACATTCCATATTATATTTTAACTTGCTTAGATCTTGTTGCATAGATGTTCATTACTTAAAACTTTCACTAAAGTTTCTGCTACATGATTTAAGAAAGTTAAAAAAAAAAACACGTGATCAATTTTGAATGATAATGGCCCCGATTCTGTTGTTCACAAACTAAACTAAATTTAAGTTCAGTGCATCTTTTTCTTTCTATTTCATTATGAAAAGGACAGAAGATAAATATTAGTTTAGTCCTGTCAAATTAGATAATCCATAGACAAGTTTAGATGTGATTAAAAAATTGGCTACTAAAAATACGTCAATTTACGGCAGGCGCTGATTAATTTGACAGGACTAAACTAATATTTATCTTCTGTCCATTTCTTAGTGAAATAGAAAGAAAAAGATGCACTGAACTTAAATTTAGTTTAAGTTTGTGAACGACAGAATCGGGGCCAATATCTCGGAAACATGAACATTTTTGGGGTTTGGTCTTGTTATGCTTTCTGTGACAAGGTGTAACAGTATAAACGCTAGTCCTGAAAGTAGTTTGTTCATAATTGACTACTGAATCGATTTCAGTCACTTTTAGTATACGCATTTTTTTCAAAAAATATGTATTTTGCCATTCTGACCGCCGGTTGAGCCAAAGAAAATTGAATCTTATCTCAACGCAATAAGGCTCAATTTTAAATGCATAAAATGTGTCAACAGGATTTTCTTAATAAAAATATTAAGCTTTAAAAAAAATAGTTTTGGTCATTGTATTATGCTTTTAATTCAATACTCTAATTAGGATGTACGAGGTCTTGCGTTAACTATGTTACACCTTGTATAAACACTAAGGGGTTATTCGTCAACCAATAACTTCTTTAATATTATTTGGTTACCCATGTGACTGTCAAGATAATAACAACCATGCGCTACAAAGAAAGTTCCCTTGCAATTTATATATAGTCGTTAAACACCATAAATGATGTTTTAAAAATATACTGCAATTATAAGGCTAGGCTTTTTGAAATGTATGAAAAAAAAAGTAATAATAATTAAACAAAATGTGCCTTTGGGAGCATACATTCACGAATTTGACTTTTATATATTTTTTAAAATTTAATTAAAAGCAATACCAAGTTTTTACTTGAGATAAGTCAAATTTTTGGCACATTTATAACGTATTGAACTATTAATGTATAGTATAAACATAACTGTAATTTCTACCTGTAGACTTTAATAATTATTTCCATTTTAACTAACTTTTCTCGACTACGCAAAAATATGTTGCCCAAAAAAGTCGTGAGAATTTTATACAATTTTTGCGTAGAAGAATCATAAGAATTTTAGCTTTTTATAAATTGCCACTAGCATTACCCTATGTAAAGTTTTTTTTATGTATAAATAATAAGGAAAATAAAATGTACTTTTGCAAAATTTATTTATAATAGTAAAATTAAAAAAAAATGTAACAAGGGTTTATTTGGACCACCTTTTAAAAAGCTATTAACAATAATTTAAAATCATATTCAAAACAACTTTTTAAGGGGTAGTGTAAGTAAAAAACTTACTTTTTTCATTTTCATGTCAATATTATGAAAAATATAGGTAATTATGATTTTCGACGTGCATGAATATTTTAAAGTCGAATTGTGACTGAATTGAAATAAAAACTTATGTAAAGGTTGCACTGTAACTGCTGAATAGAGGCCTGAAGTTGTATACAGGGTCAAATTAAATTAGCTAGCGAAACTGTTACGACCGAAACGAACGTGTGCGAACTGTTTAGATATCGATACCCATCATGTCTTCGGAGTTTCGCTAGTAAATTTATTTTGACCTTAACTGTTAGAAATAAAATAACGTTAAAAACTTTATATTAAAAAAAAGTATTTTAACTACTTAGGTACTTGCTTTTCCAATTTAAAATTCTGGCCCAATCTTAGGTTATAAATGTTAGCAGTTTTAAAATATTTATTTTTTAATTTTAAATTATAATATTTTAGCGAACAAATTCTGTTTTGTGGTCTATAGTGTAAGCATTTTAAACCCATTCCATTTTTGTTTTTTAACATAACGGTACTTTTATAAAGATCATTCCGATATGTTATTGAGAATCTTTTTATACATCTATAGTTGTCTCACAGCAATGCCCGTTTTCACTAACACTAGGCAACACTTAATAGAATGCCTAAATAAAAACGCGCTGTTGGATTTTCAACTTTCGGCGCTGACCTGGGCGTTGAAACTCCAACAACGCACTTTAAAGTTAAGTAAACGGGTATTTAGTGTATTTATCTCATTCATATCATAAGCAACAATACGATGCTGATTTCTTATAGCCGAAGATGTCTCGATTTGCCGGGGACTACGGCATTGCTTTTATTAATTATTTATAATTTACTGGGTAAGTAAGTATCGGATATTTTTCCTACTGAATATTTGGCCCTAAAAATATTTTATCTTATAATTATAATTTTAATTTATCTGAAAATTTTAAAATCATGTGTTAAAAAGATCATGTAGGGTTACCCTAAAATCTATCTTCTATTAAAAGATCTAAAAGGGTTAAATATTTATCTTATGATCCCTAGAAACATGTCCGATACTAAAAAAAATGAACTATTGTTATAACTTTGCTAAGAATTAACATTAAAAGTACCTGGTTACTAAGGCAGGTCGAAAGCTTGTAAATACACCTTTTTAGTTTTAAAATACCTATATTATGAGTTAATTATGAATACTTACGACACATGTAAACACTCCCGCATAATACTAGGCACTGTTTTATGTATAACATTCCATTTTAACTTTCCACGAGAATACTTAATTAGGATGCAGATTCTGGATTAAATAGAATAATGATTAAAATATATCTGCAAGCATAATGTGCAAAATCATTGAGATTAGTAAATTATATGCACTTGAATTTGAGAATATACATAGTCACTAGTTTCTGTAATCGTTGAGACTGGGGTAAAGATAAATATCGGTTAGGGTATTATGAAGCCTTTTATAGAGTAAATTTTAATTGTAACTGGGGTCGGGGCAGATCCTTAGTGAGTTTATTTTTTCATAATGAGGGTAAAACTAGCTCTATAACTGGGTTAAAGTATCCTTATTAATGGGGTAAATGTAGTCTGCTAAATGGGTAACAGTAGCCCGATAGTGGGGTTAAATTAGCCTTATAATGCGGGTAATGTTAATCCTATAGTGGGGGTAATGTTAATACTGTAGTGGGGAATATGTTAATCTAATAGTGGGGGGTAATACTTACCCTACAACGGGGTAAATGTAGACATTAACTGGACTAATCAACAATCATTGATTAAATTATTTCCTTAATATAAACTGTATATTTTTTTAAATATGTTTGTCGCTTCAGATGTTAGCCTGTTATAATAGGTTATAGCAATAACTATTGTTGAACTAACTGTTATGTCTTAACCATCACAAATAAACGCTATATATTATATAGGACCAGTATTAAGTTACAGTGCCTTTTGTAATATTTAATAAATTTTATAAGCAATTTTTGTGGTTTTATTGTATTTTTCCTGGGGCGTATATATACCGCCTTATCTGCCATATCAATCATAATTGGCACCGTACGAAAATTCATGAAATTTGGCCATAACTTCACATTCTTCTGCTACGGCTACATTTTCGCGCTAACGCAAACTACTACACTTGGCGCGCTCTCTGTTGTACAGCGAGACGTCGAACGGTGTGCGAGAGAGCGCGCGAAGTTATACATAGTTCGCGTTATTGCGACAATGTAGCCGTAACATTATTGATGAAAGTCCTGAAATTAATGAATACTTAATGAAAATATGAAAAATAACGTAATTTGCTTATGTCTTACATTACTACAAAGGCTACAGGCGCGGTCTAATTCTCAAGCTCTCTTACATTCACTATGTAAAAAGTTTTATTGCAATTACTGCATGCTGAAATTGGAAGAGCAGCGGTAACGGCCGCGGCTGACAAGTTGAAGGTCGTATGTTCGAATTCCAGTAGGCATTTTGCGTAAATTATTTCAATACCACTGCTCTTAAAACGGTGAAGGAAGCCGGCATGTCCTAGAACCAAAAATTCGAAGAATTGCGGAATCTACCAACCCGCACTAGGTCCGCGTGGTGGATTAGGGACTAATCACACTTATTCAGCTCTGTTCAGCGTTTGTCCATAGAAAACAACGATTTTGTATGAGATGCGTACGCGTCCGTTCAGCCGCGGAAAGCTGAACGGACTTCATACAAAATCGTTGTTTTCTACTATGGACAAACGCTGAACAGAGCTGAATAAGTGTGATTAGTCCCTTACAGCCTAAATGTTGTCCTAAACATTTTTTAACGTGCGTAACACAGACATAACTGGCGAAATGTCAGCACTACATGTAGGTGCACCTCTGCGTATTTGGGATTGGGTGATGTTATGTTTGATAAATCTCCAGCTTTTACATGGGCGGTACTTAATAATGCAGGCAAATTGGTGGCATCACGTTTTGATAAAAAGCAGTAGGTAAGTATTAAAACAGTACATTATGTTAGGGTGAGAATTTGTATAATTGTATGTACAACCTGCCTCGAAATGAGATTGATAATGTGTTTCGCAATTAGGGTGCAGTATACAAGCTATGAGTATGACGTGCTTGTTGCTGCTTAGAGTGCCGATAGATGTCTAAGGTTTTAGTTAAATTGTTATCTTCTGTCTCTGACGCAACCGCCCCGTGTGCGCTGGGCCTTAGTTGCAACCGTTGGTCACACAATATCCGTGCGCAGCTAGGATATGATATAAATGTACTCGGTGGCTCCGATAGTGTTGTAGAAGAGAGCAAAAGCCTTTGACGACGCAAGTTATTTGTTATATAAATTTAATTTTAAATTATGTCACAGGCAAGAAACTTGCATCGCGTAACATAATCCTACTATATCCCACTAATATTATAAATACGAAAGTTTGTGAGGTCTGATGGATGGATGTTTGTTACTCTTTCACGCTAAAACTAATGAACGGATTTTGATGAAACTTTACAGTAATATAGTTTATACATCAGAATAACACATAGGATACTTTTTATCCCGATATTCCCACGGGATCAAAATTTACGCGGGTGAAACCGCCGGGCGCAGCTAGTCCTACTAATATTATAAATGCGAAAGTTTGTGAGGATGGATGGATGGATGTTTGTTACTCTTTCACGCTAAAACTACTGAACGGATTTTGATGAAACTTTACAGTAATATAGTTTATACATCAGAATAACACATAGGATACTTTTATCCCGATATTCCCTCGGGATCAAAACTTACGCAGGTGAAACCGCGGGGCGCAGCTAGTCAGCCTATAACGTTCCCACAGCTGGGACACTGGCCTCCTCTCTGTGAAAGAAGTGGGCTCCAGCACGCGGATCCAGTGCGGGCTGGTGGATGTCACATGTCTTAGATTCTTGGTTCTAGGACATGCCAGTTTCTTCACGATGTTTTCCTTCACCGCTTCGAAAAGAAAAGATGGAGGAAAACATCCTTTGGTGATGAAATTAAATTCACATACTAAAGTGCCCGTCTGGGTTCAAACTCACGACCTACAAGCTGACGCCACTGGGCACCACTGCTCGGTAAATGGGGATAAGTGTTTGTTCGTCGTATCTCTAAACAACTCAGCACTGAAAAGGTTTGTTGTAAATCAAAAATAAACTCAAAAATGCGTCTTTTATACATTTATTGACTATATACTTCATAAATTGACTAACCTAATCATGCAACATAATATCTTATAGTCTTATACCAACACTATATTATAATTATAAAATCTTATAAAATATTCTTTAACATAATACTCCGTGAAGCAACAGCGCGAACCTCAGAGGTCGTGTTCAGGCACTTTGTAAGGCACCAGTTTTTAAATAAGTTTCAAGTTGTAGATGTATCTAATCTCTACCTAACCCTTCATCCCGTACAGTCGTGATGTTATGACGATATAAGTATTACTTTCTTCTGAAAGCTATAGACCTGATTTACCCCTTGGTTACCCTAAGTTTAATGTCCTTTACCCTTTGAAAGGGTACATATGGGTAAAGGTCATTAAACTTTATTGTTATGTTTTTGGGTGGCAATCAAGCTGACGGGCAGTCTGATGATAACTTCTAGGGTAATTAATTACACTTAGAAGGGTAAAGGTAATTAATTAACATCTCGATTTCAATATAAACCTGAAACTTATTTGAAATAAAAATATCATTTACTTATATTAAACATGCATGTCGCCGAGAGGCGCTATAATTCAGCGTGACCAGATTTAGCAGAATTCTGCCAGTACAACAAGAAAAATAGGACGAATTGAATTCTGCCAAATTTCTGACAAGGGTTTATTGGATTCTGCTAGAAACTGCCAACTTTTTCTAATCTGCGACATAATATGCTAAACCCTAAATTGGTGGTCAAATTCTGCTAAAATCGCAGAATTCTGCTAAATCTGGTCACGCTGCGCTATATTAGACTTATCTAAATAACAATTATAATCTGTGATTACATAACAACCGAATTAAAGCTAATTAACATAAAATATGGTGTATAGCTGCCTTTATTCTATGACATCCATTTTGCGGCGAGACCATAATTTAATTTTAATATTGCACATTAATTTGAAATATGGCAGGGTAACATTTTTAGCCAAAAATCAACGTTTTACAGTTTCACATACTATTAAATCGAATGTTCGCCTCCTTTTACATGAAACGCGAACATATGGATGTACAACTCTGCCTATCCCTGCAACCAATACAGGCGTGATGTTATTCTACTGAGGATTTTCAGTCTCGCTCAACTACTAAACAATAATCAACATACCACCCACAGCTACCTTCATTCTAAAACTGGCGACTGACCATTTGTAACATTATTATAGGGGTGTGGTGACGTGATGCGAGAGCTCAGTGATTCGTCATCACCCCTCCCGGTCGGTCGGCCTATAACATTGTTGTAAACCTCGGTGTTATTGACATGTCACCACATCAGTAGATCACACCCGTGCGAAGCAGGAGCGTGTCACTAGTTCTGCATGTACAAATGTTCATTATAAGGTGTAATTTTACTATTACGTTCAAATTATACAGGTCAGCCACCAGCTTAATACACTAAGGTGCAAACTGCACGAATTTATAATACGGAATTATTAACTTAACCAATTTTACAATAATGTAAAGTAATTATTTTAATATAATAATTTTAGTCACATTCTACTTGAAACAATATTGCCTTTTGGATATCTTTAACACAGTATTGGTATATTCTTGAAGTGAAAACTTCTTTTGACACATTATGCGCTATTTCTGAACAGTGAACGAAACTGAACCGTCACGCTCGAGTGGTGACGCTGAATCGCGTATACTCGGCTTCAGTCGTAAGTTTTCACTTCTACAGTGTGGTCAAAAGCACAACAACAATAGCCAACATAGTTGGGAAAAGGCTAGGCAGATGATGAGTGTGGTCATAAGCACACACCCTAACTTTTTAGACTTCAATTCTAAATCTAACAATATACATAATTATAGAGTATTTAAAACTAAGCTTAGTTCAGTGAAAAACTATAAAAAATCTCTTAAAAACTATACATATATAATTATGTAGATTTACAGTGCCCGTGTGTTAATATGAGACATCGATTTAGAAAGAGAAAACGCTCCACTAAGTCGATGTTTTCCTGAAGTTCGATATGTCATATTTACAGCTGGGTACTGGGTTCATAATCTAGATTTTTGAGTAATAAGAATGATAAATGAGGTGAAATTAATGACAAGAAATACTCCATGGCCCCTCTCTGCATTCGAAACATCATTCTTTTTTATACCTTATTTTAATTTCTAAAGCTTTTGTTTCCTAAGACAGCAATTCCGTCATATTACAACGACCGTCATTATTTTTTCATTAATGTGTCAAAAGATGCTCTGTATTTGGATGGCCTTTATTGTGTGACCATTCTCCACTTTCTTAGGAAATCAAAGCTTTAAATCCTTTTATTTTTATTCTGCAGTAAAAGTTTTAAGTAAACTTTTAACTAACATTGGTTTTTTTTTTTGTCAAATCCTTGCTTATAAAATAATTTAGACAAGTCTAAAGTGGCCTATTCACTTTGCAACAAGCAGACCACTGCTATGAGTTGCTGGCACAGTGAATAGGCTGTTTTGAACCCCGTATTCATTGGTAAAACAAAAGTTGCACAACATTGTTTTAAAACATGTTTTGATGTTGCTGGAAATATCGTGAGGAAACTGGCAGTCTTAGAACTAAAAATTCGAAGACATTTAGCATACACTAAACCAAACTGCATTGAGCTTGCATGGTGGATTACGGCCCACTCCCTTTCATAGAGGAGGCCTGTGTACCAGCAGTAGAAGTGTTATAGGCTGATTATGCTGGCAAAATACCAGTGTCTCCATATGTAAATCGGGAGTTACCGTGTTGCAAGGGTAAAAATACGGTATTTTTAGACAAAATTACGGTGAATCTGCTAAAAATGTACCGTGCAAATTACCGTGTAATTTTTCAAAGGAAAACAACGGTAGATAAGGACCAGATTACCGTGCATTTACGGTAATTAACGTGTATATGGAGACACTGCAAAATACTAATGTTCCGTATTCTTGACAAGCAAACGTTGCTTGGCAACAATGTTCTGCAACTGTTTTCCATTGAATTTGCTGCCTAAGTAAAACATCCATACATAAAAAAGTCATCATAATAATTAGCGATTTATTAAACGTCGATTCGTCAACATAAAACGCACATTAGTCTTTTTTTTCATATTTCAAATCCTGGTTTTAAATTCCTTTCAAGGAACTTTTGTTTAGTACATAATCTTATTTTTAACTAGTCACCAGTTTGTCTAACGTGGCAACATCGTTATGGCTTAAGCCCAGCGGTGGGAAAAAGCTGAAATTTTACACTTTGTCACCACCTTTTACAGTTTCAATAAATTTCTTGTTAAACAGGATAAACTACTCGTCAATAGATTTTTCTGACAATATAAACCAAGAAAAATGTTCAAATTTTTAATTTGTATTTTATAACAAGTTCCGGACTTGCTAATTTGCTAATATTTTGACCACTGCATGAGCTATTTAATTTATAAGGTCAGATTAGCTACCGAAACACTTGACGGGTATCAATATCTGAACATCATAAAAAAAAAGAAAAAAAAAAGGTTTTTTTTTCATGGGGTCACCAACCGCATGTACTTTAGTTACTTATTATATTTTATCGTGTTTAAATATCAATACCAATACGTCATGGAAGTAAAAAAAAAAGGATTTATTGACTAAAAAAGTTTCGCTAGCTAATTTAATTTGATCCTGTATAGTCAGGGTCAGCGCAGACAGAGAGAGAGTCTCGGGCATTTTCTGACAGAAGACGCCCCGCGCGCGCGTGGCTTCTCGCTTATCTTCGAGGACGCGCGAGCATTTTTTGTCAGGTTCAAGCATATATGCACTTTATTTCGATAATTTTAAAGTTGATTTTCGAGTGCCTTAATAAACTCCTCTCCGCTGCGCTCCTCTCTGTCTGCGCTGACCATTAATCGTAAAAGTTCCTTAAAGTAGTGATTAGCAACTGTATAACCATACATGTTGGAAGTTTTAACGTCATTTAACTTTAAACAGCGTTAAATAAACCCCGAAATGCGTATTGACACGTAGAATCCATCTATTCATTGTCCTACCCTCTAATTATTGTTGGTAGAGCACAGAAGCAACGCACTGCATTCATCAACTCTCTCGAGCCGGTAGGTGGAATTGTCGGGCATGTGACGGACGAGGTCGTCTGTGAGACGAACGCGGGCGCCGTTCGGGCCCGAAACTAGCACTGTCTCGCATTCCTACGGACAAAAGGTAGTAAGTTTAATAAAAATAATTAATCTAATCTGTTACAGGTTTTTCTCATACATAGCATAATATTCCCACTGCTGGCCTGCTCTAGAGAGAGGAAGTGGGCCGTAATCCACCACGCAGGCCCAATGCTGGTTGGTAGATGTCACATGTCTTCGAATTTTTGGTTCTAAGACATTCCGGTTTCCTCACGATGTTTTCCTTCCTTCGCCGTTTTGAGAGCAGTGGTGATGAGATAGTTTTAGTGCCTGGCTGGGTTCGTATCGACCTTCAACTCGTAAATCGCGGTCGAAGACATGTGACATTCACTCACTTAAGGCTTTCTGGGATCTCACAGAGAAGCCCGCGTCTCATCAGTGCGAACATTACACGCCAATTATCCTAAGCAGTGGTCTGTGATGGTCTAATATGATGGTGTAATTACCTTGGAAGCATGTACAAGTGAGTTCAGCTTATGTAGTAGTTCGTGCGCTCTACAAGCGTGTAGATATAGGGCGCTGTATATGTTGCTGCCGGCTGGACACACGTACACTGTGAGACGGGGCTCGATGCGTCTGGAAAAATAAAAAAAATTCTAAGTACTTTTTTTATTAATTTTTTTTAAATTGTGGGCGTAAAATGAAATTATGGGCGTGCCAGACTTCCGGGCGATCCACAAAATGGTGACACCCGGGCGTTTTCACCCGCCTTATCCGGAACTGGAACCTCCCGAAACAGCCGTGTCCGATGAGGACCTGTGTTAGGCGGAAGGTGAGGACGCCGTGGCGCTTATCTACCCGCTCCTAAAGAGTGGGACTTATCGTCGCAATTTGGCGTGCCCAATGTTAGTACTACATGTTACACTAAATACTGAATCATTTATTGCATTCCACAATGTGTATTGTGTTTAGACAGTGACTGAAAAATTTAATTAGATTATTATGAACCCTTTCGGGCATAGCAAAATAGTATGAGAGAGAAAGTTTTAAAACTGAACTTATCTATTCTAACTAAGTCTAATGCTATTAGGTTTTATTTTCTAATGGTAATGATTTTATTTGAAAATTCATACTATTTGTATGAATTTATTCATACATCCTCCTTTTTATAAGGTATAAGGGACTAATTACACTTATTCAGCTCTGTTCAGCTTTTGTCCATAGAAAACAACGATTTTGTATGAAGTCCGTTTAGCTAGTCCGAAAAGCGTCCTATGTTTTAATCCTGGTTATAAAGTATCTGTGTGCCAAATTTCATCCAAATCCGTTCAGTAGTTTTTGCGTGAAAGAGTAACAAACTTCCATCCATCCTCACAAACTTTCGCATTTATAATATTAGTAGGAAGTAGGATTTGTGGTCGATTTGGAGATGTTCCAAATTGGCGCTTAGGTAAATGTCCCTCAATTAGAAATTACAATTACTTGATTTATTGGTTAAAATGCGAATTAGGCTGAAGATATTTTGAAACAGGAATCAGTTAAATACTGAACCAAAATATTGATCAAACTCAGGGCAAGATTCCCAGACTGCTCTGTGAGTTTATTAAAGTAAGCGATTCACATAAAATTAACATTATTCTTTTTCACATAATGTTCGTATAAGCGAACCTGAGCAAGCGTTTCTTGAGAATATTAATTTTATAAAATTAAGTTCATATTCATATGAGATGCTTATTTTCTTCAGAAAAGTAAAATCAAAGTGCGGTCAGGATATTATAGTCCTGATTGCTATCTATATTTTGATAACTACGATTTCGTTTCTTCCTTACCTTATACAATGTGTAACGTTAAATGCGCAAAACCTCATACACCCCAATCAGAGCATTGAGATAAAAGCATAATACAATGACCAAAACTATTTTTTTTTTAAAGCGGGGTTGATGTAACTTATAACGACGGACTAAAGTTGGAAATGCTTATTGAATTTATGCGGACTTTGGACTACTTTTAAGTCGAGCTGGTTTTAGTTACTATTTTTATTAAGAAAATCGTGTTGATCCTAGCATTACTTTATGCATTCAAAATTGAGTCTTATTATCTTAGAATAAGACTTAATTTTCTTTGGCTCAATCGGCGGATAGTACAGCAAAATCCACAATTTTTGAAAAAAAAAACCTATATTAAAAAAGTTACTGAAATCAATTCATTAGTCAATTATGAACAAACTATTTTTAGGTTTTGCGCAATTAACGTTACACGTTGTGCGAGGCACAGTACTATTCACAGGTGATCATTTCTGTATGGATCATCATTATACAGGGTGGAATTGAAGTCATGGGCATTATTTTAACCTAAGGCACTACTCACGATACTGATTGCATTAGGGCTATTAATACGCAAATCAAAATATTATTAATGCAATTAAGGAAAACCTTAAAAATCTAGTAAGTCAAATTGCACAAGGCTTATTATTGCAAATAAACACTTAAAGTAATTAAAACAAAATACTTCGTTAACGCCAATAAATGTTGAAGTATCAAAATCTTAAAGCGCAGTACAGCGCAAAGCGAAATGTAAACAAACATCACCTGCGCGCGCGCGGGTTTTTCCTTACAAGTAATAATAACAATGGGCTAAAAGACATGCCGTCCGGCGGGATTCCCTGAACTCTCTCCGTCCCACTCCCTCACTCGCAAAAATACGAATATCACCCCCGCGCGGGGTATGCTTCCCGCCGCAACACGAAGTCACGAACCCGGAACCAGTGTCATAACGACTGCGCAGGTGCATTGACGCGTAATTGATTTATTGATCCCGTGATATAATCGCCGTACTCGCCGCTCGCGTCATACGGTGCTTGGATTGCAGTGTATTAAGTGTTAGTGTAGTATTTGTGTGTTGTGTGTGTGTTTGTGTACACGATGCCTCGATCGCGTAATGTGCAGGCTAGGTACACCAACCAACAATACCCACAAATGGTTGTAATTTACGATCGCACAAGAAATTTAGTATGAACTCGTGAAATGTTCCATCGCCGCAACCCAAACGACCCTATTCCTTCACGGGGTCTCTTTCCACCAGAACCACTAAGAACCTGTTGGATTTTTCGTCTTTTCACGTGCTGGCACATGCACAAGCTCGTGGAAGAGCACCCGTTTACCCTGTCACTTTACCGACAAATAAGGTTTTTTCAAAACAATCCACAAGCTAGGTACGTAAATGTTTTTTTTTAATGTATGTTAGTTGACGTAGTTTTGACCGTCCTAAGCCGGCAAAGTACGAAGGGAAAGTTGGAATTTATTATGAATCAATTCATTGGCAACTTACGAATGTCACGTGAGTCGGGCGGGGTCAAAGAATTCACGCCCAATGACGCGTACGGCGTAATGTACCTACGCATTTGCTATCGAGAAGCGCAAAGTGTTTGATACTTTCTATGACTTACTACATTTTAAGGTTTTCCATACTTGCATTAATAATATTTTTGATTTGCGTAATAGTAGCCCTAATGCAATTAGTATCATGAGTAGTGCCTTAGGTTAAAATAATGCCCATGACTTCAATTGCACCCTGTAGAATTTGTTGTGTTAGGTCAGTTAAGGCACAGCTATTTAGTTTTATATTATGCTAATACTTACTTGGCATGCAGTGCGTTGAACAGACGAATGCCATCCGCCAGACCGCAGATCTGAATGATGTCATCGCGGGACAACCTACAAATAAATACAAAATACGTTAACAGTTAACACACTAATATTATAAAAGGCGACAGTAGCCCCGATTCTGTTGTTCACAAACTAAATTAAATTTAAGTTCAGTGCATCTTTTTCTTTCTATTTCATTATGAAAAGAACAGAAGATAAATATTAGTTTAGTCCTGTCAAATTAGATAAACCATAGACAAGTTTAGACGTGATTAAAAAGTTGGCTACTAAAAATACGTCAATTTACGTCAGGCGCTGACTAATTTGACAGGACTAATCTTCTGTTCTTTTCATAATGAAATAGAAAGAAAAAGATGCACTGAACTTAAATCTAGTTCGTGAACAACAGAATCGGGGCCAGTATGCGTGTGTGTGTGTGATTGGTTTGTATGTTTGTTACTTCTTCACGCTCAAACGGCTGGAGCAATTTTGAAAAAAAAAAAATATGGAAGTAGCTGACACCCTGGATTAACATATAGGCTACGTTTTCGTATATTCCCACGGGATCGACAGTTACGCGAGTGAAACCGCGGGGCGCAGCTAGTTATTTATAATCTGTAAAAAGGCTTCACACTTCACAACTAAGCTCCAAACAAAACCCATATTTCAAAGTGAAAAATTCACCGTAAAATGAATAATAACGTAAATCAACTCAGAAATCTAGTAAAAAAATCTATGTTCTATGACACTTGGGTGGCTTTTGAAAGAAAGCCAAAAAAAAACTGCGGCTCCATACTTACATTGTTCGTATAACTCGACAAAAAGTAGGGGAACACCAGCGGGGCAATTGCGTAACACATTATCAATGGGAATCGGTTTCATTTTCACAGTTCAACAACATTCATTGCGTTATTTACGTGTTGAGCAAACAAATGTTTCGACCTTATGAAGCAATGGCTAATCCAATTTGCTTCAAAATGATTCAGATTCCGATTGATAGTGTTACGCAAATAGGGTGCAGAAGGCCAATTCCAGTAATTGAAAACCTCCAAAATCTAGTCACAATCTCATGTCAACGAAATCGAATGTCAAAAATGAAGGGTAATTACATTAGAGGTATTTTTGACAGATTGAAATTTAGATCACATTTGTGAAAGTTTTTAAAATTACGAGAATTGCCCCCCTCAAATAATTTTTCGGATTTTCAGGAATAGTCTCGCAGTTATTCATCAAGTTTTCAGTTATTTCAATTATAATTCTTCATCATCATCCCAATTATGGGTACCAACATAGTTTCCAGTATAACTGGACGCAGCTGACTTATATGGAGCGACTGCCTATCTGATCTCCACAACCAAGTAACTTGGCAACACGAACAAGACTAAATTCGTGTTTTTAAGAAATACTCTCGATGCACTTGTCCAATATTTATATAATTTATAAGTTAAGTTGTTTTGTGGGATTTTTCAACGAAAAACACCAACCTTAGCAGATCAGCGCCTGAGAAGTTGGTGAACGTGGCAGAGTGATGACCGAAGCGTTGTTGCGACAACCACGCCTGAGTCTCCGATGACGTCGCCTCCTTTGACAGCCCCGAGTTCTGCAGCAACAAAATAACGTTAAACATGAGATTATGAGTGACTTTCGTTGGTAGTGGTGAAGGCTAAACACGCTTTTGTGCTTTTGTCAGTATTACGAATTCTTTCGATTTCTAGTGAATCTCTGTGTGAAACTTGATCGAAACTATTCCTTGTGTTTGTGTTCTTTGTGTAAGTTTAGTTTTATTTGTTATTGTCTCACTTTTAAACACTTGTTTCCTGCACAGTTTTGATGATAACATCTCGATTCTTACCTTTTCAGGATCCTCGGCGGGTTGTGGCAGGTCGGGCAGTATCGCGCCGGGCGAGTGGCACGGCGGCGAGTTCACTTTCACGTCGTTTGTTCTGAACAAGAAACATCATCCATTAGACAGATACCAAAAGTTGTTTTTTTTAAGCCAGCTCGCCTGGTTCCGACTACAAGCATTAAGGGCCTATACTACCTCAAATGGCTTAAGCATGATCCTCCGTTATGTCGAAAATAATGCAGCATTAATTTTGAAATAAATGTATGGTAAAGTTGAGGATTAATGCTAGGTCTTATGTTAGACGAAAACACGATTTCATAAAATTTTCTCGATAAAAAAAAATCCAAAGTTACCTCCAAACCGAACAATAAACCGCTGGTATTCAAAAAAATACTTCAAATTAGATCATGAAACTTTGTATACTAAACGAACTAACTATAAAGCAGGTCTTATGTTATTTACTTTTTTTTAATTACCATTATTTTCACCGTAAAAAGTAAATACCTAAACTATTGGCGCTGCCTGCCGCCTAGCACCGCACTCTGTCTCGCTCTCACTCAGTCTGCGAGCAGTATCGTGCGAGCGAGATAAAGAGTAAATTTTAGCTGAGGTAGTGTAGGCTCTTAAGCTTCATTTGCAACACAAATCATGATGTGCATTTAAGGTGAATGCGCTGTGCTAGACCGCGAAATTCAAATTTTCTTATGTTTTTTTGCAATTTACAGGTCAGTGTCAGGTTGTATCTTGATCAAAATATGTTTCACGACTGTAATAGATTTGTATTTACAGAATTATAGTCATTAGAATCTCTAATATGTCTCTATGTTAGATTTGTTTGTTCTGTGTGGTTGTTTCCTCAAAATACCATTGCAGACACCAGTCTACATGGTCTCCACATGATCTGACCAAGATTATGTCTGGACTTTAAAAGAGACTGTGACCTCTGAGTTTGTTTCGGCCTTTCTTCTCAGAGTAGTCAGATAGGAAACGCCGACCTCATTTCGTTTTTAAAAATATGATTGACGTGTAAAAGTGTTTGTACAAACCTACTTACAGAAATAAAATCATTTATCATTTTCATAAGCACGTTTCCATAAGATAATTCTGTACTTATTTATGGTACAAATCTAACTTAGAAAGATGTATTAATGATTCTAATGATTATAATTCTGTAAATACAAATTTATCTTTGTTCAAACTAGTTTTTTTATCATAAAATCTCTGGATTGAAAACAGTGCTGGATTGCCATCGCTAAGCACTGCCAAATGTCCCTCAAGATTGACAATGAGTAATGTTTTACGTATGCTTGTATTTGTCCGCTTAATTTATTCGGCCTTAAAACAGCATGATACAAATCTCAAAAATTTACTGTTTATTCCGAATTTCTTCAACCACGCCACTGACCCCGATAAAGAAAGAAAGAAAAAGATGCACTGAACTTAAATTTAATTTAGTTTGTGAACAACAGAATCGGGGCCACTGACAATATAAACAGTGGACGAATTACAGATGCTGCCAAATTCTATATTTATGTTATTTACACGCGGCCTTCAAAACGTACTGACCGACATACACTATCTTTGAACTGTTTTTATTTACATTTGAAATAGCTTGGCATGTTTTTTCACCGACGAAAAAAAAGGAGGAGGTTCGAAGGGAGGTTCTCAAGTCGACAGGCATTTTTCTCTCTCTACGGGCGCATTTCAACAAACTTTTATACCTAGAACAAGTCTTATACTGAGAATAAATTTTGAATTTTTGACAGTTTTTCCATACTACAATTACTGTCATACGTCAAATTTATTCCACGACTAAAAGACATCTGAATTTAAGAAATGTTTTTTTTTGTTTATTTTGGCATTTAAATTAAAATCTGCCACAAGCTGAATGTATCTAGAAATCTGTTTATTTGAAAAATAAGCAATGAAATGTATAGGTTATATTTATATACATCGTAAGCTAAAGTATTTTTATTAAGACTATGTAGGTACCTACTGCAAATAACAAATAAAATATACAAAGGAAACGACCAAGTGTGCTCTGATTGTGACTGTTCTGTCATTTAAATATTATAGATGCCAGAGTAACTTCATCAATCTACAAGGGTGACTGGTAATTAGTGACCGATACCTAAACACGTGCTTGTACTCATGATAACAAACAACTTTTACTATGGGACCAAACCTGAATTCGCGAAAAAAAAAATCTGCTGTTCAGTACCTACATTTTGACCAGTTAAGGCGAACATAAATGACTGAACAGCAGATTTTTTTTTCACAATTTCAGGTTTGGTCCCATATTAAAAGTTGTTTGTTATCATGAGTACAGTCAAGTTCATTAATATATTGGCAGTGAGAAAGTTTCAAATATTATAAGCGTTAAAATGATGATCATTTTAACGCTTATAATATTTTGAAACTTTAAAAGTATGTTAACATTTTATTTGTGTCTAAGTTTGTATAGAACTATATGATCATTTTAACGCTTAATATATTTTGAAACTTTTTCACTGCCAATATATTAATGAACTCGACTGTACAAGCACGTGTTTAAGTATCGGTCACTAATTACCAGTCACCGTATATATGTTACATTTTCACGCCTAAACCACTGAATCGATCGTTATGGAATTTGATGAGATAGGCGATATTACTTTTCATCCAAGATGGATATTTATAAAAAAAATAAATACAGGTTGTCCCTGGAAATATGGATCAAATCGAATAGGGGCGTGGGCAAGGTCATTTCCAAACTTTTTGGTCCTGAGAATGATTGATGATTGAGAATTATTTTACAGTTCAAAAGTTGTGACCAATTTTTTTCAATCGTTTCGCATAGTGGTCAAAGAAAAAAAAATCATTAAAAAAAACTATCAGAGCTGTATAAAAAACTTAAGACTGTGCCGACCGCACAGTGGCGCCCTCATCGTTTGTTTGGTTATTTCATACAATTTAGAATGAAAATGCAGAAAACAAGCACGATAAGTTGTGCTTCACAAGATTATACGTTAATATTATTAGAAGCGGTAGTTTTATATTGTTTAGTTTTATCATAATCCTTAAAACGGAATATAGTGGCCACTTTTATCCGTTTTAAGGATTATAATGAAACTAAACAATATAAAACTACCGTTTATAATAATATTAACGTATAATCTTGTGAAGCACAACTTAACGTGCTTATTTTCTGCATTTTCATTCTAAATTGTATGAAATAACCAAACAAACGATGAGGGCGCCACTGTACGGTCGGCACAGTCTTAAATTGACAGTTCTTGATAGTTTTTTTAAAATGATTTTGTTCTTTGAGCAACTATGCAAAGCGATTGAAAATAACAAAAGTTGGTCATAACTTTTGAACCGTAAAAAAAATCACCAACATTCTCAGGATCAAAAAGTTTGGAAATGACTGCCCACGCCCCTATTTGATTTGATCCATACTTCCAGGGACAGCCTGTATAAACACGCAGCCGAAGTTGGAACATCAGCACTCTAATTGCGTAACACTCTATTAATCTAAATCTGAATCATTTTGAAGGATTTTGCTAATCCATTACTTCTTAAGTTCGAAAAGTGTGTCTGCTGAACAACGTAAACAACGCAATGTATGTTGTTGAGCTATCAAAATGAAACCCATTGCTACTGATAGTGTGTTACACAATTAGCCCGCTGGCTAGGAATAAAGATTTAAAACAGTAAAATACTCACTCTTGGCAATACGACGGCTTCATTTGATTGTTGGAGGCAAGAATTGCTGAAACAATACATTCACCAAATTAATTTTAAATAGGTACAAAAAGAAAACAACATAATTTTCAGTAAGCCAATCCAAATAACCGAGAGCATTCATATCAATGTGTATTTATTAGCCCTTCTCGTTAGGACAAAACTAATCAACATTACAGATTTTTAAGCCTCAGTTTCAATTATAATTGGTCAAATGAAATTTTATAAAATGCTGAAATACAATGTACGAATCAATTTTTTGTCAATTTTGTTGATGTGTAAAGTAGCAGAAGTGTTATGCTGAGATAGGAGCCTTTTTGGCCTCGTACAGGTCATTTTTTTATTGTTTGTTTTGTTGTTTTAAATGCTTCTTTTTTACTGTTTGTATATCTTGTGCGTCCCAATTTTTTTTTTCTTTCACTTTCGTAACTGACCTTACAATCAATGAATCAACCAATCATATCTAAAGCTTTGGTTTCATAAGAAAGCGGTGAAAGGTCACACAATACTGGTTGTAATACAGTATTTTTGACACCTTAAGGTGGCACTAGTAGATATCTTCTCCATGCAAATTTCGGGAGGGTATTATTCCGCTGTTTGACTTTGTACACACGGCTACACATCAAGCTATACATTTCCCGTATAAGCTGATCTCACATTGTATAGGATTTCCGTACGATGTGAGACCAGTGTAAACTGGTTTTGTATAGCTTGATGTGTAGCCGTGTGTACATCCAGAGTTACGTATGCTCATTTTTATTTTACTACTAGCGACCCGCCCCGGCTTCGCACGGGTGCAATACTGATACTAAGTACAGGTATTTCAAGAATGCCAGCACGCGCCGCCGCGGCCGGTACCGCAGCAACCGCTATGTCCCTGCATTTTAAATCTGTAATATCTTCGAAAATATTCATTATTACATGCTGTAAAGGGCCATATTTATCTATATTAAATGCACAATGTATTTAAGGTACTTAATTGGATAAGGATTAATGCTGTATTGCTTAAAATCGCTTCGTAAATAAGCCATTATTTCTCGTAAAAAGTAAAGGATAAAAAATGATTATTGTGGGTTATCCCTAAGAGATAGACATATACCATCGCGGACTTTTTGGTAGATCTTTGTAAGGTGTACAATACTGTAATACATTATTTTGACCTATCTCGTAGGGTTCAGCCAGCGTTTGAAAAGTAAGCGCAAAAAAATGCGTTTATTTAGGACATCACATGCATGCATGTATTATATATATAAACCTTCCTCTTCCTATATATAAACCTTCCTTCCTCTTGAATCACTCTATCTATTAAAAAAAACCGCATCAAAATCCGTTGCGTACTTTTAAAGATCTAAGCGTTCAAAGGGACAGAGAAAGCGACTTTGTTTTATACTATGTAGTGATTCTGTACGGAAACAAATAGTATAATAAAAAGTCATAAAAAAATTGTGAGCCAACAAAGATTCGTTTTCTTGCTAATTTTAACGTAACTTTGGGTGTAAATAAGTAGTAAAAAAAGTGTAAAATCTTCAAAATAAAGTCGGTACCGACAAAGCTCAATTATTATCGAAGTGTTTAATAAACTTTATTTTTAATTGATTTATGCAGTGGTTTTTTTCATCAAACTCGATTTTCCAAAGGACTTTTCGTATTTTTGTACGCGCGTTTTAGTTCGGAACGGTTTTTGTGTGTGCGAACTAGACTGTGTGCTTATAAACTAGCGTCTAATTGCTCATCACTGATACTATCTGTCGGACACGAAGCCAGGTGAGACAGCGTGTTTTTTGGCCATGACCACCAGTGAGTTCGAGCTCGCGACTAGGTCCACCTTAACGTCTTAAACTGATAAACATGAAATTTTTTCATAACGTCCGTTATAATATGACGGAGCCGCTTTTCGAGGAAGTCCAAGGTAAACATGATCTTTGACTCTAGATAACTGATCATATTCTTTTTCAGGTTTTCAGTAAGTTTGCTAGTTTTAGGTAAAAATTAAGACTCACCATTATGTGGTAAAACTGGCTTATTGACCACTATTGGGCTTGCAACAGACTTGGGGGCCACACTGCAACAAAAAAAAAAAAAAAATGAATTAGGTTTCATAGCTATTTTTGTGCTAAGAAAAATTTTTAGCATAGCATATTATTCATTCAACTCTGGCTTATCACAAAGACATATTAATTCACCAAAACCTTACAAGAATCCTCTAGGATGTTACAAAAATATTTAAATAGTACCTACACTAAATTACAAAACATTATTATACGCCGTTATTATTTCAAATCATATTGTTGTTTCTATACAATATTGGTACCGATTTTGTTGTTCACAAACTAAACTAAATTTAAGTTCAGTGCATTTTCTATTTCATTAAGAAAAGGACAGAAGAAATATTGTGGATTTTTTATTTATTTTTTTGCTGAATGGACCCGCTCTTGACCTCCACCACGCCTGATGGAAAGCGATGGATGAGGTCTATGATGGAACGAGCGTGCCCAGAAGATGCCAAAAGCACTGGATTTCCCACGCATCGTCAAAACACAGCAGGCAGCTAGACGCCGGACTACGGTGGGAGGGTGGTTTGCAAACCAGGCGGACGTTAGCCCTACCACCGCAAGGGAAGAACTGGTCAGTCAAATAAGGTGTTGGGTGTGACTGTCCAGGATGCGCCGATCCCTCGGTTCAGTTAATTTGACAGGACTATTTTTGGGATGCATGAAGAATCATGCATCCCAAAAATAGTCCTGTCAAATTAATCAGCGCCTGACGCAACAGACGTAATTTAAGTAAGTATGTTAAGTCCCATGTAATAAGAGGAGAGCCTATTTCCATCAACTCCTTTAGGCGCAATTGGTCCAATTCGCAGTTGGTCCAATTTGCGATTGGTTCAATTCGCGATTGGTCCAATTCGCGATTGGTCCAATTCGCAGTTGGTCCAATACGCAATTGGTCCAATACGCAGTTGGTCCAATTCGCGTGCGCAATTATTAAAAGGATAAAAAAGCACTTACAGATTGTGCGAAAAACAAATATGATTTAATACAGGAAGTGGAATGATACAGCTTAGGTATATAATATGTGTGTTATCTATTGTTATGTGTACTGATAAGAATCTATTTTAAAGTGGTTGTGGGCTTTTGGTGTAGCTAAACGTGTGGTACAGTTAACAAGTTTTTTATGTGAACACTGAATACTGAACGAAAGTAAACCGGCCCGCTAAATCGCATAAACTCGGTTCCAGTCGTAAGTTTTCACTTCTACCGTGGTGATAAGCACATAATCATTTTTTTTTAATCTTAATTATTGAAAAGATATTCATAAAAATACCTCAAAGCAATTACATAAAATGCTGAAAAGCAATGTATCCAATAACTTTGTATCAATTAAGACTGTGCCGACCATACCTAAAGTGGCGCCCTCATCGTTTGTTTGGTTATTTCATACAATTTAGAATGAAAATGCAGAAAATAAGCACGTTAAGTTGTGCTTCACAAGATTATACGTTCATATTATTAGAAACGGTAGTTTTATATTGTTTAGTTTCATCATAATCCTTAAAACGGATAAAAGTGGCCACTATATTCCGTTTTAAGGATTATAATAAAACTAAACAATATAAAACTACCGCTTTTAATAATATTAACGTATAATCTTGTGAAGCACAACTTAACGTGCTTATTTTCTGCATTTTCATTCTAAATTGTATGAAATAACCAAACAAACGATGAGGGCGCCACTGTGCGGTCGGCACAGTCTTAAGGGCTGATTGTTCAATCAACGGATAATTTTTATTCAAAGAAAAAAAAAATTATGCCTGACAGAATTTTCAAAGTTATTCCTCTGATAAAATTATCTGGCATTGAAAAAATCAGCACTTAGATATACATGTAAAAGTAACAGAGTTAACGAAATACTATAGCTGACTGTACAATAATTCAATTTCGTATGTGCTACTTATGGCGAATTTCTCCAAGATTTTATATATATATGTAGAACTAGCTGCGCCCCGCGGTTTCACCCGCGTAAGTTTTGATCCCCTGGGAATATCGGGATAAAAAGTATCCTATGTGTTATTCTGATGTATAAGCTATATTACTGTAAGGTTTCATCAAAATCCGTTCAGTAGTTTTTGCGTGAAAGAGTAACAAACATCCATCCATCCATCCTCACAAACTTTCGCATTTATAATATTAGTAGGATTAGTAGGATAGTAGGAAGTAGGATAGTAGGATAATTCATACTGATATAAACTTTGAATTTTTGACAGTTTTTCCATACTAGAACTGTCAGATATAAATTTTATTCCACGGATAAAAGATATATCTGACTTTGGTATAATTAAGCCTGTGGCAGCCTAAATCCTAAAATACACATGTCTGTAACTTGTACATAAGTATTCAAGTAGCTTGCACACTGATGTGCCATAACAATTTCTGATTGGTGAATGGTACGCACGCCTACACATCAAGCTATACATAACCAGTATAAGCTGACTTCTGAATGTACGAAAAACCTATACAGTGCGAGGTCAGCCAAAACTAGAAATGTAGAGCTTGATGTGTAGCCATGTGTACTTGCAAACTTTTTTTACAAGTTACATGCTTGTATATTATGGGCTTAAAAACTGGATCTGATGCATAACATAATTATAAGGAAGTGCTTGATATAGAAATGCTATGTTTGTTATCTTGAAAGTATCAAGGTTCTATGCAGTGTTGTTGTAATTTTATCTGATTATTATTCCTAAGTGGTATGCTTCACCTTTAGGTGGAGTTATAAATGACAAGGTACAAACGCCAGCACATTAAGCTACCTGAAACTGTCAAATTTTTCCCAATCATCTTTGAACCTATTTAATTCTCTTCTTGTTGACATTGTTTTAAGTTTTGCACCTTTATGAATGTAAATCAGATTTTAATATAGGTAGGTAATGAGATTGTGTTGGATTCATTTAAATTCTTTGCTTAACTTGTTATTATTTTAATTATTTGTAAAACATTACATTGTGTCTGAAGGACACAATGTAAATTGTTAATGAATAAATGAAATGAAATGAAACCTTATGCCTTAGCGATGAAGTTGAAAATCTATTAAAGGAATTTGACAACTTGTAGTAGCTTGATGTGCTGTCTTGACGTCTGTCCCACTGAATCACTATCACCACTGCTCTTGATACAACACAGTGAAATGTATCTGCATTCGCGATTTATTTTCCAAAAATGTAAACAAATACGAGTTTATGGAAAAATAACTTTAAATCATACACAATAAAGTTTAAGCTACAACTTCAAACATTTTTATAACATTTTAAATAGTGCTAATCACTCTGAAATCAACTTAATTACTATTGCAATAAAGTTGATATTTGTTTAACTTGAAATAATATTATTTTGAAACATTACGCTTCGGGAGGCGTACCCTATTACCATGGATTCAGTACATACCATCCTGTATTTATTTGCCACTTAACAAAAATATGCTCAATACTAATTTGACCCAGATCTTCTGATTTGACCCTTGAGTTCAATCAATTTGACCTTTCATATTCTGTCTGTTACATTTCTGGCCTATAGTTCTGTTCTGTACTACGCGTCTAAAGTCCTAACATTTGGTATGTTGTGTAGCAGTGGCGAAGGGTGAATTTATGACAGAGGTAAGCTGGAGCAAAACAAAAAAAGTGAATAAAACATTTCATTATATTTCAATGATGAATTGACTAGAGTGGTTGTGTTCTGAATTTTCGAAGGGACGCCGGCGGGAATCGAGTTGTATGGTACCTTCGCCACTGTTGTGTAGTAGCTTCCTCTAAGCCACTTAAAAATTCAGCTATTGTAGTACTTCGCACAATTAATTTCATCAGCAGTGTTCGTAGTCAGCCTATAGACAGACTTTTCGTCAGATTCATGCATAAGATTACACTCACTGCCAAAATCTATATCATATGGATGCCCAATGAAAACTTGATATGACTTTTTTGCATACGTTTTTATTGATATTACTGCATGTAGAGAATAAATGGTTGGCTGTATAGACGCCAGCAGCAGCACATCAAGCTACCCAAAACTGTCAAATTTTACCAATCAACTTTGAACTTTGATAAAAAGTTGAAAATCTATTAAAACTGTGCCGACCGCACAGTGGTGCCCTCATCGTTTGTTTGGTTATTTCATACAATTTAGAATAAAATGCAGAAAATAAGCACGATAGTTGTGCTTCACAAGATTATACGTTAATATTATTAGAAACAGTAGTTTTATATTGTTTAGTTTCATTATAATCCTTAAAACGGATGAGGGCGCCACTGTGCGGCACAGTCTTAAATTTTGACAGAGCCCTCCTCTCTGTGAGGGGGGTGGGCCTGGACGGCGCGTACGTGCTCCACGCGCGCCTCAAAGAGATGTCAGCATTAAGGACCAACTCTGAAATCACGAAAAAAAAATCAGCTGTTTAATACAAAAGTTCAATACCTACCTACTTGACCAAAATACACACATCAAAAGTGTCTAGGGATCAACATATATTTTTGCAATAACTTTTCTCCTGATTGATATTAATTAAAATTTTCTTTAAGGATTCATCAAATAAAGTGTTTTCGTTTGTCACAGTAACGATAAACCAAGTCACCTTTGCATTAATAAAGAAATTTGCCATTTTCCTAATAAAGGGATTTTTGACATTTGAACCACTAACACAAAAGTTCGAAAAAAAGACTGAAATAACAGTTTTCTCTAAAATTTTATTGGGTAACTTAAACAATTAATAATCCGTGTTTCTGCCGCGAACACTAACAACACAAGAACATCGGTTTGGCATACTCAAAATGAGTTCATCCAAATCACGCTGTGGAATGGCCGCCCATGTTCGTTGCAACAACAAAAAAAGGTCTTCTTGCGACTGGATACCCTCCATATTCGGCAGAGCTCTTCTCTGTAGCATATCCCATGCATGCTCAATCGGGTTCAAGTCTGGCGACTGAGCAGGCCAGGGCAGGACATTGATGTTAGCTGCGGCGAGAGTCTGTCTTACAACTCTTGCGGTGTGCGGTCGTGCATTATCATGCATTAACTGAAATAAGGGACCGATTTGCACTTGTAGAGGAACGATGACGTCTGATACAATCGTCTCAGCATAAATTTGAGCGTTGAGGTTGCCTCTGATCCAAATCAACTCAGTTCTTCCGCCGATCCAAATACCCGCCCATACCATGATGGTTCCACCACTATAAGGATGGACTTCCTGGCAGGATTTTAATCGCTGTTGGCGTCCAGGGGTTCTCCAGTGTCGTATAAGTCTTGTATCCGGTCTCATACCAAAACGAGACTCATCAGAAAAGCACACGAAACGCCATTGTTCTTCTGCCCAATTTCTGTGTTCAAGAGCCCATTGATATCGAATCCTACGATTGTGCATTGCTATAGGTGGTACCCGTAGCGGTCTTCGGGAATGAAGGTTCACTTCATGCAAGCGGTTTCTGACTGTTTGGTCGCTAATTAAGTTCCCTGAAGAGTGATGAAGCCTCACGGCTAACATCATGGCGGTTATTGTTGGAGCTCTTCGAGTTAAGATTTGAATGTATCGGTCTTGTCTCCGTGTAGTGCAGCGATACCGTCCTCCATGGCGCTCAGCCACGGTACCAGTGCTTCGGTAACGTGTCCAAAGTCGACTGATAACACTCTGACTTGTATTCAGAGCTAAAGCCACAGTACGTTGCCGGGAACCAGCTTCTATCATTCCCACGGCTCTGAGCATTTCTTCCCTGCTTAAATGACGTCGCCGCTCCATAATAACGTTGGTTTTAATCAGTAGTAGGGAAACAGTAGCACTAATAATGTCTTCAATGCGTTGTATGTTTTTATAGGGAAAATATTGACAGCTGATTTTCATCTTTTACTCGAATTTGATTCACAGTTCCTGATTCAAATTATGAAATGCACCAAAAAGGATCCATATAAATTTATAAAATCATAAATTTATTACAAAGCCACATCTCAATCTCAAGAAATCCGCATAAAAATGCTTGATCCCTAGACACTTTTGATGTGTGTATATTAAACAGCTGATATTTTTTTCGTGATTTCAGAGTTGGTCCCATAGTGAAAGGTGTTCCGTTCGATGATCTAAAGCACTTCTTTAAAGTTTCTCTGGTTAATTTTTTAACACTTTATATTTACATAATAATAGGCTCATGAATATGTTTTGGTGACGATGACTCATGTATATTAATGATTATAATGGTTGCTTCATTCTGAGAATTTGGTCAATAGTAGATTGTTGTTGAGTGGCTTGTGGCTAAGTGAGCAGCCACACAGGTCAATCGATCAGGTTAATCAACGCTTGCCGCGGTTGGTCCGTGGATGGGTGACCATCTCTACATACCAAGACCACCTGTGCTTCGGAAAACAATCTAAGCCGTTGGTTCCGGCTATCATTCTTGGATCTTTGACAATTGTTGCAGGTCATCAGAAGCCCGAAAGTGTGACAACCAGTCTTACCAAGGCAAGGCATATTGTGTTCCCCAGTAACTAGGTTATGGAGGTCAAATAGGCAGTCGCTCCATGTAAAATACTGGTATTCGGCTGCATCCGGTTAGACTAGAAGCCGACCACAACATAGTTGGGAAAAGGCCAGGCAGATTGATTGAGTAGATTGTTGTTGTTATTATTATTATTTGGTTACACACACTAGCAGCTACTTAGCTGATGCGTCTGTATCAAATAGCTTGGAGATACTTAATCTGTCCAGTCAATTCTTGAAGCATTTCAGTGTGGGAGCCATCACAACATTTTCCGGGAGCCTATTCCTTCCTGTTACAACTCTGTTCGACAAGAATTGCTTCAAAGACGTTTTCTTCAATGAATTTTCCCATAAGTTTAGGTAATGGCCCATGCAAATTTAAGTTTAAAAAAATCAAAAGTCATTTATTCAAATCAGGCTGAGAAGCAGCACTTTTCGAAAGTCTAAATTACAAAAGACAGTCCCCTCAAAACGCCCGCCCTTCACCACTTCCTAGTGCTTTTGCTGGGGAAAAGAATTGGCGCAACAAACTCCCCAGCAGCATAGCTGTCTGTCAGTAAAAAAAAACTTATTTGTTGGCATTCAGAGTGTAAAGGTAATGAAGATTTCGTAGTGTTCTGTTGTTGTTAAGTTTATTTAGTTATTTACATTTGGTATTAACATAGGGGTTTATAATAAAAACTACTTAATCAGTTGAAAGACGATGAATGATACACAATAGAGAAGTTTTATTGTTATTACATCTGGGGTGTTTAGTGTCCCGGAAATTATTAAAGTAATGATTAATTTCTGCTTAACCATGCATATTTTGATATTTAAACATCTAAACAAACATACAAAGCTTTCTCTTTTTATTAGTTTAGACAATCAAAGTCGTATGGTGGTGGTTGTTGGTGGTACCCAATGAATTTTCTCAACAGCAAAGATGACAAACTCCGATCCCCCATTTAACCCCTTTGGAGGATTTTTTTAAAATCCTTCCTTATTGTCGTATTCATCATTGGAACTCTTGTGCAAAATTTTATGCTTCTAGACACAGCGGTTTAAGGCTGTGTGCTGTCTGTCAGTGAGTAAAGAATTTATTTAAGATTCTAAGTAGAATGTAGGACAGGTTTGTGAATAGGGCGCATAAAATTATGCAGTATCTCAACTGCCAGTTCATCCTTTATGGAACTTTAGACCTTCTATAGACACAGATGATGTTTATGCCCTATGTTATAGGTTTGGTTTCTGCAGTTAGTTCTTCAAATGGACCATTGTGCTGTTTATACCCTATAAATAGTAGGTATTGTTAAGTTTACAAGCTTAATATGGAGATGCGGTGAGATTAAAAAAAAACAATTCTTAAATTGGGAGGTTACCGGTTATAGGCAGTATGTCACTGTCATCTGACAACACAGACCTTGAAAAAATATGTTTGTTTATTCGCTGAACTATCTCCAGCATTTGATATGTCGTATTACCTATGCACTCTGGCAAAATTGTGATGTTTCCTCCACAAAAACCACTAATTAGGTGTTGAAAGTTGTTTAGTTTTTCAAACATTGTAGTACTCTACTTGCAAATGAACAAAATATATTTCGGAATAATGAAATAACCTAATCGAAAGGCATAACCAGTTTTAACTTGTGGTTTATAAAAAAACAAAATTAAAAAGTATATTTACACCAATCTCGGGCGACGGGCAGGTCTGACGTGAACGTTAGCTGCATTCAGCCTCCTTGCGAGTTCCCTATACGTCGCCGGGTCGGCTTCAATCTCGACCTCGGCCTTCAACAGGGAGAATTTCATCCGCCATCCCTGGGCCTGGACGCCGTGCACAAGGCGAGCACTGAGCACTACCCCACGCCCCAGGTGCCGCGCACTCAGTCTTTGCTCGAGCACGAGCATACTACTCGTCAGCTATAGTCCTGCCTCGTTAAGTTGAAGAAGATGAATGCACCAGATCCTACGCGATACGCCCGCCCGCGTGCAACCACCATAGCTGGCCTGCAGCTCGCTTCAACAACCATTTGTCACGATTATATTTGCACTATGTACACCACAACACTAGGCTGTAAAGTCCTTTTACTGTTCGTAGCACCTTTTTACTTGTCCAACATATTTGATCAGTCAACTGCCCGCAGAAACCGATACGCGAATGGCGATGATCGTTTTGTTTGGGCAATGCGTTATTGTACACAGGATAATACCGGTTTGATGGGGTGCAGTGAAAAATTCAACGATTTATCAGCGGAAAAATAAACGTGAATAGAAACTAGAAACAAAGGAGTACGTGACAGACGGCGGAGCGTGAGCGACTGGGCGTGATGGCCGCTGATTGGCCGCGAGTGAGGCGCGCACCTCGATTGGATCAAAACCGGTTGGAATCGGTTCGTAGAGGCTGCGGCCGGCTTGGGTCGGTGCATCGTGAGCTCGGCGCGCTAGTGCTGTGACCGTATGTTTATATCGCACCGATTCGTTTTTTACGTTTAATATTTTTTTAAACCTATCTAAGGTAGACGTTTTATTTTATTTTTTATAATAATTGATACGCAACAGTTGTGATAGTAGTAGATATAATAAAAGATTTATTCGGATTCGCCCAATTGTGTGTCAATTCATTGAAAAATCATGCAATTCGGTTTCTGCAACTGGAGTTTCTGGAGTTAGTTTATGCCCGTCTCCAAGTAGTAATTAGATGTTAATAATAGCTATCTTTTAATTTAAAATGAGCATGATCTTGTTGGTAGTACAGTCATGTAAACAATTATTACACAGATTTCATTTTAAAGCGATTCCGGTTATTCATATTATTCAACGCGCGTAGTACAACACAATAAATGGACTAAGAATAGCTGAACGATTGAGTATTCTGTTTACCATATCATAGCAATCTAGACGAGTGCTCCTTAAATGTATTTTAGATTTGGTGAGTGGGCGTGATAAACAAGCGAGTGCTCATTTTAGGTAGGTACAGTACTTCTCGATTCTTAAGGTTGTAGTCTTTTTACGGTTTGCACAAGTAGGCTTGACTACAGTAGGGATTTTAGAGGTGTGATTTTACGATACTTAAAAATCGTAATCCTCTCAATTTAAATACTATCTAACGCCTAAGGTACAGGCTCGGCCTAGTTTAGGTGTTAGTTGTCAGTCCAATTGTGTTCAATTGCAGAATTGTACCTACTGTTTACCAAAATCAACTTGTAACATATTTTGTGTCAATAAAGCTTTATTTTTTATTTATTTATAGATAAATAGTTAATTATCAAGCAAACACCACTCGCTGGACAGCAGTCTTATAGATGAGCAGCGGGATTGTCCGGGCAGCGGGATCGTCCGAAAGGGTTACCGCTACCCCGGAACATAAAGGGCTAAGGAAGGAACACGGGTGCGTTTTAGTCAGTAAGAGGCTGACACTCCCTTCTGCTCCACCCAGAGCGGGAGGGGTCATTTGATGATTTCCCATCCAGAAAAACAAAAAGCAGTCCTATAGATACAGTTCTTATAATTTGCAACGAACGATGCACTTAGACCCCTAGCACACGGAGTATTTTAAACGCGCAGAAGACGCGCGTTTGGAGCGATACAGACGCTATACGCACGCGAGTCAGACGCAGCCTGTAGACTTTCTGTAGGATAAAAGCGCACCGTCGACGCACGTTTCTAAAACACGCGTCGTCTGCGCGTTTAATTACGCCGTGTGCTAGGGGCCTTAGGTATGTACAGAGGCCAGCACATCAAGCTGTTTAAACGAATATGATCGGCATCAGCATGGACACAGCGTTGTTGTGGCTACAGAAACTAAGGCCGTATTCAGTGCTCTCCTGACGGTCAGGACTAACGGTCACTGCGTACGCGCGTATCAGTATTGCGATGCAGACGCGGTTAGTGCTGCTCTGAATGCACGTATTGGTTTCTATGGCGATAGCTACGGCAGACCGACGTCAGTCCTGACTGACCGTCAGGAGAGCACTGAATACGGCCTTAGGCCATAATCAGTGCTCTCCTGCGAAACTGTGACTGTAATTTACATAGTTTTCCTTATTTTTGGGACAAAAATTACAATACATTAAAATTTGTTTGTTCATAATTGACTACTGAATCCAGTAGTCAATTATGAACAAACAAATTCCTGGACATGAAACAGAACAAACATTCTGTTAACAAAATGAAAAACAAATGTTTACATTGGATTTTGGGTTTCCTATTCAAGGTAACATTTTCGATATTTAGCCCATATCAATTCGATAAGCAGTTTCTTTGTCATTTTGTCGACATACAAATAAACAAAACTTTCCTATTGATAAGTTCCTGTTATCGATTTGATATAATGTATTACATAATAATGTATTCTTCGGTTCGGTAAAAACACAACACCCCGTTAACACCCCGTTTTGAAAGCATGTCGTTGAGATAACGTTCGCCCTGGGAAAATGGGACGGTTATATTTCACGCCACCATCTCTTTTGCTTCATTATTCCGTCCAGTGTGTCCTGTTGTCTGTACGTCAGACCCCCGTTCAGCAGCATATAGCTCGCATAGCTTATGAAACTACACAGAAAAAAAAATCTATGAGGAAATACGGTCGGAGACTTATGAAAAAACCTAAGTAAAAAGTCATAATTCGAGATTTGACTGATGATGCGACTGCCTATCTGACTTCCACAACCCAGTAACTGGGTAATGCGGTACCCCTTGGTAAGACAAGTTGACAGACTTTCGGACTTCTGACTACCCGTAACGACTGTCAAAGATCCACGAATGACCGCCTTGACCAACTGCTTAACGTGCTTTCCGAGGCACGGAGGGGTCTCGGTGTGTAAAGATGGTCACCCATCCACAGACCAATCGCGGCAAGCGTAGCTTTACCTGATCGATCGACCTGTGCGGCTGCTATTATTTAGCCACGGGCCCCTCACCTAGGGTACTATTCATTCTAGATATTTCTATAAAAAGTGATAAAATACACAGAGACAAAGTCGCAGGGTAACAGCTAGTTTGTAGTTATTAACGTGCAGCTCTATAAAGCGATAATAATAGATCGGTACCGGACCTAAGACAACGTCGTCAGTGATTTCTTCCGTCACAGTTATGATACGGTAGCCAATGGCCCCGATTCTGTTTTTCACAAACTAAATTTTTCAGATCACAGATGGCGCTGCTGTCTAGTGAACATCAATGTAAACAAGCTCCGTATTTTTTCTCAATTAAAAATAGTTTTAAGTGTTAATTTATAATGAATTCTGCTTAAATTTATAAAGTATAACCACAACTATATGGACAAGTGTTATCTAAGTGAAATAGTGAACTTTTGGACATAATAACATTCTAATAAATAAATCTATTAAAGTGCCTAAATTACAAACAATAAATAATCATTATTTTATAAAGTGTTGACGCAGCTGTCACAAACTAACAAAACATCTATAACTGCGACAAAATAATATAAAATGAACAATAACAACATACATTCAAAACTTTTTCTGCTATGAAGTTTTGTTTAGGCAAGCTAAGTGAATAGTGAAAGATTAATAATAGAAATCCTAGTACTTCGTATTCAATCGTAACAAAATAAATTGTGTTTGTGAAAAAAAAGTGCAAAAATAACAATCGCATGAGTCATCATAACGATTTTTTAAATTTTAAAACAAATATACGACGAATGTGGAACACTATTTCACTTACAAACTTAACGACTCAATTGGTCTAGCGGGCCAGCTATCGTCGTCAATGCCGCGTACACGAGGCGCCGCGAGTTCAAACCCCAGAAATTGATTTACTTTTTATAAGATTTTATTTCATTCTTAGACAATTTCAAATAGATCATACAACATGAATTACTTGGATAATATTACTTTCCGCCGTACCAGGACAAAGTCGGATTCGATCCTTAACGACAGTAAGGTAACTGATCATACGTTAAATGAGACTGTCACGAGTGTACCGGAAATGTCTGGCTACGAAGACGATGAAGTTAATAAACTACGAGAACAGATTTCGACACTTAAACTAGAACTACAAAGCGCTCATTTAGAAATTGAAGCACTCAAGACATTAAATGAAAATTTGAGTAAAAATAATGACTTTTATAAGAGAGTGACTAGCAGTCCAGTCAAACTAAAGACATCCAGCAAAAAGAACAAGAATAATAAATCCAAACATACACAAACTGAAAAAACGAAACTGGAAGAAAATAATAGTGCTACGCCTATAAATCAAAACAGAGATAATTTGGACAAAAAATACTCGAAACGTAACAAAATATGCATCCTAAGTACAGACAACAAGAATAAATTGCTTCATATAGCAGAAAACACTTTCGAGACCTGTGAAATTTGTCACTACATCACACCTCGTGGAAGTATGCAACTTCTATTAAAAGGCATCAGAGAGAAGCTGGAGAATTTCACTTTACTGGACTTCTGCATTATATTACTAGGTGAAGAGGACTTTAAAGTCACAAATAGATATTTTGATAATATTATACAAATTCGACAAGTTTTGCAAGAAATCACAAGCACAAACATAATTATCTGCACTCCGACGTACAAATTTTTCACTAATAATTACCTATACAATTCAAGAGTGGAAACTTTCAACAATTTATTATTTTTAGATGCAAATACTCACGAATATGCCTACTTTTTGGATAGTAACAAGAATTTAAGATATGACGACACCATGTTTGACAGACGCACTGGCGTATTAAATAACTCCGGACTGCAAACTATTTTTAAGGATATTTATAACACGGTTAATTATGTACAATCTACCAACTTTGACTATAAATGTGAAGGTGCCAGAAACGAGGACATTACTGCAAATCAACTACAAACAACAGAGCAGTTTTTTCGTCAATAAGAGTAATGAACTAATCACACCTAGATTACAAATTATCAATATATTTCACCAAAATTTGTGTGGTATTAGTAACAAGAAGCATGAGTTGGATGTTTATATACAATCTCTTGAAATCAGGGTAGACTACATATGTATTAGTGAACATTTTTTAAACGATAAGTCCGTAATTTCTTTTTCCTTAGATAACTACAACCTGATTTCATGCAACACTAGAAGTAAAAAGACTAGAGGTGGTAGTTTAATCCTTGGACATGTGGATAGAAAAGTAGAAAATATAGATGTAATTAACAAACTTTATAAGATGGACAGCTTTGAAATATGTTGTATTAAAGATATCGATACTGGTCTATACATATGTTGTTGTTATCGTAGTCCTTATGACAAGAATTTTGAACTTTTCATGACACGCATGGAAAAATTGTTGGAACATTTATTTAATAGGAAATGCATTATATGCGGAGACTTTAATATAGATTTACTTTTAGATAGTAAAAAACGCACTGAATTTGTCAGTTTATTATCATGTTACAATTTTAGGCATCTTGTTAACACTGCAACTTTTATTCGAAACGACTCATATTCGTGCATCGACAATATCCTAACAAATCTGCCAGAATATTATGTAAAGGAATGTGAAGTAGACCATAATGGTCTGTCTGATGGACATGGAGGTCTTTTAGGTAATTTTTGGTTGGAAACTGTGACGAGCAAATCAAGTAACTACAACCAGCATATCGTTATAAATAAGAGAGTTTTCAGTTCTAATAACAACACAAATTTTAAGCAGGCAATGTTGAGACATAACTGGAGTAATATGGGAATTAATACATTTATAAAGACGTTCTCAGAGATTTTTAAAAATAATTACAAAAAAAAGAAACGTAAAATTAACCTTAAAAAGAGTACTAAATTAAAATGGGTCACCAAAGGTGTGAAAATCTCTAGTAAAATGAAACGCATTTTATGCGCTAAAAATGGTAATAATCTTGAAAACAGTGTTCTAAATTACAAAAATAAATACATCAGAATTTATAGAAGGGTCATTATGAAAGCCAAAAAAATAGCAGTTAGGGAAAAAATAAATAATTCAACAAACTCTAGCAAGGAAATCTGGCAAATTGTTAACAATTGCACAAACCGATCTAAAGTTATGCATAAAGAACATCTACTACTAAAAATTGACGGCAAAATAATTGATGATCCCGAAGAAGTAGCTAACACACTAGCAAAACTTTTTAATGAAAAATGTCTTACCAGTGACAGTAAAAGTGAGGAAGCGACGTTATTACTTCAGCAGAGTACACAATGGGTCGAAAATGAACTTTGTTTTACTCTTACCACTCCAAATGAAATTTGTACTATTGTCAGAAAGATGGATAATAAACTTTCTTGTGGATATGATGAAATTCCTATATCTGTTATTAAAGATAATTTAAATATACTTGCAGGACCGCTTTCTTACTTCTTTAACAGGTGTATTGATGAAGGAATATTTCCAGAACAGCTAAAAATAGCCAAAATTATACCGATTCACAAAAAAGGCACAAAGACTGATCCTAAAAACTACAGGCCAATCTCTTTGCTGCCAACGCTTTCAAAGATATTCGAAAAAATTATCAAATCTCGGCTATTACTTCATATTAACTTAAACAAAGTCTTACATAAAAGACAATTTGGATATCAAAAAAATGTTGGCACAGGAGACGCTATAAATACTCTTGTTAATGATGTGATCAATAAAATTAATAATAAAATGAGAGTAGCTGGTGTATTTTTAGATTTGACTTCGGCATTTGACACTGTTGATCATGATCTACTTATAGCTAAGCTATATCACTACGGAGTGAGAGGTAAAGCCTCTCAACTTTTGTTATCCTATCTAGAAAACAGAAAAATGTTTGTAGAAATCAGTGAGGTGCAAGATGGACATAGACAAAGTTATAAATCACCTTTTTTCAATATTTGTGCCGGTGTTCCGCAAGGATCGATATTAGGGCCCATATTGTTCATTATATTTACTAATGACTTAATAAATTATATAAGCAAAATGCTACCAGACATACAACTCGTTGTTTTTGCGGATGACACAAATGCCATTATTGGGGCAAATAACACAAAAGAACTTACGGAAAAAGTTAATGCAGCTATAAGTTATCTCTATTCATGGTTTACTGTAAATAAGTTGAAAATTAATAGTACAAAGACCAAGAGAATGTTATTCAAAACAATTGCTCGTAATAAAGACACCATGGAAATAATATTAAATGAGAACAAAATTGAACTCGTAAAAGAAGCTAAATTCTTGGGAATACACATAGATGACTCATTAAATTGGAAAAAGGAACTAGCCGCCATTGATGCATCTATATCATCTGCGTGTTATGCGTTAAGAACCCTTCGAGATGAAATTGACAATAAACATTTGAAAATCGTATACTACGCGCTAATTGAGTCTAAATTAAGATATAGCATACAATTATGGGGGAACAGTTATAATTATAACTGCCAAAGAGCTTTTGTCCTTCAAAAAAGAGCTATACGAACCATTGTCCGTATTTCACAAAGAGAGAGTTGTCGTCCACATTTCTTAGATTTAAAGATTCTTACAGTACCCAGTCTGTACGTTTTAGTCCTTCTGACTAATCTTAAAAAGTATATACATGAATATGAGACGGATGAGGAAAGACTGGTTAGAGAGAGCACACGTAGAAAGGAATTAAGAAATAAGATAAATCCTCACTTCAATATTGTGAAGCACAGTTCACAATATCAAGCAGTGCAATTATTCAATAAGTTACCACTACACTTAAAAATATTGATTTATACATCTGCTTTTAAGACAAAGCTTCAAGCATTCCTAATAGATAAGTGTCTCTACTCGGTTGATGACCTGTAATATGATGATCATACGTTTTCTTCTGTCAACTTATGTTATGTTATTAGAGCCGACTGAAATTACTGTTTTATGAATGAGGACATTATTTTTAAATGACAAAGTATTTATTATTCCTATTTATTTAAGTTGACATTGAATATTTTTTTTTTTTAGTAAGTAAAAATAGTAATATATTAGATTCTATTATATATTAGATTTCTATTTCATTTATATCATGAATTTTGATGATGATGTTGTGAGTTTGTGAGTTATTTGTATGTGTTACTTGTATTATGAATATTATTATTATTATTTTTTTTTGTAAACATTTTATCTTAAGGAACGATTTCAAACACAATGTAAATTGTTTGTGAAATAAATTGAATTGAATTGAATTAAATTTAAGTTCAGTGCATGTTTTTCTTTCTATTTCATTATGAAAAGGACAGAAGATAAATATTAGTTTAGTCCTGTCAAATTAGATAATCCATAGACAAGTTTAGACGTGATTTAAAAATTGGCTACTAAAAATACGTCAATTTACGCCAGGCGCTGACTAATTTGACAGGACTAAACTAATATTTATCTTCTGTCCTTTTCATAATGAAACAGACAGAAAAAGATGCACTGAACTTAAATTTAGTTTAGTTTGTGACAAAGGAATCGGGGCCATTAACGGAGATAAATAACTACTGAAAATAGTTTCACTGTTTCGTTTCACTGTAATTGGCGTTTTTTTGGTGAATGCTAGAGTTTTTGCTGTCAGCACTAGTTACTTTAGCATAGCCAATTTCTTGCTGAATATTTACGGTTCTTTTTTTTCTTTTGGTACCTACTTATTTAAGTCTTTGCACTGTTTAGTTCTTCATTTATTCCGTTACCTTTATTACATGGGACTTAAACTTATCTGGCGAAATGTGGCAATACTATATTGTAAGCCTAATTAGTATAATGTACGTCTGATTAATATTATTTTAAGTATCCTGGAATTATTATACCTCTAAAAGATGTTGTATTGACTCTATTAAGTAGCAACACTGGAACAGTTAGGCAGATGTTAAAGTTTAAAACATTTTTTAATTTATTTATAGTGAAATATATTGCATTATGAATCTAAATAATAATAATTAAATGTACTATTAATTATCAACTAATTGTAGATGAATAATCGTTTATGAATAGCCATTATGTTAATTTAAGATAGTGTATTTACAACGTCATAACGTTATAAGTATAACTGACAGTCGTTGTGATCGGCAGACATCGCGCAACCGTTGTACAGAAAAGAGGAGTGTTTAAAAGTGCTTGTAGAATTTTGTGATTAAAGTGCTGTGGAGATATTACTGGATTTTATTTCTGCAATACTTCTGAGGCTATCCCGAAAGCTTCAGAAGTGGGATCAACGAAAAGTATTAATCTTTTCGACTTACGCCTACTAGAAAAACGTAAGTACATTTATTTATACCGACAACTTCATTGTTTAATTCGAATTTTACAACGTGAAAAATGTATGATTGTTCTCAAAAAAAAAAAAAAAAAAAAACAAAGAAGTATGTAAATCGAATTGAGGCCATTTATCTCTTGTTTAAAGTGATAATTATAACGGGTTGCCAGTTGGCAAGAAAGTTTACTATAAATAAGAGTATTTAACAAATAAACATACTGTTTCACAATAAGATAAATGGAATTACTATTTGGCGTTTGCGTAAGTACCCACGCTTGTCGAAAGTAATGTTGTTTTTTTTTTATTGCTTGCTGCACAAAGCAAGTAATACAAATATTTTGCAAACGTTATTTGTCGTTACCCGCGACTGGCGAGGGTACTGGGGCCGATTCTTGCAATCGAAGAGAGTAAATGTTTTTTTTTTCTCCCTGTGTCTGCAACGATTGTAGTATTTCGAGTTGAACATTGTGTGGTGTGATACAGTGGTAGTAGCAGTACTATGTGATAAAGATCGAGCTTAATCAGGAGTGATTAAGCTACTATTAATCAACTATACATAGGTATAGCTGCCTAAACTTAATCTATCTTAGTGATGTTAAAAATAACGGTTTACTAAGCTGTTGTCTGTCAGTTTCAGTGCTTGACATGGAGAGAGAGAAGAGTCAAGACCGAGATTATAAGACTCTTAGTTCGGACCCAGGAGTACCCAGGTTTGAGGGTCAGGGTCGGGAAGCGGTAGACTTGAGGCGTGAGTCTAGCTACGCAACTTGGCCAAGGGTACCCATGTATGAGGGTCAGGCTAGGAGAACACATTCGGAACAACCAGGGGTATCACGGGTGCGTGATACTGAGGTTGATAATAATTGTGACAATATTGACGGAGAGCGTCAAGGACGAAGGGTGCTTCGTCCACAAAGGGCTAAGCAGAGATTGCTTCGTACGCCTTCGAGGTCAAGGCGTAGCCGTTCGTCGAGCGCTGGATCCTATAGCCGTGAGGGTACCAGAGAGAGAAGTACGAGTCGACGAGCAAGGAGACCGGAGGACGATAAGGACTCGAGTTCGGGTTCCAGACGTGACCGGAAGAGGAGCCATCATCTTGAGCGAGCAGACCAGGGTGAGCAACTAATGTCATCTACTTCTAAGAAACCTAGGAGTGTAGATTCCACTGAGAGTATTTTAGATAAATTTTTGTCAATTTTGCAATCAGTTAAGAGTTCAGATAAGTCGAAATTGCCTTTTAATACTAACATTGTTCCCGAGTTTGATCCTATGACAAAGGAGCAAACTATTTTGACTTGGTTGACAAAGGTAGAAGAATGTTCAGAAATTTATGGCTGGGAAGATAGAGAAATAATTCACTACGCCCTGCCGAAGTTGACAGGGGTAGCGAAGACTTGGTATCAAAGTTTGCCAACGATGATGTATACGTGGAGTGAGTGGAAAAAGAAGTTGATTGAATCTTTTCCTGTTCGCGAAGACTATGCTGAATTCTTGACTGAAATGCTTGGGAAAAGGGTTAAATATGGAGAGTCACTTGAACATTATTATTATGCCAAAATTAATTTGCTAAACAGATGTAAGATCTATGGGCGTCAGGCTGTCGATTGCTTGCTATACGGCGTTGAAGATAGGGCTGTTAAAATAGGTGCACAGTCTGCACAATTCTCTGAGCCAGAGCAAGTGCTGAAATATTTCAGAACTGTGAAAATAGGGCATGGTCGTGAAAATCCTGATTTTAGTTTTAAATCCCGAAACGAACGTAAGGGTACAACTCTTTTATCAAAACCAGCGGGTTTGAAAATAACGTGCTACAATTGCGATCAAATTGGTCATCCAAGTTTCCGATGTGATAAACCCCCAGCTAAGTGCGTCACTTGCGATAAATCGGGTCATTTGTCAATTCACTGCTTTAAAAACAAACGCTTGAATAAAGATCGCGAAAAGGAAACTACCCTAAATAATAACAAACCCGAAAAACAAGTGTCTCAATTATGTTTATCTGAAGACTTGACTGCTAAGTACATGCTTGAGATCAAAGTTAATAACCATAATTTAGATTGTCATCTAGATTTAGGGAGTCAATGTTCTCTTATAAAGCTAACAAAAGCTAGGGAACTCAACTTAGACATTGTAGTACCAGAAGATTTACCTGTTCTTAGGGGTATAGGCGCTAATCTGATCTCTCCAGTAGGTATGACGATTGTTTCCGTAGAAGTTCAGGGCATAAAGGAGACGATAAATTTATATGTAGTAAACGATTTCGTAATCAACCAGTCAGTTCTATTAGGACATTCCTTTACCGAGAAACCAAATATAATCATTACAAAAACCCCTACCGCTGTGATATTTAACAAAATTCCGAGCGTTAAAATGCGTCTTGTGACCAGCGACGATGCTGAAATCCCATCGAATACTTTACGCGCTGTGCAAGTTTCTACTGAGCCTAGCGTAGATGCACGAGTTTATGTTAATGATTCCTTGCGGGGTCCAGAAGGGAAGGAATACTACCTCCTCCCTGGAGAATATCAGGTAAAGGGTGGGCGTAGCGCGCTACTGATTCACAATGCATCACCCAGTCCAATCACACTAGAGAAAGGAACCCTTTTGACACGAGTACAATACAAGGATGTTGGCAATTCGAAAAATATCTTAAACTCGTGCAATGTCACAATCTGTGAATCCCAAAACAATGATGTTTTGAACTGTAGCGATGCTCTAAGTGAAGAAGATAAATTAAATTTAAAACAACTGATTAATAAATATAGTAACTGCTTTTCAAAGGGACTGGACGATTTGGGGTTCACAGATCTGACAGAGATGGTGATTGAGCTTGAGAATTCAGAACCAGTTGTTTATAGGCCCTATCGTATGTCTTACGCGGACCGTGTTTTGGTAAGAAATATGGTGCAGGAAATGGTCGACCACGGTATTGTTAGAGAATCTACCTCATCTTACGCGAGCCCTATTGTTCTGGTACAAAAGAAAACGGGAGATAAACGCTTGTGCGTTGACTACCGTGCCTTGAACCGCAAAACTAAAAAGGAACATTACCCTCTCCCTCGGATTGAGGATCAGTTAGATCAGCTGTCAGGGAACAAAGTTTTTACGTCACTCGATTTAGCTTCTGGGTATTACCAGATACCAATCGCTGAAGAGTCACGACACAAAACCGCTTTTGTGACACCAGACGGCCAATATGAATATAATCGGATGCCGTTTGGTCTGGTAAATGCGCCATCAGTCTTCCAGCGCACTATCAATAAAATACTTCTCGAGGCTAAGATCAAATATGCGATAGTTTACATGGATGACGTCCTTATCCCAGCTAAGGACGTCACTGAAGGACTTCAACGATTGGAAGAAGTTTTAATACTTCTTCAAAAGGGTGGTCTAACACTAAAATTAAACAAATGCCACTTTTTTCTAAACAAAATAGACTTTCTCGGTTACGAGGTTAGTTCCGAAGGTATACGACCCGGCCAAAGAAAAACTGAGGCGGTATCTAAATTCCCGACACCCAGGAATCAACATGAATTGAGACAATTCCTTGGGCTGTCGGGATATTTTAGGCGGTTTGTTATGAATTATGCCATATTAGCAGCCCACTAACAGATTTATTAAAAAAAGATATTAAATGGGCATGGGACGAATGTCAGGAATTAGCATTTAACAAAATCAAAGCTTTCCTGGTTGATAGACCCATTCTCGCGCTCTACAATCATAGTGCGGAAACCCAATTGCATACTGACGCTAGCAAAGCCGGACTAGCTGGTATCTTATTACAGGCTAACTCAAACGGTGTGTTCCACCCTGTATCATATTTTAGTCGAAAAACTAACATAGATGAACAAAAACTTCACTCGTACGATCTAGAAACATTGGCGGTAATTGCGTCACTCAATCGTTTTCGCGTCTATCTCATCGGAATTCCCTTTAAAATACTCACCGACTGCAACGCATTACGAGCAACGTTAATCAAACGCGATTTGATCCCACGAATAGCCCGGTGGTGGATACAGTTACAAGAATATGACTGCACCATCGAATACCGTTCGGGATTGCGCATGTCTCACGTCGACGCGCTGAGTCGCAATCCAGTTGATGGAAGCGAACCAGAGCCGACAACATGTTTTGATGTCCTAACTATCGAAACTTGCGAGCAAGACTGGATTGCTACCGTACAGTCTGCTGACGAAGAGGTCAGGAAGATAAAAGAGACGTTATCGGATCCTGGTTCAGAGCAAGTGATGGATATTCATAAAAACTATAAATTGAAAAACAGTAGGGTCTACAGAATAGTCGGGGATGAAATAAAATGGCTGGTACCGAAAGGCGTTCGCTGGCAGATTTTAAAAATGAATCACGATGACGTCGGTCATTGTGGTTATGATAAAACCTTACAGCGAATCCGTAAAAATTACTGGTTTGCCAAAATGCGCAAATTCGTAAAGAAATACGTTTCATCCTGCCTCGAATGCTCACACCACAAAACACCTGGTGGAAAGCGTGAAGGTGAATTGCACCCTATAGAAAGGCCAAGCGTACCGTTTCATACGGTTCATGCTGACCACTTGGGTCCATTCATAAGGAGTAAAAAGGGCAATTGTTATTTACTCGTTTTGGTCGACGGTTTTACAAAATATGTTATCGTAAAACCGGTTAGAGACACCAAATCGGCGACCACGATAAAAGTTCTCAAAGACCATATCAGCTACTTTGGGGTTCCAACACGCCTTATCACCGACAGGGGCACCAGCTTCGCTAGCGGGGTTTTTAGGGAGTTTGTAATGCTATACAGCATTAAGCACGTTATGAATGCCGTGGCAACTCCCAGGGCGAATGGTCAAGTTGAAAGATTCAACAGGACCATATTAGACGCCCTTTCTACTTCAGCCCACGGTAAAGATGAAAAGTCTTGGGATGAACAAATTCTCGATATACAATTAGGTTTAAATACAACGACTCATAAGACGACACAAAAGACTCCATCAGAGTTACTTTTCGGATTCAACATTAAGTGTAGGACTGAAAGCGTATTGAGTTAGGTTTTAGACGATACCGTGACCGTAACTTCGGCGGAGAAATTAGCAGAAGTAAGGGACGTAGCTGGAAATAAAATAAGGGAGACTCAGATTAAAGATAGGGAAAGGTTTAACCGCCGTAGGAAACCAGCGACGAATTACTCAGTAGGAGACTTAGTACGTGTAGAGCGACAGGTTCCTAACGATGGGCAATCACAAAAACTGGTTGTCAAATATCAGGGTCCGTACCGGGTAATAAAAGTACTCCCCAACGATAGATATGTCATCGAAGATACTCCCCTATCGCGCAAAAATAATCGTCGTTACGAAGCCGTCGTAGCAATCGACAAAATGCAGCCCTGGTTAAATTTTAGTAGAAACTTGGAAAGTAGTTGTGATGAGAGTGGTTCAGATAGTGAGTAAAAAAATAAATTTATAAATAAAAGTTATGTTCTTGTTCTTTAGTGTTTATTTATATTAATCTAATATAAATAAATTACTATTAAATTTAATGTACTATGGCTAAATAACATTATTTCGATTATATTAAATTGTGTAAGTAATTTTAAGCATCGATCAGCATTTGTGTTTGTTTCGTGTCTAGATGTCAGATCCGTGTAGATGTTTATGTCAGAACATAATACATTTAATTTTAAAAAAATGTTAATGTTAACTAATTATTAATGTTGTCATGTCATTTGAAGTTTTTTTTGTTAATGTTTTAGTATCAGTCTGTCGTAAGCACTTTACGAGCTACAGGTTCTATTTAGTTTGGGTCCTATGACCATGAAAATAATTATTACATTGCCAATTGTACAGTGGTATAATAATAACAGCAATGATTTCTTCCTCAATTCATTCATGTTGTAATAAACGTATAAAAAAAAAAAAAAAAAGATACTCGGTTTATCCCGATAATAGTAACTTCATTCGTTTTCGCGAAGGGACTCGCTTTCACAGGAAAGCCGAGCTGTAAGCCTAATTAGTATAATGTACGTCTGATTAATATTATTTTATGTATCCTGGAATTATTATACCTCTAAAAGATGTTGTATTGACTCTATTAAGTAGCAATACTGGAACAGTTAGGCAGATGTTAAAGTTTAAAACATTTTTTAATTTATTTATAGTGAAATATATTGCATTATGAATCTAAATAATAATAATTAAATGTACTATTAATTATCAACTAATTGTAGATGAATAATCGTTTGTGAATAGCCATTATGCTAATTTAAGATAGTGTATTTACAACGTCATAACGTTATAAGTATAACTGACAGTCGTTGTGATCGGCAGACATCGCGCAACCGTTGTACAGAAAAGAGGAGTGTTTAAAAGTGCTTGTAGAATTTTGTGATTAAAGTGCTGTGGAGATATTACTGGATTTTATTTCTGCAATACTTCTGAGGCTATCCCGATAATATTTATTTTGTTACTCAGATCAGTATTACCATTGATAATTATATGGTCGTCTGGCGGCGAGACGGGTAGTATACATTGTTGCCATCGGGGATAAAGGAGCGTGAAGATTGGCACAAGCGGCCTATACCCAGCAGTGGATAAAGACGGGCTGTGGATAATGATGATGAAATCATATAAGAATTTCACACGAATACTATTGATTTATTTATATATACTTTATTGTACACCAGAAAATACATAACAAAAAAAAAAACAATTATTACTACAAAACATACAATGGGCGGCCTTATCGCTACTATTTTAACTTGCCAATTATTTTCAACTGTTTGAAATACCTAACAAACTCCGTCTACACGAGAAATAGGAAGAACATTTTTATAAATTCCTAATCAGGAACCCAACCAACCAAGCCTTAACTATCTCCATCTTATAATCTAATAGCAAAATATAATTAGCAACACCAAGCTACCACGTCACACAGTCGTGTCGAGAATAAATGAACAATGCGAGGGGTGCTAGCTAAAACCACTGCTGGGTTGGTTCATTCTAGTTAGAACTACCTTCACTCGGCTTTGTGGTAAAAACCAATCGGTTACGCGTTTTGATGCGGTGAGAATATGAGGGTAACCAGTTCATTGGTCGTTTATTGTGAAACATGGTAGATTAAGTAAGATAGGAAAAAACAGCAAAAGTATTATTTTTAATATTAGTAAGTATTTTTACCTCACTGCGCTACCGTCTCAATGTGAAGCTGGCAGAATAGTCCCCATCAGCTTAAATGCCAAGAAAAAATGTTTTTCTTCATAATAAATGAAGGTTCAAAAGGAAACTTAGGTAAGGTCAGTTAGGGTAAGAGGAACATACTTTATTTTGAGCCAAATGTTTTGAGCTCTAGGAGGAACAGATAATGTTTTATGATAATTTTGAGATACACTAAACTTGCCTTTGTTTATCAGCTTTCCATGTTTTAAGAATCATAACGCTAATTTGAATACTTACGCCAGTATCGGCCAAAATCGTTTACGTTGTGCAAACCTTTCTCTTCCCCCTCATCTGGGATAAGAGGAACACTCGTCGTATCTCCTAAGAATGTCATGTTTATTTAGATATACCTGTTGCTACTTTTTAAGAAACACTAATTCAATCGAATTCAATCATAATATAATTAAAATAAGGTACAGTTTCAAAGAAAAAAGAAAAATATCAAATTCGGGGTAAGAGAAACGTATAGGTTCAGATCAGGGGCATTCAGGGGTGACAAACTATAAAAAAGTAATCGTTTGTATTTCAAATTATAGTTTTATTCTTACTAAAACTTTCTTATTAACTTTTATCCACTGCACACATCAAAAAACTTTTAACAAACAACATTACGATTAAGACTTAATTATTAGTTTAATCTGAAACATAAACTTTATGACAGGTACGTGTCCTTATGAGATCAATCTATTGCACATGTAAGTACTTTAGTATCAGTCTCCTATAAAACGCAAACAAAAAAACTAAACAAACGTCGTCGTTAATAAACTTCAATATTGTACCAAGCGGCATAAGCAGATATTGTGCCATTTTTTCACTGCCTCAACAGCATATTTTAATTGTTCTTACGTATAGGCAGTGCCTCTATTAGATTTTCTTATATAGATTTCGCCATGTTTTATAGTTTTCTGGGAAAAAAATACAGAAATAGTACTTACACAATAGCTAGTTGGTATTCTAAAGTTCTGACTCAAATCAGTGCCGAAAAGGCACTGATTTGAGATCACATCAAAGAAATACAAAAATGTCCACTGATAGTACCCCTGAGTTCATCGGAAATTTTCTTACGAGTCAAATCAAAATAAAACACAATAGGGGGAAATTTTGTCATTACGTTATTAAAAACTATTAATACATCATAATGTTCATCACCCCTGATATCGTCAAAGAGGAACATACTGTTTCTCTTTTCCTGTAAATACTGTTTCTCTTAACCTAACAAAGTTTTTTGAGATTAAAGTTTTGAATTCGATGAAAGTTATATTATTTGTGGGTTTTTGTCTAAAATATCAAACAGAAAATAAAGCTTACCATTATGTCTTAGTATTTTTTCATTGAAATTATCTCTAACACTAAAATTTTCACAATTTTAGCGGGAATAAAAGTCATGCAGCCAACTCGTGTTCTTAGATTTTTAAACTGCCAATTTGTTTGTTTTTTTTTCTCGGCTGCAGAACATCCTAGCGACATCTGTTAGCAGCCGTTCGATTTTTTTTACTGTACTGTTTTATCGACTGATATACCATAGTGATAGACCCTATAGTTTATGAGTTACGATCTTGTGTTCCTCTTTCACCTGTGTTCCTCTTACACTAACTGACCTTAGTTCGATTTTTTCTTTCTTTCTATTACAGCTTTAAACTCTCGTTTTAGTCGCTCTTATATTCAGTTTCACAGATATGTATGAGACAATCTCTACAAACCGTGGGTTTACTTTGGCTTTAAATTATCTTCGTACATACAGTGGAAACTAACACTTTATTACATTTTATGCCTTACTTTTACAAAACATTCGTCGAGTCACTTCGATTATAAAAGCGACGCCTGGAAAGTACACTATAATAAAAAACGAGGATAAAAACTTAAGCATCCATTTCAAATTTAAGTCCCAACAAAACCACCATGCGGTTACCAAGAATTACACCGATTTTTTATTCGAAGAATAACAAACTTCGCATTTAGCACCTTTCTCAACCATCTGCAATCAATTGGCGGATAATTATCCAAGAAGGCGGAGTTTTATCATCTCCGAGCAATTACAACTGCCACAGCACTTTTTATGATTGCGAAAACAACATTCTCCACAAACTAGTTACTGGGTAATAAAGTATAAATGTACCTCTTGGTAAGACTGGTCGTCAGACTTTCAGGCTTCTGATGAGCCTTAACGACTGTCAAAGATCTAAGAATGACTTTCTGTGTGATACCTTTTTGCGCTTTAACGGCAGAACGGATTTGGATTACAGGTAAACAGACATAGCCCATGGCATGGGTTAGGTGTTTAAGACATAAGATACTTTTTATCCTGGTAGTACGATTCCGTGGGATAGTTTCCAACGTCTATGCGGGCGATGTGTGTACAGCGCACATTGCTCGCAGAACAGAAGGTCCGAAAGGTTTTAGAGTGGCGACCGCATACTGGAAGACGTAGCGTTGACAGGCCTCCCACAAGGAGGGCCGATGAATTGGTGAAGGCCGCAGGAATCCGCTGGAGGCGAGAAGCACAGAACCGGTCGAATTAGCGGCGCTTGGAGGAGGCCTATGTCCAGCAGTGGAAGTCTTTCAGCTAAAATGATGATCCGGGCAATGCAGCTGGCAAAAGCCAGTTTCCAATATAATGAAGAAACATAATTGACATGAAATGCATGATAGGTCTTCACTACTCAAGTAGGACGTCGTGTTTGCCAAATAATATTACTTTTTCTTTTGCCCCCAAAAAACTACGCGCAGTTATGCCAAAAATAAATGGAAACTACATTATAGGTATCAGCAACGCACAAAACTAGAACACCGGTATTGCATAAACTGCAAACCATGAAAGTCAACGACCTGAACAGACCCTTTATTCTAAATAGGTTACTACAGCTGAGAGCTCACCAATCAGAGAGTTAGAAGAGGACAGAGATATGGTGCTATGCAAAAACAGAATTTTATTGAATTTGTTCTTTACTAGCTTTTGCCCGCGACTTGAACGGCGTGGAATTTGAAAATAGTTACTATCGGGATAAAACGTATACCCTATAAAAAGGCTGCGTGCCAAATAAACCTACTTTTCTTTCTTGCTTTCAAATTTCATCCAAATCCGTACAGTCGGTAAAGCGTAAAAAGGTAGCAAACAGTGTTAATTTCGCATTTATAATACTGGTATGGATGTGATCATGACAGCAATGAGATTAAATCACGCTCTCACGGGCAAACAAGTGCATTGACGTTTGACATTTTATGGGGAACTGGTGTGAAGGTAGGAGGGAAACCTTTGCCATGTTCTGCGCGTCATAATGCGAGGAAAAGTTAGATAATTGAAAGGAACTGTACGGAGAAGCTTGATTTGTAATCAAGTTCCAGAGTGTCCGAAGTTTCCGTACCTATAACTTCCTTAAACACCAAAGAGGCTTTCAAAACACAGCATTATTATTCCCACCACCACCGCAAACAGCCACAAACTCAAAGTCAAAGGTTACTAAAGTGACAGGTCACAAACACAGTCTGTTTACAATATCATTACATCCTTTTTAATCCGGTCCAAACGAGTTACAACTTACAAGTTGCGCCAGCATCTATCCGTTCTAAATATAGTCGGGTACAATTTACTGTAATGGGGTCGGTAACTGCTTCGGAATCGTCTTGATGCAGGATGAATGGATGTGCCAGGTCGGAGTTGTGTAATATTATCTGGTGATATATTAGTTTTTGATGGTTTGTGTGAAAAGAGTGACGCTATAGAGGTTGTCTGGTAGAAGGACCGACACACATTTTGAGGGAATGCGGATGTCTTTTGCTAGGAAAAAACTGTTTTATTTTAATTTCTGTTATGATTTTATAAATTGATTATTTTTGTTCCTTAACACAATTTTAGGATTTTGGAAGCAACGAAGTCATTTTATAGAACCAAATGAACAGATGCCAGCACATCAAGCTACTACAATCTGTCAAATTAATAGATTTTCAACTTTATCGCCATTAGCATTAGGTTCAAGATTGATAGGGAAAATTTGACAGTTTCGGGTAGCTTGTGTGCTGACGTCTGTACATACGAGGGTGACACTAAAAGTTCTTAGGAAATCAAAAACTGAACAAACTAGCAAGTTATTAGTTTTATTATATCTTTTCAAAATAGTGTCCATTTACATCAATACATCGCTGCATCCGCTGGTACCACTGAGAAAAGCACTTTGCCCACTCGTCCTTAGGGGTCTCTTCGACGGTATTTTGAAACGCAGCCACTGCTCCCTCGGCGTCCATAAAACGTTTTCCTCGAAGTTTTTCTTTTATTTTCGGAAATATATAAAAATCGCAAGGTACGAGGTCGGGGCTATAGGGCGGGTGATAACAATAAATCCAGCTTTCGTCACCCGTAAGTATGTCGAACATAGCATTTGAGTCACCTCCGTTAAATCTTTGAACCATTTCACGACACCAATCAACATGACGAAGCTTTTGGGCCTCTGTGTAATTATGAGGTATCCACCGGGCACAAAGTTTCCTGACCGCTAAATGTTCATGGAGGATTTTGTGAACTTGACTCATACCGATGCCTAAGCTTGTCCGAATCTGCTGATAAGTCACTGTTTTGTCAATCTATATCATACGCCGCACAACACTGATGTTATCTTCAGTCGTCGCCGTAGAAAGCCGTCCCTCACGCAGATCATCGGTGAGATTAGTGCGACCACGTTTAAACTCATTAAACTAGTTGTAAACAGTGGCACGAGATGGGGCTTCATCGTGAAAGGCCAATCGAAGTCTATCATAACTTTCTTGTTGACTTTAAATGACATCGAAAGTCATAAAAAATCATTGTACGAAAATTTTCTCGCGTTGAATTCATGCTGACGTGATGCAGACAATTTTGAATTTGCCGCCAAATCGTAAACAAATGACAAATGAATAAAATAAATACACAATAATATTGGCAAAGAGTTCAATTTTCAAAATTTTAACTGATTTTTTTTATTATATCGCTTACAAGTGGCCAGTTCTAAAAACTTTCAGTGTCGCCCTCGTAAATGTACATTGCATATAACCAGAAATTATTGCCCTCTATTACAACCACAAACAAAAAAGTTGTGAAGATATTTCGGGTGATTAAAAAGAAACATAAAAAACAAACAGACAGGAGTTATGTTTGAAAATTATGATAATAAGACACTTTCTATCCCAAAAAAATTGTGTCGTTCTTTCTACCAAATTCCCTGTATAAGAGCCCGCACTGGATGGTGGTACTTTTAGACAGAGAAACCTATAAGTCAGTCGAATAAGGGATAAATGACGTAAGAATCTAGTTGAAATCAATATTCAGGGTAAATAAAACGACTTGAGAAAGGATAAAGTTAGCCATTGGACTGACGAAGGGTGGTTACCATTACCTATATCTGTGGCCAGGGCCACGCTATTGACATTTCGACAAGCACGCTTGTTTGATACGATTGTTGGTTTATGAAATGAAACATTTAACAATCATCAGTGGAAAATCCAATAGTAAAATAAATATATAGTGACAAAAACGCAACCAATAGGTAAACTATATTCTTAAGCTCGTTATTATCCTATCAGCATAGCGTGCAACTGCAGCTGTTTATTACGTAAAACATAAAAAAACCTTCTTATTAACAACACGCTACGCTAGTAAATACACGTCATTTCACGCTAGGAGTACCAATAAATGCAAGTGTCGTCGGCTAGTCACGCATAGCATGAGATATCAAGGGAGGCAATTGTCCGCTATTCAGAACAGCATACTAATTATCCATAATAGGGATATCAGTGAATTAACGTGCTGGACGGAATTAGACGAAAGGTTTTTTTTGTATCGCTAGTGATGTTGCGATGTCGATAGTTTTTTTTTTTGTGGTAATTACCGGTTTTTGCTGCAGTTTGGTTGAAACTGAATGAAATAATAGTTATGTGTATATATTTAACGGCTTGTTTGCAGCGTATTTCTCAGACTAAATAAACCACTAATCATTCTCAATGAGACAATGATATCTGCATTTACAGAACCAAAAGATTTTTCCATTCGTAATTTCCAATTAGACCCAATTTAGCATAGCGTACTAAATGCTAAGAAACGGTAGGTAACAAAATATATGACTGAAACATCTGAAATATTTCATTTAAATTGAAACTAAGCGAACTTATTCAAATTTATGAGTTTATAATTACTGAAGTATTCAAATTATTGTGATTTGTTGTAAAAAAAACTTTGAAACCTGATATTCATCCTCAAATTGACAAATTAAAAGAAATGTACTGAACTTTGCCTTCTTAAATTAGCTGCCGCTAAAATGAATAAGCAGATTTATGTTTTGAAACTCAACTCAACCACCAGTTAAGATAACAATGTACAGACATCAGCACATCGAGCTCCCCGAAACTGTCAAATTTTCCCAATCAACTTTAAACCTTATGCTTCAGCAATATAGTTGAGAATCTATCAAAGAAATTTGACAGATTGTAGTAGCTTGATGTGCTGGCGTTTGTACATGTTCTTCACATGACCTGACCAAAAATAAGTCTGGACTTTTAAGAGACTGGCCTCTGAGTTTGCTTCGGCCTTTCTTCTCAGAGTAGTCAGATAGGAAACGCCGACCTCATATAGTTTTGAAAATGAGATTGATGTGTAAAAGTGTTTGTACACACGGCTACATATAAGCTATACATTTCCAGTTTTAGCTGACCTCGCACTGTATAGGTTTTTCGTACAATCTGAAGTCAGCTTAGACCAGTGCTTCCAGATTCACTGTAATTACAGTAGATTTACTGTATGTTAGACCTATTTTTCTATCAATATGTAAACAAAGTTTGTCTGTAATTTTACTGTAATCGATTTTGAAATCTACTGTATTGTTTTTAGAAACTCCTGTATTTTGTAGCTCGCACCACTGTAATTTTACTTTTGGGATCTGGAAGCACTGGCTTAGACTGATAATGTATAGCTTGATGTGTAGCCGTGCGTACAAACCTACTTAAAGAAATTCAATAATTTATCAAAGCTACTTTGCCCATTCTCTGGACTCTTGACATTTATTGGTTGCAAAACCACGGATTTTCCTCAAACATTTGCACTATATTTTCTATATTAGAAGGTCCGATCTTACTTATCAAACCATAACGCCTGTGTCCCTCAAAGGGGTAGACAGAGTTGTATAGCACACCTGCATGTCGCCGTCATCGTTTAAGGGTCGGTACATATCTGACGGAAAATGCGTCGATCGCGTCTATTCGCACTAACGCATCATCGGTTGAGTGTGAAAGGGTCGTTGAATGTTTTAGGGTCGGTTCACATCTGACGGAAAATGCGTCGCGTATTATCGGTCGCGTAAGGGCGAGGCCACAACACTGCGTTGCGGCGTCGTATCGGTAAAACAACGTCACACTGCAACTGCAATACAAAGTGTCGTAGATTTTTACGATGCGACGCCGCAACGCAGTGCTGTGGCCTCGCCCTAACGCCAGAGCAGACAATGGACTTACGTATGTGGGCCGAGGCCTGTGCCGAGGCGCAGCCGAGGCACACGTTTACACGTTCACACGTTCGTCCATCAATGTATGTATGTATTTTTTATTATATAATATAGTAATCTGTGGAAAATGTTGTGGGTAGTATATTTGTTAAAATTAATTTTAAGACAACATTGTTTATGCTTAATATACTACTGATTGTTTTCCCAAATGAAATAAATAAATAAATAAATGCCTCTTTTGCTGGCCGCTGCAGTAATGTATAATAACAGTTTATTTAAGTTATTTTTTAATCTCAGATACAAAGTTGAATACTAATAAGCTCATGATAAAAAAGAGCTACAAAATACTTGTCATTATTTTAGTATTTGGGTTAAGGACAGTTTGCTAACTTTACGCCGATAGCAAATATGTCCTAGATTATATTGCTAATCTCAAGGCAAAAAAAGATTCGTAACTAAAACGAAAAATAATCAGATATAATGTAATAGGTACTTACACTATGAAAAATATGAACGTAGTAAGTCAACATTGGCCCCGATTCTGTTGTTCACAAAATAAACTAAATTTAAGCTCAGTGCATCTTTTTCTTTCTATTTCATTATGAAAAGGACAGAAGATAAATATTAGTTTAGTCCTGTCAAATTAGTCAGCACCTGACGTAAATTGAGGTATTTTTAGTAGCCAATTTTTAATCACGTCTAAACTTGTCTATGGATTATCTAATTTGACAGGACTAAACTAATATTTATCTTCTGTCCTTTTCTTAATGAAATAGAAGTAAAAAGATGCACTGAACTTAAATTTAGTTTAGTTTGTGAACAACAGAATCGGTGCCATTATCTGCCTAGCTTTTTCTCTTCTATGTTGTGGTTGGCTTCCAGTCTAATCGGATGCAGCTGAATACCAGTATTTTACATGAGCGGCTATCAGACCTCCACTACCCATTCATTAATATTAGTGGGTAATGAAACGGGTATTATGTCCAAATGAAATTGGCGGTTTGTCAAACTGGCCACTTTGTTTTCAAATATTTAGCGTTTGGTTAGGAATTCCAAGTTCGAATTTATTTCAATTTTATGCTTGTTTAATTTAGTGATTCATTTGTTTTCGTGCCATTTGAGTTTTCTTTGAAATCGTTCTGTTCACAATATTACGAATACGAGTTTCAACGTGGCACCAGCAGTGCTATTCTGTAAAAATCTCAGCGTGAAAACTAAGGTGAAGGTCATTCCACCTGATGTTAGGGATTGCCTCCATTCATAGTTCACTTCAAGCTCACTTCACCTATGTTATCACGGTGAGATTTTTACAGAATCGATAGGCAGCGCTACCGAAACAGCTCGAAGGATTAATTATGTGTATGGGGAAGCAACTGTAAAAGAAAATACGGTACGTCTTTCAGAAAAATAATCAATGAACTACCTACCTATAAAATGGTGAAAGTGCATAGATAACAATGGTACATACGTAGGTACTTTGACTGATTTAATACATAATTTCATTTTTTTTTCAATTGTTTTGCTTTTCCATATAAACATATCAACCATTTTCATATGTAACGACCTAATAGAAACAGATGGCATTTTGTAACTGATTTTTGTATCATCTGTTTAAATCATTAACTCTTTGGTATTGTCCTATTAATTGTCTCACATGATGCCAATTGTTATTTATTGCTTTAAATTCATGGGCATGTGACGTCACACGTGTCACAGGTTATGGGTCAAATTGTGATATTGTCATCTGCAGTGCTATTCTGTAAAAATCGCACCGTGAAAACTAAGGTGAAGTGAGCTGTCATTCGCCCTGATGCTAGAGATTACCCCTACTGATAGCTCACTTCACGCTAACTTCACCTAAGTTATCACGGTGAGATTTTTACAGAATCGATCGGCTGTTTATCTCTTTCGTATTTACCGTGATAAATTAATCGGCGAAACCGTACTCTGTCGCCGGGACGACGATAATCGCGCGTTAGGATAAGACTTAAGGCTTCTTCTCCTTCATTGGCGTCGTGAATGTGTAATAAATAAGCTTCGACTTAAATAAAAAAACGTTCAAATTCAAGTCGCAACCTCATCTTAGCGACCATCAAAGTCAAAACACTTTTAGGAAAATTAGACATTTCTTGACAGACTGAGTGTGACGTTAAATGCGGAGGTACAACAAAAAAACGGGATTTGCCGAACATACGTTTCATAATTAAATATTTCATTAGTTATAGGTAAGGTTTATATTTTAAAATCAACTGACATCATTTGCCCGGAGTTTTTCCCTAGTTTCCTACATATAAAATTCTAGGAAAAACATATGCGTGTAGTAACTAATAGAAATAAATATCAGTTGTCCTGGCAATTGAGAGAAATTGATATCCCCAACGCGTAAGTCATTAATTTTCCTTCATTTGTTAGCTAAACATATCACTGTTCCTGGAAAATTACATACGATTCTATATACACTTGAGTTTCATGACGTAAATTGTCTTTTTTTGTAGGATCAGCTTAACAAAAGAAATCTAATGGATTTGTGGCGACATCTACATCGCCACATGCGAACTAAGCATCGCACTGAGGTCACGCAAAATCCTGCATCGCGCAAGCAGAGTTTGCCGCGCAACTAGCGTTATATACAAACGTCCAGACATCATTCGTCGGGCAGTTGCCCACCAGACACGACACCGGTCTGGTCGGAGGATCCTCCCTTTTCTATGGAGGATGAGTGAACCTTAGACACTGTACCTCATACATAAATCTACCCTTCGTAAATTTACGACACCAAATTGTCTTCTTTACTGGAATCAGTTTAACAAAACAAATCTAATGGATTAGTTTTCAAATGAGGAGTATCAAAGGCATCGAGAAAGAAATGGATCCACGCATGGCCATCATTTTCATCCAAGAATGATGAATTTGTCACTTAAACTTAGTTTTTAGGCTCTTAAGAGTTACTAGACATGTCCTACTTTATAAGTATTGCGGTTATAAGCTAAACTTAACAAATATTATATCTTCATCGACATGGATAACTCGTAGAGAATAAGCCTATGGCATTAAGTTTGCCAAGGCTACTCTACTATGTAAGGCTTTGGTGAATCAATTCTAAACGAATGAAGACGCTGTCCATCTAAAAACATAAACCTCTGCAGTCACGAAAAAACAAAAAAAAAAAAATCATCTATAGTACTACTACTTACCACAGTTCAGGCGAGTAGGGTGGTGACGTGGTGACCAAAGATGGCGGCGGCATGAGCGCGTCGTTTGACAGCTGTCAACAAAATAACATTTTTCAATCCTCGATGATTCTTGATGATCACTGATTTCTAAGTCTTATTCAATTTAAGGCGAAAGTGTCAGGATAGTCCACGAAATTCAAAAATTCTTACTTTTTTGCAATTTGCAGGTCAGTATCAGATTGTATATTGCATCTCACTTAACAGTCGAGTCTCCGCCTACTGGTTTCAGGGAAAACTATAGAAAATGTGGTTATCCTGTTTTAGCGTACTTAAAAAAGAGGACTCTTCTTATACCTTAAAAGTTTTATTTTCTAGACAAGGGAAATAACACTGGAATAGAAGTCCCTCTCACTGGGAACGTTTTAGGCTGATTATGATATTAATGCACTTTTATTTATTACACCATCATCTGCCTAGCCTTTTCCTTTTTCCCAACTATATTGGGGTTAGCTTCCAGTCTAACCGGATGCAGCTGAGTACCAGTATTTTAAATGGAGCGACTGCCTACCTGACCTCCACAACCCAGTTACTGGGTAGTACGTACCCCTTGATAAGACTGGTTGTCAGACTTTCGGGCTTCTGACGACCCGTAACGACTGTCAAAGATCCACGAGTAACAGCCGGGACCAACGGCTTAGCGCGCTTTACAAGGCACGGAGGGGTCTCGGTGTGTAAAGATGGTCACCCGTCCACGGACCAACCGCGGCAAGCGTAGCTTAACCTGATCGATCGACCCGTGCGGCTGTTATAGCCATAAGCTCCTCAGTTATTTAATACATAGGTGGTATGTGATGAGTCTAAGACAGTTTGTCCATCGCTAAGTCAACGAAACGTCAACTAGAACGAGATGACAGCGCCGAAGTAGCGATACATACATTTACTAAGAGCGCGTGCGCACCGCACACCGTCACCGGGACGTCACGATCGGTTCGAACAATCTCGTTTGTCGTTGACGATGACGTCCCGTTAACGGTGGTGGTAGACAAACGGTGGAAGGGTCTTTTTGCTTGTGGGTGGGAAATTTTCAAATAACTTCTCCCGCTCTGGGCGGAGCGGGTATTAGACTTTTACTGACTAAAACCCACCCGTGTTCCTTCAGTTGCCTGTGCCAGGGGCCACGATATGTCTTTCGAACAACCCGCGACCCTGGCAGGCATCGGCCCTAGCGGACCCCGTCAGTTGTTGCTGACATCTCTTTGAGGCGCGCGTGGAACAAAACGCGCCGTCGACTCGGGCCTGCAGTGCTATTCTGTAAAAATCTCACCGTGAAAACTTAGGTGAAGTGAGCTGTCACTCCACCTGATGTTAGGGATTACCCCTATTGATAGCTCACTTCACCTAAGTTATCGCGGTGAGATTTTTACAGAATCGACCGGCTGGTCCTTATCGGACGGCGAACTGCCCATTGCTCTCCGTCCGCAAGCCCACGCCTACGGTGGCCGGGAATCGGCTGTCGACTCCCGACTAGGGGCGTGAGGGCGCAAAGATTGCCTCTCCCTCACGCGCTCCACCTCCTCCTTCGCAAGCATTACTGCTTCGCAGAAGGAGGTAAACGGTGCAAGAGTCTCACGACCACATAACAATACTAACACACCTACGAACAAGAACGTTTCCCAATGCAAAACTTACTGTGGAATACATAATTAAAGTGTCGGGTATACTTAAAAAAACTTTACTCTGCACTTAACAGCTGTCACAACGCTTAGTTATCTTGTTTGCTCTACGTCCGTGTGTCACTGCAGGGATCCAGCAGAATATCAGCGTCAGGTACATTTGCCTGACACATGCTGAGCTGGACTCCCATTTGGTGCAACCTTGAGACGCACACCGAACTGTGTCTGTTTCGTTATTAATTTTTATTTTATTTTAAGTTTTAATTTTATTTTAAGTGTTAGTCATAGTGTCATTTTTATTTCTATAAGCATGTTTTTAATTTTGTTTTTATAATGGCACCTGTTTTTTTTTTTTTTGTTTATATTATACACATGTTATCACCTAGTGTTGAACTTCTGTGTGTTGTGCTGACTTTTGTGTGCGCCAAATAAATGGTTTATCTATCTTATCTATCTATCTATCTACATAAGTTGCATATGTATTACAGAATTGTATCCGTACCGTAGTGAGGACAGTGGCTTCACACCCTGGCTGGTATTTCTCCAGGTCCGTGCGAGGTCTTCTCATCACCTTCTCACGATCCTGCTTGTGTTTCCTGTCGGCGCCTTTCAGTTTGAAGACCTGGAGACAAAGTATAATATTCAGTTAGAGAATCTCTTAGAGTAAGAGCGGTTCTTCACTACATCCGATCCGAATTAAGGGTCCGACTTCAATCCGAATTGGGTATGTTCTAAATTCCGACGGATAGAGTTCGGATCTAGGTCGTAACCCCTCATACAAATAGGACTATGGTCACTTCGGACCGGCATTTTTCGGATTCGGATCGGATGTAGTGCAGAACCGTTATTATGGCTTTTCAACTGAAAAAATCTAATTAGTCCGTCAGTTACATTATCAAAAAATATTTGACCCGTATTTTTTCTTTTGTTACGTAAACCAAAATTGACGAAGATACGACGCTTTTAAAATTCTCAATACGTCACACCTTGGTATATTTTAGTGCGTTCTGACGTCACGAGCCCCCACTCCCGAGTTTTGATGCGTTTTATCTTTGTCAATATTCATTGATTTAAAAAACAAAAAATACGTGTACCTTATTTTCCAATACTCTAACTGATGAATTAAATAGATTTTCAATTTATTGATGGTGGAAACTAGCCTATTGCATGCCGAAGATGCCTCAATACGACACCTCGCACACGTGGCTTAGCTCGCTACGGCGCTACCTCGATGTTAACTCCATGTAAAACAAACGCATACTAATAGACACGCGCACAATATCGCACATACCGAGGGATACCTTTTTTTTTTTTGAGGATGGGAAATCATCAAATGACCCCTCCCGCTCTGGGTGGAGCAGAAGGGAGTGTCAGACTCTTACTGACTAAAACCCATCCGTGTTCCTTCCTTAGTCCTTTATGTTCCGGGGTAGCGGTAACCTTTTCGGACAATCCCGCTGCTCCGGCAGGCTACGGCCCTTACGGGCCCCTTCCTTATTGCTGACATCTCTTTGGCACGGGCCTGGTCCTGATCAGACGGTGAGTTACCCATTACTCTCCGCCCGCAGGCCCGCGCCACCGAGGGATACCTCACTGGAATATATCGCGGGTTGCTTGCGCGCATTTGTTTTACATTATATTTATTCATCTGCCTAGCCTTTTCCCAACTATGTTGGGGTCGGCTTCCAGTCTAACCGGATGCAGCTGAATACCAGTATTTTACATAGAGCGACTGCCTATCTAACCTCCACAACCCAGTTACTGGGTAATACGATACCCCTTGGTAAGACTGGTTGTCAGACTTTCGGGCTTCTGACGACCCGTAACGACTGTCAAAGATCCACGAATGACAGCCGGGACCAACAACTTGACGTGCTTTCCGAGGCACGGAGGGGTCTTGGTATGTACGGATGGTCACCCATCCACGGACCAACCACGTCAAGCGTAGCTTAACCTAATCGATCAACCTGTCTGGCTGATGATATATCGCACCCCCGGTGCGACACTGTCACTTTTGCAAAAATGTAGTTTTTCAGGAAAAGCATTTAAAACTTTGACACCTCACAAAACAATGACTTAAATGATAAATGATTTTATTTCTGTAAGTAGGTTTGTACAAACACTTTTACACGTCAATCATATTTTTTTAAAACGAGATGAGGTCGGCGTAAGAATAGGTATATAGATGAGATGAACAGCTTATACTACAACGTCAACTTTTAACTTTACTTTTGGATGAATATTAATCACTTTATATTGTAAAAAATATACTATAATATTTAACTCATTTTTGCAAAGTGACAGTGTCGCACCGAGGGTGCGATATTTATTATTTACCTTAATCTGACACGCAGCAGCATGCAGTCGAGTATGTTCATCGCTGGCGAGGCAAGTTTCCACTTGAATGCGGAACGGTACACCTTTCTCGCCGCCATGCTTCTTGGCTGTAAACTCTGTTGATATGCAGTTAACCTGGGAAAAAGAAAATAAATCACTATGGAAGCTCATACAAAGAAAATACATTAATTTACCACAGACTAAAAAGGCACACAGCATATTCTGCAAAATAAAAAAAAAACAGTGGATATCAAAAATTGTTCAGCCAAATCCTAAAATGGGAGGATGGTCCATTTTAGGATTTGGTTAAAGAAATTCGAGAGCCCCAAAATACGGAATATTACATGCCCTTCACTGTCGAATCCTTACATAATATAAAACAAAGTCGCCGAAATGTGAGTTATTCCGTTTATCCACCCCAAAAAATCCACCGCAAGGTGAATACGCCGAAACGCATTTCCAAGAATCCACCCTAGGCCTAGTTGGATAAACGGAATTTAAAGGCTTAAGGCTGGATTCTCGGAAATGCATTTCCGTGTATCCACCTTAGAGTATTTTAATATAAGCCAAAAATATGTCTGTGGCAGAGCCCTAACTAAATCTCCTTAAAAGTTATGACAATAGTGCACATCGCAATGTATCACCGCGCACTCCCGCGATTTACACAAATTTAATTAACTGTTTTATTGTACCCGACTGATCGGCTTTAGGCTTAATAATAAAGGTATTGGAACAGAGATTCATGATGACTTACCTTGATATAAACGCCGACATCTTTGGTAGGATCCCAGTACACATGTAACGCGTTCAAACAGGCCGGCTGTTCTACGCGGATCACGCCGTATGAGAGAGGCACATCCACCTGATTATTTGAAATAAAATTGTGAATGTTAATAAAATTTGAGAGTGTTAAATGGTGTAATCACAGATATAGATAGACCTAGATAACGCTAGTATCAAGATCTGTATGAAAACCAAGCGGGCCATTTTTTTGACTATCTACTATGACGTCACAAGCGCTCTTTCTCACTCACGGTCACCCAGACATCACTGTGGAGGCTTGTAATTAGCAATTTAGTTATATGTTGGCGCCGATTCCCTTGTTCACAAACTAAACTAAATTTAAGTTCAGTGCATCTTTTTCTTTTTATTTCATTATGAAAAGGACAGAAGATAAATTAGTTTAGTCCTGTCAAATTAGTCAGCGCCTAACGTAAATTGACGTATTTTTAGTAGCAAATTATTTAATCACGTCTAAACTTGTCTATGGATGAATGATTTTTTTTTGTGATTTATGACAGCTGCACGGGTCGATCGATCCGGTTAAGCCACGTTTGCCGCGGTTGGTCCGTGGATGGCTAACCATCTTCACATACCAAGACCCCTCCGTGCCTCGGAAAGCACGTTCCACGTTCAACGTTCCCGGCTGTCATTCGTGGATCTTTGACAGTCGTTACGGGTCGTCAGAAGCCCGAAAATCTGACAACCAGTCTTACCAAGGGGTATCGTATTACCCAGTAACTGGGATGTGGAGGTCAGATAGGCAGTCGCTCCATGTAAAATACTGGTATTCAGTTGCGTCCGGTTTGACTGGAAGCCGACCCCAACATAGCTGGGAAAAGGCTAGGCAATTGATGATGAGTATAATGTTTTACCTCTACAATTCTCTCTCCAGGTCTTTCGTTGTGCCACTGTGCGATCTGCTCCCTTTCCATGTACTGCAGGCGACGCTCGTGGAAACAGATCTTGATTATACTCTGTTGACAAAGAATTGAATCAATAAATTATGTATGCGCTCCCCAGGAAACCAGGATGGCAATCAACCGATTATCTTTTAAAGTTAAGGTTCGCGAGCACATTCGCAAGAAGCTGGCAGTATCATCACAACGGTAATATTTTCTAATTGTTCGTCTTATTTATTTTTAGTAAGTATATTCCTGTATATTTATTTGTGCTTATATTTATAAATGTAATTTAGGTATATATTATATTCATAGTTTTAATAGGTTTTTGCGTAACTTTATATTTAAAATATTTATTCCTTAATTTTCATGATTGCACCTACCACTGTTTGTCTCTGCATCACCCAAAGGTTGACTGGTAGAAAATGCCTATGGCATTAAGTCCGCCTCTGTACATTTATGTGCTTGAAGTATTAATTAAATAAATAAGTACATATTTATGAACAAGTCTGAATAAATGAGTAGATTCTGAAAAGGTAGGACGAGAACGAGAAATAATGCAGCTAAGAGCAAATGAATGGGGCTTGTGGTACGCGGTTTTATCTCTATAATATGTATATTGAGGTTATTTCAATTCTTAGTCATTATTTTTTGTGTACATGATATTTTTTAAGTGGGGCAAATGTCAATAGTAAAATTCTCTTCTATCTTTGTAAAGATTAAGCTGTGCACTGTCTGTTGTTTAATCAGTTAGTAATCTGAGTTTTCAAGAAAACTCACTTTAGTGCGAGATCAGAGTCTGGGTTAAATACAGGGTTAGTTTTCAATGACCAGCCAAATTTAAGGATATGGTACAGACCATCAAACTGAACAACTTTCTCCATGGGACCAATATTGTAATCGCGAAAAATTTATCAACTCGACCTAAACGTATGGGACGGCTGAATTTTTATTCGCGATTACGATGTTGGTCCCATGGAGAAAGTTGTTCAGTTTGATGGTCTGTACCATGCCCTTAAATTTGGCTGGTCATTAAAAAGTAACCCTGTATAACTAAGTGGTCAACGAAACTAAGACACTATACCTTGAGTATCTTCCCCTTATAATGCGAGAGGTCTCCCAACTTCTTGAGTTTGATCTCGTAAGGCTGACCCTGGTTGAGGTAGGTCAGCGTCTCCTCGTTCTGTTTGGTAGCTATGGATGTGGCGGCTGCGAGGACGTATTGGAATCTGCAAATAAAATTATATTTTTATAATCGAAATAATACATCTAATATATAAAATTCTCGTGTCACGGTGTGCGTAATTTTACTCCTCTGAAACGGCTGGACCGATTTGTATGAAATTTTGTGTACATATCGGCTAGGTCTGAGAATCGGCCAACATCTATTTTTCATACCCCTATTTTTTTTTTTGCAAAACGACGTTTGCGGGGTCGTCTAGTCTGATATATTTATTTATTTATTTATTTATTAACTATGGATGACTTACAGCTAAAAACAAATAGAATGAAAAATAGTATGTGAGACTGACGCCAATTAAAAGTCATCACTTCTAAAAACAGATTGAAAAGAGAGAGTGTGAACAACACAACACAGTTACCAAAAAAAGAAAGAAAAAATACAGTATAACATTCAAGCTTAGACTAGATTCACATTTCATATTCAATACAAGAAAAAAACCTGAACATTCAAACACTTAATTAAAAAAACTAAGGCTCATGCACTTTCTGGCCGAGGACACACCTGTTATGAAAGGATCAAAATCATGCTGCTTACACATATCATTAAAGTTACTACTTGCACGCACTATAAATGAATTTTTTCTGTAATTCGTTGAGGTAAATGGAACACGCAACGGTGCATTCCATCGCTTCGACCTTCCGGGAACGTTAAAATAAAATTTTGATAGAATATCGGGGTTATTAATAGAATTATTGAAAATTTTAAATAATGAAATACAGTCAGAGATTGCTCGCCGATTAATTAGGGGTAGTATATGATACTTCTTACAGAGGTTGAGGTAATCTTCAGACCGGTAGGGCACTTTCTGATGATAACACAAATACTTGATAAATCTCTTCTGGATGCTCTCTATCCGATCAATGTACTTTTGATAACACGGATTCCAGATTTCAGACGCGTATTCTAGGTGACTTCTAACGAAAGTACAGTAAAGTATTTTTAAAGTTTTGGCTTGATTGAAGCACTTGGACAGCCGCATTATGAAGCCTAGTGCTTTAGATGCTTTAGCGATTATGGCATCAACATGAAATTCAAAAGTAAGCTTAGAATCGTGATATATCCCCAGATCACGGATGCAATTCGTTCTAGGTAGTACTTGATCACCTAAGATATACGATGAAGGTATAATTGAGCGCTTTCGAGAATATGTTAAAACGGTACATTTAGCAGGGTTAAGATCAAGCTTACTCCGACGACAGTAAGCCTCCAGACGACATAAATCATCCTGAAGTGCGATCACGTCCACATGTGATGATATTGTGGCATAGATTTTCATGTCGTCAGCAAAACACAACAGTCTGGACGAAATGAGGCAAGAGTTGATGTCGTTTATATAGATAATGAAAAGTAATGGACCGAGCAGTGAGCCCTGGGGAACTCCGCTGGGGACAGGCACCCAACCAGACATGTAATTGCTTAATACTACTGCTTGGGACCTGTTCTCCAGGTAAGAAGAAAACCATCTAAGTAAATCACCTCGTATTCCCATACCATATAACTTTGATAATAAGATCTCATGGTCTATCCGATCAAAAGCTTTACTATAATCAGTATAAACGACATCAACCTGCTTACCATTATCCATGGCGTCGGTAATAAAATCATTGAACAAAATTAAGTTGGTGACGGTGGACCTTCCTTTCAAGAAACCATGTTGAAAGGAACTAAACGAATTTTTAAGAGCACTATACACCTGGTTATAGATGATCCTTTCAAAGATTTTTGCCACAATACAGAGCTTGGATATCGGCCTATAGTTTACAATTTCGGTTTTGACTCCTTTTTTGTGAATAGGCGTTATGAAAGCCGATTTCCAAAGTTCAGGTACAGTACAAGTATCCAAAGATTTCCTGAAGAGAATCGAGAGAGGTTGGGCAATCGAAGTCGAACAACATACAAGAAATTTGGAAGAGATATTATCGGGGCCAGCCGCTTTAGAAGTATCTAATTTGCGAAGCAAGTTAGAAATTTCCTCAACGTTCACTGCAATGCTACATATATCAGACAGGTTGGAAGATTCAGTAAAAAGAGGGGAAGAAGAAATTCCGCGACTAGGGCTAGTATCTAGAAATGTAGAATGAAAGTATTTAGAAAACGCTTCGCATATTGTTTCTCCGGTACGCAACACTTCGCTATTATAGTTAAAAGTGCTCGGAACTGCATTTGAGTTGTGTCGTTTTTTAACGAAGGTCCAAAAATACTTAGGATTTTCTTTAATAGATTTCTCGGTTAAATTCAAGTAGTTTTTATAACATTGCGATTCTAATACCTTTACCCTTTCACGAAGAAGCTTAAAAGTTAACTCATCAGCTATATTGCCGTATGTTTTAAATTTCTTTAAATATTTGTATTTTTCTTTAATAGTTTTAATTAATACCGAATTGTACCAAGTTGGATATGTTTTGCTACGATGTAATTTTTGTGGAATGTATTTTGTGTGTAAATTGAGAATAACTTGATTAAAAAAGTTTAATAATTCATCAATTGATCGTGTCGCAAACTCGGATTCCCAATCAGTCATGGAGATGTCTTTGTTGATAGATTCATAGTCACCCTTGTCGAACAGATATTGCGTCCGTGACGCGCCCTCTAATAGAGGAGCCTCAACGAAATCCATAATAATTAATAGTGCTGGATGGTAGGCGTCGATGGGAACCAGCGGACTTGAACATTCAAACACATTAACTAATTGGTTTGAAAGTACCAAATCTAAAATTTTACCATACCTATTAAGAACACCATTGTATTGACCAAAATCTAGGGTACATAATTCGTCACCGAGTAAAACTTCATCAGGACCATTCAGGTTCATTGGGACGAGCGATAGATTGTCGGATAGGACCCAGTTAATACAGCTCATGTTAAAATCACCAATGATGAGAAAGGTATCAGAAGAGTTACTCATAACTATTTGGTCTAATTTTGTGACGTAATTGCGAAGTTGTAAAGAGAAAGAAAGGCCTAAGTTTTGCTGACATAAGTAGACAACACAAATATGTAGGGTAATATATTTACATGTATTAGAATTTTTCAGTCGTATGCTGAGCCATAAATCCTCTGCTGTAGAATGGATGGTGGGTTGGCATATAACTGAAAGTTCCCTACGTGTAGCAATAAGCACACCCCCACCACGCGATTGCCCGGTCAAAGCATAATCTCGATCACGACGCCACACAACGTACCGATCATCAAAGAATTCGGAGTTTAAAATTCCATCTAATAACCACGTCTCTGTAAGAACAATAATATCATACGAGTTTAGTAACATTTGACGATAGAAAGTATCACTTTTAGTTCTAAGCCCGCGAACATTTTGATAAAATATATTTAATTTAGGAGCCATTAAAAGCCAATACTAAACATTGTGTATAAATCTGTATAATCCATTAAAATAAAGCACTTCATTAAGTAATATTGTAGATTATGGTTTAGTGTAATTAAATAAATATAATGAAGGTAAAAGTCAATAACATTTGCGCGAGCGCAAGAATCATGCGATGTTATGTAGTAAACAGCTGTGCGAGAAAGCAAGCAATAGTGCGTGGTGCGTGCAAGTGCGAGAGAGTAAAACATATTGTAGTGCGGTAAAGCTTTAAAGTAAACAGCGCGATAACGAACACAAAGCATACAATTAGTTAAACAAAAGAGAGGTGTTGAACAGCTCATTAGTACGGCAGAGGTGTTAAACATTTTGCTAAAAGTTATAAAAAATATTACACAAACGGTATTAAACACTTGGAGCCATTGAAGCAAAATATAATCACAAAATAGGAAAGTAAGTGTAATTAAGAGGCACATTAGACAATCTTGTTTAAATCTGAATCCTTCCTTATAATAAAAACTTTCGAATTATTATTTTTAAGTATGTGAATTTTACCATGTTTAACCCATACGTACTCATAATGTTTATCCTTGGCAATGATTTTAACTTTGGTCAAAAGCTTTTTGTACTCCACGCTTAGGTGATCATTAACATACACACGCTGAGATGAGCCTTGAAATCCGATATCACAAGTGGATAGGTCCTTCTTTGCACGAGCCGCAGCAATGAAATCTTCCTTTACATACCGGTTTAAAAAACTCACTATTATCAGTTTTTCATTGGAACCAAAAATAGGGACCCTTGAAATATAGTTCACCTGGGCTTTGGGACAGTTGTAGTTAACTTTACGACCGATAGCGTCGATAATTGAATACAAGTTCTCATCCTTCTTTATAGGAACCCCCTTAATTTCAACGTTGTTTAGCCTGGATCTCTGTTCATAAGTCGAGAGTAGATACTTCGTGCTCGCCAAGTCAGTCTGTAAACAATTCACTGTTTCCTGAAGCCTTTCAAATTCAGACACTTTTGCTTCAACATCCAGAAGTCTTGTGTCAAAATCGTCGAGTCTCCCACCAGTGCCCTCACATGTCAACTTCAGCTCAGCCAACTCATTCTTGATGACGCCAATGTCATTTACCAAGGTCGGCAAGTTAAGTAGCTGCCGTTTCATGTCACGTATCTCGCTTAATATGGTATCCAGCGACACAGGTTCAGGGGCAGGGGCAACTGGTGATGAAGTTCTGCAGTTGGGGCATTTCCATTGTGCCATCCTATTGGCACCCAGCTTTCTCCATCCGGTTTCTGAGATGTTTGCACATCCAAAATCCAGGTGTTTCTTGCAACTGCCACACTGGACGCCATCGTTGAACTGCACGTTACAAACTGCGCACGATTTCATTTTCAAAATTCTATAGTTTGAACTGAACTAAAATGTAAAAAGGTTGGCGATCTATTTCTTTTGAGTGGCGCGTACTGTGCGTATGAGTGTCCACACACGAATGATATATAAAATTCTCGTGTCACAATGTTAGTTAACGTACTCCTCCTTAACGGCTTGACCGATTTTTATGAAATTTTATATGCATATTCAGTAGGTCTGAGAATCAGCTACGATCTATTTATTTTTTGCATAACGACGTTTGCGGGTTCAGCTAGTAATTCATAAAAAATCGAATGAATACATTTTTGTGCTTTTTTCTGTTTTTCGCTTCATTCTCATTAAAATAAAAAAGATAAGAGGTGTTTATAAATTAACTTCTTATAATATAAGTACTGAAATCTAGCGTAAGCCATATTGAATTTCATCAGAACAATTAAAGGCCCACAGACGCGTTACTATTGGTCGATAATATCGGATGCGTTATTGCGATAATAATAACGCATCCGATATCCGATACTATCGCACCTGTGGGGGAGACCCTTAAAAAATGTGAGCAATATTTTACTGGCTTGGCCTAAGTTTTACTTGCAGTACTTATGTTGGGTGTAAGTGCAACATAAGAATAAGAGTATTATGTTTATTTATTTAAATAAAATTTTAAGTTAACAATCATGAACAAAGGTAGAATGCTTTTCGCGCCTTTTTATTATTTCACAAACTTTTTTTCTTTAATTTTGCTCGTGCGCGTTTTACTTTATCATACAGCCTGTTACTTGTTCATATCACAGATATACACGTTGTCCCTGGAAGTATGGATCAAATCAAATAGGGGAAGTCTTTTCCAAACTTTTTGATCCTGAGAATGTTGGTGAATTTTTTTACGGTTCAAAAGTTATGACAAATTATTGTTATTTTCAATCAGTTTGCATAGTGCTCAAAGAACAAAATCATTTAAAAAAAACTACCAGGAACTTTCAATTTAAGTTTTTTAGACAGCCTTGATAGTTTTTTTTAATGATTTTTTTTCTTTGAGCACTATGCGAAACGATTGAAAAAAATTGGTCACAACTTTTGAACCGTAAAATAATTCTCAATCATCAATCATTCTCAGGACCAAAAAGTTTGGAAATGACCTTGCCCACGCCCCTATTCGATTTGATCCATACTTCCAGGGACACCCTGTAGATACACCTAGACAACGCAAGAGCAACTACTTCGCGTGCCAAAAATCGCACCAACTTACGTTCAAAAATCGTAAGTCGGCACTTTCGCGCTCAGTCCTGTGTACTGCTGGCTGGGTGAGCGTGAGTGAGAAAGAGCGCTTGTGACGTCATAGTAGGTAGTCAAAAAATATGGCACGCTTGGTTTTCATACAGATCGTGATACTTGCGTTCTTCATATATGGTTATTACAATGTTCGTGATTGATCTCTTTGGTGATTGGAACTTTTACTAAAAATATCCACATCCCAAATTCAAATAACTTTTAGTCCCTAGGGATTAAAGAGCTATTTTAGTCCCTCTTTACGAAGAATAGATGTGATAAAAAGGTAATTTTTACCTGGTGTCATCTTTGAAGCTCGGCTCAGAGCGATTCTGTATGGGGGAGTGCAGGAATCCATCCAGAGAGCCCACGGGAGAACACATCAGTAGGCCTGCATTTGTAAACATTGAAAAAGTTAGATGTTGCAGTTTCAAATAAGTAGATAATATGTATGAGCTTAATATACGCGGTGGAAGTGGCAATGTGAAACAAACTTTTACCATAGATTCTGTACCTGCACGACTCTAGAAACCCCAAAGTTGCAAGTTTACGTTGTTTTAAAACAAAATCAAGCTGTTTCATACTTTTTTCGTATCATTTCGCATTCACGTGTCATTTGAAGTGAATTTGCAAGGATATTGTTATTTATTTTATGTTATAATATAGATTAGTCTTATACCATCCGTCACAAGAAGATATAAATTTTGTAAATAAAGAACCTCTATTACGTTACGTAGCGACAATTTAGTCAACAACAAATATCCCAAATATATATTATTATAATTATAAAAAAAATATATATTATAATATTATTATTTTTTTTTTCCAATATATTATTTGATCTGACTTGGTTTCCGTACGTCCTTTTCGGGTAACCACTGAAAATCAGCGCTGTGCTGTGGGTCCCCTATAGCACAGCAGCATGCTGAGTGGAAGCCTTCTTGTCACAGTCATGACGTGCAGCCGTCCACTATCTATGCTTTGTGCTCATGTATAAAGATATATTTTTTTTTTGTTTCGATAGATGATGTCATTAGAATTAATCATCTTTTTGTTTGCACGTGTTTCTGTGACAAATAAACCTATTTTTCTTACTTTTTCTTTCTTTCAAATTCAATCAACATACGTGTAATACGAAACTGGCGAGAAATTTCACTTGGTCGGGTAATATTTTAGCGATATAAAGCACTGTCGTCTAATGTTTTGTGGTACAGGAACGCTTCTGACTCATGGAACTTAAACATCTAGGCCGCCATTTTGAAGTAAATTCACGCTGACGCTGTCAATGCTGCAGTAAGCAGATGCATACTCGGAATCATCTGACGATAGTAATTAGATGTGTGTTAACATAATTATATCCCTATTTAAAAATAAAAAATATGTAATTACAAAACTGTTTTTTTTTTATTTGATCCAAAGGTTGCGAACCCCTGAATGTGGTGTGTACAGTCAGCAAAGGAGATAAGTATGCAGGGTCGTCGAATATAGTTGAAGTTTAGTAAGAAACCGATTGATATTTAAGCAAAATTAAGAAATAAGTTATCGGTACTAACTCTTGTTCTCCTGTGTATTCGGCGAGTGATACCCGTTCATAGGGATCATGGTGCCAGGAGGCATGGTCGGCTGGCACTGCATGCTTTCTGGACTGCCTGCGAATGAAAGATATACATCTCTATTATTACATATTTATTTATAATTTATTTATTAAATCTTTTCGCACACAAAAAGGAACAAAGGCGGACTTAATGCCTATTATTTAAAGTAGTTTTTCGTGTCCTTTATGTGCTACGGCGATGTTATATTAACTACGCAAAGAATTTTGATAACGCTTTCACCACCTTAAAAAAAAATCCGAAAGGTTTATGAGTATAATACATTAGTTTTAATTTTACTTACATAGTAAAGAAATAAAACCGGCACGCTTATCATATACTACTTTATAGCACGTGTGACCTAAACCTACACTTAAGTCACGCTTTTCTGTGACTTAAGTAGTCCATTTGTTTTTTTTTTTTCCATTTTTTTTTGTACTAATGTTGTTTTTACACAGCAAAGCGTGTTTTATGGTGATTGCGCAGTGATTACTGCGAAATTCAAATTTTCTTACGTTTTTTGCAATTAGCAGGTCAGTGTCAGGTTGTATCTTGATCAAAATATGATTCGCGACTATAACTTATTTACAGGTACTTATTTACAGAATTATAGTCATTAGAATCACTAATACATCTTCCTAAGTTAGATTTGTACCACAAGAAGAAATCTCCTAGGGAAAAGTGTTTATGGTACAAATCTTACTTATAAAGATGTATGAATGTTTCCTATGATTATAATTCTGTAAATACGTACCTTTTATAGTCGCGAATCAAATTTTGATCAAGATACAACCTGACACTGACCTGCAAATTGCAAAAAACGTCAGAAAATTTGAATTTCGCGGTCTACCACTTCCCATTCACCATAAGTGCGGGCTCTAGTTCAGAAAATAACTTTTATTACCAAAAGTGTAGCAATCTTGCTAATAAATTATATTAGTCAGTGAGTCAATCAAATAATAAAATACTTTTGTAAACACTACTTGCGAGATGCAGGTGGCATTCTGTAGCTTCTGCCTATCACCATGGAAAGAAGGCGTGAGTTTGTTTTTTGCGAGATCTTTATCATATCACTCCATCTATCGGCGAACATAGAAACTGTAGCCCCTCAAGTTTGCAGATACTAATAACAGATGGCGCTACTTACCATGCTGCACCATCATGGTCCCATTGTGAGGAGGCGACTGCTCACAACTACCCTCTTCCATGGTATCGCGGTTGCTATCAACGACCATGTTGGTAATCTGTGAAAGAAGGAAGAGTATAACAATGTAGGTAATTTTGAAATTAACTTGAGTTTTATGGAAACCTTTTGGAAAATATATTTTGAGTGTTACAAGAATCTTTTTGCGCTTGGATGACTTTGACAGGGGGCGTGTTGGCGGTATAAATTTGTGAAATTGAAACAAGATGGCGGCGTTAATTACAATTTTGGCACGTGTCTTTGGAGGGTGGTAGAAATAAACATTATAAAGACAGTTGGGGTCAAGAATTCAAAGATTGGGAGCCGTTGCCAAGCAACAGGACAATATAGGCTAGATAAGAGTTACTTGATTCTAATGGCTTTTACTGATAAAAATTGAACTATGATTACTACGTAGTTTATTCGAATATTTCTTCAATTCTCATATCAGCTCGAATGTAGTTAATAAAGCCGTTCAACGTGCATTTTGAAAGTTGACAACGTCACTAATAGCTGCCACATTTATTATCGAATATATGAAATTCTCGTGTCACAGTGTTAGTTACCATACTTCTCCGAAACGGATGGACCGATTTGTATGAAATTTTGTGTGCATATCGGGTAGGTCTGAGAATCGGTTACTATCTATTTTTTTTTTTTGCAAAACGACGTTTGCGGGGTCAGCTAGTTTATCTATATAAATAAAACAAAGTCGGGATAGTTACACCATTTATAACTCAAGAACGGTTGGACCGATTTCTATGATCTTTGATTTGATGGATTTGTCTCCGCCCTGAATAACAGAATAACTATTAAAACTTGGAAAAAATTCAAGAAAAAAATAGTAAGGAAGATAATTTTAAATTTATTCATTTTCTCATAGATTTGTTACTATCGCTTCTGAGGCGGTACGAGGGTCAGCTAGTTTTAACATAAAACGGCCAAGGCCAATACATTAGTTAATGACACAAACACAAGTTAAGTACAATAACGAAAAGTATACAACCACTCGGCAGTCATGCGGTCATCTCACAATACTCACTTAGATAAGCCGATGCCAACTTTCAGAATGCACACTCTTATGTAGAGTCATGCATTTGATTAAGTATAACCCAATTTTATTAATGGTTGAAGTAATTATTTACTTCATCTCTGGCCCGAGCTTTAGTATAAATTGTAATTAACCTTTTAATCAACCGCTTATTCTGTAAACATTTTGTCCTTAAAAACCAGCGATTAATTAGTTTTTTTCGCTCTTAGTCATAATATCATTGAATGTAAACAAATGATAGTGAGTCTGAATGAATAAATAATGTCAAAACGCACTGTAGACGTGACAAGACGATTCGTTGCTGGAAATTTTTGTATCGAATAAAAAATGCATACTCCAAAATCAATCTGCTTAGCTTTGTCCCAACTATGTTCGGGCCGGCTTCCTGTCTAACCGGATGCAACGGAATACCAGTATTTTACATGAATCGACTGCCTATCTGACCTCCACAACCCAGTTATTGAGTAGCACGATACCCTTTGCTTAGGTTGTATTACTACCTGTTAAGACTGTCAAAAATCTACGATTGACAGCCGGGTCAAACGGCTTAACGTGCTTTACTTCAGTGAAATATGATAACTAAACGAGGGACAATTTTAATCCAATCCAGCCTGTCCCTTGCTGCCCTCCTCCAGCGACGCCCTAAGCCGAGGTCCCTACAACACATGTGCCTTTAGCGCGTAGTCACTTAGTTTTTGAGTTTTATAAGCCCTGGCTGGAGATCTTATTTTTATTAAGACACCCACAGGCAAGCCCGGTTCAGCAGCCGAAAACCTCCCAGAAACCTGCGGGATGACATTATAAAAAAAAAAAACAAGAAGTATGTTCAAGCAATAATGCAGGCAATATAAGGAACTAGCATATTTTAAACCTAGTTTCATTTGAAATTTAGAATAGAGAGAACACGGCATTCGTGGCAGGCAAAGTGCGTTTAAAAAAGGAGAATTTCGATTATGGGGTAAATGTTGAAACCAAAGATTCGCAGAACTTAACAGAATTTGATAGACGGGGTGAACAGAGTGTTAAGAATATAGACCTATAAGGCAAAGAATTGAATTGTTTCCAGAGTTTGTCATGCCAGGAGTGAGTACCAGCTTGAGGGTTTCTAAAGATGCGATAGTATAAAATTAATTCTAGCATAAAGACAAGATATTTCAGGCTCTAAGAAGATAACGTATATCCACCTCCCATATATTCTTGAAATCCCTGTCAGTGACAGCCTGTCCTTGCTGTATCTCTGTATATTCCGCACTGATCTGAGAATAAGAAAGAAAACCACGGTCTATGAGCAGTCGGGATTATGATACATTTTATTTTGCGAGATGTAGGCGAGCGTGCGTGGATTGATTGTGTATGATTGTAGAAGTTTGTAGTATATTTTTTATTATCTGGTGATATATAAAAAAAGAAGAGACTTACCGTAATATGTACATAACATGTATTTTATTATACGAGTGGTATATTACATGTTGCAGCAGCCTATGAAGGTACCGACAGAAGAAATAGGAAAAACGAGCAAGTGGCGTTCACATAAACAAATCTACACGATTAATATTAAGAGGGAAGTAAAGACGGAGACTTACAAAGATTTCTAGAACAAATAATTGATAGAGAAGTGGGAAATGCCGTCGTATTTCAATACAAAAAAGTGCGGTGGGCCACACCGCGCTTTTTGCGATGCCTGTAGTGTGCGACGGTTCATACAAAATGGATATAGGTGCATTTTTGCAAAGCGGCGCGGCCCGTGTGTGGTCTGCGCTTAAAGATACATTATAGAAGGCGACCTCAGGCAGAAAACCGCAGCGACAAAGCCAAACCGGAGCAGTGGTATTAGCCTCGAATTGTAGGACATCGCCACTGTTCTCAAAACGGTGAAGGATAAAATCGTGAGGAAACTGGCAACTCCTAGAACCAAAAATTCGAAGACATGTGATAGTGATATCTACCAAACCGCACTGGGCCTGCGTGGTAGATTACAGCCCAATCCCTCTCGAGGGGAGGAGGCCTATCCCAGCAATGGGAACCTTATAGGCTGATTATACTAAAGCCCAATTGTAACGACGGACCGCAGACTACTGGTTTCTATGTAACTCTATGAAAACGCTACCTTCGCCTTCGGAATTTTACCTTAACGTTCATAAAGACGTATACTCGTACAAAGCAGCAAAAATAGAACAAAAGCTTGAGATTTTTCTGCGACATTCGAGAGTAAGGTAGCAGAACTTATAATAACAACAGCAAGTCAAAGAACTGAAAAGGAAAATAGACAAAAGGAAAGTTGCAACAATTTTATTTTTATTATTTACCTGTCTTTCATCAGGTCTTCGCGGAGGCCAGGCCCGTCGTGGGGGGGAGAGCACGGTGCCACCGCCATTCGGCGAAAGTGCCTCCTGCTTGAACACAGCCAAAGATGGCAGCGACAGCAGCGCCTCGCTGCGTTGAGAAAAGGTACTACATGGTGAGTTTTTTGAAAGTTCGATAAGAGATGGCGCTGTATTAAAATGTGTGCAACTGGAAGCAAAGGTGCCTCCTCTTTTTGTGTAAATGAAGGAACTGACCAAATTTCTGGCGCATTGTGCATACTCTACGCGTATATTCTGCACAGAGCCAGTCGTTATATTGTTAAAAAGTTTCACGTGCCTAAACAAAGTCAAATTAGACAGCAACAACTATACTGTTTTGCGGCAGAAATAGATATGATTACTATTTTCCAGCTCGCTTCTTGCTTGAAATTGACTCTACTAAAAGTGAGTACTTCGGTAACAAGACAAACAATTCCTTGTCAGAAGGGTTTAAATAACAGATGGCGCTATATTACATGTTAACCATAGCGCCCATTACTGTACCTAACAAAGCATTCTATTTGTAAAAAGTTTGATAAACTTGAATAATAGGCGGCGCTGTACTAAACCTATCAAAGCATTCTATTAAGTAAAAGTTTCATTAGTTTGAATAACAGATGGCGCTGTACTAAACTACAATTTGTTGATAAGTTTTAGTGATACTCACTTCATAGACAGCTCGCCGGGTAAGTCGAGGTCGAGGTCGTTGACCTGCCAGCCGGGAGACATGTGTGATGACGAGGAACTGGTGCCGCTGCCACCCATGTCACTCAAGGCAGCTGGTGGAAAGAAAAAGGAATTATGATAAAACTTTTTTTGATAGAAGATTTTGTGTAATATACGTCACATGACGGGGTGATACTACCACCAGAATTTTCGAAGAAACTATCTTACAATAGGATTCATTATTTAATAGATGGAGCCGTTAGTTATAATGGAATAAACATACGACGCTTATATGTTGGAGACTTAAATTAATTATTATACGTACTTAATGAATAGTAATCAACTTGAAACATTCAAAAGGCTAAAAAGAAAGGCCCTCTAGAGATTCATGGGGAATATTTATTATACATAAAGCACGCCCCTGAGTTGACTGCCCTTCAAGACAAATGAGAAGTTCCTAACCTTATGCTAAATGTACGCACGGAACAGATTGCAAGAAAACTATATTTAAAAAAAAAAAAACATTTGGTACGCATAAATTTAAACTCATGATTACACTTTTACAGACACTTTTAAACTGTCAAGGAGTGGGTCAGTCAGAAAGATGAAGCTAGTTGCCCATTCCAAAGCATAGTAGGTTCCTATGAAGAATGGACAAGAAACTCCATGGATACTCTTTTAAATGAAAGCCTAGAATAAGATTTTTAACGTAACGTTACGTTAACGTCCGTACTTCCATATAATACTATCGGAAGCACCGAGGGAGGTGTATTGATGGGTATATAGAGGTATGAGGAACAGGGTGTAAAGTTCACTCATGGTCCATAGAAAAGGGAGGATTCTCCGAGCAAACAGAGGCGCAATTCTCGTAATTTTTAAGAACGTTCACAGTCTGATCTCAGTCTCAATCTGTCAAAAATACTTCAAATTTCCCTACATTTTGACAAGTTTTTGACATTTGTTTGTCGCCGAGATGAGACTGCGACTAGATTTTGAACGTTTTAAATTAGCAGAATTGGCCTACTGGTGTCGTGTCTAGTGGGCAACTGCCCGATGATTCAAGACGGGCTGTTGTATACAGGGTTATTGGAAAAACACCAGCAACCTCTTAAGAGGTCATAGCACTCATACTTACGAACAACTTTTACTATGGAACCAAACCTGAAATCGCGAAAAAAAATCAGCTGTTCCTTACATTTTGACGAGATAGACGAAAATAAATGCAGAGAACAGCTGATTTTCATTTCGCGATTTCAAGTTTGGTCCCATAGTAAAATTTGTTCATAACGATGAGTACAATGACCTCTTAAGAGATTGTTGGTGTTTTTCCAATAACCCTGTATTTGCTAGTCGCGCGGTAAACTCTGCTTGCGCGATGCAGGATTTTGCGTGACGTCTTTATGATGCATAGTTCGCATTTGGCGGTGTAGATGCCGCACAGGTCCTATTTATTTTATTGCCGTCCACGGTGCATTCTGAATTTCGACAATTCAAATAGTTTATGGCATTAACAAAACAAATGAAATCATAAACAAGGGAACGTGTAAGCTTGATGAAATGCTCTCGTATCCAGAATGAGGTGGTTTGATATTGTTAACTTATTGACCTCCGATATGTTCTTGTTTACTCTTACTGAACGTTTGATGTGGCGTTATCTTTCTTAGAGAGATTTTTGGGTCTCGTTGGCAAATAAATAACAAACTGGTACGGGTAAGACCTACATCCTCATTGCGTAACACAATCAGTCGCAATCTGTAGGATATTGAAGTTCCCAAAACCCACATTTCGCCAGGTCATATGGACGAGTCTATTGCGATCAATAGGACACAAATCCAGACTCCAGGCTGCTACAAATTCCTGAAGGAGAAGCATTTTCTGCAAATTACAAACTATGAATATCGTCGGCTAAATATTCTAAGCTGCTAACTCCATTTTGACTAAACTGACTTTTTGGTATCAAATGAAAGAGAAAAATATTTTTCTCTTACCAAAAAGTCAGTTTAGCCAAACAAGCTGCTAACTCCATATTAAAAAAAAAAAAAAATTTTCTCTTTCATTTGATACCAAAAAGTCAGTTTAGCCAAAATGGAGTTAGCAGCTTAGAATATTTAGCCGACGATATATGCTTTAGCTTGATACACTTACTACCATCTTTGATCGTGGTATTATTGTAATATAGAATAAGTAAAGACTTAAAATATTCTTTGAATGTTAAACTTATAAACATAACGTCTAAATATGTTTCTCTGTAGTACCTATTATATTAGATATACAGGGTGTCCCTGCCTCCCTGGAAGTATGGATCAAGTCAAATAGGGGCGTTGGCAAAGTCATTTCCAAAGTTTTTGATCCTGAGCATGTGGGTGAATTTTTTTACGGTTCCAAAGTTATGACCAACTTTTGTTATTTTCAATCACTTTGCATAGTGCTCAAAGAACAAAATCATTTTAAAAAAACTACCAGGAACTGTCAATTTAAGTTTTTTAGACAGCCCTGATAGATTTTTTTAATGATTTTTTTTCTTTGAGCACTATGCGAAACGATTGAAAAAAATTGGTTACAACTTTTGAACCGTAAAATAATTCTCAATAATCAATCATTCACAGGATCAAAAAGTTTGGAAATAACCTTGCTCATACCCCTATTCGATTTGATCCATACTTCCAGGGACACCCTGTATATCTCCGAACTCACAAGCCATATATAAGCCATCAATGGCTTCTGTGGTTTTTAGTATAAAATTATTTAAACTCTGCGATATACTTTTTTAACATTCATAATAAAAAAAAACCAATAACTCTTTGGATTGTCTGCCCTGGGAATAAACCAAAGAGGCTAGATACATTATTCCAGTCTCAGAATCTAAACTTTCTAGTAACTTCAAGCTGGCATAGCTTGGAACAGCCTGAAATTCTTTGACACTTCATGCATTGCAACAGTTATACCTCAGATACAGACTTATAGGATTATTTAGATCCTAGATAGTAATCAGCATTGATTTATATTGCTGTACCGTAGACGAGCTCTTTGAAAATAATATAAAAAAACCGGTCAAGTGCGAGTCGGACTCGCGCACCGAGGGTTCCGTACTTTGTAGGTATGTAACTACAAATTTACGGTTTTCGGATTTTTTCCTTTATTGTGCTACATGACATTGCTTCTTGCCAAATTTCATGATTCTAGGTCAACGGGAAGTACCCTATAGGTTTTGATTACCTTGCGAATGTCAAAATATGCGGCATAAACGGAAAATAAATGCCCGTATCTTTTGACTGAGTTGACTTAGAAGTATTTGCAGCCCTGAGTATTTGATATTAATTTCAATTTGATAACTCCAGGCTTTCCTGAGAAAAAGGGTCTTAACAGATGGACAGACAGACGGACAACGAAATGATACTCGCACGCAAACACACCCTCATTTATAATAGAAAGTCGTTCATGATAGAAATTGAAGATAGAAATTGTTTATGATAGAAGAAAGATATAAGACAGAGAAACAGAAAGTGACATGGAGTCGGTATGACGCTTTTTTTTTTTGTTGAGTGGGCCTGCTCTTAACTTCGATCACGCCTGATGGAAAGCGATGGATTTCTCCGTATGTGACAATTTCTACCGCAAACCGCGTCAAAAGAACTTTGTAAGTTGCAAAATAGCTAACAGCTTTGTTAATAGCTGTTTGTAGCTGTCTGTTTGTTTGTTTGTGTAGTTGTTTGTTTTGCTAATAGCTTTGTTATCAGCTTTTTGACTCACTAAAATACATTGTAACAAGTCCCCAGCCCCACTCCTAAGTGCTAGTTCTAGCCCACATTAAAATATCAATTTATCCATTGAAATATGCGTTATACAATCCAGTTGTCTTGCAGCCTTATCAGTTACACTTTGACCGCGCGGTTACTGAACTAGATGGAACTACTTCGAGTATCTGTCTGAGCCGAGTCGAATTAATTTCGTTCGATTCGAATCGAATGATGATATTTTTGGTGGTTGAAGGGGCTTGTGGCTAAGTAATAACAGACGCACGGGTCGATCGATCGGGTTAAGCTACGCTTGCCGCGGTTGGTCCGTGGATGGGTGACCTTTACATAGCAAGACCCTCCGTGCCTCGGAAAGCACGTTAAGCCGATAGCCCAGCTGTCATTCGTAGATTTTTGACAGTCGTTACGGGTCGTCAGAAGCCCGAAAGTCTGACAATGAGTCAAACATACAAGTTGCCCCATCCTTTTATTCCCTACTATGGAGAAAGCAATGTACAGCGAAACTGAAATGGGGGCAATGACTTCCCAGTCACCGCCGGTGGCGACTGGGAATTTTAATTCCCATTTGCCTCCGGTGACAATCCGCGCGGAGGCGACTCGGAATCAGCCTTTTAAATGGTCCTCCAACCTCTTTTGATCTGGTCATTATTCTGGACTGTTCATTTGATTATTGAAGGACTAGCTTTGTTATACCAGTAAGGCAGACTTCAAATCGTGTGGATTTACTGGATACGCGTTTAGTAGTTAGCAGTGAGAGCGAGGGTCGCCCCATCTGCATGTCTGTCCATCAATACAACGAAGAAAGTGGAGTTGATAAAGAGAAACAAAGGGAGGGTGTGTGCTTATGACCACAAAATAGATTTGAAAACTTGCAACTGGGGCCGGGTATACGCGATTCAGTGTCACCAACCGACTGGAGCCGAGTGTACCCGATTCAGCGTCACCGACCCGAGCGTGACGGTTCAGTTTCGTTCAGTTCAGAAAGAGCGCAAAGTGCGCTTAAAGATGTTTTCACTTCAAAAAGATGACCTTCCAACTTATAACCATGGTCCGTAAAGGTTTAGATTCGAACATAAAACTATTCAATCTGAAAGCATTTATTTCAACTAGACCATTTTCAACACACTTGCTCGTAAAGTGGCTCCTAATGAACCGCTTTTAGATCCATAATGCAGAGTATTAAACACGCGTGCTTTTTACTTTATGTTACCACACTTGTGTGGTAACGCCACAGATAACTATTTACCAGTCGGAGATGTGCGCTTTTTTTAATCTCATCAAAGAGACTCTACGTCAAAAGGAATCCGCAGGCCTTATTTCACATTTTTTTTATTGTCCTTCCACCCAAAATTAACTAAAATTTATTCACTTTAAATTGTCCGTGGTCCCTCCCGGAACCAAACGGAAAAGACCCTCACTGGCGTTCTATTATTGCGGATTCTCACTGAACTAATATGTATTTCTCTCTATGCCAATAGTACTTTCTAATTCCATACTAACTAAACTACAATTTGACATACGACAACACAACGATCAGTCTAAACATTATTTTGTGCTTATTATATTTTTTTATATAGGCTGTTAAGCGGTTATGCCAGTGCCTTTATTTACACCTGCGCGCGCATCGCTAGCGCGGCGCGCGGCCATTTTTCATAAAGTTAATAACAATACAAGTCTGTTTTTTTTTCACTCAAGTGTGCTGAAAAACGTTGTATGAAACGCGTGTGCATTGATCATTACACACTCCGCTTCCTTATCGCGCTCGCTTGCGGCTTACGCGAATAATGCCGCCTTGGGTACGATGATCAACATAGCACACATGTATCATAATGAGGCACTTTTAAATTGTGAAGGAGTCAGTCAGTCAGAAAATATGAAGCTAGTTGCCCATTCCAAAGCGTAGTAGGTATTAGGTACCTATGGAGAAAGAACGGGCAAGAAACTCCATGGCCACTCTTTAAAATTATATAGTTACAAAAATATTAGTTACCTACATCAATAATGTTGAATTTAATTCTTTATTTCCTTTTTGCAGCAATACATGTCTATTTACTTATGACTTTTTGGATTTCTGAGATCAAATATAGCCTATTTCTACTAGTCCTAGTAGCTGCTAGCAAAGAAATCAGTCTAGAACCTTAAAACACAATCTACGAAGTCAGCACCCTAATTGCGTAACACACCGCTACACTATCAATCTCAATCTGAATCATTTTGAAGCATATTGCTAATCCATTGCTTCATATGTTCGAAAAATGTGTCTGCTCAACAACGTAAATAACGCAATGAATATTGTTGAGCTGCCAAAATGAAACTTATTGCTACTGATAGTGTGTTACGCAATTACCCCGCTGTTCATGTAACACAATTACAAATTATCGCTTTTTATAAAACAGAAGACGTAAAAAATAAGATGATCTAATTCTAAAGTATTTGACCTGGTACTTGTAATAATGGAAAATTCCTGATGGCACTATCTCTGTAGGCACTGGTACTGAGTCGCAGTTACGTAAACTACAGATAAGTGTCAATCTGCCACTAAAAGTGCCACTTGAGAACATTTAAATGAGTCTTGTTACTAAGTACATTCAAACGTTGAACTTTTAGAGCCATCTAAATGATTATAAAATAGGTTAATTATCATCAATTAAAACGAATGAAAAGATTCAAAATGCTACTTTTAATTTAGCTACTTACATCTTAAAGATAATTATATTTAAAACTAGCTTTTGCCCGCGACTTCGTCCGCGTGGGTTTCGTACTTTCCTCAAATAAATTTAATACCCTCTCCACCTCCCCCTGAAAGGTATTTCGAAAATTATTGATTACGATCTTTATACTTACTTTATTTAAAGAAATAAGTATTCGGGCCAATATTTTAGTTAAACTACCTAAGATGTTTCAAATAAACTATCCTTCCTTTTCATCACGACAGCTCTTGTTTTTGCATTTGGTACGTTTCCATTTTTATGATATAAAGATTATTTATACCCATTTTCGTGTTAATGGAAGTTGGAGTTTCTACTCCTTAAACTTTATTACCCTTTTCTACCCCGGTAGGAGTAGAATAAGTAAAACCCTAAAACTCATACTTTTTTATTTTAAGTAAGTAAGTAGTAAACCTCTAAAAGTGACAATCTTTATTATTTACTGAGGCAAATGTTGAAAAGTTTCAAGTTTCTTAGCCAAAGGAATAAGACCACCTTTTCACCTTCACAGTTTTTATCCCCATAGGGGCGAAATATTGAAAACATGTTTGGGACGTTTCCATATCTTGACTCAAAGATTATTTATACCAATTTCCCATTGAATCAAGCCACGCAATAAAATACTCCTCTGTGATATGGACTACCCCCGTTCACCCCGTTAGGGTTAGATTTTCGAAAAACCCAGTCACACTTTTTTATTTATTTTGGTCTTGAGTATACATACTGAGTTCCGACTTTATATTATTGGACCGCGCGATAAAATTCTTCCATACAAACTGACATCCTCAATCTCCCTTTAGAGCAGAAAAACATAAAATGACAAACTATAATTTACTTAGATAAGTATTTGTGCCAAGTTTGAAGCTTAAATTTATTCATACCATTTTTTTGGAGTAAATCAAGCTACGCACTATAAGACCGGCCTTAAAAATCGAATTACCACTTTTTTACCCGTCAGGGGTCTACTTTCGAAAGACCCATTTCTTATTACTTACTTAGGTAAATATTCCTTCCAAGTTTCAAGTTTATTAACCAAATGAATAAGATTTTTCGTATAAAGTTTTCCCCACTTTTCACCCCACACAGGAGGAATTTTGAAAAAAATGTTTGGGATGTGTTCATAACTTGACTCAAAGATTATGTCCAACAATTTTCGAGTTAATCAAGCCACGCAGTAAAATGGAAAATTAACTACTCCTTTTCACCCCGTCAGAGGTAGATTTTCGCAAAACCCTGATACATGTTATTCTTTACTTTTGGTCTTAAGTATAAATACTGAGTTTCGACTTAATCGGAGACCGCACGTTAAAATTCTTCCATACAAATGTTGACACCCCCTAATCGCCCTTTAGGGGGTAGTTTAGAAAAGCAAAAAATGCCAAAATTCATAATTTACTTAGATAAGTATTCATGCCAAGTTTCAAGTATATTAACCAAATGAATAAGATTTTTCATATAAGCTGTATCCCCACTTTTCACCCCCACAGGGGTGGCATTTTGAAAAATCGTTTGGAATGTGTTCATTACTTGACTCACAGATTATTTATACCAATTTTCGAGTTAATTAAGCCAGGCAGTAAAATTTGCCCTGTAAAATGAACTACCCCTTTTCTCCCCGTTAGGGGTAGATTTTCGAAAAACCCTGATACACGTAATTTTTTATTTTTGGTATTAAGTATAAATACTGAGTTTTGAGTTAATCGGACCGTGCATTAAAATTCTTCCATACAAATTTTGACACCCCCCCATCCCCCTTTAGAAGGTAGTTTAGAAAAACAAAAAAGACCAATTTTCATAATTTATTTAGATAAGTATTCGTGCCAAGTTTCAAGTTTATTAACCCAAGGAATAAGAGTTTTCATACAAACTTTCATCCCCTATTTAACTCCCTTAGGGGTTGAATTTCAAAAATTCCTTCCTTATTCCTCGTCTACATTATAAAGAAAACCTCTGTGCAAAATTTCAGCTTTCTAGGTCCAAGGGTTTAGGCTGGGCGTTGATGAGTCAGTCAGTCAGTCAGTCAGTCAGTCAGTCAGTCAGTCAGTCAGTCAGTCAGTCAGTCAGGACTTCTCTTTTTATATATATAGATAATCCGGGACCGTTATATGTTTATTCACAAATATAAATGATTGCAACATATTGATGGACGTCATTAAAAATTGTTGTTTCCAACTGGAAAAAAAGAAATATGGAAGCAAGGACAATAGCTTGTAACTGAAATTGTGACCATTGAGTTGGGGCACCCAGGGAAGAACCAAAAGATAAAATGCTCTTGAAAAATCATATAAGTAATCCAGCAGTATAGACCTCCATAGTTCATCATGATTGTTAGCAATTGTTTAGGTTGCGGAAATCCGCTTGCTGCGGGAACCTGCACAGGACCCGTCGTGGCGATGAAGGTTTAAAAGAAAGAAATAAAAAATATAGAAAAAAAATACCGTAAGCATTGTAAGTGATGCTGGCAAAAGCGTGAGCTCCAAACTCGGTGAATCTCCTCCCCTCTCTTGCTTCTCTTGCAGCGAACTGCAGCACCGCAGCAGCGGAAACCCGGTCCTGCTGCGGCGTCGTATCTTCAACCATGTTCGACAGCTTGACGTCACACACCAAGAGATGGCGCCACTAGTCTATTAGCAGTCCAGCAACTTTCCGCTAGATGGCACCTCAATTTCGCATCCAATGAGTTCCACTTTTGAAAGTTTTGGGGCAACACTAACAGATGGCGTTGTTTCCGAAGAATTAGTTTGAGTTTTCGAATAACAGAGGGAGGAAGTATCAAGTGTAGTTTTACGTGAATTTAATTACACTATTTGATGGAATATCACAGCCTTAATTCGTTTTTTTAGTCACTGTCAAAAGTACCAGTTACAAAACACACATTTAAACGTCCATGTACAGGACTGGCTAACGATAATATTTCTGTGATATTTTGTGGCGCATCGAAAATGTTCGAGTGTCATTTTATTAAGAAAAATTGTATTACACTTCACTTTTCTTGAGTATATTGTTCTATATTTACTTCACTTGTTAAATTTTTGGTCGGGATTCATCGTGTTTATCATTATAAAGCTATAATCGTTTACTGCTTTTATAAATTAGTCGGTGAACGTCCACAGCTGAACACAAAATGGAAGTAAGCAAAATTTCTACTGTCAAGATTAATTCTTGCACTATAGCTATACAAACAGTCTCATTAAGTTAACTTATTGACAGTTTCTGAAAATAATGCAAGACTAATTGACGCAAGTCGACTTGCTTTATAAATTCGACTTTATGGTGCAAGTTGTGCTAGTGTAAGCTAGAACCAAAAGTAATCTTGCTCAAACTTTTTAATGGGATAATTTGCTCTATTTACTTTTATGAATGTGGTCCACACCCCCCGATTATAACAACGTATTAAAATTCACTACACTGTTTGTAAGATGTTATTGTGGTAAGAATTGATTACGAAATAACGTCAGATCAATTCGTTGCTATGAGTTTGAACAAATAAACGAAAATACTATAATAATGTAGGTACGTGTCGATTATGATGTTAGCTGATCTACACGTGAGTATTTGCAGAACTGCACATTGGTAATCGTGCAAGCGAATCAAAATCCTTCATAGAATCAAGGAAATGTTCCTTCAATGTGCCAAGCCGTATCGCAGAAGAGAGAACTATTAATGTTCTTGAATAATTTGACAAAGTGTAGCCATAGAGTAACTAAGCCAAGAACTAAAATCCGAACGGCTTTACAACAGAATATAAATATCATTAGAACCAAGTTTAAACCATGGGGACTTTTTTGAATTTAGAACTTTATTCCAACAACGAAGGTCATCTGCCTAGCCTTTTCCCAACTATGTTGGGGTCGGCTTCCAGTCTAACCGGATGCAGCTGAATACCAGTGTTTTATATGGAGCGACTGCCTTATATCTGACCTTAACAACCCAGTTACTGGGTAATACGATACCCTTTGGTAAGACTGGTTGTCAGACTTTCGGGCTTCTGACTACCCGTAACGAATGTCAAAGATCCACGAATGACAGCCGGGACCAAAGGCTTAACGTGCTTTCAGAGGCACGGAGGGTCTCAGTAGGTATGTAAAGATGGTCACCCATCCACAGACTAACCGCGGCAAGCGTAACCTGATCGATCGACCTGTGCGGATGTTATTATTTAGCCACGGGCCCCTCAATTCCGACAACGATATACATAGGTAAGTACAAAAACTGATTTTATATCTGTGTGTCAGTTGTCAATTTTGTATTTAGAACTTAATCTCTGTCGGAGTCGGGTCAGGGAGAGTCGGGTTCGAAATATAAAAAGCGGTCGAAAGGGTATTATAACGTCTTTGCCTTGGACTAAACTTAGAACTCTTGTTGTAATGGGAAAATTGTGTAAACTGAAGAGAGCTCTAAATTCAGTTTAAAAAAACAGCGAACATAAGAACTCAGTTTAGACATTTTCCCATTGCAAAACTCCAGCCAGCATTGCAGTCTCTAGCTACAGTACCCCGAGAAATAATAATTCCCATAAGCCATTACTGCAGTAACATTATATGTAGGAATATAATCATAAAATAACCGACGAGATTAGGGAAACAAGTTAATTCGTAACGGAATCTTTACCAGCGCGTGCGACTGATTGCCAATTAATATTTAGCAAAGACAAAAAGACAATCAGATAACATCGTTTTTATGGGACGCGAAAAGACATACAAATGCGATAGATACGAAATTCTGCAAATACACAAGTATGTTTTATTTAAATAACTAGATGTGACGTCAGTTGCGATAATTGAGCGTGATAAAGTAATATGAATTGTATGCTAAAACTCTTCAATAAGGATTTCTTTAGGAAACTATATCTTCCACGTGTAACCTTTCCGGCCTTCAAAGCAAGAGTGGATAGGCATCTTTTGGACTTGCTCGTTCCATCGTAGACCTCGACCATCGCTTTCCACCAGGCGAGATCGAAAAATAAAAAATCAATTTTTTTTTATGAGAAATCCTCAAATGAGGGGTCCCCGCTCTGGGTGGAGCGGAAGGCAGTGTCAGACTCTTACTGACTAAAACACACCCGTGTCCTTTCCTTAGCCGTTTATGTTCCGGAGTAGCGGTAACTCTTTCGGACAATCCCGCTGCCCCGAAAAAAAAATCTTTGTATGACGATTCTGAGGTCTTAACGCCACGCATGTATTCCACGAAGGGATACGTGCCTAATATTGCAAAGAACGAGGTGTATATTAGTAGGCACACCTATGCAAAGATGGAAGGCAGGCCTTTGCCTTGCAATGGTACACAACAGGTTCATAAAAATAATAATTGTCTACGCCTTGAAACGGTCACAAATTGAGACTCCGGGCTGCTATTGACAATTGACTGGAACCAACAATTTCTCTACACGACCGCGACCATCTTACTGAAAAGACAGCATCACAGCACAAGAAAGACGAGAGCACTCAAACCAAATATGAACAACAGAAGAGGTATATGTTTGTTCATTTTATTGAACAAATTGTCACATTTGTCACAGCGCACTCGACACGAAAATTAGCACAATCCTATTATAGTATATAGGTATTTATAAATGGTAACAATAGTATTGGTGCTGGTCAAAACTCCTTGAAAAGTAAAGATAGATCGACCAGAGACGCTAAAAGTAGTCACAATGAGGGGTCCAGTCCTTGAGTTAGAGTGCTACAAGGATCATTTGGCGCTCGAGGATGATTCTATAATAAGTAGGTTTGTGCAAATACTTTTACATGCCAATCATATTTTAAAACTAGATGAGGTCGGCGTTTCCTATTCAAACTACTCAGAGAAGAAAGGCCGAAACAACTCAGAGCTCACAGTCTCTTTTAAAGTCCAGACAAAATCTTGGTCAGATCTTGTAGATTAGTGTCTGAAATGGTTTTTTGAGGAAAGAACCGCACAGATTTGAGTGTACTTATCCAGTAAGTGCAAGCATTTGTTAGTAATCGAGCAGCTCAACTCAGAACTTGAGGAGCTCAAAACTATTAACACCAGTTGTTAAACCGATCTAGCCTGTCTTTTGCTGCCCTCCCACAGCGACGCCCTAAGCCGAGGCTGTACGCCACAGGGGTGCATTTAGTTGCTTATTTATTAAGTTTTTTAAGCCCGGTCTGGAGGTCTTAATTTATTGAAGCACAAACCCGTTTAAATAACCGACAACCTTCTAGGTTGACCTGCGAGAAGCCATTCACAAAAAAGGGAACGGTAGTAGTACTTCCCTAGTCTAGCCGTTTACGTGTATCTTACCATTTTTGCCAGCCCTCGAAACTGGAATGTTACGATACTTCAATAGGCTAGTTTCCACCATCAATAAATTGAAAATCTATTTAGTCCGTCAGGTCAGTTAAGAGTATTGGAAAATAATGGACACGTATTTTTTGTTTTTGTAAATCAATGAATATTGACAAAGATAAAACTCATCAAAACTCGGGAGTGGCTCGTGACGTCAGAATGCACTAAAAATGATACCAAGGTGTGACGTATTGAGAATTTTAAAACCGTCGTATCTTCGTCAATTTTGGTTTACGTAACAAAAGAAAAAATACGGGTTAAATATTTTTTGATAATCTAACTGACGAACTAATTAGATTTTTTCAGTTGACAAGCCTCTTTTTTTCTCTGGCCTAAGAATCTGAGGTGTAAACCTTACAGGGAACACTCGCGTGACAGCTACAAGCAAATCACATCACGCACAGTCCCTTATCAGCGTTAACCTATAAATTATAAAATCGCTTCGCATCCAGTATGGCTGGCCTAAGGCCGTAGGGTCATGTAATATCGGGTCGTTAATACCAACAGTTTCAGCGTTAACAGCCGGACACGCGCGAGGTTAAAGTTCGATTATAACGAGTTTTCCTATCTGCTTTTTGATGAGGATATTGGGTCTTTGGGTAGTGTTAAAATAGTACATTATGATAAGGACTTAAGAAGTCTATTATTGCACCTACCGAGGGTACTAAACGCCGTGCAATAATAGACTACTTAGTCAGTGGCGAAGGGTGAATTTATGACAGAGGTAAGACGGAGCAAAAAAAACCGCTTCATTAAATTTCAATGATGAATTGACTATAGAGTGGTTGTGTTCTGAATTTTCGAAGGGAAGTTGGCGGGAATCGAGTTGTATGGTACCTTCACCACTGCTACTTAGGTCACACGAATAGTATACTGTTTTATAGCTCACTAGCGACCCGCCCCGGCTTCGCACGGGTGCAATACTGATACTAAGTACCTACAGGTATTTCAAGAAGGCCAGCACGCGCCGCCGCGGCCGGTACCGCAGCAACCGCTATGTCCTTGCATTTTAAATCTGTAATATCTTCGAAAATATTCATTTAAATTACATGCTGTAAAGGGCCATATTTATCTATATTAAATGCACAATGTATTTAAGGTACTTAATTGGATAAGGATTAATGCTGTATTGCTTAAAAATCGCTTCGTAAATAAGCCCTTATTTCTCGTAAAAAGTAAAGGATAAAAAATGATTATTGTGGGTTATCCCTAAGAGATAGACTTATACCATCGCGGACTTTTTTGTAGACCTTTTTAAGGTGTACAATACTGTAGTCATTTTTTTGACCTATCTCGTAGGGTTCAGCCTGAACCTTCCTCTTGAATCACTCTATCTATTAAAAAAAACCGCATCAAAATCCGTTGCGTAGTTTTAAAGATCTAAGCGTTCAAAGGGACAGAGAAATCGACTTTGTTTTATACTATGTAGTGATGTGACATAAAGCCGCACTTAAGTCACGCTTTTGAAAAGCCTAAGTAAAAAATTGTTCGAGGCTTGCCTCTTGCCTATTTCCTCCTCCAAAACTGGTCTAATTTAAAAGATATTTTACAAGCTGAATGAGAAGGATATATGTATACGGTGACTGATAATTAGTGACCGATACTTAAACACGTGCTTGTACTCATGATAACAAACAACTTTTACTATGGGACCAAACCTGAAATTGTGAAAAAAAAAAATCTGCTGTTCAGTCATTCATGTTCGCGTATCTGGTCAAAATGTAGGTACTGAACAGCAGATTTTTTTTCGCGATTTCAGGTTTGGTCCTATAGTAAAAGTTGTTTGTTATCATGAGTACAATCACGTGTTTAGGTATCGGTCACTAATTACCAGTCACCTTATATACTGTGTCCCTATGTTTTTCTTTTTTCATTAATAGTTGTCAAATTTGTACACTAGGCCTCTGTTGACAGCGGTTTAAATCGACTTTTTGAGGGTTCTAGTGCTAACCCTGTAGGTTATTTGAAAAACACCAGCAACATCTTAAGAGGTCATTACGAACAACTTTTACTATGGGACTAAACCTGAAATCGCGAAATAAAAATCAGCTGTTGCCTACATTTATCTTCGTCTATCTCGTCAAAATATAGGGAACAGCTGATTTTTTTTCGCGATTTCAGGTTTGGTACCATAGTAAAAGTTGTTCATAATGATGAGTACAATGAGCTCTTAAGAGGTTGCTGGTGTTTTTCAAATAACCCTGTATAATAATGTATCATCAAAAAGGAAAACATCGGGACAAACAAGTAGTTAATATTTATTATTGTGTAAAAAACATTGCTTTATGGGCATTAATCAGAAAGAAAACAGGTGAGAGCGTTTCTATTCAGAAAAGACCACCCGCATTGTCACGCTTTTCTGTGTAAAAATGGACTACTTAAGTCACAGAAAAGCGTGACACAAGCGGGGTTTAGGTCACACAGTGCTATCAATTTAAATTACTAGTGTAGGTTAGATTAGGACTGTGCAGACCGTACAGTGGCGCCCTCATCGTTTAGTTTGGTTATTTCATACAATTTAGAATGAAAATGCAGAAAATAAGCACGTTAAGTTGTGCGTCACAAGATTATACGTTAATATTATTAGAAGTGGTAGTTTTATATTGTTTAGTTTTATTATAATCCTTAAAACGGAATATAGTGGCTACTTTTATCCGTTACTATAAAAAATACCCAAATCGCTATAGGTGTGCCTATAATATTTAAAGAGTTCCTTCGATTTCTCCAGGATCCCATCATCATATCCTGACCTGATGACAAAGGGGACCACTTGAAAAGTATACCCTTTCAAACAAAAAAAGAATTTCTCAAATCGGTCTAGCTGTCTGCGAGTAATCGGGGAACATACATATTAAGCTTGGAGCACAGGCGTACACTGCTGGTGGTTATGATGCTGTTTGGCATATGCAACAATTGGTTTAATTGTATGGAACTTTCAAATAAACTATGTTATGTAGTACCTAGGACTATTAGTCGACGGAAAGTGCGAGCAACCCGCTTGTTCTACACAGAGAAGTGTAGAACAAATGCTGGGGAGAGAGCTCCTCTCCGTCGATTATTAGAAACGTACAACTCACATTTTATAGATTTAGATATTTTCGCTCTTAATCAGAACAAATTTAGAAAAATGGCTATCGATTTACTTTCTGGTCTTCCTTAACGATGACTGCTTCTTGCTGATGTTATGGTGTGATCTGATTGGTGACTTCAGACTAAATCTGGACGGGGAGCGCTGTCTTGAGTTGGTTTGTGTGACTTTTCAGGTTTATTTTTATTTTCTTACCGTGCCTTTCTGTATACGTCCGTTTCCTTACTTCTTTTAAAATCGATATGATTCCGTGGACAATAGTGTGGGTTATGCGTTTATTTACTTTTATATCATAACTAACTATAAATATTTTAACGCTTAACTGTTTTTTGTCCCAAATAAATAAAATAAAAATAAATAAAATACATTAAAAAAAAAGATTCCGACGAACTGTGATCCTCCTCCTTTTTTTAAAGCCAGTTAATAATAAGTAAAAATCTTCATGACATAATAAACAAAATAAGAGGTTATGATAACCTTTTAGATGATTCACTAATCAATGACTGCACTAATTGGTGATGATGACTTTATATACCTAGCTAGTGACTGCTTAGTTACATAATTTTGAATGCGTGATATTGGCTACTGTTAAAAATGAGCTTCCGAAGGATGACAAAATGCCCAGAAATGACACACGGTTGGTAGACATAGTAGAGATCGCAGTGGCGAACGGTAGAGCAGCTGCATCACCATCCGGGTAGACTGGAACCTGAACGGAACATAATTGAGACAAAGCTAGATAGGTGGAACCGATCTATAACTGAATGGTTGCCGAGAGTCGGTACAAACGGCGTCGGCAGACCAGCAGTGCTGTTCTGTAAAAATCTCATCGTGAAGACTAAGATGAAGTGAGGTGTCATTCCACCTGATATTAAGGCTTGCCCCTATTGATAGCTCACTTCACCTAAGTTATCACGGTGAGGTTTTTACAGAATCGATCGGCAGATATGTGGGCAACCTACAAAATATCGCGGCAAAGACCAGGGGGGCGATTCTACTAATTTGCAACGTTACGCGTTCAATTGTGTTTTAATAACAGTTCGATTTCGATCGCCGTTCGATAGTTACTTATAAAGTCATTTTACTATTTCCTATGCAAACTGGAAACTAAACCTATGCTGAATCGCAACTGAATGGTAGCGGGAACGTAACAGCGGGTAAACTGTGTTACCAACATGCTAAATACACACATCAAAAGTGTCTAGGGATCAACATATATTTTTGCAATAACTTTTCTCCTGATTGATATTAATTAAAATTTTCTTTAAGGATTCATCAAATAAAGTGTTTTCGTTTGTCACAGTAACGATAAACCAAGTCACCTTTGCATTAATAAAGAAATTTTCCTAATAAAGGGATTTTTGACATTTGAACCACGAACACAAAAGTTCGAAAAAAAGACTGAAATAACAGTTTTCTCTAAAATTTTATTGGGTAACTTAAACAATTAATAATCCGTGTTTCTACCGCGAACACTAACAACACAAGAACATCGGTTTGGCATACTCAAAATGAGTTCATCCAAATCACGCTGTGGAATGGCCGCCCATGTTCGTTGCAACAACAAAAAAAGGTCTTCTTGCGACTGGATACCCTCCATATTCGGCAGAGCTCTTCTCTGTAGCATATCCCATGCATGCTCAATCGGGTTCAAGTCTGGCGACTGAGCAGGCCAGGGCAGGACATTGATGTTAGCTGCGGCGAGAGTCTGTCTTACAACTCTTGCGGTGTGCGGTCGTGCATTATCATGCATTAACTGAAATAAGGGACCGATTTGCACTTGTAGAGGAACGATGACGTCTGATACAATCGTCTCAGCATAAATTTGAGCGTTGAGGTTGCCTCTGATCCAAATCAACTCAGTTCTTCCGCCGATCCAAATACCCGCCCATACCATGATGGTTCCACCACTATAAGGATGGACTTCCTGGCAGGATTTTAATCGCTGTTGGCGTCCAGGGGTTCTCCAGTGTCGTATACGTCTTGTATCCGGTCTCATACCAAAACGAGACTCATCAGAAAAGCACACGAAACGCCATTGTTCTTCTGCCCAATTTCTGTGTTCAAGAGCCCATTGATATCGAATCCTACGATTGTGCATTGCTATAGGTGGTACCCGTAGCGGTCTTCGGGAATGAAGGTTCACTTCATGCAAGCGGTTTCTGACTGTTTGGTCGCTAATTAAGTTCCCTGAAGAGTGATGAAGCCTCACGGCTAACATCATGGCGGTTATTGTTGGAGCTCTTCGAGTTAAGATTTGAATGTATCGGTCTTGTCTCCGTGTGGTGCAGCGATACCGTCCTCCATGGCGCTCAGCCACGGTACCAGTGCTTCGGTAACGTGTCCAAAGTCGACTGATAACACTCTGACTTGTATTCAGAGCTAAAGCCACAGTACGTTGCCGGGAACCAGCTTCTATCATTCCCACGGCTCTGAGCATTTCTTCCCTGCTTAAATGACGTCGCCGCTCCATAATAACGTTGGTTTTAATCAGTAGTAGGGAAACAGTAGCACTAATAATGTCTTCAATGCGTTGTATGTTTTTATAGGGAAAATATTGACAGCTGATTTTCATCTTTTACTCGAATTTGATTCACAGTTCCTAATTCAAATTATGAAATGCACCAAAAAGGATCCATATAAATTTATAAAATCATAAATTTATTACAAAGCCACATCTCAATCTCAAGAAATCCGCATAAAAATGCTTGATCCCTAGACACTTTTGATGTGTGTAGTATGTACAGAAAAAAAAGTTGAACCTAAAAATGTTCTAAACATTTCACCGAAAGTATTTTCGAATACAAAATTATATTTAGACCATTCGATTCTAACAAATGTCAAAATAACAGTAGAATGTGACTAAACGTCACGCTCATGTTCGATTTTGTTAGCAGCATATATTTTCAAATTATTTCGATCGATCGTTGGCTTAAACTAAAACGTTGAGTAACAATATTATCAATATATCATTATTAGTATAAAGATATAATAACGTTAGGTATTCATTTCAATAGTCAACGTTGCCACTTTTGCCAGCTTTATGACATAAAAGATGACGAAAAAGTATGAAGAATAACGTTATAAATGAATCAGTAACGTTTCACCTGTAACGTAATAACAAGCGGATAATATAAGCTTAATGTTACTGATAGGTACCTATAAAGTTACTCTAATATTATTCTACGAAAAACGATTTTCTATAACGTTATGTTTTGTAACGTTATTGATGATTTTAGGTTTTAGTATCGTTAAAAATTTTGGAACGTTATACGATAGCATAAGCCAGTATCTTAGTTCACGGACTGAGGAAGGCACACTCCTATGGACTTAAGATTAGTTTGGGGCCCGACTTAGAATGACTGACAACATAATTTGACAGTGTTCCTTACTTAAGACGACGCCGACCGCGCAGTGGCGCCCTCATCGTTTGTTTGGTTATTTCATACAATTTAGAATGAAAATGCAGAAAATAAGCACGTTAGGTTGGGCTTCACAAGATTATACGTTAATATTATTAGAAACGGTAGTTTTACATTGTTTAGTTTTATTATAATCCTTAAAACGGAATATAGTGGCCACTGTTATCCGTTTTAAGGATTATAATAAAACTAAATGTAAAACTACCGTTTCTAATAATATTAACGTATATACAATAATCTTGTGAAGCACAACTTAACGTGCTTATTTTCTGCATTTTCATTCTAAATTGTATGAAATACCCAAAAAAATTATGAGGGCGCCACTGTGCGGTCGGCGTCGTCATAAGAAGTGTGTCTTTGCCCGTTCGAATAAGTTAAGACTGTGCCGACCCTACAGTGGCGCCCTCATCGTTTGTTTGGTTATTTCATAGAATTTAGAATGAAAATGCAGAAAATAAGCACGTTAAGTTGTGCTTCACAAGATTATACGTTAATATTATTATAAAAGGTAGTTTTATATTGTTTAGTTTCATTATAATCCTTAAAACGGATAAAAGTGGCCACTATATTCCGTTTTAAGGATTATGATAAAACTAAACAATATAAAACTACCGCTTCTAATAATATTAACGTATAATCTTGTGAAGCACAACTTAACGTGCTTGTTTTCTGCATTTTCATTCTAAATTGTATGAAATAACCAAACAAACGATGAGGGCGCCACTGTGCGGTCGGCGTCGTCATAAGAAGTGTGTCTTTGCCCGTTCGAATAAGTTAATTGGTCGGGCGTAGGGATTACTTCGGAATCTCGAATTACTTTCGGACGAGCTCGTATCTTTGTTGACGGACTTAGAAAGTAGGATGATTACATTCCAATAACAAACAAAGTAGCATGTATATTATCCATATAGCAAAAAGACGTTATTCGAGATAAAAAGTTGAAGAATACAGTTTATGAGGTTACGGATAACAGCTAGAATAGAAAATAATGATGATTAGTAAAAAAATATTAACTCTTACGATAAAATATTTATCATTAACATAATTGAGCAAATGTAAAAAAAACTTTTTTTACAAAAAAAAAAAAAACATTCGAATTAAAAAAAAAACAAAGTGAAAAATAACCTTAATTTCGGAACATACGCACAGAAATGCCGGAAATGCAGTACATTTATGCATATAACTTCGCAAAGTTTACCTTTTATTTGTAAGTAGGTACTACCTACCCCACACAAATTCAAACACTTGCTACAGAGAAATGAGGGTGTACCGTCGTATACTGAATGTGAAATTGTGAATACATCTGCGTATCTTATTAAAGGGTACAGGCGTGATGGTATGTTGTGTAATTGCGTAAACAATGCATACATATGCGATAGCAGCAATCGCGGTTGATTTGCTGGCATTTACTGAAGAGTTCCGTTGTCTGTCTCCGAAACTCATCATCAGATCTTTACAAAATTTTAATGGGACCATTTCGGAATACAAATCTTTTGAACCAAAAAAAATTTAAATCCGTCTATAAATGACGGAGAACTTATGCCCGAACGAACATATTTCGGTCGGTCAGTCGGTATGCATTTAAGCGGAAATTGCAGTTATTTTCAACACAAGTAGAGTAGTGTCATCTCAACATCTCTCTCCCTTGAATTTGTATATATATATATATATATATACTAGCTGACCCCGCAAACGTCGTTTTGCAAAAAAAAAAAGGGTATGAAAAATAGATGTTGTCCGATTCTCAGACCTGCCCAATATGCACACAAAATTTCATGAGAATCGGGAAAGCCGTTTCGGAGGAGTTTAACCACAAACACCGCGACACGAGAATTTTATATATTTTATTTTTATTTATTTATTTATTATTACCACTTACATTTGTTTAACAGGTAGGAACCCAATACAACAATGTAGTCACAATTTCTACACTCGTGTAGCACCCAAAACCAATTTGATACCACCACCAACAAATAGATTAGATTATTAGATTTATATATATATCATTAGTACATATTTATATATTTATTATAGTATGTATGTGTATATAACCTATTTATGTATTTGTGTATCTAGTTTTAACAGGTTTTTTTTCAAATAAAAAAAATAATAAAAACATCCGAATAGAGAACCTTCTTCTTTTTTAGAAGTCGGTTAGAAACGAATGTGTCTGCTTCGCGGACAGTGATCCTTAGATGTAATCTTGAATGTCCTAGAATTAGGAATTTCGTTAGGAATTCAGTAGCAGCCCGGAGTCTTGATTTGAGCTCGGTTATTGGCAAAAGGCCGCCCCCTATTAAAGTGGGACTTAAACATAGCTGGTGGTAAGTCACTTTTGTATTGCAGAGTAAGAAAACATCGCAAAGGAACTTGGACCTAATAGTCTTTCAAATTCAAACTCTAACTCCCTTTATATAAAAAAAAAACATTACTTTATGTCCTCTAGAGGGCGCCATATTGAATTTAGTGTGCCGTAGCCTATAACCAGCGGACGGTCAAGACATTTCTAACGATACCTCATTTGTTAAATTATTATAAGTACTTTTGAAGTCATGGGGAACAGGTGAACTAACATGCATACATACATACCGGTCAAAATTATAACCTAAGCGTTAACCAACCAACCATATACAGACACTTTGGAACTGTCAAAAAGACGGTCAGTAACCGCCTTAATAATAAACGTTGTATAGCTTCTGTATAGCTACACAACGCTTTGTCTTTTTCTTTCGAAAGTCAAATTACTGACGACTGAAAGAGAGTAATCGGTGTGTAACTATTCATCTGATATAATACGTTTATTAGTAAGGAGGTGAGTCAGAAAGTTGAAGACAATTGCTCATTCTAAAACGTAGATCTCCATGGAGAAGAACGGGCAAGGAACACTGTGTATACTTTTTAACACCGTCAATTCGAAGAGAGTAAGCGTGGCAACAACAATCGATGATCAAAGCTGATCGCTTCCCAGTATATGAAAAGATCTATGCAACGCATACAAGCTACTCACGGTAAAGGAAAACATCGTGAGGAAACCTGCACGTTCTAGAACCAAAAATTCGAAGACATTTGACGTCCACCAACCCACACTAGGCCCACGTGGTAGATTACAGCCCACTCCCTCTCGAAGCGAGGTCTGTTTCCCAGCAGTGGGAACATTATTGGCTGATATGCTATTATTATAGTTAAACAAATAGTGTAGTGAAATAACTATTGTTACGAAACATCCCACCAACTATATAATTATTTTGATTAAAAATACCATATGAGTATCTTTTTCCAATTCAAATACACACACCATGAATCTTTTAAAAACACACTGATTTTCTCGACTTTTTCCGATTTTCACAACACAGCACTTTTATATTTGCGACAAAATAATCGCAGGCACGTTTGTCGATCGCGACGCGTTGGAAGCCACTGTTTTGTGTGTGACAATTCATAATATTCATAACTCATTAGTGCATTATCAGTGTTTGTCAAAGATTAACTTTATTGGATGGTAAAGTATTTCTGCCTAATGTGAGTGTGACTCTGTGAGGTCAAGTGATTGATTTATCACATTCTGCACCCTATTTGCGTAACAAACTATCGATCTCAATCTGAATCATTTTGAAGGATATTGCCAATCCATTGCTTCATATGTTCGAAACATGTGTCTGCTCAACAACGTAAATAACGCAATGAATGTTGTTGAATTGTCAAAATGAAACCCATTGCTACTGATAGTGTGTTACGCAATTACCCCGCTGATGAGCACCAACTAGAGTGGTACAGTCCAACACTGGAAAAATCATTGTTATCTTTATTGCCGTTGCTATTAAGTTGCTGATGGGTTGCTGCCATTGACAAAATTGACAAAATCACAGTGACCTTTATTTTCACGACAATAAGGTTGTTGTTGGGGTTGCTGCTGTCAGAGGTAAAATAAATGTAAAAGGACCAAGGAAAGGCATTTTTTGAAGATTTTTGATCCTCCCTCCCCACATGTAACGCGCCGTAACGTTTTTCTGTACCCCGACCCCTCCCAAAACGTTACAAGACACCCAAGTTACCATTTTTACCTAAAAGTTACAATTATGTTGCGCAAAGTACCGGAAAGTCGCTAAAATACCAGACGCCAGCACATCAAGCCACTACCATCTGTTAAATCTCTTTAATAGACTTTCAACTTTATCACTTAACTATAAGGTTCAAAGTAAATTTGGAAAATTTGGCAGTTTCGGGTAGTTTGATGTGCTGGCGTCTGTACAATAAAATCGAGGGACTCGCCGTAAAACATAAACGACTAGGGTTGCCAACATGGGAGACTTCAATTCCCTAGTTTTTATGTAAATAAAAAAAAACAATGTTACATAACGGGTTGTTCGAACGCCCCTCCCGCTCTTGTAACGCAACGTAACGTTTTACAAGACCCCCCTCTACCCAAATTGCGTTACGTAATACTTGATCCACAAGGATCGGTTCGCTCCTGAGTGACATTGACAGGGTTTTTGGTAAAGAAAATTAACTTTGTTTTATACTGTTTACAAACATTTGGGGTCAATACAAAAATGTCAAACGTTAATTTTATTTCACGGATAAAAACTAGTCTTGCAAATAATCGTATTCATCAAATTGTCTAACTAATCCATCCTGCCTATCGATTCTGTAAAAATCTCACCGTGATAACATAAAAGTGAGCGTAAAGTGAGCTATCAATGGAGGCAATCCCTAACATCAGGTGGAATGACACTTAGTTTTCACGGTGAGATTTTTACAGAATAGCACTGCAGGTGTACCTACCTATAATGCAACGTAGGCACAAGTTAAGTAAGTTTTAAGGATTATATATAATAAATCTAAACTACCGTTTGTAATAATATTAACGTACTTATATATAATCTTGTGGACCACAACGTAACATGCTTATTTTCTGCATGTTCATTCTAAAATAAAAGAAATAACCAAACAAACGATTAGGGCGCCACTGCGGGGCCGGTGTCGTCTTAAAAGTCCGAATACAGACCACACTGTCCTATCTACATCAACATTATCTTTGTAACTCATCTCTGATTGGCAGATTTATATCAACAAAACTCGCGTCTCGTTAAATAAAGAAGTTTATGTATCAGTTATAATTTAACATTAGGTATATTTTGAGTGAAAATATTTAAACATTTCAATAGGATTCTATGATCACTAACTATGATTACAAAAATTGCTTTATCTAAATGAGCGTCTTGTCAACATACAGTGGGGCATACATCGACGCGCAAACTGTAGCCATGAATTCAGCACATCATTCTAGACCCCCGTTTTTTTTTTTTGAGGATGGGAAATCATCAAATGACCCCTCCCGCTCTGGGTGGAGCAGAAGGGAGTGTCAGACTCTTACTGACTAAAACCCACCCGTGTTCCTTCCTTAGCCCTTTGTGTTCCGGGGTAGCGGTAACCCTTTCGAACAATCCCGCTGCCCCGGCAGGCTTCGGCCCTTACGGGCCCCTTCCTTAAAGCTGATATCTCTTTGAGGCGCGCGTGGAACACGTACGCGCCGTCCGGCACGGGCCTGGTCCTGATCGGACGGAGAGTTACCCATTACTCTCCGCCCGCAGGCCCGCGCCTACGGTGGCCGGGAGTCGTCACGCGGCTCCCGATGCCCGGAGCGAACCGCGGCGGTTGAGACGTGAGGCTCTCCCCCTCAGCCGTCCCGCCACCTCCTTTGCTAGCATGACTGCTTCGCAGAAGGAGGTGACTGCCTCCCACTCTCTCTCGCCCCGGACCATGGCTTGAACCAGGGCCGGGCGCGAGAGGTCGCCGCCGCTGCCGATCGCCTCTACGAGAACACGGCGGTGCTCCGCCCAAGTGGGGCAGACCTCCACACTATGCTCCACCATGTCCTCTGGGCGATCCTCGCAGTATTCTAGACCCCCCTAGCGTAGTAATTAAAAAAAGAAATCTGCTGTTTCATAAAAAAGTCCGATACCTACGCGGTCAAAATTATGGGCGCTGGCAAGTTTATTTTCAGGGGGGTGTAACTTCACCTATGATGTAGTGGATATGTTGACACAATCCAGTGATTTTACATACAGTTAATAATGGATAGATGGCGCTGTTTGCAAGCAAAACCTTATATATTTTCGTACTAAATCGTTACTAGTGGCTCCATCTATTATAGCGGAAAGATACTAAAATATTCTCCCATAATTTGATCTTGTTGTTACATTACAAAATCGAAGATTTTTAGGCAATGCGCACAGGTTTTCAGCCTAAATACCGATTATGGGGTAGTGTCAGTCAACCTTTCATCACCAGGGGCTTGATCATAACAGCGTGTAAAGCCCATGTTTTAATATAAGCGATCGTTGCGTTTGTTCGAAAAACTGGACGGCGCGCTCTGTCGGCGCAACAGCGCGTTCGTTCGCCGAAGAAAATGAAAGTGACGATCGCATATTCTAGGACGCACACTTTTTTTTTGACGTGAAAAGCTACGGTGGATTCGCCGTGTGTAAGCACGGTCGTTAGTGTTGTATGGATCACTATGGAAGGTTGTTGACAAACACGGTGGCACTGCGGCAAAGCACCGTCGCCGTATAACATAGAACCGGTGGTTTGCCGTGTCATATAGGGTGACTGGTAATTAGTGACCGATACCTAAACACGTGATTGTACTCATGATAACAAACAACTTTTACTATGGGCCCAAACCTGAATTCGCGAAAAAAAAATCTGCTGTTCAGTACCTACATTTTGACCAGTTAGGCGAACATAAATGACTGAACAGCAGACTATTTTCGCGAATTCAGGTTTGGTCCCATAGTAAAAGTTGTTTGTTATCATGAGTACAATCACGTGTTTAGGTATCGGTCACTAATTACCAGTCACCCTGTATACAAGCTCAAATGATTATTCTGCGGAGCGGCTAGCGCGCCGTGCGTGCCATAAGGAAACCGTGCCATTTACAAGACGACAAATCAAGCTACATATTTCCAGTTTTAGTTTATGTCGTCGTGCGTGTGGCCTTAAGATACGCCGTAGATACCTGTCAAACTAGCTAGCAGAAAAATCTAGGTAGACAAGAAATAATTAAATAAGAAAGCCACTCACCCATAACCTTCTTCGGCGGGACCTTCCTCTGCTCCTTCTCCTCGCTCTCATCCCTCCGCATCATCTTCCCGTCCCCCTGCCACTTCCGTTTCCGTCCCTCCCGTTCCTCCAGGTACATCCCTAGTTCTTCTTCTCTCCCAACCAAAGCGAACCTCACACTAGATTCCCAAGTGTAGCTATCCTCTTTCCTGCTTTCATGCATACTATAGTCCTTATCTCCAGAATATAATTCCATCACAATATGGCCATGCCAACACAAAAGTCACTGAATGATGAATGAGAATGAATGAATGATTTAAGAAAACGGTTCACACGTTAAAATAGAACGAAGAAGGAGTTGTATAACTTTTTGATTCCTGTCGTTTCTCTTTGGCGGTGACTTTGAAGTAGTTCGTTCTCTATTTTCATGAGCATGTTTGGGTTCCAACGGCTGTGGTGGTAGTCTATGTGGGGTAGGCCCGGGAAGGTTGTGCTGAAGAGGTTTCGGGGTTGATGTGGCAGGTGTGCAAGGGTGGGCTCCATGTGGCACAGAGGATGACTGGGGAACCTTTCGATTCTTTGTAGCGTGAGGCCTGCGGGGCGGTGTACTACGGCTCCTAGAAATAAGAGAAGATTTGGTTAGGTATAATTTTTTATCAACTAATATTAAGTTTGTAGAATATGAGTGTCTGCTAAAAAGGTTAAATCAATTTAATATTTTTTTTAATATCTTGATTGGTTCATCATCTGCCTAGCCTTTTTCCAATTATGTTGGGGTCGGCTTCCAGTCTAATCAGCGGATGCAGCTGAATACCAGTATTTTACATGGAGCGACTGTCTATCTGACCCCCACAACCCAGTTGCTGGTAAATACGATACCCCTTGGTAACACTGGTTGTCAGACTTTCAGACTTCTGACTACCCGTAACGACTGTCAAAGATTCACGAATGACAGCCGGGACCAACGGCTTAACGTGCTTTCCGAGGCGCGGAAGGGTGTCGGTATATAAAGATGGTCACCCATCCACAGAGCAACTATCTTAACCTAATCGATCGATCTGTGCGGCTGTTATTATTTAGCCACGGGCCCCTCTATAATTTTCGAACTTGTCGGGCTAAAACATTGTCATTCGATTCCTGATACTTTTCATCACATCGAGTCCCAACTGATGATTACCCACATTATTCATAACTCGAAGTGTCAAGTCTTTATTCCCCTTATACACTAGACTACCTGTACTAACTTCCACAGTTCCACTCGGTCTGGATCTAAATTATTCACTTAGTTTTATATGGCAAGACCTTGGACATCAATTCTATTTGCACTGCTGAACGCGGCAATTGAGAACCACGTGATGCTAAAATGGCGGTTCTAAGAAAAGAGATATTTCTCACCAGATAGAAATTGTTTTAAGTTTATTTAGATGCTACTAGTTTCTGACCGTGCCCGTGTGGTTGTCGGGAATTGTACCAAGGAAAAGTGTTACCGGGACAAAAAGTTGCCTATGTACTTCTCCAAGACGCCATCTACCTCCTTGCCAAATTTTATTGAAATCCGTTAGGTGGTTTATGCGTGAAAAGCATAATAATATACACCTGCCGATCTACATTATCTGCATTCGCGACTTATTTGCCAGAAATGTCTCTTGACCGGAGGGGCCCGTGGCAAATAAAAAAAGCTGCACAACTCAATCGATCAGGTTAAGCTACGCTTGCCACAGTTGGTCTGTGGATGGGTGACCGTCTTTAATACCGAGACCCATCCGTGCCTCGGAAAGCACGTTAAGCCGTTGGTCCCGGCTGTCATTTGTAGATCTTTGACAGTCGTTACGGGTAGTCAGAAGCCCGACAGTCTGACAACCAGTCTTACCAAGGTGCATCGTATTACCCAGTTACTGGGTTGTGGAGATCAGATAGGCGGTCGCTCCATGTAAAATACTGGTATTCAGCTGCATCCGTTTAGACTAGAAGCCGACCCCAACATAGTTGGGAAAAGGCTAGGCAGATGATGATGGGTCCGCTCTTGACCTCAATCACGCCTGATGGAAAGCGATGGATGAGGTTTATGATGGAACGAATGTGCCCAGAAGATGCCTAAGGCACTGGAACTCCCATGTATCGACGAAAAACAGCAGGCTGCTTGACGCTGGACTCCGGTGGAAGGGTGGTAGCAAAACCAGCGGGTGTTAGCCCTACCACCGCAAAGGAAGAATTGGCCAGTCAAATAAGGTGTCGCTGTCGGGTGTGACTCGGTTCAGTTGAGTAACTAGCGGAACAAACTTCGCTACACGAGGAGGCTTCTTCAGGACACAGGTTTTCTCTTCGAGAGGGAGTGAGCTGTAATCTACCACGTGGGACGCGCGGTTGCGCGGGGATCTGCGGGTTTTGAGAGCAGTGATGATGAAATTATTTACACAAAGTAGTGTCTGTCTGGTAGCTGGTACTCACGACCGACTCGTAAATCGGGGCCGAAACCACTAGGCCAACACTGATATCCGTTCTAAGTTCAAGGATATTCTAAAGATCTTCATGTGGAGCAAAACATTAAATGAAATTGATTGTAATCGACTCCAATTCGGGGTTTTTCCCGATGCACTTTAAATTGGTCATGATATTCGGGACAAAGAATGACGCTACGTTTCTTCGACGTTTTTATTATTTGTTCAATCAAGCCTTACATGGAAAATAAGTCATTGATGCTATGATTTTCTCAGAAATTACTTTTAGCCCAGGTTCGCTCGGGTCCATTTTTCCTGCGGCGATTTTTTTATCGCGCACTGGATGTTCAACGCATTGCTTAGCGCCGAGGGTTGAAAATCCAGTGCGCGATAAAATACCGCCGCGATATTTTTACATCCGTGCGAACGTGGACGAATGACGTTTAGTAGTGCCAATAAAAACAATTTGTACATTGAATCACCTATTCTGCAGATTGCAACGAGAATTGAGAACAAATTGAGAATAACAATTCTATTGACGCTCCGGTTGTGCAATTAATTTAAAAGGAGGGTCGAAAGTTCGATACAAATAATTGGTGCGTATGCCATTGTCCATAAAGTATGGAGACGCGGCTGCACACTAAGTGCTTATAAACACGAGCGATACGCATCGACGACAAAGGCAAATGCAACCGTCGACATTGTGCCTCACGAGTATTTGAGTACGGTCACAGTACGGTGCTCAAAAACAAGCGGAATGTTGTGTGTTGTCGACGGTTGCCACCGACACACGTTGATGGCAGCCGTCAACACTCGTTGACGGCAGCCGTCGACACTCGTTGACGGAAGCTGTCGACACATTTTGTAGGTAGCCGTTAACACTCATTGATGGCAGCCGTCGACACTCGTTGACGAAAGCTGACACACTTTGAAGGCAGCCGTCAACACTCGTAGACGGCAGCCGTCGACACTCGTTGACGGAAACTGTCGACACACTTTGAAGGCAGCCGTCGACACTCGTTGACGAAAGCTGTTGACACACTTTGAAGGCAGCCGTCGACACTCGTTGACGACCGCCGTCGACACTCGTAAACGGAAGCTTTCGACACACTTTGAAGGCAGCCGTCAACACTCGTTGACGGAGATTGTCGACACACTTTGAAGGCAGCCGTCAACACTCGTTGAGGCAGCCGTCGACACTCGTTGACGGAAGCTGTCGACACACTTTGAAGGCAGCCGTCAACACTCGTTGACGGTTGCATTTTCCTCTATCGCTGAAGTGTGTCACTCGTGTGTACGCCGACTAAACTGGGTTGTGGGTAGTTAATGTGGAAAAAGGATTAAATACCTCTGGGACGGGGACAAAAGCCGGGGAGAAATCTCACACATATAATGTAAGAACACGTCTGTTTTCTTCGAAGAGTAAGGCAGAGAAAATCTCAGACATTACACTGATACCAGACGGAGGGTATCTATATCCACAAGGATCCGTAATGAAGGTAAACTGCGCAAGTTAAGGGACGATTAATTTAGAATCAATCTAGAATTTAGGAGAGCAGTGGTAACGCTCTGACTTTTGACTTTGTAGGTCGTGGGTTCGTATCATGGTAGGCGCTTTAATTTGTGTAAATAATTTCGTCACCACTGCTCTCAAAACGGTGAAGGAAAACCTCGAGAGGAAACCGGAATGTTCTAGAACGAACATTCCGCAGAGAGCAATCCGCAAAAATAATTTGGAAGTAGAAAAGTCTATATTCATGTATATTTGTGCTTATATATATATATGTAATTAAGGTTTATGCGTATCTTTATATTTAAAATATTTATTCCTTAATTTTCACGATTGCACCTACCACTGTTTGTCTCTGCATCACCCAAAGTTTGACTGGTAGAAAATGCCTATGGCATTAAGTCCGCCTCTGTACATTTATGTGCTTGAGGTATTAAATAAATAAAAGTCCTCACAATTAATTTTCGCCACTAAGGGCCAAAATCTGCCATCATTACTTCATTAGGACAAGTAGGTACAAACAGAACGTCACGGAGATTTCCTTTCAAATGGTCCTAATTCTTTAATTGGCAGCCTAGCATGCTCAGATAATTGTCTTCATGGAATTTTATGTTGTTATGGTTGTTAATTCATTGAAACTTGCGAAAAATTGTGGGTTCTGATTGAAATCAAATGGTGTGTGTAGCACAGAATTGAATATAGTAAGTAGTTAGTAATTTATCTTCTGTGGAAAATAGTGGCCAATCAATTTTTAGGGTTCCGTACCTCAAAAGGAAAAAAAACCGAACCCTTATTGGATCACTTTGTTGTCCGTCTGTCTGTCTGTCAAGACCCTTTATCTCGGGAACGCGTGAAGGTATCGAGTTGAAATTAAAACCATATACTGGGTGTCCCTGGAAGTATGGATCAAATCGAATAGGGGCATGGGCAAATTCATTTCCAAACTTTTTGATCCTGAGAATTATTGATGTTTATTTTACGGTTCAAAAGTTGTGACCAATTTTTTTCAATCGTCTCGCATAGTGTTCAAAGAAAAAAAAAACTATCAGGGCTGTCTAAAAAACTTAAATTGACAGTTCCTGGTAGTTTTTTTTAAATGATTTTGTTCTTTGAGCACTATGCAAAGTGATTGAAAATAACAAAAGTTAGTCATAACTTTTGAACCGTAAACAAATTCACCAACATTCTCAGGATCAAAAAGTTTGGAAATGACTTTGCCGACGCCCCTATTTGATTTGATCCATACTTTCAGGGACACCCTGTAATAAGGTCTGCGGTCCCTTGAAGCTGTGAAAAAAATCAAACTTCTAAGTTAACGTAAAAAAAAGATAGGGCCGCAAAAAACGTATAGGTATTTCGACACACTCAAGGGAATCAAATTGTATAGGCTACTTCCCGTTGACTTAGAATCATGAAATTTTGCAGATCAGACCAGTGGGGCAATTGCGTAACACATTATCAATGGGAATCGGTTTCATGTTGACAGTTCAACAACATTCATTGCGTTATTTACGTGTTGAGTTAACACATTTTTCGAACTTATAAAGCAATGGATTAGCAATTTGCTTCAAAATGATTCAGATTCCGATTGATAGTGTGTTACGCAATTAGGGTGCAGACCGGAATAAATCAATTTGGGGTCGGCCCAACATGTCATGAAAACATTGTCAGGAAACCGGCATGTCCTAGAACCGAAAATTCGAAGACATGTGACATCTACCAACCCGCACTGGGCCCGCGTGGTGGATTACAGCCTGTGGCCCAGCAGTGGGAACATTGATGGATTGGGCTGATTATGCATACATATTTTTACACCAATCAGCAGATGTGCACTGTCCATCGGATACATGGGTTCACAATCACTAAAGCAATTACAATGAACGTCCAAAGTAGCATTGCCACTTCGTTGATTATTTGAGATATTTTTCATCAAGCGTCGCATGCGCAGAGCGGCCATTTATTCAACTTTTAACAATGACATTTTAATGAAAAGCCTGTCAGAAGTTAGATTAAATTTTATTTTTACCCGATTACGGCAAAACCAAAAGGAATGGTTATGATTTTAGCAGAGGTATGTATTTTTGGTTGTTGTCTGTTAAAATCTTAGTTTGTATGAAAAGCAGATTAATTAAAATCATGAAAAATGTTAGTAGGTACGACAGCACAATAAAAGAAATACCTCCAAGAAAATAAAACCTGTGTCACACAAAAAATATTTCACAAGCAATCCACGTGTTCTCACCTTTTTAACGAGTCCTTAACAACACAGACAGAAAACCAACATTCAAAGGGGGTCCAAATAACTCCTCACAATTTCTTTTACAAAGCCATATTGGCGAAACACATATACAGTCTGTCTCCACGACCGTCCCCGTCCTTCAAAAATATCATGTCAGTCCACCATTTTAAATCCAATAAAAAAAACAATTCGAAATCGTTAAATTCAAATCTCGCGCTAAACCAGCTGATATCCGTTTGTATTTTTTCGAAATTCAAATCAAATTATCGCGGGCAGTCGGCGCGCGCGGACGTCAAGAGTCTGAGCGACTATTGCTAAATTGACGGTACGTACGTAGACGGTCAAAGGAATAAGTACGCAATATTGTCATTAATTCTCTGGCCAATCGTGGAGTAGAACGCGAACGTCGTGTGGATGTTGGGAATTGGGTCCACTTGGCTGGCGCAGGGTCATACAATCGTCGGGTCAAGATGTTGATGGGTACTGTTCAGTGTACAGAGGGTTCCATACATTGCTCTTTTAAAATTGCCTTTTCGTTGGTGTCAGCGTGTCGAAATGAATTGGACAGTTTATGTGACCCTTGTCAACTTCGAACCCGGGCAAACACCTTCAAATCATTTTCACTAGCAATTTGGCGATATAAATTACATTTCTAAATCGATTTTTCTTTGAGAGATAGGCCGAAAAAGGCATTAAACAGAGAAAGAATTATTAAGAAGAGTCTTTTGTCCAACAATGGAAGTGTTGGGCAGGAAAAAATGGCGCATTTAATATCAAAACACAACAATGCGCTCACGCATATAGCTATATCTGTGATTATATCGAATCATCACGACAGAGGGATCGTTATAATAAAGTCTTAAACTAAACTATCAGAAAAAAAAAATAGGCTACAACTCATTTTAGCGACAATCCTACTATCCTACTTCCTATCCTTCCTACTAATTCCTACTTTCCTACTAATATTATAAATGTGAAAGTTTGTGAGGATGGATGGATGGATGTTTGTTACTCTTTCACGCAAAAACTACTGAACGGATTTTGATGAAACTTTACAGTAATATAGTTTATACATCAGATACACACATAGGATACTTTTTATCCCGATATTCCCACGGGATCAAAACTTACGCGGGTGAAACCGCGGGGCGCAGCTAGTATTAAATAAAACAAATGTCAAAGTTTGTATGTTTGGATGTCTGTTACTCATTGACGCAAGTACACACGGCTACACATCAAGCTATACAAAACCAGTTTACTCTGGTCTCGCATCGTACGGAAATCCTATACAATGTGAGATCAGCTTATACTGGAAATGTATAGCTTGATGTGTAGCCGTGTGTACAGCTGAACGGATTTGGCACACAGATAGTTTATAACCTGGATCAACAAATAGAATACTTTTCATCCCGGTAAACGGAGACGAAGTCACGGGCAAAAGCTATAGTATAATATAAAATCAAAACGAAATCTCTCCAAGTCATTGTCCCGCCAAAAAGACCCAATAATAACAGAGATACTAAATCCAAGATGGCCGCCACTAATAAACAATCCAATTGCCGCCATTTACTACTAAGTAATGTATTGGAAAACCTAGACTTTAGAACCGCGGGGTAATTGCGAAACACACTCAGTAGCAATGGCTTTAATTTTGACAGCTCAACATCATTCATTGCGTTATTTACGTTTTTTGAGCAGACAAATTTTTGGACATATGAAGCAATGGATTAACAATTGGTGTTACGCAATTAGCGTGTTGTCTTACATACATATAATATCCTATATATAAAATTCTCGTGTCACAGTGTTAGTTACCATACTCCTCCGAAACGGCTGGACATTGATATGTTAAGACTGTGCCGACCGCACAGTGGCGCCCTCATCGTTTGTTTGGTTATTTCATACAATTTAGAATGAAAATACAGAAAATAAGCACGTTAAGTTGTGCTTCACAAGATTATACGTTAATATTATTAGAAGCGGTAGTTTTATATTGTTTAGTTTTATTATAATCCTTAAAACGGAATATAGTGGCCACTTTTATCCGTTTTAAGGATTATAATGAAACTAAACAATATGAAACTACCGTTTCTAATAATATTAACGTATAATCTTGTGAAGCACGACTTAACGTGCTTATTTTCTGCATTTTCATTCTAAATTGTATGAAATAACCAAACAAACGATGAGGGCGCCACTGTACGGTCGGCACAGTCTTAATCTATGGGCTGGACCGATTTGTTCAAAAATTTTGTGTGCATATCGGGTAGGTCTGAGAATCGGCCAACATCTATTTTTCATACCCCTATTTTTTTTTTGCAAAACGACGTTTGCGGGGTCAGCTAGAGGTTAATTGAAAACCAGCGTCAGACAGCATCTGTCTGGCGTTAATACTGAAATGAACCTTTTTGGCGCAGCCGTGAGGCATACACTATTGTTTGAAACATTATTTTTATTTTGTACTAGCTTCTGTCCGCGACTTCGTCCGCGTAAATTTTTTTTGTTTCCCCGACCCACCCCGTCGCAACGTGTCGCCGGCCTGCGCTATTACTTCGTTTTCGCTTGGCGAAAATTTCAGACTTTTTTTCTTTTTGCTCAACTCCTAAGGGTCCTAGCGTCAAGTTTAATAGAATATAGCCTTCCTCGAGAATTGGGCTATCAAACGCAAAAATATTTTTATATATGCGACCAATACTTCCAGAGATTTAGAGCTTTCAAACCGTGTTTCAAACAAACAAACTCTTCAGCTTTATTATTAGTATTATTTTAAAACTATGATATCTCCTAAGATATACATTGAAATCAAATGATGTTAGAGACAATTTTGTTCAAAATTAAATACATGTGATGAATAACGTATTTATTTGGATAAGGATTAATACCATGTTTATAAAAACACCTTCGCAAATAATGCATTATTTTAGAACAAATTTGGTTAGCATAAAAGAGAGTTATAGTGAGCTAACCTTAAAAGATAGACATATGCTGTCAGGGACTTTTTTTTGAAGCTTTTAAAGGGAAACAATTCTGTCATACATGATTTTTGCGAAACTTTAACCGTTTACGCAGTGCACGCAGCGGAAGCTCTCAATAGGAAAAAAATCCCCCGATTTTGAAACATTCTTCATTGGTGCTCCGCTCCTATTGGATTTAGCGTGATGATATATAGCCTATAGCCTTCCTCGATGAATGGACTATCTAACACTGAAAGAATTTTTGAAATCAGTAGTTCCTGAGATTAGCGCGTTCAAACAAACAAACAAACAAACTCTTCAGCTTTATAATATTAGTATAGATTTTGTGTTTCACGAACTGTGTCCAAATAAACTTTCTTTCTTTCTTTCTTGTTTCCCCGAAGGGTTAGGCAGAGGTGGACCTATAGCACACCTACATTTCACCAGTTATGCCTAAGTCCCATGTAACAGGGGGCGAGTCTATTGCCATCAACGGGGCACTAATCCAGACTCCAGGCAGCTTTTGAGACCATTCAGATAGAAAAACCCAATAACACTTTGCCTGATCTGGGAATCGAATCCAGGACTTCATGTTCAGCAGCAGCGCAGCCACTAGACCAACGTGGCAGAACTGTACTATGTGCAATATAATTAACAAACGACGAAATTGATTACCATCTTGAATCATCATTTATCATCATCATCTGCCTAGCCTTTTCCCAATTATGTTGGGGTCGGCTTCCAGTCTAACCGGATGCAGCTGAATACCAGTATTTTACATGGAGCGACTGCCTATCTGACCTCCACAGCCCAGTAACTGGGTAGTGGGTAATACGATACCACTTAGTAAGACTGGTTGTCAGACTTTCGACCTTCTGACTACCTGTAACGAATTAGGTTTATAAGTAAAGAAAAATAAAATTGGAAAAATTGCCGGGAAAATTCGGAAAAAAAGTGCTTCTTTTTAAGGGTTTCTTTTTTATGAAATTCTGTCGGGTCAGCTAGGTTTAAATAATTGCTCTGATAACGTGAAAAAAAAAATAGGAACCAAGGAACATTAAAAAATCAGAACTCCAGAAAACACACAAAAAGTAGTAACTCAACTGTCACTAATAATGAGACACAATTACTTTTTCTATTGTTACCGATCTCTAGGAGATTTCTTGACAGGGATACAGCTCAAACGACTCCACGCCAACTTTTGTTCGACAAAACTCCTTACTTAACCTCTAAAAAACTTTTTGCTAATCCAAAAATCTTCAATCCATTAAGCCCAAGAGGACAGACAGACAATTAAATACAATCAGTAGTAATAAAGAAGCGTACAGAGAGAACACAATCATTTTAATTGATACTTATTGAACACAATTAAAGAGGACTCGTGGTGTGTTGCGAATTTAAAAGCATGTGAATGGTTGAAAGGATTTTGCACGATTTTTGGTTTCATATGAAAGGGATATCCCTGAAAACCAGTCTTACCAAGGAGTATCGTATTACCCAGTAACTGGGTTGTGGAGGTCAGATAGGCAGTCGCTCCATGTAAAACACTGGTATTCAGCTGCAGCCAGTTAGACTGGAAGCCGACCCCAACATAGTTGGGAAAAGGCTAGGCAGATGATGATGATGATTTTATGAAACCAAAATCGTGCAAAACGATGCGGCCTAAAAGATGTAGTGACAAAAATTTTAAAGTGTATGCTTAGATGGTTTAAAAGACGATTAGCAAAAAGCCAAGCTGAAAACCAGCGCTGGGGCTCTGTCTTGCACAGGGTCGCAGCATAATGCTGAGCGATAGCCGTTTTGCGTGGGTGTGACGCATGTTTCCCCCTACCTTTTATTTATTTTATTTTTGTTCTTTTTGCGTCATGTTCACCGCAAATAAACGTATTTTCTTTCTTTCATTAGCAAAAGGTATTTTACAAGGCAGATGTGAGTGAAAACGCCAAGAGAGGACGCCCTAAAAGATCTTATTGGTGACATCGTGAGTTCGAACCCATACAGCCGCATTACTTAGTGTAAATTATTCCATCACCACTGCTTTCAAAACGGTGAACGAAAACATCGTGAGGAAACCGGCATGTCCTAGAACCAAAAATTCGATGACATGTAACATCTACCAACCCGCACTGGGCCCGCGTGGTGGATTACGGCCCCTCTCACAGAGAGGAGGCCTGTGTCCCAGCAGTGGGAACATTATAGGCTGATTATACTTTCATGGTATAAAAGTGGTGCCTTAAAGGTCAGGCAAAGTGATCGGGCTTTTCTAACCTCACCCACATTTCGTCAGGTATGTTTCAGTCCCATTTAATGGGGGGCGAGACTATTACCATTAGCTGGGCTCAAATCCAGATTCCGGGCTGCTGGTGAAAAAATCCACATTGAAAAACCCAATAAAACTTTGGTTGACCTGGGAATTTAACCCAGATCCCTAACCCTTAGTCTCAAGACCAAACAAACAAATACAAAAACTCATATTCACAGTAAATCTTATAAGTCTTTCCAAAAAACCCTACCGACCTCAGCTTCCTTCCAAAAGTTCCTCCATACGAAAAGTTCATCATCATCTGCCTAGCCTTACTATGTTAGGGTCGGCTTTTTGTTGCTCCAAATAAGATAAAATGAAAATATCAACAGTCGTCATGAACGCTTATGTACTCTGAAGCCTGTAAGTTTCCTATCATGATGGACTCTCATCATCTGCCCAGCCTTTTCCCAACTATGTTGGGGTCGGCTTCCAGTCTAACCGGATGCAGCTAAATACCAGTATTTGACATGGAGCGACTGCCTATCTGGCCTCCACAACCCAGTCACTGGGTAATACGATACCCCTCGGTAAGACTGGTTGTCAGACTTTCGGGTTTCTGACGACCCGTAACGACTGTCAAAGATCCACGAATGACGAACAGTTCAGTAAAAAAAAAAAAACATTCTCACCACTACAAAGCAATCACCAGTCACTCATTCACACACACAAACACATTCAATTAAACTACTTACATTACTCAGATAAAGATCTGTAGCCAATTTAACGACACGTGTCCGTGTTCATGAGTTGGTGACATCACGGTGATATCGTCCAAGGGCATGGTGTTCAATGGTCAATGGTTCAATGGACAATGATGGGTGAGGCTGGTCAACGGCGGAAGGTACTAGGTTATCATGAGGTCAAAGGCATTCATATTTATATTATTAGCCTGTCATTCGTCGATCTTTGACAGTCGTTACGGGTCGTCAGAAGCCTGAAAGTCTGACAACCAGTCTTGCCAAGGGGTATTGTATTACCCAGTAACTGGGTTGTGGAGGTCAGATAGGCAGTCGCTCCACGTAAAATACTGGCATTCAGCTGCATCCGGTTAGACTGCAAGCCGACTCCAATATTGTTGGGAAAGGGCTAGGCAGAAGATGACTTACGTTATTAGCTTGTGATGTCCCACTGCAGGGCAAAGGTCTCCCTACTCTCTTTCCACTTATCTCTGTTCAAAGCTGCTAAGGACCAGTTTTTGTTGAAGGAATCCAGCTCATCCTGCCATCTCCGTCTGGGCCTGCCACGATGTCGCTTGCCATTAAGAGGAACCCATTAGGTCGTAAGTTTGGCCCATTTTTTCGACTGACATAAGGGAGATGTGTCCAGTCCAATTCCATTTTAGCGTGGCAGCTTTCCAAGTGACATCAGTTATCTTTGTGATGGAACGGATGGTCGTATTCCTAATAGTTGTGTGTCAAAGGCAAAGAGGTTTGCTATTCAGTGATCAGTTTCTGTATTCTGCATACTAACGGGGTAATTTGTGTAACGCCCCAACAATAAAAATGACTTTCATTTTCACAGTTAAACGACATTCATTGCGTTATTTACGTTGTTGAACAGACAATTTTTTCGAACATATTTCATTTCATTATTTATTTTGTGAACATAGGTGATTACAGGTGTTTTCCAATATAAATGTCAAGTGCACAAACCATGTTCCGCCGATAGGCATACAAAATCCGAGTCAAAGTTATAGTAAACTTATTTTTAAAAATGAAAACAAAAAAGAATTCATGCAGTAGGTAGTGGTTATAAATGAATCTGCAATGTCAAGAAACATATTTTAAGCATGTCACGTTATAAAATTGTCATAATAATATAAGGAAAATGTCACGAAAATACACAATGTCAATAGATTTTTAAAAAAATCTTCAAAATTTGTCATCCATATACTCCTTGACTGAATAATATACCTTGTCATTTAGTAGCTTATAGAGCTCTCTTTTGAATTGATTATTATTCTTACAATTTCTAATATGACAAGGTAGTTTATTCAGTGTTGCTGAAATTCATTAAAAAGGTACAATTAATCATTGAGAAGGGTCTGATATTATAATAACAGACCTTTTTCAATGATTGATTCAAGCCACGTGGGCGTGGTTGCAACAGCGTTATAACGTTGTTGCAATTTTGCATTCATGGCAGGTGATTTTATTTTATTTTATTTTTGTAAAGGATATGGTGACTTGTAACATCGCCTTGGATGATTCTGTAAAGATGTTATAATTGTGGTTTCAATAAATAAATAAATAATTATACAATTTTGGTGCCATTGCATCAACACTTTTATAAGCAAAAGCAGTTCTGGTGATTATTGTTTTCAACTTATCTGAGCGACGTTCACGACATATGAAGCAATTGATTAGGGATATCCTTCAATATGATTAAGATTCTGATTGATAGTGTGTTACGCAATTGAGGGGCCCGTGGCTAAATAATAACAGCCGCACAGGTCAATCGATCAGGTTAAGCTACGCTTGCCGCGGTTGGTCTGTGGATGAGTGACCATCTTTACATACCGAGACCCTTCCGTGCCTCGGAAAGTACGTTAAGCTGTTGGTCCCGGCTGTCATTCGTGGATCTTTGACAGTCGTTACGGGTAGTCAGAAGCCCGAAAGTCTGACAAACAGTCTTACCGAGGGGTATCGTATTACCCAGTAACTGGGCTGCGGAGGTCAGATAGGCAGTCGCTCCATGTACAACACTGGTATTCAGCTGCATATGGTTAGACTGGAAGCCGACCCCAACATAGTTGGGAAAAGGCTAGGCAGAGTGTGTTACGCAACTATGGTGGCTTTCTGTAAACTCAGGTGAAGTGAGATGGAAGTGAGCTGTCACTCTGCCTGATGCTTGGGATTGACAGATTGACACTATTGACAGCTCACAGGTCTGTGTTCACGAGGTGGTGACATCATGGCGGTATCGTCCAAGGGCATGGTGTTCAATGGCCAATGGTTCAATGGACAATGATGGGTGAGGCTGGTCAATAGCGGAAGGTCGCCGGTCGTACCTGAAGTAATGGTTTGAAAGTACTTGGTATTTAGGTCTGCTATAGGAGTACCAGCAGGTTTATAAGCCTCACTGATGTGATTAAGGTTGTATGTTGAACAAACAATTAGTCGCGACCGTAAAAAAAATGTATTTACAGAATTATAATCAATAGAATTATCAATACATCACTCTTGAGTTATAATTAAAACCTCATTAAGTCCAGGTTTCATGTAGGTAATAGTCAGTCAATGGCCCCGATTCTGTTGTTCACAAACTAAACTAAATTTAAGTTCAGTGCATCTTTTTCTTTCTATTTCACTAAGAAAAGGACAGAAGATAAATATTAGTTTAGTCCTGTCAAATTAGATAATCCATAGACAAGTTTAGATGTGATTAAAAAATTGGCTACTAAAAATAGGTACGTCAATTTACGTCAGGCGCTGACTAATTTGACAGGACTAAACTAATATTTATCTTCTGTCCTTTTCATAATGAAATAGAAAGATAAAGATGCACTGAACTTAAATTTAGTTCAGTTTGTGAACAACAGAATCGAGGTCAATATCTGTGGACTTGTATTGATGATTTTAATGATTATAATTCTGTAAATACATTATGGTCGCGAATCATATTTTGTATAACATACAACCTGGAACTGACCTGTAACTTGCAAAATATACCTAATGTAAGAAAATATGAATTTATCTGTGACGTCTTATTCACATATTCGCATAGTCTGCGGTTACATTTCTACCATATTCCCAAAACTCGACAAAAAATGTGAAGATTAGATCTAACTATGAAAATTTCCGTTGCGGCTGAGTTCCAACCACGAATTAATAGTTTCCGAAATCAAAAAATGAGAATTGATTGGTTAATTAATTAATTGATTGTGCTGTGAGTGGATGTCAAAAAAGTAAAGTTGGCCAATCAAAAAAGTGATTCTATCAACTTTACGTTTTTGACATCTACTCACAACACAAGGAACCAACCAACTGTCACTTATTTCATTTAGAAAACTCCCCATTCGGAGTAGTAAAAAATCTTAATATATATAAATTAGGTGTCACGTTGTTTGTCCGCAATGGACTCCCTAAACTACTGAACTGAATTTAATAAAATTTTGCACACTGTGTGCAGTTTCATCCAACTTGAAAGATAGGATAGTTTATATCTCAATTTATAATCGCAATTTTATTTTATTGCGAATATTGCCAGGACAAGGTTCGTATGAAAGAAAATTTCGGAAATTGGAAAAAAATATGCATCCGTGCGAAGCTAGGGCGTATATTTTTGTGTTGTACTTATTTATTCAAATATGTAATTATTCCACTATTCATTATTATTGTTATCTTAATATTACATTGTAATATGATAACAGTGGTAATATAAAGGTCTAAGTAATCAATACAGCCTCATAAAACGAAGATGACAAATGATGGAAGTTTCCTACCGTCATGTTTATCTGTTTGTCCTAATAGACTAATCAGTAACTAGTTATCGCTCGTCAAGATCAGTGGTCTTACTAAGCGAATTTAGGAGTTCACTGTAAATGACTCTGTCATCATTTGTTTATAGATGCTCATCGGCCTCTACAGAGTTACTTTTCAATGACCAGCCAATTAGATACGTCATCCTCATTGTGACGTTGAAAACTGAAGAATTCTGCACACAAATTGTATGCCCTGTCATCGGACTGTCCGTCAAATCGACACCTCCATGCAATAACATCGTAACTCACTTTTTGTGATTTTACAGGAGAGCGATTTTAAAGTTTGAAAAATTATAGCAAACTCAAAACACCCCGTGCAATTTTTGAAGCTGGCTCTATTTAATATAGTTTAGGCGGACTATTTAAATAGGTATGGTTAAGTTGTAAAAGAAAAATTGTTTTCATGGGTTTTCATGACTTACGTGAAAAACAAAACAGTGAAATGACATATAAGTTACGAGGACAAACATTGTATGTCTGAGTTAGAATTTAGTTTTTTTGTAGTTTATTTTTGTGGTCAGATAATTGTAACTCCAAAGTGTTAAGTTACATAAAATGTTTCTATATAGTAAAAATTAAGTTAATTCATGCAATCCAAAACAAATCTGTTAATACACATCTCATAATGCGGTAATGTATTATTATTATACCTATTTTTGTGTTTGTCATTATAGAAACGAAAGGGAATAGAATTACAATGATAGTACAGAAAAAATGCATTTTTTTTTTACATAACAATGCCGTTGTATGTAAATTTTTGGAAAAAAGTGAGTTACGATGTTATTGCATGGAGGTGTCGAAATAATCTGTGTAGCTCCTGCCAGACCTCTTTAGACGTTTCAAATCGCATATTTTTTTTAAGTGTATCCTCGGACATATTAGTGGTTAATATGAGCAGAGCGCTACATTCAGTCTTCCTATATTTAGCCACGGCCAAATTATACGAACCGACCTCAGCGTCACCAGCTCCTTGGACGGGGGTAAAGGCAATCTAGAGGGGAAAGAAAATTGGGCCACATGGAAATACAAAATTTCCATAATGCTACGAGGTGTAGATGGCGCAAAGGAAGCAGCCGATGGAACCCTCGAAAAGCCTAAGGACTTGGTACAGACCATCAAACTAAACAACTTTCTCCATGGGATCAACATCGTAATCTATCTATCTATCTATATATATAAAAATGAAACCCGTTTTCCGTTGTCACGACATAACACGAAAACGGCTTGACCGATTTGGCTGATTTTTTTTTTGTAGTTTTCTAATACTCTGTACAAGGTTCTTACGAAAAAAAAAAATAAGAAAAAAAAATCTTATTTGGAGAAATTAAAGAGTTTGCATTACAGTCACCACACACGCATACAACACATCACCTACGCCAACAAAAACTAGAAGCAAAATACAGTCCACTCAATAAGATCCCAACATTAGTAAAGTCCTCAGGTATGGCGAGACCAGGGAAATAAGGATTCATTTTTATATGGAGGATATTATAGATTCCAGTTCAAATTGAATACTCATACATAAGATAGGTCAGCTATACAAAATAAAGTAGTGCATCAAAGCTACGCTAAGGCGGTACGAAGTTCGCCGGGTCAGCTAGTCGCGAATAAAAATTCAGCCGTCCCATACGTTTAGGTCGAGTAGGTATTGAAGTTTTCTATGGGACAGTTGATAAATATTTCGCGATTACGATGTTGGTCCCGTGGAGAAAGTTGTTTAGTTTGGTGGTCTGTACCACATCCTTAAATTTGGCTGGTCATTGGAAAGTAACCCTGTATATGGGTTCGAACTCAGGCAAACGCTTTATTCTTCATATTTACGCTTTACTTCGCCCTCAAAACGGTGAAGAAAAACATCGTGAGAAAACCGGCATGTCCTAGAACCAAAAATTCGAAGACATGTGACATCTACCAACCCGCACTGGGCCCGCGTGGTAGATTACGGCCCCTCTCACAGAGAAGAGGCTTGTTTCCCAGCAGTGGGAACACTGAAGGCTGATTATGCTTATGTTGTAACAGAATAGTAAAGTAATTTCTATACGAGGGGAAAGAGACCATGAATATTATGGCATCATCTAAATTCTAGGGGAAATAGCTGTTTTTTAAGTTAGCGACATCTATCTCGCTTCTTGGAAACTACGTAAACAGCCAATGAACTATACAGTCCTTTATCATTATTTTACCACTAATTTCGCATCACTGTCCAAATCATTGTGATCTTTAATTACGTCACAATATGGTTGCTATTGGTTTTCTGCTATCAGAGATAAAATAACTATGAACGGACTTTAGCTGTAGGTACAAGGACCTTTCAGCGCGTGGCCAAAATCGAAACTAACGCCGCCATCTTTTTATTTCACAAAAATGTTCACCAAAAACGCAGGGGGGCGTTGTTGGTGAACATTAATGTCATTCCAGCACCAAAAGTTCTCTGCAGCACTGTTCAAGTTGGGAATGTAAAATATCTACAAATAACGTCACGGAATCCTACATCGCGCAATCAACATTCTCCGCGCCAATCTAGTCGGGAGGATCCTTCGTTTTCAATTGAGGAACTTCACACCTTGTCTCTCATCATCGTCCTGCCCCTATACTAATTTATTTGGAGTCGTTTCTTCTTCCATACATCTCTATAAGCCATCATCTCTGAAATCACCCCTTACTAGCCATATTATCTATACTAATATTATAAAGCTGAAGAGTTTGTTTGTTTGTTTGTTTGTTTGAACGCGCTAATCTCAGGAACTCCTGGTCCGATTTGAAAAACTTTTTCAGTGTTAGATAGCCCATTCATCGAGGAAGGCTATAGGCTATATATCATCACGCTAAATCCAATAGGAGCGGAGCACCAATGAAGAATGTTTCAAAATCGGGGGATTTTTTTCCTATTGAGAGCTTCCGCTGCGTGCGCTGCGTAAACGGTTAAAGTTTTGCAAAAATCATGTATGACAGAATTGTTCCCCTTTAAAAGCTTTAAAAAAAAGTCTGCGACAGCATATGTCTATCTTTTAAGGTTAGCTCACTATAACCTCTTTTATGCTAACCAAATTTGTTCTAAAATAATGCATTATTTGCGAAGGTGTTTATATAAACATGGTATTAATCCTTATCCAAATAAATACGTTATTCATCACATGTATTTAATTTTGAACAAAATTGCCTGTGACATCATTTGATTCCAATGTATATCTTAGGAGATATCATAGTTTTAAAATAATCTATACTAATATTATAAAGCTGAAGAGTTTGTTTGTTTGAACCACGGTTTGAAAGCTCTAAATCTCTGGAAGTATTGGTCGCATATATAAAAATATTTTTGCGTTTGATAGCTCAGTTCTTGAGGAAGGCTATATTCCAGGAGTCGCCAAATGGCGGACCGCGGTCCGCATCCGGACCGCCGACCCATTTTGTGCAGACCGCGAGAACACAGCAACTTGCACTACAGAGTACGTAATTTAATAAACATGTATCCACCGCATAAGCTTTCTTGACGTCTTTTCGAAATCGGCCGGGTGAAGTAACGAGCTAAGGCTGATATGCCACTTATCCAATAACTTGGTCCAATGTGCATTTTTGATCAAAGAAATTGGATGACTTCATCAAATGAGCTAGAAACACTCGACTTACTGATGAACATCTCCAGGATTTAATGTCAGCTTGCACCAATTTTACTACAAACTTCAGGCAGATAGTCCGCAACAAAATGTCATTTTTCTCATTGATATGTAAAAAAATACCTTTGTTATCTATTTCCGTGATTACAATCGTTTAATAAATATTTTTTTCTCTAAAATGTTGTGCAGACCGCGATGGTCATTTCATTTCTTAAAACGGACCCCGAGCGAAACTAATTGGTGACCCCTGCTATATTCTATTAAACTTGATGCTAGGACCCTTAGGAGTTGAGCAAAAAGAAAAAAGTCTGAAGTTTTCGCCAAGCGAAAACGAAGTAATAGCGCAGGCCGGCGACACGTTGCGACGGGGTGGGTCGGGGAAACAAAAAAAATTTACGCGGACGAAGTCGCGGACAGAAGCTAGTCTTTCATACAATCGACACTTATGCGGGTGAAACCGCGGGGCGCTGCTAGTAAAAAATAAAAATATCCACTTACCATTAACAACGAATGGGCGTTCTTCAAAAATATCTCCAAAAGTCAGTATAATATCTTGAAGACGGCTAATTTGATCTTCATTACATGTGCAATATAGCCGATACCAATAATTTCCATTAATATTCTAATAATCGACGGAAGCGACGAAATTTTGCTATCCCGCTCTGGCACGTGAGTTTTTATATGTCTGTCTCTATCTTTCTTCTACAAGCAGTGTTGAAGTCAGCAAATGGGTTCTGATTTATCTGTAATAGAACAAATAGGGTATTTAGACTTGGGATCCTCTCGCTGAAAAGTTGTGTGGAAATCAGTTGTCATGGACCTCATGGTATGGGCGTGTGATACGGAGGAATGAAGAAAATGTCGCGTAAGGGAAGATTTGAATATGAATATCGAAGGCTATAAGAGTAGGGGAAGACCATAGAAGCGATGGATGGACTGCGTGAATGATGATATGGTTAGAAAGGGGGAGACTACCGAGATGACGACTAATACTCCATACTTCACATGGAAGAAAAATACATGTTACGCCGACCGCAAGTAAATTGGAATAAAAGCAGAAGAACGATAACGATGACACTAAAAATACAAGATTTTCTTACAACATAACATAATCAATCAGCCTGTAATGTTCCCACAACTGGCCTTCTCTCTGTGAAAGGATTGGGCCGTAATTCACTACACGGGCTATTTCCAGATGGTGGGGGTTAACTTATCATATCATATGAGCCCTGGAGTGGAGACCGCGTATCGGCAAGCGTATTGTGGGACGCCTCCCAGCCAGATGAACGGACGACCTAAGGTGTCTGGGACGGACTGGATGCGGAAGGCGGAGGACGGGGTGTTGTGGCGCAGTCTGGGAGAGGCCTATGTCCAGCAGTGGACTGTGATAGGCTGAGTTGATTGATTGATAGACTATCGTGGAACTCTTGTGCAAAATTTCATGAGACCCAACGGTTTAACTTGTGCATTGTCTGTCAGTAAATGAATGAATTTAGGATTTTTATTTATTAGTGCCAGTCCACACGGCGCGTTGCGTCGTCGCAACGCATGAATTTTAACGCATTGCCGGCCACACGGGCGCTGCGTCTACGCAGCGGTGCAAGGACGCAGTCGCAGGTAATTACACTCCTCCCGCTTCGTCTCGGGGGCTGCTGTCCGTCGTGTGTGCGTTGCGACGACGCAGCGCACCGTGTGTACACTATGGTTAATTTGTATGTAAAACAACGCAACGGTAGCGCTGCGTCAACGCAACGCTGACGCAACGCGCCGTGTGGACTGGCTCTTACGTAGATAAAAAAATCAGCCAAGATGCGTGGCGGCAGACCAGATAAAAGATGGCAGGACGAGCTGAACAAAATCAAAAAGCATTGCCACGTTCAACTTCAGCAGTGGTAATGACAGCAACTTATGTGTCATAGGTAGTGATGTGCCGCTGGAAATATTGAAAATTTACGGGAACTTTCCCATTGTAAATTTACACAATATTCCCAATATTCCCGTAAGTATTCCCAAAGTTTCCAAATATGTATTTAATACATTTTTCGTATATACTGTATAATTACACATGTGCAACTAACATTATGCGATATTTATACTCCTATTACCACAGCTAAACATGTCGTTACATGTTTGTACCTGCACTAGCTTGCGCCACGGCATAGCGATTGCCCCCACCCCTTGTAAAACAAGCTTCAGTTAGTATACAAAGTTTCATGATCTAATTTAAAGTATTTTTTGAATACCAGCGGTTTATTGTTCGGTTTGGAGGTAACTTTGGATTTTTTTTCTATCGAGAAAATTTTATGGAATCGTGTATTCGTCAAACATAAGACCTAACATTAATCCTCAACTTTACCATATATTTATTTCAAAATTAATGCTGCAGTATTTTCGACATAACGGAGGATCATGCTAAGCCATTTGAGATAATATTGGCCCTTAAGGTGCCACTTTTCGATATTTTTTCTAAGTATACAAATTTCGGGAGAATATTACTCCACTGATTGACATTGTGCATCCAAAGTTAAACATGATATCGTTCTGAGTTATTAATAATTGTGTCTGTACGGAAACAGAATAGTAAAATAAAAAGCCATTAAAAAGTTATGAGCCAACAAAGATTCGTTTTTCTTGCTATTTTTAACGTAACTTTGGGTGTCAATAAGTAATAAAGGAACTGTAAAATCTTCAAAACCAAGTCCGTACCGACAAAGCTCAGTTATCGAAGAGATCAATAAACTTTATTTGTAATTGATTTATGCAGTGGGTTTTTCATAAAACTCGATTTTCCGAAGCACTTTTCAAATCTTTTTACGCGTCTATCAGTTCGGCACGGTGTTTCTGTGCGTGAAAACTAGACGTTGTTCGTGTAGACTAGCGTCTAACAGCTCATCACTGATATTAGCGCTGTCGGACACGAAGCCAGGCGAGACAGCGTGCTTTTTGACCATGACCGCCAGCGAGTTCGAGCTCGCGACTAGTTTACTCTTAAGTCATAAAAATGGAAACGTAGCAAACGCTTTTTTATTAGAAACAAGCCCTGTCGTGATGAAAAGGGAGGACAGTTTATTTGAAACATCAGTAGTTTAACTAAAAAAATGGTCCGAATACTTATTTCTCTAAATATAAGTAGTATAAAGACCGTAAGCAATAATTTTAATAATAGGGAAGGTGGAGAGGGTGTTAAATTTATTTGAGGAAAGTACGAAACCCACGCGGACAAAGTCGCGGGCAAAAGCTAGTACGAGTATATTTAGTCTTTAGAGACAGATACTTGTTAATTTTAAACAAATATAAAAGTGTGTTGATTCCGTGGTTTATTAAAATCGTTAACTTTATTAAAAAGTTTACAACTCTCAAAATCTGATTGTAAAATTTTGTTAATAAACCAATGTGATTAAAAATGTTTTAATAAAACATAATTTCTGATGCTTTGTGATTTTTTTACTACGGGAATATTTACGGGAAAATTGTAAATTTACAGGGAATATTCCCGTAAATATTGGAAACTTTGGAAATTTTCAACTTATATGTATAATCAACTATCGACGTAACCGCGATAGTACGCAAATTTACCTAATTAATTCGCTAGCATATAATAAAAAAACACTAAAGTACATTATCATCAATATTCCCCTAAATTTCCAGTTTTGGGAATATTGCCGGGCACGTTTACGGGAATATTCCCAAAGTTTCCAAAATTCCCGGGAACGGCACATCACTAGTCATAGGTTCGAACCCACACAGGCGCTTCTTTTGTGTAAATTATTTCATCACCGCTGCTCTCAAAACGTTTAAAGGAAACATCGTGAAGAAACCGGCGTGTCCTAGAACCAAAGATTCGAAGACATAATTGTCATCTGCAAACCGGCACTGGGCCTTCGTGGTGAATTACGGCACACTCCATCTCACTGAGAGGAGGCCTATGTCCCAAGTCCCAACAGAGGGAACATTATTGGTTGATTATGACATTCGTTCTAAACCGAGAATTCTTGGGGTCAGCCTTTGCACAGCAATGGATACAGGATGACCGTCACTATAGCAAATATTTATGAGCATACTAGCCAACGAAGTGAGGCGTTGTTACGTGACAAGTGAGAACCCCCATTAACTAATAGGCGTTGAAGCATCGCCTATCATAACAGGATTGATCTAGTTTGTAAAGTAGCTGTATGACTAGAAAAGAAACTAAAATGTAACATGATACACAGCAGTCTCTTGACGCGTGATCGATGATAATATCTAGGCTAGTTTCCACCATCAATAATTTGTAAATCTATTTAGTTCGTCAGATAGATTATTGGAAAATAATGGACACGTATTTTTTGTTTTTGTAAATCAATGAATATTGACAAAGATAAAACGATAAAACGCATCAAAACTCGGGAGTGGGGGCTCGTGACGTCAGAACGCACAAAAATTATGCCAAGGTGTGATGTATTGAGAATTTTAAAAGCGTCGTATCTTCGTCAATTTTGGTTTACGTAACAAAAGAAAAAAATATGGGTTAAATATTTTTTGATAATCAAACTGACGGACTAATTAGATTTTCAATTTATTGATGGTGGAAATTAACTAGCTTCTGCCCGCAACTTCGTCAGCGTGAAATTTCTTGATCCCCCTGGCCCCTACCCACCCTGTCACATCGGGTCCCCTGCCCGCGCTATCACTTTGTTTTCGCTTTCTGTCATTTTGCTCAGCTCCTAAGGGTCGTAGCGTGATGTTAAATAGCCTATAGCCTTCCTCAAGAATTGGGCTATCAACTGCAATAATATTTTTTCAAATTCGACTAGTATATAGTTTTAGATGATGATGATTACCTATTTTTTTATTTTATAATATTTTAGGGCATGTGGGGTATCATAATTATTATGATACGCCACATGCCCTAGTAGCCCCACTTCGAATTTTTCAGACACCATTTCACACCGTGTTACAAAAAAAAAATCTTTCTTATTTGCAAAATAGTTGGGCAAACGTCATTTAAAACTATTCCAAATTTCAAGCAAACTGCGCTCTTTTATATTATGAAAGAGCGCAGTTTGCACATTCTCAAACATTTTTTTCTTTTGTCTTTAAGCCGCATAGTTTTCGACTTTTGATTTGTTTTGCCCAAACAGGAGAAGAAACCCCCAATAAATAATTACGTCATTTTGAAAACGGCGCCAAAACTGACAGCTAGTGTTTTCACTGTCACATTTGCACATAACATCACGCCTCTAATATTACACATTCATTTATTGTCCACGTTAAGGGAAGAGCGCACTTCTTATTTAACGAATGGCAGTAAAATGTACCATATTCATACGTAATAAGATACAGTCTACATGTGCGGAAGCTACCAACTACGATACGCTTAAGACTGTACCGACCGCACAGTGGCGCCCTCATCGTTTGTTTGGTTATTTCATACAATTTAGAATGAAAATGCAGAAAATAAGCACGTTCATATTATTAGAAACGGTAGTTTGACATTGTTTAGTTTTATTATAATCCTTTAAACGGAATATAGTGGCCACCGTTATCCGTTTTAAGGATTATAATAAAACTGAACAATATAAAACTACCGTTTCTAATGATATTAACGTATAATCTTGTGAAGCACAACTTAACGTGCTTATTTTCTGCATTTTCATTCTAAATTGTATGAAATAACCAAACAAACGATGAGGGCGCCACTGTGCGGTCGGCACAGTCTTAAGGTACTTGAGAGCAGATTTACTGTAACAGAATTCAGTATGAACCAGTTTCTGCTGATTGTATAAGGTTGTTTTTTCTGGGAGACATTTTCAGGCTAATTTTTTTAATGTTTGCTGTTTTTCTATGATTTTTTTAAGTACAGACGCCAGCACATCAAGCTACTACAATCTGTCAAATTTCTTTAATAGATTTTCAACTTTATCGTTAAAGCATAAGGTTCAAAGTTGATTGGGAAAATTTTACAGGTTTCGGGTAGCTTGATGTGCTGGCGTCATTCACGCAAAGATAGGTACAGTTAAAATTACGTAAGATTATTATGTTTATAAAATAAAAAAAAAACAATAATACCTTTATTTTAATGTTAAATAATGGGGGCTTGCAATACCTGCTTATCAATTGGTGTTTAATTAGTTAGGTAAGCAGCTATCTTTTACCAAAACTTCAACAATCACAATACTAAAATTTATTATTTCATGCAATTGGCATTCTCAATCGATCAACACAAGGCTGATGCAGAGATAAAACATGGAAAGTGCAACAAAATAAAAGGCTAAGAATATCCGAATTTATCGTCCCCGAACAATTTCACTTAAAAAACAAAAGAAAAAGAAACTCACCAAGATGCGTCATCTCCAGGATAGACGCGGAGAAAAACGGCCATTTTACCCCTCTATAACTTGACTTTTTCACAAAAAAAAATCTCTTTACTCAAAAATGCATGCGCATGAGTTGCGTACAAATCCGGCAATTGTCTGGATTGCAATGGTCGGTCGTCGGTACAGTGAGGGGGGATCACAATTGGGAACATGTTCATTGAATATTAGTCAACTTATTATTTGGTAGGTACAGTTTAAATTGACTAAAAGCTTATGATTGGATTGGTAGGTTTTGATAGCTCGATGTTGGATAGTTGAGAAAAATGCTAGAAAAAAATGTAGATTCATTTACAAACGAATTTTGGAAAAGAATATAAATATGAAGGAAACATTTTCCGTCATTGCGCACAGGTAATTGTGAAGAAATATTTAACAAACAGAGATAAGTACTATATGTATGCTAAATAAAACGTTAACAGTCTGACGTCAGTAGTTACTATAATTTTTCCTTTATCAGTTGCAATGCCAGTTTGCAGAAAAAATTAACAGAAGTGTTAAAACAATGTATGGGGATTTGGGGGTCCTCTTACAGTTTCTAACCAAAGCTAGTCATAAGAAGTCTCACATCCACGCAAAACGGCCATTGCTCAGTATAATGCTAACTAAGACTCTATGCGAGACGGAGCCCCTGCGCTGGTTTGCCGCGTGACGACTCCCGGCCACCGTAGGCGCGGGCCTGCGGGCGGAGAGTAATAGGTACCTAACTCTCCGTCCGATCAGGACCAGGCCCGTGCTGGACGGCGCGTACGTGTTCCACGCGCGCCTCAAAGAGATGTCAGCATAAAGGAAGGGGCCCGTAAGGGCCGAAGCCTGCCGGGACAGCGGGATTGTCCGAAAGGGTTACCGCTACCCCGGAACACAAAGGGCTAAGGAAGGAACACGGGTGGGTTTTAGTCAGTAAGAGTCTGACACTCCCTTCTGCTCCACCCAGAGCGGGACGGGTCATTGGATGATTTCCCATCCACAAAAAAAAAAAAAAGTCTAGCTAAATTTAAAAAAAAAACACGCACTGGGCCCACTTGAAGGATTACTGCCCATTCTCTCTCACAGAGAGGAAGTTTATGCCACAGAAGTGAGAACATTATAGGATGATTATGCCGTTTTGCGTATACTTTCAAAAAATACCCGACGTTCCTAGATTCGCTGTTCGTGGCAAGTCTTCTGCCACCAACAGAGGATTTAGGAACAGTGAATACTTGCATGATAGAGCGTAACCTTCTAGCAGCATTAAAAAACCAAACAATACTTAGATCTACGTAGAGCTGGTACTGCTGGGGAGTTTGTTACGCTCACAGATATCGATACACCTAGATAACGCAAGAGCAACTACTTCGCATGCCCAAAATCGCACCAACTTACGTTCAAAAATCGTAAGCCGCCATTTTCACTCTCAGGCTTGTGTACTGCTGGCTGGGTAAGCATGAATGAGAAAGACCGCTTGTGACGTCATAGCAGGTAGGTAGTAAAAAAAAATGGCACGCTTGGTTTTCATACAGATCGTGATACTTGCGTTACCTATGTTGTGGTTGCGCCACTTCTTTCCAGCCAAAGCGCTAGGAAGCGGTGAAGGGCGGGCGTTTTGAGGGACTGTCTTATGTAATTTTGACGTTCAAAAAGGGCTGGTTCTCAGCCTACACAACGTCCCGACATCAATCGTCGGGCTTATAATCCGATCCAGCCTGTCCCTTGCTACCCTCCTCCAGCGGCGCCCTAAGTAGAGGTCTCATAGGGGGTGTCCTTAGCGTAACATGGACTTGTTCAACTGAGAAATGACGAGGCAATTAGTTATCCTACATAATAGAAATAGATCATTAAAAAAAAGATTTTGTCAAAATATATTTTATTGATAGGAATACTTAACGCAATTCACAATATAATATACATGTAGACAAAACGTCAAACAATCTATAAAAAGTCTGTAAACACTTCAAAGTGATGGTTTAATGATGGCACACAGTGTAATTTAGTTTTTGAACTCAGAGCTCCTTGGTGGCTATTATTGAAACAGAAAAACACCCTGTTAGCCCGGGCATGCACTAAACCCATTGAACACATGATACAAGGCTCCCTTATCATATAAATATAATACCCAGTACATAGGTAAGGGCTATCGGAAGCATTCATTCTATTTTCGTCCAAAACCTCCTTTGTGACGTAATTTCTGGCGCCAAATTTGACATTTGGGAATTTATTTTTTAAATAAAGGAACAGATTGTTGTCTATTCCAGGCAAGGACGGATCCTCGGTGCCGGCTGTGTTCCACGCGCCGCCATTTTGTGTTTTTGCTACATTGTCTATGGCTAGCATAGCTGAATGTTGTATAGGATGAGTTTGTCTGTCATCAAATGATATCGCTACAATAGAGCTGATTGATGGATCCACCACAACAGTTGTATTTGTATCTCTTAGCAAAATATCTGAAAGTTCCAAATTACTGTTTGTTTCGCTCAAATAATATCTTGCAACTTCAAATGCAATGCCCATGTAGTAGCGATGTTTCATAAGTTCAGCTTCTGCAAAAAATTTGCTCCCACATAATTTTTCTAAGTATTCACTAGGGTGGAAATTACAGGACCAGACCCTGCTGTATTCTGTATGTTGCTTTTTTAATTTTGGAGGCAGTGATGGTAAACCCATTACTTTAAAATAATCAAAAGAGTCTTTAAGTTCATAAACCCTCTCTTCAACATACTCCTGGATTGATTCTTGCGTTATAGAGTTCAAGTACCGTACTGGGCATAGTATAACCTCCTTTTTCCGCGCTCTTTTTAGATGCTGTAGTTCTTTGAGAGGTATTTTCTCATTCAAAATTGTTATAATCTTTGATAATTCCTTCACATTTTTCACTTGACCAACATAAACTTTAGTAAATGCTATCGGTTTGGTAAATTCATCACTGACAATGGCTTGAAGGTTCTTTTTGGAAGACATGATGTTTTGTATAAAACTGTCTATGGTTTCCGCCATCTTGGCTTTTTTAAATGGTGGTTCTGTTGTCTCTGACATAGCTGAGTGTTGTACTTTTCTATGGATACCCAATAATTCTTTATGTCATTTTCAATATTGCCATTTTTTAAGTAAAAAAGGTTGTTTTTCTTAAGTTTGCTCTCTTGTAAATATCCAATGTCCCCACACTTGTTTTCTTCAGTAATCGCTGAAAATAAACAAACAACAACACTATTCATTACACACACTGCATTTGAACTGAATTTAACACAAAACAAAAAAATAAACTGGTTAAAATTAAATCAAACATTAATGTTTTTCTTTCAGTCCCAAAATATTTTTAGCTTTATAAGTGTTTTATTTATTTCATTTTCGCATGTATCAATCATTTAAATATGACAGATAATAATTTTTAAAATATTTTTTATTTATATATAATTTTTCAAGACCTCAAAGAATGTGTAATTTTCTTTTGCAAGAGTTTTGAAAAATTGCTTAACAGCTTTAGTAGCTATTTTTTATTTTTTCAGGAAAATTGTGTATTTTGGCAGAATACAAGGTTACCTTTGCCCAGCAACAGGTAAAATAAACAAAGTTTGATCTTGTAGGAGGTCAAAAGCTTAGCGTTAATTAATGATAAAGTATTTATAGCAATACAGATATTGTATGAACATAATAATCAATACTAATATTATAATGAGGTAAAGTTTGTGAGGTTGTAGGGGGTAATCTCTGGATCTACTAACCAATTTTTAAAATTCTTTCACTAATGGTAAGATTTTCATGCAGACGAAGTCGCGGTCAGAAGCTAGTATATCATAAATGCAAGAATTATTGGTCACAGTATTAAAAGTATTGTTATTAAACATTTATCTCATAGAGGATTATTTAAAATATACCAAAGTTTCATCACCATAGATATTGGTTGATGAAAGTTTTATCTATGCCTTCTAGGCGAGAACAAAATAAATTATTAAGCAGCATAAAACTCCTTTGTAAGATCTTATTAGTCAGCAAGATAAAAATGACATACTTAATTTTTCTCTCATTAAGGGCTGATTTTTCAACCATCTGCTAACTTTATTTGAGTAATAATTTTGAAATTTTGAATTTTTTCATACAAAAACTGTCTAACGAAATTCTATTTTCAAACATAAATTTTATTTTCGAATAAAAGTTATCTGGCAATGGAAAAATCTGTCCTAATTCTATTTATAATTAGACAAACAAGATAGTGTTACGTATTACTAGTACAACGCGTTATAGAAGAATAAATTAGAGTGCAGAAAACTTATTTGCGTGATAAATAATCACGACAGATCAAGATAGTAACATACATAAAAAACTTCTGATAAAAGGTTGTCGTAAAAAATTATGAATTTTCGGTACCTACAACATTCAACTGAACTAATTATGTGACGACAGTTTTAATATATTTTAGATAATCGCCCAGCTTGTCAATTATGGCTCGTTGTTGACAAAAAAACTGATAATCATGCCTTATAAGTTAGTGGACTTAAAAACAATTAAAACATGACATTTTTCTCGTAATAAGAGGCCGAACATATATATAAATTTACCGGCAACATCTCTGTTACACTAACTCGCCGGAATTACACGGATTTTTAGCTAAAATACGCAAAATAACTAAGTAAAATAATCTCAGATTTACCTCGAAATGGACTTCGGATTTAGACGTCAATTTCTCTCGTAGACGAAGTGTTTTCTCATAGCTTAGGTAAAACTCTCACGTTGGATTCTCGGTCAACACTTAATCAATCTTCATTAATTGGTTTATTAACAATGGAAATTTAATTTGCCACACACGTAAATCGCAAAAATGTAGCAGCCATTAGACAGATTAAGATTTGTTTTCGACAAGAAAACGTGTTCAAATTTCAAATATTCTTATTGGTGCAGTAGAAACTGGGATAAAAACAACCAATGAAATGATCAAATTTTTTGACGTTTGTCGCACACCTATTCCTCAAATTGACAAAACGTCATTTCTTAGCGTTTTGTAATATAAAACGCACTTATTAATAACATTCCGTTTCACGTAGACGCTATGAAAATGTTTATCAAGTCGCGGTTATTTTCTGTGTGTTTTTTTTTTGTGTGTGTGTTGTTTTTTCAATTTTGCTTATTGCCGTTTACCCGTTTCAGCTCCAATAATCTAATCAACTAGCACATATTCTACATAGCATGTTAATGGCAATACATCTTCATAGCATGTTAATGGCAATCTATATTGAGTTGGCCCAGAACTTAGAACATTATTGTTTATTGTACAGATGAGATGCCAGCACACTAAGCTACCCGAAACTGTAAAATTTTCCCAATCTACTTTGAACCTTATACTTTAGCGATTTTCAAAATCTAATAAAGTTTGACAGATTGTAGTAGCTTGATGTGCTGGCGTCTGGCGTCTGTATCTATTTAAAAACAATCTAACCAGAAATGTAATTCCAGTAAATAATTAACCAGATACAGTCGGTATTTATAAAAGGTGCAGATAACCTTTGGTTATCAATAGAAATGAACTCTTCGAGTATAAATATCGGAAGTATATAGGTAGGTATACACACAGTTAGTTTGAGACCATAACATGGACCAATTTTGCGCATTAAGCGTCCAAAACCGCTGTTAGTTTAGGAGACCATTAGCAGTAATCCGTGTACCTACATAAACGATGAAATCTCAGGGTCCCTCAAGCAATTAACTGTGTTCCAACCAAGTCTGTCTGAGTTGTTGAGTGGCTACTTGCTCTATGAATATTAGAAGGGTTAGGGCGCGTATACATTGACAGCAAATATCTAGTCTATTAATGTGCCAAGTTGCCAACTCGACGCCGTCGGTCACTTCACAAGATGTAAACGCAGCTTTAGGTTTTTGTTCAAGAGCCTCATTATTTTGGGAGAGTTCTTGTGAATGAGATGAAAAAAAAAAACAAGTAAAAGATGATATATTATTTTTATGTATGATTGATTATTGATTACATTACCTACAAGGTTTGACTAAATAATTATATGCTAGGACATTATTATCACATCACAAAAGGCTGCATTCTATAAATAAGTCGGTAGATCAAGGGTAAAATGATACAATAATTACTTATTTTCTAAAGTTTGGTACCACGCCTGACATGTTTCAGCGGCAATCTCGCATAAAGCCGACAATGCTTTGCCTGTACTGTCGTATTCTGAAACAGAGGAAGATATGATTATTACTTAATAGTAGAACGTATATTGGGACTTAAAATGGGCTAGATGTGGATGTATTGTAAGAACACCTCTGCCTAAACCTTATGGGGGTAATAAAAAATAACATTAGTTTCTCATATGTATTTCTAATTTCTGTGTTACTAACAATTTTATGGATTTACATTGTTATTGTATTTTATGTGTAGGTACAATAAAGAAAAGCTGTTTAAAAAATAAAAATACTTACAAAAAAATACATTGAAATCTTCGACTAAGTAACAAAAATTAAAAAAAAAAAAAACACTAGCTGATACCATCACACTAATTGCGTAACACACTATCAATCTTAATCTGAATAATGTTTAAGGATATTGCTAATCCATTGCTTCATATGTTCGAAAATGTGTCTGCTCAACAACGTAAATAATGCAATGAATGTTGTTGAAATGTCAAAATGAAAGCCATCGGTAATGAAAGTGTGTTACGCAATTACCCCGCCGCCGGTGTCTGAAATTTGTTGAAGCATTTCGGTAACCAGTCGATGATGATAACTTGCCAACAACTCCTCGCTTGCCGAAGATAGAACCGTTGAAAGGGGGCTTCCTGTACGTAGCCTCAGCATCGTGGATGCACATGATGATGGCGAAGAAGCACAGGGCAATGACGAAACGCATCTTTTTGGTGATCTGAAAACAATAAGAAGAACTAATTCAATGAAAAATACCAAGTTAAGAACGAAAGAAGAATGCAAATTGAAAGGTGAGAAATGAAGATCTAGTCTAGCCTACGAATAAGTCTAGCACATGGGCCACTCAATGACATTAGACCAAATAAAGGCATTTTTGATTGTGTAGTTAATAACAGCCACAGGCGTCGATCGAAGGTAAAGCTACAGTTGCGGAGGTAGGGTCGTGGGTGGCTGACCATCTATTACATATTGAGACCCCTCCAAGCCTAGGAAAGCAAGTTATGTCGTTGATCCCGGCTGTTCGGCTGTCATTCGTAGATCTTTGACATCCGTTGCGGGCCGCAACGGATGTCAAAGATCTCTGTTGATTGTGATTCTGACTACCCGCATCTTGCGGGTAGTCAGAAGCCCGAAAGTCGAATAAAGAGCGGTATCATGTTACCCAGTAACCGTGTTCTGGAGGTAAGACAGGCAGTCGGTCCATTTAAAATACTGGTATTCAGTTACATCCGGGTGGCTTGGAAGCTGACCCCAACATAGTTAGAAAAAGGATATGCAGATATTCATGCTAAGATTTATAAAATTACTGTAATCTAACTTTGGAAGTCATGCTAAGTAAATATTATTGCTTACTTAGTTTCAATTTATATTTTCTTGATTTGAAGCTTACGATGTAAACTAAAACTTACTTGACAACAAACTCGAGAGTTCTTGAAGACTGAAGAGTTGAAGACCAACTGATGCATCAAACCAGTTCCTACCCTCTTTTATACCACATCTACCCCATAATTGAGTTCATAACCAATCTACTGCAATTCTGTGTCCAGACGAAGTTAATGCGAATATAATGAAAAGGAAATCGTATTAGAAAAACATGGGTTAAATAAATTTTCTTAGTAACTTGTCCAATCTCTTTTGGATTTCATTAAGTTATCAATCAGACAGCAATAATGAAGACTTGATTGGAATCAAAGCGCCTGTTTTATTTCGATGCGCAAAGTTTTGTTGGGAAGATGTCTCCAACTCTACATCATACAAGGAGCTTGATCATAGACATAACATAGCATAATCAACTATAATGTTCCCACTGCTGGGCCACAGGCCGTAATCCACCACACGGGCCTGATTCGGGTTGGTAGATGTCACATGTCTTCGAATTTTTGGTTCTAGGACATGCCGGTTGCCTCACGATGTTTTCCTTCACACACAGATACCTACAGATAGATACACCTAGATAACGCAAGAGCAACTACTTTGCGTGCCAAAAATCGCACTAACTTACGTTCAGAAATCGTAAGCCGCCACTTGCGCTCAATCCTGTGTAGGTACTGTTGGCTGGGTGAGCGTGAGTGAGAAAGAGCGCTTATGACGTCATAGTAGGTAAGCAAAAAATAGATACAGAAAAATAGAATAGGGTCTATCTATATCTGTGTCTTCACCGTTTTGAGAGCAGTGGTAATGAAATTATTTATAAAAAGTAAAGCGCCTGTCAGGACTCGAACCTACGACCTACAACCAATGATAAAATAAGTCTAAAATTACACTTATAATATCATTGCCCTTGAGTGTCGAAATATACGTTTTTTTGCGGCATAAGAAGCGGCCGTATCTTTTTTTACGGTAACTTAGAAGTTTGATTTTTTCACAGCTTCAAGGACCGCAGATCTGAATATATGGTTTTAATTTCAACTCGATACCTCCACGCGTTCCTGAGATATAGGGTCTTGGCAGACAGGCGGACGGACAGAAAGTCATCCTTTATGGGTTCCGTTTTTTTCCTTTTGAGATACGGAATTATAAAAAAAAAAATAATGAAAAATTATTTATTCGTGTTATTTTTGCCATCGACACGCTAAGAAGAAGATTAAGGTCACGCGCATGTGAATTTAACTACATACTTAACAAAAATCCTTAATTAAAAGCTCTGTAACTACTTACCATTAATTGATATCTACCCTCAGCAATGTGTATCCATGTCCAAGTAATCCAAGATGGCCGCCATCTTCACTCTATTCCAACAACTAATCTTATGCACTAACGAAGTTATAATCCTTTGAGAATACTCGGGAACTCTGTCAATATTGTGGTCAGCATCCCGGTAATCCAATAATTGGGTGGACAGCCGCCATCTTTTGATTTCAGAGTATAAATTGGCGGGAAAATCAACTCACAGCATCAGTTGACATTCAACCACTTCAGTGTTACCAACAAGAAATACTTCGCTCAATACAAGGTAATTTTACATTTTTGGCTTTTGTGTGTTTTTTTCAACATCACATTCAGCTTTTACTGCCAAAGTAAAATCTTCATTAAAATTTGGTTAAGTCTAAGTAAAGCTAAGACTACACCAATGGCTCTCTAACATTGAAAATTATTGTAGCTGATAGTGAGCCTAAGAGAAAAAAGGCATGTATTAATGTTTTCTCAATTTTCATAGATTTTGATGTCTTATTTGATGCATTTTATATAGCAATGCAATTAATTATTACGATTAATCGCGTGGGTAATTATGCTTGCTGGAAAGATAAAAACTGAGGGCACAGCGTTTTTAATAAAATACTTTCTTTTATGTTTCTGGATGTTAGCTTGTGTACTCGAACTAATTAAAATTCTTATTATATTTGGATTATATTATTATTATATTAATTTAATTTCAGTTATTTTTTTTTAAATATTATTTATTATTTTAATTTGGCTTTGCTAATATGCAAACACGTATTTAAATCTTATTTGTCTTTCAGATGTCCGGAAACATGATGCGTTGCACCATTGGCGTCGTCTGCCTGGTGGCGGTGCTCCTCTCCTTAGCTGAAGTCAGCGAAGCCAACTACAAGAACGCACCCATGAACGGCATCATGTTTGGCAAGAGGGGACCTACCGGTAAGCTAAAATGTTCAGAATTATGATTTAAAAGTGATTTTCCTATGCCTTCATGTCCAGTTGAAAACGTCAGACAGTGGTTGTCTGGCATTTTTGCTGAACTGAGCCTATTCGGCTCAGCCGTAAGGGACACTTCCTAATTTTTTTGTGTTATTAAAAAAATAATATATTTTTATACAAACTAGGAAAATTACCTACTTTAATAGTCTTTCTAGCGATGGATGGTCTTTTGTTCCTAGTCGAGACTTGTAATTATTACTCGGTCTAACTAGAGCGTTTAAGCCACTTGAAAGAAAGTCGAACCTAATTCCCATCGTGTGGATAGGTGAGGATGTGGTATGTGAGTTTTACCTGAAAGAAAAATGTAAATCCACCTAACTTTGTAGCTACTTGGTTACTGCAAAAGTAGGATCATAGTTATAGTAAAGTAGGAGCCACGTTTGACGTTGTGCTAATGCAACGGATGGGGTTCGAAGTTTATAATAAAAAAATCTATTCATCTTCAGTTCAGAGAACCTATAACTAGACTAAATAAAGCCTGCAAATAGCAGGCTTCTATCTATTTACCCCATAATGTCCCACTGCTGGGAAAAGCTTTCCTTTTCCCTTTTCCACACACTTTTTTAGTTCTGTCTGATGCCATTGCGGATCAGTCCTTTCGGTACAGGTAGTAAACCTATCTATTTACAATATCAATATATTTGTCAGGCTTAAAAATCTACTTCTTTCACAGAATACGACCAACGCGGCAAGACTTTCACGGCTTTATGCGAGATCGCCACAGAAGCGTGCCAAGCGTGGTTCCCTTCTTCAGAAAACAAGTGAAAAACTAATATTTAAGACAAAAATGTAACGACAATAGCATTTGGATTTTGGACCGCGGTAGATTAATGTTAATTTGTAGGGAATTTTTGTATCGATCATTGCAACACTAATGCTTCCGCAATTTTCTAATTAAAATTAACGTTTTATTCTTGTTTTATCTATCATAAAGGCTGGGAAATTATGACTTAATACGTTGAAATAAACGCTTTTAAATTACTTCATACATTTATTTACTTCGTTGTAGTAAAATTACGCTCTCTGTTTCCCCCAAAATCTAGACAAGTGTAATGGCGGGAGGTAGGGCATGAACTATCGGAACCTTTTTCCAATACCGGTTTTGTTTCGATATTAATTTTTTTAATACCGATATTCCGGTATTTCGATATTTTTCCGATATTATGGCAAAAAAAATGATCAAATTCGTTTTAACGTTGTTAGGGTCCATTTTTGAAATAAGAGACTAGCTATTACAAAGTAAATCAACAACATCTATTATTAAAAATTATTCATTGTATTCTTTAAAAATAAATAAATAAACCCCCGCCGCCGCGAAAGTGCGGCCGACCCTAAAAGTGTTGTAGGTACACAATGTCCACTTTAAGGAAATAGTAATTTTATCAATGACACTGCAACATTAACCGATAGGTATGCTTTACATAAATTAAATTAATGAAATAAATAAAAAAGATTCTATTGCGTCTGGTTTTTTATATCAAACTAGCAGTGCCCCGCGGTTTCACCCGCGTTAATTTGAGGAAAAAAACCTACTATACTACTAAAATATATTCCATTACTTTGAAATTATTACTTAGTGCGCACGGCTACTCATCAAGCTATACATAACCAGTACCTATAAGCTGACTTCTGATTGTACGAAAAACCTATACAATACGAGGTCAGCTAAAGCTGGAAATGTATAGCTTGATGTGTAGCCGTGCGTACATAACGCCATGAGCAGTAAGAGTGGAACTATAGTAAACCTCGCACAGCTACCGCCGGGCGGCGGCCGTGCTGATTTATTTTAAAAACTATGATATATCCTAAGATATTCATTGTAATCAAAAGATATCAAGGGCAATTTTGTTAAAAATTAAATACTTATGATGAATAACATATGTACACACATCAAAAGTGTCTAGGGATAAACATATATTTTTGCAATAACTTTTCTCCTGATTGATATTAATTAAAATTTTCTTTAAGGATTCATCAAATAAAGTGTTTTCGTTTGTCACAGTAACGATAAACCAAGTCACCTTTGCATTAATAAAGAAATTTGCCATTTTCCTAATAAAGGGATTTTTGACATTTGAACCACTAACACAAAAGTTCGAAAAAAAGACTGAAATAACAGTTTTCTCTAAAATTTTATTGGGTAACTTAAACAATTAATAATCCTTGTTTCTACCGCGAACACTAACAACACAAGAACATCGGTTTGGCATACTCAAAATGAGTTCATCCAAATCACGCTGTGGAATGGCCGCCCATGTTCGTTGCAACAACAAAAAAAGGTCTTCTTGCGACTGGATACCCTCCATATTCGGCAGAGCTCTTCTCTGTAGCATATCCCATGCATGCTCAATCGGGTTCAAGTCTGGCGACTGAGCAGGCCAGGGCAGGACATTGATGTTAGCTGCGGCGAAAGTCTGTCTTACAACTCTTGCGGTGTGCGGTCGTGCATTATCATGCATTAACTGAAATAAGGGACCGATTTGCACTTGTAGAGGAACGATGACGTCTGATACAATCGTCTCAGCATAAATTTGAGCGTTGAGGTTGCCTCTGATCCAAATCAACTCAGTTCTTCCGCCGATCCAAATACCCGCCCATACCATGATGGTTCCACCACTATAAGGATGGACTTCCTGGCAGGATTTTAATCGCTGTTGGCGTCCAGGGGTTCTCCAGTGTCGTATACGTCTTGTATCCGGTCTCATACCAAAACGAGACTCATCAGAAAAGCACACGAAACGCCATTGTTCTTCTGCCCAATTTCTGTGTTCAAGAGCCCATTGATATCGAATCCTACGATTGTGCATTGCTATAGGTGGTACCCGTAGCGGTCTTCGGGAATGAAGGTTCACTTCATGCAAGCGGTTTCTGACTGTTTGGTCGCTAATTAAGTTCCCTGAAGAGTGATGAAGCCTCACGGCTAACATCATGGCGGTTATTGTTGGAGCTCTTCGAGTTAAGATTTGAATGTATCGGTCTTGTCTCCGTGTGGTGCAGCGATACCGTCCTCCATGGCGCTCAGCCACGGTACCAGTGCTTCGGTAACGTGTCCAAAGTCGACTGATAACACTCTGACTTGTATTCAGAGCTAAAGCCACAGTACGTTGCCGGGAACCAGCTTCTATCATTCCCACGGCTCTGAGCATTTCTTCCCTGCTTAAATGACGTCGCCGCTCCATAATAACGTTGGTTTTAATCAGTAGTAGGGAAACAGTAGCACTAATAATGTCTTCAATGCGTTGTATGTTTTTATAGGGAAAATATTGACAGCTGATTTTCATCTTTTACTCGAATTTGATTCACAGTTCCTGATTCAAATTATGAAATGCACCAAAAAGGATCCATATAAATTTATAAAATCATAAATTTATTACAAAGCCACATCTCAATCTCAAGAAATCCGCATAAAAATGCTTGATCCCTAGACACTTTTGATGTGTGTATTTTTTTTTTTTTGTGGATGGGAAATCATCCAATGACCCCTCCCGCTCTGGGTGGAGCAGAAGGGAGTGTCAGACTCTTACTGACTAAAACCCACCCGTGTTCCTTCCTTAGCCCTTTGTGTTCCGGGGTAGCGGTAACCCTTTCGGACAATCCCGCTGCCCCGGCAGGCTTCGGCCCTTTCGGGCCCCTTCCTTGCTACTGACATCTCTTTGAGGCGCGCGTGGAACACGTACGCGCCGTCCGGCACGGGCCTGGTCCTGATCGGACGGAGAGTTACCCATTACTCTCCGCCCGCAGGCCCGCGCCTACGGTGGCCGGGAGTCGTCTCGCGGCTCCCGACGCCCGGGGCGTCTCCCGCGGCGGCTGGGACGTGAGGCCCTCTCCCTCATCCGTCCCGCCACCTCCTTCGCTAGCATGACTGCTTCGCAGAAGGAGGTGACTGCCTCCCACTCCCTCTCGCCCCGGACCATGGCTTGAACCAGGGCCGGGCGCGAGAGGTCGCCGCCGCTGCCGATCGCCTCTGCGAGAACACGGCGGTGCTCCGCCCAATTGGGGCATACCGCCACAGTATGCTCCACCGTGTCCTCCGGGCGACCCTCGCAGTGGTGACACCCGGGCGTTTCCTCCCGCCCGATGATGTGCAGGAACCTCCCGAAACACCCGTGTCCGGTGAGGACCTGCGTCAGGCGGTAGGTGAGGGCGCCGTGGCGCCTCTCTAGCCACTGATGTGTGTATTTGGATAAGGATTAATATCATGTTTATAAAAACACCTTCGCAAAGAATGCATTATTTTAGAACAAATTTGATTATCATAAAAAAGGTTATAGTGAGTCAACCTTAAAAGATAGATGTATGCTGTCATGGAATTTTTTAAGAACTTTTAAGGAGGAACAATTCCGTCATACATTATTTTTGCATAACTTCAACCGTTTACGCAGCGCACGCAACGGAAGCTATCAAAAGGAATAATTTTTCCCGTTTTTGCATCAATTTTCATTAGTGTACGCTCCTATTAATCTTAACGTGATATTATATAGCATAAGGCATTCCCCGATAAATATGTGCATTTGGATTGAGTGATCTTTTTTTATTTCGTGACAAAATCTGATTGTACATTTAGTCAAAAATAGTCAAACCTGATAGCCCAAAGTAAAAAATTTGTCACTCTCAAGGGTCTTCAGTTATTGCCCAAAATGTGGATCACTCAAATCAGACATTTTGCAAAAACGGCTATGAGCTAAATCTCAACAAAAACTTACTCTACTCACTAAATTTATACCTCAAAAATTTGTTAACAAATTGTCACAATATTTTTTAAAACCATCAAGCCATTTAAAGCTACTTCCAGGTATCTATGACAGTATCATTGGATCACTCAGTACAGACACCATTTTGTCTGAGAGATCGTTGTAATAAGGCTTAGGTTGACTTTTTCTATACATCTTTTTATTTAATCCTAAAATGTACGTTCCGAATATATTTGTACAATAAATATCATAACACAAATACCTTTTGTTAAAAAGTTATGAGTAATTCAATGTTTTTAAATTTGCTGAACTGAGTGATCCTTATGAATACTTATAGGTAACTACCTGTTTCGTATTGATTTACACAACTTACAATTAATTTTTGTACAACTTTATGACTAAAGTTTTACATAAAAATTATTTTCATAGACGGCTTAGTTTACGAGATATTAGATTTTTAATTTTTTAAAGAAATTGAGTGTTGTAGGGTACATATGATTTTAACTTTTAATGTATATATTTAAATGTTTCATATTTTATTGTTATTTGCTGCGTCGCACGAATAAATTACAATTTCGAGCGGCTATTGTTGTTTACATCTTTGGCAAATTTTGAGACGTCGGACCCTAAATAAATACGTTCGGCACTTACATTGTTCTTGCATAAAACAGGAAAACCACTGATTGACACAAAAAGAATTTCATAAATCGGTCCAGTAGTTTCGGAGCCTATTCATTTCAAACAAACAAATCTTTCCTCTTTATAATATTAGTGTAGATATCGAAAAACCGATATCAGTGAAATCCAATATCGGTTTTTCAATATCGGATTTTTGGTCCGATATTCCGGTGTTTCGATATTATCGAAAACCGGTATCCATGCTCTAGCGGGAGGTACACGAACCATCCTCGAGTACCAACAACTGAGTTCATAACTATAAATAACTTGGTACAGACGCCAGCAGGTCAACCTACCCCAATCTGTCAAATTCCTTTGATAGATTTTCGACTTTAGCGCAAAAGAATAAGGTTTTTTGTTTTTAATAAAATAAGGTTTTTAATTTGGGAAAATCTGACAGATTGGGGTAGCTTGATGTGCTGGCCTCTGTACATCTATGGGGTGGGGGTGGTGTGTGTGGTCACTTGAAATATAAAGTACAGACGCCAGCACATCAAGCTACTACAATCTGTCAAATTTCTTTAATAGATTTTCAACTTTATGTCTAAAGCATAAGGTTCAAAGTTGATTGGGAAAATTTGACAGTTTCAGGTAGCTTGATGTTTTGGCGTCTTTACTTTTCTAAGCTTCTGCCCGCAACTTCGTCCGCGAGTTTCTTGTTCCCCCATCTACTGCGTCGCATCGCCCGCACTATTACTTTGTTTTCACTTATCGTAGGTACTTTCAGATTTTTTTTCCTTTTTGCTCTGTTCCTCGCAGCGTAATGGCCTAGCATAGCCTTAAGAATTGGGCTTTCAAATGCAAAAATATTTTTCAAACAAACTGTAACGATCAGCAATTTTTGACAAAATGATGTTCAGTGACCTTTGACGAGTAGTGTTCAGTGACCTTTGACGAGTAGTGTTCAGTGACCTTTGACGAGTAGTCTTCAGTTAATTTTGAACTTAAATGATGTTCATTCAATACTGGCGCCCTATTTTGTTGAGCGATTTATGGGTGATATAGTGTACAGTGATTTTGAAAATCTGAATGTGATCATCGACTTTTGATGCTGACTGTACACATTTACTTTTGAAGGTACCTACATCCCAGAAATATTTTTATTTTTTGTGTTTTTTTTCGTATTTTTCTTTCTTTCTTTACATTTTTGTTGACTAAACTTGACCACCCTATAGCATCGCCAAACATTAGGTACACACGGCTACATATCAAGCTATACATTTCCAATATCAGCTCATCTAACCTCGCATTGTATAGGTTTTTCGTACAATCAGAAGTCGGCTTATACTGGTTATGTATAGCTTGATGTGTAGCCGTGCGTACCGCATTTTGCCTACCGCATTTTGTTTTTCGCCTAATGAAATGTCTAGGTAGCCAGGCTTGGACTTTTTTTGACGTTTGCATAGAGGCCATTATGGTAAACGGTATTTAATGAGAGTCATGCTCATGTCAGGTCATGGATCCGTAACATCTACTTACCTTAAGCGTGCAATAAAATATACGAGTTTCAGTTTGCGACAGAAAAAAAAATATCATCGACATGGGAGCCTCCTCCATTTCAGAAGTCGGTTAAAATAAGACAGGTTACCACACTATCGCATACAAAATTCGGTGTACACTTTAACGGGGTATATACCCCTTCAATAACTTAAAAAGTATCGCAACACTGTAAGAACTGTTCAATTTTCCCCATAACCCATATCCAAAACTCCAGATTTTTTTCGAAAATCGATCGATTTCTTTCATAAGCCTGCGTTTAATGAAGCGTAAATTTGTCCTAAATTCGCTTATTTTACCATGGCAGCCCTGATCGTGGGAACTGTAGAGATAAGCGTAACTTTCGATTTGTATTGTTGTCAAATGTTTTTGTTGTTTAATTAGATTCCAATAAGAATCACTTCCTAGTAGAAATCATGAAATACTCCCACAGCTGTGAGAAATCAAACAGTTTTGTGCTTTAATTTATTTGTGATATTGATAAAAATCTGATAACACTGAAAATAAAATGTCAATAACATTGCAGTGACGTTTCGCATTCAGAAAAATCGTATTTCGAATCTACCTTACTTTATTAAAATGTATTATTTAAGTTCTGAACTCGTGGTGAAATAATGAGATAATATAAATTATTTATTCAATTAATCAAGGATTATATAAAATATCAAGATGACTACGAAGGAGCTTTACACAAAGGTAAAATTTTAAGTGAAATGTACTTAGTTGATTGTATTTTGTTTTTTGTGATAGATCCATTTCGAATTTATAATGCTTAGTTAATTCAACTTTTCTCCTCCCTTGCATGCATTTACTCCGTATTCGGGTTAATTACTTAGCGGAGCAATTATTTTGATTAATTACTATCAGAACAGGGAGTGTTTATGATTGACCTTCTTCACTCAATTTATTGAAGAGGACGTCATTCAGATCATTCGTTTACTTAGCGATCGCTAATTTTTGCATCATTTAGAAATATTTCGCGTGTCAAGGATTATCGCAAGTTCCGGGATGACGTCAGGCGCACGTCGCTGCAGTTCGCCCTACTGTTCCATTTTCAAAAACAATAACACTGGCCATTCTTTCATTCAGTTTTCCAGAAATACTTTTTTCCGATTAATCGGAAATCAATATGGTTTCCAATAATAATCTTGGTTGGACTGTATAATAAATTAACATAATCACTTTTGCTATCTAGATAAGTGATTTTTTCATGCTCATGAATTATTTATAAACTGCAATTAAGTAGGTACACAGTATTTGAGCGCTCACTGTCTTTGAAGCATTTACTTAAAATGTTAAACTTAATTGTTAAAATTTTGGAATGATTGTTATCTTGAAATACTAACATTATTAAATTACCTTATCACCTGTCTCGATGCATGTTGCGTTATCTTGATGAAAAAAATATGTAATTTAATTGCGGTACTTAAATATTTGTTTATTGGTGACATATTTTTCTTTTGTCAAGCTTATGCAAACAGTTTAATCTATTGCTCAGTAAATAATTCAAGACCTGATTGGTCTTGATCTTAAAACTAGCACGAAGGTGCAATGAAATGACTCTTTCAGCTTCAGAGGAAACAAATTGTAAAAAAAAACATGTCCTGTCAGCTAAATATCTTAACATGGACTTTAAGCCTATGTGACTAGGTCAGTATCTTCAAAGCAACTAGAAACAACACTAAATAATTAGATATACTGACCAAATTGTAACTTATACACACAACAATTCTGCCCACGTAACAGCAAATGCAGTACTTGCAAAATGATGGTTTCGAGAAAAACACATTTGAGTGTTTTTTTTTAATCTCTACTTTAACTGATATAAAACTCTTATGTTTTGTTACGAAAAAGGTACATAAAAATACAAAGTCTCCCCATGCTTGAAGTGTCCCCATGTCATTTTTGACAAGAACGGAAAATCGTAAAAATGTCGATTACTGCATTTGCTGTTGCGAGGGCAGATTAATGCCAGTGGTTTGTTTTTATTTTCTCTTATTATTTGTCTCTGTTATTTTTTAACAGTTCTTATTTTATATGCTCATGCAGCAAATGGTTTATGCCATTCTTAAGTTAAAAAATCAAGATAAATAAGATGGTAGATAAGTGGATAATTCTTAACACACACTGTGTTAAGAATTAGTTAGTTAAGTGCACACATTTGTGATTATGTTTGTAATTTTAAATGTTCTAAACAAATATTATATACAATACTGTTATCTTTGATAGAGGATATTGGGGATAGTTTAACTCTGTTAGCTTCTCATTTAATTTTTTACAAAAATTTTAATACTAAATTGTAATTCTGTAAGCCTACCTATTTGATATTTGTATGCCGTTAACGGCAAAACATAACATCTCTGTACCTATTCTATTTCAAACACCAATTTTTACAACTATGTTTAAGAAATAGGTAAAAACTTTGACTCTTCATTTATTTATTATTAACCACACCACACATACAAGATATTAGTCAATATGTCTTTGAAGTTTTAGCCAGTCAGCCTAGTACCGGGGTTGACTACCCAGCCCAGGATACACCACACATAAAGTGATGGTTATAATTATGACAGTTAACCTCTGTTAGCCAGACACAGAAATCTTATACACATAGCAGGGCTGTCCAAAGTCTTTACATATGAAAAGTTTTGTTAATCTATGTCTTGTGACTATTTGGTATTAGATTTTTTATCTACCAATACGAAAATGTTTGTTTAAAAAGTTATTTGTTTCTGCGGCCCTCCAATCTATTTAGAAATTCATATTGATCACTGGAGGGGCCCATGGCTAAATAATAACAGCCACACAGGTCGATCGATCAAGTTAAGCTACGCTTGCCGCAGTTGGTCTGTGGATGGGTGACCGTCTTTACATACAGAGACCCCTCCGTGCCTCGGAAAGCACGTTAAGCCGTTGGTCCCGGCTGTCATTTGTGGATCTTTGACAGTTGTTACGGGTAGTTAGAAGCCTGAAAGTCTGACAACCAGTCTTACCAAGGGGTGTCGTATTACCCAGTAACTGGGTTGTGGAGGTCAGATAGGCAGTTGCTCCATGTAAAATGCTGGTATTCAGCTGCATCCAGTTACACTGGAAGCCGACCCCAACATAGTTGGGAAAAGGCTAAGCAGATGATGGATGATTTGCCCAGGATTGTGTCTAGATTGGACAGCCCTGCCATATAGCATTAAGAATTCTAAATGAAAATGGTTAATTATTTTAACAAGTGAACCTTAACAACTAGTGTTTGGAGCCTAGCCTGTGTTTTGGTTAGGAGACTCCGCTCTTCCATAAATAATAGGTTATGCAATAAGTTTGATTTCTATTTTAGGTCATTCATAATCTATCTAATTGAGTGTTGTTTTTTCGTAATTAAAATACAATCACAAGCAGATATTTAAAAAGTTAGGAATAGGTTTATTATTATTATGCAATTCCTCTAATTAGGATGGTTTTGAATAAGCCATTGCTTTCAATCTAGATTTTTTCATATTATCTATACCTAGGTGTACCTACCAACATAATAATACCTAATAATAAATATTAAAAAAAATAGCACCATAGTCAAAACTGTACCTACCTACATTGAATATTTTTGAGGATTTGGATGAAATGTGTCTCACAGATAGTTTATAACCTACATAGAATAAGTACCTACATTTAATCCTGGTAGTAAGTGCCCGTGGGATATACACACATCAAAAGTGTCTAGGGATCAAGCATTTTTATGCGGATTTCTTGAGATTGAGATGTGGCTTTGTAATAAATTTATGATTTTATAAATTTATATGGATCCTTTTTGGTGCATTTCATAATTTGAATCAGGAACTGTGAATCAAATTCGAGTAAAAGATGAAAATCAGCTGTCAATATTTTCCCTATAAAAACATACAACGCATTGAAGACATTATTAGTGCTACTGTTTCCCTACTACTGATTAAAACCAACGTTATTATGGAGCGGCGACGTCACTTAAGCAGGGAAGAAATGCTCAGAGCCGTGGGAATGATAGAAGCTGGTTCCCGGCAACGTACTGTGGCTTTAGCTCTGAATACAAGTCAGTGTTATCAGTCGACTTTGGACACGTTACCGAAGCACTGGTACCGTGGCTGAGCGCCATGGAGGACGGTATCGCTGCACCACACGGAGACAAGACCGATACATTCAAATCTTAACTCGAAGAGCTCCAACAATAACCGCCATGATGTTAGCCGTGAGGCTTCATCACTCTTCAGGGAACTTAATTAGCGACCAAACAGTCAGAAACCGCTTGCATGAAGTGAACCTTCATTCCCGAAGACCGCTACGGGTACCACCTATAGCAATGCACAATCGTAGGATTCGATATCAATGGGCTCTTGAACACAGAAATTGGGCAGAAGAACAATGTCGTTTCGTGTGCTTTTCTGATGAGTCTCGTTTTGGTATGAGACCGGATACAAGACGTATACGACACTGGAGAACCCCTGGACGCCAACAGCGATTAAAATCCTGCCAGGAAGTCCATCCTTATAGTGGTGGAACCATCATGGTATGGGCGGGTATTTGGATCGGCGGAAGAACTGAGTTGATTTGGATCAGAGGCAACCTCAACGCTCAAATTTATGCTGAGACGATTGTATCAGACGTCATCGTTCCTCTACAAGTGCAAATCGGTCCCTTATTTCAGTTAATGCATGATAATGCACGACCGCACACCGCAAGAGTTGTAAGACAGACTCTCGCCGCAGCTAACATCAATGTCCTGCCCTGGCCTGCTCAGTCGCCAGACTTGAACCCGATTGAGCATGCATGGGATATGCTACAGAGAAGAGCTCTGCCGAATATGGAGGGTATCCAGTCGCAAGAAGACCTTTTTTTGTTGTTGCAACGAACATGGGCGGCCATTCCACAGCGTGATTTGGATGAACTCATTTTGAGTATGCCAAACCGATGTTCTTGTGTTGTTAGTGTTCGCGGTAGAAACACGGATTATTAATTGTTTAAGTTACCCAATAAAATTTTAGAGAAAACTGTTATTTCAGTCTTTTTTTCGAACTTTTGTGTTAGTGGTTCAAATGTCAAAAATCCCTTTATTAGGAAAATGGCAAATTTCTTTATTAATGCAAAGGTGACTTGGTTTATCGTTACTGTGACAAACGAAAACACTTTATTTGATGAATCCTTAAAGAAAATTTTAATTAATATCAATCAGGAGAAAAGTTATTGCAAAAATATATGTTGATCCCTAGACACTTTTGATGTGTGTATTTCGACATCCATATGGGCGAAGCCACGGGTAGAAGCTAGTTAAATAATACTACTTATAGATACTTACAGTCATTAACATTTTACAAGATTAATTAGATTTCATAACATTCATTGAATGTTTTACTTAAATGTCAAGTTATTTCAACTTGACTCTTACTCACTTAAACATAAGGTTCCGTTTCCCTTGACACATGCACTCACAAAAACTTGAAGAATGTTTTATTTTAATTATGTCATACATATCTTTATAAATACCTAAAGACTGTGATGCAATTTGCTAATGTATTCAATTCTGTAGTCATCATTCTTGAATAAATACAGTATAAAGGTCATAATTTTTTGTCTTAGATATTCTGCTAAAACAAATTAAAAGTTTAGTAAAGTGAGAGAATACTTATGCATTATTTTCAATTCAGCTACATTTAAAAATGCTATTCAAGCAAATAGATTAGGTTGATATACAGTACTAGCGGCCCGTCCCGGCTTCGCACGGGTGGGGAAAAAAAGCCTATATTAATCAGTGATAATAATGTAGCATTCAAATGGTGAAAGAATTTTTAAAATTGGCCCAGTACTTTTTGAGCCAATTCGTTACAAACATACGTACAAATCTTTCCTCTTTGTAATATTAGTATACTTAGATGAACAGCCGAACAGCACCCTAATTATGTAAAAAAAAAAATTGTCTGCTCAACAACGCATATAACATTTTTGTAGTATTTTTAATCATGATTGATAGCAAATAAATAATTTAATTTTGACAAGATTTGATAAACAATGTTTCAGAGAAAATGCGGGTGGTCTTTTCTCCATAAAAACGGTCTCGCCTGTTTTGTTTCTGGTTAATGACCATAAAGCAATGATTTTTTAACAGAATAATAAATATTAACTACTTGTATGTCCTTATGTTTTTTTTTTGATGATATCTACATCACTACATAGTATAAAACAAAGTCGCTTTCTCTGTCCCTATGTATGCTTAAATCTTTAAAACTACGCAACGGATTTTGATGCGGTTTTTTTAATATATAGAGTGATTCAAGAGGAAGGTTTATATGTATAATGTAGTGTATTTAGTATCAGCATTGCACCCGTGCGAAGCCGGGGCGGGTCGCTAGTTATTTATAAGCACTAGAACCTAGAAACCTTAAAAAATGCTCAAAATTGCCGCTGTCAACAATACAATACCTAGTGTACCAAGACAATTATAATGAAAAAAAAAAACATAGGGGCACAGTGTATATCTTTCTTATTCAGTTTATGAAGTATCTTTTAAATTGTTCCAATATTGGAAGAGGAAATAGTCGAGAGCCAAACCTCGAATTATGACTTTTTACTTAGGCTTTTTCAAAAGTCTCTCCGACCGCATTTCCTCTTCACTTGCTTTAACTTTTAAGTTTCTTAGTACCTAGTCAATGCAGGGGGTTCAGTATCATGTTGTACTGAATCCAAGGTTACAAATTTCGCGTCGATGTACCTACCACCCTTTATTAAAAGCTTTTATTTAATTTGCAATGTAGGTATGTTAGGATCAAATCTTGCAACTGAATTTTCAAGTAGTTATCTTCAACCAATTGAGATGAAATTTTGCATACACATTTAGCTTATTTATTATATAACACAATTTTTATATGGTATAAAAGCTTGTCACGAGATTAACTTAGGTCAAGATCAAGTTACATAATTATTACATTCTTGTGTATTTACACAAATAAATCTCATGAAATTAAAGTTATGTCATCATTTTGAGTTAATTTCTTTTTGAAGTCGATTTATTATTTTTGAAATACTTACTTACTTTTTTCTTCTTTTTAGAGCATTTAAATAAAAGCTTTATTTTAAAAAAAGTGACATGTCCTTCCAAGTCCCCCCCCCCACCCTCGGCGTTTCCACTCATATCTGCCTCGTGATATGTGTGCCAAAACAACCTTTATGCCTTTGGGTTAAGATCTTACTCCACGTATTAATTATAAACGTATTTTCTTTCGTACTTATTAAATACCATGTATTTTTTGTACCAGGGTGCCCGAATATGGGTGGAGCATCCAGAGAAGGTATGGGAGAGCGCCACGGTGACGTCAGACTACCGGTCTGGCGTCCTCATCGCCAAGATAGACCAATCCGGAGAGATTCGGCAGATAAAGGTCAGTATGCCGAATAAATTAATTATGATTTACTGTGTGTCCTTAGAGTAACATATAAGAGTGCGCCTAAGTTTCTTGACAGGAAAGGCAAAGGAGTTACCACTCCTTTAATCTTAGGTACACCTTTTTTTTTTGTGGATGGGAAATCATCAAATGACCCCTCCCGCTCAGGGTGGAGCAGATTAAGAGAGTGTCAGACTCTTACTGACTAAAACCCACCCATGTTCCTTCCTTAGCCTTTTATGGTCCGGGGCAGCGGTAACCCTTTCGGACAATGCCGCTGCCCCGGCAGGCTACGGTCCTTACGGGCCCCTTCCTTGTTGCTGACATCTCTTTGAGGCGCGCGTGGAACACGTACGCGCCGTCCAGCACGGGCCTGGTCCTGATCGGACGGAGAGTTTCCCATTACTCTTCGCCCGCAGGCCCGCGCCTACGGTGGCCGGGAGTCGACACGCGGCTCCCGACGCCCGGGGTGTCTTCCGCGGCGGCTGGGACGTGAGGCTCTTTCCCTCAGCCGTCCCGCCACCTCCTTCGCTAGCATGATTGCTTCGCAGAAGTAGGTGACTGCCTCCCACTCCCTCTCGCCCCGGACCATGGCTTGAACCAGGGCCGGGCGCGAGAGGTCGCCGCCGCTGCCGATCGCCTCTACGAGAACACGGCGGTGCTCCACCCAAGCGGGGCAGACCTCCGCCGTATGCTCCTCCGTGTCCTCTGGGTGATCCTCGCAGTGGTGACACCCGGGCTTTTCCTCCCGCCCGATGGTGTGCAGGAACCTCCCGAAACATCCGTGTCCGGTGAGGACCTGCGTCAGGCGGTAGGTGAGGGCGCCGTGGTGCCTCTCTAGCCACTCCTCAAAGAGGGGTCTTATCGCCACTATCGTGGCGTGCCCTGCGCTGGGTTGCGACAGTCGCTCTTTCCATGCCGCCATGAGATCGCGCCGGAGGTCGGTCCGCTCCGCCGCGATTTGCCGCGGTAGCGGAGTTTCCCCCCGGCGTAGTGCCTCCGCGCGCCACTCGTACAGGCGCGCGAGGACTATCGCCTCCAGATCCCATGGCGGCAGTCCGGCAAGGAGGCTTGCCGCCTCGCCCGAGATCGTGCGGTACCCCCGGATCAGCCTTACGGCTACCACCTTCTGGGGCGCGTTCAAATAGTGGGCGGCTCGCCGCCGCAGTGAACGCGCCCACACCGGGACCCCATACAGGGCCATGGACCGCACGACCCCCGCGTAAAGCCTCCGGTAGGAGGCGTTTGGCCCCCTCAGGTTGGGCAAGAGCCGCTTGAAGGCGGCCCCGGCCATTAGGTACCCCTAAGACTAAGAATAATAAGAATAAGACATGGAATAAGACACAATTCGAGCAGTCAGGCTCAAAAAGGTGGCACGCAGTATGCGCGCCTTAATGGAATTACGTGCGGTCGTAGGATCGGCCGCACTTGGTGATGGGGCCTGCTAGGCATGGCGGGCTGATACCAGTCGGGGGTGCGGCGAATGTACAAGTATCTCCCGTCCCCCGAATAATGGTACTGGAAAGAACAGTGAGGTTCTAGTCGGTAGGAGTCCGACATAACCCTCCGTTCTTCCCAGACGGAGGGTATCCATGAGAAATGACCCAAAAAAAAAAAAGCGTAGACCCACTTCAACAGTTATGACAACATTAGTTTTAGTATATGCGAAACCCGAAACACGTGTCTAGTATTTTTATGTAAAGAATCTATGTGCAAAATTTCAAAACTGTATCATAAAAAATCAAAAAGTTATAAGCTTGTTAAGTTACCTAGTTGTCAGTACAAAAACATACTACCGTCGCGCATGCAGCCTCGTCTTGCGCTCGATAATGATTAGTGATTACGTAGTGTCGCTCGGTGTCCAACTTGTAACCTATTTTAAATATTTTTGGGACAAAATATAACATGGTGTAAAAATTATTGGAATCGATACAGTTACTTATTCTGAACAAACTATATTCAGGTTTCGCACATACTAAAAATAATGTTGTATAAAACATAGCCTATTAATAAAATCATAATCTTCCTTTGGCTTTGCCGTAGTCGGAGAAGAATGCCACTGATGCTGCGATCGGCGTGGCCACCTACTCGGGCGAACTCATTTAACATAATACATTTATTTACCATCGACTCGAAAATAAGAAGATCCCTTAGGCCGCTGCCTCGAATTTTGCGGGCAGAGGGGCGGCAGCGGCGGCGGCGCGGGCGGTCGCCGATTGCTTGGAGTGCACCGCTCGTTGCCCACTCCCGCGCCGCTTTTTTTGAGAACCGGTCCATTTAAATGTACGCATAAGATCCTGCCGCTCCCGCGCCGCCGCCGCCGCCGCCGCGATTCGAGGCAGAGGCCTTATATTAAAGTCCTATGTAAAATGAGCCGCGCACCTCTGTAGACTCCGGTGTACTACTGAGATATTCTTGAACTAAAAACCTGATAACGCTTTGCCCGACCGGAGAATCCAATTCAGGACCCCACGTTCAGAACCGCCGACCGCTAGACCAATAACGCAGTCTACGTCAAGTCAAAATATAAAAATTGACAGTATACCGCATGAACCAATCACGATTATTAGCAAAAGGAAATTAACTAATTAACTACGTTCGTCGAATTCTGCTGCCAAATGGGACAAGCAGGGGGAGTAAAAGTCCACAGGTATTCTCCTTATTATGAAAAGACAAAACTCACATTCGCAAAGCATCAAAATCAAAAGCAAAAAACGAAAAATCAATCATGACATCATTGACAAAAATGTCATGTTTTGATAGGTCTTGTCATTCAGTGACATCGTTTTTCGTGTTTTTTTTTTTTTATAATTCTCTGCTTTGTTGGGTAGCAAATAGGCCAAATGCTATTTTTAACAGACTTCAAAAAAGGAGGAGGTTCTAATTCGGATGTTTATGTAATGCGCAATTTTGTAGACGGTCTTTTTGATCTAGTACCCACAAGTTCGAGTGTTAAATGTTCTGGGTTCGAACCCTGGGTCGGGTTGTCTTTTCGAGTTTTTCCGTAAGGAAATTCTCATTAGCAGCCACACTACAGGGTGGAATCGAAGTCATGGGCATTATTTTAACCTAAGGCACTACTCACGATACTGATTGCATTAGGGCTATTAATACGCAAATCAAAAATATTATTAATGCAAGTAAGGAAAACCTTAAAAATGTAGTAAGTCAAATTGCACAAGGCTTATTATTGCAAATAAACACTTAAAGTAATTAAAACAAAATACTTCGTTAACGCCAATAATTGTTGAAATATCAAAATCTTAAAGCGCAGTACAGCGCAAAGCGAAATGTAAACAAACATCACCTGCGCGCGCGCGGGTTTTTCCTTACAAGTAATAATAACAATGGGCTACAAGACATTCCGTCCGGCGGGATTCCCTGAACTCACTCCGCCCCACTCCCTCACTCGCAAAAATACGAATATCACCCCCGCGCGGGGTATGCTTCCCGCCGCAACACGAAGTCACGAACCCGGAACCAGTGTCATAACGACTGCGCAGGTGCATTGACGCGTAATTGATTTATTGATCCCGTGACGTAATCGCCGTACTCGCCGCTCGCGGCATACGGTGCTTGGATTGCAGTGTATTAAGTGTTAGTTTAGTAGTTGTGTGTTGTGTGTGTGTTTGTGTACACGATGCCTCGACCGCGTAATGTGCAGGCTAGGTACACCAACCAACAATACCCACAAATGGTTGTAATTTACGATCGCGCAAGAAATTTAGTATGAACTCGTGAAATGTTCCATCGGCGCTACCCGAACGACCCTATTCCTTCACGGGGTCTCATTCCACCAGAACCACTCAGAACCTGTTGGATTTTTCGTCTTTTCACGTGCCAGCACATGCACAAGCTCGTGGAAGAGCACCCGTTTACCCTCTGTCACTTTACCGACAAATAAGGTTTTTTCAAAACAATCCACAAGCTAGGTACGTAAATGTTTTTTTTTAATGTATGTTAGTTGACGTAGTTTTGACCGTCCTAAGCCGGCAAAGTACGAAGGGAAAATTGGAATTTATTATGAATCAATTCATTGGCAACTTACGAATGTCACGTGAGTCGGGCGGGGTCAAAGAATTCACGCCCAATGACGCGCGTACGGCGTAGTGTACCTACGCATTTGCTATCGAGAAGCGCAACTAATTCGATACTTTGTATGACTTACTACATTTTAAGGTTTTCCATACTTGCATTAATAATATTTTTGATTTGCGTAATAGTAGCCCTAATGCAATTAGTATCATAAGTAGTACCTTAGGTTAAAATAATGCCCATGATATCAAATGCACCCTGTATAATATCTCACGCGCCGAAGGCTAGCCATGGCCGAAATACGGCCTTTTTTTAACGTGGAGAAATGGTCATGCATTCTGCATTACCACGGGGAGATAGTGCAGTTATGTGGAACTCGAACCCACTAAAACTCCACGGTGTCCTCCTCTGCCGCTTACGGCGGGAACACGGGCACGCGTTAGCACTCATCCGTGAACCCGCGGGGGCTGTCCGTCACCGGACCCTCCTCTGGGGAGTACTCCCCATCACCGGCGCACCAGAACACATAGCACGCCGTGACCACCCCAGGGACCAAACCAGTACATGGGCGCCAGAAGACCCCGTGTCTGGGCACCCTTGGTCCCCCTGCGTCGGGCCCCGCCGCCTGCCTTTCGGCCGCAGAGGATAGGGAGAGCGGCCAACGACATACCAACACTCCTCCTCCCCTGCTGCCCCACCGCGTCCGCCATCAGACGGTGGCGACCCCGTCAAAGCCGCGGAAGGTAGTACTAATTTTAGTTGTGTGCCTGCTCTATGTCACATGTAACATGGGACTATTGACGGACGAAATATGATTCTACACGTCTTTGCCAACCCTCTACTTTAATGTGACCTTATTATTTCTCAACAGATAAAGGATGAGGGTAAGATGCCGCCTCTTCGGAACCCTTCGCTGCTCATCGGGCAGAACGACCTCACATCTCTCTCGTATCTGCACGAACCAGCAGTACTACATAATCTTAGAGTTAGGTAAGTACTTAAAAGCTTGTTCAATCAACTCAGCATGTCACAGTCATCAGCTGGCAGGCCTCTCCTGTCTTCCGCCTCCCGCAACCAGTCTGTCCCAGCCATCTTTTCGAAGTTGTCGGTCCATCTAGCTGGGGGGCGACCCACACTACGCTTGCCGTTACGCGGTCTTCACTCCAGGAATCGTCTGCTCCACTGGCCATTGGTCCTTCGACAAACATGGCCAGGCAACTGCCACTTCAGCTTGCTTACTCGGCAAGCCATGTCGGTAACTCCGGTCCTTTCCCGGATAACTTCGTTTCTGATTGTATCTTTCAAAGAAACTACGAGCATACCCGCTCCATAGCGGGTAAGTAGCTTATTAAAGGGTAGGAAATATTTCGCACTTCCTCGAAAAATCATGGGTAATCCCTTGCTGCAGAAGTGCAAAACTAGAATTAAGTTATACTCAATGATCTGCCAATATTTGTAAGACTTCTTTCTTAGCTGTTTGTGGTAGGGGCAAGTGAGTTTTCGAGCGTACATCAAGCGTTTGCTCGCCGCTACAGGACAATTCTTGAGTGGAGACCGCGTATCGGCAAGCGTAGTGTAGGACGTCCCCCAGCTAGATGGACGGACGACCTAAAGAAAGTGGCTGGAACGGACTGGGTGAGGAAGGCGGAGGACAGGGTGTTGTAGGGTGTTGTGGTGCAGCCTGGGAGAGGCCTATGTCCAGCAGTGGACTGCAATAGACTGAGTTGATTGATTGACTGACTGACAGTACAATTACCTACTGTTTTAAAAGTACAACATTTTTATCTCCGCTTGTGTGCTGGAACATAGGGCTTGTGGCTAAGTAATAACAGCCACATGGGTCGATCGATCAGGTTAAGCTACGCTTGCCGCGGTTGGTCCGTGGATGGGTGACCACCTTTACATACAGAGGCCCCTCCGTGCCTCGGAAAGTACGTTAAGCCTTTGGTCCCGGCTGTCATTCGTGGATCTTAGACAGTCGTTACCGGTCTTCAAAAGCTCGAAAGTCTGACAACTTGTCTTACTTAGGGGCATCGTATTACCCCAGTATCTGGGTTGTCTAGAATCCAGATACTGGGGTAATATTTTACATGTAGCGCTAAATACTATTAATCTAGTTAGACTGGAAGCTGACCCCAAAATAACTGGGAAAAGGCTATGTAGGCAGACGATGTGTGCTGGAACGTAGATTGACGCGAGATTCAACGGATAATTGAGTAAACTCGATCAAATTCGAGAAGGCAGTTATTATTATTATTAGCCATTAATGTCCCACTACTGGGCAAAGGCCTCCCTGCTCTGTTTCCACCTCTCTGTCCAGAGCTGCCAAAGACCAATCTTTATTAAAGGAGTCCAGCTCATTCTGCCATCTTCGTCTGGACTTACCGCGATGGCGTTAATTGTTATTATTATAAAAGCGGTGTTTTTTTTTTTTTGAGTTTGGGAAATTATCAAATATCCCACCCGTGTTCCTTCAGTTGGCTGTGCCAGGTGTCACGGTATCTCTTTCGAACAATCCGAGACCCTGGCAGGCATCGGCCCTAGCTGACCCCGTCAGTTAGTGCTGACGTCTGTTTGCGGCGCGCGTGGAGCACAACACGCCGTCGAACCGGGCCTGCCGATCGATTCTGTAAAAATCTCACCGTGAAAAGTTAGGTGAAGTGAGCTTAGAGTGAGCTGTCAAGAGTATCAATCCCTAGTATCAGGATGACACTGACAGCTCACTCCACGCTCACTTCACCTAAGTTTTCACGGTGAGATGGTTACAGAATCGCACTGCTGGTTCTTACCGGACGGCGAGCTGCCTATTGCTCGCCTACCGCAAGCCCGTGCCTACGAAGGCCGGGAATCGTCTGTCGATTCCCGACGCCCAGGGCGTCTCCTTCGGCGACTAGGGGCGTGAGGGCGCAAAGATTGCCTCTCCCTCACGCGCTCCGCATCCTCCTTCGCGAGCATTACTGCTTCTCAGAGGAGGTGATGACTTCCCATGCACTCTCGCTCCGTACCATGGCCTGGACTAGGGCCGGACGCGAGAGATCGCCGCCGTGAGGACAAGGCGGTGCTCTGTCCAAGCTGAGCAGACCTCCACCGTATAAGCCTGTGGTTTCCCACCGCAGGAAAAAGGCCCGTTGAGGAACTCGCTATTGTCTTTCCACTTCTCTGTATTTAAAATCAATGGAAGACTAAAATATTGAACAAAGATTTGTGGGTAATTAAATAAAAAATCGCCCCCACAAAAGGGGATTTCCTCTGCGCCATTACTAGATAATTCAGCTCAGCTCGTGTCCAGTTTAATGATAAACCCATTCGTTTCCGTACTATGTGTTACGGTCATGACGAAATCATGAATCATGTCACTGATAACGACTGATAACGTTTGTATTGCTACAATCATACAAAAGTTATTGTATTTGATATCTGTGCTCTGATTGATATTAAAGGAATTTCGTATTTGTTTGTTTACTCGTAAATCTTTGACAGCCTTTACGGGCATTCTGAAGACTGAAGTCTGGTAACTAAGGGGCATCGTGTTATTCAGTAACTGGGTTGTAGAGATCAGATAGGCAGTCGCTCCATGTTAAATACTACATTAAGTTGCGTCCGATTGGAAGCCGACCCATGAAATACGCAGTATATAAAATTTAAAAAACATTGATCTGAACTTTACTATTATAGCTTTTGACCGCTTCACCCGCGTGGACGTCAGAAAACCCACGGGAACCTCCAACTGGGATCGAAAGTACCCTATGTGGTAATCCAGGTTATGATCTATTTGTGTGCTAAATTTTATTCAAATCCATTGAGCCGTTTCTGCGCTAATCCGGAACAGACATCCAGACAAACGGACATAAATTGTTCATTACTATTTTATTGCATGTATAGATTTCTTGCACCTCAACACACATCATCATCTGCCTAGACTTTTCCCAACTATGTTGGGGTCGGCTTCCAGTCTAACCGGATGCAGCTGAATACCAGTATTTTACATGGAGCGACTGCCTATCTGACCTCCACAACCCAGTTACTGGGTGATACGATACCCCTTGGTAAGACTGGCTGTCAGACTTTCGGGCTTCTGACGACTCGTAACGACTGTCAAAGATCTACAAATGACAGCCGGGACCAACAGCTTAACGTGCTTTCCGAGGCACGGAGGGGTCTCTGTATGTAAAGATGGTCACCCATCCACAGAATTTTTCGGCTTTCAAAAACCATATGTGATTAACTGGACAAGAAATTTACACATAATATTAAAAAAGTATGTAACTTTCATAATCTCATAAGTATGTGCCACTTGTCCAAACACTATGGCATTGTTAGTTTATAAATATTTGTTACTGAAAAACGAAAAATCAATCTCAGGTGTTTAGTTACAGAGTTCAAAATTGTTTGCTATTTGTGATACGACTTTGTGGATATATAGAATTTTAAAGAGATATGGAGTAAGTTAGAGTACCTGTCTAAGGAATTTTGTTTGAAGATACATAAACATCACGCCTGTATTTGCCGACGGGTTAGGCAGGCTTACCTGTAATAGTTCAACTACCCACATTTCGTCAGTTATGTTCAAGTCCCATGTAATAGGGACGCGGGGTTTGGGGGCACGTTAAGCCTTTGGTCGTGCGCCTGATCTCTCCGGTCGTGTCGGATTGCCGTCCCATCGGATTATGAGAGTGAGGGAAGAGGGAGTGCACCCGTGTCTACCACACACTTGTACACTATAATATCTCCCGCGCCGAAGGCTATGAGATTGGCCGCCGTGACCGAAATACGGTCTGGAGGACTTTGTTATATAGGGGCGAGCATGCCATCGATCGGGCACGAATCCAGACTCACCGGCTGCAACTAAGAAATTTTTATGTATTTTACTGTGTGTAGTATATAAATAACAAAATAAATACTTAAATAAAAATGTCGTTTTGTCCACAGATTCTGCGACCGCAACGCCATCTACACATACTGCGGCATCGTGCTAGTTGCCATAAATCCTTACTACGATTTACCTATTTACGGTAAGTTCTAAGAAAACTCGATGAAAATTACCATTTCGTCCGATATTCTGTCCCATGAAGCATAGGAGGCGGTGTAATTCCCAACAAACGGACAAAAAACCCTTATCCGGATTGCTACTAAGAATTGCCAAGCGGAAAAATCCAATTATACGACTACACACCGCCCTACACCCCCCCATTCACACACCACACCACTCCCCATCCAACTCACACAGCCATCCTCCCCCTATACAGACATTCATATTAATATTTAAATCAGGTCATTATGGGTTTATTAACACACATAAATAAAGGTTTCTTTTGTACACGAAGTTACAGTAGAACACTGACGCCATCAAAACTATGTTTTGTTACCGACATTCTTTGCAAATAAATAATTTCTGTTTCTGATTCTGATTCCTAGGCCACAGGGTTCCCCTAGTTTAGGAGGCAGGGTTTTTCACTATTTGTGCAGCCTTTTCCCAAAATCCAATGTAGCTATGTGAAATGTATTTGTATTGTCAAAGGTATTTTGTGTCAATAAACTTTATTTATTTAATTGTCCTTTTCGACTTAGAGATTAAACCAAAGAAACAAACGTTCAGCAGTCTATTTCGGGCCCTATCAGAATACCAGCGCTGCGGTATATTTTTTTAAAATATTGCAACATTATGCATACTGGTATTCACCTGCATCCGGTTAGACTGGAAGCCGACCCCAACATAGTTGGGAAAGGCTAGGCAGATGATGATTGCAGCATTATGCATGGATAGAAGCCTTTTTGGCCTCACACAGGTCTTTTTTTTTAGTTTTTCTAGGGGTCCGTACTTCAAAAGGTTAAAACGGAACCTTTATAGGATCACTTTGTTGTTCGCCCGTCCGTCTGTCTGTCAAAACCATTTATTATTTAGTGGAGGTATCGAGTTGAAATTAAAACCATGTACTCAGGTCTGCAGTCCCTTGAAGCTGTTAAAAAATCAAACGTCTAAGTTAACGTAAAAAAAAGATTCGGCCGTTTATGCTGCAAAAAACGTATATTTCGACACTCTCAAGAGAATCAAAATGTATAGGGTACTTCCTGTTGACCTAGAATCATGAAATTTAGCAAGAAGCAAGGTCATGTAGCACAAGTAAAGGATAAAATCCATACCTACTTTGTACGGAACCCGTGGTGTGCGAGTCCGACTCGCACTTGGCCGGTTTTTATTGGTTGTTTTTAATACAACTTTTTAGTTTTAAATGCCCTTTTTTACTATTTATTTTTCCTGTGTGTGGCCCAAATAATATTGTTCTTTCTTTCTAGATATTCCGCCTAAAGTTTAAGTCGTATATTTATCTTAGTAATATATGAGACGATGCTATTACGATAACCTGTCTCACCGTGAAGAGTTAGGTGAAGTGAGCTTAGAGTGAGCTGTCAAGAGTATCAATCCCTAGCATCAGGATGACTCTGACAGCTCACTCCACGCTCACTTCACCTAAATTTTCACGGTGAGATGGTTACAGAATCGCACTGCTGGACACAAATTCAGACTGGGCTGCTAGATAAATTCCTAATGTCAAATCTAATAACGCTTTGGTCGCTTTGCTGCAGTCGTACTTGGAACCAGTAGACTAACGGTAACGAGGCAGTCTGTTCTACAAGAAAATCATCATAATACATTATTTTCTTTTTCAGGTGATGAAACAATAATGGCGTATCGCGGTCAAGCGATGGGCGACTTAGATCCACACATATTCGCCGTGTCAGAGGAGGCCTACACCAAGCTAGAGAGGGAGAGGAGAGATCAGAGTATTATTGGTAAGTTTTAGCATTCTTTATTTACTTATGCTCGGTTCCTATAAACAAAAATGACTCGTTTTGCTTACCAATGGTAGCATTTTATAATGGCATATAAATAGAATCGTAAGCTAATTTTACCTGTGATAGCTCATTCCATATGGGAGGATCTGCTATGGAAAGTTATGAGCTCTTTGCTTCATTTTTATGGTGCCCAAGTGTGCGCGCAAACACAGGTGCTAAATTATAATTCCAGTATAGCAAGGTCGGGGCAGCGGGATTGTCCGAAAGGGTTACCGCTGCCCCGGAACACAAAGGGCTAAGGAAGGAACACGGGTGGGTTTTAGTCAGTAAGAGTCTGACACTCCCTTCTGCTCCACCCAGAGCGGGAGGGGTCATTTGATGATTTCCCATCCAGGAAAAAAAAAAAGTATAGCAAGGTTCTAGCTTATCACCATAACGAACTATGAACTCCTAATCCCACAGTGAGCGGTGAATCTGGTGCCGGTAAGACAGTGTCAGCTAAGTACGCGATGCGTTACTTCGCGGCAGTGGGCGGCAACGCCAGCGAGACGCAGGTCGAGAGGAAGGTGTTAGCTTCCAGTCCTATCATGGAGGTAAGATGCATGCAAAGATGTAATCTATATACGAGGTGTAACATAATTAACGCAAGACCTCATACACCCCAATTAGAGTATTGAGTTAAAAGCATAATACAATGACCAAAACTTATTTTTTTAAAGCTTGCTATTTTATTAAGAAAATCGTGTTGACACTAGCATTACTTTATGCATGTAAAATTGAGACCTCTTGCCTTGAAATAAGATTTAATTTTATTTGGCTCAATCGGTGGTTAGTATGAAAAACTACGTAATTTTTGAAAAAACCTATATTAAAAGTTATTGAAATCGATTCAGTAGTCAATTATGAACAAACTACTTTCAGGACTTGCGTTTATTCTGTTACACCTTGTATATAAAATTCAAAGTTCTGACTGACTGATATATCAACGCACAGCCTAAACCGCTGGTCCTGGAGACATGAAATTTGGAGGTGTGTTCTTTGTGAAGAGTAGGCATCCACCAAGAAATAGTTTTGCATCCACCAAGAAATAGTTTTTCGAAATTCTACCCCTAAAAGGGTAAAATTTCACGCGGACGAAGTCGCGGGCAGAAGCTGGTATATAAGGTTATGTTATATAAGGTAATGTTAGGATATATAAGGTTATGGACGATCTTGAGAAGAATAGTAGACTTTGAAGTAAACATTTTAGGTAAGATTCTTCCCTTATTTATAAACGTTGCTATAAGCTAAGTAATGGTATGCGTGTGCTTAACTATACATTTTTGACGTTTAAACGTCTCTTAACTTTAAGTAACGTTTATAAATAGGAGGGTTAAGTGTAAAATTTCACATTATGGTTTCTCCGTTGACAGAAATTCCTAATTACTCTGTCAAAGCAAAGTTTTTGTGAGGGATATCTTAATGAAGTCGATCGTGCTTGCTCCGTGCCCCCGACAGTTTTATAAAAAAAAAAAAAACTTATTTTCTTTCCCAGGCAATAGGCAACGCAAAAACAACCCGCAACGACAACTCGTCCCGTTTCGGCAAGTTCATAGAGATTCACTTCGACAACGTGTACCGGATATCCGGAGCGAGCATGCGCACCTACCTGCTGGAGAAGTCGCGCGTTGTGTACCAAAGTGCGGGGGAGAGGAACTACCACGTGTTCTATCAGCTTTGTGCTGCTGCCAGGCAATTGCCTGAGTTACAACTAGGTATGTGATCTATAAATTAAATTAAATAAAAAATACCACCCTGCTTTATGATATTGTCCGGTATAATAATATCACCTGCACTAGGTGATATTATTATACTGGTCAATATCACCCTATATAGAAATATCAGCCTGTATTGAAATACCTCCCTGTATAAAAATATCACTCTGTATAGAAATGTCACCCTGTATACTTATACCAGCCTGTATATAACATCCACCTTGTACAAAAACTACTCTGTTTAAAACCATTCCTTTTGAGTTGTGTCCCAGTCTTATTACAATACAATTGGTTTAATCATACCACTTCGCATTGTATAAAACCCTCTATATTTATGTAACCTTGTGTAAAAATAGCATCCGAAATAAAACACGAGGCATTATAGTAGGTATACAGGAGGTATGTATACAACCTTTACTTTAAAAAACTCTGTGGAAAAGAATCAGCCCCTTTAGAATTTTGCTAGCGATGATTTTTTTCTTTTTGCTCGGTCTATATGGGTCGTAGCGTGATGTTAATAGTATATTTCATTACAAGTGCGGAAAGGTTGTCATTGCAAAGAGTTCCGACAAATGTCTACCCGAGCCGAGGTGCAGCCGAAGGCGAGGGTTGACAGTCGGAACAAGTTGCAATGACGGTTTCGCACGTGTACTGAACGACTATTTTTAATACAGTTGCGAAAAAATGAAGCAATTTAATAAAATAAGGTGGTGTTAATTCAAAAAAACTAGGGTCGAAATTACTCATTTTGTGCAACAAACAACTAAAACTCGCAAAGAAAATTTCTGAAAAATGGCGCCAACCGTAGAATATAAGCAGAGATTTTTTTTTCTTCATCCATTCTGGTAGGCAAAGGGAACTATGCCCATACAGCCAAGTCTTCAGTAGAATTTTTTTATTGAAATGAAAATGAAATTTAATGAGATGAAATGAAACGATACCTAACCTAACTTATTCAATCAAATCATTAAATCTGATATTGAAACAAATTAGTAGCTTCTTTTTTAGAAAAATACGTATTTGCATGAATCATAAAAACTTCTATGAATTTTTTTAGTTAAAACTTCATGGTTGGTTTTTCTTTTCAATAGACATTATTTTGACAGTTGGGAAAGAGAACGCACGAGTTCGGGAAAGGTAAAAAAAAAGCACGAGTATGTAATAGCCCACATCCCGAACGCTATACGTCCCTGCAATACGCCACTTTTTGAGCAACTGTATTAAAAATATCTTATTGTGTTCCTCAAGAATTGGCCTACCATATGCAAAAAGAATTTTTCAAATCAGACGGGTAGTTCCAGCCGCGGACAAACAAACAAGCAAAAAAACTCTTCAGCTTTAAGCCGCATTCCGAATTAGCTATAATCGCTCACAGCACTCACATCTTTTCACATGCATTCCGATTTAGATATTACGATTATGACAGCTGATGGCTGTCAACAATTCGGAACGTTCGTGAACGCGCTCACAGTGCTCACTCAATGCCAAAACGATATTACAGTAGGGATTCTCGCCACAGTGTGCTTCTGAGTAACACGTGTGTTCGAATTTTTGCTGGTTTTTCTGTGATATTGTGTTTATTGTGACTTGTTATTGTGATTGTTTGTGTTGTCTTGTTATTACCTGCTATCAGGTTTGTATAGTGTTTGGTTTTTTAACGATAATCGCCACGATTATCCGTATTCAATATGAATATGGATAAAAATAAACCCCCAGACCCTCCTGATGACATCCCTACTACCCCCTATCCGGTTTTTCTACATCTAACGTAAGTCCTACCCCCAACCCATTAAGCCAGTTTACAGATGTGGTCTGTAGCCTCGACTCCCAAATCCTTCCATCCCAGACTAATCTAAGAAAACGCCACGGTAATGAAGAGTATGTATCCAATCGTCCTACCAAACAACCGAGAACCCATGTAGGCCGTGTTAGGTACTCAGCATCAGACAAAGGACCTTTTATCGTCCATGTTTCCCGTCAGGAAACCCAAACCAATTCTGGGACTACCTTACACCCAGTTACATTTGGGCGCTTTTTGGCAAATCAGAACATTGCAAATATTGTTACAGTCAAGCGAGTTGGTAGAAACCGTGTATCAGTCGAGTTTGGATCCCCTCAGGATGCTAACGCTTTCATTTGCAATAATGCTTTAGGAAAAAATTTGTATGAAGCTGTAATTCCATCCTTCAATATAACCCGCATGGGTGTTGCAAGCGGAATTCCTACTGACTTCTCAGAAGAGGAAGTCCTAACGTTTTTAAAAGTCCCAGTAGGCTGTGGTCCAGTAATAAAAGTTAGACGATTAAATAGAAAGGTTACTAAAGATGGTTTAACAGAATACAGGCCCACAGAAACTTGTGTCATCACGTTTGATGGCCAAGTTTTACCAAAAAGAATTTTCTGTTTTTATACCTCCCTCTCTGTAGAACAGTACGTCTACCCCACCATTCAATGCCGCAAGTGTTGCCGATTTGGTCATGTGGAATCCCTTTGTCGTTCCAAACCCCGCTGCAGCAAGTGTGGCAATGATCACCCCGGTGATGGTTGCAGCGTTGCTGAGAGCGAAGCTTTCTGCGTGTTGTGCTCTGGAAGTCACTTTGCAAATAGCAGGGCCTGCCCGGAGTACAACAGGCAGAAGACTATCAAAACTATTATGGCTGAAAAAGTGATTTCTTATTCAGAGGCAAGTAAAACTGTTCCGATCTCTACTCGTAGCTATGCAGAAATTGCTAAATCACAGACTCAGTCGTACCGAAAAACTGTGTTTCTAAAGCCAGAGACCCATGCTCCCCTCTCTCCCTCTTACGATAAAACAGCTCATCAGCAACTCACTAGCACTCCTCAATCTTCTCAGCCTAATGGCTGTGCTCTCAACATTCAAATAACAGAATCCCCTGAAAACTTGGCTTCAATAGTAGAACTTCTTAGTAAACTTCTGTTAACTTTAATGTCTTCATCCAATAAAATTCTATTACCGTCCAACGTTGCTACTACACTTATTAACTCACTTTCAACCTTTAATAATGCCTCGGTTTGTGTTCCTGCAGTGGAATGTGAGGAGCGTGTTTCATAAGAAGCACGAGCTTGCATCCCTACTGAACAGATACAAACCCTTAGCTTGTTCCCTCGCTGAGACTTGGCTAGTTCCGAGTCTTAGCTTCCGTCTACCTTCTTTTAATACTCTCAGATGTGACCGATCTGATGGCTATGGCGGGTCGGCTCTCTGCGTGAACAATCGTGTTCCACTTGTGGCTGTATCTTTGCCTTCTCTAGGTGATGATATTAGCATCGTGGCTAGTAGGGTAGAGGGTATAACCCTCATATCTGTTTATATTGCTCACCCTCACCTAAATTTCCTTCCAATTTTAAAGCGTACCTTGGAAAACATAGAAGGCCCTGTACTTGTTATGGGGGACTTCAACTGCCATCACTATAGGTGGGGCTCTGAACGTTGCGACTCTTTTGGGGAAGGTTTAGTTGAAGTCTTAGATGATCTTAACCTGTGTATCCTAAACAATGGGAGCCCAACCCGTAGGTCTCTTCCTGGTCAGCATAAGAGCTGTGTTGACCTCACATTTTGCACACTGGATATCGCAGCGTCGTGTCATTGGGAGTGTACTAGTTTGTCACATGGAAGTGACCACTATCCAATTATAATATCTTTGGCTGATAAAACTTACTTAGAAAAATCGAGTCCTCCACTCTTGAGGTATAATTTATCTAATCCTGACTGGGCAAAGTATTCCTCATTATTGGAGGACAAAATTGATTCGCTTCCAAATTTAGGTTCTAATGATTTTGATTCCCTTAGTCCCCTCCATGTGTCAAGCTGTTACAATAACCTCATTTCGGCCATAACAGCTAGTGCAGACTCATGTTTTCCTATTAAAAACTCAGCACGTGGGCAGATTCCCCCTCCTCCGTGGTGGGATCAGGAATGCACTTCAGCCATAAGAGAAAGGGATGATGCTGAAATGATGTACAATGAGGCGATGGTTAGCGATAACTTAATAACGTTCAACAGGACAGCCGCTAAAACGAAAAGATTGCTGCGAAGGAAGAAACGCGCTGGTTGGGCTGACTTTTGTGGTTCTCTGTCCCCCTCCACTCCTCTATCAGTTGTATGGAAGAAGATCAACCGTTTCAGATCTGGATGTTCCCCTTCAATTTCTTCTCCTATCCCTCGAGAGACTGCTGAGCAGTTCTTTGATAAACTGGCTCCTCCATATGTACCTTCGGAAACAGAACACAATCAGCCGTCTCTCATTCCTTCACAGGATCCTTTAGATGCTCCATTTTCTATGCAGGAGCTTAACTCGGTTCTAAAACACGTTCATGACTCTGCCCCCGGTATAGACATGTCTATTCATCAGACGGTCTATTCATTTATGTCACACGCAGGTCATAGAGCGAAAAACTATTTTTTAGACATTTTAAATTTTTGCTTTATTAATGGCTGGGTACCCGATCAGTGGAAAACTCAAATCATCATACCTATTCTGAAACCTGGAAGGCACTCTGATGACCCAAACAGCTTCAGACCAATCGCATTGTCATCAGTCCTTGCAAAAATATTAGAGCACCTAGTGAAGAATCGACTAGAATATTTAGTAGAATCCAGAGACGTACTTCCTAGGTCTCAATTCGGTTTCAGAAAGGGACTCAGTACCATGGATAGTGTAGGGGTTTTGGTGTCAGATTTACGCTCATCGTTTTCGAAGAATGAATCCGTAGTCGCTGCCTTTTTGGATATATCCTCTGCATATGATAATGTCCTTCTTCCCATTCTCAGGCAAAAATTGCATCAGCTGAGCATACCGGACAGAATGGTACAGTGCATATGTAGTTTACTCATGGCTAGGTCTTTGGTTTTGAGAGTTCCGGGTGAAGAATTTGACGTCAGGATGTCATGGAAGGGCCTACCACAAGGCTCAGTTCTTAGTCCTCTTTTGTACAACTTATATACAGCTGACATCGGTTTATGCCTTAATAACGATTGTCAAATTCTGCAGTATGCTGACGACTTGGCTATATATGTCTCCAATAACTCTGTTAGCGATGCTGCTGCATCGCTATGCGTATCCCTGGACTCTCTAAACCAATGGCTAAATTCCCATGGTTTGAGTTTGTCTGCTCCAAAAAGTGCTGTAGTTGTGTTTTCTCGCAGGAGGATGATTCCACAAATTACAGTGGGCATCCAAGGGCATTGCATACCGGTTTCTTCAAAAGTCAAATTTTTAGGCGTTTTTTTAGATTCTAAATTGAGTGGGTTACATCACCTAAACTATTTAGTTAACAGATGCGAGAGAACCATCCCCATATTAAAAGTGCTTGCCGGTGTCTGGTGGGGTGCACATCCTTACACCATGAAACTGGTATACAATGCCTTAATCCGGAGTGTTCTGGACTACGGATCTTTTCTTTTAATTCCCTGCAACAAAGGTGCTTTAGCAAGGTTGGATAGAATTCAGGCTAAGTGTCTACGGATCATATCGGGTTGCATGAAGTCCTCACCGATTAACGCATTGCAGGTAGAGTGCGCAGAACCACCGTTGGCCTTGAGAAGGCAGTATCTAGCGTCGAGATTTTGGGCTAGAGTCATTTCCAAATCCTCCCACCCTCTTGTCCAAAGAGTGGACGACCTGGATGCTGCATGCCGAAGTTCCAATTATTGGAACCATAAAGAAGTTCCTTTGATTTTAAATTCCTTCCGTTGTTATCAAAATTTAGATTCTCGCATTATTCAGTTACCGAAACTTCCTATTTTCAGTTTTGATTATGAAGTTATATGTTTTAAACCGGATATTTTCTACAATATTGGCATTTCGAAAAACTCCCCTTCGGCGAACTCTGCTTTCAATGCGGCGGTCGGTGAGCGGTGGTGCAATTTCGAGAGATTCTTCACGGACGCCTCTAAATTATCAGATGAAAGTTGCACTGGTGCTGCTGTATACTACCAAAACTCCAAAATAGTTTTAAAATTCAAATGCCCTGTACAATCATCAGTGTTTACGGGAGAGTGCGTGGCCATATTGGAAGCGTGCTTATTTATAGAAGCCCATAGCATAAGTTTAGGTGTCATCTTTACAGACTCACTAAGTTGCTTGCAAGCTTTGGAGCAGAGCCCTTTCAAGAGTAGACTGCACAGTCCAATTATATTGCAAATCAAAAAGTCTCTTTTCTCTTGTGCCAAGAATCACAAAACCGTTCACTTGGTCTGGATTCCAAGTCACTGTGGCATAAGAGGAAACGAATATGTGGATGCTCTTGCTAAGGATGCTGTTACGTCCCAAGCCGTTGACCTAAAGCATTTCCAATGTCAGGCCTACGATCTGCTGAGCCTTCCAAAAAAGAGCTTGCTGTCCTCGTGGCAAGTGCAGTGGCAAAATTCAAGTAAACGGAAAGGTGCTTTTTATCACGCAATACAGCCTAATATTACACCCAAGCCTTGGTTTTACCCTTATAAAAAAATATCCAAGAAAGTAATATCTGTTATTTGCCGTCTCCGCATAGGTCATTGTTGTTCCCCGGTATTTCTTCATAAAATACGGGTCAGAGACACATCTCTCTGCGAATGTGGGTTGGATGAAGGTACTTTGGAGCACATCTTTTTTAACTGCTCCAATAATAACCCAGCCCATGACTTATATAGCCATCTCCCTATATTAAAGATCCCTGTCCCAACTAACTTTCCATCCCTACTAACATATTCTTCCCCAAAGCTTCTCGAAGCTTTGATGCATTTTATCCGCGTCAATGACATCAAATTATGAGGATTTTGTGTGATCATTTAAGTATTTGTGTGTTTATTTAAGTATTTATTTAAAACTAACAATATTTTTTTTTTATTATTTGTTTGTTTCAGTGTACCTACTAATCTCGTCAACAAGTTTCACATTAAACTCAACTATATGAGCAATAGAATTTTAGTTTTTTTCATTTCAATTTTTTTTTCTCTTTTCTCTCCCCCACGTTTTCTCATATCACATCTGACATTGGCAGAATTGTCGACACCGGCACCATTGCCATAAAGGAAAAATAGAATAGAATAGATATTACAGTATTTCTTTGTGTATAAACCAAAAATTTCTTCTTCTTAGGTTAGGTAACTGTAGGCAAAAGTACAATTTCGAAAATGCCACGTTATGATGCCAATCAAAATAAAACAGCACAACTGTCATTTTTGGCAACACTCACGGTGATATTATTTTGTAGCATGGTCGGCGTTATCGCAAGATGGCGCATGACATGACGTCATCTATGACGATACACGGGACACCGTTATCGCGCTCACGCTAATTCGGTACGGGCTTAAGCACGCTCAAATCGATTACAGCGCAACTCGCAACTCACCCTTATTATTAGTATAGATACCTACCCTCACTGTGTGAGGAAAAATATCTTCGTTTGGAAGCTTACATTTCGTATCGTTTTGTTACAGATCATCAAGAATCGTTCCACTATTTGAACCAAGGCGGCAGTCCAAATATAGACGGTGTTGATGACCTCAAGACTTTTAATGAGACGAGAAGTGCTCTCACCACATTAGGTAAGTCGTACGTTTCAATCTCATATTCAATAGACAAGAAATGTTGCTAGCAACATCACGAATCTTGTATCCGGGCTTCGTTAAAAAAGTCAATGTGTGAAAAGTATCGAACGAAATAAAATATACTATTTTCAATTATATTACTTTTCTTTAAGTACGCTGTACCGGTACAGTGTCCTATTAAGTGTTTGCTGCACCGGAAGACGTCATTACGTCAGCGCCGGCTGTCGCTGAAAACCAGCGCTGGGTCTCTGTCTTGCACAGGGTCGCAGCATAATGCTGAGCGATAGCCATTTTGCGTGGATGTGACGCATGTTTCCCCCTACCTTTTATTTATTTTATTTTTTATATTTTATTTGTGTGTTTGTTGTTGTTGTTCCGTAACTTCTTAAAAACATAATTATATTCATTTGCGCACGCTGGTACATAGTATTTATATTAGTTAGTTAGTGTTAGTATTTTTATTAGTTTTTATATATATATATTTTTTTTCATAGTAAAAGTTATTCATAATGATGAGTACAATGACCTCTTAAGAGGTTGCTGGTGTTTTTCCAATAACCCTGTATACAACGGCCCGACACGAATCATCGGGCAGTTGCTCGCCAGACACAACACCTGTCTGGTCGGAGGATCGTCCCTTTTCTATGGAGGTTGAGTGAACTTTACACCCTGTTCCTCATACCTCTATAAATATAAAGCCATGAAAATAAAGTTAGGATTGAATAGGACCATACAAAAACCACTTCAGTTGGTTTCTATATAAATTTTGAACTGCACTCTAATTGCGTAACACCACAGATATAGATACACCTATATAACGCAAGTGCAACTACTTCGCGTGCCAAAAATCACACCAACTTACGTTCAAAAATCGTAAGCCGTCACTTTCGCGCTCAGTCCTGTGTACTGCTGGCTGGGTGAGCGTGAGTGAGAAAGAGCGCTTGTGACGTTATAGTAGGTAGTCAAAAAAATGGCCCGCTTGGTTTTCATACAGATCGTGATACTTGCGTTATCTAGGTCTGTCTATATCTGTGCGTAACACACTATCAATAGGAATCTGAACCATTTTGAAGCAAATTGCTAATCCATTGCTTCATAAGTTCGAAAAATTTGTTTGCTCAACACGTAAATAACGCAATGAATGTTGTTTTGTCAAAATGAAACCGATTCCGATTGATAATGTGTTAAGGGCCTATCCTACCTCAAATAGCTTAGCATGATCCTCTGTTATGTTGAAAATATTGCAGCATTCATTTTAAAATAAATATATGGTAAAGTTGAGGATTAATGTTAGGTCTTATGTTTGACGAAAACACGATTCCATAAAATTTTCTCGATAGAAAAAAATTCCAAAGTTACCTCCAAACCGAACAATAAACCGCTGGTAAACAAAAAATACTTCAAATTAGATCATGAAACTTTGTATACTAACTGAACTAACTATAAAGTAGGTCTTGTTTTTTATTTTTTTCAATTACCATTATTTTCACCGTAAAAAGCAAATACCTAAACTATTGGCGCTGCCTGCCGCCTAGCACCGCACTCTGTCTCGCTCTCACTCAGTCCGCGAGCAGTTTCGTGCGAGCGAGATAAAGAGTGAATTTTAGCTGAGGTAGTAAAGGTTATTAAGTAATTGCCCCGCTGGTCTTTTAATAAACGAGAAAAAAGCCATACAGATACTATCCATATGGTAACTTCACCAAAGTATACCTTTATCTTCACAGGAGTATCAGAAACGGAGCAGCGCGATATGTTCACGATCCTGTCTACTATCCTGCACCTCGGTAACGTGGAGCTGAGCGCGTGCGACCCTGACGCGCCGGGAGATGATGATAGTGACGACGGCGCTTATATTAGTGTGGGTAACATAGATTTAGTGTAAAATAACCAGTGTAGGTAGGGTAGGTTAAAGGTAGATCGGTGGCCTGGTGAGGGTCGCGGGCATCTGCATCTGCTGGATGCGGTAAGCACAGAACCGGTCGATGGCTAGAAATGTCGCCTGTCGGCTGAATGACTTGTGTTTTGATTGTTGGTCTTATACAGGGTGTCCCTGGAAGTATGGATCAAATCAAATAGGGGAAGTCTTTTCCAAACTTTTTGATCCTGAGAATGTTGGTGAATTTTTTTACGGTTCAAAAGTTATGACAAATTATTGTTATTTTCAATCAGTTTGCATAGTGCTCAAAGAACAAAATCATTTTAAAAAACTACCAGGAACTGTCAATTTAAGTTTTTTAGACAGCCCTAATAGTTTTTTTAATGATTTTTTTCTTTGAGCACTATGCGAAACAATTGAAAAAAATTGTTCACAACTTTTGAACCGTAAAATAATTCTCAATCATCAATCATTCTCAGGTTCAAAAAGCTTGGAAATGACCTTGCCCACGCCCCTATTTGATTTGATCCATACTTCCAGGGACACCCTGTATAGGCTAGTCTCCACCATCAATAAATTTGAAAATCTATTTAGTCCGTCAGTTAGAGTATTGGAAAATAATGGACACGTATTTTTTAGTTCTTGTAAATCAATGAATATTGACAAAGATAAAACGCATCAAAACTCGGGAGTGGGGGCTCGTGACGTCAGAACGCACTAAAAATTATACCAACGTGTGACGTATTGAGAATATTAAAAGCGTCGTATCTTCGTTAATTTTGGTTTACGTAACAAAAGAAAAAATACGGGTCAAATATTTTTTGATAATCTAACTGACGGACTAATTAGATTTTTTCAGTTGACAAGCCTATTGGGCTTAATACGTGGCCCCGCTGTAAAACAGTTTTCGTTTTCTCTGGAATCGTGCTCATGGTGCCTCCTGTGGATTAATTTTTTCGGCCCGAAAACCAATATTGTAAACTCACCTTGTCTGTTTATTTATTATTAGTCTATTTTCATCCCGATATAAAAAAGTAACTAGGTACACTGGCCTGCAAAACTAAGCACTACACTTTTAAAATTCCAATTTTTTCTTAACTAATAGAAGTTAGAGATTTAAAATAAAAAATATTTTATAGCAAATTTCATTAGCTTTCTTTGCAACTAGTAAACTATACATTAGTAACATTTTTAACTTAAAAAAAGATAAAACAATAAAAATAGCCATTTTTAGCTCATTGTCAACAAACTCAGTTAACATTTTTATATATTTTACATGTTATTTAATTTTTAATAACAGTCGGCCAATTTTCGTAATTTAAAACGTTCAAAATCTAGTCGCAGTCTCATCTCGGCGACAAACAAATGTCAAAAACTTGTCAAAATGTAGGGAAATTTGAAGTATTTTTGACAGATTGAGACTGAGAGCATATAAAAATTACGAGAATTGCCCCTCTGGTATTGCCGCCTCGGGCTCTGACTGCATCTTCGAGCCAGTTTGGCATTTCTTAAAACAAGGTTCTCGACTATGAAGTTTTATATACAAAATTAAACTGTTTTTCGGGTTCTTTTTCATTTCGAAAGTATATCTTGTGTAATTAAAAAGGTATTCCAATTTTAATAGTGTGATATTTAGTTTTTCAGGCCAGTGTATGATTAGTAGCAAAAGTTGTGTCCTTTTACTGCTACATGGTGCGGTAAAAAATCTGCATAATGAATCCTCTATTTTCAGTCGGACGATAAACATCTTGCCGTCGTGTGTTCGCTCCTCGGAATATCCAAAGCTGAGCTGTCTCGATGGCTCACACATAGAAGAATAGCGTCCGCACATGAGGTAATTATTTTTTACTAACAGCGCCGCGTGGTTTCACCCGTATAAGTGTCGATCCCGTGGGAATATCGGGATAAAAATTATCTTATGTCCTTTCCCGGGACTCAAACTATCTCTATACCAAATTTCATCTAAATCGGTTCAGCGGTTTAAGCGTGAAGAGGTAACAGACAGACACACTTTCGTATTTATAATATTAGTATGGATTTCTTATGGTTTCTTTTGTAGTATATTATAGTTAAGTATATTTTAATTTTACAGAAGGAACATAGGGCAAATTCATATTTTGAATTGGCCAAAGAGTAATGGTCTTAAATATTGTATTAACAATATTTAGTTAAAAATAACGTAACGAGAAGGACGTAAAAGTAACGTAAGATAAGTTACGTTATTTTTATATTTTTTATTATCATGTAATTTAATAAACTAAATATAAATTAGATAATAAAAATTGTATTTTTGAGAGAATCATATTTATAATTGTCCGAAGAGGTTTAGTTATCAAAAAAAAAAATTGTTTAAAGTTTCGGACTGCATCGAAATATGCCTAAAACCGAGTACATTTTTACTAGGGTTTCACAATACTAGTAATTTTAGTTCTGTAACATGCTAAATCTACTTTTTAAAGTGAAATTCATTTAGCTAGTATCAATAGTGAATTCCAATTTTAACTGGCTTAAAAAAGTAGGTACTGTCGAACCGTTTGTATGTATTATGTAATACCGCGTTTTACCGCGATATCCAACTCCTTTAAGTATTAACGACACGTTAAAAAACGCATGTTTCGAGCTCTCGACGTCATTCGGAATTGTTAATGCGAGCGTAAATTTTAAAAATATAATTAACATACTGGAAACACACCTACACGTTCGAGTACACACTCACACACCCTTCACCTACACTACACTCACCACACACATTCAGACCCTACATCCACACTACGAAAACCACACTCACTCACCGACACACATAACTCACCCGTCAAGTTTTAGACGTAAATACATCCTAATTCAATTATTTTTGGAATTTTCATGTGTGTGATTTGTAAGTTTTTAAACCTAATCTATCACGGAAGAGCACTGATTTCCAAGATACAGGTTTTTATCTACTTTGGAATTCAGGATTTCATATAGTTGTCTACTCACTTACATTAAAAATCTTGTACTTTAGTTCTTGGGAATATAACTGTATTAGACAATATTTTTATTGAGTCCAAATAAACGTTATTATTATTATACACAACACAAGCTAAATGAACTTCAATTTTCTTTCCTTTAGGTAATAGTATCCCGCATGGACATCCAAAGAGCGTCATTCGCCCGCGACGCGCTCGCTAAGAGAATGTATGGCGATCTGTTCGCCTGGCTGGTACACGCAGTCAACAGGGCGCTGGACACCGGACATGCTAAGAAACACTTTATTGGTCAGTTTGGTTTACTAAAAAGCATGACAAGTTAGGTGGTAAGAAACTCGATGTGAACCTGCCATCATGGAAGTCGAATTCATGGATAAAAGTACTATTGGACCACATCATCATAACCTAGCCTTTTCCCAACTATGTTGGGGTCGGCTTTCAGTCTAGCCGAATGCAGCTGAATACCAGTGTTTTACATGGAGCGACTGCCTATTAGACCTCCACAACCCAGTTACTGAGTAATACGATACCTCTTGGTAAGACTGGTTGCCAGATTTTTGGGCTTCTGACTACCCGTAACGACTGTCAAAGATCCACGAATGACAACCGGGACCAACGGCTTAACGTGCTTTCCGAGGCACGGAGAAAAGTACTATTGGACCAACTCTGAAATGGAAATTAGCTGTTCCATATAAAAGTGCAATACTGCGAGGGGCTTGTGGCTAACTAATATCAGCCACCTGGGTCGATCGATTAGGTTAAGCTACGCTTGACGCGGTTGGTCCGTGGACGGGTGACCATCCGTACATACCAAGACCCCTCCGTGCCTCGGAAAGCACGTTAAGCCGTTGGTCCCGGCTGTAATTTGTGGATATTTGACAGTCGTTACGGGTCGTCAGAAGCCCGAAAGTCTGACAACAAGTTTTGCCAAGGGATATCGTGTTACCCAGTAACTGGGTTGTGGAGGTTAGATAGGCAGTCGCTCCATGTAAAATACTGGCATTCAGCTGCATCCGGTTAGACTGGAAGCCGACCCCAACATAGTTGGGAAAAGGCTAGGCAGATGATGTTCAAGTATAGGTAGTTATGTATATATATATTTTTTTTTGCATTTATTGTGTAAGTTTATTCAATATTTTAGTTTTATACTTCACACATTCATATTTTTCTCTTCTTGTTCTCACACACTATTGTCTACATTTCTTTTTTTACTTCTTCTTTCGCAGGACTGCTGGAAGAAATTTCTTAAGAAATAAGCAGTACCTTTGTACTCAAATTATAATTATGTCATATCTTTATGTGTTTTTCTGTGTGTACATAAATTATAAAATAAATAAATGATGATGATATGAAAGTGCAATACTAAAAAAAAAACAAATATTCCCTGTCACTATTTTACACTAATGTTTTGTATACAATCGATAGATTTTGACGAGAGCTGACGATTGAAACTTAAACGAACGTCGTAGCTTTTCCGAGTCAAAAGTTATACTAAGTTGAAATCTCGATACACAGCAAAATTACCTCAAAATGGCGGCGCTACCCCCTCCACCACGCGCGATGTGTCACTATCCTCACTTGGCGTAATTCTTTGATCCTTTAGCTATCCAATGGTGTAATTGAATTTAGGATGGTGATGATAGATATGAAGCTGCAACTCCAAACTGTATCCCCAGATTTTGTTATCATTGGTTTTTTGACTTGCCTCCCACTATGGAAGCGATTTTAGTCGTTTTCAAGTAACTAAAGATTTCTTTAAAAAAATCTCGTTAATTAAAAATTAAGCACAATAATTAGATACGACGTGTAACGTTAAATGCGCAAAACCTGAAAATAGTTTGATCTTAATTGACTACTGAATCGATTTCAGTATCTTTTAATATACGTTTTTTTTTTCAAAAATTATGTATTTTGCCATACTATCCGCCGATTGAGCCAAATAAAATTAAGTCTTATTTTAAGGCAATACGCCTCAATATGGAATGCATAAAGCAATGCTAGGATCAACACGATTTTCTTAATAAAAATGGTTAGCTTTAAAAAAAAAATGTTTTGTTCATTGTATTATGCTTTTAACTCAAAGCTCTAATTGGGGTGTATGAGGTTTTGCGCATTTAACGTTACACGTTGTATACATGGAAAAAATATCCGTCACGCCCACTCAATACGGCCATCGCCCGGCATAGTGCGGCGACTCGTGTGCAAAACTCGAATTGTCACTATTACTTTATATACAGACGCCAGCACGTCAAGCTACCCCAATCTGTCAAATTTTCCCAATGAAATATGAACCTTATTCCCTCGTAGTAAAGTTGAAAATCGATCAAACAAATTTGACAGATTGGAGTAGCTTGTTGTGCTGGCGTCCTTACAACCATTTCTTCATCAAGGGTGCTGTGAATTGCTACAAGACCATGGTTCACTCTCTTCCAAATGTAACTTTTATCTCATATTTTGATCATTGTCCCCAGGTGTCCTCGACATCTACGGCTTCGAGACCTTCGAGATAAATTCCTTCGAGCAGTTCTGTATAAACTACGCGAACGAGAAACTTCAGCAACAGTTCAATTCACACGTCTTCAAGTTAGAACAGGATGAATATATTAAGGTAATGAGGGATTTCCGACTATTATTTTGTAATTTGGGGCTTGTGGCTAAGGAATAAGAGCCGCACGGGCTAAGTTAAGCTACGCTTTGCTGCAGTTGGTTCGTGGATGGGTGACCATCTTCACGTACCGAGACCCCTCTGTGCCTCGGAAAGCACGCTAAGCTGTGGATCTTTGACAGTCGTTATGGATCGAAGCCCAAAAGTTTGACAGCCAGTCTGATAACTAAGGGGTATCTATCATATTACCCAAACTGGGTTTATTTATTTATTTATTTTTTAATATTTCAAGCACATAAATGTACAGAGGTGGACTTAATGCCATAGGCATTTGGGTTGTGGTCAGATAGGCAGTCGCTCCATGTAAAATACTGGTATTCAGCTGCATCCGGTTAGACTGGAAGCCGACCCCAACATAGTTGGGAAAAGGCCAGGCAGAAATCTACTGAGATTATATTGAAACTATTTACATGAGGTCTACCTATGAGGTCTAACTATGCCAAAAAGCCTATTATACTGTAAATGACTTTATTGAGGACAAAAAGGCTTGGGATTGAGCTGCTCCAATAAGTTTAGACTGCGAATGTTGTTTTATTTTATTTTGCGATTTTACTTTTTTTTTTTTTTCTTAATATCTATTTACATAAACAATGACATGAACATTTACTATTTACTGTGTAAAGTATTATATTATTTTATTTATTGTGAATGTGAGGACTATGTGGGTCATTGTTTCCGTTTTAATCATGGTCTGGCGGTTTGAGTAATTTATGCGGCCTACCCAAATGTCCTTTCTTTGGTATTGTTCGTCGAATCGTTGAGCTCCCTAAGTTTGAGTTGAGCAGCATGATTACTGACAAATGCGTGCACTGACTGGACAGGTCCACTCAAATTTGTGTGGTTCTTTCCTCAAAAGACCATTTCAGACACCAATCTACATGGTCCTCAAAATGATCTGACCAAGACTATTTCTGGATTTTTATATACACATTGACATTGATAAATTTTACATATACAGTGACATGAATATTTACTTTGTAAAGTATTATATTATTTTAATGACTGTGAATGTGAAGACTATGTGGGTTATTTTTTTTTTTTTGCCTTTTCTTCTTTTTTTTTTTTATTTTCTCAGATAGTTTTAGTCATGGTCTGGCAGTTTGAGTAATTTATGCGACCCACCCAAATGTCCTTTCTTTGGTATTGTTCGTCGAATCGTTGAGCTCCTTAAGTTTGAGTTGAGCTGCATGATTACTGACAAATGCGTGCACTGACTGGACAGGTCCACTCAATCGGTGTGGTTCTTTCCTCAAAAGACCATTTCAGACACTAATCTACATGGTCTCCACATGATCTGACCAAGATTATGTCTGGACTTTAAAAGAGACTGTGACCTCTGAGTTTGTTTCGGCCTTTCTTCTCAGAGTAGTCAGTTAGGAAACGCCGACCTCATCTCGTTTTAAAAAATATGATTGACATGTAAAAGTGTTTGTACAAACCTACTTACAGAAATAAAATCATTTATCATTTATCATTTATCATTACCAGTGTGCCGAACATCCAAATTCATTCATCCGACAAAGCGCGACTGAGTAACAACCACAGATATAGATAGACCTAGATAACGCAAGTATCACGATCTGTATGAAAATCAAGCGTGCCATTTTTTTTTGCCTACCTACTATGACGTCACAAGCGCTCTCTCTCACTCACGCTCACCCAGCCAACTGCCTATCGATTCTGTAAAAATCTCACCGTGATAACATAGGTGAAGTGAACTATCAATGGAGGCAATCCCTAACATCAGGTGGAATGACAGCTCACTTCACTTTAGTTTTCACGGTGAGATTTTTACAGAATAGCACTGCTGTACACAGCCTATCGATTCTGTAAAAATCTCACCGTGATAACATAGGTGAAGTGAGCGTGAAGTAATTAAGCTATCAATGGAGGCAATCCCTAACAGTGGGTGGAATGACAGCTCACTTCACCTTAATTTTTACGGTGAGATTTTTACAGAATAGCACTGCAGGACTGAGCGCGAAAGTGGCGGCTTACGATTTTTAAACTTAAGTTGGTGCGTTATCTAGGTGTATCTACATCTGTGGCAACAGCTGTGTATCACCAACCAAACCATCTAAACTTTCAAATTTTATAAAAAAAAAATTAGAATTTTATAAAAGGCTAAAACAAAACTTTAAATAAACAGTTCGGTTTTTGCCCACTGAACATCATCATATTCTAAATCACAACGAATAATCTTTAGTCTCAGAATCAGCACTTTTGAAGTTTAAGTTGCAAAGACCAGTCCCCAAAATGACCGCCCTTCATTAATCTTAACACCCCTTATTAATCTTAAAACATACTTCACTACCTACAGGAAGAAATCTCGTGGGAGATGATAGAATTCTACGACAACCAGCCGTGTATTGACCTAATAGAAGACCGTTTGGGAGTGCTAGCGCTCCTTGACGAGCAATGCCGAGTGCCAGGCGGGAGCGACGCCGGGTTTGTGGCCAAGTTACACCAGTCCTGTGCCGGCTACCACCACTTTATGAAGCCCAGGTTCGGGAACCAAGGTGAGTCATAATTACAGCTGCAAGACGTTGGACCAGATTGTCCGAAGCAGCGGGATTGTCTGAAAGGGTTACCGCTGCCCCGGAACACAAAGGGCTAAGGAAGGAACACGGGTGGGTTTTAGTCAGTAAGAGTCTGACACTCCCTTCTGCTCCACCCAGAGCGGGAGGGGTCATTAATTTGATGATTTCCCATCCACAAAAAAAAGGCCTCTTCAATCGTACGTTGTCGGATTCGATTTTAGGCTAGTGTTACCCCAGCCACGCTGGGAGGATCGTCACTCCACCCTCCACCTTCCCTGAATATTACTTTACCCTGACATGAATCTTGACTATACTTGAAAGGCCCACTTTGCTTCAAAAAAGTGAAATTGTAAATTCAATTTAATGTTCTTTCATGTTTATTTTATTGATTTATTTATTTTAGTACATGGAGGACTTACAGCTAATAAAAACAAACAAAAAGGAAACCATATTCACCCGAAAGCTAATTACAATCCTCACGTATAGACAAAATAATAATTTATGGTGTGAGCACAAAAACAGAAAACGCATCGCCTAAACTAAAGCAAGAAACAATATAAATACTTTGCAATTGGACGTAGATAAGCAAAAAGGATCCAACCCACAACATGACCGAAAATGAGTTAAGTAAACCAAACTGCTAGTCAAGGTCTATATTTTCGATTAGCTAAAACATTCCAAGTAAAATACGAATTTTTAATGTCAAAATATTCGTATTTTACTTGGATTGTTTTTGACTTTTTGCTAATCGAAAATATAGACCTTGACGAGCTGGATCCTTTTTGCTTATCTACGTCCAATTATATGACTAAAATAAAGGAAATAAAGAAAACAATAAAATAACAAAAACAAATACACACATCAAAAGTGTCTAGGGATCAAGCATTTTTATGCGGATTTCTTGAGATTGAGATGTGGCTTTGTAATAAATTTATGATTTTATAAATTTATATGGATCCTTTTTGGTGCGTTTCATAATTTGAATCAGGAACTGTGAATCAAATTCGAGTAAAAGATGAAAATCAGCTGTCAATATTTTCCCTATAAAAACATACAACGCATTGAAGACATTATTAGTGCTACTGTTTCCCTACTACTGATTAAAACCAACGTTATTATGGAGCGGCGACGTCATTTAAGCAGGGAAGAAATGCTCAGAGCCGTGGGAATGATAGAAGCTGGTTCCCGGCAACGTACTGTGGCTTTAGCTCTGAATACAAGTCAGAGTCATCAGTCGACTTTGGACACGTTACCGAAGCACTGGTACCGTGGCTGAGCGCCATGGAGGACGGTATCGCTGCACCACACGGAGACAAGACCGATACATTCAAATCTTAACTCGAAGAGCTCCAACAATAACCGCCATGATGTTAGCCGTGAGGCTTCATCACTCTTCAGGGAACTTAATTAGCGACCAAACAGTCAGAAACCGCTTGCATGAAGTGAACCTTCATTCCCGAAGACCGCTACGGGTACCACCTATAGCAATGCACAATCGTAGGATTCGATATCAATGGGCTCTTGAACACAGAAATTGGGCAGAAGAACAATGGCGTTTCGTGTGCTTTTCTGATGAGTCTCGTTTTGGTATGAGACCGGATACAAGACGTATACGACACTGGAGAACCCCTGGACGCCAACAGCGATTAAAATCCTGCCAGGAAGTCCATCCTTATAGTGGTGGAACCATCATGGTATGGGCGGGTATTTGGATCGGCGGAAGAACTGAGTTGATTTGGATCAGAGGCAACCTCAACGCTCAAATTTATGCTGAGACGATTGTATCAGACGTCATCGTTCCTCTACAAGTGCAAATCGGTCCCTTATTTCAGTTAATGCATGATAATGCACGACCGCACACCGCAAGAGTTGTAAGACAGACTCTCGCCGCAGCTAACATCAATGTCCTGCCCTGGCCTGCTCAGTCGCCAGACTTGAACCCGATTGAGCATGCATGGGATATGCTACAGAGAAGAGCTCTGCCGAATATGGAGGGTATCCAGTCGCAAGAAGACCTTTTTTTGTTGTTGCAACGAACATGGGCGGCCATTCCACAGCGTGATTTGGATGAACTCATTTTGAGTATGCCAAACCGATGTTCTTGTGTTGTTAGTGTTCGCGGTAGAAACACGGATTATTAATTGTTTAAGTTACCCAATAAAATTTTAGAGAAAACTGTTATTTCAGTCTTTTTTTCGAACTTTTGTGTTAGTGGTTCAAATGTCAAAAATCCCTTTATTAGGAAAATGGCAAATTTCTTTATTAATGCAAAGGTGACTTGGTTTATCGTTACTGTGACAAACGAAAACACTTTATTTGATGAATCCTTAAAGAAAATTTTAATTAATATCAATCAGGAGAAAAGTTATTGCAAAAATATATGTTGATCCCTAGACACTTTTGATGTGTGTAATATAACCTACCGCTACTTGAAAAATTTGAGGCTTAAGTACCTTCTGGCCAAATTCACACTGATGAATGGATCAAATGTTACGTAATATCTCCAGAATGTTAGTGTTTTAATGTCTAAAATGGCTAATAAAACGCAATAATTTTACAGTCACTTCACACTGCTTTTTCATCCACAGCCTTCATAATCAAGCACTTCGCGGACAACGTAGAGTACCAATCCGGAGGTTTCCTGGAGAAGAACAGAGACACAGTGTCTGAGGAACAGCTGGAATGCATCAAGAGCGCGAGCAGCTGCCGTCTGATCCACACCATCTTCGCGGATAGAACGGTGGAGGTGTCAGCTTCAGCTACCCTCCCGCCGCCCTCTAAGAGGAGGACCACGCCCTCCATGCCTATTGGCAGTCTCACAGTAAGTTAACTACTAACTCATACTGTACTAAAAAGATCAGCAAAATGAAGCTGGCTTGCCTATAGTGGGCCGAGTTTCATTGTGGTTGTACAGAGGCCAGCACATCAAGCTACCCCAATCTGTCAGATTTTCCCAATTGAATATGAACCTTATTCGTTTGTGCTAAAGTTGAAAATCTATCAAAGAAATTTGACAGATCGGGGTAGGTTGACCTGCTGGCCTCTGTACGTTGATTAAAATCTGATTCGCGGCCGTGTATTTTTTGAGGTGCTAAAATACACTCTGATAGATTCTCAATTCTGGGCTCAACACCCAGACTTGAAAAGTACAATGCTCGATGGGTGATGGGTGGCTTAATTTTCTTTTGCGTTTATTTTTTTCTCAGTTAGTTTTGGTCATGGTCTGGCAGTTTGAGTAATTTATGCGACCTACCCAAATGTCCTTTCTTTGGTATTGTTCGTCAAATCGTTGAGCTCCTTAAGTTTGAGTTGAGCTGCATGATTACTGACAAATGAGTGCACTGACTGGACAGGTCGACTCAATCTGTGTGGTTTTTTCCTCAAAAGACCATTTCAGACACCAATCTACATGTTCTCCACATGATCTGACCAATTTTGTCTGGACTTTAAAAGAGACTGTGACCTCTGAGTTTGTTTCGGCCTTTCTTCTCAGAGTAGTCAGATAGGAAACGCCGACCTCATCTCGTTTTTAAAAATATGATTGACGTGTAAAAGTGTTTGTACAAACCTACTTACAGAAATAAAATCATTTGTCATTTATCGATAAAAATCCTCGGGCCAATAAATCGCCCGTGAGTATCTGGGCTTAGGAACCATGATGGCAACGTTCCCACACTAACACCAACCTCTTTGTCCACAGCAACCCCCTCGCCGCGCTTCCGGCCAGAAACACACAGTCGGCTCCCAGTTCCGTCAGTCACTGTCAGCTTTGATGTCAACGCTGTCAGCCACGACCCCTCACTACGTGCGCTGCATCAAGCCGAACGACACCAAGGAGCCCTTCATGTTCGACAGTGCCAGAGCAGTCAACCAGCTCAGGTAAAAGAAACAAAAATATCAGTAAGCAGATACACAACACAAGGCTGACAAAATATGGCCTTAGGGGCCGTCTCCATGCAGCGGGATTGTCCGAAAGGGTTACCGCTACCCCGGAACATAAAGGGCTAAGGAAGGAACACGGGTCGGTTTTAGTCAGTAAGAGTCTGACACTCCCTCCTGCTCCACCCTGAGCAGGAGGGGTCATTTGATGATTTCCCATCCACAAAAAAAAGGGGCCGTCTCGGTGAGCGAGAGAATCGCGGCGATATTATCGTCGTGCCATTAAAGTCAATAGAAACTATGAATCAATCAACACGGCAATATCGTCGCGACGATAATTTAATGGCACCGCATGACTATCGCCGCGATTTTCTTGCCTGTAGAGATTGCGTCTTAGTGGGCATATTACTGCTTTGGCACTGTTTAAATGTGAACATTTTGGCCAATTAGTTGTGACCCCGAATTTCGTGTGAAGCTCAAGTGGTTACCAATTCGCCTTCGCCGGAATGCTCATATTATTTCCCTATTGTATAATGTGCTCTTTTCCCCTTCCACCCCTCCCTATTTTAAAACCGTTTTCAGTATCTTTGCGACTCCCACACGAAGTTTTTGAGATCATCGGATAATTTAAAGCTTAAAATGCCAATGCATTCCACAACATTTTTCGGCAAATCCTTCTCTGTTCAGGCTGCTCGTTTATGGAATGCATTGCCAGTTCAAATAAAACGCGCGTAATCGTTAGAACCTGCAGTGCTATTCTGTAAAAATCTCACCGTGAAAACTAAGGTGAAATGAGCTGTCATTCCACCTGATGTTAGGGATTGCCTCCATTGATAGTTCACTTCATGCTCACTTCACCTATGTTATCACGGTGAGATTTTTACAGAATCGATAGGCTGTATATTACTTGTTGTTGTGATCTTGTATTCGTAACGCAATAATCTGTAGTCGTCATTTATTTTCGTTGTTTATGTGTATATTTAGTATGTATTTCTTTATGTAGCTATTATAGTATATTATGTTGTACCAATGACAACCCCATTTTTATATATATCCACGCAATCACTGTACATTCCAAGGTTGCCTGGAAGAGATCGCAAAAAAGCGATAAGGCCGCCCATTGTATGTTTTGTAGTAATACTCAATTTAATTTTTTTTGTTATTTATTTTCTGGTGTAAAATAAAGTATATATAAATAAATAAATACATGATTATACAAGCACCCCGTGCAGCTTCCTAGGTTTGCTACAGTACCGTTCACAAAGATTAACTTAATTAAAAAAAAAAACTAACTTTGAAGTATATTAATGTGTTTATTTGTTACAGAGCATGTGGTGTTTTGGAGACTATCAGGATATCAGCTGCTGGATTCCCGTCAAGATGGCTTTACCAAGATTTCTTCTTTAGGTAAGAAATTATTATAATTTTGCATGTTGTAGTAAAAAAACCGGTCAAGTGCGAGTCGGACTCGCGCACCGAAGGTTTCGTACAAATTTGTAGGTAAAGAAGAAAGAAAAGAAAGAAAAATTGTCTATTCTGCACAAACAAAATGCACATTACAAAAATAAAAAAAATAAATTTAAAAAGAAAAGACATAAAGTATACACATACAATGTAGTCAAAAGCCTCGTACTCAAGCATAAAAATGTTAACAATTTTGTCCACGTATGTAAATAATTTATGACGGTTTTTTTTTTGTAATTTAACTACTTTTTTTCTTTTATATACGCTACATGACTTTGCTTCTTCCCAAATTTCATGATTCTAGGTCAACGGGAAGTACCCTATACATTTTGATTCCCTTGAGAGTGTCGAAATATACGTTTTTTGCGGCATAAACGGCCATATCTTTTTTTACGTTAACTTAGAAGTTTGATTTTTTCACGGCTTCAAGGGACTGTAGACCTGAGTATATGGTTTTAATTTCCAATCGATACCTCCACGCGTTCCCGAGATAAAGGGTCTTGACAGACAGACAGACGGACGGACGGACAACAAAGTGATCAATAAGGGTTCCGTTTTCCTTTTGAGGTACGGAACCCTAAAAAAGGATATTAAAAAAAATAAAAAATGTTTTAAGCAACGGCCTCGTTGATGTGTAGTTTTAAGCATGATAGCTGAACGTGGGCTCCTTGGTTCGATTTCCAGTTATGGCACAGAGTTACGGAGTTCGTCCATCAGCATTTTCTCATAAACAGCTTGGAGTCTGAATCAGTGCCTTAAAAATAACTAGTTAATTATGGGTATACACCACTGACATCTAATAAACAAGTATGCTGGACTAAATATACTATACGAAATGACAGTTGTTTTTTGTGCCGATTCAAAGCGCCCCGCTCGAGGTTCTCAGGAACTAAAATTCAAATAAATAAAGTTGTGAATGTTCCATTTCGATAATGTGTTGATAATTTTCTTAACAACAACATAGCTCAACAGTTTTTAGTTCACATTGCGAACTAATGCGACTTGTCAAACTAGTATAGTTGAGCGAGAAGATATTAGCTCAACCATAGTAGTTTTTAGGCTAAGTTTTAAGCCTATCCTCATTTTTAAAGCTTACAGATCAGATCGTCATACGCTATAACTTTACTAGGACACTATCCACTAGTTTTTACCTTGCGATCAGACCGCACCCTAACGAATTTTCAGTTAACTTTCGCAGAAATTGTTCTATGACTTAAAAATGAAGCATAAAAATAACTGGGAGTGCTTCGATTTTTTGCTCTTAAGTAATAAATTACTCTCAGTGGTTATAACTTCTCAAAAGTATTTTTTTATCGAAAGATATGTCCCATCTCTAATATTAGTTCCACGGATCCTCACGTTGCTATCAGGGCTAAAATGGCGAAAATTAAATGTCTTCATTTTGTTATCGATACGATAATATGAAGTCGAGCGTACTTTTATAATACAGGTCAGTGGTACAAATACTTATTTACCGTTTCCTAACCTTTTGGAGAATACGAATGAAATGCATGTGTAGTGGGGCCGCAGGGGAGGAGTGTTGGTATTAAGTTGGCCACTCTCCCTATCCTCTGCGGCTGAAAATTGGCAGGTGGCGGGGCCAACGACCTGACCCGCCGCAAGGGGACCAAGGGTGCCCAGACACGGGGTCGTCTGGCGCCCATGTGCTGGTTTGGTCCCTGGGGTGGTCACGGCGTGCTATGTGTTCTGGTGCGCCGGTGATGGGGAGCACTCCCCAGAGGAGGGTCCGGTGACGGACAGCCGCGGCGGGTTCACGGATGAGTGCTAACGCGTGCCCGTGTTCCCGCCATAAGCGGCGGAGGAGGACACCGTGGAGTTTTAGTGGGTAAGAGTCCCACATAACTGCACTATCTCCCCGTGGTAGTGCAGTATGCATGAGCATTTCTCCACGTAAAAAAAAAAAAAAAAGGTCCGGAAGTAATAGGCATCTTACAAATAGGCACCTTACACTTGTACAGAGGCTAGCTCATCAAGCTACCCTGATCTGTAAAATTTTCACAATTGAAAAGAATAAGGTCTTTGTGGTAAAGTTGAAAATCTATTAAATAAATTTGACAGTTTGGAGTAGCTTGATGTGCTGGCCTCTGTACAATAACTTATAGTTCGCTCACTTGAAGTACTTAGAGTTAGTTTACGTGAGTTGATGGAAACCACGGATTTTAGCAACTCACGAAAGTTTATTAAGTAGCCCGATTTACAAGTAAAGATTGGATGCTAATCCGCCGTGCTCGCGATAATAGTAATTTGTCAACTAACTTAAAAATATGTATTACGCTATTATAAGTGAAGAAAGTAAGTAGGTTGCTGCGTACGCGATTTAATAAATTGTACGTGAACCGTACAGCATGTTTTATCTGTTGGCCATTTTTCGCCCACCAGGTACCGTCTCTTATGCCTATACAAAGAGATAGATCGCGGCAACATAAAGGCCACCTGCGGCCGCATACTGGCGCGCCACGTCAAAGACCCCGACAAGTACCAGTTCGGAGCCACCAAGATATTCTTCAGAGCTGGACAGGTAACTACCTCCCTTTTTGTTTTGTGGATGGGAAATCATCAAATGACCCCTCCCGCTCTGGGCGGAGCAGAAGGGAGTGTCAGACTCTTACTGAATAAAACCCACCCGTGTTCCTTCCTTAGCTCTTTATGTTCCTGGGTAGCGGTAACCCTTTCCGACAATCCCGCTGGACTACCTCCCTACTGTTGGTTTTTTTTTGGTTTTCTTTTTGAAGGAAAAAATGTATGTATTCCTATTATTTTTTGTACTATAGTTGCACATTACATTTCTTACTTCTTAGCAAGAACATCGGGGAGCTACAGATAATAAACAACGGAAGGCGCCCTCTGGTGGCAACATTTAAAACTAACTAGTGTGGCCAGTCTTAAATTTTTCTAATAATTATAACACCTACTCCCCATGTTTTATAAACATTAGTTGTTTAGATTTTGGTCTGGTTATTAGCAATATTTGACTAACGTATTTCCGACAAGCATATTAACTGCCAATTTTAATTTTAAATGAGAACTGTAATTCTTTGCCAGTTGTATGAAACGGCTATAACACGGCAGAACGACGCAGGGTGTCAATTTGCTTAAAAATTACCGAAAGTATGCCTCTGCACTACAGATATAGATAGACCTAGATAAAGCAAGTATCACGATCTGTATGAAAACCAAGCATGCCATTTTATTGACTACCTACTATGACGTCACAAGCGCTCTTTCTCACTCACGCTCACCAAGCCAGCAGTACACAGGACTGAACGCGAAAGTGGCGGCTTACGATTTTTGAACGTAAGTTGGTGCGATTTTTGGCACGCGAAGTAGTTGCTCTTGCGTTATCTAGGTGTATCTATATCTGTGCTTTGGACATTGTTTCGGGGAATATACACCTAATATTATGTTAGTATGTTATATTCGACTTCTTTTGTCAGGTGGCATATTTAGAAAAGATCCGCGCCGATATTCAGCGCGATTACTGCGTGCGCGTCCAAAGTTGTGTGCGTCGGTTCATCGCGCGACGCAAGTACCTGAGGATCATGAGTTCGTTGAGGGCGCTGCAGGCTCGCGCCAGAGGATACCTAGCTAGGAGGTGAGGCATTATTCAATTAGAAAAATAAAAGTTAAAGGCTAGGATGTGGCATTCTTTTCTTGCCATTATACTAAAAAAAAAAACTAAGAGAAATCCCCGGCATATAAACCTTATTTTTACTAGTTTCCGTAAGATCCTGACTCCTGAAACTTACTAATTGATGAACTATAAAATACGACGATTATAATAATACAAAGTTGATACGACAGATGGGCTTTCCTTTAAACTGCCTATACTAGGTATCATTATCAAGCTCTTTACCAAAAATCAATTAAATTGAAACAGTAGTTTAGTCGCAAATGATTTTTTAAGTTTCTGCCCCGTTTGAACACGATGTATTTTTCCTAACAGCTGATTATGTAAGGTGCATGACCAATGCGTATAGCGCATAGGTCATGCACCTTAAAACGATAAATCTACAATACGTTGTTGCCGCTCTTACGCAAGTCATAAACCAATACGCACATAAGAGAGTGACAATCCTATTAGCAAAACATCACGTGCGTAAAAGAAATAGAAATAGGTCAGTGTGTTGCTATTGTATCTTAGATCCTTGCGACACAAAATACCGAAAGTACAGAAGTCCACGCTCGGCGGTCGCGCTATGGTTGTAAACTTTGGCTTATGTACAAAAAACTATCGTGGTAGTGGCACTCGCATCTAGTTGTTTGATTTATTGATGAGAAACGAAAAAACCAATAATAACTAAAATATTTTAATTTTAATCTTATTGTTACATTACAAATTTGTCACAAAGTGCTACAAAGTCATGTTCGCTTTTACTTTACGGCGCGGGACTGGGGGCCGGGGCGCTTACCTACCTACCTAACTACTGTGTTACGTTAATACAAACCATCGAAATACAAGCAAATACCTACTTACCTCTCCGAAACAACTGGTAGATTAAAAAACGACAATTCACCGTTTAATGTTGAATTTAAACAACCGTCCACTGAACAGTTATAATTTTTTTTTATTGCTCCATTTTTGCACTTCATAGACGCGTGTCTCAAGCGGATGGCACTCGCGCTCGCACTAATCCCAATCAGTCCGAGATATCGTGTCCGTGAGCGGTGTCTATGTGTTCGTTGCTCGAGCGCACTTTGTATGTAGTTTGACTTCTGTACTCTCTGTATTTTGTGCTTGCGATCAGTAAGTGGGGCCTCCAAAAAACTTGTTTTTTCAGTGCGCCGACGCTACCCTTCCGGAACGTAGGTACGTACGCGGAAGCTCCTGCGCCCTTATTGTTTTGTCGAACTCGTGCGCTGACAATACTTGTGATTTTGTTTTGTTATTGTGATTGGACACTAAATAAGTTTAAGACAGTATTCCTTTTTTTTATTGTGACAGGACACGCAACTTGGGATTATTATTATTTAGTGTTAGTGTTTTTTTTTTTTTGTAATTGACTGTTTTTATTGTGATAGTTAAACTTTGGTTGTGTGTGTATAATTAAAGTGTTCAAAATACCTCGTGTAACTGACACGGTGTCAGAATACACTGATATGATTTTAATCTACGGCGAATGCCGTGGAAACGCAACGTTAGCTCTACGAACTTACAGAGAAAGGTATGGTAATAGCCGCAATTGCCCTAGGAATGCCCGCACCATACAGTTGGCAGTACAAAGATTACGGGACAATAAACGTATAGTGCAGTAACAGGAGGTAGTGCCACCGCGGCAAATGCCCGCTGCTTGGGACGAAAGAATTTTAGACAATTTTTCCCGCAGCTCGACGAGTCTCCACAGAGCCGCCCGGCAGTTTAGATGTTGCCATAGAACTATCCACAAGGTTCTAAAACGTAAAAAACGCAAACCTTCTAAATATCGGAAGGTGCAAACTTTGTTATCGAGAGACTTGCCGATCAGCAACAGTTACTGCCAATGGCTACTAAATAAAACATCCGAAGACCGTCATTTCTTAACTAATTTAGTATGGACCTATGAGAGTACTTTTACTCGGACCGGCGCATCTGGAATCGGCAAAATCTCCGGAACTGCAGTTTGGGAAATCCACCATGTGTTTCGAGTTACTGCCCGCGCGCGACGTTGGACGTTGTCACTTTGTTAGGTAGGTATCCAAGGTCAGTCACCAGGCCCAAGTTTTTATGAAGTTTGGGTTTCTCCTTTATTTACAAAGGGTGGTTGCGTTTTACTCTGATTTGTAAACTATTTAGTTTGTTTGAAAAAAAAAAATTCTCATTTATGGCGCATTTTATTTTTATACCGTATCGAATTAATACTAAACACGTATAGTATACGTAGTGTAATTTAATGCCCCTCGGTCGTATCAACTCTGTATAACAATCATTACTGAACATTTTCTTTGACTACCTAGACAATCGCCCATTGTTCCACCAGACATGTCCTGTGATCGCGTGGTACTACCTACGCGGTCAAAATTCATGGAACAATTATTAAAAAAAAAAAAACAACTGAATTCATAGATATTCTTATCCTGAACCGATTCAACTCCTAAAATTATTATTCACTTTGTAAACTCTCTACCCATTTCTTATTCTAACAGACGCGCCCAAGAAATCCGCCGCAATCGTGCAGCCATCAAAATCCAACGCAACATCCGCGGCTGGCTAGCAAGACTGAAGTACCAGAGACTACGTCGTCTAGCCATCGGGTTACAAGCCCACGCCAGGGGTTACATGGCTAGGAACCTGTATAGAGACCGCAGGAAGGTCAAAGCGGTGAGTTACACCTTGGTTTCTAGTGGTTACGTTGCCTAGCCATCGGGTTACAAGCCCACGAGGGGGGTCAAAGATGCGATTTGCACCTAGGTTACTAGTGGTGATGTATAACCATCGAGTTACAAGCCCACGCTAGGAGTTACATGGCTAGGAACCTGTATAGAGACCGCAGGAAGGTCAAAGCGGTGAGTTACACCTCGGTTACCAGAGGTAACGTCGCCTAACCATCGGGTTACAGGCACACGTTAGAGTTACATGGCTAGTTACCTGTATAGAGACCGGAGGAAGGACATTCGAGGTTTTGTAACTCAATAAATTGGAAACAATGTTTAAATTGTAGCGGTATCTACAACGCCACATGCGACAACGCGTCATACTGACGTCACAAAATCCTGCATCTCGCAAGCAGAGTTTACCGCGCAACTAGCTTAGATACAACGGCCCAACATGAATCATCGGGCAGTTGCCCGCCAGATACAACACCCGTCTGGTCGGCGGATCCTCCCTTTTATAAGGAGGATGAGTGAGCTTTACTCCCTGTTCCTCATAGCTCTATAAAATAATACCAAAACTGGTAGTTCTGTACTTAAAATTTATATTTAATTTCCAGGTTGTCACAATACAACGGTACGCGCGTGGTTACCTCTCGCGTAAACGTGCCAAGAGGCTGAGGAGACAGATTGTCATTGCGCAAGCTTCTGTAAGTATAATCTATATTATTTATTAATAATATTATAAAGCTGAAGAGTTTGTTTGTTTGTTTGTTTGTTTGTTTGAACGCGCTAATCTCAGGAACTACTGGTCCGATTTGAAAAACTCTTCCAGTGTTAGATAGCCCATTCATCGAGGAAGGCTATAGGCTATATATCATCACGCTAAATCCAATAGGAGCGGAGCACCAATGAAGAATGTTTCAAAATCGGGGGATTTTTTTCCTATTGAGAGCTTCCGCTGCGTGCGCTGCGTAAACGGTTAAAGTTTCGCAAAAATCATATATGACAGAATTGTTCCCCTTTAAAAGCTTTAAAAAAAGTCCGCAACAGCATATGTCTATCTTTTAAGGTTAGCTCACTATAACCTCTTTTATGCAAACCAAATTTGTTCTAAAATAATGCATTATTTGCGAAGGTGTTTTTATAAACATGGTATTAATCCTTATCCAAATAAATACGTTATTCATCACATGTATTTAATTTTGAACAAAATTGCCTCTGACATCATTTGATTTCAATGTATATCTTAGGAGATATCATAGTTTTAAAATAATACTAATAATAAAGCTGAAGAGTTTGTTTGTTTGAAACACGGTTTGAAAGCTCTAAATCTCTGGAAGTATTGGTCGCATATATAAAAATATTTTTGCGTTTGATAGCCCAGTTCTTGAGGAAGGCTATATTCTATTAAATTTGACGCTAGGACCCTTAGGAGTTGAGCAAAAAGAAAAAAAGTCTGAAGTTCTCGCCAAGCGAGAACGAAGTAATAGCGCAGGCCGGCGACACGTTGCGACGGGGTGGATCGGGGAAACAAAAAAAAATTACGCGGACGAAGTCGCGGGCAGAAGCTAGTAATATCATATTATGAAAAAAAAATATAATAAAAATACGGCAATAAGAGCCTATACTACCTCAAATGGCTTAGCATGATCCTCCGTTATGTCGAAAATACTGCAGCATTAATTTTAAAATAAATATATGGTAAAGTTGAGGAATAATGTTAGGTAATATGTTTGACGAAAACAAGATTCCATAAAATTTTCTCGATAGAAATAAATTCTAAAGTTACCTCCAAACAGAACAATAAACCGCTGGTATTAAAAAAATACTTCAAATTAGATCATGAAACTTTGCGTACTGACTGAGCGAAATGGGAAAGTCATGCAACCGAAGTAGTGACTACAGCCTTGATATTGATGACAATATAATTAAATCAAATTCTCAAGTCGCCGCGGCCTTTGAAAATTTCTTTGCAGAGATTCCCGTATCAACTACTAAATCTCTAAACTCATCACCCACTGCTGCAGAGTCTCTACTTAAGCAAAATGTTCCAGTTTGAGATTCTGAATTTCACTTCCAATATGTCACCTGTAAAGATATAATTAAAACCTTCAACACATTAAATGTTAAAAAGACTGCAGATCTTTGGGGTAGTTCTGTGGATGTTGCTAAGTCGATTATAAACATTGTAGCACCTAGTTTAGCTGTTATATTTAATAATTGTATTGACTGTGGTGAGTTTCCTGATCTTATGAAATACAGTAAAATAATACCATTGCTTAAATCGGGTAGTACATCAGACCCTACTAACTATAGACCCATTTCAGTACTACCTACCTTTAGTAAAATTTTTGAATAACTTATTTTAAACCAAATGCAAATATTTTTTAATAAAAATAAATTACTGCATAACAAACAGTTCGGTTTCACCAGGGGTCGTTCGACTACCGATACCGGAGTTGAACTTTTAGGACATATTTATAATGCCTGGGAGGACAAATGCGATGCGTTGGGCATCTTTTGCGATTTGTCCAAGGCATTCGATTGTGTTCATCATGAAACATTAATCAGGAAACTGCACCACTACGGAATCCGTAACGCCTCCCTGGATCTTCTTACTTCTTACTTAAGTGATAGGATTCAAAGGGTTGATGTTAACGGAAAAAGATCACCCGGATCTGTAGTAAGAATGGGGGTCCCCCAGGGCTCAATTCTTGGCCCATTTTTATTTATTATTTATATTAATGACTTGCCTTATCTCATAAAGGATAATCATGATATAGTGTTGTTTGCAGATGACACTTCACTTGTATCTAAACTTAAACGTCAGCAGCTGGTTACTGACAGTGTAAATAGCGCCCTCGCAAAAGTAGTTGACTGGTTTAATGTTAATAACCTACTACTTAACGAAAAAAAAACCAAATGTATTAAGTTTACAATACCCCATGTTAGACAAGTAGAAACTAGTGTTCTCATAAAGGATGAAGAGTTAAAACCCGAAGATATCACAATATTCTTAGGCATAACATTGGATGCCAAGCTTCAATGGGGCCCCCATATAGATAAATTGTCAAAAAAGCTTAGCTCTGCAGCATACGCCGTTAGGAAAATTCGTGATTTAACTGATTTAGAGACAGCCCGTTTGGTTTACTTTAGTTATTTTCATAGTGAGATGTCGTACGGTATTCTGTTGTGGGGAAATGCCGCCGATATTCAGACAATTTTTATTTTACAAAAAAGGGCAATTCGTTCCATTTATAAATTAAGTCCCAGACACTCCCTCAGAGACAAATTTAAAGAGATTAATATAATGACTGTGCCTTCTCAGTACATTTATGATAATCTTTTGTATGCACGTAAAAATATTAATCTATTTAAAAAATACAGTGATATCCATAACGTAAATACTAGGAACAAACACAAATTTGTTGTTCCTTCATCAAGGCTCAAGAAAATAGGTGGCTCGTTTAGATGCCAATGTATACGTTACTAAACTTCCTAGTCACATTCAAGAACTAAGCCTAAATAAATTCAAATCTTTTATAAAGCGTAAACTATGCCAAAAAGCCTATTATACTGTAAATGACTTTATTGAGGACAAAAATGCTTGGGATTGAGCTGCTCCAATAAGTTTAGACTGCGAATGTTGTTTTATTTTATTTTGCGATTTTACACTTCATTTTTTCTAAATATCTATTTACTTAAACAATGACGTGAACATTTACTATTTACTGTGTAAAGTATTATATTATTTTATTTATTGTGAATGTCAGGACTATGTGGGTCATTGTTTCCGTTTTAATCATGGTCTGGCAGTTTGAGTAATTTATGCGGCCTACCCAAATGTCCTTTCTTTGGTATTGTTCGTCGAATCGTTGAGCTCCCTAAGTTTGAATTGAGCAGCATGATTAATGACAAATGCGTGCACTGACTGGACAGGTCCACTCAAATTTGTGTGGTTCTTTCCTCAAAAGACCATTTCAGACACCAATCTACATGGTTCTCAAAATGATCTGACCAAGACTATTTCTGGATTTTTATATACACATTGACATTGATAAATTTTACATATACAGTGACATGAATATTTACTTTGTAAAGTATTATATTATTTTAATGACTGTGAATGTGAAGACTATGTGGGTTAATTTTTTTTTTGCCTTTATTTATTTTCTCAGATAGTTTTAGTCATGGTCTGGCAGTTTGAGTAATTTATGCGACCCACCCAAATGTCCTTTCTTTGGATAGTTCGTCGAATCGTTGAGCTCCTTAAGTTTGAGTTGAGCTGCATGATTACTGACAAATGCGTGCACTGACTGGACAGGTCCACTCAATCTGTGTGGTTCTTTCCTCAAAAGACCATTTCAGACATCAATCTACATGGTCTCCACATGATCTGACCAAGATTATGTCTGGACTTTAAAAGAGACTGTGACCTCTGAGTTTGTTTCGGCCTTTCTTCTCAGAGTAGTCAGTTAGGAAACGCCGACCTCATCTCGTTTTTAAAAATATGATTGACGTGTAAAAGTGTTTATACAAACCTATTTACAGAAATAAAATCATTTATCATTTATCATTACAAATCAACGGGTTGAAATTGGTCGCATAGGAAATCGCTTTCAAAATGTTGGTGGAAACCACGTGCTCAGAGTTTGAGCTACGCCGTAACAGAGTGCAAGCGACGCCGTAGCGAAGCGCGTAGCAAGATACCGACCCCGTTGCTACGAGTATTTTTCTTTTTTAACCGACTTCCAAAAAGGAGGAGGTTATATGTTCGACTTTATGTATGTTTTTTTTTTATGTATTTTTTTTTAAATGTATTTTCACTGATTTCTCCGTCAATTGTGAACCGATTTTCACAATTCTTTTTTTATTTGAAAGGGCATAGTGAAAGTTGTTCAGTTACAATATCATTCCGTCTCTTATTACTAACACTTGCACTACGAAAACCAACCTTACTCCTACGATATAAAGGCGCTGTCAATGGCAAATTGTTACCACTGAAATGTGCGGTTGCCTGTACTATTCTCCTCTGCTTTACCATTTACCATTTTCCTCCACACAGATCCGGCGCTTCCTCGCCCGCCGCCAATACAAGCGCCTGCGCATCGAGGCCCGCAGTCTGGACCACGTGAAGTCGCTCAACAAAGGCCTGGAGAACAAGATCATCAGTCTCCAACAGAGGCTGGGGGATGCCATGGAGAAGAATAAGGGAATTGAGCCGCTGTTGGCGCAGATTGCGGATTTGAAGTAAGTAATATACAAGGGAATAATGATGAAGTATACACACATAATCAGCCTATAATGTTCCCACTGCTGGGACAGGCCTCCTCTCTATGAGTGGGAGTGGGCCGTAATCCACCACGCGGGCCCAGTGCGGGTTGGTAGATGTCACATGTCTTCGAATTTTTGGTTCTAGGACATACCGGTTTCCTCACGATGTTTTCCTTCACCGTTTTAAGAGCAATGGTGATGAAATAATTTACATAAAGTAAAGCGCCTGACGGGGTTCGAACCTACGACCTACAACTCGTAAGTTGCGGCCGTTACCACTAGGCCACCACTGCTCTCCTGGTATACTATGGTATACCTGGTATACTATGGTATACCTGGTATACTATGGTATACCTGGTATACTATATAGTAATGATGAAGTATAGTAAATGCAAAATTTCGTGGCACTCCTGGTCATGAAATGTGGGAACGATTCTTATTCGACCGTCCTAGTCGCATATTTATGATCGCAACTGCCACGAGTCTTGCCGTCCAAAACGAGTTCTAACTTTAGACCTAGTCTAAACCTGCAAGACAGTTACTGTACCTATTTGAACTTTATTCCGACGAACGTAAAGTTCTTAATGCAAAATTGACAGCTTATTTAACGTCAGTTTTTTTATAATAAGAACTGTAACTTTTTAACGAATTATAGTTCGAAATTTAAAAATGGCTCGATGGTTTAAACCTGGGTCTAAAGATGGACCTTGTTCTATAATAAGGCCGTTGGTATTTACTGTTTAGTTTCATTAACTTCAGCAAGCGCATTTGTTAACTGTATATAAGTAGCTTCTAAAGAATGACGGGCGTTTTGGCCAGTATGTCCAATAGAAACCACTTAAACATCAAATTAAAGTTTATATCAAAAGCATCGATTTTCATTATGAACAGAAGGCTGTGAAATACCGGGTTAAAGAGATATCAGACTTGCAACCTTGCAAACATATTAGTTGCAACGCGTCAGGCCCGGAATGAGATGGCGGGACGGACTCGAATCTTTCCACACGGATTGGCGCATAATAGCACTGGATAGAGATAAGTGGAATGAGGGGAGGGAAAAAAACAGGAGGGGAGGCTGATAGTAAAAAAAATAATAATAACCTTTCTTTCACAGAGCAAAACTAGAAGTTCTAAAACTAGTAGAAATAGAAGCAAAAACACTCAGAGTGGACATATTCAGCAAGAACGACCTAGTGGCCTCACTGCAAGAAGAGCTCGCGAAAGAAAAAGATAGCAACAAACAGCTGATACAAGAGAAGAAGGCGATAGAAGAGCAGTATAAGAAGGACAGAGTATCGTGGGAGGGAGAGAGTGAAAAACTGGAGAATGAGTTGAAGAGTGTTAAGGAGCATTATGATCTGGCGATTGAAGGTGAGTTTTAAAGATACTTTATCTAGAAAAATTAACAAAAAATCCACGAATGATACGAAAGGCGGGTCTCCACCACAGAAACTGAAAGTTATACAGAAACAGCGTATTATTCTTCCCCAAATACACTAGGTTTGGTTTTGATACTTAAAATTTTACTTTGGGACAAAGCTTCATTATTCGCAGTTTCTAGCAAACAGGTTTTTAAAATAAATAAAATGGTACTTTTCGTCTTCTGGCTCGTGGGTCTCTGGTCCGTTGAAGTGTTGTTGTGTGCTTTTATTAGGAAATTCTCAGTCCGTAGTTTGAATTTGTGCCAGATTAATGAAAAAAAAAGTAAAAAAAAAAAGAAATACAACGAAAATATACGAAAATCGGGTCTCCACTATAAAAACTGTTAGTTATACAGTAAGAGCATTTTATTTCCCTTTAAAAACACTATATTTGTTTATGAAACTATAAAAAAATACTTTGGGCAAAGCGCCATACATATGTGGTCATTTTCCTTTAAAACCTATTTTCTAGAGCAATGTTCAGTCATAGATTTTGTTGTATTTGTCGTGAATGGCAATAGGCTTAATTCAAATTCAAATTCATTTATTTGCTAATATGGGTAATTACATAAAGTTGTTAAAATAAAAACAATTATAGCATAGTTCAACCATATTACGCCTTGAGGCATGCAAATCTCAAGCTTTTACTGTATCACAGCATTGTTAAACAATTACTAAGAACAATAATTTAATAATTAATAAATAACACATTTTGGTAATTTCACCGTGGCAAATAATAATGGAATATTAGCAAATATTAATGTCACAAGAATAATAATGAAAGATTAAAATGTCACGTATTAAATGAGAATGTCAAGATATATTTCTAAATAAATGTTAAAGAATAATAATAGATAATTAAGCATTAATCACATGTGACATCAACTACAATATTTCTGAGAAAAATATGTCCTTACATCTTCTGTTAAATAATCCTGAATACTATAGTAACATTTAAATAGCAAGAATTTTTTAAATTTATTTTTAAATTCATTGATGGATGGAGTTCCTAGTATAGACTTTGGTAAGTGATTGTATATACGCGGTGCCATACTGAAAATGCTTTTGGCATATAAGGCTGTCTTGTTAGATTTGCAACAAATTTTATCACTATGCCGCTTACTTCTGTACTTATCAAAAAGATGTTTGTTAGTTCTTGCAAAGCTAGCAACCTCATAAATGTAGACACACGGCAATGTTAAAATATTATATTTGATAAAATATGGTCTGCAGCTATCAGTCTGGCTGATATTAAACATACCCCTAATACATCGCTTTTGCGCCTTGAATGCAGTGTCCTTATTAGTGGAATGACCCCAGAATATAATACCATACTTTATCAAGGATCCCACGTAGCCATGGTATGCTGCAAGTACAGCAGAAGTGTCTACCGTTTTTGCCAGCATATGTAGGGCGTATGATTGCTTATTTAATTTTTGATTTAGAGTATCAACATGAGTCTTCCAGTTCAAATTATAATCAATTGACATGCCTAAGAATTTTGTAGTTGCTATCTCATTTATTTTGTTCCCTGTATAATCTATATTAATGTCAGTAAATTGGGCTTTACGATTGCGAAATATCATAATTTTAGTTTTGTCAAAGTTCATTTTTAAATTGTTATTAGTTAACCATTTTATAATATCACTTAGAGTGCTGTTTATATCTTGTTCTAAGGATAACTTGTCTTTATTTGTAAAAACGACAGTACTATCATCAGCAAAGAGTATAGTGGGATGATTAGTTACTTTGGGAAGGTCATTTATATAAATTATGAATAGCAGAGGGCCCAAAACACTTCCTTGTGGGACGCCTTGTTTGATTTCTCTGTATTCTGAAGTGTAGTTAATTTCTGTTTTAGTTTTAGTGCATACTCGAGTAACTAATGTGGACTGTTTTCTGTTGGTAAGATAAGAAGCTATCAGCTCTAATGTAGTGCCCCGAATTCCATACCTGTATAATTTATTTAACAGAAATCTGTGATCTACGTAATCAAAGGCTTTACTTAGATCCATATACAATGCGCACGCTGGAATTTTATTGTCTAGGCTAGCCATAACTGTGGTCAGAAAATCAAAGACGGCCATATTAATGGTTTTATTTTTCCTAAAGCCTATTTGCTCTTTAGCAAACAAATTGAAATTCTCAAAATAGTCATTCATCCTGTCATAAATAACCCTTTCATAGACCTTAGAGAGCACCGGTACTAGTGCTATGGGCCTGTAACAATTCATATTATAGGGATCATCTTTCTTGAAAAGAGGTTTAATTATTGTTAATTTAAGTTTATCAGGAAAGTATCCATTTAGGATCGACAGGTTAATGAGATGACTTAAAATGTAGAATATTTTAATTGGCACTTGTTTTAAAATTTTAGTCGATATACTGTCATATCCAGTGCTGTTGGTATTTTTTAAGTTTAAAATTATTTTGTGTATTTCTTGGGGTGTAGTTGGAGACATAAATAATGTTTCCGAGTGATTAGGAAAGGTCTCTGTTTTAGTACAACTTGTATTCCCTTTTTTTTGGTCTATAAAAAAATCATTAAAACAGTCTGCAATTGGTCTGTGGATCATCAGTACAATGTTTACCATCGATATTAATTTGATTGATTTCGCTTTTTGGCACATTACACATTGTTTTACTAATAACGTTCCAAGTGGCCCTACATTTATTTTGAGCTGTATGGATAAAGTAATTATTTTGAGACTTTTTTGTCTGTTTTATAACACGTTGTAATCTACTCGCAAAATTTTTAAAATTATTTTTGTTTATGATATTTCGATTCTTACGATACTTCCATAATAATTGATGTTTACGCATGCAGCATTTTTTTATTCCTGTTGTCATCCACCGGGGTCGCATTTGAGAATATCTTTGAATTCGAATATATGGAAAACATAAATTATAAAATAAAATAAATAAATCATAAAAAATGTCAAAAGCTTCCTGTGGGTCATTACTTTCAAATACGTCATTAAATGAAGTCGAATTTAAGCAATCATTAAATTTCTTAATATTATCTTTATTGTAATCTCGTCTTTTTACATACCAATGTTTTAAAGAGCAGCTAAGTTTTACGGGACAGGTTAATAATTGTGCCGTGTGATCAGATAGGGCAAACTCCATAGTTTTACATTTACATCCACGAATGTTATACATGAAATTATCAATGCATGCTCCACTAATAGTTCTTGTTGGTTCAAATAATCCTAACTGTAGGTTGTGACAAGCTAGTGTTTCCATAAACGTTGTAGTCATTTTGTTTTTGTTTAATACATTTATGTTAAAGTCGCCACAAAGTATTATTTTCTTTTTACTGTAGCAATACTTCCCAAGTAGTCGGTTTATAGTGTCAAAAAATGTGTTTATGTCATCTGTTTTTGACCTTGGTGGTCGGTATACACAAAATATTAGGATATTATGATTTAAAAGTTCGATGCCAGAGCACGCAGCTTGCTTCAGGCATGATCATCTTGTTGCCCAGTACCCTGGGTTGAGATCAGGTAGGCAGTCGCTTAATGTAAAATACTGGTATTCAGGTGTTCAGACTGGAGCCAGCCAAGAAAAGGTTAGAGTAGATAATTATGAATTACAAATTCAAAAATCATTTATTTCAATCCATTTTACATCATATAAAAGATTATAATTGCAATCACAATCCGTCTTATTACAAAACAAGTTCTTATAACTTTAGACCTAGCCTAAACCTTCGAGCCAGTTACTGTATTTTGAACTTTATTCCTACAATGTAAAGTTCTTAATGCAAAATTGACAACTTAGACTCGGGTTTAACGTCAGTTTTTGAAATAGGAACTTTAATTTTGGCTGATTACAGTTCGAAGTTTAAAAATGTCTCGATGGTTTAAACCTGGGTCTAAATTTAAACCTTGTTTTGTAATAAGGTAGAATAAGATTAAATAAAAATAACGAAGGAATTAAATAAAATTAAATAATATAAATTATATTAAAAATATAAAATTAAATTAGAATCATAAAATAAAAACAAAAATTATTAATATTATTATTAAATTAAAATTATTACTAATACAGTGCCATTGAGTCATGTTTGTTTGTCATTAATCATATAACAATGGTTAATGTACTGACAATCAAATCTGTTCGCAAATAACAAAATTACATTTCCATTTCGCCATTTTGAATTTACAAGCAATTCAGACAATCGAGAAAAACAGCCAATTTTCAATAACATTGTTATTTTAATCTTGAACTAATTATGCTTGTTTTAAAGTATATCTTCGTGTAAGCAAACTTTATCTTCAATGTTTTTATGATAATCACTATGACTCGCTTTTGTCCGACTAAGAAATCAAAGTGATTAAATAGATATTAAGAAACATTAACAATTAAAAACGATTAACCATTGTGTTATTTTAGAAAGAAACGTAGGTAGACTACCGATATAGGAAAATAAAACAAATATTTATAGAAGTCACCTAGACTTTTGGATACGTATACATACCAACTAACATTCAAGCCAGTTACGAGTATTGCATTTTGTTCTTTATTCGAAGCATAGTAAAGTTTTGACCCGTGGCTAAATAATAACAGCCGCACAGGTCGATCCATCAGGTTAAGCTACACTTGCCGCGGTTGGTCTGTGGATGAGTGACCATCTTTACATGCCGAGACCCCTTCGTGCCTCGGAAAGCACGTTAAGCCGTTGGTCCTGACTGTCATTCGTGGATTTTTGATAGTCGTTACGGGTAGTCAGAAGCCCGAAAATCTGACAACCAGTCTTACCAAGGGGTATCGTATTAACCAATAACTGGGTTGTGGAGGTCAGATAGGCAGTCGCTCCATGTAAAATACTGGTATTCAGCTGCATCCGGTTAGACTGGAAGCCGACCCCAACATAGTTGGGAAAAGGCTAGGCAGATGATGATGAATAAAGTTTTTAATACAGAATTGACAACATAGACACGGGTTTGGTGCCAGTTTTTGATACGTATGATTTTAGAGTTCGAAATTCATAAAAGGCTCGATAGTACATAACTGGGTCTAAAGTTAAACCTTGTTATGTAATAAGGCCGTTAAGTTTTTCGAAAAAAAAAAGAATTAAGCTAAGAAAATATTTCTTTTGCACAGGACAATAATAAATTTAAAAAAATGGCGCTTACAGCACCGTTACCGAGATAGAAGTAAAACTTATTAAGAGTCAGAGAGATTTAGTCCCGTATTACAGAACGTCACTCAATACTCAAGCATTATTTAAAACTAGTTCCAACCAATCAAATGGCTTGAATCTAGTCTTAAGTAATGCTTGAGTATTGAGTGACGTTCTGTAATACGGGCCTAAGTGTGAGAGATAGAGTTATATCTTTCTTCTCTCTCTCATGTAACGAAATGTGCTTAAACGTGACGTGTCCTTGAAATTTCACTCGTGCAATTATCGAATCGCCACCACAAAAGTTTCACTTCAAAAACAAAAAAAGGAAAGTAAACATTTTGAATTTGAAAACAGGACACAAAAAACTCCAAAAACATTTTTTATTTACACGATCCTTCAATAAAGCTGATAAATGTTCTGATAAAACCAATCATTCTGTTAGATACCACGTTGATAAATTATTTGATAACGAAATTATTAATTACTTCCATGTTCCGTCGATTTCGTTACAGCCGTGCTGGCAAATATTTTGGCGAACGCGCAAAAATATAACATGCCGCGTATTCGGATCAAATAAGTGAAGTTTTTTGAGAAATAAAGTGATTTTTTGAGGTGTTGTTATAATGTGACGAATAAAATGCATACTTACTGTAATATTCGAGTATTAAAATTATTTGAAAAGGTGTGTGAGTGTGATAATGTGTAGTTGCTAGGGAGTTGTTTACAATATTTCATCCCAGCTTAGCATAGGGCGACGCCTTCTGTAATTTTTGACCTTCATAAATGAAAGCCTACTTTGAATAATTTTGAGTTATCTTGTGAGTTCATTTAACTTATCCGACTCCAAGAAAAGAATAACGCAGATGTTGCTTTATGTATGAGTGGGATGGCGTGGCATGTGAAGTGATCGTTTTTTTTCTTAGAAACAATTGGACAAGAGTATGTAAGCATCGTAACAAGTAGGGTTTTATGGTTTCTGCCTGTCCTCATGGGAAGATGCGTGAGTTTATATATGCGTGTGTAACTCTATTCTATTCAAACTTATGTTTCAAATTAATATAATTTCAAGTTAAACAAATATCAACTTTATTTTAATAATTATTAAGTTGATTTCAGAGTGACTAGCACTATTGAAAAAGTTATATAAATGTTTGAAGTTGTAGCGTAAATTGAACTTTATTGCGTAGGATTTACAGTTATTTTCCCATATTTGTTTACATAAATCACGAACGCAGATTAGGTAAATCTCTGCCTAACCGTTCAGGGAAAACAGGCTTGATATTATGTTGTATGTTGTGTGTATAATTGTTTCGGATATGAGAGTTTGTACATGTAAAATATTTGCTTGTTAACGCGTGTGTAGATAACGTTTTTTCATAAAACGTGTATCTTTTTTTGGTTGCCGTAACAGGGCCCTAATTAACTATGACCACGTCAATTCCATAGCCAATCACGACATCTGCTATTAACGTATTTTCTATGACACAGTGAACGAAACCGCGCGAAATTAACGCTGAAGTTAGTTTGAACTGTCAAAATACCACGCTTTACAACCGTACGTGGTTTGCACGTGGTAAGATTACGCGGGGAATAATAATAACCATACAGAATTGGGGTGCAGCCTCCTGTTTCACAACTACTCGATACGCTTCTGTACCGTATCGAACATCAATCAATGTTATCGTAGGAGTCTAGAAATACCTTACCATGGTCAGAGACCACTAAAAATTTTTGTGAGGTATTGACAGCACCTGTTGAGTGATGCACTTTCTTTGAACTATTAGTACCTAGGTATATGTTATAATATTACTTATACCTAATTAATAGATGTTAATATAAATTCGATATATGTAGATATCTTGTAAAAGGGTATGATGGGGTTGGCATATCTAAGACAAAAACCCCTAAATAAAAACAGTTTAAAAAAAAAGTCCAAAACCCGAAAAAGTTTCAAATCAAATAGAAGACCACTATTCTTCCGACAGCTGTTTGCTGTCGGGGGCAAGGCTAATCAGGTTACTGAAATGTGTCATTTTCGATGCGATAGCTTGTCGTATGGTTGTGAATTAGGGTGCAGTATGCATGTCACGTAACTAGTTTTTAACTTGGTCACTTACACCGAAAAACTAAGTGTAAACTATGTAATAATAATAATATCGACAATGCTAGTGTCGGAAGTGATAAGTGATCAAAACAAGCACTATAACAATGGCAAGAGTTATGACAATACCCTGGTGGAGTGGTCGCAGGAGTTCAAAAGTCGAGCTCAGTTATGGAAAGGTACTTCAAATTTTATGATCAATATTGACGCCGATTCCCTTGGTTACAAACTAAACTAAATTTAAGTACAGTGCATCTTTTTCTTTCTATTGCATCGAGAAAAGGACAGAAGATAAATTTTAATTTAGTTCTGTCAAACTAGGCAGCGCCTGACGTAATGTGACTTATATTTAGTAGCAAATTTTTTAATCACGTCTAAACTGGTTTATGGATTGTCTTGATTTGACAGGACTAAACTAATATTTATCTTCTGTCCTTTTCTTAATGAAATAGAAAGAAAAATATGCACTGAGCTTAAATTTAGTTTAGTTTGTGAACAAGGGAATCGGCGCCAACATCTTTTAGTTTTTATAAATATTTGTATGGTTTGCCTCAAGTGAACAGTGTAAAAATGGTTATAAAGGTAAATAGGATTGAAGGAGAAGGTTCTTCAGACCCATAAAAATGATTAAATATTAGCTGTAACTTAAGTTTCCCCGAACAGAATAAAATAATATAATATAATAAATAAGGCAAATAATTGAAAGAAGACAAAGAAAAAGTATTTTTTGTGACTCACACCCGAAGATCACAAACTAAACTAAAAATCTATTCATAAAAACATAAAAAAACAAAATTACATATGGATAATGTTTATGCGGGTAATTTTTATTCCTAGTTCAGGTAGAATCCAATTATTTCTTAACTAACTACCTTTAGTTTAAGGCCGTATTTTGTAAGTATTTATGTAAATCCATTATTTCAATAAACAATTTCAATTTCAATAAGTCGTTCCGGCCTAAACTACGGGCGTTTTCAACTCCGTATTACTTACGGACATAAGATAATAATAATAATATGTACGAGTAGGTATATAAAAAGGAGGGGAAATAATCAATGGAAAACATGAGTTCGGCTATCGAAATAAGAATGAATGCCAACACGATATCTTGACAGTTGTCCTTACTCCCGATGTGTTTTTGCCCGGCCGAAAAAGTTAATTAATGGGGAGTAGGGTTCATTACGAAGTATCTATTTACTATTGGACGGTCCGCCATCTTCGTTGACGGACTTACAAATTAGGTCCCCTGGATCATACTTGAAAGTAGTTTTTCTTCCGCAGAGCGCGACAAACAACACGAACAAGAGAAGAAGGCGTTGAACGCAGAGTTAGAGGCAGAAAGACAGAGTCGACAGAAGTTGTTGTCAGCGCAATATGAGTTGCAGGAGAGGATCGACTCTTTGCAGAGGTGAGTTACAATATTAAGGTCTCTGCACACAGCCGGCGTGGCATGGCGGGGCCCGGCGTGGCGGGGCGGCGACGCGGCGCTGGCGCGGTGGCATTGGTCACAATGCGGGCGCGATCACGTCCCGTCCCGCCGCGCCCATTCGTACAAACTATACGTGAGCACGAACACATTCGATGTTTTTCCCCGCCCCGCCGCTTCTGAGTTGTATTTCCGCTCGGCGCGGCGGCGGCGTGGCGTGACGGTTACCTTCGCGTCGAGCGGGACGACTCTGTGTGGCGTCGTCCGTAATATCTAGTACATTACAACTGCTCAGCGTCGCGTCGCCGTCCCGTCCCGCCGCGCTGCGCCCGCTGTGTGCAGAGACCTTTAATAATACCAGCACTTGGTGGATAGTACCTAATGCTTACGCCGGGAGCAGCAAACACAATGTGGTGCTATTCTACAAATGATGGGACGCTTAATATCGTGTCCTGTCAGCTGCACGTTACAGGAATTGATGGAAGCTAGTGATGGCGCCAAACAAGTAGCCGAATTCTGGGCCGAGTCCATTTAGATTGCTATCGACACGCCAAGAAGAATAATACCAGCCCATTATTATCCCACTGCAGGGCTAAAGTCACTGTTTATACAGACAAGGCACCAGCATGGATCTAGTACGCTTGCTCAAAGTGCAGGCCACACTGGGAACGAAGCTAAGTTCGTTAAGCATGTAGCTATAGCGGTATCTCTAACGCCCCATGCGAACTACGCGTCATATTGACATTACGCAAAATCCTGCATCTCGCAAGCAGAGTTTACCGCGCAACTAGCATATATGCAACGGCCCGACATGAATAATCGGGCAGTTGCCCGCCAGACACAACAGTCCCGTCGTCGAGGATGAGTGAACTTTACACCCTGTTCCTCGTACCTCTATATTGCTACCCTTCGGTTCACATCGCGATCTATATAATAATAATAATAAGTTTATTCATCAAAAAGTAAAATACAATGTGACAGATTCGGTGAGCCACAAATTAAGCTTCGCTTGTATCTTGTGGCTCTGGCTATGAAAGCTGAAGTATGACAAGCAGTAGCCTGTATGAACCAACAACATCAAGTGTTGGGAACCGAACCCAACACAACACCTTGCGCACGGCCTGCTCGCACAGGTAGCGCGAGATCAGCGCGGCATCGGCAAGCTGAGGCGCGGCGCGGTGGCGAAACGGCTCGGCCCGATGACCACTCGCTTCCACGGACTCCACTGCGACAGAAAATACTCCTAAACTCCTAACTTAATTTATTGTTTGTCTGGAAGTTTATTTTGTTAATAAGAACGGCAATAAAAACCCTTGCCCCTAAAATACTGTCTGCTCTTTTATTGCTCCCCGCGCTAACTTGGTCCTTCGAGCCGGATCAATGTTAATGCAGGGAGTAATGAAAATGGACTGTATTTTAAGGGCAATGGTTTATTGTCGTTAAAGATAAAGATAAAGATATATTTATTTGTAAACATGTGTAGCATTATACATATACATGCAAATGTGGATGTAAAGGTGAAAATATGTGAGTTTCAACATGTTTTGCCACAATTGGCGTACAAAATAAATTATTGCCACTTGAAATATAATACATTTAAGAAAGAGAAAAAAAAGCATAACAAAATTAAAATATTTAACACAAATAGATTAGAAACTATCATTTAAAAAATCTTTAACATTATAGTAACATTTTTCAGTAAGTAGCTTCTTAAGTTCTCTTTTGAACAAGTTTGGCTGGTTTATATTTTTAATAACCTCTGGGATTTTATTATATATTAATGGTGCCATACAAAACACGCTTTTGTGAAGGAGTCCTGTTTTCGCAGAGTGAGGCTGTAAGAAATTCTTATATTTAGTACGTCTATTTCTAGTGACATTGTCTGACAAAAGAGGAAACCAGTGAGGATTTTTTCTAACAAATAAAGCGTCTGACAAAAGAGGAAACCAGTGAGGATTTTTTCTAACAAATAAAGCTATTTCCAAAATGTATAGTGACGGAAGTGTCAATATATGGTATTCTATAAACAGTTGTTGACAGCTGTCGGTATTTTTGATCTTAAACATTGCCCGTATACAACGCTTTTGCGTTCTTATTTACTTAAACTTTCCCGGACTAACAGTTAAGAGTATCGTCCGCCGCGGTCTCGGAGTACCTTCTTTCTGTACTCTGTGATCGCGGTGAAGTTCATAGAAGCGAGTGGTCATTGGGCCGAGCCGTGTCGTCTGCCGTGTCTCAACTCGCCGATGACGCGCTGATCACGCTGCCTGCGCATGCAGACCGCGTGCAACGTGCTGTGTTGGGTTCGATTCCCAACATCAAGAAAAAAAAAACTTGCCTTTAGGTTGGGTAGCGTCTAACTTAAGTAAAGAGCCTTAATTCATCATCTGCCTAGCCTTTTCCTCTACTATGTTAGGGTCGGCTTCCAGTCTAACCGGATGCAGCTGAATACCAGTATTTTACAAGGAGCGACTGTCTATCTGAACTCCACAACCTAGTTACTGGGTAATACGATACCCCTTGGTAACACTGGTTGTCAGACATTCAAGCTTCTGACGGCCCGTAACGACTGTCAAAGATCCACGAATGATAGCCGGGACCAACGGCTTAACGTGCTATCCGAGGCACGGAGGGCTCTTGGTATCTGAAGATGGTCACCCATCCACGGACCAACCGCGCCAAGTGTAGCTTAACCTGATCGATCGACCCGTGCGGCTGTTATTACTTAGCCACGAGCCCCTCTGAACTCACCAGTCTTAACTGAACTATATTAACATAAATATTTTAATTATAGTAAACCAGCACCCAAGGAGCATAGAAGATCATTGTCAGATGCCAGCGACAAATCACAACAAGAAACTACGGTTGAAGATGTAAGTTTTCTACTGATTTCGCATACGAATAATAAAAAGTCAGGAAGCGTAAGCGTAAGCGTAATTAAGAACAAAATCAACGAGAAATTCGGCTCCAAACTTCACTACATTGACAAAATACCTCGAGTATTACAACGAAAGAACACACACGTAAATAATCCAATCAGCTGCGCTCGCGTAAAGCGTTGTATTCCGGCAAGCGCCGTGATTGGTTCTGGTGCGCGGTGGCCTTTTCGGCAACGCCCACCGCGGTAAACTTTTGCGTGGTGTCATTTTTGAGCTTGAGTTACATTTCTTGACTTTTATTATTCGCAGGATTTAGCATAATAATATTATTCCGACCAATGGTTAATTTAAAATGTAAAAATTAGAACAATTCGATTTGGAATAAACTTGAAGAATAAGAAGCATTTCTTTAGTACCGATTTATTTTCAGTCAAACTTTCAGTAAATCTGCTTTGAAATCTTATGCTAGCTTTTGACCTGTATAGAGTCAGAGGCCTACTTAAAAGCAAAAAAAAAATCTTAATAAAAACTTGTAAAATCAGGCAATAAGAAAGAAAACCCAATTTATAAACATGAAGCCAATGTCAAAGCCAATGTCAAAGCCAATGTCAAAGCCAATGTCAAAGCCAATGTCAAAGCCAATGTCAAAGCCAATGTCAAAGCCAATGTCAAAGCCAATGTCAAAGTCAAATAATTTATTACAAATAGGCACATAAAAGGCACTTTTGAATGTCAAAAATTACAATAAAATAGAATTGATTCTAGACGCCCCTTCCAAAAGTTAGTTTTTGTATGGAGAAGAATGGGCAAGAAACTCCACCGTTACTCTTTTAAAATGTTTTACATGGTTTTGCATACATTCATTATATAGTAATATGTGAAGACGATGCACCTAAAATGAAATTTCTATACCACAATAAGTAAAAGAATTAAAAATGAAACCATGACATATAAATTAATCATCTGATAGATACATACATGGTGCTCACATATTTACAAACACGGTAAAAGTAGACGATTTTCATTAAAAAAAATTACAAGTAATAAGTGAGGGTGCGAGTTAATTACAGAACGTAAATCAATGTCAAAAAAAGAATAAATTTTACAATTAATTTAGCAACCAGTTTGATTTTATCTAGACTCAATGGACAGTGCAATCCACGTAGACGCATCCACTCTTCTTCCGAATCGTTATTTTTTATAGCTAGTTAATTCTATTAGTGTTTTAGTTCTTTCCATACACTCTAATTACCCACTAATAATAATACGTGTGTATTTACAAAACTAAAACACTAGCGGAATGTTGCACACTTCTGCTGTAAGCAATAGGATAAAGAGTGGGGCGCGTCTTCGTGGATTGCACTATCTATAGAATCATGAATTAGAGAGAACCCTGGCGGTTACGCCTGCATATCAATTTGTTTAATATACACCTTATTTCTAGGACTATGGCTACGGTTCAGTCAGATCGGTGGAGTCGACTCGTCCGGCGCTGGAAGCCGTCAACTGGTCGGCGGGCTCACACAATGGACCAACACAACCTGTAAGTAATCAACGCCATATCCACGGACAAATTAACAATAGGCTAGTTTCCACCATCAATAAATTGAAAATCTATTTAATCCGTCAGTTAGAGTATTGGAAAATAATGGACACGTATTTTTTGTTTTTGTAAATCAAAGAATATTGGCAAAGATAAAACGCATCAAAACTCGGGAGTGGGGGCTCGTGACGTCAGAACACACTAAAAATTATACCAAGGTGTGACGTATTGAGAATTTTAAAAGCGTCGTATCTTCATCAATTTTGATTTACGTAACAAAAGCAACAATACGGGTCAAATATTTTTTGATAATTATAATCTAAGTGACGGACTAATTAGATTTTTTCAGTTGACAAGCCTGTAGGAAAGTTTTCTCAGGGAGTGTGTTGGGTCTATTTATATGATTGGAACGCACGTTTCACAGTAAAAATATATTGTTTTAAAACACAGTATAAGGGCACAAACAGGAAAAATGGGTAAATATACAACATTGTTTTAGTATATTCGAAACCCGAAATATGTGTCTAGTATTTTTATGTAAAGAATCTATGTACAAAATTTCAAAACTGCATCATGAAAAATCACAAAGTTATAAGCTTGTTTTGTTACCTAGTTGTCTGTACAAAAACATGCTCACCGTGCGCCGCCCGCGCATGCAGCGTCGTCTTGCGCTCGATAATGATTACGTAGTATCGATCGGTGTCCAACTTGTAACCTTTTTTAAATATTTTTGGGACAAAATATAGTTACGCTTCCTGACTTTTTATTCTTCATAGCCTAAATGGTACTAAAAATTTCGTTGTACTTATAGGTGGCAGATGCGGGTCTGGTACTCCGCATGAGGAACAGGATATCAGCTCTTCAGAGCGAACTGTCGAGGACACAGAAGAGAGCTACCGACCTTGAAGAGAGGATTATGAGTAAGATTCAACGTGTTTTCTTTTGCCTGTACTGATGAAATCTTAGTCTACACTCCTAAGGGCGAGCCCACGAGCAATTTTGTCGCTTACATCAAGTCTATGAAAGTGCAGTCTTTGTCGCGTCGCTATATGCGCGCACTTTGATACAAATCCGTAGACTTGATGTGAAAGACAAATTAATTGCGGAGACACAAGTTGCTCGTGGGCGCCCTCCCTAATACATACTTTACAAATTTAGACTCAATAACAAAAATTTTATTTTTTTCCACTTGTCAGATAACTTAATTTAAAGGTTTGTAAAGAAAATATCGCAAACGGCCATATTTCGAATAAATAATTCTTCACTAAACTCCTTACTAATAAACATAGATGAATAGTTACACACCAATTTCTCTCTTTCATTCGTCAGTAAATTGACATTTTAAAATTTTTTTTCGCCGCCTTGTCCGGCCCAGAAAAAGATGGCGAGACGATCTGGACGCGTACCGCGAGGGCTGGTTTGACGTGGTGCGGGAAAAGAGTTCCTGGAAGGATTTGTGGCAAGCTTTTGTCCAGCAGTGGGACAGAATAGGTTAACAAAAAAAAAAACGGAAAAAACGGAAAGTCAACGAACCACTAACATTATTTACTGATAAGAGCCCTGATCCAGATTTCACAAAATATTTATTTATTTATTTATTAAAACTTTATGCACAAGTAAAAACTGTACAAAGGCGGACTTAATGCCTTGGGCATTTAAATATTAATACATTTTGTTATCTTTCAATCACAAATTTTATTGTTTTCTCTACCAGACCGCCATTCATCGCCACCCACAAACCCGAACATAGATCGCTATAAACTAGAAGAGCTGGAAATTGAGAACAAGAAGTTAAGAGAACACCTGGATAGGCTGCGAGCTGCTGGAGACACCATGCTGGTCTCCAAGGAAGTTATAGGTAAGAAATATATACACAATGGCCCCGATTCTGTTGTTCACAAACTAAATTAAATTTAAGTTCAGTGCATCTTTTCCTTTCTATTTCATTATGAAAAGGACAGAAGATAAATATTAGTTTAGTCCTGTCAAATTAGATAATCCATAGACAAGTTTAGACGTGATTAAAAATTGTCTACTAAAAATACGTCAATTTACGTCAGGCGCTGACTAATTTGACAGGACTAAACTAATATTTATCTTCTGTCCTTTTCATAATGAAATAGATAGAAAAAGATGCACTGAACTTAAAATGTGTAACACATTAACGCAAGACCTCATACACCCCAATTGAGAGTATTGAGTCAAAAGCATAATACAATGACCAAAACTTATTTTTTTGAAAGCTTGCCATTTTTATTAAGAAAATTGTGTTGACACTAGCACTACTTTATACATTTAAAATAGAGTCTTATTGCCTTGAAATAAGAGTTAATCTTATTTGGCTCAATCGGCGGTTAGCATGAAAAAATACATAATTTTTGAAAAAATACCTATATTAAAAGTTACTGAAATCGATACAGTAGCCAATTATGAACAAACTACTTTAAGGACTGCGTTTAAAAAAGTTTGAAAAACAAAAAAAAAATCAAGCGTAAAATAAAATCCCTTAATTGTCTTAATAAAGGTTGAGGGCTAAATAGGTTTGCCATAATTGAAAGAAGAAAGAAAAAATAGTATAGGTTTATTTGTCACAGAAACACGTGCAAACAAAATAGTATATTTCATTACAAGTGCGGAAAGGTTGTCATTGCAAAGAGTTCCGACAAATGTCTACCCGAGCCGAGGTGCAGCCGAAGGCGAGGGTTGACAGTCGGAACAAGTTGCAATGACGGTTTCGCACGTGTACTGAACGACTATTTTTAATACAGTTGTGAAAAAATTAAGCAATTTAATAAAATAAGGCGGCGTTAATTCAAATAAACACTCGCAAAGAAAATTTCTGAAAAATGGCGCCAACCGTAGAATATAAGCAAAGTTTTTTTTTTTCTTCACCCATTGGTAGGCAAAGGGAACTATGCCCATACAGCCAAGTCTTCAGTAGAATTTTTTTATTGATATGAAATGAAAATGAAATTTAATAAGATGAAATGAAATGAAACCTAACCTAACGTATTCAATCAAATCATTAAATCTGATATTGAAACAAATTAGTAACTTCTTTTTAGAAATATACGTATTTGCATGAATCATAAAAACTTCTATGAATTTTTTTAGTAAAAACTTCATGGTTGGTTTTTCTTTTTAATAGACATTATTTTGACAGTTGGGAAAGAGAACGCACGAGTTCGGGAAAGGTAAAAAAAAAGCACGAGTATGTAATAGCCCACATCCCGAACGCTATACGTCCCTGCAATACGCCACTCTTTGAGCAACTGTATTAAAAAGATAATTAATTCTAATGATAGAATAAATACAAACAAAAATATCTACAGGCTGTTCGGCAGAATGTTGAACACACGAAAATGGCAGATAGGTGGGGTCGTCTGCTACCTACCCAGCCCAAAAAAATAATACCAAGGCCCATAGTTTTTTTATTTATTTATTTTTTTTTTGAAAAGTTTTATAATTAATTATTACTAAAATCCAGTTTTTTTTTAATGCATTGCAAAGAAAAGCTCAAAATCACGTTTTATCCCTTTTTGTAATGTTTGCTGGCTTATAACTTTGTTATTATTTGCACCAAACAATAATTTTAGATGAATCTACCAATAGTCGAGGAAAAAAAAGAGTTGCCAGTTTCGTCTATCCTACATAAAGTTCCTTCAGTTTTAAAACTCACGAATTTCGGTAATAAAAAAAAAAATAAACTATGGGGCCTGGGTATTTTTTTTGGGCTGGGTAGGTAGTGGACGACCTCACCTATCTGTCATTTTCGTGTGTTCAACGTTCTGCCGAACACCCTGTATATTCACGAGCAAAAAGCAGAAATAGTCGATGTTTGCACGCATGACTGTGACAAGAAGGCTTCCACTCAGCATGATGCATTGATCGGTATGTTATGTTAAATATTTATTCCTGTATCTTCTAGAACAAATGAACGTGATGCAGAAAGAACTCGACAGAAGAAGAGACGAGTGCGTACAACTGAAGAGTGTTCTGACCAACCAGGTATGTTGTGAAGCAGTTCTATTTATCCTGATTGACTGGCTTTTTTTTTTTTGAGGATGGGAAATCATCAAATGACCCCTCCCGCTCTGGGTGGAACACAAGGGAGTGTCAGATTCTTACTGACTAAAACCCACCCGTGTTCCTTCCTTAGCCCTTTGTGTTCCGGGGTAGCGGTAACCCTTTCGGACAATCCCGCTGCCCCGGTCATTGACTGGCTGGTCTAGTGATTGCAAACGCGACAGCTGCTCATGGAGTCCATGGGACCTGAGTTGAAATTAGAACATCTTAGGCTGAGGCTACAGTAGGCAGCGATTTGCGATGTGACTAGAAGAGCGAAACGAAAAAAACATGGTATGGTTACATTATAAGCGAAATTCCGGCGTATATACAGTACACATGCTCCACAACGAATCGGTCGTTTTCAATCATCCATCACGGTTTACTATACGCATAATGTAGCCACACCACACGCATAATTAGTAGCACTATTGAACTAGTCGTGCAAGTGAGAAATTTTCTAATAAATTCGCTTCAATTTCGCTGATATGTTGTTGTAGCCGATGCCGTGATTACAGTAATGTTGTTCCTATCGCATAAAGAAATCAAAGATCGCTAGTAATGTTTAATGTACGGTGTAGCCATATACGTGAGCATTCATTTACTTGTTTTAATCGCTCATGTGTCGCATGTCGCGTCGCGGCCTAATGTGACCTCAGCCTGAGTCTCTGGATGTCGTACGTGTGTACGTACGATATGTTTACCGCAATATATCCAAAGGTGCTGAAACAGTTCTAAAACATTCTTTTTTTATTAATGAATAGGACCGCTCTTGACCTCGATCTTGCCTGAAGTAAAGTTTGTTACCCATAAACAGTTTTTCTACTGGTATATTTGTTAAACCGTTCCCTATATCCCTATGTGATGAGGGCAAGGATGTCTTCAATAAAGTATTTTTATTATCTGTTCGGAAATACGTATATTTTATAATTTTACATTAAGTTGAAAAAAACACAAAGCCGTTAACGATATTTCGTGGAGAATGTGAGTGAAGTTGGCTGCGACGATGCTGCCACCCACGACCCAACGGGACGATTGCGCACGAAGTTCAGGCCGCAGAATGCTTGTCTAGTCGCCGCTAGATGGCGTTTCTTGTTGTATTGAACATGCCGGCCCCTTTGGAAGTATCAGGATGTAGTCTTCCAACACGAAGTACTCGTTGCTGTAGCTTCTTGCTCATGGTGACTGTAACGGGCAGATTTTTGAGCACGATCGCCGTATGGTGCCGTGCGCTGTACGGATTTCAGCAACACGAGATATTCCATCAGCTCCGGGGAATACTTGCGTTATTCGACCCAGTTTCCATTTTAGTGGAGGGACATTCTCTTCTTTGATAAGAACTAGGCTGTTTGGTGTGATGTCCTCACTGTTTACCTTCCATCTTGTTCGTTGTTGGAGTTCTGAAACATACTCTTTCGACCATCGTTGCCAAAAATGTTGTCTAAGTTGCTCCACACGGTCGTAGCGTCCCAGTCTCGTAGGCTCGATTGTCGTCAGGTTCTCGCAGATGGGCGCAGTCAGTGGCCGACCGATCAGGAAATGTGCTGCAGTAAGTGGAAGGAAATCGTTCGGGTCTGAGGACAGAGGGGACAAAGGGCGTGAGTTGAGAACGGCTTCAATTTGCGTTAATACCGTTTCAAACTCCTCACGTGTTAGTTTGGCATTGCCCAGTACCCGCCGTAAATGATACTTGCAGGACTTGACTCCTGCCTCCCACAACCCACCAAAATGAGGACTGTACGGAGGTATGAATGTTAAGCGAATTTGATTATTATTAAGAAAATCTAAAATGTCATTAGTATTACTAAAAATTACTGACAACTCTTTTTCAGCCCCAACAAAATTCTTTCCGTTGTCGGAAAAGATTTGATATGGCTTTCCACGACGTGCTATGAATCGTTTTAATGCTAAAATATAATCTTGTGTACTTAAACTGCCTACTAATTCTAAGTGTACGGCTCTGGTCGTAAAACAAACAAATATACAAATATATGCTTTAATAAGCTTAGCACCTCTGCCTTTGCGGTCCAATATTGACAATGGTCCCGCATAGTCTACACCGCATTGCATGAAAGGAAAACTAGGCTCTAACCTTTCAGAAGGTAAGTTACCCATCAGAGGGGTCAATGACTTCCCCTTCATGCGTTTGCATATGACGCAATTATGTACTACCTGTCTGGCTAAGTTGCGAGCTCCTAAGATCCACCACCTTTCACGCAAAGAATATACTAAAAGTTGAGGTCCAGCATGAAGTAGTCGTTTGTGTTCATATTCAAACAACAACCTTGAGAAACGATGTTTATCACTTAACAATACAGGATGTTTTTTGTCATAATTAAATTCAACCGCGTTAGATAGCCTACCACCTATACGAATTATATTAGACTTGTCTAAGAATATATTTAAACCCGATATTTTATTATATAATAACTTATTTGTGTTGTTATTATTAGCGTTTAACGGTATATTATTTTTTAATTTGTGATATTGCTCACTAAACGATTGTTGTTGAACAAAACGCGTCAACGTATCAAGCGATCGCTGTAGATCTTCTACAGATAACGGACCGGTTTTACGCATACACATGCCGCCGCGCGTCGCCGCTCGCACATTATCTACAAATCGCAATAGATATGCACAAACTCTTTGCAAATGAGTAAATGACGAGAAGCGTTCAAAATCAAACAATGAAGTTAATTGAACGGAGTGTAAATTAATAGTGTCAGATTTAGTTTCGGGTAAATTAACGGATGACGATTCCTTATTATTAGTCTTTGGCCACATGAGACTAGATTCTCGTAAAAACGTAGGGCCACACCACCAAGTATTATTATTGTCGTACTTTAAAGTGTCTAGCGTAGCACCTCGCGTTATAATGTCCGCAGGGTTCTCGGTGCCCTTGACATGTCGCCAAATTGTATCACATGTTAATTCATTTATTTGTACGACGCGATTTTGTACAAAAGGTTTGAGTAGATGCGGTGACATACGCAACCACCCTTGCACAATAGTCGAGTCAGTCCAAAAATAAACTTTATCGAAATTTAAACGTAAGGACTTCTTTATTTTATTATATAATTTTGCACCTACTAGAGCTCCGCATAGCTCAAGCCTAGGAATGCTAACTGCCTTTATCGGCGCCAATTTACTTTTAGCACATAATAAACGCACTGAAACAGGTATGGTATTATTACAATTATTAAGACACGATCTAACGTATGCGCACGCTCCGTAGGCATTTTGAGACGCGTCGGTAAATATATGAAGTTCTTTATAAATTTCATTAATTATGTAACGAGGTATTTTAATATCGCGTAAATGTTGTAAATCAGCAAGGAACTTGTGCCATGTAGTCGCAATGGTTTTGGGAACTTCATCATCCCAATCTAATTTATTTAACCATAATTTTTGTACCAATGATTTAGCTGTAATTACTGCTGGTGCCAACAAACCTAAAGGATCATACACTTGTGCGATGGTTGATAACATTATACGTTTCGTAACTACTGTGTCACTATGTGTAAATTTTGATGTAAAATAAAACTCATCACTTTCCGTATACCAACCTAACCCTAACGTTTTAGACAAGTGATTTTCACCGATGTTTAGGTCTTTACAATTCTCAGGAGACACGTCATGACTGAACGTCCACTTATGTAACGGAAAACAACCTCCTTTTAATAACGCGGAGATTTTATTACATAACTGCATTAAGGAATCAAGGTCATCGCTCCCTGTAATGAGATCGTCGACGTAAAAGTCCTCGTTAATCGTCTTAGCAACTAAATCATCCTTAGATTCTAATGCCAATTGTTTTAAGCATCGCATGCTAAGAAAAGGAGCCGACGCAGTGCCATACGTCACCGTGTTTAAAATATACAATTGTAAAGGTAAGTCTCGACTTACGCGCCATAATATCAACTGTAAGTTACGTTGATCCGATTGAATTAAAATCTGTCGGTACATTTTTTGAATGTCCGCGCAGGCTACGTATTTATACTGCCTGAATCTGAGCAAAATGGAAAAAATATCATTTTGTAATGGCGGCCCTATATGCTGTATATCATTTAACGATTTGTTGTTCGACGTACTCGCGCTCGCGTCGAACACAACGCGTAATTTTGTAGTGACACTATCCTCTCGGTAAACACCGTGATGAGGTAATATGTAATGCGGTTTACATAGTATAGCAGGAATATCCTTTGATGCAACTAGGGTCATGTGACCCAGTGCCTCATATTCGCGAATAAATTCACTATAAAGTTTTTTATAGTTAGGTAAACGATCTAACTTTCTTTCGAGAGATAAAAAACGATTCTTAGCCATGTTGTATGAATCACCTAACGATTCGGGTGACTCCTTTAAAGGAATGCGAACAGAGAACCTACCGTGTTCATCACGTTTTGTAGTCTCTGTAAATATTTGTTCACAATAACGATCATCTTTTGACATGGCATTAGGTAAGTCAGACAATTCTTCTAACTCCCAGAATTTTTGCAATTGAGTATCAATTTGAACGAAATTACATTGAACATTTTTAGGTTTAAACGAATTATTATTACAAAGACGGCCAGAGATGATCCATCCTATTTTTGAATCGTACAGATATGGACCACTACTAAGCTTTATTTTATCATTATTTAATAGATCCCAAAATATGTCTGCTCCTAAGAGAACATCGATGTCCGACGGAACGCTAAACGTAGGGTCCGCGAGCGAAATATGTTTAGGAATTTCTATAAATTGACATTGAACGTCTAATGAAGGTAGTTTTGATGTAATACGAGGAAGAACCCAACATTGAATATTTGTATTAAAATCATTAACTTTAGAACGAATGTTTACTTTGCAGGTGTGAGAACTTTTTGCAACGCTTTGTCCTACACCCGAAATATGAATTGTGGACTGTATAATAGGTAATTGTAAACGATTACACAACGCTTCTGTGATAAAACAATTCTGACTTCCGTTGTCAAGAAGTGCTTTAACTGTATGATAATTATTCCTTGAATCAGGAACATCTATGAGTGCCGTCGACAACAAAACCGGCTGTACCGCGGCACTGCACGTGAGTACATTGCGCTCGGAATGTACTTGCGTATCAGCTGATTTGCTTACGCTCGGCAACGGATGCGAAATAGACGTGGATACGGCCATACCTATTCTTTCGCTAGAAGTATTCTTATTATGAAGTAACGTATTATGGTTATTTTGGCAAAACTTGCATGGACCGTATGAACATTCGCTTGGCAAGTGACTATCAGTCCGAATACAATTTTGACAAAGCTTTTTATTTTGCACAATTACAAATCTATCTTGCACGGACAAATTTAAAAATTTCGGACATGAATACAAATAATGATCACCACCGCAGTCAACACAAACACGTCTTTGTTTATTATTATCCGAATTATTTTTATTTTGAGTTGAATTACTAACGTATGAATGTGTGACAGGTTGCGGGTGTATGTTGTTTGATTTATTAGCGTATCTTTTGTTTTGATTGGAATTCGATATAACGGAGTCATTTTTATTGTGCTTAGACGAAGAAACACCTTTATTATTATTTGACTTTGTCATTTCCAACATATCCGCACGGTTTCTCAGAAATTCTAATAAATCATCGAATTTAATGTTATTTGAATCATTTTTAGATACAAGGGAACCTTTATGTGTTTCCCACTCGCGTACCGTGGACTGATCGAGTTTAGAAACAATAAGATAAACGATTAACGTGTCCCAAGCATCGGTTGGTTCGTTTAATGATTTAAGTGCTCGCAAATTACGTAATGTTGAATCTATTAATTTCCTAATTTGATCATACGATTCGCTTTGAAGTGACTGAACCGCAAATAACGCTTTTACATGATTTTGTACTAATAAACGATTGTTGTGAAACCTATTTTCTAGTAAATCCCATGCGTGTAAGTAGTTTGGAGCAGTGAATTCTAACGCACTAATTACATGAGAAGCAGAACTACTAAGAGACGATTTTAAATAATGAAACTTCTGTATGTCGTTAAGATCTTCACGATTGTGTATCATAGTGAGATACGAGTTCCTATACTCTAACCATTGATCATACGAACCATCAAAGGCAGGTAGTTTTATTACTGGCAACTTAATAGACACAGGATTACATATTTGATGAGAAATAGATAGAGCTTGTTCACTATTGTTAGGATTCACTAAGCACTTCGCGTCAGCCATAATGGAAAAGTACTGATGTTCAAATGATTCGCGGTATTCTAATTGAGTAGATAAATCGCAATCATCAACTAATTGTTCAATTTCACCTTGAATATCATTAAAACTTTGAAAAATAGTGCAAGTTGACTGTATTCGTAAATCTATTTCCATTTTGCTAATGGAATTTAATGTTAATTTGTCTAATTTTGCAATAAATTTCTCAAATAACGTAAGTCTGCCTTTCAGCGTGCTTCGCTGCTTTTTCAAATCAGCGAGACGTTTATTTGTCATAGTGCTAACACCTAAACGGGGAGATTTAGACCTTTCTCTTATTTTAACGGGATCCTGAACCGAGGCAACTTGCAAACACTCATCGTCACTCATTTTGGAAGGCTGTAGAAAGCAAGAGTACTTACAGTTTCCCACTCAGCATCACCCCGGCGCAGCACCGCACAATACAACGAACAACTAAAACGTAAAAATAACAATATTAACGCAAAATTGTTGGACACGGAGTAGGAGGATGGGTTTTGTGACCTGACCGGACGCTACTTGCCGACAATCCTGATCAATCCTCTTCTCCAATGCTTTTTGATGAGACGCTCCACGTGGCCGCGTGGTTCTTCGTATATCCGGCTCGAAGGACCAAAATGTTAAACCGTTCCCTATATCCCTATGTGATGAGGGCAAGGATGTCTTCAATAAAGTATTTTTATTATCTGTTCGGAAATACGTATATTTTATAATTTTACATTAAGTTGAAAAAAACACAAAGCCGTTAACGATATTTCGTGGAGAATGTGAGTGAAGTTGGCTGCGACGATGCTGCCACCCACGACCCAACGGGACGATTGCGCACGAAGTTCAGGCCGCAGAATGCTTGTCTAGTCGCCGCTAGATGGCGTTTCTTGTTGTATTGAACAATATTTATAAAAGACAGTGTATGTATACATACGTCACATTGGACGGCCTTATCTTAAAAATAATCTGGCTGTCACTCTCATATCTCTGATAAGGTGTTGATATCATAATTGGGCTGTTTGCGCATATCACACAAGTATCTATAGTAGAAAGCGCATCGTCTCTCTGTCTGTCCGTCGGTGCACATAACTCGAGAACTTTTTATCCGATAAATGTAATTTTTTTTTTACGTCGTCGGTTTAAGTGTCGCGTGTGCGACTACGAAGGTTGCGGCCCTGGGTTCGTTTTCCAGTTCAGGCAGTGTTATTGGGTTTTAGGTTTACCCTCAGCAATTTACCAATAGCTGTGTGGCGGCATCTACATCGCCATATGCAAACTACACATTACCGTGACGTCACGCAAAATCCTGCATCGCGCAAGCAGAGTTTACCTCGCGATTAGCATACAGGGACAAATTAAATTAGCTAGTGAAACTCCTTACACTTGATGGGTATAGACTCTCGACTCGGGTATCACACTCCCTTCCCTAATGGAGTATGAGTGAACTTGAACCCTGTTCCTCATACCTCTATAACTCTCTGATCTGATTTTGTGCCCGGTCAATAAAAATAAATAAGTTATAAAGATTTTTTATCCGACTGTCTCAGACGTGGAGTAAGGTTTTGTTTATTTTAAATTCTATATGATTATTATTTTGTTTTCCACGTAAAACAAGCACAACCGAATGAAAACATTAGTATGAAACCCAAATATTGTACCTTTTCGCAATATCATGTGTTTATTGTAGATCAAAACTGACACAATTTATTTTGTAACAAACGGAAATACAAGGCACTGTTATTTTGAAATCATTTCTTGTTTACTAAATGTGATATCGTAAGAAAAAGATAATCGTTTTGAGAATAATTTGCGTTTGAAAACTCTAATGAATACGAGTGCTGTTTTTAAACACATAATATAGGAATTATCCTGAGGTCCGGGTACTTTTCAAAAAGTCGTGTTATATTTGACAATACCTACACATTGTGAAAAATGTTGCTTTTGAGTGATATGACTTATTCTTGTTACTGGCTAACTTAATATAATTACTCTACAACAAGTTTTCAACAAAATCAAGTGTTATTTCCAGTGAATAGAGCTATATAGTACCAAAATTACGCTTTGTTACTTCAATATTTTATTTGTGCAACTTAAGTGACATTTAAAGTTCCAGTGCCGAAGTGTCCAAAAAAAACTACATACCAGAAATTAGTATACAGCCATCTGCCAGATGAGTTAACCGAAATATATCCATAGGTAGCGAAACAGGCCATAAGTGTTATTTAAAGTACCAAGTGCTATAAATGTTTCGGTAAAAGTGATATAAATAGTGTCAAAATGGCACTACCTTTGACTGGAGTGAGAATATCGAAGCAACTGTACTTAGACCAACCAGTACATAGAAGTAATTACTATTATTGTCAGAAAGAGTTACAGGTGAGGTTCATTTATCGTAAAATAATATTCTAAAATATTGGGTCCTGTGGGGCCTAAAGGGGCCTGTGGCTAAATAATAACAGCCACACAGGTCGATGGATCAGGTTAAGCTACGCTTGCCGCGGTTGGTCTGTGGATGGGTGACCATCTTTACATACCGAGACTGGAGAGGTCTTACCAAGGTGTATCGTATTACCCAGTAACTGAGTTTTGGAGATCAGATAGGCAGTCGCTCCATGTAAAATACTGGTATTCAGCTGCATCCGGTTAGACTGGAAGCCGACCTCAACATAGCTAGGAAAAGGCTAGGCAGATGATGATGAATATCCTAAAATATTTCACCTGTAATTTTCTGAAGACAAGGTCATAGAAAAAGAAAGAAAGAAAGAAAGAAAGAAAAAGTATTTATTGCGACTTGTACAGGAGGATCACAAACTAAATTAAACACAGTCTAAATTAAAATACTAAAATAAAAACTAAAAAAATTAAAAAAGTAACAAAAAGAAAAATGAAACAAAAAGTCCTATACGAGGCCAATAGGCTCCTATCTCAGCATGATGCTGCGATATTTAAAAATAAATATCGCAGCGCTGGTATTCTGATAGGGCCCGCTGTGGTGTCACGGGCAGTTACGGAAATAAAAAAATAATAAAAGAAATAAAAAAATAAATAAATAACATAGATTACGTAAAATATTAAAAATATATCCGCGCCAGACGTAACCTCATTACTTGTCTATGCCTTGAGTGTCATAAAGATGTCATAGACTATAGACACTCTGTGGCATTACTGTGACAAGCAAAGGGTCGCAAGCGCCGACCTTTTGGTGAAAATTAATAAATTATCACATTACGGCTGCTTATTGGAACAGTATTACAGTGGATAAACATTATAAGTGTGACTAGGTAGTCACACATATAAGTCCGCCTCTGTACATTTATGTGCTTGAAGTATTAAATAAATAAATATCAACTCGGAAAGGGATCGTAACCGTATCGCCTTTCGTCTTGCCGTCAAACAGGCGTCAACCTAACGTAAGCACGTAACCAAAGCGGATCAGCAGCTCCGATACGTCGAGTCGGCTACGGCTAGGGGACGCCGCGCTTACCGCCGCGTTGATGGTGCTGCAGGCATGCCTCGGGAGGGAGAAAGGGGCAAGGGTCGACGAAGAGACGTAAGCGCGGGAACTGCAAGTTGGCCACGCACCGCACCGCGGTTCGTGAGCTTGTCCCGAGGCGAGGCGATTACGTTACGATTCCGATTAGTGTGCGTTGCAGTAGGGAGTTTCATACAAAGAATACTGAATGGCTCGAGTTGATACGGTTACGATCCTTTACCGAGTTGATACGTGTGCTATAAACCTATGGGCAGATATGTTTCGTATGATCGGTGACCCGAGACTTCTGCCGTGAAGCAGCCTTGCTGTTTCCGTTTGAAGGTTGTGTGTGGGTGTCGGTGTAATAGCGGGCACGTGAGGCATTTCGGCTTTGTCTCTTACATGATAACGCATTTGTGATCTCTCTGACACTGGAGATGTTTATAGACAGAGGTGATCGGGGCCATCAGCTTGTTTGCCATTCAATAACATAAAATAAAACATAATAAAAAAATAATAGCCTCCCCGACCGATTTCGGTTACGGTGGCCAATCTCAACGGAGATTAGCCAGGTACGCAGGAGATATTATAGTGCACAAGTGTGTGCGCAGACATAGATGCACTCTCTGTTCCTTTACTCTCATAGTCCGATGGGACGGCAATCCGACACGACCGGAGAGAGATCAGGCGCAGGACCAACGGCTTTACGTGCTTTCCGAGGCACGGAGGTATCACATCGCCAATTTCCAAACTCCGGGCTGTTACTAAGGAATTCCTAATGGAAAAACTCAATAACACTTTGCCCGACCAGGAAATCGAACCCAGGACCCCACCCTCAGCAGTCGCGCTTGCGACCACAAGACCAATGGGGCAGTAAAAAAAAAAACAACCATCTTTCTGAAGCAGTCGGTTCAAAACAGTATTTCTCTAAAATACATATATTTTTCTTATTGCAACGCAGAAACCGTGGTTCCAAGCTCTGAAAAATGTTGTAAGTAATATAAATGAATGCAGTGATCAATGTTTTATAATCAAATGCTTGCATTAGATGTTTTTAGTTAACCATTGTTTTTATTTGTTTAACCATTTTGTGTTAAAATATAAAGTTAAAAACTAAAACTGAACTATGAAGATGATGCTGGAAGAGATTTCTTATGAAATAAGCATCACCTTTGTGCAGTCAGCGTCGAAAATATCGGGACGAACAGACTTTACAAAAAGATCTCAACAACTAAGAAAATTAAACTTTATTTCAATTGGATAAAGTTATTATTAAAATGATAGTTGTCGTGTATTGTCTTCATTCTGAAACGTTCATTGTGTGATTGAGATAAAGTTTAATTTTCTTAGTGGTTGAGATTTTTTTGTACTGACTCTGTCTATTTTTGACGCTGACTACCTATTTTTCTGTTCTATTTTTGTTTCTTGTCTGTTTATACAAGGTGTAACATACCTAATTCTTTAGTCATTGAACATAATTAACGCAAGACCTCATACACCCCAGTTAGAGTATTGAGTTAAAAGCATAATACAATGACCAACACTTATTTTTTTAAAGCGATTAAGATAATCGTCTTGACACTAAATGATAAATGATTTATTTCTGTAAGTAGGTTTGTACAAACACTTTTACACGTCAATCATATTTTTTAAAAATGAGATGAGGTCGGAGCTTCCTATCTGACTACTCTGAGAAGAAAGGTCGAAACAAACTCAGAGGTCACACTCTCTTTTAAAGTCCATACATAATCTTGGACAGATCATGTGGATTGGTGTCTGAAATGGTCTTTTGAGGAAAGAACCACACAGATTGACTAGCATTACTTTATGCATTCAAAATTGAGTCTTTATTGCCTTGAAATAAGATTTAATTTTATTTGGCTTAATCGGCGGTTAGTATGAAACAATACATAATTTTTGAAAAAATACCTATATTAAAAGTTACTGAAATCGATTTAGTAGTCCAGTTACACCTTGTATATGTGTGTACATAAATGGTAAAATAAATAAATAATAAAAAATATGACAAATACTCCTACTAAAAAGATGTAAACAAGTCCTTGTAACAAAATAACGTCGTCCGTAGTCGGATAAAAAGGGGTTTAAGATTTGTTTCATAAAAAGTGGGTTACGTAGTTATAACTAGGTACTCAAGAATTCCTGCGTTCCAATTGCGTAACACACCAGTGGCGAAGGGTGAATTTATGACAGAGGTAAGCCGGAGCAAGAAAACGATGTCAATAAATCGTTTCATTATATTTCAATGATGAATTGACTATAGAGTAGTTGTGTTCTGAATTTTCGAAGGGAAGCCGGCGGGAATCGAGTTGTATGGTACCTTCGCCACTGTAACACACTATCAATCTGAATCATTTTGAAGGATATTGCTAAACCATTGCTTCATATGTTCGAAAAATGTGTCAGCTCAACAACGTATATAACGCAATGAATGTTGTTGAACTGTCAACATGAAACTCATTGCTACTGATAGTGTTACGCAATTACCCAGCTGTTAAACCCGCGAAGGTTTATGTGGTATGTTTAAACAAATGTGTGTTAACTGTTTTTTTGATAAATAAACATTAAAAAAAATTTTGTTAAGAGCTGATTTTTACCAAAGTCAGATATCTTTTATCCGTGGAATAAAATTGACCTTTGACAGTTCTATTATGGAAAATCTGTCAAAAATTCAAAATTTATTCTCAGTATAAGACTTATTCTAGGTAAAAATGTTTGGTGAAATTCGCCCTGAGTGTTGAGTTTAATGAACCGTTTTTTTTAACCTCCGATAAAAACCGAGGGTGTTATAAGTTTTTTTTTTTTCCGAATTCATGGTATAATAAAATATATTTTTTATTTTCCTTTATTATTGTTGACTTTTTTTTTATTTTTCCATGCCTTGTGTTGCTGTCATTGCATGGTACTTACATAATTATATTTTTTATGAATGTAGATAGCAAAAAGTACATGTTACTTGTTCTTATTATGGGCTATATACACTAATAGTTATTAACTTTTTTAGATTAGACTGCCTAGAAATATAATTTAGATTTGTTATTAATCAAAACCTTAACCGCCTTATCGACTAAACGAGTTCTAATTTTAGACCTAGCCTATAGCTTGGAGCCAGCTATTGTATTTTGAACTTTATTCCGAGAAACGTAAAGTTCTTAATGCAAAATTGACAACTTTGACTCGGGTTTGACGTCAGTTTTTGTAATAAGAACTTCAACTTTGTCGGATTATAGTTCAAAATTTAAAACTCGGGTCTAAAGATAACACCTGTTTTGTTAAGGCCGTAACTGTCTCATTACAAAAAGAGTTCTAACTTTGGTCTAAAATTAAGTCTTTCAGCCATTTTGTGTATTTCAAAACTGATTTAGACTGAGATAAAGTTCTTAATACAAAATTGACAACTTCGTTTCGGATTTAATATCAGTTTTTGCATTAAGAACTACCTTATATACAGGTTGAAATTTTAATCACAGTTTTCCTCTTAAGGGGCCATTGTACTCATCATTATGAACAACTTTTACTATGGGACAAAACCAGAAATCGCGAAAAAAAATCAGCTGTTCCCTACATAATTTATGTACGCTTATCTCGTCAAAATGTAGAGAACAGATGATTTTTTTTCACGATTTCAGGTTTGGTCCCATAGTAAAAGCTGTTCATAATGATGAGTACAACGACCCCTTAAGAGAAAAACGGTGATTAAAATTTCCCCCTGTATATATTATTTGTCGCAGAAAATGGTTCAATGGTTTAAACCTGTGTCTAAAAATAGATCTTGTTTTGTAAAAAGACCGCAATATTCCAACTTGGAAATAATTTAGACATTACAATAATTAATATCACGCCATTTAAAAACAAGAATTATGCTCAATAACCCACTAACTTAAAACGTGCTATAAACTTACATTCAACTTTGAATTCTATTCCAACAGACGGTGAACTTAAAGTCACTCGCCACATCAAGCTACGGGTCAGATGTCGATATTATCAACGAGGATGGCGAATTGGCGACGGCTTATGAAGCTCAGAAGGGAATTAACAGGTAATACAAAATTTAACCTTTTATAGTAGATGCTAAATAATAACAGCCGCACAGACCGATCGATCAGGTTAAGCTACGTTTGCTGCGGTTGGCCTGTGGATGGGTGACCATCTTTACATAACGAGACCCCTACGTGCCTCGGAAAGCACGTTAAGCTATTGGTCCCGGCTGTCAGTTATTATTTATTTGTTTCTGTAAATAATAATGTCAAATAATAACAGCCATATATGTCGATCGATCAGGTTAAGCTACGCTTGCCGCGGTTTGTCTGCGGATGGGTGAACGTGCGGATGGGTGACCCCTCGTGCCTCGGAAAGCACGTTAAGCCGTTGGTCCCGGTTGTCATTCGTGGATCTTTGACAGTCGTTACGGGTAGTCAGAAGCCCGAAAATCTGACAACCAGTCTTACCAAGGGGTATCGTATTACCCAGTCACGTCACTGGGTTGTGGGGGTCAGATAGGCGGTCGCTCCATGTAAAATGGTATTCAGCTGCATCAGGTTAGAATGGAAGCCGACCCCAAAATAGTTGGGAAAAGGCTAGGTGGATGATGAGTAGATTAGTAAAAAGTAAAAAAAAGACATGTGACTTCAAATAAATTGGGATATTTGCAGGAGAATGATGAAGAGTAGATTATTTAAATATAGCATAAAAATGTGGGATACATTAGGTACTAAAATTCCTGATCTTTTTTAGGGTTCCGTACCTCAAAAGGAAAAACGGAACCGTTATAAGATCAGTTCGTTGTCCGTCTGTCTGTCCGTCAGTCTCGGCCCTTTTTCTCAGGAACGCGTGGAGTTATCAAGTTCAAATTAATATCAAATACTCAGGGCTGCAATTCCTTGAATCAGTGAAAAAATCAAACGTCTAAGTCGACGCAATCAAAAGATACGGGCGTTTATGTTCAGAAATCAAAATATATAGGGTACTTCCCGTTGACCTAGAATCAATTTGGCAAGAAGCAATGTCATGTAGCACAAGTAAAGGGGAAAATATGAAAACCGTAAATTTGTAGTTTCAACACAAAAAAAAAAAAATCCCATGATAAACTATTTACATAAGTACCTACAAATTTGTACGGAACCCTCGGTGCGCGAGTCCGACTCGCACTTGACGATTTTTTTCTAAAATGCATTAAGTATAAAGTGAAAGAAAGAGAAAACTGTTCTATTATCAAACTGTTCTCCGGACAAACTCCACTTCCAGTTTAACTGGATGCAGCTGAATACCAGCATTTTACAAGGAGCAACTGCTTATCTGACCTCCACAATCCAGTTACTGGGTAACATGATACCCCATGGTAAGACTGGATGTCAGACTTGCTGGACTGATCTGATCCTCACTCTGCAGAAAAGGCATTTAATCTATAGTTATGTTATTACCAATGATCGGATAATCGGCCGCCAATATACCTAAACTTCACTTTTATTCCCACGAAAGAATAATACGGAATTTTTTTTATTGATATTCCATTTGTTTTGAATAAAATAAGGATACTAAATCAAAATAACCACTGCTATAATTTCATTAACTTTGTTATAGTTGTTTTTACAAAATTGTTCAATCCTGGGAACCGGGAATTACTTATTTATTCAGAAAGGAATGTCCATATTGTTCTTTTGTGGGAAGAAGTTTATTGTGATTACCGGTTATTACAAACTGAAAATATCTTGTTTCTATATAACAGGCAACTACAAGAAGAATTGATAGCAGAGAAGAAATTCTATTCAGAACACATATCGAAGTCAAAATCGGAGATTGAGAAGCTAAGAGAAGAAAATGAGAAATATCAAAAGTGAGTACAATATAATTTATTTGTTTCTGTAAATAATAATGTTTATAGTAACATTTGTTGTGAGATCAGTGGTGGCCCCGTAAGCGGGATTGTCCGAAAGGGTTACCGCTACCCCGGAACATAAAGGGCTAAGGAAGGAACACGGGTGGGTTTTAATCAGCAATAGTCTGACACTCCCTTCTGCTCCACCCAGAGCGGGAGGGGTCATTTGATGATTTCCCATCCAAAAAAAAAAAAAATGTATTGGTCCAAAAAGTCACTTAAAAATCAACTAATGACTAAGTGACACTAAAGTTTCTGATGTTAGGGATCGCCCCTATTGATAGCTCACTTCACGCTCACTTCACCTAAGTTATAACGGTGAGATTTTTACAGAATGGATCGGCTGAATAGAAGTTTAGTTATAACACATCTACATTTCAGTGGCGAAGATTATACACGTACAAATATCCTGGTGAAATTCCGAAGACATTGTTCTAACGACTCAACGAAGTATATTTCATGTACTTGCACACAAGTTATCGTTCATTTGACACTGACAGTATTAAAAATTATATGTTTTTAATTTATAAGTTGTTAATTTGACCGTTTAAGATTATGTTTAAGTGTAAAGAGCATATTTTTATTTTTATGTTATTTAAATAAATGTATTTTTGTCATTAAGTTGTCATTTTGCACTTCATTCTCATCCGGATTGTTTTATCATACTCATTTTTACAGGCTGTTAGGTTAAACGAGGGACATACTTTATGGGAGTGTAGTACTCATTAAAATGATCAACTTTTACTATGAAACCAACACGAAAAAAAAATGTCGTATACGTAACACCCTGCATAATACAATAAGACTGTGTCTGCCAGCCTAAGGCTTATCTCAAGTTAGGAATTAGATTAGATGTTGTTTTTTTCGTTAAACAATAACAACAGCTAACTTGAGGTTTCCGGATTAGAGACATCGGTCCGTATTACAGAAGGAAACTCAAGCATTGATCTCTGTTTAAAACTAGTTTTGAGTCAAGTTTTAATTTTAGAACGATCCTCAAGCATAGATTCATTGATCATAGTTCAGCCGAGTTTGACTTTATTCTAGATCGTTACTCAGTTCGTGAATCGAACCCAAGCAGTGATTAGATCTGTAATCACCCAAGTGTGGTCGAGACCGCGCTTGAGCATAGATTGTCATGGGAAATTTTGTTCTTTTTTAAGTTTATTTCCGTTTTCGAGTTTATAATTATTGTGGAATTGAAGATTACTGTCAAAATTGATACTTATATCTGGAGAAGTAGATTATTAATAGGTTTAATCATTCATATAATTTATATTACATAACAGCTTTTATTCCAATAGACTGATATATTTTTTTCGTCTTGCATTTATAGTGACAATCTGGAATTAGCTGATCGATTCAATATGATTGCGTGCTTCGAGCTAATTTTGTTCCTAATATCGAATTGTGCCTTAGTAGATATGGATTTCGACAACCTTCTAGGGATTTCAGAACATTGAAGAAGAATAAAAAAAAAAACCTCAGCGGGAAGTGACGGACTATTGCATATTCGTCATTCGGAGTAGGTACACATGATGAAAGGATTTATAGGGAAAGCTCAGTAGGTGCTCAGGAGGTTTGAAGAGAATAAAGATTATTCAATGTAGTTTCTTAAGACAACAGTTCTAAGGCCCAGAACGAAAGAGCCACATTATTATAGCCACATACAAATAACAAGAGACATTTTGTAGAAACAATTTATTTTGATACGTAATTTCATCATTTTTGTTATAAATTCTTTATTTTTGTTTTCCAATATTCTTCCTCCAGACATGGGTGCCATATTATTTTCTCATGCCACTATCATTCCTCATGTTTTACACGTAGCATGATCTCCTCCGTCGCCATACTCCCCGTCTTTGCGAGGTTGAATAGTATCTATTGGTGCTAGGTGATAGTGGCTGAAGCAGCATTCAAAAATGCACCTGTAAACAAGTATTATAATTTATTGTTATTAAAAACACTGAAACCCCGTTACAAAATCAATAGGAAGTAATTTAATATAGACACAAGTACCTACATAAATTATTAAAAGTGAAAATTCAATAAAAATACATACCTATTAGCGGCTACTGCTTTCAACATTCATTTGGTCAGTTTTTATTACTAAGTTTATATACATTCAGAGATAAATACTTTTTCTTGTTTACTCCAATTATTGGAGTTTATTATTTTCATTGCTATAATCGCAAACACAAAGAAATAGACATATTAAAAATTATTTTATTCAAATTAAATTTTTCTAATGAAATTGTTGACTTACGTATGATTGTCAAAACACGACCACAGAGCACTTTAGTCACGACAGATACAAAAATTTGTGGAATGAAATAGTACAAAATGACTCCAAACAGTTTAACTTCAATAAATCTGTGTTTGTACTATTCGCAGCTAACAAAATAACGCTCACTTCCTAAATATTTGGGTTCTTAAGGTACATTTTAATATTTCTAATCCTGTGAATACCAGAACATAGTTGGTAAATAAAATAAATAGTAAACGAAAACAGGCTGATGCATAGACAATACACATCTCTGCTTGAGGCTCGATTTGATTCTCGCTTCAGCTGATTATAGTTTGATTACCGTTCTGGAATAAGTACAATGCTCAAGTACTGATTCTATACTTAAACAATGATCAACTGATTGACGATCAAACTAGACTTGAGGAATGTTCTGTAATACGGACCTTAGTCAGGCTTACAAAAATCAGCGTGATAAATGCGTAACTACAGATATAGATACACCTAGATAACGCAAGAGCAACTACTTCGCGTGCCAAAAAGCGCACCAACTTACGTTCAAAAATCGTAAGCCGCCACTTTCGCGCTCAGTCCTGTGTACTGCTGGCTGGGTGAGCGTGAGTGAGAAAGAGCGCTTGTGACGTCATAGTAGTTAGTCAAAAAAATGACACGCTTGTTTTTCATACAGATCGTGATACTTGCGTTATCTAGGTCTATCTATATCTGGGAATAATCAGTTTAAAAAAATGTTAGTTATGTGTTAACTTCACAGACGTGTGTGTGTGTCGATATCTTAACACGATAAAACAAAAGAAAACAGATTTTCCCAACTCAAAATTCAATTAACAAAAAAACATCAAATAATTTTACAATTTTTTATTTTATTGTGTCAGGCCTGTTGGTCTAGTGGTTAGTGACCCTGACTGCTATGCCGGAGGTCGTGGGTTCGATTCCCACCCAGGACAAATGTTTGTGTAATGAGCACGATCATTTGTTCTGTGTCTGGGTGTAATTTATCTATAATATTTATGTATTTAGAAATATATAAGTATGTTTATCAGTTGTCTAGTACTCATAACACAAGCTCTGCTTAGCTTGGGACTAGATGGCGTTGTGTGATAGTTGTGGAATATTATTATTATTATTATTATATCGATACCCATAACGTCTACAGAGTTTCGCTAGCTAATTTAATTTAACCCTGTATGAGAAAACATCATAGTTTGGAGGTGTGATAAGGAAAGAAGATCCTTCGACTGTAAACAGAATAGGAAGTAGGATAATATTTTTAAAAGATAAGCAACTATAAAAATATTATTGTCTTTTCTTAATTTTCTTGAGAGGGTGCCATTATTAGCTATGGGTTTAATTTACAAAATTATATAAATTTAGTAGTGTAGACTTAACAACATAATCCTTATTCAGAACACACTAACAATAATTTTTAAAATAGTAGTCAGTCTTCTCCATAGACACACTTACACCTACCTACACCTTGAAATGGGCAATTTTCTTTATCATTCTTGACTTCCAAAATCTACAAAGTCAAACTACTGGCGGAACTTCACAGATGTATATTGGGTATCAAAAGAGAAATTCTAACCCTCATAATAATTTCTGAGAAGTTTTGCCAGACAATTTAATTCGACCTTTTATTAATAGTTTATTTACGATCATTTTAATTTTAAATTATTATTAAGTTCTTAATATATTTAATACTTAAACATAATTTATTGTTGTAGGTTACTCAGTTCAGATTTGAGCGCTGAACCCAAGAATAAGACTCAAGAGTTTGCGCAGAATGAGATTATTAGGCTGGCGGCTGAGAGCTTGGCATTACAGGTAAATAAAAAAAAAAAGTTTTAATTTTTTTAAATTTAATGGTTGAAACCGCCGTAACCGATTTTATTTTTCCAAAAAACGCGGTCTCTTTTGTGGGTGTAATAGCGAATCTATGACTGAGAGGAAGGTGCTCTCAAATTTCAGCGAAAACGTTACGTGACATATTCACGACGATATCACTCTTTCAATTATCAAGATAACACATTATTGAAGCTAAGAAGCGACATGTCATCCAAAACGAAAAACTAATAAAATAAAAACACATAATCTATACTAATATTATAAAGAGGAAAGGTTTGTATGTATGTTTGTAACGAATTGGCTCAAAAAGTACTGGACCGATTTTAAAAATTCTTTCACCATTTTAATGCTACATTACCACTGATTAATATAGGCTTTTTAATTGCAAGAAAAAAAAAATACAACCGAATTGATAACCTCCTCCTTTTTGAAGTCGGTTAAAAAATAAATTACCACCCGTGCGAAGCCGGGACAGGCCGCTAGTATTACTTAAAACGAGGGGATGTGCTATAATGAAGCTGCATCCACCTCTGCAACAAGGACAGATCCCACCGCTTGCCTTCAGGCCGCTGTTCGAGCTGTTTTGTAGTCGACTTAGTAGCGAAGCGCTCCGTTTCCTTATGATCGCGAAAAAGTCATCAGACCGCGCCTCAGCAAACATAGTCGGGCGTTGTCAACATATGCGGGTGAATCCGCAGATCGCAGCTAGGAACAAATAAATATCGATTCATATTTCTACAGGAACGAGTGGACAAACTATCGGAAAGCTGTCGTCGGTACAAGAATCAAATAAGACTGCTGGTCAACAAGCTGAAGGAATGCGGCATCGATGACGTCAACGATATACTCGACAATAATGGTAATACAGCTTCTCTATCTCGAAATAATATTGAATACTGGTTTCGTCTATCAGAATCTGTGTGTGAATTCTTCCCTTGCGGTGGTAGGGCTAATATCACAGTTTTGGCCAAACTCAAGCCGGCGAAACAAAAACAAGAGCCAAATATCACAAACATAAAATTGAAAACATCAGATATTAAGGCCTGGTCAAACTGAAGCGGGCCAGCAAACGGGAAGCAGGACGATATTTTTTCACGTCGATTGTTTTATAGAGGTATGAGGAACGGTTAAAGTTTACTCAGCTTCCATAGAAAAGGGAGAATCCTCCTACCAGATGGGTGTTGTGTCCGGCGGACAACTGCCCAACGACTCATGTCGGGCTGTTGTATGTATGCTAGTTGCGCGGTAAACTCTGCTTGCGAGATGCAGGATTTTGTGACGTCAGTATGACGCGTTGTTCGCACGTGGCATTGTAGATACCGCTACAGTTTCAACTAATCTGCATTCGCGACTTATTTGCCAAAAAATGTAAACACACATGAGTTTATGCAAATGTAACTAACTTTAATTCCTACACAATAAAGTGTAGTTACGCTAACATTTTTACTATAACTTTTTCAATAGTGCTAGTCACTCTGAAATCAGCTTAATTACTATTACAATAAAGTTGATATTTGTTTAACTTGAAATAACATAAATTTGAAATATGAATAGACTTTAACTAGAATGGTGTTGTGTTCGAACTGGCATGAATAGTCGTGCGACTTCATAATAATTAAAACAATCGACGCGCGTCTCGCATCCCGCCCGCTCGCTTCTGATTGGCTAGAGATTTGTCTCATCAAAATCATCTTTCTCTTGCCCATAACTCAATTTATTTGAGGTCGGCGTGTGTATGTTTGGGGATAACTCCGTCATTTAGAGACGGAATTGAAAAAATATTTTTTTTGTTCGAAAGAGGGTTAAACATTCCGAAATTGACCCATTTAAATTTTGTAAAGATCTGATGATGAGTTTCGGAGACAGGCAACGACATTCTTCAATAAATGACAGCAAATCAACCACGATTGCTGCTATCGCATATAGGTATGCATTGTTTACGCAATCACACAACATAACATCACGCCTGTACCCTCTAAAGGGGTATGTTTTAATAGCTTCCTGTCACTGATATTTACATAGCAAGTAGCGATAAATGAATTGGTGTGGGGTAGGTACAACTAAAAAGTAGGTGTAAAAAACGAAAATGCGGAACCAACGACACTGACTTCCGAAATTAAAGTTATTTTTCACTTTGTAAAAAAGGTTTTTTCTTCCATACTTCTCTATTGGTCGTCACCTCGGTAGTCACCCCTTTTCTAACCATATCATCATCCACACAGTCCATCCATCGTTTCTTCGGTCTTCCCCTACTCTTATAGGCATAGCCATCGACATTCATATTCAAAACTTTCCTCACGATATTTCCCTCATTCTCCGTGTCACATATTTATTCATATTTATTCCTCAATTTTCATGATTGCACCTACCACTGTTTGTCTCTGCATCACCCAAAGGTTGACTGGTAGAAAATGCCTATGGCATTAAGTCCGCCTCTGTACATTTATGTGCTTGAACTATTAAATAAATAAATAAATACTTGTATCACGACAAATAATTTTCACACAACTTTTCAGTTACCGGGGCCATTTTCAGACTCCCTTTTAGCCAGACCTTTGTCTGTTAGTTTCAATTTTAAGTATCAGATGATTGGCTTTTTTTATAATCCTAAATACTTTTAAATACCATAGTTTGAAGGAACCTTGACTTTGTTAGATCAATTGGTTTTGATGAACAACCGGTTAGACAACCAGTCTTACCAAGGGGTATCGTATTACCCAGTATAGATAGTGCAATCCACGAAGACGCGCCCCACTCTTTTTCCTAATGCTTACAGCAGGAGTGTGCAACATTCCGCTAGTGTTTTAGTTTTGTAAATACACACGAATTATTATTAGTGAGTAATTAGAGTGTATCGAAAGAACTAAAACACTAATGGAATTAACTAGCGATAAACACCAACGATTCGGAAGAAGAGTGGGGTGCGTCCTCGTGGATTGCACTATCTATAACTGGGTTGTGGTCAGATAGGCAGTCGCTCCATGTAAATACTGGTATTCAGCTGCATCTACTTAGACTGGAAGCTGACCTCAACAGGTAAAAGGCTAGGCAGATGATGATGAGGTTATGTTGGATATAATAATTGTTTATCTGTTTTTCTCCACAGACTCAACCGCCCCGCCGAACGCGTCAATGACGCTAGAAATGGCGGCCGTGACGCGTAAGAAGGAGCGGGAATACCTCGGCATGTTCGAGTACAAGATACAAGACGAAGGAGTCATTATTAAGAAACTTATCTCTGGTAAGTTATTGTCTATACTAATATTATAAAGAGGAAAGATTTGTATGTATGTTTGTAACGAATTAGCTCAAAAAGTACTGGACCGATTTTAAAAATTCTTTCACCATTTGAATGCTACATTATCACTGATTAATATAGGCTTTTTTAATTGCAAGAAAAAAATAAAATGTTTAAAAAATAAATGTCCACCCGTGCGAAGCCGGGACAGGCCGCTAGTAATAAATAAAATGGGAATTGGTTATTTCGCCATTCTGTTCTGAAATTATACAGGGTGTCCGGTAATTAATGGATAACCTCTTAACCCTCCCTATGTCCCAGTCCTACAAAGTGCACGCGAAACGAAACGTAAACAACAAAATGTCCGCACGCCCGAAAGTTACCACGAATGTTTTAAATCACTGTAATTTTGTTTTTAGAGCGTTTTATTTTTATTCGATAGTAAAATTAACGTAGTTTAATACGCAAAACATTCTGAGGCTAAAACGGGTCTTCGAAATGTGAAATATATAGGTTGAAAATGAAAGAGGAATAACGTTGTCGTGCGGTCGACGGGCGGTCCGGTGATATTATTTTTATCGTATTTCAACGCGCCCGTACTACATTAAACATTTGTATGCGATTTACGAAATCTGATAGCCGTACATGTCAGTGGTTAAGGGGTCGCTGTACTTATTATTATGACTTATCTCCACTATGATACACTGTGTAGGTACGACCCTCCGCTTCCACTCTCTCACTCCCAAACTTACTCACACCCACTACTCAAATACACATTCACCTCCGCACCATCTCCTACTCACATAACACACACATCCCTAGCGGGTTTTTGCCTTTCATAAAAATACTGCATTTCCATGTCATTCTTTTGTTTTTATTTTTGTTTGTATAAGCTTACATCATCATCTTGAAAAGGCTCAATAACTAAATAACAATTATATAACCTGGGGAAGAGCGGAGCATCCTAACACAAGCAAACTAATTGCTTAAATGGATTCTCCCCATTGTAACTAGAATAAGTTATTTAAGATGATGCAATAAACATTTTTATTTTTTTTTATTTAGTTATTATGATGAGGGACCAAACATGAAATCGCGAAAAAAAATCAGCTGTTCCCTGCATTTATGTTCGCATAACTCGTCAAAATGAAGGGAACTGCCGATTATTTTTTTGCGATTTCAGGTTTTGGTCCCATACTAATTGTTGTTCATAATGATAAGTACAATGGCCCTTGAAGAAATTATCCATTAACTACCGGACATCCTGTATACATTCTTGTTAGGGAACATCTATGGAGAAAATCCAGTCTTATGCATAAAATATATTATACCGACTGACTTTTTTACCATCTGGCTGGACAATAACAGAATGTAAAAAGTGAACGGAGTAGAAGCCTTGAAGATGATCAGAAGACTTAAATTAATTTCAGTTTTAAAACCAAAACATTTGGTATCCTAAGGTTTTCTGTCTGAGACCGTTTTTACTATACAACGTGTAACGTTAAATGCGCAAAACCTGAAAATAGTTTGTTCATAATTTACTACTGAATCGATTTCAGTAATTTTTAATATAGTTTTTTTTTTTTTCAATAATTATGTATTTTGCCATACTATCCCCCAAATGAGCCAAAGAAAATTAAGGCTTATCTTAAGGCAATAAGACTCAATTTTGAATTCATAAAGTAATGCTAGGATCAACACGATTTTCTTAATAAAAATAGGTTTAAAAAAAATTGTTTTGGTCATTGTATTATGCTTTTAACTCAATGCTCTAATTGGGTGTATGAGGTTTTGCGCATTTAACGTTACACCCAATATACCTTTTTTTCTCGTAATATCATTTGGAATAAAAAAAAGCTGTTTATGTATATCAACCAAAATTCTTTTTTACTCCCATAGACTTAAAGCCCAAAACTGCAGTGACTCTCCTTCCTGGTCTGCCCGCATACATTCTCTTCATGATGCTGCGACATATGGATCACGTGGATGATGAACCTAAGATGCATCAACTCATGAAAGCAGTCCGGACAGCCGTCAAGAAAACGCTGAAGAAACGCTCTGAAAGCGTCGAGTATAACGCGTTATGGCTCGCTAATATGCTGAGGTAAGTTTAAAAATAAAAATATAGGGTGACTGGTAATTAATGACCGATACCTAAACACGTGATTGTACTCATGATAACAAACAACTTTTACTATGGGACCAAACCTGAATTCGCGATAAAAAAATCTGCTGTTCAGTAATTACATTTTGACCAGTTAGGCGAACATAAATGACTGAACAGCAGATTTTTTTTTACAATTTCAGGTTTGGTCCCATAGTAAAAGTTGTTTGTTATCATGAGTACAAGCGCGTGTTTAAGTATCGGTCACTAATTATCAGTCACCGTTTATATCTATAACCTATTGCCTTCGGAAGTGCTTTAAATTTAATTTTAAAAATAATATTTTTGGCACTTGTTTTTAATTATCTAAAAAGTTTTTATATTTCCGTTTTGTGGTACTTAAAAATACAGACAGAATCGCGAGATTCATTTTTAATCACCGAAGATTTACGACAGGTCAAGGTAGATACGAAATGCCCTACTTCAATCTAATCGGTGCCAACAATATGAGTTAATATACCTGAAAACATCGCCTTGTTTGGTCCCCGGGTTCAAAGTATTATTGAGTTTTTAGGAAACTTCATCGGAGAACAAATCCCTGTGTCGGGCTTTGTGACCGGTTAGTGACAATAGGTGTAAACAACTTCCATATTTGAATAATTATTAAATTGTGAGAGTTTAGAGCAGAGATCCCCAAACTATTTTGGACAAGTGACCCCTTTTCCAAAATGAACTGTTGCCTCAGACCCCCATAGCCTAATTACCTATTTTTAAGATCAACCCCGTCGACCCCCAAAATCAGTTTTCGTTTATGTCGACCCCTAGGAAACCGATATCAACCCCAAGGGGTCGATATCGACCACTTTGGGAATCAGTGGTTTAGAGTGTATAAAATAGTGATATTTGATATGTTATTTTCTTCTTACAGACTCCTAAACAACCTCCGGCAATACAGCGGCGACACGATCTACCAATCAGCGAACACTCCTCGTCAGAACCAGCAGTGTCTGCGGATCTTCGATCTGTCGGAGTATCGCCAGGTGCTCAGCGACATCGCTGTCTGGATATACCAGGGTAAGGAAGCTTTCATCATCATCAGCTGGCTGAAACACGGCCACTGTTGGACATAGGTTTTGTTCAAGCGTCGCTACAACGTTCCAATTTTTCTTGCATCCAGATGATGTCTACGACCTTCATAAGAGGGGTAATTCTCGTAATTTTAAGAACGTTCACAGTCTGATCTCAGTCTTAGGCCGTATTCAGTGCTCTCCTGGCGGTCAGGACTGACGTCGGTCTGCCGTAGCTATCGCCATAGAAACCAACACATGCATTCAGAGCAGTACTGACCGCGTCCGCATCGCAAAACCGATACGCGCGTACGCACTAACCGTCAGTCCTGACCGTCAGGAGAGCACTGAATACGGTCTTAATCTGTCAAAAATACCTCTTATTAATTCCCTACATTTTTGACAAGTTTTTGACATCGATTGTTGCTGAGATGAGATTGCGACTAGATTTTGAATGTACGGGAGTTGGACATCTGTTCACTGGTCCATCAAACTCTATGGCAAAAACTGATTAGAAGTATTTGACTTCGGAGTCGGAGACTTCGGAGGTTATTCAAATCAAGGATAATTAGGTCGACATTTATAGCCGACTAGATTTTACCCACGTTGTCGTGGCCTACCACATAGGAACCCAGTATTTTTTCGGAATAAAACGTCTTATGTCAATATCGAGCCCATAAACTGATTCTTTTTCCAAAAAAATAACATCGATTCATTTGGCCTGTTGCTTCGTGATACAAGGACAAACGAACTTTGCACTTCGTTGCAAAGTGCAAGTGTGTTTGTTGTTTTGTAACATATTAATTTATTAATACGCGTTAATGTGTTTTTATATTTTTTCCTTTTAACTATACAAAATGTTCAATTGAGAATAGAATAGAATAGGACATTTATTTGCCAGAAACATGGTGTTTACAAAGGTGTTCATAACATTGCATAGTGCTACATGTCTCACCGTTTCAATGGTATACAAACTAATTAACAATTAAATGCAGTTCTCTTACAACATTTTCAATTTAAGTACATTGAGAATTATATAATTAATCGATTGAGTGCCGTAATTACAGACACAATTAAAAAGCCATTGTGTCTCGTGTGGACCCACGTTACGAAGGGTTAAACAATAAAGATTGTACGCTCCAACCACGTCAGCTTTAAAAACTTGAAATTAGGGATGTGAAAAAATAATCGATTATTCAAAAAATCGATTTTCTTCCCATTAAAAATCGATATTTTTCCCATAAAAATCATTTTTTTTTATAATCGATGATTTTCACATCCCTACTTGAAATGTTGTCGGCAGGCCTGATCCACCTGCTGGAGCGGCAGCTGGAGCGCCTGATCGTGCCGGCCATCCTGGAGCACGAGGAGATCTGCGGCCTGTCGGGCCCGGCGCCGCGGCCGGCCGCGCCCGGCGCCGGCCCGCTGCGCCTCAAGCTGGAGCTGTCGGCCACGCACGACCAGCTGCACACCTTTGCCGTCGACCAGCCGCTGAGGCTTATGATCTTTAAACAGGTAACCCAGCCATACAGAAAAATGCAGCGATTTGAAACCTGAACGACGCGTGCATTATTATGAAGCGACCTTGTAACGCCACGGCGTTCAATTATAATATGTAGTTATTATGTAAAAGAGGTTTATTTATTCAATCAATAATGAGAAAATAAGGAACTTAACAAAATACAAAACAAAACTACTACAAAACATTCCTTTTTGTCGGTATAGGAGAAGACATGGGTCTAAACTAGTCTTAGCAAGAGGAATCGTATTACCTAGTAACTGGGTTGTGGAGCTCAGGTAGGTAGTCGCTCCATGTAAAATACTGGTATTCAGCTGCATGCGGTTAGACTGGAAACCGACCCCAACATAGTTGGGAAAAGGCTAAGCAGATGATAACATAAGTACGTGTACCTCAAACTCAAAGCATTTATTTCAATTAAACCATTTACAGGCACTTTTGAATTGTCAAGAAGTCGGTCAGTCAGGAAAAAATGAAGCTAGTTGCCCATTCCAAAGCGTAGTAGGTACCTATGGAGAAGAACGGGCAAGAAACTCCATGGACACTCTTTTTAAATCATATTTTTACAAAATTATTAGTTACATCATATGTTGAATTTATAAATATGTGAGAACGATGTAAAAAATAAATAAAAAACAAATAAAAAACAAGTACGCGTTAAAAGTGTCCAGAGTACAGCAAATAGTAACAAAATAACAATCCAAAAATATAATAATTAAAAATAAGCCGAGGCAGCTAAAAGATGCCCAGCCCCAACTGACGGCGCCCGTTCACGAACATGACGCATGGATCAGCACCATCCAGCTCAACCATTTTGTAGGGAACCGAATGATCCAACACACGCCTCCGCCAGCGAGACACTTGAGCGAGCATGACACATTCTAGTCAATGAAAAACATATTACCCGGTAAATGGTAGCTCAATAGTACATAGAACTCACATACCAGCCCTGAGTCTGGTTTGTGACCGGTTAATGGACGCGTTCCTGCGCAGACGAACGATTTTTTAATGACATTAAATAATACACTATTCTCAGAAATTTAACAAAGTTGTGTACACATTAAACTGCTCTGCGGATGTCATTGAGATCGTACGTGATCTCGTTTGCACGTAAATTGTAAAAACATCCTGCTGATTAAGAAGTGAAACGAGTGGCCAAAGCACAGGAGTGGGACTACACAGGGTAGAAAATAAAAAAGATTAAGTCCTCAAAAAATATACAAGTCAAATTACTTTCATATATTCATAATGGTGTATCTTTTTGAATAAAAGTGTACAGAGACTTGCCCGAAGTGGCTCTTAAAACTCCCCAGCAGTACAACTTTTTGTTAGAAGAGTTATAAGTTATAAGAACTTTCTCATCATCTTTATACCAGTATCAATCATCATTTGCTAGCCTTTTCCAAACTATTTTGAGGTCGGCTTCCAGTCTAACCAGCTGAATATCAGTATTTTACATGGAGCGACTGCCTATCTGACCTTCACAAACCAGTTCCTAGGTAATACGATATCCCTTGGTAAGACTGGTTGTCAGACTTTCGGACTTCTGACTACCCGTAACGACCGTCAAAGATCCACGAATGACAGCCGGGACTAACGGCTTAACGTGCTTTCCGAGGCACGGAGGGGTCTTGGTATTTAAAGATGGTCACCCATCCATGGACCAACCGTGGCAAGTGTAGCTTAACCTGATCGATTGACCCGTGCGGCTGTTATTAGTTTGCCACAAGCCCCTTATACCAGTTTCCATAACCTTCGAATGACTCGGCACGACCTAACAGCATTTTTCTCCACTTTCCAGCTATTCTACTACATCTGCGCGTACAGCTTGAACCAGCTTCTCCTGCGCAAGGACCTGTGCTGCTGGGCCAAGGGGCTGCAGATCCGGTACAACATCAGCCATCTTGAGACCTGGATCAAGGAGCATCTGGCCGAGTATGGGCAGAAGAGCGTCAGTACCTTTTTGTTTTACTTTTATAATACACTAGCGGCCTGTCCCGGCTTCGTACGGGTGGACATTTATTTTTTAAATATTTTATTTTTTTTCTTGCAATTAAAAAGGCCTATATTAATCAGTGATAATGTAGCATTCAAATGGTGAAAGAATTTTTAAAATCGGTCCAGTACTTTTTGAGCCAATTCGTTACAAACATACATACAAATCTTTCCTCTTTATAATATTAGTATAGATAAATAAATAAAATTCTAAGTTACATAAATAAATTAAGACTAAATTATTCAATTTTATTATTATAATAACTGTAATCTGTATCTTATCAGACGATCGACCAAGCTTACAGAATCTTAGAACTAGAATAACATTCCTAAAATGCCAAAATCATCGAACACGCAGAAACCATAATTCTAACACAATTATTCTTATATCGTCTATTGCAATAATTATTTACAAATATTTTTTTCAGGTGGAAGAAATCCTAAGTGTCCTGAAGCCGATAACGCAAGCAGTACAATTACTGCAAGCACGCAAGTCGATGCAAGACGTACAGAGCACCGTGGACATGTGCGCCAACCTCAACGCGATGCAAGTGTGCAAGGTAAGAATATAAACTAAGCAAGGCAACGAAAAACGAACTAGTTGCGTGTTTTTGTTTTGGATTTCTCACACAACACACTCATGTTCTATAGAAAAGGGAGGATCCTGCGACCAGAGGAGCAATTCTCGTAATTTGTAAGAACGTTCACAGCCTGCTCTATCTCAATCTGTCAAAAATACGTCAAATTTCCCTACATTTTGACAAGTTTTTGACATTTTTTTGTCGCTGAGATGAGACTGCGACTAGATTTTGAACGTTTTAAATTACGAGAATTGGCCTACAGACGTTGTGTCTAGTTGGCTACTGACGACTGATATCGGGATGTTTGTATGCAAGATGTAACATAATTAACGCAAGACCTCATACACCCCAATTAGAGTATTGAGTTAAAAGCATAATACAATGAACAAAACTTGTTTTTTTTAAAGCTTGCTATTTTTATTTAAAAAATCGTGTTGACACTAGCATTACTTTATGCATTTAAAATTGAGTATTAATTAATGCCTTGAAATAAGGTTTAATTTTATTTAGCTTCAGAGTTGGTCCCATACGCTTGCCGCGGTTGGTCTGTGGATGGATTTTTACATACCGAGACCCCTTCGTGCATCGGAAAGCACGTTAAGCCGTTGGTCCCGGCTGTCATTCGTGGATCTTTGACAGTCGTTACGGGTAGTCAGAAGCCCGAAAGTCTGACAACCAGTCTTACCAAGGGGTATCGTATTACTCAGTAACTGGGTTGTGGAGGTCAGATAGACAGTCGCTCCATGTAAAACACTGGTATTCAGCTGCATCCGGTTAGACTGGAAGCCGACCCCAACATAGTTAGGAAAAGGCTAGGCAGATGATGATGATGAGTTGGTCCCATAGTGAAAGTTGTTCAGTTTGATGGTCTAAGGCCTGAAACTGCGTTAAGCGGGCGCCCGCGACGTGCAACCGTCGCGTGTGTACGCGCGTGGACACGCGGGTGGGCTCTGTGGGAACGGTACGGGCCCCGTCGCGGGTACCCGTCGCGGCGTTTTATTTACGCAGTGTCGCTAGTTCAATTTTAACGTTGTGCATATCGAGCCTTTTCAGGAAGAACATCGTAAGCGCCAAAAATCCCAACAAAAAACGGTTTTAATATTAACCGCCAGATCAACTGATTTTGAATCTTTTGTCACTTACTTGAGTTCAAAGTAGAAATGGTAATTAACTTTTTTTAATTACGATATTTTCATCGTAAGTTACAACCCATTCGGTTTTTAACGTAACCTCCACCGACTGACAGATCGTTAGTATAGTACCTGTCGCTTACGATATAATACTCGTACTAGGTTAATAATTTTATTGCAAGCATCCTACTTGGCACTTACGATAATAAATTATGCAACGTAAGTTATAGAAGAGAACCATTTACGCACCATATGAATGGCAAACTTTGATTGGAAATGCTCGGACTAATCTCAAAAAATATGAGACAATTCTTTTAAAAAATAATGAAATTAAAAATTGGAATTCCTATGCAACAGCCTTCTTACCAAACAAAATTAAAATACAAACAAAAAAGCTGCGTAACGCTAGATTTGGAAAAGGCTACAAGTTCTATCTTAAATACGACTATGATGGACCCGAACAAGCTGTTGATGTGAATCAACAAGCTATTCGTGAACCTAAAACTGCTTACACTAAAAAAAACTCCCAGCTCGAAGGCGAAATACGAAGATTTAAAGAAAATTCGCGAAAAAGGTATCATACCAGAAGATTATACAAAAGAATATCTGGATTTGCCCTGCGATAAAAACACAAGAGACGCTTTATCTGAGACTGATGAAGACGAGGACTGATTTATGTCTCCTTTTGTATTTCATTTTATTAATAAAGCTAATTCACTTAGAAGTAATTAATGTTTTTTTTTTTACTTTTTTGTATTTCTGACTCTTTGTCCTTCTCTGTCTGACATTGTGACATGGTATCTCGTAAAAACAGTTTTAAAAAAATTCCCAAAAAAATATTTCTACTATTTTATGATATTATAAGAATTATCGTAATCGACATACTCCTAACCGCTCTAGGTACATAATAACGGTCATCAGTTTTAACGTAAGCGACAAATGTATGTGATTATAGAGTACTGAATCAAATCTGAACATTTGAATTAATAGGGAGGTGCCCATATAACACCAAGTAAAAATTTCAAATTGATGCTATAACATTCTCCTGTAAAATATGCAAAATGGCGGTTACGATCTTCTTCCTGAAAAGGCTCGATATACAGTCGTGTCGATGGAGAACTTAAATATTACTACGTAGCTGTTCTTGCATCTCTGTCTTTATAAAGGTCATTCGCCTGGTCCCATATAGCAGTGCGACACTGAACTTCTACGATTACTCTTTCCGTATCGAAAGACATGATTTTCTCCGAGCGTGCGTGCGGTCCGTATAACATAGCGTTATTAACTGAACAAGCCCGTGCGTGTTACCGCTAGCGGGTCCCGCGCGAGCCCCCGCGCGGGTATCCGTCGCACGGAAACGGGCACCGTTGTGCTGGCGCGGGGCCCGCCTCCCCGCAACGTACACCCGCGCGGGGCCCCGCGACGGTGCACTTTTGTATGGTACCGCGCGGGCGTCCGCTTAACGCAGTTTCAGCCCTAAAGCACTTCTTAAAGTTTGTAGAGTTGATTTTGAAACACCTTGTATATTTTCCGTATATTTTTGCAATTTCAATCTATTGTCACATTTCTTTTTCCTCTTTAGATCCTGAACATGTACACACCAGCTGAGGAGTACGAAGTGAAAGTAACTCGTGAGTTCATCCACGAGATACAGAAGAAGATGCTGGAGAAGGCTGGCACCAACCCCGACAAGGAACCGGTGAGTAACATTTTCTTTTCCCTAATATTTAACAGCCTCGCTTTGTCGACTCGCGTTAAGAGATGATGCAGACAGTAATTTTGCACGCGTGGCCTTCTAGCCACGTGTTAGGATACTTCTGTATCCTAAAAATGATCACAATGATCATAAACTTGAAAATCCCAGGCTAAAAGCTTTTGGAAAGCACACAGACTCCTTAGCTTTAGGCACAATGAACGTATTCCCTTATAGTTTTTTGTGTAAGAGTGCTATGCCCACCATGTAGCGTGGGCGCATTATCTGCTCGTCCGATGATTGAAAGCGATTGAAGTCCATCGCGCATTTCGAAATGCTTTCGAAAAAACACCTATGCCGCAATCTTCAAGGTTTTCAACTCTACGTCAATTTTCACTCACTGGTTTTTTACTGTTTCAGCAAAACCTTCTAATGGACTCAAAGATGATATTCTCGGTGCAATTCCCTTTCAACCCGTCATCCATACGTCTGGAAGCCGTAGAGCTACCAGAAGTGCTAGAACTGGAAGGTCTACTCACCAAGATATAAGAAGACCGAGTAGACCAAATGAAAACACCGTCGGAATAAGGTTAAAAAACAAGCCTATTGCTGTTATTATTTTATTTTATAAACTTTGGGATAATGGTCTACTGGTAAAAACGAGTAGACCATGAAAAGACCGCAGTAGAAGTTTGTGTCAACAATGATTTATTATTATTTTAATATAGGTTTTGTTCATAGCTAAGAAGGTCTCTTCTTAGAAGACCGTAGAAGTAAGAAGATAAATAATGTTCAAACAATAGCATAGTTTGTTTGTAGAGTTCAATTCATAAACAATCTTGGACGAAAAGACCAAGTAGACCGGAAAAGACCCTATTAGTTTAAAACAATAGTTGTTATTATTTTTTAACATATAAAATGGTCTAATAGCTGCAAGAAATAGTTAAATAGCTTAAAAACATAATAGGTTTATATGAATTTCATATGTTGTATGATTTGTGTGTCCATTCAGGTGTTACAGTTCTGGCGAATTATTTATTCACATACCTACGATGTCCGGTTTAATATACAAAATAAAACAAACAAAAAAAACATGATTGTAATTTTTGGGGTCAACGACCAGTTTTTTTTTTGTTACAGCATGTTTAGATATCGATATCCATCAAAACTGTGGAGTTTTGCTAGCTAATTTAATTTGACCTTGTATAGCCGAAGCTGGGTGTATTGTACGCCCAGAAACTGTTTAGTAATAAGCGCGCGTTTGAATGTAACATCTGTTATACAAATGTTAGTTTTGTAACTGATATCAAAGTTCATTACATCTAATAAAAAACATCTCAATGGACATAAACTTGTAAAACATAGCTTGCCTTATACATATATCTTCAATTAGCTCAACGTTTTTCGTTCCTACATTTTTATTGCCATACGAAATAATTGTTCAATATGGTGCCATTAATAAATTCTATTAATTGGTATTAAAACATATTATATTATACTCAAGTTACACTTACATTCCTTTGAAAATATTATTTTATTTGATTCCTATTTAATAACTTATTATCGCAATGATTCGAAGATTCTTAATTTTATTGCGGGTATCCGTATTACACAATTGAAATATTTTTGTCAATGACAATAAAAAAACCTATTATAATCTGCGCAGTAATAGCGTAACACACTATCAGTAGCACTGGTTTTCATTTTGACAGTTCAACAACATTCATTGCGTTATTTACGTTGATGGGCAGACAAATTTTTCGAACTTATGAAGCAATATCCTTCAAAATTATTTAAACTGAAATTGGTAGTGTGTTACGCGATTAGAGTGCTCTAATTTATAAAATTCCGGTGACATAATTATTCTGTATCAAAGAAAAAAAAAATGTTTGAATACCCGATCACTATGATAAATTATTACATCCTTTTTCTATTCGTCACAAGAGAATAAATTAATAAGAAAATCCGGACTATTCTATTAAAAATTCAATCATCCACACATTGTCGTACTGAATACGACAACGCGTTTACGTTATTAATCTTTTGTCGTATAGCGAGTGGTGTTCAAACTGAACATTAAAATAATAATATTGTATTCAAAATTAGACCAAACACGAATTACTAGAGTTCATTATGGCTTAATGAGATATAGCAAGCGCTGAAATAATATAAGTATTACATGATAGATTAGGACACTGAGTTTCTGTGTGCTGAGATATGGATAAGAAAAAGCTCCTTCTTTTTGTATATTATCTTTACCTCACAAAATATTTTTTAATTTGTTATCACCCTTGAGCAGTTTCTTAATGTCTTTTCAGTTCCTGTGTAAATTACATGGTTGTTTTTGATTATTTCTATATTCTCCTTGTTATGTTTTTTTCAAAACATGATAACATCTAAAATATACATTCCTAAAACTGCAGTTAATGTTGCTTTTGTTGTTAAAACTTTATATGAAATTTGGCTGTCTCGGCCGACCTTCGTACCACCTCAGATTCAATAATAACGAATACATGAGAAAATGAATTATCTTCTCTATTTTTCTCGTGAATTTTTCTCATGTGTTAATAGTTATTCTGCTATTCGGGGCGGAGAAAAATCCAAACAAACAAACAAATCGAAGAACATAAAAATCGATCCTGCCGTTCTTGAGTTACAAATGATGTAACTAATCCGACTTTGTTTTATTTATATACAGGGTGGAATCGAAGTCATGGGCATTATTTTAACCTAAGGCACTACTCACGATACTGATTGCATTAGGGCTATTAATACGCAAATCAAAAATATTATTAATGCAAGTAAGGAAAACCTTAAAAATGTAGTAAGTCAAATTGCACAAGGCAATAATAATATTGCAAATAAACACTTAAAGTAATTAAAACAAAATACTTTGTTAACGCCAATAATTGTTGAAATATCAAAATCTTAAAGCGCAGTTACAGCGCAAAGCGAAATGTAAACAAACATCACCTGCGCGCGCGCGGGTTTTTCCTTACAAGTAATAATAACAATGGGCTACAAGACATTCCGTCCGGCGGGATTCCCTGAACTCTCTCCGTCCCACTCCCTCACTCGCAAAAATACGAATATCACCCCCGCGCGGGGTATGCTTCCCGTCGCAACACGAAGTCACGAACCCGGAACCAGTGTCATAACGACTGCGCAGGTGCATTGACGCGTAATTGATTTATTGATCCCGTGACGTAATCGCCGTACTCGCCGCTCGCGTCATACGGTGCTTGGATTGCAGTGTATTAAGTGTTAGTTTATTAGTTGTGTGTTGTGTGTGTGTTTGTGTACACGATGCCTCGACCGCGTAATGTGCAGGCTAGGTACACCAACCAACAATACCCACAAATGGTTGTAATTTACGATCGCACAAGAAATTTAGTATGAACTCGTGAAATGTTCCATCGGCGCTACCCGAACGACCCTATTCCTTCACGGGGTCTCATTCCACCAGAACCTGTTGGATTTTTCGTCTTTTCACGTGCCAGCACATGCACAAGCTCGTGGAAGAGCACCCGTTTACCCTCTGTCACTTTACCGACAAATAAGGTTTTTTCAAAACAATCCACAAGCTAGGTACGTAAATGTTTTTTTTTAATGTATGTTAGTTGACGTAGTTTTGACCGTCCTAAGCCGGCAAAGTACGAAGGGAAAATTGGAATTTATTATGAATCAATTCATTGGCAACTTACGAATGTCACGTGAGTCGGGCGGGGTCAAAGAATTCACGCCCAATGACGCGCGTACGGCGTAGTGTACCTACGCATTTGCTATCGAGAAGCGCAACTAATTTGATACTTTGTATGACTTACTACATTTTAAGGTTTTCCATACTTGCATTAATAATATTTTTGATTTGCGTAATAGTAGCCCTAATGCAATTAGTATCATAAGTAGTACCTTAGGTTAAAATAATGCCCATGATATCAAATGCACCCTGTAGATTAAAAGGGCTCTCTAAGAACGGTGTTTAAGAGTTTTTCTTGTGTTTGCCAAATGAGTTTTAAATCAACTGCAGAATAAGTCTTCCTTTTAATAAATTGAAAATAAACAACGATTCTTTAGTCATTCTAATAGTTAAATTAATTGTGAGTTTTTTTTTTAATTTAAAGCCAGATTTAGCTTAGCTTTTATAAGATGGCATTTTAATGTTTTTAAGCAAGGCTTTACTTGGCTTTCCTTTGGCTAACTTCTTCAAGTCATAAATTACCGTTATATTTCTTACAATACATTAAGAGTCTGTCTCAGCCATTCCTATTTAAAATAAGTATTTTAATCAACGAAGTTCGTTACTTTCTTTTAAATTAAGGTTTATACATTTTTTTATATTAATTAACAGAATTTTGTTATAATTTATACTGATTAGTTCAAATTGTTCACCACTGTTGGACACCACATTTGATTCTGATTCTCAATCAACCATGATTCGATCAAACACATTTAAAACTTTAATGTTCTTATACTTTCGAAATGGTTAGTATTAAAAAAATCTAAATGTCATCTAACTTCAAGATTGATGTCGTTCATAATCGTTGTTAAATACATAATTTATTGTGATTGTCGTATAAATATAATCGATGCTGCTTTGAGCTGACGAAAGAATGAATGAAAACAAAAACACATGAAAACGATTAAAAAAAAAATAAAGCAGCTATGACTGGCATGAAGGCAGTAAGAGTCAAGTCAAAAATGCATAATTGTGGCTTCAAAGTTTGGCAGTGAAACACAACAAAAGCTGCCTAGAACACCTTAAAATTTGTATGGTAAAATTCGCACTGCGGAAATTGAAGCTTACGTAATGTTTATAAAAAATCTATGTGTTCGTCGTGTATAGATTTCTTAAATGTATATAACGATGTTGATATATTAAATGTGGTAAAATTGTGGTGAATTATTGCCGATTTGTCTAAAAAAGCGCTGTAAGTATATGCTGAAAAATCAAAATATTGAAATAAAAAATGCTGCAGCAGCTTTATTGACAAATGTTTAGTGTCATTCCATTATATATAATTTAATGTTATTGTAGTTAATAAAGTTTATTAGAGTATTGTTGTATAGAAAAATTATAGTGGATTTTGAAAAAGTTGCAAAAGTATTAAACACACGTGATCTGTAGGTCGAAAATATATCCATAATAGCGCAATTTGCTAGACTTGAGATCTACATTACTAACTTTCAAATACTTTTGTAACATTTCCAGAAAAATATGAGGACTCACTAATTAAATAATAATTATATAATATAAATTATATAATATATAACTAATTAAATAATAATTATGTAGACATAAAACAGTGTTACCATTTGCGCTAGGTGCTTTCGAAGCTACGCTATATTTATTATTATAACCGCCTGTTTCAACATATACTGATTACTGTATAGTTTATTTTATACTATCTGCGACCCGCGGTTTTACCCGCATAAGTCTCGATCCCGTGGGAATATGGGTATAAAAAGTATCATATGTCCTAATCCAGGTCATTGCCTACCCATTTTTGAAATTTCATCGAAATCCGTTAAGTATACAAAAAATCAAATCTTTTCTCTTTATAATAATGGCCTATGGTATTATGTCCGCCTCTGTACATTTATGTGCTTGAAGTATTAAATAAATAATAGTTTAGATTAACAATAAACACCTGATTGTTCAGCTTTCATCCGTATAATTTTGGTATGGCTTTGCTGGCCTATTTAAACCGTGATCGGTGATTTTGAAATGTAAAGAGGCCTAATGATTTTGACAGACTTGCCAATGTCAGCAACCCAACAGCAACCTTATTATAATGTGAATAAAGATCACTGTGATTTGGACAGTGACAAAATCTGAGGTAAAATAGCTGTGAAAGGTCTGTAGCCAACTAAACATGATGAACGACGTTTAGTTTACTAGTTATATTCAAAACCAGGAAAACAAATCGATAATGCTTAAACAATAAAATGACTTTTAGTCTTTGTCGTCTTATACTTTCAATCAATGTTATCTACGCACTTTCAGTATATGTTCAAATTGGCTGCTAGACTAGTAAAACGTCATTTCATGCCGGCTAGAAATCATCTATACAATGTGTTAATGAAATAACCCAAAACCTGAAACTAGTTTGTTTAGAATCGGCAGCAAAATCGAATACAATAATTTTTAATATGGGTTATTTTTTTCCAAAAAATAATTATTTGTGTCTAATATTTTTTAACGACGCTGTACGCTACTGTCCAACGCAATGAAAACAAACAGCGCGGGCGCGGGTGAGGAGAGGGGGTGCTAGAGCTGGCGCCAAGGCCGGGAAGCGCGCCGGCGGCGATAGAGCTACGAATCTGTAAGAAGTAGCGCGACAACAACATTAACAAATATCTTTTACTATAATTTACGAAAATAAATAATTATACGTCATATCAATTTATTAATATAAAAATCGGTTGGGGTGTCCGAGGTTTTGGGTTATTTCATTAACACTTTGTATATTTTGTATAAAATGACATGAGAGTATATCCGAATCGTTGTTGGCCAATAAAGCTTGTAAGCTTTATTGGCCAACAACGATTCGGATATACTCTGTAGGTGAACGAAATTTCATATCGATGATCATCGCAAACGTCGTCGCCTGTCGTTAGCGCATGTCATCGATATGAAGACTGTATCGGTCGACTGTAAGCATCCTAAATGTCATTTGCTTCACTTTATATTATATGTGAAGTTTTAGCCTGAACTATTATGAAATGAACGGATCATATTAATCGTTTGTAGTGAAATTTTTGGTATTTATGACAGCTGGTATTATGTTAAAATAGATAAATAATATAAGTATCGTAGTATTTGAAATAGTACGTTATTACGCAAAGCAGGCACTAAGTACTTATTTAGAAAATTTTATAAATCAGTCTTTTGTATGTAATTGTTATTATTTATTTATTTATGTGTTATGCATTTACGACAGTACGTTAATCAGTTTTCTTCATCATGTAAAATTGTCGTATTCCTTATTAAAATGTAGTAGTGTGATATTTATTAAATACTACTCCTTGTTGTACTTAATGTATTAATAGATAGAGAAATATATGTATGTTGTGTTGTATATACGTGAAATTATATTTATTAGGTGCTCAAGTTGAAATTATTCGAGTTTATAAATGCATTCCAAATATATTCAAATATACTATTGTATCTAATTCGTTAATTTATTAAATTGTATACCTAATTCGTTGAAAATTATATCAATGTAATGTTTAATTATTGCAAGGAAAAGTAGCAAAATAATTATCAATTCTAATTAATAACCACGATTGCGAATGTAGCCTATCCTAGCTTAATGGAATCACATTTCTATGAAACATTAAGTCCCGTATTACAGAACGTCACTCAGTACTCAAGCATTACTTAAAACTAGTTTCAACCAATCAAATGGCTTGAATCTAGTTTTAAGTAATGCTTGAGTATTGAGTGACGTTCTGTAATACGGGCCTAAGGCTACGTAGATACTGACAGGTGGCTTGCTTAGCGCCTAGAGCCTAGTGATTTAACATCCATCGATAACGCTAAGTGACTAACGAAGGCGCCAAGCGCGCAGTGTAGCCGGTTGCAAAAATTTAGACCGTTCGGTTCACTTCGCTACTCGCAAGGTGATTCGCTAGAATCTCTCTAGGTTCTAAGCAAGCCAGCTTTCATCAGCGCGTACGTAGCCATACAGTTTAAAGCTTGTCTCGCTAGCAGCTAAACGTGTTAAATAATATTATACTAATCAACACGATCATGACAAAGCGAAAACAAAAATAAAATCCGAAAATGCCTGCATTTTACCTGAAGAATAAATGTGACGTTTTGTCAGATTGGCCATACAAAAACTGTCAAAATGAAAATGCTATTGTCAAATATGGTAAGGCAAATTAAGAAGGGTAGCTTATCCGCGGTTAATAAAATGCTTCAAAAACATAAGTAAGCGTTCCAGGAGAGAATTTTCCTGGTTAAAATACTGCTGCGCAACTTGGTACAATACATTTACAAAATATAATAAATAAAAATATTAAAACTTTGTCATGAGACACATGACAGTTTATAAACCGCAATGTCATTAAAAATGTGTATATGATGATGTAATATGATATAAACGCTATGCCGTAAAAATAATCGTTGGTGTAAGCTATGGTTTCTAAGAAAAACGGTGACTTCCCACATAGCGTCCGCAATTTACCGGTGAATGACATCACTGAAACGTTATTTGTGAGTTGGTGTGTTTCCCTAGAGAGGGTTTTTGACACCGTAAAGTCGAACCCCGCTGCCCAAAGATTAAAATCGCTAGATTTACCTCACCGTACTTCGGCCTCCTTTACGGAGACGCGGGGCGTTGCGAGTCGCGTTGGGCGGCGCGAGCCGCATTAAATTCAAACACATGGCGTTGTATGAGAGCGTTTACGGAGAAGCGATTTAAAATCGATTCTTCGACGCGCCGCGAGACGCCGCACTGCACGCGACGCGCGACGCCCCGCGTCTCCGTAAACGAGGCCTTAATTACGCGAAAAAGTGTCCATACTGAGAAAAGTGAGCTCATTATTATTTAACGTTTCCCTGACAATCAAGTCAAGTCACTGCGACATTGTGTCAGAGGTGTCAAAACGAAAGATTTAGATATTTGCCGCTGTGGTCATTTTCATGACGACGGTCACTGCGGCCGTTATGTGCGATCACAGTTTTTCTAAGAAACCGTAACTTTATATACCGCAAGAAACTACAAAAACATTGTCATTGATTTTAATCCCCTGTCATATTCAATATGACAAAAGATTAACAGATCTCTGCTGTCGCTTCGTTTGAAATAATTATAAAAAGCAATATATTGCATATCTATCTAATTATTTTAGTATTTAATTATTGAAACAATCTTATGATTACTATGATAATTGCGGATTTCAAATCATAGAGAATTATATTGAAATTATTTTACGTGTTAACAATGTGTCCTACTGTGAGCACTTTACATTCCATATAGGTGTTATGTTATTAAAATCATTTATTGAATAAAAGTGGTTTTTATTTCATTGTTACCAGTTTTAACTGGGATCTGCACCCTAATTGCATAACACATCTATCTCAATGTGAATAATTTTGAAGGATACTGGCCCCGATTCTGTTGTTCACAAACTAAACTAAATTTAAGTTCCGTGTATCTTTTTCTTTCTATTTAATTAAGAAAAGGACAAAAGATAAATATTAGATTAGTAATGTCAAATTAGATAATCCATAGACAAATTTAAACGTGATTAAAAAATTGGCTACTTAATAATAATTATGTAAATACATAATTGTTACTGCCGCGAATCAAATTTGGATCACCATATAACCTAATACTGACTTGCAAATTACAAAAAACGTAAGAAAATTTTGATTTCGCGGGCTACCTGGAGCATCCACCATAAGACTAAGTCCCGTATTACAGAACGTAACTCAATACTCAAGCGTTACTTAAAACTAGTTTCAACCAATCAAATGGCTTGCATCTAGTTTTAAGTGATGCTTGAGTATTGAGTGACGTTCTGTAATACGGGCCTAAGACTAAATGGATAAGTAATAAAAGCCGCACGGGCTGATCGAAGATATAGCTATGATTGCTGAGGTCGTCCGTGGAAGGGGAAACATCCATTACATACGAAGGCCCCTCCGTCAGGCAGGACCGTGGCTCGTCCCCGCTATCATTCGTACATCTTTGACACTCGTTACGAGTACCTAGTCAAAAGCCCGAAATTCTGACAACCAGTCTTACTTACCAAGGTTATTGTGTTACCCAGTAACGAGGTTGAGAAGATCAGATAGGCAATCGTCACAGTACCTACTGGTATTCACCTGCATCCGATAAGAATGGAAGCCGACCCCAACATAATTCGAAAAAGGCTTGGCACGTGATAATATGATTATCAAGTAATCTTAATAATGCAAAAGAATAATAAGGAAAAAAAAAAACAATCAACTTCCAAAAAAAACTACAAAGTGAATAATAACTTTAATTTCGGAAGTCAGTTAAGCAAGTCGTTTCGTTGGTTTAAGCATTTTCGTTTTTTGACATCGACTTTCGAAATTACCACACGTGTTTACACCATACCATACACAAAGCAGCACACCAGAGGCATAACTTATTCATTATAAAATAAGTTTGCAAATCGGCTTTTTTAAAACGGTGTTCTGAGGTAACAAACATAAAAAAAAATATTCAACTGAATTGAGAACCTCCCCTTTTTTTAAGTCGGTTAAAAAGAAGATTACAAAAAGTTGTTATTTTAATTATGTTTAAATATTTTATTTAAAACAGTAGGCGAAATCTTGGTGTCGATAACTAGATCTCGCCTGATTGCCGGGCGAGATCTCCAATGGCCAATCTCAACACCAGGCTTAGCACGCCGAGTTGCCAATCTCGACTCGAGATTGAAATCCCTAGGCACGGACGCCCTTCAAAGCCGTCAGTTTCTACTTAAACGTCATTTGAGTAAACAAAGAAGCTTGTAGATAAAAATGGAGGCAACACTAAATACCTAAGTGAAACCGACTGTGGGCTGACGCTCTCTTTCTAAATACGCACTTAAGAACGAGACAGTGATATATGTTTTCTTAGTCTTATGTATGTATTCAGAAAGAGAGCGACAGACGACAGTCCACAGTCGTTTTCACTTAGGTGTTCAGAGTGTGGCCTCCACTTTATCTTTAAACTTCTTGGGGTAAACTGACACGCTTGATTCGTATGGAAAGTTGTGACAATGCCTTCTAGCAGCGGCCGCCAAAGCGTGTCTCCATTCTCGGTGGTTCCGATTAACTATCTCTCCTTATGTGGTGAGGTTTGATGAGGTCATAACGGTTCTGAAAGTTTAGAAATTTTAATTACCATATATGTATGATAGCCGTTCGGTTTTACTGCCCCCAAATCATCACCATCTGCCTAGCCTTTTCCCAAGTATGCTGGGGTCGGCTTCTAGTCTAACCGGATGCAGCTACTCAAGATATATCGCAACAAGTTATCAGTCAATACCCTCCTCGCCTGGGGCATAGATACCAAGCGATCTATCTACTTACTAACATAATACACTCCATATTAGACAGCATAAGACCTAGTTTAGTATATAATTTATTAGTAATTATCTTGAATGATAGCTAATCTGTAACTAAGCAAGGTATGTACTGATATGGTTTTTCATAGATAGATTATATTATGTAAAAGACGTGTTCTATAAAGATTTAGATAAATGACGTTGTGTAGGCAGAACCGACCACTTAGATAATTAAGATATTAGATGTCTTCTAAAAACTGAAATTGGTTCGTTTTACTGCTTTTACCTTCATATTATTGAGGTAAAACCTACGAATAATAAAAGTCAAGAAATGTAACCTAAGCTCAAAAAATGCCGAAAAGCTCAATGTAGCTCAAAAATGGCACCACGCCAATGTTCACCGCGGAGGGCGTTGCCGAAAAGGCCACCGAGCACCAGAACCAATCACGGCGCTTGCCGAAATACCAACGCTTTACGCGAGCGCAGCTGATTGGCTTATTTGCATGTGTGTTTTTTGTTGTTGGGTTGGAGCCGAATTTCTCGTTGATTTTGTTCATAGTTACGCTTCCTGACTTTTTATTATTCGTACTTAAGGTAAAACGGACCACACACGAAGGCAAAATGGACTCACAAAAAAAAAAAGATGTCAGAACAATAAAATTTGTTCACCAATTTACCGATAAACAAAAATCTGGATATTGCACCTATACCCATTTAACTCTGAAAACAAGTTTTCATGGTCGGATAAACTGTCAGTTTTCTTTTTTAAATCTCTTTTATTATTTATCACTCTTCTTACTTGTGTTCCCTTTCTTAGAAGTCTGGTCTTCTTTTCGAATATCTTCCTTTCCATCCGGTCCGTTTTGTCCGAGTCCGTTTTGCCTTTTGGCATAAACCACATCAAACACTAACTTAAGTTCTGGTTAATGCGTATTGCTATTGTCCACACAGTTTTAGTTCAATCATCAGCTCCATCCGACTCCAAAGATTCTTTCACTAATGGGAGGCTACAGTATCTACTGGCGAGTGTCATAAGGATATATATATGAAGACAAGAAATTTCACGCGAACGAAATCGCGGGCAGAAGCTAGTACTAGAGGGCACGCCGCGATAGCGGCGGTAAGACCCCTCTTTGAGGAGTGGCTAGAGAGGCGCCACGGCGCCCTCACCTACCGCCTGACGCAGGTCCTCACCGGACACGGGTGTTTCGGGAGGTTCCTGCACACCATCGGGCGGGAGGAAACGCCCGGGTGTCACCACTGCGAGGGTCGCCCGGAGGACACGGTGGAGCATACGGTGGCGGTATGCCCCAATTGGGCGGAGCACCGCCGTGTTCTCGCAGAGGCGATCGGCAGCGGCAGCGGCGGCGACCTCTCGCGCCCGGCCCTGGTTCAAGCCATGGTCCGGGGCGAGAGGGAGTGGGAGGCAGTCACCTCCTTCTGCGAAGCAGTCATGCTAGCGAAGGAGGTGGCGGGACGGCTGAGGGAGAGGGCCTCACGTCCCAGCCGCCGCGGGAGACGCCCCGGGCGTCGGGAGCCGCGAGACGACTCCCGGCCACCGTAGGCGCGGGCCTGCGGGCGGAGAGTAATGGGTAACTCTCCGTCCGATCAGGACCAGGCCCGTGCCGGACGGCGCGTACGTGTTCCACGCGCGCCTCAAAGAGATGTCAGCATAAGGAAGGGGCCCGAAAGGGCCGAAGCCTGCCGGGGCAGCGGGATTATCCGAAAGGGTTACCGCTACCCCGGAACACAAAGGGCTAAGGAAGGAACACGGGTGGGTTTTAGTCAGTAAGAGTCTGACACTCCCTTCTGCTCCACCCAGAGCGGGAGGGGTCATTGGATGATTTCCCATCCACAAAAAAAAAAAAAAGCTAGTACTAGAGATTGTAACATTACACGGACATTTGCAGCTGTTTTCTCCTTATGAGTTATTTCTAATTTCTGTGACTGACTGTATAATCAAAACTAAAAGGTATTTCCCATTTTGCTCTGAAAGAGCAGTGGTAACGGATGCTACTTACGAGATGTAGGTCGTAGGTTCAAACTCAGACATGCTCTTTAATTTATGTAGGTAAAACATTTCATCACCACTGCTCTCAAAACCAACCCGCACTGCTCCCGCGTGGTAGATTACAGCCCACTACCTCTCACCTAGAGTAAGCCTGTGTCCCAGCTGTGAGAATATTAAAGGCTGATTATACTAAAGTTTTATTGAACACTCTAATACAGGGTGAAATTGAAAACATGCGACAAATCGAAATGGGAGATTGTACTCATCATTATGAACAACTTTTATTATGGAACCAAACCTGGGCCTCAAGTCTGCTATTACAATAGTGTCAGAATGGTCTATCATTGATTTCATAATTGTTGATTTTGACAAGTTTGGTACATAATCTACTAATTTATTGGCGTCATTATGACTTTCCAATGGTCAACCACTGACACTCCATTGAAAGAAATGGCATAAAATGGTAATCTCGTACTTAATGACAAATGAATAAATGTAATGTTTATTGCTACTCGTATTTACGAAATTATTACTACCTACTTCAGATTGCAAACACTAATACGTAATATGTAAAAATATACATTAAATGAAATCTAGCATGGAAAGTAGTAGTTTTTCTCAGACCAATATCCGACCAATGATCGACCATTATGAATTTAGCAGATTACGAACTTTTAACAAAATGACAATGGGATCGTGTTGGAATGACGAATTTATAAAAATAGCAGACTTGGGCCCCTGATACCGCGAAAAAAAATCATCTGTCCCCTACATTTATGTTCGTATAACTCGTCAAAATGTAGGGAACAGCTGATTTTTTTTCGCGATTGCAACTTTGTTCCCTTAGTAAAAATGGTTCATAATGATGAGTACGATCTCCCATTTCGGTTTGTCGCATGCTTTCAATTTCACCCTGTATAACTGATTTACATCCGTCACCTCACACATTAGGTCCAGTTGAAAACCAGCGTCAGGCACTAGTTGTTTGGCATTTTTGATGAACTGGGCCTTTTTGGCGCAGCCGTGAGGCACACTTTCCTGCTAATTTTTTACATCGGATTTTACACTTTTTTATTGTATCTGATGCATGTCTCTGGTGTACGCACGGCTACACATCAAGCTATACATAACTAGTATAAGCTGACTTCTTATTGTACGAAAAACCTATACAGGGCGAGGTCAGCTAAAACTGGAAATGTATAGCTTGATGTGTAGCCGTGTGTACCTACTGTGTGTCTTTTGGTCTGTGCTAAATAAATGTATTTTCTTTCTTTGATTCTCAGTAGGTAATAGATTTGAAGAGGTTTTTTCCTGCTCTTGGACAGTAAAATTACTGGCCGATATTTTTATGGATGGAACTGGGTTAGTCCTTTAGATGTTACTAAGAAACTGTCAAATCCGAGAGATTCTAAGCGTGTTTTATAGCAAAATAACAATGTTAACCTCGTTATTGTAATTTAGCAAAAAAAAAAAAAACATGTTGATTGTGGAGAAAATTGGCAAAAAGTCATAAAACCTTCAGTCGTTAAAGATAGCTATTGATAAGGCTGGTATAGAATATAGTTTGTTAATAAAATTAACGCTTTGTTTAATGTCAATTGATGCGCGAAATCAACTCTGTGTATACAATTTGAAAACGCCTCTCCGAGACTCCGAGACGACACAGTGTAAACTACAAAACAGTATGTTGATGCCATTGGCGCGAAACGGACGTGTCCGCCATCTTTACCATAGACAAAACGTGTGCTAAAAACTTTTTTAAAATAAAGTGTGGCAAGGATATTCTATTTTTATTGGATTTAAAAAAGAGGTGCGTTTATTTCAGTATTATTTTCCAAAAATGTTTTTTTTTTTGTATGTTTATTTTATAGTGTTTGTGTGGTTTTGATATGTATTTAGGGTAAGGATTTTTACCAGCGGTAGGTACAAAATCAGTGGTTACCTATGGTGAAAGTGATGGTGTCATAATAGGTATTTATATTAGTTACTTATACGTATTTGTTTATGTGATTGTGAATCTGTATCGATTCGTCTAGCTAGATTCTAGACATTAAACTTGAAATTATGCAGCTAGAATGTAGAAATAAATAAGTATCTACATTATACCTAAGTTTGATATTAAATACGATGAGAGGAATTGAAATTTATGAGCAGCTACGGGACTGTATTTACGAGTACCATGACGGGGTGAATCGGGACGAAACTTTATAATGGATTTTAAAGTTAAAGCAATAATAGTTTATTGCCAACAAGGAACCTTAATCGTTAATTAATTAATAATACAGTTAACACATTATTATACCTAAGTCTTACTTATACAGAGTGTTTCTGTAAGGGGACTGGTTTACATTTTCGTGTCAATAGAGCTCAGGAAACCGTTTGGTACTAGATTTTCTATGCTATGTATTTTTCGGTCTTTTGTTTCAATGTAAACACAAGAAGAGCGTTGGGAAAATATTAAAATCTATCTTTATTACTAATAATAAAGCTGAAGAGTTTGTTTGTTTGTCTGAACGCGCTAACCTATGGAACTACCGGTCGGATTTGAAAGATAATTTTTGCATTTGATAGCCCAATTCTTCAGGAAGGTTATAAGCTATTTTAATATCAGGCTAGGACCCTAAGGAACCGAAAAAAAAAGGTAAAAAATAGACAGTAATAACGCTAAGCTAAAACGAGTAATAGCGCGGGCAGGCGATGCGATGCGATGCGATGGGGTGGGTCAGTGGAACAAGAAATGTTGGTGTACTGAAGATGCATCTCTGTCTAACCCTTCTCATTGTTTCTTTAATAAAGATAATGGCCCCGATTCTGTTTTTCACAAACTAAATTAAATTTAAGTTCAGTGCATCTTTTTCTTTCTATTTAATTAAGAAAAGGACAGAAGATAAATATTAGTTTAATCCTGTCAAATTAGATAATCCATAGACAAGTTTAGACGTGATTAAAAAATTCTACGTCAATTTACGTCAAGCGCTGACTAATTTGACAGGCAAACTAATATTTATCTACTGTCCTTTTCTTAATGAAATAGAAAGAAAAAGATGCACTGAACTTAAAAGTTTAGTTTGTGAACAACATAATCGGGGCCAATGTTTATTATGTACCTACGTACACGGCTATTCATATATTTAGGTATATTTAAAAAATTATAATTTATTCAATCTACACGAGTTTATAGAATTATGATAAACATTAATCTGCATAATTAGGCTCGGAGTCAATATAAAAAATAATCTAATCTGCATTCATTAGGCAGTGGTCCGACCGCCGGCGAGAAAACGACTAACTATCGGCGATTTTCTCTCTCAAGAAACGTACAATAGATATACATTCCGTGTCAACAAAAGCGATGCATATACTGCCAGCGAGGACGCGCTTCAATAGTTTGTCGCTGAGCGACAAGAGCTATCAAACATAATACACGCTCAGCGATGCCCTCCATAGTGTCTTGGAACTTGCAACTAAAGTTGTTTGTAAACACGTGTAACGCGCGCGCAGGTTTGCTCAGGATTGAGCGACCGCGGGCGAGTGGCGCGAGTAATTGCTCGTCGCACTTGCACACTCGCTTATAGCCCGGCGACAAAACTATTGAAACTAACACTCGCTTCCCGTTGATCGGCAACTCGTTTATAGTTTCTAGTTCTACTCGTTTCTCGTTCATCGTCGGCGGTCGGACCACTGCCTTATTTGAAACTTTGAATAGACTTTAGACACCTACTTACTAAAATCAATAAAAATAATTGGCACGCGATACTTATCATTACGCCTATATTTCATGAAAAGTTAGGCAGACTTGTAGGTAGCTATGGTTTCTACAGGGTCAAATTAAATTAGCTAGCGGAACTCCACAGACGTTATGGGTATCGAAATCGATATCTAAACACGATAAAATAAAAAAGATTTGATGATTCTTTGTTTGGGTTCAACGACCGTTTGTGGTTACTTAAAGTATGAATTGAGAAAATTAGTTCATTTTTGTTTTGTCATTTGTTACCCATCACGTCTGTGAAAATTACACAAATAAAATACTGAAGTTGAAACTTATACCTATTCAAAAAGATAACTGCACTATCAGCTGACGTATATTCATGTTTAAATGTTGATAATTGATACTTATCACGTCTACGAAGTTTCGCTAGCTAATTTAATTTGACCCTATAAATCCCAGGGTACAGTTTTGTCTGCACAAGTGCACACTCACTAACTTGTGTACTATATCTGATAAGAATCTCCTGCGAATCTGGCTAATCTCCGTTGAGATTGGCCGCCGTTACCGAAATTCGGTTGGGAAGATATTATTTATCTCTTAGATATTATATATAACATTCTATACATTTCGGCAAGTAAATATTGTTAAGGCAGAGTATACAGGGTCAAAATGAATTAGCTAGCAAAACTCTGCAGATGCGAGGGTCAGCGCAGACAGAGAGGAGCGCAGCGGAGACGATTTTATTAAGGCACTCGAAAATCAACTTTAAAATTATTGAAATAAAGTGCATATATGCTTGAACCTGACAAAAAATGCTCACGCGTCCTCGAGGATACGCGAACCTACGCGCGCGTTTATTTCAATAATTTTAAAGTTGATTTTCGAGTGCCTTAATAAAATCCTCTCCGCTGCGCTCCTTTTTCTCTGCGCTGACCCTAACGATATTTAAAAATAATAGTAACACAAAAAATCATAATTTGATGACTTTTTTGGTACATCGACCGCAATTACTGTAGTCACTTGAAATATGATTGAATTTTTTTTTGTGTAAGTATACTTAATAAACGTGATGATGAGTGTCGATATCTAAGCACGATAAAACAGATTTTCTCAACTTCATCATTATCATCTGCCTAGCCTTTTCCCAACTTTTGACGGCACGGTTGGCGCAGTGGCTATAAGTGATTGATTGCTGCGCTGCGTGTCGCGGGTTCCATTCCCGCACGGAACAAATTTTTGTATGACCTACAAGTAGTTGTTCCGGGTCTGGCTGTTTGCGTTTGTGAATTTAAATGTTTGTAAGCGCACCCACGATACAGGAGTAATTCCTAGTGTGGGGCAAGGTTTTTTAAGAAAAAAAAAAAACTATGTTGGGGACTTGGGGTCGGCTTCCAATCAATCTAACCAGATGCAGCTGAATACCAGTATTTTTTTTTCTCAACTTATACTTCAAACAATAACACAATCAGCGGTCTTTGCCCACAATTTTTTTTTATCTTTTAAACTTGTCGATACCCATTAGCCATCACGAATGCAGAGTTTCGCTGCATAGCACACGTGTGAGCACTATGTGCCTAAACTATAAAGCTACCATTTACTGGGTACGTCTTTAATTGACTTGAATGTGCCCTGGCAGCTGAGAGTATGTCATGCTCACTCTCGCTGATGGTGGCGTGAGTGTTGGATCATTGGGTTCCCTTCAAAATGGTTGAGCTGAATGGTGCTGATCCATACGTCATGTTCGTGAACGGGCGCCGTCAGTAGGGACTGGTCATCTCTTAGCCGCCACGGCTTATTTTAATTTATAAATTGTTCTTTTTAGTACGGACGCCTTTAACGTGCACGTCTTTCTGCATCGTTCTCACATGTATAATTTCAACATGAAAAATAACCAAGATTTTTGTAACAATTTTATGATTTAAAAGAGTGTCCGTGGAGTTTCTTGCCCGTTCTTCTCCACAGGTACTTACGCTTTGGAATGGGCAACTAACTTCATCTTTCTGACTGACCGACCCTTGACAATTCAAAAGTGCCTATTATTGGTTTATTTGAAATAAATGCTTTGAGTTTGAGTTTGAGCTAGCTAATTTAATTTGACCCTGTATTATACTCATAACGGGATCGGGGCGAGCCAACCTGCCGCGAAACTGAGTTGCTAGTTTGCTACTGAGAATTTCCTGGTGGAAAAACCTTGAAACACTTTTCTCTTGTTCCTTGTAGGCTCATTAACATTACCTACACAACTCTTGCACTAAGAGTGCTAGAGTTTCTGAACGCCATTTTGTTGTCTATGTCATGATTATGAACTGACTGTACCTACGGTATTGAAAAATTATTTTACAAGGATATTACAAATTAGAGGATTATAATATCCAAGATAACAATGCTTTGAAACACGCTGGTCCTGCTCCATAGGACAATCCTAGAGTCTAGAAAAATCAAACTGGTAGCTAATTTAATTTATATATATATTTTTAAATTTTTTGACATTTTTTTTTACATTCTTTGACTAATGTATATAACTCACACACTTTAGAATTCTAGGAAAATTTTACAATATTTGGAAATATGTGAGCACCATGTATCTACAACATAATTGATTTAGTCATTACTATATTTTTAATTATTTTTACCATTTGTGGGTTTATTCTAGGTGCATTCGTCTTCTTTTTAACCGACTTCAAAAAGGAGGAGGTTATCAATTCGGTTGTATATATTTTTTTTTTTATGTTTGTTACCTCAGTAAGCCGTCATTTATGAACCGATTTGGATTTTTTTTTTTTATTTGAAAGGATATGCTTCCAGATTGGTCCCATTTTTGTCAAAATCCAGTTCTGATAATGGGATCCATGAGGAATTGAGGGAACTCTTCAAATATTATAGGCTTACATATAGCAATTTTGGTATTTTCATCAACATATCAAGCATTTGCATTCAAAAAGTATAATTTGGTGAAGTGGAACTGATGAAGGAGACCACAGATAGCCACAGGAACTCTTCAATGATAATAAGTATTTCACGGGTGGCGATAAGATATCTCGATTAAGATAGTTAAGCGACTATGACGAAGCAAATTTAAATAAATGATTCTGACGAAAATGGTACCATCAAACCGATCTGATGATGAAGCTGGAAGGTAGGTACCGGAACTTCATAATAAAACCATGTATTCTAGCCGTGTCTGGGCTTATTGGAATTGTCATGAGATGCACTCTGACTATAAAAAGTAAAAAATAAAAACTTTTTAACAAAAAAAAACAACCGACTTCAAAAAAAACTCCAAATTTTGGAAGTCGGTGGCAAAAATTGCCACCGACTTCCAAAATTAAAATTAAAGTAATTTTACACTTTGTAGTGTTTTTTTTTTTTGAAGTCGGTTGGTTTTACCTATATGAATGTACTTATACAAAATCTTGTAAAACATTTTAAAAGAGTAACGGTGGAGTTTCTTGCCCATTCTTCTCCATACGAAAACTACCTTTTGGAAGGGGCGACTAGAATCAATTCTATTTTTTCATTGTAATTTTTGACGTTTAAAGTGCCTATCGGAGTGTCTCTCATCCGGGCATAAGTTACCGTCTTGGAAAACCTTAGATAGACTTCGTACCCAAGTAGGACGCAGCAAGGACAACCTCCACATGTGGGGGTTCATGGAAGGTTCAGACACAGTAGGTTCAGACCTCCGGTGTGTATGCGGTGTCTATCCACAGTCCACACACAATGGCCCCGATTCTGTTGTTCACAAACTAAACTAAATTTAAGTTCAGTGCATCTTTTTCTTTCTATTTAATTATGAAAAGGACAGAAGATAAAATTCAGTTTAGTCCTGTCAAATTAGATAATCCATAGACAAGTTAGACGAGATTAAAAAATTGGCTACTAAAAATACGTTAACAGGACTAAACTTATATTTATCTTCTGTCCTTTTCATAATGAAATAAAAAGAAAAAGATGCACTGAACTTAAATTTAATTTAGTTTGTGAATAACAGAATCGGGGCCAATGGCTCACCTCCCATCTTGCACCGCATGCTCTGTCACCTGAACACGTGAGGACCTAATGGCTGCGTCAGCGAACGCTGTCCGTGTTACTGAATTTTGGGCCAAACAAATTTAAGAAACCGGCCAAATGTGAGTCGGACTCGTGCACGAAGGATTCCGTACCATTACCTATAAAAACGGCAAAAAATCATGTCTGCTGTCTATACAACAGACATGATTTTAATTTAATTATTTATTTTTTAAGTGAATATATAACTAAATATTCTGTGAATATTTCAAGCGTCTACCTGTTGCCGTTATCAATATCGAGCAAAAAATCACGTTTGTTGTATGGGAGCCCCCCTAAAATATTTATTTTATTCTGTTTTTTAGTATTTGTTGTTATAGCGGATACAGAAATACATCATCTGTGAAAATTTCAACTGTCGTAACTATCACGGTTCATGAGATACAACCTGGTGACAGACGGACAGACAGACAGACGGACGGACAGCGGAGTCTTAGTAATAGGGTCCCGTTTTACCCTTTGGGTACGGAACCCTAAAAAAACTATAGTGTTTGCCATCCATACGCTAAGAAGAATAATAAATGTTTTGAATTTATGTATAAATTAACATACATAAACTAATATAGGGGCTGGCAGAAACTACAGAACCCACCAGAAACCAGAATCAATGAACTTAGCTAGACAAACTCCACAGACGTAAATTATCTAAACACGTTATAACTAAACTAATTTTATTTATTACCTATATTATTATGTTTATTATATATTTATTAAATGTTTTCAACTCGTCAAAATAAGAGTATCTACAGGTAAACTCGTAGCCTTAGGTACTGAGATAAGGAAAAAGAAACGCAAAATAACAGTGATTATGATAAATGGCAAAAAAAAATTCCAAGTAAGAAATCACCTTTAAATCAATGAATCAGCTACCTACAGGCTAAAAGTTGTCAACTGTTGTCAATAAGGTCGTCATATTATGATGAAGAGGGAGAGGAATGTCAAAGAAAAGATGGATGGATTGTGTGAGAAATTAATAGCCTCCCCGACCGATTTCTGTCACGGTGGCCAATCTCAACGAAGATTAGCCAGGTACGCAGGAGATATTATAGTGCTCAAGTGTGCGCGCAGACACAGGTGCACTCTCTGTTCCTTTACTCTCATAGTCCGATGGGACGGCAATCCGACACGACCGGAGAGAGATCAGGCGCAGGACCAACGGCTTTACGTACTTTCCGAGGCACGGGGGTATCACACCGCCAACTCCCAAACTCCGGACTGTTACTAAGAAATTCCTAAAGGAAAACTCAATAACACTTTGTCCGACCCGGTAATCGAACCCAGGACCCCACGCTCAGCAGTCGCGCTTGCAACCACGAGACCAACGGGGCAGTCGGGGTAGCCTTGGGTATTTTTTTTATCCTTTATTAAAAAGAACTACTTAGGTTCTTAATAATTAATTACAATCTAGCCTAAAAGATTAATAAGCAATTTTAATCTAACTTAATTTTTTACGTGATACTTATTTTAAAACTTAGAATAGATTTTGTTTTGTTAGAATAGAATTGATTGTACTTTAAACAAGTCTGTTCCACTTTCTTAGAGTCTGATATGATGATATAAACACTTTGTTCGTGTGTTATTATGTGTGTCATTGGCACTATTATTTCTACACTTTTTACACTACACTAACTCAAAAGGTTTTGTCCGTTTTAGTCTTCGCACTATATTTGTTTGATCTAACAGCTGAATTGCCTCGATGCCTTAGGTATTGAGATAAGGAAAAAGAAACGCAAAATAACACTGACTAACAGTGACGAAGGTACTTTGGAGACATAGTGGAAGGTGTTCTACCTGTCTCCTTTACGCGTATTGGAGGTGAATGAGCGATTGAAGAGCGGAAGTGAAACTCCAACTTGCAGTTAATAATATATTGTATTTGCCATACACGTATTAAAGTTAACAGTTAGGTACACTACGCAGTACATATAACTATTTAAAACTAATAGGGACAAAATAAACTAATGACGTAAAATCTAGTCCGTGTCCCGTGACGGTTGGCAAGCAAGAGAGGGGACGCTACTTAAGGAATCTATCTGTAGCGCCCCGGATCGTAGCTTCGTGTTGCCACTTAACAAGGGTGCGTTCCTGACTAACTTATAATTACTTATTTAAAACAATACAGGTGACGCCACGTATTCTAAAGTGCATTCACAAATGCACAATACGTGACGCCACACCACCCCCCCACGGAGAAGGATGAGCCGATTTAACAGAAATCGGAGAAATCCTTGAATTTTACTCGTCTGCCAGACCGAGTGGTATAAGGCAGTTTTGTAGTGGTTGTTGGATTGGTGTCTGCGTTTAAAGATGGATCTGGCTGTTTTGATGTTGTCGGAGGTTCAAAGACTGTAGGTTTGGCGTGTTCCATGTAAGCCGGCTTGACGCGATCAATGCTTACAGCGACGTTTTTACCCTTGATGACCAAAGTCATTGTTTTGCCATCGCTGGCGCGATCAATGACTTGGTATGGACCTGTATATGGTGGCTGTAAGGGGCGTCTGACCGTATCGTCACGAAGAAAAACGTGAGTTGCTGACGAGAGATCTTTGAAGATGAAAGATGACGGTTGAGTGTGACGAGATGCAGGGATTGGTCGTATAGTCGACATTTTACGTCGAAGTTGTACGACAAAGTCTGTAGGATTGTTCGTAGTATCAGTTTCGGAAACTGGAACAAGCATTTCACCGGGCAACCGAAGTGTTTCTCCGTAAAGCAATTCAGCAGCTGTAGCTTTCAGGTCTTCTTTGAAAGCAGATCGCATGCCAAGAAGGACGAAAGGCAGTGCACGTACCCAAGAATCTTGGTGGCACATCAGAGCTGCCTTGAGTTGGCGATGAACACGCTCAATCATGCCATTGGCGCAGGGATGGTATGCCGTTGTTCTAATTCGCTTTGTGGCGAAATGTGTCGTCATTCGGTGAAACAGATCAGACTCGAACTGAGTGCCTTGGTCTGTAGTAATGACTGAAGGTACACCGAAACGGGCAACCCATTCTCGTGTAAAAGTTTCTACTACCTCCTCTGCAGTGATAGTACGCATTGGCCAGACCTCGGGCCATCTCGTGATTCTATCAATCGCTGTCAAACAATATCGGTAGTCGCTGCAAATCGGCAGGGGGCCGATGATGTCAATATGGACATGTTTGAAGCGACCAGATGGTTGTTGAAAATTTCCTATAGGGGAAAAATTATGACGCGATACTTTTGCGCGTTGGCACGCCTCGCAAGTTCGGGCCCACTCTTTGCAGTCCCTGTTGACAGAGGGCCAAACGTAGCGTTCGGTCACTAAGCGGGTGCTAGCTCGTGCACCGGGATGACTAAGATTGTGGACCTTGTTAAAAGCTTCTCTTCGAAAGGAAGGGGTAAGATAGGGACGAGGTTTGCCCGTGGACACGTCACAGGTGACAGAGATCTTAGTTCCTCGTATATTGACATCGGTCAGTTGCAGGCTTGACCCTTGAGTACGCAGGAAAGATAACTCTGAGTCTGACTTCTGTGATTCCGCGAGGGCTTCGTAGTCCTGGTCAAATGCGATAGCGTCGACACGTGACATAGCGTCGGCGACAACGTTATCCTCTCCCTTGATATATTTTATATCAGTCGTAAACTGACTGATAAAAGACAGTTGGTTCAACTGAGCAGGGGGGAGTTTTTCACGGCGCTGTACAAAAGCATAGAGAAGCGGCTTATGGTCCGTGAAAATGGTTACGTGTTGGACCTCAAGAATGTGGCGGAAATGTTGTACACTTTCGTATACCGCCAGTAACTCACGATAATAAGCCGGCCACTGCGTTTGTTGATCTGTCAGTTTCTTGCTAAAGAAGGCAAGAGGGACCCACTTGCCGTTAACAAGTTGTTGAAGACAGGACCCAATGTGGACGTTGGATGCGTCAGTAAACAGTCCGAGAGGTGCGCCATTGAGCGGATATTGCAGAAGAGTGGCATTAGCTAGACTTTGTTTACAAGCTTTAAATTGTTCTAAAAGTAAAGGTGACCATATAAATGGTTTGGCACCCTTGCCTTTGGTTTCAACCACCGATTTTATAAGTGGAGCCTGGAACAGTGCAGCGCGGGGCACGAATCGGCGATAATAATTTAACATGCCGAGAAAACGACGCACACCTTGGACTGTCTTAGGAGGGGGAAAGTCTAGGATATTTTGGACGCGATCTTGAGGAGGACGTGTTCCCTCGGGACTAATATGGTAGCCTAAAAATGACACTTCTCTTGCACCAAGGACGCACTTGGAGGGGTTAATTACTACTCCATAGTCTCGCAGGCGTCCGAAGAGAATACGCAGATGTTCGCAGTGAAGAGCCTCATCAGCTGAATGGACTAGGATGTCATCTACGTACGGGAAGCAGAAATCGAGGCCCCGTGTGACCTCGTCGATAAAACGTTGGAATGTTTGACCAGCGTTGCGGAGACCAAAGGTCATGAAAGGAAATTCGAAGAGGCCAAACGGAGTAACGATAGCTGTCTTCGGGACGTCCTCTTCAGATACCGGAATTTGATGATATGCTTTCACAAGGTCGATAGTGCTAAAAATTTTAGAGCCAGTAAGGTTGTGGGCAAAATCGTTGATGTGCCGGACGGGGTATCTATCCGGTACAGTTCGGGCGTTTAGTGCACGGTAATCGCCACAGGGACGCCAAGTTTGGTCCTTTTTCAAGGCCATGTGTAATGGAGACGACCAGGCGCTCTTGGAAGGTCGTGCTGTTCCACAATGAACCATGTCCTCGAACTCCTTTTTGGCAGATGACAATTTTTGGAGTGCTAGACGGCGAGGACGGCAAGAAATTGGCGGCCCATCGGTTGTTTTAATAAAATGCACCGTATCATGTTTGACTGTTCTGGGTAAGCCAGGAGGACGAGTGATTTGTGGGAACTCTGCGAGCACTTGTGCAGAAGCAGAATTCGCCGGGGCGATGGCCTTGACACTCGGTTGGTCTGATGTAGCGGTGGAGCCAACGGTTGATAGGCTCGTAATGCCGTCAATCAAACGCTTGGTACGGCAGTCTGGCAACAAATGGTAGTATGCCAGAAAATCCGCACCAATGATGGCACTGTTGACGTCCGCAACGATAAAATTCCAGACGAATTGACGACGGAGTTGGAAGTTGAGCGTCAAGGTTACCGTGCCGTATGTTTTAATTCTGCTACCATTAGCGGCGCAGAGTTCATAGTCTGAGGAGTTCCTTCGATCTGTAAGCCAGCGATGAGGATAACAGCATAAGTCGGATCCGGTGTCAATCAAAAATTGACGTTTGGTTTCGTAATCAGTTATGAAAAGACGGCGGCTAAGAGGTTGTGAGCTGTCGCAATCAGTTGCCGCCACTACTGACTGCTTGTTGGGTTTTCCGACTTCCAGATACACGGAGAAATGCACTTTTTAGCCTTGGGGCCGTACTTTTTATGGTACCAGCAGTATTTAGCAGCTACACCATCATAGGTTCTACGTGTACTCGTGCTGCGTGACCTGGAGTTGTTACGAGAACGGGATTGCTCAGATGTTAATGCTTCTATTTTTCGGCTCAGCTCCTCAATTCGTTCTACAATTTGGACAGGCGAAGGTGTGGCTGCTGTTGCGTATATGTTTGCAGGACCTGGCTGAGCTTCAACAATTTTGTCGGCGATGTCCGCTATCCTGTCGAGGCCGAGATCAGCCTGGGCCGCAAGGATGCCCTGCACATGCTGAGGCAAGCGGCGAAGCCATAACTGACGCAAGATGTTGTCGTCACTCAGTGTGTTACCTGCGAGTGACCGTAGGTGACGAAGAAATACGGACGGTTTTCTGTCTCCGAGTTCTTCGTCGCTGAGCAGTCGTTTAACTCGCTGCTCTTCAGAAATTGAAAACCGATTTAATAGTGTTTCTTTCAATTTCTGGTACTTGTTTTCAGCAGGTGGGTTAGTGATAATATCTTCAATTTCACCAGCTGTTTTGTGGTCGATTTGGCTAAGAATATGACTAAATTTTGTGGCATCTGCTGAAATACCAGCTAGAAGAAATTGTGCTTCAGCTTGAGCAAACCACACCGCTATCCTATCAGTCCACAAGGGTGGCAGCTTGACAGAAACTGCCGCAGCAGTGGCAAAATGAGATTTGGGTTGTTCTTGCAGAGCGCGTAGAGCTACGGTTTCAGCTTCAAGCGCTGCTAAACGTGCCTGAAGTTCGTCAGCCATGTCAGTCACCTTTTTCGTGAAATAAGTTGGTTAAGTGTGACAGAAGTTGCGCGATTGTAAGAAATAAGGCATGAACCAACTAATACGCAATAACACCAAACCAAAATGTGCGGCGGTTATAGTATGCCTTAACCGTGGGTGGGCAGCGGTAACAATAATATTTAAAACAAAAATCACATACAAATCTTAACGTAAGCATATAAAACACAAACAAAAACGAGCTAAAAACAGAATTGAATGTGTAAAAAAAAAAAAAAAAAAAAAAAAAAAAAGGTAGGTACTTGTATTCAAAAACCAATGTATAAAATATCTACTGAATAGGCAATCATAAACAAAGAAATGTTGTATTTTCATAAATTTAAAAATCTTAAAAAAAAATCGTTCTAAAAATAGAATAGAATAATATAATAATAAACATACACATAGGTCTAACAAAAGTGTAAACGCTTAGACTAACACGGGAAATGTTCAAGATATAAATATGAGCAGTACTTGCGTGAACTGGAACGTTGATGACAGTTGACAGCTGACAGTTGACACTTGTCAGTAGTGACAGCTATCGTTCGAGTGTCAAATCTTGTCGTTGGATAGTGACAGAGGGCGTGCAACGCGCCCGACTCGAATTGGTCCGGGTTGGGTTACGGGTACCTGAGTCGACCACTTGAATTTAAAATATCTAAAAATAGAATCACTCACAAAAAAAACTCTCTGCTTTGATTTGATCACTGAATTTGCAGCACTTTTGAACTTAAAAAAACGATTTTTGGAACACTAAGCACTGGTCAACCCCTGAATATCGGAACTGGGCGATGACTAAGGTGGGCCGAAGTCTCGCGGTCCGCAGGTTCCGATGAGTTGTCGGCAGCAGAGTGTCCAGGGCGTGGTCGGTTTCCTCTTCTTTGTTTGTGTCCGGCTCGGACGCGGTACAAGTTCGACTCGTAGCTCGCTGAGTGTTCACCTCAGGTTGACGCAATCGTAGATCACGTCGGGGTCACCACTTTGGAGACATAGTGGAAGGTGTTCTACCTGTCTCCTTTACGCGTATTGGAGGTGAATGAGCGATTGAAGAGCGGAAGTGAAACTCCAACTTGCAGTTAATAATATATTGTATTTGCCATACACGTATTAAAGTTAACAGTTAGGTACACTACGCAGTACATATAACTATTTAAAACTAATAGGGACAAAATAAACTAATGACGTAAAATCTAGTCCGTGTCCCGTGACGGTTGGCAAGCAAGAGAGGGGACGCTACTTAAGGAATCTATCTGTAGCGCCCCGGATCGTAGCTTCGTGTTGCCACTTAACAAGGGTGCGTTCCTGACTAACTTATAATTACTTATTTAAAACAATACAGGTGACGCCACGTATTCTAAAGTGCATTCACAAATGCACAATACGTGACGCCACAGTACCATACAACTCGATTCCCGCCGGCTTCTCTTCGAAAATTCAGAACACAACCACTCTATAATCAATTCATCATTGAAATAAATAATTAAACGTTTTATTGACTTTTTTTTGCTCCGGCTTACCTCTGTCATAAATTGACCCTTCGCCACTGCTAAGATAGTAGGCAAAAAAAATTGCAAGTAAGAAGTCACCTTTAAATCAGTGAATCAGTTACCTACATGCTAAAAATTGTCAGCTGATGTCAATAAGTAAGATGAAGAGGTAGAGGAAGGCCAAAGAAAAGATGGATTGTGCGAGGAATAATAAAGGGTGTAAAAACTAATTTTAAAAAATTAAATCGATTTCAAAAAGAAATTTACTCAAAATTATGAAATAACTTTAGTTTCGGATGTCGGTGTCGGATCTGTATTAGTTTTTGCCACCGATTTCCGAAATTAAAGCATCAGTGATGTCTCGACCCCTGAACTAGAATATCCTGTGTGACAGGGGTCGAGGTTTCTCCAGTCACATGGATCAGCATACGGCTTAGACTAAATACAAATTACAGAAGTGGTTTTTACAATAATGAAAAGAAAATTTGGCAAATCCAAAAGGGCACGACTGATAATGCTCATTTGATCGTATAAAAAAAAAACTACTTTGAATAAAAGATTCATTTTCAATAGGGTTCCTCTTAAGGGTGGACAAAACAAATTGATTAAAAAAAAATGACTCAATTAATTGATTTTTTCGCAAGCTACAATGTTTTCAGGTTTCACACTTGATTGACGGGGATTTTTCTGAAATATTTTGATATTTTTTTCGTTTCTACTCATAAAATCAAATTTTGAAAATACAGTATTAATCTCCATTAAATTATCTATACAATGACATATAAATTAAGTAGGTTCTGTGTACTAGCAGGAGTATAACAATAGAAACAGTTGCAGAAAGGAGGCAAAAAAAATAAATCGTAAAGCACTTTCTAATGCTTCGCTTAATATAGTGAAAAAATAGAAAAAAAAATACAAAAATTAATGAACAACTCTTATGTGTGAACTAGCAGCGCCCCGCGGTTTCACCCGCATAAGTGCCGACCCCGTGATAATATCGGGATAAAAAGTATCCTATGTGTTATTCTGATGTATAAACTATATTACTGTAAAGTTTCATCAAAATCCGTTCAGTAGTTTTTGCGTGAAAGAGTAACAAACATCCATCCATCCATCCTCACAAACTTTCGCATTTATAATATTACTAGCTGCGCCCCGCGGTTTCACCCGCGTAAGTTTTGATCCCGTGGGAATATCGGGATAAAAAGTATCCTATGTGTTATTCTGATGTATAAGCTATATTACTGTAAAGTTTCATCAAAATCCGTTCAGTAGTTTTCGCGTGAAAGAGTAACAAACATCCATACATCCATACATACAAACTTTCGCATTTATAATATTAGTAGGATTAAGTAGGATAGGATAGTAGGATGATATAAATGAGTCATTGGAAACATCTTTCTTAGAATGTAACTAACTGTGCGGCCTCAAACTATGGAACTCCCCAACTCCGGTCAGTTCTTAAGATAGCGGATATTTAAGTTTTAGGGTTCCGTACGTCCTAATGAAAAAACGGACCGTTATATTCTATAGCATCACTCATGTGTCTGTCAGCTGTCTGACCGTCTGTCACAGCTAATTTGTTCCGAATCTACTGGACCGATTAAGTTGAAAGGTACTAATTTCTGTGACCCAAACACGGACGTGTAATATAAATAAATGAATGTCAGTTTTGGGGGTAAAACTAGTTTATTTACCTTACAATTTACAAGGAGGTAGGTACAGTACGATAATCGATTTTATTTTTTTTATAATAAGTATAAAAAAAATAAGTAAGTGCAAACAACTATAGCACAGGAAATCAAAATATACACACAAAATACAACAAATTATAATAATAATAATAATATTCCACAACTATCACACAACGCCATCTAGTCCCAAGCTAAGCAGAGCTTGTGTTATGGGTACTAAACAACTGATAAACATACTTATATATTTCTAAATATATAAATATTATAGATAAATTACACCCACACACAGAACAAATGATCATGCTCATTACACAAACATTTTTCCTGGGTGGGAATCGAACCCACGACCTCCGGCATAGCAGTCAGGGTCACTAACCACTAGACCAACAGGCCTGTCAAAATGTAATATATTGGCAATTGGCTTAAATAATGTAATATATTTCTTTCATTACTAATTGAGCACTAAACAATCAAAAAATAATAAATGCCTAATAACAATACTTTTTCCAATGATTTTTGGTTTATCTGAATTAAGTTAGGTAAATATTAAGTAGGTACCTACCTATCAACAATTTAATGATATCTAATGAATATTATCATTAAAACTCCATTTATAACCAGTTTGTCAATAAAAATCAAATAAGTAAGTAGGTAAGTACTAACATTAACATTGTTTTCTAAAAATAGAACCAAATTAAATGTCTTTCCGACATTCCTAATTCACAATATACCTACACTCGTACACTAGAATCATATTACCATAATTATCACAATATTATCATCTTAGCATATTATAATACTATCATGTCAGTCGAATCTCGCCAACTAGTGGTGTTTCACCATAGCAGCGTTCTACCCACGGTTCTACCATACTAGCCATAAAAGCAGATGGTGATTGCGCAGTGGTAGACCGCGAAATTAAAATTTTCTTACGTTTTTTGCAATTTGCAGGTCAGTGTCAGGTTGTATCTTTATTAAAATTTGATTCGCGACTATAACAGGTAGACCGTACGTATTTACAGAATTATATTCATTAGAAACATTACTATATAAGTACCTACATCTTTCTAAGTTAGATTTGTACCATAAGCACTTTTCCTTATGAAATTTCTTCTTGTGGTACAAATCTAACTTAGGAAGATGTATTAATGATTCTAATGGCTATAATTCTGTAAATAATTACCTGTTATTTGGTCAAGATACAACCTGACACTGACCTGCAAATTGCAAAAAACGTAAGAAAATTTGAATTTCGCGGTCTACCACTGCGCATGCGTTTACCTCTACTACCAAATTTCTCTATGCTATACTATTCGCAACTACTAATAACGACTATAAGAAATTCACCTAATAATTATTCATAGAGTGTTCAACATAACTAATTCATTGAAATACTTCCACAATTTAGTAGTCTGCATCTATACCCGAATGATTACCATCACCTATAACCTAAAAAAATGCCAAAATATGCAAATGCACATGCGATCATACATTTTTATAAAGTTCGGTTTCTATCTATTACCTACCTTAATTTCTATCAATGTATTTATTTATTTATCTATTTATTTCAGGCATCAAGGCCCATATAAACACATACAATACAATATTAATATAACTTAAAAATACTATAAATACATACAAATTATAATTACACTACAAAACTAACGCACACGAAGAGATTTATAAGCATATATTGCCAATTAGTGGCGAAGGTACCATACAACTCGATTCCCGCTGGCTTCCCTTCGAAAATTCAGTACACAACCACTCTATAGTCAATTCATCATTGAAATATCATGAAACGGTTTATTGACATTTTTTTTTTGCCCTGGTTTACCTCTGTCATAAATACATCCTTCGCCACTGTTGCCAACACGTGTAACCACGTAACTTTTGTTTTTCTGTTTATAATATTGCAGAATGTAGCTGTTTGCTGTTACAATTTAAAAAACAAATAAAACATTTTAGGGACAAAATAACGTCGCATAAATTCTCACGAGAACTTTAATTAAGGCACGAAAAATACTTAAAGACCTTAAGGTCAAGAACCTTTCCAAACAACTTAAACATTTCTCAACCAGCACTTCTAGATTCCAGGCTGGTCCTGAGAAATTCCTCATGAAAAAACAGCTTATTTTATGCTCAGCAGTTGCTCTTACGGCCACCGTTTTGTTATTTTTATTTTGTTTATTTGGGAAAATAAACTGTTACACATTACAATATTCCATAAATATGAGCTACAGATTAAGTAAACCCACGACATTTTCCACATAAGTATTATAAAGAAAAGTTATAAAAGTAATGCAATGTGCGTTTACAATTTTTTATTATTTTTTTATTTAGCCCTACGAGGCAGACAACCACACTAATCTCATTCGCGACCTATTTGCCCAAAATGTACACAAATATGAGTTTATTGAAAAAATAACTTTAAATCCGTACACAATAAAATGCAGTTTACGCTACAACTTCAAACATTTTTATAACTTTTTCTGTGCTAGTCACTCTGAAATCAACTTAATTACCATTACAATAAAGTTGATAATTGTTTAACTTGAAATAAAATCAATTTGAAACAAATTTGAATAGACTTAAGAGCCAGTCCACACGGCGCGTTGCAGAATCAGAATCTGAATCATTTTGAAGCAAATTGCTATTACATTGCTTCATAGGTGCGAAAAATTTGTCTGCTCAACCCGTAAATAACGCAATGAATGTTGTTGAACTGTCAAAATGAAATCGATTCCGATTGATAAATAATGTGTTACGCAATTGCTTCGCGGATCAGCAGTGCTATTCTGTAAAAATCTCACCGTGAAAACTAAGGTGAAGTGAGCTGTCATTCCACCTGATGTTAGGGATTGGCTCCATTGATAGCTCACTTCACGCTCAATTCACCTATGTTAACACGGTGAGATTTTTACAGAATCGATAGGCAGTACCTACTTCTTCTGTTCGACAAACAATGTTACCTGTTTACAATATTGGTCATAGTTATTTAATAAATTCGTTTCGAGCTCCGTTGGGTGCAAGTTTACTCAATCGTCGCGGAGGTCAAGGGCAGTAAATTCGGAAGTGTCACGGACTAGCACACCATAATTGCGTAAAACACTATCAATCTCAATCATTTTGAAGGATTAGGCTAATCCATTGCCTCATATCATTGATCTATAAAAACCCGATTTTTATATTATATCAATGCCTAATATGTTCGAAAAATTTGTCTGCTCAAAAATTTGAATAATGCAATGAATGTTGTTGAACTATCAGAATGAAACCCATTGCTACAGGGGCCCAAGTCTGTTATTTTTATAAATTCGTCATTCCAACACTATCCCATTGTCATTTTACTAAAAATTCGTAATCTGCTAAATTCATAATGGTCGATCATTGGTCGGTCAATGGTCTGAGAAAAACTACTAAAGGAGATGTTCCAAAATGTATGGAGCCTGGGCCAGGTCCTTGTACACTATACTTAAAAATAGAGAAATTCATTTAAAACAGTTCTCAACTGTCCAATTGCTTTAAAATAGCTTGGTTTTCTGGTAAACAGAAGAAATTACACTTGAAATTGCAACACACAAAAAACAACCCGTCATGGCGGTAAGCTGTCATTTTGATTTTTGATTTTGATTTTTGTTCATTTCGACACTAGACGAAAGTAACAGAAGTGACACTGTTGTGACAACTGACAGTTCTCTTTTTAACAACAGAGTAACTAAATCTATGAGACGCCATGTTGAAAGTCGATAAAATTAATTGATAAATATCAGTTCACTACCACAACAGTACACATTTAATTGAATTATCTGTATTTTTCCCGAATTCTACGGATTTTTCTCTTTTTTTTGAGATACTGTACATGGACCTGGCCCATTTTGAAACATCTCCTTTCATTCTAGATTTCATTATAATTATATTTTTACATAATTACGTGTTAGTGTTTGCAATCTGAAGTAGTAAGAAGTTCGTATATAGCAATAAACATTACATTTATTCATTTGTCATTTTATACGAGATTACCATTTTTACCGACTTCACAAAAAGGAGGAGTTACTATTTTCGGATGATTGTATGTTTTTTTTTTGTATGTTTGTTCATCGAATACTCCGCCAATTTTCGACGGATTTTCAAAATTATTTTTAAGCCATTTCATTCAATGGAGTGTCAGTGGTTGACCATTGGAAAGTCATAATGACGCCATTATGTTAGTAGATTACCAAACTTGTCAAAATCAACAATTATGAAATCAATGATAGACCATTCTGACAGTATTGTAATGGCAGACTTGAGGCCCTGATAGCGTGTTACGCAATTAGATATTTATTAATTATTTATTTATTTTCCAAGTTAAATCTATCATTACATAGAAACCTATTGCGATGGTGTAACTACATTGTATATCTAAACTGTAAAATACATATCTTTTTACACCCCATCAACCGATTGCCTATTTGGTTGATGGGTTCGCAGTTTCGTTGTTTGCCACCGACTTCCGAAATTAAAGTTACTTTTTCACTTTGTAGTGTCCTTTTTGAAAGTCGGTTGTTTTTTTTTTTTTGTTGTAAAAATGTTTTTAATTTTCACTTTTAAGTTGTAGGTACCTACTTACCCCGCACAAATTCGAAACACTACTTGCTATGTAAATATCAGTGACAGGAAGTCATTTTATCATCATCAATATAAACAATTGTATATTATTATTTTTATTATTTTGCTATTCAACGTGGTAGGTAATGCCGCCAGTCTCTTGGGTACATTACCAGTCGACAGCGATGCGGATTAATTTTTCGACGCTATATTTTAGTTTATTTTTTTGTTTTAGTTAAGTTAGGATTTAATTTTGTTATTTTTTGTTGATAATAATAGTAATATATTGATAGGAAATAAACAGTTAATTTATCAATATAAACTAAATGGCAAAATAATAAAAATGCGTATTATTGAAGCTAACTCAAAAATTACCCAAGCAAATTTAATAAAATTTATATGGGACCACCCCTGAGGCATAGGTACCCTACCCAGTAAAAAAATTTTTTTTTTAAATCGTTTTACAATTGCTGCAGATATCACGTAACAAACATACAAAAAAAAAAACACAGACGAATTGAAAACCTCCTCCTGAAGTCTGTTAAAAAAACTAAGTTGAACTTGAAACTTATAATTCAACTAGCGGCCTGTCCCGGCTTCGCACGGGTGGACATTTATTTTTTTTCTTGCAATTAAAAAAGCCTATATTAATCAGTGATAATGTAGCATTTAAATGGTGAAAAAAATTTTAAAATCGGTCCAGTACTTTTTGAGCCAATTCGTTACAAACATACATACAAATCTTTCCTCTTTATAATATTAGTATAGATAGTATAGATTAGTATAGATTAGATAACTGCACTTCCAGCTGCTCATGTTTTTTTATCATGTAGGTACTTATAGATGTTGAGACCCACCACGTCCACGACGTTTCGCTAGCTAATTTAATTTGACCCTATAAATCCCAGGGTACACTTTTGTCAAAATGAAAGCCATTCGTGTGTTACGCAATTACCCCACAGGTCGATCGTCGACGGTTTGTTTGCCAGCATAAAGAAAATCAAAGTAATTTTCCCGAACATATAAGGAGGTCATATCTATTGATGCGCACCCGCATCACGATCACGACATTCACGACGATGTAATCAAATATTGTATAACTCTCTAAGTACACACATCAAAAGTGTCTAGGGATCAACATATATTTTTGCAATAACTTTTCTCCTGATTGATATTAATTAAAATTTTCTTTAAGGATTCATCAAATAAAGTGTTTTCGTTTGTCACAGTAACGATAAACCAAGTCACCTTTGCATTAATAAAGAAATTTGCCATTTTCCTAATAAAGGGATTTTTGACATTTGAACCACTAACACAAAAGTTCGAAAAAAAGACTGAAATAACAGTTTTCTCTAAAATTTTATTGGGTAACTTAAACAATTAATAATCCGTGTTTCTACCGCGAACACTAACAACACAAGAACATCGGTTTGGCATACTCAAAATGAGTTCATCCAAATCACGCTGTGGAATGGCCGCCCATGTTCGTTACAACAACAAAAAAAGGTCTTCTTGCGACTGGATACCCTCCATATTCGGCAGAGCTCTTCTCTGTAGCATATCCCATGCATGCTCAATCGGGTTCAAGTCTGGCGACTGAGCAGGCCAGGGCAGGACATTGATGTTAGCTGCGGCGAGAGTCTGTCTTACAACTCTTGCGGTGTGCGGTCGTGCATTATCATGCATTAACTGAAATAAGGGACCGATTTGCTCTTGTAGAGGAACGATGACGTCTGATACAATCGTCTCAGCATAAATTTGAGCGTTGAGGTTGCCTCTGATCCAAATCAACTCAGTTCTTCCGCCGATCCAAATACCCGCCCATACCATGATGGTTCCACCACTATAAGGATGGACTTCCTGGCAGGATTTTAATCGCTGTTGGCGTCCAGGGGTTCTCCAGTGTCGTATACGTCTTGTATCCGGTCTCATACCAAAACGAGACTCATCAGAAAAGCACACGAAACGCCATTGTTCTTCTGCCCAATTTCTGTGTTCAAGAGCCCATTGATATCGAATCCTACGATTATGCATTGCTATAGGTGGTACCCGTAGCGGTCTTCGGGAATGAAGGTTCACTTCATGCAAGCGGTTTCTGACTGTTTGGTCGCTAATTAAGTTCCCTGAAGAGTGATGAAGCCTCACGGCTAACATCATGGCGGTTATTGTTGGAGCTCTTCGAGTTAAGATTTGAATGTATCGGTCTTGTCTCCGTGTGGTGCAGCGATACCGTCCTCCATGGCGCTCAGCCACGGTACCAGTGCTTCGGTAACGTGTCCAAAGTCGACTGATAACACTCTGACTTGTATTCAGAGCTAAAGCCACAGTACGTTGCCGGGAACCAGCTTCTATCATTCCCACGGCTCTGAGCATTTCTTCCCTGCTTAAATGACGTCGCCGCTCCATAATAACGTTGGTTTTAATCAGTAGTAGGGAAACAGTAGCACTAATAATGTCTTCAATGCGTTGTATGTTTTTATAGGGAAAATATTGACAGCTGATTTTCATCTTTTACTCGAATTTGATTCACAGTTCCTGATTCAAATTATGAAATGCACCAAAAAGGATCCATATAAATTTATAAAATCATAAATTTATTACAAAGCCACATCTCAATCTCAAGAAATCCGCATAAAAATGCTTGATCCCTAGACACTTTTGATGTGTGTATAATGTTAGTTGCACGAAGGTTGTAAGCAGACATACAAGGTAAAATTAAATTAGGTAGCGAAACTCTGTAGACGTGATGGGTACCTAAGTATCGATATGTAAACAGGATAAAACAAAAAAAAAAAGATTTGATGTCCTTTTTCGGGGTCAACGACTTCTGGTAGTGAAAGTAGTTACCTACATGAAGTATGAGTAGTTTTTTTTCATTACTTCTGTGAAGTTTACACAATAAAAACTGATATTTCAAGTAAGAAACCAGCAACTAACACTGAACCCAAATTTTTTATTTTTTTTATTTTGTAATTTTTAGATATCCGTCGTCTGCAAGGTTTCGCTAGCTAATTTAATTTGACCCTGTATTAAATGTGATTCACTGTGATTAGTGACGGTGTGTGATTATGATAACTAGCTATACTTACTGTGGAATGTGGACAGAGTATTTCTGTGAAATATTGGCGCCGATTCTGTTGTTCACAAACTAAACTAAATTTAAGTTCCGTGCATATTTTTCTTTCTATTTCATTAAGAAAAGGACAGAAGATAAAATATTAGTTTAGCCCTGTCAAATTAGATAATCCATAGACAAGTTTAGACGTGATTAAAAAATTGGCTACTAAAGATACGTTAATTTACGTCAGGTGCTGACTAATTTGACAGGACTAAACTAATATTTATCTTCTGTCCTTTTCATAATGAAATAGAAAGAAAAAGGTGCACTCAACTTAAATTTAGTTTAGTTTGTGAATAACAGAATCGGGGCCAATGCATCTTTTTCTTTCTATTTCACTAAGAAAAGGACAGAACATAAGAATTAGTTTAGTCCTGCCAGATTAGATAATCCATAGACAAGTTTAGACGTGATTAAAAAATTGGCTACTAAAAATACGTCGATTTACGTCAGGCGCTGACTAATTTGACAGGAGTATGGCCCCGATTCTGTTGTTCACAAACTAAACTAAATTTAAGTTCAGTGCATCTTTTTCTTTCTATTTCATTACGAAAAGGACAGAAGATAAAATATTAGTTTAGTCCTGTCAAATTAGATAATCCATAGACAAGTTAGACGAGATAAAAAAATTGGCTACTAAAAATACGTCAATTTACGTCAGGCGCTGACTAATTTGACAGGATTAAACTAATATTTATCTTCTGTCCTTTTCATAATAAAATAGGAAGAAAAAGATGCACTGTATTTAAATTTAGTTTAGTTTGTGAACAACAGAATCGGGGCCATTGTCTGCCTTGTTGAAATAATCATTAGTGTTACAAGTAGGTACGACTGTTGATCGCGAATGCGAAAATTCGTTATTTTCGTACCGTTGTGTGTTATCAAAAACGTATAGGGCTGCAGGGAAATCGAGTCGCAAACTGTAACTATGAATTCGGGAGTGATATGAAGATTCGAATGACTTTATTGCAACGCACGCTATTTCAAAAAACTTTACGAGTGGTACACCAGTTCGAAAACACATGGAGTCGAAAACCGCTATAACGAATGACGTTGTCGTGAACACGCTGATTCGAAAAACTGTTTGAATGGTACGATAATTTACGAAAGTCTTGATATCGAAATCCACCGTTGCGAATAGCTTAATCCAATCTGAATTTGTCTGGTGATCGAAATCGCGACCCCGATAACGAATCATTCGAATCTTCATATCACTCCTTATGAATTCAGCAGTGCTATTCTGTAAAAATCTCACCCTGAAAACTAAGGTGAAGTGAGCTGTCATTCCACCTGATTTTAGGGATTGCCTCCACTTCACGCTCACTTTACCTATGTTATCTTATCACGGTGAGATTTTTACAGAATCGATAGGTCACGGTATTATTATTATTATTCTGAGAAATTTTGCGTTGAAATTTTAGCGTAAAATTGAAAAATAAAAATTAGTGTATAGTCACTAGATTGTCATGTACTTCGGACTTTGGTCAATTTCGCCCAGTACCTACCACAGAATAACTAATAGTACCCGGTACTGTGCTGCTGGGGAGTTTGTTGCGTCACTTCTCCCCGGCGAAAGCACTAGGAAGTGATGAAGGGCAGGCGTTTTGGGGGGACTGTCTTTTGTAATTTTGACGTTCGAAAAGTGCTGATTCTCAGCCTAGTTTGAATAAATGACTTTTGATTTTGATTTTGTACTTCGTTCCAGCAACTTCGCGAGTAAGAATCAGCTAATTTTAACTATCATCTAACTCCTTCTTTATTGTAACTGTCAGTACTGTCACTGTCACTGTTATTTTATGACAATCAACTGACATTCAGCCTTAGGGCGGTAATACTGCATCAGCTTTAAGGAAGGGGCCCGTAAGGGCCGAAGACTGCCGGGGCAGCGGGATTGTCCGAAAGGGTTACCGCTACCCCGGAACACAAAGGGCTAAGGAAGGAACACGGGTGGGTTTTAGTCAATAAGAGTCTGACACTCCCTTCTGCTCCACCCAGAGCGGGAGGGGTCATTTGATGATTTCCCATCCTCAAAAAAAAAAAAGGGCGGTAATACGGGGTCGACTATACAAAGGAAAATATACAATTTATTATTTAAATATACAATTTACTATAGGTAGTTGCCAACACGAGCTTCTCAACCGGATATATGTAGGAGGAAAAAACAAAACAATAATAAAAACCTAATAGTGATTAAGTAGGTAGGCACATTATATTAAAAAAATATATATATTACATTCGTTATTATAATCGAATGATAAAGTAGTTATCAAGATTCCTGTTAAATATCTTTATGAACCTATTTAACATAAGTATATGTATGATCTTTAAATACATTAATAAAGATAATAAATATATTGATTATTCTTATTGAGCGCCCCCCGGGCTGTAATAAATATTACCTACTTAGAGTACAAGAGTGCAAATTATGCTACTAGTAAAGACGGGATTCTACCAGGTACATTCCTGGTTATATTCAAATTTAGGTAAAAAAAATATATATTCGTTAGGGTAGTCAGAAGCCCGAAAGTCTGACAACCAATCTTACCGAGGGATATCGTATCACCCAGTAACTGGGTTGTGGAGGCCAGATAGACAGTCGCTCCATGTAAAATACTGGTATTCAGCTGCATCCGGTTAGACTGGAAGCCGACCCCAACATAGTTGGGAAAAGGCTAGGCAGAAGTTTTGGTCCTACTGAGATAAAAGTAGGCTTATTCGAAGGGCAGCAATATTGTCTATCGTTTAGATTACAATGCAAAGGGTTAAATTAAAATTTTCGTAACTATAAAAAAAAAATCAGTCACAGGACTAAACTAATATTTATCTTCTGTCCTTTTCTTAGTGAAACAGAAAGAAAAAGATGCACTGAACTTAAATTTAGTTTAGTTTGTGAACAACAGAATCGGGGCCACTATATAGATATTATATTTATTAAGTCAGGGTTTTACAGATAAAAACGTAGGTAAGTATTTCATCTCTATCTTTTTCGAAATAATTAAGTCCTTGTGTATAGGATTAGTTTTTCGAGACATCGCCAAGCGGTTGGCCGACTCTTCACGTGACCATAGGGCTGGCCTATTTTTTGTCCGAAGAATCAGCATTGCCATACGTGGCAATGCTGCCAGACTTTTGGGCACTTTTCCTATTGACAGCGATGCGGATGAATTTTTTGACGCCCTATGATATAAATTCATATTTCTCCTTTTTTATATACTTGTACTGTACCTATGTGATTATTACAGGTATGCAGGTACCCAGTTGTGATATAAACTAATATTTTGAAGAGAAAAAGTGTTTGTTTGTAAGAGGTAACCTCTGGAAGTACCTACTGTACTTACCCTGATTGCGTGCACACTATAAATCAAAATCTGAATATTTTTTTATTATTATTTACTTTTGATTTTTGAAAGATATTGCTAATCCATTGCTCTATATGTTGGAAAAAAATGCCTGCTCAACAACGTAAAAAACGCAATGAATATTGTTGAACTGTCAAAATAAAAGCCATTGCTACTTTTAGTGTGTTACGCTATTAAACCGCAGAATGCAAATCTTATCTCTAAACGCCTACAAATTAACATACGTAAATACAAATGAGTTTAATGAGTCGTCAAAAGGTACACATATGCGTTATCTTATTTAAATTTCAATGATATCTCGAGTGATATCACAAAACAATATAGTGTGTGTTCGGACAGCGAACGGTAAGTGCTTCTGGGGTCCTACCACCAATCTTTTTTCAAGAGAGTTTTGTTTCAAGTTTCTGTTGTTTAAACAGCATTATATCCACATAAGGGTAGGTACCTACCTACAATTGTTTTATAAACAATGCATGTTATAATGTGGCGCGGCGGTTGTGAAAATGAGAGATTAGTGTTTGAAAAATGGTGATTAGTGTGCTGAACTAGATGTGATAGGTAAAATATTTTTTTCTGAATTACGTTTAGTATATCTAAGTAGGTGCAGCCCGATGCAAACTTTATAGCGGCTCGGAACATGAGGCGAGTCCCTGCGCAGTAACCAATTCATGGGTCAGCGGGGGTGAGGGGTGGGGTACTGCGCAGTGAACTAGTAGCGCACTTCAGAACTGCCATATAGTTTGACACGTACTATGGGCGGCGGTTGTGCATCACTCTTCGTAAAAGTTTTTTCGGTTGCACGATGAAATCTTAGTTTTTCAACGCCTTTTTTTTGTTTGACCAATGAATGAAGGATGAGCCTTTGTTGTAAAAGTCAATTGTTTTTGTTTGACCAATGAATGAAGAATTTCGCCTAAGAAGGATGACCCTAAAATATATATAATATGCGTACATCAACATAAGTCTTGAAAATTCGAAATTAAATTTCATGATTATTTTACGTGTTAATTTATACTGGAAAATAGCGAATTTTTTGAGAAACATGACAAAATAAAATGCTCGTTCTAATAAGGAACTAAATTATATTATTATTATTGTGTATTACCGCAGAATAACTAATAGGTAGTACTAACATAGTACCTATTACTAAGACATAATATCTAATCTACCTATTACTAAAGTTTTATTTTAGAGTGTTGGGTCTAATCCTTAAGGTTGTCCATTGAATATTCATGAGTTCTCACCATGAAAACTTAAATGGAGGAGTATTCTCGTTTGAGCACCTATCCATGGAGCTCCAAAGGTATTCCCATTTATTCCCCTCTAAAAATAGGTGTCAAACGGGAATACTTGCAGTGAGCTTATAGTGATCTATCATTTCACGCTAGGGATTGACCCAGAGGGGCTTGTGGCTAAGTAATAACAGCCGCACAGGCCGATTGATCAGGTTAAGCAACGCTTGCCGCGGTTGGTCTGTGGATGGGTGACCATCTTTACATACCAAGACCCCTCCATGCCTCGGAAAGCACGTTAAGCTGTTGGTCCCGGCTGTCATTCGTAGATCTTTGACAGTCGTTACGGGTAGTCAGAAGTCCGAAAGTCTGACAAAAAGCCTTACCAAGGGGTATCGTATTACTCAGTAACTGGGTTGTGGAAGTCAAATAGGCAGTCGCTCCATGTAAAATACTGGTATTCGGCTGCATCCGGTTAGACTGGAAGCCGACCGCAACATAGTTGGATAAAAGACTAGGCAGATTATGAAATCGGCTGTAATAATCATCATCCTCGTAACTTAACCTTCTACCAAAGACTGCGACTAAAACACAGCACTGTATAATATCGTATCAACAATAATAATATGTTAGAATACAGGGTCAAATTAAATTAGTTAACGAAACTCTGCAAACGTGATGGGTATCGATATAATAAATAGGATTTAAAAAAAATTGTGGTCTACGACCGCTGAGAGTGTTGTTACTTAAAATAGGTACTTATGAGTTGAGATTTTTTTCTTTTGTATCATCGTGTTTAGATAATCGATACTTCTGTGAAGTATACACAAAAACAAACTGATATTTCAAGTGAGTACTAACTGTGGTCGATGTCCCCACAAAAAAAGTCGTCAGATTAACTTCTGTTTTTGTTAAATATCGTGTTTAGATATGGATACCCATGTGTCTTCACTAGCTAATTTAATTTGACCCTGTATATTACTTAGTGAACGTGGAAGGAAAATAAGGAAAATGATTTGACTACAACCAATTGTGTGTGCTACATTGAAACAGTCATGTCCACATAACGTTCAACATTATATTGTTGATATTTAACGGTTTACTAACTCGCACGCGCAATGTTGATGTATGGAACAAGAAATGATATCGGTTAGACCGTACAGTAAAAATTTGCAATTTTTTTTTAAACTTATAATTTTTGCTTACTTTTGTGATCGTAAGAGTAGTCTAGACCTCAACCCCTCTTAAGAGCCTACACTACCTCAGCTAAAATTTACTCTTTAACTCGCTCGCACGCGATACTGCTCCCGGACTGAGTGAGAGCGAGACAGAGTGCGGTGCTAGGCGGCAGCCAGCGCCAATAGTTTAGGTATTTGCTTTTTACGATGAAAATAATGGTAATTAGAAAAAAATAAATAACATAAGACCTGCTTCATAGTAAGTTCGGTTAGTATACAAAGTTTCATGATCTAATTTGAAGTATTTTTTGAATACCAGCGGTTTATTGTTCGGTTTAGAGGTAACTTTGGAATTTTTTTCTATCGAGAAAATTTTATGAAATCGTGTTTTCGGCTAACATAAGACCTAACATTAATCCTCAACTTTACCATATATTTATTTCAAAATTAATCCTGCAGTATTTTCGACATAACGGAGGATCATGCTAAGCCATTTGAGGTAGTATAGGCCCTTAAGTCACAGATAAGCGTGTCTTAAGTGCGGGCTTAGGTCACAGAGTCCTACCCACTAGTTCACTACACACCTTTTTTTCTTATTTTTTTTTCTGGGGGAAATTTCAAAACCTCCCGTTCTTTGGGTACAAAACCTGGGAGTGTGGGATTCTGACTTCACTAAAACCACCCCGGTGATCACCATCTGCTCATTGTGACCGCATGATGCACTATTTAGGTACCTACTACACACCCAAGTGCCTAACAGACTGTATATCAACTTCTACTAACTCTATTTCTTTCTTTTCAGATAAAATGGTGCTCATCAAGTTAAAACACTTATCTTCAATATACAGAGACTTTGTTCACTTATAAACAGACATTTTAACAATAAAACAGTGAAAAAAGTGATATTAGTTCTAGTCAATATTTATTAAAATTATATTTAAAATGGTTACCACATCGGATCCTGAAGCTACGCTGGACTCAGTAAGTATAATTCCGATGATTTAAAAATATAATACAATTTATGGTTCATTTTCGATGTGTGTGTGTGTGTGTGTGTGAAAAACAGACAGACGAACTTAAGAGACAGAGTTGCTTATTCATGCAATAGGGTTTTTCGTTGGCACCGTTCAATAAACAGGGTCAAGTTAAATTAGCTAGCGAAACTCGGCATTTTATCATGTTTCAGATATCGTACCCAAGACGTTTGCGAAGTTTTGATGGCTAATTTTAAATGACCCTATATACAAAGTCGAGTTTTATGTCTTAGGGGCCTGTAATTACACAAGCATATATACCCTTCGAACCGGCGGCGGCGGGGTATTTGCCGTAGCAAAGGCTTTTGACAGATCAACAACATGCATTGCGTTATTCACGTTGTTGAGCAAATTTTTTGAACATTTGAAGCAATGGATTAGCAAATATAGTATTTCAAAATGATTCCGATTGTGATTGTTAGGCCCGTATTACAGAACCTCACTCAATACTCGAGCATTACTTAAAACTAGATTCAGGCCATTTGATTGGTTGTAACGCTTGAATTTTGAGTGTCGTTCTGTAATACGGGGCTTAGTGTGTTACGAAATTATGATGTGGAACAAAAGGAGAATTAAATATGGGAAAGGTGATAGTTTATCTCAGGCGAGCTTTTATACAAGTAGCTCTCGTGTCAATAGTGCCGTAAAATGGCTACGTACATACTTAAGGTGGAACTAGTCGCGAGCTCGAACTCACTGGTGGTCATGGCCAAAAAGCACGCTGTCTCATCTGGCTTCGTGTCCGACAGAGATAGTAGCAGTGATGAGCAGTTAGACGCTATTCTACACGCACAACGTCTCTAGTTCTCACGCACAGAAACACCGTTCCGAAATGAAAGGCGCGTAAAAAATTTGGAAAAGTGCTTTGTAAAATCGGGTTTTTTTTAAAAAAAACATTGCTTAAATCAATATAAAGCTATTAAACTCTTCGATAACTGAGCTTTGGTACAGATTTTGTTTTGAAGAATCTTCAAACTTCAAACAAAATCCGTACCAAGGTAATAAAAAACTGTAAAATCTTCAATAAAGATTTTACAGTTTTTTTATTACTTACTTATTCCCAAAGTTACGTTAAAAAAAAATAGCAAGAGAAAGGAATCTTTGTGTGCTCATAACTTTTAATGGTTTTTTATATTACTATTCTGTTTCCGTACAGACATAATTAATAATAAGACAAAACAACATAATTTTTTAACTTTTTACTCACAATGTCAAACAGTGGAGTAATACCATAACTATTTAGTAATCTGTGGTAATACTCTCCCGAAATTTATATGGAAAAAATATCGATTAGTAGCACCTTAACTATACTATCAGAAGGAGCAATTTCCCAACATCTATTGAGGCGGTAACAACAATACTAATAAAGCTGAAGAGTTTGTTTGTTTGTTTGAACCCGCTAATATCTGGAACTACCCGTCGGATTTGAAAAATCTTTTTGCATTTGATAGCCCAATTCTTGAGGAAGGCTATAGGCTATTTAACATCACGCTAGAACCATAAGGAGCCGAGCAGAAAGAAGAAAGAGCCAGAAAGAACGCTAAGAGAAAACGAAGTAATAGAGCGGGCAGGCGAAGCGAATATGCGATACGACGTGGTGGGTCGGGGGAACAAGAAATTTCATGCGATCGAAGTCGCGGGTAGGTCATCTACTTTTGCTGTTGACTGTACATCAAACGTAAAAAAAGTCCCTTTGAAAATCATTCCAACATACTTTTCATGATTTGATACTAATTAAGTATCAAGATTATTTTGTATCATCATATTATCATCAGTATTTAAATTTATCAACAAAAACAAACGATAAAAAGTGTTGTTTACGCTTTCCGGGGACCAAAACCCTTGCTTTCAATCACAAATAATCACAATTTGAATCATTTTGTAGGATATTGCTAATCCGTTGCTTCATAATTCGACACCTCCATGCAATAACATCGTAACTAACTTTTTGTGATTTTACAGGAGAGCGATTTTAAAGTTTGAAAAATTATAGCAAACTCAAAACACCCCATACAATTTTTGAAGCTGACTCTATTTAATATAGTTTAGGCGGACTATAAATAGGTATGGTTAAGTTGTAAAAGAAAAATTGTTTTCATGGGTTTTCATGACTTACGTGAAAAACAAAACAGTGAAATGACATAAAAGTTACGAGGACAAACATTGTATGTCTGAGTTACAATTTAGTTTTTTTGTAGTTTAATTTATTTTTGTGGTCAGATAATTCTAACTCCAAGGTGTTAAGTTACATATTTTTAGAAACGAAAGGGAATTAGAATTACAATGATAGTACAGAAAAAATGCATTTTTTTTTTACATAACAATGTCGTTGTACTTGTAACTCAATTTTTGGAAAAAAGTGAGTTACGATGTTATTGCATGGAGGTGTCGAATTATGTTCGAAACATTTTTCTGCTCAACAACGTAAATAACTCAAAGAATGTTGTTGAACTGTCAAAAAAAAAAGTTTAAAAACTAAAACCCGGCTACTGAAAAGGATGAAACAAGAAAGTACTTTCCCGTGGTCGCATGCCGCTGTACTAACATACTTATTATAAGTCATGGTAGCACGCGACCACGGGAAAGTACTTTCTTGTTTCATCCTTTTCAGTAGCCGGGTTTTAGTTTTTAAAGTTTTTGAAGTGAAACTTCTTTACGCACGCTTGACTTGGGGAGTAAGCTGGCGAACGCGTGACGTAAGCGTTACGAAAAGTGTGATCGGGCAAGGCGAACGGAAGTTAAGTGGGGGATATAAGCAAGAGACAGCAGTGCGCGCGCATATTTTCTTTCTCTCTTCCTCTCATAGCCAAATACGTTCCGTATATCTAAGCACACTGCAGGCTTATTGTCTGTATCACATTGTAGGAGCAAGAGAGAGCAGTGCGCGCGCACATTTTCTTTCTCTCTTTCTCTTATAGCTAGTAAATGAAATATACATACAGATGGAGCGAAAGAAGTTTCACTTCAGTCGTGTGGTCATAAGCACACTCGTTTTTTTTTTTTTTTATTTAATTTTTTTGGGGGTTATTTCAGTAATATTTATATTTTTGAAACGCTATAAAAATGAACAGTTTGTGGCTAAGAAATGACAGCTGCACGGTTCCAGCGATCAGGTTAATCTACGCCTGCCGCGGTTAGTCCGTGGATGGGTGACCATCTTTACATACCAAGACCCCTACGTGCCTCGGAAATCACGTTAAAAAGCCGTTGGTCCCGGCTGTCATTCGTGGATCTTTGAAAGTCGTTACGGGTATTGTGAAGCCCGAAAGCCTGACAACCAGCCTTACCAAGAGATATCGTATTAATTACCCAATCACTGGGTTGTGAAGGTCAGATAGGCAGTCGCTCCATAAATACTGGTATTCAGCTGCATCTGGTTGGGCTGGAAGCCGACCCCAACATAGTTGGGAAAAGGCTAGGCAGATGATGATATCACTATATTCTTCTAATATATAAAATTCTCGTGTCACAGTGTTAGTTACCATACTCCTCCGAAACGGTTGGACCGATTTGTATGAAATTTTGTGTGCATATCGGGTAGGTCTGAGAATAGGCTACTATCTATTTTTTTTTTTTTGCAAAACGACGTTTGCGAGGTCAGCTAGTATCACTTTAAAAAGTGACACTTTACGGCCGGTACCTACTATAACCGCATAGATCCTATTACAGTTAGTTTAACGTAGGTACGTGACCAACTAGAAAACGGATTTTTTTTTTTTCTCTTCACAAATAAATTAACTTTAATGTGATTAAGTACTAAACGGGTTCCTGCGGCCTACACAAGGTCGTCGGTCCACCTTGTGGGAGGCCTTCCAACGCTACGTCTTCCGGTACGCGGTCGCCACTCCAGAACCTTTCGGCCCCATCGGCCGTCTGTTCTGCGAGCAATCTGCCCTGTCCACTGCCACTTAAGAGCCTACACTACCTCAGCTAAAATTCACTCTTTATCTCGCTCGCACGATACTGCTCGCGGACTGAGTGAGAGCGAGATAGAGTGCGGCGCTAGGCGGCGGGCAGCGCCAATAGTTTAGGTATTTGCTTTTTACGGTGAAAATAATGGCAATTAAAAAAAAGTAAATGACATAAGACCTACTTTATAGTTAGTTCGGTTAGTATACAAAGTTTCATGATCTAATTTGAAGTATTTTTTGAATACCAGCGGTTTATTGTTCGGTTTGGAGGTAACTTTGGAATTTTTTTCTATGGAGAAAATTTTATGAAATCGTGTTTTCGTCTAACATAAGACCTAGCATTAATCCTCAACTTTATCATGTATTTATTTCAAAATTAATGCTGCAGTATTTTCTACATAACGGAGGATCATGCTAAGCCATTTGAGGTAGTATAGGCCCTTAAGTTTGTCAATTCCTCGGGCTATGTCGGTTACCTTGGTCTCCAAACCCGAACCCGTTAGAACCCGTTGGACGTGAGAAGCACAGAACCGGTCGAAGTGGAGGTGCCTAAGTCCAGCAGTGGATGTCTTTAGGCTGAAATGATGAACAATAAACTGAAAAGTGGAGTTTGTCGCTGTACCTATCATCATATCTTTTTTTTTGTGTCTTTATTTTTTATTTGTATCTTGAAATAGCTTAATAGCAAAATAACAATTATATAACCTGGGGAAGGGCGGAGCATCCAAACACAAGCAAACTAATTGCTTAAATGGATTCTCCCCATTGTAATTAAAATAAGTTATATAAGACATTGAGCTATATAACTAGAGAAGCAAACCTCAATAAAATGTGTCAAAAAAGTGTAGCCACTTTATAAACGCGACGACGTAGCTTTGAAACCACTAAACATTTAAAAGTAAACATATATCTGTCTCACTTACACACGTTGTAAGAATAATACCGTCGCTTAGATTAGACAAAGACCGCAGTATAAACATGCAATGACGGGATGGGGTTGCCTACCCATGCGAAATTTTACCCAACATTTTAAGCCATAAAAAGCGTTTTAGGTTAAGTTAAATTATTTTTTAAATATTTGAATTATGTATTTCTTATTGGATGTGTTATAGAAGTTTATAAATAATGAAAATAACTAAGACATTTTCTTTTTGAATATTTTTTCTTTATTATTAATGAAATTAGGTAGCCAGTCAGTCTCTTTTCTCAGCAATCGGATTATTTCCACCCATTTTTCACGGCGTGCTGCATCTTTAGGCACCCTGCTACGTTGTTATTATTAAAAAATATTTAAAATCACTTATTCCATAAATTAAAAACTCCCACTAATGTGGGAAACTAAAACTAAGTTTTTAGTGGTAACACTGAACCTAATTTACAAAAATCTACATTTTATTGCGTTTTTACGTTGATATAAACACAGAAACAATTAATTTACGTGTGGAAAGTAATTCCGGTTAATTTATTATGTTTTTGTGATCTTGAATCGCACTCTTTCGCGATATTTTTTGTCGTATGTCACTCGGTTGACTTCAGTTGGCGTCACACAGAGCACTGAACTGACGTTAGCTTCGCTGATGGCTGTGGCCATCAGACTAGTGGCAACGCCGTGGTGAGGTAATTGCTAATCTAGTGTAACATATATATCAATGATATAAGATGATGCAATAATTTTTTTTTTTTTTTTTGGTGTGGCACTAGTTATACTTTGTGCCATTTTCAAATAATTATTTTATTTATTTTTTTTATCATGTACAGACGCCAGCATATCAAGCTACCCGAAACTGTAAAATTTTTCTAATCAACTTTGAACCTTATGCTTTAGCGATAAAGTTGAAAATGTATTAAATAAATTTGACCGATTTTAGTAGCTTGATGTGCTGGCGTCTGTACCATACTTAAGAGGAAATGCGGTCGGAGAGACTTTTGAAAAAGCCTAAGTAAAAAGTCATCATTCGAGGTTTGGCTCTCGACTATTTTCTCCTCCAATATTGGACCAATTTAAAGATGCTGTTCGCTCATGTTTCTGTTCCTACAGATAATTTGAGATATGGAAATCTTATATTATCATTCAATTTAATTATTAAAACGAATTGTTGATTTTTTAGTTATTTCTGTTTCTTCGTGTTAATTTAAATCAGAGCAGAAGAGCTCTTTTTATGTTAATTTTTGTTCATTCAAACAGGAAACAATTAGACTGATAGAAATGGTGCCATACGAGAATGAAACGATCTATTGTTGATTATGAATAAAGAAACTGATTTCGTATTACTTATTTGTTTATGTTTCAACTGACCCCCATCATTGCTTCAACCGCCCCTGGTATGGGTACGGTTGAAACAGTGGCACATTATTTTATTAAACTCTTCCTGTCTAGTAAATATGGCAGTTGAGCCTCTAATTCTGAGATGTATTTGAAGACCAAAGTCTATTATTTTAATTTTAAGTGTTTTGTTGTTTGCTATGTTTCAAAATGGCTGTGCTACGGGCGTTCAAAGCAAAATCGTTTCAACCGTACCCAGTCTCCCCTACATACATACTTATAGGTCGAATACGAACCTCCTTTTTTGAAGTCGGTTAAAAATAAAAGATTTGATGTTTTTTTTTTTTTGGGAGGTCACCGACTGCTGTTAGTTTTGTTACTTGAAGTATGAGTTGCGAAAAACTGTTTAATCGGTTATCGATGCCCATCAAGTCTGCGGAGTTTAGCTAGCCAATTTAATTGAACCCTGTATTATACCTAAGTAAATGCGATTGATTGATTGACTGAATCTGTTTATTAATAAAACTTCTTTGTATTCACAGCGGTCGGCAGTAAATGCAGTCGAAATGGATGATGTCCGGAAAAATGGAAAAAATGGCAACGTAAGTTTTTTTTTATTATTGCTGATTGGGCTTGCTCTTGACATCAATCACGCCTAAAAGCGATGGATGAGGTCTGTGATCGAACGAGCGTGCCCAGAAGATGCCTAAGGCACTGGAACTCCCACGCAATGACGAAACACAGCAGGCTGCTTGACGCCGGACTCCGGTGGGAGTGTGGTCGCAAACCAGGCGGGCGTTAGCCCAACCACCGCAATGGAAGAATTGGCCAGTCAAATAAGGTGTTGGGTGTGACTGTCCAGGATGCGCCGAGCGCAAGCGTTCAGTTGAGTAAGTGGTGGAACAAACTGCCCTACTTGAAGAGGCTTCTTCATGCATCCCAAAGTTTTATACCAGTTGTTTAAATTATTTAGCCCAGTACTCACAGACGTAAAAATATCACGCTTGGATTTTCAACTCTCTGGTTTGAGTTGGGAGTTGAGAATTTAAAAGAGAACATCCCAGTGCATTAAAAAAAACACATTGTTGTGTTGGACTTTCAACTTTCGGCGCTACGCAGTGCGTTAAAAATAAATTGCCCAAAAAAAAAATCGCCGCGGGAAAACACGTTCGTGCAATCTGGGCTTACCAGCTTTCATTTCTTTATTTATTTATCTATTTATTTCAGGCATCAACGCCCATATAAACACATAAGTACAATAAAATATTAATATAACTTAAAAACACGCCCACGCCCACGGCTTCGCCCATGTGGATGTCGGAAAATATTACACGGGAACGCACTACCGTTGCTTGAAATAGGTATTACATAAATAAATAAATAATACGTTTATTTATAACTAATTACAGACATAATTATTATGTCTATAATTTATATGGTGTACATAATAAAGAGTTATTATATTCTATTCTATTCTACTTATTCCGGAAAGAACTACCTACTCCACTTGGCTAGGGTACTTTATATTATTACGTTATATTTATTATAAAAATTTTACAAAGGGTGACACAATGGGCGGTCTTATCGCACAAAATCAAAAACACTACTTAAATAAATCATCTGTCTGAAATCTTTCATATTTGTAAACTAAAAAGCTGGAAATAAAAATTTACTAAGTTAAAAAAAAATTAAAAACCGACTGCGGTAAAAAAAACATAAGTTAAAAAAAAAAACTGAAAAGCTAAAAACAAGCCTTATGAGTCCCGCCTGCTTCGAATTTTTATTTAATTTAAAATGGGCTTAAATTGTTTTTAGCTTTCAGTTTCTGTAACTTATGATTTTTACCGCAATCAAGTTTTTTAAAAATGATTTTAATTTGTTTTTGGAATAAATTTATCCCAACTACGGAATCCTTGATGGTGCGTGATCCAACACACACTTAAATTAGCTAGTTTTTTTTCTAGAACTAACTGACACGACTTCCATTTTGGTCCGACACCAATCAACCAATCCCAAAACGAAACTCCTGACCAATAGCATTGCTTGTTTCAGATCATCACCCACGAGTACTTAGACTATGAGCCCACTGGTTGGCTGGAGACGACGCTGATGCGTGTGGGCAGCTCGACAGACGATTTTATGAAAGAAAACCGCTCGGCTGTGAAGACTATTTCATTATTCGTACTAAATGGCGTCGTGTTAGGATTTTTCTTCGGATGCCTGTATTACTGGCTTAATTATAGTGAGTATAAGTATTTTATAAGTTGAAAAAAAAGTAAATAGCCTCCCCGACCGATTTCGGTCACGGTGGCCAATCTCAACGGAGATTAGTCAGGTACGCAGGAGATATTATAGTGCACAAGTGTGCGCGCAGACACAGGCAGATATACTTCCGATGGGACGGCAATCCGACACGACCGGAGAGATCAGGCGCAGGACCAACGGCATAGGTGCAGCGCAGACGACAGACTATCCGTGACGCAGTCTGTGAAAATAGAACCTATGCAATTATATGCAGTAACGCACACGACGCGCAAAAAGTCCGGCGCACAAAAAATCGTGTAATTCGGGCAGACCGCGCCGCGCCGCGCCGCACCGCTACGCACAAAAAGTGTGTGTGAAAAAAATTTAACGTTTGCTTCAACGCGCGGTAACGCAGACGGCGCACACTTTAGGGCGAGGCCACAACACTGCGTTGCGGCGTCGCATCGTAAAAATCTACGACGCTTTGTATTGCAGTGTGACGTTTTTTTTGCGATACGACGCCACAACGCAGTGTTGTGGCCTCGCCCTTAGTCGGCAATCTGCATTTGCTAGAGGTGGACGTAACGCACGCGATCTATTATCATGGCGCGATTTATTATCACAATTTAATACTTCGCGATTTCCGTAGAGTCTACGTTCCTACAGCTCTGCCGACAGAATGATCGAAGATGTGCGTCGTGAGCGTTGAATCTGTGAAAAATCCGCGACCGACTTTTTGCGCGCCATGCAGACTTTTTGTGCGCCGCAGACTCGATCGCACAAAAAGTGTGCCGTCTGCGCTGCACCTTAACGTGCTTTCCGAGGCACGGGGGTATCACACCACCAACTTCCAAACTCCGGGCTGTTACTAATATTCCCAATGGAAAAACTCAATAACACTTTGCCCGACCCGGGAATTGAACCCAGGACCGCAGCAGTCGCGCTTGCGACAACGAGACCAATGGGGCAGTCAAAAAAAGTGAAAAAGAAAAAAATGAATTAAGCCGCTTTTAAATTAGGACGTTATCAGCGCGATACGATTAAGGTGAATGGGAAGTAGTAGACCGCGAAATTCAAATTTTCTTACGTTTTTTGCAATTTGCAGGTCAGTGTCAGGATGTATCTTGATCAAAATTTTTTGATTCGCGACTATAACAGGTACATGTTTACAGAATTATAATCATAAGAAACATTCATACATCTTTATAAGTGAGATTTGTACCATAAACACTTTTCACTAGGAGATTTCTTCTTGTGGTACAAATCTAACTTAGGAAGATGTATGAATGTTTCTTATGTCAGGTTGTATCAAGATACAACCTGACACTGACCTGCAAATTGCAAAAAACGTAAGAAAATTTGAATTTCGCGGTAATCACTGCGCAATCACCTTAAGTAGCACAATGATCGCTGAGTCCACATACCACACGTCGACAACCTAACGAACCAAGTCTAATATTATCATTATTGAGTATTAATTAAAACCAATTTTTTTTTTTTGTTCTCAAGGCAACGATCCCTTAGAGCTATGCCACGGCTTCGGCAGCCTGATCGCATTCTTCAGCATTATATACTTCTTCCTCGCATACTTCGTGGTCGTGAAGAGGTTCTGTGCGGCCTGGTTCGAGAGGGTGGTGTGGAGCAAGGTGGAGGCGTTCTTGACGAAGATGTGGATTATGATGTGAGTTGACCGATGATGGTGAGAGTTTTTAACAAAAGCATAATCAGCGTACAATGGCGCCGATTATGTTGTTCACAAACTAAACTAAATTTAAGTTCAGTGCATCTTTTTCTTTCTATTTCATTATGAAAAGGACAGACGATAAATATTAGTTTAGTCCTGTCAAATTAGTCAGCGCCTGACGTAAATTGATGTATTTTTAGTAGCCAATTTTTTAATCACGTCTAAACTTGTCTATGGATTATCTGATTTGACAGGACTAAACTAATATTTATGTTATGTCCTTTTCTTATTGAAATAGAAAGAAAAAGATGCACTGAACTTAAATTTAGTTTAGTTGGTGAACAACAGAATCGTGGCCAATGTTCCTACCGCTGGGAGACAGGCCTCCTCTCTGAGAGAGGACCATAATCTACCACGCGGGCCCAGTGCGGGTTGGTGAATGTCACATGTCTTCGAATTTTAGTTCTGGCACATGCCGGATTCCACACGATGTTTTTCTTCACTGGTTTGAGGGCAGCGGTGATGAATGTTGAATAAATTTTATACAAAGTAACATAATTATTATGTACCGTACCTGTATGAGCTTGATCCCAAGTCCACGACAAGTAAGTTGGGACCGTAAGCACTGCTCTCTGCTGTGAAGTTAATGGATATTTTCTTTTAAATATATTTAGTTCTCACATAGAAGTGGCGAAGGTACCATACAACTCGATTCCCGCCGGCTTCCCTTCGAAAATTCAGAACACAGCCACTCTATAGTCAATTCATCATTGAAATATAATGAAACGTTTTATTGTATTTTTTTGCTCCGGCTTACCTCTGTCATAAATTCACCCTTCGCCACTGTCAGGGTGTTATCACACCAATCGATCGATCGTCGATCGATGTCATCGATCGACATTGGTCGACGTTGATCGATTGGTGTGGTAGCTTTAATTGATCGACGGATACCGGTCGACTAACCAATCGATCGATTGCCGGTCGATAGCATCGGTCGACGGCATCGGTCGACGTAGATTGATTGACCCCGGGTATATTCCATCAGTTTCTTTCGAAATGTATTCACAAGAGGACGTGTTGTTGTTGGCCAGTACGATTTTCCATTCTACCATCGATCGATGGCATCTATCGACTATCGATCGATTGGTGTGGTAGAAACTATCGATCGACGTCGACTAATCCATTCTACCATCGATCGATTGCATCGATCGACGATCGATCGATTGGTGTAGTAACATCCTCACATAGGTATAGAAACAACAACATTATTGTACCCAGGATTTTGTAATTTGTAATATCGCTGAAACATATTTTTTCTTCCACAGTTGGTTCCGGTGGTGTGTCTGCATAGTTGTGCTGGGTCTGATCGCATTATACCTATATATAGACGTGAGGCACGACCCTGAGAGACTCATCTCTTTGCTAGGACTTAGCATTTTATTGCTGTTAGGTGAGTGGAACTATTATTTTCCTTACATAAACTTTATAAAGAGATGAGATTTTTTTTGTATGTTTGTTTTTTTACGCTTTCACGCTGAAACGGCTGAACGGATTTGTATGAAATGGGATTGAAGATTTTTATATGGAGCCTGGCATATTACTGTCGCGCCATTTTGATTTTTACCTCAGTACCTTCTCCTGTGGATTGCCGACTTCCGGGTTTAATCTACATCGTATGCTTTTGTCTCCAGGTTTCGTGTTCTCAGCCCACCCTGGTCGAGTGAACTGGCGGACAGTGTCCACTGGTCTGCTAATCCAGTTCGTGTTCGGAATCATATTCATCAGGTGGACCCCTGGACGGCTTGCGCTGCAGTGCTTCTCTGATAAGGTAGACGCGTGTAAACGGCACATTAGTTAACATTTTTTTACAAAATATCTTGACTCCGATAACACTCCTAAGGTTGGGCTATTTATCAGCTTATGTAGTTTTTTTTTGGAACGAAGTTCCTTATCGCGCGTTGTGAAAGGGGGCTAGACGGAAAAAATTCTTACGAAAAGTTGTCACGACACTTTTTGCTATAGTAAGCTATTGTAAGCTGTGCGGCGTCGCATGTTTCTCTGTCTGTCTCTCTCTCTCTTATAGAAAGCAAGCCAGATATTTTCATTTCTATTTCGCATTGAATATAATTATTAATATAATTATTTTATACAAGATTCAATACATTACATTATTTATTATTATAACTTAAAAAAAATAAAATTTTATTACAATTCCTTCATTAATTAATCGAAAGGAACTTCGTTCCATCCGGGTGTCCCTTGACACCTCTCAAGTTTTTTAAATTACTGTTGACCTGGATTATGCCTGATGGAAAGCGATGGATGAGGTCCATGGTGGAACGAGCGTGCCTAGAAGATGCCTAAGGCACTGGAACTCCCACGCATCGTCGACACACAGCAGGCTGCTTGACGCCGGACTGGTGGGAGGGTGGTCGCAAACCAGGCGGGCGTTAGCCCTACCACCACAAGAGAAGAATTGGCCAGTCAATTAAGGTGTTTTGTGTGACTGTCCAAGCTGCGCCAAGCGCTCGGTTCAGTTGAGTAACTGGCGGAACAAACTGCGCTACACGAGGAGGCTTATTCATGCATCCCCAGTTTCCGAATTACGATTGTCTTTTTTTTTTATTAGCCTACACTGTTCCACTGCTAAACAAAGGCCTTCCCCAAATCCTTCCAGGTACCCTTTTCTAGCGCCACCTCGATCCAACCCTTGCGATACGCGTCTAGGTAGTCTCGCCTCCTCTTCCTGGGCAGGCCTCGGCGACGCCGTTCGTCCTCAGGTGGTCACTGTGCTTGCGGCTGACGTGACCCGCCCAATTCTATTTGAGATTGTCATTTTCCCCGTTTTTTGTAACTTTCCCATTTCCACTTACACTACGCGATACCTAACTGTAATGCAATGAAAGTGTTCTGTTGATTTTTCAACGTTCAGCTCGGCTAGTATTAAATTTAGATGCAGTCATAGCTTAGACCATTAAGTCAAAGTGACGTCTGCGCTCAACGCCATGGAAGTGGCGAAGTTTTGGGCCAAAAAGATCTGAAATACAGTCGTGCCCGCGACACGAATAAGAAGATATAGGTGTTGAGTAGTGTTATTTAAAACAGGCATTGGAAGTTTATGATACGATCAGGAACTGCTGCGATGAATGAACGAGATCTCCGAAGCTCGTCTCCTATCCACTCCCAAGAGGCAATCCAGTTTGCTTCTCGTGGATCCTCTGATCCAGGCTGTTGCCAGGTTTAACCAGTTAATTTTATGTTAATGACTTCTATTTCCTTCCTCAGGTAGCGACATTCCTTTCATATGGTGTGGAAGGTGCTGCCTTCGCGTTTGGAGACCTCCTTGTGAGGACTGAAGGAGTCTTCGCATTCAGTGTGAGTTGTGTTTTATTATGCAACTGTTCATAATACGGACGCTTTCACATTACGATATTAGCAGTGCGATAGTAACGCGGCAGAAGCAGATGCCTTCACATTATAAGAACAGCCGCGCGATGGAAGCGTGGCTGTAGCGCCGCAGTTTGGATCTAATCGTTCGGTGTCAAACTCGCTCATTGTGCAGTCTATAATCAAGTGCGCTTGCAACACTGATCATCATCACCGATGGAGCGCACGCGGAAACCGCGCACCTGCCGCGCTTCTGTTTATAATATGAAATTCTATGAAATTGAGGGCAATTAGAATGTTATGTAAGTACTTGGCTTGTCAACTGAAAAAATCTAATTAGTCCGTCAGTTAGATTATCAAAAAATATTTAAGACGTATTTTTTCTTTTGTTACGTAAACCAAAATTGACGAAGATAAGACGCTTTTAAAATTCTCAATACGTCACACCTTGGTATAATTTTTAGTGCGTTTTGACGTCACGAGCTCCCACTCCCGAGTTTTGATGCGTTTTATCTTTGTCAATATTCATTGATTTACAAAAACAAAAAATACGTGTCCATTATTTTCCAATACTCTAACTGACGGACTAAATAGATTTTCAATTTATTGACGGTGGAAACTAGCCTATACACCTATGGTCGCCTACCTCTTCGGGAGTCCAGGCAAAATGATATCTTTTGTAAGTCTAACTACAAGATGCAATGTGTGCTTAATGTCTAACTTAACATACGAGCTCGGTAGACTTTAGACTTTTTTTTGTGGATGGGAAATCATCAAATGACCCCTCCCGCTCAGGGTGGAACAGAAGGGAGTATCAGACTCTTACTGACTAAAACCCACCGGTCCGTGTTCCTTCCTTAGCCCTTTATGTTCCGGGGCAGCGGTAAGCCTTTCGGACAATCCCGCTGCCCCGGCAGGCTTCGTCCCTTACGGGCCCCTTCCTTGTGATGCTGACATCTCTTTGAGGCGCGCGTGGAACACGTACGCGCCGTCCGGCAAGCTCGGCAGACTGTGCAGCAGATGACAGGACGAATTTCAACTATAGTCTACTAGGTTAATCGAAATCAATTTGTAATACTGTCATCATGCCCTAGGATTTCGACCAGCGCTTACCTTGATAATCTTCAGTGACATCATCATCTGCCTAGCCTTTTCCCAACTATGTTGGGATCGGCTTCCAGTCTAACCGGATGCAGCTGAATACCAGTATTTTACATGGAGCGACTGTCTATCTGACCTCCACAACCCAGTTACTGGGGTAATACGATATCCCTTGGTAAGACTGGTTGACAGACTTTCGGGCTTCTGACTACCCGTAACGACTGTCAAAAATCCACGAATGACAGCCGGGACCAACGGCTTAACGTGCTTTCCGAGGCACGGAGGGGTCTCGGTATGTAAAGATGGTCACCCATCCACAGATCAACCGCGACAAGCGTAGCTTAACCTGATCGATCGACCTGTGTGGCTGATATTATTTAGTCACGGGCCCCTCCGGGATAATCTTCAGTAACATATTATCAAATATCAACAACTCAACGTTTTTCCTCAGATAGTTCTCTAAAGACAAACATATCTAAATTATCTTCTTCTCTTCCAGACCCTACCGGTGATATTCTTCTTTAGCATGCTGGTGGAGATGCTGTTCTTCTGGGGGGCGCTGCAGTGGTTCTGCATGAAATTAGGGCTCGTACTAAGAGCAGCCACCGGCACTACGGTGTGTGAGAGCGTCATCGCTGTTGGCAACGTATTTTTGGGGATGGTAAGTTTTCTTTTTTTAATTTTGTGACTTTTTTGTGGGATTAACCACCGCTGTTAGTGCATTCACTTGTTATAGTAATTAAAAAAAAATGTTTTTTTTTTTGTGTAACCTTCTTAATTTTCTCAACCCATACTTCAAGTAACATCACCGTCAGCGATCGTTGGCCCCCAATGAAAAACATCAATTCTTTTTTTATTTTATCGTGTTTATATGAGGATACCCATCACGTCTGCAGAGTTTCGCTAGCTAATTTAATTTGGCCCTGTATATTGAAAGTGTAGCTCCTCAGATATAGATACACCTAGATAATGCAAGAGCTTTTTCGCGTCTCAAAAATCGCACCAGCTTACGTACAAAAATCGTAAGCCGCTACTCTCGCGCTCAGTCCTGTGTACTGCAGTGCTATTCTGTAAAAATCTCACCGTGAAAACTAAGGTGAAGTGAGCTGTCATTCCACCTGATGTTAGGGATTGCCTCCATTGATAGTTCACTTCACGCTCACTTCACCTATGTTATCACGGTGAGATTTTTACAGAATCGATAGGCTGTTGGCTGGGTGAGCGTGAGTGAGAAAGAGTGCTTGTGACGTCATAGTAGGTAGTCAAAAAATGGCACGCTTGGTTTTCATATAGATCGTGATACTTGCGTTATCTAGGTTTATTCTTATTATCTAGGTTTTTATCTAGGTTTATTCTTATCTTTGTGTAGCTCTTTGTGCCTAGGTCTATAAAGTTGGTGTCTGTTGTACGCACCAGTTTGTAAAACCAGTTTAAGCCGACTTCTGATTGTACGAAAACCTATATACAGTGCGAGGTCAGCTAAAACTGGACATGTATAGCTTAATGTGTAGCCGTGTGTACGTTAGCTGTTTATACAAAGTATCTTCAAAGACTTCTCTTATCAGACAGAGTCAGTGCTTCTGGTGAAGCCCTACCTTGCTCTGCAGACACCTTCGGAGTTACACGTGGTCATGTCATCGGGATTCGCTACTGTATCAGGTAAGTCGACACAATATAATTAGGTTTCCAATAAAAACTAGTTACTTCACTAGTTAGGTACAACACGCGGCCGTAACTTAGGTCCAAGCTTAAACCTTTCAGCCAGTTATTGTATTTTGGACCTTAATCCAATAGACGTAAAGTTCTTAATACAAAATTTACAACGTACCTACTTGGGTTTAAAGTTCGTTTTGTATTTAGAACTTAAATATTGTTGGAATAACGTTCATAATTTAAAAAGGGTTTTATCTGTCTACCTTACATAAAAAAGTATTTCTTTCTTCTTCTCTCTTTTTCTTCTGAACGACGACCTGGTCAACTCTGCTCTGCTGGACGATTCTGGCTTAGGAACGCTAGATACAGAGAAGAATGGTGTGCATTGCAGGATGCCTACACTCAGCATTGGGTGGCAAAAGGCTGAAGAAAAAGAAGATAAAAAAGTCCTGTAGCTGCTTAAATGCCTAAATCTCCGTTCTACCAAAATAAATACGGGGAAAATTATAAACGCAATTTACTTAAAAATAATTTTTAACACTTTAAAATATTTAGCTTTAAAATTAATTGTATGAACTATAAAGATAATGATTTCCACTATAAATATGCTTAGCTTTAAAATTAATTGTATGAACTATAAAGATAATGATTTCCACTATAAATATGCTTAGCTTTAAAATAATTGAATGAAATATAAAAATTATGGTTTCTATAAGCGATCTCGGAACTTGGGGCACCCCGACATATTTTGGGCTGTAGACAGAAATAGGGGCCACGCGAAGCGGGGCTCCGTCGAATAAACCAACTTAGACCCGCCACGTAATCTTCCCCACGGGGCGGGGTCTAGTGAGCGAGCTTAGCGAACGAACTCAGACCCGCCATCCCCTTCGTGGATATTTTAATAGTGCGTTCAGAAACTAACTGGTTTCGAAATTGGTTTTCGACTTAGATATAGTGCAAACCTTTATATTTAAAATGATAATATTAAATCATACCTAGATGTATTATTATTTTAAAGTGTTGATATACAATTCTATAGCTGTTTTCATCAAATTGAAAGTGCTATTAAATACATCCCAATAAATACTAAATACCTATACCTACATATAAGTAGTTTCTCATCGTGATTATGATTCGACACTGGGGCATGTCACAATATTGATAACTGAACGTTATCGGACAAAAGCAAGATTTTAGTGTCAACCGGTTTAAACTAGGCCAAACTTTTTCGTGTTTAAGGAAAAATCAGATTTCCAAGATCTACCCGATTCTGTAGGAATCTTCTGTTCAATACACTATAAAGAAATCGGCGAGGTAATTGCGTAACACACTGACAGTAGCAATGGCTTTGATTTTGACAGTTCAACAACATTCATCGCGTTATTTACGTTGTCAAGCAGAATTTTTTTTTCAAACGTAGGTTTGAAGCAATGGATTAGCAATAGTTTTCAAGAACATTCAGATTGGGATTTTTAGTGTGTTTCGCAGTCAGTGTGCAGTAAAGCTGTGACCGAATGATGTTTAAGGTTCGGCCAAAGAAACCAGGGCCCTCAAAAAGCCGTTCCGTTCCTCAAAAGGACGTTCGTTGTCCGTCTGTCTGTCAAGACCCTTTTTCTCAGGGACGTGTGGAGTTATCAAGTTGTAATTAATATCAAATAATCAAGGCTGCAATGCCTTGAAGCAGTAAAAAAATAAAACTTCTAAGTCAACGCAATTAAAAGATATGGGTGTTTATGTTCCGTATATGCCGCTTTTGACTTTTGACACTCGCAATAGAATCAAAACCTATGACACGACACAATGTCTTGTAGCACAAGTAAAGAAAAAATCCGAAAATCGTAAAGTAGTTACATTACAAAAAAATAAAAACGGAAAAAAATATTCGAGACATAGAGATTCCCGTGATAAACTACATTTAATTTACATTTACATAAGTACTTAGAAATTTGTACGGAACTCTCGGTTTTTTTATATATATATATTTTTTTTGAGGATGGGAAATCATCAAATGACCCCTCTCGCTCAGGGTGGAGCAGAAGGGAGTGTCAGACTCTTACTGACTAAAACCCACCCGTGTTCCTTCCAGCGGTAACCCTTTCGGACAATCCCGCTGCTCCCAAAAGCGCGCTAGGTTGACGATATCGTAAAAGTCGCGGAGAACATCTAGATGAGAGACGCACAGAACAGGGAAGTATGACAAACGAAAGGGGAGGCCAATACTCAGCAGTGGGTGATTCCGGGCTGAAATGATGATGATGATTTACAACCGATCGATACGTTTCTGTACCGAATCGAACTTATGTTCGATGATCTGTTATAATTTTGATTTGTTCCCTCTAGGAAAATATAAGGAAACAACAAACTATCTACAATATCATTTATTTATGAAAACAAATAACGTATAAATAAGTAACTATAGTTAACTTTTATTAATGCCAGGCAGCTTAAATTCCAGTAGAAAGAGCTATGGTCGTGGGGAGTTGGAGAATAACCAAGTACTGTTCCGTTTTAAATTTTAAATTAAATGTAATATATAAAATTCTCGTGTCACAGTGTTAGTTACCATACTCCTCCGAAATGGCTGGACCGATTTGTATGAAATTTTGTGTGCATATCGGGTAGGTCTGAGAATCGACTACTAACTATGTATTTTTTGTTTTTTTTTTGCAAAACGACGTTTGCGGGGTCAGCTAGTGAAATATAAATTTTAATATTATGGTATTTTAGATTGATTTATATCAATCTTATCTAAAGAGTCCTCTAAACGTTGTATTAAACAAATCCAAAACCCGAAAGTTCGCAAAATCTTCATGGAAAAGAAGAACAAGAAATTCCATGGAAAAAGTATTAAACACAGCTGGAACAAAGGCCTCCTATCTGTAAGAGGGAGTGGGCCATAATCCACCACGTGGCACCAGTGCGGGTTAGTAGATGTCATATGTCTCCGAAGTTTTAGTACTGGGACATGCCGGTTTCCTCACGATGTTTTCCTTCACCGTTTTGAGAGCAGTGGTAATGATATACATATACTTACTAATATTATAAATGTGAAAGTGTATGTGTGTGTCTGCAGAGCTATTCTGTAAAAATCTCACCGTGAAAACTAAGGTGAAGTGAGCCGTCATTCCACCTGATGTTAGGGATTGCCTCCATTGATAGTTCACTTCACGCTCACTTCACCTATGTTATCACGGTGAGATTTTTACATTTTTTTTTAATTTTTTTTTTTTAATTATGGACCTAGTCTGAAATAAAGTTTTATTTATTTATTTATTTTACAGAATCGATAGGCTGTTTATTTGTCCGTCTTTCACGGCAAAACGGAGCGACGAATTGACGTGATTTTTTAAGTGGAGATAGTTGAAGGGATGGAGAGTGATATAGGCTACTTTTTTTTAAAATTGTGTTACCTCGAATTTAAAGCGAGCGAAGCCGCGGGCAACTAAAAAAAAATTGGTTGTCTGTAAAGTCGGTTCACGGACGATAGTTTTACGTGATAACGTCATAAAGAAACATTGATGAATAAATGTGTCACAAGCCAACGCTTGGGCCGATCGTGCCTCTCTGTCGCTTGTTCCGCGCTCTCGCTTGCACGCTCAGGCTCAGGCGGAACGTGACACTTTTTCGTGCGTGCAGACGGTGTTCATCGATTTAAGTATAAGTCGTTATCACGTCAAAAAATTAAGAGTCGAGAGTCCGCGGGTTAATTTAATATGATCTTGTAACTACCTACTCAACCTACCTACCTAATAATAATCAGTCGATTACCAATCCGACAGCTAAGCGTGGCGATTATTTACAGCAATTTTCCCACGTCACTTACCTACCTCATTTAAATAGCAAATCAACAATTTGATAACAGTTTTGTACTTATCTATACTATTAATAAAGCTGAAGAGTTTATTTGTTTGTGTGAACGCACTAATTTCTGAAACAACCAGTCGGATTTAAAAAATTGTTTTAGCATTTGATAGCACAATAGGCTAGTTTCCGCCATCAATAAATTGAAAATCTATTTAGTCCGTCAGTTAGAGTATTGGAAAATAATGGACACGTATTTTTTGTTTTTTGTAAATCAATGAATATTGAAAAAGATAAAACGCATCAAAACTCGGGAGTGGAGGCTGTCGTGACGTCAGAACGCACTAAAAATTATACCAAGGTGTGACGTATTGAGAATTATAAAAGCGTCGTATCTTCGTCAATTTTGATTTACGTAACAAAACAAAAAATACGGGTCAAATATTTTTTGATAATCTAACTGACGGACTAATTAGATTTTTCCCGTTGACAAGCCTATTCTTGAGGAAGGGTATTATAGGCTATTTAACATCACGCCAAGACTAAGGAGTTAGGCAAAACGAAAAAAGCAAGAGAGATCGCGAAAACGAAGTAATAGTCATCACGTTGTCTTACAAAGGGGTATGATATTACCCAGTAACTGGGTTGTGGAGGTCAGATAGGCAGTCGCTCCATGCAAAATACTGGTATTCAGCTGCATCCGGTGAGACTTTTTTTTTTGTGGATGGGAATTCATCAAATGACCCCTCCCGCTCGGGGTGGATCAGAAGGGAGTGTCAGACTCTTACTGACTAAAACCCACCCGTGTTCCTTCCTTAGCCCTTTGTATTCCGAAGCAGCGGTAACCCTTTCGGACAATCCCGCTGCCCATCCGGTATGACTAGAAGTCGAGCTTTAGAATAACAGAATTTTATAAGACAGTCCCCAAAACGAAAATTATGTGTCAATATTTTGAAAATATAATTGAACTTTTGTTACTGACCGTACCTTCCTACGTACCTAGAGAAGATTTATTTTTTATCAGCACTCAAATATTTTTCTTTATCACCGTGTTATCAAAATAATAAAATACTTTTCGTATCTTAACTAAGGATCTACTTATGTATATCTCATAAATCATCAAGAGGGGCTTGTGGCTAAGTAATGTCAGCCGCACGCGTCAATCGATCAGGTTAAGCTACGCTTGCCGCGGTTGGTTCGTGGATTGGCCATCTTTACATACCAAGACACCTCCCTGCCTCGGTGCGCACGTTAAGCCGTTGGTCCCGGCTGTCATTCGTGGATGTTTGACAGTCGTTACGAGTTGTCAGAAGCCCGAAAGTCTGACAACCAGTCTAACCAAGGGGTATCGTATTATATAGTGACTGAGTTGTGGAGGTCAAATAGACAGTCGCTCCATGTAAAATACTGGTATTCAGCTGCATCTGGTTAGACTGGAAGCCGACCCCAACATAGTTGGGAAAAGGCTAGGCAGAATATGATGAGATTAAACAAAATTGCATTAATAAAACTAAATTATGCTTAGTACCTATACATACCTACATACGATTGACGCGTCGGCGACGGAGGCAACAGCAACCAACGCCACGTGTCAGCGACAGCCGTCGACGCGTTGACGGTTGTCGTCGATAACATGCCGCTCGTGTATTTGAGCATCGTACCACAGATAATTATAATACTCTACATCGTACTAAACACGCAAGCGAGTGACACGTACAGTGGCGCCGATTCTGTTGTTCAAAAACTAAACTAAATTTAAGTTCAGTGCATCTTTTTCTTTCTATTTTATTAAGAAAAGGACAGAAGATAAATATTAGTTTAGTCCTGTCAAATAAAGATACTCCATAGACAAATTTGGGCATGTTTAAAAAATTGGCTAGCAAAAATACGTCAATTTAGGTACGTCAGGCGCTGACTAAATGTGTAGGATACTTTTTAACCACTGTTATCAATTTATGTACAGACGCCAGCACACCGAGCTACCCGAAACTGGTAAAATTTCCCAATCAACTATGAACCTTATAAGTACTTTAGCGATAATGTTGAAAATCTGTTAAAGAAATTTTACAGATTGTAGTAGCTTGATGGCGTATGTACAGACGCCAGCAGATCAACCTACCCCAATCTGTCAAATTTCTTTGATAGATTTTCAACTTTAGTGCAAAGGAATAAGGTTCATATTCAATTGGGAAAATCTGACAGATTGGGGTAGCTTGATGTGCTGGTCTCTGTACACACGGCTACACATCCAGCTATACATTTCCAGTTTTAGCTGACCTTGCATTGTATAGGTTTTTCGTACAATCAGAAGTCAGCTTATACTGGTTTATATAGCTTGATGTGTAGCCGTGCGTACAAACTAGCTTCTGCACTTTTATTTGCCTCTGGACCCCATTCTACACCCTGATTGCGTAACGCAATCTAAATATTGCTAACCATTGCTTCATATGTTCGAAAAATGTGTCTGTTCAACAACGTATAAAACACAATGAATGTTGTTGAACTGTCAAAAGCGTGTGTTACGCAATTACCCCGGTGAAGTCCTCGCAGACCAAGTTATTAATCTAAAAAAATGAGTTGTTATTTTGAAGGTAAAGTTTTTATTAACTTTGACAAACTGACAACTCTATCGATTATCTTGAGCAAAAACACGATTAAATCATTATAAATTAATACAATAAAATTGACCATTGTTTATAATTATTTTGACCTCAAATTAAACATTGTTTTGTTACCTTAGATGTCAAAATTGTCTGAAGGAACATGATTGGTCTTTTTTTTCTTGATTTTTTATTCAAAGATATTTACAAGATAGTGGTGCCGATTCTCTTGTACACCAACTAAACTAAATTTAAGTTCAGTGCATCCTTTTCTTTCTATTCCATTAAGGAAAGGACAGAAGATACATTTTAGCTTAGTCCTGTCAAATTAATCAGCGCCTGACCTGACACTACTCCAAACAAGTTTATTAAAAACGTTATTAAAAACTTGCCTACTAAAATTACGTCAATTTATGTCAGGCGCTGATTAATTTGACAGGACTTAACTAAAATTTATCTTCTGTGACACATCCGTGATTACTTGCGGTGAAAATAAAACGATGAGTCACATTAAAATTTTGAATCCTCTCCATCAGGCACAATCCTGGCCTCCTACATCGGTTTTGGCGCGGAACCAGCTCACTTAGTGACCGCTAGTGTGATGTCTGCTCCGGCTGCCATCTGTTACTCCAAGCTGCTGATGCCGGAGACGAAGAGGTCACTCACTACTGTGGACAATATTCAGCCTGTCATTTGGTAAGTTGAAAATCAATAAAAAAACGAGTGTGCTTATGACCACACGACTGAAGTGAAACTTCTTTCGCTCCATCTGTATGTATATTTCATTTACTAGCTATAAGAGAAAGAGAGAAAGAAAATGTGCGCGCGCACTGCTCTCTCTTGCTCCTACACTGTGATACAGACAATAAGCCTGCAGTGTGCTTAGATATACGGAACGTATTTGGCTATGAGAGGAAGAGAGAAAGAAAATGTGCGCGCGCACTGCTGTCTCTTGCTTATATCCCCCACTTAACTTCCGTTCGCCTTGCCCGATCACACTTTTCGTAACGCTTACGTCACGCGTTCGCCAGTTTACTCCCCAAGTCAAGCGTGCGTAAAGAAGTTTCACTTCAAAAACAAAAATCAATTTCTTAATAACAGTTCGGAGTTTGAAAGTTGGCGGTTTAATACCCCCGTAAATCGGAAAGCACGTTAAGCCGTTGGTCCTGCGCCTGATCTCTCTCCGGTCGTGTCGGATTGCCGTCCCATCGGACTATGAGAGTGAAGGAACAGAGAGTGCACCTGTGTCTGCGCACACACTTGTGCACTATAATATCTCCTGCGTACCTGGCTAATCTACGCTGAGATTGGCCATTGTGGCCGAAATCGGTCGGGGAGGCTATTAAGTTGAAAATCATAAGTATATCATAATCAGCTTATAGATAATAGATGGTAGATTGTATGTGAAATCTACCAAGCCGCACTAGGCCCGCGTGTCTTCGAATTTGTGGTTCTAGGACATGCCGGTTTCCTCACGAAGTTTTCCTTCACCGTTTTGAAAAGAGTGGTGATAGTATACACCCTATACTCTTTTATAGTGCGCTATACCGTGTGTATTTACACAAGGTATAGCGCCTGACTGAGTTCGAACCCTCGACCCTTGACTTGTAAGTTGGAGCAGACACCACCAGGCTACAACTGCGGCTAAATTGCAATGAGAAATCATAAAGTTAAAGTTCCACTCTTACCAAGGGGTATCGTGTTACCCTTTGACTGGTTTGTGGAGGTCAGATAGGCAGTCGCTCCGTGTAAAATCTTAGTAATCTGGTAAGACTGGAAGCTGACGCGAACATAGTTGGGAGAGGCTAGATAGAAGGAGAAAAGACAGCCTGTTAAAACCATAACCCTATGGCTTTGGGTAAAAAAACAAATTAAGTCTGGGAATAACACGAACACGCAATGGCCCGTGTGGTTGATTAGGACTCACTCTCTCTCACGGAGGCCTGTGTCTCAGCAATGGGAACATTACCTGTACTGATTTTGAAGATTAAAAATCCAAAACGCCTATGCTCTAACACTTCAAGTGGGTTTGCTGGGACGAAACAGCGGCAATGAACTCTCCAGCAACACGTGACTGCCGATCGATTCTGTAAAAATATTACCGTGATAACTTAGGTGAAGTGAGCGTGAAGTGAGCTATCAATAGAGGTGATCCCTAACATCAGGTGGAATGACAGCTCATTTCACCAAAGTTATCACCGTGAGATTTTTACAGAATAGCACTGCTGGCTGGTTCTATGCAATAGCTATAAAGCTAATTGGTTGGAAAACAGACAGAAGAGGTGCATTAGAGTAGCCAACGAGAGCTACGAGTACCTTTTCACCAGCTTGCTCATATAAGTATTTTGACAACGACGGCGATGTGAGCATAGTGGAATTTTATGCATTTGTATATTGGGACTTGATGCCTAAGGAAATAAATAAATAGTAATTTAGTTACTCAGTTCCTCTTTCTGCTAATTTAATACGAAAGATCATACCGATAGCCTTCTGCTTGTTCGTGTTGTTGGCAGGACTGTATGTCAGATTCTGTTAGCTCAAAACTTTGACTGCATATTTTGGAACACATAGGCAAGATAGGAGGTGGAGCACGCACCAATAGCCCACCAGGTCCAGATGCAGAGTGTTTACCGCTTTGCCTACTAATAATAAAAATAATAGCATCCCCGACCGATTTCGGTCACGGTGTCCAATCTCAACGGAGGTTAGCCAGGTACGCAGGAGATATTATAGTGCACAAATGTGCGCGCAGACACAGGTGCACTCCCTCTTCCCTCACTCTCATATTCCGATGGGACGGCAATCCGACACAACCGGAGAGAGATCAGGCGCAGGACCAACGCCTCAACGCGCACGGGGGTATCACACCACCAAATTCCAAACTCCGGGCTGTTACTAAGAAATTCCTAATGGAAAAACTCAATAACACTTTGCCCGACCCGGGAATCGCACCCCACGCTCAGCAGTCACGCTAGCGACCACGAGACCAACGGGGCAGATTTTTGCCTACTACCTACCTGCATCGCCAAGGCTTTTGCCAATAAACAACCAACTTTGAAGACAAACTTGGGAGTTTCTCATATGCCTGTAAAAAAAAAAGGAAAATTTGTTCCTTCCACATTTAACCCTTCTGCTTTCAAAGCAAGAGTGAACAGTTATCTTCTGGGTACACTCGTTCCATCATAGACCTCATCCATCGCTTTCAGACAGGCGTGATCGAGGTCAAAAACAGGCATAATCAGCAATAAAAAAACGATGCTTCTTCGTCTAATCACTATACAGGGTTATTTGAAAAACACCAGCAACCTCTTAAGAGGTCATTGTACTCATCATTATGAACACCTTTTAATATGGGACTAACCTGAAAACGCAAAAAAAAATCAGCTGTTCCCTACATTTTGACGAGATAGACGAAGATAAATGTTGCTGATTTTTATTTCGCGATTTCAGGTTTGGTCCCATAGTAAAAGTTGTTCATAATGATGAGTACAATAACCTCTTAAGAGGTTGCTGGTGTTTTTCAAATAACCCTGTATTCTCTTTTTCTTCCACAGCGAAGACCAATCAGTTCTCTCCGCGGCCACCAGAGGCGCCACCAACGGCATAGCCTTAATCCTGAACATCATTGCCAACATTATCGCCTTTGTGGCCTTCATAGCCTTTATCAACGGCGCACTGGGCTATTTTGGAGGAATGTTGGGCAATCCTGATATCAACTTGGAATGGATTCTAGGAAAGGTGTTCATTCCCCTCTCTTGGATTATGGGTGAGTACAAAATATAGAATAGAATATATTCATTGTAAAACATAAGTATACGTCAAATAATATGTGCAAGGTCTTAAAATAACAGGTAGATCTGCATGTGTTGCCATTTATGGCGTACAAAAACAACATATTTTTGGCTTAGATAAACCATAAAAAAATAAAATTAAAAATTTGAGTCTATTCAGCAAACTATGAAATTTTATAACTTAATCCTTATGCGAATACACATTATTAATTTAATTTTATAAATGAACTGTTTGTTATAAATTATTGAAATTGAATTTTATTTGAAAACATCAATTGGTTTCTTACTAAACTTCAACTATATTCGACGACCCTGCATACTTATCTCATTTGCTGACTGTACATAATAAAGAGTATTCTATTCTTTAATTGAAAGATCGCCATCATCTACCCAGCCTTTTCCAACGATGCTGGGGTCAGCTTCCAGTCTAACCAAATATTTTTGTTACGGACTCTTTGGTTTTTATATTTTCTTCTATAATATTTTCAAGATTCAAGATTCTTTATTTGTATTATGTGTATTTGTGTTTTAAATTTAAATTGTTTTTGCATTTTTTCATTTGTGTCAGTTATTACTAATTTTCCCTGTCAAACAGTGTGTTTCTCTTCATATCCTTTATTATAATAAATAAATTCAAGGTAAATATTTCATTTCCGGATTACAGCCCATTACCTCATCTTTTTCAATTTTACTGAAGCGACTGCCCATCTGACCTTCACAACCTAGTTACCGGGTAATACGATACCCCTTGGTAAGACTGGTTGTCAGACTTTCGGGCTCATGACGACCCAAAACGACTGTCTAAGATCCACGATTGACAGCTGGGACCAACGGCTTAACGTGCTTTCCGAGACATAAAGGGGTCTTGATAATTATGTACAGATGATCATCCATCCATAGACCAGCCGCGGCAATCGACCTGCGCGGCTGTTAATACCTACTTAGCCACAAGCCTCTGACTGCCTTGTGCTTTAACTAAAAGATAAACATAATAATTATGTTTAAAAATACTATTTATTTAGTTGGTATTTTATTACCAAGGCAAGGTGCATTTATTTCATTGTTATTTATACTCAATACTCAATACTCAATACTTTATTGCATTCCATAATGTGCACATATAACAGTTGGTATGTCAGAACATCGAATCAATTATGGACCCTGTCGGGCACAGCAAAGTTAAATTTAATAGGAGAGAGGATGAAGGCGTTTTTTGTTAAGAAAAAAGGTAAAAATAAATAAATATTAAATTAAAATAATACGTATCATTTATTTATTATTATTATATTTTTTATTTTGTTTTGTTTTTGTATTTATATTTTATATAGGTAAGTATTTATTTTGGTTTTAAATTATATTTATATATTTTTATATATTGCACGAATTACATTATTAGCACAATAAATTATAATACTTAAGCAATTTTGTTGAATTTTATAGAATATTATTTTTAACTGTGCACTGTTTATCATATGAATTCTAAATTAACAGTATTTTAATGTTTTAAAATAAATGTATATTTAAAGTGAAATTTAAAATTAAATTTAGGTATTTTGTGAAACTTGTTTTTCATGTTGTTGAAATTTATCGCTAAAATATTCGTTAATAGTGTAGTAGCTTTTTATTATCAGAAATTGTTTTAATTTATTGAAGAAGATATTATTTTTATTTATATTTTTTATGTATTCCGGTAACTTATTGTATATTTTAATGGACATAACAAATGTACTAGACGAATGCATTTTTAATCGTGAAGTGGGTATGTTTAATCTGCTTTCATGTCTAAGTGTAATTTTTGTTTGGATATCTCCTCTTTTGGTATAGAATTGCGGATATTTTCGTACAAATTTACAAATTTCAAGTATGTAGAGGCAGGGCAGGGTTAATATTTTTAGATCTTTAAAGTGGGGTTTACAGGAGTCTGTATCTTTGATATTTATTAAAATTCTAATCATTTTTTTCTGTAGAGTGAATAATGTAGGCGCGTCTGTACTATTTCCCCATAGGATAACTCCATATTTGAGCCATGCAAATGCGTACGCGTAATATGTTACCAGTGCTGTTTTGAGGTCTGTTGTTTTCTTGATTTCTCGGAGAGCGTATGAAAACTTGGATAATTTCGTTCTTACTTTTTGAATATGCGATTTCCAATCTATGTGTGAATCTATGTCTATTCCTAAAAGGGTGAATTTATTTACTGCTTCTAATTTTGATCCATTGTATTTGAAACTTATACTTATAGGTATTTTTTGTCGGGGGTGGAAAGTTATTATTTTTGTTTTACTGTAGTTAATTTCAAGATTGTGTTCATTCATCCAGTGTGTTGCAGTGTCAAGTATAGAACTCAATTTTTGGTTTAAATTTATATTATTTTCACATGATGTTAAGACAGATATATCATCGGCGAACAATACACATGACTCATTGATGTGGTTTGGGAGATCGTTTATGTAAACAAGGAATAGCAGGCACCCTATCACACTTCCTTGTGGTATAGAAGCGTTTACGGGTATGTTTTGGGATCGAATTAACTCTATTTCTTTTGATTTATGATTGTAATGTTCTATTTCTACAACTTGTTCTCTATTTTTTAAGAAAGATGTGAACCATTCATAACTTTTCCCGCGGATACCGATGTTATATAGTTTATTTAATAATATATCAAATTGCACCTTGTCATAAGCTTTTGTCATGTCTAATAACAATCCTACAGCGTATTTTTTATTATTAATTATATTGAGGGCTTCTTGTATATATTTATAAACAGCCAAAACGGTAGATCGGTTTCTGCGAAAACCATTTTGACTATCATTGAATATATTATATTTTTCACAAAATGCATAAACACGATCGCACATGGCTTTCTCAAATATTTTTGAGGCTGTTGGTAAGAGAGCAATGGGACGGTAGTTGTTTGGGTCGGTTTTTATGTTTTTCTTGTGGATCGGTTTTATAAGAGCTTTTTTTAATAAATCGGGAAAAACGCCTTCTTCAAAAGATTGGTTAAGTAGTATGTAAAACGGCAAGGTTAATTCGTCAGCGCATTGTCTTATTAGAGTGGGTGGAAGTTCATCAATTCCATGGCTTTTTTTGTTTTTTAAATTCTTAATTATTGTATTTACTTCGTAAGGATCTACTGGGCTAAGATATAATGTATTTTGTGTAACTGAAATCGCCGGGAGCCCTTTTGGTTTGCTGCCAGTAGGTAATGTGCTGTCCCCACCAATAGAAGCAAAAAAACTATTAAATATGTTGGCTACCATGTCGGCTACCATTTGCATGCATGTCGCGTTAAATACCGATAACATTATAACCGTGCCTCGTATACCCAGTAAGAATAAGTTTTTATTGCTTCGCTGAGGCGTAACAAATCTCTTATCATTTATTTTTATTGTTTTCAACTGAAAACGATATTATTTTAAACGGTATTGTTTTCGAGTTTATTTTTAAAGTTGATTTCGTAACGAATAATTGGTCATACATAATCTCTTTTGCCGAATAAACGATTAAGCGCAAAATATATTAAACCAACTTACAGAACCATGAAACCAAATGTTAGAAAACTGTGCCGGCATCGACACCGCCACATGCGAACTACACTTCACACTAACGTCACGCAAAATCCTGCATCGCGCAAGCAGAGTTTACCGCGCAATTAGCATTTATACAACGTCCCGACATCAGTCATCGGGCAGTTGCGCCCGACAGACACGACACCCTTTTCTATAGAGTATGAGTGAACTTTACACCCTGTTCCGTATACCTCTATAAAACCATGGCACCTTTATCGCCGATCGACGTCGCATCGATACCTTGATGCGTCGATCACGTAGATATTCATTTCAAGATGAGCGATGAGATATAACTTTGTGCTTTAATCTATGGATAAATCAACCAAAATCCGAATGCTTTTTTTTAATCAAGTTTATTTTGGCTCATCGCAGAACGCCCTTTAGAAGGTTGCCATAATAATTTTTCACACAATTCTTCCATCTTTTCTTTTGATTACTCGTCGTTACTCGTGTTCGCGCACACATTCACAGCGTGTCGTACACTTGATTACCACGAGTAAAGCGTGTGTCGCTTCGGGAAATAAAAATACTGCAGTGCTATTCTGTAAAAATCTCACCGTGAAAACTAAGGTGAAGTGAGATATCATTCCCCCTGATGCTAGGGATTACCCCCATTGATAGCTCTCTTCACGCTCACTTCACCTAAGTTATCAATGTGAGATTTTTATAGAATCGATCGGCTGTAGTAGTATTAGTTACACGTCGATTCTTGGCCAATATAACTTGTCTCACAGGGATCAGTGATAACGGCCCCGGCTTACGAGTCGTAGGTCGTAGGTTCGAACCCTAACACAGGCAGGCGCTTTACTTTGTGTAATTTCATCACCACTGCTCTCAAGGATAACATCGTGAGGAAACCAGCATGTCCTAGAACCAAAAATTCGAAGACATGTGACATCTACCAACCCGCACCGGGCCCGCGTGGTAGATTACAGCCCACTCCCTCTCGAAGAGAGGAAGCCTGTGTCCCAGCAATCGATTCTCGGCTAATATAACTTGTCTCACAATATTTCAGGAGTGCCGTGGGAAGAGTGTGAGCTGGTGGGTTCTCTGATCGGCTTGAAGACCGTCGTCAACGAGTTCGTGGCCTACCAGAGGATGGGGGAGATGAAGAAGGCAGGATTGTTATCGGTAAGGGAAAACTTACCTAACTTATTTCTATTACGTAAGGTCATCCTCACAGATCCAGCCCGAAGAATTTCCAAACTTAAGTGGCAGTCGCCTGGGCACATTGCTCGGGGAACAAATGGCCGATGGTGCCGAAAGGTTCTAAGACAGTTGCGACCGCGTACCGGAAGACGTAGCGTTGCAACGCCATTCAGTACGTTTCTTACGTACCTATGTCATCGAAAATAGTTACTTTTATTTTTATTCTTTTGTAATTCTCTTCAAAAACCTATTAAGTATTTTGTAAAGAAAAGTATTCTATACTACACAAAATACTACACACAAAATACAAAAAACAAAATACTTACAAGATAATATCTGTAGTATAATGGTTTTTTTGGACACCGAATAACAGCTCTCAGCTATCATACAGCTTCTCTATTGCTTCTACAGCTACTATACAGCTCTACTAACGCAAAAAGCTGTATAATATGGGCCCTTTTTTTACTTATAAGGGTTGTATAAGCGCTTAAACAGCCTTTATACAGCCTGAATATACAGCTTCTAGTATAAAAACTAACTTAAATACAGCTTGCAATGCTACTTGGGTGGAAGGCCTCCCATAAGGTGGACCGATGATATTGTGAAGGCCGCAGGAATCCGCTGGATCCGAGAAGCACGAAACCTTTGTCCAGCAGTGGACATCTTTCAGCTGAAATGATGATGAAAATGATGAAGGACATCCTCACGGAATTCCTGTGCTTAGCGAGACAAAAGTTTAAAAACACACGGTAATCCTCCAATTAGAAACAGGGCTTTAGGTTTTGCGGGCATTTGCAGTGGCAAATGCCGGCCAAGGGCCAAGAGAGCACCCTTGGCCGTTATACTGACTTAATCACCCTATTCAGTTTGGCTTGAGACAAAGTATAAACAATCATACTGTTTCCTTTTGTGGTGAAATACGAAAAGTTAGGTACTTAATGAAAAATTCGAAACACACACACAATTTCTTTTTGTTAGGTATACAAGAAGATCACGCATTTTTTTTGTTAGAATACAATGTTTTTGATATATTTTACAGAATACCTTTTATTAAGAGTAGTCAAATGTTGTTTACGCTTTGTCTCAAGCCAAACTGAATAGGGTATAGATTTCTATAACACATAAATTATTATCGCCAAATATTGAAACAGTTTATACCCCAGAGAATGATCCGACTATTTCTTCCGTAACACTATGCCGACCGCACAGTGGCGCCCTCATCGTTTATTTAGTTATTTCATACAATTTAGAATGAAAATGCAGAAAATAAGCACGTTAAGTTGGGCTTCACAAGATTATACGTTAATATTATTAGAAACGGTAGTTTTACATTGTTTAGTTTTATTATAATCCTTAAAACGGAATATAGTGGCCACTGTTATCCGTTTTCAGGATTATAATAAAACTAAACAATATAAAACTACCGTTTCTAATAATATTAACGTATAATCTTGTGAAGCACAACTTAACGTGCTTATTTTTTGCATTTTCATTATAAATTGTATGAAATAACTAAATAAACGATGAGGGCGCCACTGTTCGGTCAGCATAGTCTTAGGTTAGACGCTTTTACAGTTAATCCATAATTTGATGGGAGCACCTATGGCATTTACCATTCTTAGGGTTCTGTTCCTCAAAAGGACGTTCGTTGTCCGTCTGTCAAGACCCTTTTTCTTAGGAACGTGTGGAGTTATCAAGTTGAAATTAACTAATATCAAATACTCAGGGCTGCAATGCCTTGAAGCAGTAAAAAAATAAAACTTCTAAGTCAACGCAATCAAAAGATATGGGCGTTTATGTTCTGTATATGCCGCATAATTTGACACTCGCAATGGAATCAAAACCTATAGGGTACTTCACGTTGACCTAGAATCATGAAATTTAACAAGACACAATGTCTTGTAGCACAAGTAAAGAAAAAAATCCGAAAATCGTAAAGTAGTTACATTACAAAAAAATAAAAACGGGTAAAATATTCGAGACACAGAGGTTCCCGTGATAAACTATTTACATACTTACTTTGTACGGAACTCTCGGTTTTTTTTTATATTTACCTTTTTTTTTTGAGGATGGGTAATCATCAAATTACCCCTCCCGCTCTGTGTGGAGCAGAAGGGAGTGTCAGACTCTTACTCCACCCATGTTCCTTCCTTAGCCCTTTGTGTTCCGGAGTAGCGGTAACCCTTTCGGACAATACCGCTGTTTATATAATACCTATGATCAACACACCTTTTTTTTTTTTTTTTTTTTGTGGATGGGAAATCATCCAATGACCCCTCCCGCTCTGGGTGGAGCAGAAGGGAGTGTCAGACTCTTACTGACTAAAACCCACCCGTGTTCCTTCCTTAGCCCTTTGTGTTCCGGGGTAGCGGTAACCCTTTCGGACAATCCCGCTGCCCCGGCAGGCTTCGGCCCTTTCGGGCCCCTTCCTTATTGCTGACATCTCTTTGAGGCGCGCGTGGAACACGTACGCGCCATCCGGCACGGGCCTGGTCCTGATCGGACGGAGAGTTACCCATTACTCTCCGCCCGCAGGCCCGCGCCTACGGTGGCCGGGAGTCGTCTCGCGGCTCCCGACGCCCGGGGCGTCTCCCGCGGCGGCTGGGCCATTATTTGTAACCAGTAGTAAATAACTTACAGTGCTATTCTTTTATTTCCAGCCGAGATCCGAGCTGATTGCGACGTACTCTCTCTGCGGGTTCACGAACCCCGCGTCAGCCGGTATCATGATAGGAGCCATCGCAGCCATGGCGCCCAACCAGAGAGAAGTTCTGTCCAGTGTTAGTACCAATATTATAAAGGCGAAAGTGTGTGAGTGTGTGTGTGTGTTTATATGTTTGTTACTTCTTCACGCTCAAACGGCTGGACCAATTTTGATAAAATTTTGTAAAGAGGTAGCTGACACCCTGGATTAACATATAGGCTACTTTTTATTCCGATATTCTCACGGGATCGATACTTATGCGGGTGAAACCTCGGGGCGCAGCTAGTATCACATAACTCTAGGGTATGAATGAGACCATCAAAGAATCAACTGGTATATGAATTATATTTCAATTATATTTTTGTTTTCAATTTTTCATACAAAATAATTCGACAAAGTCAAACACACATATTAAAATGACAACGTCGCATTTTGGTTTGAATGAAAATGAATTACCGGTCTACTTGTATTTATCAGTAAAACTTAGATACACATTATCACTCTCCCTGCGGACGATATATACAACTTTTTAAGTTCAGGAGGCCATGGAGGTCGTCGGCGGGTCCCAAAGCTTCTTCTTGTGAACGCCATGAGTCAAAAGTCAAAATTTATTATTACAAGAGGCCGTGGTATACGCCGGCGGGTCCAAAAAGAATCGCCGTGGGATCCGCCCTGACCTCCCGAATTCAAATAGTTTTTTACAGCTACTGACGTGCTGTTATGGAAAATGTGATACCTACTTCTCTTGCGTGATGTGCGTTGGCCAGCTAAACAAAAATTTTTGGGGGATGCCGGCGGTTCTCATGGCAGGGAGAAAGTTAATAATAAAACTGGTAATTTGTCACGATACGATAACTATACCATAACAATAACTATTATTATATAATATTATTAAGTATACAAAGTTATTTACAATGAAATATAATCCTTTGTTTACAGATAGCGGTGAGAGCATTCTTCGCGGGATGCGGGATTTGTTTCATGACTGCGTGCATAGCAGGTGGGTCTCACACTAATAATACACTATTTTATAGTACGTGTGACCTAAACGCACACTTAGTCACACTTTTCTGTGTAAAAATGGACTACTTAAGTCACAGGTAAACGTGACTTAAGAGTAAACTAGTCGCGAGCTCGAACTCACTGGTGGTCATGGCCAAAAAGCACGCTGTCAAAAGACAGAAGATAAATATTAGTTTAGTCCTGTCAAATTAGATAATCCATAGACAAGTTTAGACATTAGAAAATTGGCTACTAAAAATACGTCAGGCGCTGACTAATTTGACAGGATCAAACTAACATTTATCTTCTGTCCTTTTCTTAATGAAATAGAAAGAAAAAGATGCACAGAACTTAAATTTAGTTTAGTTTGTGAACAACTGGATCGGGGCCAATGTCCATTTAGATCAGGGAATCCCAAAGTGGCGGTTTCCTAGGGGTCGACATAAACGAAAACTGATTTTGGGGGTCGACGGGGTGGATCTTAAAAGTAGGTAATTTGGCCATGGGGGTCTTTTTTTTTGGGGATGGGAAATCATCAAATGACCCCTCCCGCTCTGGGTGGAGCAGAAGGGAACGTCAAACTCTTACTGACTAAAACCCACCCGTGTTCCTTCCTTAGCCCTTTGTGTTCCGGGGACTCCGGGGTAGAGGTAACCCTTTCGGACAATCCGACATAAACGAAAACTGATTTTGGGGGTCGACGGGGTTGATCTTAAAAGTAGGTAATTTGGCCACGGGGGTCTGAGGTAACAGTTCATTTTGGAAAAGGGGTCACTTGTCCAAAATAGTTTGGGGATCCCTGATTTAGATGGATGATGTGGTACAGTACTGGTAGATAATCGACCGTAATCTACTTTTGTTGCTACACGTACCACTTTGACCAACCCGGGGGTCGCACTCAAGACCCCAGTTTAACAGTTGTGCTTACGATATCTAGACTTTTGTGGCAGAGTCAGTCTCGTTTGTTGTAGACGCGGATTGTCTTCTTCTGTCATGCAATCCTTGTGTCCAATAGGATTTTTCATTGGCAAAAATGACGAACTTCCATAAAAACTATCATCCCCTGTTTAGAGAAAGCATTTAGAGCCAGCTTTAGAGAAAGAATTTTTAAAAACCCTTCCATAAGTACTAACTTTTTTTTTGTTTTCAGGTCTACTGATGCCTGACAGCGCGTTCGGTTGAAAAGTGATATTTATTAATTTAAATAAAACGTTTAAAATAGGCCTACTTAATTTTATACAATTGTTATTTATTAAATAAAACATTTTCATACTATGTTTGGGTTTTATTCTGTTTTGTGTTCGAAATCTTCATTGCTTTATCATTCCCAGTAAATTGAAACTTCACTACAATGCTACTTTCGCGATTTATTTGACAAAAATGTAAACAAATATGAGTTTATGGAAAAATAGCTTTAATTCCTACACAATAAAGTTCAATTTACGCAACAACTTCAAACATTTTTGTAACTTTTTCAATAGTGCTAGTCAATCTGCCTTTGGTGTCACCCTCGCGCCATCCCATCTTCCTAGCACGGCGGGCTGTGCTGGGGCAGCTGCTGCAGGTGCAGAAAACCTTAAACGGTGCAAATATAACAACCTAATTGGGAGCAAACACTAGGGCCGTGAGGTCCGAGTGCTCATCGAGTATTTCGGGACATCGCCAAGCGGTTGGTCGACTCTTCATGCGACCAGGGTGCTAGCCTATTTTTAGGTCAAAGAATCAGCATTGCCCTCTAACGTGACAACGCTCCCAGCCTTTTGGGCATTTTTCCCACTCATAGTGATGCGGACGAATTGTTTGATGCTCAAAGAGTTCTTTCCTTTTTTCATCTGCTCCGATGTCGCGAAATTTCCTAAAGAACAGTAACATTAGAAAAAGTAATTGTGTCTCATTTGTAACAGTTGAGTCACTTGTACCTACTCTTACATACTCTATACATTTTAGATTGTATATTGTATTAGGATTTCATAATAAGCATGTAAATATAAATACAAACCTATTTTGAAAATCTGGCTGAACCGAAATAACTACATCATTCTAGATATATGCAAAAAAAAAAAAAATTTTTTTAATGTTCTGTTTTCGAACACTATGAAGCCGTCAAAAATGTCTTTACACACTATGCACATAACAGAAATAAGAATACACTATTTGAAAAACTTATATTTAATAACTGTTAAGCGGTACAGTTATGATACCATATCGAAATTGCGAAGTATTCGCTAGTGTTATTTTCTTTTTTGTAATCAAAATTTTCTATAATTTGGCTATTTGGTGTCGCGTTATGTATAAGAAGCAACCTACCCTAACGAGTATACCGGAACGCAACGAGGTGGAGGAGGAGCATCTCACAAACAAATGGGTGCCCAAGAAAAAGCACGAGGTGCTCAAAGCTAAGTATAAGTGCTTGAAGAAACTCTTCCAAATCTATGATGCAAGCGTCATCGGGATTCTACCAGAGCCCTGCGGACCTGATGGGTACCTAGAGGAAGATATAAAGTCTACTAGCAAGAGGAAAAAACGCTCGCATCGTACGAAGACGGATGCGTGCGCCGGGACCACAGAACTGTCAAGCCGTGACGTTTCCCTTCAATCGGACGAGGAAAAGGATTCGATAGAGACAGCTGTTATCAGAGACCTGAAAATCAAGAAATGTCTATCCACATCCACACAGATGGAGTCCCAAGTGGCCAAAGAGTACAAGTACGCCGGTGCGCAAGAGTCGAGAGATAACTTAATACTGGAACGAAAAATGTCCGCGGAAGGCGACCTGGTGCGTGAACGCCAAGAGTGCGAGTTCACACAGACGAACGACCCTCATCCGATTCCATACCTCCTGATCAGCGAGAAGAGGACGCGGCTGAAACCGACCCGGTTCCAATGCTTCATCCAACGAATCTTCGGGATCCGTCGGGAGAGACCGTACAAGAACTATGTCCTGCCAAATGGTCACATTTACGCGTCCAGCGATAATAATATCTTGGATAGTTTAAGCGACATGCGACGGCATAGAAGGTTGAGGTTTCGTAGGCTGCGGCGCCCTAAGAAGACCCAGTCGGAGATTGCATTGAGGGACGTCAATAGTCCTGTGATCTTGAGTTACGTGCAGTCTGTGCAGAAGAACTGCTTGGCGGACACCACACCTCGCCACTGTCCTATCTTGGGATGCCTTATGATTTCTTATGGTGTGTGAGTACCCTGTAATAGTTGAGACGAGTCCCCAAACTGTCGTCTTCCCCATACAGATTCTGGCAAGATACAGAATTATACTTTCCATCGGTATCTAACAGAGCTGCTCCACATTACGTTTGCAGATTCTCATCTATTACCTCTTCATGTGTTGGTGGGACCAATTGGTTAAGGTCAAAACACAGGCATCCTCTCTTTGAGAGGGAGTGGGTCATTTTCCACTACAAGGGCCGAGTCCGGACTGTTGGAACCACTATATACATATTATATTACTTACTACTTACATAGTTACTGATTTCCTTTACAATTTCAGGGATAATAAATTACAACGACCATCTGAATCTCTGTCACTTCACCGACAGGAAGTTCATCTGCCTTTACTGCCACGAAGGGTTCGAAACACAATACGACAAGTTCGTTCACGAGAACGAACACCTCGGAATCTCCAAGCTCGAAGGAACCAACGTCTCCGCCCCTTCCACCACCAGGCAGTCAGTCAAGAAAGCTAGTAATACCCAAACTGAGCCTGAAATGAAGTGTGATGTTCCAGAAGATAAACTAAAGAAAATCGTGTCGTTTTTCGACAAAATCTCGGATCCGGAGCAAATGTTTTCGGAAATCAAGAAGAATAGGTTTTCGGAATGTAATTTGCAGCGGTCTAAGACTGAGGTTGAGACTATCGAAGAGTCCTCGGATTCTTCTGACAAGAGGACGGTCAGCTGCGTCAATCTTCATCGCAAGAATGGTGCGAATGGCTCGTCGGGCGAATCGGAGATGACCTCGAGACTCGCTCACTACGAGTCTCCAATCCTTTGTCATATTTGTGGAGGAAATTTCAAAAACAGGTAAGTTTTGGACCGCCGGAGTAAGAATATTTAACTTCTCTCTCCACTATCTGAGAGTTTTCACAATGGCTACATGTGAAAAGTGAAAATTTCAAAGATGGATACCTATGTCAAAATATTTCTGGTAAGTAAGTAGGTACCAAACACATTTAGGCAAAAGGTACATTGAATAGTAACACAACAATCACACAGCAACGATCAATCCAATGAATTTATCAGTCGCCTGTTAGGTAATTGCGTGACAACACTATCGAGAAGTAATGGATTTCGTTTTGACAGTTCAACAAATTCATTGCGTTATTTACGTTGTTGAGCGGGTAAATTTTTCGAACACATGAAGCAATGGATTAGCAATATTTTTTTTTAATTATTTAGATTGAGATTGATAGCATGTTACGCAATTAGGGTATTCCTAAATATTTTATTTTGCACATCTTTGAAATTCTCTACAACAGATTCTCCACAATCTCTCATAGAATTCTCATTTTTAACTGACCATCTCAAAACACAAATCACCGCCTTCTCTGCGAAGTGGCTTCAATAATAGGCTGTTGGTTATTATTAAATATACTCACATCTCTTTCTTGTTTCAGACGCCAGCTAAGTCTTCACGTGGACTTAGAACATCGTCTTCACAAAAAATTCTCCAAATTCCACAGCTGTGCTGGTATCCTGAAGCACAGGTCCCAGAACCGAGTAGACATGGTCTCCGAAGATGGCAAGATCAACGTCCAAAGCATTGATAGGTCCCACTCAGGGATGCGGTGGTCCACCTCATCATTGAGCCAAGATTCGTATTCCGAACTCTCCCGAAGAAGGTCGGAGGAAAGTTTAAGTTGCGACCCCACTACTAATATTGTCTATTACACGTCTTTGGAAACTGTCAAAAAGCCGTCTGTGGTTAACAATATTGTTCAGAAAGTCAGGAGCGGCTTCAACAGCTATAAGTGGGAGCCGGGAACAAAAATTATTCGTGTATAGTCTGCGTGCATTGTGTTGTCAATATAGTGAAAAGTCCAGTTGTTGGTTTTATTTTGGAGTCCCTTTCCATACACACAAGACTTACATAATTTAGCATCATCATTAGCCTACAGGAATGGGCTGTAATCTACCACGCAAGCTCAGTGCGGATTGATGGTTACCGTAGATGATGATGGAAGGACCAAGTCTTGGATTTTTCAAATCAGCCTAAGTACATACAAAATTTAATACTGTAAGGGCTGATTTTTCCAACGTCAGAAAACTTTATGGGAAGAATTTTTCTGAATTTTTGACAGTAAGTACTTCCATACAAAATCTATTCCTCGAGCAAAAATTATCGGTTTTAGCATATTTATCTTATTGATCACTCTATGTGCTGTGTTGCTTCCAGAGAGTGAAGTCAATGTGTGTATTGTATGTTTCACTACACTACTAGTTATTGTGTCCAGATCAGAGGGGTATTTCCATTAGAAGTAAAAACTCAATTATTATACTTGTTATATTTCCAATCACATATAGGTACTATTGATACAAGTTAGCTCAACGGCGTGAGGCAGACGACTGTGTGTCAGGAACGTTCCATTCGCCTTAAGTATAAACAAGATCTCGTATTGCGTTCCCTAATTTTCATATAAGTACCTGCATACAGATAGGTTCTTAAAATTCTTAAACTTATCAGTTTAATCTAAATAAAACATTGGTGTGTCCATTTTGATAATGTTGGACAAAACAAAAATTTATAAACAAACACAAAAAAGTAGCTGTAAAGGCATCCGTTCTGCAAAAAAAAAAAACCTTAAGTTTATGCAAGATCTCGTATTGCGTTCCCTGTCGCTACATCGGTCGATTGAAAAATCAACCCAAAATCTACTATTTTGCTACCTTGACTGATTTTCGCCGCCTCAATGTATACGTTGGTCCCTCCATTTTGACGTCAAAGTGTAGGGGTCCATATCTCACCTCCGATAAAATAGGGTTACAACTCGAAAAACCTGGATTTTTAGAAAAGCGAAAATAATTTCACGGATTTGTTAATCAGTCTTTATTCCTTACACTATTGTTATTATATTATGTGACCAAAATGATACATACCTACTACAAAATATGTAAGGAGGTGCAATTTTTTCGCTTTTCTAAAAATCCAGGTGTTTCCGAGTTTTAACCATAATTTTTATCGAAAGTGCGATATGATTAAGCTGGTCGGACACTACCAACAGAGCTTACAATACCTTAGGGGCCGTCTCCACGACCGAGACAATAGCGGTGATATTATCGTCGCGATGAAAGTGAGCAAGTGGTAGTTTTTATCCACATAGGACCAAGAGGAAAAAACGTGCTCGTGGTACCGTGCAGGGACTACGGCAGGGATGATAAATTGTAATGTGGTCTTGAAATACTGAGACAAAAAAAAACCACATTGTGTTCACTTTTAGAACCAAAAAAAAAGTATATTTCTTTTAATTTATAACACTAGGGTAATCAGTCAAGCGGTTGGTCAACTCTTCACGTGACCAGAGTGCTGGTCTATTTTTTGGCCAAACAAACAGCATCGCCATCCAGCGTGGCAAATTGGCAATGCTGCCAGCTTTTTGGTCACTTCCCGCTGGCAGCGTTACGAACGAATTTTTTGATGCCCTATGATTCTTTACCCTTGTTTTGTTTTATATACATGATACATATTATTATTTCAAGACTGTTAGCTTATAATATAGGTATTGGCCCCGATTCTGTTGTTCACAAACTAAACTAAATTTAAGTTCAGTGCATCTTTTTCTTTCTATTTCAATATGAAAAGGATAGAAGATTAATATTAGTTTAGTCCTGTCAAATTAGTCAGCGCCTGACGTAAATTGACGTATTTTTAGTAGCCAATTTTTTAATCACGTCTAAACTTGTCTATGGATTATCTAATTTGACAGGACTAAACTAATATTTATCTTTTGTCCTTTTCATATTGAAATAGAAAGAAAAAGATGCACTGAACTTAAATTTAGTTTAGTTTGTGAACAACAGAATCAGGGCCATTATGTTATGTTATATTATCTTGTTTAAAAATAAAAATGATGGATTGTTTTTTTTTCACTTTCAGCGGTTAAGATCTTCGGAATCTCTTCTATCCATTTCACGGCGGCTTATGTTGTTGTAGTTGTAGTGTCTAATTATTTCTGATCCAGGTATACTTCTAAAACCAGCAGAAAATATGTCTGTTCCTAAAAAAAAAAGGATTAAGTTAAGATGGCTCTATCAGCTAGCTCTATCAGCTATCAACATAATGATTGACATTTTAAGGTCATAGCACATATATCAACTCGGAAAGGGATCGTCACCGTATCGCCTTGCCTTCAAACAGGCGTCAACCTAACGTAAGCATGTAAACAGAGCGGATTGATGAGAAATAATTAACGATGTTATAAATAAAAAAATACCATTATCCATTAGCAGTACATCAGGAGGCCCTTCCGGTTGCTCTTTCGGCGATTCCTCTGGCGGCTGCGTTTGCGAAGCGACAAATACAAAGAGCAAAAACGATATAAATAATAATATCTTCATGTTTTTAACTGTGTTCTGCACAAGGAGTATTTCTTATAAATGTCTTGAATACTGCATTTGTCTTGATTTTATATGGCTGTTCATTTTGCTATACAGGTTGAATCAAGAAAAATTAAGTAGTTAAAACTACTCTAGTCTAATGGCGTAATTATAATAACATGATATTTGTTACCTTTAAGTTTTTCTAAGTTGGTTATATTTAATAGTTTTGTTTAAATAATAAGAGTAAATTATAAAAAATAAAAGGAAAAGGGAGGAGCTCATATTGGGAATAAAAAATTTGTTCGCATCGCTGTCAATGGGATAAGTGCCCAAAAGGCTGGCAGCAATACCACGTTGGATGGCAATGCTGATTCTTTGGGCTTCTTAGTTACATTTTTTTATACACAAGCATCATAACTTCAACTCACGTCTTCTTTCCATGGAGATCAGATAGGCATATACCTACTACAGAACGCCACCTGCCTGCTACGATTTTCTTTCGCTGCATTATATATTTGAAATATGTATTTTTGTTAAGAGGAACTACAATTTATTTGAAACGAGCACGGACAGGCCAAATAGCCGAACACGGCATAAATATAGACTTCGGCTGCCACCAATAAAACTAAAATTATTTAAGAAAAATGTATATTGCATGTCGATTATTATCTACAATCATTTACCAAATGGTTTGCAAGACTTACCACTGACAATGTTTAAAAAAATACTTTTCAAACTATTGCTATTTAAAAGATATTATACCATTAAGGACTACTTAGAAGACAATTCAATAGAAGCTGCAATTTGTAAGATAGATTAATTGACATCGCTGATTGTGAATACATTTGCACGCCATGTCATGGCAGGATATGCTGAAACAAATTCACTGTAACACCCTATGTACCGTATTCTAGCAAATAAATATTTTGATTTGATTTGATTTGATTTAGAAAGTTTCATCGGCACCTCTAAATATTTTTTAAACTTTTGTAGGTACCTAGATTAAATAAAAATGTCTCCCCGTAACTTTTACGCTTATTGCCATACAACATTTTTGAGATAACTGGTGTCAAAGTTACTGTGCGTTGATAATTTTTGAAAATGGTTAAAAAACTTGGGAGCCCGCGAAATTCAAATTTTTGTTGCGTTTTTTGCTATTTGCAGGTCAGTGTCAGGTTAATACCGGAGTTTTCTAAAACCTTATTTGGGCCCATAGAGAATTTCCATCCTTAAAAGAAAAAAGTTTTTGCTAAATTTGCCCATTCTTGCAGATAAAATATCTTAAAAAGTGCAGGACAGTCTCATAAGATCGTTTTCCTGAAGCTGCAACGTTTATGGTTTCCTGCTTTACTGCTCCATCTCAAAAGTCCACCCTGTAGGTATATTATCTTACTTCAGCGACAACTCAACTAATATGTTAAAGGATACGGAAGCAGAGACAATAGAAGTTTTATTGTTATTAAGTACGTATGGGGGCGTTAAGTGTCCTGGAAACTGGCAATTCATCAACATCAAGATTTTTATTAAATAATAGCATTTTCTTAGCTTGTCGATGGCAATCTAAATGGATTCGGCCCATAATTTCACTAGGTATGTACTTGTTTAGCGCCATCACCAGCGTCCATATGGTCTGCAGGTCTATCAGTTCCTGTAACGTGCAGCTGACAGGACACACAGGACACGATATTAAAGTGTCCCATCGTTTGTGGAACAGCACCACATTTACACTCCAAGGCGGAGTCCGGAGTCGTCTATGAATCTCCACCTGAACAGGTTATCCTCGCTTCGTCCAACCTGGGTCCGGAGTTTGTTTAAAGACTTCCAGGTTACCCAAGGTAACCCATGTCCAGGCGGGAGATCTTCAACGGCTTCAATTTTTTTCAAACTATTCTACAAATTCTTGATAACATTACCTACATTTTCTACTTATGGATATGGCCCTCAATCGTTACCATAGGAACCAAGGGTGCCCAGACACGGGGTCTTCTGGCGCCCATGTGCTGGTGTGGTCCCTGGGGTGGCCACGACGTGCTATGTGTTCTGGTGCGCCGGTGATGGGGAGTACTCCCCAGAGGAGGGTCCGGTGACGGACAGCCGCGGCGGGTTCACGGATGAGTGCTAATGCGTGTCCGTGTTTCCGCCATAAGCGGCGGAGGAGGACACCGTGGAGTTTTAGTGGGTTAGAGTCCCACATTACTGCACTATCTCCCCATGGTAGTGCAGTATACATGAGCATTTCTCCACGATAAAAAAAGACATACAGAATGAACTGAGCGTTCCGCAATCACTTGTGCAGTTAATACAGACCGAAAAGTACAAGAGAGATAAAGCGAATATGCGGCCAGTAATTGGCTCTTTCTAGAGTTTTGTGGTCCGCGTCACTGGCGGTCAGGAGTGTATCGTTCTGCGCTGCATGACTATAGAGAAAAGTATTGGCCGCAGAGTCGCTTTGTCTCTTGCTGAAAAGTGGTCACTTGTGAAACTAAAACCACGTTCGCACACACGTAAAAATATCGCGGCGGGATTTAATCGCGCACTGGATTTTCAACTCTCGGTATTGAGCCCGAGCGTTGAGAATCAAACAAAACGTATCCCAGCGCGTCAAAAAAACACTGTTGGATTTTCAACTCTTAGGCCCGTATTACAGAACGTCACTCAATACTCAAGTATTACTTAAACCTGGATTCAAGCCATTTGATTGGTTGAAACTAGTTTTAAGTAATGCTTGAGTATTGAGTGCCGTTCTGTAATACGGGCCTTAGGTCTAAGGCCCGTATTACAGAAAGTCACTCAGGCCCGTATTACAGAATGTCACTCAATACTCAAGCATTATTTAAAACTAGATTCAAGCTATTTGATTGGTTGAAACTAGTTTTAAGTAATGCTTGAGTATTGAGTGATGTTCTGTAATACGGTACTCAATACTCAAGCATTACTTAAAACTAGTTTCAACCAATCAAATGGCTTGAATCTAGTTTATGCTTGAGTATTGAGCGACGTTCTGTAAATACGGGCCTAAGTGCTTGTTCACGTAGAAACGCGCGGGCGCAGTGACAGGTGCGGGCGCGATGGACTTAGTTCGCCGCATCTGCGTTTTGTGCGTGAACACTACTATGCTGTTTGATATTTCGTGACCGCATCCGCGAGTCAAGCAAGCACGTGTTCAAGCACTAAGCAGAGCGTCGAAAATTTTACGTACAGACGCCAGGACATCAAGCTACTACAATCTGTTTTTCTTTAATAGATTTTCAACTTTATCACGGTTGATTTGGAACACAGTTCCGGGTAACTTGAGTGTGCTGGCGTCTGTACACGAAAATGGAATCTATGAAACATAGCCTGTATTCCACAACGGGCTAGGCAGAGATACACCCAAATTTCGACATTTACAGGGGACGAGAAACAAAATAAAACAAAGTTTATAAAAAAAACCACACATGTTTATTGTAGTTATTATTTTTATATAATATTCCTAACACATCCCACGCAGTGAGATCGCCGCAAATAAACCGTCTGGAAGCCAGAGAACAAAGTGTTACTGAAAACATATCAATATGTTACAACTTACACTATCATAACGTAAACTTACAACTAAAATATACTATGTGTTGGCTCTCTATTACATAATACTAGCACATTTTCAACATGTCAATATGAGGGAACACAATAAATATAAAACAGAACACTCCTTTGACGCAGTTGGTTAAAAACGGATCAGTTAAACTGTATATGATCAGCTGTATGGGACAGCATAAATAAATTGTCGCAGGTGGATTGTCGAATCCGCTGTTTTACATAACCGCTAGCTGTTTTACAAAACAGCTCCGTAATATAAAACAACTGAACGACGTTTAGCCGTTTTTCATAATTACTCAACTTGAACTCGCAGAATTGCATAAACGTTTTGGATTTACCAATGCAAATGACAAACATTAGAGACAAACACAAAAAAAAAACAAAAAAAAACAGACAGACACACACACACACAGTTCTTGTAAAACAGTGTGAAATGAAACGTATCTGACAATTAATTGATAATTTTAGTTCTAATTTCTTTCGCTCTTGGCTCTGTGTCATTTTAACAATACTGGCATCCGAAACAGAAATAAATAAAACGACTAATATAATGAACTAGCGACCCGCCCCGGCTTCGCACGGGTGCAATGCTGATACTAAATACACTACATTATACATATAAACCTTCCTCTTCAATCACTCTGCATCAAAATCCGTTGCGTAGTTTTAAAGATTGAAGCATACATAGGGACAGAGAAAGCGACTTTGTTTTATACTATGTAGTGATGACTTAGTGATTTAGAGGACAATATTAATAAAAAGTTATCAGAGCTTTATGAAAGACGCTTATTGTGGCTGCAGATAAACCATTCCCAATACTAACTATTACTAACTTCTAGGTTTTATGTATGTTTCAGGGCTAAAAGGATCGCCACAAAAAGTTTAAGGTCATATTCTGTTTGTATATTTGTTTAAAATACCCATGTATAGCCACTACGTGACACTGGCAGAAATTGCCGTAGTCTTCGGCAAATTGCCATAAAAAAAAAAAAACTTGAGAGGTGTCAAGGGAGACCCGGATGGAACGAAGTTCCTTTCGATTAATTAGTGAAGGAATTGTAATAAAATTTTATTTTTTTAAGTTATAATAATAAATAATGTAATGTATTGAATCTTGTATAAAACAATTATATTAATAATTATATTCAATGCGAAATAGAAATGAAAATATCTGGCTTGCTTTCTATAAGAGAGAGAGAGACAGACAGAGAAACATGCGACGCCGCACAGCTTACAATAGCTTACTATAGCAAAAAGTGTCGTGACAACTTTTCGTAAGAATTTTTTCCGTCTAGCCCCCTTTCACAACGCGCGATAAGGAACTTCGTTCCAAAAACCATTCCCAACCATTTACATACGTCTAAACGTCGGTAGCAGTATTGTTAAACGTAGCGCATCGGCAATCCGGCTGACTGATACTTCAGTTGATTTACATAACTGAACTGTTTTGTAAAACAGCGGATTCGACAATACAAACGAAGCAAGCGTGTTAAAACTGAATGCTTTCGAAGAACATTTAAACACTTTCTTATGTTATATACTTATATCATGTAATAAACAACCAACATATTTAACTACAATATAAAAGAGCCAGTATTTATAAATATTTCAACGCTGCATACAAAGCAACAATATTCTGCAGTTATTTTTTAAATCACAATAGCCCAACGGTTGTGATCGGGCTGGGAATCGAAGCGATGCGACTTCGATACGAGTTTGTAGCGACTGCTAAAAATTGCCTGCAATTCATTTGCAGCAACTACTACTTTATAGAACTGCAAAATATTATCGCAATGCATAATTTAATATTAATATGTAACTTAAAAAAATAACAAGCAAATTCGTTGAAAAAAACAGTTGTCACCTATTAAATTCCTTATTTTCATCAAAAACGCAGATTGTATTTACGCTTAAAGTCCAAAATAATAGAAATATACTTTAAAAAATAACACGAAATTATTTTCTTCGTTTATTATATTCAATTAAACAAAAATTATAATAATTGTATTTTTATAACAATAGGTTTTCAACCACTGACGGCAGAGATATTCAACCTTTTTTCTCAAACTGTTATTATAGAATTTTCCGAATATAAACAATCAAATTGTCTTTTATTATATTCCAAATAATATGTAGTCGCAATCACAAATTTTCATACAAAATTACCTATAAATTTTACTCTAGGTTGAATACCCCTGCTTTTCCTAACAAATCCCCAAATGAGTATTGTAATATACAAAACTGAGCTTACAGTATGTAAGTTTGTATGTCACAAGATGCGATCTCACTTTTATTCACAACTAACCAACCAACTAGCACCGTACCACGATATTAACCCTTACTTTGAGAATGTATTTTTTATTTAAAACAATGATTTGATATATAATAATAAAACGTATTTTTACAAATCTATAAGACCCTTTGTACAGTCAACAAAAGAGATAAGTATGCAGGATCATCGGATATAGTTAAAAAAGAAAGAAACCGATGGATGTTCTCGAATAAAAAATAATTTAATTATTAGAAAACAAACAGCTCATTTATCAGATTAAATTTTAGTCGACAACATCCATCGGTTTCTTACTAAACTTTCAACTATATCCGACGATCCTGCATACTTACCTACCTCTTTTGTTGAATTGACACACGTTTTTCTTGCGGTGAAAAACTACGGTTTATACACCGTGTGCATGCACGGTCGTCAGTGTTTTATGGATCTCTATGGGAGCTCGTTAGTTAAAGAAACCGTGCTGTGTATAAAGGGCCTTGATCGAAAAAAGAGGGTGTATGCTTATGACCACACAATATAAGTGAAAACTTACGACTGGAGCCGAGTATACGCGATTCAGCGTCACCGACCCGAGCGTGACGATTAAGTTTCGTTCACTGTTCAGATACGGCGCAAAGTGCGCCTAAAGAAGTATTTGCCTCAATAATTTGATCATGTTTTAAGGTATTTTTGGTACAAAAAGTATAATGATCGCCAAAAAGTAGTGCACCAGATGATATCGAGTTTTAGAGAAAAGTTGGGCTTAGTAGAGCGTTGTCTCTCGTCACTCATACCTGTGTCTCTGTCTTTCTTATATCTCTCTTCGGACTGAGTTTAGAGACATGTATGTCAAATAAGTTTCGTTTGTTACACTATTCTGTACTAGAAAAACACTACAAAGTGAAAAATAACTTTAATTTCGTAAGTCGGTGTCGTTGGTTCCGCATTTTCGTTTTTTGACACCGACTTCCGAAATTAAGTTATTTTTCACTTTGTAGTGTTTTTTTTTTTTAAGTCGGTTGTTTTTCTAGTACAGAATAGTGTAACAAAATAATCCTTGTTTGATGGCCGCGAAAAACAAAAAGACGCCAACTTCCATGCTAAAATCAGGACAATGCTGTCCTTTGACCACACCTTTCTGATATACAGAGTCGTGGCAGGGAAATTAGCGAACAGTTTAGAGTTTGCGCGTCGCAGTCCCTTCACCCTATATGTTAAAATAGTTATCCAAATGATGCATTACTTCACTTGATCACTTTATTATGGAAGACAATCCTCGTAACGAGTCATGGCCCTTGAATCTGTGTGAGAGCAATATTTCGACCAATCTGCGTAGTTATTCACAACCATTCGATTGTCGTATCGAAATAGACACATTTTCGATTACTGATTTGCTTTGTCCCCAATAGCAAATAGCTGTCGGAAAAATGGCTGTAGTGTATTTAATTTAAATTGACAAAATTTTCGGGTTTTAGATTTTTGAACAGCTTTTAGAGGACTCTCGATAACATTGGTTGATGTTCGATTCGGCTAAGAAGCGTCTCGAATCGTCGTGAATAGCTATGCAGTTGGTCATTTCCTAACACTTCACATTACTTTAATATTTACAAACCCATATCTCGCTACGATTATATTAAAGGTATCAATTTAACATAACAACAAATTCATAGAATAAAATAATAATATTTATATGACATGATTTCGATTGTAACTGATTAAAAAAACAATAATTATAAAAATTCTAAAGATATACATTCTCACTATACTTTAGTACGAAATTAACGGCGACTTTGAACCGTAAACATCTGAAAAAAAAAATATTGGCTTCCAATACGTCCCTGCCAACCCCTTTATAGGATTAGAGGCGTGATGTTATGTAAAATACTTCAAAGCCGCCGTCGTTCGTATTCAACCCCGACAATCTACATTAAATTCCATTACTTTTGGTACAAAACGGCAAAATTGATAAGTATGGAGGCAACTGACTGATTCAGGTCTTCGGGTCTTAATATTTGCCCTGTGTTCAATAAGCATACGTAGCTGCAAAAGCTAAGTTGTATGACTGACTGGAGAGCCCTAGATGCCAGAAAGAGCTCTACCGGATTACAAAAGCAAGAGAAAGGAGAACGAGAGATATAATTCATATTAAATGTATGAACGACGCCGGTAAGGATCTGTCCAAAGATGACGAAATAAAAGAACGATGGAAGGTTTTTGAAAGCTAATGAATGAAGGCAATAAATGGAATGGTGTGCTAAAAGAGGTACAAGTAAATATGGGTCGCCGAAATTAGCATGGATGAAGTAAGAAAGGCAGATCAAAGTATGAAAAATGGAAAGGCTATGTGTTATAGATTAAATGTGAACGCACCCTGATTTTGACATAAACATTTTTGACAGGACTAGTTATGATATGTATTCTGTGGTGAGATCAGAGGGGAAATTCTCGTAATTTTTAAGAACGTTCGCAGTCTGATCTCAGTCTCAATCTGTCAAAAATACTTCTAATTTCCCTACATTTTGACAAGTTTTTGACATTTGTTTGTCGCCGAGATGAGACTGCGACTAGATTTTGAACGTTATAAATTAACAGAATTGGCCTACTGAGGGGCAATTCTCGTAATTTTTAAGAACGATTACAGTCTGATCTCAGTCTCAATCTGTCAAAAATACTTCAAATTTCCCTACATTTTGACAAGTTTTTGACATTTGTTTGTCGCCGAGATCAGACTGCGACTAGATTTTGAACGTTTTAAATTAGCAGAATTGGCCTACAGATCTATTATAAGGTTAAAAACGAAGAAATCTTGCATCAGGAGAATCCCTAAGAAATACGACAACGTGGCGACCGCGAGATTACGAAAAACTGTAAAAGATGGATCTCGAGAAATTGAAGCGTGAACGCGAACAAATACGGCGAGTCTTTAATCGTCACGAGGTAACCGCAGAATCACAGATAGACCTTGAATTTCTACTAAAAAATATGGATAAGCTAGCATTACTAGACAAATCAATACAAGATGAGTTGCTAATCTCCCAAACATTCGATCAGACAGGTTATGAAAAAGAATTTGACGAATGCTACATATTGCGACCCAAGTGCCTAAAAGTAAAGACACGGCTGCGAGACATAAATAGGTCGCATGATTTATGTAACAGGAGACTGGAATTAAAAGACATAATCTCAACCTACCCAAATTAGAGATTCGCAAATTCGATGACAACCCCAAGTCTTGGCTGGCATTCAAGAAACCTGCGTTAATTCCATGAATTTTCGTCAGTCACCTGCACACCAAACAATTTTGCCGCGTGTACAGAGGCCAGCACACCAAGCTACCCCAATCTGTCAAATTTCTTTGATAGATTTTCAACTTTACCACCAAGGAATAAGGTTCATATTCAATTGGGAAAATTTGACGGATGGGGGTAGCTTGATGTGCTGGCCTCTGTACATCTTAAAACATGTCGAAAATAACCTCTCTTTTAGCTTTTTAAAGTGAATATTAAATATATTATGTGCCATTACTTTCTACGTGCCAGGGTAAGTGTCTGCGAATCCCCTGTCGCGTATTCTTGGAAATTAAATGCGAACAAATTTGATGATGCTGCAAGATTTTGATCAACGAGGTAATCTAAAAAAATATACATCTTATTTCTTTTGAATGATACCTATTCTTGTTGTAAATTATGAAAGTTTGTCAGTAGCACAAGAGCGTCATTATCAGTTGCTTTAACTCGTTGCCAACCCTGAAATCGCGAAAAATAAACAGCTGTTATGGAGCAGCTGATAAAAAAAAATACTGGTCGCATAAATGGTGATTTTTAGTGTCTAAACACACTATGCCGAAGTTACGCGACTGAAGTTCAGCACAATTACGCCTGCAATGCTATTTGAATTACTGACGACACACTATGCCGAAATTACGTCGCGTCTTAGCGTACAGCCTAACTTCGGTCGGGCGTAAGTTCAGCGGCAACTTATTCTGTGAGCACACATTATACGCGACCGAAGTTCGGTTCGATTGCCGACGAAGATCCGGGGACGGGGAACAGCGGGGAGTTGCGGAACTGAATTTCTGCCGCGTAAGTTCGGCACTTATGGTGTGTCATATCAGCCGAATACGTCGGAACGTAAAATCAGCCGCCGAACTTCGGTCGCGTAACTTCGGCATAGTGTGTTTAGACACTTAGACTTTAGACTTTCGTGATTTCAGGTTTGGTCTCATGTTCATGCCGTAGAACCAAAAATTCGAAGACATGTGACATCTAAAAACCCTCACTCACTGGGCCCACGTGGTAGATCACGGCCCACTTTCTCGCAGGAGGCCTGTGTCCCAGTACAGTCAACAGCAAAAGTAGATGATGAAAATCAGAAATTCAATACCAATGAACGGAGTTCGCGTCAGAACTGTGTGGCGTCGAAGTGTCGTTATGTGATTGTAAATTATACCAAACATTTACTACTTCGACGCCACACAGTTCTGACGCGAACTCCGTTCATTAATTAGTATTGAATTTCTGATTTTCATCATCTACTTTTGCTGTTGACTGTACGTTACAGACTGATTATGCTAATGGTAATTGTTTATAATGACGAATAGAAATAACCCTTTTCAGATTAAGGATATACTAAAACTAACATTATTGTATTGGTTTACTTAGTTTCGACATTTTTAAACTAAAATCTATCTTTTAACATCGTCAAATCTGTTCGCGGTACACCGAAACGATTGTACAAACCTGTAGATAAATAACTTGCGATATAAACTACGATTACATAATATTTTATAGAAAAAGAAATAAAAAAAAACATTAAATCAAAACATATTTACATTATTTTTATCATCCCCTCGTATGTTTTGTGTGAATTTTTAGTTTTACATATATTTTACATATCTAATATATAAAATTCTCGTGTCACAATGTTAGTTACCATACTCCTCCGAAATGGCTGGACCGATTTGTATGAAATTTTGTGTGCATATCGGGTAAGTCTGAGAATCGGCCAACATCTATTTTTTTTTAGCTAGCTATTGATTATTATTCGCTTATAGTAATAAAAAAGTTAATGAAATACTGAATTTTATTGTATCCGGTCGAAGAAAACCCGTCTCTATGGCTTTCGTCTATATCATAGACAAAACAACTAAAGTTCGCCATACCCTCGAAGTAGAGATCGCATCAAAAAAAAAGTATATTGAAAAGCTCTTCGTCTGGGTATCGAACCCGCATTCCCACAAAACATACAAGTACACATTAACCACACAACTATAGTTGACGAATAATAAAAAAAAACAACTATGTATACAATACATTGGTTTTCATAACAAAATAAACTCGATAAATGCACAATGCGATGGCGAAACTAATCAAATAGTAATATTTCTTGTAAATCAATAAACAATGTTGGTTTTGGTGACATATTCGCACAATACACTTCACTTGGCGTATTTGACCAAACCTTGGCCTTAAATTAGCCAATGCAAAATATACCTTATATGTATTGGAATAAAGTTCATTTTGTGTTAGAAAAATAAATCAAATATTTGCACAAATACGCCAGGTGTAGTGCCAGCAATATAGAACATACGAATGATATTTCAAATCATTTTAATAAACGCCAAGACTCCTGGTTGTCGCGGTCACAAAACGCGCGATTAGGACGAAAATATCGTGCCATTTCGCTCGCAAATTTTATGACCGCACCTGCCACGAACTTTGGCGTTTAGTATAATTATTTCTACACATTTATAAATTCTACATTATATCATTATGCGATCATTATAGAAAATTGGTTTATATCGTAAAATAATTTCGTTTTTTTAAAAGGGGACTTACTTGTGTTGCATATTACTGACGAATCTCGCCAGCCAGTCTTACCAAGAATAAACATGTTACCCAGTAAATAGGTTGTGGAGGTCAGATAAGTAAATACTGGTATTCAACTGCATCTGGATAGACTGGAAGCCGACCAAAACATTGTTGAGAAAAGGCTTGACAGATGATGATGAGAACTCTCGCCAATAATATGCAAAATGTAGTCACAGACTAGTTTTCAAAATGGTTCCATGCAAAAAGTATACTATGCTTGATTTGAATGAAGAGCTACCTTCTTAGTCATTTGATAGAGATGTCCATTTTAACAATATGTCCGGAAGAGGGTCCATTTTATTATTGAAATCAGACTTACAGGCACTGCTCAGCATTTTTCTGTATCTCTATTTTCTTTCTGTCACTTAGAGGCTTCATTCGCTAGTTCGACTAGCTCGCTAGCATCCGTAATCATACGTAAGGAAAGTGCTAATATGTCTGAATGACCTTCTCGCTTTAGCGAGTTGCAATAATAAGTAAACTGGAAAATGCTGATCAGTGCGTGCAAAGTTGAGTGAAGCAAAAATGAGCGCCGTAAAAAAATTGTTTATGATTTATTTTTCCGCATACTTGTATCTAAAGTTATGTCCAAAATAAATCAATGACCTACTACCGCCATCTACCGACAAGAAGGTAACTCTTCACAGGAAAACGAATAGTCTATGCACAGTAAACTCTAATTTATTAAAACATTTATATGTATTGTTTAGTATCAAATATTGCGTGTGACGGCGACACCGGTGTCCATAGAGTTTGTTATATTTTAAGCATATTCTTAATTATTAAAAAATATATGCTGAATTGCTTTATAAAAAAGTACTTTAATTAGTACAATATCTTTTTGTTTCTGATTTATATCGATATCTTTGCTCTAAAATTTGTTCAATACGCTAATGTACAGACGCCAGCACATCAAGCTACCCGAAACTGTAAAATTTTCCCAATCAACTTTGAACCTTATACTTTAGCGATAAAGTTGAAAATCTATTAAAGAAATTTGACAGACTAGTAGCTTGATGTGCTGGGGTCTGTACAATCGTGGAATAAAACAGTTGAGAACTTTAAAATCGGTTTTCACACCATGAGAACAATCTTTTTCAAATTATTCAGTAGCGTTGGTGCTTCTAAAATTCTCTACGATTTTGTCAGCCCATAAATAACCGAGTATCCGTCAACCCGCTCTGAGTCCGCGTGGTGGATTTACGGCCCACACCCTCTCATAGAGAGAAGGCCTGTATCCTGGCAGTGATGAGCAGTAGGTAGGACCATTATAGGCTGGTTATGTTGTCAGTAAACGAGTGGTATGAGCAAAAACTAGACTTTAAAGTACTCACCCATTACATCCCGCAAGTATACCTTATTTTCTCAGTAATAAGGTTCAAATTTCTACTTCGTGTAAAATCTACATGTTACAACAAGACCTATGAACACCGCCACACCGTCACCTATAAGCCTACGACTCAAAAATGGAGGTATTCATTGTTTTGAGCTATCTCTGTACATTCATGTTAGGTGAGTATAACTTCTTCTGCTTTTCTTTCTTTGCAAGGGGATCTGAAAGAGACAAAACATATTTATTGCACAATGTACACAGAGTTACAAGGCTAAACTTATGAGTACATATGAGCCTGTTAGGCAGTAAGTAGTGACATGTAATTTAGGTTACACTTAAGGGCCTATACTACCTCAAATGGCTTAGCATGATCCTCCGTTATGTCGAAAATACTGCAGCATTAATTTTGAAATAAATATATGGTAAAGTTGAGGATTAATGTGAGGGCTTATGTTAGACAAAAACACGATTTCACAAAATTTTCTCGATAGAAAAAAATTCCAAAGTTACCTCCAAACCGAACAATAAACCGCTGGTATTCAAAAAATACTTCAAATTAGATCATGAAACTTTGTATACTAACCGAACTAACTATAAAGCAGGTCTTATGTTATTTACTTTTTTAAATTTACCATTATTTTCACCGTAAAAAGCAAATACCTAAACTATTGGCGCTGCCTGCCGCCTAGCACCGCACTCTGTCTCGCTCTCACTCAGTCCGCGAGCAGTATCGTGCGAGCGAGATAAAGAGTGAATTTTAGCTGAGGTAGTGTAGGCTCTTAATATAAAATATACTATTTATTTACAGGGTGGACAAAAAATCGTGGATCAAACGAAACAGGGCGACAGCTGGGGTTGTTTGCAGTAAAAAAATTCTCTTTGGCAGAGGCAACTTGATCTCCTTAAAAGTTATGATAATCCGCGAATCTGTACAAAACTGATTATAATTGAATTCATAGTCTTAGATAATTTACATTCTATCATCAATGGCCCCGATTCTGTTGTTCACAAACTAAATTAAATTTAAGTTCAGTGCATCTTTTTTTTTCTATTTCATTAAGAAAAGGACAGAAGATAAATATTAGTTTAGTTCTGTCAAATTAGTCGGCGCCTGGCGTAAATTGACGTATTTTTAGTAGCTAATTTTTTAATCACGTCTAAACTTGTCTAAGGATTATCTAATTTGACAGAACTAAACTAATATTTATCTTCTGTCCTTTTCATAATGAAATAGAAAGAAAAAGATGCACTGAACTTAAATTTAATTTAGTTTGTGAACAACAGAATCGGGGCCAATAACACATATAGGTTAGGTTTGTATTCTAAGTTGACTTTTGAAAAAAGGTGTAGCGGTGTGTTGCGCCCGCGTCGCCGCGACAAGCTAGCTCGCGCGCCGGCGCCGCTACAAGTAGTCGCGCGTGCGCAGTGCGGCCGCACGCACCTACATAGACTGCGCACGCTGCGATCGTGCGACAGACGCCATACTTTTGTGTCGTAACCTTGATTATTCCCAAGGACTGATTGTATAATAATTATGTTGCTACCAATATAAACTGTTTTACCGAGTCCGTTCGTAATTCGTTTCTACATTGCTTGGGAACCCCCTTCTATCTTTAAAAGTTTTTTGTTTATTATACATAAGTAACCTAATTTACTGCTTTATGAGTCAGACACACAAAATTAAAAGTGGAACTGACTGTGTATAGGCGCTTTAAAAGCATGAGTTTTCATTTAGTTCATTATTAATTAATCAACTGCTCGAGCATTTTACTCTGTCTGCACCCTTATGCAGGGCACTATCACCATCAGAAATTTGGCAATATTACCCTACCCTTGGCCATATTTCCCCGGCATTAACCGTTTAACCGCCCGACTTCATATCAGTTGTCGTGCCCCCAGCACCTGGCACAGTGAATCGAAAAATAAATACCTGATAGAATACAGCGTAATTAAATAAAAAAACAGATTAAACGAGCTGTGGTATTTGGTCGTAAATATATGACCCTGGTGAAATGGACACGAAAATATTTGTCGGATTAATCCGGTGTAAGCGGTTAAAAGGTTAATCATAACTACCAGGACTCACCTATAAGATTACGACATAGAGGAGCATGGCAGACGCGGCGAGCCCATCTGTGTGAGCACGCGGTCCAGCCACTGAAGCGGACCGTTCAGGTGCAGCTCGATCCAACACGGTGTTGACGTTACTGTTTGACGTCTGTGGACAATAAAGCACAAATAGTTATAGGTCTAGTAGCCAATAATCAGAAAGGTTGGTGAGCATTTTTGCTGAACTGGGCCTTTTTATTGCAGTCGTTAGGCACGCTTTCCTGATAATTTCTTATATCGGACATTTCATTTGTTTTTATCTGATGTATATTAGATTGTGTGCCTTTTAGTCTGTGCTAAATGAATGTATTTTCTTTATCCTTTTTTTACCCACCTGTACTCTGCGCCCCAGCCCTTGACGAAGCTCATGCGTATGGTGCACATGCGCGTGAGCTGGAACACCGCCTCGAAGCCTTGCGACACTGACTGCGATAATAAAGCTGCGAATTCCTGGTTGTTAAAGATTTTTAGGTTGCAGCCTGAAAGAAAAAGAAAAATATTATATATAGGTAGAATAATGTACACACGGCTACACATCAAACTATACATTTCCAGTTTATACTGACCTCTCACTGTGAGGGGCCCGTGGCTAATATATGACAGCCGCACAGGTCGATCGATCGGGTTAAGCTACGCTTGCCGCGGTTGGTCTGTGGATGGGTGACCATCTTTACATACCGAGACCCCTCCGTGCCTCGGAAAGCACGTTAAGCCGTTGGTCCCGGCTGTTATTTGTGGATCTTTGACAGTCGTTACGGGTAGTCAGAAGCCCGAAAGTCTGACAACCAGTCTTACCAAGGGATATCGTATTACCCAGCTACTGGGTTGTGGAGGTCAGATAGGCAGTCGCTTCATGTAAAATACTGGTATTCAGCTGCATCCGGTTAGACTGGAAGCCGACCCCAACATAGTTGGGAAAAGGCTAGGCAGATGATGACTGACCTCTCACTGTAAGGAAAACCTATACAATGCGAGATCAGCTTATACTGGAAATGTGTAGCTTGCTCTGTAGCCGTGCGTACATGGAGTCCTCACAAACCGTAACAACTGATTTTTTTTTAGCTACATTCTTGCAATTCCCGTAAAATTACGGGAATTGCAAGAATGTAGCTAAAAAAAAACGTAACGACTGAACGTTCTTTAAATAAAGAACGTTCAGTCTGATCTCAGTCTCAATTTGTCAAAAATACCTCTTAAATCCCTAAATTTTTGACGAGTTTTTGACACTGGTTGTCGCTGAGATAAGATTGTCACTACGTTTTTAATTACGGAAATTGGCCTTCAGATCAAGTAGCTTTAATAGCTAAGGTATATTTCTTCAGAGCACTTACCAGGCGGTATTTTACAGACGGTGGCGGGATGCCAGCCGTAGCGCTGGTTGCAATTGGGACTCTGCACGAATATCGACGAGTCGCTCAGACACTCCGCGAACACCTCGCCTGCAATTTATAATTTTTATTGAGGCTGGGTCCTATACAGTTGTAAATAAAATTTGAAGCCTGATCTCCCTCCTGTCGTGTCAGATTACCGTCCCATCAGACTATGAGACTGAGGGAACTGTGGTTGAACACATTTGTGCACTATAATATCTCCCGCGTAGATGGCTTGTCTCCGTTAAGATTGGCTACCATGGCCGAAACTTGGTCTGAATGACTTAAAATAACATTATACACATTAGTCCTCGGGGGGTTAGGCAGACATGTATGGTAAGCCCAAGTTTCGTCAATATCAAAAGTAATAAAAACGCCAATTTTTCATCACTTCCTAGTGCTTTAGGGGCCGTCTCCACGAGCGAGAGATTCGCGGCGATATTGTCGTCGTGCTATCAAAGTCAATAGAAACTCTATGAATCAATCTCCATACGGCGATATCATCGCGACGATAATTTGATGGCACCGCATGACTATCGCCACGATTTTCTCGCCCGTGGAGATAGCGGCTTAGCTGGGAAGAACACCTATTTTTCGAACTCCTATGTAATGGCGAATGATATAATATTAAGATATTAATATTTGAATATGGACAGACAACAATGTAATTTTGTTTAGAGAAATGTTTTAAATCTGCAATCAGAATGGTGAGTTAATTTTAATTTTTTATGTAGATCGTGATTATTGTTTAATAAGCTCGAAAATATTACGATAGAAAAATCAATTTTCTAAAGATACGGGTAGTAATGTAGATTTTGTACATATACTAACCACCAATATAATACAATCTAACTCCTTTGCCGATGTGTCGACGCGTTTGTTCGACTACTTCGTTCCTATTCACGTTTGATAGAAGACCCAGGCAGAACCTGTGAAAGAAACAAATAAATAATTAAATATGTCAGAGGAATCCTGCACCCAACTGCATAATATACTTCACAATCTGAAAGATTTTGAAGGAAATGGATACATGGCTTCAAATGTTAAAAGATTCTTCTGCTCAATAACTTAAATAATGCATTGAATATTGGCGCGGATTCTGTTGTTTACAAACTAAATTTAAGTTCAGTGCATCTTTTTCTTTCTATTTCATTATGAAAAGGACGGAAGATAAATATTAGTTTAGTCCTGTCAAATTAGTCAGCGCCTGACGTAAATTGACGTATTATTAGTAGCCAATCACGTCTAAACTTGTCTATGGATTATCTTATTTGACAGGACTAAACTAATATTTATCTTCTGTCCTTTTCTTAATGATATAGAACGAAAAGGATGCACTGAACTTATATTTAGTTTAGTTTGTGAACAAGGGAATCGGCGCCTTGGTCGAACCGTCCAAATGAAAGGCATTGCCATTGTAAATGTGTTAGTGTGGCAAACAATCGGATATAACGTCGGGGCGTATGAGTGTTTTGAAAGAGTTAGGACTAGAGTTGCCGCGAATAGTGTTTATAGCGAATAATCGAATACCGATTAATCGCCATTCACTTTGGCGAATAGTCGAATAACTCGACATTACTATTCGACATAAAAAAAAAACATTAAACACATTAAAAATATTTCTAATTTCTTCTAAGGTTGTGAGAAAAGAAAACAATAAAGTTAAAGAAATCTGTTTCATGTTATACATACCTACATATGTGTAGTAAATTTAATTTTCCATTTTAAATATTAATTAAAAAGCCTTACTAATTTAATTTCATGAATATGATAGGCACAGACACATATTACAGATAATAATTGATATTGTGTATTGTTACATTAAGGAAAATAATTTTAAAAAATGATTATATTTAACTCATTAGTTCTTTTGTTCGTTAAAAGTTTATTTTCGACGACTATTCGCCGAATACCGAATAATACTAGCTATTATTCGGTATTCGACGAATATCAAAAAAATGACGAGTAATGCCGAATACCGAATAATAGCGAGTATTCGCGGCAACTCTAGTTAGGACATAATTGTACCGTGTGTACACTCTTGAATGTTTCATGTTTACTGGTAGGCACTATTACCCACTGTTTGGTAATATTACTTTCTGGTTGGCAATATTACCCTATGTTTGGCAATATTACCCGATGATTGGCAATATTATCCGATGCTTGGTAATATTACCCAATGCTTGGCAATATTACCCGATGCTTGGCAATATTATCCGATACTTGGAAATATTACCCGATGCTATACGCACGTTGATAGCATGCAGTGCACAGACAAACCTGCAATACCAAGCATCGTAGGTACGTTGGCAATATAACCCGATCTTTGGCAATATTGCTCGCTATCTAGCAATATGAACCGACATTCTGCAATATTATCTGACTAATAGCAATATTACCTACTAGTTGGCAATATTAGCAGCTGGTTGTCTTGGCATTATTGGCACTTACCTCTCACTGTTGCTGGGGTCAGTGAACCCATCCACCGTGATGGAGGGTTGTGACGCGTGGAAGGTCTCTCCCACGCGCGTGTTCAGCTCGTAGTAGCTGATGCTACACCAGAAGGCTGGCTCGTGGTACAACACGGGAGCGGCTTCGGTAGTCAGCCCTGGGGGTGATGGGGTTAGGCGGGTTAGGTCTGCAACAAAGGTTAGCAGTCAATGAACACAAAAACAGTTTATTTTAAAAATCTAACAACAGTTTCTAGTATTGTTTCCTTTTTTTGTTGCTATGTAAGCAGGAACAGGTTTGTTCGTCCAAATGGGCGGTAGGGACATCTACGCGCAAACTATAACCATTAATTCAGCACATGAATATCCAGTTATTTGTTAGCTATAAAAAAACAGAACAGAAATATATATTTTTTTAATTACTGACGATAAACAAAGTCCCGTGCGTTGTTTCAGAATCATTTTCTGAGTTCTGAACGAAAGAACGACCGGATTCGAAATCGATGACAATCTTCTTGCCTTCACCGATAGATGGCGCCTGCGCCGCGCGCGACTGTTTGTTATTGCGTCTCATTGTCGTGTAGATGGCGTGCACACTACCTAACCAATCACGCTTATTCTCTGATGGGATAGGCACTATATATATTTTTCAGTCCGATATATTATGGGTTCAAACAAACCTATCATCACAATTTCACACTACGGGATGTTACTGAGAGATAAAGAGTAGTTAGACTTGACTTCATACAATTTTCGTGTTATTCATCAATCTTGAGGTTTCTCTAAGTCCGTCAACAAAGATACGGGTCCGCCCGAAAGTAGATAACTCGTCAAAACAAGTGTGCACATCAATTTTTCGGATGGGCAAATACAAGGAGTACTGTTGACTAATCTTAAGACCATGATAATGTACCTTAGTCGGACAAATAAATGATTATGATTACGAGTAGGTAAAACTGTCAAATTATGTTGTCATTCATTCATAAGCATCAGCTAATTAGCTAGTATGTCTAACCAAATAATAATACTAATCATAATATGATTAGTATTATTATTTGATGTCCATAGGCGATCCGGAGTAGACAAGGCCAGCAACTATGGCCAAAACTACGAATTTCGTGCTTACACGGTGTAGACCCCTTGTTCGGATATTTTCCACCTATTAACATCTTAACATGCTGTTTGCACGTCGTGCGATCGGCTGCTCTCCAAACGGTAAAGAACAAAAAATTCGTTATGACATCTGCCGTCCCGCACAGGGCCATTGTGGTAGTTTACAGCCCACTCCCTCTCGAAGAGTGGAGGGCTGTGTCCCAGCAGTGGGAACATTATAGACCATTTATGCTATGCTTGTGCGATCGATAATAATTGATCGTCATTCTTCGCACTGATTACTACCAGGCAAGCAGGTTGCAGCGGGATTGTCCGAAAGGGTTACCGCTACCCCGGAACACAAAGGGCTAAGGAAGGAACACGGGTGGGTTTTAGTCAGTAAGAGTCTGACACTCCCTTCTGCTCCACCCAGAGCGGGGGGGTCATTTGATGATTTCCCATCCTCAAAAAAAAAAAAAAAAGGCAAGCAGGTTCAAAACAAAAAGTATGTAATATATAACCAAATTGTCAACAAACTCACTCATGTTGTCGTTATGGTCCATTGGGTCTCCGTCCTCGCTGATGTATCCCGGCGGCGGCGTCTCCACTGTAGATGAGCTCCTGGAGACAAATGTATGGAATTATTATCAAGCTAAGTAGAGGATAATAGAATTTTAGAAGCGCTTTTGACATGGCGTACAGATAGTGCAATCTACGAAGACGCGCCCCATTCTTTTTCCTAATGCTTACAGCAGAAGTGTGCCACATCCCGCTAGTGTTTTAGTTTTGTTACTAAACACTAAAAGAAAGAAAGAAAGAAAAAGTATTTATGGCGACTCGTACAGGAGGATCACAAACTAAACTAAACACTGTCTAAATTAAAATACCAAAATAAAAAATTAAAAAGGTAACAAAAAGAAAAATGAAACAAAGTCCTATACGAGGCCAAAAGGCTCCTATCTCAGCATGATGCTGCGATATTTAAAAATTAATTAATTAATTAATTAATTATTAGTGGGTAATTAGTGTGTATCGAAAGAACTAAAACACTAATGGAATTAACTAGCGATAACCACTAACGATTCGGAAGAAGAGTGGGGCGCGTCTTTGGATTGCACTATCTATAGTTGCAGGACAATACACTTGAAACATCTTTGCCTGGTAGTTTAATGAATGTTGGCAACACAGGTGGATTTTATTTACTTTTTTCAATCATGTTATCTTACAGTGTTCAAGTTTTAACATTCAACGTTTGATTTTGGTCAGTGACTTGAGAGAATTAAAATGGCAATGACAGTGAATGTGAACGTCAAAGTGTTCCCCGCCGCGTTCAGGATTTATTAGAAAATAAGAAATATTTTAGTGTGTTGTATAAGTATATTTGTAGTACGGTAGAAAAAATTTAATTCATTCTGTAATCTGTTTTATGTTAATCAATTGTAATTTAATTTGAAAACGATGATATCATTGAGATGTATTCACCCAACCCTAAAGGAAAGTGGATTATGTATTATTATTTAGTGGAAAATATGCATTATTTTAGTACCTCTAAATATTGTAATATTACATCTATGTATGCGACTGAAAGACTAGTTTCTATGGTCATGAATAAAAATTATTAAAAAAAAAAAATTATTTACTTTGACATGACTAGTCATATAGTTGGTTTCAGGACTTTCAGGCTAGGTGGAGCGACGATCTTCGCAAGGTGGATGGTAGCAGTTGGATGAGAGTTGCCGAAGATCTGAGTTCAATGACGAGCGATTGGAGTGGTCTATGTCCAGCAGTGGACTGCTATAGGCAGAGTAACTTCTTTCTCAAGACTAACTATGGAGTTTCATGCCTATTCTTCTCCATACAAACCTTTTGGAAATAGCGCCCAGAATACACTCTAACAATCTTGAAAAATGTTGATGTTCAATATGTCTTAGTATGATGTGTCTTTTGATGGCCTACACTAAATGATTTAACTTTGAACTATGAATAATAAAAAGTCAAGAAGCGTAACTATGAACAAAATCAACGAGAAATTCGGCTCCAAACTTCACTACATTGACAAAATACCTCGAGTATTCGAACGAAAGAACACACATGCAAATAAGCCAATCAGCTGCGCTCGCGTAAAGCGTTGAATTCGGCAAGTGCTGTGATTGGTTCTGATGCGCGGTAGCCTTTTCGGCAACGCCCACCACGGTAAACATTTGCGTGGTGACATTTTTGAGTTCTATTATTCGTAGACTTTTGACTGATATAGCTGATAGTTGGTTGGCTATACTTACACATGCACAGTGGTGTTGCCTGGCACCTGCTGGGCTAGCGTGGCCTCCAGATACATCGCGCTGTGTGCGCCCACGCCCACTCCGACCACACCTCCAGTCTGCATTACACTACAACAATACATTATACTTCATTAATAACTAATTCATTAGGTAAACCAGACAATCAAGTAGGTCAAACTTATACTCAAGTCTACCTGATAGATATATTGATGATACAATTTGGTTTGCAACTTGTTATAATTATTATCATATTTATTTATATGGGCATGTGATACCAGTCCAGTCCAGTCCAGTCCAGTCCAGTCCACCAACCAGTCCAACCAGTCTTACCAAGGAGTATCGTATTACCCAGTAACTGGGTTGTGGAGGTCAGATAGGCAGTCGCTCCATGTAAAATACTGGTATTCAGCTGCATCCGGTTAGACTGGAAGCCGACCCCAACATAGTTGGGACAAGGCTAGGCAGATGATGATGATGATATGGGCATATACAGAGGAATGAGGAAAATGTAGTATGTAAACATATGTATGTAAATACAGCAGGCGGTTCCATTAAGGAGACACATAGTCAATCTCTTACAAAAGGAGATCTTATTACAAAAGGAGTTCTTACTCTGGTCCAAACAAACCTTTCCAGCCAGTTATTGTATTTCGGACCTTGAGGAAAATGTCGTGAGGAAAGTTTTGAGTATGAATGTCGATGGATATAAGAGTAGGGGAAGACCAAAGAAACGATGGATGGACTGTGTGAATGATGATATGGTTAGAAAGGTGGTGACTGCCGAGATGGCGACTAATAGAGAAGTATAAAGTATATATAAATAAATAAATAAGTCGTCATCTGCCTAGCCTTTCCCCAACTATGTATGTGGGTCGGCTTCCAGTCTAACCGGATGCAGCTGAATACCAGTATTTCACATGGAGCGACGGCCTATCTATAAGGCCGCTGCCTGGAATTTTGCGGGCAGCGGGGCGGCAGCGGCGGCGACGCGGGCGGTCGCCGATTGCCTTGAGTGCACCGCTCGTTGCCCGCTCCCGCGCCGCTGTTATCGAGAACCGGTCCATTTAAATGTACGCATAAGATCCTGCCGCTCCCGCGCCGCCGCCGCTGCCGCCCCGCTGCCCGCAAAATTCCAGGCAGCGGCCTTAGTGTCGATCCCGTGGAAATCGTGGTGTGCTCGATATTGATTGTTGTAAATATATAATTAGTAGTTATTTGTAAACATAGAGTTAATATAGAAATATGATATAAAAAGCACGCCACGCTTTTTTACAGTGAAATTAATTTTCTTTTCATAACTTTATTTATGTTTTAGAATTTTTGAAAATTATTGAAACATATTGAGTTAGTATACTTTTTATAACAGTTGAATAAAATATAAACATAAAAGTTATTTTCTGATTTTTAGTTCGATTTGCTATTAAAGCGTGTTTTTTTAATTCTTTTAGGTGCTACCCTAGCATATTTTTGTAGAATAAAAAGATAATTTTAAAAGTTTTTTTTTTTAATTTTTTGGGTTTTTTAACAAAATCAAACTTTTTTCAACTTACTTAAACTTTCTTTTAATGACGTGATAAATTGTTGTGAGATTGGCCTACACCAGGATAGTAGAATTCGATAGCAAACATATAGTTGTTCCGGACCTGACCATTCAGGCATTCGTTATTCCTAGGACATTTTATAAAAAAAATAAAATAGCTAATCGCTTTAATACATGACCGCTTCAACTCACGCGTCCGTATGGTCGTGATGCGACTGATGCGTTTGATGCTGCTGGTGCTGTTGATGCGGCGCGTGCGTCTGATGCGGTGCGTGTGTCTGGTGTGGCGCGTGCGTTTGGTGGGGCGCGTGCGTCTGGTGCGGCGCGTGGTAGTCTGTGTAGGGCGGCGGCGCACGCACCTCCGTGTCGCCGCACCGTGGGACTAGAATCGGTGGGAGCGCTGAAATAATGAGGGATTGTTAATACTAAAAATAAAAAACTAAAGTAAACCTACAAAAGGTCAACAATCGACCTGCAGACGTTGACGCCATAATTCGCTGTAAAGTCTATTCCAAAAGTTTATTTATAAAATATAGATATTGATGTGACAAAGTACATGTGAATGCCTATTTGTAATACCATTGAAAATCAAATTTTATATTACCTTAAGATGTTATTCATTTGACAATAGAGATTAATTTTGTAACCTCATTTTTCGTAGATTTTTCAATTACAAATTAATAATGTTATTCAAACAATAATTGTTGGAAAACTGCTTGTTGGTAATTTCAGACAGTAAAAGCCAGGTTGAAGGTATCATCAACTAGTAAAATGTAAATCAGTGTTATCCGATTAAAACAAGCCACAAATAATTTCAATAAATATCTTGTAAAAAGTTGGTACTTCTGAATAAAGGTAATATAAAAGGGGAGACTTACCAGGCGAGTCGATTTTATTGTAATGGTAAGGGTTGATGCACACCTCGTCCTTCTTCAACTGGTATGCGTATTCACAGTGGTCTACCGGCTTTAGTTCATGCTGGCTCTGTACCAATAGAAGTCTATTAATTAATTATTATTATGAGAGGGATTATTCCCACTCCCTCTCCAAGAGAGAATGCCCGTCCCAGCAGTGGGAACATTATAGGCTGATTGAGCTAGTGATTATATAATTTAGTTATTTATATATACTTTATTGTACGCACGGCTACACATCAAGCTATACATAACCAGTATAAGCTGACTTCTGATTGTACGAAAAACCCGTACAGTGCGAGGTCAGCTAAAACTGGAAATGTATAGCTTGATGTGTAGCCGTGTGTACACCACAAAAATACAACGAGTAAAAATACATCAAACACTGCAATCTCTTCCAGGCAACCTTAGGATGGACAGCGATTTTCCTGGACATAAAATGGGGCTGTCGTTGGTGCAAATATTATGTATACAATACACTAAAATATATACACAGATATATACATATACAAAATTATATATACATAAATACATACATACTAAATATACACAGTATTGACACACAGTATTTCACAGGATTAATCTGTGATATACACTAATATATATCACAGATTAATCCTGTGATATTATTATCCCTGTAGTAATATTATCACAGGATTAATCTAGAGTTAGTATTTTTAAGAGTATTTCCAATGGGAGTTTATGAAATATAGTTTCTCTTGCTGGACCAAATTAAATATATAGATTTAGCAGCTCTGCAAATTGCAGTATTCACAATAACATTTGCAGTCACTGCAGCTACATTGAATTATCATAATTATTAAATAAATAATATTGTTGTTTTTTTTTTTTTATAAATGTGTCTATTTAATTTTACATTCCAAATATTTAAAAGTAACAGATAATTATGTAAAAAAAATCTGCCTAGCCTTTTCCCAACTAAGTTGGGGTCGGCTTCCAGTCTAACCGGATGCAGCTAAATACCAGTATTTTACATGGAGCGACTGTCTATCTGACCTCCACAACCCAGTTACTGGGTAATACGAAACCCCTTAGTAAGACTGGTTGTCAGACTTTCGGGCTAAATCTCAAATAACCACGAGTGACAGTCGCTCCGAGGCAAGAAAGGGTCTTGATCAGGGTTGATATGATTTAAATCACTTGATTTAAATCAGTGATTTTAATCGTGATTTTAATCAAGTGATTTTTTTTTTTAATCAATGATTTAAATCATTACATTTTTACTGCAACCAAGTCGGCCAAAAATTGTCTAGGGACATCCCCCGACATAGATTACGGCGCGCACACGTGTGCAATGCCATGCGAGTATACAGACTACCGATACAGTTCCAAAATAAGGAGAGACTGGTAGTAGTTTAATGAGTAGCATTATTCGTTTAAATGCAAAAGTTGAGCCTTTCACATGAGTATTAGTCGATAAACAAGTCATACAGAAAACTGCCCCGATTGATTGGTGGGTAGCATACATAATATAAAAAAATGTATAACAGAAGAAGAATTGGATATAATCAAGCAACTGCTGAGTACAGTTGCTTCTTCGGCTGGGGTCGAAAGAATATTTTCGGCATTCAATTTAGTGCACAGCAAAATAAGAAACAGATTAGGCACTGAGAAGGCAGCCAAATTAGTTTTCCTTTTGAAGAAACTCAATACTTAAAAATAATAAAGTTTACTACTAAGTTTATTAATACTTACTTACCATAAGTATTGGTTCATGTTTCTTTTTTAGTCTATAAGTTATTACTTTCCTTGTAATTTATTCTAACCCACCGTTTTTTAAATTGTTGATTTTATTAGTAGAACTTGTTCAATTACCTTAATTGTACCTATTAATAATAAAATTAAACCAAAATATGTTGTTTTCCTTTTAATGAAGAACTGACTATTAAATTTAAAAAAAAAAGACAAGAAAGTAAAAAAATTCAAAAAAATCTGATTTAAATCAAGTAAACCCGATTTAAATCAAATTAATCGGATTATTTTGTTTTTTTTTTTAAATCATGATTTTTATCAACCCTGGTCTTGATATGTGAAACGCTTGTCGCGGTCGGTCCGTATATGGGTAACCATCTACGGACCGACCGCGACAAGCGTAGCTTAACCTGATCGATTGACCCGTGCGGCTGTTATTATTTATCCACGAGCCTCCCAATGTGATATACAATGTGTTAATGAAATAACCCAAAACCTGAAACTAGTTTGTTTAGAATCGGCAGCAAAATCGAATACAATAATTTTTAATATGGGTTATTTTTTTTCCAAAAAATAATTATTCATCATGCCGTGTCTAATATTTTTTAACGACGCTGTACACTACTGTCCAACGCGATGTAAACAAACAGCGCGGGTGAGGGTGAGGAGAGGGGTGCTAGAGCTGCCGCACTACCCCGGCTACCCTCCGTCCGTAGTCTCCCTAGCGCAGCGGCGCAAGCGCCACGTGTCAACACGGGGTAGGACGAGCGCGTGCGATCTACGTGTCCCGGCGGCAAAATGGCGTTTCGCTTCACACACATATTGTGAAATGGTGCGATAGAGCTATGAATCTGTAAGAAGTAGCGCGACAACATTTACAAATATCTTTTACTATAACTTATGAAAATAAATAATTATACGTCATATCAATTTATTATTATAAAAATTAATTGGTTGGGGTGTCCGAGGTTTTGGGTTATTTCATTAACACATTGTATATGTAAAACAATTAATAAAAGCAATAATAATATTGTAATCCATTTAACATACCCCAAGTCTGTCTTTATTGTACACCAACAAGACAATTTAGATCAACAATAATAATAATATTGCATTCATACCTGTAGCTGCGGCCAGCGCCACAGCCTGCAGTACACCACATGCGGCAATCCCTTGCGGTATTGACCATTTATCACGTTTTCGTTAGGTTTCACTCTGCAAGATAATAACAATACAATAAACAAAACATAATAATCAACACTAAAGTGGCTCGTGGCTAAATAATAACAAGGTTAAACGATCAGGTTAAGCTACACTTGCCACGGTCGATCCGTGGATGAGTGACCATATTTACATATCGAAACCCCTCCGTGCCTCGGAAAGCATGTTAGGATTTTGGTGCCAGCTGTCATTCTTGAGTCTTTGACGGTCTTCAGAAGCCCGAAATTCTGACAACCAGTTTTGCCAAGTTTTATCGTATTACCCAGTAACTGGGTTGTGGAGGTCAAATAGGCAGTCGCTCCAGGTAAAATTCTGATATTCAGCTGCATCCAGTTAGACTGGAAGCCAACTCCAAAGTAGTTGGGAAAAGGCTAGGCAGATGATGAACTTACAAGTGGAAATACTAGGTTTTGATATTTACCTACACAATTTATTATACTAAGAACAGTGATGATCATGATTTTACTATGCAACTATGTATTTACAGTGTTAAATTTAATTTTGTATTTATTTTACATAAAATTAAATTTTGATTTTACTTGAGCCAGAAGCAAGATGTTTTGCAAAATGCTGAGAGGATGAAATCAGGTGCTAGATCGTCGGCTCAAGCATGTCACCATGTCATTTGAATTCATAACCCACAAACTAAAGATCAGCGGCGGCCTTACCCATTGCGAGGCCCCGGGCAGCAGGTATTTGCGAGGCTCTTTGTCCTTCGTGAAAAGTATGTGATTCGAAAGTAGGTCTAATTGTTTGGTTTAGGTATTTGTCATATTTGACGGGAAATGCTAAATATTTTATACAAATAAATAAAATTTGAGTTTTAAAATATTTTACATTGAAAGATTAACAAATACTTACAGAGATGAAAAATTTTAAAATAGATGTTTACGGCTTTTCCTAAAACTAAAATCTTTAATTAAAGCACAATAATCTAACGAATGAGCTACGTCATTTTCGATTGAAAGAATAGCCTGAAAGCCGATTGTGTCATCAAATTCCTCAAATACCTATTTTTAATAATTAATTTTAAGCCTCGAAAAACTCCTTTCAGCAGATGCAACTGTAACAGGTGTGGTGGCAATAATTCTCAGGACTATTTCGATAGTGGGGTAAACTTCAGTTATTTTTTTTCTATTGTTAAATAATTAAGGATCAAAATCAAAAGTTTTAAATAAAAAAAATCTATATTTTTTAAAATTTGCTTGGGTTGTTGCGCGAGGCCCCTGCAAGAGCGAGGCCCCGGGCGATTGCCCTGTTCGCCACCCCCTAAGGCCGCCGCTGCTAAAGATAGTAAAAGGTAAGACTTGACAAATATACACTGTGCAGTCATTAAAAATTAAAAACAAATAATGTTATTTTAAGTAAAAATAAATAACTTGTATCAATTTGGCGGCAAAAGATTTCCAGATGATTGTCATCAGGCATTTTAGTTATTAACAAAAACTTTTGTTATGAATAATTTAAGTTGTTGAAATCTTATAGGTTTCTAATTAGCACTAATGTGTATTTAATCAATCCTTTTGGTGTATATCGACGCAAAATATCTGTTAATTCACAAAATAAAAGCACAGAACGTGTGTTTATATCCAGAAACAGTAACTTTCGCATAAATTAAAGGTGTTAAGTTAAAACTCATTTGCTAAACACAAGAGGAAGCATCCGTGACGTATTTACCTTCAAGGACGAAAGGATACACCTATGTCCTTCAAAATGGGCACTGAACACAGAAATTACAAAAAAACACAGATTTCCTATAAATCCGATAAAGAATTTTAGCAATTAGAAAACTGCAAGGTTCAAAATATGTCCGCCATATTGACATGAGGATTCGATTTGTTTTGGCGGTGTCTTGACCTTTCCGATTTTGCGTCCTGTATGCTATTATGCAACCAAAATGCGATGGTCGTTGCGATCTACCGGGTCAATGACAATGAGCGATCATCGAACTTAGCCGGGTAATAGGACCTACAGAAATAACCCGACCACGGAAAAAACTATTCGTTCGCAAACTGAATTAATTTAGCAAAATTAAAATAAAAAATTGCAGGATGTCTTATTAGATTCTTATTTGATAGGATAATAAAAATTTAGATACCAGAATTTGGCAACAAATTCTTTATGAGATTTACAAACGTCCCTTTGATTAGCTCAACAATTTTTGCATTAAATGTGGTCTGCGAAAACGACTTCTATTTTCACTACTATAAGGTTCAAAAACATTGCAAGGATATATTAGCCACCGGAAACGTCATATCCCAAATGATTGTTATCACGAAAAAAATAAATCAATAATGAACTGACCTGGGAATTGTTACGCATTTAGTATGACTGTTCTGGCTTGATATTGCCTTTTCCAATTCTTCGAGAGCTCCGCTTTTCTTTAATTTCTTAACTAAACTCTTCACTGCCTTCTCGGACCATTTATCTTCGGCTGCAGACGAACCCTCGGGCCCTTTTTTCCACCCTAACAGCCGTTTCACCACTGGTGGTGTTAGGGGAAACATGCCTCGTCACTTCACTCACTAATTCATCAATATAAACAAATTATCATTTGAATGGTAAATTATATATTCGCGCACAATTATTAAGTTCCGTATTTAGGTAAACTATCGGCCATATTGCGAGTGAACTGTGAATGACAGTTCACTTGTCAATCAACAAATCAAGCTAATTATTTGTCTCTTTCACACCCCGGTCTTTTTTTTGTTTGAATGGACTATAAACTAAAATAAAACATGCCCATGAACGGGTTCTTCATAATTAAATAAAAACAATGATTTTGTTGATTTTGAATTTTTGATTCGATGGACATTTGCATACACTGCGGTATGAACATATTGTTTTTGTAATAAACAGCAATGTAATACAAAATGTAAAATTGTTAAAAAGTTGTCAATAGGATCTATGGTCTAAATTTGAATCATGAATTGAATATAATGTTTTTGTTTTGAAATTTGACACAAATGGCGATAAAAATATTGTTTCATTTGTTTTTTAAGTGTCAGTTGTTTTAAGAAAGTGGAAATATTTGTGTTGAAAAAGAAGATTTGGTAAGATATTTCTCGTTTATTGTGTATTTCTATAATTTCAATTTAAATTATGTTTCTGTGATCCAAATGGTCAAAAATGTGTGCCGGTAATAAACTGTCACTGGCCGTTTAATTTTATTTTATTTGGTGGCCAGTATCAGTTTTCATAATCCCGCTTTGGTTTTCTAATGGCTAGGCTGGAAATTATTATTTAGAGTAAAGATAAATAAATGAAACTACTTTACGAAAAGTTTTATTTTCGAATTTCCCTTCTCATTTCCTGTCTGAAACTTTCGATTATGTTTGTCGGAAATTTTTTGGCATAAATAAATAAGGCGAACATTATATACTTGTTATATCTTAATATTGGCTTTTATACCGTAGAAGATATATTTTTAAAAATCTGAATGTCATTTTGTCCTATGCTTTTATTATTTGTAGAATTTCAATGTAAACAAGTTAGATATTTATGTACCATGTCAAATTATAGGTCACCAGCTTTTTTAATACCTTATTTAAGCCAGGTAGCTTTTATTATACCTACTTGTCTACCAATTATTTTTCTGATGTACTTTGTGACATCCTGCACTGATATACCTGATAATCCCGGAAGGAAAATTAAATCTACCAAATCTAAGAACACATATTTATTTAAGTATTGTATATTTCTGTATAAAATATTTTTTAATTCATGTTACTCATTTGATATTCTTTACCCAAAACATATTTATTTTGTTCTTCACTTGGGCTAAAAATAATAGATGAGTTACGGAGTCCTTGTTCGCTTAAAGATTAAAAAGTTCAATCAGAGGTGTTTACTGTAGACATATCTACAAATGCCACATGCAAACTAAGCGTCACACAAAATCCCGCATCTCACAAGCAGAGTTTACCGCGCAACTATAACATGTATACAATGACCCGTCATGAATCTTTGGGTAGTTGCCTGCTAGACATAACACCCTTCTGGTCGGAGGATCCTCCCATTTCTATATAGGATGAGTGAACTTTTCACCCTGTTCCTCATACCTCTCTCTTTAACATTTATTTCTTTATTATAGCACTCCAAAAACTAGTACACAAAAAAATATTATTTGCCGACAGCTTAATCTTATTGTTTAAGATGGGATTGGAGGCAATTCTGTTACTTTAATTACTAGTATAAATAAAGTAATTACTAAGCTTTCTATTAACGCTTTTTATGCATCATTAAGTTGCCTCTTCTATACATTTATGTGCCTCTTAGGGACGAGCTGATCCACATGTGTACCACAAGCGGTACAAATTTGTACCGTCGTGTTTCAACTGGATATACAAGGTGTAACGGAATAAACGCAAGTCCTGAAAGTAATTTGTTCATAATTGACTACTAATCGATTTCAGTAACTAATAATATAGGTATTTTTTTCAAAAATTATGTATTTTTTCATACTAACCGCTGATGTAGCCAAATAAAATTAAACCTTTTTTCAAGACAATAAGACTTAATTTTAAATGCATAAAGTAGTGCTAGTGTCAAAACGATTTTCTTAATAAAAATAGCAAGCTTTAAAAAAAATAAGTTTTGGTCATTGTATTATGCTTTTAACTCAATACTGTAATTGGGGTGTATGAGGTCTTGCGTTAATTATGTTACACGTTGTATAATAATAAATTAATAACCTCATAGATTCGTTTATAATACGAATAGAGGATTAATAGTTGACTCCTGGGTTCAATCTACAGGTCGCGAAAAGTGTTATTAGGCTTTTATGTCAGGATTTTCTCAGTGGCAAGCTGTAGTTTGCTTTGTGCCTGGTTAATGGGAACAGGCTTGGCCTCCTATAATATGGGACTTTAACATCTCTGGTGAAAGAGAGCACTACATCTCTACCTACATGTTCGGGAAATAATAATAATAGCCTCCCCGACCGATTTCGGTCACGGTGACCAATCTCAACGGAGATTAGCCAGGTACGCAGGAGATATTATAGTACACAAGTGTGTGCGCAGACACAGGTGCACTCCCTCTTCCCTCACTCTCATAATCCGATGGGACGGCAATCCGACACGACCGGAGAGAGATCAGGCGCAGGACCAACGGCTTTACGTGCTTTCCGAGACACGGGGGTATTGAAACGCCAACTTCCAAACTCCGGACTGTTACTAAGAAATTCCTAATGGAAAAACTCAATAACACTTTGTCCGACCCGGGAATCGAACCCAGGACCCCATGCTCAGCAGTCGCGCTTGCAACCACGAGACCAACGGGGCAGTCGGGAAATACAAGCATGTTATCATCATCAGCCCACTGCTGGACATAGCCCTCTCCTATTGCACGCAATTTAACTTGATTTTCGGCAACTCTCATCCAGCTGCTACCAGCCATCCTGCGAAGATCGTCGCTCCATCTAGCCTGAGGGCGTCCTACCTAACGTTTGCCGATTCGCGGTCTCCACTCAAGAACACATCTACCCCAACGGTCTGAACGGTCATCGGTTCTACGGTTAATATGGCCAGCCCATTGCTACTTCAGCTTGCTGCGTGTTATGTTTATTGTAAATTACATAAGTTAAGGTTTTGCTTGGGGTAACAATATTCCAATGGCTGCAATACGTGAAATCCTACTTCCTACTAATATTATAAACGCGAAAGTTTATGAGGATGGATGGATGTTTGTTACTCTTTTACGCAAAAATTCCTGAACAGATTTGGATATTTGGCAGACAAAAACCATGATTAACACATAGGATACTTTTTATCCCGATATTCCCACGACACTTATGCGGGTGAAACCGCGGGGCGCCGCTAGTTAGTAATATTCCCCTGACGCACACCGTCGCATCGCATCGCATACACTACCCTCTCAACAGCTCTGGGTTCGAGTGTAGTAAAGGGTTTGTAAGTTGGTTTTCCGACTTGGCACTAGCTTGGCTCGCTCGCTGTATTTCGCGGTTCCAGCTTTACCTAAAATCTAAATGATATTCTCGTATACGACGTACTTTCGGCGCTGTACAATATGAAACGCAATGTCATCATCTGCTTAGCCTTTTCCTAACTATCTTGGGGTTGGCTTCCAGTCTAACCGGATGCAGCTGAATACCAGTACCAATTTTACATGGAGCGACTGCCTATCTGACCTCCACAACCCAGTTACTGGGCAATACGATACTCCTTGGTAAGATTGGTTGTCACACTTTCGGGGTTCTGACTACCCGTAACGACTGTCAAAGATCCACGAATGACAGCCGAGACCAACAGCTTAACGTGCTTTCCGATGCACGGAGGGGTCTCGGTATGTAAAGATGGTCACCCATCCACAGACCAACCGCGGCAAGCGTAGCTTAACCTGATAGATCGACTTGTGCGGCTGTTATTATTTAGCCACGGGCCCCCCGAAACGCAATGTAGATATCCTTAATAAAGACAAACTTACAATACTTAGCACTATCTATGAGGCGTCGGTAAAACCAAGCAATTTTCGGCAATAACCAGATTACCAAAATTGCCAAGAATTGCGAAACTTATGAGACTATGAGTAAATTAGTGAGAGCAGCGGAGGCTCAGTGGTAACGGTCCTAATTTAGGTATGGTAAGTTCGAAGCCAGGGAGGCACTTTAGTTTTTGTAATTTATTTTATCACCGCTTCTTTCAAAATAGTGAAGGAAAACGTTGTGAGAAAACCGGCATGTCCTAGAACCGAAAATTCGAAGACATATGACGTCCAGCAACTGCCCTGGGCCCACGTGATGGATTAGGGGCCAGTCCCTCTCACAGAGGAGAGGCTTCAGTCCCAGCAGTGGGAATGTTTTAGGTTGATTATGCTATGCATAATTTAAGTTGCTTATCTAAGCACGCACATACGCATACACTGACTAAGCGCGCACTGCGGTTATACAACGTGTAACGTTAAATGCGGAAAACCTGAAAATAGTTTGTTAACAATTGACTACTGAATCGATTTCAGTAACTTTTAATATAGCTTTTTTTTTTTAAAAATGATGTATTTTGCCATACTATCCGCCGATTGAGCCAAAGAAAATTAAGGCTTATTTTAAGGCAATAAGACTCAATTTTGAATGCATAAACTAATGCTAGGATCAACACGATTTTCATAATAAAAATAGTTAGCTTTAAAAAAAAATAGTTTTGGTCATTTTATTATGCTTTTAACTCAATGCTCTAATTAGGGGTGTATGCGGTTTTGCGCATTTAACGTTACACGTTGTATAAGGTGTTAATAAATTAACCCTACATACTTAAGAGGTGCTTTAGACCATCGAACTGAACAACTTTCACTATGGGACCAAGTCTGAAATCACGAAAAAAAATCAGCTGTTTAATACAAAAGTTCAATACCTACTTGACCAAAATGTATTAAACAGCTGATTTTTTTTTCGTGATTTCAGAGTTGGTCCCATAGTGAAAGTTGTTCAGTTCGATGGTCTAAAGCACCTCTTAAAGTTTGTCGAGTTAATTTTTTAACACTTTGTATATGAATTTATTACTTTCAGTAAAGACATGACGGAGCCGCAACCACCATTGATCCTTTGCATGGAGAATGCATCGGGAGAAGATGTGGCGCTCAGAATTGAACCAGATGATAACTTCCAGATGTTTCTTGATAAGGCCAGGTAAGTTCCCATGCTTATGGATAGATTGCGTGATCTGGTGGGTTCCAATTTGGATACAGATAAGAATCTGAAAAATCACCCAACTTTCAAGTTAATATCAGTTTCCAAGCAACTCGTATCCAGAAGCTAGAATACGTAGTTAGTTACTCTTTTAGAAAAAAAAGTTAACACAGCCATCGTCTGTTCGCATCTATTCTGCCCTAGCCAACTAACACCATTGTCTTGTCCAATTTATTCAGGGTTGGCGCAGTCCCTGCTAGCCAACTAATAATAACATGTATAAAATTATTATCCAATGCAGACATTCACATAATTACCACTAATATTATCATTTTAGATCACTCCTAGGCTTCGATGTAGACATAAACTCAATAACCAGAAACAAGCCCGTTTCACTATCAGAAAACGTCTACCAATTTCTAGTAAACGCTGAACAAAACTTACAAGCAGACGAGCTAACAGAAAACTTTGACCAAATGTTGGACCCCAACGATGGAGCCAACGATTTGGTCTACATATTGGACGATGGCACACAAATCCGTGCCTCACAAATACATTTCGATAATGATGATCCGTTAGTTGATTTGACAGCCGAGAAAATACCTTTCGTTAAATACGCTGATATAGAAGATGATGGCATAGGTGATGATGGTATTCACGAGACTAAAAACATTAATATTGTTGAAAGTCCTGTGTCGAGATGGTCCAGTAAAAACTCTAGCCCAAAATTTAGTTTTGTCGACTCTCTACCATTCAAATTAGTGTGCAATAATACGTCTGGATTCAATGCGCAATTCACGAAATATTTAGAAGCGAATACAATAAAAACTTACGCGACCCTAAATCCTGTGACAACTCGAAATAAATCCCCAAAAAGTTTGATCAAAGATAATTTTAAGAACTACGATGATAACTATCAGAGGAATGATAACTTGTCGTACACCCGGGAGGAGATTTTGAACATGTTCAAAGACTCCCCGATGACGTCACTGCCGTATGACCAGGGTTACAGTGAGAGGAGACATGTTCGGAAGACGGATCCTTCAAGACTTGTTCATAAGAGTTGGAGTAAGCCTCTTTCTTACGTCGACATTGATGGGGTATTGATTGGGGAGAGCGAGAGCCAGATCTGTTTTATTTGCGGCAAACATGTGGATAACAACGTGGATAAATTGTACCTTTTTGATAACGAAGATCAGAGGTTATATAGGTGTTCTCCGCAGAAGAAAATGTCGACTCAGCTAAAAATTATCTGCGAGTGTTGTCTCAACGAAAACTTCACACCATGTAGAATGAAAAGCGCAAATCAATTCTTAAATTCTGATGAATATCTCGTCATAAGAAACAATCAGCAATACATCTTCCAAAAAGTTAAAAACTTCAATTTCGCACACCTAGGTAAAGATAAAGATATCATAAACAAGATAGAGAAGAAAATAGACAAGGAAGAGTTTGTTAAAGTCGAAATTGGCTCTGATGGAGAAATTATTACCAAGCCCATAGACACTAGGTCTGGTGACATAATTATTGCTAAAGATGAGAAGAAGGAGGGCAGTTCGAGTGACGTAGAGATTGTAGAGCCGGAACCAGAGATAGATAATATCATAGACAATTTGGAGGAAGCTGATGAGGAGGTGAAAGAGTTTTTGGGGAAATATCAGCGTGATGATAGTGAAGTTACCGAGTTAAAATGCAGGTAAATATATAATTGATTAATAATTGTGTTTCCTAAACTGAAAAGTCGGAAATCGCCAGCATGCTGTGCGCAAGCGTGTTAATCGATGCTTGTTTATTTTTGCATTATGGTGCCACTTTTCGATATTTGTTCTATACAAATTTCGGAAGAATATTACTCCACTGTTTGACATTGTGCATCCAAAGTTAAACATGATATCGTTTTAACTTATTATTAATTGTGTCTGTACGGAAACAGAATAGTAAAATAAAAAGCCATTCAAAAGTTATGAGCAAACAAAGATTCGTTTTTCTTGCTATTTTTAAGGTAACTTTGGGTGTAAATAAGTAATAAAAGAACTGTAAAATCTTAAAACCAAGTCTGTACCGACAAAGCTCAGTTATCGAAGAGATCAATAAACTTGATTTGTAATTGATTTATGCAGTGGTATTTTCATAAAACTGAATTTTCCGAAGCACTTTTAGAATTTTTTTACGCGCCTATCAGTTTGGAACGGTGTTTCAGTGCGTGAGAACTAGACGTTGTTCGTGTAGACTAGCGTCTAACTGCTCATCACTGATACTAGAAGCCAGGCGAGACAGCGTACTTTTTGGCCATGACCACCAGCGAGTTCGAGCTCACGACTAGTTAACTCTTAAGTGCGCATACACACGATGCGACGCGTTTGAAGACAGAGACACCTGCATCCGACGACGAGCGTCGGCGATAGCCATCGACGCGTCGACGGATGCAGGTGCATCTTGTGCACGCTCTAACAAACTCTTCAGCTTTATTATTGTACTATTATAGATCATCATCATCTGCCTAGCCTTTTCTCAACTATGTTGGGGTCGGCTTCCAGTCTAAGATGCAGCTGAATACCAGTATTTTACATGGAGCGACTGCCTATCTCCACAACCCAGTTACTGGGTAATAAGATACCCATGGGTAAGACTGGTTGTCAGATTTTCGGGCTTCTGACTACCCGTAACGACTGTCAAAGATCCACGAATGACAGCCGGGACCAACGGCTTAACGTGCTTTCCGAGGCACTTTACTATTATAGATGTAGATTCTAAAGAGTATTACTTTGCAGATTTTGTGAGCAAATCTTCTCGGATCTGGCGGCAGTAACGGATCACTGTGAAACGCATAAACTTGACCTAGAAGATGGAGAAGTATTTCCTTGTCCACTCTGCAATTATGGTAAGTTGGTTTGTCTTGCAGTTATACAACGTGTAACGTTAAATGCGCAAAACCTCATACACCCCAATTAGAGCATTGAGCTAAAAGCATAATGCAATGACCAAAACTATTTTTTAAGCTATTATTATTAAGAAAATCGTGTTGATCCTAGCATTACTTTATGCATTCAAAATTGAGTCTTATTGCCTTAAAATAAGACTTAATTTTCTTTGGCTCAATCGGCGGATAGTATGGCATCTATACTTCTATACTAATATTATAAAGAGGAAAAATTTGTATGTATGTTTGTAACGAATTGGCTCAAAAAGTACTGGACCGATTTTAAAAATTTTTTCACCATTTGAATGCTACATTATCACTGATTATTATAGGCTATTTTCTTGTTCTTTTTTTGCACCCGTGCGAAGCCGGGACGGACCGCTAGTAATACCTACATAATTTTTGAAAAAAAAAAACCTTTAAATTTTGAAAAAAAAAAAACTCACTGAAATCGATTCAGTAGTCAATTATGAACAAACTAATTTCAGGTTCTGCGCATCTAACGTTATACGTTGTAGAGGTATGAGGAACAGGGTGTAAAGTTCACTCATCCTTCATAGGAAAGGGTGTATCCTCTTACCAGACGGGTGTCGTGTCTGGTGGGCAGCTACGATTGATATCGGGACGTTGTATACAGGGTGTCACAAAAAATAGTGTCAAGCGGGAGTCCAGAGATAGAACACCTCTTGGGGTACCCGAATCACCCCCATGGCATGACATTAGCAGCTCGGAGTCTGAAATTGTGCACGGTTAATGGCAATAGGCTCGCCCCCTATTACATGGGACTTCAAAATAACTGGTGAAATGTAGGTGTACTATAGGTGAACTTCTGCCTTACCCTTTGTAGAATACAAGCGTGATGCTATGTAATATCAACATTGATTCTAGGCAACTTGTATTCATAATCAGCCCATAGGCTAGTTGACTAAATAGATTTTCAATTTTTATTAAGTTTTTTTTTTCAAAAGTACGTGTCCTTTTTATGTCCGACACGTATTTTTGGTTTTTGTAAATCAATAATTATTGACAAAGATAAAACTCGGGAGCGGGGGCTCGTGACGTCAGAACTCACAAAAAAATATGCTAAGGTGTGACGTATTGAGAATTTTTAAAGCGTCGTATCTTCGTCAATTTTGGTTTACGTAACAAAAGAAAAAATACGGGTCAAATATTTATTGATAATCTAGCTGACGGACTAAAACTAGCCTATAATGTTCCCACTGCTGGGAAACAGGCCTCCTCTCTGTGAGAGGGAGTGGGCCGTAATCCACCACGCGGGCCCCAGTGCGGGTTGGTAGATGTCACATGTCTTCGAATTTTTGGTCCTAGGACATGCCGGTTTCCTCACGATGTTTTCCTTCACCGTTTTGAGAGCAATGGTGATGAAATTATTTACACAAAGTAAAGCGCCTGACGGGGTTCGAACCTACGACCTACAACTCGTAAGTCGCGGCCGATACCACAGGCCCACCATTTCTCTCAGTTCCTCAACTTGTATCACTACATAGTATAAAACAAAGTCGATTTCTCTGTCCCTTTGAACGCTTAGATCTTTAAAACTACGCAACGGATTTTGATGCGGTTTTTTTTAATAGATAGAGTGATTCAAGAGAAAGGTTTATATCTATACATATAATAAAACAGTAAAAAAACTGTGTCTGTACATTGAATATATTAAAAAAAAATTGACTATATCAAAAAAAAAATTGTCTGTTTGTCTGTTTGTTTGTACACGCTAATCTTCGGAACTACTGGACGGATTTGAATGAATTTTTTTTTGTTGTATAGATATTAAGTCTGGGCAACATATAATTTATTTTGGAAAATGGAACACCTGGTGCAGAACCGCAACAGACCAGCTAAAGTTAAGAGATACAAAAATGGTACAGTAGCAAAAATTGTTCCACGTGATGAGCATTTTCTGCTGAGAGAATAAATTTGAAGATCTGGAACACCTGATGTGGAACTCCAAGAGCCCAGCTACACTATAACATATACAGGAATGACGATTTAGCAAAAGTTGTTCAATCTGATGAGAACTCTCTGTTGACATATAAAAATCGAAGATCTGGAACAACTGTTGTGGAACTCCAAGAGCCCAGCTACACCATAACACATATAGGAATGACGTTTTAGCAAAAGTTGTTCAATCTGATTAGAACTCTCTGAGGACTTATAAAAATCGAAGATCTGGAACACCTGATGTAGAACTCCAAGAGCCCAGCTACACTATAACATATTTAGGAATGACGTTTTAGCAAAAGTTGTTCAATCTGATAAGCACTCTCTGTTGACTTATAAAAATCGAAGATCTGGAACACCTGTTGTGGAACTCCAAGAGCCCAGCTACACCAAAATACATATAGGAATGACGTCTTAGCAAAAGTTGTTCGATCTGATGGGCATTTCCTGTTAACTTATAAAAATCGAAGTTCAGAAACATCTGATGTGGAAATAAAAGCTATCACTAATTTCACTGTATAATTATAAAATAACATAAGCTGGGAGTACCTCCACGCGGTGAAGGCGGTAACAGTTTAGGACTGATTTTCGGTGACTATGGTATATCATTGAAAAGTTGCCTCTACTGGCCAAAACTCCCATTTATTTTTATCGAATAAATATGCCTTCGGGCTTATGTTATTTGAGTGTTTAATTTCCTTTGCCATTTATCTTCGTGACACGGTAGCCTACCCGGTAACGCAGGCGAGCAGTCACTTAGATTTTAATTGATCAGGTATGTTCACAATAAAACTATAACCATGCCTAGAAAGGGGTCAAATCTCTCCCAATGTTCCAAAGGATCTAAAAGATTGAGGATCATAAGATCCCAAGAATCTACCGAAGAGCGTCAGGAGAGACTTGATGCTGTTCGAGAACATCAGGCTACAACTCGCTCCGTGGAAACCTCTTCGGATCGCGAAGCGCGCCTGCGTTCTCAGCGTACAAGTGGGGACGTTCCCCACTTGCGTGATGCGCGACTGACCGCTGATCGCGAACGTCACGCATTATCTGGCGAGTCGGAGACGTTCACGGATAGAAAATTGCGCTTGAATTCTCAGCGTATCTACGCATCTGCTTCGAGGTCTCTACAGACAAGTGCGGAACGTGATGCGCGACTGTCCGCTGATCGTGAGCGACATGCATTGTCTCGCGAATCGGAAACGTTTACCGATACAGAATCACGCTTGAGTTCTCAGCGTATTCGCACATCTACTAACAGGTCTTTTGAAACGAGTGATGAACGTGATGTGCGACTAACTGGTGATCGAGATTATAATCATACATTGTCCCGAACACGCACACAACAAAATATTCATAATCAGTTAGAAAGTGAGAGAGAAAGAATTGCTGGAGTACTGCATGAAGAGACAGAAGAAGAGCGCAACGAACGTTTGAATTCTGATCGACTTCGACATTTTCTGAACAGGATGTCGATATCATCTGAAGAATCGGATGTGGCTCAAGATATAGCCGTAGGGCGTGGCGACTTTCCTTGGGTTGAGTTTCTTCCTTGAGTTAAGGAACGGAGTGCATTTACGTATACTCCTATGATTGACTACGCCACATATTCTGCCATCGGAGGTATGGTTCAAAATTGTACTTTTTGTGAAGCTGTTAAATGGCAAAAAGAAACAAACGGTATGTGTTGCTCAGGTGAAAAAGTACATATTGAAATATTACAAAATCCTCCAGAAATATTAAGATCACTGCTAATCGGTGACCATCCACAGTCAAAACATTTCTTGGACAACATCCGTTCGTACAATAATGCCTTTCAAATGACATCTTTTGGTGCGAAAAGAAGCCCATTTATACCAACATTCAAAGTGAAAGGCCAAGTTTACCACCTTATTGGTTCATTATTGCCTGAAAATGACCCCAAGTTTCTCCAAATACATTTCGTATCCAATTATCAAGATTAGGCAAATATTAGAAACCAAACTTTCCGCAATTGAACAATAGTCTGCTTTCACTGCTTCAAAATATGTTGCATGAAGTAAATCCCTACGTACACAGTTTTAAATCTGCCTTAGAATCTATAAAAATATGTATAAAAATGGTGCCATAGCAAAAATTATTGAAGAGAATTTGAACGTGAAGAGCATTTTCTGCTGTGAGAATAAATTTGAAGATCTGGAACACCTGTTGTGGAACTCCAAAGCCCAGCGACACTATAACACATATAGAGGAATGACGTCTTAGCAAAAGTTGTTTAGTCTGATGGGAATTTTCTGTTGACTTACAAAAATGAAAGATCTCGAACGTCTCGAATCGTCTCGCGCATCCCGTTGTTTTCCCGACCCTGGGCAGAATTCGACATCAGACATTTCAGATCTTCGTTTTTGACGATCCCGTTGTCGCTGGCATAAGCAACAGGATCCGCGTACGAAGTCGCGGGCAGAAGCTAGTATATAATACATACATGCATGTGATGTCGTAAATAAACGCATTTTTTTGCGCTTACTTTTCAAACGCTGGCTGAACCCTACGAGATAGGTTAAAATAATGTACTACAGTATTGTACACCTTAAAAAGGTCTACAAAAAAGTCCGCGATGGTATATGTCTATCTCTTAGGGATAACCCACAATAATAATTTTTTATCCTTTACTTTTTACGAGAAATAAAAGCTTATTTACGAAGCGATTTTAAGCAATACAGCATTAATCCTTATCCAATTAAGTACCTTAAATACATTGTGCATTTAATATAGATAAATATGGCCCTTTACAGCATGTAATTTAAATGAATATTTTCGAAGATATTACAGATTTAAAATGCAGGGACATAGCGGTTGCTGCGGTACCGGCCGCGGCGGCGCGTGCTGGCATTCTTGAAATACCTGTACTTAGTATCAGTATTGCACCTGTGCGAAGCCGGGGCGGGTCGCTAGTTGTGTATAATTTATGTTTATAACTAGCAGCGCCCCGCGATTTCACCCGCATAAGTGTTGTTGATCCCGTAGGAATATAGGAATAAAAATTATCCCATACAGGGTTATTGGAAAAACACCAACAACCTCTTAAGAGGGCATTGTACTCATCGTTATGAACAACTTTTACTATGGGACCAAACCTGAAATCGCGAAATAAAAATCAGCTGTTCCCTACATTTATCTTCGTCTATCTCGTCAAAATGTAAGGAACAGCTGATTTTTTTTTCGCGATTTCAGGTTTGGCCATAGCAAAAGTTGTTCATAATGATGAGTACAATGACCTCTTAAGAGGTTGCTGGTGTTTTTCCAATAACCCTGTATATTAATCTTGGTTATAAACTATATGTGCCAAATTTCATCCAAATCCGTTCAACCGTTTGTGCGTGAAGAAGTAACAAACATACAGACACACTCACAAACTTTCGCCTTTATAATATTAATAATAGTATGATTACGCAGGTTATGCAAATTTAAAATGGCTGAAAGCTCACGTGAAGGCGGCCCACGAGAAGACTGAAACGCCAAAAATATTAAAAGATGAAAATGAACCCGGGAAAGAGGAACATAAAGGTAAATAACACATACTTACCCAGTTGCTAAGGTTCAACGCGGAAACAGCAAAATGCTCGAGCGATTTTTCAATGATATTATTTTAACCTATCTATACAAGGTTAGTTTTTTATGACCAGCCTTTAAGGATGTGGTACAGACCATCAAACTGGACAACTTTCTCCATGGGACCAATATCGTAATCGCAAAAATGTATCAACTGTCCCATAGAAAACTTTAATACTTACAGATAGTGCAATCCACGAAAATGCGCCCTACTCTTTTTCCTAATGCTTACAGCAGAAGTGTACAACATTCCGCTAGTGTTTTAGTTTTGTAAATACACACGAATTATTATTAGTGGGTAATTAGAGTGTATTGAAAGTACTAAAACACTAATGGAATTAACTAGCGATAAACACTAACGATTCGGAAGAAGAGTGGGGCGCGTCTTCGTGGATTGCACTATCTATACTCGACCTAAACGTATGGGTCGGCTGAATTTTTGACAAGTCTTAACTAGTTGTCAGACTTTCGGGCTTCTGACGACCCGTAACGACTATCAAAGATCCACGATTGAAAGCCGAGACAAACGGCTTAGCGTGCTTTCCGAGGCACGGAAGGGTCTTGTTATGTAAAGATGGTCACCCATCCACGGACCAATCGCGGTAAACGTAGCTTCCTGCGGCTGTTATTAAGAGGAGAGTACAGCTGATGGAGTCGCATCGCAACGTCAAATTTAAGGCGTTTGTGGTGCGCATACCAACATGCTACCTGCACTTGGTGATGGAAGAAAGCTTTTGGCCGCAGGATGTGGTATTCCGCCGCTTTCGCATACAAGTGCCACCAGAACGCACAAAGACATAGTGCAACTAAGTGATACTAACATAGTTATTAATTTTTATTTGTTACTATTATGTAATAATGTTTGTGTAATGAGCACGATCATTTGTTCTGTGTCTGGGTGTAATTTATCTATAATATTTATGTATTTAGAAATATATAAGTATGTTTATCAGTTGTCTAGTACCCATAACACAAGCTCTGCTTAGCTTGGGACTAGATGGCGTTGTGTGATAGTTGTGGAAGACTATTATTATTATTATTTTATATATCTTATTTTATATATCTCGGGACCATGGGGTCCCGGTCCTTTGGAAGGCGTACGAGGGGCCGAAGCCAACTCGCAGAGGCCCCTTAGAAAATTTTAATGAAATGTGGCACTAACCGACGATTATCCCTATATGCACTATGAAAGTGCACCCAAGGATAACCCTCGGTTGGTGTAGGACTATTGCAGTATTGGAAAAATAAAAAGTTGTAGGTACTATGGGTTTTTGAGGTTAAAGTGGATTGGTTACCAAGAACTATGGAAGAACTATGGCCCCTGCCTGATCAATGTTTTATATATACACGGATAAAATGGCAGGGGGTGACTTGCACACTCAATAATGGGCCCCCGGAAACTGTCGCTAGCACATAATGACGTAGTGACAAGGGGGCAACATGTCCTGAGGTGCTTGAGGAGTGGAGAGGTATTCCACGGCTTTCAGAACAATCCCAGAGCCCGGAAGATGGTCAAGATCCCTACGAGCACTTACTGGAATACTTCCTTCCCCCGAGCACGTTTGCTCTTGCGAATCTCCACTCAAGCCGGCCAATAAAGGCAAGAATGAGGTGGGAGCTCTGTTCCTCATCAGTGTTCACTCCAGCCAGCCAATTAAGGCAAGCCAGAGGTGAGGAACAAGACTACTCCCGGGAGATAGGGTCCGTGGGGTCGCTACTGCCCAACAGCTCGCCACATGCTGCCCTGCGGGTTTCTGTATCTCTCTTGGTCTGGCTCCTCACCTTAGACCTGTTCCGGCAAAGTAAACTCTTCGGGCACAGGCCTAGAGTTCGGAGCTCGCAAGCCCCACCACGACGTCAACGTAGAGATACGACGATGGGGTTATTATTATTATTATTATGTATACTTAGGTTAAGGCACAGAACAGAAAAAAACAGTAGAAGTCGCATAGCGCTTCGTTAGTATCGGAACCAGCGTACCCAAACTCACACGAATACAGGTTAATTGTATTTCGTAACACTAAGAAATCCTTGGTGTAATTGGTTGTTTAATATTGAATGAAAGTAGGAAATATGTCAGAAGTCGCTTATTTGAAAATAAATCACAGTTATATGACGATAGAGTTGTTTATTGTCTACTTTTTGTCAAGTATTTATTACCTTTTCCGTTTAAGATGCATACGGAACAGTTTAATGAGCAAGTTACGCTACCCGCCGCTAGATGTCACTATAATAAATGCATTAGATTTAAAGCTCTATTTCGTTACAATAAAGATTGATATTTACGTAACGAGATCATTACTATTCGCCCTCCGCTAGGGATGTACCACTGTCGTTGACTTATTTATCGACATTCCATTTTATTTTCAAACAAAATACAGTCGACAGCTAGAGTCGATAAATATTATTATTAAAAACGGTCAAACCATTTTTGTTTCCGGTCTGGATCCTTAGGGAATCTAAAATCACAAAAAAATACGAAACCCACTTTTTTATAGGTTTGAGACTTTGTGAATTACACTTGTACGATTAACCTTTTCTCGATTAGAATATAACTAATAGATTACCTATATTCATGTATTGCTTATTTCAAACTTGGATGTGCTAGAATTAGAAAAAAAAAGGTTTTAACAATTCATGGAAATGGGTTACATTACTAATACACCAAAAATAACCGCACACAGGATTACATTTATCCCGATATTAATCATAGAACACAGAAAACATTTTAAGTTTTAAAATATCGATAACTCATTATCGATAACGGTAATCTCTAATTGAGTAGCTGACTGTGACATGTGCATACTTGGAATCTTCGCGAAAAATATGTTTGAGTTTAAAAGAAAGTAGACCTTAAAGTGAACAACTTAAAGTCAACTTTTACTTGTATTGTTTAATAAAATATTGTTTTTCAAATTTTCGTCGAAATAAAATTAATTAAGTCTTACCGATGGTATGATATACCTACATTTGATAAATTTTTGGTTTTGCTATCGTGTTTACATTCTAAAACAGCACAATAGGGCATTTTTGTATTTTATTTTCAAGTTCTTTTTACTGTGACGGCTGTAACTAGACTGATATGCGTGGTGTGGGCGTGGAAGCAGACATAAGCGGAACTCCGCAAAACTCGGGGTACGCGGGCCCCGCCTACTTGCGACTTCTACTGTTTTTTTCTGTTCTGTGGGTTAAGGTATGTATCTATGGGTCTTTGTTACCTGATAATATATGGTTTATTATTATTATTATTATTATTACTTAGCCACAAGCTTCGGGTAGTCGGATTTGAATTTTTTTGTTGCATTTGATAGCCCAATTCTTGAGGAAGGCTATAGGCTATTCAACATCACGCTAGGAATCGTAGAAGCCGGGGAAAAAGAGAAAAAGTCGGAAAGTACAAGTAACAACCAGTAAGTTTGTGATAACAAAGTAATAGTGAAAGCAGGCGATGCGCAACGACATATTTATTTTTATTTTTTTAGTTATCTATTTATTTCAGGCATCAAGGCCCATATAAACACATACAATACAATATTAATATAACTTCAAAATACTATAAATACATACACCTTTATAATTGCACTAAAAAACTAACTAAAACACACGAAGTGTCTGCGTCGTGTTTCGCTGACTGGTGTCATGTAGCCGGCCACGAAACCGGCGGTACACAACACCCTGCGGCCAGAACTCTTCCTTGAGGAACTTCTCGAGATGTGTCGGAACACGCACCACGAACGACTTGAAGTTCGTGTTGTGACGCGACTCCAACTTCTCGACCCTCAAAGTCCAGTTGGTCTTCACACGCATGTACTTCCACGCTATAACCAATCAAACTTAGGTTAATAAAATGTGGCTATTATTTTAGTAGATAAATTGCGAACGAAGTCTCGGGCGGAAGATAATAATTGATTAGGAAGTAAAACAACTAAAATAGCAGTTATTTTTAATTCAATTAAAGCTGCAAAATTACTTTCGAGATCATATTCATAGCTGTTTTGAACGCTATTTGTTGCCGCGATGGGGTACCTAAAATGGCTTTGAAGATCCGTGGTAAGTATACCTACCTATCCGCCATTTTATTTTTTTTGTAATGGCGGCACACATTAAGCCCACGGTACAGGGTGTCCCTGGAAGTATGGATCAAATCGAATAGGGGCATGGGCAAGGTCATTTCCAAAATTTTTAACTCGGTTTTTTTTTTTGTGTCGGTGAATTTTTTTACGGTTCAAAAGTTAGGTATGACCAATTTTAGTTTTTTTTTTTTCAATTATTTCGCATAATGCTCAAAGAAAAAAAACATGTAAAAAATCTACCAGTGCTGTCAATTTAATTTTTTTAGATAGCCCTGGTATTTTTTTTTTATGATTATTTTCTTTTAGGACTACGCGAAGTGATTAAAACAAAAAACAAAAATTGGTTATAATTTTTAAACCGTAATAAAATTCACCGACATTCTCAGGGTAAAAAAGTTTGAAAGTGACCTTGCCCACGCCCCTATTCGATTTGATCCATACGTCCAGGGACACCCTGTATAAATCGATAGTTGACAACAATGCAAACAGAAAACACACTAAAACCAAATCCCGTAAAGTGTCACGTTTCCGAGAAATAAATAAAAACAAAATGGCTCAACAGTATGCCAGGCTCCACATAAAAATCATCAATTCCCTTTGCTTTTTCGGTGCCTTAAGTCCTTATATTTCACCGTTCTTTATCACCATAGACCTATTTCTGCCTTCAATATTGTTTTCGATTGATAGAATCATTAATTAACTTTTTATCTATTTAGATGACGCAGAGAAAAATGCATCATCACCCATTGCGACTCGCACTAGAAGTTCTAGTAAAAAGGGAGATGGTGATCGAAAAGGTATTTAGAATATCACCTAGCCTTCTCCCACTATTTTCGCATTATTTAATAATGTATTGTTTTTTTCATAAACATTTTAGACGATGAAAAGTCGGATGAAGTTAAGGCGGATTCTAAAACTGAGGTGGTTAGTTATAGACAACTGTCAATTTTCTATGTAGTATCTTCAAAAGCTTTGTTAATGAATTTGGTATGAGTTGTAATTTATGTACAGTCAGCAGCAAAAGTCGATTAACACTTCAGTTTTTTTAATCTCAGTTATTGAGCAAAATATTTGTTCGAAATTTCATTGTACTTCAGCTGCAATTTTGAACAAATGTTTTGCCCAATAACAGAGACTAAAAACATTGAAGTGTTAATCGACTTTTGCTGCTGACCGTACATACGCTAGCACATCAAGCTACTACAATCTGTCAAATTTATCGCAATTTTCAACTTTATCGCTAAAGCATAAGGTTCAAAGTTGATTGAGAAAATTTGACAGTTTCGAGTAGCTTGATGTGCTGGAGTCATACGTTTCATTTAATTTTAATCTTCAATAATATATACCTAGCTCATAAAATCTTATCGAATTAGTTTTCTTCTCATTTCTTTATTATACAGTGTGAATCATCATAATGTGCACATATCGAAATGAGGAAATATTTTTAAAAATCTAAAAAAAAAAAATTTTATATCATTTTTATAATTCTTGTTCGCTGCTTTGATCCCTGTGTAAAAAAATCGGTATAACTTTTTAAACTAAACGATCTGTCACGATGAAACAACTCAGTAATGACTGGGAATAACAGCATCCTCATAAAATAAAAACTAAAGAAAAAAAATGGCCCTCAATTGAGAATTTAGGTGAATTTTTGAACAAAAATCATATAATTGTTCATACATTTTTACAATAATTTTAAAATTTTTCATAAAAGCCCCGATTACCGGCCCTTTTTTATTACTTTAAATTATTCTCCATCGTATCAGCTTTCTAAAAGTTAAAATACCATGTTTATAGATAGATATATAAACCATTTATTTGGCGCACACAAAAGTTCAACACTAGGTGATAAGATAATCAATTACATACATGTATATAATATAAAAAACGAGGTGCCGATATAAAAACAAAAGGATACTAACTCAACTACAACAACTAACTCAATTACAACATTTCCTATCAAGTTTTGGGTAGCTTGATGTGCTGGCGTCTGTACAATATTTTAGCAGGTAGACCCTTTTAATTTATTTTTTTGTTGATTTTTAAAAATATTTTTTCCGTCGGTGAAATGAAGCTTAGTTTCCCTCATTTCAGTATGTGCACATTATGAAGACACACACAGTATACAGCGTTGCAGGGACATCGATGCGCAACCTATGCAACAGATTGCACGAACCCATGTTCAATACATTCTGAACTCCCCCACATTGGTGTTCATAGTCGGTTAACAAAAAAAAAAAAAAAAAATGCTATTCCATACGTTTTGACCGCGTAGGTATTACACTTGTCTATGAAACACCAGATTTGTTTTACTACCGACGGAAAAGAGGCCTACGTCCAGCAGTGGACTGCTGTAGGCTGACGATGAACCGAAGAAAAAATTGTACGTTAGGGGGTCTAAAATGCAGCGGGATTGTCCAACAGGGTTACCGCTACCCCGGAACATAAAGGGCTAAGGAAGGAACACGGGTGGGTTTTAGTCAGTAAGAGTCTGACACTCCCTTCTGCTCCACCCTGAGCGGGAGGGGTCATTTAATGATTTACCATCCTCAAAAAAAAAGGGGGTCTAAAATATCTTTACGCCCTCACGCCCCTAGTCGCCACAGACGCCCTGGGCGTCGGGAGTCCACAGCCGATTCCCGGCCACCGTAGGCGCGGGCTTGCGGACGGCGAGCAATGGGCAGCTCGCCGTCCGATAAGGACCAGGCCCGGGTCGACGGCGCGTTGTGCTCCACGCGCGCCTCAAAGATATGTCAGCACTAACCAATAACTGACGGGGTCCGCTAGGGCCGATGCCTGCCAGGGTCGCGGGTTGTTCGAAAGAGATACCGTGGCCCCTGGCACAGGCAACTGAAGGAACACGGGTGGGTTTTAGTCAGTAAAAGTCTGATACTAGAGAGCGGGAGAAGTTATTTGATAATTTCCCACCCTCAAAAAAAAGGGGGTCTAAAATCAGGTGCTGAATTTATGGTTTCAGTTTGCGCGTCGATGTCCCCCTTATTTTGAGCACTGAGTTATAAAATAATCACTTTTCTTCATCTAGAATATTTTTAAGATCATGTATTTATCATAATCATTTGAAAATACACACTTTCTTCATAAAAATAATTTGTAGGTATTAAATAAATGAATAGTACCTATAATAGCTATATATAATTTTAACCACAAATCACTAAACACATTTAACGCTAAATGAGTTTAAAAATCGTTCTGTTTTTTCAATGACTTCAAGCTGATAATGAGAATGATGCTTTAAATACGTTGTAGTGCTAAATGTATTTAGCTCAGGTTCGCACGGTGGATTTTTTCTGCGGCAATTTTTTTAAGAATCTAAAATCCAACATTGTGTTTTTTCGACGCGCTGGGATGCACTCTCTTAAATTTTCATTGCTCGGCTCAACGGTGAGAGTTGAAAATCCAGTGCGCGATATTTTTACGCCCGTGCGAACTTGGTTTTAGTGATTGGTGGTACAATTGGCCCTTAGTTTAGTTCGTTCTACCTAATTCATCAGCAACTACTACCCAACCACACAGACGGAGCCACCCATCATAAAAACGGAGGTAAAGCAAGAATGCGTGGACAGCAGTGAGGATGAGATCTGGATCGTTCAGACTGCTGATGCCGAAGCCACACAGGAGCTGCAAAAACTACTCTGTAGTGCCAAGGTAAGAAACCAGGGCCTATTCCATAACGATTTGCAAGGCAGATCAACTTGACACTAATAGATAGGTGCACCACACATGGCTCAAAATCGCTTGTCAACTTCACTACATAGTATAAAACAAAGTCGCTTTCTCTGTCCCTTTGAACGCTTAGATCTCTAAAACTACGCAACGGATTTTGATGCGGTTTTTTTTAATAGATAGAGTGATTCAAGAGGAAGGTTTATATATTATAATACATGCATGCACGTGATGTCGTAAATAAACGCATTTTTTTGCGCTTACTTTTCAAACGCTGGCTGAACCCTACGAGATAGGTCAAAATAATGTACTACAGTATTGTACACTTTAAAAAGGTTTACAAAAAAGTCCGCGATGGTATATGTCTATCTCTTAGGGATAACCCACAATAATCATTTTTTATCCTTTACTTTTTACGAGAAATAAAAGCTTATTTACGAAGCGATTTTAAGCAATACAGTACTATCCATCCAATTAAGTACCTTAAATACATTGTGCATTTAATATAGATAAATATGGCCCTTTACAGCATGTAATTTAAATGAATATTTTCGAAGATATTACAGATTTAAAATGCAGGGACATAGCGGTTGCTGCGGTACCGGCCGCGGCGGCGCGTGCTGGCATTCTTGAAATACCTGTACTTAGTATCAGTATTGCACCCGTGCGAAGCCGGGGCGGGTTGCTAGTACATGCTATACGACTTTTTGATACTCATCTGCTATAAGAGTACATAATGTTTATTTTATACAGTCAAAAGTGAGTCCCAGCAGTCAATTGGGAACGTTATAGGCTTAACGTTGCAGGATAGCATTTATCAGAAGTAGCCATATTAATGGTTTATCAATATCGTCAGGATTGTGCTGGAATATAGCTGTTCGTCGTGGACATAGTACGATAACGGCTCCCCATTTTATTTTTTTTATAGATGTGAAGTCATCAAATGACCCCTCCTGCTCTGGGTGGAGCAGAAGGGAGTGTCAGACTCTTACTGACTAAAACCCACCCGTGTTCCTTCCTTAGCCCTTTATGTTCCGGGGTAGCGGTAACCTTTCCAGACAATCCCGCTGCCCTGGCAGGCTATGGCCCTTACGGGCCCCTTCCTTATTGCTGACATCTCTTTGAGGCGCGCGTGAAATACGTACGCGCCGTCCGGCACGGGCCTGGTCCTGATCACACGGAGATTTACCCATTACTCTCCGCCCGCAGGCCCGCACCTACGGTGGCCGGGAGTCGTCATGCGGCTCCCGACACCCGGAGTGTCTCCCGCGGCGGCTGGAATGTGAGGTTCTCTCCCCAACCGTCCCGCCACATCCTTCGCTAGCATGACTGCTTCGCAGAAGGAGATGAACAGCGGCTCCCCTGACATCCTCTTCTGCAGTCATCAAAAGACAGCCGCCACGCAATGACGCAACCATCGAAGCGAAGATCTGCTAGAGAGATAGTCCCCAGCCAGTGTCACTCTTATTCGACCTTTTCGGTGATTCCAGTAACTTCGTAACAAAACTAGATGGCGCCACTGGCTGTGCCGTCATGCTAATTGCAAAGAGGGTTTTGACCGCTTATGAGTTTTGCCGTATGCACATATAAGGGTGCCTGAAGATGGACGGCGCCCGCCGCCGAGGTCGGCCCAGAAAGCGGAGGCGAGATGACTTGTACGCGTACCGCGAGGGCAGGTTCGAGGTGGCGCAGGAAAGGAGTTCCTAAATGGACTTGGGTGAGGCCTTTTTCCCAGCAGTGGAACAGAAAAGGCTGAACAAAAATACTGTACAAAGGCGGACTTAATGCCTGAGGCATTTTCTACCAGTTAACCTTAGGGTGATGCAGCGACAAAACATGGCATGTGCTACATACGGGATAAATACCTCCGAAATGACTATAAAATACAAGAATAAATCATATTCAAGATTATATTCATTTCAGGTTAAAGAAGATGGGCAAGATGGTGAATCTGAAAAGACACGAAAATGTTTTAATTGTGGGTAAGTACCTAAATCTTTCTTTTTTTTACTCGACTGCGGGAGAAAGAGAGTTAGCTATGTTTTTCGAGTGTATGTATGTATATTTCTTTCTTTGAATAGAATAGAATACTCTTTATTATGTACACCATATAAAATATAGACATAAGTATAGAAATTTTACAAAGGGTGACACAATGGGCGGTCTTATCGGTAAGAACGATCTTTTAAAGACAACCTTTGGTACGCTCTGTAGCCTAAACGGCTTGATCGATTTCAGCTTGACAGGTGCCGTTAGATTTGTTTTAATTGTGAGAGTGACACTGGGTATATCAAAATTGAAAAAAAAATGGCCGATTTTTGACGCTATATTATATCTTCAAAAATTTTTTTTCCTCAAAACCTTTCGGGTGGGGTACCAAAATAAAGGGTTTTAAAAGGTGATTACAAAAATCTATGCAACTTATATGGTTAATAGAAATTAGAAGTGACAAATTGTAAAAAAATACTAACTATATCGTCTGCGAAATCTTTCGCATTTGTAACCTAAAAAGCTGGAAAAAAAAAGTAATTAAAAAATCCGACTGCGATGAAAAAAATAAAAAGTTTTAAGCAGGCGGGACCCATTTGAGTTTGAAAATATACATAAATGGAATGGGTCCCGTCTGCTTCGAACTTATATTTTATTTTAAATGGGCATGTTTTTAGCTTTTAATTTTTTTTATGTAAGTTTTTTACCACAGTCGGGTTTTAATTTTTTTTTAATATTTTTTTTTATAAAGAATAAGTACACACTGAATTGTGCGTGAAGACAAGTAGCGTCAGCACACAACACGAACACACTTCCAGTGTTGCGAGATGCTTTGAATCTGTTATCTGTATTGGAAACTGCTAAAATCTGTATCAAATCTGTATGCCTTTTTATCGTGAAATCTGTATAAAATCTGCATGTAGGTAGGTTTATTTATACGTTTTTTATTAATTGTGGCAATTGTTCCATAACATTCATGGGAATATTATGCTCAACTATAAACGCTGCGAGCAAAAATTTCTCCTCTTTTGACTGGTTGATTATTTTCTTTTGAGAATAAATAGGTCAATAATGTTTGCGAGCTATATCCACCAGGACTTAAACTTGCGTGTTTGTTTTTACTGTGTCGAAAGAGATCATTCTTCCCAGCACTTCCAATTTATTGAAATATCTGTTTTACAGAATTTACTTAAAGCAAAATATTCACCTTTATGGCTCGGTCTCAACCAAGCTTTATAACCAGACTCTTCCAGCCAGTTCCGATTTTACTTTTCCTTCACTCTGGGTTTTTTAGATGCCCTAATGGTTCTCAAAAACACAATCAATACCAATTACTACTATATAAGTTCGTATGCTAGTTATGAATTATTTAGGACAAATACATCACGAGAGCGCACTAGCGCGGTATCTTGGAGCACAAAAAAAATTGTGAGTATTGAGTGGCGTTCTGTAATACGGGCCTTAGTCAAAAAATGTGAAAATTCTGTATGAAAATCTGTATCCAAGGCTAATCTGTATCGCACATCGAAAATCTGTATAAATACGGAGAAATCTGTATATATGGCAACACTGCACACTTCCTACTTCGCTATTGTCTCGGACGGTACCGAGAGCTCCTGCGCTAATACACACACACACAGCGCGTTTCTGAGGGTGTGTTCTTGGTGAAGAGTATGTGTCCACTAAGAAAGGGTTTTTCGAAATTCCACCCCTAATAGGGTGAATGAGGGGAGGATGAAATTTCACGCGGACGAAGTCGCGGGCAGAAGCTAGTGTGTCATATTAACCGAAATCATTTCAGTCGAAAGACGTCCACTGCTGGACATAGCCCCGCCCCCCCCCCCTTCCACGCCCAAGCACCGCCACTTCGGTCGGTTCAATGCTTCTCGCATCCAGCAGACGCTTTGGCACTTAATTCTTTTTTTTTCTTGCCACACAGTCAAATATTCGCGAACGCAGATGGCCTGTCAAGCCATCGCTGTAGAAGACGCAACCGGAAGCGGAAGTCTAAGGACAACCTTATATGTATACCTACTGAGGAAGACTTCTTGAAGGTACGTGTTCTTAATTCTTTCCTGTTCTTCTATACATTACCCCGAGAAGATGTAGTTACTTTATAAAATCATGGTTTTTTTTGTATACTTAAAAAAAATATCGTACAGAGACCAACACATCAAGCTACTACAATCTGTCAAATTTATTTAATAGATTTTCTACTTTACCGCTAAAGCTTAAGGTTCAAAATTGATTGGGAAAATTTGACAGTTTTGTGTAGCTTATGTGCTGGCGTTTTGTGTAGCATATATTTTATTTTGTGTAAGTAAATAAACGAATAAATAATCATGACTTAGGAAGTAAGAATATTTATTTTGCATATACAAAAATCAATAAAACTACATAATAATTAAAATATACAGCACCAATCATATCGAAATCAGGTATTGATTATTTCTACTGGGGAGTTTGTTGCGCCACTTCTTCCCCGCGAAGACACTAGGATGTGGTGAAGAACGAGCGTTTTGGGGGGACTGCCTTATGTAATTTGGGGGGACTGCCTTATGTAATTTGGGGGGACTGCCTTATGTAATTTGGGGGGACTGCCTTATGTAATTTGGGGGGACTGCCTTATGTAATTTGGGGGGACTGCCTTATGTAATTTGGGGGGACTGCCTTATTTAATTTGGGGGGACTGTCTTATGTAATTTGGGGGGACTGCCTTATGTAATTTTGACGTTCGAAAAGTGCTGATTCTCAGCCTTAGTTGATGTCGGGGCAGCGGGATTGTCCGAAAGGGTTACCGCTACCCCGGAACACAAAGGGCTAAGGAAGGAACACGGGTGGGTTTTAGTCAGTAAGAGTCTGACACTCCTTTCTGCTCCACCCAGAGCGGGAGGGGTCATTTGATAATTTCTCATCCTCAAAAAAAAAAATGCCTTAGTTGATTCTTAGTGTTATGACTTTTGATTTTGATATCTAAACTGTCGTTGCTGTGAAGTTTCGCCAAATTATTTAATTTGACTTTGTATTTTGAAACTATGATGCTATAATACAATACCATTATGTCACAGAGAGCTCAGGGACGCCCTCGACCAGCTGATACGTCAATAGACAGTAATCTTCTTACTATGGTAAGTTCCACAAATATTGCACTAAACAAAACATAATATTGGCTCCGATTCTGTTGTTCACAAACTAAATTAAATTTAAGTTCAGTGCATCTTTTTCTTTCTATTTCATTATGAAAAGGACAGAAGATAAATATTAGTTTAGTCCCGTCAAATTAGATAATCCATAGACAAGTGATTAAAAAATTGGCTACTAAAAATACGTCAATTTATATCAGGCGCTGACTAATTTGACAGGACTAAACTAATATTTATCTTCTGTCCTTTTCATAATGAAATAGAAAGAAAAAGATGCACGGAACTTAAATTTAGTTTAGTTTGAACAACAGAATCGGGGCCTTAAGCCTGTAGCAGCTCCGATACGTCGACTTGGCTATGGCTAGGCGACGCCGCGCTTATGGCTCGCCGACCGCTGGGTGGTGGTGCTGCAGGCCGCCGGAGGGGGAGAGGGGCGAGGGGGGACGGAGAGCCGTAAGCGCGGGAACTGCAAGTTGGCCACGCACCGCATCGCGGTTCGTGAGCTTGTCCCGAGGCGAGGGGATTACGTTACGATTCCGATTAGTATGCGTTGCAGTAGGGAGTTTCATAAAAATAATACTGAATGGCTCAACTTGATACGGTTTGTTCCCATTGAGTTACACCATTTTGTGGTACACTGTTACCCATTGGGAAAAAAAATACTGATTTGTTTTTTTTTCCATCAATTTACACTGTAACCTGTGGTGCTATCTATAAGGCCGATCTTGGGACTTGTGGCACCCCGACTTGGGTTAGGTTAGGTTTGTTTAAACTCTGTAGACAGAAATAGGGGCCCCGCAAAACGGGGCTCCGTCGACTACGTCTTATTTATTATTGCTTGTAAACCAACTTACCGACGACTTAGTTTTATTATAATCCTTAAAACGAATAACAGTGGCCACTATATTCCGTTTTAAGGATGATAATAAAACTAAACAATATAAAACTACAGTTTCTAATAATATTAACGTATAATCTTGTGAAGCACAACTTAACGTGCTTATTTTCTGCATTTTCATTCTAAATTGTATGAAATAACCAAACAAACGATGAGGGCGCCACTGTGCGGTCGGCATAGTCTTAAGTCAAGATGTATTTCAACAATGCTTTTACCCAAGAAAGTGTTACTTAACGGGAACACAGCGTTCTGTTGAGTTACATTGTCAATCGAAGAGAAAAAAAATGTGCCTTTTAGTTACAGTGTTACTAATCGGTAATTTTTTTCCCAATGGGTAACAGTGTAACATAAAATGGTGCTACTCAACGGTAACAAAGGGTTGATATGGTGACGATCCTTTTCTGAGTTGATATGTGTGCTATGACCACACGTGTGAGCACTATGTACCTAAACTATAAATCTACCATTTACTGGGTACGTCTTTCATTGACTTGAATGTGCCCTGGCGGCTGAGAGTATGTCATGCTCACTCTTGCAAATGTCTCGCTGATGGTGGCGTGTGTGTTGGATCATTGGGTTCCCTTCAAAATGGTTGAGCTGAATGGTGCTGATACATACGTCATGTTCGTGAACGGGCGCCGTCAGTAGGGACTGGTCATCTCTTAGCCGCCACGGCTTATTTTCATTTATGAATTGTTCTTTTAAGTACGGACGCCTTTAACGTGCACGTCTTTCTGCATCGTTCTCACATGTATAATTTCAACATGAATGATGTAACCAAGATTTTTGTAACAATTTTATGATTTAAAAGAGTGTCCGTGGAGTTTCTTGCCCGTTCTTCTCCACAGGTACCTACGCTTTGGAATGGGCAACTAGCTTCATCTTTCTGACTGACCGACCCTTGACAGTTCAAAAGTGCCTGTAATTGGTTTATTTGAAATAAATGCTTTGAGTTTGAGTTTGAGTTTGACCTTTATCCGTAAAATACAGGTCTAACCCTGCTCCACCGACTGCTATGTGACTGAAATGTAAAGCATAAAAGGCCTCGTAAAAAGGTTTTTAAATACTCTAAACTCGTTGTAAGGCCTCCTCTCTTTTCTTGTAATATAATGTTATAAACATGTCTTATTTATATTGCAGCGTCCAAAAAAACGCCGCAGCCGGGAACCGACCTCAAACCCTCAGGTGGTGACTTGCCACAACTGTAACGAGTCCTTCACGTCCAAAGTTAGACTGAAGTTTCATATGTAAGTAGGTACACTTTAGGGTAAAACGGTCCGGGGCAGCGGGATTGTCCGAAAGGGTTACCGCTACTCCGGAACACAAAGGGCTAAGGAAGGAACACGGGTGGGTTTTAGTCAGTAAGAGTCTGACACTCCCTTCTGCTCCACCCAGAGCAGGAGGGGTCATTTGATGAATTCCCATCCACAAAAAAAAAAGGTAAAACGGGAACCTATTACTAAGACTACGTTGTCCGTCCGTCTGTCTGTCCGTCTGTCACCAGGCTGTATCTCATGAACAGTGATAGTTAGACAGTTGAAATGTTCACAGTTGATGTATTTCTGTGGCCGCTATAACAGTAAATACTAAAAAAACAGAATAAAATAAATATTTAAGGGGGCTCACATACAACAAACGTGACTTTTTTGCTCGATATTGATATCGGCAACAGGTAGACGCTTGAAATATTCACAGAATATTTATTTCATTTTATATAATCACTTTAAAAATAAATAATTAAATTAAAATAAAACAAATATTTAAGGGGGCTTCCATAGTTGTTCTTCCATGTTACTATTTATAGTCTCCTTCCATACAACAGACATGATTTTTTTGCCGTTTTTATAGATAATGGTACGGAACCCTTCGTCCTCGAGTCTGACGAGCACTTAGCCGGTTTTTTTTTTTGATTGCTGGAAACATGTTTGCATACACATTGTACGTCATACTACAACTCAAAAACATGCTATGCAACACTTGTGCGCAACCTTCGTTCACATATGGTGATTAATTTTAGGTGTAATCAGTGCCCTAATTCGGGTAAAATGATTCTGTCACCCAAATGCGGGTAAGCAAAATCATACTATACTAGCTTGCCTTTGCGTGTACACACGGGTACACATCAAGCTATACATTTCCAGTTTTAGCTGACCTTGCACTGTATAGGTTTTTCGTACAATCAGAAGTCAGTTTATACAGGTCTTGTATAGCTTGATGTGTAGCCGTGCGTACCTACCAATGTTTCTAGGCAATTCCACGAAACATCATACCAAGCCCGGTCCGACGGGCGCTACTCCTGCTCCGAATGTGACGACGCCACCTTCGCCACGGAGACGGAGCTCTTCGACCACGTGCACTTCCAGCACGACAAGCAGAAGAGGTGGCAGTGTCCCGTCGAGGGCTGCGGGAAGACCTTCTTCCTCAGGTAAGGAAAGAAAGAAAACTGACCGTCATCAGGGGCTCTTTGTCAAGGAGCCACCAGCGGTGCTATTCTGTGAAAATCTCACCGTGAAAACTTAGGTGAAGTGAGCGTGGAGTGAGCTGTCAATAGTGTCAATTCCTAGAAAAAACAAACTCACTTCACCTGAGTTTTCACGATGAGATTTTTACAGAATCGACCGGCAGGGACGTACTACCTACCACCAAAAATATTTCCACCGCCAAACGTTGCTGTGTTCGGTTTGAAGGAAATGGTTTCTGGTGTAATTATAGACACCTGAGACATTTCAGCTTTGCCTCTGGGATCAGAGCTACCTTTGTTGTCACTGGTATTGCAAATGTTAAAAGAAATGTGCAGTTCTAGATCTCTATGTGAAGGAACTCCTCCGGGGAAGTACTACCACCATAATTACACAGGTACACGATGAAAGACAATGGCCCCGATTCTGTTGTTCACAAACTAAACTAAATTTAAGTTCAGTGAATCTTTTTCTTTCTATTTCATTATGAAAAGAACAGAAGATAAATATTAGTTTAGTACTGTCAAATTAGTCAGCGCCTGACGTAAATTGACGTATTTTTAGTAGCCAATTTTTTAATCAGTTCTTCTGTCCTTTTCATAATTAAATAGAGAGAAAAAGATGCACTGAACTTAAATTTAATTTAGTTTGTGAACAACAGAATCGGGTCCATTGTCATTTATTTCTCAGGGCAACCCTAACAAAGCACAGTCGCACGCACACAGACACACGGCGATATGTGTGCGTCACATGTAACAAGCGGTTTTTGGACAAACAGACGCTAGATGAACATGGAGTGACGCATTTACAGGTAAGATTATACAGGATTATTTGAAAAACACCAGCAACCTTTTAAGAGTAAACTAGTCGCGAGCTCGAACTCACTGTTGGTCATGGCCAAAAGCACGCTGTCTCGCCTGGCTTCGTGTCTGACAGCGCTAGTATCGGTGATGAGCAGTTAGACGCTAGTCTACACGAACAACGTCTAGTTTTCACGCACAGAAACACCGTTCCGAACTGATAGACGCGTAAAAAGATTTGAAAAGTGCTTCGGAAAATCGAGTTTTATGAAAAAACCACTGCATAAATCAATTACAAATAAAGTTTATTGATCTCTTCGATAACTGAACTTTGTCGGTACGGACTTGGTTTTGAAGATTTTACAGTTCTTTTATTACTTATTGACACCCGAAGTTACGTTAAAAATAGCAAGAAAAACGAATCTTTGTTGGCTCATAACTTTTTAATGGCTTTTTTTTACTGTTCTCTTTCCGTACAGACACAATTAATAATAAGCCAAAAGATACCATGTTTAACTCTGGATGCACAATGTCAAACAGTGGAGTAATATTCTCCCGAAATTTGTACAGAAAGAATATCGAAAAGTGGCGCCTTGAGAGGTCATTGTACTCATCATTATGAACAACTTTTACTATGGGACCAAACCTGAAATCGCGAAATAAAAATCAGCTGTTCCCTACATTTATCTTCGTCTATCTCGTCAAAATGTAGGGAACAGCTGATTTTTTTCCTTTTTTTTCTTTCTGGTGTTTTTCAAATAACCCTGTATAACGGTATTTTCACTGTTTAAAAATGTTGCAAAACTGAAGAAGAGAATAGCTAATTACCGCCAAGAAACTTTTTAAATGTTTTTTTTTTTCAACATGTGTCACTCGACTTGGGTATATCAAACTGCCAAGTCATAAAAACGTTTCGTTGCGTTTTAAAATAATAAATAGTAATTTTGCTCTATCTGTGATCGCTTAAATGTCCTAAAAACGGTAACTATCTTGCCCTTCACTTTAATTTGTGATAATCTAGAAGTTAAGGGCTTAAATCTAGCTATTTCTACTCGCAGATAAAACCCTTCCAATGCCACATATGTCTGAAGCAGTTAACCCGTCGCTCGCGCTTGCGCATGCATGTGCGCGCGCACGAAGAGGAGTTGGCGCCGAGACTCGTGCGCGTCTGTGCAGTCTGCACGAGGGCCTTTAGAGATCATCAGCATGCACAGGTTTCTGGATTGTGTTTTTGGATGTAGAAATAAAATGATTTATTTAAACCTGTGATATATGATAGAATAGTGAATTTTGATCGTCAGCAAAAAAATAAGAACGTATGTGTTTTTAAGGGCATTGATGCCTGAAATAAATAAATAAATTTCCTTTACACGACATAAACGAATCTTCTTAGTTTTCAATAAACCTTCCTTTGCATCAGGAGCACGCATCAAAGTCTACAGAATGTATTGAAGCTTTTGCAAATGAATTAAAAGAAGAAGCGGAAGAGGTATCAGTACAATTGTCGCCTACCAGTGGACTTGTCAGACATACTGTGCCGACAATTGGTGAGTTTACCTTATTAAAATTATTAAACTTCTATGTCTATCTGACCTCCAAAACCCAATTACCGGGTACCATGGGGGTACCATGGTACCCGGTAATTTGTAAGATTTATTGTCGGACTTTCTTGCTTCTGTCTACTCGTAACGACTGTCAAAGATCCACGAATTACGTATATTCATTCATTCATTTAATGATGTATATTTATTTGTGCTTTTAAACAAGGTGAAATTGAAAACATGCGACAAATCGAAATGGGAGATTGTACTCATCATTATGAACAACTTTTACTATAGGACCAAACCTGAAATCGCGAAAAAAAATCAGCTGTTCCCTACATTTATGTTCACATAACTCGTCAAAATGTAGGGAACAGCAGATTTTTTCTTTCGCGATTGCAGTTTTGGTCCCATAGTAAAAGTTGTTCATAATGATGATCACAATCTCCCATTTCGGTTTGTCGCATGTTTTCAATTTCAACCTGTATATATTTATGTAATTAAGTATATATTATATTCATAGTTTTAATAGATTTATGCGTCTCTTTATATTTAAAATATGTATTCCTCGATTTTTCATGATTCCACCTACCACTGTTTGTCTCTGCATCACCCAAAGGTTGACTGGTAGAAAATGCCTATGGCATTAAGTCCGCCTCTGTACATTTATGTGCTTGAAGTATTAATAAATAAATGACAGCCGGGACCAACAGCTTAACTTGCTTTCCGAGGCACGGAGGGATCTCGGTGTGTAAAGACCACCCATCCACAGACCGACCGCGGCATGCGTATTTTCTTAATTACACAATGGCCCCGATTCTGTTGTTCACAAACTAAATTAAATTTAAGTTCAGTGCATCTTTTTCTTTCTATTTCATTATGAATAAAAGGACAGAAGATAAATATTAGTTTAGTCCTGTCAAATTAGATAATCCATAGACAAGTTTAGACGTGATTATAAAATTGGCTGCTAAAAATACGTCAATTTATGTCAGGCGCTGACTAATTTGTCTTCTGTCCTTTTCATAATGAAATAGATAGAAAAAGATGCACTGAGCTTAAATTTAGTTTGTAAACAACAAAACCGGGGCCAATGTTTATCTAATAATTTCACGTGTTTTTCCTCCAGAATCTCCGAAGCTATCAAAGCCGATCAAACGCCAAGTGTCGAATGAAATGGGCGAACACCTTCTGTCTCAGTTGGCTGATAAAGCGCGCGCTTTGATAAGAGTGGTCGAGATTGAAAAGGCGTTCCGCTGCGAGTATTGTGAAGAGTTAGTATTTATTACTATAGAATAGAATACAATAGCTTTACTCGTATTTCGGATACCAATATCCATATAATCTTAGTATACAAAAAATAACTTATTGCCTAGTGTTAGTAAAAATCAACCTCCGCACGAACTGCTATACAATCGGAGAGCCGAAGCTCTCAGCTACCGTTGTCATGATGCTGTTTTGGCGGCCCCTCACCCTCCTCAGAAGCGACGAGGTTTTTTTGCGAGCATAGAAGCCATCGGTGCGGGCTTGCGCAAACTTCCGACGCGCTACAGTAACGAGGCAGCCACAACAACATCCTGAAAGCGTTGTCATATTGGACGCGCAGGACATCCAGCGATCTCTTATTAGTACAATTGACCCATAGACTGTCCACACAGTGCTGACTATACAGGGTCAAATTAAATTAGCTAGCGAAACTACGCAAACTTATCGATACCTAAACAAACATGATAAAACAAAATTATTAGGTGAGTTTACTTCACTATCATCTTCATTAGCCTATAGCATTCAACTGTTAAACATAGGTCTTCCAACGCATGCGCACGATATTAAACTTGATACTTGGCTGCTTCCACAGATCCTCTAAAAACTTCTTTTTTTTTTTTAAATAAATGAGCTTTTGCTACCTTTTTTTAACTTTCTAGCCTTTTTTTCAAAGTTGGTCGAAGTAACAAAACTAAGGCACTTCGACCAAATGGGTTAGGTTAGAACTGTGACCAAGCGCTCCCTACATTCAAGTTGGTCGCAATTACTTGGCTGTCATAAGTTAAAAATATTTTGAGGAAATCAAAATGGAAATTATTTGTAGATCGATGAAAAAATGCCATAAAAAAATAAGTTTTCTAGAAATTGCCTCCTTTAGACTTGACTCCTCTTAAAACCTTTGATAAATATATTTGTATTTCTAAATCTATCTAACAGACTTAAAGTAATAATAATAATATGTACAAGTATATAAAAAGGAGGGGAAATAATCAAAGGGCATCAACAAAAATTGTCCGCATCGCTGTCAACAGGAAAGGTGCCCAAACGGCTGGCAAAAATAAAAAAAATTGATTAATTTAGTCTGTCAACACACACATTAAACGTAAATTTTGTTTTATTCTAGTGTTTTCTATTTGGAAAGCGGTCTGAATACGCACCGCGCGATACACAAAGGAGTCAAAAATCCTTTCACTTGCCACATCTGTAAAGTTAGCTTCGCTACTTATTCCAGGTTTGTTAACTATTCATATACTGGGTCATAATCAGCCTATAATCTCTTCTTTATGAGAGGGAGTGGGTCATAATCCACTACGCAAGCCCAGTGCAGGTTGGTAGATGTCACATGTCTTCGATTTCTAGTTTCTGGGACATGCCGGTTTCCTCACGATGTTTTCCTTCACCGTTTTGAGAGCAGTGGTTCGAACCCACGACCTACAACTCGTAAGTCACGCCGTTAGCATTGGGCCGCCACTGATTTATACTTCCTATCGATTCTGTAAAAGTCTCACCATGATAACATAGGTGAAGTGAGCGTTAAACTATCAATGGGGGCAATCCCTAACATCAGGTGGAATGACAGCTCACTTAATCTTAGTTTTCACGGCGAGATTTTTACAGAATAGCACTGCTGGTGCCGATTCTGTTGTTCACAAACTAAACTAAATTTAAGTTCAGTGCATCTTTTCTTTCTATTTCACTGAGAAAAGGACAGAAGATACATTTTAGTTTAGTCCTGTATAATTAATCCGCGTTTTTTTTATTTTGTCACATCACTATTTAAATTTCGTTAAAAAGTAGTAACACATAAGCTGTCTACTGCAGCTAATTAAAAGTCTGACTATAGAGGCCTTTGCCCAACAGTGGGATGGCTAACAGTAGCAGTATTCAAGAACAGGAACAGCTTTCAGGATAAGAGTTTTTCTAGAGCCGAGAAAACTTTAATTTTGCAACGTTTGTGACCCAAATTATTTTTTTTGTTTCTTATTTATATTAACGACTTGCCTTACCTCATAAAGGATAATCATGATATAGTGTTGTTTGCAGATGACACTTCACTTTTATTTAAACTCAAACGTCAGCAGCTGGTTACTGACAATATAAATAGCGCCCTCAATAAAGTAGTTAACTGGTTTAATGTTAATAACCTACTTCTTAACGAGAAAAAAACTAAATGTATTAAGTTTACCATGCCTCACGTTAGACAAGTAAAAACTAGTGTGCTTATAAAGGATGAAGTGTTGAATCCCGAAGATACCACCGTATTCTTGGGCATAACTTTAGATGCCAAGCTTCAATGGGGCCCCCATATAGATAAATTATCAAAAAAGCTTAGCTCCGCAGCATACGCCGTTAGAAAAATTCGTGACTTAACTGATTTAGAGACAGCCCGTTTAGTATACTTTAGTTATTTTCATAGTGTGATGTCGTACGGTATTCTGTTGTGGGGAAATGCCGCCGATATTCAGATAATATTTGTCTTACAAAAAAGGGCAGTTCGTTCAATTTATAAATTAAGTCCCAGACACTCCCTCAGAGACAAATTTAAAGAGAGTAATATAATGACTGTGCCTTCTCAGTATATTTATGAAAATCTTTTGTACGCACATAAAAATATTAATCTGTTTAAAAAATACAGTGATATCCATAATATAAATACTAGGAACAAACACAAATTCGTTGTTCCTACAACCAGGCTTAAGAAAATAAGTGGCTCGTTTAGATGCCAATGTATACGTTTTTATAATAAACTTCCTAGCCACATTCAAGAGCCTTAATAAATTCAAATCTTCTATAAAGCGGAAACTATGCCAGAAAGCCTTTTATTCTGTTAAAGACTATATTGAGGATAAACATGCTTGGGATTGAGCTGCTCCAATAAATTTACACTTGTTTGGTTTTTTTTTTTTTTGCTTATTATTTATTTTATTTTCTCTCTTTATAGACGTGAATATTTACTTTGTAAAGTATAATATTATTTTAATTGTCGTGAAAGTGAGGACTATGTGGGTCTTTTCTATCTTTTTTTTATGTTTTCCTTCTTAGTTAGTTTTATTCATGATCTGGCAGTTTGAGTAATTTACGCGGCCTACCTAAATGTCCATTCTTTGGTATTGTTTGTCGAATCGTTGAGCTCCTCAAGTTCTGAGTTGAGCTGCACATTTTTTTGACAAATGGGAGCACTGACTGGACAGGTCCGCTCAATCTGTGTGGTTCTTTCCTCAAAATACCATTTCAGACACCAATCTACATGTTCCTCAAAATGATCTGACCAAGACTATTTCTGGATTTTTATATACACATTGACATTGATAAATTTTACATATACAGTGACATGAATATTTACTTTGTAAAGTATTATGTTATTTTTGATGACTGTGAATGTGAAGACTATGTGGGTTGATTTTAGTTTGCCTTTGTTTTTTTCTCAGATAGTTTTAGTCATGGTTTGGCAGTTTGAGTAATTTATGCGACCTACCCAAATGTCCTTTCTTTGGTATTGTTCGTCGAATCGTTGAGCTCCCTAAGTTTGAGTTGAGCTGCATGATTACTGACAAATGCGTGCACTGACTGGACAGGTCCACTCAATCTGTGTGGTTCTTTCCTCAAAAGACCATTTCAGACACCAATCTACATGGTCTCCACATGATCTCACCAAGATTGTCTGGACTTTAAAAGAGACTGTGACCTCTGAGTTTGTTTCGGCCTTTCTTCTCAGAGTAGTCAGATAGGAAACGCCCACCTCATCTCGTTTTAAAAAAATATGATTGACGTGTAAAAGTGTTTGTACAAACCTACTTACAGAAATAAAATCATTTATCATTTATCAAATCATGTTTGTATTGTAGCGGTATCTACAAAGCCACATGCGAACAAATCGTCATACTGACGTCACAGAATCCTGCATCTCGCAAGCAGAGTTTACCGCGCAACTAGCATAGATACAACGGCTCGTCATGAATCATCGGGCAGTTGCCCGCCAGACACAACACCCGTCTGGTCGGAGGATCCTGCCTTTTCTATGGAGGTTGAGTGAACTTTACACCCTGTTCCTCACACCTCTATAGTATCATTTTTAAGGTTCCGTACCTCAAAAGAATAAAACGGAACCCTTATAGGATCACTTTGTTGCCCGTTTGTCTGTCTGTCAAGACCCTTTATCTCGGGAACGTGTGGAAGTATCGAGTTGAAATTAAAACAGCTCAGTAGGCCTATTCTCGTAATTTAAAACGTTCAAAATCTAGTCCCAGTCTCATCTCGGCGACAAACAAATGTCAAAAACTTGTCAAAATGTAGGGAAATTTGAAGTATTTTTGACAGATTGAGACTGAGATCAGACTGTGAACGTTCTTAAAAATTACGAGAATTGCCCCTCTGGTCTACAGTCCCTTGATGCAGTGATAAAATGAAACTTCCGAGTTAAAGTAAAAAAAAGATACGGCCGTTTATGCCGCAATAAACGTATAATATGTCGACACTCTCAAGGGAATCAAAATTTATAGGGTCCTTTCTGTTAGCCTAGAATCATGGCATTTGACAAGAAGCAATGTCATGTACACCAGTAAAGGAAAAAATCCGAAAACCGTAATTACATTACAAAAAAAAATCCCGTGATAAACTATTGAAATACCTACAAATGTGTACGGAACCCCCGGTGCGCGAGTCCGGCTTGCACTTGACCGGTTTTTTTTATTCCGGTACTTCTGTATAGTCATCTTCTCTACAGATGCACAACGCACAAAACAACGCACGGCTTCTACAAACGCTCGCTAGCCGACGCTGATGCCGACTCTTCCGCCCGCTCTGCCGCCGGCATACTAGGATACGGCGACTTCCCTGTCGTCAAACACTTCCTGTGCGAGGTAACACAGAAGTGACAGAAGCCGACGGCTTGTCAAAAGCTAAAACAGTCTTATAATCACACCCCACTGCCCGTTGGTAGATGTTACATGTTTCCTATTTTTGGTTCTAGGGCATGCCGGTTTCCTCACGATGTTTTCCTTCACCGTTTTGAGAGCAATGGTGGTGAAATAATTTACACTAAGTAAAGTGCTAGGGGTTCGATCCCACCAGGCACGTACCGGATGGCGTGTACGTGTTCCACGCGCGCCTCAAAGAAATGTCAGCATTAAGGCCTGCCGGGGCAGCGGGGTTGTCCGAAGGGTTACCGCTGCCCCGGAACATAAAGGGCTAAGGAAGGAACACGGGTGGGTTTTAGTCAGTAAGAGTCTGACACTCCCTTCTGCTCCACCCTAAGCGGGAGGGGTCATTTGATGATTTCCCATCCTAAAAAAAAGGGGTTCGATACCACAACCATCGCGCCAGTTACCACTGGATCGCCATTGCTCTCATAATAACTTGTTCTAGATAATTTGTCTAACATACAATTTTATACAAATACAGTTTTATTTCTTAAATTAAAGTAATTTCTACGTAAATACCTTGACAACACAATATAAAATACTTGCATTAAAAAAAAAAGACTACACTTAAAAATAATGCAAAATAAGAACACATAAAACCAGAACTCACACCTAATTATAAAATCAAAATTATAAATGATCAGCGGTCTCCGAGACTATACTTGTCGCACACAAACAAACACACGCGTGCACGCACTAAGCTAGCACACACAAAACATTCACACAGACAATAGTTCGCTTCTTAATTATTGTTTGTGTTGCTTACAAAGTGAATAAATAATCAGTATGAGGGTACCTTGGTGTCAAATTGGCCAGCTGTACTAACTTTATATATAATTATCTATATTTTTGCTTTGTTTGCTGTTAATTTCGTACGTTGTTATTATAGTTTTACTTATTCTACATCTGCTTGCTTCGTCATTAGACGACGATTATTTATGTTAAGGGTAAACTAGTCGCGAGCTCGAATTCACTTGTAGTCTAGGCAAAAAGCACGCTGTCTCACCTGGCTTCGTGTCCGACAGCGCTAGTATCAGTGATGAGCAGTTACACGCTAGCCTATACGAACAACGTCTAGTTCTCACGCACAGAAACACCGCAGCCAAACTGAAAGGCGCGTAAAAAAATTCCAAAAGTGCTTCGGAAAATCGAGTTTTATGAAAAAATCACTGCATAAATCAATTTCAAATAAAGAACTCTTCGATGTCTGAGTTTTGTCGGTACGGACTTGGTTTTGAAGATTTTACAGTTCTTTTATTACTTATTTACACCCAAAATTACGTCAAAAATAGCAAGAAAAACGAATCTTTGTTGGCTCATAACTTTTTATTTTACTATTCTGTTTCCGTACAGACACAATTAATAATAAGTCAAAACGATATCATGTTTAACTTTGCATGCAAAATGTCAAACAGTGGAGTAATACTGTCCCGAAAGTATGGAAAAAATATCGACTAGTGGCACCTTAAAAGTTAAATCTCATGTAAATGAACTTTATCATGTTCATATGAGAGATAAAGATTCTTTAAACCTAAATTATCTGGTAGACAGTCCTTCTGTAGACACAGTAAATCAGTTTCTTATTGTTTATTCCTTAGGACTGTGGGCGCTCGTACCTACACTGGACGTACCTACAAGTACACAGACGCATGAAACACGCAAATGAAAACTTTCTGTACAAATGTAACCAGTGCGAACTTACATTTCCTAACAGGTAAAATATACCATTTTTACTCATTACTAGCTTCTGCCTGCGACTTCGTCCACGTGAATTTTTTGTTCCCCCGACCCACCCCGTCGCATCGCATCGCCTGCCTGCGCAATTACTTCGTTTTCGTTTAGCGAAAACTTCTGATGTTTTATTTCTTTTTGCTCAACTCCTAAGGGTCCCAGCGTGATGTTTTAGTATTAGTATTATTTTAAAACTATGACATCTCCAAAGATATTCATTCAAATCAAATGACGTCAAGGGCAATTTTGTTAAAAATTAAATACTTGTGATGTAACGTATTTATTTGGATGAAGATTAATATCATGTATAAAAAAACACCTTCGCAAATAATGCATTATTTTAGAACAAATTTGATTATCGTAAATAAGTCAACTTTAAAAGATAGACATATCTACTGAGAACATTTTGTATGTAACACAGTTGGGGCCTCGCGTATCATCGTAAGAAGGTGCACTGCAAGTCTGGAGCTGACGACCCTGGGACCACCAACAAGAGCAACCGGGATAATTATAGGTATGATAACAATCTTAAAGGAGATCACCCAGATTGGGCTAATTTTTATTTTGCCGGCCAACAAACATAAACGCATTATTTAAATAGAATTCAACATTATAATCATTTTTTATTACTATACCAAAGTTCTAAGTCAATTCAATGAGATTATATTTCGGTTTGAATTTTAGCCTCAAAGTATCACTCAGTGTAGATGTAAAGCAGTTTTTTGTTTAGTCAAAAGTGTTATTTCTATGTGGTGCAATGGTAGTCAGTTGCCATTTTAGTTTCACGTCCATTATAAAAGTCCCGGGAAAAAAAAAAATTCTTTATTGAACATTTCAATGATTATTCTCTACTTATAATTCTCCTGGTCTAACAAAAATATTCTCTAAACCTTCAGCAGGAATGTTTATGACAGACAGGTGCCTTGCATGCCCCATGTACCATACAATACACATCACATGGGAGCAGCAGCCGATAGTTCTTCTGCCATTACGGCAAGAGCAATAATAATGCGCAATAGCTTGCCTGCCTGTGAGAGCTGTGTCTATGGCTATATAAACATGATATGTTTGTAAACGGATATGCCGGGACTGGATTCGCCCTCGAAGTATGTAGAGATCCCTCCCTTCAACTTCTCGCAGATGTTCAGCAGGTATATTTCCTCCGATTTCAATGACAAACATACCAGTTGCCTGTATGTGCTCTGCATAATAACTACGTGCCTGTTTAAGTTGGTATATACCAAGGGCGAACAAAATAAGGTCTTCTTCCGTTAATATAGGGAACGGGATATCAGACAGATTCGTATTTATTGGCTGAAACTGTGCACGTCTTCGGTTATAATTGTATCTGGTTACCAGATCACCCAATGTATTTGGAATATTAATTCTTTCTTGAATGATTTCTAAAAATCTTGGGGCGCGCACATTGTCCACAATCACTTGATGATATGCGTTTAATATTGCTGCTGCTATCCTAAAATATTCAATCATGTGCGGTAAGGCACGATTGCAATGAACGATTCGTAATAGTCGAAAATCCCTCTTAAATCGTCCATTAATGACTTCGACCACCCAGCGGCATATGGTAACAAGGCGTGACTTGTTTGCTTGTACCGTAGTCAGTTGCGTTTCATTAGCATCCTTTGTTTGGGGCATATGCACTGAATATCCATGAGATTGTAGAGGTAATGCCGCGTCTCTAAAGCCGCGATCAAGGATAAATACGTCTCCTGGTCTATAAAACCAATGAAATACACTTTCTTCGTCCTCAAGAATAGAATTCATTACATAGGCGTCAGAAGTTGTTGCAGCGTGTGGTCCAGACACCTCTATAATATGACCGTCACAACATACAAATAAAAAAGGCTTCGTCAGATTTCTATATTTATGGTGACTGTACGTGAGTCTTTGAAAAAAGTAGTTGGAGCTTTTTTGGTTATATATATATGTACCGTCGCATATAGTAATAGCGTTTCTTTGTTCTATAGAGCTTTCTGGATTTCCATATAACGTTTCTGGTAATAATAAGTTCCTTTGTGCTACATCTTGTCGATTTAAATGGTCAAATCCTAAGTGTATAGGAACAAAATCACGCACTAACGCTTCACGACCTAAGGTCAATAGTCTTTGAAAACGGGATTCGCTTGTTCTAAAAATCAAAGCGAGCCTCGCATTAGAATCCCCTGTTCGAAGTTTGGCTAATGTTGCAGCCAGTATAGTTTTTTTGTGTCTGTTACTATTTAAACTGGATATATTGTCGAGCAAATTGGAAAACTGCTCATGACTAAGTCCAATCCAAGTGTGGAATTCGTTTGCATTTATAAGTTCATATTGTTCAAAGTTGAGTATATCTGTTGTTATTTGATTTCGCATTATAGTTAGAGCACTCACTATTTCAGAGGCCGTAAAATCTTCTACGAGATTATCCTGTAGAGGAAGTGTATGCCAGAGGTTTTGCTCCAGATGTTCTTGACACACGCGAGCATTTTCTGGTATCAATAAATTGTAACGTCCGATCAGAAGAACAATCACACTATGTGGAATTCTAAGTCGGGTCACATTCTGGCAATGTTGAAAAACACAATTCACTGTTGTGTTTGGAGTACGAACGAATCCTGGTAATGTCAGTGTTGGATGGGTTCGGGGTACTTCCGGAGCAGGTTCATCTGGCAGAGCATCGATGACTTGATTTGCCTCGCGAACTCGTCGTTGAAAAGTCCTTTCAACTCTTTGCCAACATGGTCGGCAAATGAAGTCTGTTGGCTCTTCCTGAAAAGAATAATAAATAAAATGATTAAACACCTACTTTGATTAAAAACCTTTGATTATAACGGTAGTGTTGCCTCCAAACCGTGCCAGATGTAGTGTGTGTAGTGTTATTGTGTTAACCATTATGAATTATTATTATTATTATCGTATATGACATGTTTTTTTTTTTATTAATTGATAGAAGTATATGCACTAATACTAGTTTGTAAGTTGTTTATGTTCTTACTAACAATATTGGATTGTACTGATCTGACAAATAAATGAATTGAATTGAATAAACTACAATGATTAAAATTGTTCGTACACGTGACAAGACTGCCCAGTAGTGGTGTAGGTACGTTATACGTCCAACTGGAAAGAGACTAGCATGGTATGGAGTTACTATCATTTAGTTGTACCAAAAAATATAAAATAGGTTACCTGTCTCGCAACCAGCTCCTCGATAACTATCTGCGCCATGTCGTTATGGTGTTCTTCTCGTGAAGTCCACGTATAAGTCCTTCGACCTTCACATGGTTCACGACATTTTATACACAACATTTGTGCCATTATAGCAACAATAAAACGACAAAAAACAACAATAACACGACAAAAAACAACAATAACACTATAACAAAAACAGCAATGACAAAACAACGATAAAACTGGGAGCACAGCGGTGTAGCCGTCCGATGTAACAGAAGTTGCATGGAGAACTGAAGGCAAGCCGTGCGGTGAGCGCCGTGTGGTCAGTGCGAGCGAGATAGCATGTGACGCAGGCGCAGGTAGCTGCTACCTTTTTTACATTCTGACTCGCACGTTATTCCAAGAAATATAATAATAATTAGGTTTCTTCCACAAACTGAATAGATGTTCTGAGTTTGAATAATATCTCACAGACTTGACTTAGAACTTTAGTGTGGTAATAAAAAGTGTTTATATTATTATTATCTATTGTAATATTGAGTTTATTTTAGTTGGCCGGCACTTTCAAAATTAGCCCAAAAATGTATGGAGGTTGGGTGATCTCCTTTAGAGGGGTTCATGGCTAAATAATAACCGCCGTAGATTATGAACACTACGGTAGTAATATTGATAAATTAATGTTAAGAGCCTACACTACCTCAGCTAAAATTCACTCTTTATCTCGCTCGCGCGATACTGCTCGCGGACTGAGTGAGAGCGAGACAGTGCGGTGCTAGGCGGCAGGCAGCGCCAATAGTTTAGGTATTTGCTTTTTTGTTTTGAATGCCAGCGGTTTATTGTTCGGTTTGGAGGTAACTTTGGTTTTTTTTTCTATCGAGACAATTTTATGGAATCGTGTTTTCGTCTAACATAAGACCTAACATTAATCCTCAACTTTACCATATATTTATTTCAGAATTAATGCTGCAGTATTTTCGACATAACGGAGAATCATGCTAAGCCATTTGAGGTAGTATAGGCCCTTAACAACAGAAGCCTTAGCTTGTAAATTAATCTCTTTGTTTTACTGTAACTAGTGGCCAGTCTCTCATTCTAATTCTAATTATAAGGATACCATTCATTTTCTTTAGGATTCCGTGTCGGGATTGTGACGAGGTGTTGCCCAACAAAACAGCTTTATACAAACATCGAAAGAAAGAACACAGCGATGGAACTGCACGGGCTTATACTAAACCAGGTACGACTATTTCTACACGTAATTCTGAGGTGGGAGTGGGCTGGACGTGTCTCACGAATGCAGCCGGAGAGATGGCCAAAGATCATCACTCGCTGGACACTTGAGGGAGTATATCGCCGTCGAGGTAGACCACAGCGAAGGTGGTGTGAAGATCTGATAAGGTTTGCAAGGTCAATATGACCAGAGATCGCACAAAACAGCGAGGTTTAGAAGAAAAAAGGGGAGATCTTTGCTCAGAAGTACGACACAATAAAAGCTAACAAAAAGTAGATAGATAGGTAAAACGTTTATTCAGTGCAACAAAAGACACAATACAAGTACTTAAAAATAAACATCGAAGAAGGTGAAAGAAAAAAAAAACAGATTAAAAAGATAAATTGACCCATAGACACCTCATATACGATACATCCATAACGGTCGATCACTACTGGGCGGTGTGTGTCTCATGGTTGCACCAAATGGGAGTCCAGCTTAGCATATGCCAGTTACAATACCTGACGCTGGTATTCTGCTGCATCCCGTTAGTGACACACGGATGTCGAGAAGACTTGACTAAGTTTCAACAAAATGGTACCTACATAGTGCGGCGCGTATATTGTAAAGGTATGTAACTACAAATTTACAGAAGTTACGGAGTTTAAGTAGTTATGTAGGTACAAATTTACGGTTTTCGGATTTTTCCCTTTACTTGTGCTACATGACCTTGCTTCTTGCCAAATTTCATGATTCTAAGTCAACGGGAAGTACCCTATACATTTTGATTCCCTTAAGAGTGTCGCAAAATACGTTTTTTACGGCATAAACGGCCGTATCTTTTTTTTACGTTAACTTAGAAGTTTGATTTTTACTTAAAAGCTTAACTTAGAAGCTTCATGGGACCGCAGACCTGAATATATGGTTTTTATTTCAACTCGATACCTACACGCGTTCCCGAGATAAAGGGTCTTGATAGACGGACGGACAACAAAGTGATCCTATAAGAGTTTCGTTTTTTCATTTTGAGTTACGGAACCCTAAAAAATATGAGGGTAAATAAGCAGTTACTCCATGTAAAATACTGGTATTCAGCTGCATCCGGTTAGACTGGAAGTCGGTCAGAACATAGTTGGGAAAAGGCTAGGCAGATGATCATGATGACTTGGTCACCTCTATCGAAATGACTTGCCAGGGGGGCTAAATAATAACAGCCGCGCGGTTCGATCGATCAACTTAAGCTACGCTTGCCGCGGTTAAGTCAGTGGATGGATGACCATTTTCACATCCCAAGACCCCTTCGTTCGGGCCTCGGAAAACACGCTAAGCCATTGGTCCCGGCTGTCATTCCTGGATCTTTGACAGTCGTTACGAGTAGTCAGAAGCCCGAAAGTATGACAACCAGTCTTACCAAGGGGTATCGTATTATCCAGTGAGTGGGTTTTGGAGGTGAGATAGGCAGTCGTTTAATGTAAAATATTGGTATTCAGCTGCATCCGGTTAGACTGGAAGCCGACCCCAACATAGTTGGGGAAAGACTAGGCAGATGATGATGAGTTTTACTGACTGATTTACTGACCAAGAACTCTGAGTCGTGTATCCTCTGCGCGCCACTGAGGATTTCCTCACCATGCATGAACATGTCACAGGAGTTTGACACTCTCTGTAAAGAGAAGAATTTGTATTATTGTAAAGATTGTATGCTTATGCCATGTGCTGGAGCGGTTCTCTTAGCTCGGCTACTTATCAAAGTCATCCTATATATCAGTAAATTAATTTTTGAGTCCTTATCGGAATAACGAGATCATCTTTGCAATCAATTTGTCTGGCTGGTTTCCATACAATAGGATTGTGATTTTTTATTTGATTTTGTCTGTCTGAAACAGGCATGTATGCGAGTGCAGAGTCGGCTTCAACAGGCGGAGCGTGTTCCCATTGTCACGCCACATTCACGCACGCGATAGATCTACACAAACACGTCAAGTAAGTTACTGTACTGCGAGAGAAAAAGATTGCTAGCCTAGGAGACATGGGCAGCGGGATTGTCCGAAAGGGTTACCGCTGCCCCGGAACATAAAGGGCTAAGGAAGGAACACGGGTGGGTTTTAGTCAGTAAGAGTCTGACACTCCCTTCTGCTCCACCCTGAGCGGGATCATTTGATGATTTCCCATCCACAAAAAAAAACATTTTGTATGAACATGATCACACATGGCCAAGCTCCAACCGTTTACAGGTCAGTAACTATAATAAAAAATTTAATCTTCATGTTTCTGAATTAACACAATGAGGATTGAAGATTTTTATATGGATCCTGGCATACCTACCTGTCCACCATTTTGTTTTTTTTTTTTCAAAATGGCGGCTACGCCAAATGCGTGGCCGCCATTCACGAGACATTTCATCATCGCGCGTTCGTATTTCCGAAAGTAGACGATGATTCCCGAAGCGACTTTTCTGGGATATCTTTAGGCCATTTCTCGTAATTTAAAACGTTCAAAATCTAGTCGCAGTCTCATATCGGCGACAAACAAATGCCAAAATGTAGGAAAATTAGAGGTATTTTTGACAGATTGAGACAGATCAGACTGTGAACGTTCTTGAAATTACGAAAATTGTCCTTCTGTATGTTTCGGAAGTATGGTCTGACGTTCACGATCACTAAGCCCGAATAGTGATGACCCTGAAGAGCTTAAGCTATATTTTCAAGTACTAAATCACACCAGGTCTACTCAATCTGTGTGGTTCTTTCCTCAAAAGACCATTTCAGACACCAATCTACATGGTCTTCACATCTTATGTCTGGATTTTTAAAGAGAGTGTGACCTCTGAGTTTGTTTCGGCCTGTCTTCTCGGAGTAGTCATGATATGAAACGCCGAACCCATCTGTTTTTAAAAATATTATTGAAATGTAAAAGTGTTTGTACAAACCTACTTTTACTGATTTTACCAAAATCAGATATATTTTATCAGTGGAGTAAAATTGACAGTTCTAGTATGGAAAAACTGTCAAAAATTCTATTCTATGTATAAAAGTTTGGTGGAATGCGCCCTTAAAGATATAAAATCATTTATCATTATCATTTATCCCCTAGAGAAGTCCACGGCAAAGACGATGAGTCTTACCTATCCTGCAACAAGACATCGACCACAGAAGGGACATGTCCACGCCGTCCGCACGCGTGTCCCGTCTGTGGACACGCCTTTCGAACGCTTTCTATGCGGAACGAGCATTTGAGGGTACATACAGGGGAGAGACCCTTTCCTTGTGACGTATGCGGAGTTGCGTTCAGGAGGTGAGTGTGAACAGGTATTTTTGGAAAATCAAACGTGGATTTTCCAAAACCAAAATTAAACTACTTTCTCCAAAACCTAGGGTTCAATTTTCAAAAGCAACTTAATTTTAGCAGTGGTAGTTCAGTGGTAACGGTCCCTACTTACGAGTCGTAGGTCGTGGGTTCGAACCCAGACAGACGCTTTACTTTGTGTAAGTAATTTCATCAGCACTGCTCACCAAACGATGATCGAAAACATCGTGAGGAAACCGGCATATCCTACCAAAAAATTCGAAGACATGTGACATCGTCATAATTACTTGTTGTATTAAAAAAGTATTTTTTTTATTGTAGCGCAGACTGAACTTTATTTGTTGGTATTAAAGTTAGTTTTTGGCCTATGTTGAGTATTATATTATTTTAATGACTGTGAATGTGAAGACTAGGTATGTGGGTTAATTTTCTTTTGCCTTTATTTTTTTTTTTCAGATAGTCTTAGTCATTGTCTGGCAGTTTGAGTAATTTATGCGACCTACCCAAATGTCCTTTCTTTGGTATTGTTCGTCGAATCGTTGAGCTCCTTAAGTTTGAGTTGAGCTGCATGATTACTGATAAATGCGTGCACTGACTGGACAGGTCCACTCAATCTGTGTGGTTCTTTCCTCAAAAGACCATTTCAGACACCAATCTACATGGTCTCCACATGATCTGACCAAGATTATGTCTGGACTTTAAAAAAGACTGTGACCTCTGAGTTTGTTTCGGCCTTTCTTCTCAGAGTATTCAGATATTTATCATTTATAATGGCAGTTACAGAAGAATTAAAGTGTTCTTAACCGACCTCATCGTGAGTAATTTCGTCATCACTCCAGGTCCACAGCCATGCGCAACCACCGCTTGATCCACAGCGGAGTGCGCGCGTGGGCGTGCGGGCGCTGCCCCAAGCGCTTCCGTATCCGCTCCGACCTGCGCACGCACCTGCGGCTCAAACATCCTGCTACTGTTGTAGTTGTAGAGGTGAACTGCCTATCGATTCTGTAAAAATCTCACCGTGATAACATAGGTGAAGTGAACTATCAATGGAGGCAATCCCTAACATCAGGTGGAATGACAGCTCACTTCACCTTAGTTTTCACGGTGAGATTTTTACAGAATAGCACTGCTGCTGTTTCTTTTTCATATACAGGGTTATTGGAAAAACACCAGCAACCTCTTAAGAGGTCATTGTACTCATCGTTATGAACAGCTTTTACTATGGGACCAAACCTGAAATCGCGAAAAAAAAATCTGCTGTTCCCTACATTTATCTTCGTCTATCTCGTCAAAATGTAGGAAACAGCTGATTTTTTTTCGCGTTTGCAGCTTTGGTCCCTTAATAAAAGTTGTCCATAATCATGAGTACAATCTTCCATTTCGGTTTGACGCATGTTTTCAATTTCAACTTGTAAATAGGACTATGTGGGTCATTGTTTCCGTTTTAATCATGGTCTGGCAGTTTGAGTAGTTTATGCGGCCTACCCAAATGTCCTGTTTTTGGTATTGTTCGTCGAATCGTTGAGCTGCTTAAGTTCTGAGTTGAGCTGCACGGTTACTGACAAATGCGTACACTGACTGGACGGGTCCACTCAATCTGATGGTTCTTTCCTCAAAAGACCATTTCAGACACCAATCTACATGATTCTCAAGTATTATGTTCGGATTTTTATATACACATTGACATTGATGAATTTTATTTAATCAATGGCATGAATATTTACTTATTATAGTATTTTTTTTTCTTTTTTTAATTAACTATTGTGAATGTGAGGACTATGTGGGTCGTTTCTTTCTATTTTTCTGTTCTCCTTCTTAGTTAGTTTTAATCATGATCTGGCAGTTTTAGTAATCTACGCGGCCTACCCAAATGTCCAATCATTGGTATTGTTCGTCGAAAATTGAGCTCCTCAAGTTCTGAGTTGAGCTGCACAATTTTTGACAAATGCGTACACTGACAGGTCCGCTCAATCAGTGTGATTCTTTCCTCAAAATACCATTTTAGACACATTTCTGTATTTATATTCTTTCATAAATACAAACTTGCTATGTAACAATATTTAACAAACTATTAGGTACTCAATATAATCAATATATAGGGTGACTGGTAATTAGTGACCAATACCTAAACACGTGATTGTACTCATGATAACAATCAACTTTTACTACGGGACCAAACCTGAATTCGCGAAAAAAAAATCAGCTGTTCCCTACATTTATCTTCGTCTATCTCGTCAAAATGTAGGGAACAGCTGATTCTTTTTTTGCGAATTCAGGTTTGGTCCCATAGTAAAAGTTGTTTGTTATCATGAGTACAATCACGTGTTTAGGTATCGGTCACTAATTACCAGTCACCCTATATACTTCTTGAAGACAACCTTTTGGTTTTGAAGCTCGAAGAGAACCGACTTACAAACTAGGCGCTGCTCCAAACATCCTGTTTCTATTCCGTTTTGTTAATAAACATACAAAAAAAAAACATACTGTTGAATTGAGAACCTCCTCCTTTTTGAATTCGGTTAAAACCAGTACTTTTGAGGTAATTGTCAAATGGATTCCCGTATTACAGAACATCACTCAATACTCAAACATTACTTAAAACTAGTTTAAACCAATCAAATGGTTTTTTTTTTTTTTTTTTTGTGGATGGGAAATCATCCAATGACCCCTCCCGCTCTGGGTGGAGCAGAAGGGAGTGTCAGACTCTTACTGACTAAAACCCACCCGTGTTCCTTCCTTAGCCCTTTGTGTTCCGGGGTAGCGGTAACCCTTTCGGACAATCCCGCTGCCCCGGCAGGCTTCGGCCCTTTCGGGCCCCTTCCTTGCTGCTGACATCTCTTTGAGGCGCGCGTGGAACACGTACGCGCCGTCCGGCACGGGCCTGGTCCTGATCGGACGGAGAGTTACCCATTACTCTCCGCCCGCAGGCCCGCGCCTACGGTGGCCGGGAGTCGTCTCGCGGCTCCCGACGCCCGGGGCGTCTCCCGCGGCGGCTGGGACGTGAGGCCCTCTCCCTCAGCCGTCCCGCCACCTCCTTCGCTAGCATGACTGCTTCGCAGAAGGAGGTGACTGCCTCCCACTCCCTCTCACCCCGGACCATGGCTTGAACCAGGGCCGGGCGCGAGAGGTCGCCACCGCCGCCGATCGCCTCTGCGAGAACACGGCGGTGCTCCGCCCAATTGGGGCATACCGCCACCGTATGCTCCACCGTGTCCTCCGGGCGACCCTCGCAGTGGTGACACCCGGGCGTTTCCTCCCGCCCGATGGTGTGCAGGAACCTCCCGAAACACCCGTGTCCGGTGAGGACCTGCGTCAGGCGGTAGGTGAGGGCGCCGTGGCGCCTCTCTAGCCACTCCTCAAAGAGGGGTCTTACCGCCGCTATCGCGGCGTGCCCTGCGCTGGGTTGCGACAGTCGCTCTTTCCATGCCGCCATGAGATCGCGCCGGAGGTCGGTCCGCTCCGCCGCGATTTGCCGCGGAAGCGGAGTTTCCCCCCGGCGTAGTGCCTCCGCGCGCCACTCGTACAGGCGCGCGAGGACTATCGCCTCCAGATCCCACGGCGGCAGTCCGGCAAGGAGGCTTGCCGCCTCGCCCGAGATCGTGCGGTATCCCCGGATCAGCCTTACGGCTACCACCTTCTGGGGCGCGTTCAGATAGTGGGCGGCTCGCCGCCGCAGTGAACGCGCCCACACCGGGGCCCCGTACAGGGCCATGGACCGCACGACCCCCGCGTAAAGCCTCCGGCAGGAGGCGTTTGGCCCCCTCAGGTTGGGCAAGAGCCGCTTGAAGGCGGCCCCGGCCCGTTCCAGCTTGGGAGCCAAACGTCGGAAGTGCTCGACGAAGTTCCACCGGCTGTCGAGGACGAGACCCAGGTATCTCATCGTTGTCTCGACGCCGATGTGAACCCCTCCTGCCGTTATTTGGGATCCCGAAGGCGGCCCGTTCCGAGGCCCATGAAAAGACATGGCCTCGGACTTGTGCAAAGCCACCTCGAGACCCAACTGCCGGATCCTCTCCACGACTATCGCAACCCCGCGTGTCATCGCGTCGGCCGCCGCCTGATGCGACCTCCCCTGCGCCAGGACTAGCGTGTCGTCAGCGTAGCAAACCACGCTGACTCCATCAGGGAGATCGGCCCGCAGCACCCAGTCGTAACCGATGTCCCACAGGAGCGGCCCCAGAACCGATCCCTGTGGGACACCGCACGACATCTCTCGCCGGTTCCATTCCCCGTTGCGACCGGGGTAGATGACGGCTCTGCCCGTCAGATACGCCCCGACTACTCGACGGAGGTAGGTCGGCACCCGGTGATACCGGAGTGCCTCCCCAATGCAACTCCAGGGCAGGGTGTTAAACGCGTTGGCGATGTCGAGTGACACCGCCACGACCACCCCACCCCGGGACACCGCGTCCCCCGTCGTGAGGGCCCTCACGCGCATGATGGCGTCCACCGTCGAGCGCCCCTTGCGGAAGCCGAACTGGCTGTCCGCAAGATCCGGCCCCGTCCTCACCAGGTGCCCGACGAGGCGGCCCGCAATCACTCTCTCAAAGAGCTTGCCGACCTCGTCGAGCAGCACGATGGGCCGGAATGCGGACGGAGAGTCCGCAGGGCGCCCTGGCTTCTGTATGAGGACCAGCTTCCCCGTCTTCCAGCGGAGTGGAAACTGGCCCCTCTCCATGCATGCGCTTAAGAGCGCCTCTAGTCGGGGCCCGAGAGCCGTCGAGGCCAGGACCCAGGCCTTACCCGGCAAGCCGTCGGGTCCTGGGGCGGTATTTTTGGCCTTCAGCCTATCTACCGCCACTCTCAGATCTACCCCGGTCACCTCAGGGATGTCGTCGTCGTCCGCGTGGTCCGCTTCAGGCACCGCAAGTGGCGGAGCCATGGGCGGGGGAGTATGCTCCGCCCGTGAAGGGAACAGAGCGCTCACCACCTCCTCCACCAGCTGGGGGCGGAGACTCTGCGTCAGCGGGGGGGCCCAGGTGCGGAGTTTATTCCGCACCATTTTATAAGGGCGCCCCCATGGATCTCTGTCCAGAGTCTCCACCATCTCCTCGCGGGCCATATCCTTGGCCCGCTGGACAGCCTCGCGGAGGGCGGTCTTCGCCGCTCTGTACCCCTCGTACAGCTCCGCCTCCGTGGCTTCCGCATCCGGAGGGCGGATGCGGAGCCTGCGGTGCCTGGTGTACAGGTGTCGCGCGTCGACGCACGCCTTGCGTAGCGACTCCACCTCCCGCGACCACCAGTACACCTGACGTCGGGCGCGTCCTGGCCGGACTCGGGGCATTGCCACGTCGCATATCTCGGACATGGCCTCCCGGAACCACTCCGCCTCATCGTCGATATCGGCAGGCCTGTCCGGTGATGACACCCAGGCCTGCACGATCGAGGCTTCCAGGAGGAGCTCCCGGTCCAGCTGCTTCAGCGCCCACCGCGGACCACTCGGGGCCTGTTGGACCGGCGCGCTGGAGGTCTGGGTGGAGACGTCGAACCGGATATACCGGTGATCGGAGTAGGTCTCCACCTCCTCCATGACGCGCCAGTCAATAACACTCTGTGCCAGAGCGGGGCTGGCGAACGAAATGTCCACCACAGACTCGCCCCGCATGCAAATGGCCCAAATGCCCGCAAATGGCTTGAATGTAGTTTTAAGTAATGCTTGAGATTTAATGACGTTCTGTAATATGGGCCTTAAACTTCATTGACTACACTGATACAAAAATCATGTGGCAAATCACATACTTCCAATTGTACAGGGTTACTTTTCAATGACCAGCCAAATTTAAGGATGTGGTACAGACCATCAAACTAAACAACTTTCTCCATGGGACCCAACATCGTAATCACGAAAAAAAAAAATTATCAACTGTCCCATAGAAAACTTCAATACCTACTCGACCTAAACGTATGGGTCGGCTGAATTTTTATTCGCGATTACGATGTTGGTCCCATGGAGAAAGTTGTTTAGTTTGATGGTCTGTACCACATCCTTAAATTTGGCTGGTCATTGAAAAGTAACCCTGTATATTTATTGTTTAAAATCACTACAAATCTTATTCGTATTTTGAAATCATGACAAACGAATGACGGTAAACAGGGTACAGCTGATCGATTCTGTAAAAATCTCACCGTGAAAAGTTAGGTGAAGTGAGCTTAGAGTGAGCTGTCAAGAGTATCAATCCCTAGCGGATTTGCGGTGAGATGGTTACAGAATCGCACTGCTGAATTGTTTGTTTATGAGCTTATTTATGAGCTTATTACTACACGTGGAAACTTGTAATTGGCCTTATTTTGTTTATACTATTATTACTGTATCTGTTTAGCTGTAAGTTTTCCTAAAAATAAATAAATTATTCGGTATATTATAATTTTCAGATGGAAGGCCTAAGCCCGACGTCTGAAGAAGTACTGAAGGCGCTCGCTGCGCAAAACGTTCCACACGACAAGCTAATAGATATCACTAAGATGTCCTTTACAAAGGTAAATTGTGATTTAAAAAGTGCGGACAGTCATCTCCTTTATGAGTACACTAGCAACACGACTTTTTTTTTTTGTGGATGGGAAATCATCAAATGACCCCTCCCGCTCAGGGTGGAGCAGAAGGGAGTGTCAGACTCTTACTGACTAAAACCCACCCTTGTTCCTTCCTTAGCCCTTTGTGTTCCGGGGTAGCGGCAACCCTTTCGGACAATCCCGCTGCCCCGGCAGGCTTCGGCCCTTACGGGCCCCTTCCTTATTGCTGACATCTAGCTTCCCACGGTTTTTACCCAACTACAGCGAAGCATAAAGGAGGGTTATAATTTTGACCGGTATGTATGTATGCATGTATGTTCATCTGTTCCCTAATAACTCCTAAACTACTTGTCATAATTTGACAAATGAGGTATCGTTGGAAGCGTCTTGATCGTCCGCCGGTTACAAGCCATGTGACGTCACATTAAATTGAATATGGTGCCCTCTGGCCAACAAAAAGTCATGAACAAAAAAAAAAATTTTAATCCTGGCGTTTTGGGCAAGTATCAAGTTAAAGGGCTTAATTAGCACATTTCAAAAATATATATTCTCAGCTATTGCTCACGGCTTCGCTTGCATACACTCGATAATTAGGAATAATTTCAATAAAATCACGCCTCAGATTTGAGACAAACATATTTATCTATAAGTTTGGTATTTTACCTAGGTACTTACATGTAAAACAATAAAACCTAAACAAAAAAAATTAAGAGACTGCAAATATTTTATCACGAAACCCCAAAATAGTTTAAATAAAAAAATAAGTTTAAAAAAAACCCGACTACTGAAAACTCACGCTCTAAAAAGTATGAAAAAAAAAAGTTTAAAAACTAAAACCCGACTACTGATGAGGATGAAACAAGAAAGTACCTTCCCGTGGTCGCATGCCGCTGTACTAACATACTTATTATAAGCCATGGTAGTATTGTGATATTATAAATGTGAAAGATATGTTTTTATGTTTGTTACTCAATCACGCAAAAACGGTAGTTTATAACCTAGATTAAAACAGGATACTTTTTATACCGGTAGACCGTCTTCCACGCGGGCGAAACCTCGGGCAAAATACTTAATAAAAGGTTATTTTTAAATCTAATATATAAAATTCTTTTGTCACAGTGTTTGTTACCATACTCCTCCAAAACGGCTGGACCGATTTGTATGAAATTTTGTTTGCATATCGGGTAGATCTGAGAATCGGCTACTATCTATTTTTTTTTACAAAACGTCGTTTGCGGGGTCAACTAGTAAATTTATATTTGTGTGTTATTATGTATGTGTTTATTGCAGGGCTCAAGGAGCGTGATACCATCGTGCGCACGCGCACTGTCAGCTCTGAACAACGTGCCGCGCGCACACGTCGCGTGCATCAAACCAACGCCCGCACGTCTGTGTATGTAAACCATTTCTGATATTTCTTTTGATATATGTTGATTTACTTATTTACAAAAATCGAATCTTTAGTCGATTCTGTAATAATCTATATGTTATAGGTACTTATTTAATCAAAATAATCTCCTCTTCTAACCGCCATCTTTATTTTATTTTACTTGTTGTTTGCGCTTTAGTAAAGACCGACGTATAACCTTCCTAGTGACTTTCAATTGGCCATATTATACTTACAGTTATAAAAAGCCCATAACTCGTTTTATTTAAGTATTAGAACCTAGATTTCCTATAATATAATAGGTCGGGGCAAAAATATTTTCGTATTTTGAATCTATTGTTAGTAATCAAACCTCTTTGGCAGTACTGAATGTAACTGGCTGGTTTTAATACTATCAAATGTTGACATTCTAAAGATGCAATAAATTAAAAAAAAAAAAAAAACTAGTTCCCGCCATTTCATAATTGTTTTTCAAGCAAGCAACATGAACGTATGTGAGGAAGAAATTCGGTATATTTTAAAATTTTATTACAAAAAAGGTAAAAATGCGACGAACGCCGCGAATAAAATTTGTGCGGTTTACGGACCTAATGCGGTATCAATACGAGTAGCACAAATGTGGTTCAAGCGTTTCAAATCAGGAAATTTTAGTGTGAAGGATGAAGCTCGCTCTGGACGCGGGCTGTCACGGATAAAATCAGTGCCATTTTTGAAAAAGTGGAGCAAGTTCGACATATTAGTAGTTATGATATTGCTGAAGAACTGGATGTTGATCACAAAACAGTTTTACGGCATTTACAAAAGTCTGGGTACAAGAAAAAACTTGATATTTGGGTACCATATGATCTCACTGAGAGAAACTTAATGCAACGTGTTTCCATTTGCGATTCTTTGTTAAACGTAATAATTTCGACCCTTTTCTTAAACGGTTGATTACGGGTGATGAAAAATGGATCACTTGCGATAAGAATGTCCGAAAAATATCGTGGTCGAAGCGTGGGCAAGCCCCACAGACCGTGGCAAAGCCCGGCCTGACTCGGAACAAAGTGATGCTGTGTGTTTGGTGGGATTGGAAAGGAATCGTCCACTATGAGCTTTTGCCGCCGGGTAAGACTATCGATTCTGAACTCTACTGTCAACAACTGATGAGGTTAAAAGAAGCTATTGAGAAAAACCGGCCGGAGCTGGTGAATAGGAAGGGCGTGGTGTTTCATCACGACAACGCCAGACCGCACTCATCTATAGCCACTCAGCAAAAATTAAGAGAGCTTGGCTGGGATGTGTTGATGCATCCTCCGTATAGCCCTGATTTTGCTCCATCAGATTTTCACCTGTTTCGGTCACTTCAGAACTCTTTAGGAAGCATAAAGTTAACCTCAAAAGAACACTGTGAAAACTACCTGTCAGATTTTTTTGATAAAAAATCTCAAAACTTCTACAGCAATGGGATCATGGCATTGCCCACAAGATGGCAACAAGTCATCGATCAAAACGGCACATACATATTATAAATAAATAAAAAATTAAACCTAAAACAATATTTTTTTTTTGTATGAAAAATACGAAAATACTTTTGCCCCGACCTAATATTTCAGAGTTGTTCGTATAGTAAAAGTCGTTCATACATAATCAGACTATAATGTTCCCTCTGCTGGGACACGGGCCTCCTCTCTGTGAAAGAAAGTGGCCTGTAATCCACCACGCGTACCCAGTGCGGGTAGACGTCACATGTCTTCGAATTTTTGGTTCTAGGACATACCGGTTTCCTCACGATGTTTTCCTTCACCGTTTTGAGAGCAGTGATGATGAAATAAATTACGCAAAGTAAAGTGCCTGACTTGGTTCGAACTTACGACCTAGAACTCGTAAGTCGGGGCTGTTAGGACGTTACTGCACTGCACCACTGCTCCCTACAATGAACCAAATCAAATCATTTTTATTTCAGTTTATTTTTATAAGTAGTTTATAATGTCTCTTTCGGAATATCTTCCAGGAAAATAGAGGGATCATAAAAATGACCAGTCTGTAACTCATCATCATCTGCCTAGCCTTTTCCCAACTATATTGGCGTCGGCTTCCAGTCTAACCTGATGCAGCTGAATACCAGTGTTTTACATGGAGCGACTGCCTATCTGACCTCCACAACCCAGTTACTGGGTAATACGATACCCCTTGGTAAGACTGGTTGTCAGACTTTCGGGCTTCTGACTACCCGTAACGACTGTCAAAGATCCACGAATGACAGCCGGGTCCAACGCTTAGCGTGCTTTCCGAGGCACGGAGGGGTCTCGGTATGTAAAGATGGTCACCCATCCACAGACCAACCGCGGCAAGTGTAGCTTAACCTGATCGATCGACCTGTGCGGCTGTTATTATTTAGCCACGGGCCCCTCCAGTAATAGCCAGTCTGTAACTATCTTGTTATAACTCAAAAATCACATCACATACAGAAAAGTGACGAGCATTTAACACCATGCAAGTTTATGAAATTTTTAAGAAAAAATAATTAAAAAGATATGAACAAACACAATCAATCAACTCACCCTATCGCAGTCCACTGCTGGACATAGTCCTCTCCCAGGCTGCGCCACAACACCCTGTCCTCCGCCTTCCTCATCCAGTCCGTTCCAGCCACTTTCCTCAGGTCGTCCGTCCATCTAGCTGATATAATATGGTGCAGAAACGTGGACACTGACGGTCGGGCTGGTCCACAAGTTCAAGGTCGCTCAGCGCGCTATGGAGCGAGCTATGTTCGGAGTCTCTTTGAAGGATAAAATCAGGAATGAAATCGTCCGGAAAAGTACCGGAGTTACCGACATAGCTTGCAGAGTAAGCAAACTGAAGTGGCAGTGGGCTGGCCATGTTTGTCGAAGGTCCGATGGCCGGCGGAACAAGCACGATATCTTTATATATAAAAGGAGAAACTGACTGACTGACTGACTGACATATCAACGCACAGCCGAAACTGCAAGGACTAGGAACGTGAAATTTTGCATACGGCTTCCTTTTATTATGTAGGGGAGCACTAAGAAGGGATTTTTGGAAATTTGAACTTTAAGGGGGTGAAAAGGGGGAATTTTGTTTATATGAAAAATGTTATTGCTTGAGTTAATAAACTTGAAATTTGGCACGAATACACGCAGTCGAAGTCGCGGGCGAAGTGCTAGTAAAACAATAACCTCTTACTAATAAACGTTAGCGTCTGTATAGTTACACAAGACGGCCGAATACTGAAACGCCACTCAAATATTTAAGGGCTGCTTAAGCGTTTGAGCAGCTCCTAAACTTTAATTTCGTATACCCAAACGTCTTTTTTGAGTATCTGTTAAATATAAGTGTTTCTTAAAATAAGTAATGCTCAAACACCACTCAGTATAGAAAGTCGTATACAGGAACGCTACTCAACGTTAATTAACTGTCAAATCAACTGTCAAACTGATTTGAGCAGCCCTTAGATCTGAGAGTGGTCGCGAGGTCCCTCAAATCAAGTTATATCTATTGAAACTTTTCAAATAGTGAATAAAAATGTCTCTATCGTCCTTATCTTCACTTTCGGATCACGAAAGGCCAACTGTGAGGCGCAGAAATGAAGAAAAGTTGAACGCTTTTGAAAAGTACGACGACAGGGAGTTTGTTTCACGGTTCCGCATCTCGAAAGAAACTGTATTGTATTTGGAATCTGTATTCGGTAGCAATATTAAACCCTTGACCAAAAGAAACCGAGCCATACAGCCAGTGGACCAAATACTGATAGCTCTCCGGTACTATGCGACAGGCAGCTACCAACGCGTAATAGGGGATATTTTTCATGTTGAACAACCCACGGTGCATCGAATAGTGCACAAAGTAACAGCCAAGATAGCCAGTTTGAAGTCGAGATTCATAAATATGCCAACACCAGAAGAATTTCCAGTTGTGGCAAATGAGTTCTTTGCAATAGCAGGATTTCCAAGAGTTGTGGGAGCTGTGGACTGTACTCATATTAAAATAAATTCTCCAGGTATGTACTTACCAACTCCACTGTTAATCATGTGCCCAAAAATGTCTGATTAATGATAATATGTATTACACAGTAACAACAAATACAACAATTAATAAGTCTTGTGTTACATTAGCAATTATAACCTTATTTGTAGAATTGTTTCTACAAAAATATGTTAGTAAGTACTATAGTAAAGTTTATTGTCTCACAATATAACTAGATTTTATTTTTAGGTGGTGCCCAATCTGAAGTTTATCGGAACAGGAAAGGCTATTTTTCTTTAAATGTCCAAATGGTATGTGATGCAAGTCTGCGCATAAGGAATGTTATTGCAAGATGGCCAGGTTCTGTACATGACAGTACCATCTTCAATGATTCACCACTATGTGCTCAATTAGAGCGTGGGGACTTCGGCACAGGTATTATTCTTGGGGACAGTGGATATCCATGTCGGCCTTATCTGCTAACTCCATTATTGCATACAAGGACGGCTGCTGAAGAAGCTTATAATCGATCCCAAATAAGTACCAGGAATCCTGTGGAAAGACTCTTTGGTGTTCTTAAAAGAAGATTTCCTTGCCTACAAATTGGGATGGGCCTAAATATAAAAAACATACCACCGGTCATTGTAGCATGTGCAGTGCTTCATAATATTGCCCTGTCGCGATCGGATGAACTTTTGGAGGAGGATATTAATTATTTACCCTATGTTGAGGAGGAACCCACAGAACAACAACCTATAGGACTTGATGCAAATCAAAACTTTATTGTAAGGACCAATTTAATAAGTACACATTTTTCTACTTAAAAATATTTTTATTTCAATGCAATTTAGATTTCAGTTTCTGTAGTCTCAATTTCCAAAATTGCATTTCTATTTTGTATTTATTCAATTCCATTTTGTTTTTGTTTATGAGGTATTTGGTTTCTAATTTGGCATTTCTTAGTTTTGTCTGAAAATATTGCTGTTTCATTGTAATATGTGTAGGTTTCAATCGTCCTGAAAAATGGTATTAATACAATATTAATAAAAATTTCATACCTTTAGCACAAAGAACAATAATTAGATAATTACCAGCAGAAGATGTTCTTAGAGGTTTGTTTTTTTCTTGGGGTTTCATGACCATTGCAGCTGGCTGGTCATCTATTAAGTAAAGGAAATGCCTATATAGTAAAATATCTAATTAGTTTACCATATAAACTACTACAGTAATGAAAATGTTTACCAGCTATATTTATTGATGTAACTGTACAAGGTTTGCTATTGTCTGCTATACTCATGTAGGCCATAGTTGTGTCTTGGTGATCTAAAAAAATATCCACTTACATATAGTATACAATAAATAAAATAGGGAAATATTAAAAAATGAAACTTACCAATGGTCTGGATTATGGCAGATGATGATGATGAAGATATAACTTCACTATCTGGTTTTGTAAAACTCTCAATCACTTGTTCTGTATCACCTTTATATTTAACAAAAACGTGATAATTATTGTTTTGTGATGTCAAAGTATGTTTAAAGATATATACATTTTAATATTACACAAACCAAAATATATTGCAGCATCATCATAGTAGTTAGGTAAAGGTTGAATTTGAGGAGCAGCCATGGCTAAAATGTGGGCATCTTGTTCAGAGAGAACACTTTTATAGGCTCCACCACCAGTGCGGTTGATTTCTTTCTATAAAAATAAAAATTACAATCACAAGATGTTCTATAAGGTCTATGTTAATTTTCCAGAAATATTTAATTTATACAAACCTTATCTATCGATGCCTTCTTTTGTAGCTCTTTAGTGGTTTTGTAAAACTGAAGACGCTTAAAAAATATTTAAAGAAATTAGTAAATAAAGAAATATTAGTTTGAAAAAATAGATATCATAAAAAAATCAAGTCTACATTTGCTTTGGCTATATTCTTTTTAGATCTCTGTTTGAGGTTTTCATAGAGGTGCCGGAGTTGTTGCCATGTCCTGCAGCCGCTCACAGCGACAGCATTATACATTTTGCACACTTTATCCCAAGCCTCTCGCTTCTTCAAAATTATGTTGGCATTGGTTTCTTTATTTTCAATTGTATTTTGATATCTGAAATATGTAACATATTATTTACAACATAAAACAGTTTGTAATTAAACTTAGGATCTGTGAAATGTTCAGCTGAGTATGTGTAAACATGTATTATCTGGCCGTATTTACACTTGTAGGAATAAAAGTACTTGTACATAAACATAAATCTTGTTTTATTCTGAGCCTTTCAGATGGTAAGTGGTCACAAGTTTCAGTGGGTGAGTAAGTGCTTGATACAGACGACGGTTGCACTGGCCACCCCTGGCTATGTACGAGTATGTTATAAGCATGTATTGTATACTAACAAACTATTACATGCACCAGGCTCTTGTGGTTAAATAAGTATAAAGTATAGTATTTCATTGTAGGTACTTACTTCTTTATCAGTTCCAAGAGCATATCTTTCTCAGCAGGTGTATAATTGCATCCACGTTTCTTCTTCTCCTCCATCGTGAATCAATTAATAATATTACTTTATGCAATTATTAAACCACTTTGTTAAATAATCGCGCGTAAAATGTCGTGTGACGTTCCAATCTACGAAAATTATCTCAAGAAATTTTCTTTTCTTATGACGTCTTCTTTTGATATTTATGTACTTAAATTTATGTATATTTACATATAATTTCAATCGTAATTCAAACCAAACTTACATTACGCTGTTATATTTAAACTGATTAATAATTATAAAAAATATTTGTTCAAAGAAGACTGCGTAAAACGAATACGAGACGTAAACTAAATTATTTTGTAACTGAGAACGTGCTGATAACAATTTTTGAGCAGGATGTTGCCATGATGTAAACATTTGAGGACTGCTTGGCTGATCATGGTTTCGAATTGCTTGAGTGGCGTTTGTGTATACCATTTAAATTTGAGGGATGCTTATATTTAAGTAGCTTTTAGATGATTATGAGATTTGAGTGGCGTTTCAGTATTCGGGTGTTTTTTGTCTTCTTCTTTTGAAAGTCAAATTACTGACGACTGAAAGAGAGAAATCGGTGTGCAACTATTGATCTGATATAATACGTTTATTAATAAGGGGGTATATGTATAAGGTACAGAGGCCAGCACATCAAGCTACCCCAATCTGTCAGATTTTCCCAATTGAATATGAACCTTATTCGTTTGTGCTAAAGTTGAAAATCTATCAAAGAAATTTGACAAATTGGAGTAGTTTGACCTGCTGGCGTCTGTACAATAAGCACTATGCTAATACTAAACTTACAAGATGTTTTTAAAACAATTCCAGTGGAAGATTTTCAACCAGCCCGTCGGGGTCGTGGCATCGCTAAAAACCCGCGGCGACCCAAGATACTACAGCGAGGGGAGACGGAGCCACATGATAACTCTGCCTACCCCATTGTTGGTGGCGAGGTGATTATGTTATGGATTTAGTAGCTGTTCGTGAAGGAAATTGTCCAGGGAAGTACTACCACTGGTCTGTGGAGCAAATTAATGTTGAGTGGAATATAAGACTATCTATACTAATAATAAGACTGAAGAGATTGTTTGTTTGAATGCGCTAATCTCTTGAAAAACCTTTTTGCATTTGATAGCCCAATCCTTAAGTCAAGCTCGACTGTGCAATTTCAAAACCTAGCAACTGACATTTCTCAAAAACACCGATTTTATTTTTTTATGTCAGTTGTTAGGTTTTGAAATTGCGCAGTCGAGCTATGGCACAGCACCCTAGGACTCTTAGGAGCCGAGTAAAAAGAAAAAACGCTAAGCGAAAAGGTGTATTCCCGGTCGTCCCCACCCCATCGTCCCCACTGGGCACATTTTAACAATCCGTGTGAAATCTCTTCTTCAAATCCCCATTATTGTATTTTGACTGTCGGTCTATAGCGGAACGAGTGGGAAATAAAAAGTTCCAATCGTCATCACTGGGGAGGAACGAAACTATTTTTTCCACTCGTGCCCAGTGGGGACGACGGGGTGGGGACGACTGGGAATAAACCAGCGAAAACGGATCGGAACGGACTAATGTGAAAGAGACGAATGTGTAAAAGTGATTCTGTCATCCTATTTACAGAATAAACTTACTTATTTAATTCCAATATGTTGCTATCCAATAAATAAAGAACTGTATTCCACGAAGATGTACTATGCAGAATTGCATAAATAAGACACCAATATTACAAAAATTACGTAAATTTGCAAAAAGGCCAACGTCACGCGGTGTTCCCAGGCGGTCACCCATCCAAGTACTGACCGCGCCCGATGTTGCTTAACTTCGGTGATCGGACGAGAACCGGTGTATTCAACGTAGTATGGACGTTGGCGGAAGTATCAACGAAATTATCAATCTGTATCTATGAACAAGGTTATTAATGGATGGAAAGGGAGAGGAAGACCAAAAAAAAAGATGGATGGATTGTGATTGAATTATATGTAATAGAAGGGAGTGAATGATAGAGTGACGGCTGACGAGGAGAATGGAAGAACACCGCCGACCACAAGTAATATGGGATAAGTCAAGGGCTGGAAGATAATGATTGAACAAGGAGTGACTAATAGTAGATTGTTGCACCGGGCGCAAAGTGAGTTATTATTGCACGAGGGTTAAAATTGACACGAGTCCATTAATTACTCACCTAAGCAAGATGCGTAATCTACTTTTCTTTGAACTACCAATCTATCTACCGTGATAAAATTTATCTACTCAAAATAAAAACTCAATTTAATGAAAACATAGTATCCCGCGACTTTTGCGGCAAAAGGTTATTAACAATTTCATTTGCAGCTGTTTTTATACTTTCGAGTTGAATTCATATCGCTATTGTTGACTATTTAATTTTTTTTAAACTTCTTGCTAAAAATATGAAGTAAGTATCAAAGTTTTACAACGGTACAAAAGGCGCGCCATTACTTTTTTTTTTTACCAAGTCGGTTCTAACCAGCCGATTTTTATTTTCAGCCAGTGATCTAATGCATACATTTTATCTGCCTAGCCTTTTCCCAACTATGTTGCGGTCGGCTTCCAGTCTAACCGGATGCAGCTGAATACCAGTATTTTACATGGAGCGACTGCCTATCTGACCTCCACAACCCAGTTACTGGGTAATACGATACCCACTGCACTGTTTTGGGTTCTAAGCAAAAAATACGTCCTTTGTGATCGGTTTTATAGTGATTAATGATAATATTACTACGTAGTTGAAAGAAAAGTAACATTTCTCACTAAAGGTCCTATTTGAGACAAAAAAGAACACACACCTATCAAAAATTACATTAAAAAGCAAAAAGCCAACGTCACTCGGTGTTCCCAGGCGGTCACCCATCCAAGTACTGACCGCGCCCGATGTTGCTTAACTTCGGTGATCGGACGAGAACCGGTGTATTCAACGTAGTATGGACGTTGGCGAAAGTAAGAACGAAATTAATTATCTATCTATAGGTATCTATGAACTACATAGGATGTTGATGAAAGAAAAAAAATTACTTCCAAAAAAGACATTACAAAGTGAAAAATAACTTTAATTTCGGAAGTCGATGTCGTTGGGTTCGCATTTTGGTTGTTTGCCACCGATTTCCAAAATTAAAGTTATTTTGGATGATGGATGAAAAATTGGAAACCACATAATTATCACTACATACTTAGTATAAAACAAAGTCACTTTCTGATGTCTGTCTGTCTCTATGTATGCTTAGATCTTTAAAACTACACAACGGATTTTGAAGCGGTTTTTAATAGATAGTATGATTCAAGAGGAAGGTTTATATGTATAATACATGCATAATATAGTAGAGAAACACTGATAATTTTAGAGGTTTCTAATGTGATGTCGTAAATAAACACATTTTTTTGCGCTTAGCAAACGCTGGCTGAACCCTACCAGATAGATCAAAATATTGGTCACAGTATTGTACACCTTAAAAAGGTCTACAAAAAGTCCGCGATGGTATGTATATGTCTATCTCTTAGGGATAACCCACAATAACCTTTTTTTAACATTTACTTTTTACGAGAAATAATGGCTTATTTACGTAGCGATTTTAAGCAATACAGCATTAATCCTTATCCAATTAAGTACCTTAAATACATTGTGCATTTAATATAGATAAATATGGCTCTTTACAGATTTAAAATGCAGGGACATAGCGGTTACTGCGGTACCGGCCGGCGTCGCGTTAAAAAAAGTTATATTAAAATGATTAAATTAAATGTATTAAATTTAATTTATTAAATTGCATTGCACCCGTGCGAAGCCGGGGCGGGTCGCTAGTATTGTATAAGTATTATGTTATGAAAATTACTATGAAAAGTGTGACGTCATAACATTTATGGATTCTTATCACTAAAATTAACAATATAACTGCAACCATGCCAAACTGTAACCTTGAATTCTAGACAACATTAATATGACGTCACTCCTTATTCATAGATACAGATTGATAATTTCGTTGTTGCTATTGCCAACGTCCATACTACGTTGAATACACCGGTTCTCGTCCGATCACCGAAGTTAAGCAACATCGGGCGCGGTCAGTACTTGGATGGGTGACCGCCTGGGAACACCGCGTGACGTTGGCTTTTTGCTTTTTAATGTGATTTGTGTTATGTGGATGTTTTTTTCATCTGTGCCGACCCCATTAGGGTATGATGCATAGTACTCGAAACAAGGAGTATGTAGGCAGGTGACGTTCTATAGTTTCTGTCCACCCCTATGGGATGAAGTCTTATTATATCACACAATCGTCTTCTCCAATGTCCCACTCATCGCACAGACTTCATTCACTATTCCTTCTTCGTTCAGTCTATCTCTCTGTGGAATACGCTCCCCCAAGAAATCAGTAGGCCAATTCTCGTAATTTAAAACGTTCAAAATCTATTCGCAGTCTCATCTCGGCGACAAACAAAAACTTGTCAAAATGTAGGGAAATTTGAAGTATTTTTGACAGATTGAGACTGAGATCAGACTGCGAACGTTCTTGAAAATTAGTATATTAGCCCCTCAGATGACAACCAACCGATTATCCTTTAAAGTTGAGGTTCGCGAGCATTCAAACAATGAGCAAACATGACCCTTGTGATCAACGGTAATATTTTCTCATTGTTTGTCTTATTTCTTTTATACCTATTCATGTATATAAGTGTATTTATTTGTGCTTATATTTATATGTAATTAGGGTATATATTAAATTCATAGTTTTAGTAGGTTTATGCGTATCTTTATATTTAAAGTATTTATTCCTCAATTTTTATGATTGCACCTACCACTGTTTGTATCTGCATCACCCAAAGGTTGACTGGTAGAAAATACCTCCTCTGTACATTTATGTGCTTGAAGTTTTAAATAAATAAATATAATTGTATGTTATGAACTTATGATTATTATCAAAATTACTATGAAAAGTGTGACGTCATAATATTTATGGATTCTTACGCCCAAAATTAACACTAAAACTTTAAACATATTGTATTCACCACATCTATGACGTCACTCCTTGTTCATGGATACAGATAGACAATTTCGTTATTACTTTCGCCAACGTCCATACTACGTTGAATACACCGGTTCTCGTCCGATCACCGAAGTTAAGCAACATCGGGCGCGGTCAGTACTTGGATGGGTGACCGCCTGGGAACACCGCGTGACGTTGGCTTTTTGCATATTTACGTAATTTTTGTAATTGTGTTATTTTATTCACCTGTGCCTACCCCTTTAGGGAATTATAGGTCACGATATTCTGTTACAACTATAATTTATCTATACTAATATTATAAAGACGTAAAGTTTGTGAGGTTGTAGGATTTTATTTTTTATTGGAACGAAGTTCCATATTTTTATCTCTGGATCTACTGAACCGATTTTGAAAATTCTTTCACTAATGGTAAACTGCAGTGTTGCCGAGTATTATAGGATATACAAGGTGTAATTTTAATGGTGTCGAAGCTGAAAAGAAGCCATTATATTCATCATTACGGACAACTTTTGCTATGGGACCAAAACTGAAATCGCGAAAAAAAAAATCAGCTGTTCCCTACATTAATGTTCGCATAACTCGTCAAAATGTAGGGAACAGCTGATTTTTTTTCGCGATTTCTGGTTTCAATACTATAATTGGGGTGTATAAAGAAAGAAAGAAAAATAATTTTATTTGTCACAGAAACACGAGCAAACAATAAAAAACTTTTTTACAAAAAAAAAAAAAACAACCGACTTCCAAAAAAACACTACAAAGTGAAAAATAAATTTAATTTCGGAAGTCGGTGTCGTTGGTTCCGCATTTTCTTTTATTGACACCGACTTCCGTAATTAAATTTATTTTTCACTTTGTAGTGTTTTTTTGGAAGTCGGTTGTTTTTTTTTTTTGTAAAATTGCCAGTTTCTAACTTATCTAAGTTACAATAGCCGGAGCCTAATGTCAACTGCTCATCACCTTTTACAAAATATTGCTTTTCCCGATGCAGGGACGTTAATTGTTGAGGAGTTCTCTTTGTAAGAACCAGGAGAACTGGAGCTGATTGAGAAGTCACCATCAGCTGCACTTCACGATACGCATTGTGCTTAGCAACCACATCAAAGTACCTAATCGAATCGCAACCTGTGAAATATTTATTACTAGCGGCTCGTCCCGGCTTCGCACGGTTGGACATTTTTTTTCTTGCAATTAAAAAAGCCTATATCGACGGTTGAAAGGCTAATTGATCTAAGCGACATTTTGTAAAACTTGCAGTAGGACAGATTAAAGTTTTTTTTTTTAATATTCATAAAAAAAGAACTATTACATAGACTTTTATTTATTTAATTTAAATAGATAAAAGTCTATGCAATAGTTCTTTCTAATAAAAAATATTTTAATAAAAAAAAAAACTTTAATCTGTCCTACTGCAAGTTTTACAAAATGTCGCTTAGATCAATTAGCCTTTCAACCGTCGATATAGGCTTTTTTAATTGCAAGAAAAAAAAAATGTCCAACCGTGCGAAGCCGGGACGAGCCGCTAGTATTAAATATTTCACAGGTTGCGATTCGATTAGGTACTTTGATGTGGTTGCTAAGCACAATGCGTATCGTGAAGTGCAGCTGATGGTGACTTCTCAATCAGCTCCAGTTCTCCTGGTTCTTACAAAGAGAACTCCTCAACAATTAACGTCCCTGCATCGGGAAAAGCAATATTTTGTAAAAGGTGATGAGCAGTTGACATTAGGCTCCGGCTATTGTAACTTAGATAAGTTAGAAACTGGCATTTTACAAAAAAAAAAAAAACCGACTTCCAAAAAAACACTACAAAGTGAAAAATAAATTTAATTACGGAAGTCGGTGTCAATAAAAGAAAATGCGGAACCAACGACACCGACTTCCGAAATTAAATTTATTTTTCACTTTGTAGTGTTTTTTTGGAAGTCGGTTGTTTTTTTTTTTTTTTTTTGTAAAAAAGTTTTTTATTGTTTGCTCGTGTTTCTGTGACAAATAAAATTATTTTTCTTTCTTTCTTTATACACCCCAATTATAGTATTGAAACCAGAAATCGCGAAAAAAAATCAGCTGTTCCCTACATTTTGACGAGTTATGCGAACATTAATGTAGAGAACAGTTGATTTTTTTTTCGCGATTTCAGTTTTGGTCCCATAGCAAAAGTTGTCCGTAATGATGAATATAATGGCTTCTTTTCAGTTTCGACACCATTAAAATTACACCTTGTATATCCTATAATACTCGGCAACACTGCAGTTTACCATTAGTAAAAGAATTTTAAATCCGTAAGTAAATCCAGAGATAAAAATAAGGAACTTCGTTCCAATAAAAAATAAAATCCTACAACCTCACAAACTTTACGTCTTTATAATATTAGTATAGATAAATTATAGTTGTAACAGAATATCGTGACCTATAATTTCCTAAAGGGGTAGGCACAGGTGAATAAAATAACACAATTACAAAAATTACGTAAATATGCAAAAAAGCCAACGTCACGCGGTGTTCCCAGGCGGTCACCCATCCAAGTACTGACCGCGCCCGATGTTGCTTAACTTCGGTGATCGGACGAGAACCGGTGTATTCAACGTAGTATGGACGTTGGCGAAAGTAATAACGAAATTGTCTATCTGTATCCATGAACAAGGAGTGACGTCATAGATGTGGTGAATACAATATGTTTAAAGTTTTAGTGTTAATTTTGGGCGTAAGAATCCATAAATATTATGACGTCACACTTTTCATAGTAATTTTGATAATAATCATAAGTTCATAAATTAATAAATTAATCAGTGATAATGTAGCATTCAAATGGTGACAGAATTTTCAAAATCGGTCCAGTACTTTTTGAGCCAACTCGTTACAAACATACCTACATACAAATCTTTCCTCTTTATAATATTAGTATAGATTGAGTAGTTCCGATGGCCATCTGTGGTCTTCATCGTCAGTTCCATTTCACCGAATGCTGCTTTTTGAAAGCAAATGCACGAGTTACTATAAAAGATACCCAAATCGCTATAGGTTTGCCTACAAAATTTGAGGGTTTCCCTCGATTTCCATGGGATCCCCTCATCAGACTCCGATTTAGTGACAATGAGACCACCTCGGGAGCATACCCTTTCAAATAAAAAAAGAATTTTGAAAATCGGTCCACAATCCAAAACAAACACACAAAAAAAAACATACCGTCGAATTGAGAACCTCCTCCTTTTTTGAAGTCGGTTAAAAAGATAGGTAATTAATTCTATTGACAGGATATAATAAAACAAAATATATTTATATAGGGTGACTGGTAATTAGTGACCAATACCTAAACACGTGATTGTACTCATGACAATAAACAACTTTTACTATGGGACCAAACCTGAATTCGTGAAAAAAAATCTGCTGTTCAGTTTCATTTTGACCAGTTAGGCAAACATAAATGACTGAACAGCAGATTTTTTTTTTCACAATTTCAGGTTTGGTCCCATAGTAAAAGTTGTTTGTTATCATGAGTACAAGCACGTGTTTAAGTATCGGTCACTAATTACCAGTCACCGTATACAACGTGGCGCTACAATGGTGACATTAATTTAACAAACATATACGTTTTCACATTTTCGTTTCATTTAGAAATTATATTTCTATTAAACGTTATTATTTACGGATTTATTTTAAATTTTAGAAAATGGCATCTTAGAGCGACCTGTATTTAAAGAACTGTCGCGCAGCGGTCATTTGCCGGGGTCACGGATCATAACATCGCATCAATGAAATTAAAACGAATAAGCAATACTATTAGGATGAAACAAATGCAAAGAGTACCCAATTGAAGGAAAGAGATAGCCCTTTGTCGGCGAGCGGCGCAGGCGACGCGCGCCCTCCCTTCCACCCGCCGCCGGACCGAACTCGAATTCTTTTTTTGCATTTCTACTTTTCTAGTGATAGCCGAACCCGTGTCCTTGATACACTTCTTCACACTACGGTGTCTAATATTTTTTGCTTTATTTATTTATTTTTGTGTAATTAGATACTGCGATAAAGACGCTTTGCTTTGTTTTCGTTTTGTAATCTAGTAGGTACGTTTACATCTCTTGCGATACGGACGCTTTTATTTGTGTTATTTTATTAATGCTTGTGTAAACTTGTGATCGTGATGGCAAATACACATCCGAACTACACAGCAGCTGAATATGCGGACATGATCCTAATTTTCAAGTCCATCACAGAGCCGTCCATAGGATATTAAAGCGCGAAAAGTGGCACCCATTCAAATTTAGAAAAGTGCATACTCCGTTAGACACTAAGCACCTCCGCTGTAGGTACCACTTGCGTCGCTCGGTTTCTTTGATAATATGCCGTCAAAGAATCGGACCGATCACGAGTAGGTACATGCAAGACGCGTTGCGCGATTGTTAGCGCGCGAAACGACGCGTTGCCGCTCCGAGTTAACGTAAGCCAGCAGTTATACTCCCATTTAGAATAAGATTAGACATTTAAACAAAGCTTTTTTACCGTCTGTTCAATCGATTTTGACTTCTATTTCGTAGGCATAAGGATGGCATTAAAAGCAGCAAACAGTTGTTATTGTAAGCACTTTTTTTGCTTTAATGCCATCCTTATGCCTACGGAATAGAAGTCCAAATCGGTTGAACAAGCTGTAAAAAAGTTTTGTTTAAATTTCTAATCTTATTATAAATGGAGTATAGGTAAGTAATTTCATGAATGAATTTTTGCAAGGGTGATCCCAATTTTAGTTACTTTTTTATTATTTAGTTTGTTTGAAAACATTTTTTTTTCAATTTACGAATTATTTTAACCTATCAAAATTTATATGATTAATAGGCACTAGCCCTACCCGTGTGTTAAATTAATGTCACCATTGTAGCGCCACGTTGTATACACGAGCACAAAGCAAAGCAGAGGTAGTCGACGGCTGTACGTCGTCGTATGTGGTCTTGCGTTAATTATGTTACAACTTGTATACAATGGCCCGACATGAATCATCAGGCAGTTGCCCGCCAGACACAACACCCGTCTGGTCGAGGGATCCTCCCATTTCTAAGGAGGATGAGTGAACTTTACACTCTGTTCCTTATACCTCTATAAAACAAAAAAAAAACACAAACTCTTCAGCTTTATTATTATTATAGATCGATTAGTATTAAACTTACATACTTACTAGCTGACCCCGCAAACGTCGTTTTGCAAAAAAAAAAAAATAGTAGCCAATTCTCAGACCTACTGAATATGCATATAAAATTTCATAAAAATCCGTCAAGCCGTTTCGGAGGAGTATGGTAACTAACACTGTGACACGAGAATTTTATTAGATAACAATCAATGTGTTATCAAGTTGTAAAACCATGCGAAGCAGGATCGGGTAGCTAGTTATTGGTCCCGATTCTGTTGTTCACAAACTAAACTAAATTTAAGTTCTGTGCATCTTTTTCTTTCTATTTCAATATGAAAAGGACAGAAGATTCATATTAGTTTAGTCCCGTCAAATTAGATAATCCATAGACAAGTTTAGACGTTATTAAAAATACGTTAATTTACGTCAGGCGCTGACTAATTTGACAGGACTAAACTAATATTTATCTTTTGTCCTTGTCCTAATGAATTATAGAAAATGATGCACTGAACTTAAATTTAATTTAGTTTGTGACCAACAGAATCGTGGCCATTTACAAACTAATTAGTTAATATTATTTCCTGTTAATTTCCATATTTTTTTTTTGTTCTCAGGATCTGTCAAATCTGAACGTGCAACTCCTACTACAGGATGGCGTGCTAGTCAACGGGAACCAGATGGTGCAGCTACATTTAGATGACCCTTTTCTGATGGAGTAGCCATCGGCTAGGGGTACATACCTCATTTGGTAATTTTAGTGAAGACTTTTATATAGCATGAAATATTTTATTTTATTCAAGAGGAACAGCAAACAGCTACAATGCTTATACAAAGTGTTCAAAAATTAACACATAAAACTTTAAGAGGTGAAACATTTTTGAAGCGTTAAATAAAAATATTGATAAGATGTTATTCTTAAATCGCACATAATTTTAATTATTTTGTTGAATTAAGTACTTTTAATTATGTTAATAACTTAATTGAATGCCAACTACAATGTCATTTTTTAATGCTACCCATTCTATATGTGCAGCGGGATTGTCCGAAAGGGTTACCGCTACCCCGGAACACAAAGGGCTAAGGAAGGATCACGGGTGGGTTTTATTTAGTAAGAGTCTGACACTCCCTTCTGCTCCACCCAGAGCGGGAGGGGTCATTAGATGATTTCCCATCCACAAAAAAAAAAAAACACATCTATATGTAGTTTTTTTGTTGTGTTTTGTGTATAAAGGCGACATTGAAATCAATTTGTTATAATTAACTGTGGATTATTGTAGCCACTATGAGTCCATAGTACACAGCACAATCCATTTCACCTTATTATTATCTATTCATTATTAAGTGTCGCTTAACTTCAAACTCGGATAAATCCAATTCTGAGATTTTTTAAGATTTTGATGTCAAAAGAAACGGAAAAAGAAATGCTTTTAAACAATTTTATCAGTTGCGTTTAAATCCGCATGGTTCTTGAGAAATAAACCGTTTAAATCATAATTCCATTAAAATTAAGTCAACAAGTAAGGCCCGCAAGCGACCTAATATAAAACTTCGCCTTATGAAAGAGGAAAGAGCGAAAATTCGGTAAGTTTGAAATACCTATACCTATGCGTCGTTTGGAATCTTGGGTTGGCACTAGTGTTGTGTTAACCATAATCATTATCGATTATTAATTATTTTTTTTTTACTGTTACAGAATGATTTGAATATAATAATAAGTATGTAAAATAAAAATAAATAAAATAAAAAATAGTTTATTATTTTAACAAGTAAACCTTAAGAATTAGTGATTGAAGCCTCCTTTTAAGCAGATAAGCCTGTGTTAGGAGACTCCGCTCTTCCATAACTTAATAAGTATCGTTAAGCACTTACTTGTTTTATGCGAAACTAAAGGGAATAATAATACAAAAAAAAAAAAGAAAATTAAAACTAAACATGCAGCACGCACGCAGGCATGCGATTCGTGAGTAAGAGAGGCTGTGAGGGTGTGAGGGTGTGTGTGAGGAGGATGTGCGAGGGTGCGAGGGTGTGTGCGGGTGTGTGTGGTGTGTGTGTGTGTGTGTGTGTGTGTGTATATGTGAACACGAATGAATATACCGTGACTTCGCTACTACCACATCCCTAGTTCTAATCGTGTTTTTTCAAATTCAGATAAATCCGAATCCATTAAATCAAAATTCTATAAATCCACACTGAGTTTTTTCAAAGATAGATAAATTGCATTCCATTATATCAAATGAAGGTAAATCCAACCTAAATATTACATTTTTCAAAGAATGAGTGATTTAAATACTGAATTGGCTAAACAGGATCGTTTTCTTCAATAATGTTGCCATAATAAAAAAATACTGTGTTTTAATTCATGAAATTAAGACTATTAACACTTTTTTTTTAATATCTCCTAACAGGGTAGAGTGGATTTATCCGAGTTTGAAGTTAAGCGACACTGACACACGCAAAGCTCAGCGCAGATGTCGCCAGCGGCGCGATGGCTGCTGTCAAATAATTTTCGCTTAGTTTACGTCAGTTCAGTCGCTATTTTTTGTGTTAAAACCGATCTACCATCGTTATCGATAACATGTATTGTGCCAGGAAGCTTAAAGAATTGAAAGACGAACTAAGATTTTTTTTTTGCGACGTATTGTCTTCTCCCGCTATTTTTATTTTGTTATATTTTTGGGAAATAAATGTACACCGGGGGTTAGTAAATCCTGGTACAGCACACAGAGGCATTATCAATAAAATGAAAAATAGGTAACTAATTGGTCTTAAAATGTATGTAAGTGAAAGGTTTCAATGGCCATGTCGACGATGTGCCACCTATCGTGAAAAAAGGCTGTAATGGCTATTTCACTGATTATTGAAGGGCCCCAATTCTGTATTATTCCCCGCGAAATCTTACCACGTGCAAACGACGTCAATATCGTGTCTTGTTAACGGCAAGGAATCGAAATGTCAACCGTACAGACAACATGTATTTTGACAGTTCAAACCATGCCGTTGTGTCTTAAAGAATATGTTAATAGCAAATGTCGTGATTAACTAAGGAATTGACGTCGCGTCGCATATATATATATCAGTCTAAAGTTGGATCAGCTGAAATGCGGACGGAATTACGTACGCCTGTGCCTAACCCTGCAGGAAATACCGTCGCGATGTGTAAGAGCCTAATACTAATTAAAATTTACTCTTTATCTCGCTCGCACGATACTGCTCGCGTACTGAGTGAGAGCGAGACAGAGTGCGGTGCTAGGCGGCAGGCAGCGCCAATAGTTTAGGTATTTGCTTTTTACGGTGAAAATAATGGTAATAAAAAAAAAAATAAAAAAACATAAGACCTGCTTATAGTTAGTTCAGTTAGTATACAAAGTTTCATGATCTAATTTGAAGTATTTTTTTAATACCAGCGGTTTATTGTTCGAATTTTTTTCTATCGAGGAAATTTTATGGAATCGTGTTTTCGTCAAACATAAGACCTAAAATTAATCCTCAACTTTACCATGTATTTATTTCAAAATTAATGCTATAGTATTTTCGACATAACGGAGGATCATGCTAAGCCATTTGAGGTAGTATAGGCCCTTAAAGAAAGATAGAAAGAAAGAAAAATTTACTGCTGTTTACTGCATTTCTTTATTTTGTTATCATTACAAGTCCTGTATTAAAAATTCATAACAAGTTTATGAAAAGGATACGTCTATGGCAATAGTATTATTTGTTTAAACCACAGGCTTAAAAAAATATTTCATGTTTTGGATGATCCAAAATTACTCTCGGTTCTGTTATCAAAACTTCTAATTTTACAAAGTAAATGATGTGTATGAAATTTGTATTTTAGTTTGGCTTCACCCAAATGTAATTATTTTTAAGTGCAATTCCTTAGCTGTTAATTTTCAGGTTTTATTTTCTAATAAATGTTTTGATTGTAACACACTTTTTTATTTTGCTTCCCTTTGTTACTCATTGATTGGCGTAAAGTTCGGACGCCTCACACGTACCACATCCACACACAGCACATCACATCGATTCTATGTAGGTGGGCGCAAATTATGAAAATTATGACGCCACAACGCAATATCAAAGCAAGACACTACGTTGCCAGATGAAAGCCTGTGCACATATAAACAGACAAGATGAAATTAACAGAAAATTACTTAGATACATACATGCATCATACATGATGCTTATTTCTAAAGATTTATTCTCGGACGGACAGACGGTCATGGCGAAACTACTTATAAGGGTTCTTTGTTGACTACGGAACCCTAAAAATCGTCAATTTCACAGGTAAGGTTTTTCTATTTTTTTCCTACATTTTTAACTAATGTATGGTACATTAGTTAAAAATGTAGGAAAAAAATAGAAAAAAAAATTATTAAATACTTAACAATATTAATGTAATAATAATATTATTTTTATTATTATTTGGTATAATGAAAAATATATTTTTCACTTTGTAGTGTCTTTTTTGTAAGTCGGTTTTTTTTTTTTGCAAAAATGTTTTTATTTTTCACTTTTACCTAAGTTGTAGGTACTTACACCAAAAAAAAATCGTTTAACACTACTTGCTATGTAAATATCAGTAACAGGAAGTCATTATAACATCATTAATATAAACCAGGTAACAAAAATACGTATTAGTATGGGACCACCCCTGAGGCATAGGTACCCTATCCATTAAAAATAATTTTTGAAATCGATTCACAATTGCCGGAGATATAGGCCCCGATTCTGTTGTTCACAAACTAAATTAAATTTAAATTCGGTGCATCTTTTTCTTTCTATTTCATTATGAAAACAGACAGAAGATAAATATTAGTTTAGTCCCGTCAAATTAGTAAATCCATACTTCCATAGACAAGTTTAGACGTGAATAAAAAATTGGTTACTAAAAATACGTCAATTTACGTCAGGCGCTGACTAATTTGATAGGACTAAACTAATATTTATCTTCTGTCCTTTTCATAATGAAATAGAAAGAAAAAGCTGCAGTGAACTTAAATTTAATTAAGTTTGTGAACAACAGAATCGGGGCCATTGCGTAACAAACATACAAAAAAAAATACAGTCAAATTAAGAACGTCCTTCTTTTTGAATTCGATTAAAAATGTATAGCTTGATATGTCGTGTTATCGTGTAGGTGTGGGTATAACGTTATTAAATTATGGACGGAATTGCGTGTTCAAGTTTCCAAATTATACTTCCCTGTGTTATTGTGACACGGACGTGGACATCCACGACAAAATCGTCACGTTAGAAATTATAGAAGCACACATTAGAATGCGTACGTTTATAAAAATAGGGGACTGCCCCTCTGGTAAGTATATTAATTTACTACGTGTCGCATCTTGGCGTCAACCATGATAATTAATTATTACTTATGATTATGGTGAAAAACATCGATGATTCTATTGGTCGATACTTGATAGTAGTATTTTATTTGACTCTCGACTTTTCAGAAGATAACCAATGTAATTCATGCCCTTATAATACAGACCTACTTGTGTATAGGTACCAGTATTTTCAGGTATGTCATCATAGCCTCCGTGGCGCAATTGGTTAGCGCGTTCGGCTGTTAACCGAAAGGTTGGTGGTTCAAGCCCACCCGGGGGCGATTCTTTTTGTACTTTTTTATGATTTGTTTGTCACTTTATTATCAGTGTGAAAAATATTGCGATCATAGAAATAAAGTAAAGTGGCATTCTTTTCTCTATTTTTATTGAAATTTAGCATTTATAACCATTTGGAGCTCGAACAGACGCTATTTTCTGCAATTCTCATTCTTTCGTGTATTTTTGTATAGTGAATATTGCTGTAATAATAATGTGCCATTTCTACTAGCTGGGTAGGTACCTACCCAGCTCAACCTCACTCAATCCTTTATTGTATTCCACAATATGTACTTAGATGGTAACTTAAAAATGTATGCTCTGAAATCATTATTGACCGTGTAGATTGTTTTGCACAGCAAAATATGATGGAGGAAGCTTTGAAAACCTAACCTATTTAAGTCTTGTTATAATAATAATAAGATAGTTATATGTAACCAGTCCAATATCTTTTTTTTTCCATATCCTGCAATAGTCCTGCACCAACCGGGGGTTGTTCTTGGGTACACTTTCATAGTGCAAACAGAGATAATCTTTCTTACTTATACAGGGTGAAATTTTAATCACCGTTTTCCACTTAAAGGGTCATTGTACTCATCATTATGAACAACTTTTACTATGGGACCAAACAAGGCCAATTCTCGTAATTTAAAACGTTCAAAATCTAATCGCAGTCTCATCTCGGCGACAAACAAATGTCAAAAACTTGTCAAAATGTAGGGAAATTTGAGGTATTTTTGACAGATTGAGACTGAGATCAGACTGTGAAAGTTCTTAAAAATTACAGGAATTGCCCCGCGCGAAAAAAAAATCTGCTGTTCCCTGCATTTTGAGGGGTTATGCGAACATAAAATGTAGGGAACAGCTGATTTTTTTTTCGTGATTTCAGGTTTGGCGTCATATTAAAAGTTGTTCATAATGATGAGTACAATGACCCCTTAAGAGAAAAACGGTGATTAAAATGTAGCTATATGGGGTTAATAGTCTGCTGGTGCCTCATTTAATTAAAAACGTGTAACGAGCCTCTGCGAGTTGGCTTCGGCCCCTCTTACGCCGCGAGGTCTGTAGGTACAGTCAGCAAAAGAGATAAGTATGCAGGGTCGTCGAATACAGTTGATGTTTACTAACAAACCGATTGATGTTTTCGAATGAAATTTAATTTGATAAATGAACTGTTTGTTTTCTATTAACTGAATTAAATTTTATTCGAAAATATCAATCGGTTTCTTACTAAACTTCAAATATATTCGACGACCCTGCATACTTATCTCCTTTGCTGACTGTACTAATAATTATTAGGTAGGCTGACTGTGGATCACAAAGAATTTGTTGCATTTGATTGAAGATATATGTAGATAGATAAGTACATTCAAATAGAGTACTCATTTTAAAGTTACGTTAATATTTTAATCAAGAGCGATTAGCAATAAATATCTGATAACAATGCGATATTAACAATGAAATGATATGTTTTGATAAAAACTCATTTAGTTACAGTGATTTCGTTGTGGTGACATTTTCATAATATTGTTAAAGGTTTGTGATTTTTTAATTGCTAATTTTATGTGCCAACGAATAAAAGTAGATTTTTTAATGATATTCTATGAAATACAAAAGTACAGATTTAGGTACAATTTAAATTACTGACTGAAAACAGAAATTCACAAGGTAAGCTGTGAATCTTACGATAAATTATAAATAAGTTGTTACCTCCAGGTAACTTTAAAATTATCTATTTGATTTCTTATCAAGATATATCATGTCATATTTGGGGTCAACAAGATGTCTTTTTACCCGACTATGGCGAAGCAAAAAGGAGGGTTATGATTTTGACCGGTATGTATGTATGTTCATCTGTTCCCTCATAACTTCTAAACTACTTGTCATAATTTGACAAATGAGGTATCGTTGGAAGCGTCTTGATCGTCCGCTGGTTATAAGGCATAGGCTAGGCACCACGGGAAGGTACTTTCTTGTTTCATCCTTTTCAGTAGTCGGGTTTGAGTTTTTAAACTTATTTTTTTTTTGTCTTTATTAGTGTATTCTCTAAAATACCTAATTAATATCTATTGAAATACCAACAACTATTTTCATGACTGAAAGTACAGTCAGCCACATGTTCATGATAACAATTTACTTGACTTTGACTGCACCTTAATTCCTAGCTGTAAGGTAGACTTTCGCGCTTAAAATGTGGTTGACAATACAGCATTTAAATTGATTAGATACAAATGAACGTGGTCCATTAATTTCTTTTGCAACACCGCTCACAGGATTAGTGTTTATTTATCTAAGCATGGATGGAAAGATAATAAATAAAAACATTGAAAATATTTTAGCAGTACTTATCGCTATAGATGTCAATCTTGATTTCATGAGTCTAATAGGTATTTAATAAGAACAAATTCTGGTAACACTAGAAGCAATAAAAAACCCGACTACTGAAAAGGATGAAGAAACAAGATATTACCTTCCTGTGATCACACACACACTCACACACTTTCGCCTTTATAATATTAAGTGTGATTGGAGCAATGTTTTTGTATCCCTATCCAGGTGAATTTCATGTAAACAACAATGGTTTGGATCCCTTGTATCGGTGGAACACGAGATGAAGTGGAAGAGCACTCGAAACAGATCGACCGGGAGATCAAACAGTGGATTAAGTCTTACAATGAAGTGAGTATGAACGAGAAACAAGCCATGTGCCTGATAGGATTTCCAATCGGTAAAAATGACAAACTCCCATGTACAGACGCCTAGCACATCAAGCTACCCGAAACTGTCAAATTTTCCCAATCAACTTTGAACCTTATGCTTTAGTGATAAAGTTGAAATCTATTATAGGAATTTGACAGATTCTAGTAGCTTGATGTGCTGGCATCTGTAGGTACCTACACTTTAACCCCTTAAACCCCTTTTGTTATGAATTTTCTAAAATTCTTCCTTAGTGCTCATTTTGGTACCTATAAAAGGAACTCTTGTGCAAAATTATTGGAAGATTGTACTCATCATTATGAACAATTTTTACTAAGGGACCAAAGCTGCCATCGCGAAAAAAAAATCAGCTGTTCCCTACATTTTGACGTGTTATGCGAACATAAATGTAGGAAACAGCTGTTTTTTTTGTGATTTCAGGTGTGGTCCTATAGTAAAAGTTGTTCATAATTGGACCTAGTTATGCAAAAAGGATCCAACCCACAACATGACCGAAAATGAGTTAAGTTGTTGTTGTTGTTGGTAAACTGCTCGTCAAGGTCTATATTTTCGATTAGCAAAAACAATCCAAGTAAAATACGAATTTTTAATGTCAAAATATTCGTATTTTACTTGGATTGTTTTTGATAATCAAAAATATAGACCTTGACAAGCAGTTTGATTTACTTAACTCATTTTCGGTCATGTGGGTTGGACCCTTTTTGCATAACTACGTCCAATTATGAGTACAATCTCCCATTTCGATTTGTCACATGTTTTCAATTTCATCCTGATATACATTGTGTTTGGTTTAACCACATTTTATGCAAATAAACGATTTTGACCTACTCAAGTAGATATTATTGAACTTCGATGCTGACTGTACCTAACCCTGTACGGTCAGCCCAGAAGTCGATTTAAAACACAGTTTATCAGCTAATCGCAATGAAAAATTACGTAAAGTTGACTTTTGTAAATGATTTTCAGGCAATTAAACTTTTACTACTGGGCACAGGGGAGAGCGGGAAAACAACTATTATAAAGCAAATGAAGATTTTGCACGTTCAAGGATTTTCTGCAAGGTAGCTATTACCTACTTCCACGAATATATAACCAACTGGCGCGAAACCCAAAACGAGGGTGTTTTGGGGGACTGCTTTTTGACATTCAAAAAGTGCTGATTCTCTGCCTAATTTGAATAAATAACTTTTTAGCCGACGAAAAAAGAAGGAGGTTGTCAAATCGACGCGTACTTAAATATATATATTTTTTATGTATGGCCACGCATAACTTTTTACAGAGTAGTCAGATTTTGATAAGTAATTAGTTTTTTTATTGGAAAGGGAACTCAGCTTTAACAAGTTTATAGCGGGCCGGTGGAAGTGGCCTGCTTTAGCAAAAACAGGGGGCCCTGTGGTTTCAATACAATGTACCTACTGAACTAAGCGGGTATTCCGAGGTGCGTCGAAGTTGGTCCCATTCAAAATAGAAAAAAAAAACAAAATCCACCTCTAAGAGTAAAAAAATAGGGGTTGCTTGATTCATCACCTACTGGATTTTTATTTGTGAATCGATTCTGTTGAAACTTGGCTCACGTATCTATGTAGCTCTGATGACGCTTCAACAAAATTGAAACCTAGAGTTGATCTGATGATGGAGACAGAGGACAACTCAGAGAGCACCTGAACCGTTTACAGCAGTTACATCGTTTTAGGGCTTTATTCTTTTAATACTTCTAAAGCCAATCAAATTGTCTATGTGTATTTTTCAGTGAACGTTCAGAGAAAGCGAACCATATTCGTCACAATATCCATGAATCTATCCATGATATTGTAGACAGCATGGCAATGTTGAATATACCACTACAAAATCCAAAGAATAATTATTCAAAGGAATATATTCTGAAAATTGGTGATGTCGGGCTTAAGGAATATACAGAAGTGAGTATTTTTGGCAATCAAAATTAAGCACTAAAATTCAAAGTGAGAATTGGTAAAACACTTTTACTTTCTTGTTTACAGGAATACTTTGACCACGTTAGAGCATTATGGCGAGATGGTGGAGTCAGAGAATGTTTTAAAAGATCTAATGAATATCAACTAATAGATAGTGCTGAATAGTAAGTAAAAAATTGCTTATTTTAAGACAACGCCATCTGTTGCGTAATAGAAAAACTACGCAGACTTTCTAGTTTTGTCGGAATTCCGACTTTATCGGCAACGTATTGGTCAAAATTTAAAACACTGCCATCTAGTGTCGAATTATTTAGCAAAATTATCATAAATCTGACGTCTGATAATAGATGGCGCTAAATAACTTTCATTTTTATTATAAATGCAACAGATACACGAATATTAGATTTTTTTTTTTTTTGTGGATGGGAAATTATCCAATGACCCCTCCCGCTCTGGGTGGAGCAGAAGGGCAGAAGGGAGTGTCAGACTCTTACTGACTAAAACCCACCCGTGTTTCTTCCTTAGCCCTTTGTGTTCCGGGGTAGCGGTAACCCTTTCGGACAATCCCGCTGCCCCGGCAGGCTTACCCATTACTCTCCGCCCGCAGGCCCGCGCCTAATATTAGATGTTTAGCTCAAATATTATTTTTTTATAACAACATTGTTATGGTTTTGTATTAAATATCTTTTCAGTTTTCTGGATAGAATAGATCTCATTGAAAAATCCGATTATATACCATCAGACGCTGACATATTGAGGTGTCGACAGAAAACGACTGGCATACAGAAAATTGAATTCAAAGTTAAGGTATTTATTTTAACATCTACTTAATAACGACTGAAACATTTGTAAATATTTAAGTATTAATGACTTCATGAATCTTTTTGACTGCACCTGTGAGTAGGTACCTAATATTAAATTAGATGCCTACTTTTTACCTGAATGTTTTTATTTCTAGGTCCCAAAATCAATGCACGGTGGCATACAAGACTTTTGGATGTTTGACGTTGGCGGGCAAAGGGGGGAAAGAAAGAAATGGATACAGGTAGAATTCAGTCATTGACACTATTGTATGTGTATTTTTATTGCCGCTACCGCCGCTACAATAAAAATTAAGTAATATACCTACAGGGTTATTTGTAAAACACCAGCAACCTCTTAAGAGGTCATTGTACTCATGATTATGAACAACTTTTACTATGGGACTAAACCTGAAATCGCGAAAAAAAAATCAGCTGTTTCCTATATTTTGACGAGTTACACGAACATAAATGCAGGGAACAGCTGATTTTTTTTTTCGCGATTTCAGGTTTGGTCCCATAGTAAAAGTTGTTCATAATGATGAGTACAATGACCTCTTAAGAGGTTGCTGGTGTTTCACAAATAACCCTGTATATAAAATAAAGTTAATAGGAATTAAAGGGCCGAAAATGCAAAGCAATGAAAAATGTCGATAAAAACACGTTTCTTTTATGGAGACCCCATCTATGAAACGTGTTTTTTTCGGCATTTTTTTTGCCCTGTTGTACAGAACCCTAACGTGTGCGAGTCCGACTCGCACTTGGCCAGTTTTAGGGTTCCGTACCTCAAATGAAAAAAAAAACGGAACCCTTATAGGTTCACTATGTTGTCTGTCTATCTATCAAGACCCTTTATCTCGGGAACGCGTGGAGGTATCGAGTTGGAATTAAAACCATATACTCAGTAGGCCAATTCTGCTAATTTAGAACGTTCAAAATCTAGTCGCAGTCTCATCTCGGCGACAAACAAATGTCAAAAACTTGTCAAAATGTCGGGAAATTCGTAGTATTTTTGACAGATGATGATGAGATGAAGATGAGATCAGACTGTGAACGTTCTTAAAAATTACGAGAATTGCCTCTCAGGTCTACAGTCCTTTGAAGCTGTGAAAAAATCAAACTTCTAAATTAACGCATAAAAAAGATACGGCCGTTTATGCAGCAAAAAACGTATCCTATTTCGACACTCTCAAGGCAATCAAAATTTATAGGGTACTTTCCGTTGACCTAGAACTATGGAATTTGACAAGTAATATCGTCTTATACTACATCGTAAATTTTTACTTAGACACATTAAAAAAAAAACCCGTGACGAACTATTTATATCGCTACAAATTTGTACGAAACCCTCGGCGCGCGAGACCGACTCACACGCACTTGTTATAAATAGTTATTTCATAATAAATAAATTCTAAGTATCACCTTTCAGGTATTCGAAGGTATCCACGCCATATGGTTTCTGGTAGCATGCAGTGACTTTGACCAGAACTTGCGAGAAGATGGTACTCAGAACAGACTCAAAGAAACGCTCGTGTTATTTGAAGATGTCTGGCAGAGCAGGTAACACAACAAAATTTAATTATTATGAACTAACAAAGATCGAGCATAGCTAAATAAAATTATAAGTATTAAAATAATAATCTAGCCAAATAACGTAAATTGATACTCAACCACAAAGATATTCGATGATGAAACGCTTATGCCACGGTTAACTTTAAAGCGCCTAATCTTTTCTTCACTGCAACTCTCCGCAAATATAAAACTAATAACTAACATTATTCCCACAGATTCCTGATGGAAGCGGGTCTAATACTGTTCCTGAACAAGCAGGATATACTGGAGAGCAAAGTGTCTCAGGGTCGCAGCATCGCTCCCTACTTCCCCAAATACAACGAGTTCCAGGCGGCAGGAGATGAGTACACCAGGACCAAGATGTTTATCAAGAGCATGTTTGTGGTAGGTATTTTTTTATGTATTCATAGCCTGAAGACTAAAGATCTCGCGTTTGACCGCTTAGACCTCACCTGATATAAAGGTAGTACTTGCACGCTTGCTTAAAAGTGTTATGTGCTAGTACTTAAATTTCGGGACTCGATAACCGAGAACGTAACAAAAAGCGATAATATCGACGCTTGAAAGGTAAAATTGACTAAGCGACATAGCGCTAACTTTAAAGAAGAATAGTTAATCATATAAATTATGATTCTGATGATAAAATAAGATTTTTTTTTTTAGAAGTTCACTTTAATTTTTTTTCCTGTAAACTAGCTCTTTATCGCTTAGTCAATTTTGCCTTTCAAGCGTCGATATAATACCATAGGTTACCACCACGAGAAGCAGTACATTTTGAAAAAAAAAAACTTCTACTAAGGTCTTATTTTTCAATCATCTGATAACTTTATTATAGGAATAATTTTTAAATTTTGACAGTTATTTCATACCAAAACTGTCAAACGTCAATTTTATTCCCCGAATAAAAGATATCAGCACCCTAATTCACAATCATACGACAAGCTATAGTATCGAAAATGGCACATTTCAATAACCTGATTTGCCTTGCACCCGACAGCAAACAGCTGTCGGAAGAATAGTGGTCGTCTAATTGATTTAAACTGACAAAATTTTCGGGTTTTGGACTTGTGAACAGGATATATAGGACTCCTACGATAACATTGATTGATGTTCGATACGGTACGGAAGCGTATCGAGTAGTTGTGAACAGCTATGCTGGGGATGGAAAAATCAGGCGTATTCTAAACAAATGATCCCAAATTCAATCAACATAAAGTAACATAATTACGTGTAATACGAAACTATCGAGCAATTTCATTTGGTCGCACCTACTTTAGGTAATTCACTCACATGGCGCTGTTACAAACTTAAGAGTAAACTAGTCGCGAGCTCGAACTCACTGGTGGTCATGGCCAAAAAGCACGCTGTCTCGCCTGGCTTCGTGTCCAACAGCGCTATTATCAGTGATGATCAGTTAGACGCTAGTCTACACGAACAACGTCTAGTTTTCACGCACAGAAACACCGTTCCGAACTGATAGACACGTATAAAGATTTGAAAAGTGCTTCGGAAAATCGAGTTTCATGAAAAAACCACTGCATAAATCAATTACTAATAATGTTTATTGATCTCTTCGATAACTGAGCTTTGTTTGAAGATTATACTGTTCTTTTGTTATTTATTTACACCCAAACTTACGTTAAAAATAGCAAGAAAAACGAATCTTTGTTGGCTCATAACTTTTTAATGGCTTTTTATTTTACTATTCTGTTTCCGTACAGATACAATTAATAATAACTCAAAACGATATCATGTTTAACTTTGGATGCACAATGTCTAACAGTGGAGTAATATTCTCCCGAAATTTGTATAGAAAAAATATTGACAAGTGGCACCTCAAGGGCCTATACTACCTCAAATGGCTTACCATGATCCTCCGTTATGTCGAAAATACTGCAGTATTCATTTTGAAATAAATACATGGTCAATTTGAGGATTAATGTTAGGTCTTATGTAAGACGAAAACACGATTTCATTTTCACGAAAAGAAATTTTCTCGATAGAAAAAAATTCCAACGTTACCTCCAAACCTAACAATAAACCGCTGGAATTAAAAAAATACTTCAAATTAGATCATGAAACTTTGTATACTAACCGAAATAACTTTAAAGCAGGTCTTATGTTTTTTATTTTTTTAAATTACCTACCATTATTTTCACCATAAAAAGCAAATACCTAAACTATTGGCGCTGCCTGCCACCTAGCACCGCACTCTGTCTCGCTCTCACTCAGTCCGCGAGCAGGATCGTGCGAGCGCGATGAACAGTGTATTTTAGCTGAAGTAGTATAGGCGTGCTATCGACTACTAACAAAAAAAAGTAATAAACATTAAACAAAACATTTCTATTTCCAGGAGCTAATAACAAAAAAACGCGACCGCCGCGCCCTGGACGCGTCTGCAGAACGTTTCGTGGTAGCAGAGGCGCGTCGGGCTAGAGAGTGCTACTTCCATTTCACTACGGCCACTGACACCGACAACGTACGAACTGTCTTCAGAGACGTGCACCAGATCATACTCACTCATATGCTGAATAATCTAGGAGTTTATTGAAATAGACAGCTTTTTATTTGCTAGGCTAGGCTAAGACCTTCGATCTTTACGAGTATCTAAATGCGATCCGCACCCTAATTGCGTAACACACTATCAATCGGAATCTGAATCATTTTGAAGCAAATTGCTAATCCATTGCTTCTTAAGTTCGAAAAATTTGTTTGCTCAACACGTAAATAACGCAATGAATGTTGTTGAACTGTCAAAATGGAACCGATTCCCATTGATAATGTGTTACGCAATTGCCCCGGCGATAATGAAATAGAAAGAAAAAGATGCACTGAACTTAAATCTAGTTCAGTTTGTGAACAACAGAATCGGGGCCAATGTCTACATTTTGCAAAGGTTTTAATTTGCTTGAATACATAGTAGGTACCTTTGTACCTGTGTTTGTACCCTAGTGGGTACTAAATCAAAGTAGGCGTATGTATACTTTCTTAATTAATTAACATAATTATGTAGGTATCTGTCTGCATTTCTTATTTAGTTTTATTCTAAGCATTGTTTCTAATAGGCAAAATTTAAATAGCACTACAAATTGTGTACAAGCACAGATAATATAATACTCTAGTAATTTTTCAATTAACACAACATCAATAGACCTACACTTTACCATCTCGTCTTGTAGATGGCAGTATTCAATGTTTTAAACTTTGTTTATGAGTTCATCTGTATCTATTAATACCCACTAAGATATTTATTTTTGCTATTAAAATATGTTTTCAAGAATAACAAGATTTATTTTGTTACCTACCTACCAATAACATGACATGACAAAAACTACCTATTCAAAATATATGATACTAGCTGCTGCCCGCGACGTCGTCTGCGTGAAGGCTCTACAGCACCAAAAATACCTAAGATGCCAGTGTCGCTATAGCATTATAAGTACACAACTTTTAAAATAGCATTAAAATATAAGTTTTTTTTCAAGCGAAGCAAGTGAAGAGAGTTATATGGGAATCCTGCTGAGTTCAGTCATAAGATGTGATTGAAGGAAATAGAGAAAACAATGCAGGAATACATTCCAGGACACGAAAGAGTAAAAAGACGTACAAAGGTATCATACCTTACAACACTTCTCTATAAACTACGTTGGTAGTTATGCTGCCAGGAGCCAAAATGTAAGGAGAGTCAGGACTGGTGACGCAGGAGCAAGCGACGTACAGAACTTGCCCTTGTGAAAAGCAACTCGTCCTGAGGTCGACACCCGCTGCCCTCAGTATCTGCCCCTGCGACTTATTGATGGTCATCGCGAAGCAAACACTCACAGGGAACTGTACGCGCTTGAACTGGAACGGGAAATTATGAGGTATGAGGGCAATGCGTGGTATAAATACTGCCTCGCCGATGCCACAACCCGTAAGAATTTCCGCCTCAATGGTGTGTCTGTGGAGCGAGATGACTTTAAGGCGGGTTACACAACTTCTGAGGAGATAGGTTCCGAAGAAGCATAATCGGAACACCGACCTTCAGCTTGATGGCATGCGCTGGAAGTCCACTTGCTGACAGGGAGCTCAGAAATTCCACGGGATAATGTGTCTCTCTGGATAATCTTGCTCGACAACAGTGTTTATCGAGGTGTAGACCACTTTATTCCCCTCAATTTCCGAGAGAATGCATTCGTTAATTGCTGCAGCCTGATCATTTTTGGGCATCAAAATGGTCCGCTCACACACCCAAGAATTCTGTTGATGCGGTATACGACTGATGTCCCCGTACACACAGCGAATTAGTTCTTCTAAGCTGGATACTCGTACCACTCTACCGAGAGACTCTGGAAGCACCACCTGTCCACCTATCTCTTCTGGTAGAGTACCTTCGCCAAGAATTAGAAGGACATCGGAGAATTTTTGAGCACGTGCATTGCCGGGCACGGCACGGGCCGAGCTCTCATATTATTGGTCAAGCGCAGCGTACGAACTCGTGACCACAACGAAGATCGTTTCAACGAAGCATTCACCTCGTCAGCCCTCGAGCCCCGCGTCACCACGGGAAGCGTTTGCCGAAAATCACCAGTGAACAGAACTGTGACACCACCCATCAAATGTTCGTTCCTGTGGATGTCCTGCAGGATTCTGTCCACGGCCTCAACTGCCTTCCTATTGGCCATCGTACACTCATACCATACGATCAGAGAGCAATCCTTGAGCACGTGTCCCTTATCGCTGTTACGTGACACACCACAAACAGGCGTTTCGGCGCTCTCTAAATCGATGGGAATTTTAAACATGGTATGTGCTGTCTTGCCACTCGGAAGCAGTGTGGTAGCGATTCCCGACGACGCTACAGCAATAGCAATTTTGCCTTGCCTCCTGACCTCTGCAAGTATGCCAGTGGTAACAAATGTTTTTCCTGTTCCACCAGGAGCATCCAAGAAAAACATTTTACCCTGGTTTTACCCAACGCTTTCAAGGTCGGTGTCATAAAGTTTTTGCTCTGAAGAGTACAAAGCGACATGGTCATTTCGTATGGTGGTCATTTCGCCCGGATCGTAATTTGTCTCAGCGTTATACTCCCGATTTCCACGGTCTTGATACGGTGATGATTTGGGAGCTGGTAACCCATATTCGATCAGTGGATTGCAACCGATAGAAATCAGTCATCAACATCTTGAAGTGAACTGAGACAGGTGTTCAGCACGCGTTCATCAGTTACTTCGACTTCGTCTCCAGTAGCACGCCTCAAAGCTCGTAGAAAATCTTCAGACAGATGATGGCGATACTTCTCCCACAAAGCTACCGGGTTCGCGACTCCACAAAACACCAAAATGACGGCAAACAGATGATGCATGCAGCTGGGACTGTCACTGACGCTAGCTTTCGCGAGGGTGTCATGAAATGAAATGATCATCATCAATTAACTTTTTTGTAATACTTAACACCGCATTTTTTTTAAATTGTCTTCCTCAACTCTGCTCAAGATTTTGAGGGTTTTGTTGGGACTTGAATTTGTCAAAACGAACTTACGATACAAATTTTAAGAAGAAAATGCACAACACCATCTATGAATTTTAAGAATAACTAACTACTTACCTCGCCAACATGATCAAATTTAAATTATTCATTTCCAAAAAATGTTAACATGTAACTTGATTTGATTTTTATGAAATCTCATAGATGGCGCTGTTTTAAAATTGTCTTTATACTACTAACATTCATTAAACTATATTTCCCTGCCCAAGTTACTTAAATGGCGTAGTTTTTATAGTGTAAAGCTAGATAATATCATGGCTTACTCAAAAACAACATTTAAATATACGTCGTTAGATTACACGCTGTCACAGAATGTGTAAGAAAAATAAAGATTCACAGCTCCTCCCCCGTAGGTGATAGCGTGATAATATGTAGCCTATATGTTGACCCAACCTCTTAGTAATATTCATGCAAAATTTGAAGTAAATCCATGCAGTACTTTTTGAGTTTATCCCGGACAGACAAACAGACAAACAGACAAAAATTCTAAAAACTATATTTTTGGCTTCGATAACGATTGTAGATCACGCCCCAAGTATTCTTTTTAAAAAATATTCAATGTACAGTTTTGACTTTCCTACGATTTTATTATAATATGTATAGATGATTCAGGGCCGTCTTTACCCGGGGGTGCAAGGGGTGCGTGGCACCCCGGCGCTGGGTATTAGGAGGCGCTAGCCGCTCGCCTTATAGGTACCTACCCAAACCATGCGTGATGCGTAATCAAAATCAGTTTTAACAACTACGAGTATTTAACAAATATTCATTATTTATTTGCTGACTTGCAATGTGCAAGCCAATTTAGATCTTATTAATACAATAATTAAATTTATATTCCAAAAAACACACGCGGCAAATTCAAAGAGAGCTTGCGGCTACAAGTGAGTGCGCGCGCGCCCTTTGACATGCGACGCCCGCCTTTTGACATATCACCGTCCGCTTGAAGGTAGGTATCTAGTTACCAATATAAAATATAAAAAATGTGTCAACAAAAGTTTCAGTCTACAACTACCATTAAAATTGCGACAGCCATGACCCATTATAGTACCTAAGTGACCATAGGTATCGTTTGGCATCCTACTTATTTTGTAATGAAAAAACTTATTTAGGTACTTAATTTTTACGTGTTATGAAATGCTAATTATGTGCAAGGAGTGTGTTGTTTTTTGGAAATTAATTTTACGTTGTCAAGATAGGTAAGACAAGTTTTTTTTTTTTCAATTTAAAATTTTTGAGGATGAAGCGCCAGGGAGCCCGCGTAACAATTACTATTTCATGAAATATCAATAAATATGAGTATATGAATTTAGAGGGTTGTATTGATTATAATTCATTAAATATATACGAGTATTTGTTACGCTAGCGAATCATAGGTATTTTGTTCAACATTATCCTAACACTGACCTGAAAATTGCATAAAACGGTTTTTGAATTTCGCGAAACGAAAATTTGAATTTCGCGTGCTACTTAGCGCATGGGGGATGTGCTAGGTTTATTTTTTTTTAAGTGACGCGGTAAAAATGCACTGCAGAAATAAAGTAAGTACTTAATAAGTTTTTAACAAAAATCATGACCAGATTATCGCAAAAAATCTTTACCAGAATAAAAAAACAAATACCTATCTATATAAAAATATCTAAAAAATACCTATAAAAAAATAACCACGAAAACCTCAATGGGTATTTGCTGACAGAAGTAAAACCTTAAAACTATGAAGTGACAGTGGGTTTTTAAGGCGCCTAAAAAGTATTTACTTTAAAAAGCCTGTTATAAAATATAGAATCTAGGATGCAAGAGCGAGCGAAGCAAATTCGGGATATTGGGCACCCCGCTCGTACGTAAGGTTTGAAAGGCTTAGATTATGCCCAGATTCCAAAACCTAAACTGCTATAAAACGAGTCTATGCTTTCTTCATAATTCGATAAAGTAAGTTCTCTTTCTATACGATGGTTAAGAGTAAACAGAGACTATTTAAGGTGGGGTGCTAAAATTTTTAGGGTCGCTTCGCTCGCTCTTGCGATTTACATTCTGTAGATTCTTGAGCTTTTCTTTATAAGTCGACAAAGCAAGTAATTCCTAGTCCTTTTGGAATGATCGAAAGAAAATCGTACCTATCCGAGTGTGCAAAATTTTCGAAAGACAAAGTAACTCCTATTTCTGTTTGAAAATATAAAACGAAACCTGACCAAACCGAGACGGGTTGTTAAAATTTTCGTGCTCGCTCCGCTCGCTCTCCCCACCCTACATACTTTACCGTTCTGTTACATACAACCAATTTGGCAGCATTATTATATAATAACCCCAGACATGTAACGGCTATGTCCCTTGAATAAAATAATTAATGTGCAGCTGTAGATGAACAGACTCAACAAACTGTCAAATTTTTCCAATCAACCTTGGACCTTATGCTGTAGTGATAAAGTTGAAAATCTTTTAAAGAAATTTGACTTAATGTGCTGGCGTCTGTCATCGGATACAAGATTTTCTGAAGATATCGAATAGCGAATGACCCTGCTCTCTGACACAAATAATACTTAAGATTATTTATAACAGAAAATGGACCATTGCAGGTTAAAATATCTGCATATCCTGGTGATAGCCCAGTGGTCAAAATAGACATTCAAGGCTTACATTAATTCGCATAAAGCTGAATATTGGTATGAAGGTTGGGACCACCATTAAAAATAAATTTTCAAAAGTCCCCATCGATCCGAAGCATCCAAAATTTTTTATTCAAGGTCAAATATTGCAAAAATCGGTTTTTTGCACTTTTCAGCTAATCGGTAAGTTTTATTAATAATAATATTAGAAAGTGATACGAGAAAATTGTTCATCATGCAATTATCTACAAAAATTGATCTTACACTTTTTTCCTAAGAATCACTATTTCGGATATATAGCGATGCAAAAAGTTGTGTTTTTCTTAACCCTCATTATATTTTTTAAATTTTCAACTAATATTACGCGGGATTACGCAACGCTTCTAACGATACCACATACATTGATATTGGTTAAGCCGTTTAGAAGTTATGGAGGAATAAAGAAACATACATAAACCCTGAAAATATAACTTCCTTTTTTTGGGCAGACGTGTAAAAACAAAAATGTTGTTTTTTTTTGTTGGCAAGGGGGCGCAGGCTGATTTTCGCACCCCGGCGCCCAATATGGTTAAGACGGCCCTGAGATGATTTGTATTACTTAAGTGCGCCTCAAAGAGAAGTCAGCAACAGGGAAGGGCTGAAGCCTGCCGGGGCAGCGGGATTGTCCGAAAGGGTTACCGCTGCCCCGGAACATAAAAGGCTAAGGAAGGAACACGGGTGGGTTTTAGTCAGTAAGAGTCTGACACCGGCCCCGATTCTGTTGTTCACAAACTAAATTAAGTTTAAGTTCAGTGCATCTTTTTCTTTCTATTTCATTATGGAAAGGACAGAAGATAAATATTAGTTTAGTCCTGTCAAATTAGATAATCCATAGACAAGTTTAGACGTGATTAAAAAATTGGCTACTAAAAATACGTCTATTTACGTCAGGCGCTGACTAATTTGACAGGTCTAAACTAATATTTATCTTCTGTCCTTTTCTTAATGAAATAGAAAGAAAAAGATGCACTGAACTTAAATTTAGTTTAGTTTGTGAACAACAAAATCGGGGCCACTCCCTCCTGCTCCACCCTGAGCGGGAGGGGTCATTTGATGATTTCCCATCCACAAAAACAAAAAAAAGGTAGGTACTTTAAAATATCTAATGTTGACTAGTAATTCTGCGAGCTGTAGGTACCGGTGCCTTTGGTGTAGCTTGTGGTCATGAGAGCTTCAAGAACCATCCTGTTTTTAGAGGCAATTAGTCAAAACGCATTGATGTTTGTACCAGACCTACCTACACACGACGAAATGGCAACCGTAACCGTTAACTATAAATATATAATAATAAGCTACACATTTCCATTTTTATATAAGTCTAAAAAATTCTCGTGTCACAGTGTTAGTTACCATACTCCTCCGAAACGGCTGGACCGATTTTTATGAAATTTTGTGTGCATATCGGGTAGGTCTGAGAATCGGCTACTATCTATTTTTTTTTTTTTTGCAAAACGACGTTTGCGGGTCAGCTAGTTTTTATATAGTAGGTAGGTACAGGCTTTTCGTACAGTCCACAGTCTACATCAAGCTCAATTTCTGTCAAATTTCTTTAATAGATTTTCAACTTTATCGCTAAAGTGTAAGGTTCAAAGTTGATTGGGAAAAATTGACAGTTTCGGATAGCTTGATGTGCTGGCGTCTGTACACACGGCTACACATCAAGCTATAAGTCTCCAGTTTTAGCTGACTTCGCATTGTAGTATAGTTTTTCGTACAATCAGAAGTCAGCTTATACTGGTTATCTTGATGTGTAGCCGTGCGTATAATGAGCCGTCAGCTTCTACTAGAAATGTATACCTAGCTTGATATTTCGTCGTGCGTACCTGCCACGTACCCACTTACGGACAGCGATTAAGCTAAACATTCAATCACGTTGAATTTTAAAACGTTTTTTGACAAATCCATTAAGAAACAGAAAATCTGCGGCCCTGAAAAGGGCCTTGTCGAACTGCGCCAAATAAATCAAATTACTGTAAATTCTTTAAATGTAAGCTCAAAAAATCACCCGCCAAAACCGTACAGCGTTCTTCCTTGTCTCTTCAAAGCATAGACAATGTCCATTGCTGTCACAGTTTTTCTTTTGGCATGTTCAGTATACGTCACGGCATCTCGGATCACATTTTCTAGAAATACCCTCAGCACGCCACGAGTTTCTTCGTAAATCAATCCTGATATTCTCTTGACCCCTCCTCTTCTTGCTAATCTTCTAATAGCAGGCTTCGTGATTCCTTGGATGTTATCACGAAGAACTTTTCTATGGCGTTTGGCACCTTTGCCATAACCTTTCCCGCGACCCGTCATTTATAACTTTTTTTTCTAAGTGCGAATCAGACGATTGTAAGATGTAGACTGCAACTCGGTGCGAGCGCGAGGATTATTTATAAGCTAGGCGCGCGGATATTGTTTCTATTGCGGGTAACTTTGTCAAAAAATTAAGGAATTTGTGAAATAACCCTCGTAAAAAAATATTGTTTGCGATAGTGCGATGTATTTGTTGATTCAATTAGGTAAGTATCTATTAGATTTCTGTTTGCTATTCTTTTAATTTAACTAAATAGGTACGAAAAAGTCTTAGACCATCATCAATACTTAATATATTACACTCACAAAACAAATGAGACAAATCTTGTATTAAACCCCCATTATGCAAGTAAGAAGCAAGCATATTTAATAAGCTAGGGAATTACATTCCTGATAAAAATGGTTCCACAAGGGCGAATAACCTATAAACTTAATAATATCGACTGTTGGAGCTGCTGAAGATTGTAAGACCATCTTTATATTCAATCAATCAACAAGTACTACCGCAGTCCACTGCTGGACATGCTGCTCCACTTTCCGCATCCAGTCCGTCCCAGCCATCTTTTTGAAGTTGACGTTCCATCTAGCTGGGGGGCGTCCCACACTACGCTTGCCGATACGCGGTCTCCACTCAAGGACTCGTCTGCTCCACCGGCCATCAGTCCTTCGACAAACATGGTCAGCCCACTGCCGCTTTAGTTTGCTTAGGTACTCTACAAGCTATGTCGGTAACTCCGGTTCTTTTCCGGATAATTTCGTTTCTGATTTTATCCTTTAAAGAAACTCCGAACATAGCCCGCTCCATAGTGCGCTGAGTGACCTTGAATGTTTACCAGCCCGACTCTCAATGTCCATGTTTCGGCACCGTATGTTACAACGGGCAGGACACACTAGTTGAAAACCTTGGTCTTCAAACACTGCGGGATTTGCGACGAGAAGATTTGACGAAGTTTTCCAAACGCTGCCCACACCAAGTGGATCCTACTGTCGGCTTCTTTCTCAAAGTTGCATTGTATAGATTCAATCATATATAATAACAATACTTAAGTCATTTATATAATAGGCTAGTTTCCACCATCAATAAATTCAAAATCTATTTAGTCCATCAGTTAGAGTATTGGAAAATAATGGACACGTATTTTTTGTTTTTGTAAATCAATGAATATTGACAAAGATAAAACGCATCAAAACTCGGGAGTGGAGGCTCGTGACGTCAGAACGCACTAAAATTATACCAAGGTATGACGTAGGTATTGAGAATTTTAAAAGCGTCTTATCTTCGTCAATTTTAGTTTACGTAAAATAAGAAAAAATACGAGTCAAATATTTTTTGATAATCTAACTGACGGACTAATTGGATTTTTTCAGTTGACGAGTCTATTGCATAGGACTTGTGCGAGTACCTACTAGGTACCATTTTAGTGTATTTCATTGACTTGAATGTGCCCTGGCGGATAAGAGTAGGTACAGTCATGGTCACTCAAATATCTCGCTGATAGTGGCGTGTGTTTGATTATTAGGAACTTAAGTTTCCTTCAAAATGGTTGAGAAGTTGAGCTGAATGGTGCTGCAGTGCTATTCTGTAAAAATCTCACCGTGAAAACTAAGGTGAAGTGAGCTGTCATTGCACCTGAAGGCCAATTCTGCTAATTTAAAACGTTCAAAATCTAGTCGCAGTCTCATCTCGGCGACAAACAAATGTCAAAATTTAGGGAAATTTGAAGTATTTTTGACAGATTGAGACTGAGATCAGATTATGAACGTTCTTAAAAATTACGAGAATTGCCCCTCTGATGTTAGGGATTGCCTCCATTGATAGCTCACTTCACGCTCACTTCACCTATGTTATGACGGTGACATTTTTACAGAATCGATAGGCTGATCTATGCGTCATGTTCGTGAAAGGACGCCGTCACTTGGGACTAGTCATAACTTTGCTGTCACGGCTTATTTTATATTTGAATTTTGCTTACATTTTGCTCTGGACGTCTTTCTACATCGTTCCCACACTATAAGTACAATTTCAACATGGGTGATGTTAACCAATATTTTGTAGGTAATATATTTTTTATTTATAGTGTGTCAATGGAGTTTTTTGCCCGTTTTTCTCCGTGGTAACCTACTACACTATGGTATACCTAAATAGACAAATGGCTTCATCATTCTGACCGACTCCTTGACAATTCAAAAATTGCTTTTAGGTAAATTATTAAAAAATACGAGTTTAAACCGAGTTGGACTGACTGATTGTTTGCTAAAACCTATGGATATTATATTATTGCTGGATTCATTATATACTAGCTTTTGTCCGCGGCTTCGCTCGCGATAAATTCGGGGTAAAAAAAAAATTGCCTATAGATGTCACTCTCCATCCCTCATCCTGGTGTTTTTCAAATAACCCTGTATAATATCTACTGGTATTCAGCTGCAACCGGTTAAACCGAAAACCGACTTCAACATAGTTGGCAAAGGCTAGGTAGATGATGAAACATAGAGAAAAAAAAAGAATTATGGCGTTATCCAAACGACATTAAATAAGTGGCTTGACCTCATCAACGCTCATGATTGGTCGTTGAATGTACCTATAGCTCGCACGCTCACCCACTACTTGCAAACAACAAAAGTTCATTTATAACACACATCACACGACGACGAACGTTACAAAATTTTAATACCCTTCTAAAACAAAATGGCGCCCGTAAAGGTACCAAAGAAGACTCTGAAACCAACACCAACAAAGGACAGCGTCTCCAGACCAATATTGAAGTCGAAGAAGCTAAAGAAGAAAAACTACCAGAGCTTCTCCATCTACCTCTACAAACTACTTCGAATGGTAGCACCAGAAAATCTGGGAATCTCACGAAAATCAATGCTTATAATGAACAATTTTCTCAACGATATGCTGGAACGGATTGCGGTTGAAGCTGGCAGGTTGGCTGTCCACAGCAAGAAGTCGACGATGAGTAGCAGGGAGATCCAGGCCGCAGTAAAACTGGTCATTCCAGGAGAGCTGTCAACCCATGCTAATATAGAAGCTGTTAAAGCTATTAACATGTTCCACAAGAGCCATGAACGTGACGCTGCTGCGAAGCAGTGAAAAAAATAGATGTGACGATGTGTTTTTAGTTAGGAGATGTGAAGTCAAAGACAATGTGACATTATTTAGTTAGGGTAGTGCCGTAGTGTGTGAAGTGACAATTAAATATTGGGTTTAAATTATTATTAAAGTTGATTGATGAATAAATGATTGTGGAGTTTCGTCTGTTGTTTTATTATTATTATAAACATAACTTATCATCAGCCCTGTATTCCTTGAAGGAGTGGGCTGAGGAATATAGCCACAACACACACACACACACACACACACCACGGCTTCAAGTCTGCTATTACAATAGTGTCAGAATGGTCTATCATTGATTTCATAACTGTTGATTTTGACAAGTTTGGTAATCTACTAATATAATGGCGTCATTATGACTTTCCAATGGTCAACCACTGACACTCCATTGAAAGAAATGACATAAAATGGTAATCTCGTACATAATGACAAATGAATAAATGTAATGTTTATTGCTATTACGAACTTCTTACTACTTCAGATTGCAAACACTACCTACTAGGTAATATGTAAATATATATATATTAAATTAAATCTAGCATGAAATTAAGTAGTAGTTTATCTCAGACCATTGACCGACCAATGATCGACCATTATGAATTTAGCAGATTACGAACTTTTAGCAAAATGACAATGGGATCGTGTTGGAATGACGAATTTATAAAAATAGCAGACTTGGCCCCAGATCCCAGGCTGCTGCCGAGAACTTACGAATGGGACCACACATAATTACACTGCTCGACCAGGGAACCGAACCCAGGAGCTCATGCTCAGCAGTAGCCCTTGCAACTACGAACGAGGCAGTCCTGATGAAATTCTATAAAACACTGCCCAGCCTAGGGATCGAACCTGGACGTGCAAGAGGGCGGAGCACCGTCGTCATGTTTGCTGCTAGCAAAATTATTAATTTATTGTATACACGGACAAACGCAAACAACGTTACAGCACACCCCGGACACTCCGTACAACGCGCGCAAAATAATTACCTACTACTACTACATAGCCAAATGACGTTGGTACACGTGCAAATGTGTGCGTAAACTCTAGTAGGGTTGGTTGTCGTGCGGAGCGTAAAAAAAATGGCGGGAACGACGACGACGCGACTAGAAAGAATAAGTGACCTTGACGAGCGGCGTTTGATTGTTTATCTAATTAGTCGGGTTCGTAATGAAATAAAAATAATATTATAATAGCTAAGTAATAAATGTAAAACTTTTTAACAATAACTTTAATTTCGGAAGTCGGTGTCTTTGGATCTGTATTTTAGTTTATTGCCACCGACTTACGAAATTAAAGTTATTTTTCACTTTGTACTTAGTGTTTTTTTGGAAGTCGGTTTTTTTTTTGCTGAAAAGTTTTTATTTCTCGCTTTTTAGTGGGTCTGTTTATAAAGTATCTAAGTTACAATAGCCTAATGTCAACTTGCTCATCGCCTTGAACAAAATATTGCTTTTCCCGATGCAGGGACGTTAATTGTTGAGGAGTTCTCTTGGTACTCCATCATCAGCTCCATTTCACCATTCGCATTGTGACGAACATAAATTGTGCTTAGCAAACATATTAGAGTAATCGAATCGCAACCTGTGAAATACTTATTATTGAGTAGTCCCGGTGGCCATCGGCGGTCATCATCCATACAAATAAGGTACTTAGCTAAATATTGCTTACACTAAAATATTTTCGTTTAAATGACCTACTTAACTATAAATAATCGGTTATTATATCGCATGGTATTAAAATGCGATATCTTACAAACATTTATGTAAATACAAATTCGGAAAAGCATCACAATATCGAACCATCGTGATTAAATTTCAGATAAAACTTTTAAATCGCAAAATTGTGTGTTCGTATCAGCAGTACAGTGCTGCGGTTCTTTGTGAGCGCCCCTAGCTAATGAACCGCCGATAATGCCGCGGGTGTGCGGGGTGAGGTGCGGTATCTGATGTCAGCGCGGGGTAGGGAGTGGCCATTCTGTACGAAGTACTATTAGGTATTCTGTGGTTACAGATTAAGAGCCTACACTACCTCAGCTAAAATTCACTCTTTATCTCGCTCGCACGAAACTGCTCGCGGACTGAGTGAGAGCGAGACAGAGTGCGGTGCTAGGCGGCAGGCAGCGCCAATAGTTTAGCTATTTGCTTTTTACGGTGAAAATAATGGTAAATTAAAAAAGTAAATAACATAAGACCTGCTTTATAGTTAGTTCGGTTAGTATACAAAGTTTCGTGATCTAATTTGAAGTATTTTTTGAATACCAGCGGTTTATTGTTCGGTTTGGAGGTAACTTTGGATTTTTTTTCTATCGAGAAAATTTTATGAAATCGTGTTTTCGTCTAACATAAGCACTAACATTAATCCTCTACTTTACCATTATATTTATTTCAAAATTAATGTTGCAGTATTTTCGATATAACGGAGGATCATGCTAAGCCATTTGAGGTAGTATAGGCCCTTAAAGAAAACCAAAGCGCTGTACTGTGTAGGTACAGTGCAGTTTACAAACTAAAATGTATCCTACTTCCTACTATCCTACTAATCCTACTTCCTACTAGTATCCTATCCTACTTCCTACTAATATGTCCTACTAATTTCTTACTATTTCCTACTAATATTATAAATGCGAAAGTTTGTGAGGATGGATGGATGTTTGTTACTCTTTCACGCAAAAACTACTGAACGGAATTGGATGAAGTTTGGCACACATATAGTTTATAACCAGGATTAACACATAGAATACTTTTTATCCCGATATTCCCACGGGATCGAAACTTACGCGGGTGAAACCGCGGGGCGCAGCTAGTCATAGATAAATGTAACTATACAGGGTTACTTTTCAATGACCAGCCAAATTTAAGGATGTGCTACAGACCATCAAACTAAACAACTTTCTCCATGGGACCAACATCGTAATCGCGAAAAATTTATCAACTGTCCCATAGAAAACTTCAATACCTACTCGACCTAAACGTATGGGACGGCTGAATTTTTATTCACGATTACGATGTTGGTCCCATGGAGAAAGTTGTTCAGTTTGATGGTCTGTACCACATCCTTAAATTTGGCTAGTCATTGAAAAGTAACCTGTATAACATATAATTATGATGTCTATGAACACAAGTAGCCTAGGTTATTAAATGTTAATCTATACAGAGAAAAGATTATGTATGTTTGTAACGAATTTGCTAAAAAAGTACTGGACCGATTAAAACAATTCTTTCACCATTTGAATGTTAGATTAAGTATCACTGATTAATATAGGCTTTTTTAATTGCAAGAAAAAAATAAAATGTTTAAAAAATAAATGTCCACCCGTGCGAAGCCGGGACAGGCCGCTAGTCTAATATATAAAATTCTCGTGTCACAGTGTTAGTTACCATACTCCTCCGAAACGGCTGGACCGATTTGTATGAAATTTTGTGTGCATATCGGGTAGGTGTGAGAATTGGCTACTATCTATTTTTTTCAGCTAGTAATCTATAAAAATATAAGACAGAAACGCGACAAAATAATAAAATTAACATACGAAACAACACTTGGTTGTAAAAAAGCGATCCTTTGTCTTGAAAATTAAGTTATTGCGTGTATTCTGCTGTCGACATGACGACCAATACCTTCGTCCAATGTGGACACCTTGTATATTCTAAGCCACCAATTCCTGATAACTTGATGGTGGAGGTCAGATAAGCAGTCGCTCCATGTAAAATACTGGTATTCAGCTGCATCCAGTTAGACTGGAAGCCGACCCCAGCATACTCGTAGTTGGGTAAAAGCTAGGCAGATGGATTGATTATTCTAAGCTAACAATAGGCGATAAGTAAGTAGTTTAAGTAGGAATTTTATTCGGAAGAGCAGAAGACTAAGAATCTTCTTCTTCTTCTTCAATCGGTCCCTCATTACTGAGGATCGTGGTCACTGGACCCTTTTAAACGGACAATCTGCCTCCATCTACCCCGGTCCAAAGTTGCCATCACCAGCTGCTGAAAATTGCTTGAGGACGTAGCTTCCTTTACTTGGTCGGACCATCGTGTTGGCGACCGGCCTCGTCCTCTCTTTCCTTCGGTATTGCCAACAATTACCAGCTTTTCAAGGTTGCTATCTCCCCTTCGCATTATGTGGCCGAAATAGGTCAGAATACGCTGTAGGCATATTGTAGACTAAGAATATTCCTCTAGTAAATAAAAGGTTTGTTTAGCATTATCAGCCCATAATTTTCCCACACAGATAACAGAGGCTCTTTTAACTGTTCTGTGGTATATTCCTATACAACATATAACGTTAAATGTTATTCACAAATGACTACCTACTGAAACGATTTCAGTAACTTTTTAATATAGGTTTTTTTTTAAATTATGTATTTTGACATACTATCCGCCGATTGAGCCAAAGAAAATTAAGTCTTATGTAAAGGCAATAAGACTCAATTTTGAATGCATAAAGCAATACTAGTATCAACACGATTTTCTCAATAAAAAACTTTTTTTTTACAAAAATACAACCGACTTCCAAAAAACACTACAAAGTGAAAAATAGCTTTAATTTCGGAAGTCGGTGTCGTTGGTTCCGCATTTTTTTTTATTGACACCGACTTCCGAAATTTAAGTTATTTTTCACTTTGTAGTGGGCCAGTTTGTAACTTATCTAAGTTACATTACAATAGCCTAATGTCAACGGCTCATCACCTTTTACAAAATATTGCTTTTCCCGATGCAGGGACGTTAATTGTTGAGGAGTTCTCCTTGTAAAAACCAGGAGAACTGGAGCTGATTGAGAAGTCACCATCAGCTCCACTTCACGATACGCATTGTGCTTAGCAACCACATCAAAGTACCTAATCGAATCGCAAACCGTGATATATTTATTATTGAGTAGTTCCTATGGCCATCTGTGGTCTTCATCATCAGTTCCACTTCACCGAATGGTGCTTTCTGAGAGCAAATGCACGAGTTACTATAAAAAATACCATAATCGCTATAGGTGTGCCTACAAAATTTGAGGGTTGCCCTCAATTTCTCCAGGATCCAATCATCAGATCCTGACTTGGTGACTATGGGACCACTTCAGAAATATCTCCTGCCGAACAAAAAAATAATTTTGATAATCGGCCCACAATTGGCGGAGTAATCGCGTAACAAACACACAAAAAAAAAACATAAGTACCGTCGAATTGATAACATCCTCCTTTTTTGAAGTCGGTTAAAAATAGCTTTAAAAAAAAATTTTGTTCACTGTATTAGGTATGCTTTTAAATTAATGCTCTAATTGGGGTTGTATGAGGTTTTGCGTATACGTGGTAGGTATAAGTTTTCATAAAGGTACCGTGGGTAGGTAATTCTCGCTCAAAACAATTGAAATCTACCCTCAACATCTTTAATTTACCAAAAGTGAGGACCTAAAAAACTTTAAAAGGCATCGCCTTCACTCACTCGCGCCACTCCTCGTCTGGTCGTCACGTTGCTCACACAGTCGACATCGCATTAGCTCGCGTGTAAACGAAAACAAAATGGCGCGAACAAAACAGAGAGCTAACAAGTCCACCGGAGGAAAACCTACTCGGAAGCCAATGGCGACCAAGCCAGCAAAAAAATTTGCTTCCACCGGCGGCGGGAAGAAACCGTACACGCACAGATACCGACCAGGGACTGTGGCCCTGCGAGAGATACGCAGATACCAGAAGACCACGGAACTGCTGATCAAGAAACTGCCGTTCCAGCGAATCGTGAGAGAGATCTCGCAGGACTTTATGATTGATCTCCGGTTCCAGAGCTCGGCTGTGATGGCGCTGCAAGAGGCCACTGAGGCTTACTTAGTGGGGCTGTTCGAGGATACGAATCTGTGCGCGATCCATGGGAAGCGTGTGACTATCATGCCGAAGGACATTCAGTTGGCGAGGAGAGTGCGTGGCGAGCGCAGGTGGTGAAAATTCATAATTTTTTAAGATAAAGGTGGATATGTATTTAAATTGACAAAGCCCTTTTCGGGGCTGAAAGGTTTTCTGTTTCTTTGGTGGATGATGTCAAAACGTAATAGTACTTTCTCAAATTTAATCACTACATACCTAGTATAAAACAAAGTCGCTTTCTCTGTCCCTTTGAACGCTTAGATCTTTAAAACTACGCAACGGATTTTGATGCGGTTTTTTTAAATAGATAGAGTTATTCAAGAGGAAGGTTTATATATATAATACATGCATGCATGTGATGTCGTAAATAAACGCATTTTTTTGCGTTTACTTTTCAAACGCTGGCTGAACCCTACGAGATAGGTCAAAATAATGTACTACAGTATTGTACGCCTTAAAAAGGTCTACAAAAAAGTCCCGATGGTATATGTCTATCTCTTAGGGATAACCCACAATAATCATTTTTTATCCTTTACTTTTTACGAGAAATAATGGCTTATTTACGAAGCGATTTTAAGCAATACAGCATTAATCCTTATCCAATTAAGTACCTTAAATACATTGTGCATTTAATATAGATAAATATGGCCCTTTACAGCATGTAATTTCAATGAATATTTTCGAAGATATTACAGATTTAAAATGCAGGGACATAGCGGTTGCTGCGGTACCGGCCGCGGCGGCGCGTGCTGGCATTCTTGAAATACCTGTACTTAGTATCAGTATTGCACCCGTGCGAAGCCGGGGCGGGTCGCTAGTAGATAATATTTGAAAGTGAGAAAACACAACAAAGCCCTTTTCAGTGATGCAGGGTTTCTTTAATGGATGATGTCAAAACATTCACGATGATGGATTGTGAGAGGAATAATTATGAAAGAAGGGGTTTGAATCATAGCGTGACGGTCGACAGGGAGAGAATGGAAAACAAAACTTGGTACCTAGGTATAGGCAGGGAAGTAGAAGAAAGACATTCAGTTGGCGAGGAGAGTGCGAAGTCAGCACAGACTACACTAACTATAACATACTGTAATGCTATTCTGTAAAAATCTCACCATGAGAACTTAGGTGAAGTGAGCGTGAAGTGACCTATCATCCCTAATGCACTATTGACTGCTCACTTCACCTGTGTATGATTTCACGGTGAGCTTTTTACAGAATCGACCGGCTGAAACGGTGGCGAGCGCGTGTAGTGAAATTTCGTATGTTTTCGCTGATGTAGGTAGGTTGATGACAAAGCCCTTGGGTTGCAAGGTTTTCGGTTTCTTTGATGGATGTCAAAACTTAATTATGTAGGTACTATAAAAAAATCATATTTATAAGTCACAAAAGTATGCTGTTGAATTTTCAACGCGAAAGCCGAAAATCCAACAGGGTTTTTTTTAGGCATTACATATTTAGATGTCATTTAAGTAGTATAAGTAAAAAAAAAAAACAACCAACTTCCAAAAAAGACACTATAAAGTGAAAAATAACTAATTTCGCAAGTCGATGTCGTTGCGTTCGCATTTCGTAGTTTGCCACCGACTTCCGAAATTAGTTACTTTTCACTTTGTAGTTGCGCTTACCCCACACAAATTCATGTAACACTGCTATGTAATTAATATCTGCAGAGTCATTAGAACATCATCAATAATAAATTAAGTAGCTTTATATAAGATAGCTAAGATATATACAATGTGTTAATGAAATAACCCAAAACCTGAAACTAGTTTGTTTAGAATCGGCAGCAAAATCGAATACAATAATTTTTAATATGGGTTATTTTTTTCCAAAAAATAATTATTTGTCATGCCGTGTCTAATATTTTTTAACGATGCTGTACGCTACTGTCCAACGCAATGAAAACAAACAGCGCGGGCGAGGGTGAGGAGAGGGGGTGCTAGAGCTGGCGCCAAGGCCGGGAAGCGCGCCGGCGGCGATAGAGCTACGAATCTGTAAGAAGTAGCGCGACAACAATATTTACAAATATCTTTTACTATAATTTTTGAAAATAAATAATTATATGTCATATCAATTTATTAATATAAAAATCGGTTGGGGTGTCCGAGGTTTTGGGTTATTTCATTAACACTTTGTATATAAGCTATAGATATATAAGATAGCTTTATATCCCATCATTTAATGCTTGTTAAAACCTATTAATTTTAATCTTAGTTAAGTACTCAAATATTAATCTTTAATTATAGTTCAGTGCTTGTGGCACATCTTATTTGTTTATGGGGCATGCGGTGCTAACCTGTAATTAATTGTTACACTAACCTTAGATATTATATACTTAATTTAAATGTTATTAGTGTAAACAATTGTTGGTTGGCCAATAAAGAAAAATAAAAAAATAATAAAATAAAGTGGCAAAAATACGTATTAATGAAGCGAACTCAAAAACCACCGAAGCAAATTTAATAAAAGCATACCCAATCTCAATAAAAAAAATTGAAATCAATCAATAAAAAAAACAACATACAGTCGAATTGAGAAACTCCTCCTTTTTGAAGTCGGTTATAAATATAGGTAACAAAAAAAAACAACCGACTTCAAAAAAAAAACACTACAAAGTGTAAAATAACTTTAATATTAATTTCGGAAGTCGGTGTCTTTGGTTTTGTATTTACGTTTTTGCCACCGACTTCCAAAATTAAAATTAAAGTTATTTTACACTTTGTAGTGTTTTTTTTTTGAAGTCAGAATGGGACCAATCTGGAAGCATATCCTTTCAAATAAAAAAAAAAAATCCAAATCGGTTCATAAATGACGGCGTACTGAGGTAACAAACATAAAAAAAAAATACAACCGAATTGATAACCTCCTCCTTTTTGAAGTCGGTTAAAAATACAGAAGGAGTACCTATATCGGGCAATTATGAAAAAATATTTTTATTGAGATTAAGTACTAAAGTCTAAGGTAGACGTACAGACGCCAGCACATCAAGCAACTACAATCTGTCAAATTTCTTTAATAGATTTTCAACATTCTCGCAAAAACAAGCTCAAAGTTGATTGGGAAAATTTTACAGTTTCTAGTAGTTTGATGTGCTGGCGTCTATACGCTGTCCTGCACCCTAATTGCGTAACACACTATCAATTAACAAACTGAATCATTTTAAAGGATATTGCTAATCCATTGCTTCATATGTTCGAAAAAAAATCTGCTCAACAACCTAAATAACGCAATGAATGTTGTTGAACTGTCAAAATGAAAGACATTGGCCCCGATTCTGTTGTTCACAAACTTAAACTAAATTAAAGTTCAGTGCATCTTTTTCTTTCTATTTCATTATGAAAAGGACAGAAGATAAATATTAGTGTAGTCCTGTCAAATTAGATAATCCATAGACAAGTTTAGACATGATTAAAAAATTGGCTACTAAAAATACGTCAATTTACGTCAGGCGCTGGCTAATTTGACAGGACTAAACTAATATTTACCTTCTGTCCTTTTCATAATGAAATAGAAAGAAAAAGATGCACTGAACTTAAATTTAATTTAGTTTGTGAACAACAGAATCGGGGCCATTGAAACTAAGAATCTTGTAATTATACTTCAACTTCAAACAAAACACATATCCTACAAGAGCGTCTCGGAGACTCCGTGGAACCGACCATTATTGACACTTTTAAGTTGTATTTTGATAACAACAAACCGGAAACAGCAGTTAATCTTATCAGAGCTTTTTTTGATAGTTATCTACCTACATGCATTTTAACTTGGCTAGATATCTCGCCTGGCTATAAAAAAGTTGGAAAGAACCTGCAAATAACAGTTTTCATTACATAATCTAGCGCCTGTACTCTTCGACGGGATGGGAAGATAGGTAGGTAAGAGAATAGAAAAACTTTTATTTCAGACAGGAGTCCATTTGGTTAGTAACAATTTTACTTAACTTTTAGTGTTAGTAGATTACAGACCAGAGGGGCAATGGGACGTTCACAGTCTGCCGATCGATTCTGTAAAAATCTCACCGTGATAACTTAGGTGAAGTGAGCGTGAAGTGGGGCGATCAATAGGGGCGATCCCTAACATCAGGTGGAATGACAGCTCACTTCACCAAAGTTATCACCGTGAGATTTTTACAGAATAGCACTGCAGATCTCAGTCTCAATCTGTCAAAAATACCTCTAATTTCTCTACATTTTTTACTTTGATTGTCGCTGAGATGAAATTGGGCTTCATTATTAATTAACATTCAGCGTGGGGCTGCATCCACCTCCGCAACATTGGGGAATTCCATCGAACACACCGAGAATATAGAGGGCGCCTATATCGCCTTAAACCTGCACCCTAATTGCGTAACGCACGATCAATCTTAATCTGAATCATTTTGAAACGGATTGCTAATCCACTGCTTTATATGTTCGGAAAATTTGTCTGCTCAACAACATAAATAGCGCAATTAATGTTGTTGAACTGTCAAAATGAAACAGATTGTGATTGATCGTAAGTTACGCAATTAGGGTGCGGACCTGCAGTGCTATTCTGTAAAAATCTCACCGTGAGAACTAAGGTGACGTGAGCTGTCATTCCACCTGATGATAGGGATTGCCCCCATTAATAGTTCACTTCACGCTCACTTCGCCTATGTTATCACGGTGAGATTTTTACAGAACCAATAGGCTGTTGGGGAGTTTGTTTCGCCACTTCTTACCAGCTAAAGCAAAGTAAGTTTATTTTATGTGTAGGCATTGAAATTGGTTTTAATTTTTTAAATTTTTATTGTGTAATATGGGTTTTGCCTGAATTAAATGAATTTTATTTTATTTATTTAAAGCACTAGGAAGTGTTGGAGGGCGTTTTGGGGGATAGTCTTATGTACAGAGGCCAGCACATCGAGCTACACACGTACGTTGAAAATAGTAAAGTTGTACTACGTAAAGTTGAAAATCTATCAAAGAAATTTGACAGATTGGGGTAGGTTAGTTGACGTGCTGGCCTCTGTACCAGTTTGAATAAATTACTTTTTTTTAACACAATCCTATTAAATTTTTGAAAGACCTTTCAATAGTCCATTGTTGACCACTAGTACAACGCGGCAGTCTCCTTATTTCTTCTCTCTTTTAATAGCTGTTCTAGATACACACGACTACAATATGTATACCAAGCTATACATTTCCAGTTATAACTGACCTCGCTTTTCGTACAATGAGAAGTCAGCCAAAAAACGAAAATGCGGAACAAACGACACCGACGCGACTTCCAAAATTAAAGTAAATTTTCACTTTGTTGTGTTTTTTTTGGAAGTCCGTAGTTATTTTTTACCGACTTCACAAAAAGGAGGAGGTACTTTGTTCGGATGATTGTATGTTTTTTTTTTTTTTGTATGTGTCTTCATCGAATACTCCGCCAATTGTCGACGGATTTTCAAAATTCTTTTTTTTGTTTGTAAGGGTATGCTCCCGAGGTGGTCCCATTGTCACCAAATCGGAATCTGATCAGGGAATTCTATGGAAATCGAGGGAAACCCTCAAATTTTGTAGGCACACCTATAGCGAATTGGGTATTTTTATAGTAACTCGTGCATTTGGTCTCAGAAAGCACCATTCGGTGAAGTGGAACTAATGATGAAGACCACAGATGGCCATCGGAACTACTAAATAATAGATATTTCACGGTTTGCGATTCGATTAGGTACTTTAATGTGGTTGCTAAGCACAATGCGTATCGTGAAGTGGAGCTGATGGTGACTTCTCAATCAGCTCCAGTTCTCCTGGTTTTTACAAGGTGAACTCCTCAACAATTAACGTTCCTGCATCGGGAAAAGCAATATTTTGTAAAAGGTGATGAGCAGTTGACATTAGGCTATTGTAACTTATATAAGTTACAAACTGGCCCACTAAAAAGTGAAAAATAAAAATTTTTTTTACAAAAAAAACTACCGACTTCCAAAAAACACTATAAAGTGAAAAATAACTTTAATTTCGGCAGTCGGTGTCAATAAAAGAAAATGCGGAACCAACGACACCGACTTCCGAAATTAAAGTTTTTTGTCACTTTGTAGATAGTGTTTTTTGGAAGTCGGTAGTTTTTTTTGTTATTTTGTAAAAAGGTTTTTATTTATTTTTTGTCTGTTCCGGCTAATACCCGAAACGGCTGGACCGATTTTGATGAGACTGTCGCTGGCAGGTAGCTGATGTTATAAGGAGTAACTTATGCTTACTTTTATTTTAGAAAAGAAGGGTTCCGCCCGAAAAAAATAAAAACCATGAAATCCTATTTGTTTTCCGACGCACGCGAACGAAGTCGCTGACACAGCTAATTAGTTAGGTACTTATTATTATAGCAAGATCATCGCGTGTTTCGTCGATATATTAAATGACATAATTGTACATTTGAAGGTCAAAATTATCGATTTTTGCGTGGATCACAATAGGTCGATACGATACGGGTGCAGGGCGCGCACGCATCCAGGTCCTGCAAACATTTTGTTGGGAACTATGAATACTTAATAAAAAGTCAGGAAGCGTAACTATGAACAAAATCAACGAGAAATTCGGCTCCAAACTTCACTACATTGACAAAATACCTCGAGTATTCGAACGAAAGAACATACATGCAAATAAGCCAATCAGCTGCGCTCGAGTAAAGCGTTGTATTCCGGCAAGCGCCGTGATTGTTTCTGGTGCGCGGTGGCCTTTTCGGCAACGCCCACCGCGGTAAAGATTTGCGTGGTGCCATTTTTGAGCTTGAGTTACATTTCTTGACTTTTATTATTCGTGGGTTGGGAAGCATAAATAATTTAACAAACTGTAGTCGCAAAAGCCGAAATTTTCTGGAGTGGCGACCGCGTACCGGAAGATATAGGTTTAGGTAGTTTTGGATTGGAAGGCCTCCCACAAGGTGGACCGTTGACCTTTGAAGGCCGGAGGAATCTACTGAATGGAAGAAGGACAGAACCGGTCAAAGTGGCCGTGCTTGGGGGAGACTTAAGACCAGCAGTGGACGTCTTCGGCTGATGCCCGGTCTTTGCCCGTTCTTCTCTACAGGTACCTACGCTTTGGAATGGGCAACTAGCTTCATCTTTCTGACTGACCGACCCTTGACAATTCAAAAGTGCAACAATTGGTTTATTTGAAATAAATGCTTTGAGTTTGAGTTTGATATAATGACGATGCTTCACCAAAGAAACTAAGTGTACTTCTAGTGTTTTCATTTAACTTACTTAAAGTTATACGTTTTAGGACATGCCGGCTTTCTCTCGATAAAGAAAGAGGATAAAGAAAGAAAATACGTTTATTTGCGGCGAACATGACGCATAAAAATAAGCACAAACAAAAAAAAACAAATAAACAATTTGGGAGAAAACATACGTCACATCACATCTACGCAAAACGGCCATCGCTCAGCATAATGCTAATCGATGTTTTCCTTCACCGAGCAGTGGTGGCCAAGTTGTAACGGCCGTGACTTACGAGTTGTAGGTCGTAAGTTCGAACCCAGTCTTTAGTACTTTGCGTAAAATATTTAAGTATACTTACAAACGGTGAAACATCATCATAATAGCTAGCTCCAAAATAGTACCTAAATTCATAGTTTATATGCAAAACCTTCTATAACCTTGACAAGTGGGCAATAAAGCCGTAATTTTGTTGTTTTAAAGTATGTCTAGGTAGCTTAAACTAAGACCTAACCCTGGAAAAACCCTACTTGATTGAAGTTACTTGTTGTTTTAAAAGGTTTTGCTACTTTTCACTAAAAGGTATAGAACGTTCTGCTATCTAAATTGATCTGAATACTAGATTTCGCTAGGCCAATAAATAAGCAGTCTGATTCTATGTGTAACTAGGGATTCGCTTCAGTAGTTTCAGATAAATTCACCATGTAAATATTTTTTCAGTATTTTTTTGTAATGTTGCGTTTTATATTGTAATAACTTTTCAGTCGATATAGATACAGTAGTTATTGTGCCTATAGTAGAAAGATAATTTTATGACGTTTCTTGTGTTATATAACATGGCTTATATATTTGCTTATTTAATAGTGTAATTATGGTTTAAAAGTAATTAAATAAACTTGGAATTAGGAAGCGATTTGCGGGCCTCGTTAAGGTAACGGTTCGCGGTATTTAAGCGTTCATAGTTTTTGATAAATTATTCGTAGTCATCGCGTTCAGCTTTGAGTAAACTTTCAGGACTATTTTGAAACTTAAAGTTGCTTAGTCTTAAACATAAATCGATCTATTTCTCCTTCAACACTTCGTGTGCAATGATATCACCCGTCCGATACATACAGTAGCCTGTTCGTCTGAATGTGGTTTTCAGAGCTGAGGACTTTTAATCGTATTCCGTAACAGTTCGAAGCAAAATAATGTTACTACTCATGTTATAGGTACACAAATTATAATCTTAGGTACAGACGCCAGCACATCAAGCTACCCGAAACTGTCAAATTTTCCCAACCAACTTTAGCCGTATGCGTTAGCGATAAAGTTAAAAATCTATTAAAGAAATTTGATTGATTTTAGTAGCTTGATGGGCGGGAACATTATAAAATTCATTCAATTTCGCTCATTTTTTGTTCCCCTCATCAACTTTTTTTTGTCGTCAAATACTGATGTCTGTATAACTGTCAAGTTACTGAATACGATTAAAAGTCCAAGTATACTGAAAAAGTTTCGATTACAATAATGAAGCTATAAGTTATTATACCGAGCAATAACTTGCGTTTTCCTGTAATTTCACATTTCGTGTTCAAGTATTTCTTACTAGCTGCTCCTCGCGCGGTTTCATCCGCATTAGTTTCGATTCCGTTGCAATACAGGGATAAAAAGTAGCCTATATCGTCGACCGTAGGTTCAATTGAGGTAAGGGACATTGGGTATCTTGTCCCTTACCTCAATTGAACCTACGGTCGACGATATGTTAATCTAGGGTGTCAGCTACCTCCATACATTTTATCAAAATTGGTCCAGCCGTTTTAGCGTGAAGAAGAGACAAACATACACACACACTCACAAACTTCACCACCACCTTCACCTTCACCTTTATAATATTAGAGTGATATAGTGAGATGGCGAATCGAGAAGGGCTTTAGACACTTCCGTAGGTACTTACTTTAAAGTTCCTGTCTGTATCTTGGCACCTCAGACAAGGGATTGTCTGATTTAAGATCCTGTTGCCCATTTCTTAAGTTTGGTTTTGTTAAGTAGTACCCTACTTATCAACAGGCTTACACTGTCCTCCCATACCTAGTAGAGTTCACTGTAATTTAATAACTTTGTAAAACCCAGTTGTTATTTTTAAAAGAGTAACCGTGTAGTTTCTTACTGACGAACGACCAATTGGAACCGTGCACCTAGAACTTTCTGACGTTCCATAAGAAGTGTCCATGTAGGTTTATTACAAAACCAGCGCCACTGTTATGAATGTTAAGATTGTCACCTGAATTTTAATCAAACTTCACAAAATGTTGCGCGCCCCACCTCGCAGCTGTGTATACCAGCAGCTGCCAGCGACCGTTACACTCGACGGCACGTGCTACCCCAGCACAATAATAATAATTATTATTATTATGTAGAAAGTGGTGTGGGGAGAGAGGTCATGACGTATCGGACTTCGAATTAACTGGAAAGCTCTGGAGAAAGAAACAAGACCGGCGTTTTGAGGTTTTCACATTCGGCAATCATCATCATCTACCTAGCCTTTTCCCAACTATGTTGGGGTCGGCTTCCAGTCTAACCGGATGCAGCTGAATACCAGTATTTTACATGGAGCGACTGCCTATCTGACCTCCACAACCACAGAAATATAATATTTAGATTTCTGTGTCCACAACCGTTACTGGGTAATACTATACCCCTTGGTAAGACTGGTTGTCAGACTTTCGGGCTTCTGACTACCCGTAACGACTGTCAAAGATCCACGAATGACAGCCGGGACCAACGGCTTAACGTGTTTTCCGAGGGGTCTCGGTATGTAAAGATGGTTACCCATCCAGAGACCAACCGCGGCAAGCGTAGCTTAATCAGATCGATCGACCTGTGCGGCTGTTATTATTTGGTTCTTATATTAATGACATCAAAGGTGACGCTTTTTTTTAGCCTAGTGGGGTAAAAAGAATGTTGGGCCTAGCCTATTATAGACTTTACATAATATAATATCGACGCCTTAGTTCACAATTGCACTAACTACGAAATTTACATTTTTGAGGAGAGAGCTTTAAAGTTTTTTAAAGTTTAGACGAGAACAGTAGAAAATCCAAGTAAAATAATAAAAAAATATGCATCTATTCATAAGACTAGTCCTTTTACTCCATCTATCTTGATTGGTTTAACAAAAATAAAGATCATTATTATAATACCACATTCATGGAACATTAAACGAACTCATTTAGTACAACTGTGACACACGTTTTTGGTAGAAAGAGACGGAATAACGGTATTTCGATGCGCGGAAACGAAAGAGCATGAAATTTTGTGTATTTGGCATTAAAAAAATAAAAATTGAAAATTTTGTAGTTAGTGATAAACAAGGATATTACAAATTGTAAGAGTAAACAAGGATATTACAAATTGGAGGATTATATCCAAGATAACAATGTTTGGAAACATGCTGGTCCTGCTCCGTAGGACAATCTAGAGTCTAGACAAAATCAAACTGGTTGCTAATTTAATTTATACATACACATTTTTTTTTTTTACATTGTTTTTTACATTCTTTGACAAATGTAACTCACACACTTTTTAAAATACTAGTAAAATTTTTCAATCTTTGTAAATATGTGGACACCATGTATCTATCACATAATTGATTTACCAGTCTGTTATATTTTTAATTCTTTTACCATTTTTGGTAGACTAAATTTTATTTTAGGTGCATCGTCTTCACATATAATTATATAAACAATGTATACAAAAACTTGTAAAACATTTTAAAAGAGTAACGGTGGAGTTTCTTGCCCATTCTTCTCCACACGAAAACTACTTTTTGGAATGGGCGACTAGAATCAATTCTATTTTTTCATTTTAAATTTTGACGTTCAAAAGTGCCTTTTAAGTGCCTATTTGAAATAAATGATTTGACTTTGACTTTGACTTTGAGTGCAATTGTGAACTAAGGCGTCGATATCGTTTAGTTGAATAGGTCACGCATGATGCTCATAGAACGTCAGTCTTTCACCTGTCGCACGCAAAGCTGCACCATAATTGCGTAACACACTGGCGCCGATTCCCTTGTTCACAAACTATCAGTGCATCTTTTTCTTTCTATTTCATTATGAAAAGGACAGAAGATAAATATTACTTTAGTTCTGTCAAATTAAGATACTCCATAGACAAGTTTAGACGTGATTAAAAAATTTGCTACTAAACATAATTATGTCAATTTACGTCAGACGCTGACTAATTTGACAGGACTAAACTAATATAAATTTATAGAAGATAAATTTATATTAGTTTAGTCCTGTCAAATTCTCTCATCATCATTCTCTTGTCTTATCTTTTCTTTTGCTTTTATTTAAGTAGTTTAATTTAGTTTGTGAACAAGGGAATCGAGGCTAGTGGCCCCGATTCTGTTGTTCACAAACTAAACTAAATTTAAAGTTCAGTGCATCTTTTTCTTTCTATTTCATTAAGAAAAGGACAGAAGATAAATATTAGTTTAGTCCTGTCAAATTAGTTAGCGCCTGACGTAAACTGACGTATTTTTAGTAGCCAATTTTTTAATCACATCTAAACTTGTCTATGGATTATCTAATTTGACAGGAATAAATTAATATTTATTTACTGTCCTTTTCGTAATGAAATAGAATGAAAAATATGCACTGAACATAAATCTAATTTAGTTTGTGAACAAGGGAATCGGCGCCACTGTCAATCTCATTCTGAATTATTAAAAAGGATATTGCTAATCCATTGCTTCGTATGTTCGAATAAAAAATCGGCTTAACAACGTAAATAACGCAATGAACGTTGTTGAACCGTCAAAATGAAAGCCATTTTCCTATTGTTAGTGTGTTAGGTACGCAATTACCCCGCCGATGGCTATTGTGAAGGACAATGATGAGGATAATGATGATTATTTTCCACGAATAGGAATGGGGACACAACCATTGTACGGTGCGGTATACGTACAGAAACCAGCACATCAAGCTACCCCAATCTGTCAAATTTTCCCAATGGAATATGAACCTTATTCCTTTGTGATAAAGTTGAAAATCTATCAAAAAAAAATTGACAGATCTGGGTAGTTTGATGTGCTGGCCTCTGTACTTATAGCATAATGTTCCCACTGCTGGGACACAGGCCTCCTCGCTACGAGAGGGAGTGGGCCGTAATTTACCATGCGAGCCCAGTGCGGGCCGATAGAGTGATGTCATAAATGTCTTTGAATTTTTGGTTCTAGGACATGCCGGTTTCCTCACGATGTTTTCCTTCACCGTTTTGAGAGCAGTGGTCATGAAATAACACAAAGTAAAACGGCAGCCTGGGTTCTAACCCACGAGTCCCACGACTTACAACTCGCAAGTCGGCGCCGTTACCACTGGGTCCACCACTGTACGGTACATAAGCCACACAAAAAAATATTTAATAACTGTTCAGGCAAGATAGTAAGAAAAACGAGTATTCACCTAGCTATACAAAACAGGGAGCCCTAACGACGCGACCCCTGATAAAAGGGACCTTCCTCGAAAGCTCATTCAATAATTGCACAAGGTAATACCTGTTTTACTATAAAACTTAATAGATTTTCAATTAACGACCTTTACTGCTAAAAATAGGGTTTAAATTGCAATGACTCTGTCTTCTATTGTATACATTTCATTTTAAAGTAACACACAAGTTATATTTAACTTTAGGCGTTGTGAGATAAGGTTTGTATTTGATTTGTTAAACTTTTTTGAACTTGGAATTCAAACAGCGCGTGCCCATTTACAGGGGTGCGCAAACGCCGCCGCGCCGTTTCCGACCCCGGTGTAAAAAAGGAATAATTTTACAGTTGACGGTTAAACGTTGAACTGGATAGACGTGTGTTATCAATAGAATAATAATAGCTTTTAATATTAAACTAAGTGTAGTTCTAATGTGGATAAGTGTGAGTGTCTTTAAGTGAACAAAAATTTGAAAAAAAACCTAGTATAAAATATTTAATCAAATATCATTTTGAAAACTAAATTTTTCAAAAACATAATTTAAGTGTAAATCAACATAATTACTCGTATGATTTAAGTGATTTAATTCCATAAGAAAACTAGAAGTTAAGAGTTAAGTTTAAGTAAACGCACTGAACGTGAACGGTTCCGGTAACAGCTCACCCTTCTTTTATAACAAGGAATCATGCACTAACAATTGCACGGGGAAAAAATACGCTTATAAAATGGATTCACCAAAAATCGTGTACAAATATTACTCAAATCCAGCATTCTGCTCACAAAGTGAAGTTGTTTTTGCTCAAAAATCATGCATAACAAAGATTGTGTCGCCAGAGAGGAAGCGGATGCCTCCTTTAGGCGCGAACTCGCCGAGAAAGATAGAAATAAGCAATAGGATTATGAGGACAGATATCTCTGATAATCCTTTGAGAATGTCTCCGGCTGGGGCTCCAAGATATAGAGAGGAACCGCCGGAACTACCACCTAAACCAACCAAATTTCAAAACAGGAGTTTCCAAAGACAGTCCTCTTTAGTTTACAAACCTTCTCGTTCAGTAAGATGCAGAACAAGAAGTGAGGACTTAGAAATGGCTCAATTAAAACATCAAAGGGAAGCAAGGTATGATCGACGTGCAGACAGTGACGATGGTCTTGAGGACAGCAGGACGAAGCATAGGTACGAAGTTATCGAAGACTTCGATGATATCGTAGACTATTCACCGACGAAGAAGAGAATAGTTGAAGCGAACGCTGATGAAATTGAAGAGTACAATGTTGATGGACCAGACGAGAATGAATTAAAAGAAATACCGACAGAAATTGTCAAAACTGTGAACGGGAGGACGCTGAGATACGCTATAATTCCTACAGAAGACGACGAGCCTAGAAAGTGCAATGTTACTTTCACATCTCCCATCATGTCGAAGAAGAATTTAATAGCTACGCAGAAACTCCACGAGCTGTTATCAACACCAAGGAAACTAAAGAGCTATGCCAGCCAGCCTTCAGTGAGAATCACTCCAAACAAATCTGTGGAAAATAAATACTCAGAAACGCCAAGGAAATTCGTATCCAGCACTCCCACTCATGGTGTCACTCCATCAAAATCCTGTGCTAACCTGACTTCAAGAACTAGCGCACCAACTTCTCCCATTTCGCCGAAAGCCCAGCAGAAACTAAGCTATGGTCTACCTGAGAATTTGCCTGAGAAACTGCCTGGATTCGACAGACATGACGTGTTCGTGACTAGCTTTAGAGACAAGAGTAGGGATCGCAGTTTTGATCTTGAGAGGGAGATGAGTAGAGAAAGACGGGATTATGATCGGAGAAGAGACAGTCAGAGAAAGGATAAGAACACTGCTGTTATTATTCCGAGGTAAGTAATCTAAGCGTTTTATTGTTTCACTAGCTTCTGCCCGCAATTTTGGCCGCGCCGCGTGAAATTTCATGTTTTATAATAAAACTAACTGGGGTCAGCTAGTCTAATATATACGGTGACTGGTAATTAGTGACCGATACTTAAACACGTGCTTGTACTCATGATAACAAACAACTTTTACTATGGGACCAAACCTGAAATCGCGAAAAAAAAATCAGCTGTTCCCTACATTTATCTTCGTCTATCTCGTCAAAATGTAGGGAACAGCTGATTCTTTTTTCGCGAATTCAGGTTTGGTCCCATAGTAAAAGTTGTTTGTTATCATGAGTACAATCACGTGTTTAGGTATCGGTCACTAATTACCAGTCACCCTATATAAAATTCTCGTGTCACAGTGTTAGTTACGCAAACGACGTTTGCGGGGTCAGCTAGTCTAATATATAAAACTAGCTGACCCCGCAAACGTCGTTTTGCAAAAAAAGAAAATAGATAGTAGCCGATCCTCAGACCTACCCGATATGCACACAAAATTTCATACACATCGGTCCAGCCGTTTCGGAGGAGTATGGTAACTAACACGAGAATTTTATGTATTAGATATATCTTATGACACTCGGCAATACTGCTTTCCATTAGTGAAATAATTTTTGGAATCGGATTTTTAGTTTCGAAGATTACTCCATATAAACAAACTCACAAAGTTTACCTCTTCATAATATCATAAATCTAAAGAATATTGCATAGTTTTGTAACTACGCTAAAACGTAGAGTTACGGAATTGGATAATTAAATCTCATAATCAAACGTAAACAAAATCAGCCTATAATGTTCTGCTGGGACACTGGCCTCCTCTGTATAAGAGGGAGTGGGCCGTAATCCACCACGCGGGCCCAGTGCGGGTTGGTAGATGTCACGTCTTCGAATTTTTGGTTCTAGGACATGCCGGTTTCCTCACGATGTTTTCCTTCACCGTTTTAAGAGCAATGGTGATGAAATAATTTACACAAAGTAAAGCGCCTGACGGGGTTCGAACCTATGTAGGTCATAGGTTGGGCCACCACTGCTCTCATTAAATCTCACTAACGAACAAAAGGTTTAGCTTTGAGCATCACAAATTCACATAGCTATACATCGCACAATTCAATAGTTAAATAACTGTCAATAGTCAGAGGTAAATAGTCAATCATTGTGTCGGTTACTTTACGATAACTTCGCGGTCTACAGATAAACCGTTGCACAGCTGTTTCACACGTGTAGTTTTTTTTTTATGATAATGGTCTAACGCCTAACACGCGCCTAAAAAACGCCGCATTTTTGCACCATAGCTATTCGTTTTATTCTTTGTTGACTTTTAAACGAGTAATAATAGCGGTTAGGCACCTCATCTGGGTCTCAAGTCTGCTATTACAATAGTGTCAGAATGGTCTATCATTGATTTAATAATTGTTGATTTTGACAAGTTTGGTAATCTAATATAATGGCGTCATTATCATTATGACTTTCCAATGGTCAACCACTGACACTCCATTGAAAGAAATGGCATAAAATGGGAATCTCGTACATAATGACAAATTAATAAATGTAATGTTTATTGCTATTTACGAACTTCTTACTACTTAATATGAACACTAATACACACACACTTATAAACACTAATACGTAATAAGTAAAAATATAGGTATATTAAATGAAATCTAGCATGAAAAGTAGTAGTTTTTCTAACCAATACCAATGATCGACCATTATGAATTTAGCAGATTACGAACTTTTAGCAAAATGACGATGGGATCGTGTTGGAATGACGGATTTATAAAAATAGCAGACTTGGGCCCCTGTCCCATTGCACCGGCGATGATTAGCGAGAAGTGAGTAGAACTAGCAACTGAAAACGAGTTGGCGAGCAGCGAGTAGCGAGTGTGATAGATCCGATAGTTTTGTCGCTGGGCTATCAGCGAGTGTCCGAGTGCGACGGGCGATTACTCGCGATCCACACTCTAGGTAGAAATGACCGCTGGTTGGTCTCTCGGCGTGAGCTCTAACCGCCAAGCGAGCATCGCTGAGCGAGTATTACCTTTGATAGCTTTTGTCGCTCAGCGACAAACCAATGGAGCGAGTCCTCGCCGGTAGTGTGAACAGTCAGCGATCAACTATTAATATAAGTATGCATCTCTTTTGTTTTCACGGAATGTATATATCTATTGTACGCTTCTTGAGCGAGAAAATAGCCGATAGTTCGTCGCTTCCTCGCCGGCGGCGGTGGGACAATGCCTTGCGCTCGTCGATCGCCCGCGCCGTCGCATACTGGCTGGGCTATTACAATAGTGTCAGAATTATCTATCATTGATTTCATAATTGTCGATTTTGACAAGTTTGGTAATCCACTAATATAATGGCGTCTTTATGACTTTCCAATGGTCAACCACTGACACTCCATTCATTGAAAGAAATGGCATATAATGTTAATCTCGTACATAATGACCAATGAATAAATGTAATGTTTATTGCTATTTACGAACTTCTTACTACTTTCTACTTACATTCATCATATCTACGTTCACACATCAAACAGATCTATACTAAGGCCCCTGGCCCACGGCGACTTTTTGTAGCGATGCTGTCGAGCGTTCGCATCCATACAGTCGCGATGCGGTCGCTAGCTGTTTGCCCTCACCCACACCACGATTCTCAGTCGCGATGCAAACGCGATACTGTCGCGCTTAACGGCACAAAAATGCCACAATTGCAAGATAGACTCCGTTGAGGCAACAGCAGGCCACCCTCCCTCCATTCTCTCCCCGATGTCATCCGACTCAGTCGTGCGTTTGTATCGGTACAGTCGCAATGCTGTAGCGCGTTGGCATCGCTTCTGTAGCGCGTTGCGCGTTTACGAAACGCGCGACAGCATCGCTACATAAAGTCGCCGTGGGCGAGAGGCCTAATGAGCTTTCTGATCATGAGATTTAAGGACTGCTGATCGTGGGTTCCTGGGTTCGTCCATCGATACGAAATTTTATGTTCTTAAAGGTTTAATTATAAAAAAAACCCTTTCTCGCCGCTTTCAGGGTAGCATCCCCACCATCAGTTTACTCCGAAGAAACTTACAAGTCCTTCTCAAGCCTCAAGACGATATCAGGAGCGACAGCATCCCTTCTCATAGCGGCCATCATGCTGACTATGTGTGGCGGTCTAACTGCTGGGCTGAGCTTCTACATGATGTATGCTGTAAGTATCCTTGATTTGATGACTTATGATACTTACTTCTTTGTTCACAATCAACTTTGAACTTTGAACCTTATAACTTAGCCATAAAGTTGGAAATCTAATAAAGAAGTTTGACAGATTGTAAAGTATAGCTTGATGTGCTGGCGTCTGCATACAATTATTATACGGTACTTCTAAAGACGGAGCATTCAGGAGCATAATACCTTACACTTACGCAAGATTTTAAAGCGAGAAATCGCTTAAAAGCCTAAAGATAGAAATTTTATCTCGCCTAAAGATAGTAATTTTATGGTGTTACTAAGGTAGTATTCTCAAAAGTCTTTTCTCATAGTTGCAATCGTTATTTCACGAAAACATCGCTATTGAATTTTGCGAGGTAGTCTGCGAATTATGCTGAGTTGCCTGAGTCTATGTAACAAGTGAGAAAGTGAGCATTCTTCTATTAAGACCATTGAGATTCTGTTAGAAGAGTCAGTTATACGATTTGATGGCAAATTAGCTCGCTTTTATTGTCAATACTACAAATCGGTGCTGGCCAGTCGCCACCTTTAGATTTTACTCTGTCTCTGTGTGTCAAGTGGGCTTGGCTCGATGTATAATGAACAAATCGTGAATACCCGTATCATGCCATATAGTTAGGGAGGCGAATAGGGGAATTTTCGGTAATACTCGAGCGTGGCAGTTTGAGATATGAGAGATACCTTAGACCTAATAGAACAAACTTGTAAAGTATTTAGCTCTATATGTAGTGACGCGCGCCTAGGATAGACGATCAGATTAGTAAAAAAAAATCGATAGTCTGAAATACTCGAGCGCGTCAGATTAAGATATCGGGGGTTGATTTTAGTGTTTTAAGACTAAATTTAACTAATCTGACGATAAGTCCTTGACGCCGCCGAGTTATAGGGTCGCGAACTTGTAAAAAAAAAACGTTAATCCGGCATTCTCGAGCGCGATTTTTTATTTTTTTATTTTGAAGAATATAATCTAAAACTCACTAAAAATACAAAATCTGCCGATTTCCGCATGACCAGAAGTGTGGAGGAGCCATTTCGTCTTCCGAAAAACGCGTTGCGGCATATAAGTCGCGAACGATTCATCTTACAAAAAAAAAAGTTTAAACAAAAAAGGTAATTTTATTTTACACAAAAAAGGTCTCTTTACATTTTTGTCCAAAGTTAAAACTTTTTTGACTTGAAGCATCATAAAAACTCAAACTCCCGGTTTTTTGAGTATATCTCGAAAACTGAGGGTGTTAAAAAAAATTGATATGAAATAACGATAATTAAATTATGTGACTTTTATTATATCTCACAAATTTTTTTTTTCTAAAGCATCTCGATAATTTTCGTGGACTCGGAAGAAGCTGCGCGTATCTGTATACAAAAGTATTATTAACATATTGTACAGTTTCATATATATTATTCAATAGCCTGTTGATCCTCAAATTGTTTTTTGGACGTACGGTAAGCAAAACGAAGTGAAGAATTGAAGCAAAAAAGAGGAATTTGCCATAAACATGTAATACAGACTGAGCGCTTCGCGGAAATATGCCGTCCTACCAGTATTTTTCCTTTATTTCGCAACATTGATGGTGGGGAAAGAAGCGGTAGAAGAGAATTTTCGGTACACCCTATATATATATAGGTATATATATATACATATATATATATATATATATATATATATATATATATATATATATATATATATATATATATATATATATATATATATATATATATATGTTTATGGTCCCCTACCGTAGACCTATGTGCCCTCAGTATAACGAAGATTGAAGAGAGAGAAAAGACCCTACGGTATATTTCTCGAATGTGCTGGAAACTTTGATGAATTGTATTGAGCAAAAATGTAAAGGTCATACATAACAATACAATTATAATACAATTTGTATTTCATTTCATTTTTTTTATACAATAAATAATACAATTCGTACTACATTTCATCTACATTTACGTTGGTTGTATCTATCGCTTTATTGTCATTCTTAAATTCCCCGTTTTATCAAGGAGAAAGAAAGGAAAAAAAAGAAACCAAAAAACCTTTTTCGATCAGATTAAGAGAACCCACCAACATTTTTGTCAGATTAAGGAAATATGCTTTCAGGATACCGATATAAACCTCCCCTATGAAAATCTGACGCGCTCGAGTATTTCAAAAAAACTTTTTTTTTTTGCATTTTCAAAAATTCATCGCAACTTATCGTCACGCCGAAATCGTCAGTTTTTTTAAAGGGAACTTCCTTGGGGCCTACTTAACACCCCTTCCGAAAATCTGACGCGCTCGAGTAAATTTTTTTTTTTTGCATTTTTGACTACTTTATATGCCTACCCCCACCACGCAAACCGGCAGATTAGTATACCGTTGTTATCAGAGGCACTTGGGGCAAACGTAGTATGAATATCTGACGCGCTCGAGAATGCCCAAGTAACTGTTTTTTTTTACATTTTTGAAAAACCGTACACGCCAAGCCCACCGCTAAAATGGTTTTTACCATAAGAGCTTTTCTTTTCGAAATCATTTTATCTTTCGATTTTGATAGGTCTCGACGGCGCCGTTGAATTACGCCATTTAGCTACCTCGCCTCCCTAACTAATAGTCTTGGCTTGGATTTGGATTTAGCAGTCTAGCACTGTCTAGTTTCTAGAAAAAAACATTGCTTAGTTATCAAATTAAATGGAGTTTTTCCAATATCAATAAATTACCCAAAAATTACAGAAAATCTAGCGTCCAAAAATACTTAAACTTTTATTCTCATTTAGCTAAATTACTTTTCTTTGAGCAAAGTTCTTAACCGTTACATATTGCTATTCTAGATTGGCAGGCGTTACTACTTGGACTTCGGCGTGCTTGCTGGCTTCACCTGCTTTTTACTAGGACTTCTGGGCTTCAGGACGAGGAGACAACAGCTGCTGCCTAACAGGAATTATATTTCTGGTAAGTTCTGAAACATAATTGTTGCTCGCGAGAAAACCTACTTTCTTTGGTGACTCACCAAAGAAAGTAGGCTCTGAGTGAGTAATTAAAAATGATCGTTTACAAGTTTTATCGTTTTAATATTGTACCCTCATGATAAAATAAGATTGTCAATTCAGAAACAATAGAATATCTTTCTTTGATGTAACCATAACAACATATGCGGGCGAGCAGGTGCCATTACTTTTATGGATTCATTGGCGCCTGCAATAACATAAATTTAGCTTCACGCATTTAAACGTATGTTATGCGTAAAAAGTACCATGTAATAACAATTGATTTACGATACTCCCCAGTACCATTTTTATCACCAGTACTACTACCACTAATTTCATGATGGTCGTAGATTTTTTTTAGCTATACTAATTGATTTAATTGATTGAATTTGAAAAGAAACATGTTTTTCTAATGAGACTGCATAATTATAACTAGCTGCGCCCCGCGTTTCACCCGCATAAGTGTCGATCCCGTCGAAATATCGATCTAAAAAGTATATGTTAAGCCAGGGTGTCAGCTACTTCCATACAAAATTTTATCAAAATTGGTCCAGCCGTTTGAACGTGAACAAGTAACAAACATATAAACACACACACACAAAGTTTCGCCTTTAAAATATTAGTGTGCTTTTGCAGTCTCACTAGAAAACATCTTACTTTGTGTTATGTACTCGTAGGTACAGATTTACGTAGCTGTTCACTACATTAATCTCGGTATACTCATCGTTAGTTATTCAGTTTTCTGTCGTTATGATGACCAAGGTGGTCGTTGGGTTGATGATACTGTCAAAGTCGCGGGAAACGCCTGGACGAGGGACCCACGGAACCGGGTAGTATGGCAGAAGAAAGGGGAGACCTATATCCAGTAGTGGGTGATTCCGGGCTGAAATACTGTTTATGAAGACAAAGAGCTAGCAAAGACCATTTGGAGACATAGCGGAAGGTGTTCTACCCGTTTCCTTTACGCGTATTGGAGGTGAAGTTGTGATTAAAGAGCGGAAGTGAAACTCCAACTTGCAGTTAATACATTGTATTTGCCACACACGTATTATAGTTTACAGTTGGGTACACTATGCAGTACATATAACTATTTAAAACTAATAGGGACAAAATAAACTAATGACGTAAAGTCTAGTCCGTGTCCCGTGACGTTTGGCAAGCAAGAGAGAGGGACGCTACGCTACTTATTGAATGGGCAGCGTCCCGGATCGTAGCTTCGTGTTGCCGCTTAACAAGGGTGCATTCCTGACTAACTTATAAATACTTAACTAAAACAATACAGGCGACGCGACGTTTTCTAAGGTGCGTTCACAAATGCACAATACGTGACGCCACAACCATGATACAAAAGAAACAATGCACACAATGCTAACGTCCTTTGTATTCTCTTACAGGTTACATCGTGCTCTCCTCCTTCTCTCTCCTAAGCGCCTTCGGACTACTAATTCTGTTGTCAGTGGAGCCAAAACCAGGGATGCCATTGAACGATATCACCTCAGGAGCTGTCTGCGGCGTCAGTATCCTGGCTTTGTGTCTGGCAACTGTTGGCGTACTTGCTTCTTACTGCTGTGTTAAAGACCCGCCAGATAATAGGGTTGGAAGTACCAGGTGGTATTGAAATAGGCTTGTACTACAGAATTATGAATAGGAGCAGCAAAAATAATTTCTAACAAACTATCAAATCCTTTGTCGAATGTCGAAGCACTGATACGCCGCGAAGCAGCATTGCTATATTCCGGGTTTCAGGCGTCTGCGAATTCGGAACCAGCAGGGTAATTGTGTAACACACTATCAGTAGCAATCGGTTTCATTTTGACAGTTCAACAACATTCATTGCGTTATTTACGTTGTTGAGCAGACACACTTTTCGAACGTAAATGGAGCAATGGATTAGCAATAAGCTTCAAAATGATTCACATTGAGAGTAATAGTGTATTACGCAATTAGGGTGCGGGGTCTTTTTTAATTTGATTGAATGAGTAACAAGTTCATAGCGTGGCCTCGGATTATTTCTACATAAAACTAGCCAGTTTTAGCCTCATTTTCGACATACATTGACAGGTAACTAATAGCAATTCCTTAATGAATGTTTTCTATACGAACTAATCAATGGATGTCGAGAAATCATGGTCAAAATTCGCTTCTAACCCTTTTATATTATCTCAGAGAGGTATATACTTACTGAAAGTCTAGCTGAGAAGAGAAGAATGAAGATGAATAAAAGTATCATCACTTAATTATTATTTAAGTAAGTACCTATGTATTATGTTTATTGTGTTGAAAAAGGAAATCAAAATATGCTTCGGTTGATTCCATTAGGGTTTTAAATATTATTCTTATTAATTTATTTCCTAATTTTTGGAGTTTCTTTACGATGGCGTACGATTTACGAGGATGATGTACGAGTACGATGGAGTTACTCTATACGAGTATACGAGTAGCTATGTTTTAAAGAAATAGAAATTTCTATTTCTATTTTTTTATTATAATGATGTAGTAGATACCTACAGATATATCAAAGCAGGTTCATATTTAAAATTGACTGTATTTTATTATGTAATTGTTGTGAAATTTTAATAAAATTGGATTGAATATTAGTTCGCGTGTTTTCTTTCAATAAATAACCCTTTCACCACAAGTCTGCTGCAATCCAGCACTCTAATTGCGTAACACACTAATCTCAATCTGAATCATTTTGAAGTTACTAATCCCTCTACACTAATAATAATAATATTTTAAAGAGGAAAGATTTGTTTCTTTGAAATGAATAGGCTCCGAAAATATTGGACCGATTTGAAAAATTATTTTTGTGTTGGATAAGTAGTCCATTTATCGAGGAAGGCTATGGCTATGCCTGATGAATTAGAATTATTTTCACCAAGTCGAGAAAATTATATCGGTCAAGTGGTCGCCGTCCCGCCCCGCGCTTTCACCAGGAGGTCAGCTAAAACTGGAAATGTATAGCTTGATGTGTACCTATAGCTGTGTGTGTACGTTCGTTGATTAAATTATGATTCGCGACGGTAACAAATATGTATTCACAGAATTATAATGATAATCATTCTGACTCTCTAAGACCAAGTACCTAATCCTATTGAATGACTATTTCATGAAATCTTGACATTTTAGGATTACATACACTAACTTATCAAGTTGTATTACTCATTCCAGCTGCAAATTGCAAAAATTGTAAGAAAATTTTTTCGCGGGCTACCTTAGCGCTTCCGTAATAATAGGTAAGCCGCAAGCAAGCAAACTGTGCAAGCAAACGGCCACAACAAAGAGTAAAATAATAGGCCACAGTCACCATTTGCGACACGGCGATATTGATATACAGATTGCAATCATGGCCCTATAACACTGTTTATATTATGTGAATGAACAGGCTACAGTGTCCATAAAAGAGCTGACTGGCTCAAGATATCACGAGCTTTTCTCCGAAAAAGGTTTTGTTGTAGGTTGTAGACAAAACAAGATATTATACTATAAAGTGCTCTGCTCTGTGAACAAGATCTCCCCGAAAAACAGAACAGTTGAACGTTCCGGATTACGTGCCTACCTAGCCATAAGAATTGCATTGTAATTTCTTATTTTCATAATATTTTTTGTAAATCATTTGACAATTTATTGTTGAAACCATGTAATTTTTCAAATAAATAAGATACTTTATATAATTGGTAAGTAAATATAAAACGCATGTTTAATTAATTTCTGGAATTAGGTTAAATGGAACGACAAAGTAGTTGTCAAACTATGCGTCAACAACGAAACGTTCCAATATATTTAAAAGAGGGGCCGAAGCATTTAAAGATTGCTGTCTTTGTTTAACTCATGTATAGGATAATAAACTATCCTGCTGTCTCAGAAACAGGAACGAGTTTCACGATTGTTCACCTCTCGACTGTGATTTTCTATTCAGCTTTTGTGCTAATTTGATAACAATTGAACTGTTTGATAACAATTTCTAATTGGTATAACTATAAAACGAGATGTAGCTTAAATTAAATCATCTAACCTGTCAGCTGCATTTATGTCAACGCCCAGCAAGATATGCATTTCGTAATTTAAGTTGTTATAGTGTTGATAGTACAAAACATGTAAGTCTTTGTTTTATTACGTTTTTTTATTAGGATGAATGGTAGGTGTCGCAGTCACCACCGCTCCAGCTTTTTGCTCATTAAAAAACATAATGTTGTTTTTTTTTTTAAATTACAGCAGAATGTAAAGGTCTTTTGAAGAAGTAAATAATTTGAAGGTCGAAAAATAAATAAAATATTATGTTTTTTATTGTTATTTCATGATGCCCAGCTGTTAATAGTTACGTGTTTATGTTTGTTGTTCTATCTAAACGCTTGTTCATACCAGAATAATAGGGGAAACATATCAAATAATGAGATAAACATACTCTATTCTACTGGTCCAATTATGTTATCGTTATTATTATTGCATGGTTACATTACCTACAGTGAATCAGTCATACCAAGTGTGTCTGCAGTGAACATAATGGCTTGCTCATTGTACGTGTTTATCTTTTTTCATTGTTGACAAATTGTCACAAAAGAACAGCTTTACCAAGTAGTTAGTCAACACAGGCCACAGTGTTGGCTGGTTTTCTCTAGTCCAAATATGGGTGATAAATTAATGACAAGTTCTTTTTCAAATATTTAAAATTAAACTTTAAGAGCCTATACTACCTCAGCTAAAATTCACTCTTTATCTCGCTTGAACGATACTGCTCGCGGACTGAATGAGAGCGAGACAGAGTGCGGTGCTAGGCGGCAGGCAGTGCCAATAGTTAGGTATTTGCTTTTTGCGGTGAAAATAATGGTAATTAAAAATAATAAACAACATAAGACCTGCTTTATAGTTAGTTCGGTTAGTATACAAAGTTTCATGATCTAATTTGAAGTATTTTTTGAATACCAGCGGTTTATTGTTCGGTTTGGAGGTAACTTTGGAATTTTTTTCTATCGAGAAAATTTTATGGAATCGTGTTTTCGTCTAACATAACACCTAACATTAATCCTCAACTTTACCATTATATTTATTTCAAAATTAATGCTGCAGTATTTTCGACATAACGGAGGATCATGCTAAGCCATTTGAGGTAGTATAGGCCCTTACAGGGCAAGAAAAAATTCTAATTCTACTTATTTTTTTATTACAATGCAATTTTATTATTTAAATTATGCACATATCTTATTGCACAATGACGGATTTATAATTTAAACTAAAACAGCACAGTCTTACAGCAAAAAGTTGTATTTTGAGAAATCCTAAATTTAATCCCTTTAAATTGCAAGGAGTAGCAAAAAAAAAATTGTAGATACATGAGACACTGCAATCCTCAGACTTCTATTTAAAGTTCTATTAATTTTATTTTATTTCCTTACTTAAGCTAATTAAAGCTAAGCTAAGGTATGGTAATGAGTTTGTGCTCAAAAACTGCTGATCCCCTTTGACAAACAGAATGACATACCACATTTATTTTATTCTTTGTAAATATGATAATGATTTTTGTTTGGTTTAACCTGTGTTATTTCTCTGTTGGTCCATAGTTTTCTAATTTTCTTTGTTTTGTCATCTCGGGCCAATCGGTCAGGAACAAGTAATTCATCCATTATAAACTGTTTTTAACTAAATATGTTATCAGTGTTATATATACATACACGTAGTATCAGCCATTGCTTTCAAGATAACAACCATACTCATTGAATTACAGTTGGATTTATTGATTTTTACTGCTTTATGCTATTTAAAAAAATCTAGCTTCTACCCACGGCTTCGCTCGGGAAAATTATAACATGGGAATATACTCAATCTACCTAGCATTTTTCTAAATATGTTGAGGGTCAGCTTCCAGTCTAACCGGATGCAACTGATTACCAGTATTTCACATGTGAGCGACTGCTTATGTGACCTCCACAACCCAGTTACTGGGTAACATGATACGTCTTGGTAAAAGTGGTTGCCAGATTAGGGCTTCTGACTACCTGTAACAATTGTCACTGATCTATGAATGACAGCCAGGACCAACAGCTTAAGACTATGCCGTCCCCACAGTGGCGCCCTCATCGTTTGTTTGGTTATTTCATACAATTTAGAATGAAAATGCAGAAAATAAGCATGTTAAGTTGTGCTTCACAAGATCATACGTTAATATTATTAGAAACGGTAGTTTTATATTGTTTAGTTTTATTTTAATCCATAAAACGGATAACAGTGGCCACTATATTCCGTTTTAAGGATTATAATAACGTGCTTATTTTCTGCATTTTCATTCTAAATTGTATGAAATAACCAAATAAACGACGAGGGCGCCACTGTACGGTCGGCATAGTCATAACGTGCGTTCCAAGGCACAGAGGGGTCTCGATATGTAATGGTTGGTCACCCATCTGCAAACCGACCGTGGTTTCGGCATTAGAGATTCGGCCTTTTCCGCATCCGGTTAGACTGGAAGCCAACCCCAAAATAGTTAGGAAAAGGCTAGAGGCAGATGTTGAAACAGATGATTGATTAATCATTAACTATGTTTATGGTAGAACGACACATACATCAACAATAATTCAGTTATTAGTGTACAACAATACATAACGATATCGTCATACATGGCCTAGACCTATATTACCTTAAATGACCCATATATGCATATATTTCCCTATATTAAGAGCCTACACTACCTCAGCTAAAATTCACTCTTTATCTCGCTCGCACGATACTGCTCGCGGACTGAGTGAGAGCGAGACAGAGTGCGGTGCTAGACGGCAGGCAGCGCCAATAGTTTAGGTATTTGCTTTTTACGGTGAAAATAATGGTAAATAAGAAAAAGTAAATAACATAAGACCTGCTTTATAGTTAGTTCAGTTAGTATACAAAGTTTCATTGAATACCAGCGGTTTATTGTTCGGTTTGGAGGTAACTTTGGATTTTTTTTCTATCGAGAAAATTTTATGAAATCGTGTTTTCGTCTAACATAAGACCTAGCATTAATCCTCAACTTTACCATATATTTATTTCAAAATTAATGCTGCAGTATTTTCGACATAACGGAAGATCATGCTAAGCCATTTGAGGTAGTATAGGCCCTTAAATAATTTATTTGTTGCCAATGGTTATGGAAAGACCCATCAACATTTTCCTACCCTTATCGGCCCTAATTTATTTAAGGCAAGAGAGACTAAGTAATAATAGCCGCATGGGTCGATCAATCAGGTTAAGTAAAGTTTCCGCGGTCGGTCCGTGGATGGGTGACCGTCTTTACATACTGAAACCCCTTCGTGCCTCGGAAAGCACGTTATAAATCAAAACCAAATTTACGAAGTTAACAATTAACTTTCCCAATCACCGAAGCTTCTGTCTAACTCATTTTAAAATCTCTAGACCAACAGCTTCTACACTTTCATTTAGCGTTCCAGAAATCCGCGTGAAAATCTACCGTGTAAGCTCAAATGAATGTCAAAGATCCACGAATGACAACCAATTTTACCAAGGCGTATTGTGATAACCAGTAACTGGGTTGTGGAGGTCGCTCCAGAAAATACTGGTACACAGCTGCATCCGGTTAGACTTGAAGTTGACCCCAACATAGCTGGGAAAAGGCTTGGCAGATGATGGGGCTGATAGACTTTCTAATTAATGTATGTATTCATTGCAGCATATTCTATGAATCTCATTTATTCTATGAATCTCATTTATTCTATGAATTGATTGTTACAAAATTACTAGCTGACCCCGCAAACGTCGTTTTGCAAAAAAAAAAATAGATAGTAGCCGATTCTCAGACCTACTGAATATGCACACACAATTTCATACAAATCGGTCCAGCCGTTTCGGAGGAGTATGGTAACTAACACTGTGACACGAGAATTTTATATATTAGATTTATGCCTAATAGATGTGAGGACACTGGGTCCTTATCAAAATACACACATCAAAAGTGTCTAGGGATCAAGCATTTTTATGCGGATTTCTTGAGATTGAGATGTGGCTTTGTAATAAATTTATGATTTTATAAATTTATGTGGATCCTTTTTGGTGCATTTCATAATTTGAATCAGGACCTGTGAATCAAATTCGAGTAAAAGATGAAAATCAGCTGTCAATATTTTCCCTATAAAAACATACAACGCATTGAAGACATTATTAGTGCTACTGTTTCCCTACTACTGATTAAAACCAACGTTATTATGGAGCGGCGACGTCATTTAAGCAGGGAAGAAATGCTCAGAGCCGTGGGAATGATAGAAGCTGGTTCCCGGCAACGTACTGTGGCTTTAGCTCTGAATACAAGTCAGAGTGTTATCAGTCGACTTTGGACACGTTACCGAAGCACTGGTACCGTGGCTGAGCGCCATGGAGGACGGTATCGCTGCACCACACGGAGACAAGACCGATACATTCAAATCTTAACTCGAAGAGCTCCAACAATAACCGCCATGATGTTAGCCGTGAGGCTTCATCACTCTTCAGGGAACTTAATTAGCGACCAAACAGTCAGAAACCGCTTGCATGAAGTGAACCTTCATTCCCGAAGACCGCTACGGGTACCACCTATAGCAATGCACAATCGTAGGATTCGATATCAATGGGCTCTTGAACACAGAAATTGGGCAGAAGAACAATGGCGTTTCGTGTGCTTTTCTGATGAGTCTCGTTTTGGTATGAGACCGGATACAAGACGTATACGACACTGGAGAACCCCTGGACGCCAACAGCGATTAAAATCCTGCCAGGAAGTCCATCCTTATAGTGGTGGAACCATCATGGTATGGGCGGGTATTTGGATCGGCGGAAGAACTGAGTTGATTTGGATCAGAGGCAACCTCAACGCTCAAATTTATGCTGAGACGATTGTATCAGACGTCATCGTTCCTCTACAAGTGCAAATCGGTCCCTTATTTCAGTTAATGCATGATAATGCACGACCGCACACCGCAAGAGTTGTAAGACAGACTCTCGCCGCAGCTAACATCAATGTCCTGCCCTGGCCTGCTCAGTCGCCAGACTTGAACCCGATTGAGCATGCATGGGATATGCTACAGAGAAGAGCTCTGCCGAATATGGAGGGTATCCAGTCGCAAGAAGACCTTTTTTTGTTGTTGCAACGAACATGGGCGGCCATTCCACAGCGTGATTTGGATGAACTCATTTTGAGTATGCCAAACCGATGTTCTTGTGTTGTTAGTGTTCGCGGTAGAAACACGAATTATTAATTGTTTAAGTTACCCAATAAAATTTTAGAGAAAACTGTTATTTCAGTCTTTTTTTCGAACTTTTGTGTTAGTGGTTCAAATGTCAAAAATCCCTTTATTAGGAAAATGGCAAATTTCTTTATTAATGCAAAGGTGACTTGGTTTATCGTTACTGTGACAAACGAAAACACTTTATTTGATGAATCCTTAAAGAAAATTTTAATTAATATCAATCAGGAGAAAAGTTATTGCAAAAATATATGTTGATCCCTAGACACTTTTGATGTGTGTATTTATAGCATGTATTGACAATAAATTGTTAATGATTGTTATTGCTATGTAACTATCTCATTACTCCCTAATTGAGAATGTATTGTAGTAATTAATAATTAATTTTTATAATACACTAGCGACCCGCCCCGGCTTCACACGGGTGCAATGCTGATACTAAATACACTACATATAAACCTTCCTCTTCAATCACTCTATCTATAAAAAAAAACCGCATCAAAATCCGTTGCGTAGTTTTAAAGATTTAAGCATTCAAAGGGACAGAGAAAGCGACTTTGTTTTTACCGACTTCACAAAAAGGAGGAGGTACTATGTTCGGATGTTTGTATGTTTTTTTTTTTTTTTTTTTTTTGTATGTTTGTTCATCGAATACTCCGCCAATTGTCGACGGATTTTCAAAATTCTTTTTTTGTTCGAAAGTAGATAGTTCTGAGGTGGTCCCATTGTCACCAAGTTAGGATCTGATGATGGGATCTTAGAGAAATCGAGAGCAACCCTCAAATTTTATAGGCTCACTTATTGTTTTTCGCATATTTTATGAAGTATCTTGTGTATTTGCGTATGGTTGTCACCATCTCAGGTAGCTGAGCTGATGATGGAAGGTACAACTCCTTAACAGTAAGAAGTTACTCGAACAGACAAGGACAGTTTTAGTAAATTGTTTTGATGTTTGATAGGGCATTTGCCACATTTGGTCTCATGATCATCAAGTCATGACCTGATGCTGCAGTCAGGATAGTCTGCAGAGTACCTAACTCCTCGACAACTAACAGCAGATATATCGTGTTCAGGCTCATTGAAAAGGGCTCGATGTGTGGATAAACATACTGTTAATGAGAAACACCGAAGTACCTACACATAGACTTGATGCTGATGCCAGGAGCATCAGAAAAAGTACAAACCTTGAAATTACAGCACCATAGTCGTGTTTGGGCTCATTTTAAACAGGACTAAATTTTAAGTTCAATGCAATGTTGACATAAGTCTGGCCTGATGCTGCCAGGATTATCAGCGGGATCCTGGAGAAATCGAAGGAACTCTTCAAATATTATAGGCGCACCTATAGCGATTCGGGTATTATTTATACTAACTCGTGCATTTGCTTTCGGAAAGCAAAATTTAGTGAAGTAAAACTGATGATGAAGACCACAGATGGCCACCGGGACTACTCAATAATAAGTATTTCACAGGTTGCGATTCGATTACTTTAATATGGTTGCTAAGCAATTTATGCTCGTCACAATGCGAATGGTGAAATGGAGCTGATGGTGGAGTACCAGGAGAACTCCTCAACAACTAACGTCCCTGTATCGGGAAAAGTAATATTTTGTAAAAGGCGATGAGCTTGATGCATTATAAACAGTCCCACTAAAAAGCGAGAAATAAAAACTTTTTAACAAAAAAAAAACCGACTTCCATAAAAAACACTACAAAGTGAAAAATAACTTTGATTTCGGAAGTCGGTGGCAATAAACTAAAATACAAATCCAAAGACACCGACTTCCGAAATCAAAGTTATTTTTCACTTTGTAGTGTTTTTTATGGAAGTCGGTTTTTTTTTTGTTAAAAAGTTTTATACTATGTAGTGATAGATTATTTATATGACCATTTATTACTGTTTATTAATTTTAAATAAGTAGATACTTATAACTATTATACTTCATCATCACTGCTCTCAAAACGGTGAAGGAAAACATCGTGAGGAAACCGGCATGTCCTAGAACCAAAAATTCGAAGACATGCGACATCTACCAACCCGCACTGGGCCCGCGTGGTTGATTACAGCTTGTGGCCCAGCAGTGGGTATGCTACTTATAACTTTACATTCATCAATTTATAATACAGACAACGCAAAGCCAAAACAAAAAATACCTTCTGTTAGCAAGTGCAGCCAGTAAAGAAGCGACGGGTTCACGGATGAGTGCTAAGTGCTAGTCCACACGGCGCGTTGCGTCGTCGCAACGCATGAATTTTAACGCATTGCCGGCCACACGGGCGCTGCGTCAACGCAGTGGTGCTAGGACGCAGTCGCAGGTAATTACACTCCTCCCGCTTCGTCTCAGGGGCTGCTGTCCGTCGTGTGTGCGTTGCGACGACGCAGCGCACCGTGTGTACAGTTGTACACTATGGTTATTTGTATGTAAAACAACGCAACGGCAGCGCTGCGTCGACACAACGCTGACGCAACGCGCCGTGTGGACTGGCTGTAACGCGTGCCCGTGTTCCCGCCATAAGCGGCGGAGGAGGACACCGTGGAGTTTTGTGGGTTAGAGTATAACTGCACTATCTCCCCGTGGTAGTGCAGTATGCATGAGCATTTCTCCACGTTAAAAAAAAAGGCAGTAATGAAAATCGTTCAGCACTTCAGTTTTTTTAACCGACTGCGCGACGCAAATAAGGGTAATGTGTTTATCAACCTATACCTATATGTATGTACGGCTTAGGGTGTCCTAACGAGGTGCGGGATTGGAAACAGAAATACTTAGGTCATCTTGTTTCCATCTTTTCAATCGATTTAAAAAAGAAGGAGGGTATCGATTCGACTGTATTTTTTTTTATTGTATGTTGTTACGCGGTATATCCGGTAATTGTGAATAGATTTCAAAACTTATTTTTTTAATGGATAGGGTATGCCTCAGGGGTGGTCCCATATAAATTTTCTAACTTTGCTTGGGTAGTTTTTGAGTTTGCTTCAATAATAACTTTAATTTCGGAAGTCGGTGTCTTTGGATCTGTATTTTAGATTTTTGCCACCGACTTTCAAAATTAGTTATTTTTCACTTTGTAGTGTGTTTTTTGTAAGTCGGTTTTTTTTGTTAAATATTTTTATTTCTCGCTTTTTAGTGGGTCTGTTTATAATTTATCTAAATTGCAATAGCTTAGGCTATTGCAATCAACTTCAACTCAAATCAACGTCAACTTGCTCATCGCCTTTTACAAAATATTGTTTTTCCCGATGCTGGGACGTTAATTGTTGGGGAGTTCTCCTTGTATTTCACCATCAGCTTCATTTCATCATTCACATTGTGACGAGCATAAATTGCTTAGCAACCATATAAAAATACTTATTATTGGCTAATTCCGGTGGCCATCTGTGGTCTTCATCATCAGTTCCACTTCACCAAATGCTGCTTTCCGAGACCAAATGCAGGAGTTACTATAAAAATATCCAAATCGATATAGGTGTGCCTATAATATTTGAAGAGTTCCTTCGTTTTCTCCAGGATCCCATCATCAGATCTTGACCTGATGACAACGGGACCACAAACAAAAAAAAAAATATTTTTTCTTTTCAAACAAAAAAAATATTTTTCAAATCGGTCTAGTCATCTTCGAGTAATCGGGGAATATACATAAAAATTAAGAAAAAAGATTCCGACGAACTGGGGACTAATCACACTTATTCAACTCTGTTCAGCTTTTGTCCATAGAAAACAACGATTTTGTATGGAGTCCGTTCAGCTTTCCGCGGTTGAACGGATGCGTAAGCATCTCATACAGAATCGTTGTTTTCTATGGACAAAAGCTGAACAGAGCTGAATAAGTGTGATTATTCCCTCATCCTTTTTTGAAGTTGGTTAAAAACAGATTGAGCACGTATTGCTTCGTATTACATTCTAATAGGCAAAACTAAGTTGCTTACTTCGTATTTTTTTTTTTAATTGACTCTGGCATAAAGAATATGATGCATCAAGTTACAGATAAAGAATGTCACACTGAACTGAGCAAGCACGCTGTGAATGTGTGTGTGAGCGCAGGAGGTTTGAGTGGGAATGTCAAAGGACAATGCCAGATCCTGCCCCAGCAATTTACAGAAATTGTAAATTAATGAAAATAATTTATTGTAATGAATATAGGACTTTATCATAAAAATCGTTTCTCTTAAGGACCTGCGGATTACAAATCATTGTTATATGGAATTCAACCCCTGAAATTCACTTTTGCTATTTCCTAATCAAATATTTCAGAAACCGCAAGTTCTAGAGGCATTAGGCAAAATGTTTAGTTATCAGTAATACAAAAGCATGATGCTGCATATTGCATGGTTGTAAATTAATAATTGTATTGAACGGGGCAAAGTTCTATAGAGTTTCTGGCATTGTCCTTTACGTCCGGCACCCTGAATCATTTCGAAGCATACTGCTAATCCTTTGCTTCATATCTTCGAAAAATGTGTCTTCTCAACAACGTAAAAACGCAATGAATGTTGTTGAACTGTCAAAACCCATTGCTACTGATAGTGTGTTACGCAATTACCCCGCAGGTTTAGTAGTTTCATCTCACGAAGCGACGCGTGCTTTACTTGTGGTAACAAAGCGTACTGACACGCTGTGTATGTGTGCGTGAAGACGAGTAGCGTCAGAACATAACACACGCACGCACACACTTCCGACTTAGCCCGTATATCAGCCGGTACCAGTCTCTAGTATAATATAGTAGGCTATGGACGGTTCCGAGAGCTCCTGCGTTTACACAAACATTGACAGCGTGTTTGTACACTTGGTAAACACAAATAAAGCGCGCGTCGCTTCGTGAGATAAAAAACCCGTAATGTATGTGCCTCTGGTCGATTGTACGCACGGCTACACATCAAGCTATACATAACCAGTATACAGATAGTGCAATCCACGAAGACGCGCCCCACTCTTCTTCCGAATCGTTAGTGGTTATCGCTAGTTAATTCCACTAGTGTTTTAGTTTTTTCGATACATACTAATAAATAATAATTAGTGTGTATCAACAAAACTAAAACACTAGCTGACTGTTGCTGACTTGTGCTGTAAGCATTAAGAAAAAGAGTGGGGCGCGTCTTCGTGGATTGCACTATCTGTAAGCTGACTTCTGATTATACGAAAAACCCATACAATGCGAGGTCAGCTTAAACTGGAAATTCGCATGATGTGTAGCCGTGTGTAGTGATGTGCCGTTCCCGGGAATTTTGGAAACTTTGGGAATATTCCCGTAAACGTGCCCGGCAATATTCCCAAAACTGGAAATTTAGGGGAATATTGATGATAATGTACTTTAGTGTTTTTTTATTATATGCTAGCCAATTAATTAGGTAAATTTGCGTACTATCGTGGTAACATCGATAGTTGATTATACATATAAGTTAAAAATTTCCAAAGTTTCCAATATTTACGGGAATATTCCCTGTAAATTTACAATTTTCCCGTAAATATTCCCGTAGTAAAAAAATCACAAAGCATCAGAAATTATGTTTTATTAAAACATTTTTAATCACATTGGTTTATTAACACAATTTTACAATCAGATTCTGAGAGTTGTAAACTTTTTAATAAAGTTAACAATTTTAATAAACCAGGGAATCAACACACTTTTATATTTGTTTGAAATTAACAAGTATCTGTCTCTAAAGACTAAATATACTCGTACTAGCTTTTGCCGGCGACTTTGTCCGCATGAGTTTCGTACTTTCCTCAAATAAATTTGACACCCTCTCCACCTTCCCTATTACTAAAATTATTGCTTACGATCTTTATACTACTTATATTTAGAGAAATAAGTATTCGGAGCATTTTTTTAGTTAAACTACTGATGTTTCAAATAAACTGTCCTCCCTTTTCATCACGACAGGGCTTGTTTCTAATAAAAAAGCGTTTGCTACGTTTCCATTTTATGACTTAAGAGTAAACTAGTCGCGAGCTCGAACTCGCTGGTGGTCATGGTCAAAAAGCACGCTGTCTCGCCTGGCTTCGTGTCCGACAGCGCTAATATCAATGATGAGCAGTTAGACGCTAGTCTACACGAACAACGTCTAGTTTTCACGCACAGAAACACCGTGCCGATCTGATAGACGCGTAAAAAGATTTGAAAAGTGCTTCGGAAAATCGAGTTTTATGAAAAACCCACTGCATAAATCAATTACAAATAAAGTTTATTGGTCTCTTCGATAACTGGGCTTTGTCGGTACGGACTTGGTTTTGAAGATTTTACAGTTCTTTTATTACTTATTTATTTATTACATGCGTCATGTTCGTGAACGGGCGCTGTCAGTTGAGACTGGTCATCTCTTAGCTGCCAGGGCTTCTTTTTAATCTTATAACTATTTTGAATTGTTTCTTCATAACATTGTTCTCACATATAGAAGCAACAAGAATACTGTACTCAGGATTTTGTAATATCTTAATTTAAAAGAGTGTCCTTGGAGTTTCTTGCCCGTTCTTCTCCAAGAGATCTACGCTTTGGAATGGGCAACTAGCTTCAACTTTCTGACTAACTGACCGACTAGTTAATTTTGACAATTCAAAAGTGCCTGGAAATGGTTTAATTGAAATAAATGCTTTGAGTTTGAGTTTGAGTTTGAGTTATTGACACCCAAAGTTACGTTAAAAATAGCAAGAAAAACGAATCTTTGTTGGCTCATAACTTTTTAATGGCTTTTTATTTTACTATTCTGTTTCCGTACAGACACAATTATTAATAAGTCATAACGATATCATGTTTAACTTTGGATGCACAATGTCAAACAGTGGAGTAATATTCTCCCGAAATTTGTATAGAAAAAATATCGAAAAGTGGCACCTTAAGGGCCAATACTACCTCAAATGGCTTAGCATGATCCTCCGTTATGTCGAAAATACTGCAGCATTCATTTTGAAATAAATATATGGTAAAGTTGAGGATTAATGTTAGGTCTTATGTTTGACGAAAACACGATTCCATAAAATTTTCTCGATAGAAAAAAAATCCAAAGTTACCTCCAAACCGAACAATAAACCGCTGGTATTCAAAAAATACTTTAAATTAGATCATGAAACTTTGTATACTAACTGAAGCTTGTTTTACAAGGGGTGGGGGCGATCGCTATGCCGTGGCGCAAGCTAGTGCAGGTACAAACATGTAACATGTTTAGCTGTGGTAATAGGAGTATAAATATCGCGTAATGTTAGTTGCACATGTGTAATTATACAGTATATACGAAAAATGTATTAAATACGTATTTGGAAACTTTGGGAATACTTACGGGAATATTGGGAATATTGCGTAAATTTACAATGGGAAAGTTCCCGTAAATTTTCAATATTTCCAGCGGCACATCACTAGCCGTGTGTACGATCACCAAAGGAGATAAGTAACCAGGGTCATCGATATAGTTGAAGTTTAGTAAGAAACCGATTAATGTTTTCGAATAAAATTTAATTTGATAAATTACTCTGTTTGTTTTCTATTAATTAAGGGCCTATACTACATCAAATGGCTTAGCATGATCCTCCGTTATGTCGAAAATACTGCAGCATTAATTTTGAAATAAATATATGGTAAAGTTGAGGTTTAATGTTAGGTCTTATGTTTGACGTATAAAATTTTCTCGATAGAAAAAAATTCCAAAGTTACCTCCAAACCGAACAATAAACCGCTGGTATTTAAAAAATACTTCAATTTAGATCAAGAAACTTTGTATACTAACCGAACTAACTATAAAGCAGGTCTTATGTTTTTTATTTACTTTTAATTACCATTATTTTCACCGTAAAAAGCAAATACCTAAACTATTAGTGCTGTCTGCCGCCTAGCACCGTACTCTGTCTCGCTCTCACTCAGTCCGCGAGTAGTATCGTGCGAGCGAGATAAAGAGTGAATTTTAGATGAGGTAGTTTAAGCTCTTAAATTAAATTTTATTTGAAAACATCCATCGGTTTCTTATTAAATTTTAACTATATCCGACGACCCTGGTTATTTATCTTCTTTGATGACGTACAATCGGTCAATTAAACTCATAATCATAACATAACCAAATATAAGAAACTAATTAGAGGGTGGTGCGTATGTGCTTAATTTAATAAGTCATTACCCAGTAACTGGGTTGTGGAGGGCAGATAGGCAGTCGCTCCATGTAAAATACTGGTATTCAGCTGCATCCGGTTAGACTGGAAGCCGACCTCAACAAAGTTGGGAAAAGGCTAGGCAGATGACATTATATAGAGACAATTCTAATTTTCCAACTCTTTTTTAGTGGTTGTAATGGAAATCATATCACTTGGTTTTAATAGGTTTTTATATTTTATTTATCTTTCTTTGAGATTTTGATTTTGTAAATGTGAGGACTTTATAGGCCCTGTAGATTTTAGATCTGTAGACCATTTTTTATTTTATCAAGTACCTGGTACTTGTTGACAGGCCTACGCTGTCCTCCCATACCTACTGTAATTAGAAAACATTGTAAAAGCCAATTTTTTTTAAAAGAGTAACCGTGGAGCTTCTTGCCGGTTCTTCTCCATAGGAAACGACCAATTGGAACCGTGCACCTAGCTTCTGACATTTCATAAGTGCCCTTGTAGGCTTATATGAAATAAAATATTTTGATTTTGATTCCAGAGGCCAGGATGTCGAACCCGCACTATAGAGAGGCGGCAGAGTCGCTTCTCAACAGTGTTAGCCCACACCATCGGACGTTAAGTGAGTTTACTTTTATTAGTTACCATTTTCCCGTAGAAACTACGTAAAAAGTTTTATCCTAATCAGGATAAGAAGCAGTGGCGAAGGTACCATACAACTCGATTCCCGCCGGCTTCCCTTCGAAAATTCAGAACACAACCACTCATAATCAATTCATCATTCATCATCATCTGCCTAGGCTTTTCCCAACTATGTTGGGGTTGGCCTCCAGTCTAACCGGATACAGCTGAATACCAGTATTTTACATGGAATAAAATTCAAATTATAGTCAATTCATCATTGAAATACATAATAATGAAACGTTTTATTGACTTTTTTTTGCTCCGGCTTACCTCTGTCTTAAATTCACCCTTCGCCACTGATAAGAAGTGCCTCATATCTATATTATTTAATACAGGGTGTCTAGGATATCGACTCGCATCCTTCTACAGACGCCAGCACATCAAGCCACTATAATCTGTCAAATTTATTTAATAGATTTTCAACTTTATCTCTAAAGCATAAGGTTCAAAGTTGATTGGAAAATTTTTACAGTTTCGGGTAGCTTGATGCTCTTTTTTTTTTAACGTGGAGAAATGCTCATGCATACTGCACTACCACGGGGAGATAGTGCAGTTATGTGGGACTCTAACCCACTAAAACTCCACGGTGTCCTCCTCCGCCGCTTATGGCGGGAACACGGGCACGCGTTAGCACTCATCCTCCTCTGGGGAGTACTCCCCTTCACCGGCGCACCAGAACACATAGCACGCCGTGGCCACCCCAGGCACCACACCAGCACATGGGCGCCAGACGACCCCGTGTCTGGGCACCCTTGGTCGGGTCAGGTCGTTGGCCCCGCCGCCTGCCAATTTTCGGCCGCAGAGTATAGGGAGAGTGGCCAACGTAATACCAACACTCCTCCTCCCCTGCGGCCCCACTGCGTCCGCCATCAGACGGTGGCGACCCCGTCAAGGCCGCGGAAGGTAGGGAGAGCGGCGCACCGCAATACCGGCACTCCTCTCCCGCCGCGGCCTCCAACCTTCAGCCGCGATGCCTCCCATACGACATCGCGACCCGCCTCAGTTGCGCGGCACCGCAACCTACTTGTTGGCCGCTACGTCGTCGGCTTACCGGCAAAAGCCCTGACGAGCGGCCCCTCTTCGGGTTCCTCTTCACTTCACCGTGGGTGACTAAGCCACGGCTACTGAGCCCCCCCGCCTCGACAATGCGGGAACCCACCGGGGGGGGGGGGACCCAATGTGCTGACGTCGGTACAACTGAACAACGTTCAGCTAGATTGTCATTGCGCTAAGTTTTACAAAACTGCTACCGACGTTTAGACGTAATGCAGAATGGCTTATTATTTCTGTTTCGGACGCCATTATTGTAGTTACGACACACAGAGCCACGGTCCACGAGCGTCAAAATTTAGAACTAAAATCCACAATCTGACGTTTCTTTCACGCTGTTTTACAAAACCGCTAATCGTTGACCCGCAAAACGTTTATGCAATTCTGCGTGTTCAAGTTCAGTAACGGAAAACCACTGAACGTTATTCAGTTGTAATACAAAAAGAAGTTGTTTTGTAAAACAAATACTTAGCAGTTTTGTAAAACAAGGAATTCTATAATCTATCAGCAACATACCCGTTACGTCCTTGGAGTTTCGCTAGCTAATTTAATTTGACCCTGTAGTCCTCTTCTAACTTTGTTGGACATTCCATGGGACGTCCCAGTAATCTACTCTTTTCTTTTATTCCAGCACACTCCACCTCTCTCAACCTAGTATCTGAAGACCTAATAGCCGGCCACAGACCTCAGGGCAAGATGTCCACAGTGCGGAGATTCTTCTGTCTGTTCGTCACTTTTGATCTACTCTTCACTAGTCTCATGTGGCTAATATGTGTGATGGTGAGTTTTATATGAGTTCTAAGTTCTGTTGGTCCCATGGAGAAAATTGTTGTTTGATGGTCTGTACCACACCCACACATCCGACACTCCTTAAAACGCTCGCAAAATAATCAATTACAAATAAAGTTTGTTGAACTCTTCGTTAGATGAGCTTTGTCGGTACCGACTTTGTTTTGAAGATTTCACAGTTCTTTTATTACTTACTAGCTGCGCCCAGCGGTTTCACCTGCGTAAGTTTTGATCCCGTGGGAATATCGGGATAAAAAGTATCCTATGTGTTATTCTGATGTATAAACTATATTACTGTAAAGTTTCATCAAAATCCGTTCAGTAGTTTTTGCGTGAAAGAGTAACAAACATTCATCCTCACAAACTTTCGCATTTATAATATTAGTAGGATTTGTAGGATAGTAGGATAATATTAGTAGGATAGGATTAGTAGAAAGTAGGAAATTAGTAGGAAATATTAGTAGGAAGTAGGATTTACACCCAAAGTTATATTAAAAATGGCAAGAAAAACGAATGTTTGTTGGCTCATAACTTTTTAATGGCTTTTTTTACTATTCTGTTTCCGTACACACAAAATTAATAATAAGACAAAATAATATCATGTTAACTTTGAATGCACAATGTCAAACAGTGGGTAATGCCCTCCCGAAATTTGTTTAGAAAAATTATTGACTAGTGGCACCTTAAGGGAATGTGTTATGTTCAATTAAATACTAATTCAATTTAATTTTTTATTCCAGATGCGAGGCGAAACTCTAGAGCAAATAATGAACACAGAAATCCTACAGTACAATGTGAAGACTTCTCTATTCGATATAGTAATGGTCGCTGTCTGTCGGTTCGTGGTGCTACTGCTGTTCTACGCGGTCTTGTATATAAACAACTGGAGTATCATCGCAGTGAGTACTACATACAAGTGACATCACAGCGGACCCTATCAGAATACCAGCGCTGTGAAATTTATTTTTATATATCGCAGCATCATGCTGAGATAGGAGCCTTTTGGCCTCGTATAGGAGTTTCTGTTCCGTTTTTCTTTTTGTTACCTTTTTTATTTTTTATACAACGTGTAACGTTAAATGCGCAAAACCTGAAAATAGTTTGTTCATAATTGACTACTGAATCGATTTCAGTAATTTTTAATATTGGTTTTTTTTTTATTATGTATTTTTTCATACTAACCACCGATTGAGCCAAATAAAAATAAATCTTATTTCAAGGCAATAAGACTTAATTTTAAATGCATAAAGTCATGCTAGTGTCAACACATTTTTTCTTAAGATTTTGTTTGGTTATTTCATACAATTTCGATTGAAAATGCAGAAAATAAGCACGTTAAGTTGTGCTTCACAAGATTATACGTAAACTACCGCTTCTAATAATATTAACGTATAATCTTGTGAAGCACAACTTAACGTGCTTATTTTCTGCATTTTCGTTCTAAATTGTATGAAATAACCAAACAAACGACGAGGGCGCCACTGTGCGGTCGGCAGTCTTAATAAAAATAGCAAGCTTAAAAAAAATAAGTTTTGGTCATTGTTATATGCTTTTGACTCAATTGGAGTGTATAAGGTCTTGCATTAATTATGTTACACATTGTATATGGTACAGTCAACAGCAAAAGTAGATGATTAAAATCAGAAATTCAATACTAATGAACGGAGTTCGCGTCAGAACTGTGTGGCGTCGAAGTGATTCAAAAGTATGTGATTGTAAATTATACCAAACATTTACTACTTCGACGCCACACAGTTCTGACGCGAACTCCGTTCATTAGTATTGATTTACTGATTTTCATCATCTACTTTTGCTGTTGACTGTACTATCTAGCCCTATCATCTTTCACATAGTCTATTAATCGTTTCTTTGGGCTTCCCTAACTCTTATAGCCATTCACATCCATACAAATAAAGGAAAATAAATAATAATAAATAAAGCACGCTTCGAAAGTGCGCCTATTCCCGTCATCTGAACTTAGTCTGTGCCTAAATGTTTTTTTTTTGTTTCAGTTATCAACAGGGAGCACCTGTGCGTTGCTAATAGGAAAAGTTTTCGTTTTTGATGTAAGTACTTAATTTATAATCAGTTTAATTTGGATGTAACACTATTTTTTGAAAATGTTCTTAACTAACTTTTTAGACCTTTGTATACTGCTTATGCGTATGAAGTTTCATTAAAATCGGTTCATTCATTTCGAAAAATAAGAGCCTGAAAGTTTGTATGAAATGCCTTAAGTCATAAATGCTCTTATGTTTTGAGTTGAGCTATACGTTTACTGATACATGCGCGCACTGACTGGACAGGTCCGCTCAAATCTGTGTGGTTATTTCCTCAAAAGACCATCTCGGACATAATCTGCATGGTCCTCACATAATCTGATCAAGATTGATGAAGATCTGGACTTTAAAAGAGACCGTGACCTCTGAGTTTGTTTCGGTCTTTCTTCTCAGAGTAGTCCGATAGGAAACACCGAACTTATCTAGTTATAAAACACAATTTATATACGACTAGCGACCCGCCCCGGCTTCGCACGGGTGCAATGCAATTTAATAAATTTAATTAAATAATTAATCATTTTAATTTAATGATTTTTTTTCACTTGCCGCCAGCCCCTGCCGCCGATACCGCAGCAACCGCTATGTCCCTGCATTTTAAATCTGTAATATCTTCGAAAATATTAATTTAAATAACATGCTGTAAAGGGCCATATTGATCTATATTAAATGCCCAATGTATTTAAGGTACTTAATTGGATAAGGATTAATGCTGTATTGCTTAAAATCGCTTCGTAAATAAGCCATCATTTCTCGTAAAAAGTAAAGAAAAAAAATGGTTATTGTGGGTTATCCCTAAGAGATAGACATATACCATCGTGGAATTTTTTGTAGACCTTTTTAAGGTGTACAATACTGTACTACATTATTTTGATGTATCTCATAGGGTTCAGCCAGCGTTTGCAATGTAAGCGCAAAAAAAGGGTTTATTTACGACATCACATTAGAAACCTCTAAAATTATCAGTGTTCCTCTACTATATTATACATGTATTATACATATAAACCTTCCTCTTGAATCACTTTATCTATTAAAAAACCGCATCTAAATCCGTTGCGTAGTTTTAAAGATTTAAGCATACATAGGGATATAGGGACAGAGAAAGCGACTTTGTTTTATACTATGTAGTGATTTGTAAAAGTGTTTTTATCCGATTTAAAAAAAAGAGGAGGTTCTTTTTAACCTATTATCAGACACAAATGTCATTTATCATCATTTTTCATTTACGATATAAAATTCTCAATATAAGTATGTATTATCGGATCAGATCTAACCCCAGATGTTTGCCCAACAGTGGCCCAACGCGGTGCAGCCAGTGTACGAGGTTTTCCTAATCCTGACGTCCTTCACTCTCGCGTGGAGCGAGGCCTGGTTCCTAGATTTCAGAGTACTACCGCAAGAGTTCCAGGCGAAGACGATACTGGAGTCCATAGGTATGTATAGTTTTCTACTATTAAATATGTGCAGTTACCAAAGGAGATATTAACCAGGGTCTAAGGTATAAGTGATAGACATAATTTTAATACTAGAAATAAAGATAAATTAGATCAACCTTTTTTTAGATTATCTAAAGTGCAAACATCTTTTATGGGGTACTGTGTTAAATGCTACAACAAAATACCTTTCAATATTTTACAATTAAATGAAAGAAAATTTAAAACTCATATTAAAAGTACACTTTGTAAACAAGGATATTACAAATTGGAGGATTATATCCAAGATAACAATGTTTGGAAACATGCTGGTCCTGCTCCATAGGACAACATCAAACTGGTTGCTAATTTAATTTATACATACACATTTTTTTAATTTTTTTAATAAATACATTGTTTTTTACATTCTGTGACAAATGTAACTCACACACTTTTTAAAATACTAGTAAAATTTTACAATTTTTGTAAATATGTGAGCACCATGTATCTATCACACAATTGATTTACCAGTCTGTTGTATTTTTAATTCTTTTACCATTTTTGGTAGATTAAATTTTGTTTTAGGTGCATCGTCTTCACATATAATTATATAATGAATGTATACAAAACTTGTAAAACATTTTAAAAGAGTAACGGTGGAGTTTCTTGCCCATTCTTCTCCACACGAAAACTACATTTTGGAATGGGCGACTAGAATCAATTCTATTTTTTAATTTTTAATTTTGACGTTCAAAAGTGCCTTTATAGGGCCTATTTGAAATAAATGATTTGACTTTGACTTTGACTTTGACTTTGGTCGTCGGATATAATTAAAGTTTAATAAGAAACCGATGGAAGTTTTTGAATGTAATTTAATTTGTAAAAAGAACTTTTCGTTTTCTATTCATCATCTGCCTAGCCTTTTCCCAACTATTTTGGGGTCAGCTTCCAGTCTAACCGGATGCAGCTGAATAATAATATTTAGTTCGTTTTCTATTGAATAAAATTTTATCCGAAAACATCCATCGGTTTCTTACTAAACTTCAACTATAGGTATCCGACGTCCCTGGGCCTCAAGTCTGCTATCACAATAGTGTCAGAATGGTCCATCATTGATTTCATATTTGTTGATTTTGACAAGTTTGGTAATCTACTAATATAATGGCGTCATTATGACTTTCCAATGGTCAACCACTGACACTCCATTGAAAGAAATGGCATAAAATGGTAATCTCGTACATAATGACAAATAATACGTAATATGTAAAAATATATATTAAACTAGCTTTTGCCCGCGACTTCGTCCGCGTGGGTTTCGTACTTTCCTCAAATAAACTTAACACCCTCTCCACCTTCCCTTGAAAGGTAGTTATTTCAAAAATTATTGATTACGATCTTTATACTTTATTTAAAGAAATAAGTATTCGGGCCAATATTTTAGTTAAACTACGTAAGATGTTTCAAATAAACTATCCTCCCTTTTCATCACGACAGGGCTTGTTTTTATTAAAAAAGCATTTGGTACGTTTCCATTTTTATGACATAAAGATTATCTAAACCCATTTTCGTGTTAATGGAAGTTGGAGTTTCTACTCCTTAAACTTTATTACCCTTTTCCACCCCCGGTAGGGTAGAGTCGAATAAGTAAAACCCTAAAAGTCATACTTTTTTATTTTAAGTAAGTAAGTAGCAAAACCCTAAAAGTGACAATCTTTATTATTTACTGAGGCAAATGTTGAAAAGTTTCACGTTTCTTAACCAAAGAAATAAGACCGCCTTTTCACCTTCACAGTTTTTATCCCCATAGGGACGTAATATTGAAAACACGTTTGGGACGTTTCCATATCAAGACTCAAAGATTATTTATACCAATTTCCCATTGAATCAAGCCACGCAATAAAATACTCTTCTGTGTAATGGACTACCGGGGGTTCACCCGGACTACATCCGTACCCCCGTTAGGGTTAGATTTTCGAAAAACTCAGTTATACTTTATTATTTATTTTGGTCTTAAGTATACATACTGAGTTTCGAGTTTATATTATTGGACCGCGCGATAAAATTCTTCCATACAAACTGACACCGTCAATCTCCCGTTAGAGCAGAAAAACATAAAATGACAAACTATAATTTACTTAGATAAGTATTTGTGCCAAGTTTTAAGCTTAAATTTAATCATACCATTTTTTTGGAGTAAATCAAGCTACGTACTATAATACCGGCCTTAAAAATCGAATTACCATTTTTTTACCCGTCAGGGGTCTACTTTCGAAAGACACATATCTTATTACTTACTTAGGCAAATATTCCTTCCAAGTTTCGAGTTTATTAAACAATTGAATAAGATTTTTCATATAAAGTTCTGCCCCACTTTTCACCCCCACACAGGAGGAATTTTGAAAAAACGTTTTATATGTGTTCATAACTTGACTCAAAGATTATGTCCAACAATTTTCGAGTTAATCAAGCCACGCAGTAAAATGGAAAATTAACTACCCCTTTTCACCCCGTCAGGGGTAGATTTTTGCAAAACCCTGATACATGTTATTCTTTATTTTTGATCTCAAGTATAAATACAGAGTTTCGACTTAATCGGACCGCACGTTAAAATTCTTCCATACAAATGTTAACACCCCTAATCACCCTTTAGGGGGTAGTTTAGAAAAGTAAAAAATGCCAAACTTCATAATTTACTTTAGATAAGCATTCATGCCAAGTTTCAAGTTTATTAACCAAATGAATAAGATTTTTCATATAAGCTGTATCCCCACTTTTCACCCCCACAGGGGTGGGGTTTTGAAAAATCGTTTGGAATGAGTTCATTACTTGACTCACAGATTATTTATACCAATTTTCGAGTTAATTAAGCCCGGCAGTAAAATTTGCCCTGTAAAATGAACTACCCCTTTTCTCCCCATTAGGGGTAGATTTTCGAAAAACCCTGATAAACGTAATTCTTTATTTTTGGCATTTAGTATAAATACTGAGTTTTGAGTTAATCGGACCGCGCGTTAAAATTCTTCCACACAAATTTTGACACCCCCCAATCCCCTGTTAGGGGGTAGTTTAGAAAAACAACAAATGCCAAACTTTATAATTTACTTAGATAAGTATTCGTGCCAAGTTTCAAGTTTGTTAACCCAAGGAATAATAATTTTCATATAAGCTGTATCCCCACTTTTCACCCCCACAGGGGTGGAATTTTGAAAAATCGTTTGGAATATGTTCATTACTTGACTCACAGATTATTTATACCAATTTTCGAGTTAATTAAGTCAGGCAGTAAAATTTGCCCTGTAAAATTAACTACCCCTTTTCTCCCCGTTAGGGGTAGATTTTCGAAAAACCCTGATACACGTAATTCTTTATTTTTGGTATTAAGTATAAATACTGAGTTTTGAGTTAATCGGACTGTGCATTAAAATTCTTCCATACAAATTTTGACACCCCCCCATCCCCCTTTAGAAGGTAGTTTAGAAAAACAAAAAAGACCAATTTTCATAATTTACTTAGATAAGTATTCGTGCCAAGTTTCAAGTTTATTGACCCAAGGAATAAGAGTTTTCATACAAACTTTCATCCCCTATTTAACTCCCTTAGGGGTTGAATTTCGAAAATTCCTTCCTTATTCCTCGTCTACATTATAAAGAAAACCTCTGTGCAAAATTTCAGCTTTCTAGGTCCAAGGGTTTAGGCTGGGCGTTGATGAGTCAGTCAGTCAGTCAGTCAGTCAGTCAGGACTTCTCTTTTTATATATATAGATAGATGAAATCTAGCATGACATTTAGTAGTAGTTTTTCGAAAATCATTTCTACTAACGGGTTTTATAATAATGGCAATACGACAATGTCATTATAACACAATTCTATTACGAGAGCGTTGACCGACATGATCGACCATTATGAATTTAGCAGATTACGAACTTTAAGCAAAATGACAATGGGATCGTGTTGGAATGACGAATTTATAAAAATAGCAGACCGGCCCCTGGTTACTTATTATCTCCTTTGGTGACCGCACAGTCGACCTCGTAATTGAACCCTCATGATAGACCTTTTTAAACTATTTTTAGGGTTCCGTACCTCAAAAGGAAAAACGGAACCCTTATAAGATCACTTTGTTGTCCGTCTGTGTGTCCGTATGTCAAGACCCTCTTTCTCAGGAACGCGTGGAGTTTTCAAGTTGAAATTAATATCAAATACTCAGGGCTGCAATCCCTTGAAGCCGTGAAAAAATCAAACTTCTAAGTCAACGTAATTAAAACATATGGGCGTTTATGTTCCGTTTGTGCTGCATAGGTATTTTGCATAAACGGCCATATCTTTTTTTTACGTTAACTTAGAAGTTTGGTTTTTTCACAGCTTCAAGGAACCGCAGAGGGGCCCGTGGCTAAATAATAACAGCCGCACAGGCCGATCGATCAGGTTAAGCTACTCTTGCTGCGGTTGGTCTGTGGATGGGTGACCATCTTTACATACCGAGATCCCTCCGTGCCTCGGAAAGCACGTTAAGCCGTTGGTCCCGGCTGTCATTCGTGGATCTTTGACAGTCGTTACGGGTCGTCAGAAGCCCGAAAGTCTGACAACCAGTCTTACCAAGGGGTATCGTATTACCCAGTAACTGGGTTGTGGAGGTCAGATAGGCAGTCGCTCCATGTAAAACACTGGTACTCAGCTGCATCCGGTTAGACTGGAAGCCGACCCCAACATAGTTGGGAAAAGGCTAGGCAGATGATGACAGACAGACGGACAACAAAGTGATCGTATAAGGGCTCTGTTTTTCCTTTTGAAACCTCAAAAGGAAAAACAGAGCCGGAACCCTAAAAAATAGTGTTGCTGTCGCTCCCGTGTGCGCAGGGTCCAAATCTCGGCGAGGAGGCAGCTACAGAGACAAAAAAAAGTTGCTTAATTGCTCATGGGCGCCCTCCCTAAATTGAACGACGAGCTAAGGGGCAGTTTTCAATATAACCAAACTCATATTATTGATTTATGGCTACTCTGATGAAATAAATTACATATTTCAAAAACTTCTGCTTGCTTATATTCTAACGTGTTTAAATAAAGGCAGAACCCGTAGATAAAAAACATTTAAACAAAAAAAAAACAACTGACTTCCAAAATTTAAGTTATTTTTCACTCTTTACTTAGTGTTCTTTTTTGGAAGTCGGTTGACTTTCTGTTTTTTTTTTTCAAAGCTTTTATTTATCACTTTTAAATTGTACTTACCTCATACAAATTCGAAACACTACTTGCTATGTAAATATCAGTGACAGGAAGTCATTATAACATCATCAATTTAAACCAAGTGGCAAAAATACATATTATTGAAGCTAATTCAAAAACTACCCAAGAAAAGTTAATAAAATTTATATGAGACTACCTCTGAGGCATACCCTAGCTATCCATTAAAAAAAAAGAATTTTTGAAATCGATTAACAATTACCGGATACGCGATACGTAATAAACATACAAAAACATACAGTCGATTTGAGAACCTCCTCCTTTTTGAAGTCGGTTAAAACGAAAACAGTAAATAAACAAGATAGGATTGCAAGTTGCAACATAGTACCTATGCATGTAGGTTTACGTAGATAACATTTAGAATCGTGATAACGTGACCCACTTTGTACTGTGATAAGAGGTCATTGGTACCTGTAACAGAGCGTGGCTGTCAAATTGATATGTTTATTGCGAGTCTGTCAAGAAAACAGAGGGGCAATTCTTGTAATTTTAAGAACGTTCCCAGTCTGATCTGTCTCATTCTGTCAAAAAATACTTCTAATTTCCTTACATTTTGACAAGTTTTTGACATTTGTTTGTCGCCGAGATGAGGCTGCGACTAGATTTTGAATGTTTTAAATTACGAGAATTGGCCTTCAGATGTAGTTCAAAATTTTGTCACAGAATTGCACACCTAGTTTGCTTTCTTTTATGAATTACGGAAATCATTGTGCGCTTTTATAAGTTCTATCGTCAACGATATTATCGTGGACGTCCACGTCCATAAAATGTTTTGAACTACGTGCACATTGTAAGACAACCCGAGCCTCAATTGCGTATGTGCATTTGGATTGAGTGATCTTTTTTTATTTCGTGATAAAATCTGATTGTACATTTAGTCAAAAATAGTCAAAACTCATAGCCCAAAGTAAAAAATTTGTCACTCTCAAGGATCTTCAGTTATTGCCCAAAATGTGGATCACTCAAATCAGACATTTTGCAAAAACGGCTATGAGCTAAATCTCAACAAAAACTTACTCTACTGACTAAGTTTATACCTCAAAAATTTGTTAACAAATTGTCACAATATTTTTTAAAACCATCAAGCCATTTGAAGCTACTTCCAGGTATTTAAGAGAGTATCATTGGATCACTCAGTACAGACACCATTTTGTCTGAGAGATCGTTGTAATAAGGTTTAGGTTGACTTTTTCTGTACATCTTTTTTTAATCCTAAAATATATGTTCCCAATATATTTGTACAATAAATATCATAACACAAATACCTTTTGTTAAAAAGTTATGAGTAATTAAATGTTTTCAAATTTGCTGAACTGAGTGATCCTTATGAATACTTATAGGTAACTACCTGTTTCGTATTGATTTACACAACTTACGATTAATTTTTGTACAACTTTATGACTAAAGTTTTACATAAAAATTATTTACATAGACGGCTTAGTTTACGAGATATTAGATATTTAATTTTTTAAAGAAATTACGCCTTGTAGGGTACATATGATTTTAACTTTTAATGTATATATTTAAATGTTTCATATTTTATTGTTAATTGCTTAGTCGCACATTTCATTTATTTTTGTACGACATTTAGTGCACATAAGTGAGCTTACGTGATAGTGACAGTATCATTAGTTTTCCTGTTTTATGCAAGAACAATGTAAGTACTGAACGTATTTATTTAGGGTCCGACGTCTCAAAATTTGCCAAAGATGTAAACAACAATAGCCGCTCGAAATTGTAATTTATTCGTGCGACGCAGCAAATAACAATAAAATATGAAACATTTAAATATATACATTAAAAGTTAAAATCATGTGTACCCTACAACACTCAATTTCTTTAAAAAATTAAAAATCTAATATCTCGTAAACTAAGCCGTCTATGAAAATAATTTTTATGTAAAACTTTAGTCATAAAGTTGTACAAAAATTAATCGTAAGTTGTGTAAATCAATACGAAACAGGTAGTTACCTATAAGTATTCTTATGGATCACTCAGTTCAGCAAATTTAAAAACATTGAATTACTCATAACTTTTTAACAAAAGGTATTTGTGTTATGATATTTATTGTACAAATATATTCGGAACGTACATTTTAGGATTTAAAAAAAAGATGTATAGAAAAAGTCAACCTAAGCCTTATTACAACGATCTCTCAGACAAAATGGTGTCTGTACTGAGTGATCCAATGATACTGTCATAGATACCTGGAAATAGCTTTAAATGGCTTGATGGTTTTAAAAAATATTGTGACAATTTGTTAACAAATTTTTGAGGTATAAACTTAGTCAGTAGAGTAAGTTTTTGTTGAGATTTAGCTCATAGCCGTTTTTGCAAAATGTCTGATTTGAGTGATCCACATTTTGGGCAATAACTGAAGACCCTTGAGAGTGACAAATTTTTTACTTTGGGCTATCAGTTTTGACTAGAGTTTATTGATCAGACAGTTTTCCTAGGAATCACGCTAGACGAGAAATTACAATGGGGGCCTCATATAACATCTATTGCGGGGCGGCTAAGCTCGGCCGCTTATGCTGTTAGAAAGATAAGACAGTTAACAGATGTAGAAACCGCGCGTTTGGTCTATTTTAGTTACTTCCACAGTATTATGTCATATGGCATTTTACTGTGGGGTCGGGCTGCTGATATTGAATCCATTTTTATTTTGCAAAAGAGAGCTGTCAGAGCCATTTACAATCTACGTCGTCGTGAATCTCTTAGGGAACTATTTAAAAAGGTTAATATTATGACGGTACCTTGCCAATACATTTATGAAAATATTATGTATGTAAGAAAAAATCAACATCTTTTTAATAAAATAAGTGATAGACATAATTTTAATACTAGAAATAAAGATAAATTAGATCAACCTTTTTTCAGGTTATCTAAAGTGCAAACATCTTTTATGGGGTACTGTGTTAAATGCTACAACAAAATACCTTTTGATATATTACAATTAAATGAAAGAAAATTTAAAACTCATATAAAAAGTACACTTTGTAAACAAGGATATTACAAATTGGAGGATTATATCCAAGATAACAATGTTTGGAAACATGCTGGTCCTGCTCCATAGGACAATCTAGAGTCTAGACAAAATCAAACTGGTTGCTAATTTAATTTATACATACACATTTTTTTTTTTTTTTTTACATTGTTTTTTACATTCTTTGACAAATGTAACTCACACACTTTTTAAAATACTAGTAAAATTTTTCAATCTTTGTAAATATGTGGACACCATGTATCTATCACATAATTGATTTACCAGTCTGTTATATTTTTAATTCTTTTACCATTTTTGGTAGACTAAATTTTATTTTAGGTGCATCGTCTTCACATATAATTATATAAACAATGTATACAAAAACTTGTAAAACATTTTAAAAGAGTAACGGTGGAGTTTCTTGCCCATTCTTCTCCACACGAAAACTACATTTTGGAATGGGCGACTAGAATCAATTCTATTTTTTCATTTTAAATTTTGACGTTCAAAAGTGCCTTATAAGTGCCTATTTGAAATAAATGATTTGACTTTGACTTTGACTTTGACTATTTTTGACTAAATGTACAATCAGATTTTGTCACGAAATAAAAAAAGATCACTCAATCCAAATGCACATCAATTGCGTAACGCAGTCGCACACTCAATCTCAATCCGATGAATTTTGAAGGAAATTCCTAAACCATTGCTACATATTTATGTTTGTAAAAAAAAATCTTTTCGAAAATGTAAATAACGCATGACATTGCCATTGTAAGGTGTTTGTTTCCAATTGATGCTATTACCTACAAGTTAAACAAATCATCATCTGCCTAGCCTTTTCCCAACTATGTTGGGGTCGGCTTCCAGTCTAACCGGATGCAGCTGAATACCAGTATTTTACATGGAGCGACTGCCTATCTGACCTCCACAACCCAGTTACTGGGTAATACGATACCCCTTGGTAAGACTGGTTGTCAGACTTTCGGGCTTCTGACTACCCGTCAAGACTGTCAAAGATCCACAAATGACAGCCGGGACCAACGACTTTACGTGCTTTCCGAGGCACGGAGGGGTCTCGGTATGTAAAGATAGTCACCCATCCACAGACCTACCGTGGCAAGTGTAGCTTAATCTGATCGATCGACCTGTGCGGCTGTTATTATTTAAAATAAAACAAAGTCGGGTTAGTTACAGTTGCCCTGAATAGCAGAATAATTATTAAAAACAAGGGAAAAATTCACGAAAAAAAATAATTAAGATAATTCAATGTCTGAAGTGGTACGAAGTTCGCCGGGTCAGCTAGTTCTAATTAATATCCATATGAGACAAGGATTGGATGACAAAGACACCTCGAATAACCGTTTCGCTTCTCCCACAGTCCACCATGGCGCCTCAGAACGAACCCCCCTCCTGCAACCACACGCCTCCCAGTCCAACTACGCAGAGTCCACCGTGAAATGGTTCTCCCCGGTGGAGACGCCCGAGTCCAGTCCGCGAGTCAGGAGGCCGGGCGAGCAGATCATACTGACGCAGGAGCAGGTATGTCGTATCTACATAATAATTATGTAACAATCTACATGGTCCTCAAAATGATCTGACCAAGACTATTTCTGGATTTTTATATACACATTGACATTGATAAATTTTACATATACAGTTACACACACAGTTACATATACAGTTTTACTCATGGTCTGGCAGTTTGAATAATTTATGCGACCTACCCAAATGTCCTTTCTTTGGTATTGTTCGTCAAATCGTTGAGCTCCTTAAGGTGAATGGGAAGTGGTACACCGCGTAATTAAAATTTTCTTACGTTTTTTGCAATTTGCAGGTCAGTGTCAGGTTGTATCTTGATCAAAATGTGATTCGCGACTATAACAGGTACGTATTTACAGAATTATAATCATAAGAAACATTCATACATCTTTATAAGTGAGATTTGTACCATAAACACTAGGAGACTTCTTCTTGTGGTACAAATCTAACTTAGGAAGATGTATTAATGATTCTAATGACCATATTTCTGTGAATAAGTACCTGTTATAGTCGCGAATCATATTTTGATCAAGATACAACCTGACAATGACCTGCTAATTGCAAAAAACGTAAGAAAATTTGATTTTCGCGGTAATCACGGCGCAATCACCTTAAGTTTGAGTTGAGCTGCATGATTACTGACAAATGCGTGCACTGACTGGACAGGTCCACTCAATCAGTGTGGTTCTTTCCTCAAAAGACCATTTCATCTACATGGTCTCCACATGATCTGACCAAGATTATGTCTGGACTTTAAAAGAGACTGTGACCTCTGAGTTTGTTTCGGCCTTTCTTCTCAGAGTAGTCAGATAGGAAACGCCGACCTCATCTCGTTTTTAAAAATATGATTGACGTGTAAAAGTGTTTGTACAAACCTACTTACAGAAATAAATCATTTATCATTTAACATAACCTTATACACCCCCAATAGGCTAGTCAACTGAAAATATCTGATTAGTCCGTCAGTTAGATTATCAAAAAATATTTGACCCGTATTTTTTCTTTTGTTACGTAAACCAAAATTGACGAAGATACAACACTTTTAAAATTCTCAATACGTCATACCTTGGTATAATTTTAGTGCGTTCTGACGTCACGAGCCCCCACTCCCGAGTTTTGATGCGTTTTATCTTTGTCAATATTCATTGATTTACAAAAACAACAAATACGTGTCCATTATTTTCCAATACTCTAACTGACGGACTAAATAGATTTTCAATTTATTTATGGTGGAAACTAGCCTATTAGTGTATTGAGTTAAAAGTATAATTTATTTATTTATTTAGATTTACCAACGTTCGTATACACTACAAAAATTACAGGAAATAACATAAAGTACAGAACTAAATGTAACAAACAATTATAGGTAAATACAGCATTTTCTAATACAATGATCAAAAATTTTTTTTTTAAAGCCAAGCTATTTTTGTTCAGCAAATAGTGTTGGCCCTAGCACTTTATGCATTTAAAATTGAGTCTTATTGCCTTGAAATAATATTTAATTTTATTTGGCTCAATCTGCGGTTAGAATGAAAAAATACCTAATTTTTGAAAAATAACCTATATTTAAAGTTACTGAAATTGATTCAGTAGTTAATTATGAACAAACTACTTTCAGGGGTTGCGTTTATTCTTTTACACCTTGTATATCGTATTTATTTTTTTATTTATTGAGGACTAGCTGCGCCCCTCGGTTTCACCCGCGTAAGTTTTGATCCCGTGGGAATATCGGCATAAAAAGTATCCTATGTGTTATTCTGATGTATAAACTATATTACTGTAAAGTTTCATCAAAATCCGTTCAGTAGTTTTTGCGTGAAAGAGTAACAAACATACATCCATCCATCCTCACAAACTTTCGCATTTATAATATTACTAGCTGCGCCCCGCGGTTTCACCTGCGTAAGTTTTGATCCCGTGGGAATATCGGGATAAAAAGTATACTATGTGTTATTCTGATGTATAAACTATATTACTGTAAAGTTTCATCAAAATCCGGTCAGTAGTTTTTGCGTGAAAGAGTAACAAACATCCATCCATCCATCCTCACAGACTTTCGCATTTATAATATTAGTAGGATTATTAGTACGATTAGTAGGAAGTAGGATCTCCAACAAAGGATACACATATACCATATAGATTTACAATTATAAAAAAGGTTCTTTCACGTGTGCTCCTTCAATTACAGAAGACCACAGAATGCACATATAACTGGGTATACACGATAAAAATAGATAAAACAAATTATGAATGATTAATACAAATTATAAAAAATAGAACGAACAAAATAAAATTAAGAAGTCAAGATTGAGCATTCCTATTACAAATGGTCTAGGCAGAATAAAAAAAAAAAAAAAAAAACATAAAAAAAACATATTAAAATAAAAAAAAAAAACAAAAAAACATATTAAAATAAAAAAAAAACATTAAAATTGAGAAAAAAAAAACATATTATTGTATTGTTTTAGTGTTTGATTTTCAACCCTCGGCGCTGAACAGTACGCGTTAAAAAATTGTCCGTGGGTACAAGAGGTTAGCAGAGTTTGTTCTTGTACCGTACAAGGACAAATTCTGCTAACCTCTTTCATCTTAATAGCTGTAAACATACATGACTGGCCATATGTAACCTTAATCTGCATTAACTAGATCTTGATTAGTATAAAGTCGCCGCTGATCGCCAATTGACTTTAATTTCATGTAAATTAATCGTCCTTGGGTTTGTTCTGACAATTGCAATTATTGGAATGTTGTTGATAATTGTACAGAGGCCAGCACATCAAGCTACCCCAATCTGTCAGATTTTCCCAATTGAATATGAACCTTATTCCTTTGTTCTAAAGTTGAAAATCTATCAAAGAAATTTGACAGATTGGGTTAGGTTGACCTGCTGGCGTCTGGACAATTGTATACAACGTGTAACGTTAAATGCGCAAAACCTGAAAATAGTTAGTTCATAATTGACTACTGAATCGATTTCAGTAACTTTTAATATAGGTTTTTTTTTACAAAAATTATGTATTTTGCCATACTGTCTGCCGATTGAGCCAATGAAAATTAAGTCTTATATTTATTTATTATTTATTTATTTAATACTTCAAGCACATAAATGTACAGAGGCGGACTTACTGCCATAGGCATTTTCTACCAGTCAACCTTTGGGTGATGCAGAGACAAATTAACAGTAGTAGGTGCAATCATTACAGGAATAAATATTTCAAATATAAAGATACGCAGAACCCTATTTAAACTATAAATATAATATATACCTAATTACATATAAATATAAGCACAAATACATATACATAAATAAAAAAGGCAATAAGACTCAATTTTGAATGCATAAAGTAATGCTAGGATCAACACGTTTTTTTAAATAATAATAGTTAGCTTTAAATAAAATAGTTTTGGTACTTGTATTATGCTTTTAACTCAATGCTCTAATTGGGGTGTATGAGGTTTTGCGCATTTAACGTTACACGTTGTATAGCTTTAACAGTGGTGGCACAGGAGTAACCAAGTGGTGATGGCCCCACTGCTGGGAGTGGGACACAAGCCTCCTTCCATCGAGAGGAAGTGGGCTGTAATCTACCACGCGGCTCCAGTGCGGGTTGGTAGATGTTACATGTCTGCGAATTTTCATTTCTAGGATATTCACAAAACGGTGAAGGAAAACATCGTGAGGATAAATTCAAAACAAATTTTAAAAAACCTTTTTGAATATTGGCATCATTCATCATTTATTTAGCCTTTTCCCAACTATGTTGGGATCGGCTTCCAGTCTAACCGGATGTAGCTGAATACCAGTATTTTACATGGAGCGACTGCCTATCTGACCTCCACAACCTAGTTACAGGGTAATACAGACTTTCGGGCTTCTGACTACCCGTAACGACTGTCAAAGATCTACGAATGACAGCCGGGACCAACGGCTTAACGTGCTATCCTCGGATAGCACGTTAAGCCGTTGCACAGAAAAGTCGTGGTATGTAAAGATGGTCACCCATCCATGGACCTACCGCGGCAAGCGTAGCTTAACCTGATCGATCGACCTGTGCGGCTGTTATTATAGGCATTATACAAACATGCGAAAACAAAATAAACTATTAAATATTTTGAATAGGTAGGTACTAACATATGAGTAGATATTGATCACCTAAGCCGTAATGCTACTGTATTGTGGTTAATGCAATTAAGCAATTTGTATGTATGTAATTCGATATCTCGACAAATTGTAATCTTCAAGCCGTCTCTATAAGTAGTTACCTACCGTGACCTTGCTGATTATACCGTATCATAACCATGTAGGTCTGAAAAGTATGGCTGCCGGTGGCCCGTAGCGGCAAAGAAAGAAAGAAAAATGCGTTTATTGGTCTTACAGCAAAACAATACACCTTAAAATTATAAAAAAAACTGAAAAAAAAAAGCTTATAATGCCAAAAAAGCTCTCTGCCGGAAATGCAGGTTATGTAATAGCGAGCGAAGCGAGCTTGAAAATTTTAGCATCCCACCGACAATTAAGAAATAGGAAATACCCACTTTGTCGACTTTACATATAAGTTAGTTGTAGTATCAGACCGAGATGGATGCTAAACCGAGAGAGAAATGTTTTTCGACTTATGCAATACAAGTTAGGGAAATAAGAGAATGTAGGATGCAAGAGCGAGCGAAGCGATCTCGAAAGTTTTATCAGGTGGGCCGCGTGCTTCTTTAGCATCTGATAGCATTTTTTTTTTTAAAGCTGATACGTAAATTTGCTCCCAAATCTCATGTTTATCTCTTGTGATTGTTTTACTAAAAATAACTACTCTGATGATATGCAAAATATTTGAGAACAGATGAAATATGTAGTACCTATTTATCTCATCAGTTTTGAAAATATGATTATAAGTTGTGACGTTATTTATATGCCAATAAAATGTCTTCGATTGTTCATTGTGAAGGTCAAACAGTTCGTGCAATGTAATGTACACTGTAGTGCAAAATAATTTGGCACGCATAATTATTTTAAGAAATGTCGTTTTATTTTGATGGTAATTTCATATAAACATGTTTCTGAATGAAAACAACTTGTATACAATGTGGAGACGACGGTACAACAATAATTTAAAGTAAATCACAACAGCCGCACAGGTCAATCGATCAGGTTAAGCTACGCTTGCCGCGGTTGGTCTGTAGATGGGTGACCATCTTTACATACCGAGACCCCTCCGTGCCTCGAAAAGCACGTTAAGCCGTTGGTCCCGGCTGTTATTCGTGGATCTTTGACAGTCGTTACGGGTAGTTAGAAGCCCGAAAGTCTGACAATCGGTCTTACCAAGGGGTACCGTATTACCCAGTAACTGAGTTGTAGAGGTCAGATAGGCAGCCGCTTCATGTAAAATACTGGTATTCAGCGGCATCCGGTTAGACTGGAAGCCGATCCCAACATAGTTGGGAAAAGCCTAGGCAGATGATGATGAGATTAAATTCTATATAGCTTTTAGAAATCGGCAGGTAACCTGTCTGATTAGCTGGGGCTGGCCGCCCTTAGTAAATAAAACCTAAAACTTGACTGCATCTGTACTTTCGCAGTTTCACTTTCTATAAAAGGCAAAGAGAAACTTCACGTTGTTCCAAGCGCATTGAACTAAAAACCCACGTCTGCCGATAACGCATTTGATAAGGTATGATTGTGCGTGAGCCTAACACGTGAATACGCAAAATTTTATTGATTAACCGCGCTTTTCCACTTGTTGGAAAAACCATTAGTTAACTCTGTCAGTTAAGGCAAAATTGTGCACACAAATTGCTGGCAAAAAATTAAAAGCCAACAAATATTATAAAGAACGAGTTTTTTTTTTCTGGAAATATTACGTTAATTTGACCAGAAAATAGCAATGCTGTTTAAGCTGTTATACACCTAGAAATAAATAGTATAAAACAAAGTCGTTTTTCGTATCTATTTTTAGCTTCTTTTATAGAATTAATTCCGGAAGGTTTAAGTGTACGATACAATAATATTTAACTAAAATGTAGCACAGGAATCTCGTTGTTTGACATGACGCTACATCAGGCCGTAATTCTCTATGACAAAATGAACGAAACCGCGCGAAATCAACTCGAGTTTGGCGGTCTTCGACGTGGTTTCGGTAAGGAATCAAGTGGTCATAGTGAATTAGGGCCCTGTACTTAGATCGCACCCGTCCGAAGCAGGGGTGGGTCGCTAGTCTGATTGAAGTTTGAACCAAACGAAGTTAGGTATGACATACTTATAAAAAGAAACAAAACAACGAATGTAATTTATCAACCAGTATATTTTTTTTTATTATTTTGGCCAACCACAGTTTTGTTTTTTTTTGCTCACATGTCTGTTTAGGAACTGCCAGGTAAAACCATAAAAAAGACACGTTTTCCTGACCAATCCACACAACACTGACCCATTAAATTTGCACGACAGTGTACAGAAATTAGCTTATAATTCGAACAAACACGCGTGGACACGCAGTCGTGTACCTACCGCGCGCTGAATACGGTGTCATTACATAACGGAAAACGAGTAAATATACACGTGAATATTACAGAAATCTGTACATTATACAGTACAATAATAATAATCTTAGGTTTTTTGGAAGTTATCGGTACAGTTGTGGACTAAGTGCTTTTTTATTAAAAATTGTGCTGTGCTATTTTTTTTCGGCTGCATGTGACTGGACTTTGAATTGTTTTCTTCTTTGTTGTACTTAATTAATTTTTTTAGTGTTGCTAAGATTCTTAGGGATATCAAAGAGTTTTTTTTTTTTATTTTAATTGCAGGAATGAAAATTTAATAAGTTTCTCTAAATTTTTAAAATTGTAATAAAAAAAATGTTTAACAAGTACTTCACTGTTTAGAAAGACGCACTATAATCCTAACTAATATTATAAATGCGGAAGAAAGTTTGTTTGTTACGCTTTCACGCTGAAATGACTGAAGGGATTTGGATGAAATTTGCCGCATGGGTAGACCATTACCTGGAGAAACCCATATTCTACTGTTCATCTTGGATCGCAGACGAAGTCACGAGCAATAGCTAGTATTTAATAAAAGATAACTATTTTATCTACATGTATGAAAATTATGAAACAATGATTTTCAGCGGCATGATATTGATCAAAGGAAATAGGAAAGCTCTAAAGTTTTCCTCCTAAAACAATAAAAGTAATTCACTAGTGGGCTAGATACATACATACATACAATCACACAACACTGTAGGCTATACCTACATATAAACCATCATACATAAATCACACTAATAATTTATGGGCAAAAGTTTGTGTGTCTTTGTGTAAGGTCGTAAACGGTCCTAAAAGAGAAAAAAAATAAAGAACTCAATATAATAATAATGAATGCAAACAAAATTGTCTACCGAATCATATATCAACTAACGCCTACGTAGAGATAACACAAACCATACAAACATATATCACTGTACAAAGATTATTTGTGACAGTATCCATTCTATTTGACACAGTGTTCACGCTTTGCACATCCACACGTGATTACAAAATAATATCACACTAATATTATAAAGGCAAAAGTTTATGAATGTGTTTGTTACTTCTTCACGCAAAAACTACTCAACGGATTTGGATGAAATTTGGCACACAGATAGCTTATAACCAGGATTAACACAAAGGATACTTTTTATTCCGATATTCCCACGGGAACGACGCTTATACCGCGGCAGCTAGTTTTAATAATAAAAAATATAAAATAACTCTAGTGTACTTTATGGTACAGTACCTATGCTTAATCTGTCGGGGTAATAAAAAAAAAATATGAAGAATTATTACTTACCTAATTAACAAAATAAAACTTTTTTTTTTTGGTGAAGATTTATTAATAGGTAAATGAAATAAACCTGTGTTTGCAATAAGCTGAGGAGTAAAAGAAAGTGCCGACCAGGAAAAGTAATCTGGTAGGGTGTTTACGAAAAGTGCAGGATGTTATAAAGTGCGTTATTTCGGAAGATACAATTTCGGACGTAAATCCAGGAAGTATATTTTCAAGGTGTTTAAGTGTCTTTGTTAGTCGAGCTATTTTTGGTTATGCGTAATTACAGTTGACATCAAATAGTGTACTTTTTTTTGTAAATTATTATTTTATCGATTGCATTGAGTCTTTATTGCTATCCGTAATTAACATGATAATGGATAGGGCTTATTACAATATACGAGCGAAAAAGATAACCTTGTTTGAGGTCGGGTAATAATGATGCACTATTTATTTATATCGATTTCATTTACAGTAGTGATATAATCGAAGCATTGGTTGCTGAGCTCTAAAACGGTCATGTACTCTTTAGTTTTCTTTAGTTTTAGGCTCATAGCCTGTAATGGTGTGTAGGTACATTGTGCAAAAAAAAAATCACCCATGAATCTGTGCCAAAGCAGGCCTCCGTCACTCCATGTACTTGCGCGCTATAAGTGCCTACCGCCCAGCCGAGCGGTCTCGGTCCGCCGGCGGATCAAATTCAATGTGGTTTTCGCAAGCGAAGCGCGCGCACGCCGTTCAATTTTAATAGTGCTGTTCGTTCGTACGCGTATTACGATGCCGTGTGGTGCCTTATGTGCTGTAGATGGGTGTAAATCAAGCAAAAGAAGGGATAAACACCTAACATTTTTCCATTTACCTGTCAATGAAGAAAGGTTAAGGAAATATTTTATAAATGATAGTAAAGGAAAAAATATTTAAGAAGTAAAGGAAAAAATATTTTATAAATGATAAAATTTTTAACTGCCACATAAAAGTCAGAACATATTCACAGTTCTCAATAACATAGATAAAAAGTTATGTTAATTTAATTTTATCGAAGAGGCAGCCCTGCGATTACTGTGGAATCACACGGTGCGAAGCAATCACTGCTGTACGCTTGAGCATTTAGGCGCATTTTAGCATACAGTGGTTGTTGACGCGAGGTAGTAGGCAATTATCGTAATAGGTATTGGAAATTTTCTACTGAGTGAAGTATCTGTTACGTAGTAACTATTCAGTAATCTGTGGCCAAAGGCTAACTTTTTCTCTGCACATAATAATTAATTTGCGAAACATAGGTCTTAAAAAATCTTATAAAATAAGTAGAATAGAATACTCTTTGTTATGTGCACCTTATAAATTACAGATATATTATACAACGTGTAACGTTAAACGCGCAAAACCTGAAAATAGTTTGTTCATAATTGACTACTGAATCGATTTCCGTAACTTTTAATATAGGTTTTTTTTTTTCAAAAATTACTTATGTATATTGCCATACTATCCGCCGATTAAGCCAAAGAACATTAAGTCTTACTAAATTTTGAATGCATAAAGTAATGCTAGGATCAACACGATTTTCTTAATAATAATAGTTAGCTTTAATAAAAAAGTTTCGGCCATTGTTTTATGCTTTTAACTCAATACTCTAATTGGGGTGTATGAGGTTTTGCAGTAATTATGTTACACCTTGTATAGAAATTTTAGTAAGGGTGACACAATGAGCGGTCATAACGCTAAAAACGATCTTAGGGCAAAACATATCGCACTACCCGCTTATACCCGCGCTGTTTTGCCAATAATGACAAACAAATCATGTTTAATTATAATGAAAACTATTAAATAAGTAATAATTTGATTGGTTTATTTTTGTATTTGCTACATTTCTTCTACTTATGTAAAATGGTAACCAATATTTACTTTACTATAAACCAGGGGTTCCCAATCTTTTGTATCCCGCGGCGCAGTTACAAGTTTAATATTTTTTCACGGCGCCCTGTCCTAGTTATCTATTTGAGGAAAATTGTCGAAAGAAATAGGTACCTACAATAATAGTAGTTAGGTTAGGTTGATCGTAGCGAAAATCAAAACACCACAATATAAAATAGACTTTTTTATTATAAAGGAATTTAAACGGAAAACAACAAGAAAGACTTAAGAAAAAACAAAAATTAAGTACGACATTTACTCAGTCAAATCAATGTGAAGGGTGAGCTTGGTGATCTCCGCACAGTTTTTCAAAGCGGGGAATAAGACTTGACACTGCTACTCTCATTTCTTGCTCCACATTGATCTTTGAGCGATATTTATTCTTTATCGCAGCTACAGCTGAAAATCCAGCTTCACATAGGTAAGATGTTGCAAATGGAATGAAAATGTTTAGTGTTTTGCAAGTCAAATTTGGATACTCATTTTGAATTGATAACCAAAACTCCACCAAATCGACACTCGCGAATCTAGTTTTTAGGCTGCTGTCGCAAGAGAGTTCAATGAGACTCTCTTCATCTTGTGATGTAAATCCTTGTGGACTTTGTGCATGGAAAGGGTCTTGGATCCACGCAAATTTTTCAACATCATCATCTGCAAAGTACTTCGAAAAGTATTCGGTGAGCTTCGCTAGGTGTTCCGTGAAAAGGGTAATCAGGTCTTGTGAAACAACCAGTTCATTGGATGCCGCATAATTATACAATTGCGGGAAGCAATCTTGACCGCCGCCTTCCTTCAACTTTGTTATCCACAACTGCAATTTCTTTCTAAACGCCGCAATCTTCTCCGAAAGCTTCAGAATGTGTGTGTTGTTGCCTTGCAAAGACAGATTTAAATTGTTTAATTTCTCAAACACATCGCATAAATATGCTAGCTTTAGCAAAAAATCAGGTTCAGTAAAATATTTGGCATTTTCTTGACGTTCTTGCTGTAAAAAAGTGCAAATTTCTTCGCGTAATTCAAACACACGAAATAAAACATTTCCACGTGAAAGCCATCGTGAATTACAGTAGTACAGCAGAGCTGTATGTTCAGCTCCCATATTTATGCATAGTTTTTTAAAAAGTCTGGCTTTTAGAGGCCTAGTTTTTATGTAGTTTACCGAACTAATTACACATTCCAGTACTTGGTTCAGTTCAGAGCTCATGGCTTTTGATGCAAGAGCTTCCCTATGGATGATGCAATGGGTCCACATAGCATTCGGTGCTTTTTTACGAATAAGCGCTTGTAATCCCCCATACTTGCCAGACATCGATCGAGCACCATCAGTACATACACCGATACACTTTTTCCAATCCAAACAATTTTCTGTAAAAAACTTGTCTAAAATTTCATACAAGTCTTGGGCTTTCGCACTTCCCGTAATGCTTTTGCAGAATAAAAGGTCTTCGACGATGATATTGTCAGCCAGAAAGCGTACGTAGCAAATAAGATGTGCATCATCATTACTGTCAGTGGCCTCGTCAAGTTGCAAACCAAAATCCCTGCTTTTAATTTTTTCTATTAATTGGTGATTGAGATCCTCGGCAATGTCATGGATTCTTCGACTGATGGTATTGTTAGATAAGGGTATCTTGGAAATTAATTTTTCAGCTGATTCTCCCATCATAATATTCACCATGTCGCGAGCAGCCGGTAAAATAAGCTCTTCTGCAATAGTATGAGGTTTTTTGCATTTTGCCACCCTGTATGCCACCTTGAATGATGCTAACAGTGCGTTTTTGGGTACTGAGGCCTGCTGAGTGAATACGTTTTTTGTCTTATTTAAATTTTGTAATTTCCGGTGAAAAAAATCGCGCGATTTATCAGCCATAGTCGGATGAATTGTCTCGAGATGTCGCTTTAACTTACTTGGAAGCATACATTCGGATGATAGTATTTTCAAACAAAGCACACACTGGGGTTTTTCTTCATTGTTTACTTCTATTGAAGTAAAACCAAAGTCCAAATAACTATCATCGTATTTACGATATTTCCGCTTCTTTGCTTCCCCACCGCCACTAGTAGATGCTTTATCACTACCATTAGAACTACCAACTTGTTTACTTAACAAAAATCTGTTCATTTTGCGTGAGATATTTGAAGAAAAAGAAAGGAAAACAAAACAACAACAAACAAAACGTCCGTCGCGCGGCACACTTGTAGGTAAATAAACGGGCATTGCGTTGCGATGCGAGCGAGCGAGCGCGGGCGGGTGAAGACGTGGGAGGGGTATGGCATCAACGGTTTCAAGCTTTCAAGCGAGTAGGCACTTTAGCGAGCGAACGAACGCGACGCGACGACGAAAAAAAATTCTACGACGCTATGTTCGTTTCCTATGCGAACACTCAAAATGGTACCCGCCAATATTTTTGGTGTCCAATAATAAGAGGATCGACTCACGGCGCCCCTCTTTACTTTCTACGGCGCACCACGGCGCCGCGGCGCACACTTAGGGAACCCCTGCTATAAACATTTTTTTTTTAATTAAAAAGAAAAAAAATAATTAGTTATGTTCCTTTGATAATTTAGTTAACTTCCTTATTAGTATACTAGCTGCGCCCCGCGGTTTCACCCGCGTAAGTTTCGATCCCGTGGGAATATCGGGATAAAAAGTATCCTATGTGTTATTCTGATGTATAAACTATATTACTGTAAAGTTTCATCAAAATCCGTTCAGTAGTTTTTGCGTGAAAGAGTAACAAACATCCATCCATCCTCACAAACTTTCGCATTTATAATATTAGTAGGATTGTTAATACATACCTACTTCATGTATTAAATATTTGCATGCCATCATTACATGGCGGAATGTGTCTTTGCACTACAATTTTACATATTATCATCTTTTGTACCTACCACATTTTGTGCAAATAAACGATTTTGATTTGATTTGATTTGAATGAATCATTGTCCAGTTCAACCTTGGTCCTCTTACCAACTGAACCAGTCTTCACTATCACTACATAGTATAAAACAAAGTCGCTTTCTCTGTCCCTTTGAATGCTTAAATCTTTAAAACTGCGCAACGGATTTTGATGCGGTTTTTTTTTATAGATAGAGTGATTGAAGAGGAAGGTTTATATGTAGTGTATTTAGTATCAGCATTGCACCCGTGCGAAGCCGGGGCGGGTCGCTGGTTTTATTATATTACAATAAACTGATCAATATTAGGTATACAGGCTGAAATTTTATTCACCGTTTTCCTCTTAAAGGGTCATTGTATTCATCAATACGAACAACTTTTACTATGGGATCAAACCTGAAATCGTGAAAAAAAAATCAGCTGTTCCCTACATTTTTCGATGTTCGCATAACTTGTCAAAATGCAGGAAACAACCGATTCTTTTCTCGCGATTTCAGATTTGGTCCCATAGTAAAAGTTGTTCATAATTATGAGTACAGAGGCCAGCACATCAAGCTACCCCAATCTGTCAGATTTTCCCAATTGAATATGAACCGTATTCCTTTGTGCTAAAGTTGAAAATCTATCAAAGAAATTTGACAGATTGTGGTAGGTTGACCTGCTGGCGTCTGTACAATATCCCCTTAAGAGGTAATTAAAATTTCACCCTGTATACCTACTTATTTGATATAATAATTATATTACACTAGCTTCTGCCCGCGACTTTACGTCCGCGTGAAATTTCTTGTTCCCTCGACCCACACCGTCGCATCGCATCGCATACCCGCGCTTGATCGGCTCCTAAGGGTTCTAGCGTAATGTTAGCATATTATCTTCATCGTGGTAGGTGGTAGGTAGGTATTAGGTACAGAAATTTATAGCGCGTTCATCCACACAAACAAACTCTTAGCTTTACTATTACAATAGGTAGATATAGTATATATAACCAACTGGACCAGTTTTTTTCTTTAAATGTAATCAATTTTATACTTATTTGACATAATAATTATATTATATTTAGGTTCAAAGGCCGAGTGAACCATATACGGTAATGGTTATTACACTCTTTGACGACTGTATCATAAAATTTATATGAAGCATGTAATTATATGGGTTATCTTTAACAAGAAAGGTTCAATAAAAGAAAATGCGGAACCAACGACACCGACTTCCGAAATTAAAGTTATTTTTCACTTTTGAGGTTTTTTTGGAAGTCGGTTGTTTTTTTTGTAAAAAGTTTTTTTGAATAAAAGAAAGCACATATTTTTAACCGACTTCAAAAAGGAGGAGGTTCTCAATTCGACGGTGTTTTTTTTTTGTTTGTTTGTTACGCGTTTACTCCGCCAATTGTGGACCGATTTTCAAAATCCTTTTTTTTGTTTGAAAGGGTATACTCCCGAGGTGGTCCCATTGTCACCAAGTCGGAATTTGATGAGGGAATCCTAAGGAAATCGAGGGAAACCCTCAAATTGGGTATTTTTTATAGTAACTCGTGCATTTGCTCTCGGTAAGCACCATTTGGTGAAGTGGAACTGATGATGAAGACCACAGATAGCCATCGGAACTACTCAATAATAAGTATTTCACGGGTTCACGGGTTCGGGCATAACTCCGTCATTTATAGACGGATTTGCAAAATTCTTTTTTTGTGTGAAAGATGTGTATTTCGAAAAGGTCCCATTTAAATTTTGTAAAGATCTGATGATGAATTTCGGACTCAGACAACGGTACTCTTCAATAAATGCCAGTAAATCAACCGCGATTGCTGCTATCGCATATGTTTCCATTGTTTACGCAATCATACAACATAACATCGCGCCTGTACCCTTTAAAGGGGTACGCAGATGTGTTCAGCATACCATGGTACACCCTCACAAAGAGTATACATGTAAACACTAACGTTATACACCCTCATTTCCCTGTTGTAAGTAGTGTTATATGAATTTGTGTGAGGTAGATACAACTAAAAAGTGAAAAATAAAAACTTATTACAAAAAAAAAAACAACCGACTTCCAAAGAAAACACTACAAAGTGAAAAATAACTTTAATTTCGGAAGTCGGTGTCAAAAAAACGTAAATGCGGAACCTGCGACACCGACTTCCGAAATTAAAGTTATTTTTCACTTTGTAGTGTTTTTTTTGGAAGTCGGTTGTTTTTTTTTTTGTAAAACGTTTTTATTATAACGGTTGTGTATCTAAAAAAAAACAATTCAACAGTCCAGTGCCATAAAAACAAAAGAAACCGAAAAGTGACAGTTAATTAAAAAAAAGAACAAAAAATACAAGATGGCGGCTTCACCTTCAGCCCTACCAGCCATAGACGACCCGGAAATGGAGAAGCATCTTGAAGAGCTGGAGAAGGCGAAGACTCAGGACGAGTATGAGGTGAAACTGAGCAAGATTGGCTTCTCCGTTGCTAACTGGATGAAGCTACTGTTCAATAGTGCTCCGCCGGAGGAGTTTCATGCTGAGTGGTTGACTGTAAGTGTGTTTAGAATTGGGACGTCTAATGTCATAATAAGAAGGGGTTGATGGATATTTTAAAGTACGCAGTAGCTGCAGTAATTGGGTGCCCCCTTGCTAAATTCACCCGCATATTTAGAATGGAATCTTTTAGAATACTACCTACCTTTTTGTTGTTTTTTCCCCTAAAAGTCTTAAAAAGACGCTGAAAATATATTTTTTAAGCTAACCCAATCTGTCTTTGTTTTATAGATTTTCAACTTTACTATAAACGAATAAGGTTCATATTCAATTAGGAAAATTTGATAGATTGGGGCAGCTTGATGTGCTGGCGTCTGTACCATTAAACCAGAAATAGCTGACTGTGATTGACGTAGCTGTGGATGCCGATTTGTAGAAGGTACACACGGCTACACATCAAGCTATACATTTCCAGTTTTAGCTGACCTCGCACTGTATAGGTTTTTCGTACAATCAAAAGTCAGCTTATACTGGTTATGTATAGCTTGATGTGTAGCCGTGCGTACCACATACAAACTGAGTTCATTGATTATTTGAATACTTAAACCAGAAATTATAATTTTAAAATAAATACTAAACAAAAAGAAATACAAGGACAATAACAAAAAAAAAAAAACAAACAACAACAAGTAAAACAATTAGTCAAATAACCCGCCCCTAACTGTTCCCGACGCAAAGTTGCCCAAAACGCTTGCTGCATTGCCACGCAATTGCAATTTTTTTTTGCAATTTTAAATACCTTAAAGATGTTTTTAATTTGAACATTTAGGTTAATTTTATTTTATTACAAACTCATTTTTCCTATACAAGGTGTAACAGAATAAATGCAAGTCCTGAAAGTAGTTTGTTCATAATTGACTACTGAATCCAGTAACTTTTAATATAGGTATTTTTTATACTAACCGCCGATTAAGCCAAATACAATTTAATCTTATTTCAAAGCAATAAGACTCAATTTAAAATGCATAAAGTAATGCTAGTGTTAACACGATTTTCTTAATAAAAATAGCAAGCTTTAAAAAAAATAAGTTTTGGTCATTGTATTATGCTTTTAACTCAATATTCTAATTGGGGTGTAGAGGTCTTGCGTTAATTGTTACACCTTACATTTTTTTTTTTAAACAATTTAATAAGTAATTTTATAAGAATTTCACTCAACACTTCTAAATACAGATAAATGTGTTGATAATTCCTTTTAATAAGTGATTGCGTCAGAATTTAATCTGAACAGGGTTTGTTTACACTCATGAAATAATTTTTGAACAGATAATTGGAAAAAAAAAATATATAAAGGTCACAGGTTTCTAATGAACTTGGTGATTTGTTCAAATTGGATGGATGAAAAACCAGAGAGTGTATAAATGCAATAAAATAATAAATGAAATCCGAGCTTTCTCGCTATTCATCTTGATGCTCAGGTTTTGATTCAATTCCATCAAGACTGCTAAGTAATTTATTTATAAACAGGTATAATTTATATAAAAAAAAAATAAATAAAATTCATTTCATTCAGACTATTTAAATGTCCATATTTTGTTAGTATTGCATTATCTTAACACTAGTTATGTTGTCATGGGGAGGTGTTAGTCATGAGCAGGGACCGAAAACCTGTATAAATTACGGTACCGGTATCGAAGAATTTCGGTTACCTCTACGATTAAGGTAACCGCTATCTGGGTAACCCCAAGAAGAAAAAATATGTTACCTTTATTTAGGTTACCGTTTTAATACCGGTTACCTAAAAATGACCTTGACTACGAGAAAGAAACAGAATATCGCAATGCCGACAATTTGTTGGCATTAGAAAATACATTACTAGGGAGATCGTCGTGCGTGCTGTACCTGTACTGTTTATATTTATTTAGTTCGCCTTTTTGAGGAGTATTTGATTTAAAGTAAAAAAAGGAAATGAACAAAGGTAATTAAGATAGTATTACATTGTAAATTGGTAAAATACCATTTGTTTATCTTTTTTTCTCATCATTATAGATGGGCAATCCACCGTGTTTAAACCAAGGTAAACACCCAGAAAATTGGGTGCTTAGGTATCTACTTGATTTGACGAAATCGCATTAGTGATGTTAAAAAATATATGTGATTTTGATTCATCTTACATCATTTTAGACAATATTAGTGGAATCAGGGAGCGTAAAATTAATTGGTATGAGATAAAAACGAAGTTTGAAAAATCACATTTTCTATTATTGAATAGCTTGTGTGGTCACAACTTCACAAGTCTGCAAAGGGATTACTTAGCATTGAAGATTCGAGCATTAGCGTGTTAGTTGTCATTTTCTTCATTTGTAAGTTGATTTAATTGATACCCCTTCATCATAATCATCATCATTTCAGCCGAAAGACGTCCACTGCTGGACATAGGCCTTCCTCAAGCACCTCCACTTCGACTGGTTCTGTGCTTCTCGCATTCAACGTGTTCCTGCGGCCTTCACAAAGTCGCCAGTCTACCTTGTGGGAGGCCTTCCAACGCTACTTCTTCCGGTACGCGGTCGCCACTCCCGAACCTTTAGGCGCCATCGGCCATCTGTTCTGCGAGCGATTTGTCCTGCCCACTGCCACTTAAGTTTGGCAATTCTTCGGGCTATGTCGGTTACTTTGGTGCTCCTGCGGATCTCTTCATTTCTAATTAGATCACGCAGGGAAACTCCAAGCATAGCCCTCTCCATTTCCCTTTGGGTGACATTTAGCCTTTTACGTTTCCGTGTCATAGGCCATTACTGGCAAGTTGCCAGTGGCAACACGCACTGGTCAAAGACTTTCGTCTTGAGACACAGCCGTATGTGGGACGAGAAGATATTGCGTAGCTTCCCGAACGCTGCCCAGCCGAGTCGGATTCGACGATTGACCTCTTTTTCGAAGTTCGACCTACCCAACAGGACAGTTGGTCCTAGGTAAACATATTCGTTCACGATTTCAAGTGTAGCGTCTCCAATCTTCATGAGAGTGGGCGTTACATGGGCATTTGACATGACCTTCGTTTTGTCCATGTTCATTTTAAAACCCACTCTTTCAGAGGCTCTACTGAGGTCATCGATCATTGTACTGAGGTCCTCCATAGTCTCAGCCATGACTACGATATGGTCGGCAAACCGAAGGTGAGTTATTTACTCGCCATTGATGTTAATGCCAGCCCCTTTCTAGTCCAGAACCTTGAAGGCATCCTCCAGTACAGCGCTGAACAGTTACGGAGAGATAACATCTCCCTGTCTCTCTCAGAAGGATAGATTTCGAGGTCTGGTCCTGGAGTCGGACTGATATAGTGGCATTTTCGTACAGACACTTCAGCACCTCGATGTACTGATAGTCGATCTGGGTCCGTTGAAGAGACTGCAGTACAGCCCATGTCTCGATCGAATCAAAGGCTGTCTCGTAGTCCACAAACGCTAAGCAGAGAAGCAGGTTATACTCTTCGGTCTTCCGTATAACCAGTCGTTGCGTATGTATGTGGTCTACGGTGCTAAACATTTTACGGAATCCGGCTTATTCGGGACGCTGGAAGTCGTGAAACCTGCGCGCGAGACGGTTCGTGATGACCCTTGAAAACAGCTTGTAGATATGGCTCGGAAGTAAGATGGGCCTATAATTCTTAAAAAGGGCATTGTCGTCTTTCTTAAAGAAAAGTATCACCACCTCTGTTCCATGCCAGTGGTGTTTCACCCTCGAGTATGACTGAACCACGCAGCTTCTGAAGGGCCTTAAGCACGGGTTTTCCGACGGCCTTTAGGAGTTCGGCCGTAATTCCATCATCACTCGGCGACTTGTTATTTTTGAGCTGCTTCAGAGCCATCCTAATCTCATACAGGCTGACGTCCGGGATGTCTTCGGTATAATGTCGGGTAAGTCTAGCTCTCGGGTCATTTGCCAGATTCGTAACGGGGTTTCTCTTTCTCTTTAACAGCTGAGGTTTGGCAGATACGATCCTGCCATTATCGGTATTCAGTTTCGTAAGCTGACTCTGCCCTATAGTCAGATGTCTAGCAAAGACCTTGGAGCCTTTATTCTGCTCTATCGCGTCCTTAATAAGGTTTGTATTAAAGCGGCGAAGGTCGCTTTTCAAGGACTTAGAGATCCATCTATTGAGCTGCTGGTACAGACGCCAGCACATCAAGCTACCCGAAACTGTCAAATTTTTCCAATCAACCTTGAACCTTATACTATAACGATAAAGTTGAAAATCTATTAAAGAAATTTGACAGATTGTAGCAGATTGACGTGCTGGTGCTGGCGTCTGTACTTGAGCGTATCATCTGAAGACTGCAGAATCATCTCGCGCCTCTCCTTCATGAGCTGTAAAGTAGGATCAGAGAGCCTCTTTTTTGTATTCGTACGACGGGTCTTGAAGATCTTAGACCCAACCGTGTGGACAGTTTCTACGAACCCATCGTTATACTTGTCCACAAAGCTCCCTAGGACCTCGAAACGATTCTGAAGTTCAAGCTGAAAGTTCTCGGTGTTTTAGACTTGGATCGGTGCTGAGCGGAGTGTAGACTTTATCAGTCGAGATCTTTCCAGCTTGATGTGCCTCTTACCATGCGGTGATCACGTCCGGTTTTCACCGCGTTGGTCACAGAGACATCATTGAATACTTGCTTCTTCGTCGAAATAATGACGTCAATCTCATTTTTAGTTGCATCATCCAGGCTCTGCCAGGTCCACTTTCTGTGCTCACGTTTTCTGAAGAAGGAATTCGTCATAAAGAGACCTTCCTTTTCCATAAAACTGGCCAGGAGATGGCCCCGGGGGTTCCGGCGTCCAACTCCAAATTGCCCCACTCGGAGCTCATCATCGTTTCGTTTGCACAGTTTCGCGTAAAAGTCCCCCATGAGAACGGTGAAGTGAGTTTTAGAGCCATGCATGACTCTATAAATATCCTCATACATGGTCTCCAGCTCATCGTCGGGGCGTGAACCTGTACGACCTTCAGCGCATATTCTGAGTACTAGGCACGCCACCCTGGTCGACACACTGTCGATCACCACGTTGCTCAGAAGGGACTTATGGACGATAAGCCCGACACCACCTTGGGACTGCTGGTCGCCCTCCCGGAAATAGAGCAAGTTTCCAAATTTGAGGATTATCGAGTCCTCCCCCTCTCTTCGGACTTCAGATAACCCCACTATACTCCATCGTAACCTGCTCAATTCTTTCTCGAGTTCGGTGATCACCTCGTTGGCGTCGGTCCGGAGTGTACGCGTGTTGTATGTCGCTAGGTCCAGTTTTCGGTGATTGTGGTAGCCAAATCTCTTCCGGGGGTTCTTAGCACCCTTTCCCTTACCGTGGCCTTGGCCGCTACCGTAGCCAAGAGTAGGCGGGCCGCTGGGTACTAGGGGCCAAGTGTTTTTGTGCTTCTCATTCTCGGGAGGGTTTTCCATAATCGCCACGGTTGGCAGGCGGGTTGGTGATCGCAGTATGGTGGTAAAATGTCTAGAGAACGCTGCTGCCCTTTCTCCGGTACCTACGTCCCTTAGTCGTCTTTTACGACACCCACAGGAAGTAGGGTGTTGCTATTCTTTAAGTCCGGCACCACGCACCACACAATACTGATACCCCTTAGCTTCCTGTAAATACTTTAAGATTTGTTCATAACATTTGGTGCGCACATGGCTTAATATACTTACTTAAGTTCCTTCGCTACAAATTTTCCGAATAGCTTATTTCTTTTGTCTTCTCCCTCTCCATAAAAAGCACATTTTGAACAATTCTTCTTAACTGCAATATCTTTTCTTTCCTTCTTTTTATACCCGTGGGGACAGAAAGGCTTGACTTTAGTATAGTGCCGCAGAAGTTGCGGGCTAAAAAGGGTCAAAGCTGGTAGGGCTTGAGTCCCCGATTATAACGCTACCACTCTTATTACAAGGTAATTCATGTTTTTCGAGAAATTAATAAAAATTGTTTCTAGCCTCATTCAGATAAAAAGGGAAAACGAAACGTTATTATGGGCGATTGACAACCAAATCTGTACAGTATGTCCAGTCTGAACGTAAAAAAAAAAACTACGCCACTTGCGTCATGTCACTATATGTCCCAAAACCGAATCGGGGCACCCCGACTCCACGTAGTCTTTTAGCTGTTACCCCTAGAGTGTTTATAAAAAACCGGAGGCGCGGAGAAAACCGGAAGCCGAAGCTGCGTAGGTGAGCATGGGTGCCTATCCTTTGTTACGTAAGGGCGAAGGGGCTGCACTTCCCGCAGCGCCGGAGACGTTGCAGAAACAACTTTGTTTTGACAACAAGTGTTTTGAGGTTAAGTTACAATAATCAATTTTTCTTAAGAATAGTGCTTTACCTTTTCATGGGAATGGTACCAGGGGAAAGGGGGCAACGCCCCACTTCCCCCTCCTACTCCCTACCCCCTTCTCGTGCCCTTTTAAGCAATTTTTGAGTGTTGAGGGTAGGTTACAAAAGATCGTTTTTCTCGGAAACGGTGAGTTACCTTTTCATGGGAGTGGTGCCAGGTGGGAGGGGTCAACCCCCCCTCCCTCCCCCTCAAGTACCAACTTCCCCCTCCTGCGGCACTATTCTAAAGTTATACCGACAGAAATAATAGATGGGGAACTTGGTCTGGGTAGCTTTCTTGGTGACGGTAAATCATCTGAACATTGTGTCTCACTATCTGAATTTTTTTTCTACCGGCTCCGAGAGCAAAGTCTGTTCTTTTTGTCTCCTACGATTACTTGATAAAAAAATAATTAGATGGGCTATAATACCTATCTACGTAATATTTATTTATTTATTATTATTGTTTTACCATTTATGTAAGCACACCATATATACAGACAAAAAAAAACACACACAGAAAAATAGTTACAAAGGTGACGCTTATTTCATAAGAAATCTCTTCCAGCGAACTTGCGATAGGACAATAAATAGAAAGATGTAGACAGCGTGTGAAAGAGTAAAGGAGACAAAAAAATTGGTTGTCTGTATTTCGGTTTAAGGACGATAGTTTTACGTGATAACGTCATCGTCTCAAAGAAACATTGATGAATAAATGTGTCACAAGCCAACGCTTGGGCCGATCGTGCCTCTCTATCGCTTGTTCCGCGCTCTCGCTTGCGCGATCAGGCTCAGGCGGAACATGACACTTTTTCGTGCGTGCAGCCGGTGTTCATCGATTTATAAGACGTTATCACGTCAAAAAAATTCATAAAATCGTAAACAATCCACTTAATAAAAATAAATAAATCTTATGAGAATATACTTACATTCAAATAAACATACATACATACTTACTTCTAAAATAAATATCACTAGAATGTTAATATGTAATTATATCGTAATCAAAATAATAAATACATACACAACTATGATGAAGTGGAAAGATACGAGTTCTTTTACTCTTTTTTAAAATCTGCAATCTATAGGTACCTACTCATCATAGAAATCAACTCGGTAGTTTTGACACATAGGTACACAGGCGATGCGCGCCCTTTAACTAATGTCGGCGGCACGTGTAAGATAGAGGTAATTTTTATTTCGGTAACCGGTATGAATACCGGTTGTATTCAATAGTTAAAAATTAAGGTAACCACCTGTAAAATACCGGTAAATCAATAAAGGTTGTAACCGAAAAATACCGGTATTGATCGTACCGGTTTCGGTCCCTGGTCATGAGGAGATAAAAAATAATGAATTTAAGTGTAAGTATAATGAATACCCGGTATACCCGGTTTTCTAAAAAAAAGTCCTACGTTTCACCATCTGAAAAAAAAACCTTGAATGCTAGTCTAGACAATACGTCATACAATAATGAATAAACACAATATTTATAATACAATATTAAGAAACAATTCCTATTAAGGTGAATGGGAAGTGGTAGACCGCGAAATTCAAATTTTCTTACGTTTTTTGCAATTTGCAGGTCAGTGTTAGGTTGTATCTTGATCAAAATTTGATTCGCGACTATAACAGGTACGTATTTACAGAATTATAATCATAGGAAACATTCATACATCTTTATAAGTGAGATTTGTACCATAAACACTTTTCCCTAGGAGATTTCCTCTTGTGGTACAAATCTAAGTTAGGAAGATGTATTAATGATTCTAATGATTATAATTCTTTAGATACGTACCTGTTATAGTCGCGAATCAAATTTTGATCAAGATACAACCTAAAACAGACCTGCAAATTGCAAAAAACTTAAAAAAAAAATAATTTCGCTGTAACCACTGCGCAATCACCTTAACAGTTATCATTGGTACTTAATTTTGATATTATATACGTGTGTGATGCAATGATGAAGGATAATTATGTACAGTCAGCAAAGGAGATAGGCATGCAGGGTCGTCGAATATAGTTGAAGTTTAGTAAGAAACCGATTGATGTTATCGAATGTTTAATTTTATAAATGAACCGTTTGTTTTCTATTAATTAAATTAAATTTTATTCGAAGATATCAACCAGTTTCTTAATAAACTGCAACTATATTCGACGACCCTGCATACTTAACTCCTTGGCTGTCTGTACCTAATCATTAATTAAATCATTAATCAATCGAACATCGCTCATATTCGCACGGACGAAAAATATCGCGACGGGATTATAAAGTGCCCTGGAATGTCAATTCTCGGTTTTGAGCCGAGCGTTAGGAATCCAACAGAGCGCATCTAAGCGCGTCAAAAAAACACTGTCGGATTTTGAACTCTCGGCGCTAAGCAGTGCGTTGAAAATCCAGTGCGCGAAATAAAATCTACGCGGGAAAACCGCGCCCATGCAAACCAGCACCGTAATTGCGTAACACACTATTACTCTCAATTTGAATCATTTTGAAGCATATTGCTAATCCATTGCTCCATATGTTCGAAAAATGTGTTTGCTCAACAACGTAAACAAAGCAATGAATGTTGTTGAACTGTCAAAATGAAACCGATTCCCACTGCTAATGTGTTACGCAATTGCACCGCAGGGTTTAGTTGATCGATGAAATAATCCTTTAATGTCTTATCGGCTGTCTGCAGTTTGAGATAAGAGCTTTGATACGTTAATTATTTCTTAATCGGTTGCACGTGTGCATTTTATTCATTTAGGTATACCGGATCAAATTGAATTATCTAGCGAATCTCTGCTATCGTAAAGGGTATCGAAATCTAAATATGATTTAGTAAAAATTAAAAAGCTTTGACGTTTTTTTTTTTATCTATAAGTACATAATTCATATGGTAGCGTAGGAACAAACGAGTATTCATGATATCTTTTAAACCGTAGCTGTAATTCTGACCTCCTGTAATGAAAAGTTAAAAATTACATTTCAGAAGTGAAACTTCTTAGGCGGCGGCGATTCGAGAATTGAGAGTGAAATTTCAAGGACGCGTCACGTTTAGACACATTTTTTTCTTTATTTATTTCTCCACCTTATCGCTAACATTACAGGCTTAAATCCTAATGCGTTAGTGAGGCACCTTACTTATAACTAATTATTGTTATTTTCTCTCGAGATAGAAGCTAAAGAGAAGCTAAAAAGAAAAATATGACTCTCTGTCTCTCACACTTAATTCTTGTTTTTCTTGAGTTTTTAAGAAGTTTCTTCATCACGTGTATGTACAATCCTGCACGCGAATTTTCTTACTTTAAACTATTTCTGAATTCTGGATTAAAGTTGGTGCAAGCTAAAACTCCTTTTTTATTTTAATATTTATAGATTTACTTTTAGTTATAAAGGAGATCAGCCACACTGGGCCATAAATCCAAAATGGCCGGCCAACAAAAAATAATGTTTTACCCTGATAGGCGAAATCTTCCTTATCATTTTTTACTATTGCGGCGGATCTCTACGATCCGGATCCTTCAGCATTTTTTTGAAAATTGAAAAATCTAGTTACACATTTTTTAAAAAAATCTTATTTTTTTAACTAAATATGCAATGAAATAGTTAAAGCACTCGCAGAGGTTGTTGTAGTAATTGTTGTTGTCCTAGAAGGTCTTGTTTAAGATCACCTTTCATTTATTTTCGCCAATCGGTAGTTTTATATTAAAATAATAAAAAACTGTAATACCAGCGCTGCGAAATTTATTTTTAAATATCGCAGCATCATGCTGAGATAGGAGCCTTTTGGCCTCGTATAGGACTTTCTGTTTCATTTTTCTTTTTGTTACTTTTTTATTTTTTATATAATTTGGTATTATATTTTAGACTGTTTAGTTTAGTTTGAAATCCTCCTGTACGAGTCGCAATAAATACTTTTTCTTTCTTTCTGTACGAATGGTCGTAAAAAGTAAAAAAATACAAGGACTTTCCCGACCAGGGTAATATGTTAAAATACGACGGGATTATAAAGTGCCCTGGAATGTCAATTCTTGGTTTTGAGCCGAGCGTTAGGAATCCAACAGAGCGCACCTTAGCGCGTCAAAAAAACACTGTCGGATTTTGAACTCTCGGCGCTAAGCAGTGCGTTGAAAATCCAGTGCGCGAAATAAAATATACGCGGGAAAACCGCGCCCATGTAAACCAGGGCTTAGTTGATCGATGAAATAATCCTTTAATGTCTTATCGGCTGTCTGCAGTTTGAGATAAGAGCTTTGATATGTTAATTATTTCATAATCGGTTGCACGTGTGCATTTTATTCATTTAGGTATACCGAGTCAAATTGAATTATCTAGCGAATCTCTGCTATCGTGAAGGGTATCGAAATCTAAATATGATTTAGTAAAAATTAAAAAGCTTTGACGTTTTTTTTTATCTATAAGTACATAATTCATATGGTAGCGTAGGAACAAAGGGGAATTCATGATATCTTTTAAACCGTAGCTGTAATCCTGACTTCCTGTAATGAAAAGTTAAAAATTACATTTCAGAAGTGAAACTTCTTAGGCGGCGGCGATTCGAGAATTGAGAGTGAAATTTCAAGGACGCGTCACGTTTAGACACATTTTTTTCTTTATTTATTTCTCCACCTTATCGCTAACATTACAGGCTTAAATCCTAATGCGTTAGTGAGGCACCTTACTCATAACTAATTATTGTTATTTTCTCTCTCATGTAAATAAGATAGAAGCTAAAGAGAAGCTAAAAAGAAAAATATGACTCTCTGTCTCTCACACTTAATTCTTGTTTTTCTTGAGTTTTTCAGAAGTTTCTTCATCATGTGTATGTACAATCCTGCACGCGAATTTTCTTACTTTAAACTATTTCTGAATTCTGGATTAAAATTGGTGCAAGCTAAAACTCCTTTTTTATTTTAATATTTATAGATTTACTTTTAGTTATAAAGGAGATCAGCCACACTGGGCCATAAATCCAAAATGGCCGGCCAACAAAAAATAATGTTTTACCCTGATAGGCGAAATCTTCCTTATCATTTTCTACTATTGCGCCGGATCTCTACGATCCGGATCCTTCAGCATTTTTTTGAAATTTTTTTTGAAAAATCAAGTTACACATTTAAAAAAAAATCTTATTTTTTTAACTAAATATGCAATGAAATAGTTAAAACACTCGCAGAGGTTGTTGTAGTAATTGTTGTTGTCCTAGTAGGTCTTGTTTAAGATCACCTTTCATTTATTTTCGCCAATCGGTAGTTTTATATTAAAATAATAAAAAACTGTAATACCAGCGCTGCGAAATTTATTTTTAAATATCGCAGCATCATGCTGAGATAGGAGCCTTTTGGCCTCGTATAGGACTTTCTGTTTCATTTTTCTTTTTGTTACTTTTTATTTTTTATATAATTTGGTATTATATTTTAGACTGTTTAGTTTAGTTTGAAATCCTCCTGTACGAGTCGCAATAAATACTTTTTCTTTCTTTCTGTACGAGTGGTCGTAAAAAGTAAAAAAATATAAGAAGGATTTTCCTGACCAGGGTAATATATTTTTTTTCGCTGGCCGCCGGCACTTTGGGTTTTGGGCCCGAATTCGCATGAAACGTGCCTGGTCTCCTTTACTGTTTACTCAAAGTTCGCACAAAATAGACTGGGAGGTCACTCAACGAAGATACAGGTCCCGTCCGATAGTAGTTGATCCGTCAAAACAAGTGACAAATTAAATTTTCGGACGGGCACAAAGACGTCGGGATTAGGGACAACTGTCAAATCGTGTTGACATTTATTCTTAGTTCGGTCATCGCTCTTATTTTTGTTGAAAGAATAAGCTTGATAAAAGAAAAGTACTTATTGAATTTTATTTATTTGAACCGAACAGCTTTTGTAAAGAGAAAACCATAACTTTTTGTACAGAGGCCAGCACATTAAGCTACCCCAATCTGTCAGATTTTCCCAATTGAATATGAACCTTATTCCTTTGTCCTAAAGTTGAAAATCTATCAAAGAAATTTGACAGATTGGGATAGGTTGACCTGCTGGCGTCTGTACATAGGAACACACCTAAATGGTATAAATATACAACAATTTTAAGCCCGTAAAAGCTATGGAGTACAAAAGACCCATAACTTCGTCCGGAACTCCGGACAGCTGTCCGCCATTTGGTGACCCCTGGAGTATAAATTTATACTATAAACTTCTCCCTACTACCCTTTCAGCAAACATAAGGGTGACATTATGTTGATCCCGAGTGCTCTTGTCCACAGATAGACGAATACACAGAGCAAGCGCAGGAGAGCATGCACAACGCGTGGCGCATCGTGAACCTGCCGAACTGGAGCCTTGAAAAGAAGGGCTGTCGAGGAGACATTGTGGAGTCCAAGAGGACCGAGCAGTATGGAAAGGTTTATAGGTTTACTGTGAGTATTTTAATGATATCGGTCTTATTGCGAAACCAGCGGGATAATTGCGTAACACACTATCAGTACCGATGGCTTCAGACCCGGATCAGGGCATGCCGGGGCCCATAACCCGGGCGCCTACTTCAAGGGGCGCCAAAATCAAGCGTGGCAGACAAGTGCACCATCCAGCGCACCGCAACTACCTACTAACAACGCATTTTTTTAAAATTCTTCAGTATTATTCAAACATCTATACTCTATACTAATATACTAATAATATTATAAAGAGGTAAAGTTTGTATGTAGGGCGTAATCTCTGGAACTACTGGTTCGAATTGAAAAAATCTAATTAATAATAAATTTTTGTGTTAGATAGTTCATTTATCGAGGAATGCTATAGGCTATATAACATCACGCTACGACCAAGAGTAGCGGAGCATCAATGAACAATGTTGCAAAAACGGGAAAAAACCTTCACTAATAATAAAGCTGCCGAGTTTGTTTGTTTGAAAGCTCTAATCTCTGGAAGTATCTATCGGATTTATAAAAATCTTTTTGCATTTGATAGCCCAATTCTTGAGGAAGGCTATAGGCTTTAAACATCACGCTAGAACCCTTAGGAGTTGAGCAAAAAGAAAAAAGTCAGAAAACGAAGTAATAGCGCAGGCAGGCGATGCGCTGCGATGGGGTGGGTCGGGGAAAAAAAAATTTCACGCGGACGAAGTCGCGGGCAGAAGCTAGTTTTTAATATAATTTTTCACAAATATTTAACAGACAACTTTCTATAAGGACAAACTTTGCTCAGTTAGTTGCATTAAAGATTATGTATTGACGTTTCTTCTTTCAGACCTTTTAAATACCTAAAATGTTAATGTATTTATTTCCAGGGAGTCGTAGAAGCCCCACCGAAGTTTTTATACGAAGAGTTTAAGGACAATCTCACTAAGCTGCCAGAGTGGAACCCCACCATTTTGAAGAGTGAACTTATAAAGGTACCTTATTCGTCTAATTACCTACAGTACCTACAGTAACTACCTACAGATTACCTACAGTATTTGTCTGTCCTCCCCCTATTTAATCCATCCAAAGGTTGTCTTTAAAAGATCGCTTTTAGCGATAAGACCGCCCATTGTGTCACCCTTTGCAAAATTTCTATATTTATGTCTGTAATTTATAATGGTGTACATTATTCCATTCTATTCTAATTACTTACACATTTTCAGGAGTATTACTGCAAATCTGTAACTTACTATAAAGCTTAGGTTTTCATAAGAAAGCGGTTCTGTCATACTGTAACAGTCGTCATTAACCGACTTTCAAAAAGTAGGAGATTATATTTTCGACTTTATGTATGTTTTTTTTTTTATGTTTTGCGAGTTTCCACCATCAATAAATTGAAAATCTATTTAGTCCGTCAGAGTATTGGAAAATAATGGTCACTGTCCAGCAAGCTCATGGACGCCCAGCGTCCGTCGCCGAATCTCTGGATGCTTTTTAGATATTTTAGGTTCACATTAGATTAAATTAAACATAATTAATAGAAGACGTCCCTATTTTCTGAGTCGTCAAACGTCACTCCCTTTTATTCAAAATCAACTAGACCACAGAGGTTTCGTTCGTAAACAAAACCTCAACAGACACTTATTATTTGTTTTTGTAAATCAATGAATATTGACAAAGGTAAAACGGATCAAAACTCGGGAGTGGTTCGTGACATCAGAACGCACTAAAAATTATACCAAGGTGTGACGTATTGAGAATTTTAAAAGCGTCGTATCTTCGTCAATTTTGGTTTACGTAACAAAAGAAAAAATACGGGTCAAATATTTTTTGATAATCTAACTGATGACGGACTAATTAGATTTTTTCAGTTGAGAAGCCTATTGAGGAGCAGGCATATTTTTCAACCAAAAAGGTACTTTTCTTCCCACTGTGCGGGCTTTCTCGAACCGCTCTTAGGGTCAGCGCAGACAGAAAAGAGCCTAGCGGAGAGGATTTTATTAAGGCACTCGAAAATCAACTTTAAAATCTATATATATAAAAGGAGAAACTGACTGACTGACATATCAACGCACAGCCGAAACTGCAAGGACTAGGAACGTGAAATTTTGCATACGGCTTCCTTTTATTATGTAGGGGAGCACTAAGAAGGGGTTTTTGGAAATTCGACCTTTAAGGGGATGAAAAGGGGGAATTTTGTTTGTATGAAAAATCTTATTGCTCGAGTTAATAAATTTGAAATTTGGCACGAATACACGCAGACGAAGTCGCGGGCGAAGTGCTAGTTATTGAAATAAACGCGCGCGTGCTTTCCCGCGTATCCTCGAGCACGCGCGAGCCTTTTTTGTCAGGTTCAAGCATATATGCACTTTATTTCAATAATTTTAAAGTTGATTTTCGAGTGCCTAAATAAAATCCTCTCCGCTGCGCTCCTTTCTGTCTGCGCTGACCCTTACTCTTAAGGGCCTATACTACCTCAAATGGCTTACCAAGATCCTCCGTTATGTCGAAAATACTGCAGCATTAATTTTGAAATAAATATATGGTAAAGTTGAGGATTAATGTTAGGTCTTATGTTATACGAAAACACGATTTCATAAAATTTTCTCGATAGAAAAAAAAATCCAAAGTTACCTCTAAACCGAACAATAAACCGCTGATATTCAAAAAATACTTCAAATTAGATCATGAAACTTTGTATACTAACCGAACTAACTATAAAGCAGGTCTTATGTTATTTAATTTTTTTTGATTACCATTATTTTCACCGTAAAAAGCAAATACCTAAACTATTGGTGCTGCCTGCCGCCTAGCACCGCACTCTGTCTCGCTCTCACTCAGTCCGCGAGCAGTATCGTGCGAGCGAGTTAAAGACTGAATTTTAGCTGAGGTAGTGTAGGCTCTTAATTGTTTTTTTCAGGAAGTAGGTCCCGGTATAGACTTGTCCTACCAAGTGACGGCGGGAGGAGGCCGCGGCATCATAGCGCCGCGCGACTTCGTCATCCTTCGCTGCACCGCGCCGCTCTCACGCGACGGCCAGGTCGTGACGTCAGATCCCTACAGCTACATCAGTAGCGGCGTCAGTGTCACGGTGCCCGGCTACCCGCCGCATAGAGACCTCGTCAGGTAAACCAGCTTCCGGGGCAGCGGGATTGTCCGAAAGGGTTACCGCTGCCCCGGAACATAAAGGGCTAAGGAAGGAACACGGGTGGGTTTTAGTCAGTAAGAGTCTGACACTCCCTTCTGCTCCACCCTGAGCGGGAGGGGTCATTTGATGGGTTTATTCCCGGTCGTCCCCACCCCATCGTCCCCACTGGGCACATTTTAACAATCCGTGAAATCTCTTCTTCAAATCCCCATTATTGTATTTTGACTGTCGGTCTACAGCGGAACGAGTGGGAAATAAAAAGTTCCAATCGTCACCACTGGGAGGAACGAAACTTTTTTTCCCACTCGTGCCCAGTGGGGACGACGGGGTGGGGACGACTGGGAATAAACCATTTGATGATTTCCCATCCACAAAAAAAAAAATAAGGTAAACTAGGTTTTTGTTCAGTACAGACGCCAGCACATCAAGGTATTACAATCTGTCAAATTTCTTTAATAGATTTTCAACTTTATCGCTAAGGCATAAGGTTCAAAGTTGATTGGGAAAATTTGACAGTTTCGGGTAGCTTGATGTGCTGACGTCTGTACATGATACTTGTTGACAGGCCTACTCTATCCTCCCATATATATTAACACAGTAATTTAGAAGTATTGTAAAAGCCAATCTATACTAATATTATAAAGAGGAAAGATTTGTATGTAAGTATGTTTGTAACGAATTGGCTCTAAAAGTACTGGACCGATTTTAAAAATTCTTTCACCATTTGAATGCTACATTATCACTGATTAATATAGGCTTTTTTTTTCACATCCGTGCGAAGCCGGGACGGGCCGCTAGTTATTTATACACGTCCATAATATAGCAGATGGCTGGGGCTCTGTTCCACACGACATGTTTGTCTTGACTTTATCCTGTAGACAAAGATTGAGGCAACTGTGTAACTGTTAAACGCATATAACGTACATATTATTATATATATATATATATACTCACTGTACATAATTATTATAAAACCATAACATAACAACATACAACATGTAAACTCGTACACATACACGCTTAAAAACACAAACTAGTCATTGATTAATTAAATAACATATTATTACCTATACTGTGAGTCTGTGATAATCAAGTAATCCAGTAGCCACTACACAAGTATCTATTAAGTTTAAAATTTCAAAGTCTTTCTTTCTGTCGGTTTTAAAAGCAAGTCAATTAAGATGTGGGTACTTACACTACTTACCACCTTTATATTATGACGCGCCGCACTATGTGGGTACCATTTTGTTGAAACTCAGATGTGTCTTCTCGACATCCGTGTGTCACTAACGGGATGCAGCAGAATACCAGCGTCAGGTATTGTACCTGGCATATGCTGAGCTGGACTCCCATTTGGTGCAACCATGAGACACACACCGCCCAGTAATGATCGAGACCGTAATGGATGTTGAGGTGTCTCCATAGACACCTCAACATCTATTACGGTCCCGGCCGGTAATTGACCCCTGTCAATTTATCTTTTTAATTTTTGTTTTTCTTTTCTTTCACTTTCTTCGACGTTTATTTTTTAAGTACCTACCTGTATTGTGTCTTTTGTTGCACTGAATAAACGTTTTATCTATCTATCTATCTATCTATTTATAAAAGAGTAACCGTTGAAACAACCAACTGGAACCGTGCTCCTAGCTTCTGACGTTTCTTAAGTAAATCACACTAATATTATAAAGGCGAAAGTTTGTGTTTATATGTTTGTTACTTCTTCACGCTCAAACGGCTGGACCAATTTTGATAAAATTTTGTGTGGAGGTAGCTGACACCCTGGATTAACATATAGGCTACTTTTTATCCCGAAATTCACACGGGTTCGACACTTATGCGGGTGAAACCGCGGGGCGCAGCTAGTAATAATATAATAACACTGTGCCCGAAAATAATATCTAACCTAAGACCTTATCAGCAGTGACACTTTAAGACTGTGCCGACCCTACAGTGGCGCCCTCATCGTTTGTTTGGTTATTTCATACAATTTAGAATGAAATCCTTAAAACGGATAAGAGTGGCCACTATATTCCGTTTTAAGGATTATGATAAAACTAAACAATATAAAACTACCGCTTCTAATAATATTAACGTATAATCTTGTGAAGCACAACTTAACGTGCTTATTGGTTGGGAAAAAGGCGGGAAACTTCGGTTGTGCGCGGTTGTTTCAAATTCTTGAAATTTAATTTTTGTTGTAAAACGGATCAGTTGAGCCTTATCTTTGTATATAATCTTGTATAATAATTGTATATATTTATAGTAGTGTTCGTAGGTGAATATTTGGTAAGTTTTTTTTTCTATTGTATGATTAGTCTCTAAGTCCGGGTCGTATGAACGACCCCCCTAATAACTTGCAGGGGGATTTAGGCGGCGGCCTAAATCCCCCCGAGAATGTCGCAAACTATGTGACTATCATCTCACGAAATGATGATATTGTAGATAAAAGTGGTATGGACACTGATGGTTCAGTGGCCACTGACAGTAGCGAAAAATCTTCTAGAAAACGCAGGAGAATCTGTAAAACATGTAAAATACGCAAACGCAGCAGAAAAGGTCATGGCCAGAATGAACTCGGTATCACGGATTGTAACTGTAATCACCAAGAGATTGTTTTTGAAAATACCCATGGTAACCAAGCGTCGTCCCAACTTGAGTCACAGTTAAAGCCTAGTCAAACAAGTTTTGAGCCGGTTGGTAGGAAGGAGTACATACATACCGATGTATCTCCTTATTTGATACATGTACAGCGCATCACCGACTTACCTAATAGTGGAACTGTATTACATCCCATTGCGTTCGGAAACTTTATGAAACGGGGAGGATTTAAAAATATAATAAATGGAAGTATTAAAAGGATAGGCCGCAATAAGTGTGCAGTTGCATTTTCGACTTTCCATGATGCAAATGATTTTTTAAATTCTAACTTATTAAGTACTAATGGATTCAAAGCCTTTATCCCGACATTCAATGTAACTAGAATGGGTATTGTGCGTGGAGTTCCTTCAGAATGGTCATTTGATGAAATTGAAGCAAATATTTCTACACCTGTTGGGTGTGGAAAGGTCATTAAAATTCGGAGGTTAAATTATAAAGTGCAGATTAACGGTAGTCCAGTTTGGAAACCTTCAGAATCCATTGTTATAACTTTTGATGGACAGATTCTACCAAAGAGAATATTCATGTGCTATAATGCATTAAATGTTGATACATATGTGTACCCCACCATTCAGTGTTTCCGATGCTGTAGGTATGGACATACAAAATTACAATGTAGGGCTGTAGAGCCAAGATGCTTAGATTTTTAGATTTTATTTTATTTAGATTTTATTTTATTTATTTATTTTTTTATTTATTTTCATAAGTTCACATAAGTATAAATAAATTACATAGAAGTTACATAATTACAAAGTTACATATTAATATTAAGAGGAAAATATTAAATTATGCCTAAAATAAATCTAATGTATAACTTATATATATTGGTTAAAAAAGCCTACTGAATTCTATAGCGACCTGCCTGATGTAGGTTTATGCAAACCTGTGTTTCAGGCCATCACTTAACAACGCTGAGTGCTGTAGTGGACTATTATGTTACTGAACATAGGGCTAGCATTGATACATGATAATTATATATTAAAATAAAAATTAACTTATCATTAATAAACTTATTGCATTACTTCTAGCAATTTTTCAGTGTCTGAGTAATTAAATGTCGCTAAGTATTCACTCAACATTTCACTACATTTTTTACTATTTACACTATATATACTTAGAGACTTATTGATCTTATTATATAAGAACGGACCTAAAAATACATAAAACTTATTAATAAAAGTATGTCTATTTTGAGGCTTTATGCAAACCAAGTCTTTTCTTCTTTTATCTATAGGTATTGGGACATAAGGAAGTTTGCTATGCTGGTGCAGTACTATATTCAATATAAATAGTTGACGCACGGTTAAAACCTTACATGCCGTGTAAAGCTCGTGAGTGGGAAATCTAAATGGGCGAAAGGTGGCTACCTTAAGGATAGCTCTCTGCGCACGTTCTAATGGCAGTAGGATTGATTTAGCAGCCCCACCCCATGATGTTATACAATAAGTGAGAATGGATTGACACAAAGCTAAATAGACCCGTTTAATTAATTTGTAGTCCGTTATATAACGTAAATTCTTAAAAATGTATACCAATTTACGCATTCGAGTGCATAACAAATCAATGTGTTTACGGAAATTCAGATTTGTGTCAATCGTTACACCAAGATATTTCATATGATTGGTTTTTGCTATAGTAGGACAATTACAAGCATTGTCAGCATACGTGCCGCACTTGTGCGCATAAATGTTTATGTTAGTAGTTGGCAGGTTAGTATTTCTCATAGTAAATAAAATGTGTTTGGTTTTCTCTGCGTTTAGTGTTAGGAGATTTTCATATAGCCAATTAGACACTACATTAAAACCGTTCTGGGCTTGTTTATACACCTCATCTCGAGATTTGTCTGAAAACAATAGAGCTGTGTCATCTGCATAAGACATTATGACACCATTTTGGAGTGTTAAGCTGCACAGGTCATTTATATATACTAGGAATAAAGTAGGACCCAAAATACTACCTTGTGGTATTCCGTAATTACTATTTGGAAGCTCAGAACTGACGTACTGACCAATTTTGACACATTGTTCGCGGTCACTAAGATAATCAGAAAGTAGTGAAAGAGTTGTTCCTCTTATTCCCAGTGTTTCAAGCTTGTCCAATAATAAAGGACAGGAAATTGTGTCAAAGGCCTTGGCGAGGTCTAGGAATATCCCAATGGAGTGCAAGCCCTTATCCAAATTAGTTGTTATATAATCCGTCATTTGGTGTACTGCTTGATTAGTCGATTTATTGGGCCTAAAGCCAAATTGTCTATCTGAAAGCAATTTGTTATCTTCAAGGTATTTCATTAATCTAATATTAATAATTTTCTCTAGGATTTTGGAGAGCCCTGTTAAAACTGAAATGGGTCTGTAGTTGTTAACACATTTTTTGTCACCAGATTTATATACAGGAGTAACCACTGCTTTTTTAAGCGACTTAGGGAATATACCATTAGTTAAGCATAACTGAAAAATATGAGTTAGTGGCGGAGCAAGTAGGTATTTGAAATGTTTAAGTATGCTGTTTGATATGTCATCCCACCCAACCGCGCAAACGTCCTTTAATCCAGAAATAATTGTTAGTACTTCATCGACATCCGTATCTAGTAAGACAAACGATTTGAGTGTGGGGAAAGTTTTAGGTTGTCTTTGAGGGAAAGAACTTCTAAATTGTATAGTCTTTTCTGCTAAAGTTTTGCCTACGTTAGAAAAATAGAAATTAACTTTATTTGTTGATTCGATTGGGTTGTTCTCTATTGTCAATAAGTCAAGTGGAGGTTCATGTTGTTTTGTTCGAAATGTATTTGTTTGTATAAATTTCCAAATAAGTTTACTATTTTTGCCTGCTTTCTGCAGTTCTTTTCTATCATATTCATTTTTTATTTTTCTCAGAAGATTGTTGCAGAAGTTTCTGTATCTTTTATACGTAATGGAAAGAATTTCATTTTCAGGCGCCAGTTTGGACTTTGTGTGAAGTTTGTCTCTATGCCTAATACATCGAACAAGTCCGGGTGTAATCCAAGGTTTAATGCACTTATACTTCCTTGGCGTTATTTTAGCAACTGTATGTTTTATTATCGCAGAGTGAAGTGAATTTATAAAATAATTAGTAGAATTGTTTGCATCGGTAGAATTATAAACTGGGTCAAAATTAATATTACGTATGTCTTTTTCGAGGTGTGTCATGTTGACTTTTGTATAGCTACGTAAATATTTTTTTCTGGGTAAAGAAATTTGCAATGTTAGTAAAACTGCTTGGTGATCAGTAAGCGAAGAGTTAGTAACAAATGTTTTGGTTGGGTTATTTGTTTTTATAATGAAATGATCTAAGCATGAACCGCTTTGATGTGTGGGGTGGTAATGAGCTGGCAAGAGTCCGTGGAATGAGCAGATATTAAGATAGTTATGTGCATGTATATCCATTTTCTCGGATGCAATGTTGATATTGATGTCCCCCGTTAGTATTATGTGTTTAAAAGTAGTAAGACTTTGTAACTGTACGTTTAGTGAATCTAAGAAATTTGCGACATTTTGAGAAGGAGGTCTGTATATAGCCACAACTACCGTATCTGAATTAATTTTAATGAGTAAGCAGTTACTATTTTGTAGCAAAGGTTCTTCTACAGTTGTACTTAAATTATTGTTAACATATACGACTAAACCATCATTCTGGTTGATGTTTCTGTTGGTTTTATGCGAAACATATCCGTCTAATGATGGTATAACAGCTGTTTGGTTTGACAACCAACATTCTGTTAGGACGATAATGTCGCAACTTATACCCAGGTTCTGTATCAATATTTCAAAACCATTTATATTTCGATTTATGCTGCGAATATTTTGTGTGAGTAGGGTCAGCGGTTTCTCTCCCAAGGGAAAGAGATGTTTACACTCATCAACATTACAACATATAGCTTCAGACACAGAAAATTGATCTAGGTCACTAAGTAATTGATCAGTCATGATAAATGAACAACTAACTAATATAAACAAACAAAAACTGCTACTAGTGTGCTTAATAGATAGGTTAATAGGTAGCGCTCTTAGGCGCCTTCATAATCTATGGAATGGATATAGTTGTCCTCGGCATATTTTCGTGCTGGACAATTTACATCACCAGTTTTATGATCCGTTTTTCTCTTAAAACGTTTGCACGTCGCACAGTTGGGTGGACTGACTTTTGAGCTGCATTCCTTAAAAGAGTGGCCAGTCTCTCCGCAGTGATTGCACGTCGGACCAGTTTCACGGCAGAACTTGGCCGCGTGACCGAACTGCTGGCAGTTAAAGCACCGAGTAACGATCGTGAAGTCTCGTACTGGGCATGACGTCCAATTGATGAATATTCGTCCTTGTTTCACTAGAATCTTCCTGATACTAGCTGGCACTTCTAATATGTAATTGCAATTAGGGAGGTCTTTTTTTCCAGATTTATGGCTCAATTTAATTTGCTCTTCAAACGACTCACGAGTTATCATCTTATCTGAGAGGTTTTGCTCGTAGATGCAGTCAAAAACCTCCTTATCAGTCAGGGCTACCGGGACTCCAATAACAGAGATTCTTGGGCGCCGTTTTGATGGTTCTTCAACCTTAAGGCCCGAAGAAGCGAGTTTTTCTAAACTTCTGAGCTTTTGAATGTCCTCTTTGGAGTCGGTACTGATGAGAACACCTCCATTTTTTACCTTCTTAAGGCCACGAACATGTAGCTTAAGTTCCCCTGGTGAAATAATTTTCTGTACGAGGGACTTGGTATCGTCACTGGATGTGTTCTTGTCACTGGGATATATGGCAACTGAGCTTAAATTTGCTGGGCGCACAAAGTTATCCGAGCCTTTTTTGACCATATTAGCATACGAAAAGGGTTCTGAAGGGTTTGAAATGCCTTCAACTACTTCTTTGAACTGTAGGAGAGAGTTCGCGATGTTCTGTTGTTGCTGTAAGTGCTGAATGGTGCTATGGGCTTGAATGGTTTTTTGCTTTAAGGCTTGATATAAAACAGCCATCTGTGATGCGCCATTTGAGACACTACGGCAAAGATTGGCCACACGAACCTTTTGTTCCGCGATCATTTTTCCATCAGCGACTAAACTGCATACTTCACTTAGGATTTTTTCTATGGATCCCATCCATTTCTGTATCTCCGGCGTAGAAATAACTTCAGGTGGTAGCTCATTCTCCAAGGGAGGTGGTGGATTTGGGTCTATAGGCTGGAAATCTTGAGTTGGTGTCGGCGGAGGACTTCGCGCTACTAAATGGCTACGGCCAAACGGGCTAGATCCAGTGTTAGACATATTAACACAGAAACACTATGTCTTTAAAAATACTTTAGCTCATTATTACACAAAGTCAGTAACCTCGTACTATTCACTCGCGACACACTTATATCACTGACGACGCAAATGATTCCAACAATTTTTATTTGTAATTAATTAATAGTATCATAATAAGCAAAGCAAGATACGTCCGCGCTGTCAAGCGATCAAATCGCCAATCTGATGATGTTTTAAATGCGGACAAAATCATTCAGCTGAATCTTGTAGCATTGAGGAGGATTGTGCATCTTGTATAAATTGTTCTGGTTTTCACTTTGCTATAAATAAAGCATGCCCTGAGTTTAAGAGACAAAGAGATATCAAAAACACTATGGCTCATTCATGTATTTCTTATTTGGAGGCTAGTAAGTTGCATCCATCTTCCTCTATGTCTTATGCAGATAAAGTTGTTTCAGGTAGTAAAATTTCTCAATCAGATTCCAAATCTACATACTTCCACACTAATAATAATGTGAATAATGGTCCTAGGACAACTTCATATAAAAAGACAGTATTTAAAAAACCCCGTTTGCCTCCTAAATCTGCGTCTGGATATGACAGAGCAGCACACAATGCATTAATAAATGAGTTCAGTTTACCAAGTCCCAGTAATGGGTGTGCACTACAGAATAAACCCGAACAAAAAGAAGATCATGAACAGATTATGGATCTAATTAACAGTCTTATTAAGATGTTACAAAATAAAAAATACTTAAAACCGAACAACGCTGACCTGATTTGTAAATTACTGACAGACAAATACGATAATGGATTTGATTATTCAGTGGAACGTCAGGTCAGTGACTAATAAAAAAACTGATCTTTTCTATTTAGTTAACAAGTATAAACCACTTATTGTTGCATTGAGTGAAACATGGCTTACACACGGTCGATTATTTGGTATTCCAGGTTATGTTTGCATTCGTAATGACAGAACTGATGGCTACGGTGGTGTTGCCATCTTAATCAAAAACAATGTTGCATTTTCTCAAATTACATTACCCAATCAGTATTCTTTAGTTGATTTCGTTGCTGTACGTGTAAATAATGTATCTTATGCCTCTGTATATATTCCAAAGCCTTCCTCCGCTGCTCTACAAGAGATGAGTGATATTTTTTGTTCATTGAAAAGCCCTGTCTTGATAATGGGGGATTTTAATTGTCATCATCAGACATGGGGATGCGGTGCAAATAAAAGTGATGGTGTACGTTTGCTACAAATATTAGATGACAAAAATTTATGTGTATTAAATACTGGGTCACCGACTAGACGTACCAAGCCCAATGAATTGCCGAGTGCTGTGGACTTGTCGATTTGTTCCCCTAGTTTGGCCTTATCACTCACTTGGTCGGTCTTCTCTTCTTCTACACTAGGCAGTGATCATTTTCCCCTAGTAATAGCATCCCCCGACAAATATCCCATCAGTGAAAAGCGTCCACCTAGATTAAAGTACAGATTAGGTAAAGCTGATTGGGAAAAATTTAAACAGGTCCTTGAAGTTAAAATGTCACAGTTACCTGAAATACTTCATGGAGGAGAAGATGATTGCTCTCGAGCCTTAGCTCTTTGCATGCTTGATGTAGCGGATGAGATTTTCCCTGTAAAAAGTTCCCGCACAAACAATTTACCTATACCTCCTTGGTGGAATACTGAATGTTCAAATGCAGTACGAAGAAGAAAGGAAGCGGAAAGAGAGTATAGTGAGGATATGTCGGAAGAAAATTTAAATAAACTAACTGGTATAATTAATGAGACTAGAGATTTTTTGAGGGAAAGGAAATTTGAGGGATGGAGATCATTTTGTGCCTCCCTTTCTCCTAGAACTTGTCCTTCGGAGGTCTGGAGTAACATAAAGCGTTTTAGAAATGCTTTTAATCAAAACCGTTGTGGTGTCCAGTTGTCTCCTGCTTTAGCTGACGATTTTCTTGATAGATTGGCCCCTGCAACTGCTCCTGAAAAAAATTCTTTGATGCCTTGTTGCGCTTTATATCCTGGATTAAAAGAATCGAATAGTTTAAACTTGCCTTTTTCTTTATACGAGCATAAAGGGGTATTGTCGAGTGTTAAAGATTCTTGTCCTGGAGAAGATGGAATACCCTATGCTTTCTTTTCAAATATGGGAGATTCCTCACTTTTATATTATTTAGAAATAATTAATTCCGTAATGATTTCTGGGAACATTCCTACCTCTTGGAGAACTCAAGAAATAGTTCCTATACTAAAGCCTAAAAAATCTCCAGATGAACCGACTGCTTATCGACCTATAGCCTTATCTTTGGTTATTGCTAAAATTGCAGAACACCTGGTTAAGAACCGTCTTGAATGGCATATCGAAAGAAATAATTTGCTTTCGATTTCTCAATACGGCTTTCGTAAATCTAAAAGTACCATGGACAGTTTAAGTATCTTTACCACAGACATTAATTTGGCCTTTTCTAATAATTTATCGGTGGTTGCTGCATTTTTAGACGTTTCGGCAGCCTATGACAATGTAATCATATCAGTGCTCAAAAATAAACTAACGAAATTGCAGGTGCCGTCAATTTTAGTTAATTTTATTATTAATATCTTATCTGTTCGCTTTATATTTGTAATAACAAACCAAGGTTCAAGACTTTCACGAACTGTTTATAAGGGATTACCTCAAGGGTCTGTACTTAGCCCGTTACTTTACATCATTTATACACATGATCTTGAGGCGTCCTTATATGGTATCGTTAATGTTTTACAATACGCCGACGACCTACTTATTTATTCAATAAACATGTCTATCCCAACTGCATGTAATTCATTAACAGAATCCCTCACGCTATTAAAGGTTTGGCTTGATAATAATGGACTAGATTTATCAGCTAACAAAAGTTCTGTAGTAGTTTTTTCTAGAAAACGGGATTTTCCGCCACCTAAAGTTTCTTATTGCAATCATACTCTAAATGTTGGGGAGGAAGCTAAATTGTTAGGTTTAATTTTGGATAAGAAAATGACAGGTAAATCTCACTTAGGCTATATAGTGGATAGATGTGAAAAACAGTTGAATATTATGAGATGCCTCTCGGGTGTGTGGTGGGGTGCTCACCCTTTTAACCAGAAATTGTTATACAATGCTGTAATTCGTAGTATTTTGGATTATGGTACCTTTTTATTAGATGGTGGTAGTAAAAAATGGTTCAAAAAGTTAGACAATATTCAATCTAAAGCCCTCAGAATCATTTCGGGTGCATTGCGTCCGAGTCCTTTAAATGCGTTGCAAGTAGAGTGTGGTGAACCTCCTCTATATGTAAGAAGACAACTGTTAGCTGATAGGTTTGTATTTAAAATCATGCAATTTTCCAACCACCCATTGATCTTTAGGCTAGATAATCTAAATTCTTTGATTGAAAGCTCCAACTATTGGAGATGCAAATCTGTTCCTTGTTTAATTACTAGTTACAGGAAGTTTAGGCTATTTGAATCGCCTGTGCATAATGCACCAAAGCTAGGAATATTTAATGATAACGTTTTTGACTCTCTACTTTTAGAGCCTGAAATAACATATGATATGGGTATCGTCAAAACTGATTCTGGAGCGAATTCTAATTTTATCAGTAACATTGATGATAAATGGAAAGACTGGCACTTAATATTTACAGATTCTTCTAAAACGCTGGATAGTTGTGTAGGTGTAGGAGTTTATCATACACAGTATAAGCTTATTCAAAAAATAAAACTTCCTCCGGAGTCTTCCGTTTTTACAGGGGAGTGCTTTGGAATATTTAAGGCACTAGAATATGTTTTGTTAGCTAAGTTAAAAAATACTGTTATATTTTCCGACTCTAAGAGTGCGTTACAGGCAATTGAGAAGTTCCCATTTAAAATGAAGGCTTTCTATCCTGTTGTATTTGATATTAAAAATGTATTATATAAACTAAGGTTGAAGGGCCAATCTGTACATTTTGTTTGGATTCCTAGCCACTGTGGCATAAAGGGAAATGACAAGGCGGATGGTTTAGCCAAGGAGGCTGCCAATGATGGAGACACTTTTCCTTATATAAACTTTTCCCATGATATCATGAATTTACCTAAGTCATACCTTCGCGATGCCTGGAATATATCATGGGGAGAGAGTGCACAAACAAAAGGAAAATATTATTACTTTATTCAACCTCATGTTCCTAATAAGCCGTGGTTTTTCAAGGCTAAGTACTCCAAATCGGTTGTTAGTCAAATCATTCGTATGCGTTTGGGTCATGTATGTACTCCTTACCATCTTGCCAAGCTCCGTATTGTAGAGGATAACATGTGTGAATGTGGGGAAGATGTTGGTACCTTGGACCATATATATTTTTCATGTTCTCGTCATGATCGTTCTGATTTCCTTAATTCCCTTATTAGTTTAAAAACCCCTTTCCCCACGCGTATGATTTGTTTATTACATAACCCAATAATTTATTATGATATAATTGCCTCCTTTCTGTATATAAATGATATTAAACTTTAGTTTATTTATTATATTGTACATAAAATATTATATTAATGACTTGCCTGATCCATATTTCCTATCATTGTAATCCTTTCCGTTCCGTTTTTTAATTCCCTGTTTCCCAAATTTTTACCTGAAAATGGCACAAAGTATAACTAGCGCCACACCAAAAAAAAAAAAAAAAAACGTGCTTATTTTCTGCATTTTCATTCTAAATTGTATGAAATAACCAAACAAACGATGAGGGCGCCACTGTGCGGTCGGCACAGTCTTAAGCTACTACATAGACCAAAGAGGCAATAAAAAAATTGGTTGTCTTTAAAGTCGGTTCACGGACGATAGTTTTACGTGATAACGTCACAAAGAAACATTGATGAATAAATGTGTCACAAGCCAACTCTTGGGCCGATCGTGCCTCTCTATCGCTTGTTCCGCGCTCTCGCTTGCACGCTCAGGCTCAGGCGGAACGTGACACTTTTTCGTGCGTGCAGTCGGTGTTCATCGATTTATAAGACGTTATCACGTCAAAAAACGTGGAATAAACCTATTTGCTTTCTCTTTTCGTTTATCAATTATTTTATTTTGTTTTACAGAGGTCAAAACAAAGTCGGTTGCTGGTTTCTGAAGCCGCGAACAGTGCAGACTTCTGGCGGCAAGATTGAGACTCACACTACCTTCCAATGGCTTATGTGCTGTGATCTTAAAGGTAAGTCTGTCTCAATTTACTGCAAAATGCACGTTTTCAAAGTGTAACATGCATTAAGACTATGCCGACCGCACAGTGGCGCCATCATCGTTTGTTCGGTTATTTCATACAATTTCGAATGAAAATGCATAAAATAAGAACTTAAGTTGTGCTTAACAAGATTATACGTTAATATTATTACAAACGGTAGTTTTATATTGTTTATTAAAAATAAAACTAAACAATATAATACTACCGTTTCTAATAATATTAACGTATAATCTTGTGAAACACAACTTAACGTGCTTATTTTCTGCATTTTCATTCGAAATTGTATGAAATAACCGAACAAACGATGAGGGCGCCACTGTGCGGTCGGCATAGTCTTAATGATTTAACATTGGAAAATAATGAAATGTCTTTTGATACCACATAACGGTAACTCTCGGTGGTACAAAGAAATATAGAGAGCTGTGGTGGTCCAGTGGCAACGACCCGAATTACGAGTTATATGTCGTGGGTTCGACCCCAGACAGGCGCTTTACTTTGTGTAACTAATTTCATTTTTTCTCTCAAAACTGTGAACGAAAACATCCTGAGGAAACCGACATGTCTTGGAATCAAAAATTCGAAGACATGTGACATCTACCAACCCGCACTGGGCCCGCGTGGTGGATTACGGCCCACTCCCTCTCACAGAGAGGAGGCCTGTGGAACGGATATTCCCAGCATTGGGATCGTTATAGGCTGATTACGCTACTATTGGTGGTGCAAAGAACTATACAGGGTGGAATCGAAGTCATGGGCATTATTTTAACCTAAGGCACTACTCACGATACTGATTGCATTAGGGCTATTAATACGCAAATCAAAAATATTATTAATGCAAGTAAGGAAAACCTTAAAAATGTAGTAAGTCAAACCTACCCGATATGCACAAGGCTTATTATTGCAAATAAACACTTAAAGTAATTAAAACAAAATACTTCGTTAACGCCAATAATTGTTGAAATATCAAAATCTTAAAGCGCAATACAGCGCAAAGCGAAATGTAAACAAACATCACCTGCGCGCGCGCGGGTTTTTCCTTACAAGTAATAATAACAATGGGCTACAAGACATTCCGTCCGGCGGGATTCCCTGAACTCTCTCCGTCCCACTCCCTCACTCGCAAAAATACGAATATCACCCCCGCGCGGGGTATGCTTCCCGCCGCAACACGAAGTCACGAACCCGGAACCAGTGTCATAACGACTGCGCAGGTGCATTGACGCGTAATTGATTTATTGATCCCGTGACGTAATCGCCGTACTCGCCGCTCGCGGCATACGGTGCTTGGATTGCAGTGTATTAAGTGTTAGTGTAGTAGTTGTGTGTTGTGTGTGTGTTTGTGTACACGATGCCTCGACCGCGTAATGTGCAGGCTAGGTACACCAACCAACAATACCCACAAATGGTTGTAATTTACGATCGCGCAAGAAATTTAGTATGAACTCGTGAAATGTTCCATCGGCGCTACCCGAACGACCCTATTCCTTCACGGGGTCTCATTCCACCAGAAACACTCAGAACCTGTTGGATTTTTCGTCTTTTCACGTGCCAGCACATGCACAAGCTCGTGGAAGAGCACCCGTTTACCCTCTGTCACTTTACCGACAAATAAGGTTTTTTCAAAACAATCCACAAGCTAGGTACGTAAATGTTTTTTTTTAATGTATGTTTGTTGACGTAGTTTTGACCGTCCTGAGCCGGCAAAGTACGAAGGGAAAATTGGAATTTATTATGAATCAATTCATTGGCAACTTACGAATGTCACGTGAGTCGGGCGGGGTCAAAGAATTCACGCCCAATGACGCGCGTACGGCGTAGTGTACCTACGCATTTGCTATCGAGAAGCGCAACTAATTTGATACTTTGTATGACTTACTACATTTTAAGGTTTTCCATACTTGCATTAATAATATTTTTGATTTGCGTAATAGTAGCCCTAATGCAATTAGTATCATAAGTAGTACCTTAGGTTAAAATAATGCCCATGATATCAAATGCACCCTGTAGACTCATTGCAATGAGTCAATGGCGCCAATTCCCTTGTTCACAAACTGAACTAAATTTAAGTTCTGTGCATCTTTTTCTTTTTATTTCATTAAGAAAAGGACAGAAGATAAATGTTAGTTTAGTTCTGTCAAATTAAGATACTCGAGAGACAAGTTTAGATGTGATTACAAAATTGGCTACTAAAAATACGTCAACTTACGTCAGGCGCTGACGCACTGATCACTGCATAAATTAATTCCAAATGAAGCTTATTGAACTCTTCGATAACTGAGCTTTGTCGGTACCGACGTTTTTTTGAACATTTTACAGTTCTCTTATTACTTATTTACACCCAAAGTTACGTTAAAAATAGCAAGAAATACGTATCTTTGTTGGCTCATAAGTTTTTAATGGCTTTTTATTTTACTGTTCTGTTTCCGCACAGACAAAATTAATAATAAGTCTAAACGATATCATGTTTAACTTTGGATGCACAATGTATAACAGTGGAGTAATACTCTCCCGAAGTATGGAAAAAATATCGACTAGTAGTACCTTAAAATAAAATTCTGGTTTTTGTAACTCGAACATGAAACTCAGTAAAGATTGTTTGTGATTCAATACACTTATCTCAATTCCAGGTAAAATCCCAATGTTCGTGCTCGACGCGGCGTTCGCAACGGTCATGTTAGATTACATAGTGCACGTACGGAAGTTTACAGCCGAGGCCAAACAACAGGGACGGTTCTAAACAACCATTCACTTCAGATTTGCGAGGCAGCAACCATTTGCTTCAACTTCGGTGATACCTACGGGCGTAGGAACCACTTACTGATTGGTTTTGTATAGAGTAACCAATAGCTACATGTTTGCGAGCCAGCGCAACCATACGCTGCGATACAGTAACCATTAACTTCAGTGATTTTTGTCACAAGGATTTTTAGAGCAACCCATTTCCACAGCTGCTTTGTATATAGCTGACGCTTTAAAGCAGTAAGACTTCTAAACAACCATAAACTTCACATTTATAAGTCAGCAACCATACTATTGATACAAGTGCTTATAAAACGTTGACTTCGTGGTTTCAGTATAGCAACCAATGACGATAATTATACTGGTCAGAATCAGCAACCTACCGCTTCGATTTTATTATTATCGACTTCAGTGATCATTCTGAGCTTTATTTAAATGTTTTTAATATGGCTACGGTTGCTAGTCAAAGAACAAATACAAATACATAATACGAGGTGTAACCAAGTCCTGAAAGTAGTTTGTTCATAATTGACTACTGAATCGATTTCAGTAATTTTTAATATAGGTATTTTTTTTTTTCAAAAAATATATATTATTTCATACTAACCGCCGATTAAGCCAAATAAAATGAAACCTTATTTCAAGGTAATAAGACTCAATTTTAAATGCATAAAGTAATGCTAGTGTCAACACGATTTTCTTAATAAAAATAGCAAGCTTTAATAAAATAAGTTTTGGTCATTGTATTATGCTTTTAACTCGATACTCTAATTGGGGTGTATGAGGTCTTGCGTTTATTATGTTACACCTTGTATAACTTCATAATTTAACAAACCAACAGCTTTATTGATACTATGGTTGACTCAAATGTGTAAGACCGGTGCTACATAAAAGAATGTGGGGTTTATTCATAGACGTTGCCTAAAGTTAAGTAGTGATTAGCAACTGTTGAACCATACATTTTTGATGTTTAAACGTCTCTTAACTTTAAACAACGTTTATAAATAAAGGGGTATATCTTTAAAGAGTTACGTTTTATTTGTAAAGTATCATTTATTGTGTACATATATTTTGTTAGAAATCAATAAATATTGTATAAAGTAACTTTTTGCACATTTAATTTAAATAATGCAGTTTTAAGATATAGAAATTATTTGTGTAGCAGCATTTTGGCAAATAAAATTCAGTGCAAATTAGCAACCAAATTAAATTGAGCAACCACTTGCTTCGAAGCTAAGTAACCAATGCCTTCTTATACAGGATGGCGGGACATCAACGCGCAAATTGTAACCATAGATTACTGATTCCACGATTGTGAACTGCGTTCAAACTTTTCTGTTTAAAAAAAAGCTGCACACATTTTAACCGCATAGGTACACTTTGAAACTAGGCCCGTGGCTAAATAATAACAGTCGCACAGGTCGATCGATTGGGTTAAGCTACGCTTGCCGCTGTTGGTCTGTGGATGGGTGACCATCTTTACATAGCGAGTACCCCTCCGAGCCTCGGAAAGCATGATAGTCCGTTGGTCCCGGCTGTCATTCGTGATCTTAGGCAGTCGTTACGGATCATCAGAAGCCCGAAAGTCTGACAACCAGTCTTACCAAGGGGTATTGTATTACCCAATAACTGAGTTGTGGAGGTCAGATAGGCAGTCGCGCCATGTAAAATACTGGTATTCAACTGCAACCGGTTAGACTGGAAGCCGACCCCAACGTAGTTGGGAAAAGGTTAGGCAGATGATGATATGTTCCTTATTACAACGATCTCTCAGACAAAATGGTGTCTGTACTGAGTGATCCAATGATACCGTCATAGGTACCTGGAAGTAGCTTTAAATGCCTTGATGGTTTTAAAAAATATTGTGACAATTTGTTAACAAATTTTTGAGATATAATTTTAGCCAGTAGAATATGTTTTTGTTGAGATTTAGCTCATAGCCGTTTTTGCAAAATGTCTGATTTGAGTGATCCACATTTTGGACAATAACTGAAGACCCTTGAGAGTGACAATTTTATTACTTTGGGCTATGAGTTTTGACTATTTTTGATCAAATGTACAATCAGATTTTGTCACGAAATAAAAAAAGATCACTCAATCCAAATGCACATGACGTATTACACTTTTCTATGAAAAAAAAAAAAAAAAATTAAATCATGTACTGAATCCGTAGCTGCGCCTCGATGTCCCTGTCAGCCTGTATACACTATTTAGAACATTAAATGACAAGACTCTCTATCCAGGGCCCTAATTCACTATATGACCACTTAAGAGCCTACACTACCTCAGCTAAACGTCACTCTTCATCTCGCTCGCACGATACTGCTAGCGGACTGAGTGAGAGTGAGACAAAGTGCGGTGCTAGGCGGCAGGCAGCGCCAATAGTTTAGGTATTTGCTTTTTACGGTGAAAATAATGGTAATTAAAAAAAAAAAATAACATAAGACCTGCTTTATAGTTAGTTCGGTTAGTATACAAAGTTTCATGATCTAATTTGAAGTATTTTTTGAATACCAGCGGTTTATTGTTCGGTTTGGAGGTAACTTTGGATTTTTTTTCTATCGAGAAAATTTTATGAAATCGTGTTTTCGTCAAACATAAGACCTAGCATTAATCCTCAACTTTACCATATATTTATTTCAAAATTAATGCTGCAGTATTTTCGACATATCGCGGGATCATCCTAAGCCATTTGAGGTAGTATAGGCCCTTAACGATTCCTTACTTCGAAACAACGTCAATTCTATAGTTAATCACAACATCTGCTATTAACGTATTCTGTAAGACACAATGACATAGTTTGAACTGTCAAAATACATGTTGTCTGTACGGTTAACATTTCGATTCCTTGCCGTTAACAAGACACGATATTGACGTTTGCACGTGGTAAGATTTCGCGGGGAATAATACAGAACTGGGGCCTAGTAGTATGTTATAGTGTCTGTAGGTGGTTCGCCAGAGCTTAAGCTCAGACAAGGCTAGCATAAATCGTAGGGAATGCTCAAATAGAAGTTCATAAGTCCAGCCAAAAATCCGGTCTGAGAAATCAAAGACCGGATTTTTGGCTGCAATATAAAAGAAGATAATACTCTACGAATAATAAAAAGTCAGGAAGCGTAACTATGAACAAAATCAACGAGAAATTCGGCTCCAAACTTCACTACATTGACAAAATACCTCGAGTATTCGAACGAACAGAACACACATGCAAATAAGCCAATCAGCTGCGCTCGCGTAAAGCGTTGTATTCCGGCAAGCGCCGTGATTGGTTCTGGTGCGCGGTAGCCTTTTCGGCAACGCCCACCGCGGTAAACATTTGCGTGGTGCCATTTTTGAACTTGAGTTACATTTCTTGTCTTTTATTATTCGTAGATAATACTATATTATTGTGAAAAACGTTGGTTAATGTGTAAGTAGCAAAACTTATAAAATTGTAAAGAAAAATACAAATCATGCATTTAGAATAATTATATTATAATCATAAAATATTTAGTTAAGCATACAACGCAAGTTTTTAAAGCCAAATTCATAAATAAATAAAAATATACCTAGAAAAAATAAAGAGAATATAGAGCACCGCTAGTCCAGTGGCAACGATCGCGACTTACGAGTTGTAGGTCGTAGGTTCAAACCCAGACAAGCGCTTAACTTTGAGTTGCTCTCAAAACGGTGAAGAAAAACATCATGAGGAAACCGGCATGTCTTAGAACCGAAAATTCGAAGACATTTGACATTGGACCCGATTCTGTTGTTCACAAACTAAATTAAATTTAAGTTCAGTACATCTTTTTCTTTCTATTTCATTATGAACAGGATAGAAGATAAATATTAATTTAGTCCTGTCAAATTAGATAATCCAAAGACAAGTTTAGACGTGATTAAAAAATTGGCTACTAAAAATACGTCAATTTACGTCAGGCGCTGACTAATTTGACCGGACTAAACTAATATCTATCTTCTGTCCTTTTCATATTGAAATAGAAAGAAAAAGATGCACTGAACTTAAATTTAGTTTAGTTTGTAAACAACAGAATCGGGGCCATTACCAATCCGCACTGGGCCCGCGTGGTGGATTACGGCCTCGGCCCTCTCACCAAGAGGAGGCCTGTGTCCCAGGAGAAACATTATAGGCTGATAATGCTATAGAAAATATATATCTGCATGAGATGAGGTGGTTGCCTTGCATTAGAACTATCTTAAGTCAATCAAGCTGTAAAAACTCGCGTTGGTATCACAATCGACTGACTCACACGTTCGATTCCCGAGTTGAACAAGCTAATAGCTTCCAATATCATTTAACAAATCACATGACAAAATAAATGACATTCATTGATTGAACGAATGAATGGGTGAATGAAATCCCTCATTCTTGGTATTATTATTAGCTAATCGACAATTAGTAGAGGGAAGTTATTTTTAAGGTATTTATAACCGATTTTCTATATTGACAAAGGCTGCATGTAGGTATGTATATAAAAATCTAAAATTGTAATATATTTTGAACGCGGATTGTAGCTGGTAACCTCACTTTAATTGAATTAGTATTTTTTCGATAAAAGGCCTTTTGTTGAATGATAATCATAATGAATGATAATATAATCATAAGACGGAAAGAATGATAATCATAAGAAAGAGTGAATGATTGAGCCTTTTTAACGAAGTATAAATAGTATGCAATTTTATATTCGGAGAATAAGAAACACTAACTTCGCCTGAAAAAACACGCTGTATATTGTGATAAATTTCTGCTATTGTTTTCACGTTGTAACATGCCAATAGCGGTTCTTGACCCATCTAAATTTCCTAGCAATTTTTATTTCAAAAACTGAAATAAAACGTCCTGAATCAATATCTATCGTGATCTTCAACATGTTCCAATAACGAAAAACTATACATAGTTTATTGTTTAGGTTCCTTCTGAGAGATATTAGGGAAAGGGCAATGACCGCTATTGTCATGGTAAAATGCGACAACTATACCTACATGCTTAATGCAAAGTAAAGTAATTTGTACAAAAACCAGCTTAGTATTTATTTAGATAACATATAAAAAACACCGAACACAAAAAAAAAGATTGGGTATAGTATTTGAAATGCAGGTATTTGTGTGAGTAAAAATAAAACATCTAACTGAGGGGCAATTCTTGTAATTTTAAGAACATTCACAGTCTGATCTCAGTCTCAATCTGTCAAAAAATACTTCTAATTTCCCCACATTTTGACAAGTTTTTGACATTTGTTTGTCGCCGAGATGAGACTGTGACTAGATTTTGAACGTTTTACGAGAATTGGCATTCAGGTGTTTACAGGTATTTTCAGGTACCATACATCTTCCGAAGGCGAAGAGAATAAAAGTCACAGCACATATCAACTCTGAAAGGGATCGTCACCGTATCAACTCGAGCCATTCAGTATTCTTTGTATGAAACTCCCTACTGCAACGCACACTAATCGGAATCGTAACGTAATCGCCTCGCCTCGGGACAAACTCACGAACCACGGTGCGGTGCGTGGCCAACTTGTAGTTCCCGCGCTTACGGCTCTTCGTCCCCCCTCGCCCCTCTCCCCCTCCCGCGGCCTGCAGCACCACCACGCGGCGGTGCGCGGCGTCACCTAGCCGTAGCCGAGTCGACGTATCGGATGCTGATCCGCTTTGGTTACGTGCTTACATTAGGTTGACGCCTGTTTGACGGACAGGCGAAAGGCGATACAGTGACGATCGATCCCTTTCCGAGTTGATATGACCTTAAATATCGCCGCAGAGTAACAGCGAAAGCGAATCGTTATAAATCTGATGTTTCCTTAGATTCAGCACAGACAAAGCAGCATATTGCATGCTCTAGCTAACACATAGGTTCTCAAGGTGGTCGATAAAGCCCCTTCGTGAGTTTGAGACTTTCAGGAGCGCAGGAGTAGGCCTAGAGAAAATGATACAACATTAGTTTTAGTATATGCGAAGCCAGAAACACGTGTCTAGTATTTATAAGTAAAGAATCTACGTACAGTCAGCAAAGGAGATAAGAATGCAGGGTCGTCGAAATGTAGTTGAAGTTTAATAAGAAACCGATTGATGTTTTCGAATAAAATTTAATTTAATTAATCTAAAACAAACAATTTATTTATCAAATTAAATTTCATTAGAAAACATCAAATCGGTTTCTTAGTAAACTTCAATTACTATATTCGACGACCCTGCGTACGCACGGCTACACATCAAGCTATACATAACTAGTATAAGCTGACTTCTGATTGTACGAAAAACCTATACAATGAGAGGTCAGCTAAAACTGGACATGTATAGCTTGATGTGTAGCCGTGTGTACTTAGTTCCTTTGCTGTGCCGAACGTTCTCAAAAATACAGGAATTTATTGATTTTTAGGTTTTCAGAAATATGAGATCAGTTGCAGAAAAGACCAATTTTAATATTTGTAAATTTCGACTTTTGGAGGAGATGAAAATTAAGTATGTAATTTTATTAATGACCACTATAAAACTAAGCTGCAAACGAAATTGAACTATATAATTTAAGTTTAAGGTTTTTAATCGAAACGTACGTGATCATTTATGTATAATTTAAATAATTATACAGGGTGTCCCTGGAAGTATGGATCAAATCGAATAGGGGCGTGGGCAAGGTCATTTCCAAACTTGGTCCTGAGAATGATGATTGAGAATTATTTTACGGTTCAAAAGTTGTGACCAATTTTTTTCAACGTTTCGCATAGTGCTCAAAGAAAAAAATCATTAAAAAAAAAACTATCAGGGCTGTCTAAAAAACTTAAGTTGACAGTTGCTGGTGTTTTTTTTAAATGATTTTGTTCTTTGAGCACTATGCAAAGTGATTGAAAATAACAAAAGTTGGTCATAACTTTTGAATCGTAAAAAAATTCACCAACATTCCCAGGATCAAAAAGTTTGGAAATGACTTTGCCCACGCCCCTATTTGATTTGATCCATACTGCCCGCGACACCCTGTATATATAAAAATGAAGTATGTATTTATTAAAAGTGGTCTGCTAATGCGACACAGTACCTATATAGTTGTTATAAGTTAATGTATCTTAGATGTAAGGTAAATAAACGATTTTTATACTGTATCACTGAGTTGTCAATTTCTAACTTCTCTAACCTAAAAAAGAATTGGTTTGCGGCTCGCCTGACCTGCCTATCGATTCTGTAAAAATCTCACCGTGATAACTTCGGTGAAGTGAGCGTGAAGAGAGCTATCAATAGGGGCAATCTTTAACATCAGGTGGAATGACAGCTCACTTCACCTAAGTTATCACGGTGAAATTTTTACAGAATAGCACTGCAGGTGGAATGACAGCTCACTTCACCTTAGTTTTCACAGTGAGATTTTTACAGAATAATATCCTTTTGGGTGTTACTATTTCAGACAAATGCGTGCACTGACTAGACAGATCCTCTCAATCTTTGTGGTTCATTCCTCAAAAGACCATATCAGACATCGATCTATATAGTCTTCATATGATCTGACCAAGATTATGTCTGGACTTTAAAAGATACTGTGTCCTCTGAGTTTGTTTCGGCCTTTCTTAGACTAGTCAGTTAAGAAACGCCGAACTCAACTAGTTTTTTAAAAAATATTGTCGTTTATAAGTGTTTGTGCAAACCTACTTACAAAAATTTTTTTTTTTTTATTGCTGAATGGACCCGCCCTTGAACTCGATCACGCCTGATGGAAAGCGATGGACGAGGTCTATGATGGAACGAGCGTGCCCAGAAGATGCCTAAAGCACTGGAACTCCCACGCATCGACGAAACAGAGCAGGCTGCTTGACGCCGGACTCCGGTTGGGGAGTGGGCGCAAACCAGACGGGCGTCAGCCCTACCACCGCAAGGGAAAAATTGGCCAGTCAAATAAGGTGTTGGGTGTGACTGTCCAGGATGCGTCGAGCGCTCGGTTCAGCTGAATACACGAAGAGGCTTCTTCGTGCATTTATCATTACCACACCGCAAACTTGTTAGTAGGAAAGGATTCATAAATCCTTTGGCAAAACAACTACATCTCTTGAGGCTCTCGTTAGGTGTTTAGATCAGCGGCCCGATTCAGAATGCTGTTCTCCTCTATAGGACTCACATTATGAGGAGGTTCCTGTGTCTGGAGCCCTAACCACCGGCAGCTTGAACCCTGCTCCCGATACCGGGGTATATTCCCAGTCGCCCCCACATGGATTGCTACCAGGTGGCAATCGGGAATAAAATTCCCAGTTGCTACCAGGTGGCGATTGGGAAGTTATTGCCCCAAGTTCAAATCGATGTGCACTGCGGCGTGGATCGCCAACCCCCCCTCATCGCTGTCTGTCTTACGGCCGCGATGAGGGGGTTGACGGTCTGACTTTTGCAATGTGGTTTTATTAGTAGTTACCTAAGTGATATTATTACGGACATAAAAACGCGATGCGGTGATCCACGCCGCAGTGTACATAGATTTGAAGTGGGGGCAATAACTTCCCAATCGCCACCCGGTGGCAGCTGGGAATTTTATTCCCGATTGCCACTTGGTGGCAATCCATGTGGGGGCGACTGGGAATACACAGATACCAGCTGACCACTATTTATTATACATTGTCTATCATCAAACTCTCGTGTTGCAGGTCTGCTGGAAGAAATCCTAACTAATAATATAAATGCGAAAGCAAGTTTACCTACGTGCAATCTCTGCAGGAAATCTGCCTAACTACATTGCTTTATCAAAGGAATCGGTTTAGTAGGTTACCCGTGGAAAACCCAAACAGACAGCTGCAGACAAGCATGTCAGAAGTCAGGTACAAATTGGAGAATTGAGTAGGTATTTTCATTAGTCATCATCTGCCGCGTCTTTTCGCAACTCAACTATTTTCATCACTAACTACTTGCACTTGGCAATATAAAATAGGTACTTACTAGCTTTTGGTCACGTGGAGGTCCCAAATTATTATCCCACGAGAACCAGGATAAAAAAGTAGGAATCCTAAACACAGATTACCTATAGATATCCGTGTGCCGAATTTCATCCAAATCCATTCTTCCGTTTAGGCGTGGGAAGATAACAAACAAACATTTACTTTCTCCTCCTTTACGCCTACACGCAACACAATGGCACCGTTCGCGCCTGTTTGAAGTAGCCTTTATAATATTAGTAAGTAGATAAATATTTGATAGATCGATAATGATATGACAAACGGTGCCACTCACTACTCAAAAGTTAGGTCTGTCTGAATTTCGAAAAGTAACAATTACTTCTCTACCGAGCTACCTCCCTGCCCCCAAGTTTTATTCAAGAGTTAATTCCTGCCATTAAATATTACCAAACAATTATAAACCCAATTTCAAATATTAATATTATAAAATTACTAGCTGACCCCGGAAACGTCGTTTTGCAATAAAAAAATAGAAAGGTAGCCGATTCTCAGACCTACCCGATATGCACACAAAATTTCATACAAATCGGTCCAGCCGTTTCGGAGGAGTATGGTTACTAACACTGTGACACGAGAAACCTCTTCTAATATATAAAATTCTCGAGTAACAGTGTTAGTTACCATACTCCTCCGAAACGGCTGGACTGATTTATATGAAATTTTGTGTGCATATCGGGTAGGTCTGAGAATCGGCTACTATCTATATTTTTTTTTTTTGCAAAACGACGTTTGCGGGATTAGTTAGTTTTATATATTAGAAGATTAGACTAGTTATAAAGTACCTAGACCTAAGAACCTACCTTTTACGTTTTCACATCATAATCTTCCTGCCCTTGGGAGGCTTGTGGTTAAGAAATAACAACCGCACAGGTCGATCGATTTCAGCTGCATCCGGTTAGACTGGGAACCGACACCAACTTAGTTGGGAAAAGGCTAGGCAGATGATCTTCTTGCCCTTGTCCCATATTAGTTGTGATCGGCGCAACACGCTTTCTTCTTCTATTCTCAACTATAAACAGTTGGGGGCTACCATTCACTCCCTTCTCTTTCATTTCCTAATACAATTCATTCACCATTCACGTTATGAAATCATCCATTGAAGAAACCTTATTGCAGCCCTGAAAAGGGCTTTTTTTTGTGTGTGTTCGAACTTTCAAATATATGAAAGTAGACGTAGGTACCTATTTCGTTTTGACAACGTCCACCAAAGAAACAGAAAACCATGCAGCCCTGAAAAGGGCTTTGTCAATAATACATACCTACCTTTATATTAAAAATTTACGAATTTTCACCACCTACGCTCGCCACGCACTCTCCTCGCCAACTGAATGTCCTTCGGCATGATAGTCACACGCTTCGCATGGATCGCGCACAGATTCGTATCCTCGAACAGCCCCACTAAGTAAGCCTCACTGGCCTCTTGCAGCGCCATCACAGCCGAGCTCTGGAACCGGAGATCACTCTTAAAGTCCTGCGAGATCTCTCTCACGAGACGCTGGAACGGCAGTTTCCTGATGAGCAGTTCCGTGCTCTTCTGGTATCTGCGTATCTCTCGCAGGGCCACAGTCCCTGGTCGGTATCTGTGCGGTTTCTTCACGCCGCCGGTGGCTGGAGCAGTTTTTCTTGCTGCCTTGGTCGCCAGTTGCTTCCGAGGAGCTTTTCCTCCGGTGGACTTGCGAGCTGTCTGTTTTGTTCGCGCCATTTTGTTTTCGTTTACACACGAGCTAATGCGATGTCGACTGTGTGAGCTGTGGTGTGAGCAATGTGAGGAGGAGAGATGCACTGCCTTTTATAGCTTTTTGGGTCCGACTTCCGAAAAATTTGAAAGGTTGTGGGTAGTCGTAGATTTTTTCGAGCGAGAATTACCCGCAGTACCTAAATCGTGTGGAACTTATAAACTGCTAGGAATATTCCGCTGGTGCAAAGACAGTATACGTTGTACGTGGTTTGATTTTGAATCTATTTAGGTACCTATCTGCAGATTTTTCTCAATATCTAGGTACCACAAGCAGTACCAGTCTAGCTATCGTTATAGTTATCTAATATACCTACCTACTTAACCATCCCTAGAATTAGGGGAGGAGAGTATAAATGAGGTTCTAAATGTCTGCCTGTCCGTCCGTCCGTCCGCAGCTTAGCTCAGAGACTCTTAGTACTAGAAAGCTATAATTTGGCATGGATAATACATATTAATCATGCCGACTAAGTGCTAGAATAAAAACTTGAAAAAAAATTTTTTTAGGGTACCTCTAAGCGTAAAGTGAGGATTTTTTTCGAGTACCCCATAATGTGGGGTATCGTTGGATAGGTCTTACAAAAATATTTCGGATTTGTGAAAATCATTTTTCGATTCAGGGATCCGTTTGTGGAATATTAAGCCTTAAACTGCTAATTTTTTTAGAGTCAAGTGTCCCCCCCACAGCCAGCTAAATGGTTGCTGTTGGGTATGTGAAAAAATTCACGGCAGTAGTATAAATATATATACTTTTTTCGTTATATATAACGAAATTAAAAGGAAAACTATCACAGCTAAGTAGGCTTTACAAGTTTACGAGTAATAGTCGACCAATTTAAATTTGCAGTTGCAATTTATGAGAGAACATGATTTTCTACCACAGTGTTAGTTTGTTCTTGGGATAAATTCATTCCAAGTACGGAACCCTTCATTGTGCGTGGTCCGACACGAAGTTGGGCGGTTTTTTTTTTTGTAATTTTCGCGTAGAAACATCGACATCCCATCTATACTAATGTTATATAGAGGAAGGGTTTGTATGTATGTTTGTAACGAATTGGCTCAAAAAGTACTGAACCGATTTTAAAAATTCTTTCACCATTTGAATCTTACATTATCACTGATGAGGCTTTTTTTAATTGCAAGAAAAAAATAAAATGTTTAAAAAATTAATGTCCACCCGTGCGAAGCCGGGACGGACCGCTAGTATTTGATATTACTTTGGCAAATCTGTAATCCATACGAACGAGATATCGGGCAAACGCTAGTTTCAAAAGATATTAATTAGTCACGGAATATTCCAATTCTAAATGGCCTTCTAAAACGAGCCTATATTTAAGTATTATCTTCCAAAACGAGTGGCCAATCATCGCCATAATTAGATGATAAGGACAGACGGACAGTCCCTATCTCAAAATACGTGGTTTGATGATACCAAACCACGCACGCGGGTATTTCGTAATTTGCTGCCGTTTGCTGTACAGACTCAAAATTTTCATTTTTTAAGGTTTATTCTAAGCCAAAAATTTATGTTCTTTTGTACGCCATAAATGGCAAAACATGCAGATCTACCTGTTATTTTAAGACCTTGCACTTATTATTTGATGTATGTTTTACAATAAATATATTCTATTTTATTCTACAAAGCTAGTACTACTATTTAATCACTATACCCTATTCACTTTGGCTTGAAACAAAGTATATATAATCAAACTGCATCCTTTTGTGGTGAAATACGAAACTTACCTAGTTTCGTATTTCACCTTACTTAATGAAAACTTTACTTTACACTTAAGTACCTACCTAATGAAAAATTCGAAACACAAACACAATTTCTTTTTAACCGACTTAAAAAAAGGAGGAGGTTCTCAATTCGGTTGTATTTTTTTTTATGTTTGTTATCTCAGTACGCCGTCATTTAGTGACCGATTTGGTAAATTATTTTTTTATTTAAAAGGATATACTTCCAGATTAGTCCCATTTTTGTCAAAATCCAGTTCTGATGATGGGATCCTGGAGAAATCGAAGGAACTCTTCAAATATTATAGGCACACCTATAGCGATTTGGGTATTATTTATAGTAGCTCCTGCAGTTGCTCTTGGAAAGTACTCTTTGCTGAAGTGGAGCTGATGATGAAGACCACAGATGGCCACCGGAACATAATATTAAGTATTTCACGGGTTGCGATTCGATTACTTTAATATGGTTGCTAAGCAATTTATGCTCGTTACAATGCGAATGGTGAAATTGAGCTGATGGTGAAGTACCAGGAGAACTCCTCAACAATCAACGTCCGTGCATCGGGAAAATCAATATTTTGTAAAAGGCGACGAGCAAGTTAACATTAGGCTAAATTGTAACTTAGATACCTACATTATAAACAAACCCATTAAATAGCGAGAAAAAAAAACCGACTTCCAAAAAACAGCTAAGTACAAAGTGAAAAATAAATTTAATTTCGGAAGTCGGTGGCAATAAACTAAAATACAGATCCAAAGACACCGACTTCCGAAATTAAACTTATTTTTCATTTTATAGTTTTTTTATGGAAGTCGTTTGTTTTTTTGTTAAAAAGTTTTTGTTACATAAGAAGATCACAGATATTTTTTTTTGTTAGAAATTAATGTTTTGATATATTTTACAGAATATCTATTATACTGAAATTTCATGTGATAAATAAGCTGTTTTATAAAACAGCTTATTTTAATTTTGTTAATATAAATAATTATTAACAAAATTAAATTTTATTCGAGAACATCCATCGGTTTCTCACTAAACTTCAACTATACCGACGATCCTGCATACTTATCTCTTTTGTTGACTGTACCTAGGTACTTACTAGAAATTCAAATTGCCTTATAAACGGCGTCCGCAACTCAACTACGACTTCCAAGTAGATCACCGTATCTATTATTTTATTTTCACCTAACTAAGTAAATAGCCAGGAACCAGGCACCTGAGGAGCAATTCTTGTGATTTTAAGAACGCTCACTGCTCACACTCTGAAGGCCAATTCTCGTAATATAAAACGTTCAAAATCTAGTCACAGTCTCATCTCAGCGACTTGAAAGAAATGTCAAAAACTTGTCAAAATGTAGGGAAATTACAGGTATTTTTGACAGATTGAGACTGAGATCAGACTGTGAACGTTCTTAAAATTACGAGAATTGCCCCTCATCTGTCTCATGATCATCATCTGCCTAGCCTTTTCCTAACTATGTTGGGGTCGGCTTCCAGTCTAACCGGGTGCAGCTGAATACCAGTATTTTATATGGAGCGACTGCCTATCTGACCTCCACAACCCAGTTACTGGGTAATACGATACCCCTTGGTAAGACTGGTTGTCAGACTTTCGGGCTTCTGACGACCCGTAACGACTGTCAAAGATCAACGAATGACAGTCGGGACCAACGGCTTAACGTGCTTTCCGAGGCACGGAGGGGTCTCGGTATGAAAAGATGGTCACGCATGCACAGACCAACCGCGGCAAGCGTAGCTTAACCTGATCGATCGATCCGTATGGCTGTTTTAACTTGGCCACAAGCCCCTCCCCTCCCCTCGGATCTCAGCCTCAATCTGTTAAAAGTACCTCTAATTTCTCTACATTTTTGACAAGTTTTTGACAGTAGCCCCGATTCTGTTGTTCACAAACTAAACTAAATTTAAGTTCAGTACATCTTTCTTCCTCATCATCATCTTTTTTCTTTCTTAGTGATATTTCTTGATATTTTTTATTATTATTATTTTTTTTTTTTTGCTATTCGACACGACCGGAGAGAGATCAGGCGCAGAATCAACGGCTTTACGTGCTTTCCGAGGCACGGGGGTATTAAACCTTATTTATCTATTCCGTGTATTAAAACGCCCACTTCCAAATTCCGGACTGTTACTAAGAACCAAAAAACAGTTTGTCCGACCCGGGAATCGAACCCAAGATCCCACGCTCAGTCGCGCTTGCAACCACGAGACCAACGGGGCAGTCACACCACGTAATATCTAGTAAGAAAAAAATCTCATGTAAGTACTTATACCATTTACTAATTTCCACACACACAAAGATCCTCCATATTATTTTTTATATAAACGTTGAACACTAGGAATTACTCCTGTATCGTGGGGGCGTTTACAAACATTTAAACTCACAAACACAAACAGCCAGACCCGGAACAACTACCTGTAGGCAATACAAAAATATTTGTTCCGTACGGGAATCGAACCCACGCCACGCAGCGCAGCAGTCGATCGCTCAGCCACTGCGCCAACCGTGTCGTCTAATATTCTAGGCACCCATATGAGCTAACAACCACTCAGGGCCTCAAGTGTGCTAAGTATTACAATAGTGTCAGAATGGTCTATCATTGATTTCATAATTGTTGATTTTGACAGGTTTGGTAATCTACTAACATAATGGCGCCATTATGACTTTCCAATGGTCAACCACTGACACTCCATTGAAAGAAATGGCATAAAATGGTAATCTCGTACATAATGACAAATGAATAAATGTAATGTTTATTGCTATTTACGAACTTCTTACTACTTCAGATTGCAAACACTAATTAATACGTAATATGTAAAAATATATATTAAATTAAATCTAGCATGACAAGTAGTAGTTTTTCTCAGACCATTGTCCGACCAATGATCGACCATTATGAATTTAGCAGATTACGAACTTTCAGCAAAATGACAATGGGATCGTGTTGGAATGACGAATTTATAAAAATAGCAGACTTAGGCCCCAGGGGCCTAAGTCTGCTATTACAATAGTGTCAGAATGGTCTATCATTGATTTCATAATTGTTGATTTTGACAGGTTTGGTAATCTACTATTTTAATGGCGTCATTATGACTTTACAATGGTCAACCACTGACACTCCATTGAAAGAAATGGCATAAAATGGTAATCTCGTACATAATGACAAATGAATAAATGTAATGTTTATTGCTATTTACGAACTTCTTACTACTTCAGATTGCAAACACTAATTAATACGTAATATGTAAAAATATATATTAAATTAAATCTAGCATGACAAGTAGTAGTTTTTCTCAGACCATTGTCCGACCAATGATCGACCATTATGAATTTAGCAGATTACGAACTTTCAGCAAAATGACAATGGGATCGTGTTGGAATGACGAATTTATAAAAATAGCAGACTTAGGCCCCAGGGGCCTAAGTCTGCTATTACAATAGTGTCAGAATGGTCTATCATTGATTTCATAATTGTTGATTTTGACAGGTTTGGTAATCTACTATTTTAATGGCGTCATTATGACTTTACAATGGTCAACCATTGACACTCCATTGAAAGAAATGGCATAAAATGGTAATCTCGTACATAATGACAAATGAATAAATGTAATGTTTATTGCTATTTACGAACTTCTTACTACTTCAGATTGCAAACACTAATACGTAATATGTAAAAATAAATATTAAATGAAATCTAACATGTTTAGTAGTAGTTTTTCTCAGACCATTGACCGACCAATGATCGACCATTATGAATTTAGCAGATTACGAACTTTTAGCAAAATGACAATGGGATCGTGTTGGAATGACGAATTTATAAAAATAGCAGACTTGGGCCCCTGGTCGCGTGTACGGTGTAACGCCTAATTAGCTAGCGTTTATACCTAATTAGAAAACCGCGAGCACCTGTTGGTCGCTGGTCGATCCTGGAGGGCGTCAGACCATGTGTGGTGCCTATGAAAGGTACTACTTCTTGCGGTGGTTTTTGTTTCGATTTGTATGGAGACGTAAAAAGTTGAGCTTTTTATGGTGTGAGTAGGTGTTTTTAATGGCTGAATGTTATTGGCCCCGATTCTGTTGTTCACAAACTAAACTAAATTTAAGTTCAGTGCACCTTTTTCTTTCTATTTCATTATGAAAAGGACAGAAGATAAATATTAGTTTAGTCCTGTCAAATTAGTCAGCGCCTGACGTAAATTGGCCCCGATTCTGTTGTTCACAAACTAAACTAAATTTAAGTTCAGTGCATCTTTTTCTTTCTAGAATAGAATAGAATACTCTTTATTATGTACACCATTATTAGCCACCATTGTCAGCGCCTGACATAAACTGACGTATTTTTAGTACTTAGCCAATTTATTAATCACGTCTAAACTTGTCTATGGATTATCTAATTTGACAGGAATAAACTAATATTTATCTTCTGTCCTTTTCATACCTAATGAAAGAGAAAGAAAAAGATGCACTGAACTTAAATTTATTTTAGTTTGTGAACAACACAATCGGGGCCATTGTAGGTATGATTGTGTTGGAGTTCATTTTGTTTTTGCGGTTGTTATACAATAAATACTTAGTTTGCGCGTTTTATAATCCTACTATAGTTCGCACGAAAGCTATACATTTCCAGTAGGTAAGTACCGCTGACCTCTGTATTATAATATAGGTCAGTGGTAGGTACCTATAAGCTGACTTCGCATTGTATTGTGTTGCATTGTATGAACCTACCATGCGCGCATGTGAGGTCAGCTAAAACTGGAAATGTATAGCTTGATGTTTTGTCGTGTATCTTATATTTTATCTTACCGCTTCGTATGCGGGAGGAGTGATAGCTGTCACAATCACAAGTTGATGAATCACTGAGCTCTCGCATCACGTCACCACACCCCTCCCGCACCGCGCTGCTACCTCAGGCAACGTCTCAGTCAGCGGGATTGTCCGAAAGGGTTACCGCTACCCCGGAACATAAAGGGCTAAGGAAGGAACACGGGTGGGTTTAGTCAGTAAGAGTCTGACACTCCCTTCTGCTCCACCCAGAGCGGGAGGGGTCATTTGATGAATTCCCATACAAAAAAAAAAGGCATAATTCCATATTCGTATTGTGTCGACGGTAAAAATAAAACGAAAAGAAATAAATCATCATTTGCCTAGCCTTTTCCCAACTATGTTGGGGTCGGCTTCCAGTCTAACCGAATGCAGCTGAATACCAGTATTTTACATGGAGTGACTGCCTATCAGACCTCCACAACCCAGTTGCTCGGTAATACGATACCCCTTGGTAAGACTGGTTGTCAGATTTTCGGGCTTCTGACGACCCGTAACGACTGTCAAAGATCCATGAATGACAGCCGGGACCAACGGCTTAACGTGCTTTCCGAGGCACGGAGGGATCACGGTATGTAAAGATGGTCACCCATCCACAGACCAACCGCGGCAAGCGTAGCTTAACCTGATTGATCGACCTGTACGGCTGTTATTATTTAGCCACGGGCCTCTCCGGGATCCTCGAAAAGAAATACTTCTAAACTTTTAAAATTTGTTTAGCTCAACATTCAGCAACACGAATATCTTTTGCTGACGGAGCCATTATTATAGGTACTCCACGTGTGCAGATGACCATGCGGTGCAAGAGGGAGGTAAGCCCAGAGAGATGGGAGGTATTTCTATATTTATGTCTGTAATTTATATGGTGTACCTACATAATAAAGAGTATTCTATTCTATTCTAAGCCAATGCGTGTGGAGAGCAGTGGCGAAGGGTGAATTTATGGCTGAGGTAAGCCGGAGCAAGAAAAAAATGTCAATAAACCGTTTCATTATATTTCAATGATGATAATTTAAAATATAGAGTGGTTGTGTTCTGAATTTTTGAAGGGAAGCCGGCGGGAATCGAGTTGTATGGTACCTTCGCCACGGTGGAGAGACGCTGTTCATGAAGTCATGAACCCCCACTTGTGGAGGTTGTCCTTGCTGCGAACTACTTGGGTACGAAGTCTATGGTTTTCCAAGTTTACCACGGTAACTTGTGCCCGGACGGCAGGCTGCCTGGTGTTTCATTATAGAACGAATTCCATGATCAGCCTATACAAATCTAGGTAATTTTAATATCTTCCTATAATTAATTGATCAAAAATAATAATATGACGCTATTCAGGCGTCTATAAAATTCAAGTCGACAAGTAGGGGGCGAAGCAACGATACTGATATAGTTCTTAAAGATACTGTACTTCTACTACCTACTGAACTGTAGCTTCTTTCGAGTCGATAAAATAAATGATTGCTCCGAATTCATCGAATGCTAACTGTAAGTAGGTGTTCAGTCAGCCCAAACTCAGCCTTAAAAAAAGTTGTTGATATACGATAAGAAATCATTCATTTGTCCCCAATATATTGTGTACCTAGCCACAACACATGAGAAGAAAAATAGACACTTAGTGTTTGGAAGAATAATTCATGCTGCTTGACCCCAAATAAATTGAGATATGAGCAGGAGAATCATGACGTGTACCCACAAAATTGGGTACTTAATATTAGCAACGTACCACAATAAAATCTCAGAATAAGTTGATCACCTTCAATTCGCAATTCCGGTTCGATTCAACTTGGAATAGGTTAAAAAGTTACAAGGTAAGTTATTGAACATTATGGTTTGTTATTTACTTGTCATAATATATCAAGTTGTTCATAACCTATTTCGATCTAAGCACATACCTACACATTCATAATTTTATCTCCACTATATACTGGCAAACCAACAATATATTCGCTAGGCGCTAGCTCATTAGCAAATAAGCAAATTACAAGGTGAAACCTCTTTTATATCATACACACTCCACAACATTTACGAACTACCCACATTTTTTTAGCAATCCGTCCAAGACCTCGTTAAGGTAAAGATCTCGCTTACATAACTGCACCAAAGATTTACGGTGGATAATGTCTAGAAAATAATCCCTTGTTATCCGCAAACACCCACAATGCCTTCCGAAGGATCGGAGTCTGAGGGCTCAGACATTCAAATTCAATCTGCGTTACCAAAAATGGCCCAAAAGAAGTTGCCGAATAGTCCATCAGATGATTTACTTAAGAAAAGGGGAGACAAGAAGTTTAGCACGAAGGTGATGATACTTCAATCACTCACAGAGCTGAAGACTCGGAAAGGAGTATCATTGTACGCCATAAAAAAGTACATAGCGGCCAAATACAACGTGGATACAGATAAACTTAAATATCGTACTCGTATCAAGAAATTCATAAAGTCTGCTATAGAAAAAGGAACTATCGTACAAACTACAGGAATTGGAGTCAAAGGATCCTTCAAGCTTGCCCCCATCAAAGAAAAGAAGCCCAAAACGAAGAACCCAAAAAAAGAGAAAACAGAAAAGGCGAAAGATCCAGAAAAGAAGAAAAAATTAAAAGAAAAAATTAAGAAAACTGAAGAGAAAAACGTGAAATCGAAAGTGAAGTCTAAGGACAGCAAAGAAGGTAAACCAGTTAAATCGAAGAAGAAGGTGGATGCGGAAAAGAAGCCGAAAGAAGAGGAAAATGACGGCAAGAAGACACAGAAAGTGAGGATTCCCAAGGACATGCAAACGCCCTCGAAGAAGAAGACCACGAAGAATAGAAAAAGCATCGCTTCAATTATAAAACCACCGAAAATGAAGCCTAGTTCGAAGACATAAGTTAAAACAGACATTTTTTAATAATTGTTAATTTGTAGATTTTTTATTATACGAGTATTTGAGCGAATTATATTGATTTTACTAATAGACAATTGAAATTATAAAACTTGTTTTCTTTTTAATACAAAAGCATAACTACACTTTTGATGGAGTTGCTTTTCCATCAAAGATGTGTGAGGTAGTTTTAGCGGTGAAGTTAAGGCACTTGTCCCACCGCGGTGATAAACAAGAGGCGAATAGATCTAGCAACTAAAACGAGTTGGCGAACAATAAGGGTCAGTTCACACCGAGACGCGACGCGACGCGACGATACTGGAAGAGGCCAGTGATTTGGCAGCGCGAACGCGCCGCTCTCGCACGCCGCGCGTACTGGCGATGTACCGCTGCGTCGCGATGCGTCGCTCTACGCCACGAGGCGTCACGAGGTGCAGCGCTGCACGGCGCAGCGTATTCTGAACTCTCACAATGCAATGTGTACCTTTTCGTGTAGAAAATAAAGTATATATTTTGAGTCACTCTTTTAAAGTGTGCGCGCAGCGTCGCGTCTCGGTGTGAAGTGAACTGACCTAAGCGAGTGCGCGACGAGCGACGAGCGATTAGGTACTCACTGCCTTGCTGGTATGCGTCTGTTGTCTGTATCAAGTGCAAGTACCTACTCGTTAGGCGATGTGAACAGTCAGCTATGAACTATTACCATATTTTCAAAGACACAGTTCGTGAAACACAAAATACAAATAAAAAGTGCAAATAATGTTTTTACAATAATAGTGGCCCCGATTCTGTTGATCACAAACTAAACTAAGTTCAATTAATCTTTCTATTTAATTAAGAAAAGGACAAAAGATAAATATTAGTTTAGTCCTGTCAAATTAGTCATAAAATGGTCCCGATTCGGTTGTTCACAAACTAAACTAAATTTAAGTTCAGTGCATCTTTTTCTTTCTATTTCACTAAGAAAAGGACAGAAGATAAATATTAGTTTAGTCCTGTCAATCTCCTCCTGTCTGTCCTGTCATGTCTGTCTGTCAATGTTGTGATCGACGATAGTGCAATGAACGCGTGATTATTAAATCTTGGCTTTCCAAATTGGCACATGTTGGTGTGCTACAAACATTAGCCGTTTCATGTTATAATAATAGTTTCCCCGCACCCTAATTGCGTAACATACTATTACTCTCAATTTGAATCATTTTGAAGCTTATTGCTAATCCATTGCTCCATATGTTCGAAGATGTGTCTGCTCAACAACGCTAATAACGCAATGAATGTTGTTGAACTGTCAAAATGAAACCCATTGCTACTGATAGTGTGTTACGCAATTACCCTGCTGGTTTTAGCGTAGAGCCGTAAGTACCTACTGCAGTGCTATTCTGTAAAAATCTCACCGTGAAAACTAAGGTGAAGTGAGCTGTCATTCCAGCTGATGTTAGGGATTGCCCCTATTGATAGCTCACTTCACCTAAGTTATCACGATTAAATTTTTACAGAATCGATCGGCAGAATATTGATAATAAATCATTTCGTTGTGCGTCCCTCCTGTCCGCTGATATGTAGGTAGGTCAATTCCCCGTCGACAGTAACCAACCAACGAATGTCGAATGAAACGAACTGAGTTAGTAATTTATTAGGTACCTACTGATTAACCTTGTTTATTTACTTACTCATATTTAAATAACTTACAGAGCTGACAGTCTTAAAATAATAATATGTACAAGTATATAAAAAGGAGAGAATAATCTTAAGGCATCAAAAAATTCGTCCGCATCGCTGTCAATAGGAAAAGTGCCCAAAAGTCTGGCAGTATTGCCACGTTCTATGGCGATGCTGATTCTTTGGCCAAATTCTTCGGTCATGTCGATGTCGATGTCTCGAAAGTGGGCACTCGGCCCTAGTGTTTCAACCCCAAACGGCTCGAACATAAGTTCCAAAGAGATTGAAGTATTTGCGCCGTTTGAGGTTGTTCGCACCTACAGCACTGTAGCTCACCGTGCTTGGAAACTGAATAAGAGCCAGTCCACACGGCGCGTTGCGTCGACGCAGCGCTGCCGTTGCGTTGTTTTATATACAAATAACCATAGCGTACACACGGTGCGCTGCGTCGTCGCAACGCACACACGACGGACAGCAACCCTGCCATGCTATTCTCTAAGGATACAGCCTTGCGGGCAGCGCTGTCGCGGTGGGTTTGACAGTTGCGACAGCGCTGTCCGCAAGGCTGTATCCTTAGAGAATAGCTCCCCAGGAGACGAAGCGGGAGGGGTGTGATTACCTGCGACTGCGTCCTAGCACCACTGCGTTGACGCAGCGCCCGTGTCGCCGCCAATGCGTTAAAATTCATGCGTTGCGACGACGCAACGCGCCGTGTGGACTGGCACTTAGTTAAATAAGTATGTACCTACTTTTGCAACGGGCTGGATTCTAATCTAACTCAAGATCTTTACTACATTTGTGGGATATTTCAATTAGTAACTTTATGCTAATAAATTCATAGGTACGCTTTGACATTCGTAAACATTGTCGTGTATTATATAACTTCATAATCAAGCATTTAGGTACCTAGTTATCGCTTAAAATATTTTGTTTGCAGCTCACCTACGTAGACTACATAATCAACCTATAATGTTTCCACTGCTGGCCTTCTCTCTTCGAGAGGGAGAAAGCTGTAATCTACTACGCGAGCCCAGTGCGGGTTGGTTGGTAGACATGAACCAAAAATTCGAAGACATGTCTTCGAATTTTTGGTTCTAGAATATGCCGGTTTCCTCAAGATGTTTTCCTTCACCGTTTTGAGCGCAGTGATGTTCAAATCATTTACACAAAGCAAAGCTTGCCTTCTAAAATATTTCGCTTACAATTCGCCTACGTTGATTGGCCGATTCAATTTATTTAATCTGTCGACTGCCCGCACTACTTCTACTAACGAGTCAAACCAGCTAAGCGCGATTTGTATGAAAGTTAAAAACTTAAAATTCCTCACGATTGTAAGATAGATAGGTACTTACTTACTTTTAGCCAAACTATAGATAGTGCAATCCACGAAGACGCGCCCCACTCTTCTTCCGAATCGTTAGTGATTATCTTACTAGCGATTCCACTAGTGTTTTAGTTTTTCACTAATAATAATTAGTGTGTATCAACCAAACTAAAACACTAGCGGAATATTGCAGACTTGTGCTATAAGCATTAGGAAAAAGAGTGGGGCGCGTCTTCGTGGATTGCACGATCTATAGTCTGTTTGGCTCTTGAGAATATTTTCTAGCAGAGGTTTGTTTGTTATAGAAGATGATTTTAGGCTGTTCAGATTATTGTACAAACAAGAAAGCCAGTTTCAATAGGCTATTTTGGAACGCTAATTTCCATATTTATACAACAAAAGATTAGGGTTGGCAGATTCAACTTCCTTCCTTTCATTCCATTTTTCGATTATTCAGTTGGCGAGTGAAAGATTAGCGAGGTAGGTAATTGCGTTACACACTTTCAGTAGCAATGGCTTTCGTTTTGACAGTTCAGCAATATTCATTGCGTGATTTACGTTGTTGGTGAGACGAATTTTTCGAACATATGAAGCAATGGATTAGGAATTAAATGATCCAGATTGTCATTGAAAGTATGTTATATACATAGGTACCTAGGTTGCAGGTGCCCATCGTTGGATCTGTTCACACAAGATTTTTTTTTTAATTTTTGACTCATTTTGTGTCCATCGCTGGCCGCTGGAATAGATCTTTTAGCGTAGTGATGGGTTGGCTAAGATCAAGAATCATCATCTCAATAATATCTACGTGCCACTAGCATGTGCATTCGTGGCACAAGGCATAAAAAACCAATAGCCAAGTTATTCGGCTTTGATGATGGAGCAGCCTTACCTATAGTTGGACTTTTATTTAGCTGCAGTAAAATGACAGCTTATGTGTTACCACTTTTTAACGAAATTTAAATAGTGATGTGACAAAAGAATCGATTAATTCAATTAACATTAAATTCAAAATCGATCAATGTTCAATTGACTTTATAAAAGAGAATAGGTAGTGTATTTTTGTCAAGGTCAGTAGCTTGTGTTTTCAGGGTGTGACAAGCCTCTGAAAGCAGGTTGATAAAACCATATTTACAAAATTAACAAATTATAATATATAAACTCCATTAAATTGGCTTTTCCCAAAGACTAGTTATCTGAACGCTAAGTCCAAGTCTAGGTATTAATCTAGGGATCCTGGATGCACTATAAAAAGTAATAAATTGTGGTTATAAAGCCCACTTAATTGAGATTATATACCTAGTTTGAACGATTTCTGTACAAATTCACTATTCGAGCACAATTTTTATACGAACTAGTACTATTAATAACTATTCTTTACATGAAAGAAACTACAATGTATATTTTAATCCGAACAATACAAATAATATTTGATTGTTTACGGTTAAATCAAAATTGGTCAATTGCGTTCCAATCTCATCACTAGTAGAGATATTGTGGCAACATAATTTAACGAAATGACAGAAATGTCATTTTACTGCAGCTAATTAAAAGTCAGACTATAGACAAGACTGATGTGGATGCGGTCAATGAACCGAGAAGTCGATTACAATAAATCACGATAAATAAAATAAATAAACTTGCTATAATTGTTAATTACTCAATAATTTGACAGTAGGTACTATTGCTATAGAATATTTTGTATTGTAATAAATATTATTTTTGAAAGATTTGTCAAAATTAATTCAAATAGTATAATTTTGTGTTCAGAATGATGACTTCGAGTCAAAGGCAAAAATTAACAAAAAGTGAAGCGCCTGATAACTGCATCCTTGAACTCTGATAATAGCAATTTTTTTTTATCAGTGCTACAACAGACTTAACGGTGTCTTTCAGGCTTTATTATCATCATGATGGTGGTGACTCTTGGCTGCAGAGGAGGAGCATGAGGTGTCCTATGTTCGGTGTCTACTAAAATATTAAGTAGGTCTTACTTGGCGGCATGATCAGCCCATAGTGTTCCTACTGCTGGGACACCGGCCGGGCCTGTCTCTATGAGAAAAAGTGGGTAGTACTCCAACACGCGGGCCCAGTGCGGATTATAAGAGGAAATGCGCGGTCTGAGGGGCAATTCTCGTAATTTTTAAGAACGTTCACAGTCTGATCTCAGTCTCAATCTGTCAAAAATATTTCAAATTTCCCTACATTTTGACAAGTTTTTGACATTTTTTTGTCGCCGAGATGAGACTGCGACTAGATTTTGAACGTTTTAAATTAAAGGAATTGGCCTACTGTTCTCCATAGAAACGCTCTCGCCTGTTTTCTTTCTGGTCAATAACCATAAAGCAGCAAGCAAGCATTTTTTTACAGAATAATAAATAACTACTTGTATGTCCCTATGTTTTCCGTTTTGATTATACATTATTTTTATAAACACTAGAACTCTTAGAAATGCTCGAAATTGCCGATTTAAACCGCTGTCAACAGAGTTCACGTGACTGGTTTATGTACACACTAGCTGCGCCCCGCGGTTTCACCCGCGTAAGTTTCGATCTCGTGGGAATATCGGGATAAAAAGTATCTTAAGTGTTATTCTGATGTATAAACTATATTACTGTAAAGTTTCATAAAAATCCGTTCAGTAGTTTTTGCGTGAAAGAGTAACAAACATATGTCCATCCATCCTCACAAACTTTCGCATTTATAATATTACTAGCTGCGCCCCGCGGTTTCACCCACGTAAGTTTCGATCCCGTGGGAATATCGGGATAAAAAGTATCCTATGTGTTATTCTGACGTATAAGCTACATTACTGTAAAGTTTCATCAAAATCCGTTCAGTAGTTTTTGCGTGAAAGAGTAACAAACATCCATCCATCCATCCTCACAAACTTTCGCATTTATAATAGGTATTAGGAATTAGTAGGAAGTAGGATTTGACAACTATTAATGAAAACAGAAAAACATAGGGACACAGATTTAACCTTCTTATTCAGTTTATGAACTATCTCTTGACATTCGTCCAATATTAGAGGAGGAGGCGAGAGTCAAACATCGAAATACCTAGGAATATTTACTTAGGCTTTTTCAATGCTATCCGATCGCATTTCCTCAGTTTCAATAAACACAGATTATATATTTATTTTTAATCTAACATAATTTCGAAATTCGAACGGTGTTGGAGTCTGCCGAACTATTCCGTCTATCGATTCTGTAAAAATCTCACCGTGATAACCCGAACCGTGAAGTGAGCGCGAAGTGAACTATCGATGGAGGCAATCCAATCCCTAACATCAGGTGGAATGACAGCTCACTTCACCTTAGTTTTCACGGTGAGATTTTTTACAGAATAGCACTGCTGTTACAATTACAATCTCACTATGAAAACCATATGAAAACCATGTGTGTGTGAAGTGAGCTTGAAGTAAGCAATATACCTACTTACCCAGTCAATCAGGGGGCAATGCTCGTAATTTTAAGAATGTTCACTGTCTGATCTCAGTCTCAATCGGTCAAAGATTGTTGGGGTAAGTTCGTCGATGAGATAATGGCCGTATGAATCAAATAGGTACACATTTGTTACAGTCGCGAAACATATTTTAATCAACGTACACCCAGACACATGAGCTGCAAATTGCAAAAATCGTAAGAAAATTTGAATTTCGCGGGCTACCTTAGCGCTTCCCCCTTACCTATTTCGATCTCGTGACGAAAGATTTGAATATGGATGGTATAAAAGTGGGGGAAGACCAAAATGATATGGTTAAAAAGGGGGTGACTACCGAGATGAAGACTAAGGGACTGTTCATTTATTACGTAACACGATTTGAGGGGGGAGGGGATCCAAACAAGACCTAGATTTTTCTTATGTAAGATCATAAAATTATGCAAAAATTATAAGGTTTAAAACCTTATAATTTTTGCTATCGTGTCTTCTTTTTCGTTGCAATTGTGGTAACTTGGTACTGATCTTACGTACCTATACCTAAGATTGAAAGGGGCGGAGGGCGTTCATCCAAGTCTTATTTTTTCTTACGTAGTTAGTACGACAGGGGGGTCAGAAAGTGGTAAAAATTATCTTCCAGTAGCCCTTAGGTATTAGAGAAACATGGAAAAGACACGTTGCACCGATCACAAATATATTGGGATATCTAAGGGCGGGCAGGACGCACTGGCGTCTGGGGCCCAAGTCTACTAAGGGCGGGCAGGACACACAGGGGCCCAAGTCTGCTATTTTTATAAATTCGTCATTCCAACACGATCCCATTGTCATTTTGCTAAAAGTTCGTAATCTGCTAAATTCATAATGGTCGATCATTAGTCGGATAATGGTCTGAGAAAAACTACTACTTTTCATGCTAGATTTCATTTAATAAGTAGGTACCTATATATTTTTACATATTACGTAGGTAGGTATTAGTGTTTGCAATCTTAAGTACCTAATAAGAAGTTCGTAAATAGTAATAAACATTATATTTATTCATTTGTCATTATGTACGAGATTACCATTTTATGCCATTTCTTTCAATGGAGTGTCAGTGGTTGACCTTTGGAAAGTCATAATGACGCCATTATATTAGTAGATTACCAAACTTGTCAAAATCAACAATTATGAAATCAATGATAGACCATTCTGACACTATTGTAATAACAGATTTGAGGCCCTGGTTGAAAACCTTGGTGATCAAGGGCAAGAGAATTATGGGAATTATGAAATGAGTTCCAGGTCGCTTTTGACTGCGTGTCTTGTTGAATCGAACCCAAGTCAGAAATTAGATAATCCATATACAAGTTTAGATGTGATTTAAAAATTGGCTACTAAAAATACGTCAATTTACGTCAGGCGCTGACTAATTTGACAGGAGTACCTAAACTAATATTTATCTTCTGTCCTTTTCTTAATCAAATAGAAAGAAGAAGATGCACTGAACTTAAATTTAGTTTAGTTTGTGAAAAACAGAATCGGGGCTAATACCTATCCTTCAAAATGATTGATTGACATTGATCGCAATTAGGTTGCTGAATCATTCTACAGGAAGCTATAGGTAATTCATTACTGAAACAAATCTAAAGAAATGAACTCATAGTAGTATTTGTTTTTTTTATTTTTATTTATTAGGTGTACCTATCTGGGTACCTATCTACCTATATTGATTAAAAAAAAACAAACAAATCAATATTCTTCAATAAACATCCTAATATTAGGTACTTCTGTCTGGAAATAAATGATAAAAAAATGCCTTCATCCATCCTTTATCTATGTTTCATTTCTCATTCAAAAAAAGAATAGGCCATAAGATACAATGATGGCCGCTCGTGAACATCGTACAGACGCCAGCAGGTCAAACTACCCCAATCTGTCAAATTTCTTTGATAGATTTTCAACTTCAGCACAAAGGAATAAGGTTCATATTCAATTGGGAAAATCTGACAGATTGGGGTAGCTTGATGTGCTGGCCTCTGTACATACCTAATTAAAACAAAATTTATCACAAAAATTCAAGACAGACGTCACAGGCAGTTAAGCACCCCAAACATTAATTCCTATTAAAATCCCATCCATTATTATTAAGTACTTATAAATAATTTTGTTTTTTACACGAACTCTTGAATCAAATATTTTTCAATCTTATTTTTGCCGCCAAAATGCGAGTTTTTTTCTTCCAATAACTTTTTTTTAAGTGTGTTCAGTTTCACTATTTATTTACATGGAATGCTATTTCTTTCAACCCCTCCATTGTTAATGGGCGTTCGTACACATTACGTAAGCATTTAAAAGTCACCACGATTTCTAAAGGGGAGATTGAGGCAAAATGGATACGGGTTACAAATTGAACGCGTGTGCAATAAAATATAATAAATTATTTTATTATTCAAATATACACCGTGTTTCGTTTCGTACACGTTTGGCAGTGAATGTATGAAGGTTGCAACTTTCGCCCTAAATAAATTCGAGCAGTTTTTTTTATTTCTTTTTTTTCCAAGTTTTGGTCACACCCTCATGGCATGGCTCAAAAGATAGAATACTATAAAATATAGCTGTAATTTAAAAAAAAAATATTAAGATAAATAATTGATCGCAGGGGGAGTCCAACCAATGGTAGACCCCATACCTAGTTTTGCCTAGTAGCTAGGTTGTGGAGGTCAGATAGGCAGTCACGCCATTTATAATACTGGTATTCAGCTGCATCCGGTTATACCTAGACTAGAAGCCGACCCCAACATATTTGAGAAAAGGCAGGCAGATGATGAATTGATTGCTGGGAAATACATGCTTTGATGCAAGGTCTCCGGTCAAGAGCGCAAAAATGATACCTACGCGTGTACGCAAGTCTGGTGATTTTTTGGGTTTTCGTCCTTCGTCATTGCCTTGATAATAATAGATATTTAATTATCATTACGTACAAATGGCCCGGAGTGTTCAAGGCTTCGAGTACGTTTAATGAAAATACATTGTCGAGTCGAAACAATCTTTCTTTTACGTTTATTGTTAGAATGCACGAGTTTTTTTTTTACGCAGACTCAGGGCAAGATGCTGCAGAACGTTTAGAGGAGAGGCAAATGGACTTATGTTACTTCAGTTTTTAATAAATTCAATATCTTTCTATTTCATTACTATAAATTACTAAAAAATATCAATTTAAAATGAAAATCCATATTTTCTGTAAGAACCTCAACCAGAAGTTTCCGACGGGAAACTTCAGTCGACTGACTCTGGCTGATTCATCTCTTAGATTTCTATTAAATAAAATACATAGTTTCTGTAAATTCATATATATTTAAACAAAACATCACTGACGTATTATAAATAATACTTTAACAATGTAACATGAACCATAAACTCAGCAAATAGGCCCAAATCGTGTGAATAATTCATTATATCGGCCATTCTACTTGTATGATATCACTACGCAGAGAGCACAAACCTACTACATGATAATCAACCTTATTCACTTTTAATAAAGCTGATTATAAATCGATTACTGGTCAAAAGTAATTTCTTAAGTCGCCTTTCCGTTTAAATCTGAAAAAAATGCATTCGTTTTCTCGCTCCAACTTGTGCCTAATCCCCGTAAGTAAGAAAGAGACACACGTACATTTGTTGAGCTAACCCGTCTCGTACAGAGGATATTGGGGTCATGGAACGTGTTTGAATTTCGAAACACGTTCCATCCAATACCGTGCGTTGTTATTCACTGTTTTATCATTGGTTAGGCGGCCTCCGTACCACAATGTTCAGCGTTTAATAAAATCGATACGAATTTGTACGTAGATATCGCTTCTCTGTCGTTTAATAGTGTCGCTTCGAGTTTTGTGGTAGTCAAGCTATACACTGTGACCGTATCTTTTATGTTATTCGTGCAGCCATTTCGTTTCGAAAGATGTCCGGAGTGACTTTAATCGTGACGTTTTGATACGTTTTCTATAGTTTTTTGACGTTTAAGAAGACATCATTGCTGTGGATCTGTGACGGTAAGTCATTTGCACCTTATTTCATAAAGATATTCATGTGAAATTGTGTTTCAACCGTGATTTTGGAGGGAAAACGTCAAAAATTCCAATTTTAGTACTAGAACTGTGTTGTAACACTGAAATAACTTCGAAATTCGTGCGTGACGTCACGGCCATTTGAAATTGGTTTTCAATTACTGATTCCGTTAGTTTTTAATCGATTTGGTTTAAAAAAATCGTGTTTTTTTTAAGACAAATTGTTTTTATTTCAATTTTATTTGAAAATTCAATTTTTGACGTTTTATTTTTGTTTGTTTACATATATTTTTGTACAGTTATAGTGATTAACATGTATTTTTAGTATGTAAGATGGCTTCAAATGACAATTTGCGCTGAGATATCAATAACATGGTTTCTTATTACTTCCCAGTAAAGACTATAATGCTGTTACTGCATATTTTGATTGGATATTATGTTCTGTCTCTTTCTAGCAGTGTTTATTGTTGTGTTTGCGTCTTTTTCTAGCTCATGCGACTTATTTATAGAGAACGCGGCTTGTATGCCGTTCCCCTGTGGCGCCCTACATTTGCGATAGTGTTGTAATTTTGACGTGTTGTTTTATCGATATAATTTATTGCTATCGATAACTTTGTTATTTTTGTGTGGGTCATGCGGTATTTTATTGTTATTTATTTGCGTCTTGTTTCTTCTTGCGTTTTATTTAATAAATGCATAAACCTACAAACCTAATGTAGAGATACTTGCCTCTACATAAAGTTAGATAGATAATTCGTTTCCTTTTGAATATTTTACTCTGTGCTGGGGAACTGTAGACCAAAATCCAGATATATTTTTTCTGGAGTACAACGTGTAAGACATATTTTTCGAAAAACTAAGGCATTTACTATACATTACGCCTCAATTTAGCTTCTCTAGCTTGGTAGCGTAACGAAGTATCGTATGTGTAATATTCCATTTTGTCTTTGCTAAGCCTATGAAGCTATCGTTAAAAAAACCACCTCCACTCTTACCGTGGGTATAAAATGCAATTATTGAAGGAGGGTCAGAAGCATCATTTTGTGCACAAGTAGCATCTTAATGCATTTATCCCTGTACTCTCAGAGCCAGGTTGTCACGCAAAATCTGTGACCGAAAACGGATAATTTTTAATTTGGTAGTGCTTCATAGATCAAGAGAGATCCAGGTTTTCATAAGTATAGGAAAATACATCAATTTTCAACTTCACTAGCTTCGCTATTACTTTTTCTTTTCTCTTAGTAATCATGAAACAATCAGATTTCATGTATTCGAGATTTTGCATCTATCTTTCTTCCAAAATATACAATTTCTCCCAGCTTAGTCATCATCACCTTTTTATTAAACCATACTTAAACTACTTAGGTATTGTTTCGTTAAGCCTGACCAACTCTCCACTCACATTTAGCACAATCTCATTACATTCTGGTTCCATCCATTTTCGTCTCGACTTTTCTGCAGCCACAATTATTAAACTTATCAATCCTATCCTCTTATCAAAAACCAAGATCATATTTAGTAAACAGAAAACAAAATTACACTAAATATTCTCAGGTTAGTTAAAAACTACAAGTTTCTTAAATAATAATAATATTTATCGACATACACCACATCACTATCAGAGATAAAAAAAAATAAAATGTCTGCCGCCATCCGCTGCGTAGGGATTATTATTACTCCCATCCCTTATATACATAATAAACCTTATTTACTAAGTACTAAAGTCCATATTCTATTGGTGTACATGAATACCTTTGTCGATGAAGGGATTTTGATATGTCATTGGAATTTGGATTTTGTGTGGATGGGGTACGGTTTGAAATGTTAAAAAGGGTTTGATAATAAAAGCAAATAGTTCGGTTCTATTGAAATATCTCTGTTGATTTACGAGGGGCTAAAGATGGTGGGTAAGGCAAGCTTATTTCGATGTTTTTATCCACATTGGGATATTGTCTGTGTGTGCCTTTCTCCGAAATAGCCGGACTGATTTCGGTGATATCGTTAACTACTTCATTGTATGTTTATTACTTCGTCTTAATGACTTTTTGTTTTGAGTTTTAAATGATGTTGTTAAAGTGAGATAACTGTTTTTTTTTTTTGTTATTGTTTCCACGTATTTTGTTAACTGCGTTGTCTGAGATGAGTCTAGTCTAGCGGTTGCAAGGACGTTTACCAAAGGTGAGGTCCTGCAGTGCGATTCTGTAACCATCTCACCGTGAAAACTTAGGTGAAGTGAGCGTAGAGTGAGCTGTCAGTGTCATCCTGATGCTAGGGGATTGATACTCTTGACAGCTCACTCTAAGCTCACTTCACCTAACTTGTCACGTGAGATTTTTACAGAATCGATCGGCTGGGTTCGATACCCAGATCAAACACCGTGTTATCAGAAGTTTCTATAAGCAAGAAGTGAGTCAGTTTCGTATTTTGCTCGAAATGACATTTGGTGTTGGGTCTTCGTCAGTAAAATACATTTTATACTAGCTGCGCCCCACGGTATCACCCGCACAAGTTTCGATTACGTGGGTATATCGGGAAAAAAGTAGCCTATGTGTTAATCCTGGTTATAAACTATCTGTTTGGCAAATTTGATCAAAATCCGTGCAGTAGTTTTTGTGTGAAAGAGTAACAAACATCCATCCATCCATCCAATCTCACAAACTTTCACGTTTATAATATTAGTAGGATTAGTAGGACTAGTAGGAAGAAGGATTCACTATTGACAATGCCTTCGGAGAGTTTAACGACATTTTTTTTCTTTGAAAAAAAAGGGACACAACCTTTTGTAAAAAAAATCTGTATGAGGATAGTGATAATGAGACGATACTCCAGCACAATCAGGTACAGTAAGCCGCAGGTCATGGGCATGGTAATGTAATAACATTACCGTGTCATGGGACAAAACCAGCTGGTATAAGCTGGCCTCACATTATATTGAAACTCCGAACTACGCTAGGCCAGTTATAGGTCAAAGTGTTTCCATCGACCATGTGGCCTACGGTACCATTGCCAATCTCTAATACACCATATGATACGAAACCGTTAATCACCAAATGGAAGACTTTATGAGATACCGTTATTGTTATCATTCTCCTGCACTTATCTCACTTTATAAGGGGTCGGGCGCAACATGTCTTTTCTTCCATACTTCTCTATTAGTAGGGGTTCTCTACCAAAGGGGCTTGCGGTTAAGTAACAACAGCCGCATGGGATGATCGATCAGGTTAAGCTACGCTTGTCGCGGTTGGTCCGTAGATGGGTGACCATCTTTACATGTCAAGACTATTCAAGACCTCTCCGTGTCTCGTCGTGGATCTTTGGCAGTCGTTACGGGTCGTCAGTAGCCCGAAAGACTGACAACCAGTCTTACCAAGGAGTATCGTATTACCCAGAAACTGGGTTGTGGAGGTCAGATAGGCAGTCGCTTCATGTAAAATGGATACTGGTATTCAGCTGCGTCCGGTGAGATTAAGCCGACCCCAACATAGTTGGGAAAAGGCTTAGGCAGATTTATTTGACTTCTCTATTAGTCGTTATCTCGGTAGTCACCCCCTTTCTAGCCATATCTTTCATTTAATGAAGTACCGTATACGTATAATATATAATTTAGGTGACTCATTCGAACCTGACAAAATATAATCTACAACGTCATTCAACAAGATATACAACAAGATGAGAGACATTTTACAAAAATGTCCATATAGTAAAAAATCTGCTAGTGAGATTTACAATAAACCGGAAACGGATAGTAGCGAAACTTCCGAAGATGACATCGATAACAGCAACATCTAACACAATAAAGCAGAACAATGACATACAAAAGAACCGAGAAAGCAGTAACACTCCGCCAAAAGACTCGCCGATGAAGCTCGACCTGAACCAGCCTGGCGGCAAGGTCGTTAGGAGATGCCCATCCATAGATAATATAATAATTACCCATCTCTCCACTAGTCCAATGCTTGCTCTAGGATGCATATCCGGTAGGCTCTTAAATCCTTCCCTATCCTACGGGCACGTCCTCCTTACCAATTACCGCGCCCCCCGGTCTATTCCTTGATATGCAATGGCCGCTGTAGCACCATGATCATGAGGCTACAGAAGCTAGTGCGAATCTTGGGGTTCATTCGATTAATCGAGTCTGGTTTAACCACGCTGGGATCGGTGCAATTCATTCATTCATTCATTCATATAATAAAAAATATCTACCAATTAAAACAGGATCACAAGGTTCATCCAAAAAAAAACACCCTTGCAGTCCCTACGTAAAATTGCTCCCGACTGACTGCGTCCCTGCCGGCGTTAAATCACATTGATCCAGTTTTTTTATACATAAAAAAACGCTTCATCCCTTGCCACCTGCTTTTTAATTCGATATTAAACATCAAAATAATGTTTTCGGGATATTATATTCGCAACGAAGCCCTTCCGGTTTGTCAAAAACTGGATATATTGCATCCCCTCTGTCCGTTGTCGAATCTCAGGGGAACAAAAATCACCACGCTGGGCAGATTAGCGAGTATGGTTAACCCCAGCAGGTTTATTCTGTAAAAATGTCACCGTGGCAAGTTAGGTGCAGTGAGCTTGAAGTGAGCTGTCAATAGTGTCAATCTCCAGCGTCACGTGGAATGACAGCTCATTTCAAGCTTACTTAACCAAACCCCAGGTTCACATGGGCGCGTTTTTGGATTTCATTGGATTTTCAACGCACTGCTTAGCGCCGAGAGTTGAAAATCCAATAGTGTGTTTTTTGACGCGCTGGAATGCGCTCTGTTGAATTCTCAATGCTCGGTTCAACACCGAGAGTTGAAAATCCAGTGCGCGATAAAATCCCGCCGTGATATTTTTACATCCATGCGAACGTGGGCCAAGTTTTCACGGTAAGATTTTTACAGAATAGCCAGGCTGGACAGTTTGTTGCACTCGAACTACGAAAACCAGTGTTACTGCTACGACATAAAGTCGCTTTTGACGTCATTTGTTACCTTACCGTCGACGGGTGTTGGACGGTACAACACTTACAATGTTGTTAGTTATTATTGATAATGGAATGGTTGTCTGTGGTCTATAATTGTCCGGAAGCCATATGGTTTCATTATGTACGCGAAGTTTTTTGATATTGGAAATAATCAATCAATTTTAACATACCTTTAAGTTAGGATTAGCTGGTATAGTAACCCTAACATAGTAGAAAAAATATTGAATGATGGCATATAAACTCTTTGCAACCACTTTATCGATAACATTACTTAGCCCTTGCACTGTATATTAATAAGGAATACGCGAATGTAACACTGTTTACTACCTAGTATTTAATTAATTCTAATTTGTTTACATGCTATCTGTGAAAACTTGTAATTGGCCATCTTCATGTTATTAACTTTGAATATTGTGTCTGCCTAGCTGTAAGTTTTCCGAAAAATATAAAATAAAATAAATTAATATTGATTTCTCTAAAACACAAAAAAATAGTTAATTAAAAAGTGTGCCATTTTGCCCCCAGTCTCCCCTATCGATTGTGTCTTTTTTTGCGAAAGGGGTGAAGTGGAAATGAGGGGGCGAGGGGAGTCACTTTTGTAATATTTGAGTGGCAGCTAATTGCGTTACGGAACCCGTTCAAAATAATTAGGATATCTACTAGTTTTTAATTATGTTTTTACGTAAACAAATAGTTAGCTAATTGTTATTGAAAACTGACGAAAAAAAAAACTTTTTTTTCTTAATCTCTCAATTACCTACTTTCTTCCAAAAAGGTTGAGTATTTGAATTCAGCGAAACGTGTCGGAGCCTCGTGTCACGTTGGTTTCACTCCGGTTATTCCGTTTATTCCGAGAATTCACCCAAGCCTTTAAATTCCGTTTATCCAACTAGGCCTATGGTGGATAGACATGCGTTTCCGCGTATCCACCTTAAGTTGCCTTCCAAAGCTCCGGGATCACAGGGTCCCGAGAATTATGTCAAAGACTTTCAATAATAATAACAATAATAAATATTTATTATTTCCTTTATAACTAAATACATATAAATTATATTTTTAAATATTAGAATATAAAAAATATAAAAACATTTAAAAATATAAAAAATAGTAGCCCACCGGTATCGGGAACAGGGTCCAAGCTATCGGCGGTCAGGACTCCAGAGAGAGGAACTAACAATGCGGGCCGTGTCCAGAAGTACCGCTTTCTGAATCAAGCCCTTGATCCAGCCGCCCAACGAGAGCCCCCTCAGGTGTTGGTCGAGGCTCTTGGCTATTAATCCATTATTAATCTTTATTATTATTATTATAATCTTTATTTCAGACATGAACAGTCCATACTTAAGTTGTTTAGTAATGGGTTAGTAACAGAAACTAATTACAATCTATATTAGAACTGTTAGTAAGCGTCAATAACAATCTGAATAACTTTGAAGCTTATTGCTAATCCATTGCTTCATATGTTCGAAAACTTTTGTCTGCTCAACAATAACGCAATGAATGTTGTTGAACTGTCAAATTGCACAGCCATTGCTACTGATAATGTGTTACGCAACTACCCCACCCGCCACGAATTCTATTCGGGCAAATCAGTATAGTTAGTTAACAAGCATAGTTTTATCTTGTAACAGATTAATATTGCCTTATAAATATAGCGTGCTGTCGAACCATGTTCTAAGCTATATTCGGCTATCAAAGCACTGGGCTATTATAATGATTCGATTATCCTGGACTTAGCGTTTGTCCTTTATGGGTTGGTATGGAAAAAAATGCGGCATACAATCCCTTAGTTATTTTTACCTCTGATTTTTAATTACTGTCAAAATCACAGTGAACTTCGTGACAATAAGGTTGCTTTTGAGTTGCTGGGACTGACAAGAGTCAAAGACAAAGTTGCCGTTGGGTCTGCCATAGACAAGTCTCTCAAAATCACAGTGATCTTTGTATGTCTTTGAAGTGAGATAGGAGTCACCTTAAATAATGCAAAAATAAAGTTTTCAACTTCAGATTCTCAATTTAAAAACCGCTTAAAAACCCACAGAATATGCAAGCTGAAATGGCAATAGACCAATTAGGTACCTGACGACCGTTGGGGAAGACGTGTTCTTGAGCGGTGACCGCAAATTGGCAAACGTGGCCACAGTTTTACAATCCAAGGAAGGCTTTTACGCTAGAGGGGGCTACGATCTTCGCAGGATACAGTAGGTAGATGAGAGTGGCCGAGGGTAGAGTAAAATGAAGTCCAATTTGAGAGACATAATTATATCCAACAAGCTGTGGACTTCTTTAGGCTGAATAATTCTTACTTTACGAAATTTTCCGGCCTGACGTGTTTGGCATTTTCAGACTTTCTTTATTAGAACTATCCATTATCCCTTGGCACTATGCCACTGTTTAAATAATTACAACATGTCCAGACCTTATTCGTTATGCCGAATGGCGTCCATTGCTTATGTATGACTATCTGTTAAGGAAAACCAACCTTGAATAGGTAACTACACAAATTAATAGTGGGTCTATACTACATTATATGTTTTATTTGTTATCAGATGCAGCAGCCAATGACTCAGGCAGAGCCCATAGGGTAAGTTCTAAAATTATTATAATTAAACTAGCTGACCCCGCAAACGTCGTTTTGCAAAAAATTAATAGATAGTAGCCGATTCTCAGACCTACCCGATATGCACACAAAATTTCATACAAATCGGTCCAGCCGTTTCGGAGGAGTATGGTAACTAACACCGTGACACGAGAATTTTATGCAGCAATTTCAACACGCTAAAGGAAAACATAGTAAGGAAACCGGCGGGGTAATTGCGTAACACAATATCAGTAGCAATGGGTCTCATTTTGACAGTTCAACAAGATTCATTGCGTTATATATGTTGTTGAGCAGACAAATCTTTCGAAAATATGAAGCAATGGATTAGCAATATCTTTCAAAATGATATAGACTGAGGTAGATGTGTGTTACGCAATTTGGTTGCGGCTTGTCCTAGAACGAAGGATATTTAAAATAGAACCAACAATTTGGAGATATATTACCTATATGTGACATCCACCAACGTGAGATGGATTACGACTCCGGCCCTCATTTAGAGAGGAGGCCTGAGTTCCAGCAGTGGGAAGGTTATAGGCTGATTATATATATCCTACTAATATTATAAATGCGAAAGTTTGTGAGGATGGATGGATGTTTGTTACTCTTTCACGCAAAAACTACTGAACGGATTTGGATGAAATTTGGCACACAGATACTTTATAATCAGGATTAAAACATAGGACGCTTCTCATGCCAATATTCCCACGGGATCGAAACTTACGCGGGTGAAACCGCGGGGCGCAGCTAGCATATAATGGTCGCGTGAATCCGCTGGATGTAATTTGTCGTCGTTGTTACGGCAATTAGGTATTGAAGGAGGCATATTTCTAGCAGGAGACGCCTTTCTGAATGATGATGATGATAATGAAGTACGATCTGCAAGGATTGGTGATCCCAGCAGGACGCTGTTTGACATTCTCTTGGTGTAACCCCTTAGACATCTTTTACGACAGCCCCTGGTGGCGAATGGGTGAAGCAAGTTCTTTGTCAAGAACCGCAACATGATTGAAGAGTATCTACTCACTGAACCTCCTTGTTAGTTTATTTTTGGGGGAGGCCTTTGCACAGCTGTGGTCTTTGGGCTGAATGGAGGACACTGCAACTGCCCATCATCTTGACCTAACCCCTTATGCATCTTTTTCGACATGCCTGGTGGAGAGGCCAATACCTTCCCAGGAACTACACTCTGAAGATTTCTTATACATATTATAAGCCCACTTTCTAGCTGACCAAGGCCTTTATATAAGTTTACTGTCTCAACAAAACACATGATATAATTTTTGTCTGCAGGGGCCAGCAAGCGGTGCAACAGCAGATGGTACTGTGTCCAGTACGATTTGTGTACGAGACGCAGGTGTTGGTACAACCTGGTGAGTGTTGTTTACACAAGGGTCGACCATGGTCTGCCAATCCTTTGATAGACTCAGTTCTGATTTCATATGTATGTTGTTTGAGAGATGGATTAGTGATAACAGTATCTGTCTAGCTTTTATCTCGTTGCGATGGGCTGCATATCAGTATTTTGCGTGAAACTGTTATCAGACCAACGCAAATGCACAAGGTATTAAGGAAATCCAATATCCTGAGGCTTTTGAGAAGCTGTCATATCCTATGATTCGTTGGTTTAGCATGTTCAAAATATGAATTTCATATTCGAAGAAAATATTAAAATGTACGGTCAGTAAATAGTAATAAATTGTTCTAGGAGACCAGATCCAGCCAAACCAGACCTTCTTCATAAACCCTCAAAATCCGCCACCATGGATGCAGAACCGGCCTCAACCCAACCCAGTAGTCTACGTTCAACAACTGCCCAACAATATGATACAGCCAGTCCAACAGCAGATGGACCAGAACCAACTATACCTTCAACAAAACTTCGCCAACTTCCAGCTCCAACAACACATGTTGGCGCAAAACCACCAAGACATGAGATCAATGCAACTCGCCAACATTGTGCCAAACATGGTTCAGAGTGTACAGCAAAGCATACAGAGCAATGAACGAAACATAAACCAGAATCCTAATACAGGACAGATGCAAGCAAATGCACAGAATATGATGCAAAGTCAAATGACTGTCGCTAGGCAGGTCCCTACTCAGGGCAATCAAACTGTTGAAGTCCAAAGACAAGTCCAGTTCATGAACGTGAGGCCACAGATGAGTCAACAAATGAACATGACGAGGCCTGTAATGTCTCTGAACCAACTACAGAACATGCAGGCGATGACCAACATGCAGAATCTACAAATACAACAAGCAAATGCTGGACAAACGTTTGTGCAGAATATTGGACAGCGAATGCCTCAAAATGTGAATACTGTACGGCCTCAGATTATGCCCAATAATGCGATGAATGTACAAAACGTTAATAATAATATTAACAAGCCAACCAACCAACCTCCTCAAGAAGTAAATAAAGCTATAAACAATACAGTTGGGTCTCCCGTGCCAAATGTAAGAAACTTTGCACAAAATTATAACTGTCGACCGATACAACCAAGGCGACGATTCGTTGAAAATAATGCTAATAATGTACCAAAAATGCAACAGCAAAATGCTCCTGTGCCACAGCCAAAAATACAACAACAAAACGTTCCCCAAATCGTACAACAGCAACAACATATCCCGGTCCAAACTCCACCAACACAGCAACAACACCAATATAACCAGGAGAGAGTGAACAGCCATCAAATTGCAACAAACGCAGCTGCTAACACAAACTATTTAAATAACCCGAATATTAGTCGAAAACGAAAGAGTGAATCTCCAGATGAAACCCAAAACAAAATAGCTGTGCCTCCAGCAACGCAACCAATTTACAAAAATCTTCAACAGGGTATAATTATCACTAAGCTATGTAATGAAATAGGTACAAACACAAGTCCTGTGCACAAACCTAAATTAAACGCTAATAACCCAAGCAACCAAACAGTTCAAATAAATCAGAGCACGCCAATGATTATAGTAGAAAACGCAGAGCAAAGCAAACAAGATGTAAATCAAATTAAAATTGAAACTAGAACTGTGATAACTCCTGCACCTAGTGAAAGCGATAAGCTAATTCGGAACACAGTGTACACTCAAGCTCGAGGGAGACTATTACAGGATAAAATAAGTGATAATATGCCGCAACAGGTTATAGAAAATAAACCACCAGAAAGTGTTCAAAATACGACTGAAACTAAGACTAATATTGAGCCACAGACTGATAACGATACAGCGATGACTGAAGTACCCACTGATAAGGTTATAACAGTCACCATCCAATCAGAAAAGGGAGCGACAGTGAGTAAAGCGCAGGCTGAAACAATTGAAAGTAGGATAATACAGATACTAGAAAGTATTCCTAAGAATAAAAATACGCAGACGCCAGAAAAGAAACCTAGAGAAGTTAAAAAAGAAGAAGTTAGTAAAGAAATTAAAGTTGAAAGTGTTAACAGCAATGAAAACATTGACAACAATGCTAGTAAACCAATCACAATAGTAGCAACAACAAAGAGTGAACCAAAAAGTGAACCACAGGAGGAGAAAATAGAAATAAAAGAACAAAAAACTGAAGTAAAAGATGAAAAAATAGGAGCTACTGACAAGGTTGTTACAAAACAGGATATATTGACTCATGTAGTGGATGGATATGTTATTCAAGAATCTAACTTCGCCTTCCCGGTAAGTTAAAAAAAATGCATATTTTTGCAAGCTTTTATTACAAGCCTTCTTAGTTAGTTATTATAATGTATAGGTTAAATCTTGCAAGCTGAATTAAAACCACTTCATCTGATCCTACGGAGTTGAAATTTTACAAACTGATTCTGTTACATTTTTTCTGTTGCGTTTTTATGTATGAGCTTTAGAATCAATATGTTGTTAATTTATATTCTTCCTGGGCTTCCATTAATTTGCTCAAGCCATCTTTAATACTGTTCTGAATATATGAATTTGTACTTTAGCACCCCTCCGTGCGTCGGAAAGCACGTTTAACAGCTGATCCCGAATATCATTCGGATCTTCGGCAGTCGTTACGGGTCATCAGAAGCCCGATAGTCTGACAACCAGTCTTACCAAGGGTATCGTAATTCGTATTATAGCACAGTAATTGGTTGTGGAGGTCAGATAGGCAGTCGCTTCATGTAAAATACTGGTATTTAGCGGCGCTCTGTTAGACAGGAAGCTTACCCCAACATAGTTGGGGAAAGGCTAGGTTTATGATGTACTTTGGCACAAGCAAAGAGAGACTTATGTCGAGCAGTGGGTGAAGTCGGGCTGTGGGTAATGATGATGGTGGCGTCTGACATTCAACAACATCCTTATACATATTATATTTAATTCATTACAGATCAGAAAACCTTTAATAGAAAAAACGCTACAAGCGAACCCAAAAGCAGAAGCGGAATCAATGGATGCTCTAAAAGAGTGCATGAAGGAAGAAATGAAGAACACAGGAGTAGATGTACAGCTGCTGCCTTTCCATTATCTTCTCCTGCATTGTGAGAAGAAGAAGGAAGAAGAAGAGATGGCGGATAGTAAAACGCTGAATCCGTTTACTGATTTACTGCATACTACTGTGAAATCATGGACGGTAAGACACTTTTCCTCTAACACTAAATCTGAGATTTTGACTAAAGCTACGGTTCTCTAGAAGAGCGGTGTAGCCGTAGTGACAGCTGTCATGAAAATGATGGCAAAGATTTAAATCATTAGATTCGCCCTACCGTGCTAAAGGATAGTCGCGTTTATGTTTCGTTTTGACACCTCTGATACACTATGACGCAATGACTTGACTTTATTGTCATGGAAATGCTATATTATAACGTATGAGCTCACTCTTCTCTTCGCTTTCATTTTGACAATTCAACAAAATTCATTGCGTTATTTACGTTGATGAGCAGTCAATTTTATTCCAACATATGAAGCAATGGATTAGCAATATCCTTCAAAATGATTCTGATTGTGATTGAAAGTAAGTTACACAGTTAGGGTCGGTATATAAGTAACGTTTAAATGGTTCTCGGTCTTAATCTAAACTTATATTATGAAAAGGTGTAAAGTTGTTTGTTTATAAGATGTTTTCTCTGAAATTAATGATGAATTCTGATTCAATGACAAAAATGAGTCCACTAATAGGAAGCTACACTATTCCAGATTGTCATAGGATATAGGGCAGAAAAATGATCGGTTAATGTGGGAAATTTCATGTGGATGAAACCTTAGCGTAGCTTGTATCTTTTAATTTGAATGAGCCTCCTGTTCATCCGCTACAATGAATGCGTTACTTTCACATAACTTGCAACCCTTTGGACATAATTCTTCAGCTGCTTGTTACATCTCCCAAGAATTCAACACAGTCAACTTTTTGGGAATATCTTAATATCTTCCAAGTCGAGAGCAGTGGTGGTCCAGTGGAAACGGCCACGACTAACGAGTTGTTGATCGTAGGATCGAACCCAGATAGGTCCTTTAATTTGTGTAAATTATTTCAACCACTGTTCTCAAAACGGTGAAGGAAAACATCGTGAAGAAACCGGCATGTCCTAGAACCAAAAATTCGAATACACATGACATTTACCAACCCGTACTGGACTCACGTGGTAGGTTACAGCCTTACAGCCCACTCCCTCTCACAGAGAGAAGGCCTGTGTCCCGGCAGCAGAAACATTATAGTTGGATTGTGATTTATTATTAAATAAATTTATTATTATTATTATTATTATGTTCCAAGTTTATTTTGTATCTGTTTCACCTGATTCTAAACAATTCTTCCCCAAATTCACAGGTTGAGGATCTATCAAACCATTTGCTAAAATACGACTGGAATGAAACAGTGTCAGTCTTCCAAGACCACGAAATAGACGGAGAGTCCCTATTCCTGGTCTCGAAGCCACAACTCGTAAACATAGGAGTCACCGAGGAAAATGCCGAAGCCATCTGTGCATTCGTCAAGAGCTGATCAGCGTTAGGACGGGAGGATCCGATTCTTATAGACTATGATAGTAAAATTAAATCAAATACCATTGAAGTGTCATCCTCGAATCGGTGCTCCAGAAATCGGTTATGCAATAATCGGTCTTATTATAATCGGTATACCAGACAGTCCTCATACTCGTATTTAAGTTTTTGCAATTGTGTGTCCGTTAATCGATTCTATCGTTTCTCTGTTAATCGAAGCAGTCTAAGGCTCAAATACCACAGAGAAATAGCTATAAGAAGACCTGTAATCCAGCATTCTAGTAGGCGTCCAATGTATCCAGGAGCTCAAATAAATACTACACCCCAAATAATGAGAAATTATGTAATAAAAATAGAACTTGAACGCACTACTGAAGTTGGTATGATAAACATAATAAAGAAGTCCAGGCTGAATTGTAACTGCAGACTAACACTAAAGAAGCTACTAAGACACGGAAACTGTAGTAATAAAGATACCAAAAAAGAAATAGGTAAACAAAATACTCCTGATGAAGCTAAACGAATTAGCTATGGAATAGAAAATGATGGAGAGGAGCCTGAAGTCCCCGAAAACGATTCACTTATTCAAATGTCTGATATCAATGTTAAATACGACATTATAGCTCTGGAAATTAATCAAGAAAAACTTGAAAATATGTTTGAAAATGTCGCTCCCGAGGTTGAAGCCCCTGGAAACTATTCAAATTATTTTGGAGAGGAGATTGAAAACCTTGAAAATAAGTCTGAAATTGATGAAGAGACTGAACGAGAATTGCAAATTGATAATGAGCAAACCATTGAACATGCTCGAATGTTACAAGCAAATGATGAAAATGCTCAAATACTACAACCAAATAAAGAAGCTGATGCATCAAAACCGAATGACAAGTTAAAGATTGAAATCATAAAAAATATTGTTATTAAACATGCAACTAAAAGTCATGCTAAATTAATAAAAACTATTAGGAAAATAATTGTTTTAAAAAAAGGAAACAGTTCTTCAAAGGTTGACAGTATAGACGATGTTACTGCTCAAGAAGTATTTGTTTCTAATAATAATGTTAATGTTAATGAACAAATCAATGATGGGAAAGATAAAATATTACAAGCAAATAAAGAAATTGTTTTAAAACCAACGAATAGCAATGTCGAAGGAATACACAATATTGATCCTAAAAACAACACGCCTACGATTGAAAATACATCAACTAGAAGTAGAGAAACAGAAATAACACACAAATCACATAACGAAAATACTGAAAAAGCACCACAATTTGATAATTTCAAAGTGCCAAAGGAAGTAACTCACTCCAAGAAGAAAAGGGTAAATAAACAGCAACCACGATTCGTTTTAACTCATGTCGTGGGCGGACACATTATTCAGGAATCGAATTTCGCTTTCCCGGTAAGTTCAAAATTTGATATACTTTGGAGTAAAGTAACTCTTTGTTTAGTTAGCTCTAGTGTTGCAAAGAACTCGAGTCTTTGAGTCCTTTATAAACGGACTCAGATGATGAATTACAAGACTCGACTCATTATAACAGGGCTCGAGAACTAAATTTTCTACGAGCTTTTGAATGTTACATGAGAGCTCGAGTCTCTTTCTGCGCTCGAGTCCTTTTTATGCGGCGAGTCGCACTCGAGTCCTCTTCGTATATGAGTCTAGCAATTAAATTGTTACATTTACAGGACGGGAAGTTAATAATTTATAATAATTAAAGTCCAGCCATGATGCGAGACACATTGAAGCGTGTATAGTTTTATTGCCGAGACGGATTCTTTTTTAGTAATTAAATTGCCGGATCTTGAAAATGCCTGCTCGCTTGGCACACTCGTTGCCGGAATATTCAGAATATGAAGAGCTAATTTTTGAAGCTGTGGCAATCTAATAGTTTGCTGTGTCCACCAGGATACAATATCAGTTTCTGTATGCATTGTCAAATATTCTTGAAGTTCATCCGTAATAATCGCTTTTTTCTAATAAATAATTATAAGTTACATCATAACCACTAATTTAAACTTATCACCTATTCGAGTCATTTCGAATGATGAGCTTCAAGTCTCATCTTCATGCTCCGAGTTTTTCTCGAAGACTTGAGTTCATTTTAAGACTCGAGTCCTTTGTAAGACTCAAGTCGCTGTTAAATGACTCGGGCTCGGCTTGACTCTAGACTCCGAGCCTTTTTCGCACAATGAGTCTTGCATAATTGAGTCGAGTCTTTAAAATTACGACTCGAGGACTCGAGTCCTTTGCAACACTAGTTAGCTCCCAGTTAAAGATAGACCTAGATAACGCAAGTATCACGATCTGTATGAAAACCAAGCGTGCCATTTTTTGACTATCTACTATGACGTCACAAGCGCTCTTTCTAACTCACGCTCACCTAGCCAGCAGTACCTACACAGGACTGAGCGCGAAAGTGGCGGCTTACGATTTTTGAACGTAAGTTGGTGCGATTTTTGGCACGCGAAGTAGTTGCTCTTGCGTTATCTAGGTGTATCGATATCTGTGGTTTAGCTAATCTTCATTAACGGGATTATCGGACTCCTTCCAAATTCAAACAACACCCTTATTGCTTAAAACTCTATCAATCATAATCTGAATCATTTTGAAGTATATTTACTACCAGCCGTGCCCCGCGGTTTCACCCGCATAAGTGTATAGAATTCAAAATCGGTTGAACGGACTGTTATAAAGGTTTATTTATGTGTCTAATCTTATTCCAAATGGAGTATCGTAGACTCGAGACAGTTTTCTTTAACAAAATATTTTATCATTACAGATCAGAGAACCACAAAGTCAAAAAAATAAACCCCAGAACTCCAACACAGAAGTAACAGCTCCACCAATAGAAGTAAAACAAGAAGAGAAGGTTATTGAAGAAGAAAATGGCACGAAAGAAACCGCACCTCCAACAGAATTGAAAAAAGAGAGAGCTGTTCGAGAAGAATGTGTAACTGAAGGACCTACTCTAACAGAAGTGACGGAAGAAGTGGCAGTTGTTAAAGAAGACTGTGTAAGAGAAGATCCTGCTCCAATAGAAGTGAAAGAAAATGTAGAAAATGGAGATTTCAATCCATTCGCGCGGTTACAGCAGTGTACTGTCAAATCTTGGACGGTAAGAGTTTTTTTTTTTTGTTAAATTCTAGTTTCTAATTTCCAGCGTAAACTGGCTTCATATTGGCGCCGATTCTGTTGTTCACAAACTAAACTAAATTTAAGTACAGTTCATCCTTTTCTTTCTATTTCAATATGAAAAGGACAGAAAATTAATATTAGTTTAGTCCTGTCAAATTATGACTAATTTGACAGGACTAAACTAATATTAATTTTCGCGCTGACGCGCCTGACGTAAATTGACTTATTTTTAGTAGGTAGCCAATTTTTTAATCTCGCCTAACTTGTCTATGGATTATCTAATTTGACAGGACTAAACTAACATTTTATCTTCGGTCCTTTTCATAATGAAATAGAAAGAAAAAGATGCACTGAACTTAAATTTAGTTTAATTTGTGAACTACAGAATCGGGGTCATTGTACGGAAAGTCATTGTATAATGTAAGGTAAAATAATTACGGGACATGCTTTTAATCGCAATCCGAATCATTTTGAAAGATATTGCTAATCCATTTGCTTCAAATGTTCGAAAATTTTGTCTGCTTCACAACGTATTGAACTGTCAAAACGAAAGCCAAGCTGATAATGCGGCAATTACAAATTGTTGCATTGTTGTGTGTTTTCTATTGACGTGTGCTAGGTGACATATGGCAAAAAAATTAATGTAATGTCTTGTGTTTCATACTGTTATGTATAGAATTGAGTTAACTGAACAGACAGCTGTGCTGCTGGGGAGTTTGTTGCGCCACTTCTTCTCCCCAGCGAAAGCACTAGGAAGTGGTGAAGGGCGGGCGTGCAGAGGACTGTCTTATGTAACTTCGCCGTTAATAAAAATTAGTTCAAAAACTAAAACCCGACTACTGAAAAGGATGAAACAAGAAAGTACCTTCCCGTGGTCGCATGCACCATAGCTTTGTATAGCGTGTTAGTACAGCGGCATGCGACCACGGGGGGATTTGATACCTAACACGGCATGATTTAAAAAAAAATCTTTTAGGTCATGACTTTATGTCCGCAAGAGGGCGCCATATTCAATTTATTGTGACGTCACATAGTCTAATAACCGACGGACGATCAAGACGCTTCCGACGATACCTCATTTGTCCAATTATGACGAGAAGTTTAGAAATTATGAGGGAACAGATGAACATACATACAACCGGTCAAAATCATAACCCTCCTTTTTGCTTCGCCGTAGTCGGGTAAAAAGTGCTGATTCTCAGCCTAGCTTGAATAAATGACTTTTGATTTTGATTTTCTTTCAAAACTTAACAGACTTTTTTCAATTCATATACAGGCAGAAGACTTATCAAATCATCTTCTAAAATTCGACTGGGAGGAAACAGCATCACTTCTTCAGGACAATGAGATTGATGGAGCGTCGCTGTTTATGGTGACGAAGACGCAGCTGAGGATCATAGGAATCAATGACGAGCAGGCCGATGTCATTAGTGAGTTTGTTCAGAGTGGGTCCAAGGGAAATTGAAGAAAGCCGGATGGTGATATGATATTCTTGAAGCGTCAATTGGTGAGGAATTCTAATAAAATCGGTCATTTAACGTTTAGTTTCATGTACACATTGGCCCCGATTCTGTTGTTCACAAACTAAACTAAATTTAAATTCAGTGCATCTTTTTCTTTCTATTTATTTTAAAAAAAAAGGACAGACGATAAATATTAGTTTAGTCCTGTCAAATTAGTCGGCGCCTGGCATAAATTGACGTATTTTTAGTAGCAAATTTTTTAATAAAAATAAAAAAAATAATAAAAAAAATAACGCACGTCACTCACGTCGTCGTTAATCACGTCTAAACTTGTCTATGGATTATCTAATTTTACAGGACTAAACTAATATTTATCTTCTGTCCTTTTCATAATGAAATAGAAAGATAAAGATGGACTGAACTTAAATTTAATTTAGTTTGTGAACAACAGAATCGGGGTATGCTTTAGCGATAAAGTTGAAAATCTATTAAAGAAGTTTGACAGATTGTATTAGCTTGATGTGCTGGTGTTTGTACACCTTTGCCCAACTATTCAAAGGTATAGGGGGTGATGCTATGTTTATTAATTTTCAATTTTCATGGAATATCGATATAATTTATCGTAGTACAAACCTACCAAATGATAGGACACTGTTTACCTACTTAAAAAACAGTTCAGTGTGTAATGTACAGACGCCACCAGCACACAATCTGTCAAATTTCTTTATTAGATTTTCAACCTTAATATTAAAGTATAAGGTTCAAAGTTAATTGGGAAAATTTAACAGATTCGGGTAGCTTGATGTGTTGGCGTTTGTACTTAACGTTGATCGCTGGTCTGGAAATAGTAACGATTCACGTAGACCACGTGAAGCGATACTTTTACCTGACAAATTTTATTTATGTTAAAGTGGCGCCCTCGTCGTTTGTTTGTTTATTTCTTTTATTTTAGAATGAAAATAAGCACGTTAAGTTGTGCTCCACAAGATTATACGTTAAAGTTTTATATTGTTTAGTTTTATTATAATCATTAAAACAGAAAATAGTGGCCACTATTTTCCACTGTGCGGCCGGCGCCGCCTTAATATTCACGAAGGGCTGTTGAGTAAAGACTTTGTACATAGACAATTTACAAAAGCTTTTCTACAATATTGATAAATTACTTAATTGTTGCATTTAACGAGATCGATTCTCGAGAAAAAAGTAGGGATGTGAAAAAATGATCGATTATACAAAAAATCGATTTGTATGCTATAAAAAGCGCTATAAAAAGCGATTCCAAAAAAAGTCCATGTTGCCATTGTAATTTGAAGTCTGTGGACTCTGTTGTCTATTGTTAATAAAATAAATGCAACCGTTTAAAATACGAGAACATAGTTAGGATTTGATTTCTGGTACTCCCAGATAGGGCAATTCTATTGTAAATATTAATAGGGCCCCTAGAGCCTATTTCTCTAAAACCCGAATTCAGAAACGCAACCGTGAGGTCACATACTGTCTTTGTTACTTTGACGTATATTTTAGAGACAGAAATACTTTTAGGCTGGATTTATTTTTACGCTGACGTCGCCGTGGGTCACGTTCCGTTGGCTACGCGTAGCAAGGCCCTGATAAATGGACGTGTAGGTATAATTTGTAGCACCGACGGTCAGCGAGCGCGATTCCATATAACGGCTTCTGCAAACAGGCGCGACAAACGACGCGAATCGCACGCGACACAAAGGCAACACTCGCGATTCGCATCGCGTCTCGCACCTGTTTGAAGGAGCCTTAAACCGGTACGCAACCGATGACAGCGCTCTCCGACCTTTGGCCGAGCCAGCATGCGCCGCTGAGCCTGTAGTTCTAAATTCGTCCCTAAATAATTCCGATCCAGCCTGACCTTTGCTACCTTCTCTCAGTGACGCCCTAAGCCGAGGTCCGTACCCCACAGGGATGCCCTTAGCGTGTAGTCGCTTAGATTTTAAGTCCTGGCTGAGGCCTTAATTTATTGAGGCATCCACAGGGAAGCCAAACGACAACCTCATAGGTTGAACTGCGAGATGTCATTCCCAAAAAAAAAAATCTTAGCGCTGACCGTCGACCTACCAAAAAATCCAGCCATATGAACGTCTTGTAGTTATGTGGCGTTTGAATTCGGAAGTAATTGTCAGTTTTCACCTAGGCGACTAAGCGCTAGTTCAGACATGCGGGAACCGCGCGTTCACGAATCGCGCGGTTTTTTGTGATGCTTAAACCGCGCCGTTATGTCTGAACGATTACATAATAACTCATACAAATAAGACTCGCGCGATTTCCATGCGATTCTGAAATCGCGCGGTTCCCGCCGTGTCTGAACTAGCTCTAAATTCCGAAATGAAAGCGCGCTGTTGGATTTTTAACTCTTGACACTAAACAGAGCGTTGAAAATCCAATGTGTGCTTTAGGTAGTCAGTGAAAACGAGCAAAAATAATTTTTTATTTTACAAGGGATAAGCTAATAAATATTATGTACAGATATGATTTAAGATAATTATTTTAATTCAAAATAAGTTTATAAGTTCATAAGTTTAAGTAACGTCTATTTAAACCCTTAAGATTAGAGCCATACATACAGATGCAAAGCTAATTTCTTACTATAATCTGGTCACAGTAACTTTACCTCTGTAGGCCAATTCTGCTAATTTAAAACGTTCAAAATCTAGTCGCAGTCTCATCTCGGCGACAAGCAAATGTCAAAAACTTGTCAAAATGTATGGAAATTTGAAGTATTTTTGACAGATTGAGACTGAGATCAGACTGTGAACGTTCTTAAAAATTACGAGAATTGCCCCTCTGATATCTGCGACTTATCAGCAACCATAATATTGTAGGTACCTAACGTGAATAGGGATCACGATGATTTTGACAGACTTATCAGTGGCAGCAAACCAACAGCAACCATATTAGATTGAGAATAAAGGTCACTGTGATTTGGACAGTGGTTCATAATCTGCGGTAAAATTATTGAAAGAACTGTACTGATGGGTTTATGATGGATGCTCAAGGTAGCCCGCGAAATCCAAATTTTCTTGCATTTTTTGCAATTTGCAAGTCAGTACCTATTAGGTTATAATGGTGATCCAAATTTGATTCGCGGCTGTAACAAGAATGTATTTACAGAATTATATTAAAGTCATCAATTCAACTCTATGAGACCAGGTAATCCTAACATCATGGAATTGTCGTAGTTAGGATTACATGGTCTTACCTTTCTATTTACTTATAACTTTTTTTTTTATAATGCAACACTGCTACATTGCTGGGGATTCCTTTAGTCGATTACATAAATAATGATTTACTGAATCGATACTGCCGTATGTGTTTCAGAAGTTTTTAAATTAAATTGACTGTAATTTTATTTAACGTATTTCTAAAATTGATGTTTCGTTACTAATTTTCTAATTTGAGTCGATTTAATCGTTAAAATCTCAATGTTCTTTTCGTAATATACGAATTATTGTACAGTTAGTTAATAAATCTTAAGCGATTTACTTATTTATGTTGTATTATTTTAACTTCATTGTATTTTTGTATCAACTGTAAATAATAAACGAAATAAAAAATATTATATTATTCCAAACTTTTATTTTTCACCACTGCCACTGCTACAAAAGACAATATTTTTTACTGAAACGGTTGTTTCTAATATTACAAGTTTACCTTGATGTGTCATTATTTCATAAAGACCACGGTTATAATATCTACATCCTTTAAGTATACAATAAATTAATAAGAAACTTGTCACCGCTAGCCATAGCACAAAAAAGGACATCACTATGAAAGCTGTTGCACAGATACAACTCAACGCCAACCAGCACCCTAATTGCGTAACGCACGATCAATCATAATCTGAATCATTTTGAAACAGATTGCTAATCCATTGCTTCATATGTTCGGAAAATTCGTCAGTTCAACAACGTAAATAACGCAATGAATGTTGTTGACTGTCAAAATGAAACAGATTGTGATTGATCGTGTGTTACGCAATTAGGCTGCAGGTTCGAAGTAAAGCATTGATAAGTAAGCGTTATATCCTGTCTCGTTACAGTCACATTTTCAACACAACGTCACGTTAACGAAGCAAAGTCGACAATACAGACAACTAAAAAAGTTAGCTTACATTTCAATTATTATTTACCATGAGCCGAGTCGGTGTGCGACAGCCATTACAAAAACAAACAAAACTACAAAAACAAATACACACAAAAAATCGACTAAATATCTACTGGTTGAGGAACAGTCGATCACCGCGGCACAGCACTAATTTCTCCTGGTCGTCTTCCCCATAAAATTAACGACTTGTTGGAATGGCGCGAATTTACCTCGCCTTCCCCGTTTTTTTAGGCCTAGTTCCTGCAAAACATCATCAGATTCAACTACGGAAGAATCCACATTCTTCGATGCAATGTCTTCGGAGTAATCTTCGCTGTCATTCTTGTCTGTGTCTGAGACTTCTCTAAACTTTCTACTATACTCTATTTTATTTCTAGCTAAACTGGCATCTCGTCTTTTCATAGCTTCTGGAGAGCCGAATTTCGGGTGGTCGGGCTGCTGCTGACACATTAGAGTTTCGTAAAAGTACCTGTCGGCTCGGCCGTCGGCCTTCTGCCTGGGTTTTTGCTCTTCGTCAGAACTTTCGTTTGAGGAGTGCAGCTGTGGGGAACCGGGCGCTGACTTCTTGTGCTTTGATCTTTGGCTGGAAATACATTACAATAAAAACTTCAAACAAGTTGTACAAGAGACCTTTTGGCATTCGAATGGCATAAGCGCTGCAATGTTGATAAACATTGTTGTAGAAATGGCAGCTGATTATGTATGAGTAAGTACGATTTTTATTTAAAATATCAATTTGGTCTTCCATGGGCATATGGTGATATAAGTGGGGTAAATGATAGATGATAATCTGGCCAGTCGATAGTTTCAGGGTTATCCATTATTTACGCCACACCCTGTAAAGCGTTTCTATGACAATAAAGTCAAGTCACTGCGTCATAGTGTGTCAGAGATGTCAAAACGAAACATGAACGCGACCATAGAGTAGAGTAATATATCGAACGCGACTATCGTTTGACACGTGGTAGGGCGAATCTAACGATCTATAACTTTGCCATAATTTTATGCAGAGTAGTCTAGTAGGAAACACCTACCAAAAATTACATATTCTTGTTGTGTAAAAATACTTTTATAACCTACTAGCAGCGCCCCGCGGTTTCACCCGCATAAGTTTCGATTCCATGGGAATATCGGGTTAAAAAGTATCCTATGCGTTAATCCAGGGTGTCAGCTACCTCCGTTCCAAATTTAATGTGTGCGTGAAGAAGTAAAAAACATACAAACACACTCACAAACTTTCGCCTTGGGATGTGATTTACATTAATAAATCATTTATCGTTTATAACAAACTCTTTGGTGAAAGTTATAGAAAAATTTCAAAGTATTTCACCATCGTTTGATGTCTACGCCAGCTACCATAGTGGGCCGAGGTGATTGCGGCTGGAAGCCACCCGGCACACCAGCTTCGTCTCCACTCATCGCCTGCTTAAAAATTAATGGACATTAGAACTGCTGCTATTCTCGTCAGTCACAAGAATAAAGGAAGCCACCACTGGCCATAGGCATGTCGAATTATATTAGGGTCCCCAGGGTGCAGCTACCTGAAACTGTGAATTGTCAGTTTAAATCATATAGACGACCACTATTCTTCCGACAGCTTTTTGCTGTCGGGGGCAAGGAAAGTCAGATTATTGAAATATGTCATTTTAGGTACGATAGCTTGTCGTATGCTTGTGAATTAAGGTGCTGGTCGTATTCCTTCTTATCGTCCTCAAAATTTAGCATCAGCCTTTTTATTTACCAACCTATTCCATAATTTGCAGCTTACCTTCACGAATTGAAAGTAGCAGTGCGTGACCCTGTCGATGTCTGCCCACGCGACGATGTACCGCGCCATTGACAACGGTATCTTGGGCAAGAAGTTCGAATGGAACTTGCCCTGGCAGTAGATTGTGATCACGTCTGTGTCCTTTATCTCGAATATTATTCTGAATATTGTGCCTGGGGGATACGTGAATTGATAGAATTATATACTGATGTATGCGACTTGTTCTTGAGTGGAGACTACACAACACATAGAATACATATATGATCAGCCTATAATTCTCACTGCTGGGACACAGGTCTCTATGAAAGGGAGTGGGCCGTAATCCACCACGCGGGGCTAATGCGGGTTGCCAGATGTCACATGTCTTCGAATTTTTGGTTCTAGGACATGCCGGTTTCCCACGATGTTTTCCTTCACCGTTTTGAGGACAGTGGTGATCGGAAACGGAAGTCAAGTGCCTGCTTGCGGTCTGAACCACCGACCTACAACTCTGTAAGTCGCGGCCGTTAGCACTTGGCCACCGCTGCTCCGCTGATTTGAGATGGTGAATCAGCAAACGTGAAGTAAGACGCCAGTGCTCCGTGGACGCCAGGCTTAGTGAGGCAATGATCTTCGCCTTTACGAACACCCTTCGCAAGGTGAGCGTAGCCAAGGATCGGGTTGCAAGGAAATGGTGTGCGAGTGGAGAGGCTTTTGTTCAACAGTGGACTGCTGAAGGCTGATAATGATGATGTGACCATGCATCATTATCATCTTCAGCTTGAAAGTGGCGTCGGTTTTTTATATAATGCAGAGGAATGATGCACATGTCGTTAAGAAAGTTTTGGGGGTATGAATATGGCTATAAAAGTAAAGGAAGACCAAGAAACAAATGGATTGTGTGATAAATGATAGTTTGGCTAGAAAAGAAGAGAATATTGAAATGACGGCTGATGGAGATTTATGGAAGAAGAAGAACTGAAGAAGAAAATGATGATATACTGATTGCTGACTATAAATAAATTTGGATAAATGCAGAGATGGATGTTACCAAACCAAATTTTTACAGCATTTTTTAGAACTGAATCAATGGATTAGCATTCTCCTACAAAATGATTCAGATTGAGATTGGTAGTGTGTTACGCAATTGTGCTGGCAAACAGAGTTAGAACCAACCACAGACATAATAAAGAGTAGGAACCAACCTGGCACAAACATATTATAGTTGGTGTCATAGTTGCCGCTGCCGATCCAGATGCCATTCTTCCGCGACAAGGAGATGATGTTGTCTCGATGGAACCTCACGTCGAAGTGGAGGACCACGTCGCGTGGCTCCTCACCCTCCTGCGCGCATAGGTTCACCGACATTCTGAGGAGAAGGCGTGATATTGCAGCTTAGGGTTGTTGAGCTGTGTTGTGTTGTGCTGGGTTGTGGATGTCAGATAGGCAGTCGTTCCATGTAAAATACTGGTATTCAGCTTCATCCGGTTAAACTGGAAGCCGACCCTAACATAGTTGGGAAAAGGCTAGACAGATGATGATGACTTTAGGAGGAACTCTTGCGTACATGTAAGGTATTGCTTATGTCTGTAGGTGGTTTGCCAGAACTTGAGCTCAGACAAGGCTAGCCTTAATCAGCCTTAGATTATACCTATCGTCCTTGCTTGAAACAGACACTTGTTTGCAGTACATTGGAACTACTAAGATTCTGGCCAGGAGGTCAGAAAGGATTTGTGAGAAAGATTGTTTACCACGGAGACCCAGCACCGGCTGGTGGATATCACCCTAGCTTCGAATTTTATTGTATGTTTGCCTTCATCATTAGACCCGCACAAAGTACAGTGTATGCCTGACGGGTTCGAATCAGAAATATAAAACTATGGTTAGAACTCTCAACCTACGACTCGGTAAGTCGAGGCCGTTACCTCTGCACCAACACTGCTCTCAACTACAACACCACTGGACTAGAACTAATATAGCACTTAGCAAAATCTTACTTGCGAGCATTCTGTTTAATTTTACCCCCGATTTCAATTCTATCGCCAACTTTGAGGGTTTCAGGGATGTTAGCAGTGAAAACGGGCATTTTCTACAAATAGTATAAACTAAATATCTGTATATGCCTGCCCCAATGATCACTAAGTCAGGGCCAGTTGTATAAATGGACATTTTGAACGATAAATTTATACATTACACAATAGTGTTTATATTGAGAATGCTTTGAAAGCCCAGACAATTTTTGTGGTTAGAATTGACGTATGCCATCGTGACGGAAATCTGGCTTCCAATGACTTCTTCTTCTTTCTTTGTTATTAGTTTTTTATTGGTGTCTGATGTTGACAGTGTTTATCTAGCAGGTTGTTTTTGGAAGTTCCAGCAGAGTTTATGATATAAATAAAAAGGCAATTCTTTTAAGAAAGGATTTGGTCAGTTCCACTGCTAGAGGCACCCGTTACCGTTGTCTGCCAGCCGGAATCGACGAGTGCGACCAGCTGTCCGGGGAGTCCACGTGCACTCCAGTGGTTTTTACCTGATGCTGGAACATACATTCTGAAAAACAGCGTGGCTTGCGGTAGGAGTTGACTGGTAGAAATCGCTTAGGCGGCGATTTCTACCAGTCAACTCCTACCTACCTAGAAAGCGTTAGACCAGCCATACTCAACCTTTTTTAAAGTGAAACTTTTATAACATCGTCTCAAACTTTTTCGTCTGTGTGTTGCATGTCGCGTGACGGTCGGCTGCGGAGTAGGGATAAAGTTTCACTTTTACCGTGGTTTCATAAAACCACACAATCCTTTTTTTTTAGGTATAGGGGCCACAAACACGTTTGACTCATGGTACCGAGGGCCGCAAGCAAAAATAATTTAGGTCAATAAAACGTAATTCCAAATTAACGATATCTCAGCTCACATTCTCGTTCCGAAATACCCGTTCTCTGATGGGCGCGAAATTTAAAATAGTTTACAATAAATTAGTCACTGGTGGGCCAATAACAAAGGCCCGGCGGGCCGGAGGCCCCCAGCCCACAGGTTGAGTATATAACGGCGTTAGACCCCTTTATGCGACTTTTCTTTCTCTGTCTATCTCTTTCTATTATAAACGTGTGTGTGTGCGCGCATTGACGTAGCTAGGGTTTTTGTCTAGGGGGAGGCAGCCTTCCAACTAAGCTATGCTCTAAGAGCCACAGTCATAATAATAATTTAAAAAATAAGTTCATCCATCGGCAACACTAAATGCTGCCAGCGAGCAAATGTTATTTTATTTTATATCTATTGATGTCATTTGAGTTTGACATGTAGCTGAGTTAACCTATTCAGTGTATTTTTGCAAATAAATCACGTTTTTTGTATTTGTTTATTAAGTTTTTTGTGTGAATAGTAAATAAGAAGTGTTAGATAACTAATAAAAGACAGTTAACGGTGAGTTTAACGTTTAACTAACATACTTTTCACAGAGTGCATGATGCAAGTTTGTGTCGAGAAATTGCAATCTTGAAACAACAATTTTATTTGTTTTTCCTTATCTTGGCTTACGTGTGAAGATTTTTAATAGTTTTCCGAAGATACATAGCTTAGTTATTTTATTTAGAAGCCAGTATTTTCCGTTTAAACCTTAGTCGAAAACCGGCACATGAACATCGAAAATGTTTTAAGTGAAATCTAAATAAAAGTTTATCTAACCGATAACCTGCGCACATCCGTTTCATTGCGGTTTCTGTGATAATATCGTATCCGTGCAAGTATTATTTTTGTTTCATAGAACATTACAAAATTGCATCAATTCATGATGTCATTTAAGTTCCTACCAGTAAATAATGTACACAAGTGGGGGTGTATGTGTGTGTTTATAATTAGCACTTTATCACTGTGGTGTTGTTCCACATATGATGCAATAGGTACATTTAGTGTTATGCTTAAAGTTCTTAGCAATAATCTGTTCAATTTGTTAGCTGAAGAAACATTAAAAAGAAGGCACCTAAAAAAAAATGTCATTTTGAGCACAGTGGTAGACTACTAAAATTATTATTATGTCTTTTGATATTTCTCCTCGGGACTTTGGGGTCCCAGACCTTGGGAAGGTGTATGAGGGGCCGAAGCCAACTCGCAGAGGCCTGTCAGACCTTTTAATGAAATGAGGCACCAACAGCCTAGTTTGTTGAATAAATGACTTTTGATTTGATTGTCTCTTATTTCAGTACTCATCACAAAATGGTAGTGTCAGAAGAGCAACCCCCGGCAGTGGAAGGCGACGCAGCTGCCAGCAAGAAGGCAGCCAAGAAAGCTGCCAAGGCTGCAGAGAAGCAGCAGAAGAAGGCTGAACATAAGGTAGAAAAAGATAATTGCGTTTATTGGCACACTTTCAATTACAAAAAGAAAGAATACAATTTATGCTTGTGCCAAAAGGACCTCAGTTCACCCAGATGGAAACATTTAGTACAGATTCATTCTTAATTTATTATAAGGTAGAAAGATAATTACTGCCACATCCTTAATTTTTATGTAACCCTTACCATAGATAATCATATTATTTTTTAAATGTAATTTTGTTTTATGTGGTGTTTAAAAGAATGAATTATGTATAAAGAACTTGATAGAAAGACTCACATTCATATTTACAGAGGTATGAGGAACAGGGTGTAAAGTTTACTCATCCTCCATAGAAAAGGGATTTCTCAGACCAGTGGGTGTTGTGTCTGGCAGGCAACTGCACGACGATTGATGTCGGGACATTGTATATATCGATGCTTGAAAGGCAAAATTGACTAAGCGACATGGGTGGGACTAACTTTACAGGAACACAGTTTAAAGTTTAACTTTTCATTTTTTATTTTAATTTTTATTCAAGAGGAACAACAAACAGCTACAATATAAAACTTACAAACAAGAAATACACAAAAGATATAGACAATATTGCAGCCCACAACGCTGTTCACAGATTAATGACAGAATACAAATACAGTGAAAATAATAGCTAGGGTTACAAATATGTATAATATTATTTTTTTTTTTTTACTAACTTAAATTAACATTCGTGTTTAAGATGTATATAAAACATGTAATGTAATGTATGTAAGAAATGACATAAAAAAAAATACAGAATCACAATTAAGAAAGCTCCATAAGTATAAGACTTTTGAACCTATAGGGAGTACATGCAAAAATGTCTATATGTTCAAAAGTTCTATTGTAGGAATCAACCATTCTGCGAACAGGCGAACGCAAGCCAGAGTTGGACTTGCAAGTACCTACTGAAAATAATTGGCCAGCGCGCACCTTTCGCTTGTGGACTGTCCTAGGAACTGCATAACACATCATGTTAGAGAGTTCAATACAGTCAAATTTATTTCTGACAATACTATATAAATTCATAGCTTCTAAGTACTTACGTCTGTTTTCAAGTGTTGCGAGCTTATACTTTGCAAGTAAGTCTTGGTATGGCAAATAATATCCATAACATCTATAATGCATGGTACGCAGAAATTTATACTGAACACACTCAATCATTTCAATATACTTTTTATAATATGGACTCCAGACGGACACGGCATACTCCAGTTGAGAGCGTACTAGAGACTTGTACAAGCAGATATAAGAAGAAGGCTTTTTAAAATAGGTTGTTGATCGCATTACAAATCCATATAATTGATACGCCTTATTAACAATCTTTCCTATGTGTAGGTCTAAGCAAAGCTTAGAATCAAGGATAACGCCGAGATCACGAATAAAGTCCACTTTAAGTAGGGGGGCATTGCACAAAGTATATATATAGTTTATTTTTGTTTTATTTTTTGTAAAGCTTACAAAGTTACATTTGGGTAAACTTAATTGCAATTTATTTTTTTGGCAATAATAGGATAGACGGTCCAAATCTTGTTGCAGCAGAAGGCAGTCATTTGTTTGCCGTATGGCTCTGTATACCTTAAGGTCGTCAGCGTATAATAAAAACTTGGTATTGTGAAAGCATTGGCTGATGTCTATGTTCTATGTTCTATGTTATGGGTTTTGGTTTCCGCACTTAGTCCTTCAGTTAGACCATTGTGCGTGGGCCATGGCGGCCGTCGGTGGTTATTCCAACCAGCCCACCTCCCTCCAGAAGCTGATTAGGTCTCCTGGTTTGTTGAGAACATCTGTGTACGATCTGGGTGTCCCGAGGGTTTCTGATCTAATCTGGGTGACGCCTGTGCACTCAAAGAGCACATGCGCAACAGTTTCATCAGCCTCCATGCATGCTCTGCACAGGGGACTGTCCGTTATTCCTATAGTGTGGAAGTGTTTATTTAGCGAGCAGTGTCCCGTGATGGTCCCCGTCACCAGGCGCAAGCCTTTCCTGTCTAGTCGCAATAAGCGCCTGGTTAGCCTGCCATCTAGTGATGGCATAGCTTCCTTGGACTGCCTGCAGCCTGGTGACGACGTCCACCAACTTACTGCTTGTGTGTGGGTGTGCTCCTGTAGCCACCTGCGTAGTTGATTAAAGGGGATGGGTACGACAGGTTCCGGTCCACAAGCTGACGCACTGGATGCCCTTCTGGCCAGTTCGTCAGCTGCGTCGTTACCTAGCGACCCACTGTGTCCTTTTATCCATTGTAGCGTCACTATATTGCGGTTCAAAACAGTTACCTGTTCAAGCGCATTGTGACATTCTAGTATTAGTTTCGATGTGATGCATTCCTTCCCTAGGGATTGAAGGACTGAGGCGCTGTCAGAGAGTATGCGAATACGGGCATCCGTAACTCTCCTGGCTGCTATGGCATAAGCCGCTTGTGTTATGCCCACACACTCCGCTTGGTAGACAGTGTTGAGCATACCCAGCGGTCTGGATATTTTTATGTTGAGGTCGTGTGAGAAGACTCCGACTCCAGTTCCGCAGTCGGTCTTTGAACCATCAGTGTAAATTCTCAGTTCCTTCGGGCCTGAGTAGTCGCACTGCTCCTCTTTAAGCACTATGTTGTAATGCTTTTGAGAGCAGTATTGTTTCGGGGCCTTGTCGCAGGGTGATGCCATCATTGGCTGCCATTTGATCGCATCTTCTTTTAGACGTATGTGTTTGACCCTAGAATCTCTGCTTAGGGTACCTGATATATGGAGCCTAAAGGCAGCCAGGGCCGCCTGTTCCCGCACTATGAGGTGTAGGGGCGGCAGTCCAAGCATAGCCTGTAGGGCAGCAGTGGGTGTAGTTCTCATGCAGCTAGTGATTGCCACACACGCGAACCGCTGCAGTTTTTCGAGATCTCTCTGGGCGGTGCTCAGGTCTGTTCTGGGCCACCAGACTAGTGAGCCGTATGTGATGATTGGTCGGATGACTGTGGTGTACAGCCAGTGAGTGACCTTGGGGCTAATGCCCCAATTCTTACCAAGCATACGCTTGCATTGCCACAGGGATATGCTGGCTTTCGTAGTAATGTAGTTGATATGTTTCGCCCAATTCAGCTGTTTATCCAGGAATATGCCCAGGTATTTGGTTTCAGTTGATAGGCTTAGGGTTGTACCAAAGAAACTTGGTAATTTTAGTGTTGCCATTTTCCTCTTTTTTGTGAAGAGAACTAAATCGGTTTTCGTGGGGTTCACTGATAGTTGGTGTTTTCCACACCAATTCTCTATTATTTTCAGGGCCTGGCGCATTAGGTTGCACAGAGTGTTTTCGTGGGTGCCATTTATTATTATGGTTATGTCGTCGGCGTAGCCTACGGTAAAGTAACCTTTGTCGTTCAGTTCTTTGATCAGACTGTCTACGACCAGGTTCCATAGAAGCGGCGAAAGGACACCCCCTTGCGGGCAGCCCTTCGCCACGATGGCCCTTGTGGTGTCGTTTACGGTTACTTGTACCGCCCTCTGTTTGAGCATGTTGGTGATCCAACCGCTCAGGGGTGGGTCTATATTGTGTCTGTCTAGGGCCGTGCCAATGCTTTTGAAGGTGGTTTTATCAAAGGCACCCTCAATGTCAATGAAGACGGCCAGTGCTGAGCATTTGTGATCCACCGCACATTCAATTTTGGATACCACGCTGTGCAGTGCGGATTCCGTTGATTTGCCTGTGGAGTACGCATGCTGTTGTTTGTGGAGTGGCTTTGTCCGTAGAGGCCCGTCTCGGATGTGTCGATCACAGAGCCTCTCTAGGGTCTTTAGTAGAAAGGATGTGAGGCTTATGGGTCTGTACGCCTTGGGTTGTGTGTAGTCGGCTTTGCCCGGTTTGGGTATAAAGATAACTTTCACTTCGCGCCAGGCTAGGGGTATATATCTGAGTGCTATGCAGGCCCGATAGATTTCTACCAGGCATGGTGTTATATGGTCAACCCCCCATTGTAGCAGGGCTGGGAAAATGCCATCTAGTCCTGCGGACTTATAAGGCTGGAAAGTGTTGATAGCCCACTTTACTCGGTCTTCTGTTACTAGACTGTGGGCACTGGACCAGTCTCGCTCCGTTGGGGTCCAATCGGGCACAACTTCCCAGGTCCTGTCCTCTAGGAGTTTGCAGTCTGGGAAGTGAGTCTCGAGTAGTACCTTGCTGGTTTCATGGTCCGTTAGTGTGTATGTGTTGTCAGATTTTTTCAGCGCGCCAAGAGTTCGGTCCTGATCTGTTGATAGGATTTTCCTTACTCTTGCGGCTTCATTATTGGTCTCGATGGATTCACAGAATTTCCGCCAGGCTGTCCTTCTGGCGGTTCTGATTTGCTTTTTGTATGTGTATTGAGTCTCTTTGTATAGCTCCCAGTCTTCCGGGAGTCGGGTGTTTTTGGCTCTGTTGAATTGCTTTCGTAGTGTGTTTCTGAGTTTACCAAGTTCGGCGTTCCACCAGGGATTTCTCTCACTGTTGGTTCGTGGTGCCTTTAGCTTGCAGCATGCATGGTATGCTTCGGTTAGGTATTCCGATAGCTTTGTTACAGTGTATTCAAGTTGTCCGGATTCTGTTATGTTTGTTTGTGTTAGGTGCCTAGCTAGCATCGCGGCTAGGAGGCGCTTGTACCCGGGCACATCGGTGCGCCTCGGATTACGTCGCGGTTCGGGTTTCCTTGTATTAGTAGTTAGTGTGAAGCGGATCCTTCTATGGTCTGAGCAAGAAGGTTCGTTTGATACGTGCCAATTTGTGATAAGATTTGTCGCGTTTTCTGTAGCAAGAGTTAAGTCTATGATCGTTTGTCCTCGGACTGTGACCCAAGTGGGCTCAGAGCCTCGGTTAACGATGTTCAGGTTAGTTGAGAATAAATAGGTGGATAGTACCTCTCCTCTGGAGTTCGATGCCTCGCTGCCCCAGAGCGGGTGGTGGGCGTTCGAGTCGGTGCAGATGATCAGGTCCAAATTGGTGCGCTCGCAGTGCTGCACCAGATCGGCCATTTCTTTCGGCGGGCAGTCTGTTTCCTCACCCGGCATGTAAACCGAAGCTAGTACAACATCTGGGAATTCACCCTCGGTGTGGAGCCTGACAGCTGTCAGATCTCTGGAACAGAATTGAGTGAGTAGCGTGGTAGGGATGTCTTTGGGTATGTAGGCACAGGATCTAGGTTTGTCTGAGCTGTGTGTATTAAGGATTAGCTTACCTCCGATGTTACCGAGGCCGCATATTCTGTTGTTTCTGATCCACGGCTCTTGGATCAGTGCAATCGTTCTGGGATTAACCTCCAGTGCCCTGCGTAAGCTAGCCGTGGCAGTTTGGCTATGTTGGAGGTTAGTTTGGATAATGTGAAGTGGTGGTGACGGTGATGGGGGGCGGTTAGTCGGAGGTGGATCCATCGGACGAAACCTCCGCCGCCTGCTCTCTGTACTGGTCGTCGTGTTGTTCACCCGGCGACGATGCTAGTAACTGCTCGTTCCAGCCGGGAGATGCGGGTGGTATGCTGGCTACGTCGTCGGCCATCGCCGCGCGGGCCATGACCTCTTCGAGTTGGGCAATGTCATTGTCGTCCGTCTGTGTCACTGTCTGTGTCGTTGTCGGGTCCATCTTGCTGTCCGAGGGCTGGATCGTGGGCCAGAAGCGCACGTATATCGAACCCAATAGGTACGATATCCGACGCTCCCGCCCCACGATCTTTTCTACTTCCTCCGGTGGCACACCCAGGGTCAAATAAGTCCCATAGTTGTCGCCACCGACCGTAGTCGCCCTGTACAGTGACCACCTGGCTATATTATACCACGTATTCTGACGAATCAGAATACTGTGTAGCCTCCCTATGTCACCCCTATAGCGGGGGACGAAGAGTGAGGCTCTGACACGGGTGGGCAAGTCTGATTGACGGAGTACCGTCAGTGTGAGGTCAGTGTCGGGGAGTTTAAGTTGGGGTACGTTCCTGTTTAACCAGGTCAGGGCGTGGTCGTCCTCACACCAGACCTGTACAGTGCCCTCCGCTACCCGTGGGTATCCGCGGAAGGCAGGGAGTGGTGCTGTCGAGTCCGAGTCCATGAGTAGTTCTTCTAGGCCTGCTTTAACCAGCTCGGCCTCCTCTTTTGTCAGGTCTCTGGAGGGGGGAGGGAAGCAGATTGCTACTGCAAGCCTCGCAGGAATATCCTTTGTGGCCCGCGCGTAGGTCCTCTGCTCCCCCTGGGCGGAGTGGACCCTTACCCGTTTGGCGTCCCCCTGGAGCGTACTCGGTGAAGCCGAGTCGTCGGGGCGCTCCCTCTTTGCCGGTCCTGTACCGCTCGGTCCAGGTTGCGGCATGGAGGTGCCTGGCCGGGTGGTGGCATCTGGGCGCAAGGATCCACCTCGCCTTCCTCTGTGATGTTTGGGTCGGGGTTTGTCGTGGGATGCGTCCGTGTCAGTGTGAGCGTGATGGGGTCGGCTGGCGCCCCCGGCAGACTCTGTCGTGTGCAAGGGCTTTTCGCGCTGGGTTTCCCCTTCGCGTACTTGCCCCTGCACGCGCGGTTCCGCGTCCGGCTGCTTTTCGCGCTGGGTTTCCCCTTCGCGGACTTGCAGCTGGTCGCGTGGTCCCACGTTTGGCCGCTTTTCGCGCTGGGTTTCCCCTTCGCGGACTTGCGGCCGTTCTCTTTTTTCCGCGTCCGGCCCCTTTTCGCGCCTGGTTTCCCCGTCGCGGACTCGGGGCTGGTCGCGTACTACCTTTTCGGCGTCCGATCGCGCTTCGCGCTGGCTAGTGCCTTCGCGGGTGCTGCACTTTCGGTCGCCTACTTTCCTCCTCCGGCTTGCGACTTTTCCGCGCTTCTTCAGCAGTCGTACTCCGTCAGCCGGAAGAGTGGTAGGGTCGCCAGGCTCGTCGTCCTTCCCCATCACTTTCTGTCCGTGTCTATCATTGTCTGGGTAGGTGATGCTATTCCTCACGATACTCTGTTGCCAGAGGTTCGGGAGAGGCATGCAACTCGTAGTGGGTGTTGGCGCGTGTGTCGCAGCCGCAGTGGGATTTATTGGCGCGTTTGTCGCAGCCAGAGTTGAGATAGTGGGCGCGTAAGTCGCTGCCTGTGTTATGGGCGCTAATTCAGCAGCCGGCCGCGCTGAAGAGCACGGCAACGTTAACGTAGTGCAGTTGGTTGCCCCCCCCAGAATACGTTGGGGGCTGACCGCCGTAGCGGTGTGGGATTCCCCGGCTTGGCCGGAACCCACCTGGGTACTTTCTTTTACCTGCTGCATTTTCATTTTGTTGGGGGGTGGGCTTTTTTGGAATCGAGGTTACCCATCCTCTGGGACCGACGGGATATAGGGATAGGAGGGAGGGTATATGGTGGTAGGGTACAGGTTTTGGGGGCCACCCTAGGTCTGGGATTTGGCCTAGGGATTTAGAGATTGAAGGGATTTTATGGATAGGGAAGGGTTGGAAAGATTAGGATTATTTGGTACATGGGATAAGGTATATGGGTTACCCTAGACCTGGGACCTGGTGTTCGGGCACTTCTCTTGTCCGGGATCTCTTTCGAGATGCTCCGGGTGCAGGATCGACTGCTTGCAGTCGGTCCCGCAGCCGGAGTTGGGCTATCCGCAACCTGCCCACCCGCTCGGTTGCATGAGAAGAAGTGCCCGGCAGTCTGGATCGCTCCACCACGGATGTACGTATACATTCGCGTTGGTTCGACCCAGCTGGCCCCGAGTTGGCTGATGTCATTGATATACAAAATAAACAAAAGGGGACCAAGTATAGAGCCTTGAGGCACACCAGAGGTCACCTGTGCGATGTTAGATTGATGACCATTGATTACAACCCTCTGACTGCGATTGGTAATATAAGAGGTAAACCATCTCAGAAGATTACCACGGATTCCGTTGAACGCAATTTTATTTAGTAGTATTTCATGGTCTACCTTGTCGAAAGCCTTAAAGAAATCCGTATACACTGCATCCACTTGTACACGGTTGTCAACACAATCAAACAAAAAGCTGGAAAATAATAATAAATTAGTATTTGTCGACCGCCGTTTGACAAAACCGTGCTGTTGTTGAATTATAATGTTGTGAAGAACAGGATAAATACCGTTATGGACTAACCTTTCAAAGAGTTTCGACAGGGCAGACAAAATGGAAATGGGACGATAGTGTTCAACGCAGCGTTTAGATCCACTTTTGTAAACAGGCACAATATACGCATGCTTCCACACTCTGGGTACAACTCCCTCAGCTAGACATTTATTATAAATAATAAATAGAGGCTCGCAAATGGTAGTTGCAGTATTCCTAAGGAAGTAAGGTGAAAGTCCGTCAGGTCCAGGACCTTTCGCTGGATCTAGAGTTTTCAGCTCCTTCATTATGTTCTCTTCACTAAAAGAAAGTTCACAAATAGAGACATCGTGTAGTGCGTTGTTGTCCTGTGGAGGCTTCCAATGAGGCAACGAAGGAGATGTCGGTTCATATACTGAGTAAAAAAAGTCAGAGAACATATTACATACCATATCTGGATCATTGGTTTCAGCATTTTTGTATTGAAGCTTCGATGGGATTCCAGGTTTATCTTTTCTATTAGAAACATAGGTCCAGAAGTGTTTTATGTTTATACTTAGATTGTCCTCCACAGAACTGATGTACGAACTGAAACACTTAAGACATGTATCCTTAAACTGCTTTCTATAGTTTGAAAATAATTCATAATCAGCAATGTTATTATATTTCTTCCACTTAAATACTTAATCCATGCCTTTTGCTTCTTTTTAGAAATAGTTATGAGAGTACGAGAGAACCATATGGGATAGCTAACTGACCTAGTTCGGGCCAACGGAGTGTCTTGTTTAATAATAATATCTATCTCAGTGTAGAATTTAGCCAGAGCCTCTTCAGAATTCATAGGGCATAGCAGTTCAGACCAGTCCAGTTGCTGAATGTTACGATTCATTATAAAAAATCATATAAATTCTGATTCAGATGATAAAATAAGATTTCCAAAACAGTAAGAATTATGCCTGTAGGATGATTACAAGAATTTATATGATTTTTTTTTCTGAGAAATTCGACCTGTCGTTTAGTCAATTTTACCTTTCAAGCGTCGATATGCATGTTGCGCGGTAAACTCTGCTTGCGCGATGCAGGATTTTGCGTGACGTCAGTGTGATGTGTGATCTGATGCGGACAACGCATAATACTGACGTCACGCAAAATCCTGCATCGCGATATAGATGACGCCACATATTTATTGATCTATATAGTGCATGTTAATATTGAGAATTCTGTGTTAATCACGCTGCGCCTTCAGGTATGCGGTCACGTCAGAACTTTTCATCCCATCTGCCATACGAGCAAAGTGTCCACTGCTACTTAAATTTAGCAATTCCTTGGTATATATTGTATGTAATTTTCATCCAGTTTTCCATTCCTCAGGCAGCCTCAGGCCAACCACAAGGCGAGGCCGAAGCCCCGGAAGCCGACGTGTCCGTAGGCCGGTATGGAGCCCTAAAAATGATCCAATCGACCGGGGAGAATCGCGACAGAGTGTACACTGATGTCAAGGATTTGACTGTCAAACTGAACGGCCAGAGTGTGTGGGTTAGAGGTACAGTTGCAAAATTACGTAATTTTATCGAAAACGCTGGTAAAATACGGTTATTTTACCGTAATTTATATAAATTACGGTAAAATTACTGGTGGCATGCCATTCTAAATTTTAATTTATTTTAAATCACGCGCGCGTGGGGTTACAAAATCAAAATGCAATGTTGCTGACAAGTGCTCCGTCAAGTTGTACGGCAAAATGCGATAGATTATAGATTTGTTTTATTTTTCTGTTTTTTTTTTGACATTTGTTTAATTTTATTATTTAAATTGTTGATTCTGAGAACTGTAGTTAGTATAATACTAAATATAAGTAATATTCCAAAAACTAAAATTTTAATTTTTACTGGCCTTTGCACATAACATACATCACTACATAGTATAAAACAAAGTCGCTTTCTCTGTCCCTTTGAACGCTTAGATCTTTAAAACTACGCAACGGATTTTGCGTCTTCCATACTTCTCTATTATTCGTCATCTCGGTAGTCACCCTCTTTCTAACCATATCATCATTCACACAGTCCATCCATCGTTTCTTCGGTCTTCCCCTACTCTTATAGCCAACGACATTCATACTCAAAACTCTCCTCACGACATTTTCCTCATTTCTGCTTAACACATCCCCATACCATGACAACCGATAACCGATTTCCACACAACTTTTCAGTTACCGCTACCGGTGCACGGTGCCACTTTCAGACTTCCTCTTATGTACAAACGCCAGCACATCAAGCTACTACAATCTGTCAAATTTCTTTAATAGATTTTCAACTTAATCGCTAAAGTATAAGTTTCAAAGTTGATTGGGAAAATTTTACATTTTCGGGTAGCTTGATGTGCTGGCGTCTGTACTTATTCTATCCATTCGTGTAACACCCTCAAATGTTCTATTTCTCCTTCCAGCTCGCCTCCAAACTTCCAGAGCGAAAGGGAAGCAGTGCTTCGCTGTGCTTCGGCAGAATAGCAGCACGGTGCAGGTGCTGATCAGTGTGAGCGACGAGCGAGCAGTCAGCAAGCAGATGGTCAAGTTCACTGGCACGTATGTATCACTAGCTGTAATGGCATTAGACTCGCCCGTTAAACATATTAAATAGCATAAAACTGTAAACAAAAAAGAACACACTTTAAATATTGCGGCAACAGCGCGGTGTTATTGACCCAACAAATATATAGAAATGGTATAGGTAAGTGTGCCGGGCACCACTTTTTTCAGGTTTGTAAAAAATTTAACATTTGTAGTAAGTAATAAATACCGCATGCATGACTCTTATGTCTCAAGCATAAGGTATAATATGCATTAGTTTGCATCGGGAAATAAAATTTTAAAACAAATTTGGCGAAGCTTATTGAACTAGCGAGCTGGTAACATGTTGTGTTTAACTGCAAATGTCTTTAACCTGTCGGTGCTGGCTTGTTAACAGATACATCATGTAGAAAATATTAAAAATGAAAAGTAATGTCCGGTGACTAAACTATTGGATATATTTTATTGAATTTTTGTATGCAGACTGGGAACGTCATTACTCATTAGGTATACAAAGTTTAATTTATTGTTATATTGTCATGTCCATATTTTATATGCTAGTTGCGCGGTAAACTCTGCTTGCGCGATGCAGGATTTTGCGTGACGTCAGTGATGTGTAGTTCGCATGTGGCGGTGTAGATGTAGCTACAAGGCCTACAAGGCCATTTACAAGTTTCCTCTGATAAACACTAAAACAAAAACTTAAGGGGCTATGCCATTTGTAAGTTTAAGAGCTCTCTTTTGTAATTTTAGACTATCAGACTTTGACAAAGTCTGATAATTACCGAACTGAATTTTGAAGAATGACCTATGAAACTATCTCCATCTCTTTCCAGTATAACCAAAGAGTCAATCATAGACGTGTATGCGATGGTAGTGAAGACGGCCACGCCCATAGAGTCATGTACAGTGAGTGACGTGGAGCTGGTGGCCACGCAAGTGTGGCTCGTGTCCGCAGCGCGTGCGCAGCTTCCGCTACAGATCGAAGATGCGGCCAGGCCGGAGAAGAACGATGTAAGTACCTGAATACTATATTTAAAAAACAAACGCTGCTAAAGACAAGTTTTCACGCCTAAACCACTGAACCGATCATCCTGAAATTTCGCATACAGTCGTCAGGTGTACAGAAACGGACAAAGGGTACCTTTCGTCCCGAATTTAAGTGCTGTTCCCGAGGAAAACAACAATAACGTTATTATGATAATAGATGGCGCCACGTGTCTTTCGAATCATGATTGAATTATATCTGGATCACAGAAGACGCGGGCAACAGCTAGTTCTTAAGAGCCTACACTACATCAGCTAAAATTCACTCTTTCGCTCGCACGATACTGCTCGCAGGCAGCGCCAATAGTTTAGGTATTTGCTTTTTACGGTGAAAATAATGGTAATTAAAAAAAAAGTAAATATTATAAGACCTGCTTTATAGTTAGTTCGGTTAGTATACAAAGTTTCATGATCTAATTTGAACTATTTTTTGAATACCAGCAGTTTATTGTTCGGTTTAGAGGTAACATTGGATTTTTTTTCTATCGAGAAAATTTTATGAAATCGTGTTTTCGTCTAACATAAGACCTAACATTAATCCTCAACTTTACCATATATTTCAAAATTAATGCTGCAGTATTTTCGACATAACGGAGGATCATGCTAAGCCGTTTGAGGTAGTATAGGCCCTTAATACAGTTTAAACTCCATGTAAAGTCACTCGATTTAACGACAAACTCCTTATAGCGTCGAAATAACTTGGCTTTGATAGGTTTAGCTTGCCTTCCATACAATGATACACTCTATATAGCATTACACCCACTCAATAATCACAACAATTAAGTAATAAAATTATAATAAGTACCTTTTTATGTTGCCAAAATTACTGAAAACTGCGCAGTTGTGTACGTTCTTTTGTCGCTTTACTATCCTAGCCCGTAATTAACTAGACTGTCGGCATCATCCATACAAAACTTTCTAAGAAATTCGTTATTTTGTTTAGAAACGCGCAAGCACGTGTAGACTGTTGTTGACAGTTTTTGACCATAACTAATAAGTAGGACTCATGGATTATTTATTTAATACGTTATCATATTCTTAGTTGCTCAAACAAAAACTGTAAACATGGCTAGTAAAAGAAAGTCACTGTTTTATAATTCTGATTTTTCTTCTCTCCATTTAACGACAACTTTCTATAACGCCATAAAATGCACAATCCCTTCAGTGTTGTTATATAGAGTTTACACTGTATTTCTTTATTCACAGGACCCCGAAGCGCTAAGAATCCGCGTGAACCAGGACACTCGTCTCGACAACCGCGTGTTAGACCTGCGCACACCCGCCAACCAGGCCATCTTTCGACTGGAGGCCGGAGTTTGTCGACTGTTCAGAGACATACTCACTCAGAGAGGTACTGTATACAGGTTTATTTGAAAAACACCAGCAACCTCTTAAGAGGTCATTGTACTCATCATTATGAACAACTTTTACTAAGAGACCAAACCTGAAATCGCGAAAAAAAAAATCAGCTGTTCCCTACATTTTGACGAGATAAACGAAGATGTAGGGAACAGCTGATTTTTTTTCGCGATTTTAGGTTTGGTCCCATAGTAAAAGTTGTTCATAATGATGAGTACTATGACCTTTTAAGAGGTTGCTGGTGTTTTTCAAATAACCCTGTATATTATGGCAATTTTCCTATAATCACCAGTGAGTTTACCAAGTGTGGTGATTACGGAAAAAACAGAATACTATTGCCCAAAAGAGCAGGAACTACCAGAGGGGGCTGTTTACGTATTTTTAAGACCGCCACCATTAAAACCATATTATTGACAAGTTTTTAACATGGATTTTTGTTTTTAAAAATGGGAATTGGCAACATCACCATAATCGATAATCACCAATAAGTTTACCAATAATTGTGATTGAGGCAAAATTACTGCGATGAATGTACCCTTGCTAGAATCCGAACTAATTTCTTTTTCAGATTATGGCAATTTTCGACCAAAATAAAAATTTTTGTCGACAAAATTAAGTTCCTACTAATCAATACTTAATAAGATTTTCTCACTCAAAAAAAAAATCTATCGTTTCAAGTTTTCAACAAACAAAAAACACATTTACTTATAAAAAGCTGAAAAATTTCTCATATCGTTTGCTAATAATAATTATACCTTAGCGAATAACAATAATGTTGATTTTCATGTGATTCAAGTTTAAATCAATTATTAAAAGATTGAGCCGGTATTTATTAGACTTCTTTTAACCAAAAACCAACAGAACACATAAAAAAAAACTTTATTTTTTGGTTTTTAGACGAAAATGCAAAGCAGGCCCAATTTCGTTTTCGATCGGACTCTAACCCCCACTATTATTTAATCTATGCATTTTTATCTTGCCTGCACTTAAATTATTATTTTCCGTAAACCCATGAGACTCATCTCCATTTTTAACCGACTTCAAAAAAGGAGGAGGTTCTCAATCCGGTTGTATTTTTTTTAATGTTTGTTACCTCAGTACGCCGTCATCTATAGACCGATTTGGAAAAAAACCATATTTTGGAAAAGGCGATGAGCAAGTTGTCATTAGGCTATTGTAACTTAGATACATTATAAACAGACCCACTAAAAAGCTAGGAATAAAAACTTTTTAACCAAAAAAAAAACCGACTTCCAAAAAAAAAACACTACAAATTGAAAAATAACTTTAATTTCGGAATTCGGTGGCAATAAACTAAAATACAGATCCAAAGACACCGACTTCCGAAATTAAAGTTATTTTTCACTTTGTAGTGTTTTTTTTGGAAGTCGGTTATTTTTTATACCTATCACTTTTTTTTTTACCCACGGTACAGAATAATAATTACAACCCATTGATTCGCAGGTTTTGTCGAGATCCATACGCCTAAGATAATTCCGGCGGCATCAGAAGGCGGCGCCAATGTGTTCACAGTCTCCTACTTCAAATCGTCCGCTTACCTAGCGCAGAGCCCCCAGCTTTACAAGCAAATGGCGATCGCGGCTGACTTCGACAAGGTCGGTGAATAACACAAATTGTGTTTATTAACGCGCTAAATACTCGCTTGGACGTAGAGTTTGCGGACACTATCCCTATTTCACCACCTCCTCATAATTTCCAGTTAACTTATCTGGTAGATAATTCTGTCCCATTAATAAATTCACTAGTAAATTCTTTTTTTTCTGGTTTTGAAAGAAAACGTTGCCCCACACTAGGAATTACACCTGTACCGTGGGTGCGTTTACAAACATTTAAATTCACATACACAAACAGCCAGACCCGGAACAACTACTTGTAGGTCATACAAATATTTGTTCCGTGCGGGAATCGAACCCGCGACACGCAGCGCAGCAGACAATCGCTTATCCACTGCGCCAACCGTGCCGTACAAAAAAAAAAATCTAGTACATCGTCATCATCTGCCTAGCCTTTTCTCAACTATGTTAGGGTCGGCGTCCAGTCTAACCGGATGCAGCTGAATACCATATTTTGGAGCGACTGCCTATCTGACCTCCACAACCCAATTGCTGGGTAATACGATACCGCTTGGTAAGACTGGTTGTCAGACTTTCGGGCTTCTGACGACCCATAACGACTGTCAAAGATCCACGAATGACAGCCGGGACCAACGGCTTAACGTGCTTTTCTTGATATGTGAAGATGGTCACCCATCCACGGTCCGCCCGCGGCAAGCGTAGCTAAAGCTGATTGATCGACCCGTGTTTACATTTCCCCACTCCGCAGGTGTTCACAGTAGGCGCAGTTTTCCGCGCCGAAGACTCGAACACGCACCGCCATCTCACGGAGTTCGTGGGACTCGACCTTGAGATGTCCTTCAAACATCACTACCACGAGGTCCTGGACACCATCGCCGGGACTTTGACTGACATGTTCAGAGGACTGAGAGACCAGTGAGTACATTTTGATATACACGGTCAAATTAAATTAGCTATCAAAACTCCGCAGACGTGATGGGAATCGTTATCTAAAAACTTTTTTACAAAAAAAAAATTCAACCTAATTCTAAAAAAAACACTACAAAGTGAAAAATAACTTTAAGTCGGGGCGTTCAAGTATTACGTAACGCAATTGGGGAAAGGGGGGGTCTTGTAAAACGTTACGATGCGTTACAAGGGGGATAGGGGGGTTCGAACAACGCGTTATGTAACTTTGTTTTTTTTATTTAAACAAAAAACTAGGGAAATAAAGTCTCCCAAGTTGGTAAACCCTTTTCGTTTGTTTTATGGCGAGTCCCTCGATTGTATTGTACATACGCCAGCACATCAAGCTACCCGAAACTATCAAATTTTCCCAATCCATTTTAAACCTTATGCTTTAGTGGTAAAGTTGAAAATTTATTAAAGAAATTTGACAGATTGTAGTAGCCTGATGTGCTGGCGTCTGGTGTTTTAGCGACTTTCCGGTTCTTGGCGCAACTTAACTGTGACTTTTAAGTAAAAATGGTCATTTGGGTGTTACATAACGTTTAGGGAGGGGGGGGGGTACAGAAAAACGTTACGGCGCGTTACATGGGGGGAGGGAGGATCAAAAATATTCAAAAATTGCGTTACATAATACTTGAACGTTATATACAGTTGTTTTTTTTTTACTTTTTAGTTGTCTCTATCCCACACAAATTCATTAATACTACTTGCTATGTGAATATCAGTGACAGAAAGCTATTAAAACATAATCAATATAAACTAAATGGAAAAAACCATTGCGGTTGATTTGCTGGCATTTATTGAAGAGTTCCGTTGTCTGTCTCCGAAACTCATCATCAGATCTTTACGAAAAAATGGGATCATTTAGGAATACACATCTTGCGTACAAAAAAGAATTTTGCAGATCCGTATATGTATTTAAGATGGAGTTGTGATAATAATTATGTGGTATGGTGTGTGTTGGATCATTGGGTTCCCTTCAAAATGGTTGAGCTGAATGGTGCTGATCCATACGTCATGTTCGTGAACGGGCGCCGTCAGTAGGGACTGGTCATCTCTTAGCCGCCACGGCTTATTTTAATTTATGAATTGTTCTTTTAAGTACGGACGCCTTTAACGTGCACGTCTTTTTGCATCGTTCTCACATGTATAGTTTCCACATGAATAATGTAACCAAGATTTTTGTAACAATTTTATGATTTAAAAGAGTGTCCATGGAGTTTCTTGCCCGTTCTTCTCCACAGGGATCTACGCTTTGGAATGGGCAACTAGCTTCATCTTTCTGACTGACCGACCCTTGACAATTCAAAAGTGCCTATAATTGGTTTATTTGAAATACATGCTTTGAGTTTGAGTTTAATCCAAAAAAATGGATTTTCTCAAGTACTTTCAGTAACTACACTACCAGTGATCATTGACGCCAGAAAAAAAAAAACATGAAATCTTTTTTCTTTGTTATTTACAAGCGACCCCAGTGCGGGTTGGTAGATGTCATACTTTTTGTTCCGGTAGCACGTTCTCGGGCGAAGCTGCGGGCAGAAGCTAGTAAAATAATAATTTCCTGTTTCTAGGTTCGCGTCAGAGATAGCTACGGTGGGTCAGCAGTACCGTGTGGAACCGTTCAAGTTCCTCGACCCACCGCTCAGGCTGGAGTTCCCTCAGGGCATACAGATGCTAAAGGAAGCAGGTAATCATTTTGTGTAAAATATCTGCACTTGAAAATCGAACATGGAAAATGTTCGATATCGATTTAGATCGAAATTATTTGATCGGCAATCGTCGATATCCATTCACATCGAGAATCTTCGATGTCGATTTACATCGAGAATATTTGATCGACACTGGCCCCGATTCTGTTGTTCACAAACTAAACTAAAATTAAGTTCAGTGCATCTTATTCTTTCTATCTCAATATGAAACGGACAGAAGATAAATATTAGTTTAGTCCCGTCAAATTATATAATCCATAGTCAAGTTTAGACGTGATAAAAAAATCGGCTACTAAAAATACGTCAATTTACATCAGGCGCTGACTATTTTGACAGGACTAAACTAATATTTATCTTCTGTCCTTTTCATAATGAAATAGAAAGATAAAGATGCACTGAACTTAAATTTAGTTAGTGAACAACAGAATCGGGGCCAATCCATTACAACGAGGATCACCGATTCGATCAAGGATCGATTTACATCGAGAATCTTCTACTGCTACTTCTGAATTTGTTACTGCGCAGCGACTTGCCTTATGTTCCTAGCCGTTATAAAGTTTGAATCGGGCTGTACTCGGGGAGTACGCACGGCTACACATCAAGCTATACATAACATAAAGCTGACTTCTGATTGTACGAAAAACCTATACAGTGCGAGGTCAGATAAAACTGGAAATGTATAGCTTGATGTGTAGTCCTGTGTACATCCGTAATTATTATATTTCTATCTTCCAGGAGTTACAGTAGGCGAAGAAGACGATCTCTCGACCCCTGACGAGAAACTCCTGGGCAGGTTGGTCAAGGCCAAATATGACACTGACTTCTACATCCTGGACAAGTATCCGCTGGCTGTCAGGCCTTTCTATACCATGCCAGACCCTAAAAACCCGGTGAGTAAACAGCCGGTCGATTCTGTAAAAGTCTCACCGTGAAAACTTGCATGGTGTGATCTGTCAGTGTCATCCTACTGGTTCTAGGGATTGACCAAGCAAACATTTACAATCATAATCGAGATTTTAATAATATTTTTTAAGTGAATTCTTTTACAGGCATTTTTGTCAGGCGCTTTACTTTGTGTAAATTATTTCATCACCATTGCTCTTAAAACGGTGAAGGAATACATCGTGAGGAAACCGGCATGTCCTAGAACCAAAAATTCGAAGACATGTGACATCTACCAACCCGCACTGGACCTGCGTGGTGTATTGCAGCCTGTGGCCCAGCAGTGGGAACATTATAGGCTGATTTTGTTATGTTATGAATTCTTTTAGTCTTAAACGTGAATATTTTATTTTATTTATTGTTCGTGCGTGACACGTTCGCGCCTCAGACTATATAAGGACTAGTCTAGAAAAAAAAACCACATTGAGATTGTGACTAAGTTTCTGTTTTGCTATTTTATTTAAAAACCCCGTAAATTAGTGATGTTTAGACAAATAAAATACTAGCTTTGAAATTAAATTAAATTTTATCAATAGAATTAGCATAAAAAAATATTATTAAAATCTCGATTATGATTGTAAATGTATGCTTGGTCAATCCCTAGTATCAGGTGGGATGACACTGGCCCCGATTCTGTTGTTCACAAACTAAATTAAATTTAAGTGCAGTGCATCTTTTTCTTTCTATTTCATTATGAAAAGGACAGAAGATAAATATTAGTTTAGTCCTGTCAAATTAGATAATCCAAATCCATACACAAGTTTAGACATGATTAAAAAAATTGGCTACTAAAAATACGTCAATTTACGTCAGGCGCTGACTAATTTGACAGGACTAAACTAATGTTTATCTTGTGTCCTTTTCTTAGTGAAATAGAAAGAAAAAGGTGCACTGAACTTAAATTTAGTTTAGTTTGTGACCAACAGAATCGGGGCCACTGACAGCTCACTCCACACTCACTTCACCTTAGTTTTCACGGTGATATGATTACTGAATCGCACTGCTGACTAAAACATGGGTGTTCATTTCATACTTATAGAATTTACATATATTTTTTAAACGTATTTCACCATACTTGGGGCAAGCGGTGACCGCAGTATTTCATTTTTGATAAATCTTGGCAAATTGTGGTCATATATTTGCTCATTGTCGCGTCATGATTCGAAGATATCGTACTTCTGAACCACCGGAATTTATACCAACAAATGTAATAATGGTTCCTAAAAGGAATAACGTGGTCTAATAAAAAAAAATGCATTATAATAATACTCTAAAGTTGCCGTTTTATATTTTCTTTTATTACAGTAATATAAATTCGTCTCTTTACAGAAAGTGTCAAATTCCTATGACATGTTCATGCGTGGTGAGGAAATCCTCAGCGGCGCGCAGAGGATACACGACCCAGAGTTCTTGACGGAACGTGCTAAACATCACGGCATCGGTCAGTAAAACTCATAATCATCTGCCTAGTCTTTTCCCAACTATGTCGGGGTCGGCTTCCAGTCTCATCGGATCCTGCTGAATACCAGTATTTTACATGAAGCGACTGCCTATCTGACCACCACCCAGATCCACGTAAACAGCCGGGGTCTTGATATTCAAAGATGGTCACCCATCCACGGACCAACCGCGGCAAGCGTAGCGTATCGGTCAGTAAAACTCATCATCTGCCTAGCCTTTTCCCAACTATGTTGGGATCGGCTTCCAGTCTCACCGGATGCAGCTGAATACCAGTATTTTACATGGAGCGACTGCCAATCTGACCTCCACAACCCAGTTACTGGGTAATACGATACCCCTTGGTAAGACTGGTTGTTAGATTTTCGGGCTTCTGACTACCCGTAACGACTGTCAAAGATCCACGAATGACAGCCGGGACCAACGGCTTAACGTGCTTTCCGAGGCACGGAGGGGTCTCGATATGTAAAGATGGTCACCCATCCACAGACCAACCGCGGCAAGCGTAGCTTAATCTGATCGATCGACCTGTGTGGCTGTTTTTATTTAGCCCCGGGCCCTTCGGGTCTGTCAGTAAGTGAGTGAATGGAATGAATGAATTTACAAATGCTATTAAGTGGATCTGGCATACATACACACATTTTGTTCGCACATGTAGTTTTCAATTGATACATGCAAAAGGTTGCAATATAATAACTGTTCGTTTCTCATTGTCAAATAAATTATCTTTTATCTTTATCATTTTACAGATATCAGCAAGATAGCTGCATACATCGAGTCCTTCAGATTGGGCTGTCCACCTCATGCAGGTAAATAGGGATTTAACTATTAATATTATTATTATTAATACTATTTTTATTATTATTAGTTGTTAAGAATCGCGGGTTTACTAACCCAATTCTAAAGCAGTTCATACAATCTGGAGGCCACGTTATTATCCATCTGTTTTTGTGCGGCTTTTCAGGGAAAGGCCACTAATGGCTACACCTAATTTAATTTCTGATTACGGATAGAAACCAATTGTACTTAGTCGAATATGTCGAAATTGGTCGACAAATACACACATCAAAAGTGTCTAGGGATCAACATATATTTTTGCAATAACTTTTCTCCTGATTAATATTAATTAAAATTTTCTTTAAGGATTCATCAAATAAAGTGTTTTCGTTTGTCACAGTAACGATAAACCAAGTCACCTTTGCATTAATAAAGAAATTTGCCATTTTCCTAATAAAGGGATTTTTGACATTTGAACCACTAACACAAAAGTTCGAAAAAAAGACTGAAATAACAGTTTTCTCTAAAATTTTATTGGGTAACTTAAACAATTAATAATCCGTGTTTCTACCGCGAACACTAACAACACAAGAACATCGGTTTGGCATACTCAAAATGAGTTCATCCAAATCACGCTGTGGAATGGCCGCCCATGTTCGTTGCAACAACAAAAAAAGGTCTTCTTGCGACTGGATACCCTCCATATTCGGCAGAGCTCTTCTCTGTAGCATATCCCATGCATGCTCAATCGGGTTCAAGTCTGGCGACTGAGCAGGCCAGGGCAGGACATTGATGTTAGCTGCGGCGAGAGTCTGTCTTACAACTCTTGCGGTGTGCGGTCGTGCATTATCATGCATTAACTGAAATAAGGGACCGATTTGCACTTGTAGAGGAACGATGACGTCTGATACAATCGTCTCAGCATAAATTTGAGCGTTGAGGTTGCCTCTGATCCAAATCAACTCAGTTCTTCCGCCGATCCAAATACCCGCCCATACCATGATGGTTCCACCACTATAAGGATGGACTTCCTGGCAGGATTTTAATCGCTGTTGGCGTCCAGGGGTTCTCCAGTGTCGTATACGTCTTTTATCCGGTCTCATACCAAAACGAGACTCATCAGAAAAGCACACGAAACGCCATTGTTCTTCTGCCCAATTTCTGTGTTCAAGAGCCCATTGATATCGAATCCTACGATTGTGCATTGCTATAGGTGGTACCCGTAGCGGTCTTCGGGAATGAAGGTTCACTTCATGCAAGCGGTTTCTGACTGTTTGGTCGCTAATTAAGTTCCCTGAAGAGTGATGAAGCCTCACGGCTAACATCATGGCGGTTATTGTTGGAGCTCTTCGAGTTAAGATTTGAATGTATCGGTCTTGTCTCCGTGTGGTGCAGCGATACCGTCCTCCATGGCGCTCAGCCACGGTACCAGTGCTTCGGTAACGTGTCCAAAGTCGACTGATAACACTCTGACTTGTATTCAGAGCTAAAGCCACAGTACGTTGCCGGGAACCAGCTTCTATCATTCCCACGGCTCTGAGCATTTCTTCCCTGCTTAAATGACGTCGCCGCTCCATAATAACGTTGGTTTTAATCAGTAGTAGGGAAACAGTAGCACTAATAATGTCTTCAATGCGTTGTATGTTTTTATAGGGAAAATATTGACAGCTGATTTTCATCTTTTACTCGAATTTGATTCACAGTTCCTGATTCAAATTATGAAATGCACCAAAAAGGATCCATATAAATTTATAAAATCATAAATTTATTACAAAGCCACATCTCAATCTCAAGAAATCCGCATAAAAATGCTTGATCCCTAGACACTTTTGATGTGTGTATTTAACAAGGAATAGGAAGAGTTAAATACTAGTTACACCTAAAGGTCATAGCACACATATCAACTCGGAAAGGGATCGTCTCCGTATCAACTCGAGCCATTCAGTATTCTTTGTATGAAACTCCCTACTGCAACGCACACTAATCGGAATCGTAACGTAATCGCCTCGCCTCGGGACAAGCTCACGAACCGCGATGCGGGGCGTGGTCAACTTGCAGTTCCTGCGCTTACGGCTCTTCTTCCACCCTTGCCCCTCTCCCCCTCCCGCGGCCTACACCACCATCACCCAGCGGTCGGCGAGCCGTAAGCGCGGCGTCGCCTAGCCGTAGCCGAGTCGACATATCGGAGCTGCTGATCCGCTTTGGTTACGTGCTTACGTTAGGTTGACGCCTGTTTGACGGCCAGTCGAAAGCCCATACGGTGACGATCCCTTTCCGAGTTGATATGACCTTAAATATAGCCCCAGAGTAACAGCGAAAGCGAATCGTTATAAATCTGAAGTTTCCTTAAATTCAGCACAGACAAAGCAGCATATTGCATGCTCTAGCTAGCACATAGGTTCTCAAGGTGGGCGATAACGCCCCCTCGTGAGCGTTTGATGTCGACAAAGATGAATGACATGAGATAAATGACCTTCACACTACTTTTTCTAGACATCACTTTAGAATTTTATTTGATTCTTGTAGATCTCAACGAATAAATACACACATCAAAAGTGTCTAGGGATCAAGCATTTTTATGCGGATTTCTTGAGATTGAGATGTGGCTTTGTAATAAATTTATGATTTTATAAATTTATATGGATCCTTTTTGGTGCATTTCATAATTTGAATCAGGAACTGTGAATCAAATTCGAGTAAAAGATGAAAATCAGCTGTCAATATTTTCCCTATAAAAACATACAACGCATTGAAGACATTATTAGTGCTACTGTTTCCCTACTACTGATTAAAACCAACGTTATTATGGAGCGGCGACGTCATTTAAGCAGGGAAGAAATGCTCAGAGCCGTGGGAATGATAGAAGCTGGTTCCCGGCAACGTACTGTGGCTTTAGCTCTGAATACAAGTCAGAGTGTTATCAGTCGACTTTGGACACGTTACCGAAGCACTGGTACCGTGGCTGAGCGCCATGGAGGACGGTATCGCTGCACCACACGGAGACAAGACCGATACATTCAAATCTTAACTCGAAGAGCTCCAACAATAACCGCCATGATGTTAGCCGTGAGGCTTCATCACTCTTCAGGGAACTTTAGCGACCAAACAGTCAGAAACCGCTTGCATGAAGTGAACCTTCATTCCCGAAGACCGCTACGGGTACCACCTATAGCAATGCACAATCGTAGGATTCGATATCAATGGGCTCTTGAACACAGAAATTGGGCAGAAGAACAATGGCGTTTCGTGTGCTTTTCTGATGAGTCTCGTTTTGGTATGAGACCGGATACAAGACGTATACGACACTGGAGAACCCCTGGACGCCAACAGCGATTAAAATCCTGCCAGGAAGTCCATCCTTATAGTGGTGGAACCATCATGGTATGGGCGGGTATTTGGATCGGCGGAAGAACTGAGTTGATTTGGATCAGAGGCAACCTCAACGCTCAAATTTATGCTGAGACGATTGTATCAGACGTCATCGTTCCTCTACAAGTGCAAATCGGTCCCTTATTTCAGTTAATGCATGATAATGCACGACCGCACACCGCAAGAGTTGTAAGACAGACTCTCGCCGCAGCTAACATCAATGTCCTGCCCTGGCCTGCTCAGTCGCCAGACTTGAACCCGATTGAGCATGCATGGGATATGCTACAGAGAAGAGCTCTGCCGAATATGGAGGGTATCCAGTCGCAAGAAGACCTTTTTTTGTTGTTGCAACGAACATGGGCGGCCATTCCACAGCGTGATTTGGATGAACTCATTTTGAGTATGCCAAACCGATGTTCTTGTGTTGTTAGTGTTCGCGGTAGAAACACGGATTATTAATTGTTTAAGTTACCCAATAAAATTTTAGAGAAAACTGTTATTTCAGTCTTTTTTTCGAACTTTTGTGTTAGTGGTTCAAATGTCAAAAATCCCTTTATTAGGAAAATGGCAAATTTCTTTATTAATGCAAAGGTGACTTGGTTTATCGTTACTGTGACAAACGAAAACACTTTATTTGATGAATCCTTAAAGAAAATTTTAATTAATATCAATCAGGAGAAAAGTTATTGCAAAAATATATGTTGATCCCTAGACACTTTTGATGTGTGTATTTGCAATTTTTCCATTTCTTTTTCATTCTTCAAATAAATGTTCTTTATCGTTCTCCAAGGTGGCGGCATCGGTATGGAACGTGTCGTGATGCTGTACCTTGGACTGGACAACATTCGCAAGACGTCCATGTTCCCTCGTGACCCCAAGAGAGTGACCCCCTGATGTGTTTATATTTGTATATTGTTGTTATACTAACGACAGATCAATAATAATAAATTTTTATTTAAAAAATCTTGGGTTTTATTTAATGAATAAACAACTACCACTGTCTACCCCCCATTGAAGGCTAACTAGAAGCCTGCTGCTGCGCTAGACTAGCTCAATATCGAAGTGTTGCCATCGAAGTGCGGTCGACTGTACAACTTAGGGTCAGAACACTGATCGACGGCGTACGACGGTTTGTCCATACATAAAGAGAGCAAAATATAGAACGACGTACGCATCGTTTTGCATCGTCGCGACGAACGTCGTTCCATACTTTGATCTTTTTGTATTGGACAAACCGTCGATCAATGTGTCCTGCCGATCGATTCTGTAAAAATCTCACCGTGATAACTTAGGTGAAGTGAGCTATCGATAGGGGCAATCCTTAACACCAATCAGTAGTGCTATTCTGTAAAAATCTCATCGTGAAAACTAAGGTGAAGTGAGCTGTCATTCCACCTGATGTCAGGGATTGCCCCTATTCATAGCTCACTTCACCTGAATTATCACGGTGAGATTTTTACAGAATCGACCGGCTGACCCCTAACAGCTAAATTCGTAACTGAGAGCTATGGGTCTTAATTCCAGTAGTGAACTGCGTTTGAGTTGAATTAGTAGTATACTAATTTGGTATTGGGTTGGCAAACAAGCCTAAAAGTCTATAGACAACTGCAATACCAGAGACATCGCTAGTGCGTTGCCATCCTGGAAACAAAGCTGAATTGCTCCTGTCGCTGTATTTATGTCGCAGCCAACTGGTTAAATTAGCCGTTTAGTTAACCGCCTGGCCTTTGGAAGAGTGCTCGCCTCGTTTCGCTCTCTCGGCTCGCACGCGTTTGATCACAGTTCCAACCTAAACTATAATTGAATACCATTCAGGTAAAAGGCTAGGTGATTAAGTAAACCCCAGCACCCATTATACCCTTCAAACCGGAACACAGCAACGCTGTTCGGCGACAGAAATAGGAATGGTGGTAGTACTTCTCCGGACGAGCACCTTCACAGAGATACTGCCCGATTGTTGATGTCGGGCGTATTTGCGACATCTTTAAAGCTTTGGTTTGCTAGGAAAGCGACTCCCTCATATTAACGGCGGTTGAGGGGATAATGGCAGACGCAAAATTCTGTCATTTTCACCAGTATTTAATTTTGACATAACCTGTCAAAAACGCTTCGTAAGAAACCAAAGCTTAACTCGAAGTAAGCTTTTTGGGATGCATGAAGAAGCGTCCTCGTGTAGCGCAGTTTGTTCCGCCAGTTACTCAACTGAACCGAGCGCTCTGCGCATCCTGGACAGTCACACCCAACACCTTATTTGACTGGTCAATTCTTCCCTTGCGGTGGTAACGCCCGCCTGGTTGGCGACCACCCTCCCACCAGTCTGGCGTCAAGCAGCCTGTTTCGTCGATGCGTGAGAGTTCTAGTGCCTTAGACATCTTCTGGGCACGCTCGTTCCATCATAGACCTCATCCATTGCCTTCCATCAGGCGTGATCGAGGTCAAGAGCGCGCTCATTCGCAATAAAAAGACCAGGCTGATAGCGTAGTTTGAATGTGACCCTATAGGTGTCGCCACAATTACGTTTTACCCGACTACGTTATAGAAAAAGTATTATGGACTTTACAGACGTCAGCACATCAAGCTACCCGAAACTAAAATTTTCCCAATCAACTTTGAACCTTAGGCTCTAGACAGACGGACTGCATTTCAACTGCAATCCAACCGCAAATTGCAGTTCAAGTGCAGTTTGAATGCAGTTGACACGACTGCAAACCGTGTCAACTGCATTCAAACTGCATCCGAACTGCAATTTGCGGTTGGATTGCATGTCATTCAGGCTGGCTGGACAAATCTTCAAAATAGCTCGCGTTTAACTAGGTCAATAGCGCATTTTATGTGACGGCTAAACACCCTTATTTCAGAATTTGTGACGCTACAGAATCTTAGATAATCGATCGAAAACGTGTCCAGCCATCTTGAAAAACCAATTTTCGCTGGTCTCTCAATCTCGGTAACGGAAGTGATTTTGACGACTTTTTGCATATCAACGGGCGTCACATAAATTTGTGACAGGCATCGAGCTAAAAGTTTTGTGATACTAACAGCGGTTTAGTAGAAAAATGCAAAAATCTGTGTCCAGCCATCTTGAATTTACGTATAAAACTTTTGGCTGGCACTTCTGAATCTCAATAACGGGAGCGTTTTCGAATATGGTTCCTTTACTAACATTTAGTGACGCAATTTGTGACAGTAATAACGTTCGATTTATGGCGTCACATGTAAGGGTTTACGAGAAATCAGTAAAAACTTACATGTCCAAATAACCTGCGTTCAAGCTGGCTGGACACATGTATCTCCGCTGCCTGATGATCTACGGCCTTCGAAATATATTCAAATTTTTGTGACGGGGACGATAATGATTTACTGAATTTGTGACGGAGAAACTTTGAGTAGTTTCAAAGATATTGATCATTTAAGTTTTCCCATACAAACATCCATTAATATTGTGAGGTGACCATAATTTTTACACAAATAAAGTCTCAATGGTATTGAGATAGAAAGTGTCGATTCCATCTGGTTTTTTTTATTTTTATTATGTCCGACGTTTAAAAGTGATGCCGATACTTATTTTATATAATTATGCCGATATATACTTTTTCATTTAAATACCTTCGAGCATTAGTTATCCTGACGCAATGGTGTCAATTCTCTTGTACACCGAACTAAACTATGACTAAAATTACTTACTTTTGGCTATGAGAATCTTAGAGCTATTCTGCATTAAAATATCTAAAGGAGATGTTCCAAAAATGTATGGAGCCTGGGCTAGCACTATGTACACTAAATGTAAATATTGCTATACAATATAGTAACCGTTTTTTAATGTTAATTTTCTTTAATTTGACTTCGTTTTAATGTACATTACAATTAACTCGGTCAAGGAGAGCAACACAAAATAAATATGGTGGACAGGTGGATCAGCAATAAACGAAATGTCACTATCACTATGACAATGACATTTAGATTTGATGCGTTTGTCCATTGAGCTACTAGAGAAGCAAACCTCAATATAATGTGTCAAAAAAGTGTAGCCACTTTATAAACGCGACGACGTAGCTTTGAAACCACTAAACATTTAAAAGTAAACATATATCTGTCTCACTTACACGCGTCGTAAGAATACTACCGTCGCTTAGATTAGACAAAGACCACAATATAAACATGCAATGACAGGATGGGGTTGCCTACCCATGCGAAATTTTACCCAACATTTTAAGCCATAAAAAGCGTTTTAGGTTAAGTTAAATTATTTTTAAAATATTTGAATTATGTATTTCATAATGGATGTGTAATAGAAGTTTATAAATAATGAAAATAACTAAGAAATTTTCTTTTTGAATATTTTTTCTTTATTATTAATGAAATTGAATGATTTAGTAGGTAGCCAGTTAGTCTCTTTTCTCAGCAATCGGATTATTTCCACCCATTTTTCACGGCGTGCTGCATCTTTAGGCACCCTGCTACGTTGGTTCTATTAAAAAATATTTAAAATTACTTATTCCATAAATTAAAAACTGCCACTAATGTGGGAAACTAAAACTAAGTTTTTAGTGGTAGCACTGAACCCAATTTACAAAATTCTACATTTTATTGCGTTTTTACGTTAATATAAACACAGAGACAATTAATTTACGTGTGGAAAGTAATTCCGGTTAATTTATTATGTTTTTGTGATCTTGAATCGCACTCTTTCGCGATATTTTTTGTCGCATGTCACTTGGTTGACTTCGGTTGGCGTCACACAGAGCACTGAACTGACGTTAGCTACGCTGATGGCTGTAGCCATCAGCCTAGTGGCAACGCCTTGGTGCGGTAATTGCTAATCTAGTGTAACATATATATCAATGCGTTTGTCTGCCAAAAAAAAAACAAAACACGAATTCGAAAATAATTGGGTTTTGGTAGTGGTATAATATTGAAATAGGACATTCTACTTGATTGCGGCAGTACATCTTTGATTAGGTACCTATTTAAACGATTGGTTAAATTGGTTTCAAGAGGAGCAAGAAACAAAGGCTTGAACGTTATTTTGTTTATCAAACTGTGTTTCATTCTATAACCACTGTTAACCGCCTATCATTATACCCTGGACTTCGATAATTCATAGGAGAGTAGTGAGCTGTGCAGTACTTGACAACTGCAAGTTATTGTTAGAGTAGTGAACTATTCCTATTACACAGTAACAGCTGGGAAGAAACCAACTATACAGCGACAACCAACCAAACTACTATCATCTAGGCAGTAACAGTTCTTCAAATAAGTTCTATTATATTTAGTAGTACCTATTAGTATCAGGATGAGAAATCAGTCATGAGAGGTATACATATAAATAAAACAACTTGTTGGAACTTATGATTTTATTCATTTTCCACAATATCGTCTCTTCTTAATATTCCATCCAGGAATGACGATTGACGCCGGTGCTTCTATGCTCTCTTGGTACTGAGCCCAACCCAAATACCACACAACGGTCATGATGTGAGAACAGCAACCCACTGTCCGTTTCCCTGAGATACAACTAAGTACAATAATAGCTGATTATTTTTATTATCCCAACTTGATCCTTCCCTTGCTAGCATTGTAAGTTCGTCCTGACCCATGTTGAGATTTTATACGGCCTCTGATTAAAAGGGAATCAAGTTGGGGTGGGGTTGCTTCTGTCACTACTTCCAGTTGTTCCGATACTTATTTATTTATGTATATATACTTTATTGTACACCACAAAAATACAACGAGTAAAAATACATCAAACACTACAAAACTACTACTACTACCTGAAATGATCCATGCTGTCTAATACCCGAAATAGCTTCTAGCCTGTTTTATTTGATAGGTACATAGCCCAAAAAGTATCAAGTCAGATATTCCTGAAATTGTCTTTTGTGACTCCAGTCCAGAACTTAAAAATTCAGTCATCAATACTAGTCATATTATTAAATTCTAATTGATTTATTTCATCGTCCTGGACACTCAGCATCAGTATTGACTCTATCTCATTTTTTTTTAATGTATTACAGAACTGATGCTGGTCCAGAAACTCCCAGTTGTATAATGATTTATGTTCATTTCATACTCTTGCATTTTCAGTCACAAATATTTTTTCCGATTTTAATATAATTTTATTAAGTATTCCGGCACTCTATTTCATTCAACATTGTTACAAGCTGGCACAAAGCAATGAGTACTTGTCTGTCTTGTGTGTGTAAAACCATCAAGTGTTATTGATGCACTTGTGGCTGAATTTCAAATTCTTGCACAACTTTTTGTTCCATTCCTATAATTTCCTCTGCGTGTGTCCAGCAGTTCGAACAAAGAAGTGTATGTTCTGGGAACTGAAACAATACAAGAAAACAATTTACTTAGAGGCAACAGAAAGGGTTATAGTTAAATATGTGAAATAAGTAAATTGGCACTGACATTGGTGAAGCTTAGCTCTAAGATTTACAATTGAATAGTCACTGGGAAGAGTATACCAATTGCACAGTTAGGTTACTTGCGTATACTTACAGTGTTTATAGACATAAGATGTTACAGTTTAGAAATAAATGTTTTTACCTGATGGCCAAGATACCGCTCGATGACCGAAATTATTTCGGGACCCATAACATCGGCAACATAATATTGTTCATTTTCATCTATTACAGAGGTGTACTGTAGGCACGACATTGTCAATAAACTGGAATAAGTTTACAATATATTAGAATATGAAACAAGGGAAGAGAACATCATTTATAGAAATAGCATTTGAACAAAACAACAAGTAAATGCACGGGTTCAAGGGGACATACCTGAAACTGAATTTATTATTGTAGAATACCACATACACGACGGAATCGAAATCACAGGCGAATCGGAAACCGTAACAAAGCTGCCGAGGTCAACAGGGAAGCAATGTCAAACTTCAAAGGCAAGCTGTCAAAGTCGTCAAACGTCATGTCAAACACAGCTGTCATGGCTACCATGATAGGGTTATCCTATTAAAAAACTTCCCATATAATCATTTTCGTACGCCTGTACTTTTCTTCAAATTAATTTGTTTGTATTTTTATGAAAATCCCCTATTTTTTTCCTATTTATCTATGTAGTGTACAGACGCCAGCAGGTCAACCTACCCCAATCTGTCAAATTTCTTTGATAGATTTTCAACTTTAGCACAAAGGAATAAGGTTAATATTCAATTGGGAAAATCTGACAGATTGGGGTAGCTTGATGTGCTGGCCTCTGTACATGGTGGTGGCCCAAAATCAAACATCTCCTTTGACAGATTGTAGTTATAAGGGGCCACTGTAGGTAAACATGATTTATGTATTGAAAAACAAGATGGCGGCGCTTGTTCCAATTTTGGCCACGCGTTAACAGAATCCTGTAGTTCTATACGTACGTGTAGGTATCACGAGTGTTGGAGGATTGAATAAAATAAAAACCGTTTAAAAATTATGAATTTGAATTATATTTTATTACAATATATAGCAAAGTATGTTCAATTTTAATTTTTATCACACTTCTCTCGATCACATTCTTCACATTTTCCTTCAAGCTGGGAACTGTCAGTTCCGTCTGACAGTCACCCTCAGTCCGCACTGACATTTACACTCAAGATCTAACATGATTTGCACACACCAATAAAATAAAAAATCACTTAAAAATTACTTACTTATACAATCTGTTTCTATATTATCTTGTTTTCATTCAACTTTTAAATATTTGTTCATGAACAGTGAAACAGTACCTACATGACACCATGCTAAACGCCGTGCATTAATCGACTACTCCTAAACCCGCCCTTAAGCCACGTTTTTCTGTGTAAAAATGAACTACCTAAGGTGGATGCTCCAGGTAGCCCGCAAAATCCAAATTTACTTACGTTTTTTGCAATTTGCAAGTCAGTATTAGGTTATATGGTGATCAAAATTTGATTCGCGGCTGTAAGAAGGACGTATTTACTGGATTATAATCATTAAAGTCATCAATACAACTCTATAAGATCAGGTAATCCTAACATCATGGAATTGTCGTAGTTGACTTGAAATTCAGACTTCGAGTTTATTTAGCATTGTTTTTCAGTTCACTTAAACATACCATTAGAGTATAATTGTGACCATTTTGAAGCATAAAATTAGGCCTTTGCGCATCACAGAAATACACAAGATTTTTCTTTATTGACATACATACAAATCCTTGCACATTTTCAAGATATAAAAAGTTATCAAGTTTTTTCGTTCATGAAAAAATATGTTAAAAGAAAAAATTACTCCACACATTCAATGGTCCATATCATTTGAAATAAGTTAGCCTCAATGATGACGTCATTATCGACATCGACAAATATCGCTAGTGTTGTGCTCTAACAACATTTATCGAATCGACATCACAATTTATGAATAGCACAGCAGTTTACAGACAAAAAGCAACTTACTTGTGTAAAATATCAAACTTATCCAATTTATTCAAAAATGAAATGCATTTTAATGCTTTTATTTTACTAAATAAAATATGCACCCTAAGTAATTAAATATTTTTTTCATGAGTTTTTTTTAGTTCGTTGTCCACTTTTGTATCCGATACAATAATTGTATCAAAGCAAAATAGCACTTTTTTATACAGGGTAAATTAAATTTATAGCGAAACTTCGCAGACAAAAAAAAAATTATTTGAGGGGTCAACGACCCCTGGTTCTGTTGCTACTTGATGAGAAAGTCTGTTTTCTTTTGTTTTATCGTGTTGAGATATCTATATCTGTCTCTGAAGATTACAATTTTTTTTTAAACTGATATTACAAGTGATATTATATTATTCTACTAATTGCGGTCGTTCAACCCATAAAAAAGTCATCAAATTAACTTCTTTTTTGTTTTATCGTGTTTTAGTCTATATCGGCACCCATCACGTCTACGGAGATTCTCTAGCTAATTTAATTTGACCCTGTAAAGTTGTCGCGTTTTAGCATGCCAATAGCGGTCATTGCCCTGTCCCTAATATATCTCCGTAGGAATCCAAAAAAAAAAATGTAAGGTTTTTCGTTACTGGAACATGTTGAAAGTCACGATAGATATTGATTCAGGACGTTATCGGACTTGATTTCAGTTTTTTTCAATAAAGAATTCTAGAAAATGTAGGTGGGTCAATGACCGCTATTGCTATGCTAAAACGCGACGACTATAATCTATAGCAACAAAACAATAGAAGATATTTACAATAACATACCTAGCGAAATATGGGTGTACTCTTCTGCCTGCGAGGAATGCAGGCGTTATGTTTATGTGTTATAAACGAGAATACAGAATCATGTAGAAGTGATTTGTATCCGATACAAATGGTGGTTTTAATGTAGATATTAAACACTGATTCACAATATTATAAGTACAAGTTTAGGAACAAAATACAAGAGGAAATCGTCGCGTCAAATTGCTTCTTTTACATACTACTCTTGTTTTGAAAATACGACTCGAATTTTACTATTATTTTAACCTTCTAACCGCTTACGTCGGATTAATCCGACAAATATTTTCTCCAATTCGCCAGGGTCGTATATTTACGACCAAATTTCACAGCTCGTTTACTCTGCTTTTTTTTATTAATTACGCTGTATTCATGACTGTGCGGGGCGCTGAGGGCACGACAACTGAGGGGCATTTTTCGTAATTTTAAGAACTTCACAGTCTGATCTCAGTCTCAACCTTTCAAAAATACCATTGATTTCTATACATTTTGACAAGTTTTTGATATTTGTTTGTCGCCGAGATGAGACTGCGACTAGATTTTGGACCAGAATTCAAGCACAAAGGAACAGAATCTGCATGTTTTTTTGAAATTATTCTTAAATATTGCTTTTACATTTTTCTGTTTGATGATTGTTTCAAAACAAGAGTATTACAGTATCACTCAATCTCTCGGATCTACCAATCCAACTATTGTTACATAGAAAAACGTTTTGATATTACAAAATCTACAGTTTTCTGATAGCCATATCACAAACATAATTAAATATACCCTATTTTTTATTCAAGCTTTTTCCGGATAATTTATCTCTGGTACCGTGTAATGAAGTATGAATGCCATCATGATTCCAGAAAGAGATGATGCTATCTGTCATGTATCGTCCGTCTCTCTCTCACTGGAATTATGTTTCCTTTCGCGTATCGGCACGGAATACAAGATCAAATTTTATTAGCTAGCGATACTTCGTAGACGTGATGCGTCTATAAATAAACATAATAAAACGAAAAAAAAAAAATAATCGGTGATTAAAAATTGAAATAAAAAAAGTGATTAGGTATAATATGCATTAGTTCGCATCGGGAAATAAAATTTAAGAACAAATTTGGCGAGGGTTATTGAACTAACGAGCTGGCAACATGTTGTGTTTAACTGCAGATGTATTGAACCTGTCGGTGCTGGCTTGTTAATAGATACATCATGTAGGTAGTAAATTTTCACATCTTTTAAGTTTCGCTAGCTAACTAAATTTGACCCTGTATTTGAAAATAGCTCATGACGTAGTAACAATGTTAGCTAATCAGTACGATGGGATCGGGGCTAAGACGTTAATTTAAGTATGTTTATAATATGACAGCTAATTAAAGCAATATATAATAGGAAGATTCAGTTACATTCTATTTTATTTATTTATTTACATGGCTAGATAATTATTAGCTTCTGGTAGGTAGACTGGTTTGATAATGGTGTAATAATAATTTAATATTTTTTTATTTTATATTTTGTTGTATTTATGTATTTATTCTTATATTTTTTAGTTATATTTTTTTTTTTCTAATTTGTTTTTTGTTATTGCACCTGTGTATTCTCTCTGCATCACCCTAAGGTAGACTGGTAGAAAATGCCCAAGGCATTAAGTCCGCCTTTGTACAGTTTTTACTTGTGCATAAAGTTTTAATAAATAAATAAAAATAATCTTGCCGTGCTGGTTGATATCATGAGTTGGTCTCCAAAGTACCTATAGAACATATTTGCCTATAATGTTTTTGTGACTTACATTCCCACTTAGAGATAAACAAATCCTTTCCAACCACGGATATTATAGACTTACGTGTCGAAAACAAGACCATAATGTCTCCTCATAATGAATTTTAGCCTCAAAAGACTGGAATTAAGGGACTAAATTGCTGACTAATAATTCGGTCTGTAAATGAGTATTTCAGTTAGCATCATTATAATCAGCCTATAATGTTCCCACTGCGAGAGGGAGTGGGCCATAATCCACCACGCAGGCCCAGTGCGGGTTGATAATTCAGTAAAAAAATACAGGGTTAGCTTTCAATGACCAGCCAAATTTAAGGGTGTGATACAGGCCATCAAACTGAACAACTTTCTCCATGGGACCAACATCGTAATCGCGGAAAAAAATTCAGCCGTCCCCTACGTTTAGGTCGAGTAGGTATTGAAGTTTTCTATGGCACAGTTGATAAATTTTTCGCAATTACGATATTGGTCCCATGGAGAAAGTTGACCAGTTTGATGGTCTGTACCACACCCCTAAATTTGGCTGGTCATTAAAAAATAACCCTGTATTTGGGAATAATGCGATTAGATTATTCAGAACATTATAAGCCTAATTAATTATTGAATTGGAGTAATTGTTAGTTTATTTAGCCCTATTTTAAATGGAACTCCTACAGATATTACAGTCAAGTTTTTTTGTATTCTTTTACACCACTATCAAACCATTATAAAGTTTTTGTAAACTATGAAGCGATAAAAATATTTGAGAATAACAAATTCCAGTCAATTAGATGTCTATTTAATTACAGCGAAATTAATTAAAAGTAGCTTCCCTATTTCTATCGGTATTTCTGAATTAACCAGTTTCTCTCATAAAGTATTAAATATAGAATTTTTGAGCTTTTTAAGTACACATCACTTTTTTTTTTTTAATTTACAAATTGTCAATGTCATTGTGTTTTTCGCATTCTTATTAATTATGAATGATATTTATTTTAATTTTATGTTTTACAAATGATTTTTGAAAACTGTCAAGTTTGAGAGGAACTTTTAAAGGCTATCTAAATGACTTTCAGTTAGCTCATAACTGTTTATTGTTAGAGTGAAATCACATTTGCGGCAGGTTGTTTCACGTCCAATCGACGCACGCGTATAAGTCAAAAATGGCGCTACAATCGCCAAACAAAAAAAAAGCGTTTTTTCAAATTACAATTACAAAATGATGACCTTGCCGTATATCAAATATTAAGGGCCTATACTACCTCAAATGGCTTATGAAGGTTTCCCGCCAAAAACATAAAAAAAGGTGGAACTAATTAATATTATATAGCTAGCAGCATTCCTAGAATAAACTTCCTACCTCAGACGCCTTTCTCTATTAAGATTGTATATTTTACTAACCAGAACCTATAATATGATGTCGAGATAAATAACTAAATCAATATTTATTAACCTTTTAACCGCCCGACTTCATATCAGAGGGGCAATTCTCGTAATTTTAAGAACGTTCACAGTCTGATTTCAGTCTCAATCTGTCAAAAAAAACTTCTGATTTCCCTACAATTTGACAAGTTATTGACAATTGTTTGTCGCCGAGATGAGACTGCGACTAGATTTTGAACGTTTTAAATTACGAGAATTGACCTTCAGTTGTCGTGCCCCCAGCGCCCGGCACAGTGATTCGATTTTTTTGTTTTTCGAATATCCTTAAAGAATACAGCGTAATTAATAAAAAAAGCAGAGTAAACGAGCTGTGGTATTTGGTCGTAAATATACGATCCTGGCGAATTGGACACGAAAATATTTGTCAGATTAATCCGATATAAGCGGTTAAAAGGTTAATGATTCCATTGCGCGACAGTGGCGCCGCGTCGACGAGACTTCTTTCGTGAAACTCACTTTACACGCATTGATCTGCATTTTCCTGTATCTCTTTCTCTTTCTGTTACTTAGAGGCGTCGTTTGCTAGAGCGAGAAGTCCGCCCGCAAGCATCCGCACTCATTCGCATTGAAAACGCGTTTAACTGCGAATGGACTTCTCGCTTTAAAAGAAAGAGATAAAGGAGAAGTACAAATTGTATGTGATTCTATACTCCATTTACAATAAGATTAGACATTTAAACAAACCTTTTTTACCGTCTGTTCAATCGATTTTGTCTTCTATTCCGTAGGCATAAGGATGGCATTAAAAGCAGTAAACAGTTGTTATTGTATGCACTTTTTTTGCTTTTAATGCCATCCTTATGCCTACGGAATAGAAGTCAAAATCGGTTGGACAAGCTGTAAAAAAGGTTTGTTTAAATGTCTAACCTTATTGTGAATGGAGTATAGTCTTTCTGAATAGGCTAGTTTCCACCACCAATAAATTAAAAATCTAATAAGTCCGTCAGATTATCAAAAAATATTTGACCCGTATTTTTTCTTTTGTTACGTAAACCAAAATTGACGAAGATACGACGCTTTTAAAATTCTCAATACGTCACACCTTGGTATATTTTAGTGCGTTCTGACGTCACGAGCGCCCACTCCCGAGTTTTGATACGTTTTATCTTTGTTAATATTCATTGATTTACAAAAACAAAAAAATACGTGTCCATTTTTTTTCAATACTCTAACTGACGGACTAAATAGATTTTCAATTTATTGATGGTGGAGACTAGCCTATTAGTGATACTCCGATTGCGCTAAAGCGGTATTCTGTGCTAATTTCTGGTGATATTCTTGGAGATATGATTTCCTGAACTGTATTAAACAATTTTATGAATATAAATGCATGTTGTTGGTTTGTTTGTTGCTCAATTACGCCATAACTGCTACACAAAATTGCATGAGTTTGGTAGAATGATTTCAGGACTTTACAAATTAGGTAGTTGAATGTTAATTTTATCTAAAAAAATACAGTTATAGGTTATTTTTTCTCAGATAGTCGCTAACTGAGAGTCATATTTAACTAAAAAAATCGAAAAAGACACGTAATTTTAAAAAACCATTTTAAAATATAAGTACATTTAATTTATTCTTACACATTACAGTTATCGTCGGTTTTAACAATAGTTTACAGTAAATTATATTCGAGTTTTAAAAGTAACACGTTTAAGTATTCGTAGTAGCATTATCACAATTTATTTTAATTTACATTTTTCAATAAGTACCATCAAATTCAAATGATTTCCTTCTCAATCATAAGAGTTCTATAATTAACACCAATTTCTTTTTATTTTAAATAAAACCATAAGGTTTTTAAAAATCATAGACAAATGTTTTTTTCTTAATGTATACAGGGTGTTAATAAATTGTACTAGAAGAAATTTCAAAATTAAGTAAGTATACAGAAGTGTTTTGTGAATCTCAAAAACTACTCAAAAACAGGTGACACAAATAGCACCAAGAATGGTTGAAAATAAATGTAAGTACAACGGTACAAGGAACTTTTGGCGCTTGGTCAAAAACGGAACCAAAGTCGCCATCTTGTTTTATCAATGCAATGACTGTGCCCCCCCCTCTATGCTATTCAGGTGCCAAAAGATCCTTGCAGTATTGGAGATCTTACCATCTGAAATGACATTTTTCAAAACTCATTATTTTTTATTCACATTTTTCTATACACTATGGTCACAGACCATAAACTTAGTTTTGCTTATAGCCAACTAACACTTGCAAATCAAGCTGGTTTAAATCCGATTGGCACTTAACACTGGGTTCACCACCAAATTCTTACGTTATTCACATTTTGCACAGGATTCCAATATTTTGCACAGGCTTTGGCCACTTTGCACAAGTTGCACAAAAATTTTGCACAGTACTTGGCCACTTTGCACAAGCTGCACAAAAATTTTGCACAGTCTTGGCCACTTTGCACGTATAGCACATTAACCGAATAAACTCTTAAGGTCCTCTTCGTAGAGGGCAATGACCAGCATTATGCCGATGCCCGTGGCTAGCCCCATTAGCTGTAGTATACACTGGCAGAGAGTACCCTCTTTGCTGTGCGATGTACTTAGTTCTGGCATCTGTGGAAGAAAATTGAGGAATATTATAATGTCACTTGTTAATTTTTTTTTTCTCAAGCTAAGGAATTTTTCAGTAAAAATATCGTTTACATAATATCCCGAGGAAAGTCCCTAAATATTTAGAAGAAGTCTATGCCTGGCAGTAAGTGCAATGAAGTCGGGTATAAATGATAATCATGAGCCAGAATATAAAATTCAGTGACATATTGCACGATTCTTTGTCAGACTGCACATTCCTAGTTCCAATATTGCACACATATCTGCCCGAATGCACTATCCACTCTCAGTTTGCACAACACCGTGCCAGTTGCACAACACACTGCTAGATTGTGCACAATCCGCTGTCAGAATGGACGATCCACTGCCAGATTGCACAAACCTCTGTGCAATATAGCATTTGGCCCTACAAGTTTGCACTGACCATATCAACGAGCGCAATGTACAGGAACATGCCGGCCGCGGCCGCGAACAGCCAGCGCGTCGCAGAGGGCGCGTGACCCGCCAGCACACCGCACACCATACCCAGCAGACACAGCGCCGAAGACAGGATATTATAGCACACGGCGCGCTTCACCGACATGCCGGCTTTTAGAAGGACGGCGAAGTCACCTGGAAAGGAAATTATAAGGTTCAGTTTATTTTAACTATACCACGGCGAGCTCTTAAAGCTGGCATGTTCTAGAACACAAAAATTCGAAGACACGGGTTGACATCCACAAACCCGACCTAGATCGTAATTGGGTAACACACTATCAATGAAAATTTGAATCATTTTGAAGGATATTGCGAATACATTACTTCATATGTTCGAAAAATTCGTGGGCTCAGCAATGTAAATAATGCAATGAATGTTGTTGAACTGTCAAAATGAAAACCATTGATACTGATAGTATGATACGAAAGTACCTAATAAGTCCTTGTCTCCATGGTGGCCACCAAGATATTATTATTATGAGCCTGTTATGTCCCACTGCAGGGCAAAGGCCTCCCTTCCGTCTTTCCATATTCTCCTGTCTCTTGCTACATCTAGCCAATCCTTTAAATAGGCGTCCAATTCGTCACGCCATCTTTTTCTGGACCTACCGCGTCGCCGATTCCTGTTATTCGGAACCCAGTCAGTGGCTACTTTTGCCCAATTCTGTTGCGACATGCGGCAGATGTGGCCTGCCCAATTCCGCTTTAGTTTGGCGGCTGTGTTGCCCACGTCTGCGATTTGTGTTTTGGAACGAAGTATACTGTTCCGAATGCGATCCGTGAGTTTGACTCCAAGAAAGAATACTTCGTTCCATTGCTCGCTGGCAGACCCCGAGTGCGGACTTTTGACGTTTCGTTAACGACCACGTTTGTGCTCCGTAGGTGAGGGTCGGAAGGATGCACATGTCCATGAGTTTCCACCAAGATAGGCTAGGCTAATTACGTTATCACTTATTTCTATTAACCAGAGTCATACATAATTCAAACTCATGCGCAGCTACTGAGAAATAACAGTTTTCTCGGGGTCGAACCCTGGATTATGAGTTGTGCTATCGATTACAAACAAAAGATATTCACAGACATTATTAACATAACGAATCGATATTGTAACAAAGTGAGAATTACTTTGCCACACAATGAATATTCTTAGCACACGATTTATATTATTTATTCAACATATTATTTTGATTTAACTAAACTGAAAAATACCGGTATTTCTCGAGAAACCGGTACTATAGTTTGACATTGACATTAAGACTGTCACGTAAATTTAGTGTACCATTCAGCTACATAAACTTATTTATAAGACTAGAAAAAACATTACTCTTTTCATAAGTTATTGCGCGTTTCTAAATAACACACTCAATTATGGTAGAAATAAATTACATAAGTATTTCAAGTCAAACAGGTCTGAAATTACAAAGAAATGTATGTATAATTTCATGTTTTGCTTTACATTTTCTCGTTGCTAAGGGAGGGGCTCCGGGCTAATTTTGGGGCATTTCATTATAAGGGCATAGGATAAAAAATACTGAATTAACATACCTAATTCGTGAGGCAGTTCGTGGCACAAGACAGCGATGGCTGTGGAGAAACCGCCTGCTATGTTTGAAGCGAAGGCGGCGCCTGAAAACGTAAGATTGTATGTTAGTAAGTAAAGCAATAGATGAAGTATGAAAAATTCTTCTTCGTAAGTGTTGCCGGGGCTGACTGATCAGAGGGGCAATTCTCGTAATTTATAAGAACGTTCACAGTCTGATCTCAGTCTCAATCTGTCAAAAATACGTCAAATTTCCTACATTTTGACAAGTTTTTGACATTTGTTCGTCGCCGAAATGAGACTGCGACTAGATTTTGAACGTTTTAAATTACGAGAATTGGCCTACAGTTTGCAAGCCAAAGGTCACCATTTCACATCATGTGAGTACGTCCTGTTTGATGATAGACATCTGGCAGTACAAAAACTCAGGTAGATACATCAACAGTATCACAAACACGTCCGGGTTCTGAATCCCTGATCAAGTCGCTAGTCAATAACTGTGCTGCCATATCAGCTATTGCGATTGGTTAATCAAATGATTTGAACCCAACACCAGTTAAAACATCAGCCTGTATGCCAACTGTAAGTCTTGGTTTGACGAACCCATTTATTCGAAACTAGCTGACCCGACGAACTTCGTACCGCCATCGAAATCAGTCAATCCGTTCTCGAGATATCATCAAAAAAGCCGTTCCATGCAAAATTTATGAGAAAATAAATTGTCTTCATTATTTTTCTTTTCGTGAATTGCTACCATGTTTTATTAATTATTCTACTATTGGGGGCGGAGAAAAAAATACGACTTTGTTTGTTGTGTCATAGAAATATACTACTTCTTCTCTCGAATCCCACACAAAGTTTTTCAAGCCAAAGTTTTGCCAGTCATCAAGGTTGATGGTGATTGCCCAAGTAAACCTTGTGTAGGTTCTTATCTATGCAGACACTTACCTATAGCCATGCCGTCAGTGAAGTTGTGCAGCCCATCCCCCATGATGACCATCCACGCGACAGACGCGATGGAGGACGGGGGCGCGTGCACGTGTCCATGTGCGTGCGAGTGGCCATGGTGGGCGCGCGAATGTTCTCTGCGGGTAGGGAAATGCGGTTAAAATGGAAAAAATATATCTTTGTACAGATAGTGCAATCCGCGAAGACGCGCCCCACTCTTTTTCCTCATGCTTATAGCACGAGTGTGCAACATTCCGCTAGTGTTTTAGTTTTTTCCATACACACTAATTATTATTAGTGACTAATTAGTGTGTATCGAAAACACTAAAACACTAGTGGAGTTAACTAGCGATAACCATTAACGATTCGGAAGAAGAGTGGGGCGCGTCTTCGTGGATTGCACTATCTGTAAATGTGATGATATAAGTCATAAAATATCGATTACTATACATGACATTGAACATCCTGGAAGATCCAAATATGCTTCCGTCCCTCCTAATGTCTGCTTCATTGAACCAGGGCCTCAAGTCTGCTATTACAATAGTGTCAGAATGGTCTATCATTGATTTCATAATTGTTGCTTTGGATAAGTTTGGTAATCTACTAATATAACGGCGTCATTATGACTTTCCAATGGTCAACCTCTGATACTCCATTGAAAGAAATGGCATAAAATGGTAATCTCGTACATAATGACAAATGAATAAATTTAATGTTTTTTGCTATTTACGAACTTCTTACTACTTCAGATTGCAAACACTATACGTAATATGTAAAATTATATATTAAATGAAATCTAGGATGAAATTTAGTAGTAGTTTTTCTCAGACCATTGACCGATCAATGATCGACCATTATGAGTTTAGCAGATTACGAACTTTTAGCAAAATGACAATGGTATCGTGTTGGAATGACGAATTTATAAAAATAGCAGATTTGGGCCCCAGGGGTTGCCCTAACCAACGGGTTTTGGCAGATGAATTAAAGAAGGCAGTGTGATTTTGGCTGCTGCATTCAGTCTCCTTCTACAAAACCTAAGAGTTTAGAAGGATGTCCTATTTTTGCAAAGAGGCCCATAATGATATTGTAAAAGTGGCTTCATTATTAATAACGGGGTTTTGGGGATGGGGAACCCAATCAATTCCCAGTATCGAATGATAGTTTCAATAAGGAGACTAAAAGCAGCCTTAGAATTGGTACTCACGACATCAGTTAACTCCGAATAAAGCCGTTCGGACTTCTTGCCCAAAATGTGACTATCATAGACGAATGAAGTAAAACAAAAGTCAACTAACCTCAAAATCACAGTATAACTATCACCATCCTTCAGATCCTTAACCCCATCCTCCTTATGTTTAATATTATTCATCTCCACAACCGCCGGCTGGGACTCAGCCTTCAGCAACCAATCCTTGGCTGTAGGCTCCTCCTTACCCTCAGGGTTGAGGGCATTCGAAGACACCACGCTCACGGAGTTATTGTGCTTCTTACCATGCTTTGGACTTGATGGTATACCATCCCTTAAGTGATGATCATCATGTGTATCAGTATCAATTTCGTCGTAACAGTAAGGATATTCTGAATACTTATGCTTGCAAGTTTTGGTAGTAGGATCTCCCTTTTCGTCACGTTTAAAGATTTTCATGAGAGAATTTGATGTGGAGTTTGTGACTGCTGATTTTGAGCCTCCGGAACAGCCCATTACGGTCTCGTCTTTAAGTACGCGGACTCTTGAAGGGAGTTTGTCCTCCTCCAGCTTCTGGCGACGCTTCCTCCATTCGACGACCACTGTTAATCCCTTTTCGGTGAAGTAGAAGAATACTACACCCAGCATGGCAGCCAGCCCCTTCCACATGCCATCATCGTGAGAGGCTCGTATTTCTACTTCTGTTTGGCCATGATTATGACCGTGATCATGGTCTGGGCTCATGGCATGAGGCATGAGATGCAGTAAGGCATCCCCACATAGCGTTCCAACTGCCAACGCTACCAAGAACTGCAGTAGATGGTTATAATAAGTCTTATGCATGATAGGGATAACTGCTACTCCTAACAAACCGCAGGCACTGATCGCAAATATACACAAGGATGAGTACAACCAGACGGCGTACATATTTTTAGTGTACGCCATTTCTTGGGGTACATGAACCGGTACATTTTGTGGTACATCTGTGTGTTCTCTCGTTCTTCTTCCTATGCTGGTTTCTTTGACGCATCCAGTTCGTTCTATGGATGTGTTAGCTAATTTTTGGTACAGGAGTATGGGGCATATAGTCTGTAGTGTAGTCTCGGTGATGATGGCGTCTAAGTCGTGGTTGTGGTCACTGTGTTCTGCGTGTGAGTGGTCGTGTGTTGGTTTTAATCGTGTGTTCACTGTTGTGATTAGGTCGGAGCTGTTCATACACTGGAAACAATGAGAAAATATTGTTATATTAGAGTTACAGCACAATTTTAGTCTAGTATATATAGTTCGTTGCGCAACTTCTTCCCAGCTAAAGCACTAGAAAGTGGTAAAGGGCGGGTGTTTTGGGGGACTGTTTTATGTAATTTTGACGTTAAAAATGCTGATTCTCAGCCTAGTTTAAATAAATAACTTTAGAGTTTGAATACGGACTTTGTATTTATTTAAGACTTTCCAACTTTCTTGTAATGTATCTTTTATATTAAATTTGAAACAATGACTGATCGAGGATTGCTTACTTCCGCAATTTTAGAGAAATCCATACTTCGTAAACATGCTATTGTATCCACTCGTTGTTATATTTGGTAACAAAGAAAGTTAAATGGAAAAGTTAGTAATTGTAACACTAATAAAAAATAATAACAAAAATACTCACATTAACAACTTCATCTTTAACATTCTTCCCATACATATAATCCCGGCTCTCAGTATTCTGTCCGCCCTCCACCAGCTTGTGAAGATCCAACTCCTCAAGCATCTTATTAAACCCTGTCAAATTCATTGTCATACTACCCACATCCCCATACAACCTAAATATCTGCGCGACATACGTATCTGGGTTCACTTTGACCTCCCTCTTGTCTTTGCCCTGCCTTATCTTCTGTAATTTCTGTTGGTATCGAGGAGAAAGTTTTCTCTCCTCATCTAAGTGTATATGTAAATCATCTGCATCGTTTATATTTGCATCGTAGGTTAGTACGCCATCGTTTTGTATGTCTACGTGGGATCCGCACGAGTGTGCCGCGCAGAGCAGGCAGAACATGCACACTGTCACTATGTGACGCGCCATGGTTATCCTTAGGCTAAATATGATTGGCTTATATTATAATATAAGGCTAATCCATTTGTTGCGTAGCGGCGCGTAGTTGGCTGCTCGTGATCTGTTGACAAGGAGAGAGAGGATGTTAGTTCATTATCATAGCACATAGTTTTATTATCAGTAAAGGAGACTGGATAAAAAGCTGCTTTTCGAAGTGTTTGTGCTGTTAATCAATAATTCGTATGATAAAATGATAAATGATTTTATTTCTGTAAGGTTTGTACAAACACGTCAATTATATTTTAAAAATAAGTTGAGGTCGGCGTTTCCTATCTGACTACTGTGAGAAGAAAGGCCGAAACAAACTCAGAGGTCACAGTCTCTTTTAAAGCCCAGACATAATCTTGGTCAGATCATGTGAAGACCATGTAGATTGGTGTTTGAAATGGTCTTTTGAGGAAAGAACCACACAGAGTGAGTGGACCCGTCCAGTCAGTGCACGCATTTGTCAAAAATCATGCAGCTCAAGTCAGAACTTAAGGAGCTCAACATGAAACGGCAGTTCTCTTAAAATATACCGAGATCATTTATTTGTCCAAAATATGAGTATACCAAACATGGCTTGCAATATGTTACATTATAAATTTAACACCACAGTCAGGTCATGTATTTCAGTCATTAGTTGAAGATGTCAAGATTATCTAGTTCTAGGAATGTCCTGCTAAACCTATCATCACGCCTGTAAACTCTGAAGGGTAAGGCGAAGGTTTACCTAGAGTACACCCATATTTCGTCAGTTATGTTTAAATCCCACGTAATATGGGGCGAGCGTATTGCCATCAAACGGGCACAAATCTAAGGGCTGCGACTGAGAAATTCCAAATAAAAAAATCGTATTGACACTTTCCCCGGCCTGAAAATCGAACCAAAGACCTCATGCTCCACAGTAGTGCCTGTGACCAACGAGGCAGTGTTTTCTGTCATGTTTTACAACATCAATTCTAGCCTAGAAGTCTAGAATGTCTGCCAAGTCGTCAGTTTTTTTTTTTGTTTTTTTTTTTTCAGTTTTCAAATCATTGACACTGTCTTCTCCTGTTCATGGTTGTAAATAGAAACAGAATCCACTTGGCTGAACTCTATCTTTTAAGATACAGGCTAGTCCTAGTTTAAAAGATAGAGTCTACTATTGCATAAAAAATTAAATGATATTTTCAAACAATGTTTACAGTGCAAAGTGCTATGTTTTTGTGAAATAAATACTTTTTATTATTATTATTATTAGTTTTCTTCATCTTTTCAATAACGTTACTAACAAAACTATTACTTTTCGTCCCATTAGTCAACCCAGTCGATAATTAACGTAAAAACTACTGGATATTTTTTTCGGCACTCCGACTGACCTTGTACCAGATAGTCATTGTAGGATGTTTGTTCAGACTATGACTTTTTGATAGTACCCTTTCATTTGTATATTTGTTTGTTGTTGCTTTTGAGATAAATTCCGGTTTTATAAATCGTATTTTTTTTTAATTTTGCTGTTTCTGACCTTTTTGACCGCCACGTATGAGTTTCTTGTTTTTTCATTTATTCACTCCCAAACGTTGTTAATTTACTTCATTGTGCCTGATATATAATGATAGGAACTTCACTCGAACCGGGTGTTCCACGACACGTCTCGACCTTTTAATCTAAATTTTAGGTTGTAGATGTTACTATTAACCTTCTAAGCCGGAATTAGGAAGGGCTTCAATAGATAAACTAAGGTATCTATTTAGGAAGCTAATGACTGTTTTATCATCATTTGAACGTAATTTTATTATTAAACTGATAACTGTGTTTATTTCTTGTTTTCTAGAAACAGTAATTCGGATTCGGTTTCGGAGTAGTCGGACTATGAGAGTAAAGGAACAGAGATTGCACATGTGTCTGAGCGCACACTTGTGCACTATAATATCTCCTGCGTACCTGCCTTTCCGTTGAGATTGGCCACTGTGGCCGAAATCGGTCGGGGAGGCTATTATTATTAATTAATTATCCTAACCCACACGTTTTTTGAGATATTTTTTATTAACAAAATTAAACAGTTCGACTATTGACTTCGACGTGTGATAATGAGCTCGCAGAGAGCTCTGCAGTGCGATTCTGTAACCATCTCACCGTGAAAACTTAGGTGAAGTGAGCGTGGAGTGAGCTGTCAGTGTCATTCTGATGCTAGGGATTGGTACTCTTGACAGGTCAGTCTAAGCTCACTTCACCTAACTTTTCACGGTGAGATTTTTACAGAATCGATCGGCTGTTTGAGTTCGAAAATGGTCGGTCAAGCTCGAGACAAACACGTGAGTAAATACGTTCTGTAGTTTCTGCGTATCCACATGAGAAGATGGCGTGAGTTTATGTAAATTCTATTCAAACTTATGTTTCAAATTGATGTTATTTCAAGTTAAACAAATATCAACTTTATTTTAATGGTGATAAAATTGATTTCAGAGTGACTAGCACTATTTAAAAAGTTATTAAAAAAATGTTTGAAGTTGTAGCGTAAACTGCACTTTATTGTGTACTTAGGAATTAAAGTTATTTTTCCATAAACTCATATTTGTTTACATTATTGGCAAATAAATCGCGAATGCAGATTATGAATGCGTATTCAATTCATACTCAACACAGGTTAAAGTCACATTATTACTTAATTCCACATTTTTTTTTTTTTACTATAACAACTCTCGCGACGAAAACCCACTGTTACAGCATTTTGGCTTAAAAAGACCATTATCTTATGCAGAATGGTCGCAAGTCGTGTGCAGTATTATCACGGTACGGAAGCAAACGGCACAAACATCTTATGGCAAGCTGCCAGCGAATTACGATGTTATTGACGAAGATTTTTACGCTGATATGAAAGATTTTGCGGGAATCGTAAAATTTTGAAGAGTACGCTTAGTTTCTATGTTGATTTTATACAGGGTCAAATTAGATTAGCTAGCGAAACTACACAGATGTGATGGGTATCGATATCTAAACACGACAAAAAAGAAACTTGGTTTGGTAGATTAGGTTGAACAAGACTGAGTATTTGCCGACTTTGACCTTTTTGAATTACGAGCGGTAACGGTGTTTTTTTTTAAATGTTTTTATTTAGTGGCAAACAATTCCAATTTTATAGGTAACTAGCTGACCCCGCAAACGTCGTTTTGCAAAAAAAAAAAATAGATAGTAGCCGATTCTCAGACCTACCTCCGATATGCACACAAAATTTCATAGAAATCGGTCCAGCCGTTCCGGAGGAGTATGGTAACTAACACTGTGACACGAGAATTTTATATATTAGATGATCGGTCTTGTCCAGAATTGATGTGTGCCATTATTAAGATCAAGATTAACGTAGGAACTATATCTTCGGTACAAAGACGAGTCCATCAATTTATCGCCACGGGTATTTAGCGATGCTGAATCAATTCGCCACAATGTCGACAATTGTATGAAAAAAACGTGTTAAACATCAATAGGTAATGTTTTGTTTACACTTATTATTATTATGTAGTAGTAAGTACAAAAGGATGTCACCTGTTTCAAGTTATTGTACAGACGCCAATGCGAAGGGGAGATAGCAACCTTGAAAAGCTGGTTATTGTTGGCAATACCGAAGGAAAGAGAGCACGAGGCAGGTCGCCAACACGATGGTCCGACCAAATAAAGGAAGCTACGTCCTCAAGCAATTTTCAGCAGGTGGTGATGGCAACTTTGGACCGGGGTAGATGGAGGCAGATTGTCCGTTTAAAAGGGTCCAGTGACCACGATCCTCAGTAATGAGGGACCGATTGAAGAAGAGAGAAGTACAGACGCCAGCACATCAAGCGACTACAATTTGTCGAATTTCTTTAATAGATTTTCAACTTTCTCAATAAAGGATAAGGTTCAATTTTGATTGAGAAAATGTGACAGTTTCGGGTAGCTTGTTTTTGACCGATTGTTTCACCCTTCAGATAAAAACTGCACGCTAATTGCGTAACACACTATCAATATAAATCTGAATCGTTTTGAAAGGATGTTGCTAATCCATTGCTTGATATATTCGAAAAATGTGTCAGCTCAACAACGTAAACAACGCAATGAATGTTGTTGAACTGTCAAAATGAAACCCATTGCTACTGATATAGTGTGTTACGCAGTTACCTGTCGATTAAATTAACTGCTTGATAATTTCATGCAGTAACTCTGTCCTACAAAATTGTTGGATAATGGCTATCGAGAAACCATGAAACAGGAAACAGGCGCTTAAAAATATAGTTTACTAGCTGCGCCCCGCGGTTTCACCCGCGTAAGTTTCGATCCCGTGGGAATATCGGGATAAAAAGTATCCTATGTGTTATTCTGATGTATAAGCTATATTACTGTAAAGTTTCATTAAAATCTGTTCAGTAGTTTTTGCGTGAAAGAGTAACAAACATCCATCCATCCATCCTCACAAACTTTCGCATTTATAATATTAGTAGGAAGTAGGATTATTATTATTATAGTAAGATTATATATTATATTATATATATTATTATGATAGGAAGTAGGATTAGTAGGATACAGACAGGGTTATTGGAAAAACATTAACAACCTCTTAAGAGGTCATTGTACTCATCATTATGAACAATTTTTACTATGGGATCAAACCTGAAATCGCGAAAAAAATATCAGGTGTTCCCTACATTTATGTTCGCATAACTCGTCAAAATGTAGGGAACGGCTGATTTTTTTTTGCGATTTCAGGTTTGATCCCATAGTAAAAGTTGTTCATAATGATGAGTACAATGACCTCTTAAGAGATTGTTAATGTTTTTCCAATAACCCTATATATATACGGTGACTGATAATTAGTGACCGATACTTCGCGCCGTGTTTGACGAAGGTGGCGAGACGCCTCATATAACTTCGCTACATCACTTCAAATTTATACACCGCTTTGTTTAGGTATGTTACTTGAGGTTTCACACGTGCTTGTAGTCATGATAACAAACAACTTTTACTATGGGACCAAACCTGAAATTGTGAAAAAAATCTGCTGTTCAGTCATTTATGTTCGCCTAACTGGTCAAAATGTAGGTACTGAACAGCAGATTTTTTTTCGCGAATTCGGGTTTGGTCCCATAGTAAAAGTTGTTTGTTATCATGAGTACAATCACGTGTTTAGGTATCGGTCACTAATTACCAGTCACCCTATATAATAGTAATAATAACAAACAATGCAATGCAAATCTTTCTGAAATCTGGGTAACTATGACACGACATTCGTTTCAACCTCACAGATAAAGCACACGCACACCAAAGATTGGCCGTCTAAAAAAGATCTAAATATAAGACTCGTGCGCACGTGTACACTATACAAGTTCAAGGCGTAGAAAGTGATCTAGATTACATTTTTTTATTACATACATACATGCGTAGCTTTTACGTCATGTGTAGAAGGCATTAAAATGCGAAAATAAAATTTGATTCAACGATGCGTAAAAAGTTTCAGTCTACAGCTTACAGTCCGAGAACTAAGGCGCAGACCATTTTAACTGCGTGGATTCATTTGTTTGACAACGTGGGGTGACGTGGGTCTACGTTTCCACTGCAGTAAACAGTACACACCCACAACTACAGGGTGGAATTGAAGTCATGGGCATTATTTTAACCTAAGGCACTACTCACGATACTGATTGCATTAGGGCTATTAATGCGCAAATCAAAAATATTATTAATGCAATTAAGGAAAACCTTAAAAATGTAGTAAGTCAAATTGCACAAGGCTTATTATTGCAAATAAACACTTAAAGTAATTAAAACAAAATACTTCGTTAACGCCAATAAATGTTGAAGTATCAAAATCTTAAAGCGCAGTACAGCGCAAAGCGAAATGTAAACAAACATCACCTGCGCGCGCGCGGGTTTTTCCTTACAAGTAATAATAACAATGGGCTAAAAGACATGCCGTCCGGCGGGATTCCCTGAACTCTCTCCGTCCCACTCCCTCACTCGCAAAAATACGAATATCACCCCCGCGCGGGGTCTGCTTCCCGCCGCAACACGAACCCGGCACCAGTGTCATAACGACTGCGCAGGTGCATTGACGCGTAATTGATTTATTGATCCCGTGACGTAATCGCCGTACTCGCCGCTCGCGTCATACGGTGCTTGGATTGCAGTGTATTAAGTGTTAGTGTAGTAGTTGTGTGTGTGTTTGTGTACACGATGCCTCGACCGCGTAATGTGCAGGCTAGGTACACCAACCAACAATACCCACAAATGGTTTTAATTTACGATCGCACAAGAAATTTAGTATGAACTCGTGAAATGTTCCATCGCCGCAACCCAAACGACCCTATTCCTTCACGGGGTCTCATTCTACCAGAACCACTAAGAACCTGTTGGATTTTTCATCTTTTCACGTGCCAGCACATGCACAAGCTCGTGGAAGAGCACCCGTTTACCCTCTGTCACTTTACCGAAAAATAAGGTTTTTTCAAAACAATCCACAAGCTAGGTACGTAATTTTTTTTTTTATGTATGTTAGTTGACGTAGTTTTGACCGTCCTAAGCCGGCAAAGTACGAAGGGAAAGTTGGAATTTATTATGAAACAATTCATTGGCAACTTACGAATGTCACGTGTGTCGGGCGGGGTCAAAGAATTCACGCCCAATGACGCGTACGGCGTAGTGTACCCACGCATTTGCTATCGAGAAGCGCAAAGTATTTGATACTTTCTATGACTTACTACATTTTAAGGTTTTCCATACTTGCATTAATAATATTTTTGATTTGCGTAATAGTAGCCCTAATGCAATTAGTATCATGAGTAGTGCCTTAGGTTAAAATAATGCCCATGACTTCAATTGCACCCTGTATATAGGTATAGGTACAACTGTAGCGTGGCCCACCGCGGCGCACTGTGCTGCGATACAGTTGTACACACGGCTACACATCAAGCTATACATTTCCAGTTTTAGCTGACCTGGCATTGTATAGCTTTTTCGTACAATCAGAAGTCAGCTTATACTGGTATGTATAGCTTGATGTGTAGCCGTGCGTATAGACGCTAGCACATCCAGCTCCCCGAAACTGTCATATTTTCCAAATCAACATTGAACCTTATACTTTAGCGATAAAGTTGAAAATCGATTAAAGAAATTTGACAGATTGTAGTAGCGAAGCTTAACACACATCATCACCTGCCTAGCCTTTTCCCAACTATGTTGGGGTCGGCTTCTTCAGTCTAACCGGATGCAGCTGAATACCAGTATTTTACACGGAGCGACTGCCTATCTGACCTCCACAATCCAGTTACTGGATAATACGATACTCCTTGGTAGCCCTTCGGGTTTCTGACGACCCGTAACGACTATCAAAGATCCACGAATGACAGCCGGGACCAATTGCTTAACGTGCTTTCCGAGGCAGGGAGGGGTCTCGTTATGTAAAGATGGTCACCCATCCACAGACCAACCGCGGCAAGCGTAGCTTAACACACGTGCGTAGCCTATCAGTGCGCCTAGGTGGATGGGTTTTACGGCGGTTAGGAACATGAGGCGATGATCGCCCCGCAGTACGTAATCAGAGAAAATAAGAGCTGTGACGCTGTCTCGCATTGGGTCACAGCATTATGCTGAGCGATGGCCGTTTTATACATGCAGTCAGAACCATCGATGCGCAACCTTGGATTCATGGTTATAGTTTGCGTGTCGATGCCTTGCCCTATTTTCCCCAACTTTTTTTTTTGTTTTTTCTTTGCGTCATGTTTACCGCAAATAAACGTACTCCCAAAGTGATAATGCGCATAGAAATCTTCGTCACTGTTCGGCAACGGTCGTACTCCCCGAGCGTCGGAAGACGATATGTGTATACAGTGGTTAAGGGCCTATACTACCTCAAATGACTTAGCATGATCCTCCGTTATGTCGAAAATACTGCGGCATTAATTTTGAAATAAATATATGGTAAAGTTGAGGATTAATGTTAGGTCTTATGTTAGACGAAAACACGATTTCATAAAATTTTCTCGATAGAAAAAAAAATCCAAAGTTACCTCCAAACCGAACAATAAACCGCTGGTATTCAAAAATTACTTCATATTAGATCATGAAACTTTGTATACTAACCGAACTAACTATAAAGCAGGTCTTATGTTATTTTTTTTTTTTTTAATTACCATTATTTTCACCGTAAAAAGCAAATACCTAAACCATTGGCGCTGCCTGCCGCCTAGCACCGCACTCTGTCTCGCTCTCACTCGGTCCGCGAGCAGTATCGTGCGAGCGAGATAAAGAGTGAATTTTAGCTGAGGTAGTGTAGGCTCTTAAGTGCATTTTCTTCATGCGTAATTTAGTAGAATTATGTGTTTTGTGTTTCCGGGAATACGACAATTAGCGATGATCTGCATGCGCATTATTAATTTGTGAATAATGTAAGATATTTTATTTCTCTCCTTATTATTTCTACTCCCCCGGACGAGCTCCTTCACAAATAACTCTACAACTATAATATTATAGCCAGCCAGATTGATAATTGTTACTATGACTTCACAATCGCGGTCACCGATCAATTTCTAGGCCTTGGACAACATACGCGCAGACGCGTGAAAGTGATCTACACACTGATTGGTAAAGTATACCACGTTTTGTTTGGTTAACGAATGAAAATATTATTTGCAAATATTTAAATCGTAGATTTGCCCTCACCGTACCTATGTCGCGCGAAAAGTCCATACAGGGTTCCAATCACAGATACAGATCAGACAGACCTAGATAACGCAAATGTCACGATCTGTATGAAAACCAAGAGTGCCATTTTTTACTACCTACTATGACGTCACAAGCGCTCTTTCTCACTCACGCTCACCCAGCAGTAGGTACACAGGACTGAGGGCGGAAGTGGCGGCTTACGATTTTTGAACGTAAGTTGGTGCGATTTTTGGCACGCGAAGTAGTTGCTCTTGAGTTATCGAGGTGTATAGAATCTACATCTGTGCTCCCAATTCACTATGACCACTTTATGATTCCTTACTTCGAAACCACGTCGATTCCTTATTTAATTACGACATCTGCTATTAACGTATTCTCTATGACAAAAAGAACGAAACCGCGTAAATCTTACACGAAGTTGGCGTGGTTTGAACTGTCAAAATACGTGTTTCAACAACAAAAAAACTAAAAGATCAGCCTGCGAAACAAAACCGAGGGTTTTTTACGGTCAAGGGCAAATTTAATTTGTTCGTTACTACCACCCAAGGGCAGGGATGATACTTGGGGTGTATTTAGGGTTTCAATGTCATGGCCCATCGATTTTAAGCGACGCTACACGGATTAGGAAGTGATATTTTTGAAGGAGGCTCTTGTCAGCTAAAAATGTTGGCAGAAACTGAAATAATAATGAAAGAAAGAAAAGTATTTATTGTGACTCTTAAAAGAAGATCACAAACAAAAAAAAAACGAGCCGCATTTGTACCTTTTTGTGCGAAAAGTTTAATTAAATCTATATATATAAAAATGAATTGCTGTTCGTTAGTCTCGCTAAAACTCGAGAACGGCTGAACGGATTTATCTTATCTTGGTCTTGAAGGTGAGAAAAAATCGAATAATTCCCGTGAAAACCCTAAAAACGGCCCTTTTCTAATTCCCATACAAACGTTTTCTAAATAAATGTCAATTGTCTTTTATTTATCGATTGAGGCAGTACGAAGTCTGCTTGCGTTATTTACGTTTTTGAGCAAACACATTTGTCGAATATATGGAGCAATGGATTAGCAATATGCTTCAAAATGATTGAAATTGAGAGCAATAGTGTGTTACGCAATTAGGGTGCCGGTCAGCTAGTAAATAATAAATAAATATTTCCTCAAAGGATTATCCATAGCAAAAATAGAAAAGCTAGACGGACAAAATAATCCCTTAATATTTTAGCGAAAAATTCGGCCTACCTAGAAGTTGTGCCTCGTTTTGCCCCTGTCACCAATGCTACCATTTTAAATTAATTGTTAAAATAAATTGAAACCCCACGGCAATTTGCCGTGTAATAGCCATTTCATACAACACTGTCAAAGACTAACGGCTGTGATTTGATTATACGGATAATTTAAAATAGTAGTCAAATTCTTTACAACAAAGACAAAACTTACAGGGATTTGTTCATTTGTTGGTATGCAGATATTATTTTAATTAAACTTTTTTTTTATGGATGGGAAATAATCAAATGACCCCCTTCCGCTCAGGGTGGAGCAGAAGGGAGTGTCAGACTCTTACTGACTAAAACCCACCCGTGTTCCTTCCTTAGCCCTTTATGTTCCGGGGCAGCGGTAACCCTTTCGGACAAGGGCTGGACGGTACTCCGTGTTATCCTTACATCTGTTTATCGAAAGACCCATGTCCACTTGTACAGACAATAAGTCCCAACCGACTGACACTAAACATTTCACCGTACTTACATAATTACATATTAATATGAAATGAATTCTACGGCCTTGGGGCTCCTTCAAAAATAGTCTAGGTATACATAAATCACAGCTATCGATTGATGCTACTACACTTGAAACTTCATGGATTTGTCTCTAGCAAGATAATTAAAATTAATGGAGTGGTAATATATCGACGCTTGAAAGGTAAAATTGACTAAACTACAGGCCGAACTTCTCAGAAAAAAAAATCATATAAATTCTTGTAATCATCCTACAGGCATAATTCTTACTGTTTTGGAAATCTTATTTTATCATCTGAATCAGAATTTATATTATGATTTTTTAAAATGAAAAGTTAAACTTTAAAATGTGTTCCTGTAAAGTTAGTCCCACCCATGTCGCTTAGTCGATTTTGCCTTTCAAGCGTCGATATGTATTAAATATTGCAGCGGATCTGCATAATCAGCCTTTACTGTTATTTATTTATATATACTGTTCCCACTGCTGGGATACAGGCCACCTCTCTTCAAGAGGGAGTGGGCTATAATCCACCACACGGGCCCAGAGCGGGCTCGTAGATGTCACATATCATCGAATTTTTGGTTCTAGGACATGCCGGTTTCCTCACGATGTTTTCCTTCACCGTTTCGAGAACAGTGGTGATGAAAGAATTTACACAAAGTAAAGCGCCTATCTGGGTTCGAATCTACGACCTATAAAACTGCTGTGAACGATCGCGGCAGTTACCACAAGACCACCGGTACTCTCATTTTAGGCTAGGTTTAAGCTTAAGCCAAAAATTACACAGCTTTTCGCGGCGATAGATACTGCACTCATTAAGAGCCTACACTACCTCAGCTAAAATTCACTCTTTAACTCGCTCGCACGATACTGCTCGCGGACTGAGTGAGAGCGAGACAGAGTGCGGTGCTAGGCGGCAGGCAGCGCCAATAGTTTAGGTATTTGCTTTTTACGGTGAAAATAATGGTAATTAAAAAAAAGTAAATAACATAAGACCTGCTTTATAGTTAGTTCGGTCAGTATACAAAGTTTCATGATCTAATTTGAAGTATTTTTTTAATACCAGCGGTTTCTATCGAGAAAATTTTATGAAATCGTGTTTTCGTCTAACATAAGACCTAACATTAATCCTCAACTTTATCATATATTTATTTCAAAATTAATGCTGCAGTATTTTCGACATAACGGAGGATCATTCTAAGCTATTTGAGGTAGTATAGGCCCTTAAGACGTATCCTATTGACCCCGTTCACAATGGTACTCCATTTCTTCCTACTCAAATGTACCAGGTGTATACCTGGTACATTTGAGTATTTAAGTAGTAAGTATTTAAGTATTATTTAAGTATTTAAGTATTTTTATCGTATTTATTCAAGTATTTATAAGTAAACCTTGAGAAGTTTGGGGTATCAGAAATACGATGCCGCGATATCTCCGACTTGAACATGTATTTCATACGTATTATCTACATAATACGTACAAAACCTATGTTTTGTATGGCAAACATAGCTGTATACACAATGCATGTTTGGTTAGTAACTTAGTGTTAGGTATGTCAATATTATTTATTTACTAGCTGACCCCGCAAACGTCGTTTTGCAAAAAAAAAAAAAAATAGATAGCAGAATCTCAGACCTACCCGATATGCACACAAAATTTCATACAAATCGGTCCAGCCGTTTCGGAGAAGTATGGTAACTAACACTGTGACAAGAGAATTTTATATATTAGACTAGCTGCGCCCCGCAGTTACACCCGCATAAGTTTCGATCCCGTGGAAATATCGGTATAAAAAATATCCTATGTGTTAATTTTGGTTATAAAGTATCTGTGTGCCAAATTTCATCCAAATCCGTTCAGTAGTTTTTGCGTGAAAGAGTAACAAACATCCATCCATCCATCCTCACAAACTTTCGTATTTATAATATTAGTAGGAAGTAGGAAGTAGGAGTAACTATGGATACTTACAGCTAACACAAATAGAATGAAAAATAGTATGTGAGACTGACAGCCAATTAAAAGCCATCACTTCTTTCCTAATAATTTATTGTCATAATATTTTCCAGTAGAAGTGGTGGATAGAATCCGGGCTGCTGCTGCCGGACCGGGGAATCGAACCCAGGAGCTCATGCTCAGCATTAGCGCTTGGGACCATTGGACTAACGAGGCAGTCTATTAGCCCCAACCAGTCATACCAAGGATTATCGTCTTACCCAGTAACTGGGTTGTGGAGGTCAGATAAGCAGTCGCTCCATGTAAAATACTGGTATTCAGCTGCCTCTGATCCGGTCAGACTGGAAGCCGACGCCAATATAGTTGACAAAAGGCTAGGCAGATGATGAATATTTTCGAGTGACGTGTGCGTCTACACAATTGGTACTCACATAATTGGAATACATAACATGATGGATAAATGCTATGACGTACACATTACAAATCTCACGAGACCTTGTATAATGTCGCGGCTACCTAATTCTAGGCACCTTGAACTCGCTCGGACTGTACTGCCTATCGGTTCTGTAAAAATCTCACCGTGATAACATAGGTGAAGTGAGCGTGAAGTGAGCTATCAATGGAGGCAATCCCTAACATCAGGTGGAGTGACAGCTCACTTCACCTAAGTTTTCACGGTGAGATTTTTACAGAATAGCACTATGCTGGTATTTGTTGACAGGCCTACGCTGTCCTCCCATACCTACTGTAATTTGAATACATTGTAAAAGCCAATTATTTTTTAAAAGAGTAACCGTGGAGTTTCTTGCCGGTTCTTCTCCATAGGAAACGACCAATTAGAACCGTGCACCTAGCTTCTGACGTTTCATAAGTGCCTTTGTAGGATTATGTGAAATAAAATATTTTGATTTTGAGGACTGCCTATCTGAGCTCCACAATCCAGGAACAGAGTAACGCGATCAGACTTTTGGGAATTCTAACTAGACCTGCACCCTAATTGTGTAACACACTATTATTGTCAGTTTGAATCATTTTGAAGCATATTGCTAATCCATTGCTCCATATGTTCGAAAAGTGTGTTTGCTCAACAACGTAAATAACGCAATGGATGTTTTTGAACTGTCAAAATGATACCCATTGCTACTGATAGTGTGTTACGCAATTACCCCGCTGGATAATGCCATAGGCTACTTTACATCCGGGATCGCAGCCAAAGTCGCGAGCAACAGCTAGTAAACAATAAATTAAAAAATTGGATTCAGTAGAATGCACTCTTCTTCAGGATTTTCAGGCGGCCAAAAAAGAGAATAATTATACGAAAACGACAGTATGAAGAAACATTTCAGTCGAGTGCCTCTCAGTGAAATCATTCAATCTAACTGAATTACAAGGAAATGGCTTTGACATAGTTTTTTATAACATCAGACACACCTTAAGATCACCAAAGCATGAAGATAAGGCATTCATAAACGAATTTCCTTAACAAAAAACTTCAAAGGAAACCAAACCAATTCACAAACAAAAATTGGAAGGTAAAAAACTTTTCCAAATTAAAAAAAAAGTTTCGACTGAAAGCCGATACGCACGAGCAAATAAATTAAAAAAATAAAGAATGCCAATACAAACTTCCTTTGCCTAAATAAAAAAAGTTGCGAAAAACATCGGAAGGAAATAGATAAAATAAATTGATTTAACGTGTTGTATCGATTAGTTTGTTTGCTTATTCGATTATAAGTATATATCGACAGGTCTGATTTGGGCGCTCAAGGTGTGTCCCGCGATAAGAGGGAGGAAGAAAATATTTGCTGAATGTTGAACTTTTTGTTCAAATAAACATTTTTTTATTATTTTTAACCCCTTACTAATAAACGTTGTATAGCGTCTGTATAGTGTTACACAATGCTTTGTCTTCTTCTTTCGAAAGTCAAATTACTGACGACTGAAAGAGAAAAATCGATGTATAACTATAAACTAGTTGTGTTTTTCAAACTTATGAATATAATTGATTTTTCAAGCTTCACACTTTATGATTCTGAGAAAGACGGGGGTACTCTGGTGCAATTAAGACTATGTAAAGCAGTGGACGACATCGAGGCAGACCCAAGAGGACAACGCCTACAGATAGGAATGGACCACACTAGCTCAAGAGACGAGTGGAAAGGAGAATGGGAGGCCTTCAATAGGCGTAAAATATGTAAATAAAACAGTGGACCTAACATAACTTTAAAGTGAATTCTACCCTTGAAAATTATCAATCGCTATCCTACAAAGAGTATGTAATAGTCTATGATCCCTCTTCAAAACTATTCAAGTAAGAAAGCATTACGATAAGTTCACTTCATTACATTCCAGAATCGTTACAATATGTCGTTATCATAAACACGTTATCAGTAACGGAATCAAAACAAGGTGATACCATAGATAATGGGCACATGTTTCTCTTTAGCTGTCCTAGATGCAGTCACGTTTATTCTATGTTTAGACATGATACGTTAAGTAAACAAATAAAAACCTAATGAGAAGACACATGCATGACGTTTAGAAAACCTCAAAATAAAAACGTGAGTAGGTAAGTAAAATTTGACGTTTATCGTCCGCCATATTGAATTTCCTGTGACGTCATTTTGGATAGATCAACTCTGCCTAGGTAGAAGACAAGTTTACTGACACATAATTTTGTTGAGATTGGTCCAGTAGTTGAGGCTTTGCTAAGTAACTAAGTGATGCTTGAAATTAAAAAGCATGTCAAATTCAGTCATTTTAGTTACTAGTTTCACCGTGTACTATAAAATGTTTACTAGGTTTTATTTTCCAAACAATTCGCCATTTTTCTGCAACGCCTGATTTTCATTGAATAATGTTTATTGTCCACTAAAAGTAATCAATTTAGTCTATCGGCTAAGCCATTTCTAACAAGGCATTAATTTCCATCAAAATCTAACATTTCATTTTCGTTGTCAATTATGACCTGATTTAATTTCATAACCAATTCGAGCGCCGGATATCACGTTGTTCAGTTATAAATATACACTCCCATTTTTAATCGATTACTTTATCGAGAATGACATCGATAAATGCTCACTGTTGGTTACATAACATTCGCCTAGTACGACCTAATTGATAGGGTCGACGAACTGTAATCACGTGTGGGTTATGCTATTTATTTAGTGTTAAAAGTGCTACTGTGATTTTATTTAAATCGGAGATTAAGTTTTCAAACCGTTACTTTTTTACATAAATAGTGCTTATTTCTGCAAATTGGTTAAAAAAAAACACTTTTACATATCAAAAATCTATCTATACTAATATTATAAAGAGGAAAGATTTGTATATAAGTATGTTTGTAACGAATTGGCTCAAAAGGTACTGGACCGATTTTAAAAATTCTTTCACTATTTGAATGCTACATTATCACTGATTAATAAAGGCTTCTTTTTTCCACCCGTGCGAATCCGGGACGGGCCGCTAGTAAGTTATACTTTTAAAGTTCGGTGTTTCCTATCTGACTACTCTGAGAAGAAAGGCCGAAACAAACTCAGAGGTCACGGTCTCTTTTAAGTCCAGACATAATCCTGGTCAGATTATAAGCGGACAGTAATTTATAGGGAACGAGAGATTGATACAAATATAGGACTAATCTATTGAAACATCAACTAAATTCCCTAACAATTAAGTCTAGTAAAGCAGTTTTTAGCACAAATGACCAACTATCGATTGTTTAACTAAAATAAAATCTTAAAACTCAATAAAAGTAGGAAATGAACAATATATGATATTATAACCTAGCCTTTTCTCAACTACCCGGGGTCAGCTCCCAGTCTAACCGGATGCAGCTGAATACCAGTATCTTACATGGAGCGACTGACTTATTTGTCCTATACAACCCAGTTGCTGGATAATACAATACCCCTTAGTAAATATATCATAAAAGAAAAAAAATGAAAAACTACATGTACAGTCCGCAAAGCAAGAAGTTTGACCACTTTGAAGTTATACATATAATTATGTAAAGTCAGCAAATGAGATAAGTATGCAGGGTCGTCGAGTATAGTTGAAGTTTACAAAGAAACCGATTGATGTTTTCGAATGAAATTTAATTTGATAGATTAACTGTTTGCTTTCTATTAATTCAATTAAATTTTATTCGAAAACATCAATCGGCCTCTTACTAAACTTCAACTATATTCGACGACCCTGCATACTTATCTCATTTGCTGACTTTACATAATTATATGTATAACTTCAAAGTGGTCAAATTTTATAAAAATATTTATACTAGCTGACCCGTGCCCACTTCGTTGGGCGGTAAACAATTTTGATAAAGCAATTTATTTCTAAATAGATTGACTTGTTGTCTATGAAAGAAACCGTCGAATAGAAATATCACTCAATAGATTACTACACGGTCGCGGTTCCATACCTACATAATGTCGTATTATCTCTTTAACCATTCGTCCAAATTATATGCAGTAAAAGGGAAAAGTCTTTTGTTTTAAACACTTGAAACGATAAGTTTACTTATTTTGATAAGAATACTTAATTGTTGATAATATGACCAATAAACATGACCTAATAATTTAATTTTTTTTTATTTTATATATATAAAACTACTTTTTGTGTCTAAAATATAAAAGTTAGACATATGCTGTCGTTGACTTTTTTGTAGGCATTATCAAGCTATACATCTTTTCTCTAGAACTCAATCATATATCTCTCATCGTTAAGGCAGCGTCGTAAGAAACGTTTTCGTCCGACCGTTTGTTCTACGACTGACTTTGCAAATCAGAATACCACGAAAGAGTCTTTTCATTTATCGGGTCAATATATAGGCTATGACACTCACAAACAATGTGGCTTTCTATTGGTAAAAGAATTTTCAAAATCGGTTCAGTAGATCCAGAGATTATCCCTACAACCTCACAAACTTTACCTCTTTAGTATAGAAGTATAGATAAATCAATAACTTATGTTCGTTCTACTTTTTAAAGCGAATTTATATCAAACAGTAATAAAATAATGTTGAATCTGAAGGCTGAATTACAGAATAAAAACACATTGATTTCTTTATCCATATACAACATGTTCCGGAATCAACGCACCCCACCAAACACCCCAATTAGAATATTATGATATAACCATAATACATACACTGAATTTTTACTATCTAATATATAAAATTCTCGTGTCACAGTGTTAGTTACCATACTCCTCCGAAACGGCTGGACCGATTTGTATGAAATTTTGTGTGCATATCGGGTATGTCTGAGAATCGGCTACTATCTATTTTTTTTTTTGCAAAACGACGTTTGCGGGGTCAGCTAGTAACGTATAAAACATTATTTATTAATTAAATTAGTTATACCTACTAGTTAAAGGAAAAATTGTAGTCACATTACAAATCTACGCATGCACACAGTCGCACACGAATAAACAAAATATACCAAAATGGACGAAGCACCTACGACGCTAGACCCTTGTCTAGCGTCGTAGGTGCTTCGTCAATTTTGGTATGTTTTGACTGTACAACGGAAGTGTGACAGTAATTTACGTAGTTTTATTTATTTTTAAGATAAAAAATTACCTTATTTTCAAAATGACAAAAATCGATTCTGAACAAACTACTCCTATAATGTGTTTGCAGATATTTAGCTTTTGATAAGGTAAATATGGTAAGATATTCGAGGAGCATAAATAAGTTAATTAATTAAGAAAAAATAACAGGAAATTTATAGTCAATTAAACCCAAATAATATTTTGTAATTTTTGACAGAATGTTGTAATTTTTTTAAAAATCATGTTTCATTTGTTATTAAAGAAAAATGAAAGAATTTAAATAAATCCTTAAAAGAAGCTAAATTAAAAAGTTTTAAAACAGTTCACTTTATTATAAAACATTTTAAAGCATAAAATATGAGCACCATTTGCAAAAAAACCTTTCTTGAAAAATTATTAAATAAATAGAAATATCTATAGTACAAGATGTTTAATTTAAAATTAAAACACATACCTTCCTTTTCCAAGTCAGTTGTCTCAACTATAGCCAAGACAGTGCAACCATCAAAGACTATATTGAAAAGATAACGGTATTATCTTAGAGATAGAACGAATATTATCAAAAGCACTTATCTTCAAGTAGCGAACGCCGCTAACGGATAGCGCCCGTTACACGAACACTTCAACGAAATGAGAACGCACAGTGAATTCAGTGTCAGTCGAACGAATATAACGATACTACATTTGCCATACAAGAATAAACTATAACGCAAAAAAAAGCCTAAATTAAACAAAAACAAAAAAACTAATTCAAATAAAGAAACAAAAACCAGACGTTAGATTTTCAAGAATAGAACACACATTCGCATTTCAAAGTTTCAAACGTTCGAATTATGATTTATTTTGCGAATCGGTCTCGCCGAACGATTTCAAAATCTGACATTGGCTTGTGCAATTTTAAACTGAATGAGACTCTGTACAGTGTGCGCAAAACTTATATTCAAACGTTTGGCCTAACACATAACAGGAAATGTTTTAAAATTACGTCATATGGCTATTTTTGTATGCGCATGATTCAGCGTCGTTAAACGGAATAACGAAACGCGTCGTGATGGATTCGTTAGGGCAGAAATAGTAACGCGCCACTATGCCACGTTATGTGAATGCTTGGCGGTGGCTCATTGGTTGGATTTCATGGTAGCCACGTATGTGTAAGTTTCAAGTATGTTGGCACCTTTTTGTGAGGTTAGATGCGCGTGCGCATTTGCTAATTCTTTGCCACGTAGTTTGTAGATTATTGAGTATTTAAGTCAGTACCTACTTACTTTACCACACTTTTATTATTCTTATCAAAGCTTTAGATAAAATTACCAATAATTTGAAAGTAAAGTAGGTCGAGCCTTATAAGGTCTACAATCAACCGTAAAATCATTAAAATAGTAAGACAAGTGTTTCAAATTCAGAACTGTAAAGTTGTAGGTATTCAGATTTTTGCAGAACCCAAAAACAATTTAAAACGCACAAGGGGAGAGTGGATATCATAGATTATTCTTTAGGAGTCTGAAAAAGAGTACGTGAGTGTATAATTTCCTAAATTTTTAAGGTTGTGTGCCAACGAGTGCCATGTGGCCAATCCTATTGCTAAGCATCCGATGTCAGTCTGTCTGTCAGCGGGCTGTATCTCATGAACCGTAATAGGTAGACAGTTGAAATTATCACAGAGTGGGTATTTTTATTGCTGCTATAACAACAAATAACAAAAATAAAATAAAATCCAAATTTAAAGGTGGTCACCATACTCACCCTTTATGGAACGTGTTTTTTCGGCGTTTTTTTTTGCCTTGTGGTACGGAAGTCCGATTCGCACTTGGCCGATTTTTTTTTAAATAGCTTTTCCGGATCTTTCTAAGTTTATTATCTAATATACATAAAATTCTCGTGTCGCTATGTTTGTTACCAAACTCCTCTGAAACGGCTGAACCGATTTGTATGAAATTTTGTGTGCTTATCGGGTAGGTCTGAGGATCGGCCAACATCTATTTTTCATACCCCTATTTTTTTTTTTGCAAAAAGACGTTTGCGGAGTCTGCTAGTAATTATTATAGAAATCAAAGTTTGTTTCGAAAAACCACACAACACAGCTCCAATCTCAATTAATTTGATAAACAAAAGACGTCACAATGACGAAATAATTAATTTTCCCTTCTAGAATATTCTAATTTCAAAGCCTGTTGTTACGCCGAAGAGCATTGTTCATTCGTCCATAAGACTGGAACGTTGTATAGCCGTAAAAATTGTGAGGGTGTGTATGATATGAAGGAAATTGGAAAACCCATAGAGCGCGGATAGGCTGTCGGCGTCTAGAGCATCAGCATAATCCCTAAGTTTGAGTTGAGCTGCATGATTACTGACAAATGCGTGCACTGACTGGACGGCTCCACTCAATCTGTGTGGTTCTTTCCTCAAAAGACCATTTCAGACACCAATCTACATGGTCTCCACATGATCTGACCAAGATTATGTCTGGACTTTAAAAGAGACTGTGACCTCTGAGTTTGTTTCGGCCTTTCTTCTCAGAGTAGTCAGATAGGAAACGCCGACCTCATCTCGTTTTTAAAAAATATGATTGACGTGTAAACCTACTTATAGAAATAAAATCATTTATCTTTTAATCAGCCTGTAATGTTCCCACGGCCGGGACACGCCTCCTCTCTTCGAGATGAAGTGGACTGTAATCCACCACGCGGGCCCAGTGCGGGTTGGTAGATGTCACATGCCTTCGAATTTTTGGTTCTAGGACATGCCGGTTTCCTCACGATGTTTTCCTAAGCCGTTTTGAGAGCAGTGGGTTAGGTAGAGGTGCACCTATGGTAACACCAATTTGACCAGTCAAGTCCCAAGTATTAGGGGCGAGCTTATGGCCGGGCACAAATCTAGACTCCGAAGGTGCTACTGAGAATGGACTGGTGGATGAAGTGATATGGGGTTTTATCACTTTGCCCGACCTATGAAATCCTACCTATGAATCGAACCAGGTCCTCATGCTGAGCTAGCGCTGGCGACCAATATACCAACGAGGCATTCTAATGTAATTATAACCGTACTTCTAATGCATTTCTCACGACCTTTTGTGGCGAAAGGAGAAATCTAGCAGACAGTGAAGTACTAATAATTGAAGTAGACTAACTACCTGCATCGACCTGAATCTGATGTGCAGTGGTCTAAAAATATTACTTTCTCTTACTAGCAGGTGAAGTTAGAAAGAGATGCAAGAAAATTGTAGACGTCAGATTTTTATTAGAAGAACCAGGACACGCTGCGTTATAGGATGAAGTTTGCCAACAAAACTGTTTTTAGTAAGGATTGGGTAAAATCAAATACAATCTTAAAATTAATACCAGTGTCATAGTTTTAGACGATTTATTTTCCAGATAGAAAGTGCGGAAGAAAATCTGTTAGGCCCTAAAAATTACAACGTAGTTAAGGAAACGTAGTCTTTGAAACAGACATACGTTCTTATTCTTCTTCAAATAAAATTCAAATTCGAAAGAACTTTTCTTCTAGACTCGGTCAATCATAGGCTTAACAGTTTCCTTCCACGCGTTCTATCTGGAACGTCATGCATCAATTGGGTTAGAGTATAATATTTTGACGTTCTTCAACTCTTTTGGCAAGCATGATTATAAAAGTAATTAACTATAACCTATCTCCGGGAAGCCAGCAGTTGATATTTAGAGGTTATAATAATGAGGAGTTTGCTGACATCTAAATCTTTTACAGAAGACTTACTAACTAACCTACTTTTAAGATCTAATATTTTATCTAGAATCTAGATGCTGCCAATCTCCCGCAGACTTCAAATGAAGTCATATGGTCCTACGGTCTCAAGTCTTGACGTCATCTGCTTACTGACAACAATCTCAGTTTAATTTTATCATCATCATCATCATCATCAGTCGGAAGACGTCCGCTGCTGAACCAAGGCCTCCCCCTTAGACCACCACGCCGAACGACAATCCGCCACTTGCATCCATCGGTTTCCCGCGACTCTCACGATGTCGTCGGTCCACCTAGCGGGAGGCCTGCCTACGCTGCGTCTTCGGGTGTTCTTCAATTTTATACTACTACCAAAATCTAGGATATTGCTTTACAGTTTTACCTAGTAAATATGAAAATACCAATACTAACACTCAAAACGGTGAAGGAAAACATCGTGAGGAAACCGGCATGTCCTAGAATCAACAATTTTAAGACCTGTGACATCCGCCAACTCGCACAGGGCCCACGTGGTGGATTACGGCCCACTCCCTCTTACAGTGAGGAGGTCTGTATCCCTGTCTTTCAAACGCACAGACGCCAGCCTTCAAGCTACTAAAATCTGTCAAATTTCTCTAATAGATTTTCAACTTTATCGCTAAAGCATACGGTTCAAGGTTGACTAGGAAAATTTGACAAGTTTCGGGTAGCTTGATGTGCTGGCGTCTGTACAGTTAAATCATTTTAGACAACGAGGAGTTTCAAATCTCAACCATCGTCATCCTTTTGCCCTTATCCCAATTTATTTGGGTCGCTGCAACACGTCTACTTCTTCAATACTTCTAAATTTGAGCTTCTAATCTTCTATACTAAAACTAGCACATATGTTATATGTTAGCTAGTTAGTGACGTCTGTTAATTATATCTAGTCTAGACTGAAACAATCAATTTAGTTAAATCTAGACCTATTAGAGGCTGAATGACACTACTGCAATTATCTGGAGTGATGGATGGACTTTGATAATTACGCATATGGAGGTAGAATTTTCCATGATGGAGACTGGATATCTATGAGATGGTTTTGGTCCTTGGACTGAAAACTGGGAGCTATTTTTAGCGAGATTCTTAAGGTGATATATTAAAAAAAAAAGTGGTTTTTCTATTTCCTGTTACTTGTAAAGTATATGAAATAGGGATTTAACATTTTGGTATATGTTTTTTGACCCTTTGATCTAGTATTATGTAAAAGGAATACACGATTCAATTATTTTTTCTCGATACAAAAAAAAATGCACTTTTTTCGACATCACGGCGGATTTTCGGCGTAATGTTTAAGAGTTATTCAATGGAATTTACTTTAAAACATAGATAATTATAATATCAAAGTTTACTCAAAGTAGTTTTAAATTTAATTAATTTATTTTGTTAAGAAAGGAGTCAATTTGTTTTGGCACATACGTCGTTTTATTCCGAGCGCACGCACATTATAGCCATCACTCTTCTTTTGCGTTTCAAAAGTAATTGCATCACTTTCGCTCGCTTAGTAGGTTTTCGAAGATTTTCGGGGTAGCGCCTTAAGTCCCAAGTGGGTTTTGGCACGGCCGTGAGGCACACTCTCCTGCTAATTTCTTACATCGGACTTTACATTACCTATTTGTTCTGTTTTTATCTGATGTATGTACCTAGCTGTTTTATTGTGTGTCTTTTAGTCTGTGCTAAATAAATGTATTTTCTTTTTCATCTTTCACAGATAGCCAATCGCTTTATGTAAATATTGGTTATAAGACTTGGGTTATTCTTATCCTTACGTTATATTATTAAAGACAACCGCTATCTATTTGTAATTACAACAACTAACACATGCACCGCATATATGTATGGCACGAATCACTTTTCCGAATTAGGGCATAGCCTACTGTTCAATATTTGGTTAAACCAGAAGTCAAAGCGTATCAAAAAACTAATGATGTGGATGAATTAGAAGCAGACTCCCAATGGAATACCTGATGAAGGCCATAAGATAGGACCACATGGACTGAAGGAGCGACCTAACAAAATAACTTCCGAGGTTCCGACCTTAGCCGAGCTCTATTTAAGATTTTCCTCATAGTAGTACGGTCTTTGACATGTCAACCTTTATTTGGGCTTCCATGGTCTTCATGTTGGCAGGACTAGGTCAACATTCAAGGCATCTGCTACTCACATCCTTCTTTAGATGTACAGACGCCAGCACATCAAGCTACCCGAAACTCTCAAATTTTCCCAATCAACTTTGAACCTAATGCTTTAGCGATAATGTTGAATATCTATTAAAGAAATTTGACAGATTGAAAGTAATAGCTTGATGTGCTAGTGTCTGTACATCTTCAACAATTATACATCAACAGCCGGTCTATCGGTGAACTGAACTGTCAATAGTGTCAATCTCTAGCATAAGGCGGAATCAAAGCTCACCTGAAGTCTCAAACTTGTTTCAAATTAATATTATTTCAAGTTAAACATATATCAACTTTATTTTAATAGTTATTAAGTTGATTTCAGTGTGACTAGCGCTATTGAAAAAGTTATAAATAGTTTTTGCGTAAATTGAACTTTATTGAGTAGGAGTTAAAGGTTATTTTCCATAAACTCATATTTGTTTACATTTTTGACACATAAATCGCGAATGCAGATTAAGTTTTCACGGTGACGGGTGAGGTTGAAAGAGATCAAGTTATTTGGATGCATAAGTCAGAAACATACAGTTCTCCACAAACAGGTATAGCAAGTGATCTTTGAATATTTTGCAAAAAATTTACTTTCACTTAAATGCTAAATGCATATTGTTTTTGATTGCACAAGTGATCAGTGTTTCTCAAACTGGTTCACTCTACTCGATACCCCCAAAATGTCTACAGACAAATATGGGTTTTGTAGTAGCTATTCATTTATAACGTAAAACAATTTCAACCAATTTCGGACCCCCCCTCCCCCTACGTAAGAAAAACTAAGACCTAAATGAACCCCTCCCCCCTTTGAATCTTACGTAAGATCAGTATCTTCAAAAATTGCAAAGAAAATGTAGCAAAAATGTATATAACATATTTTTGCTTAATTCTGTGATCTTACGTAAGAATAATCTAGACCCCTCCCACCCCCATGTAAGTAAAATAGGACTTGTTCGGATCCCCTCCCCTGTCAAATCGTCTTACGTAATAAATGAACAGCCAACATAGCATCACGCCTATAATCCCAAAGTGTTAGGCAGAGCTGTACTTAAAGAACCCCCACATTTCTCCAGCTATGTTTAAGTCCCATGTAATAGAGGGTAAACCTACTGCCATAAACAGGGCACTAATCTAGACTCCAGGTTGCTACTGAGGATTTCCTAATGAAAAAACCCAATAACACTTTGCCCGACCCGGGAGTCGAACCCAGGATCTCATGCTCAGCAGTACAGCCAGCGACCACTACACCAACGAGGCAGTTGTTTGAGTGTTGGCATTGCTATAATCACTGTACTTGGACAAATGGTAGATTTTGATCAAAATATCCCGGTAGAACTTTTTGAAAACTCTCAAGAGCTCTTCTAGTTCTAGTTGTCTAATTTGTTAAAATAAAATGAAGATCCTCAATGGAAAAAGAATACTTATAAGTATGTTTAAAATGGAGATCGTAATTAAAACTTTGAGAAACACAACATGTTTAACAACGTAGTGCACTTAACAAATATTATGATAGCAGATGATTCTTCGAAATTATGTTAGTCGCTAGTAAAAATAAAACAAGATAAGGCTTTTAGTCGTGTTGCGAATGAGACTGCACAAGAACATTTAATACTTAGTTTTATCCTCAAGAACTACAGAGCAATTGAAGCTGTAATTTGAATAAATAAGATCGTTGGGAATAACCTATTACCGCCGAAAAAAAAGCCTATTCCTATCCTGGATCAAGATAGCACTTTGTATACGTCCGGCGCGGCGTGACGCGGTATCATCCGCATAAGTTTCGATCCCGTGGGAATATCGGGATAAAATTTATCATATGTGTTAATTCTGGTTTTAAACTATAAGTGTGCCTAATTTCATCCAAATCCATTCAGTAGCTTTTGCGTGAAAGAATAACAAACATCCATTCATGCATCCTTAGAAACGATCGCGTTTATAGTGTTAGTAGGATACAAATCTTAAATCGCCCATCCGCTCTAAGCAAGCGTGGTGACATCTACCAACCCGCACTGGGCCCGCTTGATGGATGACAGCATTTTTACAGCCCACTCCCTCTCGAAGAGAGGAGGCCTGACTCCCAGCAGTGGGAATATTATAGGCTGAAGGTATGTGTCGGGTCAGCGGTTTAAAGCACTTAAGTCAAAACATTGCATTATTTTTTCTTCGGCAGACTAAAGCACATAAGTCACTTTCGCTTGTTCGGGCTCGAATCTAGGTGGCGTACTTTTTCAATCTCTTGATTAGCATGAATATTGCGACGTCATAAAAAAATATAAGTTGAGTTCTGAAAAGTGTGACTTTATTGACTAATGTTTTTTAGTTTGCCAACCCTAGATATTATCTTGTGCTTATGCATGAACTATTACAAAAGATGTTCCTGCTAATATAAAAAAAATATTTTAGGATACTACAGATTTACGTTCACCCCAAAAAGGTGTCCAGCAGGCTAGCAGTAAACTCTTTTAATCATAAAATCACTATCAGATATACGTGCAAAGATTACAGGTAGAGTTAGCACACCGCATATTTTTACATAATATTGTTCAATATTTATACATGCAATATAAACAGGAGATAAGTCGTGTGAACCGCTGTGCCGTGTACGTCACAGATCGAAGAGTGTCCGATATTACGCGACGATCGATATCGAGAAGGAATGAACTTTGTTTAAGAAAATAGGGGCACCGGAAAGTAAGTTCATTTTGGGTGGGGCCCGTGTGTGTCCACCAGGTTTCAACATATACAAAAAAAAAATATTGAAGATTATTTACTGAGAGCATATATATACATACATGATAAGGCATTAAATATGAAGAATTCTAGATAAGTATGTTTGATATATCCTTTAAAATTTAAATTTTCACACGTCTTTTAAAAAAATACTTATTATTTCTGTGCTGCTGGAGTTTGTTGCGCCACTTCTTCTCCCCAGCGAAAGCACTAGGAAGTGGTGAAGGGCGGGCGTGCCGGGGGACTGTCTTAGTAATTTTGACGTTCAAAAAGTGCTTATTTTTTATTGTAATTTTTCCTATAGCATAAGCATAATCACCCTATAACGTTCCCACGGCTGGGGCAAAGCCTCCTCTTTTCGAGAGGGAGTGAGCTCTAATCTACCACGCGAGCCTACTACGGTAGATGTCACATTTCTTCGAAATTTTGGTTTTAGGAATGTCGGTTCCCTCACGATGTTAGTTTGACGATTGACCGTTGTTTTTTTTTATTGACTTTTCTAAATGTATTTAATGATTAATAATTTTATTTTAATTGCAATTGTACAATGTTAATTTTAAATTTTTCAACACAATGTACCTATATTGTTATGAAATAAATTACTTACTTACTTACTTACTAGTGATTTTCCTACATTTGTCATTAAATAAAAGTTTGAGAAACACACGCATTTTTTATTTATATTAGCTTGCACTAAGTAACGGAATCATATTTCAGTGATACAACAAAAACTGTCTTATAATAAACAAGAACGCTTTATATGAAGATATACTTAATAACATTAATATGATATTACGAACATGATAATAATTAAATAATTATATTTATATGCTGACATGAAAGAGCGTACTATTTTTCGTATCTACAGATTTTTTTTGTAAATACTGTATGAATTACTAGCTTCTGCCCGCGGCTTCGTTCGACACCCGTCACGTCTGCGGAGTTTCGCTAGCTAATTTAATTTCACCCGGTATAAGAAACTAAAAATAAAACAGGCGAGACTTAAGCGTGTTAAACACCTGCCTGGTTTCGAGCAACACAAGCTTGATTTTATCTTTATTTATTAACTTATTCATTCTTATTTGATTCATATAAAAATATGCTGACAAAACTAAAAGAACTAAAATCATTCAAGCAAGCAAAGATAAAAAGTCAACGCCAACACAATTCTTGGCAGCGGACCGGGGTTCGATTCTCCGCTGCGATAAAGCATTGTTTTAAACAATGCTGTTCACGTTCGACCCTCATCTTTTTGGAAGTCAAATTCTTTAGAACGTAAGTACACTGTAAATATGGAATGCTAAAAACAAAAGATCTCTAAATTGTGTTTGCTTTTGTTTTATTAAATATGTGTTTTTCACTTTCTGAGGGGCAATTCTCGTAATTTTAAGAACGTTCACAGTCCGATCTATCTCAATCTGTCAAAAATACCTACCTCTAATTTCCCTACATTTTACCAAGTTTTTGAAAGTTTTTAATTACGGGTTTTTAAACGGCCTTCTGTTATTGTATAGATTCAGATTTTATTTAATCTGTGGTTTAGGACACATACCAAGTAAAAAGAAAATCCACAAGAAAAGAGTGTCACCACGCAAGCCCAGTGCGGGTTGGTAGATGTCACATGTCTTCGAATTTTTGGTTCTAGGATATGCCGGTTTCCTCACGATATTTTCCTACACCGTTTTATAGATAACCTTGCATCTGCGCAAACCGTCATAAATATATGCCAACCATAAACCTTATTTAATACTACGTACATACTTCTAGTCTAGCAATAAATTGATAAGAATAGTGTAGTACTTATGATGAAAACACATAATATTATATCTTTGTAATGTAAACTGTGAAAATGACGTAACCCTTAGCGTCACCACCACGATTACATACTAGTTCTGAAACGTAGGTACATAATAAACTAATACTACGAAATTTGGAGAAATATTATCGTAGGAAATGTAAACAATACTTTTAAAATACGTACTAGGAAAACACCCTGATAATGTTGCTTAAACAACATACAATGCATGTGTTTGCGTTATAAATTTATAAGGACCAAAACGAACATAAAAATAATAAACAAAAAAATAATAGAATGGAATACTCAAAAAAAACTTACATCAAAATTCAGCAAACGTCAAAAAGGTAGCAATTTCAGAATCACTTTAAAATTAGAACGGCGCGGCTCGTATGCGTCTGCGCAGGTACGTTCTAAGCGCGTTGAACGGCGCACACCGATAAGCTATCGTCGATAACGTGCCGTTACGTTCGTTCGTACGCTAGCACTCGCAATAACGATGTCGTTAGGATGCCATAGAGTTGGCGAAAAGAAGTCACGGTTTATTAAGGGCCTTTAGTGGGGCCGAGTGTATTACCTAATTCTATGTGAAATGTTTTGAGATGTTGATTGGATACGATTGTTGGGATGTGCACTAGATTTTCTTATAAACAAATGTTATCATTAAAGAAATAAATGAAAATTATTCTTTACTAATAAAAGGCACATTACAAGAATTATGCACGATAATACTGAAGCCAAAAGTCAGGTACGATTATTTGCAATCTAGACTGCCAATTAGGGCATGCAAAACCGGTTTTCCGGTTTTGCGCAAAACCGGAAATCGGCCAAAATTTAACGATTTTGGAATACCGGTTTTGAGAGCCAAAACCGGAGCTCAGCTCCGGTTTTCCCATTATTGAGTAACAATTAACATTTCTTTCGAACACTCTCAAAATATAATTAATTTTGAGGCATCAAATGTATCCAAACCGAACACAGCCTGCATAAACCTACTTACACGCCTACCTCCACTACCCCCGCACCCCGCACCCGTACGTAGCCCGCCAGCCTGCGCCTGCGTTGTTGCAGTAATACCCTTACCCGGGAGTGCAAGTGCGTGTCCGCCGCTCTCGCCTGCGACGCTAGGAAATGCAAGAGAAAGAGAACCCCCAAAAATCGGTCAGATTTCGACCTGGCTGGGTTCGTAAAAGTAGGGCAAGCCATGTATGAAAGCGGAGGGCATCGGGGTGTGTATCTCACCGAAGCATATAATTATTTATTATGTGTTTTACCAACAAGTGTTGAGAGTGAAAGGGTGTTTTCGAGTGCTGGGTATTTCTGTAACAAAATAAGAAGTTCGCTGTCTGATCGAATGTTGGATGCACTTATATTCTTGAGATCACATTATCAAGAACAGCGATCTCTTGAAAACAAGTGATTTATGCTTTATTTAAATTAGTATACATAGTTGATTATTGATCTCTTTTTTAGTGCAATATGAATCATATTATAATAATGTTATTTTGTAGTTCGTCTTCAAAGTTACAAAAATGTTGATTTTTTTGGTAATTGTGGGTGGCTGTGTTTAAATATTTGAAGATGCTGATTGTGTTTTCTATGTTTAAAATATATTATTTTTGATAGCAGACTTAATAAGTACCAAAGATACCAAAAACTTACTTGTTGACTGTTGTTGATTTGATCTCAGTTAATTAATCTTTATACTTCTTATTATAAGTTCATTGTTATCTGTACAATTATTATGGTTTGGCTTAAAAAGAAATGTATCATACAATTTGTTTTATTTGTAGACTTAGTGGGTATTTAAAAAAAATGGTGTTTCTTTTTAAATTATACTACATTCGATTTTTTTTGCTAAATCCGGAGCTAGCTCCGGTTTTCGGTTTTGGTCCAAAAAAAACGATGTTCAAAACCGGTTTTGATGACTTTCCGGTTTTGCATGCCCTACTGCCAATGTATGATGATCAAAAAGTGTGCCTAAATTGAAATTATTTTAATTCACATAGGCACTTATGGAACGTCAGAATCTAGGTGCACGATTCAATTGTGCGCCATACGAAACTCCAGTTACTTTTTTAACCCTTTCATAATGTAGGTGGCAGAAAAAATCACGTAAACGTTTGAGAATTGTGTCTAGATAAACAGTTGAAACATGCACGCAGACACAACGTTAGAAAAATAGAGGTGAAGTGAAAGTGGGTAGTAGACATTACAAGAAACCTTAGCAAAAGAATTTCTGGCGCACACAAAGATGATTTTTATCACTTTCTCACTAAAAACCTAAAAATAATTCCTTCATCTTTAGACGAGGCCGTACAATTAAAATTATCCTTCAATTAATAATGATTCTATTTCAAAACTCGGTGAGTGTGTCTTGTGCTGAATGTTTTGGCTCGTGTTCTGCTGTAATGTCTTATAAATCATGCAGTTTGTTAGTCAGTACTGACGAGGAGACAATCTTACATCGAAAATTATTGGACTGTGAAAGGAAAAAAAAATTAAATCATCAAAAAAAGTATGTAAACATATTTTTGTTAATTTCCGTATTCTATTTTTTATTGTATTTGGGTGGCTTACAGCTAAGAAATTTATTAGCATTTACAGGTAGGGGTCTCGTTAGTTTATTCTCATTCTATTTTCACATTTTACCCGCGAAAAAGATTTTTTTTTAACTAATTATAGTACCTACCTTCCGGAATCACTTCACACGAAGGTTATTCCAATCAACAGAACACAGACAAATATAAACCAAGCATCTTCACAACTCACAACTTTCCTCTCTGAGGCAACGCACATTACTACCTACTAACCCATCTACGGTTCTTTGCTCATAGGCACACCACGTGACGCGCTAAGGAAAATGCGCGGGCGCAAGCCTTGTGATCGGAGTATCGGAGTCCGTGTAATGATAATTCAATGGATGGATCGACTGTTTTATTTCATTAGTTTTATTTGGAGTTTTGTATGATAAGTGTGTGAAATGAGTAGAATAGAGTATGTGTAGGACCTAGATTCATGATAGATATGGGTGGTTAGTCCTGTTACATTGTGAAAGGTTAAGAGATTACCATAGCTAAACTATACCAGATGTTGATAAGCAAATCTGCCTGATAACATCACGCCTGGAAGGGTTGGACTGAGAAATATCCATAGTACACCCATATTTGGCCAGTATAAGTCCCATAGGCATAAATCCCGACTCGGGGCAGCTATTGAGAAATTCCAAATGGAAAAATCTAATAACACTGCCCAACCTGGGAATCTAATCCAGGACCGCATGCTCAGCAGTAGATCGTTTATGTGTTGCTAGAATAACGGCTGATTTTTTAATCGACCGATAATTTTTATTCGCGGAATAAAATTGACGTCTGACAGTTTTTGTATGGAAGAACTGTCAGAAAATTCAAAATTATTCCTCCGATAAAGTTGTCTGGCGTTGGAAAAATCAGGCCTTAGTTCAAGATTTGCAATATTAAAACAAGTTCATGTTAGCAAGCAAATCTATCAGATACGTCTGTAAAGAATAAATACATCTATGTGCTCTAGATACCTAGGATAACCAAGCTAATAATAATTCTATTACGAAGTAGGTATCAAGTAGTTTTTTACCCGACTACGGCGAAGCAAAAAGGAGGGTTATTACGTTTACGAATATAGACAGTTTTACTTCAAAAAACATATAAAGATACCAACAAACATCCAAACTGCGTACAAATGATTATATAATATATTTATACTACCTCTGTTATTACTAGCCAAACAAAAAACCTCGCCTGTCTGCCCTTCAATGGTACAAAAAATTCGCGATCAGTTCGTCGACCCGAAGTTTGACGAACGCTCGCGAAATGATACGAGGCCACTCGAACGTCGTCGTTAGGAACAAATTTAATTACGAAGTCAGTCGAGTTTATGAGATCTTATGCTTTACAGTGAAATTATTGTTACAATAAAGATTTAATTGTTTCTTTATTATATTTATTGGATTTACTGAAAGACCTTCTTACTACCACTCTGGTGGTAATAAAGTCATAGTGACGTAATTAAACCGGCCGTCTAATGTCGCCATATTTCGATTTAAGGTTTCCATAAATAAATAGATTGTCATCGTGTGAAAATGTGGAAGAAATGGAACTAGTTCCATGAGAAGGTTACATAATAATCTTTTTTTTTGTGGATGGGAAATCATCAAATGACCCCTCCCGCTCAGGGTGGAGCAGAAGGGAGTGTCAGACTCTTACTGACTAAAACCCACCCGTGTTCCTTCCTTAGCCCTTTATGTTCCGGGGCAGCGGTAACCCTTTCGGACAATCCCGCTGCCCTACATAATAATCTGATGTAATATTATTATGAATCTAAATTTCTAGGATAAAACTCAAGCATAGAATTCAGAACTGTCTGTTCTGTAAAAATCGCACAGTGAAATCGTAGGTGAAGAGAGCTTGGAGGGTAGAGGTAAGGAGAATTGTCTCTGTTGTGGAAAGATGTCCGTCAAACTGCGTTAAATTAGGTGGCGCCACACGCAACAGGGAAAATTTCTCACAGCAGTAATTTTAGGCTATGTTTACAAAATTATTTTGGACTACGTAAAAAGTTGAGGTTTAGAATTCTGGGCTGTCAATAACTACTCTAGTTACAAAAAAATATTAAATTTCTTAACTCGGCATACTTTAATCCGTCAGCAACTGCCACATTCATACCATACGCTTTGCCTACGCTAGCGCCATTTTGGAGGGTTTTGAACTGTTATTTACTGCTTATAGCTGGACACTTTTTCAACTTTCCCTCCATATGTGCCGGTTCTCCTTACCTTTACCCTCCATATGCTAGGGATGCAAAGTCTCAATAGACTTTGACAGCTCACTTAAGTTCTCTCGGTATTTTTTTTTACAGAATAGATCGGCTGTACGTTTTTAAAATACAGATACTCGTATTTCCGTGCAGTTTGGTTTTAGTTTGGGTCGGAGGGGGGGGGGGGGCATTGGGGGGTCATAGTCCACACAAGTTTGAGTAACGCTGTTTTATTAGAAAAACGTTTGTTACAAATGGTAATTGATTCCTTTGACATTGTGATTACATACGAAATTTAAAATAAAACCTTATTAGGCACATCTGAATACAATTATATTTGTATCGATTCATGGATAAAAATTAACATTACATGACGCAATTTCTAAGAAAAATTGTAAATAGATATTGATACCGACTCATTAAAATAACACATGCGTTGCAAATTTGCAATACTTGCAATCTATACTATACTAATAATAAAGCTGAATAGTTTGTTTGTTTGAACGTGCTAATCTATGGAACTACCGATCGAATTAGAAAAAATCTTATTGCATTTTATAGCCCAATTCTTGAGGTAGGTTAAAGGCTATTTAACATCACGATACGACCCTCAGGATTCGAGCAAAATTAAAAAGTCAAAAATATCTCAAAGCGAAAACGAAGTAACAACGCGGGCGGGCGACTGGTTGCGTCCGATGAGGGAACAAGAACTTTCACGCGGACGAAGTCGCGGACAGAAGCTAGTTATAAAATCATTAAAACAAATGATGTCACCAAAACCATAATATAATTATGATACTGACAAACGTCAGCCATTACGAAGCTGACACTTCACATGTTACAGATAATATATATACTTGCGGATCACGTGACACAGAGTTTAACGATCTATTGTTTTGATATAACCACATTATAATAATGATGCTATTAGAAGATCATTTGACGTACATATGGATGGCAGACAACGTGACTGTAATCATGGACAGGAAAGGTCTATAGTGGATCCAGTGGTTCCAGTGGGTCACCAACTCACCACTGAAGGTAAACAAGCAAAACTTAGGACCTACGATCATAATACAAACCTATTGAAAGACTATTTTAGAAATATCAATCAATAGGATTATATGAACTTAAAGGATTGTATTGATATAATTTTTACCCCCTTACTAATAAACGTATTATATCAGAATAGCTTCTGCCCGAGACTTCGTCCGCGTGAAATTCCAACCGTACCCCCATTCACCCTCTTTGGGCAGCGGGATTGTCCGAAAGGGTTACCGCAGCCCCGGAACATAAAGGGCTAAGGAAGGAACACGGGTGGGTTTTAGTCAGTAAGAGTCTGACACTCCCTCCTGCTCCACCCTGAGCGGGAGGGGTCATTTGATGATTTCCCATCCTCAAAAAAAAAAGGGGGTGGAATTTCGAAAAAGCCCTTTCTTAGTGGATACCTACTCTTCACAAAGAACACACCCTCCAAATTTCATGTATCTAGGACCAGCGGTTTAGGCTGTGCGTTGATATATCAGTCAGCCAGGACTTGGCATTTAAAATATATATACTCGTAGATGAATATTTATACACCGATTTCTCTCTTTCAGTCGTCAGTAATTTGACTTTCGAACGAAGAAGACAAAGCGTTGTGTAGCACAGACGCTATACAACGTTTATAAGTAAGGGGGTTTATGACTATATATAATTCTGTAAAGTCATATTTGTTACGATCGAGAATCATATTTTAATCAACATTCAACATGAATCCGAACACGACACTGACCTGCAAACTGCAAAAAATGTAATAGAATATGAATTGCGCGGGCTACCCTGAACTTTCTTCTTAGAGTTCATAGCTTTAAATATGGACGATTCAAAAGTGCTAAATGGTCTAATTGAAATAATTGACATCACTTTGACAAGACCCAAAAATCCATACGGTAAAATCTAAAACAGTTCAACAAAGAGTGCTACGTAGCAGTAATTTTTAAAGCCCTATCATAGAACAATGAGAAACGCCTTTGTTTTCTCATAAACTGTTAGATACATTCTCATTTGACTGTAGCCAATGTTTTGTCATAGCAGTCACATAATTCATGAAGAAATTCTTTTTGAACTGAGTCACGGAATCCTAAATAAATAGATCAAGACGAGGCTGGTAAAAGATGGATGAGAGAGGTCAAGGATCTAGCTCAGTGGCGTGGATTTGGAAAGGCACAATGTCTTTGTGAAGGCCGCAGGAATCTGGTGGATGCGGGGAGCACAGAACCGGTCGAAGTCGCGGTCCTTGGGGGAGGCCTACATCCAGCAGACGACCATGGACGTGTTTCGACTGAAATTATGATGATATCCAGGCATAACCAGCTCAAAATGTAAATTACCTTTCATCCCTGCATTAAGATAACGAGGGAATTGAATCCCGTTTTTAGTGCTCTTGGTTAACCAACCACACTAGATAACATAAGCTTTGGCAGCTAACTGGCCAGAGGTTTTCCAAAATCTGAAGGAAGGGGGGATAAGGAAAGCGGTTGCGAAGGTCTGACACAATATACACTCTGCTAAAAGACAGAAATATACCATATTACGTTCATCTGAAATCCCAGCCATATCCAAAAAAGCCAAGCCGAATGTTTAAAAAGGCTCTCGAAGTCCTTCTGGATGAAGGCTAACTCCACCAAATCCTTGAAGAGTTTAGAACTGACATAGCCATTGCAAAAACAGTTCTGGCTCATTCATGTATGTTTAGGTAAATTGAGACCCGCTCTGCGGCAAAGTAAATAAATTATGAGTTCGGTTTTAGAATGGATTACGAGGTGATTTTTTTGGGTGCTGCCCTTATTAGCATTTGAGTATTTTTTGGTAATGCTGGTCTTAATTATATCTTATTATTTCTTTTCTTCTTTTAATAAGAACGTTTTTGATTATGTTATGGTAAATATTGATTGCGTAAGTTTTTAATGATCAATTTTTAAGAAGATGAACTTTTAAGCAATGTAACTTTTAATCAAGAAAGTTTTTGAATATGTGAAGTTAAATATTTGATTGGATAAGTTTTGAATGATGTAACTTTTTAAGAAGATTAATTTATAACTAAGTAGAAAGTAAACTCACCAAGACAGGACCAGATCAATGAAGGCAATCCAAATCAGGCACAACTAAACAACCTCAGGGGATGACTGTCATCCCGCCACTGACGACACTACGTCACAAATCACCATTTTATACACAAAACACGCGGGAAAAACGAACCGACCAATACGGAAGCAGGAAGGATGCGTTTTTATTCCATTCCAATTTGAAATTCGAACGCTTCATTAGGCAAATTGTTCCCGCTCTTTGTTGAGAGAAGATTAGCTTTTTATGGCATTCTAATTGAAACTGAGATTGGTATAAAAACTTCTGTCATATTTGCATGTGTTTTTATGTCATTTTTTGCCAGAGAAAACGTTACTTTTGCAGGAAAACGATGCTTTGTTGTATGTTAGCATTTGTCACTTCATCGCTGTGACGGATAGGCGAAATCAGTGCCGGTTCTAGCTTGCAAATCTATAGACGTTTTTGGAGCGATTTCAAAGTATTTTAGACTAATTAGTTCGTTAAATTATATCAAACCAAATTTATAAGTAGAACACTGTGTTGTCGTAGCAAGAAAATTACATATATAGACTAGTGTAGGAGGTATCTCCAAAATTCGTGCGACATTCGGCAACGGACACCCAAAATAGAAGATTAGTTAAGACAAAAAGTAATTAACCGTTTGTGTGTATAATAAGTGTGTGACAAAGACAGATATAGTAAATAATGACGTCGTTTGCCGCCAAGTTCTTCAAAGTTTTGTGCAAGATTTGGACCAGACGCGATGAGGAAGACGAAGAAGAAATCATTTGGAAGATTGAAATGTGTAAGTGCATACTTGTTTATTACAGTATTTTTATCTCAGGAAGCTACGCGCGCTTTATTTGTGGTTAGTGTGGAAGCATTGTGAATGTGTGTGTGAAGACAAGTAACTAGCGTCAGCACCACATTCGCCAATGTCTCGGACGGTACCGAGAGCTCCTGAACTTATTATAGTCCCCCAGACCTAATTTCGGCCATGGCGGTTAATCTCGCCGGAGACTAGATCGAGGCGGAAGATATTATAGTGCACAAAAAAAAATATTGCAAAATACTAACACATCACATTACTTACATAATTTTAGCCATTTTGTAATTTCTTACATCATAATTTCTTTGGTGCATGTTAGGTTATGTCAAATAAGGACGCTTCGAAATGTTCAATGTTGCCACTACTTTAAAGCGTAAAACATTTATTGAGAATGATATTCTCATAGGATGTACCAACCTATGTCTATTTCCTGTTTAGTAAATATTCTATCGCTTTTAAATTCAATTATATTATTTTCGGTACAGTGTCCTATTAAGTGTTTGCTGCACCGGACGACGTCATTACGTCAGCGCCGGCTGTCGCTGAAAACCAACGCTGGGGCTCTGTCTTGCACAGGGTCGCAGCATAATGCTGAGCGATAGCCGTTTTACGTGGATGTGACGCATGTTTCCCTACCTTTTATTTATTTTATTTTTTGTGTTTTTGTTCATTGTGCGCAGACACAGTTGCACTCACTCTTCCCTCACTCTCATAGTCCCATGGGACGGTAATACCTACGACACGACCGGAGACAGATCAGACGCAGGACCAAAGGCTAAACGTGCTTTCCGAGGCAAGAGGGCATCACACCACTTCTAAACTTCAGGCTGTTACTGAGAAATTTCAAATGGAAAAGCTCACTTTGCCCGATCTGGGAATTAAACCCAAGACCAAACTCTCAGCATTCGCGCTTGAGACCATGAGGCGGATCACCCACTGCAACGTTTCACGCGACGGAGCGCGGGAAACGGAGCCAAATTCCCCGCACGGAAGCGCGTTTTTATTGAATTTGTATGTAAAAAATCACCCGCGGTGGCACGTTATCTGCGTCCCGCTGCGTGAAGCGGTGCAGTGGGTGATCCGCCTTAGACTAGCGGAGCAGTTATTGAAAAACCTAATGGCAATTCGAGAATTTTTCTTAATCCTAAAAACCTAAACGAAACTATTAAGCGACCTCACTATCCAAATCCTACATTTCATAGAGGGGTCTGTGGCTAAATAATAATAGTCACACAGGTCGATCAATCAGGTTAAGCTACGTTTGCCGCGATTGGTCTGTGGATGGATGACCGTCTGTACATACCGAGACCCCTCCGTGCCAAGGAAAGCACTTTAAGCGGTTGGTCTCGGCTGTCATTCGCCATAAATTTTGATTAAGGTGCAGTTTGCAAAGGTAGTCCTTGTAGAGTTAGGGCGTGTAGAGTTAAAAGCTTGGCTCTACATGAGATCTGATTACTTTTTGACAGTGCGAGCTACATGGTCTCGTCTTGGCAACTTTTAACATAAAATGTTTTTGTGGGATTTACTATAACTACAAGTGTCAAGTATATTAAGCAGATTACTTACAGCATTTAAAAGTCGGTCCTTCGAGACTACACAGATGTCAGCTGTTTTTAATCCTTGGGAGGTCTTTCCTTCACCTTTACTATACATTTCGCTGAACGGAGGAATGGAAGCAAAACCCATACCTGCAACAACAGAAAAAAAAAATCAAACTCAAACTCAAACTCAAACTCAAAGCATTTATTTCAATTAAACCATTTCCAGGCACTTTTGAATTGTCAAAATTAACTAGTCGGTCAGTTAGTCAGAAAGTTGAAGCTAGTTGCCCATTCCAAAACGTCTAATCATTATTAGTAATCTGACACTTAGGTCCAAGATAAGGTAAATAAAACACTGCAGCGGGATTTCTTTCGAAAAACCCACGACCCTGACAATCTTACAACCAGTCTCACCAAGGGGTTTCGTGTTACCCAGAAACTGGGTTGTGGAGGTCAGATAGGCAGTCGCTCCATGTAAAATGCTGGTATTCAGCTGCATCCAGTTAGACTGGGAGCCAACACCAACATGCTTAGATGAAAAAAAGACCAAATAGATTGATTTTGCTGTGTAATGATACTCTGAACCAAACGTTTGTTACACAGCAAACATTACAAAAAACAAGTTTGCGTGTCAGACTTGTAAACAAATTATGCAAGTTGACAATTTTGTAAATGCTGATGTAAATGCACGGCAGTGCATTTGCAAAAATTATAGGAATTAACATTAAAAAAGCGGCTAAGTGCTAATCGGACTCTTTCACGAAGGGTTCCGAACCACCGTGCAAAATATTTAAAACTTAAAAACTAAACTTAAATATTTTATTAAAACAAAAAAGTTTTTTGTGTAGGAAAATCCTTTAATTTTTAACTTTATTTTATTTTTATAGTAGCCATAGCAGTTCAGTACACAATCAATGAAAATTCCAAGTGCCTATTACGGCCCGCGGCGTAGTCAAGACGTAATTGCGTAGCCAACCGCCTATCGTCCGCCGTGTTTAATGCACAATCTTATGAAAATTTCAAGTGCCTAGCTATTACGGCGTAGTCAAGGCGTAGTTGCGTAGCCAACCCCGTATCGTCCGCTGAATTTAGTACACAATCTATGAAAATTCCAAGTGCCTGTGATATATGGGAGGACGGACGGACAGCGAAGCCTTAGTAATAGGGTCCCGTTGGCACACTTTGGGTACGGTACCCTAAAACGAAGAAAAAATAATTGAGCTATTGCGGTAAAATACAGTTGCATTGTGTATGAAATTATTGAAATTATCAATAGAACGAATTAACTCATTACAAATTATGAGTAATTTCATAATTTGCTTGAATTGTGTGATTAAACCAACGGTTACCGATTTTGGTTGAACCTGAAATCACGAAAAAAAAAAAACAGCTGTTTCCTACATTTATGTTCGCATAGCACGTCAAAATGTAGGGAACAGCTGATTTTTTTTTCGCGATTGCAGCTTTGGTCCCTTAGTGAAAATTGTTAATAATGATGAGTACAATCTTCCATTTCGGTTTGTCGCATGTTTTCAATTTCACCCTGTATAGCTTTTCACAGTTTTCACCTACATACTTTCGGTACATAAATAAATCAAAAACCCAGTCCGCATCCGAACTCAACATACACGTTAAAACATGTCGTAATATGTTCGATCGTTGAATAACAACCAGTGGCATTGATTCATTCGTGACCGCGAGGTCGCCAGTTCGAATCGAGCCATATTGATAAAGGATGCTTGCATTCATTACTTGTTATGGTCAAGTATTTTAATTTTAGTAAAATCGAGAAATGTGATTGCATAGTGTGGACATAAGATAGAAAAAAAGAATGACAAATTGTATGCATGTTATTTTAAGGTTCTGTAATCAACGGGACCCTAAAACTAAGCAGCTGTCTGCCCGAGAGAGAGTGGGAGGCAGTCACCTCCTGCGAAGCAGTCATGCTAGCGAAGGAGGTGGCGGGACGGCTGAGGGAAAGAGCCTCACGTCCCAGCTGCCGCGGGAGACGCTCCGAGCGACGGGAGCCGCGTGACGACTCCCGGCCACCGTAGGCGCGGGCCTGCGGGCGGAGAGTAATGGGTAACTCTCCGTCCGATCAGGACCAGGCCCGTGCCGGACGCGCGCCTCAAATAGATGTCATCTTTAGGGAAGGGGCTAGTAAGGGTCGAAGCCTGCTTGGGCAGCGGGATTATCCGAAAGGGTTACCGCTACCCCGGAACACAAAGGGCTAAGGAAGGAACACCGATGGGTTTTAGTCAGTAAAAGTCTGCCACTCCCTTCTGCTCCATCCAGAGCGGGAGGGGTCATTTGATTTCGCATCCTCAAAAAAAAAGGGGCGGTTGTATCATGAGCCGTAATAACTAGAAAGTTAAAAGGGCTTTGAAGGTCTGTGGCATACCTACTGTCCGCCATTTTTTTTTTCAAAATGGCCGCCACGCATGAAACCTATAACATAAATCGATAGATAGCTGACATCAATGCAAACAGAAAACAAACTATGACCAGACCACGTAACGCACCACGCTTCCGAGTTATTAACGTTGAAAGTGTGGTTCAAAGTTAATCACGTGACACCCATACTTTTTGAACGTGCTTGATCTTGTTGATGTTTGAAAAAATCACTCTGAATCTTAAAATTACTCATTTGAGGTCCGATATTTAGATATCTAAGGTCCAATTTGCTACATCTAGATATATCATGTGCACGTTTTTAAATCATTTTAATTCACAATATCCGTATCGTTTAAAGGCTCCTTCAAGCAGGCGCGACGCGAATCGCGAGCGGTGCGTGCCGCGAGCGATTCGTGTCGCGTTTCGCGCCTGTTTGCAAGAGCCTTAACCGATTTCCAATTTGTCGTAATTTTATCGATGCTGAATCAAAATCAACGTCATTCGGTGTCAAACAAATTCTTACCATTCATCATGGCCTTTTGGTTATTAAATAGTAAGCCATTAAATTTTCCGATTCCATTCGATAACTAAAGGTTATCGAAAATTTCTAAATCGGAACCATACACACTTTAAAAGAGACTGACCCCTGATTTTGTATCGCCATTTCTTCTAAGAGGTTATCAAGGACTTGTGGCTAAGTAATAAAAGCCACACGGGTCGATCGAGCAGGTTAAGCTACGCTTGCCGCGGTTGGGGCGTGGATGGGTGACTATCTTCACATACCAATACCCCTCCGTGCCTTGGAAAGCATGTTAAGCCGTTGGTCCCGGCTGTCATTCGAGGATCTTTGACAGTCGTTACGGGTTGTCAGAAGCCCAAAAGTTTGACAACCAGTCTTACTAAAGGGGATGCCCCTTGGTGAGACTGGTTGCGATACCCTGATACGATCGCGATAGTATCACGCAGTAACTAGTTATAGAGGACAGATAGGCAGTCGCTCCATGTAAAATACTGGTATTCAGCAGCATTCGGTTAGACTGGAAGCTGACCCCAACATAGTTGAGAAAAGGCTAGGCAGATGATGGGTAGTTAGGTAGAAAATGTCGACTCCATCTAGCTTTTTTCATTATACAACGTGTAACGTTAAATGCGCAAAACCTCATATTTGATTTCAAAGCATAATACAATAACAAAAACTATTTTTTTTAAAGCTAACTATTATTATTAAGATTTTCTTTGGCTCAATCGGCTGATTGTATAGCAAAATACATAATTTTTGAAAAAAAAAACCTTTATTAAAAGTTACTGAAATCGATTCAGTAGTCAATTATGAACAAACCATTTTCAGGTTTTGCGCATTTAACGTTACACGTTGTATATGTCGTGTAAAAGTTTCAGATAACCTATAATTACCTACAGTATAAACAATTTCATTTCATTGGGAAAGTTGAACAAAACGATGGTTTGAACTCAGACTCTCCCTTTAATCAGATGTGAGTGACCAAATCAATTAGTATATCAGCAATCCAGGTCAATGCAGGATAAAATATGTAATGACATGCTCCGTTGATATTTATTGTGTACTAGCAACCCGCCACGGATTCGCACGGTTGCAATGCTGATACTAAATACACTACAGACAAACTGTGAACGTTTTCTGTAGACTTTTTCAATGTGTACAATACTTAGTACATTATTTTGATAAATCTCGTAGGGTTCAGCCTGCGTTTGCAATGTAAGCGGAAAAATTTAATTATTTACGACATCACATTAGAAACCTCAAAAATAACAGTATTTCTCCACTATTTAATGGATGTTATTATACATATCTCCTCTTCAATCACTCTATCTATTAAAAAAAACCGCATCAAAATCCGTTGCGTTGTTTTATACTATGTAGTGATTCAGATATCTTAAGCAAGTAATTTATCGATAACGTTTTGCTCGATTTCGTTATAAGTAAGCGAAGCAAGAATAGATATAATGAGAGCAAAAAAACGATGAAAAAATGTTTTAAAGGCTACTAAAGAAACAATGTTATTTCTAAAGGTAACTCAAATTTGCTGAATATAAGAAATGTTATTTATTGCAGCTAATTGCAGAAATATCATATATAAGGTGTTAAAAAATTAACCCGACAAACTTTAAGAGGTGCTTTAGACCATCGAACTGAAAAACTTTCACTATGGGACCAACTCAGAAAGCACGAAAAAAAATCAGCTGTTTAATACAAAACTTCAATACCTACTTCACCGAAATGTACGAAACAGCCTATCGATTCTGTAAAAATCTCACCGTGATAACATAGGTGAAGTGAGCGTGAAGTGAACTATCAATGGAGGCAATCCCTAACATCAGCCGATCGATTCTGTAAAAATCTCACCGTGAAAAGTTGAAGGTGAAGTGAGCTTAGAGTGAGCTGTCAAGAGTATCAATCCCTAGCATCAGGATGACACTGACAGCTCACTCCACGCTTACTTCACCTAAGTTTTCACGGTGAGATCGTTACAGAATCGCACTGCAGCAGATTTTTTTTTCGTGATTTCAGAGTTGTTCCCATCGTGAAAGTTGTTCAGTTGATTGGTTGGTTCAAAGTTGACTGGGAAACTTTGACAGTTTCGGGTAGCTTGATGTGCAATCAAAATAAATGTCATTTTTTCAAATTAGGCTGAGAATCATCACTTTTCGAACGTCAAAATTAAATAAGACAGTCCCCCAAAACGCCGGCCCTTCACCACTTCCTAGTCCCATAGCAGCACAGCTGTCTGTTCAGTTTTTAAAAAACTTGATTGTAAACAATAAGTATGCAAAGTAATTAACATTACGAGACACAAAACATTAAATTAAATTAGTTGTCATAATTATATGTCAGCTAGCTACGCCAGTATACCAATAAATACAATGAAAACTATATTCAATAAAAAAAAAAAAAAACTAAAAATTAAAAATGTAAGCAAAACTATCCTTCGGGGAAACAGCGCGTGATGTTATCCGAAAACCCTTCGATTCGGTATAGTTGTGCAAGGATATTTTGCCGCGTAGCCAAAATCGGAACTAACGCCGCATTCGTTGTTTTTTTTTTTTCAATATCATTTCACACAATGGTTACGAACAGCGTCAACTGTCAATGCCATTGAAGCGCCAAAAGATTCTTGTAATAATTTTCATCAAGTGGAACGTCAGTTTCACTTACCACTGATCAACTAAAAGTTCACTTTCCAAAAAACACGAAAAAATCTACCAATATGGTAGAAACTACTTTGACAAGGCAACACGAAACCGTATGACGCGAGCATGTGTGTTATCGCCCAAATTAAGATAAATCTTTGGTTAAATTATACGCATTCTATTTAAGGATATTATGCAGATAAATGTCAGTAGTTCACCTTTAAATAGTCTTTCGATTACGAGTATAATGAGTCGTTAGTTTTAACGATGTAAAACTTGTAAATGTTGTTGCTAAAAAGGTTTTAAAAAGCTTTAATAGTACAAATCGCATTTGAATAAATATTCTGGCTGCTTGCTTGGTCTTCAAATCCTGCGGAATAATTGCGTAAACTGATAGTGTATCAGTAAAAATGGTTTTCATTTTGACAGTGCAACAACATTCATTGCGTTATTTACGTTGTTGAGCAGGCACATTTTTCGAACATATGAAGCAATGGATTAGGAGTATCCTTAAAAATTATTCAGATTGTGATTGATAGTGTGTTACGCAATTAGGGTGTTGACCTAGACAGCCACATCTACACTTATATATATTAAAAAGAGGTAAAGTTTTAAGTTTAGACAAAGGAGGTGTTCTCCCAAAGAACTCATCCGATATAAAATTTCTTTCACTGATAAAAATCTAGACTATTGCCGAAAGTCGTAGGTTATGTTATGTGATATATGTAGTTGAAGACCACGCTGACGAAGTTGTGCAAGAAGCTAGTAAAAAAATTGTTCTCGCTGATCTTATCACGGCATGACCTGAAGGCCAATTCCCGTAATTTAAAAAAAATCAAGGTCAAAAATGTGGGTAAATTGGAGGTATTTTTGACAGCTTGAGTATGAGATCTGACTGTTAACGATCTTGAAATTACGAGAATAAATTGCCAATCTGACCTTGTCTTGCATTCTTGGTGTCAACATGAGATTCCACGGCCAGGTTCTATTTCTAAATTAAATGCGAAAGTGTGGCCACTAATTGATTTCTAAAAGCGAATTTCTACCAAAAATACTTCAATATATTTTAAACTAATTATATTCTTGCCTTTATCAATGAAAACCGATTGTTTTTATAAAGCCACTGACGTATTCTTACGTAAAACAGGCGCACATTGACCTACTCAACGTACAATTCATAACATTCTACACACACTGAATTGAACACATGACAAATCGTTATATCGGTCTGTAAGTAACAATTAACCTCAAAACTTACCAATAGCAGACATCGTTCATGAGGAGGTCATGACCGGATAAAAGTGATTTTCCGCCATCTTGAAAGGTCCTGATCTTGGCTAGTCCTATCTTGAAAATGTTCACGTTAATGCTGTTTACTTTGTGTATTTTTAATTTCATCACCATTGCTCTCAAAGCGGTGAAGGGAAACATCATGAGGAAACCGACATGTCATAGGACCAAAAATTCGAAGACATGTGACATCTACCAACCCGCACTGGGCTCGCTTGGATTACGACCCACTCCCTATCATCGAGAGGCGGCCTGGGTCCCAGCAGACGGAACATCATAGACTGATTATGATGAATGCTTCGTATCTCGGAAGTTCCCCAGCAGATTATAAAGGCCTACCGCTGATCAAGTTGATGGAAATGCTCTTTACCAGGTGCGTTATTTGGACAAACTCTTAAGCCGGTTTCAAATTATTGAAATGTGTCGTGTTGTGTTGTGTGACGCTTGCTGACGCAGTGTCAACCAATCAAAAGTCGTACTGACATGATATGATCCTGAACAGAGCACTTACTCTCTAAGTCCGTCAACGAAGATGCGGGTCCGTCCGTAAGTAGGTCTAACTAAGTATACTTCGCAGTATAGATAGTGCAATCCACGAAGACGCGCCCCACTCTTTTTCCTAATGCTTACAGCAGAAGTGTAACAACATTCCGCTAGTGTTTTAGTTTTGTAAATACACACGAATTATTATTATTGGGTAATTAGAGTGTATCGAAAGAACTAAAACACTAATGGAATTAACTAGCGATAAATACTACGATTCGGAAGAAGAGTGGGGCTCGTCTTCGTGGATTGCACTATCTATATTTCGGCGTGAACCCTCCTGATCTTTTTCGGGCGGGGTGACCACGTCGGTCGTATGGACAACTGTCAAATCGTGTCGTCATTCCATCTTAGTTCGGGGCCCAAACTAATTTTATGTCCGTAGGTATGTGATACGGAGTACGAAAAGCACGATTTATTTATTTCGTGGATAGGGAGCAGACTCCCTGATTCGTTTGATAGCCCTATCCTGCGACACGTCACGACACAACACAACACAGAAATGTGCCGGTCGCTTTATCTAAGTATACACAACTGTTTTTAAATTAACCTACTGCGTTATCAGTATCACTGTATAATATAGTCCGAAAATTATCATAATTCATTACGTGTAGTCCCGCGTAGACGTCTTCGCGTCGCGTGACGTACATCGCTGGCCCACTGACCTACACGCAGTAAAGAAGACACACCTACGCTTCAATGGAACGCGTCTCGTGATAAAATTACATCGCCTCTTTTACGTGTTTGCCTAGTAACATGGAAGCTATTTTAGTAGCTAGAATTAAAGGGCATTTAGCATTTACACACTTGTTCTGCGCAGTGGTGAGGTAATCAAAATAAATTGTAAAAGTACACATAGCACAGCGCAAACAATCATTGTCTTTGGTACAGTCCTCTCAAAGTTGATTTTGCATTAGGTTGATTTTGCATTAGGCTGTCAAAATCACAGTGATCCTTAATCTCGTTACAATAAGGTTGTTGTTGGGTTGATGTTGTCAGAGGTACTCGTAAAATAACTGTAGTACGTCGGCAACTGTCATTGGTATGACTTTTAATCTCGTATCCATTATACTAAAGCCGCCATCTTGCTTTTCCATACAATGGGGAAGGCAACTGTCAAAATGGCGCTGTCGTAGCTAGTTACCGAAACAAGCTATTTATAACAAGGTGTTTTTCATTTATTTTTGCGAAAATGACTCGTTGTTGTGTTCCTAGATGCTCGTAAATAGGAGTCTACCATTTTCCGAAAGACCCTCAACTCAAAAGATTGTATGTTTCTGTTGTAGATATTCTTAGGAAATTATTATAACTAAACAGAATTCTAGGACAGAAAGTCATTACGACGAAATAAGAAATAAGCAATATTTAATGTTTTGAATTCTGACGCTTATCAGGTCGAATAAATAAGTTATGGTTAATATTGAATTGAAATCACGAAATAGTGGCATAAAACCAAACTCATGAATGAACACGAATTGGAATGAATTATTGAACAAAACCAACAGCACCATAACAACAAAAATAAATATCACTGCGATTTTTACAGACTTGTCAGTTGCAGCAACCTTATTGTCACGAGATTAAAGATTATGTAGATACTTTAACATTGACAGTGATTCAAATTCAGAAATAAAATAACTGTGAATAGACTGTAGTCTGTAGGGACCTAGCCCTAGCTATGGTCACGCCATCTACAATCAGCTTTAACCGACCTTCCCCATTTCTGTGACAATTTCACAAATGTTTAATAACAACGCATCCTTTTCAATGTCATTCAGACGTCAAAAGATCCTTTGTAGCATCTATATCAATCACTTTTAAACAGCTGTCAAAATGCAAACGTCATCAATGTCATCATTGACACTCATGACATTACAAAAGGAGTTGTTTTTTTTTAAATACAGCTTTTAATGAGTTTAGAAATATTCCTTGTTATTTTGCTCTTGAATGAGGCAAAGGTCGATGCTTCATGATGTTGATAAAACAATATTGAGCACTGATGTAAACATTTTATTAACATTGTTGCGCACTTCATAATTATCTTAGGCTTTCTTTATTATGTGGGTCAACTTTGCGGCTATCTAGACTTGCTCTCTCTAATCTAACATATTGGAGACACCGGTTCTCCTCTTAAACCCGATAAGGGAAGCTAAAAAGTGTTAGCGAAAATGATTCCTGACCTCCTCATGCAAATTTTTGGTTGACATGGGTTGATCTCCTCATTCGCTATGGGCGAAACTGGTTTACCTATAGAATCCAATATTGGAGACGTCAGTTGACCTCTTCAACACAACTCGAGGAACTGCGGGGTATTTGCTGAACACACATCAAATGGCAATCGTTCGCAATGCCTTTCATTTTGAAAGCGGCTGAGCACCCGTTTTCATTGCGTTGTCTCCGTTTTAGGCAGACGAATTTTTCAAACATATAAAGCAACGTAATACAAATTTCTTTCAAAACCCTCGGTTTGTAATTGAAAGTGTGTTACGCAATTAGGGTACTGGTTGACCTCCTCAATTCCTTTTCCAAGGTATTTATACACCTGAGTATTTTATCATTATCATTTCCTTTGGACGTAGGCCTTCCCCAAGCTCTTCCACTCCGACCGTTTCTGTGCTTTCCGCATCCAGTGGATTCCTGCGGCCTTCACAAGATCATCGGTCCACCTCCTGTGTATTTAATGCTCCTTATTTTATTCTATTAGGTAGACACTTGCCTATTGAAAATCCAAGGGAGCCCTCATCGCAAATCCAGTTGTACCATTTTCATAACAATTTGAGTGAGTATCCTGCAGTCTTGTACCCCAAAAGTATAGTTCATCATCGAAAAGATAACACTATCAATTATTATGTCAGTCGATATCTCCATTACCAACGTAATTATGAACGGGTGTCATCATTAAGCCCCGTATACACGACGACGACGCATCGGCGGCACCGGCGTTGCGACGATTTAATATGCGGCTGTCGAGACAAGGTCAACTGATAAGTTCGCCGTTAGTTTCTGAAACGACGTAGTACAGTAGTGAAACTAGCATTATCGGGTTGTTTTTGCAAGTCAGTAGCGTCAACTTCTGAAGGCCAATTCCCGTAATTAAAAACGTTCAAAATCTAGTCGCCATCTGATCTCAGCGACAATCAATGTCAAAAACTTGTCAAAAATTAGAGGCATTTTTGACAGATTGAGACTGAGATCAGACTGTAAAATAAATAAAATAATCTTTATTTCGGATAAGCAACATCCATATGGGTTAGTAAACAAAAAGATATTCATAGGATTTATTCCGGTCTGATCCCCTGAGCCCCCCCCCACCATCCCCCCTCTTGGATACCCCGCTAGATCTTCTGTTTTAGATTCGTGTCTTATCCACATTATCTAGGTTACTCTTTTTGACGGGTAAGTACAGTCAAAAGAAATTAAATGTTTTATGTTTTACAAAATATATTTTTTTTAATTTTCCTTGCGTGCTCGATGGGATTTACATAAACCTATGTTAGGAAACTTATCATCTATTTGGTAACAAGGCTGTTGTTCGAAATACATCTTCGAACAACATCACATAATAAAGGAAACTCGCACCTCCCCGCTATGATCTTCAGGATGGAGTTGGAGCTTCCCACACTTTGCAGAGCAAAGAGGCAGATTTCTGTCTGACGATGGTGTGGGAGCCATCGACGTGTACTTGTGCAAACATATCTGATGCACTGCAGAAACGGGGCAGCCCCATCAACATCCTGAACCCGTTATTACATTGGATCCTTAGGGCGCTGATCCCTGAGTATAGTTGGTCCACGGACTGCACGTGTAAAACACTTGGCAATAAGCTTTAATAAGCGTTATTTTTACTGCCCTGAAACATCGTGCAAACATACGAGCACACATGTTACATCGGACTGCCAGCGCCCTACGTTCCCTCTCAATTGTCGGTTACATAATGCTCCAAGTACTTGAACTGGTAAATTAGCAATATTTCATACCCATTTAGTTTAATCGGGGGCACATACTCATGACATTTAGCATCTTAAAGAACAAGAACTCGCTTTTCTTGACATTATAAACTAGGCCATGCTCTCGGGCATAGCCCTGTGAACGTTCTTAAAGTAATGAGAACTGCCCCTCTGGTCTCATTTAGTTAATGCCGTGATAAACTGAGGGGCAATTCTCGTAATTTTAAGACCGTTCACAGTCTGATCTCAGTCTCAATCTGTCAAAAATACCACTAATTTTCCTACATTTTGACATTTGTTTGTTGCCGAGATAAGAATGTGACTAGATTTTGAACTTTTTAAATTAGGAGAATTGGCCTTCTGTAATATGTTAGTCAGTAAGATGGTAACGATACTGCTCAGGCTACGCTGTCACTGGGCACGAGTTATTTAACAAACGCCTCTTTTTCATAGGAGCCACAGACAGTTCACTGTGCACAGGGCCTGCATGGAGCAAGACGAGACAGCAAATCATGTGTTTCACTGCCCGGTGGTAGCCACATACAGTACAAAGTCCTTCGAAAACCCAGGTACCCTCCGCTAGATTGTCAGTAACACCGAGGCGTTGCTGGCCTTCTTTGATGAGCTGGGTTGAATCGAATGATAGGTTTTACCACCCGTACGCAAAATACGCGCTAAGAGGTGGATTTGCGGACGCCAGCCCGTCTTACTACAACGCTGAATCCTGGATGGAACTTTAAGTATAGCCTGATGATATGATCTGACCAAGACGTATGTCTGGACTTTAAAAGAGACTGACCTCTTCGAGTTTATTTCGGGATTTCTGCTCAGAGTAGTGAGACAGGAAACACCGACCACATATCGTTTTTTTTAAACATGATTTCACGTGTGTCTACAAACCGTCTTACAGAAAAATTACATTAGAGATGGTCCCCAAAAACGCCGGCCCTTCACCATTATTGCTTTAGCTGGAATGAAAACGTGGCAATAAACTCCATAAGTTGGTGGGTGCAAGTAGACTGCGAATCGCAACCGATCAATCGATCGGACTCACAATGTCGTCGATCAACTGCGGTCTGGTTGCACCCTAATATCTAAAATAGTACAACTATTTTTAAACCGTATATTTATAGATAACCCAGTCATTGTACTTTCTTAGACGGTGGCTCAGACCGTTTTTTAGAAGATGAATACTTGTCAAAATATTTGTCTGATCTCTGATGTAAATGCTTCGAGAGCCAAGCAAATTGAAATGTTGCTAAACCATGAAAAGAACCAAGTCGAAATACAGTAATTAGCTATTCATCACACTAATATTATAAAGGCGAAAATTTTTGAGTGTTTTTGCATGTTTGTTACTTCTTCACGCAAAGACTACTGAACGGATTTTGATGAAATTTGGCAGACAGATAGTTTATATCCAGGATTAATACATAGGATACTATTTATCCCAATATTCCCACGGGATCGAAACTTATGCGGGTGAAACCGCGGGACGCTGCTAGTTGCTAATAATATTAACGACTGATGGCTTGTGTGAAAGATGATGATTGTAGCCTGTTGACTGCCACGTTGGTTGGTCCAGTATAGTCCGCGCGGAACTAGTTGCCCCCTGAGGTGGGGAAAGGGGTGAGGCGGCGGGTCGCAACGCCTGTACTGAGTTATGCGCCCCCGCCCCTCCGTCCCACCGCTCACATACCTAAGGCGCGGCCAACTAGTTCCGCGCGGACTATAGTCGCAAGTACAACTGCTGAGCATGAGGTCCTGGGTTCGTTCCCAGGTCGGGCAAAAGGTTATTACGTTTTTATTTCTGGCATTTCTCAGTAGCAGCATGGAGTCTGAATTTGAGCCCCGTCTATGGCATAAGGCTCGCCCCCTATTACATGGGGCTTGAACATAAGTGGCGAAATGTGGGTTTCGGCACACAACAATGTTTTTTTGGTGAGGTTAATATTGAGCTGGGGGCCTACCACCACCTCTTAAAACAGTATTATTTTAATCTTACTTCATTGTGGAAAAGAGATGGAACAATACAGGACATGCAGCTCCATGTCTACCCCACACTGAAGTAAGATTAAAATAATACTGCTATAAGAGGTGATGGTAGGCCCCCTGGTGGCTAATAGAGAAGTATGGAAGGAGATATTCTGCGTCGACCACAAATACAGCCCGAAGAATGAAGTGAATTTAACATCACGTCTTACGGTAGGAAGAAGAAGCGCCGGCGCCGGTTCGGTTGACGTCATCACGTCAACCCCGGCTGTCGCTGACAACCAGCGCTGGGGCTCTGTCTCGCATAAGATCGTAGCATTATGCTGAGCGATGGCCGTTTTGCGTGGCTGTGTGTGACGCATAAATTTTCCCTCAACTTTTTTATGTAACGTATTTTTTTTCTTCTGTGTTTTAAAGAATTCAATGATCTGAAATTTCAGCTCGAAGCAAATCTGAGCTTACAAGTTCTCGTAAATAATAATAATAACATTCCATCTCATGTACAGAGGCCAGCACATCAAGCTACCTCAATCTGTCAAATTTCTTTCATAGATTTTCAACTTTACTGCAAAGGAATACTGTTCATATTCAATTGGGAAATTATGACAGATTGAGGTAGCCTGATGTGCTGGCCTCTGTACCACGAAATCTAAAACCGCCCAGATTCGCCGAAACATCGGTACGATATAATAATTTGTAAGACGAGTATTGAAATTGTTCGACTGCACTCCGCATCGCCATCCGCGTAATCTTCCAGCGTCCGCTTCATAATAAAAAGATGCCAAAAATATACGTTGTCGTGTTGTAACAGATCTATTTCTGAGCACGCACGTGAGAAGCCGCATGTTCGGATACCCGACGGGTTATAAATTTATTTACATAGAGGTTATTCACGATCTTCTCATTAGAATATGATCGTTTTTGGATGGTGATTAGTGGATAAATGCAGGTCAAGCCTTTTAGTAGTTTTTGGCGACTTCAAAATTGATCTCGGCAAAATTGAGCCCAAAAAATCCCGATGAGTTATGCAAAGTGTTAATAAATTAACCCGAAAAACGCTAAGAGGTGCTTTAGGCCATCGAACTGAACAACTTCCACTATGGGACCAACTCTGAAATCACGACAAATCTGATTTTCTTTTGACAGAAAATAATCAATAAGTGTATGGAATTTTCGAAATTTGACCCCTGGCGAGGCAATAAGTGGTAATTCGATTTAAAAGGGGATTTTAGTGAGTGGCTTTTTTTTTTTTTTTTTTTTGTGGATGGGAAATCATCCAATGACCCCTCCCGCTCTGGGTGGAGCAGAAGGGAGTGTCAGACTCTTACTGACTAAAACCCACCCGTGTTCCTTCCTTAGCCCTTTGTGTTCCGGGGTAGCGGTAACCCTTTCGGACAATCCCGCTGCCCCGGCAGGCTTCGGCCCTTTCGGGCCCCTTCCTTATGCTGACATCTCTTTGAGGCGCGCGTGGAACACGTACGCGCCGTCCGGCACGGGCCTGGTCCTGATCGGACGGAGAGTTACCCATTACTCTCCGCCCGCAGGCCCGCGCCTACGGTGGCCGGGAGTCGTCTCGCGGCTCCCGACGCCCGGGGCGTCTCCCGCGGCGGCTGGGACGTGAGGCCCTCTCCCTCAGCCGTCCCGCCACCTCCTTCGCTAGCATGACTGCTTCGCAGAAGGAGGTGACTGCCTCCCACTCCCTCTCGCCCCGGACCATGGCTTGAACCAGGGCCGGGCGCGAGAGGTCGCCGCCGCCGCCGATCGCCTCTGCGAGAACACGGCGGTGCTCCGCCCAATTGGGGCATACCGCCACCGTATGCTCCACCGTGTCCTCCGGGCGACCCTCGCAGTGGTGACACCCGGGCGTTTCCTCCCGCCCGATGGTGTGCAGGAACCTCCCGAAACACCCGTGTCCGGTGAGGACCTGCGTCAGGCGGTAGGTGAGGGCGCCGTGGCGCCTCTCTAGCCACTCCTCAAAGAGGGGTCTTACCGCCGCTATCGCGGCGTGCCCTTAGTGAGTGGCTTGATTAACTAAAAAAAAAAAAAAAAATTGTATAAATTTTGAACTTATTTATTAACTTTTTTTTTAACTTGAAACTTAGTTCGTAATTTTTTGGAATTCTAAATTGAAAAGGGAGATTGGGGGTGTCAAATTTTGTACGGATGAATTTTAACGCGCGGTCCAATCAACTCGAAAGTCAGTGCGTACGACTAAAATAAATAATACAGTGTAAGTATCAGGGTTTTTCGAAAATCTATCCCTAATGGGGTGAAGAGGGGTAGTCAATTTCACAGAGAGAGAGAGAGTATTTTATTAAGTGGATTGATTAACTGGAAAATTGGCATAAATCATCTTTAAGTCAAGTTATAGAAACATTCCAGACGATTTTTTAAAATTCCACCCATATGGGGATAAAAAGAGGGACATTTTATATTGAAAATTTTATTCATGGTTTAATAAAAAACTTGAAACTTGGCAATATTTGGCTTATTAAATAATAAAGATTGTCAGCTAAAGTTTTAAAAACCCCTCACAGAGGATTTAGGGGGTGACAAAGTTAATAGGTTAGAAAAATATGTAACCCGCTGTCGGATTAACTCGAAACTCGAGATACAAAAAAAAGTATTTTTTTTAGGGTTTTTTTTTTTAAATCGACTCCTACCAAGCTGGAAAAGGGTAATAAAGTTTAAGGGGTGGATACTGCTTGCTTCATTAACTCGAAATTGAGTAAACCATGAACACTCCCCAAACGATTTTTTCAAAATTTTAGAGGAAAGTACGAAATACACGCGGAAGAATTCGCGGGCAAAGTGCTATTACGTAATATGAGGATTAATTCCGTCTATACGCTATGTATAAACACAAGTTTGAAAACAAACATAGTGAACAACAGCGTTCTCTCTTCGGCGGCCACATTAATAACCACGAATCAATATAGATTGAGAGACAATTAACAGCTTACGAATACGTAGACAATAATATAGATACCCGTATCGATTTTAGAGTTGTACGGCCCAACCCAGTGGCGGGTTCGAACCTAGCAGACACTTTTTAAATACATCTTACCTAGCCTTTTCCCAACTATGCTGGGGTCAGTTTCCAGTCTATCTGGATGCCGCCGAGTACCAGTATTTTACATGGAACGACTGCCTATCTGACCTTTACAACCCAGTTACTGGGTAATACGAAACCCCTTGGTATGACTGGTTGTTACACTTTCGGGCTTCTGATGACCCGTAACGACTGTCAAAAATCCACTAATGACAGCCGGGACCAACGGCTTAACGTCCTTTCCGAGACACGGAGGGAGTTTTGGTATGTAAAGATAGTCACCCATCCACGGACCAACTGCGGCAAGCGTAGCTTAACCTGATCGATCGAAGCGGCTGTTAATACAGTCATAAGCATGGGGGCTTATGGCTAATATAGAACGAATCTCCTTTATTATTTACACCAAAATAATTAAAGATATAAATTAAGAAATTTTACATAAGGCGAAAACTGCATCAGAACCCGACATTTAACTCTGCAATAATATACAACGGCATTGGCAACGTCATTTGTCGGCATAATGACGTCTTGCGCCCGCGAATGTTGATTTATATTATGCCTGCTGCGATGCAGCTCAACAAAATATTGTTACAAGCGGAAATAGCCGAGCGGCTAAGATTTTCGGATGGCAAATATGGCGATTAAAACCGTGTGGCGGAAAAGTTGATTAGAATCTTGTTGCTGGGGAAATTGTCACGCCACGTCTTCTTGTAATCGTAAATACCAGGAAATAGTGCAGTTTGGGTATTATCATCTATACTCATCATCTGCCTAGCCTTTTCCCAGCTATGCTGGGGTCAGTTTCCAGTCTAACGGATGCAGCTGAGTACCAGTTTTTTACATGGAGCAACTGTGGATGGATGGAGCAACAATTACTGGGTAATACGAAACCCCTTGGTAAGACTGGTTGTCAGACTTTCGGGCTTCTGACGACCAGTAACGAGTGTCAAAGATCCACGAATAACAGCCGGGACCAACGGCTTAACGTGCTTTTCGAGGCTCGGAGGGGTCTTGGTATGTGAAGATGGTCACCCATCCACGGACCAACCGCGGCCAACGTAGCTTAACCTGATCGATCGACCTGTGCGGCTATTATTACTTAGTCACAAGTCCTCCTACCTTACTATCATCTATACCTACTCTATAGCTATACTTTTTTTTTTTTTTGTGGATGGGAAATCATCCAATGACCCCTCCCACTCTGGGTGGAGCAGAAGGGAGTGTCAGACTCTTACTGACTAAAACCCACCCGTGTTCCTTCCTTAGCCCTTTGTGTTCCGGGGTAGCGGTAACCCTTTCGGACAATCCCGCTGCCCCGGCAGGCTTCGGCCCTTTCGGGCCCCTTCCTTATGCTGACATCTCTTTCAGGCGCGCGTGGAACACGTACGCGCCGTCCGGCACGGGCCTGGTCCTGATCGGACGGAGAGTTACCCATTACTCTCCGCCCGCAGGCCCGCGCCTACGGTGGCCGGGAGTCGGCTCGCGGCTCCCGACGCCCGGGGCGTCTCCCGCGGCGGCTGGGACGTGAGGCCCTCTCCCTCAGCCGTCCCGCCACCTCCTTCGCTAGCATGACTGCTTCGCAGAAGGAGGTGACTGCCTCCCACTCCCTCTCACCCCGGACCATGGCTTGAACCAGGGCCGGGCGCGAGAGGTCGCCACCGCCGCCGATCGCCTCTGCGAGAACACGGCGGTGCTCCGCCCAATTGGGGCATACCGCCACCGTATGCTCCACCGTGTCCTCCGGGCGACCCTCGCAGTGGTGACACCCGGGCGTTTCCTCCCGCCCGATGGTGTGCAGGAACCTCCCGAAACACCCGTGTCCGGTGAGGACCTGCGTCAGGCGGTAGGTGAGGGCGCCGTGGCGCCTCTCTAGCCACTCCTCAAAGAGGGGTCTATCGCGGCGTGCCCTGCGCTGGGTTGCGACAGTCGCTCTTTCCATGCCGCCATGAGATCGCGCCGTCTATAGCTATACTAATAATAAAGCTGAGGAGTTTGCTTGTTTGTCTGAACGCGCTAATCTCAGGAACTTACAGTCGGGTTTAAAAAAAAAATTTTTGCATTTGATAGCCCAATTCTTGAGGAAGGATATAAGCAACAGGTCGGGTAACAAGAAATTTCACGCGGGCAGTAGCTAGCAGTGGCGAAGGTACCATACAACTCGATTCCCGCCGGCTTCCCTTCGAAAATTCAGAACACAACCACTCTATAGTCAATTCATCATTGAAATATAATGAAACGTTTTATTGACTGTTTTTTTGCTCCGGCTTACCTCACAAAAAAAAAATCATCAATAATCCACCCTTCGCCACTGGTAGATAATCTAATTATATATATATAAAAATCAATGTTTGTTTGTTATGTTGTATGCACTACCAAACAGTTAATCCGATTGCGATAAAACTTTGTCAACTTATACTTCTGCAGTTCTGCCTAGGCGCGGGAAAAGAGTTCCTGGAAGGAGTCGGAGGAACCATTAGGCCAGGACTAAATAAAAAAAAATGGCCGTCTTCCCGCCTAATGTGAGTTAAACGAGTTTGGATTTTTACCCGACTACGGCGAAGTAAAAAGGAGGGTTATGATTTTGACCGGTATGTATGTATGTTCATCTGTTCCCTCATAACTTCAAAAGTACTTATAATAATTTGACAAATGAGGTATCGTTCGAAACGTCTTGACTGTGTCCGCTGGTTATAGGCTATGTAACGTCACACTAAATTCAATAAGGCGCCCTCTAGATGAGATAAAGCAATGAATTTAAAAATACATATTTTGAGATGGTGCCTAGTTGGATATCAAATGAAAGGGCTTAATTAAGACATATCACTACATAGTATAAAACAAAGTCGCTTTCTCTGTCCCTTTGGATGCTTAAATCTTTAAAACTACGCAACGGATTTTGATGCGGTTTTTTTATAGATAGAGTGATTGAAGAGGAAGGTTTATATGTAGTGTATTTAGTATCAGCATTGCACCCGTGCGAAGCCGGGGCGGTTCGATAAAAATATAAATATTACTGAAATAAGCCCCAAAATAATTTAAAAAAAAACTAAAACCATACTACTGAAAAAGATGAAACAAGAAAGTACCTTCCCGTGGTCGCATGCTACCATAGCTTATAGGTATGTTAGTAAAGCAGCATGCGACCACGGGAAGTCATTTTCTTGTTTCATATTTTGATAAAACTTTCTTCTAACGATCTATTTTTTACCCATGACAGCATATCGCAATTATCCCATGTTTTTTTTGTATCACACATCCAGTATTTTTGGAAAGAAAAGCATCATCCAAAAAGAGCATTGTTATAGCAACCCCACTGCTACATACACAAAGGCAGACGAAACCTTTTATAATAAGGAATGTAGGGACGCTTCCCATATGGAGAATTGGAGCATACTTATAAAGGACCTCTAAAATTGTACTTTTATATTCTGGGATAATCGCGGGTCCGATGACAGTCATTCTGCGTAAAATTGAGTTAGGAAAATGTCGTAAGGAAAGTTTTGAGTACGAATGTCGATGGCTATAAGAGTCGGGGAAGACCAAAGAAACTATGGATGGACTGTGTGAAAGAAGATATGGTTATGGTGACTACCGAGATGACGACTAAGCCAGGTACGCAGGAGATATTATAGCGCATAAGTGTGTGCTTAAATACAGGTGCACTCTGTTCCTTTACGCTCATAGTCCGATGGGAAGGCAATCCGACACGACCGGGGAGAGATCAGGGGCCCAAGTCTGCTCTTTTTATAAATTCGTCATTCCAACACGATCCCATTGTCATTTTGCTAAAAGTTCGTAATCTGCTAAATTCATAATGGTCGATCATTGGTCGGTCAATGGTCTGAGAAAAATTACTATTTATTTCATGCTAGATTTCATTTAATATATATTTTTATATAAGACGTATTAGTGTTTGCAATCTGAAGTAGTAAGAAGTTCGTAAATAGCAATAAACATTACATTTATTCATTTTTCATTATGTACGAGATTACCATTGTATGCCATTTCTTTCAATGGAGTGTCAGTGGTTGACCATTGGAAAGCCATAATGACGCCATTATATTAGTAGATTACCAAACTTGTTAAAATCAACAATTATGAAATCAATGATAGACCATTCTGACACTATTGTAATAGCAGACTTGAGGCCCTGGCGTAGGACCAGGTAAATCGCAAAAAACGTAAGAATATTTGAATTTCGCGGGCTACCGTGGCGCTTTGGCCTTAACCTGATTAATTACATTTTATGTATATTGTATAGAACAACTGTCAAAAATTCAAAATTATCCCTCCAATAAAGTTATCTGACGTTGGAAAAATCAGCACTTAAGCTGACAAAATGTTGGGTTTTGGACTTGCAAACAGCGTTTAAAGGATTCCTATGATAACATTAATTGATGTTCGATAAGGTACGGAAGCGCATCGAGTGGTTATGAATAGCTGTAATGATTATCATTTCCAGCTAACTTTCGTTGCTTTAGAAGTCAGAATACCATTATTATTATCGATTTAAATATTCTTAGTGTATAGTCAAGGCGGACCTTCCCTGTCGAGCTAAACAAACATTAACAAATTGCTATTAGATTACTACAATGACGAATCGAATCGATATTTATGTTAGTTCGAACACACACATACATCAGCTATATACGCAGTCATAACATAACAAAATGCTCCGCGGTTTGACTATCGCTATGTTATATCGACCGGCTTGAAATAGTCTTTCTGGTAAAAGCTTCTCTTACAGAGAAGTAATGAGAATTTAGATCATCAATTGACCAGCTTGCTCAGTGCAGATTTGTCTAATAAACTTTAAGGTACTTTAAATGATTGATGAAAGGAAGCGTAAACTTTAAGAGTAAACTAGTCGCGAGCTCGAACTCACTGGTGGTCATGGCCAAAAAGCACGCTGTCTTACCTGGCTTCGTGTCCGATAGAGTTAGTATCAGTGATGAGCAGTTAGACGCTAGTCTACACGAACAACGCCTAGTTCTCACGCACAGAAACACCGTTCCGAACAGAACAAAAAATTCGAAAAGTGCTTCGGAAAATCGAGTTTTATGAAAAAACCACTGCATAAATCAATTACAAATAAAGTCTGTTTCCGTACAGACAAAATTAATAATAATTCAAAACGATATCATGTTTAACTTTGGTTGCACAATATCAAACAGTGGAGTAATACTCTCCCGAAATTTGTATAGAAAAAATATTGACTAGTGGTACCTTAAGTAATATTTCGTGGACATTTTTGGTTCTAGGACATGTCTGTTTCCTCACGATATTTTCCTTCACCGTATTGAGAGAAAAAATAATGGTGACACGATGAAATAATTTACACAAAGTAAAGCGCCTGGCTGGGTTCGAACCCACGACCTACAAAGTCGGGACCGTTACCGCTGCTCTAAAAAATAATTATTTATTTATTTACTAGCTGCGCCCCGCGGTTTCACCCGCGTAAGTTTCGATCCCGTGGGAATATCGGCATGAAAAGCATCCTATGTTTTAATCCTGGTTATAAGTATCTGTGTGCCAAATTTCATCCAAACCCGTTCAGTAGTTTTTGCGTGAAAGAGTAACAAACATCCATCCATCCTCACAAACTTTCGTATTTATAATATTACTAGCTGCGCCCCGCGGTTTCACCCGCGTAAGTTTTGATCCCGTGGGAATATCAGGATAAAAAGTATCCTATGTGTTATTCTGATGTATAAACTATATTACTGTAAAGTTTCATCAAAATCCGTTCAGTAGTTTTTGCGTGAAAGAGTAACAAACATCCATCCATCCATCCTCACAAACTTTCGCATTTATAATATTACTAGCTGCGCCCCGCGGTTTCACCCGCGTAAGTTTTGATCCCGTGGGAATATCGGGATAAAAAGTATCCTATGTGTTATTCTGATGTATAAGCTATATTACTGTAAAGTTTCATCAAAATCCGTTCAGTAGTTTTCGCGTGAAAGAGTAACAAACATCCATACATCCATACATACAAACTTTCGCATTTATAATATTAGTAGGATTAGTAGGAGTAGGAATCAGGATAGGATAGTAGGAAGGATTAGTAGGAGTAGGATTTAATACTTCAGGCACATAAATGTACAGAGGCGGACTTAATGCCACAGGCATTTTCTACCAATAATAATAATAATCTAGGGAATTTAGATTTACCATCACTAGCCACAACAAGTCCAAAATAGATAAAATACTAAAAGTATTTCAGGGCCCTAACTGGCTATAACCACTCAAAGATTCCTTACTTCGAATTTCGAAACAACGTCAATTCTTTAGCTAATCCCGCCAATCTCGAGTTGATTTCGCGCGGTTTCGTTCGTTGTGTCATAGAGAATTTCATTTTATTTTTATTGCTGAATGGGTCCGCTCAATACGGCCCCCTGGACTAGTTTATATTACGAGAAGGATATACAAGGTGTAACAGAATAAACGCAAGTCCTGAAAGTAGTTTGTTTATAATTGACAACTGAATCAATTTCAGTAAGTATTTTTTCATACCAACCGCCGATTGAGCCAAATAAAATTAAAACTTATTTCAAGGCAATAGGACTCAATATTAAATGCATAAAGTAATGCTAGTGTCAACACGATTATCCTAATAAAAATAACAAGTTTTTAAAAAATTAAGTTGTGTTCAGTGTATTATGCTTTTAACTCAATACTCTAATTGGGGTGTATGAGGTCTTGCGTTAATTATGTTACACCTTGTATATCAGAAAGGTGGTGGTAGGTGGCAGTGTGTACCAGAAAGGTGTATTCCAGACCATCAAACTTTACTGTCTCCATAGGATCACCAACAAAATACATTATGGGTTCAGTAGGTACCGAAGTTTTGAATGGAATCGTTGATTATTTTTCTCCCACACCCTTAAATATGACCACATCTTTCTGATACATCTAATATCATAATTATACTAATACTACCTACGTCTCGCGGTTTCACCCGCGCAAATGTCGACCCCGTGGGAATATCGGAATTAAAAATCCGATGTGTTAATCCAGGGTGTCAGCTACCTAAATACCAAATTTTATCAAAATTGGTCTAGCCGGTTGTGCGTGAAGCAGTAACAAACATACAAACACACTCACAAACTTTCGTCTTAATAATATTAGTGTGTTATTAAAGTGGTAGAATATGTTTATTTGTATGTAGGAGGTAATCTCCGGAACTACCAATCGGATTTGAAAAATTATTTCTGCATTTGATAGCCCAATTCTTAATTAACATCACGCTATGAATCTTAGGAGCCGAGCAAAAAGTCAGAAAAAACGCTAAGCGAAAACGAAGAGATTGTGCGGGTGATGCGATGCGCACGGGGTGGGTCGGGGGAACAAGAAATGTCACACGGACAGAAGCTAGTGCTGTATAATCCAGGGTAGGTTTCGTCCCAAAAAAAAAAAAAGCTTTAAATCCAGAACTATGGTCACAGCAAGTCAAACAGATAAAATACTAAAAGTATTTCTGTACAAGTACATGATACAGTCACGCTCGTATCTAAACGTAATGATAAAACGGATTGTCGTTAGCGTAGGGCTCGTTACAATAATTGCCGGCGGTCGTTACGTCCGTACAATAAGTGTGTGTGTGTGGCCGCATCCGATATTATGATATACAGGATGGTGGAGGCAGTCGCTCCATGTAAAATACTGGTATTCAGCTGAATCCTGTTAGATTAGAAGCCGATCCCAACATAGTTGGGAAAAGGTTAGGCAGATGATGATGAGGGTGGTCAAAAAGTCGTGGATCAAACGAAATAGGAGGAGAAGGAGGTCATTTTCAACAAAAAAAATTGCCCTAAAAGTTATGAATATTTTTGTATATCGACTTCTTTTACAATTAGAATAATTTTTAAAAAAATATATGATATTAAAACAATAAAACAAACAGTGTTTTATTATTACTAGATACCGTATCAGCACTACAAAAGTTCTATTGCGGCTCTAGGTACCAAATTTCAAGAGCAATTGTTATTTTGTTTTTTGCTTGTGTTTATTGTTTTTATGCGTCATGTTTGCCGCAAATAATAATTTCTTTCTTTCTTTAGCAATTAATTTTTTTTCCAATAATTTTGAAGCGTTACAAAAATTATTTCTCGCGAAAAAAAAAATCAGCTGTTCCCTACATTCTATGTTCGCATAACTTGTCAAAATGCAGGGAACAGCTGATTTTTTTTCGCGATTTCAGGTTTGGTCCTATAGTAAAAGTTGTTCATAATGATGAGTACAAAGACCCCTTAAAAGGAAAACGGTGATTAAGATTTCATCCTGCATAAATAAAAAACAAAGTTGGGTTAGTTACACCATTTTTATCTCAAGAACGGCTGGACCGATTTTTATGATCTTTGGTATGTTGGATTTGTATCTGCCCCAAATAGCAGAATAACTATCAAAACATAGGGCAAAAAATACCACAAAAATAAAATGAAGATAATCCATTTTCTCATACACTTTCCAATTTATTGATTATGAGGCGGTGGTACGCAGTTCGCCGGGTCAGCTAATACTGTATGTTTTAGGTGAAATTACTTTCTTAAGACATCGTGTAGCCACTTTAATCTCGGAGTATAATATTAACTTTCATACATATTAAATTGCAGTTAAACACGTAGATCTAGTCACTAGCTGCGCCCAGCGGTTTCACCCGCATAAGTCTCGATACCGTGGGAATATCGGGATGAAAAGTTTTCACCAATTTCACCTCTTTGTAATAATAGTACAAGAGAAGAGCAATAATCAACACTCAGTGCAGTTTGGCGAGCCAAGGTCATTATAAGTCCAATTATTTGGCGTTTTCCAAACAACCGCATCAATTTTTTGGCACAACTTTCGCGTTGCGGTTGCGGCCAATATGTTGTGTACCCACGCCCTTATTACGAAGCAGGTGGTTGCGTGGTGAATTGTTGATTGACCTAATACAGTTTCATTGGCATAACAAGTGGCTAGAAACTGACCTTAGTCAATGTTACCTTTAGTGGCTTAAGACGACGGCCGATTAGGAGTGTACAAAAACTATTATTCAAAGTTGCCATTACAGAAAATATTTATAAATAGGTCATACACACATACATAATCTGTATTCGCGATTTATTTGCCAAAAATGTAAATAGATATGAGTTTATGGAAAAAAAATTTAAATCCTACACAATAAAGTTCAGTTTGCGCTACAACTTTTGGTCAACAATTTTTTGATAATCCATTTCCTATTTGTAATCTATACTTACTAATAACAAAGCTATATGAGTTTGTCTGTTTATATGAACGCGCTAATCTCTGGAACAAGCGGTCGGATTTGAAAAAATATTTTTTTTATTGCATTTGGTAGCCCAATTCTTGAGGAAGGCTTCATGCTACAAAAATATCACGCTAGGACCCTTACGAGCCAAGCAAAAACAAAATTTCAAGCGGACGAAGTCACGGGCAGAAAGGATAAAATTAAGTTTTAATTGACTTGTTTCAGATTAGGACAGGATACAGGAAAATTATTCATAGAATATCAACTTATCAAAAAGGAACACCACAAATTAAATAAATGAACAACACCATAACAATGTGTTCATTTTTTGTGATGTAACACATTGCTCGTCTCGGGAATTGAACCCAGGACCTCATGTTCAGCAGTAGCGCACTAGACTAATGAGATAGAAAAGTAAAAAGTTGCTCAATGAACATTTAAATTATAAACCAATATGTCTACCCTCATTGTGGCCAATCAAAATCAATCAATCACATTGAAGGCCACAATGTGTCAATATTTATGAACTAATGTAATGTATGACATAACGAGGGGCTGTTCATATTACGAAAGACGATTTGAGGGACACATCACATCGAACCTAATACTAGAATGTCACAATGCGCTTGAACAGGCAACTTTTTTGAACCGCAATATAGTGACGCTACAATGGATAAAAGGACACAGTGGATCGCTAGGTAACGACGCAGCTGATGAACTGGCCAGAAGAGCATCCAGTACGTCATTTTGTGGACCCGAACCTGTCGTGCCCATCCCGTTCAACCAAGTACGCAGGTGGCTACAGGAGCACACCCATACACAAGCAGAAAGTTGGTGGACGTCGTCACCAGGCTGCAGGCAGTCCAAGGAAGCTATGCCATCATTAGATGGCAGGCTAACCAGGCGCTTATTGCGACTGGACAGGAAAGGCTTGCGCCTGGTGACGGGGACCATCACGGGACACAACAAACACTTCCACACCATAGGAATAACGGACAGTCCCCTGTGCAGAGCATGCATGGAGGCTGATGAAACTGTTGCGCATGTGCTCTTTGAATGCACAGGCGTCGCCCAGATTAGATCAGAAACCCTCGGGACACCCAGATCGTACACAGATGTTCTCAACAAACCAGGAGACCTAATCAGCTTCTGGAGGGAGGTGGGCTGGTTGAAATAACCACCGACGGCCGCCATGGCCCACGCACAATAGTCCAACTGAAGGACTAAGTGCAGAAACCAAACCCATAACATAGAACATGACCAGAGTGGCAATTCTAGTAATTTTAAAAACGTATCACAGTCTGATCTCAGTCTTAATCTGTCAAAAATACCTCAAACTTCCCTACATTTGACAAGGTTTTGACATTGATTGTCGCTGAGATGAGATTGCGACTAGATTTTGAATGTTTTTAATTACAGGAACTGGCCTTCTTATGTATGAACTTAAATGAAGCAAAAACTTTTTACAAAAAAAAAAAAAAACCAAACCACTTCTAAAAAGGACACTACAAAGTGAAAAATAACTTAAATTCTGAAGTAGGTATCGTTGGGTTCTCATTTTCGTCATTTGCCACCGACTTTCGAAATTAAAATTTCCCAACTATGTTACGTAAACTTTAATTTTAACCAGCACCCTAATAGCGTAACACACTATCAATCGGAATCTGAATCATTTTGAAGCAAATTGCTTATCCATTACTTCATAAGTTTGAAAAAATTGTCTGCTCAACACGTAAATAATGCAATGAATGTTGTTGAACTGTCAAAGTGAAACCAATTCCGATTGATAATGTGTTACGCAATTGCCCCATTGGTGCAGCAACATCATTACATGGAGCAAGTGCCTATCAGACCTCCACAATCCAGTTCCAGGATGGTTTGTGGAAAGACTGGTTGTCAGACTTTTGGGCATCTCCTGGGGCTTGTTTATCACATTAGACTGTAAACTAAAAAAAAAGCAAGTATGAGTGTAAGAAGATAGTGACGGAATGGCTATTCACACTTAATTATGATGCCGTGGAGGACATTCTGGCTACACTGGGTTGAACGTCATGCATATACACACACACCCACACACATAAACACACCCTTACACCATTCTGCCATAAACACAATTTTAATTTTTTTTTTTCTTATTGGTTTTGATTTGTTTTTATTTATATTGGTTTAAAAAAAAAATGTGTAATGTATACCTAATTAGCACAGCGAAACAATTGTTAATTAATCGAGGGAGAGCGAGGTTTTCCCATCACAAGTATCTTCGGATTACTTTCTAGGAAGCCCCGGCAACTTTATTGTATAGATTTAAGATAATAAACTCATTTTTTTTTTCTTATACATAGATAAGTAACATGGTAGACGATTATTTGAATTTTTTGTGAAAGAACCTGATCTAAAGCAGTAACCAAGATGAAGATGCATGCTACATAAAGAAAGAAAGAAAAGAAAGAAAAAGTATTTATTGCGACTCGTACAGGAGGATCACAAACTAAATTAAACACAGTATATATTAAAATACTAAAATAAAAACTAAAAAAAATTAAAAAAGTAACAAAAAGAAAAATGAAACAAAAAGTCCTATACGAGGCCAATAGGCTCCTATCTCAGCATGATGCTGCGATATTTAAAAATAAATATCGCAGCACTGGTATTCTGATAGGGCCCGCTGTGATGTCACGGGCAGTTACGGAAATAAAAAAATAATAAAAGAAATAAAAAAAATAAATAAATAACATAAATTACGTAAAATATTGATGAATTGAATATATTATTATATATTATTATATTGAATTTTGATATCTTCTTATAGATAATTAAAAAGGAAACTAAGAATTGTATTTAGAATACAAATATTTGTATTAGCAGTTGGCATTCTGTAGTTTCTGCTTACCCCATGGGAAGGTGTGAGTTTATGAATGTATATTTGAATTACTTAAGATTATTTCTTAAAGATACCGAGATAAGATTTGGATACATGAAATAGCTGATAATTATATTATTATTTTGTTTTGATTATCATTAAACTAGAAATGGATAGAACTTGTCAATATTTACATAACCTGCGTTTCTATTTCTTCTTTAATTTAGGCCAGATTTGTAGACTAAATGTAAAAATGTAGACTGGGTACATTTTTCATTTTAATTCACCAACAAAGGTAAATAAAAAAAACTTTTCCAAATATTATTAATGAAAAGTATGGGTCAGTGGGTCGTCTTAGGTATGCAACGTTACTATCTCAATAATTAATTAACGCAAATTAATTCAAGACCTTTCACATAATAAACTTTTTTTAAAATACGTGACATTCCATGCCCTAAAATGTTTTAAAACCTTCACGGTTCTATGAAAGCGCAAATTTTTCAGCGATCTAACCTTCTACCGGCATTCGAATCGGTAGCGGCAACAGCAACAATCAAGTTATAATAACTTCGTACATGCCGCTGGTTAACACTTTCCAAAACGCTCGAGACTCAACAAATAGTCGTACCAAATTTATACCATTTTTTTTTACATGAACGTCTGTTTCAACGGCACGTACAACCCAAAAATGAGTCTCAAAGATACAGAGAATCATAATAAGCTACACGACACCGCGAGAAACCTCAGAACACCCAAATAAAGACAACAAAATATACAATGTCCATCTTCAGTTACACTGACCTGTATCTCGTTATTGTAGCATCAGCGGCCCGCAAATAGGCTTCCATCAAACATTTAACACTGTACAGAACTTGAAAATTAACAATAAATGTTTATTTCACACAATAATCATTCAGTTTTTACGATTTTTTTTTATTGTGACACTCGCGGGTTACAGGAGACAGTACAACGCGTTCGCGAGTTTTTAGTGTTGCCAGATATTGGTTTAAGATACTACTATTTTTCCAAAAAAAAAAAGTTAAAAATTAAAACGCTACTACGGCAACTAGTCTACAAAAACGCCAAAAGGAAACAAGACATTACAGACAGTGTAAGGTCTTTGTTAGCTAAGAATAAAGATCTTTGACTTGACTTTTTGATTGAATGCAAAAATATTGTTCTAGGGTGTATGAAGTATGAATTCAGATAAAAATTGGTTGTCTGTAAAGTCGGTTTACGGACGATAGTTTTACGTGTTAACGTCGGACGGACGTCGTCGGTCGTCTTTGATGAATAAATGTGTCACAAGCCAGCGCTTGGGCCGATTGTGCCTCTCTATCGCTTGTTCCGCGCTCTCGCTTGCACGCTCAGGCTCAGGCGGAACGTGAAAGTTTTTCGTGCGTGCAGCCAGTGTTCATCGATTTATATGACGTTATCACGTCAAAATCTACGTTATTTATATAATAATTATTCATACACAAACCTTGGGGTTTATGTGTACTTATATCCAATTTATAGAGCTAGAGTATAAAAATAACTAATTTTCACATTGGAAGCGTAGCAGTAGTCTATAACTATACTTCTCCACTAATATTATATAGAGGAAAGGTTTGTATGTATGTTTGTAACGAATTGGCTCAAAAAGTACTGAACCGATTTTAAAAATTCTTTCACCATTTGAATGCTACATTATCACTGATTATTATAGGCTACCTATTTTTTTTTCTTTTTTTTTCCACCCGTGCGAAGCCGGGACGGACCGCTAGTGAGATATAAACTAAAAACCTTTTATTGTAAGTTTTTTGCTAGTGTTATCAGATATGTTTGGTAATAACGAGATATCACTTTACATTCTTCAGAATTTACCTGCCTAGCTAGGCAGATATTTAAAACGCAAGTTATGTCCGATATTTTGGTGTTGATTGTCTCTTCACATAGTTTTGGTGTTCCTTTGGTGTCACATATTTATTTGTGCTGCTACTGATTTCATGAATTCATTGATTTGTGGAAGGTAGTACGTAGCACAAGTAGCACTGCTACTTGTGCTACGTACTACCTTCCACAAATCACATATATTTGCTATCATCTTGACGACAGATATTATTAAAATAAATGAATCATGAATTCATGAAATCAGCTAACATTGCTGAGCAGCTGAGCTGTCTATAGTAATATAATTTATGTTTGTCGTATCATGACTGTAAAAATTAAACAAGTTTTCTGCCAAAATAACAAAAATGGAACGCCCATTTTGTATTGTGATTTTTGGCAGTTTCGTCACAACAGGGCGCTACACTCGAGTGTAGCGACAGTGGTAGCGACAACAAACTAAACTGAAATAAAACTGGAACGCGCTTATTTTTAACCTATGTTCTGACAACTGACGCGTGTTTTGTTTCAATTTCCGAACGAAATTGTTAACGTCACTGTCTAAACTTAATCGATAATTTTCGTTCACGATTGGGTTACGATAGATTTATCAATTAAATAAATGAAACTGTATTGATTACTTAATTTAGTGGTGAATTAGCACAATGATTAAGGCCATATTAGTGTTCAACAATCATGGGAAGCCGAGGCTATCAAAATTCTACCAATACTTCGTGAGTGAAAGTTTTTTTTCTATTTTGTGTACAAAGGAATGTGTATTTAATACGCCTATAATTTTGGTGACAGCAGTTTACGAAAAATGGAACAGGTTTTATAATAATAGGATTATATATTTCATCATATCATGTAATTTTTGACATAGTTTTATCGTACGAGTGTGCAAACATGAAATATGCTATTCTCTATTTTCTACATAGCCTAAAACCGGTAAATAAAATTCCTCATGTAAATCATTTTGTCAAGCATTTTGCCTACCCAGTAAAGTAAATTTCAGAGCCACAAATATACTTGAATATTATGGGTGTTTTACTTGTGTGCGTACGCGCAGCGGAATGTTGTTGAATTTAAAGATTTTAATTATGCAGATATTTATTGTATGACGTCGTATAATTGTGTATGGTAAAAAAAAAATTGTGCACGCAACCATTGTGGAGAAATTCACCAAAAACTGATTCCGCTGGGCGAACGTTGTCCTGGCGGAACTTTTTTTAATCCATAGACTTTAGAAGAAAAGAGATGTGTCCAAAAATTAGTGTGTATTTGTGTTTAATTGTGTATGTATGAATAAAACTAGTGCATGCATAAACTTCGGAGAAATTCAAGTTTCCGCTACGCGAACGTTTGGCCATTAGCTAGTTTTCATATAAAGCGCTTACATAGAGAGCTGTAGATTTTTACATACGTTGTTTTGAATTTGTTTATATTTGTTTAAAAAACAGATTTAGAAAAAATCGTAGGGCTTAAAAGATAAATATATAAACGTAAAATACGCTTATTAGGTCTTAGTTCTTAAAGTATGCACTTTGGGGTCTAGATTTTCACGTTTATACAAACCTTGTAAGTGTCTGCAACATGTTGCCAAGTATCAATGATGTTCCGTTAGTAACTAAAGAGTTATAGGACAAATTTACCATGAACAGATCACTGTTTACAAAGCAGTCAAATATCACGACGTTCTGAAGGAATTGCATGGTAATATGTATGTCAATAATGTATTCATTCAACTATTCTTATGCAAAATTTCATGTCATTAAATTCAGTAATTAAAGAAAAACAATTATAATACTGACGAAGCATCGAAAACCTACATAACCCGACCAAGTTCGGCCGTGCAATATATTTAGGTAACATCCCAAAATTTACAGTATAATACCGGTATTGAATTGGTATAGGTGATAACACAATTGTTGTTTCGATATAATTTATAGGTCATTTATTTTTGTACACCTACTTTTTTAAATGTATTTGACTATGGCAGAAAGTAGGTACTATTTACGTAGGTACTTTATTTAAGTATGCGCTTGAGACTTGAGATATAATCTAAATATATTATTTAAGACAAATAAAATTCATACAGCTAATTTCTATTGAAGATTTCACGGATCAGGATTCTAACTATAGACCCCTTAGGGAAATTAAATATTTACCACATGTAAGTATGTACTACTGTTTTACTGTTTAGGTAAATATTTATCATATTGTAGCTTATTACACTATTTAACCAATAGACTAGGCATGCACGAGCGTTCCCCTTTGCAACTTTAGTGGTTATGGTTCTATGTATATTACATAACTAAGTATTATATGTAATTAAAAATATTTTTGTACGCGGATATTCAAATAGAGAAGTACTTGTTAATTGAAGATTTGTTTTTATCGTAGATAGTGGCATTATTATTAAAAAAATATTTTTCATTCAAGAAATGCAATTGTTTTATTTTTTCCTAACGCTTGTGTACGCAACTGTACCATATTAATATATACTATATTGGAAGGTTAAGAACGTTTCTTAGATATATGGCACGGCCGCTTTTTGGTAGCCATCCGAACTTGGTCGGGTTATGTAGGTTTTCGATGCTTCGTCAGTATTATAATTGTTTTTCTTTAATTACTGAATTTAATGACATGAAATTATGCATGTGAATAGTTGAATGAATACACTAATTATTGGCATACATTTTACCATGCAATTCCTTCAGAACGTCGTGATATTTGACTGCTTTGTAAACAGTGATCTGTTCATGGTAAATTTGTCCTATAACTCTTTAATTACTAACGGAACATCGTTGATACTTGGCAACATGTTGCAGACACTTACAAGGTTTGCATAAACGTGAAAATCTAGACCCCAAAGTGCATACTTTAAGAACTAAGACCTAATAAGCGTATTTTACGTTTATATTTTTATCTTTTAAGCTCTACGATTTTTTCTAAATCTGTTTTTTAAACAAATATAAACAAATTCAAAACAACGTATGTAAAAATCTACAGCTCTCTATGTAAGCGCTTTATATGAAAACTAGCTAATGGCCAAACGTTCGCGTAGCGGAAACTTGAATTTCTCCGAAGTTTATAATAATCCTACTAATATTATAAATGCGAAAGTTTGTATGTATGGATGTATGGATGTTTGTTACTCTTTCACGCGAAAACTACTGAACGGATTTTGATGAAACTTTACAGTAATATAGCTTATACATCAGAATAACACATAGGATACTTTTTATCCCGATATTCCCACGGGATCAAAACTTACGCGGGTGAAACCGCGGGGCGCAGCTAGTAATAATAATAAATTCTTTATTTCGGACAACAAAAGATCCACTGTGTTAGTAAATTCCTTATAATTAATGTTAGTGACATATTATTTAACACTTGTTTATCCGAGATCGCTTCATGAGGATGACGCACAAGCGAAGGGGAAGTACCTCACTCGTTCATCACCCCCACAAAACGTCTCAGAATAGGAGAGTAAATGCTCTCCGCCACTGTCCTCAGAATACTGTTGTCACTATCCCGCAGTCTTGCTACTAAGGACGAGATTTTTTTCCGCATGACCGCATAAAAGTCGTCGGTTCGATTCAGCGCAAACATCTCAGATGCGCTACAAAAACGGGGCAGTCCCAACAGCATTCTGAACACATTATTATATTGGATGCGCAGGACCTCCAGCGATCTTTTGGTAAAGCTGACCCACAGACTTCCCGTGTACATACCCTGACAATACGCTTTGAAAAGGGTTATTTTAACCTGACTAGTACAACGGTAAAACCTGCGCGCCAACATATTCCCTCTGACCGCCAGCGCCCTGCGCTCCCTCTCTATGTCCACATTGTCTTTAAGGTCGTCGGTAAGTATGTGCCCCAGGTACTTAAAATTATTTACTCGCCTAATACTTAAGCCGTTCAGGGTAAAACTTGGCACATAGTCGAGGGTCTTACCAGCGGCCTTAAAAACCATGTATTCACTCTTTTTTACATTATAAACGAGTCCGTGTGTAGCTGCATAGTTTTCGCATACCCTCAACATCTCCCTAATCGATCCCGCAGTAGGGCCCAGCAGCACCATGTCGTCCGCGTAGCTGATATTATTAATGGTAACACCACCCACGCGGCATCCGACCCGCATGCTACCGAGCCCGGCCAGAAGATCGTTCACATATAGGTTGAAGAGTCTAGGAGACGTCAGACCCCCCTGTCTCACACCGTACTCCAACCTATATGGATCAGAGAGAGTTGTTGACCATTTCACAACATTTGTTTGATTAGCATACCAATATTGCAGAATTCTGAGAACTCCCGCCGGTATATTCCTGTCCCCCAGCTTTCTCCAGAGCACATCATACGACACGAGGTCGAAGGCTCTAGAGAGGTCCAGGAAACAGGCATACACTGTGGTTCTGCGGTCAGTATAGTATTGGACAGTATTCTTGAGACTTAAAATAGCACTCTCCGTCGATAGTTTTGACTGAAACCCAAACTGTGCATCGTGCACCTGCAGATATTCTTTCAAGCATGAATCAAGAATACTGTCCAATATTTTGGCAATTGTAGTCGCGAGAGAGATAGGACGATAGTTCCCTTTATCAGAGATGTCACCTGTTCGGTTTTTAACTATAGGCACCACTATTGTCTTCATAAGATCAGCTGGCAGGTAGGCATGGCTAATACACATTGTGTATAATAGAGACAGGACCCTTGGTAGATGGACACCCGCATATTTGAAATGCTCGATGCTGAGTCCGTCATGCCCGGGAGATTTACCTCCATTCATATTTCTGATTGCGTTTCTAACTAGATCAGCTGAAAAATAAGTCAAGGGTTGCACTCCCTGACAGGCAGACCCAGCACCGGACATCGCCACTGAGGGACCCAGGGGAGACTGTACCTGAAACAATTCACTAAACATATTAACAATTCCCTCTGGATCTCCTTTCCCTCCAACGCTTACCGGTAGGCCAGGCCGAACATTCAAATTATTTGTGGATTTCCAAAATTTACTAAAGTTATTCGTCGCCCTCTGTTTAGCTATTATATCCATCTTGATCTGATCCTGATTTTTCAGGCACCATTTAAGGCGCCCCTTAAATATTTTACGTGCCTCATTCATTTGCTCATAAATGATTCCCGAGGCTGGACGGTTATTCAATACCCAAATATCAAATTTAAGCCTGGCCCCCCGGTAAGACTCGTGCACGTGTCTATTCCAGCCGCATAGCACTTTCCTTCTCTTTGGCCTATGCCTACCCGTTTGATTAGTTTGTTCTGCAGCAGTGGTTACTACTTTAACAACTTTGGCGTATAAACCATCTAAAATTATTCTGTGCTCTATTGAATCACAAGTCCCAAACGCACACTCAGAGAACTCCTTAGGAAAATCAATGTCACGCAATTTATTAGTACACAACCTACGATACTCTGCAACTTGAGATTCATCTCTCTCCCCCCAGAATACTCCGGAACGCGAACTGTTAAGTGATGCCAATTTTGGCCTTACCATATTAAGATCACACTCAACGTATAACGGTAGATGATCTGACATGTATACGTCCTCATTTATACCAGCCCCAACAATGGTTTGCCACGCCGATAGTGACACAACACAGTGATCAAGCCATCTTTTACAACCGTGAGCTTCACTCATAAAAGTGTAATTATCAGCCACACAGCCCAGCTTTTCTATATCGGCACAAATCCACGATTGTTCAGCGCAAAAACTTAACAATTCCCTAAAAAATAGTTCTCGAGGGTGCGCATTAAAATCTCCCAGGATATATAAACTTTCAACATCTCCGCTAGCAGCAATCGCACTGATCTCCCCAAAGACCTCAGTAAAAATAGGTAAATTGTCAGGTGAATCTGTTGGCATATAAACTGATATAACAATAATCGAGCGACTACCGACAGTAGCTCTGATGGCAGCCAGACGAGAATTTATGCATGCACTAGTTTTATTCATACATACACAATTACACACAAATACACACAAATTTTTGGACACATCTCTTTTCTTCTAAAGTCTATGGATTAAAAAAAGTTCCGCCAGGACAACGTTCGCCCAGCGGAATCAGTTTTTGGTGAATTTCTCCACAATGGTTGCGTGCACAATTTTTTTTTTACCATACACAATTATACGACGTCATACACTAAATATCTGCATAATTAAAATCTTTAAATTCAACAACATTCCGCTGCGCGTACGCACACGTTTTACTTAAGAGCTCCAGCCATCAGACATACCAAAGAACAGCTATATTCTGTCAAAAAAGACCATCAGAAATAGGTGCTTTTTATCAATAGCAAAATTTCTTCTGAGGTAGCATATTCAACCTATAATGTTCCCACTGCTGGGAGCTGGGTCACAGGCCTCCTTTTTTTTAAGGTGGGAAATTATCAAATAATTTCTCCCGCTCTGGGCGGAGCAGGAGTGAGTGTCAGACTTTTACTGACTGAAACCTACCCGTGTTCCTTCAGTTGCCTGTGCCAGGGGCCACAGTAACTTTTTCAAACAACCTACGACTCTGGCAGGGACACAGGCCTCCTCTAGGTGAGCGGGAGTCTGCATAATCAATATTAAAAACAGTTTTATAACAAATAAGCTAAGTTCTAGGCTGACTCAATTTAATTTGATATCATGTTAAACGTTGTAGGCCTCTTCGTCTTCACAAAGCCAAATTTGGTATAATCAATACACTAAGCCATCAACATATAATAAGTAGGAACGTTAAATAGTAATGAACAAAGCTCTAAACAGTCTATTGTAATTTTAAAATAATCACTTTATTTTATCAGACTAATAACCTCTGTTTGATAAAATCTCAAATTGTTTATTGCAATCCATAATGTACAGAGGCCGGCACATCAAGCTACCCCAATCTGTCAGATTTTCCCAATTGAATATGAACCTTATTCCTTTGTGCTAAAGCTGAAAATCTATCAAAGAAATTTGACAGATTGGGGTAGGTTGACCTGCTGGCGTCTGTACAATTACACAGGTGGTAGATAAAAAATAATAATAGTACCATTTATGGACCCAATAAGGTCAGTGAGTGACACTGTGGAAAAATATATACAGGCTGTTTGGAAGCTGAGCGCAAAGCTTTAAGGGAGTGATAGTTGACAACATTTACAGCGTTTTGAGCATTTTTTTAAATTTTTAGCTGCAAACTTTGAGTCAAAATAACATACCAACTTTAACTGAAAAAAAAAAAATACTTCGTCTAAGTTCCGTATTACAGAACGCCACTCAATACTCAAGCATTACTTAAAACTAGTTTCAACCAATCAAATGGCTTGAATCTAGTTTTAGGTAATGCTTGAGTATTGAGTGACGTTCTGTAATACGGGCCTTAGACATGTATGGCTCAAAATGTTCTAAATGGTGTCAACTATCACCCCCTTAAGGCTTTGCATCCAGCTTCCAAACCCCCTATATATCTCATAAAGAGAAGGCCTGTCTTGCAGCAGTGGGATCATTATAGGTCAATTATCCGTTACTGACAAAATATGCTTGAAGTACCAAAACTTAATAATATATTAGAAATAAGTCAGTTTAATTAGTTTTGGTTTTAGTTTCATTGACATGGAGTCGCGGATACCAGCCCGGATTACCTATTAAGTCAGTTTAAAAACAAAATCACTATGTATAAAAAAATAATTTAAATCGTTTATTTGTATGTGACTGAATGAAAAAAAAAATATTATTTGGCACAGTAAATTTTTTTAAGCAAGGAACTTTTTTAACAAATTTAAAACTCCACACAAGGTTTTGTAAATATTTTCAGTATTGGGGTGAGCTTTTTTTTTTGCCTAAAATAAATACTTTTCATCTGGCTGACCTCAAAGTCAAAGTCAAAGTATTTTATTTGTTGAACATAGGTAATATGGTACATGGTATAAAATTTGCATTGTATCACTATGTTTTGCCTTGCAAGGCGTACAAATTAGGCGAAAAAAAAAAACTACAAACTAAATAAAGCTGTTTCAAATAAGTCAACAAGATAACAAGTGGATCGGACATTTTTAATTTTATGCTTCTATCATCTAAAAACTCATTGATAGAGTAGTAAGCCTTTTCAATCAAAAATTTCTTAAGTTGCGATTTAAAATGGTTTATGTTGGTCATGCTTTTTAAAGTTTTTGGTAGTTTATTGTAGATCTTATAGAGACCTATAGAGACCTATTTTACGTTTATGCGCTCTCCTGTAAAATTTCGTTTTAAGTCCTTAGGTTTTGCCATGGGGCCACTGAGTTATGTTTTAGTCCAATGTTATGGAGCAAGCTTATTGACATCAACCAGACACATCCAGACTCGTGTTGCTACTGATAAATTCCAGATGGAAAACACAATAGCACTTTGCCAAACCCTAGACTAACCAAATTATTAAATTTCCCATTCATTTAATAATTTAGTGACAAAATTCAATAATCAATCAACATAAAGTTTTTCTGCTAAATTCATTATCAGCTCTTGTCCTTATTACAATTTATTGGGGGTTGGCGCAACATGTCTTGCTGTCTCAGTTTTTCTGCTAAATTATTGATCAAAATAATGCTTATCATCTGCATTAATATTAACTTAAGAAACTGTGTCACACCATAATTTACATAAACTGCTGGCCAAGCAACGTACTTTACATATATTAAAATATAAGTACTATTTAAAAATATATATTGACACCAATATACATATTTATAATATTATAAAACACATTTTTAACACATGGGAAGAGTCGCAAGACGCCATAGGAATTTTTTGTGACCTCTCCAAGGCATTTGATTGCGTCGATCACGAAACCTTGCTTTTGAAACTTGAACATTACGGACTTGGAAAACTTGCGCTCAGTTTAGTTAGTTCTTATTTAAATGATAGACAACAGCAAGTTCAAATAAATGGTGTCAATTCACTTGGTTTAACAGTAAAAATGGGTGTGCCACAAGGCTCGATATTGGGTCCTTTCCTCTTTTTAGTGTATATTAATGATCTACTCCATTTATTAAAAAATCAACCACAAATGGTGTTATTTGCTGATGACACTTACTTAATTTTTAAGGTAAATAGACGTGCTACAAATTTTGACGACGTAAATAACGCCCTACTGCAGGTCCAAAATTGGTTCACTGCTAATAATTTAGTATTAAATGGGAAAAAAACTAAGTGCATAAGATTTTCTTTACCAAATGTCAAGGGTAGTGATTGTGAGATAATATTGAATCAGGAGAAACTTGAATTCGTCGAAAAAACAGTTTTCCTAGGGATCACGCTCGACTCAAGGCTACAATGGGGTCCGCATTTAACATCTCTTGCAGGACGGCTCAGTTCGGCAGCTTATGCTGTCAGAAAAATCCGTCAATTTACTGATGTAGGTACCGCGAGACTAGTCTATTTTAGTTACTTTCATAGTATCATGTCTTACGGTATTTTACTTTGGGGACGGGCTGCAGACATCGATTCTATTTTTATTCTGCAGAAAAGAGCCATCAGAGCCATATATAATCTCCGCAAGCGCGATTCTCTAAGGGAACTGTTTAAGGATATTAACATCATGACGGTGCCTTGTCAATATATCTACGAAAACATCATGTATGTAAGGAAAAATTTACATCTTTTTAGCAAAAGAGGTGAAAGACATAATTATAGTACTAGAAATAGGGACCTATTAGTTCAACCAGGTTTCAGACTAGCAAAAGTAGACTCATCTTTTATGGGGTACTGTTTAAAATGTTATAATAAAATACCTCCCCACATTCTTCAACTGAATGAGACAAAATTCAAGTCATGTATAAAACGCACACTATGTAGGCAGGCATATTATAAGTTAGGAGATTACATCGCTGATACAAATGCCTGGCTTAATGCTGGTCCTGCTCCACAACCACAACTAATTGATTAACACCTGAAAATACTGTTGGAGCTGCTGAAGATTGTAAGACTATCTTTGCATTGTATAAACTCAATTTCCTTTGTATTGTATAACTGCATAGCACAGATGTGAGTTCTATGTACTATTGAGCTACCATTTACCGGGTAATATGTTTTTCATTGACTAGAATGTGCCCTGGCGGCTGATAGTATGTCATGCTCGCTCAAGTGTCTCGCTGACGGTGGCGTGTGTGTTGGATCATTCGGTTCCCTACAAAATGGTCGAGCTGGATGGTGCTGATCCATGCGTCATGTTCGTGAACGGGCGCCGTCAGTTGGGGCTGGTCATCTTTTAGCTGCCACGGCTTATTTTTAATTATTTTATTTTTGGATTGTTATTTTGTTACTATTTGCTGTACTCTGGACACTTTTAACGCGTACTTGATTTTTATTTATTTTTTACATCGTTCTCACATATTATAAATTCAACATATGATGTAACTAATAATTTCGTAAAAATATTATTTAAAAAGAGTGTCCATGGAGTTTCTTGCCCGTTCTTCTCCATAGGTACCTACTACGCTTTGGAATGGGCAACTAGCTTCATTTTTTCCTGACTGACCGACTTCTTGACAATTCAAAAATTCCTGTAAATGGTTTAATTGAAATAAATGCTTTGAGTTTGAGTTTGAGTTTTGAGTTTGAGTTTATGATACGCATTGTGCTTAGTAACCACATTAACTAATCGAATCGCAAACCGTGAAATATTTATTATTGGGTAGTTCCGATGGCCAACTGTGGTCTTCATCATCAGTTCCACTTCACCGAATGGTGCTTTCTGAGAGCAAATGCACGAGTTACTATAAAAAATACCCAAATCGCTATAGGTGTGCCTACAAAATTTGAGGGTTGCCTTCGATTTCTCCAGGATCCAATCATCAGATCCTGACTTGGTGACTAAGCTATGGGACCACTTCAGAAGTACCTCCTTTGGAACAAAAAAAGAATTTTGAAAATCGGTCCACAATTGGCGGAGTAATCGCGTAACAAACACAAAAAAAACACATCGTCGAATTATAACCTAAACCTAACCGATAACCTCCTCCTTTTTTGAAGTCGGTTAAAAAACTGACTTTGATATTATAATTCAATAGTTGTTATTCTTCTTGTTACAGAATGAAGACATGCAACAACAGATAATTAAAGAGACATTTCAACTGGTGTCGAAACGGGACGACAATGTGTGCAATTTTCTTGAAGGAGGAAGGTATGTTTAATTTATTACTACAGAAATAATAATTTTTGCAAGCAGCCAGTTCACTTGAGTGGCAATTCTCCTTTGAAGAACGTTCACAGTCTGAATTCAGTCTCAATCTGTCAAAAATACCTCTAATTTGACTAATTTCCCTACATTTTTGACAAGTTTTTGACATTGGCCCTGATTCTGTTGTTCACAAACTAAACTAAATTTAAGTTCAGTGCATCTTTTTTTTTCTATTTCATTATGAAAAGGACAGAAGATAAATATTAGTTTAGTCCTGTCAAATTAGTCAGCGCCTGACGTAAATTGACGTATTTTTAGTAGCCAATTTTTTAATCTCGTCTAACTTGTCTATGGATTATCTGATTTGACAGGACTAAACTATTATTTTATCTTCTGTCCTTTTCGTAATGAAATAGAAAGAAAAAGATGAACTGAACTTAAATTTAGTTTGTGAACAATAGAATCGGGGCCATTGATTGTAGCTGAGATGAGATTGCGACTAGATTTTGAACGTTTTTAATTACGGGAATTGGCCTTCAGATGGTAACTGCCGCCTGTGGAATTCTGCCATCCCAGAGACCGAGCTGAAAATACCATATGCACGTGAAATTACACCGGTATCCGTAATTCCGTAACTGTCAAACGGAAGAGAGCCGTAATCTACCACGTGGTGGGTCCAGCGCTCGTTGGCGGATGTCACATGTCTTCGAATTAATGGTTCTATTGTAGGACATGCCGGTTTCCTCATGATCTTTTCCTTCGTTGTTTTTACATCAATGGCTACGAATAATAAAAAGTGTGGAAGTGTAACTATGAACAAAATCAACGAGAAATTCGGCTCCAAACTTTACTGCATTGACAAAATACCTCGAGTATTCGAACGAAAGAACACATGCAAATAAGCCATCAGCTGCGCTCGGGTAAAACGTTGTATTCCGGCAAGCGCCGTGATTGGTTCTGGTGCGCGGTGGCCTTTTCGGCAACGCCCACCGCGGTAAACATTTGCGTGGTGCCATTTTTGAGCTTGAGTTACATTTCTTGACTTTTATTATTCGTAGATCAATGGCGATGAAATAAACTGACACACATACCTGTCTAGATTCAACCCATAAACCCTCAAGTCTACAACGTGTAACGTTAAATGCGCAAAATCTCATACAGCCCAATTAGAGCATTGAGTTAAAAGCATAATACAATGAACAAAACTATTTTTTTTTTAAAGCTAACTATTTTTATTAAGTAAATCGTGTTGATCCTAGCATTGCTTTATGCATTCAAAATTGAGTCTTATTGCCTTAAAATAAGACTTAATTTTCTTTGGCGGATAGTAAGGCAAAATACATCATTTAAAAAAAAACCTATATTAAAAGTTACTGAAATCGATTCAGTAGTCAATTATGAACCAACTATTTTCAGGTTTTGCGCATTTAACGTTACACTTTGCATAATTACAAGAAAATCGGGGCTGGTACCGCTGGGCAGCCTCTGGTCTATCTACCCTTACCTTTGATCCACTTGCGGAATAAAAACGAATCTATATTTATTTCAGCCTAATAGGTGGTTCAGACTACAAGCTGATCTACAGACACTATGCGACGCTATACTTCGTCTTCTGTGTGGACTCGTCCGAGAGCGAGCTCGGCATACTGGACCTGATTCAAGTAATATTCTTTATTTTATTTTTATCGTATTTGAGTTGAGTGGTTTTCTTAAAACAATACAAAAAGTATTCGCAAAGTAAATTACGATAAGCCATTTACCAGCCTCCCCAGTTATCAAAAGAGATCATAATGCCATGATCTCTTTTGATAACTTCAAAAAGACTGCATAGAACGATAATCTTAGTTCACCCTTTATCAAGCATAGCGGCGGAAAGTCTGGAATTAGTGACGCAGTTCGGAAGAGATCTAGCTTCAGCATTTTATAAAGCTGAGTTTTTGAGGCCCATATTTATTGGTCTTTCATAATTGATAAACTGATGACTGCAAGAGCCTGGTACGATTTCCATTCTATAATCTCTCAATTTCATGTTTTATGGCATGAAGTTGGGTGAATGATGTACCATATTTTTTTGTTAAATTCTCTAATCCTTCATCCCCAGGTGTTCGTAGAAACCCTAGACAAATGTTTCGAGAACGTCTGCGAACTGGACCTAATCTTCCACGCGGATGCAGCTCATCAAGTCCTGGATGAACTGGTCATGGGCGGCATGGTACTCCAAACAAACATGGCCGACATACTCTGCAGGCTGCAAGAACAGAACAAAATGCAGAAGGCTGAGGTTAGTAGGAGGATTTATAAGGATTGTCAGCAATAAAAATAATTAGTTGGTTAAAGTAAATAATTAATTGGTAAAGATAAATAATTAGTTGGTAACGATAAATAATTAGTTGGTAAAGATAAATAATTAGTTGGTAATTTCAATAATTAATTAGTTTATGGAATAATTAGTTGGTTAAGGTAAATCATTAGTTGGTAAAAGTAAATAATTAGTTGGTATAAAGTATTGTGTTCTGCAATTTATGACTCCGCTGCTTTAGTCTTTATTTAGTAACTGAAGCAAGTTGGTTTTAATAGAAGTTTGGATACAAATAAATATTATTCTTTTGTGTTATCTTTATTACAGAATATCGAAGTAAGTAAAATAAAACTAAATAATCAGCAATGGTTAATAATGATGTACTTAGTAACTAGAAACTAAACGCCTTGATTCAACTTTTAATAATTACGTGTAACAGTTTATTGAAAATAAAATAAAAATAAAAACTGTAACCGCTTATTGTAAACCCTGTGACCTAGGTTAGCGACGAATGCGCTGCGATGCTATACTGCGTTAAGTGATGATAACCTGACTGACGGATAATATAACAAAAGGCCAATTCTCGTAATTTAAAACGTTCAAAATCTAGTCGCAGTCTCATCTCGGCGATAAACAAATGTAAAAAACTTGTCAAAATGTAGGGAAATTATATGATTTTTGACAGATTGAGACTGAGATCAGACTGTGAACGTTCTTAATGTTACGAGAATTGCCCCTCTGTTTTGTTTTAAGAAATGTCAAACAAGCTTTCCACTACACTGCTAATATTCCTTATTATTGTACGTTAGAAGTATAACGTTTTAAGCTTATGTCATACTAGCAGCAGAATACAGGAATATACTAATATTTATCTTTTGTCCTTTTCATAATGAAATAGAAAGAAAAAAATGCACTGAACTTAAATTTAATTTAGTTTGTGAACAACAGAATCGGGGCCATTTTCTCTTTAAAATATGAGTTTAGTTTAGAATAAAAAGAGTCATGTGAAGGATTTGGCTAGTGACCACACTTCCAACATTTATTTAATACTTCAAGCACATAAATGTACAGAGGCGGACTTAATGCCATAGGCATTTTCTACCAGTCAACCTTTGGGTGATGCAGAGAGAAACAGTGGTAGGTGCAATCATGAAAATTGAGGAATAAATACACACATCAAAAGTGTCTAGGGATCAACATATATTTTTGCAATAACTTTTCTCCTGATTGATATTAATTAAAATTTTCTTTAAGGATTCATCAAATAAAGTGTTTTCGTTTGTCACAGTAACGATAAACCAAGTCACCTTTGCATTAATAAAGAAATTTGCCATTTTCCTAATAAAGGGATTTTTGACATTTGAACCACTAACACAAAAGTTCGAAAAAAAGACTGAAATAACAGTTTTCTCTAAAATTTTATTGGGTAACTTAAACAATTAATAATCCGTGTTTCTACCGCGAACACTAACAACACAAGAACATCGGTTTGGCATACTCAAAATGAGTTCATCCAAATCACGCTGTGGAATGGCCGCCCATGTTCGTTCCAACAACAAAAAAAGGTCTTCTTGCGACTGGATACCCTCCATATTCGGCAGAGCTCTTCTCTGTAGCATATCCCATGCATGCTCAATCGGGTTCAAGTCTGGCGACTGAGCAGGCCAGGGCAGGACATTGATGTTAGCTGCGGCGAGAGTCTGTCTTACAACTCTTGCGGTGTGCGGTCGTGCATTATCATGCATTAACTGAAATAAGGGACCGATTTGCACTTGTAGAGGAACGATGACGTCTGATACAATCGTCTCAGCATAAATTTGAGCGTTGAGGTTGCCTCTGATCCAAATAAACTCAGTTCTTCCGCCGATCCAAATACCCGCCCATACCATGATGGTTCCACCACTATAAGGATGGACTTCCTGGCAGGATTTTAATCGCTGTTGGCGTCCAGGGGTTCTCCAGTGTCGTATACGTCTTGTATCCGGTCTCATACCAAAACGAGACTCATCAGAAAAGCACACGAAACGCCATTGTTCTTCTGCCCAATTTCTGTGTTCAAGAGCCCATTGATATCGAATCCTACGATTGTGCATTGCTATAGGTGGTACCCGTAGCGGTCTTCGGGAATGAAGGTTCACTTCATGCAAGCGGTTTCTGACTGTTTGGTCGCTAATTAAGTTCCCTGAAGAGTGATGAAGCCTCACGGCTAACATCATGGCGGTTATTGTTGGAGCTCTTCGAGTTAAGATTTGAATGTATCGGTCTTGTCTCCGTGTGGTGCAGCGATACCTTCCTCCATGGCGCTCAGCCACGGTACCAGTGCTTCGGTAACGTGTCCAAAGTCGACTGATAACACTCTGACTTGTATTCAGAGCTAAAGCCACAGTACGTTGCCGGGAACCAGCTTCTATCATTCCCACGGCTCTGAGCATTTCTTCCCTGCTTAAATGACGTCGCCGCTCCATAATAACGTTGGTTTTAATCAGTAGTAGGGAAACAGTAGCACTAATAATGTCTTCAATGCGTTGTATGTTTTTATAGGGAAAATATTGACAGCTGATTTTCATCTTTTACTCGAATTTGATTCACAGTTCCTGATTCAAATTATGAAATGCACCAAAAAGGATCCATATAAATTTATAAAATCATAAATTTATTACAAAGCCACATCTCAATCTCAAGAAATCCGCATAAAAATGCTTGATCCCTAGACACTTTTGATGTGTGTATTTCAAATATAAAGATACGCAGAACCTATTTAAACTAATATACCTAATTACATATAAATATAAGTACAAATAAATATACATAAATAAATTAATATACTAAAAAGAAATAAGACAAACAATGAGAAAATATTAGCGTTGTGATGATACTGCCAGCTTCTTGCGAAAGTGCTCGCCAACCTTAACTTTAGAGGATAATCGGTTGGTTGCCATCCTGATTTCCTCGGGGAGCGCATTCCACAGAGAGATAGACTGAACGAAGAACGAAGAGTGAATGAAGTATGTGCGATGAATGGGACATTAGAGAAGACGATTGTGTGATGAACGTAGATTTCTACATTTGTTTATTGTTTATTAAGTTGTTGCAAGTTAGCTACCTAAAAAATAAAATGCCAAATACATAGCTTGTTTGACTGTGCATCTGCTTCCTACATGTATTCGGGGCTCCGGACTTATAACAGCCGCACAGAATCATCGATCAAAGCTACACTTGCCGCCGATCTGGGGATGGGTGACATCCATTTCATATTGAGATCTCTCCATGCCTCGGAAAGCATGTTAAAATCGTCGAATTTGTCAGTCGTTACAGTTGGTCTGAAGCCCGACAGTGGCAACCAGTCAAGGGTATCGTGTTACCCAGTAACTGGGTTGTGGAGATCGCACCATGTAAATTAGGGAGGGCGCCCAAGAGCAATTTGTTTTTTACATCAAGTCTTGTGGTTTGTATGAAAGTGCTGTATTTGTCGCGTCGCTACATGCGAAAACTCTCCCGTTGGTCTCGTGGTTGCAAGCGTGACTGCTGAGCGTGGGGTCCTGGGTTCGATTCCCGGGTAGGACAAAGTGTTATTGAGTTTTTCCTTATGAATTTCTTAGTAACAGTCCGGAGTTTGGGACTTGGCGGTTTAAACCCCCGTGCCTCGGAAATCACGTAAAGCCGTTGGTCCTGCGCCTGATCTCTCTCCGGTCGTGTCGGATTGCCGTCCCATCGGACTATGAGAGTGAGGGAAGAGGGAGTGCACCTGTGTCTGCGCACACACTTGTGCACTATAATATCTCCTGCGTACCTGGCTAATTTCCGTTGAGATTGGCCACCGTGACCGAAATCGGTCGGGGAGGATATTATTATTATTGGTATTCAGCTGCATCCGGTTAGACTGGAAGCCGAAGACGGCTAGGCAGACGATGATATGTTATTTATCTGTTATGTTGTTTGTCTTGCAGGCGGGTATATCAGCTGCGCCTGCGCGTGCGGTGTCTGCAGTCAAGAGTATGAACCTTCCTCAACAGCTGAGGGACATGAAGCTCCCCGACCTTCCGCAGGCTATCAAGGTGAGGAGTCGATGATGACCAGTTCTATTCAGGGTGGCAGGACCATCGAAGCGCTAACTACAACCATGAATTAAGGTGCCATTGTCGATATTTTTTCCATACAAATTTCGGGAGAATATTACTCCACTGTTTGACATTGTGCATCCAAAGTTAAACATGATATCGCTTTGACTTATTATTAATTGTGTCTGTACGGAAACAGAATGGTAAAATAAAAAGCCATTAAAAAGTTATGAGCCAACAAAGATTAGTTTTTCTTGCTATTTTTAACGTTACTTTGGGTGTAAATAAGTAATAGAAGCACTTAAAATCTTCAAAACCAAGTCCGTACCGACAAAGCTTAGTTATCGAAGATATCAATAAACTTTATTTGTAATTGATTTATGCAGTGGTTTTTTCATAAAACTCGATTTTGCAATGGTTTTTTCATAAAATTCGATTTTCCGAAGCAGCTATTTTTTGTATGAAACAGCTATTTTTAGGGTTCCGTACGTCAAAAGGAATAAACGGAATCTTTATAGGATTGCTTTACCTGAATTACCGACATAGCTTGCAGAGTAAGCAAACTAAAGTGGCAGTGGGCTGGTCATGTTTGTCGAAGGACCGTTGGCCGGCGGAGCAGACGAGTCCTGGAGTGGAGACCGCGTATCGGCAAGCGTAGTGTAGGACGTCCCCCAGCTAGATGGAAGGACGACCTAAGGAAAGTGGCTGGAACGGACTGGATGCGGAAGGCGGAAGACAGGGTGTTGTGGCGCAGCCTGGGAGAGGCCTACGTCTAGCAGTGGACTGTAATAGGCTCAGTTGATTGATTGATAGGATCACTTTGTTGTCCGTCTGTCAAGACACTTTATCTCGGAAACGCGTGGAGGTATCGATTTGAAATTAAAACGATATACTCAAGTCTGCGGTCCCTTGAAGCTGTGAAAAAATCAAACTTCTAAGTTAACGTAAAAAGAAAATACGGCCGTTTATGCCGCAAAAAACGTATATTTTGGTACTCTCAAAGGAATCAAAATTTATAGGGTACTTTCCGCTGACTTAGAATCATAAAATTTGGCAAAAAGCAATGTCATGTAGTACAAGTAAAGAAGAAATCCGAAAATCGTAAATTTTTAGTTACTTACATATCTACAAATGAAACCCTCGGTGCGCGAGTCCGACTCGCACTTGACTGTTTTTTTTTTTTTTAAATTACCCATGAAAAATTTCACCGTGAACGCGAAAAGGTTTAGAATCATTTACCATGGTATGAATCCATGATACCTAATAGTTTGCGAGTCGATGTTCTTGCCACCGTGTATGGTGTTTAATGGGTTTAGATAAATGTGTGAATTGATTATGTATGAAGGTTTATTTTTTATTCTTTCCTGTAGAGAATCAATGTGTACGTGCACTTACCTAGTATATTTTAGGTACTAGATAATCTTTTGAATTATTTAACATACCTACAATAAACTTATAATATGATTATTAATTATTGACAATTCATACAAAACTCGTCGAATGTCTGATCTAATCCTTTTGAAGTCGGCTTTAAAGTTGATAATGGTGCCGATTCTGTTCACAATATAAACTAAATTTAAGTTCAGTGCATCTTTTTCTTTCTATTTCACTAAGAAAAGGACAGAAAATAAAGAATATGACGTGATTAAAAAATTGGTTACTTAAAATACGTCAATTTACGTCAGGCGATGGCCAATTTGACAGGATTAAACTAATATTTATTTTACTGTCCTTTTCTTAATGAAATAGAAAGAAAAACTGTATTGAACTTTTAATAGCTTTTAACTTTTTTTTTTAACTCACTTTAATTTAGTTTAGTTTGTGAACAAGAGAATCGGCGCCACTACCGAAATATTTACAACCATAATATACTATGCAAATATTATAAAATTTTAACAAATAATGATGTCCGACGAATCGACTAAAACTATTTTAGGATTTGTTTCCCCTTTGTTACTTTATCTGTTTATTTGTTTTTTATAAAAAAAAACCGCGTTCCAGGAATTTCCAGTGTCGCTGTATCAATAGGTAGAATTTAGACAATATTATGAACGTTTTTTTCATATGAAAAATGAAAAAGTAACTAAGAACAACGGCTATGCGAAGATGCTGTTTGTCTTACCAAAATGCCGATTTGGCATAAGGTGAATGCGCAGTGGTAGACCGCGAAATTCAGATTTTCTTACGTTTTTTGCAATTCGCAGGTCAGTGTCATGTTGTATCTTGATCAAAATATTATTCGCGTCTATAATACAGGGTGCATTTGATATCATGGGCATTATTTTAACCTAAGGTACTACTTATGATACTAATTGCATTAGGGCTACTATTACGCAAATCAAAAATATTATTAATGCAAGTATGGAAAACCTTAAAATGTAGTAAGTCATACAAAGTATCAAATTAGTTGCGCTTCTCGATAGCAAATGCGTAGGTACACTACGCCGTACGCGCGTCATTGGGCGTGAATTCTTTGACCCCGCCCGACTCACGTGACATTCGTAAGTTGCCAATGAATTGATTCATAATAAATTCCAATTTTCCCTTCGTACTTTGCCGGCTTAGGACGGTCAAAACTACGTCAACTAACATACATTAAAAAAAAACATTTACGTACCTAGCTTGTGGATTGTTTTGAAAAAACCTTATTTGTCGGTAAAGTGACAGAGGGTAAACGGGTGCTCTTCCACGAGCTTGTGCATGTGCTGGCACGTGAAAAGACGAAAAATCCAACAGGTTCTGAGTGGTTCTGGTGGAATGAGACCCCGTGAAGGAATAGGGTCGTTCGGGTAGCGCCGATGGAACATTTCACGAGTTCATACTAAATTTCTTGCGCGATCGTAAATTACAACCATTTGTGGGTATTGTTGGTTGGTGTACCTAGCCTGCACATTACGCGGTCGAGGCATCGTGTACACAAACACACACACAACACACAACTACTACACTAACACTTAATACACTGCAATCCAAGCACCGTATGCCGCGAGCGGCGAGTACGGCGATTACGTCACGGGATCAATAAATCAATTACGCGTCAATGCACCTGCGCAGTCGTTATGACACTGGTTCCGGGTTCGTGACTTCGTGTTGCGGCGGGAAGCATACCCCGCGCGGGGGTGATATTCGTATTTTTGCGAGTGAGGGAGTGGGACGGAGAGAGTTCAGGGAATCCCGCCGGACGGAATGTCTTGTAGCCCATTGTTATTATTACTTGTAAGGAAAAACCCGCGCGCACGCAGGTGATGTTTGTTTACATTTCGCTTTGCGCTGTACTGCGCTTTAAGATTTTGATATTTCAACAATTATTGGCGTTAACGAAGTATTTTGTTTTAATTACTTTAAGTGTTTATTTGCAATAATAAGCCTTGTGCAATTTGACTTACTACATTTTTAAGGTTTTCCTTACTTGCATTAATAATATTTTTGATTTGCGTATTAATAGCCCTAATGCAATCAGTATCGTGAGTAGTGCCTTAGGTTAAAATAATGCCCATGACTTCGATTCCACCCTGTAGATATATGTATTTAAAGAATTATAGTCATTAAAATCATTAAAATATTTCTTTAAGTTAGATTTGTACCCTAAGCACTTTTCCATAAGATATTTGTTCTTATGGTAAAAATCTGACTTAGAAAGATGTATTAATGATTATAATTCTGTAAATACGTACCTGTTATAGTCGCGAATCATATTTTAGTCAAGATACAACCGGACACTGTTCTGCAAATTTCAAAAAAACGTGAGAAAAATTGAATTTTGCGGTCTACCACTGCGCATTCACCTTAACCAAAAAGCCAATTGGCCAAAATCAAGATGCTGATAGGCTACAGAAGCTTTGCAGTGGTTAAAAAACGCCCCAACACATGCAGCTAGAAAATTCAAAATACTACCGCATATTAAGACGCTGATAAGACCGAAATAGGCTTGTCTCAAACAATTTTTTAGCCAAATCTGTACAGTTTGTAACGGCGAAAAAAATATATGTTAATCTTGAACATATTTCTGAGAACCTTGTTGTCTTCAAAACACGTTTTTGAAAAGTTTTCTCGATACAAAAAAATAGTAAACTAACCTCTTAAAATGATCTTCTAACAAAAATATCTGTATTACTCATCAACGTACGATGGTAAAATTTATAACAATAACGTATCATATTTAAATACAGAACTTGGTTGTTTTTTATTTTTGAATACTCAACTTATATAAAAGTAATTAATTATTTTATGATATGTATAAAGTTAGGAGCGTCGCGTCATCGCGCTTCTCTTTCTTATGTATGCAGTTCGACAGTGATCGCATAGACGCGCTGCTAGACGGACGTATGTCGCTTTGCCCCGCAGCCCTGCAGTCCCGCTATCCGTTCGTTTAATATTTTGTTGTTTGACAACTTATTTTATTATGTTTTTATAACTACAATACATTGTAAAAATATTGGCACGTAAACATATTTGTATAGGATATTTTATAAGTTGCACATAATTATAGGTCTAAGTTGTGTAAATATTTTCTGTGCAAAATGGGAAGCAAACAAAAATGCCGAAGCCAGCAAAAAAAGCGCTTTTAAGCTAATAAACAAAAATATCTCATGGAAGTAGTAAAATAAGTAATTTTTTATAATGTAATATTGAAAAAACAAGTACACGAACAAAAATGAAATTATAATTAAATAGGTACTTTAAAGGCTATTTTGTACAACCCATAGCGCAAATTCGTCAGCAATGATAATGCATGGTTGGTCTAGTGGTATTAGCATCGGTTCTGACGAACTAGTTTAGAGTTCGTAACTCAACCCAAGTCTTACAGAATTTGAATAGGATCCATTTTTTATTTTGTAATTTTAGGAAATTCATTGTTTTATTTTTACATTTTAAAAAATATATATATTTATTCAGTAAAAAGAGACGTTTGGTGAACAGTTCAGAAGTAGGTGAAGCTTCGGAAATTGTTTTTCACCAGTAAGTTTGTAATAAGTACAGATGCCAGCACATCAAGCTACCCGACAGTGTCAAATTTTCCCAATCAACTTTGAACCGTATGCTTTAGTGATAAGGTTCTAAATCTATTACATTACATTTATGTTTGCATAACTCGTCAAAATATAAGGAACTCCTGATTTTTTTATTCGCGACTGCAGTTTTCGTCCCTTTACTAAAGTTGTTCATAATGTTGAGTAGTACAATCTCCCATTTCGTTTACTCACATGTTTTCAATTTCAACCTGTATAAGTATGTACAGACGCCAGCACATCAAGCTACTATAATCTGTAAAATTTATTTAATACATTTAGAACCTTATCACTAAAGCATAAGGTTCAAAGTTGATTGGAAAAATTTGACACTTTCAGGTAGCTTGATGTGCTGGCGTCTGTAATTATTACAAACTTACTGGTGAAAAACAATTTCCGAAGCTTCACCTGCTTCTAAACTGTTCGCCAAACGTCTCTTTTTACTGTAAAGAAAATTAATAATTAAAATATTTATATGTATATATATTTTTTTATATATAAAAATAAATATAAAAAAATGAAAATTTCCTCAAAATTACAAATAAATAAAAAAAAGAAACCATTTCAAAGCTAAAAATTCTCCCGGGTACGAACTCGGAACTTGCTCTTTAGAACTTAAGCTAATACCTCTAGACCAACCTAGCGTTATCATTGTAGTCGAATTTACGCTATGGGTTGTACAAAAATTTAATTTTTGTTCTCATACCTATTTTGTCAATATTACCACGGTATAATTATATGCAGTATTCTATCTTCATACAAACGGACGATGCGCGAGCTATGGCTACGCGCCTCAATCTCGGCATTCGCTCGGCAGGCAGACAGTCGCGACTGTGCCGCAGTGACGAACGGTCGGTGTGTTGTTTTTTTAACAATAACCGCGCGATTTTTTCACTACAAATAAGTTCAAGTACATATTTAATATGACGAGTAGGATATATTGTGCTGTTTTTGGTTGCATGAATTCGTCCAGGGATAACTTTTTTTAGATTATCTGGAAACTTTGAAAGGTAAGACTATAAAATAATTTTACTTACTAGTAGGTAGGTACATAATGTGTCTTTTTAATGTATAAGTATTTCCTTTTATCTCCCGAAAAAAACGATGTCTGGTGTAAAGTGAATAGAGTAAAGGAAAGTGATTGACAAGAGTGAAATAGGTAGTTATAGGCGGTTCATGAATCATGATACGGTAGGTACTTACGCTTGTGTTAGAAACCTCGGGGCATGTTTTAATACTAGAAATAAAGATAAATTAGATCAACCTTTTTTCAGATTATCTAAAGTGCAAACATCTTTTATGGGGTACTGTGTTAAATGCTACAACAAAATACCTTTTGATATATTACAATTAAATGAAAGAAAATTTAAAACTCATATAAAAAGTACACTTTGTAAACAAGGATATTACAAATTGGAGGATTATATCCAAGATAACAATGTTTGGAAACATGCTGGTCCTGCTCCATAGGACAATCTAGAGTCTAGACAAAATCAAACTGGTTGCTAATTTAATTTATACATACACATTTTTTTTTTTTTTTACATTGTTTTTTACATTCTTTGACAAATGTAACTCACACACTTTTTAAAATACTAGTAAAATTTTTCAATCTTTGTAAATATGTGGACACCATGTATCTATCACATAATTGATTTACCAGTCTGTTATATTTTTAATTCTTTTACCATTTTTGGTAGACTAAATTTTATTTTAGGTGCATCGTCTTCACATATAATTATATAAACAATGTATACAAAAACTTGTAAAACATTTTAAAAGAGTAACGGTGGAGTTTCTTGCCCATTCTTCTCCACACGAAAACTACATTTTGGAATGGGCGACTAGAATCAATTCTATTTTTTCATTTTAAATTTTGACGTTCAAAAGTGCCTTTTAAGTGCCTATTTGAAATAAATTATTTGACTTTGACTTTGACTTTGATGTGTGTTTTGTTTTGTTAGTTTGTATAATTCAAAGTAAAGACGTGGTATTTTATTATTAATAATAGTTGTTTATTGTACTGTGTGTATGAATAATACTAGAAAAAAATAAATTTGACCGTCTGTCTGTCACTAAATAGTTGAAATTTTCTCAGACTAAGTATTTCGGCTGCTGCTATAACAACAATTATACCACAAAAAACCGTTTTTTTTTCTCGGTATTAATAACGACAACAACAGCTAGACTCATGAGATATTCACAGAATATTTAGATGTTTGAGAGGGTTGTGATTTTAAAACATTCGTAGCCAGCTGTTCAGCTTGGCATTGGTGACCAAAGAATTTTTGTTTTGAGTTGTTGCGAGTTGTAGGTATCTAATTTATAGAGACGTTAATAAGCTGAGATAAAAAGTTATTAAAATTACTCGTCAGCTGTTTCTTGCATTGTAGTTGAGTAGGTAGGTGTTGAAGTTTGTAAAGATTGGAGTTCCCCACCTTGTCCATGTTTCCCAAAACAATTTTTAATTAAGCTCTATATTAGAATGCGGATTCTTTATACTTTAAAATTTGATAATAAAGCGTTTCGTACGTCTCAGTCAAGGCGCAAATATTTTTCGGTCGCAAATTTATAAGACCGATTTGTTATTCAAACATAAACATGGTTTTTTAATTAAATCTACCAATCAAAAAACAACATGCATTTTTGTTGAACACTTCCTATTCAATTCACAAAGTACTTATTTTATTTTTTTTATATAAAATAAAGTATATTACAATCACAAAACTAAATGGAAACGCAAAGTAGGCAAATGTAATTCAAATGCTGGAGGCGGGCAGCCCTATCGCATGTTTACGTACCGCGCGGCTGTAGGCATTTATGTCCAAGATACAGCCGAGTTACAATACTGTATATAATTATACTGTGATATTACATTATAAAAATTACTTACTTTACTACTTCCATGAGATGTTTTTGTTTATTATTATAGAAGCGCTTTTTTGCTGGCCTCCGGCATTTTTGTTTGTTTCCCATTTTACACAGAAAATATTTACACAACTTAGAACTATATGTAGGTACCTGTACAACTTATAAAATAACTTATACAATATGTACCTGTACAACTTATAAAATCACCTATACAAATGTCTACGTGCTAATGCTAATATTTTTACAATTTATTGTAGCTAAAAGAACAAAATAAAATAAGTTCTCAAAAACAAAATATTAAATGAAACATAAGAAAGAGAAGCGCGATGACGCGACGCTCGTAACTTTATACAAACCAAAAAATAATTAATTACTTAAAAATAGGTCGAGTAGTCAAAAATAAAAAACAACCAAGTTCTGTATTTAAATATGATACGTTATTGTTATAAATTTTTCCAATGTACGTTGATAATTAATAGAGATATTTTTGTTAAAAGATCATTTTAAGAGGTTAGTTTACCATTTTATTGTATCGAGAAAACTTTTCAAAAACCTGTTTTGAATACAACAGGGTTCTCAGAAATATGTTCAAGATTAACATATATTTTTTTCGCCGTCACAAACTGTATAGATTTGGCTAAAAAATTGTTTGAGACAAGCCTATTTGGTTCTTGTCAGCGTCTAATTCAGTGTAAATAGTTAAAAAAAATCAGTGTAAATACTTAAAATAATTTTAAAAAAGGGGTAAAAATATTCATTTGTTTTTTTAATCGCTTTGTCTAATTTGATTTTAGCACTTCATACAGAACAATAAATATATAAGAGCGCCCTCTATTGGTTCATTGGTAATTATTATTGACCGCGTCACTTTGTTTCATCCTTGGTAGTTCGCTGTATCACATCCTTTTAAGAATGGCGCTAGGATATCGGAGAAATAGTGGGCGTGGCTAAAAATACCTAAACATCGGAGCTCAATATTGGTTCTCAGCGTCTTAACTAACACATAACATCACACCAGTATCCCTCGAAGGATGAGACAGAGGTGTAATACAACACTCAAAATTAACCAGTGTCGTCAAATCAATAAAAAAATGTTAAAAAATGTTTTTACTTTGGTTTTTTTTTTTTCTTATTCGTTTGAAACTTTGGTGGTATTCCTTTTATTTTTATTAAGAGTGGTAATCTGAAATATAAATTAGTTAGCTAAAACAACAGAGCTTTCGAAAGGGGATTGGAGATTTTTTTATGGAGCCTGGAATACATACTGTCGCGCCATTTTGTTTTTTTTTTTAAATGGCGGTCACTCATGAAACCTATATATTTTGATAGCTGACATCAATGCAATCGGAACATATAATAGGACCAACCATCGTAGTGTCTCATTTCCGAGATATTAACATTTATAATTGATCACGTGTCATCCATATTTATTGAACTTGCTTGCTATCTATCTTGTTGCTTAGATGTTAGAAATAATTACTCAGGAAGCTTAAAGTAGTAAAATATCACACAATACAGTTTACGGGAGTTGATCTTATAATGTTCTCTGTTTGAAATGATGTCAGCTGATCGATTCGTATAGGATACATGCGTGACCGCCATTGAAAAAAAAAAAACAAAATGGCGGATCGATAGGTATGCCACGGATTTTCAAAGACCTTTGATATTTTGAAAAAGTTACCAGGAGATGAAATACGATCGAACTCATTTCCATTTCTGAAGGTGAATAGATATTTAAGCTATGTCTTTCCTTGGATAACAAGCAAAATTTAATGATGGTCTAAAACCTATTGCTGCTTTTATAAGTCATCAGGTGGGCGAATGGCCTACTCCATCTTCCATATCGATAAACTGATGATAAAAACTGAAGAGTTTGTTTGTTCGTTTGAACGCGCTAATCTCTGGAACTACCAGTTGGATTTTTTTTTTCTATTTGATAGCCCAATTCTTGAGGAACGCTATAGGCTATTCAACATCACGCTATGACCCTAAGCATCCGAGTAAAAAGAAAAATCAGAATGATCGCTAAGCGAAAACGAAGTGACACTACGGGCAAGCGATGCGATGCGATGGGGTGGGGCAGGGGAGCAAGAAATTTCATGCTGACGAAGTTGCAGGCAGAAACCAGTCACCTTATAAAACTATACAGACAACAGCTTACTGTATAATGGCGCCGATTCTGTTGTTCGCAAACTAAATTTAAGTTCAGTGCATCTTTTTCTTTCGATTTCATTAAGAAAATGACTGAAGAAAATATTTAGTATAGTCCTGTCAAATTGTCAGTAAATTGACGTAACTTTAGTAGGCAAGTTTTTAATCACGTCTAAAGTTGTATGGAGCAGTGTCAGACGCTGATTAATTTAACAGGATTAAATTAAAATTTATCTTCTGTACTTTTCTTAATGGAGTAGAAAGAAAAAGATGCTCTGAACTTAAATTTAGTTTAGTTTATGAATAAGGAAATCGGCACCAGTATCGCTCCTAAGAAAGAATCCTGTATCCAAATAAAAATCACCCATTATAAATAACCCAGGACATAGAGTAACATAACTGGACCATAGCTTGGATATATGAGAAACAGGGTGTAAAGTTCACTCAACCTCCATAGAGAAGGAAGGATCCTCCGACTACATGGGTACCGTGTCTGGTGGGTTATTGCCCGATGATTGATGTCGGGACGTTGTATATATCCTAGTTGCGCGGTAAACTCTGATTGCGCGATGCAGGATTTTGCGTGACGTGAGTGTGATTCGAAGTTCGCATGTGGCGATGTAGATGTCGCCACATGACTAGTAACTTAACTGGACCCTCTGGACATTAAGAGTTACTTAATGGGTTCACACTATTAAAGTGCCAACCTCCTTGCGCTTTTAAAATAAACCTCCTCACTTGCCTGGAAATAAATAAATACAAGTTTTAATGGTCTGATATCGATGCTTGTTCCTTCCTGTATGAGAAGTATTCCTTGTCAAGGTACAGTAAATGACAGGCGCTTTATATTAATTCGAAAGTGTCCCAAATACTGTAATAAAAAAAAAAAAAACATTAAAGTAATAGACCTTTAATTCCTTGAATTCCCAACCTCCTTTCATCTTTAGAGAAAACCTGAGGGGCAATTCTCGTAATTTTAAGAACGTTCACAGTCTGATTTCAGTCTCAATCTGTCAAAAATACCTCTATTTTTCCCTAAATTTTTGACATTGATTGTTGCTGCAATGAGATTGCAACTAGACTTTGAACGTTTTTAGTTACGAAAATTGGCCTTCTGATTGTAATGGTCAAAAATCGATGCATAAAACTGTATGAGAAGCAGACCGCGGCTGTTAAGGGTGATGGGCTAGGTAGACCGCGAAATTCAAACTTTCTTACGTTTTTTTTGCAATTTGCTGGTCAGTGTCAGGTTGTATATTGAACAAAATATGATTCGCGAGCGTAACAAATATGACTTTAAAGAATTATAATAATCAAAATCATCAATACAACCCTCTAAGTTCATATAATCCTATTGATTAAAGTTTCATGAAATAGTCATTCAATAACCCTAACATCAGGTGGAATGACAGCTCACTTCACCTTAGTTTTCACGGTGAGATTTTTTTTTTAGAATAGCACTGCTGATCTGCAAATTGCAAAAAAAAAACGTAAGAAAATTTTAATTTAGAGCATCCCACTTAATTCGAAAGCCTCTAAAAATGGTCTCATTAGAATAAATATTTAAATGAATACCACCACAATTTACGAAGTGTCCCAAAATGCTGTTACGGTGTAACGCACTCAACTGCACCAGTCTTACTGATTACAATATTTAAATAACAAATTAACTGAAGACTGGAGATAACACGTATCCCATATTTGCTAAGAATTAAGATATGTCGTGTTAGATTTATGAATATGTAAACATAGTGTACAGTTACGTGTAGTATTATGTACAGGCGCCAGCACGCCAAGCTACTACAATCTGTCAAATTTCTTTAATAGATTTTCAACTTTATCGCTAAAGCATAAGGTTCAAAGTTGATTGGGAAAATCTCTGGACCACATCTTCTTTGAATGCTCGAACAACGTTCCAACTTTAGATTTATATAGGCGCCTTCCAAAATTTAAGATCCTCCTTCCGACTAATTTCCCGTCTTTATTAACATACTCCTCTCCAGATGTAAATTATAAATTATTCTGTATGTGTGGGTGTGGTATGCGTGTATTTTACGTTTTAACAATTATAATATTTATTTATTTATATTTTTTGTTTGTTTTAGTTCCGCACTAATCCAGCAAGATCTACATTGTATCAACTGGATCAACTAAATATTGTTGTTCATTCAAATCCTTTATTTCTTTTTTTTAATTTTTCTCTCTCACACACTTGTTTTTCCAGCTCACTTTAGACATTGGCAGAATAGTCGACATCGGCTTTAATTGCCATATAATAAAAATAGAATAGATTGGGAAAATTTGACAGTTTCGGGTAGCTTGATGTGCTGGCGTCTGTTCTTACATCACAAAGAGTGTCCGTGGAGTTTCTTGTTCGTTCTTCTCCATAGGAACCTATTGCGCTTTGGAATGGCCAACTAGCGTCATCTTTCTGACTGACCGACCGACCCCTTGACAAATTAAAAGTTCCTGTAAAGACTTTTTGACAAAAAAAAAAAACAACCGACTTAATAAAAAACACTACAAAGTGAAAAATAACTTCAATTTCGGAAGTCGTTGTCGTTGGGTTCGCATTTTCGTTATTTGCCCGGCTTCGGAAATTAAGTTATTTTTCACTTTGTACTGTGTTTTTTAACCGACGAAAAAAAAAAACGGAGGAGGTTTTCAAGTCGACGCGTATATTTTTTTTTATTGGAAGTCTGTTATTAGTTTTTTGTAAAAAAAAGTCTTTATTATTCAGTTTTATGTTGTACTTACCCCACACAAATTAGTAAAACACTACTTGCAATGTAAATATTAGTGACAGGAAGTCATTATAACATCATCGATACAAACTAAAAAATACGTATTATTGCAGCTAACTCAAAAACTACCCAAGCAAAGTTAATAAAATTTATATTGGACCACCCCTGAGACATACTACTCTATTCATTAAAAAAAGAACTTTTGAAATCGATTTACAATTGCCGGAGATACGATATATCTCGTATCGCGTAACAAACATACAAACAAAACAGAGGAATTGAGAACCTCCTTTTTTTTGAAGTCGGTTAATAAAAAAAACCAGTCTAGGGCGACTTGGACTCGCACACCGAGGGTTCCGTACATAAAGTAGGTATGTAACTACAAATTTAAGGTTTTCCGATTTTTTACTTTACTTGTAGGTACTACACATTGCCTTTTGCCAAATTTCATGATTCTAAGTCAACGGAAGGTACTATAAGTTTTTATTCCCTTGAGAGTGTCGAAATATAGAAATATACGTTTTTTGCGGCATAAACGGCCGTATCTTTTTGTAATATACTGGTATTCAGCTGCATCCGGTTAGACTGAAAGCCGACCCCAGCATAGTTGGGAAAAGGCTAGGTTGACGATGATTTGTAAAAATGGATAAGCTAAACTTAAGGGCCTATACTACCTCAAATGGCTTAGCATGATCCTCCGTTATGTCGAAAATACTGCAGCATTAATTTTGAAATAAATATATGGTAAAGTTGAGGATTAATGTTAGGGCTTATGTTAGACGAAAACACGATTTCATAAAATTTTCTCGATAGAAAAAAATTCCAAAGTTACCTCTATACCGAACAATAAACCGCTGGTATTAAAAAAATACTTCAAATTAGAACATGAAACTTTGTATACTAACCGAACTAACTATAAAGCAGGTCTTATGTTATTTACTTTTTTTTTAATTACCATTATTTTCACCGTAAAAAGCAAATACCTAAACTATTGGCGCTGCCTGCCGCCTAGCACCGCACTCTGTCTCGCTCTCACTCAGTCCGCGAGCAGTATCGTGCGAGCGAGTTAAAGAGTGAATTTTAGCTGAGGTAGTGTAGGCTCTTAATGTATTCTTTGGTACTCGTTTCCATTCCCTATAAAAAAGCAGGCCAAATTCAAACTCAAATATTTTATTACGCTAATGGTATAAAGTAGATGTTAAATTTAAGGGGTCAAACTCCTTACATGAACCATATAAGAGCTCAGCAATTTACAAAGCATTAGAATTAAAATAAGATACATAAAGAGAAAGTACCTAATATGCGTTCGCCATTTAGTTGCCAAACATGTAGACCAGCCGATCGATTCTGTAAAAATCTCACAGTGAAAAGTTAGGTGAAGTAAGCTTAGAGTGAGCTGTCAAGAGTATCAATCCCTAGCATCAGGATGACACTGACAGCTCACTCCACGCTCACTTCACCTAAGTTTTCATGGTGAGATGGTTACAGAATCGCACGGCAGGGTCGATAATTTTTGAAACCAAAAAAAGTAATAGTGTGATGAAACCCATTGGAAAAGGAAGAGATAGATATAACAAAAATAAAAGGAAAAATAATTTACGGGCGATCTGAGGTCGGGAAGTGGATGGGGTGCGTTTTTAAGGGTAAAAAACGGTTTATCTCGATTTCCGGCAAAACTACAAGTCCAATGGAAATAATTTAAATAGCAAAGTTGTAGATAATAAAAAGATCCACAACTTTTGTATTTACACTTTTTTTCACATAACCTCAAAATTTATGTGAAAAATTCTAATAATCAAGTTTTTGGTTTTTTATTTTTATCTTTTACAAAAATACTTTTTTTCATGAAATTTCGTGAAAACTTACCTTTTTGTGTCCCAAACACATTGTGTTTTTTTTTTATTTAAAATATTTATTTCTTCACCTTATTTTGACTTAATACCGAAAAAGCACCCTAATTTTCAATCGAAAATTCTCACGTCAAAATGTCTGCTTTTTTTTAAAATTCGGTAGGCTTTTTGCTCGTTGAAATCTCTACTTTCTGATGGTATAAAAAATATATTAGGTACATTACATTAAATGTTTTCAGAAAATGCAAAAAACTAAAAAAACTCGTATCCGATTTTTTTTTAATCATTGTGTACAATTTTGAACTACGTATTAAAGTTTACACTTTAATTACTCGAAAAACGTAATTTTCCATGTAACATTGATAGACATGGTTGCTACCATGTCTACTAATTAGGTTAATTACATATACATAGATAACTGTTATATTTTTGGCTTAGAACTGACAGATTGTGAATGTAACTAGTTTTAAAAATAGGAATATAAGTCACTGAGAATCGGGTTAGAAATCATAAAAGTAATTTTATTGCTGAAAGCCTTTGTATCTCGTGTTTATATGTTTTTCTCTTTCTGGTACAGCAAATCTAAAGGGAAATTCTCGTATTTAAAATACGTTCAAATTCAAGTCGCAATCCTATTTCAGCAACAATCAACAATGTCAAAAGGTTTTCAATAATTTAGGTTTGTAAATAAGATTTTTTCTGACATTTTTTACGACTAAGATTAGAATGCTCGCATTCTTAAAAATACGTGAACTACCCCTCTATATAAATAAAAATGAATCGACGAAATGTATGTACGCGCATAACTTCCGAATGACTGCACAAAATTGGATAATTCTTTTTTTTTGTTTTCGGTATTGCTAGGACAAGGTTTTTATGGAAGAAAATTTCAGAAATGCGAAAAAAAAAATGCACAACTGCGAAGCTGCGGCGGGCCGCTAGTTTTAAATAAAATCATTTCAGCTGTCCGCAGTCCACAGCTTTACATAGGCCTCAACTTCTAATCAGTCCCAGCCACCTTCTGAAGGCCACCATCAAGGGGGGGCCTGGGTTGGCGTCCCACACACGGTCCATCTAGATGGGTCCCACATTACAAAAATAAATAAAGAATTAACTAAACTACTCAATCTCTCTTTCCAGGACCTGAAGTTCTGACCGATACAACAGGGGAACTACCCCGCCACGCCGGTCGCCATAGCAACCAACATTCTAAACACAATCTACCCTCATAACGAGAAATATCAAAATCTACAACGACCCGCAGAAACTTACACTACGAAATTTTTCGGCTCCGAAACGTTGAGCACGAAATTTTCGGAAACATTTTCGGAAAACTACCAACAGACAGAAGGGGTTAATTTTCCTAATTATGAAAGTCAGAAGTCGGATGGGTACCAAGATTTGAGTGGGACTACAGTGGAATATGATTACAGTGAAGTTAAAAAGAGAATGAAGAAGAAAAAAGGGGGCAGGAAGTAATAATATCGATTTTTATTGCTGCGGTTTAATTGCGTAACACGCTACCAGTAGCAATGGCTTCCATTTTGACAGTGCAACAACATTCATTGCGTTATATACGTTGTTGAGCAGACATATTTCTCGAACATATGAAGCAATGGATTAGCAATATCTTTCAGAATTATTCAGATTGTGATTGATAGTGTGTTCCGCAATTAGGGTGCCGATAAGAGATTTTTATGAAAGTTTTTAAATTATATGTAAAGGATTTGGTGTTGTTCGTGAACAAGCTTCAATCTTCCGTCAGATTTGCTTAAGCTATGGTTTCCTAGATTTGCAGTTCCGTCATATTGTAACGGACGTCATGAATATCTGTCATTTTCACCAGTATTTGACATTAAGATGTCAATAACGCTCTGTATTTGACCGTTCACTGCTTAGGAAACCAATGCTTTAGGGGTTATGTTTTAGGAGACTTTTTCGTAGTGAAAATCTGCACTGTATAAGGGACAAATCATACAATATCTTGCAATATCTTGACCTTCCATAATATACAGGGTTAGTTTTCATTGAAAACTAACCCTGAAGGAAGGACAAGATAAATTAGAAAAAAAAAAAATAGATAATCCATAGACAAGTTAGACGAGATTAAAAAATTGGCTACTAAAAACACGTCAATTTACGTCAGGCGCTGACTAATTTGACAGGACTAAACTAATATTTATCTTCTGTCCTTTTCATAATGAAATAGAAAGAAAAAGATGCACTGAACTTAAATTTAGTTTAGTTTGTGAACAACATAATCGGGGCCACTATTACTACATCAGTATAGCTTATCCATAAAGAAAATTGATAGACATAAATATTAAAATTTAACAAATAAATAAATGTATGTAAGTAGATAAAAGCTTATTACTAATTCTTATAAAGATGCATTGATTTTTGTGATTATAAAATTAAAATTAAGTATTTTAATCATTCCGTTTATCACTGCGTGGAATTTGTGTAAATCTTGATTTTACGGCTCACATGGCGCCCGGCTGGCGATTTAGACTTAAACATAGCTTATTATCATATGATTATGTATTTAGGGAATAAGAAATATATATTTTATGTTACATGTTTGAATGTTTTATTTTGAAGAGGCTAGAAATATGAACATGTGCATGGCTGGGAACATGTAATAATGTATAGTGTATTTTTAAAACAACTTTATATACCATGTTTTATGGAAATAAGTATTATTTCTAGAAAATTCATAAAGGGTTCAAGGCTTACGGCCCCGTAAGTCGTGAACCGTAGATAAATTTTATGTGAAGGCAAAAGTTGCCGACTGGCTAATCTTTTCAAATCACAAAAATAACTATCTTTTAAGTTGATTTGTGTTAGTTCTGTGGCTAGAGTAGGGCTCATTTGGCTATATTTAACAATCGTTTTTTAAAATTAAATTTGTATCAGCGCCATCTATCGCTTGATAAAAAAGTGCTCCGTTTGAATAATCATACCATGCGCTAGTCAGTGCTAGTTCCGTCACGCAGAGATGGTAGCTAATGATAATTTAAAATTACAACAGATGGCGCTGTACTTACAGCTATTAAATTTAAAATCAGCGCCATCTACTTTCACCACTGGACAACAACTTGATCTTGGTTGTCTTGGTGCAAAATGCCCACATCCTAGTAAAGCTATTGGATACTAGATGGCAGCACCTGCATAATTAAAAATTTGTTCTGCTTTTCGATACTAGATAGCGCTACTCGTTTTTAATTTGAAAAAATGTATGCTAAAATATTAATAATATTTTTCAGGAAAACGTTTGAGTAATTAACATCACAATGAATCGTTTCAACACAGCAATGAGACAAACTTATTAATAGCGTTTAAAATTAATTTTAGTCTTATTAAACCTAGTAATAAGGTACTTATTTTACTGTTGAAGTTGCGCTGTTAGCTACGCTGGTTGGTCTGTGGATGGGTGACCATCTTTACATACCGAGACCCCTCCGTGCCTCGGAAACCACTTTAAGCAGTTGGTCCCGGCTGTCATTCATGGATCTTTGGCAGTCATTATGGGTAGTCAGAAGCCCGAATGTCTGACAACCAGTCTTACTTACCAAGGGGTATCGTATTACCCAGTAACTGGGATGTGGAGGTCAGATAGGCAGTCGCTCCATGTAAAATACTGATATTCAGCTGCATCCTGTTAGACTGGAAGCCGACCCCAACATAGTTAGGAGAAGGCTAGGCAGATGATGATTGTACTCTTGAAGTTCTTTACGATCCCATCATAATATCAGGGCTAAAGTTCCATCTCAAGTGTTATTGTATGGCATAAATCATCCTCCTTATTGCCACATAATTGCGGCTTGGAACGGAACCAACACACCTGGTGCTGATGTTGATACGTTTAAATTACCTTCAAAACAACGCAACGGTACGTGCAATTAATTTGGCTATCTTTCTTGTCATTTAATGGAGCTATATCATTAATTAAATGGGTCATTTTACACTGACAGGATTATTGTTGCTAACAAGTCTGACTATCAAAGTCAAAGTCAAATCATTTATTTCAAATAGGAACTTAGAAGGCACTTTTGAACGTCAAAAATTAAAAAATAGAATTGATTCTAGTTGCCCCTTCCAAAATTTAGTTTTCGTGTGGAGAAGAATGGGCAAGAAACTCCACCGTTACTCTTTTAAAATGTTTTACAAGTTTTTGTATACATTCATTATATAATTATATGTGAAGACGATGCACCTAAAATAAAATTTAGTCTACCACAAATGGTAAAAAGAATTAAAAATATAATAGACTGGTAAATCAATTATGTGATAGATACATGGTGCTCACATATTTACAAAATAATATTGTAAAATTTTACTACTATTTTAAAAAATCTATCTTCACTAGGAGATAGATCGATTGGAACGCCCCACAGAGATAGATCGATTGGAAATTTGTTGATGCAGCCGCATAATCATAATCTGCCTAGCCTTTTTAAAAGAAAGAAAAAGAAAATACGTTAATTTGCGGTGAACATGACGCAAAAAGAACAAAACACAAAAAATAAAATAAATAAAAGGTAGGGGGAAACATGCGTCACATCCACGCAAAACGGCTATCGCTCAGCATTATGCTACAATCCTGTGCAAGGCAGAGCCCCAGCGCTGGTTTTCCAATAATAATAATAATGTTCCACAACTATCACACAACGCCATCTAGTCCCAAGCTAAGCAGAGCTTGTGTTATGGGTACTAGACAACTGATAAACATACTTATATATTTCTAAATACATAAATATTATAGATAAATTACACCCAGACACAGAACAAATGATCGTGCTCATTACACAAACATTTGTCCTGGGTGGGAATCGAACCCACGACCTCCGGCATAGCGGCATAATGTTGGGTCGGCTTCCAGTCTAACCGGATGCAGCGCATACATTTTATGAAAAAAATAACATAGAAATCTAGTTTTTCTTTTCATGTTCATGCTCTCTCGTATCGACGAGAGAGAATATCTCATGCGTAATCATCAGTTTACGAGTATAATAAGAAACGAAAGAAAAATAGTTTTATTTGTCACAGAAACACGTGCAAACAAAAAGATAATTAATTCTAATGACAGCATCTATACTAATATTATAAAGAGGAAAGATTTGTATGTATGTTTGTAACGGATTGGCTCAAAAAGTACTGGACCGATTTAAAAAATTCTTTCACCATTTGAATGCTACATTATCACTGATTATTTTAATTGCAAGAAAAAAATAAAATGCTTAAAACATAAATGTCCAGCCGTGCGAAGCCAGGACAGGCCGCTAGTATATAATAAAAACAAAAAATATCGACGTTCCCTTTGTTGGGGCACAACAGCCATGCAGCAAGTTGATAACGGAGCTGACTTTCAAAGGTGCCTAGACCTTGGCACATCCAAATCATAACTCATGGAGGCATAATCAGCCTGTACCGTTCCCACTTCTTCTTCTCCACGATGTTTTCCTTCACCGTTTTTGAGAGGTTACATCGGGCTAGCACTGCTTTCAACTCATGGAGGGTTAATTTTGAAAGAGCTCCAAAAAATGCAGCATCTTTACTTGGTAAACGAAGCTCTCTGCATGAGAGAAACCTGTATACCTAGTTCGACGCCTGAGGAAGCTCTCATTAGGTAGCTGGATTAATTGCTTGATTCTAAAAGTCCTAGTCACGGTGCGTATTGTTAGGAGGTTCCTCTTTCTGGATCCCTGACACTCTGAGCCTGGCCCTCTGTTCCCTATGGGGTACCTTAGGGAGCAGAGTCCAAGTTAGCTCTCCCAGGCTGCGTCACAACACCGTGCCAGCCACCTTAAGGTCGTCGGTCCATCGTCGCTGGGGGGCGTCCCACACTACGCTTATCGACACGCGGTTTCCACTCCAGGACTCTGCTCCACCGGCCATCGGTCCTTCTACAAACATGGCCAGCCCACTGCCACTTCAGTTTGCTTCCTCTGCAAGCTATGTCGGTAACTCCGGTTCTTTTCCGGATAACTTGATTTCTGATATATACTTAATAAAATCCTACTATCCTATTACCTACTAATATTATAAATGCGAAAGTTTGTGAGGATGGATAGATGGATGTTTGTTACTCTTTCACGCAAAAACTACTGAACGGATTTTGATGAAACTTTACACTAATATAGTTTATACATCAGAATAACACATAGGTAGGATATTTTTTATCCCGATATTCCCACGGGATCAAAACTTACGCGGGTGAAACCGCGGGGCGCAGCTAGTGAATAATAAAACGGAAAGAAAAAAATTATATACATTTTAAGTATAGTAAGTCTTTAAAGATGAATTATTATTTTGGTCAACTTTCAAAATCCATTATACAAGGCCACAACCCAAAATCGAACTTTTCTTTAACTTTAGACTACTTATCGTAAGTACAACAAACAATAAGTATCATAATGTTACCTACTTCACTTCCTTCGTCCATTTTTTGTCCAGCTTATTATGAAAACCTTTGTATGTATTTATTCAAGAATACAAAGCTAGAGTAATATGTATAATTTCTGACATGGACTGTGGTCAACGTCAACATATGGACGGGAAGAATTGGGTCATTCCTTCCGCAAAGCAAGTTTGTTTTGTGGTCAAGTCGAGGATTCAATTTTTGGGTTCCGTCTAAATAATTATATGAAAGACTCATAGGTAAGATCGAAACTCGAAATCCCGAATCACTTTATCCCGAATGAACGCTATCCCGAATTACGATAGTAGGAATATGTGTTAAACTAGACATACCAACTCGTTCTAGGAGCGGTGTTCATCTCATTAGTGCCACGGATGAGATGGCAGTCGAACTCAGTCACGTCAGTTCGCGATTATACCAACAGCATACATAGTCACACGCCTTATCACTTGGTTTTAATAGGTTTTTAAATTTTACTTATCTTTTTGATACTTAGATTCTTATTTTGTAAATGTGAGGACTTTGTAGGCCCTGTAGATTTCAGATCTGTAGACCATTTTTTATTTTATCAAGTACCTGGTGCTTGTTGACAGGCCTACGCTGTCCTCCCATACCTACTGTAATTTCAAAACATTGTAAAAGCCAATCTATACTTATAATAAATCTGTAGAGAGGTCAATTCTGTACGTGAAATATATTCCCAAAATAACTATCAGCGGGTGATTAGTGATCGTTACTGACGCCAAAAATGCAATCAGTAAAATTTTTGTCTGTCTGTCTGTCTGTCTGTATGTTCGTTATAGAAACAAAAACCACTCGACGGATTTCAACGAAACTTGATACAATTGTTCTTTATACTCCTGGGCAGGTTATAGTATACTTTTCATCACGCTACGATCAATAGGAGCAGAGCAGTGAAGGAAAATGTTGGGAAAACAGGATTTCTTTTTAGGTGAAGTAGTAATAGGTTAGTAGTAGTTAGTTAGTAGTAGGTAAGTTTTGGTTAATTTATGTTCAGTTTTTTTTTAATATTAAGTAGGTAAAAGCGTAGGTACTTTTATTAATTATAGGTATAGGTATTATTAATTATAGTAGTTATAGGTATTTAGTTTTAAGTGAAGTAGGTTTTATTATATATTATTTTATATATTAGACGTAGTTATATATTTTTAGTTATTCAAGACCCAAGCGGACGCCGGCGTCCGCCCGCTATTGTCTTGAAAAACGCGTTGAATGAGAAATACGCGTTCTCAAGAATCGGCAGAGGAAAGAGCACATCGGTTAAACTCTATGAGAGTTAGTGCCTCAATTTCCGGAAGTCATTATTCCACGCGGACGAAGTCGCTGGCAAAAGCTAGTTATTTTTAAAAGAGTAACCGTGGAGTTTCTTGCCAGTTCTTCTCCATAGGAAACGACCAATTGGAACCGTGCACCTAGCTTCTGACGTTTCATAAGTGCCCTTGTAGGCTTATGTAAAATGAAATATTTTGATTTTATATTCCCATGGCAGAAACTACAAAACGTCAACGGCTTCGATCCTTGCAGACTTACAAACTGTTCGATCGCTTGTGAGAAGGCTGCTATTAAAACAGAAGATAAGTAGTATCATTTTGGCACAATTCACTGCCTCAGTAAAATACCGTACTTACCTAACCTAAGTAATGAAAATCGGTCGTGTTTGAGTTTAAGGGACACCAGAGAAAGAAAATGTTAATTTGGATAAACCTTTTATTTAGTAAATGCAACACAACATACCTAGGTACTGCTATAAAACACAACCACCATGTAAGACCGCTTTCACACCTAAGCGACTTTAGCAGCGCGTCAGTCACGCGGCAGACGCGCGACCTTCGCCCAGCCAGAATTTTATATTATAAACAGAAGCGCGGCCGGCGCGGCCTCCGCGTGCGATCAGTTGGTGATGAGATTATTGCAAGCGGGAGCGAGTTTGACACCGAGAACGAATGGATGTAAACTACGGCGCGGCTATCGCGCGGCTGTACTTATAATGTGAAGGCATCTGCTTCTGCCGCGCTGCTAATGCCCTAATGTGAAAGCAGCCTAAGAGAGAGACCATAGTCAATAGTAAAAACCATAGACTAAGTACTCATAATAGCATGCCACCTTGTAATCTCTAATATGTTACACTAATTACAGAGACCCTCTATTGCAGGCACAGTGCGCAGCAGCTGTGCTCATAGGCTTCTCCCAGGCTGCGTCACAACCGTCTTCTCCGCCTTTGGCAACTTTTTTTTTTTGGCAACCTAGATATTTTGTAATCCAATTGGAATAAATACGCACCACCTTAAGAATATGTTTGATTTTAAATTTATTTTGATATAGCGTTTTTATGAACTACGCAATACTAAGCATGCTTCGCCGGCCCCATATGGTTGTCGGTCCATCTGGTTGGGGGGCGTCCCAGTCGTCTCACACTACGCTAACCCTGTTTTATCATAAATCTAAGTATTTCATTCAACTACCAGTTTTTTTTTTCACAAAAACATGACACTTCAGATTATTCCCAAAATTTGTAAAGATCTCTAAAACTCACCTGCCATCATAACACGACAGTAGCCTCATAATGACTATGTAATGTAACAAATTTATCTGTAATTACGTCCGCGGCCGACAGGTGTCCCTGTGGTCAGCACAATCTGGAGCAGGATAAGTACAGGGATCACGCGAATTAGGAGACATCTTGGACATACAAATTGGAGAAAAAGCATAATTTGTTTTTTTTTTACAGTTTACCAGCAATTATGGTTCCAAAAAATTACTACTAAGAAGTACACATTACTAAGTAGATAGTAAGCAAGAGCGTATATTTCTTTACAACTTTATTTGCATTCCATAATGTTTAAAAGTCTTACAATGGCTTAAAGCTAAGGTACAATTACGGACCCTGAAAGGCATTATAAAATTAAAATAAGTTATAACAATGGAATTCGGAAACCATAAACAATTATGTAAAAATTTTAAAATATGTTATTAACATCAATTAAGTAAATTATAGCATTTATTTATATTGAGATCAGTTGTTCATCGTCTGCCTAGCTTTTTTCCAAGTAGTTGGGGTCGGCTTCCAATCTAACCAGATGCAGCTGAATACCAGTAATTTACAAGGAGCGACTGCCTATCTGACCTCTAAAACCCAGTTACTGGGTAATACGATACCCCTTGGTAAGACTGGTTGTCTGACTTTCGGGCTTCTGTCTACCCGTAACGACTGTCAAAGATCCACGAATGACAGCCGGGACCAACGGCTTAACGTGCTGTGCGTACGTGCGTGCGTGTTAAGTTGTTGTTAGAATTCTGCAGAATTCTAAAACTAATCTATACTAATATTATAAAGCTGAAGAGTTTGTTTGTTTGTTTGTTTGTTTGTTTGTTTGTTTGAACGCGCTAATCTCAGGAACTACTAGTCCGATTTGAAAAACTCTTTCAGTGTTAGATAGCCCATTCATCCAGGAAGGCTATAGGCTATATATCATCACGCTAAAACCAATAGGAGCGGAGCACCAATGAAGAATGTTTCAAAATCGGGGGATTTTTTTCCTATTGAGAGTTTCCGCTGCGTGCGCTGCGTAAACGGTTAAAGTTTCGCAAAAATCATATATGACAGATTTGTTTCCCTTTAAAAGCTTTAAAAAAAAGTCCCGGACAGCATATGTCTATCTTTTAAGGTTAGCTCACTATAACCTCTTTTATGCTAACCAAATTTGTTCTAAAATAATGCATTATTTGCGAAGGTGTTTTTATAAACATGGTATATCCAAATAAATACGTTATTCATCACATGTATTTAATTTTGAACAAAATTGCTTCTGACATCATTTGATTTCAATGTATATCTTAGGAGATATCATAGTTTTAAAATAATACTAATAATAAAGCTGAAGTTTGTTTGTTTGAAACATGGTTTGAAAGCTCTAAATCTCTGGAAGTATTGGTCGCATATATAAAAATATTTTTGCGTTTGATAGCCCAGGAGGAAGGCTATATTCTATTAAACTTGACGCTAGGACCCTTAGGAGTTGAGCAAAAAGAAAAAAAGTCTGAAGTTTTCGCCAAGCGAAAACGAAGTAATAGCGCAGGCCGGCGACACGTTGCGACGGGGTGGGTCGGGGAAACAAAAAAAATTTACGCGGACGAAGTCGCGGGCAGAAGCTAGTGTAAAAATAAGTAAGTAGGTATCGTTTGCGAAAAAACATAGATGAAAAATATAAACCTATCTTTACTACCTAGCAATCTTTTAAATCAAACCTAAATAAACCGCCTACTCAAACCTCAACGAACCACAATTAATTTATCAAAATAATTACCATCGACAAAAAAGGAACAAAAAGTGCAATATTTCACCAAAAAAAACTTGGTCCTTTGTAGTATTTTGTCACTTTGCGACCACCCATGCTTAAAGTCGCCGCCAGACTATTACCGTGATATATGGCGGAGTCTCACACAGGTAGGATTGTAGGATTCTATTGACGTTTAAAGGCTGCCGCCTCAAACGTCACCGAAAAACCATAAATTCAATGCTTTTGTTGTAAACATGTCAAAATATTTGAATCGGTCTCAATTGTGTATTTGATGCGATTATATTTAAGGTGTTTTTTTGGTTTGAGAATTTATAATTTGTAGCGATTTTCAACTTCTTCTTCTTAGGCGTGTCGATGGCAAAAATATAGTTTTTTTCTTAAATTTGTTTGGCCCAAAATTCAGCAATGCGGATAGCATTCGCTGATGCAGATATTAAGTCCTCCCGTGTGCAGGTGACAGGGCACGCGGTGCAAGATGGGAGGTGAGCCATTGTCTGTGGAGAGACGCCGCATACACACTGGAGGTCTGAGTCTCCATGAACCCCCACTTGTGGAGGTTGTCCTTGCTGCGGCCTACTTGGGCTCGAAGTCTATTTAATAATAATAATAATAAAAAAAACGTTTATTTCAGATAACTAGGATCCAGTGTGTTAGTAGTACAAAAACTTATACCTAGTGTTAGTAAAACAACCTTAATCTACTCGCCCCCTGCCACACCCACGAATCGAGGTATCAATACTCACGTGATACAGCGACTCTTGTACAGACAGTCAAGTCTACCAGCTATCATACTTAAAACGCTGTTGCGACTAGCCCGCACTCTGCTCAGCATTGACGCGCACCGCTTGCGCAGAGTAGCGTAGAAGCAATCGATGCGCGCCTCTGCAAACATACGTGACGCACTACAGTGGCGGGGCAGCCGCAACATCGTTCTAAGCCCGTTCTTGCTGCTGCTTGTCGAGGTTTTATTTTCAACTAAAATTAATGGAAATTGTTGTGGCTCTACGTTTGCAGGGAGCTTCTCTGAAAGCTGAAAGGAATCTTGCGTATCAATATAGGCAGAACGTTCCTGAAAAGTGCTCTGTGTCTTTAAAGAGTACATACTTGGTCAGTGAAAAAACTGTCAATTTAATTTTCGAAAATTTAGCCCCACCTTTATCATTGTAATTTGAAAATATTTTAAAAGCCAATTATTTTTAAAAAAGTAACTGTGTCATGTCGCCGGATTTTCTTCGTAGGAAACGACACTTGTAGCTTTTTTCGTTTCATAAGAGTCTGTGTAGGTTTAAGTATGTGAAATAAAATACATAATTTGATTTGACTGCCGGCTCTGAGTCTATGGTCACTTGTTCAGTAAAGAAATTACATTTGGCTCAGAATTAATCTTCATTTAGCTCGTCAGATCTTGCAGCTTAGTTGGGATTGATACTTGATTCCTTTCGTTCTTAACCATGCTTTTCATTGGAATCGGTACACTGAGGTCTCTCTTGCCTTTCCGATGCGAAATCCGCGCACAATTAACGGACTCATTACCTATTAAAACAGCGAGGGAAAATATCAGGAAACTGGCAAGTCCTAGAACAAAGAAATCGAAGACATGTGACATCTACCAACCCGCACTGGGCCCGCGTGGTGGATTACGGCCCACTCCTTCGCCTAAGCCTGTGTCCAGCAGTGGGAACATAATAGGCTGATTAATATCTGACATGCAATATGTTTATTCCTCTTCGTATATACTTAAAGGTATATAAGACATTTCTATTGCCTTCATTAGAATCCTTCGTGACGACAAGCACCTTGCATTCCACATCTCTCTCTAATTCCCACACGGAAAAAAATATATTACCTAATAATTTCATGGCTGGAAAAAAATAAAAAAGCAATAGATAATATAGAGTCATCGGGCCGACCATAGATTATATGAAGTCATCCCGCGGCTACAGATTGCCGCCATTATTATTTGGAGGGAAAAAATCCAAGATGGCTGACGCTAATGTATGGTGACCATGAATGATTAAGGGCTTGTTTTGATACTTTTAAAGGATACAAAAGGTATTATTTAAGGTGTAGAACGTCTTGACAAGGACTGCCGAACAACAGGTATCTCGTAATAAAGTTTTTGTAGTGCCTCTATTACACTTCACACTTAATCACACACTATCACACAAATATTATAAAGGCGAAAGTTTGTGTATTTGTGTTTATATGTTTGTTACTTCTTCACGCAAATATTACTAAACGGATTTGGATGAAATTTGGCACAAAGATAGTTTATAAACAGGATTCACACATAGGATACTTTTTATCCCAATATTCTCACGGGATCGACACTTATGCGGGTGAAACCGCGGGTCACTGCTAGTGGTTATATATGTAACTGTGTCAAAAACTATTAAAAACAATGACCTACGTCTTTGTTTTTAATCTAATTAGTTAGTTTTTATCATTTCCTGCCTGTTGGAGTAATTTATGCGGTCTACACAAAGTCCTGTCTTTGGTCTTGTTCGTCGAATCGTCAAGCTACTTGAGTTTTGAATTGAGCTGCATGATTACTGACAAATGCATGCACTGACTGGACAGGTCCACTCAATCTGTTTCCTCAAAATACTATTTCAGACACCAATCTACATGGTCTTCACATGATCTGACCAAGATTATGTCTGGATTTTAAAAGAGACTGTGACCTCTGAGTTTGTTTCGGCCTTTCTTCTCAGAGTAGTCAGATAGGAAACGCCGATGTCATCCAGTTTTTAAAATATGATTGACATGTAAAAGTAATCAGCCGATCGATTCTATAAAAATGTCACCGTGATAACATTGGTGAAGTGAGCGTGAAGTGAGGTATCAATAGGGGCAATCCATAACATCAGGTGGAATGATAGCTCACTTCAACTTAGTTTTCACGGTGAGATTTTTACAGAATAGCACTGCAGGTTCGTACAAACATACAAATCTACTAAGAGCTGATTTTTCTAACTTTTATTAACGCCAGATAACTTTTATTCGAGGAATAAAAGTGACGCTTGACAGTTCTTGTAAGAAATAGCTGATAAAATTTTCAGACGATTAAAAATTAGCCCTATAAAATAATTTATTACTTACATAATATTCCTATCAAAACATCCACCACAGCCCAATATCCCAGTATTACCTATAAAACAGTCACCCTACACTTAATTTCGAAACCAAAAAAAGTCCAAAATGAGCCCAAAGATAATTATTATTTTACCTACTCCGAGTAAATTATATGTAAGCCATAGTTGCTAGAAAATAGGCCTAGCACCAACTTAACTTGACCCCTTACTTAAAACATTACCCTCAGGACCAGAGCTCAACGCGTCCTGGTCGCATAACTTATTAATTTCTTCACCATTTCGGGTGAGAAAGAGACAAGTATAGCTATTAGCTTGTGTTTGAAGGAGACAGCGAATGCTTTTTTTTATTTTATCGGAGTGCATGGGCGGTGTGCTTTGGTGATTATTGTTTTTATATACAGGGTGTTCGTGTTTTACAAAAGTTAATTTTGTTGGTTTTATTTGTACGAGCGCGGTTGTAAGATTCCTGTTAGTGTAAAGTGTTTCAGTTAAGTGTGTTTGTTCTAAGAAAGGGTTCATTATAAGTTAGAACTATGGCATACTTGCGTGCGTTAGGCGCGAGGTAGCGCTGTTAGAAACAAAGTAGCGAAAATAGAAAAAAAAAACTGATTTCTAAAAACACAAAGTTTGGCTTTAAATGTTGTTGGTACAAACGCCAGCACATCAAGATACTACAATCTGTCAAATTTATATATTTTCAACTTTATCGCTAAATCATAAGGTAAAATTTGACAGTTTCGGGTATCTTGATGTGCTGGCGTCTGTACAAGTTTTTAAATAAATATAATCTAGATAATGCTTAAGGAGGTCTAAGTCATACAAATAAGTTTCTTGGGAAAAGATACAAAGAAATTGAGGAAAAGAATTTAGATACTTACCTTCATAGAAACAGATAAAGGCAGCATCAGCAGTACTAAATATAAACTAATAATCAATCTGCCTAGCCTTTTCCCAACCAAGCTTGATGTGCTGGCGTCATTACCTACATACGTAGAATTTAACACATATTGTCAACATTCTATGCGTATCGTAGCTCTATCTAGCTAGCCTAAGGGCATCCTACTTTACGTTTGCCGATTCGCGGTCTCAATCTCCACTCAAGAAAACGTCTACCCCAACGGTCATCGGTTCTACGGCGAATATGGCCGGCCCATTACTATTTACATCCCATTTTGGCAAAATTACTGTTTTTTATTAGCTTGTATTTTAACTCAATTCAAGACTTAAGTCTAACTAACTATTACAGACTTGATAAATAAACATGTCAACGTAATTTGAACACGCTGTATAAAAGTTTCGGGTTCTAACAAATGTGATAATTTAGTTTCCGAGACCACGCACACATATGGACAGACAGACGGAGTAATGATTTTATTTATAGGCCGACTATATTATTAGGGTACCTTGAAATGTGTATGTTATTTAAAAACCTTCAGTTTTTGGGGCTTTTAACCAACTGCGGGATGAAAAAGAGTGAATGTGTTTGTAGTTGTGAAAATTCTATGAATTTGATAGTATCTTTGAGATTAAATAGTGTATTTCAAGCATGTACGTGTAGTTTATTATGTATGGTTATTTTTCTTGTAACATTTTTGTAAACCAGAGAAAAAAATACATTTTTCTCATGAGAAAGATACTTACCAATAGAAACGTAGTTTGTGCACAGAAATATTGTAAAATGGTCAGCAACCTAATTGCGTAACACACTATCGAATCATTTTGAAGGATGTTGATAATCCATTGCTTCATATGTTTAAAAAATTTGTCGGCTAAACAACGTAAATGACGCAATGAAAGTCGCTGAACTGTCAAAATGACGAAGCCATCGCTACTATTGCGCAATTACCGCGCAGATCTGCAAACTTGTTGTCTATGAATTTTCTTTAAACATGTCCACATAATTAAATAATACCTACTTTAAACATTTGGTTACTAATAAATAAATTGCTTAGAATCTAAAAATTTAAGCTACAAAAAGAAAAACATAAAATTTTACAACTCTAACAAAGTCTTTCAGCAGCATTTTCCTAAGAAAATTTGAAACTGATAAAAAATCTACAGCAATTTAAAAACTACGGAACCAAACACCTAATGATCATCAGAAACTCGTGGGATTTCCATAAAAACTGCGCACCGAGACTAATCGTCCTCACAGACCACTTTTATCTCTATTTTGTGTGTAGGTATCATCAAGTTTTTCTTCCGTAAAAGCTGGCGCAGGTAGCTTTAACGCTATGATATGCCACCGTATCTCTGAGCGGGTTGGTAGGTGTCATAAGTCTTCAAATTTTTAGTTCTAGGACATGCCGGATTCCTCACGATGTTTTCTTTCACTCTTTTGAGAGCAGTGGTGATGAAATCATTTTAACACAAAGTTAAGAGCCTGTCAGCCTGCCACAGGACCAATGGCGAAGGGTTAATTTATGACAGAGGTAAGCCGGAGCAAAAAAAAAAAGTCAATAAAACTTTTCATTATATTTCAATGATGAGTTGACCATAGAGTGCTTGTGTTCTGAATTTTCGAAGGGAGGCCGGCGGGAATCGAGTTGTATGGTACCTTCGCCACTGCACAGGACCACTTCTGCTATCCCTGTCGGTGGGTGTCGCAAAGGCTAAGATAACGCAGACGATGATTTGATTTGAACGGTGTAAGATTAGGGATAAATCTGGGTGGGAAACTGCGAAATGCCGCTGATTCTGGGACCGACGAGGACGCGCACTTTTCCGCCCAGATTTGACACTTTCAGAACATTTCAACTGGCTACAATGAGGTGAAATTACATGCGGAGAATTTCGTCAAGTTAATCGGCTCAGATATCTCCCTAGACTAAGAGTACCTTCATACATAGTAACGGCTATACTCCGCTGGTTTGTTTCTTCTTCTTAGCGCATCGATGGCAAAAGTTCAAACATCTTTCTTTGGCTCCAAATTAAGCTGCGCGAACCCCGCTCACTGACGCAGTCATAAGATCATCAAGTGTACAGTTGACAGACCGGAGGGGCAATTCTTGTAATTTTAATAACGTTCACAGTCTTATCTCAGTCTCAATCTGTCAAAAAATACTTTTAATTTCCCTACATTTTGACAAGTTTTTGACATTTGTTTATTGCCGAGATGAGATTGCGACTAGATTTTGAACGTTTTAAATTACCTACGAGAATTAGCCTTCTGTTCACCTAACACCACCTGTTTACTAATAACAACGGACTGTGATCGCCAATCCATTTGCTAGACATGATTATATGAATAACTAGCGACCCGCCCCAGCTTCGCACGGGTGCAATACTGATACTTTCAAGAATGCCAGCACGCGCCGCCGCGGCCGGTACCGCAGCAACCGCTAAGTCCCTGCATTTTAAATCTGTAATATCTTCGAAAATATTCATTTAAATTACATGCTGTAAAGGGCCATATTTATCTATATTAAATGCACAATGTATTTAAGGTACTTAATTGGATAAGGATTAATGCTGTTCAGCCAGCGTTTGAAAAGTAAGCGCAAAAAAATGTGTTTATTTACGACATCACATGCATGCATGTATTATATATATAAACCTTCCTCTTGAATCACTCTATCTATTAAAAAAAACCGCATCAAAATCCGTTGCGTAGTTTTAAAGATCTAAGCGTTCAAAGGGACAGAGAAAGCGACTTTGTTTTATACTATGTAGTGATGTAGTGAAATAATATGATTTCAATGATTTTATTTCTGTAAGTAGGTCGCGACGAAACGGGTTTGCACAAACACTTTTACACGTTAATCATATTTTAAAAACTAGATGAGATTGGCGTTTCCTATCTGACTACTGAACTCTAGTCTCATTTTTATACATCATCATCAATAAGGTCAATTTTAAAAAGCGTATGTTAGCGAAAAACGTCCTGAAAAATATGTGGCGATGCTCGAAATATGGAGTTTCTTTTAAAGAGAAGTTTTATTTCAGTTTTTTCGGTTAAGACATGAATTTAGAAAACTTTTAACGAAACCGTTAGCGTAATCAAACCGCAAATTCGAAAGATAGCCATCAAAATACATAACATAATTCACGAAATTAAGATTCAAATATTTAAGTCTCACAAAAAGGCCGGTACCTAAACCAAACCCAAAAATAAATTGTTATCTCCAGTAAAAAAAAAAAGAAAAAAAGTCAATTAAGTAAATGCATTTTAAAAAGACCGCGTGATATAAGGAATCCTTAGGCTCCGTAACTTAATGTCGTTGCTTTAAAAAAAGAGTGCTCCTTTTTTAAACGGACCAATGAGAGGTCCCGATACTTAATGTCCTACCGAATTTTTAAATTGGAGATTTGAAAGTAAGAAATGGAGTCGCTTTGAAAATATTTTTTTTTTGTTTTTAGTTACTTTTTTGTCTTTGAACTCGGTTTTTAGAAGCCAAGCAGGAAGGCAATAGAGGCTGTGTTAAGTTACCTTATGAAGCATATAAGCATAGAGAGTTATCGATTATGTACTCCTACACTACACTGCCATGACACTGCCTACAATTAATATTGCTTAGAATAACGGGCAATCACATCACACTAATGGTATACTTAAGGTGCCACTTTTCGATATTTTTTCTATACAAATTTCTGGAGGATATTACTCCACTGTTTGACATTGTGCATCCAAAGTTAAACATGATATCGTTTTGACTTATTATTAATTGTGTCTGTACGGAAACAGAATAGTAAAATAAAAAGCCATTAAAAAGTTATGAGCCAACAAAGATTCGTTTTTCTTGCTATTTTTAACGTAACTTTGGCTGTAAATAAGTAATAAAAATAACTGTAAAATCTTCAAAACCAAGTCCGTACCGACAAAGCTCAGTTATCGAAGAGATCAATAAACTTTATTTGTAATTGATTCATGCAGTGGTTTTTTTCATAAAACTCGATTTTCCGAAGCGCTTTTCGAATCTTTTTACGCGCCTATCAGTTCGGAACGGTGTTTCTGTGCGTGAGAACTAGACGTTGTTCGTGTAGACTAGCGTCTAACTGCTCATCGCTGATACTAGCGCTGTCGGACACGAAGCCAGGCGAGACAGCGTGCTTTTTGGCCATGACCACCAGCGAGTTCGAGTTCGCGACTAGTTTACTCTTAAAGGCGAAAGTTTGTGAGCGTGTTTGTATGTTTGTTACCTCTTCACGCACAAACGGCTGGATCAATTTTGATAAAATTTGGTATAAAGGTAGCTGACACCCTGGATTACACTTAGGGAACTTTCTATCCAGATGTTTCTACGGGATCGATACTTATGCGGCTGAAACCGCGGGGCGCTGCTAGTATTGAATAATTCCGTGAAAAAAATACCTTTGTTTCTATCTTTAGGTAATTTTCTCTTTTAACTGTTTTGTGTATATATCTATATATACTTTTAAATCTATACTTATAATAAATCTGTAGAGAGGTCAATTCTGTACATGAAATATATTTCCAAAATAACTATCAGCGGGTGATTAGTGATCGTTACTGACGCCAAAAATGCAATCAGTAAAATTTTTGTCTGTCTGTCTGTCTGTCTGTATGTTCGTTATAGAAACAAAAACCACTCGACGGATTTCAACGAAACTTGGTACAATTGTTCTTCATACTCCTGGGCAGGTTATAGTATACTTTTCATCATGCTACGATCAATAGGAGCAGAGCAGTGAAGGGAAATGTTGGGAAAACAGGATTTCTTTTTAGGTGAAGTAGTAATAGGTTAGTAGTAGTTAGTTAGTAGTAGGTAAGTTTTGGTTAATTTATGTTCAGTTTTTTTTAATATTAAGTAGGTAAAAGCGTAGGTACTTTTATTAATTATAGGTATAGGTATTATTAATTACCTATAGTAGTTATAGGTATTTAGTTTTAAGTGAAGTAGGTTTTATTTATTTATTTAATACTTCAAGCACATAAATGTACAGAGGCGGACTTAATGCCATAGGCATTTTCTACCAGTCAACCTTTGGGTGATGCAGAGACAAACAGTGTGGTTTTATTATATATTATTTTATATATTAGACGTAGTTATATATTTTTAGTTATTCAAGCCCCAAGCGGACGCCGGCGTCCGCCCGCTATTGTCTTGAAAAACGCGTTGAATGAGAAATACGCGTTCTCAAGAATCGGCAGAAGAAAGAGCACATCGGTTAAACTCTATGAGAGTTAGTGCCTCAATTTCCGGAAGTCATTATTCCACGCGGACGAAGTCGCTGGCAAAAGCTAGTAGATAATAAAGCTAAAGAGTTTGTTTGTTTGAATGCGCTAATCTCTGGAACTAGGTATCGGTGGTAATTTTTTTTTTTGCAATTTATAGCCCAATTCTTGTGGAAGGCTAATATCGCTGCAGTAAGATATGTTGAACAAAGTATGTTTTGAGTTATTCATACTTTTATGCTTTGACAGTCATTATTTCAGTCGTTGTTAATTGAAAAATGTAGTTGACTTTTTAAAACTATAGCTTAGTTTAATGTTTTACGGAGTTATTTATACTTCAAGATGAATAAAATAGTTCGTATAATAGTTTTAAGGTTTTTAATAGTAAGATAACCTTATATTGAACTCAGACTAAATAAAATTTAGGCACTTTGGTTGCGTTTTACACGTATCCGATTTTTTTACCGGACAGAAAAGCAAATTTTTCACATGAAACAAAACTTATGTCAATTTTGATTTTTTTAAAGACATCTTGCTGTTAAACTAGGGCAGCGATATAGGCTATAGGCAATGATATTATAAAGGAAAGATATGCTACGTTCATACTGAGCGACGTTTTGTGTTGTTGGGATAGTGGTTTTCAACTACGACTGCGACAGATAATACAGAACGTATGACATAGAAAGAGATAGCTATCTGCAGTGTGTTGCGCTTGAAGTAAGTCGACTAAACGAAATTACGACAATTGTCTGAATTTGACTGCAACAATTTGCGCGCGCTAGTGCCCTATCTACCACTTTATTGTATATAATATCATTGGCTATAGGCTATTTAACATCACACTATGACCTTTAGGAGCCGAGAAAAAAGAAAAAAAAGTTAGAAAGAACTCTAAGCGAAAAAAGTAGCGCGGGTAAGTGATGCGATGCGACGTGGTGGGTTGGGGGAACAAGAATTCGCAGCCAGAAACTAATAAGTAAATAAATAAAAATACTTAGGCCCGTATAACAGAACGTCACTCAATACTCAAGCATTATTTAAAACTAGATTCAAGCCATTTGATTGGTTGAAACTAGTAGTTTTAAGTAATGCTTGAGTATTGAGTGACGTTCTGTAATACGGGACTTAGATGTTTTGAGCTATATTTTCGTTAGCACGATTGAAACGGACATATTTGCGGAAGTCCAACTATTAGGGGGTAGGAAAAAAAAATGCTGAAATTTAAATTCAAATGTGGGTACACCTCTGCCTAACTCTTTGGAAGTTACAGGCTTGATGTTATGTGTATGTGTGAAATTAAAATCTAGATAATTACAAAGACTGATGTAGATTGTATCAAGGTCCTTTACGAAGATCTAAAGGCATTGTTAGCTACTTATTGTAAAAATCTAAATGCTGTAGAACATTTCAGACATGAAAAACTAAAGAGGACCTTGCTCGCGGAACCAAAAAGCCACAAAAATACCATAAACCTAAAAAAAACTTATCAGCTCTACGGCATTTTGTAACAGTGCAATATTGCAGCCGAAATTCAAAATAAGAGAACATCGAGCTCAACCGAAGTGAGCTGAGCGGACGTTCTTATTTCAAATGTGAAGCGACGCGCGATAAACAACTTGCAGACTTATTTGTTGATCGTATGCGATTGTGATTATTGATGTATGATTTTATTTTTAATATTATGACTGTTATTTTGAAACGGGATGATATTTGACGTTTCCAATCATTACAAAAGAAAACTACACAGTACTTATTATATAGGTATAGAAAAAAAAGCAAACCATGAATGAATCGTATGGTCCTGAATCCCCCAAGCGACAAGCGACATTTTTCATCGTTTATAAAAAAAAATATTAGTTATTCTATACATTTTGTCCGCGTAGGTACCTAAAGGTGAAACTGCTGATTTTTTTTTCCAGCAAAAGCACTGGGAAGTGGTGAAGGGTGGGCGTTTTGGGGGACTGTCTTATGTAATTTTGACGCTCAAGAAGTGCTGATTCAGCCTAATTTGAATAAATAACTTTCGATTTTGATTTTGTGTGAATATTAGGCCCAAATGTTCTGAACCGTCAATCGAACTCAGACTGAATTAAATTTCGGAGGCATTTAATTCCGAGTGTCATTGAAAAATGTCCTACTCAACCGTATCAGAATTTAAACAAACATTTGAACTTAGAAGACAAAGCAATCAAACGGCCGTCAGTATCTATGGTCGCGTTCAGTAAAAATTGCCATAATTAAAATTTGTTTAGAAAAACTCGGAATGCACCCGTAACAATGGGCCATTAGGCGCGTTGATAAACATCTACGGAAGAATAGTAACGACTTTTTTGAATTTTGAATTTCGGAACGATTGTGTTTTTTTCTGAAGTTGCCAGTTCAGTGTTTGGGAAGCGTTGGAGACTTTTTAATAGACAACAAAATACATTTTTATTACGCTTTGTGAGGATAGCGGGATTCTTCAGTTTATTATTTTTCAGAGCAACGACAAACTAAACTTTTAACTGTCAGATAACTGGCTGGCTGGCTGGCTCCTATGGACCTAGTCTTTTTTAATTTTATATGGGATCGTGACTAAGTGATGCAATGCAAACAGTCGCACGGGTCACGCTTGCCGCGGTCGGTCCGGGGATGGGTGACCATCTCTACATACCGTGACCCCTCCGCGCCTCGGAAAGCATGTTAAGCCGTTGGTCCTGGCTGTCATTCGTAGATCTTTCAGTCTTTACGGATCATCAGAAACCCAAAACTCTGACAACCAGTTTTAGCAATGGGTATCGTATCTAGTAGGTAACTGGGTTATGAAGGTCAGCGGGGTGATTGCATAACACACTTGAAAGAAATAAGCAGTAAAGAGCCTAACGTTTAAAACAGTATTTTTTACTGATCCGAAAACAGTTAAAGCTTCAGGCAAAATGTTACCGTCATGACGGTAAACTGTAACGTTTTAACTTTAACGTTTTTTTTTCAGTAAATGGTATGTTGTTCAATCATAATACGTTACTGTTTTTTCTTTTATTGTTTTACAAACATTTCTTCTTCTATACTATAATATTATAAAGAGGAAAGATTTGTATGTATGTTTGTAACGAATTGGCTCAAAAAGTACTGGACCGATTTTAAAAATTCTTTCACCTTATGCTACATTATCACTGATTAATAGGTCTTTTTTTTCTTTTTTTTCCAACCGTGCGAAGCCGGGACGGGCCGCTAGTACTGTATAAAATCAGTAAATCTTAATGAAAACGTTTTAATGTGGTGTACTAAGAAATTATTTTTTTCAGTGTAATAGCAGCAATGACGTTCCTTTTGACAGTTCAACAACATTCATTGCGTTATCGTTGTTGAGCAGACAAATTTTTCGAACACATGCAGCAATGGATTAGCACAGTATCCTTCAAAATCATTCAGGTTGTGGTCGATAATGTGTTTCGCAATGAAGGTGCAGATAGACAGTCGCTCCATGTAAAGTACTGGTATTCAGTAGCATCCGGTTAGACTGGAAGCCGACCTCAACATAGTTGGGAAGACGCTAGGCAGATGAGTCTCGTGTTTGATAACTTGCTCACAAAGTACAGACGTACTGACGCCAGCACATCAAGCTACCCGAAACTGTAAAATTTTCGCAATTAACTCTGTGCAGGCTTTAGCGATAAAGTTGAAAATCTATTAAAATAAATTGACAATTATCCTATGGCAAGCTATAAGGAGCAGTGCTGGCCCGATGGTAACGACCTCGACTTACGAGTCGTAGGTTCAAACACAGCCAGGCGTTTTACTTTGTGTAAATAATTTCATCACCACTGCTCTCAACACGGTGAAGACATAGTGTAAACCGGCATGTTCTAGAACCAAAAATTCGAAGACATGTGACATCTACCAACCCGCACTGGACCTGCGTGGTGGATTACGAGTCCCTCTCACCGAGAGTCCCAGCAGTGGGAACATTATAGGGTAATTACGCTAAGTTAAAACGACACATCGCATTTTACTGAAAAAAAAAAGGTTTTCGTTACCCCATTTCTTTATCTACCACAATTCGAACGACCTCTGACAAAAAAAAAAAACATTAACAATAAACCCATTTATTGTAAACTGGCAATAAATTGGAATTATTCAAATTCAAACATGGAACGTGGAACGCTGGCGCTAGCGGACCTCACACGTTGCTAATCCGCGCTAACGCCAATCAGTCACGTCGCGGATTTCGAGTGCGTCGCACGTCATAACTAGTTCTGTTACTAGTTAATTAGGCTTATTTTGTTGCGAATTTATGTTTAATAATGTTGGGATAAAAGTTTTGACCATGAATTCAGTTACAAGAATGGAGGAAAACTAAAGAAAGGATGTCCAAGGCGTTTGAGAAAGATGATTTGGCTAGAAAGGGGTTGCACACTGAGATGACTGCTTATCGAAATATATGGAAGATGAAGAAACCTGCTGAATCGATCTAAAATAAATTTCCAATAGTCAGCAGTAGTCTTTAGGCAAGCAATTTAAAGGAATGGACTGCTATAGTCGGAAACACCTGGCGCCTTTAAAGTATTTTCCTGAAAATAAAGTAGTATTTCCTAGTATTCATTAATATAGTCTAGTAGGCTTTTTGTCTAGCCTTCTAACACCAGCTAGATATCACAATCTCCCCTTGGATCACCTAGCGAACATTCTAGAACCGTGTCGTCCTCTATATTAACAGGCAAATAACAAAAACACGGCCAAGTGTAAGTCAGACTCGTACTCGAAGGGTTCCTTACCACCGTACAATATTTAATACGACAATTAAAAAAAAAAAAATGAAAAAAACACGTTACTTGTATGGGGAAGGTCCATATTCTATGAAAATTTCAAGTTCATCTGCCTAGCCTTTTCCCAACTATGTTGGGGTCGACTTCCAGTCTAACCGGATGCAGCTGAATACCAGTATTTTACATGAGCGACTGCCTATCTGACCTCCATAATCCAGCCACTGGGTAACACGATACCCCTTTGCAAGACTGGTTGTCAGACTTTCGGGCTTCTGACGACCCATAACGACTGTCAAAGATCCACGAATGACAGCCGGGACCAGCGGCTAAAGACTACACAGACCGCGCAGTGGCGCCCTCATCGTTTGTTTGGTTATTTCTTTTAATTTAGAATGAAAATGCAGAAAATAAGCATGTGACGTTGTGGTCCACAAGATTACAAACGGTACTTTAGTTTAGTTTATTATAATCCTTAAAACGAAAAATAGTGGCCACTATAGTCTTGTTATGTGAAGATGGTCACCCATCCACGGACCAAACGCGGCAAGTGTAGCTTAACCTCATCGATTGACCCGAGCGGCTTTTATTACTTATCAACAAGCTCCTAAATTTCAAGTAAGTATTTACCTATTTCTAAAGATACAGCCCTGTGACAGACGGACGGACGGACAGCGGGGCCTCAGATAGGGTCTCGTTTGCACCCTTGCGCGGAACCCCAAAAACCATGTCTTTCTCATGAAAAAACAACATTCTACACCCGTTGCTATTTTATCGACATATCTACCTAACCTATTAGCATATAAACACGAAGTAAATGTAAAATAAAATGCGTTTATCTACTAGCAACATCTGTTTTATGTAACACTGTTTGTTAGACCATGTGGCCATGTAAACAGACTTTTACAGAGGCTCTAAAGTTTTTATTAGTTACAATATACAGGTTCTAATTAAATTAGCTAGCGAAACTCTGCAGACGTGATCGGTATCGATATCTAAACATAATAAAATGAAAACAAAAAAATACTTGCTGTTTTTTTGGGGTTCAATCTGTATTCTTTAGTTTAGTCGTGTTGAAGTTTACACAATAAAAAACTGTTTTGTTTTTTTACTGATATTTCAAGAGACCACACAAACTGCGATCGGTGACCCCACAAAAAAATCGTCAAGTTATTTTATTTTTTGTTTTATGACATTGAGTTATCGAGACCTATCACGTCCGTGGAGTATCGCTAGCTAATTTAATTTGACCCTGTGTAGTCAAACGTTTAATCAATAGCTTGGATTTCAGCTGTTGATTAAATAGGTATTTTACTATTCGGAGCAGTACCTTCTTATTTATAGTATTTTTTTTATTTCACGAAGCGACGCGCATTTTACTTGTGGTTACCAAGTGTACAAACACGCTGTGAATGTGTGAGTAAGCGCAAAAGCTCTCAGTACCGTCCGAGACAATGACGAAGTCGGAAGTGTGTGTTATGTGCTGACACTACTCGTCTTCACGCACACATTCACAGCGTGTTTGTACACTTGGTTACCACAAGCAAAGCGCGCGTCGCTGCGCGAGATGAAAATACTGTACCTACAAGTTGTAGAACTTAACTTTATGCAATTGACTTCATCACCACTCCTATTAAAACGGTGAATGAAAACATCGTGTGAAATATGGAGTTACTTAGTATCAAAAATTATATATACAGGGTGTGGCGTAAATAATGTTTATCTCTGAAACTGTCGACTGGCCAGATTATCATGTATCATTTACCCCACTTATATCACCATATGCCCATATTCGATACAGGGGCCCAATAATCCATAATTCCCTAGAAAACATGTTAAAATTAGAGAATAAGTATTTTTTGCGAAGTTATCTTTATTTATCAAAATCTCAGATTATAACAAAAAAACTTGATACTGGGCTGATGACACAAATAATCAGGAGTAACATAAAAATAAACAGAACGAGAAAATTTCGCCAATTGTAGAAATGGCAGCTGATTATGTATGAGTAAGTACGATTTTTAATTAAAAATATCAATAATTTGGTCATCCATGGGCATATAAGTGGGGTAAATATGATAGATGATAATCTGGCCAGTCGACAGTCACAGGGTTATCCATTATTTACGCCACACCCTGTATATGGCGTTTGACACCCAACCCACCAAACCGCACTGGGTCAATTTCAACAGTATTTATCAATTATGCTTGTAGGATTTAGTTACTAAATCTATCTATCTTTTCAATCTCCAAAACTTGGGAAAAAAACTAAGATTAAAAAGAAATCTGCATGGCACAAGCACAACCAAATTACCAAATAGAATGTATCTACTGGGAAAATGAGCGTCCCAAAATTGCTCTAAACAGATACTATATCATTCCGGGCTTATAAAGAATGATATACAGCAAATGTGTGCCTAGAATAAATTAAAATATTATAGTTGTTATAATATAAAAAGTTAAAAATATATCTATCACTTTTTCATCATAATCGTCGCCATTTTGTTCAAATGTCACGCTGACATAACATTTCGCGCGCTCCTGCAACCATAGATAAAGGGTTTAAATCTTTTTTTTTTTTCGACAACAATAGCACAGATCGGGGTTGAAAAATCCAAGCGATTAATTTTAATTCTTCCATTTATATTCGTGTCACATAGTTTTAAGAGCGGAAGTGCGTTTTTTGATGCCATAATGGTTTCTTACATCCGGTTGTAATAGAAAATTGTTTGGTTTTGGGGATGGTAGGGCTGTTACCGTTATAAGTCATTTGTAACTGTTATAGTATTTTTTTCAGTGCGTAATCGGATTACCTAAAGTTAACTGTGAACTATTTCGTAAAGCTAGATATAGATTGAACGGCGCAGGATAGCCTTTACCAGAAGTGGTCATCGTATTAGTGGATCAGTAGCTTCAATATCATCAGGATTATACCGGAATATTAGCAGTTTGTCGTGGACGTGGTACAACAGCTGCTCCCCTGGCATGCATCTCTTTCCTAAGAAGACAGCCGCCATGCAACCATAGATACAACGCTCTGCTAGAGTGACTGTCATCAGCCAGTGTTTTATTCGACCTTTTCGGTGATTCTAGTAACTTTGTAACAAAACGGGGCGGCGCCACTTGCTGCTTGTTTCATTTACTTCTAAATGTTGTACGAGAGTTTAAAATGTTTCGCAGTTATTTTAAAGTATATAATCTACCTAAAGTAAGTTATAAATAACGACAATCATGAAATTTTGCTTGCGTGTTTTGAACCAGTTAATTTCCGCTCAAAATCACCTATTATGAACAACTTTGTCGAGTAGTTTGGTTTGCTACTTAAAAAAAAAACCTAGCCAAATAAAAACATTTAGGTACTATTAAATACTGTGGAAAATCAGTATTCAGTAGAGAGATAATTAAAAATCGTGTGTTATATCTGCCTAACCTTTTCCCAATTTTGTAAGGGTCGGTTTCCAGTCTTAACGAATGCAACTGAATAGGTACTAGTATTTTACATGGAGCGACTGCCTATCTGATTTCCACCACTCAGTTACTGGGTAATACAATACCCCTTGGTAAGACTGGTTGTCAGATTTTAGGGCTGTATACTGTCAAAGATCTAGAAATGACAGCCCGGACCAACGGCTTAACGTGCTAAAAGATGAGTCGGAAAACTTGATTTCACTATTTAGGCTACTGAATTTAATTTTCATGTTGATTGTCCTTCCAGAATCTGTGTCTACAAATTATTATTAAACTGTGACCAACTTAGATGTAGCCGACCAACGTGGTTGGTCACAGTTACAACCTAATTTAACCCGCAGGGTATTAAGCTTGTCGACTGAAAAAATCTAATTAGTCCGCCAGTTAGGTAATCAAAAAAAATTTGAGCCGTATTTTTTCTTTTGTTACGTAAACCAAAATTGACGAAGATACGACGCTTTTAATATTTTCAATACGTCACACCTTGGTATAATTTTTAGTCTTCCGAGTTTTGATGCGTTTCATCTTTGTCAATATTCATTGATTTACAAAAACAAAAAATACGTGTCCATTATTATCCAATACTCTAACTGACGGACTAAATAGATTTTCAATTTATTGATGGTGAAAACTAGCCTATTGCGTAATACATTAACAGTAGCAATGGCTTCATTTTGACAGTTCAACAACATCCATTGCGTTATTTAAATTGTTGAGCAGACAAATTTTTCGAACATATGAAGTAATGGATTAGCAATTTCCTTCAAAATGGTTCAGATTGAGACTGATATTGTGTTACTCAATTAGGGTGCAGTTTTTTCAGGCCCAGAAAAGGACAGAAAGTTAAAAAGGGGCTCAATTATTTTTAAAAGTGTCCGTCGTTAGAAGATCAATAAGTATTTAGCGGATCATTTAAATTCTCCCCCTATTTTATAATACACTACTAAGCCTCGATGACCCTAGTATTAAATACTTGTATAATTTCATAGACAACGGTAGTTTTTTTTTTTATAAAGCGATTATATCAATTGGTAGCCGAACAACTGTTGTTAGATAAATTATTTAAATTACTACAAAATATTTGGGACGCCATTATGTTGTTTAAGTAAATGTTTCTATTATTTAAATTAAGGTTATGTTGTAACTAGTTTTTTGTTATGTTTATTTTTATAAATTGTCTATGGATTTTGTAATAGACTAATAGTATATAGGTAGTTTCTGTGTAGCGGAAATAAAATCTTTTGTTTGTACCTATTTATTTTTGTATTGGAATAAATGGATCGTTTAATTTCTTGTTTATATTAGGTATTTTTCATATATAAACTTTACTTAGGCTGATTTTGTAAATCTCAACAAAGGCTAGGTTGAATGTTTGGTTAAAAGCTGGCAGTATCATCACAACGTTATTGTTATCCCATTCTTTTAGTATATTCGGGTATTGTATATTTATTTGTGTCTATATTTAATATAATACATTAATTTATAGTTTGTAATAGGTATCTAAGTGTATTTTCTTTATATTTATATAAATAAATATTTTAAAATTTTTCTTGGATTTTCGTAGTTGCACCTACCACTGTTTGTCTCTGCATTACCCAAAGGTTGACTTGTAGAAAATGCCTGTGGCATTAATGAATTAAGTCCGCCTTCGTACATTTCTGTGCTTAAAGTATTAAATAAATAAATAATCCGTTCATTAACTGTGCCTTAAGGCGCTCCCTCACCGAGAGCATTCACCTTTAACGTAACAATCCAAGATTCCAGTGTAACTAGGGCTTTGCAAGTAAACTGCGCAGGCGTCAACTGCTAGGTAGTAAGAGATAATGGAAATCAGTAGGATAGATTGAAACATATCATTAAATGGGTAGAAGTAACACGGCTAGGTCGAAGGTATCAAGGTGAATACTCCCGAAGAGGGAGCGCTTTTATGCATAATCAACCTATAACGTTCCCACCGCTGAGAAACAGGCCTCCTCTCTGTGAGAGGGAGTGGGCCGTAATCTACCACGCGGGCCCAGTGCGGGTTGGTACCTAGATGTCACATGTCTTCGAATTTTTAGTTCTAGGACATGCCGGTTTCCTCACGATGTTTTCCTTCACCGTTTTGAGAGGCTTTATAAAAATGCGATAGGTATTATTTCCCACACACATAATAATTATATTACAAAAAAGAAACCCACAAACGACGAAAGATTTCAATCATCCGCCCAAACCAATTTGCACAACAATTACAAAACGTAATCCCTCACAAGTTGAATGAAAAAAAAAAACCTCTATAGACCAAAAACTCAATAACATTTAAAGTTTTCAAGTCGCGGCATCTCAAAGTCCGCCCCCGGGGCGCCGAGAGCGTATTTTCAAAATATTTTGACTTTAATAGCCGTCTTTGACATTACACTGACGTATTGTCGATGGTCTTGATTTTTTTTTCGTAAATCGGCAAAGGTAAAGGTGTTGTTGTGCTTTTTTGTTGTTGATTGTAATAGAAGTCGGTGTCGTGTGTTCTGCGGGGGTGGCCGAATTTAATGTTCGTGTGTGATTGAAGGTGGAGTTACCTTGCAAATTTTTTTTTTGTTTTCAAATTTTTCTCTGCAGTTCTTTGTTTTGGATGTAGCGGTAAACGTCGTTAGAAATGTCAATGGTAATGGACTTCATGGTGACTGGTGAAATGCATACATTTGTATGTTTATGTTTTTTTTTTAATTTTCATATTTATCACTGGAAGCCGACTCCAACATAGTTGGGAAAAGGCTAGGCAGATGATGGTGATTTTCATATTCATCACCATTCAGTGGGATTGGGCCGCACGCGTTTACAGCATGCCAAACGAGTCATGGGCCAGAACTACCATCAGATGGAAGATTCAGGAGAAGATGGCGGGATGAGCTAGACGCCTACAGACAAGATTGGTTCACACTAGCTCAAGAAAGAGAGGAGTGATAAGAAGAAAAGGAGGCCTTAGTTCTGCAGTGATACAATAATGGCTAAAAATAAATAATATTCAACACCGTTTTCAGAGTCACTGTCGATCACAGTATGTTTGTTATTACACAGAAGGATGTTGCTGCCAATAATCTGACTAAGGTTATGGTCTGGACTTTAAAAGAGACTTTGACTCTTGAGTTTGTTTCGCCATTTCTTCTCAGGGGTATTCAGGGAGGAAATGTAGACACCATCTAACTTAAAAAAAATAATAATATAACGTGTAAATATGATTCTGATATCGACTGTGAACTGGCAACAGGTACTTTCTCAATTTTGACAACTTTACAGGACGAAGAAAAATATGTTAGCATCATTTATACAGCATCTCGTGTGTTAAATAAAAATACGTAGTTTTTAAATATTTTTATTGTACATGTAATTAAAAACAAAAGTAACATTATAATGCTTCCTCCCAATATAAAATTGAGATAAGACAATAAAAAGCAACACAAGAACAAACATAGTACTTTTTGAATGAAGCCAATCCTGGCGCCAAATTTAAATGTATTTGAGTTCGGATTTCTTGCAACGATGTGGAGTGTTTAATGGTATAAAATGGCATTAAAAAGTGAAATCTTCAAAAAATTGAGATAGGACCGGTTGCCAGTTCACAGTCGATATGCTATTTACAGGATAAACCTTTTATATGACGTGTAAAAGTTATTCCGATATGCTTTTTACAGAATAAACAATTTAATTTCAATCATAAGTAGACTTACATCATAGCTTTGTGGGTTTTTAAGATAATCGTGGAAATATTACAAGCTGGGGATGACATATTTAAAACAGGAAACAGGGTGCACTATGTTGTATTTGACTTCAGCCAGTTATATTTGCAAAAGCAAAGTCAAAGTCAAATCATTTTAGGGACATAAAAGCAACTTTTGAACGTCAACATTTACAAAAAAAAAAAAAAGAATTGCTTCTAGTCACCCCTTCCAAAATGTAGTTTCGTATGGAGAAAAATCGGCAAGAAACCCCACTACAAGCAAATACATATGGTCAACATTTTGTCAAATAATTTAGGTCAAGTCACCGCTAATCAGATGTCACAACTTTCAATAGCCATTACACTACAAGAAGATACCGTCTCCAGAACCACAATAGCCACAAAGAGAAACCAGTACATTTTTTTCAAACTTTTCAAACCAAACATGTAATCACATTACATTATAATACTCGTCATTCTGTGTCCTTTTCATAACACGTGTCCAAACAGCGTTCACAATACAAACAACATCACACCCTGGCAGGAAACGGCTGACCGCCACAAAGCCTTTGCCAGGCGGCTTTCTTGTAAAAAAAAACCGGATAATTTATGGTCAAGCCTGACAGCTGTCATTTTTCCCGCGCGCGGGAAACGTCAAAGGATCGCGTTTTCACTGAATAGGGATGGGCAATCGGTAAGTGGAGTTTGCAGTTATTTTTATTGGGTTATTAATTTATCATGCTGTGTACTTTGTGGGTGGTCTGTTTTTAATTCAGGTTTACGTTATTAATTTATAATATGGAGACTTCGTTATTACATTTGTTTTTAAAATACATACCTACCTATAAAATGCATAGATGTGTGATTCCTTTTGGAAGGTTCTACGGAAGAAAAAACCTATAGGGATCCTATCTTGTTATAGAAATATTTTAATGTTAAATCAACGTAATTGGGTTCAAAGTTTTTTAAATTAAACATATTTATTTTAATGAATTATTTGTAGTCGGACATAATATGCACCTTGCCTTTCACAATATTATTTGCGTCAAGTTAAAAGTAACTGCTTTTTAGTATTTTCTTGATAATTCCATAATCATCCACCTTTTTTAATCAATTTATCTCATTGAAAGAAAAACTACTACAACAAATTACGAATCTTTTGCAGCCGACCGATCCCTTACAAAGTAACAATACTTGCCCATCCCTACATAGAAGTAAAAATGTCGACGTTAAAATTTGTTTAGCAAATAAAAAAAGAGATAGTTTACGTCAGAGCCATCAGCTGGCAACCGCAAACTGACCAGTAATGACTGATGCACAATGCACACGACTTTATATTGTTTGAAAACGATTGAAAAACCCAATAACAACAGACATCCCCTTTCTTTAAAACTTACACAAAAGTTGGTCCGATTTTAACGTAACTACACTGTCCATTTTGAACAACTTAAACAGACAGCAATGGATATAAAAGTAATAAGGCGTGCATGGCCGCAAGACTTTCCAAAATTGGGCGAAATAAATTGGGCTTTACACCAGTTTACAAAGACCTTTAAACTTTGCACAGTTCTGAAGACAACTGGGTCTGCAATAAACAGTTTTAATAACCATCTTTAGAAGACTTTCACTGCCCAGCAAATGCAATAAAAACAAAGCTCAAGTAATTCTGAACGTTAAAAACATCCAAATAACAAAGACCCGCAATTGTAAACAAAATAAAAGACAACACAGGTCAACTTTAATCGGTTCTTAGTCCAAAAGTTGTCGCGTGCCGAAAGCACCCATAACCAAATATTTGTAATTTTTTTCGCTTCAATTGTTCGGAGACAATGGACAACACGGGTACAGCCTTTTGACGGATTGTTTTGAATAAATAAAACTACCGGTGTTACTTGCAGTGAAAAAAATAAGACGATGATTTTTACTTTTTTTTTATTGTGGCAACTTGTGAAGTTACTGGTTGCGGTTTTGAATGTTAATGCGTTGGTTTTAAGGGTTGTTAAAATATGTAGATGGCTATTTATTGAGGGGCATTGCTTAAATAGGTTTAGACAACGCTGACTTGGCGGTTTTTTAGGGTTCCGTACCTCGAAAGGAAAAAACGGAACCCTTATGGGATCACTTTGTTGTCCATCCGTCTGTCTGTCAAGACCCTTTTTCTCGCGGAACGCGTGGAGGTATCAAGCTGGAATTTATATCAAATACTTAAGTCTACTGTCCCTTGGTGCTGTGAAAAAATCAAACTTCTAAGCCAACGCAATCAAAAGATACAGCCATTTGTGCCGCAAATTTCCGCAAATTTTCGACACTCGCAAGGGAATCAAAGCTACAGGGTACTTTCCGTAAACTCAGAACCTTGAAATTTGGTACGAAGCAACGTCTTATAGCACAAATTAAGGAAAAATTACGAAAACCGTAATTTTTTAAAATCATATAATAAAAAATATTTTTAATAATTTTGAACTTACTATCCCTTTCCTCATGAACGCGTAGAGGTATTAAATTAAAATTCATATCAAATACTCAGGTCTATAATGCCTTTAAACTGTAACAAAATCAAACTTCTATGTCAACGCAATCAAAAGAAACAGCAATTTAAGCCGCATATTTTCAAACTCGCAACTACTCGCAAGGGAATCAAAACCTAAAGGGTACTTTCAGTTGACCTAGAATCTTGAAATTTGGCATAAAGCAATGTTTTATAGCAAATATAAAGGAAAAATTCCGAAAACCTTAAATTTGTAGTTACCTACTTACCTACTTTGTACGGAACCCTCGGTGCGCGAGTCCGACTCGCACTTGACCGGGTTTTTTTTTTCATAAATCAGGTCGTAACTGTTCCTCATCAGGAAAAAGAACTTCCCTACAGAGGAGCGAACGTTGATCGCCATGCTGGCTCACTGTAAGTTGGAGATTTCAAGCTGTTTCTTTAAGATATATAGGTAAGGTTTGAGTGACCCCGAAATAACCTAGCCATCATCATCATCTGCCTAGCCTTTTCCCAACCATGTTGGATCAGCTTCCAGTCTAACCCGATGCAGCTGAATATCAGTATTTTGGTGCTTTCCGAGACACGGAGGGGTATCGTATCCATGAAATTCAATAATGAGTTATTTACGGGCCTCAAATCTTTTCTGAAGGTCACCATCTGCCTAGCCTTTTCCCAACTATGTTGGGGTCGGCTTCCCGTCCAACCGGATGCAGCTGAATAGGTACAAGTATTTTACATGAAATCAAATCTCAAATCTTTTCTGAAAGTGATAATTTATTGGTAAAAAAATTCATCACGACCACGCAAATTTTAACACCTAACTTCATAAAATATGATCAGCCCACTTGGGGTAGCTATCAGTCCCCTGGGTGCTATAAAACAATTATTTCCCTGTACAAACAGATGAACCGCAGCCTCTCGACAAACCATAATCTGTTTATGGTGTTCTGTTATGAAGTAGGGGTCGTAATGCGGGGGGACTTACTAGGGGTGTCGGAGACGTGTTGAAATTTTGTATGGAAGTTTTAAGTAAATTGTTTTATAATATCTTTTGTGAAAGGTGTGTTCTGATGTTATGTTGTAAGTACAGACGCCAGCACATCAAGCTACTCGAAACTGTAAAATTTTCCCAGTTAACTTTGAACTTTACACTTTAGCGATAAAATTAAAAATCTAATGAAGAAATTTGACAGATTGTGGTAGCTTGATGCGCTGGCGTCTGTACGTATCGATGTTATTTTGTTGTATATTTGATGTGTTAGCGTCTGTACAACTAATTTAAAAAAAAACCGACGAAACATTTCAACGCAGGGAGGGGTTCAGGGCAGCGGGATTGTCCGAAAGGGTTACCGCTGCCCCGGAGCCTAAAGAGCTAAGGAAGGAACACGGGTGGATTTTAGTCAGTAAGAGTCTGACACTCCCTTCTGCTCCATCCAGAGCGGGAGGGGTCATTTGATGATTTCCAATCCACAAAAAAAAGAGAGAGGTTCAGAATCATATGCTGAATCCATAGTAAAAGGATGCCCGTAGGATGTCCCTGCCGTTAAACCCATAATTTACAAATTAAATTGGTTTTAGAACATAAATCTTAGAACCTAAGGTGGAACTATTCGCGAGCTCGAACTCACTGGTCGTCATGGCCAAAAAGCACGCTGTCTCACTTGGCTTCGTGTCCGACAGAGATAGTATCAGTTTTGAGCAGTTAGACGCTAGTCTACATGCACAACGTCTAGTTCTCATGCATAGACACACCGTTCCGAACTGAAAGGCGCGTAAAAAAATTCGTAAAGTGCTTTGGGAAATCGAGTTTTATGAAAAAACCACTGCATAATTCAATTACAAATAAAGTTTATTGAACTCTTCGTTAACTGAACTTTGTCGGTATTGACTTTGTTTTGGAGATTTTACAGTTCTTTTATTACTTATTTACACCCAAAGTTACGTTAAAAATAGCAAGAAAAACGAATCATTGTTAGTTCATAACTTTTTAATGGCTATTATTTTACTATTCTGTTTCTGTACAGGCAAAACTAATACTAGGACAAAATGAAATCATGTTTAACTTTGGATGTACAATGTCAAACAGTGGAGTAATACTCTCCCGAAATTTGTATGGAAAAAATATCGACTAGTGGTACCTTAACGAGTGGCAGCGACAGTGCCTGACGTAAATTGACGCATTCTTAGTAGCCAATTTTTTAATCACGTCTAAACTTGTCTATGGATTATCTAATTTGACAGGACTAAACTAATATTTATCTTCTGTTCTTTTCATAATGAAATAGAAAGAAAAAGATGCACTGAACTTAAATTTAATTTAATTTGTGAACAACAGAATCGGGGCCATTGCTAAGTAAATAAAATAATAACGATCTCGTCACTAACTGACAGTTCTCAAATTATTTTGCCCCCGAAATAATCTCCATTTTTCTGCCACCGGTTTAGTAGCACCCCTAACACAAGGGGTTGTATTTTAGCACCCTCTCGGGCGGATTATTGCCGTTTTGTTACTTACCGCTGTTTTCGTGTTACGCAACGTTCTGTTAAATTGATATTGTTATCATATTTTTCTTATTGTTAGTTAATATTTTCGCGATATGGGGGCGGAGAGTTTATTAGGAAATTCTAATTGAATTGCTTGGTTGGGGTATCGTTAATTTATTGTTATCAAAATGATTTGATAAACAATAGTTACATTATTAAAAACTTTAACGGCCCAGGGTAGCCCGCGAAATTAAAAATTTCTTGTGTTGTGGTAGTGTCTGGTTGTATGTTGAACAAAATATGATTCGCGACTGTAAGTAGTATGTAATTTACAGAATTATAATCACTAAAACATCGATATAACCCTCTAAGTTCATTATAATCCTATTGAATGACTATTTCCATGAAATATCATTGAGCATGTTACCAGGGGCCCAAGTCTGCTATTTTTATAAATTCGTCATTCCAACACGATCCCATTGTCATTTTGCTAAAAGTTCGTAATCTGATACATTCATAATGGTCAATCATTGGTCGGACAATGGTCTGAGAAAAACTACTACTAAATTTCATGCTAGATTTCATTTAATAAATAGGTATTTTTACATATTACGTATTAGTGTTTGCAATCAGAAGTAGTAAGAAGTTCGTAAATTAGCAATAAACATTACATTTATTCATTTGTCATTATGTACGAGATTACCATTTTATGCCATTTCTTTCAATGCAGTGTCATTGGTTGACCATTGGAAAGTCATAATGACGCCATTATGGTAGTAGATTACCAAACTTGTCAAAATCAACAATTATAAAATCAATGATAGACCATTCTGACACTATTGTAATAGCAGACTTGAGGCCCGGGACCTTGATAACAATGATGTGATCACGGTATTCGGCTCCTTAAAAAGATGGCTGGAACGGACTGGATGCGGAAGGCGGAGGACAGGGTGTTGTGGCGCAGTCTGGGAGAGGCTTATGTCTAGCAGTGGACTGCAATAGGCTGAGTTGATTGATCATGAACACGGTACTCACAGATAATAAGGTAGCGTAGCAGTAAGTAAGGCAGGTAAGGTAGCAGCACTAATAAGGTCAAGGTTCAAAAGTGTCTTTTATGTGCCTATCTATATATATAAAAATGAAACCCGTTTTCCGTTGTCACGACATAACATGAAAACGGCTTGACCGATTTGGCTGATTTTTTTTTTGTAGTTTTCTAATACTCTGTACAAGGTTCTTACGGAAAAAAATATAAAGAAAATCTCTCAGAAAGATTGAATATACTTTTTATCCCGATATTCCCACGGGATCGATACTTATGCGGGTGAAACCGCGGGGCGCAGCTAGTTTGAAATAAATGATTTGACTTTGACTTTGACTGTAAAACCACAAAATATGTGGTAAGACTCGCTTTTCTTTAAGCTGTGGCTTTCCTAACATAATCATCATCATTATTCTCCAGATTTGATTTGATTCTCGTAATTCTAAGAACGTTCACAGTCTGATCTCATTCTCAATCTGTCAAAAATACCTCTACTTTCCCTACATTTTTGACAAGTTTTTGACATTATTGTTTGTCGCCGAGATGAGACTTCGACTAGATTTTGAATGTTTTAAATTACGAGAATTGGCCTTCTGTTCTCTTGCCCTTATCCCATGTTTTTGCTCCGGTCCTAAGGGTTGTAGCGTGATGTTAAATAGCTTATAGCCTTTCACAAGCATTCGGCTCATCATCAGCCTAGCTTCTTCCCAATTATATTGAGGTCGGCTTCCAATCTAACCAGAAGCAGTTGAGTACCAGTATTTTACATGAAGCGACTGCGTATTTATTTATTTAATACTTCAAGCACATAAATGTACAGAGGCGGACTTAATGCCATAGGCATTTTCTACCAGTCAACCTTTGGGTGATGCAGAGACAAACAGGTTTAGGTGCAATCATGAAAATTGAGGAATAAATATTTTAAATATAAAGATACGCAGAAACCTATTAAAACTAGAAATATAATATATACCTAATCTAATATGAAATATGAAATTCTCGTGTCACAGTGTTAGTTACCATACTCCTCCGAAACGGCTGGACCGATTTGTATGAAATTTTGTGTGCATATTCAGTAGGTCTGCGAATCGGCTACTATCTATTTTTTATTATTGCAAAACGACGTTTGTGGGGTCAGCTAGTTACATATAAATATATGACCTCCTTAATCCAATTACTGGGTAATACGATACCCCTAGGTAAGACTGGTTGTCAGACCGTCGGGCTTCTGTCTGACGACCCGTAACGACTGTCAGAGATCCACGAATCCCCAAGAAACCCTCAAGAATACTCAAGAATTAGGCTCTCACATGCAATTTTTTTTTAGAATAGCGCGTTCAATCAATAAAATAAAACAAACAAATTCTTCACCTTTATTGTTAGTATCACAGAACAGTAGTGCTATTCTGTAAAAATCTCACCGTGATAACTCGTGTGAAGTGAGCTTAATCATTAGTGTCGAATTCGCATTTGATGGAATTACCTAACTTCTCACGGTGAGATTCTAACAGAATCGACCGGCTGGTTAGTACAGAAATATCGATAGATCACCTGAAACTTTGCACTGTCTACACACCAATACTTGGGCCCTTACTTATAACATACCTAACCCACTTAGACATAAGGCCAGGAACACACACATAACACCCACATATCTACCGCAACGCATTAAGAACATCCCTCACAAAAACGGCGCTTCAACAATCATCCCCGACCGATATGAAACATGTATAACATCGGTTGCGCCTCCCCGGTAAACAATGAGCTTCGAATAAACAGAACTACCCCTACAACGGCGCTGTTTACGAATTTTCACCCCCGACCCGAGTGGTAATGGATTTTGTGTGGCGTGGTACAGGTTAAAAGATGGAGCGGGAAGCAGTATATTTATTTGAATTGCTTTAAAGAAGCTTTGAGAAAAGTAGAATAATTTGAGGCTCAAAAAAAAAAAGACATATTTGATAGAGTGTTCATTAGTCTTCATCATCTGCCTAGCCTTTTCTCTACTATTTTTGGGGTCGGTTGCCAGTCTAACCGGGTGCAGTATTTTACGTGGAGCAACTGCCTATCTGACCTCCACAACCCAGTCACTAGGTTACACTATACCCCTTGATAAGAATGAAAAAAAAAAAAAAGGCTTACTTTTGGGCTTCTAAGGACCCGTAACGACTGTCAAAGATCCAGCAATAACAGCCGGGACCAAGGGGTTAACGTGCTTTCCGAAGCATGGAGAGTTCGGTATCACAGATGGTCACCCCTTCCACGGACCGACCACAGTAAGCCTAGCTTAACCTGATAAATCGACCCATGCAGCTATTATTACTTAGCCACAAGCACCTAGCGTCCATTAGTATTTTTGGAAAATCAAAATGGAAGTTATTTGGAGGTTAAATACTTGCCAAAAAATAAGGTGTATCGATTTCCTTCCTTCCCGCTCATCGCTTATAGCTTACCACAAAAAACTTTCCAGCAAGGTGTGGCCCGTGATTGTTAATATCACGAGGGTGAGCAGAGCCCCTGTCGCATGTATTGAATGCTAATCACAACTGTGTGAGGCGAGATTGTCTTTCTCCTAAGTTTGCGTCGAGTAATTGGGAAGATCTGCGGAGATATTGCGTAACACATTATCAATCGGAATCGGTTTCATTTTGACGGTTCAACAACATTCATTGCGTTATTTACACGTTGCGCAGACAATTTTTTCGAACTTATGAAGCAATGGATTAGCAATTTGCTTCAAAATTATTCAGATTCCGATTTTTAGTGTGTTACGCAATTAGGGTGCTGTTTGTAGGTGGAGTGTGATGAACTGATGACCTTATTTTTTTTTCTTTGATTATCATTATTACGTTTTTGATTGAGTGGCGTTAGTAAGTTAAGCGAGACAACAATTATCTCAATACCATTTTATCCGTGTTTTCGACAGGCTGATTTGTAATTTGACTTTTTTTTTCCAGGACCTGAAAGTGTGACCCATTTTTTACAACATTGAAACACTCCATACCTAATGTCAAGACGAAAATGTATGGTACTCTATAATTTCCCAGAATTCTTCAGTAAATACCACTTAACTTTAAACCCTCAAATTGAATTGCTTTCAGTGCTTTTCCATTGGGTACTTGGAGATTTTCAAAAATAGGCAAGTACTTACTTAAAAATTGGGTTTTCTCGAATCTCATGAATTTCCGCCTAGGTATTGCGGGGTGTAATTATTGTGTGTCCCGTCCGGGTCACGGGACGCAGATCATGCACTGCGTAATATAAACTGCTTCATAAAAAATATATGTAAAGTTTCAAATCCGTGCCCCGTCCGGGCTACGTACACGGTACGCCCTGGGCATGGCCCGGTCTAATATAAATCTTCCCTAATTGTTGCCAATCGGTCACACTTTCACGTCCTGGAAGGAATTCGTCAAATGACCAGTCAGTCACCCTGTATATTTGCACGGACTGCTCATGAATTGACAGACGAAATTGGGTAAGTCTCGGAATAATGCAGCGGGATTGTCCGAAAGGGTTACCGCTGCCCCGGAACATAAAGGGCTAAGGAAGGAACACGGATGGGTTTTAGCCAGTAAGAGTCTGACACTCCCTTGTGCTCCACCCAGAGCGGGAGGGGTCATTTGATGATTTCCCATCCTCAAAAAAAAAAAAATTCTCGGAATAATCTGATCGGAATAAAAATATTAGCTCGATTAAAAGCCATTTTGTAACAGTTTTAATGCTGCGAAAATCCTGAAGGCCGATTGAAATACCCAGTGGATTGACTGCAATTTGACTTTCCAAAATAAATATGTATTTTTCTTTTACGGTACCTACTTAGTGGCTTGTTAAGGTTAAGTATCACTTGCCGCGGTTAGTTTTATCAAGGGGTACCGTATTACCACAGTATAAACTTTATATTATGGTATTACCTAGTGACTGGGTTGTGGAGGTCAGATATGCAGTCGCTTCATGTAAAATACTGGTCAGCTGCATCCAGTTAGACTGTAGTTAGTGTAAGGGTCAGCACAGACAGAGAGCACAGCGGAGAGGATTTTATTAAGGCACTCGAAAATCAACTTAAAAATTAATGAAATAAAGTGCATATATATGCTTGACTCTGACAAAAAATGCTCGCGCGTCCTCGAGGATACGCGGGAAGGCACGCGCGCGTTTATTTCAATAATATTAAAGTTGATTTTCGAGTGCCCTAATAAAATCCTCTCCGCTGCGCTCCTTTCTGTCTGCGCTGACCCTAATTGTTATTTTGTTTTTTGCTTGTGTTTATTTTTTTTTAATGCGGTATGTTTTTCCGCAAATAAACGTATTTTCTTTCTCTCTTTTACTAGAAGCCGACCCCAACATGAATGATTTATTTCTGTACCTAAGTAGGTTTGTACAGACACTTTTACACGTCAATCATATTTTTTTTTAAACTAGATGAGGTTGGTGTTTCCTATCTAACTATTCTGAGAAGAAAGGCCGAAACAAACTCAGAGGTCGCAGTCTCTTTTAGAGTCCAGACAAAATCTTGGTCAGATCATGTGGAGACCATGTAGATTGGTGTCTGAAATGGTCTTTTGAGGAAAGAACCACACAGATTGAGCATAGTTGGGAAAAGGCTAGACAGTGCTCTAAATCTAGTTTCAAAAAACAACATTGTCATGAACCCAACCAAAACTCACCTAAGTATCGATTTCTAATGCATTCGGATATTTAAAACAAAAACCAAATATTAATCTAATTCTTATAACAAAACATTAATACCACAAGCGAAACCACAGGAAACTAACAACAAAGAAACCATTTTCAGTAATATCTTCAAAAGCAATAAAAAGACGCCATATTGCCGCGACATATGTTCTGAACGCTCCCGCGGTTTGTCTATGACAAAGTTTTTTTTTATCTGTCGATGGGCAAAGGCAACGGCGTTTATTGGATGTATTCGCTGACTAAGTTCTCGTTCGAATATTGTAGTTTTTATTGGAAAATGGAACGTCGTAAGTCTGACTTTTGTGGGCAGATAACAAATATCATAAATGGGAGATTATGGCTCTTAGGTTGGTCGTGGGAATAGACAACTTTGTGGTAAGAGGTAGTTTGTGAGGTGCGTTATTGCTTTTTTCTTGTGGACATAACTTATATTCTACTTAACTGATGTAATTTGCATCTTAGCATAATATTATACTTGAAGTTAACCGACGATATTGCTTGTCGGATTTACTTATTCTTTCTCAGCATTTGTTAGTAATATAACTATGTGTTATGGATATATATAACTATGTGTTAGGTATGTTACAGTCAACAAAGAAGATAAGTATGCACCAAAAATGGTGGCGCGGGAATAATTATTTTTAAAAATGCTGGAAGATTATTTAACTAAAGCGGGATAAATAACTGTGTGCCCGGAGTACGTATAGGCAATGGAGGATGACCAGCCGACGAGAGACACAATCAAAGGAAGGAAGTTTGATTCCACTGACCTTTATGCTGTTCTGCCGCTGCTTGCTCAGATGAGGGCGCCCTTTTTTCTTTTGTTTAAATTCGGCGAAATTCGCGACGTAGGTACTCCACCCAAGCGTGACCCGGGTCACACAGCGAGATTTTAACGTGCGGAGAGTTTAATGAGGAGTGTGTTTGCGGGATTTGGTTTGGCGTAGGTACTCCAGCCGAAAATTGACCGATGATGGCAATTTGGCGAGTTTTTAATAGTTTGCGATGCGGTAGTTAAACAACTAAGTCGTCGAATATAATGAAGTTTACTAAGAAACCGATTGATGTTTTCGAATGAAATTGAATTTGATAAAATAACTGTTTGGTTTCTGTTTGTAACATATAATACTATTATCACTATTTGAACATAAGTCACAAGTTTGCGTAACAAGATTTAAATTAAACCGCCAAAAACCCCGACAACATCTTTTTTGTCCTCTTTGAATTTTAAAACTGCCTAATCCCATGTCATGTCACGGATTACCACGAGATAACTCTCAACGCCACTTGAACCAAACCAAAACATCCAATTTGGTTCCAATCCTATCAACAATAACAATTTTCCGTCAAATTTAATCACAATTTCAAATCTAATATCGAAAAAAAAAAGATTACATACTATCCATGGCAATCTACCGCAGGCTGTAGCAACGAACGCCTTTGCCGAAAAGAAAGTGGAAAGATTGTCTATGGAAAAAGATGGCGGTACATTTAGGCGGCTTGTTTGACACGAACATCTTGTTAGCCTGTACCAAATACGTAGTTTTATAAATATAAATAAGGTGTAAAAAAGGTTGGTAAGTGTGCTTATGGTGTTTGTGTTGTGGGTTCTGTATAGAAACATTTTTTTTCTGCTATTGCATGGCTTCTTGACTAAGTTACGCGGAATATATTCTCTATAGTAATTTTATCTCACGAGGCGATGCGCGCTTTACTTGTGGTCGTAGTGTGGTCGTTTTGCGTTAGTGTGACGCATAATTTCCTCCAACCAGCCCGTCGATTCTGTAAAAATCTCATCGTGATAACATAGGTGAAGTGAGCGTGAAGTGAACTATCAATGGAGGCAATGCCTAACATCAGGTCTTAGAGCATTAAACCAACCGGAGACGCAACGAGCACTAATATCTATGCGAATAAGTCTGTCACTTTCATCGCGGGGGACGAGGCAACGCACACAAATAGTGATAACACACTAATGCATTTTCGATCGCGTTGTTACTCACGCACACGAAAAAATTATCGAACACAAGCATAAAATATACGCACACATGTACTAACTCACACAGAGACGCCCTGTCAGGATACGGCATGACGTCATTTTTGTGTAAGCGATGAAAGTGCTTGACGCTATCGATATTTTGTTGTCGATGAGTTCAGCCAATAGTTGTGATAAAAAAGGCTCTTCTTTATTTAATTGTTTTTTCATATTTACTTATCCAATTGATCTTCAATGCAGATCAATTCTTTTTAAATAGGTAACATAGGATTTAGATTTTAAAGTTAGTCTGTAAGGATTCATTGCCACGGTACAAGAACTGCCGGTCGATTCTGTAAAAATCTCACCATGAAAACTTAGGTGAAGTGAGTTTGTTTTATCTAGGAATTGACACTATTGACAGCTCACTCCACGCTCACTTTACCTGAGTTTTCACGGTAAGACTTTCACAGAATATCATCGCTGCCTCGATGGTCTAGTGTTCGTGAGGATGAATGCTGAACACGACGTTCTGAGTTCAATACCCGGCGGGGCAATTGCGTAACACATTATCAATGGGAATCGGTTTCATTTTGACAGTTCAACAACATTCATCGCGTTATTACGTATTGAGCAAACAATTTTTTCGAACTTATGAAGCAATGGATTAGCAATTTGCTTCAAAATGATTCAGATTCCGATTGATAGTGTGTTACGCAATTAGGGTGCAGGTCGGGCAGTGTTACTGGTTTTCTTATTAGGAATTTCTCAGTAGCAGCACGGAGTCTCCTGATATTAGAATGTATTCCAGAACATGAAGCTTCAAAATGCTGTGAGCAAATTGTACTAGTACGTTTAGGAGTCCACGAAACATGATTTGGTCAAGCCCAAATCCAAACATCCCGAGTCATTGCATCTTTTGGAAATCTGAAAAATTAATAGAATAACACAGGGACTGAATTAACCAAAAATAAAGATACTTTGAATTTGGGTATGACGTCATACCGTTAAATAACGATAACCGAAATATAACGATATCGTTATTTTTTAAAGTAGCCGTATTTTAAGGTACGAAATTCATACCGGATATTTCAGTAGAAGTAACATACACACCATAACACCTTTTTAATAATATCAGTACCAATACCTTAACCTTTTTAAATAAGGGTTTCTTTGACACACCGCCTCGCCACTCTGTCTGTTTCTGTCGTTAGCGATTGTTAAATCACTCCATGTCCTTTACGCGCTAACTGCCTACCACTAGTACAACAAACATAAGGTCAAGTTGCAGCAAGTGGTTGTAGACACCCCCGTGCACCCGCGCCGCGCCGTCACCATGTTTTTCGGTACCGAAATCGTATAACGGTTAAATAACAATTTATCCTAACCTTTATTTATATGGGTACCGGTACAGCTCAACCTCTATTTTGAATCGGTACCGTTATATTTTTGAGGTATCTTAACCTTTAACCGTAACCGCTTTCAGTCCCTGGAATAAAATACTCATAAAGTCGATATCGATATTTGTTTCTATGCAGTCACAGCCCTCATTTTGCTACAGTGTGGCCTGTTTTTAAATATAAAAATTGCGTAGTTTCGTGATAACTTGACCCGTAAATATTTTATAGTAATGAAGAATAACGATATGAGAAAATTGTAAGAGATTTGTGGAACATAAGTTTGATATCATTAATCAATTATTTGATAATAAATAGCAATTTTTTAAAGGCTTTAGTAAAAAAATCTTATAAAGTAACAAAACAGTAATAAGAATAACAAATGCGAAATAGAAGTTTGAAATAATTGTCAATATTTATAAATTACAACTTTAAAAATTACACTAAATTAGGTCTTGTACAATTTAGTGGCAACATTCATTGACCGACAATATTTTTTGGTTTTTTGCAAATTTATTGCATTTTATGTTATTATTAGGACAAAATAATAATTATAGATGGAAAGTAAGGTTATCCTTTTGTTTACTAGATGTTTCCGATCTATTTTTACACGAAAAAACACTGCAATTCGGCATTTTTCTCTTACGTTCGTTCCGCGCTAGTGTAATTTGCTGAATGACGTGGAACGCGCGGCAACTAGTTTTATATGACTGATATGACCGGCGGTCTCGTACCTTTGGCAGCGGGGAACGCCTGACAATGGCGTCTCCGGTTGGTTTAATGCTCTAAGCATCAGGTGGAATGACAGCTCACTTCACCTTAGTTTTCACGGTGAGATTTTTACAGAATAGCACTGCTGTTCTTTTGTGTTTGTGTTCTTTCTGTGCGCCATGTTTACCGCAAATAACCGTATTTTCTTTCTAAGTGGCGCAACAAACTCCCCACTAACTGGACCTAGCATCCCTTCTTTATAAAAGCAACCAATTTTACCAAAATCACGATGGTACCAATATAAAAAGCCTACGGAACCCTAAACCCCCTCGGATATAATACTCTTCAACACAATGGGAGTCCGTAACAAATGTAGCGAGTCGTTTTCTTGTTACTTTTTCTATGTAAATTGTCTGCGCAATTTGTGTCGCGACTGTCGTGCCTTTGTTGCCGGCAATTTTTTTGTTGCTCCGCGATTTTTTTGTTGCCGCCCTTTCGTATTCAATTAAACGTGTTGCTGTGAGCTGTAGTTGGATTATTTGAAGGATTTATTTATATTTTACGCGGGTTTAAGGGGTTTTCGAGTTAAGTAAGTGTGGCGTTCAGGGCCTCAATGGAGGCGATTGTGTTAAGGGCATTTGATGATTTGAGTTAGTTGTGTGGTTTGTACGGTTATTATTTGCTAGTGTAGTATTTAAAGTGCGCTTTTGTGAAAGCGTCTTCATATACGTATGGATGCGGCGACAGCCGATCGCGTCCGGCAGCATGTCGACGCATACGATCGGCTCCGTACCGTCGCTTGCCAACGTATCCATTTCTGCGCCTAGTCAAATAGTTTGTCCTACCGTGTTGACGAATTCAAATTTTTGTGAATGATTGATGTTGACGTAGTATTGTTGGCTATTGCATTAAGCAAGAAGAAGAAAATAACCATAAAATACATAAGAGGAAAAGAAAAATTTGGACGACATCCGAAAGGATTCGATCTGATACGACGACAGGCGAACGAAGCCGATCGCACGTCGCAGCATACTTTCAGCGACGATCGCGTGTCGCGGAAAACGCCCGCGGTCAAGCTGCTGTACGCGGCTTGGTAATATAGACTTTAAATACTATGGCATAATTTAATATCGTTTAAAGATTGTAAAATCTATTCCGATCCAATGCGATACCGTTCCGTGGAAGCCGTTTGGTGGAAATCACCCTTTAAGTAATTTAAGAATGTTCGGTCCGAGAATAATCGTCTTCGTCGTTGTCCTTCTCATCGCTCTGGCTTTGTAAAGTCTTCTTTCTTTGTCCAGGCGGTTTTTCTATGGAATACGCTCCCTCAGAATATCAGGACGGTAACCAATCGGTTCACATTTAAAGTGAAAGCTCGAGAACACATACACAAGAACAGCAGATTTGTCTCAGAATTAAGTTGTTGTAGATTTTCTTGTTTATCTCTCATAACTTTTTTTATATTTTGTTATGTATTTATGTATTTATTCTTATCTTATATTTTTTTGAGTTATAAGTTTTTTTCTAATTTGTTTTCTGTTTTGCACCTACTGTGTATTGTCTCTGCATCACTCTAAGGTAGACTGGTAGAAAATGCCCAAGGCATTAAGTCCGCCTTTGTACAGTTTTTACTTGAGCATAAAGTTTTAATAAATAAAATAAGTAGGTACGGTAAAGTGGGGCTACCTCGGCGGAACAGCAAGATCTGGAGCTATGTCGCAAACCATGATCCACCTTATCCTGCTCTCTGTGTCTCAAAACATGCAGTCAAAGTGACATCTGCGTTGATGAAGCCGTGGAAATAGCGAAGTTTTGGGCCAAAAAGATCTGAGGAGCAATTCTCGTTATTTTAAGAACGTCGATCTCAGTCTCGATCTGTCAATTATACCTCTAAAATCCCTACATTTTTGACATGTTTTTGATATTGATTATCGCTGAGATAAGATTGCGACTAGAACGCAATTTTGAACGGTTTTAATTACATACGGAAATTGGTCTTCTGAAATACTGTCGTGCCAGCGACACGAAGAAAAATCACGGTGTGGGGAAGTCTAAGAAGTTTAATCTTTGCTTGTTATAGGTAAATCGATCCGTATGTAGGTTCCTATAATGATATTCCAATGAATACTAATTTGCATATATTACTTATCATGCTTTGACGTCGCCGCTAGATACTTAGTAGCTGCAAGTAAAGAGGACAAGTTCATAATATCATGTGGTTGATGCAATAGTTTCTGCCTCTTTTATCTGAAAAGGTTTAGATTGCATACACCTTCTACGTTTTATAGGATACTTACTTACGAGCAATCCGCCCCTGGAATTAGGGCTGCCACTTGTCTGGGTTTCCCCGGTTTGGTCCTAGTTTGATGGTCGTCCGGGGAGCGTCCTGGGGAGGTTTTAAAATAGTGTCACTTTCTGTGTTAGGGGAAATCCCATTTTGAATGATTTGCAATAAATTAAAGCGCAATAATAGTTAAAAATTTTCCGCGTGGCAAATATACACACGTACGCTTGTGACAATTCATAATTTGCTTTTGATTTAAAATCCTTTTTTAATTTTCATTGATGCCAAAAAGAAGAGCGTTCCTAATTAATTTTGTTACCAGAATACCTCTCACATCGAGAAGAGCGATTGATTTTTAATTGATTAGTAAATTTAATGTTTTATTTGTATTGTTGAGGTTTAAGTTGATTTTGTATAAATCAGAAAAAATATGATAAGTAAGTACATAACGATGTTTTTATTTTATTGTAATTTTTTTTCGAGCGAGTGTGGGGATAATTATTTATTTCACCCAAATGCCCGGGGTTTTGAAGTTTTTATCTGGGTTCCGTAATTAAGATGATGGCAGCCCTACCTCGGGGCCAAAGTAGGTACTCTCAGTCCGTCAACGAACATTAAGGGGCCGTCCGAAAGTGATTCTAAACTGTAGAGTGAACCCAACACCCGTGTAAATATTTAATTTAATCATCACTGTGCTCAAAACGGTGAACGAAAACAGCGTGAGGAAACTTGGCATATCCTAGAACCAAAAAATATGAAGACATGTGACATTCACCAACCCTCATTGGGCCCGCGTGGTGGATTATGGCCCACTCCCTCTCACAGAGAGGAGGCCTGTGTCCCAGCTAGATATAGGCTGATTATTTATTTATTTATTTATTTATTTATTTATGGACTTTGGAAGACTTACAGCTAAATACAATAGTAATAAATAACAGTAAGATAATCTGACAGCCAATTACATGTCTTCACGTCTAGAGCTTGTCTGGTATAAAAGTACTGTGGAACAAAATATACACACTGCCAGATGTTGCCAAAGAAACAAAACAAAAATAAGTTAAAATAAAAATAAAATTTATTATATTTTATATTTAATTTAACTATTTTTTTTTATTTAATTTTACATTTTATGATTATACTACTCCCGATTAACTAACTTTTTTGGACAAGCAAAAATACATCGGAAGTAAGGTCAATTGTCAAATCGTGTTATCATTTGTAGTTCGGACTCCGAACTGTCTCACCGTGTAACATAGGTGAAGTGAGCGTGAAGTGAACTATAAATGGAGGCAATCCCTAACATCAGGTGGAATGATAGCTCACTTCACCTTAGTTTTCACGGTGAGATTTTGACAGAATAGCACTGCTGAATCAGCAGAGTGCTGATCTTATGACCATAGAGTAGGATACTCGTGTAACTTCGGGCGGGACTGCGGAATTTGTGCTTAGAAATAAAGAAAAATTGTTTATTCTGTACAAACAAAACGCACATTACGAATAAAAAAAATAAATTAAAAAAGAAAAGAGAGCAGACCTCCAGCTTCGCACGGTTTTTACTAATTGAAAAATTCATCGAAATTTATTTATTCTCTTCTTTCTGGTCGTGTATTTCATTGATTGATTTTGATTTTTCAAGGTCTTTATTACTACAAAGGATGTTACAGTAGTGTTTACAAATGATCTTATTCTATTTGTATACAGATCGTGATTAATTTTAGTTACATAGGCTATATTTCGCCTTTACAAACATTAAAACATGTTTTTACTGACGTATTTTTAGTTGACATGAATTGACTTATAATGTAGGTACTACATCGTATAACTACTAGGTATGTGCAAGTCTTAGTATGGACCCACATAATATTTAATGTTTAAGTTACAAAATGTACGGTTTATTATAATAAGTTATAATAAAATTAGTTAGGACGTTACGTGTATTTCATTACTGAAGGTTGTGTCCCTTAAAAGCCTTCGTGGCTTTATGTACGATGTTCTTCCACTTTGCTTGGTTCTCAGTTTCTCTCAGGGCGGTCGTAACAGAGAGTTCAGTGAGGTTATTTGGTTGACCAGCGGCCGCGAGGACTTTCCTATCAACCTTGCCGATCACCACCAACTTTTCAAGATTATCTGGTTCCCGACGTTCTTTATTTTAAGTAAGTCTTTAGTTAAAGCATTATATCTACACATAACCACACATACGTTATAATTATTAAGGTGAATGGGAAGTGGTAGACCGCGAAATTTTATTACGTTTTTTGCAATTTGCAGGTCAGTATCAGGTTGTATCTTGATCAAAATTTGATTCACGACTATGACAGGTACGTATCTAAAGAATTATAATCATTAGAATCATTAATACATCTTCCTAAGTGAGATTTGTACCACAAACACTTTTCCATGAGAGATTTCTTTTTGTGGTACAAATCTAAGTTAGGAAGATGTATTAATGATTCTAATGATTATAATTCTTTAGATACGTACCTGTTATAGTCGCGAATCAAATTTTGATCAAGATACAACCTGAAAGAGACCTGCAAATTGCAAAAAACGTAAAAAAAAAATTGAATTTCGCGGTAACCACTGCGCAATCACCTTAAGATGTAGTGATATTTATTTTAGAAGTATGTGTGTTTATTTGTTTGTATGTAAGTATATCCTCATAATATTTGTTTAGTTTTGTGAATTGATTATGGTTTTATGTATTTTTTTTGTTGTCTCCTTCATTCTTTCACACGCTGTCTACATCTCTCTCTTTATTATCCTATCGCAGGTATACTGGAAGAGATTTCTTATGAAATAAGCATCACCTTTGTACCAATTTTTCTGTTCTGTATTTTTTTTCTTGTCTGTTTCAATATATGTGTGTGAAATGATAATATAATAATAAAATGGTAATACAATAATAATAATAACCCTTCCGAAATAAAAATTCTGTAAATAATGGTGAAAAGTTAAAACCACATCAAAATCCGTTGCGTAGTTTAAAAGAACAACGCACGACAGACACCAAGCGACTAAGATGTATCTGTTACATTTTGTTTTTAAAGTACGGTTTTATACCTAAGGATTACATAAGTAATACCTTCTTAGGTATTATACTTAATGCCTGGGTGGTAGGTTATTAAAAAATGCAACCGTCGCGTCGGTAAGTAATTCATATGTTTAAAAGCTTTTGCCTGAAAATCGCCTTTTGTTAATAATTGTGTCTTTAATATAAGAATGGTTTAAAAATAGCGTTTTCTTGTGTTTAAATAAAAAAATCTCAATCACACCAAATATCACCAACCGTCTCACTTACTCTATAAAGAAATAAGACAAACATAGATAAAATCTCATAAAAAAAATATTAAAACTAAAAAGGACTAGACTACTACCTAAGTGCACGCCATTTTATATTCTCGTGCCTTCATAAAATTATCATAAAACCAGATTGCTGAGCTCAAAACGTAAAAACTCAAGTTTAAGACCAACTTCACAGCTTAATGAACGTCGAATGATCCCCATTGGCTAGTCCCCACTGATTATAACCTCTTTTAACCTCAAAACTCTTTTTCATTTTAACTTCTTTTTTTTACAAGCGCGTCCAACGACAATAATTGGTTAATTGATAACTATAAAGTTTGTTGTTTATGGTTGCTTCATTTTTTATATTAACTTTGAGTTTTAAATTAAGTATTTATACGTTTGTGTGTAAAATGAAGAATTTTAATTATTGAGCGGCAATTGTTTTATTTGAGGTTATGTAAATAATTTAATTACGGGTTTTTCGCGTTTCTGCGTTTGTATGAAGTCTTCGGTGTACCAGCAGCTGCTTATATGATCCCACACACAAGACGGTTTGCTGTCAGAATATAATAAAAAAATGTTGTCTTGTCTTTGTCTAAAGCCGCTACCACCTTCAATCAACAATCAACTCAGTTTATCGCAGTCCACTGCTGGAACTAGGCTTCTCTCGGGCTTCGCCACAACACCTTGTCCTGTGCCTTCCGCATCCAGTCCGTCCCGGCCACCTTTCGGTCCATTTAGCGTCCCACGCCACGTTTGTCACTCGAGGACTCATGTGCACCATCGCCCATCGGTTCTTCGACAAACATGGCCAGCCGACTGTTTCATCAGCTTGCTTAATCTATGTCGGCAACCTTGGTTCTTTTCGCTGCCATATTGCTAACTGGAAAATATTTTTACCACTGCGAAAAAAAGAAAGTTGTCTCAGCAACAATAAAAAATTTGTCAAATAATATACTTGATGATACACTTTGATTGAATTTGATTCTGAGATTATAATGCGTTCTTAAAAATACGGAATTGATTAGGAAAAGTATTCAGTGTGGTTTCAACTAGCTTCATCTTTGACTGACCGACCCCTTGACAATTCAAAAGTACCTGTAATTGGTTTATTTGAAATAAATGCTTTGAGTTTGAGTTTCAAAAGTGTACAGTGTGGTTTCACACTGTGGTTTCTTGCTTCAGTACTATTATCTAACTAGCTATTTCAGTCATTAACGAGTTTTTTAAAATTTATTTTGACAAATTTTTATTACAATATACAAGATAACAGTAGGTACTTCATTATCTGCCTAGACTTTTCCCAACTATGCTGGAGTCGGCTTCCAGTCTAACCGGATGCAGCTGAATACCAGTATTTTACATGGAGCGATTGCCTATCTGACCTCCACAACCCAGTTACTGGGTAACACGATATTCCTTGGTAAGACAGGTTGTCAGACTTTCGGGCTTCTGACTACCCGTAACGACTGTCAAAGATCCACGAATGACAGCCGGGACCAACGGTTTAACGTGCTTTCCGAGGTACGGAGGGGTCTGGGTATATAAAGATGGTCACCCATTCACGGACCAACCGCTGCAAGCGTAGCTTAACCTGATCGATGGAGCCATGCGGCTGTTAGTACTTAGCCACGACCCCAAAAAAGGGAAGAGCTCATTGGCCATAAAAAAAAGTCCGCATCGCTATCAGTGGGAAAAATGCCAAAAAGCTGGCAGGGTTTCCACGTTGGATGGCAATGTTGATTCTCTCGCCTAAAAATAGACCAGCCCCCTGGTCACGTGAAAAGTCGACCAACCGCTTGACAATGTCCCCGAAATACTCGGTGAAAAAGGCTTACTCGATTGATATTAAACCGATGGCACAAAAATCGATTTCAATACGATGCGTAACACGCAATACCGTCGAGAATCGATTGCGTTCATCCTTCAAGACTTCTTAGCTATTGCATTTTTAATTCTCTGTAGGGACTATCGTTCTACTTACATATGCATACGATATGGGTCTGTCTGTCTGTGCAGCACGCGATGCGTTGAGGAGTTAAAGTTATTGCTTCCCTGTGCTGCCGTATCGGGTAATGTTTTTAAACGTAGTATGTAGGTTCTTGTTAATAGTAAAGAGGTGGTGAGCTGTAATGCTGGCTGTTTTATAGTCCGTAGGATCAAATAAAAAACGTGTTTTTTTGTCTATGGTAACTACGTGACGTTCCGAAAGTACTACTTTGAACTAAAAGGAACTTTTTGAACGTTAAGTAGAACTCGAGATTTTATTAATGTTAGGTACAGAGGTCAGCACATCAAGCTACCCTAATCTGTCAAATTTTCCCAATTGATTATGAACCTTCTTTCTTTGTAGTAAAGTTGAAAATCTATCAAAGGAATCTGACAGATTGGAGTAGCTTGATGTGCTGGCCTCTGTACATTTTCTGTCTTTTTATATTATAATCATAATATTACGTAATACACTATCAGTAGCAATGGCTTTAATTTTGACAGTTCCACAACATTGCGTTTTTTATTTAAGTGGTTGAGTATACAAATTTTTTCGAACATATACTTATATAAACAATGGATTAGCATTATTATGGATTTCCTTCAAAATGATTCGGATTGTGATTGATAGTGTGTTATGCTAGTAACGCAGGACCTGTTTTAATGACTATGTTTGAAGGCACTACGTTCAGACTGGCTGAAGAGAAATTCCCGTAATTTTAATCGGTCAAAATATAGTCGTAATCTTATCTCAGCGACAATCAGTGTCATAAACTTGGCATTTATCTAGGTAAATTAGAGGTAGATATTTTTGACAGATTGATATAGAATGCGAACGTTGTTAAAAATACGGGAATCAAGCCTCCCTGGTCTTTTGAACTCAGCACAAACTAACAGAAGCACAGAACCGGTCGAAGTGGCTGTGATAACCTATAAAATAAAAATAATGATGCTTTAATGACAATAAAACTGTTTCGCAATTATGATGCAATTCTTCTGTCAAATTAAATCCAAGATGGCTGCCCCACGCACATTCAGTCAGGGATCTGATTTTGATGCAATCATTCTGGACTCCCATTCAATAGACAATTTATGAATAATTCATATTCCCAATAGTATTTAGATATGGATCGTTACCATAAAGTTTAACCGTAAACTTTTATAGATCGTAAACTTTTTGTTGGTTTAAAGTTAAATAATTTACGCTCCAAATTATTTCAAGTGAGTTTTATTTGAATTTCTTGAAGATACAGAAATTCTTATTGGTTGTTTTTGATTGGAGAGATTTTTAACAGTGATAATATCTATGCCATAAAATGTTATGTAATTATTTCGTAAACAAACACTTTTGATTCTGGAATGGCGACCACGTACTTGCAAAGATGGGGATTGTCAATGGGGATTAGTGGAATAGCCCCTGAAAGACGTATCTAGCGTTGATAGGGTGGGAGGCCACAAGATGGACCTGACTGAGAAGACCTGCGGAACAATTGCGTAACACATTGGCCCCGATTCTGTTGTTCACAAACTAAATTAAAAAGTTAAGTGCATCTTTTTCTTTATATCTCACTATGAAAAGGACAGAAGATAAATATTAGTTTAGTCCTGTCAAATTAGGTAATCCATAGACAAGTTTAGACGTGATTAAAAAATTGGCGACTAAAAATACGTCAATTTACGTCAGGCGCTGACTAATTTGACAGGACTAAACTAATATTTATCTTCTGTCCTTTTCTTAATGAAAGAGAAAGAAAAAGATGCACTGAACTTACATTTAGTTTAGTTTGTGAACAACAGAATCGGGGCCGTTATCAATGGGAATCGGTTTCATTCTGACAGCTCAACAACATTCATTGCGTTATTTTTACGTTTTGAGTAAACAAATTTTTCGAACTTATGAAGCAATGGATTAGCAATTTCCTACAATATGATTCAGATTCCGATCGATAGTGTGTTACGCAATTAGGGTGCTGGTGAAGGCAGCAGGAATCCACTGGATGCGAGAAGCACAGAACCGGTCGGGAGTGCATATGTCCAGCAGTAGACGTCTTTCAGCTGATGATTTTTTTTTGTGGATGGTAAATCATCAAATGACCCCTCCCGCTCTGGGTGGAGCAGAAGGGAGTGTCAGACTCTTACTGACTAAAACCCACCCGTGTTCCTTCCTTAGCCTTAGCTTATGTTTCGGGGCAGCGAGAACCCTTTCGGACAATCCAGCTGCCCTTCAGCTTATGATGACGATGAAATAAACATTTTTGAGATGGGGTAGACCCATCGGAACTTCGGATAGAGTTAAGCTAGCTAAGGTGACCTACGGACTTATAGAATAAGTACTTATACAGTAATGAAGACCCATGATGGAACTATAAGTTATTTAGCTGTAGGTAAATCATCTTTTCGTTCATAAAAATTCTGGTTTGTTTTTGTACCTACCTATAATTTACCCCTTGTTCTGGTATATTCCTCAGAACAATAAATTATTGCTACAAATTTAATTCCCATTGCTATAAAATACTTCTAGGAATTCACAAGAACATGAAAAACACAACAGCCCAACATTATTAAATAAAATGTGAACTGATCAACTGACAACTTTTTCAGATGTTAATAGATTATAAAACTCCTCATAAAAAGTTATTAAATACACGCGAACAGAATCTCAAGAATCCATTTAACACAAGAAAAACTCATTTCATCTTTATCGAACAACATCTAAAAACAGGGCCATCAAAATTCTATCTCACAACCTCATTACAAAAATCCAATTCTTTCTTCAAAATAACATCATCATTGTTAAAAAAAAAACACCCTAGCACATCCCTACTATATTTATAAAAATAACCAATAACATGCGTTAATGTTGGCTGAATACATGCAGCTGCCGTTGCTATGAAAAAAGTTAGGCGCGTTTTCATTGGTCGGTGTCATGGCGGACGCATTAGCCGCATCTGTCATCTTTATATTGTTCGCGCCATATTTTTAGCGCTAATATTACGTATTTATGTGTTGTAATAAAATGTTATGTTTACTGTTAATTGCGTAAGGTATGGGTGTTTATTTTGTGAGGAATTTTATGAGAAATGAAACGTGTGGTTTTTATTTCAGTGTTGTGAACTTAAGTCATGTATTTCGCTGACCGTTGCGTTGGCTACCGTTGATAGTCAATACAGACTCAATGACCTAATCAAAAAACCGCATTAATAATCAATCATTATATATGCCAGTTTTAAAAGAGTATATAAGAGTTTAGTTTTATTATATAATTTAAAAAATTATTCACATATATATTCAATATACTGGGGAGTTTGTTGTGGCAATTTTTCTTCCCAGTTAAAGCATTAGGAAAGTGGTGAAGAGCGGGCGTTTTGGGTGACTGTCTTTCGTAATTTTGACGTTTAATTTTGACGTTTAAATACGGCTGATTCTCAGCCTGATTTGAGTATATGACTTTGATTTTGATTTTACAATTTACTAATTATCCAAAAAGCCTCACGGTATCGAAGAATTAAACTTTAAGAAGGATATGTAGTTACTGAACTACTAACTAAGGAACAGTGAAGAAAATTATGCTCATGTAACATTATTTTTATCTTAATAAAACAAGTTGTTTCCTTAATTTAAAAGCTTTGCCAAAGAGACCATGACCTCTTGAGTTTGCTTCGGCATACTTATCTTTTCAGAGATCAGTCAGTCAGGAAATGCTGGCGCCAACGTGTAAAATAATAACCCTCCTTTTTGTGTCTTAAAAGATCCACTTACAGAAATAAACATCATTTCATTTCATAATGAAAAACATAAAAGGCGTTCCTAAAGGGTCTATTTTAGGTCCTATGCAAAACAGACCTTTGAAAAGCGTTCAACCAACTCATAAGAAAATTCAATCCAATTCAGGTAAATCATAAATCAATAATACTATCGAATTAATACACACTTAAAATACCATATTCTCTCAGGCAAATCAAACAGACATAGCTAAGGTATGCGTAACGTGTATATTTTTTCACAATTACATTGATAAGCATGAGAAACCTGATGGCGTGAAAATTATAGTCGGCAGTCATGAAGGAGCAGTAAGAGTTAACTATGTACTTACGTGAAGAGAATACTAAGTAGAGGAACGATAGATACTTACGTTTGTTAATGAAGCGCATAAATGAGTAAATAACTTGGATATGTTTTCTAATAGTAGTGGTCTAGAGGTTTTTAGAACAAGGTAATTGCATAATACACTAATCCTCTTACTAATAAAAGTTGTATATCTTGTATGTGTATCTTTCGAAAGTCAAATTACTGACGACTGAAAGAGAGAAATCGTTGTGTAATTAGTCATTATATAATACGTTTATTACTAAGGGGGTAACAGTAGCAGGGGTTTTAATTTTGACAGTTCAACAACATTCATTGCATTATTTACGTTGTTGAGGAGACAAATTTTTCGAACATATGGAGCAATGGATTGGCAATATTCTTCAAAATGATTCAGATTCTGATTGTAGGGTGTTTATGCAGTTAGTGTGCGAGTTGCTATGGATTCAAGGAGTATTAAGTAGGGTTTTCTAAGTTTATAAATTTCATTAAAATGATAACAGTCGCGCGGGTCGATTAAAGGTTAAGCTACGCTTGCCGTGGTCGCTTCGTGGATGGGTGTGGGTGACTAACCATATTACATATCGAGACCTCTCCATCCGTCGGAAAGCAACTTAAGCTGTTGGTCCCGGCTGGCATTCTTATATCTTTGAAAGTCGTTACGGAAATTCAGAAGGTCAAAAGTCTTTCAAACAGTCTTACCAAAGGTAGGCTTGGAGGCGCAGAATCTTTACTTTGCCGATTTATGATATTATTCGTATTTAATCTTCTAACATATAAAATTCTCGTGCCAAAGTGTTAGTTACCATACTCCTCCGAAACGGCGGGACCGATTTGTATGATATTTTGTATGCATATCGAGTAAGTCTGAGAATCGGCTACTATCTATTTTTTTTTTTGCAAAACGACGGTTGCTGGGTCAGCTAGTTTTGATATAAGTCCATTATTTTCTTTTATCATTGATCTTACTCTAGCTCTCTGAAATACAATAATCCGGTTCTTGCTCTAAAACATTACGTGTTTTGAATCTGTCAGAGAAAAGTCCTCTATCCCCATTATATACTCCTTGCTAACATGAAATACCTATTCCACCTTCAAAATTATAAAAAAAAAGAACACAAAAACGTATCAGTTAGGTCCTGTCAGTACCCGCATCCAGGCGCTCGTAAAACCCGAATTATTAACATATAAATTGTTATTTGTCAAGCACGGTGGCCGTGGCGCGATAAGGCACGCCGCGCAAACGATTATATTGTACTGTATTATGCAGAGGTAGGTTGAGATGCTAGATGGAATAAACTTGTTAGAGTTTAAGTGTCTAAACACACTATGCCGAAGTTACGCGACCGAAGTTCGGCGGGTGATTTTACGTTCAGTCGTATTCGGCTGATATGACACACCATAAGTGCCGAACTTACGCGGCAGAAATTCAGTTCCGCAACTCCCCGTTGCTCCCCGCCCCCGGATCTTCGTCGGCAATCGAACCGAACTTCGGTAGCGTATAATGTGTTCTCACAGAATAAGTTGCCGCTGAACTTACGCCTGACCGAAGTTAGGCTGTACGCTATGACGCGACGTAATTTCGGCATAGTGTGTCGTCAGTAATTCAAATAGCATTGCAGGCGTAATTGTGCTGAACTTCGGTCGCGTAACTTCGGCATAGTGTGTTTAGACACTAAGGGTGTTTTTTGAGCTAGGATTATAATAGCCTCCAATGTACTTAGATGATATATGAAAGGAGCATCCTGGACAGTGTTCCGATACTTACCATCTTACGATTTAGCTAAAAGTTTTACCTCGGCATAAGCTGTTATTCGGCTATTGTGGTGTGGGAGGCATATCTCTAGCAGTAGACGTCTTTCCGCTGAATGATGATGAGCTACCCTCAGACCCTCATTACATAAAGTTCATACCTTTAGAGGCGAATAGCAAGCATAGAAAAAATCGTTTTTTATACACCTACACGCTCTTGACCTTGACCAACCTTGACTTGAATGTCTTTAGAAAAACTAAACGCTCTTTTATATGGCTATACATGAAGAGTAAGTTCATCTATACTCATGTAAAAGAGTGTTTGATTTTTCTAAACCCAGTTTTTCACACTTCTACCACTTTGCACTTACATATTTTCCATTATATATGATCGAAAAGTCAACCCTCCTTTGTTATCTAGTACATATATGCAGGCATATCAAGTTATACATTTTCAGTTTTAGCTGAGCTCGCATTGTATAAGGCTTTTCGTACAATGAGAAGTCAGCTTATACTGGAAATTTAGAGTCATTCCCGCTTGTCCACACCCCGTCGTCCACACTGCGGACGACTGGGAATGTTGCGTTCTGTTCGTCTACACTGTGGACGAACAGAACGCATTATTCCCAGTCGTACGCAGTGTGAACGACGGCGTATGGACGAACGAGAACAACCCGAAATTTATAGCTTGCTGTGTCATCGTGCGTATCGTCCCAGTCTCACAGAGGAAAATAAATAAGCTTTGGGCTTGCAGCATTTGCAAGTTAGGTTCATATTCTTAAAGCTACAATAGCTTCACCCATTCAATCATCCTCCATCACATTAAAAACGCAAGACTGCCATCTTCCCCACACAATTCAGCCCAGGGCTGTCACTTACCATAATTATGACGTGCAAACTGAACACATTATCAACAATTATTACACGTTTTATGCCTATGAGTCTACACCTGTTTTTAATAAACATTTAAGCGATAGCTCAGCAGATAAGCTCAAAGTGCGAAGTGCTTTTTAATGCACATACTTAATACCTAATAATGCAGATCGTAATATGATGAGGGGCTTGTGGCTAAGAAATAACAGACGAACGGTTCGATCGATCAGATTTAGCTCCACTTGCCGTGGTCGGTCCATGGATGGGCTGTCTGTCATTCGTGGATCTTTGACAGTCTTTACGGCTCGTCAGAAGCCCGAAAGCCTGACAACCAGTATTACCAAGAGTATCTGATTACCCAATAACTGAGTTGTGGAGGTCAGATAGGCAGTCGCTCCATGTAAAACACTGGTATTCAGCTTCATCTTGTTAGACTGGAAGCCGACTCCAACATAGTTGAAATAATGATGTTAGCTCTTAATAGGATAAGCTGCGAGGTAATTGCGTGACGCACTAATAGAAGGAACGGCGATCATTTTGACAGTTCAACAACATTTTTTCGAACATATATAGCAATGGATTTGCAATATCCTTCAAAATAATTCAGATCGTGATTGGTAGTGTGTTACGCTTTATGGGGCTGTAGTAGTGTCAAATGACGAAGCTGTTTCGTTAGTGTAGTGATGGGTCCAACGCTACTGCTGATCAGGTAGGAGGTAGTATATACACGCTATAGGTAAGTCGCGTCACAACACGAACATCAAGTCGTTCGTGGTGCATGTTCCGACACATCATCTCGAGAAGTTCCTCAAGGAAGAGTTCTGGTCGAAGAGTGTTATGTACCGCCAGTTTTGTGGCCGGATACATGACACTAGGGGCTCAAGTCTGCTATTTTTATAAATTCGTCATTCCAACACGATCCCATCGTAATTTTGCAAAAAGTTCGTAATCTGCTAAATTCATAATGGTCATCATTGGTCGGTCAATGATCTGAGAAAAACTACTACTAAATTTCATGCTAGATTTCATTTAATATATATTTTTACATATTACGTATTAGTGTTTGCAATCTGAAGTAGTAAGAAGTTCGTAAATAGCAATAACCATTACATTTATTCATTTATCATTATGTACGAGATTACCATTTTATGCCATTTCTTTCAATGGAGTGTCAGTGGTTGACCATTGGAAAGTCATAATGATGCCATTATATTAGTAGATTACCAAACTTGTCAAAATCAACAATTATGAAATCAATGATAGACCATTCTGATACTATTGTAATAGCAGACTTGAGGCCCAATCAGCGAAACACGACGCAGACACTTCGTTTGCGTTAGTTTTTAGTGTAATTATAGTTTATTGTATTTTTAAGTTATATTAATATTGTATTGTATCTTCGGGAGATAAAGGCAAATAGCAACACCTGCTGTTTACTGCACGTTAAAGTATAGATTGCTGGACAGATAGGCTCTTAGTGTGAAGTGCTTTTTAATGCACATAAATTAATAGCTAATGATGCAGCTCCTAATAGGATTAGCGGTTTTATGGTACCAAAGGACATGGCTGGTCGATTAAATCTATTGATGGCAACATTTTAAGCTCCTTAATTTCTGACTGTACAGGTCTACTTAAGTTTCAGTAGGTTCTTTCCTCAAGAGACCATCTCAGATATAAACAACACGGTACTCATATGGCCTGACCAAGATTATGTCTGCACTTTAAAAGAGACTTTGACCTCTGAGTTTGTTTCGGCATTTCTTCTCAGTGTAGTCGGATAGGAAACTTGTGTAGTTCTTTCCTCAAGAAACCATCTCAGATATAATCTACACGGTACTCATATGGCCTGACCAAGATTATGTCTTTAAAAGAGACTGTGTCCTCTGAGTTTGTTTCGGCCTTTCTTCTCAGAGTAGTCAGATAGGAAATCCCGAACTCATCTAGTTTTAAAACGTAATTTAATTTGAAGTAAAAAGGTGTTTTTTTAACCAATTTACAGGCATATTAATATCATTTATTACATCCCCAAAAAAGCCCTTATACTATATTTTCTTATCTAGATAGATAAATGAGCATCAAAAGTACATAAATATAGTATTACTTTCATATATGGTACAGTTAACGGGACGTAGATCGTCAAAGTGACATTGTCAGTGTTTTTATTAGCATTATAGCAGTAAACTAGTTTTTGTCTGACAACCAGTCTTACCAAGGGGTATCGTGTTACCAATTAACTGGGTTCTGGAGGTCGGATATGCAGACGCTCTATGGAAAATACTGGTATTCAGCTGCATCCCGTTAGACTGGAAGACGCCAACGTAATTGGAAAATGGCTAGGCAGATGATGATGAAAGCTGTTTTTGTAGATTTGTAATAATTTGACGTTGGCTTTATTTCATAGCAGTGAGGAGGTTTTCGTAGTAAAAATTATTCCTCAAATGTGTGTATAGGAGGAAAAAAAACCGGTCAAGTGCGAGTCGGACTCGCGCATGCCGAGGGTTCCGTACAAATTTGCAGGTATGGAACTAAAAATTTACGATTTTCGCATTTTTTCCTTTTCTTGTAGGTAGGTACTAGATGAAATTGCTTCTTGCCAAATTTCATGATTTTAGGTCAACGGAAAGTACCCTATAAATTTTTACGTTAACTTAGAAGTTTGATTTTTCACACTAGAAACTGTAGCCCTGAGTATATGGTTTTTATTTCAACTCGATACCTCTACGCGTTCCTGATATAAAGGGTCTTGACAGACAGACGGATAACAAAGTGATCCTAAAAGGGTTCCGTTATTCCTTTTGAGGCACGGAATCCTATAAAGGGAAATATAGAAGTGAACTGACCTATTTTGAACGTGGTTAAACCAAAAAACTTGTTCGAGGCTAAAACATGGTTAAGCCTAAAGCTTTGGTTTCTTAACAAAGCGGTGCCGTCATACAACGGTCACGGCCGGCCAAATACAGAGCGTTTTTTAACACCTTAATATCAAATGCTGATGAAAATGACGGATTTTCATGACGTCCGTTATAATATGACGGTACCGTTTTCCAAAAAAACCCAAGTTGTAGTAGGACTTAAAAAACGTATTAATTTCGGTCACGATTCCATTTCACTACGACGCGACGATGCTACAATCAACGCCATTTTTATATGAAGGTCATACTTGATTGGATGCAACAAAACTAAACTGAAATACAGTTTCTGACCTTATATTCAAATATATTACACAAAAATAACTACCTAAAAATATCCCCTCTCTCCCCTACCATATTTACTCAGACACATAATGCCCGAAAAATGATATAAATCACTTAACAATACAAAACTGGGGCGAAGCGGCACAATTAGACGCTAACTAGTCCAAATTACCCACATCTCCTCGTCTCGGGGGAGAATGTAACAGATCATTGGTGTTACGAAGCGCTCGTGGGGGCGTGATGTTGCATTTTTGCCTATTCTACTCATAATGGAGTGGGGGGGAGTTTGTTATTGTCGGCGTCGGTTTTTGTATCAAGAATGATGGTTTTGGTTGTCTATGGTTAATTGTGGTACTGAAATATTGTTCCAAAGGGGATTGCAGATTTTATATGGCCTGGCATAATAATTACCTACTGTTGTGCCATTTTGATATTTCTTCGAAGCGAAAATTTTGAAAAAAAAAAATTTAATGGCGGTCAGCAAATAGCTAATTTTACACCAAAGCATTTGATAATCTTGTAGATATTACTTCTATAGCTAAATACGGAAGAAAAGTTGCATTATCACATTTATAATTATAAATAGCCACACGAATTGATCGAAGGTTGAAGCTACGCTTGCCACTGTCAGCTCGTGGATGGGTGACCATCCTATAAGATAAGATAAGATTTCTTTATTTGTTATTACTTAAAAGACCCTTCCGTGCCTCGGATAGCACGTTAAACCGTTGGTCCCGACTGTCATTCGTAGATATTTGACAGTCGTTACTGGTAGTCAGAAGACCAAAAGTATGACAGTGTCAAAAGTCTTACCAAGGGTTATAGTGTTACCCAGTGACTGGGTTGTTGAGGTCAGTTAGGCAGTCACTGTATATTCCGCTTAGACTGGAAGCCGAGCCAAATATAGTTCGGAAAAGGCTAGACTGATTTTCATTACAGAAATAAACTAAAAATATCATAATTTAATTTGCAACAACAATAAAATTCCCCCCAAAAACCAAAACGCAAACGTCAAATTCAAACGCAGAACGCTACGACTAATCAGCTCGAAAAAAAAAACAAAACAATACCGCCCTGTTCCACGTAACGAAAAACCGAAAAACGATTACAAAAATAAGCCATACCCACACCTATTTTATTACATGCAGATAACAAAATAATCTTCAAAGGCAGAACCACATACTTACCGTGGATATTTAAAAAACTATAAAAAGTAAAACTGGCGATGTCGGCTGTTAAGAAGCGTGGTTCTGTAATAAAACAATGTTATTTATGGTCGGGTCTTAGCTATGGTGGACCCGTTTATATTTATATATTTGAGGTGTGATAGGTAGGTAGTCGTGATTTTGTAATTGATTGGCGATTGCGGCGCGGCGTTAAATTTTTTAGGTTCAGGGACAATATGTATGTATTATGAACGCCTATCCTTCCTTGAAAAACAGTTTTAAGCTAGGCTTGGTAATCTTTTTTCGGCAACATCGAGTGATATGAGAAAAAAAAAATCCCTCTGACCGATTTCGGTCACGGTGGCCAATCTCAACGGAGATTAGCCAGGTACGAAGGAGATATTATAGTGCACAAGTGTGTGCGCAAACACAGGTGTACTCTATGTTCCTTTACTCTCATAGTCCGACGGGACGGCAATCCGACACGACCGGAGAGAGATCAGGCGCAGGACCAACGGCTTTACGTGCTTTCCGAGACACGGGGGTATCACAGCACCAACTACCAACTGATACTGAGAAATTATTAATTGAATAACCCAATAACACTACCAATACCAATAGAGTAACTGCTGTGTATGGGGTCCTGGGTTCGTATCTCAGTTCGGGCAATGTATGAGAAAAATAATATAATACTAGCCTATTACTATTCAAAACCAAATTTAAAATATATTCGCTTCAACTCTACATTTATTATGCGCACAGCCAAAGTGTGGAACTCACAACACAATTAACCCTTCTGCCTTCAAACCAAGAGTGAACAGGCATCTTCCGTGCACGCTCGTTTCATCATAGACCTCATCTATCACTTTCCATCAGGCGTGATCGAGGTCAAGAGTGGGCCTATTCAGCAACAAAAAAAAAATATTTCGCATAAACCTCAAGGGCACTTAGAAACGTCAGAAGCTAGGCTAAACTCCACGGTTAGAAAATCCACGGCTCTTTCCTTCTTCTTAAAAAAAAACACAGTATTAATGAGTGTGGGTATTGTCCTGCTGCAGGACAAAGGCATCTTCTCATACAAAGAAGGTTTAAGCATTGATCACTACGCTTGCTCAAGATGGGTTGGCAATTTCAGGTATATATTGACTATAAGCCCAGGTTTTCTCGCGATATTTTCCTTCACTGATGTCGGTAAATCAGTTCTCGTTGAGGCGGTAAGGACACAAACTAATGGTGGTTAGGGACTCAGAGAGGAATTTCCTCACAATGCGTGCTGTTCCAAGATTACCTAAATTCTGTATTGAACTCTTGACCTAGCTATTAAATGTTCAGCGATAGCTTTTTGAGAGGTTCGTTGAAGAATACCTATATTATTTATTTACGGTTATCTTGTATATTTAATTTTATTTATACAATGACATGAATATTTACTTTGTAAAGTATTTTTTTTTTCTTTTTTAATTAACTATTGTGAATGTGAGGACTATGTGGGTCATTTTATTCTGTTTTCCTTCTTAGTTAGTTTTAATCTACCCAAATGTCAAATCTTTGGTATCTATTGTTCGTCGACTTCGTCGAATCGTTGAGCTCCTCAAGTTCTGAGTAGAGCTGCACGATTTTTGACAAATGCGTGCACTGACTGGACAGGTCCGCTCAATCTGTGTGGTTCTTTCCTCAAAAGACCATTTCAGACACCAATCTACATGTTCTTCACATAAACTGACCAAGATTATGTCTGGACTTTAAAAGAGATTGCGACCTCTGAGTTTGTTTCGGCCTTTCTTCTCAGAATAGTCAGATAGGAAACGCCGACCTCATCTAGTTTAAAAAAAATAAGATTGACGTGTAAAAGTGTTTGTACAAACCAAAGTGTAAGTACTTACAGAAAAATAAATCATTTATTATTTATCATTTATAATATTGTAATCAAAATTTGCCAAAATAAATTTTAAAAACTCGTTAATGAGTGTTAAACTAGTTAGCTACTATTACTTAAACAACAAAACACAAGTGTTGCACTGGACACTTTTCCTAATCAATTCCGTATTTTTAAACGACTTCAAAAAAGGAGGAGGTTCTCAATTCGGATGGTTTTTAAGAACCATTCTAATCTCAGTCTCAATCATGTGTATTATCAAGTACTTATATATATTTATTTGACAAGTTTTTGATTATATTTATTATTGTTTTTAATTTTTTAATACCTCTTTATTTCGATTCAAAGTAAAATTCAATTCACTAACTTCAAATAGACCGATAATGTCTTCTTTTTTTTTTGTATCTTCATGAATTAGTTTGAGAATCGCTCATAATTGAAATCAGCGTACTTATACGTACCGTTCCCACTGTTGGAACACAAGTCTCAAAGTCAAAGTCAAAGTCAAAACGTTTATTGCAAACTAAGTGTACAATGTTGGTGTTATGTTAGTAGGTACTTATGACTTAGCAGCATTTTACAAGCATTGCAATTTTATCATTCGCCTGCTCTTATTATCATAAATTCCTCTCTGTAAGAAGGAGCAGCTCAAGCTGTAAAAATATTAGCCAGTCAGCTAAGAAGATTTGAAAAATTTAGACTTGCTCATTTCAAAATGCAATTTCCTACAGCCTGTTCGAATATTTGATTCCATTTTGCAAATCCTGTCAAGTTAGTGTCTGCAATGGCCAGTCTCAAAATGGCTTCCAGCATTTATAATAAACATGAAAATACAACTAGGTATTAAAATATTACTAACTGCTTAATTATAGGTTACAGAAAACTGATATTTTATGTAAATTGCTTGAACAGCAGAACAGCTGGAAGTCATAAGTTACCTGGATCTGTAGATCATAGTATTAAGTCCAATTATGTTGATAAAGCTCGTGGCTAAATGCTAACTAGGTTCGAGGATGGATGACCATCCATTACATGTTGAGACCTTTTCATGCCACGGAAAGCACGTTAAGCCGTTGGTCCCGGCTGTCATTCGTAAATCTTTGACAGTCGTTACGGGTCGTCAGAAGCCCGAAAGTCTGACAACCAGTCTTAGCAAGGGGTATCGTATTACCCAGTAACGGGGTTGTGGAGATCAGATAGGCAGTCGCTCCATGTAAAAGTGCTGGTAGGAATTCAGTTGCATCCGGTTAGTCTAGAAGGCTATGCAGATTTACTGCTTAGGAAGTCATGTTACCTGGGTATGTAAATTATAGTAGGTATTAAGTCCAAGTATGTTGATAGAAATATCTAAATTAATAAAAACCGGATTTTGTCTAGGCTGTATGTTAATTTAATAATATGTAATTATTTTGGTAACAGTCCTTGCGAAAGAGCTCTTACTGGGTAGCAATGTAGGTAGATGGCTAGGTTCTGTAGAGGTCATATAGCCTATTCATTATATATTCTATTTACCTACGTAGGACTCATCCTGTTTACTCTCCGGGGCAGCGGGATTGTCCGAAAGGGTTACCGCTACCCCGCCGGAACATAAAGGGCTAAGGAAGGAACACGGGTGGGTTTTAGTCAGTAAGAGTCTGACACTCCCCTCTGCTTTAGCGGCTTTGCCGCTAAAAATGAACAAAATTCCAATTTTAGCTAGGTACTTACCTATTTATTTTAAGAAGACATGATTACTTTTTCGCGCCTAAAACAATAAACAATAATGTCATCATTAGAAAAAAACTATTTTTAAATTCCGAAACTGATTCTAAATTCACTTGAATGATCGTATGCAACCAGAATCATTTTTCTACCAGCCAGTATGATGTAATGTTCCATTTTGTATAAAGTTCTTATTTGTTTCTTTCAGCGTTGCTGTGCTGTGTTCTGGTTCGAAGGGTGCTGGAAAAGTGATTGATTTTGTGTCTAAAGTCAGCAATGTTTCGACTATCTGCCCGTCCGTAGTCCAGTCACAATTCTGAGGTGTCTAGGTATGTGTGTACGTACGCCCATTGTATGTTATGTGGTGTTAAATGTATTTTTTTTGTTATGAATATTCTGGTGTAGTGCAATAGAAATAAAGAAGAAAAAAAAAGAATAATTGTTTATTCTGCAGAAACAAAACACACATTACAAAAAAAAATATAGGTATACAAAGTTGTAGAATATATAAATTCACTGACAGACAAATCACGTCGTATGCCGCTGGCTGGGTTTAAAAGTATGAAATATTGCACAAGAATTCCCTATGTAACGAAAGTGATCACTAAGAAAGGATTTTTGAAAATTCATCCTCTAAAGGGGTTACATACATAGGGGTTAAATACATAGAAATTTGTAGGGAAGTTCGTTATTTTTGTCCATTGGAATATCCATTGGACTTGGCTTGTAATTTTATGAAATACTGTTCATGAGGTTGGCCGTCGGCTATCTATGCTGTTTTGATAACTAATATTACTATAAGAGTTATATAATTATATTGTATAAATTTACAGGTTTATATATAAACGTTGATTATAGTTAAATAATGATTAGCGATTATTTAATCAAACATTTTTGGCGTTTAAACGTCTCTTAACTTTAATCAACGTTAATAAAGGAGATAAATGTACAAACACTGGGTTTAGAAAATATTTAAGTATATTGATTTTTTTTTTTTACTTTTGGGGGTTATATGCCATAATTCAGTAGGTAATCTAGTCAGTACGCAAGTTCGTTACAATTCCGACGGCCGCGGCATGCGGGCTCACTAAAAAGGGAATTTGTAGAATGTGATTTTGCTTATTTATAAGGAAAACGTTTGACAAATTTTATTTTCCTACCTTTATTAATTTATAAATTACATACACTATTTTATTTAAATATTTTTATCCGAAACAATGATTTGGAAGAATTTTATGGAATCAAAAATGCGAACGATTTTGGTGCAAGTGTGCGAGTGTAAATTGCACTTTTTTTTTCTTGTGTAGTTAGCAAGCATTGCCTATTTTTCAATATTTTCAGTTCCTACGTCAATAAAGTATTTCTTAAGGAGGGACAATTATTCCTTTGTTTTTTTCCACTTCATCATAATTTTGGCACAATAGCACTCCTTCGGATATGTCTGGTGCGAGATTGAATCCAACTTTCAGCCAATATTTGCCCGTTTTTGTATTTTTTTAATAGCATTTGATGCAATAAGTACCTATTGATGCCAATAATAAGCAAACCTAGGCCACTGCACAAACTCCCTATTTCCAAATACACAAATCAATATAAAAGTAAAGATTATAAAATCAAATGGAAGTTCTCACAATCGTTTGCTACTATACTCCCCTCTACACAAGAAGGCGTGTATATAGCTAGCCTCGATGCCTTCGCTCTTAAAAAAAGAAAATTAAAAAAAAACCACCCGACGATGAGGTAACGAACGAGGCGCGGTCGGCGCGTTCCTTTTTTAAAAACCTTCGACGTGTGTGGTCCGATTGGATTTGTATCAAGAGAAATTGAACTTTAATACGTTGTAAAATATGGTTGGTTTTCGTGTGCTAATGTTTTAAAGAGATGTTTTTCTGTAGTATGTATGAATATTGGAGTTTTGAAGAACTTAATTGGTAGAAAATTGTATGTAATTTTTGTTTTGTGTGTGTGCGTGTGTTTTGACTTTCCTAATTCTTGTATGACTCAATATTTTGTATTGTTTCATTCGGTTTAATTGGTTTCATTATATTAGTTGATTATTTTACGGACACCTGGAATATTTCACAGACAATATTATTTATTTTTACGTGTTCGCTTGACCATAGACTCGCGTTGTAACTAACCTACCATAGACAAAATTTACATGGATATTTTTATCAAGACTTGTACATATACTTAGAGGATTTTAAATTAAATTAGGAATCTCCATTTCAGCCGAGAGACGTCCACTGTGGCGACATAAGCTACTCCCAAGCGTCGTCGCCCAAATGGTACTTAGCTAGCTATTTTATGAATGCACGAGTCTTTTAATCAAATTAGTTGCTTGCTCCGTATGTAGCTCTATTTTCCGAAAAAGAAATTTGCATACAAAGATTTTGAAAAATATTTTTATGCAAATAATGTTTCCTAAAAATCTCAATAGATGGCGCAGTTAATCCCCTAAGTAAGGTAACCAGTGATTTAAGACATTTGCAGCAATTCAAGTCAAAGTAATTTCTTGACAGTAAATGCGGTACAAAAGAGGATAGGTAGGTATATATAAATCTATTTATATAAAACAAAGTCGGATTAATTACACCATTACCTAATTTATAACTCAGAACGGGTGGACAGATTTTAATGATTTTTGATTTGTTGGATTGATTTGTGTCCGCCCCGAATAGCAGAATAACTATTAAAAATATGGGAAAATTCAAGAAAAAAAAAATGATTTAAGAAACAACATTTATTCATTTTGAGGCGGTACAAAGTTCGCCGGATCAGCTAGTATGTATATACATTTCCTTATTGCCATAAAAACAGGTTCCAGAAAAATGTGAGAACCTAACTAGGGCTAGGTTTACAGTAACTGTATTTCAGGAGCCAGGAAACATATCGGCATAAATTTGCATGCAAATATTAATTAGTAAGTAATTATTATTACAATATCAAGGTACTAGAGTAACCTAGATAATGTGGATAAGACACGAGTTTAAAACGGAAGAAGAACTAGCGGTTCTGGGGATCAGACCGGAATAAATCCTAATTTCAATAAACAAATCTCTAAACAGATGAACACAATCATACAACATTAAACCACAGATAATATAATACTTAAACTAAACTTTATGCTTTATAAACTCAACATCTACTTAATAGGTATCTACAACAAAACAAAATATTGAAAATAAGCTGTTACAATTTGGATCTCAACCTGAAAACAGTAGTTTTCTTTTCTAATTCAGTAGACTGAAAGTTTATCCGGATATACTTGCCTACAGATGGCAAAAAAGACTACTTAAGAGCCTATACTACCTCAAATGGCTTAGCATGATCCTCCGTTATGTCGAAAATACTGCAGCATTAATTTTGAAATAAACATATGGTAAAGTTGAGGATTAATGTTAGGTCTTATGTTAGACGAAAACACGATTTCATAAAATTTTCTCTATAGAAAAAAAATTCAGTTACCTCCAAACCGAACAATAAACCGTTGGTGTTCAAAATATACTTCAAATTAGATCATGAAACTTTGTATACTAACCGAACTAACTATAAAGCAGGTCTTATATTATTTATTTTTTTTAATTACCATTATTTTCACTGTAAAAAGCAAATACCTAAACTATTGGCGCTGCCTGCCGCCTAGCACCGCACTCTGTCTCGCTCTCACTCAGTCCGCGAGCAGTATCGTTCGAGCGAGATAAAGAGTGAATTTTAGCTGAGGTAGTATAGGCTCTTAATCAAAATAAAATATCTTTATAAAAACGGATTTCTTTTTCCCACTTTTTTTTAACCGTTTTGTAGTTTTTCACTACGGCTATAGGTAAATATGTCTTTTATTTTTACCACTAAATATTTGTTACAGCCATAAAAAAAAAGTTTTTTCTCTCCCGTCGGATCGAAACGTGACACTTTTGGTAAAGACCGAGTCAGATAAGGTAATCAATTGAGATAAATGATCATTGAGCGGCCAGAAGGGGTCAATTTCAATCATTTATGGTTTTGTTGACAATGGGATAAGGATTCCGTTTGTGCCGCCAAGGAAAAACTTAATAAAAAAAAAAACTGGAAAATCCAAAAGTGCACGACTCATAATGTTCATTTGATCGTACTAGCTGCGCCCCGCGGTTTCACCCGCGTAAGTTTTGATCCCGTGGGAATATCGGGATAAAAAGTATCCTATGTGTTATTCTGATGTATAAAATATATTACTGTAAAGTTTCATCAAAATCCGTTTAGTAGTTTTTGCGTGAAAGAGTAACAAACATCCATCCATCCATCCTCACAAACTTTCGCATTTATAATATTACTAGCTGCGCCCCGCGGTTTCACCCGAGTAAGTTTTGATCCCGTGGGAATATCGGGATAAAAAGTATCCTATGTGTTATTCTGATGTATAAACTATATTACTGTAAAGTTTCATCAAAATCCGTTCAGTAGTTTTTGCGTGAAAGAGTAACAAACATCCATCCATCCATCCTCACAAACTTTCGCATTTATAATATTACTAGCTGCGCCCCGCGGTTTCACCCGCGTAAGTTTTGATCCCGTGGGAATATCGGGATAAAAAGTATCCTATGTGTTATTCTGATGTATAAGCTATATTACTGTAAAGTTTCATCAAAATCCGTTCAGTAGTTTTCGCGTGAAAGAGTAACAAACATCCATACATCCATACATACAAACTTTCGCATTTATAATATTAGTAGGACTAGCTGCGCCCCGCGGTTTCACCCGCGTAAGTTTTGATCCCGTGGGAATATCGGGATAAAAAGTATCCTATGTGTTATTCTGATGTATAAACTATATTACTGTAAAGTTTCATCAAAATCCGTTCAGTAGTTTTTGCGTGAAAGAGTAACAAACATCCATCCATCCATCCTCACAAACTTTCGCATTTATAATATTAGTAGGATATATAAATATATATATATATATTAGTAGGATTAGTAGGATAGAATAAAAAACCATAGATATAGATATTTAAATATTAGCTAGTTGTTTATTATTTATAAATAAACCACTTTGATTAAAAGAGCCATTTTCAAGGATCATTCTCACTAGTTCCACCAGCAATTAGTTCCGTGGAACTAGTGAGACTTTTTTTTTCTCAGTAGTTCCATGCACTTTGATAGTGGAACAAATGATCCAAAACTTAATCGAACTCGACAAGTGAAACACAAAGGTCAAAGTTAATCAACATCATTCTCATTAGTTCCACTTTCTAAAAAAATATCATCAAATATGAATAAATAAAGAAAACGCACCAAAATAAAAAAAAAAACAAGTGAAACATCTATTTTTTCTTTTAAAAAACCTGTTTCTTTTAGTAGAATCGGTAATTTCAAAACCCTCATAAGGCACACAATTCATATTATATGTATATCGTAGGTTCTGTGTCCTAGCATGACAATAGAAACAGTTGCAGAAGGGATGTAACAAACATTTTTCGATCGTAAAGGACTCTCTAATGCTTCTCATTACTTATGAGTCGTGCAAAAGTGATCTAAAAACTACGAAACATGAAAATATTTCAGACAGAAATCAAGGAGTGTGGAACCTAAGATAGAAACACGCTTGTACGATACGACTAAATACAGACAATAGAATGGCTAATAGAAATCTCTATTCCTATACAGCACGTTTCGCCGAAAACTTTGATAGAAAACATTGTTTGTAGATATCTCGGTTCATAGGAAGCACTGTTGACAGAGATCTCTGCACCCTAATTGCGTAACACACTATTACTCTATAATTTTGAAGCATATTGCTAATCCATTGCTCCATATGTTCGAAAAATGTGTCTGATCAACAACGTAAATAACGCAATGAATGTTGTTGAACTGTCAAAATGAAACCGATTGCTACTGATAGTGTGTTACGCAATTACCCTGCTGTTTATAGATAGCACTTATTGCCGTAAACTTTGTTCATAGAAACAATTTACGGAAACCGATTAGATAAAGTTGTATTCCCATTCGCTCGCTCTTGCATCCTATGGCGACGGAGCCCTATTTGGCGGGGCTCCTTTTTCTGTGTAATGGGCTTAAAGTAACCTAACCAAACCTAACCTCGGGGTGCCCTTCGCTCGCTCTTGCATCCTACGTCGCTTTCTGTAAACCAAGGTATCTGGAAACAGTGGTTTTCATGAACAGAGATCTCTGCCAACAGTGCTTCCTATGAACCGAGATATCTAAAAACAATGTTTGAACTATGAAACTATGAACCAATAGGAGAAGGGCTCGTGGCTAAACGTGTCGATCGATCACGTTAAACTAGACTTGTCAAGGTCGGTCCGTCGATTGGTGACCAACTTTCGTGGCTCGGAAAGCAATTTAAGCTGTTGGTCTCGGCTTTCATTTGTCCATCTTTGACAGTCGTTACGGATAGTCAGAAGCCCACAAGTCTAACAACCAGTCTTATCAAGGAGTATCGTGTTACTCAGTAACTGGGTTGGGGTCAGATAGGCAGTCGCTCCAAGTTAATTGCTGGTAGTCAGCTGCATCCGGTTAGACTGGAAGCCGACCCTAACGTAGTTGGGAAATATACATACCTAAATGCAGTTTCAGGATAACCACCATTTCAACAGTGCCACATAAGGCTAACTTCCATAAACGGAGAAACTATTTTTGGCAGACAAGTCTTAGTAGTCAACAATATCTTTAGTACTCCCCCAAAATGGCGTTCCTACACATATTGCATACCTCCTATAAAATATGACTTCTTTACGGCCATTACCTGCGCCTGCGCACGTCAGAGTAATAGCATAATTACAGTGTTGCCAGCTAAAAGCGTGGCAAATAATTATGTGCAGGTAATTGGCGAAGATGGCGTGGTTGCCATGTATAATAATTGAAATGCCTAGCGTTGCGCTTGCGCTTGTTTGTGGAATTCTTTAGTTTTATATTTTTAATGGATAGGTGATTAAAAAGATATCGTCTTTATGCGGGTTTATAGAAGAGTTAAAAACGAATTACTCAGAAAGAGAGAGTTTATTAGCAGATAGAAAACAATGCTTATCGTGTCATAAATAGAATCTTGGATCTTCTGGTGTTGATATGAGCTGTACGAGAAAAATATTAGCCAGTCAGCAAGGGTGGTAGCAGCGCTGATTGTCCAGAGAGGCAATTCTCGTAATTTTAAAGAACGTTCACAGTCTGATCTCAGTCTCAATCCGTCAAAAATACCCCTAATTTCCCTACATTTTGAAATTTGTTTGTCGCCGAGATGAGACTGCGACTAGATTTTGAACGCTTTAAATTACGAGAATTGGCCTTCAGGGTGCGGTTGTTTGCTGATGTGCGGTTGACTGTACCTACCTACTAAAGTATCATCACTCGCAGAGGCGTTAAATGCGCAAAACCTAAAAATAGTTTGTTCATAATTAACTACTGAATCGATTTCAGTAACTTTTAATATAGATTTTTTAAAATTATGTATTTTGCCATATTATCCGCCGATTGAGCCAAAGAAAATTAAGTCTTATTTTAATGCAACAAGACTCAATTTTGGATACATAAAGTAATTCTAGGATCAACAAGATTTTCTTAATAATAATAGTAAGCTTTAAAAAAATCATAGTTTTGGACATTGTATTATGCTTTTAACTCAATGTTCTAATTGGGGTGTATGAGGTTTTGCGCATTTAACGTTACACGTTGTATACCTACACTTAACTCAGTAGAGCAGTGATAGTCCAGTAGTAAAAGCTCCGGCATTCGAGTTGTAGGTCGTGGGTTCACTTTACTTTATGTAAATAATTTCATCACCACTGCTCTCAAAACGGTGAAGGAAAACATCGTGAGGAAACCGGCATATCCTATAAGCAAAAATTTTAAGACGTGTTACATCTACCAACGCGCAATGGGATTATGACCCACTCCCTCTCACACACCTGTGTTCCAGGAGGCCTGTGTCCCAGCACTGGGAACATTATAGGGTGATTGTTATGTAAATGACGATATTACCTGAGCAATTCACAAATACATTTCATTTTGAATGAAACAACCAAATCAAATCGTGTCAGTTTATCAGTGGATAATTGGAGGTAGTTATGCAAAAAGGATCCAACCCACAACATGACCGAAAATGAGTTAAGTTGTTGTTATTGTTGGTAAACTGCTCGTCAAGGTCTATATTTTCGATTAGCAAAAACAATCCAAGTAAAATACGAATTTTTAATGTCAAAATATTCGTATTTTACTTGGATTGTTTTTGATAATCGAAAATATAGACCTTGACAAGCAGTTTGATTTACTCATTTTCGGTCATGTTGTGGGTTGGATCCTTTTTGCATAACTACGTCCAATTATTGTCAGCCATATTGTTTTCTGCGTCTTTGAATTCAATCCCTACTTTAACCGTCAAAAATTGCCATAACCTTAAAAAATACCAATATTTCATGTATTTTTTTCTCATGGCAACACTAATAACACACACAAAACACCTCGTTACGACTCAAAAAATAGTGCATGAATAGATATGAACTTCAATAATCAGTATAAAGAAAGGAGGCGTGTCAGAACATGTATTTAGTCTTGCGCATGCACTGAAAACCGCTGCGGTAATTCTGATGTTTAACGTTTTAACAGGAAAATTGCTTAATTTTTTACGTTTGAGCTGTACTTTGCTCGCGTTTTGTAAAAGTCACAGTTAATGTTTAAGTTTTATTGTGTAACTGTCACTAAACCATTAAATTGTTATTAACTCGAATAAAATTATGATCTGGAATAGCAAAAGTCTAAAGGTTGTTAAGTTTGTATTTGGGAGCCCAACAGACGTACCTATCCATTTTCTAAATAGGAAATCTTAAACTTGTAATAGGTTCATGTTGTAATTTTACCAACTCATAACTATAACTTGTCTCAGGAAAATTGGTCCCGCCATTGGTGATGAGGCCCGCAAGGTATGGCGGGCTGATATCACTCAGGGCTGCGGCGAATGTACCTATAAGTATCTCCCGGGCTAACGAGTAATGAGACCCCTCCTACGAAAGCACGTTAAGCCGATGGTCCCGGTTGGCATAAGTGGATCTTTGACAGTCGTTCAGTGCAGTCAGAACCCTGAAAGACTGACAACCAGTCTTACCAAGGGGTATCGTATTACCCAGTAACTGGGTTGTGGAGGTCAGATAAGCAGTCGCTCCATGATGACGATGAGATGATGATGAGTGTGTTAGGCAATTGCCCCGCTGCAAACTGCAAAAAACGTAAGAAAATTTGGATTTCAAACACGCGGGCTCCCTAATCGCTTTCGCCTTAAGCCTTCGCCTCCACCTAACATCATCAACATAAACTCTGAAGTCACACCGGTCCTCAAAACAGCTGCTGATAATTACGTACGAGAAAGGATATCAGGTGTCAATCAAATGATTAAGTACTTCGTTATTGATGAGGTAGCCATGTTTTGTAAGGTAATCTGTCAAATTGGAGAAGCATTTCAGTGTCCTTCTTAATTAATTAGCTGAGGATATGAGAGCGATAATTTAAATAAAACTAAATAGTAGTGATATTTTAGAAGTATTGTTTATTTGTATTTATGTAAGTAAGTATATTTTCGTAATATTTTTTTAGTTTTAATAATTATATGAATTGCTTATGATTTTATGTAATTTTTTTTTGTCTCTTTTACTCTTTCACACGCTCTGTCTCTCTACACAGGGTGAAATTGAAAACATGCGACAAATCGAAATGGGAGATTGTACTCGTCATTATGAACAACTTTTACTATGGAACCAAACCTGAAATCGCGAAAAAAAAATCATCTGTTCCCTACATTTATTTTCGTATACTCGTCAAAATGTAGGGAACAGCTGATTTTTTTCGCGATTGCAGCTTTGTTCCCTTATTAAAAGTTGTTCATAATGACGAGTTCAATCTCCCATTTCGGTTTGTCGCATGCTTTCAATTTCACCCTGTATACCTAATGTCCTATCGCAGGTATGCTGAAAGAGATTTCTTATGAAATAAGCATCACCTTTGTACCTATTTTTCTGTTCTGTTTTTTTTTCTTGTGTTTATACCTATATGTGTGTACATAAATGGTAACATAAATAAATAATAGTCGATCGGAGGTTAAGCTTCGCTTGCCGCGGTCGGTTTGTGGATTGGTGACCATCCTTTACATACCGGAACCTATCCGTGCCTTTGGAAACACGTTTAGCTGTTGGTCCCAGCTGTCAAATCATTTTTGACAGCCGGAAGCCTAAAATTCTGACAACCAGTCTTAGTTAGCACTTGTGGAGGAATTGCTAAATGTCATTAATTCATCTTCCTTATATCCTTAATAACTTATTCCAATTTATTTTGGTTCGGAGTTGATCGTCTTTTTCTTCTGTAGCTACATGATTACGATATTGGTCCCATGGAGAAAGTTGTTTAGTTTGATGGTCTGTACCACATCCTTAAATTTGGCTGGTCATTGAAAAGTAACCCTGTATATTCGTGCAACTTTTGATGACAGGTCTTTTTATATAATATGATACAATTCTAATACATTAAAAGTCTTTAAATAGGTATATATTATATTATACCTAAATCATAAATACAGGATCAGTCACAAGAAATTCGTCAATGGTTATAGTAAGCATTTGTCTATTAAAAATACATTTAGGTTGCGTTTGCTGTAACTGGTTAGACTGGAAGCTGACCCCAACATAGTTTAAAAAATGAAGGTAGTTTGATAGCGCAATAACTGGTACTTACTCAAAATTCCTACAGAGCATGTTACCTAAAATTCCAAAGTGCGTCGAACCACAGAAAACCATTCAATGACGATGTTGATATTTTCAAGCACGTCTTTAATCTATTTTTGGATTAAGTTTTTCTATCCTTCAGAATCTTTAACTACACACCGGTTCGTCGTCCACCGAGAAAATAATCAAAGTATTTTATAAACCGTGGGACCAGGAGCCTAATTGCGTAACACACTGTCGATCGGAATCTGAATCATTTTGAAGCAAATTGCTAATCCATTGCTTCATAAGTTCGAAAAGTTTGTCTGCTCAACACGTAAATAATGCAATGAATGTTGTTGAACTGTCAAAATAAACCGATTCTCATTGATAATGTGTTACACAATTGCCCAGCTGATTAAAGGCGAAAATTAGGAACTTTGGTTCCCTATTTAGCCCCTTTATGAGATGTTTTGTTTTTGGAAATTCTTTAGTGCTCACCTTTGTCGGATAAGGAACACTTGTGCAAAATTTCATGGTCCTAGGCCCAGTGGTTTAGGCATTTTTTTAGAAGGGAGGTCAGACTCTTACTGACTAAAACCCACCCGTGTTCCTTCCTTAGCCCTTTATGTTCCGGGGTAGCGGTAACCCTTTCGGACAATCCCGCTACCCAGTGTAGTTTAGGCTGTAATTATGTTGTTTGTCAGTAAAAAAATTAAGGATTTTTGTTAAGAAGCATCCCACCAAAAACATAAATGTAAAAAAGGAGAACCAAGTTCAATACCTATAAAAAATTATGCTTGGCTGTGGGCTTCGCCGCAAAAAGAATGGAGATCTAAATGAGTGCCAAGTTCTATGCAAAATCCAAATATGTATTTATAGGAACAAAATAACATTATGAACAAGTATTAAACTCTATAACTTTGCTTAATTGGATACCTATAACAATTGCTGTTATTTAAAAATGTGAGATCTTAAAGTAGGTTAGATTTGACTTAGCCAGTTTTCATTACATAGTAATTTTATAAAGTTATTCAACATAATTATATATATATTTTTAATTCTGATAAAAACTGGCCAAGTCAAATCTAACCTACTTTACACTCGGAGCTGGCTAGCCAGTTCCTTTGCTTGAACTTGGCTTCACACGCTGCCGCGTGTCTAGATGTAATCTAAAACGACCAACCAACTGACTTTACTGACTGGACAGGTCCACTCAATGTGTGTAATTTTTCATCAAAAGATCATTTCAGACATCAATCTACATGTTCTTCCCATGATCTGACTTTAAAAGAGACTGCTCAGCCAAAAACGCAACGGATTTTCATTCCATTCTTTTTTTAAATAAAGACCAAAAACTCAAACCATTTATTTCATTTAAACCAATTACCTACAGGCACTTTTGAATTGTCAAGAAGTCGGTCAGTCAGAAAGATGAAGCTAGTTGCCCATTCCAAAGCATAGGTTCTGTGGAGAAGAAAGGGCAAGAAACTCAACAAAGAAATCCGAAATACAGTTTCTGCATAACCGTATTTCAGCAACACTCCAAGCAGAAAAATGACCACAGATAACATAAAACAAACAGCCCAACTTTATCAACAGAATCTTTAACTTTAAGTCCTCCTTTTGAAACCCAATTTTCGCCGGCACCATTTTGGGTGCGGCGGGCGGGGGATAAAAAACGTGAAACGGTTGAAACAAAACGAGAAACGAGACGAAAAAACGAGAAGTATTTTGACAGGTAACACAATAGCGGATCCCGTAACGCGCTGCGTGTAGCCTCTAATCGGTTTTAGACCCAGTATATGGTAATTTTCGGGTCCGACTTTTATTTTTTCTTTTGTCATTCTTGCGACTGTATTTTTGTATGCGGTGTGCAAAAGTAGGTATGGTGTTTATCCTGTTTGGTTCGACTTCGTCCACGTAAAATTTCTGCATCGCCTGCCAGCGCCATAACTTCGTTTTCGGATAGCGTTATTTCTGACTCTTATTCTCGGCTTTTAAGATTCCTAGCGTGATGATATATAGCCTAAAGCCTTGCTCAAGGATTGAGCTATAAAACGCAAACATATTTTTTCTGGTAAGTAGTTCAAGAGAATAGCGCGTTCAAACAAACTCTTCAGCTTTATTATTAGTATAATTATATATATAGATTACTAGCTGACCCCGAAAACGTCGTTTTGCAAAAAAAAAAAAAACAGGGGTATGAAAAATAGATAGTAGCCAATTCTCAGACCTACTGAATATGCATATAAAATTTCATAAAATCGGTCCAGCCGTATCGGAGGAGTATGGTGACTAACACTGTGACACGAAAATTTTATATATTAGACGAGAATTTTATATATTAGATTATTTCGTATATTTATTTACTTACTTATTAAATACATTTTTAAATATTTTTATAAAAAAAAATATTTTAATAAAAAAAACATTTAAAAATATAAAAATATACCTAGTAGTCCGCCGGTATCAGGAGCAGTGCAGCGGGATTGTCCGAAAGGGTTACCGCTACCCCGGAACACAAAGGGCTAAGGAAGGAACACGGGTGGGTTTTAGTCAGTAAGAGTCTGACACTCCCTTCTGCTCCACCCAGAGCGGGAGGGGTCATTGGATGATTTCCCATCCACAAAAAAAAAAAAAAAAGGGTCCAAGCTACCGTTGGTTAGGGCTCCAGAAACTGGAACCTCCTCACAATGTTAGCCGAGTCAAGGAGCACTGCCTTCTGAATCAGGCCATTGATCCAACCGCCTAACGAGAGCCTCAAGAGATGTTATTCGAGGTTTTTGGCCATCAGGCCATTGGCTGATACGACAATCGGCGCAATGACAGCTGAGCTCACAATCCACATGTTAACAAACTCGTGTGCTAAGTCAAGATATAGGTAAGTATAGATTTAATTATTAGTATATATTATATAGATAAGTAATGATACTAGTTTTAAATTAACTATGTTAGGGTCGGCTTCCAGTCTAATCAGCAGCTGAATACCAGTATGTATTTTACACGAAACGACCGCCTATCTGACCTCCAGAACCCAGTTACTGGGCAACACGATACCCCTTGGTAAGACTGGTTGTTAGAATTTCGGACTAAATTTTATTTTGGACGTGTAATTTTATTTTTAACCATTTTACAGAAATAAATATGAATTTTCTAAAATCGCCTTCGCTTATCGCTACCGCTCATCCCCATACCCTCTCCCCAACCCATGGTGGTTCCAAACACCTTGAATACTTTCACCTCTCCGTTGTTTAGGTAATTAGCTCACCGCGGGTATCATAGCATATTCCATTGTCCGCCATATTGGATCTTAAAGAACAAATTATGCATACTGGCGGGAATTTAATGCTTTTTGAGAGTTTTTTTTTTTTCATAAATTGTTGTTACAACCTATTGGGGAATTTTATTATTTATTTATTTATTCATATAACAATTTGCATTGTGCCTGAATTACATTAACGGCTAAAAACAATAAATAGTAAATTTGTAACGGTAAATTAACACAAAAAAAAAATTATAATAAGAATAGATAATAAATAAAAAAAAGAATAGATATTGGTGTGAGAGTTAAAAGGTTCTCAACCAAAGAGGTTTTTAAGTAAATAATTTAATGTCTTTGTTTTCAACTAAGTAGCTGAAAAGTCGAACTTATGAAAAAATCATATTTTGTCTTTGATTCTACTGGATAGCATGATCAGCCTATAACGTTCCCAATGCTGGGATACAGGCCTCCTCTGCAGGCCCAGTGAGGGTTGTACTATATACGGTGACTGGTAATTAGTGACCGATACTTAAACACGTGATTGTACTCATGATAACAAACAACTTTTACTATGGGACCAAACCTGAAATCGCGAAAAAAAAATCAGCTGTTCCCTACATTTATCTTCGTCTATTTCGTCAAAATGTAGGGAACAGCTGATTCTTTTTTCGCGAATTCAGGTTTGGTCCCATAGTAAAAGTTGTTTGTTATCATGAGTACAATCACGTGTTTAGGTATCGGCCACTAATTACCAGTCACCCTATATAGATGATAACTATATTACCTAACTATGTATAAATACTTAAGGCTTATTTCCAAAGTCAGATATCATAAAAACGTGGAATAAAATTGACGTCTGAGAAAAACTGTCAAAATTTATTCTCAGGATAAGACTTATTCTATTCTAGGTATAAAAGTTTGGTGGAATGCACCCTTAGTACCTAGGTACTTAATCATTTGATTTTGTGAAACAATTTTGTAACGTAAATACCTATGACAAATGATGGTGTTTGTATTAGATTTTGACAGCATTTACTTTAAAAAAAAATATCTTTTAGTTAGAGGGACGATAAATGTACGAAAATTTCAGAGGGGTTCAATTTGAATTACACGTCATAGAGAATTTCGTGTCAAAGAATAAGATCAATCCTTTGCTATCACAACTCTTCGTCAAATATTCAAAAAAAGAATTCCACGGAGAACGGAAAATTTTTTCCTTTGACCGAAATCGATTTGGCGCGTAACGTTTGGAATAGGAGCGTTCTCGCCTGCCAAACGTGTCGAGTGCACTTTGTTCTCGATTGGATGCCGCAATCATATTGTTTAGTTATTCTGTTTTACTTTAATTGAATGTTTTTGACTGTAAGTATATTAGTTGATCGACTTTATTGTAAAATTGCAGGTCGAACTCGTTGTCCAAAATGTCCGCTAACGGAATCTGCTGGAATGTTTTTATTATATAACCATCTTTTGAATGACCAATATTTTTTTTTTTTGTTGAACTTGCAAAAAAAAACCTGCACGTTCAAAAGTAAGTGCAACTTCATCATTAAACGAAATTCATAAACACTTTTAGTCACACTTCAGGTGTAATACTTTTATTTACGTACACAATAGCAATTTCATTCTTACCCACAAAATTTTAAACCTTACTAAACTTTGCAGAAAAAAAATAACAAGCCTCAATCAGCCATGAACCGTGCCCGTCAACAAATAAAAAAAAAATAAAGTCAAAACACTTGATAATCAATTTTACCGCGAAAATTGTACGCCGAAATATGTAACAAATTTGTATTTGCGGTTGTCAAACTCTTTTTTGTTCGGACAGCCCATAGATAGGGTATTTGAACAGCTGTATTGGTAAGTTTGTGGTCAACAATGGTTTCTTAAAATACCTGCCGAGCGTTTTTAAATCTGTTTCATTATGGACAAGCGTAACTTATTAGGCGTAAGAATGCAGCACGAAATTGACAATGCGATCTGTATTTGACAGAAGACGCCATATTTCGGTGTTTGAATTGGTCTGTTTTGAGATCCGTGGACAAAATGTTCGTGGTTAGAAAGTTCTACTTACCTACCAAAGATATAAAAAAGTGTGTGATTTTTTTTGCCACAGGTAAGTACCTGTTTACCTTATTTTTGTCACTTAAACTTTTAACTAATATGTGGTTTCTATGCTAAAAACACTCGATAAGTATTTGTTAAAAACACGACAAATTAATTAAATACAAAAATGAAAAAATAATCGTAGACTTCTCGTAGCGCGTGTAGCAGCAGTCGTAGACCCCTTGTTTATCTGTCAGTACCTAATATCTAGTATGGCGTGCCTCTACTATTCTTTTATTTAGTTATTTATTATATTTTTGTGGTTGTTCCTTATTCCAAATAATTCATGACATTACCAGACCTATTTATGACCTCATTTAATAGAGTAACGATCTAGATTTTATTCGTGGTAAAGAAAGCTTAATTGAACTGTTTCAAGACACCACTATTTAAACGTAACTGGCGGGTTAACTAACATATCAATTTGCAGTAGGTATTTTGAAGTGTAACGGTCATGCATAACTAATTTTGTGTCAAAATTATCTGAGGTAACTTTGCACGGCTAGCACCTCGTGGTTCCTAAAAACGTCACTAGGCACAGAGCGTGAACATTCCTCCACACCGTATCAAAGGATTCCGAAAATCCCGTTGAACCCACGGGACATTACTAGTCAAAATACAAACTCCCACAGCGTTACGAATCGCGCCAAAATATTGACGTAAAGTTTGACAGCTCTTTGAAAAACGAACACCGAATTGTCTCTGTCACCTGGCCATAGACAATGGTGTGTTTACACCATCGCGAATTTGTGTTTTGAATAAGTCCTCTTTGTGTGAAGCCTTTTTGTTGGTGTTTTGAGGTAAATATATTGTTCTGTACTCTTGTGTGTATTGTTTTATTTATCTTATTGTTGGTACGAACTACTGGGTATGTTACGCGTGCTCAATTTTATTTCTAATACGTACATGCAGTAATGAAGTAGAGAAGCATAGACAAAGGTGTGATGTGTTAAAATTGCCTTCTTGGTGGTTTTAAGTGTCTTGGTGTCTGTTCATCATTCTCTGCTTAGCCTTTTCCCAACTTTGTTGGGGTCGGCTTCCAGTCTAACCGGATGCAGCTAAATACCAGTATTTTACATGGAGCAACTGCCTATCTGACCTCCACAACCCAGATACTGGGTAACACGATACCCCTTGGTAAGACTGGTTGTCAGACTTTCGGGCTTCTGACTACCCGTAAAGATTGCTTAATGACCAACGGCTAAACGTGCTTTCCGAGGCACTGAGGGGTTTTGGTATATAAAGGTGGTCACCCATCCACGGACCAACCGCGGCGAGGTAGCTTAACCAGATCGATCGAACCGTGCGGCTGTAATTACTTAGCCACGAGCCCCTCTTTTTTGGTGTCTGTTCCGTAGCGATAATAGGGCATGATAATTAAGAGAACATAATGTGTTTATTCTTAGTTCCATTATTTACAGAGAGAGTAGGTAATGCCTGTTTTTATTATCACTAAGGGGACCATATTGAAGAGTAGTTTTAATGAAAACGTATTTACTGTTTAAACCCTTTGACAACTTTATCGAACTATCTGAGCCTTCCGCCTGGGCGCGCGTTACCGTGGCTGACTTGGAAATCTTTACATAGGTACACTTCGAACTTAAGGTGATTGCGCAGTGATTACCGCGAAATTCAAATTTTCTTACGTTTTTTGCAATTAGCAGGTCAGTGTCAGGTTGTATCTTGATCAAAATATGATTCGCGACTATAACAGGTACTTATTCACATAATTATAGTCATTAGAATCATTAATACATCTTCCTAAGTTAGATTTGTACCACAAGAAGAAATCTCCTAGGGAAAAGTGTTTATGGTACAAATCTCACTCAAATCTCACATGTTTCTTATGATTATAATTCTGTAAATACGTATTTGTTATAGTCGCGAATCAAATTTTGATCAAGATACCTGACGTAAACGTAAGAAAATTAGAATTTCGCGGTCTACCACTTCCCATTCACCTTAAGTCGGCAGGAGCAAAGACAATCTGCACAGATGGGGTTTCTCGGATGCCTCAGATTTCAAGTGCGTATGCGACACCTCTGGGGTTGCCAACCCTACTATATTAGAGGCCTAAATACTATATTTCTTTTATGGCGAGATGAGCGTAATATGACCAGTATTAATTTATTAAAAACTGAATTAATTTTTTTAGAGGTTTTACATATCATAAACTCACACCTACCCATCGATAGAAAGAAACTGAACACCACCTTCTACGATCCTTACATATTCTTTTTGCTTCATTTTCATACACCCGAGGGGCAATTCTCGTAATATTAAGAACGTTCACAGTCTGATCACAGTCGCAATCTGTCAAAAATACTTACCTCTAGTTTCCCTACATTTTTTGACAATGATTTTCGCTGAAATGAGATTGCGACTAGATTTTGAACGTTTTTGACGTGACAACGTCTTATAATTCGATGAAGCTGGCTGCACGCACGAAAAAACATGACGTCATGCGGCGTTACCGCGCTCTGAGGTGTTCCATTTAAGGCTTGAAGTGCAAGCGAGAGCGCGGAACGAGCGACAAAGAGGCACAATAAAAAAAAAATAAAGAATGAAAAAAAGTTTTTTTTTTTTTTTTTTTTAGTATTTTCTTTTGACGTTGTCACGTTCAAATATCGGCAGTAAACCGACTTTACAGTAAACCGATTTTTAATTACGAGAATTGCCCTTCAGGTTGCTCGTCGAGCCCCTACCACCCTTTAATGAACATATACATTTATAAATTTCCCATACGAAGTTCCCACGTATTGTCGTAGCAAATCAAAACGCAAGGAAATACAAAATGAAAATATAACTCGATACTTTTCATTATAAAATCGATGGTGGCATTATTGTTGACTGGGCGTCAATTCGGCCGTGAAATAAATAAGCGACCAACGACCGGCGACCAGCGACCACCGTTCGCAATAACAATAATATCGTTTATGTGAGATGTTTTACATTTTACTGCGTTTGCGCAATGAGGAAATTGGTTTTGGATTGGAAGAAAAAACAAACGCGGCGGTTGGAGGTTGGGGGTTTTTTTTTTTTAAAGATGGATGAAATGAGATAATGATTTGATACTTAATAACTGAACAAGCAACTTTCGTCATCCTTATCATCATTTCAGCCCGGAATCAACCACTGCTGCGTATAGGCTTGCCCTTTCTTCTGCCATAGGTACTTCCCAGTTCCATGCGTGATCATTGATGGCCCTAATTCACTATGACTACTCAATGATTCCTTACTTCGAAACCATTTCAATTCCTTAGCTAAGATCGTTATCACGCCAATTTCGCGTTCATTTCGCGCGGTTTCGTTCAATGTATCATAGACAATACGTTACCAGAGGGGCTTTTCTCGTAATTTTTAAGAACGTTCACAGTTAGAAGGCCAATTCTCGTAATTTAAAATGTCAAAATCTAGTCGCAGTGTCATCTCGACGACAAACAAATGTCAAAAACTTGTCAAAATGTAGAGAAATTATAGGTATTTTTGTCAGGTTGAGACTGAGATCAGACTGTGAACGTTTTTAAAATTATGAGAATTGCCCCTCTGATCTCAGTCTCAATCTGTCAAAAATACCTCTAATAAAATAAAATAAATAAATAAATTAAACCCCCTACAATAATTAATTCCCCTACATTTTGTTTTTGACATTTGTTTGTCGCCGAGCCGAGATGAGACTGTGACTAGATTTTGAACGTTTTAAATTACGAGAATTTGCCTTCAGGTGTTCCCGCGACTTTGACAATTTCGTCAACCCAACGCGCTTTTGGACGGCTCTGGTTTCTTTGGCCTAGCCTTGACCATCATTCGCTCACAGCTCGGCCATCGGCCCAACTCCACTTGAGGCGCATTGTGCGACGTTGTAGACTTTCTACTGACGGCGGAATTCGGTGTTACATATTCGGTCTAACAAGTTTTACCTATGCTGAGAAATTTCCCTAATATTATAAAATTATCTAGTAAATTTCCATAGCTGTTTTCTTTTAATATATCTTGGACACAGCGGCTACCACTATATACTATTGATAAAGCTAAAGAGTTTGTTTGAACGCGCTAATCTCTGGAACCATCAGTCGGATTTGAATAAAACCTTTTTGCTTTTGACAGCTCCATTCTTGAGGATGGTTATAGACTCTTAGGAGCTAAGCAACAAGAAAAAAAATCAAAAAGAACGCAAAGCAAAAAAAAAAAAATATCTTTATTTACCAACGGAACAAAATGGACTTACTAAACTCTAAGTTAACTCATTATAATTTAGGCATCCTGATTCACCTTTCAAAACTTATGACAGGTAGTTTTAACTGCTTACAACATACACTTTACATAGGTACAATAACCATGGGCGTACATGATGACAGTTATACAAATTATTTAGATATAAGTAATTAACTGGCAACCGTACGACCAGTCAAAAACGAAGTTATAGCGCGGGCAGGCGATGCGATGCGACGGGATATGTCGGAGAACAAGAAGTTTCACGCAGACGAATTTGCGGGCAGAAGCTATTTTTAAATAAATCGTAAAATTAATAACTTTAATATTTGCGTCACGGTGGCCTCTACTTACCATTAAAAACTCGACGCAGTTGATTTAAAAGAGGTTAGTTTAGGTAATTGTGACTCTTTTAAAAATGAATTATCTTTCTGCTCAATTAATTTTTATAGTTCTCAAAAAATAAGCTGTTACAGCACTGTATAAATAAAACAAAAAATAAATCAAAAACTCGCTTTATTTTCTAGATTAATCTCGTAATTATTTAGGGTTCCGTATCCAAAGCAGGAGCATTTGGTGACCCGGTGGTATCGGCCCCGACTTTTGAGTAGGTCGTGAGTTCGAACCTAGACCACCTTACTTTGTAGGTATACTTAATTTCATCACCACTGCTCTCGAAACGGTGTAGGAAAACGTCGTGAGACATATTCTAGAACCAAAAATTCGAAGACATTTGTGATATCTACCAATCCGCACTGGGCCCCTCAGTGGATTACAGCCCACTCGCTGTCACAGAGAGGAGGCCTGTATCCCAGCAGTGGGAAGATAGTCTGCTTATCCAAAAGCTGAAACTGGGCTTTATTTTTTATTTAGCGAGTTAAAATTTTCTCAAAATAAGTTTAACTATGGACGCTATTAAACTCCGCGAAGGACCAAATATAAACTACTGAAATAAAATGCGCTGGTTCGGTGAAAACAAAAGAAACAAAAGTATATATTCAGTCACTCAAAAGTAAAACCAAAAAGTCGCAAAAGCATAAACAAAGGGTATAAAAAGGTAAAACTATTAAAATGAGGAAAAGACTTGCACAGACGCTATCAAGCACAATTAAAGTCCGCACTCGAAGTGTTCACTTCTTATATCTATGGTGTTCACCAAATGGAAAAAATGCAAATTTCATAGTTTTTCACAGACCCAGGGGGGCAGACAAGTGGCAATCTCATTCAAAACATTTTGTAATTCTATTACGTTTTTCAACGGGATTAACTTATTAAGCTTTTTGGTAGCTTAATGGCCGAATCCGATAATTTACAGAACGCTATTGGTTAAAATAAAATTAAGACTCTTGTATCTTTATTAACAATGAAGCAAAAACCTTAGGTATAGCTTTGTATAGTAGACCCATAAGAAAATAAATAGTTATTTACACAGGGAAAATTAGCTTACGAATCTATTTATATGCCCAGTTTTGCAATAAAGAATGCTTTCGTTGGTAAGCAAAACGATTCGTTTTTGCAATAGGAACCGAGCATAAGTCAGTTCCATGCATTTTTGACTTTTCAATCGTTATCGTTGACAAAATATGTCACTTTGTCTATGCCTTCTGTGATGTACGAAACCCTTAGAACGCGAGGCCGACTCTCACTAGGCCAGGTTTTCAACAAATTACCTATTAATTATTATTTAAATATTACGCCTCATTTAAAAGATAATCTATGTTATTAAGTCTTATAGATAATTTAAAATCTTTTGAAATTTGTTTGCAATAAAAAAACTGTAAAAAGAAATCATAGTTTTTCACAGACCTGGGGGCAGATACTAAAGTGATATTTCTATTAAGTTCTTCAGTATTAAACTTTTCGGTAGCTTAAGTCAATATCTTAAATTTTTAACTTTTCCATCGTTCGCTGACAGAATATGTTACTTTGTCTAGGGTATCTGTCGTGAAATATTTTTTTTCTGTAAAGCATATCGTATTCATTTTTTCACGTCATATTTAAAAAAAAAAATGATCGAGTTGACATTTCCTCTCTGACTACCCCTGGAAGAAATGGCAAAACAAACTCATGGTTCTCTTATAAAGTCCGAATATAATCTTGGTCAGATTATGTGAGAACAATGTAGATATTTGTTTTTATATTGTATTTAGATCGTAGTACGGAACCCTCAGCACGCGAGTTCGACTCATATTTAGCCAGTTTTCAATTAAATACCTACTAACTGCTATTTAAATGTTACGCCTCATTTAAAAACTAATCTCAGAGAATTAAGTCTTCTAAATAACTTAGCTATTTTGTAAATTGCTTGCAATAAAAAAATTGTAAAAAAACATAATGGCGTCGCTGGTAAAAAGTGGCTCATTAATATTAAGCTATCTATCTTCGCGTTAGGTCATTAAGTTTGAATTAGACTGGTCTAGATCCTGAGGCGTTGAAGCGATCATAACAATAAAATTATTATAAGTAGCTGCCGTTGGCGTCAACATTATGTAAGTAAGTATCTTCTCATTTAGCTTAAACATTTTAGAGTCAAAATACAGCCGATCGATTCTGTAAAAATCTCACCGTGAAAAGTTACGTGAAGTGAGCTTAGAGTGAGCTGTCAAGAGTACCAATCCCTAGCATCAGGATGACACTGACAGCTCACTCCACGCTCACTTCACTTAAATTTTCACGGTGAGATGGTTACTGAATCGCACTGCTGGACCTAATTGATTAACATCCAAGATCAGCGGGTTAATTGCGTAACACACACTATCAATCCCAATCTGAATCATTTTGAAGGATATTGCCAATCCATTGCTTCTTATGTTCGAAAAATGTATCTGCTCAACAACGTAAATAAAGCAATGAATGTTGTTGAACTGTCAAAATAGCTTTCAGGTTTTTATTAACCTAGCTGAGGCAGGTCGCTACAAGTTATAATGACAGTACAACGCAACTTTCATTGTATAAGTAAAAATCTTGTAAATTAAACTAGCTTTTATATGAGTATTTAAGGCAATCCGTTAAGAACTTGGTACTACTAAGTATTTATAAGTTTGTAAATGTATTACTTTGTAAAAGACCTAAATAAAATTTTTATTTTATTTATTTACTGATAGTGTATTACGCAATAACTTCGCCGCCGGACGGTTGCACAGCCCGTACTAATTTTACACAGACATTTCTAAGAAAAAAAAACGACTTAAGTTTGATGAATATCTTACTAGCTAAGTATAAGTACTTAGGTATACTTAGCTTCTATTTTTGCAGATTATTCAATGCTATATTCCGACGTCAGACATAGTGCGCCTACCCCAAATTAATTATGCTTATTAGGATAAAGGCAGGAAATGATGATGATTCCAATATCGGAAAGTTACGGCAGGTTTTTTACAATTACTAATAAAGAATCATGTCCAGTTTTGACCTGAAAAATTTGTAACGCGTCTAGTGATGTAAAATATCTTAAAAAATAGCACTTTTTTTGATTATTTCGTATCGCTTAATTGAATTTTCAAATAAAGTCAGGAAAAAAAGCAATGTTACTATGTTTATCATTCTCAATAGACTTTAGGAAACAGAACGTGTTTTATACACGTTCCATTTTAAGTGTACAGTTGACAGGTTATGCGTAGGTAAAACGAACTTCTTTAGCCGTTAGGTGAATGACATGCTGTCATTTGTCTGACGTTTTGCAGTCGTTCGTTTGCTCTTGCTACGTATTGTACTGTGCGATTTTGGATTTTATGATACCCTTACAACTTTTGCATTTTCCACAGACTTCGATACCTACCACTTACGATTACTTTGGCATGCGTCATACGGATACCGATTTAGTGCTTTGTGATTGGGATCTAAGACGTCGTCGGTGGGATATTACGAGAATATACGAGTAACTGCTGTTTGCGACCGCGCGCCGATTGGATGATGATGACATTGAAGAAAACTATACTCTATGAGGGATTTATTTGTGAGTGATTGTTACTCTCTCAGCGATTTGGAAACAATTTGATTTTAAATATCGTACAGCTTTGGAGATCAGTTTTCGGTCGGGACCTGTAAAACGAATCAAGTGACAGGTCAATGGACAGGACAATCAATGTATGGAAAGTGGGCATGATTCTTTAAAGTTGGTACCTAACCTACGTATTAAGTCGTTCTTCCGTAGGTAGGGATGCGACAGCGTGAAGTGACTCTAGTAGAACATCCTATCGATTCTGTAAAAATCTCACCGTGATAACATAGGTGAAGTGAGCGTGAAGTGTGTTATCAATGGAGGTAATGACAGCTCACTTCACCTTAGTTTTCACGGTGAGATTTTTACAGAATAGCACTGCAGTTTCTATGAAATTTTCATGACAATTGTATTAAGTACCACCATCGCGTCGCTCCGTCGCACCGCGCCGCGACTGTCTGAGCCTTTAAAGAAAACGACTGCAGCATAGCTATTCATAACCACTCCATACGCTTCCGTACCGTATCGAACACCAATCAATGTTATCGTAGTGTAATAAAACTCCTTGGGTGGATAACAATAGTATTTAATCACTCCAATCCAACAATGTACTATAATTATTAGCTACAATTAACCGGTTACACTATTACTTTAGTTTGTCCGACCCGTAGCTCGCCTCCAAACCGAATGCCCGAATCGATCCCCCGATTGCGCCTTCATCACCACTCGTCAACCGTTACCGCTTGGTGTTGCCACATAAATAATTGTTCTGAATAATCGTTATGCCAATTTAGTCGATTTAAAAATACAGATAAATGAACCTAACACTCGTCCATCCTGACCTTGTGTATGTCCTCATACACATAAGTCAGGAAGAACCTAACACTCGGGCAATCGATCCGTCTTACAAAATGAGTAAAAAAATAAAAATAACACGAAATGAGAATCTAGAAAACAAAAATTTCAAATAAATTGTTGTATTAAATACATATTTAAATATCATTATTCTATTATGATCGAACTAGTAATTGAGTTAATACAATTTTACATTATGCTATTCCATTCAATCGCTTACTATTTATGTTTAACAACTTTGACAAATTAATCTTTTTATTCCATTAGCACGCTGGAAACATTTTACATAATTTGGCGAACCAATACATGGTTGCTAAACTGGCAAACCAATCACATGGTTGCTAAACTGGCAAACCAATCACATGGTTCCTAAACTGGCAAACCAATCATATGGTTTCTAAACTGGCAAACCAATCACATGGTTGCTAAACTGGCAAACCAATCACATGGTTGCTAAACTGGCAAACCAATCACATGGTTGCTAAACTGGCAAACCAATCACATGGTTGCTAAACTGGCAAACCAATCACATGGTTGCTAAACTGGCAAACCAATCACATGGTTGCTAAACTGGCAAACCAATCACATGGTTGCTAAACTGGCAAACCAATCACATGGTTGCTAAACTGGCAAACCAATCACATGGTTGCTAAACTGGCAAACCAATCACATGGTTGCTAAACTGGCAAACCAATCACATGGTTGCTATCTTATTTACCATACATATAAATCAAAAATAAATTAGTCTAGCTTAAAGTAAAAACACAATAGATCTCGACTAAAAATTTAAAAAAATAAACTTAAGCTTAACGTACGTACTACTTCATAATAATGGTATAATTATTTTACTCAACTGTAAATTATACAGTAAATCTAAAAATGTAAACTAAAGTAATTTAACTTACTTCATATTAATAGTATTTTTTTTCATCTGTAAATTGTAAATACATCTATTCTCTACTATCTAATTACTGTCAATATCATGACTTTCACTCTCTGAACCACTGTCATTCAAATTTAAGGCAGCCACGTGTACCCAGGGCTGCATACGGTCGGCAGCGACGGTCGTTTTACGTTTATGTCTACTACTGCTCAATCCTGGTATTGCTACAATTCTGTATCTATCATTCCCTAGTATCGATATGACGCGATATGGTCCTGTATATTGAGGAAGAAGCTTCTTACTTTTACCGTCATTTTTAAAATTCGTGTTGGTAATTTTAACTAGTTCTCCTTCAGAATAGATGCGGGCGGGACGTCTGCTTTTATCATACCGTTCCTTTTGTTTCTCTTGCTCTTCATCTATTTTATCTTTGACTTCTTCTCTAATTGTTACCATGTTATTATTTTCTCGCGTTTCTTGCCTAACTACGTTTAACCTCGGGTCTAACTCGCTACTCATACAACTACCAAACATGACTTCAGCAGCCATCCTTCCCGTTGTCTTATTAACTGTGTTATTAATTCCCCACTGAATTTTACCGACTTTATCATCCCAATCTTTTTCACTATCGTTGAGGTTTGTAGCGGTCAAAGAAGCAAGGATTGTACGGTTGTATCGCTCAACTTGTCCATTCGAGCGTGGACTAGCAACCGCATTCAACACATGCTTCGTCCCTTTATCCAAACAAAACCTCCTAAAGGCATGGGAAGTAAAACAAGAGCCACGATCGCTAATTATTCTATCGGGTACTCTAAAGGTACAAAAAATTTCATCTAGAACTCTTATTGCAACTAGAGACTTTGTATTCCTTACAGGCCTTATGAAAACGAATTTAGTGAACGCATCTACCATCACTAAAATATACGAATTCCCTCTTTTTGAACGCACAAAGGGCCCCAGATGGTCAATGTGTACGGTGTGAAAAGGAACCTCGACCTTAGGAATTGGATGCAAGTGACCCTCATTACATGAAGACTTTTTCGAGTAAGCACATTCAATACAGGCTTCAACATATTTTTTAACAAATTTTGACATTTTAGGAAACCAGTATGTACTCCTTATTCGTTCGAGAGTCTTTTCCACACCGAAATGGCCAATGTCGTCGTGGTTCATACGACACAATTGCCATCTTGCGCCCTTTGGCACAACCCAACGTAAGTTGGTTTTATCACCATCAATGCATCTATAAAGTTTGTTGTCCTTTATAATGTAACTATCCCTAATTTGCTTAAGTCCTTCTACATCTAAATTTGAAGTTAAAATATCTCGGATACGACCTAGTTCGCTGTCACCTACCTGTAACGTATGGAGCCAATCATCACCGGTGATAACCATTACTCTTGGATATTGGTCAGTAACATCAACTAATGTTGTTTCCAAATTTTTTTCGTTATTTATGATTGGGTTGCGCGACAAAGCATCTACATGAGCCATTCTATTCCCAGGTCTGTATTCTATTGTGCACTGAAATTCTTGTATTAAAAGATACCAACGCGCGATCCGCGGTATTATATCGCGTTTAATAAATGTGGACCGTAAAGCACTACAGTCAGTGACAATTTTAAAGTTTTGACCCAATAAATAGACTCTAAACTTCCGTAAGGAACATACTACGGCCAACGTCTCCAATTCATATGCATGGAAGTTTTTTTCCTCCGGAGAAGTTTGTCGACTATAAAATGCCACGGGCCTGAAGCTATCAGTACTACCCCTTAAACGTTGGAGCAAAATTCCACCGACACCATATTTACTGGCGTCCGTGTGCAATTCTGTTTCCCTACTCGGGTCATAAATTGCCAAAACTGGACGATGTACTAACTTTTCCTTGAGCATTTTGAATGCGTTTTCTTGCTCATCTGTCCAAATCCAAGCAGCATCCTTTTTTAACAATTTATTTAAGGGCTGCGCCATTTGTGCAAAATTCATGATAAATTTGCGGAAATATCCTACAAGCCCAAGAAACTGACGAATAGTGTGAACATTTATAGGGCGAGGAAAGTCTAAAACACTCTGGATTTTTTTGTCACCTGGCCTAACACCTAGAGCACTAATCTCATACCCTAAATAATCAATTTTATCTTTTAAAAATTCGCACTTGGACAGGTTTAGAGTCAGATTGGCTTGTTTTAGAAGTTTCAAGACGTGCTCTAGTCTCTCTAAACATTGTTCAACACTTTTCCCGTATATCAACACGTCATCTATATAAGCTGTGGCTTGGCTATACCTAGCTGACCCCAAGACTCTATTCATCATACGTTGAAACACCGCCGGCGCATTTGCCAATCCAAATGGCATTCGATTAAACTCGAATTGTCCATCTGGAGTGACAAAAGACGTCAGCGGCTTCGACTGCTCTGATATTGGCACCTGATAGTACCCAGAAAATAGGTCAAGCGTGATGAAAAATACCTGACCGGAAAGCCTAGCAATCTCGTCTTCTATCACCGGCATCGGATAATGTTCCTTAATGGTCACGGAGTTTAACATCCTATAGTCTATGCACATTCTCATTCGCCCATCTTTCTTACGCACGAGAATCACGGGACTAGCATACTCGGAGGTGGATTCTCTTACAATCCCAGCTTCTAACATCTCGCCTACCATCTCACGCACTTGATCGCGTTCTTTATGTGATAACCGGTAAGGCCTATAAACTATTGGACGTTTGCTGTTTATTTCAATGTTCATTTCTGTAACGTTGGTACTTCCTAGTTCTTTTAAATTCGATGCAAAACAATCCTTAAATTCATTTAGTAATTGTAACAACTTTGATCTATGTTCATCACTAATATGATCGCCAATATGAACCTTACTAATATCAATACGATCAGTCATCAGCTCATCACCTACATTGAAAACGCTATTAACTACTTGAACATTACTAGCGCGACTTATAATCGAGCCCTTGTACAAATGACAGTATTTAGATGTAGGCATAACATATATATATACACAACCATCCTTAAGTGTGTAGACACCACCACAGACAACGTATTGAAACGTTGGTTTTCCTATAACCTTACTATTTAATATAATATGCCCGTTCAACTGTTCAGGTTCAGTATAAGCCTTGATTACAGTGGGACCATAGATTTCGAAATTCGCCGCGGAAATAACTTTAACTGTATGATCCTTGTCTATTTCAGATTTATTGAATGGTATTTCTTGACAAATATCAATAAACTGTAATGTTTCTGCCGTTTTCAATACAAAAACGTGCGACTGTTCGGTGTAAGTTTGTCCCACTAGCAAAGGTACATCTAAAAGTCTATCTTCAATTACCTGACAAATAGTGTTAGCACTAACACCATCGATATTAATCTCTACTGTCACCTTTCCTAAAGAGTAAACAATGTTATTCCCGAATCCCTTTATTGGGGTACGCACGCCATCACACTCGAGCATCAAATTTACCGACTCCGATTTAGCTAACAGACAAACCTCACTTCCAAAATCTATAAAAGCCCGAACAGGAACCCCATTTACTAAGACATCCTTATAAAATTTCGAACTAGGATTAGATAATGATATGCACATTGTCTTTTGTGTACTGACTATCTTGCTGTCGTTATCCTCTGATTTTGAGGGGCATTTGTCGATTTTATGGCCTACCTTATGACACTGTTTACATCGAATCAGCGGCTTGGGACATTTCCGGTATATATGACCTCGCTCCTTACAGTTAAAACAGAATGCTACGTAATCACTTGATAAGTTTCCCCTATTATTAGATTTATCCGTTGTAACAGTTCCAGATCCTAACCTACCTTTAGCGTTGGTATTAGAACGTTCGAAGGAATTTGACAATTCCTTGTTACTCATCAAGAATTGTAACAATTGATCAGGTTGAGAGCATCTTAACGTTAGTGCACTTGATTTCATTGTTCTGTCACTTAGACCATGAATAATACAATCGACCGCACGCTTGCCAACTATATCGCACTGGTTCAGTAGAGCCAGCTTTTCGTAATAGTATAGTTCAATAGGTTCATGATATTTACTTTTACGCCTGAGCATATCTTCCAACGACTGGCCATAATTTTGCTCAAAGGGAAAAGCCTGAGACAATTTCACTTGCCACTCGGCCCAAGAAAATAAAATTGAATCTAGGCTTTCATACCAAGTCTTGGCCAGTCCTTGCAATTTCTGCATTGAGAAATGAATAGTTGTCTTATCATCCCAACCATAAACGGTGGCACACTCGTTCACTTTTCTTAACCACACATCTACACGTTGATTTTTCGAAGATGGGTCAAAATCAGGCAAAATATTTTTATGATTTTTAACAACGTTATTAGAGTGATCGGGTGGGCCAGCCGCCGACGGTTGGTTCCTAATTGAGTTTAAAATATTCATGACATCTTTTGAAGAAAACGTTGGACTATGATCTCTAACCTTTGTCACATCTCGTGTCGCTGTAGCATCACGTTGTCTGCTCCGTTCCTGTCGCAACTGGTTTTCTAGGTACTGCAGGCGCTCCTGTGCCGCCTCACGTTCTCGTTCCAGTTGTTCAGCTCGGTGACTCGTGCGATTTCGGACGCTCGGGTTGCTACGTCGTCCGGTTCGGCTGCACTGCGGACTCCGACTGCGATGTGATCTTCGACTGCGCTGTGGACTTCGACTGCGCTGCGGACTTCGACTGCGCTGCGAACTTCGCACGTGCTGCGGGCTTCGGCTGTTCTGCTGGCTACGACCACGAACATCTCTGATACTGATGCGTCGTCGACTACGGCTGCGACAGCATCCAGAAGCTTCGTCAAGACGCAGTGATCTTCCACGTGAAGGCGTCCTCAAACGCCGTCGGCCTTGAGCCTCATGGTCGTCCATATCTGGAACTCGAAATTAAAACAACTATGTATTTGCTCCCTTTTTTTTTTTTTTTTTTTTTTTTACTATAATCATAAATGTCTCGAAAACGGTTAGTCCAATCGCAAAAACTACAAACATTTGCGCTCCCCTTGTAACCCGCAATTACCTCATATTTTAATAACTATGAATTTAAACCCGTCCTATTTAACTCATGTCACGTACTGTACCTTTAATTTAAAACATCACAATATCGCCTAGATTTACTTACAGAAATATCAACAGCAATAATTAAATTATAGGGGAAAAGAACAGTTATTTTAAAATTACCTACCGAAGAGTAACCGCCAGATTCAAATTGCAGCTCGTGTAAACCAAGAATAAAACCATGTCAGTATCGAAAAGAATATTAAAGCTATGATTAAAATTAATTGTAATAGTAATCAGCCTTAAATATTCTGTACCGTTATATTTTAAACCAACATAAAAAATAAATACTGACCAACGACAAATAAAAACCGTTACCCATTAAATTTGTAAACGTAAGCTTATGTAATGTGAGCACACGTGTACTTACCACTTCTGAAATGTAATAAAACTCCTTGGGTGGATAACAATAGTATTTAATCACTCCAATCCAACAATGTACTAGGTATAATTATTAGCTACAATTAACCGGTTACACTATTACTTTAGTTTGTCCGACCCGTAGCTCGCCTCCAAACCGAATGCCCGAATCGATCCCCCGATTGCGCCTTCATCACCACTCGTCAACCGTTACCGCTTGGTGTTGCCACATAAATAATTGTTCTGAATAATCGTTATGCCAATTTAGTCGATTTAAAAATACAGATAAATGAACCTAACAGTAGGAGTCCTCTAAACGCTATTCACAAGTCCAAAACCCGAAAATTTTGTCAGTTTAAATCAAATAGACGACCACTATTCTTCCGACAGCTGTTTGCTGTCGGGTGCAAGGCAAATCAGATTATTTAAATGTGTCATTTTTGATACGATAGCTTGTCGTATGGTTGTGAATAGCTATGCAGGAGCCTGTATATGATAGTCGCTTAAGTGCTCACTGCATCTACGAGAAAAAATAGATAGGCAGGCTTAATTTCCTATCACATTTAATAAGTAGGTACTGACATGAACGTTTTAAAAGGAGTAAAAACCATACAACATAAAATTAGGTAGATACAATTGCCATAATCAGCCTACTGTTCCCACTGCTGGGATACAGGCCTCCCCTTTCATCGAGAGGGAATGGGCTGTAATCTACCACGCGGACCCAGTACGAGTTGGTAGAATGTCAGATGTCAGAGGGGCAATTCTCGTAATTTTAAGAACATTCACAGTCTGATCTCAGTCTCAATCTGTCAAAAATACCTCTAATTTCCCTACATTTTGACATCTTTTTGACATTTGTTTGTCGCCGAGATGAGACTGCGACTAGATTTTGAACGTTTTAAATTACGAGAATTGGCCTTCAGATGTCTTCGATTTTTTGTTAAGCCGTACAATTATTGTCCTCTAAAAAGTTATAAATATCGACTACACACTCGTCAAAATCGGTCTATTAGTTACAAAGTTACAAAACATTATACCCTGAAGTATTAACTCATACACATTTCAACCTCCATGCGCTTCAAAACTTCTTTGTAACCGAGCTTCACACAATCAACGTCATTGCACGTTTAAAATCTATTTTGTAACCACAAAGCATAATCAAAATGAATAGTTATTTTACCACGCTACTAAAATCATACATTACCTACCGAACAAACGCATACAATGAGCGTTTAAAAACTCCAGTGCGTAAAATCCTATCGGCAACACTAGAACCATAGAGGACTTAAATATGGCGGCTTGCGCAAAACCGAAACAGTTTAATTAAAAACAACTCGAGAACGGACCACACACACAGCTCATTAAAACAAGAATCATAACAATAATTATTTTACCCCAGCTTATAATTTCGCGCGGAAGAAAAAAAAAACGTTAATATTAAAACATAACCTCATTATCAATGTGTCAACAACTCAATTTATAGCGGGAAAGTGGCGACGCCCTGCGCGCGGGAAATATCAGCCAATGACGCGTAGCCTGTTCTACTCGACCGCAACCACGAAAAGTGTTGCTATCTCTTTCTTGCCTGTTCAAAAGTAGTGACGCATGAATCGTTTGTCAATGTTCCTGTCTTTGTCTTTTAGGGGGATCGTTCTATTTTTAAGGTAATGAATAATACGGGATGACGTTATTAATTTATGCTAGGGATTTGTTTTTTTAATCACTCGTTTTGATTATATAGGCTTTGGAAAGATTTAGGGTTCGTTGTGAAATACGGACTGTTTTTTATTTTAATTATTAGATATTTTTCTATGAAGAGTTTTAATTAGACGGGATTATAATAAGTGGACGCACGTATAGGAAACTAGTTGTTTGCGTGTCTTTGCCCATGTTCATGAAGATATTTCTTTTTTTGACTAGGGATAATTCGACATAGAATAAGTTTTTTTTTTGCGATTTTAATTTTTTATATTTCTGAAAGAGACGACAAATTGAACATCGAACTCTAAAATATTAGGTCAGGGCAAAAGTATTTTCGTATTTTTCATACAAAAAAAAAAAAATTCTTTTAGGTTTAATTTTTAATTTATTTATAATATGTATGTGCCGTTTTGATCGATGACTTGTTGCCATCTTGTGGGCAATGCTATGATCCCATTGCTGTAGAAGTTTTGAGATTTTTTATCAAAAAAATCTGACAGGTAGTTTTCACAGTATTCTTTTGAGGTTAACTTTATGCTTCATAAAGAGTTCTGAAGTGACCGAAACAGGTGAAAATCTGACGGAGCAAGATCAGGGCTATACTGAGGATGCATCAACTCATCCCAGCCAAGCTCTCTCAATTTTTGCTGGGTGGCTATAGATGAGTGAGGTCTGGCGTTGTCGTGATGAAACACCACGCCCTTTCTATTCACCAGCTCCGGCCGGTTTTTCTCAATAGCTTCTTTTAACCTCATCAGTTGTTGACAGTAGAGGTCAGAATCGATAGTTTTACTCGGCGGCAAAAGCTCATAGTGGACGATTTCTTTCCAATCCCACCAAACACACAGCATCATTTTGTTCCGAGTCAGGCCGGGCTGTGCCACGGTCTGTGGGGCTTGTCCATCCTTCAACCACGATCTTTTTCGGACATTCTTATCGTAAGTGATCCATTTTTCATCACCCGTAATCAACCGTTTAAGAAAGGGTCGGAATTATTACGTTTCAACAAAGAATCGCAAATGGAAACACGTTGCATTTAGTTTCTCTCAGTGAGATCATGTCGTACCCAAATATCAAGTTTTTTCTTGTACCCAGACTTTTGTAAATGCCGTAAAACTGTTTTGTGATCAACATCCAGTTCTTCAGCAATATCATAACTACTAATATGTCGATATTGCTCCACTTTTTCAAAAATGGCAGTGATTTTATCCGTGACAGAGCGTCCAGAGCGAGCTTCACCCTTCACACTAAAATTTCCTGACTTGAAACGCTTGAACCACATTTGTGCTACTCGTATTGATACCGCATTAGGTCCGTAAACCGCACAAATTTTATTCGCGGCGTTCGTCGCATCTTTACCTTTTTTGTAATAAAATTTTAAAATGTACCGAATTTCTTCGTCACATACGTTCATGTTGCTTGCATGAAAAACAATTGAGAAATGGTGGGAACTAGATTTTTTTTTTATTTATTGCATCTTTAGAATGTCAACATTGAATAGTATTAAAACCAGCCAGTTACATTCAGTACTGCCAAAGAGGTTTGATTACTAACAAAATATTCAAAATACGAAAATATTTTTGCCCCAACCTATTATATCTCCATTATTAAACAAACTGAAGCTACCATATCTAAAGCTAATTGTAATTCAATACAGCTAATTGAATTACAGAAATTGACAGCCTCAGGCGCGCCCCTATCACATCGAGCATGGTTGACATGTGACAAACATACTTAGCAGTCATTCTTTATTTATGATAATGCAGACAGATACGGGGCAAAATTGAAAGCTCGCTCAATCGATGTAAATTAGTTATTGCTTATTCATCTTTTTATACGTTTTTCATTCGACGTTGTTTACAAGAACTGAACTTCATTAGGAAGTTCGTATTGAATTCGTTTATAATATGCATGATGTAGTAGGGGCTCGTGGCTGAATAATTATAGCCGCACGGGTTCATCTTCGAAGTTAAGCAACGTGTGCCGAGGTTGGTCCGTGGATGGGTGAGCATCTGAAACATACCAAGATCCTTCCGTACCTCGGGAAGGACACTAAGCCGTCGGTCCCGGCTGTCATTCGTGGATCTTTGACAGTCGTTACGTCAGAACCCCGAAAGTCTGAAAACCAGTCTGGGTATCAATTGGGTATCGTGTTGCCCGGGAACTGGATTGTGAAGGTCAGATACTCATTTCTGTAAAAATGATTCAGATTCCGATTGATAGTGTGTTACGCAATTAGGATGCTGGTCTGTGCGAGTCTCATCCAGGTCTATCCCGCAATCTTCTATATGTCGTTCATTCATGTTACGGTCTGCCAACGCTCCTGCTACCATTTCTCGCCAACTATTCTGTTAAGGCGTTGCTCTACCTGCCACCACATTGTCTAGTCAAGTTTCCTGCCCACTTCTGATTCCTCCAAGAATATATTTATTAGGTATATATGGCACCCTGCTAGCACGCTGATAAACGCAGTAATTAATAACATTAACGTAGTAACAAAAGTAACTATCAAACAGTTCAGGAAGCACCTTGAATAGACAGATCTACCTGCTTTTTTCCAAACTATGTTGGATTCGGCATCCAGCGGGGTAATTGCGTAACATACTATTAGTAGCAATGGGTTTCATTTTGACAGATCAACAACGTTCATTGCGTTTTTTACATTGTTGGGTAGACACATTTTTCGAACATATGAAGCAATGGATTAGCAATATGCTTCAAAATGATTCAAATTAAGATCGATAGTGTGTTTCGCAATTAGGGTGCAGGCTAGCCAGGTGCAGCTGATTATCAGTATTTTGCTACTAGAACAATATCTTTTCTGTGTTGAAATGAAAGATAGAGATTGTTATTTGACCGTGTTTGAGTTCATGTTCGAGCTGAGCATCGTACGGCATTAATAATGTATAATTAAACTCTAACGCCGATTAATACTTACACTTCAAATAATTATTTACGACGGAACCCATATATTATATCACAACACCCACACTAACTAAGATTTTATATCTTAAGAATAAACGGGGTTGCCAACTCATAGACTTTTATGAATTCGACCTCATTTTGAAAATAGATTAAAGAATTTGAATTTTAAAACCGTGTTGGTTGTTATATTTTTTTATCTGCTGTCATAATATTTCTATGAGTTCTTTTGTTTATTTGTTTTTATTTTAATGAGACTTTGGCTGCAGTCTTTATTATAATATTGAAAAGAAAATAACGCAGACTTTAAGGAAGACTTTTCTTTATATTTTGGAAGAAACTTGGACTTTTATTAATAGATATAGATACGTATGAAATCGCCAATCCGTCTTGCAAGCATGGCGATCAATGGCCTTGCGAGATTTTTAGAAGAAACTATCTAACCTACAACTACAATAACTTAACTTTAGTTAGTAGCTAAGTGCCCAGTTTCAAACTATTTGTTAAAAAAAACTTTGTTACAAAAAAAAAAAATAATAACTGACTTAAAAAAAAAACACTACAAAGTGAAAAATAACTTTAATTTCGGAAGTCGGTGTATTTGGTGCTGCATTTTCGTTTTTGACACTGACTTCCGAAATTAAAGTTGTTTTTTATTTTTAACCGACTTCCAAAAAGGAGGAGGTTATGTAGTGTTTTTTTTTTAAGTCGACTGTTTTTTTTGTAAAAAAGTTTTTATTTTTCACTTTTTAGTGTACTTACCTACCCCACAGAAACTCAATTAACACTACTTGCTATGTAAAGACGGTTGAAAGGCTAATTGATCTAAGCGACATTTTGTAAAACTTGTAGTAGGACAGATTAAAGTTTTTTTTTTTTATTAAAATATTCATTGACATATAATATATAAATATTCATAGATATTGCATAGACTTTTATTTAAATAAAAGTCTACGCATTAGTTCTTTTTTTATGAATATTTTAATAAAAAAAAAAAACTTTAATCTGTCCTACTGCAAGTTTTACAATATGTCGCTTAGATCAATCAGCCATTTCGTGCACGGCCCCTTAAAACACCATCAATATAAACTAACTGGAAAAGAATTGCCGGAGATGCAGTACCTACATTTATTTATATAACTTCGTACATAAGAATAATTACCTAATGTATCATATACTAAAACCTTTCTGAAAGGATGTAAATCATTCTGATGAAAGAAACATCAAAATCGGTTCATTAGTTTTTGAGGAAATCGCGAACATACACACATACATACGGATCAAATACAGAACCTCCTTTTTTGAAGTCGGTTAAAGATTGTTAGATTGGTTCTGTAGGTAGCAAAACTATTTGGTTTTTTGTACATAGAACTAAGTTGGTTGACTAATAGATTGGCAAATATTTGACTGACCCTCATAAAGCTTATTAAACGTTTTAAATTGAACCACTAAATAATTACTTTTTGCGCTAGTAATGTTGCACACCTTTTAAAATATAAGTAAATGAGCCTTTTTTTTACTTTCAGGCCTTTTCTTATAGTTGGGCACAGTAACTAAGCTGGGGCTCCTCGACTAAATAGTTAGGTTACAACTGCGAACAACGCCCGCGCGCGAGTCTAGCGAGCGTACCATCTAAGTTGGTCGCAGTTTCTTGGCTATTTATTATTTTTAGGATAGGTACTTACAGTCGAGTTCATTAATATATTGCCAGTGACAATGTTTCAAAACATTGTAGGCGTTATAATAATCATATAATTCTATACAAACTTAGACCTTATGAACAGTTTATATGATAACATTTTATTGATGTAAGTTTGTATAGAATTATATGATTATTTTAACGCTTACAATATTTTGAAACATTATCACTGCCAATATATTAATGAACTCGACTGTACTAGTACTCTAATTGCGTAACACACTATCAATTTCAATCTTTTTCAAGGATATAGCTAATCCATTGCTTTGTATATTCGAAAAAATTATTTGCTCAACAAAGTGAATAACGCAATGAATGTTGTTGAACTGTCAAAATGAAAGCCATTGCTATCGATAATGTGTTACGCAATTACCTCGCAGAAGAGGATTTTTTTTTAATTCACAATAAAAGACGCAATCACTATAGAGTGTTAAATACTAGTGTTGCACCGAATGTGGGTCCTGCCGAATGTCGAATTTGGCCGAATGTTCGGTTGAAATATGTAGCGAAGCCGAATTTCGGCCGAACTTCAGCCGAAATCCGGTTACATTTCGCGCGCGATAGATAATAATATTACTATTGATAATTTTAATAAAGCATATTTTTGTACGTGATGTTGTTTCTTTTCTACGGAAATAAAAACAAAAACGAACATCCACGTTACCTATTTACTTACAAATCATCATTTGATCTTGATTTCATTTTAAAATAAATTTCTTTTCACTTTTCCATTTCTTATTTAAATTAATTTAAGCTACCGAATTTCGGCCGACATTTGGCAGATCTAACCGAAATTCGGCCTAGTCGAAGTTCGGTAAAACCTGCCGAACTTCGGGAATACCGAATGTGAAACGAATTTCGGTGCATCTCTATTAAATACGTAATATGTATTTATTTTTAGGAGCGCAAAATGGTACCTAATTATTGAAGGTTCGATTAAATACATGCCAAATATATTTTCTTGGAATTCCGATAGGTTTACGTTTTTTCTTTTAAAAAACTTAAGATTAATATTTGTTTTATGATTACGATGTACAAAAAAAGAAATGGTCAAAAATCTGCAGATCTACAAAGTATAAATTAGCTACATAACCTTTAAAATTCTCTTCTCTCAATTCACGCTTATGTTACACAGAACCCTACATCAAAACCTACCCTATAATTATGGTGGCAACAACAAAAAATATTTCGACAGACCGCCATCTTGGGAGCGTTCGGAAACGTTCAGATTCAACTTTTAAAAACTTAATTCTTTCGGTCGTTAGCGCTGGCTTCGGTACTAAGTGGTTTTTGGTATAATACCGGTTTTTAGTGTTATGTGGAGTGTTTAAGCTTTTCATGGAATTGTTGAGGTAGGCAATAGTGGGTGGTGAAGAGGATTTTTTAGGTTAGGTATGTATTTGAGACTCGTGGCTAAAATAGCCGAACTGGTCGTATGCGACGAAAAGAATGAATATTAATTGGTGTGATTTAGGTGCAGCGCAGACGACAGACTATCCGTGACGCAATTTTTACTCTGTGAAAATAGAACCTATGCAATTATATGCAGTAACGCACACGACGCGCAAAAAGTCCGGCGCACAAAAAATCCGTGTAATTCGGGCACTTCGGGACACTATGATACTTCTAAGGCAGAGTATCATGATAGATATTTAAAAAGACAGACAGCTCTGCCGACAGAATGGTTGAAGATGTGCGTCGTGTGCGTTGAGTCTGTGAAAAATCCGCGACCGACTTTTTGCGCGCCATGCAGACTTTTTGTGCGCCGCAGACTCGATCGCACAAAAAGTGTGCCGTCTGCGTTGCACCTTAATAAGGGAAATATATATTTGCATTTTCAGTCCGACTGAGACGAAAGTACAACGATTAATTTTGGTCATACTGCTATCCAAGATATTTCAGCTTGAAATACATGAAGAAATAGAAAACTATCCTTCAACCTACTTACATAAACTCACGCCTTTCTTGGGGGAAGTAAGCAGAAACTACAGAACGCCACCTGATAAGATCCATACAAACTCCTTTTGCTTGCCTTTACGTTCATATATCAGATCATAAACGCACGCTGGGTGCGAATACTACACACCAGAAGCCCAATTCTCGTAATTAAAAACGTTCAAAATCTAGTCGCAATCTCATCTCAGCGACTTGTCAAAAATGTAGGTAAATTAGAGGTATTTTTGACAGATTGAGACTGAGATCAGAGGGGCAATTCTCGTAATTTTAAGAACGTTCACAGTCTGATCTCAGTTTCAATCTGTCAAAAAACTACTTTTGATTTCCCTAAATTTTTACAAGTTTTCGACATTTGTTTATTGCCGAGATGAGACTGCGACTAGATTTTGAACGTTTTAAATTACGAGAATTGGCCTTCTGACTGTGAACGTTCTTAAAATTTTGAGAATTGTCCCCGAGACCTTTCTAAAGAACGACACCAAATACCAATTAAAGGAAGGTATTTTTTAAGTATATTTTTTGCGAAGTAACATAATTATTTTCTTTTCGGGACTTGTCATGTATTTTCACCTAATACCTACGAGTAATAACACTAAGCTACTATTTTAGCAAAGTCAGATATCTTTTATTCGTGGAATAAAATCGACGTCTGATAGTTCTAGCATGGAAAAACTGTCAAAAATTCAAAATTTATTCTCAGTATATGACTTAATCTATGTATAAAATTTTGGGGGAATGTTCCTTAAATAATAAAAAACAAATCGTTTACTTATATGTTTTTCAAACAACACAACATAGTAAGTACCTAAGTACTATTCTAAAAAACCAACAGCTGCCTACCTATTACAATTCAGAAAACAAACTTAAAAAACGTATTAAAAATCTATAAAAATGGAGATTTCAATCTAACGTAGTACTAATCTTCAAGTACGTAATTAATTTCCTAAGACTGTCGATGTTAAAAAAAAAACCATCTGCCGTCTGTTGGCTGAACAGAAAAACTTAATAACAAAATTTTGTGAAATAAGGATTTTTGAAATCGTTAGGGGGAGAGATACGGGCTGTTGTTTTTCGAAAACGTCATCCAGATAATCATGAAAAATTAGAAAACATGAAAAACATGAATAATTGCTCAATCCGTGCACGAAAGCGATAAAACCATGTTGTAGGTAATTACCGCGTCGCATCGCGTCGCCCGCCTGTACTATTATTTCGTTTTCGCTTAGCATTCCTTCTACCTTTTTTCTTTTTGTTCGGCTCTTAAGGGTCGTAGCGTGATGTTAAATAGTATATAACCTACCTCAAGAATTAGGCTATCAAATCCGACTGGTAGTTCAAGAGATTAGCGCGTTCACAAACTTTATCTTTATTATATTATTAGTATACCTAAAAGCAAACCCGCTGTACATACAGCAATCAGCTTCAAATGACACTACCCACTGCGCCTATAAAAACCAAAACGTATGTTTCAAAGCTTTTGATAATTAAAAAAAAAACTAACCAATATGGCGTCCTTCTTTGCTACATATAAAAAAAAAAATTAAATCTCTCGCGGCGGGAAAGAAAAAGCGGCACTAATTTCATGCACTCATGCCGCGTTCGATTTTCAAAATGACCCTAGTAAGAGATGTAGTTCCGAGTTAGAAAGAGACACAAATATTAATAATGTTTTAATCGGCTCATATATTTCGGTCGATATGTTGTTTATGCCCGAGTTAAAAAGTATGTTTTTTATTATTTTGGGGAGCTGGAAATTATAATATTTTCGTTTACAATAATATATTTACGATATATTGGTGATAATCATTTTATTTCGGTGCTGATTCGGTACGGGGGAAAAGGCTAAGAGCTTTATAAGCAATACAAGATTATGTTTTCGCGAAACCCTAATGGCCTCCGTTCATTACTGCTTGACCGATATGCACAGAAGTCAGGCGTATGTCTTGGAACCAAGTAAATGATTTTACAGTGATGTGAAAACATAGTGGTTTTTATTCGCATTCTAATAAGCAGTGCTATTCTGTAAAAATCTCACCGTGAAAACTAAGGTGAAGTGAGCTGTCATTCCACCTGATGCTAGGGATTGCCTCCATTGATAGTATACTTCACGCTCACTTCACCTATGTTATCACGGTGAGATTTTTACAGAATCGATAGGAAGGTTACTGTTGTCTGCTATTGTGTCATGACTTCTATGAATTGCTACATTTAAAATTGAACGAAAACCACAGAGTATCTACAACTAGACAAGTGACAAATAGCCTTCTAAGCGTTTCGTATTTTTTCAACGACTTTCAACAAGCTTTTCTGTAGTTCATCATGTTTATTTTTGAACTGTCGTTTTTTCTAGGCCTTCTGGAATTCGGAAGCGAGTTTTTCTCCAAGAAATTTCAGGGTTTCAGGCTTCTAGATTTCCAGAAGGCTTAACAGCAGATGCTTAACTGCGTCACAAAAAGTGAAATATTATCATCATGTCATACATAAAAATAAACTACACAAAAATCATCCTATTATGGCTTGCTCATAAAAAATCATGTAAATATCGTGTTGCCACCAGGAAATATAACCACAACACAATAATGATGAGCATTACCGGCGCGCCCTGAAGCCGATGGAAGTAGATTAAGAAAAATGTTCCACAGATTATAGAATGGAGTCCGCCATTTTGGGGTGAGGTAGGGTGACTGTGGTTTTGTGAGGACGGTGGCAGATGTTTTTTTATTACGTTTATGACCTATATTATGTGTTGAATAAATTAATAGAAGAATAAAAGGAATTTGTTTTATTTTAGCTATTTTGGAAATTGCAATACTTCTTAGACCGGCACCGATTTTGAAACAAATTCCAAATTCATTGCTTCATATGTTTGAAAAATTCGTCTGCTCAACTACGTAAATAACGCAATGAATGTTGTTGAACTGTCAAAATGGTTGACATTGCCATTGGTAGTGTGTTACCCAAATTCCTCGCATGTCAATCTAGGGCCAGTCATTTATGTCTATAGCAAAACAGAAAACCTCGTTGTGTTTTACATAACATACCTAATATCACGCGCGTAATCAGCGAAGGTTTAGGTAGACTTGCACAGACGCCAGCACATCAAGCTACTAAAATCTGTTAAATTTCTGTAATAGATTTTCAACTTTATCGCTATAGCATAAGGTTTAAGGTTGATTGGGAACATTTGACAGTTTCGGGTAGCTTGATGTGCTGGTGTCTATGTTACAATAATTTTAGATACGTTTGTTTATGCTCAATAACCTCAGTATGTAGGTACTGTAAAGGGCTGGGTGAGCCCTTCAAAGTATTTAAACAACGATAGGATTTCTTTAAATTTATATTGACAGAACGTCTTTACATATTCCCGACTAAACTAGCACTGTCTTTTCTAAACAAAAAAATGTAGTAAAATATTTGACACCCCGTTCTAAATTTGCTTGAATGTTCGAATGGACCCCGCGCTAAATTATAGCCAGCCTGCACTAAAAAATCTTGACTACTTATACTGAACAACCTTTAGAGTATCCACCTAGTAGAAAATCTACCTATTCATCCCTCACATCCTAACCACATGGTCATCCTACTCTGGGAGAAGCCAGGTGTGTCTACAATAGTACTAATGCTACGCCCCGACCGCGCTCGCTTTGTACAACGTTATTTATAGTTAGGCGAATCTTGGTTATTATATGTAAGTATTATGTGTATAAGTATTGTGTGTGTGTAGTATTTTGTGGAGGTGTGATAGAGTAATAAATATTAATCATTTTTTATTATTAAATTTTTGGGGAAAAATATAAGAATTTTAATTTAATAAAAGAAAGAAAGAAAAAATTTATTTGGACACATTTCGTGAAACACAAAAACTAAATAAAAATAAAGTTACAAACAACAATTGTGTGTGTCCCACGGCTGCGCCAAAAAAGTTCATTTCAGCATTAATACCTAGGTTCTATGGAGGTGCTATTCGTTAACTAATAGCCACTCGGGTCCAAGTAGCAAGCTTAAGCAACGCTTGCCGAGGCTGGTTCGTGGATGGGTGACCCTGGTCTTAACTGTCATTTGTATATCTTTGACAGTCGTTACGGGTAGTCATACGAATGGAAATCTGACAACCATGCAGTTTCACCAAAGGAGTAGGTATCGCATTACCCAGTAACTGGGTTGTGGAGGTCAGATAGGCAGTCGCTCCATGTAAAATACTGGTAATTAGCTGCATCTAGTTACGGCTTTTTTTTTTTTGAGGATGGGAAATCCTCAAATGACCCCTCTCGCTCTGGGTGGAGCAGAAGGGAGTGTCAGACTCTTACTGACTAAAACCCACCCGTGTTCCTTCCTTAGCCCTTTATGTTCCGGGGTAGCGGTAATCCTTTCGGACAATCCCGCTGCCCCGGCAGGCTACGGCCCTTACGGGCCCCTTCCTTGTGATGCTGACATCTCTTTGAGGCGCGCGTGGAACACGTACGCGCCGTCCGGCACGGGCCTGGTCCTGATCGGACGGAGAGTTACCCATTACTCTCCGTCCGCAGGCCCGCGCCTACGGTGGCCGGGAGTCGTCACGCGGCTTCCGACGCCCGGAGCGTCTCCTGCGGCGGCTGGTTCCATAATTATAGGCAGATAATAACCACCAGCAAGTATCAGAAATGTGTGGTCATAAGGTTGTGTTAAAAGACCATCAAACTGAACAACTTGAATCATGCCTGCATGGGACCAACGTCGAAATCACAAAAAAAAAATCACCAACCATTCCATACATTTGGGTCGAGTAGGTAAGTAAGTATTGAAGTTTCGTATGGAACAGTTGATTATTTTTTCGTGATTACGAAGTTGGTCTCATGGAGAAAGTTGTTCAGTTTGATGGTCTGTCTCTGTACACACGGCTACACATCAAGCTATACATTTCCAGTTTTATCTGATCTCGCATTGCATAGGTTTTTCGTACAATCAGAAGTCAGCTTATACTCGTTATGTATAGCTTGATGTGTAGCCGTACGTACCACACACCATTAAATATGACCGCACTATTCTGATACATGCTGTATCTATAGGCTTGAATAAGCTCTATCCTAAACACGCTTATTAGACCAAATTACAAACTTAATAACCCAATTTGCTACATAGGCAATAGAATTATTCAAACCAATAATATTAAAGAGTCAATATTAGCAAGTTAAATTGTAGAAGTATTACCTCTACCTTGATAGACAGACCAACGGGTATCGTATTACCCAGTAACTGGGTTGTGGAAGTCAGATAATCAGTCACTCCATGTAAAATACTGGTATTCGGCTGCATCCGGTTCGACTGGAAGCTAAACCCAGCTAAGTTGGGAAATAGCTAGGCAGGTTACGATGGTAATTGGTAACAGTATCGTTAGATCGTTAGATCATTCGGTTCCCTTCAAAATTGTTGAGCTAAATGAAGCTGATCCATGCGTCATGTTCGGGCGCCATCACTGATCGTCTCTTAGCTGCTAAGGTTTAATTAAAAAAACAAAAATGTTTACTATAGACGCTTTTAACGTGCACGTCTTTCTACATCGTTTTCACATGTATCATTTCAACTTGAATGATGTAACCAATATTTTATAATAATATTTTGATTTAAAACAGTATCCAAAAAGTTTCTTGCCCGTTCTTCTCCATAGGAACCTTCCACGCTTCGGAATGTGCAAACAGCTTCATCTGTTTGACTGACCGACACTTTGACAGTTCAAAAGTGCCTGTAATTGGTTTAATTGGAATAAATGCCTTGAGTTTGAACTTAATATTATATAAAGCTCAACTCAAATACATATCAGTATATATAAATAATTATATACGATTTAATTACTCTAACAACTAATATGAAAGTGTAATTAAGGTGGAACTAGTCGCGAGCTCGAACTCACTAGTGGTCATGGCCAAAAAGCACGCTGTCTCACCTGGCTTCGTGTCCGACAGAGACGGTATCAGCGATGAGCAGTTAGTCGCTAGTCTAAACGAACAACGTCTAGTTCTCACGCATAGAAACACCGTTCCGAACTGAAAGGCGCGTAAAAAAATCGAAAAGTGCTTTGGAGAATCGAGTTTAATGAAAAACCCACTACATAAATCAATTACGAATAAAGTTTATTGAAATTTTCGACAACTGAACTTTGTCGGTACGGACTTTGTTTTAAAGATTTTACAGTTCTTTTATTACTTATTTACAGCCAAATTTACGTTAAAAATAGCAATAAAAACGAATCTTTGTTGGCTCATAACTTTTTAATGGCTATTTATTTTCCTATATATATTACTGTTTCCGTACAAGCAAAATTAATATTAAGACAAAACGATATCATGTTTAACTTTAGATGCACAATGTCAAACAGTGCAGTGGAGTAATACTCTCCCAAAATTTAAATTTAGGAAAAAACATCGACTAGTGGCACCTTAAGAGGTCAAAGCGCACACGCCTATGAACATTAACATTTCTTTACTCAAAACAGAGCGAGATAGCGCTATACAGCCGTCATAATATCTCCGTCCTTTTCAATAGAAGTGACAAGTTTGACATTTCGATGAGCGGTTGAGTGTTTTTTTTTCTTAATTTGTTGTTTATTCGAGTGTCAGTCAAAACTGACAGTTTATGTGTGAGATTTTTAATGCGAGTTCACACGTTTTAGATTTGATGGTAAGTGATGATGGGGTCTTTATGTGAGACAAGTATTTATTTAGATAAATAGTCTCTCGTAATTATGGGAGTTGAAAGGCAATTTTGTACTCATAGAAGTTATTTTTTTTTAAATTCAAATTGTTTATTTGCAAGAAAATACATGGTTTACAAGGGAAGAGATCTTACAGCTTTAAAGTCATTATATTCTGCCTGCAAGCAAGCGTGCAAATTATTTATGTTTACTTAAATGTCATAAGTATCATGCAGATTATACACCACGGACTACCTACAGTATTTGTCTCTCCTCCCCCTATTTAATCCATCCAAAGGTTGTCTTTAAAAGATCGCTTTTAGCGATAAGACCGCCCATTGTGTCACCATTTGCAAAATTTCTGTATTTATGTCTGTAATTTATAATGGTGTTACACATAATAAAGAGTATTCTATTCTATTCTATTCAGATTATATTATTACTACATTATTATTACAGTATTATCACATTATTATCAGTAGCATACATTATTATCACACATTATTATTACATACAAATGTCATTAATTAAATTACAATAAATTCGTTAATTAATACCCAAACATATTTTTATGTTCTAAAAATTCTTATATGCTGTAGAAACATTTTTTTTGTCATGGAATAAGTTTGGCAAACAAGCCTACTCTGCAGGCAGGGCTTGGAACCAGTACCGGGTCTGCAATGCTATTCTGTAAAAATCTCACGGTGATAACTTAGATGAAGTGAGCGTGAAGTGAGCTGTCATTCCACCTGATGTTAGGGATCGCCCCTATTGATAGCTCACTTCACGCTCACTTCACCTAAGTCATCACGGTGAGATTTTTACAGAATCGATCGGCTGTACCGGTACTTAGTGGTTCTTGCCATTTTGATACCTGGGTACCGGTTCTAGACGGATACCCTAACAAGCATAATCAGCCTTTATCGTTCCCAGTTCCCACTGCTGGGAACCAGGCCTCCTCTCTGTGAGATGGAGTGGGCCATAATCCACCATGCGGGCGTGAGTTGGTAGATGATGCATGTCTTGGTTTTTTTTTGTTCTAGGACATGCCGGTTTCCTTATATAATGAACTAGCGGCCCGTCCCGGCTTCGCACGGGTGGAAAAAAAAGCCTATATTAATCAGTGATAGTGTAGCATTCAAATGGTGAAAGAATTTTTAAAATCGGTCCAGTGCTTTTTGAGCCAATTCGTTACAAACATACATACAAATCTTTCCTCTTTATAATATTAGTATAGATATTAGTATAGATAATGTATCTCCAGAAACTAAAAATAAAAATAACATTGTAAGTTGTACAAACAGCCAAAGCTCGTCAAAAAAGTCAAAGACTTGGACACTTCCATAGAAGTGTGGAGTCTCCTAACACAGGCGTCACGAAAGGGTTACCGCTACCCCGGAACATAAAGGGCTAAGGAAGGAACACGGGTGGGTTTTAGTCAGTAAGAGTCTGACACTCCCTTGTGCTCCACCCAGAGCGGGAGGGGTCATTTGATGATTTCCCATCCTCAAAAAAAAAAAAAAAAGCCTAAAAGGAGGCTCCAATCATAAACTAATGTAAACTACTTGGTAGGTAGAGAAATAAATGTTTTGTATTTTTCTTTTATTGTATTATAGCCCCACTCCCTCTCACCGAGAGGAAACCCCTAAGCTTCTAGCAGTAGGAACACGATTGGCTGATCTGATTTATGCGTCTAGTCTATTCTAATGCAGTTTGGCGGTAAAAACTTGTTTATTCCTTTAACCGCCCGACTTTATATCAGGGGCCCAAGTCTGCTATTTTTATAAATTCGTCATTCCAACACGATCCCATTGTCATTTTGCTAAAAGTCCGTAATCTAATAAATTAATATTGGTCGATCATTGGTCGGTCAATGGTCTGAGAAAAACTACTACGATAAATTTCATTTAACGTAAATGCTCCTATTACCGCCAGTTTTAGGTGTCTTAGGATTCACTTTAAAAAAATAGATATAAGCTGATATGTTAGGAAAGATGTTATAATTTATAATTAATCTCAACGAAGTATTCTTTGCAATTCAGTACTTAAATTCAATATTCAATAACACAATAGTTACTAAATAATTATTTAATCAAAAAAAGTGGTTGATTCTATTACCGACCCATATAATGCGGCAAGATTCTATTACCGATTTTTCTACTTCTTTTACCGACCGCTACGAAGTTGTCACTTCTTCTATACTATTAAATAAAATTAAAAATCGTTTTTAAGGTATTTATTATATAATAACAATAGTTATGAGATCAATATTATTACAATATGAACATAATTATTTATTGCAACGCTTAGAGCAATTATTTTTTTGTTATTTTAATTAATAAAAATATAATCAGTCTCAGAAAACAGTCTTCAAATAATTAAATGCTTACTTTTGCAGCTTCTAGTTGAGCAGAGGCGTACTGCTTGCGCTTCTGCGGCTCCATAATTCTATAAAAGAACAAAATCTTTAAAGAGATATAGAATTTAATTCTTCGAAAGAAGCTTTAAAAAGTTGCATGGCCCCCATTCCGTCCCGCCATTTTTATTTGATTTGAAAACATATGAAATATAGCCAATGCCATGAAGCCATGAATGAAACTGGATAGCAAATATTATTTTACATTAATAATATGTCCTGTGATAAAATCTCTTAAAACGTATGCAAGAAATAAGCCAATTTGTTCAAAAATATACATTTTGTTCTTCTGTACTGTAATATTGCCAAAAATATCGTCACAGCTGTGAGTCGGTAATAGAATCAAGTATGAAGGTAACAATATTCTATTAGCGACCAATAACATTAATAATAAACAGATAAAATATCCGCTTTATGGAATACTGTTAAATTTGATCTCATTGCTATATTATTTCTTTTAATGTCAGTTAGTCTTTAATTCAGATAATAAAGGTTATTTACAGTATAATATCATTATAATACTAAGGATATTGTCTAACGTTGAATCGAGTTTTACACAAAAACTTTAAGAAATAGCTTTGTCGTTAATAGATCTAACGAAGTAAAATAATTTTAAGAATTGAACAAGAAAAATATAAATTCAAATGAGGTAGTTTCTAGATAATAGTTATTTTAAAATACTAAATATTCTCAAAATTTAACAACGCCATGGGTCGTTATTAGTATCAAGTTTTGAAATTTGGATTCTATTACCGCCTTAAATTAAAACATGATTTTATAACACAAAAACCAATAAAAAGTATTATATTAAGAGTTAGTTTAGAAAACGAATATATACATTACAGTTGTAATGTGATAGCAAGAAGAAAAATCCATTTTTAGTGTGTTATTTTCCTTAAGTAATATTTAGGTGTACTTACGTGGCTGGTGACGCGACACTATGAAAAGTGCGTCCGCTTCGGGCGCGTCCCATTCTCTGTCAAGTTATTTCTTTCACTGGCTATTTAAATTCACAAACTTTACTCTTTTTGCTGCCCAACAAAAATACGTAACTAATTTTTAAGGTATGACTTTTTGAAACCCTATAATATGTCTAATTTGAGTGATTTAAAAATTAGATCGTTAATAGAGTACACATTTTAGGGGGTCGTTAATAGGAGCTTTTACGTTAATATATATTTTTTCATATTACGTATTAGTGTTTGCAATCTGAAGCAGTCAGAAGTTCGTAAATAGCAATAAACATTACATTTATTCATTTGTCATTATGTACGAGATTACCATTTTATGCCATTTCTTTCAATGGAGTGTCAGTGGTTGACCATTGGAAAGTCATAATGACGCCATTATATTAGTAGATTACCAAACTTGTCAAAATCAACAATTATGAAATCAATGATAGACCATCCTGACACTATTGTAATAGCAGACTTGAGGCCCAGTTGTCGTACGCGGGGTTGCGATAGTCGTTGAGAGTATCCGGCAGTTGGGTCTCGAGGTGGCATTGCACAAGTCCGAGGCCATGTCTTTTCATGGGCCTCGGAACGGGCCGCCTTCGGGATCCCAACTAACGGTAGGAGGGGTTCACATCGGCGTCGAGACAACGATGAGGTACCTGGGTCTCGTCCTCGACAGCCGGTGGAACTTCGTCGAGCACTTCCGACGTTTGGCTCCCAAGCTGGAACGGGCCGGGGCCGCTCTTGCCCAACCTGGGGGGGCCAAACGCCTCCTACCGGAGGCTTTACGCGGGGGTCGTGCGGTCCATGGCCCTGTACGGGGCCCCGGTGTGGGCGCGTTCACTGCGGCGGCGAGCCGCCCACTATCTGAACGCGCCCCAAAAGGTGGTAGCCGTAAGGCTGATCCGGGGGTACCGGACTGCCGCCGTGGGATCTGGAGGCGATAGTCCTCGCGCGCCTGTACGAGTGGCGCGCGGAGGCACTACGCCGGGGGGAAACTCCGCTGCCGCGGCAAATCGCGGCGGAGCGGACCGACCTTCGGCGCGATCTCATGGCGGCATGGAAAGAGCGACTGTCGCAACCCAGCGCAGGGCACGCCACGATAGTGGCGATAAGACCCCTCTTTGAGGAGTGGCTAGAGAGGCGCCACGGCGCCCTCACCTACCGCCTGACGCAGGTCCTCACCGGACACGGGTGTTTCGGGAGGTTCCTGCACACCATCGGGCGGGAGGAAACGCCCGGGTGTCACCATTGCGAGGGTCGCCCGGAGGACACGGTGGAGCATACGGTGGCGGTATGCCTCAATTGGGCGGAGCACCGCCATGTTCTCGCAGAGGCGATCGGCAGCGGCGGCGACCTCTCGCGCCCGGCCCTGGTTCAAGCCATGGTCCGGGGCGAGAGGGAGTGGGAGGCAGTCACCTCCTTCTGCGAAGCAGTCATGCTAGCGAAGGAGGTGTCGGGACGGCTGAGGGAGAGGGCCTCACGTCCCAGCCGCCGCGGGAGACGCTCCGGGCGTCGGGAGCCGCGAGACGACTCCCGGCCACCGTAGGCGCGGGCCTGCGGACGGAGAGTAATGGGTAACTCTCCGTCCGATCAGGACCAGGCCCGTGCCGGACGGCGCGTACGTGGCCCACGCGCGCCTCAAAGAGATGTCAGCATAAGGAAGGGGCCCGTAAGGGCCGAAGCCTGCCGGGGCAGCGGGATTGTCCGAAAGGGTTACCGCTACCCCGGAACACAAAGGGCTAAGGAAGGAACACGGGTGGGTTTTAGTCAGTAAGAGTCTGACACTCCCTTCTGCTCCACCCAGAGCGCCGGGTCATTGGATGATTTCCCATCCACAAAAAAAAAAGGCCCAGTTGTCGTGCCCCCAGCGCCCGGCACAGTGATTCGATATTTTTTTTGTTTTTCGAATAACCTGATAGAATACAGCGTAATTAATAAAAAAAAACAGAGTAAACGAGCTGTGGTATTTGGTCGTAAATATACGACCCTGGCGAAATGGACACGAAAATATGTGTCGGATTAATCCGACGTAGGCGGTTAAAAGTTTAACAATAGTATATTACTTCCCCAACAAAATAAAACATTTCCAGTCAGTCATTTCAACAAACTAAGTAACCATACAATAAAACAATAATATCTGTTAGTTTCGCTTGCATATTACAAACTAATAAATGCCATACATTTAGCAGTAAAACTCCTGGTTAAACAAAACGCTGCTATTTACAGTAATCACTCAGTAATTGTCTGTAGTACGGAGTATGGCGTCGTAACATATCATTTTGTGTGCGGTGACCAAGAATTTCGCATTTTTGCAAGACGTATGAAGTTATATCGAGTAACGCCACATTTACCCCAATCGCGTAACACATTATGAATCTCAATCTGAATCATTTTCAAGGATCTAATCCATTGCTGCATATGTTCGAAGAATGTGTCAGCTCAACAACGTAAATAACGCATGAATGTTGTTGAGCTGTCAAAATTAAAGCTATTGCTACCTACTGATAATGTGTTAGAATACGCATTTACTGTACTTTATGATTAAAAACTTACGTGAAGTGAGCTGTAATTCCGGTGCTAGGGATTAACAGGCCACTTCAAGCTCCCTTCACATAAGTTATCACTTGCCCCGATTCTGTTGTTCACAAACTAAACTAAATTTAAGTTCAGTGCATCTTTTTCTTTATATTTCATTAAGAAAACGACAGAAGATAAATATTGGTTTAGTCCTGTCAAATCAGTCAGCGCCAGACTTAAATTGACGTATTTTTAGTAGCCAATTTTTTAATCACGTTTAAACTTGTCTATGGATTATTTAATTTAATTTTTAATATCCATAAAAATCGACATGACATTGCCTCATTTTAGAACCGTGGATGGAAAAAACCATTTATTTTCGCATTGCCCTTGAATCCTTCAGGATCAGACTGTTCTGTTTTGCCCGAGAAGTTCGACAGAGGCGTATATACATAGTACACACACATATAATAATAATAGCCTCCCCGACCGATTTCGGTCACGGTGGCCAATCTCAACTGTGATTAGCCAGGTACGCAGGAGATATTATAGTGCACAAGTGTGTGCGCAGACACAGGTGCACTCTCTGTTCCTTTACTCTCATAGCCCGATGGGACGGCAATCCGACACGACCGGAGAGAGATCAGGCGCAGGACCAACGGCTTTACGTGCTTTCCGAACCTGGGGGGTATTAAACCGCCAACTTCCAAACTCCGGACTGTTACTAAGTAATTCCTAATGGAAAAACTCAATAACACTTTGTCCGACTCGGGAATTGAACCCAGGACCCCATGCTCAGCAGTCGCGCTTGCAACCACGAGACAGCACGGAGCAGTAACACACACATATAAGTCCAATGTAACAGGGGGCGAGCATGTTGCTATCAACGGGGCACAAATCTAATAGACTCCAGGCTGCCACTGACAAACTCCTGATTAGAAAAACTTATCATCACTAAGTTAGCCCTATCTAAGAATCGAACCAGAACGCCGGTTGTCGCTGCGGTTGGCCAGCGCTTTTTTTTTTGTGGATGGGAAATCATCAAATGATCCCCTCCCGCTCTGGGTGGAGCAGAAGGGAGTGTCAGACTCTTACTGACTAAAACCCACCCGTGTTCCTTCCTTAGCCCTTTGTGTTCCGGGGTAGCGGTAACCCTTTCGGACAATCCCGCTGTCCCGGCAGGCTTCGGCCCTTACGGGCCCCTTCCTTATGCTGACATCTCTTTGAGGCGCGCGTGGAACACGTACGCGCCGTCCAGCACGGGCCTGGTCCTGATCGGACGGAGAGTTAGGTACCTATTACTCTCCGCCCGCAGGCCCGCGCCTACGGTGGCCGGGAGTCGTCACGCGGCAAACCAGCGCAGGGGCTCCGTCTGGCATAGAGTCTTAGTTAGCATTATACTGAGCAATGGCCGTTTTGCGTGGATGTGACGCACATTTTCCTTCATCTTCTGCTTCATACATAATCAGCCTATAATGTTCCTACTGCTGGGTCACAGGCCTCCTCTCTGTGAGAGGGAGTGGGCCGTAATCCACCACGCGGGCCCAGTGCGGGTTGGTACATGTCACATGTCTTCTTGGTTTCCTCACGATGTTTTCCTTCACCGTTTTAAGAGCAGTGGTGATGAAATAATGTACAAACTCAAACTTAAAGCATTTATTTCAAATAAACAACAATTATAGGCACTTTTGAATTGTCAAGGGTCGGTCAGTCAGAAAGATGAAGCTAGTTGCCCATTCCAAAGCGTAAGTACCTGTGGAGAAGAACGGGCAAGAAACTCCACGGGATGCAGAAAGACGTGCACGTTAAAGGCGTCCGTACTAAAAAGAACAATTCATAAATTAAAATAAGCCGTGGCGGCTAAGACATGACCAGTCCCTACTGACGGCGCCCGTTCACGAACATGACGTATGGATCAGCACCATTCAGCTCAACCATTTTGAAGGGAACCCAATGATCCAACACACACGCCACCATCAGCGAGACATTTGAGTGAGCATGACATACTCTCAGCTGCCAGGGCACATTCAAGTCAATGAAAGACGTACCTAGTAAATGGTAGCTTTATAGTTTAGGTACCTACATAGTGCTCACACGTGTGCTATGCAATTATACAGTACTAAGAGATTGAATTTATACAATGCAAACACACAAAGTAAAGCGCCTGACGGGGTTCGAATCTACAACCTACAACTCGTAAGTCGCAGCCGTTACCACTGGGCCACCACTGCTCCCCTCTGCTTCATGATAATCGCAAATAAACGTATTTTCTTTCTTTTTTAGGGTTCCGTACCTCCAAAGGAAAAACGGAACCCTTATAGGATCACTTTGTTATCCGTCCGTCTGTCTGTCAAGACCCTTTATCTCGGGAACGCGTGAAGGTATCGAGTTGAAACTAAAACCATGTATTCAGGTCTGCGATTTCTTGAAGCTGTGAAAAAATCAAACTTCTGAGTTAATGTAAAAAAAAGATACGGCCGTTTATGCCGCAAAAAACGTATATTTCGACACTCTCAAGGGAATCAAAATGTATAGGGTACTTCCCGTTGACTTAGAATCATGAAATTTGGCAAGAGGCAAGGTCATGCAGGACAAGCAAAGGAAAAATCCGAAAACCGTAAATTTCTAGTTACATACGTACTTTGTACGATTTCTTTCTAACTCAGGACGAAGGCTCAGGAATAGCGCTGGCGGCAATTACAATAACGAATTAAAAACAAAACCGGTCAAGTGCGAATCGGACTCGCGCACTGAGGGTTCCGTACGTACCGTAAATTTACGGTTTTCGGATTTTTGACAGACAGACGGACGGACAACAAAGTGATCCTGTAAGGATTCCGTTTTTTCCTTTTGAGGTACGAAACCCTAAAAATTAAACTCAATCAATATTCCTTCGCCTTTCACCTTTCCAAAACAAACAGAAGGGCACAAGACTGTCAGGCAATAAATAATAAATTCGTTGAATCGTGCCCACCCCAGTGCAGCTACGTCAATACAACTTTATTATTCATTTCTGCCCGAGCACTGGACGCTACACGATGTCACAATCTTTATATGTAGAGTGGAAATATATTTATTTGTGCTTATATTTATATGTAATTAGGTATATATTATATTTATAGTTTAAACAGGTTTCTGCGTATCTTTATGTTAAAAATATTTATTCCTCAATTTTCATGATTGCACCTACCACTGTTTGTCTCTGCATCCCCCAAAGGTTGACTGGTAGAAAATGCCTATGGCATTAATTCCGCCTCAGTACATTTATGTGCTTGAAGTATTAAATAAATGTTGGAAGTGTGGTCACTAGTCAAATCCTTCACATGACTCTTTTTATTCTAAACTAAACTCATATTTTAAAGAGAAAATGGCGCTGATTCTGTTGTTCACAAACTAAACTAAATTTAAGTTCAGTGCATCTTTTTCTTTCTATTTCATTAAGAAAAGGACAGAACATACATATTAGTTTAGTCCTGTCAAATTAGTCAGCCTCTGACGTAAGTTGATGTATTTTTAGTAGCCAGTTTGTTAAACACGTCTAAGCTTGTCAATGGATTATCTAATTTGACATGACTAAACTAATATTTATCTTCTGTCCTTTTCTTAATGAAATAGAAAGAAAAAGATGCACTGAACTTAAATTTAATTTAGTTTGTGAACTATAGAATCAGGGCCATTGTTGGTGTCTTAAGTACAGATAGTGCAATCCACGAAGACCCCACTCTTTTTCCTAATGCTTACAGCACAAGTGTGCAACATTCCGCTAGTGTTTTAGTTTTGTAAATACACACTAATTATTATTAGTGGGTAATTAGTGTGTATCAAAAGAACTAAAACACTAATGGAATTAACTAGCGATAAACACTAACGATTCGGAGGAAGAGTGGGGCGCGTCTTCGTGGATTGCACTATCTGTAGAAAGTTTGTAGAAGCGACATTTTGCGTTTGATGGTATGCTTAGTGCCTATTGTATTGTACACAGTTTCTGAAAGTTTACTCAATCCAAATTTACATTCAGATAGTGCAATCCACGAAGACGCACCCCACTCTTCTTCCGAATCGTTAGTGGTTTCGCTAGTTAAATCCATTAGTGTTTTAGTTCTTTTGATAGACACTAATTACCCACTAATAATTGAGTGTGAATCAACAAAACTAAAACAATACCGGAATGTTGCACACTTGTGCTGTAAGCATTAAGAAAAAGAGTGGGGCGCGTCTTCGTGGATTGCACTATTTGTACTAATATTTTAAACGCGAAAGTTTTTGACGATGGTTGGATGGATGGATGTTTGTTACTCTTTGACGCAAAAACTACTAAACCAGATTTAACATAATATATTTTATCTGATGTATGTCCCTGGTGTACCTACTGTGTGTCTTTTGGTCTGTGCTAAATAAATGTATTTACTTTCTTTTCTTTTAACACGTAAGACTTTTTATCCAGATATTCCCACGGGATCGAAACTTAAGCTTAAACGGTACCATAGAGTAAAAAAATAATACCTAGATCTTGCACGAGCGTTTCCGCATGAAATACCAAGTCGCTCTATAGTTACCAAGCTAAATATTCCAAGATGATTACACTAGCATTAACAAGTTAGCAGTTATCAATTTAAGTGCAATTTCCTTACATGTTGTTTATGGTGCAACTTTGCTACATACATACGTAATTTGTTGTTCCGCGAAGTTTCTACTTGATATAACATAGCATAACGTCTGTAAACCCCGAAGAGTTAGGCAGATGTGTAGCTATAGGTACAGGTGTCCCTGGAAGTATGGATCAAATCAAATAGGGGCGTGGGCAAAGTCATTTCCAAACTTTTTGATCCTGATAATGTTGTTGAATTTTTTTACGGTTCAAAAGTTATGACCAACTTTTATTGTTTTCAATCACTTTGCATAGTGCTCAAAGAACAAAATCATTTAAAAAAAAACTACCAGGAACTGTCAATTTAAGTTTTTTAGACAGCCCTGATAGTTTTTTTTAATGATTTTTTTTCTTTGAGCACTATGCGAAACGATTGAAAAATATTGGTCACAAATTTTGAACCGTAAAATAATTCTCAATCATCAATCATTCTCAGGATCAAAAAGTTTGGAAATGACCTTGCCCACGCCCCTATTCGATTTGATCCATACTTCCAGGGACACCCTGTAGATACTAACCCCCTTACTAAAAACGTATTAAATCAGTTGAATAGTTACACACAGATTTCTCTCTTTCAGTCGTCAGTAATTTTACTTTCGAAAGAAAAAGACAAAGCGTTGTGTACCTAACTATACAGACGATATGCAACGTTTATTAGTAAGGGAGTTAATAGCCACATTTCACCAGTTATGTTTAAGCCCCATTTATGTATCAGAGGGCGAGGAGCCCGTGGCTAAGTACCTAATAACAGCCACACAGGTTGATCGACCAGCTTAAGCTACACTTGGCGCGGTTGGACTGTGGATGGAGGACCATCTTTACATACCAAGACCCCTCCGTGCCTCGGAAAGCACGTTAAGCTGTAGGTCCCGGCTGTCATTCGTGGATCTTTGACAGTCGTTACGGGTAGTCAAAAGCCCGAAAGTCTGACAACCAGTCTTATCAAGGGGTACCTATCGTATCCAGTAACTGGGTTGTGGAGGTCAGATAGGCAGTCGCTCCATGTAAAATACTGGTATTCAGCTGCATTCGGTTAGTTTGGAAGCCGACTCTAACGAAGTTGGGAAAAGCCTAGGCAGATGATGATGAGTAAGTATTTTCTTCTCCGTACGAACTCTTTCGCAAAGAGTTCTACTAGGTACCTAATACTAGGTTATTATGGGTTTGTTTTTCACATCCGTGAATGCCAATTTACACCACTAGGTTTTTGACCAAAATTGCAGTAAAATCTTGTTCAGTTGATGAGCTTTTATCGATCTACTTTTGACGATCGCACACGTAGCGCCATCTAGTCTCGGTATTCGTCACTAACTTCTACGTCTGGTGAAGTCAAAAAGAATATTTATTATTTAACAAATTGATTACCAACTTAAATTGTCCGTATATTCAAATCACAACTGTCATTCTTTGACAGTTGTATCTAGCAAAAGCCGTAGTGACGGCGTGTTATTTGATAAGTAAACAATATTTCCCCGACTATACCTACTAAGTATAATTAGCCGTTTTTTGCAGTACCTATCTAGTTTTGGCAGTAACGTCTGTCCTTAAAACCAGCAATAGGTAGTATTACTGTGATAGGTAGGTATATTACAACAGTTCTTTAATAAGTTTTTTGAAGAATAGTTTCAAGTCCATAATAAAAATTGGTCCGGAAGAAATACAGTCTATAATTTTGTCTAAGCATATTTCTAGACTCTGAAGCCATAAATAAGCACTTAAGAGTCAAATATTTTTGTTTTTTTTTTATTGCTGAATGGGCACGCTCTTGACTTCGATCATGCCTGATGGAAAGCGATGGATGAGGTCTATGATGGAACGAGCGTGCCCAGAAGATGTCTAAGGCACTGGAACTCCCACGCATCGACAAAACACAGCAGGCTGTTTGACGCCAGACTCCGGTGGGAGGGTGGTCGCAAACCAGGCGGGCGTTAGCCCTACCACCGCAAGGGAAGAATTGGCCAGTCAAATAAGGTGTTGGGTGTGACTGTCCAGGATGCGCCGAGCGCTCGGTTCAGTTGAGTAACAAACTGCTCTACACGAGGAGGCTTCTTCACACATCCCAAATAGATTTGACATAAGTGCTTATGGCTTCCGAGTCTAGATTTATTGATACTTGTAGGTATATGAAGAATATCAATAAGTTATACCTAATAGCTGCAAACACGATAGCAACTGTTTGAGCGAGCGCGTGCGCCAGCCACTAGCTGTTAAGGCGATGCCTGTTAAGAAACTGGTGAGAACTTTATTTTACTTTCTGTCATAGAACATGTAGCTAGCTATAAGCTAACGGAATAATTAGAAATGATAACGAAAGTTTACACAAGAAAAGATTTTCTTCTGCCTGAAAAAGTAACGTTTCTTATCACATTACAGCCTTTTCTCATAATAGGTGTTGATATCTGAATGGCAATTCCCGTAATTAAAACGTTCAAAATCTAGTCGCAATCTTATCTCAGCGACAATCTGTGTCAAAAATTTAGGGATCGAAATTTGAGGTGTTTTTGACAGATTGAGACTGAGAACAGGGGGGCAATTCTCGTAATTTTAAGAACTTTAATAGTCCGATCTCAGTCTATAATAAATAATATAAATAAAATAAAGTTAAGTTAAATCCAAGGTCGCTCAGTGCGCTATGGAGCGAGCTATGCTCGGAGTTTCTTTGAAGGATAAAATCAGGAATGAAAGTGTCCGGAAAAGAACCGGAGTTATCGACATAGCTTGCAGAGTGAGCAAACTGAAGTGGCAGTGGGCTGGCCATGTTCGTCGAAGGACCGATGGCCGGTGGAGCAGACGAGTCCTTGAGTGGAGACCGCGTATCGGCAAGCGTAGTGTGGGACGCCCCCCAGCTAGATGGACGGACGAACTAAAGAAGGTGGCTGGAATGGACTGTATGAGGAAGGCGGAGGACAGGGTGTTGTGGCGCGGCCTGGGAGAGGCCTATGTCCAGCAGTGGACTGCGATAGGTTGAGTTGTTGATTGAAAATCCAAGGGGTCTCCATTAAAAAAAACCTGTTTTTTTTTCTGCGTTTTTTACCTTGAACCCTTTGTGTGCGAGACTGACTCGCAATTGGCCGGTTTTTCAGGAACACCTAACGATAAAAGCTTAAAGCATACCAAACTTTAGTTCCTCAATTTCCAAACCAACCATTCATCATCAAACATTCTTCCTGCTTCCTTCCTGCCACACCTCAGGACTGTCAGCAGTCTCCTCCTTAACGGCGCCGGAGCACATTTAAACGCCTCGCGCGGACCACACACGACGTTTAGAAATAGATCCGATCACACGCCAGAATGAGAGCGACGGACTTTTCTTGCGATATGGAGAGTTTTAGCGGGTTTAGTTCAAAATATATACTTACGATTAAGTTAATATTATTATAATAAGGTATAAAAGTGAGTTTATATTATGTAGGGATTCTACTACTTTACTGATTCGATCCCGAAAATTATTTCACTAATAGCTATAATATCACCAAGTGTCATAGTATAAATATAATTATCATCATATGCCTAGCCTTTTCCCAACTATGTTGGGGTCGGCTTCCAGTCTAACCGGATGCAGCTGAATACCAGTATTTTACATGGAGCGACTGCCTATCTGACCTCCAGAACCCAGTTACTGGGTAATACGATACCCCTTGGTAAGGACTGGTTGTCAGACTTTCGGGCTTCTGATTACCCGTAACGACTGTCAAAGATCCACGAATGACAGCCGAGACCAACAGCTTTTAACGTGCTTTCCAACGCACGGAGGGGTCTCGGTATGTAAAGATGGTCACCCATCCACAGACCAACCGCGGCAAGTGTAGCTTAACCTGATTGATCAACCTGTGCGGCTGTTATTATGTAGCCAAGGGCCCTTCATCTGGATCTATGTACCTATATCTATACTAACAATAAAGTTTGTTTGAACGCGCTAATCTCTAGAACAAATTATTTTTGCATTTGATAGCCCAATTCTTAATGAAGGCTATAGGTTTACTCGACATCAAGCTATGACCCTTAGTAGCCAAGAAAAAAGAAAAAAAAACCAGAAAGAGTGCTGAGCGAAAACGAAGTAGGTAATAGCACGGGCAGGCGATGCGTTGCGATGGGAACAAGAAATATCACGGGAACGAAGTCAAAATTAAAATCCAAAGTCATTTATTCAAATTAGGCTAAGAATCCGCACTTTTCGAACGTCAAAATCACTTACGACAGTTCCCAAAACGCCCACCCTTCACCACTTCCTAAATTACTTTCGCTGGGGAGAAGAAATCGTGGCCAGTAGCTAGTTATTCATGAACCCACATATTTAAATCGATAATATACTAATCGATATACAATAATTTGCGTACTAGCGCCTAGACAAATCGATATTTATTATAATAAACAATAGTTGCTGTCGGAGGCTGACATTTTGACAAGCATAAAGACAAGGTCGTAATGTTAGCGGGGATTTATCGGCGGGAGCAAAGTTATGTTTTGTTTTCGTCTTATAAAGGCGGTGTTGTGGTGATTATTTAGTTAATAGATTAGTTGGAATGTTGGAATCTTGGCTTTGTTATTGTTCTACTGTAGGGCCAAATGTTATTGTTGTTTATTTTTGCAATGTTACTCAATATTACACTATTTATAGGTACATAATTATTCATTGCTGTTTTTATCTGACGCAAATTTATTTTATTTATTTAAATAGATAAGCATACACTCGTCACATTGCAGTGTAAAACTGATTTACATCCGTCACCTCACACATCAGCCGATCGATTCTGTAAAAATCTCACCGTGAAAAGTTAGGTGAAGTGAGCTTAGAGTGAGCTGTCAAGAGTATCAATCCCTAGCATAAGGATTACACTGACAGCTCACTCCACCCTCACTTCACCTAAGTTTTCACGGTGAGATGGTTACAGAATCGCACTGCAGGTCCAGTTGAAAACCAGCGTCAGGCACTTGTTTTAGCGCAGCCGTAAGGCACACTTTCCTGCTAATTTCTTACCGAACTTTACACTTTTTTTATTTGATTTTTATTTTTATCTGATGTATGTCTCTGGTGTACTGTGTGTTTTTTAGTCTGTGTTAAATAAATGTATTTTCTTTCTTTCTTTATAATATTGAGAAGTTGTTTGTTCGATTTCTAGATTAGACAGTTTGTTGGGAATTTCTGTCAAATCTCAGTGGCAGCCCAGAATTTGGAACTACAAACCGTGACATCACGCATGTATTTCCTGAAAGGTTAACAGAAGTATACCTATAATACACCCACACATTTCGCCAGTAACAGGGGGGCGAGCCTAGTGCCATCAACTGGGCACAAATTCAAAGTCCAGCTGCTAATACTAGGGCAGCGGGATTGTCCGCAAGGGTTACCGCTGCCCCGGAACATAAAGAGCTAAGGAAGGAACACGGGTGGGTTTTAGTCAGTAAGAGTCTGACACTCCCTCCTGCTCCACCATGAGCGGGAGGGGTCATTTGATGATCTCCCATCCACAAAAAAAAAACTGCTAATACTAAGAAATCCTAGATGGAAAAACCCGAAAAAAAAAAACACTGCCCGACTCGGAATTAGACTCCAAGACCAGATGAGTAACGAAGCAGTCTGGAACTGGACTGGTAAACAGCATTAAGTTCACCCTATTACCTGATTAAACCCATGTAATAAGGTGTAATGGGGTAAACTTGTCAGTTCCAGACTGATTATAGTGTGTGCTTTCTTCAGTTTAGCTCAGCCGGTCAAGTATACGTTATACCACTGCTAATCCTTCTGGGTAACAGAAAGCTACTTTTAATTCATTAAGCGAGATGGCCGTAACCAGACGAGAATAGCTAAGCTACCAGTAAGTAGTTTTAGGACTAAAAGGACAAGATAACAGAAATTTCTTCACATTAAGACTGTGCCGACCGCACAGTGGCGCCCTCATCGTTTGTTTGGTTATTTCATACAATTTAGAATGAAAATGCAGAAAACAAGCACGTTAAGTTGTGCTTCACAAGATTATACGTTAATATTATTAGAAGCGGTAGTTTTATATTGTTTAGTTTTATCATAATCCTTAAAACGGAATATAGTGGCCACTTCTATCCGTTTTAAGGATTATAATGAAACTAAACAATATAAAACTACCGTTTCTAATAATATTAACGTATAATCTTGTGAAGCACAACTTAACGTGCTTGTTTTCTGCATTTTCTTTCTAAATTGTATGAAATAACCAAACAAACGATGAGGGCGCCACTGTACGGTCGGCACAGTCTTAAGTGCCGTATCGAGGAGCGCTAGCAACTTTCTGAAGTAGCACTCCAACTGCCTAACACACTTTTGATCACAGTCCGAAGGATTTTGGTGGAAATTCTTTCACTTTTTCATCTTGTTATTAGTATTTTGTGTTTCACGAACTGTGTCCATAATAATATAAACTTTATTCTTTCCTTTCTTTCTTTAAATATATGACGCTGTAAATGTTGTAGAATTGTAAAAATTAAAAAAAAAAAATTAAGTATATTTAAAATCTCTGCGTGTAGCTGTAGGTATGACCGCAGCCTCACTTGACATTTGACAGCTATTTAGGCGGGAAGTGACAGCGCGCTCGTTATCGACGCCATCTTGGTTTATTTTTCTTTTGTTTTTGTTTACACATTGTCTAGTCGGCGGCGCTTACAGCCTAGTTCATTTTAATTTTACATGCTAATTTGATGAGTCGTTGGCGCCTTTTTATCTTAAGAATGGCTTTATAAGAGCATTAGCATAATAAGAGTACTCATAGATAAATACCTACAGTTTCCGTATTTTCAAATGCTGATCTTACACGGGCAATTCAATGGAGCAATTTTTGGAAAGTTGTGGAAAACTATGAAGGCAGTGTCTCAAGATGAAAATTTTTTACCAGTGCGTGTTGCCAGTGATGACTTAAGGCACTGAAACGTGGTCGCTCACAATGGGCCTTATTAGAAGGCTAAAAGTCACCCAATGGGCAATGGAGAGGGCTATGCTTGGAGTTTCCCTGCGTGATCGAATCAGAAATGAAGATATTCGCAGGAGAACCAAGTTAACCGACATAGTCCGAAGAATTGCCAAACTTGTGTAGTGGCAGTGGGCAAGGCACATTGCTCGCAGAGCAGACGGCCGATGGGGCCGAAAGGTTCTGGAGTGGCGACGGCGTACCGGAAGACGTAGCGTTGGAAGGCCTCCCACAAGGTGGACCGACGACCTTTTGAAAGGCGTAGGAACCCGTTGGATGCGAGAAGCACAGAAACGGTCGAAGTGGAGGTGCTTGGGGGAGGCCTATATCCAGCAGTGGACGTCTTTCGGCTGAAATGATGATGGTGATGAAGTCTCGGCAACACCGAGCAATTTATCGCAATTTCAGGATTGTAGGAATTCCCAAGAACTGCTCAACTTTACTTGTTCGTTGCTTAAAAACACGCTTCAGGCCAATCATGAGTTTTTTAAAGCTCTAAGTAATGCAGAAAATACTATGGGAAGTAATAGGGCAACAGGATTAGGGCTTACTAGTTCTACTACGCGCTACGCAATGTTCTACGCCGTTTTTTTTTTAAAATTGTTGTCTATCTGTCTATTTGTTCCGGTAATCTCCGAGATTTTCACTGGCAGATAGTTGATATTTCGTGTCAAGGTAACACGTTTCCGTGGGATAATTTGCGACATCAGAAGCCTTAGGCCGACCGCCTAACTGAGACGTTGCCCGAGGTAGCTGCGCGGTGCGGGAGGGGTGATAGTTGTCACAAGTTGACGAATCACTGAGCTCTCGCATCACGTCACCACACCCCTCCCGCACCGCGCTGCTACCTCAGGCAACGTCTCAGTTAGGTAAGTGATGCCGATCACGATTAGTCTCAAATAGATTTTTGGTTCCAAAAGTTTAAACGAAATAGTACTTCAGTAGATATTTGTAAGACAATCGATTGAACACACCTCACACCATATACATAAATAATTAAGGTTTACATTAACATATTTTAAAGTCTTCAATAATTCAACAGTAAAACCTTTGACCTTCACATTGTCGGCACACGATATGTTTCGGCGATTTCAAAAGTCTGACACTTACACTTATTCAAATTATAGCCGACTTCGGCGGAGATTAAAGGAGGTTCTGGCTTTACTTGCGTCTGCGTATCGTATATCTGGACCGAATGGTCTCTTTGGCGCCATGCATGGAAGTCATTCATTCATTAATTGCTAAGAAACATTTGTCTTTTGTTTTTTGGAGTAAGCGAGTTTTTATCAAGCGTCGGCAAAACTTTTGACAGGCTATCGTATCGAAAGTGACACATTTCGGTAACCCGATTTGCCTTGCCCCTTGAAAATAGCGGTCATCTATTTGATTTAAACTAACAAAATTTTCTGATTATGGACTTGTGAACAGCGTTTAGAGACTCCTAAGATAACATTGATTGATGTTCGAGAGGGTACGGAAGCGTATCGAGTTGTTGCTGAACTCAAAATGAGCCCGGGGCAGACTATAGCAGTGCACAGCTAGACATAAGTCTGTCTAGTGTCTGTATTTTATTTATTTATTTTATTTATTTAAGGAAAAACAAACAGTAGCACAATAATAAATAGTCATAATATCTTAAATATACATTATAAAATATTATGCTACCAGCTAGTTCGATCCTCTGCCGCTTCCACACATCCCATACATCATGAGAGTGAAGGAAAAGAGAGTGCACCTGCGCACACACTTGTGCACTATAATATATCCCGCATCTCCCGCGTCGATGGCTAGTCTCCGCTGAGATTGGCCGCCATGGCTGCGTTTGCTGTTTCAGGACTCCTGTCAAAAACACGTCGTTAGGTGCATTAAAATGCGAAAGAGGCGGCGGTTGAGGGAAAGAGCCTCACGCACGTCCCAGCCGCCGCGGGAGACGCTCCGGGCGTCGGGAGCCGCGTGACGACTCCCGGCCACCGTAGGCGCGGGCCTGCGGCCGGAGAGTAATGAGTAACTAACCCTTCGATCAGGACCAGGCCCGTGCCGGACGGCGCGTACGTGTTCCACGCGCGCCTCAAAGAGATATCAGCTATAGGGAAGGGGCCCGTAAGGGTCGAAGCCTGCCGGGGCAGCGGATTGTCCGAAAGTGTTACCGCTGACCCGGAACATAAAGGGCTAAGGAAGGAACACGGGTTGGTTTTAGTCAGTAAGAGTCTGACATTCCCTTCTGCTCCACCCTGAGCGGAAGGGGTCAAATGTAGATAACCACGCTACCAATCAACTGTCCACTGCTGGACATAGGCCTCTCTCAGGCTGCGTCACAACACCCTTTTTTTTTTGAGGATAGTAAATCATCAAATGACCCCTCCTGCTCTGGGTGGAGCAGAAGGGAGTGTCAGACTCTTACTGACTAAAACCCATCCGTGTTCCTTCTTTAGCCCTTTATGTTCCGGGGCAGCGGTAACCCTTTCGGACAATTCCGCTGCCCCGGCAGGCTACGGCCCTTGCGGGCCCCTTCCTTATTGCTGACATCTCTTTGAGGCGCGCGTGGAACACGTACGCGCCGTCCGGCACGGGCCTGGTCCTGATCGGACGGTGAGTTACCCATTACTCTCCGCCCGCAGGCCCGCGCCTACGGTGGCTGGGAGTCGGCCCACGGCTGCCACAAGACCCTGTCCTCCGCCTTCCGCAGAAGACTTTTCCTGCCACAATCACTCCAGCTCCTAACCTTGCTGACTGGCTAACCTGTAGACCACGTATATTCTCGTGCTGCTCATGCAGACGTGAAAGAAGTAAGTAAAAGACGCGACGTATTTTTAAATATTCATTTGTAATTTTCTGTTAAGTTTCATTCATAATATTCTGTTGAAAGGTGATAATAGTTGGCTTCTCAAAGACATGACCTTTGACCCTGTCGGCAACTTGCCCTGTCTTCTAACACTAAGGTACAGTAAACAAAACAGATAAGTACAAGGCAGCAGTGCCGGATTAGTCACGTATCAGGTGTAGCAAATGCTACAGGCCCCGCGCTGTGGGCGCCCCGCACTTAGACGTAGGGTTGAGGTTTATTGAAATATTACGGAAGAATGGTCAAAAGAAACCTAAGCTCTACGAGATGGGATGCTAAAAATTTTCGAGCTCGCTCTTGCATACCAGGTTCTCTCAGAACTAGGTGTAATATAGGTATTTACAAAAGTACCTACCTACTGAGCATTGTTTGAAGAAAGTAATTTAGCTCAAGTACTTCAACTGACACGGAAAAAGAACGTATTACTTAGGAAAAATTGATTTGACTACTGAAAAATCACTATACAACTAAAACTATTACGATAAAGTTCTGTTTTATCTTGTAGACCTTAAACAAAAACTAACTTCTACCATATTTTCCCCTAGGTAAAATTTGATACAGGCCCCGCGCTGGCATAATCCGGCACTGCAAGGCAGACTACAATTAGTTAGTAAGTTTTTGTATGTTATTGGGTGGCTAAGGCAGGCGCTCTATGTAAAATACTGGTATTCAGCTGCATTCGGTTAGATTGAATCGACCCCAACATAGGAAAAGACTAGGTAGATGATGGGTGGCAAAGCAGCTGGCCCACTTGATGGTAAGCGGTAAACACTATCTGTCGACAATACCAGAGGCATCGCAGACGTGATTTGTAGCGATATCTAAATACGATAAAAAAATATTCCATGTTTTTTTGGGAGGTCAACATCCGTTGTTAGTGTTGTACATGTACTACAATCTGTTTTTATATAAATAAAGATTATTATTATTATTATATTTGATTTTAAATATCTCGGAAGTCCTTTGTCCTTTGGAAGGCGTACGAGGGGCCGAAGCCAACTCGCAGGGGCCCCTTAGGAACTTTTAATGAAATGCGGCACCAACCGCCGATTATCCCTGTATGCACTATTATTTTTGTTAGCGTTGTTTCTTGAAGTATGAGTTGATAAAAACTGTTTTTTAGTGTTTTATCGTGTTTAGATATCGATATCCAACGCGTCTGTAAAGTTTATACATAAAACAACAGATTTTCTACAGTAACTGCGGTCGACGACCCCACATAAAAATCATCAAATTAAGTAAACAATTTTATTATTCTTCAACTAGGTATAGCTAGGTATCGATATCCATCGCGTCTACGGAGTTTAGCTAGCCAATTTAAAATAACCCTGTATGTAGGTACTAGTGGCGTGTGATACAAGTTCTCTAGACGAGCTCCTCCACTTATTACCTCCACTTATTACTTATTACTAAAACTGTTTTGCTGTCCGTACGTTTTATTATAATATTTGACACTTACACTTATTATGTTAATATTCCATTGTTCTGAAGATAATAACTAATTCTTCTTGTTACAAACGGTAAGTAAGCATAATAATCATTATTGTTTAACTATTTATTATTTACTAGAAGCGCCCCGCTGTTTGTATTAATGTTTCTAGTGATTATAATTCTGTAAATACGTACCTGTTATAGTCGCGAATCAAAGTTTGATCAAGATACAACCTGACACACCCGCAAATTGCAAAAAACGTAAGAAAATTTGACCACTTCGCATTCACATTAAGTATTTTACATTATTTTAGTATGGTGGAATATGTGAAAAAGGCAGATTATACAGACGACTGCTTAGTGCTCACCTGAAGGCTAATTCGCGTAATTAAAAACGTTCAAAATCTAAGTAGTCACAATCTCATCCCAGCGACAAGCAATGTCAAAACCCTGCCAGAAATGTGCGCAAATTAGACTGTATTTTTGACAGATTGAGACCGAGAACAGTCGGTGAACGTTTTTAAAATTACTAGAATTGCCCATCAGACGATTACAGGTAAACAAAACAACAGGAGTAGGTATTAAAGATCATAGAAGGTGGCGATGCGTGAGGCGTATTTTATTTCACGTAAACTTAATAGTCTATTCAAACTTATGTTTCAAATTAATATTATTTCAAGTTAAACAAATATCAACTTTATTTTAATGGTAATTAGTTAACTTGGTTTCAGAGTGACTTACACTATTGAAAAAAAGTTATAAAAATGTTTAAAGTTCCACGCACAATGGTCCAATTGAAGGACTAAGTGCGGAAACCAAACCCATAACATGTTTAAAGTTGTAGCGTAAACTGAACTTTATTGTGTAGGATTTAAAGTTATTTTTCCATAAACTCATATAATAAATCGCGAATGCAGATTACAGATAGTGCAATCCACGAAAACGCGCCCCACTCTTCTTCCTAATCGTTAGCGGTTATCGCTAATCAATTCCGCTAATGTTTTAGTTTTTCCATACACATTATCCACTAATAATAATTAGTGTGTATCGACAAAACTAAAACACTAGCGGAATATTGCTCACTTCTGCTGTAAGCATTAGGAAAAAGAGTGGGATGGGAGTGCACGGTTCCAATTGGTCATTTTCTATGGAGAACTCCTATCAAGGTTCTTATTTATATGACAATAGTAGATACCTACAGCCCCAACAATTATCTACCAAAATAAATACAATTGTTCATTCTAATTCTCCGCTTGAATACTTTACATTACACAATAACACAACCTCACTTTGTCACAGTTGGTTAACTTTTGGGAGTCACGATACGGTCAGTGTATTCAATACCAATTAAATTGTTCGGTTGATACAAATGAAATGTGATGTCATAGTGTCGTTATGCTGGAGGTAATTAGATCAACCATAGAGTAAAAAGGATGGGTCCTATGTAGGTAAATAGAAAAGAGATTTGACAAAAATAAATTTTTGTTTTTTTTTTAAATAGATTTCATTGAAAAAAAAATAGATATTGATGTTTAATCTCCAAAATTCGTCGAATACGATATTATACGCCATTTCATTGTAGATCTATAGCATAAGAGGGGCCCGTGGCTAAATACCGCACAGGTCGATCGATCAGGTTAAGCTACGCTTGCTGCGGTTGTTCTGTGGATGGGTGACCATCTTTACATACTGAGGACCCCTCCGTGCCTCGGAAGCACGTTAAGCCGTTGGTCCCGGCTGTCATCGTGGATCTTTGACAATCGTTACGGGTAGTCAGAAGCCCGAAGGTCTGACAACCAGTCTTACCAAGGGGTATCGTATTACCCAGTAACTGGGTTGTGGAGCTCAGATAGGCAGTCGCTCCATGTAAAATACTGGTATTCAGCTGCATCCGGTTAGACTGGAAGCCGACCCCAACTTAGTTGGGAAAAGGCTAGGCAGATGATGATCTATAGCAGGGATCCCCAAACTATTATGGACAAGTGACCCCTTTTCCAAAATGAACTGTTACCTCAGACCCCCATGGCCAAATTACCTACTTTTAAGATCAACCCCGTCGACCCCCAAAATCAGTTTTCGTTTATGTCGACCCCTAGGAAACCACTTTGGGAATCAATTATCTATAGCATAAGCATAATTAGCCTATAATGTTCCCACTGCTGGGACATTGGGACACAGGCCTCCTCGCAATCAGAGGAGTAAGCCGTAATCCACCACGCGGGCTCAGTGCGGGTTGGTAGATTACACACGGCTTCGAGTTTTTGACTTTTTGGTCCCAGGACATGCCGGTTTCTTCACGATGTTTTCCTTCACCGTTTTGAGAGCAGTCGTGATGAAATAATTTTACACAAAGTTAGCGCTTGTCAGGGTTCAAACCTGCGACCTAACAACTCGTATGTTCCGGCCGATACCAGTGTACCACCACTGCTTTCTATTGCCCTCCATTATAGATCAATAGCATTTAATTGCAAATTTAATGAGGCTTGCAAACTAATAATCATATATTTTATTTTTCACAAAACTCAATTATAACTATCTACTTAAAACCAAACCAATTAGCCCATAGATTGTAAATTGTAATTTAAAAAGATTCGCTGTTAATAAAGAACTAAAAAGTAAATTAATTAAAGAAATAATTAATAAGCGAATCTGATTGACACGCTCATTTTGAGATTATAAACGAGATTGTTATTACAGGAATAGGACAATGATTTTCAAGTGTGAAACTAGTCACATTATAAAAATAATTGAAACTATAAAAAGTTATGTGTAAAGTGAATAACGAGTGTGGCTTGATTGGATGAGGTTCCGTATGATTAAATTTGATTTATTTAATCGCTGCGATCCGCGATTTCACCCGCATAAGTATCGAGATAAAAAATATTCTATGTCATAATATAAGTAATGGTCTATCAATGTGCTAAATTTCATCCAAATCCGTTCTGCCTTATTAGCGTGAAAGTGTAATAAACAAACATACCTACAATAGATCAAATCTTTTCTCTTTATTACAATGTTCGCTGTTACCTGCGACTCTGTCTGCGATCCAGGATCAAAAGTAGACTATTTCCTTCTCCAAGTTCCAGCCTATCTTCTAAGTTCACCAAAATCCGTTCAGCCGTTTTAGCGTGAAAGAGTAACAAACAAACTTACTTTCGCATTTTTTATAATGTTAGTTAGGATTAGTTTAGATTTAATTTCCCTCTTACATCTGTTATTACAGGGTAACCTATTGCTATAGTGTACTTCGTTAACTCTTATCCTAAGTTATTATTACCTAGATATATTTAAATGTTGTAAATTATAACAAAAGGTGCATTCTTTGTAAACTTTATGCTCAGATAACAACAGGATAAGTCCGAAATGTTTTTCTTTAAATCTGAAGTACCTACAAAGCTAAATAAATTTAATATTACATAATTTTTAAATTAAGTAACTAGAACTGTATAAACTAAGTACGTAGTTTATCGTAATGGTACTAATATAGTTGGTACATTATGATACACGTGTCTTTTGTTTTCCTCGCAAGTGGGTTGAAAAACGTCGTGTGAAACGCGTGTGCATTGATCATTGCACCTGAGGCGGTATTATTATTAACTTTATGGAAAATGGGCGCGCTGGTTTTGTTTTTTACGCGCGCCGCGCTAGCAACGCGCGTAAATAAAGGCACTGGTAAAATCGATATATAGCCTACATAAAAATATAATAAACACAAAATAATGTAGACTGATCGTAGTGTTGTCGTATGTCAAACTGTAGTTTAGTTAGTATGGAATTAGAAAGTACTATTGGCATAGAGAAATATATATTAGTTCAGTGAGAATCCGCAATAATAGAACGCCAGTCAGGGTCTTTATTCCGTTTGGTTCCGGTAGGAATCACGGATAATTTAAAGTAAATAAATTTTAGTTCATTTTGGGATCAAGAGCAATTAAGACTATTTAAAAAAAAAAGCGGATTAAAGCCCGCGGATTCCATTTGGCATGAAGTCTCTTTGATTATCTACCTAGATTAAAAAAAGCGCACATCTCCGACTAGTAAATAGTTATCTGTGGCGTTACCGCACTAGTGCGGTAACATATAGTAAAAAGCACGGGTGTTTAATACATTGCATTATGGGCCTACAAGTGGTTCATTAAAATCCATTTTACGAGCAAGTGTGTTGAAAATAATCATATTAAAATTATAAACGCGAAAGTTTGTGAGGATGTATGTTTGTTACCTACTATTTCACGCAAAAATTACTGAACGGATTTGAATGAAATTTGGCACACAGATAGTTTATAACCAGGATTAAAAATAGAACACTTTTTATCCCGATATTCCCACGGGATCGAAACTTATGCGGGTGAAAAGCTTTTAATAATATAACAAGACAAAAACTTTACAGACCTACTCGAAATTCGCTAATATTTCATAAAATAAATAATTTATTTACTATAGTTGCCTTATCATACCTACCTATAATTGCAGCCACTACTTAATACCTCTTATAAAGGTACTCGTACTACTTAGGTAGTTTCAAACAAAAGTTAGTATAATAAAAAGCTCCGCCCGTAACCGACGGAAGCTGTAACTCCAATTTCTTCAAAGCTCCTGAATATTTTTAAATTCTGTTTTCAGAAAAACTTTTTATAATGCGACACCAAACTAATGATAATTAATTTTAGACGCATTTTCAAAAAAAAAAATATATACAAAAAACTAGGTCAATCCGTAATATTTTTACAGAACCCTAAACAATAATTACATTCAGCAATAAAACTCGCAACAATTGTAGATTTTATCGCGTTCATACAATTTAATATTAACAAACACAACTTAATTACAACAGTATTATGTTATAATTTCTTTAAAAAATCCTACTTCGTCGATATCCGATCAATAATTCAACATGGCGCACGTCTATCAATATAATAATTCTGTCAAAGTTTAATTGAAATTCTGTACAAAGCGCACCGCACTATTATTGATACATTATGAGTGCGCGAAAGAGCCATAGAAGCAATTTACAACTGAATTACAAATCTGGACGAAGCCCCACTAAATACACACTCAGGTTAAATCAATTGTCGTACATCCATCCTTTTCTATCACCAACAAACTCCATAAGTTAGAGAAAGATGGAGAATACAAAAGATGTTGTCGAGCAATGAAAAGCGAACGGTTAACGCCTACAAAACGAATGGGGAAGGGTAAAAAGCTTGTTTGTTCGGGGGCGTGTCCCCCCGACGAGGCGAGGGGCGCAGTCACACGGCAGCCGCCGCCGGGACCAGTGCCCGTGTCACACGCAACTGACGTTTCAATCTGACAGCCGTGGCTGTCCATCACGCGCCCTTTGCATCAAAAAACTAGTGCGGTAGAATTAAGAAATCATGCTAAACGATTCCGATAAATATTAATGTGAAGACTGTGTCTCATTCAAATTAACTGACATTATTTTATACTGTGGACTGTGCTGTATAATGTACTGACTCTGATATTCTTGTAATCGGTTCGGAAAATTGTGTGAAGATGGCTTTTGAAGATCGTTGCAGTCCAAACCAGGCGAACAGTCCTGGACCTGTTACTGGAAGAGTGCCTGCACCTCACGCGGAAAACCCGATGAACTACTGCCCCCCAAGTCAGTATACTTGTACCACAATTGACTCAAGATACGAGCGAACGTCCCCAAACATGACGATTGTCAAAGTGCAGCCAAATTCCCCTCCACCAAGCCCTGAGAACCAAAATGAGATGGACGGTTTCCAGAACTACTACAGACCTGAAACGCCTGACGTTAAACCCCAAATAAGCCCTGAAAACCAACGATTTGAGAATGATAAGCTTCGAGCTCAGAAACAACAGCCGTCGGTCCCTATAGGCTTCTCAATAAACAATATCTTACACCCTGAATTTGGTTTGAACGCGTTAAGGAAAACGAACAAAATTGAGGGTCCCAAACCAGTTGGGCCAAACCACAGCATCTTGTACAAGCCCTACGATCTATCAAAACCTCAGAACGACTTCCAAAAATACAGCTTCGATTACTTGAAAGCGAAAGAATCAGAATTCAGCTCCTTGCCACCTCTTGGGGGTTTAAGACAGACGGTTTCTCAAATCGGGGAGCAGTTGCCTAAAGAAAGGGAGATGCCGAAAGTGATAGAGAATCAGAAGAGGCCAGATTCTGCGAGTTCAGTGGTTTCGTCTACTTCGAGTGGGGCTTTGTCTACCTGTGGAAGTACAGATACAAATAGCCAGTCGGGCAATGCTTCATTATGGCCAGCGTGGGTTTACTGCACCAGATACAGCGACAGACCTAGTTCCGGTAAGTGGCAACACTGTTTTTTCTTCTTTTTTTTGTGGCTCAGTTGTTTATTTTGCTAGAGACAGCTGGTGTACTATTTTTCAGTTGATATTTTTGCGGTGTCTTGCGTTTTTTTTTTTATGTAAGAAATTGTTTGTTTTGCGTGACCAGGAGCTTGGAAATTGACGTGTTTATTTTTAACAGTTTTTTTTTATTGATTTGTTGAAAAACGAGTTGACTTAGACGGATGGTTCTTGCAAATGGCATTGAATTAACGATTTAGATTTTAGCAGGCTGTTAATAAGATAATTAATGAATAAACTTTGAGGTGCTATTTTATAATGTAGTTTTAAATTGTTTTTTTTTTTGTGGTTCAGTGTTTTTTAAATCAACCTGCAGTTGTTTTTTCATAAAAAAAAAACCATTAATAGTTTACATTGACGACATTATCAAACCATCTCATTTTGAAAACCATTTTTTATAATTTCCTATTCTACCACAGAACTTAAAAACGAAACTGCGTGCCACATCACCATTACAAAACTTTTAAACGAGTAAAATATTCCATTCGGACAAAAACATACATAAATATTTTGACAATGAGTCTTCAGGGTATAGTTGTATGTATTAGAATATATTACATCAAATGATCCGTAACATATGCTGGTATATTTTGTGTTCGTTGACACATCACTACAGATGTAATGACTTTCGTATTTATTTATTCAAAACATTGTTTTCTTTTTTATTTTGAATTCGTTTTAGGTTGAATGCGGTGTCCTTTATGAGAGTTCTAATGGATAGGACATCTTTATTGCATTTAAAATTTAAAATGGAAGTTTGTTTGTTTATCCGGTAAGTATTGAATTTAAAATGGCCTTATGACTTTTTTGTTTATGGTTTTGTAATAGTTTCTATTATTATGACTAGGTTTCCATTTTTGGCTAAAGATCGATAATTATCGTTCCCTTTATGGTGCTCATTTTCTTTATTCTTCTTAAGAATGCAAACAGACACATACATATTTAAACTTTTACTAACCTTTTTGGGATACATGAAGAAGCCTCCTCGTGTAGCGCAGTTTGTTCCACCAGTTACTCAACTGAACCGAGCGCTCGGCGCATCCTGGACAGTCACACCCAACACCTTATTTGACTGGCCAATTCTTCCCTTACGGTGGTAGGGCTAAAGCCCGTCTGGTTTGCGACCACCCTCCCACCGGAGTCCGGCGTCAAGCAGCCTGCTGTTTCGTCGATGCGTGGAAGTTCCAGTGCCTTAGGCATCTTCTGGACACGCTCGCTCCATCATAGACGTCATCCATCGCTTTCCATGAGGGGTGATCGAGGTCCATTCAGCAAATAAAAAAAAACTCACGTCTTCTTATTAGGGCTAGGTAGAACCTACAGAACGACTCTTGGTGCGATATTCACATACTCCTTTGCTTCTTTTACGTTCATTCATCTTGTCATACGCTCGTCCGTCGCGAGTGCTGCCGTTTATAGTACCTAATAGAGCTTCGCTGTTGTCCCTGTTTTTTTTTTTGTTCGAGTTTTAAAAGAGTACCTACGTCATGGGCTTGGAAATACACCACTATTGCAAATTCCATCACCAGGGAATATTCGTACGTTCCGTTTTAATTATACTCATCATCTGCCTAGCCTTTTCCCAACTATGTTGGGGTCGGCTTCCAGTCTTACCGGATGCAGTTGAATACCAGTGTTTTACATGGAGCGACTGCCTATCTGACCTCCACAACCCAGTTACTGGATGGATAATACGATACCCTTGGTAAGACTGGTTGTCAGAGTTTCGGGCTTCTGACTACCCATTACGACTGTCAAAGATCCACGAATGCCAGCCTGGAACAACGGCTTAACGTGCTTTCTGAGGCACGGAGGGGTCCCGGTATGTAAAGATGGTCAATTGATCACCCATCCACAGACCGACCGCGGCAAGCGTAGCTTAACCTGATCGATCGACCTGTGCGAATGTTATTATTTAGCTACGGGCCCCTCCCCTTCCTCCTCGTTTCCTCCTCGCTTTGAATATACTTCCGGCAGTAAAAAATAACAAAGCATATGATACTCTTGGTATCGTATTATCCAGTAACTAAGTTGGTATCCTATTTATCCAGGAGCTGAGTTGTGGAGTTCAGATAGGCAGCCGCTCTATGTAAAATACTGGTAATCAGCTGCATCCAGTTAAACTGGACGCCGACCCCAACATAGTTGGGAAAAGGCTAGGCAGATGACGATGAGACCGAGACTCCCCTTTATCTAAAAGATCGGCAACGTATTACATTTAAAATATTTCACATAAACCTACAAGGGCACTTATGAAACGTCAGAAGCTAGGTGCACGGTTCCAATTGGTCGTTTCCTATGGAGAAGAACCGGCAAGAAACTCCATGGTTACTCTTTTAAAAATAATTGGCTTTTAAAATGTTTTCCAAATACTTAGATATGAATGGACAGTCCTGTCAACCAGTGAACTCAACAAAATAGAAAATGGTCAATAAATCTTCTTTTTTCCAAGTCTTCGTGAAACTCCTTGGCATTGCAGGTGTCCGTAGGCGTCAACTCAACTCAACTCATAGCATATATCACTACATAGTATAAAACAAAGTCGCTTTCTCTGTCCCTTTGAATGCTTAAATCTTTAAAACTACGCAACGGATTTTGATGCAGTTTTTTTTATACATAGAGTGATTGAAGAGGAAGGTTTATATGTATAATGTAGTGTATTTAGTATCAGCATTGCACCCGTGCGAAGCCGGGGCGGGTCGCTAGTTTCAAATAAACCAATTACAGGCACTTTTGAGTTGACATGGGGTCGGTCACTCAGAAAGATGAAGCTAGTTGCCCATTCCAAAGTACCTATGGAGAAGAACGGGCAAGAAACTCCACGGACACTCTTTTAAATCATAATCGTCGGTATAAATGACCTCTCCCCATCGGGTGGCCGTCGGCGTGTTTGCCAACATTAAAAAAAAAGAGCGAGAATTAGGACAGACGTGCATCGTAGGCTTATTGAAACCCCGTCGGTTTACGAGTTAGGGCGATATTTTCATGGTAGGGTAGGTAATATGCTCTACTTTGCCCACTTATTTTATTGATTTTTTTTCTCTCATTGAGCGTCGGAGTTATATCCGGATATAACACATTAGTTTTCTAGCCGGTTTTTTTATTGCACATTTTGCTTTGATGTTTTTAATTGAATTTGATTAAAGTTTTTTGTTTTTTTTTAGTGGGCATGCGTTGTCTTATTTAATGAGATGCTAATTTAATGTGTTTTCTATTAAAAAAAAAACCGGACAAGCGCGAGTCGGACTCGCGCATCGAGAGTTCCGTAAACATTTGTAGGTATGAATAGTTTATTACTGGATTTTTTTTTGTAATGTAACTACAAATTTACTGTTTTCGGATTTTTTTCTTTATTTGTGCTACATGAAATTGTTTCTTGCCAAATGTCATGATTCTAGGTCAACGGGAAGTACCATATAGGTTTTGATTCTGGAACATAAACGCCCGTAGGTATCTTTTGATTGCGTTGACTTAAAAGTTTGATTTTTTCACTGCTTCAAGAGATTACAGCCCGGAGTATTTCAACTTGATAACTCCACGCGTTCCTGATAAAAAGTGTCTTGACCGATGGGTAGACGGACAATAAAGTGATATTATAAGGGTTCCGTTTTATCTTTTGAGGAACGGAATCCTAAAAAACTATAGTTTCAGCTAATTCATTAATTTTATGCTTTTTTAATGTCTTTTTCTTAGTTATTGTTTTGGGGTTAGCTTCTGGTCTAACTCAGTTTACCTTATAATAACGTAACATCACGCCTGTATTAAAAGAGGGGTTAGGGTTCAAATCCAGACTTCGACGGGGTAATTGCGTAATGCATTATTAATAAGAACGTCTTTCATTTTGCTAGTTATACAACATACATTGCGTTATATACGTTGTTGAGCAGATAATTTTTTCGAACATATAAAGCAATGGATTAGCAATATCGTTCAAAATGATTCATATTGTGTGTTACGAAATCATCGTGCCGGTTGCTTTAATATCAGTAGGTAGGTATTTAAATGGTTTTTAGACTTACAGGTTTCAATTACTGTCATAGATAAATAATAACTGGAACCGATGGATTTACTTAGCATGGAATTCTCGTATCTCCACCGATCTTCAAAATAACCACGGCTGTATAGCATAACCTTGCAAGTCGCTATAAACACTATGGTTTTTTAGCGCCAAGACCTGTCATTATGACACTGTCAAAATGACATTAGGCTAAATGTCATGTTTTAAAACCAGTTTTCACTTAAAGAAAGTGTTTTGACAAATCAACAGTGTTTGTGTTAGGGTCAAAACGTAACATGGGTTACCTGTGTTTTTATATATTGACAGAAAGACGTATGTATGGATATGAATTATTTATTATGAACTGTTTTGACTAGCAGTTTGAGCTGGGTTCGGTCGAGTTTAGAATGATTTGTTTGGAGTTCCGTAGTCAAATAAGAAATCCGTTATTTTTTTGAAGCGACCATAGATAATATTTTTTCACTTTTGTTTTATTTTTAAATGAAACGAAATTTATCTGCAAGAATTTTAGAGATTTTAATTGTTGTTGTTTTGTTGTTTACTTTTTATTTGCTTGTATTTTAACATCAGTGAATTTAAAAACAATTACGCATCAAATTGCAATCATCAATAATTTGACCACGTCTGGCTATCATAAAAAAATGGGTTTTATTTTCATATCAATATTTATTTAAGAAACAGTAGCCTTTTTAATGGCCATTAAATAAATATTTATTTTCCCTATTAATATTGAGCGTTAATAATATATTCAAACACTGTTTGTATGTAGGTATGTCTGTCATCGTGTTTAACACGTTATTGTTTTTTGTCCTCATTGTATGTTAATTTGGTGAATTTTGATTAGACGCGGGACAGAATTAAAATTGCAGGATTGGGAGAGCAATGAGGTGCTTGAGAAAATAATGGTAGAAATAAAGTAGGAAGGTAGATACAGACACCAGCACATCAAACTACCAGAAACTGTCAAATTTTCCCAATCAATATGCTTTACATACACACGTCACGTTGCAGTATAAAACTGATTTACATCCGTCACCTCACACATCAGATCCAGTTGAAAACCAGCGTCAGGCACTAGTTGTCTGGCATTTTTGCTGAACTGGGCCTTTTTGGCGCAGCCGTGAGGCACACTTTCCTGCTAATTTCTTACATCGGACTTTACACTTTTTTAATTTTGTTGATTATATCAGTAGCAGCTCATCTCGGCGACAAACAAATGTCAAAAACCTGTCAAAATGTAGGGAAATTTGAAGTATTTTTGACAGATTGAGACTGAGATCAGACTGTGAATGTTCTTAAAAATTACGAGAATTGCCCCTCTGACGTATGTCTCTGGTGTACCTACTGTGTGTCTTTTGGTCTGTGCTAAATAAATATATTTTCTTTCTTTAACGATTACGTTGAAAATTTGTTAAAGAAATTTGACAGATTCTAGTAGCTTAATGTGCTGGCGTCTGTACTTACACACGGCGACACATCAAGCTACCTATACATTTTACAGTTTTAGCTAACCTGGTATTGTATAGGGCTTTCGTACAATGCGAAGTCAGCTTATACTGGAAATTTATAGCTTGATGTGAATAATGAGTGCCAAAATTTTTATAGACTTTTGCTGCAAATTAGAGTTTAAAATCTAAGACTAACAAAAAATGTTGTTTTTTTACCGGTCCATTTGACTGTGTTCGAAAAGTTAGTAAAATATTGGCTCCGATTCTGTTGTTCACAAACTAAACTAAATTTAAGTTCAGTGCATCTTATTCTTTCTATTTCATTATGAAAAGGACAGAAGATAAAATATTAGTTTAGTCCTGTCAAATTAGATAATCCATAGACAAGTTAGACGAGATTAAAAAATTGGCTACTAAAAATACGTCAATTTACATCAGGCGCTGACTAATTTGACAGGATTAAACTAATATTTATCTTCTGTCATTTTCATAATTAATTAGAAAGAAAAAGATGCACTGAACTTAAATTTAGTTTAGTTTGTGAACAACAGAATCGGGGCCATTAATGATTTTTATAGTTATAGTCTTATTAGATCTAGTATCGTTTTGCAGGAGTTGGGGGGTAAAAGGGGTTAAAGCTGGTAAGTAGTGGTTGGGTCCCCGATTATAACTCTTATTAGGTAAAAGGTAATGCATATTTTTCGAGAAATTAATAAAAAAATGTTTTGTTGTTTTATTTGTTTTTATTAGTTGCTTAAAAGCAGAATTTTTAAGCAACTTTATAGTGTTTTGAGGTTAGATTACAATAATTTGTTTTTAATTAAGAACTGGTGCGTTACCTTTTCATGGAATGGAAGTGGTGTTAGGGGAGAGAGGACACCTCCGCTCCCTCGCCTCCCCCCTCACAGCCCCTTTCTCTTGCTAAACGATACTAAAATTTTACCTAAGAAAATCCCCATTCTTGTACGAAAAGGATTGCTTATTAGGAAATGTGAGTTGGTATTAATTCACCTAATATCATATCACTTTATAGTATGTTAGTGTTACCTTACAACGCTCAACCGAATAGAAGGGATTTCCTATTTAGATGTAAATTGCAAAATGTATCGATACCAATAAGAAATTAAATTATCGAATCGACATCCTTATTTGATTCGCTCTAGAATTATATTGGTCAAGCACTTAGTCACATAATTATGGCAATGCGTACTTATTTATTAGATTTCCTTGTTTAATATTAGGTTCTTATAGGTACTTAGGTCGTAATAACTTAGAAAATCGGCCTCTAATGTTTCCTCTGTTGGGACCAGCACCCTAATTGCGTAACACACTATCTCTCAGAATCTGAATCATTTTGAAGCAAATTGCTAATCCATTGCTTCATAAGTTCGAAAAATTTGTTTGCTCAACACGTAAATAACGCAATGAATGTTATTGAACTGTCAAAATGAATCCGATTCCCATTTATAGTGTGTTGCGCGATTGCCCCGCAGGTACCCTCTCGGTAACAGGGACTGGAAGGTTAGTTTCTTAGTAGCATGGCTCTGTGACGTACCGTTTCCAAGTTAGGAGCTTTTTATTTTTTTTTTATAAAACGCTCTTAGTTTGGAAAATGGTAGCTCGAATGAAAATCTTTTCTGGAAAGAAATTATTGCTCTAGTTGTAAAACATGAGATGATGTAAAAAAAACATGAGAAATATTTAAAAAAAAATTACGATAATTTACACATTAGGAATTTCTCTTGTACTGTGGGTGCGTTTACAAACATTTAAAACTCACATACACAAACAGCCAGACCCGGAACAACTACTTGTAGATCATACAAATATTTGTTCCGGAAATCGAACCCGTGACACGCAGCGCAGCAGTCAATATCTTAACCACTGCGCCAACAGTGCTGTCAATAAAATTTGTCGAGTTTTAAAATATATATTTTTTTTACATTTCTCTGCTTCTCATACCTAGTGTTTAGAAGCGTATACTTCAACTCCAACAAATCCGCCCCTAAGACGATCCACTGTCCCGTTCGTTCACTTATAGGTACACATTGTTTGTACGCACTTCTCCACAACCACGTTTATAAGATCACGTCGGGGTCGCCAATCTTGGAACCTTTAACCCTTTGACGGCCACGGTCGTGTATAGACGACAAATGAAAACGTGCCCAAAACGCCAATGCCGACAAGAAAACACCATGTTTTAAGTATAAACACAGAAAACTGAATTTAGTTTATTTATTTTGTACTTAAAACATGGTGTTTTCTTTTCGACACTAGCCGACGGTGGCGTGTTGGGCACTTTTCATTTGTCGGCTATACACGACCGTGGCGGTCAAAGGGTATAAAATTCCCACCGTTACGTCGCAAGTCGACGGTGAGTCGTCTTCCCCTGTTGGAAGTTGCAACATTTTAATGAATATTTAAAAATTGTAACATTGTACTACTGTCATTTTGACAGATCAACTGTCAGTTGTATTTATTTATTTAAGGACTTTGGAAGACTTACAGCTAAATACAATGGTGATAAATAGCAGTATGATAATCTGACAGCCAATTTACAGGTCTTCACGTCTAGAGCTGGTCTGGTATAAAAGTGCTGTAAAGTATTCAAAATTAAAGTATTGTGACACTCCTTTTGCGAGTGCGAATAAATATGTTTACGGGTTAGCATTCAAGGTAACAAGTGCGTGTTATTTATCGTTCTTCTCATCCTTAATCGGCTGGAAATCAACCCAACATACAGTCCACTACAACAAAAGGGAGTTGGAGCTGGTCTGCTGGGTAGTGTCACACACCAGCATATAACACCGCCGACAAACCGAACACCCGACGCCATACTAACAGCGTGTGTTCTGAATAGATCATGTAAGAAACGTCACTTTGCTAATTAATAGTCAATAGACTTTATGTACACTGGCATTTTATTTACAACCTTCCCCAACCACGACATCAAAAGGTTCCAACATTCTGGCAATACCGACAGGCGAGGCAAAGTGGCTACAAACCCGACGGGGGCACTCCAAAGCCAATTTTAATTCCGTTGGAGCATTTTGGCTGTGGCTAACTGCCACGTGTTATAAGATTCACTTAGAAAATTATTTGCGCCATTAAGTACTTTGTGTGCCTACTTTAAGGACTATGGGGCTTAGTTATAAACATTACTTAAAGTTACAAGACGTTTAAACGACAAAATTGTATCGTTAAACAGTCGCTAATCATTACTAAAGAAACCTCTAAGTATGTGTTTTAGGAAAACCTCTAACCAGAATCTTTTTAAATCATGTAAATTATTTAGGTAGGTATTTATATTACTTTAAAACAAAAGTGACGAAAAGAATATTTATAAAGTTAACAATCAAGAGTTAAAGGTCCATCTTTACAAGATCAATTCCAACGTTATTTCATTCACAAAAACCAACACATTCTAAAACAATAACACTCTTAAATTACCTCCATTGTTTTGCCGAGAAAATTCCCATTTGAATTGTTTCCGTCATTTTCCCGTGTCATTCAATGTGACAGCTGTCAAGGCGCCATCTTGTTGACATGGAATGTCAACGATTTATTGTGTTGCCTTCCAACTTTGAAATTAGTGATGTTTTTTCTTTGAATTTATGCAAATATCGTTATGGTTTATCGTTTTTCGCACTTTAGAGTAATTTGTATTATTATTTATTTAGACTGCCTCGTTGGTCCTGTGGTAGCATGCACATTCTCCCCGGGTCTTGCAGTTTTATTGAGATTTCCATCTAGAGTAGCTGCCCGGAGTTTGCTCGCAGCTGTTACATGGGACTTATACATTGCTGGCGAAATGTCTGTGGTGTGTACTTTTAGTACATCTCAGCCTCACCCTAATTACAAGCATGTTCTTTCTTTCTGCCTAGCCTTTTCCCAACTATGTTGGAGACAGCTTCCAGTCTACTCAGATGCAGCTGAATCCCAGTATTTTACATGGAGCGACTGCCTATCTGACCTCCACAACCCAGATACTGGGTAACCGCGATACCCCTTGGTAAGACTGGTTGTCAGACTTTCGGGCTTCTGACGACCTGTAACGACTGTCAGAGATTTAAGAATGACAGCGGGACCAACGGCTTAACGTGCTTTTCGAGGCACGGAGGGGTCTCAGTATGTAAAGATGGTCACCCTTCCACGGACCGACCGTAGCAAGCGTAGCTTAACCTGATCGATCGATCCGTGCGGCTGTAATTATTTAGCCATGAGGAATTATAGGCGTGTTGTTGTGTGTATATTATGTGTATAGATTCAGAGGTTAGGTTAGTTACCATACTCCTCCGAAACGGCTGGACCGATTTGTATGAAATTTTGTGTGCATATCGGGTAGGTCTGAGAATCGGCTACTATCTATTTTTCGTACCCTTATTTTTTTTTTTGCAAAACGACATTTGCGGGGTCAGCTTGTCTAATATATAAAGTTCTCGTGTCACAGTGTTAGTTACCATACTCCTCCGAAACGGCTGGACCGATTTGTATGAAATTTTGTGTGCCTAGGTGGTAGGTCTGAGAACCGGCTACTATCTATTTTTTTTTTTGCAAAACGACGTTTGCGGGGTCAGCTAGTAATTTATAGATCTAACAGAAATAGTAAAAACGCATCTGTCGAAATAGATTTATGTCTGACTGAATCAATTTAATCATATTTCCGACAAATAATTTATTAACCTTCTTAAGTTGGTACGCACGTCTACACATCAAGCTATACATAACCAGTATAAGCTGACTTCTGATTGTACGAAGAACCTGTACAATGCGAGGTCCGCTAAAACTGGAAATGTGAGCCGTGTGTACTTTATAGGCTAAAGTATCTATTAGGCTAACCTTTTATAGTGCAGGCTGGCTATAATTTAGCGCGGTGTTCCATTCGAACATTCAAGCAAGTGTCATATATTTTTATAAGGTATTTTTGTTTAGTTGAGTGAGTGCTGCTGATCTTAGTTTTTGTAAACCTGTGAGAACCTGGGCTGGCGAACATTAATATGGGTTACCATGTAACCGAGCTGGGATGCCAGATTCAATTCTGTTGTAATTCTCCTTATGATTTTTCTCTAATTTGTAAAATTATTGTAACAGACTGTACGTATGTACAGAGGCCAGCACATCAAGCTACCCCAATCTGTCAGTATTCCCAATTGAATATGAATCTTATTCCTTTGTACTAAAGTTGAAAATCTATCAAAGATTTTTGACAGATTGGGGTAGGTTGACCTGCTGGCGTCTGTACCTCACTTTTTTTTTTAATAAACAAATTATTAAGACTAGGTATTAGTTTTGACGTGATAATGTAAAGTCTTTCTGTCAATATATTGTGAAGAAATCCTATCGCTATTTAATTACAAGAGGTTCTTCTATGTCTCTATAGTACAGTTAAAGCCAGATTGATACTTATTGGATTTGTAAATACATCTTTGTAAAAAAAAATGGGCTGTTATTTTAGAAATAATACAGAGAAAACAGAATTTCTTGCCCGTTCTTCTCCATACGAACCTAGGTACTTTGCTTTTGGCATGGCCAACTAGCTTGATATTTCTGATTGAACGACCCCTTGACAATTCAAAAGTGTCTGTCATTGGTTTATTTGAAACTAGCTGATCCGGCGAACTTCGCACTGCCTCAGAATCAAAGTTCTCGAGATATCATCAAAAAAGCGGTTCCATACAAAATGTATGAGAAAATGAATTATCCCCTTTTTTTTCGTGATTTTTTTACTATGTTTTAATAGTTATTCTGCTATTCGGGGCGGAGACAAATCCAAGAATTCAACAAATCAAAGATCATAAAAATCGGTCCAGTCGTGAAAAATGGTGTAACTAACTCGACTTTGTTTTATTTTAGCTAAATACTTTGAGTTTGACTTTGAACCGAATAATATAAAAAGAAATACCTAGTAAAATAACAGCATTACCCTGTACTAGTCGCCATTTTGTTATTCGAAGACAATTTCTGGAAAAAAATATTTTAATCGAGTCGAAAAAAATCTAGTAGAATTTCGTAATCACTTGCTTTAAGCTTAAGAAGTAAACCGGTTCCATCTTTCATCGCAACCGCTGATGCTAAAAGAGCTCATTATTAAAAAAAAGCACTGACAACATAATTATACCACACCAATTATTAAAAAAACAAGCCTTTTAACCATTATTCAACTCTATTGATCAAAATATAGAGTTTAATTTCGCAATATCGACGGAAAACCTTTAACACATTGACACTACCTTTATTTTGCCATAAGCATAGACAATTTATCTTTTACAGTTAGCAAAACGTTTTATAATAAATTACGTCTTTTTTCCTTTGTAATAAGACGGTAAATCGATTGATTTTTTTTCAGTGAGCAGCATGAGTATGTTTGTAGAATTAACAGGTGAAGTAATGAAACAATTTAGCTCAATTATATCGTGCAATTATTCTTTTTTCGAGCGTCCGCCATTTTGCCTGACTCGCGTTATGTTGGCAACGCCCAGTAGCATTTAAGGTGAGATTCCGTGGCGCAACATAATTTATTCTTAAAATAAAATACAGCTTGGTTAAATTGTTTTTTTTTACATATAAGCTGTTAAGGTGTGAAATGTGTAATAATATTTATTTATTATGCATTGAACTTTCAAAAGAATTTAATATTTTCAGCGATAAGAACTGTTTTAAGTGGTTTTTTATTGGGTTCTTAATTCAAAAAGTTCGCACACCCTTTTTATAAAGGTTGATCGGTAACAGTGCTTCTAGATCCCAAAAGTAAAATTACAGTGGTGCGAGCTAAAAAATACAGGAGTTTCTAAAAACAATACAGTAGATTTCAAAATCGATTACAGTAAAATTACAGACAAACTTTGTTTACATATTGATAGAAAAATAGGTCTAACATACAGTAAATCTACTGTAATTACAGTGAATCTGGAAGCACTGATCGGTAATCAAACTATAACAGTGAAGGTATCTCTAAGTATGTCTTTATTATGTTGGTAATAAGTAATAACAAGAACTTATGATTATGATACCAACATTAAATCACGCAAATTATTAGTGACAGAGTTTTAAAAGAATTGCCGCATAAAATTAGAGAGAAAAGAAAGAAAATACCTACGTTTTTATATTTGCGGTAAACATGACACAGAATACAAACACAAACAATAACAAGTTGGGGGGAAAACATGCGTCACATCCATGCAAAAAGATCAGCAAAAAAAAATCTGCATAATGCCAAGACCAGCAAAAAAAAAAAAATAGATAAATTGAACAATCCGCATTAAATTTGCTTCAATCGATTGATCAACTTCTAATTTTCATTAAAGGTACTGAGGAGTAATTGTGTAACATGCTTACAGGAGTAATGTTTTTCATTTTGACAGTTCAACATCATTCATTGCGTTATTGACGTTGCTGAGCAGACACATTTTTCATACATATGCAGCAATGGATTAGTGATATTTTTGAAAATGAATCAGATTCTGATTTATAGTGTGTTACGCAATTAGGGTGCCAGTTACTCGTGTTGGAATTCTAGAACTTTATTTAAAATTGCATTTATTACATCTTTTGTGAGCTTGACGACTATCGACGATAATTTTTGCCTTAAAAACAATAATTTCGCACAAACTAATTTAAACCTGTGTATACTGTGTACTCAAACTTCACTTTTTCTACCAACAAAGAAGTGAGCCTCAAGAATAGCTTAAAAAAAAACAATATTTGCGTTCTTTCTTTATTCCCTTACCTATAAACTATAACAAGTTTATTCACACACACACACACGCACCCACCCTCGCACGCACGCACACACACACACACACACACAGGTACACTAGCAATTAATCAATTAACACAGTACTTTTAGCCGTATTTACGTTTCTGAGAAATTAATGAAACAAACGAGTATATCGTCAGAGTTGTCTATAGCTTGCAATAGCAATGAGGTGTAATCGACCGTGAATTTTGCTCTATGGTTCTGTACAATGGAGAAAGGTTTTTAAACTACTTTGTGGTTTTTAAAACGGTTCGTGTATTTTCTGTGGTAAAATTGTAGTTTTTTTTAATGTTTTCTTAATACTCTAAAAACTGTTTTGCCTCAAACTGTTGAACTATATTTTTTATTTTATTTAACCAACTTAGCGTGACTTCAAGTAGGTATATCAAGTTCTTAAAAAACAAGGGTCGTTGTTTAATTTAAATATTATGCTAATGGTCTGACGACCAGTCTTACCAAGGGGTATCGTATTGCCTATCTGACCTCCACAACTGAATAACTAGATGTAGGGTTGTGGAGATCAGATAAGCAGTCACTCCATGTAAAATACTGGTATTGCTGCATTGTTAGACTGGAAGTCTACTCCAACATATTTGAGAAAAGGCTAGGCAGAATGATGGTGCCGATGCTTCAATTAATATTGCACAAATATTCCATCAAATATGCTGCAATACGTCCATTTGTATTGCTGCTTTTAAAAATCAACATTCACAGTAATTTTGTGACTGGTTTCAGTTATCATAATATAATAATATGTACGCACGGCTACACATCAAGCTATACATAACCAGTATAACCTGACTTCTGATTGTACGAAAAACCTATACAATGCGAGGTCAGCTAAAACTGGTAGCCGTGTGTATATAGTTTCAACGTTTTTGAAAACATTGTAAATGCCAAATAATTATTTTTAAAAGAGTAACCGTGGAGTTTCTTGCCGGCTCCTCTCCACAGGAAACGACCAATTGGAATCGTGCACCTAGCTTCTGACGTTTCAGAAATGACCATGTAGGTTTATGTGAAATAAAATATTTTTTGAACTACTTTTGCTTGTTAGTTTTTTAAATGATTTTATCTAATACACAAAAATTGCAGAAGTAAAAATATCGACAACAATTTGGATGAAGTTTTTATGTCATTAATTTTTGTCACGGACTCCTAAAAATTATTAAGCGCGAAAAGCGAGTTAATTACCCGTTGAACCATAACTGCTGCTTATGCCCAAAAATGGAAATGGGCACATTCCACCACAGTTATATACTTAGGTATAGCTATATTCACTATACCTACCTACGTGTGTACCTATAACCTTTCGTTTATTAGACAATGACTGACAGACTGACGAATAAAATTACTTATACTGTTATTTTTTGTTATTAGGATTTTACATTTTTATTTTAAAGTGAGGTTCAGCAACACTTGTCACGGTCAGGTAAAGGATGGGTGACCATTCGTGGCAGGATTTAGAAAGTATGATTTTACATTAAAATTTTTAGTAGTGAGGTTAAGCAACACTTGTCGCGTTCAGGGAAAGGATGGGTGACCGTTCTTGGCAGTTTCTGTTGCTAGGAAAGTAAAATTTTACATTTTAATTTTTAAGTGAGGTTAAGCAACACTTGTCGCTGTCAGGGAAAGGATGGGTGACCGTTCTTGGCAGTTTCTGTTGCTAGGAAAGTATTATTTTCCATTTTAATTTTTAAGTGAGGTTAAGCTACACTTGCCGCGGTCAGGCTAAGGATGGGTGACCATTCACATCAGTGCGAGCAACCTCGTCGGTCTCTATTTATGATTTTGAACATCATCATCTTCTTATCCTCGTCCCATGTTATTCGATGACGGCACAACAAATTTTCTTCTTACACTCTCCCCTCTCAACCGTCACTCCACTCCCTTCTGTTATATCATTCCTCACACATACAAAATCAAAAGACATTTATATTAAACATCATGAAAGCACATAAGCATAGCATAGCTTTATCACAGCAATTAATTTTCAACAATATTCCAAAAGAAATTTAAGGGAACTCCCTCTAAAACACTTTAAATCAAAACTACACAAATGGCTTATTGGTGATTGTTTTAAAGTGTAAAAGAATTTTTTGTTGAAAAAGTAGCAGATAAATATAAGATACTAGCTGCGCCCCGCGTTTTCACCCGCGTAAGTTTCGATCCCGTGGGAATATCGGGACAAAAAGTATCCTATGTGTTAATCCTGGTTATAAAGTTTAAGACTGTGCCGACCGTACAGTGGCGCCCTCATCGTTTATTTGGTTATTTCATACAATTTAGAATGAAAATGCAGAAAATAAGCACGTTATGTTGTGCTTCACAAGATTATACGTTAATATCATTAGAAGCGGTAGTTTTATATTGTTTGGTATTATTATAATCCTTAAAACGGAATATAGTGGCCACTTTTATCCGTTTTAAGGATTATAATGAAACTAAACAATATAGAACTACCTTTTCTAATAATTTAACGTATAATCTTGTGAAGCACAACTTAACGTGCTTATTTTCTGCATTTTCATTCTAAATTGTATGAAATAATCAAACAAACGATGAGGGCGCCACTGTGCGGTCGGCACAGTCTTAAGTGTGCCAAACTTTATCTAAATCCGTTCAGTAGTTTTTGCGTGAAAGAGTAACAAACATCCATCCATCCATCCTCACAAACTTCCGCATTTATAATATTAGTAGGAATAGGAATATAGTAGGAATAGTAGGAATATTAGTAGGATTAGTAGGATAATACAGAGATTTAATTATATTACTTTATATGTATATAGAGATAGACTATAATAGATATGAAACCCTAATAACCAATGTTATTAGAAATCATCATCATCTGCCTAGCCTTTTCCCAACTACGTTGGGGTCGGCTTCCAGTCTAACCGTATGCAGCTGAATACCTACTTTCGGGCTTCTGACTACCCGTAACGACTGTCAAAGATCCACGAATGTCAGCCGGGACCACGGGACCAACGGCTTTAACGTGCTTTCCGAGGCACGGAGGGATCTTGGCATGTAAAGATGGTCACCCATCCACTAACCAACGGCGGCAAGCGTAGCTATACCTGATCGATCGACCTGTGCGGCTGTTATTATTAAAAATAAATTAATGGAAAAAAAAATATTGTTATTAGAAATTATATAGGTAATTATAATAACAAATGAATGTGTTAGTTACATATAACATGTTTAAATATTTGTATGCCAGTCCATAGCGAAACATGTAAGATCATAACTTTCTTTATAAGACCTTAATGTACCATGTTTTAAAGCAAATAAATTGTATTTTATTCTAAAACTAGGCTGAGAATCAGCACTTTTCGAACGTCAAAATTACAAAGGATAGTCCCCCCAAAACGCCCGCCCTTCACCACTTCCTAGTGCTTTCGCTGGGGAGAAGAAGTGGCGCAACAAACTCCCCAGCAGCACAGCTGTCTGTTCAGTTAAAAAAACTTGATTCTATACAATTATAGTGAACCATCCATCTTTCCTTTGAACTTCCTCTCCCTCTCCAGTTAGCCTCAGACCTTTTACTATAAGCCTCACTGTCTGCCTATCTCATTTTACGAAGGCACCGTAATCATAGCAAGGTGTTGCACCCACTTCATCAACCACAATGTCTTAATAAAAAGCGAAATCAGAATCGCTTCGGTAGAATTATATTTTAATTCTGACTTGGTATTGCAAAAATGTCAGTACAGGAAGACACAAAAGTGATTCGTTCATTCATCAAATTATTGTATTGCTAAATAACTAGGACTTAGGAAAACCAATGAACGCCCGCAATGAATAGGTATTTCTTTTCTTAAAACTTAGAAAAATTATGATTGGTATTGTTTTATTTTTGGAGTCCACAATAGAGCAATATTGAAAACTGTGACGGTATAACTAGAGTCTAGCATGATATAATTGCTTTGTATACTAGTTAATCTTATATTTTGAATTGGTTCTTCATTTTATATTGTTCTCACTTAAAGAAGCAATAAGAATAATATACACAGGATTTTGTAATATCTTGATTTAAAAGAGTGTCCTTGGAGTTTTTTGTCCGTTCTTCTCCATAGAGATCTACGTTTTGGAATGGGCAACTAGCTTCAATTTTCTGACTGACCGACTCTTTGACAGTTCAAAAGTACCTGTAAATGGTTTAAATGAAATAAATGGTTTGAGATTGAGTTAGGGCTTGTTCGTCCGCCTTCGTATAAGCTCCGGTTAACTTACCAGTCGAACAATTATTTATTTAAACTGCTTCATTTTTAAAATCTGGTGTATAGTGCCTACCTCGCGCGCAGCCGAAATGTCCTACCGTTACACTTTTTTTTACGTAAATGCTTAAATCAATTTTTTCTTGAATAATCACTTTACCACATACCTGTACATCGGTTATAAGTACCACCCATCTCAACTAATTAGTGCAGACCTTCCCGCTACTGTGACAATTGGTATTACAGGGAAAAACAGGGATGTCCGTTTGTTGTCGATATATCGATAAATTTCGCACTAAAGCATTATTATTTGGTGTGTGGCTTTACAAGATAAAATTATGGTTTCCACCTAATTAAAATCTGTTGCTGATATTGGTGAGGAATTTCAATAATAGAATAGAATACTCTTTATTATGTACACCATATAAATTACAGACATAAATATAGAAATTTTACAAAGGGTGACACAATGGGCGGTCTTATCGCTAAAAGCGATCTTTTAAAGACAACCTTTGGATGGATTAAAAAGGGGGAGGAGAGACAAATACTGTAGGTAGTCAGTGGTGATAATCTACGTGTGTGGTTAAAAAACTAAAATTTAAAATCTAAGTCATTTATTCATATTACATAAGACAGTCTTCTAAAACGCCTGCTCTTCACCACTTCCTAGTGCTTTAGCTGGGACGACGAAATAGCGCAACAAACTCCCCAGCAGTATTGTCTGTTACATTAGAAGAACTTGATTTTATACCCTAAAACCAAACGGATTACAGAGAATACAGATTTTTAACCGACTTCAAAAAAGGAGGAGGTTCTCAATTCGACGGTCTGTTTTTTTTTTGTGTGTTTGTTACGCGATTACTCCGCCAATTGTGGACCGATTTTCAAAATTCTTTTTAAAAAAAATATATTTATTCTTAACCGACTCCAAAAAGGAGGAGGTTCTTAATTCGACTCTATGTTTTTGTAAGTTTGTGACGCAATCATCATCTGCCTAGCCTTTTCTAACTATATTTAAATTAAAAAGTTAATAATATACTACTCGAATACCTTGTAGAACTAGTGTTTGCAAGCGCTACTGCTGAACTTGAGGTTCTGGGTTCGATTTCCGGGTCGGGCAAAGTGTTATTAAGTTTTTCTATCTGGAATTTCTCAGTAGAATCCCAGAGTCTGGATTTGTGCTCGCTTGATGGTGAGATGGGCGGATTACATTGTTACCATCGCAGGTAGAATAGGATAGCGGGTGGATGAGGCTAGCACAGGAGCGTGGGGATTGGCACATGAAAAGAGAGGCCTAAGCAGCAGTGATGATGATGATGATGATGGCAATAGGGTCGCCCCCTATTACATGGGACTTCGTTACTGGCGAAATGTGAGTGTTACTATAGATACACCTCTCCTGAACTCTTCAAGGAAACAAGGTGTGATGATGGTATGGCTAGCTAGTATACTAGATGGCTTGTTTGGTTTCTTGAGTAAGTCATCCTTGATGGCAGTTAATGGTTGTTTCCTAGTTTTATGTTTTTACTAGCAGTGCCCCGCAGTTTCACTCGCATAAGTATCGATCGCTTGGGAATATTGAGATAAAAAGTATTCTATGTGTTATTCTGATGTATGAGCCATATTACTGTAAAGTTTCATCAAAATCCGTTCAGTAGTTTTTGCGTGAAGAAGTAACAAACATACAAACTCACTCACAAACTTTCGCCTTTATAATATTAGTATGATTGTGTTGTTTGTGAGTCAGTAAATGGCAACGTAGCTTAAAAACTAAAGAGTGCTTGTAATGAGTGAACTGTTTAATTAATTGATTTAAGAGTTTCTTACTAAATGATTGCAAAATTAGCTCCTTGTATATGTATATTTATTTAACTTATTATGTCAAAACTTTTTTATATATTTTACAAGTAAAATACATAATGAAAAATAAAAAAAAACACACGAACACGACACATATGACACAACACACACATGCAAACATGTCTTATCATGTCAGGATGACATAATAATATCATGTAATTATGTATTGTATTGTATTGTTGTAATGTAAAATTAACTTGCATGTCCTAAACAGGAAAATAAGGGACTGTACATAAATCACTAACTTTTGCAACGGGTAACACCTGTATTTAACGCAAATAAATAATTCATGGTTCTTGAGTGTCTAGGAAGACGCGTGTCTTTCCTTCCACGAAGCAGGAACACTGCATAATAGAAATACACCGTAAATATCTTGATTTTGAAAGTCAAAATATCTAGACAAAAAATAATACAAACAATAGTACATTTTTTAATAAAATAAAGTTTTCAATCTCGCTCTTAAAAATGATCTATTCAAAATATATCGATAACAGCTTATCGATACCGATCGATGTCTCGTCCCTAGACGACAATACGTCTTTATTTTTAATGGTAACCGTTTACGGTATTGTATAGGGCAATAACAGATGCCATCCTTAAGAATGAGTATTGAATTTTTTAGACTAGTCTATATACTACGGGTTCGGCCGGATTTTTCTGCATTATGGGTTTATCACTGTGCACTAATTTGTGTAGGCATGTCGATAAATTAAGACTACGTAATAAATTGCTAATATATGGAAGGGTTGGGGAGTAAGTGAATGTTTTGGTTGTCATTAATTCTTGAGTTCTCATGGGATTAAGATATTAAAATATAATGTCTGGTAAGATAAGAGTTCTTTGAACGTCAAGTTTTTATAAAACACGTAAATAAAAATATACTTATTGTCATCATAAAACTGCCTTCTGCACTCAACAATCAAGGCAGTTGGCAGTAATCTCACACATTTTTTACATTCATTCATTTGAAACTAATAGGTTGATTTTTAATTGTAGGCTTGACAGCAATTAATTGGCCACAATAATTAGCAATGATTAAGTTATTCATAACTTTATAAACCATTAAAAATATCCCATCAGCCCATCACTACCACAAAACATCGACAAAAATCATCGACCCATCCCTAACTACTAAGAACAGGCCACCATGCGCAAGAGTTTTTGTTAATCACAAGAATGTCCTAATAACTTGATTTGGTCCGTTTATCGCGGATTGTTCTCGATACAGGGGAAGGCAGAATTCTAAGTCGTTATTTTGAAATTGTTTCATACTTTATTACGAGTACCTTTAGATATTTTTATAGTTACTGATTGTGTGGTAAGTGGTTGAGAGATCGATTCCTGGGTGAGGTAAAAAAACTTGGTGGGATTTCTTTTTATTTTTTCTTAGGTACTAAAAATTGGGTACGTACATACCCAATTTTTGCAGCTCGGGGGGCACGTGGCTAAATAAGGCGCACGGGTCAACCTTCAAGGTTAAACAACACTTGTCGAGGTCGGTCTGTGGATGGGTGACCATCCATTACATAACAAGACCTAATAACATCTCGCCTGTAATTCTGAAAGGGATAGGCAGAAGTGTACTTTTAGTAATAATGTATTATTAGTTTCTTTGGATAACATTAGATTATTGGTAAAAGAAACCCTTTTACTTTTTAAATCTTTTACGTTTAACATTATCAATTTCATGTTTACTCCATTTTCTTTGAACAACAAAATCTTTTCCCTCCTCAAAAGGGGGTGAAAAAACAAAGCTTTTCCATGTAATAAGAATCCTCCCTTAAGAACCCTCTAAAAATCAAAGTAGGAAAACATCTAACATGAAAAAAAAAATACCTCACTACTCCCAATAAAATATCAACTCTATTTCTTTCCAGATAAGATTTAAAATCGCTTCATAAGGTCGCTGAGGAAACGATAAAAATTGCGCAAGCGATTATAGGATTTATTGCTAGGGGAATAAAATCCATGTGTTTGGAATTGGGTTGAGTGCGCGTGTACTGAATATGAAATAGGGTCGTGGATGTGTGAAACGGTGTTGCGTTGATAATGGAGGTGCCAATCGGATATAAGAATATGAAAAAAATTTTTGATTGACTGAAAATCAGGAAGCTACCATGTATTAAGAAAGAAATACTTACACCCAAAAATGTTTTTAAATTAACGGTGAAATATGATTTGATGTTGTTAATTTCAAACCAGCGCGGTAATTGCGCAACATGCTATCTGTGGCAAATTGCTTTCATTTTGACAGTTCAACAACATTCATTGCGTTATTTACTTTGCTGAGCAGACAAAATGTTCGAACTTAAGAAGCAATGGATTAGCAATACCCTTAAAAATGATTCAGATTGAGATTGATAGTGTGTTACTTAATTAAGGTGACGGTTACTCGTGTAGGAATTCTAGAACTTTCTTTAAACTTGCATTTATTACATCTTTTGTGAGCTTGACGGCTATAGACGGTAATTTTTGCCTTAATAAAAAAAAAACATTTCACAGAAAAAAAAAAACTCGTAGCTCCCTAATCAAACTTCACTCATTCTATCAACTTAGAAGTGAAACTCAAGAAAAGCATATAAAAAGACATGTTTTATGTAGTCATACAAAGTATTATTACTTTATTCTCTTACCCATAAACTATGATAAGTTTATTCACACACACTCACACGCACGACAACATACAAATTTTCGAACATATGAGTTTAGTTTAGTTTATTTATTATTAATAATGATTGAAATTACATGTCAATAAAATTAGTCATAAAATTTACAAAAAACAGAGCGTAGAACACCAGTTTATCATACATTATAAAGATTATATATGACGCAATGTATTATTAGCAATATTCTTCAAAATGATTGAGATTGATATTAGTAGTGTGTTACGCAATTAGCATGCTGGGTGTTGTAACATACACCCAAGTAGCTTTTCACATACCAAGAACCAGAAAAAACTGTAAGAAATACTTAAACTAAAAAAAATATCAATCTGCTTAGTCTTTTCCCAACTATATTGGGGTCAGCTTCCAGTCTAGCCGAATGCAACTAAATTGGAGCGACTGCCTATCTGACCTCCACAACTCAGTTACTAGGTAACACGATACCACTTGGTAAGACTGTTTGTCAGACTTTCGGGCTTCTGACGACCCGTAACGACTGTCAAATATCCAAGAATGACAGCCGGGACCAACGGCTTAACGTGCTTTCCGAGGCACGGAGGGGTCTCAGTATGTAAAGATGGGCACCCCATCCACGGACTGACTGTGGCAAGTGTAGCTAAAACTGATTGATCGACCCGTGCGGATGTTATTACTTAAGAGTTCCTCCATAACATAATAAATAAACTGAAAACAAAGTAATAAATTCGCCTTTTAAACTACAAATGATTCCTGCAACGTATTTTTTCCGAAACCCTTTAAAAAAATATCTGGCTACGGTAGACCAAACGCATTTTATCAAGCTCAATGCAATTTGTGCAACATTGATTCAATCTTTAAAAATACCGCATCCATTTATCACACATCTGTGGCAAAAAAAAAAAACAATTTCACTACTGTGCGAAGTGCTGTAAACGAAGTGTAATTCCTTATACGACGTAGTACGCACGGCTACACATCAAGCTATACATAACCAGTATAAGCTGACTTCTGATTGTACGAAAAACCTATACAATTCGAGGTCAGTTAAAACTGGAAATGTATAGCTTGATGTGTAGCTGTGTGTACCTACGGCATTTCATACAAACTTTCAAGCCCTTGTTTTTCGAAATGAATGAACCGATTTGAATGAAACTTCATACGCATTAAGCAGAATACAAAGGTCTAAAAAGTTAGTGAATAACATTTCATTTTATAGTTTATTTTACTTGTGCTTCCTCAATTACAAGAGACTACAGATAAACTAGGTATAGGAAATCTAGGTTCTAACACTTAAATAAAACGAGTTATGGGCTTTTTATAACTGTAAGTAGTTATAATATAGCCAATTGACAGTCACTAGGAAGGTTATACGTCCGTCTTTACTAAAGTGCAAACCACAAGTAAGATAAAATAAAGATGGCAGTTAAAAGAGTAGATTATTTTATTAAATAAGTACCTACAACATATCGATTATTACAGAATCACTAAAGATTGATTTTTGTGAATAAGTAGATCAAATAAATCAACACTAGGTGTAAACATGCACAATAAAAAAATAGAGAAAAAAAAATAAATTTGGATTTTCAAGGATGTCTTTAAAAGATCGCTCTTAGTGATAAGACCGCACATTGTGTCACCCTTTGTACAATTTCTAAATTTATATCTGTAATTTATAATGGTGTCCGTAATTTAAGAGTATTCTATTCCAAAAAGAAAAAGAATAGATTGAGCATTCTTACAACGCGGTGTATATAGAAAAGGATAAAAATACAGTAAATAATTGATTAAAATAATTTAATTCAAAACCGAGTTTTAAAATATTAAAACTCGATTCATGCTGTCTCAAAAAAACTCTTGTTGTATTTTAAAACATGCATTGAAAACCGCTAACCGCAAGTAAGAATTTTGCTTTTAAAACCGACTCTTTTTATCGATACTTAACGATTATCGATTCATACAGTTTACTCGTAATCGTATTATTACGGTAATTACACGTATTACGTTTTTACTTCACGACTTGCTACTTATAAAATTGGTAGACAGTCATACCAGTATGAATGTACCCAAATTATGAAGTTAGCAAAATTGCTCCAAAATTATGAGAACTTTAAAAGGCTACGCGTTCGTTCTGTGAGCTACGCCATAGCATATTTTATATGATTTTGATTAACATGGCTAGTTATCATTATCTGCCTAGCCTTTTCCCAACTATGTTAGGGTCGGCATCCTCTCTAACCAAATACAGCTGAAGACCAGTATTTTACATGGAACGACTTTCTATCTGACCTTTACAACCCAGTTACTGGATAATAATTGCATATAATATCAGCTAAGCAAACAGGAAGCATTGGAAGGCGCCACATGGCGGACCTAAGACCTCGTGAAGGTCGCAGGAATTCACTGGATGCAAAACGCACAGGACTGGTCGAAGAGGCGATGCTTCAGAAGAGTTTTACACAGGTGGTTAATTGGTTACTATAAAAGAATTCCTTCAATTTAAATTTAAATGATCTAATTGTACCTATACCAAAATTTGCATGTCATTATGTTATGCTATACTACCATTTTAAGAACTTTTGTAACCATATTTATCTGCAAATAAATGTTTGACTTTGACTTTGATGTTTGAGAAGGGCTGTGTCCAGCATTGGACGTCTTTCGGCCGAAATATTGATGAATGAAGATTCAAAGAAGAGACCTATTTAAGACCACTCGGTAATGGCGCCGATTCTGTTGTTCACTAACTGAGCTTAAGTTCAGTGCATCTTTTTCTTTCTATTTCATTATGAAAAGGACAGAAGATAAATATTAGTTTAGTCCTGTCAAATTAGTCAGCGCCTGACGTAAATTGACGTATTTTTATTAGCCAATTTTTTAATCACGTCTAAATTTGTCTATGGATTATCTAATTTGACAGGACTAAACTAATATTTATCTTCTGTTCTTTTCATAGTGAAATAGAAAGAAAAAGATGCACTGAACTTAAATTTAGTTTGTGAAGAACAGAATCGGGGCCAGTATTGATTCTAAAATCCAATTAAAACTTTACTATTAATGACCTGCACAAACTATTGAACTTAAGTTCAAGTTAATTAAGGGCCTATACTACCTCAAATGGCTTAGCATGATCCTCCGTTATGTCGAAAATACTGCAGCATTAATTTTCAAATAAATATATGGTAAAGTTGAGGATTAATGTTAGGTCTTATGTTAGACGAAAACACGATTTCATAAAATTTTCTCGATAGAAAAAAATTCCAAAGTTACCTCCAAACCGAACAATAAACCGCTGGTATTCAAAAATTACTTCAAATTAGATCATGAAACTTTGTATACTAACCGAACTAACTATAAAGCAGGTCTTATGTTATTTACTTTTTTTAAATTACCATTATTTTCACCGTAAAAAGCAAATGCCTAAACTATTGGCGCTGCCTGCCGCCTAGCACCACACTCTGTCTCGCTCTCACTCAGCCCGCGAGCAGTATCGTGTGAGCGAGATAAAGAGTGAATTTTAGCTGAGGTAGTGTAGGCTCTTAAGTTATTATCGCCTAAGCTAACAGATGAATGTTGAACCGAACTGGTTTCAACTGGTTTCGACTGGAACGTAGTCTTGAAGTGAGAGGTTGTTCGTATGTCTGTCACCATTTTTGTCGGGAACTGCTGCATGTTTTCGTAATGATATGGTTTTTGCAAATAGGATTTTGTGAAATTGAAAGGAGATACTTTTACTAGTTAATTTTATATTTTACCTCTTTTATCATGCTTTCAACTTTTCGTAGATTTTTGACTCTTTGACAATCGTTACGGGTAGTCAGAAGCCCGAAAGTCTGACAACCAGTCTTACCACGGAGTATCGTGTTACCCAGTAACTGCGTTGTCGAGGTCAGATAGGCAGTCGCTACGGAACCCTTTCTACGTTGACCTTAAAAAATAATTTTATGAACCATAATAATAGTGTTGTGTGTGATGGTAGAACGTTATTTAGTTGGTTTTCGGTTAAATAGTGATGTGACATTGTTTTTAATAGGTTTTTAGAGCAATTAAGGTTGAGAACATTTAAAAAAAAATACTCATTAATTAAGGAGTTTTAGACTATAAAACGCTTCATGTACACACGGCTACACATCAAGCTATACATTTCCAGTTTTAGCTGACCTCGCATTGTATAGGCTTTTCGTACAATCAGAAGTCAGCTTATAATGGTTATGTATAGCTTGATGTGTAGCCGTGCGTACAGTCAGCAAATGAGGTAAGTATGCAGGGCCGTCGAATAAAGTTGAAGTTTAGTAGGAAACCGATTGGTGTTTTCGAATGAAATTGAATTTAATTAATAGAAAACAAACAGTTCATTTATCAAATTTTTCATTTGAAAACATCCATCAGTTTCTTAGTAAACTTCAACTATATTTGACGAGCCTGCATACTTATCTCCTTTGCTGACTGTACCTAGCTGTTTTATTTTACCTAATAACAAAATAAGAAATAAAAACAGATACGCAATCGCTCCGTGTATACTGGTATTCAGCTGCAAAGACAAGAAGCTGACCCCAACAGAATTGGAAAAGGCTCGGAAGATTGATTGATTAATTTATCATGATCTCAGTGGAATGACATCTTCTGCTTCATATAGGCTTCTCCTAACCTACCACATCTAGAGAATTCCTATGACAATAACCCGCAGTAATAACATTCATTGCGTTACTTACGTTGTTGAACAGAAAATATTATCGAACATATGAAGCAATGGATTAGCAATGACCTTCAAAAGGTTTCTGATTAATATAGAGGTATGAGGAACAGGGTGTACAGTTCACTCATCCTCCATGGACAAGGGAGGATCTTCCGACCAGACGAGTGTTGTGTCTGGCGGGGAATTTCCCGATGAAGGGGCAATTCTCGTAATTTTTAAGAACGTTCACAGTCTGATCTCAGTCTCAATCTGTCAAAAATACCTCAAATTTCCCTACATTTTGACATTTGTTTGTCGCCGACATGAGACTGCGACTAGATTTTGAACGTTTTAAATTACAAGAATTGGCCTTTACTAGTTGCGCGTTAAAATTTGCTTGCGAGATGCAGGATTTTGCATGACGTCAGCATGACGCGTGTCTCGCATGCGACGTTGTAGATATCGCTACAGTGTGTTACGCAAGTAAGGTGCGGGTCGTCTGTAGACATTATTTTTCTTTTGTTAGATTTAAATGTTTCCTCTTTTTTACTGTTTGTATTTCCTGCGCGTGTCCCAATTAAAATATTTTTCTTTATTTCTTTCTCTTTTCGTGAAGCGTAATTTTCAAAATGACCCTTCACAGAATAAAAGGCTAAAATAGTAAAAAAAAAAATTAAATTAAATTATCTCCTTAACCATGTATATAACCTCATTTGTCCCGTTAATGTCCAGATGGGGTTGCCAGGAATTTAAATGGTCCCAACTTGGGGTAGGGGCATTCAAATTATGTCTTTTAACTGCTTTATGCCCGTTAATTTGTTTTGTTTTGTGCTTAGGGGTTGATGAATTGAGGTTTGAATGTATGGCGGGGGTGGGGAGGGGTTGGACTTATGACGATGAGGTACTAAGTGTTATTGCGGTTTTGCTGATCTATTTTCAGTATGTAATTTGTCAAGGTCCTCAAAAAATTTAGTCGGGGTCCGTCCATATAGATAGTGCAATCCATGAAGACGCGCCCCACTCTTTTTCCTAATGCTTACAGCAGAACTGTGCAAAATTCCGCTAGTGTTTTAGTTTTGTGAATACACACGAATTATTATTAGTGGGTAATTAGAGTGTATCGAAAGAACTAAAATACTAATGGAATTAACTAGCGATAAACACTAACGATTCGGAAGAGGAGTGGGGCGCGTCTTCGTGGATTGCACAATCTATAGCTGGATAACCATCCATTTCATATCGAAACCGCTCTGTGCCTCGGAAAATACGGTAAGCCGTTGGTCCCGTCTGTCATTCGTAGATCTTTGACAGTTGTTACGGGTAGTCGGAATCCCAAAAGTCTTAAAAACAGTCTTACCAATGGCTGTGTTACTCAGTAACTGGGTTGTGGAGGTCTGATTGGCAGTCGCTCCATGTAATAAAATACTGGTAGGTATTCAGTTTGTAACCCGACCTCAATATAGCTGGGAAAAGGCTACTTAGGCAGATTTATTAATTTAACTACTACTTAGTTTATTTTTAATTTAAAAAGGTAAGATGTAATTGGTGTTACTTTTAGAACGTAATAGTTTATGCCTGCAACTTCGCCCAAGAATATGGGATATACACTGTGGCTTCCCAATAGTAAAATATTTTTTAGAAACGGATCGTTAGTTCCGAAGATTACCCCTGCGTAAAAAGTCACAAATATTTATTTATTTATAATATTATGTAGTATTGATTTGGTTCTTGGTATAAAAAGTTCTCTGTGTAATTTTCAGCGATTCTTTAAGCTCATTTTTCGTCACTGTCTAAATAGACTTACGGTACTTACCATTTTCTTTTAATGTAATTTAATTGCAGTCACTTTAAATTGAACCAGTAAAACACCATGATTATCTCAAATTAAGCAAATATAGTAGAGGTAGATAACAAGGTCTAAAGGCGGAATAAAAGAACAAAAACATTATATATACACACCATATTTCTTACACAGCCGCGTAAATTTTAGAGGAAATAAAAAGAACATGGCGACTATTCTTTTTTTAAAGTGACCAGCAATTTTCTCGCGCCATTCTCGTAACAGAAAATGTCCGAAACATTTTCAACTCTTGTTTAATTAAAAACGCGAATAAAAATTTTGCTCGCCTCCTTTATTACCCTGATGTATGGCCTTTTAAGCTGCTCCTGAATAATAAACTGTATTTTGCAGGAAATAAAACGCATTTTTCCTCGCTGGTGTTACGGTATTCTTTTTCAGAAGTCCAATGTTTTACGATTTCCTGTTCTATTTTAAGGGTGATAAAATACAATTTTGATTGTGGCGTTATTGTTTCGATTTGAAAGTGATTTTCCGTTTGATTCTCGGAGATTCGTTTGTAATCTTCACGCTCTATTTTCTTGTGGTGTGAGCAGAATTTTAAGTAGGTGTAAGTGTAAAACTTAAAGGGCTTTATTCGCGAAACCTGTTTAATCTTTCTTACAGATTTGTGTCAATAAATACATATTTAAAGCTTACCAACGGCGCTTGTGAAAAATTAAGAAAAAGCAGGAATAATTTATATGATGATGTGTGTATCCGGCATTACGCTCATCTTTTAAAAAGTAATAAAATCATGATTAAATTATTATTAATTTATTATTTCTTTGATCAAGGTTGGTGTGTTGCCAACGCTATTAAATGTTACGGTTTTAATTTATTTATTTTAGTTCAAACGCAAATAGTTTGTTACTATAAATTATTTCCTTCATTTATATTGGTTTTTATGTGAAGGAAATATAATAATCATAAGTTCATAACATAAAAATATTGTGTTTTTGTGTATTTTGACTGAACTATTTTGTTAATTCGAGAATATACGTATTAGCTAACAGTACCTAAATGTAATTTTACTAAACTTTAATTACATAAGAAGCTGCCTTCAGTAGTTAATTTTATGTGAACCTCAAAAAATAAAAAAAGTGGATTTACAAAACTAGCGATTTCGTTTAGTTAGGAGGACTTAGTCAATATCCACTTTCTTATAGGTACTACCTACCAGAAACCAAACCACAAATTCTCAGAAACCACATCACAAAAACCACCCATATAGCCCCCACACAACCCGCAGAACCCATCAACACCCCATTACAATTTAAAACGAATAATAAAATCGGCCATAATCACAAAAGATCTAGCAAACGGCTATAAATTCACTACATTTTAACACTATCGCGAAACGGTAGCCGTATTGCCGTAAACACTTCTCTGCTTTCCTGTACTTTATTTTTTTCGCAAAGGAATTTAGTGTACAGCCTCGTGTGGGAATGGCGTTTGGCGCTAGTGGGCAAGATGGCGGATTTAAAAATGTTCGCTCGTTGTGTAATTGTTTGTGGTATTGTATTGTCTGTGGCAGGAAGAGTATAAATTCTTTTGCGTTGTTGAGTTGGGTTATCAATCTGTGTTATCTTTGGTTGGTGTTTTAGTAGACGGAGAGACTACTTATTTATTCCTAAGTAGGTGATTAATTAGAAGGGAACTGCCTAGGGAACTAGACACTACCTCAACTTTGAATTATTTCTGTTTCCATGGTAAATTGAAAAAGAAAGAAAATACATTTATTTGCAGTAGATAAGCAAAGAAAGAATACAAACAAAAAAAAGAACAAATTGGGGAAAATATGCGTCACATCCACGCAAAACGGCCATCACTCAGCATAATGCTAAGATCCTATGCGATACAGAGCCCCAGCGATGGTTTTCAGCGACAGCCGGCGAATTGCTGTCTTCTGGTTTCAAGGATTATATCGCGGTGAAATCACGTGTGATTTTTTACTTAATTTTAGGTAGTTAATGTGACTTAAAAGGTATATTTTTGATGCTTTCCACTTATTACCAATTAGGCTATATCAGCACCCTTATTGTGTAACACAGTATTCTGAATCATTTTGAAGGATATTGCTTCATAACATTTTAGCAATTAAGTTAGTTGGAAGATACTTTATTTCTGAACGTGTAACGCCATCTAGTGGGTTATTTATTTAAATAATTATAAAGACGTTGGTGGGTAGCTACTTTAATATTATAGTCTGCACGGAACTAGTTGGACGCTGAGGTGGGGAATGGGGTGAGGCGGCGGTTCGCAAGTTTCACAACGCACGTACTAAGTAATGCGCCCCCGCCCCTCCGTCCCACCGCTCACATACCTAAGGCGCGGCCAATTAGTTCCGCGCGGACTATAGTACATTTTTTTATGCAAGTTTCGTGCACCCGCAGTGAGTAAAAATCAGTGTGTCCGCCGCGTTGAATCCTTTCGCTCGCACCAACGCCTTGTTCCCTTTGTCTACCTAAATTATCGAGTTTTCTTTACCCTATCACCTACAATAAAAGTGGTGATGATGATGATAATGATAAGTTCGAAAAATGTGTCTGCTCAACAACGTAACTAACGCATGTTGTGTTAATGAATATTATTGAACAGTCAAAATGAAAGCCATTGCAACTGACACATACCGACACCAACTCACACCATCATTCTACATCTCCGCACACTTCACCTGCACACTACACACACATTACACTATACCTATTTTTTGTGTTATTCCTTTTGGTTAATTTGTTAAAATTATACCTGTTTTTTTTTCTTCTTAATTTGTCTAGAGATAAATAGACCGTTATAATGTGAATGTTAATTATGTTTAATTTATTCGGGGTAAAAGCCTGGTGATCCGTCACACAGAGTATCCTAGTATTGACGCCAGTCTCTTACAAAGGATTATATTTTATGCATTTTTTGTCGAAACGCTATAATTCTTGTCTCTGTCTATAACTATGTGAACCTTTGAGAAGAGAGAAAAATAAAGATTATTATTATTATTACATAAAACCTATTGCTAGTGTATTTCCCGACTACCCCGACGTTCTTACTTCTTATTCAATTCTTCAAGAAAGGAATCCAGTTGCCTATTATAACAAAAATAATAATTCAAATAGAAATTCAATTATCTTTTCAAATATTCATAACAAAACGTCAAAAATTCATAAAAACATGTCATTTACACACTTCAAATCCTGAAAACAGCCAATTAAAACAGCCATTTCTCTAACAATTAAGTACTGCCACACGAATGGCATAATAAATCATAGTGTGGCATGCCATCACGCCAGTGCCAGTTAAATATTCACACTTAACACTTCTGACCGCGATTGTACGGCCACCATATTGGATTTGACACTTAATTTATTGTTTTTTTGTTTTTCAGGAAATTGTAGTTTTTCTGGTAACTGAGGATTTGATAAATGGTTTTTGTTAGACTATAAGTTTGTAAAACGTTTTTAAAGAAAAATTAAGGTTCAAAACCTAGCATTACCGCTATGTTTTTTTTCAAAATCAAACCTCCAAAATATTTTTTCACGGTTTTAAATCCGATAAGACAACTCTAACTTTCAGTGATCGAAAACATTGTGAGAAAACTTGGATTTAAAATGGTCTGAAGGCAAATTCTCGTAATTTAAAACGTTCAAAATCTAGTCGCAGTCTCATCTCGGCAACAAATAAATTATTGTCAAAAACTTGTCAAAAATGTAGGGAAATTAGAGGTATTTTTGACAGATTGAGGCTGAGATCAGACGGGCAATTCTCGTAATTTTAAGAACGTTCACAGTCTGATCTCAGACTCAATCTGTCAAAAGTCATTAACATTGATTATCGCTGAAATGAGATTGCGACAAGATTTATAACGTTTTTAATTACGGGAATCGCTCCTCTGATATCACCGACATGTCACCTAAAGTATGATACTTAAAAAAGCTTCTTTCGTCGGTAATTTTCCGATTATATCATACCTAAAATGCTTAGATAAAAATAAATAAACTTCACGCACATAACATAACAATGCATGTAATCCCGAAGGATTAGGCGGAGGTGTAGGTACTGTGAAACTCACAACGAACTTCACGGTACAGAGAGGAATAAAATCAAACTACGGTTTATCTCATAGGCATCTTCAATTATTATTCCTATATAATCTTACGTATTTTACTACTGTTTACACTAGAAACTAAATTAAAAGACTAACTTACTATACAAATAAATACAAAAAATAAAGGACACTTAGGCGTCGAAGTAGGTACTTGTTCGCATCGCTGACATCCGGAAAAGTGCCCAGAAGACTGGCAGCATTGCCACGTTGCATGAAATTAATTAATTATTTTTTATATTTTTGCTTTTCAGCCTAATCTGACGCCTAATCTCTTCTACTAGGCTAGTTTCCACCATCAATAAATTGAAAATCTAGTCCGTCAGTTAGAGTATTAGAAAATAATGGACACGTATTTTTTGTTTTTGTAAAACAATGAACATTGACAAAGATAAAACGCATCATAACTCGAGAGTAGGGGCTCGTGACGTCAGAACGCACTAAAAGCGCCGTATCTTCGTCAATTTTGGTTTACATAACAAAAGAAAAAATACGGGTCAAATATTTTTTGATAATCTAACTGACGGACTAATTACATTTTTTTAGTTGACAAGCCTTTTAAAAAACTTCCTGTTTGTCTCTTATTTTATGCCAATGTACCTACCTTTTATCTGATTCGCCGAGGGTGCATGTAAGCACCAAATAAGCCGTAGTTTCTACAGTACCTATAGTACTTACCAAACCCACACTTATTTCTTTTTTTTTTTCATCTTCATCATCTACCTAGCCTTTTCCCAACTACGTTGGAGTCGGCTTCCAGTATAACTGGATGCAGCTGAATACCAGTATTTTACTTGGAGCGGCTGCCTATCTGTTTTTATTTCTTGTTTTGTTATTAGATAAAATAAAACAGCTAGGTACTACATGAAGAGTTTTAAAATATTCTCAACCCTAATTAATTACTCTAAAGAAGCTTTCCTAAAAATGTTCTCAAACCTAATTACTCTGAAAACCTATTAAAAATATCATCGCATCACTATTTAACGGAAAACCAACTAAATAACGTTCTACCATCGCACACAACACTATCATTAGGGTTCATTAAATTATTTATTAAGGTCAATAACGTCGAAAGGGTCCCGTAGCCACGCCTCCCTTTATTGTATTTATGATTTCGTTACGAAACGATTGGCTTAGAAGTTTTGAGGTTATTAAATTAACTGGTAGTTTCATGTCGGGGTACTCCATTGATTATTAAATAATATGGTTAGTATGGAAAAGGGCTATTTTATGTTTTAAAGGGATGGGCAGAATAGGTATGTGTTGGATGTTAGACTTTCTTAATAAGCACCTTAGATATAACACTTTTTTTTGGAAAAGTATTCGCGAACTTGCACAATTCTGCCCCCAATAGTTAAACAGACGTAAGTATCTTACAAAAAGTATAGACAAATATTATTACTTTTTTTCCTCATTCCGGCAATACATACAAAAAATCAGCTGTTTCTTATATTTTGGTCAAGTAGGTATTGAACTTTTGTATGAAACAAAAAAATCTGCTGTTTCATGCAAATCTTCAATACCTACTTGACCAAAATGTATGAAACAGCTGATTTTGTTTTCGTGATTTCAGAGTTGGTCCCATAGTGAAAGTTGTTCAGTTCAATGGTCTAAAGTACCTCTTAAAGTTTTACGGATTATATTTTTAACACTTTGTATAACTCAATTTTGGATTCTTTTTTAGACTTTTTACTATCGGGGGCAGAATTTTAGGTACTTACTTATGTTGTTGTTCTAGGCAAATGGCGAATAAGTATGGTTAAGAGACAGTCCTCGTTCCTGCTAATAAGAACGTGGATATTATATTATTTATTATATTCTATCGCCAATGTGGTGTGTGGAGGCGTAAGGATTATTGCAATAATGTCTCTAAAATGTATTGGAACAAAATGGAGTCTTCATAAACAAAGCCCCAAGAAACGTACTTCATCGAACAAAGTGAAGCAAAATCAATATTATAAGACGGGTTATTTATCAAAAAATAATCTTTTGTGTAGGTAATGGCCCCGATTTACGGGTTATACACGGTGTCCCTGGAAGTATGGATCAAATCAAATAGGGGCGTGGGCAAAGTCATTTCCAAACTTTTTGATCCTGAGAATGTTGGTGAATTTTTTTACGGTTCAAAAGTTATGACCGACTTTTGTTATTTTCAATCACTTTGCATAGTGCTCACAGAACAAAATCATTTAAAAAAAACTACCAGGAACTGTCAATTTAAGTTTTTTAGACAGCCCTGATAGTTTTTTTTTTCTTTGAGCACTATGCGAAACGATTGAAAAAAATTGGTCACAACTTTTGAACCGTAAAATAATTCTCAATCATCAATCATTCTCAGGATCAAAAAGTTCGGAAATGACCTTGCCCACGCCCCTATTCGATTTGAGATATATACTTCCAGAGACACTCTGTATACCTATAGGCCGTGGGTTCGAACTCAAGCAGGCGCTTTACTTTGTATAATTTAGTTCACCACCACTGCTCTCAAAACGAAGGAAAACATCGTGAGGAAACCGGCATGTCCTAGAACCAAAAATTCAAAGACATGTGACATCTACCAACCCGCACTGGGCCCGCGTGGTGGATTACGGCCCACTCCCTCTCACAGAGGAGGCCTGTGTGCCAGCAGTAGGAACGTTACAGGCTATTCATGCTGATCTTCTGTTCTCTTTGCCAACAGGTCCCAGAAGCAGAAGGATGAAGAAGAGAGCTGCAGCAGTTCCAGAGGAGAAGAGACCAAGAACCGCCTTCAGTGCTGCACAACTCGCTAGATTGAAGGTAATTAGCAGATAACTTTTCAAATATCAGTCTTAATAAGGCAGATGTGAGTGGAAGTGGAATCACCGGGAGACGCCCTGTGCGGACGTATAGTGGACCTTATTGGTGGTGATCTTAGGAGAGGCCAGGTTATTAGGTATTCGCAACCGTGTTTATTCTGTTTTTTCTAACTATCACGGCTCATGAGATAAAGCCTGGTGACAGACGGACAGATTGACAGACGGACGGACAGCGGAGTTTTAGTAATAAAACGCCAGTAATTTCCGAAAGGGTTTAAGGTACGCTATATATGTAGGAGCTGAGATCCCAGCCTAGTACTGGCAATGGCGTAGCTGTATCAATTATACGAGGCTCCGAAGCTACAGGGATCCCCGACGCGACGCCGACGTGTGTAAGCAAGAATTTGTAAAATACTATCGAGAACCTAAAATTCTTATTGATCATTAAGAGGCTTGTAAGTGAATCTATAATTATATAATACAGGGTGTCCCAGAAGTTGATGTCAAGCCGGAATTGGGTAATAGATCAAGTCATAATATTTATCAGAAATATATTTAAAAAAATCTAAATTGGCGGATCTACCAGTATTTCCTGGGCCCCCGACTCATGGTACTGGAAGGAACAGTGAAGTTTTCGGTAGGAATCCGGCAGCAAAACCGTTGCTCTCAGACAACTTCCAAAAAAAAAAAATTAGGAAACGTGAAAAAGGCCCCTGAAAAAATTTTATTTAAGGCCCCTTTAGGATAAGCTACGCCACTGTACTGACAGATTTTATTACGCCACCAGTTAGTATTCCTACATACTCCTTACAAAAGCGTTTTATTCAACGTGTAACGTTAAATGCGCAAAACCCCATACACCCCAATTAGAGCATTGAGTTAAAAGCATAATACAATGACCAAAACTATTTTTTAAAGCCAACTATTATTATTAAGAAAATAGTGTTGATCCTAGCATTACTTTATGCATTCAAAATTGAGTCTTATTGCCTTAAAATAAGACTTAATTTTCTTTGGCTCAATCGGCGTATTGTAATAGTATGGCAAAATAAATTATTTTTGAAAAAAAAAAACCTATAAGTATTAAAAGTTACTGAAATCGATTCAGTAGTCAATTATGAACAAACTATTTTCAGGTTTTGCACATTTAACGTTACACGTTGTATAAGAAGTTTGTACATTTAAAGAGGTTATCACAATTATCTTTATTACGCTCTTGAATATTAGTGTTTAATATAAATAGGTTTAGTAGCTTATGTTCCAAAAGATATCGATTTCTTACTATAAAACAAAAGGTCACCGCACATTAGGTCTAAGGCATTACGTTACAAAGGTCTAACATTCCTTTAATTAAACAGCATGGTACGCGATTTAATTTCGAAACACGTGAACAAGTATGAGTTAATGGAAACTTAACTTTAACACCTACTTAATAAAGTTCAGTTTACGCTACAACTTCAAACGTTTTTATAACTTTTTCATCATCATTCTGGAATCAACTTAATTTTCTCTACAGTAAAGTTGATATTTGTTTAACTTGAAATAGCATACTTAAATAATTGGAAACAAGAATTTGAATAGACTTTAGCTAACTTACATATCTACTTGTTATTACATAGCCTGGGTAATTGATATGGCATACTATTAAAATTCTCTTAATTATTATGATTCGATCATGATCAAGATTTGAAACACGACGAACCGAAACATTCCATTAAGGGCCTATACTACCTCAAATGGCTTAGCATGATCCTCCGTTAAGTCGAAAATACTGCAGCATTAATTTTAAAATAAATATATGGTAAAGTTGAGGATTAATGTTAGGTCTTATGTTAGACGAAAACACGATTCCATAAATCTTTATCGATAGAAAAAAAAATCCAAATTTACCTCCAAACCGAACAATAAACCGCTGGTATTAAAAAAATACTTCAAATTAGATCATGAAACTTTGTATATTAACCGAACTAACTATAAAGCAGGTCTTATGTTATTTACATTTTTTTAATTACCATTATTTTCACCGTAAAAAGCAAATACCTAAACTATTGGCGCTGCCTGCCGCTTAGCACCGCACTCTGTCTCGCTCTCATTCAGTCCGCGAGCAGTATCGTGCGAGCGAGATAAAGAGTGAATTTTAGCTGAGGTAGTGTAGGCTCTTAATATGGCTCGATAAAATAACATCACGTGACACTTGTTTTCTTCTGAGGATTAGGCAGAATACGTACCATCGAGGAAATTTCTGCCCAATTTGAAAACAAAATCCCGTGCACACGATGGCCACATCTGTTAGCAAACGTTACTAAAGGCGCGGGCCCACCGCGGCGCATGCTGTGCACGGGCACGCGGCGCATTTTAGCTGCGTGTATTAATTTGGTTGACAACGTGGGTCTACGTTTCCACTGGAGTACACGAAGACGACCCACGACTATGTCTAGCGTGGCACGGCGCACGTAGAGGGTACGCACGTGCCACTGCCATCCACGGACACGGGCTTCACTGCGGGAGGTGGGACGGGCGGGAAAGCGAGCGACGCCTGCGCCATTTTGTCAATTGCTATTGGATCATATTCGTGTACTCCAGTGGAAACGTAGACCCACGTCGACAGCGTTGAGCTATGAAACCGCCTATTCGAGCAAGCCACGCATATATCAATGACGTCAATTCATGCGTAGCCTCTCCGTGGGTTGCAGTGGACACAACCACATACATTTTCTTACAAAGCGAAGCTTAATACACGTGCGTAGCCTCTCCGTGCGCCCCGGTGGGCCCGCGCCTTTAAAGCTGCTGAGCGCTGTAAGCAAGAATAGCCCTTATTGTGTGTAGATGTAAGTTTCCTCGATAGTACTTAAAGTACACCGACATTTCGGCAATTCTGTTGAAGTCCCATATCATAGAGGGCGAGCCTAATGCCATGGCACAAATATGTGCGATAGGCCGACCGCTTAACTGAGACGTTGCCTGAGGTAGTAGCGCGGTGCGGGAGGGGTGTGGTGACGTGATGCGAGAGCTCAGTGATTCGTCAACTTGTGACAATTATCACCCCTCCCGCACCGCCAGCTAAGTTTTTTTCTTTGTTTCCGGGGTGGAAAATCCTCATGGATGTCCTCCGCCCTGGGGCGGGCGGGGTCTGTCAGACTCTTACGGACTCAAAACCATCCCGGTGTTCCATCTAACACCTACGCCGGGGGTCGCGGGAATGTACGATACTTCCGCAACTCCTGACTGATGCCGACCCGCCACTGCGGGCCTTCTCTGGTCAGGGGGGAGTGAGGTGTTGGACTCCCCCCGCGACATCTAAGAGGGGCGCGCGTGAAACACCACTCCTTGGGTCCTGGGTCCTGATGAGTCCGTCGCCCCATGACCCATTTAGGGAGGCTGGAAGAGGGCGTTGTCCGACCTCGCAGCTACCTCAGGCTCCCAGCTAAACAGTCGGCATAAAGTCTCCGGGGTGCTACTGAGAAATTCCTGATAGAAAAAACCAATTACATTTTGCCCGGCCTAGGAGCCCCGTGCTTAGCAGTTGCTTTTGCGATCAATGAGGGAGTCAGATCTTGGTTCTGTGCAGGATAGTCTAATCATCTTTTCTCCTCCGGGTCCCTCAGGCTCCTCAGGTCTATCAGTCAGCTTCGGAAAGCACTTTAAGCCGTTGGTCCCGGGTGTCAGGCGTAGATCTTTGACAGTCGTTAAGAGTCAAAAGGCTAAATGCCTGACAACCAGTCTTACCAAAGGGTATCGTGGTACCCAGTAACTGGGTTGCAGAGGTCAGATAAAGAGTCGCTGCATGTAAAATACTGGTGCTGCAACCGGTTAGACTGGAAGCCGACCCCAACATATTTGGGAAAAGGCTGGCAGATTGATTTTATACTATCTACTTCAAATTCTAACCCGCCTTTTTTGCCCACAGCACGAGTTCGCCGAAAACCGTTACCTAACAGAGAGAAGACGTCAAAGCCTGGCAGCAGAGCTGGGTCTAGCGGAAGCTCAGATCAAGATCTGGTTCCAGAACAAACGGGCCAAGCTCAAGAAGGCTTCGGGACAGAGGAACCCCCTCGCGTTACAGCTGATGGCACAAGGGCTTTATAACCACAGTACGGTGACGGAGAGTGATGAGGAAGAAGAGATTAATGTCACTTAAGAACGAACGTTTTCCGTTTAAGCCCAAATTTGTATGGGCTCGTTTTCCTATGGCGATTTTTTTTCCTATGGCGAGTTTTTCCTATGGCGATTTCATTGCGTTATTTACGTTGTTGAGATGACAAATTTTTCGAACATATGACGCAATCGATTAGCAATATCCTTCAAAATGATTGAGATCTGAGTGATAGTGTGTTACGCAATTAGGGTTCAGATCGGCTGCAGATCGACATGAGATTTCGATTGTGCAATGGTGGATCTAATTATTGAGTTGACACTGTGTAAGCGCAAAAGGTTAAATTACTGAGACTATAATGGCAAAATTATGACGTTTGTGTCTTAAGAGACAAAAAGACAAATGCCCATTTATTGGGATTTTTTTCCGAGTTTCTTCTTGCCTTTGTATTGAAGCAACAGTAATTAAACTAAAGGGTTATTACCAGAATGGGTAACGGATAAAATATCGTTGTTTATAAATAAATAATTTAATGACAATAACTGCAATTTTCTGAAAATAATGTTTTAAGGAAATATTATTTCTATGCCCACGTTCGCGCGGACCTAAAAATATCGCGACGGCATTTTATCGCGCACTGGATGTTCAACCCGAGTGCAATCTAGTGCGGCAAAAAAACACACTGCTGGATTTTCAACGCTCGTTGCTAAGCAGTGCGTTGAAAATCCAGTGCGCGAAAAAAGATCGCCGCCTGAAAAACGCGCCCGGGCAAATCTGAGCTTTCGGTTTGCCTAAAAAAATGCGTCCAGTTACTCGTGAATATGTTTAATGAAATAAAAGGCCATTTTGAGACTACGAGATATATTTTATAATAAAACATAGCGTAGTATATAGGTATTATGGTAATTGGGAGCCATCCATAAATTTTGTCACACGTTAAGGGGAGAGAGGGGGTAAAAAGTGTGATGTCGTGTGAAAAGGCAGCTAAGGGGTGATTCATAAGCTTCGTGACGTCACATAAAATCTAAAATATAAAAAAAATTAACGAAACACTTTAAAATATTACCAACTCAATTTTAATATACTTATATTAAATTGCAAAATATGTGACGACACTCTAGGGAATGTTATATTTGTGTGACCTGTCACACAAATGTGACCACCTGTGACATGGACTGGGAATCCAAAGATCATGAAATTCTTGTGACGGCATTTATGGATGGTTCCTATGCAAAATAAAAAAAAATGTTCCTGGTAGTGTACATAATATAGAATTTAACGTATTTATTCTTATTGAGTAAAGCGTAGTTATTTTAGGACTTGTAAAATAGCTGTTAACATAGAAAATAGAAAACTGTTCTAAAAACCAATTATTAATATTAAAATATTCATAGCATTTTCTGGCTATTTCCTGAAATTAAAAATTCGGTTTCTGAGGTATTTTTAACCGGAGTGTATCCATTCGATTTTTGCGTTTCTGAATGTTCTGTTTCGTTCGTTTACACCTTCCAGAATTCACCCTCATAATTATTAGTCACCACGTGGCCCCAGTGCGGGTTGGTAGATAAGGGAGAACTTTCCTGAAATATATTTTTTTTTGTTGAATCGAAACCTATTGACAATTTGAGTAGGTACCTCAGAAACTGTGTTTCTAAGACTTTAACAATGGTTTGGCTTCAAAATCTAGATTAAACTTGACTTTAAAACTAGAATCTCTTTAATAGCTAAAAACTAAAAAGTACTGATAAAATGATGCGATATAATAACCAAATAGTTTGTAAGTTTTTGTAGTTATAATTTATTAAAATAATAATATTATTTAATCATTTGGCGAGACACTGTACAAGAAAAGAAAACCTATGAAGATAAATATAAAAGTTATATGAAATGAGGTTATGACGACAAATGTATCTCAAATATACCTGAGGAGAAAATATTATTATAAGAAAATGAGGAAACATTTCTTATTGAGGAATAACGTTTTAAAGTCGTAAGAAAAATGCTGCATAATAAATGAGGAAATGGTACTTTTTTCCCCATTAGCTTATGTATAGCATAATCAGCCTAAGTATAAAGTTCCCTTTAGAACACAGGCCTCCTCTCAGTGAGAGGGAGTGGGCCATAATCCACTACGCGGCCCCAGTACGGGTTGGTAGACGTCACATTTCTTCGAATTGTTGATTCTAGGACATGCCGGTTTCCTCACGATGTTTTCCTTTACCGTTTTGAGAGCAGTGGTGATGAAATAAATTGCTGCCTACGACAAGGAAGTCGGGGCCGGACCGCCATTGCTCTCTTTCTTATTGAAACAACATTGGCCCCGATTCTCTTGTTCACAAACTAAACTAAATTTAAGTTCAGTGCATCTTTTTCTTTCTATTTCATTAAGAAAAGGACAGAGATAAATATTAGTTTAGTCCTGTCAAATTAGATAAACCACATACTAGTTTAGACGTGATTAAAAAATTGGCTACTAAAAATACGTCAATTTACGTCAGGCGCTGACTAATTTAACAGGACTAAACTAATATTTATCTTCTGTTCTTTTCTTAGTGAAATAGATATAAAAAGACGCACTGAACTTAAATTTAGTTTAGTTTGTGGACAACAGAATCGGGGCCATTATCAATAATATTTTTTTGGCCTAATAAATTCACTTGTTTGTATTATAATGTAAAGAATATAGTTTTAAGTAAATATTAATAATTTATGTGTGTTCTAGAAATAAAACGGTGTTTCTATTTTAATTTCTAGAAAAACTGTTCCTTAGTCATTTCGATTCTTCCATTTTTTTTTTTGTTTTTTTCTTCTCATTATTTGTAAATATTTATCGAAAATATTATTATCCGGGTAGTTATTGTGACTGTGCTAGTTTTTTAAATGTATAGAAAATAATAAATAAATTATATTACGTTATAAAATTATTTTAATGTTTTATTCTAATTCCCAATCACAACCGTGACATAATTAAAGAAGATACCTACTTATAAACAAAAATGCAAAGCGTGATCCAGAAATGTATGGTCATGTTTATTAAGGGTATGGTACAGTCCATTAAACTGAACAACTTTCTCCTTGGGACCAACATCGTAATCGCGAAAAAATAATAATCAACTGTAGTTACCATACAAAACTTCAATATCTACTCGACCCAAATGTATGGGACGGCTGATAATTTTTTCGTGACTACGATAACGGTTAATTACAAAGACATTACATGCTTACAACTTGTAACATTCTTAAGTCTAAGATGTGGCGGAGGTGGAAGTTATGGTGCATCAAAACAGCATCTACGATGACTTTTAAATAAAGTAAGTAAGTACCTATGTGTGTGATGAAATGTAATAAACAAAGTGCCAGGGGCCCAAGTCTGCTATTTTTATAAATTCGTCATTCCAACACGATCCCATTGTCATTTTGCTAAAAGTTCGTAATCTGCTAAATTCACAATGGTCGATCATTGGTCTGAGAAAAACTACTAAATTTCATGCTAGATTTCATTTAATATATATTTTTACATATTACGTATTAGTGTTTGCAATCTGAAGTAGTAAGAAGTTCGTAAATAGCAATAAACATTACATTTATTCATTTGTCATTATGTACGAGATTACCATTTTATGCCATTTCTTTCAATGGAGTGTCAGTGGTTGACCATTTGGAAAGTCATAATGACGCCACTATATTAATAGATTACCAAACTTGTCAAAATCAACAATTATGAAATCAATGATAGACCATTCTGACACTATTGTAATAGCAGACTTGAGGCCCTGCTTGGTTTCGAACTCACGATTTACAATACGTAAGTTTGGCCGATACTTCTGTGACACACTGGCACTGCTGTCAAATTTAAACGCAGGGTGCTAAACTTTTTGAGCTCATATCTCTCACTCTTGCAATCAAACATACATTACTTACATTATCCTTTTTTTCAAACTTTTCTGCGTAAGTCGACAAAGTAAAGTCTCCTATTTATGTACCTACAGACAGCACCTCAGCTACCCGATTTTGTGAAATTTTCGCAATCAACTTTGAACCTTATGCCTTAGCGATAAAGTTGAAACTCTATTAAATATATTTGAACCATTGTAGTGGCTTGATGTGCTGGCGTCTGTATAGTCAACAGCAAAAGTAGATGATGAAAATCAGAAATTCAATACTAATGAACGGAGTTCATACGGAACTGTGTGGCGTCGAAGTAGTAAATGTTTGGTATAATTTACAATCACATACTTTTGAATCACTTCGACCCCACACAGTTCTGATGCGAACTCCGTTCATTAGTAATGAATTTCTGATTTTCATCATCTACTTTTGCTGTTGACTGTACGAATAGTTAAAAGAAAACCTTACCTATTTGGGGTGAGGTGTTAAATTTTTTAACTCGCTTCGTTGGCTCTTGCATTATTTTTATTTTCAAACTTTTCTTTATAGAAAAGAAATAGAGAATTATGAATTACTTTGTGTATTTTTGTTTAAATGATCCAAAGATATCTTAAACTATTTGGGGTGTAAAAAAACCACAAAACAAGCATCCAGTATGAAATTGTTACCGTAGTTTATGGAAAAACAAGCCTTTATCTAATTTATGTATGTATTTATTGTATTATGTAAATGGTATGGAGGGGCCCGAGGCTAAATAAAAACAGACGCACAAGTCGATCGATCAGGTGAAGCTACGCTTGCTGCGGTCTGTGGATGGGTGACCATCTTTACACAACGAGACCCCTCCATGCACGAAAGCACGTTAAACTGTTGGTCCCGGCTGTCATTCGCTGATTTTTGACAGTCGTTACGGGTCGTTAGAAGCCCGAAAATCTGACAACCAGTCTTACCAAGGGGTATCGTGTTAACCAAGTCACTGGGTTGTGGAGGTCAGATAGGCAGTCGCTCCATGAAAAATACTGGTATTCAGCTGCATCCGGTTAGACTGGAAGCTGACCCCAACATAGTTGGGAAAAGGCTAAGCAGATGATGATGTAAATGGTAGGTATGCCACAGACTACCTACAGTATTTGTCTCTCCTCCCCCTTTTTACTCCATCCAAAGATTGTCTTTATAAGATCGCTCTTAGCGATAAGACCGCCCATTGTGTCACCCTTTGTAAAAGTTCTATATTTATGTCTGTAATTTATATGGTGTACATAATAAAGAGTATTCTATTCTATTCTTCATTTTTTTTTAATCAAATCTTTGGCAAAATTTGAGTGAAATCATTTTCAGTGTTTCATCAATCAGCCTAAGTAGGTATAAAGTTCCCACTGCGGGGATACAGGCCAGTGTGTGATAGGAAGTGGGTCGTAATCCACCACGCGGGCTCAGTGCGGGTTTGTAGATGTCAGATGTCTTCGAATTTCTGATTCTAGGACATGCCGGTTTCCTCACGATGTTTTCCCTCAACGTTTTGAGAGCAGTGTGCTGGACGGCGCGTACGTGTTCCACGCGAGCCTCAAGGAGATGTCAACAATAAGGAAGGGCCGTAGCCTGCCGAGGCAGCGGAATTGTCCGAAAGGGTTACCGCTGCCCCGGAACATAAAGGGCTAAGGAAGGAACACGGGTGGGTTTTAGTCAGTAAGAGTCTCACACTCCCTTCTGCTCCACCCAGAGCAGGAGGGGTTATTTGATGATTTCCCATCCACAAAAAAAAAAGCAGTTTCGTAATATTAATTACTTACATATTGTAAAGAACCAAGTTTCTCTAACTGAACAGACAGCTGTGCTGCTGGGGAGTTTGTTACGCCACTTCTTCTTCCCAGCGAAAGCACTAGGAAGTGGTAAAGGGCGGACGTGCCGGGGGACTGTCTTATGTAATTTTGACGTTTGAAATCAGTTCTGATTCTCAGCTAAATTTGAATAAATTACTTTTGATTTTTGAGTACATACCGAGACCACGACACTCCGTGCCTCGGAAAGCACGTTAAGCCGTTGATCCTAGCTGCCATTCGTGGATCTTTGACAGTCGTTACGGGTAGTCAGAAGCCCGGAAGTCTGACAACCAGTCTTACCAAGGGGTATCATATTACCCAGTAACTGGGTTGTGGAGGTCAAATAGGCAGTCGTTCCATGTAAAATACTGGTATTCAGATGCATTCGGTTAGACTGGAAGCCGACCCCAACATAGTTGGGAAAAGGCTAGGCAGAAGTAAAGAGCCTGCCTGATTTCGTACCTACGACGTATAAGTCGTAAGTCGTGACAATTTCCACTGGGGCTACATCTATTCTCAACTAAGTAGAAACCACACCCCGCCCCTTTAACACTACGAAAACACAAACCATTTTGATTTACAACAAACTAAAGAATGTACAATAAAGCGCTATAAATCAAAATAAACTCGCATACAGCGAACCGCATGATTTAAATGTACTCTACCAGGAATCGAACTGCGGATGTTGCGATAATTGTTAACTACTGAGCCTTGGTGCCCTTTGAAGTTTGAGTTCGTTTGGAAATGGTGTGATGTAAGGGTTTTAAATAGTGATGTGCGTAGTAAGGGGATTGCTATCGGTTTCTGTTTTCGGCCCTGTTTTGGCAAGCCGAAAATTTCTGTCTCTTGGTTTTTTTTTTGTTTTCAGTAAACATATAAGCCCTATCTACCATTGGTACCTATCGTAAATGATTAGCAAGTGAGGATTCTGAAAGAATTGGCTGCAGCGTCCTCTTATCGGACAATTACAACATAGGTAAAAGTACTGAATTAAATGTAATAGAATAGAAATCATTTATTCAGTATAATGTAATGTATGCTGATTTTATTATGATGGATTCTTACAGGTAGCCCAAATACATTTTACCTTGCGGCAAGCAAAATTTCGGAAAATTTTAATATCTATAAAAATTCTATAACAAAATGAATGATTTATGAATCTTAGATATCTCTTAGGAAGTCGAGTCCTCATCAGATTTTAAAGGTTTAGTCTATGAGGTCTAAGTAGTCAGCTTTGAACAGAATTGTAACCACCTGATGGTTTAAAAAATGGTCTAAATTCTAGTGGCATAAATGGCTTTTGACAGAGTCCATTTTCAGAACCGTAAGGATTACAAGGATCGTAAGAATACTATTTAGTTGATTTTCAATCCTTGCGGTATAGTCATCGATACCAAATCATGACTAATACCCAACCCAAGTCTCAAAAAAAAAAAAAATCACAGAATTTTTTTTCCCGAATTTATAATCATATTAATTTTCCCCAAAGATAAAAATTTTCAATCAAATCCCTAACACCAGCAACTAAACTTAAACCAAACGACAATAATTCAAGAGCTATGACGTCTGAAATTAGGCACCAATTAGTCCGGTATTCGGGCATCCATCATGGCTGCTTAGAGTTCCCGCGAATGTGCCGTCAAATACTTTGTACACAAATAGATGAGACGTTTATTTGTAGCTTTGATGCTAATTGGCGTTTTTACTTATTATATTTCATGTTAGAAATTGTCTGTGACGCAGGGAGTTAGTAGCTGTGAAGTTTTGGTGTGACTACACATATGTCACACAGAATTTTCACAGCTAGTGTGACCAGGGAAGAATTTTTTTGAGTGAAGGAATTTTTCCCCCTCACTCAAAAACTTTCCTACGTCTAGAAAGTAGAAATTCGTAACATTTGGATCAAAAGGTTTTTAGGCTTAAGACTGATTTTTCAATCGACAAATAATTCTTATTCGTGGAATAAAATTGACATCTGACAGATTCAGTATGGAAGAACCGTCAAAAATTAAAAATTATTCCTCGGGTGAAGTTATATCTGGCGTTGGAAAAATCAGCGTTTAGTTAGTAATAACTTATTTGTCAGGTTTAAGCATATTAATAAAATTCTAAATAGTTATCGTAAATTCATATTTTTAAGTATCACATTTACACATCGAAAAATATTGCAGGCACCTATGAAAAAACACAAATTTTGATGTAGCAATTTAGCAAAGTCATGTATAGAAACGCCATACTTAATTATTTTATTGACACCAACTCATTAAACTATATTTTTTTTTGGAAAAATAAAAAAAAAACAGAACTAACAATAATATTATATTTATGTAAGTATACAATTCTCATTCCTGAAAATGTATAAGTACTGTAAACTAACTAATCTTAAAATGATTGCACTGTTTTTGCCTTCACCATTTATTTTTCTCTCCTTCTGTCGATAATAATAATTTTTAAACACAATTAGTATGTAGGTACAGACGCTAGCACTTCAAGCTACCCGAAACTGTCAAATTTTCCCAATCAACATTGAACCTTATATTTTAACGATAAAGTTGAAAATATATTAAAGAAATTTGACATGATTGATTTGCTTGATGTGCTGGCGTCTGTACATTACAACCCTCTCATAACTCTCCTCAACAGTACATTTAAAAATAATATAGACAAAAATAATCTGCCCATAACTTAAACCTAATAGTTCGTGAGAAAGATTCTGTCAATAAACGAACTAAAACATTCTATTATAAATACATTCTGGCGTTACTTGAATCTATACTAATATTATAAAGAGGAAAGATTTGTATGTTTGTAACGAATTGGCTCAAAAAGTACTAGACCGATTTTAAAAATTCTTTCACCATTTGAATGCTACATTATCACTGATTAATATGGGCTATTTTAATTGCAAGAAAAAATAAAATGTTTAAATAATAAATGTCCACCCGTGCGAAGCCGGAACAGGCCGCTAGTATCTAATAAAACTTTGTGAGTTTGTCCGTCAGTAAAAAAAAATTGTAGGAGAGACTTTGTGAAGGAGCTCTTCCGGCGGAGTCATCATATCATAATCAGCCTATAATGTTCCCAATGCTGGACAACAGACCTGTAAGTAATCTTTCTGTAGTATAGGTAAAAAAATCAACGATCACCAGCCCGGCCCCGCGACGGTGCGTAGGTACGTGTTCCACGCGCGCCTCAAAGAGATGTCAGCTTAAGGAAGGGGCCCGAATGGGCTGGGCCGAAGCCTGCCGGGGCAGCGGAATTGTCGGAAAGGGTTACCGCTACCCCGGAACACAAGGGCTAAGGAAGGAACACGGGTGGGTTTTAGTCAGTAAGAGTCTGACAGTCCCTTCTGCTCCACCCAGAGTGGGAGGGGTCATTTGATGATTTACCATCCTCAAAAAAAAAAAAAGCCCGGCCCCGCGTGGTGGATTATGACCTACTCCTCACAGAGGTGAAAAAAAAAACAGGCCAGTGTTATATACTGATTATGCTACTAAATAATAACAGCCGCACAGGTCGATCGATCAGGTAAAGCTACGCTTGCCGCGGTTGGTCTGTGGATGGGTGACCATCTTTACATACAAAGACCCCTCCGTGCCTCGGAAAGCACGTTAAGCTGTTGGTCCCGGCTGTCATTCGTGGATCTTTGACAGTCGTTACGGAAGTCAGAAGCCCGAAAGTCTGACAACCAGTCTTACCAAGGAGTATAACTATAAGTATATAGGAGAGTAACTGGGTTGTGAAGGTCAGATAGGCAGTCGCTCCATGTAAAATACTGGTATTTAGCTGCATCCGATTAGACAGGAAGCCGACCCCAACATACCTAGTTGGGAAAAGGCTAGGCAGATGATGCTAATCAATCAATCAATCAATCAATCAATCAATTTATTTTCTCACCACAATATACATTTTTACATTGGTCAGATTCGACAATGACACATAATTCAGGTAAGTATATATTGTGGGAGACTGGTGCCTAAGTTAGGCTCGTGGCCTGTGTTTCAGGACACCAGGATCCCCAACCCCTTTACATTATCATTTCATAATTTATGTACTAAGCGCTATGACAGAATGTAGTAAGGTATCATTTAAGACACTTTGTAGTTTATTTATTTTGATTGATATCTAGGTTAAGTATGCAAGACGAATGTTAGTAGATGTGTAGTACGGGTGATTGTGTGTGGGTGTGTGAGTATGTGGGTGTGTGAGAGTGTATGATTGTCTGTAGGTCTATAAAAAAATGTTTTCAGTATCATTATAGTTTAATGTTAGTAGCCAGTCAGTTAGCCTCTTTTTGCATTTATTCTGCATTTATTATGCTAATAAAGGTTACTTAATTTTTTTTTGATAATGCTCATGTGAAAATCACAAAAAGGGTACAACTCGAGTTATATCACTTATCACAGGAGGCACACACTTATTAGCCTAGATTGTAACAAAAATATCTGGTTAAAAAAAAATAACCTACTCTTACATTTTTTTAAATTTAAAATGGGTTTGCTCTTGATTCTAGTCTATTTATTAATTTTTATTATTTTTCAAGCAAACCCACAGTATTCAACTAGTAAACAAACAATAAAACCCATCGATGATGTACCACGCAAGTAAATCTGTCATCCAACTCCATCCGTCACGCAGACGCTAAGATATTAATATGAGTCACTATGCGCCCGCGCAGGCATGAGTGCAAGTTACTGAGTGTACTTATGATGAGAGGGATCTGATGAAAGGTAGGCATCGAAACTAAATAGTGGTAGTGTACATGGAGTTTCTTGCCCGTTCTTCTCCATAGGTACCTACTAAGCTTTGGAATTGGCAACTAGCTTCATATTTTCTGACTGACCGACCCCTTGACAATACAAAAGTGTCTGTAATTGGTTTAATTAAAAAAAAAACATTTTATACAAAAAAAAAAATAACCGACTTCCAAAAAAGACACTACAAAGTGATAAATAACTTTAATTTCGGAAGTCGGTGTCGTTGGTTCCGCATTTTCGTTTTTTGACACAGACTTCCGAAATTGAAGTTATTTTTCACTTTACTTAAAGTGTTTTTTTTTGGAAGTTTTTTTGTAAGAAAACAACCAACCTCTTCCTTTTTGAAGTCGATTAAAAATATGACTTAGATGTTCTCGTCCTTATTCAGGTAACTTCAGTTCAAAGCTACACTAAGCAACTTCAGTTTAAACACAAAACTATTAAGTTAACTACATAAGCTAGTTTTGCACACAGAGACATCACACCTACATTCTACTAATCCTACTAATATTATAAATGCGAAAGTTTGTGAGGATGGATGGATGGATATTTGTTACTCTTTCACGCAAAAACTACTGAACGGATTTTGATGAAACTTTACAGTAATACAGTTCATACATCAGAATAACACATAGGATACTTTTTATCCCGATATTCCCACGGGATCAAAACTTACGCGGGTGAAACCGCGGGGGCGCAGCTAGTACATAAATAAAAATAAAAAAAACGATTAGCTACTGGACCACCTTAGCTTAGTTATGTATTTATTCGCTAAATGAACAATGGCCCCGATTCTGTTGTTCACAAACTAAACTAAATTTAAGTTCAGTGTATCTTTTTCTTTCTATTTCACTAAGAAAAGGACAGAAGATAAATATTAGTTTAGTCCTGTCAAATTAGTCAGCGCCTGACGTAAACTGACGTATTTTTAGTAGCCAATTTTTTAATCACGTCTAAACTTGTCTATTGATTATCTAATTTGACAGGACTAAACTAATATTTTATCTTCTGTCCTTTTCATAATGAAATAGAAAGAAAAAGATGCACTGAACTTAAATTTAATTTAGTTTGTGAACAACAGAATCGGGGCCATTGTATGTTTTTTTTTTTTTGAATAAATAAAGAATCTATAAACCCAAAGCGCATATTTTTATTTTGCTTACCTACGGGTGTAAAAATCGGTTATTCGATCCACTCCGACTCCTCATTCTCATTCTCTTTGAGGCGTGGTTCGTGGCTGAGTTAAAGCCGCGGGTCGATCGACCAGGGCCTCAAGTCTGCTATTACAATAGTGTCAGAATGGTCTATCCTTGATTTCATAATTGTTGATTTTGACAAGTTTGGTAGTCTACTAACATAATGGCGTTATTATGACTTTCCAAAGGTCAACCACTGACACTCCATTGAAAGAAATGGCGTAAAATGGTAATCTCATACATAATGACAAATGAATAAATGTAATGTTTATTGCTATTTACGAACTTCTTACTACTTCAGATTGCAAACACTAATAGTACGTAATTATGTAAAAATATATATTATATGAAATCTTGCATAGTTTTTCTCAGACCATTGACCGACCAATGATCGACCATTATGAATTTAGCAGATTACGAACTTTTAGCAAAATGACAATGGGATCGTGTTGGAATGACGAATTTATAAAAATAGCAGACTTGAGCCCGAGAGGTCCTGGACAAGTGACAATCGCATTCAGAGTTTTTAATATTTTTAAAACAATATTCAACAGGATTAACACAAGCTTTTTGGTAGATTATGTACTTTTTTAATCTTCACATCATAGTTTTCATTTTGACTTTGACTTTGTCGCTGATGGAGTGTAACTTCGTCAGGCCCTCAGGTTCAACTATATTGGGGTCAAGTTTCAGTCTAACTGGATGCAGCTGAGTACCAGTATTTTACATGGAACGACTGCCTATCGGACTCCACAACACCTCTTGGTAAGACTGTTTGTCGAACTTTCGGGCTTCTGAGTACCCCTAAGACCTGAAAAGGAAAATTTAATACACATAGACAGAAATTCAAATTAATGTATGTTGGCATATAATTATGACCTATTTCTCGCACGCCTGCCCTTATTCTACCGGAACATTCTAAAAATACATCGTGAACTACATTTAATAGTGCACTCAAATATTAGTTCACGTTTTCACCTTTTTAAGGGTCATAATCACCATTACAATGCATCGTCATAACTAAACCTAATATTGACACGAAACAAACTTACTAAATGCGGCTGTGAAACTCAAAAATACGAAGAAAATGTTCCAGCTCTATCAAAATCGAACAGCTAATTTAAATTGGTAACCGTCATACTAAAATACCAAATTAAGTTTACAGTTCCGAAAGTTCCGAGTTAGAGCAAGTTGTTTGAGGCAAAACCGCAAATGTAACTTTGTCGTAGTATTACATGAAAAATGTAAATATTGATGGTGTTCCTTAAGTCGATCATGATCGGCAAACATCGGACGTGCTCGGTAAACATCGGGAGCGTTCGGCAAACATCGGCTTCTAATAGCAAATAGTCGTGAATTGGTGATAATTTGAAAAGTGTAGCATCAGTGGTTGTTTTTGAGTTAATGTAATTAAAAATTGAAGGGAAAGGGGTTCAAAATGGTTGATGGGAAACGGTATAGGTGCAGTCTGTGGGTGTAGCAGTGGTTTGAAAATTGTATTTTAGCCCAAGAACGTTCACTGCTGGGGGCACGCGGACAGACGCATAGCTTGCATAGCATGACCAATTCTATTCTACCAAGAATAGACAAAGAAATATCCTATTCTAGTTGGATATATCCAACTCGACATCTCTTCTGCCCGAGCACGGAGCGACCCGTAGACTCGCGTTTCTATGAAGGAAAATACATTTTCATTCTTTCCATAGCAACGAGGAGCTTTTAAAATCAATATAAATTCTTGTCTAACCAATGTGAGACTGTTTGACACTTTTGAGAAGAAAAGTATCTACCCGCAAGTGTCAAAAAAGTAATTTTAGGAAAATAAATCGACTTCAAAAATAAATTAACTCAAAATTATGAAATAACTTTAATTTCGGAAGTCGGTGTCTTGGGATCTGTATTTTATTTAAGTAATGCTAGTTTTTTGCCACCGACTGCTGAAATTAAAGTTATTTCATAATTTTGAGTTAGGTACTTAATTTTTTTTTAAGTCGATTTTTTTTATATAAGTACTTTTTTGTTTCGTAATTTTTAGGTTCAAGTGAAAACCGGAATATTTATTTGTAATAAATAGGTAATAATTTTGTTGTAAATATTGCACTAGAATTTGACCCTCAATAAGCCAGGCCGTCTCATTTATAAGTATTAGTCCATATCTTGAAAACTACTGAGCCGATTTTGATGAACTTGCACTGTTCCCTAAGTCGAAGTAAACGTAAGCCAATAAAAAAAGAATGGTCACAATCTGATTAATGGTTGCGAAGAAATGCGTGGAAAAACATACAGACATACATATCTATAAAATGTTGTACATTTGTTAGGTGTTCAATAATATTACATACATACGTGTCGAATTGATAGCCCCCTTTTTATGAAGTTGGTAAAAATAGAGAACAAAATGCAAGTCTTAGAGAGGTCTACCTGAGGGTTGTTTTTTTAAAAACCCTTCCTGAGTGGCTCACCTTCGTTACATATAAAACTCTTGCGCAAAATTGTATGCTTCTAAACACAGCGGTTTAAGAGCCTACACTACCTCAGCTAAAATTCACTCTTTATCTCGCTCGCACGATACTGCTCGCGGACTGAGAGCGAGACAGAGTGCGGTGCTAGGCGGCAGGCAGCGCCAATAGCTTAGGTATTTGCTTTTTACGGTGAAAATAATGGTAATTAAAAAAAAAGTAAATAACATAAGACCTGCTTTATAGTTAGTTCGGTTAGTATACAAAGTTTCATGATCTAATTTGAAGTATTTTTTGAATACCAGCGGTTTATTGTTCGTTGTGGAGGTAACTTTGGATTTTTTTTCTATCGAGTAAAATTATGAAATCGTGTTTTCGTCTAACATAAGACCTAGCATTAATCCTCAAATTTACCATATATTTATTTCAAAATTAATGCTGCAGTATTTTCGACATAACGGAGGATCATGCTAAGCCATTTAAGGTAGTATAGGCCCTTAAGCTGTGCTGTGAGTGAATCAGCCTATAATGTTCCCACAGCACCCCAGCCAGCCAGCCAGCCAGCTTAGCTGCCTATAATGTTCCCTCTGTAAGAAGGACTGTGCCGTTATCCACCACGCGGCAGAGCGGGTTGGTAGATGTCACATGTCTTTGAATTTCTAGTTCTAAGATATGCCGGTTTCCTCACGATGTTTTTCATCACCGTTGTGAGAGCAGTGGCGATGAAATAATTTACACAAAGTAAGGCGCCTGACTGGGTTCGAACCTACGACCTACAATTCGTAAGTCGCGGTGATTACGACTGGACCACCACTGCTCACAGATAGAAAAACACAATTACACTTTGCCCGGGAATCGAAGCCAGGACCTCATGTTCAGCAGTATCTCTTGCGATCACTAGACCAATAAAGCACACAAAAAACAAATGAATAATAATAGAATTATAACAGACTTTAATAACATCAAAATTATGATGATTGGTTCGCAAATTGTATTTTTTTAATCATCGTTAAGACCACAGATATAGATAGAACTAGATACCTAACACAAGTATCCAGCGTGACCAGATTCAGTATTTTAATACTTTTTCGGTGTATTTTATCGACTTTTTCGGGCATCAGTATTTTTGAAGGTACTTAACTGTTTTTAAAATACTTACTTCCGCCAACCACTTACCCAAAAAACCCCAAAAATACCTTCAACAAAAATACAGATGCTCTGAAAAGAAAAACTACGAAAAAAAAATACTGAATCTGGTCACGCTGCAAGTATCTCATCTGTATAAAAACCAAGAGTGCCACTTATTTGACACTATGACGTCACAAGCGCTCTTTCTCACTCACGCTCACCCAGCCAGCAGTACACAGGATTGAGCGCGAAAGTGGCGGCTTACGATTTTTGTACCACGTATTATTTGACATTATGACGTCACAAGCGCTCTTTCTCACTCACGCTCACCCAGCCAATAGCCGATCGACTCTGTAAAAATCTCACCGTGAAAAGTTAGGTGAATTGAGCTTAGAGTGAGCTGTCAAGAGTATCAATCCCTAGCATCAGGATGACACTGACAGCTCACTCCACGCTCACTTCACCTAAGTTTTCACGGTGAGATTGTTACAGAATCGCAGTGCAGTACACAGGATTGAGCGCGAAAGTGGCGACTTATGATTTTTGTACCACGTAAGTTGGTGCGATTTTTGGCACGCGAAGTAGTTGCTCTTGCGTTATCTAGGTATATCTATATCTCTGGTTAAGATAGTTATTATACAAAACCTACTATTATTTTTGTGCAAAAAATAATGATTAGGTTTGTAATGAGAGGCTAAATAGGTATATGTAGGTTACCTATGTAGTTTAAAAGTGACTCTATTTGTACCCAATTATGTACCGTGGTGGACCAGTGCCAACGGCCGTGACTTACGAGTTGTAGGTCGTGTGTTCAAACCCAGGCAGAAATTTAACTTTGTGCAAAAGATTTCATAACCGCTGCTCTCAAAACGGTAAACGAAAACATCGTGAGGAAACCGGCATGTCCTAGAACCGAAAATTGGAAGACATGTGACATCTACCAACCCGCACTGGGCCTACGTGGTGGATTACGGCCCACTCCCTCTCAAAGAGAGGAGGCCTGTGTACCAGCGGCCAGCAGTGGGAACCTTATAGGCTGATTATGATTATGGTTGCCATCTTTACAGACTGTAATCCATCACGCCACCATGTAATTTTTTTTATTTACTAGGACCTAGTAAGTCTAGAAATAAAAAAAAAAACGATTTAAAAAAAAATTGTTACTAGGTCTTGATTTGGAACAGCCGAAATGTGTAGGTACTATAAGCGTCCCTCTGCCTACCCTTTCTTGAAATATAAGCTTGGTATTTTAATAATTTATTCATCTACAAATCTTTCAACATAAAACAGTCCTACAAGATTCCTATGTGAAATACAAAATTTTCCCAAATATAGAAATTCCTGTGAAAAGGTAATACGTATGTAGAGCATACTGCGAGCCGTTCCACTGGACCACACACGTCGCGGCCGCCGCGTGCGCTTGCGCCGCGGTGAAATACAGTGGATGAGACGGGCTATAAGTTGGTATGGGAATCTTAGTGGAATTTCGTTCGGAATAAAATTAGGATCAGTTTGAAAGAATGGAGGGGTTTCGTCCTACAGTGTGACTGTTCAGTAGATTATAAGTTTCGTCGGTGGCAAACACCAAAATTATTTTTCACTTTGTAGTGTCTTTATTGGAAGCCGGTAGTTTTTTTTTTCATAAAAATGGTTTTTTTACCAGGTTTAAAAACCAAACTACCTAACCGATTTTGACGAAATTTCTACGGGACCAATCTGAAAGTAGATCCTTTCAAATAAAAAATAATTTTGCAAGAGTTCTAAGGTAACAAACATAAAAAAACCGAACAGGGAACCTCCTCCTTTTTTTTAAGTCGGTTAAAAATAGCACAATACGTGTGACTTAAGTATCTAATCAATATGTGGCTAGTTAAGCGACACGTATTGTATACTATTTTTTGGCACGTGTGACCTAAACGCGTACTTACGTCACGCTTTTCTGTGTAAAAATGGACTAGGTACTTGAGTCACAAAACAGCGTGACTTAAGTGCGGGCTTAGGTCACACAGCGCTATAAAAATATTTTCAATCTCTGAATTAGTTCATGACTATGAATGAACCATAAAGCATTTTATAAAGAAAAAAAAATACATTTTACCCAAGTCGTATCCACATTAGTACTCCCGAGCTTTGCCACCACAGTAATCATCCAGAAGCAATAAACGACCAGTATTAATAACAATAATAAACTTTATATAGCGACAGAGTCGAGAACCAATCGCACACACACACACAGAAGTATGGTGATTGTAAGCGAAGTGTATGGTGATTGTGGTCGGTGATGACAAAGACAAGTGATGGTGTAAACTTTGTGAATGGATAAAGTCGGCAACCAATCGTACAAACACACAAGAATGGTGATTGTGTGTGGAGTGGTGATTAGTGATCGGTGATGAGAAAGACAGCGGGGTAATTGCGTAATACACTATTAGTAGCAATGGGTTTCATTTTGACAGATCAACAACGTTCATTGTGTTTTTTACATTATTGAGCAGACATATTTTTCGAACATGTGAAACAATGGATTAGCAATATGCTTCAAAATGATTCAAATTGAGATCGATAGTGTGTTTCGCAATTAGGGTGCTGGTGACATCTTGTATCTGATCCCCGATCATTAATCGCCACTCTACACACTATACTTCTGTGTGTGTGTGTGTGTGTGTGCGTGTGCGATTGGTTCTCGACGCTGTCGCTATATAAAGTTTATTATTGTTATAAATACTGGTCGTGTGACGACAACCAATCGCACACACACACACTAGAGTATACGGGAATCATGTGTGGGTGTGTAGTGGCGATTAGTGTTCAATAATGGCAATGATTTGGGGATTGGTGATGACAGTGCTTAGTGACAGAGTCGACAACACAGATATAGATAGAGTACCTAGATAACACAAGTATCACGATCTGTATGAAAAACCAAGCGTGTCGTTTTTTGACTACCTACTATGACGTCACAAGCGCTCTTTCTCACTCACGCTCACCCAGCCAGCAGTACACAGGACTGAGCGCGAAAGTGGCGGCTTACGATTTTTGAACGTAAGTTGGTGCGATTTATGGCATGCGAAGTAGTTGCTCTTGCGTTATTTATGGCACGCGAAGTAGTTGCTCTTGCGTTATTTATGGCACGCGAAGTAATTGCTCTTGCGTTATTTGTTATTTGTTTTGTTCTTGTTTTCTTTTATCTATATCTGTGGTCGACAACCAATCGCATACGTACATTGCGGTTATAAGTAATTAAAGGTGAGTGTTGGAAGAGTTTTAAGTAAATCATAAAACTAAGTGTAGACTGACGATGGTGATGATAAATAAAGAATTAAATCAATTTGCCTAGCCTTTTCCCAACTATATTGGTCTCGGCTTCCAGTCTAACCGGATGCAGCTGAATACCAGTATTTTACATGGAGCGACTACCTATCTGACCTCCACAACCCAGTTACTGGGTAACACGATACCCCTTGTTAAGGTGACTAGCCGTAATGGGAGAATCGTCACTTTTAAATAATAATATTTTTTCTATACTTGGTTGCATAAAATCGAAAATGTGACAATTGCCTAAATATGAGACTGACTTATTCTTTTGTTCTCTGAGTGAATTCACAAGGAATGCATTGTTTGTAATTTGTTATAAATAATTGTAGTATCAATTAAGTTAGGATAGGCGCATTTATCGCATTGGGTTACCCTGTAAGGTTAAATGTATGAAGATAAATAAATAAATAAATATTTCTGGAGTTGTCGACTCGCCCACAAATAAATTAAGTTCGTGGAAGTCGCTTAGGAAAAATAAAAATGTTATTTATAAGTGACGATTCGCATGTTTCGGGGGATTAAATTCGTGCGAATCGATTATTAAACCCCCGTAACGATTAACAAAGATAGACTACCAACCACTTACTCTCACTGAACCAACGAATCAGATTATTAATAGTGAACTCTCGTTTAAGAAGCCGCTAAGTATTTAAACGGATGTTTAAGTTGCCATTAGCGGTTACTTACTATTCACCACATCAATCAAACTTATCAATAACTGTTGGTGATTAAAAATGTTTTGGAAAGTATCTATGATAATATTTTGATAAGAGAATGAGGGTTAATGTTTTGGGTAAGTATTTTTGTTCTGATTTTCATCTAAAAAGAAAAAAAAAGAACCCTTATAGGATCACTCGTGTGTCTGTCTGTCCGTCCGTCTGTCACAGCCAACATGCAAATTTACAAAAAAAAAAAAAAAATATATGGACCGATTAAGTTTAAATTTGGTACACATATGAATCTCTGTAACCCAAATACAGACGTGTTACGTAAATAAATGAATTTTGAATATGGGGCTCATTTTTGGGGGGCACATAGAAAATTTAAAAAAAAAGGTTCGCAGTCAGTACCGTGTGACATATCAAACGAAAGGGCTTATTGTGAGGATCTCAAATATATTTTTTTCATAATATTAAAGTTATTTAAGAAAATAGACGAAAATTGCCCACTTTATCTTCGAAACTACAGAGCCTAAAATTTTGAAAAAAAGAAATACAGAAAATAGTTCTATACGTATAGATTACAGAAAAATCTATAACAAGTCTGTGGTCTTAAAACAACATAGTAAATCTCTCAATATTGTGCGTACAAACTTACATTTTCAGTTAGAATGTATGGGAGAACATGATTTTCAAATACAATGTTAAGTTTGTTCTTATTTTTACTAACCATTGATGTCCCAATACTAAGCAAAGGCCTCCTTACTCTCTTTCCACCTCTCTCTGCCCAGATTTTCTCTTGGAACGACATAATATTTTCTGATTTTCGTTCAGAAAACTGCTTACGTAAATGAGAATTCAACAAAATTCAAAACAAGTCATGACATAAATGAATTAAATGTTTGTAGGAGAGGAAATAGTGACAATATTTTGGTGCTTTTCATGGTTTCCTTCTACAAATTGTAATCGTAATCCTAATAAAAGCGAAAGTGAGTTTGATGTTTGTTGGTTACCATTTAACCCTAAAACGACTGAACAGATTTAAATGAAATTTGGCACATGGGTAGACCAGTGCTAGGTTAGGGCATAGGATACTTTTTATCCCGATATTCCCACGGGATTGAAACTTATCCAGGTGAAACGGCTGGGCGTAGCTAGTTTTGTATATTTTTTGCAAGAGACTGAAGTTTTGCTAATCGAAAACGTAAAAAAAAAACCCTTAAAAAGCCGATTAGCAGGAAATAGTCGCATAGAAGTTCCTTTTTGCCAATTTAGGCACCGAGCACTGGAAATAATGACATCGTGAATCGTCTCACATCATTTACACAGGTATGATTCATTATTATGCACAAAAACAGATGAGGATGTAAAGATAAACAATGATAATATAATTTTTAATGAGGAAGCTGGAATTAATGATTGCTTATCGAATGAAGCCGAAATTAAAATAGAAACATCTAAGCACTGAGTTCCTGCTTTTTTCTTTATTATTTTTTTTATATAGGTACTTGTCATAGGTATATAATTATATTTTAGTGTTACCTTGTAAATTATAATTGTTGTGTCTTTGTGAATAAGTTTATGATAAGAAGCTTAGTCTCTAATTCATTAATTCACTGACAGACAACGCACACTCTAAACGTGGTCTAAATCGCAGGGTTATTCTAAAGATGTTATTATTCGATTAATGATTTTTTAATGGACAGAACTTTTAAATCAGCAGTGGGTATAATAAATATAATTAATATTATTTTGAACATAACTATGGACTTATTATATATTTATTTTTATTTGACATTTTTCAGTATTATTTATTATTAATGTGTGTATAATTAAATTATTCTGTGACATATAATTGTAATAATTCTGTGACATTTTAGTTTGTAATTTTATTTTTGATAGCCTTTTAACAATTTTTGTAAGTTTTGCGTGCCAAATAGGCACGCAAAACTTGTTAAAAAGCCAGGCAGAATGTACATGGTTCACTCCTATCTACTCCGCCTGTATTTTTATATACCTAGATTCGTTGCAAATAAATGATTAGATTGATTGATTGAATAAAGCATGAAATTTTCCGCAAAAGTTCATTTTAAAAGCAGTGGTGGCCCCAAATTACGAGTGTAGGTCGTGGATTCGAGGCAGTCGCTTCATATAACTTATAGGTATTCAGGTGGACTAGAAGCCGACCCCAACATAGTTGGGAAAAGGCTAGGCAGACGATTTTACACCTAGAAAATGCCCAGCAAATTGATTGAACATGCCCAAAACTGAGCAAAGTTGCTCTATTTACCGCTAACAGCTACTTAATAGCTACAAACATTCTAATGTCTAGAGCGGATGCCTCCCATTAACATCTGATGGACCACTCAGCATCCCACATCAATCGATTATCAATAATATACTTTGGATTAAAAATGTACTAAGGAGGCGCTAAGCAAACATTCTGAGGAAGAAATCTACGGCCGAAGAGTTGGAACGATGGAGGGGCGTTTATTTTTAGAATATAGATTTCTTTGTTTAACCCTTATATGCGCTTACGTCGGATTAATCTGACAAATATTTTCGTGTCCATTTCGCCAGGGTCGTATATTTACGACCAAATACCACAGCTCGTTTACTCTGTTTTTTTTTTTTAAATTAATTACGCTGTATTCTAAAAGGTTATTTGAAAAAAAAATCGAATCACTGTGCGCTGGCGCGGGCGCGGGCGCTGGGGGCACGACAACTGATATGAAGTGGTTAAAAGGTTAAGTAAAGGTAGGTCCCTCTCGAAGAGGCTTGTGTCCTAGCAGTTGGAAGGTATAAGCTGATAAAAAAAGTAAAGGTAATTAGGTAGGTAAGTGAACCATCTTTATGTTAAATCAGTACCAGCTGGTCGATTCTGTAAAAATCTCACCGTGAAAACTTACGTGGAGTGAGCTGTCCGTATCATTCCACTGACGCTAGGGATTGACCAAGCAAACGTTTACAATCATAATCGACATTTTATTAATATTTATTTTTCACGGTGAGATGGTTACAGAATCGCACTGCAGAACTGGGAGCCTACCACTACCTCTTATAGCAGTATTATTTTAATTTTAGTTCAGTGTGGGAAACAGATGGAGCTGCATGTCCTGTATTGCTCCGTCTCTTTTCCACACTGAAGTAAAATTAAAATAATACTGCTTTATGAGGTGGTGGTAGGCCCCCTGTTGTTTACTACCTTTTCCATAAACTTATTTACAAGAATATTAAAATCTGCGGACTGTGACGTAAAAATCACTCGAAACAGCCAATATACGTAAAGATACAGAGCGACTGTCTAGTCATGAAATAATTCTTTATTGCCATTGGTAACTATCACCCAGAATGTGTTTTTTCACTGCATTACCCCCCTCACTAATTGTCAGTCTTATTTTAATTCGTGAAAATAATTCCGCTAATTTATTTAAATCTAATTGCTAATGGGGCCCGCCCCAATTTCCCTCCCGTATGTTTCCAAACTAAATCGTTCAGTACAAGTACAATCATTGGTTGAGATCAAAAAATGTATTGGTGCAAACCTCTGGACTATTACAACCGTATTACAACGACCTACTCACTTGATACTTGAGTCCAATTGAGTGACTAATAATTTTACCACAAGCTTATGCGTTGCAATGCCTTATCCATTTTTTTTTTGTTAGAAACCTTCTCCGGCATACAAATATAACTTACCAAAGTTTCATCACAATTGGTCGAGCCATTTTCGAGTTTTGACGAGGCTAAAGTGAGTAAGCGAGTATAGTATCACTACATAGTATAAAACAAAGTCGCTTTCTCTGTCCCTATGTATGCTTAAATCTTTAAACCTACGCAACGGATTTTGATGCGGTTTTTTTTTAATAGATAGAGTGATTGAAGAGGAAGGTTTATATGTATAATGTAGTGTATTTAGTATCAGCATTGCACCCGTGCCGGTGCGAAGCCGGGGCGGGTCGCTAGTAATACATAAATAATAAATAACGAACGGCAATTGTTTTTTTATATATAAAGAAGAAGAAGATAATTATTATCAAAGTTCAGCGGTTTTAGCGTGAAAGTGTAACAAACAAACACAAAAAATATCCAATTTTTTCTCTTTGTAATATTACTAGCAGCGCCCCGCGTTTTCACAAACAAAAGTGTCAATCCCGTGGAAATATCGGGATAAAAACTATCTTATGTCCTGTCCCAGGACTCAAACTATCTCTATACCAAATTTCATCTAAATTGGTTCAGCGATTTAAGCGTGAAGAGGTAACAGACATACGCATTTATAATATTACTATGGATTATTAGTTTAGAAAGAATATTATGAGCAATGCTTGTGATTATAGTATACTGTTATTAATACGTCGTTTGCATACCTTAATAGCCACGCTTTTTATTACTATAAGGGTATTAATTATGCCGGCAAAGCAGTTAAATTAAACATTTGTAAAACTAATTCCATTTTAATGAATATCTTAGCATCACGCCTTGTTTTCCAGATGGGTTAGGCAGATTTGTACCTACCTATAGTACATCAACATTTCGACAGTTATGTTTAAGTCCCATGTAACAACGGGCGAACCTATTGTTATCAACCGGGTGCCAATATAAAAAAAAAACAAATAAAACTTTGCACGAAATAGGAATCGAACCAAGAGCTTATTTTCCGCAGTAGCGCTTGCGAGGCAGTTAAATGAGAATATACACCTCACATTAACTCATTATTATTGCATGCGTGATAAAAATTCCATTTATTTTAATAAAACCCGCAGGCGACAATCGAGCAACGACTAAGGCAATGTATAAAAAAGTGAATATTACTCTTTTTGTTCATACCTAATTTATTGTTTGCTGTTACAAATAAGCCAGGCCATGTTTTTCCTTAGGCAAAATAATTTCTTTCCTCAAAATAGAGTACCCCTTAGACATTATGATGTTAGCCCCAGAGACTAGGGGTATTTTTCAGAGATAATTTTTCGAAAGTATGTGTATTCGATTTTCGTCACTAATATCAAAATCGCTTCAGTAGTGACAATTAAAGTGTCATTTTTTATATATTATTATTATTAGCCAATAATGTCCCACGACTGGGCAAAGGCCTCCACACTCTCTTTCCACCTCTCTCTGTCGAGAGCTGTCAAGGAATCTTTATAAAAGGAGTCCAGTTCATTAACCCCCTTACTAATTAATAAACGTTGTATAGCGTCTGTATGACACAATGCTTTGTCTTCTTCTTTCGAATGTCAAATTACTGACGACTGAAAGAGAGAATTCGGTGTGTTCATCTGCTAATTATAGCACAACACACAAACACATTTATTATAATATTCTAAGCTCCGAATTTTCATGCAATATTCACAAAAGAGAATTTATTCCTTGAGGTTATGTGTATGATACATTAATATTAACTTAAATTTATCAAATAAATCTCGATATTTTGTCAATTCGTAAAACCCGTGTGAAGCAGAGGCGGGTCGCTTGTTAATTATAAAGTTAAAAAACATATCAATTAAGATATTGTACTATAATTGCTACTAAAAACTAACAAACCCAGAACCGTAATCAAACCCGGACCTGCCTAAACCAATTGTGACTTTTGATTGCACATCAAAATTCGCGTATTAAAATAAACAACGTAAAAAAAATAATTTATAAAAAACTATCAAGATTATAATGGCGAACTCGAATAGTTTGTCGGATGCCAAGCGTCGACTTGGGTGGTCTAAACGAGACGTGCCGTCTCGCTCTAACATTCACATTCTGGAGTGTTGTTGTCTCGCTTTCTCTCAAAGTTTGGTTGTCAAAGAGTAAGTGTAGATTGTTAAAGATTCGCTTAATTTGTTCTATCGTAGATCTGAAGTACTTTGATTGCGCGTGAGTGCTGAAATGAAGCGCTTTTTGAAGTTTATAAGTACGTTTTCGTGTTTGTAAAGGAGTTTGTTTAAAGAAAGCGTTTGTATTGGATGAGTTTTTGAAAGACGGCGCTTGCGTTTCTACAGTTAGTAATTTGGTACTTTGTTTATTGAAAAGGGGTGTATAAATTGGGTAAAAAAAACCCTCCTTATAATATACTTATTTGTACATAGCTTTTAAATCATGTAAATTTAAATAAATAGCGAAAAAAAGGTAAAAATAATGTTTTTTTTTTACACCAAGCTTATTCAGCACATTTCCCATCACTGGAAACTCCATTTTGGATTTTTTTTTTTCTCAAAAAGGAATAATTACCTACCTATTTGATTATTGTTTAATTGATATTTATTTTTCTTTCTATGCAGTGGCATGCACTTCCACGAGCAAACCTGTTATCATGGATTCAGCACATAATTCTAGACTTAGACCTAGATCTAGCGTAGACATTTTTTGACAATTACTTATCCAAAAAAAAACCAGTCAAGTGTGAGTCGGACTCGCGCACCGACGAGGACAAATTTGTAGGTAACCTATGTAAATAGTTTTAATTTTTTTTTTGTAATGTAACTAAAACTTTTGTGCTACATGGCATTGCTTTTTTTACGATTCTAGGTCAACGGGAAGTACCCTATAGGTTTTGATTCCGGAACATAAACGCCCGTAACTTTTGATTTCGTTGACTTAGAAGTTTGATTTTTTCACTGCTTCAAGGGATTGCAACCTTGATTATTTGATATTAATTTCAACTTGATAACTTTACGCTTTCCTAAGAAAAATGGTCTTGACTGACTTCCAGACAGATGGACAACGAAGTGGTCTTATAAGGGTTCCGTTTTTCCTTTTGAGGTATGGAACAGCAGATTACGCGGTAAAAATGTATGGAACAGCAGATTGAGGAGTGGCTAGAGAGGCGCCACGGCGTCCTCATCTTCCGCCTGACGCAGGTCCTCACCGAACACGGTTGCTTTGGAAGGTTCCTGTTCCTTATAAGGCTGGAGGAAACGCCAGGGTGTCACCATTATGTGGATCGCCCCAAGGACACGGTGGAGGTCTGGGCTTGGGCGATCTCTCGCGTCCTGCCCTGGTCCAGGCCATAGTACGGAACGAGAGTGCATCGGAAGCCATCACCTCCTTCTGCAAAACGGTGGTGCTTGCGAAGGAGGGGCGCCCTCATGGACCTCAACATAGCTAAAGGCTCGGCAGATCATCTAGGGGGTAATCTTCGGAACGACTGATCCGAATCCGAAGATTCTTTAATAGGAAGCTCATAGAAGTAAAGTGCCATATTATACCTATATTTTATGTTAAAACAAGAAATTTCACGCGGACGCAGTCGTGGGCAGAAAGTAGTAGATAATAAATTACCATTTTGCCCATAATAGGTTATTAATAATCTGTGTCTATGGCTAATGAATGGGTCTCGGACCGTAATTTGGGGCGTTCCTAGAGACGGTACGGTAGTGAACGGATTTTGGGACCGCTTATGTTCGGCACGTGCCGGTATTCAGGGACGGGGATGAATGTTTGTTTTTGTGTGTTGTTATTAATACTGCAGCTATGTTTTTTTTTGACGTGATAGCGTCTTTTAAATCGATGAACACCGGCTGCACGCACGAAAAAGTGTCACGTTCCGACTGAGCCTGAGCGTGCAAGCGAGAGCGCGGAACAAGCGATAGAGAGGCACGATCGGCCCAAGCGTTGGCTTGTGACACATTTATTCATCAATGCTTCTTTTTTTTTTTTTTTTTATTTATTTGTTCAAAATCTGTATAAACAATAGCATACATAAAGTCTGCCAAACTGCATAACAGTTTGTCGGCAGTTGTTCTCGTCTAACAATGGATTACAAATTTTGAAGTTTAAAAAGGTGTAAAAAATAAAAATGATTAAGCTAAAACTTAATTATGCTAAATAAACTATAAAACAACATACCTATAGTCGAGATAAAAATATATATATATACATATATATATATATATATATAATAATAAATAATTAATAATAATAATAAAACTTACATTTAACAAAAAGCATTTTAGCCAACGTAAGATTTTTTACAAACATATCTATGGACACAATGAGAGATAATGTTTTTGTAGAACTTTTTTAAGTTGGTCCTTAGACTTGATGACGTTATCACGTAAAACTATCGTCCGTAAACCGACTTTACAGACAAACATTTTTTTTAATTGAATATTTTTTTTTTGATAATTAAAATCCATATCTTGTTTGTATACATTATCAACAATATTAGCTTACAATTATGTTAATATTGTTAGTACTTATCTTTATGTAGACAGGTAGACTACTAGCTTCGGCCCGCGACTTCGCGTGAAATTTCACCCTCCCCCTATTCACCTGGGGTGGAATTTCGGAAAAACCCTTTCTTAGTGGATATCTACTCTTCACAAAGAACACACCCTCCAAATTTCATGTCTCTAGGACCAGCGGTTTAGGCTGTGCGTTGATATTGATATATCAATCAGTTAGGACTTTGAATTTTATATAGGTACAGGGATTACTTTTCCATGACCAGCCAAATTTAAGGGTGTGGTACCTACAGACCATCAAACTGAACAACCTTCTCATCGCTCAACTTCAACTTTCTCTCTTTCTCTCTCATAGAGGGGTCTTGGTTTGTAAACATGGTCGCCCATCCATAGGCCAACCGCGGCAAGCGTAGCTTAACCAGTAGGCCTATTCTGCTAATTTAAAACGTTCAAAATCTAGTCGCAGTCTCATCTCGGCGACAAACAAATGTCAAAAACTTGTCAAAATGTAGGGAAATTTGAAGTATTTTTGACAGATTGAGACTGAGATCAGACTGTGAACGTTCTTAAAAATTACGAGAATTGCCCCTCTGATCGATCGACCTATGCGGCTGTTAGTGTTTAGCCACAGGAAGCCACTAGTGAGGTCAAAATAAATATCCAAGATTGTGGAAGTGGCGAACATTTTTCATCATGGCTGTCGTTTTCGTGGTCTTCAGGAGCGCTAAAAGCCGACAGTGGGGTCATTATGAAGTATGAACATCGCATAAGGAACTTCGTACCTCATCATCATCATCTGCCTGCCTTTACCCAACTATGTTGGGGTCGGCTTCCAGTCTAACCCGATGCAGCTGAACTTCGTACCTACAAAGACAAAATTACTGGTCAACATTATAATTTCCGCCATCTTATCTAAAACACTTCTGTCACCAAATAATCTATGCTTTTTCACTTATCATTGTCCTTTTCGCAACACCCATCTTTTTCGCACGCGCACAATTTGTATATCCCCATTTCACGTGTCCACCTATGACCTCTGCGTGTTCCATCTTTTTTTAATCGCGAAGAAAGTTGGTGTTGTCTCGCTTGCTTTATAATGGTTCAAGTTCGAAATGACTTTTCATAATATGAAATTGAGACTGGGCTTCGAACTTTTGGTTCTAGGACATGCCGGTTTCCTCACGATGTTTTCCTTCACCGTTTTGAGAGCAGTGGTGATTAAATTAGTTACACAAAGTAAAGCGCTTGTCTGGGTTCGAACCCACGACCTACAACTCGAAGGCTGTTACCACTGGACCACCATTGCTTCCTCGTTTAAGTTTTATGTGTCCATAAAATCATTCCTATTTTTCACGAAAGGGTATAGACATTGGCGCCGATTCTGTTGTTCACAAACTAAACTAAATTTGAGTTCAGTGCATCTTTTTCTTTCTATTTCAATATGAAAAGGACAGAAGATAAATGATAAATGATAAATGATTTTATTTCTGTAAGTAGGTTTGTACAAACACTTTTACATGTCAATCATATTTTTTAAAACGAGATGAGGTCGGCGTTTCCTAACTGACTACTCTGAGAAGAAAGGCCGAAACAAACTCAGAGGTCACAGTCTCTTTTAAAGTTCAGACATAATCTTGGTCAGATCATGTGGAGACCATGTAGATTAGTGTCTGAAATGGTCTTTCAAAAGACCATTTCAGACACTAATCTAAGAAAGAACCACACCGATTGAGTGGACCTGTCCAGTCAGTGCACGCATTTGTCAGTAATCATGCAGCTCAACTCAAACTTAAGGAGCTCAACGATTCGACGAACAATACCAAAGAAAGGACATTTGGGTGGGTCGCATAAATTACTCAAACTGCCAGACCATGACTAAAACTTATCTGAGAAAATTAAAAAAAAAGGCAAAAAAAAAAAAAATAACCCACATAGTCTTCACATTCACAGTCATTAAAATAATATAATACTTTACAAAGTAAATATTCATGTCACTGTATATGTAAAATTTATCAATGTCAATGTGTATATAAAAATCCAGAAATAGTCTTGGTCAGATCATTTTGAGGACCATGTAGATTGGTGTCTGAAATGGTCTTTTGAGGAAAGAACCACACAAATTTGAGTGGACCTGTCCAGTCAGTGCACGCATTTGTCAGTAATCATGCTGCTCAACTCAAACTTAGGGAGCTCAACGATTCGACGAACAATACCAAAGAAAGGACATTTGGGTAGGCCGCATAAATTACTCAAACCGCCAGACCATGATTAAAACGGAAACAATGACCCACATAGTCCTCACATTCCCAATAAATAAAATAATATAATACTTTACACAGTAAAAAGTAAATGTTCATGTCATTGTTTATGTAAATAGATATTAAGAAAAAAAAAAGAAGTGTAAAATCGCAAAATAAAATAAAACAACATTCGCAGTCTAAACTTATTGGAGCAGCTCAATCCCAAGCCTTTTTGTCCTCAATAAAGTCATTTACAGTATAATAGGCTTTTTGGCATAGTTTACGCTTTATAAAAGATTTGAATTTATTTAGGCTTAGTTCTTGAATGTGACTAGGAAGTTTATTATAAAAACGTATACATTGGCATCTAAACGAGCCACCTATTTTTTTGAGCCTTGATGAAGGAACAACAAATTTGTGTTTGTTCCTAGTATTTATGTTATGGATATCACTGTATTTTTTAAATAGATTAATATTTTTATGTGCATACAAAAGATTATCATAAATGTACTGAGAAGGCACAATCATTATATTAATCTCTTTAAATTTGTCTCTGAGGGAGTGTCTGGGACTTAATTTATAAATGGAACGAATTGTCCTTTTTTGTAAAATAAAAATTGTCTGAATATCGGCGGCATTTCCCCACAACAGAATACCGTACGACATCACACTATGAAAATAACTAAAGTAAACCAAACGGGCTGTCTCTAAATCAGTTAAATCACGAATTTTCCTAACGGCGTATGCTGCAGAGCTAAGCTTTTTTGACATTTTATCTATATGGGGGCCCCATTGAAGCTTGGCATCCAATGTTATGCCTAAGAATACTGTGATATCTTCGGGTTTTAACTCTTCATCCTTTATGAGAACACTAGTTTCGACTTGTCTAACATGGGGTATCGTAAACTTAATACATTTGGTTTTTTTTTCGTTAAGTAGTAGGTTATTAACATTAAACCAGTCAACTACTTTTGCGAGGGCGCTATTTACATTGTCAGTAACCAGCTGCTGACGTTTAAGTTTAAATACAAGTGAAGTGTCATCTGCAAACAACACTATATCATGATTATCCTTTATGAGGTAAGGCAAGTCATTAATATAAATAATAAATAAAAATGGGCCAAGAATTGAGCCCTGGGGGACCCCCATTCTTACTACAGATCCGGGTGATCTTTTTCCGTTAACATCAACCCTCTGAATCCTATCACTTAAGTAAGAAGTAAGAAGATCCAGGGAGGCGTTACGGATTCCGTAGTGGTACAGTTTCCTGATTAATGTTTCATGATGAACACAATCGAATGCCTTGGACAAATCGCAAAAGATGCCCAACGCATCGCATTTGTCCTCCCAGGCATTATAAATATGTCCTAAAAGTTCAACTCCGGCATCGGTAGTCGAACGACCCCTTGTGAAACCGAACTGTTTGTTATGCAGTAATTTATTTTTATTAAAAAATCTTTGCATTTGGTTTAAAATAAGTTTTTCAAAAATTTTACTAAAGGTAGGTAGTACTGAAATGGGTCTATAGTTAGTAGGGTCTGATGTACTACCCGATTTAAACAATGGTATTATTTTACTGTTTTTCATAAGATCAGGAAACTCACCACGGTCGATACAATTATTAAATATAACAGCTAAAGTAGGTGCTACAATGTTTATAATCGACTTAACAACATCCACAGAATTACCCCAAAGATCTGCGGTCTTTTTAACATTTAATGTGTGAAAGGTTTTAATTAAATCTTTACTGGTGACATATTCGAAGTGAAATTCAGAATCACAAACTGGAACATTTTCCTTAAGTAAAGACTCTGCAGCAGTGGGTGATGAGTTTAGAGATCTAGTAGTTGATACGGGAATCTCTGCAAAGAAATTTTCAAAGGCCGCGGCGACTTGAGAATCTGATTTAATTATATTGTCATTAATAGCAAGGCTGTAGTCACTACTTCGGTTGCATGACTTTCCCGTTTCGCTATTAATTACATTCCAAGTCATTTTAATAATGTTACTACTATTTTTAATTTTTAAATATTAGTTTAGTCCCGTCAAATTAGATAATCCATAGACAAGTTTAGACGTGATTAAAAAATTGGCTACTAATAATACGTCAATTTACGTCAGGCGCTGCTGACTAATTTGACAGGACTAAACTAATATTTATCTTCTGTCCTTTTTTTAATGAAATAGAAAGAAATAGATGCACTGAACTTAAATTTAATTTAGTTTGTGAGCAACAGAATCGGGGCCATTGTGTACCGAAAATAAATCCAATATTCCATGTGATACAGGCGGCTCGTATAGACATTCACCGCCGATACAGATAAATTCTTAAAGGGAAAACTAAATAACATTTTGCCCTACCCTAGAATCGAACACAGGACCCTACGCTCAGGAATTCAGCTCGCAACCACCAGTAAATAAGCAACAGCGTCCTCCTGTTTGCTGATAAAAACAAATTGCGATAAAAAAAAGGAAATAATTTATCTGACACAGATAAAGGAACACAAAACAGGGTCAAATTTAATTAGCTAGTGAAACTCCGCAGACGTGACGGGTATCGATAGCTAAACATGATCGAAAAAAAAAAAGAAATGAATTTGATGTTTTTTTTGTGGAGTCATCGTCCGCTTGATATATGTATCAGTTTTCTTAGCGTCAACTTCACAGATGTGTTGGATACCAAGATATTGGTTGTATTTATAACAAGATAAAACAGATTTTCTCAACTGGTATTTCAAGTAACAAACCACCAACGATCGTTGACCCCAAAAAAAAACATTTTTTTAAATTTTGTTTGACCGTGAAAAAAACTATGAAACAGTATTGCTATTACCAATCCATTTGCTAACTGTGATGATCAATATCCCATTCAAAAAATATCCTATAACCTCATCAACTAACCTATTTCCTTAGCCCCGGTCACCCATCAAATTCCAAGCCTGCCCACCCGCTGCTTACCATCATAAAGTCATAAACACACAAAGCATGTTACAATAATTGCTTACACGCTAGCACGCGCTTGTCACGACAGTTGTGAAGACTGTCAGTGCTGTCAAACTTGTCAAAACTGTCAAACATGTCAAATATGGTGGTTGTCAAAGGTGTGTTATCGATCTAATTGATCTGAAGTTGAGATACGATCTTGAGATTGTGTGTAGTTGAAGCTTAGCGATTGCGAGGCGATGTTTATAATTGACCAGAGCGAGATGATACTTAAGGTGATTGCGCAGTGGTTACCGCGAAATTCAATTTTTTTTCGTTTTTTGCAATTTGCAGGTCTGTTTTAGGTTGTATCTTGATCAAAATTTGATTCGCGACTATAACAGGTACGTATCTAAAGAATTATAATCATTAGAATCATTAATACATCTTCTTAACTTAGATTTGTACCACAAGAAGAAATCTCCTGTTACCTGTTATAGTCGCGAATCAAATTTTGCTCAAGATACAACCTGATACTGACCTGCAAATTGCAAAAAACGTAATAAAATTTGAATTTCGCGGTCTACCACTGCGCATTCACCTTAACAATCCGTACTTACTAATATTATATCCTACTAATATTCTAAACGCGAATGTTTGTAAGGATGGAAATTAGAAGAGAGTCAAGCATTTCAGCATTTGCAATTTTGCAGTTTAATTACGCCGAAAACTTAAATAATTATTGTAAGACGTCGAGTGTCGGACTGTTGTCTTACTTTCAGAGGTGTTCACAATGAACACAACAACTGGATTCCTTTCTTGAAGAATTGCAAAAGAAGTAAGAACTGCGGGGTAATTGCGTAACATACTCGTAGCAATGGTTTTCATTTTGACAGACAGTTCAATAACATTCATTGCGTTAGTTACGTTGTTGAACTGACAAATTTTTCGAACATATGAAGCAATGGATTAATTAGCAATACCCTTCAAAATTATTCAGACTGAGATTGATAGTGGGTTACAATTAAGAAACTGCACCCTAATTGCGAAACACACTATCGATCTCAATCTGAATCATTTTGAAGCATATTGCTAATCCATTGCTTCATATGTTTGAAAAATGTGTCTGCTCAGCAACGTAAAAAACGCAATGAACGTTGTTGATCTGTCAAAATGAAACCCATTGCTACTAATAGTGTGTTACGCAATTACCCCGCTGATCTAGTCTTCACGATGAATTCTTTCATCGAAAGTGACATAAGGCAGCATAGCTTTCGGTATAACAACAGCCTTATCGAATCAATGGTCGGCAAAAATCATACTTGTAACAGTCATGGTTAAGTTATAAAAGGAACTTCAATTAACCCGCAGTGTTTCTAAGTATAGGCTTCATTAATTTAGCAGCCGAGCGAAAGAACATTGAAAATTCTCGTCCATTTTTGCCGCCAAGCAGCGTTCCAGTTGTTGTATCGTGTATCGGTGCCGCTGTGTAAAGGTCATAGCACACATATCAACTCGGAAAGGGACCGTCACCGTATCAACTCGAGTCATTCGGTATTCTTTTTATGAAACTCCCTACTGCATTCGCCACTGCCGATTAGTGTGCGTTACACTAATCGGCAGTGGCGAATGCTGAATTTATGACAGAGGTAAACCGGAGCAAGAAAAAAATGTCAATAAACCGTTTCATTATAAGTATTTCAATGATGAATTTTGACTATAGAGTGGTTGTGTTCTGAATTTTCGAAGGGAAGCCGGCGGGAATCGAGTTGTATGGTACCTTCGCCACTGCTAATCGGAATCTTAACGTAATCGCCTCGCCTCGGGACAAGCTCACAAACCGCACTGCGATGCGTGGTCAACTTGCAATTCCCGCGCTTACGGCTCGTCGTCCCCGCGCTTACGTCTGTCCCTACCTGAGCTTACGTCTCTTCGTCCACTCTTGCCCCACTCACCCCTCCCGCGGCCTGACTGCAGCCTGCCTGCAGCACCATCAACCAGTGGTCGGTTAGCCGTAAGGCGGCGTCGCCTAGCCGTAGCCGAATCGATGTATCGGAGCTGCTGATCCGCTTTGTTCACGTGTTTACGTTAGGTTGACGCCTGTGTGACGGCGAGGCGAAAGACGATACGGTGACGATCCCGTTCCGAGTTGATATGTGTGCTATGACCTTGGCAGGGACATGAGACTGTAAGGTATTTTTTAACCGACTAAACAAAGGAGGAGGTTCTCAGTTCGACTGTATGTTTTTTTTATAATATTTTGTTTTTATTTTGTCTGTTTGTTAAACGCGATATCTCCGGAAATTGTAAATCGATTTCAATAATTCTTTTTTAATCGATAGGGTATGTTTTAGGGGTGGCCCCATATAAATTTTATTAACTTTGCTTAGGTAGTTTTTGAGTTAGCTTCAATAATACCTATTTTTGCCACTTACTTCTTGTCACTGATATTTACATAGTCAATAGTGTTATACGATTTCGTGTGGGGTAGGTACAACTAAAAAGTGATAAATAAAAACATTTTAAAAAACAAACACCTACAAAGTGAAAAATAACTTTAATTTCGGAAGTCGCTGTCAAAAATGAAAATGCGGCACCAAGATACCAACTTCTGAAATTATTGTTATTTTTCACTTTGTACTCTTTTTTGGAAATCGGTTGTTTTTGTTTATTTTGTAAAAAAAGTTTTTATTTTTTCTATACCATAGGTACCTGTTTAAATCTCTATGTTAATTAATGTAATTGGTGTTTACGTTTGAATTAACAATAAACAATAGTATTTGTTCGAGTTTTAATCAATGTAGTTATAGTTCCACGGTTAGGTACTCATATACTTTATAATGATGTATGGATGCGATCATGACGATGTGAATGAAAATTCTTATCAATTTGCATCGAAAGCAAGTATGCACATTCGCTCGTCCACCAAAATGTGGGCCACTGTCGCGTTCAGATCTCATTAGAGACACCACGTACTCAAAATCATTACCATTACCTATGTCTTGTAACTAAGTGTTATAGTGATTTAATATACAGCTATTTCCCTTACAATTCGAGACTTTAATTTCTACCATATAAACCATAATATCCTATCAATACGAGAAAGGAGTGTTGGGTCACCATAGCGTCTAGCACTACTTTTTACAGTAATTAAATAAATAATGGAAGTCTGGATTGTTTGCCAATAGACTCGCCCCTTGTTACATGGGACTTGAAAATAACTGGCTAAACGCTGGTGTACAGACGCCAGCACATCAAGCTACTACAAATTTCTGTCAAATTTCTTTAATAGATTTTCAAAGTTCAAAAGTTTAATAGAGTTCAAAGTTGATTGGGAAAATTTGACAGTTTCGAGTAGCTTGATGTGCTGGCGTCAGTACTATATTTGCACCTCTGCCTTACTCTTCGGGGTTACAAGGCGTGATTATGTTTGTATATTTATTTATTTTTATGAGGAATTCCCATACCTATTAGCATCGTTCGTGCATCACAATAGGTACATGTTTTTCGACTACAAGGCGACCATTTTCGCATACTAAATTGCATTAACATCGCAAAAAGTTATTTTAACTGGCTCAGTTGCTTGCTAACTCAAGTTAAACTGATTAAAAGTGAATATTGTAAATTGATATATAACCTGTGGGCCACCCAGATCGCGCGCTGTTTGTTTTTATTTTGGTTGCGCTCGCGCCGACCGCGGTGATAGATCGGCGCCGGCGACGCTGATTGGTTGGGCGAGTAGGGTTGGCGAGATGTGGGATTTTGAATTCTTATTTGTGCGTCATGAAGTCTTGTGTTGAGAATTTGTGTGTAGGTTGTCTAGTAACTAGGTAATTAAATTGATGTTGGTTTATATAATAACAATATTTTTAAGAGTTAAGAGATATTACAGTAGGTACTTGCTTAAACACGGTAAGCCCTGTAACTTCTGGGCTCATCTATTAAATTAAAGCAGACAGCCTGCCTTATTTTAACTTTTTTTTAGATAATATTATTTAGTTTTAATAAAACTTTGCATTAGTATTTTTAAATAGCTACACATTGGCTGTTAGTACCTTATCTGGATAATGTTACTTATCATAAGTCAATATCAGGTAAGGACCAACATTTCTCCAATTTTCTTCAATTTCAGTTTTACAATTTAGTCGTGAAAAAGCCTTAACTTACTGATATTCAAGGTTTTTCACAGCTAAACTGTGAAGTTGATCACATTCTGCAAATACCAAATCAATTTTAATATTTTTACTAAGAATTCTCGTTGGTGCCACCCCTGGCCGCTGATTGGCGCTTGCGCAGCGCATTTACAAAAAATTCTCGCATTGATACTACACGTCTAAATAAATAATTATTATTTATATGTTTTCCCACATATATTTTGCATGCATTCGCATTTTTTTATAAACAGACGCTACTACCAGCTGTCAAATTACGGATAAAGGCGTTCCTTATCTTTGGCATTCTAATCTGAAGTATGCTGTGGTCGGCTCACAGTCTAAAGACTAAATAGCTTAATAGTTTAATGCGGGTTGCAAACCAAGAGCTAAGCTAAGTTAGTTTAGCTTAGTTCGCCTATATGATGTAGTTTATCGGCCTTTTCTATTTGGTTTATCATATTAATCTTCTTGTAAGATGATAATTATCACGTGATAAGAAGATGAATATGATAAGCCAAATAGAAAAGGCCGAAAAACTACATCAGATATGCGAACTAAGCTAAACTAACTTAGCTTAGCTCTTGGTCTGCAACCCGCATTAGCATGATCAGCCATGTTCATTTTTTTCATGTTCTCACTGCTAGGCTTTCTTTCTTCAAGAGGGAGTATGCTGTAATCCACCACGCTGGCGCAGAGTGGGTTGGTAGATGTCACATGTCTTCGAATTTTTGGTTCTCGGACATGCCGGTTTCCTCACGATGTTTTCCTTCACCGTTTTGAGAGCAGTGGTGATGAAATAATTTACACAAAGTAAAGCGCCTGACGGGGTTCGAACCTACGACCTACAAACTCGTAAGTCGGGGCCGATACCACTGGGTCACCACTGCTCCACAAATGCTAGATGCTGCGCAAAGACTTGATGATGACCACAAAAGAAGTCAGAATACCAGGACCAGGGTCCAAATTTGCTATTTTTATAAATTCGTCATTCCAACACGATCCCATTGTCATTTTGCTAAAAGTTCGTAATCTGCTAAATTCATAATGGTCGATCATTGGTCTGAGAAAAACTACTAAATCTCATGCTAGATTTCATTTAATATATATTTTTACATATTACGTATTAGTGTTTGCAATCTGAAGTAGTAAGAAGTTCGTAAATAGCAATAAACATTACATTTATTCATTTGTCATTATGTACGAGATTACCATTTTATGCCGTTTCTTTCAATGGAGTGTCAGTGGTTGACCATTGGAAAGTCATAATGACGCCATTATATTAGTAGATTACCAAACTAGTCAAAATCAACAATTATGAAATCAATGACAGACCATTCTGATACTATTGTATAGCAGACTTGAGGCCCTGGTATGAAGCTGCAGTAAGACTGTTGCAACTATATTATCCCATGGTTTAAATCAGCGGTCAGCAAGCAACTGTTTTGTAAATAAGGTCTTATATAAAGATAATAGATAGACCTAGTTAACGCAAGTATCACGATCTGTATGAAAACCAAGCGTGCTATTTTTTTGAATACCTACTATGACGTCACAAGCGCTCTTTCTCACTCACGCTCACCCAGCCAGCAGTACACAGGACTGAGCGCGAAAGTGGCGGCTTACGATTTTTGAATGTAAGTTGGTGCAATTTTTGGCACGCGAAGTAGTTGCTCTTGCGTTGTCTAGGTGTATTTATATCTGTGGTCTTATCATTTGGATTTAACGGCTGAACGGATTTGTATGAAATTTTGTGTCTGGTGGTCTGAGAATCGGCTACTATTTTTTTTTTTTTTTTGCAAAACGACGTTTGCGGGGTCAGCTAGTTATACATAAAATTTTGTTAAAGTAAATATTTGTGGTTGCTTTTTTTTGCATTTTTAACATAATCGATAGGTATAGGTACAGTCCGCAAAGGAGATACGGGTCGTCGAATATAGTTTACTAAGAAACCGATTGATGTTTTCTAATGAAATTGAATTTGATAAATGAACTGTTTGTTTTCTATTAATTCAAAGTAACAAAGTTATTTTTTTTAATTTTAAGAAAATGACTGATACATTGTATCAAATTCATTTTCATTATATCAATAATTTTCTTAAAATTTTTAGTTAAGCCACTTCAATTTTAAAGGTGCGATATAAGTACTCGGCAATACATAAAATATATTTATTTTGCTTATGCAAATTGAATGTTGAACTGACCAAAAAAAAAATACTGTAGACCACACAATGAGAACTTGTCCAAAGACATTAAAGTCTTAATATTTTTCTTTTTTAGTCTTGAGTTGATATAAATAAACTCTTTCTTTTCATACTAGCATAAAATACTGGCCAGAAAATTAGTTATTTCGTAAATAATGAGACTAGTTCTCATATTCTTTTAATAAAATATTAAAAAAAAAATTAGTAACAGACACTTTTTGTTTAAACATCCCTTACCTCATCAAATCATTCACTAAAAAAAACTAGTCAAGTGCGAGTCGGACTCGCGCACCGATTCCGTACAAATTTATAGGTACGTATGTACAAATTTAGGGTTTTCGGATGTTTTCCTTTACTTGTGCTATATAAAATTGCCTCTTGCCAAATTTCATGATTTTAGGTCAATGGGAAGTACCGTATAAATTTTGATTCCCTTGAGTGTCGAAATATACATTTTTTCGGCATAAACGGCCGTATCTTCTTTTTAAGTTAGCTCAGAAGTTTGTTTTTTCACAGCTTCAAAGGTGCAATAAACCTGAGTACTTATATATGGTTATAATTTCAAATTTTCAACTCGATACCTCCACGCGTTCCGGGGATATAAGGTCTTGACAGACATACAGACAGACAGACAACAAAGTGATCTTGTAAGGGTTCCGTTTTTTCCTTTTGAGGTACGGAACCCTAAAAACGTTCGTATTAGGGCAAAAATGGTAAAGTCGCCACTGAAGCATTCAAAATATGGAAACAATTAAATGAACCACCTTAAAAACGTCTACTGCTGAGAATAAGATTCACCAAAAATCGTCCGATATTAGGAAACAAATGGAAAAATCGCCCCTCGTGTTAGAAAATACCTGAAAAATATATCTTGTCATTAAACTAGCCTATAAACGTCCACTGCCGAAAATAGGACCCTTTGTTCTCCAAAATATTCGATATTATTGTAAAAATAGTTGTTTCACCCCTTTTGTCAGTAAACATCTGCTAAAAATGTATATCATTATCATTAAACCAGTCTATGAAATGTCTACTGACGAACATAGGGACGTGTCATTCACCAAAAAAAAAAAAACGTCCAATATTAGGGCAAAAATGGTCAAATCATCACTCGAGTCTGTCAAAAATGTATACTTATCTCATTGAAACAGCCTAATATGTTCACTGCCCCCTACACTAAAAACAGCCTGATATTAGCGCAAAAATGGTGATTTACTTGCGGATCTTAAGATAGCAAAATAAATGACCAATTTTATACATAATGGCGAAATAATCATTCTTGTTATACGAATTGGTGATTTCATAACTGCCATTTAAATTCTATCTATCCACCTGATAAAATCCTATTTAATCGCCTCTAAAGAAACCCATAGACAAGGATTATGTGATGGCCGATACTAAGATCGAAACTAAACGACGGTGTAATACCACAGACAATCTGTCTTAACCTAAAACCACAATGAAAGACCCCTGTTTTCTATTTAAATGTTCTAAAGCTCAGTCCAATTTAAACTGGTTGTATCCAGTATAAATAGATCCTTACAAACCTAATAGATACTCGGTAGAACGGGTCAAGTTAAAATGGACAATATACCATTGCAATAGGCTTCATTTTATTGAATGAACGTTCTAACTGACAGCTCAACTTATGTTAGATGCTTTTCGAACGATATTCGAATGTCGAACGAAACCACCAAAGTGTAGCTATCTCTCTTTATTGTACAGAGAAATGAAAGGAATGTTTTAAGGTAGAAAGGGATGCAGATAACCGCTGTCGCGAAGTGGTTTAGTGCAGCGCGTTCGTCGTGGGTGGTCGGTAATTTTTATGCTGACGTCAAAAGGTCATTCAACTCGGTCCGATTAATTTTTGACACCTGTATAGGTTTTTTTTTACTTTTTTATACTTTGTTATTCAAGACGTGATAGATAGTTCCTCTTAAGTTTGAACGTTGATTAATTGGTAATTAATATGTTCAAGCTTTTTGTTTGGAGGTTAGGCAGACAAGGCTTAATTTTTCATTGGAGGTCACTGTTTAGCTAGCCTTTTGGACAATTGATAGTCTATCAAGATTCATACTATAGCATCACGCCTCTAGTCACCGAACTATAAGGCAGGAGTTACCTATACCTACTATAAAAAACTTACTACCTACCTACCTTACCTACTAAAAAAAAATAAAAAAAAAAACAACCGACTTCCAAAAAAGACATTACAAAGTGAAAAATAGCTTTGATTTTGGAACTCAGTGTCGTTGGGTTCGCATTTTCGTTGTTTGCCACCGACTTCCGAAATTAAAGTTATTTTTCACTTTGTCGTGTCTTTTTTTGAAAATCGGTTGTTTTTTTTTTTTTTAAATAGTTTCTATTTTTCACTTTTAAGTTCTACTTACCCCACACAAATTCGTATAAGTAACACTAGTCGCTACGTAAAAATATCAGTGACAGGAACTCATTAAGATAACATCATCAATATAAACTACTTAAGTGGCAAAAATACCTACGTATTATTGAAGCAAACATAAAAACTACCCGTAGATTTTCTCAGACCATTGTCCGACCAATGATCGACCATTATGAATTTAGCAGATTACGAACTTTTAGCAAAATGACAATGGGATCGTGTTGGAATGACGAATTTATAAAAATAGTAGACTTAGGCCCCTGGTCGATTGAAGGTTAAGCTGCACTTGCCGCGGTCTGTTCATGGATGGGTGACCATCTGTGACATTTCAAAACCCCTCCGTGCCTCGGAAAGCACGTTAAGCCGTTGGTCCCGGCTGTCATTCGTAGATCTTTGATAGTTGAGTCGTTTTGAGCTTCTGACTAAGCCCAAAAGTCTGACAACTAGTTTTTCCAAGGGGTATCGTGTTACCCAGTAACTGGGTTGTGGAGGTCAGATATGCAGTCGCTCCATGTAAAGTACTGGTACTGGTATTCACAGCTATACAACGTGTAACGTTAAATGCGCAAAACCTGAAAATAGTTTGTTCATAATTGACTACTGAATCGATTTTAGTAACTTCTAATAGGTATAGGTTTTTTTTTCGAAAAATATGTATTTTGCCATACTGATACTATCCGCCGATTGAGCCAAAGAAAATTAAGTCTTATTTTAAGGCTATAAGACTCAATTTTTAATGCTTAAAGTAATGCTAGGATCAACACGATTTTCTTAATAATAATAATAATAGTTTTGGTCATTGTACAGAGGCCAGCACATCAAGCTACCCCAATCTGTCAGATTTTGCCAATTGAATATGAACCTTATTCCTTTGTGCTAAAGTTGAAAATCTATCAAAAAATTTTGACAGATTGGGGTAGGTTGACCTGCTGGCGTCTGTATTATGCTTTTAACTCAATGCTCTAATTGTTGCTCAACGTTGTATACAGCTGCATCCGGTTAAACTGGAAGCCGACTTTATCCGACCCCTAGGCTAGGCAGATGATGAAACTTACCAGATAATTTGTAGGTAATACCCAGATAATTTGCCACACAATACTTAACATTTCTCTTCTTAGCGTATCGATATGAAAAAGTTCAAAATCTTTGGCCCAAAATTCAGCTGCGCGAACTCCGCTCACTGACGCAGCCATAAGATCAACATTCAAAAAAATAAGTCAATCAAACTGTCAACCGTGAAAAAATCTTACTAAGACAATCCGCATCCACCCTTATTCCTACAGGGGGATGTTAAAAATAAAGTCGCGACTTGTAATCAAATTCAGTTCGATAGGGTGTTGTCAACGCCCTCGATAGGTTCATGTCGAGAATTTCGACACCCCTAGAGATTGAGCGGGGTTTCTATGGGTGAAAAATGTGGGAATTACTTGTTTTAAATTTATTTTACCATTTATGTACAGACGCCAGCACATCAAGCTACTGTCAAATTTCTTTAATAGGTTTTTAACTTTATCGCTATAGCATAAGGTTCAAAATAGATAAGGAAAATTTGACAGTTTCTGGTATAGAACAGAAAAATAGGTACAAAGGTGATGATTATTTCATTAGAAATCTCTTCCAGCATACCTGCGATAGGACAATAAATAGCTCTAGATGTAGACAGCGTGTGAAAGAGTAAAGGAGACAAAAAAAAACAGGAAATCATAAACAATTCATATAATAATACTTTGTTTGAGCAAATACGTTGTGTCATCATTCATTTCAGCCAAAAGACGGTCGGACTCCTGGCCATAGGCCTCCCCTAAATACCGCCATTTCGAGCGGCTTTATATATGCATCTCACATCTAGCGGATTCCAGCGATATTCACAAGGTCATCGGACCACCTTGGGGGAGGCCTTCCAATGCCACGTCTTTTAGTACAAGGTTGCCACTCCAGCAGTGCTATTCTGTAAAAATCTCACCGTGAAAACTAAGGTGAAGTGAACTGTCATTGCACCTGATGTTAGGGATTGCCTCCATTGATAGCTCACTTCACGCTCACTTCACCTGTGTTATGACGGTGAGATTTTTTACAGAATCGATAGGCCCCAGCCCTGCGTGCCCTGCCCACTGTCACTTAAGTTTCTGTATGAATATTTGTTTTTTTTAAATTATGTGTCTTTGTTTTTTTAAATTGACCAGGTTCGTCCAATATGGTTGAAGTTTAGTAAGAAACCGATGGATGCTTACGAATAAAATTTAATTTTATTAATATAAAACAAATAGCTCATTTAAGAAATTAAATTTCATTGGGAAACATCCATCGGTTTCTTACTTAACTTCAATTATACCTGACGACCCTAGTAACTTATCTCTTTTGGTGACTGTACTTAAGTCTTATTTATTGCGATGATGAAAATAGTGACAATCAAGGTGACGCCTAAATGAGATGTAGGAATTGAAGAAGACAGCAAATAAATTGGGAAAAGGGCAGGAAAATGGCGATAATCTCATATAAGGAAGTCGATAGTCTCATATAAGGAATACTAGCGGCCCGCCCCAGCCTCGCACGGGTGCAATTTTTTTCGAATTTTCGAAATTTTCTTTCATACAAACCTTGTCCTGGTAATATTGGACCCAAAAAAAAAACAATTATCCAATTTGGTGCAGTCATTCGGAAGTTATGCGCGTACAGACATTTCGGCGACTTTGTTTTATAAGGATACCTAAGGATATCTCTGTAGTCATAATATGATTACTTAGTCTTAAGCTTCTAGTCTGGTGTTCTATTTTCAACAGTATTTTCCGTCTGAGGTAACGTCTTTCATAGTTGAAAACTGAACAGTCCAACTTAACGGAATCTCCATAATATTACCAAAACACTTTGCTATATATTTCAATGAGGTTAATCGATGTTTGACGATATTATGCTAGTTTTCAATCATTATTAACTAGTGCTCAGAAGTCTATTATTAATTTTATTTTTGAAAAGACGTCTTGTTTAAACTAACTTAAATTTATTATAAAAAAGAGAAAAGATTTGGTTTTTGTATGTTTGTTTCGTTTTCACGCTAAAACGGCTGAACAGATTTTTATGTAATTTAGCACATGGGTAGACAAGTCATAGTCTGCCAAATTTTGCATACAGGTAGACCAAGATCAGTGGGGTAATTGCGTAACATACTATCAGTAGCAATGGGTTTCAATTTGACAGTTTAACAACATTCATTGCGTTATTTACGTTGTTGAGCACACACATTTTTCGAACATATGGAGCAATGGATTAGCAATATGCTTCAAAATGATTCAAATTGAAATTAATAGTGTGTTACGCAATTAGAGTGCTGGATTAGGCCATTGGATACTTTCTATCCCGATATTAACTCGGGATCGAGACTATGCGGGTAAAACCACGGGGCGTAGCTTATATACTATACTTATTACTACTTATACTGTTTGTTAAATATAACAAACAGTATAAAAATATAAGCTACGAAAAAAAAAAAGAATGTTACATGGTTCTTGAAGGTCCTTCAAGAACCATGTAACATTCTTTTTCGCAAACCTCCAATTTACAATTCCATCATACATTTATTCATCTCACATCGCAACGCCGTCGCCATGTAAACGCCTCCTTAACTAGAGGCGCGCGTGTCTCGAGCATGTTCTCAAATTAACTGTTTTTTTTTACAACAGAACTTATAGTCAACAACAGTTAACAATACTGTTGTTAATGTTGTTGTTGTGAATTGATTCGGTGGTGGAGGTGTGAGTGTGTTGAAGTAATTTTGCGAGTTGGATGCGGAGAAATTGTTTCTTCTAGTTTTTTTTAGGCGTCGAAAGAATATAATTATCTTACTCTCGTAATATTATAAATGCGAAAAACTCTGTATGTGTTAACTTTTCGCCTAAACCACTGAATCCATTGTTATACAGGGTTACTGGTAACTCGAGCACTTCCTTGCAGGAGGTGATAGGGGAGCTGAAATGTGTCAAATTTAACCACCATATGTATGGCCGAAAACGAATAATTTAAGAGATATTTGAAAAATAAAAATGCAACTAACTATCTATTTTTTATAGTTAAGTATATCTGCCCCGCCCTGACTGCTCCGTTGGTCTCGTGGTTGCAAGCGCGACCGCTGAGCGGTGGGGTCCTGGGTTACCATTAGGAATTTCTTAGTAAGTAACAGCCCGGAGTTTGGAAGTTGGCGGTGTGATACCCCCGTGCCTCGGAAAGCACGTAAAGCCGTTGGTCCTGCGCCTGATCTTTCTCCGGTCGTGTCGGATTGCCATCCCACGACAAATCCCGCCTAATTTACAACTAAAAATCCGTGTGGTATCCGCGTTTAAAATATAAGACATGGCTCCTAAATCAAAACGGGTACAATGTTATTACTTTATTCACATTACAATCTAGCCCGATTCAAACATTAGAAAGAAAAACGTTTATTTGCGGCAAACATGACGAAACCAAAAAACAAATTAACAATTTGGGAGAAGACATGTGTCACATCACTCACATCTACGCAAAACGGCCATCGCTCAGCATAATGCTAAAACCCTATACGAGACAGAGCCCCAGCGCTGATTTTCAGCGACAACCGGCGTTGACGTGATGACGTCATTATGGCGGCTCTGCAGTGCTATTCTGTAAAAATCTCACCGTGATAACATAGGTGAAGTGAGCGTGAAGTGAACTATCAATGGAGGCAATCCCTAAAATCTGGTGGAATGACAGCTCACTTCACCTTAGTTTTCACGGTGAGATTTTTACAGAAGAGCACTGCAGAGCCGCCATAATGACGTCATCACGTCAACGCCGGTTGTCGCTGAAAATCAGCGCTGGGGCTCTGTTTCGCATAGGGTTTTAGCATTATGCTGAGCGATGGCCGTTTTGCGTAGATGTGAGTGATGTGACACATGTCTTCTCCCAAATTGTTAATTTGTTTTTTGGTTTCGTCATGTTTGCCGCAAATAAACGTTTTTCTTTCTAATGTTTGAATCGGGCTAGATTGTAATGTGAATAAAGTAATAACATTGTACCCGTTTTGATTTAGGAGCCATGTCTTATATTTTAAACGCGGATACCACACGGATTTTTTGTTGTAAATTAGGCGGGATTTGTCGTGGGATGGCAATCCGACACGACCGGAGAAAGATCAGGCGCAGGACCAACGGCTTTACGTGCTTTCCGAGGCACGGGGGTATCACACCGCCAACTTCCAAACTCCGGGCTGTTACTTACTAAAAAATTCCTAATGGTAACCCAGGACCCCACCGCTCAGCGGTCGCGCTTGCAACCACGAGACCAACGGAGCAGTCAGGGCGGGGCAGATATACTTAACTATAAAAAATAGATAGTTATAGATATAACTTAAACTGCTAAGTAACTATTACTTTGACCGCCACGGTCGTGTATAGACGACAAATGGAAACCTGCCCAAAACGCTACCGTCGGCTAATGCCGACAAGAAAACACTATATTTTAAGTATAAACACAGAAAACTGAATTTAGTTTATTTATTTTGTACTTAAAACATGGTGTTTTCTTGTCGGAATTAGCCGACGGTGGCGTTTTGGGCACGTTTTCATTTGTCGTCTATACACGACCGTGGCGGTCAAAGGGTTAATAAATCGTCCAATATCGTCTTTCTTATTCACTTTATGTCAAGGGGAAGTCTTGATTCACGTGTTCTTTATAATAGTCGGCACTTGCATAATCACTAATCAGCCTATAATGTTCCCACTGCTGGGATACAGGCCTCCTCCCTTCGAGGGTGAGTGGGCTGTAATCTACCACGTTGGGCGGTTGGTAGATATCACTTGTCTTCGAATTTCTGGTCCTAGGACATGCCGGTTTCCTCACGATGTTTTCCATCACCATTTTGTGAGCAGTGGTGATGAAATTATTTACACAACGTAAAGCGCCTGCCTGGGGTCGAATTTACGAACTAAAACTCGTAAGTCGAGGCCACCAGTGCCCCAGTACTTGCAGTGCTTGCTCTCTCCGGTCGTGTCGGATTTCCGTCCCATCGGACTATGAGAGTAAAGGAACAGAGAGTGCACCTGTGTCTGCGCACCCTCTTGTGCACTATAACATCGCCTGCGTACCTGGCTAATCTCCGTTGAGATTAGCCACCGTGACCGAAATCGGTCGGGGAGGCTATTATTATTATTACTTGCATTATTACAGTTTAATTTCACTTACACTGCACTTAACTAACTCGAAAGGCTTTTACCCTTTTTAGTCTTCGCATTAGATCAGTGTTGTCAAAGAGTCGGATCGTCTCGACATTAATGATGGCGCGAAGGGCTAATTTAGTGGACTGTATTTGCGATGCGGAACAAAAACGATTGACAAACGCTTAGCGATAGGTAATTCGAGTTGCGGTAGGTATGGGATAATAGAATACAACCCGAAAATTAGGGAGGGAAGCACAAACCTTTACTGGAGCCACGTGCTCGCGTCGTCGCCGGTGCACCGGTTCACTTTTCCAGGTTCAAGGGCAGTTGGGCTTCAAGTTACTGTCCACACACGTTAAACACAAACACAAACTATTGATTACAAGTCTTATTACGTAGAAAAATGCGGTGATTCCAAAGTTATCAATATTTTCGTGCGGAGCGCGTCGACGCCATTGCGTACGCGTTGCGGAGCAATTCGGAACAACGTCGCGACAAAGAAAAAATGGCGGTCGAAATCTTTTTATTCACTCGCGAGGTACCTATGTGCGGAAGGGAGATGGATATAGGGAATAGCGGATGTCAATCAAATTATGAATGTTGGCGCAACCAATTCACGTGATGATGAAGTTTGTGTTCATGAGCTTCTGCTCGTGAAGTACTTTGCAGTTACGGAAAAATAATTATTTATAGTATCTACGGACTGAGCTAAGTAGGCATTCTATGAGGACTTTTTGGCTATGTTTCAAAAGTAAAGCAGTCAGTTATGTTTTTAGCACTAAGAGCCATTCGGTGTTTCCTGACCTCTCCTCGAGAGAGGAGAGGTGACTTATGTCCACATAGGCCTCTCCCAAGCTGCGCCATAACACCCTGTCCTCCGCCTTCCGCATCTTGTCCGTCCCAGCCACCTTTTTAAGGTCGCCGGTCCATCTAGTTGGGTGGCGTCCCACACTACGCTCTTTTGGCCCAAAATAAAGTTAAAACAAAGTAATTTTTGTGGGAGTCAGACGGCAGTTTCTATAAACGTCTGAGTCTCAGAAATTTGTAAAAATCTAGGCACCAGCGTGACCAGATTAAGTATTTTTAATACTTTTTCGGTGTATTTTATCTTTTTCGGGCATCAGTATTTTTGAAGGTACTTAACTGTTTTTAAAATACTTACTTTCGCCAACCACTTACCCAAAAAACCCCAAAATACCTTCAAAAATACAGATGCTCGGAAAAGAAAAACTACAAAAAAAAAAATACTGAATCTGGTCACGCTGCTAGGCACCTATATCAAAATATTTTATTTCATATAAACCTACATGGTCAGTTATGAAACGTCGGAAGCTAGGTGCACGGTTCCAATCGGTCGTTTCTTATGGAGAAGAGCCTGCAAGAAACTCCACGGTTCATCATCATCTGCCTAGCCATTTTCCCAACTATGTTAGGATCGGCTTCCAGTCTATCTGGATGCAGCTAAAAACCAGTATTTTACATGGAGCGACTGCCTTTCTGACCTCCACAACCCAGTTATTGGGTAACACGATACCCCTTGGTAAGACTGGCTATCAAACTTTTGAGCTACTGACGACCACTCAAAGATTCACGAATGACAACTGAGATCAACGGCTTAACGTGCTTTCCGAGGCACGGAGGGGTCTTGGTATATGAAGATGGTTACCCATCCACGGACCAACTGCGGCAAGCGTAGCTTAACCTGATCGATCGACCCGTACGGATGTTATTACTTAGCCACAAGCCAGAAACTCCACGGTTACTCTTTTAAAAATGTACTAAAACATTAGCTATTCTATACAGTTCGCCCCAAATCCCCAATACGAGTAAAAGAAGATCGACGTTTTATTTTTCAACCCCTAGTCACCATTAAAACAAATACACATCTCCAAAAAATAAAACATTTAACACCCCCCAACGAATTTTCTTTAACTTTCACCCCTTTTTAATTTGGTGTCTTGCGAATGAACTGACAGTCAGCGGGGTGAGAGGGGTGATTTTATTGAAATACTTGCGGCGGCATCGCGAATCGGGAATGCGGGTTCGATTCGGGTGCTAAACTTTAATTTCGGGTGTATTTTTTATTGCATTTTTAAATGCGACGTGAAAGCGAATCACGTGGTAGATACTTTTTTATAGGAGCGAATTGAACGGTGTTTATTTTATTTAGTCAGAAAAAACCTATTAATGGCCCCGATTCTGTTGTTCACGAACTAAACTAAATTTAAGTTCAGTGCATCTTTTTCTTTCTATTTCATTAAGAAAAGGACAGATGATAAATATTAGTTTAGTCCTGTCAAATTAATCAGCGCCTGACGTGAATTGACGTATAATTAGTAGCCAATTTTTTAATCACGTCTAAACTTGTCTATGGATTATCTAATTTGACGGGACTAACTAATATTTATCTTCTGACCTTTTCTTAATGAAATAGAAAGAAAAAAATTCACTGAACTTAAATTTAGTTTAGTTTGTGAACAACAGAATCGGGGCCAACGTCAAATGATTTACTTCAATTAAGTACGCAATTAAAAGGCTCTTCTGAATGTAAAAAACAAGAAAATAGAATTGATTCTGCAGTGCTGCTGACAAGACAATGCATTTCTGTCACCTGTCAGTGCGACAGTTCTAGCAGCAGATAAAGATCAAAGTCGCAAAACACGTAAGTATTCGTTTATACACTGATAGGTGTCAAGAATGCATTTTCTCGACGGCCGAACTATAGTAGCCCCGTCCTAAAAGGTACTGTGTAGATAGTGCAATCCACGAAGACGCGCCCCACTGTTTTTCCTAATGCTTACAGCAGAAGTGTGCAACATTCCGCTAGTGTTTTAGTTTTGTCGATACACACTAATTACTATTAGTGGCTAATTAGTGTGTATCAAAAAAACTAAAACACTAGCGGAATTGACTAGCGATAACCGCTAACGATTAGGAAGAAGTGTGGGGCGCGTCTTTGTGGATTGCACTATCTGTTATCAAAGTCAAAGTCAAAGTCAAATCATTTATTTCAAATAGGCACTTAAAAGGCACTTTTGAACGTCAAAATTTAAAATGAAAAAATAGAATTGATTCTAGTCGCCCATTCCAAAATGTAGTTTTCGTGTGGAGAAGAATGGGCAAGAAACTCCACCGTTACTCTTTTAAAATGTTTTACAAGTTTTTGTATACATTGTTTATATAATTATATGTGAAGACGATGCACCTAAAATAAAATTTAGTCTACCAAAAATGGTAAAAGAATTAAAAATATAACAGACTGGTAAATCAGTTATGTGATAGATACATGGTGTCCACATATTTACAAAGATTGAAAAAATTTTACTAGTATTTTAAAAAGTGTGTGAGTTACATTTGTCAAAGAATGTAAAAAACAATGTAAAAAAAAAATGTGTATGTATAAATTAAATTAGCAACCAGTTTGATTTTGTCTAGACTCTAGATTGTCCTATGGAGCAGGACCAGCATGTTTCCAAACATTGTTATCTTGGATATAATCCTCCAATTTGTAATATCCTTGTTTACAAAGTGTACTTTTTATATGAGTTTTAAATTTTCTTTCATTTAATTGTAATATATCAAAAGGTATTTTGCTGTAGCATTTAACACAGTACCCCATAAAAGATGTTTGCACTTTAGATAATCTGAAAAAAGTTTGATCTAATTTATCTTTATTTCTAGTATTAAAATTATGTCTATCACTTATTTTATTAAAAAGATGTTGATTTTTTCTTACATACATAATATTTTCATAAATGTATTGGCAAGGTACCGTCATAATATTAACCTTTTTAAATAGTTCCCTAAGAGATTCACGACGACGTAGATTGTAAATGGCTCTGACAGCTCTCTTTTGCAAAATAAAAATGGATTCAATATCAGCAGCCCGACCCCACAGTAAAATGCCATATGACATAATACTGTGGAAGTAACTAAAATAGACCAAACGCGCGGTTTCTACATCTGTTAACTGTCTTATCTTTCTAACAGCATAAGCGGCCGAGCTTAGCCGCCCCGCAATAGATGTTATATGAGGCCCCCATTGTAATTTCTCGTCTAGCGTGATTCCTAGGAAAACTGTCTGATCAATAAACTCTAGTTTTTGGCCATTCAATATGATGTCACATTCGCTGCTTCTAACATTAGGCAATTTAAATTTAATGCATTTGGTTTTTTTTTCATTAAGTACTAAATTATTTACCGTAAACCAATCTTGGACCTGAAGAATAGAGTTATTCACGTCGTCAAGATTTTGTGACCGTCGGTCTATTTTAAAGATCAATGATGTATCATCTGCAAATAACACCATCTTTGGTTGATTTTGAAGTAATTGGGGTAAATCGTTAATATAAACTAAAAAGATGAATGGACCCAATATCGAACCTTGAGGAACGCCCATTGTCATTTCAGACCCTAATGAGTTTATGCCGTTTACTTGAACTTTAACCTTTCTATCTTTCAGGTACGATCTTAGCAAATCAAGTGCTTTTTTTCTAATCCCATAGTGCTCCAGTTTCATCAGAAGTGTCTCATGGTTTACGCAATCGAACGCCTTAGAGAGGTCGCAAAAGATTCCAATGGCATCTTGTGCTTCTTCCCAGGCGTTAAAAATGTTCTTTATTAGGGTAACACCGGCGTCAGTAGTACAACGCCCTTTGGTGAAACCGTACTGGTGTTCATGAAAGATGGAATTTTTATTAAAGTGACGTAACATTTGATTGAGCATAAGCTTTTCAAACACCTTACTGAGAACTGGCAGAATCGACACAGGCCTATAATTGTTGGGTTCTTTACTGTCACCGGATTTGAATAATGGAACTACTTTACTATGTTTCATAAGATCCGGAAAAACTCCTTGATCAACACTGGTGTTAAATATGAAAGCTAAATAAGGCGCAATGGTTTCTATGAGAGATCTACATACTTTTACAGACATTCCCCAGAGATCTTCTGTTGATTTAATTTTAAGATCTTTAAAAGCTTTTATAACAGCCTGGGGATTTGTATGCTGAAACCTAAACTCCAAAGGGCATGGCTTTACATTCTTTTTAAGCAAGGCAGCAGAAAGTGTGGGGGATGAATTTAAAGCTTCAGTAGTTTTAAAGGGAATATTCGCAAAAAAAATTTCAAATTCCTGAGCTATTTCTACATCTGAGTTGATGGGGCCATGTGCAGTCTCTAAATTAAATTCAGTATTACGCTGTTTTTTCCTACCTGTTTCATTATTTATTATTTGCCAGGTAGTCTTTATTTTATCATCAGCTGATTTTATTTTATTGCTAATATAAAGAGCTTTAGCTATTTGGCACACACTTTTAAAAGTTTTTGAATATTTTGCAACATACCGATGAAAGTTTTCATTTTTCAAATGTTGCTTTAAGCCATAAAGTTCAAAAAGTTTTTCCCTGCTTTTACGAATACCTGGAGTCGCCCAGTCACTAAATAAAAACTTTGTGTAAATGCTTTTAGTTTTTAGTGGAAAAGTGTTATTAAACTGGTTGTTTAACAGTGAAAAGAACTTGGCATAGAACTCATTTGGGTCACCTATATTATTAAAATTCTGGTCACAAAATTTACTGGCCAAAGAATTATTTAATTTTTCCAAATTTTTACATGTAATTGTCCTAAACCTTATTTGAATTTTTTGTAACGGCATGTAGGAGCTAAATGTAATTGTTTGTCCACTGTGATCAGACGGCAACTTATTTACAATTTGTTTGTGTAAGTAATCACAATTACAAAAAATATTATCTATACAAGTGGCAGAGGAAGCTGTCACTCGGGTTGGTTCAATAAAAACATTTGACAAATCAAATGACCTAAAAAGGCTTAACAATCTGACAGTATTCAAGTTATTTTCCAATAAATTAATATTAAAATCTCCACATACGATTATTGATTTACTACTAGTACTAAGTTTCTTTAACACATCTTCCATTACAGAATCAAATACAGATAGATTCTGGTAACTGGGAGGTCTGTATACGCATACTATAACATGCTTATCAAGCTCAACACAGGACAATTCAATGGTGTGTTCAACAGACAGCCCGACGATGTCTTTTCGTTCTTTCGATTTAATAGAATTTTTAAGTAATATTAATGACCCGCCATGTATCATACGTTTTCGGCTGAAATGGCTAACTACACAATAATTTTCATAATTAATTGACATTACTTGATGATCTTTCAGCCAATGCTCTGTTAAACAAATTACATCAAACTTGGTGTTTTCCAAAAACAATTCTATTTCCAATAATTTGGAAGCGCAACCTTGGATATTTTGATGAAATAATTTTAAATTATGTTGCATCCCTTTGGTTTTTTAGTGTTATTAAATATATTGCCAGAAGATACCTTTTTATTATTCTGTAATAATAATTGGTTATTTAAAGGGGTAACTTCTGTTGTCTCACTGACTAGTTTAAATAATTATCCGGAGTGAGTTCATCGTCTTTCTTACCTCTTGTTGTCTTTCTTACCTTCTCTTGAGGCGATGACGCTGAAGCGCCTATACTCGGCACCAGACGGTCGCTGACGCTGTATTGCGTACACTCGACTACAGGCTTATGTTTTCTTCTATAGTGTGGCCATAAACACACACCCACTTTTTTTTAACGAGCTTAGAAAAAATAAAACGAAAGGATTTCATTTAACTTCTTTTAATAAGATTTGTCTATAAATCGCTACTTTTTTCACGTTTATAAATTGACAACAAGTTGGATATTTAAATTAATCCGGAAAAAAATACAAAAAAAAAAAATGTTTTTGTAAAATAAAAAAAAGTTTGTGCGACTGACATAATTATTTGTGCCCGTTTTTCCAAAATGTTGTCAAAATATAATTAATGACTAATACTGCTACATTGCACAATAAATAACTTAATAATAATTTGTTAATTAAGTCTTACAATTAAGTTTTTAATTATTTACACTTTTTTATTTTATACAATTCGAGTGGGAGATTCGACTATAATTTTTTACAAAAAACCTTTTTAGTGTTTTTTTTTTCATTAATTTCTCAAACGCGGGTATTATTTAAAAGGTTGTGTGCACATTGGCTTATGCTGAATTTTACCTCGGTTTCGATTATTTTTATTATTCTTGTAATATTATTAAAAATAATGTTACTGCTAGGTATTTTCTTACTAACCCAGATTCTTGCTGGACTAAATACACGCCAATCGCGTAACACACTATCTGTTAAAATCCGATTTCTTTTAAAATAAATTCCTAATCAATTACTTCATATGTTTGAGAAATATGTCTGCTCGCCAATGTAGTACATACCTAAATAACGCAATGAATGTTATTGAACTGCAAAATGAAAGGCATTGCAATCGTTAGTGTGTTACGCAATTATTACCTCGATGACGTTTTTTTAAGCTAACAGCATAGCTATTCACAACCACTCGATACGCTTCCGTACCGTATCGAACATCAATCAATGATTATCATAGGAGTCCTCTAAACGCTATTCACAAAACCAAAACACGAAAATTTTGTCAATTTAAATTAAATAGACGACCGCTATGCTTTCGACAGCTGTTTTCTGACGGGAGCATAGCAAATCAGGTTATCGAAATGTGTCAGTTTCGATACGATAGCCTGTCGGATGGTTGTGAATAGCTATGCTGTAACGTCGATTGAAAATCTATGAATATTCGTCAAAAACTCAAAAACAAGGCAAAAACACAGGCCAATATGTACCCAATCAAGAAGAAATGCAAGTTAATAATTAATCAGTAAAATGCTATGGTAATCTTCAAATGTACGATCCGCGGGGTAATTGCGTAACACGCTATCAGTAGAAATGGGTTTTGTTTTGACAGTTCAACAACATACATTGCGTTATTTATGTTGTTCAGCAGACATATTTTTCGAACATATGAAGCAATGGATTAGCAATATCTTTCAAAATGATTCACATTGAGACTCACAGTGTGTTACGCAATTAGGGTGCAGAAAACAATACAGAATCATAAATGTATATCGTCGCAATAACATACTTAATAATTATTATTATCTGCCGTATATCACTGCTACGGAATGCTATTAGGTATAATTTAGGTACCTACTGCAAATAGCTTGTAATTTTCAAGATAAGGTGGTTATAACACTATTATTTGGACAAAATTATTAGCATTTTACTTGCCATGTGACATTTATGAACACTTTATAATGACCACATTGTCTTTGCTGTCATCGTTTGACTTAAACCCTAATTTTGTGGGCATAGCAAATACTGTAGCAGTAATATAATATCACAGTATTTTTCGGTATTGAATCCCGCTTAGTAACTGCGTAACACATTAACAATAGCAATGGCTTTTGACATTTTGACAGTTCAACAACATTCACTGCGTTATTTACGTTGTTGAGCTGACACATTTTTCGAACATACAAAGCAATGGAATAGCAATATCCATAAAAATGATTCGATTGATAATGGCGCCGATTCTGTTGTTCACAAACTAAACTAAATACAGGTTCAGTGCATCTTTTTCTTTCTATTTCACTACGAAAAGGACAGAAGATAAATATTAGTTTAGTCCTGTCAAATTAGATAATCCATAGACAAGTTTAGACGTGATTAAAAAATTGGCTACTAAAAATACGTCAACTTACGTCAGGCGCTGACTAATTTGACAGGACTAAACTAATATTTATCTTCTGTCCTTTTCATAATGAAATAGAAAGAAAAAGATGCACTGAACTTAAATTTAGTTTAGTTTGTGAACAACAGAATCGGGGCCAATGTGTTACGCAATTAGGGTGGGGTCCCTAAATCAATAACCCATCGTTGTTAGTTATTTTACACCCTCTAATAAACGAAATTACCCCGCGGATATTATTGGGACGGTATAACGAAGAAGTGATCAAAACATTTTAAAAACATCTACAAATTAAGTGTCATGTCAGTTGTATTATTTTTGTGTCTAAACTTACTATTCACGAGTGTGAGAGGGACGCAGGATAGTTTCTGATCTCTTTTAACATTAGCGGTTGAGTTTTGATATGTGAAGTGCTAGGATTTAGAAAGGACACTCTGCAATAGAACTATTTTCATCAACTATTAAACTGAACTCGATCATCACATCATTATCGCTTTCAAGAGTTGTTTGGGCCTCCTCGTGTAGCGCAGTTTATTCCGCCAGTTACTCATCTGAACCGAGCGCTCGGCGCATCCTGGACAGTCACACCCAACACCTTATTTGACTGGCCAATTCTTCCCTTACGGTAGTAGGGCTAAAGCCCGTCTGGTTTGTGAAAGAAGAAGAAGTCGGAAAATTTAGAAGAAATGCGCGTAAAAGCACAAACAATAACACACATTCTTTAGGTTTCCGTTTTCACTAAGTTCTTTATAGTAGGTTTTCACATAGCTACTCAGTTATGTCAAGTATGGTCTGAGTTATTCATTATTATAGTAGGTATGGGGAACTAACTGTGAGCTTCAAGTAGTTATGAAATGCCTTCGTTAATTATTATGAATTAAGAAATTGCACAAACTTTGAAAATGGCGGAAAACACTGATCAATGAAGTACAGGGAGAATTTTAAATAGAGATCAGTTTTACTAACCGTTTCAAATAAAATTAAGGACAGGATAAAAAAATGGTTTATAAGCTCTGTTTACACGATGCAACTTTCTTGCCTGTGGCTTAGAATATAGCTGAAGCAACAAATGGCTTGCATCGTCTAACTAAACAGTGACCAGGGCTTCAATCTGTAGGCGCAGTTTTCCTTCAAATATTACCTATTGTTGTCTAAATCCCTCAATTGTTAATTAATGCATCTGTGCAAATGTTCCATATAAACTTCAATAAATAAATCTACGCATATCTAATAGCGAGCACAGCTACAAAAGAAGTTTTCACTCACAGTTTAAAATCAAGATTACACATAAATGACATAGCACACATAACAACTCGGAAAGGGATCGTCTCCGTATCAGAAATAGAAATAATTTATTGTCCAGGTAATACAGTAAGCAGGTTCACTGGTTAACAGCAAGTTGAGACGAGATGAGCAGCTTAAAATATTACCTAAAGCTAGGTTACAATAGTATTTTCTAGTGACCCCCAAACTAGACGTTAGTCTGTATCTTGGAGCCCGAAAATCAACTTGAGCCATTCAGTATTCTTTGTATGAAACTCCCTACTGCAACGCACACTAATCGGAATCGTAACGTAATCACCTCGCCTCGGGAAAAGCTCACGTATCGCGAGCCGTAAGTGCGGCGTCGCCTAGCCGTAGCCGACTCGACGTATCGGAGCTGCTGATCCGCTTTGGTTACGTGTTTAAGTTAGGTTGACGCCTGTTTGAAGGCGAGGCGAAAGGCGATACGGTTACGATCCCTTTCCAAGTTTATAATGTGTGCTATGACCTTAAAAACGTTTTGCAAAAACTGAATCCAAAGAATCGTGCCTCACTCCACCAACCTGAACTACACCATCAGAACTCAACCAGTCTTTACAATCTAAACTCTGTTCAACTGCTGTTCTCTCTCTCTAGCCTTCATTTCTAACTCCTCTTCCTCCTTCGTCAGTGGCACCGTACTGTGGTTATACAGCCCTTGTGCCATCAGCTGTAACGCGAGGGGGTTCCTCTGGCCCGAAGCCTTCTTGATCTTAGCCCGCTTGTTCTGGAACCAGATTTTGATCTGAGCTTCCGCTAGACCCAACTCTGCTGCCAGGCTTTGACGTCTTCTTTCTGTTAGGTAGCGGTTTTCGGCGAACTCGTGCTGCGGGAGAAAATGGACTGATAGAAATATGGATTTTGGGGTACGATGAAGATTCTATCTACGTAAAAAAAGTAAGGGATGAATACAAGTGGTTGCTCATAGATTCTCTACTCTAAGGTCTTTGGAGTAACCTGTAAGGTTATTTTTAACAGTTAACCTTTCAGACAGAGGATTTTTTTGTTAACCTTTGTTTTGTCCCATTGTTGGACAAAGTCCTCTCGTTTTTCCTTCCATACCTGTCTTTCTTTGTGCGAATTCTGGCTGTTGGCTCCGCAATCACGATGAGTTACCATCGCCGCGGTCATATTCATGAGAATTTTCTCAATTATGTAGTCTGGCAGTTGCCAGTGTCTTCGTTTCATCATCATTATCATCAGCCTATAGCAGTCCACGGCTGGATATGACCCACAGTCACAAAACTCTAATCTTGAATGATTTTTTTAACTCCCTATTATAATAGCCGAGCGATTGAAATTACAGCTAGGACTATGATTTCAGAGATTTGTGCGTGTAAAGGCACACAGGAAATCCCTAAAAATAAAAAATAGTTTTGAAGACCCATACCTTTAACCTTGCAAGTTGTGGTCCAGAGAAAGCAGTGCGGGGTCTCTTCTCATCAGGTACAGCGTTGTCTCCAGGAGGTTTCTTCGGCCTTCGCGTCCGGGGACCTGCTCAGAAACAGACTAAAATGGAGGACGAATATCTAAGCTTCAAAAATCAACTCAGTCTGATGCAGTCCACTGCTGGGCATATGCCTCTCCCAGGTTGCCCCACAACCGTCAGTATCCAGTCTTTACTCTATTTTTAAGGTCTTTTTTAGGCTCAAAGTCTGATAGATATGGATTGATAAAATATCGTTAGGATAGCTGGAAAAAGGCACAATGTCCAGCAGTAATTGTATGAAGATCACAAATATATGCTGTTTTTTGGGGATTTAATCCAATTTTATAGAGATATTAGTCACGAGACTAGAAATGATTACAATATAATTATATTTTAGCGATAAGACCGCCATATTGTGTCACCCTATGTACAATTTCTTCGGTCATATCCGTAATTAGGTATGGTGTAGGTATATACCTAATAAAGAGTATTTCAATTCTATTGGACTACCTAGTTCGGTATTTTATACAAAACTCCAATTATTCCTTGTAAGGCTTTTCATTTAAAACTACCTAATATAAGTTACTAAGCTCATCTATAAGTATACAATTATTTATAGCAATGAATTTAGTCCAGTTACGGAGTAAATCATTGAAAAGTTTAAGTACAAAGTTGAAACATGACCACTTAACGTTACATTCACAAAAACACACAGGCATAAACAAAAGCAAAACATACATGTTACAGTAACGAAAAAAATCTTCAAGGTGCAACAATAAAACAAAAAGTAGCATTAACAAACAAACCATATAAATATTGCAGAAACAAACAAACAAACACACTTAACAAAACATTTAACGTTGATCCAGCGCGCGTAGCATGGCCACTTCTATATCTACGAGACGAAGTGACATTTCTTAATGCAAAAATCTCTAAAAACATGACGTTCTAATGATGCCAAAATAATTAAATAATTGAGCCTCTTTTTAATTTTCTGACCTTTTCACACAGTTGGTCGCAGTAACTAAGCTAGGGTACCCCGACCAGACGGGTTAGGTTAGGTTATATCTGTGATAAACCACGCGCGAACCGAGCGAGCGAAGCGACTGGTGCCGCGACAGCGGCCGGTGACCGCTAATTCCAAGTCGGATTTGGGCTATTTAATATTTTTAGGATCTCACAAAAAGAGGCCCAATCATTATATTAGAGTATTCAATAATATTTTTTTAAGCGCAAAACGGGTATTTTTGGAGTTACATATCTTAATTTTTGACATCGCGCCATAAAAATCTTTTTTCTACAATCTGTCTACTATCTTTCGTTTCTACGGTGGTCATGCCAAATGCTCATATACATGAGCGTTGCCCACGACAGAGGCAACTGCAGCCGTCGACGCGTCGACTGCAATGTGGCGTACGTGTAAATCAGTACGTGCTCAAATACACGAGCGGCACGTTACCGCGATACTCGTCGGCGGCTGCCTTCGACGCGTCGACGGCTGCAGTTAACGTGCCGCTCATGTATATGAGCAAAAGAGTGCAGGTCATCTACTAAATATAATGGGCACAAATAAAAGACACACGGAGCACAAACATCCCTCGTTGAAATCCCCGAGACAAGCGGACGATGCAATATCTTAACCAATTCAGTTCCGAGCTCCAACGAGCATCGAAGACCCTCGCGATAAAATTGGTCAAAATATTTCACCGACCGCCTGGCGGGCTGGTGATGATGACGAAGGCATATGATGTATCTTCTTCTCTGGATTAATATGTTGCTGGAAATGGGTGTACAACTCAGATGAAGACTATATTATATTGGAAAGAGATAATTGCCTAAATAGTTTATGTATGAACAACCGCGGGGTAACACAATAAGAGTGGTTTTGACAGTTCAAAAACATTCATTGCGTTATTTACGTTGTTGAACAGACAAATTTTTCGAACGTATGAAGCAATGGATTAGCAATATCTTTCAAATTGTGTTTGATAGTGTGTTTGTACGTTCACTCAAATTGGACACGAAAAAGTGAATTGTGAATATAGCAACGATTCTTAATTATTATTTTTGGGCACCAAATGTCAAAGTGACGATGAATTTAATGTCAACATAAATGATTGGTTGTTCAAACGATCGCGATATATCGATATTATACGATAATCTGACAAATTTGACAATTCGTCACAAAAAACGCAAAAATAGATTCCCCAAATGAAAATTTGTAATGTTCTATCTGAGTTGTACATAAAAGTAATGTTATTAAAGCTGTTAGTTCAAAAACAAAATTATTGTAAACGAAAATACACATTCCAATGCACATTTCACAAACAATATAAATAGCACAATTTTTAGCACAAATATTTGCACATGCTGAAGATTTTTTTAACACAAATACAAAAAAAAAATTTGGTCATGTTTCAACTTCACTTTAATTTTGCTGGAATTTCATATTTGTAGATATGGCCTATAAAAAGTAAATCTCAAAAGTGACTGCCTATAATTCAGAGTTTTTAATGTTATAGCGTGTATCAGAAAGGTGCGGTCATATTTAAGGCTACCTACAGACCATCAAACTGAACAACTTTCTGAACGAAACCAACATTGTAATCGCGAAAAAAATGTATCAACTGTCCCATACATTTAGTTCGAATAGCCTATTGAAGTTTTGTATAAGACGGTTGATAATTTTTTCACGATTACAATGTTGGTCCCATGAAGAAAGTCGTTCACTTTGTTGGTCTCTACCACGCCCTTAAACATGACCACACATTTCTGATATACGCTGTATACAGGGTGTCAGGAACAAACTGTAACCTTGAATTTAGCACACGATTGTAGATTAGTTATCATAAAGAAATCAGCTGTTCCATAGAAAAGTTGAATACCTACGCGGTCAAAATTTATGGAACTTTTTTTGAACGAAAAATTTCAACCCCTGTAGACTTCAGAATCATGTACAGACGCCAGCACATCAAGCTACCTGAAACTGTCAAATCTTCCCAATCAACCTTGAACCTTATGCTTTGGCGATAAAGTTGGAAATCTATTAAATAAATTTGACAGATTATAGTAGCTTGATGTGCAGGCGTCTGTACCTACTGAATTTACGGTAACAATACCCTAATTGCGTAACAAACGATCAATCACAATCTAAATAATTTTGAAGGATTTTGCTAATCCATTGCTTCATATGTTCGAAAAAAATCTGCTAAACAATGTCAATAACGCAATGTATGTTGTTGAACTGTCAAAATGAAAGATATTGCTGGTAATACCTAATAGTGTGTTACGAAATTACCCCCGCAGGTTGCGCGGCGATGTTCCTCTCATTCTGTATTACTTAGTTAGGACTGATTTGACCAAAATCATATACAGGGTTATTTTTGTAAAACACCAGCAACCTCTTAAGAGGTCATTGTACTCATCATTATGAACAACTTTTACTATAGGACCAAACCTGAAATCGCGAAATAAAAATCAGCTGTTCCCTAAATTTATCTTCGTCTATCTCGTCAAAATGTAGGGAACAGCAGCCGATCGATTCTGTAAAAATCTCACCGTGAAAAGTTAGGTGAAGTGAGCTTAGAGTGAGCTGTCAAGAGTATCAATCCCTAGCATCAGGATGACACTGACAGCTCACTCCACGCTCACTTCACCTAAGTTTTCACGGTGAGATGGTTACAGAATCGCCTCGAAAAACTGTCAAAAATCCATTTTTATTTTTATCCAGATAAGACTTATTCTAGGTATAAAAGTTTGGTGAAATTCACCCTTAGTAACTTTACCGAACCTCTACGGGTGGGCATATTTTTGCTTTTTAAATTACCCGTTTAATAATCAAATCAACTAGTGATTGAATGACTATTTTCCACTTCGCCCAAAAAACGGAATAAGACCACGTATTCTCAATTTACGCGTAACTAATCAATTTCATTTCATTATTTACTAGCATCACGAGTTGCTTTTTGTCATACGTTTTTACAACTTTGCTCATTGTGGTTACGAAAATAGACAGGTTTTTGTACGAAATCTGACTGAATTGCTGTTGTGACAATCAAATTAGGGTTCTGGGTGGAATGTAATCGAATTTCGGTATCTATGATTGGGCAAACGCGTATTACTGGAAGTGCTAAGCGTGTAGCGAAACGAAACATTGGGACAACATTTGATTAGGTATGCCATAGAAAAAAAAGGGGACATTCTAAGTCTTGAAAATGCAGAGAGTGTGGCCAAATATTGGGCCAACATTTGATTAGAAATGCCATAGAAAATCATTTGATTGAAGTTGGCCGATGGCTTCAATCAAAGAATTGAATGTTGGTACCAATTCAGTGATCATTTTCGCGCGTAAAGTGCCTATAAGTAGATTTTTTATAATATTTGTCGATTTTTTTTTGGTTTTATACGAACAGTTTTCTTCAAATAAGTAATAGTATTTATTGATAAAATAATTTACTTTAGGTTTTTTTTAAAAAAAAAGATATTTCTGTGTTTACAAATTTGGTAATAATTATAAAGGTCTGTGAAATTCTGATAGAGATCGGTCTTGACCGTTTCTTACCAACTTATAGAAAGTTTTGTTGACAACCAGTTTTTTTTTATAAATAAAGCCATCAATTTACTTTATTATGTTTGGAATTTACTTTCAAACTAATAATATTAAAATATGCTAAGAAAAACTTTATTGAACTGGTTTAATAAAAATATATAAAATAGCATTTTTATGTTATACTAGCTTCTGCCCGCGACTTCTCCTCCTTAGCGAGTTCAATCAAACTCTTCAGCTTTATTATATCAGTGGGTAACAAGTTATCAGGCACATCGACACGCAACTTACATCAATTCAGTACATGATTGTTAAGAGGCCTATTACAAAAATGCGCGTATATGCATGATTTGCTCGTTGAAATTGAATACTATTCGTTTGTTGGTATAAATTACAATTAATTGGTAAAGATAGTTCGTTTTCTTTTCTACAATAATAATAAAGCGCTTTTTTATCATATATCTATACTCGTACATTTAGCAATAATCGTTCTCCTGATGCATGTTTAGGCAAAAACTCACGGAGAGCTGATTTGAGAGCTCTAATTTGCAGATGCTGTTGAATATAATCCATCAAAACAAGTTTTCTAATATCACAAATATCATATACTTACCTACTTTTATAATAATAGAACACAATTTTGTTATATGCCTTATAAATAAAGAAAAAACGACTGGACCTAATTCAATATTCTACGGGAAACAAGTTTGAAATCTGCGAACTTCTACATCATTTTCACGTAGTGTTTATACCAAAATAGTTTCCAATAATTGCTTAAACAATATCAATTTAAAAATAAAAAAATATTGTTACTTTGATTTTTTAATAAATAAAATATAATTCTAATATTTCACTGCGCCGGTGATGAGCGCTCGCCCTGGCTGGAGGCCTTAATTTACTAAGGCATCCACAGGCAATCCAGCGGGGTAATTAAGTAATACGCTAACAGTAGCTATGGCTTACATTTTGACAGTTCAACAACATTCATTGCGTTATTTACGTTGTTGAGCAGACAAATTTTTCGAACATATGAAGCAATGGATTAGCAATATCCTTCAAATTGATTCAAATTGAGACAGATAGTGTGTTACGCAATCAGAGTGCAGGTTATGCAGACGACAACCTCATTGGTTGACCTGCGAGATGCCATTAACAAACAAAAAAAAAAAAAAACGATACGTGCTCAGTACCGAAATGCAAGAGGGCTCTAAAACACATGACGTTGAACTTCATCGTTAGTTATTAAAAAAAAATTGCTGTATCTGGTTCCATACATTTTGACCGCGTATTGCACTTTCTATGAAACGGAAGATTTTTTTTTGAAAACTGACTTATAATTTCTAAGCTACATCTAGAATCATGTGCAAAATTCACAGTTACAGTTACGGTTACAGTTTGCGTGTCCATGTTGGAACCCTTTTTTTTTTGTGGATGGGAAATCATCGAATGACCCCTCCCGCTCAGGGTGGAGCAGGAGGGAGTGTCAGACTCTTACTGACTAAAACCCACCCGTGTTCCTTCTTTAGCCCTTTATGTTCCGGGGAAGCGGTAACCCTTTCGGACAATCCCGCTGCCCATGTTGGAACCCTGCCACCATGATTTTGGCATTAAAATTGTTGCCCTGCATTTTGTTTCCCTAACCATAGATAAGTTGTAAATACTTTCCTTGTGACAGTGTAAGTACCAGATTAAATTCAACATTAAATAAAAAGGAAGTCTATACAGGGTGGAATTGAAGTCATGGGCATTATTTTAACCTAAGGCACTACTCACGATACTGATTGCATTAGGGCTATTAATACGCAAATCAAAAATATTATTAATGCAATTAAGGAAAACCTTAAAAATCTAGTAAGTCAAATTGCACAACGCTTATTATTGCAAATAAACACTTAAAGTAATTAAAACAAAATACTTCGTTAACGCCAATAAATGTTGAAGTATCAAAATCTTAAAGCGCAGTACAGCGCAAAGCGAAATGTAAACAAACATCACCTGCGCGCGCGCGGGTTTTTCCTTACAAGTAATAATAACAATGGGCTAAAAGACATGCCGTCCGGCGGGATTCCCTGAACTCTCTCCGTCCCACTCCCTCACTCGCAAAAATACGAATATCACCCCCGCGCGGGGTCTGCTTCCCGCCGCAACATGAACCCGGAACCAGTGTCATAACGACTGCGCAGGTGCATTGACGCGTAATTGATTTATTGATCCCGTGATGTAATCGCCGTACTCGCCGCTCGCGTCATACGGTGCTTGGATTGCAGTGTATTAAGTGTTAGTGTAGTATTTGTGTGTTCGTGTACACGATGCCTCGACCGCGTAATGTGCAGGCTAGGTACACCAACCAACAATACCCACAAATGGTTGCAATTTACGATCGCACAAGAAATTTAGTATGAACTCGTGAAATGTTCCATCGCCGCAACCCAAACGACCCTATTCCTTCACGGGGTCTCTTTCCACCAGAACCACTAAGAACCTGTTGGATTTTTCGTCTTTTCACGTGCTGGCACATGCACAAGCTCGTGGAAGAGCACCCGTTTACCCTCTGTCACTTTACCGACAAATAAGGTTTTTTCAAAACAATCCACAAGCTAGGTACGTAAATGTTTTTTTTTAATGTATGTTAGTTGACGTAGTTTTGACCGTCCTAAGCCGGCAAAGTACGAAGGGAAAGTTGGAATTTATTATGAATCAATTCATTGGCAACTTACGAATGTCACGTGAGTCGGGCGGGGTCAAAGAATTCACGCCCAATGACGCGTACGGCGTAAAGTACTTACGCATTTGCTATCGAGAAGCGCAAAGTGTTTGATACTTTCTATGACTTACTACATTTTAAGGTTTTCCATACTTGCATTAATAATATTTTTGATTTGCGTAATAGTAGCCCTAATGCAATTAGTATCATGAGTAGTGCCTTAGGTTAAAATAATGCCCATGACTTCAATTGCACCCTGTATAATAAGAAAAGTATTTAAAAGAGGGTAAATAATTATATAGATAAAAAAAAATAAACGTATTTTTGTGGATAGGTTCGTAAAATAAAGAATTATAAAAAATAAATGGAATTATCTCACGTGGTTCTCGTGAGCGCGTCCCGTACTTACTTCGTCCTGGAACAAAAGAGAAAATATAATTAATATAATTTTGAATAACACACAACATCTATATTTATATAAAAAGAGAAGTCCTGACTGACTGACTGACTGACTGACTGACTGACTGACTGACTGACTGACTGACTGACTGACTGACTGACTCATCAACGCCCAGCCTAAACCCTTGGACCTAGAAAGCTGAAATTTTGCACAGAGGTTTTCTTTATAATGCAGACGAGGAATAAGGAAGGAATTTTCGAAATTCAACCCCTAAGGGAGTTAAATAGGGGATGAAAGTTTGTATGAAAACTCTTATTCCTTGGGTTAATAAACTTGAAACTTGGCACGAATACTTATCTAAGTAAATTATGAAAACTGGTCTTTTTTGTTTTTCTAAACTACCTTCTAAAGGGGGATGGGGGGGTGTCAAAATTTGTATGGAAGAATTTTAATGCACGGTCCGATTAACTCAAAACTCAGTATTTATACTTAATACCAAAAATAAAGAATTACGTGTATCAGGGTTTTTCGAAAATCTACCCCTAACGGGGAGAAAAGGGGTAGTTAATTTTACAGGGCAAATTTTGCTGCCTGGCTTAATTAACTCAAAAATTGGTATAAATAATCTGTGAGTCAAGTAATGAACACATTCCAAACGATTTTTCAAAATTCCACCCCTGTGGGGGTGAAAAGTGGGGATACAGCTTATATGAAAAATCTTATTCCTTGGGTTAATAAACTTGAAACTGGGCACGAATACTTATCTAAGTAAATTATAAAGTTTGGCATTTGTTGTTTTTCTAAACTACCCCCTAACAGGGGATTGGGGGGTGTCGAAATTTGTGTGGAAGAATTTTAACGCGCGGTCCGATTAATTCAAACTCAGTATTTACACTTAATACCAAAAATACAGAATTACGTGTATCAGGGTTTTGCGAAAATCTACCTCTGACGGGGTGAAAAGGAGTAGTTAATTTTCCATTTTACTGCGTGGCTTGATTAACTCGAAAATCGTTGGACATAATCTTTGAGTCAAGTTATTAACACATACCAAACATTTTTCAAAATTCCTCCTGTGTGTGGGGTGAAAAGTGGGGAAAAACTTTATACGAAAAATCTTATCCATTTGGTTAATAAACTTGAAACTTGGAAGGAATATTTGCCTTATTAGGTAATAAGAAATGGGTCTTTCGAAAGTAAACCCCTGACGGGTAAAAAAGTGGTAATTCGATTTTTAAGGCCGGTATTATAGTGCGTAGCTTGATTTACTCCAAAAAAATGGTATGAATAAATTTAAGCTTCAAACTTGGCACAAATACGTATCTAAGTAAATTATAGTTTGTCATTTTATGTTTTTCTGCTCTAAAGGGAGATCGAGGGTGTCAGTTTGTATGGAAGAATTTTATCGCGCGGTCCAATAATATAAACTCGGAACTCAATATGTATACTTAAAACCAAAATAAATAAAAAAGTGTGACTGGGTTTTTCGAAAATCTAACCCTAACGGGGTGAACGGGGGTAGTCCATATCACAGAGGAGTATTTTATTGCGTGGCTTGATTCAATGGGAAATTGGTCTAAATAATCTTTGAGTCAAGATATGGAAACGTCCCAAACATGTTTTCAATATTTCGCCCCTATGGGAATAAAAACTGTGAAGGTGAAAAGGTGGTCTTATTCCTTTGGTTAAGAAACTTGAAACTTTTCAACATTTGCCTCAGTAAATAATAAAGATCACTTTTAGGGGTTTACTACTTAAAATAAAAAAGTATGAGTTTTAGGGTTTTACTTATTCGACTCCTACCGGGGTGGAAAAGGGTAATAAAGTTTAAGGAGTAGAAACTTCAACTTCCATTAACACGAAAATGGGTCTAAATAATCTTTACATCATAAAAATGGAAACGTACCAAATGCAAAAACAAGCCCTGTCGTGATGAAAAGGGAGGATAGTTTATTTGAAACATCTTAGGTAGTTTAACTAAAATATTGGCCCGAATACTTATTTCTTTAAATAAAGTAAGTATAAAGATCGTAATCAATAATTTTCGAAATACCTTTCAGGGGGAGGTGGAGAGGGTGTTAAATTTATTTGAGGAAAGTACGAAACCCACGCGGACGAAGTCGCGGGCAAAAGCTAGTACAATAATATAGGAAGCCTTGCGGCTATGTAATAACATTCGCACGGGTCGATCGATCAGGTTAAGCTACGCTTGCCGCGGTTGGTCCATGGATGGGTGACCGTCTTTACATACCAAGAAAGACCCTCTTTGGCCCCGGCTGTCATTCATAGCTTATCATACCTTTGATTCATTACTTTTTTTTATTATTTTTTTACGCGTCGTCAGAAGCCCGAAAATCTGACAACCAGTCATACCAAGGGGTATCGTATTACCCAGTAACTGGGTTGTAAAAGTCAGATAGCCAGTCGCTCCATGTAAAATACTAGTATTCAGCTCCGGTTAAACTGGAAGTTGACCCCAGCATAGGTAGTTGGGAAAAGGCTAGACAGATGATGGTTTTCTACTATTTCATCTTAGGCGTTCTTCAGTTTAAATATTTTACACAAATTGTAAAACCTCATAATTATTTTAAAATAAGAACACTATAATATAAAACGCATTCAATCATCATGTTACCAAAATGGAGGTAAACACAGCCCTAAAGTTAAAACACACTATGTTACATAATTCGCATTTTGCATTTCTTTCTTGATTTGCTTGATTTAATGTAACAAAAACTTAAATGTAAACTCGTCTTCAATTAATACCTTTACTATTAAGACTATGCCGACCGCACAGTGGCGCCCTCATCGTTTGTTTGGTTATTGCATACAATTTAGAATGAAAATGCAGAAAATAAGCACGTTGAGTTGTGCTTCACAAGATTATACGTTAACATTATTAGAAACGGTAGTTTTACATCGTTTAGTTTTATTATAATCCTATAAACGGAATATAGTGGCCACTGTTATCCGTTTTAAGGATTATAATAAAAATAAACAATATAAAACTACCGCTTCTAATAATATTAACGTATAGTCTTGTGAAGCACAACTTAACGTGCTTATTTTCTGCATTTTCATTCTAATTTGTTTGAAATAACCGAAAAAACGATGAGGGCGCCACTGTGCGGTCGGCATAGTCTTAAAACATCGTTTCGAAAAATTACTTATGCTCATTAAAACCTGAGCTTCAACTTGGGCCGTAAATATAATTGCAAAAAAAACGTTTTATGCTTCAATAAATTGCAAATTAAAGCCAATCATCAAGTTTTATAATTATTACTATCATTGCTAAGCTTTAGTACCAACCAGACAATCTACCCAATAAATTAATAAGCGTCAAGGAATAAAGACCTGAGTTAAAACCATCCACCATAACGTGGCCCACGCCGTGGCGCCACTTTCGTAGCGAATCGCCAAAAATCCCCTACATTTTTGTAGTTCCAAATTTCGCCGCATTCAAGAAATTTCGGTCGGTCCAACTACTGATTAGGAACGGAGTGACGTCACAGACCACCCATGTAGGCCGATAATTAAGACATTCGGTATTACTGAACCATGTTTGTTTATTTTTATAAAGTTTTTTTTTTGTGTTTTTATGTGTTTTATTAGGACGAAAACATGGCCTTTTTAGTATCTTCACGGGTTGTTCTTAAAAGCGTAGGCACGATAAGATTTAGTTATTTTTATGTTGCGTTTGACCACTATATAATCTTTCCTAATTTTAGCTATGATGTGGTCGACGTTTGGCTACAAGTATCCTGCGGGATAATCGCGTCACACACTAACAGTAGGTAGCAATGGGTTTTATGGGTTTCATTTTGATAGTTCATTAACATTCATTGCGGTATTTACGTTTTTGAGTAGACGAAATGGGACATGAAGCAATGGCTTAGAAATATCCTTCAAAATGATTCTGGTTCTAATTAAGGGCCTATACTACCTCAAATGGCTTTGCATGATCCTCTGTTATGTCAAAAATACTGAACTAATTTTGAAATAAATATATGATAAAGTTGAGGATTAATGTTAAGTCTTATGTTTGACGAAAACACGATTCCATAAAATTTTCTCGATAGAAAAAAATTCCAAAGTTACCTCCAAGCCGAACAATAAACCGCTGGTATTCAAAAAATACTTCAAATTAGATCATGAAACTTTGTATACTAACTGAACTAACTATAAAGCAGGTCTTGTGTTATTTTTTTTTTAATTATCATTATTTTCACCGTAAAAAGCACATACCTAAACTATTGGCGCTTCCTGCCGCCTAGCACCGCACTCTGTCTCGCTCTCACTCTGTCCGCGAGCAGTATCGTGCGAGCGAGATAAAGAGTGAATTTTAGCTGAGCTAGTATAGGCTCTTAATAGTGTGTTACGCAATTAGGGTGCTCTTACTCACTTGGGGCTTAAAGAATAATAGAAAAAAAAACTTCTTCCAATTTAACAGACAGTATGCTGCTGGGGAGTTTGTTGCGCCACTTCATCTTCTCAGCTAAAGAACTAGGAAGTGTTGAAGGGCGGGCGTTTTGGAGGCGTATCTTCTGTAATTCCGGATTTAAAAAAATGTATGGTTCTCAGCTGCAGTGCTATTCTGTAAAATCTCACCGTGAAAACTAAGGTGAAGTGAGCTGTCATTCCACCTTCTGATCGATTCTGTAAAAATGTCACCGTGATAACTTACGTGAAGTGAACGTGAAGTGAATTATCAATAGGGGCAATCCCTAACATCAGGTGGAATGACAGCTCACTTCACCTTAGTTTTCACGGTGAGATTTTTACAGAATAGCACTGCTGATGTTAGGGATTGCCCCTATTGATAGCTCACTTCACGCTCACTTCACCTAAGTTACGGTGAGATTTTTACAGAATCGATCGGCTGATTCTCAGTCTAATTTGAAGAATAATAATTTTGATTTTGACTGTTCAGTAAATAGTTTTTTAATGGCTAAAGAGTTGATTGGAATAACCACCAATGGCCGCCATAGCTCACGCACAATGATCCACTTGAATGACTACCTAATTGCGGAAACCAAACCTTCTAACATAGAACATACGAGCCCCAAGATACAGAAAAAAAAAAATTATTTCTTAATTTTCATGATTGCACCTACCACTGTTTGTCTGTGCATCACCCAAAGGTTGACCGGTAGAAAATGCCTATGGCATTAAGTCCGTTTCTTTGTACATTTATGTGCTTTGAAGTAATAAATAAATACAGACTAACTGTCTAGTTTGGGGCTCACTGGCAAACAATATATTGTAACCTATTAATTGTAGGTAATACTTTAAGCTGGTTTTAATTTTGACAGTTCAACAACATTCATTGCGTTATTTACGTTGTTGAGTAGACAAATTTTTCGAACTTAAGAAGCAATATCCTTAAAATTATTCAGATTTTGTAGATAGTGTGTTCTACAATTGGGGTGCAGTGAACCTGCTTACTGTATTATCTGGACAATAAATATTTTTCATCATATTTCCATTTTGTAACCCCCTACAAAAGAGAGGGTCGTTTTATGTTTAAAGTGTGTATCTGTGTATCTGTGTGTCTATCTGCGCCATCATAGCTCCCAGACGGCTGAACAGATTTTGATTATTTTATTTCTACTTATAGAACTTTAATAATGCCAGCCAGCCTTTTGTTTTATTGTCCCAATGCAGGGCAAAGGTCTTCTCATACGGAGAAGGAAAGATCCTCCTTGCTCACTGCGTGTTTGTGGTTTCAGAACATTAAGTCCATATTAATTATTTGTTATAGTATGTATCACTTTATTTCTTTCAATAATATTTTTTATAACAAACCCCGCCCGTGCCCGTGCTAAATAAAAACAACCGCACAGGTCGATCGATCAGGTTAAGCTACGCTTGCCGCGGTTGGTCTATGGATGGGTGACCATCTTTACATAACGAGACCCTCCTTGCCTCGGAAAGCACGTTAAGCCGTTGGTCCCGGCTGTCATTCGTGGATCTTTGACAGTCGTTACGGGTAGTCAGAAGCCCGAAAATCTGACAACCAGTCTTACTAATGGGTATCGTATTACCCAGTAACTGGGTTGTGGAGGTCAGATAGGCAGTCGCTCCATGTAAAATACTGGTATTCAGCTGCATCCGGTTAGACTGGAAGTCGACCCCAACATAGTTGGGAAAAGGCTAGGCAGATGATGAATATTTTTATAGGTAATAAGTGAAACTTCTTCGGTGACGATTCGATAATTAATTGGACAAGGATTGAGAGTGTGAAACAAGGACGCGTCACGCATCACGTTTTGGCACAATTTGTTACATAAGGTAGAAGAAAGATTTAAGTAACTTTCTCTCTCTCTATCTGCAGTCTCTCACTGTCTGTTCGTTCCTATTTTCGCGCCAAAAGATTCTTGTACTTATGAAGCAGTACGTCAGGCGCACCCTGGGCCTCAAGTCTGCCATTACAATAGTGTCAGAATGGTCTATCATTGATTTCATAATTGTTGATTTTGACAAGTTTGGTAATCTACTAATATAATGGCGACATTATGACTTTCCAATGGTCAACCACTGACACTCCATTAAAAGAAATGGCATAAAATGTTAATCTCGTACATAATGACAAATGAATAAATGCAATGTTTATTGCTATTTACGAACTTCTTACTACTTCAGATTGCAAACACTAATACGTAATATGTAAAAATATAAATTAAATGAAATTTAGCATGTTTAGTAGTAGTTTTTCTCAGACCATTGACCGACCAATGATCGACCATTATGAATTTAGCAGATTACGAACTTTTAGCAAAATGACAATGGGATCGTGTTGGAATGACGAATTTATAAAAATAGCGGACTTGGGCCCCTGGACAGTTAGCCCCACAACCAACTTGCTGTCTTGTCAAATCTTTGCACTACAACACGAGATATTCTCGTAAAACTCATGCCGACACGAGACAGCCCACAAGATCCCAAATTAAGAACTTATCGTCATTATTATTGTCTTTTTTAATCACATACAAAGTTTTGACTAAATCAAACCTTAGTTATGATCCTTAGAACAAGGAAATAAGGTAGAAATTCCCTTGTAGCCTAAAAATTAATTTGTTTATCAGAGCTATGCTCCTTATCACGTGGGCATAAGGTCGAAAATCCCATGTAGATCAAAAATTAAGTTGTTTATAATAGTAGCAATACAGTAAGCAGTCATGTATTGGGGCAAATGTCTTAATTATTGGACTTCGTTGGTGGCGACTTGTTTTAAGCTCAGTAGGGGTCCACAAATTGGGTTCACTAGGTTGTTTTTGGTTTTATTTTTGTGGAGTGACTGATCAGCTATGGTTTGGATTATGTTTTTTTAGAAAACCGTCAGTTTAAAGGTGACAAGTGGCTGATATTAGGACTTAGATGCTTCATCTGTATACAAGGTGTAAAATAATTAACGCAAGATCTCATACACCCCATTTAGACCAGTGAGTTAAAGGCATAATACAATGACCAAAACATGTTGTTCTCAAAGCTTGCTTTTTTTAAACTTGCGTTTAAAAACACTTGCGCTTATTCTGTTACACCTTGTATATAAAATTCAAAGTCCTAAATGGCTGATCAACACAGTCTAAACCGCTGGTCCTAGAGACATGAAATTTGTAGGGCGTGTTCTTTATGAAGAGTAAGTATCCACTAAGAAAGGGCTTTTCGAAATTCCACCCCTAAGAGGGGGAATGGGGGAGGGTGAAATTTCACGCGGACAAAGTCGCGGGCAGAAGCTAGTTGGTAGGTGCATACACTAGTCGCAAGCGTGATTGCTGAGCGAGGCCAGAGGTCCTGGCTTAAATCCCTGAATTTTACCATAAAGAGATTCTCGGTAGGACCAGTGTCTGATTGGGTAGGTACCTAATTGGGCTGGCGAAATCATAATCAGTCTATAGTGTTCCAACTGCTGGAACATAAAGGTCCTCCTGTCTTCGAGAGGGAGTGGGCCGTCATCCACCACGCGGGCCCAGTGCGGGTTGGTAGATATCACATGTCTTAGAATTTTTGGTTCTAGGACATGCCGGTTTCCTCACGATGTTTTCCTTCACCGTTTTCGTTCGTTTACTGCTTTGTTTTATATGCACCTATAAAAAAAACTATTGCTTACACTGTCTTTCTTTAGAAAAAGATACCGCGGCAAAAGATAAGTTTCCAAAACTAAACGTTATCTTATAATCTGTATCGATACAAAATTATCGATAATTATATCGATAAACAGCCGATATGCTTCCGTATCGAATCAATCGACTCAGATCTCAGCGGAGTTTCGATAAAAAAGGGAAACTATTGGTAAAATGTATCATTAAAGGTTAATGATACGGTATATACTTACCAAAAGTTTCCATTTTTTATCGAATCTCCCCTAATGTTCAAAATAAACACGAATTTTAACATCTTTTAGGTAGGTACCTAGTTTTTATTTCACTATTTATTAACTTAGCATGGCATACCTAATCCTACTAATCCTACTAATATTATAAATGCGAAAGTTTGTGAGGATGGATGGATGCTACTAATATAATATTATAAATGCGAAAGTTTGTGAGGATAGATGTTTGTTACTCTTTCACGCAAAAACTACTGAACGGATTTGGATGAAGTTTGGCACACATATAGTTTATAACCAGGATTAACATATAAGATACTTTTTATCCCGATATTCCCACGGGATCGAAACTTACGCGGGTGAAACCGCGGGGTGCAGCTAGTCAGTCTATAAAGCGAATCTCTTCAAAGTGAGAGTGAACCGGCTTTTTCTGGGTAAGCTGACTCCGTCGTCGACTTTGTCTCTGTCACCTCAGACCTACCTACTAGTTAATTTATTTATTTATAAGGGTAAAAAGTATGTAAAGAGGGTATGTTGAAACTGTGTGTAGGTACTCCCCGTCACTTGTCCCCAAAGGTTCATTAGAAAACCAGCGTCAGACAGCATCTGTCTGGAATTAATGCTGAAATGAACGTTTTTGGCGCAGCCGTGAGGCACACACAATAATTGTTGTTTGCAACGTCCACTGCGCTATCCCAGTGCGGGTTGGTTAGAGTTAAGACTCGTAGGTTGATATTCAAGATAAAGCAACTCTTGCCGTCATCGGTCCGTGGATGAGTCTTAGCAAGAGTCAGCTTCAGTTTCAAGTTGTCAGCAAAATCTGACGCATACTGTTTTCTGCCTTCTCAATTAGTATTGGCGTTTTGTTCTGGAGTGTTATGCCATTAACTTGTGGTGGCACACACCATGATCATAATCTCTACAGTACTAACTTAAGGGGACGTTATAGGTTGATAAAATTTTCTATGAGTCTTGTCTTGTACCTACGTAACTGTTTTATTTACTAAGATGACTTTGTGACCTGATAGAATTATTATCATGAGTTATTGAGGTAGGAACATGTAAACAGAACATCCATAAGGCACAATCTTTTTGTGGCAACAGCATGTAAAAAAAAAAAAAAAAAACCTGTATGCTTGTATAAAATACCTATCTACAAATAGTTAAACATCGAAATTGGTTGGTGACCATAATAATAGACCAAATTATACATATAATAATCGTCTGAGTTGCGACAGATAATTATGTTACCGTCCAAAACACAAAAAAAAAAAAACAAAAAAAAATGTTGATGAAAGGGAAACGGATATCGGAAGAGAATAGCTACAGATTTGGGAGTCACGCAAGGTGATACGGCTTCGGTAGAGAGGAAGGATTAAATCCTATTCCACACGACGTAGAAGAAGCTAATGAAAGAGATGTGCTAAATAAGATGTTCATATATGCAGATGATCCGGCTCTTATGTTTTGTTGCAATTTAATTTAATTATTGCTTTAATATAATTGGCACTTGATTGCAAAAATGCATAGTTGAAATCAACATGTTTATGATTTTGATGTTACACGATTATTTGATAACGTGTTTTGAGTTGAACAAATAAAAATATAATAAGAAAGGGATGTAGTGTATCTATTAAATAGATATGTAAACAATGTCTCATTCACACAAGCGGGGTAGCTGCTGTCACTAATGTCATCAGTCAGTCACGAGGAATGGCGGGAAACAGACAGGGTGAAGCAGGCTAGATACGATGGCGCTTGGTGTGGTAGTGAGCCAGTGAAGTGACATGTTCAACATAAATACGGAATCAACAGGATTCTACATCTATTACATACCGAGACGCCTCCGTGCTTCGGAAGGCACGTTAAGCCGTTGGTCCCGGCTGTCATTCGTGGATCTTTGACAGTCGTTACGGGTTGTCAGAAGCCCGAAAGTCTGACAACTAATTTTACCAAGAGGTATCGTGTGACCTAGTAACTGGGTTGTTTTGCAGGACAGATAGACGGTCGCTCCATGTAAAATTCTGGTATTCAGCTGCATCCGGTTAGACTGGAATCTGACCCTAACATTGTTGGGAAAAGTCTAGGCAGATTGCTAGATTTTTTTAAGAGAATTACACTTTAGAGGTTTAAATATGCAAATAAGTATTTAAAAATATTCCCAGTACATATTCATTAGTAAAAAAATCCTAAGAATGCAACCAATGATGGTGTTTATTATAAAATGGCTGGTTATAAACTGGTTAATTTTAATTAACCACTTTTAATAGCCGTAATATGCTGATTTTTGATGAATTTCGGTTGAGTTTTGAAGGGGACACACGGATACCTAGAATGGCTAGCCAAATACCTAGAGCGTTAAACGAGGTTATTACATATACATTATTGTATAAGTAACCGATGTTAGTAAACACCAATTACCTACGATTGGCAAGCCGGTTTAAATGAATTTGAACGTAGTTTCGAACTAGACTAAGTACCTATTTGAGAATTTAATTAAATTTTTTTTTTTATTGGTTTAGCACATCAAAAGTGTCTAGGGATCAACATATATTTTTGCAATAACTTTTCTCCTGATTGATATTAATTAAAATTTTCTTTAAGGATTCATCAAATAAAGTGTTTTCGTTTGTCACAGTAACGATAAACCAAGTCACCTTTGCATTAATAAAGAAATTTGCCATTTTCCTAATAAAGGGATTTTTGACATTTGAACCACTAACACAAAAGTTCGAAAAAAAGACTGAAATAACAGTTTTCTCTAAAATTTTATTGGGTAACTTAAACAATTAATAATCCGTGTTTCTACCGCGAACACTAACAACACAAGAACATCGGTTTGGCATACTCAAAATGAGTTCATCCAAATCACGCTGTGGAATGGCCGCCCATGTTCGTTGCAACAACAAAAAAAGGTCTTCTTGCGACTGGATACCCTCCATATTCGGCAGAGCTCTTCTCTGTAGCATATCCCATGCATGCTCAATCGGGTTCAAGTCTGGCGACTGAGCAGGCCAGGGCAGGACATTGATGTTAGCTGCGGCGAGAGTCTGTCTTACAACTCTTGCGGTGTGCGGTCGTGCATTATCATGCATTAACTGAAATAAGGGACCGATTTGCACTTGTAGAGGAACGATGACGTCTGATACAATCGTCTCAGCATAAATTTGAGCGTTGAGGTTGCCTCTGATCCAAATCAACTCAGTTCTTCCGCCGATCCAAATACCCGCCCATACCATGATGGTTCCACCACTATAAGGATGGACTTCCTGGCAGGATTTTAATCGCTGTTGGCGTCCAGGGGTTCTCCAGTGTCGTATACGTCTTGTATCCGGTCTCATACCAAAACGAGACTCATCAGAAAAGCACACGAAACGCCATTGTTCTTCTGCCCAATTTCTGTGTTCAAGAGCCCATTGATATCGAATCCTACGATTGTGCATTGCTATAGGTGGTACCCGTAGCGGTCTTCGGGAATGAAGGTTCACTTCATGCAAGCGGTTTCTGACTGTTTGGTCGCTAATTAAGTTCCCTGAAGAGTGATGAAGCCTCACGGCTAACATCATGGCGGTTATTGTTGGAGCTCTTCGAGTTAAGATTTGAATGTATCGGTCTTGTCTCCGTGTGGTGCAGCGATACCGTCCTCCATGGCGCTCAGCCACGGTACCAGTGCTTCGGTAACGTGTCCAAAGTCGACTGATAACACTCTGACTTGTATTCAGAGCTAAAGCCACAGTACGTTGCCGGGAACCAGCTTCTATCATTCCCACGGCTCTGAGCATTTCTTCCCTGCTTAAATGACGTCGCCGCTCCATAATAATGTTGGTTTTAGTCAGTAGTAGGGAAACAGTAGCACTAATAATGTCTTCAATGCGTTGTATGTTTTTATAGGGAAAATATTGACAGCTGATTTTCATCTTTTACTCGAATTTGATTCACAGTTCCTGATTCAAATTATGAAATGCACCAAAAAGGATCCATATAAATTTATAAAATCATAAATTTATTACAAAGCCACATCTCAATCTCAAGAAATCCGCATAAAAATGCTTGATCCCTAGACACTTTTGATGTGTGTAGTACTTAAGTCATATTGTAATGAAATAAATTAGACGAAAAATTCACAGGAGCTTCAGCAAACATTGCAGATGAAAAAGTATAAAAATGGATAAATAGATAAATCGGAAACCCATTAATGCCTAATGACTACAAAAGATCTGTCAAAGTCTGACACAACAGCTGATCTAACCAAAGGGGCAATTCTCGTAATTTTAAGAACGTTCGCATCACAGTCTGATCTCGGTATCAATCTGTCATAAAAACTTTTTTACAAAAAAAAAAAAACAACCGACTTCCAAAAAAGACACTACAAAGTGAAAAATAACTTTAATTTCGGAAGTCGGTGTCGTTGGGTTCGCATTTTCGTTGTTTGCCACCGACTTCGTATAACACTATTTTTATACCACACAAATTCGTATAGAACTATTTGCTTCGTATATCAGTGACAGGAAGTCATTACAACGTCATTAATATAAACTAAGTGGCAAAAATACGTATTATCGTAGCTAACTCAAAAACTACCCAAGCAAAGTTAATAAAATTTATATGGAACCACCTCTGAGGTACACCCTATCTGGCGTCTGTAGAAGTTATTAGAAACCTGCACCCTAATTGCGTAACAAACTTTCAATCACAATCTGAATAATTTTGAAGGATATTGTTTAATCCATTGCTTCTTAGGTTCGAAAAATTTGTCAGCTCAACAACGTAAATAACGCAATGAATGTTGTTGAATTGTCAAAATGAAGGTCATTTACTGATAGTTTGTTACGTAACTACCCCTTGGGAGTTATGAGTCGGTATGCTAACTGTCACGACGGTGTCTTTTTTTTCATGTTCCAACATGTTTAACACAGCCCAACATATCTGCTCACCAACCTCTCCAACCGTGTTCTCAGCCACCCACACATCGCCAAGCTATGCAAATTTTACAACTCAGCATAACCATAAATATAACTAAATGACAGTAATTGCTTCATCAAGAGAAGCCATGATAGTTTTTATGCCAATGTTACCAATTAATAATTTTATTTCGTTCCTGTACGCATAATTATGTGGATTTGCGTATGGTAACATTTTTGACTTTGATGGGGCAAGGAAGATAGGTTTTAAAAGTAATTATAGTGGGCAGTAAAAGTGCGCACGAGTGGCGATATATACGGGGTTTAAAAAGGCCCATCACATAACCGTTATCTATGTATTCTACTCTAGCTGGGTCCCGCGGTTTCACTCGTATAAGTTTCGAGCAAATATCGGGATAAAAAGAGATTCCTCAGGATGCTATCTATATCTTTGCCAAATTTTATCGAAATCCGTTCAGTGGTTTAGGCGTGAAAAGGTAACGTACAGTTACTTTAAAATTTATAATATTAGTAAGAATTACTAGCTGTGAAACGCGGTGTAAGGACATGTCTTTGCTGATCCCCATTTAGACAGTCGTCGGTGCAATAACATGTCACGTTTCGCAAGCAAAGCATTAATATTATAGTAACTAAGTAATTTAAGTTAGCAATATGATTTGTATGTTATAACTATTATTGGCATTAAAAAAAGGAACTTTGGAATGAGCAGTTGTTTCCACCTGCCACCTATGCTCATGGATACATTACACGGTTTCACCCACGTGAATCTCGATTCCGTGAGAATATCGGGATAAAAAGTTTCCTATGTCCTAATCCAGGTCCTGATCTACCCATGTTACAAATTTCATCAAAATTCATTCAGCCGTTTTGGTGTGAAAGCGTAACAAAAAAAACAAAAACAAATCTTTTCTCTTTAAATATTAGTTTAGATTAGGTGTTGCCAGCGACTTCGTCTGCGATCTAGATATGATTCAATCAAGATTCGAAAGATACGTTGCGCCATCTATTATTATAATACTTAACGTTATTGTTGTTTTACTATTCATATTTATAAGTTGCACTTATTTTTTCATAAAGGATGATAAAAAGTAGTGTCCACCTCGGGAGCAACACTATTTCAAGCTCGAGTTATGAACAGATGCCAGCAAATCAAGCTACCCCAATTTGTCTAGTTTTCCCAATCAACTTTGAACCTTATGCTTTGGAGATAAAGTTGAAAATCTATTAAAGAAAAGATTGTAGTAGCTTGATGTGCTGGCGTCTGTACTTTAGAACACCTCGCTGCGCTCAGGATTCTACTCTAGAATCCTTCGCTCCGCTCTGGATTCAAAAGAAACACTCTCGCCTTCAAAATAGTTGTTTGCTCCCTTGGCATAAAATCTATTAATTTGTAAAAAAAAGGGTAAAAAAAGTTGGAACTTTCACCATTAAAATCTCCGTAATCAGAAGGTTCCCAGATATGATTCAGTACAAAAAAATAACCACAATGACGTGAAGTAAGTATAAGTGACTTTCGGCTTCGTTAAGTCTTTTTATACCCGTTTTAAGTATGAAGGCACTCCCTGCTACAGTCATGCTATTTGATACCATCATCTGCCAATCTGCAACAATGTTGAGGACAGCTTCCAGTCTAACTGGATGCAGCTGAATACCAGTACATGGAGCGACTGCTTATCTGATCTCGACAACCCAGTTACTGGGTAACAGGATACCTCTTGGTAAGACTGGTTGTCAGACTTTCGGGCTTCTGACTACCCGTAACAACGATTTATTCTGTCTGAATCCCCCTCCAACCCCCTCACCCCTGGATCCCCGCTAGTTCTTCTTCTGTTTTAATCTCTGTCTTATCCACATTATCTAGATTATTCTTTTTGACAGATAAGTACAGTCGAGAGAAAATAAACGTCTGTTAAAGATCTACGAATGCCCGCCGCGGCCGGGACCAATGGCTTAACGTGCTTTCCGAGGCATGGAGGGGTTTTAATATGTAATGGATGGTCACTAGGGACCTCGTGAGGTACCGATCGATTCTGTAAAAATCTCACCGTGAAAAGTTAGGTGAAGTGAGCTTAGAGTGAGCTGTCAAGAGTATCAATCCCTAGCATCAGGATGACACTGACAGCTCACTCCACGCTCACTTCACCTAAGTTTTCACGGAGAGATGGTTACAGAATCGCACTGCTGGTCTATAATGTCACATTTTACGAACCACAAGAACCTCCTCCTTTTTAAAGTCGGTTAAAAAATACAAAAAGTTAACAACCGGGACTTGAATCCACTCCTTAACGATCCAAATTCCATGTTAACCACCATACTCTCAAGTCTGGACAATTAATTTATTTCCTTTTATTGAACGGTAAGGTAAACCACCCAATTATCGTCCGTGTTCGTTCACGTCGGTAAACATAAAGGCCTCATTTCTGTCATACCGCGGCCGATACAACATTTTAGTTAATTAAACAATTATACCAAAGCGGTATTTTATCGAGATCGTATGAGCACCTGGATTACTTAATTTGTGTTTTTAATTTTGTATGAACAACAACTGTGGCTTGCACCCTAAGATATAATAAAAGATTTTTATTGCTTAATTAAGTATGTGAAAGTCCGTTTGAATACATACTTTGTTTTAAAAAAACTTTGTCTTTTTACCCGACTGTGTGTATTGGTCCCTGTGTGTATTGTATTTGATTCTGTGGTATTGGCCCCGATTCTGTTGTTCACAAAATAAACTAAATTTAAGTTCAGTGCATTTAAAACGGGAGATGCTGAGTGCCCTGCTAGGAAAATAGCGGAATACAGATACATCAATTCTATCGACTACGAGAGAGTCGCCGCCGCTGCCGATCGCCTCTGCGAGAACACGGCAGTGCTCCGCCCAATTGGGGCATACCGCCACCGTATGCTCCACCGTGTCCTCCGGGCGACCCTCGCAGTGGTGACACCCGGGCGTTTCCTCCCGCCCGATGGTGTGCAGGAACCTCCTGAAACACCCGTGTCCGGTGAGGACCTGCGTCAGGCGGTAGGTGAGGGCGCCATGGCGCCTCTCTAGCCACTCCTCAAAGAGGGGTCTTACCGCCGCTATCGCGGCGTGCCCTATTATATTGTCCTACAATTACCATAAAGTATGCTCATGCCGCCTGTGATACAGGTTCATCCTAGTACAGGCATCTAACATTATTATAACTATTGTAAATAATTTCTAAGACTTTTTGTAACAATTTTACCAATTTTAATACTGAATAAAAATTTATTATTATTATTATTTTATTATTTTTTTCTTTCTATTTCACTATGAAAAGGACAGAAGATAAATATTAGTTAGTCCTGTCAAATTAGTCGGCGCCTGACATAAATTGACGTATTTTTAGTAGGCAATTTTTAATCACGTCTAAACTTTGTCTATGGATCTAATCTGACAGGACTAAAATAATATTAATCTTCTGTCCTTTTCATAATGAAATAGAAAGAAAAAGATGCACTGAACTTAAATTGAATTTACTTTGTGAACAACAAAATCGGGGCCAATGTGTACATCAGCCTATAATAAGTATAAGTACCTACTAGCTTTTGCCCCTCAATCTCCCTTTAGAGCAGAAAAACATAAAATGACAAACTATAATTTACTTAGATAAGTATTTGTGCCAAGTTTGAAGCTTAAATTTATTCATACCATTTTTTTGGAGTAAATCAAGCTACGCACTATAATACCGGCCTTAAAAATCGAATTACCACTTTTTTACCCGTCAGGGATCTACTTTCGAAAGACCCATTTCTTATTACTTACTTAGACAAATATTCCTTCCAAGTTTCAAGTTTATTAACCAAATGAATAAGATTTTTCGTATAAAGTTTTTCCCCACTTTTCACCCCACACAGGAGGAATTTTGAAAAAATGTTTGGGATGTGTTCATAACTTGACTCAAAGATTATTTCCAACAATTTTCGAGTTAATCAAGCCACGCAGTAAAATGGAAAATTAACTACTCCTTTTCACCCCGTCAGAGGTAGATTTTCGCAAAACCCTGATACATATTATTCTTTACTTTTGGTCTTAAGTATAAATACTGAGTTTCGACTTAATCGGACCGCACGTTAAAATTCTTCCATACAAATGTTGACACCCCCTAATCGCCCTTTAGGGGGTAGTTTAGAAAAGCAAAAAATGCCAAAAATTCATAATTTACTTAGATAAGTATTCATGCCAAGTTTCAAGTATATTAACCAAATGAATAAGATTTTTCATATAAGCTGTATCCCCACTTTTCACCCTCACAGGGGTGGAATTTTGAAAAATCGTTTGGAATGTGTTCATTATTTGACTCACAGATTATTTATACCAATTTTCGAGTTAATTAAGCCAGGCAGTAAAATTTGCCCTGTAAAATTAACTACCCCTTTTCTCCCCGTTAGGGGTAGATTTTCGAAAAACCCTGATACACGTAATTCTTTATTTTTGGTACTAAGTATAAATACTGAGTTTTGAGTTAATCGGACCGCGCGTTAAAATTCTTCCACACTTATTTTGACACCCCCAATCCCCTGTTAGGGGGTAGTTTAGAAAAACAACAAATGTCAAACTTTATGATTTACTTAGATAAGTATTCGTGCCAAGTTTCAAGTTTATTAACCCAAGGAATAAGATTTTTCATATAAGCCGTATCCCCACTTTTCACCCCCACAGGGGTGGAATTTTGAAAAATCGTTTGGAATGTGTTCATTACTTGACTCACAGATTATTTATACCAATTTTTCAGTTAGTTAAGCCAGGCAGTAAAATTTGCCCTGTAAAATTAACTACCCCTTTTCTCCCCGTTAGGGGTAGATTTTCAAAAAACCCTGATACACGTAATTCTTTATTTTTGGTACTAAGTATAAATACTGAGTTTTGAGTTAATCAGACCGTGCATTAAAATTCTTCCATACAAATTTTGACACCCCTTCATCCCCCTTTAGAAGGTAGTTTAGAAAAACAAAAAAGACCAATTTTCATAATTTACTTAGGTAAGTATTCGGGCCAAGTTTCAAGTTTATTAACTCAAGGAATAAGATTTTCCATACAAACTGTCATCCCCCATTTAACTCCCTTAGGGGTTGAATTTCGAAAATTCCTTCCTTATTCCTCGTCTACATTATAAAAGGAACCTCTGTGCAAAATTTCAGCTTTCTAGGTCCAGGGGTTTGGGCTGGGCGTTGATGAGTCAGTCAGTCAGTCAGTCAGTCAGGACTTGTCTTTTTATATATATAGATAGATAGATGTAGGTATGACACTACGTACATTTTTAATAGATAAAACAGACTTCGGTACTGAGTTTTTATCAGAGAAAAGAATTGACCGAATTGCTCTGGGTTTATGAATCTGGTAAATGAATGTTATTAAAACAGAGTAAAATTATAACCAGTGCTATGAATTCAGCATTATGGTTCTAGACTAGCGGGTGGTCACCCATCCACAGACCGACCGCGGCAAGCGTAGCTTAACCTTCGCTCGATCCTCGCAGCTATTATTATTTATCATCCCAGAACAATGCTCATTTATAAATCTCGATACCAGACAGACTGATTGAAAATTAGTCTCGGCCCAAATCGTGATTTTAATAGACATTCATGACCGGTTCTAAAATGGACTTAAAACTATCAATTATGTCCTTCCAATAATGTTTAAACTCAAAGCTTGAAACGGATGTTGATTGACGTTTAAATTCCTCTTACTCTAAAGTTTAAAGATACACATACCTAGTCATTTCATCAACAACCGACTTCCAAAAAAACACAACAAAGTGAAAAATAAGTAACTTTAATTTCGGAAGCCGATGTCGTTGGTTCCTCATTTTCGTTTTTTGACTCCGACTTCCAAAATTAAAGTTATTTTTCACTTTGTTGTGTTCTTTGGAACTCGGTTGTTTTTTTTTTTGTAAAAAAATTTAATTTTTCACTTTTTAGTTGTACATACCCCACACCAATTCAATTAACACTAGTGCATTGAAGAATTGAAGACACCGACTAAAAAAATCAAAATCAAAATTCGCATAGAAATACCGAAGATACAGTACATTTATGCATATAACTTCGTACATGAGAATAATTACCTAATGTATTATATACTAAAACCTTCCTGAAAGTATGTAGCTTACATTAATGAAAGAATTATCAAAATTGGTCCTTTAGTTTTTGAGAAAATCGCGGACATACACACTTACATACATACATACGAGTAGAATACAAAACCTCCTTTTTTGAAGTCGCTTAAAAATTATCATTGTCCTCCTGCGCTAATCTCAATTTGTTTGAGGTATTTTTCCTCCATTTACTCTCGTAGTCTTTTATCACAGAAGACCGTACCTTTCCTTCGTTCATTCGCCATTTCTTTGATCTATCCATTTTCGTATTTAAAGTACCTATGTACTATAGTATAGTATGGATCACATCACATCATAAGCCTATTTCAAATTCAAATTCAAAAATCATTTAATTCAATCCATTTTACATCATATAGAAGATTACAATTTCAATCGCAATAAGTTTAAATAAAAATAATGAATGAATTAAATAATATAAATTAAAATAATAAAATAAAACAAAAATGAAAAATATTACTAATACGCCTGCCTTTGAGTCATTTGTTTGTTATAGCAGTCCACTGCTGGATATATGTAGGTCTTCTCCTATTGCACGCCATTCCACTCGATTTTCGGCAACTCTCATCTAGCTGCTACCAGCCATCCTGCGAAGATCGTCGCTCCACCTAGCCTGAGGGCGTCCTACCTCCCCCAACAGTTATCGGTTATACGGCTAATATAGCCGGCCTATTGCCACTACAGCTTGCTTATTCTGTGAGCTATGTCGAGAACTTTGGTTCTCTGCCAGATTCGATCCCTCAAAGAGACTCCAAGCATAGCCCGTTCCATAGCTCGCTGGGCGCCCTTGAATTTATGGACCAGACGTACCATGAGTGTCTACTTGTGAATAGCATGAATATTTCTTATAAAGAAAATGCGAAATACAGCCCCTAAAGATATGGGATTGAAACTTCTTCGGTTTAAAGAAGTTTATTTCTCAAAAAAGAACATACACAGTTCACTTAAATATGAGTAGTATTTAAACGCAAATCAAAAAATATCCTTTTTCTATGCAATAAGATTCCGAATTCCCATCAAAATTACTGATTGCACAGCAAAATATTCAACTCAAAATATCACTAAATACACTACAATTTATTTTCGCAGCGTATAGCGATTTTTACGTCAGGTCGACGGAGCCCCGCTGCGCGGGGATCCTATTTCTGTCTGCAGCGTTTAAAGGAACCTAACCAAACCGAACCTCGGGGTGCCCCTGACGTCGTTTAGTATTATGGGAATTAAATTGAAATTTGAAGTAAAATATGGAAAACTTGCTGTGCAGTCAGTATTTATGCTATGTATGTAGTATTTTTGTACAAAAATAAATTTAACTGTATTGCATTATGAGTAAAAAAGTCATGTCATATTGATGTATAATTTCGAATTATCTACAGTTTGAGTTTTGTTAAACATTTAGTTTATTTGTAGTGAAGTAAGTTATTTGATGTAAAAAAGAATATAAATGATGAGTGTGTATTGATAGGCGATTATTTATTTGATATGCAATTTATAATATCCTCTTAAATATGAGAAACATAACGAAAATAAAATATTATTACTTATAATAAACATAGTTCTCGTTCGATCTATCGTACATACAGTGGTAGTCGTTTATTATTGTTTTTTGGCCAAATACAACTTTAATTTATTCTTAAAAATGTTCATTTATGAGGAGTCTCTTATTTATTTAGGTAACTTATTATAAAGCTGCGCTCCCTCAAACTGTATGGTTCTCCTTCTGTACAAAGTTCTTACTGAAGGCAGTTCTATACTATCCGTATTCTTCTACAAACTAACTCCTTTATAAAAAAAGATGACTATTCATAGCGGGGACCACACTGCATTTCAAGGAATGAGTCCGCGTGTCCTATTTTTGGAGCACAACGCATATATTTAGCATGTTGATTCCTTCGTACGGGATTACAAGTTTAAATTAATAACAATTTATTGTTCTATTTTGGGAGTAGACTGTGGACACTGATGTAATTGTCTCATTGTTAAAAGTGTCTTCTCATATAGAGAAAACGAGTGTAAATCATAGTTGCGAAGTTCATTACCGCGATGTAGTACGTTACTGCGAAAGTTTAACATAACGAGAATTGATGACCACGATTTCAAATTTAAGACTATTATTTTGGTAGGACTTGTGGCACAGGTCGATCGATCAGGTTAAGTTACGCTTGCCGCGGTTGGTCCGAAGATGGGTAACCATCTTTACATACCAAGACCCCTCCGTGTCTCGGAAAGCACGTTAAGCCGTCGGTCCCGGCTGTGATTCATGAATCTTTGACAGTGGTTACGGGTCGGCAGAAGACTGAAAGTCTGACAACCAGGTTTACCAAGGGGTATTGAAATATCCAGTGGTATTCTGTAAAAATCTCACCGTGAAAACTAAGGTAAAGTGAGCTGTCATTCCACCTGATGTTAGGGAATGCCACTATTGATAGCTCACTTCACCCAAATTATCACGGCGAGATTTTTACAGAATCGATCGGCTGTATCTAAGTTGTGGAGGTCAGGTAGGCAGTCGCTCCATGTAAAATACTGGTATTCAGTTGCATCCGGTTAGACTGGAAGCCGACCTCAACCACAACATAGTTGGGAAAAGGCTAGGCAGATGATGAGTTGGAGTATGTAGGAGGTATGACGAGAAAGATAGAAATCAAAGAAAAGATAAGATGCATTGTTTGAAGGATGGCTGATAGAGAGGAATGTAAGAGAGAAATACAAGGACAGGAAGAAGAAAAAGTGGGGTTAGTAAACAGCGTGGCAATTGCGTAACACATTATCAATGGGAATCGGCTTCATTATGACAGTTCAACAACATTCATTGCGTTATTTACGTGTTGAGCAAACAAATTTTTCGAACTTATGAAGCAATGGATTAGCAATTTGCTTCGAAATGATTCAGATTCCGATTGATAGTGTGTTACGCAATTAGGGTGCGGACCACGCACACTATTTATCACATCGGATGAAAGCTCCAGTCTACCAATGAATGAAGCGATGAGGCAAGCCGAAAACCGAGATTTACGCAGCGCATAATCTCTCAGCCTATTAAATGTTTTCACATCTGGGGCACCGGCTTTTCCTCTGAGAGAAGGAGTGGGTCGTAATCCACCACGCGGGGCCAGTGCGGGTTCGTAGATTACAATGCCTTCAAACTTTAGGTTATATTTCAGCTATGATGTGGTCGAAGATATTGTATGTTTGTCAAGAACAACATATTCACTCGTTACTTGATGAAGATAAGCCGATCCCAATAGAGGTGGAAAGTAGGTGTTTTTTTTTTGTGGATAGGAAATCATCAAATTAATGACCCCTCCCGCTCCGGGTGGAGCAGTAGGGAGCGTCAGACTCTTTCTGACTAAAACCCACCCGTGTTCCTTCCTTAGCCCTTTATGTTCCGGGGCAGCGGTAACCCTTTCGGACAATCCCGCTGCCCGAAAAGTAGGTGTGTGACTTAAAAAGATGCAATATCTACCAAATGTTTCAGATTCTACGAATACAGCTTACCCCTTTAACCAGCTAGCTTGCGTACAGCCGGAATTAGGAATTGAGAATGGTATCGCCTAATTTGAGGCGTACAAACACATGGGGAAAGTACCAGGCTGGGTGGTCTGCCACCCACGAGACGGAGGCGTGGAGTCGAATCGGAATAAAGATTTTTGGGAATATTTTTTTTTTTTAAACAAATTTTTCACGCTGTCTCGCCTGGCTTCGTGTCCGACAGCGCTAGTATCAGTGATGAGCAGTTACATGCTAGTCTACACAAACAACGTCTAGTTCTCACGCACAGAAACACCGTTCCGAAATGATAGGCGCGTAAAAAAATTCGAAAAGTGCTTCGGAAAATAGAGTTTTCTGAAAAAACCATTGCATAAATCAATTACAAATAAAGTTTATTGATCTTCCTCTTCGATAACTGAGCTTTGTCAGTACGGACTTGATTTTGAAGATTTTACAGTTCTTTTAATACTTATTTACACCCAAAGTTACGTTAAAAATAGCAAGAAAAACTATTTTTTCTTGGCTTATAACTTTTTAATGGCTTTTTATTTTACTATTCTGTTTACGTACAGACACAAGTAATAATAAGCCTAAGCGATATCATGTTTAACTTTGGATGCACAATGTCAAACAGTGGAGTAATATTCTCCCGAAATTTGTATAGAAAAAATATCGACAAGTGGCACCTTAAGTGCGGTTTTAGGTTACACAGTGCTGTAAAATATTTTATAGTGACTGTCATGACACTGAATGGCACACAAACGCTTTGAGTAAAAACGAAAGAGAAGATAATTCATGGCTTGACAGGGTAAAAACACCGATGACTATATTAGCAAGATAAATAAGAATGAAACTATAGATTTATTAAATTGTAGGATATGGTGCACATACTATTATTTTTATTAAACGGGTTTCTTTGTATGGGACTCATTTGGAGGTCATAATCGTATACTGGTGAACTGGCTAGGATCCGAATACAGATCGTTTTATTTTCCAACATATACCACAGCCAACCGATCTGTCCTTACGAATTTTTTAAGAACGTAATTGTGCTCAACATACGCGAGAGGTCATATAAAAACAGTTCAATTAAAAACATAATGCACACTCCATGTTTTTCTATAATTCGCATACCACTTCGTAAATTAAATAAAAAACAAATAAAAATAAAATAAAACACATCGTCTCCACATCTTCCTCTGCGCTAGCCGTTCGCTCATGTCACCAAAACATTTCAAGCCCGACTGCCCGCGTACTTACATCATTACAAGCGAAAACACACTTTATTTCTATGTAAATAAGCTTGGAATTTGCATAACACATTACCGTTCCTTCTTTGTCGTAATCCGTATAAAGAAAACTGTACTTTATTTCAATTGCTGTAGAGCATATTTTTAATAGGTAGGGGTTATTGCAAGATTTTATTCTTGGATTTGAGATGATGTTTTAAGACGTTTCATTTTAGACTTTAGTTCGTTAGTTGTAAGGTGTTTTTTTCGTTGTTAATAAGTTATCTATTTGAAGAACTGTGAGAACTAATTGAGATGTCTTCCGCAGTCGTCTTTTTGTGTGTCTGTCTGTCTGTCTGCATGTTTTATGTTTGGGTTGGTAACCCGCCACTATTTAACCTTAGGGCCTAAGACCATTTATAGTGACCTTAACGGCCTTATGAATCAACGGCCGATGACCAGCGCAAGCGCAGGGTCGATGTCCGCGAAATTAAAATTGGACTGAAAGTTTGCCTATGTTTTGCAAAGGCGATGTAAATAGAGATGATGAGAGTCAGCAGAGGTGGTCCAGTGGTAACGGTCGCGACTTACGTGTTGTAAGGTCGTAGGTTCGAATCCAGACAGGCGCTTTACTTTGTGTAAATTATTTCATCACAATTGCTCTCAGCCGCACAGGTCGATCGATCAGGTTAAGCTACGCTTGCCGCGGTTGGTCTGTGGATGGGTGACCATCTTTACATACCGTGACCCCTCCGTGCCTCGGAAAGCAACTTAAGCACCTGCCATCTAATCTCTTCACCACCCTTGGTTGACTGGTAGAGAATGCCTAAGGCATTAAGTCCGCCTTTGCACCTTTTTGTGCGAAAAGTTTAAATAAATAAATAAAGCACGTTAAGTCGTTGGTCCCGGCTGTCATTCGTGGATCTTTGACAGTCGTTACGGGTGGTCAGAAGCCCGAAAATCTGACAACCAGTCTTACCAAGGGGTATCGTATTACCCAGTAACTGTGCTGTGGAGGTCTGATAGGCAGTCACTCCATGTAAAATACTGGTATTCAGCTGCATTCGGTTAGACTGGAAGCCGACCCCAATATACTTGGGAAAAGGCTAGGCAGATGATGATGAATTGCTCTCAAAACGGTGAAGGAAAACATCGTGAGGAGACCGACATGTATTAAAACCAAAATCTCGAAGACATACATGTGACATCTACCAATCAACAGTGGTGGATTACGGTCCACTCCCTCTGATCGAGAGGAGGCCTAGTATCCCAGTACTGCGAACATTATAGGCTGATTACTTATGATTTAAATATTCAGGCAGACCCGTTTAGGCTTAGGGTTCCACTCACGTAGTGTAAAGCTTGGGCAGGTATCACAGAACAATATGGAGAAAATGGAAAAACGGACGACGTCATTACGTCAGCGCTGCGCCGGCTATCGCTAAAAACCAGCGCTGCGGTTCTGTCTTGCACAGAGTCGCAGCATAATGCTGAGCGATAGCCGTTTTGCGTGGATGTGACGCATGTTTCCCCTAACTTTTATTTATTTTATTTTTGTGTTTATGTTCTATTTGCGTCATGTTCACCGCAAATAAACGCATTTTCTTTCTTTTTTCTTTATAAAAGTGTCAAATCATACCAGACGCGCGCCTATTTTGACCGAAGGGTCCGGCGGAGGTGTACCTATTGTCTATGGTCCACGTTTCACCAGTTCCTCTTAACCACTTCCTCTAAAATTCGGAAGTGGAATTTAAATGCCAAAGATAACGAAGAGAAACCGTAAGTCTATAAGGAAAAAGTTGTCTAAAAAACTTTAACAAAACATTCGACTCTGATTATTCAATTTAAAATCTTCAGACTAATGTGGGAATAAAAGAAAAAAAATTAAGAACTATAATTGTTACTAGCAACTTTTTCTGTGTGAATATCATCATGTACAGTCAGCAAAGGAGCTAAGTATGGGTCGTCGAATATAGTTGAAGTTTAGTAAGGAACCAATTGATGTTTTCGAATGAAATTAAAGGACATGTCCAAAAATGGTTTTTTATTATTCAATAATTCTAACCAGGATAAGTTAAATATATTTGGATAGACATCCCAAAAACTAGTGGTTCTAACTATTTCTAAAATTTTTAAACACCTCCAATTTTGAGAAAAATCGTTTTTTATTTTAGTGTGAATTTACTCCTTTAACGAACAAACCTTTCTATTTATCTAGGATATTATAGTGAACACACCCTAAAAAAATATAAACTTGTCAAAATTGACAGTATTGACATATGGTACCTACTGCCATTACTGACAATCAAAGTGTTTAGTAATAATACGGCGGGACTTTCGTTGGTAATGGTGAAGGCTAAACACGTGTTTTTGTCAGCATTACGAATTCTTTCGATTTCTAGTGAATCTGTGTGAAACTTCATCGAGACTATTCCTTGTGTTTGAAGGTCCGTAAGCTATCGGTATCCTAATCATGTGCAAAGTAGAAGAATCCGTTGTGTAAAGGCTAAGTCAGTTAAATCCGGAAAATCAAAGAAAGCAAAGCACAAATTATACGATAACACCGGTTAACACAAAGGCACGAGCGAAAGTGTGACGTATCAGACGGATGAGGCCTGACAGCACCTGACAGTCAACATTTTTTGTCATATTTGACAGATGAATAGAATCCACCTGTCAATTATGACATTTTCAAAGTATGTGGGAGGTTTCTTTTGGGCTGCCATCAACAAATAAAATATATGAATTAACATTAAATAATTTATAATTTTTCTCTTAAATGGAGGGGTCCAAAAATATTATTTTAGTGGTTCTAAGTTCCATATTTTTGTAGCTTTTATTTGAGTGTAGTTTGATTCTGGTTAGATTTTTCTCGGAATAAAAAACCAACGTCCATATAAAAAGCGGACATCTCCTTTTATAAATGAACTGTTTATGCAACATCAATTTAATGTATTGTCATGTAACTGTCATTCAAACGTCAACACCTCTAATGTCAGAATGACTTTGACAGTTTAGTGGCGCGAACACTAATTTGTCAGTGAGTTGCCGAATGGTTGCCGTCTCGTTTGTAGGCTGTTATTGAGTGGAGATTGCGAATCGGCTAACGTAAGGTAGGACGCCCTCAGGCTAGGTGGAGCGACGACCTTCGCTGGCTGGATAGGTAACAGCTGGATGAGTGTTGCAGAGAATCGAGTAGATTGGCGTGGAATTGAAGAGGCTTATCTCCAGCAGTGGATTTGTAAATGCCGATGATAATTATCATGACTTGTTCAAACCATATTCAATTCCAGATAAAAAATGGCGCGTGCACACGTAGATAAATGATAATAGAAGAGAAACTTAAAAAAAAAAAAAAGAATAAGAGAGATTTAGCGTGAGAGACAGAGAGCGTTATATCTTTCTTCTCTCTCGTGTAACAAAATGTGCCTAAACGTGACCCGTCCTTGAAATTTCACTCTCAATTCTCGTCCAATTAATTATTGAATCGCCGCCTAAGAAGTTTCACTTAAAATAAATCATAATTGGGAGAAATGGAGAAATAAAGTGACACTATGATGAATATGAGCTTAATGCTTTAAAACTTAAGTCCATTTCGTCAAGATTAACCTAAAAAAAAATTGCAAAAAAAACATGTTCTTTCGAAACCGAACAAACATACAACAGATTCACCTGTACATAAATACACACATCAAAAGTGTCTAGGGATCAAGCATTTTTATGCGGATTTCTTGAGAATGAGATGTGGCTTTGTAATAAATTTATGATTTTATAAATTTATATGGATCCTTTTTGGTGCATTTCATAATTTGAATCAGGAACTGTGAATCAAATTCGAGTAAAAGATGAAAATCAGCTGTCAATATTTTCCCTATAAAAACATACAACGCATTGAAGACATTATTAGTGCTACTGTTTCCCTACTACTGATTAAAACCAACGTTATTATGGAGCGGCGACGTCATTTAAGCAGGGAAGAAATGCTCAGAGCCGTGGGAATGATAGAAGCTGGTTCCCGGCAACGTACTGTGGCTTTAGCTCTGAATACAAGTCAGAGTGTTATCAGTCGACTTTGGACACGTTACCGAAGCACTGGTACCGTGGCTGAGCGCCATGGAGGACGGTATCGCTGCACCACACGGAGACAAGACCGATACATTCAAATCTTAACTCGAAGAGCTCCAACAATAACCGCCATGATGTTAGCCGTGAGGCTTCATCACTCTTCAGGGAACTTAATTAGCGACCAAACAGTCAGAAACCGCTTGCATGAAGTGAACCTTCATTCCCGAAGACCGCTACGGGTACCACCTATAGCAATGCACAATCGTAGGATTCGATATCAATGGGCTCTTGAACACAGAAATTGGGCAGAAGAACAATGGCGTTTCGTGTGCTTTTCTGATGAGTCTCGTTTTGGTATGAGACCGGATACAAGACGTATACGACACTGGAGAACCCCTGGACGCCAACAGCGATTAAAATCCTGCCAGGAAGTCCATCCTTATAGTGGTGGAACCATCATGGTATGGGCGGGTATTTGGATCGGCGGAAGAACTGAGTTGATTTGGATCAGAGGCAACCTCAACGCTCAAATTTATGCTGAGACGATTGTATCAGACGTCATCGTTCCTCTACAAGTGCAAATCGGTCCCTTATTTCAGTTAATGCATGATAATGCACGACCGCACACCGCAAGAGTTGTAAGACAGACTCTCGCCGCAGCTAACATCAATGTCCTGCCCTGGCCTGCTCAGTCGCCAGACTTGAACCCGATTGAGCATGCATGGGATATGCTACAGAGAAGAGCTCTGCCGAATATGGAGGGTATCCAGTCGCAAGAAGACCTTTTTTTGTTGTTGCAACGAACATGGGCGGCCATTCCACAGCGTGATTTGGATGAACTCATTTTGAGTATGCCAAACCGATGTTCTTGTGTTGTTAGTGTTCGCGGTAGAAACACGGATTATTAATTGTTTAAGTTACCCAATAAAATTTTAGAGAAAACTGTTATTTCAGTCTTTTTTTCGAACTTTTGTGTTAGTGGTTCAAATGTCAAAAATCCCTTTATTAGGAAAATGGCAAATTTCTTTATTAATGCAAAGGTGACTTGGTTTATCGTTACTGTGACAAACGAAAACACTTTATTTGATGAATCCTTAAAGAAAATTTTAATTAATATCAATCAGGAGAAAAGTTATTGCAAAAATATATGTTGATCCCTAGACACTTTTGATGTGTGTATATCAACAAACATCATAATAAAATAATACCTACATTAAAATCGCGTTTGTTAGAAACGGTCAGACGAACAGACAAAAAATATTCACTAATAACGAAATCCGGTCATGCGCGAGTCGGCCATTAGACCGTGAACAACTTTATTTTATTAATTAACTTCACACTTAATTACTGTATGGGATATACAGAGTTTTAAGATGTTATTCTGGTATGTTAGGGGCCCGTGAAGACTATTGAAATAAAAGACGAACGAGGTAACAAAGGAGACTGAGAATCAACACTTTTTAAACGTCAAAAGTTACATGAAAGCTACTAAAAAGCCCGATTTTCACCTCTTTGTGTTTTAGCTGGGACGAAGAAGAGACGAAGCAATCTATTCAGCCAAACTGTTTGTATAGTTTTAAGTGAAGACTGTATTCCATAATAGAGCAGGCCGATGAGGGCATGAAACCAGGGCCTCAAGTCTGCTATTACAATAATGTAAGAATGGTCTATCATTGATTTCATAATTGTTGATTGTGACAAGTGAGGTAATCTACTAATATAATGGCGTCATTATGACTTTCCAGTGGTCAACTACTGACACTCCATTGAAAGAAATGGCATAAAATGGTAATCTCGTACATAATGACAAATGAATGACTGACTTAGGCAGCAATCTGCTAAACTTCTTACTACTTCAGATTGTTATAACACTAATACATAATATGTACAAATATAATTATTTGAAAATGAAATCTGGCATGAATAAATGTTCAAATATAGTAGTAGTTTCTACTAATAGGTTTTATAATAATGGCAATACGACAATGACATTATAACATAATTCTTTTACGAGAACATTGACCGACCAATGATCGACCATTATGAATTTAGCAGATTACGAACTTTTAGCAAAATGACAATGGGATCGTGTTGGAATGACGAATTTATAAAAATAGCAGACTTGGGCCCCTGGAGCCTTCGCTTCGCTCAGCAATCGTGCTTGCAACCAGCCCCCTAATTGCGTAACACACTATCATATATAATTGCTAATCCATTGCTTCATAAGTTCGAAAAATTTGCCTGCTCAATACGTAAATAACGCAATGAATGTTGTTGAATTGTCAAAATGAAACCGATTCCGATTGATAATGAGTTACGCAATTGCCCCGCAGTAGACCAACAAACCACACGTGTGTGTAACACAAGTGTGTGCGCAGACACAGATGCACTCTCTCTTCCCTCAATCCCATTGTCCGATAGAACCATAATCCGACACGACCGAAGAGAGATCAAGTGCAGGATTAAAAGTTATATAAGCCAGCAATATTAGGACACGACTTTTGATTTTGACCAAAACAGACACTAAATCTAAAAGATATTCAAATTTCATTCGACGTTACTGTACCCCAAAAACGCAGATTGAATCATCAAATTTTAGCTCTTTGTGTAACGAATCTCAATTAGCTGACTACCTTTGGTCTGCTGGCATTCCTGTAGTATCTGTAACATCGCCTGGGGCTCTGCTCATGTTGATAAGGGATACAAAATTGTGCGTCATAGGATATAATAGCCTCGCCGACCGATTTCGGTCACGGTGGCCAATCTCAACGGAGATTAGCCGGGTACGCAGGAGATATTATAGTGCACAAGTGTGTGCGTAGACACAGGTGCACTCTCTGTTCCTTTACTCTCATAGTCCGATGCGACGGCAATCTGACACCATCGGAGAGAGATCAGGCGCAGGACCAACGGCTTTACGTGCTTTCTGAGGCACGGAGGGGTCTCGGTATCTAAATATGGTCACACATCCACGGATCAACCGCGGCAGGCGTAGCTTAACCTGATCGATCGACCTGTGCGGCTGTTATAATTTAGTCACGGATCAGACTGTGAACGTTTTTAAAATTACGAGAATTGCCCCTCAGCTCTGCTCTATGAGCTTTACTATCTACATAAGCTGGTGATAAATTTTTTACTCTGAGCAGATGGTCGATAAACTTGCACATTACAATTATTAATTGTTACAATATCCTGTCACTAGTTTTAAGAATGGCGCAGATCCAGAAATGTACGTGGGAAACACGTTTCTGTAATAATTTGAAGTTTAAAAATGAGTTTTATTAAGGGATGAAGAAATTATAGCTTTGGAGTGGTAGTTTGTATGGCGAAAATAAAACTCACTCGATCTTGCAGTAAGTTAAACCATTTTCAGCTGCACAATTTTTATTATGGTATATGTAGATATAAATACAATGCTTTACATAAAAAAATATTTTAAAAAGGTTTTCAAGTTTATGAACTTCTTTTTCTAAAAAAACACTTACTTACCCTTTTCATTATCAGATCAGCTGTTATGAGTGATACGACACAAAGTCTTCGAGTGATATTTTTATAAGAGTGTCCATGGAGTTTCTTGCCCGTTCTTCTCCATAGGTACCTACTACGCTTTGGAATTGGCAACTAACTTCATATTTTCTGACCGACTCCTTGACAATTCAAAAGTGCCTGTGAATGGTTTAATTGAAATAAATGCTTTGAATTTGAGGTGGGAGGCGTGGCTAAGTAATAACATCCGCACAGGTCGATCGATCAGGTTAAGCTACGCTCGCCGCGGTTTATCTGTGGATGGGTAACAATCTTTAAATAGCGAGACCCCTCCGTGCCTCGGATAGCACTTTAATCCGTTGGTCCCGGCTGTCATTCGTGGATCTTTGACAGTCGTTACGGGTAGTCAGAAGCCCGAAAGTCTGACAACCAGTCTCATCATGGGATACCGTGTTACTCAGTAACTGGGTTGTGGAGGTCAGATAAGCAGTCGCTCCAAGGAAAATACCTGCTGTTGTTCTGCTGGATGCAGCTGCATGCGGTTAGACTGGAAGCCGACCCCAATATAGTTGGAAAAAGGTTAGGCTGATTGACTTTGAGTGAGGTTCCAAGGGAACTTTACAGAACAACAGTACAGTACAGTACTATACACTTTAACATCCTAATTTAGATGGCTATAAAATCGATAAGTATCTGTTAGATGTTGTTCACAAAACATAAAAATAATGCCATTTAAACTCCATAGCATCCATTTTATGTTCGAGAGCCTTATGTTAAAGTTATGTAGGTACGCTCGACGACAATATATCAAGGTACATTTCCAGTATAAACTGACTTCTCATTGTACCAAAAGTTTATACAATGCGAGGTCAGCTAAAACTGGAAATGTATAAGTTTGATAGGTCGTCGTGTCGTGTTTGACAAACAGGGGCCCAAGTCTGCTATTTTTATAAATTCGTCATTCCGACACGATCCCATTGTCATTTTGCTAAAAGTTCGTAATCTGCTAAATTCATAATGGTCGATCATTGGTCGGTCAATGGTCTGAGAAAAACTATGCTAGATTTCATGTAATATATATTTTTACATATTAATTACGTATTAGTGTTTGCAATCTGAAGTAGTAAGAAGTTCGTAAACAGCAATAAACATTACATTTATTCATTTGTCATTATGAACGAGATTACCATTTTATGCCATTTCTTTCAATGGAGTGTCAGTGGTTGACCATTGGAAAGTCATAATGACGCCATTATATTAGTAGATTACCAAACTTGTGAAAATCAACAATTATGAAATCAATGATAGACCATTCTGACACTATTGTAATAGCAGACTTGAGGCCCCGGCCGACAGCACACCTGATAGAAAATAGTATCCGACGGCTAGGAGTCACTTGCATAACCAAGAAATTTGCTAACCTTGGATACAAAGTTGAAATGTTTCCTGTGCCTATAATGTCGTGAGTTCAAACCCAAGCAGGCACTTTACTTTGTGTACTTAATTTCATCACCACCGCTCTCAAAACGGTGAAGGAAAACATCGTGAGGAAACTGGCATGACGTAGAACCAAAAATTTGAAGACGTGTGAGATCTTACAGCACTGGGTTCGCGTGGTGAATTACAGCCCACTTCCTCGCAGGGGCGTGTCCCAGCAATTCAAGCTGATTATGCTGTACTGTAATATTACAGACACATAGCCTTCATACTGGAACAAAGCAATGCTTGACGAAAGGAATCGAAAATTAAAAGTCATTTATTCAAATTAGGCTGAGAATCGGCGCTTTTCGAACGTCAACATTACATAAGACAGTCCCCCAAAACGCCCTCCCTTCACCACTTCCTAGTGGTTTCGCTCGGAAGAAGAAGTGGCGCAACAAACTCCCCAGCAGCACAGCTGTCTGCCGCTTTCATAAATAAAGAGCTCTAATACAACAAAAAAGGTTCCAAAACAACACTTAATTGAATCGTCATCCTAGACAAACTGTCCTTCACAAAAAAAAAACAACACAACAAATGAAAAAACAACACTTAACACCCACCCATCCCTTTCCAAACCTTGCCAACTGATACTTAACAATATTTATCCACTTTTTCATTACCAACCCACTTGCCCACTAAAAGTATGACACGTGGTTCTAAAAACAAAAAAGAACGTCATTTTAATCCCTTGCGCGTGAGTCACTATGCCACCCAAAGAGTGAACTAGCCCTATCTCTGTTTCGCGAATAGCTATGTCTCCCTCGCACACTCGTTTTTTTCTCCATTGAAGACTTTGCTGTCAAAATAAGGATTATAAAAGAAGTTTGGATGGCGTTATGCAGGAGTTTTTTTTCTAATATATCTTACTAGAATTTCTGCTTGAATAAAACTATAGTAAACATTATTTTACAGAATCACCAACCTAGACAGTTCATTAGCAGACAACAGAACGAGGAATGAGTAAAATGTCGTAAATCAATTATGACAGCTCCAATTTGGGTCTTACGCAGAACACAGCATCCCAATATTGTGTCAAAAGATCGGGCAAGTAGGCTGGTTTATATGTCAAAAATCAGAACACGACTAATCTTCTTCGCTATTTGAACACTACTGACCTATAAAATATTATATTGAAGTCTGTGCTACTGACGCAATCCCAGTCCGTATTTAGCAGGCTTTAGAAGCCAATGTAATAAGCGAAGTAATGTAACATTACCGTGCTATATGCTGACATTGTTTCCTATTTCACCAATAACCTAGCAGTAGGGCTTTCGATCCCTTGACCAATAGCAGTGACACTTTATGCAAAAATAAAATAATAATTTCCTATTACAATTATGTGTTTAATTATGTTGTAGCTAATGCCATAAAGTTAGAAGAAGAAGCAATAATTTGTCATAAATCTATCTATGTCACATAACACCATCCCGCGTGGCATTTACAAAAAAATAAAGCCACGAGAATGCTGTGAGTGATGACTTAATTTTTAGAACCACCGGTAACCGGACACTGTACACGCGAGAGACATATTGTCACAACACGAAATAGTAGAGGATTAGAAGGCAAATAACAGCTAGAATAGATTAAAGTTGTCGTTGATAATAGTAATTTTTGATCATGTGACATAAACTTTTTGCTATGATAAAATAGATTAAAGTTATCGTCGTCGAGTTCTAATTTTTGATCATGTCACAAAAACTTTTAGATATAATTGAGGCATTGCTAAAGAGTCAAGGTTACATCTACTTATAGCTTCAGTGGCATGAAATCATGAATGTAGATTATTTGAAAATGGGCTCGAAATCCAAGTGAGGAGTAACCTTAATGTTCAATGTTCATTTAGCAATTATCTAAAATCAATTTATATATGCCAGTTGCAACTAGAACTGTTATCTTGTAGAAGAGATTAACTACTAGAAAATTAAATTCTTTCTCCAAAATACAAGCACGACTTTAGTTTGGGAGTTAAGACTGTGCCGACCGCACAGTGGCGCCCTCATCGTTTGTTTGGTTATTTCATACAATTTAGAATGAAAATGCAGAAAATAAGCACGTTAAGTTGTGCTTCACAAGATTATACGTTAATATTATTAGAAGCGGTAGTTTTATATTGTTTAGTTTTATCATAATCCTTAAAACGGAATATAGTGGCCACTCTTATCCGTTTTAAGGATTATAATGAAATTAAACAATATAAAACTACCGTTTCTAATAATATTAACGTATAATCTTGTGAAGCACAACTTAACGTGCTTATTTTCTGCATTTTCATTCTAAATTGTATGAAATAACCAAACAAACGATGAGGGCGCCACTGTAGGGTCGGCACAGTCTTAATAGATCATCTATTATGTGCTGCTGTACAACCATCTAACATCTCAACAAATTGTACTTCTTATATTAAGTTTTTGTCGTTGTATACTTTGAGAGCAGAATAAATTTATTTATTTAATTTGATTATGTATCTTCTATGAATCTGCACACTGGTGAAGTGGTGACCAAAAATTATACAACACGAACTAAGGAATCAAAATTTCGTTCTAGTGGCCAAACTAGTCGATACAATAAGGAAGATTATCCTCCATAGACAATCCACCCTCGCCTGTAGGTGTACCTATCCTGTAACCCAACCTCGTGATATATTGTCTCTTCGCACTAGCCTTAGACTTACAACCTAGCCTTAAATTAAAAGCAAAATGATCGATATAGCCAGCCCAGTTGATGAAAATTAATAGCTTTAAGTTTTTTTAGCATCAAACTTTTTTTATTTCGTATAAAGTTCATTCAGTGTGGTCTTCAAAAAAATACAAGACAGTGTCATGATATTGTGTTTCAGATAGATTGACAGTTGTATTTATTTTGATGGTAACACTGAATTTGCGATGGCTTTTTTAAGGTTGTCAGAGGTCAAATGACAGTTGTTTTTAGGCTTTTGGAGAAGCAGTATTTGATCACAATTAATTTGGTTTTGGAGATGAATTACGTCACAAGGTGTGGCGTATACATATGATTCCAGCAGTGTGTTATTTATAAAGGCCAAGGAAGTTACCTTAAATGAATAGATTACGAATCAATCAAGCCCCCTAAGACGACCCACTGACCTAAGATTTGATTATTAAGAGTAAACTAGTCGCGAGCTCGTACTCGTTGGTGGTCATGGCCAAAAAGCACGCTGTCTCGCCTGGCTTCGTGTCCGACAGCGCTAGTATCAGTGATGAGCAGTTAGACGCTAGTCTACATGAACAACGTCTAGTTCTCACGCACAGAAATACCGTTTTGAACTAATAGGCGCGTAAAAAAATTCGAAAAGTGCTTCGGAAAATCGAGTTTTATGAAAAAACCACTGCATGAATCAATTACAAATAAAATTTACTAATCTTTTCGATAACTGAGCTTTGTCGGTACGGACTTGGTTTTATTACTTATTTACACCCAAAGTTACGTTAAAAATAGCAAGAAAAACGAATCTTTGTTGGCTCATAACTTTTTAATGGCTTTTTATTTTACTATTCTGTTTCCGTATAGACACAATTAATAATAAGTCAAAACGATATCATGTTTAACTTTGGATGCACAATGTCAAACAGTGGAGTAATATTCTTCCAAAATTTGTATAGAAAAAATTTTCTCTGTGAATATCATTGTAAAATTCGTAGCGATCATTATATCGCGAGTGATTGAAGAGAGAGATCTCTTCAATCACTCTTTTTCTCTCTCTCTGTCTACTCTCTCAACAGCCTTGGTAATTACAAAGGTAATGCGCTAGGTAGCTCGCAAAATTAAAATTTTCTTACGTTTTTTTCCAAATTGCAAATCAGTATCATGTTGTATGTTGAACAAAATATGGTTCGCGACCGTAACAAATATGTATTTACGGAATTATAATCATTAAAATCTTAAATACAAACCTTTATGTTCATATAATCCTATTGAATGAAATATCAATCAATAGGATTACATGAATTCAGAGAGTTGTATTGATGAAACATTTTTTAATCAATATGACACTGACCTGCAGTTTGGAAAAAAAGCGTAAGAAAACTTGAATTTCGCGGGCTACCCGCTTCTCCCATGAAGTCTTAACAGACATATCAACTCGGAAAGGGATCGTAACCGTATCGCCTTTCGCCTTGCCATCAAACAGGCGTCAACCTAATGTAAGCACGTAACAAAAGCGGATCAGCAGCCCCGATACGTCGAGTCGGCTACGGCTAGGCGACGCCGCGCTTACGGCTCGCGGTTCGTGATCTTATCCCGAGTCGAGGCGATCACGTTACGATTCCGATTAGTGTGCGTTGCAGTAGGGAGTTTCATACACTGTATACTGAATGGCTCGAGTTGTTACGGAAACGATCCATTTCCGAGTTGAGATGTGTGCTACGTGTATGTCCTTTATTCACCATTCTTGTAGACAAATTGGCATTCGCAACATGTCCTTATACTAGAAGACTTGACAACACTCATCGTTCAAACAAAAACACTACAAAATCAAAACAAATATTTAACAAATGACTCACGAAATCACTACTAAACATCCCTATAATAGAAAGAAAAAAAAAAACGGCTAGCATCTCACACCTCTAAACCATTAAACTATCATCCTCATCCATCATACATTAAAATGCTATTTTGACATCTGTCAAATTTTTTCATCATGGCGGACGCTTTGACGGCGCGCATTTGGTAGCCCACAATACAAGATGTAATGGCATTAATAGGTGTTAATGGGTTTTTATTTGAAGATGGTTTACGGAGTAGGTTGTAGGTTTAAGACTTGATAATGTACTGAAGTGATTGCTTCGTAGGTCTAGTGGTTGTCATCCTGAATTCTCGCGTTCAATTTCCATGGCGGGCACAGTCCGTAGGTACTGTTGGGATACAAGCCTCCTCTCTGTGAGAGGGAGTGGGCTGTAATCCACGCTGGCCAAGTACGGGTTGCTAGATATCTCATATCTTCGAATTTATGGTTCTAGGACATGCCGGTTTCCTCACAATGTTTTCCTTCGCCGTTTTAAGACCATTGGTGATGAAATAATTTGCAAAAAGTAAAGAGTCTGTCTGGATTTGATCCTACGACCTCGTCAGTCGCGGCTGTTACCCTCTTTTAAATAGATCAAGTATGGCATAACTCAGGAAAGCATATTAGATTCAATTGTGATCCATTTAGCCACTTCTAAATGAAACACCAACAAAAATGGACGAATTTTATTTTTAAATCTCCAATCGTGGTGTGTGGCCTGAGATATTAAATTTTATTGATATAAAACATTTTTATATGTTGAGGAAATTGTCCAGTCGGAGATATAAGATATGAAAGGCTATTAGCTAGCTATGGTTTGATAAAGATGAAAGGAAGTGAGATAAGATATTTTATTAACTGTTTCTCTGGTTGTTATAACACCTTTTTTATATGTATTAGCTAATAGCTTCTACCCGGGACGTCGCCCGCGTGATATTTCTTGTTTAATTTTTTTTTTAATAATAAAAAATCATCATCTGCCTAGCCTTTTCCCAACTTAGGTGGGGTCGTCTTCCAGTCCAACCGGATGTAGCTGAATATCAGTATATTACATGGAGCGACTGCCTATCTGACCTCCACAACCCAGTTACTGAGTAATATGAAACCCCTTGATAAGACTGGTTGTCAGACTTTCGGGCTTCTGACGACCCATAACGACTGTCAAAGATCCAGGAATGAGAGCCGGGACTAACGGCTCAATGTGCTTTCCGAGGCACGGAGGAGTCTTGGTATGTAAAGATAGTCACCCATCCACGGACTGACCGCGGCAAGCGAAGCTTAACCTGATCGATCGACCCGCGCGGCTGTTATTACTTAGCCACAAAATAATAAAAAATAAATAAATAATATAAATATCCTATGAAACTTAGCAATACTGTGTAGTGTCTCTTAGTGAAAGGGCTTTCAGAATCGCATCAGTAATAAGGATTATCCCCTACCTACATACGAACTCATAAATTTTACCTCTTTATAATCTTCTAATATATAAAATTCTCGTGTCACAGTGTTAGTTACCATACTCATCCGAAACGGTTGGACCAATTGTATGAAATTTTGTGTGCATATCGGGTCGGTCTGAGAATCGGCTACTATCTATTTTTCATACCCCTACTTTTTTTTTTTTTTGCAAAACAACGTTTGCGGGGTCAGCTAGTATTAGTATAAATTTATGGTACGGGATTAGCACATAGTGTGGTGTAAAGGTCAGCCTGTCAGTAGGGTTGGTAGCAGTGTGTCTGCCCAAGATACGTTGCACGTACAGATGCTAGCACATTAAGCTACTACAATCTGTCAAAATTCTTTAATGCATTTTCTACTTTCTCGCTAGAGCATAATGTTCAAAGTTGATTGGGAAAATTTTACAATTTCGGATAGCTTGACGTGCTGGCGTCTGTACCTACTTCAGTATAGTCAATCGTGGAAACTCATTGACGAAATTCCTTGGTGGATGACATAATTGGCTGCTTGTCCTAACTATGTTGAGGATGGCTACTCGCAGCTGAATACCATATTTTACAAGGAATACTGCCTATCTTAGACTGGAAGTCCACTCCAAGCTAGTTGGCAGAAGACGATGATTTGAAGGCCAGTATTCAGTAATAGATATAATTACCGGCCGGATTTTTTTGCATAGCTATAAAGCAAAGTCATTTTTATTTATTTTTATTGCTGAATGAGCCCGCTCTTGACCTCAATCACGCCTGATGAAAAGCGATGGATGAGGTCTATGATGCAACGTGCCCAGAAGATGCCTAAGGCACTGGAACTCCCACGCATCGACGAAACACAGCAGGCTGCTTGACGCCGGACTCCGGTGGGACGGTGGTTGCAAACCAGGCGGGCCTTAGCCCTACCACCGCAAGGGAAGAATTGGCCAGTCAAATAAGGTGTTGGGTGGGTGACTGCCCAGGATGCGCCGAGCGCTCAGTTTAGTTGGGTAACTGGCGGAACAAACTGCGCTAAACGCTCCTTCTTCTTGCATCCCAAACATTTCCGCTTCTTCCAACTTAACAAGAACAACACACCTGAGCCTCAAGTCTGATATTACAGTAGTGTCAGAATGGTCTATCATTGATTTCATAATTGTTGATTTTGACAAGTTTGGTAATCTGCTAATATAATGGCGTCATTATGACTTTCCAATGGTCAACCACTGACACTCCATTGAAAGAAATGGCATAGAATGGTAATATCGTACATAATGACAAATTGATGACTGACTTAGGCAGTAATCTGAACTTCTTACTACTTCATATTGCTTAGAACACTAATACATAATATGATATATATACTTAAATGACATCTAGTATGAATAAATGTTCAAATCTAGTACCTACCTAGTAGTTTTTTCGAAAATCATTTCTACTTACGGGTTATATAATAATGGCAATACGACAATGTCATTATAACACAATTATATTACGAGAGCATTGACCGACCAATGATCGACCATTATGAATTTAGCAGATTACGAACTTTTAGCAAAATCACAATGGGATCGCGTTGGAATGATGAATTTGTAAAAATAGCACACTTGGGCCCCTGTTTTCCTGAAGGTTTAGGCAAAGTTGTATCTAGTATATAATACATCCGCATTTCTGTTGTGTTTGAGTCCCATTTAAGGGGCGATTTAAGGGGCAATCAACTGGACACAAATCCAGATTCCAGCCTCCTAATGCTATCTCGCAACGCCGAACATCACTATCGCTTCGCCTCAAACTATGCGGAGTACCTTAACCCAGTATATTTATTTCTGGTATTGCCTCGCTATAAATCATATCTGTGTGTGTGACACGGCTCGATGCTGTCATGCCGCCGCAATGAAAATATAGTGTTGCCAGCGTTGTAGACGCAAAAATAAATAAATTGCGTGTGTTGATATTTTTTAGTTTTTGATCAAAGCTAATTATGCATGGCGTGTTCGTCTTTTATTACTTACTTATAAGGCAACTTGTTTCAAAATAGTCCTGTTTACTTTAAAGGTATTAAAATGTTGTTGATTTTTTACAGGGAAGCCCTGGTCAGAAATCGCACATAATGAAAAGGTGTAGAACTCAGCAGTAAGATACAGTTTAGGCTTACAAAAGAAATTATTGAAAATGGTTAGAAAGCTCCATCCTACTATGTTATTTGATATGTTTGTTACTTAATTATGCAAAAACGGCTGATCAGATTTGGATCAAATTTCGTACCTACGCAGATAGTTAATAACCTGGTTTAACACATATCATTACAAAATAAAAATTACATGGTATCAGAGTCAGACAATATTAATTTAATATTGTGGGAGGCTGGTGCCTAAACTAAGCTCTAGGCCTGTATTATACTTAAGATACATTTTATCCCAGTAGTATGTTCCCGTGGGATAATTTCTGACCTCCACGCGGGCAAAGCCGAGAGCATAAATTAGTAAGTAATAAAAGAAAGAAAATACGTTTATTTGCGGTAAACATGACGTAAAAAATAAAATAAACAAAAAAAAAAATTAAGAAAAGGTAGGGGGAAACATGCGTCACATCCACGCAAAACGGCTATCGCTCAGCATTATTCTGCGACCCTGTGCAAGACAGAGCCCCAGCGCTGGTTTTCAGCGACAGCCGGCGCTGACGTAATGACGTCGCGATCGTCCGGAGCAGTACGAGACCGTAAGTGTAATACTGCAAACGAATAAAAATCTTAATACTTACTTAAATAATAATGAATAACCATAAAGCATTTCTAACCTTTTACATAAACAAACATCTACTTACTAAACATATTTCCCAACTAGCAACACTAAAATTCTAAATTTAGTCGCACCTCTTAACACCCAAACGAATGACACCACAGACATATTTATATCCCTGGATGTTCCTGTATGTTTTATGTTGAACAAATCGCCGAGAAGCGAGACGGCAACCATTCGGCAATAATTAGTTATAACTTACTGACAAATTAGTGTTCGCGCCACTTAACTGTCAAAGTCATTCTGACATTAGAGGTGTTGACGTTTGAATGACAGTTAGTGACAATACATTGATGTTTTTGCTGTCAAATGGTGTGTGAAAGTTGGCTGTTCGAAAGCAATGGTTATGTTAATTTGTCTTTGTTTAAAGAAATATTATTAGCGACAATTTATCGGAAACTATGCAAAACCTATTGTGGAAAATACTGTGTGTAACGAATAACCAATTTAAAGGAATAAGAAAGAAATTTTTATTTTAACAGCTAATAATTAAACATGGCGGCATTTTGAAACGTTCAGCTGTTTTTTATCGTAGATTATTTTGTATGAAATACCCAACTATAATTTCTACTGGATACGAGAAGGACAGACGATACTGGGGGAGGAGGCCTCTGTTCAACAGTGGACGTCTTTCAGCTGAAACTTTCAGCTGAAATGATGATGATGAACTGTAATTTCAGTCCATACCTACATACCTAGATCTTCCTGTAAACGTCTAAGTACTGCCGGATAATAATTATGTAGGTCATTCTACCATAAGCTGCTATACTGCCGTCATAACGAAAAAGGGCACAAGTAACATTTTTTTTTCCAAACTCAAACTCAAACTCAAAGCATTTATTTCAATTAAACCATTTCCAGGCACTTTTGAATTGTCAAAATTAACTAGTCGGTCAGTTAGTCAGAAAGTTGAAGCTAGTTGCCCATTCCAAAACGTAGATCTCTTGGAGAAGAACGGGCAAGAAACTCCAAGGACACTCTTTTAAATTAAGATATTACAAAATCCTGAGTACAGTATTCTTGTTGCTTCTATATGTGAGAACAATGTTATGAAGAAACAATTCAAGATAGTTATAAGATTAAAAAGAAGCCCTGGCAGCTAAGAGATGACCAGTCTCAACTGACAGCGCCCGTTCACGAACATGACGCATGGATCAGCACCATCCAGCTCAACCATTTTGAAGGGAACCGAATGATCCAACACACGCGCCACCATCAGTGAGACATTTAAAATTGAGTTATATAAAATTGAGTTTCATTTTATTTTCATTCAAAATTGAGTTATATACGTATTCGGAATCAGAAAAAAGGCGCATCTGCCAGTTTTTTTTATAATTTTTTATAATCAAATGTTAGTTGTGCCCTTTTTCGTTATGGCGGCAGTAGGTATACCTAAAAAACTTGATAGTTTTCCCCACGTTTGCGAAACAAATTGATGCTTTCAGTCGTTCAAGAATATTATAGCATTACAGTTTTACACGTACATTCATGAACACTAGATTATACTAGGTACCCAGAATGATCACTATGAAAAAAAAAACAATTGATTCATACAAAAATAACAATACTTTCACTGACTTCCATAAATAACAATACAAATTATCAGTGTTATTTTTAGAAATCGATTATTATTTTGTGTATAAACGTTTTTAATTTTTCACTTTTTAGTTGTGGTACCGACCGTAAATAATTTTGCTATGTTTAAAACAGTAATAAGAAGTTATAACATTATCAACATTCAAAAAGTTGATTAAATACGTATTATTGAAGCTAACTCAAAAACTTAGTAGTACTTATTTAAGTTTTTCATCATTTCATTCATACTTTTAAAAATCTTAATCAACCATAATCGATCAAGCTACAACATTCTTAAGCCCGTCAAAAATTAAGAATTTCAAAATGAACCAAAAACTATTCCAATTAACTTTTTTTAATTACTTTCGCTTCGGACGCAAAGGCAAAAAATATTGTCAGCCTACTTAGCTACCAGTGACAAATTGGGGATATTTTTTTCTATCAAAATTACACGGTCGCTCTCTGATAAGTTTTAAACTGGCGGATAACGGATAATACTGCAATTAATAACAGTCGCCGAGATAAATGTTCTGGGAGATTCTTTTTAGGGTTCCATGGGCAAATATTAAAAGGCAAAGTATTTGAGAGGTTATTAAAACCCTCATTGAGCTGACTTGAGCTCTACTTTTAAATTGTAGGCATTGTAATTTCTATGTAACTTTTTGCATATAATCTCCGATTTGTTACAACCGATCGATTCTGTAAAAATCTCTCCGTGAAAAGTTAGGTGAAGTGAGCTTTGAGTGAGCTGTCAAGAGTATCAATCCCTAGCATCAGGATGACACTGACAGCTCACTCCACGCTCACTTCGCCTAAGTCTTCACGGTGAGATGGTTACAGAATCGCACTACAGCTTACAATTGAAATAGGACAGAATGGAAAATATGAAACATCAAAATCAACTGAGTAGGTGTTTTGCTAATATGTATTTAAAATTTTCGCTTTTATGTCTTGAGTTCTATAAAGTTAATTTTCAACCTCACTTATGTGACCGCGAAAGCAAACTCATTTGTTTATAGTGTAAATCATCGCAGATTCACACTTGGACAATTGAATCGAATTTCGAAGTGATATCATAACAATTGGCCTTATTAAAAGGCTAAAAGTCACCCAAAGAGCAATGGTCAGGGCTATGCTTGGAGTTTCCCTGCTTGATCAAATCAGAAATGAAGAGATCCGCAGGAGAAGGTAACCGACATAGCTAGAAGAATTGCCAAACTTAAGTGGCAGTGGGCAAGGCACATTGCTCGCAGAATATATGGCCGATGATGCAGAAAGGTTCTGAAGTGGCGAACGCGTACCGGAACACGTAGCGTTAGAAGGCCTCCCACAAGGTGGACCGACAACCTTGTGAAGGCTGCAGGAACCCGTAGGATGCGAGAAGCACAGGCAGTGCTTGGGGGAAGCTTATGTCCAGCAGTGGACGTTTTTCGGATGAAATGATGATACACACATCTCATCACGCCTAGCCCCCGAAGGATAAGGCAGAGATGTACTTATAGTTCACCCAGATTTCACCAGTTACGTTTAAATCCCATGACAAAGGCGGCAAGCCTATTGCCATCATTCGGGCAGAAATCCAGACACCTGGCTGCTCCCGAGGAATTCCAGATGGAAAACCCAATGACACTTTGCCCGACCCGGGAATCAAAACCAGGACCTCATGCTCAGCAGTAGCACTTGCGACCACCAAGTCCAACTTTCATTTTGACAGTTCAATAACATTCATTGCTTTATTTACGTTATTAAGCAGACACATTTTTCGAACAAATGAAGCAATGGATTAGCAATATGCTTCAAAATGATTCAGATTGCGATTGGTAGTGTGTTACGCGATTCGTGTGGAGGTTCAATTCGAAGTGATGTTTGTAGAATAACGCTGCAGAACCCACGAGCCAAAACACAGCCTAGACTTATCACATTTCAGTTAACAAATTGAATATATCTCACACGTTTTAAAACCCTATTTATTATTACCATGTTATCTGAGACTAGTTTTAGCGTACGGATTGGTTCGTTCCATCACCGGTCATTTTAAAAATTGAGGTTTTTTTCATTCTGATCATATCATAGGTTATAATTAAAAGGCTTCTAGGATCTGTTTGGCTTCGAAAACTGGTCTTTGGAGCGTTTATTTCGCAAGATTGTTGATGATTATGATGATTACCTCTTTGGTTTAGTGGTTATAAGTGCGACTGGTGAGTGGGTTCTGGGTTTGATTGGTAACCGGGGTCGAGAAAAGTGTTATTTGAGGTTTTTCATTGGAAAACGAAGCAGCTGTGAATCTGGGTTTATTTATTCATTTATTTATAACACTTTACTAGTCGCCCGCCCCAGCTTTGCACGAATGTATTTTTTTTTTCGAATATCCGACATGTTTTTTCATACAAGCCTTGTCCTGGCAATACCGAACACAACAAAAAAAATAAAATAATTATCTAATTTGGTGCAGGCATTCGGAAGTTATGCGCGTACAGACATTTCGGCGACTTTGTTTTATACTATGTAAGGATTGATACAGAACAGATCATTCTGTAAAATTCTCTCCGTTTAAACTGATTGCTTAGCAGTTGATAAGCAATCAGTTACGACCATAAGACCGAGGAGGACTGCCATAGATAAGCCCTTAATTTTCAAGAGGGCGCGGTCATTTGCGGCCTAACCTAAAATAAAAATAAAATAAACCTAAACGAAAAGACCTATGGTATATTTCAGGGATTTAAAACACTAATTATTTAATAATATATGTTTTTTTGTATTTAAGTAGATAAGTATCACATTATCATTACGTTAGGACATAAAACAAAATCTAATAAATAAAATTCTCGTGTCACAGTGTTAGTTACCTTACTCCTCCGAAACGGCTGGACCGATTTGTATGTGTGTGCATAACGAGTAGGTCTGGGAATCGGGGTATTTTTCATACCCCTATTTTTTTTTTGCAAAACGACGTTTGCGGGATCAGCTAGTAATATTCTAATTTTCTTCGGATTAGTAAGCAATTTGGCATCATAAATTTTCTTATACCTCTAACTTTCGCGTGCTTGCGTGCTTTCGACGCCTGCGCCGCGACCCGCGAGTAGGTACAACAAATGCGATCTTTGACAGTTTACTTCGTGCACAGTGAAACAATGACAGACCACTAGAGATGGGAAATAGGCACAGACGCCAGCACATCAAGCTGCATCTGTCAAATTTCTTTAATGGATTTTCAACTTTAACGCTGAAGTATAAGGTTCAAAGTTGATTGAGCAAATTTGACAGTTTCAGGTAGCTCGATGTGCTGGCGTCTGTACACACGGCTACACATCAAGCTATACATTTCCAGTTTTAGCTGACCTCGCATTGTATAGGTTTTTCATACAATCAGAGGTCAGTTTATACTAGATATGTGTAGCTTGATGTGTAGCCGTGCGTACATGCGACAAGAAATAACGATAATAAGAATGAAAATGTATCGAGTGCGGACGATTCGACGCCGTGCGCCTGCTTGAAGGTTTTAAATAAAAATAACAACTTAATCCCTTGAAAACGCAAGTAAAATAACATTCCCACAACCGGGTGTATAAAACAAATTTGTCCGAGGATACAGGCTCGTAAGACCACGCGTGGGCGTGGGCTTAATGGCTCTATAGACCTCACACGTCGATGATATAGATATCAATCCTTTGTATACAGGGTGAAGACAAGTGTGATAACCAAGATTTTGTATTTAACTTGTGATTTTATAAGATTGTCCGTTAAGTTTCTTGACAGTGTAGCGGTATCTACGACGCCACATGCGAACAACGCGTCATACTGACGTCACAAAATCCTGCATCTCGCAAGCAGAGTTTACCGCGCAACTAGCATAGATACAACGGCCCGACATGAATCATTGGGCAGTTGCCCGCCAGACACAACACCCGTCTGGTCGGAGGATCCTCCCTTTTCTATAGAGTATGAGTGAACTTTACACCCTGTTCCTCATAACTCTATAACAGAAAAAAGAAAAGGAAGAAAATACGTTTACCTACTTGCTTTTTTCATTGCGTCATGTATCACCAAAAAAAATAAAAAAAAACACAATAATTAGGTACCTAATGTATCATATACTAAAACCTTCCTGAAAGTATGTAGATCGAATTAATGAAAGAATGATCAAAATTGGTTTATTAGTTTTTGAGAAAATCGCGGACACACATACATACGGGTCGAATACAGAACCTCCTTTTTTGAAGTCGGTTAAAAAAGAACAAGAGCATCACATCTACGCAAAACGTCTTCGCTCAGCATAATACTGTATAATCCTATGCGAGACAGACCCACAGCGCTGCGAGGTACAGACGCCAGCACATCAAACTACTAAAATCTGTCAAATTTCTTTAATAGATTTTCAACTTATCACTCAAGCATAAGGTTCAAAGTTGATTGGGAAAATTTGACAGTTGTAGCTTGATGTGAAGCAATGGATTAGCAATATCCTTCAAAATTATTCAGATTGTGTTTGATAGTGTGTTACGCAATTAGGGATCTGGTTTCTTGTCCATTCTTCTCCATAGAGATCTTTGTTTCGGAATGGGCAACTTTCTGACAAAAAAAAAATTACTTACAGTAATATTTCGAATAAATACACTAACAGCCGTCGATGACCCCACAAAAATAATCATCAAATAGATTTATTTTTTTATCATGTTTAGGTATCGATACCCATAACGTCGGCAGAGTTTCGCTAGCAAATTTAATTTTACCCTGTATACAACGTGTAGCGTCAAATGCGAAAAACCTCATACACCCCAATTAGAGCATTGAGCTAAAAGCATAATACAATGACCAAAACTATTTTTATTTAAAGCTAACTATTATTATTAAGAAAATCGTGTTGATTCTAGCATTACTTTATGCATTCAAAATTGACTCTTATTGCCTTAAAATAAGACTTAATTTGCTTTGGCTCAATCGGCAGCCAGTGTGGCAAAATACATAATTTTTGAAAAAAAAAACCTATATTAAAAGTTACTGAAATCGATTCAGTAGTCAATTATGAACGAACTATTTTCAGGTTTTGCGCATTTAACGTTACACGTTGTATAAGTCTAAGATCATCCTTAAAGACTACATTTCAAAGGTCGTGCCCTAATCAATACATACTATCATCATCATCATCCATCATCTGCCTAGCCTTCTCCCAACTATGTTGGGGTCGGCTTCCAGTCTAACCGGATGCAGCTGAATACCAGTATTTTACATGGAGCGACTGCCTATCTGACCTCCACAACCCAGTTACTGGGTAATACGATATCCCTTGGTAAGACTGGCTGTCAGACTTTCGGGCTTCTGACTACCCGTAACGACTGTCAAAGATCCACAAATGACAGCCGGGACCAACGGCTTAACGTGCTTTCCGAGGCACGGAGGGATCTCGGTATGTAAAGATGGTCACCCATCCACAGACCAACCCCGGCAAGCGTAGCTTAACCTGATCGATCGACCTGTGCGGCTGTTATTATTTAGCCACGGGCCCCTCTAATCAATACATACTATGAATAAATTATTTACATCGATCGCTACGTGATCGCGGCTCAGAGCTTAAAGGAAACGTCTTATTAAATCTCCCATTGTTCTGCATCTTTTAAATTGTAGTCATTAAGGCTTGCGTTAATGAACCGCTCATTTGAAGGTGAGTATACACTAGAGAATTTTCTCGACTGGGACAGGCCTCCTCTCTGTGAGAGGGAGTGGGCCGTAATCCACCACGCGGGCGCAGTGCGGGTTGGTAGATGTCACATGACTTCGAACTTTTGGTTCTAGGATATGTCGGTTTCCTCACAATGTTTTCCTTCACCGTTTTGAGAGCAGTGGTGATGAAATGAATTACAAAAAGTAAAGTGCCTGCCTGTGGTCGAACCCACGGCCACTGGGTCCCACCACTGCTATCAAAATACACGAAAAAACATCATCTTTTCAGCTGAAAAACGTCAACGAATAGGCACCGAATACGTCACAACATTGTATTTTTACATCATAAAATTGCAGAACGCGAGTGAAAATTATTATTTCACTGTAATTTCTTGATTTTATGACGTAAGGGACGTTTAGAGACATTTGATCCTTATTATAGGATCTATCAACTATCGCCATTACAATACAGGATGTATTTATTTGTATTCATTTTTTACTGACTTCAAATAGTTTTTTTTTTGTTTTGTACAGTCGAGTTCATTAATATATTGGCAGTGACAAAGTTTCAAAATATTATGAGCGTTAAAATGATCATTTAATTCTATACAAACTTAGACATAATTAAAATGTCAACATACATTTAAAGTTTCAAAATATTAATGAACTCGACTGTACTTAGTATTTATAAATATTTCCACCGGTCGAAATCAAACAGTGAAAACTTTTGCGTCACATTACTGATCAACTTTATATATAAATTCCTTGGCGTTCTGGGGACATTAAAATGTTAGGATTTTTTTTGTTTTTGCCGATTTGAAGACAAATAATTGCTTCTTTTTTGTGGGAAAATAAAAAACAGGGCGTTAAACAGTGTTGTAAGTTATTTTTTTTAACGCACTAATTTCGGAAACTACCAGTCTTATTTCATAGATTCTATAGATTTTATTATTATATTTATAGATTATATGTTATTATACATTATAGATCATATATTTTATAGATTCTATAAGCATTGATAGCCCAATTCTTGAGGAAGGCTAGGCTTTTTAATATCACGCTACAACCCATAGGAGCCGAGCAAAAGGACAAAAAGTCAGCAAAAAGTGCCACGCGAAAACGACGTAATTTAAATATAAATAATTCAATTTCTTATAAATTAAATGGGCACAGATCGTAACATATCATATTAAATACTGTTGTGTTATCGACTTTCTTAAAATCTATGAATGCTGTTACTTTTATCTCGTTTAGTTTTAAAATACTATTTTTTTGACTTGTAAAAGAGTTCTCTAGTTATCTATCACATAATTGATTTACCAGTCTGTTATATTTTTAATTCTTTTACCATTTTTGGTAGACTAAATTTTATTTTAGGTGCATCGTCTTCACATATAATTATATAAACAATGTATACAAAAACTTGTAAAACATTTTAAAAGAGTAACGGTGGAGTTTCTTGCCCATTCTTCTCCACACGAAAACTACATTTTGGAATGGGCGACTAGAATCAATTCTATTTTTTCATTTTAAATTTTGACGTTCAAAAGTGCCTTTTAAGTGCCTATTTGAAATAAATGATTTGACTTTGACTTTGACTTTGAGTTTGTTAAAACCAATTTATATAAATAAAAAGATTTATCACAACAGTTTTAAATACTTAGGTACTATAAAATATATTATTAAGTATTAAGATTCACAAAAAAAAAAAAATAGTTTGCCTCGACGTCGCGTGTTTTTTCTCGCATTTTCATTTTTTGCCTCTATAAATTACTGGGCAATTACAAACACATAGTTATGACTTTATGAGACATTCATTTATACAAGCAAAGAGTCTGTCACAAAAAGTTATTACAGAATTGACACCTGCGACTTCTACAAACACCCTTTACATAAAAACAATAAAAACCGCCGTCCACGTGCGCCCACGCAAGTATTCGCAACAAACACCAGCACGACAACAGTATGGCGCATATTATTTAATTTTACATTCACACTCTCACAAATACGGAGTTAGCAGAGATACGCCTCGTAGGTCACTATTAACCGTTAATGGATCGTTTGTGTTACGAATCGTTACTAAAGTATCCGTCACGAGAAGCTATAAATTTTGTAAACACACATTCAGGGGTTTGCGACCTTTAGATCAAATAAAAAAAAAACAGTTTTGTAATGATTTTTATTTTTATATATGGATATAATTATGTTAACACACACATCGAATTACTGTCGTCAGAATACTCCGAATCAGTATTCTGCATTTGTATTCTGCAGCATTGACAGCGTCAGTGTGAACTTACTTTAAAATGGCGGCCCAAATGTTTACGTTCCATGAGTCAGACGCGTTCCAGTACCACAAAACATTAGACGACAGCGCTATAAATCGCTAAAATATACTCCGACCAAGTGAATTTTGAAATTAGTTTCGTTTTACACGTATGTTACTTTCGAGTTAATTGAATTTGGGATCATTTGTTGTTGTTTGAATTGTCGCTACGTAACTTAGTAGAATTTCTTTATTTACAAAATTTATAGCATCTCATGACGGATACTGTGATTAATCATCTTTACTTTTTTTTTTTAATTGCAACGCCCTATCATAGTGACCTTATTGGTGATGTTCTTCATCACCGGGGTAGGGGCCCGTGGCTAAATAATAACAGCCGCACAGGTCGATCGATCAGGTTAAGCTATGCTTGCCGCGGTTGGTCCGTGGATGCGTGACCATCTTTACATACCGAGACCCCTCCGTGCCTCGGAAAGCACGTTAAGCCGTTGGTCCCGACTGTCATTCGTGGATCTTTGACAGTCATTACGGGTAGTCAGTAGCCCGAAAGTGACAACCAGTCTTACCGAGGGGTATCGTATTACCCAATAACTGGGTTGTGGAGATCAGATAGGCAGTCGCTCCATGTAAAATACCGGTATTCATCTGCATCCGGCAATTAACCCGCAGGACATCGTTAGACTGCAAAGACTATACTTGCTAAATGAACATTCTAAAAATTACCTTTGCATGAAGACTTCATAATATTTATACCCATAATCCACAGAACCGCTCAGTCCCTTAAGAAAACATTTCATGTTCATGTAACATCGCCACAAGTGACCTCAAGCTAGCCATTTTATTAATAATGGAACCGACTTATGTTTTGACAAATTAATTCTGCGCAGGAGTTTACCGATAATTATATTTTGTTGTAGGGCTGGCGCGCATAAGTTACGCTCGGGTGGGCTTGAGGATAACTAGTGATGTAAATAAGGCTTTTGGTGAAGGTCCTCATCCGGGCAAGAACTACCACCTCAATGAAACCACCTAGCCTTTTCTCAATGTTTGGGGTGGCTTCCGATCTAACTGGATGCAGCTGAATACCAGTAGTTTACATGGAGCGACTGCCTAGCTGGCCTTCACAACCCAGTTACGGATGAGACGATACCACTTGGTAAGACTTTTTGGGCTTCTGACTACATGTTACGTCTGTCAAAGATCTACGAATGACCGCCGGGGCCAACGGCTTAGCGTGCTTTCCGAGGCACGGAGGGATCTCAATATGTAATGAATGGGTGGTCACTCATCCATAAACCTACCGCGGCAAGCCAAGCTTAATCTTCTATCGACCCGTGCGGCTGTTATTATTTAGCCACGAGCCCCTCGAGTACCCACAAACCCATAGGTATCTATTTTAGCCGCCAAGTAGGGTTTTTGAGTCATATTTTCTATGCACCAATACTTAAATAAAGAAAAATCAATATGTATAGTACACGGTCAATTTAAATTAGCTAGCAATACTCCGCGGACGTAATAGGTATCTTAACACGATAAAACAAAAAAGAAATTAATTTGACGCAGTGTTTTTTACTTGTAAACTTCACAGATGTGATGCTTATCGATATCTCAACACGACTAAACTAAAGAAAACAGATTTTCTCAATTCATACTTCTTTTTTTATTCATTGTGTAGTTTTTAGATATCGATATCCATTACTTACTGTAGAGTTTGGCTAGCTTATTTTATTTGACCTTATATACAAAATTGTATTAATTGTTAAAATTATAATAAAATAACCCTTTAAAATCTAGTGCCAGCCCTAGGTTTACATCTGGGTGGCCCTCGCGTCCGATACCGTGGCAGCTAAAATAAAACCAACGCGCCGTGCGAGCGAGACGCAACCCGTTACGTCATGACCCCCTCGCTCGCGCGCGGAACAACGATCTTTTTGAGTTATTAGTAATGGTTTTTACACGTTATTTTACAAAGAGAAGAAACTCTAGATAAAGTGTTAATTAAAACACAATGGCGCCAATTCCCTTGACCACAAACTAAACTTGCGCCTGACGTAAATTGACGTTATTTTAGTAGGCAAGTTTTTAATCGCGCCTAAACTTGTCTATAGTAGCGTCAGGCGCTGATTAATTTGACAGGACTAAACTAAAATCTATCTTCTGTCCTTTTCGTAATGAAATAGAAAGAAAAAGATGCACTAAACTTAAATTTAGTTCAGTTTGTGGACAAGGGAATCGGCACCATTGTATCTTAGACGTAATGGGTTAATAATACACCATGCGGGCAGTGCAGGTTTGATACCTATATATAACACATGTCTTAGAATTTTTGGTTCTAGGACATGCCGGTTTCCTCAAGACGTAAGAGGCTGTCTGGGTTCGAACCTACGACCCTACAACTCGTCAGTCGTGGCCGTTACCACTGGCCCATCACTGCTCAGCACCGCATGGTTCATCACCAATTTTCATTAACTAGGTGGAAATCCAGACTAAGCTCCTACTGAAACTTTCTTATGGATGAATGAATTGCACCGATCCCAGCGTGGTTAAACCAGACTCGATTAATCGAATGAACCCCAAGATTCACACTAGCTCCTGTAGCCTCATGTTCATGGTGCTACAGCGACCATTGCATATCCAGGAATAGACCGGGGGGCGCGGTAATTGGTAGGGAGGACGTGTCCGTAGGATTGGGAAGGATTTAAGAGCCTACCCGATATGCATCCAAGAGTAAGCATTGAACTAGTGGAGAAATGGCTAATTATTATCTATGGATGGGCATCTTTTAACAACCTTGCCGCCAGGTTGGTTCAGGTCGAGTTTCATCGGTGAGTCTTTTGACGAGGTTCTACTGCTTTCTCGGTTCTTTTGTATGTCATTGCTCTGTTGTGTTAGATGTTGCTGTTTTCAATGTCATCTTCGGAGGTCTGTCTACTATCCGTTTCCGGTTTTTGTAAATCTCACAAGCAGCAATCTTGATCGCATTTCTGTCTTCCGCCGTATCCATCCAAAAATTGGTTCCCTTGTCGAAGTAACTTCATGTCCTGCTTTCAGTTGTCGTTCCATGTGATAGAAAAACCTGGAGCATCGAATTCAGGCTTCTCGTACAGAGAACGCAGAAGCATTGATCACCACGCTTGCTCAAGACGGGTTGGCGATGTTTTCCATCACCAATATCGGTTGAATTGAAAAAGTCACTTTGGTACTTGCCCGGATATGAACATATAACCTCGTGCATGAAAGACAAGGGCTTAAAACCACTGAGCCATCACGACATGACACCAGTCACGGTTCCGTCTATCAGGTTGTCTACAGATGAAGTTGAAGGGGGAGCGATGTGTTCCCCTCACAACCCGGGAGAGGGTGTAAAACAAATGTTTAATTCAAATACTTCCCCTTGATCAGTTGATCGCCAGTGTGGAGAGTAGATACGGTGAATTTAGTTACGAATCATTTGTTAGCCGTGGGGTAGTCAGAAGCTGTGTTTAATATTGTAAAAAATATTTTATTAGAATTATAGAGGTATGAGGAATATGGTGTATGATGGTGGTGTATAGTATGCGATGTGGATCTTTGACAGTGGTTACGGGTCGTCAGAAAACCGAAAGTCTGACAACCAGTCTTACAAAGGGGTATCGTATTACCCAGTAACTGGGTTGTGGAGGTCAGATAGACAGTCACTCTATGTAAAATACTGGTATTCAACTGCATCCGGTTAGACTGGAAGCCGACCCCAAAATAGTTGGGACAAGGCTGGGCAGATGAGTTGGAAAAAGCTAGTAAGAAAAAGCCAAATGGTAAAAGAACCTACAGTGCTATTTTGTAAGAATCTTACCGTGAAAACTAAGGTGAAGTGAGCTGTCATTCCACTGTTAGGGATTGCCTCCATTGATAGCTCACTTCACGCTCACTTCACCTATGTTATCACAATTGACCCAAAACACAAACGCTATGTCATGTACAAAATTACAAAACCACATTGAATTAAAAATCATTGTCAATTATCCGAAAAAAAACTTACATTACCAGATACTATTTCTCATACTATATATTTATTTTATACTTACTATAATTAGTGGTTAAAATACGTAATAATTGCTACGTACAAGTTATCAGTGACCAGTTACCACGCGTTAGGTGCTAACTGCGGGTCTCATTAATTTTTAATTGAATTAATTACACCTGTGAGGTGTCAGAAATATATTTTATATTTGTCTATGGTTATTTTTTGACATGACACTGTTTCTTTGACTCTAGCGGCACATATTTTGTTGTTTGTAGATACAGGTCGTTGAAAATTATGTTTGAAATTTTTTTGTAAAAAAAAGAAGTCTGTGGTTCCGCATTTTCGTTTTTTGACACCGGCTTCCAAAATTAAAGTTATTTTTCACTTAGTTGTGTTTTTTTGGAAGTTGGTTGTTAGTTTTTATTTTTACTTTTTAGTTGTATATACCCCACACAAATTCAATTAACACTAGTGCATTGAAGAAGTGAAGACACCGACTAGAAGAATCATCAAAATTCGCATAGAAATGCCGGAGATGCAGTACATTTATGCATATAACTTCGTACATAAGAATAATAACCTATTGTATTATATACTAAACCTTCCTGAAAGTATGTAGATCACATTAATGAAAGAATTATCAAAATTGGTTCATTATTTTTTGAGAAAATCGCGAACATACATACAATAGACACAATTATTTTGCTGTAGTCTATAACAATTAGAAAGAGTTATTTCGGTCTTAGTCCTGTACGAGTGGTTCCGGTCTTAATTTGATAAATGAACTGTTTGTTTTCTATTAATTTAATTTTATTCGAAAACATCAATCAGTTTCTTACTAAACTTCAACTATATTCGACGACCCTGCATACTTATCTCCTTTGCTGGCTGTACATGGAACTTTTTGTTTATAAAACAAAATTTAATATATTATACGTCACGGCTAACTGGTTTATATCACTGCATTTCTAACCTACTAGATCAAATCTCTGATCAATAAATCTGCTGTCAAATCATAAGAAAGTTGTAGTACCTAATTGGTTTACCGAAATAAATAGTTAACATAAGAATTGTACCGTACCTATTTAATAGGTTTGTGTAAACACTATTTCATGTGTCATGAGAGGTAGCTGTCACTAATGGAAACAGGGAATGTGAAGTGCGCCTGCGCGAGAAGCGTATCGTGATGACATGAGCCAGTTATCATCCACATTCTACCGGCAGCCTTATTTCACCCATTGCTGAGTATGAGCCCTCCCTTTTGTGCCATGTTTCCCCTGAACCCTAATGGTGTAATACGCTATCCATATCAATCTGAATCATTTTGAAAGATATTGCTAATCCATTGCTTCAGATGTTCGAAAAATGTGTAGTGCTCAACAATGTACGAGTACATAAATAACGCAATGAATATTGTTGAACTGTCAAAATTAAAGCGATTCCTTGTTAGGTAGTGTGTAACATAATTACCCCGCTGATCTGCGTGAGCCAGCGTAGTGATATTATCAGCTTAATACGGCACCCTAATTTCGAAACACACTATCGATCTCAATTTGAATCATTTTGAAGCATAGGTACCTATTGCTAATCCATTGCTTCATATGTTGGAAAAATGTGTCTACTCAACAATGTAAAAAACGCAATGAACGTTGTTGATCTGTCAACCTGAAACCCATTGCTACTAATAGTGTGTTACGCAATTACCCCGCGGTATCAACAGGATTCTGCTAGACTAACCGCAAGTTTATTTTAAAGCTTTCAGAAATCATAAAATGAACACCTCGATTTTTTGCTGTAAATATTTTAATCCCTGTTTATTGGCCATACATTGGACCATTATTTCACTGTTTGAAAAGTACCTTGTCGACACTATAATATAATAAATATTATCTTCAGCTCGTGAGTTTGTACGCGTGAAATTTCAGCCCCCGATCCATCGCAACGCATCTATTCGCCTGCCCGCGCTTTTACTCCGTTTCGCTTAGCGTTTTTTCTGACTTTTTCCGTTTTTGCTCGGCTTTAAGGGCGGTATCGTGGTGTTAAAGCAACCTATAACCTTCCTCAAGAATTGTGCTATCAAATGCAAAAAGATTTTTTCAAATCTGACTGGTTGTTAAGTAGAAAAGCGCGTTCAAAAAAACAAACAAACTCTTCAGCTTTATTATCAATATTGACAATATTGATAGTTATGCAATTCAACAAATAAAGTTAAAAGAAAGCAATGAGATTTTCAAAAATGTACTTAATCTTTTAATATTTTATCTAACTCCCAACAATGAAGTACCTAATCTTTACTTACCAAACAATAACCCATAATCTTAAGCTAACTCTTACAAGCGTTCAAATGGCGCGAAACTTGTAAACGTCAAATTTGACAGCCCGCCATCTTGGAGCGGTGCCCGCTGCCAATAACCCGGGATAATTACTTAGGCGATTAGTCAAACGTCTTAAGTTGAATGGCTTTTACAATGTCGCGTAACGAATAAGTTTTAAAATGTCGTATCTTTTATTTCAATTTGACATATTAAAGTATGAAACGATAAATGGTAAGATGAAATTTTACCACCCATGATCATTATGGAGTATTAAAGGACATACTTTTGAATAGTCTCTGAATCGCGGAATAATAAGAATGAGTAAGTAGAAGTAACTTAAAAAGATCACTTAAGACGCGGTCAATTCGATAATTTTCTACATGTATGCATAAACTTTCTTAAGGGCGATACGTGCGTATTGAACCCGCGAATGGGATCAAGAGATAACTTCTCAGTTACGTACAAAAGTTTCCTGCGTCATCTCTAGATATGGTACCGTTTTGCAAAATTTGCTTCAACGTTGGTTGGATAATTTAATCGTAAAAACATAGCAAACAAACAGACAGACCAACTCTCATTTCACATAATAAAGAGTGTTTTCCAAGATTGTGTGGCACCAAACGTGTAAATAAAACTAAGGAAGGACTTAAACCATACCCAAACCTATCCATTCTCTACACAAACCTAAAACAATATGAACATTACACGCATATATAGATAATCTCACACCACAACTTATTTCCATCCGCTCACGATAAAATCTGGACGAACTATCTCGTTACGGTGCGGTGTGAATGCGGTCCTCGTTAGGGTTAAGTCAAAGGTAAGGTGGCAAGCATTTTGCCTTTAATTACACATTTGTTTACGAGAATATCGGGTAACGATGTGCGAGCTGAGAATTGTCTGTGGATAAAGACTTGGTTGTCTATTGTTTGGAAGATGTGTGTTGTTTTAGAGTTTATTTATTTGCGATTTATGGTACGGTTATGTGGCTGTCCATAGATCTTCGTGCTCTGGTGAAATTATATCATAATTCTATAGTAAAATCTATCATTCACTGACAGACAACGCACAGCCTAAACCGCTGGGTCTACAAGCATGAAACTTTGAACGTTCCATTTACACTTTTACCATGGATTCAGTACATAATTTAATACTTTAAGCACAGAAATGTACAGAGCCGGACTTAATGCCATAAAAATTCTCTACTAGTCAACCTTTGGGTGATGCAGAGAAACAGTGATAGGTGCTACCGTGAAAAACTGCCAATAAGTCTCCTATCTCAGCATAATTCTTCGATATGTACACAGGGCTACATATCAAGCTATACATTTTCAGTTTTAGCCTCGCACCTTTTTGACCTCGCACTGTATAGATTTTTCGTACAATCAGAGGTCAGCTTATACTGGTTATGTATAGCTTGATGTGTTCTCATGTGATATAAGACAGATCATATCTCCCTTTATATCACTTCGCCACAATGTTTACCATGTAAACAACATTTATTATTACATTAACATTAAGGTATATGCGCGGGAAATTACCAGTTATAATACCTCTAAAGACCTGTATGTACACTGTACTGTACTGCATTAACCCCCATTGTCAATATCGTAATTTTCGCACGATACTTATTGGAATGTGGATGTGGATTGTGTGTGTGGTTTCTTGGATGTGTTGTATTCGTGGATCTTTGACAGTCGTTACGGGTAGTCAGAAGCCCGAAAATCTGACAACCAGTCTTACCAAGGGGTATCGTATTACCCAGTCACTGGGTTGTGGAGGTCAGATAGGCAGTCGCTCCATATAAAATACTGGTATTCAGCTGCATCCGGATTAGATTGGAAACCGACCCCAACATAGTTGGTAAAGGCTAGGCAGATGATGATGATGACTTATTGGAATGTTTCGCCTAAGGCTTCAGTGATAGATTTATTGGCATTCTTCTTTTGTTTCGACACGGTAGCTTGATGTGCTGGCGTCCGTACATACTATGGTAAGGTGAAAAGTTCTCGGCCTGACAATGAAGGACTGCGATTTTCAATTAAAAAAATATTTTACAACTTAATCTCCCTCGACTTCGTCCAGCGCTTCTTCAACATCAGTATTCTTTCCCTCTCAACTTCTTCATTGGAAGCGAAGCGCTTCCCAGAAAAAAAAAATCTTCAAATTTGGGAACAAATAGAAGTCTGAGGGTGCCAAATCAAGAGAATAGATTGGCTGAGCAAATCAAACCCCTAATCCCGCAGTTTACCCATCGCCAAGTTACTTATACCATGCAGAGGACAGTACACACTCACTTTTGGCCAATTAAGCACTCATGTTATAAATATAGGTACTCATGTAAAAGAAGGCGGGTGCACTAACCAATTATCTAGGCACAAATCTTCCTCAAGAAAACCTTCCTCGTAAGAATATTAAGGTGCAGCGCAGACGGCACACTTTTTGTGCGATCAAGTCTGCGGCGCACAAAAAGTCTGCATGGCGCGCAAAAAGTCGGTCGCGGATTTTTCACAGACTCAACGCACACGACGCACATCTTCGATCATTATGTCGGCAGAGCTGTCTGTCTTTTTAAATATCTATCATGATATTCTGCCTTAGAAGTATCATAAGTGTCCCGAAGTGCCCGAATTACACGGATTTTTTGTGCGCCGGACTTTTTGCGCGTCGTGTGCGTTACTGCATATAATTGCATAGGTTCTATTTTCACAGACTAAAAAGTGCGTCACGGATAGTCTGTCGTCTGCGCTGCACCTTAAGATGATAAATTCATCACACAATAAATAATGCAGTGATTCATAAAAATATCTACATTTCATTAGATGTTCAAGATAAATAATTAAATCGTGACAATGCATGGTTCTTCTTGAATGAAGTGGTTTATTCGCATGCGAGATCTTTTAAACATTACTGACAAGAACGGTCGACGATTTAATATTAATTAGATGATTCCTGGATTATGTATAAAATATGAGTTTTCATGTTTTTAGTCTTATTTTTTTTATTGCTGAATGGGCCTGCTCTTGGCGCTTGCCTGTATGACCTTCACAACGCAGTTCCTGTATAACACGATACCAATTGGCAAGACTGGTTGTCAGACTTTCGGGCTTCTGACTACCCGTAACGATTGTCAAAGATCTATGAATGACAGCCGGGCTTTCCGAGCCACGGAGGGGTCTCGATATGCAATATATGGTCACCCATCCACGGGTCGACTTCGGAAAGCGTTGCTTAACCTTGATGATCGCGCCGTGTGGCTGTGCGGGCTTAAAAGAGACACTGACAACATTCAAAGCAAATTAATACTGTCTTGTTACAAATTAAAATTGACTCTCAAAATCATCTCACACCTTTTAACCCCCCAAAATCCAGCCTCTTTCCAACTCCTAGCAAGACAGCCACACCTAATTGTAACTAACTAATAAAATAAGTTAAAACAATAACAATTCTAATTATTTTCATCGCTTTATTAAGCGCTTCGCTCAGGACGTTTGACTGACTTTTAATTAGGAAAGTTGTGCCAATTGAAATTTCACTGCATCCGAGGGGTGGAACTTGAGTTGGCGTTCAAAATGTGGGGTTGAAAATGGCGGGGTGATTGGCGGAGCCGAATTCCGGGTATTTTTTTATCGTCTTATTATTTTATATTGGGGTAATCTGTTGTAGATTTTCTTGTAGATTTTTTTCTGATTATGAATTTATGAATGGGTCAAGCTGTAGGTAGTAGATATTTAATATTAGCAAATCAAAAGGTGGTCCCCGTAGACTTTATTTTTATTGTTTGGTCAAATAGGAGGTTCTAAATTCGACTGTATTTTGTTTGTGTGTATGTATGTTACGCCATATCTCCGGCAATTGTAGATCGATTTCGAAAAGCCTGTGTTTGATGGATAAGATATACCTCAGAGATTAAAATTTTGGATAGTTTTTGAGTTAGCTTCAGTAATACGTATTTTTTTCCACTAACCCCCTTACTAATAAACGTATTATATCAGATGAATAGTTACACACCAATTTCTCTCTTTTAGTCGTCAGTAATAGGCTTGTCAACTGAAAAAATCTAATTAGTCCGTCAGTTAGATTATCAAAAAATATTTGACCCGTATTTTTTCTTTTGTTACGTAAACCAAAATTGACGAAGATACGACGCTTTTGAAATTCTCAATACGTCACACCTTGGTATAATTTTTAGTGCGTTCAGCAGGCCAATTCTCGTTCAAAATCTAGTCGCAGTCTCATCTCAGCGACAAACAAATGTCAAAAACTTGTCAAAATGTAGGGAAATTATAGGTATTTTTTTGACAGATTGAGACTGAGATCAGACTGTGAACGTTCTTAATAAAATTAAGAGAATTGCCGCCCCTCTGACGTCACGAGCCGACTCCCGAAATTCATTGATTTACAAAAACAAAAAATACGTGTCCATTATTTTCCAATACTCTAACTGACGGACTAAATAGATTTTCATTTTATTGATGGTGGAAACTAGCCTATTTGACTTTGAAAGAAGAAGGCAAAGCATTGTATAACTATACAGAAGCTATACAACATTTATTAATAAGGGAGTTACTTTATTGATGATATTATAATAACTTCTTCCTGTCACTGGTATTTACTTAATTTCCACATAATGACAACAAGGGCCTTTTTCACAGCGTGCATCATCAAAATTGTAGGTTCTAGCAGTTTCCTTTTCTTAACAAAATTTTCATGGAAATACTGGAATACACGTTTATACTTAATTCATGGGTATAAATGTAGATATTAGCGAGAAAAGATTTCTCGGAGCTGACTAGAAATAAACACTAAGTGTGCAACTAAATCGACCCTTGTCCTGAACCAGTTCAGTCCATGTACAGCTGAGCTATTGAGCGTGGAGTGAGCTGTCAATAATTTCAATTCCAAGCATCTAGCATGGTGGGATGACACTGACAGCTCACTCCACGCTCACTTCACCTAAGCTATCACGGTGAGATTTTTACAGAGTAGCACTACTGCAGTGCTATTCTGTAACCATCTCACTGTGAAAGCCAGTTCAGTTGTAAAGTTGGAAAAATATGAATGACCTACAATTATGGCTCATAAAGGGCCCTTTGCTCTCGCCCCTTTTACGATACTATTGCCGACGTTTTTAAATATTAGTTCAGTAGTTACCTATATAGTGCAGCGGGATTGTCCGAAAGAGTTACCGCTGCCCCGGAACATAAAGGGCTAAGGAAGGAACACGGGTGGGTTTTAGTCAGTAAGAGTCTGACACTCCCTTCTGCTCCACCCTGAACGGGAGGGGTCATTTCATAATTTCCCATCCACAAAAAAAAAGTAGGTATATAGTACGTACACCCACAGTTCGTCAGTTAAGTATATTTAAGTCCTACTTATGTAATAAAAGGCAAGCCTATTGCCATCGACCGGACAAAAAGCTAGCCCTGTGCTGGCAGTTTTTTTTTTGGTTCATCCGTGAGGCACACAATATTGTTGTTTGAAACATTATTTTTATTTTGATAAATTTGAATTCATAAATTATTTTTTATAATTTTTTTTTTTTTGATGATGAATAAGATAAACTTTTATTTTTCAGATTATTTGTAACTAACTACCCACAAAAACATTTCATGTTAAATGTTGCCAAGACGAGACCATGTAGCTCGCACTGTCAAAAAGTAATCGTCACGACATAGTGGGAACGCGCCCTTACGATCAACGAATGACAGCCGGTTACAATGAGGCACGGGGTTTCGATGATTTTATTTATTTATTTATTTATTTATTTTCCAACTTAAACTATCATTACAGGAAAACCTATTGCGATAGTGTACTTATCTATACTCTTATTTTAACTTATACCATTAACATATTATTAAAATTAAATTTTGTAACTTATTACAAACAATGCATTCTTTGTGAACTCACTCAGTGAACAACAGAATAGGTCCGTGTCACTCGCTATGAGGTTGAGAGTGCGGAGTGCACGCGTCAGTGGCGCCTCTCTTAAAAGATTGGTCCGAGCGCGCGGCTCCGCCAGCAGCCGTGGCTGGCGTCGTCGCCACACGTACCTGTCCGGAACACACAAACCTATGTGCCCTAATATGTCCGCATTATGTACCTTTCCTCTAAGTACTTTGAATATGTACGAGGTGAGTGCGAGATCCCTCCTGACCCTCAGTTCGTTATATCCAACCATACCCAAAATAAATAAAGTTGGGTACGTAAGCGGATAAAATGGATAGACACCATACAAGCGCAAGTACAAGTACCTCACAAACTTGTTTTGTACTCTCTCCAGCATGAGCCTATATTTAGATTCGTGTGGAGCCCAAATGACTGCGTTACATTCTAATTGACTTCTAACTAAAGCATTATATAAGGCGATAACCGCTTTAATATTTTTAAAACCACGCACCATACGTAGCATAAAACCCAAATTACGGTAAGCTTTTCTGCAGCAGTTTGTGACGTGATCACGAAACGTTAGCCCAGTGTTGAATTTAACCCCTAAGTCCCTAACTTCCGTAGCCCTAGCCATTGGCAACCCGTCTATATTGTAAGTATATAAAATAGGACTGCGCGCGCGAGAAAAAGTGATTGTTACGCACTTTGAGATGTTGAACTGCAATATGTTATCCTTGCTCCAGGTCACTACCCTGTCTATGTCTCTTTGATGGTTACCCATCCACGAACCGACCGAGGCAAGCGTAGCTTAAACTTCGATAGACCCCATTTTGCCACGAGCCCTTCCAGAAAGCAATCAATACTTATTATTTTCCTTACAAAAAATATTTTTTTATGCTCCGATTTTTTTCAACTCAAACACAACAAAAATATATAAAGTATCGTTAATTACACACGCTTACATATATATTACAGTAAGTAGATACGCCAGGTGTGAGCTCGCGCCAATTTCACACCTATGTAACAACTGATCATTACTTATAATGAGCTCCTGTTCTTAATTAAAGCTAGCGTAGTTATACTCATTAGGAGAACGTAATGTTAGGAAATAATTACAGTTTCCCACTGTAATTGTAATGTGGGCTTGGCAGTCGAAATGTTATAGAAAATGTGGCCGGTAACGCCGAATTTTTCTTGATTGAAATTGATGTTGTAACACACCTTTTTTGATGAAAAGTGGATAGCTATTATCGTTGCCTATATATACCTATACAACCATATAATTATACAGGGTCAAATTATATTAGCTAGCGAAACTTCGTTGACGCGGGTAACGGTATCTAAACATGAAAAACGATGATGATTTTTTTAGTTGGGATGACCTAAAAAATCATCAAATTGATTTCTTTTTATTTTATCGTGCTTACATATCGATACTCATCACGTCTGTGGAGTTTTGCAAATAATGTAATCACTTGAAATATTAGTTAAAAAAAGTAATTTAAATAAAATAAATCGACTTCAAAAAGAAATTAACTACAAAGTCCAAAAAAAGAGTTAAAACATTTATTTCAAATAGGCACATAATAAAAGGTACTTTTGAACGTCAAAAATGCAAATAAAATATAATTGATTCTAGTCGCCCCTTCCAAACGATAGTTTTCGTGTGGAGAAGAATGGGCAAGAAACTCCACCGTTACTCTTTTAAAATGTATTACAATATTTTACATACATTCATTATATAATGTATGCAAAATATGTGAAGACGATGCATCTAAAATAAAATTACTATACCACACTAGGTAAATAAATTAAAAATGAAACCATGACATATAAATAAATTATCACCAAATTATGAAATAAATTTAATTTCGGAAGTCGGTGTCTTGGGATAGGTATTTTATATTAGTTTTTTAATCTATTGGCTGTCACGACTATCGGCACAATGACCGCTGAGTCCACATCCCACATGTCGAGAACCTCGCGACCCAAGTCAGATACTTGATCTGTTTATCTTTATTATTATTATTTATTTTCCTCACCAAACAACCAGTTTAAACCAATCTCCGAGTACCAAAGCTCGGGACATTAAATATACATTAAATTGCGAACATTTTCCTGTAAAACTGTTGAGTGTAAAAACGATTTGTTCAACAATTTTCACGGGCACTGCAAACGAATTGAAGAGAAAAAATGCGAAGACATCAAGAGCTAATCGTTCGGAATGAGATGCTTGGAAACAGGGCTGGGACTGCGATTAGGTATCGAATTATCGATAAACAAATAAAAATTTCCTAAGGTTACACGAAGCAATACCTACACAATTTCTTACACTAAGTGTATATGCTAAATTGTTTTTAACTGCTAAAACATAATATTGCTCTTATTGTATTGGATGTGTTGACCTATATATAGCAAATGATAGATGCGTAGCCTGGGACCTGAGGACGCAGAGGAAAACGCGGAAAACAGCTAGTCTCTAAATATTTTTATGGCTACGAGCAAGTCAAGGGAGAATAATTTTTAATCTTGAATGTTTCTGATTTAAAGTTATCAAATCAAAACAACGTCCTATATACTCAGGAACTCGCAGTCGCAGTAAGCACACGTGGGGAATACTATCAATTCTGTCCAGCAAATGAGAAGATGCTAGCTACCAGGGGGGAAATTGCCGACTGATATTAATCACGCCTTACTTCATAGTCGGCTTTCAAAATACCCATGACAACATTCGCAGTCAAAAAATTCACCCCCAAACTCAAGACAACTTTAAATAATGAAAACAACATATTAGTTTATCCCTCTATCCGACTAATTCAATCGACTACACTCCTAGGGGAGCGATAAGTGACTACACTATACTCAATAAGTTAAGAGCAATCTCTAGTTTGAGCGTGAAAACATATGTTTAAGGGTGACGCTAGGGTGGGTGGATATCGATAAAACTTTTTTTTTTTATTGCAGGGGAAGAGAGGAGTTCTCTATGTTGAACTGGCATTGCAGAAGATGGTGCGTTTTTTAAAGAAAATTATAATTTTTCTTCTGCTTCTAGTTAATGAGAGAAAGGAAAATAGGGGCAATTTAAAATTTTATTAATTACAGCCAGGTAATAATAGCCATGGATTGATCGATCAGGTTAAGCTACGCTTCTACGTCCGCGGATGGGTGACCATTTTCACATACTCAGGAGCACATTAAGCCTTTGGTCCCGGCTGTCATTCACGGATCTTTGACAGTCGTTACGGGTCGTCAGAAGCCCGAAAGTCTGACAATCAGTCTTACCAAGGGATATCGTATTACCCACTGGGTTGTGGAGGTCAGATAGGCTAAAATACTAGTATTCAGCTGCATAAGTTAGACTGGAAGCCGACCCCAACATAGTTAGGAAAAGACTAAGTGCAGAAAACAATATCTGAAAGTTTGTCACAGTTGCTCAAGGGGTAATTTTATATAAAAAACGCTTATTAATTAATCACATAAATTACTTTATTCCCATACCCGTAATGATATCGTAATTAGCACTAGATAATACTAGTCTAGCGTAGTTAATCACGTGAAACCGTCACAAAACCTACTCTACTAATACTAACATTTCTGAGCAAAAACTCAGAACATAAACACAAAAAACCATACTACATCTTAAACTAACAGCTAATTGGCCTCACATGATATAATTAACCGTCAAGTAAATTACATCGAGTAATTAACGGCATTTCCAATCGATTAACTCGGAAATCATCGACTAGGCTCACCTCTAGTGCGATGGAATAAGGTTTCAAATGTCAAACCGCCATTTTGTAGTTTATTCGTATTTCGAACTATCGGAGTTCTAATTTCAAAATGCTGCTAATGAGGACAGTCTAGTATGAATTCTGGTTAAAATTAAAAATGGCGAATTCTATAAACATTTTTTGTTGTATTTTTAGATAAATGTACTTTTATGGGTTTAAACTGTAATGATCTGATTATAACTAGAATTAAGTATGAGAGTCCTAATTAAATTAGTACCTTATACCAAAAAAGGTGATTAAAATTGTTTGATATTTTCTTTATATATTTCTGTGACATTTGAAATGTCGCGTAGCTAATTAGGAACAACTATTTTTAGCACTTCTGAAAATACTGCTGAAGTTACAGGCACGGATGAGACTTTACAGGCCTCGAATGATAATGGTTCAGGCTCTTACTGCTGATAGCTTGTTTCTATTTCTTTTCCGGATTCTTTTGGGCTATACAGTTACCAAATTCAGTAGCCTTCATACTAAAATATCTGTAGCAGGATCTGCACATCATCATCATCTATCTAACCGTTTCTCAATTATGTTGGGGTCGACTTCTGGTCTAACCAGATGCAGCTGAATACCAGTTTTACATGGAATGACTGCTTATTTCACTCTAATACACTTTAGACTCCGCTACGCCTTAGACTTAAACAACATAGACAATCAAGACACACTCCCACATCTCTCATTATATCTCATACGTTACACGCGATGCCTATCTTACGCTATTAGATGCGCACACGCCGGTGCTCTTCAAACGATTAATTATTTTGAATAGCGTGGATTGAGTTATTTTATTAGAGTAATGGTAGACTTAGATGTGTCCAGAACTGGTTGAAGTGGAGGTGCTTGGGGGAGGCCTATGACCGGCAGTGGAAGTCTTTCGGCTGAAATGATGATGATGATTTAAAGGATAATATGGGTTTTCTGCCTGTTAGGTTTAAATGATGATTTCCATCAAACGGTTCGCACCGCATCGGATCGGCGACGGCGGCGACAGCCGATCGCTTCCGACAGCCGACGCATACGATCGGCTCCGTACCGTCACTTGCGAACGTATCCGTTTCTACGTCTAGTTAAATAGTTTTGACGTATTCCTACCGTGTTGATGTGTTCTAATTTTTGAAAATGGTTGAAGTTGACGTAGTATTATTGGCTATTGCCATTACAAGAAGAAGAAAATAAATAGTAATAAAACACAGTAGAGGAAAAGAAACGTTTGGACGATAGCCGAAAGGATTCGATCGGATACGACGACAGGCGAACGGAGCCGATCTACTTTCGGTTACGATCGAGTGTCGCGGAAGACGCCCGCAATCAAGCTGCTGTGCGCGGCTTGGTAATATAGACTTTAAATACTGTGTACACGATTTAATATCGTTTAAAGATTGTAAAGTCCGTTCCGATCCGATGCGATGCGAGCCGTTTGGTGGAAATCATTCTAAAGTCCCATATAATAGGGGGCGAGCCTTTTGCCATCAACTGGGCACAAAGTCAAGAAATTCCCAATGGAGAAATTTAAGTACCTACTTAACTACCTACACTTTCCCTAACCCGGGAATCAAACCCAAGACCTCATACCCAGCAGTAGCGTTTGCGATCACTAGACCAACGAACCATTCAGTGAGGATATTATGTACTACAACCTGTCAAATTTCTTTAATAGATTTTCAACTTTATCACTAAAGTATAAGGTTCAAAGTTGATTGGGAAAATTTGAAAATTTCGGGTAGCTTTGTGTGCTGGCGTCTGTACCGTAACAACATTAATTAATATAATAATTAGCCTAATTTGTAGCAATATAATTGTAAGTTTTGATTAGCGTAGTCTGTTCACCCCAGTAATGATGAGATTTTAATGAAGATAACATCGTAATTAGCATTAGGAAGATTTAATACTTACACTATAAACTATATACGTCACAGTAATGATTTTGAAAACGTAAATTGAAAAGTGTTTTTAGTAGGAGGATGTTACCTATGGCGGGAGCTTTATAAACCCCCTGACAATTAATCGAGCCATCTAAGAGCCTTCTCCCTGGACACACCTTACCTTGGCTGACTCGGAAATCTCTAAACAATAATAATAGCCTCCCCGACCGATTTCGGACACGGTGGCCAATCTCGACGGAGATTAGCCAGGTACGCGGGAGATATTATAGTGCACAAGTGTGCGCGCAGACACAGGTGCACTCCCTCTTCCCTCACTCTCATAGTCCGATGGGACGGCAATCCGACACGACCGGAGAGAGATCAGGCGCAGGACCAACGGCTTAACGTGCATTCCGGGGCACGGGGGTATCACACCGCCAACTTCCAAACTACGGGCTGTTACTAAGGAATTCCTAATGGAAAAACTCATTAACATTTAAACAAATAAACCCACCACGCTGTCCAATGCGGTTGTGTGGGTGGGTCGCTAGACTTAATGACATACCTACACAAAATCTTCGAAAAAAAAAATCAAAAAAACGTCAAAAAGAACGCTACGTGAAAACCAAGTAATAGCGTAGGTAAGTGGTGCGATAGGACGGGGTGGGTCTGGGGAACAAGAATATTCAAGCAGACGAAGTCACGGCCAGAAGCTAGTAATAAATAATCTCGCGATACCAGTACTCCAATTGCGTCAATCACAATCCGAGAGCTTTTGAAAGAAATTTCGAATTCATTGCTTCATACGTTTGAAAAATTTGTCTGCTCAACAAGTTAAATCGCAAACAATTTGGAAAATTAACTAGGATAAATACTTAACTAACAGTTTTAGAGGAAAAAATCTTATCCACACTTTCGCTTAACCAAATGTAATCAAATTATCTACAAATGCAAAAGTTCACACAATGAGGAAAACCTACAAAATATTGTAAGTGAACAATATGACTCATACGCACATACTAATAGACACTATTTGTCCTATTAGCTACGCTAATCAATTACCAACAATTGAATAGAATCGAATCTGTTAATCAATTATTTACACCAATCGATTGTTTGTATGTGTGTTTGAGTTGGTGATATCTGAACAGCTGCCCCGTTGGTCTCGTGGTTGCAAGCGCGACTGCTGAGCGTGAGGTCCTGGGTTCGATTCCCGGGTCGGAGAAAGTGTTATTGAGTTTTTTCCATTAAGTTAAGAGAGTGATTATGATTTTATATGTATTTTTTTGTTTCCTCTATTCTTTCAAACGCTGTCTACATCTCTCTATTTATTGTCCTATCGCAGGTATGCTGGAACAGATTTCTTATGAAATAAGCATCACCTTTGTACCTATTTTTCTGTTCTGTTTTTTTCTTGTCTGGTTATATATGTGTGTACATAAATGGTAAAAAAAAAGAGTTAAGGCTGCGTGCAAAAACTTCACACTATACATTATATAAAAGTTTCACTCGATGTCATTTCTTGACCTTATCATTGTGTAAACATACATATCGGTCGTTGTAATCAATTTAATGGTAAGTTATTGTTTTAATAAAGGGCTTTTTATTATTAAATAATAGTAGTACGTGACAATCGGCATGACAGACGAACATGATACATTACAATTGATTATTAAGTTCAGTAGCGAACTAGCAACACATCAATGATGTACTTGCCTACTTCTTATCTTCATCCTCATCTGCCTAGCCTTTTCCCAACTATGTTGGGGTCAGCTTCCAGTCTCACCGGATGCAGCTGAATATCAGTATTTTACATGGAGCGACTGCCTATCTGACCTCCACAACCCAGTTACTGGGTAACACGATACCCCTTGGTAAGACTGGTTGTCAGTCTAGCGGGATTCTAACGAATAACGAAAGAAAGAAAAATGCGTTTATTGGCATTACAGCAAAATAAACACACCTTACAACTATAAAAACAGATAACAAAGATTATAATGCCAAAAGGTCCTCAGCTCAGCATAATGTCAGATGACAACACAAGATGTGCCACCTGAAGCTGATCCGTAACGACTGTCAGATCCACTAATGATAGCTGGGACCAAAGGCCAGGCCCCTCTTTCCCACTGGGCACTTTGGGCAAGTGCCCAGGGCCCCGCGAAAGACGGGGGCCCCCGGCCTGCCCTAATAAAAATCATTCTTTTCAGCCGAAGTTCCATTCTACGCATTATTAGTACCCGTTTCAATGACAAAATTTGATTTGCAGTGCGAATTTTAAGCGCATCAACATGTATATGCTAAGAGTTACCTTCTCAAATCATAATTATTACAATTATCATGTGATTATAAAGAAATAAAAACAATTGTTGAATAATTTTAGAATTTTGCTTATCTACACAGGGGCCCCGTGATCCTTATGTGCCCAGGGCCTCCAACAGCTCAAAGACGGCCCTTCCAATGGCTGAATATACGTTCCGATGTACGGAGGGGTCTTGGTATGTGAAGATGATCACCCATCCAGACCACAAGCACCATAAACCTCCTCTCTACTTCTTATCTTGTGAAGCATAATAATTAGCCTATAATGTGCCCGCTGCAGCGACACAGGCCTCCTCACTTCGAGAGGGAGTGGGCTAAAATCTACCACGCAAGCCCAGTGCGGGTTGGTAGATGTCACATGTCTTCGAATTTTTGGTTCTAGGACATGCCGGTTTCCTTACGATTTTTTTACTTCACCGTTTTGAGAGCAGTGGTGATGAAATGATTTGAACATAGTAAAGCACCTCACGGGGTTCGAACCTACGACCTACAACTAGTAGGTAAGTCCCCCGGGGCCGTTACCACTGAGCCACCACAGCTCTACCTATAACTACTTATCTTGTGAAAGCACGATCTAATAAGAAAGCGAATTGTTGTGGTCGAAAGATTAGTCAGTCCGGAGTACACAAAAATATGAGCCCTTGAACAAAGAGTTTCAGTACCTTGCAGTTTGATTTAAAAGTTTCCGAAAATGTCCAATAGCAAATTTAAAAAATATATTATTTTTAACCGACTTCAAAAAAGGAAGTTCTGCATATGACCCGTAGGTATGTATGTCTGCGATTTTCTCAAAAACTAATGAACCAATTTTGATAATTCTTTCATTAATGTTATCTAAATACTTTCAGGAAGGTTTTAATATAAATACATTACGTAGTTATGTACGAAGTTATATGCATACATGTACTGCATCTCCGGCATTTCTTTGCAAATTTTGATGATTATTCTAGTCGCTGTCTTCAATTCTTCAATGCAGTGTTAATTGAATTTGTGCGGGGTAAGTACAACTAAAAAGTGAAAAATAAAAACTTATTTACACAAAAAGCAACCAACTTAAAAAAAAAACGACACAGACTTCCGAAATTAAAGTTATTTATCATTTTGTAGTGTTTTTATTGAAGTCGGTTGTTTTTTTTTGTAAAAAAGTTTTTTTCCTATCCTACTAGTAGGCCTATTTAAGTTGTGGCCAAAATAATATACTTACTTAAAAAAAAATAACCAACGAACTTATATTAAGTACCAAGATCTATTTCATAAACAAATATATCAGCGGCCTAGGTTCTCAGTCGACAGTCTGCTAAAATTATTGACAACCACCAAAAAACTTTATCGACACACTCCCATCTCTAAAATTCAATTTTTATTCTCTTCCCCTCCAGTTTCGCGTAAACATATTTATCAGCTGTATTGCACCATGCTTAATGATCCCTAATTCTATTACACATCTGCTTGTTTTGATGTACGAAACTTGGAAAACAGAATATGCTCGGGAAAACTTGTTGACCGATGACCGTTGGAGACCTTTGATCGGCAAACGTAAGAGGACAGCCCTCAGGCTAGCTTATTTTTTTTGTGCATGGGAAATCATCAAATAACCCCTCCCGCTCAGGGTGGAGCAGGAGGGAGTGTCAGACTCTTACTGACTAAAACCCACCCGTGTTCCTTCCTTAGCCCTTTATATTCCAGGGCAGCGGTAACCCTTTCGGACAATCCCGCTGCCCGCCCTCAGGCTAGCTGGAGCGACGATACGAGCAGGCTGGCTGGTAGCAGCTGGATGTGAGTTGCCGAATGCCGAGAATCGAGCCGAACGTCCAGCAGTGGACTGCTGTAGGCTGATGATGAAGTCTCGAATGATTAGGTTACTTCTAGGCAAGCGTGCTTCATTATCGACCGCATCATTGCTTATCATCAGATGAGAGTGGTCAAACGCGTGAGATCAGATGCCATTCAAGTATTACGTAAGCACTACATGGAGGCGGGGGCAAAGACCCCCCGCCTCCATGTAGTGCTTTGCTTATTTTTGATGACATGGGGGATGGGGGTCTCGATGGTGATTACGTCAACAGTATTTATTTTTTTATTTTTCGGATTTTCTACAAAATTTTGTCGATTTTGGTTTGAACACATATTGGCAACCCTACTTGTCTATGCTTGAAAACGAAACGCATATAACTGCTGCTCATGAATCAATAAAGAAACCAGAACACGTTGAAACATGCATGTACCAATGTTTACGTAAGCATGGGGGCGGGGTAATAGCTTTGCTTACTTTTGCTGACGAGGGGGAGGAGGGGGTTAATAATTGCAAAAAATCTTCTTACGTAAAACTTGAACGGCCCCTGAGAGTGGTAAGCCCTGTGGCTTATAATTATTAAAAAGGTTAAATAATATGCTTGGCGATTAACGAGTAGCGAGTGCGCGACGGTGACGAGTAACTTCTCGCTGGTATGCTATGTACAAATGCCAGCACATCAAGCTGCAAATTTATTTAATAGATTTTCAACTTTATCGCTAAAGTATAAGGTTTAAAGTTCATTGGGAAAATGTGACAGTTACGTGTAATTTGATATGCTGGCGTCTGTACTATCGCGGACACTCCCGCCTGACCACCACCAAGTTCATTTTTGTCTGCACTCAAAATATAGAAGCGCTCTCTAGTAAGCGCGCCAACGTCAAATCTTTAGTCCGTAAAATTCACAAAAAGGATACAATAATGTGAATCTTATGTCATTTGTGATTGATACAAATACTTTTATGGTCAGTACTAACTATGCCCCGTGATTTCACCCGCGTAAATGTCGATCCCGTGGGATTATCGGGATAAAAAGTAGCCTATATGTTAATCAAGGGTTCAGCTACCTCCGTACAAAATTTTATCAAAATCGGTCCTGCCGCTTGAGCATGAAGAAGTAACAAACATATAATAAACACACTCACAAACTTTCGCCTTTATAATATTAGTGTGATTTTACCAATAAATTCCTCCCTATCTCTTCTAAAACATGTGTAGCAATCTTCGCACCGTATTAACAAACCGACCCTCTTCCAAGAGCAGGGGTTCCGCCCCCCTTATCTAACGCCACCAACCCCACGGGGGCACTTATCAAATTATTGGGTTAGGTTCTACTACATTGAATATTGTGGTCGAAGGGATGATGTTCATGCGGAAAGATTTAGTTAATCTTGTTGGGGTTATGTAGGGGATGGTTGTTAATTTGCTGATGAAGGTTACATGGTTTTTGATAGTCTGTGAGCTATGAGTTAAATTTCTATGTCATTATTGATAAACTGCTTTTTAAAAAATGAAATTTACAATGTTAAGAGCCTACACTACCTCAGCTAAAATTCACTCTTTATCTCGCTCGAACGATACTACTCGCGGACTGAATGTAAGCGAGACAGAGTGCGGTGCTAGGCGGCAGGCAGCGCCAATAGTTTAGGTATTTGCTTTTTACGGTGAAAATAATGGTAATTAAAAAAAAAATAACATAAGACCTGCTTTATAGTTAGTTCGGTTAGTATACAAAGTTTTATGATCTAATTTGAAGTATTTTTTGAATACCAGCGGTTTATTGTTGGTAACTTTGGAATTTTTTTCTATCGAGAAAATTTTATGAAATCGTGTTTTCGTCTGACATGAGACCTAAAATTAATCCTCAACTTTACTATATTATATTTATTTCAAAATTAATGCTGCAGTATTTTCGACATAATGGAGGATCATGCTAAGCCATTTGAGGTAGTATAGGCCCTTAAACTAACTTATTGCAGGTGAGTTTCCCACGGTGTTCGGTGGACACCGCTGAATTATGTAGCATAAAGCATAATCAGCCTTTAATGTTCCCACTGCTGGGCCACAGGCCTCCTCTCTGTGAGAGGGAGTGGGCCGTAATCTACCACGATCGGTCCGGTATATCTATTATGTAGAGAAAATTTTACATCACAACTTTTACCTTTTATAATTTTCTAGCTGACCCGGCGAACTTCGTACCGCCTAAATGTATAAGAAAATGAATAATCTTAATTTTCTTTTTCGTGAATTTTTCCCTTGTTTTAATAGTTGTTCTGCTATTCGGGGCATAGATAAATCCAACAAACCAGAGATCATAAAAATCTGTCCAGCCGTTCTTGAGTTATAAATGTTTAACTAACCCGACTTTGTGTTTAAAGAAGATTTAAAGAAGTGATTTTGTGTTGAGATGAGATGTTTTGTGATGAGACTTTGTGTTTAAAGAAAATGTTTAAAGAAGATTGATAACCACCATAATAATAAATAAATAAATAAACACCACGTGGAGCCCTTTTAATTTTTTTTAACGTGGAGAAATGCTCATGCATTCTGCACTACCACGGAGAGATAGTGCAGTTATGTAGTACTCTAACCCACTAAAACTCCACGGTGTCCTTCTCTGCCGCTTACAGCGGGAACGCGGGCACGCGTTAGCACTCATCCGTGAACCCGCCGCGGCTGTCCGTCACCGGACCCTCCTCTGGGGAGTACTCCCCATCACCGGCGCACCAGAACATATAGCACGCCGTGACCACCCCAGGGATCAGACCAGCACAACCAGACGACCCCGTGTCTGGCCACCCTTGGTCCCCTTGCGGCGGGTCAGGTCGTTGGCCCCGCCGCCTACCAATTTTCGGCCGCAGAGGATAGGGAGAGTGACCAACGTAATACCAGCACTCCTCCTCCCCAACGCCGGTGGCGACCCCGTCAAGGCCGCTGAAGGTAGGGAGAGCGGCGCACCGCAATACCGACACTCCTCTCCAGCCGCGGCCTCAAACCCTCAGCCGCGATGCCTCCCATACGACATCGCGGCCCGCCTCAGTTGCGATGTCGCCCAAGCGGCACCGCAACCTACTTGTTGGCCGCTACGTCGTCGGTTTACAGGCAAAAGCCCTGACAAGCGGCCCGCCCGGGTTCCTCTTCGCTTCACCGTGCGTGATCAAGCCACGGCTACTGAGCCCCCCCGCCTCGACAATACGGGAACCCACCGGGCGGGCCACGTGGAGCCCTGACACAACCAGAAAGCGTCGCGGCAGACCCCGTAGAAAATGGCGGGACGAGCTGGAGAAAACAAACTACCAGTGGTCCACTTTAGCCCTGTCGAAAGAGCTGGAAGTGATGGGGAGATGCCTTCACCCAGCTATGATGCAGGCTAACAGTAACCAGTTATTTATTGATGATGTAAATAACATCAAGTTTAAAAGGATGGTTCCCGACAAGAACTACATGTACTTACCATATTTGATGCAATAAATGAATTGAATTGAATTGAAGATATCCATGAAAAATATTCATCGACCGTAAAATCAATTTTCATTTGAACATTGAATACCGATTTATAACTAGATTTCTGCAAAGATATCATACTCATTTTGACAAAATTCAAAAAAATCGTCAGTAGTTTATTGTAAAAGTTAGCACCTAATTCTAACACAAATAATAATAAAGAAGTATCCAAGGTCACTAATAATAGTAATAATATTATCTGAATATGACTCACCGGAACTGGGTCGGTCACTGTATCTGGTACAGTAGACCCACGCAGGCCAGACCATCGCACCATCCGCCATCGTGGTACCTGCAGAGAACATGGGTTAATAAGAGGAAAGGAAAAAAAAAATTCGATGAAGATATTTGGGAGAAAAAAAAACATTGAAATTGACGAGATTTGAAAGAAATAAATAAAATATGTATATTAGCGGCAAAAATGACGCATAAAAAAAATAGATAGAACCTGTTCTCATATAGTTATCTTACATAATAGATTTTGGAGAAAAACCTCAATAACATAGGAAAATATTAGCAGTAATCTCTTACCGGTAGCTGAACTCTGACTGCTCCCGCTATCTTCTCCTTTTGACAGGTCAATAGCTCCACTCTTCTCTCCAGGCTTCACCTCAGGAACTCTCGCCTCCTCAGGCTTTGAAGGAGACGCCTCCTTCACAGGAGACATCTTGGCCTCAACCCTAGCCTTCGTCTTTCTCTTAGTCAAAGGATCTGTGATTCTCCTCCCAAAATCAGCCTTCAAAATATTGTCTATACTGAACTTCAGACAATTCTGGTTGATGAAATCCCTCCCAGACTCATTCTCCGGCGATTTGGGTGAGACATAGTGCATTCTTCTGTTCTCATCTGTTCTTCTTAGCTCCTGGTTCTGACTCTTCATTCTTAAACCGAAGTTTAAGCCGAAAGGTTGGGGATTAAGGTTTAGATTGTTTTGAGGAACTGGCATTCGACTTTGCAGCCCGGATTTTAAGTCTACTTGGTTGATTAAAGGGTTTTGGAACAAGAGGGGTTGGTTTAGGAACATTAATGGGTTTGGGGTTATAGGACTCGGCCTTAGGAGGAGCGGCTGGTTCATATTTATATTTTGGTTTAACTGTGATATCGCATTCAAGTGCGTCTGTATGTGTTTGAAAGACGTCAGGTTCTGTGAGGTTTCCGGCACTTTCTGCTCAAAAGTTGGCAATGCTTCATTGCCAACTGAAAGCACAGTGTCATCACTGCAGCAGGAATTATCATCTATACTAATTTCAGCTCTAGATTCGTTCGTCCGATCATCATCATCGTCAATTAGATCAGACGTTCGGGAGTTCTCGTTGACCTCTCGTACATCTTCGTAATTCGGCGTGTTTTGCAACAACTTGTCAGTTGAGAACACATTTTCTGGACTGTGACTGTCTCTTTCTTTCTTTAGGACGTTGTGTATGGCGAAAGAAGATGACAGTACGGGTCTCTCTTCTGCTTTTTCCTCATCGTGGTATTCTGGGCTGGTAGTGTCTCTGGTGTTTGGGGAATAAGGCTCGTCATCGCTGTGGTCTTGTATTTTGATTCTGGAATCTTGAAGGTGGACTGATGATACCGCAGCCATCTTGGTTTAGGGAAGTTACGCCATCTGTTGGAAAAAAAATCAATAATTAGAATTTGGAATACCTTGAAGTTTTACATACATGTTTCATCATACATTTTATGAAACATTAAAAATTTAATGCACCCACTTTTCGACAGTTATGTGTTAATCAACCGGGCGCTAATCCAGACTCCAGTTTACTACTGACAAATTCCAGATGAAAAACCCAATAACACCTTGCCCGAGCCGGGAATCAAACCCAGGACCTCATGCTCAGCATTAGCGCCTGCGACCATTACACCAACGAGGCAGTCGAGGTTTTTTATTAAATAATTTATTTCTAAAACGGAATCGAGGCCACTGTATAAGATACTGGCCCCGATTCTGTTGTTCACAAACTAAACTAAATTAGTCAGCGCCTGACGTAAATTGACGTCAAATTAGTCAGCGCCTGACGTAAATTGACGTATTTTTAGTAGCCAATTTTTTAATCACGTCTAAACTTGTCTATGGATTATCTGATTTGACAGTACTAAATTAATATTTTTATCTTCTGTCCTTTTCATAATGAAATAGAAAGAAAAAGATGCACTGAACTTAAATTTAGTTTAGTTTGTGAACAACAGAATCAGGGCCACTGTTTACATTCTTGGGATGAGCGCTAATTACCAGATAAATAGACATAATTTGTTTGATGCTTGTCGCAAGATATATTACCCAGAACATGTCAGGACATATTTCAGGCATTCATCTAATCTACTTAAGGCTGATTTTTCAATAGTCACATTTGTCAAAGGGCAATATTTTACACTTCAGTTAAGAGATATCCGATTTATTGAAAAATTTGCTTTTAATAAAAAATATATATATTAAATTCATTCATTCATTCACTGACAGACAACGCACAGCCTAAACTGCTAGGTCTAGAAGCATGAAGTTTTGCCCAGGAGACCCTAACGAGAATGAGCACAATTTTTTTACAAAATTCCACCGCTAAACGGGTTAAATAGGGGATGAAAGTTTACATGGAAATTCGCCACTTTTGCCGTAGGAAATCCAAACAGGCTCACGCTTTTCTATACGCCTATTTATTTAGTAAAGCTGAAGAATTTGTTTTTTTTTTTCTTTGAACGTGCTAATCTCTGGTACTACGAGAAATATTTGAAAAAATCTTCTTGCATTTGATAGCCCAATTCTAGAGGAAGACTATAGGTTATTTATCATCATCCCAGGACAATAAGGAGTCGAGCAAAAAGAAAAAAAGTAAAAAGAATGCTAAACTAAAACGAACTAATATCGCGGGCAGCCGCGACGCGACGGGGTGGTCGGGCAAAAGCTAATTTTAATAATAAATCACCTGAAAAGGCCTGCTAATAAATTCCGAAACTTTTCACCAAGGTCATAACGAATTTATACTTTACAACAACATACACAATACAACGTGTAACGTTAAATGCGCAAAACCTGAAAATAGTTTGTTCATAATTGACCGCTGAATCGATTTCAGGAACTTTTAATATAGGTTTTTTTTTCACAATGATGTATTTTGCCATACTATCCGCCGATTGAGCCAAAGAAAGTTAAGTCTATTTTAAGGCAATAAAACTCAATTTTGAATACTTAGAGCAATTCTAGGATCAACACGATTTTCTTAATACAAATAGCTTTAAAAAAAGTTTTGGACAATGTATTATGCTTTTAACTCAATGCTCTAATTGGGGTGTATGAGGTTTTGCGCATTTTACGTAACACATTGTATATTCAATCGACGGATATGTATCTTATTAACATTAGCGTGCCTGATTGCTATTTAGAGCTACGAGTTAATACATAAATTGAGAGGGATCAGGAGGTCAATGAATTGCAGCATGTATTTATATTGAATACCAATCTAGTGACTGCTCGGCTTGACATGCATTTCGGAAAACACGGATTTGGTATATAGATGTAGTAGTATCCTTGATAAATTCATCATAATTATCCATATGTCATTGCAACACAACATAAATTGAGGTTTGTTAAGACTTTTGTGTTTCAATAACCTTTTTATAAATTTATTTATATTTATTGATTTTATTATTTATGTATACCTACACAGTGAAAATATACAGATACGCCATATAGAAGTATTGAGTTCAAAGGTACTGCTTATTTCTTGAGAATTTCTTCCAGCAGACCTGCAAAAGGAGAAATGAAAAAGAAATGTAGACACGGCAATAGTTTTTCCTGTTATTTTTCACTGATGGTTTTAGCTACTTACTTTATCTCAACCATTTTCCATTAACTCATATATCCTAATAATAGTTTATTAGTGTTTAAATCCAGAATTATGACGAATAGATCACTTAGACCAGGTTCAGGATTAAACCACCAATTCTTATAATCCATTAACATTGGCTAAGTTATACTTACGTTAGCTACGAGTATCTCACAAACTCATCATCATCCACCATTCCACTGTTTAAAAAGAAATAGTCAGTCTTATTAATTTATAAATGTTATTACTCAATTTGTGAATTTCTAAATGGTAACTTTTAAGCACCTATGTTTGCATGCCTATTTTAAGGTAGAATGTTTATGGATCTCTAATTATAAAAACATCAGAATTGTTTGTACCTACTTTCTATGCAAATAAAACTTGCATTTATATTTCGAAATGTATCTAACAGACTTAAAATAACAACTATATGTACAAGTACATAAAAAGTAGGTGAAATAATCAAAGGACATCAAAAAATTCGTCCGCTGTCAACAGGAAACGTGCCTAAAAGGCTGGCAGCATTGCCACGTTGTATGGCAATGCTGATTCTTTGGCGAAAAAATAGGCCAGCCTTCTGGTCACGTGAGGAGTCGACCAACCGCTTCGCGATGTCTCGAAATATTAAGTGGGCACTCGCGCCCAAAAATAAAAAAATATTTTTGAAAATAAATAATTTTTCTATTCTATTCTATCATCAGCCTCCGAGTTTTGGCTTTGTCGCAAGGTACCTATACCTCACTTCATTAGCGTTTTAGATGGCTATGGAAGACGTCATTAAAATGGACAACAGCTTCCGCCTGTCTGCTAATAACAATAAAGTGTGGAGTCTGTAATTATTGACATTATTCTCTTTATTCACGACCTAAACTGTTCCTCACAATTTCTACAAGTAAATTCTTAGAACATTTTCAGAAGTGCAAAATACATTTTTGCTCTGTAGAAAATTGTTCATAATACCTTCAATATGGTATGAAACTATGGTAGAAAATACCTTGATTGTCCATAAGTATGTTATCTCCAACAGCTATTGGAAACATCTCGTTAAAATATTAAAACACGACAGCTTAACAGCTTCCTCGTGAGATGGACTTAATAATAAGATATTGAGAGAGATCTAGACGTGAGATAAGTTCACGCTTTTCGTTTTGAGGGTACACTGAAAGAAATAAGCAGTAAATAAAAAAAAAAAAACAACCGACTTCCAAAAAAACACTACAAAGTGAAAAATAACTTTAATTTCGGAAATCGGTGTCGTTGGCTCTGCATTTTCTTTCATTGACACCGACTTCCGAAATTAAAGTTATTTTTCACTTTGTAGTGTTTTTTTGGAAGTCTTCAAAAAAAAAAAAAAGAATGTTTAAAATCGGTCCACAATTGACGGAGAAATCAATGAACATACATAAAAAAAAACACAAAGTCGAACATATAACCTCCTCCTTTTTGGAAGTCGTTTAAAACTGAAAAAAACATTGATCTGAACTGCTTTAAACAGTTCCATATGAGCCTAACGTTCAACACAATATTTTTCACTGATCTGAAAACAGTTAAAGCTTCAGGCAAAATGTTACCGTTATGACGGTAAACTTTTACGTTTTTTTTCAGTAAAAGGTATATTCAATCATTAAACGTTATAGTCTTTTATTGTTTTACAAACATTTCTTCTTACTGCACAAAGTCAGTGTGGTGTAAGTAGTAAGAATTTTTTTTTTTAAATCACTACATAGTACCTATATGAAGTCGGTAAAAACAAAGTCGCTTTCTCTGTCCCTATGTATGCTTAAATCTTTAAAACTACGCAACTGATTTTGATGCGGTTTTTTTTTAATAGATATAGTGATTGAAGAGTAAGGTTTATATGTATAATGTAGTGTATTTAGTATCAGCATTGCACCCGTGCCGGTGCGAAGCCGGGGCGGGTCGCTAGTAATAAATAATTTACATTATTTATTTCAGTGTAGGTATAGCATAGAGAAGGGACAAAATGTTTTTTAATTTTAAAAAATTAGAAGGAAAATGCAAAGCACAGACAGATCAATGGTGGCCCAGTGGTAAGGGCCCCAACTTACGAGTTGCAGGTCGTGGGTTCGAACCCAAACAGGTGCCTTAATTTGTGTTAATAATTTCATCACCACTGCTCTCAAAATGGTGAAAGAAAACATTGTGAGGAAACCGGCATGTCCTAGAACCAAAAATTCGAAGACATTTGATATCTACCAACCCGCAATGGGCCCGCGTGGTGGTTTATGGGCCACTCCCTATCACAGAGACGAAGCCTGTGTCCCAGCAGTAGGAACTGCAATTATACAGTAACTGATAAGACAACATGAGACTTTAAAGTAGCTTTTAATTGAGTTACAATATTTAGTCGTTCCAAAACCTAGATCTTAACAATAGGCTTGTCAACTGAAAAATCTAATTAGTCCGTCAGTTAGATTATCAAAAAAATATTTGACCCGTATTTTTTCTTTTGTTACGTAAACCAACATTTACGAAGATAAGACAAGAATATAGACATGAATTATGTGTTCGACCATCGAAAACCGCCTTGATGCACAAAAGCACATGCACACACAGCACATGGCCCCAAAAATATTTATAAATTACCAAATGGAATTAAGGACTTAAATATTACTCAATTTAAAAACAAATTAAGACATCTATTATTGGAAAAATGTTATTATACTATTGATGAATTCCTTAATGATAAATTGTAAGTTATTTGACATTCATATTTATAAATTTTGACATTGTATTATTATCTTTATTTCCATTCATTATTTATATTCAATTGTTAATGTTTTGTTTGTTTTTTTTTTATCCTAAGTTATGTTGTGTTTTGTTGTAATGATTTTATTTTAACATGTTGATTATTCTTTTTATAATAATTACTAAATACGTGAAAGAGTGTACACCTTTAAGGTAGATTTTTTGAGGAACTAATTATTTATTATTAAGATCTCATGTAAAATGTACCAAAAATCACACCAATAAATGAATTTGAATTTGAAGACGCTTTTAAAATTCTCAATACGTCACACCTTGGTATAATTTTTAGTGCGTTCTGACGTCACGAGCCCCTACTCCCGAGTTTTGATGCGTTTTATCTTTGTCAATATTCATTGATTTACAAAAACAAAAAATACGTGTCCGTTATTTTCCAATACTCTAACTGACGGACTAAATAGATTTTCAATTTATTGATGGTGGAAACTAGCCTATTATTCCATGATCAACACTTTTCTAAACTGCATAATCAGTCTATATTGTTCCTACCCACAGATATAGATAGACCTAGATAACGCAAGTATCACGATCTGTATGAAAACCAAGCGTGCCATTTATTTGACTACCTACTATGACGTCACAAGCGCTCTTTCTCAATCACGCTCACCCAGCCAGCAGCCGATCGATTCTGTAAAAATCTCACCGTGATAACTTAGGTGAAGTGAGCGTGAAATGAGCTATCAATAGGGGGAATCCCTAGCATCAGGTGGAATGACAGTTCACTTCACCTTAGTTTTCACGGTGAGATTTTTACAGAATAGCACTGCAGTACACAGGACTGAGCGCGAAAGTGGCGGCTTACGATTTTTGAACGTAAGTTGGTGCGATTTTTGGTACGCGAAGTAGTTGCTGTTGCGTTATCTAGGTGTATCTATATCTGTATTCCTACAATTACGGGCCATCAAACATCTATTTAACATAGATGCCACAGACAACCCCTTTCGCAGGGGCTGCCTTGACGCCGAGGAATCAGCCGCCCACTTCATCCTAGAATACGAGGCTGAGGCTTCAACGTGCAGAAATCCTCGGAACAATGAGGTAGCTCCGCGAAGCCTGTGAAGCTCCCAGGAAGCTTCTGTGCTTTTGGGCGGAGCTAGGCTGGCTCTATTAGCCAGTATACCCACGCACAATGGACCAAATGGGAGTCTAAGTGCGGAAAAGGTAGTCCCATCATCATCATCATCTGTGTTCCCACCACCTGGGACACAGGCCTCCTCTATGTGAAAGGGAGTGGGCCATAATCCACCACGCGGACCCAGTGCGGGTTGGTAGATGTCACATACCTATGTCTTCGAACTTTTGGTTCTAAGAGATGCCGGTTTCCTCAAGATGTTTTCTAAACTTACAGGTAGCCGATCAAGACACAAGTCTGCTGAGGTAACCTACCTAGGGTTAACGCAAATAATGATAAAACGTTAACATATCGCGGTGACGGTGGGAGCGGGGCGTAGAGCTTACTACATGTACCTAGTATGAGACGTAAGGTGCTCTGTTTGTGCATGACTATGTTGTATAAAAATAAGTAAATAATAATTATTTATTTATTTCAGACATAATTCTAGTCCATAGTTTTACACTCATACATAGAAATTTCTTATAAACTTTATTAAATTCTAAACAGATAAAAACCTAAAATAAAACAAAGATACAGATGCGCACACACACACACACAAACATGAACAGATCACACAGATACAGAGATGTTTGGACGCATATATTATGATAAAAGGTGAGCTTGAAAACAATATATCTATATCTATACTAATTATACAGCTAAAATTGTTTGTTTGTTTGAACGCACTAATCTCTGAAACTACAAGTCGGATTTGAAAAAAATTGTTTTCATTAGATAGCACAATTCTTTAGAACGGTTATGTGCTATTTAACACAACATTTTTCACGCGAAAGAAGACGCGGGCAGACGCTAATAATACAATATTATTGAAGACAATAATTATTACAATTTTCTTTTTTAAATTAGAGAAACATAATATAATATTATTAACGACAATATTATTTAGAAGAGATATACAAAAATATTATTTAGATTATTTAGAGAGTGCACCTGTGTCTGCGCACACACTTGTGCACTATAATATCTCCTGCGTACCTGGCTAAATCTCCGTTGAGATTGGCCACCGTGACCGAAATCGGTCGGGGAGGCTATTATTATTATTATTTAGAAATTTGGCCGTAATCAATGGTGAATTAGAATGGAAAAAACGTAGCTACTTTCTGTTTTATCTAGAATCAACTAACTGCGTTCACGAATCCGTTTTACAATGATGATTTTGGAAGGTACTTACCTACATGTTTATCTGCGGAACATTTACTGGCTAATTAGGAGTATTTTTTCCCTAATTGCCTCACATAAAGAAAGGTACTTATTTTATTTTTACCTTCTCATAATCAGTGTTTAACGTTCCCTCAGCTGGGGCATAAACCTCCTCCCTTCGAGAAGAAGTGGGCTATAATTACTCATGGTTTTTTGCAGCAGTGATCCACCATTATTTGTTGTACTGTTTGTATTTTCAGTGTTTAATAACATAGTCATAAGTTTTACTAACAGCTTTTGAGTCTTGGATACTTGAATAAAGATAATTCTATTCTATTCTATAGATTCTATAATCTACCACGCGGGCCCACTGCGGGTTGGTAGATTTCACATATCTTCGGTTTTCTCACGATGTTTTCCTTCACCGTTTTGAGAGCAGTGGTGACGAAAGATGATTACCAGTGGTCGGAGTAGGTAGAGCTGTTTTTGGTACTTGCGACATGCGGACATAACATAGATATGCCAAGTATTTCCGAAAATCCCGGGAATTCTCGAAATTAAAAAAAAAACTATTTAAGTAGTTTCTTTTGTTAGTGCTTAATTGGAACGTTATATTTAAATGGGTAATCCACTTTTATTTCAAAATCCCGGGATTTCAGAGGCATATCCATGTTAACATCAATGTTTGCGGTCATTCACCCCAAACAGCTCTACCTACTCCGACCACTGATGATTACACAAAGTAAAGCGCTTGCCTGGGTTCAAACCCACGACCTTCAACTCGTAATTCGAGGACATTACTACCACTGCTCTCTCTCGTACCTAAGTCTTTTTAGCTTCTAAATTCGCTAACTTATACATGTTACAGGTTATGCTACAAAATGAAATGCTACTACTAAACTGTACAGTATTAATGGTAGCGTTAACCCTTGCGATTAAGTTAATGTAGATGTAGTTAAACTAAATGGCATTAGCTTAAGATTAGGGCAAAAATGAACAGGGTGAAGGACGCAGACACTGGGTGATGGCTTTTTAAGTTAAGGATCGATATTAAGAATATTTATGGTAATATTTGAAATCATTAGATTGGAGATAAAATACCTATGTAATTAGGTATGTATAATAATATTCATTATTTTTAGCTAGTATTTTCCCACCTCAAGGCATCCCTTTTCTCCTCGATTTTTCACTTTTGCGTCGGAGAATAACTTTTATATTAAAACTTTAGGTACACTCATAGAAATTAATTGTTAAACAATTGACGAATACGACGACGATTATAGTAAGATAAGTAGATTTATTTAGTTGTATAATAGAAATGTTATTGTTGTGTTTTTATTTGTTATTGTATATTAGAGTATAAAATAAGTGTTTATTAAAAGTGTTTTGTATTGTTTATTAGAGTTTAAGTAGTACACAAGTTCGGTTTTATAGACCCACGTGTACATTAGGTTCACATTGTAAATATTCATATGCCGCTTTTAGCGGCGGATGTGTTAAAGTTATCCATTTATACCAAAAAAATTTGTACCTACCATATCCTACGAATAAATGACTTTGTCTTTGTCTTTGACGATTGATTGTTTATAGTCATTGTGTATATTTAATCTATTTTTTTTTATTATTAGGTGCGTTCTTTACCTAAATAAATTTTTCTTTATTATCCCTTTTTCTTTATAATTGACACCCTTCGTCAATCCGCCGTATTATAGCCATTTCATACAACTTTCAAAGAATGACAGTTGTGATTTGAGTGAACGGACAATTTGTAAATTAATGGGTGATAAATTTTCTTACACAAACAAATAATTTCCCTGATCCATAACGTGCTTAAATTATTTAAATGGATTAGAGAATTCAGAGAAAACACTTAGAATTAATTTGGCATGATTAATTGACACCCCACTTAACACAGCACTTTATTTCATAGAATTAGACGCGAATCAAAAGCTGCGATTAACAGTAATTTCTAAATCTGTCACTTGTAAATTAATCATGTAAACGCTAAATCATATTAAAAGCTGTTTATTTTTAGCAAAGACTATTTATTATGTTTAGATTTTAGGGGCATCTGATTAATTGTTCTGCTGTAACATTCCGATGGGTAAATAGTAAAAATATATACATATTTTATCATTGGAAACTTGTAAATGGACTTCAATTTCATATTTCTTAGAACACTGTATAAGTTAGCTTTAACTTTCCTAAATATAATAAAATCGAATCTATTCTAACAGTAGCCTGTGTTATCTCAGTGTAGAGCAATTCACCACTTTATCCCACTGTAGAATACTGTAGGGACCCCCCTCTCCCTTTTCCACGCAATTCTGTTTTTTGCTATTATCGACCAGAAATAAAATATCATATTTTTAAATAGAATTAAATAACTCAACGCTGAAGTTCTATTAAATTGGTAATCTAATAATACAAGATACTTATGAATTATCTTAGAAAAAAAAAATAAAATACCATAAAAACTTTTTAAGACGAATTGCTGTTATTATTTATAATAAGTTATCAATACTGACCTCATTACCAAAACTGAAAATTACCATTTGGTTTTCAATTAAAAATACCAAAATCCAATAACCAGAACACACTATAAACAAATTACGTCCTCAAAAAAATTATCCTTAAAGAAAATTGCAAAATTAAAGTAGAGCCACTTTCCTGCCGCACCGTCTCGAGACCACACACGACGAGCGTACGCGCTCCAACCAGATATTTCGTTTAATCCGACCACCAACTTACATTTACCGTCCACCAAACGATTTTTCAGCAATCTTCCTCCACGTTATGCAGTTTCACAACCGCAGAATTAAAGTTGTCGAAGCACGAGACGAAACCACGATATCTTTCAACCAAAATTAATGGAATATCGACTTTATTTTGATAAACTTCAGGTTGGTATGAAGTGTAAACATTTGTTGGTAAAAGATTACGTGTCCGAGGTGTAGCGAATCGGACATTTTTTTTTTGTATCACGATTTCGCAATTTTATAGGTGTTAGTTGTATGTCAGTACTTGTAAGGTTGCTAACTCGAAAATTATCAGTTATCACACTTATATCACTGGTATTGCTAGGTTCATTCCAAACGATTGATTTGCTGAACAAATCGTTGGATTATGTTTTCACCGTAATAACATCGATTTGTGCTTATTATACTTAGCTGTTTACGGGGTAAATCTTTGACTTTTAAGTCAACTGACATTATACAGAATGCCTATTTTTCAAGCCAGGGTGCCATAATACGAAGCATTAGAGAGTGCTTTACGATCGATTTTATTTTGCCTTTTTCTGCAAATGTTTCTATTGTTATACTCCTGCTAGTACACAGAACCTACTTATTTTTTTACCATTGTATAGATAATTAAATAAACAGTAGAAACGAAAAAAACATCAAAACAAAAACCGTGTTTTCCTTCACCGTTTCGAGACGCCGATTGTTCATTTCGTTTTACATCATCATCTGCCTAGCCCAACTATGTTAGAGTTGGCTTCCAGTCTAACCGGATGCAGCTGAATACCAGTATTTTACATGGACTTCCACAACCCAGTAATTGGGTAACACGATACCTTCTCTGTTTATAAGTATATATAGTCTATGGGTTACTATCTCAAAGAAATAGATATTTCACTTTTAATTTCATTGGGATGCCACAGTTAATTAATACTTATCTAATTTATTATGATCTGTCACACAATTCATGTCAAAAAGATTGAATTACGAATTAGGGACTGCTTGGCACTATTTTACGTTAATTGCAACTGACATTTTAAAATGGCGGGCTGTCGCCGGATTATTTACATAATTATCGCTTTTTGCACATGTAGGTTTTACATTTTAATTAAATAGTTATTGTGTTGTGACATGCCATTTTCTTTTGTGGAGAGCTTTTGTTGCAAAATAGTCCTTTCACTTTGAAATGAGCTTTTATTGACATTGATGACACTTGAAATGCTTATGTCAGACGCTTCCTGTGTAATCAGCCATGCATGGCTTTCACTTTGACAGTTCAACAACATTTGATTGCCTTATTTACATTGTTGAGCAGACAAATTTTTCGTACATATGAAGCAATGGTCTAGCAATATCGTTCAAAATTATATTTTGGCGCTCGCATGACGTAGACAGGAGGGCGATTTGTGTATTTAATTGTTTTGTGAAATGTTTTGAAAAAACAAGATGGCGGCGCTAGTTCCGATTTTGACCACGCGCCAAAGGAAACTTGTGGCGCTATAAAAATCTTACCTACTGTTGGCCTAGCATGTATTTTCGGAGTATATTTTGAAGTGTTAAATGTATTTTTAAGGTTCCGTACCCCAAAAGGAAAAACGGAACCCTTATGTGTTCATTGTCATTCTGTCTGTCTGTCAGTTAAGACACTTTTTCTCAGGAACTCGTGGAGTTATCAAGTTGAAATTAATATCAAATAATCAGGGCTGCAATCTATTGAAGCAGTGAAAAAATCAAACTTAAAGATACGGGCGTTTAGGTATGTTCCGAAATCAAACCTATAGGGTACTTCCCGTTGATCTAGAATCATGGAATTTGGCAAGAAGCAAATGTCATGAAGCACCTAAAGGAAAAAATCCGAAAACCGTTTAAAGTTACATTAAAAAAAAATGTTACATTTTTGTTATGTATTTTCTGGTGTACAATAAAGTACCTATATAATTAAATAAACGTACTTAACGTTATAGCGAATTATTTTATGATTGAAAATACTCATTTCGCATAAGTATAATTTATTATTTAAGTACTTAGTTTTATCTAGACTTTATTCATATCTATGGGTGACTCTAATTGGCCTTGTCGCAAAACTTGTTCTTTTGTTTTTCTTTGCGTCAAAGTTTCCCGCAAATAAATTATTCTTTCTTTTATTTTCTTAATTTAAACCATAATGTTATTAAAGCACTTACTTACCCAGCTATACGTGCTTATGAAAATTGTGATTTCAATTCAAAACGTCGCGCGTTCGTGCATTTGCTTCTGGCTGACTAATCTCTTTGTCAAAGCATGAGCTACTTTCATTTTGCTTGTAGAGATGCGAAGGAATAAATCTTTTCCTGGAGCGTCTGTTTCTAGCAAAAAAAGACCGAACTGAACGCTGAATCACTGGCATCTGATTTGTGCAATGTAATCTACTATAAAATTGATAATCGTTGAATGCCTGCAAAAGTCCACAACTAAACATGGACATAAGGAAACTGCTTTACGATCCTGAATTGGATAAAAAATAAAACTTACAACTAATGCGAAAAAACAATCTTGATACATTCAATTCAGTCCATCATTTAAGGGAAAATCGACATAAAATAAAAAGGAAGTTGATACAATAAATTTTTATCGCACTAAATACATTTCAAAGTGTTATTGCAACACCTAGAGACCTCAAAAAGGAAAATAACGGTCACAACCACACAACCTTAGACTCATTTGACGTTTAAATTGGCGGGATGCAAACGTCACTTTGATAGTTAACTTTTTTTTTTGTTCCACCCACGGCCGGGTTCCGTTCACCGTGCTAATGTTTAGTGGAAACATTAAGACGTTGCGTATAAGGTATGCCCACATACAGCCTGTGTCCTGTTGATTACTATCAAACAAGGTTGTTTTTATTACAGCTAATTTTTAAATAATATGATTTTTTATTCAAGAAATATGTTTCAGCCGTTTCGCTGTAAGTTTTAGTAAAAACTGGAAATTTTTATAGCAATGTGTCAATGCTTATCCATCATTTTATCTTTACACATTTAGTTTGCACATGGCCGCTAATAAGAACGCACCTCGTTTATTTTAGTACGTGGCTTTTTTTTTAAAGTACGTGGCTGAATGATAAATTGTGTTAACTTATGAGCCCAGAAGTCATAATAAAAAGTATGTAGTTATATTAAAAAGTAATGCCCGTCTGTCTTTTTAGCTTTTATTTACCTACACATCACGCCTTGTTTCCGAAAGGTTTGGATAGAGGTATATCTATAGTATGTACAGACGCCAGCACATCAAGCTACCCGAAACTGTCAAATTTTCCTAATCAAATTTGAACCTTATCCTTTAACGATAAAGTTGAAAATCTATTAAATAAATTTGACAGATTGTAGTATCTCGATGTGCTGGCGACTGTACAATTACATTTTGTCAGTTATGTTTAATTCCCATGTAAAAGGGGGCGAGCCTATTGCCATCAACCGAGCACCAAATCCAGATTTCGGGCTGCGACTGAGAAATTATTATTTATTTGTTTATTTCAGGCGACGACCTAAATATACTTATTTTTAGTATAAGATAGTAGTTTACTAGCTTGTTCTTGTGCTCTTCTGTGGTACTTGTCCGTGGAAGCGACGGAACATCACGTCCTGCGGCCAAAAGTCTTCTATCATGACGAAGGGCAGATAACAATTCAGTAAGCGCACCACGAACGCCTTGAAGTTGACGTTGCGGTGAGACTCCAGTAACTGCACCCTCTGCGTGTACCTCGTCTTCTGGTTCACGTACTTCACGATGTCCTCCGCCTTTGTGGTGTAGTGTAGGCGGGAGATGTACACCGGTGTATTCGGTTTTGCGCCCTGACTTCGGACTCCGTAGGACCTTTGCCGTTCCCGATCGACGCTTCCTCCTTTTATTAGCCTGTGATGTCCCACTTCAGGGAAAGGCCTCCCTAATCTCTTTCTACTTCTTTCTGTTCAAAGCTGCTAAGGACCAGTTCTTGTTGAAGGAGTCTAGCTCACCCCGTCATCTCCGTCTGGGCCTGCCGCGATGTCGCTTGCCATTAAGAGGGATCCATTGGGTCATAAGTTTGGCCAATTGTTCGTCGGACATGCGGTAGAAGTATCCAGCCGGGACCAACGGCTTAACATGCTTTCCGAGGCACGAAAGGGTCTCGGTATGTAAAGATGGTCACCCATCCACAGACCAACCGTGACAAGCGTAGCTTAACCTAGTCGATGGACATTTAGCCACGAGCCCCTCCATGTAAAATACAGCAGTGCGATTCTGTAACCATTTCTCCGTGAAAACTTAGGTGATGTGAGCGTGGAGTGAGCTATCAGTGTCATCCTGATGCTAGGGATTGATGCTCTTGACAGAGCACTCTAAGCTCACTTCACCTAACTTTTCACGGTGAGATTTTTACAGAATCGATCGGCTGGTATTCAATTGCATCCGGTTAGACTGCACGGTGACCCATAGTTGGGAAAAGGCTAGGCAGATCGACTGACGGTACTCTAAAATACTGAAATTCGGAATTAATTAATTACACGGTAATATTATAAAAATCGATGGTTTTACCACAAAATTGAGCGCACCATTAAACTTTATGGCAGACATCAATAAAAACCACCATCAAATTATACAATAAAACCAATCAAATTCGCTAATTGAATTATTTAAATGATTAATCTACATTTTTTTTTGTGGATTACTAACGATTTGGGAGTGTGAAAACTGTATTTTAACCTATGAATTTGCATATATATATGAAGATTTGGTCCTAGAATGTGTAGACTAATTACAAAATTCATAGCATAATCAGTCTATAATGTTCCCATTGCTGGAACACAGGATTACGTTTAGCGTTTGCCGTTTTGCGTGGATATGACGCACATTTTTCAACCAACTTGTTCTTTTTTTTTTTTTTTTTTTGTGTTTTTTCTCTGCGTCATGTTTGCCGCAAATAAACGAATTTTCTTTCTTTCTCAATTCTTGGTTGGACAGGAAATGACGGTTTCCTCAAGTTGAAAAAACGGACTCGTGCACCGAGGGCGACGTGCAATTAATTTGTAGGTATGTAAATAGTTTTAAAATTATTTATTTTGTAATGTAACTACAAATTTACGGTTTTCGGATGTTTTCGTTTACTTGTGCTACATAACATTGCTTCTTGCCAAATTTCATAATTCTAGGTCAACGAGAAGTACCCTTATAGGTTTTGATTCCGGAACATAAACGCCCGTATCTTTTGCTTGCGTTGACTTAGAAGTTTGATTTTTTCATTACTTCAAGGGATTGCAGCCTTAAGTATTTGATATTAATTTCAACTTGATAACTCCACGCGGTCCTGAGGAGAAGGGTCTTGACTGGCGGACAGACGGACAATGAAGTGATCTTATAAGGGTTCCGTTTTTCATTTTGAGGTACGGAACCGTAAAAAAGAACTTCAAAACAGATGATGGTTTTTTTTGACCGATAGTAATATTTATTGTGGCCAGTGAGTGCGTGTTGTTATAAAAAAATACTGAATTGTTTTTAAATTATCTTACGTACCTATACATATAAGTACTTCGGTAACTAAATTTTTTTTTCTCCAGTCTCTTGGTTCCATTACCAGTCAACAGCGATGCGGAGGAATATTTCGACGCTATTTTTTAGTTTGATAATAGTTTTAGTTACGTTAGGATTAAGATTTTTAGAAAACTTTTAATTTATTGACTGTGTCATACAAAATTTCGGGAGCTTTTAACATTATTATAGCTCAGCTCTATGAACAAGCACACGGTTATGTCCGATATTCAATGACTACGGTAAAATAAAATCTAGACGAACAACTAAATAGAAATCATCAAAATTATGCACATTATTACTTAGGCATTACGACCAATATAAGCCGACTTCTGATTGTACGAAAAACCTATTCAATGCGAGGTCAGTTAAAACTGGAACAGTATAGCTTGATTATTCACCGTGTTTACTACAAGATGCGGGCAATAATGTTCGTAATTTTGACTTCACCTCAGCATGGACTTAAGCCGGACGGATATCGATCCGATAAAATGTCGTTAAAACCTAGTTCATAAAATAATTCGACACGATCAAACGTGGTAAAAGCTATATAAGAAGTTTTATTATTATAGCATCCTCTGGAAGAGAAAATAGCTAGTCTGATCGTTATAAATATCTAGGTATATATTCAGCCTGTTCCAATACTAGCACAGGCCTCCATTTCCATTTTCCATATACTTGTGTCCAATGTCCAGTGGCCCTTGGGATTCAATCGATGCTTTTTAACCGACTTCAAACAGGAGGAGGTTCTCAATTCAACTGTTTTTTTTTTATGTTTGTTACACGATATTTCCGGCAATTGTTGATCGATTTCAAAAATTCTTGTTTTAATGGATAGGGTATGTCTCAGGAATAGTCCCATATAAATTTTATTAACTTCGATTGGGTAGTTTTTGAGTTAGCTTCAATAATACGTATTTTTGCCACTTAGTTTATATTGCTGATGTTAAAATGACTTCCTGTCACTGATATTTACATTTCAAATTTAATTTGTTTTGTCATTGGCCCCAATTCTGTTGTTCACACTAAACTAAATTTAAGTTCAGTGCATCTTTTTCTTTCTATTTCATTAGGTAAAGGATAGAAGATAAATATTAGTTTAGTCCTGTCAAATTAGTCCGCGCCTGATGTAAATTGACGTATTTTTAGTTCCCAATTTTTTTATCTCGTCTAACTTGTCTATGGATTATCTAATTTGACAGGACTAAACAAATATTTTATCTTCTGTCCTTTTCGTAATGAAATAGAAAGAAAAAGATGCACTGAACTTAAATTTAGTTTAGTTTGTGAAAAACAGAATCGGGGCCATTATCTATTTGCTTTGTTTTTATCTGATGTATGTACCAAGCTGTTTTATTGTGTCTTTTAGTCTGTGCTAAATAAATGTATTTTCTTTCTTTTCTTTCTTTTGATAAATGAACTGTTTGTTTTCTATTAATTAAATTCAATTTTATTCGAAAACATCCATCGATTTCTAACTAAACTTCAACTACTTATACCGACGACCCTGGTTACTTATCTCCTTTGGTGACAGTGTAGACTGGAAAAATAAAAAAAAAATGGAAAAATGGTAGGTGTTAATGGTATACCATACCATTACCATCTACCATTTTTGTGGTGGTGGTTCAGGGTGCTGATGGGACTGCCCCGATTCTGTAGCGCATCAGGTATGTTCGCCGAGTCGCTAGTCAACTGTTTTTATTCTACTATGCAAAAACGATGCACATCCCTGGTGCGCAGGGTTTGGGCTAGCTTCAGCGGCATCCTGAGGGCATTTGCGCAGAGGTTCGATTGCCAGTACCTGAACCATTGCTGTATGGTTCACATACTGGGCAATCGAAGTACGTAATAATAATATCTTTAAATGGTCTTTCTAATTGTATGTGTTTTTATTTTTTATTTATTTTATTTGTGTTTGTGTGTTTTTGTTGTGTGTCTATGATCCTATGTTGGTCGAAATACTTAAACGATTTTATTTTTTTATTATAGTGGTGGTTGCGGTTGGATAAATGGTTTTTCTATCTATCTATATGACTTGAAAGAGCATGGCAGTTGAGAATGTGTCATGCTCACTTAAATGTCTCACTGATGGTGGCGCGTGTGTTGGATCATTCGGTTCCCTTCAAAATGGTTGAGCTGGATGGTGCTGATCCATGCGTCATGTTCGTGAACGGGCGCTGTCAGTTGAGACTGGTCATCTCATAGCTGCCAGGGCTTCTTTTTAATCTTATAACTGTCTTGAATTGTTTCTTCATAACATTGTTCTCACATATAGAAGCAACAAGAATACTGTACTCAGGATTTTGTAATATCTTAATTTAAAAGAGTGTCCTTGGAGTTTCTTGCCCGTTCTTCTCCAAGAGATCTACGTTTTGGAATGGGCAACTAGCTTCAACTTTCTGACTAACTGACCGACTAGTTAATTTTGACAATTCAAAAGTGCCTGGAAATGGTTTAATTGAAATAAATGCTTTGAGTTTGAGTTTGAGTTTATCTATCTGTAGATGCCGAGACCCGAGACCTCTCCGTGCCTCGGAAAGCCCGTTCAGCTATTGGTCCTAGATTCGTGGTTCTTTGCCACTTGTTACGCGACGCCCAAAAGTCTGACAACCAGTCTTACCGATGGTTATTGTATTCGTGTTACCCAGTAACTGGGTTGCAGAGGTCAGATAGGCAGTCGATTCATGTAAAATTCTGGTATTTAGCTGCATCCAGTTAGACTGGAAGCCGATCCCAACACAGGTCTATAAAGTCTAGGCAGATAATTCAACTAAAAGTAATAGACATTAATTTTTAGAAACATACAGATAAGCATTTTCGTTAGAACGTTATTATTCACCCGACCAAGCAAAGGAAAGTATTTTAATAGCCAAATATAAGGCGTTGAACTAAATTGGCGTGACAAAAAAATCGTAGGGGAGCGGCTGCGTTCCCCTAGCGTTATTTTAAAGGTGTCATGTAAGGTTTACACTCCAATTTCTGTTCGTTCAATAGTTTGAAATGTTAAAAGTAGTCATAATTAGTTTATTATACATTACATATCTGTAACACAAAGTTTAAAAGGAATTGCGGGTGGACTTTTGTCCATAGAAACGCTCTCGCCTGTTTTATTTCTGGTTAATTACCATAAAGCAATGATTTTTTACAGAATAATAAATATTAACTACTTGTATGTCCCTATGTTTTCTTTTTTGCTGATACATTATTTTTATAAGCATTAAAACTCTCAAAAATTGCCGCCGTCAACAGAGGCCTAGTGTACAAATTTGACAACTATAGGGACACAGAATATATCCTTCTTATTCAGTTTATGAAATACATTTATCTATTAATTTGGTCCAATACTGGAGGAGGAAATAATCGAGAGCCAAACCTCGAATTATGGTATTTTACTTAGGCTTTTTCAGAAGTAATAATAATAATAATTTGATTTATTTTCACTTCAAAACACAAACATCAGTGTAGCCCGGGATCTTGTGGGTGAATTTCAACAAATGCCATTTTTTTAATCATATCGGTGAACTTTTTCATTTATGGTTTTTTTTGTATATTTTTCAGGTTTTATGTAATCTTTAGGATATTAAATATCCCCAAATTTTATATCATCAACGTATCATTGAAGACTAAGGAGAAAATTCAGTTTGAATTCTGGTTTCCACCGATATGACAAACCGGCACCGATTATTTTTTCTATACACCAATATGATAAGTTTATCCACCGAAATGATGTACATATCCAGCGATATGATAATCTATACACCTTTGAAGATCAAAATTTTTAATTATGTCTTTCATCAGCCTTTTCTGTTTTTTTTACTCTATTTTGTGTAACAGTACCTATCCTTTTTAGCTGGGCAAAGATATGAATTGTCATCATCCTCAAAAAACTGAACGACAATCTTACGGATACGTTTTTGCAGGTCTATAGATATTATTTGGCTTAATCGGGATTTGTCTCACTTCTAAATTACTCTATTTGAATTTCTTAAATTCTTGATGTAGTCTCATGTATCTCTTTTTGTACATCAGTTTCTCTTTATTAGCCTTTGCCAATTGTTTTTTTTAAATCGCATATTTGCTGAGATTTAAATTTATAATATTTTCGAAACTTCATTTGAATGTCTTGATTCAATTTACTATCATCTCAGCCTATAGACGTACATTACCGAATACAGACCTCCCTAATGATACATTTATACATCTACTACCAGTGGTATCATGGTAATGATTTTGGCAGTCTATGTAGGTAAGTATGTATGTATGTATGTATGAATGTTTGTATGTAGGTATATATGTATATATATATTGCATGTGTTTGTATGTTCCATTGTTTCTTTGTATACTTAACGAAATGACACGGGATCTACCTACCGATATGATAAATCGACTCACCGAGATGATAAAATGATCTACCGATATGATAAAGCAATCCACCGATGTGACAAAACTGTGCGTTGATCATGAATCAAAACACCGATATTAGACATAAGACACCGATTGATTTTTTCTTATCATTTCGGTGTAAATTATCACATCGGTGGTAATAAAGACCAGCGATTACAGCGATATGAGAACAGCGACGTGAGAAATAACACACTTTTTAGAAAATTTGAAAAAATGCATAATATCTAGGATAAATTCAATAACAGTTAATGAAGCTAATTCACTTACTACCTCTGTTAGAACCAAACAACAATAATAAAACTACTCATTACACTAGAAAAATGCAACCACCGATAATATAAAATAATTGTCCGGGAGCAACTGAAATGGCGTACTTACGTTATTGGCGGGAATATGCAGCGATTTGACACATATCCATCCTGACTGCGCACTAGCACACAATAACAGGGGAAATACAATTGGGGTGGGGACGCTGTCGGACTCGTCGATGTAAAGTTAGGTTTAAATTGCTTTTGTCCTCTCAGTACTAATAATCGTTAATTATGTAATAAAATATCCTATATATTAATAACAAAACTAATATTCTATGATATAGAATAAGTTATATACTTAACTTACTTATTTTTATTAGTGTATAAGCTTTTTTGTTTGTAAAAAAAGTAGAGGGACAGCACCGATTTGAAAAAAATAGAGGTTTATGTATTTATTTCTACCTTTGTTATTAGTCCTAGGCAAATGATATTTTTGCCACAACCCAATAACTACCTATTGAATACTAAAAAAAAAATACAGAACAATATTCCTTTTTTCAAATACTAATTTCACCGAAGACAAAAAAATATGTCATTTGGAAAATTCACCCTTGTACTAGGAGGTCCTGTATCACAAGAGCCAGACCTCTCAATTTACAGAGAACATGATATAGAAGCGCAATAGACAAAAAAAAAAATCTTTGTAGTTATTGCATGCAAAGAAGGTAAGTTTACAATTAAAGAAGATCTATCTAATATATAAAATTCTCGTGTCGCGGTGTTTGTGGTTAAACTCCTCCGAAACGGCTGGACCGATTTGTATGAAATTTTGTGTGCATATCGGGTAGGTCTGAGAATCGGCTACTATCTATTTTTTTTTTTTTGCAAAACGACGTTTGCGGGGTCAGCTAGTATTAATATAATAGTCTCTCCGACCGCATTAAATTCCCAGGATTTTTTGTACTATAGGCACATAATCATAATCAGCCCATAATGTGCCCACTTCTGGGACACTAGCCTCCTCTTGGTGAGAGACAGTGGGCCGTTTTCCACTACGTAGACCCAGTGTCCGTTGGTGGATGAAACATGACTTAGAATTATTGATTCTAGAAACATGTCGGTTTCCTCACGATATTTAGATTCACCGTTTTATTTTATTTATTTATTTTTATTTCAGGCATCAAGGCCCAACATACAATACAATATTAATCTTCTTCTAATATATAAAATTCTCGTGTCACAGTTTTAGTTACCATACTCCTCCGAAACGGCTGAACCGATTTGTATTAAATTTTGTGTGCATATCGGGTAGGTCTGAGAATCGGCTACTATCTATTTTTTATTTTTGCAAAACGACGTTCGCGGGATCAGCTAGTATAACTTAAAAAATACTATAAATACATACATCAGTTTTGAGAGCAGTGGTGATGAAATAATTGACACAAGGCAAGGTGCCTGAAATCGCGATTTATTCCGGTACGATCCCCTCCAACCAGTCATGAGTAAAAGGGCTTTAGCTGGCAGTGATACAATAATAAGCAGTTCATCACCATCATCATTCATCATCAGCCGGAAGACGTCCACTGCTGAACAAAGGTCTCCCCCTTAGACCACCACGCCGAACGACAATCCGCCACTTGCATCCATCGGTTGCCCGCGACTCTCACGATGTCGTCGGTCCACCTAGCGGGAGGCCGGCTTACGCTGCGTCTTCCGTTCGTGGTCGCCACTCAAGAACTTTTCTTCCCCATCGGGTATCAGTTCTACGAGCGAATGATAATAAGCAGTTATTATTTTATTATTAAATCGCCTGTCTGGGTTCGAACCTACGACCTATAAACTCTTAAAGTCGCGGTCATTTTTTCTTTTTTTCCAAATCGATTTTCTCCAGTTTTCTAAATGCCCGATCAAATCACAGATTAGTAGGTAAATCTACTGTCTTTCATATTAGCTGTTTTGATAGGCGAACCCGGCATATCAACAACTAATCATATCACATAAGTTGAAAATGGATTTGGTTGAATACAGCTTCTAGAAACTGCATCATGCTGCACTGAGAAATTTTTAGTATTTTTATTTTAGTACTAGCTGACCCGGCAGACTTCGTACTGCCTCAATCGATAAATAAAAGACAATTGACTCTACATTTTATTTAGAAAACGTTTGTATGGGAAATAGAAAAGGGCTGTTTTTAGGGTTTTCCCGGGAATCATTCGATTTTTTCTCACCTTTTAAACCTTCCCTAGACCTCCACAAACATTTCAAGACCAAGATAAGATAAATCCGTTCAGCCGTTCTCGAGTTTTAGCGAGACTAACGAACAGCAATTCATTTTTTTATATATATAGATTATTACATTTTTAGTATTATTATAATACTGACATATGCAGACTCTAAACTGCTCCAATGGAAAAAAGCAATACTGGCGATCAGCACACTAATTGTGTAAATTTTGTTTTTATCATAACCCAAGGGTTTTGAAGGAAGAATGATGGAGGTCCTGTACTCTTAATGCAACGTAAGTAACTCTTTACTTTAGAACATTAATTTCACGTCGCCCACGGCAAGCGAGAGTTCTATATATTCTTACCATCCCAGCATCAACATAAAGTGGGAGTAATTAACACAGACTAATATTGCCAGTAATTTATAGCTCGCTTTCCCATACCTCATGTTGATACTAATAATATATTAATAGAACTACAATCTCGCGTGGTTGCTTATGCAAAATTGTTATTTTGTTGTGTATAATCAGAACCCCTGCAGAGGAGGCTGCGCTACTTTTCACGCGGTACGATTTCTGCAAGGAACTAAAATTTTCTTAATTTATCTAAGCTTAGATTATTTTTTATCTGGCTGTTTCTGTTTGTTAATAATTAAACGTAAGGTGATTACCGCGAAATTCAAATTTTCTTCAACTTTTTGCAATTTGCAGGTCAGTGTCAGGTTGTATCTTGATCAAAATATGATTCGCGACTATAACAGGTACTTATTCACAGAATTATAGTCATTAGAATCATTAATACATCTTCCTAAGTTAGATTTGTACCACAAGAAGAAATCTCCTAGGGAAAAGTGTTTGTGGTACAAATCTCACTTATAAAGATGTATGAATATTTCTAATGATTATAATTCTGTAAACACGTACCTTTTATAGTCGCGAATCAAATTTTGATCAAGATACATCCTGACACTGACTGCAAATTGCACAAAACGTAAGGAAATTTGAATTTCGCGGTCTACCACTTCGCATTCACCTTAACCACAAAGAGAGGCAGTCGCTCCTTATAAATTCAAAAACTTTAATTCGAGCGAAGACTCATAAAGGGTTAGTAGATATAGTCCTTAAGAGTAAACTAGTCGCGAGCTCGAACTCACTGGTGGTCATGGCCAAAAGGCACACTGTCTCGCCTGACTTCGTGTCTGACAGCGCTACTATCAGTGATGAGCAGTTAGACGCTAGTCTACCTGAACAACGTCTAGTTCTCACGCACAGAAACACCGTTACGAACTGATAGGCGCGTAAAAAATTCAAAAAGCGCTTCGGAAAATCGAGTTTTATGAAAAAATTGCTGCATAAATCAATTACAAATAAAGTTTATTGAGCTTTTCGATAACTGAGCTTTGTCGGTAAGGACTTGGTTTTGAAGATTTTACAGTTCTTTTATTACTTATTGAAATCCAAAGTTACGTTAAAAATAGCAAGAAAAACGCATCTTTCTTGGCTCATAACTTTTAATGGCTTTTTATTTTACTATTCTGTTTCCGTACAGACACAATTAATAATAAGTCAAAACGATATCATGTTTAACTTTGGATGCACAATGTCGAATAATGGAGTAATACTCTGCCGAAATGTAACAACTAACTGTTAGTGAAAAACACGATACGATGGCACACGTAACTGACCGCAGTGAATAATTTAAGGACAGTCCACTCTGTCAACAACCATTTTTAGAATCCTGTTGGGGCTGGCCATTACTCGAGCCACCATCGATGCTGCGCGTTTGCCCGTTTGCGCATCATTGTGTAAAAACAGTCTACACGCGCCGCCGCAAATAACCCTGACGCACTGCAACGCTATGGCAACCCCATCAGATTTCTGAATGCGTTATTAAATTGGACACGAAGGGATCCATATGAATCCCGCAAATATCTCTAAAATACTGGTATTCAGCTGCATCTGGTTAGACTGGAAGCCGACCCCTAACATAGTTGGGTCAAGGCTAGGCAGATAGGCAGGGAAACTTAAATGTAAACCAGAAGCAACACTAGTGTTTCCAGCATCAAAAGTTTTTTGAATATATTTAAAGAAACTAAAAATATTGACAGAAAATAATCGCTTTTGAATTGATACCTATGATCGTACACATTGGGTAGATGGCTAATCCGTAATTTATTTATTTATCATCCTCTCAACTAGCTTTACAGGCCTTACCCTAATGCGAAACTGTAGTTATAAACTTAAAAAATAACTTATCAAAAGTCATTTATTCAAACTAGGCTGAGTATCAGCACTTTTCTAACGTCAAAATTACAAAAGACAGTCCACCCAAAACGCCCGCCCTTCACCACTTCCTAGTGCTTTCGCAGGGGAGAAGAAGTGGCGCAACAAACTCCCCAGCAGCACAGCTGTCTGTTCAGTTAGAAAATACTTGATTGTTTACAATAGGTACTAGTTATGCAAAGTAATTGACGTTACAGGACACAGAACATTAAATTAAATTATTTGCCATATGTCAGCTTGCCACGCCAATATACCCCACAAATACCTACAATAAAAACAATACGTACTCAAGGAAAAAAAAAATCATAATTAAAAATGTAAACAAAAACTTACTACTTAAATAAAAGTTTCCAGGTATAAAGGGCGTGACAGCTTATCTAACCTTAAATATCTATAAAACTTTTTACCTTACAATATAACTAACTACCTACATTTAATAAAACTCTTGCGAATTCACTCAAATAGCACGAAAAACTATCCAGTCTCTCGTGGAATTCGTTCACCACACGGATTGTTCGGGTGACGGATGCTTCAGCAGTTGTATTAAAAATATTCCTCCGAAAAATCGAAAAGATCACAAAGCTTCGACGATTAGTTTGGCAAAATTCTAAATGACTAAGTTTCCCGGGCCACGGATATCACAGAATCTTTAGAAAACTTCACGTTTTAATGACGGCTGAAACATCTATCGACGCCATTTACGAATTAAAGGCGTACACAGACCATTTCCACCAACAGAAACCAATCTTAAATTTGAAAAACTAATTAAAAAAACGGCCGAAACGATCTTAAAATCATAAATCTTGTTCTGAACAAACAAACCAACAAACAGACAAACTTTACTACGTCTTATAAACGTCTGTGTGTTTGTGCGTCTGTAATTTATATATTATTGTTTGGGCATGTTTTATTGACGATATATCACGTTTGCCCGGAGGCGTAGTTACATAATTATTTGGTAATTTTGTTTTTCCCGGGCTAAATGCGTGGTGGCATCAGGATGCCAATGCTTTTCACTAATCAGTCTATAACAGTCCTCAAAACGGTGAAGGAAAACATCGTGAGAAAACCGGCATGTCCTAGAACCAAAAATTCGAAGACATGTGACATCTACCAACTCGCTCTGGGCCTGCGTGATAGATTACAGCCCTCTCCCTCTCTAAGAGAGAACGTTATAGGCTGAATATGTAACAGTTCACTCTTGAACCTGAACTGTATGAGGAACATGGTGTAAAGTTCACTCATCCTCCATAGAAAAGGGAGGATCCTCCGACCATACGGGTGTTGGCTCTGGCGGAGAACTGCCCGATGATTCATGTCGGGCCGTTATATATAATGTGCTAGTTCGCGGTAAACTCTGCTTGCGAGATGCAGGATTTTGCGTGGCGTCATCCGCGTATTTGTTGCTATTAAAAATCATTCCTGCATACCTACGATGATCTCTAAGCCTAACCTGAGGCCGTTTGCCTACCTTACATCTGGCGTTTGATTCGCGAAGCTGTAACAAGGATGAATTTACAGAATAATAATAGTCATTAAATTCGTCAGAAGGTACAACTCTTTAAGACTAACTAATCGTATCGAATCACTATTTCATGAAATTTTGACATTTGGGATTATACTAACTTAAAAAGTTGTTATTCTGATGATTATAATTCTGTAAATATATATATGTTACAGTCGCGAAACCTATTTAATCAACGTACACCCAGACACATGAGCTGCAAATTGCAAAAATCGTAAGAAAATTTGAATTTCGCGGGATACCTTAGCGCTTCCCCCTTAACTAAAAGTACCTAAAGCTAAATGAGTACTTTTGTATGTAGGTACCTAAATTATGAAACGAAGTTTTTTGGAAGTATAAAATAAGTATATAAATATACCCATATAGGTACCCACCTAACATTCTCACCATTCATTCTCTCACTTAAATAAAAAACTACAGATTAATAACAAACAAACAACCAACGCTTTAATACACAAACAGCGTTGCATCACGATCTCCTTAATCATTTAGTAGATCTATGCGCGATAAACAATGCGCGTGCGACGCTCCAGGTTGTTAGCGCCATCTAGCGGCCGCTGCGTGAATTAGGTGACGTTTGAAATTTTGACAGGTCGGGTGGGGGGTTCGAATTTTGATGCTTCGTTATTTTTCTTTTGTCTTGTTGCTTTTTCATTTACTTATTGTGATGGATCCATTCATGATAATTTAATTGTTGCTGTTAAATTAATTAATTAATTTAATTTTTGTCAGGCCTGTTGGTCTAGTGGTTAGTGACCCTGACTGCTATGCCGGAGGTTGTGGGTTCGATTCCCACCCAGGACAAGTGTTTGTGTAATAAGCACGATCATTTGTTATGTGTCTGGGTGTAATTTATCTATAATATTTATGTATTTTGAAATATATAAGTATGTTTATCAGTTGTCTAGTACCCATAACACAAGCTCTGCTTAGCTTGGGACTAGATGGCGTTGTGTGATAGTTGTGGAATATTATTATTATTATTAATTAACATTACTTACCTAAGTAAGTAGAGCTCATTTATATCTACAGGATTCTACAGAGGAAAGTACTAGGTACTGGTAAAGTTATTTCTGTCGTCAATCAACATTATTTTATTCCGGTTTGAAGGGAGCATAACCAGCCCATAATTGTCCCACTGCTGGGAAACAAGCCTCCTCTTGGTGAGAGGGAGTGGGCCATAACCCACCACGCGGGCTCACGGGTTGATAGTGTCACATGCCTTCGAATTTTTGGTTCTAGGACATGCTTCCTCACGATGTTTTCCTTCACCGTTTTGAGAGCAGTGCTGATGAAATAATTTTAAAAAAGTAAAGCGCTTGTCTGGTTTCGAACCTACGACCTACAAACTCGTAAGTCTACCACCGGATCAACACTACTCCTGTCTCTTGGTTTGGAGGGTATTTGCGAAATTAATCTATACTATCTATACTTCTATACTAGCTGACCCCGCAAAATTCGTTTTGCAAAAAAAAAAATAGATAGTAGCCGATTCTCAGACCTACTGAATATGCATATATTTCATAAACATCGGTCAAGCCGTTTCGGAGGAGTATGGTGACTAACACTGTGACACGAGAATTTTATATATTACTAGCTGACCCAGCAGGCTTCGTACTGCCTCAATCGATAAATAAATAAAAGACAATTGACTCTACATTTTATTTAGAAAACGTTTGTATGGGAAATAGAAAAGGGCTGTTTTTATGGTTTTCCTGGGAATTATTCGATTTTTTCTCACCTTTTAAACCTTCGATAAATCCGTTCAGCCGTTCTCAAGTTTTAGCGAGACTAACGAACAGCAATTAATTTTTATATACAACATGTAACGTAATTAACGCACACCCTCAGACACCCCAATTAGTATATTATGTTATAATCATAATACATACACAGAATTTTTAATTAAGCATGTATAAGCATTGATTATTTATTAAATTAGTTATACTAATTCCGGAAGAAAGTTGTGGTCACAGTACAAATCCACGAACGCACACAGTCGCACACGTAAGTATTAGCGCCGAAAAAAGCGGACAATACACGTTATTGAACTTTAATGGGAAAAACCCCGCGCGCAGCTGGTCGAGAGAGTGGTTAACAGATGTCCGAACTCCGAGCTGCATCTATCCATCACACTTTTCAGGCTTTGGACTATTGACTCTAAATAATTTTGTTTATTGATTATGATAAAATGCAAAAATAGGCAATATCCGTTACAAAATGTTATGCTAATGCAAATAACAATGAACTACAAAAAATAAGAGGCAATGCGATAACATTATTCAAAGACAGCGTGTGAATCAAGATATTAACAATAATTAAAAAAAAAAATCAAATCCATAACTTACTGATTGCCTAAACACTCATACGACGTTGTATTTTTAATACACTTTCAAAATGTCCACTACCTTGTTCAATACATTTTAATGCCCGTTTTCTTAATTGACGTTTTAATTTAGAAAGCACTTCAGTGTCATTTTTCACTATTTCAAAAGCGTTCACTATCCTATTTTTTAGGTCCTCGGCACTTGATGTCTCACTAAAATAAACTAACGATTTAATACGTCCCCACAAAAAAAAGTCAAGAGGCGTCAAATCAGGTGATCTAGGAGGCCACTGGATAGGGCCGCCGCGACCGATCCAGCGCCCTCCAAACTCATCATCAAGGTGCTGTCGAACACTCCTAGTGAAATGAGCAGGGGCACCATCGTGTTGGTAGAATAACTCTTGTAAATTATGAAGAGGTATGTCTTCTAGCAGCGTAGGTAGAGTTTCTCGTAAAAACAGTAAATATGCGTCTCCTGTTAATCTCTGTAAGAACACAGGCCCCAGTATGTATGTACCAATGACACCGGCCCAGACGTTAACTGAGAAACGATGTTGGAAGGAATCCACTCTGCATGCGTGAGGATTTTCGTGCATCCATAAATGTGTGTTATGTTGATTGTACATCCCCACACGTGTGAATGTACTTTCATCTGTCCAAATTATGTTCCGCTGCCAATTTTCTAATAACCAGCGGCTGAATTGCAAGCGTGGTGCGTAATCGTTTGAAGTCAACTCCTGGCATCTTCTAAGGTGAAATGGATGTTGTTTGTCACCACGAAGTGTTCTCCACACATGCATATGACTACATTCAAAGCGTGGCGCTACTTCTCGGGTACTGGCATGGGGATTCTCATCAAAATAGTCCAGTATTTCGTTTTGAAGACGAGTACGTGTACGTACATTGGCTCCCCTGTCGATGGTCGTGTTCGGACGAAACGTTCCGTGGTCGCGAAGGCGCTGAGTAGCCGCTAACATAGTCCTACGGTCTACTCTCGTTCCATAACTTTGGTTGAATGTTCTGCAAGCTAGAGCCACATTATCATCACACCGTGCCAAAGTCCTCACCATTTCGGTGTACTGAACATTTGTATATTGAAAAGACATTGTGCGTGAAAAATTATTTGCAAACACTACGCGAGTCTTTCCACTAAAAATGTCCGCGCGTGACTAATATTGTTTACAATTTTACATTATTTTAAAAGTTAGCTTTCTTTCATAGTAGCCGCGCCCGCGCCGCACGGTGTCATTGTGACTATCTCGCTCTATCCCAGAATTTTAGTTAGCAGGAAAAAGGGAACGAAGACCACCATGACATATTTTGTTGGTATAGCTATTGTGTCCTTTGTCCAGTGCCTGTTAGTGTGTGCGTGCGGTTAAATCGCTAGCTAAGTTTCTATGTAAATGTAGACGTATTTGTAGACTTTAACTTGCTTGAAATAATGTTCATTTTTCTTTATTTTGTATTGAATGACGGAATTTGTATTAATGCAAATAAAACTGCACTTTTAAAAGTCTTATTGCCTTGTGTTACGGTCCATTTTAGTTTATTGTGATTGTACAGGGGTAGTGTGGCTGTAATTTAGGTAGTTTTAATTATTTTTGTGATAAAAAATTACCTATATTAAAAATGATAGAAATCGATTCAGTAAACGATTCTGAACAAACTACTTTCAGGATGTGCGTTAATTATGTTACATGTTGTATATAGATTAGATTAGTTGAATTATTTTAGAAAGAGGAAAGATTTGTAGGTAAGGAATTGGCTCAAAAACTACTGGACCGATTTTAAAAATTCTTTCACCATTTGAATGCTACTTTATCACTGATTAATATAGGCTTTTTTTCTTTTTTTTCCCACCCATGCGAAGCCGGGACGGGCCGCTAGTATTAAATAAAATCTTTAACAATCATCTCGGCCTATCACAGTCCACTGTTGGACATAAGCCTCTCCCAGGCTGCGCTACAACACCCAGTCCTCCAACTTTCTCATCCAGTCTGTGCCAGCCACCATTTTTGAGATCGTCTCGCGGTCGTGTGTGAATAAAACCTTTATTTCAATATCTATACTTTAATATTATAAAGCTGAAGAGTTTGTTTGTTTGTTTGTTTGTTTGAACGCGCTAATCTCAGGAACTACTGGTCCGATTTGAAAAACTCTTTCAGTGTTAGATAGCCCATTCATCGAGGAAGGTTATAGGCTATATATCATCACGCTAAAACCAATAGGAGCGGAGCACCAATGAAGAATGTTTCAAAATCGGGGGATTTTTTTTCCTATTGAAAGTTTCCGCTGCGTGCGCTGCGTAAACGGTTAAAGTTTCGCAAAAATCATATATGACAGAATTGTTCCCCTTTAAAAGCTTTAAAAAAAAGTCCGTGACAGCATATGTCTATCTTTTAAGGTTAGCTCACTATAACCTCTTTTATGCTAACCACATTTGTTCTAAAATAATACATTATTTGCGAAGGTGTTTTTATAAACATGGTGTTAATCCTTATCCAAATAAATACGTTATTCATCACATGTATTTAATTTTGAACAAAATTGCCTCTGACATCATTTGATTTCAATGAATATCTTAGGAGATATCATAGTTTTAAAATAATACTAATAATAAAGCTGAAGAGTTTGTTTATTTGAAACACGGTTTGAAAGCTCTAAATCTCTGGAAGTATTGGTCACATATATAAAAATATTTTTGCGTTTGATAGCCCAGTTCTTGAGGAAGGCTATATTCTATTAAACTTGACGCTAGGACCCTTAGGAGTTGAGCAAAAAGAAAAAAAGTCGTTTTCGCCAAGCGAAAACGAAGTAATAGGCGCAGGCCGGCGACACGTTGCGGCGGGGTGGATCAGGGAAACAAAAAAAAATTACGAGGACGAAGTCGCGGGCAGAAGCTAGTTATTTATAACCACGGAGGTTTATTCGCAATCAGCGATCACTGCGAAAATGATACCAACTTCTATATATATAAAAAGAGAAGTCCTGACTGACTGACTGACTGACTGACTGACTGACTGACTGACTGACTGACTCATCAACGCCCAGCCTAAACCCTTGGACCTAGAAAGCTGAAATTTTGCACAGAGGTTTTCTTTATAATGTAGACGAGGAATAAGGAAGGAATTTTTGAAATTCAACCCCTAAGGGAGTTAAATAGGAGATGAAAGTTTGTATGAAAACTCTTATTCCTTGGGTTAATAAACTTGAAACTTAGCAGGAATACTTATCTAAGTAAATTATGAAAATTGGTCTTTTTTGTTTTTCTAAACTACCTTCTAAAGGGGGATGGGGGGGTGTCAAAATTTGTATGGAAGAATTTTAATGCACGGTCCGATTAACTAAAAACTCAGTATTTATACTTAATACCAAAAATAAAGAATTACGTGTATCAGGGTTTTTCGAAAATCTACCCCTAACGGGGAGAAAAGGGGTAATTAATTTTACAGGGCAAATTTTACTGCCTGGCTTAATTAACTCAAAAATTGGTATAAATAATCTGTGAGTCAAGTAATGAACATATTCCAAACGATTTTTCAAAATTCCACCCCTGTGGGGGTGAAAAGTGGGGATACAGCTTATATGAAAAATCTTATTCCTTGGGTTAATAAACTTGAAACTTGGCACGAATACTTATCTAAGTAAATTATAAAGTTTGACATTTGTTGTTTTTCTAAACTACCCCCTAACAGGGGATTGGGGGGTGTCAAAATTTGTGTGGAAGAATTTTAACGCGCGGTCCGATTAACTCAAAACTCAGTATTTATACTTAATACCAAAAATAAAGAATTACGTGTATCAGGGTTTTTCGAAAATCTACCCCTAACGGGGAGAAAAGGGGTAATTAATTTTACAGGGCAAATTTTACTGCCTGGCTTAATTAACTCAAAAATTGGTATAAATAATCTGTGAGTCAAGTAATGAACATATTCCAAACGATTTTTCAAAATTCCACCCCTGTGGGGGTGAAAAGTGGGGATACAGCTTATATGAAAAATCTTATTCCTTGGGTTAATAAACTTGAAACTTGGCACGAATACTTATCTAAGTAAATTATAAAGTTTGACATTTGTTGTTTTTCTAAACTACCCCCTAACAGGGGATTGGGGGGTGTCAAAATTTGTGTGGAAGAATTTTAACGCGCGGTCCGATTAACTCAAAACTCAGTATTTATACTTAATACCAAAAATAAAGAATCACGTGTATCAGGGTTTTTCGAAAATCTACCCCTAACGGGGAGAAAAGGGGTAGTTAATTTTACAGGGCAAATTTTACTGCCTGGCTTAATTAACTCGAAAATTGGTATAAATAATCTGTGAGTCAAGTAATGAACACATTCCAAACGATTTTTCAAAATTCCACCCCTGTGGGGGTGACAAGTGGGGATACAGCTTATATGAAAAATCTTATTCATTTGGTTAATATACTTGAAACTTGGCATGAATACTTATCTAAGTAAATTATAAATTTTGGCATTTTTTGCTTTTCTAAACTACCCCCTAAAGGGCGATTAGGGGGTGTCAACATTTGTATGGAAGAATCGATTAAGTCAAAACTCAGTATTTATACTTAAGACCAAAAGTAAAGAATAACATGTATCAGGGTTTTGCGAAAATCTACCTCTGACGGGGTGAAAAGGAGTAGTTAATTTTCCATTTTACTGCGTGGCTTGATTTACTCGAAAATTGTTGGACATAATCTTTGAGTCAAGTTATGAACACATCCCAAACATTTTTCAAAATTCCTCCTGTGTGGGGTGAAAAGTGGGGAAAAACTTTATGCGAAAAATCTTATTCATTTGGTTAATAAACTTGAAACTTGGAAGGAATATTTGCCTAAGTAAGTAATAAGAAATGGGTCTTTCGAAAGTAGACCCCTGACGGGTAAAAAAGTGGTAATTCGATTTTTAAGGCCGGTATTATAGTGCGTAGCTTGATTTACTCCAAAAAAATGGTATGAATAAATTTAAGCTTCAAATTTGCCACAAATACTTATCTAAGTAAATTATAGTTTGTCATTTTATGTTTTTCTGCTCTAAAGGGAGATTGAGGGTGTCAGTTTGTATGGAAGAATTTTATCGCGCGGTCCAATAATATAAACTCGGAACTCAGTATGTATACTTAAGACCAAAATAAATAAAAAAGTGTGTCTGGGTTTTTCGAAAATCTAACCCTAACGGGGTGAACGGGGGTAGTCCATATCACAGAGGAGTATTTTATTGCGTGGCTTGATTCAATGGAAAATTGGTATAAATAATCTTTGAGTCAAGATATGGAAACGTCCCAAACATGTTTTCAACATTTCGTCCCTATGGGGATAAAAACTGTGAAGGTGAAAAGGTGGTCTTATTCCTTTGGTTAAGAAACTTGAAACTTTTCAACATTTGCCTCAGTAAATAATAAAGATTGTCACTTTAGGGGTTTACTACTTACTTACTTAAAATAAAAAAGTATGAGTTTTAGGGTTTTACTTATTCGACTCCTACCGGGGTGGAAAAGGGTAATAAAGTTTAAGGAGTAGAAACTTCAACTTCCATTAACACGAAAATGGATATAAATAATCTTTATATCATAAAAATGGAAACGTACCAAATGCAAAAACAAGCCCTGTCGTGATGAAAAGGGAGGATAGTTTATTTGAAACATCTTAGGTAGTTTAACTAAAATATTGGCCCGAATACTTATTTCTTTAAATAAAGTAAATATAAAGATCGTAATCAATAATTTTCGAAATACCTTTCAGGGGGAGGTGGAGAGGATGTTAAATTTATTTGAGGAAAGTACGAAACCCACGCGGACGAAGTCGCGAGCAAAAGCTAGTAATAAAATAATAATAATAGCCTCCCCAACCGATTTCGATCACGGTGGCCAATCTCAACGGAGATTAGCCAGGTACACAGGAGATATTATAGTGCACAAGTGTGCGCGCAGACACAGGTGCACTCCCTCTTCCCTCACTCTCATAGTCCGATGGGACGGCAACCCGACGCGACCGGAGAGAGATCAGGCGCAGGACCAACGGTTTAACGTGCTTTCCGAGGTACGAGGGTATTACACCGCCAACTTCCAAACTCCGGGCTCTGTTACTAAGAAATTCTTAATGGAAAATCTCAATAACACTTTGCCCGACCCAGGAATCGAATCCAGGATCCCACGCTCTGCAATCGCGTTTGCGGCCACGAGACCAACGGGGCAGTTAACTAAAGATACCAACTTAACGGCACAACAAAAGAATGTTTTACCAACACAACAAGGTGCTAGAATCTCACATAACTGGATATAATATTGTCCGCCTTACATAGTTGAGGCGATAAATAACATGATTACCGTAAGATATGTTAGTCACACATTTTAAATGGAAACATTGTCACTTTATGCTAATTGGCGCTTTGTTTTCCACAGTAAACTTGTTCGAAGGTGTAAACAAAAGAATAGCGCTTTGCAAGTTGCTCTATCAGTATTGTGAGGAAAGAAAAGCGATTTTCGTGAAAATCAAGATGGCTGCCGAAGAATTACTGACAGTGATACAGCATTTTTATCTCACGAAGCATTGCTTTGCTTAGTTTGTAAAGTTAGTTACCACCAAAACCATTAGATTCGTATCAAATTAAATATACTTACACTATTTTTATCACATGAAGCGACACGAGCTTTATTTGTGATAACTAAGTGTAGGTATACCTACAAACACACTGTGAATGTGTGCGTGAAGACGAGTAACGTCATCACATATCACATACACGCAGTGGCGTGCACAGAGATTTCAGACAGGGTATGCACAAAAAAAAACTTACCAGTTACAGCTTGTTGTACAAGTCATCAAGCTGAAACTGGTAAGTTTTTTTTACCCTACCTATACGAGTACCGCAGGCGCCATTACTGGCTTATCATGATGTTTGTTTGAGACCACCATGAATATCTAAATAAGTGACTGATGGTACCTAACATAACAGGTCACATAAATTATATCAAAAGTAGCCTTTAAAATGGTCTGGAGATGTTAATTTTGTTTTCTTTGCGCAAATTAATTAAAATTTTATATAAATTACTACATAAATTTGAACTGATTACTTTTTACAAGTTAATGTTTGAATCAAATCGACGCGCCTATCTGACTAAAGAACTAATCATACTTATTCAGCTTTGTTCAGCGTTTGTCCATAGAAAACAACGATTTTGTATGAAGTCCGTTCAGCTTTCCGCGGCTGAACGGACGCGTACGCATCGCATACAAAATCGTTGTTTTCCATGGACAAACGCTGAACATAGCTGAATAAGTGTGATTAGTCCCTTAAAGTTCTTTTTGGATTGTAATCAAGATAAACCTGTGAGTCTGTTTTGGCCCCGTGTCTTTCGTAAATATGTATGAATTCAAGTAGGTACCTACTCTTTGATGAATTCTTTTTAGACTAGAAAATGATCGTTCGTGCGCTGACTGGACTCGTAACTATTAATTTTCCTGATTTGTAAACTTCAGAAAATATGGAAGTCAAATTGTTTGAATACTTAAATTTTGAATGAGTTCGAATATTTAGGTATAATTATCCATTTTTTACAATAAACTTACTAAATAATTACTTGACAGGCAATCACTTGCGCCATGAAAAACAATAAATGGCGAAAAAACTTTGCAATTTTAGATACTTACGAAAAGCTTAAGAACTAATACAAAATACAAACTAATAAATTACTCGGGTCATTTGGTCAATCCGATTAAAAATAGTCGACCCTCTGCAAACAACAATTAAGCGGTGCTTATACGGGTTCTCAATTTGGCCGGCTTGCAATGTAAGCTATGCTTCTAAAACTCCAACACGCGCACACATTTTCACGCACACACTCACACTTTTACTGTGTACTACACGAGATGCGTTGAATGAAGAATAAGCAAGGCGTAGTATTGCTTTTGCTCACGCGAGCGCTGCCTGCGCGCTGCACGGCGGCGGGTGTTCGCCGATCCAACGAGTTAGTTCCAAAAAGTGTAATAGATGGCGCGTTAGCTAAATTACCATGATTTTTTAAAAATTAGTTATCTAACATTTAGAGGGGCATGTATGTATGGGACTACAGGGTATGCAGAGCTTATTTGCATGTATGGAGTGCACGCCACTGCATACACGCGCACACAAACACACTTTCACAACGTGTTTGGTAACCACAAGGAAAGCGCGCGTCGCTTCGTGAGATAAAAATACTGTACTGTTTATCAATATAGTAGTACTAATAATAAAGCTGAAGAGTTTGTTTGTTTGAAAGCGCTAATCTCTGAAACTATCAATCAGATTTGAAAAATAAATTCATTTTGCATTTGATAGCTCAAATCTTGAGGAAGGTTTAGCCATTTAACATCACGCTGGGACTCATAGAAGCTGAGAAAAAGAAAAGACTAAGAAAGACCGCGAAAATGAAGTATTAGCGCGGGCGGGCGATGCGATGCGACGCGGTGGGTCGGAGGAACAAGAAATTTTACGCGGACGAAATTGCTGGCAGAAGCTAACTTTTATATAAAATCATAATAAGTTACGCTATATCCAAAAGTAACACTAATAAGGTCCAATTATAAGAAAAGACATTAATTACACTTTAGGCTTAATTACAGAATTTCTGTAAACAAAATTACATTAGGGTGAAAGACCCAATTAATGGTTTAGGTAATTATTTATCACTAAGTAATGGGGAAACAGGGAAATGGTTTTCTTTGGATTTGTTGTACCTTTGTTATGGCTTCGATCACTTACATTTATTAATAGAAAAGGGTGTATTATACTATCTAATATATAAAATTCTCGTGTCACAGTGTTACTTACCATACTCCTCCGAAACGGCTGGACCGATTTGTATGGAATTTTGTGTGCATATCGGGTAGGTCTGAGAATCGGCTAACATCTATTTTTCATACCCCTATTTATTTTTTGCAAAACGACGTTTGCGGGATCAGCTAGTAATATTATAATATTTGGGTACCTACTTACCAATATTGAGTTTTAATATTAAATGTAAGAAACGTAAAGTTGGTCTCTGAAATTGAATTATACAATTTTTTTTAATGTTGCTCTATTGTTGTCCTGTTTGTATTTTCTTTATTTATCCAAAAAAAGCGCCTGCCTAGCTGGGTTCGTACCCATGAAAATCGAGGCCGATACCAGTGGACCAGTGGACAGTGCTCTCAAAAATGGTGAAGGAAAACATCGTGAGAAACTGGCTTATTCCAGAACCAACAATTGTGACATCTACCAGAAGACATGTGACATCTACCAACCCGCACTGCGTGGTGTATCCCACTCCCACGCCCACTCCCTCTCAAAGAGAGGAAGCCTGTTTCCCAGCAGTGGGAAAATAATAGGCTGATTATGTATGTTTTCTTTTTCTAAAAACTAATATAGTTTTTTTTTATATTTTTTTTTTTATTTTGGGGTTTTTGTCCAATAAGGATATGTCAACCCCATCATACCTTATAACAAAGTAAATTCACTTAGTAATATAATACACAAGGAAAAGAAAAAAAAGACTTCATTATAGTAATACTAAAACGCTGCTGGTCACTGCTGAACGACTAATACTAAACTACATAATTTATTAGCTGCTTCTGATTTTGGGTTAGCTAAAATGCTTTGAATCAGCCCTACATCCAGCCTATTTAAAACTAATATAGTTACATAGTTTTCTGCGTGCCTACATATAGTTTTCTCAAACTCGGCTATATAGAATTATATAGACTCAAAAGTAACCTTAAAATGACACTAACCCACATGGTTCTCACATGATCTGACCAAGATTATATCTGGACTATAAATAAAGAAACGCCGACCTCATCTAGTTTTTAAAATAGGATTGACGTGTAAAATTGCTTGCACAAATCTACTTACAAACAAAAATTTAAAAAAATCACCCATTTCACATTTTAAACTGTGACAAGACTCGTAAAGATTTTTTTTTAATTTTTTGTTATTTATTTTCTTAATCAACATAATTTTTACATAATATAAGCTAACATTTAAAGTAATATGTACATGTACCTATATGAAAAAATAAACAAAAGAATCATAGGGCATCAAAAAATACGTTCGCATCGCTTTATATATAATTTGAATGAATCGTTGCAAATAACTTTGTGGTAAGCACACTCGTTCATTGAATATTTAACTTAACGTTTAACCACAAACGATGAAAATCATTCAAAACGTATGAAAAATAAGTGATTCCTTCATATTATTTATTTTTAGTGTTAACTCTGCCCACTGATATGAAAGGTTCTTTTTCAAGCTCATTTAACTTTAAAATCTGCTCAGTATAAATTATTACCCACGTGCTGTGAAGTGATGATGTCTTTGACAATAGCTTACGGGTCGTCAGAAGCCCGAAAGTCTGACAACCAGTCTTGCCAAGGGGTATCCTAATACCCAGTATAGTCCTCCATATCGATTTCGATAACGGCGACCCTTTAATTATTGTTATTTCCTAGCATGTGCCCTAACATGACTCGAAAGACAGAATTTAGTTTTAAATACTCGATTACAACTAATACAATAGAGTTGGCTGGCAGGTATGAGGGCTTAGGTCTCTCTTTAGGTATGTATGGCGTTTTTCAGTTAGTGTATCAAGGCGCTTTTTTTCGAAAGTTATGACTTTTTTGTAGACAGTAGAGCGCCAGGACGACCTACGTGAAGCGAGCCTTTTTTTTTTGTTAACGTGGAGAAATGCTCATGCATAGGTACTGCACTACCACGGGGAGATAGTGCAGTTATGTGGGACTCTAACCCACTAAAACTCCACGGTGTCCTCCTCCGCCGCTTATGGCGGGAACATGGGCACGTGTTAGCATTCATCCGTGAACCCGCCGCGGCTGTCCGTCACCGGACCCTCCTCTGGGGAGAACTCCCCATCACCGGCGCACCACAACACATAGCACGCCGTGGCCACTCCAGGGATCACACCAACACATGGGCGCCAGACGACCCCGTGTCTGGGCACCCTTGGTCCCCTTGCAGCGGGTCGGGTCGTTGGCCCCGCCACCTACCAATTTTTGGCCGCAGAGGATAGGGAGGGTGGCGCACCGCAATACCGGCACTCCTCTCCCGCTGCGGCCTCCAACCCTCAGCCGCGATGCCTCCCATACGACATCGCGGCCCGCCTCAGTTACGATGTCGCCCAAGCGGCACCGCAACCTACTTGTTGGCCGCTACGTCGTCGGCTTACAGGCAAAAGCCCCGACGAGCGGCCCATCCTTGGGTTCACTGTGGCTGACCAAGCCACGGTTACTGAGCCCCCCCGCCTCGACAATTCGGGAACCCACCAGTGGGGACGTGAAGCGAGCCTCTTCCAACCTTTTGGATCAATAGAGCAAACGTTTAGATGCCTCTTGAACACATCCTTAAAGTGGAGATGTTGAGCACCGTGCTTCCGATCCGTACTACCCAGTAACTAGGTTGTGGAGGTTAGGTAGACAGTCGCTCAATGTAAAATACTGGTATTCAGGTGCATCCGGTTAGACTAGAAGCCGAACATAGTTGGGAAAAAGCTAGGCAGATGATGATGTGAAAGATGATATAGCTAGAAAGGAATTGACTACCGAGATGACGGATAATAGAGAAGTGTGGGAGAAAAAAACATGTTGCGCCGATCACTAATCAATTGGGATAGATAAGGGCAAGAGAATGATAACGTGGTCCACGTTTAAAAGAAAGAAAGAAAAATTGTTTATTCTGCACAAACAAAACGCACATTACAAAAATAAAAAAAATATTTTAAAAAGAAAAGACATAAAATATACACATACAATGTAGTCATATATAGTATATATAGTCGTTTATATCACCTACGTGGATTTCTCCTTCTGGTGCTCCCGTGTCAGCATTAGTACGAATATATCTCATACCTTGTTATAAACGCGTATAATCAGCAAGTTTGGCAGTGCTGCTTTCATTGTAACTCAAACAAGGACGCATTTATTTCTTCTTACAGGTAGGTATTCTTGTGTGTGACATCTTCGCAACTAACTACGTCACCGATATCGATAATATCAACACCAAACTTTGATCTTGAACCCTTGAATAAGGATCAAAAATTTTTAACCAAAAATAATCAAACTTCCAACACGTCCACTTCCATTGTTCAATAATTTCGCTAAATAATCACCGACTACTTCTTCCATTTCAATAACACGATTGTTAATAACTCGACAAGTCTACAATTGTTCGCTCGCAGCTAAAGACTCGATAATTTATCGATTAAGCACCGCAATGAGTCATTTCCTTCCGCTGAGTTCTACAATTTGCGAGAGTTGACAACCATAGCAAATAAATGCATACGGCTATATGCTGACAGCTCCTGTGTGGTTTTGTCCACGGAATAGATAAAAGAGGCGAAGTTTCTTTGAAGTATAAAACCAGAAATGAAATTATCCGGAAAAGAACCGGATTTACCAACATATCATCATCAACTAAGGCTTTACAACCGCGGCTGAGCCTTAGCCTGGTCTAGTATATTTCTCCAACGTCATCCATTTTCGGCTTTTTCTCTCAATTTCTCACCCCAACAGTTCTTAAATCTGGATCTACGTCATCCAACCATCTGAGCTTGAGCCGCCCTCGACTTCTCCGATCATCCCGTTTACTATTACTTTTGGGTGCTCTGGTCTCGTCCATTGTTGCGACATGTCCTGCCCATCGAAGACGGCCTAATTTAATGTTTTTAATTATATTAGCTTTAGGCTCGTCGTACATCTCGTAAAGCTCATGTTTCTACAGCCATTGCTCGTTTTCCAGCACTGCACCAAAAATGCGCCTGAGGATTGTTTTATGCGAAAGCTATTTACCGACATAGCTTTCGCATAAACTGATTTTCATAGTTATGAAAACCTTGCATCCTTCTCCATCCATCCATCCTCAAACATACATAGTTGGGAAAAGGCAAGGTGCATAATAATGCATATTTATAAACTCACTCATTTTCTGCAAAGCTGTTCAATTTAATACATTGTCTAATGTCATGTCTTGTGATAAGATCGGCTAGAGCTGTTTTGGACAACCAGTCATAACAACGAACACGACACATGACAGTTTCACTGATAATAGATTTGATCGGGGTTTCAGAAGCCGTGTATTAATAAGCTGTAGAAGATCAAGTTGTATGTTGTTAGTTATGCGACAGCTGCCTTTTGAGGATGGGAAATCATCAAATGACCCCCCCTCCCGCTCAGGGTGGAGCAGAACGGAGTGTCTGACTCTTACTGAATAAAACCCACCCGTGTTCCTTCCTTAGCCCTAATAGTAATTTATTTTTCAGCATATAAGCAAAATTACTTTGTGTACTTATATTATTTCATCACTGCTGCTCTCAAAACGGTTAAGGAAAACATCGTAAAGAAACCGGCATGTCCTAGAACAAAAATTCGAAGACATGTGACATCTACCAACCCGCACTGGGCCCGCATGGTGGATAACGGCTCACTCCCTCTCACAAAGAGGAGGCCTGTGTCCAGCAGTGGGAACATTCTAGGCTGATTATGGCATGTATGTTAATGTACGATTCATGCATGCATAAAAATATTTCATTGTCGTTATGTTGTGTGCATCCTACAAATCCTATCCTACTAATCCTACTAATATTATAAATGCGAAAGTTTGTGAGGATGGATGGATGTTTGTTACTCTTTCACGCAAAAACTACTGAACGGATTTTGATGAAACTTTACAGTAATATAGTTTATACATCAGAATAACACATAGGATACTTTTTATCCTGATATTGTCACGGGATCGACACTTACGCGGGTGAAACCGTGGGGCGCAGCTAGTTATAAATGCGAAAGTTTGTGAGGATGGATGGATGGATGTTTGTTACTCTTTCACGCAAAAACTACTGAACGGATTTTGATGAAACTTTACAGTAATATAGCTTATACATCAAAATAACACATAAGATACTTTTTATCCCGATATTCCCACGGGATCGAAACTAACGCGGGTGAAACCGCGGGACGCAGCTAGTTATAAATGCGAAAGTTTGTGAGGATGGATGGATGGATGTTTGTTACTCTTTCACGCAAAAACTACTGAACGGATTTTGATGAAACTTTACAGTAATATAGCTTATACATCAGAATAACACATAGAATACTTTTTATCCCGATATTGTCACGGGATCGACACTTATGCGGGTGAAACCGCGGGGCGCTGCTAGTAATACATAAAAGTGATTTATTTAAGGCATGATTACATCCAAGATACACAATACAACTTATAGTGTCGGGTCTTGAAGTGTGAAATGTTTATTAATCCATTAATTATTTATTTATTAGAGTAATTAATAATTTATTGTTTACAGTTTGATACATAAATACGTTCATTATATTTATTTATCGCCCTCAGATTAATAGGTAAGTACATTAAGGCCTCCTATATTTTATCTTATGACTAGCTTCTGCCCGTGACTTCGTCCGCGTGACATTTCTTGTTCCCTCGACCCACCCCGTCGCATCGCATCGCCTGCCCGCGCAGTCACTTAGTTTTCGCTCAGCGTTCTTTCTGTCATTTTTTGTTTTGCGGTTTCTAATGGACCTTGATGTTAAATAACCTGAAGCCTTCCTCAAGAATTAGGTTATCAAATGCAAAAAGAATTTTTCAAATCCGACCGGTAATTCCAGAGATTAGTGCGTTCAAACAAACAAACAAAACAACAAACAAACTCTTCAGCTTTATTATTAGTACAGGCAGATTAAGTTACATTATTTATTAAAATATTCTAAGGCCGAGAACTGGTGGACGCACTCTATTGTATGACACATGTATATACAATCATACACAACTATGTGTATACATAATGGCGATCGAATTAAATATTAATTATTGCGTTAAAATGATGAATTGCTTAAAAACATTTATAGCGTGAATATGTACCGTTTAATAGTATATTATTATTTTTGCTCTTATTAATTTTTGCTTGCGCATGATTTTATTTAAATAGTGTATTATATAAAAAAAATACCTACGTGTAAGTTAAATTAACAAATTATATCTAGTAAAACTATTCTAGCTAACGATCCGCCCTTGCCGCAAAGTTATACATAAACACCTTTCGGAATAAATTCTCTAAATAATGGTGAAAATCACATCAAAATCCGTTGCGGTCGCAAAGATAGACACGAAAGGCGTTTTTTATTCAGTCAAAGCATTATTTTCAAATATGCACATAAAAGGCACTTTTGAACGTCAAAAATTACAATAAAATAGCATTGATTCTAGTCGCCCCTTCCAAAATGTATGTAGTTTTCGTATCGAGAAGAATGGGCAAGAAACTCCACCGTTAATCTTTTAAAATGTTTTCTAATATTTTGCATACTTTAATTATGTAATAATTTATAGATAACTAGCCTACCCGGTGAACTTCATAAATCCTCAAAATTTGAATTATGTTTTAATAGTGATTCTGTTATTTGGGGCGGAGACAAATCCAAGATATCAATAAAAATCGGTCCAACCGTTCTTGAGTTATAATCTTTTATTCGTGGAATAAAATTGTCGTCTGACAGAATATGGACAAACTGTCAAAAATTAAAAATTTATTCTCAGGATAAGACTTAGTCTAGGTATAAAAGTTTAGTAGAATGCACCCAGATAATTATGTATGCTCGTAGTACACTTGGTTCCTATTAATTCTAGCATTTAACTTTGTCTAGACGTAATTCTTATGGTAATTTATAATACCTCTTGTTTTTGTACAAAATGTACATATTTAAAATTATATTTTTTAATATAAGATTATAAAAAACTGATAAAAATATGAAAAATAGTAGCCCACCGGTATCGGGAACAGGGTCCAAGCTACCGGCGGGCAAGGCTCCAGAGAGAGGAACCTCCTAACAATGCGGGCCGTGTCTAGAATTACCGCTTTCCGAATCAAGCCCTTGATCCAGCCGCCCAACAAGAGCCTCCTCAGGTGTTGGTCGAGGCTCTTGGCTATTAATCCATTGGCCGACACGATATTCGGCACAATGATCACTTATTATTAATGTTTTATATACAAAACCATTATTTCTTGTACGGATAAAAATTAAGTAACAATTTAGTACGCAAAACCGACGTCAACCAACGAATTCCAGACCCTAAATAAATTGGTACCTACCTAAACTTAAGGCTGATTTTTCAATGGTCAGATAACTTTTTACATCTCAGGAATTATTGTTGCGTTTTGACAGCTTTTGAGTAGATAGTATGTCAAACTCACGAGGTCAGATAGGCAGTCACTTCACATAAAATACTGCAGTGCTATTCTGTAAAAATATCACCGTGAAAACTAAGGTGAAGTGAGCTGTCATTCCACCTGGATGTTAGGGATTGCCTCCATTGATAGTTCACTTCACGCTCACTTCACCTATGTTATCACGGTGAGATTTTTACAGAATCGATAGGCTGGTATTCAGCTGCATGCCGTTTAGACTGGACGCTGACCCCAACATAGTTGGGAAAAGGCTAGGCAGATGATGTATGATTTATGCAAAAAGATGACTATTTTTCCGGCTGTCATCAAATTGTATTGTTAAACAAATAAATGAGATATTAATTGAGACGTATGTCTAAATAACAAAAAGCATTTTAAATATCAAAAAAGGTGATAATTTATAACCAATATTTTTGCAGGTTTTATTTTGGTGATTAGCAAAACAGGCTTTGTTTTATCTTTTATCTTTTTGGAAAGAAACTACAACTGTTGTATAAAATAAAATCTTCTAATATATAAAATTCTCGTGTCACAGGGTTAGTTACCATACTCCTCCGAAACGGCTGGACCGCTTTGTATGAAATTTTGTGTGCATATCGGGTTGTTCTGAGAATCGGCTACTATCTATTTTTTTTTTGCAAAACGACGTTTGCGGGGTCAGCTAGTCTAATATATAAAATTCTCGTGTCAAAGTGTTAGTTACCATACTCCTCCGAAACGGCTGGACCGATTTGTATGAAATTTTGTGTGCATATCGGGTAGTTCTGAGAATCGGCTACTATCTATTTTTTTTTTTGCAAAACGACGTTTGCGGGGTCAAATATACAAAAGCTTTTAAGTAAAATTATAATAAAACTAGCATCTGCCCGCGACTTCGTCTGCGTGGACTCCAGTATTGGTCTCAGAGATTTTAACATACATAAATTGATAACAGGGTTGTCATTTATCGGGTTAAAAAGGCGTCATCATCTCCTTAACCTTTTCTGAACTATGTTGAGGTCGGCTTCCAATCTAACCGTATACAGCTGAATATCAGTATTTTTTTACATGGAGCGACTGCCTATCTGACCTCCACAACCCAGTGTCTGGGTAATACGATACCCCTTGGTAAGACTGGTTGTCAGACATTCGGGCTTCTGACGACCCGTAACGACTGTCAAAGATCCACGAATGACAGCCGGGACCAACGGCTTGACGTGCTTTCCGAGGCACGAGGTAGTCTTGGTATGTAAAGATGGTCACCCATCGACGGACCAACCGCGGCAAGCGTAGCTTAACCTGATTGATCGACCCGTGTGGCTGTTATTACCTACTTAGCCACAAGCCCCTTTTGCATAAATATACTTCTTAAAAGCTTAAGCCCGGAATCACCCACTGATTGGTAGACATCCCCTTTCTTCTGCCATACTTCCCCGTTCTGTGCATCTCTCATCCAGTTGTATCCCGCGATTTTGACGATATTGTCAACCCAGCTGTTGGAATTTGTGAACAAAACCTCATTATATAAGTCTATGAATGAAAGTGTCAAGATGACTGTTTGTATCTATTACCTTTTATGTCATGTATTGTAATGTGTCCGTACAAATTAATTATTTCTTATTTAACTCTTTATAGTTTATTAATTCCACGCCTTTATAACTGGTTATGGGCCTAGAACTCAATAAGGGTTTTTTTATTCATTTCTCGGAAAGTTATTTTTTGTAGGAAAAAAAAACGATAAAAGTAAAAAAAGCGCTTTTGAACGGCCCTGGTTTGGCATAAATTCTAATCGAAAAGTTACTAAGTCTGACAACCAGTCTTACCAAGGGTTATCGTGTTACCCAGTAACTGGGTTGTGGAGGTCAGATAGGCAGTCGCTCCATATAAAATACTGGTATTCAGCTGCATCCGATTAGACTGGAAGCCGTCCCCTACATAGTTGGGAAAAAGCTAGGGAGATATGATGATAATTGAATGGCTCTTTGTGAGTTTATCATTATGACAATTTGTTTGATGATTTATTGGCCAATGATATTTTGCTTAGCATTAGGCACCAGTATTATTATCTACTTGCAACCTTATACGCAACATGGCCGAGAATTCACTACATTTTCAGGCTTATTGGCTGTGACAGACTGCACATTCAATGACCACTGATATGGTCGTGAGATAGACCTACCTTACTATGTGTGAAAATAAATATGTCTTAAATAAAGAACTTGGTCTAACATCTAACGCACGACTTCGTCCGCGTGAAATTCCACCCTCCCACCATACACCCTCTTAGTGATCGAATTTAGAAAAACCCTTTCTTAGTGGATACCTACTCTTCACAAAGAACACACCCTCCAAATTTCATGTCTCTAGGACCAGCGGTTTAGGCTGTGCGTTGATATATCAGTAAAAGTTTAGATAATTAAATAAGAAATCATTAAGTACACCTGTAAATTCTCCGGAATAAATTCTCTAAATGATGGTCAAAACCGCGTCAAAATCCGTCACGGAGTTTAGAAGAACAACGCGGTCACAGATAAACACGAGAAGCAAATTCAATTTATAATATGTGTAGTTAAGAGGAAATGCGGATGGTCTTTTCTCCATAGAAACGTTCTCGCCTGTTTTATTTCTGGTTAATGACCATAAAGCAATGATTTTTTACAGAATAATAAATATTAACTACTTGTATATCCCTATGTTTTCCATTTTGATGATACATTATTTTTATAAGCACTAGAACTCTCAAAAAATGCCGATTTAAACCGCTGTCAACAGAGGCCTAGTTTATTTGTTTCATTAATATTTGTCAAATTTGTACAATTTGACAAATATTAATGAAAAGAGTTAAACATAAGGACACGGTATACAAAGTTGATACGACAGATGGGCTTTCCTTTAAACTGCCTATACTAGGTATCATTATCAAGCTCTCTACCAAAAATCAATTAAATTGAAACAGTAGTTTAGTCGCAAATGATTTTTTAAGTTTTTGCACCGTTTGAACACGATGTATTTTTCCTAACAGCTGATTATGTCTACAGGCATAGGTCATGCACCTTAAAACGATAAATCTACGATACGTTGTTGCCGCTCTTACGCAAGTCATAAACCAATACGTAGTACATAAGAGAGTGACAATCCTATTGGCAAAACATCACGTGCGTAAAAGAAATAGAAATAGGTCAGTGTGTTGCTATTGTATCTTAGATCCTTGCGACACAGAATACCGAGAGTACAGAAGTCTACGCTCGGCGGTCGCGCTATGGTTGTCAACTTTGGCTTATGCACAAAAAACTATCGTGGTAGTGGCACTCGCATCTAGTTGTTTGATTTATTGATGATGATGAGAAACGAAAAAACCAATAATAACTAAAATATTTTAATTTTAATGTTATTGTTACATTACTTTGTCACAAAGTGCTACAAAGTCATGTTCGCTTTTACTTTACGGCGCGGGACTGGGGGCCGGGGCGCTTACCTACCTACCTAACTACTGTGTTACGTTAATACAAACCATCGAAATACAAGCAAATACCTACTTACCTCTCTGAAACAACTGGTAGATTAAAAAACGACAATTCACCGTTTAATGTTGAATTTAAACAACCGTCCACTGAACAGTTATAATTTTTTTTTATTGCTCCATTTTTGCACTTCATAGACGCATGTCTCAAGCGGATGGCACTTGCGCTCGCACTAGTCCCAACCAGTCCGAGATATCGTGTCCGTGAGCGGTGTCTATGTGTGCGTTGCTCGAGCGCACTTTGTATGTAGATTGACTTCTTTACTCTCTGTATTTTGTGCTTGCGATCAGTAAGTGGGGCCTCCAAAAAACTTGTTTTTTCAGTGCGCCGACGCTCCCTTCCGGAACGTAGGTACGTACGCGGAAGCTCCTGCGCCCTTATTGTTTTGTTGAACTTGTGCGCTGACAATAATTGTGAATTTATTTTGTTATTGTGATAGGACACTAAATAAGTTTAAGACAGTATTCCTTTTTTTATTGTGACAGGACAGGACACGTAACTTGGGATTATTATTATTTAGTGTTAGTGTTTTTTTTTTGTAATTGACTGTTTCTATTGTGATAGTTAAACTTTGGTTGTGTGTGTGTATAATTAAAGTGTTCAAAAATACCTCGTGTAACTGACACGGCGTCAGAATACATGATTTTAATCTACGGCGAATGCCGTGGAAACGCAACGTTAGCTCTACGAACTTACAGAGAAAGGTATTGTGATAGCCGCAATTGCCCTAGGAATGCCCGCACCATACAGTTGGCAGTACAAAGATTACGGGACAATAAACGTATAGTGCTGTAACAGGAGGGAGTGCCACCGCGGTAAATGCCCGCTGCTTGGGACGAAAGAATTTTAGACAATTTTTCCCGCAGCCCGACGAGTCTCCACAGAGCCGCCCGGCAGTTTAGATGTTGCCATAGAACTATCTACAAGGTTCTAAAACGTAAAAAACGCAAACCTTCTAAATATCGGAAGGTGCAAACTTTTTTATCGAGAGACTTGCCGATCAGCAACAGTTACTGCCAATGGCTACTAAATAAAACATCCGAAGACCGTCATTTCTTAACTAATTTAATATGGACCGATGAGAGTACTTTTACTCGGACCGATCTGGAATCGGCAAAATCTCCGGTACTGCAGTTTGGAAAATCCACAGTGTGTTTCGAGTTACTCTGCCCGCGCGCGACGTTGGACGTTGCCACTTTGTATAGTTATCCAAGGTCAGTCACCAGGCCCAAGTTTTTATGAAGTTTGGGTTTCTCCTTTATTTACAAAGGGTGGTTGCGTTTTACTCTGATTTGTAAGCTATTTAGTTTGTTTGAAAAAAAAAAATTCTCATTTATGGCGCTTTTTATTTGTATACCGTATCGAATTAATACTAAACACCTATAGTATACGTAGTGTAATTTAATGCCCCTCGGTCGTATCAACTCTGTATATTCTTCTTATTCTGTTTATGAAATATCTTTTAAATTGGTCCAATATTGGAGGAGGAAATAGGCGAGAACCCTCTAATTATGGCTTTTTCAAAAGTCTCTCCAACCGCATTTCCTCTTAAGATAGATTTATTTGATAACAATACAATTTGATGACAGCCAGAAACATTGTCATATTATTTTTCTTTTATAGAATTCTTAAAAAGTTTAATAATTTATATCGTTAGAAAATTGGCCTATGATAATTTGCTTAGCAAAATTTAAAATATATCTGTCATTTGAAGAACCTGTTCAGCAGAAAAATCCTTTTTGTTGTTGGTCTTTACCAAATTTTAACTGCATTTAAATCGCGTGATTCTATGCTTATGCCTTCTCTATAAGAAAAGAAGCCTTTGCCCTTTGTTATGGGCTGATATTGCGCGACTTATGGGGTATATCCGTATTACCCGTTGATGTAACCCACTCTGTTTGTGCTCGGTATTGTCGGGTACAACCAACTGAGGGTAAGACGGGAATTCACGCTTGTTGCGTATCTGGTTAAGTTACTTCGTGGTATCGAGCATAACCCAGGAGTACTGCAGCGCCTAAGTGTATGTGTACCAGACCGTTGTTTGTGACGCCGCCCGCCACTGCCGGCCGTGTCAGTTGCCAGAAACAACCTTCTCGCCAAAACACCATTGACCCGCGCAATTCGGGTTATTAACGATCTTCAGATGACGATCGATGTACTTCAATGCCATTTGAGTGATTTCGCAAAAACACAGATGTTCTTTTTATGTTATAAGTAGTGTAGATTAGAGTAGGCTATATGTTGTTGTTTTTATTTTATTTTATTTAGAGAACTTAGTAAAGTAGGAGGTTATTATTTTTAGATGTTATGAAGTATAAGTATCTACTAGTTTTTTACGCTTTTTATAGTTTTAAATTGTAAGTAGGTAAGCTAATTTTAAGACCATGCTATCGTATTAGGTATACACCTATAATGATAGTTGTGAGGGAGATTTTAATAGATAAATATCAAATTCAAAGCATTTATTTCAAAACCATTTAGAGGCACTAAGGAATCGCCTAAAAGTCGGTCAGAAAGTTGAAGCTAGTTGCCCATTCCAAAACGTAGATCTCTATGGAGAAGAACGGGCAAGAATCTCTAAGAACACTCTTTTAAATCAAGATATTACAAAATTCTGTGATCTTCTTTTATTATTTTCAAATCTAGATTATCGATACCTACTATCGAAATTGTCATTTTCAAACGCGTCGCTACACGGAATGTGTCTTGTAAATTAAAAACTCAATAAATCATAATAATCTTACACAGGCTGATGCCATAAATTAGAGACGTACCTAATAAATTAATTTGTGAAAAGCTAATGTATCAGGTCATAATTTATTACGGAATTTTAAATGGACACCCATGACTCATGGTTTAGGAAAATATTTTGGCAATAGCTTTATAAATATTATGAATGTAATATTTTATGTAAATAAAAACTGTTGATTGAACTGCTCCATTTTATTTTTAACAGTTGCCGAGAAGGCCCAGGAAGTTAATGACAGACTGATGTTTTTTAGAAATAAAAAAATACTTACGTTTCTACAAAATCCCACTTGATACACTAAATCAATCCTTCATCTCAACAATATTTTTTATATATAAGAAAACTGAACAAACAGTCCATACACTCACTAAACACAGACACTAAACCGAACGCGCCTTAAAAATCTAAAAACAGAATTGTCAAAATCGCGCGGGAACAATTGCATAGACTAAAAAAATCCAGATAAAAAATAATATTGACAGTTAATTGAATTTTTACAAAAGAGGTTTTAACGTTTGGAGCGCTAACTCTAAACGCGAATCGGCGGCGACTGGCGAATGAGTCTACCCACCCCCCTTCTATAGGCGTGGCTTTGACATACCCACAGCGGGGCGGAGCCCTGGCAGAGTAATTTTTTTTCCTATTTATACTTTTCTTGGTTTTATTATATTCGTCGGCAGTTTATTATATTGTAATGTCCGACTGTTTGTTCATCATTGTATTGAGTCCGTGATTTTGCGCGTCTTAATTGAGTAACATTTTTTGTGATAGGACAAGCTTGCCGCCATTTTAAGTATAAAGCATTGGGTGGCTTTAATTAGTATACTGTTGTCTGTGGTCTCGAAGATTTTATTTTTGGGTGGTCGTGGAAATGTTTGAGGCTACAGATGAAAATATTTCAGTGTTATAAATGATTAACTATTATTAATGAACTGTAAATTTTAATAAATTTCTTTTATTATAAAATTAATTTAGTAAATGTTTCAGTTACTTTTTTACGATAAAAATAGTGAATATGTCGTATAGGCAATTACCCAATGAATAATATTTTTATGTTTTTCTTTTTTTTTATAAATACGAAATATTTATGGTATCTAAGTAGGTGCAAGTTTTTTGGTTAGGTATACCTACAGAAAAATAACCTTTCAGCAATTTTAAACTAAAATTTGTACCTACATTTAAAAGTATTAGTAACTGTCGGATATCCTACCTAGCTGTAGGGAATAATAGGTCATTATAACCAAATTAGTGGCTTAGATATAATTAGGTAGATCGCCTACTAACATAAGTAGGTACCTAACTGCTAAGTAATTAGTATGAAAGGTAGCTTAACAAATAATAATACAATATCTAATGAAAAATGGCTGTACCTAACCTACTTATAATTTCAACGCCTTTCAGAGGACGTAATCCTCTTAATTTTAAGAACATTCACAGTGTGAGATCAGTCACATCATCATCTGCCTAGCCTTTTCCCAACTATGTTGGGGTCGGCGTCCAGTCTAACCGGATGCAGCTGAATACCAGTATTTTACATGGAGCGACTGCCTATCTGACCTCCTCACTCAAGCACAATCCAGTTACTGGGTAATAGGATACCCCTTGGTAAGACTGGTTGTCAGACTTTCGGGCTACTGACTACCAGTAACGACTGTCAAAGATCCACGAATGACAGCCGGGACCAACGGCTTAACGTGCTTTCCGAGGCACGGAGGGGTCTCGGTATGTAGAAATGGTCACCCATCCACAGACCAACCGCGGCAAGCGTAGCTTAACATGATCGATCGACCTGTGTGGCTGTTATTATTTAGCCACGGGCCCCTCAGTCTGATCTCAGTCTGTCTTATTCTTCTTTGTCTGATCTCAGTCTCAATCTGTCAAAAAAACCGCTAATTTCCCGATATTATTGACAAGTTTTTGACATTAATTATCGCTTTTTTTTGTGGATGGGAAAGGGAAATCATCAAATGACGCCTCCCGCTCAGGGTGGAGCAGGAGGGAGTGTCAGACTCTTACTGACTAAAACCCTCCCGTGTTCCTTCCTTAGCCCTTTTATGTCCCGGGGCAGCGGTAACCCTTTCGGACAATCCCGCTGCCATTGATTATCGCTGAGATAAGATTGCAACTAGATTTTGAACGTTTTTAATTACAGAAATTGGCCTTCTGCTCTATATAGTTTTTCAGTCCACATTCCGAAGGCCACCGCCAAGTCAGTGTTGGCAACCGAATCATTTCAGTTTCTCAACACACACGAGGGTTAAATACGGCGCCGATATTAACTTTTGTCAAATTTTGGTAAAATTATGGATACACGGTACAGTCAGCAAAGGGGATAAGTATGCAGGGACTTCGAATATAGTTGAAGTTTAGTAAGAAACCGATTGATGTTTTCGAATAAAATTTAATGTAATTAATAAAAAACAAACAGTTCATTTATCAAATTAAATTTCATTCGAAAACATCAATCGGTTTCTTAGTAAACTTCAACTATATTCGGCGACCCTGCATACTTATCTCCTTTGCTGACTGTACTTACATAATTAATTTTCTGTGTGTAAATAATTTCATTACTTACCAATACTCTCAAAACAGTGAAGGAAAACATTGTGAGGAAACCGGCAGACCCAAAAATTCGAAGACATGTGACATCTACCAACCAGCACTGGGCCCGCGTGGTCGATTTCGGCCCACTCCCGGCCTATTTCCCAGCAGGGAACATTATATGCTAATCATGTTGTATGTAGGAGGTATACAAAAACCCCAAAAAAAAATGGGATGGCCTTATTTTGTATTTGTTTACTATTTTACGTTAGTGATAGTATACCACAGACCGCTGCAGGATAAAGATAGGTATATTCATACACTTCGCCGTCCCCGGAGAATAAAATGATAACTGCCATTATCTTAGTGTGAGTGTGACATCATACACCTGCTCAATTTTTTCGTAATTTTTATACAGTTATTTTACGAAGTTACAAAATTTTACAATAGTATTCACAGATTTAACACAGGCCTGAAATTACGAGAATAAAGCTAATTATTAAAATAGAGATAATGGTGTGTTTCACTAAAACATCTCGAAAATACAAAAAAATACTTTTTTTCAAAGCTAACAACCGTCAGTCTACGTCCAGTATTTAAGGAGCAATCGACGAAAACATGTTTTTTATTTTTCCTGTAAAATTGCATTTTTGTAATTATCATTTTTTTTCTCCGGGGACGGCGACTTGTTCTCTCTAGACTGAGGGGTTTAAACAAGTGACAATCGCTCTCTAAGCGTTTCGAATTTATACAATGAATTTTAACAAGATTGACTTATATGCTTTTCGGTAGCATAATTATGTCAGTTCCATCATCAGTTCGATCTCTTTAATTTATGTACAACATCTTATATCTGTACCTACATTCATACCAAATAAAGTTCTGATTCTGATTCCATATTTTTTACGTTTTCATCTTCGTTGACGCTCTAATAGAATGTCATTTTGTGGACCTCGGACAACTGCCGCGGAATCCAGTGGAACGTTGGAAAATTATAATTGATAATAATTAATTTAGATTGGATTATATTTATTACAAGGTTATTTCCATTTTATGGTAGATTTTAAGCCCACAATCTCCACCTCATTTATTTCAAACACTCGTTACCATAAAATAAATAGTGTCACCGCTTATTTTACCTACTTACTTAAAAGTTAATAAATATTATAGCCATTATTCATCCTTTTATAGGCTACAACTAATTCGCATAATTTGACATAACTCGTTTATGACATTATAAATAATTATACTAAACCAGCTGAGACATAATTCTAAGAAAATTATAATTTTAATAGCTTAATTATTTTATTATAGAACAATTTCTGCGCTATTACCTACTGAATAAGTTCGTATACTTAATATTCTTGCTTGCATGCATAAGTACCTATGCTAACTTATTATATCTTCCTGCTTATGTTTTTATTATTATCAATATATTATTTATTATTAGTTATTAATGATAAAACTACGCTGTTATTAAATTAATCAATATTGTGTTTTGAAATTTTAATAATAATTCATATCTAATAAATAATGGAAAACAGAATTTTAAAAACGGTAAGTATTTTTTGAATTTACTAAGTCGAAAAGTCTTTTAAAAATCAAAATATTTTATTTCACATGCCTGAACCTATATGGGCACTTATGAAACGTCAGAAGCTAGGTGCACGGTTCCAATTGCTCGTTTCCTATGGAGAAGAACCGGCAAGAAACCCGACGGTTAGGTACCTACTCTTTTAAAAATAATTGGCTTCATACAGTGGGGTAGGTATGGGAGAACAACCGATCGATTCTGTAAAAATCTCACCGTGATAACTTAGGTGAAGTGAGCGTGAAGTGAGCTATCAATAGGGGCAATCCCTAACATCAGGTGGAATGACAGCTCACTTCACCTTAGTTTTCACGGTGAGATTTTTACAGAATAGCACTGCTGTGTAGGCCTGTCAACGCATCAGATAGGTACTTACCTACCTAACAAAATAATGGTCAACTAATCTTATAAAGATAACGTTAAGAGGATGGGTAGCGGCGTCTTCCCGTTTGCTAATAGGAACATTCTTACCTACTGCGATCACAAATCCGTCTGCCTAGTTGCCAACTGTAGGTTTTACTTATTGTTTTTAACACTTTGTATAATAGAAAATGAAATATTCTTAAGATACAACCCTCACCTGTTCTCTCCAATTTGCATACATCATTAGAGAACGGCACTTATGCGGAAAAGTGTCATTTGCATGGCTCCAAAAATTTATAACAAATTAACTAATATCTGGAAGCAGTTAACTGACGTAGCGTTCAAAAAGAAAGTTAGAAATTTTCTAGCAGATAAAGCTTATTATAATTTAGATGAATTTTTCGATGAGAGATTTTGATCATGTTTTACTAATTTATTATTTATAATATTTTTAATGTTCTCATATTATCATGGCATTTTTTTTTTAATAATTAGAATCGCAGGAACATTACCTACTTATACTTTATTTTATTAATATTTGCATGCCATTTTTTAAAGCAAACGTGCAGTGCTATTCTGTAAAAATCTCACCGTGAAAATTAAGGTTAAGTGAGCTGTCATTCCACCTGAGGGGCAATTCTCGTAAATTCTAAAAACGTTCACAGTCTGATTTCAGTCTCAATCTGTCAAAAATACATCAAATTTCCCTATATTTTGACATTTGTTTGTCGCCGAGATGAGACTGCGACTAGATTTTGAACGTTTTAAATTAGCAGAATTGGCCTACTGATGTTAGGGATTGCCTCCATTGATAGCTCACTTCACGCTCACTTCACTTAGTTCATCACGGTGAGATGTTTACAGAATTGATAGGCAGTTTTAAATATCCTTACTTTTCACATCTCTTGCATGCTGACAATTTGTGTTGTATTTTATTGTACGCACGTTTGAGCTAATAAATGATTATCTTATCTTAGTACCTACCATCGACAGCTCCACACTTTTTTAAGACAAAGAAATTGCTTTAGGAATTACTTTTACAGAATGTCTCATTTGTAAAAAACACATTGTAAAAATGGTTTCTTTGCAACATAATATCGGCTGTAAGTCTCATCCCCTTGCATTCCTAACCAAAGGGGGGAAGGGGGGTGAAGAAAATAAAAAACCACCCCGAAGAAGGGAGTTTTTTAATTAGTCACCTTTTTTAAGTGTTTTTAAGATGGATGCTGCGTTTAGACTGGACAGTGGAGTGAGGCTGTAATGTTACGGGAGAGTATTGTGCACTATTGATTTTAAAACGTGATACTTACCTTGTTTATTTTTGTAAATAACATAACATTCAAAACAGCTGTATATATTCCTCTTGGGGTTAGTTAAAGTAGTTGTTGTTGGTTGTTGTTGTTGTGTTGTGTTGTTGTTGTGTAGTAAACACACACATTTCGACAGTTATATTTAAGTCCCATGTAACAGGGGCGAACCTATTGCCTTTAACCCAACACAAATCCAACTCCGGGCTGCTATTATGATATTCCAGGTGGAAAAACAAATAACACTTTGCCAGACCCGGGAATCGAATCCAGGACCTTATGCTCAGTAGTAGCGTTTATGACCAATAGACCAATGAGGCAGTTAATAAAGTTACATGGATACTTTCAATAACTACCATAATAAAAGCTTATAGGCTACACATCAAACTAGACATAACCAGTATAAGCTGATTTCTGATTGTAGGTACGAATAACCTATACAATGTAAGGTCAGCTAAAACTGGACATCAGGTGGCTTGATGTGTTACCATGTGTACTATAAAGTTAAAATATACCTACCGTTTTCGCAAAAACATAAAACATTTTCAATCCATTCTGATCGAATAACGAACCAATTTTATAGAGCGTTCAATGAGTACCTACCCAAATAACAAAAACACAAACTTGTTAAAATATTTATTACATTACATAAGAACTATTTCGAAATATGATAAAAAATATTAAAACTTAAAAAAAAAGTCGTTTCACGACTTGCTATCCGATGCATATTAAAATATAAAATTGGTTTTCATAAAAACCTATACAATTTTATTCAATCACGTTTCAATTTCAATTATTTATAACAAGTTGGTTAGGTGTTAAGTATATTGTTAGGTACCTATATAAGTGGATTGGTATTGTGGCTTTATAACAATAAAACGAGCTGTTATAACAATAAAAAGATGATCAAGTATTGTAATTTATAGATGGCACGGTTCAGCAATTATATTAATCAACTTAAAATATGAATGAATAATGACGAGCACAAGTAGATATTTGTAATAGTAGTTTCGATTTTTGACAGTCGCTAAGTGTCGTCAGTAGCTCGAAAGTCTGACAACCAGTTTTAGAATAGAATATTCTTTATTATGTACACCATAGTCTTAGCAAGGGGTATCGTATTACCCAGTAACTAGGTTGTGCAGGTCAGATAGGCAGTCGCACCATGTAAAATACTGGTATTCAGCTGCATCCAGTTATACTGGAAGCCGACCTAAATATAATGGGAAAAGGCTAGGCAGATGATGACAAGCAGATATTTTTAATGACCTTTTTCGCCTAAACTCAACTGGCGCAAGTAACTCACCCGGTCTAAACAGACCCCAAATATCTTAGCTAGTTGTGAATAAGTCTTAACTTCTCGTAAAACACAGGCAATGTTTTCTTTTCTCAACAGATAGTTATGTTCGCTCCCTTTTTAATTAAAAAAGTTAACTTACAAGTCACTTTGGTACATTTGAGACTGTTCTTCGTTAAAAAGAAAAATGGTGTCTAAGACTTTTTTTTTATTGTATTGTTCTTTCAATTACTTTTGTAATCTATCTCAAAAACAGCTGGCCCGATTTTTATAATCTTAGATTTGTTGGATTTGTCCCCGCCCCGATTAGCAGAATAACTATTACTTAAAACATGGGCAAACTTCAAGGAAACAAATGAAGATAAGTAATTAATTTTCGAGGCGGTACGAAGTTCGCTGGATCAGCTAGTTTGTAATATTGGTTGGTTAGATTGCAGAATAGTTAATTTACTTAGTTTTAACTATCTGAAGCTTTGAAAATGTTTGAAACGTAGTTTTCTTGGTGTTTTATTGCCAGCTTAGATTTTGGTGACTTTTGATCCCGTAGGATTGTCATTGGAAACAAAAATAAAAAACCGTTTTTCTTGACTAAAGCCAACCCTAAGTTGACAGGAATTCTGAAACAGAAAGAATTTTATTTTTAATAAATAAATAAATAAAAATCGTTTATTTCGACCAACATAGAATCATATAAGACACACAAAAAAAAAACACACATAACCACAAATAAATCAGATAAAATAAAATAAAAAAAAAACACAACTAGAAAGACCATTTAAAATATTATTATTACTTCGATTGCCCAGTATGTGAATCATACAGCAATGGTTCAGGTACTGGCAATCGAACCTCTGCGCGAATGCCCTCAGTATGCTGCTGGAGCTAGCCCGAACCCTGCGCACCAGGGATGTGCATCGTTTTCGCATAGTAGAATAAAAACAGTCTACTTGCGACTCGGCGACCATACCTGATGCGCTACAGAATCGGGGCAGCCCCATCAGCACCCTGAATGCATTATTATATTGCACACGCAAGGCGTTGTACTGTCTGCACGTGTATGAGACCCACAGGCTGCTCGTGTAGAAAGCAATATGCTCTGAACAATGTTTTTTTCACCTCAGTGGTACACCGAGCAAACCTGCGGGCCATCATATTCGCTCTTACAGACAACGCACACGTTAATGTAAACAATACACTAGGTATTCATTTTATTCCCAGCATTGATTTTGGTGACTTTTGATCCCGTAGGATTGTCATTGGAAACTAAAAAAAAAACCGTTTTTCTTTACTTAATCCAACCCTAAGTTGACAGGAATTCTGAAACAGAAAGAATTTTATTTTTAATGTAAACAATACAGTAGGTTGAATACCTATCTATTGTATTGTTTACATTAAAAATAAAATTCCTTTTTTTTTGTTCTTGCTTTGTTTGGTTTTTTTGTGTTCTTTCTTGCGTCATGTTTACCGCAAATAATTGCATTTTATTTATTTTTTCTTTATTCCTATCCAATCAATAATAGTTACCTACAAAGGACTTATCACACTAACTTACCTATTTGTTTAATTCTATGGAAAACCATTTCCCACGACCTTACAACTCTTGACATTAACAAAACTAGAACACACTAGCGGCTCCCTAGACAATACTTATAACAGTTAGAACCACTTTCAAAGCTACCTACCTAATTTAAAGCTACAACAGGAAGTCACACCTACCAATTTTGCCTACGAACAAAAACAATAAAATAAATCCCAAAAAAAATCAAACACGAACTATTTCTCATGAGTATTGCTTCAAAATTACTGCTTAGACTCTCATTACGACTCGTTCTTTCAAGAAACACCCGATAATAAATGTCAATTAGTCATAATTGTTACTTTTGAACGCAAAAGCCTTAATGAGGAATGCATAAGAGAGCGAGAATAAAAGAAAATTGTGCAATAAAGAGTGTATTATTGAGTATAATAATACGTTCCGATGTGTATAATGTGATTCAATGAAACGTTTCGCCGACTTGCTCAGATATGTATCTTTAGCAGGCAATTTCGTAGATAATAATCTAGCTTGTTGAATGAATTGGGACTTACAGTGCCATCTCGTATCGAATAGATGAACTAAAAACCCCAATTATTCCCGTCTTTTAATTTTAGGAATGCGGCATCTAGTGGTGAGTAACTGTACTATTTACGACCTTAGAAAACATCACAGGTTGTTAGTACATAACTATGAATATAGATGGCGCTGTAATCAAAAATATAATACTTCACCTTTTTCCCCATTTGCATAGTCACCGCTAACTAGCAAAATTACCTAGCCATTCAATTAACTGCCTAGCCTTTTACAGGCGCCGTTCAACTAGCGGCCTGAATGACACTCACCCAATGCGTCTAATACAACATTTAATGAACTGGCTGGGACTGGATGCTTAGGCCGTTTAATTACCTATACTTAATAGGATGAAAATGTAAGGAAAACAATTGAACTAAATTTAAAATGATAATCAGCTGTTATTTAAACATTAGGGAGGTTATTAAGATCAGTTGAAAAAAATAACAGACAGTCATTTTATTTTAGGCTGCCGTTAAATTAGAATTTTTATTATATTTATGTAATTAAATACCTAACACTTTTAGAACATAGATACCTAGCGAAAGTAGGTAGATATTGTAAATACAATAAAGGCAGCTTGTATAATTTGTTTGTCTCTATTGCAATTTGCAGCAACTGTCGTCGTTGAGTGCTATGAAAATAGTAGATACCAGTCTACATAATCAACACGGCACCACAGCAACGCGACGGTAGGAAATAGCTGGTCATAGATTAAAAAGCGCAGACATGTAAGTAGGCCCGTTCACAGCAATTTTACTTCGGATTTTGCAACACTGTCCAAATCCACAGACATAGACCTAGATAACGCAAGTATCACGATCTGTATTAAAACCAAGCGTGACATTTTTTTGACTACCTACTATGACGTCACAAGCGCTCTTTCTCACTCACGCTCACCCAGCCAGCAGAACACAGAACTGAGCGTGAAAGTGGCGGCTTACGATTTTTTAACGTAAGTTGGTGCGATTTTTGGCACGCCAAGTAGTTGCTCTTGCATTATTTAGGTATCTGTGGTCAAATCACAGTGATCTTTATTTTCATTGAAATAAGGTTCCTATTAGGTTGCTGCCACTGACAAGTCTGTAAAAATCATTGTGATCTTTATTCTCGTCTTATTTAAAACGTTGCTGGTAGGTTGTTCTGTCAGAGGTAAAGACTGTCAACACCTACCTTCATTTCGCCAGTCATAACTCGCTTATCTATGGGAAAGCCTATTGATAATAAGAGCAGGCTGATAGCAAAATAGCCAATCATAAATTTTATTTGTCATGATATTTATAACGCGTGTTATGAGTAACACATGATAATTATGTTCAAACTTTTTGTGGGACAGAAACAAAAACTATAACATTTTCTTTTAAAAAAAACCCCTACCACTGATTTCCGTTAATTTCCACACATTTTCGATTTGTACTTAATATGCTAATGACTTATAGGATACTTTGATAATTGTCAAAAAATAATTATAGCGGTTCCGCACTACATCCGATCCGAATCCGAATTGAAGATCCGACTTCCTGACGGATAAAATTCGGTTCTAGTGCGCAACCCCTCACACAAAAAGGTCTACGGTCACTTCGGACCGGCATTTCTCGGATTCGGATGGGATGTAGTTCGGAACCGCCCTTAGGGTACACGAGCAGTACCTACCTTAATTACGTAACACACAATCAATCTAAATCTGGATCATTTGAAGGGTACTGCTAGTCAGCGCCTGACGTAATAAATTGACGTAAGTATCTAAAATAGCCAATTTTTTAATCACGTCTAAACTTGTCTATGGATTATTTAATTTGACAGGACTAAACTAATATTTATCTTCTGTCCTTTTCATAGTGAAATAGAAAGAAAAAAGTTTGTTAAATCGACTCCTTCCATCTTTCGCGACCCCGCGCGTCCTCATTTCAGTTTTGACGGGACCTATCCAGCACGTCTCCTGCCATCGTTTTCGCATAGTAGAATAAAAACAGTCTACTTGCGACTCGGCGACCATACCTGATGCGCTACAGAATCGGGGCAGCCCCATCAGCACCCTGAATGCATTATTATATTGCACACGCAAGGCGTTGTACTGTCTGCACGTGTATGAGACCCACAGGCTGCTCGTGTAGAAAGCAATATGCTCTGAACAATGTTTTTTTCACCTCAGTGGTACACCGAGCAAACCTGCGGGCCATCATATTCGCTCTTACAGACAACGCACACGTTAATGTAAACAATACACTAGGTATTCATTTTATTCCCAGCATTGATTTTGGTGACTTTTGATCCCGTAGGATTGTCATTGGAAACTAAAAAAAAAACCGTTTTTCTTTACTTAATCCAACCCTAAGTTGACAGGAATTCTGAAACAGAAAGAATTTTATTTTTAATGTAAACAATACAGTAGGTTGAATACCTATCTATTGTATTGTTTACATTAAAAATAAAATTCCTTTTTTTTTGTTCTTGCTTTGTTTGGTTTTTTTTGTGTTCTTTCTTGCGTCATGTTTACCGCAAATAATTGCATTTTATTTATTTTTTCTTTATTCCTATCCAATCAATAATAGTTACCTACAAAGGACTTATCACACTAACTTACCTATTTGTTTAATTCTATGGAAAACCATTTCCCACGACCTTACAACTCTTGACATTAACAAAACTAGAACACACTAGCGGCTCCCTAGACAATACTTATAACAGTTAGAACCACTTTCAAAGCTACCTACCTAATTTAAAGCTACAACAGGAAGTCACACCTACCAATTTTGCCTACGAACAAAAACAATAAAATAAATCCCAAAAAAAATCAAACACGAACTATTTCTCATGAGTATTGCTTCAAAATTACTGCTTAGACTCTCATTACGACTCGTTCTTTCAAGAAACACCCGATAATAAATGTCAATTAGTCATAATTGTTACTTTTGAACGCAAAAGCCTTAATGAGGAATGCATAAGAGAGCGAGAATAAAAGAAAATTGTGCAATAAAGAGTGTATTATTGAGTATAATAATACGTTCCGATGTGTATAATGTGATTCAATGAAACGTTTCGCCGACTTGCTCAGATATGTATCTTTAGCAGGCAATTTCGTAGATAATAATCTAGCTTGTTGAATGAATTGGGACTTACAGTGCCATCTCGTATCGAATAGATGAACTAAAAACCCCAATTATTCCCGTCTTTTAATTTTAGGAATGCGGCATCTAGTGGTGAGTAACTGTACTATTTACGACCTTAGAAAACATCACAGGTTGTTAGTACATAACTATGAATATAGATGGCGCTGTAATCAAAAATATAATACTTCACCTTTTTCCCCATTTGCATAGTCACCGCTAACTAGCAAAATTACCTAGCCATTCAATTAACTGCCTAGCCTTTTACAGGCGCCGTTCAACTAGCGGCCTGAATGACACTCACCCAATGCGTCTAATACAACATTTAATGAACTGGCTGGGACTGGATGCTTAGGCCGTTTAATTACCTATACTTAATAGGATGAAAATGTAAGGAAAACAATTGAACTAAATTTAAAATGATAATCAGCTGTTATTTAAACATTAGGGAGGTTATTAAGATCAGTTGAAAAAAATAACAGACAGTCATTTTATTTTAGGCTGCCGTTAAATTAGAATTTTTATTATATTTATGTAATTAAATACCTAACACTTTTAGAACATAGATACCTAGCGAAAGTAGGTAGATATTGTAAATACAATAAAGGCAGCTTGTATAATTTGTTTGTCTCTATTGCAATTTGCAGCAACTGTCGTCGTTGAGTGCTATGAAAATAGTAGATACCAGTCTACATAATCAACACGGCACCACAGCAACGCGACGGTAGGAAATAGCTGGTCATAGATTAAAAAGCGCAGACATGTAAGTAGGCCCGTTCACAGCAATTTTACTTCGGATTTTGCAACACTGTCCAAATCCACAGACATAGACCTAGATAACGCAAGTATCACGATCTGTATTAAAACCAAGCGTGACATTTTTTTGACTACCTACTATGACGTCACAAGCGCTCTTTCTCACTCACGCTCACCCAGCCAGCAGAACACAGAACTGAGCGTGAAAGTGGCGGCTTACGATTTTTTAACGTAAGTTGGTGCGATTTTTGGCACGCCAAGTAGTTGCTCTTGCATTATTTAGGTATCTGTGGTCAAATCACAGTGATCTTTATTTTCATTGAAATAAGGTTCCTATTAGGTTGCTGCCACTGACAAGTCTGTAAAAATCATTGTGATCTTTATTCTCGTCTTATTTAAAACGTTGCTGGTAGGTTGTTCTGTCAGAGGTAAAGACTGTCAACACCTACCTTCATTTCGCCAGTCATAACTCGCTTATCTATGGGAAAGCCTATTGATAATAAGAGCAGGCTGATAGCAAAATAGCCAATCATAAATTTTATTTGTCATGATATTTATAACGCGTGTTATGAGTAACACATGATAATTATGTTCAAACTTTTTGTGGGACAGAAACAAAAACTATAACATTTTCTTTTAAAAAAAACCCCTACCACTGATTTCCGTTAATTTCCACACATTTTCGATTTGTACTTAATATGCTAATGACTTATAGGATACTTTGATAATTGTCAAAAAATAATTATAGCGGTTCCGCACTACATCCGATCCGAATCCGAATTGAAGATCCGACTTCCTGACGGATAAAATTCGGTTCTAGTGCGCAACCCCTCACACAAAAAGGTCTACGGTCACTTCGGACCGGCATTTCTCGGATTCGGATGGGATGTAGTTCGGAACCGCCCTTAGGGTACACGAGCAGTACCTACCTTAATTACGTAACACACAATCAATCTAAATCTGGATCATTTGAAGGGTACTGCTAGTCAGCGCCTGACGTAATAAATTGACGTAAGTATCTAAAATAGCCAATTTTTTAATCACGTCTAAACTTGTCTATGGATTATTTAATTTGACAGGACTAAACTAATATTTATCTTCTGTCCTTTTCATAGTGAAATAGAAAGAAAAAAGTTTGTTAAATCGACTCCTTCCATCTTTCGCGACCCCGCGCGTCCTCATTTCAGTTTTGACGGGACCTATCCAGCACGTCTCCTGCCATCTCATAAACAAGACGGAAAAATTAATATTCTGGAGGTTTTTTATGAAATTATTACTATTAGATTTATTAAGACCCTTTCAGCACTTACTACTTAATACTTTTTTATTCCGAGAAAAAGTCCTCTTCCGTAGCATTTTTATTAACAGACTTCAAATGTTCGAGCATAACTCCATCATAGACGGAATTGCAAAATTCCTTTCTCCTTTAAAAAAATAGCGCTGTACAACGGTAGGTACGCGTTGTAATGTATCTATCTTTATACGCACCCTTAACCCTTTGACCGCCACGGTCGGATATAGCCGACAAATGAAAACATGCCCAACACGTCACCGTCGGCTAATGCCGACAAGAAAACACCATGTTTTAAGTACAAAATAAACACTAAATTCAGTTTTCTGTGTTTATACTTAAAAATTGTGTTTTCTTGTCGGCATTAGCCGACGGTGGCGTATTGGGCACGTTTTCATTTGTCGGCTATAGCTATACCCGACCGTGGCGATCAAAGGGCTAAGCACAAATCCAAACTCCGGGCTGAAACTGAGAAAACCTCGAACGCAAGACCTCAACAGTAGCGATTGTGACCTCAAAACCAGTTTTTTTATCGATATTGCAGTAGGAAAACCTATAAAACGACGGGGCGATAAGATGCTTTCCAAGTTCAAAGTAGGGATCACTTATCTGCGTTACATACTTAATCTATGGTCAAATGTTTATAAGCCGCGGCACATGATTGCCGGCCGGCAATTCAGCCAGTGTTTTGTGAACCGTCATAGAGGAAGCCACTACAAAATGGCGCGCGTAAGTACAATTTCTTTTTTATTACGACGATTCTTTCGTAAATAGGTACTATTTTGGTAATAAAAGTTAGGATTGTTCGCGAAATTATGTGTAGATTTTGAAGGTTTTTATTATATTTCATTTGTATTTTTATAGATTAGGTAAGTAAGCCAATAGGTAACTAATTAATCATTTAGGTATTACGATTCTATAGTAGGAGCGTAATTATGTAGGATTTCATTAAAACAGCGGGGTCATTGCGTATCACACTATCAGTAGCAATGGCTTTGATTTTGACAGATCAACATCATTTATTGCGTTATTTCCGTTGTTGAGCAGACAAATTTTTCGAACATATGGAGCAATGGATTAACATAATACCAAAAAACGATCCAGATTCAGATTTGATAGAGTTACCTACGCAATTATTATAGCGGTTCCGCACTACATCCGATCCGAATCCGAATTGAAGATCCGACTTCCTGACGGATAGAATTCGGATCTAGTGCGCAACCCCTCACACAAAAAGGTCTACGGTCACTTCGGACTAGGGTTGCCAACCCTACTATATAATATAGTATCCTACTGTATTAGCGGCCCGACTGCTATATTTCTGAAGAAAGTAATATAGTAGGCAAAACTACTATATTATTAGGCATCAAACCCTCTAAGCAATAATATTCGTTTCAAAACGTGTAAACGTAAAACGAAACGTAACTATTTTTTAAAGGTTCTGCTAGGTATAGTTTGTGTTTTGGAAATAGGTACTTATTTTTGAAGTTAATTTTCCGAAGTTCTCCAATATTAATACACACATCAAAAGTGTCTAGGGATCAACATATATTTTTGCAATAACTTTTCTCCTGATTGATATTAATTAAAATTTTCTTTAAGGATTCATCAAATAAAGTGTTTTCGTTTGTCACAGTAACGATAAACCCAGTCACCTTTGCATTAATAAAGAAATTTGCCATTTTCCTAATAAAGGGATTTTTGACATTTGAACCACTAACACAAAAGTTCGAAAAAAAGACTGAAATAACAGTTTTCTCTAAAATTTTATTGGGTAACTTAAACAATTAATAATCCGTGTTTCTACCGCGAACACTAACAACACAAGAACATCGGTTTGGCATACTCAAAATGAGTTCATCCAAATCACGCTGTGGAATGGCCGCCCATGTTCGTTGCAACAACAAAAAAAGGTCTTCTTGCGACTGGATACCCTCCATATTCGGCAGAGCTCTTCTCTGTAGCATATCCCATGCATGCTCAATCGGGTTCAAGTCTGGCGACTGAGCAGGCCAGGGCAGGACATTGATGTTAGCTGCGGCGAGAGTCTGTCTTACAACTCTTGCGGTGTGCGGTCGTGCATTATCATGCATTAACTGAAATAAGGGACCGATTTGCACTTGTAGAGGAACGATGACGTCTGATACAATCGTCTCAGCATAAATTTGAGCGTTGAGGTTGCCTCTGATCCAAATCAACTCAGTTCTTCCGCCGATCCAAATACCCGCCCATACCATGATGGTTCCACCACTATAAGGATGGACTTCCTGGCAGGATTTTAATCGCTGTTGGCGTCCAGGGGTTCTCCAGTGTCGTATACGTCTTGTATCCGGTCTCATACCAAAACGAGACTCATCAGAAAAGCACACGAAACGCCATTGTTCTTCTGCCCAATTTCTGTGTTCAAGAGCCCATTGATATCGAATCCTACGATTGTGCATTGCTATAGGTGGTACCCGTAGCGGTCTTCGGGAATGAAGGTTCACTTCATGCAAGCGGTTTCTGACTGTTTGGTCGCTAATTAAGTTCCCTGAAGAGTGATGAAGCCTCACGGCTAACATCATGGCGGTTATTGTTGGAGCTCTTCGAGTTAAGATTTGAATGTATCGGTCTTGTCTCCGTGTGGTGCAGCGATACCGTCCTCCATGGCGCTCAGCCACGGTACCAGTGCTTCGGTAACGTGTCCAAAGTCGACTGATAACACTCTGACTTGTATTCAGAGCTAAAGCCACAGTACGTTGCCGGGAACCAGCTTCTATCATTCCCACGGCTCTGAGCATTTCTTCCCTGCTTAAATGACGTCGCCGCTCCATAATAACGTTGGTTTTAATCAGTAGTAGGGAAACAGTAGCACTAATAATGTCTTCAATGCGTTGTATGTTTTTATAGGGAAAATATTGACAGCTGATTTTCATCTTTTACTCGAATTTGATTCACAGTTCCTGATTCAAATTATGAAATGCACCAAAAAGGATCCATATAAATTTATAAAATCATACATTTATTACAAAGCCACATCTCAATCTCAAGAAATCCGCATAAAAATGCTTGATCCCTAGACACTTTTGATGTGTGTAGATTAGTAAAAACTTTGTATTTCTAAAATGAACCGTGGTAATAATGATAATGGTGAAACTATGAACGCTGGCTCTATAGCGCCGCCACGAAAAAATACGAAGTGGCTGCAAACGTTTAAAACCGAATGGGAGTCCAAGATTGGTTAGTTCGCGAACCCGTTAATATTTACAATGGGAAATGCACGATTAGTGGGATAGTTTTCTCTATTAGTAAAAGTGGAGTTGCACAACGGATGAAGCATTTCTTAAAAGTAAAAATTTATTAATAAAGGCGCAAAGTAGCAAAAAAAAAATTAAAAAATTAAGTTTTGAAACCTACTTTTTTTTCATATTTTCGCTATCTACTATATTTTTTGGGTAATTATTTTAAAACTACTATTTTTGACTGAAAAAAAGTTGGCAACCCTACTTCGGACCGGCATTTCTCGGATTCGAATCGGATGTAGTTCGGAACCGCCCCTATAAGGTACACGAACAGTACCTTAATTACGTAACACACAATCAATCTAAATCTGGATCATTTGAAGGGTACTGCTAGTCAGCGCCTGACGTAAATAAATTGACGTATATAATAGCCAATTTTTTAGTCACGTCTAAACTTGTCTATGGATTATTTAATTTGACAGGACTAAACTAATATTTATCTTCTGTCCTTTTCATAGTGAAATAGAAAGAAAAATGTAGTTTCTGAACGACAGAATTGGGGCCATTACCTACCTTCTAATAAGAGTGGTAGCTTCGTTTTCTCCTAAAGTACCTACACACGGCTACACATCAAGTTATACATTTCCAGTTTTAGCTGACCTCGCATTGTATAGGTTTTTCGTACAGTCAACAGCAAAAGTAGATGATGAAAATCAGAAATTCAATACTAAGTAATTAACGAACGGATTTCGCGTCAGAACTGTGTGGTGTCGAAGTAGTAAATTTTTGGTGTAATTTACAATCACATAACGACACTTCGACGCCACATAGTTCTGACGCGAACTCCGTTCATTAGTATTGAATTTCCGATTTTCATCATCTATTTTTGCTCTTGACTGTACAATCAGAAGTCAGCTTATACTGGTTATGTATAGCTTGATGTGTAGCCGTGCGTACTTAAATAATAGTTGAACAAAACGCCTCCATTTATGTAGAGTCACCAAAAGAGATAAGTAAGGGTCGTCGGATATATAATAGTTGAAATTTAGTAAGAAACCGATGGATATTTTTGAATGAAATTTAATTTGTTTTAAGGACTGTTTGTTTTCTAATAATTAAATTAAATTTTATTCGAAAACATCCGTCGGTTACTTTCTAAACTTCAACTATACCGACGACCCTGGTTACTTATCTCCTTTGGTGACCTTACCACTTATTTCGGAAAGCACTTGGCAAGAGGGTTCTAAAAATTCGCTTTGAGCGCTTAGCGCGAAGCCTAGAGTCACTTGCTCTTTCCATTATTTTGAACATTTTTTTGTATGGAACCATACTTACCTGGGAATCCCGGTATTATTTTGGTTACAGAGATATTGATGTTCAAAATTATAACTCTTTTCACGAAATTAAGTTATAATTAATGTTTATAACATAAGGTGATTGCGCAGTGATTACCGCGAAATTCAAATTTTCTTACGTTTTTTGCAATTAGCAGGTCAGTGTCAGGTTGTCTCTTGATCAAAATATGATTCGCGACTATAACAGGTACGTATTTACAGAATTATAATCATAAGAAACATTCATACATCTTTATAAGTGAGATTTGTGCCATAAACACTTTTCCCTACGAGATTTCTTCTTGTGGTACAAATCTAACTTAGGAAGATATTCACCTTAACTTTATTTACCTCGTACCGTTGCATGCACCCAAAACTACAATGTTTTGTGTGCTTTACGCGCTACAAGCGGTTTTTCACACCAATACTAAAAATCGTGTCCAAGCAATCATTGTTGCTCAATAGTTTGATGTGCAGAATGCGTAGATAACGTCTATTAGATGTGATGGGTCGTTATACACCCGGTTCCTACATAATTTCATCATCTGCCTAGCCTTTTCCCAACAATGTATGTTGGGATCGGCTTTCCAGTCTACCCGGATGCAGCTGAATACCAGTATTTTACATGCAGCGACTGCCTATCTGACCTCCACAACCCAGTTACTGGATAATACGATACCCCTTAGTAAGACTGGTTGTCAGACTTTCGAGCTTCTGACTACCCGTAACGACTGTCAAAGATCCACGAACGACAGCCGGGACCAATCCGAGGCACGAAGGGGTCTCGGTATGTAAAGATGGTCACCCATTCACGGATCAACCGCGGCATAAATATCATTCTTAAAAAGTTTCTCATAATCATCATTTCAGCCCGGAATGACCCACTGTTTGCTTCCCCTTTGTTCTGCCATACTTTCCTGTTCTGTGCATCTCTCATCCAGATGTTTCCCGCGACTTTGACGATATCGTCAACCCAGCACGCTTTTGAACGGCCCTGCTTTCTTTGGCTTATGATCTTAAAAGTTACACAAATCAAAATCGAAAGGTTCTCAAGCCTGACAACCAGTCTTGCCAAGGGGTATCGGTGTGTAAAGATGGTCACGCACCCACGGACCGACCGCGGCAAGCCACAAACCACATTAGTTATTTAATAACCACGTAGCTTAACCGGCAGGGTAATTGCGTAACACACTATCAGTAGCAATGGGTTTCATTTTGACAGTTCAACAACATACATTACGTTATTTGCGTTGTTGAGCAGACACTTTTTCGACCATATGGAGCAATGTATTAGAAATATGCTTCAGAATGATTCAAATTGAGAGTAATACAACCAACCAACCGATTATACTTCAAAGTTAAAGTTCGTGAGCACATTCGCAAGAAGCTGGCAGTATCATCACAACGGTAATATTTTCTCATTGTTAGTCCAATTTATTTTTAGTAAGTATATTCATGTATTTATATATACACACATCAAAAGTGTCTAGGGATCAACATATATTTTTGCAATAACTTTTCTCCTGATTGATATTAATTAAAATTTTCTTTAAGGATTCATCAAATAAAGTGTTTTCGTTTGTCACAGTAACGATAAACCAAGTCACCTTTGCATTAATAAAGAAATTTGCCATTTTCCTAATAAAGGGATTTTTGACATTTGAACCACTAACACAAAAGTTCGAAAAAAAGACTGAAATAACAGTTTTCTCTAAAATTTTATTGGGTAACTTAAACAATTAATAATCCGTGTTTCTACCGCGAACACTAACAACACAAGAACATCGGTTTGGCGTACTCAAAATGAGTTCATCCAAATCACGCTGTGGAATGGCCGCCCATGTTCGTTGCAACAACAAAAAAAGGTCTTCTTGCGACTGGATACCCTCCATATTCGGCAGAGCTCTTCTCTGTAGCATATCCCATGCATGCTCAATCGGGTTCAAGTCTGGCGACTGAGCAGGCCAGGGCAGGACATTGATGTTAGCTGCGGCGAGAGTCTGTCTTACAACTCTTGCGGTGTGCGGTCGTGCATTATCATGCATTAACTGAAATAAGGGACCGATTTGCACTTGTAGAGGAACGATGACGTCTGATACAATCGTCTCAGCATAAATTTGAGCGTTGAGGTTGCCTCTGATCCAAATCAACTCAGTTCTTCCGCCGATCCAAATACCCGCCCATACCATGATGGTTCCACCACTATAAGGATGGACTTCCTGGCAGGATTTTAATCGCTGTTGGCGTCCAGGGGTTCTCCAGTGTCGTATACGTCTTGTATCCGGTCTCATACCAAAACGAGACTCATCAGAAAAGCACACGAAACGCCATTGTTCTTCTGCCCAATTTCTGTGTTCAAGAGCCCATTGATATCGAATCCTACGATTGTGCATTGCTATAGGTGGTACCCGTAGCGGTCTTCGGGAATGAAGGTTCACTTCATGCAAGCGGTTTCTGACTGTTTGGTCGCTAATTAAGTTCCCTGAAGAGTGATGAAGCCTCACGGCTAACATCATGGCGGTTATTGTTGGAGCTCTTCGAGTTAAGATTTGAATGTATCGGTCTTGTCTCCGTGTGGTGCAGCGATACCGTCCTCCATGGCGCTCAGCCACGGTACCAGTGCTTCGGTAACGTGTCCAAAGTCGACTGATAACACTCTGACTTGTATTCAGAGCTAAAGCCACAGTACGTTGCCGGGAACCAGCTTCTATCATTCCCACGGCTCTGAGCATTTCTTCCCTGCTTAAATGACGTCGCCGCTCCATAATAACGTTGGTTTTAATCAGTAGTAGGGAAACAGTAGCACTAATAATGTCTTCAATGCGTTGTATGTTTTTATAGGGAAAATATTGACAGCTGATTTTCATCTTTTACTCGAATTTGATTCACAGTTCCTGATTCAAATTATGAAATGCACCAAAAAGGATCCATATAAATTTATAAAATCATAAATTTATTACAAAGCCACATCTCAATCTCAAGAAATCCGCATAAAAATGCTTGATCCCTAGACACTTTTGATGTGTGTATTTATTTGTGCTTATATATATATATACAGGCTGTAAGAAGAACGCTTCCTAAGCCAGAACGTAGATTATATACAACCCAAATGCAAACGGATACCAATAACATTTCGCTTTAAATTGGTTATTTTCAAGACTTCACATTTCGTAAGCACGCAATGGAAACCGTACGAAACGTGAGGTCACTGACACGCATGGCAACGTCTCGCCACCGGGCGGCGCGCGCCCACGTGTCGACGCGGGCGCCGAGCGCTCCGTACGGCCGAGTCGCGGGATTTATTTATACGGAATTTACAAACACCCCTTTCAAAATACCTACCCCTACAACACTTCACAAAATTATGAATTTTAATCGCATTCGTAGCCCACTGTTAAACATTAAAGTTGACAGGCATTTTAGGTACCTGTATAAATCCATTGCGATCTTATGAAGTATGGTTCGACCTGCGCTCCATCCATTTCAATTCAAAGCCGGGCCCGTCCGTCGCTGTGTTGACTCGTGAACACGAGGCATTAGTGTAGGATCCTCAACACAAGTAGTTTATTAAAAACGCTCACTATTCCGCATTTCATCAGCACTGTCACATTCCCGATCATCATGTTGCCGTAATCACGAGCACTGTACACGTATGCCTCAGGCATTGTTTAATACAACAAAAAATAATAACTAAAATCAATAAAACAGCACTAAAAATTTAACAGTACTAAGGTAACTAAACTAACAAAACAGTATTAAATACAATTCAATAGCTCGATCGATCGATTGAACGTAAAGCACGTTCGCTCATGAAACGGTCAGAAAGGAACTAACTAGTACTAACTAGCTACTTAGCTAGATTATTAAAGAAGTACTATGAAGATCAAACACGCCGCCTGCGTGTGGTGTCGGCCGACAAACGATACCGCCGCCGCGCGGACGCCGCCTATGCGGCAACGTGGAGTCACATAGCGGCGCGGTGTCTTTTGATGTGCAAAGATCAACAAATTACAGAGGAGAAAATTTTAAAAGAATAATTTTGAAACCAGAAACCAATTAATTTTAATTATTAGTACATTGTACTTATGCCTTATAATTATTACTAACTGTCTTCATTTTCTAACTTATAAATAAGATTTAACGGGTTTCTTAGATTAAATTAATTTAATTCAATAAAAAAATATCAATGTGACTCTAATTACATTGATATAAAGTTCAAATTCAATTGATTCACGCGCGCTAGTTGCTGCAAACTGTACACGCTATTAAAAAATTTTAGTCTATCACGGTTAAAGTCGCGATCTTTTACTTTATTTCATTCACTATCGATTATCGACTTACATACAAAACTGTTATTAAATGCAAGACACAATGCATCAATTTAAAACTATTGACGCCTCTGTAATGTTTCTTTTTATTTATTTTGGCGGCGCTTTACAAAGTATGCCTAAGGTCGCCGCCGCGTCGCGCGTCACGTGGTTTGGGGTCGTCGTACGTACGGCTGGCGGCCAGCGCTCGCGCACTTTGAACTTAGAGGTCATGCGCGAGTCAGCTGATATTTATTTACGAATACATTGCTTGTTAGAGTAGTAAAGAAAAAAATGAGTTTAATCACAAATAATGGTTTCATTTAACTACTCTCACAGCATAGTGTACGAAAAATGCAAAAAAAAAATTAGTAATTTTTTTTTTTTTTTTTTAGTTTTTTTGATGGTATCGTATTGAGAATCACTAGCCCTATCACCCGTCTTCGTTTTCGGAAGCGTTCTACTAACACCCTGTATATGTAACTAGGTATATATTATATTCATAGTTTTAATAGGTTTATGCGTATCTTTATATTTAAAATATTTATTCCTCAATTTTCATGATTGCACCTACCACTGTTTGTCTCTGCATCACCCAAAGGTTGACTGGTAGAAAATGCCTATGGCATTAAGTCCGCCTCTGTACATTTATGTGCTTGAAGTATTAAATAAATAAATAAATAAATAAATAATAGTGTGTTACACAATTAAGGTGCTGATCGATCGACCCCTTTTCATCAGGTGAATAGCAATATTTTAATCTTATCAATATGCATCGATTATTTAAGCTAGGTACAGACAAACTTATCAAACTGGATTGGTTATCGCGTCGACATAAACGAATATCAATATTTCAATGACTTTTGCAAATCCTACTTATCAAACTAATAAAGGCGAAAGGTTGTAAGTAGGGATGTTTTGTTACTCTTTCACGCAAATACTACTGATCGGATTTTGATGAAATTTTACCTACAGTAATATAGCTTAACGGAGGAGCCCGTGGCTAAATAAAAACAGCCGCACAGGGCCTCAAGTCTGCTATTACAATAGTTTCAGAATGGTCGATTTTGACAAGTTTGGTAATCTACTAATATAATGGCGTCATTATGACTTTCCAATGGTCAACCACTGACACTCCATTGAAAGAAATGGCATTAAATGGTAATCTCGTACATAATGACAAATGAATAAATGTAATGTTTATTGCTATTTACGAACTTCTTACTACTTCAGATTGCAAACACTAATACGTAATATGTAAAAATATTTAATAAATGAAATCTAGCATGAAATTTAGTAGTTTTTCTCAGACCATTGATCGACCATTATGAATTTAGCAGATTACGAACTTTTAGCAAAATGACAATGGGATCGTGTTGGAATGACGAATTTATAAAAATAGCAGACTTGGGCCCCAGGTCAATCGATCAGGTTAAGCTACGCTTGCCGCGGTTCGTCCGTGGATGGGTGACCAACTTTACATACTGAGACCCCTCCGTGCCTCGGAAAGCACATCTTTGACAGTCGTTACGGGTAGTCAGAAGCCCGAAAGTCTGACAACCAGTCTTACCAAGGGGTATCGTATTACCCAGTAACTGGGTTGTGGAGGTCAGATAGGCAGTCGCTCCATGTAAAATACTGGTATTCAGCTGCATCCAGTTAGACTGGAAGCCGACCCCAACATAGTTGGGAAAAGGCTAGGTTATATAGCTTAAACATCAGAATAACATATAGGATTTTGACTTTGTATCCCGTATTTCCACGGGATCGATACTTATGTTGGGGCGCAGCTAGTAATATTATTAATGCGAATGTTTGTGAGGATGGATGTTATTCTTTCACGCAAAAACTACTGAACGGATTTTGATGAAACTTCACAGTAATATAGCTTAGGATATACATCAAAATAACAAGAGGATACTTTTTATCCTGATATTCCCAGGTATCGTATTACCCAGTAACTGGGTTGCGACAGCAAACTGACTGAACTGCGAGAATAAGACATTCGATTTAAAAAAAATATATAAGAGTTTCAAACTAAAGTGCATGTGAGGCGGCAGTCGCCCCAATTCTGTTGTTTACAAATCAAACTAAATTTAAATTCAGTGCATCTTTTTCTTTCTACTTTTTAATTAAAAAAAGGACAGAAGATAAATATTAGTTTAGTCCTGTCAAATTAGTCGGCGCCTGACGTAAACTGATGTATTTTTAATAGCCAATTTTTTAATCACGTCTATACTTGTCTATGGATTATCTAATTTGACAGGACTAAACTAATATTTATCTTCCGTCCTTTTCATATCGAAATAGAAAGAAAAAGATACACTGAACTTAAATTTAGTTTAGTTTGTGAACAACAGAATCGGGGCCATTTTATGCGGTTCTATAAGTGTAGATTATACAACGCTAATGTCGAGGACGAGGCTAGAGTATAATTGCCTACAAACGCAATTAACGTCAGTAATCTCATAATCTAAATGAACGAGTCTTAGCACACAACTTTTTTTTTATCTTGGTTGTATAATTGGAAACTTACCTTCTTTGCATGCCATAACTAGTTACAACGTTTTTTTTTGTCGATTGCGCTTCTATAACATGTTCTCTGTAAATTGAGAGGTCTGGCTCTTGTGATACAGGACCTCCTAGTACAAGATCCCGGGCTACACTGATGTTTGTGTTTTGAAGTGAAATCATCATCAGCCTAGCCTTTTCCCAACTATGTTGGGGTCGGCTTCCAGTCTAACCGTCTAACCGGTTGCAGCTGAATACCAGTATTTTACATGGAGCGACTGCCTATCTGACCTCCACAACCCAGTTACTGGATAATACGATACCCCTTGGTAAGACTGGTTGTCAGACTTTCGGGCTCCTGACTACCCGTAACAACTGTCAAAGATCAAAGATTGACAGCCGGGACCAACGGCTTAACGTGCTTTCCGAGGCACGGAGGGGTCTCGGTATGTAAAGATGGTCACCCATCCACAGACCAACCGCAGCGAGCGTAGCTTAACCTGATCGATCGACCTGTGCGGCTGTTATTATTTAGCCACGGGCCCCTCTTTTTTTTAAGTGAAAATATATACTTAATAATTATTAATTATTAAAACTCACTGTGACCACTCACCCCTCTTTGAGGAGTGGCTAGAGAGGCGCCACGGCGCCCTCACCTACCGCCTGACGCAGGTCCTCACCGGACACGGGTGTTTCGGGAGGTTCCTGCACACCATCGGGCGGGAGGAAACGCCCGGGTGTCACCACTGCGAGGGTCGCCCAGAGGACACGGTGGAGCATACGCTGGCGGTATGCCCCAATTGGGCGGAGCACCGCCGTGTTCTCGCAGAGGCGATCGGCAGCGGCGGCGACCTCTCGCGCCCGGCCCTGGTTCAAGCCACGGTCCGGGGCGAGAGGGAGTGGGAGGCAGTCACCTCCTTCTGCGAAGCAGTCATGCTAGCGAAGGAGGTGGCGGGACGGCTGAGGGAGAGGGCCTCACGTCCCAGCCGCCGCGGGAGACGCTCCGGGCGTCGGGAGCCGCGAGACGACTCCCAGCCACCGTAGGCGCGGGTCTGCGGGCGGAGAGTAATGGGTAACTCTCCGTCCGATCAGGACCAGGCCCGTGCCGGACGGCGCGTACGTGTTACACGCGCGCCTCAAAGAGATGTCAGCATAAGTAAGGGGCCCGTAAGGGCCGAAGCCTGCCTGGGCAGCGGGATTGTCCGAAAGGGTTACCGCTACCCCGGAACACAAAGGGCTAAGGAAGGAACACGGGTGGGTTTTAGTCAGTAAGAGTCTGACACTCCCTTCTGCTCTACCCAGAGCGAAAGGGGTCATTTGATGATTTCCCATCGTCAAAAAAAAAAAAAAAAAAACTGACCACCCAACAAAATGAAAGGCTAGAATGTGTTTGTACTACTCTAATTAGAAACAGCAATTACTTAATTACTTTGAGCAGTGCTGGGCCCAGTGGTGACAGTGCGACTTTTAAGAGTCGGGTCGTAGGTTCGAACCCAGTCAGGCGCTTTACTTCGTGTAAGCAACTAATTTCATCACCACTGCTCTCAAAACGGTGAAGGAAAACATCGTGAGGAAACCGGCATGTCCTAGAACCAATTATTCGAAGACATAATATTGACATCTACCAAACCGCACTGGATCCGCGTGGTGGATTACGGCCCGCTCCCTCTCGAAGATAGAAGATCTGTACCCCAGCAGTAAGAACATTATAGGCTGATTATGATATGTATCTATCTATGGTCTCCTTCGCTGCTTTATAGGTATATCAAAAACCATAATGAATTGTTTTTAACAAATCTTGGGCAGTTAAGCACGTTAAATTGTGCTTCACAAGATTATACGTTAATATTATTAGAAGCGGTCATTTTATATTGTTTAGTTTTATTATAATCCTTAAAACGGTCCGTTTTCTTATTTTCTGCATTTTCATTTCTAAATTGTATGAAATAACCAAACAAACGATGAGGGCGCCACTGTGCGGTCGGCATAGTCTTAACAAATCTTGGGCAGTTCACGATATTTACTGAAGATTAAATTTTACCTACTGTTAACACTGCCAGATAAACTTTGAACTTGAACTGATAAAGTAAGATATTATTAGCACTTACGTGATACTTATTATGTAATTGGTGTACCTAAACTTAAGTAGTAACTTTGTTTTTTTTTTTTCGAAAGTAGCATTTTGAGATGGTCTTTTTCATGGTTTTTTTTTAGGGTTCAACGACCGCTGGTTGCGTTGTTAAACAAATATTTAAGGGGGCTCCCATACGTGAACGAACGTGATTTTTTGCTCGTTTTTGCTCGATATTGATAACGGCAACAGGTAGACGCTTAAAATATTCACAGAATATTTAGTTATATACCTATTAACTTTAAAAAAAATAATTAAATTAAAATAAAACAAATATTTAAATATTTAATATTTAATCAACATACAACATATATATAATTTATAAATAATGGTACGGAACCCTTCGTGCGCTAGTCCGACTCGGACTTAGCCGGTTTTTTAGTTCTTGTGTTGAGATATCGATCGATAGTTACCCATCACGTCCGCGGAGTTTAGCTAGCAAATTTAATTTGACCCTGTATAGATTAAGTAGGTACTTACTACTACAAGATATCTTGCCTCATCATCATTATCATCATCTGCCTAGCAGTTTCCCAACTATATTGGGGTCGGCTTCCATTCTAATTCGTGAATGGAGCTGAATACCAGTATTTTACATGAAACCCATATGTATTGCCTACTTCTATTTAATTTTTATCAAGCCATTTTCTCTGATTTCAGGTAAACATTCCATCATTCAAACTGAACGATGGCCGGGAGATCCCAGCCATTGGCTATGGGACTTGGTTGGGTATGGACGAGACGGTGAGATATACCTTCAGTTTCCAGAATATACCATAGTTCTGTTAGCACCCGTATTTGTTGGAATGCCCTGAGGGGTTCACTAATGTTTTACCAAAACTCTATTGACAAATTTTTAGTTTACAACCAACGTTTCGTATATTATTTATTTCACAAACAACTCATTCCACTCGCGTTACAAACACTTATTTGGCAAATGCTACAAATTTTTCGGATATTTAATCAAAAACATAATTATACAAAGTGTAACATAATTAACGCAAAACCTCGCAAACACCAGTTAGAGTACTGAGTTAAAAGCATAATACAATGTCCAAAACTTTTTTTTTAAAGCTTCTTATTTTTATTAAGAAAATCTTGTTGACACTAGCATTACTTTATGCATTTAAAATTTAGTCTTAATGCCTTGAAATAAGATGTAATTTTATTTGTTAGTATGAAAAAATACCTAAGTACATCATTTTCGAAAAAATACTTACTTATATTAAAAGTTACTCAAATCGATTCAGTAGTCAATTATGAACAAACTACTTTCTGGACTTCTGTTACACCTTGTATACATTTTTCATTTATTATTTAGATTGTTTCGGAAAAATCACGTTTATACAAAATATCATTTTTTATGTAAGTAATACATTTTCTACACCGACTGGTGTACAAAATGTATTGTATAATGTATAAAGCGATCATGACGATACGCGAGTCCTTTCTTTCATATAAATTTGTGTAAAAGTTTTTTTTTTTAATCAAAATGGTGGACAGTTAGGTATACCACGGACCTTCAAAGCCATTTAATGGTGTTGAGTACACACGATCAAACCCAACAATTTTTTCCATGGAACCAACATCGTAATCGCGAAAAAATCGAGTAAAATAACTCAAACTCAAACTCTAACATTTATTTCAAATAAACAAATTACAGGCACTTTTGAACTGTCAAGGGGTCGATCAGTTAAAAAGATGAAGCTAGTTGCCCATTCCAAAGCGTAGATACCTATGGAGAAGAACGGGCAAGAAACTCCATGGACACTCTTTTAAATCAATATAATTTGTATATTAATTTGTATATATAATTTGTATTTGGGGGACAGTTGATATTTTTTTCACGATTACGATGTTCGTCTTAATTTTACGTTTTATATAAAAAGCCTTATGTACCTAGTTAGTTTTAACCTATATTTTATTATTTATGTACAGAGGCCAGCACATCAAGCTACCCCAGTCTGCAGATTTTCCCAATTGAATATGAACCTTATTCCTTTGTGCTAAAGTTGAAAATCTATCAAAGAAATTTGACAGATTGGGGTAGGTTGACCTGCTGGCGTCTGTACACACAATTAAAATCATATCTTTATTTTTTTCTTTCCTTGTAGGTATTTAATTGCACGTGTATTATAATTTCTTTTGCATTTTCTTTTAATTTAGGAATCCAAGAATCCGAGTAAGCCGTTTGAGGTTAGTAACACCTTGGTACACTTTTTGTATGTTATATGCCTTATGCTATAATTGTTTCTTATCGCCGAAGGCACACAGAAGAGCTTCACTTGGTACACATGACGAAATAATATTATCAAGCTATACATTTCCAGTTTTAGCTGACCACGCATTGTATAGGTTTTTCGTACAATGAGAAGTCAACTTATACTGTAAATGTATTGCTTTGATATGTCGTCGTGAGAAGTATAGCGTTGCTGGAAATCACAAAATATTCATACAGTGTGCCACCAAATGAGACCCCGTGTCCTAATTAAAGCAATCATCGCACGAATATGCCATAGTTACGTTCATATGTCACATTTTGTTCTGTGAATCAGAACGCGCGTTCATGCCGGCAGAGGGCGCCTTCCGATTTTCCGAACAAACAGCTACATTTATGAACGCGACGATCGCATATTTACGCGACAATCGTGTGTTGTTAGGACGTGGGGTATAGCTCTTGCCTTATATGACACACAAACATACAGACAGACATCAAGAAGATAAAAAATACAATAATAATAAATGTCCATAAAACAATTTTCAGTTCGAATTCAGCCCCAATGGAATGCCCAAGATGATGGAGGCACTCTCCTATGCCATAGACATCGGGTACAGACACATAGACACCGCCCACCTCTACAGAGTGGAACCGGAAGTGGGGAAGGTCATAGAGAAGAAGATTAAAGATGCCGTCGTTAAGAGGGAAGAGCTTTTTATTACTACTAAGGTCGGTTTTCTTGAAGTAATCATAAATCTTTATTGGAACGAAGTTCTTTAACGGATTAAACATATAATAATAGAAGGAGACGGAGATAGAGAGATAGTTTTCATGGTTTTCGAGGGTGAAGCCGAAAGTGAGGTCAAAATGAAACTCCAAGATAGCAGCTGCAAAAATTTTACATACAGAGTTGATACGACAGAGGGGCATTAAATTACACTACGTATACTATACGTGTTTAGTATTAATTCGATACGGTATAAAAATAAAAAGCATCATAAATGAGAATTTTTTTGTTTCAAACAAACTAAATAGCTTACAAATCAGAATAAAACGCAACCACCCTTTGTAAATAAAGGAGAAACCCAAACTTCATAAAAACTTGGGCCTGGTGACTGACCTTGGATAACTATACAAAGTGGCAACGTCCAACGTCGCGCGCGGGCAGAGTAACTCGAAACACACTGTGGATTTTCCAAACTGCAGTACCGGAGATTTTGCCGATTCCAGATCGGTCCGAGTAAAAGTACTCTCATCGGTCCATATTAAATTAGTTAAGAAATGACGGTCTTCGGATGTTTTATTTAGTAGCCATTGGCAGTAACTGTTGCTGATCGGCAAGACTCTCGATAAAAAAGTTTGCACCTTCCGATATTTAGAAGGTTTGCGTTTTTTACGTTTTAGAACCTTGTAGATAGTTCTATGGCAACATCTAAACTGCCGGGCGGCTCTGTGGAGACTCGTCGGGCTGCGGGAAAAATTGTCTAAAATTCTTTCGTCCCAAGCAGCGGGCATTTACCGCGGTGGCACTCCCTCCTGTTACAGCACTATACGTTTATTGTCCCGTAATCTTTGTACTGCCAACTGTATGGTGCGGGCATTCCTAGGGCAATTGCGGCTATCACAATACCTTTCTCTGTAAGTTCGTAGAGCTAACGTTGCGTTTCCACGGCATTCGCCGTAGATTAAAATCATGTCAGTGTATTCTGACGCCGTGTCAGTTACACGAGGTATTTTTGAACACTTTAATTATACACACACACAACCAAAGTTTAACTATCACAATAGAAACAGTCAATTACAAAAAAAAAAACACTAACACTAAATAATAATAATCCCAAGTTACGTGTCCTGTCCTGTCACAATAAAAAAAGGAATACTGTCTTAAACTTATTTAGTGTCCTATCACAATAACAAAATAAATTCACAATTATTGTCAGCGCACAAGTTCGACAAAACAATAAGGGCGCAGGAGCTTCCGCGTACGTACCTACGTTCCGGAAGGGTAGCGTCGGCGCACTGAAAAAACAAGTTTTTTGGAGGCCCCACTTACTGATCGCAAGCACAAAATACAGAGAGTACAGAAGTCAATCTACATACAAAGTGCGCTCGAGCAACGCACACATAGACACCGCTCACGGACACGATATCTCGGACTGGTTGGGACTAGTGCGAGCGCAAGTGCCATCCGCTTGAGACATGCGTCTATGAAGTGCAAAAATGGAGCAATAAAAAAAAATTATAACTGTTCAGTGGACGGTTGTTTAAATTCAACATTAAACGGTGAATTGTCGTTTTTTAATCTACCAGTTGTTTCAGAGAGGTAAGTAGGTATTTGCTTGTATTTCGATGGTTTGTATTAACGTAACACAGTAGTTAGGTAGGTAGGTAAGCGCCCCGGCCCCCAGTCCCGCGCCGTAAAGTAAAAGCGAACATGACTTTGTAGCACTTTGTGACAAAGTAATGTAACAATAACATTAAAATTAAAATATTTTAGTTATTATTGGTTTTTTCGTTTCTCATCATCATCAATAAATCAAACAACTAGATGCGAGTGCCACTACCACGATAGTTTTTTGTGCATAAGCCAAAGTTGACAACCATAGCGCGACCGCCGAGCGTAGACTTCTGTACTCTCGGTATTCTGTGTCGCAAGGATCTAAGATACAATAGCAACACACTGACCTATTTCTATTTCTTTTACGCACGTGATGTTTTGCCAATAGGATTGTCACTCTCTTATGTACTACGTATTGGTTTATGACTTGCGTAAGAGCGGCAACAACGTATCGTAGATTTATCGTTTTAAGGTGCATGACCTATGCCTGTAGACATAATCAGCTGTTAGGAAAAATACATCGTGTTCAAACGGTGAAAAACTTAAAAAATCATTTGCGACTAAACTACTGTTTCAATTTAATTGATTTTTGGTAGAGAGCTTGATAATGATACCTAGTATAGGCAGTTTAAAGGAAAGCCCATCTGTCGTATCAACTTTGTATACAACGTGTAACGTTAAATGCGCAAAACCTGAAAATAGTTTGTTCCTAATTGACTACTGAATCGATTTCAGTGATTTGAATATAGGTTTTTTTTTTCAAAAATTATGTATTTTGCCATACTATTTGCCGTTAGAGCCAAAGCAAATTAAGTCTTATTTTAAGGCAATAAGACTCAATTTTGAATGCATAAACTAATGCTAGGATCAACAAGATTTTCTTAATAATAAAAATAGCTTTAAAAAAAAATAGTTTTGCTCATTGTATTATACATTCAACTCAATGCTCTAATTGGGGTGTATGAGGTTTTGCGCATTTAACGTTACACGTTGTATATTAGAAAAATGTGGTTTCTTTAAGATTGTAGTACAGAACATCAAACTGAACCACTTTCTCAATGGGACCAACATTGTAATCGCGAAAAATTTATCAATTGTCCTTTACACAAAACTTCAATTAAATACTGACGTTTAATTATTTTATCATAAATGTTACTTGAGGCATTTTGTGTACCTAACTCTCTTTCTTTTCTATCAACATCAATATGCTCTGTCTCTTCAGGTGTGGCACCATTTTCATCGCGAGGCTGACGTGGAGGTGTCGGTCCGAGGGTCTCTGAGGCGTCTGAAACTGGAGTACCTCGACCTGGTGCTGATGCACTGGCCTATGTCTATCTCGGTGAGTTTAGAAACCCATTTGGGAAGAAAAATATATTGATTTTGAGGGGTTAGTTTATTTATTTTTATATGGAACTAACTATTTACACTTGAAACTAAATTAAAAGAGTAACTTACTATACAATTAAGTACAAAAAAACAAAGGACACTTAGGCGTCGAAGTCTCGTCCGCATCGCTGTCATCCGGAAAAGTGCCCAGAAGACTGGCAGCATTGCCACGTTGAATGGCAATGCTAATTCTTTGGCCAAAGAAAGACCCAGCTCTCTGGGGCCCAAGTCTGCTATTTTTATAAATTCCTCATTCCAACACGATCCCATTGTCATTTTGCTAAAAGTTCGTAATCTGCCAAATTCATAATGGTCGATCATTGGTCGGTCAATGGTCTCAGAAAAACTACTAAAATTTCATGCTAGGTTTCGTTTAATATATATTTTTTACCTATTACGTATTAGTGTTTGCAATCTGAAGTAGGTACTTAGTAAGAAGTTCGTAAATAGCAATAAACATTACATTTATTCATTTGTCATTATGTACGAGATTGCCATTTTATGCCATTTCTTTCAATGGAGTGTCAGTGGTTGACCATTGGAAAGTCATAAAGACGCCATTATATTAGTAGATTACCAAACTTGTCAAAATCAACAATTATGAAATCAATGATAGACCATTCTGACACTATTGTAACAGCAGACTTGAGGCCCAGGTCACGTGAACTGTCGACCAGCCGGCGAGAAATTTCATCAAAAAGGAGACGCGCACTCGAGCCCCATGACCCGAGCGTTTAGGGGGTTAGTTGTCAAACAGTATCACTTTTTAACTCGAACTTAAAACTTCTAAGTCAACGCAAACAAACGATACGGTGGTTTATGTTCCTGAATCAAAACCTATCTATAGGGTACTTCCCGTTGACTTAGAATCATGAAATTTGGCAAGAAGCATTGTCATGTAGCACAAATAAAGGAAAAAATCTAAACACCGTAAAGTAGATAGTACAGACGCCAGCAGGTCAACCTACCCCAATCTGTCAAATTTCTTTGATAGATTTTCAACTTTAGCGCAAAGAAATAAGGTTCTTATTCAATTGGGAAAATCTGACAGATTGTGGTAGCTTGATGTGCTGGCCTCTGTACATTCCAAAAAAAAACTTACATATCTACAAACTTATACGGAACCATCGGCGCGCGAGCCCGACTCGCACTTGACCGGTTTTTTTTTTCTTTTGAGTCACGGAACCCTAAAATGGACAATGGCGCCGATTCTGTTGTTCACAAACTAAACTAAATTTAAGTTCAGTGCATCTTTTTCTTTGTATTTCATTAAGAGAAGGACAGAAGATAAATATTAGTTTAGTCCTATCACATTAGTCAGCGCCTGACGTAACTTGACATATTTTTAGTAGCCAATTTTTTAATCACGTCTAAACTTGTCTATGGATTATCTAATTTGACGGGACTAATGTAATATTTATCTTCTGTTCTTTTCATATTGAAATAGAAAGAAAAAGATGCACTGAACTTAAATTTAGTTTAGTTTGTGAACAACAGAATCGGGGCCAATGTATTTCTAAAATCATACATACTAAATTGAAATACTGAAATCCTCATCTTTTAAATTCCAGCAAGACGGAGTGGACGAGAAGATCGACTACCTGGAGACGTGGCGCGGCTTCGAGTCCGTGCTGCGCAAGGGCCTGGTCAAGTCCATCGGAGTGTCCAACTTCAACGTGGAACAGATGGACAGACTGCTGAGGAACTGTAAGGTGCCGCCCGTGACCAACCAGGTTGAGGTGAGATATTTGGGAGGCTATGAAGGGACTTTTCTTTTTGGTGCGCTGTGGCAATCCTCATAGACTTCCTCCATCGTGGGAGTGACAGAGGGGTATGCCGGACTCTTGCCAGCTAAAACCTCCGTGGTGTTCCACCTCTACCTTATGGCCAGGGTTGCGGGATTTTCATAGAATAGAATAGAATACTCTTTATTATGTACAGCACATAAATTACACCACCGACCACCAATTGCCTCCCGCTAGGTGGACCGACGACATCGTGAGAGTCGCGGGCAACCGATGGATGCAAGTGGCGGATTGTCGTTCGGCGTGGTGGTCTAAGGGGGAGGCCTTTGTTCAGCAGTGGACGTCTTTCGGCTGATGAATCATCGGATGATGATAAATTACAGACATTAATATAGAAATTTTGCAATGGGTGACACAATGGACGGTCTTATCGCTAAAAGCGATCTTTTAAAGACAACCTTTGGATGGATTAAAAAGGGGGAGGAGAGACAAATACTGTAGGTAGTCTGTGGTGTACCATTTACATAATACAATACATACATAAATAAAGTAGATATATTATACTAATCTAAATAAATATATGTCGGAGAAACACTATTCATCTCGACATCGTAATTAGTGGTCACGGGTTTAGTGGGCGTCATCGGGGTAAAATGCGAGCACAAAACAAAAGCATTCACTGTTACACAGTTTAATGAAAAGTTTAACAATAATTAGTCACTGAACTTTGAATTAGAACGTTACTAAAACAAGTATGTGCGAGCAGCGGGTTCGCGACACCAATCTTACTTTGCTACGAATAAACAAAAACTCCTTCTAAAAATTATGGATAATCCAACTCGATTTTCCAAAACGTCAAATATTCCCGCTCTGCCAACTCGCACCGCGCATGCGCGTAAAAGAAAAATGGAAGCTGCGGTGAACATCTTTCAAATGCACAGCATTTATTATATTAGAAATAGGAATTGAACCTATTTCTAGCTAACTTATCTAAACTTAGTGCTTAAGAGGGGTACATTTACAAGAGATCAATAAAATCCAGAAATCATTTTAACTTTCATATATTAGAATAGTCTTTAACTAACAAGTTACACATTTCAACACACACTAATTTATTTAACTCAGGGAAACAGACATAGAATAAATCTTACTCAAATAGGTACACCTTAGGAGATAATACATCATACTGCACGTTACAATAATATAATAATTTGTGGAGACATAAACATTAATATCCACGATCTATGCCGTGACCCTAACAAGCATAACTATTTGAATTTGTTGGCATCACATGGTCTACTTCCTTCCCATACACTGCCCACTAGACAACAAGCATGTCTTGACCACTTTGCCTTAAAAAGTCAGCGGCGTGCTTCTACACTTGTTGCTCATTCTGCGCTGACTGATCATGAGACGGTATTGCTATTTCTCGCCAAGAAAACCACTAATACGGCTGTGAGAGATGCGGCAACCCGTGTTAATCAGGACAAGTTGGATCTGGACATTGCGCAGCTAGACTTTGGTGACGTCTATAACAATCGAGATCCTCATGTAGCTGCGGAAACTATGGTTAATTTAATAGTACAAGTTATAGAGACCAATACACAAACCATCAAAGTGCCAAACCGTAAAAAAATTATGAAGCCATGGATAACTCCAGGGCTTCTTCGCTGTGTTCGACACAGAGACAACTTGCACATAAAATTTAAAAAAGCGCCAGATAATGATGACCTAAAAATAACTTTTACCCGATACAGAAACTTTTGTAACAAACTACTAAAGAAAATAAAAACTGAATATGAAAAAAATCAAATAAGCAAAGCTGGCACAAACCCCAAGCAACTTTGGGCTGCAATAAATAGTTTGACAAACAGGACAAAAAAGAAAGAATCTCCATCTCAACTGTTAGCACTTTCACCCACTCCAAAAATATCTTTTAACTCTGTTAACGATTTTTTTGCTGAAATTGGCAAACAACTCGCTGAAAAAATAATAAGCTCACCAGAACCTGTTAAATTACCCGACAACAAAAACTCATGTTCAATGGTTTTGCTACCAACGGACGAAGACGAGGTCGACAAATTATTAATGTCCCTTCGCAGTGATTGTGCTCCGGGATGGGATAGAATATCGAGTAGACTTCTTAGGAAACATAAAGCCACTATTGTGCCCCCGCTTACATACATCTGTAACCTGGCCCTCTCGACAGGTAAATTCCCCAAAGTCTTTAAAAGATCCATCATACACCCTATCTACAAGAGTGGGGACAGAAACCGTGTCAGCAACTATAGACCCATAGCTGTTTTACCTGCCCTGTCAAAAGTTCTAGAGAGGATAATGAACAACAGGCTTGTTGATTACCTCGAAAAACACAACCTTTTATCTCCAACACAATACGGCTTTCGGTATGGCAAATCAACATCCGACGCAGTACATGATTTGACAAACTATGTCGTCACCAACCTGGACAGGGGGGAAAAGGTGCTAGGCATATTCTTAGACCTTGCAAAAGCATTTGACACGGTTTCTGTGCCCATTCTCTCCCAAAAAATGGAAAATTTAGGTATAAGAGGGGTTCAACTAGAACTTTTTAAGAACTACTTGAGTGAGCGTACCCAGTGCGTTAAGATAGATGAACACATTAGTGACGAACGAACAGTCTCATATGGCGTTCCTCAGGGAAGCGTGTTAGGTCCCACTTTGTTCCTTATGTATATTAATGACCTGGGTATGCTCACACTCCCCAGAGGTAGGATCATAAGCTTTGCAGATGACACGGTGCTCCTCTTTAGCGCTGATACATGGGACGAAGTTTTTTCACACGCGCAATCAGGCTATAATACTGTATCAAAGTGGTTACGCTGTAATGTCCTAACACTCAATGTTGAGAAAACCAATTACATGACCTTCTCCCTTAGAGCAAATGGTAACGTCCCTAACTCCTCAGTACCCTACACAATTACAACACACAATTGTCCGGAACCACACGATAACATTATGTGTACTTGCACTCACCTTCGCAGCGCTAGACACGTCAAGTATCTGGGAGTTATAATCGATGGGTGCCTTAGATTCCAGGAACACATTGATACACTTAAAATCAGGTTACGCAAGCTCATATATATTTTTAAAACCTTGAGACAAGTAGCGGATGACAAGTTAAAGAAATCAGTATACTTTGCCCTTGCTCAGTCACTGTTAACCTACTGTATCACTGTCTGGGGAGGTGCTCCGAAAACTACGTTTATTGAATTGGAGAGAGCTCAGAGAGCTATCTTAAAGGTGTCCTCATTCCTGCCCTACCGTTACCCCACAGAGCTCCTGTACAAGGAGGCTAAAGTTATGACAGTACGTCAACTCTTTATCTTAAATACCGTATTAAAACAGCACTCACTAACTACCTATCATCCTACGACCTCACATCGCAAAAGACGTTTCGACCCCGTAGACCGCCGTCAAATACACCAATCTAATACGAAATTTTCAAAGCGGTTTTTTTGCCATCTAGGCGGCTTTCTATATAACAAAATTAACAGGATGTCATCGATAGTTAACCTCACTAAAACTATGTGCAAAAAGCAAGTTACTGCATTACTACAACAACTAAATTATGATGATACTGAGAACCTACTTACCTCTATGGTGTAATATCAGCTATTTATCACTAATCAGTCACATAAGCCCAAAAGTGACTAACACACCCACACACCCTCACACACATACACCCATACGTCGCTGGTTCTCACGGACCCACACCACTTCACACACAAACACACACACACACACCCTCAAGCACACACACACATCCACCCTTCCACATACGCATAACATAACCTTATTAACAAAGTTTAGTTTACTCTTAGTTTATATTAAAGCCTAAAATTTCCACTCGAGCCACTCTTTTTATAATGTTGTTCTTACATCGTTTGGTTGTCAGTGTACAAGTACAGAGGCCAGCACATCAGGCTGCCCCAATCTGTCAGATTTTCCCGATTGATTATGAACCTTATTCCTTTGTACTAAAGTTGAAAATCTATCAAAGAAATTTGGCGGATTGGGGTAGGTTGACCTGCTGGCGTCTGTACATAACAAGATAAAATGTATATTATTGTAAAAAGGCGGAGACCTGGTGTCTTGAAATACAGGCCTAGAGCCTAGTTTAGGCACCAGTCTCCCACAATATTAAAATGTTGTCTGACTCTGATACCATATAATATGTTTTTTGTAATATTGTGGTGAGAAAATAAAAATATTATTATTATTATTATACTAGTACCTAACAGACGTGATGATACATTAGTTACATTTTTACACCGAAATCACATAGAATAACTGAGAAACATTGGTGTTAGAAAAAGTAAATACTCATCTTTTTATATAGGCGATTTGTGCAGAACTTTTCCACAACAAACAGGTTGAAAGTTGAAACGGTAGTTGGCGGGAGTCTCTCTCTTTTTGGCGGGAAGTTTCTCGGCGGCAGCCTCGGAATGCTTTAACGTTTGACAGCTAGCGTAATGTGGTAATGAATCCCCCCGCCTCGTACCTACCCTTTTATACCCTTTCAAAATGCCGCCATTTTCGACCAATCACAGAGCATCACACGAACTTTGGATAATTAATTATTTTCATAGATGTTAATAAACAAAACTTATATAGTGGAACTATCTTAAAACTTAATGAGATGGTATAACGATAAAGCTTGTGTTTATAAATAACTTGTATTTTAAGATCTGATGACATTTTAGAATCCACCAATCACAGAGCGTCAAACAGTTTTGACTAAATAACTTCTTACATGAGTAATACCATTGATATATATGTTACACTAGATTAGCAATTACCTCACCAAGGCGTTGCCACTAGTCTGATGGCCACAGCCATCAGCGTAGCTAACGTCAGTTCAGTGCTCTGTGTGACGCCAACCGAAGTCAACCGAGTGGCATGCGACAAAAAATATCGCGAAAGAGTGCGATTCAAGAATCCAAAAACATAATAAATTAACCGGAATTACTTTCCACACGTAAATTAATTGTCTCTGTGTTTATATCAACGTAAAAACGCAATAAAATGTAGAATTTTGTAAATTAGGTTCAGTGTTACCACTAAAAACTTAGTTTTAGTTTCCCACATTAGTGGGAGTTTTTAATTTATGGAATAAGTGATTTTAAATATATTTTTTAATAATGACAACGTAGCAGGGTGCCTAAAGATGCAGCACGCCGTGAAAAATGGGTGGAAATAATCCGATTGCTGAGAAAAGAGACTGACTGGCTACCTACTAAATCATTCAATTTCATTAATAATAAAGAAAAAATATTCAAAAAGAAAATGTCTTAGTTATTTTCATTATTTATAAACTTCTATAACACATCCAATAAGAAATACATAATTCAAATATTTAAAAAATAATTTAACTTAACCTAAAACGCTTTTTATGGCTTAAAATGTTGGGTAAAATTTCGCATGGGTAGGCAACCCCATCCCGTCATTGCATGTTTATACTGCGGTCTTTGTCTAATCAAAGCGACGGTATTATTCTTACGACGTGTGTAAGTGAGACAGATATATGTTTACTTTTAAATGTTTAGTGGTTTCAAAGCTACGTCGTCGCGTTTATAAAGTGGCTACAATTTTTTGACACATTTTATTGAGGTTTGCTTCTCTAGTTATATAGCTCAATGAGTAATACCAAACAAATCTAATTTATCGAGACTATTTTAAAACTTAATGAGATAGTTTAGCAATATAACTACACACATCAAAAGTGTCTAGGGATCAAGCATTTTTATGCGGATTTCTTGAGATTGAGATGTGGCTTTGTAATAAATTTATGATTTTATAAATTTATATGGATCCTTTTTGGTGCATTTCATAATTTGAATCAGGAACTGTGAATCAAATTCGAGTAAAAGATGAAAATCAGCTGTCAATATTTTCCCTATAAAAACATACAACGCATTGAAGACATTATTAGTGCTACTGTTTCCCTACTACTGATTAAAACCAACGTTATTATGGAGCGGCGACGTCATTTAAGCAGGGAAGAAATGCTCAGAGCCGTGGGAATGATAGAAGCTGGTTCCCGGCAACGTACTGTGGCTTTAGCTCTGAATACAAGTCAGAGTGTTATCAGTCGACTTTGGACACGTTACCGAAGCACTGGTACCGTGGCTGAGCGCCATGGAGGACGGTATCGCTGCACCACACGGAGACAAGACCGATACATTCAAATCTTAACTCGAAGAGCTCCAACAATAACCGCCATGATGTTAGCCGTGAGGCTTCATCACTCTTCAGGGAACTTAATTAGCGACCAAACAGTCAGAAACCGCTTGCATGAAGTGAACCTTCATTCCCGAAGACCGCTACGGGTACCACCTATAGCAATGCACAATCGTAGGATTCGATATCAATGGGCTCTTGAACACAGAAATTGGGCAGAAGAACAATGGCGTTTCGTGTGCTTTTCTGATGAGTCTCGTTTTGGTATGAGACCGGATACAAGACGTATACGACACTGGAGAACCCCTGGACGCCAACAGCGATTAAAATCCTGCCAGGAAGTCCATCCTTATAGTGGTGGAACCATCATGGTATGGGCGGGTATTTGGATCGGCGGAAGAACTGAGTTGATTTGGATCAGAGGCAACCTCAACGCTCAAATTTATGCTGAGACGATTGTATCAGACGTCATCGTTCCTCTACAAGTGCAAATCGGTCCCTTATTTCAGTTAATGCATGATAATGCACGACCGCACACCGCAAGAGTTGTAAGACAGACTCTCGCCGCAGCTAACATCAATGTCCTGCCCTGGCCTGCTCAGTCGCCAGACTTGAACCCGATTGAGCATGCATGGGATATGCTACAGAGAAGAGCTCTGCCGAATATGGAGGGTATCCAGTCGCAAGAAGACCTTTTTTTGTTGTTGCAACGAACATGGGCGGCCATTCCACAGCGTGATTTGGATGAACTCATTTTGAGTATGCCAAACCGATGTTCTTGTGTTGTTAGTGTTCGCGGTAGAAACACGGATTATTAATTGTTTAAGTTACCCAATAAAATTTTAGAGAAAACTGTTATTTCAGTCTTTTTTTCGAACTTTTGTGTTAGTGGTTCAAATGTCAAAAATCCCTTTATTAGGAAAATGGCAAATTTCTTTATTAATGCAAAGGTGACTTGGTTTATCGTTACTGTGACAAACGAAAACACTTTATTTGATGAATCCTTAAAGAAAATTTTAATTAATATCAATCAGGAGAAAAGTTATTGCAAAAATATATGTTGATCCCTAGACACTTTTGATGTGTGTAGTATTTATTTATATTGTATATTTAAGATCTAATAAGATTTTAGTATCCACCAATCACAGAGCGTCAAACAGTTTTTGACTAACTAATTTCATAAATGAGTATTAATAAACAAATATTATATAGTGGAACCGATTTAGAATTCATTAAGTTAATTTAGGAATTTAGTAAGTATATAATTGTTATCTTTATATAAAGTTGATAAATTGGTAACATCACATCAAAGTTCCGAGATCCGTTTAGGACAACTTGGTACATAGAAATTGCAATGTAAAATCTAAGAAACATTAAAGTATCATACTATTAGTTATTAAGTTCTTAAATTTTAATGCTATAATTAATAAACATTTGTTTTGATTATGCACAACCGCAAATCATAATACTTGTTTGGAATCTAGTCTTTTAAGTCTCAATATTTTATTGTGACTTAAAGCCAGGTGTTCCTGTTTTTGCTTGTTTTAGAATTCATTTTTGATAGGCAAATTATAATATTTAGAATCTGAACTATATATATATTTTAGATACATTCTTTCTCCTTACCATGTACCCGTTCAATACACGATACCGTACAATTTTCTCGATAGAAAAAAATACCGAACTAACTTCGATTTGCAGTTTTTTTACAACCAAAATTTCATTTTAATCAAGTACTAATACTCCTTTTTATCTATAATTAATATGAAAATATAGGTAATTCATTTTGAAATCGATTCTACCCGATCGTTTTTTTGTTTCCTTACAAAAAATTATTGATCATTCAAATTTAAGTGATTTTCGATCCGCGCGTCGGCTGCCAGTGTCCCGCGGGACGTTACCGAGGTGAGACCTATGACAAATTTCTGCGCGCGCGCTTCTCTTCTGCTTCGTAAATAATATTAATAGGAAATAAAATAATTACTGTACTTATATAGACCACAGTTAAGGTTTTGCTTAAGTGATTATTTCTCATCGTGTAAATATCTTGTATACAACTTGTAAGACAATATATTTATGATTGTTTTGTGAAAATGGCAAATAAAAGAAATAAAATTAGGACTAAATCACGGTTGAAGGCAAAAAAAATCGCGAAAGAAATATGGTAAGTTATATTTAATTTATTCCTATTGACCACAGTCCCAGTATTACAAATGTATTATTTCTCTACAGTATTAGGTATTAGTGAAACGCCTTTGATGTCGGCCGACAGCGCCCGCGCCGCCCGTGTACAGATGGCTTATGAAGCTACCCGAAACTGTCAAATTTTCCCAATCAACTTTGAACCTAATTCTGATAGCATTAAAGTTGAAAATCTATTAAATAAATTTGACAGATTGTAGTAGCTTGATGTGCTGGCGTCTGTACTTACGCTTAGGTAAAGTTATCCCCAATCTTTTTTAATACCATAACTTATTGTTTCAGTTCAAAAATGAATCGAAATAAGAAAGGCTTATTTGTTCGAAAAAACAGCAGAGAAGAACTAGAATACTTAGTCGAAAGTACCTATACTCCATTTAGAATAATATTAGACATTTAAACAAACCTTTTTTACCGTCTGTTCAATCGATTTTGACTTCTAATTCGTAGGCATAAGGATGGCATTAAAAGCAGTAAACAGTTGTTATTATAAGCACTTTTTTTGCTTTTAATGCCATCTTTATGCCTACGGAATAGAAGTCAAAATCGGTTGAACAATCTGTAAAAAAAGTTTGTTTAAATTTCTAATCTTATTGTAAGTGGAGTATACTATACTAGTGTACAGAAAAATCACTCCGAACAATATATTATGGTATTTATAGTTGTTTGTTTTTTGTCATTTTTGTGCTCCCATACTGCTGTTATAAAATGTTTACTAACATTACCTAATATGAAATTTTTCCTGATTTCTGAAAACCGATTTTTGAGCCGAAGGTGCGCAGCGGGGCAACTTCGACCTCTTTTTTTTATGGAATTTTTCACTTTTGTATGGAAAATATGTAAAAATATTACCAACGTGTTGAGTTTTAGGGGTTTACGGGTTCCTAAAAGGGGGTCGAAATTTTCATTATTTTTGCGATAGGACACACCGTTTTCGAGATATAAGCAAAAGAAAAGAAAATCAAAAAACAGTACTGTTTTTGCATCTGAAGTCAAGGTGTTGTTGTGAATTTTAATTCATGCCAACTAATTTTATTCCACACCTTTTTAGTCGCGATTAAAAATAATCAGGCTTAGTTAGAAAATCTAAATTTTAGGTGAAAAACGTCAAATTCAGTCGTCAAATTAGGTCGAGGTTGCCCCACTGTGCGATGTACGTAGTACAAGAGAATCGGCACCACTGTCGGTGAAATGCGCTAGAATCGAAATAATATTTTAAATATTATTAGCGTCGAACATTTGTCAATATTAAAAACAGTATTATGCAACATTAATAAGGCTCAAAGTTCAATGCATCCTGCGCGGTGACTACTTAGAGTCACGTCGGAACACGATCAAAGACTACGTGGTAGTTATCTCTGTCACTTTCTTGCAGATGTTTTGTGTGCTAAAATGCACCTTACGTCGAAACCGGTTCTTATAGGCTGATTAACCCTATAATACGGGTTAACCTTTATTGTGGGTTTTCTAACCTAATCCTAAAAATTAACCCGGTTAAAACCCTCATACGGGTTAACCTTTCGGTCCCTGCTATTTTATTCTTGCAACTGTTTAAATTTCATTGGGTACATATTATTGTCACCAAACCGGTCTAACGGCCTGCCCACTGAAAATTCACTCCGCACGAATAATAAAAAAACCGCCCAAGTGCGTGTCGGACCACACACAATTGTAGTTGGGATGAATTTATCACAAGAACAAACTTTAGACAAATTAACTAGACTTCTTATAGGTTTTCCTGTAATCTATATGTATAAATAATAAATAGAACTATTTTCTGTATATGAGAGTCTCACAGTAAGCCCATTCAAAATTCGCGCTTTTATTTAGGCATTATTTTAGGAGTAACAATGAAAACCGACATAGGTATTAGGGGTTTAACGCAGAATGTGCACAGTAGGAAATAAGTAATATTATAAGACTTATACTTATACTCTTAATATATATATTTTTACTTATTATTATATTAGCAAATAAATGATTTTTATTTCCAAAAAGTGTTTCCTTTATTAGAATAACTTTTTGATTAAAAAATAAAAATATTTCTATTATTTTTTAACAACTTAAGCTTCACATTATGTTTTACACAAAATAACCATTTATACCTGTAAGCTTTCTTGAATTAAAATGTCGATATTGTAATTCAAGAATTGTAAAACAATTCTAAAGTAAGTGTGCCTACCTACTGCTTGATTTTTTTAAACTGCAGTATGTAGGTTTCGCATTAGCATAGCATTCCTCGTTAAATGGACTATCTAACACAAAAAGAATATTTCAATTCGAACTATCAGTTCCAGAGATAACCCATATACAAACTTTACCTCTTTATAATATACTAGCGGCTGGTCCCGGCTTCGCACGGGTGGAAAAAAAAGCCTATATTAATCAGTGATAATGTAGCATTCAAATGGTGAAAGAATTTTTAAAATCGGTCCAGTACTTTTTGAGCCAATTCGTTACAAACATACATACAAATCTTTCCTCTTTATAATATTAGTATAGATTTGTACTAGTATAGACGTACTTAACCTATATATAACCTTAAAAAATACTATAAAAATAAAACAAAATAAACTTACACTAATTCATTCAAGTTGATCTTCTGCATTGCTCTATTTTGTGACGCAACTTAGTACCTACTCGAGTTCATGAACTCTGAGCGGTGCGCTCGGCGCGCGCGTCTCCGGGCATCGTAATTTTTTACGTATCGCTACTCATGGCGGGGGCTGAGGTAAACGTTCAATACCTACGGCGCTCGGGTCATCCTCGCCCTTGTCTTGAGCATTGATATAAATTATCCGTCTGTAAAATATCAATTCAAGGAGTGGTAATTACATTTATTTTAAATTAGAACTCTCGTTTCACTAAATATTAATTTACAATGAGAATAGAATGAATAAATGATGTTGAAATGGAACACATCCATAAGTCTATGTCATCTGTCTTATGACAGACAGCTGACAGTGTGTTTGATAGATAAACAAGTTCTAAATGTAGGAAATGTAGTTATCATACGGACAATTGGTTTTACAACATCGTTAAACAACAGTTATTTCCTATAAATATGAGCAATCTAACACGCGCAATCTGTCAAGATGGCGCCTCGACCCAGCTCGAGGCGTACCTCTGCTGCGTAAAACTTTATACAAAATAGTAACTTTTAAAGAAATTAATACGGTTTTACACAATAGCACAAATGTATCAAAACAAATTAAATTAAATTAAGATTTAACAAGTATTTTTAGTAAGTATTCGACATCTAGTGTTTTCAAACCAACAATCAATTCTATTCCGAATACATCCTCCGACATATATATATATATATATACATATATATAATAATAAACATAACGGGAGCAAAGAAAATATAATGATGATGCATAAGTATTCATCGCTTCCCAACAGGCTGTTCCTCATCGAGTCCCACCTCCCCGTACGGACATTCCCATAACGGCCGTACCCCCTATCACGTGGAACACTGCGGCGCCAACTCGAACCTGTCTGGTCGGACGACGGATGCCCCTAGTCCGCCGCCCGCAGGCCTCTTCTAGAGGTCGCAGATCGTTTTTCGCCCTTCTCTGGTGCCCCGTGCGTCTCCTGCGGGAGGGGAGAGAGGATGCGGCTTCTCTCTTCCGCTCGGCTGCCTTGAGATAGGACATACCTACTAAAATCATAGTAGTTTTTGGAAATCTGATCAAGATTTCTTAAAAACTCCGAATAATATAAGATTACAGGCGACAGTCATGGGATTTAATAACAAAATTTTCATGAAAGTTATGGGATTTAAAACAATTTAGGGCTTATAGACTTTAGATCTGTAGACCATTTTTTTATTTTTGTGGACAGGCCTACGCTGTCCTCCCATACCTACTGTAATTTGAAAACATTGTAAAAGCCAATTATTTTTAAAAGAGTAACCGTGGAATTTCTTGCCGGTTCTTCTCCATATGAAACGACCAATTGGAACCGTGCACCTAGCTTCTGATGTTTCATAAGTGCTCTTGTAGGCTTATGTGGAATAGAATACATTAATTTTTAAAAGAGAAGATATAGAATCACGGCCAAGCCTCATTTTTGACTAAGGTGTAGAGTTTGTGAAGTTAGGTCTTGTAAAGTTAGGGCGTGTAGAGTTAGAAGCAGCAGTGCGATTCTGTAACCATCTCACCGTGAAAACTTAGGTGAAGTGAGCGTGGAGTGAGCTGTCAGTGTCATCCTGATGCTAGGGATTGATACTCTCGACAGCTCACTGTAAGCTCACTTCAACTAACTTTTCACAGTGAGATTTTTCCAGAATTGATCGGCTTGGCTCTACATGAGATTTCTGATAACTTTTTGACAGTGCGAGCCATATGGTCTCGTCTTGGCAACATTTTACATGAAAATGTTTTTGGTGAGACACAATCTCTCAAATTCTATAAATTTTCTTCCAGATCAACCTGAACCTTGGCCAAAAGGAGCTGGTAGACTTCTGCCAAGCGAACAACGTGGTGATCACCGCCTACTCCCCGTTCGGGACCATGGTGCCGTCCCGAAATGCCCCGAACAGTCCCGAGCCGAAACTCAACAACCCGACGATGGTGGCCATCGCGAAGAAACATGGGAAGACTGTCACGCAAATCACGCTGAGATATCTGGTAAGAAGACTTAAATTGGAACTAGTCGCGAACTCGAACTCACTGGTGATCATGGCCAAAAAGCACGCTGTCTCACCTGGCTTCGTGTCCGACAGAGATAGTATCAGTGATGAGCAGTTAGACGCTAGTCTACACGCAAAACGTCTAGTTCTCACGCACAGAAACACCGTTCCGAACAGATAGGCGCGTAAAAAATTTCGAAAAGTGCTTCGGAAAATCGAGATTTTGAAAAAACGACTGCATAAATCAATTTCAAATAAAGTATATTGAACTCTTTGATAACTGGCTTTGTCGGTACCGAGTTTGTTTTGAAGATTTTACATGTCTTTTATTACTTATTTACACCCAAAACTACGTTAAAACTAGCAAGAAAAACGGATCTTTGTTGGCTCATAACTTTGAAATGGCTTTTTATTTTACTATTCTGTTTCCCTACAGACAAAATTCATAATAAGAAAAAACGATATAGGTATCATGTTTAACTTTGAATGCACAATGTCAAACAGTGAAGTAATACTCTCCCGAAATTTGTATGGAAAAAGCATTGACTTGTGCTGTGAATGGTGGAGCCAATAAATCTCAGCGTATCTGTTCCTTTCCACATTTAACCGGTCTGTCTTCAAAGCAAGAGTTAACAGGCATCTTTTAGGCACGCTCGTTCTATCATACTTAGAAGAACTCATCCATCGCTTCCCATCAGGCGTGATCAAGGTAAAAAGCAGGGCCTGAAAAAAAACAAATAAAACATCACTTGACTTGCAATTTTGACACGTTGATAATTTTCGTTACAGCCGGTCGATTCTGTAAAAATCTCACCGTGATAACTTAGGTGAAGTGAGCTATCAATAGGGGTAATCCCTAACATCAGGTGGAATGACAGCTCACTTCACCTAAGTTTTCACGGTGAGATTTGTACAGAATCGATAGGCAGAAATCTGTAAAATTTTGTCATGTGTTTAAGCCAAAAACTCTTATAAAACATAGATAGGTGGATATATAGATAAACCATTTATTTGGCGCACAAAAAAGTCAGCACAACACACTAAAGTTCAATATTAGGTGATAAGATAACCAATTACCAACATGTATAGATGTGCAATCCACGAAGACGCGCCCCACTATTTTCCTAATGCTTACAGCAGAAGTGTGCCACATTCCGCTAATGTTTTAATTTTGTAAATACACACTAATTATTATTAGTGGGTAATTAGTGTGGTGTTTTAATTTTGTAAATACACACAAATTATTATTAGTGGGTAATTAGTGTGTATCGAAAGAACTAAAACAATAATGGAATTAACTAGCGATAAACACTGACGATTCGGAAGAAGAGTGGGGCGCGTCTTCGTGGATTGCACTACCTATCTATGTATATGTATACAGGCTGTCCCGTAAATAATGGATTATACTTATCATTATGAACAACTATTACTATGGGACCAAACCTGAAATCGTGAAAAAAGAATCAGCCGTTTCCTATATTTTGACGAGTTATGCGAACATAAATGCAGGGAGCAGCTGATTTTTTTTTCGCGATTTCATGTTTGGTCCCGTAGATAAAGTTTTTCTTAGTGGTAAGTACAATGACCCCTTAAGAGGTTATCCATTAATTACGGGACACCCTATATAATATAAAAAAACAAGGTGCCGATATAAAAACATGCATAACGAAATAAAAGTGACACTATGACGAATACTATATCACGTCTTTCTATTACAGTACCAGCGCGGAATCGTCAGCATACCGAAAACAGTGACGAACTCAAGAGTCGTAGAAAACGCATCCATTTTCGACTTCATCCTGGACAAAGCTGACGTTGAGACCTTGGCAAAATTCGACAATGGCTTCCGTACAGTTCGCCCCTTCTTCTGGCAAGACTATCAAAATTATCCGTTCGAAAAAATCCCGGAGAAAATGGATATCCCAGAGTCGCTTCGTATTTGGAAAAATGGACTTAATCTGGATATTGATTAAACTTTACAGCGGCGTAATTTCGTAACACACTAACAATTGCAATGGTTTTCAATTTTACAGTTCGACAACACGTTTTATTAGGGTTCCGTAGTGAACAAGGAACCTTTATAGTTTCACCATATCCGTCTGTCCGTCCGTCCACAGCTTAGCTTAGAGACGCTTAGTACTAGAAAACTATAATTTGGCATGAATATACACACATTAATCACGCCGACAAAGTGGTAAAATAAGGCAATGAAAAAAAAATATTGTAGGTACATATTGTAGGTAGGTAGGTTCACCCTTGTTTGGTATAACAACGTTTTGTTGAAAATCGCTCCGGCTAATTTTAGTTACAATTAAGTCATTTCGTATAATTATTCATTTGACCGAATAATTAATTGGTAGATTTTTATTTAGCATATTTATTTCTTTAGAATAATATCATTTGACCGAATTTTCAAATGGACTAATTTTATTTAAACTAATGTTTCACTAGACTAATAATGATTTAGTCGAAAGATCAAATATTAAAAAAATAAGTACCTACATATATACCGATACTTAAACGTGCTTGTACTCATGATAACAAACTAGCTGGCTAATGTGCACAAACGGCTAAAAATGTATTCGATGGATGCGCCGGGCCGGCGGAGGGCTTGAGGGGGTAAGAGTGAGTGAAGGGCACCCCGAGGTTAGGTTTGGTTAGGTTACTTTAAACCCTTTACTTTACACAGAAATAGGAGCCCTGCTAAGCGGGGCTCCGTCGACGTAGGATGCACCTAGTTGTACGTCGACGGAGCCCCGCTCGGCGGGGCTCCTATTTCTGTGTAAAGGGTTTAAAGTAACCTAACCAAACCTAACCTCGGGGCGCCCTTCACTCGCTCTTGACCCTCAAGCCCTGCGCCGAGTCGCCGACCCGGCGCGTCCATCGCATCGCAGGCTAAATAGTATAGTCGATAAAAGAAGCCCCAGATTTTATGAACTGTCAACTATACTGCTTGCCGAAATGAATATATGTAGTTGAAGGAAAAATACAGTGTATTTTAAATGGAGAACCTAGTGCAAAACAGAAAAAGATTTGTAATAAGAAGGATGTCAACATTGAGACCATATTACGTAATTTTGAAACTTACACAGAATTAGATTTACTTAAAGCGATCGCATTTAATTTAAGATTAGTCTAAGTGTTTTCATTTTCAAAATAAAAAAATTGCAAATATTTACACTGTTTTCTTTTCTGCATTACATTACACCAATTTAATCTATACTAATATTATAAAGCTGAAGAGTTTGTTTGTTTGTTTGTTTGTTTGAACGCGCTAATCTCAGGAACTACTGGTCCGATTTGAAAAACTCTTTCAGTGTTAGATAGCCCATTCATCGAGGAAGGCTATAGGCTATATATCACGCTAAAACCAATAGGAGCGGAGCACCAATGAAGAATGTTTCAAAATCGGGGGATTTTTTTCCTATTGAGAGCTTCCGCTGCGTGCGCTGCGTAAACGGTTAAAGTTTCGCAAAAATTATATATGACGGAATTGTTCCCCTTTAAAAGCTTCAAAAAAAAGTCCGCGACAGCATATGTCTATCTTTTAAGGTTAGCTCACTATAACCTCTTTTATGCTAACCAAATTTGTTCTAAAATAATGCATTATTTGCGAAGGTGTTTTTATAAACATGGTATTAATCCTTATCCAAATAAATACGTTATTCATCACATGTATTTAATTTTGAACAAAATTGCCTCTGACATCATTTGATTTCAATGTATATCTTAGGAGATATCATAGTTTTAAAATAATACTAATAATAAAGCTGAAGAGTTTGTTTGTTTAAAACACGATTTGAAAGCTCTAAATCTCTGGAAGTATTTGGTCACATATATAAAAATATTTTTGCGTTTGATAGCCCAGTTCTTGAGGAAGGCTATATTCTATTAAACTTGACGCTAGGACCCTTAGAAGTTGAGCAAAAAGAAAAATAGTCTGAAGTTTTCGCCAAGCGAAAACGAAGTAATAGCGCAGGCCGGCGACACGTTGCGACGAGGTGGGTCGGGGAAACAAAAAAAATTTACGCGGACGAAGTCGCGGACAGAAGCTAGTATTCGATAAAATACATGTTATACCACCTGAACATTACATCAAATGAACATTATACCTTTTGATCAATAGCGCAAATGTTGTTAGCGCAAATAAATATTCGATGAAATGAAAATTATGTTAATCGATATTATACAAATTGATTATTTTCTTAAACGTTGTTCGAATTAGTAACATTACATCAAACGTTGTTATACCAAACAAGGGTGAACCGGTAGGTAGGTACACATCATAAAGTGGGGATGTTTCTTTTTCTCGTCTACCCTATGGTGTGGGGTATCGTTGGATAGGTCTTTTAAAAATATTGCGGGTTTGTGAAAACAATTTATCGGTTCAGTGATCTGTTTGTGAAATATTAAGCTTTAAAGTGCTAATTTTTGTTAGAGTCAAGTATCGCCCAAGCCAGCTAAATGGTTGCTTTTGGATATGTGAAAAAAATCACGGCAGTAGTTTAGATAACTATATTAAAAGGAAAACTATCACAGCTAAGTAGGCTTAAAAAGTTTACGAGTAATAGTCGACCAACTTAAATTTACAGTTGCAATGTATAGGAGGACATGATTTTCAACTGAAATGTTAAGTTTGTTTTTGGGATAAATTCATTCCAAATACGGAACCCTTCATTTTGCGTTACACGCACTTGTTATATTGTCGAGCAGACGAATTTCTCAAACATTATCCTTTAAAATTTGTCCCATTGTGATTGAAAGTGTTATGTAATTGTGGTAGTGGCTATTTTTTACGTTGCCTGGGGAGCTATTCTCTAAGGATCCAGCCTTGCGGGCAGCGCTGTATCCTTAGAGAACAGCATGCATGGCTGGGTGTTAAGAGCTTTGGCTAAAGTAAAAAATATAACTTTTATATTTTTGTTTGTGGCGTTATGAGTTTATTGTGAAAGATGTTATTTCAGGAAAATAATATTGTCTGGGATCGATGCCTATGTCCTTTTTCAGGGTCAAAGTATCCCCATACAAAATTTCATCAAAATCGGTCCAACCGTTTCGGAGATTAGCCGGAACAAACAGACAGACAACATTTTTTATAAACCTCTTATGTTACAAGTGTCTTATATACTTTCATATGATTTACTAAACAGCTAATATTTTTAAATTACAAACATATACTTCAATTTTATTGATTTTTATAGGTTACACACAGACATCAATATTTTGTTCTTCTATGTATATTTTTATTATTAAAAACTGGTTGTTTTTACGTTGCTGGAGTTTTATTTTATCAGATAACTAGCGACCCACCCTGGCTTCGCACGGGTGCAATGCTGATACTAAATACACTACATATAAACCTTCCTCTTCAATCACTCTATCTATAAAAAAAACCGCATCAAAATCCGTTGCGTAGTTTCATTCAAAGGGACAGAGAAAGCGACTTTGTTTTATACTATGTAGTGATATTGTTTCGGAAACCTGTAGGCGGCTCATCTGATGGTATAGTCATCGCCGACTATACATTTGATATGGTTGTGACTTTGTTCGCATATATAACGCAAAACAAACTGGATTTCACGGGTTTTAATTTTTTTGCGCGGAACCCTAATTATTTTCTAAAAATAAAAGTTTCCTAAATATTACTTCTTATAACATCAGCTATCTGCCAGTGAAAATCCTGTTTCGGAGATTAACTGGAACAAACAGACGGACAAAAATGTTAAAAATTCATTTTTAGGGTTCCGTACCTCAAAAGGAAAAACGGAACCCTTATAAGATCACTTCGTTGTCCGTCTGTCTGTCCGTCAGTCAAGACCCTCTTTCTCATTACCATAAATCCTATCCTATCCTACTAATCCTACTAATATTAAAAATGCGAAAGTTTGTGAGGATGGATGGATGGATGTTTGTTACTCTTTCACGCAAAAACTACTGAACGGATTTTGATGAAACTTTACAGTAATATAGTTTATACATCAGAATAACACATAGGATACTTTTTATCCCGATATTCCCACGGGATCAAAAGTTACGCGGGTGAAACCGTGGGGCGCAGCTAGTAATATTATAAACGCGAAAGTTTGTGAGGATGGGTGGGTGGATGTTTGTTACTCTTTCACGCAAAAACTACTGAACGGATTTGGATGAAATTTGGCACACAGCTACTTTATAACCAAGATTAACATGTAGGATACTTTTTATCCCGATATTTCCATGGGATCGAAACTTAGGCGGGTGAAACCGCGGGGCGCAGCTAGTATATAATAAACATGATTAGGCACATTTATTTGACTATTCTCCAAAAGATCATAATATGCATGAAATTAAATAACCCACCTACCGATAGCTTTTAAAACAAGTTAATAACTCCATCTCACGTACTAGTTACTCACGGCTAAATATCAAGGGATAAATAACCATTATAAGCTGACTTCTGATTGTATGACAAACCTATACAATGCGAGGTCAGCTAAAACTGGAAATTATAGCTTGATGTGTCGCCGACCGCGCCGTGTGTGCCTACTAGTTAACCTTGACGGCATTGTTGACAATAGAATTGCTATAGTATGACGACTGTGTTTTCAGCGTCTCGTAATTCTATCTATCAATTTTCTTTTTATGGAACGATGTTCTTTGACGGAGCTTGCGGTAAAAGTAAAATGGAAGAAATCGTGACGTAACGATAAAGTGTTAAGGTGATTGCGCAGTGGTTATCGCGAAATTCAAATTTTCTTACGTTTTTTGCAATTTGCAGGTCAGTTTCAGGTTGTATCTTGAACAAAATTTGATTCGCGACTATAACAGGTACGTATCTAAAGAATTATAATCATTGGAATCATTAATACATCTTCCTAAGCGATATTTGTACCACAAGAAGAAATCTCTTATGGAAAAGTGCTTGCGGTACAAATCTCACTTAGGAAGATGTATTAATTATTCTAATGATTATAATTCTTTAGATACGTACCTGTTATAGTCGCGAATAAAATTTAGATCAAGATACAACCTGATACTGACCTGCAAATTGCAAAAAACCTAATAAAAATTTAATTTCGCGGTCTACCACTGCCCATTCACTTTAAGCAAATGCGGCTCTTCATTAATGTAATAGAAAGAGACGGAGAGAGAGATTGGGAAATAGTTTACATGATTTTCGCGGGTGCTGAAGCCGATAGAGAAACCAAAATGAAAATATTTTGGTTCTAAGACAAGTCTGTTCACGATGTTTTCCTTCAACGTTTTGAGAGCAGTGGTGATGAAATTAAATACACAAAGTAAAGTGTCTGCCTGGGTTAGAACTCACGACCTACAACTCTTAAGTCGGGGCTGATACCACTGAGCCACCACACCACTGCCCCCAAACTAATACTAATTACTATTAATTACTTAATGCTGTATGTGAGTAATAAAATAACATAACGACGTGCCCAAATCAAAGTCGTACAGTTACACCTAAGAAATCCTTTGTAATATAACCCACATTTGAATTCCACCTTTAACTCCTCACAAACAAAGTTCAAAACCCAACAACACTAAAGTTAAGAATTAAAAAGTTCCACTAGCTCCATTCTATTTTGGTTTTAAACCTATTTACGATGAAGATAAGGTTCAAAATCATGTTGTATTTAAATATAAGCTTATTTGAATGTTCAGTATAAGTAAATCAAAAATCAAATGAATGGGTCATTCTTACTTAGTTCGAGCTTAGAAGATGACGTTTATTATCTTCATTTTATTATCTGTGATCGTTGGAGTGGTAAGTTTTTTTAACTAATTTATTTTTAACTTCAATTTCAATTACAAATAGCCTTTATTTCTAACTAGCACTTTGCCCGCGACTTCGTCCGCGTGTATTTCGTACTTTCCTCTAAAAATTTCGAAAATGTGAAAAAAACAATTTTTTTAGCGTGATGATATATTCCTCGATGAATGGGCTATCTAACACTGAAATAATTTTTCAAATCGGACGTTTTTTAGTTTTACCTACATACCCCACACAAATACAATTAACACTAATGCATTGAAGAATTGAAGACACCGATTAGAAGAATGATCAAAATTCGCATAGAAATGGCGGAGATGCAGTATATTTATACATATAACTTCGTACATAATTATATAAGAATAATGACTTACAAAAAAAAAACAATCGACTTCCAAAAAAAACACTACAAAGTGAAAAATAAGAGAAGAACAGTGGTGGCCGGCCCAGTGGTAACGGCCGCGGCTTACGAGTTGTAGGTCGTAGGTTCGAACCCCGTCAGGAGCCTTACTTTGTGTAAATTATTTCATCACCATTGCTCTTAAAACGGTGAAGGAAAACATCGTGAGGAAACCGGCATGTCCTAGAACCAAAAATTCGAAGACATGTGACATCTACCAACCCGCACTGGGCCCACGTGGTGGATTACGGCCCACTCCCTCTCATAGAGAGGAGGCCTGTGTCCCATCTGTATCACGATCTGTATGGAAACCAAGCGTGCCATTTTTTGTACTACCTACTATGACCTCACAAGCACTGTTTCTCGCTCACGCTCACCCAGCCAGCAGTACACAGGACTGAACGCGAAAGTGGCGGCTTACGATTTTTGAACGTAAGTTGGTGCGATTTTTCGCACTCGAAGTAGTTGCTCTTGCGTTATCTAGGTACTGTGGTTTCAACCAACACGCTGTGCATGTGTGCGTGAAGACGGGTAGCGTTAGCAAATAACGCACACTCACACAGACTTCCGAATTCGCCATTGTCTGTTTTTTTTTAATGTCATCTCGTTGTGTCATACTATATCAATGAGGAAGGTCGGTCAACGCTAATTGTAAATGGCGTGACTATAGCTCAGTCAGGCTCATCAAGTAATCAATTTGACATTTCATCCATTTCCATTTCGTGTTAATTCATGATTTTGACTTTATTTCACTAATTCACTACTTTCGGTGACTTCAAAATATTTTAAATGACTAACCCGAAACTAGCTAGTATTAAAACACTAGCCCAACTCTAGCCGTGACAAGTGAAACACTAGCCTGACACTAGTCGTGACGAGTAAAATACTAGCTCAACAGCAGCCGTTACAAGTAAAACACAGGCCCGACTCTAGTTGTGACTAGTAAAACACAGGCCCGACTCTAGTTGTGACTAGTAAAACACTAGCCTGACACTAGTCATGACTAGTAAACCACTAGCCCAACACCAGTCGTGACTAGTAAAACACTCGCCCAACACCAGTCGTGACTAGTAAAAGACTAGCCTGACACCAGTCGTGACTAGTAAAACACTCGCCCAACACCAGTCGTGACTAGTAAAACACTCGCCCAACACCAGTCGTGACTAGTAAAAAACTAGCCCAACACCAGTCGTGACTAGTAAAACACTCGCCCAACACCAGTCGTGACTAGTAAAACACTCGCCCAACACCAGTCGTGACTAGTAAAAGACTAGCCTGACACCAGTCGTGACTAGTAAAAAACTAGCCCAGCACCATTCGTGACTAGTAAAACACTCGCCCAACACCAGTCGTGACTAGTAAAAGACTAGCCTGACACCAGACGTGACTAGTAAAACACTCGCCTAACAACAGTCGTGACTAGTAAAAGACTAGCCTGACACCAGTCGTGACTAGTAAAAAACTAGCCCAACACCAGTCGTGACTAGTAAAACACTCGCCCAACACCAGTCGTGACTAGTAAAACACTCGCCCAACACCAGTCGTGACTAGTAAAAGACTAGCCTGACACCAGACGTGACTCGTAAAACACTCGCCTAACAACAGTCGTGACTAGTAAAAGACTAGCCTGACAACAGTCGTGACTAGTAAAAAACTAGCCCAACACCAGTCGTGACTAGTAAAACACTCGCCCAACACCAGTCGCGACTAGAAAAACACTCGCCCAACACCAGTCGTGACTAGTAAAAGACTAGCCTGACACTAGTCGTGACTAGTAAAACACTCGCCCAACACCAGTCGCGAATAGTTAAACACTCGCCCAACACCAGTCGTGACTAGTAAAAGTCTAGCCTGACACCAGTCGTGACTAGTAAAACACTCGGCCATCACCAATCGCTACTAGTAAAACACTCGCCCAACACCAGTCGTGACTAGTAAAAAACTAGCCCAGCACCATTCGTGACTAGTAAAACACTCGCCCAACACCAGTCGCGACTAGAAAAACACTCGCCCAACACCAGTCGTGACTAGTAAAACACTCGCCTAACAACAGTCGTGACTAGTAAAAAACTAGCCCAGCACCATTCGTGACTAGTAAAACACTCGCCCAACACCAGTCGCGACTAGAAAAACACTCGCCCAACACCAGTCGTGACTAGTAAAACACTCGCCCAACACCAGTCGCGACTAGAAAAACACTCGCCCAACACCAGTCGTGACTAGTAAAACACTCGCCTAACAACAGTCGTGACTAGTAAAAAACTAGCCCAGCACCATTCGTGACTAGTAAAAAACTCGCCCAACACCAGTCGCGACTAGAAAAACACTCGCCCAACACCAGTCGTGACTAGTAAAACACTCGCCCAACACCAGTCGCGGCTAGAAAAACACACGCCCAACACCAGTCGTGACTAGTAAAACACTCGCCTAACAACAGTCGTGACTAGTAAAAAACTAGCCCAGCACCATTCGTGACTAGTAAAACACTCGCCCAACACCAGTCGCGACTAGAAAAACACTCGCCCAACACCAGTCGTGACTAGTAAAACACTCGCCTAACAACAGTCGTGACTAGTAAAAAACTAGCCCAGCACCATTCGTGACTAGTAAAACACTCGCCCAACACCAGCCGTGACTAGTAAAACACTCGCCCAACACCAGTCGCGACTAGAAAAACACTCGCCCAACACCAGTCGTGACTAGTAAAACACTAGCCCAACACCAGTCGTGACTAGTAAAACACTCGCCCAACACCAGTCGTGACTAGTAAAACACTAGCCCAGCACCATTCGTGACTAGTAAAACACTCGCCCAACACCAGTCGCGACTAGAAAAACAATCGCCCAACACCAGTCGTGACTAGTAAAACACTCGCCCAACACCAGTCGCGACTAGAAAAACACTCGCCCAACACCAGTCGTGACTAGTAAAACACTCGCCCAACACCAGTCGCGACTAGAAAAACACTCGCCCAACACCAGTCGTGACTAGTAAAACACTAGGACAGCACCATTCGTGACTAGTAAAAAACTAGCTTGACACCAGTCGTGACTTGATAAAGACAAGCCTGACACCAGACGTGACTAGTAAAACACTCGCCCAACACCAGTCGTGACTAGTAAAAAACTAGCTTGACACCAGTCGTGACTTGATAAAGACAAGCCTGACACCAGACGTGACTAGTAAAACACTCTCCCAACACCAGTCGTGACTAGTAAAACACTCGCCCAACACCAGTCGTGACTAGTAAAACACTCGCCCAACACCAGTCGTGACTAGTAAAAGACTAGCCTGACACCAGACGTGACTAGTAAAACACTCGCCTAACAACAGTCGTGACTAGTAAAAGACTAGCCTGACACCAGTCGTGACTAGTAAAAAACTAGCCCAACACCAGTCGTGACTAGTAAAACACTCGCCCAACACCAGTCGTGACTAGTAAAAACTAGCCCAGCACCATTCGTGACTAGTAAAACACTCGCCCAACACCAGTCGCGACTAGTAAAACACTCGCCTAACAACAGTCGTGACTAGTAAAAGACTAGCCTGACACCAGTCGTGACTAGTAAAAAACTAGCCCAACACCAGTCGTGACTAGTAAAACACTCGCCCAACACCAGTCGCGACTAGAAAAACACTCGCCCAACACCAGTCGTGACTAGTAAAAGACTAGCCTGACACTAGTCGTGACTAGTAAAACACTCGCCCAACACCAGTCGCGAATAGTTAAACACTCGCCCAACACCAGTCGTGACTAGTAAAAGTCTAGCCTGACACCAGTCGTTACTAGTAAAACACTCGCCCATCACCAATCGCTACTAGTAAAACACTCGCCCAACACCAGTCGTGACTAGTAAAAAACTAGCCCAGCACCATTCGTGACTAGTAAAACACTCGCCCAACACCAGTCGCGACTAGAAAAACACTCGCCCAACACCAGTCGTGACTAGTAAAACACTCGCCTAACCACAGTCGTGACTAGTAAAAAACTAGCCCAGCACCATTCGTGACTAGTAAAAAACTAGCCCAACACCAGTCGTGACTAGTAAAACACTCGCCCAACACCAGTCGTGACTAGTAAAACACTCGCCCAACACCAGTCGTGACTAGTAAAAGACTAGCCTGACACCAGACGTGACTCGTAAAACACTCGCCCAACACCAGTCGCGACTAGAAAAACACTCGCCCAACACCAGTCGTGACTAGTAAAACACTCGCCCAACACCAGTCGCGACTAGAAAAACACTCGCCCAACACCAGTCGTGACTAGTAAAAGACTAGCCTGACACTAGTCGTGACTAGTAAAACACTCGCCCAACACCAGTCGCGAATAGTTAAACACTCGCCCAACACCAGTCGTGACTAGTAAAAGTCTAGCCTGACACCAGTCGTTACTAGTAAAACACTCGCCCATCACCAATCGCTACTAGTAAAACACTCGCCCAACACCAGTCGTGACTAGTAAAAAACTAGCCCAGCACCATTCGTGACTAGTAAAACACTCGCCCAACACCAGTCGCGACTAGAAAAACACTCGCCCAACACCAGTCGTGACTAGTAAAACACTCGCCTAACCACAGTCGTGACTAGTAAAAAACTAGCCCAGCACCATTCGTGACTAGTAAAAAACTAGCCCAACACCAGTCGTGACTAGTAAAACACTCGCCCAACACCAGTCGTGACTAGTAAAACACTCGCCCAACACCAGTCGTGACTAGTAAAAGACTAGCCTGACACCAGACGTGACTCGTAAAACACTCGCCTAACAACAGTCGTGACTAGTAAAAGACTAGCCTGACAACAGTCGTGACTAGTAAAAAACTAGCCCAACACCAGTCGTGACTAGTAAAACACTCGCCCAACACCAGTCGCGACTAGAAAAACACTCGCCCAACACCAGTCGTGACTAGTAAAAGACTAGCCTGACACTAGTCGTGACTAGTAAAACACTCGCCCAACACCAGTCGCGAATAGTTAAACACTCGCCCAACACCAGTCGTGACTAGTAAAAGTCTAGCCTGACACCAGTCGTTACTAGTAAAACACTCGCCCATCACCAATCGCTACTAGTAAAACACTCGCCCAACACCAGTCGTGACTAGTAAAAAACTAGCCCAGCACCATTCGTGACTAGTAAAACACTCGCCCAACACCAGTCGCGACTAGAAAAACACTCGCCCAACACCAGTCGTGACTAGTAAAACACTCGCCTAACAACAGTCGTGACTAGTAAAAAACTAGCCCAGCACCATTCGTGACTAGTAAAACACTCGCCCAACACCAGTCGCGACTAGAAAAACACTCGCCCAACACCAGTCGCGACTAGAAAAACACTCGCCCAACACCAGTCGTGACTAGTAAAACACTCGCCTAACAACAGTCGTGACTAGTAAAAAACTAGCCCAGCACCATTCGTGACTAGTAAAAAACTCGCCCAACACCAGTCGCGACTAGAAAAACACTCGCCCAACACCAGTCGTGACTAGTAAAACACTCGCCCAACACCAGTCGCGGCTAGAAAAACACACGCCCAACACCAGTCGTGACTAGTAAAACACTCGCCTAACAACAGTCGTGACTAGTAAAAAACTAGCCCAGCACCATTCGTGACTAGTAAAACACTCGCCCAACACCAGTCGCGACTAGAAAAACACTCGCCCAACACCAGTCGTGACTAGTAAAACACTCGCCTAACAACAGTCGTGACTAGTAAAAAACTAGCCCAGCACCATTCGTGACTAGTAAAACACTCGCCCAACACCAGCCGTGACTAGTAAAACACTCGCCCAACACCAGTCGCGACTAGAAAAACACTCGCCCAACACCAGTCGTGACTAGTAAAACACTAGCCCAACACCAGTCGTGACTAGTAAAACACTCGCCCAACACCAGTCGTGACTAGTAAAACACTAGCCCAGCACCATTCGTGACTAGTAAAACACTCGCCCAACACCAGTCGCGACTAGAAAAACACTCGCCCAACACCAGTCGTGACTAGTAAAACACTCGCCCAACACCAGTCGCGACTAGAAAAACACTCGCCCAACACCAGTCGTGACTAGTAAAACACTCGCCCAACACCAGTCGCGACTAGAAAAACACTCGCCCAACACCAGTCGTGACTAGTAAAACACTAGGACAGCACCATTCGTGACTAGTAAAAAACTAGCTTGACACCAGTCGTGACTTGATAAAGACAAGCCTGACACCAGACGTGACTAGTAAAACACTCGCCCAACACCAGTCGTGACTAGTAAAAAACTAGCTTGACACCAGTCGTGACTTGATAAAGACAAGCCTGACACCAGACGTGACTAGTAAAACACTCTCCCAACACCAGTCGTGACTAGTAAAACACTCGCCCAACACCAGTCGTGACTAGTAAAACACTCGCCCAACACCAGTCGTGACTAGTAAAAGACTAGCCTGACACCAGACGTGACTAGTAAAACACTCGCCTAACAACAGTCGTGACTAGTAAAAGACTAGCCTGACACCAGTCGTGACTAGTAAAAAACTAGCCCAACACCAGTCGTGACTAGTAAAACACTCGCCCAACACCAGTCGTGACTAGTAAAAAACTAGCCCAGCACCATTCGTGACTAGTAAAACACTCGCCCAACACCAGTCGCGACTAGTAAAACACTCGCCTAACAACAGTCGTGACTAGTAAAAGACTAGCCTGACACCAGTCGTGACTAGTAAAAAACTAGCCCAACACCAGTCGTGACTAGTAAAACACTCGCCCAACACCAGTCGCGACTAGAAAAACACTCGCCCAACACCAGTCGTGACTAGTAAAAGACTAGCCTGACACTAGTCGTGACTAGTAAAACACTCGCCCAACACCAGTCGCGAATAGTTAAACACTCGCCCAACACCAGTCGTGACTAGTAAAAGTCTAGCCTGACACCAGTCGTTACTAGTAAAACACTCGCCCATCACCAATCGCTACTAGTAAAACACTCGCCCAACACCAGTCGTGACTAGTAAAAAACTAGCCCAGCACCATTCGTGACTAGTAAAACACTCGCCCAACACCAGTCGCGACTAGAAAAACACTCGCCCAACACCAGTCGTGACTAGTAAAACACTCGCCTAACCACAGTCGTGACTAGTAAAAAACTAGCCCAGCACCATTCGTGACTAGTAAAACACTCGCCCAACACCAGTCGCGACTAGAAAAACACTCGCCCAACACCAGTCGTGACTAGTAAAACACTCGCCCAACACCAGTCGCGACTAGAAAAACACTCGCCCAACACCTGTCGTGACTAGTAAAACACTCGCCTAACAACAGTCGTGACTAGTAAAAAACTAGCCCAGCACCATTCGTGACTTTAAAACACTCGCCCAACACCAGTCGCGACTAGAAAAACACTCGCCCAACACCAGTCGTGACTAGTAAAACACTCGCCCAACACCAGTCGCGACTAGAAAAACACTCGCCCAACACCAGTCGTGACTAGTAAAACACTCGCCAAACACCAGTCGCGACTAGAAAAACACTCACCCAACACCAGTCGTGACTAGTAAAACACTCGCCTAACAACAGTCGTGACTAGTAAAAAACTAGCCCAGCACCATTCGTGACTAGTAAAACACTCGCCCAACACCAGTCGCGACTAGAAAAACACTCGCCCAACACCAGTCGTGACTAGTAAAACACTCGCCTAACAACAGTCGTGACTAGTAAAAAACTAGCCCAGCACCATTCGTGACTAGTAAAACACTCGCCCAACACCAGTCGCGACTAGAAAAACACTCGCCCAACACCAGTCGCGACTAGAAAAACACTCGCCCAACACCAGTCGTGACTAGTAAAACACTCGCCTAACAACAGTCGTGACTAGTAAAAAACTAGCCCAGCACCATTCGTGACTAGTAAAAAACTCGCCCAACACCAGTCGCGACTAGAAAAACACTCGCCCAACACCAGTCGTGACTAGTAAAACACTCGCCCAACACCAGTCGCGGCTAGAAAAACACACGCCCAACACCAGTCGTGACTAGTAAAACACTCGCCTAACAACAGTCGTGACTAGTAAAAAACTAGCCCAGCACCATTCGTGACTAGTAAAACACTCGCCCAACACCAGTCGCGACTAGAAAAACACTCGCCCAACACCAGTCGTGACTAGTAAAACACTCGCCTAACAACAGTCGTGACTAGTAAAAAACTAGCCCAGCACCATTCGTGACTAGTAAAACACTCGCCCAACACCAGCCGTGACTAGTAAAACACTCGCCCAACACCAGTCGCGACTAGAAAAACACTCGCCCAACACCAGTCGTGACTAGTAAAACACTAGCCCAACACCAGTCGTGACTAGTAAAACACTCGCCCAACACCAGTCGTGACTAGTAAAACACTAGCCCAGCACCATTCGTGACTAGTAAAACACTCGCCCAACACCAGTCGCGACTAGAAAAACACTCGCCCAACACCAGTCGTGACTAGTAAAACACTCGCCCAACACCAGTCGCGACTAGAAAAACACTCGCCCAACACCAGTCGTGACTAGTAAAACACTCGCCCAACACCAGTCGCGACTAGAAAAACACTCGCCCAACACCAGTCGTGACTAGTAAAACACTAGGACAGCACCATTCGTGACTAGTAAAAAACTAGCTTGACACCAGTCGTGACTTGATAAAGACAAGCCTGACACCAGACGTGACTAGTAAAACACTCGCCCAACACCAGTCGTGACTAGTAAAAAACTAGCTTGACACCAGTCGTGACTTGATAAAGACAAGCCTGACACCAGACGTGACTAGTAAAACACTCTCCCAACACCAGTCGTGACTAGTAAAACACTCGCCCAACACCAGTCGTGACTAGTAAAACACTCGCCCAACACCAGTCGTGACTAGTAAAAGACTAGCCTGACACCAGACGTGACTAGTAAAACACTCGCCTAACAACAGTCGTGACTAGTAAAAGACTAGCCTGACACCAGTCGTGACTAGTAAAAAACTAGCCCAACACCAGTCGTGACTAGTAAAACACTCGCCCAACACCAGTCGTGACTAGTAAAAAACTAGCCCAGCACCATTCGTGACTAGTAAAACACTCGCCCAACACCAGTCGCGACTAGTAAAACACTCGCCTAACAACAGTCGTGACTAGTAAAAGACTAGCCTGACACCAGTCGTGACTAGTAAAAAACTAGCCCAACACCAGTCGTGACTAGTAAAACACTCGCCCAACACCAGTCGCGACTAGAAAAACACTCGCCCAACACCAGTCGTGACTAGTAAAAGACTAGCCTGACACTAGTCGTGACTAGTAAAACACTCGCCCAACACCAGTCGCGAATAGTTAAACACTCGCCCAACACCAGTCGTGACTAGTAAAAGTCTAGCCTGACACCAGTCGTTACTAGTAAAACACTCGCCCATCACCAATCGCTACTAGTAAAACACTCGCCCAACACCAGTCGTGACTAGTAAAAAACTAGCCCAGCACCATTCGTGACTAGTAAAACACTCGCCCAACACCAGTCGCGACTAGAAAAACACTCGCCCAACACCAGTCGTGACTAGTAAAACACTCGCCTAACCACAGTCGTGACTAGTAAAAAACTAGCCCAGCACCATTCGTGACTAGTAAAACACTCGCCCAACACCAGTCGCGACTAGAAAAACACTCGCCCAACACCAGTCGTGACTAGTAAAACACTCGCCCAACACCAGTCGCGACTAGAAAAACACTCGCCCAACACCTGTCGTGACTAGTAAAACACTCGCCTAACAACAGTCGTGACTAGTAAAAAACTAGCCCAGCACCATTCGTGACTTTAAAACACTCGCCCAACACCAGTCGCGACTAGAAAAACACTCGCCCAACACCAGTCGTGACTAGTAAAACACTCGCCCAACACCAGTCGCGACTAGAAAAACACTCGCCCAACACCAGTCGTGACTAGTAAAACACTCGCCAAACACCAGTCGCGACTAGAAAAACACTCACCCAACACCAGTCGTGACTAGTAAAACACTCGCCTAACAACAGTCGTGACTAGTAAAAAACTAGCCCAGCACCATTCGTGACTAGTAAAACACTCGCCCAACACCAGTCGCGACTAGAAAAACACTCGCCCAACACCAGTCGTGACTAGTAAAACACTCGCCTAACAACAGTCGTGACTAGTAAAAAACTAGCCCAGCACCATTCGTGACTAGTAAAACACTCGCCCAACACCAGTCGCGACTAGAAAAACACTCGCCCAACACCAGTCGTGACTAGTAAAACACTAGCCTAACACCAGTCGTGACTAGTAAAACACTCGCCCAACACCAGTCGCGACTAGAAAAACACTCGCCCAACACCAGTCGTGACTAGTAAAACACTCGCCCAACACCAGTCGCGACTAGAAAAACACTCGCCCAACACCAGTCGTGACTAGTAAAACACTCGCCCAACACCAGTCGCGACTAGAAAAACACTCGCCCAACACCAGTCGTGACTAGTAAAACACTCGCCTAACAACAGTCGTGACTAGTAAAAAACTAGCCCAGCACCATTCGTGACTAGTAAAACACTCGCCCAACACCAGTCGCGACTAGAAAAACACTCGCCCAACACCAGTCGTGACTAGTAAAACACTCGCCCAACACCAGTCGCGACTAGAAAAACACTCGCCCAACACCAGTCGTGACTAGTAAAACACTCGCCTAACAACAGTCGTGACTAGTAAAAAACTAGCCCAGCACCATTTGTGACTAGTAAAACACTCGCCCAACACCAGTCGCGACTAGAAAAACACTCGCCCAACACCAGTCGTGACTAGTAAAACACTCGCCCAACACCAGTCGCGACTAGTAAAACACTCGCCCAACACCAGTCGTGACTAGTAAAACACTCGCCCAACACCAGTCGCGACTAGAAAAACACTCGCCCAACACCAGTCGTGACTAGTAAAACACTCGCCTAACAACAGTCGTGACTAGTAAAAAACTAGCCCAGCACCATTCGTGACAAGTAAAACACTCGCCCAACACCAGTCGCGACTAGAAAAACACTCGCCCAACACCAGTCGTGACTAGTAAAACACTCGCCTAACAACAGTCGTGACTAGTAAAAAACTAGCCCAGCACCATTCGTGACTAGTAAAACACTCGCCCAACACCAGTCGCGACTAGAAAAACACTCGCCCAACACCAGTCGTGACAAGTAAAACACTAGCCCAACACCAGTCGTGACTAGTAAAACACTCGCCCAACAACAGTCGCGACTAGAAAAACACTCGCCCAACACCAGTCGTGACTAGTAAAACACTCGCCCAACACCAGTCGCGACTAGAAAAACACTCGCCCAACACCAGTCGTGACTAGTAAAACACTCGCCCAACACCAGTCGCGACTAGAAAAACACTCGCCCAACACCAGTCGTGACTAGTAAAACACTCGCCTAACAACAGTCGTGACTAGTAAAAAACTAGCCCAGCACCATTCGTGACTAGTAAAACACTCGCCCAACACCAGTCGCGACTAGAAAAACACTCGCCCAACACCAGTCGTGACTAGTAAAACACTCGCCCAACACCAGTCGTGACTAGTAAAAGACTAGCCTGACACCAGTCGTGACTAGTAAAAAACTAGCCCAACACCAGTCGTGACTAGTAAAACCCTCGCCCAACACCAGTCGTGACTAGTAAAACACTCGCCCAACACCACTCGTGACTAGTAAAACACTAGCCCAACACCAGACGTGACTAGTAAAACACTCGCCCAACACCAGTCGTGACTAGTAAAAGACTAGCCTGACACCAGTCGTGACTAGTAAAAAACTAGCCCAACACCAGTCGTGACTAGTAAAACCCTCGCCCAACACCACTCGTGACTAGTAAAACACTCGCCCAACACCACTCGTGACTAGTAAAACACTCGCCCAACACCAGTCGTGACTAGTAAAACCCTCGCCTAACACCACTCGTGACTAGTAAAACACTCGCCCAACACCACTCGTGACTAGTAAAACACTAGCCCAACACCAGACGTGACTAGTAAAACACTCGCCCAACACCAGTCGTGACTAGTAAAACACTAGCCCAACACCAGACGTGACTAGTAAAACACTCGCCCAACACCAGTCGTGACTAGTAAAAGACTAGCCTGACACCAGTCGTGACTAGTAAAAAACTAGCCCAACACCCGTTGTGACTAGTAAAACACTCGCCCAACACCAGTCGCGACTAGAAAAACACTCGCCCAACACCAGTCGTGACTAGTAAAACACTCGCCTAACAACAGTCGTGACTAGTAAAAAACTAGCCCAGCACCATTCGTGACTAGTAAAACACTCGCCCAACACCAGTCGCGACTAGAAAAACACTCGCCCAACACCAGTCGTGACTAGTAAAACACTCGCCCAACACCAGTCGTGACTAGTAAAAGACTAGCCTGACACCAGTCGTGACTAGTAAAAAACTAGCCCAACACCAGTCGTGACTAGTAAAACCCTCGCCCAACACCAGTCGTGACTAGTAAAACACTCGCCCAACACCACTCGTGACTAGTAAAACACTAGCCCAACACCAGACGTGACTAGTAAAACACTCGCCCAACACCAGTCGTGACTAGTAAAAGACTAGCCTGACACCAGTCGTGACTAGTAAAAAACTAGCCCAACACCAGTCGTGACTAGTAAAACCCTCGCCCAACACCACTCGTGACTAGTAAAACACTCGCCCAACACCACTCGTGACTAGTAAAACACTCGCCCAACACCAGTCGTGACTAGTAAAACCCTCGCCTAACACCACTCGTGACTAGTAAAACACTCGCCCAACACCACTCGTGACTAGTAAAACACTAGCCCAACACCAGACGTGACTAGTAAAACACTCGCCCAACACCAGTCGTGACTAGTAAAACACTAGCCCAACACCAGACGTGACTAGTAAAACACTCGCCCAACACCAGCCGTGACTAGTAAAACACTCGCCCAACACCAGTCGTGACTAGTAAAAGACTAGCCTGACACCAGCCGTGACTAGTAAAAGACTAGCCTGACACCAGACGTGACTAGTAAAACACTCGCCTAACAACAGTCGTGACTAGTAAAAGACTAGCCTGACACCAGTCGTGACTAGTAAAAAACTAGCCCAACACCAGTCGTGACTAGTAAAACACTCGCCCAACACCAGTCGCGACTAGAAAATACTCGCCCAACACCAGTCGTGACTAGTAAAACACTCGCCCAACACCAGTCGTGACTAGTAAAAGACTAGCCTGACACCAGTCGTGACTAGTAAAAAACTAGCCCAACACCAGTCGTGACTAGTAAAACCCTCGCCCAACACCAGTCGTGACTAGTAAAACACTCGCCCAACACCACTCGTGACTAGTAAAACACTAGCCCAACACCAGACGTGACTAGTAAAACACTCGCCCAACACCAGTCGTGACTAGTAAAAGACTAGCCTGACACCAGTCGTGACTAGTAAAAAACTAGCCCAACACCAGTCGTGACTAGTAAAACCCTCGCCCAACACCACTCGTGACTAGTAAAACACTCGCCCAACACCACTCGTGACTAGTAAAACACTCGCCCAACACCAGTCGTGACTAGTAAAACCCTCGCCTAACACCACTCGTGACTAGTAAAACACTCGCCCAACACCACTCGTGACTAGTAAAACACTAGCCCAACACCAGACGTGACTAGTAAAACACTCGCCCAACACCAGTCGTGACTAGTAAAACACTAGCCCAACACCAGACGTGACTAGTAAAACACTCGCCCAACACCAGTCGTGACTAGTAAAAGACTAGCCTGACACCAGTCGTGACTAGTAAAAAACTAGCCCAACACCCGTTGTGACTAGTAAAACACTCGCCCAACACCAGTCGTGACTAGTAAAACACTCGCCCAACACCAGTCGTGACTAGTAAAAGACTAGCCTGACACCAGCCGTGACTAGTAAAAGACTAGCCTGACACCAGACGTGACTAGTAAAACACTCGCCTAACAACAGTCGTGACTAGTAAAAGACTAGCCTGACACCAGTCGTGACTAGTAAAAAACTAGCCCAACACCAGTCGTGACTAGTAAAACACTCGCCCAACACCAGTCGCGACTAGAAAATACTCGCCCAACACCAGTCGCGACTAGAAAAACACTCGCCCAACACCAGTCGTGACTAGTAAAACACTCGCCTAACAACAGTCGTGACTAGTAAAAAACTAGCCCAGCACCATTCGTGACTAGTAAAACACTCGCCCAACACCAGTCGCGACTAGAAAAACACTCGCCCAACACCAGTCGTGACTAGTAAAACACTCGCCCAACACCAGTCGCGACTAGTAAAACACTCGCCCAACACCAGTCGTGACTAGTAAAACACTCGCCCAACACCAGTCGCGACTAGAAAAACACTCGCCCAACACCAGTCGTGACTAGTAAAACACTCGCCTAACAACAGTCGTGACTAGTAAAAAACTAGCCCAGCACCATTCGTGACAAGTAAAACACTCGCCCAACACCAGTCGCGACTAGAAAAACACTCGCCCAACACCAGTCGTGACTAGTAAAACACTCGCCTAACAACAGTCGTGACTAGTAAAAAACTAGCCCAGCACCATTCGTGACTAGTAAAACACTCGCCCAACACCAGTCGCGACTAGAAAAACACTCGCCCAACACCAGTCGTGACAAGTAAAACACTAGCCCAACACCAGTCGTGACTAGTAAAACACTCGCCCAACAACAGTCGCGACTAGAAAAACACTCGCCCAACACCAGTCGTGACTAGTAAAACACTCGCCCAACACCAGTCGCGACTAGAAAAACACTCGCCCAACACCAGTCGTGACTAGTAAAACACTCGCCCAACACCAGTCGCGACTAGAAAAACACTCGCCCAACACCAGTCGTGACTAGTAAAACACTCGCCTAACAACAGTCGTGACTAGTAAAAAACTAGCCCAGCACCATTCGTGACTAGTAAAACACTCGCCCAACACCAGTCGCGACTAGAAAAACACTCGCCCAACACCAGTCGTGACTAGTAAAACACTCGCCCAACACCAGTCGCGACTAGAAAAACACTCGCCCAACACCAGTCGTGACTAGTAAAACACTCGCCTAACAACAGTCGTGACTAGTAAAAAACTAGCCCAGCACCATTCGTGACTAGTAAAACACTCGCCCAACACCAGTCGCGACTAGAAAAACACTCGCCCAACACCAGTCGTGACTAGTAAAACACTCGCCCAACACCAGTCGCGACTAGAAAAACACTCGCCCAACACCAGTCGTGACTAGTAAAACACTCGCCCAACACCAGTCGCGACTAGAAAAACACTCGCCCAACACCAGTCGTGACTAGTAAAACACTCGCCCAACACCAGTCGTGACTAGTAAAACACTCGCCCAACACCAGTCGCGACTAGAAAAACACTCGCCCAACACCAGTCGTGACTAGTAAAACACTCGCCCAACACCAGTCGCGACTAGAAAAACACTCGCCCAACACCAGTCGTGACAAGTAAAACACTCGCCCAACACCAGTCGCGACTAGAAAAACACTCGCCCAACACCAGTCGTGACTAGTAAAACACTCGCCCAACACCAGTCGCGACTAGAAAAACACTCGCCCAACACCAGTCGTGACTAGTAAAACACTCGCCCAACACCAGTCGCGACTAGAAAAACACTCGCCCAACACCAGTCGTGACTAGTAAAACACTCGCCCAACACCAGTCGTGACTAGTAAAAGACTAGCCTGACACCAGTCGTGACTAGTAAAAAACTAGCCCAACACCAGTCGTGACTAGTAAAACCCTCGCCCAACACCAGTCGTGACTAGTAAAACACTCGCCCAACACCACTCGTGACTAGTAAAACACTAGCCCAACACCAGACGTGACTAGTAAAACACTCGCCCAACACCAGTCGTGACTAGTAAAAGACTAGCCTGACACCAGTCGTGACTAGTAAAAAACTAGCCCAACACCAGTCGTGACTAGTAAAACCCTCGCCCAACACCACTCGTGACTAGTAAAACACTCGCCCAACACCACTCGTGACTAGTAAAACACTCGCCCAACACCAGTCGTGACTAGTAAAACCCTCGCCTAACACCACTCGTGACTAGTAAAACACTCGCCCAACACCACTCGTGACTAGTAAAACACTAGCCCAACACCAGACGTGACTAGTAAAACACTCGCCCAACACCAGTCGTGACTAGTAAAACACTAGCCCAACACCAGACGTGACTAGTAAAACACTCGCCCAACACCAGTCGTGACTAGTAAAAGACTAGCCTGACACCAGTCGTGACTAGTAAAAAACTAGCCCAACACCCGTTGTGACTAGTAAAACACTCGCCCAACACCAGTCGTGACTAGTAAAACACTCGCCCAACACCAGTCGTGACTAGTAAAAGACTAGCCTGACACCAGCCGTGACTAGTAAAAGACTAGCCTGACACCAGACGTGACTAGTAAAACACTCGCCTAACAACAGTCGTGACTAGTAAAAGACTAGCCTGACACCAGTCGTGACTAGTAAAAAACTAGCCCAACACCAGTCGTGACTAGTAAAACACTCGCCCAACACCAGTCGCGACTAGAAAATACTCGCCCAACACCAGTCGTGACTAGTAAAACACTCGCCCAACACCAGTCGTGACTAGTAAAAGACTAGCCTGACACCAGTCGTGACTAGTAAAAAACTAGCCCAACACCAGTCGTGACTAGTAAAACCCTCGCCCAACACCAGTCGTGACTAGTAAAACACTCGCCCAACACCACTCGTGACTAGTAAAACACTAGCCCAACACCAGACGTGACTAGTAAAACACTCGCCCAACACCAGTCGTGACTAGTAAAAGACTAGCCTGACACCAGTCGTGACTAGTAAAAAACTAGCCCAACACCAGTCGTGACTAGTAAAACCCTCGCCCAACACCACTCGTGACTAGTAAAACACTCGCCCAACACCACTCGTGACTAGTAAAACACTCGCCCAACACCAGTCGTGACTAGTAAAACCCTCGCCTAACACCACTCGTGACTAGTAAAACACTCGCCCAACACCACTCGTGACTAGTAAAACACTAGCCCAACACCAGACGTGACTAGTAAAACACTCGCCCAACACCAGTCGTGACTAGTAAAACACTAGCCCAACACCAGACGTGACTAGTAAAACACTCGCCCAACACCAGTCGTGACTAGTAAAAGACTAGCCTGACACCAGTCGTGACTAGTAAAAAACTAGCCCAACACCAGTCGTGACTAGTAAAACACTCGCCCAACACCAGTCGCGACTAGAAAAACACTCGCCCAACACCAGTCGTGACTAGTAAAACACTCGCCTAACAACAGTCGTGACTAGTAAAAAACTAGCCTGACACCAGTCGTGACTAGTAAAAAACTAGCCTAACACCAGTCGTGACTAGTAAAACACTCGCCCAACACCAGTCGCGACTAGAAAAACACTCGCCCAACACCAGCCGTGACTAGTAAAAGACTAGCCTGACACTAGTCGTGACTAGTAAAACACTCGCCCAACACCAGTCGCGAATAGTTAAACACTCGCCCAACACCAGTCGTGACTAGTAAAAGTCTAGCCTGACACCAGTCGTGACTAGTAAAACACTCGCCCATCACCAATCGCTACTAGTAAAACACTCGCCCAACACCAGTCGTGACTAGTAAAAAACTAGCCCAGCACCATTCGTGACTAGTAAAACACTCGCCCAACACCAGTCGCGACTAGAAAAACACTCGCCCAACACCAGTCGTGACTAGTAAAAGACTAGCCTGACACCAGACGTGACTCGTAAAACACTCGCCTAACAACAGTCGTGACTAGTAAAAGACTAGCCTGACAACAGTCGTGACTAGTAAAAAACTAGCCCAACACCAGTCGTGACTAGTAAAACACTCGCCCAACACCAGTCGCGACTAGAAAAACACTCGCCCAACACCAGTCGTGACTAGTAAAACACTCGCCCAACACCAGTCGCGACTAGAAAAACACTCGCCCAACGCCAGTCGTGACTAGTAAAACACTCGCCTAACAACAGTCGTGACTAGTAAAAAACTAGCCCAGCACCATTCGTGACTAGTAAAACACTCGCCCAACACCAGTCGCGACTAGAAAAACACTCGCCCAGCACCAGTCGTGACTAGTAAAACACTCGCCCAACACCAGTCGCGACTAGAAAAACACTCGCCCAACACCAGTCGTGACTAGTAAAACACTCGCCCAACACCAGTCGTGACTAGTAAAACACTCGCCCAACACCAGTCGCGACTAGAAAAACACTCGCCCAACACCAGTCGTGACTAGTAAAACACTCGCCCAACACCAGTCGCGACTAGAAAAACACTCGCCCAACACCAGTCGTGACAAGTAAAACACTCGCCCAACACCAGTCGCGACTAGAAAAACACTCGCCCAACACCAGTCGTGACTAGTAAAACACTCGCCCAACACCAGTCGCGACTAGAAAAACACTCGCCCAACACCAGTCGTGACTAGTAAAACACTCGCCCAACACCAGTCGCGACTAGAAAAACACTCGCCCAACACCAGTCGTGACTAGTAAAACACTCGCCCAACACCAGTCGTGACTAGTAAAAGACTAGCCTGACACCAGTCGTGACTAGTAAAAAACTAGCCCAACACCAGTCGTGACTAGTAAAACCCTCGCCCAACACCAGTCGTGACTAGTAAAACACTCGCCCAACACCACTCGTGACTAGTAAAACACTAGCCCAACACCAGACGTGACTAGTAAAACACTCGCCCAACACCAGTCGTGACTAGTAAAAGACTAGCCTGACACCAGTCGTGACTAGTAAAAAACTAGCCCAACACCAGTCGTGACTAGTAAAACCCTCGCCCAACACCACTCGTGACTAGTAAAACACTCGCCCAACACCACTCGTGACTAGTAAAACACTCGCCCAACACCAGTCGTGACTAGTAAAACCCTCGCCTAACACCACTCGTGACTAGTAAAACACTCGCCCAACACCACTCGTGACTAGTAAAACACTAGCCCAACACCAGACGTGACTAGTAAAACACTCGCCCAACACCAGTCGTGACTAGTAAAACACTAGCCCAACACCAGACGTGACTAGTAAAACACTCGCCCAACACCAGTCGTGACTAGTAAAAGACTAGCCTGACACCAGTCGTGACTAGTAAAAAACTAGCCCAACACCCGTTGTGACTAGTAAAACACTCGCCCAACACCAGTCGTGACTAGTAAAACACTCGCCCAACACCAGTCGTGACTAGTAAAAGACTAGCCTGACACCAGCCGTGACTAGTAAAAGACTAGCCTGACACCAGACGTGACTAGTAAAACACTCGCCTAACAACAGTCGTGACTAGTAAAAGACTAGCCTGACACCAGTCGTGACTAGTAAAAAACTAGCCCAACACCAGTCGTGACTAGTAAAACACTCGCCCAACACCAGTCGCGACTAGAAAATACTCGCCCAACACCAGTCGTGACTAGTAAAACACTCGCCCAACACCAGTCGTGACTAGTAAAAGACTAGCCTGACACCAGTCGTGACTAGTAAAAAACTAGCCCAACACCAGTCGTGACTAGTAAAACCCTCGCCCAACACCAGTCGTGACTAGTAAAACACTCGCCCAACACCACTCGTGACTAGTAAAACACTAGCCCAACACCAGACGTGACTAGTAAAACACTCGCCCAACACCAGTCGTGACTAGTAAAAGACTAGCCTGACACCAGTCGTGACTAGTAAAAAACTAGCCCAACACCAGTCGTGACTAGTAAAACCCTCGCCCAACACCACTCGTGACTAGTAAAACACTCGCCCAACACCACTCGTGACTAGTAAAACACTCGCCCAACACCAGTCGTGACTAGTAAAACCCTCGCCTAACACCACTCGTGACTAGTAAAACACTCGCCCAACACCACTCGTGACTAGTAAAACACTAGCCCAACACCAGACGTGACTAGTAAAACACTCGCCCAACACCAGTCGTGACTAGTAAAACACTAGCCCAACACCAGACGTGACTAGTAAAACACTCGCCCAACACCAGTCGTGACTAGTAAAAGACTAGCCTGACACCAGTCGTGACTAGTAAAAAACTAGCCCAACACCCGTTGTGACTAGTAAAACACTCGCCCAACACCAGTCGTGACTAGTAAAACACTCGCCCAACACCAGTCGTGACTAGTAAAAGACTAGCCTGACACCAGCCGTGACTAGTAAAAGACTAGCCTGACACCAGACGTGACTAGTAAAACACTCGCCTAACAACAGTCGTGACTAGTAAAAGACTAGCCTGACACCAGTCGTGACTAGTAAAAAACTAGCCCAACACCAGTCGTGACTAGTAAAACACTCGCCCAACACCAGTCGCGACTAGAAAATACTCGCCCAACACCAGTCGCGACTAGAAAAACACTCGCCCAACACCAGTCGTGACTAGTAAAACACTCGCCTAACAACAGTCGTGACTAGTAAAAAACTAGCCCAGCACCATTCGTGACTAGTAAAACACTCGCCCAACACCAGTCGCGACTAGAAAAACACTCGCCCAACACCAGTCGTGACTAGTAAAACACTCGCCCAACACCAGTCGCGACTAGTAAAACACTCGCCCAACACCAGTCGTGACTAGTAAAACACTCGCCCAACACCAGTCGCGACTAGAAAAACACTCGCCCAACACCAGTCGTGACTAGTAAAACACTCGCCTAACAACAGTCGTGACTAGTAAAAAACTAGCCCAGCACCATTCGTGACAAGTAAAACACTCGCCCAACACCAGTCGCGACTAGAAAAACACTCGCCCAACACCAGTCGTGACTAGTAAAACACTCGCCTAACAACAGTCGTGACTAGTAAAAAACTAGCCCAGCACCATTCGTGACTAGTAAAACACTCGCCCAACACCAGTCGCGACTAGAAAAACACTCGCCCAACACCAGTCGTGACAAGTAAAACACTAGCCCAACACCAGTCGTGACTAGTAAAACACTCGCCCAACAACAGTCGCGACTAGAAAAACACTCGCCCAACACCAGTCGTGACTAGTAAAACACTCGCCCAACACCAGTCGCGACTAGAAAAACACTCGCCCAACACCAGTTGTGACTAGTAAAACACTCGCCCAACACCAGTCGCGACTAGAAAAACACTCGCCCAACACCAGTCGTGACTAGTAAAACACTCGCCTAACAACAGTCGTGACTAGTAAAAAACTAGCCCAGCACCATTCGTGACTAGTAAAACACTCGCCCAACACCAGTCGCGACTAGAAAAACACTCGCCCAACACCAGTCGTGACTAGTAAAACACTCGCCCAACACCAGTCGCGACTAGTAAAAAACTAGCCCAGCACCATTCGTGACTAGTAAAACACTCGCCCAACACCAGTCGCGACTAGAAAAACACTCGCCCAACACCAGTCGTGACTAGTAAAACACTCGCCCAACACCAGTCGCGACTAGAAAAACACTCGCCCAACACCACTCGTGACTAGTAAAACACTCGCCCAACACCAGTCGTGACTAGTAAAACCCTCGCCTAACACCACTCGTGACTAGTAAAACACTCGCCCAACACCACTCGTGACTAGTAAAACACTAGCCCAACACCAGACGTGACTAGTAAAACACTCGCCCAACACCACTCGTGACTAGTAAAACACTCGCCCAACACCACTCGTGACTAGTAAAACACTAGCCCAACACCAGACGTGACTAGTAAAACACTCGCCCAACACCAGTCGTGACTAGTAAAAGACTAGCCTGACACCAGTCGTGACTAGTAAAAAACTAGCCCAACACCCGTTGTGACTAGTAAAACACTCGCCCAACACCAGTCGTGACTAGTAAAACACTCGCCCAACACCAGTCGTGACTAGTAAAAGACTAGCCTGACACCAGCCGTGACTAGTAAAAGACTAGCCTGACACCAGACGTGACTAGTAAAACACTCGCCTAACAACAGTCGTGACTAGTAAAAGACTAGCCTGACACCAGTCGTGACTAGTAAAAAACTAGCCCAACACCAGTCGTGACTAGTAAAACACTCGCCCAACACCAGTCGCGACTAGAAAATACTCGCCCAACACCAGTCGCGACTAGAAAAACACTCGCCCAACACCAGTCGTGACTAGTAAAACACTCGCCTAACAACAGTCGTGACTAGTAAAAAACTAGCCCAGCACCATTCGTGACTAGTAAAACACTCGCCCAACACCAGTCGCGACTAGAAAAACACTCGCCCAACACCAGTCGTGACTAGTAAAACACTCGCCCAACACCAGTCGCGACTAGTAAAACACTCGCCCAACACCAGTCGTGACTAGTAAAACACTCGCCCAACACCAGTCGCGACTAGAAAAACACTCGCCCAACACCAGTCGTGACTAGTAAAACACTCGCCTAACAACAGTCGTGACTAGTAAAAAACTAGCCCAGCACCATTCGTGACAAGTAAAACACTCGCCCAACACCAGTCGCGACTAGAAAAACACTCGCCCAACACCAGTCGTGACTAGTAAAACACTCGCCTAACAACAGTCGTGACTAGTAAAAAACTAGCCCAGCACCATTCGTGACTAGTAAAACACTCGCCCAACACCAGTCGCGACTAGAAAAACACTCGCCCAACACCAGTCGTGACAAGTAAAACACTAGCCCAACACCAGTCGTGACTAGTAAAACACTCGCCCAACAACAGTCGCGACTAGAAAAACACTCGCCCAACACCAGTCGTGACTAGTAAAACACTCGCCCAACACCAGTCGCGACTAGAAAAACACTCGCCCAACACCAGTTGTGACTAGTAAAACACTCGCCCAACACCAGTCGCGACTAGAAAAACACTCGCCCAACACCAGTCGTGACTAGTAAAACACTCGCCTAACAACAGTCGTGACTAGTAAAAAACTAGCCCAGCACCATTCGTGACTAGTAAAACACTCGCCCCACACCAGTCGCGACTAGAAAAACACTCGCCCAACACCAGTCGTGACTAGTAAAACACTCGCCCAACACCAGTCGCGACTAGTAAAAAACTAGCCCAGCACCATTCGTGACTAGTAAAACACTCGCCCAACACCAGTCGCGACTAGAAAAACACTCGCCCAACACCAGTCGTGACTAGTAAAACACTCGCCCAACACCAGTCGCGACTAGAAAAACACTCGCCCAACACCAGTCGTGACTAGTAAAACACTCGCCCAACACCAGTCGCGACTAGAAAAACACTCGCCCAACACCAGTCGTGACTAGTAAAACACTCGCCCAACACCAGTCGTGACTAGTAAAACACTCGCCCAACACCAGTCGCGACTAGAAAAACACTCGCCCAACACCAGTCATGACTAGTAAAACACTCGCCCAACACCAGTCGCGACTAGAAAAACACTCGCCCAACACCAGTCGTGACAAGTAAAACACTCGCCCAACACCAGTCGCGACTAGAAAAACACTCGCCCAACACCAGTCGTGACTAGTAAAACACTCGCCCAACACCAGTCGCGACTAGAAAAACACTCGCCCAACACCAGTCGTGACTAGTAAAACACTCGCCCAACACCAGTCGCGACTAGAAAAACACTCGCCCAACACCAGTCGTGACTAGTAAAACACTCGCCCAACACCAGTCGTGACTAGTAAAAGACTAGCCTGACACCAGTCGTGACTAGTAAAAAACTAGCCCAACACCAGTCGTGACTAGTAAAACCCTCGCCCAACACCAGTCGTGACTAGTAAAACACTCGCCCAACACCACTCGTGACTAGTAAAACACTAGCCCAACACCAGACGTGACTAGTAAAACACTCGCCCAACACCAGTCGTGACTAGTAAAAGACTAGCCTGACACCAGTCGTGACTAGTAAAAAACTAGCCCAACACCAGTCGTGACTAGTAAAACCCTCGCCCAACACCACTCGTGACTAGTAAAACACTCGCCCAACACCACTCGTGACTAGTAAAACACTCGCCCAACACCAGTCGTGACTAGTAAAACCCTCGCCTAACACCACTCGTGACTAGTAAAACACTCGCCCAACACCACTCGTGACTAGTAAAACACTAGCCCAACACCAGACGTGACTAGTAAAACACTCGCCCAACACCAGTCGTGACTAGTAAAACACTAGCCCAACACCAGACGTGACTAGTAAAACACTCGCCCAACACCAGTCGTGACTAGTAAAAGACTAGCCTGACACCAGTCGTGACTAGTAAAAAACTAGCCCAACACCCGTTGTGACTAGTAAAACACTCGCCCAACACCAGTCGTGACTAGTAAAACACTCGCCTAACAACAGTCGTGACTAGTAAAAAACTAGCCCAGCACCATTCGTGACTAGTAAAACACTCGCCCAACACCAGTCGCGACTAGAAAAACACTCGCCCAACACCAGTCGTGACTAGTAAAACACTAGCCTAACACCAGTCGTGACTAGTAAAACACTCGCCCAACACCAGTCGCGACTAGAAAAACACTCGCCCAACACCAGTCGTGACTAGTAAAACACTCGCCCAACACCAGTCGCGACTAGAAAAACACTCGCCCAACACCAGTCGTGACTAGTAAAACACTCGCCCAACACCAGTCGCGACTAGAAAAACACTCGCCCAACACCAGTCGTGACTAGTAAAACACTCGCCTAACAACAGTCGTGACTAGTAAAAAACTAGCCCAGCACCATTCGTGACTAGTAAAACACTCGCCCAACACCAGTCGCGACTAGAAAAACACTCGCCCAACACCAGTCGTGACTAGTAAAACACTCGCCCAACACCAGTCGCGACTAGAAAAACACTCGCCCAACACCAGTCGTGACTAGTAAAACACTCGCCTAACAACAGTCGTGACTAGTAAAAAACTAGCCCAGCACCATTCGTGACTAGTAAAACACTCGCCCAACACCAGTCGCGACTAGAAAAACACTCGCCCAACACCAGTCGTGACTAGTAAAACACTCGCCCAACACCAGTCGCGACTAGTAAAACACTCGCCCAACACCAGTCGTGACTAGTAAAACACTCGCCCAACACCAGTCGCGACTAGAAAAACACTCGCCCAACACCAGTCGTGACTAGTAAAACACTCGCCTAACAACAGTCGTGACTAGTAAAAAACTAGCCCAGCACCATTCGTGACAAGTAAAACACTCGCCCAACACCAGTCGCGACTAGAAAAACACTCGCCCAACACCAGTCGTGACTAGTAAAACACTCGCCTAACAACAGTCGTGACTAGTAAAAAACTAGCCCAGCACCATTCGTGACTAGTAAAACACTCGCCCAACACCAGTCGCGACTAGAAAAACACTCGCCCAACACCAGTCGTGACAAGTAAAACACTAGCCCAACACCAGTCGTGACTAGTAAAACACTCGCCCAACAACAGTCGCGACTAGAAAAACACTCGCCCAACACCAGTCGTGACTAGTAAAACACTCGCCCAACACCAGTCGCGACTAGAAAAACACTCGCCCAACACCAGTCGTGACTAGTAAAACACTCGCCCAACACCAGTCGCGACTAGAAAAACACTCGCCCAACACCAGTCGTGACTAGTAAAACACTCGCCTAACAACAGTCGTGACTAGTAAAAAACTAGCCCAGCACCATTCGTGACTAGTAAAACACTCGCCCAACACCAGTCGCGACTAGAAAAACACTCGCCCAACACCAGTCGTGACTAGTAAAACACTCGCCCAACACCAGTCGCGACTAGAAAAACACTCGCCCAACACCAGTCGTGACTAGTAAAACACTCGCCTAACAACAGTCGTGACTAGTAAAAAACTAGCCCAGCACCATTCGTGACTAGTAAAACACTCGCCCAACACCAGTCGCGACTAGAAAAACACTCGCCCAACACCAGTCGTGACTAGTAAAACACTCGCCCAACACCAGTCGCGACTAGAAAAACACTCGCCCAACACCAGTCGTGACTAGTAAAACACTCGCCCAACACCAGTCGCGACTAGAAAAACACTCGCCCAACACCAGTCGTGACTAGTAAAACACTCGCCCAACACCTGTCGTGACTAGTAAAACACTCGCCCAACACCAGTCGCGACTAGAAAAACACTCGCCCAACACCAGTCGTGACTAGTAAAACACTCGCCCAACACCAGTCGCGACTAGAAAAACACTCGCCCAACACCAGTCGTGACAAGTAAAACACTCGCCCAACACCAGTCGCGACTAGAAAAACACTCGCCCAACACCAGTCGTGACTAGTAAAACACTCGCCCAACACCAGTCGCGACTAGAAAAACACTCGCCCAACACCAGTCGTGACTAGTAAAACACTCGCCCAACACCAGTCGCGACTAGAAAAACACTCGCCCAACACCAGTCGTGACTAGTAAAACACTCGCCCAACACCAGTCGTGACTAGTAAAAGACTAGCCTGACACCAGTCGTGACTAGTAAAAAACTAGCCCAACACCAGTCGTGACTAGTAAAACCCTCGCCCAACACCAGTCGTGACTAGTAAAACACTCGCCCAACACCACTCGTGACTAGTAAAACACTAGCCCAACACCAGACGTGACTAGTAAAACACTCGCCCAACACCAGTCGTGACTAGTAAAAGACTAGCCTGACACCAGTCGTGACTAGTAAAAAACTAGCCCAACACCAGTCGTGACTAGTAAAACCCTCGCCCAACACCACTCGTGACTAGTAAAACACTCGCCCAACACCACTCGTGACTAGTAAAACACTCGCCCAACACCAGTCGTGACTAGTAAAACCCTCGCCTAACACCACTCGTGACTAGTAAAACACTCGCCCAACACCACTCGTGACTAGTAAAACACTAGCCCAACACCAGACGTGACTAGTAAAACACTCGCCCAACACCAGTCGTGACTAGTAAAACACTAGCCCAACACCAGACGTGACTAGTAAAACACTCGCCCAACACCAGTCGTGACTAGTAAAAGACTAGCCTGACACCAGTCGTGACTAGTAAAAAACTAGCCCAACACCCGTTGTGACTAGTAAAACACTCGCCCAACACCAGTCGTGACTAGTAAAACACTCGCCCAACACCAGTCGTGACTAGTAAAAGACTAGCCTGACACCAGCCGTGACTAGTAAAAGACTAGCCTGACACCAGACGTGACTAGTAAAACACTCGCCTAACAACAGTCGTGACTAGTAAAAGACTAGCCTGACACCAGTCGTGACTAGTAAAAAACTAGCCCAACACCAGTCGTGACTAGTAAAACACTCGCCCAACACCAGTCGCGACTAGAAAATACTCGCCCAACACCAGTCGTGACTAGTAAAACACTCGCCTAACAACAGTCGTGACTAGTAAAAAACTAGCCCAGCACCATTCGTGACTAGTAAAACACTCGCCCAACACCAGTCGCGACTAGAAAAACACTCGCCCAACACCAGTCGTGACTAGTAAAACACTCGCCTAACAACAGTCGTGACTAGTAAAAAACTAGCCCAGCACCATTCGTGACTAGTAAAACACTCGCCCAACACCAGTCGCGACTAGTAAAACACTCGCCTAACAACAGTCGTGACTAGTAAAAAACTAGCCCAACACCAGTCGTGACTAGTAAAACACTCGCCCAACACCAGTCGTGACTAGTAAAACACTCGCCTAACAACAGTCGTGACTAGTAAAAAACTAGCCCAGCACCATTCGTGACTAGTAAAACACTCGCCCAACACCAGTCGCGACTAGAAAAACACTCGCCCAACACCAGTCGTGACTAGTAAAACACTCGCCTAACAACAGTCGTGACTAGTAAAAAACTAGCCCAACACCAGTCGCGACTAGAAAAACACTCGCCCAACACCAGTCGCGACTAGAAAAACACTCGCCCAACACCAGTCGTGACTAGTAAAAAACTAGCCCAGCACCATTCGTGACTAGTAAAACACTCGCCCAACACCAGTCGCGACTAGAAAAACACTCGCCCAACACCAGTCGTGACTAGTAAAACACTCGCCTAACAACAGTCGTGACTAGTAAAAAACTAGCCCAGAACCATTCGTGACTAGTAAAACACTCGCCCAACACCAGTCGCGACTAGAAAAACACTCGCCCAACACCAGTCGTGACTAGTAAAACACTCGCCTAACAACAGTCGTGACTAGTAAAAAACTAGCCCAACACCAGTCGTGACTAGTAAAACACTCGCCCAACACCAGTCGTGACTAGTAAAACACTCGCCTAACAACAGTCGTGACTAGTAAAAAACTAGCCCAGCACCATTCGTGACTAGTAAAACACTCGCCCAACACCAGTCGCGACTAGAAAAACACTCGCCCAACACCAGTCGTGACTAGTAAAACACTCGCCTAACAACAGTCGTGACTAGTAAAAATCTAGCCCAACACCAGTCGCGACTAGAAAAACACTCGCCCAACACCAGTCGCGACTAGAAAAACACTCGCCCAACACCAGTCGTGACTAGTAAAACACTCGCCCAACACCAGTCGCGACTAGAAAAACACTCGCCCAACACCAGTCGTGACTAGTAAAACACTCGCCTAACAACAGTCGTGACTAGTAAAAAACTAGCCCAGCACCATTCGTGACTAGTAAAAAACTCGCCCAACACCAGTCGCGGCTAGAAAAACACTCGCCCAACACCAGTCGTGTCTAGTAAAACACTCGCCCAACACCAGTCGCGACTAGAAAAACACTCGCCCAACACCAGTCGTGACTAGTAAAACACTCGCCTAACAACAGTCGTGACTAGTAAAAAACTAGCCCAGCACCATTCGTGACTAGTAAAACACTCGCCCAACACCAGTCGCGACTAGAAAAATACTCGCCCAACACCAGTCGTGACTAGTAAAAAACTAGCCCAGCACCATTCGTGACTAGTAAAACACTAGCCCAACACCAGACGTGACTAGTAAAACACTCGCCCAACACCAGTCGTGACTAGTAAAACCCTCGCCCAACACCACTCGTGACTAGAAAAACACTCGCCTAACAACAGTCGTGACTAGTAAAACACTCGCCTAACAACAGTCGTGACTAGTAAAAAACTAGCCCAACACCAGTCGTGACTAGTAAAACCCTCGCCCAACACCACTCGTGACTAGTAAAACACTCGCCCAACACCACTCGTGACTAGTAAAACACTCGCCCAACACCAGTCGTGACTAGTAAAACCCTCGCCTAACACCACTCGTGACTAGTAAAACACTCGCCCAACACCACTCGTGACTAGTAAAACACTAGCCCAACACCAGACGTGACTAGTAAAACACTCGCCCAACACCAGTCGTGACTAGTAAAACACTAGCCCAACACCAGACGTGACTAGTAAAACACTCGCCCAACACCAGTCGTGACTAGTAAAAGACTAGCCTGACACCAGTCGTGACTAGTAAAAAACTAGCCCAACACCCGTTGTGACTAGTAAAACACTCGCCCAACACCAGTCGTGACTAGTAAAACACTCGCCCAACACCAGTCGTGACTAGTAAAAGACTAGCCTGACACCAGCCGTGACTAGTAAAAGACTAGCCTGACACCAGACGTGACTAGTAAAACACTCGCCTAACAACAGTCGTGACTAGTAAAAGACTAGCCTGACACCAGTCGTGACTAGTAAAAAACTAGCCCAACACCAGTCGTGACTAGTAAAACACTCGCCCAACACCAGTCGCGACTAGAAAATACTCGCCCAACACCAGTCGTGACTAGTAAAACACTCGCCCAACACCAGTCGTGACTAGTAAAAGACTAGCCTGACACCAGCCGTGACTAGTAAAAAACTAGCCCAACACCAGTCGTGACTAGTAAAACCCTCGCCCAACACCAGTCGTGACTAGTAAAACACTCGCCCAACACCACTCGTGACTAGTAAAACACTAGCCCAACACCAGACGTGACTAGTAAAACACTCGCCCAACACCAGTCGTGACTAGTAAAAGACTAGCCTGACACCAGTCGTGACTAGTAAAAAACTAGCCCAACACCAGTCGTGACTAGTAAAACCCTCGCCCAACACCACTCGTGACTAGTAAAACACTCGCCCAACACCACTCGTGACTAGTAAAACACTCGCCCAACACCAGTCGTGACTAGTAAAACCCTCGCCTAACACCACTCGTGACTAGTAAAACACTCGCCCAACACCACTCGTGACTAGTAAAACACTAGCCCAACACCAGACGTGACTAGTAAAACACTCGCCCAACACCAGTCGTGACTAGTAAAACACTAGCCCAACACCAGACGTGACTAGTAAAACACTCGCCCAACACCAGTCGTGACTAGTAAAAGACTAGCCTGACACCAGTCGTGACTAGTAAAAAACTAGCCCAACACCCGTTGTGACTAGTAAAACACTCGCCCAACACCAGTCGTGACTAGTAAAACACTCGCCCAACACCAGTCGTGACTAGTAAAAGACTAGCCTGACACCAGCCGTGACTAGTAAAAGACTAGCCTGACACCAGACGTGACTAGTAAAACACTCGCCTAACAACAGTCGTGACTAGTAAAAGACTAGCCTGACACCAGTCGTGACTAGTAAAAAACTAGCCCAACACCAGTCGTGACTAGTAAAACACTCGCCCAACACCAGTCGCGACTAGAAAATACTCGCCCAACACCAGTCGTGACTAGTAAAACACTCGCCCAACACCAGTCGTGACTAGTAAAAGACTAGCCTGACACCAGTCGTGACTAGTAAAAAACTAGCCCAACACCAGTCGTGACTAGTAAAACCCTCGCCCAACACCAGTCGTGACTAGTAAAACACTCGCCCAACACCACTCGTGACTAGTAAAACACTAGCCCAACACCAGACGTGACTAGTAAAACACTCGCCCAACACCAGTCGTGACTAGTAAAAGACTAGCCTGACACCAGTCGTGACTAGTAAAAAACTAGCCCAACACCAGTCGTGACTAGTAAAACCCTCGCCCAACACCACTCGTGACTAGTAAAACACTCGCCCAACACCACTCGTGACTAGTAAAACACTCGCCCAACACCAGTCGTGACTAGTAAAACCCTCGCCTAACACCACTCGTGACTAGTAAAACACTCGCCCAACACCACTCGTGACTAGTAAAACACTAGCCCAACACCAGACGTGACTAGTAAAACACTCGCCCAACACCAGTCGTGACTAGTAAAACACTAGCCCAACACCAGACGTGACTAGTAAAACACTCGCCCAACACCAGTCGTGACTAGTAAAAGACTAGCCTGACACCAGTCGTGACTAGTAAAAAACTAGCCCAACACCCGTTGTGACTAGTAAAACACTCGCCCAACACCAGTCGTGACTAGTAAAACACTCGCCCAACACCAGTCGTGACTAGTAAAAGACTAGCCTGACACCAGCCGTGACTAGTAAAAGACTAGCCTGACACCAGACGTGACTAGTAAAACACTCGCCTAACAACAGTCGTGACTAGTAAAAGACTAGCCTGACACCAGTCGTGACTAGTAAAAAACTAGCCCAACACCAGTCGTGACTAGTAAAACACTCGCCCAACACCAGTCGCGACTAGAAAATACTCGCCCAACACCAGTCGCGACTAGAAAAACACTCGCCCAACACCAGTCGTGACTAGTAAAACACTCGCCTAACAACAGTCGTGACTAGTAAAAAACTAGCCCAGCACCATTCGTGACTAGTAAAACACTCGCCCAACACCAGTCGCGACTAGAAAAACACTTGCCCAACACCAGTCGTGACTAGTAAAACACTCGCCCAACACCAGTCGCGACTAGTAAAACACTCGCCCAACACCAGTCGTGACTAGTAAAACACTCGCCCAACACCAGTCGCGACTAGAAAAACACTCGCCCAACACCAGTCGTGACTAGTAAAACACTCGCCTAACAACAGTCGTGACTAGTAAAAAACTAGCCCAGCACCATTCGTGACAAGTAAAACCCTCGCCCAACACCAGTCGTGACTAGTAAAACACTCGCCCAACACCACTCGTGACTAGTAAAACACTCGCCTAACAACAGTCGTGACTAGTAAAAAACTAGCCCAGCACCATTCGTGACTAGTAAAACACTCGCCCAACACCAGTCGCGACTAGAAAAACACTTGCCCAACACCAGTCGTGACTAGTAAAACACTCGCCCAACACCAGTCGCGACTAGAAAAACACTCGCCCAACACCAGTCGTGACTAGTAAAACACTCGCCCAACACCAGTCGCGACTAGTAAAACACTCGCCCAACACCAGTCGTGACTAGTAAAACACTCGCCCAACACCAGTCGCGACTAGAAAAACACTCGCCCAACACCAGTCGTGACTAGTAAAACACTCGCCTAACAACAGTCGTGACTAGTAAAAAACTAGCCCAACACCAGTCGTGACTAGTAAAACCCTCGCCCAACACCAGTCGTGACTAGTAAAACACTCGCCCAACACCACTCGTGACTAGTAAAACACTAGCCCAACACCAGACGTGACTAGTAAAACACTCGCCCAACACCAGTCGTGACTAGTAAAAGACTAGCCTGACACCAGTCGTGACTAGTAAAAAACTAGCCCAACACCAGTCGTGACTAGTAAAACCCTCGCCCAACACCACTCGTGACTAGTAAAACACTCGCCCAACACCACTCGTGACTAGTAAAACACTCGCCCAACACCAGTCGTGACTAGTAAAACCCTCGCCTAACACCACTCGTGACTAGTAAAACACTCGCCCAACACCACTCGTGACTAGTAAAACACTAGCCCAACACCAGACGTGACTAGTAAAACACTCGCCCAACACCAGTCGTGACTAGTAAAACACTAGCCCAACACCAGACGTGACTAGTAAAACACTCGCCCAACACCAGTCGTGACTAGTAAAAGACTAGCCTGACACCAGTCGTGACTAGTAAAAAACTAGCCCAACACCCGTTGTGACTAGTAAAACACTCGCCCAACACCAGTCGTGACTAGTAAAACACTCGCCCAACACCAGTCGTGACTAGTAAAAGACTAGCCTGACACCAGCCGTGACTAGTAAAAGACTAGCCTGACACCAGACGTGACTAGTAAAACACTCGCCTAACAACAGTCGTGACTAGTAAAAGACTAGCCTGACACCAGTCGTGACTAGTAAAAAACTAGCCCAACACCAGTCGTGACTAGTAAAACACTCGCCCAACACCAGTCGCGACTAAAAAAACTCGCCCAACACCAGTCGTGACTAGTAAAACACTCGCCTAACAACAGTCGTGACTAGTAAAAAACTAGCCCAGCACCATTCGTGACTAGTAAAACACTCGCCCAACACCAGTCGCGACTAGAAAAACACTCGCCCAACACCAGTCGTGACTAGTAAAACACTCGCCTAACAACAGTCGTGACTAGTAAAAAACTAGCCCAGCACCATTCGTGACTAGTAAAACACTCGCCCAACACCAGTCGCGACTAGTAAAACACTCGCCTAACAACAGTCGTGACTAGTAAAAAACTAGCCCAACACCAGTCGTGACTAGTAAAACACTCGCCCAACACCAGTCGTGACTAGTAAAAGACTAGCCTGACACCAGTCGTGACTAGTAAAAAACTAGCCCAACACCCGTTGTGACTAGTAAAACACTCGCCCAACACCAGTCGTGACTAGTAAAACACTCGCCCAACACCAGTCGTGACTAGTAAAAGACTAGCCTGACACCAGCCGTGACTAGTAAAAGACTAGCCTGACACCAGACGTGACTAGTAAAACACTCGCCTAACAACAGTCGTGACTAGTAAAAGACTAGCCTGACACCAGTCGTGACTAGTAAAAAACTAGCCCAACACCAGTCGTGACTAGTAAAACACTCGCCCAACACCAGTCGCGACTAGAAAATACTCGCCCAACACCAGTCGTGACTAGTAAAACACTCGCCCAACACCAGTCGTGACTAGTAAAAGACTAGCCTGACACCAGTCGTGACTAGTAAAAAACTAGCCCAACACCAGTCGTGACTAGTAAAACCCTCGCCCAACACCAGTCGTGACTAGTAAAACACTCGCCCAACACCACTCGTGACTAGTAAAACACTAGCCCAACACCAGACGTGACTAGTAAAACACTCGCCCAACACCAGTCGTGACTAGTAAAAGACTAGCCTGACACCAGTCGTGACTAGTAAAAAACTAGCCCAACACCAGTCGTGACTAGTAAAACCCTCGCCCAACACCACTCGTGACTAGTAAAACACTCGCCCAACACCACTCGTGACTAGTAAAACACTCGCCCAACACCAGTCGTGACTAGTAAAACCCTCGCCTAACACCACTCGTGACTAGTAAAACACTCGCCCAACACCACTCGTGACTAGTAAAACACTAGCCCAACACCAGACGTGACTAGTAAAACACTCGCCCAACACCAGTCGTGACTAGTAAAACACTAGCCCAACACCAGACGTGACTAGTAAAACACTCGCCCAACACCAGTCGTGACTAGTAAAAGACTAGCCTGACACCAGTCGTGACTAGTAAAAAACTAGCCCAACACCCGTTGTGACTAGTAAAACACTCGCCCAACACCAGTCGTGACTAGTAAAACACTCGCCCAACACCAGTCGTGACTAGTAAAAGACTAGCCTGACACCAGCCGTGACTAGTAAAAGACTAGCCTGACACCAGACGTGACTAGTAAAACACTCGCCTAACAACAGTCGTGACTAGTAAAAGACTAGCCTGACACCAGTCGTGACTAGTAAAAAACTAGCCCAACACCAGTCGTGACTAGTAAAACACTCGCCCAACACCAGTCGCGACTAGAAAATACTCGCCCAACACCAGTCGCGACTAGAAAAACACTCGCCCAACACCAGTCGTGACTAGTAAAACACTCGCCTAACAACAGTCGTGACTAGTAAAAAACTAGCCCAGCACCATTCGTGACTAGTAAAACACTCGCCCAACACCAGTCGCGACTAGAAAAACACTTGCCCAACACCAGTCGTGACTAGTAAAACACTCGCCCAACACCAGTCGCGACTAGTAAAACACTCGCCCAACACCAGTCGTGACTAGTAAAACACTCGCCCAACACCAGTCGCGACTAGAAAAACACTCGCCCAACACCAGTCGTGACTAGTAAAACACTCGCCTAACAACAGTCGTGACTAGTAAAAAACTAGCCCAGCACCATTCGTGACAAGTAAAACACTCGCCCAACACCAGTCGCGACTAGAAAAACACTCGCCCAACACCAGTCGTGACTAGTAAAACACTCGCCTAACAACAGTCGTGACTAGTAAAAAACTAGCCCAGCACCATTCGTGACTAGTAAAACACTCGCCCAACACCAGTCGCGACTAGAAAAACACTCGCCCAACACCAGTCGTGACAAGTAAAACACTAGCCCAACACCAGTCGTGACTAGTAAAACACTCGCCCAACAACAGTCGCGACTAGAAAAACACTCGCCCAACACCAGTCGTGACTAGTAAAACACTCGCCCAACACCAGTCGCGACTAGAAAAACACTCGCCCAACACCAGTCGTGACTAGTAAAACACTCGCCCAACACCAGTCGCGACTAGAAAAACACTCGCCCAACACCAGTCGTGACTAGTAAAACACTCGCCTAACAACAGTCGTGACTAGTAAAAAACTAGCCCAGCACCATTCGTGACTAGTAAAACACTCGCCCAACACCAGTCGCGACTAGAAAAACACTCGCCCAACACCAGTCGTGACTAGTAAAACACTCGCCCAACACCAGTCGCGACTAGAAAAACACTCGCCCAACACCAGTCGTGACTAGTAAAACACTCGCCTAACAACAGTCGTGACTAGTAAAAAACTAGCCCAGCACCATTCGTGACTAGTAAAACACTCGCCCAACACCAGTCGCGACTAGAAAAACACTCGCCCAACACCAGTCGTGACTAGTAAAACACTCGCCCAACACCAGTCGCGACTAGAAAAACACTCGCCCAACACCAGTCGTGACTAGTAAAACACTCGCCCAACACCAGTCGCGACTAGAAAAACACTCGCCCAACACCAGTCGTGACTAGTAAAACACTCGCCCAACACCAGTCGTGACTAGTAAAACACTCGCCCAACACCAGTCGCGACTAGAAAAACACTCGCCCAACACCAGTCGTGACTAGTAAAACACTCGCCCAACACCAGTCGCGACTAGAAAAACACTCGCCCAACACCAGTCGTGACAAGTAAAACACTCGCCCAACACCAGTCGCGACTAGAAAAACACTCGCCCAACACCAGTCGTGACTAGTAAAACACTCGCCCAACACCAGTCGCGACTAGAAAAACACTCGCCCAACACCAGTCGTGACTAGTAAAACACTCGCCCAACACCAGTCGCGACTAGAAAAACACTCGCCCAACACCAGTCGTGACTAGTAAAACACTCGCCTAACAACAGTCGTGACTAGTAAAAAACTAGCCCAGCACCATTCGTGACTAGTAAAACACTCGCCCAACACCAGTCGCGACTAGAAAAACACTCGCCCAACACCAGTCGTGACTAGTAAAACACTCGCCCAACACCAGTCGCGACTAGAAAAACACTCGCCCAACACCAGTCGTGACTAGTAAAACACTCGCCCAACACCAGTCGCGACTAGAAAAACACTCGCCCAACACCAGTCGTGACTAGTAAAACACTCGCCCAACACCAGTCGTGACTAGTAAAACACTCGCCCAACACCAGTCGTGACTAGTAAAAGACTAGCCTGACACCAGACGTGACTAGTAAAACACTCGCCTAACAACAGTCGTGACTAGTAAAAGACTAGCCTGACACCAGTCGTGACTAGTAAAAAACTAGCCCAACACCAGTCGTGACTAGTAAAACACTCGCCCAACACCAGTCGTGACTAGTAAAAAACTAGCCCAGCACCATTCGTGACTAGTAAAACACTCGCCCAACACCAGTCGCGACTAGTAAAACACTCGCCTAACAACAGTCGTGACTAGTAAAAGACTAGCCTGACACCAGTCGTGACTAGTAAAAAACTAGCCCAACACCAGTCGTGACTAGTAAAACACTCGCCCAACACCAGTCGCGACTAGAAAAACACTCGCCCAACACCAGTCGTGACTAGTAAAAGACTAGCCTGACACTAGTCGTGACTAGTAAAACACTCGCCCAACACCAGTCGCGAATAGTTAAACACTCGCCCAACACCAGTCGTGACTAGTAAAAGTCTAGCCTGACACCAGTCGTTACTAGTAAAACACTCGCCCATCACCAATCGCTACTAGTAAAACACTCGCCCAACACCAGTCGTGACTAGTAAAAAACTAGCCCAGCACCATTCGTGACTAGTAAAACACTCGCCCAATACCAGTCGCGACTAGAAAAACACTCGCCCAACACCAGTCGTGACTAGTAAAACACTCGCCTAACCACAGTCGTGACTAGTAAAAAACTAGCCCAGCACCATTCGTGACTAGTAAAACACTCGCCCAACACCAGTCGCGACTAGAAAAACACTCGCCCAACACCAGTCGTGACTAGTAAAACACTCGCCCAACACCAGTCGCGACTAGAAAAACACTCGCCCAACACCAGTCGTGACTAGTAAAACACTCGCCTAACAACAGTCGTGACTAGTAAAAAACTAGCCCAGCACCATTCGTGACTTTAAAACACTCGCCCAACACCAGTCGCGACTAGAAAAACACTCGCCCAACACCAGTCGCGACTAGAAAAACACTCGCCCAACACCAGTCGTGACTAGTAAAACACTCGCCCAACACCAGTCGCGACTAGAAAAACACTCGCCCAACACCAGTCGTGACTAGTTAAACACTAGCCCAACACCAGTCGTGACTAGTAAAACACTCGCCCAACACCAGTTGTGACTAGTAAAAAACTAGCCCAGCACCATTCGTGACTAGTAAAACACTCGCCCAACACCAGTCGTGACTAGTAAAAGACTAGCCTGACACCAGACGTGACTAGTAAAACACTCGCCTAACAACAGTCGTGACTAGTAAAAGACTAACCTGACACCAGTCGTGACTAGTAAAAAACTAGCCCAACACCAGTCGTGACTAGTAAAACACTCGCCCAACACCAGTCGTGACTAGTAAAACACTCGCCCAACACCAGTCGTGACTAGTAAAAGACTAGCCTGACACCAGACGTGACTAGTAAAACACTCGCCTAACAACAGTCGTGACTAGTAAAAGACTAGCCTGACACCAGTCGTGACTAGTAAAAAACTAGCCCAACACCAGTCGTGACTAGTAAAACACTCGCCCAACACCAGTCGCGACTAGAAAAACACTCGCCCAACACCAGTCGTGACTAGTAAAACACTCGCCTAACAACAGTCGTGACTAGTAAAAAACTAGCCCAGCACCATTCGTGACTAGTAAAACACTCGCCCAACACCAGTCGCGACTAGAAAAACACTCGCCCAACACCAGTCATGACTAGTAAAACACTCGCCTAACAACAGTCGTGACTAGTAAAAAACTAGCCCAGCACCATTCGTGACTAGTAAAACACTCGCCCAACACCAGTCGCGACTAGAAAAACACTCGCCCAACACCAGTCGTGACTAGTAAAACACTCGCCTAACAACAGTCGTGACTAGTAAAAAACTAGCCCAACACCAGTCGTGACTAGTAAAACACTCGCCCAACACCAGTCGCGACTAGAAAAACACTCGCCCAACACCAGTCGTGACTAGTAAAACACTCGCCCAACACCAGTCGTGACTAGTAAAACACTCGCCCAACACCAGTCGCGACTAGAAAAACACTCGCCCAACACCAGTCGTGACTAGTAAAACACTAGCCCAACACCAGTCGTGACTAGTAAAACACTCGCCCAACACCAGTCGTGACTAGTAAAAGACTAGCCTGACACCAGACGTGACTAGTAAAACACTCGCCTAACAACAGTCGTGACTAGTAAAAGACTAGCCTGACACCAGTCGTGACTAGTAAAAAACTAGCCCAACACCAGTCGTGACTAGTAAAACACTCGCCCAACACCAGTCGCGACTAGAAAAACACTCGCCCAACACCAGTCGTGACTAGTAAAACACTCGCCTAACAACAGTCGTGACTAGTAAAAAACTAGCCTGACACCAGTCGTGACTAGTAAAAAACTAGCCTAACACCAGTCGTGACTAGTAAAACACTCGCCCAACACCAGTCGCGACTAGAAAAACACTCGCCCAACACCAGCCGTGACTAGTAAAAGACTAGCCTGACACTAGTCGTGACTAGTAAAACACTCGCCCAACACCAGTCGCGAATAGTTAAACACTCGCCCAACACCAGTCGTGACTAGTAAAAGTCTAGCCTGACACCAGTCGTGACTAGTAAAACACTCGCCCATCACCAATCGCTACTAGTAAAACACTCGCCCAACACCAGTCGTGACTAGTAAAAAACTAGCCCAGCACCATTCGTGACTAGTAAAACACTCGCCCAACACCAGTCGCGACTAGAAAAACACTCGCCCAACACCAGTCGTGACTAGTAAAAGACTAGCCTGACACCAGACGTGACTCGTAAAACACTCGCCTAACAACAGTCGTGACTAGTAAAAGACTAGCCTGACAACAGTCGTGACTAGTAAAAAACTAGCCCAACACCAGTCGTGACTAGTAAAACACTCGCCCAACACCAGTCGCGACTAGAAAAACACTCGCCCAACACCAGTCGTGACTAGTAAAACACTCGCCCAACACCAGTCGCGACTAGAAAAACACTCGCCCAACGCCAGTCGTGACTAGTAAAACACTCGCCTAACAACAGTCGTGACTAGTAAAAAACTAGCCCAGCACCATTCGTGACTAGTAAAACACTCGCCCAACACCAGTCGCGACTAGAAAAACACTCGCCCAGCACCAGTCGTGACTAGTAAAACACTCGCCCAACACCAGTCGCGACTAGAAAAACACTCGCCCAACACCAGTCGCGACTAGAAAAACACTCGCCCAACACCAGTCGCGACTAGAAAAGCACTCGCCCAACACCAGTCGTGACTAGTAAAAAACTAGCCCAGCACCATTCGTGACTAGTAAAACACTCGCCCAACACCAGTCGTGACTAGTAAAAGACTAGCCTGACACCAGACGTGACTAGTAAAACACTCGCCTAACAACAGTCGTGACTAGTAAAAGACTAGCCTGACACCAGTCGTGACTAGTAAAAAACTAGCCGAACACCAGTCGTGACTAGTAAAACACTCGCCCAACACCAGTCGTGACTAGTAAAAGACTAGCCTGACACCAGACGTGACTAGTAAAACACTCGCCCAACACCAGTCGTGACTAGTAAAACACTCGCCCAACACCAGTCGTGACTAGTAAAAGACTAGCCTGACACCAGACGTGACTAGTAAAACACTCGCCCAACACCAGTCGTGACTAGCAAAACACTCGCCTAACAACAGTCGTGACTAGTAAAAAACTAGCCCAGCACCATTCGTGACTAGTAAAACACTCGCCTAACAACAGTCGTGACTAGTAAAAGACTAGCCTGACACCAGTCGTGACTAGTAAAAAACTAGCCCAACACCAGTCGTGACTAGTAAAACACTCGCCCAACACCAGTCGTGACTAGTAAAACACTCGCCCAACACCAGTCGTGACTAGTAAAAGACTAGCCTGACACCAGACGTGACTAGTAAAACACTCGCCCAACACCAGACGTGACTAGTAAAACACTCGCCCAACACCAGTCGTGACTAGTAAAAAACTAGCCCAGCACCATTCGTGACTAGTAAAACATTCGCCCAACACCAGTCGTGACTAGTAAAAGACTAGCCTGACACCAGACGTGACTAGTAAAACACTCGCCCAACACCAGTCGTGACTAGTAAAACACTCGCCTAACAACAGTCGTGACTAGTAAAAAACTAGCCCAGCACCATTCGTGACTAGTAAAACACTCGCCCAACACCAGTCGTGACTAGTAAAAGACTAGCCTGACACCAGACGTGACTAGTAAAACACTCGCCTAACAACAGTCGTGACTAGTAAAAGACTAGCCTGACACCAGTCGTGACTAGTAAAAAACTAGCCCAACACCAGTCGTGACTAGTAAAACACTCGCCCAACACCAGTCGTGACTAGTAAAACACTCGCCCAACACCAGTCGGGACTAGTAAAAGACTAGCCTGACACCAGACGTGACTAGTAAAACACTCGCCCAACACCAGTCGTGACTAGTAAAACACTCGCCTAACAACAGTCGTGACTAGTAAAAAACTAGCCCAGCACCATTCGTGACTAGTAAAACACTCGCCCAACACCAGTCGTGACTAGTAAAAGACTAGCCTGACACCAGACGTGACTAGTAAAACACTCGCCTAACAACAGTCGTGACTAGTAAAAGACTAGCCTGACACCAGTCGTGACTAGTAAAACCTTCGCCCAACACCACTCGTGACTAGTAAAACACTCGCCCAACACCACTCGTGACTAGTAAAACACTCGCCCAACACCAGTCGTGACTAGTAAAACCCTCGCCCAACACCACTCGTGACTAGTAAAACACTCGCCCAACACCAGTCGTGACTAGTAAAACACTCGCCCAACACCACTCGTGACTAGTAAAACACTCGCCCAACACCAGTCGTGACTAGTAAAACACTAGCCCAACACCAGTTACAACTAGTTAAACACTAGTTCAACACCAGACGTGACTAGTAAAAGACTTGCCTGACACCAGTCGTGACTAGTAAAACCCTCGCCCAACACCACTCGTGACTAGTAAAACACTCGCCCAATACCAGTCGTGACTAGTAAAACCCTCGCCCAACACCACTCGTGAGTAGTAAAACACTCGCCCAACACCAGTCGTGACTAGTAAAACACTCGCCCAACACCAGTCGCGACTAGTAAAACACTCGCCCAACACCAGTCGTGACTAGTAAAAAACTAGCCCAGCACCATTCGTCACTAGTAAAACACTCGCCAAAAACCAGTTGTGACTAGTCAAATACTCGCCCAACACCAGTCGTGACTAGTAAAAGACTAGCCTGACACCAGTCGTGACTAGTAAAACACTCGCCCAGCACCAGTCGCGACTTGTAGTTTTCCCTAATGGACGGAGTGACTCAGGAGGATGGTTTCTGTGTATAATTCATTATCCGTATATACAGGGTGTCCCTGGAAATAAGGATCAAATCGAATAGGGGCTTGGGCAAGGTCATTTCCAAACTTTTTAACCTGAGAATGTCGGTGCATTTTTTCACTGTTCAAAAGTTATAACATTATGGCTACCGGATCAAACCACAAAGAAGCAGTAGAAAAAGTTCAACTAGCTGTGAACAAAGTTTATGACTGGACACAAAAGTGGAAGATCAAACTGAATGAGTCAAAATCAGTTCATATTGACTTTACTAACAAACAGCGATTACCACCCAATTCTATACAGGGTGGAATCGAAGTCATGGGCATTATTTTAACCTAAGGCACTACTCACGATACTGATTGCATTAGGGCTATTAATACGCAAATCAAAAATATTATTAATGCAAGTAAGGAAAACCTTAAAAATGTAGTAAATCAAATTGCACAAGGCTTATTATTGCAAATAAACACTTAAAGTAATTAAAACAAAATACTTCGTTAACGCCAATAATTGTTGAAATATCAAAATCTTAAAGCGCAGTACAGCGCAAAGCGAAATGTAAACAAACATCACCTGCGCGCGCGCGGGTTTTTCCTTACAAGTAATAATAACAATGGGCTACAAGACATTCCGTCCGGCGGGATTCCCTGAACTCTCTCCGTCCCACTCCCTCACTCGCAAAAATACGAATATCACCCCCGCGCGGGGTATGCTTCCCGCCGCAACACGAAGTCACGAACCCGGAACCAGTGTCATAACGACTGCGCAGGTGCATTGACGCGTAATTGATTTATTGATCCCGTGACGTAATCGCCGTACTCGCCGCTCGCGTCATACGGTGCTTGGATTGCAGTGTATTAAGTGTTAGTGCAGTAGTTGTGTGTTGTGTGTGTGTTTGTGTACACGATGCCTCGACCGCGTAATGTGCAGGCTAGGTACACCAACCAACAATACCCACAAATGGTTGTAATTTACGATCGCACAAGAAATTTAGTATGAACTCGTGAAATGTTCCATCGGCGCTACCCGAACGACCCTATTCCTTCACGGGGTCTCATTCCACCAGAACCACTCAGAACCTGTTGGATTTTTCGTCTTTTCACGTGCCAGCACATGCACAAGCTCGTGGAAGAGCACCCGTTTACCCTCTGTCACTTTACCGACAAATAAGGTTTTTTCAAAACAAACCACAAGCTAGGTACGTAAATGTTTTTTTTTTAATGTATGTTAGTTGACGTAGTTTTGACCGTCCTAAGCCGGCAAAGTACGAAGGGAAAATTGGAATTTATTATGAATCAATTCATTGGCAACTTACGAATGTCACGTGAGTCGGGCGGGGTCAAAGAATTCACGCCCAAGGACGCGCGTACGGCGTAGTGTACCTACGCATTTGCTATCGAGAAGCGCAACTAATTTGATACTTTGTATGACTTACTACATTTTAAGGTTTTCCATACTTGCATTAATAATATTTTTGATTTGCGTAATAGTAGCCCTAATGCAATTAGTATCATAAGTAGTACCTTAGGTTAAAATAATGCCCATGATTTCAAATGCACCCTGTATAAACGGAATGCAAGTGCCTCACGCTAACACAGCCAAATACCTTGGCATAACTCTTGACGCCAAACTGCGTTGGAAAACTCACGTCAAAAAGAAAAGACAGGAACTCGACTTATAAAAGTATGTATTGGTTACTCGGAAGGAAATCCTGCCTATCAGTACATAATAAAATTATATTATACAAGCATATTCTTATGCCAATTTGGACGTATGGCATCCAACTTTGGGGCTGTACTAAACGAAGTAACGTTAAAATAATCCAGCAATTCCAAAATAAAGTACTCAGGGATGCTGTAAATGCTCCATGGTACATTAGAAATGACGACCTCCACCGTGACCTTAAAATGGAATTTGTCACCACCATCATTCAAAAATTTGCTGAAGCCCACGAACACAGACTTCACCGACACGTGAATGTCGAGGCAATTCAGCTGCTAGACAACACGGACATAGTGCGTAGGCTAAAGAGAACTAAACCATTTGAGTTAGTGTAATATTTATATAGTGAATAATAGTGCGGTGCTAGTGGTGCTATACATGTAACACATGAACAAAGTGTTTTACCAATTTATCAGACCCTAAGAAAGTGCTATGAAACTGTGTAAAAGTGCAAACTGACACTATTCTTAGTTATAACATAATCTATCTCGTCTAAGTTAGAGTTAAATTGCTTATTAGTCTATTAGGCTAGATTGTAATCAATTACTAAGAACTTTAGTTCTTATTAATAAGAAAAAAAAAATTATAACCAATTTTTGTTTTTTTTTTCAATCACTTGGCATAGCGACAATTTAATTTTTTCAGATAGCCCTGATAGTTTTTTTAAATTATTTTTTGCTTTGAGCACTCTGCGAAGTGATTGAAAAAAAAAATAAAAATTAGTCATAACTTTTGAACCGTAAAAAAATTCACCGACATTCTCAGGATCAAAAAGTTTGGAAATGACTTTGCCCACGCCCCTATTTCATTTGATCCATACTTCCAGGGACACCCTGTATATAAAACATTGATCAGGCAGGGGCCATAGGTCTTCCATAGTTTTTGGTAACCAATCCACTTTAACTATCCAAACCCATAGTCCAACTTTATAGTCACTCAATCATTTATTGCATTCCACAATGTATAAGCTTAGGTGGTAAGTAAACATTTCAAAACTACAACTTTACATACCTAATTTTCAGTTGTGTGACGACAAAGATGGCGGCAAGGCGTACAGGATTCCACTGAATGATGGCAACTCCATACCAGCATTAGGACTTGGCACCTTCTTGGGTTTTGATGACGTAAGTCCGAATATTTTTATATTATTACATCAACACTCTCAAAACAGTGAAGGAAAACATCGTGAGGAAACCAAAAATTTGAAGATTCTTTTTTTGTTTATAGAATGGCCAGAAGACGGTAGATGAACATGAAGTGGAATACCCGGTCACCTGGGCGTTGAAGGCTGGATACAGGTGCGATGATTTTGAACTAAGTATACAATGGCCCCGATTCTGTTCTTCACAAACTAAACTAAATTTAAATTCAGTGCATCTTTTTCTTTCTATTTCATTATGAAAAGGACAGAAGATAAAATAATATTAGTTTAGTCCTGTCGGAGGTCGGCGTTTCCTATCTGACTATTCTGAGAAGAAAGGCCGAAACCAACTCAGAGGTCACAGTCTCTTTTAGAGTCCAGACATAATCTTGCTCAGATCATGTGAAGACCATGTAGAATTGTAGATTGGTGTCTGAAATGGTCTTTTGAGGAAAGAACCACACAGATTGAGCGGAACTGTCCAGTCAATGATAGATAATCTATAATGATTTATTTAAATATTTTAACATACACACATGAAGATATGTATAGCACAATAGGGTTTGGGCGAAGATAGAAGTTGTGAAATTTTTGTACCCTTTCGGTGCGCAGCTCAGTTGACGGACGTCAGTTATACTTGTCAAAATAAAACAAGGGTGCGCGCCGAATGGGAAGCTTCTAGAATCTTCTAGAAGCTTCGACTTGTTCCTATTGGCCGGGCGGGAACGAAAGGCGTTTCCGGCAGTAGCGCGAGGATTGTGGCGGGAACGGTCACAAACGAGTTTAAGGTGAATGGGAAGTGGTAGACCGCGAAATTCAAATTTTCTTACGTTTTTTGCAATTTGCAGGTCAGTGTCAGGTTGTATCTTGATCAAAATTTGATTCGCGACTATAACAGGTACGTATTTACAGAATTATAATCATAAGAAACATTCATACATCTTTATAAGTGAGATTTGGACCTTAAACACTTTTCCCTAGGAGATTTCTTCTTGTGGTACAAATCTAACTTAGGAAGATGTATTAATGATTCTAATGACTATAATTCTGTGTAACGTTGTAAACGATCATTTAATAAATAGGCAAGCAAACCAAATCGTAGTCATTGTGTTAAAGTTCGAACCAGTTCACTCCCCACTCCACACCACCTATGCGTGCCGCGAGCCCCGACCGAGGACGAGGACGAGCAGTCGAGACGCGCGTTCACGCTTAGTACACTTGTGCGTGACGTCATACGTGCAGTCTCACTCTAAACCTCTAAAGCTCAGATTTTTGTCTGAACCTTACTTAAATACTTCCTATTAAAGTTAAAATAGTATAATACAAAAATATAACTGTGAAACCCCGTATTGGGGTTTCAAGTTCCGGGCTCAATTGCCCACTGCTGCCTTGCTGCCGTGACTTCGGGCGGTCAACCCACAAGGCTGACACCTGGCACCGGTTCCATCAACCCTGCGGGTCCCCTACTACCCAGGGCCAACTCCTCGTCTCCGGCGTCATCAATCAGCTACGCGTATAGCCAGGACAGTACTTGTCGCGCCTACCTCCTTAGAACGGAAAAATTTATGACGGGCCTTTTGTAACCTACGACCTAAAATAAATTAATTTTGAAAGTGCTAGTGAGTTTGTTTAATTCTAATAAAAATTTTTGTTCATTTCTAACTCACACGCTTCATCTGTGAATAAGTACCTGTTATAGTCGCAAAACATATTTTGATCAAGATACAACCTGACACTGACCTGCTAATTGCAAAAAAACGTAAGAAAGTTTGAATTTCGCGGTAATCACTGCGCAATCACATTAAGGTTTTACGTTATAATAATATCCTATTTCGATTTGTCGCAAGTTTTCAATTTCAACATCAGTCTTGCAGTGGACGTCTTTCGGCTGAAAGATGACGATGGTGATGATGAATTAACTAATTTTAATGATGTCGGCAGAATGATAGACACCGCAGCTGCTTATCACACCGAGGGTGAAGTGGGCGCAGGAGTGAGAGCATCTGGAGTACCTAGGGAAAATGTCTTCATTGTGACCAAGGTAAGAACAATACATTTGCCAAGTATTTTTATCAGCACCCTAATTCCGTAACACATTGTCATCACAATTTGATAATGGCCCCGATTCTGTTGTTCACAAACTAAATAAAATTTAAGTTTAGTGCATCTTTTTCTTTCTATTTCAATATAAAAAGGACAGAAGATAAATATTAGTTTAGTCCTGTCAAATTAGTCAGCGTCTGACGTAAATTGACGTATTTTTAGCCAATTTTTTAATCACGTCTAAGCTTGTCTATGGATTATCTAATTTGACAGGACTAAACTAATATTTATCTTCTGTCCTTTTTTTAATGAAATAGAAAGAAAAAGATGCACTGAACTTAAATTTAGTTTAGTTTGTAAATAACAGAATTTGGGCCAATTTGAATCATTTTGAAGGATGTTGCTAATCCATTGCTTCATATGTTCGAAAAATTCGTGAGCTCAACAACGTAAATAACGCAATGAATGTTGTTGAACTGTCAAAATCGAAGTGTCACAAAAAAAATCGTGTGTTACAAAATTGTTACTTTTTAACCGGTTCTCAAGTCCCGCGTTTATTTTTTTAATAAGTAATTTTGCTTTAACGTGTTTGTCACTTTGGTTCTGACTTTCTTACTTTCTGCTACTTTTGAATAATCTAATCCTTCTTTTCTAGTTTAACTTGTTTATTGTTATTTTTTTTGTTACTTTGTCGTCACTTAGGTTAGGTTCCCTTTTTTAAATATTTCAGCCGGCCTCAAAAAATTTTTAAGCCGTGAAAACGAAGGTGAAGTGAGCTTGAAATGAGCAGCCACGCCACTTGATGGATAATTTTAGGAAACGAAGAAGCCTCCTCTTGTAGCGCAGTTTGTTCCGCCAGTTACTCAACTGAACCGAGCGCTCGGCGCATCCTGGACAGTCACACCCACAGATATACACCTAGATAACGCAAGAGCAACTACTTTGCGTGCCAAAAATCGCACCAACTTACGTTCAAAAATCGTAAGCCGCCACTTTCGCGCTCAGTCCTGTGTACCTACTGCTGGCTGGGTGAGCGTGAGTGAGAAAGAGCGCTTGTGCGTCATAGAAAGTAGTCAAAAAAATGGCACGCTTGGTTTTCATACAAATCGTGATACTTGCGTTATCTAGGTCTGTCTATATCTGTGGTCACACCCAACACTTTATTTGACTGGCCAAGTCTTCCCTTACGGTGGTAGGGCTAACGCTCGCCTGGTTTGCGACCGCCCTCTCACCAGTCCGGCGTCAAGCAGCCTGCTGTGTTTCGTCGATGCGTGGGAGTTCCAGTGCATTAAGCATCTTCTGGGCACGCTCGTTCCTTCATAGACCTCATCCTTCGCTTTCCATCAGGCCTGGGGGCCGATTCTACTAACAAAATTGTTCAAAAATCGCAATGGAACCACAGCTGAATCACGACAGTTAAGCGTTTTCATATTCTACTAATGAACAACGATTCAACTGCGGTTACGCTTTAGTTTAAGCCAACGATCTATCGAAATAATTTCAAAATATATTCTGCTAACAAAATCGAACATGAGCGTGACGTTTAGTCACTTTCTACTGTTATTTTGACACTTGTTAGAATCGAATGGTCTAAATATAATTTTGTATTCGAAAATACTTTCGGTGACATTTAGGTAACATTTTTAGGTTCAATTTTTTTTTCTTGGGTATTATTAAACATACTATTTGGCATGTTGGTAACACAGTTTACCCGCTGTTACGTTCCCGCTACCATTCAGTTGCGATTCAGCATAGGTTTAGTTTCCAGTTTGCTTGTGAAATAGTAGAATGACTTTATAAGTAACTATCGAACGGCGATCGAAATCGAACTGTTATTATTAAAACACAATTGAACGTGTAACGTTGCAAATTAGTAGAATCGTCCCCCAGATCGAGGTCAAGAGCGGGGCCATTCAATATAAGTTTTCACGGTGACATTTTTACAGAATTGATGGGCTGTTCACCGCTTACATATTACTTTAAAACCAATTTTTTTTTTATTTCTTGTTGCAGCTTCCTTCGTTCGAATCCCGAGACGTGTTGTCTTCTCTGAGGAAGTCCCTGGATCGTCTGAATATGACCTATGTAGACCTGTACCTCATTCACAGCACTGTCACTTTTAAGGTTTGTAGTATATCATTAAATTTCACCCTGTATAGATATACAGGGTGAAATTGAAAACATGCGACAAAGCGAAATGGGAGATTGTACTCATCATTATCATGAAAAACTTTTACTATGGAACCAAACCTGAAATCGCGAAGAAAAAACAGCTGTTCCCTACATTTATTTATTTATTTATTTACAGGAAAACCAACAGCTATAACAGATGCATAACAATTGTATTGATTGAAGCCAATTACAGGTTCTCACGGGTAAAAACAGAAAATGCGGTAGTAATCTTAGGATCACTAACAAAGCACAATAGAAAATAATACATATACTTATAAGGTATATTAGCACTATGCGCTTTTGAAAAAGTAAGCGTTCAGCCGACTACGTGCAGAGTAGGTCTTGGTGGTAAATGGGTCAAATGAGAACTCTTTGCAAAGGATATTAAGGTCCTTACTTCCTTTATGTTCGTATAACTCGTCAAAATATAGGGAACAGCTGTTTTTCCAATTGCAACTTTGGTCCCTTAGTAAAAGTTGTTCATAATGATGAGTACAATCTCCCATTTCGGTTTGTGGCTTGTTTTCAATTTCACCCTGTATAAATAAATCAAAGTTGGGTTAGGTAGTTACACCATTTTATAACTCAAGAACGGCCGGACCGATTTTTATGATTTTTGATTTTGTTGGATTTGTCTTCTAACACACGAAAAAAAAATAATGGAAGTAATTAATTTTCTCATACATTCGTTCTTAGTGATTATGAGGCGGCACGAAGTTCGCTGGGTCAGCTAGTTGCTCATAATCAAACTCAAACTCAAACTCAAAGCATTTATTTCAAATAAACCAATTATAGGCACTTTTGAATTGTCAAGGGTCGGTCAGTCAGAAAGATGAAGCTAGTTGCCCATTCCAAAGCGTAGATCCCTGTGGAGAAGAACGGGCAAGAAACTCCACGGACACTCTCAGCAAAGAGTAATACTTTAAATAGTTTTTATCATTGCTCCTTTCAACCAAAGGACCTGCCGTCTAATCTCTTCACCACCCTTGGTTAACTGGTAGATATTGGCCCCGATTCTGTTGTTCAGAAACTAAATTAAATTGAAGTTCAGTGCATCTTTTTCTTTCTATTTCATTAAGAAAAGGACAGAAGATAAATATTAGTTTAGTCCTGTCAAATTAGTCAGCGCCTGACGTAAATTGACGTATTTTTAGTGGCCAATTTTTTAATCACGTCTAAACTTGTCTATGAATTATCTAATTTGACAGGACTAAACTAATATTTATCTTCTGTCCTTTTCATAATGAAATAGAAAGAAAAATATGCACTGAACTTAAATTTAATTTAGTTTGTGTACAGAGGCCAGCACATCAAGCTACCCCAATCTGTCAGATTTTCCCAATTGAATATGAACCTTATACCTTTGCGCTAAAGTTGAAAATCTATCAAAGAAATTTGACAGATTGGGGTAGGTTGACCTGCTAGCGTCTGTACAACAGAATCGGGGCCATTGCCTAGGAAACAAGAGCTCTAATCTGCCTTTGTACCTTTTTTGTGTGCGAAAAGTTTATATAAATCAGCTTATAATTTTCCACGACACAGGCCTCCTCTCTATAATTATAAGGGAGTGGGCCATAATCCACCACGCGGGCCTGCGGCTTGATGGATGCCACACGTTTTAGAATTTTATATGTTTTTGAGCGAGGGCTTAGTAATAGGGTAGGTACCTATAGGCTAGTTTCCACCATCAATAAATTGAAAATCTATTTAGTCCGTCAATTAGAGTATTGGAAAATAATGGACACGTATTTTTTGTTTTTGTAAATCAATGAATATTGACAAAGGTAAAACGCATCGAAACTCGTGAGTGGGGGGGGAGCTCGTGACGTCAGAACGCACTAAAAATTATACCAAGGTGTGACGTATTGAAAATTTTAAAAGCGTCGTATTTTCGTCAATTTTGGTTTACGTAACAAAAGAAAAAATACGGGTCAAATATTTTTTGATAATCTAACCGATGGACTAATTAGATTTTTTCAGTTGACAAGCATATTGTTGGCAACTTGGCAAAAATCACGTTGACTGTTGACGCATTTTTCATAGACGTCACATTATGCGGCATACCTTTATCTCGATACTAATCAAATCTACATGCCTAGTAGGTACAAGTAAAAATATATTAAAGATCGCATGTCCAGATTCTAGATTTGTCGATAAAACAAAAAAATGTATGAGAAAAGTATTGAAGAAGAAAATCACACGCTAATTACACATTTTCTAATCAACCAACTTCAATAAACCCGTTGTCGATAAAATCTTTGAGAAAGATAATTAATTAAAATGCTGAAGATCATCAGATCTTTATTTCTTATCTTTTTCATTTACATGAAAAATGAAGAAGTCTTGTTTTTTAATTATTTTTCTGAAACTATAATCCTTAAGTGTCGTAGTTTTAAAGATAGAATGTGATTAGAACCTTTTAGATCTTTGAAATTGCAAACTGGCGCCGCACTACATTTTGATACTTAATGATTTTATCAGATTTTCAATGATAATTGCTCAATATTTATTACATTTACCTATAGTATTAACTATAAAGGTACATAAGGCTAAAAGTGACCAGGGGCCCAAGTCTGCTATTTTTATAAGTTCGTAATCTGCTAAATTCATAATGGTCGATCATTGGTCGGTCAATGGTCTGAGAAAAACTACTACTAAACATGCTAGATTTTATTTAATATATATTTTTACATATTACGTATTAGTGTTTGCAAACTGAAGTAGTAAGAAGTTCGTAAATAGCAATAAACATTACATTTATTCATTATGTACGAGATTACCATTTTATGCCATTTCTTTCAATGCAGTGTCAGTGGTTGACCATTGGAAAGTCATAATGACGCCATTATGTTAGTAGATTACCTACCAAACTTGTCAAAATCAACAATTATGAAATCAATGATAAACCATTCTGACACTATTGTAATAGCAGACTTGAGGCCCTGAAGGCCAATTTCCCGTAACAAAGCTACGTCGTCGCGTTTATAAAGTGGTTACACTTTTTTCACAAACTCAATACACACATAATGAGCCTATACTGTTCCGACTGCTGGGAAACAGGCCTCCTCTCTATGGGAGGCATTTAAGACTATGCCGACCGCACAGTGGCGCCCTCATCGTTTGTTTGGTTATTTCATACAATTTAGAATGAAAATGCAGAAAATAAGCACGTTAAGTTGTGCTTCACAAGATTATACGTTAATATTATTAGAAACGGTAGTTTTACATTGTTTAGTTTTGATTATAATTCTTAAAACGGAATATAGTGGCCGCTGTTATCCGTTTTAAGGATTATAATAAAACTAAACAATATAAACAGTATACAGGCTTGTTATAATAGCCGTAATTTCTTTTCTTTTCAGCCAGATGACAGCGGCTATGACATCATAGACTACCTAGACACCTGGAAAGCTATGGAGGAAGCCAAGAAGTTAGGTCTAGCCAAGTCTATAGGCATATCTAACTTCAATGTTAGCATGATAGAACGGCTGCTGGCTAACTGTGAGATCAAACCATCGGTGCTGCAGGTTGAGGTGAAAGTTCCACCTACGTTCTTTGTCAAAAATTAGACTCATTCAATCGCATGCTTAATAAAATACTGACTTATTAGTACAAAGTAACAGAGCTTTTATTTTTTTTGAGGATGGGAAATCATCAAATGTCCCCTCCCGCTCTGGGTGGAGCAGAAGGGAGTGTCAGACTCTTACTGACTAAAACCCACCCGTGTTCCTTCCTTAGCCCCTTATGTTCCGGGGCAGCGGTAATCGGACAATCCCGCTGCCCCGGCAAAACTTATAGAGCTGGAGTCAGTTTTGTTTTTTGCACTGATCAATGGTTTTTGAAAAAGTAGGTAATATTATATTTAACTGTTCATTAAATATTTATTATATTGACTTAATAAGCCGACTAGATCCCAATTGCAAAACTTTAAACGGCGATTTCCCAAAAATGTACTTTTTTGAGTTAGACAGTGTTCTATTGAGCATGCGCAATGTGCGTTTTTAAATTTTCTAACGCGACGACATCATCGTGGACGACAAAATATAAAGTTAGTAAGTAATACAAATAAACGTCACGTCCTTAAAATGTATCGACAGACGTGCGTGTTAACGTTATCCTGGACGGAAAGTGTCTTCATGAATAATAATATTTCTATACATTTTACGTCCCTGTGTTATAGTGTTGTGTGTGCAAGTGAACGTCCACGATAGAAACCTTTTTGGCCTCGCACAGATCTTTTTATTTGTTTATTTTTTTTGGATATTTTTAATGTAACTTAGTTTTAAATGCTCCTTTATTTATTGTTTGTATTTGCTGTACGTGTCCCAAATATATTATTATTATTTCTTTCACGATAATAATGGAGGACACAACACCTGTATGGTCGAAGGATCCGCCTTTTTCTTTAGGTAGGTAGTTACCTATCTTTTTGTCAAACGACGAGGCTCTGTACATGTATAAGTCGTAGACGGTTTCCATAATTGCTGATTGCATAAACGTTTTGCGTTTATCGATGCAGTGAATCAACGATTACAGGTTTTGTAAATCAGCGTGAAATGAAACGTCAGATTTAATTTTAGTTCTAAATTTTGATGCTCGAGGATCTTTGTGTCCTAACAACATTAATGGCGTCGGAAATAGAACTAGTTGCGCGGTAAGCTTTGCTTGCGCGATGCAGGATTTTGCGTGACGTCGGTGTGATGCGTACTTCGGATGTGTGAGATGCCGCCACAACCGTAACTAACCCTTTCCAACCGTTTTCTATCCTCAGGTAAACTTAAACTTAGCTCAGAACAAGCTGCTAGACTACTGCAAGAGCCAAGATATAGTGGTGATGGCCTACACGCCGTTCGGTTCTCTATTCAGTCAGGAGTCTGCGCCACCAGCACCCAGGGTCGATGACCCCACGCTTGTGGAGTTAGCCAAGAAGTATGGAAAGAGTGTGCCGCAAATTGTGCTGAGATATTTAGTAAGTATTATCTTGCTTAAATACACCTGACAAGTAGTCTCGTCAATACTCGTTTTATTGAATTGCAGCAGAGGTCAGATTAAATTAACAACCGTCCCTCTCACAGAGAGGAGGCCTGTGTCCGAGCAGTGGGAACATTATAGGCTGATTATGTTATGTTATGTTATGTTATGTTATGTTATGTTATGTTATGTTATGTTATGTTATGTTATGTTATAATAAAAACGTGTGATGGACGATGATAATCAGATGGTCTTCTGGTAGCCAGTCGGCGCCTGGCGCATTCTTCAGCGATCGTTCCATCGTGACCCCATATCTGTCCATTGAAAGGCCCTGCTAATCGACTTCATCGATCCTCGACTAGGCCCATCCAGCCACCCCTCGAATATCAGAGGAGGAGTAGAGGGCGTCCTACCTTATCGACTTCATCGATCGTCGACTAGGCCCACCCAGCTAGATACTACCAGCCACCCCTCGAAGATCGGAGGAGGAGTAGAGGGCGTCCTGCCTTATCGACTTATCTTCGACTAGGCCTTAGAGCATTAAACCAACCGGAGACGCCATTGTCAGGCATTCCCCGCTGCCAAAGGTACGAGACCGCCGGTCATATCAGTCATATAAAACTAGTTGCCGCGCGTTCCACGTCATTCAGCAAATCACACTAGCGCGGAACGAACGTAAGAGAAAAATGCCGAATTGCAGTGTTTTTTCGTGTAAAAATAGATCGGAAACATCTAGTAAACAAAAGGATAACCTTACTTTCCATCTATAAGTATTATTTTGTCCTAATAATAACATAAAATGCAATAATTTTGCAAAAAACCAAAAAATATTGTCGGTCAATGAATGTTGCCACTAAATTGTACAAGACCTAATTTAGTGTAATTTTTAAAGTTGTAATTTATAAATATTGACAATTATTTCAAACTTCTATTTCGCATTTGTTATTCTTATTACTGTTTACAACTTATTTTGTTACTTTATAAGATTTTTTACTAAAGCCTTTAAAAAATTGCTATTTATTATCAAATAATTGATTAATGATATCAAACTTATGTTCCACAAATCTCTTACAATTTTCTCATATCGTTATTCTTCATTACTATAAAATATTTACGGGTCAAGTTATCACGAAACTACGCAATTTTTATATTTAAAAACAGGCCACACTGTAGCAAAATGAGGGCTGTGACTGCATAGAAACAAATATCGATATCGACTTTATGAGTATGTTATTCCAGGGACTGAAAACGGTTACGGTTAAAGGTTAAGATACCTCAAAAATATAACGGTACCGATTCAAAATAGAGGTTGAGCTATACCGGTACCCATATAAATAAAGGTTAGGATAAATTGTTATTTAACCGTTATACGATTTCGGTACCGAAAAACATGGTGACGGCGCGGCGCGGGTGCACGGGGGTGTCTACAACAACTTGCTGCAACTTGACCTAATGTTTGTTGTACTAGTGGTAGGCAGTTAGCGCGTGAAGGACATGGAGTGATTTAACAATCGCTAACGACAGAAACAGACAGAGTGGCGAGCCGGTGTGTCAAAGAAACCCTTATTTAAAAAGGTTAAGGTATTGGTACTGATATTATTAAAAAGGTTATGTTACTTCTACTGAAATATACCGGTATGAATTTCGTACCTTAAAATACGGCTACTTTAAAAAATAACGATATCGTTATATTTCGGTTACCGTTATTTAACGGTATGACGTCATACCCAAATTTAAAGGTACCTTTATTTTTGGGTAATTCAGTCCCTGTGTTATTCTATTAATTTTTCAGATTTCCAAAAGATGCAAGGACTCGGGATGTTTGGATTTGGGCTTGAGCAAATCATGTTTCGTGGACTCCTAAACGTAATAGTACAAGTTGCTCACAGCATTTTGAAGCTTCATGTTCTAAGAATACATTCTAATATCAAGAGACTCCGTGCTGCTACTGAGAAATTCCTAATAAGAAAACCAATAACACTGCCCGACCCCGGTATTGAACTCAGAACGTCGTGTTCAGCATTCATCCTTGCGAACACTAGACCATCGAGGCAGCGATGATATTCTGTGAAAATCTTACCGTGAAAACTCAGGTAAAGTGAGCGTGGAGTGAGCTGTCAGTAGTGTCAATTCCTAGATAAAACAAACTCACTTCACCTAAGTTTTCATGGTGAGATTTTTACAGAATCGACCGGCAGTTCTTGTACCGTGGCAATGAATCCTTATAGACTAACTTTAAAATCTAAATCCTATGTTACCTATTTAAAAAGAATTGATCTGCATTGAAGATCAATTTGATAAGTAAATATGAAAAAACAATTAAATAAAGAAGAGCCTTTTTTATCACAACTATTGACTGAACTCATCGACAACAAAATATCGATAGTGTCAAGCACTTTCATCGCTTACACAAAAATGACGTCATGCCGTATCCTGACAGGGGCGTCTCTGTGTGAGTTAGTACATGTGTGCGTATAGTTTATGCTTGTGTTCGATAATTTTTTCGTGTGCGTGAGTAACAACGCGATCGAAAATGCATTAGTGTGTTATCACTATTTGTGTGCGTTGCCTCGTCCCCCGCGATGAAAGTGACAGACTTATTCGCATAGATATTAGTGCTCGTTGCGTCTCCGGTTGGTTTAATGCTCTAAGGACTAGGCCCATCCAGCTAGATACTACCAGCCACCCCTCGAAGATCAGAGGAGGTGTAGAGGGCGTCCTAACTTATCGACTTCATTGATCTTCGACTAGGCCCATCCAGCTAGGTACTACCAGCCACCCCTCGAAGATCGGAGGAGGAGTAGAGGGCGTCCTGCCTTATCGACTTCATCGATCGTCGACTAGGCCCATCCAGCTAGGTACTACCAGCCACCCCTCGAAGATCGGAGGAGGAGTAGAGGGCGTCCTGCCTTATCGACTTCATCGATCTTCGACTAGGCCCATCCAGCTAGGTACTACCAGCCACCCCTCGAAGATCGGAGGAGGAGTAGAGGGCGTCCTACCTTATCGACTTATCTTCGACTAGGCCCATCCAGCTAGGTACTACCAGCCACCCCTCGAAGATCGGAGAAGGAGTAGAAGGCTTTCTACATTATTCTTGCATTTAACTTTCAACCTATTCTATGGCGATTTTCAGGTGCAAAGAGGAGTAGTTCCTATCCCAAAGTCAGTGAACAAGAACCGAGTGGAAGAAAACATCGAAGTTTTTGACTTCGAACTGACCAAGGAAGAAATGGAGACTTTGAGTAAGTTTTGAAAAGATAACTGAAGAAGTCAATCTGCAGACTTTCCAAATTCGAAGTCTGCAGATTGACTTCTTCAATTCTTTGAGTTCACTTCTTTTGGTTCATTCTCTTCTGTATTGATCGGCAGACTTTGTTCTGCAAATACTTACGTACGTTACGTACTTAGCGGGAGACTTTAAGAAACTTAGAAGGCTCTCTACTGACTAGTTTAGTGAATATACTTTGTCACACTGCCGTCTGCTGAGTAAAAAAACTGTAGGTAGAGGACCAAGAAAACCTAAATGGCATTGCAGATTTTTAATAATGAAAGCTCTAAAGAAAAAAATAACTTGTGTCTCAATCCTAGTGTCTAATGCTCATTGTTAATTGGTTAGCTTCGTAAGTCACACTGCTGAGTTTATTCGTAAAAAGAAATTGTAAAAACATATTCGTTTTTAATTCCTAATTATTTACTTTCAGGCAAATTCAACAAGGACTACAGGGTCGTGTTCCCCAGTTTCTGGCAAGATCATCCCTACTACCCTTATGAGAAGGTGGACGTACCGGCTGCCGATCTGTTCAAGAAAAAAGAGTAAAGTAGTGACAGAGTAAAAAATATCAGATGTTTTAACCGTGTATATTTTTATTTGAATAGTATGTACCTCAATAGCATCAGCTTTTCCTATGCTACGCGAAGCTAGATCTATTTCTAAAGCTTTTATATAGTATACTTAGGTTTCAATGTGAACTTTCAACTCTGCAAAAGTCTGCAGTGATATCTCGACAAATATCTCTGTAATACATGACACAATGAAAAAAAAAATTGTTTTCATAAAGAGAAACATGCGTGAGTAATGAGTATATGTAACGATATATTTTTGACAGAATAAATTAAAACAAAATCTTTTAAAATAACGTTTTTTTTTATAAAACATATTTTATATACATTAATTTAACCATTATACTGTACAATTGGGGATCAAAACAAATACTTAATTATACAATAAAATACTTAAACTTAACACAATGGTATAAAAATCAGTAATTACGACATGTTTTAAATTTCCAGAATTCGTATATTTTAAAAGATCTACAGAGAAGCTATGAAAAATAAACCTCCAGCCTCCGAAAGTCTGATCAACAAAAGTTGTATACGCTGTCAAACTAATGACAACCGATTTGACAGATGTCAAACTCGTATTCATTAACGGCTGTGATTGCATGGCTGAGTGACATAACAAAAGGCAATCAAATAAAAAAACATGATACTTAACAGCGTAGTAAAATAGACAATCAAAAACTGGGAGCTATGACCTTATTCGTAGAAAAAACTCTGCACTCTGCAAAATGACTTACACCATATTTTATCACTAATAATACTCATTGCAGAGATGCATAGTTACCTATTGTTATTTAGAGCATAATGAGACCAGATGCCTTAGTATTTTAGTAAATGAATGTCAGCAGCTAATTAAATTAATGCTTGAACCAGCAAGCATGTTTTTAAAAGCGTAACTGGTGTAGTAAATGAAGACATGGCATAATTTTGACACCCCTCAGCCAAAAAACTAGTGTTTGCAAAACGTATTTCTGTGTAACTACGAGTATGTATTGGAACATGAAAATAACATTAGGTAAGAACATTGGGTAAAAAAAGTCTCGTAGCAAAAATCAAATGCGGACGGTATCACAATCATGCCACAAAACGAACGCTCTAAAATTCTGCATTATACTCTAAAACTCATCAGAAGTCTGCAGATTAAAATTATTGCACGTATTTTATGAATTCAGTCTGCAATTCGTCTTCTTGTGCCAGCACGCACTTCGAGTTCGCCTCGAAGTCGCACTGCTGGGTCTGGTCGTTGAAGAATAGGCCATCGGTACAGAATGCCACTTGGGGCACTCCTGCAACGCACCTCCAGAACCTTTGGCAGTCACCCCTGAGAAAAAAAAAACATCACGTTAGTCCTAGATGTAAAAGTAATTGGTTGGCCTCGTTAGCTCTATTTGCTGAGCACCCTGGATGTCAGTCTAGTGTGTAGTTAATTTATGTTCTAGAATAGTTGCTATACAAAGTGTTAAAAATTAACCTGACAAACTTTAAGAGGTGCTTTAGACCATCGAACTGAACAAATTTCACTATGGGACCAACTCTGAAATCACGAAAAAAAAATCAGCTGTGTTCATCATTTTGGTCAAGTAGGTACTTAATGAACTTTTTATTATTAAACAGATTATTTTTTTTTCGTGATTTCAGAGTTGATCCCATAGTGAAAGTTGTTCAGTTCGATGGTCTAAAGCACCTCTTAAAGTTTGTAGGGTAACGTTTTTAACACCATAATTAAGTACCTAGCTAAACTCGTACAATCAAAAGCAAAAGTTGATAATGAAAATCAGAAATTCAATACTAATGAATGGAGTTCGAGTCAGAACTGGGCCTCAAGTCTACTATTACAATACTGTCAGAATGGTCTATCATTGATTTCATAATTGTTGATTTTGACAAGTTTGGTAATCTACTAACATAATGGCGTCATTATGACTTTCCAATGGTCAACCACTGACACTCCATTGAAAGAAATGGCATAAAATGTTAATCTCGTACATAATGACAAATGAATAAATGTAATGTTTATTGCTATTTACGAACTTCTTACTACTTCAGATTGCAATTGTAAAAATATATATTAAATGAAATTTAGTAGTTTTTCTCAGACCATTGACCGACCAATGATCGACCATTATGAATTTAGCAGATTACGAACTTTTAGCAATATGACAATGGGATCGTGTTGGAATGACGAATTTATAAAAATAGCAGACTTGGGCCCCTGTGTGGCGTCGAAGTGTCGTTATTTGATTATAATACCTACCAAACATTTACTATGTACTTCGACGCCACACAGTTCTGACGCGAACTCCGTTCATTAATTATTATTGAATTTCTGATTTTCATCATCTACTTTTGCTGTTACTTTGACTGTACAGGAAGATCATATAAACTAAACACAGTAAAAAAAAAAATATTTTTTAAAAAACTATTAAACTACTGTTACTTACTTGTAAGGAACCTGTCTCGCTGCATTATCAGCTCTTGCGCAGTTGAGAATGCTGTTATACTTGCCGTGTTCTGGAGAAATAGGTCGCACGCTCGCTACGGTGTCTGCAAATGATAAACAATCATAATATAACGCGACACTGGCAGTTCAGAATGTAATGATTAAGGAGTTTTCAATAACAAGGCTCGCCCTTTCAAAAAATCTTTGCACTAGTAGGTGTGTGTACAGAGGCCAGCACATCAAGCTATCCCAATCTGTCAAATTTCTTTGATAGATTTTCAACTTTACTGTAAAGGAATAAGGTTCATATTCAATTAGGAAAAGGATAATGCCAGAAACTCTTGTGTCAGTGCTCTCGAGATCGAGAAATTCCTAACAACACGAGCTGTGTCTGAATAGAATCGCTTTCTACATCAAGCCCAGGGGCATAGCTACCGCCGTATCAGCTGTATCATATGGGGCCCCCAAGCTGCAGGAGCCCCGACGACGCGACGCCGACGTGTGTAAGCAAGAATTTGTAAAATACTATCGAGAACCTAAAATTCTTATTGATCATTAAGAGGCTTGTAATAAATAAGTGAATCTTTAATTATATAATACATGGTCCCAGAAATTGACGTCAAGCCGGAATCGCATAATAGGCCAAGTCATAGTAGTTATCAGAAAAATATTTTAAATAATTTAAACTGGCGAATCTACCAGTATCTCCCGGGCCCCCGACTCATGGTATTGTACTGGAAGGAACAGTGAAGTTTTCGGTAGGAGGCCGATAGCAACATCCGTTCTTCTCAGACGACTTCCAAAAAAAGAAATAGGAACCGTGAAAAGGGCCCCAAAAATTTTTGATATAGAGCCCCTTTATGACAAGCTACGCCACAAGGCCACTGATCATGCCTAACCGACTACAAAAAACTTATTACTACCTATTGAATCTATCCTAAGGCGGATCACACAGAATCACACTACAATGCACCACGCGACAGAGCGCAGATAACGCGCCCCCAACGCGTAAAATTTTACATACAAATTCAATAAAAATGCAGTTCCGCGCGGGGTTGAGGGATATAAAAAAATAATCGATTATACAAAAATCGATTTTTTTCGATTAAAAATCGTTTTTTTTTTCCTTAAAAATTTCATCGGTTCGATCGATTTTTTAAATCTTTTTTTTTTTTGTATAATCGATTATTTTTTTACATCCCCGTTGAATGTTGATCAAAATATGATTCGCGAGCGTAACAAGTATGTGACAAACGAGAAAAAAATCCTGTTTGTCATACTGGTGTGATAATTTGGTGTGACTACGAGTCGCCAAGGGTATTTACAGTATTTTAATCATCAATACAACCCTCTAAATTCATATACTTAACCCGAATTATTGATATGCTCTTAGAGCCTTTGATACACGCTAGGCAACTAACGAAGGCGAAAGTGCGGTCGGTTGCGAAAATTCTAGAGCGTTCGTTTCCCTTCGCTATTTGCAAGGTGCTTCGCTAGACCCTAGGCTCTAAGCAAGCAAACTTTCAAGGGGTAAGTAGCCTTAATAACCTCCCCGACCGATTTCGGTCACGGTGGCCAATCTCAACGGAGATTAGCCAGGTACGCAGGAGATATTATAGTGCACAAGTGTGCGCGCAGACACAGGTGCACTCCCCCTTCCCTCACTCTCATAGTCCGATGGGACGGCAATCCGACACTCGCGGAGAGAGATCAGGCGCAGGACCAACGGCTAACGTGCTTTTCGAGGCACGGGGGTATCACACCGCCAACTTCCAAACTCCGGGCTGTTACTAAGAAATTCCCAATGGAAAAACTCAATAACACTTTGCCCGACCCGGGAATCGAACCCAGGACCCCACGCTCAGCAGGGGGTATTTGGGGGGTATCCTTACCAACGGGTTGTTGTTCCAGTTCATCAGAGAAGAATCCGATAAGGCTATCGGCCTCGTCTCCAGACCCTTCATCTTCATCCTTAGGCGTTCTAAGTTGGCAGGTCGTGGCCCACGCCCAGTTGCAGACCTGGTTGTTATAAGGAAAATATTTCATTACTAGCAAGAAATAAAGAAAAAGAAAGAAATAAAATACGTTTTTTGGCGGTAAACATGACGCAGAGAAAGAAAAAAAAAATTGTAGTTATGTACAGAGGCCAGCACATCAAGCTACCCCAATCTGTCAAATTTCTTTGATAGATTTTCAACTTTACCACAAAGGAATAAGGTTTATAGTCAATTGGGAAAATTTTACAGATTGGGGTAGCTTGTTTTGCTGGCCTCTGTACATAGTTTTAATTTTTTTTTTTTATAATGTATCTACAAATTTACGTTTTTCGGATTATTTCCTTTACTTGTGCTCCATGATATTGCTTCTTGCCAAATTTCATGATTTTAGGTCAACGGAAAGTGCCCTATAGGTTTTGATTTCGGAACATAAACGTCCGTATCTTTCAAGGGATTGCCTTGAGTATTTGATATTAATTTCAACTTGATAACTCCACGCGTTCCTGACAAAAAGTCTTTGACTGACAGACAGACGGACAGCAAAGTGATCTTATAAGGGTTCTGCCTATCGATTCTGTAAAAATCTCACCGTGATAACATAGGTGAAGTGAACGTGAAGTGAACTATCAATAGAGGCAATCCCTAACATCAGGTGGAATGACAGATCACATCACCTTAGTTTTCACGGTGAGATTTTTACAGAATAGCACTGCTGTTTTTCCCTTTGAGGTACGGAACTATACAGGGTGCATTTGATATCATGGGCATTATTTTAACCTAAGGTACTACTTATGATACTAATTGCATTAGGGCTACTATTACGCAAATCAAAAATATTATTAATGCAAGTATGGAAAACCTTAAAATGTAGTAAGTCATACAAAGTATCAAATTAGTTGCGCTTCTCGATAGCAAATGCGTAGGTACACTACGCCGTACGCGCGTCATTGGGCGTGAATTCTTTGACCCCGCCCGACTCACGTGACATTCGTAAGTTGCCAATGAATTGATTCATAATAAATTCCAATTTTCCCTTCGTACTTTGCCGGCTTAGGACGGTCAAAACTACGTCAACTAACATACATTAAAAAAAAACATTTACGTACCTAGCTTGTGGATTGTTTTGAAACCTTATTTGTCGGTAAAGTGACAGAGGGTAAACGGGTGCTCTTCCACGAGCTTGTGCATGTGCTGGCACGTGAAAAGACGAAAAATCCAACAGGTTCTGAGTGGTTCTGGTGGAATGAGACCCCGTGAAGGAATAGGGTCGTTCGGGTAGCGCCGATGGAACATTTCACGAGTTCATACTAAATTTCTTGTGCGATCGTAAATTACAACCATTTGTGGGTATTGTTGGTTGGTGTACCTAGCCTGCACATTACGCGGTCGAGGCATCGTGTACACAAACACACACACAACACACAACTAATAAACTAACACTTAATACACTGCAATCCAAGCACCGTATGACGCGAGCGGCGAGTACGGCGATTACGTCACGGGATCAATAAATCAATTACGCGTCAATGCACATGCGCAGTCGTTATGACACTGGTTCCGGGTTCGTGACTTCGTGTTGCGGCGGGAAGCATACCCCGCGCGGGGGTGATATTCGTATTTTTGCGAGTGAGGGAGTGGGACGGAGAGAGTTCAGGGAATCCCGCCGGACGGAATGTCTTGTAGCCCATTGTTATTATTACTTGTAAGGAAAAACCCGCGCGCGCGCAGGTGATGTTTGTTTACATTTCGCTTTGCGCTGTAACTGCGCTTTAAGATTTTGATATTTCAACAATTATTGGCGTTAACAAAGTATTTTGTTTTAATTACTTTAAGTGTTTATTTGCAATAATAAGCCTTGTGCAATTTGACTTACTACATTTTTAAGGTTTTCCTTACTTGCATTAATAATATTTTTGATTTGCGTATTAATAGCCCTAATGCAATCAGTATCGTGAGTAGTGCCTTAGGTTAAAATAATGCCCATGACTTCGATTCCACCCTGTAGAAAAGAAAAAATAATTGAAAAAAAAAAAATTAAATGTGTTTTTTTTAACTTTCTGGTATTTTCTCATAGTTGCACACTGTAGCTAGGCTAGAACACCCCGACCAAATTATGTTAGATTAGATCAGAACCGTGACCAACAGTGAGATAGGTAATAGAAAACAGAAAGAAAAAACTTTTATTTGAGGTAAACAAACGGGTAATTGCGTAACACACTATCAATAGCAATTGGGTTTCATTTTGACAGTTCAACAACATTCATTGCGCTATTTACGTGGTGGAGCAGACATTTTTCGAATATATGGAGCAATGGTTTAGCAATATGCTTCAAAATGATTCAGATTTAGATTAATAGATATTGTGTTACGCAATTAGGGTGCTAGACGCAAACAAAGAAGATTAAAAACACAAAAAATAACAAGATGGCGGAAAATGCGTCACAGCCACGCAAAACGGCCATCGCTCAGCATAATACTATGACCCTATACGAGACAGAGCATCAGCGCTGGTTTTCAGCGACAGCCGGCGCTGACGTGATGCCTTCAACCAGTGCAGCGGTGCTATTCTATAGAAGGATCACCGTGATAACTTAGGTGAAGTGAGCTGTCATTCCACTTGATGCTCGGCAATGCGATTCTGTAACCATCTCACCGTGAAAACTTAGGTGAAGTGAGCGTGGAGTGAGCTGTCAGTGTCATCCTGATGCTAAGGATTGATACTCTTGACAGCTTACTCTAAGTTCACTTCACCTAACTTTTCACGGTGAGATTTTTACAGAATAGCATCACTGTAGGTATACAAAGAGATAAGAAGAGGAATTTATAATAACCTGCAGTTGGAAATCGAAGATCAGACCTCCCGGGCAAGAGAACTCTACCTCCTCGCCGTGCGCACACATGTAGAATTTGGTGCAGTCCGTGAAGTGAGGCAGAAGTAAGAAGATCTGGAGGAAAGGAAACGTGATTATAATACATACATTAGCAGTGGCGAAGGTACTATAAGGTACTTGCACCCAATAAGGACCAGCACCTATTAAGGGCCACTTTAGAAAACTCACACTTGGCATTTTTTCAACTGCTTCAAATTTCGCGCGCAGCATACTATACCACCTATTGGTTAAATGCAATCGCGCGATGACGCGTAGATGCCGCGATTTTGTCAGTAGGGTCCAGTTTGTGTAAGACAGCGGTTAGAGATACCATTTTATAAAATTGATGCGCGTTGTTTTGTAAGTTTCCGTGAAAAAAATAGTGTTTTTAAGTAAATTTTTATAGAAGACTGGATTTAAACATTCAGAGATAACTCTACAAAGGTAAATACATTGTTATTTTTACATTATACAACTTTAAAATGTGTTATCTATCACGATACCCAAATCCTAATAAGGACCACAATACGAGTCTGTATTAAGGTCCGGTCCTTATTAGAAGTATGAATTTGGCGTAAATTTTTATTATTTGAGTAATTAATGATTTTTTTATATTTTTATTTCTAATTATGATTGTAGGATAAAATGAAGTAAGTAAATATATATTATTTTGTATTTATAACAAGGTAGGCCAATAATAAGAATCATTAAAATGGTTTCTTCTTATGGTTTATGTGGAGCTAATCTTTTTATAAGTACCTACATACGTTCATTGTAGCACCTTTTTGGAAACTTGTTGGTAAAAAATATATCTGTGTGGCGATTAATAAGAAGTTTAATCATTATAATTAAATTTGGTTGTCTAGCACCTTGATTTCAACTAAATTGTTGTTTTTTGTTTAATATTTATTTTCTTTTTTATTTTTATAACTAGGCAATTCACAATGGAGGAGCTACCAGCTAGGAAAACACGTGGCAACTGGTCTGAAGAAGCTCTTAAATTAGCCATGGATGCAGTAATGAAAAAAGAGATGTTAGAATGAGCGGCTGCGACCACATAAAAAATACAGATTAAAAATTATCTTGTTACTGGGAGTATCAAAAAGAAATTGGGTCGAAAGTGTACGTTGACTGAAGATCTTGAAAATTATTTAATTGCGAGAATAGTTAAGTTCGCTCGCTAATCGATCGGCAGGCCGATCGATTCTGTGAACTTGTCACCGTGATAACATATGTGAAGTGAGCGTGAAGTGAGCTATCAATTGGGGCAATCCCAAACATCAGGTGGAATGACAGCTCACTTCACCTTAGTTTTCACGGACAGAAGATAAATTATAGTTTAGTCCTGTCAAATTAGTCCGCGCCTGACGTAAATTGACGTATTTTTAGTAGCCAATTTTTTAATCACGTCTTTAAAACTTGTCTATGGATTATCTAATTTGACAGGACTAAACTAATATTTATCTTCTGTCCTTTTCATAATGAAATAGAAAGAAAAAGATGCACTGAACTTAAATTTAGTTTAGTTTGTGAACAACATAATCGGGGCCAATGTGCAGTCTATAATCAAGTGCGCTTGCAACACTGACTCATCACCAATTGAGCGCACGCGGAGGGCTCGCGCTGCCGCCGCGCTTCTTTATACAATAGAAATTCTAACTGGGCGACCGACGACGTTAGCGCATCTGTCGCGCGACCGCCGCGCTGCTAAAGTCGCTTAAGTGTGAAAGCGGTCTAATACAAAATTCAAGCTTAAGGAAACAAGAAGTAGATAAATTTACTCACATGTCCTTGAGGGTCACAGCTCAGGTCATTCGGGTCCACGTTGGGGTCAAAGGCGTGGAAGGTGGCAACCTCTGAGGCGTTCTTTTTTGGTAGCTCTGCAGCAAGAGCCACGTTCAGAAGCACCAATGTGGTCAGGAGTTTAGCTGTGGGAGATGTATCAATTATTATTTGTTTTATCGCTCAATGGGCCTGCTTTTGTCCTCGATCGCCTGGGGGAAAGCGATGGATGAGGTCTATGATGGAACGAAGCCCACAGAAGATGCTTGTTCACACTTGCTTTGAAGGCAGACGAGACCAATACTTAATTTAGTTATTTATGGTGCTTTATCATGGTTTATTTTACTACTAGCGGCCCGTCCCGGCTTCGCACGGGTGGAAAAAAATAAAAAAAGCCTGTATTAATCAGTGATAATGTAGCATTTAAATGGTGAAAGAATTTTTAAAATCGGTCCAGTAGTTTTTGAGCCAATTCGTTACAAACATACATACAAATCTTTCCTCTTTATAATATTAGTATTTTTACTAAAGATACAGTTACCCAAGGAAAGCGGCTCCGTATTATAACGGCCGGCATGATTTGTTATCTTCACCAGTATTTGACATTAGGGTATCACAAGCTCTAATTGGTCTCGTGGTCGCAAGCACAACTGCTGCTGTGCTGGTTTTCGGCTGTCGCTGAAAACCCAGCGCTGGGGCTCTGTCTAACACAGGGTCACAGCATAATGCTGAGCGATAGCCGTTTTGCGTGGATGTGACCAAAGACATTAAATTATTTGCTCTTAAACAAACTAAGTTCTACCATATTTTCCCGTAAGTAAGATTTGCTACAGGCCCCACGCTGGGTTAATCCATCACATACGTGTACAGATTTCTATCTTTTAACGTAACACTATTATTGATAGAACTTGTATAGATTAATGAAACATCGATTGTTATCATTAAATAATTGGTTTAGGTACTCGATTTAGTTTCTTAGATTTCTTAAAAGATTGTAGATCGTGTGTAAAAAACAAAAAAATACGCGTGATTTTATATCTATCCTACGTTAAATATGGAAAAATATTATTTTATCTCAACAGTAAGTGCAGTGTTGGTCCGACTTACGGCTTACGCCGTGGGTTCGAACCTAGACTGGCGCTTTAGGACAAACTTTGGTTAATCGGTGATATGTAGTAATTCTGTGATAGTTTGTTCGTCCTTTATATCAAAGTTACTACATAATATATTTACAAAATTATCCGATTGGAAAATAAAATTTTGCAGTCAAATCATCAAACCCGTGATGTAGTTAATGTTTTTAACACACTTAAATCTAAAAACACCGGTGATTACTGGGGCATCTCCATTAAACTTTTAAGTAATATAATAGACATCGTAGCCCCCTATCTAGCTGTTACTTTCAATAAATGTGTTGATTTAGGAATTTTTCTTGACCTCATGAAGAGTAGTAAAGTCATACCTTTATTTAAATCAGGTAATAAAAATGACGTTGGCAATTTCAGGCCTATTTCTATCTTACCTGCATTTAGCAAAATATTTGAAAAATTAATACTCAAGCAGCTGCTAAGACATTTTAATTTAAATAGCCTCCTTCATAATGAACAATATGGCTTTACAAAAGGTCGTTCAACTACAGATGCGGGTGTTGCTTTGCTGAAACACATATTTAATGCATGGGAGGACTCGCAAAATGCTATTGGAATTTTCTGTGATCTCTCCAAAGCCTTTGATTGCGTGCACCATGACACACTTTTACGTAAACTACGTCATTACGGTGTCCAAAACGAAGCTCTCAACGTAATAAATTCAATACTCAATACTCAATACTCAATTCTTTATTGCATTCCATATTATGTACATAGATGGTATGAAATATTGTCAAGATCAATATGGACCCTGTCGGGCACAGCAAAGGTAGGAGAAAGGATGGCGCCAAAAAAAACAATTCACGGAATTAATTATTGTAGGTAGATCTAATAGATGTATATATGCGTGTATAAGTATTGGTAGATTGTGTCCGATTTTTAATTTATTTTTGTATTGTGATTTTTTAATTTATTGTGTATGCATGTTATTATAATATTATGACTATTGCTTAAGAATTTGTAAATTATGTTAGATATTTTATTTATTTTATCGTCAAATTGTTATTAAAGAAATTAATTTATGTATGTATATTATTACTATGTTTTTATAAGCAGGTTAGGCAGCTTTTGTCAGGTATTTATTCTTATCGTCATCATTATTTATATATTCATTTTAATCAATTATGTATAATTATTATTATTATGTCCGTGTGTAAGTAAGTATTGATAAATTAAGTCAGGTATTTTTATTAATTTTTTATCGTCATTATTATTAATATCATAACTATTTTAAAAGAATTTGTAAATTATGTCAGATATTTTATTTATTTTTATTGTCAAATTATTATTATAGCAATTAATGTATGTATGTATATTATTATTATGTTTTGTATAGTAGGTAAATTAAGTCAGGTACTGTTATTAATTTTTTTATCGTCATTATTATTAGAATATGTTATCATTTATCTGGGAATTTATCTTTTATTAAATTCTCTATTATATTAGATTAAATATATTTAATAAATATCTTAACAGAATCATTGGTGAATAGTATAAAGAATCATTTATTTTTTATTTTCCGATCGATTTATCATCTAAAAATTCCTTTACCGAGTAGTATGACTTAGATTCCAGAAATTGTTTCACTTTATTAATAAATATATTTGTTTTCCTTACTTCTCTAATTTCATTTGGCAGTTTGTTATATATTTTTATTCTTATTTACATAATAGGTTCCAATGTGTAGATGTTAATGGTGTGAAATCTTCTGGGCTACCAGTTCAGTTAGGTGTACCGCAAGGCTCAATACTGGGTCCATTCTTGTTCTTAGTATATATTAATGATTTACCTTTCTATTTAAAGGGCATCTGTGACGTTGTACTGTTTGCAGATGATACCTCTCTTATTTTTAAAGTAGACAGGAATAGACAAGATTTTGACGACGTAAACAGTGCACTCTCTATTGTTACGGATTGGTTTACGTCAAATAACCTAGTTCTCAATGCCAAGAAAACGAAATGTGTAAAGTTCGCCTTACCGAATGTTAGAAATCTAGGACCCAACATCGTCTTAGATAAAGAGGTGCTTGAAACTGTGGGCTCGGCAGTTTTTCTTGGAATAACATTAGATGCCAAACTTCAGTGGGGACCACATATATCAAGCCTAGCAGGAAGGCTCAGTTCGGCTGCCTACGCCGTCAGGAAAGTAAGACAATTCACTGACGTTGATACAGCTCGTTTAGTTTATTTTAGTTATTTTCACAGTGTTATGTCCTACGGTATTCTGCTATGGGGCAAAGCTGCTGATATACAAAATATATTTGTCCTGCAAAAACGAGCTGTTCGAGCAATTTACCAGCTAGGTGCTAGAGTTTCTCTAAGAGATTTTTTTAAAGATATTGGTATTCTCACGGTTGCATCACAGTTCATCTTAGCCAACATCTTATATATTAGGCAAAATATACACTTGTACACTAAAAACAGTGATATTCACAATGTTAACACCAGAAACAAGGACAAACTACGTGCTCCCTTTCACCGGCTTCATAAGGTTCATAACTCATTTGTTAGGCTTGGTATAGCCTTTTATAATAAGCTACCTTCTTCTTGGCTAGATTTGCCTTTTAATGCGTTTAAAGCTCAAGTAAAATCTAACCTTTGTTCAAAGGCATACTATTCCATCAACGACTACTTAAACGATAAGAATAGTTGGTCGCCCTGATTAACTTAAGACAATGTTTATGTTCTTTCTCCAGAATTAGCTTACTGACAGGTTATATGAGTTCATATAATTTTTTTTTTCTGTTTTTAGTTGACTTTATAAGTCAATTCAGTTTAATTTTATTTTAATTTATTATTGACATAATCTACTCATTTCAATGTTTTCTAATGAGTTGATTGCAACATATGTGGTTAGCTAGCGACCTCTACGATTGATCACATTTATCTTGCCTGAGCAACCGGCAGCAAGTTCGTCATGCTCCCTTAGATGTCACTGCTTGCGGTAGCGTCGGGGGTCGGGTTGCCTCCTTCCCTCAAATATGGCGAGGGGGGTAATGGCTGATCTTTGCGTTATGCTCGTGAACGGGTGCTGCTTGTGGTGACCGGTCGTCTTGCTGACCTTGGTTTTACTGTTGTTATTACTAATAACTTTTTTAAATTTATTTTACTTCGATGGTCCTAGTTTACCATTCACAGCTATGTGAACTGAACCCAGTATTGCATACATATGTAAGCTGTCACGCCCTTTATACCTGGAGGTTTTTATTTAGGTAGCAAGTTTTTGTTTACATTTTTAATTTTTGCTTGAGTACGTATTGTTTTTATTGTATTTGTGGGTATATTGACGTGGCAAGCTAACATATGGCAAATAATTTAATTTAATGTGTTCTGTAACGTCAATAACTTTGCATATCTAGTATTGTATACAATTAAATATTTTCTAACTGAACAGACAGCTGTGCTGCTGGGGAGTTTGTTGCGCCACTTCTTCTCCCCAGCGAAAGCACTAGGAAGTGGTGAAGGGCGGGCGTTTTGGGGGGACTGTCTTTTGTAATTGACGTTCGAAAAGTGCTGATTCTCAGCCTAGTTTGAATAAATGACTTTTGATTTTGATTTTAAACTATCACTGATTAGCCAAGTTTTGCCTTAAGTAGTAACTTTGACATAAAGAACGAACAAACTATAACAGAATTACTACATTAAATTTATCACCGATTAACCAAAGTTTGCCATACCACTGCTCTCAAAACGGTGAAGGAAAACATCGTGAGAAAACCGGCATGTCCTAGAACCAAATATTCGAAGGCATGTGACATCTACCAACCCGCACTGGGCCCGCGTGGTGGATTACGGCCCACTCCCTCTCACAGGGAGGAGGCCTGTGACCCAGCAGTAGGAAGGGCAAAAAAATTATGGTGATGATTATTTTACCTATACTTACTACTTTATTCTTTACTAGCTGCGCCCCGCGGTTTCACCCGCGTAAGTTTTGATGCCGTAGGAATATCGGGATAAAAAGTATCCTATGTGTTATTCTGATGTATAAACCATATTACTGCAAAGTTTCATCAAAATCCGCACCCTAATTGCGTAACACACTATTACTCTCAATTTGAATCATTTTGAAACATATTGCTAATCCATTGCTTCATATGTTCGAAAAATGTGTTTGCTCAACAACACAAATAACGCAATGAATGTTGTTGAACTGTCAAAATGAAACCCATTGCTACTAATAGTGTGTTACGCAATTACCCTGCAGTTCAGTAGTTTTTGCGTGAAAGAGTAACAAACATCCATCCATCCATCCTCACAAACTTTCGCATTTATAATATTAGTAGGAAGTAGGATAATCACCCTATATAATGTCTAATCTGTATTTATATAAATTAGATTAAAATATTAATGTAATCTTTACATATAAATAAATAAAACAAAGTGGGGTTAGTTACCTACATCATTTTTACCTCAAGAACAGCTGGACCGATTTTTATGATCTTTGATAAATGTTGGATTTGTCTCCGCCCCGAATAGCAGAATCTATTATCAATATTGAAAAACTTCACGAAAAAAATAATTCATTTTCTCATACATTTTGTATGGAAAGGCTTTTTTGATGAAATCTCGAGAACGGATTGTCTGATTTCGATAATGATTCTGCTGAGACGGTACGAAGTTCCCCGGTTCAGGTAGCAGTCTATAATTCAGCGAAAAGACGTTCGGTAGGTACTGGACTCCCTCTGGGACTCCCGAAGATTCACCAAGTCTTCATAAACACACCGCACCGCATCGATTTTGGTAGGTAGGTACTCAGAAACATTCACTGCAGATTATACGAGCTTCCAATGACCATTATAACTACCACTAGCAGCGCCCCGCGGTTTCACCCGCGTTAGTTTCGATCCCGTGGGAATCGGGATAAAAAGTATATTATGTGTTATTCCTGCATGATTCCTGTTCGCGCCAAAAGATAAACCACTAAACCCACATAATGCACACATCACAAGGCTACAAAAGCATGTAGGTTTACAAACCGGTGTGTGATGTGTCACTGCGAATCTTATCGCACCTATCCCATCTATCAAATCCAATTTATAAGATAGGAATAATTAGCTGATTGCAGACTTTTAAAAAAACCCCAATTTTATTTGTGAACGCATCCTTATTTAGCGTTTAATTATTGCAAGCTTTCAATTATTGGACTATGAACAGGAAAATTAAAACGTTACGATTTATTATCTTTAGGACCTTCCCAATTTTCAGACATTTTGTGTTGATAAATTCGAATTAACAAGTCTGTTTTTTTAGTTTTAATTTCTATAAAGACTGATTCTATGCTACCACAAAAAGTAAGAAAACGCAAACGTGACGTTTCCAAGGACGTTTCCGGTTACTAGAGATGTACTTCAACTTCAGTTCACACTTACTATCGATTAGACTTAACTATTTTACAAGAGAAAAAAAATATCGATTTAGTATTTTTATTTTATAACTTGTTTTTAGTTACAGTATAAACAAATATCTTTACAAAAGAAAATCACATTCATGTTAAGGAAAAACCGTAATCAGCTAATTAAAACTGATTCACTCAAGCAAAATGTATATCAGTCTGTAAATCATTTTGTTTTCCTTATCAAAACAACATACCTATTTAAAATTCGTTACTTACTAAAATATATTCAACAATATTACTGATCACCTTATCACTTACCCACGAACATTTTCCACAGTTTTTTTTTTAATTACGGATTTTGTGTACAATCGATAATTTTGGCAACAAACAACGCATTCACGCTTTGTACTACATCACTACATACTTCAAATATTTTGATTGTAAAGTTTTTAAATGAAAGTGTAATGTTTTTGTGATTAAAACTTACTGATAATGTCTTCTTCGGACTCCGAAGACGATTGCTACGGTAACATAGCTCAAAAGCTAAAACAGATCAAAAGCTCATTCCTAAAAGAAAAAGTTGATAAGGATAACATTGTTTTAAATGACATTACCGAAGTCGCAAAAACTAGTGAAACGTTGACAAAAATCGTTGAAAATATTCCAGAAATCATCGCAGAAGACTTGAATACGACTGTAAATAGCACAGACAATGATGAATTCACGCTGGACGCGATAATAGCCAACAATAGTAAGGCGTTACCCAGAGGCCGCGGGCGAGGACGTGGTAGCAAACGGAAGGCCTCAAGCGATACTTCTGAGACCTCTGAGTGGGCAACGAGGTCTACTAGACGGAGAACTTCAAATTCTACGAGAGGTAGGACCAGCCCTTTAGTGTCAGAACCTACTACAGCTCCTATAGAACATAATATTGCACCAGTACCAGAAATTGCTACTAGAGGCAGAGGTAGATCCGCTAGAGGCAGAGGTGGTACAAGAGCCAGAGGGTCTCGAGGCAGGACCAGAGGCCGCGGCCGCACCAGGAGGGACCTATGGGCTATGTTCGATGAAATGTTTGGAAACACATTTCTTAATCCCAATCCATTATTTACCTCAGCTCCATCAAATTCTTCCTCAAATTTCCCTACGTACAGCGTCGGCAACACAGATGAGTACCCAGACCAGTCCGATAACCAACAGTTGTTTTCCACAAGACCTGCTACCAACGATGTAGAGGTTATTGAAGATGAGGACCCGCTAGACAATGACAACGAAGAGATGTCCGTAAAAGTGTACTGGCAGAGCTTAGAAATATTCAAATTCAAAATACGGAAGTATCAGAAACTCACACAAATATTTGAATATTTCACCGAGAAGGAAGGAGTGAGCAATGACAAGTTATTGTTTACGTATAACGATAGGATTCTAAAAATTGATGATACTCCAGACTCAATTAACTATAGCATAGCGAAATTCATAGACGGCGGTATCGTAAACCAGACCATAACCCACTTAGCACAGGAACGCAGTAGAGAAGATGAGAATAATGGTCTTAAAATAAAGTTCCAGTGTCAGAATAAGAAAAAACCATTTGAAACTATGTTGAGGCCGGAAGATAAACTTGCGTTGGCTATGATGAAATGCGCCGAGCACTTAGAAACACCGATAGAAAGACTGAAATTCTACTTTGATGGAGATTTGATAACAAGTAAGTAAGATATTTTTGTTATTTTTTTGTCACAAATTTAGTATTTTTCTTCTTTGTTGTATTGAAGATTCTCTTTTATTAATTTTATATCAGCTTCAACCAGAATTTAGCCAATTCAAGATTGTTAGCATTGGCCTCTCAAAGAGCTGGTTTTTTTGTACAGAGGACACGAAAAGAGGTGAAGCATGATAGATTTGTGTTTGAAATTATAAAATGTACCAAGCTCTTAGAAACACCAATAGAAAAACTGAAGGTCTATTTTGATGGGGATTTGATCACAAGTAAGATATTATTTTGCTCATTTTAATTTATGCATGATTCATACATGTATAACAGATCATTTAAAAAGCCAACCAAAACAGTAATTGTAGGTCCGATTATCTGTCATTATTATTTAACATTAGTTTGACAGTCTGTTAATTCTGGGTAATAACATAATCAGCCTATAATGTTCCCTTTGCTGGGACACAGGCCTCCTTTGTGAGAGGGAGTGAGCCGTAATCCACCACGCGGGCACAGTGCGGGTTGGTAGATGTCACATGTCCTCGAATTTTTGGTTCTCGGACATGCCAGTTTGCTCACTATGTTTTCCTTCACCATTTTGAGAGCAGTGTTGATGAAATTATTATCACAAAGTTAAAGGCCTATACTACCTCAAATGGCTTAGCATGATCCTCCGTTATGTCGAAAATACTGCAGCATTAATTTTGAAATAAATATATGGGAAAGTTGAGGATTAATGTTAGGTCTTATGTTAGACGAAAACACGATTCCATAAAATTTTCTCGATAGAAAAAAATTCCAAAATTACCTCCAAATCGAACAATAAACCGCTGGTATTCAAAAAATACTTCAAATTAGATCATGAAACTTTGTATACTAACCGAACGAACTATAAAGCAGGTCTTATGTTTTTTTTCAATTACCATTATTTTCACCGTAAAAAGCAAATACCTACTATTGGCGCTGCCTGCCGCCTAGCACCACACTCTGTCTCGCTCTTACTTAGTCCGCGAGTAGTATCGTGCGAGCGAGATAAAGAGTGAATTTTAGCTGAGGTAGTATAGGCTCTTAAGGGCCTGCCTGGGTTTGAACCTCCGACACACGTAAGTCGGGGCCGATACCACTAGGCCGCCACTGCTCCATGAGAGACTGGGTGATGTTCCTCTTACGTGCAATTTTGAGATAGTTTTCATGGTTTTCGAGGGTCCTAAAGCCGATAATGAGAATCCAAAATGACTGCTGCGACAATTTTTTTTTTGTTTTTATCATGGGTGTCGTTTTCGTAGTTTTCGAGGGGGCTGAAGCCAATAGTGAGGTCAAAATGAAAATCTAAGATAACGACAACTCCATGAGGGCTTCTGAAAACTTATACTAGATGGCTCTGTATTAAAAACATATCGTCGACCGTAGGTTCAATTGAGGTAAGGGACAAAATACCCAATGTCCCTTACCTCAATTGAACCCACGGTCGACGATATACAGGGTGAAATTGAAAACATGCGACAAACCAAAATGGGAGATTGTACTCATCATTATGAACAACTTTTACTTAGGGACCAAAGCTGCAATCGGAAAAAAAAAAACAGCTGTTCCCTACATTTTGACGAGTTATCCATACTAATATTATAAATGTGAAAGTGTGTGTGTCTGTTTGTTTGTCCGGCTTTCACGGCAAAACGGAGCGACGAATTGACGTGATTTTTTTAAGCGAAGATAGTTGAAGGGATGGAGAGTGACATAGGCTACTTTTTTTTTTAACCGTGTTACCCGGAATTTAACGCAAGCGAGGACGCGGGCAAAAGCTAGTACGAACATAAATGTAGGGAACAGCTGATTTTTTTTTCGCGATTTCAGGTTTGGTTTCATAGTAAAAGTATTTCATAATGATGAGTACAATCTCCCATTTCGCTTTGTCGCATGTTGTCAATTTCACCCTGTATAAAATTTACTTTCTCTCTCTTTTATATTTAAATGTGTATGTTTTATGGGTGTGTGCGTGCGAGTATTGCGTATGGAACTTCGTACCTGAAGGGATCCTGACCGTATACGTTTTCTTTTGCCTACACATTTGTTTGTACAAGTCGTAAGGGGATAGTATCATGCATGAATAATCTAGAGTTACTCATGCTTTCTTAATCCGGACTATATCTCGGGGATTAGATTTAAATCTATCTGATTTTGTTGATAGTTAAGTACTACTTGCACTGAGAAATGTTTTAAGATATGATAATTTTCGATAGAAAAGTGGTTTGTAATAGTAAATGATAAATTAATTTGTTTCTGTAAGTAGGCTTCTACAAAAACTTTTACACGTCAATCATATTTTAAAAGCTAAATGAGGTCGGCGTTTCCTAACTGACTACTCTGAGAAGAAAGGCCTAAACCACAGATATAGATGCACCTAGATAACGCAAGAGCAACTACTTCGCGTGCCAAAAATCGCACCAACTTACGTTCAAAAATCGTAAGCCGCCACTTTCGCTCTCAGTCCTGTGTACTGCTGGCTGGGTGAGCGTGAGTGAGAAAGAGCGCTTGTGACGTCATAGTAGGTAGTCAAAAAATATGGCACGCTTGGTTTTCATACAGATCGTGATATTTGCGTTATCTAGGTCTATCTATATCTGGCCGAAACAAACTCAGAGGTCAGTGTCTTTTAAAGTCCAGACATAATCTTGTTCAGATCATGTGAAGAACATGTAGATTGATGTCTGAAATGGTCTTTTGAGGAAAGAACCACAGATCGAGTGGACCTGTCCAGTCAGTGGACGCATTAAAAGTAATCGTGCAGCTCGACTTAAAAATTAAGCAGCTCAACGATCCAACGAACAATTTGTTTGTTGGATCGTTGAGCTGCTTAATTTTTGCTTAATTACATTTGGGGACATTTGGGTAGGCCGCATAAGTTACTCACTACCAGACCGTGATTAAGATTACCTAAAACTAAGTAAAGCGTGACGCTTTAGCGATCCTGCAGTGCTATTCTGTAAAAATCTCACGGTGATAACTTAGGTGAAGTGAGCTGTCATTCCACCTGATGTTAGGGATCGCCCCTATTGATAGTTCACTTCGCGCTCACTTCACCTAAGTTATCACGGTGAGATTTTTACAGAATCGATCGGCTGGTACCTACTTGAAGTTAAGAGAGCATTGTGATTTCTAGGGACAGCGGTACTATTTGTATAGGTAATTCATGGCACCGAACATATGATTTCTATCACGGACCGCCTTTAAAGCCATCAATTTCTATATCTAACGTCGTTAGTGTAGATAGAGTGGATAGAGAGGGGAGAGGCTGTAGTTTAGATAGAGGTAAATCCTACTAATATCCTACTTCCTACTAATATTATAAATGGGAAAGTTTGTGAGCATGGATGGATGTTTGTTACTCTTTCACGCAAAAACTACTTAACGGATTTGGATGAAATTTGGCACACAGATACTTTATAACCAGGATTAACACATAGAATGCTTTTCATGCCGATATTTTGACGGAATCGAAACTTACGCGGGTACAACCGCTGGGCGCAGCTATTATATTTGTGAAATGTATTGTAAGGAGATGATAATGTAGGATTGTTGTGTAGTGTGTGAATGTGTGAGGGTGTTATGTGATGTGTGTGCACATATGAGAGTTTGTGCTTATTAGTAAGTATGAGTGCGAAGTACGCTCAAAATTATATAATAGTTTGGATGATACTTTCTGTACTTTCATTATTTATTATTATTATTTATGACTAATTTTCTTTCCAGGTAAGAACACACCACAGGACCTCGAGTTGGAGGGCGGAGAGTGTATAGATGTAAAGATTTGTAGCTGATAATAAAAGCATTTCCAATTTCCATACGCTGTTTGATTTTAATCGATTTAGTATCGATTTTAATTGCTTCCTAACGACTTGTTATGTTTGATCTTATCGGCATCGATCTGGATATGCACATAGGCAAGGTCAAGGTCAACTTTTCAGACAGAAGGATCGAGTATTGATGGTAATCAATACTAGCCTGGTTAGGCTTGGCAATTTCAGACCATAATCAATTATGTCTAGGTTCGCTACATTTTTTTGTCGTAAAAACTTTCGATAAAAAAATACATTATTTATTTTGGACCAAACACTTGTACACACCACAACACATTAAGCTATACATTTCCAGTTTTAGCTGACCTCGACTCAACGTATAGGTTTTTTGTATAATCAGGCGTAGCATGAGCACCGTTTTGTTGACGGAAGAGTAGACAAAGGTGACATTCCGTGTTGACAGTACGACGGCAGCAAAGTAGAAAGAGTCAACTGCACTTTTTACGAAATACATACTCTTTTACATAATTCGACTCCGAATTCTGTTTTGTCATAGGGTTTTTATTCGTTTTTTTACTGATAATAAATCACGTATATAAAGACAACTATAACAATTGTTCTGTGTCGAAGTACCATGTTTTGGAACAAAAAAATATTGTAGTTATATCATGATTTTGTAGATAACCATATATACTTTGTGGCCGTCGTGTAGAAAGTTTAAAATCTCCTTACAACTGTCAGTCGTCAGCGTCATTTTGACAGTTGGGATAGAAAACTTTCTTCTGAAATAGTCTACATATAAAAAGACCTAGACAAAGATCGTTAGAAACGAAAGACAAAATGACAGATTGTAGAAGGATTTCTACGGTGCGATGTCAAAAGTGAAGAAACGAAATGTCACTTTGATAGAAAGAGCTGTGTCTATTCTACGTAGAAATAGAATGCGTCATGCTAAGCCTGCAGAAGTCAGCTTATACTGGTTATGTATAGTTTGATGTGTAGCCGTGCGTACACATTTTATAAACCTGCCAAACTGCGTGACAGTTTGTCTGCAGGATTAGCGCTCGTCTTAAAACATTCGGTATCAACAATCTGATTGCGCTAATCTCTGAAACTAGGTACCTACCGGTCGGCTTTGAAAAAGACTAAGCTATTTAACATCACGTTAGGACCATTTGGAGCCGAGCAAAAATAAAAAAGGATGAACGCGAAAACGAAATAAAAACGCGGGCAAGCGATCCGATGCGACAGGATAGGTCGGGGGAACAAGAAATTTTACGATATAAAGATTCTTAGTAATAGTTAAGTTTAGGTTATAATAAACTTAATGTACGGTCATACATAGCATTATTTTAACCATCCGATTTTATATCAGCTGTCGTGCACCTAGCGGCCGGCATAGTGATTCGATTTTTTTTTTGTTTTTCGAATAACACCGATTCTGTAAAAATCTCACCGTGAAAAGTTAGGTGAAGTGAGCTTATAGGTAGTCAGCTGTCAAGAGTATCAATCCCTAGCATCAGGATGACACTGACAGCTCACCTCACCTAAGTTTTCACGGTGAGATGGTTACAGAATCGCACTACAGCATAATTAATAAAAAAAAAAAAAACAGAGTAAAAGAGCTGTGGTATTTGGTCGTAAATATACGACCCTGGCGAAATGGGCACCAAAATATTTGTCGGATTAATCCGAAGTAGGCGGTTAAAAGGTTAAATAGGCTGAGTCACTGCAGCATAATTAGTAAAAAAAAACAGAGTAAAAGAGCTGTGGTATTTGGTCGTAAATTGACCCTGGCGAATTGGGCACGAAAATATTTGTTGGATTAATCCGACGTGGCGGTTAAAAGGTTAAATAGGCTGAGTATGTATGCATGGAGGGAGAGGGCGTAATCCACCACGCGGGCCCAGTGCGAGTTGGTAGATGTCAGTCACATGTCTTCGAATTTTTGGTTCTAGGACATGCCGGTTTCCTCACGATGTTTTCCCTTCACCGTTTTGAGAGCAGAAGGTCAATAAACCTCAAATTGTTAATGGCTGGATAATCCTCAACAGACAGATTGACACAGATACGACATGATTAGCTCAATACTCTTTGCACTCACTGATATAGTTTATTTTATTGCTGTTATTTGTTTTTATTTATTTATTGTTTTGATAATAGCGTCGTCAGGAAATTAGGTCATCTGTGATGTTATCTTTCAAAATTTAAAGTATGTTTATAGTAGAATGTTTTTCGAGCTTTAAAACATTGCAAACATTGCTACCAAGCTTAGCTGTAACTACAGCCGAACTTGCACTCAAAAAGCGTCTTGTATTTTCTTCAGGTGCTTTGGCAGACAAATGCGGTTCCTTTAAACGGAACTAATATTTGCTAGGCTTAGGTATTTATATGCACCTTGAACTCCACTACACTTCATACAAAATTATATTCTTCAGGATATAAGTACATACACTAGGTAGACGTGTGTTGAAAACTTTAAAACTAATTTGATACGATAGATCATGAAGATACCTCTAAAAACTTTCATTTTACAATAAAACCATACTACTAATATATATTAAATCATTCTGATTTTTTGTCAGATTATTCTACAAGCAACATACTACAGCACTAGTTTTAATTTTCTAGTCCAAACAAAAGATTTTTTATAAATAGATATTTAAGTAATTGCTTCATATTTTGCAATAAATTACCATAGCGTTGTGTCATCACGCTTCTCTTTCTTTTCTATGCAATCCGACAGTGACCGCGCTTTTTTAGGTCATGTAGTCCCCTTATGATATTTTTTGTAAAAAGAAACCATGAACACAGAATACTTAATAGTACTGCGCCATTAATACAAAATTATAGGTACAAGATATGCCTTATCACATCGTCATAACTCATAGGGTACCCACTAGGTTTTTCTATACTTACGCATAGATAACGAGATATAATTTTTTTCACTAGACCAACCAATGGCGTTAGATTTTCATATCACAGACAAGTTTTTTTTTCTATTCTAATCTCTAATTATTAGAAGCGATTAATAAATTAACGTCACAGCTCACGTTTGACTTAGCAAAATCTTGATTACCTGCTTACGTAGAATCCAAACTATCTACATATATTTTAACAGTGCACCAGTGCTTTTATTTGATACTCTCTCGAGATTTTATTAGGGACTAGCTGCTGCCCGCGACGTCGTCTGCGTGAAGGCTCTACAGCACCAAAAATACCTAAGATGCCAGTGTCGCTATAGCATTATAAGTACACAACTTTTAAAATAGCATTAAAATATAAGTTTTTTTTTTGCAAGCGAAGCAAGTGAAGAGAGTTATATGGGAATCCTGCTGAGTTCAGTCATAAGATGTGACTGAAGGAAATAGAGAAAATAATGCAGGAATAGATTCCAGGACACAAAAGAGTAAAAATATGTACAAAGGCAACACTTCCCTATAAACTACGTTGGTAGTTATGCTGCCAGTAGCCAAAATGTAAAGAGTCAGGACTGGTGACGCGGGAGCAAGCGACGTACCTACAGTTGCCCGTGTGAGAAGCAACTCGTTGCGACCACCCTCGTTCGAGTGTTATTGTTTTAAAAAGTCTTATTATGAAATTTTTATTGCTGCGTCGTCGAAGAGGGATCATTTATTTCATTGTCGACGGCTTTTTGATCGAATGCCTTAAATGAGTTATTTTAAGTAAAACGTTTGTCCATGGAGCTTCTTGTCCATTCTTCTCCATAGGTAAGTTATAAGTACTATGCTTTGATATAAGCAACTACCTCCATCTTTCTACCTGGCCGACCCCTTGACAATAATTCAATAGTACCTGTTATTGTTTTACCTAATTTAAATAAATGCCTTTGAGTTTAAACTCAAAGGTAACGGTCAGACAGTTACTTTCTCATTCAAATGCGAAAAAAAGCGTCTGTAACTCTGTATGTGTATTACCTTTTCACGCCATAACGGCTGAACGGATTTCGATGAAATTTGGCGTACTGGTAGACCTGGCTGAAGACAAATGATACATTGGCCCGATTCTGTGGTTCACAAACTAATCTAAATTTATGTTCAGTGCATCTTTTTCTTTCTATTTCATTAAGAAAAGGACAGAAGATAAATATTATTTTAGTCCTGTCAAAATAGTCAGCGCCTGACGTAAATTGACGTATTTTTAGAAGCCATATTTTTAATCACGTCTAAACTTGTTTACGGATTATCTAATTTGACAGGAATAAACTAATATTTATCTCCTGTCCTTTTCTTAATGAAATAGAAAGAAAAAGATGCACTGAACTTAAATTTAATTTAGTTTGTGAAACAGAATCGGGGCTATTGTATCCTATTAGTTTTCCGTAGGATAATCTCTGACCTCCATACGGGCGAAAGCTACTTTATGATAGTATTTGCCAATTAGGTATTCCGGAAAACCATAAGCCATTTCACACCCTAGGTAACATCACGCCTAAGCTATTCCGGGACAGAGAGGGTAGTGGTTGATCTATAGTGTCCATGGGCGCCGACATGTTTATTTTGAGGGGAACGTTGCATCTTCAGCTCAACGAAGCAGCCGATCGATTCTGTAAAAATCTCACCGTGATAACTTAGGTGAAGTTAGCTATCAATAGGGGCAATCCTTATCATCAAATGGAATGACAGCTCACTTCACCTTAGTTTTCACGGTGAGATGGTTACAGAATAGCACTGCAGGCACGATATTTTTTGCACTTCACCTATGATGTAGTGGCTATGTTAGATTATCCTTTGTCTATACATACAAGAAGTCACTTTGTCGACTTAAGTCGATTAGATTTTCGGAAATAGGAGTTCAGTAGTGCGATTCTGTCTCACCGTGATAACTTAGGTGAAGTGAGCGTCAAGTGAACTATCAATAGGGGCAATCCCTAACATCAGGTGGAATGACAGCTCACTTCACCTTAGTTTTCACGGTGAGATTTTTACAGAATAGCACTGCAGTACTTTATTGACAAATGCACCAAAAGGTTTAGAATCGGAAGATTGTAGAATACAAATGAAAATTTTAGGATTTCTCCTTAAAAGACTGAGTTCTCTATTATTCTATTAGGCGTATTATTAAACAAAAAATAATATCGTGGGGCTTAGCGTAACCTGAGTAAATAATGTAAATAGCATTTATAATGATGTGAGCGGTTGACTGTTGATAGAGATTTCACGCGCCTCACGATTTTATTTTTTTTTGTCTGATTGATGCCCTAGATTGATGAGGAAAGTGGTGTGATGACTGGTACCTAGGACCTACCGAATTATTTTTTAGTTTTTAGTAAGTACAATATCTACATCATTATCTATACTTCTATACTAATATTATAAAGAGGAAAGATTTGTATGTAAGTATGTTTGTAACGAATTGGCTCAAAAAGTACTGGACCGATTTTAAAAATTCTTTCACCATTTGAATGCTACATTATCACTGATTAATATTGGTTTTTTTTTAGTTGCAAGAAAAAATAAAATGTTTAAAAAATAAATGTCCACCCGTGCGAAGCCGGTACAGGCCGCTAGTTTTCATTAAAACCGTTAAACTTAAAAAACATGTTTACTACATATTTTGAACCTTTTTTGTGGATGGGAAATCATCAAATGATTTCAGACTCTTACTGCCTAAAACCCACCCGTGTTCCTTCCTTAGCCCTTTATGTTCCAGGGCAGCGGTAACCCTTTCGGACAATCCCGCTGCCCCGGCATATTTTGACCCCTATATTTTATTTTGAAGCCACAGGGAGGTACAAGTGCACTCTTTTGCGCCCCGCTCCTGACGCCCATGATAGTGTACCTTGTAACAAAGGGCGAACCATCCATCAACTGGGCTATGGGCAACTATCTAGAGTGACAGGTACATCGATGGTCTACCTGTTACCATGAATTCAGTAGGTACAGACGCTAGCACATCAAGCTACTACAATTTGTCAAATTTTCAACTTTATCGCTAAAGCTGAAAGTTCAAAGTTGATTGGGAACATTTGACAGTTTCGGTGGTTTCGGGTAGCTTGATGTGCTGGCGTCTGTACATGATTCTGAACGCGCCTGAGTCGAGATTTTTCGTCGATTATAAAAAAAAAAACTGTTCCGTACATTTTGACCGCGTAGTTATTGCACTTTTCTGTGGAACACCAGTTTGTTTTTAAAGCGGACGAAACATGTCTTCGCTTGGGGGTCTCGAATCATGTGCTGAATTCAAGGTTACGGTTTGCGCGTCCCCCCCCCCCCCCCCCCACCCGATCCAAACCCAACCTGGGAATCGAGCCCAGGACCCTCCAATGCTCAGCAGTCTCACTTGTGATCACTAAACCAACAAGGCACTTCATTTTTACTATTATAGGTATTAATAGGTAGACTAAGAAAAAATTCAAGCCCGATGAGAAAAAATTACTGTAAAATTTATGCCTACCAGCGACTAAATAAAAATACGGCAAATAATTCAATCATCTAATTTATGGTTCATTTAAAACAAACTCACCGATCATTTTAAAATTCGTTGTCGTTGCACAAAAAAATATATTTAAAAAAAGAATCACTCGTATTTTCACGATGTTGCACTGGATGTGACTCGGGACAGAGTCCTAAACAGCCTAATGCTGTGTATTACTGTCTAATTATCGAAGAGTAATCAACTACTTTTATAGAAACAAGCTAACAAAAATAATCAACAAAGATATTGCTATCAAAAAACTTATAAACGTTAAAAAATAAGTCTTATATTGTCTGTGGTAAGGGCTTATATTTTTTTTTGGAGCTGTCAATTACTTTGCACAGATAATAATCAAACGAGGAAGAATAGTGTCGGAAAAAGATTAATAAATACTTACAATCAAATTGATACCGCTATATTGTTTTGATAAAATGTCAACGGCATTGTGTCTGGCCTAAAGATCGAGAAGTTATTTTTATTTGTTTATTTACTGCTAAAAATAGGCGGTATAAATGTTTTTCTGAAAATTGCATTCATATTAATTAAAAGCGTGCAAGTAGGTATGCCAAAGATCAAATTAACTATAGGTAAATATAATAATTAATGCGATAGAACTGAATACTAATTTTTAACATTTTTGGCCATTGAGCTATATAACTAGAGAAGCAAACCTCAATAAAATGTGTCAAAAAAGTGTAGCCACTTTATAAACGCGACGACGTAGCTTTGAAACTACTAAACATTTTAAAGTAAACATATATCTGTCTCACTTACACACGTCGTAAGAATAATACCGTCGCTTAGATTAGACAAAGACCGCAGTATAAACATGCAATGACGGGATGGGGTTGCCTACCCATGCGAAATTTTACCCAACATTTTAAGCCATAAAAAGCGTTTTAGGTTAAGTTAAATTATTTTTAAATATTTGAATTATGTATTTCTTATTGGATGTGTTATAGAAGTTTATAAATAATGAAAATAACTAAGACATTTTCTTTTTGAATATTTTTTCTTTATTATTAATGAAATTGAATGATTTAGTAGGTAGCCAGTCAGTCTCTTTTCTCAGCAATCGGATTATTTCCATCCATTTTTCACGGCGTGCTGCATTTTTAGGCACCCTGCTACGTTTTTATTCTTAAAAAATATTTAAAATCACTTATTCCATAAATTAAAAACTCCCACTAATGTGGGAAACTAAAACTAAGTTTTTAGTGGTAACACTGAACCTAATTTACAAAATTCTACATTTTATTGCGTTTTTACGTTGTTAAAAACACAGAGACAATTAATTTACGTGTGGAAAGTAATTCCGGTTAATTTATTATGTTTTTGTGATCTTGAATCGCACTCTTTCGCGATATTTTTTGTCGCATGTCACTCGGTTGACTTCGGTTGGCGTCACACAGAGCACTGAACTGACGTTAGCTACGCTGATGGCTGTGGCCATCAGACTAGTGGCAACGCCTTGGTGAGGTAATTGCTAATCTAGTGTAACATATATATCAATGTTTTTGGCAAACATAACACATAGGTAATCCCCGTGTGTGCCTGTATTCCCCGAAGGGTTAAGCAGAGGTGTACCTACCTAATATAGTACTTACACCATCATTTGGCGAATTATTCAGAAGCTAACAGAAGTATTCCGCTGGGATAGGCAGCATTTGCGAAGCGTCGTCGAGTCTTCTCATCGCTTATTCCACATAGCAAGAAAAGACTAACCCCTAAATTCATAAACGTTACTTGATATGAGACGTTTATATGTCAAAAATATATGATTAAACAGTCGCTAATTATTACTTACTAGCGGCCCGTCCCGGCTTCGCACGGGTGAAAAAAAAAGCAAAAAAAATAGCCTATATTAATCAGTGATAATGTAGCATTCAAATGGTGAAAGAATTTTTAAAATCGGTCCAGTACTTTTTAAGCCAATTCGTTACAAACATACATACAAAACTTTCCTCTTTATAATATTACTATAGACTAGCGGCCCGTCCCGGCTTCGCACGGGTAGACATTTATTTTTTAAACATTTTATTTTTTTCTTGCAATTAAAAAAGCCTATATTAATCAGTGATAATGTAGCATTCAAATGGTGATTTTTTTTTTAAATCGGTCCAGTACTTTTTGAGCCAATTCGTTACAAACATACTTACATACAAATCTTTCCTCTTTATAATATTAGTATAGATATACTTAAACCCTTAACAGCTTTACCCGCTGTAGGCTAAGTATGACGGTACCTAGAGCATAGAGAATATAATGTAATTAGAGTTTTATTTAAATACTAGCTGATCCGGCAGACTTCGTACTGCCTCAATCGATAAATAAAAGACCTAAAATTTTGTTTAATTTTAAAACAAACAAAACGAATCCGTATTTAATAAAAAAAAAACGTTTTTTTAATGAAGCATGAAGTGTTATTTTTATTTTCGACACATCCCGTCTTACCACAAAAAATAAAAAAAACCAACGTTTAAACACTTGTTTAGTTAAACAATGTTTAAGGAATAAACACTGCTTAAACAAGTGTTTAAAATTTCTTACCACAAATACGTGTTTAACATATATTTAGCAAAACACTGTTTAAATTGACGTACCCTTGTTTTAATATGGCAACCCTAAGAAAACTTTCGTTTTAAGCCGTTTTCATTTGTTGAGTCTTTCTCTTTTCTATCGTTTTTTTTTTTTGTTTCAATTATAATTACGGAATAACTAAATTGTAGAATTGAAAATAAGTATTATTCAATCAAATTGATGAGTCTGCGATTGGTAACCATACAGAAATAAATATAAAAAGTTTTTTGTATACTGACAACGGAACGGAACGTACTTTTCAATGACAGTTCTTGCTTCTGACAGTGTGTGGGGGTGGCGAGTTGTTTGTTTGAAAAAGATCGTTGAAGTTGAGTGAAAAACCAAAAAAAAAAAGGTTGTATAATACATATAATTTGACTTTTATGTTTCTTTATTTTTATTAACATTGATCATTAAATTAATATATTGTATAATTTGTAGATTATTACAAAACGGACCCACCACATCCCAGCCAAAAAAATAAAAAACACAGAAAAATCCTAAAAAAGAAACTGACAATGCAAAAGGACACAAGGCTGGGTCAGTTTTTTAAAAACACATTGTCATTCTTATGTGACCGTTAACATGCTAATTTAAGCATTGTTTTTTTTTTTCATTGTAAGTCATAAAAATATAATATTAGAAAATGATTTAGTATTAAAGGAAAAATCATTTAAGCTGAGAAGAGGAATAATTATGTTCTCTAAATAGCATTCCAAAAACGAGAACTATGTCACCAAGAGCTAAGACATAAATTTGAAATAGATATTTTAATTCTTGAAAAAGGAAAAGAAGGCCCTGGAGTTAAATATCTTTAATAAAAGTAATAAAGTATTTTTTTTTCTAGTTATCTTAATTAAAATTACAAGTTTGTGCACATTCTGCCTTAATCAAAACGTTTACTTAATTCAATAAAAAAATGTTTTGTATAAAATTCCGTCTTACGACATTTCCCCAATGTATCACTTGATCACGATAGTTATCCATAAATTCCATGTCGTCCAAATCATTAAAATCAGCATAATCGAAGATATCCATTGCAATTTACGTACTGAGAGAAAGGCGATCTTTAAATGGCGAGGGTTAAACGCGTGCTAAACAAGGGGCTGTTGTTGTTTTAATTTAAACAACGTCTAAGCCATGTCTAATCCTAAACAATGGCTAAACATGGTTTCGTGGTATCACTTTTGCTAAACCGTTGCTAAACACGTGTTTAGAGCGTGTCTAAGTTTTTTGTGGTAATACTGATCATGTTGTTCATGTTGTTTGTTGTTGTTGTTACTTTATTGAATAGCAATAAAGTTCAAATTGACTCTACATTTTATTTAGAAAACGTTTGTATGGGAAATAGAAAAGGGCTGTTTTTAGGGTTTTCCCGGGAATTATTCGATTTTTTCTCACCTTTTAAACCTTCCCTAGACCTCCACGAACATTTCAAGACCAAGATAAGATAAATCCGTTCAGCCGTTCTCGAGTTTTAGCGCGACTAACGAACAGCAATTAATTTTTTTAAATATAGATAGAAGATAGATTTACCTACAGTTATTTCTGTAGTTTGACGGTAAATTCTAGACGATGAACAGCGCCTATAACCCATGGACCGACAGCCACCACCACCATGAGCTCAGAAAGGTAATTCTCGTAATTTTAAGAACCTTGACAGTCTGATCTCAGTCTCAATCTGTCAAAAATACCTCTAATTTCTCTCCATTTTTGACGTTCATTGTCTCTGAGATGAAATTGTGTTTTGAACGGTTTTAATTATTGGAATTGGCGGATATCCACATCCAGCAATCAGCACTTTAGTAAGGTGCTGGAGGTGTGGTTTGTTACTGTAAAAGATGAACAAAAAAATAGATTTGGTTTTGTGTGACGAGCCTAATCACAAAGTATTTGATTTAGTTATCAATATTATCATAGTTCTCGCATTTAAAGATTAACAGATTTATCGGGCACCACCTATTTAGTTTTATGAACGGAAAATAGCAATAAATAGGAATTAAGATCTAATTATTGTACGTTATAAATACTTTACGTCTATCGTCTTATTAATTGATAATAACATAACGCATGTATTCCTCGAAAGTTTAGACAGAGGTTGGCGCAGTGGATAAGCGATTGTCTGCTGCGCTGCGTGTCGCGGGTTCGATTACCGCACGGAACAAATATTTACATGACCTACAAGTAGGTGTTCCGGGTCTGGCTATTAATTTGTGTATGTGAGTTTAAATGTTTGTAAACGCACCCACGATACAGGAGTAATTACCTACTAGTGTGGGGCAACGTATAAAAAATAATAACCAAAAAAAATTTTTCGACAGTTAGGTATTTTTAAGTCCTATATGTAACAGGGGGTGAGCCCATTGGCATAGTTTACGCCCCCGCTCCCACAGGCTTAATCTAGGTACCACTGGAAAAGCACTTTGCCCACCACCACTTGCCACTTTGACCTGAGAATCGAACCCAGAACAGCATGCTCTCTAGTAGCGCTTGCAACCAAGACTAATGAGTCAGTCTATAAATACTTTTATTATTGTAAAGAGGTAGTAGATACAACTGTCTGAACCTAAAAGCCTAAATACAGGTTGAAATATTAATCACCATTTTCCTCATAAGGGGTCATTATTTATACTCATCATAATGAACAACTTTTAATATGGGACCAAACATGAAATCGCAAAAAAATATCAGCTGTTCCCTACATTTTGACGAGTTATGCGAACACAAATATAGGGAACAGTTGATATTTTTTTCACAATTTCAGGTTTGTTCTCATAGTAAAAGTTGTTCATAATTATGAGCACAATGACGGCGATTAAAATTTCACCCTATAAAGAAATCAGAAGATGGTGCGCAGTTAGATTGCGTGATGATTATAACTTTGTTATTGTTTACCTGCAGTTTATCCAGCAAAATAAACAATTAGTAATGATGCATACTATTCATGGATTCGATAAATTTTCAATGTTATCTTAGATAGGTAGGTACATCAATAGGTACTCCACTGATTTTTGCTGTAGGTAAACAAGTTATTTTTTAAAGATAAACAAAAATAGAAACGATTTTTCTGGGATTTTCCCGGCCTGTCTTGAAGCCAGAGAAATCAGCACAGTGCTGATTATCAGTGATCTCATTGCAATTGAGTGGTCAGCTAGCGAAAAAAGGCTCTGTTTCAGTCCGGGACGGGTACCTGTCTATTCATGAAATCCCGATGTATATTGACTGTGCCGACCGCACAGTGGCGCCCTCATCGTGGTAGTTTTATATTGTTTAGTTTTATTATAATCCTTAAAACGGATAACAGTGGCCACTATATTCCGTTTTAAGGATTATAATATAACTAAACAATATAAAACTACCGTTTCTAATAATATTAACGTATAATCTTGTGAAGCACAACTTAACGTGCTTATTTTCTGCATTTTCATTCTAAATTGTATGAAATAACCAAACAAACGATGAGGGCGCCACTGTACGGTCGGCACAGTCTTAATACATTGCGTTTAGAACGCCGTGTAAAAATGGACTACGTAAGTCACAAGTAACTATTTATAGCTCATGTGACCTAAGCCCACACTTAAATCACGCTTTTCTGCGTAAAAATGGATTACTGAAGTCACACAAAAGCGTGATTCAAGTGCGGGTTAAGGTTACAACTGCCCCGTTAGTCTCGTGGTTGCAAGCGAGACTGCTGAGCGTGGGGTCCTGGGTTCGATTCCCGGGTCGGACAAAGTGTTATTGAGTTTTTCCATTAGGAGTTTCTTAGTAACAGTCCGGAGTTTAGAAGTTGGCGGTTTAATACCCCCGTGTCTCGAAAAGCACGTAAAGCCGCTGGTCCTGCGCCTGATCTCTCTCCGGTCATGTCGGATTGCCGTCCCATCGGACTATGAGTGTAAAGGAACAGAGAGTGCACCTTTGTCTGCGCGCACACTTGTGCACTATAATATCTCCTGCGTACCTGGCTAATCTCCGTTGAGATTGGCCACCGTGACCGAAATCGGTCGGGGAGGTTATTAAGGTCACACAATGCTATAAGTAATAGTATATTTTAAAAAACTAGATGAGTTCGGTGTTTCCTAACAGACTACTTTGAAAAGAAAGACCGAAACAAACTCAGAGGTCATAGTCTCTTTTAAAGTCCAGACATAATCTTGGTCAGATCATATGAGGACCATGCAGATTAGTGTCTGAGATGGTCTTTTGAGGAAAGAACCACACAGATTTGAGTCAAAAGCAAAAGTTCTTTATTCAAATCAAGCTGAGAGTCTGCAGCCGGTCGATTCTGTAAAAATCTCACCGTGATAACTTAGGTGAAGTGAGCGTGAAGTGAGCTATCAATAGTGGGAATCCCTAACATTGGGTGGAGTGACAGCTCACTTCACCTAAGTTTTCATGGTGAGATTTTTACAGAATAGCACTACAGTTTTCGAACGTCAATCTATACTAATATTATAAAGAGGAAAGATTTGTATGTATGTTTGTAACGAATTGGCTCAAAAAGTACTGGACCGATTTTAAAAATTCTTTCACCATTTGAATGCTACATTATCACTGATTAATATAGGCTTTTTTAAGTCATTGACTGCCACCGCGAACAATAGATTTTCTATTGTGTCTGTTGTCTGGCAGTCAACGTGTTTGCAAGAAAAAAATAAAATATTTAAAAAATAAATGTCCACCCGTGCGAAGCCGGGACAGGCCGAAGTCATTCCCCAATACGGGCGTATTAGGGAATGACTTATGTATTGCATATTATGTATTGCCATTCACCACTTACTAGTGCTTTCGCTGGGAAGAAGTGGTGTAACACAAAATCCACAGTAGTGGACCAGTCCAAAAGTTACGGTGTTAAATCGATACAATTGATTAATCTGCAGGAACTATAATAAATATAAATAAATAAAAAATTATTGAAATAATAATAAGTTTACAAAATAGTGTAGGTACATATAGATATAATAAAATCTGCGGGGCAATTGCTTAACACATTATAAATCGGAATCGGTTTAAGTTTGACAGTTCAAGAACATTCATTGCGTTATTTACGTGTTGAGCAGACAAATTTTTCGAACTTATGAAGCAATGGATTTGCAATTTGCTTCAAAATTATTCAGATTCCGATTGATAGTGTGTTACGCAATTAGGGTGCTGGATAAAAATTATGGTATTGCAAATATGAGATTACAGACAAAAATAGAACTGTAAGGGTAATGTAGTGCGTTGCCTGAACTAGGTTTATTTAAACCTGTGTTTCAGGCCATCTCTCAACGAAAGTACTTATTAAATAGTACAATAAGTGAATTAAAATATAAATTTCAGTACCTAAGCAGATACAATATTTTGCAAAACCAAAAATCAAAATCAAGTCATTTATTCAAACTAGGCTGAGAATCAGCACTTTTCGAACGTCAATTACAAAAGACAGTCCCCCCAAAACGCCCGCCCTTCACCACTTCCTAGTGCTTTCGCTGGGGAGAAGAAGTGGCGCAACAAACTCCCCAGCAGGACAGCTCTGTTCAGTTAGAAAATATTTAATTGTATACAATATGTAGTTATTGACGTTACAGAACATTAAATTAAATTATTATAAACTAGTCTTATGGGATGTAATTATATCTATAACTAAAATTATTATGAAATAATATATGGTTATGTAGTCAGCTACTTTAATTCAGCACCTCTAGTAGTTTTTCCGTCTCCAAGAAACTGACCTTAAGCACTTTCCAATGTCATTAGTCTAACAAGGCTGAGTCCTTGGCTGTGAAAATAATTATGAAAATTCGGTACACACATCAACATTCCAAAGATATTGTAACACCGATAAAATCTTCAATTAAATAGTAAAATCATGTCATTTTAATTTATTACAAATTACTGTCACGTTACATACACGAGATAACTGCGTAGGTATTTTGCAAAATAAAATGGTGTAATTCAATTAGTCACAATAATCAGATGTTATCAATTTGAAATTGTTGATACAATCTGACTACACACACTTTTTAATTTTATTATAGTACAATATTATAAGATCTGAAGATAGTTATCTGTTCGTATTAAATAGCACGGATATCAGATAGGTAGGTAGTGTTTTTTGCTAGATTTTCTATCCAATTTCTACATGAAGAAATTATAGACGTTTTGTAGTCTAAAACCATGAATTCTGCTCATCATTCAAGGGTTATGGGGGTTGGTATCAGAATTACTACATAGATCGCAAAATGACTACATCGCTTTTAGTCTACGAATAAGTAATATTTTAGTCCACATCTCGTAACGTCTAAATATCAATAATTTGACAGTTCAACAACATTCATTGCGTTATTAACGTTGTTGAGCAAACACATTTTTCGAAAATATGGAGCAATGGATTAGAAATATGCTTCAAAATAATTCAAATTGAGAGTAATAGTGTGTTACAAAATTGGGGTGCCGGTTATGGTCCCAAAACTAAAATGCAAAAAACAGTTAACTTGAGGATTATGGTAAGGTAACAGGCTGCCTTCGCTAAGACCACCACAGCTTACCTAAGTAACGATTTCACAGTTTTTGCCTAAGTACAGACGCCAGCACGTCAAACTACCCGAAATTGTAAAATTTTGCCAATCAACTTTGAACCTTATGCTTTAGCGACAAAGTTGAAAATCTATTAAAGAAGTTTGACAGATTGTAGTAGATTGATATGTTGGCGTCAGTACAATGGTAAGGGCCGCGACTGACGAGTTGTAGGATCGAACCCAGGCGGGCGTTTTACTTTGTGTAAATTATTTCATCACCACTACTCTCGAAACGGTGAAGGAAAACATCGTGAGGAAACCGGCATGTCCAAAAACCACAAATTCAAAGACATGTGACATCCATCGAAGCCATACTGGACCCGCGTGGTGGATTAAGGTGAATGGGAAGTGGTAGACCGCGAAATTCGAATTTTATTACGTTTTTTGCAATTTGCAGGTCAGTGTCAGGTTGTATCTTGATCAAAATTTGATTCGCGACTATGACAGGTACGTATCTAAAGAATTATAATCATTAGAATCATTAATACATCTTCCTAAGTGGGATTTGTACCACAAACGCTTTTCCATGAGAGATTTCTTATTGTGGTACAAATCTAAGTTAGGAAGATGTATTAATGATTCTAATGATTATAATTCTTTAGATACGTACCTGTTATAGTCGCGAATCAAATTTTGATCAAGATACAACCTGAAACAGACCTGCAAATTGCAAAAAACGTAAAAAAAATTGAATTTCGCGGTAACCACTGCGCAATCACCTTATGGCCTTCTGATAAAGAGGCCTGTGTTCGAGCAATGGAAGCAATATACATATAGATAGTGCAATCCACTAAGACGCGCCCCACTCTTCTTCCGAATCGTTAGTGTTTATCGCTAGTTAATTTCATTACTGTTTTAGATAGATAGATAAACCATTTATTTGGCACACACAAAAGTCAGCACAACACACAGAAGTTCAACACTAGGTGATAACATGTATATATATAAACAAAAAAAAAAAAAAAAACCAGGTGCCATTATAAAAACAAAATGAAAAACATGCTTAAAGAAATAAAAATGACACTATGACTAATACTTAAAATTAAAACTTAAAATAAAATTATTAACGAAACATACACAGTGCGGTGTGCGTCTCAAGGTTGCACCAAATGGGAGTCCAGCTCAGCATGTGTCAGGCAAATGTACCTGACGCTGATATTCTGCTGGATCCCTGCAGTGACACACGGACGTTGAGCAAACAAGATAACTAAGCGTTGTGACAATTGTTAAGTGCAGAGTAAAGTTTTTTTAAGTATACCCGACACTTTAATTATGTATTCTACAGTAAGTTTTGCATTGGGAAACGTTCTTGTTCGTAGGTGTGTTAGTATTGTTATGATTACTTGATTCTTATGTTTTAGTTCCTTCGATACACTCTAATTACCCACTAATAATAATTCGTGTGTATTTACAAAACTAAAACACTAGCGGAATGTTGCACACTTCTGCTGTAAGCATTAGGAAAAAGAGTGGGGCGCGTCTTCGTGGATTGCACTATCTATATGCTGATTATGTATGCTGAAAGGATCTTTTGGCATTGAAAAATCCAAGATGGCGGCGTTAGTTCAGATTTTGGCCACGCGCCAAAATATCCTTGTACAGGCAAGTGGCTAGCAATTTTATGGATATTTATCTGAAAATAAATGAGTAATAAATAAAATAATAAATAAACAGTTCACTTTAGCGAGCCAAACCCATAATCCAATATCTTTGTTTCGATATCCTGCAATAGGGGGGTTGTCCTTGGGTGCACTTGCATAGTGCGAACTGGGATAATCGTCGGTTGATGCCTCATTTAATTAAAAACGTGTAACAGGCCTCTGCGAGTTGGCTTCGGCCCCTCATACGCCTTCCAAAAGTCCGGGACCCTAGGATCCCGAGAAATATCAAAATGTATGTCATACTTAAAGCAGGTACTACAAATAAAACAAATAAATATTTCTTTAAATACTTTTAATAGACTAAACAATTGATTACGTCTTAAACCACTATAAGATTGAAAACAATTTGATCGCTACACTCTTACATCGATTTATAGCTAAAATTTAAAATTTTCACTTATCTACACTATAATCTAGATATTTGATTCCTGGCAACCCCGTTTATGATTCGGGAAATATACAAAAAAGAATTTACAATAGTATGAACTAATTGGTATTCGAAGACATGTGACATCTACCAACCCGCACTGGGCCCGCGTGGTGGAATACGGCCCACTCCTAACAGAGAGGTCTGTGAGCCAGCAGTGAGAACATGGTAGGCTGATTATGATAATTAGATTTTATGTCCATAATAAAATTAGGGGTGAATATCTCATAGGGAACCATTTTAGGACGATAACATAGTCTGGGACTTAACATAATTGGGGAAATGAGCCTGCCTACACCTTCTGTAAAACAGGCGTGAGTGTATGAATTATGATCAGATTACACAACTCTAAGAATAAGACATCATATTTGCATTTTAACCAAAATCTAGTTAATTGTAATACAATAACATAGTGTTTTTTAAATCTTCAAGCTATATCTCTTGTAAGGGTAAGTAGAATCAACCGTTTATATTCAACTTCAAATTATCAGCCTACAGTAATCTAGGCTTGTCAACTGAAAAAATATAATTAGTCCGTCAGTTAGATTATCAAAAAATATTTGACCCGTATTGTTTCTTTTGTTACGTAAACCCAAATTGACGAAGATACGACGCTTTTAAATTCTCAACACGTCACAACTTGGTATAATTTTTAGTGCGTTCTGACGTCACGAGCCCCCACTCCCGAGTTTTGATGCGTTTTATCTATGTCAATATTCATTAATTTACTAAAACAAAAAATACGTGTCCATTATTTTCCAATACTCTAACGGACTAAATAGATTTTCAATTTATTGATGGTGGAAACTAGCTTATTGGGCTTAATGGATTTCGTACCCAAGTAGGTCGCAGCAAGGACAACCTCCACAAGTGGGGAAGTTCATGGAAGGCTCGGACCTGGGGTGTCTTTCCACAGACAATGGCTCACCTCCCATCTTGCACCACGTGCCACCTGCACACGTGAGGACCTAATGTCTGCATCAGCGAATGGTATCCCCGTTGCTAAATTTTGGGCCAAACAAATTTAAAACACGATATTTATTTTTTCGTGCTATTTTTGCCTTTGACACGCTAATATACCTCTAATTTCCATACATTTTGACAAGTTTTTGACATTTGTTTGTCGCTGAGATGAGACTGCGACTAGATTTTGAACGTTTTAAATATTACGAGAATTAGCCCCTCTGGTGTTTATAATTTCTGGTTAAACCTAGACTTTTCTTATATAATTATTCCATCTTACAATTCATCTGCTGACCCCCCAAGAGAGATGGCTTGAAGATACATAAATATTAACAATCAGTATCGAACCTTATCAAATATAGAATCATAAACAGGTGGTCATACAATCCTGAGACCAACTCATTAAATTATTTAAAACAATAGTATAAATTTAGTCAAGTAACGTCTTCATAAATCTAACTTCCAAATATATTTGGAATGGAAAATCATGTTTTTAGTACAAAGAACGTACAATTTTTTGCTATCGGTAATTTTTGATATAGGTTAAGGAAAAACTCAAAAACACTTTGCCCTGTCCGGGAATCGAATCCAGGACCTCATGTTCAGCAGCGGCGCTTGCGACCACTCGGCCAACGAGTCAGAATGAAAATGTAATGCAATAAAATAGCCTTGTCACTTAAGTTTATGCCGACCGCACAGTGGCGCCCTCATCGTTTGTTTGGTTATTTCATACAATTTAGAAAGAAAATGCAGAAAAAAAGCACGTTAAGTTGTGCTTCACAAGATTATACGTTAATATTATTAGAAACGGTAGTTTTACATTGTTTAGTTTTATTATAATCCTTTAAACCTATCAGAATACCAGCGCTACGAAATTTATTTTTAAATATCGCAGCATCATGCTGAGATAGGAGCCTTTTGGCCTCGTATAGGACTTTGTTTCATTTTTCTTTTTGTTACTTTTTAAATTTATTTTGTATATAATTTGGCATTTTAGAGTGTGTTTAGTTTAGTTTTTGATCCTCCTGTACGAGTCGCAATAAATACTTTTTCTTTCTTTCTAAGCGGAATATAGTGGCTACTGTTATCCGTTTTAAGGATTATAATAAAACTAAACAATGTAAAACTACCGTTTCTAATAATATTAACGTATAATCTTGTGAAGCACAACTTAACGTGCTTATTTTCTGCATTTTCATTCTAAATTGTATGAAATAACCAAACAAACGATGAGGGCGCCACTGTGCGGTAGGCATAGTCTTAAACATAGTCTTTTCAGTTACCTCTGTTTACCTCTGATTTAGTATCTCTGTCAAAATTACAGTGATCTTTATTCTCGTTACAATAAGGTTGCAAATGGGCTGACAAGTCTTACAAAAGTACAATGATCTTTATTGTCGTTACAATAAAGCTCAGTTTCGGGTGTCGCTAGTGACAAGTCTGGAAAAAGTACAGTGATCTTTATTGGTTTTTAAAAAAGATAAAGTATTTTCTAATATAGGAAACTTTTACTTTTACACGACTTGCCAAAACGGGACTATATTTTTTAGCTGTTTATTTGCAGAATAAAATAGCATTTGAAATCATAAGTAAATATCAAGATATTTGGCCTGCTTTGAATTTCGACTCTATCGCTAAAAGATACCGAAAACTACCATTGTACATGAGGAAAATTGAACAGAATTAAACAAAAAAAAAAGCCGCGTAATTTCTGTTAACTATTGGTCAAATACATTTGGAAGTTAAAATTTTAAATAACATTTTAATATAGGCGTTAAGTAGTAATAGTTGATGAATATTTATTTTTATTTTATTAATATATTACAATGTATTTTTAAATTGTTGATTTATATCTTAGGGATTGGGTGTGGTTTTGGTCGAAATCGGGTTATTGGAAGATATTTAGAATTTCAGTACAAAACTTTTATACAGGGTCAACATAAATTAGCTAGCGAAACTGGATATCGATACCTAATGACGATAAAACAAAAAACGTTTGCGGAGTTTCGCTAGCTAATTCGATTTGACCCTGTGGTACCGACCAAAGCTGACGAAGTTACAGTTATTTACGGTTGAGCTCGCATCAAGATGCGATACATCTGGTCCTCTTCACGATTCGACATAGTTTAGATAGGTGTGGGCATTACAGTGGGTACTCGAACGAAAAGATAATTTGAATTTACAGTAACTTTAATAAACTAGCAATTAACAACCGGAACGCACACGTGCGTCGGAAACAAACACGTGCGTTGGTATTGAGCGTTTGCAAGACTGTCCGAGCTCAACCGTCGACTGTAGACTGTAGACTGTGGACCGTGGTCGCAACACTCGGTCTCTCCGCCAGTCCTCGCTGCATCCGCTCCACCGACGATCGTGTCAAGGGTAGGGCTCCCTTGTGTTTCCGATCACATGATCCTTCGTTTACCAATCAAATTGTTAGATGGCGCTGTCCGCTGTACTGTGGCGCCATCCATCCACAAGTAAACATTTATTATTTTTTTATTATTTTATTTATTTACTCTACAGAGAGAGTGAGATACCCGCACAGGGACGCGCGGCTGTGGGTAGCGGGGAGAGGTCGAATGTGAACAGGATTGCACAAGACTGCGCAGTAATGCGGCGCATGCGTCGCGCACCTGCGTCGCTAACGCAGCGTATTCATTTACCCTTGCACTGACGCCGCGACAACGCGACGCCTGCGCCGCGTAGTCGCGGCGTCTGCGCTGCGCATACGTTTATCGAACGCCTACGCTGGAAAAACGCTAGTGTGAAGGCGCTCTTAACCTGATCGATCGACCTATGCGGCTATTATTATTTAGCCACGAGCCCCTCCTACGGGCCTACGAGCCTTGGTTATAGCGCAATATAGGTAGGTAATATACTATATATATATGAGTAGCATTATGGTGCAATTTGCTATTCAGATATTGGGAAGCTGTGGACTGTGATAAGCCTTAGTTGATAGATTACTTAACACAATAATTTGACTTGTGTAAAACTGCAAGATATATAATATTTAGTGCAAGAAACTGGCTGGTAATAGCAGAGAATGTCGATAAAACGTGACGTTCAGTGCATAAGCTATGCCAAAAGCACAGTTACATGTAATTTAGGCAAACACGACTAGCTTGCAAACATTTTTCAAAGAATGGCGTCTCAGAATTCCTTATTTATTTTATTTCTGAATAGCTAGGAGGAAGTAAAGATGCTAAGTCTAGATTTATATGCCCCAATATTGACCAAAACCACAAACATTATTAGTCTAGCTACTTTATAATATACGTTAAAAAAATAAATCAAACATTCGACAGTTATAATACTTGTTTCTCAGAATTTAAGTTATCTTTACATCCAAAATGTTTGGACACCATTTTTAGATAGACCTAAGTAGGCAATTTGGCTTGTCAAAAAGTTGTTTTTCAGATCAAATACTTCAGACTTATAAAAACTGAATTTCATTGTTGTAATTAAATAAATTGATTAAATATAATTAATATCACTGTCTTTCTAGTCAAATATTTAGTTAAAATCTTAGAAAAACGACATTCATGATTATAGTGGTTTTCACAAGTCATTAATTTCGGTAATGCCCGATTTACTTCGATGTCGAACGGAGTCGTTTTTATGAGTTCTTTATGTAAAGTTAAGTTATGCATTCACGGATTATTATAATATATACCAGTAGCTCAAAAAAATCATAAATTTAAATTAAGTAAAATCTCAAAAATCGAACAAAATATTTGACTAGACCGACAGTTAATACATTTTCCACAATAAAACATTTTTTAATAAATAATAAAATTTGATTTCTCGAATATGTATAATTTAGGAAGTATATTTTTATTTCAATAAATCATCGATATGTTAACTGCTATACTTGTAAAACTGATCATAATTAATTAAAAAAAAAAAAACGATTTTAAATTTAATTTAAAGTGTAATGTATGTATTAAAATACTCAAATCACATACAATCATTTAGTTTGTGTATTTCATTTGTGTATGTTATAACATGCATTATACATAATAATAATTATTATTTATTTGTACAAAATAAGAAAAAAGTTGACGGTCGACACGGGAGAATGGAAGAAAAAAAACGTGTTGCGCTTGCGTCGACACCCAAACTCACATGTGACAAGAGCACGAAAATGAAAATAAAATCTTCAATTCGAATCCCGATACGAGAATCCCACATAACATCACGCATTGTTTTACTCAAAGGGAAAGGCAGAGGTGTGCCTTTTTTTTTTTGTGGATGGGAAATCATCCAATGACCCCTCCCGCTCTGGGTGGAGCAGAAGGGAGTGTCAGACTCTTACTGACTAAAACCCACCCGTGTTCCTTCCTTAGCCGTTTGTGTTCCGGGGTAGCGGTAACCCTTTCGGACAATCCCGCTGCAGAGGTTTGCCTAATGTCTATTCAAATTTGTTTCAAATTAATATTATTTCAAGCCTTTCACCGCTTACATCGGATTAATCCGACAAATATTTTCGTGTCCATTTCGCCAGAGTCGTATATTTACGACTAAATACCACAGCTCGTTTACTCTGTTTTTTTTATTTAATTACGCTGTATTCTATCAGGTATTTATTTTTCGATTCACTGTGTCCGGCGCTGGGGGCACAACTGATATGAAGTCGGGAGGTGAAAAGGTTAAACAAATATCAACTTTATTTTAGTGGCAATTAAGTTGATTCCAGAGTGACTAGCACTATTGAAAAAGTTTTAAAAATGTTTGAAGTTGTAGCGTGAACTGAACTTTATTGTGTAGGAATTAAAGTTATTTTTTCATAAACTTATATATCGCCGTCATGCTGCCAAAACCGATTATCTGCAATTTTGGTCAATTATGTGTTAAAAATATCAATCGATTCAGTTTTTCAGTTCTGTCGTCTGCCAATATCGGTTAAACGCAGAAACCCATTAGTTGCAGAGATACTCGGTGCATAATAAAGGCTAGTATTTATCAAAACAATCTACAGTAAACTTTCAAATTGATTTATCTCAAATTGCATAATTATGCATTTAGCTAACTTTGGCAGCATGTTTACATTTTTGGCAAATAAATAGCGAATGCAGATTATAATACACCCATATTCCGCCAGTTATATTTATGTCACATGTAACATGGGGCGAATCTTTTGCCAAAAATAATGTTTTTAAAAGAAAAAGGTAAATAATTGATTCAATCAAAAATAAATAAATAGCAGTCAACATACCAATATTTTATCTACTGTACCCATAGACAATATCAGTTTTATTTTATTCTTACATTATTAAGACGTGGTGATGACATGACATTTATACAGTCTATAGATATTTTTTTTTATTATTATCTAAACTACAAAAACAAATAATTGTAAAAAAAAATGGACGTACATTAATTCATTAATAATAGTATTTTTAAAAAAATTAAATAGTAAACACAATTATTTGATTTTAATTTGAGAATGTGTAGAATAAATTAGTTTTGGGTTGTTGGTATGAGATATTTTAGCTGTCTTTGCGATGCCTCTAAGAGATGACGAAGAAGAAGTGATCACTTACCATCAGATCGGCTTCGCGCTTTAATATCATAATTATGACATTGGTTATGCCTGACATAACCAATATAAATAAAAATTCATTTATTCATAATACTTTGGGCCGAAAAAAACGAAAATTATCGTAAAGTTATTGAGACAAATTGCCAAGTACGTGTAATCAAACTACTGTGATTGGTTGAATGATTTATCAACAGCCAATCGCAGCAGAAACGTGAAACTGGCCCTAACTGGTTTATAAAATACCCGAAACTGTAATAACAACGCGGTTTTGAACACGTTCAGAACGTATCAAAGGTTCAAACAGGCAGGATTGTACCCGGTACAAACTAGAACGAAAATTTTCGCTTCTTCATAAATTATTACATCGCTTCTTCACAAATTATTACATCTTTTTCTATGCCTTTTTCTAGACCAAATCAAATGAATCAGTAAAAAAAACCTTAACTTTCACCAGAAATAATTATTCCACACACCCTCAAAAGCATACACACAAAAAGAAATACAAAATAATTATAGCCTTACTGTATACAAAAAAGTAAAATAAAATAATAATAAAAAATGTTTAGCACCTCATTCGAGTTCGCTTATATATTAAATAATATAATATATAAAAACACTTACTGCTTAAATTATAAAACAATTTATTTTGTATGGCATATGCACAAATATGGGAAAAATAAAATTATGTATGGAGTCTCAATCTGGTGAACTTTCTTTACCCAACTATGTTGGGGTTAACTTCCAGTCTAACCGGATGCAGCTGAATACTAGTATTTTACATGGAGCGACTGGCTATCTGACCTCCACAACCCAGTAACTGGGTGACACGATACCCCTTGGTAAGATTGCTTGTCAGACTTTTGACTGGACCAACGGCTTAACGTGCTTTTCGAGACACGTGTGTCGATATATAAAGGATGAAGGAAAACATCGTGAGGAAACTAGTATATCTTAGAACCAAAAATCCGAAGACGTGTGACATCCACCAACACATTGTATACTATGTTTAATTGTCCCATATTTGTGTATATGAATACTTATTATAAAATGAATCTGTGTGTAGACATAGCTTAGATTAAAAGTTAAAATATTAAACTTAATGATAATGAATGCGATGTCAATGTAATATGCAAATCTGTAGTTTAATATTAAGAAAATTACTATTATATTGAGAAAGTGTCGCACTGGACCCGCTCCCTCTCACAGAGGCCTGTGTCCAGCAGTGGACTGTAATAGGCTGAGTTGATTGATGAACTATTCTAATATAGCTTGCTTCTATACAAAATAAATAGTAATATTCTTACATCAAAACAGCAATAATTAAAAATATAGGCGTTTAGATCTGTATAAGATCACAACTTTATCCAGTCATTATCAACAACAGCCGGTCATAACGAATACCTTAACAATATAGGCTATTTCACACAATAACTAGACATTTAACAAGTAAGGCTATGTCTACACAAGATAGAGGGTGCATCAATAAACAAACTGAGGAACACAATACAAAACAAAAAATCATAATCACAGATTTTTAAACCCAATTCGACTGCATTTGATTTTTTTTAAATATTTTTTCGTCAAATGCATAAAATTATTATAATTTGGCTGTTGTAATAGGAAGGATTTTTATTTATAATAATTATAATAAATAGCAGCCTGTTACTGCCGCATTAAAAAGGCCTCTTCTCATATTGAGTTTTTTTTAAGTGATACTTTAATAGGTGCACTTTGCGCCACTTTCAGAACGTAACTGAACCGTCACGCTCGGGTCGCTGAATCGGGTATACTCCGCTCCAGTCGGTCGATGACGTTAATTCGCGTATACTCGGCGCCGAATCTTCTGGCGCATTGTCAAAAGCATACATCTTTTTTTTTACATATCTCAGAAAAAAGGCCTTTTTTAATTCAAGCATAGTATTTGGATATAAGCAATATAGATCATTTTAAGACTGACTGAGATTTCGAAGGGCAATATCATAAATAACCGGCTAAATTGTATAAAGCTGTCAAAGTCAAAATAGTTCTTATTACAACAGCCAACTGTCAAACACTAAAACTAAATCAATAAAAACTATTAGTATGCCGATTCCATTTTTATTTTTTTTATTAAATAATAAATTAATCTATACTTTAGAATATCCTCTCCTAAATTTTAGAAATAATTATGAATTTTTATAGAATTTTTATTTTTTATGTTATATAAATATCACTAATTTTTTAAAACTGTAAGTACATTTTGGAGATATTTTTCCTTGGAGATCTTTTAATTTAGTTTCTTTTAAAGGATTTGATAATAAATTAAATGTAAGCATTAATTACGTAATCACTGTAGACAAAAAATATGAATGTCTGAGTGATATATCATAGCTCATTGCTCACACATAATTTTATGAAAAATACAATTAAAATACAAGCTGGCCCAATATTATAGTGGTCTAATTTTTTTTTTGGTTTTAGTACTTTTCAATGTTTCATCTAAACGCAACATGTTCCTCGAAATTCTGTAGTTTAGAAGTCGTGAATTTTTAATTTACAGAAAGAAAGAAAGAAAAATGCGTTTATTAGCACTACAGCAAAATTATATGCACCTTAAAACTATAAAAACAGAAAACAAAGATTATAATGCCAAAAAGGCCACAGCTTTATTTGCATAGTGTTTACTTTAGTATCATCATTAGTTGTTAGCTAAATGTCTATTACTGCTTACTCACCAAATTTGATTTGAGTTAGTGCAATAACTTTCAATCCAGACAGGTTTACATGACTAAACTAGAGATATTAAGGTTGAACTAGTCGCGAGCTCGAACTCAATGGTGGGCATGGCCAGCAAGCACACTGTCTCACCTGGCATCGTGCCCGACAGTATCAGCGATGAGCATTTAGACGCTAGTCTACACGAACAACGTCTAGTTCGCACGCACACAAACACCGTTCCGAACAGACACGCGCGTAAAAAAAATACGAAAAAAATTTTGAAAATCGAGTTTTATGAAAAAACCACAGCATAAATCAATTACAAATAAAGTTTATTGATCTCTGTGATAACTGAGCTTTGTCGGTACGGACTTGGTTTTGCAGATTTTATAATTCTTTTATTACTTATTTACACCCAAAGTTACGTTAAAAATAGCAAGAAAAACGAATCTTTGTTGGCTCATAACTTTTTAATGGCTTTATATTTGACTACTGTTGCTGCACAAACAAAATTAATAATAAGACAGAACAATATGATGTTTAACTTTGGATGCACAATTTCAAACAGTGGAGTAATAACCCGAAATTTGTATGGAATAAATATCGACTAGTGCCACCTTAAGAATGTAAATTTAAGAAAAACAACATCTAAACTACTGACTTTCGCGAAACATATGTTGCGTTTATGCGAATTTATTTATTTAATACTTCAAGCACATAAATGTAGGCGGACTTAATGCCACAGGCATTTTCTACCAGTCAACCTTTGGGTGATACAGAGACAAACAGTGGTAGGTACAATCATGAAAATAGAGGAATAAATATTTTAAATATAAAGATACAACTATTTAAACTATAAATATAATACACACATCAAAAGTGTCTAGGGATCAAGCATTTTTATGCGGATTTCTTGAGATTGAGATCTGGCTTTGTAATAAATTTATGATTTTATAAATTTATATGGATCCTTTTTGGTGCATTTCATAATTTGAATCAGGAACTGTGAATCAAATTCGAGTAAAAGATGAAAATCAGCTGTCAATATTTTCCCTATAAAAACATACAACGCATTGAAGACATTATTAGTGCTACTGTTTCCCTACTACTGATTAAAACCAACGTTATTATGGAGCGGCGACGTCATTTAAGCAGGGAAGAAATGCTCAGAGCCGTGGGAATGATAGAAGCTGGTTCCCGGCAACGTACTGTGGCTTTAGCTCTGAATACAAGTCAGAGTGTTATCAGTCGACTTTGGACACGTTACCGAAGCACTGGTACCGTGGCTGAGCGCCATGGAGGACGGTATCGCTGCACCACACGGAGACAAGACCGATACATTCAAATCTTAACTCGAAGAGCTCCAACAATAACCGCCATGATGTTAGCCGTGAGGCTTCATCACTCTTCAGGGAACTTAATTAGCGACCAAACAGTCAGAAACCGCTTGCATGAAGTGAACCTTCATTCCCGAAGACCGCTACGGGTACCACCTATAGCAATGCACAATCGTAGGATTCGATATCAATGGGCTCTTGAACACAGAAATTGGGCAGAAGAACAATGGCGTTTCGTGTGCTTTTCTGATGAGTCTCGTTTTGGTATGAGACCGGATACAAGACGTATACGACACTGGAGAACCCCTGGACGCCAACAGCGATTAAAATCCTGCCAGGAAGTCCATCCTTATAGTGGTGGAACCATCATGGTATGGGCGGGTATTTGGATCGGCGGAAGAACTGAGTTGATTTGGATCAGAGGCAACCTCAACGCTCAAATTTATGCTGAGACGATTGTATCAGACGTCATCGTTCCTCTACAAGTGCAAATCGGTCCCTTATTTCAGTTAATGCATGATAATGCACGACCGCACACCGCAAGAGTTGTAAGACAGACTCTCGCCGCAGCTAACATCAATGTCCTGCCCTGGCCTGCTCAGTCGCCAGACTTGAACCCGATTGAGCATGCATGGGATATGCTACAGAGAAGAGCTCTGCCGAATATGGAGGGTATCCAGTCGCAAGAAGACCTTTTTTTGTTGTTGCAACGAACATGGGCGGCCATTCCACAGCGTGATTTGGATGAACTCATTTTGAGTATGCCAAACCGATGTTCTTGTGTTGTTAGTGTTCGCGGTAGAAACACGGATTATTAATTGTTTAAGTTACCCAATAAAATTTTAGAGAAAACTGTTATTTCAGTCTTTTTTTCGAACTTTTGTGTTAGTGGTTCAAATGTCAAAAATCCCTTTATTAGGAAAATGGCAAATTTCTTTATTAATGCAAAGGTGACTTGGTTTATCGTTACTGTGACAAACGAAAACACTTTATTTGATGAATCCTTAAAGAAAATTTTAATTAATATCAATCAGGAGAAAAGTTATTGCAAAAATATATGTTGATCCCTAGACACTTTTGATGTGTGTATATACCGAATCCATGGGATCTCCTAGACATAAAAAAATTGGACCACTATAAATGGGCCACACTGTATATCATTATCAAGGAGGGTTTTCATGCAAAATTCACGCCACCAGGTGGCGCCACTTTGTCAAAAAGTCTTTTGTTTTGATAATGAATATAATATACAACATTAGTTTTAGTATATGCGAAACCCGCCGAAACACGTGTCTAGTATTTTTACGTAAAGAATCTATGTACAAAATTTCAAAACTGTATCATGAAAAATTACAAAATTGTAAGCCTGTTATGTTACCTAGTTGTCCGTACAAAAACATGCTCACCGCGCGCCGCCCGCGCATGCAGCGTCGTCTTGCGCTCGATAATGATTACGTAGTGTCGCTCGGTGTACAGTCAACAGCAAAAGTAGATGATGAAAATCAGAAATTCAATACTAATGAACGGAGTTCGCGCCAGAACTGTGTGGCGTCGAAGTGTCGTTATTTGATTGTAAATTATACAAAACACTACTTCGACGCCACACAGTTCTGATGCGAACTCCGTTCATTAATTTTATTAGTATTGAATTTCTGATGTTCATCATCTACTTTTGCTGTTGACTGTACAAATTGTAACCTTTTTTAAAATATTTTTGGGACAAAATATATAATAACATGGTGTAAAAATTATTGGAATCGATTCAGTTACTTATTCCGAATTTCAGGTTTCACATATACTAAAAATAATGTTGTTTATGATGACTTTTATCATTCGTTCCATTGTTCACGACTAAGCAAAATATAGGCGCTTTGACACTTTTGACAGGTGCCCGCACCTGACGTCTCAGTGCTGCCATCTAGCGAAAGTCATTTCAAAAAACCCTCATTCCTTTAAAGAAATAAGACAAAAATAATCTTTGAATACCACAAATCAATCATTACCCGAGGTGTAATTGCGTAACACACTATCAGCAGCATTTTTGCTTTCAATTTGACAGTTCCACAACATTCATTGCGTTATTTACATTGTTGAGAAGACATATTGTTCGAGCATATAAAGCAATGGATGAGCAATATCTTTCAAAATGATTCAGATTGTGATTGATAGTGTGTTCTGCAATTATGGTGCTGGTCAATCTTTACATACTTCAAATTCCTACTACAAAATGATAACAGTCCATACCTCGTTCATTCTCCACTTTGACCGGCTATTCTCCGAAATGTCCGTACAGTTATAGTATAAATAGATGCGGGTGGTTCTTAGTCCGGTGGTAGGTAGCTGAATAGTTTATATTTGTCTCTGATGTAGGGACGTACGTCGTCTTTCTGTGGAAGAGAGAGATACTATTAGTAAGTTCTTATTCGCTTTGTTGATTATTATACAACGTGTAACGTTAAATGCGCAAAACCTCATACACCCCAATTAGAGCATCGAGTTAAAAGCATATTACAATGAACAAAACTATTTTTTTTAAAGCAACTATTTTTATTGAGAAAATCGTGTTGATCCTAGCATTGCTTTGTGCATTCAAAATTGAGTCTTATTGCCTTAAAATAAGACTTAATTTTCTTTGGCTCAATCGGCGGAAAGTATGGCAAAATACATCATTTTTGAAAAAAAAAAACTTATATTAAAAGTTACTGAAATCGATTCAGTAGGCAACTATGAACAAACTATTTTTAGTTTTTGCGCATTTAACGTTGTATAAGTTGTTAAAAAATTAACTCTACAAACTGTAACAGGTGCTTTAGTTAGACCATCGAACTGAACAAGTTTCACTATGAGACCAACTCTGAAATCACGAAAAAAATAATCAACTGTTTAAATACAAAACTTAAATACCTACTTGACCAAAACACAGTTCTAGTATGGAAAAACTGTCAAAAATTCAAAATTTATTCACAGTATAAGACTTATTCTATGTATAAAAGTTTGGTGGAATGTGGCCTTAGCTTCGATTCCTGAGAGATAGATCACAGGAGCTATAGGAATGCTGTTCTCGAGCTGGTAGCCGTGGAAAAGTATTTATAAACTCAAATAGATAGTTTAACAGCGCTTATTGCAAGGTAAGTCATAGAACAGTCGTTAATCTATACTAATATTATAAAGCTGAAGAGTTTGTTTGTTTGTTTGAACGCGCTAATCTCAGGAACTACTGGTCCGATTTGAAAAACTCTTTCAGTGTTAGATAGCCCATTCATCGAGGAAGGCTATAGGCTATATATCATCACGCTAAAACCAATAGGAGCGGAGCACCAATGAAGAATGTTTCAAAATAGGGGGATTTTTTTCCTATTGAGAGCTTCCGCTGCGTGCGCTGCGTAAACGGTTAAAGTTTCGCAAAAATCATATATGACAGAATTGTTCCCCTTTAAAAGCTTTAAAAAAAAGTCAGCGACAGCATATGTCTATCTTTTAAGGTTAGCTCACTATAACCTCTTTTATGCTAACCAAATTTGTTCTAAAATAATGCATTATTTGCGAAGGTGTTTTTATAAACATGGTATTAATCCTTATCCAAATAAATACGTTATTCATGACATGTATTTAATTTTGAACAAAATTGCCTCTGACATCATTTGATTTCAATGTATATCTTAGGAGATATCATAGTTTTAAAATAATACTAATAATAAAGCTGAAGAGTTTGTTTGTTTGAAACACGGTTTGGAAGCTCTATATCTCTGGAAGTATTGGTCGCATATATAAAAATATTTTTGCGTTTGATAGCCCAGTTCTTGAGGAAGGCTATATTCTATTAAACTTGACGCTAGGACCCTTAGGAGTTGAGCAAAAAGAAAAAAAGTCTGAAGTTTTCGCCAAGCGAAAACGAAGTAATAGCGCAGGCCGGCGACACGTTGCGACGGGGTGGGTCGGGGAAAAAAAAAAATTCCGCGGACGAAGTCGCGGGCAGAAGCTAGTATTTTATAATTTGCGAATACTTCATCGAACGCCCGTGGCTAAATAATAACAGCCGCACAGGTCGATCGATCAGGTTATGCTACGCTTGCCGCGGTTGGTCTGTGGATGGGTGACCATCTCTACATACCGAGACCCCGCCGTGCCTCGGAAAGCACGTTAAGCTGTTGGTCCCGGCTGTCATTCGTGGATCTTTGACAGTCATTACGGGTAGTCAGAAGCCCGAAAGTCTGACAACCAGTCTTACCAAGGGGTATCGTATTACCCAGTAACTGGGTTGTGGAGGTCAGATAGGCAGTCGCTCCATGTAAAATACTGATATGCAGCTGCATCCGGTTAGACTGGAAGCCGACCCCAACATAGTTGGGAAAAGGCTAGGCAGATGATGACTTCATCGAACGTTTCGACCCGAGAAAAATGGCTACGTCGAACCTTCAAAACGATCGATTAGCCGGTCGAGAAAATTATCCTACGTGGAAGTTTGCACTTAAATGATATCAGAACATGAAGGATTATGGGAATGTGTCGATCCCGGCACCGAAGTCGACGTGAAGAATTATATATAAGCTAAGTCCAAAATCATTTTGTTGGTTGAACCAATCAATTACATTTAGATGGACATGATGGTAGCTGATGCACTCACTAAAGCAACGCCATATCCAAAACTGGCTATTTGTGCTTCCAAAATGGGGTTAATTTATGTTTAAGGGAGGATGTTGGGGATAGGCCAGTTTTCACCATCAATAAATTGATTATTAGACCGTTAGTTAGAGTATTGGAAAAAAATGGACACGTATTTTTTGTTTTTGTAAAGCAATGAATATTGACAAAGATAAAACTCATGAAAACTCGGGAGTGGGGGCTCGTGACGTCAGACCGCACTAAAAATTATACCAAGGTGTGACGTATTGAGAATTTTAAAAGCGTATCTTCGTTAATTTTGGTTTAAATAAGAAAAGAAAAAATACGGGTCAAATATTTATTGATAATCTAACTGACGGAATAATTAGATTTTTTCAGTTGACAAGCCTATAGTAAACATTAAATACTTCTTATAGTTTACGACCAAATTAAGATTGTCTTTGTTAAAACTGTCATCTCACTGTTCTATGACTTACTATGCAATAAATGCTGTTGATCTATTTGAGTTTATAAATACTTGTCTCAGTAGCCGAATATTGATGCTACGTCAGTACTCACAGTTGCCAGATGCTCCAGGAAAGGCAGCAGCTTGAGAAGCTCGTTGTCACTTCGGTCCACGAACCAGCTGTCGATAGGAATGCCGTTCTCGAGCTGGTAGCCGAACGCCTGGAAACAAACATCGAGCTATTTAGAACATAAATTAGATTGACCAAAATGGAAAAATTGTTATGGAATTAGATGAAAATATAAAGGTTTTGTCTGTGGCTATTTGTATATACAAAACCTTGGACAACAGACCACAGTGTGCACCATTAATCCTAAAAAATAGCGGTTTGAAGTGTCCGTAGTATGCTCTGCAGACTGTTTGTACTTTACATTCGAATTTAAAACATTTTTTTGCATCTAGGCACCCCTCCGACGCGCACTTAGGCACCAGTCCGACGCGTACCTAGGCACCCGACTGACGCGCACCTAGGCGCCGTTCCGACGCGCACCTAGGCACCCCGTCCGGCGCGCACTTATTCAATCGTCATGGGATGGTTGATGAATGAGGTATGTTGGTTTACCTGAGGTATAAGAACTTACCTGTGGACTATTATCCACTATGACAGTCCTGCGCAGATCGCGACCGAGGATGGACAGGTCTTTCACGTAGTTGCCGTTTACGAGGAGACAATGTTCGCGGAATAATCTGGAGACAAAACAAAAATATTCAAATGTTATAAATTATAGAACAAAAAATCAAATTATTTATTTCAAATAGGCATTTTTGAACGTCAAAAATAAAAAAACAGAATTGATTCTAGTAGTCCCTTCCAAAAGGTAGTTTTCGTATGGAGAATAATGGGCAAGAAACTCCACTGTTACTCTTTTAAAATATTTTACAAGGTTTTGTATACATTCATTATATAATTGTCGTGAATGGATGGCGCCACAGTACAGCGGACAGCGCCATCTAACAATTTGATTGGTAAACGAAGAATCACGTGACCGGAAACACAAGGGAGCCCCACCCTTGACACGATCGTCGGTGGAGAGGATGCAGCGACGAATGGCGGGGAGAACGAGTGTTGCGACGGTCGACAGTGCGACAGTCTACAGTCTACAGTCAACGGTCGAGCTCGGACAGTCTTGCAAACGCTCAATACCAACGCACGTGTGCGTTCCGGTTGTTAATCGCTAGTTTATTAAAGTTACTGTAAATTCAAATTATCTTTTCGTTCGAGTACCCACTGTAATGCCCACACCTATCTAAACTATGTCGGATCGTGAAGAAGACCCGATGTATCGCATCTCGGCCACCCAATGATGCGATATAATTATATGTGAAGACGATGCATCTAATATAAAAATTAGTCTTACCCCAAATGGTAAAAAGAATTAAAAACATAGCAAAGACAGGAAAATCAATTATGTGATAGATGCATGGTGCTCACATATTTACAAAGATTGTAAAATTTTCCTAGAATTAAAAAAAAAACTCATCTGTTCCCTAGGAATAATAAAAAGTCAACAAAATCAACGAGAAATTTGGCTACAAACTTCACTACATTGATACCTTGAGTATTCGAACGAAAGAACACATGCAAATAAGCCAATCAGCTGCGCTCGCGCAAAGCGTTGTATTCCGGCAAACGCCGTGATTGGTTCTGGTGCGCGGTGGCCTTTTCGGCAACGCCCACCGCGGTAAACATTTGTGTGCTGCCATTTTTGAGCTTGAGTTACATTTCTTGACTTTTATTTTTCGTTGGCTGTTCCCTACATTTTGACGAGTTATACGAACATAAATGCAGGGAACAGCTGATTTTTTTTTTCGCGACTTCAGGATTAGTCCGACAGTAAAAATTGTTCATAATGATGAGTACAATGACCTCTTAAGAAAGAGGTTGTTGATGTTTTTTCCAATAACCCTATATTTGATCCACTGTCGCGCCAGGTCCAGTAAGTTGAGCAGTCTATCCGCATACACTCGCTTGCTCGCTGTGAATAGAATGACTTCGTAGAAACGTGTCACGCGGGATACAACTGCGTGACAAGAGTCTCACCTATATTTGATCCACTGTCGCGCCGGGTCCAGTAAGTTGAGCAGCCTGTCCGCATACACTCGCTTGCTCGCTGTGAATAGAATGACTTCGTAGAGACGTGACACGCGGGATAAGAACTCGGCGAAGTGTGGGCGGGTGCGGACGAATACCTGGGGGAGAGAAAAAGTTAATAAGTTATAGTTAACTAGCTTTTGCCCGCGATATCGCTCCCTTAAGGGATATTTTTTTAAATAGCACATATATCACTCTCCGGCTGTAAACTTAGGAGTAACTTGTTGTTTGCTTAGTACATCTGAAGTTTTTTTTCTGTCTTAGTAAGAACAAAACTGCTTGATAATTAATTACAATCTAGCCTAAAAGAGATACTAGGACTTAAATAGCTGCAGTAAAATGACAGCTTATGTGTTACCCCTTTTTAACGAAATTTAAATAGTGATGTGACAAAAGAATCGATTAATTCAATTATTATTCAATTCAAAATCGATCAATGTTCAATTGATTTTATAAAAGAGGATAGTATATTTTAGTTCAAGTCTTGAGACCAGGCGGGCGCTAGCCCTACCACCGCAAGGGAAGAATTGGCCAGTCAAATAAGGTTTTGGGTGTGACTGTCCAGGATGCGCCGAGCGCTCGGTTCAGTTGAGTAACTGGCGGAACTAACTGCGTTACACGAGGAGGCTTCTTCATGCATCCCAAAATATATTTCGGTTAACCGACGCAAAAATAGGGGTGAAAAATATGATATGAGTTTGAAGCCTACAGTTGCGTCTGTCTGTGACTTTTAATTAAATGGCTGGCAATCAGGTAATACTTACAGTGTATCTGCAGTCTTGGAACAGCACTGGGAAGTGGAAGCTCGCATCTGGGAGCTCTTGAAGCGAGCAGTGCACTAGTGTCTCGTCTAAATCTAACACCTGCATAGAAATAAAACATTTATTATTGAATGTACAGGAAAGAACGTGCTATGTACCCCCGCGCGACCTTACCAAAAAAGATCATTTGCGCGAATACGCGATCTTCACGTTAATAATTGTCACTCGGAAACCCAGAACTCGGAAGGCGCTCTCTGTCGACGCGACGATGCGTTCGCCGAACAAAACGAACGTAATGGTCGCCTGTTCGCGCGACGATCGTTTGCTCCAAATTATGTTGTTTTGTGGTACTGGAACGCGTCTGACTCATGGAACGTAGACATTTGGGCCGCCATTTTGAAGTAAGTTCAGGCTGACGCTGTGAATGCTGTAGAATACTCGGAATCGTCTGAAGACAGTAATTAGATGTGTGTATTAACATAATTATATAAAAATAAAAATCATTACAACTCTTTTGTTTTTTTTTATTTGATCCAAAGGTTGAGAACCCCTGAATGTGTGTTTACATAATTTCGTCGGCTTATTGCAAGAAGTCATTATGTGACATTCACTATTCTGAGATAAACGGTATTGTATTTCGAATTAGTTAGTGGTTATGTTGATTTGCCCATATTATCCTAAATATAATTACGGTGGTGAAAAATGTAATGTTTTCAATTGCTTAATGTGTTAAAAGGAGGCCATTATAGATAAAAATGACCGCGAAATTCAAATTTTCTTACGTTTTTTGCAATTTGCAGGTCAGTGTCAGCTTGTATCTTGATCAAAATTTGATTCGCGACTATAACAGGTACGGTTTTACAGAATTATAATCATAAGAAACATTCATACATCTTTATAAGTGAGATTTGTACCATAAACACTTTTCCCTAGGAGATTTCTTCTTGTGGTACAAATCTAACTTAGGAAGATGTATTAATGATTCTAATGACTATAATGGGCATTGTCCATATTTTTTCATATGTTGTAATTGAAAAACCATTTCGAGGAATAGCGTTACTGATCATTACGGACTAATGATGATGGAACCTTGGGAGGCGATGCAGAAACTGTATTAGAGGACCTTAAATTTTTAAAAAATGAATTTCATTCCATCGGCCTTGATCTCAATCTTTCGAAATGTGAATTATACTTAACGGATAATTCTGACAGACATCTGACACTTCCTAAATTTAACGCAATAGCTCCAGAAATCAAAATTATTGAAAAAAGCTCTCTTCGCCTCCTTGGGTGTCCAATCTTTGACAATTCCTTTCCCGTTTTTATTGAGGAAAAAATCCAAAATTTCAATGACGTTTCGGATAGATTGTTCCAAATTAATATGCATTCGGCCATAACTTTAATCCGCTACTGCTGTTTTGGCCCTAAATTAATATATTTCCTTCGTGCTTCACATTTATGGAAGCACACTCACCTTTTAGATAAAATTGACCAAATTATCAGGCATACATTAACTTCTATTTTAAATGTGGCATTGGACGACCGAGCTTGGGCACAAGCTACTCTTCCCATTCGTATGGGAGGACTCGGCGTCCGCAAAATTTCTAGTATTAGTTTACCGGCTTTCATATCCTCGGTCCACGGCACTGATAAGTTAATCAGGAAAATTCTAGCATCCACACTGATTGATTTTGATGTGCCGTGTTTCACCGAGGCTATGGATGCCTGGAGACTCGCTTGCCCGAATACTGATCTACCCGACAATCCATCTTCCCAAAAACGGTGGTATGAGCCGCTCTGCAGAGTAGTACAGAACAATTTACTTGAATCGTCTGCTACTTCTGCGGAGCATGCGCGCCTGCTGGCTGTGGGTAGGTGGGAGTCGGGTCTTTGGCTTCTTGCACTACCTTCGTCGAACATAGGCACTTTGTTCGACGACACTACTTTTCGCCTCGCTGCTTCTCTTCGGCTAGGCACTTCTTGCTGTTCTCCTCATCGCTGTCACTGTGGCGAAGATGTCAACAGCCTCGGACACCACGGCCTTTCTTGCAGCCGAAGTGCGGGTCGTTTAGCGCGGCACGCGAACATTAATGACATCATCCGACGAGCTCTTGTCACCGTCGGCGTTCCAGCTGTATTAGAACCCAATGGCTTGGCACGCGATGATGGCAAGAGACCGGACGGTATGTCTTTATTTCCATGGAAGTTGGGTAGGCCTTTAGTGTGGGACGCAACGTGTGTCGATACTCTTGCGCCATCCCATCTTCCTGGCTCGGCATGCTGTGCTGGCGCTGCTGCTGCGGCTGCGGAAAACCTCAAGCGGCGAAAATATAATAACCTTAGCGGAAGTTATATTTTCGAGCCGTTTGGGGTTGAAACCCTCGGGCCGTGGGGTCCGAATGCTCATGTTCTTTTTAAGGAAATTTCAAAACGACTGGTTGACACTTCCCATGACCCAAGGGCTGGCTTTTACCTTGGCCAGAGGCTAAGCATTGCTATTCAACGTGGTAATGCCGCCAGTCTCTTGGGTACTTTACCAGTCGACAGCGATGCGGATGAATTTTTCGACGCTATATTTTAGTTTTTTTTTTTTTTTTGTTTTATTAAGTTAGGATTTAATTTTGTTATTTTTTTTGTTGATAATATAAATTAGCTTTTTGTTCTTACGGACTAATTAATTATGAAAAATATTCATATTTTATTGTTAATTATGATAAAATACGATTGACCTTCTTTGCCCTTCAAATCACATCAGCTTGGCCGTACAGTTTTGTATCGTTACCTCAGAAATTAAAAAATAAGTAGCAAGTATTGTCTAATCTGTCAAGTGTCAACCTAAAATGTCAAACATGTAAACATAATTACAGTTTAAAGTTTTTACAATATATTATTCCTGCGACTTGCCTCATAATCTCGTAAAATCTCACTACACTATGATGACTGCTAGTAGAAATATACTCTATTATCATAACGGTCTCAACTTTAGGCAGGTTTCAGGAGTCAGCTTTAACAAAAGTATCGCTCATTGTGGTCATTTGTAGTCGTGTTTGTAGTTCAGAAAAACGAACAACAAATAATGTCACTGCGTTGGTTATTAGTGACGTACTTACACCTTCAAAAACCACTTTCCGTTTTTAAGGAGGATCGGTACATACGGTTTGTATATTAAAAACGCTAGGATAGGATTCGATTTTAGATGACGTCTATTGATACTGACAGATGTGACGTGTTGACAGATTGTATTTTTTTTATTTATGTACTAGTGAGGCAACGGCACTTATTTGTGCCACTGATGACGTCACCTGCCTTAAAAATTTTAAATTTTTTTTTTTTTTTTTTTTAATAACTATTGAGCCAATCCTCAAAATATTCAAATTAGTTTCTCAAAATGCTCTAAATTTTCAAAAAATAAAATAAAATCTAATGGTTAGAAATTTTAGACAATCCCCATTCTATGAATAAGTACCTGTTATAGTCGCGAATCATATTTTGATCAAGATAAAACCTGACACTGACCAGTTAATTGCAAAAAACGTAAGAAAATTTTAATTTCGCGGTAATTACTGCGCAATCACCTTAATGACACCAAACGACGAACCTGACTCTTTATGTTAATGACTTAAGCAAACTTATCGACTCTCGCTCACAAGTTGACTCCATTTATACAGACTTCAGTAGTGCCTTTGACAAGGTTGACCACCAGATCCTACTGCAGAAACTTTCAAATCTCGGCATGTTCGGACAGCTTCTCCGATGGTTCGAGTCTTATCTGACTGAAAGAAAACAAAGGTTCGTAGTAAAGGGGCATCAGTCTTTCTTTTATTATTCCACCTCCGGAGTCCCACAAGGCTCCCACATGGGTCCGATATTGTTCCTTGTATTCGTCAACGATATAGTGAACTGTATCAAGCACAGTGAATGTTTACTCTTTGCAGACGATGTCAAGTTCTATAGGGAAATAAATTCAGTCAGAGACATATCCTTGCTGCAAGAGGACCTAAACTCAGTGCAAAACTGGTGTTTAGAGAACAAGATGACTCTTAACGCTGAAAAGTGTAAACAAATGACCTTCACAAAAAATCGAAATACCCTTCCATCCTCGTATTCATTGAACGGTGAAACGCTGCAGAAGGTTAACTCAATTCGTGATTTGGGAGTCTGTCTCGACAGTCAGCTTACTTTCATTCCACATATAGACAATATTGTCAAAAAGGCAACTAAAATGCTAGGATTTCTGAAGCGTGTCTGCCATGACTTCACGTCCATTCGCACCCTTAAACTCCTCTACTTCACCCTCGTCAGAAGTGTACTCGATTATGCATCGCAGGTGTGGAATCCTATATACCAGGTTCATATCGATCGAGTTGAACGCGTCCAAAAAGGCTTCACTAGGTATCTGCGATATAAATCTATCAACTGCCCCAACACGTCTAATTACCCTGAAAGATTGACTCACTTCAACCTTACGTCACTCTAAAATCGCAGAAAACTAATGGATCAAATTATGCTCTTCAAAATCATTAATGGTCTGATACATGTTCCAAAACTACTAGAAGACATAAATGTATCTGTTCCCCGCAGTAGCCAACCCAGGACTGACCGCAAATTAGACGTGTTCACACCGTCTACAGTTCGAACCAACCTCGGTCGATCAGCGCCAATGAACCGTTTGATGAGGACTTATAATGAAAGCCACTCCCGCACTGATACCATTGACATCTTCTCCAACACCCTGGCTCAATTTCGCAAACATCTTTTACGACGACAACTGATTGCTGACAATTGATTCATTTTGAATACCGTCACTCGTTTTGTTCTGTGTTCCTTTGTTACAACTTTAACTTTTTAATTAATGTTTTATTTAATTTAATCTGATTAATTTGATTGTATTATTCTTAATTTATTTGATTTTATAATTGCTAATTTATTTGGTTTTATTATTATTAACTTATTTGCTTTTAGAACTATTAATTTATTTGATTTTACATGTTTGATTACACTTAAATTTTTGTTACTTTAATCAAAAACTACCTAGTAAATCAATTAGGCAAACTATGTAAGTGCTGTGCACACCTTTAAGTGATAAGTTCACTGTAGTACTTTATGTAATAAGACTAAGCTCTCTGTTAATGTTTATGTGAATTAATCGTTGGAGTGCCATAATAAATAAATAAAAATAAATAAATTAATTAATGAGTTCTTGCAATAAGCCGACGATCTATAGATTCTCCTGAAGGATACTTTAGCCTGTTAATGCATACTTACAAGACTGAAATCCGGACTAGTCCTAGTCTTCAGCGGTAGTGCGGGGTAGCGAGCCCGCAGTGCGCCCGTCGCTACTGTTTCCAAAGGCGGTAGCTGTAACAACAATATTGAGGGTAGGTAAAATTGTACCAAAGTTTTTCAAATAAAAAAAAAAACAACTTTAGGCCGACCGCTTTGCTGGAGCAGCGGGATTGTACGAAAGGGTTACCCCTACCCCGGAATACAAAGGGCTAAGGAAGGAACACGGGTGGGTTTTAGTCAGTAAGAGTCTGACACTCCTTTCTGCTCCACCCAGAGCGGGGGGGGTCATTTGAGGATTTCCCATCCACAAAAAAAAAGGTCGACCGCTTAACTAAGACGTTGTCTGAGGTAGGTGCGCGGTGCGGGAGGGGTGATAATTGTCACAAGTTGATGAATCACTGGGCTCTCGCATCACGTCACCACACCCCTCCCGCACCGCGCTGCTACCTCAGGCAACGTCTCAGTTAAGCGGTCCGCCTATACGCTTGTTCGTTTTTTTTTTTTTTTTGAGTATGGCAGTTTTTTCTTACTATACTTTCAAATAATGAGTTGAGTAGTTCAAAAAGTATCAGATTATCAAATCAGTTTCACACTATGTCAATTCCAAACCTCTTTCCGAACATAAGAAAAAAATAAGTTAAAACTATGAATAATGGTGGCATACATCGACCCGTGACCAGGTATCCTAGAATCAGTATTTGATTCAAAAACCTGCATTGAATAATAAAAAAATGCAGTTACAACCAATGACGTATTATATATAGACACGTCATGAACCAACATCACGGCGCTTAAAAACGGCGAAAATACTAGATAACTACTATAGACGCGTGAAGAAAGGGAAAGAAAATATGACACCGTACGGCGGGATGCCTGTTGCTAGAGGGAGATAAATATACATTTTCAGTTACGTCACAGGATAAGTAATAGTCAAATTGCATGCTCATTGGTCGAGCGCATGAATGACGTAGCTATCAGAGGCATATGGGGGAAAAAGGACATTCGATTTTCTAGAGTTAATAAAATAGTTGATAATTTGATATACCGTATTACCTACTTTACGAATAAAGTAATAAAAATATTAATCTTTAAAATATTAATGCTGTATTCCGCAACAGTAATTATTGTTACATATTAAATTAAAAAATAAAACAAAATATCTTTATAAACATAAAAAACCTATATTTAATCATGTAAAAAACATTAACATACTGATAGGCAATTGAACAGTATGGTAATCGAAGTCATATACTCACACACTTTTTAAAAATACTAGTAAAATTTTACAATCGATGTAAATATGTGAGCACCATGTATCTATCACATAATTGATTTACCAGTCTGTTATATTTTTAATTCTTTTTACCATTTGTGGTAGACTAAATTTTATTTTAGGTGCATCGTCTTCACATATAATTATATAATGAATGTATACAAAAACTTGTAAAACATTTTAAAAGAGTAACGGTGGAGTTTCTTGCCCATTCTTCTCCACACGAAAACTACATTTTGGAATGGGCGACTAGAATCAATTCAATTTTTTAACTTTAAATTTTGACGTTCAAAAGTGCCTTTTAAGTGCCTATTTGAAATAAATGATTTGACTTTGACTTTATATTATCGACTTATGTTGCAGATACATATTTTTTTTCGTCACATATATATCGCTAGCTGAGAAATGCTTCGAGCAAACTTTAGTATAGGGTGTTGGTAGCCAATCGTTTTCACGTCTTTGAACCCTTATTATGTTAAGCCACTTTTATTTTATTAGCCCATCTCTAGGCAATCTAAAATGAAAAGAAAAACGATAATTAACATTCATAACATAACAAGTACATAATATATTCAAACAATATTATAAATTCTATCAACAAAAAAAACTCTAGTGTAATAGTGTCCCAACCTCCCCTAACGGCACGTGACTACTACTAACTTCATGCGCCGGCCGCCATTAGACGGCGGCGTCGGCGGCGTCGAACTAAATAAAATAAAAATAAGTAGTTTTGTGAACTTACGCATGAAATGACACATTTTTGTCTTTAACTTTTGGGGTATAATTTGTACATCGTCTGAAAACACACGACGGCATATTTTCTTTATGTTTTGCACAGGTTTACAGACACGATATAAATTAAAAACAAACGTATCGTCGCGCGACAGGTTGGTGCGTAACTAAGCGCGATGTGGCCAATTGGCTTCATTTCATGTTGTCATTTTTGAGTGCGGACAACGTATCTATAGTTTTATAATATCATTGGTTACAACAGCGTAGGTATTGCACTTTTCAATGAACCAGCTGATTTGTTTTTTTTTATCTAGAAACGTGCTGAATTCATGGTTAGTGTATTTTTTTCAAGTTTATTTCATAGGGAAATAAACTGATGACTTGCGAGGGGTAATTGCGTAACACGCTAACAATAGCAATGGCTTTTATTTAGACAACATTCATTGCGTTATTTACGGTGTTGAGCAGAAAACTTTTTTTGAATATACAGGATTATTTGAAAAACACCAGCAACCTCTTAAGAGGTCATTGTACTCATCATTATGAACAACTTTTACTATGGAACCAAACCTAAAATCACGAAAAAAAAATCAGCTGTTCCCTACATTTTGACGAGATAGACGAAGATAAATGTAGGGAACAGCTGATTTTTATTTCGCAATTTCAGGTTTGGTCCCATAGTAAAAGTTGTTCATAATGATGAGTACAATGACCTCTTAAGAGGTTGCTGGTGTTTTTCAAATAACCCTGTATAAAGCAATGGATTAGCAATATCCTTGAAAATGATTCAGATTGTTATTGATAGTGTATTGCGCAATTAGGGCGCTGAATTGACAAAATTCATAGTTCAACTCAAACACCAATCCTATAGTTATAGCTCACCTGTTTAATAAACAAATAGGGATCGAAGGCATCGACCCAGGACGAGATCTGCTCACAGTCCACGCGGTTGCTACACGAAGATATCACGTCGGCAGCTTCCTCCTGATACAACATACACAATACGGAAACCTAATAAAATATCATGGTGTCATTGGTCAATGGAAAATGTCGTGAGCAATTATTTGAGTATGAATTTAGTAGTAATGTGGGACTATGGGCGCGTTCCCACTATGTCGTGACGACAGATTATCGTGTCGTTTAGAGCGTCGTGGCTTGTGTATTTAAACGGAGGTGTTCACATATAGGACGCCACGATTAGGAGCCTACACTACCTCAGCTAAAATTCACTATTTAACTCGCTGATACTGATCGCGGACTGAGTGAGAGCGAGACAGAGTGCGGTGCTAGGCGGCAGGCAGCGCCAAATGTTTAGGTATTTGCTTTTTACGGTGAAAATAATGGTAATCAAAAAAAGTAAATAACATAAGACCTGCTTTATAGTTAGTTCGGTTAGTATACAAAGTTTCATGATATAATTTGAAGTATTTTTTGAATACCAGCGGTTTATTGTTCGGTTTGGAGGTAACTTTGGAATTTTTTTCTATCGAGAAAATTTTATGAAATCGTGTTGTCGTCTAACATAAGACCTAACATTAATCCTCAACTTTACCATATATTTATTTCAAAATGAATGCTGCAGTATTTTCGACATAACGGAGGATCATGCTAAGCCATTTGAGGTAATATAGGCCCTTAACTGTCGTCCGTCCATTTAAATACACAAGCCACGACGCTTTAAACGACACGATAATCTGTCGTCACGACATAGTGGGAACGCGCCCTATGGGTGTGGTGAAGGGCGGCCATTTTTGGGGGACTGTCTTTTGTAACTTTGACGTTCGAAAGAGCTGATTATCAGCCTAGTATTTTGAATAAATGACTTTTGATTTTGATTTTGTAGATGGCTACAAGAGTAGGGGAAGACCGAAGAAACGATACATGAACTTTGTAAAAGATGATATGGCTAGAAACGGGGTGAATAACAAAAGTTTTGTAACTGAATTGACAAAATTGTTTAAATGTTAATCTGAATTCTTAATTGACAAAATGATTTAATACCGTAATGTAATTTTTACCTTTTTTTAAATATGACTATACAACAATAAATGAAAACACTAACAATAAGAATAATAATGCGGTGTTATTGACCCTACTAACAAATGGCCGGAACCTGGAAAATGGTATAAGTCAGTGTGCCGGGGCACTCCTTTTTTTTCAGGTTTATAAAAAATGTTACATTTGTAGTAAGTAATAAGTTAACTTCCGCATGCATGAATCTTATGTCTCAAGCATAAGGTATAGGGCCCCGATTCGGTTGTTCACAAACTAAATTAAATTTAAATTCAGTGCATATTTTTCTTACTATTTAATTATGAAAAGGACAGAAGATAAATATTAGCTTAGTCCTGTCAAATTAGATAATCCATAGACAAGTTTAGACGTGATTAAAAAATTGGCTACTAAAAATACGTCAACGTCAATACGTCAACGTTTACGTCAGGCGCCGACTAATTTGACAGGACTAAACTAATATTTATCTTCTGTCCTTTTATAATGAAATAGAAAGAAAAAGATGCACTGAACTCAAATTTAGTTTAGTTTGTGAACAACAGAATCGGGGCCATAAGATGCATTATTTCGCATCGGGAAATAAAATTTAAGAACAAAGGCGAAGGTTATTGAACTAGCGAGCTGGCAACGTTGTGTTTAACTGCAAAGACATCTGTCTTTAACCTGTCGGAGCTAGCTTGTTAACAGATACATCATGTAGAAAATTTTAAAAATGAAAAATAATGTCCAGTGTTTAAACTATTGGATATATTTGATTAAATTTTTGTATGCAGCCTGGGAACGTCATTAGGTATACGAAGTTTAATTATTTATTGTTGTATTGTCATCTCCACTTTGTATATATAATTTTTTTTTTAAGGGCTGGCCCATTCAACAATAAAAACAAAATGATAGTATTGATTTATAATTTTTTAAACTGAAGTCTTCATAAACCACTTTTTTCACTTTACATCACTAGTAGGTAATTGTAGTGTGTTTTGGTAATTACTGGGTAGGTAACTATACTAACCTCTATGTCTGTCGGTGACTGCTCGTCGTGGTAAGCAAGCGCGGCGTCGTCAACACTGAGCTCTGTCCCGTTCTGTTGATAAAGTAAGTAAATGGAATTATAATTTCTTATAGAACAAAAAACACAACTGTCTAAAAGAAAGTATGCGCTTCGGGAATCATCGTATATCTTCGGAAATACAAAGGCGAATGATGAGATCTAAAATACAGGGACCTACGAATAAGTAATAAGTCAGGAAGTCTAATTCAGAACAAATTCCACAGAAAAAGTGGCCCTACTTCAAACCAAAACGACGTATGATTCAAAATACGAATCACTTCCGAGGTTACAAGAAGACATGCTTGGTGATTGGTTTAAATTCAGAATGAAAGCCGGGATTGGTTCGCGCGCGTGCTGCAATGGCTGCTATGACAGCCGAGTCATAGTGACGTGGACGATGTTATGCAATAAGTGCACCGGACCAAGTCAATAATAAAAGAATATTATTGTACAATGTTTTTTTTATATTTTTTTTTGGGTTACTTTTTACAATCCAATGAACTCTATGTCCTGCGAAATATGATTAATTTATTAAGTTTTTGTCAAGAAGACATTAAAAGAGAATCTTTCAAAACAGATACAGCACTTTTGTGTAACATGGTATATACTTTTAATGATTTATAAAAATCTTTTTCGTCAAAATGAACGGAACATACTCTGCTGGCTTTCACAGGCATCCAGTCGTACTCTTGTCTTTCTAGCTTAACTGAAGCTATCCACTTATTTTGCCGAATTGGATCGGCAGGGAAACTAAAAGAAATAAGCAAAATAGAATAATGTTCTAAAAATACCTAAATTTTGTGGGTTTACTTTTCAATATTTCATCAAGAAAATTGTAAAAAATTTACTGACTTCATTTTGCATAGTATTGACCACCTTGGTTTGATAACGTATTTGAAAATCTTTGAATATAATTATAATTTTGCTACTAGTTACCAGTGAAAAGTGATCCCTGGACATTTTAATCTTGTATGGTTCCTGCACCACTTCACAACACATGCTGGCATGATGATTCACAATGATAAATACGAAAACGTACGCGAAGTGCTCGCTTGCAAGAAAAATGTCCGACTGATGACGCGCTGGGTACAATTTTTAAGCCCCGCCTACTTGGGCCTAATATTTTTTTGGTCATTTTTTTATCGTAGTTACATTTCCTGACTTATTACTTATTCGTAGACAGGGACAAATTTAATTAGCTAGCGATTCTCCGCGAACGTGATAGGTATCGATATTTAAACATTTTTTTTTTCTTTTTAAACTTCACAGACGCGATAGATATCTAAATACGATAAAACAAAACAGATTTTCTCAAAACATACTTGAAGTAACAACACTACCAGCTGTCGTTGACCCCAAAAAAAAACATCAAATATTTTCTTTTTTTTATTTTATCGTGTTTAGATGTGGATACCCATCACGTCTGCAGTTTCGCTAGCTAATTTAATTGATCCTGTATAGCTGTTGCAACCACGAAAGTACTTGTCTATTTTGTATTACCGAGTTTACAAAATTATAGATTAACAACTCTATTCAATACCAAAAACTCTTTCTAAAACTTTTGAGTCACATGACTGAGTCAATCACAATCTAAATAATTTTGAAGGATAAGGCCATTGCTTCATAATTATGTCCGAGAAAAACGTCTTTTCAACAATGTAAATAACGCAATAAATGTTGTTGAACTGTCAAAATCAAAGCCTTTCCTTCTGTTGGTGTCTTACGCAATTACCCCTCTGTGTAGATAGCGACAAAGCTTCATACAGACGCGCAATGATAGATGCACTACGACAAAGCGTGGTAGTACATCTCTTGGCTTTGTGTTTATAGTAACTCTGTCGCCAACGTTCGTACTAATTCAGAAACGCGAAAATTACTGAAGCGCAAACCTTTTCTGGTTTACCTGTAACATGTTACTCATCTGATTTTAACATCAGATTGAGTAACCTATATCTATCCTTGTCTTTCAAACTAAAGTCCTCATAAAAAGAAAGAGATAAACTCACCGTGACGTGTGCCTCAGCAGCCAAGCTCTGACTGATCTCTGCCAGAAACCCAGAGCTAGGGCTCCGAGCTGATAGGGCTTCGAGGCTCTCTATAGCAGTCCCTTGAGGTTCGCAGGTTGAGGATATCTCGCATTCCGAGTCGCGAACGTAGCCGTCTTGTTCTAGCATTGTTACGAAGTCGGGCTGTGTGAGAGAGATGGGGCATGGTAAGTAGACGTATAAAATAATAGAATATTGTTAAAAAGGTGCAAATTTGTTATTTTTGAAGTGAAACTTATTTACGCACGCTTGACTTGGGGAGTAAGCTGGCGAACGCGTGACGTAAGCGTTACGAAAAGTGTGATCGGGCAAGGCGAACGGAAGTTAAGTGGGGGGATATAAGCAAGAGACAGCAGTGCGCGCGCACATTTTCTTTCTCTCTTCCTCTCATAGCCAAATACGTTCCGTATATCTAAGCACACTGCAGGCTTATTGTCTGTATCACAGTGTAGGAGCAAGAGAGAGCAGTGCGCGCGCACATTTTCTTTCTCTCTTTCTCTTATAGCTAGTAAATGAAATATACATACAGATGGAGCGAAAGAAGTTTCACTTCAGTCGTGTGGTCATAAGCACACTCGTTTTTTATGTTTTATTTATTGATATAAGCCTATTTTTTTACACCCTCATTTATTTTTAGCATTAATTTGTTTATAAATACAGAGAATAAATGCAGATATGAAATAACTTATTATTCTGTGTTAAACATGTTTTTATTCAGACTTGCTAAATTTTGTTGTTAATTTTTAATAAAGTTACTGAAAATTAAAATAAAGTTGGAATGAATAAAAATTCAAGGTCCACATCCAGGCTCGAGGTTTGCCAGAGAGCCATGGAATGGAGTATTCTGGCTCTTAAACTCGTGGACCGGATGGATTGTTGTATTCTTAACCCGATATCACTAAAATAACTGATATCACTCAGAAAGCTGTCATGCTTAAATGGAATTGGGCTGGACACATCTGCTGCATGTCAGACGAACAATGGGGCAAACTTACGACCCAGTGGGTCCCGCTTAATGGCAAACGACATCGCGGCAGACCCAGACAGAGATGGTGTGATAAGCTGGACTCCTATAATAAAGATTGGATTGATCGGTCCTTGGCAGCTCTGGACAGAGAGAGGTGGAAGTAGAGTAAAGAGGCCTTTGCCCAGCTGTGGGACAATAAGGGCTAATAAAAAAAAATCTCACCTGAACATATTTCTCCCCATTAGTCAAGAAATCAGTACAATTATCCAAATCATCCGTAGTAGATGTAGGCTGGTACATCTCAAGATCATTACTCGACTTCCTGCGTTTCATCACTCGCTTATCCACCGAATTAGTCCTCGAAGTCTTCTCCTCTGCCTTCTCAGTAGTCATGACCCTCGCTGCCTTATCTGCTAAGAAGTTTATGTCTTCTTCTGTAGCAGGCAAATCCTCATTTATCAATCTAGCACACTCCGCTATAGCCATAAAGTCATTCAAGCAGTCATTTGGAAGACACAGTTCAGATGATTCTACGTGACCGTCAGAATCAGATTCCTCAGACTTCTGAGTAGGAAAGTCAACAAAAGTTGTTGTGTGAGCTTCATACATAGTGACATCATTATCTTCTGGGTAACAGTTAGTTTCTGGCACAACGGGAGCTTTCTTCGTTCTCTTTTTTGGACTCTCATTCGTGGAGCTGACCGAGGACTTTGTTATTTTAGGAGTTATTATCCCAATTTGACGGACCTTGCGTATTGGTGAGCTGTTTAGAGACGCTGACTTGTCAGTCTTATCCATACGTCTTGTCTTGCGGGGTGAGCTTATTGCTGAAGATATCACTTCAGACTTTTTCAACTCTCTGTTCAGCGAGCTGTGTCTGAGTTGAGCACTCTTTGTTGTACGGACCTCTTTAGTCTTAGATGTAGTAGTAATTTTATCATTCTGTGGCTTCTTCACCGCAGTAGAAGAAGACACGGGATCTTTAGTGGAACTCCGTACAACAGTTTGAAAGATTGGTTTCTTTGTGCGACTATCATCTTTGTGCTTAGCCTTCTTGTGCAATGTCTCTAGAGGTTTCTCCATGCTTAGTTTAGTTCTTACAGGACGAATCTTTAAATTCTTCTGTGATCGAGTGATGCAGAATTGCGGTGACTCAGACACCACATTTTTCACTTCCCGTTTGAGGATATTCTTCCAAGCGTTCGGGGGCTTGGTTAAAGGCTTAATGGGCTTCTTCTTGAGCTTTGTTACCTTTGAACTCCGTTTACTTGAGAGCGGTCGCTCTCTCTTTCTACTTCTTAACCGCATCGCAAGATTAGAGGGCAACTTAACCTGGGAAATTAAAGTTATGGTGAAGAATTTTTGTATTTGTGCAAACAAGGTACAAAGGGGGCCATCCATAAATAATAAAAAAACTGGCCAAGTGCGTGTCGGATTACACACAATAAAGGGTTCCGTAGTTGGAATGAATTTATCCCAAGAACAAACTTAACATTGTAGTTGAAAATCATGTTCTCCCATACATTGCAACTGCAAATTTAAGTTGGGCGATTATTACTCGTAAACTTGTAAAGCCTACTTAGTAGTTTTCCTTTTAATTTTGTTTTATACTGGATGTTGGGTGGCTGGGTTCAAAGCCTTAAGGGTGTAACAGTTGACACCATATAGAGCATTTTTTTTATTGGGTTACATTTACTTCAACTTAGGGGACAGTGCAAGTTTCATCAAAATCGGCTCAGTAGTTTTCATGATATGGACTAATATTTGTAAGTGTGAGGGCCTGGCTTATTGATATGAGCTACTGGTGTGGTGTCAAAGGAAAAACATCTCAAAACCTTGGTCAAATTCTATTGCAATATTTACAACAAAATTAATATTCCAGTTTTTGTTAAAACTTTTTTTTTCTTTTTTTTTATAAAAAATCGTTTCCCCACACTAGAAATTTCTCCTGTATTGTGGGTGCGTTTACAAACATTTAAACTCACATATACAAACAGCCAGACCCAGAACAACTACTTGTAGGTCATACAAATATTTGTACCGTGCGGGAATCGAACCCACGACAAGCAGCGCAGCCGTCAATCGCTTAACCACTGCACCAACTGTGCCGTCAAACTAAAAATAGTAATTAAAAAAAAACTAAATTGACTCAAAATTATGAAATAACTTTAATTTCGAAGTTGGTGGCAAAAAGCTAAAATGCAGATCCCAAGACACCAACTTCCGAAATTAAAGTTATTTCATAATTTTGACTTAATTTATTTTTGAAGTTGATTTATTTTGTTTAAATTACTTTTATGTATGTAGTTTAAGAAATAAAATATTTTGAACACACAACAAGTTACTCTTAGTTTTCACCATGCAAGCTTCCAGTAGAGATCCAATGTTAATTGACATTGAATCTATTCTGATTGCCTGCATATATCTCATTATCTTAGTTTCAGTTGATTTGCAATAGACAAAATAGTGTACATATATAAATGGTAAAAGATAGAACATCTAGATGTAGCATATTGGGCAGATCAGATAAAACTTTATCTGGACACAATAAAAACAAAATTAAAGTATGATCATGAGACATGTCATCACATAAATCATAGAATTTAGAAATTAATTTTACTTGGAATAGAGCATCAAGACTATCAAATCATAGTTGAAATTGGAAGCCCTATAAAAATTGTAAAATGTAAAAAAATGTAAATAACGCAAAACATATCAACAAAATTATTTGTTTACATTTTTCTGTCAAAATAATAATGCCATGTTATCATTGTGTCATTGGCATGAGAATTGACAATCACATTTTTATAGAAGTAACAGCAGCAATATGAATATTAATAATAATTAAAACAGTAAGTCGAAAATGTATGCAAAACTAGCATTAAGAAATTACCTAATTCAGGAAATATGTACTTACATGAACTTAATTTTTAGAAAGTATCATTTATTCCATTTGCTGTTCGTAATACATAACCGGAAAATTAATTAAACACCAGTTCGATGTGATACACATCACGCGTCGGAAGAATCTCTTTGTTTTAATTTAGATATTATTTTTTTATTTCCGTGGTCAACTTCGGCAGCAGGCACTTCGCGCCTTTTTCCAAATCCACTTTTCACCACATATCACTGTCAGTTTCCAGTCAAAACACAACTATAACACTTCATGATGAATGCAAGATGTATTATAAATTAGTTTACTAGATAAATTAATAATATAACACGAACATTTGTACCGCGAAAGTAAAAAAGCGGCACTGGTACATTATCGATTTTTTCGCTGCTCGACGCATGCGATTCCCACTGATGCGTTGAATTTTATTCATCCAAATTACCAGTGAAATAGTTGGATAGCGGAAATATATTGAATAATAACTCGTAACGATTAATTACATGATAACTTCTAATGTAGAACACAAAAGCCAAACAAATGTCAAAATGGCGGCGTTTCTTTTTTTAACTACTACGTTTTTCTGCAGATGGCGCCTTGGCTGGCTGTACGCATGCGTTTTGTGACTGCTCCGAAGGTCGATACTGGGGGTTGGGTTGAGCTCGAGGGGTTGAGGATCCAATGCATTTCGGGGGTGTAACTTGAGTGGTTTATTTTATTTTGTTTTAATTTCCATTCAATTAGATAGAGATTCATTCTTTTTCGCACTGAGTACAAATTATATAGGAAAAGGTTGAGATAAATAAACAGTAATTTTAATAATAACTTGGGCAAAATAGTACATGTTGGGTGGGCCCCACGCACACTCAGTACAATTTAGCACAGAAGGCTTCCCTAATACTCTTGAGGATTTTTGGCGCTGTTCAGACCATCCCAAAAAGACCAATCACGGCGATTTCCCTTTATTTATGCATATTTACGATTCGTAGATGAGTAGATGACACAGAGAGAAGTGGAAATGGACGGATGAGCGGATAAAATAAATCTTTCTATAAATAAAGATTTCGTTTTGACCATTTGACAGAATCCTAAAAAGTCTTTGATTTTTTATTATTTTTCATTATTTAAAATAAAGATTATCGAAAATTCTTCTTGAAATGACGGTTCATTTCAAGAAGAATTTTCTTCTAGAAACTACTAATGTCAATGTCACATTCCAGTCCTCAGTGCAGTGCTGCCACCTCAGCCAAATTTTCCAAGAATTATTGTAAAATTCTGCTATAGCTAAATTCCCGGATTCTGATGATAACGTCATAAAAGGATAATAAAATGAAAATTGTTTTCGTTTTATTTTCTTTTTATGACGTTGTCACGTAAAACTATCGTCAGTAAACCGATTTTTTAAGCAACCAATTTATTCTTTCATTATTATTCCACCTCCACCTCCGGTCAACTCCGCTTCCACGATGCCTCCGCCTTTGGCCGGTGGCCCTTTGCCTTTGGTTCCGCCGCTTTCGCTCAGATGGCTTCCGTTACATTCTTAAGGAACGTAAATAACGGGAGTTTTGAATATTAAGAATAGCAACACAAGACCAACCGCTTAAAAGTTAAAATAAAAAGTTGTTTACATTTTCGTTTTCAAACTCAGCTGATTATTAAATTATTATAGAAACAAGACCATTTGTTACCGAAATTAAAATGTCTAGTGCCTCTGTGACTTCGTCTAAGCGTGAGGTAAAATACGTATAATTCTGTATATTATATATAATATTCTACCAACTTCTCTATAGAAACTTAGAAAGTTGGGTCTGATTGTTTTAGCCTACGACGTTTTCATACTATGCGAAAATAAAGCTTAAGCGCCACACTCCCTTGCCAATTACGTTATGTAGAGCTCTATGAGTGGTTTTCCTCTTTTACAACACTGTCAGATCACACTATCGAGGGCATTACACATACTTCAGTTTTGTTCCGCAAAAAAAAGACTTAGGTACCTACCTACACTAATGGCATACCGAGACCCCTCCGTTTCTCGGAAAGCACGTTCAGCTGTAGGTAGGTAGATCAACACTCTACACTGTACTTATATAATTCCGGAACACCCCCAGCTGTCAGGACCTTGCTGACTGGCTATCACCAGCATATGAGCTATCCAGGGCACTCTGGGCAAGTGCTCAGGGCCCCACAAAGGATGGGGGGCCCCGGCCTGCCCTAATAAAAACCATAATTTTCAGCCGAAGTTTCATTCTATGCATTATTAGTACCCGTTTCAATGACAAAATTTGATTTGCAGTGCGAATTTTAAGCGCATCAACATGTGTATGCTAAGAGCTATATTTTCAAATCATAATTATTACAATTATCATGTGATTATAAAGAAATAAAAACAATAGTTGAATCATTTTAGAATTTTGCTTATCTACACAGGGGCCCAGTGATCCTTATGTGCCCAGAGCCTACAATAGGTTAAAGATGGCCGTGGATCTATCCTCATAAAGTTTGTGCAAACAAATTTTTTTTCTACATAGAAACAATGCACGAGTTTCGGTCAGAGTAGATAGGAAACACCAAACTTATCTAGTTTTAAAACATAAGTTATTTTTTATGCATAAAAGTGCTTTTGGAACCAATTTACAGAAACAAATATTATTTATTCAACTGTGACTATTTCGACTATTTTCCTAGCATCATGTAGGCAGCACAGCAAGATGAGCCATTGTACTAGTTGTTATTTGCTAATGTATAATCTTATATTTTAAATTGTTTCTTCATTAATGTTTTTTAGATTGTTCTCTCTTAAAGAAGTAATAAGAATAATGTACCCAGGACTTTGTAATATCTTGATTTAAAAGAGTATCCTTAGAGTTTTTTGCCCGTTCTTCTCCATAGAGATCTAAATTTTGGGATGGGCAACTAGCTTCAACTTTCTGACTAACCAACCCTTTGAGAATTATTATCATCTATGGTAAAAGTGCGCAGTGCTGCACACCCCTACCCTATTCCAAGTCAAACAAATATCAACTTTATTTCAATGATGATTAAGTTGATTTCACTGTGACTAGCACTATTGAAAAAGTTATAAAAATGTTTGTAGTGGTAGAGTAAACTGAACTTTATTAAGTAAGAATTAAAGTTATTCTTCCATTAATTCATATTTGTTTACATTTTTGGCAAATAAATCACGAACGCAGATTACATTCTAAGCACTAATAAAGTACTTACTAAGCATTTAAATATGGAACTTTTGAAATATTCTAGAATCATTTGTATTTTTTTTTTTTTCATTACAGAAAGCAACCACGGAGCTGACACAAGAAATAGACTCCATTCGGGCAATGAACAGTAGTTTTAGAGCCTACTTAGAGAATTTGAGGGGCTTCAATAAAAGTTTAGCGGCCATGTATGAGAACTACACACAAATGAATAAAACTAATAAGCAATGGGTTGAAACATTGAATAGTATTAAATGATGTTAGAATTTTTTGGGAATAAATAGTTTTAAGAAACAAAACTTGGCTGTGGTTTTTATCAATTGCTTTTTTGCACATTTTAGCAGTGGTGGCTCAGTGGTATCGACCCCGACTTACGAGTTGTAGGTCGTGAGTTCGAACCCAGACACACCCAGACAAGCGCTTTAGGCCCGGACTCCACCAAAGCGGAGATGAGCGGAGTGGAGCGGAGACGTGCAGGAATCGACCAATCACAAACGAGACGAGTGACGCGATGAGGATTTCAACCATTGTGATTGGTCGATTCCTGCAGGTCTCCGCTCCGCTCCGCACATCTCCGCTTTGGTGGAGTCCGGGCCTTAGGCCCGGTATCCACCAAAGCGGAGAGGAGAGGAGACGTGAAGAGATGTGTTTTGAATAACCAATCAGATTTCGTTATTTCCACATCTCTCTCCGCGTAGCTTCGGTGGAAATGGATCAAGCGGAGAGGAGAGGAGATGTCTCATTTTTCTATAGAATTTTGTGCCGCCAGCGAGCAAGCAGAGCGGTAGACTAAAGATGTGTGTAGCCGGGCGGCCGGAGGCGCCCGCGCTCCTGCGCCCCTTTCCCGGCTGCATTCTCCCCGCGCCTCGCACATCCGAAAGAGTTATTCCCATCACACATCTCCGCTACGCACAGCTCACATCTCCTCTCCGCTACGCACAGCTCACATCTCTCCGCTACGCACAGCTCACATCTCCTCTCCGCTACGCACAGCTCACATCTCCTCTCCGCTACGCACAGCTCACATCTCCTCTCCGCTACGCACAGCTCACATCTCCTCTCCGCTACGCACAGCTCACATCTCCTCTCCGCTACGCACAGCTCACATCTCCTCTCCGCTACGCACAGCTCACATCTCCTCTCCGCTACGCACAGCTCACATCTCCTCTCCGCTACGCACAGCTCACATCTCCTCTCCGCTACGCACAGCTCACATCTCCTCTCCGCTACGCACAGCTCACATCTCCTCTCCGCTTTGGTGGAAATAACCTGCCAGTTTCGCAGCACATCTCCTCTCGTCTCCGCTTTGGTGGATACCGGGCCTTACTTATACTTTGTGTAATACTGAGGCTGGTTTCTCGAACGAAAATTACTATCGCTAAACGTGTAAACTACTGCGATTGGCTGTTGATAAACATTAATAATCAATTACAACAGCTTATTTCGTTTTGAGTCCCGGGAAAGGACATAGGACAGTTTTTATCCCGATATTCCCACGGGATCGACACTTTTGCGGGTAAAACCGCGGGGTGCTGCTAGTCTTCTATAGGTACTAATAATAATGCTGTAGAGTTTGTTTCTTTGTTTGAACGCACTAATCCCTGGAACTACCAGGCGGATTTGAAAAACAATTTTTCTTTTGATAGCCGAATTTTTGAGGAAGACTATAAGGCATTATTAACATTATGGTAAGACCCTTGGGCCTTGGGAGCCAAGAAAAAAGAACGAAAGTCAGAAAGAAAATAATAGCGCAGACGGGCGAGCCGATGCAACGGAGTGGGTCGGGGGACCAAAAAAAACACTTCTATTGCGGACGATGTCGTGGGCAGAAGCTAGTAATATTTTAAATGTGAAATGTTTAGATGTTTGTTACTCAGACAAGTAGGTATAGACGGCTGAACGGATTTGGATGGGTAGGTACACATAGTTTCTCTTCTTCTTTTCGTGTTGATGGTATTCTTCCTCGTTGTTTATATGTTTTTTTTTGACGTGAAACGTCTTTTAAATCGATGAACACCGGCTGCACGCACGAAAAAGTGTCACGTTCCGCCTGAGCCTGAGCGTTCAAGCGAGAGCGCGGAACAAGCGTTGGCTTGTGACACATTTATTCATCAATGTTTGTTTATGACGTTATCACGTAAAACTATCGTCCGTAAACCGACTTTACAGACAATATTTTTTTTGTTTTGTATAGTTTGAGGCCAGTAGGTAGGTGGCCACATTGATTGCGGCATCAGTGGTATTCGACTGTCCCATTTCAAAACCAACTAAAAATCGTTTTATTGCATAATCTTACTAACTTAGTAAGTCCCTACCAAATACAAAAACACCAGCGTTTTGAACTCATATAAAAGCAGATATATTTAAGCATTGATACCTATTAAGTGCACCTTTGATTTATTTTATTTTATTTTATTTTTTAAACGTTGCCCCACACTAGGAATTACTCCTGTATTGTGGGTGCGTTTACAAACATTTAAACTCACATACACTTGCAGCCAGACCCGGAACAACTACTTGCAGGTCATACAAATATTTGTTCCGTGCGGGAATCGAACCCGCGGCACGCAGCGCAGCAGACAATCTTTTATCCACTGCGCCAACCGTGCCGTCAAATTAAAATATCAATTATTATTATTATTATCAATTCCCTCGTGACCACTATAAAACCAAGTATGTTAGGTACTTTAACCTATTTATTCTGTGCTTTAACCAATTCGAAACCTAGTGAGTCTCTGAACTTGCTAGGTTTTTGAAATCAAGACCAAATACGACCAATACCAATTAATTATCAAAGTTAGGGGTTTAAAATACTTATGTGTTCATTAATTACTTAATATATTTTACAACCAATAGCATTTTTTTTACCTAACATAATTACTTTTCATAGCTTGACCTATTTTACGTTTATGGGTTGTCCTGTAAAATTTCGTTAATGGGGCAGCCGCATTCTTTGGATCATCCAATGTGCAGGTGAATGGACACTTAGGACACTCCAGCAAGTGGGGAATGATCTGATTAGAACCACCGCACTCTCACTGGATATAATTCATAATCTGGATAGGATACTTTTTCTATCCCCATAGTAGGTTCCCGTGGTATAATTTTCAACAAAGATGCGGGCGAAGCGCTGGTAAAAGCTAGGTAGGTTGTAGTTTAAAATAAAACATTGCTTAGTAATTTTTGTTTTAAATAATTTATTTAAATCTTACATAATATATTACAGATAAGGCACATAATATTAATAGAAGATAATAAAGCATAATAGATTACCTACCTACACACTAAACCTTAGATTATATACCTCTAGATGTAGCCACCTCCAGGTATATAATCTAAGCACTAAGCGCAAGACGCCATCTTGGCAGGCCGAGACCAAGATGGCGGGCGGGACTGGCCGGCGACTCGCAAAAGACAGAATTGGGTGGAAAAGGGAGAGGGAGGTATTTCTTTGTCTTGCAGCGCGATAATACAGGCTAGTTAGATTAGGGGGTTTATTTATAAACGATGATCAACGCTATGGGGCCGTTCAAATATTACGTAAGCAGATTTTAATCCCCACCCCTCTCCCTCGTGAGCAAAAGTAAGCAAAGCTCTCCCCATGCTTCCGTAAAGATTGACCGGTACGCACAGCTACACATCAAGCTATACATAACCAGTATAAGCTGACTTCTGATTGTACGAAAAACCTATACAGTGCGAGGTCAGCTAAAACTAGAAATGTATTTCTTTTACTCGTTCCTAAGCGAGTAAGCGTATCCATTATCTTCGGGAATCCCTGAAAATGCATTTCGTTTCCAAGCATAGACAAGTAGGGTTGCCATACCAAAAACCAAACCAAAATCGACTAGATTTTGTATAAATTCGAAAATTTAAAAAGTCAATACTGCTGACGTAATCACCATTCATGCCCCCCATCCTCCATGTCATCAAAAATATGCAAAGCAAAGCCCCCCCCCCCCCACCCCTATAGTGCTTACGTAATATTTAATTGGCGCCTATGTGACAGTCGCTAATCAGTACTTAATTTAAGCATCGTTTAAGAATAGATTAATAGAAGATATTCAATCTCGCAATTCAACTGCTGTCGTATCCATCAATAGTAGTTGAAATGACAGTTGCTTCTGTGACCGCCGCCGTGGCTGGGGGTGCCACCGGTGCTGGCACGATAACTGCAGGCTGGAGTTTTTGAGATTTTTCTATAAAAAAAAAGAACATCGACATAATTGCCAATAGAAGAAAAAAATAATAATGCGTGAATTTCCGATATTTGAATTCAGAATCTCATTTAAAAGGGAAGACAAACGGCCAGTTTTTCGAACTGGTACTCCGTTTGCAATAAGATTAGACATCTTTACAAACCTTTTTATATAAACCTTTTTTACAGTCCGTTCAACTGATAAAACGGAAAAAATACAGATTTTCATGACGGTCGTCATAATATGATGTAACCGCTTTTCTAGGCAACCAAAGCTTTAGTGTGTGTAACACTAGTACAGTACGGTCGATGAAGCATGGCAAACCTATTTTATTTTTTGCTTAGTTGACTTTTGGCTTGCTCTTGACCTAGATTACGCTTCATGGAAAGCGATGATGATGAGAATAGCGGTCGTCTATTTGATTCAAACTTTTTGGATTTTTGATTAATTGTGAACAGCGTGTAAAGGATTCCTTCAATATCATTAGTTGATGTTCGATTCGGCACGGAAGCGTATCGAATAATTGTGAATAGCTTTGCAACCAGCACTTGACCTGCGTGTGCGTGGTGAGACCCAGCAGTGTAAACATTATAGTCTGATAAATAATGTTGTATATTACTTACCTATCATACAAACTGAGTACTGTGCCGTGTCACATGGTAGTCCATACACCAAACCGATTAGATGGTCTTGCCTATCCAAATTTAGGCAGGAGTTATCCATTGTAAACTCTTCATCTACCCACCATGGCGGCATCTGGTGGGGAATAGGAGAACTAAATAAGCTGTTGGAAGTTGAGAATAGAGACATCTATTGGCGAAAGTAGCAACTACTTCAATTCTGGAATTAATGACATCTAGCGGGGAGTAGCAGAACTGCTAGTAAGAGGGCTGATTAACAAGGCTTATTTATAATGCCATCTAGCGGGGGGTATCATAATTGCTAGATAAGGGTTAGCTAGCCCGTGGCGCATGTATAGTAACCATCTAGCGAGTAGTATTAAAATTATTTTAATAATGAGAGTTAGGATTCTTTTTTGTAGGATGATTATTTTTTAAATATTATTTATTCTGTAAGTACGCGTTTTCTCTTGGTACCTATTATGTATTTTTAAAAGTAAAAACTAAAATTAAGTGATAAGCCACTCCCCGTATCCACAAAATATGTAAGATAGCGAACATTTACTCACATATAACCCGGATATAGAGCCCCCTATACCCTTAGGACTTGGAATTACTTTTCCACCGTTGGGATTGTACCAGCTGAACCGGACAGTGTCGGTCGCGACATCTTTCGTCATGTTCAGGCGACCGGAGACCCAGATGTGTTCAATGGCTGGAAATAAATATGTTTTTAAATCAAGCAACGAAAGAATGCGGAAAATCTTTAAAAAAAAATATAAATTTTATTGAGAGTGTTGGAAAATAATGGACACGTATTTTTTGTTTTTGTAAATCAATGAATATTGACAAAGATAAAACGCATCAAAATTCGGGAGTGGGGGCTCGTGACGTCAGAACGCACTAAAAATTATGACCAAGGTGTGACGTATTGAGAATTTTAAAAGCTATCTTCGTCAATTTTGATTTACGTAGATACCTAACAAAAGAAAAAATACGGGTCAAATATTTTTTGATAATCTAACTGACGGTCTAATTAGATTTTTTCACTTGACAAGCCTATTACCACGCAGGCCCTTATTAAGTTTGAAAAACTCACGCTCCTCCTTATTCTCGCCCATAAGTAGCAGTAACTGTATCAGAATATCATTATTGTCCAAGCTGGCGAGCGTTCCGTTCATCTTCAAGCAGTTTTGGTAAGCGTGCTGCCAGTAGAATAGCTGCCGAACTAACACGTAGTAATACTGATCGTCGCTCGGTATCTCTAGCGGGAACTTTTGGGAAGATCCTGGAAACATACAATTTACATCGAGATTCATAAACGGAACCTCCTCGACACCGGACGGCGCCATTGGCCCCGATTCTGTTGTTCACAAACTAAATTTTTAAGTTCAGTGCATCTTTTCTGCATCTGCATCTTTATCCATAGACAAGTTTAGACGTGATTAAAAAATTGGCTACTAAAAATACGTCAATTTACGTCAGACGCCGACTAATTTTACAGGACTAAACTAATATTTATCTTCTGTCCTTTTCTTAATGAAATAGAAAGAAAAAGATGCACTGAACTTAAATTTACTTTAGTTTGTGAACAACAGAATCGGGGACATTATGTCTTAGGCCGCGTCCCAACCAAAAGCGATCTTTGCTTGAAAACCAGGAGGCGAGTAGGAAGTAGGATAGATTACTATAATGAAAGAATCATCAAAATTGGTTCATTAGTTTTGAGAAAATCGCGGACATATAAACGTACCTACGTACATACGGGTCGAATATAGAACCTCCTTTTTTGAAGTCGGTTAAAATCGCCCGTGCGTAGTAGAAATCGGCCACAGACACACGTCAGTGGTAACAAACAAAATCTGCGTGGTTATTGCATATTACACTAACTGTAGAAATGGCTTCCATTTTGACAGTTCAGCAAGATTCGTTGCGTTATATAATTACGTTGTTGAGCTGACAAAATTTTCAAACTTAAGAAGCAATGGATTAGCAATATCGTTCAAAATAATTCAGATTGAGATTTGATAGTGTGTTTCGCAATTAGGGTGCTCCATTAGCTGGTCTTTTATTCCATTGAAACTCCGTAACTCAAGGCCATTTCTAGGTCTGAATGTTACCACAGAAGTGCAGTCGACTTTACAAGTTTTGCTACTGTAGATTGTAGACAAAAAAGTTTGAAAATTCGATGCTAATAAAATAAGTTACAGTTGTGTTTAGTTCATAGAAATCGTGTGAATAGATCTTGGCAATTCAAAAGTGCCTGTAATTGGTGTAATTGAAATAAATGCTTTGAGTTTTGAGTTTGAGTTCGATAGATTAACTCCATTGTATCGTCATGATTGTACATTACCACAGAACAGTTATTTATCTGTTCTGTGTACATTACTAACCCGATCGACGGACTCCCCTTTCTAAATCACCTCCGTGTTCTAAAACCGGACAACCATGATTTAGTTTTTGACTCCATTATCATGTTTTAGGGTCAGCGTTTCCGGGTTAGTTGACTTCATACTTATTTACTACATAAAATAAGTATGTTTATCAATTTTTTTTTTTATTATTTAAAAAACTGAGCTAATCTAATTTTTTGTCACACAGTTAGACGTATTGGTATATTACAAGCCAGAAAAAAATAAGATGTAGGTATTGTCAAATATTCAAAGAAAATACTTATTCAAAAACGTTTCATATAAATGAAATAGTAGATGATCTTATCTAATCTTATATTATCATGATAAAAAAATCTATACTTATAATAAATCTGTAGAGAGGTCAATTCTGTACATGAAATATATTTCCAAAATAACTATCAGCGGGTGATTAGTGATCGATACTGACGCCAAAAATGAAATCAGTAAAATTTTTGTCTGTCTGTCTGTCTGTCTGTCTGTCTGTATGTTCGTTATAGAAACAAAAACCACTCGACGGATTTCAACGAAACTTGGTACAATTGTTCTTCATACTCCTGGGCAGGTTATAGTATACTTTTCATCACGCTACGATCAATAGGAGCAGAGCAGTGAAGGGAAATGTTGGGAAAACAGGAGAACTTACTCCATTTTTTAAGCTTTCGTCGCGTGTGCAGCCTTAATGGTTAAAGCTGCACAGAAATCATGTATGACAGAAATGTTTTCCTTAAAATTATATAAAAAATATTCCACGACAGCAAATGTCTATCTTTTATGGTTGACTCACAATAACACGTGTAACTCCCGATAGCTTAGCAGTTCGGAGCTTTCTGATTATATTTATCTACCCTTACGTTTATAACACTATCACTCATCCCTAATTAAAAAATGTTAACATTATTACATAAGTAATAAAAAAAGAATCATAGAAATCGGTACAGAAACACCAAAGTTATACATGAAATACGCTAATAAGGCATCGCGCGTGAATACTGAATCATGCTATAAGGATTATTTTTGTGTAACGGTCGGCGCGCCCGCTATTGTCTTGAAAAACGCGTTGAATTAGAAATACGCGTTCTCAAGAATTGGCAGAGGAAAGAGCACATCGGTTAAACACTATCAGAGTTAGTGCCTCAATTTCCGGAAGTCATTATTCCACGCGGACGAAGTCGCTGGCAAAAGCTAGTCGTAAATAAAACAGAATCCAAAAAATATTTTTCGTCGCATAATTCTCAAAATTTTGAGCGTACTTAAACTATTATAAGGAGGAACATCAAAGGAAAGGTCGTTCTAAGGATTTCAATAATATGTTTATTATCCTTTTATTTATATACTAGCGGCCCGTCCCGGCTTCGCACGGGTGGACATTTATTTTTTAAACATTTTATTTTTTCTTGCAATTAAAAAGCCTACATTAATCAGTGATAATGTAGCATTGAAATGGTGAAAGAATTTTTAAAATCGGTCCAGTACTTTTTGAGGCAATTCGTTACAAACATACATACAAACCTTTCCTCTTTATAATATTAGTATAGATAGTATAGATTAGTATAGATTGGAAGTTGTGTTTACCCAATATACAAATCTCAGATACTTACATAAAATACATTAACATTATTATGACCGGCATTTTAGTTTAGGTCTGTCTTATGCTGTGGGTTCTGTCGACTACTTTACACAAGATTACTAAACACACACACTTTACACACTTCACGGTCTCATGGGATGAGAATTGTGACGCGTCTTTCGTTTCTTTATAGCACTGTGTAATCTAAGCCCGACTACTTAAGTCACGCTCATCTGTAACTTAAGTAGTCCATTTTTACCCAAAAAAGCGTGACTTAAGTGCGGGTTTGGCTCACACGTATCGTAATGTCCTATTTCTCCCCAGTCACTGTCCCAAGATTCGTATCGTTTGAGCTTATAACTCGTGGCTACGAGGTATTTAAAACTTATAATGGCTTCGATTCTGTTGTTCACAAACTAAATTAAATTTAAGTACAGTGCATCTTATTTTATCTTTCTATTTCATTATGAAAAGGACAGAAGATAAATATTAGTTTAGTCCTGTCAAATTAGTCAGCGCCTGACTTAAATTGACGTATTTTTAGTAGCCGATTTTTTAATCACGTCTAAACTTGTCTATGGATTATCTAATTTGACAGGACTAAACTAATATTTATCTTCTGTCCTTTTCTTAATGAAATAGAAAGAAAAAGATGCACTGAACTTAAATTTAATTTAGTTTGTGAACAACAGAATCGGGGACAATGTCGTCTTATTCACCGAAGGTATATTCTCAAAAGTATTTAGCTACTGCGAAATATATTTGAATAAAGTTATGAATTCATTAAGAAAAGCAAATACCTGCGTAACAAATGAACTGCATTTTCCTGTCACACCTCGCTTCTAGGAACACGGGCGGGTGGGACGCGTGCCTGTCCAGCTGAAGGCATCCATTCTGCTTAATGTTTGTTCTATCCCTGTAAAATGTTCCACAAGTTTCTGTTTTAAGTAAAGTAGCAAAGCTTAGCTTGGATTTCACTGCCATGGTCAAGGAAAACATCGCAGGAATCTATTAAACACGATGATTTTTTGTACTGGTTCCAAATGTTTACAGAGTGTTCTACCCATGTTTAAGAATAACTCTCACTATGGGACCAAATCTCAAATCACGAAAAAAAGAAAACAGCTGTTTCATACAAAGGTTCAATACTTGACCAAAATGTATGAAACAGCAGATTTTTTTTTCGTGATTTCAGAGTTAGTCCCATAGTGAAAGTTGTTCATATTGTAACGCTGTGGAAGTGGCGAAGGATTAGGCCAACAAAATTTAAATAACTGTCGTGCCGAGCGATATGAATAAGGCTGAGGCTACAGTAGGCAGCGATTTGCGATGAGACTGGAAGAGCGAAACGAGAAAAACATGGTATGGCTACATTATAAGCGAAATTCCGGCGTATATTCACTTCAATTTCGCTGATATGTTTATGTAGCCGATGCCGTGATTACAGTAATGTTGTTCCTATCGCTTAAAGAAATCAAAGATCGCTAGTAATATTTGATGTACGGTGTAGCCATATACGTGAGCATTCATTTACTTGTTTTAATCGCTCATGTGTCGCAGGTCGCGTCGCGGCCTAATGTAGCCTCAGCCTCAGAAGAAGATTCGATATGAGAAACTCGTTAATTTTTGCGTAATTCTTGTCGCACAGCCAATTTTGTCAAACATGAAGCAACAAGGGATTTTCATTCTGGTTGTGTTACTCAAATAGGGTGCAACACAAAAAAAGCTGTTTTAAAGGATGATTTCCACCAAACGGCTCGCATCGCATCGCATCGGAAAGGATACGAACGGATAGGGCGAGTCGGCGACAGCCGATCGCGTCCGGTAGCATGTAGACGCATACGATCGGCTCCGTACCGTCGTCGCTTGCGAACATATCCGTTTCTGCGCCTAGTCAAATAGTTTAATTCCTACCGTGTTGACGTGTTCTGATTTTTTAAAATGGTTGAAGTTGACGTAGTATTGTTGGCTATTGCATTAGAAGAAGAAAAAAAAGGAAATTAAAAATTTGGATTGATGATTTAAGGCAAAAATCGACGACACGACATACGACGACAGCCGAACGGAGCCGATCACGCGTCGCAGCATACTTTCGGCTACGATCGCGTGTCGCGGAAGACGCCCGCGGTCAAGCTGCTGTGTGCGGCTTGATAATATAGACTTTAAATACTGTGTACACGATTTAATATCCTTTAAAGATTGTAAAATCCGTTCCGATCCGATGCGATGCGAGCCGTTTGGTGGAAATCATCCTTAAAGCTTGCGATTTCTTCTTCTTTAGCGTATAACAGGGGGACAACTTAACTAGGTACAGAGGCCAGCACATCAACCTACCCCAATCTGTAAAATTTTCCCAATTGAATATGAACCAGTAAAGTTGAAAATCTATCAAAGAAATTTGACAAATTGGGGTAGCTTGATGTGCTGGTCTCTGTATTATCATTGTTAAACTGTAAAAATGAGGGCTTTTCAGATTGCAAGAGTACCGCAGTTTTGACTTTCTTTTCCATCTTGATCTATTTTTTATTAGAACAACAAGAGAAGGAGTCACTATCTTCGACAATGACGCCGACGGAAATAGGAGGTGCTTGCTTTATTAAGAGTTGCAACTCCAGCCACTTACCTCATGGGTGGCCAGGCATCAGATGACGCGTCAGTCATTGCCGGCTTTTGGAAGACGCTAACCCCGGTGTCTATCCACTTCCAATGGCCGAGCGTGCCTTTAGCGCCCACCCAGGCGTTCTCAATACCTGTGTAATTCAGATTTAAAATCAGTAAAAAGGTATAATACAAAATATTAGGTAGTTTCATTCAGTTATACCGAAAACAGTAGGCCTAAGGCAAACGTCAAAACTTGTTCGAATTTACGTTACGTTTACGTTCGTGCTAGGCTTACAACCAAATTTTAGCTTCTTTTGTTTTCATAATCTTTTTATTTTTAGAAACAAAGACAACGCAATCACCTCATTTATTTGATTAAAGTCACACTGGTATAGGTATATCGTATTTGATCAGTGGCATACAACCAGCGGTATTAAAACTATAACTTTCGCCTGGCGTCTTTGCTACCCCTTCGCAGCGCCTACGCTGTGTCTACGCCGCTACGCAGCTTCTACGGGAAAGCTACACGACGTCTGTGTAGCGAGTAGCGACTCCTACTAGATTCCCACACCGTGTGTGCGTAACGTTTTCTACGGGAATACTACGCTATGTGTGCGTAATCTTCTACTTGTCTGCTTCGCAATGTGTGCGTAGCGTCTTTTACTTGACTGCTACGCCGCTACTACGCCACTGCGCAGATTCTCAGGGTCTGCTACGCAAGGTGAGCGTAGTGTCAATGTCTACAAGTTATATATCCTATTTTACATCCCGGTTTATATTTCCCGTGTCCACTACACCACTGACGCGGAAGACATCGTGAAGTACGTGCGCCAGAGGCTGAAGTATGCGCCGAGAGTGCAGCTGTTGGAGTCGCATCGCAACGTCAACTTTAAGGCGTTTATGGTGCGCATACCAACATGCTACCTGCATCAGGCGATGGAAGAAAGCTTTTGGCCACTGGATGTGGTATTTCGCCACTTTCGCGGACAAGTGTCACCGGAACGTACGAAGACTTAGTGCAACCAAAGTTTTATTTACTAACACGTTATTATTATGTATACTTAGGTTAAGGTATTTATCTATGGTTCTTTTATTATTAATGTCTACAAATTAAACTTACTTTACAAATAGTGACACGTTAGGCACAATACTCACTTGGTCGGTTTTTCAACATCGTCATGCCCAGTTTTTTTAAGCATTTCAAAGTTGCTATATTTGCTAGCCTGTGAAAAATAAAATAATATCATAATAAAGAATATAAGATGATAATGAGAGATTGTAAAGTGACAAAATGAAGAAATAAGCGTATGCGGTCATAAACTCGCACGCAAACACACACTCGTCCACTGACATGTACGGCTATCAGATTTCGTAAATCGCATACAAATGTTTGATGTAGTACGGGCGCGTTGAAATACGATAAAAATAATATCACCGGACCGCCCGTCGTCCGCACGACAACGTTATTCCGCTTTCATTTTCAACCTATATATTTCACATTTCGTAGACCCGTTTTAGCCTCAGAATGTTTTGTGTATTAAACTACGTTAATTTTACTATCGAATAAAAATAAAACGAAAGTTGTAGCTCTAAAAACAAAATTACAGTGATTTAAAACGTTCGTGGTAACTTTCGGGCGTGCGGACATTTTGTTGTTTACGTTTCGTTTCGCGTGCGCTTTGTAGGACTGGGACACAGGGAGGGATAAAATAGAAAGAGACAGAGGGAGAGAGAGGAAGTCGCATGGAAGGGGCATAACACTTTTTCCTTTCGTGACGATTTCTGTCAGTCAATTCCTAAGACAAGCCGCGTAAAGGAACTTTTTTCCAAAAAAATATAACGACGCTTATTATCCCTTAAACGTCGTTTACTTACACATTCTAGCCATAGTTTTTCGGTCTTCCTCTACTCGTAATTAATAAATAATCTTACCACGTAAACAACATTTTAAACATAATATTTTTTTTCACGACTCGTACCATTTTTTAAGGTTTGGCCACAAACAGCAATAGATATATGTGGAAGGAGCAGGGAGGCATTTGACCTGCAGTATGATATAAACGGCTGATAATAATTATAATTGTGCTATTTTAATTATGTACAGACGCCAGCACATCGAGCTACCAGAAACTGTAAAAATTTCCCAATCAACCTTGAACCTTATGCTGTAGCCATGAAGTTGATAATCTATTAAAGAAATTTGACAGATTGTAGTGGCTTGATGTGCTGGCGTCTGTACTTCGGGCCTGATAAGCATTACAAGCTGCACGACTCAACCTACTATCGACCTCCGACCTTTGGTGGGAGTCATGTGGCGGCATCTACAACGCCACATGCGAACTACGCATCACACTGACGTCACGGAAAAATCCTGCTTCGACGCGCGACTGGTATTTAAACAACGTCTCGACATCAATCGTCGGGCAGCAACACCCGTCTGGTCGGAAAATCCTCCCTTCTCTATGGAGGATGAGGAACTTTCCGCCCTGTTTCTCATATCTCTAAAGTAATATCCTGTTTCTCATACCTCTAAAGTCATACCTCTCTTGCTAACCTTCGTTTTACTGTTGTTATTAGTAATAACTTTTTTTATTTATTTTATTTCGATGGTCCCAGCATGGCATAAATATGTAAGCTGTCACGCCCTTTATACCTGGAGGCTTTTAAGTTAGTAAGTTTTTGTTTACATTTTTAATTATGTTGTTTTTTTTTTGCTTGAATAAGTATTGTTTTTATTGTATTTGTGGGTATATTGGCGTGGTAAGCTGACCTATGGCAAATAATTTAATTTTATGTTCTGTGTTCTGTAACGTCAATTACTTTGCATACCTAGTATTGTATACAATCAAGTATTTTCTAACTGGACAGACAGCTGTGCTGCTGGGGAGTTTGTTGCGCCACTTCTTCTCCCCAGCGAAAGTACTAGGAAGTGGTGAAGGGCGGTCGTTTTGGGGGGACTGTCTTTAGTAATTTTGACGTTCGAAAAGTGCTGATTCTCAACCTAGTTTGAATAAATGACTTTTGATTTTGATTTTAACGACTAGAGAAGAATAAATGATTTTCTAAGGTCTTACGCCATCCCCCTGAGCACGCAGTAAGCCGCTGCTTGGTGCCAGTCCATCCTACCATCGTACAGGTGGTACAGACCACTCCTGCAGCGGACTGTGTTCACTTCCTTTACAGGGTACAGCTCTCTCACATCTGTGAAGGTGTAATAGGCTTGTCAACTGAAAAAATCTAATTGTCCGTCAGTTAGATTATCAAAAAAATTTGCTGGTAACTCGTCAAAATGTAGGGAACAGCTGATTTTTTTTTCGCGATTTCAGAGTTGGTCTCATAATAAAAGTTGTTCACAATGGTGAGTACAATGGCCTCTTTTCAGGTCCAACACCATTTAAATTACACCTTGTATGTCGGTGCTCAATCAATAAATATACCTCATCGTTTATCTGGTGATCTTTTACCTTTTCTGACAGTAGTTGGCTTCTTATTAGGTGGGGGCAAAAGTATTTTCGTATTTTTCATACAAATTTTTTGTTTTCTTTTAGGTTTTAATTTTTTATTTATTTATAATATGTATGTGCCGTTTTGATCGATGACTTGTTGCCATCTTGTGGGCAATGCCATGATCCCATTGCTGTAGAAGTTTTGAGATTTTTTATCAAAAAAATCTGACAGGTAGTTTTCACAGTGTTCTTTTGAGGTTAACTTTATGCTTCCTAAAGAGTTCTAAAGTGACCGAAACAGGTGGAAATCTGATGGAGCAAGATCAGGGCTATACGGAGGATGCAACAACACATCCCAGCCAAGCTCTCTCAATTTTTGCTGAGTGGCTATAGATGAGTGCGGTCTGGCGTTGTCGTGATGAAACACCACGCCCTTCCTATTCACCAGCTCCGGCCGGTTTTTCTCAATAGCTTCTTTTAACCTCATCAGTTGTTGACAGTAGAGGTCAGAATCGATAGTTTTACGCGGCGGCAAAAGCTCATAGTGGACGATTCCTTTCCAATCCCACCAAACACATAGCATCACTTTGTTCCGAGTCAGGTCGGGCTTTGCCACGGTCTGTGGGGCTTATCCATGCTTCGACCACGATCTTTTTCGGACATTCTTATCGCAAGTGATCCATTTTTCATCACTCGTAATCAACCGTTTAAGAAATGGGTCGGAATTATTACTTTTCAACAAAGAATCGCAAATGGAAACACGTTGCATTAAGTATTTCTCAGTGAGATCATGTGGTACCCAAATATCAAGTTTTTTCTTGTACCCAGACTTTTGTAAATGCCGTAAAACTGTTTTGTGATCAACATCCTGTTTTTCAGCAATATCATAATTACTAATATGTCGATCTTGCTCCACTTTTTCAAAAATGGCACTGATTTTATCCGTGACAGGGCGTCCAGAGCGAGCTTCATCCTTCACACTAAAATTTCCTGACTTGAAACGCTTGAACCACATTTGTGCTAGGTACTCGTATTGATACCGCATTAGGTCCGTAAACCGCACAAATTTTATTCGCGACGTTCGTCGCATTTTTACCTTTTTTGTAATAACATTTTAAAATGTACCGAATTTATTCGTTACATACGTTCATGTTGCTTGCTTGAAAAACAATTGAGAAATGGCGGGAACTAGTTTTTTTAAAAATTTATTGCATCTTTAGAATGTCAACATTTAATAGTATTAAAACTAGCCAGTTACATTCAGTACTGCCAAAGAGGTTTGATTACTAACAATGGATGCAAAATACGAAAATATTTTTGCCCTGACCTATTATTAATAGGGTCTCATTGCTATTTTTTTGATGAGATAATTAAAAATAAGGTATATATTCGATTCAACGAATTAATTACCTACCTATTTCATTATCAATGTTTCTGTCAGCTTGTGCTTTAAAACAGCACACAGTTTATAAGAATATCAATTGATAATTAGAAAGACTAATTAGATAAATATCATCGCGTAATAAAAAGATCACAATGGATTTTTTCCGCTGACCAACTTCTGGTGGTTTTTAACACTCTCCCTGCCATGGGAACCGCCGGCGTCCCCCAAAAATTTTTGTTCAGCCGGCCAAAGCACATCACGCAAGAGAAGTATCACATTTTCCATAACAGCACGCCAGTAGTTGTAAAAACTATTTGAATTCGGGAGGTCAGGGTGGATCCCACGGCGATTTTTTTTTGGACCCGCCGGCGTATCCCACGGCCTCTTGTGATAATTTTGACTTTTGACTCACGGCGTTCACAAGAAGAAACTTTGGGACCCGCCGGCGACCTCCATGGCCTCCAGAACTTAAAAAGTTTTATATATCGTCGGCAGGGAGAGTGTTAAAATGCCTAAAAATTAAAAAGAAGTGCAATCATTAAAAAAGTTCCTCATCGTTTGAAGTTCCACCAAGACCCCTCCGTGCCTCGGAAAGTACGTTAAGCCGTTGGTCCCGGCTGTCATTCATGGATCTTTGACAGTCATTGCTGGACGTCAGAATTCTGAAATTCTGACAACCAGTCTTACCAAGGGGTTTCGTATTACCCAGTAACTGGATTGTGGAGATCAGATAGGCAGTCGCTCCATGTAAAATACTGGTACTCAGATGCATCCGGTTAGACTGGAAGCCGACGCCAACATACTTGGGAAAAGGCTTTGCAGATGATGATCGTTTGAATTATTATTAAGAGTCTTACCTCTCTCACAAGCGAAGGCTCTTTCCAGATGACAGGGCAGGTCTAGAAACACAGGGTGGTCGTGTTTGACCCTCTCGAGAGCCACGCAGTCAGCTCCCATGTCCGGTACAGGAATGTGAGTTCTATTGAGCCACTGTAGTTGAAAAAAAATCAGTTGTCTGTAAAGTCGGTTTACTCACGATAGTTGAACGTGACAACGTCATAAGAAAATACTTACTAAAAAAAAAAATTTTTCATTCTTTATTTTTTTTTTCGATTGTGCCTCTTTGTCGCTCGTTCCGCGCTCTCGCTTGAACTTCAAGCCTTAAATGGAACGCCTCAGAGCGAGGTAACGCCGCATGACGTCATATTTTTTCGTGCGTGCAGCCAGCTTCATCGAATTATAAGACGTTGAATTATGACACGTCAAAAAGGTTAATTTAAAGTACCCAGTTCCTAATCTGCCAACATTATTTATCCAATCATCTATTTCAGTCTTTCTACTTACCATTGGATAATGCCTCCCAACATTTTCATCCTCCTCTTCATTTGCCAGTACATCCAGCGCAGTTCTCCGGAGCTCCATGCCTGGTCCCCATCGGTAGCCGGCCGCATCTTCGGCTGAGTCCCGCCGGGCTCCCACCCACACTGAGTTTAAAGCTGTGGAAGCAAGCATTTGTTTAAGGATATCATCGGTCAAAAATGGCCATAATATACAGCGTCTCTCGGAAATGTATGGCCATATATTTTAAGGGTATGGTACACACCATCAAACTGAACAGCTTTCTCCATGGGACCTACATCAATAAACGAAAAAAGAAAAAAAAAAGGTTAATTTGGACACAGTTCGTGAAATACAAAAACAAAATAAAACTAATGTCAATAATGTGACATGTGACATGTGAGGGTGTGTGTGTGTTTGTGATGCGGGTGTGTGTAGTGTGTGTGAGGGTGAGGGTTTGTGTGTGTAATAATCTGTGTAATGTAATGTGTGTTGTGTGTGTGTTTTTTAACATCACGCGAAAAAATCGCGAAAAGTGTGTTCTTTCTCGGTTTTTTTTTGTTTCATCATGCTTGCTACTATGCTATGTTATAGAGTACTTACTGAACTGTGACTCCGACAATGCTTCAGCTAGGAATTCAGCTTTATCTTTTGTATCTAGGATTGCTAAGGATCCGTTATGGTAGCCACTGGAACAATCATCGAATTGGAATAAGGAGATGTTCAAACAATGGCCCCGATTCTGTTGTTCACAATCTAAACTAAATTTAAGTTCAAAGAAAAGGACAGAAGATAAATATTAGTTTAGTTCTGTCAAATTAGTCAGCGCCTGACGTAAATTGACGTATTTTTAGTACTTAGCCAATTTTTTAATCACGTCTAAACTTGTCTATGGATTATCTAATTTGACAGGACTTAACTAATATTTATCTTCTGTCCTTTTCATAATGAAATGAAAAGTAATAGATGCACTGAACTAAATTTAATTTAGTTTGTGAACAACAGAATCGGGGCCAATATCTAGCTACGGCTACGAATGCAAATTCATCTTTGTTGAGGCGTCATATTTCACGGAAATTCCGATTACCTATAAGTAAGTACGTTTAAGGTGCAGCGCAGACGGCACACTTTTTGTGCGATCGAGTCTGCGGCGCACAAAAAGTCTGCATGGCGCGCAAAAAGTCGGTCGCGGATTTTTCACAGACTCAACGCACACGACGCACATCTTCGATCATTCTGTCGGCAGAGCTGTCTGTCTTTTTAAATGTCTATCATGATATTCTGCCTTAGAAGTATCATAGTGTCCCGAAGTGCCCGAATTACACGGATTTTTTGTGCGCCGAACTTTTTGCGCGTCGTGTGCGTTACTGCATATAATTGCATAGGTTCTATTTTCACAGACTAAAAAGTGCGTCACCGATAGTCTGTCGTCTGCGCTGCACCTAAGATTCTAGCGTAGCAAAACAGCGTATAGTTCCTGCAAGGTAGTTGCGTACCGCACATAAAACGGCAATTGATCGCAATTTCTTTAATTTTGACAGTTCAATCACGTTCATTGCGTTATTTATTTTCTTGAGCAGAAGCCTTTCCAAACATAAGAAGCAATGGACAGTGCCGGATTAAGACTATTTATGCCCTAAGCAATCCACGCCTATGGGCCCCCTTATCCACTAGTAAAAAAAACTGTCTTTGTTACATCGAGATAGATTATTTACCCTTAGAATATGTAGGAAGGCGTTCGACACCGTCGACAACAACGATGTGCTATTGGCTAAGTTTGAGGCATTTGGTTTCACACCGCACCTTCTGCAATTCTTCGCGAACTACCTTGGCGATCACCCATTGCCGGATTAAGCCAGCGCGGGGCCTGTAGAAAATTTTACCAAGAGGAAAACGTGGTTTGTTTGTTTGTTTGTTTGTTCGTTTGTTTAAGGTTCTAAGGTCTACAAGATAAAACAGAACTTTTTCATAATAATTATGTAGTTTTAGTTGTGTAGTAATTTTTCACTAGTCAAATCAATCTTTCTTAGCAAATACGTTCTTTTGTGTTCCATGTCAGTTGAAATACATGAGTCAAACTACTTCTACTAATTACATAAGTAGTAGGTAATTTTGTAAAAACCTTACTTGCAAGTCCTGAGAGAACCTTGCATGCAAGAGTGAGCGAAGCGAGCTCGAAAATTTTTAGCAACCGATCTCGGAGAGCTTAGTTTTCTTCTGACCATTGTACCCTAATATTTCAATACCTAAACCTAATGGTATAGGGTACCATGACTTGTTTTTTGTACGTCAAGCGCGGGGCCCCCACATCACGGGGCATTTGCTATACCTGCTGCGTGGCTAATGCGGCACTGCGATCGCCGGCAGTACGTGGAATATAGCGGATACGTCTCCAAGCCTTATTCCACGTTTTCGGGAATGCTTCAGGTAGCCCGCGAAATTCAAATATTTTTACGTTTTTTGCAATTTGAACCTAATACTTACTGTATTAGGTTGTATTGATCAAAATTTGATTCGCGGCCGCAACAAGTATGTGTTTACAGAATTATAATGATTAAAGTCAACTCTCTAAGACCAAGATACAACTCTTTAAGACCAAGTAATACTAACATTATGGAATTGTCGTAGAACTTAGGATTACCTGGGGGCCTATCACCACTCTTATAGCAGTATCATTTTAATCTTACTTCAGTGTGGGAAAGAAAAAAGCTGCATGTCCTGTATAGCTCCATCTTTTTCCCACACTGAAGTAAGATTAAAATAATCCTACTAATAATATAAATGCGAAAGTTTGTGAGGATGGATGGATGGATGGATGTTTGTTACTCTTTCACGCAAAAACTACTGAACGGATTTGGATGAAACTTTACAGTAATATAGCTTATACATCAGAATAACACATAGGATACTTTTTATGCCGATATTCCCACGGGATCGACACTTATGCGGGTGAAACCGCGGGGCGCTGCTAGTACTGCTATAATAGGTGGTGGTAGGCCCCCTTGTCTTATACAGTTGTATTGATGACTTTAATGATTATAATTCTGTAAATACATCCTTGTTACAGCCGCGAATCAAATTTTAATCTCCTTAATAATCTAATACTGACTTGCAAATTGCAAAAAAACATAAGAAATTTTGGATTTCGCGGGCTACCTGGAGCATCCACCTTACGGTATTATTTACGTAATAAATAAATTTACGAAAGCATACATTTTTTTATTTATTGAAATGCGACTTGCGAATTTTAAGGGCATTAAATTCGCAGACAAAAGTTTTTAATTTAAGGTCAACTTTTTTAGCACATCTCCATGTTTATACAGGGTGATTTGTAATTTGTCACATTCGTTCCGACATGATAGTGGGACCTATTTGCAACAATTAAGCACCCCATAAAGTCTATGTGAAAATTCATGGGATTCGAGAAAATACAATTTTTTATGTTTTTCTGAAAATTTCACAAAAATCGTTACTAAATATTACTCTTCTCTAAAGTCTCAAATTGAATGGCCTTCATTGCTATTCTATTGGGTACCTAATAATTTTGCAAACCTTTCGATGTAACCAAATTTTCTAAAACATCAAACGGTTAAAAGTTAAAGGAAGAAGTTTACTAACCATTTTCTTAACTCATCTAAGTAAACGAATTTTGATACCCGTTATCTCAAAAATTTATTATGGCATGGTGCGCAAAAATTACAGTGAAGACATCAGCTATCTAAAGAAGTACAAAAGTTAATAAAAAATATTTAGAGGTGCCGAAGAAACATAGCGTAGGCTTTAAGTTAGGTTTGCATACTGGCGAAATAATGGTCGTTGGTGTACACACAGCTACACATCAAGCTATACATTTCCAGTTTTAGCTGACCTCGCATTGTATAGGTTTTTCGTATAATAAGAAGTTAGCTTATACTGGTTATGTATAGCTCAATTTGTAGCTGTGCGTACTAAATGTAGATACACCTATAGTTTCTTTAAGTAACCTTATGTAGAAACAGACGTTATCAGCAAGATTATCGATGAACTAAGCTGATTGAAGATCATACAAACCGGCAAATGATCTTGGCATCCTCCCAGTTCACAGGCAGAACCTGCACGATGTACTCTTTCTCGTTGAATACGTAAGACTCCCACTTCGGAGTACTCAGCTGAGGTACTGCAACAAACAAATGGTTGTTGAATGGAAGGTACAAATTTGGTTCAAGTGTGATTAGCTCCCAGGCTATAATATTTCCACGGCTTGGACACGGGTCCATGTTCACGGGTCCTCAGATAGCTTAATAGCAGATAGCCCTAGAAGCATAACATTTTGCACAAGTTCCTTTTGTAACGAAGGTGAGTATTAAGGAAACGTAGTGAAGTACTATGAGTTTTTTTTGTTTTATCATGTTTAGGTATCGATACCCCTCACCTCTGCAGAGTTACGCTAGCTAATTTAATTCGACCCTGTATAAATAAAAATGAAATTCTGTTCGTTGGTAAGCTCATTACTTGAGAACGGCTGGACCGATCTGGTTATTTTATGTTTTAACATGTTCGTAACAGTCCGAATTAGGTTCATATGAAAATAAAAATGTAAAAAGTTTCCCGGAAAACTTTCAAAAGGGATAATGTTGGGAGTCCTTTTTTCAATGGTGTATTTGTCATTTTTATTGAAATTTGGACAGTGCAACGTCTGCCGGCACCCTAATTGCGTAACACACTATTACTCTCAATTTGAATAATTTTGAAGCATATTGCTAATCCATTGCTCCATATGTTCGAAAAGTGTCTGGTCAACAACGTAAATAACGCAATGAATGTTGTTGAACTGTCAAAATGAAACCCATTGCTACTGATAGTGTGTTACGCAATTACCCTGCGGGTCAGTTAGTAATGATGTGCACAGGAAACTGACTATACACTTTTACGAGAACAGGAAAAAAACACGTTAAAGAATGCAAGAAAAACGCAGTGCCGAAAGCAGGTAGGTACACACGGCCACATGTCAAGCTACTCATTTCCAGTTTTAGCTGACCTTGCATTGTATAGGTTTTTCGTACAATGAGAACTCAGCTTATACTGGCTATTTACAGTTTGACGAGTAGCCTTGCGTACTGGAATGATCACATAAAGTTTTAAAGCAAAACTAGAAACAAAAAAAAAACAAATACCAACCTCTATACTGCTCATGATAACTGGCCGAACACGGATAAAAAAATAATAAAAACAAAATTAAAATTTTCAAAATGGATTCCATTGCGCACACCGCTTACCGCGACCGAACCACGAAAGATACTGGACGTAAGTTATTTAAAAAAAATCTAATATGGCTGTAACTTATGTTATTATTAATTATATTATTATTATAACCAGCGGAACTTGAATGGCTTATTGATATTTCCTGAGGCCATATTTTCAAAATATTGTAGGTATGTAGGTATTACGTGATGAGGCCTTGCATAATGAATTGCTAATCCTTGAGAAATGAGCTAAACTCTTTAAACAATAGATGTTTTATAAGTATTTATATTTATGGCGAATAAAAAAATAGAAACTGTAAAGTTCGTGTCGGTCTTGTGATTGAGTTCCGTAGCTACATCTTTTGATTAAATAAGTTGGTACGATATCCTACTATAATATTATAAACGCGAAAGTTGGTGAGGGTGGATGTTTGTTAGTCTTTTATGCAAAAACCACTGAACACATTTGAATGAAATTTGGCACACAGATAGTTTATAACCAGGATTAACACATAGGATACTTTTTAGGTCATGATAGCTGATGTTATAAATAAGAAGTAAATTAGGCTACTTTTATTTTATTAAAAATAATTAGGGTTCCGCGCAAAAAAAATTAAAACCCATATTCCGACAAGCATGCGAACGAAATCGCTGGCACAGCTAGTTTCAAATAAACAAATTACAGAGTTACAGACACTTTTAAATGTCAAGGGGTCGGTCAGTCAGAAAGATGAAGCTAGTTGCTATTCCAAAACGTAGTAGGTGCCTATGGAGAAGAACGGGCAAGAAACTCCACGGATACTCATTTCAATCAAAATATAATGCAAAATACAGCTATACAGCGTCAAATTAAATTAGCTTGCGAAACTTAGCAGACGTGATGCAATATCTCAACACGATAGAATAGAAATAAAAAATTGGTTGTCTGTAAAGTCGGTTTACGCACGATAGTTTTACGTGATAACGTCATAAAGAAATATTGAAGAATAAATGTGTCACAAGACAATGCTTGGACCGATCATGCCTCTATCGCTTGTTCCGCGCTCTCGCTTGCACGCTCAGGCTCAGGCGGAACGTGACACTTTTTCGTGCGTGCAGCCGGTGTTCATTGATGATTTATAAGACGTTTTCACGTCAAAAGAATTGATGTTTTCGGGTAAACAACCGCTTGTAGTATTAATATTACATGATGTATGAGTTGAGAATATATTATTGTTTGTTTTTGTCTGTGAAGTACATACATGTATACACAATTTTGTTTTACTCATATTTTAATTGACTACACTACGTGTGGTTGATAACCCAAAAAATAATCATCAAATCAATTTATTTTTTGTTTAATCGTGTTTAGATATTAACAACGATCATGTAATAAAACGTAATTACCGTATTAACGTAATTTAATTTGAGCCTATATTTTTAAAACGAAAATTAATTTACTTAGTTATGTTTTATGAACCCTACATGTTCTAGGTAATTCTTGCACGTGCTAAGAAAAATATGCTAAGTATGCGATGTATCAAAATACATAACTTAGTCTACCTAATATAGGTCTGGCTGTGGCAGGCAACACTTATATGTAAAAACTACAAATATTAATACTGTGGTGGACGACATTATTCATGAATTGACAAGGACAATTTATTTTAAATGTTAGCTTATTAAGGTGAATGCTTTTTTTAGCAATTTGCAATTATGTATTATGTTGAATGTTGATCAAAATTTTATTCGCGGCCGTAACTAGTATAAGTTTACATAATTATAATCATTAAAGTTATCAATACGAATCTATAAGACCATGTAATCCTAACTACGACAATTCCATGATGTTAGGATTACCAGCGGGGTAATTGGGTAACACACTATTAGTAGCAATGGGTTTCATTTTGACAGATCAACAACGTTCATTGCGTGTTTTACATTGTTGAGCAGACACATTTTTCGAACATATGAAGCAATGGATTAGGAATATGCTTCAAAATGATTCAAATTGAGATCGATAGTTTGTTTCGCAATTAGGGTGCTGGTCTAGAGTTGTATTGATGACTTTAATGACTATAATTCTGTAAATACATCCTTGTTACAGCTGCGAATCAAATTTGCCATACAGCCTAATACTGACTTGCAAATTGCAAAAAAACGTAAGAAAAGTTGGATTTCGCGGGCTACCTTGAGCATCCATCTTAAATACGAAAACGAAATGCTGTTACAAAATAGAAAACGTTAATTGAGGATGATATTCTCATAGCATGTACCTATGTCTATTTCCTGTTTACTAATTATTCTATCAGTTTTAAATTAAATTATATTATTTTTCTTTAAGTACCTACGCTGTATCGGTACAGGTGTTTGCTGCACCGGACGACATCATTACGTCAGCGCCGGCTGTCGCTGAAAACCGGGCTCTGTCTTGCACAGGGTCGCAGCATAATGCTGAGCGATAGCCGTTTTGCGTGGGTGTGACGCATGTTTCCCCTGTCTTTTATTTATTTAATTTTTTGTATTTATGTTCTTTTTTGCGTCATGTTCACCGCAAATAAACGTATTTTCTTTCTTTCTTTCTTTTTAAATAGAAAACAGTTTATTATCCCCAACACCAACACTAAGCAGACAGGAAAGACAACATGGGTAGCTTAAAACTTAAAAAAAAAACAACCGAATTCCAAAAAAATTAAACGCTACAAAGTAAACAGTTAACGTTGACGAGAGATCAACGGTTGATTCAACTAGTTCGTTGATTCATTCAACGCCCATCACTTCCATATTTCGTCAGTTAAGGTTATTATGGTCCCATGTACCTAATAGGGGACGAACATATTGCCATCAAACAGGCACCAAAAATATTCACGGCATTCTAAACGAGGCTTACTAACCAAACGTAGCCACAAATAAATAGCAATATTGAAGCGATCAAGCGGCTTCAAGCAAAGCAAAATAAAGCGCTCGGCGGATATTGAAATAAATAGCTGTAAAAATTATATTTTCTTGTGCCTGCCAGGGCGGTGTTATGCAAGAAGTTGGTCGAGTAATTAATTATTTTTTGTTTTCGAAAATATAGTTTTTTTTTAATTCTGAACAGCTGTGACATAGCCAAATGTAATGGCAAAATAATGGCATGCTGTGGCGTAAGAAGTCAGCCTCGCTACTCCGCAGGCTGCGTGGCATTACAACACTATCCTGAGGGACAATTCTCGTAATTTCAAGAACGTTCACAGTCTAAATATCTGTCTCAATCTGTCAAAAATACCTCTAATTTCCCTACATTTTGACATTTGTTTGTCGCTGAGATGAGACTGCGACTAGATTTTGAACGTTTTCAATTACGAGAATTGGCCTTCTGCAATCGACAGCCGCCCGGGCAGACAGCCCGCTAGTATGGGCGCTCACAAATAGAACCATCGGGGTAATTACACACATGACGTAATACACACACAGCAATGGGTTTCATATTGACAGTTAAACAGCATCCATTGCGTTATTTACGTTGTCTGGCAGACAATTTTTTCGAACATATGAAGCAATGGACTAGCAATATCCTTCGTCCGCGTGAAATTTTTTGTTCCCCCGACCCACCCCATCGCATCGCATTGCCTGCCTGCGCCATTACTTCTATAGAGGTATGAGGAACAGGGTGTAAAAGTCACTCATCTTCCATAGAAAAGGGAGGATCCTCCGACCAGACGGGTGTTGTGTCTGGCGGGCAACTGCCTGAAGATTCAGGTCGGGCCGTTGTATATTATATTATGCTAGTTGCGCGGTAAATTCTGCTTGCGAGATGCAGGATTTTGCGTGACGTCAGTATGACGCGTAGTTAGCATGTGTCATTGTAGATACTGCTACAAGACTTTCGGGCTTCTGACGACCTGTAAAGCCTACCAAAGATCCACGAATGATAGCCGAGACCAACGATTTAACGTGTTTTCCGAGGCACGGAGGGGTCTTGATATGTAAAGATGGATACCACGGACATAAACGGACCAACCGCGGCAAGCGTAGCTTAACCTGATCGATAGAACCGTGCAGCTGTTAGTACTTAGCCACAAGCCCCTCTCTTAAGACAGAATGTGGGAGTACAACCTGCTTGGTTCCTCACAGTATGAAACCGTCCAATATCGTCTGACAGTGTATTTGCAATAATATTGAAAAATGAAACCGTGTTGCTTCTTAATAACAAACAATGTACCAAAATAGGTGTGAATAACAAACTGATGGTGCCATGGGCACAGTGGATGAATGATTGGCTTCTCATTCACTGCTACATTGGTCCGATTCCCGCTCAGAACAAAAGTTTTTAAAATGCAAATTGCTAAACATTCCTAAGTGCTCATACACACGAACGACACGCGTCGATGACAGAGATTAAAGTAAGGCCCGGTATCCACCAAAGCGGAGAGGAGAGGAGATGAGAGTAGATGTGTTTTGAATAACCAATCAGATTTCGTTATTTCCACATCTCTTCTCCGCTTATCTTCGATGGAAATGGATCAATCGTGATACTTAAGTTATCTAGAATCAGGCAATTACAGCTATAGATAGACCTAGGTCTATCTATAGCTGTGATTCGCTGTCCAAATAGCTGAGGGTTTTTTGACACCATAATGTCAAATTCTGGTGAAAATGACAGACTTTCATGTTGGCCTAGAAGAGCGGCTCTGCCTATCGATTCTGTAAAAATCTCACCGTGATAACATAGGTGAAGTGAGCGTAAGGTGAACTATCAATGGAGGCAATCAACATCGGGTGGAATGACAGCTCAATTCACCTTAGTTTTCACGTGACATTTTTACAGAATAGCACTGCTGTAATACCTATTATAATACTAGCTTCTGCCCGCGACTTCGTCCGCGTAAAATTCCTTGTAACCCCGATCCACCCCGTCACATCCCATCTCTGCCCGTGTTATTACTTTGTTTTCGTGTATCGTTCTTTCTGACTTTATTGGTTTTTGCTCGGCTCTTGAGGGTCGTAACGTGATGTTAAGTAGCCTATACCCTTCTTCAGGAATTTGGCTATCAAATCCTAAAAGATTTTTTCAAATCAAAATCAAAATCAAAATCAAAATCAAAAGTCATTTATTCAAACTAGGCTGAGAATCAGCACTTTTCGAACGTCAATTACAAAAGACAGTCCCCCCAAAACGCCCGCCCTTCACCACTTCCTAGTGCTTTCGCTGGGGAGAAGAAGTGGCGCAACAAACTCCCCAGCAGCACAGCTGTCTGTTCAGTTAGAAAATATTTAATTGTATACAATACTAGATATGCAAAGTTATTGACGTTACAGAACACATTAAATTAAATTATTTGCCATATGTTAGCTTGCCACGCCAATATACCCACAAATACAATAAAAACAATACGTACTCAAGCAAAAATTAAAAATGTAAACAAAAACTTGCTACCTAAATAAAAGCCTCCAGGTATAAAGGGCGTGACAGCTTACATATGTATGCAATACTGGGTTCAGTTCACATAGCTGTGAATGGTAAACTAGGACCATCGAAGTAAAATAAATTTTAAAAAGTTATTAGTAATAACAACAGTAAAACCAAGGTCAGCAAGACGACCAGTCACCACAAGCAGCACCCGTTCACGAGCATAACGCAAAGATCAGCCATTACCCCCCTCGCCATATTTGAGGGAAGGAGGCAACCCGACCCCCGACGCTACCGCAAGCAGTGACATCTAAGGGAGCATGACGAACTTGCTGCCGGTTGCTCAGGCAAGATAAATGTGATCAATCGTAGAGGTCGCTAGCTAACCACATATGTTGCAATCAACTCATTAGAAAACATTGAAATGAGTAGATTATGTCAATAATAAATTAAAATAAAATTAAACTGAATTGACTTATAAAGTCAACTAAAAACAGAAAAAAAAAAATATATGAACTCATATAACCTGTCAGTAAGCTAATTCTGGAGAAAGAACATAAACATTGTCTTGAGTTAATCAGGGCGACCAACTATTCTTATCGTTTAAGTAGTCGTTGATGGAATAGTATGCCTTTGAACAAAGGTTAGATTTTACTTGAGCTTTAAACGCATTAAAAGGCAAATCTAGCCAAGAAGAAGGTAGCTTATTATAAAAGGCTATACCAAGCCCAACAAATGAGTTATGAACCTTATGAAGCCGGTGAAAGGGAGCACGTAGTTTGTCCTTGTTTCTGGTGTTAACATTGTGAATATCACTGTTTTTAGTGTACAAGTGTATATTTTGCCTAATATATAAGATGTTGGCTAAGATGAACTGTGATGCAACCGTGAGAATACCAATATCTTTAAAAAAATCTCTTAGAGAAACTCTAGCACCTAGCTGGTAAATTGCTCGAACAGCTCGTTTTTGCAGGACAAATATATTTTGTATATCAGCAGCTTTGCCCCATAGCAGAATACCGTAGGACATAACACTGTGAAAATAACTAAAATAAACTAAACGAGCTGTATCAACGTCAGTGAATTGTCTTACTTTCCTGACGGCGTAGGCAGCCGAACTGAGCCTTCCTGCTAGGCTTGATATATGTGGTCCCCACTGAAGTTTGGCATCTAATGTTATTCCAAGAAAAACTGCCGAGCCCACAGTTTCAAGCACCTCTTTATCTAAGACGATGTTGGGTCCTAGATTTCTAACATTCGGTAAGGCGAACTTTACACATTTCGTTTTCTTGGCATTGAGAACTAGGTTATTTGACGTAAACCAATCCGTAACAATAGAGAGTGCACTGTTTACGTCGTCAAAATCTTGTCTATTCCTGTCTACTTTAAAAATAAGAGAGGTATCATCTGCAAACAGTACAACGTCACAGATGCCCTTTAAATAGAAAGGTAAATCATTAATATATACTAAGAACAAGAATGGACCCAGTATTGAGCCTTGCGGTACACCTAACTGAACTGGTAGCCCAGAAGATTTCACACCATTAACATCTACACATTGGAACCTATTATGTAAATAAGAATTTATTACGTTGAGAGCTTCGTTTTGGACACCGTAATGACGTAGTTTACGTAAAAGTGTGTCATGGTGCACGCAATCAAAGGCTTTGGAGAGATCACAGAAAATTCCAATAGCATTTTGCGAGTCCTCCCATGCATTAAATATGTGTTTCAGCAAAGCAACACCCGCATCTGTAGTTGAACGACCTTTTGTAAAGCCATATTGTTCATTATGAAGGAGGCTATTTAAATTAAAATGTCTTAGCAGCTGCTTGAGTATTAATTTTTCAAATCTTACTGGTAGTTCCAGAGATTAGCAGCGCATTCAAACAAACAAACTTTTCAGGTTTATTCGGAACCACTCCGTAATTAAGTATTCTGTGCCGTAGCTTAAAGAAAATAAGTAAGCACTTAAGCGGTAACTACTATAAGAAATAAGTATAATTTTGCGAAAAATCTACAAAAATGCATAAATAGAGACCATAATTAAATACCACAGACAAAAAGAATCTAATTCCGTTTTGATTTGTTTTCGAAAATACTATTATAGCTGACGTCTTTGTCCTTAACTTAAATGATTAAATCTCATTTTATTTTATGTATAAACATTGCAATTTACCATCAATCGTTCTATTAAGTTTTTCATTATTCATTTCTTCAAAGGTTAAATTACATATTACTAGCTGACCCCGCAAACGTCGTTTTGCAAAAAAAAAAATAGATAGTAGCCGATTCTCAGACCTACCCGATATGCACACAAAATTTCATACAAATCGGTCCAGCCGTTTCAGAGGAGTATGGTAACTAACACTGTGACACGACAATTTTATATATTAGATTTTAGCTAATAGCCTAATTAATTTGATTAAGCGAGCCAAAAGATTAAAAAAAAAAACCAAAGAAACGATAGGTGGACTGCGTAAATGATGATATGGTTAAAAAGGGGGTGACTACTGAAATTACATCTACTAGAGAAGTCATCATCTCATCCGCCAAGCCTTTTCTCAACCATGTTGAGGTTGGCTTCTAGTCTAACCGGATGCAGCTGAATACCAGTATTTTACATGGAGCGACTGCCTATCTGACCTCCACAACCCAGTTACTGAGTAATAAGATAGAACATAACCCTTTAAAATTAAAAAGCGCAAAAATGTTTATTGATTTAGGTACAGTTCGACAGTTATTTAAAATGTGCACTGCACTAAAACAACACGCAGCGCTTCCGTACAGCACTGAATTTACAAAAAGGAGACGGCAAGATATCGTTTGCCCTCAAAAAAGTACAAAACATGCTTTCACAGCCGAATTTTATATGTACCTCGGACCGCTACTCTATAATAGACTAAATAATAAAGGAAACATCTACTCCTTAAATCACAGTAACTGCAAGAAAATCCTTATGGAGGCTCTTCAAAGATGTCCTATGAAGTTAGAGAGAAGTTATTACTTGTGCCAAAGTAAATATTGTTCGTATTATATAATTTTAATAATGCACCTAAACTTATACACCTTTTTACATATGTATCAATAAGATAAATATGATAACTAAGTGATTATTTCATCAATTAATGTTACCTCCAATCGCCTGAAACACAGGATTAGGTACTTAGTTCAGGCACGAATCATGAGTGAACTTGACATAGATTTAAGAAAAACTGTATTTAACGACGTTAGTCCTTTTACTTTTGAATAAATTTTATATTTTTATTTCAAACGTTTCAATCAAACCATATGAAATGAATGAACGAAAAGGTACTGCTACAAATATAGAAATCGTTTTTATTGTTGTAATTTTTACACACAAATCAATCCCTCTTATAAGTTAAATTAATTTGATTGAGGCTCTGATATGAAATAACGAAAATATGGTGTCCATTGTTTGCCACAGATTATAAAATATCTACAATTGACCCAAATAAAACATAAAAGTGTGAAAATTTGCGATTTTCTAAAATTGTATGTATTGTAAATTTATTTTTGGCAGCATCGCAGAGGTGCGGCACTTACTTTAAGTCAGTTAAGTGGTTTCTCTATCTATACTAATATTATAGGTAGTGCAATGCACGAAGACACGCCCCACTCTTTTTCCTAATGCTTACAAAACAAGTGTGCAACATTCTGCTAGTGTTGTAGTTTTGTTGATACACACTAATTTTAGTGGGTAATTAATTAGGTGTATCGAAAAAACTAAAACACTATTGGAATTAACTAGCGATAACCACTAACGATTCGGAAGAAGAGTGAGGCGCGTCTTCGTGGCTTGCACTACCTATATAAAGAGGAAAGATTTGTATGTAAGTATGTTTGTAAAGAATTGGCTCAAAAAGTACTGGACCGATTTTAAAAATTCTTTCACCATTTGAATGCTACATTATCACTGATTAATATAGGCTTTTTCATTTTTTTTTCCAGCCGTGCGAAGCCGGGACAGGTCGCTAGTTATATATAAACCACTTATCCGACTTAAAATAGGTTAAAAACGTTGCGTAAAGTTATGAGACATTTAAACGTCAAAAATGTATGATCACGCAGTCGCTAAACATTACGTTTTTAAAATCGAGGGGCCCGTGGCTAAGTAATAACAACCGCACGGGTCGAAAGATCAGGTTAAGCTACGCTTGCCGCGGTCAGTCCGTGGATGGGTGATCACCTTTACATAACGAGGCCCCTCCGTGCCTCGGAAAACACGTTAAGTCCTTGGCCCCGGCTGTCATTCGTGGATCTTTGACAGTCATTACGGGTAGTCAGAAGCCCTTAAGTCTGACAACCAGTCTTACCAAGGGGTATCGTATGACTTAGTAACTGGGTTATGGAGGTTAGATAGGCAGTCGCTCCAAGTAAAACACTGGTATTCAGCTGCATCTGGTTAGATTGGAAGCCGACCCCAACAAAGTTGGGAAAAGGCAGATGATGAAACAACGTTTATAAATAAATATAGGTGTATGTTAAAGAACGTGGGTAACATAAATAACTCCATGAATCCTTATAAGGAAAAAAGCAGCATCTCACTGTGAAAACTTAGATGAAGTGAGCTGTGAATGATGTCAGTCCCTAACATCAAGCGGAATTCGGAACAGTTTTCATGGTGAGATACCAGCGGCAGCGGGGTAATTGCGTAACACACTATCAGTAGCAATGAATTTCATTTTGACAGATCAGCAACATTCATTGCGTTATTGACGTTGTTGTTCAAACAAATTCTTCGAACATATGGAGCAATGGATTAGCAATACAGGGTGGAATCGAAGTCATGGGCATTATTTTAACCTAAGGCACTACTCACGATACTGCTTGCATTAGGGCTATTAATACGCAAATCAAAAATATTATTAATGCAAGTAAGGAAAACCTTAAAAATGTAGTAAATCAAATTGCACAAGGCTTATTATTGCAAATAAACACTTAAAGTAATTAAAACAAAATACTTCGTTAACGCCAATAATTGTTGAAATATCAAAATCTTAAAGCGCAGTACAGCGCAAAGCGAAATGTAAACAAACATCACCTGCGCGCGCGCGGGTTTTTCCTTACAAGTAATAATAACAATGGGCTACAAGACATTCCGTCCGGCGGGATTCCCTGAACTCTCTCCGTCCCACTCCCTCACTCGCAAAAATACGAATATCACCCCCGCGCGGGGTATGCTTCCCGCCGCAACACGAAGTCACGAACCCGGAACCAGTGTCATAACGACTGCGCAGGTGCATTGACGCGTAATTGATTTATTGATCCCGTGACGTAATCGCCGTACTCGCCGCTCGCGTCATACGGTGCTTGGATTGCAGTGTATTAAGTGTTAGTGTAGTAGTTGTGTGTTGTGTGTGTGTTTGTGTACACGATGCCTCGACCGCGTAATGTGCAGGCTAGGTACACCAACCAACAATACCCACAAATGGTTGTAATTTACGATCGCACAAGAAATTTAGTATGAACTCGTGAAATGTTCCATCGGCGCTACCCGAACGACCCTATTCCTTCACGGGGTCTCATTCCACCAGAACCACTCAGAACCTGTTGGATTTTTCGTCTTTTCACGTGCCAGCACATGCACAAGCTCGTGGAAGAGCACCCGTTTACCCTCTGTCACTTTACCGACAAATAAGGTTTTTTCAAAACAATCCACAAGCTAGGTACGTAAATGTTTTTTTTTTATGTATGTTAGTTGACGTAGTTTTGACCGTCCTAAGCCGGCAAAGTACGAAGGGAAAATTGGAATTTATTATGAATCAATTCATTGGCAACTTACGAATGTCACGTGAGTCGGGCGGGGTCAAAGAATTCACGCCCAAGGACGCGCGTACGGCGTAGTGTACCTACGCATTTGCTATCGAGAAGCGCAACTAATTTGATACTTTGTATGACTTACTACATTTTAAGGTTTTCCATACTTGCATTAATAATATTTTTGATTTGCGTAATAGTAGCCCTAATGCAATTAGTATCATAAGTAGTACCTTAGGTTAAAATAATGCCCATGATTTCAAATGCACCCTGTATACTTCAAAATGATTCAAATTGAGAGTAATACGAGTAGTGTGTTACGCAATTAGAGTACAGAATAGATTAACTGTTGTGGAATCCAAATTGTAGACAGTCAAGTGAATTGTTGTCGATGTTATGTCGCCGCCAACTAGCTTAATTAATAGAATTTCTTATGCTGTGTAAAAAAAAAACTCGCATTGAAACATTCTTTCGTCAGCGCCGGCTGTCGTTGAAAACCAGCGCTGGGGCTCTGGGTCTTAGCATTATGCTGAGCGATGACCGTTTTGCGTGGATGTGACGATGTTTTCCCCAAACTTGTTATTTTTTACCCCCGACAAAATGAGGGGTGTTATAAGTTTGACGTGTCGGTGTGTCTGTGTATCTGTGTATCTGTGTGTCTGTTGTGTCTTTGCCTGTCTGTGGCATACTGGCATCGTAGCTCCTAACCTAAACGAATGGATCGATTATGACGTGGTTTTTTTTTTTTGTTTGAAATGTGACTTGATCGAGTGTTCTTAGCTATGATTCAAGAAAATCGGTTCAGCCGTTTGAAGATTATCAGCTCTTTTCTAGTTGATGAATTAATGTGAGCGTCTTCCACAGGTCTGATTGGGTCGAGGTTACTTCAATGATAGTAGAAGAACATATGTAGTAAGCTTGAACTGCTGCTGCAGCATCACCTGGACGGCTAATGAAAACGCCAAACAGAGGAGGCTTACTCGTATACCCAGCAATAATGAATGTATGCTATTGTACAAAACAAAGTTGCTGCTGTAACTTACTTGCTTACTTGTTTGCTTGCTTCTTGTGCTGCTGTTTTTTCTTGTATCTCCGTTTTCTGTTTTTAACCGACTTCAAAAAGGAGGAGGTTATCAATACGGTTGTATTTTTTTTTTTATGTTTGTTACCTCAGTACGCCGTCATTTATGAACCGATTTGGATTTTTTTTGTTTTATTTGAAAGGATATGCTTCCAGATTGGTCCCATTCTTGTCAAAATCTAGTTCTGATGATAAGATCCATGAGGAATTGAGGGAACTCCTCAAATATTATAGGCATACATATAGAAATTTTGGTATTTTCATCAACATGTCAAGCATTTGCATTCAAAAAGTATAATTTGGTGAAGTGGAACTGATGAAGGAGACCACAGATAGCCACAAGAACTCTTCAATGATAATAAGTATTTCACGGGTGGCGATAAGATATCTCGATTAAGATAGTTAAGCGACTATGACGAAGCAAATTTAAATAAATGGTTCTGACGAAAATGGTACCATCAAACCGATCTGATGATGAAGCTGGAAGGTAGGTACCGGAACTTCGTAATAAAACCATGTATTCTAGCCGTGTTTGGGCTTATTGGAATTGTCATGAGATGCACTCTGACTATAAAAAGTAAAAAAAAAACAACCGACTTCAAAAAAAAAAACACTACAAAGTGTAAAATAACTTTAATTTTAATTTTGGAAGTCGGTGGCAAAAACGTAAATACAAAACCAAAGACACCGACTTCCGAAATTAAAATTAAAGTTATTTTACACTTTGTAGTGTTTTTTTTTTGAAGTCGGTTGTTTTTTTTTGTTAAAAAGTTTTTACAGTTTTAAGGTGTATTTATTTTGCTGTAATGCCAATAAACGCATCTTTCTTTCTTTTTCTTTCTTTAACTTCCAGTTTTTATTAGCCGTCCGCCGATGCGTGGACGCTTAGATCAAAATATTTCCTACAACCTATATTAAAATATATATTATTATTTTAGTTTTTAGTGGTGTTTGTTTGTGTCGGGGTTTTTTTTAAATTTTTAATTAAACTTTTTTGTTTTTATTTTTGTGTACTTTTTAAGTTTTTATGCGTCATTTTCACCGCAAATAAAAATATTTTCTTTCACTATATTCCTACATGTATCATTTTAAAAATAGTACGTGAATTCGACCTACGTTCGAAGTCCGAGTCTAAGTATTAAATGTCAAAGGTCGTTTTGTATTAAGGACTATGTAGATTTAAAAACGGTAAAGCCAGTTACGATATCAGCCAATACGTGTACGTGAATGTGTACGTGAACTAAGAAGACCGTATTGTCACAGAGAGATTCCTTCTTTATAGTTCGGTTTTGTTACAAAATTCCTCCTAGAAGTCACGTGACTCCATTTTTAAACAGACACTTCACATTGTGAATTAAATCGAGAGGTAAACTACACTTGGCGTGCCTTCTGTTCGGTGTGGTTATGAACTAAGAAGATTGTCACAGAGAGATTCCTTCTTTATAGTTCGGTTTTGTTACAAAATTCCTCCTAGAAGTCACGTGACTCCATTTTTAAACAGACACTTCACATTGTGAATTAAATCGAGAGGTAAACTACACTTGGCGTGCCTTCTGTTCGGTGTGGTTATGAACTAAGAAGATTGTCACAGAGAGATTCCTTCTTTATAGTTCGGTTTTGTTACAAAATTCCTCCTAGAAGTCACGTGACTCCATTTTTAAACAGACACTTCACATTGTGAATTAAATCGAGAGGTAAACTACACTTGGCGTGCCTTCTGTTCGGTGTGGTTATGAACTAAGAAGATTGTCACAGAGAGATTCCTTCTTTATAGTTCGGTTTTGTTACAAAATTCCTCCTAGAAGTCACGTGACTCCATTTTTAAACAGACACTTCACATTGTGAATTAAATCGAGAGGTAAACTACACTTGGCGTGCCTTCTGTTCGGTGTGGTTATACAGGATGTCCCTGGAAGTATGGATCAAATCGAATAGGGGCGTGGGCAAGGACATTTCCAATTTTTTTAACCCTGATAATTTCGGTGAATTTTTTTACGGTTCAAAAATTTTGACCAATTTTTGTTTTTTGTTTTAATCACTTCGCTTAGTGCTCAAAGAAAAAAAAAACATAAAAAAATATCAGGGCTATATAAAAAAATTAAATTGACAGCCCTGTAGATTTTTTTAATGATTACACTAAACTGAAACTAAAATTGGTCATAACTTTTGAACTGTAAAAAAAATCACCGACATTCTCAGGGTTAAAAAGTTTGGAAATTACCTTGCCCACGCCCCTATTCGATTTGATCCATACTTCCAGGGACACCCTGTATACCAGAAACCGACCTACCTTTAGATACGACAAGTTGAATTGGATAGCCAGTAGACGAGAATGTGGGAGAAGACAATGCTCGCAGCAACTCTCGAACCAGTCGCATAGTACAGCCCCTTTTAGAGGTAGCTTCCGTTACGTGGCTTCCAAAGTGTGGAATAATCTGCCACCGCCTATTCGAGCAATCAACACGATGGACACATTTATAAGACACTGATGACGCGCAAAATATATATATGCCATACATTTGGGCTGACAATAATTTTACTCTACTGTTCAGTCTGTATTTATTTTTATTTATTTATATATACTTTATTGTACACCAGAAAATACTTAACAAAAAAAAAAAAAACAATTATTACTACAAAACATACAATGGGCGGCCTTATCGCTTTCTGCGATCTCTTCCAGGCAACCTTGGAATGGATAGCGATTGCGTGGATAAATAAAAATGGGGTTGTCAATGGTGCAACATACTACTATAACACACACACCCTGTGTACACCCTTAAAGGGAATTGAAGATTTTTATATGGAGCCTGGCATACCTACATGTCCGCCATTTTGTGTTTTTTTTTTTCAAAATGGAAGCAACGCTTGAAACCTATATAATTCGATAGCTGACATCAATGCAATCAGAAAACATATTAGGACTAAAGGTAGGTATGCCAAAAACTTTGACCACACATTTCTGATACACCCTCATCATCATCTGCCTAGCCTTTTCCCAACTATGTTGGGCTCGGCTTCCACTCTAACCGGATGCAGCTGAATACCAGTATTTTACATGGAGCGACTGCCTATCTGACCTACACAACCCACTTACTGGGTAATACGATATTCCTTGGTAAGACTGGTTATCAGACTTTCGGGCTTCTGACTACCCGTAACGACTGTGAAAGATTCACGAATGACAGCCGGGACCAAAACTTAACGTGCTTTCCGAGGCACGGAGTGGTCTCGGTATCTAAAGATGGTCACCCATCCATAGACCAACCGCGGCAAGCGTAGCTTAACCTGATCGATCGACATGTGCGGCTGTTATCATTTAGCCACGGGCCCCTAAGTAAGTAAGTAATATCGTCAAACATGAAGATTCTTTAAATGTGCTCCGTATGTGACGTCCTTAAGGAACGGGGTGCATCTGTATTAAGATTGTTGACGCACGACTGACTTTGGAAAACTGTCCATGCGTTTATAAATCGGCAAAGAGAATCTAACTTTCTGACCTTTACACCTCTTGGCTCCATTTTGCATGCAAAAATGTAGTTTGAAGAGTAACTTTAAAGATAGTGCAATCCACGAAGACGCGCCCCACTCTTCTTCCGAATCGTTAGTGTTTATCGCTAGTTAATTCCATTAGTGTTTTAGTTCTTTCGATACACTCTAATTACCCACTAATAATAATTCCTGTGTATTTACAAAACTAAAACACTAGCGGAATGTTGCACACTTCTGCTGTAAGCATTAGGAAAAACAGTGGGGCGCGTCTTCATGGATTGCACTATCTATAAGGTGAAAAATATTCATTTTTTTCTGTCTCACTGCAACTCACGTAGCATGACTCAAAAAACCATTTCAGACACCAGTATTCATGGTCCTCATATGATCTGACCAAGATTATGTTTGGACTTTAAAAGAGACTGTGATCTCTGAGTTTGTTTCGGCCTTTCATCGCAACTCCACTCAAAGCAATTCATCATCTGCCTAGCCTTTTCCCAACTATGTTGGGGTCAGCTTCCAGTCTAACCGGATGCAGCTGAATACCAGTATTTTACATGGAGCGACTGCCTATCTGACCTCCACAACCCAGTTACTGGGTAATACAATACCCCTTGGCATCCACTCAAAGCATTTATTTCAAACTAGCTGACCCGGCAGACTTCGTACTGCCTCAATCGATAAACAAAAGACCTAAACTTTTGTATAAATTAATTTTAAACAAAAAAAACGAATCCGTATTTAATAAAAAAATTTTTTTTGAATGAAGCATGAAGCATGAAGTGTTATTATTATTTTACAATAAACTTCAAATTGACTCTACATTTTATTTAGAAAACGTTTGTATGCGAAATAGAAAAGGGTTGTTTTTAGGGTTTTCCCGGGAATTATTTATTTATTTATTTATTTTATTATTTATGTACACACAGTAAAATACATAAAGATATGACATAATTATAATTTGAGTACAAAGGTACTGCTTATTTCTTAAGAAATTTCTTCCAGCAGACCCGCGAAAGGAGAAATAATAAAAGAAATGTAGACAATAGCAGGCGTCCGTCACTCACTCAAGGCCACGCGTTATATGCCTACCGCTTCGCATACCGCCGTCGGTACAATCGACAGAGGGCTGCCGCACGCCTGCCTGAGTGCGCGCTCGCACGTCACGGTTACCACGCGGAGTATCAAAATGCCGAAACCACGTAATTATTGTGCAGTGGATGGGTGTCAAAGTAAAAAAACAAATGAAAATTTGTCTTTTTTTTCATTGCCGAGAGACGAACAAAGGTAAGTTATGTAGTATTTTAAACCTTTTGTTTTTCGAATTCCCTTTTGTCGTTCCTTCACAATTTATCACCAATAGGTAGGTAGGTACTATGATAATCGTTGTAAATTAAGGAGTTCAGGTATTATAAAAGTTTTGTTTTATATAAATTAATAGTTAGGTACCTACCTATTGTCAGAAAATAAGTAGGTCATACCTACCTGCGTCGTCGTGATTTGATATGTGGACCTGCATGTATTAGATACATGCAGGTATGTCACAGAATAGAAGTATAATACCTGATAATAATAATAATAAAAGCAGCTACTTTGCGTAGGTAGGTACTTACCTGGAGGGCCGGTACGTACCTACCTACGCAAAGTAGCTGCTTTTTGAGGTTTCCGTCAACAAAGACCGCAATTTAAAAAAAAAAATACATTGGTCAGCACCCAACGAGCGAGAGTTAAGGAAAAGATGTAAGTAGGTACCTACCTACAACAAGTGGTCTACACAAACAAAAAAGTACATATGTGTTTAGTATTTATTTCTCGAATTCAAACTAATATAATATCAAGTGATACAGTTTGAAAATGTTTACTTTTCAGACGCAGGGCATTCAGGGAAGGAAAAAAATGTATCTATCATTTTGTTAAACTGAAACATATTTGATCAACAAATAAAAAACTTTTTAACAAAAAAAAACAACCGACTTCAAAAAAAAAAAACAAAGTAGTGTAAAATAACTTTAATTTTAATTTCGGAAGTCGGTGTCTTTGGTTTTGTATTTACCTACGTTTTTGCCACCGACTTCCAAAATTAAAATTAAAGTTATTTTTACTTTTTCACTTTGTAGTGTTTTTTTTTTAAGACGGTTGTTTTTTTTTTGTTAAAAAGTTTTTATTTTTTACTTTTTATAGTCAGAGTGCATCTCATGACAATTCCAATAAGCCCAAACACGGCTAGAATACATGGTTTTATTACGAAGTTCCGGTACCTACCTTCCAGCTTCATCATCAGATCGGTTTGATGGTACCATTTTCGTCAGAACCATTTATTTAAATTTGCTTCGTCATAGTCGCTTAACTGTCTTAATCGAGATATCTTATCGCCACCCGTGAAATACTTATTATCATTGAAGAGTTCCTGTGGCTATCTGTGGTCTCCTTCATCAGTTCCACTTCACCAAATTGTACTTTTTGAATGCAAATACTTGACATGTTGATGAAAATACCAAAATTTCTATATGTATGCCTATAATATTTGAGGAGTTCCCTCAATTCCTCATGGATCCCATCATCAGAACTGCATTTTGACAAAAATAGGACCAATCTGGAAGCATATCCTTTCAAATAAAAAAAAAAAATTCCAAATCGGTTCATAAATGACGGCGTACTGAGGTAACAAACATAAAAAAAAAAAAAAATACAACCGAATTGATAACCTCCTCCTTTTTGAAGTCGGTTAAAAAAAATTGTTTTTCTACATTTTTCTACATTCGTTTTATTACCAATATCATCATAGGTACAACCCTAGCACATTCGCTCGATGACGCGCTCGCACGTGGGTCGCGCGGCGGGCAATACAATCTCAACTCTCTGTGTGCGTACTTATGGTACATTTCTTCTCGCTGCAAACAGCTGGTATTATTATTAAGATTTTGTAGGCTATTATAGCGTAGGTATTTTCGCTTTTGTATTGGAGTGATGTATTTGTTACGAAGTAACTATTTAGTAATCTGTGACAATAGTGTGTGATAACAAGAAGAGAAAAATATGAATGTGTGAAGTCTAAAACTAAAATATTAAATAAACTTACACAATTAATGCAAAAAAATATATATACATAACTACCTATACTTGAATAAATACATAATGCTAAAATATATAAACATATATATAAATATACTCACAGTATAGAGGAAAGGTAATGCTCTTTTAATCGACATTTAAATAGAGAAATAGTTTTTAAATCACGAATGCTAGGCGGAAGTGAGTTCCACAATCTTACAGCATGGACAGAGAAGGAATAAGAATAGTAGCTGGTTTTATGAGGATGAGGATGAATTATTCGATTTTTTCTCACCTTTTAAACCTTTCCTAGACCTCCACGAACATTTCAAGACCAAGATAAGATAAAACCGTTCAGCCGTTCTCGAGTTTTAGCGAGACTAACGAACAGCAATTCATTTTTATATATATAGATAAAAAAGAATTGAATTGTCAAGGGCTCTCAAAACGGTGAAGGAAAACATCGTGAGGAAACCGGCATGTCCTAGAACCAAAAATTCGAAGACGTGTGTCATCTACCAACCCGCACTGGGCCCGCGTGGTGGATTACGGCCCACTCCCTCTCATAGAGGAGGCCTGTGTACCAGCAGGCCCATTATAAGCTGATTATGCATGTAACAACTATCTGATCGAAAAAGAAAACGCCTTTCATATTCACAGTTCAGCTACGTTCATTGCAGCGGGATTGTCCGAAAGAGTTACCGCTACCTCGGAACACAAAGGGCTAAGGAAGGAACACGGGTGGGTTTTATGATTTCCCATCCACAAAAAAAAAAAAAGGGTCGGTCAGTTAGACAAATGAAGGACCAACGGCTTAACGTGCTTTCCGAGGCACGGGGGTATTAAACCGCCAACTTCCAAACTCCGGACTGTCACTAAGAAATTCCTAATGGAAAAACTCAATAACACTTTGTCCGACCCGGGAATCGAACCCAGGACCCCACGCTCAGCAGTCGCGCTTGCAACCACGAGACCAACGGGGCAGTCATAATACGTTTATTAGTAAGGTGGTAAGTATACCTAGATTCTAATTTACAAGGGGTATAATTGAAATACTAACGAGCGAACATCGGTGACCAACATGGCCTCCGATCTTAAAAACAAAAATGGCGGAGAAAAAATATTAAAGATATTCATTTAATAAATTGTTTTATTTGTAACCAACTATTTACACTTGAATTGAGGGGCCAATGGATAAATAATAACAGATACTCTGGGGCCCAAGTCTGCTATTTTTATAAATTCGTCATTCCAACACGATCCTATTGTCATTTTGCTAAAAGTTCGTAATCTGCTAAATTCATAATGGTCGATCATTGGTCGGTCAATGGTCTGAGAAAAACTACTACTAAATTTCATGCTAGATTTCTTTTATTATAATTTTTTAACATATTACGTATTAGTGTTTGCAATCTGAAGTAACTAGTAAGAAGTTCGTAAATAGCAATAAACATTACATTTATTCATTTGTCATTATGTACGAGATTACCATTTTATGCCATTTCTTTTAATGGAGTATCAGTAGTTGACCATTGGAAAGTCATAATGACGCCATTATATTAGTAGATTACCAAACTTGTCAAAATCAACAATTATGAAATCAATCATAGACCATTCTGACACTATTGTAATAGCAGACTTGAGGCCCTAGTCGATCGATCAGGTTAAGCTACGCTTGCTGCGGTTGATCTGTGGACGGGTGATCTTTACATACCGATACCCCTCCATGCCTCGGAAGCCGTTGGTCCTGGCTGTTATTCGTGGATCTTTGACAGTCGTTACAGCTAGTCAGAAGCCCGAAAGTCTGATAACCAGTCTTACCAAGGGGTATCGTACGTATTACCCAGTAACTGGGTTGTGGAGGTCAGATAGGCAGTCGCTCCATGTAAAATACTGGTATTCAGCTGCATTCGGTTAGACTGGAAGCCGACCCCAACATAGTTGTGAAAAGGCTAGGCAGATGATGATATTAACACTAGATACTAAATTAAATGAGTACTATACAAATAAAATCGTTTAGTTTCAAATTGGTTTCATTTGCAGTTAGGGCTAATTTCTCCATCGCCCGATAAATTTTTAGGAATAAGATTGACGTTTGACAGTTTTTGAATAAAATAACTGTATTTTTTTTTAAATATTCCTCGAATAAAGTTATCAGATGATTGAAAAATGTGTGGGTTGGGCGATTTTAGAATGACAATTATTAGTTATCTATTGAAAAAGTCATCAAGAAATATACACATCAAAAGTGTCTAGGGATCAACATATATTTTTGCAATAACTTTTCTCCTGATTGATATTAAATTTTCTTTAAGGATTCATCAAATAAAGTGTTTTCGTTTGTCACAGTAACGATAAACCAAGTCACCTTTGCATTAATAAAGAAATTTGCCATTTTCCTAATAAAGGGATTTTTGACATTTGAACCACTAACACAAAAGTTCGAAAAAAAGACTGAAATAACAGTTTTCTCTAAAATTTTATTGGGTAACTTAAGCAATTAATAATCCGTGTTTCTACCGCGAACACTAACAACACAAGAACATCGGTTTGGCATACTCAAAATGAGTTCATCCAAATCACGCTGTGGAATGGCCGCCCATGTTCGTTGCAACAACAAAAAAAGGTCTTCTTGCGACTGGATACCCTCCATATTCGGCAGAGCTCTTCTCTGTAGCATATCCCATGCATGCTCAATTGGGTTCAAGTCTGGCGACTGAGCAGGCCAGGGCAGGACATTGATGTTAGCTGCGGCGAGAGTCTGTCTTACAACTCTTGCGGTGTGCGGTCGTGCATTATCATGCATTAACTGAAATAAGGGACCGATTTGCACTTGTAGAGGAACGATGACGTCTGATACAATCGTCTCAGCATAAATTTGAGCGTTGAGGTTGCCTCTGATCCAAATCAACTCAGTTCTTCCGCCGATCCAAATACCCGCCCATACCATGATGGTTCCACCACTATAAGGATGGACTTCCTGGCAGGATTTTAATCGCTGTTGGCGTCCAGGGGTTCTCCAGTGTCGTATACGTCTTGTATCCGGTCTCATACCAAAACGAGACTCATCAGAAAAGCACACGAAACGCCATTGTTCTTCTGCCCAATTTCTGTGTTCAAGAGCCCATTGATATCGAATCCTACGATTGTGCATTGCTATAGGTGGTACCCGTAGCGGTCTTCGGGAATGAAGGTTCACTTCATGCAAGCGGTTTCTGACTGTTTGGTCGCTAATTAAGTTCCCTGAAGAGTGATGAAGCCTCACGGCTAACATCATGGCGGTTATTGTTGGAGCTCTTCGAGTTAAGATTTGAATGTATCGGTCTTGTCTCCGTGTGGTGCAGCGATACCGTCCTCCATGGCGCTCAGCCACGGTACCAGTGCTTCGGTAACGTGTCCAAAGTCGACTGATAACACTCTGACTTGTATTCAGAGCTAAAGCCACAGTACGTTGCCGGGAACCAGCTTCTATCATTCCCACGGCTCTGAGCATTTCTTCCCTGCTTAAATGACGTCGCCGCTCCATAATAACGTTGGTTTTAATCAGTAGTAGGGAAACAGTAGCACTAATAATGTCTTCAATGCGTTGTATGTTTTTATAGGGAAAATATTGACAGCTGATTTTCATCTTTTACTCGAATTTGATTCACAGTTCCTGATTCAAATTATGAAATGCACCAAAAAGGATCCATATAAATTTATAAAATCATAAATTTATTACAAAGCCACATCTCAATCTCAAGAAATCCGCATAAAAATGCTTGATCCCTAGACACTTTTGATGTGTGTATTTAAGTCGTAGTGCAAACTGAACTTTATGTGTGTTCCAAGATTTTTTTGTAATGTAACTCAAAATTTACTTTACTTGATTTTTATAGGTAATAGTAAAAAAAAACCGGTCAAGTGCGAGCCGTACTCGCGCACCGAGGGTACAGATTTGTAGATTGGTAACTACAAATTTACGGTTTTCAGATTTTTTCCTTTACTTGTGCTACATGAAATTGCTTCTTGCCAAATTTCATGATTCTAGCTCAACGGGAAGTACCCTATAGGATTTGATTACCTTACGAGAGTCAAAATATGCGGCATAAACAGAGCATAAACGCCTGTATCTTTTGATTACGTTGACTTAGATGTTTGATTTTTTCATTGATTCAAGGAATTGCAGCCTTTGAGTATTTGATATTAATTTCAACTTCATAACTTCACCCGTTCCTGAGAAAAAGGCAGACGGACAACGAAGTGATCTTTTAAGAGTTCCGTTTTTACTTTTGAGGTACGGAACCCTAAAAAAACATGTAAAACGGTCACCCATCCCCAGACTAGCCTTACCAAGTGTAGCTTAACTTTACAAATCGATCGCTTTCCACCGTTTAGAAATGTCAGAATCTATTTTTGGCCATGACGTAAAAATACCATTTTTTTATCATAATTAGGTATTAAGTCTTGATTTGATCCTAGAATCAGACCTAGATCATATGGTAGTCTTTTCTAACGAGTACTTCGCGAAATTCTGTAATTACTAAATACTTACAGTGGTGCGTTTGTGATTCGCGGACAGAAAATGGAGTAGAGTCGAAATTTGTTGTAAAAAAATTGTGAAGCCAAAATAATGTTAATAAGTTGGGGTTATGTATCAAGCTGTTAATTTGATAAGCAAACGTTTTAAGCAAGTTTCTAAAAAGTGATCATTCATAAATTACGTTATTAAAAAAGAACTTACTGACACATGTTTTTTTTAATGTACACATTATTCGATACTTCTGGGCTCAAACTCGTATTGAAATTATGTTATGTTTTTTTTACTATTTTCACTCAGATTTTTATTCTCTATCGATCAAATAAGTTGTGTTTACGTAACGAAAATTAAGAAGTTGTATTCGAAATTTTTTTGCGAATTTCGCCACGTTGTTTACACAAATCGATAGAGAATCAAAAACAAATGAGAATAGTAAAAAAATTTTAAAAATGTGCTATTCACCCTTTGGGCCGAGAGGTATCGATACCTATATATATTTTTTTATTTAACTCATAGTGGAGTGCCGTAGTGCATAAAAATGATAAAATCTCGGAACCCAGGGCCAGTCAATGAATCTGCATAGCAAGTATTTGACTGCATTATTAAAACCTCAAATAAAAAAGTAAAAAAAAAAAAAATTGGCCGATCTCAATTACAAAAATTTTTAATAACAATTTACTGAAAAATGAGGGGCGGAAGGGTGAAAAAAATATTTGAAGTAAAAAAATCAATTTTGTATGTAATAAATTATGTTTGTAGAGTAACTTAGATGTCAATTTATTAGATTTTCGCAAAAAATAATATTATTTACAAAAAAAAAGATTCGTCATTAACTATCTGGGGGCACGGGAGTGCCCCCGCCAAGACGAGCCAAGCGAAGCGCAAGGGCACTACCTACCTTTTCTCGAAGCACTTCGTCGTATTTTTGAACCTTCTTAACTTGGGTTTGAAGTATACCAGATAAACAAAATTTTCGGGATATGATGTCAGTGGTTGACTTATTAAACCTATAAAGTTTCAATTGCATAGCTCTTATACTTTAGATTTTATTGATATCTAAAATACCCCGATTTCGTCACTGATTCACTGACTCACTGATGATCATCATAACACTTAGCCAAAAAGTAATCAGACCTCATGTAGAGCTAAGCTTCTAACTCTACACGCCCTAACTCTACAAGGCCTAACTTGGCAAACTATACACCTTAGTCAAAATATATGGCTTGGCCATTTCGCTATATTCATATGAGCGTAAGGTGAAAAACTCTCATACTGTTATACAGTGGTTCTTGTAGTAACAAAACGGCCAAGCCATATATTTTGACTAAGGTGTAGTTCGTGAAGTTAGGCCTTGTAGAGTTAGGGCGTGTAGAGTTAGAAGCTTGGCTCTACATGAGATCTGATTACTTTTTGACAGTGCGAGCTACATGGTCTCGTCTTGGCAACATTTAACATGAAATGTTTTTGTGGGTATACATTACGCCCCGCGGTTTCACCCGCGTTAGTTTCGATCCCGTGGGAAAATCGAGATAAAAAGTATCCTATGTGTTATTCTTGATTATAAACTATCTTTGTGTCAAATTTCATCCAAATCTGTTCAGTCGTTTGTGTGTGATTGAATAAAAAAACATCTTCACAATTTTTTTTTTCTTTTTTTTTTTAGTAGGATTGCTCTAAGATTATTACTTAGTGCGCATGGCCACGCATACATAACCAGTATAAGCTTTAGTTTTTGGGGATGGGAACATCAAATGACCCCTCCCGCTCTGGGTGGAGCAGAAGGGAGTGTCAGACTCTTACTGACTAACCCACCCGTGTTCCTTCCTTAGCCCTTTATGTTCCGGGGCAGCGGTAACCGTTTCGAACAATCCCGCTGCCCCGGCAGGTCATTGGTATACCTGCAGTCCCTTGAGACCCAAGATCAAGTTTGTAATAGTTCTTCTTCTTAAAATATAACTTTATACTAATACCAATGAATGAAAACTCAAAAAAAAAATTGAGATCCCACAAATATTTTTTTTAACATTTTTTTATATACTATGAAAAATACATTTCCAAAGTTTATATATAGATTCATTGACTGGCCCTGGATTCCGAGGTATAAACCTTACGGCGCCCCACTATCATAGGTAGGTAAATAACAGAAAAACTACTGTACGAACTCACTGTGTGCCTGAGTAATTAGTAAAGAACTAAAACTAAGTTAAAGAGGTCGGACGTTAGTTAGGCTCTGTGTTTTTATATTATCCTTAAATTAGTCTCAGTTTTCATATTATTGAATCAATCAGTCGTAGAAAAATGTGCAGGTGGTTATTTTGTAAAAAATTTCACATAACACAAGCTATTACCTTTTATTAAACTTTTTTTTTATTTTTTATTACTATAATTACTAATTGATTCTTGTCATTTCTTGTGGCCTTGTTGCCATTACACTTGTAAGTCGGTAACTACATAAAAGCTATTGAAAAGAACATAAAAAAAAATGTGGAAATAAAAACACATTTTTTTTATCTAAAAAATGTAGCCTCAACAGTAACTCCACGGTTTTCCCCGCCCACAGTCTCCGCCCACCTGTGGGAGGCTTGTATTAAACGTAGCGCGCCGTGCCCCGCTCTCATTGATAGCCTGAGCACCACACAGACAGCAGCACCTGCTCATCTGGTTACTGGCAACACCGCAGAAACAGACAGGTTAGTGGGGAGTTTTTGAAAAGAGTTTGCGGAATATAGGAACTTTTTGCAGTGTGATTTTTTTTTTGTGTAGGTAAAATTGCATTTCGTTTTTTTTTTTCTCATAAATTAATATATTTCGACAGTTTCTTTTACGAAGAGTGACATTTATATCACTATTATAATATTATTACCTAAAGAAATTATCGTTTAGTTTTAGACTAAATTATTTTTTATTTTATAACTACTAGCTGTAGCTGAACCGGCAGAACTAGTCATGGCGGTCTTGAATTCTTACAAAAATCCACTAGAAAAACCACTTTCGATTTTTCCTGCATTTTCCAAATCTCCGGGCAAATTTTCCAATTTTTCTTTTCCTATAACCTTATTCGGATTATTACGAATATTTAAAAATAAAAAAATATCAAATCAGTCCAGTCGATCTCAACTCAAGTGATGCGCTTACCAACGAACAGCATTTCATATTTATTTCATCGCTGAAAAGGTAAAATTACTTAACCGCCAAAAAGTAATTTTGCCTTTCCAGTGACGATTAATTTTTAATGAATGAAAAAGAATATTGCAAGGTAAACTTGAAATAGTTTTGTTTATAAAAAGGAATTAGTAACTAAATTAAATTACAGCTGATGGTGTATTTCTTCTTATTCTTGATAATAAATTAAAAGCAAGTTAAGGGCCTATACTACCTCAAATGACTTAGCATGATCCTCCGTTATGTCGAAAATACTGCAGCATTAATTTTGAAATAAATATATGGTAAAGTTGAGGATTAATTTTAGGGCTTATGTTAGACGAAAACACGATTCCATAAAATTTTCTCGATAGAAAAAAAATCCAAAGTTACCTCCAAACCGAACAATAAACCGCTGTCATTCAAAAAATACTTCAAATTAGATCATGAAATTTTGTGTACTAACCGAACTAACTGTAATACAGGTCTTATGTTGTTTATTTTTTTTTAATTACCATTATTTTCACCGTAAAAAGCAAATACCTAAACTATTGGCGCTGCCTGCCGCCTAGCACCGCACTCGGTCTCGCTCTCACTCAGTCCGCGAGCAGTATCGTGCGAGCGAGATAAAGAGTGAATTTTAGCTGAGGTAGTGTAGGCTCTTAAGCCGTCTTTGACAGTCGTTACGGGTAGTCAGAAGCCCGAAAGTCTGACAATCAGTCTTACCAAGGGGTATCGTATTACCCAGTAACTGGGTTGTGGAGGTCAGATAGGCAATCGCTCCATGTAAAATACTGGTGTACAGCTGCATCCGGTTAGACTGGAAGCCGACCCCAACATTGTTGGGAAAAGGCTAGGCAGATAATGTATGCACATGTATCTGTGACAATTATACCTATTTTTTTTTAACTGTTTTAGAAAATTTGGTTCATCGAAAGGTTTATTAAAACACTAGGTACCCAATGAAATATCAATGAACTAATGAAGACTATTCAATTTGAGAGTTTAGAGAAAAGTGGTACTTATTTAGTGACGAATTCTGGGAAAATTTTCAGAAACACATACAAATTGGGTTTCATCGAATCGTATAAATTTTCGCCTAGGCTTTATGAGGTGTTTAATTGCTGCAAATCGGTCACACTATCACGTCCTTATTACTTACCCACAAGCCCCTCATGTATGACATGTGCATACCAAAACATAATTAACTCGAATAATAAAGAAAAATAAAACAAAGTATATCTATAATCACGAACACAAAACAGAAATAGTCGACAGCGGCACGTCATGACTGTGACAAGAAGGCTTCCACTCAGCATGATGCTGTGCTATAGGGGACCCACAGCACAGCGCTGATTTTCAGTGGTTACCCGAAAAGGACGTAAGACGTACGTTTACAACGTAACGTGACAAAATAAAATAAAATTAACAGTACTTAATAGTTCAAAGAACACACACACACCACAAAAAAATTACACATACCTACATGACAAGCATCATAATAGCCTCCCCGACCGATTTCGGTCACGGTGACCAATCTCAACGGAGATTAGCCGGGTACGCAGGAGATATTATAGTGCACAAGTGTGTGCGCAAACACAGGTGCACTCTCTGTTCCTTTACTCTCATAGTCCGATGGGACGGCAATCCGACACGACCGGAGAGAGATCAGGCGCAGGACCAACGGCTTTACGTGCTTTCCGAGACACGGGGGTACTAAACTACCCACTTCAAAACTCCGGACTGTTACTAAGAAATTCCTAATGGAAAAACTCAATAACGCTTTGTCCGACCCGGGAATCGAACCCAGGACCCCACGCTCAGCAGTCGCGTTTACAACCAACGGGGCAGTTAACCGAGCACCATAGTACCATACCAAATACCATAGCTGAAATCACCTTTTTAGGCTCCACTTTGGAATTCGTAACCCGAGCCCCGAGATACAAACTGGCCCCGATTCTGATGTTCACAAACTAAACTAAATTTAAGTTCAGTGCATCTTTTTCTTTCCATTTCATTATGAAAAGGGCAGAAGATAAATATTAGTTTAGTCCTGTCAAATTAGTCAGCGCCTGGCGTAAATTGACGTATTTTTAGTAGCCAATTTTTTAATCACGTCTAAACTTGTCTATGGATTATCTAATTTGACAGGACTAAACTAATATTTATCTTATTTATTTATTTATTTAATACTTCAAGCACATACATGTACAGAGGCGGACTTAATGCCATAGGCATTTTCTACCAGTCAACCTTTGGGTGATGCAGAGACAAACAGTAGTAGGTGCAATCATTACAGGAATAAATATTTCTATCTTATTTTTATCTTCTGTCCTATTCATAATGAAATAGAAAGAAAAGATGCACTGAACTTAAATTTAGTTTGGTTTGTGAACAACAGAATCGGGACCATTGTCTAGTTTAGGGCTCACTGGCAAATAATATATTGTAACCTAGATGGTGATAGTACTTTAAGCTACTTATACGAGTATAGGTGAACCTGCTTACTGTTTTAATTTTTTTATTTATATTGTCTAAGAAGTTTATTAACCATTTTCAAAAGTCATATACGTACCTACTATAACAATCACTTCGCTACAGATCACGTATAATTTATCTAGAAGAAAGAAAGAAAGAAAGAAAAATAGGTTCATTAGAAACATTCCGAATTTAAAAAGGTATTACAAAATAATATCAAAATGTAGAAAAATATATCTATCATAAGGTGGATGCTCAAGGTAGCCCGCGAAATCCAAATTTTCTTACATTTTTTGCAATTTAAAAGTCAGCGAAAAAACTGAAATCGTGAAAAAAATCAGCTGTTCCCTACATTTATGTTCGCATTTAACTCGTCAAAATGCAGGGAACAGTTGTTTTTTTTTTTGCGATTTCATGTTTTGTCTCATAATAAAAGTTGTTCATAATGATGCATTATAATGACGACTTAAGAAGAAAACTGTATTTATACATTTTTTCAATCACTATCCGAGGGATTAAAAGGAAGTTCCTAAACCATTGCTCCATACAATCTATCTGCCTAGTTTTTTCCCAATTATGTTGGAGTCGACTTCCACGTTACCTACCTATCTGACCTCCATAACCCAGTTACTGGGTAACACAATACCCAATTACTGCATACGTTTAAAAAATTTGTTTGCTAAACAACGTAAATAACGCACTGAATGTTGCTGAATTGTCAAAAAGAAAGGCATTGCCATTGTAAAGTGTAACGCAATTACCCCGCCGCTTGATGGTACCAAATTTCGAGAATTGCCCCTCAGAAAAAAGCGTGTTTTAAAAATGAATTGTGATTCACCCCTTCACCTCTTTACTTCATAGACTTTCCATTTTCAAATTGATTAAAGATGGCGGTCCTTACCTTTGTCACCTTCGCAGCAGAATATAAAATTATTTCGGCTATTAAACAATATTCATGACTAGTATATTTCCCTAACGTGGCTTTAGTCCAGATTTTTTTGTATTCTCTTTCTGTACCTTTTTCTTGCATAATTTAAAATTATTAGAACGTTAAATCATGTTTAACGGCTGAAACCTTGAATGATAAATGTGGAGGCTACGGTCAAAACAAGGATGTGTGACCAGGCTTCATATCTTTTTTCGTTTCGTCACGAACTATGTGAGCATCACCCCATCGCTTAATCAGCTTATAACGTTTGGGATACAACCCTTTTCTCTGTGAGAGCGAGTAAGCTATAATTCACCACGCGGGCACAGTGCTGATGGATGAGTGTCTCAAAACCAAAATATTTTATTTCACCCTACATGGGTATTTATGAAACGTCAGAATCTAAGTGCACGGTTCCAATTGGTCGTTTCATATGGAGAAGAGCCGGCAAGAAACTCCACGGTTACTCTTTTAAAAATAATTGGCTTTTACAATGTTTTCAAATTACAGTAGGTATGGGAGGACAGCGTAGGCCTGAAGTACCAGGTACCTAATTGATAAAAAAAAAATTGTCTGTAGATCTAAAGTCTACAAGACCTTTGTAGGCCTTGTAGACTTTAGACCTTGCTTTAGATCTGTAGACTTTAGAGTTGTTAATTTTCATAGGTACTCCATTGAAAAAGTTATAAAAATGTTTGAAGTTGCAGCGTAAACTGAAGTTTATTGTGTAGAAATTAAAGTAAATTTTCCATTAATTCATATTTGCTTACATTTTTGTCAAATAAATCGCGAACGCAGTATAGGTGCACTTTTAAATTACCTACACCTCTGGCACTTTGCTCTCTGTTTACCCTTTTGGAAAATACAGGCGTGATGAATTCTTCAAATTTCGAGACCTCTCCGTGGTTGAAAGCACGTTAAACTGTCAAACCCGGTTGTCAAACGAATATATTTTATGAGTCGTAACGGGCGAGTAGTCAAAAACTCTATAGTGAAACTTTCACGATATTGGTATTCTACAGTACTTTAATGAAAATACTAGTTCAGTAAACATTACGTACCTACCTATAGTCAGCTTCAGTCTCAATGTATATGTCACCGCCAACTAGCTTAATTAGCCTTTCAATTAACCGCCTAGCCTTTTAACTAAACGGCGCCGTTCAACTAGCGGCCTGACTGATATTCAATTATTATAGTTTAGGTTGGAACTGTAACTACTAACTAATCACGCGCGAGCCCGCGAGAGAGGACTGGGGGCCTACCACCATCTCTTATAGTAGTATTATTTTAATCTCACTTCAGTGTGCGAAAGAGATGGAGCAATACAGGACATGCATGCAAAATAATACTGCTTTAAGAGGTGGTGGTAGGCCCCCTGAGCACGAAAGTGGCGGCTTACGATTTTTGAACGTAAGTTGGTGCGATTTTTGGCACGCGAAGTAGTTGCTCTTGCGTTATCGCACGGGTGGAAAAAAAAGCCTATATTAATCAGTGATAATGTAGCATTCAAATGGTGAAAGAATTTTTAAAATCGGTCCAGTACTTTTTGAGCCAATTCGTTACAAACATACATACAAATCTTTCCTCTTTATAATATCAGTGTAGATTATCTGTGAAGCCAGGGCACCCCGACCAAATGGGTTAGGTTAGGTTAAAACTGTGATCAACCGCGTGCGAGCCGAGAGAGCGAAGCGAGGCGAGCATTATACAGGGTTATTTGAAAAACACCAACAACCTTTTAAGAGGTCATTGTACTCATCATTATGAACAACTTTTACTATGGGGCAAAACCTGAAATCGCGAAAAAAAATCAACTGTTCCCTACATTTACGTTCGTAGGTATATCTCGTCAAAATGTAGTGACAGCTGATTTTTTTCGCGATTTCAGAGGGGCAATTCTCGTAATTTTTAATAACGTTCACAATCTGATCTCAGTCTCAATCTGTCAAAAATACTTCGAATTTCCCTACATTTTGACAAGTTTTTGACATTTGATTGTCGCCGAGATAAGACTGCAACTAGATTTTGAACGTTTTAAATTAGCAGAATTGGCCTTCAGGTTTTGTCCCATAGTAAAAGTTGTTCATAATGATGAGTACAATGACTTCTTAAGAGGTTGTTGGTGTTTTTCAAATAACCCTGTGTACTTCCAAAGGCCCGGCTAATTTAACCAGCTGGCTGCGACATATTATATGTATAAACGGACTAAGCATCAACCAGTCAAGTCACTAAATGTTGTAGGTATTAGACACATCCCACCAAGTGACCCCAGGGAAGACGGTGGCACAGTGGCCACGTGCTGCCGTGCATAGCGAGGCGCAGGAGAGGCTCCTTTACAGTCTCCCCAGGGATGTGCCTTAAAGGCGTTGCACGACGGGTTCCGGAATTGGTCTTTTAAGAGGAACCGGGACCACCTCTATATGCTGATGGTAGGATCACTGGGGTGGTTTTAGTGAGGTAAAAATCCCACACTCCCCGACCTCCCTCCCCTGGGGTCGGGTGCCTTTTGAAGGTTTCCCCACGAAAACAAAAAAAAGGGTATCAATCAGGCCACTGGTTAAACGATGCCGTTTAGCAAAAAGGCTATAATTAACAAAAAATCATCGACAAAAATTCATTTGATTGTCTACAATTTGGGTTCCACAACAGCTGATCCAATCTGTAAAAATCTCACCGAGAAAACTGTCATTCCGCTTGATGCTAGGGATTGAGACCATTGCCAGCTCACTTCAAGATCACTTCACCTAAGTTTACACGGTGAAATGCTGTTGACGGAACCCCTATAATATCACTTCGTTGTCCATCTATATGTCCGTCTGTCAAAAACTCTTTTCACAGGAACGCGTGAAATAAACGCGTCTGCTAACATGAGACTGTGATAGCTATAATAGGAAATATATCAGAGAAGCTGGAGACGATGCATTTATCATTATCATTATCTTTCTCTTTCTCTTATCCATTTCTTTGTGATCGGCGCAACATGTCTTTTTCTCCCACACTTCTCTATTAGTCGTCATCTCGGCAGTCGCCCCCTTTCTAGCCATATCATCTTTTATACAGTCGATCCATCGTTTTTAGGCCTCAACAGGAAAAACGGAATCCTTATAAGAACACTAAGTTATTCGTTTTACTGTCCGTCGGTCAAGACCCTTTTTCTCAGGAACGCGTGGAGTTATCAAGTTGAAATTTATATCGAATGCTCAAGGCTACAATTCCTTGAAGCAATGAAAAAATCCAACTTCTAAATCAACGCAATCAAAAGATACGGGCGTTTATATTCCGAAGACAAAACCTATAGGTTACTTCCCATTGACCTAGAATCATGAAATTTGTCAAGAAACAATGTCATGGAGCACAAGTAAACGAAAAAATCCGAAAACCGTAATTTTGTAGTTAAGTACATACCTACACATGTGTACGGAACCCTCGGTGCGCGAGTTCGGCTCGCACTTGACCGGTTTTTTTTTACTAATAACGAAAGTCTGCCATTGGCCCCTCGGCTGCTATTTGAGATTGAAAACGTCAAAGGTCATATTTTTATAACAAAACAGTCTTATAAGCATAATATTAAAAAAAAATCAACTTTTAATTGAATTTAAAATCCTTTTTTAATTGATTCATTTAATGTTACGTTGTTAAACATACGCCTTTATTGATAAATGTTGCTTAAAGTTATGTAATGTACTGTGTGACCATACATTTTTGACGTATATATGTCTCCAACGTTGATATAATACATATATGCCCCAAACGGATAACAGTGGCCACTATATTCTGTTTTAAGGATTATAATAAAACTAAACAATGTAAAACTACCGTTTCTAATAATATTAACGTGTAATCTTGTGAAGCACAACTTAACGTGCTTATTTTCTGCATTTTCATTCTAAATTGTATGAAATAACCAAACAAACGATGAGGGCGCCACTGTGCGGTCGGCATAGTCTTAAGGTGAATGCGCTGTGGTAGTCCGCGAAATTCAAATTTTCTTAGGTTTTTAGCAATTAGCAGGTCAGTGTCAGGTTGTATCTTGATCAAAATATGATTCGCGACTATAACAGGTACTTATTCACAGAATTATAGTCATTAGAATCATTAATACATGTTCCTAAGTGAGATTTGTACCATAAGCACTTTTCCTTATGAGATTATCTAAATTATGTATTAATGATTCTAATGATTATAATTCTGTAAATACGTATCTGTTATAGTCGCGAATCAAATTTTGATCAAGATACAACCTGATACTGACCTGCAAATTGAAAAAAACGTAAGAAAATTTGAATTTCACGGACTACCACTGCGCATTCACCTTAGCTGACAAAAAGTGGGTGCCACACTTCTACCACGCCTGCCAAAAATACATTTAAGTACAATAGAAAAAATTGTAGGAAATGGCGAATACTTTTATATTTTGTTTGAGTCAATTGTATTTTTTAGTCTGTGGCAAACAATGGTCACCTTAATTCCGATATTTCATATCAGGGCGCCAATCAAATTAATCTAGCTTACAATGGGGATTGATTTGTGTGTAAAAATGACAACAATAAAAACAATTTCTATATTTGTAGGAATACCTTTTCGTTCATTAATTTCATAAGGTTAGAATTAACCATTTAAAAGCAGTAAACACTTTTGCACGTTTTAATTTTTAAGGGTTCTATCTTATTTATTACTCAGTAACTGGGTTGTGAAGGTCAGATAGGCAGTCGCTCCATGTAAAATACTGATATTCAGCTGCATCCATACACATACATAATCAGCCTATAATGTTGGGACACAGGCCTCTTCTTTATGAGAGGGAGTGGGCTGTAATCCACCTCTCGGGCCCAGTGCGGGTTGGTAGATGTCACCATGTCTTCGAATTTTTGGTTCTAGGACATGCCGGTTTCCTCACGATGTTTTCCTTCACCATTTTAAGAGCAATGGTGATGAAATAATTTACACAAAGTAAAGCGGCTGGCGGGCGAGCTGCATCTGATTAGACTGAATTCCGGTCCCAGCATAGTTGGGAGAAGACTGGGCAAATTGATTTTTCTTTGGCATGATTTATTTAGTGGTTGATGAATTTGAAGCTGACGCCATTCCGTCTAACAGGATATTTGAGGACATCGACTTATTCTCTGTCTCTGCTCATAAAATGATTTAGATTTTAATTTTTAGTTTAGTTTAATACTGGCCCCGATTCTGTTGTCCACAAACTAAACTAAATTTAAGTTCAGTGCATCTTTTTCTTTCTATTTCATTAAGAAAAGGACAGAAGATAAATATTAGTTTAGTCCTGTCAAATTAGATAATCCATAGACAAGTTAGACGAGATTTAAAAAATGGCTACTAAAAATACGTCAATTTACGTCAGGCGCTGACTAATTTGACAGGACTAAACTAATACTTATCTTCTGTCCTTTTCTTAATGAAATAGAAAGAAAAAGATGCACTGAACTTAAATTTAGTTTAGTTTGTGAACAACAGAATCGGGGCCATTAACTCATTCTCTCTCCTTCTCTCTTTCTCTGTTGTTTGCATGTCTGTCGACGTCTAAGTTAATTACTAACTTCTTCAGCTTAGAAAAGCGCACTGTTAGATCATATAACAATTATTGTGTTGCGAAAAATGTCTTAGGTTATACATTTATAATTCATATGTATTTATAAGTTAAGGCTTTATTTCCATTGGCAGATAATTTTTATTCGTGGAATAAAATTGACGTCTGTCAGTTTTTGTATAGAAGAATTGTCAAAAATCCAAAATTATTCCTCTGATTAAATTATAATGACGTTAGAAAAATTAGCCCATAATATAAGATTTTAATATTAAGGTGTTAAAAAACTAACCCGACAAACTTTAAGAGGTGCTTTAGACCATCGAACTGAACAACTTTCACTATGGGACCAACTCTGAAATCGCGAAAAAAAAATCAGCCGTTTCATACAAAAGTTCAATACCTACTTGACCAAAATGTATGAAACAATTGATTTTTTTTTTCGTGATTTCAGAGTTGGTACCATAGTGAAAGTTGTTCAGTTCGATGGTCTAAAGCACTTCTTAAAGTTTGTCGGGTTAATATTTTAACACTTTGTATAATTGTTTATTTTCCCGAATAAATAAAATAAAAATAAAACACTAAAGTAGAGGCCCCTAAAATTCCAAAAAGGTTGCATTTGTTCCTTAGAGGATTATTCCTAGATTGGGCAGTGTTCTTGGGTTTTTTCTATCAGGAATTTCTCAGTAGCAACTCGGATAGGCGGGCGAGCCTATCCGAGTTGCTACTGAGAAATTTTATATCGGACTTATACATAACGGGCGAAATGTGGGTGTACAGACGCCAGTACATCAAGCTACTACAATCTGTCAAATTTCTTAATAGTAGATTATTAACCAAGGGCATAAAGCAGTGTCTTCTGTCGCGGATGACGATTTAAGACGAGTCCTGAGTGTAGCGAGGGATTTAAGTTCACCCAAGACTAAGACAGCTTTATCACCGAGGAAAATACTCTACTTTTCGTACCATTTGCGAAAAAATTAACACAATAATAATATGAGATAGGTAAGCATTTATTAAAAATAATGATAATTAAAAATAAATTAAAATAAACTTACCGTTTAAGTATTTGAAGAAAACAAAAACGTGGCAAATTCCTAGACTAATATTTTTTTGTCGGAAAAGCAAACGCATCAAGCTCATACGGCCTCGTCGGTTTTCGTAATTTTATTTAATAATCATAACTGCTTAATAAATGCGTATTCCTTTTTCAAAAAGATGTATAATGCTTTACATACAAACTCAATGGTGTAAACACAGATGTAGTTTAGTATAAATTTCGGTAAGTATTCCAAATTTAAATCACATTCTCCCCCTAGAGGATGAATGAAATTCAGTACAATTTTCTTTCCCTGTTTTTAACAGAATAAAAATGACTATTGTTATGTTCGCTTTTTGTGGCATAGAATGTCACCTTTTTGAGCAAGTGGTACGAAAATATATTTTCAACTTCATCGCTAAAGCGTAAGATTCAAAGATGACTAGGATAATTGGACAGTTTCGGGTAGCTTGATGTCATGATGTGCTGGTGTCTGTACCTACATTAAGGTCTTGTAATTAATTAAGTTATGATCTTACATGTTTCGCCACAGACTGGTATACAAATATTTAAACATCTTAAATGTAACTTTAATACAACATACCATTATAATTAACCCCACAGACACTATCATCAAGATATCATTAAAATTGAACTCTTTGCCAACCACTACAACTGGATGAAAATAAATTGGCCATTCACGTGGGTCCACGCGAATTGCCAGTCTATTTTCATTCATTCAGAAAATAAAAATAAATTTCTAGATAATATCTCTACTTATTTTTAGCCGCCATAAAAAAAACCCACTATAGGCCGACCGCTTAACTAAGACGTTGCCTGAGGTAGGTGCGCGGGGCGGGAGGGATGATAGCTGTCATAAGTTGACGAATCACTGAGCTCTCGCATCACGTCACCACACCCCTCCCGCACCGCGCTGCTACCTCAGGCAACGTCTCAATTAAGCGGTCGGCCCATAGTTCTAACATTAAAATAACCATAGCCAATAAAAATCAACAACTAAAAGGAGGTTCCACTCGAACCATAGACTAAAGAATTGTATATGTCAAATAATAAAAAGGGACTATGGAACAAATTTATTGTTGGGAATATTTTTAGATTGATTATGTCAGATTTTATTATTTGATTGTGAGGACAATCGGATTTCAAGAGGGCTTTTGAGTAGGTGAACTTCTATTTATTATTTGGGTAAGTATAGGGAAGGATGTCATTATGAATACAACGGATATTCTGAGTAGGTAGTAAAGTTATGTAATGAATATTTTAATTAAGTTTTCATTATTTTAGACTGCGGTAAGCAAGTATATAGTGTCTTAACCAGCTACGGCTTTTAATTTTTGTTTACCTTGTACTGTCCCACAGCTGGGTAAAAACCAAATCATCCCCGGGAACTCTTTTCGCGCGCCACATTTTGTTTTCTTTTTCGGCTTTTCATATACTTAGCCTAATTATTTTTTCATGAATTCACTTCTTTTTTTTTTTTTTTAAATTAAATAATAATTAATTTTTCCAAATAAAAAAAATAAGTAAGGTACCTTAACTAGTTTCGACTTAACGTATAGTTACCTCAATTATTTCTTTAATCAATTTTCATTCACTTCAGAAATATTTGTTGGCAATTCATCAATCAACACATACAAAACAGAATGCCTCGGAAATAATTATGAACCCTCAAAACGAAATGAAACTGTTTATTGTGCTTAAATGCGATTTCGGAATCACTTTTACACATTGATATATATGTTACACTAAATTAGCAATTACCGCACCAAGGCGTTGCCACTAAGCTGATGGCCACAGCCATCAGCGTAGCTAACGTCAGTTCAGTGCTCTGTGTGACGCCAACCGAAGTCAACCGAGTGACATACGACAAAAAATATCGCGAAAGAGTGCATTTCAAGATCACAAAAACATAATAAATTAACCGGAATTACTTTCCACACGTAAATTAATTGTCTCTGTGTTTATATCAACGTAAAAACGCAATAAAATGTAGAATTTTGTAAATTAAGTTCAGTGTTACCACTAAAAACTTAGTTTTAGTTTCCCATATTAGTGGGACTTTTTAATTTATGGAATAAGTGATTTTAAATATTTTTTAATAATAACAACGTAGCAGGGTGCCTAAAGATGCAGCACGCCGTGAAAAATGGGTGGAAATAATCCGATTGCTGAGAAAAGGGACTGACTGGCTACCTACTAAATCATTCAATTTCATTAATAATAAAGAAAAAATATTCAAAAAGAAAATGTCTTGATTCTTTTCATTATTTATAAACTTCTATTACACATCCAATAAGAAATACATAATTCAAATATTTAAAAAATAATTTAACTTAACCTAAAACGCTTTTTATGGCTTCAAATGTTGGGTAAAATTTCGCATGGGTAGGCAACCCCATCCCGTCATTGCATGTTTATATTGCGGTCTTTGTCTAATCTAAGCGACGGTATTATTCTTACGACGTGTGTAAGTGAGACAGATATATGTTTACTTTTAAATGTTTAGTGGTTTCAAAGCTACGTCGTCGCGTTTATAAAGTGGCTACACTTTTTTGACACATTTTATTGAGGTTTGCTTCTCTAGTTATATAGCTCAATGCTTTTACACGTCACATAAAAAAAAAACCAGATGAGGCTGACATTTCCTATTTGACTACCTTTGAGAAGAAACCAGTGGCGAAGGGTGAATATTTAAGACAGAGGTAAGCCGGAGCAAGAAAAAAATGTCAATAAACCGTTTCATTATATTTCAATGATGAATTGACTATAGAGTGGTTGTGTGCTGAGTTTTCGAAGGGAAGCCGGCGGGAATCGAGTTGTAAGTATGGTACCTTCGCCACTGGTAGAACTACTCTTTATATGTCTGTGAGAAGAAATGGCGAAACAAATTTAAGGGTCCCTTTTTAAGTTCAGGGGGCTTACCAGTTAGATATTCCGGGCCATGTAGATTAGTGTCTGAAATGGTCTCGTTATGCAGAGGCTTTTAAAAGTTAGTTGACATTTTTCCACTTCAGCTGTGCGTGTGACACACCACATTATGATTTAAAATTCTATTCATAATCAGCCCATAATGTTCCCACTGCTGGGAGCACAGATATAAATATACCTAGATAACGCAAGAGCAACTACTTCGCGTGTCAAAAATCGCACCAACTTACGTTCAAAAATCGTAAGCCGCCACTTTCGCGCTCAGTCCTGTGTACTGCTGGCTGGGGGAACGTGACTGAGAAAGAGCGCTTGCGACGTGTAGTCCTGTCAAATTAGATAATCCATAGACAAGTTTAGACGCGATTAAAAAATTGGCTACTAAAAATACGTTAATCTACGTCAGGCGCTGACTAATTTGACAGAATTAAACTAATATTTATCTTGAACTGTCCTTTTCTTAATGAAATAGAAAGAAAAAGATGCACTGAACTTAAATTTAGTTTAGTTTGTGAACAACAGAATCGGGGTCATTATCAATCATAATCTGAATCATTTTGAAGGATATTGCTAATCCATTGCTTCTTAAGTTCGAAAAATGTGTCAGCTCAACAACGTAAATAACGCAATGAATGTTGTTGAACTGTCAAAATGAAACCCATTGCTACTTTTAATGTATTACGCAATCACCCCGCAGTTTTACCTATAAGGGTTAAATAACAACATAAAACAATCATTAATAAAAACACCAAGACAAACAAAACACACGAAATAAAACGAAGCCCTTAGTCCCCAATCGAATAGCTGGTGACTCGCTTTCGAAACGTAATTAAATAGAATTAAACAATTAATTCTAAATTAAGACACTCACGGCGTAATGGGAGGGTTGTAAAAGATTTTACTGGCGTGTCTAAGACCCTAATGTGGGCGAATGTGTTTTAAACAGTTGTGTTTAAGGTTATAACTACATAACATTACTTGGTCTATTCTAATTTGAAACTGAAAGCCAATTTGTCATGAGCACCTTAAGGTGCAGCGCAGACGACAGACTATCCGTGACGCATTTTTTAGTCTGTGAAAATAGAACCTATGCAATTATATTCAGTAACGCACACGACGCGCAAAAAGTCCGGCGCACAAAAAATCCGTGTAATTCGGGCACTTCGGGACACTATGGTACTTCTAAGGCAGAATATCATGATAGACATTTAAAAAGACAGTCAGCTCTGCCGACAGAATGATCGAAGATGTGCGTCGTGTGCGTTGAGTCTGTGAAAAATCCGCGACCGACTTTTTGCGCGCCATGCAGACTTTTTGTGCGCCGCAGACTCGATCGCACAAAAAGTGTGCCGTCTGCGCTGCACCAAAATGTAGAGGCATGAGGTGTATAGTTCAGTCATCGTCCATAGAAAAGCGAGGATCCTTCGACATCCTTCGACATCGCATCGCCTGCCTGCGCTATTACTTCGTTTTCGCTTAGCGAAAAGTTCTGACTTTTTTTCTTTTTGCTCTAGTCCTATGGGTCCTAGCGTGATGTTTAATAGCCTATAGCCTTCCTCAGGAATTGGGCTCAAATGCAAAAAGATTTTACAAATCCGACCAACAATTCCAGAGAATAGAGCTTTCAGACAAACTAACTAACTCTTCTGCTTTATTAGGGAGTCGTGTCTGGTGGGCAACTGCCCGGCGATTGATATCGGGACGTTGTATTTTGCAGTAAACTCTGCTTGCGCGATGCAGAATTGCCCGTGACGTCAGTATGATTCGTAGTTCGCTTGTGGCGCTGCAGATGCTACCACAACCTAGTCAAAATGTATGTCATGTCGATTTGTTTGATTGGTTGTTTTTATTTTAGTCAACCAATCACTACAGCTGCCAACATGAGACTGTGATAGCTATAATAGGAAATACAAGGTGTCCCTGGAAGTATGGATCAAATCAAATAGGGGTGTGGGCAAAGTCATTTCCAAACTTTTTGATCCTGAGAATGTTGGTGAATTTTATTACGGTTCAAAAGTTATGACCAACTTTTGTTATTTTCAATCCCTTTGCATAGTGCTCAAAGAACAAAATCGTTTTTTAAAAAAACTACCAGGAACTGTCAATTTAAGTTTTTTAGACAGCCCTGATAGTTTTTTTTCTTTGAGCACTATGCGAAACGATTGAAAAAAATTGGTCACAACTTTTGAACCGTAAAATAATTCTCAATCATCAATCATTCTCAGGACCAAAAAGTTTGGAAATGACCTTGCCCACGCCCCTATTCGATTTGATCAATACTTCCAGGGAGATCCTGTATATCAGAGAAGCTGGAGACGATGAATTAATCATCATCACGATCTTTCTCTTATCCATTTTTTTGAGGTCTTTTTCTTCCACACTTCTTGTCTTTTTCTTGTGAATTGTTTATGATTTTATGTATTTTTTTTGTCTCCTTTATTCTTTCACACGCTGTCTACATCTCTCTATTTATTGTCCTATCGCAGGTATGCTGGAAGAGATTTCTTATGAAATAAGCATCACCTTTGTATCTATTTTTCTGTTCTGTTTTTTTCTTGTCTGTTTATACCTATATGTGTGTACATAAATGGTAAATAAATAAACTTCTCTATTATTCATCATCTCGGCAGTCACCCCTTTCCTATCCATTAGCCATATCGATGCCTTAGTTCACAATTGCACTAACTACGAAATTTACATTTTTGAGGAGAGGGCTTTAAAGTTTTTTAAAGTTTAGACGAGAACAGTAGAAAATCCAAGTAAAATAACAAAAAAATATGCATCTATTCATAAGACTAGTCCTTTTACTCCATCTATATTGATTGGTTTTACAAAAATAAAAATTATTTGTATAATACCACATTCATGGAACATTAAACGAACTCACTTAATACAACTGTGACCCACGTTTTTGGTAGAAAGAGACGGAATAACGGCATTTCGATGCGCGGAAACGAAAGAGCATGAAATTTAGTGTATTTGAAATTAAAAAAGTAAAAATTTAAAATTTTGTAGTTAGTGCATTTGTGAACTAAGGCATCGATATTATCTTTCACACAATCCAGTCTTCGTGACTTTGTTCTTCCCCTACTCAAAAAGCCATCATACTCAAAACATTCCTCACGACTTTTTCCTCTTTCCTCTGTATCACATGACTAGAATGGAGGTTACTTCTGTCTGAGATGCAACTAAGTAATAGTCACTGTGTCGAAGAAAAAATTCTCATTCTGCGTCGACCCCAAATAAAAGGGTAAAATAGTATGAGGAGATGGATGAAAGGGGAAAATAGGATGAGGAGATGGATGAAAATGAACAAAGACTTAATCAGGTATTAATGACTAATTGAGACTGTTCGAGTTTTAATCGAACACTCAGCGAAAATGCATAATTGCATTGAATGCAAGTATGCACATTCGCTCGTTCACCAAAATGTGGGCCAGCCCGAGTTCAGACTATCGATTCTGTAAAAATCTCACCGTGATAACATAGGTGAAGTGAGTGAGTAGGTCGCTTAGATATTTACAGAACAGCACTGCTGATGTTAGCATCAGTTAGTCAGTCAGCTGTGTCGACATTTCATTAACCTGCAGTGCTATTCTGTAAATATCTCACCGTGAAAACTAAGGTGAAGTGAGCTGTCATTCCACCTGATGCTAGGGATTACTCCTATTGATAGCTCACTTCACGCTCACTTCACCTAAGTTATCACGGTGAGATTTTTACAGAATCTATCGGCAGATCTCGTCAGAGACGCCACGCACTCAAATCATTTTTAACATTATAATTTTACCATACAGTTTACCAATAAGTTAGTTTTATAGTTTACCATTTTAACCATTTCTTGTAACTAAATGTTATAGTGATTCAATATAGCTTTTTCCCTTATGATTCGAGACTATAACTGTTACCATATATACCATATGAAAGGTGAGTTAGATCATAATAGCGCCGAGCACCACTTTCTACAGAGATTGACATATGCTACCGAAAAGCTTATGTTAATCCTGTTGATTTCTACAAGTCGTTGTATAAATTCAGTCAGTCACTAGTTTAGGCCCTCTGATGGAAACTTCAAACTGTACAATTTTCCTAGTACATACAGTAACTCACTCCGTCTACCCATGCCTACGAGTACGCAGAACTACACGCCCGCGCCAGTTGCGAGTACTAGATATATCTACCTGGGCCTCAAGTCTGTTATTACAATAGTGTCAGAATGGTCTACCATTGATTTCATATTTGTTGATTTTGACAAGTAATCTACTAATATAATGGCGTCATTATGACTTTCCGACGGTCAACCACTGACACTCCATTGAAAAAAATGGCATTAAATGGTAATCTCGTACATAATGACAAATGAATAAAATGTAATGTTTATTGCTATTTACGAACTTCTTACTACTTCAGATTGCAAACACTAATACGTAATATGTAACAATATATATTAAATGAAATCTAGCATGAAATTTAGTAGTAGTTTTTCTCAGACCATTGACCGACCAATGATCGACCATTATTTTATTATATTATTATATTATATTATTTTAGAATTTAGCAGATTACGAACTTTTAGCAAAATGTCAATGGGATCGTTTTGGAATGACGTTTTATAATGGTCGATCATTGGTCGGCCAATGGTCTGAGAAAAACTACTACTTAGTACTTACTATTTCATGCTAGATTTCATTTAATATATATTTTTACATATTACGTATTAGTTTGCAATCTGTACGAAGTAGTAAGAAGTTCGTAAATAGCAATAAACATTACATTTATTCATTTGTCATTATCATTATGTACGAGTTTACCATTTTATGCCATTTCTTTCAATGGAGTGTCAGTGGTTGACCATTGGAAAGTCATAATGACGCCATTAAATTAGTAGATTACCAAACTTGTCAAAATCAACAATTATGAAATCAATGATAGACCATTCTGACACTATTGTAATAGCAGACTTGAGGCCCGGGCCTTTGTAAAGAACATTACCAATATGGTTACTATGTCTTGTCCTTCTAGGGCGTCTGCTTCCGGCATTTCCACTCATATCTGCGTTTCAAATACCTTTAATTAATCCCCTCAATTCATCCTCTCGATTATCATATACCAATATTGAAATATGTAAAACTAGCACTTCGCCCGCTACTTCATCTGCGTGTATTCGTGCCAAATTTCAAGTTTATTAACTCAAGCAATAAGATTTTCCATACAAACAAAATCCCCCCTTTTCAAAACCTTAAAGGTCGAATTTCCAAAAACCCCTTCTTAGTACTCCACTCACGTTCCTAGTCCTTGCAGTTTCGGCTGTGCGTTGCTATGTCAGTCAGTCAGTTTCTCCTTTTATATATATAGACATATTCCTTCCAAATTCTTCTGATTAAGCCGTGCAGAAGTAGCACCCCAGAGACAGCTTAACCCTCATTGCTCCGAGCTATGTAGTATCTTGAGTTTACAGTGAGTTTTTCGCTTAAGAATATACCGACAGATCTCGTGGGCATCGTCAAAATGTGGGGGTTATATCATTTCGCGTGTAGGGCATATTTTGAGGTGTCGTCAAATTAAATTGGGTTCTAATTTTCTTCTATGTTTTTCGAGTTTTATTTGAATGAAGGTATCTTTAAACGTTTTCATTATTGGGTGAACCAAATAAAAACCGGTTAAGTGCAAGACGGACTCACGCAACAAGGATACAATGTGGGTATTTAACTAAAAATTTACGGTTTTCGGATATTTAACTTTACTTGTGCTACATGACATTGCTTCTTGCCAAATTTCATGATTCTAGGTCAACGGGAACCACCCTATAGGTTTTGATTCCGGAACATAAACCACAGTTTATATTAATGATGTTATAATAACTTCCAGTCACTGACATTTACGTATCAAGTAGTGTTATACGAATTTATGTGAGGTAAGTACAACTTAATAGTGAAAAATTAAAACCTTTTTACAAAAAAAAAAAAACACTGACTTCAAAAAAAGACACTACAAGGTCAAAAATAACTTTAATTTCGGAAGTCGGTGGCAAACAACGAAAATGCGAACCCAACGACACCGACTTCCGAAATTAAAAAGTTATTTTTGACTTTGTAGTGTCGTTTTTGGAAGACGGCTGTTTTTTTTTTATGATTTATTAACCGATGAAAAAGGAGACGTTTCATTTTCGGCCATAAATTGTACGGTAGTGAAAAAATAGGAAACGAATTGTGGAAAAATATTCTTTTCTGATTATTCCACTGATTACTTCGGCACAAAAAGTAATAGTTTTTCAAACTATTGCCATAATCTATTGAACATGGCGTCGTCTTACTTGCATACTGCTTTCGTTCAGAAATCATGTTACATTACAAAATAATAATATCACGTAGACGTTATTTATTTAGTTATAAAAGCCTTAATCTTAACAACTTTTTTGACTAATTACAAGAAAGTGTGACGATTCAATTCATCGTTATAAAATATATTCTACTTTTGTGGATTGTAGATTTGTAGGTACTTCTGGAAGAAAAATTCTAGGTTTGTTTTGTTGACAATGACATTACATCAGTCAGTCTGTCAGTCTCATTGCGGTCTCGTTTGTTTCGACTTCGTGGCTTTCGGTGTTATTTTGCGTTTCATTTCCTTCTTTTAACTTCTTACGACTTTGGCTTTGTCTAACGGCAAACAACAATCAGAGTTTTGACAAATTCTAGGTTATTTTTATTTATTTATTTTATTTTTATTTATTTATTATTATAAAACCGTAAATCTACCATTACAGGTTGCTCTAATGCGATAGTTAAGTCTACATATAAATTTCTAATTATTTTACTTAAATGTAATTTAAATAAAATTATTTTAATAAATGTATTTACTACATAGGAACTAAATTTACAATAAAAACTAAAGAAACATAACACAGAAAAAACTTAATTATAACATAACACCCTAGTGGTCGCCAAAGTCGTTCAGAGAACAAGAAAACAAGTCAATTTTATCAGCCACCCTGTTTATGTGTGTTATGTAAACGTCATCTCTCCAACCTGTCATGGCTGGCTGTCGATGGTCATAACAAACGTCAAACATTTTCAGTTTTTGTTTAGTGTGTGATTATTAGTTAGTATGAAACAAAACATTCTTTATTGTATTCAGGGGTTCGTTTTACAGGTTTTCTAAAGTTTACATGTTATGGCCGGAGTCCCATACAAAAATGAAACGTCTCCTTTCTACGTTAGGAGATCTAGAATACATATATTATTATGCTTAATTCATGGTTACAGTGTTGCGCGTCGGTGTCTGCGCCACCCTCTATATTATAAGATTATAATCCCAAATAAATTGGGTTAGGGGCAAGAGAATGGAGACGATGAAGTTAAAATACGAAAAGGTTAAAAACCATTTATTTATAGCTTCAAAGATGAAATATGCAAATCTTTATCAAAAAGGACGAATGTAATTAACACTTACTTGAAAAACTAGAACTTCATAAACTGTTGCGCGAAGTTGGCGGGAATTCCTACCACGCTCCGCCATCTTGCACGTACCGTTTCTAGTTACGATGTTGCCAAGCGTGAAAATAATATCCGCCGTAGTGTGAATACAGCCTTTGAGGCTGGTAACACCGTTGGCTGTTCATTATTCAAATATTTTTGTTCGTGCGTAAGTTTTTCAGTTAGAAATTAAAGTTATGCCTATGGCATTAAGTCCGCCTCTATACATGTATGTGCTTGAAGTATTAAATAGATAAATAAAGTTAAAACGGTTTAGGTTTTAGATGTCATATGGTATACTTGTATTAAAGGTGGGTTTACATGAAGATTTTGTTAAACAAATGGCGTACGGCATTTATCTTCGCAATATAAGTAAGATACGTGTGTATAATTATTATTACTGTTTTAAATATTAATATGTGACATGTCATGGTTTTTTTAGAATTTAGATTTTGGATCAAACACTTATAAAAAAGGGAATAATTATTTTAAGAACGTTCACGGACAGTCTGCCGCAATCTGTCAAAAATACCTCTAATTCCCCTACATTTTTGACATAGACTGTCGCGAAGGTGAGATTCCGAATTGAATTTCAAAGTTTTTGTACGTGAATTGACCTTCTGAAACCTGCACCCTAATTGCGTAACCTACTATCAATCGGAATCTGGATAATTTTGAAGCAAATTGCTAATCCATTGCTTCATAAGTTCGAAAAATTTGTTTACTCAACACGTAAATAACGCAATGAATATGGTTGAACTGTCAAAATGAAACCGATTCCCATTGATAATGTGTTACGCAATTGCCCCGCTGGCGAGGCGCATGCTACATAATGTACAACTCAAACAAATAATTGAGCAGCGATTTAAATTAACGGGCGGAAAGATTTTTCAAATTAATAACGGTGAATATTTTGGTAATATTCAAAAAGAAAATGGTTACATAGGTAATAACATAGAATCTTCAAACTCAAACTCAAACTCAAACTCAAAGCATTTATTTCAATTAAACCATTTCCAGGCACTTTTGAATTGTCAAAATTAACTAGTCGGTCAGTTAGTCAGAAAGTTGAAGCTAGTTGCCCATTCCAAAACGTAGATCTCTTGGAGAAGAACGGGCAAGAAACTCCAAGGACACTCTTTTAAATTAAGATATTACAAAATCCTGAGTACAGTATTCTTGTTGCTTCTATATGTGAGAACAATGTTATGAAGAAACAATTCAAGACAGTTATAAGATTAAAAAGAAGCCCTGGCAGCTAAGAGATGACCAGTCTCAACTGACAGCGCCCGTTCACGAACATGACGCATGGATCAGCACCATCCAGCTCAACCATTTTGAAGGGAACCGAATGATCCAACACACGCGCCACCATCAGTGAGACATTTAAGTGAGCATGACACATTCTCAACTGCCATGCTCTTTCAAGTCAATATAAAAAAATTATAATGAACGGATCCATGGTTCTTACATTTACAAAATTAAAATAAAAAAAAACATGTCTACCAAATTAATTATTATTTTTAACAAATCAAACTGAATGCAGAGGCCTTGCACAAAGTTATGCATATTCAGCCTATAATGTTCTCACCGCTGGGACGCAGGCCTCTTCCCTTCGAATTGGAGTGGGCTGTAATCTACCATGCGGGCCCAGTGCGGGTTGGTAGATGTCACATAAATTTTCGCAATTCTAGGATATACATCACTGATCATCAGCCCCTCATTCTCCTTATCGAGAACCAAAAACTGAAATTAAAATCTAAGACTATTAAGAAAGTGGACTACGCGGCTGTGCAAAATAAAATAGATGATACGGACTGGTCAACTGTTCTCAACGCTTCTGACGCTAATATGGCTGCTGATGTACTAATTAATACTCTATCTACAATTATTAAAAACCACACCCAGGTTCTCACAATCCCGCGGAAAAATAGAAATATAAAACCATGGGTTACCCCAGGGCTTTTTAAATGTATAGCTCACCGTGATAATCTCCACAATCAAGTCAACAGTTCCCCAGAAAACAGTATCTTACTGATTACCTATAAAAGGTACCGCAATTACTGCAATGACCTACTGCGGCGGTTAAAACAAAACTCTGAGAGAGAAGAATTCATGAAAGCGAGGAACAGTCCAAAGTCTACTTGGGATGTAATCAATAAGGTAGTGAATTTTAAACATAAATCAGCCCCACCCACTGAACTCATAAATATTAATAACGGGTAGTCGGGTAGTTTCCCAAAGGTCTTTAAAAAGGCAGTTGTGCATCCAGTTTATAAGACGGGTGACAGAGGCAGTGTCAATAACTATAGACCAATATCAGTCCTTCCTACTCTATCCAAGGTACTGAAGCGTATACTAAACAAGCGTCTAACCCGGTTCCTTGAATTAAATAAAATAATATCTGGGAACCAATATGGTTTCCGAACTGGTATATCCACGGAGGATGCAGTATTGGCTCTAACTGAACATGCTATTCGGAATTTAGATAAAAAGCAAAAATGCTTGGGACTGTTTCTAGATTTGGCTAAGGCATTTGACACTGTCTCTGTCCCTATCCTTCTAGATAAGCTGGAACGAGTAGGAGTAAGGGGTATACCTTTAAAAATCTTTGCAGACTATCTAAGAGATCGTGTACAAGTGGTGAAAATAGGGGAGCATGTTAGTAATGAAGAGGTTATCAACTGCGGCGTTCCACAAGGAAGCATTCTGAGTCCCACATTATTTATTTTATTCATAAATGATTTAAGTGATTGGCCCCTATTAAACGCTAAAATCTTCACTTACACTGACGACACAGCTCTTATTGTGAACGGAGTAGACTGGTGCCAAACAAAGCAAAATGCTAAACATGCTCTTAAAATTATAATGGAGTGGCTGTCAAATAACCTGCTGACAGTGAACATTGATAAAACCCTGATTGTCCTCTTTGCAATGTGAGCAGACCATCTGCCCCCGTCAACTTTCAAAGTTAAAGCTCACTCGTGTCTGCTGCCTGCTCCTGACTGCTGTTGCTTGTATGTAACCAGATCTCCCTGCGTTAAATACACACATCAAAAGTGTCTAGGGATCAAGCATTTTTATGCGGATTTCTTGAGATTGAGATGTGGCTTTGTAATAAATTTATGATTTTATAAATTTATATGGATCCTTTTTGGTGCATTTCATAATTTGAATCAGGAACTGTGAATCAAATTCGAGTAAAAGATGAAAATCAGCTGTCAATATTTTCCCTATAAAAACATACAACGCATTGAAGACATTATTAGTGCTACTGTTTCCCTACTACTGATTAAAATCAACGTTATTATGGAGCGGCGACGTCATTTAAGCAGGGAAGAAATGCTCAGAGCCGTGGGAATGATAGAAGCTGGTTCCCGGCAACGTACTGTGGCTTTAGCTCTGAATACAAGTCAGAGTGTTATCAGTCGACTTTGGACACGTTACCGAAGCACTGGTACCGTGGCTGAGCGCCATGGAGGACGGTATCGCTGCACCACACGGAGACAAGACCGATACATTCAAATCTTAACTCGAAGAGCTCCAACAATAACCGCCATGATGTTAGCCGTGAGGCTTCATCACTCTTCAGGGAACTTAATTAGCGACCAAACAGTCAGAAACCGCTTGCATGAAGTGAACCTTCATTCCCGAAGACCGCTACGGGTACCACCTATAGCAATGCACAATCGTAGGATTCGATATCAATGGGCTCTTGAACACAGAAATTGGGCAGAAGAACAATGGCGTTTCGTGTGCTTTTCTGATGAGTCTCGTTTTGGTATGAGACCGGATACAAGACGTATACGACACTGGAGAACCCCTGGACGCCAACAGCGATTAAAATCCTGCCAGGAAGTCCATCCTTATAGTGGTGGAACCATCATGGTATGGGCGGGTATTTGGATCGGCGGAAGAACTGAGTTGATTTGGATCAGAGGCAACCTCAACGCTCAAATTTATGCTGAGACGATTGTATCAGACGTCATCGTTCCTCTACAAGTGCAAATCGGTCCCTTATTTCAGTTAATGCATGATAATGCACGACCGCACACCGCAAGAGTTGTAAGACAGACTCTCGCCGCAGCTAACATCAATGTCCTGCCCTGGCCTGCTCAGTCGCCAGACTTGAACCCGATTGAGCATGCATGGGATATGCTACAGAGAAGAGCTCTGCCGAATATGGAGGGTATCCAGTCGCAAGAAGACCTTTTTTTGTTGTTGCAACGAACATGGGCGGCCATTCCACAGCGTGATTTGGATGAACTCATTTTGAGTATGCCAAACCGATGTTCTTGTGTTGTTAGTGTTCGCGGTAGAAACACGGATTATTAATTGTTTAAGTTACCCAATAAAATTTTAGAGAAAACTGTTATTTCAGTCTTTTTTTCGAACTTTTGTGTTAGTGGTTCAAATGTCAAAAATCCCTTTATTAGGAAAATGGCAAATTTCTTTATTAATGCAAAGGTGACTTGGTTTATCGTTACTGTGACAAACGAAAACACTTTATTTGATGAATCCTTAAAGAAAATTTTAATTAATATCAATCAGGAGAAAAGTTATTGCAAAAATATATGTTGATCCCTAGACACTTTTGATGTGTGTATTTGGGCGTTTATATAGATCAGAGTTTCCGCTGGCACAAACAAATTGAAACCGTCACTACTCGGGCTCGAAGACTCATATTTATATTTAAAAAACTTCTTCAATTAGCGGATGCAAAAACCCTGCAAATGGTGTACCTGGCTCTATGCCAGTCCCTATTATCGTACTGTTTGACGGCGCACCTAAATCAACAATGCTACAGCTAGAGATCGTCCAGAGGGCTGTATTAAAGGTTATGATGAAAAGACCTTACAGGTACCCTGCGGTTAAACTTTACGCTGAATGTAAAGTTCTCACGGTGAGGTAACTGTATGTCCACATGACCATAGCCCGTAAACACAAGTCGCGGCCTCTGCTGGAGCCTCGAGGTAGAATTAAATACACAGTCTTTAAGCCCGATCGAACAAGAACATCTTTTGCAGGTAAACACTATTTTATCCTTAGCGTAAGGTTGTATAATAAGACAAATAAATTGTTAGATATATTTCACCTAAACAGAATAAACTGCAAAATGAAGGTAAAGGATTGGCTTGGTTCTCTAACCTATAAGGAAACTGAGGATTTGCTGGATAGCAATATTGCCTAAGTCATTGCATTTACACCACACGCAACTTAAAAGCACACATCCGCAACTTACCAACACACATACACATCCACACTTTCACACTACACTCACCCTCACACTACACTCACTCTTACACTACCCTCACTACTTCACATATATTATAGCAGAGATAAAATTGGGTTGTTATTAGTTCTTTAATGTATTTGTAAAAACTTTAACATAGATTATAATAATTATTATTTTTATTTGTTAAATTTATAGAAAGAAAGATAGGCTTCTCAAATGTGAATGGCAGGGAGGAACGCTGACACCTGAGATACAGGTTTTGTCCTAGTTTGGGTGTCAGGAGTTTCACACATCGTGCATATACTTAGCCTAATTTAAGGATATAAGTTATAGTGCATAATGCATTGTTAATCCGCTTTTCTCTCCTTATTGTATTAGGCTTATGAAAATAAATATTATTATTATTATTATAGGATATGCCGATTTCTTCACGACGTTTTCCTTCACCATTTTGAGAGCTAAAACACGTTAAAGAAAAAAGGTAAAAAAGAAAGTTATGCATCACAGCAAAAAGTCAACGTAGGTACTTCAAACCATAGACATACAAATTACTTTCAACCATAAACTTCTAAAACAACAGAACGGTAGAAAATTGGCATCTGCCCGCATCCTCCCGCGCTACGCATGATGAAAATTGTGGAGCCCCTCCATTGTTCTGAGGGCGGCAAATCAACTGCCTAGTGTTGGGATATGGAACTGTCTATATCGATAAAATAACATAACATAATATGTTACACAACACATAACATAATATGAGACACTATTACAGTGTCTACAGTATGAAAAGATAAGTAGAGAAAAAGGAAGAAAAATACATGTTGTCCCAATTTATTTGGAGTCGGCACTCCAAATAAATTGGGATAAGGGCAGGAGAATAAATGATAGTAGGTACCCATATATGTATTAACGCACACAACCAAACACCTCGATTAGAATATTATGTTTCAATCATAATACATACATTGAATTTTTACTATTAAGGATAAAACATAGTTTATATATTAAATTAGTTATACTGATTGTAGGAGAAAATTTGCTGTGACATTACAAATCTATGCAAGCACACAGTCGCACGTGTATTGGTCTAGCGTAGTTGGTACTTCGTACATTTTGATTTGTTCTGACTGTACAACGAAAATATAAATGTAATTTACGCAGTTTAATTATTTTTGGCATAAATATTACCTGTACGTATTAAACATGACAGAAATCGATTCAGTACAAACTACTTTCATAATATGCATTAATTCAGTTACACATTGTATAATCTAAATCGTGATTTTGAGTCATGATAACACCCATTTTTTTTATTTAAGTAACTGTTGTATATCTAACTACGTGTTTTTTGCTAAACAGTTTTGCATCAACAGTTTGGCTGCCAGCAGTGTCAGGCAAATAAACTGGATCATTTAAAATATTAAATACAGTTTCTGAAGTCCGTTTTGATTTGTTTTGACTTTACAGCAGAAGTGTGACTATAATTTACTTACGTAGTTAAAAACATCTACATTATGTATAAAGTAACAGAAATCTATTCAGTAAACGTTTATTATTATTATTTGGTTAGACACACTAGCAGCTAATTAGCTGATGAGTGTGTATCGTATAGCCTGGAGATATTTAATCTGTCCAGTCGATTCTTGAAGCAGTTCAGTGTGGGAGCCGTCACAACAACGTACGGTACGAACGGCCGAAGCCAATTACACTAATTAAACATATAATTTATTTAACGCAGTCATGCATTCTTCTCACAAGTATTCAAACATTCATTCGCCAACATATCAAGATCTGTGTTTGAGTTCCGGAGAGCGTTAATAGCGGTTATTATCCGAGGAATAGGTGACGTGGAGTGTGCAACAGTACGGCAAGTTGGAACAACCACTAAGCGATGTTTTCTGCTACGACAGAAATTGTCTCATGACTGTATTCTTCATCGATATCGATAACTTTACACCACCGTGTCCAATCCCTAAACCACTTGTTGTACGTTGGCGGGTAATTTTCCCGCGCAGATCCATTGAAAGGCGCGGTAAACGTTACTCAAGTTTACCGGTAAACACAGACATTTTGCTAAAGGAGTTATTTTTTTATAAAAATTTACGTTAAATTGTTTGGAATATAAAAGGGGTTAGGGTTAGGTATGAAGTTTGTGATTTTGGATTCCATTAATATGAGTTGATTTTTTTTGTCACATTCATTCAGTCATGTGTTTGTGCAAAATGTTTCTGAACTGTCAAAATTAACGTTATTGCTATTGTTAGTCCCGTATTACGGAACGCCACTCAATACTCAAGCATTCAACCAATCAAATGGCTTGAATCTAGTTATAAGTAATGCTTGAATATTGAGTGACGTTCTGTAATACGCGGCACAGTGTACCGCGTAGAACATGCTGGGTGGACAATATTATTTTATGATATTTAACGATGCTTTTATATATAAGTAGTCATATTGAGGCATTATTAATAGTTTTTGGTATGATTTTGTAATAAAAAACAAACAAAATATATCTAAACAGAAAATTTTATTTAAAATAATAAACAAACAACAAAATTGCATAAAATAAATAAATACCTACAATTCAAATTAACTTAACCTAAACCTAATCATCAGAATCATCATCAAAATCTTCTGGTGAATCGTCATCATTTTGCGGCAATGTGCGACAATATGATGACGTTTCGGGTCTTGATGCTACTATGGTCGGGCTTACAATTAAGTTTAATACCTCTGCACATATTTTTTCCGGCTTTTTTTGGGGAATCTCACGAAGGCTATTAATCAAAGGGTCAGATGTTATTATTAACATGGACAGCAAGTCTCTATTCGTGGCAACACGTGAGCACTTGCGGGTGTTGTACTCCCTAAATCTGCGGCAATCTTTGTTACGTGCTTCTTGAGCCTCTTCGGAAAGCTGCCCAATTGGAAGCAATGCCGCTTTGATGACCTCAGTACTGTGTACTAATATTTTATGTACAGTAGCAGGCATATAGTACCACGAATAGAGACTAAGGTTTTTCATTCAACTAAGTTTATTTCGAACCCAGAAGACAATGTCCTCAAAATAACATCAAATTGTTTGATAATAGTAACATCCAACCCTGTGATTTGAGCGCTCATCTCAGCATTCTTAAAAAAGCGACGGGCTGTGTTTCCATCATTGGAAGAACCAAATCCTGGCTTTGGTTTATCTACAATGAGTCCCATTTCGTTCTTGAATTTCAACTTGATTTCTTCGGAACGAACCTTGATATCAGCTTTATCTTCGTCGCTTCTAGCCTGCCATTTCTTAATATTCAACTTATAGCTGATATGTAAAAGGCATTCAAAGCAACGAATCCAAGCATGAAGTGTAGATAAACCAAAGCCAAAATGTTCCTGATTGCTGTTAAACTTCGCGGGGTCATCGTTCATCGTCTTGGGGGTGGCATCACAGATGAAACACTTTTGAGATGAACGAGTTTCCGTTAAGGCGTTACATACCTTTCCGTCTGTCATTGTCAGAAGAAGTTCGTGTTTCACAGAGATTTGAGAATCACCAAATTTGATAAATGTTGGAAGAAGAGCATTAATTTCTTCCAACAATCTATTTGTCTCCGCTAACGTGAAGTCGTTCGTTTCCTTAGCAAATATAAATTTGATTGGGCGACAATACATAGTTGATGAAGACCGAGGATTTTGCCAAATAATTTTGGACCCATCATATAACTTAAGGGGAACGAAAGAAAATACGAAAAGAAATTCGTCCGTATCTTCAGTGTTCTCAAATTTCTGTTTGTATGTGCTGTGCCCAGAACTTCCATCACATCCCCATTTACTAACAAGTGTAAACGTTGAACTTGTTGGGAGGACACTGCTGATAACTTGATTCTGTGCTAATACTAGACGTTCCGCTGTTTTATTTAATAAGGCTTGCAAATTTATTTCAGCACGAGTTTCTGTTATAGCAATGTGCTCCTCTGCAGGGTAACAGGCCTGTTTGGATTTTACTACACTAAAATATGACGGAAACACATTATGTCCTGCCATTATGGACCACTTCCTAGTTTGTTTGTAAGCATGTGTTGTTGACTTAGAATCTATATAGTATGCTAAGGCTTCGTCACTACTTAACTGCCTAGGATCACAACTGGTATTTTTTGACTTAATAATATTATCTGGGCTCTCACTAATGTCTCTAATCACATGGGCAACTTTTCTTTGCCCTGCTGAACGCATAGCAATTTCGGCAGCAGTCACTAATTCACTGGCACTTCGAGATTCTACGAGATCCACGACTCGACGTTTCTTCGTCTTAAACGACGTTTCCTCAAAATCTTTGCGAGGTCTTCCTGCAGATGTCACAGCCTCACTCGATGTTGAAGGTTGTGGGGCTAAAGAACTCACAGTAAACTGTATGTCTTCTTCATCCAGCCATGTCTTATTTGTTATTAAAAAACGCTCCTTCGATTTTCCCGAAGCCAACCATTTGGCTCCAATCTTAGTAGAAAAGTTAGATATTTTCAGCTTTATTTCTCTTTGGCTGCTTTCAGTAATGTCACCAAAGTGAAATTTTGAAGAAAGATAGTCATAAATACGCGACCGTTTATCATTCTTTGCGTGTTTCAACCACTCTTCAAAAAAGGCTACCCTTGAAATAGAGTAAACGTGTTCTGAAAAAAAAAGAAAAAAATATGTTGTACTGAAGTGTGCTGAACAATATGTGTAATTTTACAAACTACAGAGTTATACCTACAATATATCTAAAAACTAGCCCGAATAGAGGCGAATCAATGTATTTCCTGAACGTTCTAAGTTTTCTTTATGAAAAAAATTACGCTAAAATTTATGCATCAAGTTAAAAAAATGCTAAAAATTCATTTAAATAGATTCTGATAAAAATAATATATTAAGTAATAGTACATACCCTCAGTATTAATATCCATCACAAAAAACTTTCACAATATCACTATAAACCACTATGAGATGTGCACAAATGTGTCGCTAAATTGCAACTGATTGCCGGAATGCTTGCATTAAACTCATTACCTGACTTCTGGACTCTATGACTCATCAGTTAAGTATTTGAAAAACAACTTTATCTCGGAATTTGGAGTTTGGGGGTGTTGATTGTGTTATGCAATTAAGATTTCCTGGAAATGAAAACTTGAATTTTGTCCACCTAGCATGTTCTAGGCGAAATACCGTGCGCGGGTGTGTTACGCAATTACCTCGCCAGCTCGAAAACCCAAAAATATGGAACAGATAATTCAAATGCAGTTCTAGGAACGCTTTATTTAACCCTTGAGACTGTTAAAAGTTTTGCTAAGTGGTATTTGCGCTTTTAATATACCTACAGGGTGTCTTTAAGCGATGTAAATTCTTAGAGGATAGATTTTAATACAAGACATTTAAAGTACTACCAATAGTCTAATTTCCACCATCAATAAATTGAAAATCTATTTAGTCCGTCAGATAGAGTATTGGAAAATAATGGACACGTATTTTTTTTTTTGTAAATCAATGAATAATTGACAAAGATAAAACGCATCGAAACTCGGGAGCGGGGGCTCGTGACGTCAGAACGCACTAAAAATTAGTAAACCAAGGTGTGACGTAAGTATTGAAAATTTTAAAAGCGTCGTATCTTCGTCAATTTTGGTTTACAATTAGATTTTTTCAGTTGACGAGCCTATTGACTAAATCTAGTTTCTTTTTATGTTCTAATCAATTTATTTTAATTTTTTTTATAGATAGAAAGAAAAATAGGTTAATTTGTCACAGAAACACGTGCATATAAAGAGATACTTAATTAATTGTAATAACAGGATAAATTAAAACAAAATACATAATATGTAGGTATCTATTTTACGAGCACAAAGCAGAAATAGTCGACGTCTGCACGTCATGACTGTGACAAGAAGGCTTCCACTCTGCATGATGCTGTGCTATAGGGGACCCACAGCACAGCGCTGATTTTCAGTTGTTACCCGATAAGGACGTACGGAAACCAAGCATATAGAAAGAAAGAAAGAAAGAAAATACGTTTATTTGCGGCAAACATGACGCATAAAAATAAGCATAAACAAAAAAAAATCAATTAACAATTTGGGTTCCGTACCTCAAAAGGAAAAAACGGAACCCTTATAGGATCACTTTGTTGTCCGTCTGTCTGTCAAGACCCTTTATTTCGGGAACGGGTGGAGGTATCGAGTTGAAATTAAAACCATATACTCCCTGCAGCGGTCCCTTGAAGCTGTGAACAAAATCAAACTTCTAAGTTATCTTTAAAAAAAAGATACGGCCGTTTATACCGCAAAAACGTATATATTCCGACACTCTCAAGGGAATCAAAATTTTAATTATGGTACTTTCCGTTGACCTAGAATTATGATATTTGTCAAGAAGCAATTTCATGTAACACAAGTAAAAGAAAAAATCAGAAAATCGTAAATTTTTAGTTACATACCTACAAATTTGTACGGAACCCTTGGTGCGCGGGTCCGACTCGCACTTGTTGTACTTATTTTTATATCATGCTACCATTGAAGCCGCAGGAACCCGTTGGATGCGAGAAGTACAAATCCGGTCCAAGTGGAGGTGCTTGGGGGACGCCTATGTCCAGCATTGAACGTCTTCCGGCTGAAATGATGATGATGATGCTACCATTTAGGAGCCGCACAGGTCGATCGATCAGGTTAAGCTACGCTTGCCGCGGTTGATCTGTGGATGGGTGACCATCTTTACATACCGGGAACCCTCCGTGCCTCGGAAAGCACGTTGAAACGCTGGTCCCGGCTGTCATTCATGGATCTTTGACAGTCGTTACGGGTCGTCAGAAGCCCGAAAGTGTGACAACCAGTCTTACCAAGGGATATCGTTTTACCCAGTAACTGGGTTGTGGAGCTCCATGTAAAATACTGGTTTTCAGCTGCATCCAGTTAGACTGGAAGCCGACCCCAACATAGTTGGGAAAAGGCTATGCAGATAACTGTCCTTTTATATCTTACTAAAGCAACCCGTATAAAGTCTTAAATATAACCTGCTTACGTCACCATAAAACAAGATGGCGTTTCAGGACATCTTTGAAGTTTTTAATTAGTTTTGAAAAGACGTCTCAATCGTTTACCTTGTAAACAGCTTCCTTTTTGATAACCTTGATGAAAGATTTCAAGCTTTTCGAGTTAAATTTAACTGCATTTTATAGTTTGAGGGTAGAAAGATGTAGTGAGGTGTGGAAGAACCTTTTCTAGTTGTTATAAAATAATGGCATAAATGATAAGATTATGGCCAATACGAATTAAGAAGGCAAAAAAGTAGTTGTCATTTTATTTGACAAGCGATGTCAAAATATATTGCAGCGACATCTACAACGCCACATGCAAACAAAACTGACGTCACGCAAAATCCTGCATCTCGCAAGCAGAGTTTTTCGCGCAACTAGCATAGATACAACGTCCCGACGTGAATCATCGGTCAGTAGCCCACCAGACACAACACCAGTCTGGACGGAGGATCCTCCCTTTTCTATGGAGTATAAGTGAACTTCCTGTTCCTCATCCATTTAAATACGTTTCTACGGTTATTCGCGACGTTGCTAACTTTCAAAAGGCACGTTCTAATATCAAGTCCCTACCTCGCCACGATACCATAAACCATAAAATCAAATCAAAATCCATGTATTCAAATTAGGCTGAGAATCAGCACTTTAAGAACATCGAAATTACATATAAGACAGTCCCCCAAAACGCCCGCCCTTCACTACTTCCTAGTGCTTTAGCTGGGAAGAAGAAGTGTCGCAACAAACTCCCCAGCAGCACAGCTCTCTGTTCAATCAAAAAACTTGATTTAGATACAAATACAGTTAACGTTACGAGACACAGAACATTAAATTAAATGAATTGCTTTTGTCAACTAGCATAATTATCCAATTCTCTCAGACTTCAAAAAACCACTCATCTTTTACAAGCGACACTAAACACTCCTAACTGAGGGGTCCGTTACTAAATAATAACAACCACACAGGTCCATCGATCAGGTTAAGCTACGCTTGCCGTGGTTGGTCTGTGGATGGGTGAACATCTTTACATACCGAGACCTCTTCGTGCCTCGGAAAGCACATTAAGCTGTTGGTCCCGGCTGTCATTCGTGGATCTTTGACAGCCGTTACGGGTAGTCAGAAGCCCGAAAGTCTGACAACCAGTCTTGCCAAGGGGTATCGTATTACCCAGTAACTAGGTTGTGGAGGCCAGATAGGCAGTCGCTCCTTGTAAAATATTGGTATTCAGCTGCATCCGGTTAGACTGGAAGCCGACCCCAACATAGTTGGGAAAAGGTGAAGCAGATGATGACTTAACACACTCCTAACTAATATTGATTATATCAAAGCCTACACAAGACTTAAAAGATTATACATTAAAAATTGATTAAGATAATCAGATTAAGCTGGGACTATCGATAACTTCATATTATCGATAACGCAGATATCGCTTTCATGTGTCTGAAATGTGTTACATATCGATAAGAACATTACTAGTTTACAACCCAAGATAGTGGCAATTAGTGTTGGGAATCTAGTGTTTGAGTAGTAAAAGTTAATCTATTTAGTCTACAATAAAACTCTAAGGGACTATTTCTGCATAACCTTATTTTTGAGTGGACGTTGAAATTGCATAATTTAATTTTCAAGTACTTTTCATCTACGAGCGACGATGTATACTTATAATTATTTCACTAGATTGATCTAATAAGATAGTTATAATACTAGATCGTGCTCGTTTCATATTTATATTTCTAGTAACACCATGGGTATAGCTGGGGGCAAGGGTGGTCAAAGCCTACCCTAGAAACTTCTTTGCTCACCCTAGAAAAATCGACAGTATTGAAGAATTACTTAAATTTACATACTTGTTGGTGCGGAAAACCTCAAAAGGCGCAAATACTCCAATCTCTTTGGAACTTATTTGTTTGAGCCGATTGGGGTAGACACACTAGGGCCATGGGGCCCGAGTGCCCACTTAGTATTTCGAGACATCGCGAAGCGGTTGGTCGACTCTTCTCGTGACCAGAGAGCGGGCCTATATTTTGGCCAAACAATCAGCATTGCCATACAACGTGGCAGTGCTCCATTGATAGTTCACTTCACGCTCACTTCACCTAAGTTATCACGGTGAGATTTTTACAGAATCACTCGGCTGACAGTACAGCAGCGTAAGTGTGACTGTAATTTACGTGGCCTTAAGGTGCAGCGCAGACGACAGACTATTCGTGACGCACTTTTTAGTCTGTGAAAATAGAACCTATGCAATTATATGCAGTAACGCACACGACGCGCAAAAAGTCCGGCGCACAAAAAAAAAAAACGAGTGTGCTTATGACCACACGACTGAAGTGAAACTTCTTTCTTTTTTCTTTCTTTCTTTCCTTTTCTAGCATCGCTTTCATACTCAGAGTCTGTGTCACTTCTTTCCATAATTTGTTATTATTTGCCCGAAAATTCACAAAACATGAACTCTAAAATGAATTTACAGTTTTATTCACTTTAAACGTAGAATATTGAATGTATTGAACAAAATATTAATTCATAAAATTGTTCAAAACGAAATAGAATTACGAAAAATAACCAAAGAATCACCGTTCGCGTAACGCTAGTAAACTCGCAAACGAACTACTGACTGAAATATATATATATTTCATTTACTAGCTATAAGAGAAAGAGAGAAAGAAAATGTGCGCGCGCACTGCTCTCTCTTGCTCCTACACTGTGATACAGACAATAAGCCTGCAGTGTGCTTAGATATACGGAACGTATTTGGCTATGAGAGGAAGAGAGAAAGAAAATGTGCGCGCGCACTGCCGTCTCTTGCTTATATCCCCCACTTAACTTCCGTTCGCCTTGCCCGATCACACTTTTCGTAACGCTTACGTCACGCGTTCGCCAGCTTACTCCCCAAGTCAAGCGTGCGTAAAGAAGTTTCACTTCAAAAATCCGTGTAATTCGGGCAGACCGCGCCGCGCTGCGCCGCGCCGCTCCGCACAAAAAGTCTGTGAAAAAAATGGAACGTTTGCTTCAACGCGCGCTAACGCAGACGACGCACACTTTAGTCGGCAATCTGCATTTGCTAGGGGTGGACGTAACGCACGCGATCTGTTATCATGGCGCGATTTATTATCAAAATAATATTTCGCGATCTCTGCATGATTTCCATAGCGTCTCCGTCCCTACAGCTCTGCCGACAGAATGATCGAAGATGTGCGTCGTGTGCGTTGAGTCTGTGAAAAATCCGCGACCGACTTTTTGCGCGTCATGCAGACTTTTTGTGCGCCGCAGACTCGATCGCACAAAAAGTGTGCCGTCTGCGTTGCACCTAATTATGTTTGGATAAAAAATACGTACCTACATAATTAAATTAACAATGAACTACTTTTGTAATAAGCATTAAGTCAGCTAAAGAACGTTGTTGAGCAGGCGAATTTTTCAAAAATGAAAAATTCGCCTGCTCAACAACGTTGATAACGCAATGAATGCTGTTGAACTCAAATCTATTGAGTCGGAACTATTGGCTGTGCTATCGGGGCACACGACGCCGTCATGTGCCCCGATAGTTCCGACTCGCCACCCAATATTCCCGGAAAGATTCTTTGAGATTTAACTTATTCTACTTATCTTTCAGTAATTCCGGGGAAGTCACATGACTCTGATCAGAATACCTCCCACGTACACGTAGCTCAAAGTGCATTGTTAATTTTAACACTGACGTTTTGGTCCGATCGAGAGCTTAACAAACATGGCACCATTGTGTGCACAGAGCTTGACAATTATAGGCCACAAGCATTCCGGTAATTTAATTATCAACGTGTATATTTTTTGTGTTTTAGGCAAATGGGGGGAGTTTATCGATTAGGTTATGGAGTAGTCTTTAAATTACAATAATAATATGACTTGTAATTTAGCGTATTATAATACGCTAAATATAAATACATCCCATATAGCATTTGGGAAATTTTCATTAAGGGGACTACAGGAACTAAACGCAAATTAATAACCTTTCAAAAATGCCTGAAAATGGTTTAACTTAAATAAATGCTGTGAGTTTGATAAATTAATGAAGAATTTTTAAATAGTTCAACAATTTGCTATTTCGATCTTTGCCAGCATTATCGACAGTTTCATTGTGAGGGAAATAGAAGAGTTTGTTTATTTAAAGTTTTGAACTACCAGTTGGATTCAAAAACTTTTTTCAAATCCGACTGGTAGGTCCTGAGATTTGCGCGTTCAGACAAACAAATTCTTCAGTTTTTATTGTTAGTGTAATAGATAAATATAGGTACAAAGTGTTAAAAAATTAACCCGACAAACTTTAAGAGATGCGAAACGTAGGTATCGAAAGTTACAGTCGGAACACATAACCTGGGGCCCAAGTCTGCTATTTTTATAAATTCGTCATTCCAACACGATCCCATTGTCATTTTGCTAAAAGTTCGTAATCTGCTAAATTCATAATGGTCGATCATTGGTCGATCATTGGTCGGAGAAAAACAAAAAAAATTCATGCTAGATTTCATTTAATATAGGTATATTTGTACATATTACGTATTAGTGTTTGCAATCTGAAGTAGTAATAAGTTCGTAAATAGCAATAAACATTACATTTATTCATTTGTCATTATGTACGAGATTACCATTTTATGCATTTTTTTCAATGAAGTGTCAGTGGTTGACCATTGGAAAGTCATAATGACGCCATTATATTAGTAGATTACCAAACTTGTCAAAATCAACTATTATGAAATCAATGATAGACCATTCTGACACTATTGTAATAGCAGACTTGAGGCCCTGATTGTCTGGTATCCCTGGTGCTGTGCACTGAACTGAAACCTGTGATACTGAGCGGATTATTTCTTTCGATTTGATAATGATAGCTGCTACGCGTCACCACGCATTCATGTCGTGGGCTTTTTACGCACTGTTTACACGAAACGTAACATCACTCCTGTATGGTGAAGAGTTTAGCAGAGATGTACATTCAGCAAAGGAGATAAGCAGGGTTGTCGATTATACTTAGTTGAAGTTTAGTAAGAAACCGATTGATGTTTTCGAATAAATAAATAAAATAAAAATAAAAATGTGTTTATTATCTTAAATCTATACAATATAGTTGCCGGGGCTTCCCAGAAAGTAATCCGAAGATACTTGTGATGGGAAAACCTCGCTCTCCCTCGATTAATTAACAATTGTTTCGCTGTGCTAATTAGGTAGACGTTACACATTTTTTTTTTAAACCAATAAAAATAAAAACAAAACCAATAAGAAGAAAAAATTTAAATCGTGTTTATGGCAGAATGGTGTAAGGGTGGGTGTGAGGGTGTGTGTGTGTGAGTTAGAGTGTATGTGAGTGTGTGTGAGTGAGTGGGTGAGGTTGTGTGTGTGTGAGTGTGTGTGTATATGCATGACGTTCAACCCAGTGTAGCCAGAATGTCCTCCACGGCATCATAATTAAGTGTGAATAGCCATTCCGTCACTATCTTCTTACACTCATTCAGCTGCATATGGTAAATGTTAAGTATGCGATTTACTTTATTATAAACGCGTGGGGCTTGAGCTAAATTTTGGCGACTAGCAAAAATTGAACGTGCAGAGTATGTAGGTGCTACTATATCACACCGTCTTTTTTATGTTTGGCATGGCTAAAGGGTAGAATTTTATGGTATCTGAGTAACAGATGTAGAATGTAGAGTTTTCTGACGGAGAGCAGCTTAGAACTTGCGTATAGAGATTCAGTAGGGAACCTGTAGGGCTTACAGTACATGACTTTAATCAAGGATCTCTGTGCCCTCTCTAGATCTAAAAAATACGTCTTAGCTGCTCCACCCCATACCGAGATACAATAAATGATTACAGATTGGGCCAGTGCGATATATATTTTATTCTGTAATTCTGTACTCATAACATGTCTCAGAGATTTGAAAACCCATATGAGTTTTCTTACCCTCCCTATAGTTAGTTCGAGGTGCGGGTACCAGCTTAACCTTTGATCTACTACAATACCTAGGTACTTGATGGAATTTACTTTCTGAATAACAGGGCAACTACAGGTAGAATGAAATTTAATTTCTTAAATGAACTGTTTGTTTTCTATTAATTAAATTAAAATTTATTCGAAAACATCATTGATCGGCTTCTAACTAAACATCAACTATATTCGACGATCATGCATACTTATCTAATTTGCTGACTGTGCCTACAGTTGGCAGACCCACATTTCGCCAGTTAAGGATTTTTGAGAGCAGTGGTACCGGCCCCGATTTACGAGTTGTGTTCGAAATCAGACAGGCATTAGAAAAAAACGGAAACCCTCGGGCCGAGGGGTCCAAGTGCTCATGGTTTTTGTAAGGAAATTTCAAAATGGCTGGTTGACACTTCCCGTGACCCAAGGGCTGGCTCAAAAACCTTGGCCAGAGACTAAGCATTGCCACACTGGGAAATCATCAAATGACCCCTCCCGCTCTGGGTGGAGCAGAAGGGAGTGTCAGACTCTTACTGACTAAAACCCACCCGTGTTCCTTCCCTTCCTTAGCCCTTTATGTTCCGGGGTAGCGGTAACCCTTTCGGGCAATCCCGCTGCCCGTGACCCAAGGGCTGGCTTAAAAACCTTGGCCAGAGACTAAGCATTGCCACACTGGGAAATCATCAAATGACCCCTCCCGCTCTGGGTGGAGCAGAAGGGAGTGTCAGACTCTTACTGACTAAAACCCACCCGTGTTCCTTCCCTTCCTTAGCCCTTTATGTTCCGGGGTAGCGGTAACCCTTTCGGGCAATCCCGCTGCCCGTGACCCAAGGGCTGGCTTAAAAACCTTGCCCAGAGACTAAGCATTGCCACACAACTTGGTAATGCCGCCAGTCTCTTGGGTACATTACCAGTCGACAGCGATGCGGATGAATTTTTCGACGCTATATTTTAGTTTGTGTAAGTATAGTTTTAGTTAAGTTAGGATTTAATTTTGTTATTTTTATTAATTAATTAGTTATTAGTTGTTATTTGCTTTCTTATTAATTTAATTGACAGGCACTTTACTTCGTGTGTATTTATATCATAGCCACTACTCTCAAACCGGTGAAAACATCGTGAGGAAACATGTAGGTAATTCATTTTCATGTCCTAGAACTAAAAATTCGAAGACATGACGTGACATCCACCAATCCACACTGGGCCCGCGTAGTGGATTAAAAGCCCACTCCGTCTCTTTAAAAAGAGAAGAATTATCTGTTTGTGAGTAAATAAAATTCAAAGTCCTGACTGATTCTAAGTATCTTGTAGCGTTGTAGGTAAGTAGGTGCTTACTTTTTTTTTTTTACTAAATCTTATTCTCTATTTCTTCCAGTCAAAATGCGTTTCCTGCTTTCCGCCATCTTGCTGCTCTCCGCCATTTTGTCGTGCGCGACGCAGGCGCAGTACCCGCGCCCCCGCCGCCCCGAACGGTTCGACACCGCTGAGCAGATTTCCAATTATCTGAAGGAGCTTCAAGAGTACTACTCTGTGCATGGGAGAGGAAGGTGAGATTTTTTTTTGTGATTGTTTATATGAATGATTTTACTCAATAATTGTTTTATTCAGGTGACTAGAACCTTCTGCCTGAGCTTGAATTTTCTGATTAATTAATTTTAATTTCTAAAATTGCAGACCATTTTCTATTTTAATACGTACCTGGGGGCCTACCACCACTCTTATAGCAGTATTATCTTAATCTTACTTCAGTGTGGGAAAGAGATGGAGCAATACAGGACATGCAGCTCCATCTCTTTCCCCACGTGTACAAAAAAAAAACACGCATGTAAAACATTAAAAGAAAGTTTTGTAGTCTGGATATTAATAGCCAAAATCTAAAATAAACCTGAAATAAATCATGCAGCTTGAATTACGGACCGGGAACAAGTATTCAGCTGTTCAGCTACTTAGACAAAATAAAATTTTGTCCCACACTGGGCGCCATTTTATGACAGAAAAAATTGTTCTATTTGTTTTTTTTTTTATTTTAAATTGTGAGATACTTAATTTCTTAGTATCTGAACGACTTAGAAGTATTATTCTGTTTATGGAAAAGGAAAGTTAGGACTCTTTTAGTTAATTCAAATGTCCCATGTTGGGTGCCAATAATTTAAGTAGACCCACGTTGGGCGGCATCATTATATTCAGTTTTCCTTTCTCTTAATTAATTAATTCTTATTCCATTTCTAACTATTGTGATTGACAACAAACGGTGTGTAATCATCATAAAAAAAGCTTTTTAAGCACCTTATTTCTATTTCTAGTTGCACTTGCTTGTTGCAACGGTTACCTGTTGCTTTTAGTTTCATTACTTATCGCTAGATGTCTCTATTTGAAGTTAACAACGCCACCTACCTACTTTGTATGGAACTTTCTAACATTGGATGTTTTGAGAAACTTGAACATGTAGAATGTAATATCGCAGTAGTTTTTGAAGCAATACGTCAGAGGCCAGCTTTTAGTAAAAGAGATATAAGATAGACACGAGTCTCCGTTGAGTTTCTTGCCCGTTCTTCTCTTACTCCGGAATGGGCAACTAGCTTCATCTTTCTGACTGAAATACTCCTTGACAATACAAAAGCCTATTATTAGTTTATTAGGTTAATTAAAATAAATGGTTTGATTTTGAATTTGACACCGAGTCCCGAGATATGCTGCTTTGCTTAACAAGGTAGGCAGAATTCTTCATGATGATGACTCCCTAATTCATGAAGATGATTCAAGATTTCCTGTACCTCAAGCCTGTTAGTGATAATAGAATAGTAGGTCCAGTGGTAATGGCCGCGATTTTATTGGTTACTAGCGGCCTGTCCCGGCTTCGCACGGGTGGACATTTATTTTTTAAACATTTTATTATTTTCTTGCAATTAAAATAGCCTATATTAATCAGTGATAATGTAGCATTCAAATGGTGAAAGAATTTTTAAAATCGGCCCAGCACTTTTTGAGCCAATTCGTTACAAACATACATACAAATCTTTCCTATTTATAATATTAAGTATAGACTAGCTGCGCCCTGCGGTTTCACCCGCATTATTGTCGATCCTGTGGTAATATTGGGATAAAAAGTAGCCTATATGTTAATCCAGGGTGTCAGCTACCTCCGTACAAAATTTTATCAAAATTAGTGCCGCCGTTTGAGCGTGAAGAAGTAACAAACATATAAACACACACACACACACAAAAACTTTCGCCTGTGTGTAATTAGTGTGATAGGGCGTGAGTTCGAACCTAAGCAGGCTCTTTACTCAAATAATAATAATAAATAATAAATTTATTTATTTTCTCTCACAATGGCTTCTTAGAATTTAACAGTTTGAACTTCTTATATAAGTTCACATTGTGAGAGCTGGTGCCTGAAGTAGGTTTTAGAAACAACCTGTATTACAGGTCACCAGTCCCCACTTAGTGGCATCATACAATAAGACAGGTAGGCAACCTGTAATTCTCCCAAAATATTAAAACAAAAAAAAATAAATAAAAGAAAAGAAATAAATTAAATAACACAACAAAAGCAGTCGAAGGCTGTGTGGTGAATGTGCATGTTGAATGGTGGTTAAGGTGAAGGTGAATGATGGCGAGTGTATGTGAATGGTGGTGAATGTGTAGGTAATTATATGAATACAAGTATTATTTAATAGGGTGGAGTAATTTCTCTGTCTCCTCATAGGAAAGAGTTTTCAAAAAGTCTGTTACTTTTTGCCTACAACTAGTTTTGTGAAGTGAATAAATTTTTAGATCCTTATTGATAACATTATACAGATAATCTCCTAGGTAACAGAAAAACTTGTGAGACTGACATAAACGGAAAAATGTCGTACTGCATACAGTACCCTTTCGTCGTTTATCTTTCATTAGATCCGAATCATAAACTATCATCGAGTGCTTTTTGAGGACTGTATGTAGAACGAAAGTTTGTCTTATAGACAGTACATTCCACTTTTTATATAAATCGACTGTAGGATATCGAAAGGGAAGACCTGCAGCAACCTTGAGTATGGCACGTTGAGCTCTTTCCGCCTCTATCAAGTGCGTTTTAGCAGCACCTCCCCAGGAGATGATGCAGTAGTCAATAAGGGACTGACACAAGGCATAGTAGACCATCTTGATGGTACGAAGGTCGGCTACATGCTTTAAACTCTTAAATATGTAAATGAGTTTGCGCAATCTCGTTACCAGGACGTCTATATGTGGTTTGAAGCTGAGGAATTGGTCTACTGTAACTCCAAGGTATTTAATGCTATCTGTTCTTTGAAGAGAAGGACATACGCAAGGCTGGATGGTTGGGCAACACGTGTGAGCCGTTATTGACAGTGAACGTGGAGGTAGCATGTTCGATCGATGTGCAAATGCCACGTATTTGGTTTTTGTAGCATTGAGAGTCAGCACATTATTCTGCAACCAAGCAGCGACTCTGTTGAGCCCCTCCTGAGCCACTCCAAAGACCCCCTCCCAGCTATCACCACTGAAGAAGAGGCCAGTATCATCGGCGAAAGTAAAAATTTTACCATTACTAAGGTGAAGCTGGCACAGGTCGTTGATGTAGATCAAGAAGAGGGTAGGTCCGAGTATACTGCCCTGAGGCACTCCAAAGGTCACTGGCTCCTCGTTACTCACCATACCATCAATTCTAACTTGCTGTTTCCGGTAAGTTAAGTAGTCCTGGAATAATTTTAGGGGAAGACCCCGTACTCCCATATTTTCCATTTTGTGCAATAACTGTGGGACAGAAACTGTGTCGAAGGCTTTTGCCAAGTCCAGGAACACCGTCAGGCAATTCCTCTTCTTATCCAAGTTTGTTATGACCGAGCTAACCAATTCATGTACCGCGTCATTGGTAGATTTACCACGCCGGAAGCCAAACTGGGAAGATGAAAGGAGGTTGTTAACCTCGAGGAACTTAATCAGGCGGTCATTCATTAGGCGCTCCAGAACTTTTGAGAGCGTTGGAAGAATAGAGATGGGTCTAAAGTTGTTGACACAGTTCCTGTCGCCACCTTTGTGTATGGGTTTTAAAATTGCTGATTTAAACGCCTGCGGAAATGTCCCTGTGGATATGGCGAGGTTGCAGATATGGGTAATAGCGGGGGACAGAAAGTGAGCATATCTTTTCAGTAACCGACCCGGGATCTGGTCAACTCCGACAGCACAATTATCCCTTAATCCTTGAACAAGTTCCAGGATCTCAGATTCATCCGTAGGGAGCATGACCAAGGAATGAAGAGGAGCGGTTTCCGCGAGATTATCAGCTATGTTTCTGGGAGGGAATGAATGAGAAGTGATTTGCTCAGCTAGGTTGCGTCCAACGTTTGCAAAGAATCTGTTGACCTCGTTGATACTCTTTTCCGGGTTGACGTTTGAGATGAGACATGAGGAGTGATCTGTTACCCTTTTGGAGCCACTAATCTATTTTATAACATCCCATAGCTTCTTTTTGTTGCCATTTGCGTTCTCAATCTCCTGTTTTTCATAGTTTCTTTTAGCTTTCTTTAGAAGTGAAGTGCAAAAGTTTCTATATCGCTTGTATGTTGTGAGAAGTATTTCATTATTTGGGTCCCTTTTCAACTTTTTATACAGATTATCCCTGTTGCGCATGCATTTTAAAAGCCCTTTTGTAATCCACGGCTTACTGACTAGTTTCCTTCTAGGTATCTTTACTAGTTTGGAGTTATCTTTTATAGCCTTTGACAGACAACCTACCAGCAAGTCAGTTGCTTTATTTACATCGCTGCAGTTTAGGATAATTTGGAAATCTGTCTTACGTAGAGCTGAGTCTAGGTTATCATAATTAATACGGTGACTAATTTTATTTGAATACTCTAGCTGAGACTTGTGAGCAAGGTCAAGGCTAATGGCCACACTCTCATGGTCCGTAATTGATGATTCGATCACAAGGCAGGTAGCCTTCAATCTAGTCTTAACCATGATGTGATCCAGACACGTTTTTCCATGTGTTGGTAGTACATGACCTGGCAGCATGCAGTGACTAGCCAGGACATTAAGGTATTCGTGAGAGCGTTTATCTGGGCTATTCATCACTATATCAATGTTTATGTCACCGCAAAGTATTATGTTTTTGTACTTGTTTAATGAAGTGAGGAGTACATCGAGGGTGTTAGTAAAATTGCTAGTATTATGTTGGCCGGGAGGGCGGTAGATTCCAAGAATACAAGTATCTGAATTTAATTTGAGTAATAGACAGTTTGCGTCACTAATTGGTGGTTCTTCAAATGACACTTGGAGTTGTTTTTTGTAAAAAATAACGACTCCTTCATTTTGTGTCCTATGCAAAGTGGTAGATGCATAATTATAATTGTCAAGGATGGGTATATCCTTGGCTGACCGTAGCCAGCATTCCGAAAGAACCAACACGTCCCATACTACCTGAGACCTATGCAGAAGTGTAATGAAGTTTGGCATATTGCATGAAATACTACGTATATTTTGCGAGAGAATGTTGAGATGGCGATTACTATGATTTACATGAGATTTTATATCATCTATATCACATCCAATAACTCCAGCTACCGAAAAAGAATCCAGATCCGAGTGAATAGCTTCAATATTTTGCATCATATGAAAACTATTATTATTAAAAGATGCAGGTCACGTTTATAACGAGACCCGTTATGTATATCTTGAAGTTGGTTGTCACTCGGGTCCGGTATGTCGGCGGCTATTATCATTATAATGTTACAATGTGAAATGATAAGTGAAAACGGATGTTTAACCAGACAGATAATATTGATGATAACGGCTCGATTTACTAAATCTTGATTCAAATTGTGCGTTGTGTAAGATGCGTGTGAATTATGTTTATGTTGATTGTGTGTAGTAGAAGGTTGTGTACAGACGCCAGCAGGTCAACCTACCCTAATCTGTCAAATTTCTTTGATAGATTTTCAACTTTAGTACAAAGGAATAAGGTTCATATTCATTTGGGAAAATCTGACAGATTGGGGTAGCTTGATGTGCTGGCCTCTGTACGTTGTGTGAGACTCCCATGACATTTCATAAAGGGTAACAAATAAGTGTAAGTAAATTTAGCAAACGACATAATCCAAATTGAAACTAATCCTAATACCGATAATACAAAGCAATATATAATAAGTACATTAACCAGTCACAAAATGAGTTTGTTTAACTCAGACTCATCATTAATACGCACTGGCGATGACCCTTCATTTTTCTTAATATAGACCTTCCCGTAGGATGTCCAGGCCGCAACAAGCTTTTTATCCTTGACATATAGGCGCGCAACATAGAACAACCTTCTTGATTTGCTTGTTAAGTACTCTGAAATAAAAAGTGTACGCGCATCTCCCGGAACTTTGATGTGTTGCAAGTTTAGACGTGGCTCCTCAAGTTCACGTCTAGATTTGTTAAACGAGATGTACTTGGAAATTACAGACTCCTTACGCATTGTTGTAGTAAATTCTACCACTACGGCTTCGGACTTGGAGCGGTAGATATCTCTTATCTCAGACCCCTTGATTGGTGTCTCAAGTCCCAGTGCTGAGCCGAGGTTTTGAACTATATTGGAGAAGACTTTTTTGTTTTCAACTTCCTGCTTGGGTAGGTTACGAATTTCGATGGTTGTACAGCGCGCATTCTTTTCAAGGAGGTCAAGCTGATTTTCTAGTGTAGTAACTCGGTTTTTGTATTCGCAATTTTCCTTTTCTAGGCTATCAATTTTTGCAAGGAGTTCTTGATGTTGGGACGTGAGGGTTCCAATAGAGTTTTTGATCTCTTGGTTTTGCGTGGCAATAGTGTTCAAGGTGCCGCTTAGCAGATCAAACTTGTGGTCTTGTTGGACTTTGAACTCAACAAACATAGATTTAAGTTCGGAGATGGAGGATGCAGGCTGCTCTGTGTATTCTCCAAGCGTGCGTTTGAACCGCTTAGTTATGTTATTATAACAATTATCTTCAGAATCTGATTTATTGGAAACATCAAGAGCTAAGTCCGAATTATAGTAAATTGGAGGATTTTGCGGATTTAATTTAGATGCCGAGTTAGTAGGAGACCTCTGCACTGCCATCTTTAGTTCATTCAGATAATTCAATGGTTGGGGTGGCGCCACCAGTCGCGTTCACCAGTAATGCTCCCGGTCGCACTATATTCGTCGCTGGAACGCCCGCACCTACTTCGTTGTCGGAAAGTTGGTAGTATTGACAGTGAAGAAAATATTGCGCGTACGCAGGACTATGGCCGTTATATCAGTTCTCACAACCGCTAGGATTCCGTGCACTCGCGGATTAGTCACAATGATACGGCACTTTTAAAATGTATTTTTCGATGTTTATTATTGTTTGTAATTCACTACTTATAGGACCGAAAACAATTATTAGTGTATTTACACAACACCAGACATATGTTTAGTATAAAATTAAAAGGATTGACAGCCGATAATTAATTTTACGGACCGAAATGAGATAGGGCACGACTTTAACAGTCTCAGGGCGCGTTCCGTCCCCCCAAATCAAATCAAATTATTTATTTGCATAATACAGGTGGGTATAAACAGATGTTACAAATAAAAATATGAAGTACACTGTATCATCATACTTTGTGTCAATTCTCCATTCATCATATCGTATCATCACCACTGCTCTCAAAACGGTGAAAGGAAACATCGTGAGGAACCCGTCAGGTCCTAGAACCAAAATATCGAAGACATGTGACATCCAAGCCACACTGGGCCCACGTCGTAGATTATGGCCCACTCCCTCTCCCAAAAAGAGGAAGCCTGTGTCCCAGCTCTGGGAACATTATAGGCTGATTATACATTGTGTATAGAATAATATTAATTACATAGAATTAGATGATTAAAGTTACTTAGCAGTTTAAGTTATATTTAAATTACTTATTAGCTAATAGGCTAGATTGTAATGTACAGAGGCCAGCACATCAAGCTACCCCAATCTGTCAGATTTCTTTGATAGATTTTCAACTTTACTGCAAAGAAATAAGGTTTATATTCAATTGGGAAAATTTGACAGATTGGGGTAGCTTGATGTGCTGGCCTCTGTACATAAAGTATCACCAATAATTGTGCTACTTTAAAAAGGAAAAAAAAAATTGTAAAGAATGAAATTCTTCTAACATCACAAACATCTGTGGTGGCGGAAATTTTGTTGCGCCACTTCTTCCCGGCTAAAACACTAGGAAGTGGTGAAGGGCGGGCGTTTTGGGGGACGGTCTTATCTAATTTGGACGTTCAACAAAAAGTGCTAATTCTCAGCTATAAAAGCCTTATTTCAATAAATGACATCTATTTACTAGTTTTAACGTTTCTTTCAGATATGGGAAGCGACAAATGCACATAGCAGATGCGTCTGTGATCTTTCGGGAGAGTCCATTCTTCGAGCACAACCTCAACGATGAACCGGCGTTCAAAAACCTTGGCTATAAGTAAATTAATAAAGAACTAATAATTATTAATAATAACAACAATAATCACCGTGTAAATTAAAACCAATTTAGTCTATTTTATTTATATTTTGCTGATTTGATTGATCTGTTAGTTTTTACTGATAATTTTGAACTGTGACTTGCAAAAGTGCAAATATTCGATACGCTTCCGCCGAATAGAACACCGATCACTGTTTTTGAAGGAGTCCATAGACGACAGTTATAGAGTTTGACAATTAAAAGAAAATGGACGACCGCTATTGATTCGACGGCTATTTGCGCGATCAGGGACTATGCAAATCAGATATCCGAAAATTGTGTCTTTTTCTAGAAGCCGGGTGCAGCCGAATGGTTGTTAAAAGCTATGCTATTATGTTCTTGTAAGAGGTCCGTCTGGGAATGATGTTTTCAATATTTTTTCAAAAGAAATGTTACTTTTTCGCCCTGTTAAGGAACTGTATTTTTTGTGAAATTGTATTTAAATTATAATTTTATAAATTACAATTATTATTTGTGCTGTTAGGTAAGTTTGCAGAAATTCGTTTAGAATACAAAATATACCTATCAATTTAAAATTAATTCCACCAACAAAAAGTTAAACATCCCATTTCGAGAAATCCTATTTTTTCATTATTTTATTAAACACCAATGCTCTCAAAAAAGTTCTTATATAAGTCGAAGCTATTCTAGTCAAATTAAACACTATTAAAAATCCGTCTTAATATTCTAGTCAATTAAGTGCTTATTTTCTCAAAAAAGAAATCCTTAAAATAGTTTTCAAGCTGGGTGAACGACTATTTTTAGGAATTTTTATTATTACATCACTTTTATTGTAATAAATAATAAAACTATGTAAAAAATACACAAAAAATAGTGTTAACAAAATGTATGTACTTAGTATTTATTCAAAATGCAAGATTGTTTCATGGCCTATTTGTTTTATTAAATCATTGACCCTTTTTATTACTCGTACACACACATAACATACTCATAAACACATGCCTTATTCCCATCGAGGTACGCTCCCCTCCACAAGTGGGGGTTCATGGAAGTCTCAGACCTCTGGTGTGTATGCGGTGTCTTTCCACAGACAATGGCTCACCTCCCATCTTGCACCGCGTGCCCTCTCACCTGCACACGGGAGGACCTAATGGTTGCGTCAGCGAATGGTATCCGCGTTGCTGAATTTTGGGCCAAACACGCCATCGACACATTCGACACGCTAAGAAGATCGAGGTATGCAGAAACTACAGAAAGCGACCTGCTACGATCGTTATACATACTCCTTTGGCGTCGGTTACGTTTAAAAATCTGCACCCTAATTGCGTAACACACTGGCCCCGATTCTGTCGTTCACAAACTTAACTAAATTTAAGTTTAGTGCATCTTTCCCTTCTATTTCATTAAGAAAAGGACGGAAAATAAATATTAGTTTAGTCCTGTCAAATTAGTCAGCGCCTGACGTATTTTTAGTAGCCAATTTGTTAATCACGTCTAAACTTGTCTATGGATTATATAATTTGACAGGACTAAACTAATATTTATCTTCTGTCCTTTTCATAATGAAATAGAAAAAAAAAGATGCACTGAACTTAAATTTAATTTAGTTTGTGAACAACAGAATCGGGACAAATATCAATCGGAATCTGAATCATTTCGAAGCAAATTGCTAATTCATTGCTTCATAAGTTTGAAAAATGTGTCTGATCAACACGTAAATAACGCAATGGATGTTGTTGAACTGTCAAAATGTAACCGATTCCGATTGATAATGTGTTACGCAATTTTCCCGAAGGTCATACACGCACGCCGGTTGCAAGTACTACGCACCTAAGCTTTCTAAAGAACCAATAAGGTCTAATATGTCCTTATAGGGCGTCCCCTACCGTCGTTTCCCTCACTATTGCTGCTCTCATAGTTTTATTAATCCAGCACTCCGAGGGTAGTTAGAAAAGCTACCAAATTATAAATGATTTTATTTCTGTAAGGTTTAGTACAGACGTCAGCACATCATTCATCAAGCTACTGCAACCTGTCAAATTTCGTCAATAGATTTTCAACTTCATCGCTAAAGCAAAAGGTTCAAAGTTGATTGGGAATTTTTGACAGTTCCGGGTAGCTTGATGTTCTGGCGTCTGTATAAACACATCAATAATATTATCAAAACCAGATGAGCATAGCTATTCACAACTACTCGATACGCTTCCGTACCGTATCGAACATCAATCAATGTTATCGTAGGAGTCCTCTAAACGCTGTTCACAAGTCCAAAATCGGAAAATTTTGTCTGTTTAAATCAAATAGACGACCACTATTCTTTCGACAGCTGTGTGCTGTCGGGGGCAAGGCAAATCAGGGGGGTGATTCTACTAATTTGCAACGTTACACGTTCAATTGTGTTTTAGTAACAGTTCGATTTCAATCGCCGTTAGATAGTTACTTATAAAGTCATTCTACTATTTCCTATGCAAACTGGAAACTAAACCTATGCTGAATCGCAACTGAATGGTAGCGGGAACGTAACAGCGGGTAAACTGTGTTACCAACATGCCAAATAGTATGTTTTAATAATACCACAGAAAAAAAGTTGAACCTAAAAATGTTACACACATGTCACCGAAAGTATTTTCGAATACAAAATTATATATAAACCATTCGATTCTAAAAAGTGTCAAAATAACAGTAGAATGTGACTAAACGTCACGCTCATGTTCGATTTTGTTAGCAGAAATATATTTTGAAATTATTTCGATCGATCGTTGGCTTTAACTGAAACGTAACCGCAGTTGAATCGTTGTTATTAGTAGAATATGAAAACGCTTAACAGCCGTGATTCAGCTGTGGTTCCAATGCGATTTTCGAAAATTTTTTTTAGTAGAATCGGCCCCCTGGTTATTGAAATGTGTCATTTTCGATACGATAGCTTGTCGTATGGTCGTGAATTAGGGTGGAGGTCGATGTTTTCTATCCAACTATAGGTACCTACTGAGAAGAAACACTGAAACAGACTCAGAGATTACAAACGACTGGCTTATCTAGTTTTGCCAAACTATTTACATATACCTCGCACGAAAACGATAGAATAGGTTTACTGAGCTAATGCAGCTAAGTCAACATCTGCCTAGCCTTTTCCCAACTACACACATCAAAAGTGTCTAGGGATCAACATATATTTTTGCAATAACTTTTCTCCTGATTGATATTAATTAAAATTTTCTTTAAGGATTCATCAAATAAAGTGTTTTCGTTTGTCACAGTAACGATAAACCAAGTCACCTTTGCATTAATAAAGAAATTTGCCATTTTCCTAATAAAGGGATTTTTGACATTTGAACCACTAACACAAAAGTTCGAAAAAAAGACTGAAATAACAGTTTTCTCTAAAATTTTATTGGGTAACTTAAACAATTAATAATCCGTGTTTCTACCGCAAACACTAACAACACAAGAACATCGGTTTGGCATACTCAAAATGAGTTCATCCAAATCACGCTGTGGAATGGCCGCCCATGTTCGTTGCAACAACAAAAAAAGGTCTTCTTGCGACTGGATACCCTCCATATTCGGCAGAGCTCTTCTCTGTAGCATATCCCATGCATGCTCAATCGGGTTCAAGTCTGGCGACTGAGCAGGCCAGGGCAGGACATTGATGTTAGCTGCGGCGAGAGTCTGTCTTACAACTCTTGCGGTGTGCGGTCGTGCATTATCATGCATTAACTGAAATAAGGGACCGATTTGCACTTGTAGAGGAAGATGACGTCTGATACAATCGTCTCAGCATAAATTTGAGCGTTGAGGTTGCCTCTGATCCAAATCAACTCAGTTCTTCCGCCGATCCAAATACCCGCCCATACCATGATGGTTCCACCACTATAAGGATGGACTTCCTGGCAGGATTTTAATCGCTGTTGGCGTCCAGGGGTTCTCCAGTGTCGTATACGTCTTGTATCCGGTCTCATACCAAAACGAGACTCATCAGAAAAGCACACGAAACGCCATTGTTCTTCTGCCCAATTTCTGTGTTCAAGAGCCCATTGATATCGAATCCTACGATTGTGCATTGCTATAGGTGGTACCCGTAGCGGTCTTCGGGAATGAAGGTTCACTTCATGCAAGCGGTTTCTGACTGTTTGGTCGCTAATTAAGTTCCCTGAAGAGTGATGAAGCCTCACGGCTAACATCATGGCGGTTATTGTTGGAGCTCTTCGAGTTAAGATTTGAATGTATCGGTCTTGTCTCCGTGTGGTGCAGCAATACCGTCCTCCATGGCGCTCAGCCACGGTACCAGTGCTTCGGTAACGTGTCCAAAGTCGACTGATAACACTCTGACTTGTATTCAGAGCTAAAGCCACAGTACGTTGCCGGGAACCAGCTTCTATCATTCCCACGGCTCTGAGCATTTCTTCCCTGCTTAAATGACGTCGCCGCTCCATAATAACGTTGGTTTTAATCAGTAGTAGGGAAACAGTAGCACTAATAATGTCTTCAATGCGTTGTATGTTTTTATAGGGAAAATATTGACAGCTGATTTTCATCTTTTACTCGAATTTGATTCACAGTTCCTGATTCAAATTATGAAATGCACCAAAAAGGATCCATATACATTTATAAAATCATAAATTTATTACAAAGCCACATCTCAATCTCAAGAAATCCGCATAAAAATGCTTGATCCCTAGACACTTTTGATGTGTGTATTTTGGGGTCGGCTTCCAGTCTAATCGGATGCAGCTGAATACCAGTATTTTACATGGAGCGACTACCTACCTGCCCTTCACAACTCAGTTACTAAGTAATACGATACTCCTTGGTAAGACTGGTTCTCAGACTTTCGGGCTTCTGACTGTCAAAGATATACAAATGATAGCCGGGACCAACAGCTTAACGTGCTTCCCGAGGCACGGAGGGGTCTCGGTATGTAATGGATGGTCACCCACCCACGAACATGGCCGCGGCAAGCGCACCTCAACCTTCGATCGACCCGTGCAGTTTTTATCTTTCAGCAACGAGCCAATTCATCTGTTTGACATTTAAACTACGCTTATTAGGTGCAAGCTGAAGTGGCAGTTGGCTGGCCATGAAATTCATAGGACCGCTGACTGGTAGAACAGACGAGTCCTGCATAGCTGTTCACAAACACTTACCAACACTTCCGTACCATATCGAACGTCAATCAATGTTATCGTAGAAGTCCTCTAAACGCTGTTCTGAAGTCCAAAACTCGAAAATTTTATCAGTTGAAATCAAATAGACAACCGCTATTTTTCCGACAGCCATGCTGTCGGGGACCGGTAAGGCAAACCAGAGGGGCAATTCTCGTAACTTTAAGAACGCATTTTCTTTCTTTTCGTCATAAGTACTGGACAGCTATGTGTGGTGACGATGACAGCCCGGCTGCTGGCGGAGCAGTGCGCTCGGACCACTGACGCGTCCACTCCGCACTTTCAACCTCATGCAGCTGACTCAGACCTATTCTGAGGGGCAATTCTCGTAATACATTAGAACGTTCACAGTATGATCTCAGTCTCAATCTGTCAAAAATACCTCTAATTTTCCTACATTTTAACAAATTTTTGACGTTCCTATGTCGCCGAGATGAGACTGCGACTAGATTTTGAACGTTTTAAATTACGAGAATTGGCTTCAGGTTAATGAAATGTGTTATTTTCGATACGATACCCAATCGGAAGCTTGTGAATAGTTATGCTGGAATGGAGACCGCGTATCGGCAAGCGTACCTATAATGAGGGACGTCCCTAAGCTAGAATAGACCGACGACCTTAAAAGGTGGCTGGGATAGACTGGATGCGGAAGGCGGAGGACAGGGTGTTGTGGCGCAGCCTGGGAGAGGCCTATGTCCAGCAGTGGCCTGCGATAGGCTGAGTTGATTATTACGTACGTTTAGGTAATTTCTACCTTCCTAATTAGCACATAAACCGTACTAGTATAACCACTGTAACCTCCGTCAATTAAGTTTTCCATTAAGGGAGAGCGATCAAATGACATCACATGCGTGTCATTGATTTTAAAGCTTATGCCAATAAAATGAAGGTTAAATTTGTGTTGGCAGCGTTTAATGAAGCTAGTGCAAGGCATTTATCTCTTTTTTGATAAAGAAAAAAGTTTGTTTGTCCATTTGTTTTTGGTATTTCCATCAAAAATATAGTTCTCAGTAGCAGCTGGATTTGTGCCAGACTGATAGCAATAGGCTCGCCCCTTGGGACTTAAACATAATCTGTATAATGCTCTTATGCCAATTTCCTTAAGTTTTCTCGGTAAGATTTTCACAGAATCTATCGGCTGTTCTTTAATAACAGAACCAATCAGCCATTCAGAAAATCGATAGACAATGACGTTTTGTCGACGTCAACTGAGGCACATACCTAAGCTTTTTGGTAATCCAAACACGTCACCACTTTTTAATTACGAATTAGTGATGTCACCAAACTTAACCTAAACATAAGATGCGTAAAGATAAAAGAAATGCGTAGTTTATGGCATAGAATCATAGATAGTCACAGCCAGATAAACAATACAATATTAGTGAAATGAAGTAATTTTCAGCAGTAAACGGCAACGCGGCAGGCCCAGAATGAGATGGCGGGATGAATTCGACTCTTTCCACAGGGATTGGCGCATAACAGCACTGGATAGGGATAAGTGGAAGGAGGGAAGGGAGGCCTTTGCCCTGCAGTGGGACAGAAATGGCTGATAATAATAATAAGTATGTAATTTTATATTTTTGGTGAAGACATTGGCATTGGCATTTGGCATTGAGACAAATTTCATCACCACCTGCTCTCCAAACGGTGAAGGGAAACATCGTGAGGAAACCGGCATGTCCTATAAAGAACCAAAAATTCGAAGACACGTGACATCTACCAATCCACAGTGGGCCCGCGTGATGGGTTCTGCGGTTCTGCCCACTCTCTCCCCACCGAGAGAAGCCATGTGTCCCACCAGTGGGAAAATTATAAGTTGACTATGTTTATGTTACAATGAAACAGAGTAAAAGTCTGAACCAAATGAGATAGGATAGCGATTTTTTGTGTATGGATCGTAAATAAGTGGGTAGGCGCCCCGTGGCGCGCCAGCAAAAAATGTTCTAGGCCAATCCAGATGACGTCACGCGGCTAACGGGACATGTAAGTGCATAAGGGGGTTCCCCTTATAATCGTCACTTTAAAATTATTAGACACTTAAATGTCAAAAATTATGTGGGTGGTATCGATATGCAGATGCTAATCATTAAGTAGTTTAAGTAGTTAATTTTAAGCAAAATTTATAAATAAGAGGGAATGTTGTACCATACTTGCTGATCACATGATAGATTGCTTAAATAAACAATCAAACAATTCGATTTCAAATAAATTCCAATTAATCCAAACAGAACCGCGTAATCCTCTTGTATTGATATCAGGTTTCACCCAATTAACTCCAGACCTTCCAACAAAAGAAATAGGGTGTATATTACAATAATAGCTGGAAGCAAACAGAGGATGTCAAATCGAAACTAAGTGGATTATAAACAGAGTGCGCGCGCAACTGCGATGTTGTGGTGTAATGGCGGAAAGCTCCTTTTAGTTGACACGGTGGTACAGCGTGAAACCGTTATTTTGGAATTGTTAAAAATATACTGCTAGTTCTTTTGTACTTCCTTCATATTTTAATACTTATTCTCATTATTTCTTATATGTATGGAAAATAGGAAATTATACTGAACTCAATTTTAAAAATCTAACTATTAATAACCATTTAACCGCCTACGTCGGATAAATCCGACAAATATTTTCGTGCCCATTTCGCCAGGGTCGTATATTTACTCTGTTTTTCGTGTTTGTTTTTCGTTTACTGTTTCTTTATTAATTACGCTGTATTCTATTAGGTTATTTGAAAAACAAAAAAAAATCGAATCGTTGTGCCGGGCGCTGGGGGCATCACGACTGATATAAAGTCAGGCGGTTAAAGGGTTAATTAGTTTAATGAGAACAAGTATTTCAGAACCAGGTGTATAATGGCGCACCCATCGTGGGAGTGACTAATGAGAAAATGGCGCCCAACGTGGGACAGTATAGAGCAGGCTCATTAGGAAATAAAAAATAAAAAAGTGGCGCCCAATGTGGGACAAAACGTGTGGGTAAAACTTACATCCAATGTAAAGTTAAGTATGATGTCACCCAATACTGGCCATATACACACAAAGCCAACGAAAGATTGCTCCAAAAAAGATATGTCTAGACAAATATTCGAGGAAAGCACCCAGCATTCGCTTATTGGCGCCCACTGTGGGACTTCCAATTTGCTTTTAGTCCAAGCTTTGGTATAGTAATTACTACTCATAAAAAATCACTGTTATCATCTACCACAAAAAAATACCTGTTCTTTTCACAGCCTCTCTACCATCACAGTGTTGCAACCAAAAAGAGCCCAGTCGTCGCGATTCAGGAAGGCGGGCGACTCCGCTTGTTTTTTACTCAAACAATCTCTATTTTAAATTAAATATTTAGCAAAATTGACTATTTTATACAAAAGTTTTCTACCCGAATAATATTTTTGAGAGTGGCTCCTATATTTAATGAGGACTTTGTACCATTTGTTGTCTTAAGACCCATATCAGTGGAGTGTGTTTTATAATGTGTTATTGAGTCTTTCAAAGTGTTTTTCAGTTGTTTCCCTACTGATAAATAAGGAATTTGAGGTAAATTTGTTTATACTAACAATAGATATAGCTTGTTATATTACAAGAATGTTCGAGAGAATTCCAATAAAAAAATTAAAGGGTCAATCGAATCAGGGAGAGTAATATCAGCTGTTGGTATGTCTATGTACGAACGAGGAAATAGTAGAAGTCGAATGGGGTTATTATCGTATTTGCATCTATGTCGGATTCCTATAGTAAACGAGGAAATATCAGGGGATATATAGAAGAATTGCACCATTTATAAATTATATGGTATTGTTTAATTATAAACGAAATGAATAAGCTCCATTACTGCAGAAATAAAACATACAATTTATATTGGTTTTAGAAATTTCTACCAGCTCAAAAAAAATGAATGTCGGTATAAAAATCTTATTTGTTTATTATTATTATAGAATTTTATTTTTTTTACTTTTTGCTGTTCTCGCCTGTTGTTGTAACAGCAAATGACATCATGGGAAGCAAATGAAGATAATTATGAATAATGAACATGATCAGTTCTGATCAATTCTGGTAATTTTAAGAACACAATCTAATCTCAGTCTCAATCTGTCAAAAATACCTCTAATTTCCCTACATTTTTGGCATTTTTTTGTCGCTGAGATGAGACTGTGACTAGATTTTGGACGTTTTAAGTTACGAGAATTGGCCTTCGGTGCACCTCCGTTCGTTATTTTAGTCAAAAAGAAAACTCTGACTTAACTCTACCAATATCATAGCAAGCAAAGTGTTCATATTATAGGATAGGTTACCCTATAAGCAGTTCCGCAATGTTCGAATTTTAATTTAACTTTCCACAATACCGGAAAATCTGCAGTGCTATTCTGTAAAAATCTCACCGTGAAAACTAAGGTGAAGTGAGCTGTCATTCTACCTGATGTTAGGGATTGCCTCCATTGATAGTTCACATCACGCTCACTTCACCTATGTTAACACGGTGAGATTTTTACAGAATCGACCGGCTGATTGTTTTTCAAGATCTCACTTCCCACTCCGACAATAGAGCTGATTCTGCGGTGCTATTCTGTGAAAATCTCACCGTGAAAACTTAGGTGAAGTGAGCGTGGAGTGAGCTGTCAATAGTGTCATTTCCTAGAAAAAACAAACTCACTTCACCTAAGTTTTCACGGTGAGATTTTGCAGAATCGACCGGCTGTTGTTCACAAACTAAACTAAATATAAGTTCAGTGCATCTTTTTCTTAAGGACAGAAGATACATTTTAGTTTAGTCCTGTCAAATTAATCAGCGCCTGACGTAAATTGACGTAATTTTAGAAGGTAAGTTTTTAATCACGTCTAAACTTGGGAGCAGTGTTAGGCGTGACCATGAATTCAGCAAATGATCCTAGACCCACTTTGCATTTTTTTAAATAACTGACGAGTTCAATGCCTCATCATCATCTGCCTAGCCTTTTCCCAAAATATGTTGGGGTCGGCTTCCAGTCTAACCGGATGCAGCTGAGTACCAGTATTTATCATGGAGCGACTGCCTATCTGACCTCCACAACCCAGGTACTGGGTAGTACGATACCCCTTGGTAAGACTGGTTGTCAGACTTTCGGGCTTCTGACTACCCGTAACGACTGTCAAAGATCTACGAATGACAGCCGGGGCCAACGGCTTAACGTGCTTTCCGAGGCACGGAGGATTCTCGGTATGTAAAGATGGTCACCCATCCACAGACCAACCGCGGCAAGCATAGCCTAACCTGATCGATCGACCTGTGCGGCTGTTATTATTTAGCGTTAAATTTTTCCTCAGTTCAAAATCATGCTGTATCCACGGTAGAAACTTGTGTATCGAGGTCCCTGCCTCTCTGCAGTATACCTACAATGATCCCAATGCTGGGACCCAGGCCTCCTCTCTTCAAGAGGGAGTGGGCTGTAATCTGACACGTAGGCTCATTGCGGGTTGATAAACGTCACATGTCTTTGAATTTATGGTTCAAGGACATTCCGGTTTCCTCACGATGTTTTCCTTCACCGTTTTGAGAGCAGTGGTGATGAAATTATTTACACAAAGTAAAGCGCCTGACTGGGTTCGAACCCACGACCTACAACTCGTACTCACATCACAAAAAGTACACATCATCATCATTCTCCTGCTATTAAATTCTTATCCCAATTTATTCGTGATCGGCGACAACATATCTTTTTCTTCCATACTTCTCTATTAATTGTCATCGCGGGTCACCCCCTTTCTAACCATATCATCATGCAAACTCAGAAAGTACCTACGAATTGAAAATGTATTCACATATAACGTGCAGTAGAATACGGAATTTTGACGCACAAAATATCGATAAATGCTAATACGATGCTACAAAATTGCGATGCACGTTACAGTGAAAGACTGTTTCTGCGAAGCCACTACACTTCGATGCACTTTACCACGATATATCTTCACTGCGATACTAACTACTTGAGTTCGATGCACGTTACCGCGAAAGACTTTCACTGCGATACTACTTGGCTTCGATGCACGAACGCAACGAACGAAAATACTTAGGCGACGTAGGATGCAAGAGCGAGCGAAGGGCACCCCGAGGTTAGGTTTGGTTGGGTTACTTTAAACCCTTTATAAATACAGAAATAGGAGTCAAATAGTATCGCAGTGAAGATCTATCGCGGTAACGTGCATCGAAGTATAGTGGTTTCGCAGAGACGGTCTTTCGCAGTAACGTGCATCGCAATTTTGTAGCATCGTATTAGCATTTATCGATATTTTGTGCGTCGAAATTCCGTAATCTACTCCTATCTAACCATATCATCATTCAAACTCAGAAAGACCTACGAATTGAAAATGTATTGACATACAACGTGGTAATGCCGCCGGTCTCTTGGGTACATTACCAGTTGACAGCGATGCGGAAGAATTTTCGACGCCATATTTTAGTTTGTTAAGTAATATTTTAGTTAAGTTATATACAATATTTTTATTTTCATAATTTGTTAGTTTAGTTAGTATTCGAAGTTTATACAGTGTAAATATTATTAACCTCCTAAATAAATATGGAAAATGTCAAAAAACAAAATAAAAATCATCACTCACTCACTCACTCACTTTTAAAACGTCAAAATTACATAAGACATTCCACCAAAAGCCCGCGCTTCACCACTTCCTAGTGCTTTAGCTGAGAAGGAGTGGCGCAACAAATTCACGCATTAACGGTTTAGTATTTTCTTATTCGCGTTTATCGTTCACCGAATAGGCTCGACTCGACCTCTCTCATTCAACGGTCACGTTTCGAAACGCCACGATGTCTCCGTGGAGCGGCTCGTGGCATAGGTTAATTTTAAATTTAGATGGCTATTATAGTAGGACGCCGAAAAACACATGTCAAATTCAAATATTTAATTTGTAGAACTTAGGTAAACGAATAAAAAATACACATATGTGTTGCACACAAAATATTCTAATTATAATTTCTAATTAATTGCTATTAAAAAATGAAAACATTCAAAATTAATAAATAAAAATATTTGAAATTAAATAAACGCATTGAAGACTAAAAAGTTATTAAACACCATTATAACGTTTGTGGAGTTTTGCCAATTAATGTTAAACACCAAGTTGCGTTGGACCAAACTAAGTTTTTTCACGGAAAGGCACCTTTTTGGGTACATTTACTAATCAGTGACCAGCCAGATCTATTCTATAAAAATCTCACCGTGAAAACTAAGGTCACATGAGCCTGAAGTGTGCTGTCAATAGTGTTGAAGTGAGCTGTCAATGTGAAAGTTTTCACAGTGACATTTAATTTTTACAGAATAGACCGGCTGATCAAACTTCTGGACGACAGATTAACTTACAATAATCCAAATATTTTTTATTTATTAATCATTTTGTTCCAGATAATGGCACCAGTGAAGTTCGGACTATTTAAAGCCCGGAGCAGGGATTACCAGGACCAACAACCTTCAACGGAGAACCTACTGCATACAAGCCACAGTAGTGACCAATGTAAGTACGAATATTCACTATGCATAATGTAGCGGTGTCTACAACGCCACATGCGAACTACGCGTCATACTGACGTCACGCAAAATCCTGCATCTCGCAAGCAGAGTTTACCGCGCAACTATCATTTGTTTTCATTTGGAAAAATGTCAACTAACTTTTGGAGGCCTCTGTACCTACACAAGTTTCACCTTGACATTTCCTGATAGCATTAATAATTTCGTATGTAAAACATAAAAGTCTTTGAAGAACCTCTCCTCTTAACTCGACGCTCGATCCCCCTTTGATCTTGCAATCTTGTCATTAATGCCAAAGGCTCTTCACGACTCCAGACGACGCGACTTGCGACGCGACAAGAGCGCGCTAGGTACTTCATGCCATGCGATTTTTCAGACCACGCGACCGTGTTTAGGCAATTATACTCCATTTGAAATAAGATTAGACATTTAAATAAACCTTTTTTATAGTCCGTTCTACCGATTTTAACTTTACCGTATGCATAGGAGGGCATTAAAAGCAAAAAAAGTCGTTACAATACCAACTGTTTACTGCAGCTGCCATTTGTCATGCCACCAACGCAATAGAATTCAAAATCGGTTGAACGGACGGTAAAAAAGGTTTATTTAAATGGAATCTAATCTTATTCCAAATGGAATATAGATCACAATGCACCGGTAACCGCTCCGGTGTACGATGATGTGGTTTTTAATTTTGTCTGTAGAACGCACGGAGAAGCGCTGTCAGTGTATGCGTGCGGCTTTTGCACTGCGGTTTTTGTATACAAATCTAGATTCTACAGTCAAAATTAAAAACCGCAGCACCGCACACCGGAATCCGGTGCTGTGTTCAGGCGCGTTATTATCGGTTGATTATATATATTGGATGCGTTATTGCGATAATGCGTCCCGATTCTTTGCCACACTGCTGCGTATTTACCTTCCGATATTTCTAACGTGTGCGTGTAACAAACAACGCCACATGCGAACTATGGATCACACTGACGTCATGCAAAATCCTGCATCGCGCAAGCAGAGTTTACCGCGTGACTAGCATACATACAACGTCCCAACATTAATCGTCGGGCAGTAGGCCAGTAGCCCGTCAAACACAACTCCTGTCTGGTCAGAAGATCGTCCCTTTTCTAATGAGGATGTGTGAACTGTACACCCTGTTCCTCATACCTCTATAGCTGCAATAAGCAACTTCTTTCATTGGTTTTCTCCGCAGTGACTGTCGCAAGACGCTCTCGCTTGAGCGTGTAGCTCGTGAGCAAGGGCCAAAGGCTAAGGGGATAAAACTCAAGGGTTTGGACGCGTGCCTCAAGAGCGATGGCATTGAAAAATCTCTTCACTTTGAACTGGCCTTAGCTGTTTCCTACTTATCAATCAAGGCCTCACTGAAGAGCGAAAGCACACTTCATTATTTATTTTGAAAAAATAAATGGCTACATAACAACTTGTTTGCTAACTTTCTATCCTTTATTCTAATTCACATAACATAAATTAACATCACGCCTAATCCCTGAAGGGTTATTGACCGACCCGGGAATCGAACCTCATGCTCCAACAACAACAACAACAACAACTTCGAAAATCTAAATACAATGGTTTGCAAACCGAAGTTTTACCTACAAAACTACAACTTTAAAACAATATAACGGGGTAGATTAGATACCAACGCTTGGTGTGCTCATTTCCAGCTATCGATGCAATACATTCACAGACTGCAAAATATACGAACTTTGAATGCTATCTCATCTCCGATTCCGCCAGCGCAACTACGCGGCCTCCTTTTATTTCCGAGACAGTACCCAGTTATATCTGATCTACACTATCATATCACTACATAGTATAAAACAAAGTCGCTTTCTCTGTTCCTATGTATGCTTAAATCTTTAAAACTACGCAACGGATTTTGATGTGGTTTTTTTAATAGATAGAGTGATCCAAGAGGAAGGTTTATATATATAATACATGCATGCATGTGATGTCGTAAATAAACACATTTTTTGCGCTTACTTTTCAAACGCTGGCTGAACCCTACGAGATAGGTCAAAATAATGTACTACAGTATTGTACACCTTAAAAAGGTCTACAAAAAAGTCTGCGATGTTATATGTCTATCTCTTAGGGATAACCCACAATAACCATTTTTTATCCTTTACTTTTTACGAGAAATAATGGCTTATTTACGAAGCGATCTTAAGCAATACAGCATTAATTCTTATCCAATTAAGTACCTTAAATACATTGTGCATTTAATATATGTAAATAAATATGGTCCTTTACAGCATGTAATTTAAATGAATATTTTCGAAGATATTACAGATTTAAAATGCAGGGACATAGCGGTTGCTGCGGTACCGGCCGCGGCGGCGCGTGCTGGCATTCTTGAAATACCTGTACTTAGTATCAGTATTGCACCCGTGCGAAGCCGGGGCGGGTCGCTAGTTATAAATATGAAAGATTTGTTTGTTTGAATTGAATAGGCTCCGTAACTAAAGGACCGATTTGAATAATTGTTTCACCATTAGAATCCTACATTATCCTTGATGAACATAGGCTATAGAATATTTTCAGAAAAGTTAGGGATCCGTATGAAAACTTCGATAATGTAACTTAAGGTGTGAAAAAAATACCAAAAAAAATCCTTATATCGCGTACGATGCGGAAACTATTGACAATAGAGCAAAGTGATGTACTATGGTTTTATAGAGGACATCAATATCTACAAAAAAAATCTTCGATACCATATGTCTCACTACCTATTACAGTTTTGTCACAATAACTACTTTTTCATGTTAAAATATGCAATAGTAAAGCGCGGTACAAACTATGCCACATTATTCGTACCAAGGCTTGGTATTGATTCTTATCTAAATTATCTCATAATTAGATTATCTTTATAATATACTATTTTTTTTATTAGCTCCAACACAAAAAGAGGGGTGTTATAAGTTTGACGTGTGGATCTGTGTCTGTGGGTGTATCTATCTGAGAGTAGTTGCGGCATCATAGCTCCCAAACGGATGATTTTGATTGTTTGTTTCGTCAAAAGCAGACTTGATCGAGTATTCTAAGCATGGAAAGTCTGCCAAGAGTATATTCAATTTTTTTTTTTTTTTTTGTTAAATACCAATATCTACCCGTACGAAGCCGGGGCGGGCCGCTAGTATAAAATATAATCACGGCTATTTTCCTCGGAGGGGTGGCAGATGTTTAATACCTACACCCATATTTTCACAAATATACCTACAGAGTCACAGAGTGTAAATTGACCCATCACACCGTTATCCACCATTCATTCTATACATCAAACTATGTAACTTTGTGCTCAAGATCCCACAAAACGTGACGTGACAAGCTTCAAACGTGACAAGCTCCCGGAAAACGTGACGGCTCCCACATTGAACTGCTTATAGAATCCACTGGACAGATCAAATATCTTCAAGCTAAGTGATACACACACATCAGCTAATTAGCTGCTAGTGTGTCTAACCAAATTATACTAATAAAAAAGATTGCTTTTAATTTTTGATGTCAAAATTTGCCGTTTACGGCAGCTCGCGACGATACCCACGCAAAACAATGCCAAAAAAATGCATGCACATTTATTAGGGTAAAAAAAATTATATTAAAACTTGGCATACTCGTAATAAAACGTCAAAAAAAAGTTGGAAATTTGACTTTCAATATCTCCGTCACCAGAAGGTTCTAAGTTGTAGTCCAGTAAATAAAAAAATATCACAATGACGGGAAGTACAGATGCCAGCAAATCAAGGTACCCCAATCTGTGAAATTGAATATGAACCTTACCTACTCCTTTGTAGTAAAGTTGAAAATCTATCAAAGTTTGACAGATTGGAGTATCTTAATGTGCTGGCCTCTGTACAACGTACAAGTGACTCGGCTTCAATACATCGGTTATTTGACACCAACCGGGTACCAATCTAGATAATTGGACTGTTTGGTATAAGTACTGAGAAATTACCTACTGAGAATTTCCATATGGAACGAATAACATTGAATGAATTTCAATGAAATCTCTGGAAACGACTGGTTGACACTTCCCGTGACCCAAGGGCTGGCATTTACCTTGGCCAGATGCTAAGTATTGAAACACAACGTGGCAATGCCACCAGTCTCTTGAGTACACATGGCTACACATCAAGCTATAAATTTCCAGTTTTAGTTGACCTCGCATTGTATAGGTTTTTCGTACAGTCAGAAGTCAGCTTATACTGGTTATGAATAGCTTGATGTGTAGCTGTGCGCACATTACAGTTTTCAGTTTTATTGGCATTTGCACTTGAGAGTGTTAAATGGCTCTTTTGGTGCCTGAATGACATTGACAGGGGGACGACGTTGGTAAGCATTTGTGAAATCGACACAGAAATTGTATTAACAAAACAAGATGGCGGTGCTAGTTCCGATTTTCGCCACGCGTCAAAAGAACTTTGTAACATTGTACCTACATATGAAGAGTGCGATTGTGGGAGTATTGTTGAATAATCTAGATTCTAGTCTGTCTGGGGACTAATCTCACTACCTACAGACTATTCTGTACTACGAGTGAGAGTTGAATGACCCTGTCTATTCAGAAACAAATACAGTCTAACGGTCTGTACCCTGTCTGCATTTAAAGAAACAAAACAAATGCATCGCGTGTTATTGCGTTTGCATTTTTATCATTTGAAAACTTTCATCTCTTTTGCAATTGATCAATATGTATAAAAATATTTCGTAGCTCCTTAAACTTTTAAAGACTTACTGAAACATTTAATCATCATCTGCCTAGCCTTTTCCCAACTATGTTGGGGTCGGCTTCCAGTCTTATCGGATACAGCTGAATACCAGTATTTTACATGGAGCGACTGCCTATTAGACCTCCATAACCCAGTGACTGGGTAATACGATACCCCTTGGTAAGACTGGTTGTCAGATTTTCGGGCTTCTGACTACCTGTAACGACTGTCAAAGATCCACAAATATTTAATATTGGTCTTAAATCACCATCGCTATATACAAAGTCAAATTAAATTAGCCAGTGAAATTCTGCAGACGTGATACCCATTTACTAGTCAATTAATTTTTTTTTAAAGCCTAGGTAAAAACTTGTAGGTGTAGCTAAAATATGATATTAGTGTGCATACACACGAGTCAACGGCAAAAGCAAAGAACTGCAGCCGTCGACAACGTGCCACTGATGATGCTCGTGTATTTTTGATTACCTACCTACGGTGCTCAACTCAAATAAGTACACGAGCGTCAAACTGTTACCATGAATTCAGCACATGATTTTAGACCCATAAGCCTTGTGCTCACCAATATTAAAATCAACTGATTGAATATATAACAGCCGACCGATTCTGTAAAAAATCTCACCGAGAAAAGTTAGGTGAAGTGAGCTTAGAGTGACCTGTCAAGAGTATCAATCCCTAGCATCAGGATGACAAAAAAAGGATTAGCGTGGCTAGCTGACATTATGGCAAATAATTTAATTTAATGTTCTGTCTTGGTCTCGTGGTCGCAAGCGCGACTGCTGAGCGTGGAGTCCTGGGTTCGATCCCCGGGTCGGGCAAAGTGTTATTGAGTTTTTCCATTAGGAATTACTCAGTAACAGCCCGGAGTTTGGAAATTGGCGGTGTGATACCCCCGTGCCTCATAAAGCACGATAAGCCGTTGGTCCTGCGCCTCTCCGGTCGTGTCGAATTGCCGTCCCATGGGACTATGAGAGTGAGGAAAGAGGGAGTGCATCAGGGCCTCAAATCTGCTATTACAATAGTGTCAGAATGGTCTATCATTGATTTCATAATTGTTGATTTTGACAAGTTTGGTAATCTACTAATTTAACAGCGTCATTATAACTTTCCAATGGTCAACCACTGACACTCCATTGAAAGAAATGTCATAAAATGATAATCTCGTACATATAATGACAAATTAATAGATGTAATGTTTATTGCTATTTACGAACTTCTTACTACTTCAGATTACAAACACTAATACGTATTAAGTAAAAATATATATTAAATTAAATGTAGCTTGAAATTTAGTAATAGTTTTTCTCAGATCATTGTCCGACCAATGATCGACCATTATGAATTTAGCAGATTACGAACTTTTAGCAAAATGACTATGGAATCGTGTTGGAATGACGAATTTATAAAAATAGCAGACTTGGGCCCCTGCTGTGTCTGCGCGCACACTTGTGCACTATAATATTTCCCGCGCCGAAGGCATTCTCCGTTGAGATCGGCCGCCGTGGCCGAAATGCGGTCTGGAGGACTTTTTTATTATATAAAATCAAGTATTTTCTAACTGAACAGACAGCTGTACTGCTGGTGAGTTTGTTGCGTCACTTCTTCTCCCCAGCATTATGAAGTGGTGAAGGGCGAGCGTTTTGGGGGACTGTCTTCTGTAATTTTGACATTCTAAAAGTGCTGTTTATCAGCCTATTTTGAATAAATGACTTTTTATTTTGCTTGTTAACGTTTATTTTCAGTGGGCACACTGGGCACGCCATCTTCCCCCATCCCTTCAACCAGTAAGGGAGTCTTGGAGGACGCGACTTCTGCCAACCTATCAGTACTGAACATTGATAGCGAAGACGATGTAAGTACCACAATAGATCATGTATCTGCCTTATGCTTGGTTCCTATAAACGAATCGTTTCGCTTAGCAAAATGTTAGCATTTTTAGGATTCCGGGAAAACGGAACCCTTATAAGATCAAAGAAAGAAAATACGTTTGCTTTCGGCAAACATGACGCATAAAAAAAATAAAAACAAGCAAAAAAAAAAACAATTTGGGAGAAAACATGCGTCACATCTACGCAAAACGGACATCGCTCAGCATAATGCTACGACCCTATACTAGACACAGTCCCAGCGCTGGTTTTCAGCGACAGCCGGCGTTGACGTGAGATCACTTCGTTGTCCATCTGTCAAGACCCTTTTTCTCAGGAACGCGGGGAGTTATCAAGTTGAAATTAATATCAAATACTCAAGGTTGCAATACCTTGAGGCAGTGAAAAAATCAAACTTCTAAGTCAACGCAATCAAAAGATAGGGGCGTTTATGTTCCGGAATCAAAACCTATAGGGTACTTCCCGTTGACCTAGAATCATGTTTGGCAAGAAGACAAAGACATTCAAAGGAATCAATGTCACGTAGCACAAGTAAAGGAAAAAATCTAAAATCGTATTTTTTTTGTTACATACCTATCTACGAATTTGTACGGAACCCTCGGTGCGCGAGTCTGACTCGTACTTGACCGGTTTTGTTTTATTGCCAAACTGGGGTATATAAACAGAATATTTGTAAGATAATTTTACCCGTGACAGCTACTTGCATAAGACAGGATCTACTTTACAAAGCTATTAGGTCTTTACGGTTGTACATATTTATTTTAAAAATCAAAATGGCAGCCAAAGCCATTTTAATACGGTTGGGTTCAAATTACATGTGATGTTTTAATAAAAATTAATCGTATTACTCTCTTGCCTGCCCATAAGGTGAATGCTTGAGGTAGCCCGCGAAATTCAAATATTCTACGACAATTCCATGATCATAAGATTACCTGAGAGTTATATTGATGACTTTAATGATTATAATTCTGTAAATAAATTCTTGTTACAGCCGCGAATCAAATTTGATCACCTTAAAACCTAATACTGACTTGCAAATTGCAAAAACGTAAGAAAATTTGGATTTCGCGGGCTACCTGGAGCATCCACCTTAATGGATAGGAAATCTGTGAGCAGACACACTGTCTTTGCAATTCATAAAACTAGTTATTCTCATTGCAGGATACAATATCACAGCAGAATATTGCCACCAGACGCGTCAGTGATACTAGCAGACTAGAAGAATCACAGGTATTGCTTTTATTTGAATATTTTCTTGAGGGAGACCCAGGTGCATCGGGACTTACTTGACAAGTTGTTGGTCGTTGGTTCGAACCGTGACAGATCCTATTTATATTGTAAATGTGAAATGTGAAGATGTTTGAATATTTGTTACTCAATCACGCGTAAACCGTTGAACGGATTTAGAACGGATATTTTGCACACAGATAGTTTATAACCAGGATTAACAGTAACACATGAGATACTTTTTATCCCGATATTCCCACGGGATCGAAAATAACGCGGATGAAACTGTGGGGCGCTGCTAGTAAAAAAAAAAAAAAATCAAAATATTTTATTTCACAAAAACTTACATGGTCACATGAAACGCTAGAAGCTAGATGCACGTTTTGAATTGGTCGTTTCCTATGGAGAAGAGCCGGCAAGAAACTCCACGGTTACTCTTTTAAAAATGGCTTTTACAATGTTTACAGATTCAGTGTTAATAGGTATGTGAAGACAATGCAGGCCTGTCAACAAGTAGCACATCAAGCTACTACAATAGATTTTCAACTTTATCGCTAAAGTTTATGGTTCAATGTTGATTGTGAAAATTTGACAGTTTCGGATAGCTTGGTGTGCAGGCGTCTGTACTTAATGAAATAGAAAATGGTCTACAAAAATCTACAGCCTACAAGGCCTATAAAGTTCTCACATTCACAAAATATAAAAGAATCTATTAAAAAACCTATTAAAACCAAATGATACCTATGATTGATTTCATCACCACTGCTCTCAAAACGGTGAAGGAAATCATCTCGAGGAAGCCGGCATGTCTTGGAACCAAAAATTCGAAGACATGTGACATCTACCAACCCGCACTGGCCCGCGTGGTGGATTATAACCCACTCCCTCTCACGGAGAGGAGGCCTGTGTGAGTGTCCGATCAGTGGGAACATTATAGGCTATTATGCTTCCTGAAGAGGAATACCGCTGACACGTTGAGAAGAAGAGATTGCAAGGACAGCCGGCCCAAACTGGAAACCGATCGCACAGGACAGAGACAAATCGCACCTTCAGAATAGTAGTGACCTAACTCAAAAATCTAAGAAATCGAGTTACGATCATAGAGGGTCACTAAAACGTACGCACTTTCAAGTGAAGCGAAGAAGCGACGTTTTTATGGTGCAATAAAGACTATTCCACCATAAAAACGTCGCTTCAAAGTGAATACCTTTTAGTGACCCTCTATGATCGTAATTCGATTTCTTAGATTTTTGAGTTAGGTCACTACTATTCTGAAGGTGAGAAATGGGCATCTTTGGTGGAGGCCTTCACCCAATATACCCCATATTGGGTCCTGCAGATATTGCTACAAACTAAATTATGTTAGGTTAAATTATTATGTTATGATAAATTAGTAAATAGTTAAAAGCCTACACTACCTCAGCTAAAATTCACTGAGTGAGACTGAGTGAGAGCGAGACAGAGTGCGGTGCTAGGCGGCAGGCAGCGCCAATAGTTTAGGTATTTGCTTTTTACGGTGAAAATAATGGTAATTAAAAAAAAGTAAATAACATAAGATCTGCTATATAGTTAGTTCGGTTAGTATACAAAGTTTTATGATCTAATTTGAAGTATTTTTTGAATACCAGCGGTTTATTGTTCGGTTTGGAGGTAACATTGGATTTTTTTCTATCGAGAAAATTTTATGAAATCGTGTTTTCGTCTAACATAAGACCTAGCATTAATCCTCAACTTTACCATATATTTATTTCAAAATTAATGCTGCAGTATGTTCGACATGACGGAGGATCATGCTAAGCCATTTGAGGTAGTATAGGCCCTTAATAAGTTACAGCAGTAACGGAAACAAACTAGTTACGCGTATTATGAATTAGTATAAGTAAAACAATCAAAGGAAAACTAGCTATGTGAAGTATCTAAATTAATTAATTAAATTAGGTATGTAACTCAAAAACCAATGTAAAGTAAATAGTAGGAAATAAAAGGCTTTTTTATTTTATTTTATTTATTTATGCTTCCTACAGCTGAGATATTTAACTCACCCACTCAATGTTCCAGATAAATTACCAACCCCTAAAGAACCAAGTCTCCGCGGACGCCACATCATTATCAACCCTGAACTCAGACCCCGAAGACCGTGATAACACACTTATAGATGATGGCGACGGTGCCTCGACCTCGTGTGACGTTCTCTCCCTACAGTTTGACGAGACGTCTATAGCCGCGAGCGAAGACCTGTCGATCCACTGCAGGACGTTGAAGAAGACAAAGAAGATTAGGAGTAGGAAGGAGAAGCAGTTGAGGGATTTGGATATGTGGCAAGCTAGTAATGTAGAGGTTATGCAGGTTAGTTGACTTAGACTTTTATACGACGATAGGTGATGATGGAGCAAAAGAGGAAGAAGAGTGGACTGTATAACAAATCCGGCTCGAAGGACCAATGTGCGCGACTATAGGTGATGATGGACCACAGCACGAGTCTTGCTGGTGGTCGGCTGGCTCCCCGCTGCCCCGCATCCCTCGTTCACTGCCGCTGGCGCGCGGTGATGTTGAGAGGAGTGACCTCAACAGTAACCAAAATGGTAAAAAGAAACCCTTATGGTGCGACTCGGTCTGTCTGTCCGTCTGTCACAGCTGTATATCTCAAGAACTGCTAATGCTATCAACATGAAATTTGGAATAGTTTTAGATGACGTTTGCCCAACTACACACATCAAAAGTGTCTAGGGATCAACATATATTTTTGCAATAACTTTTCTCCTGATTGATATTAATTAAAATTTTCTTTAAGGATTCATCAAATAAAGTGTTTTCGTTTGTCACAGTAACGATAAACCAAGTCACCTTTGCATTAATAAAGAAATTTGCCATTTTCCTAATAAAGGGATTTTTGACATTTGAACCACTAACACAAAAGTTCGAAAAAAAGACTGAAATAACAGTTTTCTCTAAAATTTTATTGGGTAACTTAAACAATTAATAATCCGTGTTTCTACCGCGAACACTAACAACACAAGAACATCGGTTTGGCATACTCAAAATGAGTTCATCCAAATCACGCTGTGGAATGGCCGCCCATGTTCGTTGCAACAACAAAAAAAGGTCTTCTTGCGACTGGATACCCTCCATATTCGGCAGAGCTCTTCTCTGTAGCATATCCCATGCATGCTCAATCGGGTTCAAGTCTGGCGACTGAGCAGGCCAGGGCAGGACATTGATGTTAGCTGCGGCGAGAGTCTGTCTTACAACTCTTGCGGTGTGCGGTCGTGCATTATCATGCATTAACTGAAATAAGGGACCGATTTGCACTTGTAGAGGAACGATGACGTCTGATACAATCGTCTCAGCATAAATTTGAGCGTTGAGGTTGCCTCTGATCCAAATCAACTCAGTTCTTCCGCCGATCCAAATACCCGCCCATACCATGATGATTCCACCACTATAAGGATGGACTTCCTGGCAGGATTTTAATCGCTGTTGGCGTCCAGGGGTTCTCCAGTGTCGTATACGTCTTGTATCCGGTCTCATACCAAAACGAGACTCATCAGAAAAGCACACGAAACGCCATTGTTCTTCTGCCCAATTTCTGTGTTCAAGAGCCCATTGATATCGAATCCTACGATTGTGCATTGCTATAGGTGGTACCCGTAGCGGTCTTCGGGAATGAAGGTTCACTTCATGCAAGCGGTTTCTGACTGTTTGGTCGCTAATTAAGTTCCCTGAAGAGTGATGAAGCCTCACGGCTAACATCATGGCGGTTATTGTTGGAGCTCTTCGAGTTAAGATTTGAATGTATCGGTCTTGTCTCCGTGTGGTGCAGCGATACCGTCCTCCATGGCGCTCAGCCACGGTACCAGTGCTTCGGTAACGTGTCCAAAGTCGACTGATAACACTCTGACTTGTATTCAGAGCTAAAGCCACAGTACGTTGCCGGGAACCAGCTTCTATCATTCCCACGGCTCTGAGCATTTCTTCCCTGCTTAAATGACGTCGCCGCTCCATAATAACGTTGGTTTTAATCAGTAGTAGGGAAACAGTAGCACTAATAATGTCTTCAATGCGTTGTATGTTTTTATAGGGAAAATATTGACAGCTGATTTTCATCTTTTACTCGAATTTGATTCACAGTTCCTGATTCAAATTATGAAATGCACCAAAAAGGATCCATATAAATTTATAAAATCATAAATTTATTACAAAGCCACATCTCAATCTCAAGAAATCCGCATAAAAATGCTTGATCCCTAGACACTTTTGATGTGTGTATTTTGCAAAAAAGAAAGAATTTTTTTTGCAACAATGACCAAGGGGGCTATAAAAATATACTTTATTCTAACCTCCTTGACATGGACTGAAAAGGGGTTTTAAAAATTCGATGTGGGGCTACTAGGGCATGTGGGGTATCATATGAAAGAGCGCTGTTTGCAAATTCTCAAACATTTTTTCTTTTTTTTTAGGCCGTACAGTTTTCGAATTTGAATTTTGATGAATAATAAAAAAAAAATACCGTTCCCCCCTTATCTCCGAAGTTTGCATAGAGAAAAATCTGAAATGATATGATAGAAGTTCTATGTGATAGAAGTTTACGTAAAGATTACAGGAAAAATAAAACGATAAGTAATATACAATGTGTTAATGAAATAACCCAAAACCTGAAACTAGTTTGTTTAGAATCGGTAGCAAAATCGAATACAATAATTTTTAATATGGGTTATTTTTTTCCAAAAAATATTTATTTGTCATGCCGTGTCTAATATTTTTTAACGACGCTGTATGCTACTGTCCAACGCAATGAAAACAAATAGCGCGGGCGAGGGTGAGGAGAGGGGGTGCTAGAGCTGGCGCCAAGGCCGGGAAGCGCGCCGGCGGCGATAGAGCTACGAATCTGTAAGAAGTAGCGCGACAAAAACATTTACAAATATCTTTTACTATAATTTTTGAAAATAAATAATTATATGTCATATCAATTTATTAATATAAAAATCGGTTGGGGTGTCCGAGGTTTTGGGTTATTTCATTAACACTTTGTATAATAGGAGGGAGCCTATTGCCAGACTCTGGGCTGCTATTGAGAATTTCCAGATGGAAAACCCAATAACACTTTGCCCGAACCAGGAATCGCACCCAGGACCTTGTGCTCAGCATTAGTGCTTTCGACCCAAGTCTGCTATTTTTATAAATTCGTCATCACTATAATTCGTCACTGTTTTCTTGTCCCTTAAATAAATAAATTCCAACACGATCCCATTGTCATTTCGCTAAAAGTTCGTAATCTGCTAAATTCATAATGGTCGATCATTGGTCGGACAATGGTCTGAGAAAAACTACTACTTTTCATGCTAGATTTCATAAAATGTATTTTTTTTTTGCATAAGTATTACGTATTAGTGTTTGCAATGTGAAGTAGTAAGAAGTTCGTAAATAGCATTAAACATTACATTTATTCATTTGTCATTTTGTACGAGATTTTACCATTTTATATCATTTCTTTCAATCGAGTGTCAGTGGTTGACCATTGGAAAGTCATAATGACGCCATTATATTAGTAGATTACCAAACCAGTAGAGCAACTGGGCAAGAACAAGGGATCGAGGCATTTTTTTAAGTTATCATTTTTCAATAGGTAATCTAAGCGTTACTCTTACCCCAACTTCTCATTTTGTATTACTTTTGAAGTTTATTATTCATTGCCTAGAGGTTCTCTGGTAAACTATTTCTAGTAACAAACTTTAGACTGCAATTAAACTGGCAACCACACGCGTCTTACACAAGCATGCTTTTCATAAAACCGAATAGGTAGCTAAAAGTGTCATTGAATCAGTTAAGTCTCAAGAAATGCAGGGATGTTATAAAAGTGGGACCCCATATTTTGATAATTGATGAGTGTCAATAGATGTCGCAACTGTCACTAGGAATCCAGTCTAACCAGATGCAGCTGAATACCAGTATTTTACATGGAGCGACTGCCTACCTGTCCTCTACAACCCAATTACTGGTTAAAACGATAAAACTCCTTGGTAAGACAGGTTGTCAGACTTTCTGCCTTCTGGCTAGCCGTGACGAATGTAAAAAATCTACAATTGACATCCGGGACCGGTGGTTTAACATGCTCTTTGAGGCACGTACGGAGGGGTCTCGATAAGTAATAGATGGTCACCCATCCGCAGGACGGCCTTGGCAGGTGTAGCCTGTGATCAACCCTTGTGGCTGTTATTATTAGTCACGAGCCCCTCTAAAATCTGCATCAGCAACTACAACATAATGTGTATTCCAACAGAATCTCCTTAGAAGAAGTGGCACTCTAGACGATCAAATAAAGTGGGAAGCGATCGCCACAGCGCGAGGCCTTTGCACCCTCAAGGACAGCTGTACCTGCGATGACTGTGTGAGGGCGAAGTACCTCGCAGGCGTCACAGACGGCGACGGAGGCCTGGGCGCTGCGCCCCTCTTCAACGCCATTAGTGTCGGCTGCATTGTTCAATAAAAAGTAATAGTGCTACAAGTATCTTTTGACGCTTGAATGACATTGACAGGAGAACGCTGTTGGTAAAATTGTATTGAAAAAACCAAGATGGCGGCGTTAGTTCCGATTTTGACCACGTGCCAAAAGATCCTTGTACAACTATAGGTAATAAGGGCTGGTTTATAAAAAGAACTGGGTGATTTGAGGCCAGTATTTAGCAAGGACAATGTGTGTTTTTTAAGGTTGGTAGCATTGGTAAAGATGTGTGGTTTTGTATTTTTTTGTGCTAGCAATTCGGCAGTGTTGGGTTCGTATTTTAAAACTCTGCAGTTCCGCTTAATTGTTTCAATTCATAATATTTCTGATTGATATATTTTTTACGTAATAACAAAAACATTGTTCTTATAATACTTAGAATATACTTAAAATAATTGAAAGTAGTTCTGCAGTATTACCTTCAACAAAAATAATGCAAGTGGTTTCCTGCAGAGTTTTATGTGTATAGTAAAAGAAAGTCTAGGCTGAGTGCAAAGTGAGAAAACAAGTATTCGTGTGTTTACTACGTAAAATTAGCCTTATTTTAATCTCTGCATAATCACTTATACTCTATACAAAGTAAGGTTTTTTAAACAAGCAATTTTGAATGGCGTTTTTGCATATCTTATTATTAACCAAACATCAGGAATAAATATATCTAGGTACGCATGACGATACATCAAGCTATAAATTCCAGTACCTACCTATAAGCTGACTGACTTCTCCTTCTCATTGTACGAAAAGTCAGTCTAAGCAATGCGAGATCAGCTAAAACTGGAAATGTCTGTTAAGCCATATGTCTTAATACAGGGTTATTTGTAAAACACCAGCAACCTCTTAAGAGGTCATTGTACTCATCATTATGAACAAAATTTACTATGGAACCAAACCTGAAACGGCGAAAAAAAAATCAGCTGTCCCCTACATTTATGTTCGTGTAACTCGTCAAAATGTAGGGAAGAGCTGATTTTTTTTTCGCGATTTCAGGTTTGGTCCCATAGTAAAATAAAGGTATAAAAAAAATACATAGGTATACTTGAACATAAAAACACTACGTTTCATAATAAGATGTGCATGAAAACCATTTGTATTGCTTTTGTGTGAGATATCTTTTATTCCCACGCCAAACCAATCTGTATCAATACCTAAATATATTAAATATTGTCATTTTATTAGTCTGATATTTACAGGAGGCTTGCCTTCTATGTAGCTTGTGATAAATCAATGTTTAGTCAATTTAGTTATGTGTAATTAAATATAAAAATATACCTACTTTGTAATAATAAAATTAATAATGATATCATGTGCGGAAAAATTCATTGTATATCAATACTTTTTGCTAATATTACAGGAGGACTTAAAGTTTAGGTATTTTTTGACTAATAATTATGGATGCCTGTGTTAGTTGTACTAATTAATTAATGCACCTGTTTATAAGTCAGGTAACAACTTTTCTCTGGTATTCATAATTATTCAACTGCCATAGATTTCAAAGAATCACATTACTACTTTTGTACTTAAAATAATTGGATTTTAATTTATAAGATTAGCTTGTTGTCTTAATGTTATTATTGTTGTTGAATTATCAAAATGAAAAGTTTCTAATTGGAAGCGTGTGTCACAATAGGTGCATTTGTTGTTAATGTTATGTAATGATTTCAATGGCGGCTGCAGACTCCAGATAGCAACTGCAGAGTGCAGACACTGGTGTGACCGCAATATACAAACTATTAGAGTAGCTTGTTGACTACACTAATCTGCAGCTGCGGACTGCTGTCAAAGTCTGCAGTCTGCAGCCACCCCCAGAATCCTAACTTCATGAATTTTCCCAAGTATGATATTACATTATTGATATTATTAGAATCACGTGAATTATTCTCAATCTTCAAGCGATTTGACAAAATGGCCTCTGTGTAATTCCGTGTAAGACTGAAATATACACAATTATAGTGTATTTAAATAGGGATATGGGAGGTATGAGAGTGAAACAATGCATATTTAAATGGAAATCCACTGTTTCATGGCTACTTTGCAGTGGAAGCTGTATTTGTGACTGGCTTTATGAATCATGCAAGAAATATGGGCCATTTTTGACTGCAATGTAAGTAAATGACCTTTTATTCTAGCGTCTGCCCACAATTGCATACTTCGACCAACAATTAGATTTCCAATGAGCCGGCCGGAAAAATAAGACCACAAACAATGTTGTGGTTTTATTTTTTTTTATTCTTATTTTTTATCTTAATGCATAAGCTTAGAAATTATGTTTTATTTCTCCATGTATATCTTTGTGCTACTTTCAAAATACGTTTGCTTTCAATCAAAGTTGAAAATTTAATTGCAAACGATAATAAACTTTATATATTTGAGTTAAGGTTTATAATCAAATTTTAGGCAATCGTGGCTACTTTAGCGATGTGTTTTTGTTCCTGTTGTGTGTTTGTCTAGTGATATTGTTGATCGAAGAGTGTATACCTATAAGTACCTACTGTGTTTTAGTATAGTAAGTAGTACGTAGTGCTCTTTTTAAAATAATCATATTGTGAGTTTTTATCACCATTAAAAATTATTGTCATCAGTTACTGACACATCTGCAGCTGTGTCTCACCTAGAGACACACAGGGCCAATCATGAGACATTGCGGCGGTGACATTGATGTAGTGGCATCTACGTCGCCACATGCGAACTATGTATCACACTGACGTCTCGCATAATCCTGCATCGCGCAAGCAAAGTTTACCGCGCAACTGGCGCCCGCCAGACACAACACCCGTCTGGTCAGAGAATCCTCCCTTTTATAAAGAGTATGAGTGAACTTTACACCCTCTTCCTCATACCTCTATACAACCATCTAACTATTTCATCACATTTTCAGATAAAAACCCACTTCGTAGACTGTACTTCGAGAGAAAATTAAGTAAGTTCACCATTTTAGTCTAGTTTTTCAGTAGTCTGGGTAAACGCTATTATAATAAGGTCCAAAACTTATTCCTGCTGGCGGGAATTTAAAACCAACACGTACTTTTTTTCAATGCAATGAATTTCACAAGATTCACCTACAGGTTAGGTTTTTGTAGAACGAGTAGCTATAATATGTGTGTCATACATAGAACAAAATTTTGTTTTTCATGAATGTTTAGTAAACCGGACTATTACGGAATGTGAATGATTATTACTCACTTTATTTTATGCCCAAAAGATAAACTGTTATAGGCTCCTAATTAATGAGTATGGTGAAAAGGCACCAAAAGCCAACTGTACAGTGGACCGACACATCGATGGGCATACTTTGATCTTGAGCTGCGGGGTAATTGCGTAACACACTATCAACAGCAATTGGTTTCATATTGACAGTTCAACAACATTCATTGCGTTATTGACGTTGTTGAGCAGACACATTTTTCTAACATATGAAGCAATGGATTAGCTTCAAAATATTCACATTGAGATTGATCGTGTTTTACCCAATTACGGTGCTACTGGCCTAGCGTAGTACGGAGTTACAATAAAATAAGAGGCCAGCTTATATTGCATCCTAATTGCGTAATACACTATCAATCTTAATCCAAATCATTTTGAAGGATATTACTAGTCCATGGCTTCATATGGTCGAAGAATTTGTCTGCTCAACAACGTAAATAACGCAATGAATGTTGTTGAACTGTCAAAATGAAAACAAGTCGGTGATCTCCATCTAGTACTGGAACTATGGTGGCTCTCACACTTCTAGTGGATGAGGTGCTTTAGACAAACCATGTTTTTGTAGTCAACGTTCATGGGCTTTGATTTATAATATTTAAACCCCGCCTTAGCTTGCGTACTGGTATTAGCAAAGTGGTTATAGTATAACGGTCGTAGATTAATAATTTTGATTTTATTAATGTTTTAAATTACCTAAACTCTGATTTATAATTTGCTAGTTCAAAATAACAGCTGCTATTTTAGTCTAGCAAAATAAAAATCAGAGTTTATAATATTACTGCAATTATAGGTTGTCCTAACCCTTTAACTAAGCGAAATTATTATACTTGTGTAAGCTATAATTGTACAGACGCCAGCAGGTCAACCTACCCCAATCTGTCAAATTTCTTTGATAGATTTTCAACTTTAGCACAGAAGAATAAGGTTCATATTCAATTGGGAAAATCTGACAGTTTGGGGTAGCTTGATGTGCTGGCCTCTGTACAGACAACCACATAACATCGGTAAACTTTTCATATTAAGTCAAGCGTGTATATGCCGTTGCCGTAGCAGTTAGGGTGTGTTTCAGGAGTATTCCCTTTTGAGCACCTGTTTTTAGAGCACCTATGCATGGAGCACCAAAGGTATTCCCAATTATTCCCCTCTAAAAATAGGTGCCCAAAAGGGAATAGGTGCTCAAACTGGAATACTCCGTCTTTCCTAGCGCAAGTCAAAATCAAAAGTCATTTATTCGAATTACGCTGAGAATCAGCACTTTTCGAACGTCAAAATTTCATAAGACAGTCCCCCAAATCCACCCTTCACCACTTCCTAGTGCTTTCCTTGGGAAGAAGTGGCGCAACAAACTCCCCAGCAGTGTTACTGATGTGCGGTTGTCTTTACAATTATAGGGATTTTCAGACTTTCGATTGCCCCGGGTATGACTACCGTAATATCTCTTCTCGAACCCTTTCTTTCTAGCTTCCGTCTTAAAGCTTCATGCACGTGCACGATGCAAAGATCCGCAAAATATGGAAAAAAAATATGTTCGGAGTGAATGTGCAGATCAAAAGACGTATTTTTACACGTAAACTTTGTATTTAATCAACGATTTCTGAATATAATGTGTGTTTTATGTATCATTAATAGGGGGGACGCTAACAATTGTGTTTAAAACTAGACCAGAGCTATTAGTAAAAGTTATAGATCAGTGGTCAGTTCTGTTTCTCTGAGACTGATATTTTGGGCTCCAGCGATAATCATTTACATTCCAAAATGACGCATAACTATGAGCTGTATGCATCGAAGTAATAGAAACAAGTAAGTTTACTGGAGAACTACATTAAAAACGCCTGTAAACAAAGAAGCATTAAAAAGCGTCTTCTTAGACATTAGAAAATATAATTTCGCAATTATCTACTCACTAAATGTTATGTAATATACAGGTAGATATACGTATTAGTATAGTATATATAATATACCTTATTAGGTATAGTTTCATACTGTGTGTTTTGTAACGATTTGGCTCGATAGTCACCCTTGGGTATCATGTTACTGTTATTAAGACACTTTAAAATGCACATTATCTAGACCCTCGATATAACAATTTGAAACAGAAAACACTCTTATAATACAAGTCTATCTCAATCAACTCAGCCTATCGCAGTCCCAGCCACCCTTTTAAGGTCGTCGGTCCATCTCGCTAGGGCACCCCACACTATGCTTGCCGATACGCAGTCTCTACTCCACGACTCGTCTGCTCCATCGGCCTTCGATCCTTGGACAAACATTGCCAACCCAATGCCATTTCAGCTTGCATACTCTGCAAGCTCTGTCGGATAATTTAATTCCTGATTTTATCCTTCAAAGAAACTCCGAGCCCGCTCCATAGCGCACTGAGCGACCTTAAATTTGTGGACCAGCCTGGCTGCCAGTGTCCCCGTTTTAGCACCGTATGTCATAACGTCTTCAAACATTGCGGAAATCACAAGTCTATCTATATTTTGTAAAAAAATTGTAGGTATATGAGACAAAAATTCATAAAAAATACCCTTAATTTTCTGGGAAATCAGCACTAGACATAACAACTTAGATTGTAATTACTGTATTTGAAAATAAAACAAAAAAATTGCTTTTCGTTCCGTTTCACGCAAGTAACTAAGTACTAATTACTATAGGGCTTATAATCAAAGAGAATCGATGAGAAATCTTCGAGTCAAACACAGAAAACGACTGCTCTATTACAAATATTTTTATCAACTGAAATGGATTTTTAAATTAAATGTGTTCAATAAAAAACTAACTATCATAACTCTATCGAGCCACATCATATTTTGTATTAAGTGTGTACTTATGATATTACAACTTACAAGCCTTTTAGTATGGTTCCTATACAATTTCTTACTGTCTATATGTGAAAATTTTCTATAATTCTATAGCTGTGTTAGCGACTTGAATAGTGTATGCAAGATAACTGTTTAAAACTAGCTTCAATTGTTATAAATGTGTTTTTTATTGATGAACTTCACTAATACCTACTTACCCATTTTCTATTGCAGTTATATCTAGATTTTATCGCAACTTTTGTAGTAAAATTATTGTCTGCTGTGTGTTTACGTATAAACAGTTTGTTATTATTTATTTCGACACCTAATATTTTTCACGCGTTATGTCCTTGTCAATCAATTTTCTAAACTATGCAGTGCCACTTATAGTTGTAAAAGATGATTGTGGAGTATTTTTATTATGTCGACACTTATATTTGAACAATTACGGTCAATTACCTAGTTGTTTTATTAATTCCACATCAAAATACACTTCATTTCTATTTTTTTTTTGGTAATTCTAAATCACATACGCTATAGTGACGCTATCTAGTGGAATTGAAACTGCAGAGACTGCAGTTTTAATATCTTTTATTTTATGTTATAATATCAAGCAAATAAAACTGTTAATAGACACATAAATATGATTGTTTCATGAAACACCTTTTAGCAACAATAAAAATATATTTGTGAGTCGATGTAACGACGGTGTAAGTAATGCCTACTTAACTATGTATTTGTTCGCATAAAACAGTATTGTGTTGTATTAAATTATTGTGCTGTCAGATTTTATTAGTGTTTTAATCATCTTAGTGAAGTTTCCTTTTAATTATTATATTATAAAGCTCCATAAACAAAAAAAATATTAGATAGGTACCTAATTGTTTGACATTCATAAATAAATGAGAATTAATTATCTACTTAAAAGCTTTCATCATGTTGTTTTTGTAATTATATGCGTGACTACCGCCGGACCACTAACGCTGATCGCTTCCATATTTGGTAAATAATTAGTACCTAGGTACCTACTCAATTGGTACTAATATTGCAGGTAGGTACTCGAACAACAAAACCTTGAAATTAATATCAAATACTCAGGGTTGCAATCCCGTGACGCAGTGAAAAAATCAATCTAAGTCAACGCAATCAAAATACACCTACAGGGGCTACAGGCATTGCCTACAGGCGTTGTTCTGAAATCAAACCTAAGGTTACCTACCTAGGGTACTTCCCGTTGACCAAGAATCATAAAATTTGGCAAGAAGCAAGGTCATGTAGCACAAGTAAGAGGAGGAAAAATATCCAAAAACCGTATGCCTCCTTTTTCGGCGCCTATGATGGTCCTGCTGAAGGGAGCGTGACTACCGCCGGACCACCTTCGAAGTCGATTTTCTCGAAAACTACTAAGGTACCAATTTTATTGTTCGAGTACTACTTAATTAGTACTAATTATTTACCAAATATGGAAGCTATTGGCGTTGGTGGTCCGGCGGTTAAAAATGTTAAAATAATGTAGATTAGTGTTGCCTACCGATAGTCGACTATCGCTAAACTATCGATAGTCTATCGATAGTTGACGTCATATCAATAGTATCGATAGCCTATCGATAGTATCGATATTATCGATACTATCGATAGCACTATCGATATTGTTACTAGTTTTCGAGGTCATCTATCGATAGGGAAACTATCGATAGTTGGGCAACTCTGATGTACTCTGTCACAGAGTACATTAGTACATTATTTTTAGTCTCTGTGGTCCGGCGGTAGTCACCAGTGTTGCCAACTTAATTTTTACAAACCCACCAAATTGGCTTCGTGATCAAGAAGTTTATAGACAAGCTTCTCGTTCGTGACCCACCAGAAAACCACTAATCCAACTCAACCAATCTCGTGCTAAATACACGTTCAAACACATTTATAAACAACGTGTAACGTTAAATGCGCAAAACCTGAAAATAGTTTGTTCATAATGGACTACTAAATCGATTTCAGTAAATTTTAATAAGTAGGTTTTTTTCTCAAAAACTATGTATTTTACCATACTATCCGCCGATTGAGCCAAAGGAAATTAAGTCTTATTAAGCAATAAGACTCAATTTTGAATGCATAAACTAATGATAGGATCAACACGATTTTCGTAATAAAAATAGTTTTGTTCATTGTATTATGCTTATAACTCAATGCTCTAATTGGGGCGTATGAGGCTTTGTGCATTTAACGTTACACGTTGAACGTGTATTTGTTTTTAGATATACTTACTAACTTTATGGGTTAGTCATGTTATTTCCAGGTAACAAAAAAATGATAGTCGTTGACCCCCGTCTACCAATGTTTTCCAATATTTGAAAAGGATACGAAAAAAAATGAAAAGGCAGTGTGAGTGTCATATGTCGCTAACATGCTCAATCATGCTGATCACAAACGTATCGCAGTAAGGGGCGTCCTTGACGCTCTTGTGATACTCGACCGAAGCAGTACTAGCGCCAGTTTTGCATGACGAGCGATCTTTAGCGAATAAGTTAGGACTTTTTGGCACAAGACAAGTCGGATCAATTACTTTTTTTTTTGTTATCTGGCGGAGACCATACCTAAGTGCTATGTTAAATTGACAAACGCTTTTCGGGGAACCCCCGAAAACCACTACCTTAGTCCTGTGTTGTTGCCTACACAACAAAACAAATATAGGTACTTACACTTGTTTCAATCGTTATTTCCTAACTAGTGTATTTTTGTAAATTCGTCTAGTGGTTGAATGTCGTACCACTACTAACTGAAGCAATCAGAGCCACTAGAAAAATCCACTAGCCACTAAAACTAATATTTCTTCGCTAAAAGGAAAGCCACCAATCTAGTGGAAAATCCACTGAGTTGGCAACATAAGTCACGGACATTTTGTAATTTCATTTCAAGACATTTTATTATTAGGTATGTGCGACCTTGTGCGACGCGTTCCTGTGATTTTATTTTTCGCATCAGAACATAAAACCACTACTTACACTCAAACCGAAAATGTTATGTTGCTGTCTCGCTCTACAGTTCACTTATGCTGAAAATCCCAGTTATTGCTGCCAAAACTACTTTTACCACAGATTATCAAAAATAATTCAGTTTGGTTATCAACAAAAAGTGCATCGCGCCGAAACTGTGTAAAATATCCTAAATTATAACTAAAACACGCAAAATCTGAGTTAAAAACAGAAGAATGAGTGGTCCAAACGGAATGTTGTATGGTGGCGATGAAATAGGTGCGTTAGTGTTCGATCCAGGACATCATTCCCTACGCGTTGGTTATGCCCAAGAAGATACTCCTAAGGCTGATATACCGGCCGTAGTTGGTGTAGGACCTGCCACACATATCCCTGATGCCGAGGAGAAGGTTCCAGACGGGAATATCACGCAGACCGGTAAGTTTTTATACCAAAATTCTTGAAAATCTACGGCATCTTTCATGTTGTGGTATGCTAATCTAATTTGGTCCAAAACTGTCTATAAGAGCTAATAAATTCGATTTTTAGGCCTGAATTATATATTTTTTGTCATCCAGAGGCATAGAATAACTAATTCTGCCTCCATGAGATTTTTTTTTGTTGACAAAACAAAGAAAATTAAGTGTAACAAGCTATGATGAACTTCTATTTCTGGATTATAAGATTGAGTTCAGAATGAATGAAACTATGTTTGTTTTAACAGTTCTAAACAGAAATCTATGGAGGTTCTTAGATTTATCAGCAAACTATACTCAAGTAGCCATGACTGAACATTTAAAACTTAGCATAATATCGCTGACTGAATACATTAGTGGCACAAGTCGAATTTGTGGCAATTTGAGTTAATAATGAATTCTTGTTCTAAATTAGGTACTTTATTTTATGCAATAAAAACCCAACTCGTTAGTTCATAAACTACCCGGTTGGAGGTGTAAGTGTCGTTAGTGAATAAACGATATTGTTGCATCTCTTTCATGCAACACCGGCTCATCGTGAAAAGTATGATAATAAATTAAGTTACTAAACATTTATGGTACTTTTATTTACGATTTAACAATTCCATTGATGAGCACTTCTAGTCTTATATTTATTAGTTTTTCGTGAAAATGCATTCTTATTTTCTTTACTTTTATAACATAGTTTCTAGCATTACTCAAAAAAGTGAAAACAAAACAATGCAATACTGGCACAACTCGGAGTCACCATCTTCTGAACCTCATATTAATAAAAATAACAAAAAATATTTCAAAACTAGTACTGCCGGCAACTGAAGCTATAACGTAGATGTTTATAAACCAAACATAAACTATAATTATATTCCATAAAATACAGTCGGTAAGAGCTTTTCTGTGCGCGCGCACTACTTAGTCTTCGAATATTTATTGTACGTTTTCTCAAATTGTTGAATTTTGTCTTGTGCCACTATCGAATTCAGTCAGCGATATTATCATTGTGTTTGGCAAACAGAATGAGAATTTTGTACCTAAGTAATATAATTTGCGCAGTAAGGATGCTACGTCCTCCGAAAATCATCTCTTACAGAACCGTTTTTAAATTAAAAAGAAAAGAAAGAAAGAATTTCAGCACATGATTCATGATGATCATACAAAATTTTTAGTCAGTTATAAAAAAAAAAATCTGCTACTTCATAGAAAAGTGTTATATATACTGGCCCCGATTCTGTTGTTCACAAACTAAACTAAATTTAAGTTTAGTGCATCTTTTTCTTTCTATTTATTTAAGAAAAGGACAGAAGATAAATATTAGTTTAGTACTGTCAAATTAAGATATCCATAGACAAGTTTAAACGCGATTAAAAACTTGGCTACTAAAAATACGTTAATTTACGTCAGGCACTGACTAATTTGACAGGACTAAACTAATATTTATCTTCAGTCCTTTTCATAATAAAATAAAAAGAAAAGGATGCATTGAACTTAAATTTAGTTTAGTTTGTGAACAACAGAATCGGGGCCATTGTCAAAATAATTATAATTATGACAGAGTATTTTTTTTTTCAAAGAAATAATTTCAACGGGTATTCAGCTGCATCCGGTTAGACTGAAAGCCAACCCCAACGTAGTTGGGTAAAGGCTAGGCAGATGACGTTCAGAATCATGTACTGAATACATGGCAAGAGCTGCAGATTTCCCTGCCACCGTGTTTGTTGAAAGTAGTATGTTGTAGCTTAATCTGCATTCGCAATTTATTTGCCAAAATTTAAAAAATTTTTGACGTTCTAGTGTAAACTGAACTTTATCGTGTTGGATTTTAAGTTATTTTTCCATAAACTCATATTTGTTTAATTTTTTTCAATAGTGCTCGACACTCTGAAATCAACTTAATAATCATTGAAATAAAGTTGATGTTTAACTTGAAATAATATTAATTTGAAACATAAGTTTGAAGAGACTACTTCTTGCAGTGTTCTACAGAGGCAGCTCTATTATCGTCTTAGATAGTTTATCATCCTAACTTTTCACCCTTAGGAACAAAAGCAGGCGGTGAGCTCCGCCATTACATAGATGTGACCGAGCTCCATGTGCCCCGTGCTGGCATGGAAGTACATACGTACATGAAGGACGGACAGGTCGACAACTGGGATCTGTTTGAGAAGATGCTTGATTACTGCTATGCTAAGGTTGGTTGGTTAATGTTATGTTAAATAGATGGCCAAGGTGTCAATTATAACTTCTACAGTTAGAATTTTAAAATTAAATATTTGCTTATTATTATAAAATTTTTTTAAAATACCAATTACAAAAATTTAAGACACATTTCCTATGTGAAACAGAAGATATAAAATCATCAAATTTATAGTCCGCGCGGAACTAGTTGGCCGCGCCTTAGGTATGTGAGCGGTGGGACGGAGGGGCGGGGGCGCAGTACGGGCGTTGCAAACTGCCGCTTCACCCCTTTCCCCACCTCAGCGGCCAACTAGTTCCGCGCGGACTATAGGTAAAAAATCATTGTCCATTTGTCAGCAAACAAAAGAACTTTTGCCTTTTATGTTGGCATAGTCTCAAACTTAATCCAACCGGTTTGCCGAAGGTTAAGCTATGCTTCCCGCAGTTGGTTTACGGATGAGTGACCAATTGACCATCCATTAAATATTGAGATGTTCTCCTCCTTACCTCGGAAAGCAAAATTTGGTTTTTTGTTGGATCTTGTAATTGAAAAGATTATAACGATGATGATCTAAGTCACTCTTTATATAGAATCAACAGTTTTAAAAGTATTTTCGGTTAAAATTTCAAAAATAACTGTGTTTCATCGTTTTTTCAAGAAATACTATGAAATTCAAACACATTTTTGCGGTTGTTTAAATCAATACTGTGCCAGAGTGCAGGCGAACATTTTTGTCTGTCTTGTCTGTTTGTTCCCGCGAATCTTCGAAACGGCTGGAACAATTTTAACAGGTCTCACTGGCAGATAGCTGATGTTATAAATGATGTAATATAAGCAAATTTTATTTTAGACAAAAAATTAGTAAAGAAACACATTATCGTTTTTCGAAATCCACATAAATGTAGTTGCGGGCACGCAAGTATTAAATGAAAATTAATATACATTTAAATAAATCTTTAATTTTGTCCACCATCTTCCAGGTAATCCGTTCTCCATCAGAACACCACCCAGCACTCTTCACTGAAGCCGTATGGACCACAAGACCAGCCAGAGAGAAGTTAGCAGAACTGCTATTTGAGAAGTACCAAGCGCCTGCATTCTTCTTGGTAAAGAGTGCGGTGTTGGCAGCGTTCGCTAACGGCAAGTCTACTGCGCTCGTGGTCGATGCTGGGGCCAGTCAGACAAGTGCCGTGCCTGTTATTGATGGGTGAGTGGGTTCACACATGCTTTTCCAAGTTGTTGGTTAGTAATAGGTAATAGGTAATACGGGCTGGTGACCGCAACTCCACGTCAATGCGCGTATTTTGCGTACGGGTGGGAAAATCGATCATTCGATCCACCCCAGCTCCTCAAGGAAGGCCAGCAACGACGTGGTCGCATGCTACCACGCTAGCTTAAATCTATGTTAGTACAGCGTCATGCGACCACGGGAAGGAACTTTCTTGTTTCATCCTTTTCAGTACTCGGGTTAAAACAAAAAACTCACTCTACTCTACAAAAACTCTTTTTTTAATAATTTTTTTGGGGATTATTTCTAAATTATTTATATTTTTGAAAGTGCTAATTAAGCCCTTTCATTTGATACCCCACAAGGCACCATACCAAAATATTTATTCTTAAATTCATTACTTTATGTCCTCTAGAGGTCGCCATATTGAATCTAGTGTGACATCACATAGCCTATAACCAGCGGACGGTCAAGACACTTCTAACGATACCTCATTTGTCAAATTATTATAAGTACTTTTGTAGTTATGAGGAAACAGACAAACATACATACATACCGGTCAAAATGATAACCCTCTCTTTTGCTTCACCGTAGTCGGGCAAAAACTGAAATTGATAATAGTAATAGAATTTTTTTTTCCTCAATTTTCTTGATTGCACCTACCACTGTTTGTCTCTGCATCACCCAAAGGTTGACTGGTAGAAAATGCCTATGGCATTAAGTCCGCCTCTGTACATTTATGTGCTTGAAGTATTCAATCTATATATATAAAAAGACAAGTCCTGACTGACTGACTGACTGACTGACTGATTGACTGACTCATCAACGCCCAGCCCAAACTCCTGGACCTAGAAAGCTGAAATTTTGCACAGAGGTTCCTTTTATAATGTAGACGAGGAATAAGGAAGGAATTTTTGAAATTCAACCCCTAAGGGAGTTAAATGGGGGATGAAAGTTTGTATGGAAAATCTTATTCCTTGAGTTAATAAACTTGAAACTTGGCACGAATACTTACCTAAGTAAATTATGAAAATTGGTCTTTTTTGTTTTTCTAAACTACCTTCTAAAGGGGGATGGGGGGGTGTCAAAATTTGTATGGAAGAATTTTAATGCACGGTCCGATTAACTCAAGACTCAGTATATTTTATATTTAATACCAAAAATAAAGAATTACGTGTATCAGGGTTTTTCGAAAATCTACCCCTAACGGGGAGAAAAGGGGTAGTTAATTTTACAGGGCAAATTTTACTGCCTGGCTTAATTAACTCAAAAATTAGTATAAGTAATCTGTGAGTCAAGTAATGAACACATTCCAAACGATTTTTTAAAATTCCACCCCTGTGGGGGTTGAAAAGTGATGATACAGCTTATATGAAAAATCTTATTCCTTGGGTTAATAAACTTGAAACTTGGCACGAATACTTATCTAAGTAAATCATAAAGTTTGGCATATGTTGTTTTTCTAAACTACCCCCTAACAGGGGATTGGGGGGTGTCCGTGTGGAAGAATTTTAACGCGCGGTCCGATTAACTCAAAACTCAGTATTTATACTTAATACCAAAAATAAAGAATTACGTGTATCAGGGTTTTTCGAAAATCTACCCCTAACGGGGAGAAAAGGGGTAGTTAATTTTATAGGGCAAATTTTACTGCCTGGCTTAATTAACTCGAAAATTGGTATAAACAATCTGTGAGTCAAGTAATGAACACATTCCAAACGATTTTTCAAAATTCCACCCCTGTGGGGGTGAAAAGTGGGGATACAGCTTATATGAAAAATCTTATTCATTTGGTTAATATACTTGAAACTTGGCATGAATACTTATCTAAGTAAATTATGAATTTTGGAATTTTTTGCTTTTCTAAACTACCCCCTAAAGGGCGACTAGGGGGTGTCAACATTTGTATGGATGAATTTTAACGTGCGGTCCGATTAAGTCGAAACTCAGTATTTATACTTAAGACCAAAAGTAAAGAATAACATGTATCAGGGTTTTGCGAAAATCTACCTCTGACGGGGTGAAAAGGAGTAGTTAATTTTCCATTTTACTGCGTGGCTTGATTAACTCGAAAATTGTTGGAAATAATCTTTGAGTCAAGTTATGAACACATCCCAAACATTTTTTCAAAATTCCTCCTGTGTGGGGTGAAAAGTGGGGAAAAACTTTATACGAAAAATCTTATTCATTTGGTTAATAAACTTGAAACTTGGAAGGAATATTTGTCTCAGTAAATAATAAGAAATGGGTCTTTCGAATGGGTCTTTTGGGTCTGACGGGTAAAAAAGTGGTAATTCGATTTTTAAGGCCGGTATTATAGTGCGTAGCTTGATTTACTCCAAAAAAATGGTATGAATAAATTTAAGCTTCAAACTTGGCACAAATACTTATCTAAGTAAATTATAGTTTGTCATTTTATGTTTTTCTGCTCTAAAGGGAGATTGTGGGTGTCAGTTTATGGAAGAATTTTATCGCGCGGTCCAATAATATAAACTCGGAACTCAGTATGTATATTAAGACCAAAATTAATAAAAAATTGTGACTGGGTTTTTCGAAAATCTAACCCTAACGGGGTAAACGGGGGTAGTCCATATCACAGAGGAGTATTTTATTGCGTGGCTTGAGTCAATGGGAAATTGGTATAAATAATCTTTGAGTCAAGATATGGAAACGTCCCATACATGTTTTCAATATTTCGCCCCTATGGGGATGGGGGGGGGTGAAACTATGGTCTTATTCCTTTGGTTAAGAAACTTGAAACTTTTCAACATTTGCCTCAGTAAATAATAAAGATTGTCACTTTTAGGGTACTTAAAATAAAAAAGTATGAGTTTTAGGGTTTTACTTATTCTACTCCTACCGGGGTAGAAAAGGGTAATAAAGTTTAAGGAGTAGAAACTCCAACTTCCATTAACACGAAAATGGGTATAAATAATCTTTATATCATAAAAATGGAAACGTACCAAATGCAAAAACAAGCCCTGTCGTGATGAAAAGGGAGGACAGTTTATTTGAAACATCTTAGGTAGTTTAACTAAAATATTGGCCCGAATACTTATGTCTTTAAATATAGTATGTATAAATAAAGATCGTAATCAATTATTTTCGAAATACCTTTCAGGGGGAGGTGGAGAGGGTGTTAAATTTATTTGAGGAAAGTACGAAACCCACGCGGACGAAGTCGCGGGCAAAAGCTAGTAAATAATAATAATAAGTGGGGTTCAATGGTAACGGGCGCGACTTACGGATTGAAGGTCGTAGGTTCGAACCCAGACAGACGCTTAACTTTGTGTAAATTATTTCATCACCACTGCTCTCAAAACGGTGAAGGAAAACATCGTGAGGAGACCGGCATGTCCTAGAACCAAAAATTCGAAGACATGTGACATCTACCAACACGCACTGGGCTCGCGTGGTGGATTACGGCCCACTCCCTCTCATAGAGAGGAGGCCTGTGTCCCAGCAATGGGAACATGCATTATAGGCTGCCTAAAGACGAACAAATGCATGTAAAGACTTTACAGATACATTGCCACATCACTACATAGTATAAAACAAAGTCGCTTTCTCTGTCCCTATGTATGCTTAAATCTTTAAAACTACGCAACGGATTTTGATGGGGTTTTTTTTAATACATAGAGTGATGGAAGAGGAAGGTTGAGGTGCAGCGCAGACGGCACACTTTTTGTGCGATCGAGTCTGCGGCGCACAAAAATTCTGCATGGCGCGCAAAAAGTCGGTCGCGGATTTTTCACAGACTCAACGCACACGACGCACATCTTCGATCATTCATTCTGTCGGCAGAGCTGTCTGTCTTTTTAAATGTCTACCATGATATTCTGCCTTAGAAGTATCATAGTGTCCCGAAGTGCCCGAATTACACGGATTTTTTGTGCGCCGGACTTTTTGCGCGTCGTGTGCGTTACTGCATATAATTGCATAGGTTCTATTTTCACAGACTAAAAAGTGCGTCACGGATAGTCTGTCGTCTGCGCTGCACCTTATATGTATAATGTAGTGTATTTAGTATCAGCATTGCACCCGTGCGAAGCCGGGGCGGGTCGCTAGTCAGATACAAAGCTTAAATCTAATCTAATATATAAAATTCTCGTGTCACAGTGTTAGTTACCATACTCATCCGAAACGGCTGGACCGATTTGTATCAAATTTTGTGTGCATATCGGGTAGGTCTCAGAATCGGACAACATCTATTTTTCATACCCCTTTTTTTTGCAAAACGACGTTTGCGGGGTCAGCTAGTCTAATATATAAAATTCTCGTGTCGCGGTGTTTGTGGTTAAACTCCTCCGAAACGGCTGGACCGATTTGTATGAAATTTTGTGTGCATATCGGGTAGGTCTGAGAATCGGCTACTATCTATTTTTAACCGACTTCAAAAAGGAGGAGGTTATCAATTCGGTTGTATTTTTTTTTTTTTTTTTTTATGTTTGTTACCTCAGTACGCCGTCATTTATGAACCGATTTGGAATTTTTTTTTTTTTTATTTGAAAGGATATGCTTCCAGATTGGTCCCATTTTTGTCAAAATCCAGTTCTGATGATGGGATCCATGAGGAATTGAGGGAACTCCTCAAATATTATAGGCATACATATAGAAATTTTGGTATTTTCATCAACATGTCAAGCATTTGCATTCAAAAAGTATAATTTGGTGAAGTGGAACTGATGAAGGAGACCACAGATAGCCACAGGAACTCTTCAATGATAATAAGTATTTCACGGGTGGCGATAAGATATCTCGATTAAGATAGTTAAGCGACTATGACGAAGCAAATTTAAATAAATGGTTCTGACGAAAATGGTACCATCAAACCGATCTGATGATGAAGCTGGAAGGTAGGTACCGGAACTCCGTAATAAAACCATGTATTCTAGCCGTGTTTGGGCTTATTGGAATTGTCATGAGATGCACTCTGACTATAAAAAGTAAAAAATAAAAACTTTTTAACAAAAAAAAACAACCGACTTCAAAAAAAAAACTACAAAGTGTAAAATTACTTTAATTTTAATTTTGGAAGTCGGTGGCAAAAACGTAAATACAAAACCAAAGACACCGACTTCCGAAATTAAAATTAAAGTTATTTTACACTTTGTAGTTTTTTTTTTTTTGAAGTTGGTTGTTTTTTTTTTGTTAAAAAGTTTTTTTTATTTTTGCAAAACGACGTTTGCGGGGTCAGCTAGTATTTTATATTGTGCTGTCTGTTACACTGACACACATCATTATCATCTGCCTAGCCTTTTCCCAATTATGTTGGGGTCGGCTTCCAGTCTAACCGGATGTAGCTGAATACCAGTATTTTACATGGAGCGACTGTCTATCTGACCTTCACAACCCAGTCACCTACTTTTTAATACGATACCCCTCGGTAAGACTGGTTGCCTCATCTATACTATCTATACTAATATTATAAAGAGGAAAGATTTATAAGTATGTTTGTAACGAATTGGCTCAAAAAGTACTGAACCGATTTTAACAATTCTTTCACTATTTGAATGCTACATTATCACTGATTAATATAGACTATTTTAATTGCAAGAAAAAAATAAAATGTTTAAAAAATAAATGTCCACCCGTGCGAAGCCGGGACAGGCCGCTAGTCATTAATATTGCAGAAGTCCGTACGCCAGCGGCGACTAGGAAAATTGCCTGCTATTATTCAATCACTCTTCTAAAAAATATCACTGTATACAAACTAATAATCTTCATATATTTGTAGATACGCCATTGTAAACGCAGCCGTGCGGTCGCCGATCGGAGGCGACCACCTCGCCGCCCAAGCGAAGCACATGCTGACGAACTTGCATATACAGATGCTGCCAATTTACAGTATTCAGGTCAGTTATATAAACCTCTGATATTATCCGTCGCACTTCAGATATAGACACACCTAGATAACGCAAGAGCAACTACTTCGCGTGCCAAAAATCGCACCAACTTACGTTCAAAAATCGTAAGCCGCCACTTTCGCGCTCAGTCCTGTGTACTGGGGGCTGGGTGAGCAAGAGCGCTTGTGACGTCATAGTAGGTAGTAAAAAAAATGGCACGCATGGTTTTCATACGGATCGTGATACTTGCGTTATCTACGTGTATCTATACCTGTGATTTCGTCGTCAATATCCTGCCCTTATCCCAATTTATTTGCGGTCGGTGCAACATTTCTTTTTCTTCCACACTTCTCTAATAGTCGTCATCTAATGGAACGGCGGTAGAGTGTGTTAATGATCATGCATGATCAGAAGACGCTCATCAGTTCAACAAACAAAATATACTATATTTTTCAAGAGTTGTGCAAGATGTAATTAGATGACGTTCGCGTCGAATTAGATCTCGCAAGCGTTGTGTTACAACGATTTGGTTGGGCACGAAAAAAATATCAGCTGTTTAATACAAAGGTTCAATACCTACTTGACCAAAATGTATTAAACAGCTGATTTTTTTTCGTGCTTTCTGTGTTGGTCCCATAGTGAAAGTTGTGCAGTTCGATGGTCTAAAGCACCTCATAAAGTTTGTCGGGTTAATTTTGAAACACTTTATACAACGTGTAACGATAAATGCGCAAAACCTCATACACCCCAATTAGAGCATTGAGTTAAAAGCATTATACAATAACCAAAACAGTTTTTTTTTAAAGCTATTTTTATGAAGCAAATCGTGTTGATCTAGCATTAGTTTATGCATTCAAAATTGAAAGAAATCTTATTGCCTTAAAATAAGACTTAATTTTCTTTGGCTCAATCGGCGGATAGAATGGCAAAATACACAATTTTTGAAAAAAAAAACCTATATTAAAAATTACTGAAATCGATTCAGTAGTCAATTATGAACAAACTATTTTCAGGTTTTGCGCATTTAACGTTACACGTTGTATAGCAGTGATTCTAATTTTACATAATATTTCAGAGTAAAGAAGTAATAAGAGAACGCGAGCGAGGCCGCTACACGCTAAAGACTCTGCCGGCTGGACTGACGCACTCCTGGCAACAATACATGCTGAAGAGGCAGTACGAAGACTTCTGCCACTGTGTGGCTCAGGTAACATACATACCATAACATCATACTTGTATTCCCTGAAAATAGGCAATTGAGGTGTATATTTTGATTATTCATTTATTTCATTTTTAAAACACCATGTTTTAAGTACAAAATAAATAAACTAAATTCAGTGTTCTGTGTTTATACTTAAAACATGGTGTTTTCTTGTCGGCATTAGCCGACGGTGGCGTGTTGGGCACGTTTTCATTTGTCGGCTATACACGACCGTGGCGGTCAAAAGGTTAAGTATTTTGCCATCCATTTAAGACTATGCCGACCGCACAGTGGCGCCCTCATCGTTTGTTTGGTTATTTCTTAGAATTTAGAATGAAAATGCAGAAAATAAGCACGTTAAGTTGTGCTTCACAAGATTACACGTTAATATTATTAGAAACGGTAGTTTTATATTGTTTAGTTTTATTATAATCCTTAAAACGGATAACACTAACGTATAATCTTGTGAAGCACAACTTAACGTGCTTATTTTCTGCATTTTCATTCTAAATTCTAAGAAATAACCAAACAAACGATTAGGGCGCCGCTGTGCGGTCGGCAGAGTCTTAAGCTCAAATCCACACTTCAGAAATCTTCTGAAAAATAATTCCCAGTTGAAAAAAACTGAAAAACACAAAATAGCTCACTTTATAACTGTTAACTGCTGAACACTAGCCTCGCTTAGTTCCGCCACAACACCAGCGGGGTAATTGCGTAACACACAGTGGAAATGCCCTTCATTTTGACAGTTCAACAGTATTCATTGCGCTATTTGGGCATTTTCGTCAAAATGGCTACCAACCCTCTTATGGGATGTCCCATACATACAAGTTGCAAATAACTAACATTTTTATGACATGGAAGTATCGAGTAATTATTGAATAGATCCAAAAGACTAAAGTTTTCTTTTTTTACTTAATTTGTTAACAGAAACTTAAAACAAATAACAAAATTAAATCCAGAATTGTGGCATCATAAGTCTTGCAGTACTGTCCTCTTTTAGATATGACCTATGTTAAACTATTTCTTCGCTATTTTCTTCTTATTACATACTCCACATATTTTAGTTTTTGTTATAAATTTGTAGCTTTCAACCATGTTAAACTCTATAATATTATAACACAAGTATTTAATAACATTTTAAAGTTTATATTCTGTCCCCTTGGTATGTGTTAAGTGGACATGTCCTTGCACCGTGACCGTAAATTGATCCATTTTAGTACTGATTTTTTTTCTACTACTCGCCGATTTTTTATTTAAATAAGAACACCAAATCAAATATGTTAACATCAGCAGCCATTTTGAAGTGTCAGTTTTGATCTGTCTTCAGTGGACACTCGAGTTCGACCGGTAACGGACTTTTTCCGGACTTTTTTTATTATTTGGTAACGGTCATGACCAAAACGTATCTAAGTTACTATTTATTTACATATATTATTTGAAAGAAGCGCCTTATAATAAAAAAAATACATACATAGCAACATTTGTAAGATTTATCATTCGACTAAACCAAGAATTAGCTAAAATATCCAAAACAATTTCAGTAAGCTATTTTCAAAGATAGGTAGCAGTTTAAACAAAAATGCCCATTTACGTTGTTGAGCAGACGAATTTTTCAAATATATGAAGCAATGGATTAGCAATTTCCTTCAAAATCCTTCGGATTGTGATTGAAAGTGTTTTAAGTGCCGGTTCTCCTCCTTCCGTATCGTATCTAGTCTGAATTTAAATAAAACCAACTTACATACCATGGTATTGTATAGAATCAAGCAGGGACCTGAAAACGAAATGAATTTCGTTCCGTTACCACTAACGGTATCGTATAGCGTTCCAAAATTTGTAACGATACAAACACCTAAATATATCAATAACGTTACAAAAATAATGTTATAGAATATCATTTTCGTAGAACGATATTATAAGTAACGTTATAGGTATCAGTAAAATTAAGCTTATCCGCTTGTAATAACGTTACTGATGAAACGTTACAGATTCATTTGTAACGTCTTTTTCGTCATAAGTCATGAAGCCGGTAACAGTGGTAAAATTGAGTATCAAAACGAATAACCATATTATATCGTTATACTAATAATGATATATTGATAATATTGTTTCTGAACAGTTTATTATCGGTACCGAAACTACTAGTTATTTTGAGTAACGTTTCAAGTCCCTGGAATCAAGTTTTGCTAACTGAACACACAGCTGTGCTGCTGGGGAGTTTGTTGCGCCACTACTTCTCCCCAGCGAAAGCACTAGGAAGTGGTGAAGGGCGGGCGTTTTGGGGGGACTGTCTTTTGTAATGTTAACGTTCGAAAAGTGCTGATTCTCAACCTAATTTGAACAAATGACTTGAGTGTGATTTTCAGACTGGATGTCATTAATAAATGTGATAAATTTATTAAAAATCTAATTAATTATTCACCAATTCCGAACAAAATAATAATTATTTATCACTTGCTGCGCCCCGCGGTTTCACCCGCCCGCATAAGTGTCGATACCGTGCGAATATTGGGATAAATTAGATTAAAATAATTACAGGCAATTATTAAACCCATATCACACAGACACATTAACTACCATAGGCCATAGGCAATAAGAAAATAACACAGATAGAATATTAAAATACAATAACTAAAAATATATATTAAAAGTCTTTTACCTTCATTGCAAGATGGACAACATGGTACATCGCTTTTAAAATTTCATTCCTACTCAGGGTTACCCTTGTGTAGAATGACACTCTGAGCTAAAAATATATCTATACTAATATTATAAAGAGGAAAGGTTTGTATGTATGTTTGTAACGAATTGGCTCAAAAAGTACTGGACCGATTTTAAAAATTCTTTCACCATTTGAATGCTACATTATCACTGATTATTATAGGCTATTTTTTTTCCTTTTTTTTTTTCACTCGTGCGAAGCCGGGACGGACCGCTAGTAATATATAAATAGTATCCTATGTGTTAATCCTGGTTATAAACTATCTGTGTGCCAAATTTCATCCAGATCCGTTCAGTAGTCTATGCTTGAAGAAGTAACAAACATAAATACACACACGCTCACAAACTTTCGCCTTTATAATATTAGTATGACAGTGTGATTCACGCTTATTTACCCCTCAGATATCAGAAAGTCAATACGACGAGCGACAGGTCTCTTCAGTTCCGTTCAGCCACTACGAGTTCCCAGGAGGCTACCATCAGGACTTCGGTCCCGAGCGGTTCAAGCTGACCGAGTGCCTCTTTGAGCAAACTCTAGGAGCACCGCATTTAGGTAAGTCATCATTATTTGTCTAGCCTTTTCCCAACCATGTTGGAGTCTGCTTCAAGTCTAACCGGGATACCAGTATTTTACATGGAGCGACTGCCTATCTGACCTCCACAATCCAATTACTGAGTAATACGATAGAAGACCCCCTTGGTAAGACTGGTTGTCAGACTTTCGGGCTTCTGACAATCCGTAACGACTGTCAAAGATCCACGAAAGACAGCCGGGAGCAACGGCTTAACGTGCTTTTAGAGGCACGGGGGGGTCTCGGTATGTAAAGATGGTCACCCATCCACAGACCAACCGCGGCAAGCGTAGCTTAACCTGATCGATCGACCTGTGCGGCTGTTATTAGCTACGGGACCCTACAAGTCTAACTGCCTATAAAAAAAAATCAGCTGTGCCCTACATTTATGTTCGTGTCGTCAAAATGTAGCGAACAGCTGATTTTTTTTCGCGATTTCAGGTTTGGTCCCATAGTAAAAGTTATTCATAATGATGAGTACAATGACCTCTTAAGAGGTTGCTGGTGTTTTACAAATAACCCTGTATATAACACCTATTACAAAGAATGATGCCTGCAAATCTCACGTGTTCGCAAGTTTATGGTTCTAGAACTTTGCGATTTCCACACCATGTTTGCCTTCACCGTTTTGAGAGCAGTGGTGATGATTTACATAAAGTAAAATGCCTGTCTGAGTTCGAACGTATGACCTAAAACTCGTAAGTCGGGGTCGATAGCACTGGGTCACCACCACTCTCAAGTTTAACTGGATGTATGCCTAAGGGCGCGTTCCCACTATGTCGTGACGATTAATTTATCGTTGGACGACTGTCGTCTCTAACTGTTCCCATTATATCGATTGCTTATCGTCACCAGGTCGTCAAAGTATTATATCGTCGAACGACTGTCATATCTAGCTGTTCCCTTTGGATCGTGACGACATTTTTACTGTTCGTGGCAGTCGCCTTGTCGTTTGCACATCACTCTACGCTCTTTTGATATTTTTATCATGGCTACGTTAGATAGTCGCAATAACCACACATGAATTGCCGCCACGATAAGTCGTGACGTTTTTTATCGTTTTACGACTGTCGTGCTAGCCGTTCGTCACTGCAAAAAGAAGTCGTGGACGACAGTTAATCGTGCCGTCCTATATGTGAACACCTCCATTTAAATACACAAGCCACGACGCTTTAAACAACACGATAATCTGTCGTCACGACATAGTGGGAACGGGGCCTAAGTGTACTTCATAACCCAGTTACTGGGTATCAAAAAAACCCTTGCCAAGACTGGTTCTCAGATTTTTGGGCTTCTGACACACGTAACTGACTTTTTTTTTTATATCCCATAATTCTAGGGAGTCATTTTACTTATTAATATGAACAACTTTTACTATGGGACCAAACCAGAAAACGCGAAAAAAAAACCGGTGTTCCCTGCATTTATAATCGCATAACTCGTAAAAATGTAGGGAACGTCAGATTTTTTTTTCGCGATTTCGGGTTTGGTCCCATAGTAAAAGTTGTTCATAATGATGAGTATAATGACCTCTTAAGAGGTTGCTGGTGTTTTTCAAATAACCCTATAAGTATAATGAATTAAAGGAAATAATAATCTTCATTACTTAGGAAAGTGGTTACAAATTGTGTGAAGTCCCTGACACTGTGCTAGGTGGTTAACCTAAAGAGCCAGTGCCCTCTCCCAGGAGGAAATACTATTAGAAACTTATGCAGTAAGACTAACAAGTAAAATGTTATATGATCCTACCTATCGATTCTGTAAAAATCTCAGTAAGCATTGTGTGTATTGAGTTAAATAACTAGAGAAGCAAACCTCAATAGAATGTGTCAATAAAGTGTACCCACTTTTTAAACGCGATGACGTAGCTTTGAAACCACTAAACATTTAAAAGTAAACATATATCTGTCTCACTTACACACGTCGTAAGAATAATACCGTCGCTTTGATTAGATACAAAGATCGCAATATAAACATGCAATGACGGGATGGGGTTGCCTACCCATGCGAAATTTTACCCAATATTGTAAGCCATAAAAAGCATTATACGTTAAGTTAAATTATTTTTTAAATATTTGAATTATGTATTTCTTATTGGATGTGTAATAGAAGTTTATAAATAATGAAAATAACTAAGACATTTTCTTTTTGAATATTTTTTCTTTATTATTATTGAAATTGAATGATTTAATAGGTAGCCAGTCAGTCTTTTTTCTCAGCAATCGGATTATTTTCACCCATTTTTCACGGCGTGCTGCATCTTTAGGCACCCTGCTACGTTGTTATTATTAAAAAAATATTTAAAATCACTTATTCCATAAATTAAAAACTCCCACAAATGTGGGAAACTAAAACTAAGTTTTAGTGGTAACACTGAACCTAATTTACAAAATTCTACATTTTATTGCGTTTTTACGTTGATATAAACTCAGAAACAATTAATTTACGTGTGGAAAGTAATTCCCGTTAATTTATTATGTTTTTGTGATCTTGAATCGCACTCTTTCGCGATATTTTTTGTCGCATGTCACTCGGTTGACTTCGGTTGGCGTCACACAGAGCACTGAACTGACGTTAGCTACGCTGATGGCTGTGGCCATCAGTCTAGTGGCAACGCCTTGGTGCGGTAATTACTAATCTAGTGTAACATATTTATCAATGATTGTGTGTGTTCGCAGCGTGCGCAGCGGCGGCGGCGTGCGACGCGGACGCTCGGCCGGCGCTGTGGGGCGGCGTGCTGGGCGTGGGCGGGCTGGCGGCCACGCCGGGCTGGCCCGAGCGCCTCGCCAAGGAGCTGGCGGCGCGGGCGCCCTCCAGCCACCGCCTCAAGAGTCACGCCGCGCCCAACGCCAGCGAGCGGCGCTTCGCGGCCTGGATAGGTAGGCCTCCTGGGTGACGCAAGGGCTACTACTGCGCCTGACAAAAATCGCACCAGCAGTGCGATTCTGTAACCATCTCACCGTGAAAACTTAGGTGAAGTGAGCTATCAATGGAGGCAATCCCTAGCATCAGGTGGAACGACAGCTCACTTCACTTTAGTTTTCACGGTGAGATTTTTACAGAATAGCACTGCTGTAACCATCTCACCGTGAAAATTTAAGTGAAGTGAGCGTGGAGTGAGCTGTCAGTGTCATCCTGATGCTAGGGATTGATACGCTTGACAGCTCTCTCTAAGCTCACTTCACCTATGTTTTCACGGTGAGATGGTTACAGAATCGCACTGCTGCTTACGTACAAAAATCGTAAGCCGTCACTTTCGCGCTCAGTCCTGAGTACTGCCTATCGATTCTGTAAAAATCTCACCGTGAAAACTTAGGTGAAGTGAGCTATCAATAGGGGCAATCCCTAACATCAGAAGACCAATTCTCGTAATTTAAAACGGTCAAAATCTAGTCGCAGTCTCATCTCGGCGACAAACATTAATGTCAAAAACTTGTCAAAATGTAGGGAATTAGACGTATTTTTGACAAATTGAGACTGAGATCAGACTGTGAACGTTCTTAAAATTACGAGGATTGCCCCGCTGGTAGAATGACAGCTCACTTCACCTTAATTTCACGGTGAGATTTTGATTTAGATTCTGGGTGAGCGTGAGTGAAAAAGAGTGCTTGTGACGTCATAGTAGGTAGTCAATAAAATTGCACGCTTGGTTTTCATACAGATCGTGATACTTGCGTTATCTAGGTCTATCTATATCTGTGTTTGAAACACTTGCCTTGTGACTGGCAAGCGCTCCTGCTGGATAAGAAGTCCTGAGTTCGATTCCCGTGTTGGGTAAAGTGTTATTGTGTTTTCCAACAGAATAGAGTAACTAGTAGATAATAAAGGTTGACTAGTAGGATATGCCTATGGTATTAAGTCTGCCTCTGTACATTTATGTGCTTAAAATTAAATAAATAAATAACAACACGAAGTCTAGATTGATGCTGATTGGTAACAATAAACTTGCCTTCTATGAGATGGAACTTCAATATAAATATGGTGTACTATATGTACATTGCATACCTCTACTCAACCCTTCAGGGAAACAGGCGTTATATTGTCAAAGTCTGTTGACAAGCTTACAGAAAAAAAAAACACATAACGACGAGGGGTTTCTAAAAAATGATAAATGATTTATTTTCTGTAAATAGGTTTGTACAAACACTTTTACACGTCAATCTATTTTTTTTTATCAACTAGATAAGGTCGCCGTTTCATATCTAACTATTATGAGAAGAAAGGCCGAAACAAACTCAGAGGTCACAGTCAGTTTTTAGAAGCCCCTTGCTCAGAGCTTTTCAAAATACCTAATGTATGTTCAATGATTATGTATAGTTATGGAGGAAACTTAACTCAAAAGGAAACATTTTCTTTGACGATATTCGATCTCAATCCCCAAAACTTTAATAAAGACTGAGTAGTTTTAAAAACTTATGGACTATTGGCGTAGAGAATATTATCGAAAATCCGATATCCGCCGGATATTAACCAACTATCCGATATCCGCCGGATATTACCCACTATCCGATATCCGCCTGATATTAACCAACAATCCGATATCAGACAGTATAATAAAATTGGGCCGGATACTGGATAGTTGCCGGATACACGTTTCATAATATAGAAAATATTCAACATGTTTTTTTTTTTTCATTTTCCAGGAGGTTCGATCTTAGCATCAATTGGGTCCTTCCAGCAGATGTGGATATCCTCACAAGAGTACGATGAAGGAGGCAAGGGACAACTCGAAAGGAAATGTCCTTAGAACAGCTATTTATACTTAAACTACAGTCAAAGAAATTAATTGTTATGCAAATTGACTCACTACGTCAATTTTCCGTGCTGTAGACAACTGTTATAGAATAACAGTTGTGATATGAATACACGGGCAATTTCGGGTGATCGTCAATTTGCTAAACAGTTAATTTCCTTGACTACATACGATCATATTGTTGAAGATAGCATAATATTCGACTTCTTAGACACATAGTATCCGGCCGTAAATATTGTTTGATTTGTGCCTGGATTTGTGCACGGTATATAGAAATAGGATCATGTCCTATTAAAAGGGGCTAAAATATAACTGGCGCAATGTGGGTGTACTATACGAGTAGATTAAAGTAGTTCGAGAAGTATAGACGCCAGCACATCCATCTACTACAATCTGTCAAATTTCTTTAATAGATTTTCAATTTTATCGCTAAAGCGTAATGTTCAAAGTTGATTGGGAAATTTTGACAGTTTCGGCTAGCTTGATGCGCTGACGTTTGTACAAGCGTGAGGTTATAATATCGCACACCTAGATCTAAACAGCGATTAACTCAAAAAAACACTTTTTTCAGAAAAGATGAAAAATGATTACTGTCTCCCTGTGCACTGACGGAGTTTTCTGTATTGATCAATACTTTTTAAAATGCAGATAGTAGAAGATGTTATAAGAATCTTGTGTTTTAATCGTGTAATGAGTTAAGGAATTCGATGATACGCATAACTCAAAAATTGAGATTTACGAGTTAGCTCTCTTTAGATCTAGGTGTGCGATATGTTATCTTTACAACTAAAATATTGGAATATTTACAATCATATCGTCTATTTTCGTAATATTACGTTATCTCCAACAATAAGATACTTGGTAGGCAGTGAGACTTCCCAACAAAAATGTCTTGATTTAACAAAACTACAACCTCTTACATACTTCGCTTATAATGTCCCCATTGCTGGGGCTCAAGGTCTTCTCTGTGAGAGGTAGTAACGGCCCCAATTTCTACTGTAAACCCACGTTCGGATGGACGTAAAAATATCGCGCACTGGATTTTCAACTCTTGGTGTTGAGCCAAACATTAGAAATCCAGCAGAGCGCATACCAGCGCATCAAAAAAACTGTATTGGATTTTCAACTCGGCGCTAAGCAGTGCGTTGAAAATTCAGTACTCGAAAAAAAAATCGCTGCGGAAGAAACGCGCCCTTGCGAACCTGGGCTTAATCAGCACTGCTGTGCTCTGGATGAAGGGTATAGTTCCGAGATCTATAAACGGTACTTAGCATGTGCTTTGACTTAGACATATTCCCGTCTCTATCTTCCACTTTGACAGTTGTGTGATAGTGACAGAACTAATGGTTAAAGTCCTTTCATAGTTATTTTACTTCTGATTTTGCATCACTGTCAAAGTCGCACCGTACTCAAATAAACGAGCGGCAGGTTGTCGGCGGCTGCCGTCGACGCATGCCACTCTTGTGTATGAGCATTAACGTTAATAGATCCCGGCCTAGCTGCGCATGACATTAGTCTTCCAATTCCTAATTTTCATTAATAAACTTCAATATTACGTGGGCCGCCTCACTGCCTACCCCTTAACGTTAAGATGTAGTTATAAAATAATGTTATATAACGTCAGTGTGAATGATTATATTTGTATTATAATTAAATGGATTTTTTTAATGACTGAGAATAAATAGATTTAAGGTGATTTTGAGTTTTATTTGAACTATAATAAGCCCCCGCGAATGGTGATATTTTAAAATATACGCGGGGCACATCCTAGACTGGAGAACGATTGTGTTCTCTAGTCTAGGATGTGTCCCGCTGGCCCAGTGCTATGGACCCCGACTTACAAGTGGTCGTGAATTCGAACCCAGGTATTTAATTTCATCACCTGTGAGTGGTTTCCTCACGATGTTTTCCTTCAGCGCGCTGAAGGAAAACATCGTGAGGAAACGCATGTCTTTAACCTTTTAAAAATTTAAAGACATGTGACATCTACCAACCCGCACTGGGCCCGCATGGCGGATTACGGCCCATTTCCTCAGCGAGGAGGCCTGTGCATCATAGACTTTGACAGTCGTCACGGATAGTCAGAAGCCCGAAAATCTGACCACCGGTCTTACCAAGGCGTATCCTGCTTCCCAGTAACTGGGTTGAAGGAGTCGGATGGGCAGACATTAAACATAATGGGAAAGGGAGTGGCTAGATGATGAACTATTCTCTTAAAGTGGGGATAAACGAGCGTCGTTCAAATATTTTGCGACGATTTCTTGAAATAAACTCGCAAATAAATAAAGAAACCATTTATTTTACACAAGCATTATTTATTAACATACAATGTCAGAAATAATCTTATAATAAACTTTGTAGCAAAAATGGCGCAGCTTTGGCTTTTAATCATAATTATATTAAAACTTAAACATAGAAAACTTAATAATACATTATGTTAGCAACAGATTGATTTGATATTATTATTGGAGGAAAAATCTTCTTGGTTTAAGGCCGATTTTTCCAACGCCAGGTAATTTTATTTAAGGAATAATTTACAATTGTTGACAGTTCCTCCATAAGAAACTGTCCGAAGTCAATTTTATTCCACGATTATAAATTATCTGTCGATTGAATAATCAGCCCTTATAAAGTACAATAGTATAGATTTATGTATTTTACAAGTTTATGTTTTATTATTTATTTATTTACAAATAATTAAATGCAAAATGTAAGTTGAGAAGCTTATTAACAAGTAGTAGAATATTAAAATACTACATGATTCTGTAAATATGTTAGCTACTCATTGAAGTTTCATAAATTTGATTCCTAGGAAAATTCTCTCAGTGTTAAAAAACAAAATACAATACTGACGATCAGACTACTTTTTTATCTAATTTTGTTTAGATTCTACGACTAAAAAGTACCTATATATTATTAGAGATGAAACGGATATCTGGCAACTATTCAGTATCCGGTCGGATATTGGGTATGTAACTCAGTATCCGACGAATATTTCAAACGGATATTTTGGGCGCATATCCGTGTTATCGAACAATAGTATATATTATTATAGATGAAACGGATATCTGGCAACTATTCAATATCCGGTCGGATATTGGGTATGTAACTCAGTATCCGACGAATATTTCAAACGGATATTTTGGGCGTATATCCGTGTTATCGAACAATAAGGTCGAAAGGTTCTGGAGTGACGATTGCGTAACGGAAGACGTAGCGTTGAAGGACCTCCCACAATATCCTTGTGAAGATTTCAGGAATCCGCTGGATGCGAGAAGCACAGAACCGGTCGCAGTGGCGTTTGTTAGGAGTATATGTCCAGCAATAGATGTCTTTAGGCTGAAATGATGATAATTATATCTGTTTTATGAGATGGCCGGATAAACAGTATCCGTTTCATCTCAATAATTGTGTAATCTAGTGACAATAAATAAGCCATCATATTATCTATACTATCTATTCTATGCATAAATTAGTTAGGAACAGGGACTTGAAAACGAAATGAATTTCCCTCCGTTACCACTAATGTTATCGTATAACGTTCCAAAATTTGTAACAATTTAAAACCAACCTAAAATTATCAATAACGTTACACCTATGTTTCACAAATAAACTGATTGATTGATTGATTGGTTACAAAAAATAACGTTATAAAATATCATTATCGTAGAACGATATTATAAGTAACGGTATAGGTATTAGTAATATTAAGCTTATCCGCTTGTAATAATGTTACACGTAAAACGTTATTGATTCATTTGTAACGTTATTCTTCATACTTTTTCGTCATCATTTATGTCATAAAGCTGGCAAAAGTGGCAACGTTCAGTATCGAAATGAATAACGTTATTATATCGTCATACTAATAACGATATATTGATAATATTGTTAGTGAACAGTTTAGGATTGCATTCCGTTTGTCAGTATCATTATAAGTAGTCAAGGAATTAATTTTGTTACATTCCTGGTGGAACGTTAAAAATTATCGGTAGGTAACGGAGCTACGCGTAACGTTATGTTGAGTAACTTTTTCAAGTCCCTGGTTAGGAACTTACAAAAAACATCGACTTACAACTACAATACTATTTGGAACACAATTTAATGCAGTGATACTCAATATGCGGCCTGTTGAGCTCATCTTTGCTTTGCGGCCCCATGAGCTAAAGTTAGAAATTTCTCAGTAGGTACAGTCAGCAGCAAAAGTCGATTAAGACTTCAGTTTTTTTAATCTCAGTTATTGAGCAAAATATTAACACTTAAGTGTTTTTAATCTCAGTTATTGAGCAAAATATTTGTTCGAAATTTCATTGCACTTCAGCTGCAATTTTGAACAAATTTTTTGCCCAATAACTGAGATTAAAAACACTGAAGTGTTAATCGACTTTTGCTGCTGACCGTACCAGCCCGAAGTCTGGATTTGTGGCCGATTGATGGCGATGAGGTCACCCCTATTACATGGGAATTAAACTTAGTGGCAAAATGTGGGTGTACTATAGGTACACTTCTGTCTCACCCTTCGAGGATACAGGCATGATGGTGTCTATAAGGTGTAAAAAATTAACCCGACAAACTTTAAGAGGTGCTTTAGACCATCGAACTGAACAATTTTCACTATGGGACCAACACTGAAAAAACGAAAAAAAAATCAGGTGTTTAATACAAAAATTCAATACCTACTTGACCAAAGTGTATGAAACAGCTGATTTTTTTTTTGTGATTTCAGAGTTGGTCCCATAGTGAAAGTTGTTCAGTTCGATGGTCTAACTAAAGCACCTCGGGTTAATTTTTTAACACTGTATATTATTGCGGCCCAAAATAAAATGTTCATTATCACTGTTTCGTCGCACTGAGTCGCCTATTTAAAATAAACAATAATTAATAGCTATTTAAAACTAATAAATAAATACCGGTAAAACGTAGTGAATAGAGATGCAGGGGTGATTCAGGACGAAACTTTAAAATGGATTTCAACGTTTATGTAATATAGTTTGTTGCCAACAAGGACACTTAATCGTTAATTATAATATGGCAAACACCATTAGAATCCTTTTTGGCAAAAAAAAAAAATATACAGGGTAACAGGTTAAGTCGACCTAGATCCTTTAAGAGGTTGTAGTTTCCATCATTCCTGATTGATTTGACTATGAAACACCGTACCTATACTTAACCATTTTCTTGTGATTTTTGTGTAGTAGATAAGTTGCTTTATTATTCTCTACACTAAAATAGCAAAAAAAAAAAAAAAAACTGCAAAGTCCCATCTTGAAAACGGTTAAGTTTGGTTGGGGTGCGGTGTTTCATAGGCAAATCAGTCGGGAATGATGGAAACTACAACCTTTTAAAGGATCTATGTCGACTTAACCTGTTGCCCTGTATATTATTTCAGGGTTTAAATCCATTTTAAAGTTTCGTCCCGATTCACAGCTGCATCCCTATTCACCCCGTATTACGGAACCTACGCATCTAATGAGATCATAAAGGAGAATGGGCGGTTCGTCCCCAGTTGTGTATCAAAATGTGATATATGTCATTTTACAAATCATAACAATAGCTTTATTTTATTGTATGACACTTACAACGAAACTCGTGCAGGGAAGGAACCATTTTTTTTAAATGTAATCATGCGTAGTTCTTTCCCTGCACGAGTGTGGTGGATGGTATCATAGAATAAAATCAAGCCATACTAAAAAGCTTTAAAATGACGTATCGATCAATTTGATACAGTCTTGAAACAGTCTGGGGACGGAGCCCATACAAAAGCGCCCATTTTCCTTTAAAATTTTTACTATCAATATTTCTCACTGTTTCACTAGTTATAAAGGAACTCCATTATTTTGAGTATAAGCAGGTACTGTAGTCGTAATATAGGTTTTATAATAAGAAACTTAATATAACCATATTTATAATCTGCTTTACCAACTCCGGTTAACTTTCTCCAGTTAAGTTATACAGTGTGGCATGAGTACATCGACGCAACATGTTATCATAGAATCAGTATAAGAATCCGACAAAGGCTTATTGCCTTAGCTATTCTCTACCAGGCAACCAAGGGTGGTGAAGAGATTAGATGGCAGGTGATTTGGTTGAGCCGAATAATAATATGATTAAAATGATTGAATTATAAAATAATAAAAAAACGTACACGAATACACAAATAGGTTAAAAACATATAATACTCACAGGTACAGAGGCCAGCACATCAAGCTACCCCAATCTGTCAGATTTTCCCAATTGATTAAGAACCTTATTCCTTTGAGCTAAAGTTGAAAATCTATCAAAGAGATTTGACAGATTCGGGTAGGTTGACCTGCTGGCCTCTGTACATACTATTTACTATAATATATACATAAACATAATCAGCCTATAATGTCCCCACTGCTGGGACAGGCCTCCTCTCTGTGAGAGAGAGTGGGCCGTAATCCACCACGCGGGCCCAGTGTGTGTTGGTAGATGTAGGTAACATATTTTAGAATTTTTGAATATTATATAAGTTTAGATATATATATCGCACCCCCGGCGCGACACTGTCACTTTTGCACAAAATGCAAAAATGAGTTAAATAAAACCTATTCCTACTATCCTACTAATATTATAAATGCGAAAGTTTGTGAGGATGGATGGATGGATGTTTGTTACTCTTTCACGCAAAAACTACTGAACGGATTTTGATGAAACTTTACAGTAATATAGCTTATACATCAGAATAATACATAGGATACTTTTTATCCCGATATTCCCACGGGATCAAAATTTACGCGGGTGAAACCGCGGGGCGCAGCTAGTATAGTATATTTTTTACAATATAAAGTGGTTAATATTTATCCAAAAGTAAAGTTAAAAGTTGACGTTGTAGTAGCTGTTCATCTCATCTATATATTCTTAAGTCATTGTTTTGTGAGGTGTCAAAGTTTTAATGCTTCTCCTGAAAAACTACATTTTTGCGTAAGTGACAGTGTCGCACCGGGGGTGCGATATATACATACATATATACAAATTCAAGGGAAAGAGGTGTTGAGAAGACGACGCTATTTGTTTTGAAAAATAATTCTGCATTACCGGTATTGCAAGTCATTTTGATTCTTCATTTTTATCTATCCGGATATTCAGACATGTTCAGGCCCTCAATATTAATATTATAATTTTATTAATTACATAATTTAATTAACGATAGATAAAATAAATTAAATCGAAAACGGAGTAAAATTCGTTGAAATGGACACAATATTTTTATTGACGATTTATTTTAAATTGTAAACTAAATAACATTGTACATAAATTATCAAAATTGCACGGATTAACTTTCATAAGAATTTTCATTTCATTAACAGGCAGCATTTTTTGTTTAATTTGTTGTAATTAATTATTATTATGAGATCAAATTAAGGCATATATTGTACCTACAGATAAATCAAAATGATGTGTCCATATTTAAGGGTGTGGTACAGACTATCAAAGTGAATAACTTTCTCCATGGAACCAACATCGTAATCGCGACAAAATAATCAGCCGTCCCATACATTTACGTAGAGCATAGATAGTGCAATCCACGAAGACGCGCCCCACTCTTTTTCCTAATGCTTACAGCACAAGTGTGCAACATTCCGCTAGTGTTTTAGTTTTGTAAATACACACGAATTATTATTAGTGGGTAATAAAAGAACTAAAACACTAATGGAATTAACTAGCGATAAACACTAACGATTCGGAAGAAGAGTGGGGCGCGTCTTAGTGGATTGCACTATCTATATTGATGTTTTGGTCCCATGGTTTGATGGTCTGTAGGTACTAATAATATTATAATACTATAATATGACCACACTTTTCTGATACATGCTGTAGATATTACTATACCGCCATAGGCTGTCGTGCTAAATGATAGGTATTGGACAAATTCTAGTTGCTATTATACCTAAATATCAGGTAAATAGTCAAAAAATTAATGTGACTTCTTACGCTCTACGCGGGCCATCCAGAGTAAACCACTTAAGAGCCTACACTACCTCAGCTAAAATTCACTCTTTATCTCGCTCGCACGATACTGCTCGCGGACTGAGTGAGAGCGAGACAGAGTGCGGTGCTAGGCGGCAGGCAGCGCCAATAGCTTAGGTATTTGCTTTTTACGGTGAAAAAAAACGTAATTAAAAAAAAAAAAAACATAAGACCTGATATAAAGTTAGGTCAGTTAGTATACAAAGTTTCATGATCTAATTCGAAGTATTTTTTGGATACCAGCGGTTTATTGTTCGGTTTGGAGGTAACTTTAGATGTTTTTTGTATCGAGAAAATTTTATGGAATCGTGTTTTCGTCAAACATAAGACCTAACATTAATCCTCAACTTTACCATATATTTATTTCAAAATGAATGCTGCAGTATATTTTCGACATAACGGAGGATCATGCTAAGCCATTTGAGGTAGTATAGGCCCTTAATGAGAGAAGCAAATTGTGGGATGAGAAGCATCCACCACCTCCCGACTTTGTGAAACCCCACGAAGATTTGCCTCGCGGTGATCTGCAGTGACCTATATGGAAAGCTTTCAATCGATTGCGTACACTAGTAGGCCGCTGCAGACACAATTTGTCGAAATGGGGGACTATTGACCCATCCAACACCCAGTGCGAATGCGGTGCCTCTAATCAGACCGTGCCCCACTTGTTGGGAGTGCCCTAAGTCCCCGTTCACCTGCTCATTGGATGCCGCAATAAACATGGCTGCCTACTGAGCTCAAACAATATAAAACATCGGAGAAGAGTACCCTCGTCAAGAAAAGAAGAAAAAGAATTCAACAAATTTGTCAAGCGCACGTAAAATGCTGCGATTGACTATCAATAAATCATTTAAACATTGTCAGTTGTTTACGCGCGTTTCAACAACATTACTTGCGTCATTTACCCGTTCATTCGAATTTTTCAAATATATGAAGCAGTGGATTGAGGGACTTGTGGCTAACAGACGCACGGGTCGATCGACTAGGGTAAGTTACGCTTGTCGCGATTGGTCCGTGGATGGGTGACCACCATCTCATACTGAGACCCCTCCGTTCTTCGGAAAGCACGTTAAGTCTTTGGTCTCGGCTGTCATTCGTGGATCTTTGACAGTCGTTACGGGTCGTCTGCAGCCCGAAAGTCTGACAACCAGTCTTACCAAGAGGTATAGTATTACCCGGTAACTAGGTTGTGGAGGTCAGATAGGCAGTCTCTCCATGTAAAATAATGGTAATTAGCTGCATCCGGTTAGACTGGAAGCCGACCCTAACATAGTTGGGAAAAGGCTAGGTAGATAGATGATGATGATGAAGCAGTGGATTAGCAAATACTTGCGAAATCCTTCGGATTGTGATTTAAAAGTGTGTTACGCAATTGGGATAGTAGGCATTCAGCCTACTACCTTGTTTACTGGCAAATCTTTTTACCACGGCATGAGCTAAATTATAGCCTGTTGCATTTAACTGTAGTGACCGACTAGGTCACAGGATGGGATTTACGCAAATAGTTTTACAATAGGCGTATCGCTACTTGTACATGTAGTTTTAACCGGTCACGCATGGATGTGTGTGTGGTTTAGTTAGCGAAAGTTTAGTAGTAATCCACCGTAAACTTTTTTTTACTTTTCCGTATGTTCATCGTATGCTACAATTACATTGAGATGTTAATTAACTAAGGTACTTTAATCTTGGTTAACTATGGCGAATTAAACTGTAGTTAAACGATGGTTAACTTGATGAAGTTTTCGTTAACTATGGTTGAGTTAAGGGCGGTTAAGTTGACAGATGATTAAGTTAACTATGACTAGTTAAACTGACTTTAAGTTACATATGGTGCTGCGGTTAACTATAAACTGTGGTAAAGTTAACCACGGCAAAGTTAACTGTAGTTTAGTTAACCATGGTTAAGCTAACCATTTTTAGCTAACTTTCTTTAGTTTTCCGTGTGTTCATTGTATGCTACAAGTAATAGGATGGGTCAAAAGATAGTTGAGTAGCACAGGCGTGCCTGCCGCTACCTCCAGCTGCAGGTTGTCCTCAGCATCCTGCTCCGTAGTGGTCGGCTCGTCAGACGACACAGACATCTTCTTGTCTATCAACATGTCTGTTGAGGTGTTGTCACCGGGCACAGTGTCTATGAACACCTGGGGAAGAGAAGATATTTAATTTATCAAATATCTTTTTCCATAAGATAATTCTAATATATAAAATCTATGACCCCGCAAACGTCGTTTTGCAAAAAAAAAATAGAGGTATGAAAAATAGATAGTAGCCGATTCTTAGACCTACCCGATATGCACACAAAATTTCATACAAATCGGTCCAACCATTTCGGAGGAGTATGGTAACTAACACTGTGACAGAAGAATTTTATATAGTAGATTCTCGTGTAACAGTGTTAGATTTTTTTTTGCAAAACGACATTTGCGGGGTCAGCTAGTTATCTATAAAAGCTTATTTTAGACACTACTGACTAAATAAAAAAGTCATAAATAAATACTGCTTACGGCTATCTAAAAGAAATTAAATTGATAGCACTGATAGTTATTTTTTATGTCATTTTCTTGGAGCACTATTCCAAGTGATTGAAAAAAACTTAAACTAGTCATAACTTTTGAACCGTAAAAAAATTCAACGACATTCTCAGGGTTAAAAAGTTTGGAAATTTCCTTGCCCATGCCCCTATTCGATTTGATCCATACTTCTAGTGACATCCTAAAAGACAGCAATTAAGTCAAGTTACCATACACGTACATACGCTTCGTACAGAGGCCAGCACATCAAGCTACCCCAATCTGTCAGATTTTCCCAATTGAATATGAACCTTATTCCTTTGCGCTAAAGTTGAAAATTTATCAAAGAAATTTGACAGATTGGGGTAGGTTGACCTGCTGGCGTCTGTACAACAAATCAAATAGCCAATTAATAAATATGGCATTCGCACGCCTGCCTTGATACCCGAACCCACCCGATGGCAGTGCCTCACCTCCTTAACCTTTTAACCGCCCAGCTTCATAACAATTGTCGTGCCCCCAGCGCCCGACACAGTGATTCGAATTTTTTTTTTTTTAGAATAACCTGATATAGTACAGTCAACAGCAAAAGTAGATGATGAAAATCAGAAATTCAGTACTAATGAACGGAGTTCGCGTCAGAACTGTGTGGGATTTCTAATTTTCATCATCTACTTTTGCTGTTGACTGTACAGCGTAATTAATAAAAAAAAAACAGAGTAAACGAGCTGTGATATTTGGTCGTAAATATACGACTCTGGCGAAATGGACACGAAAATATTTGTCGGATTAATCCGACGTAAGCGGTTAAATGGTTAATCTCGCCCAAGCGTCAATATCCGGTCGAATATCTGGCTATCCAGTTTATGGGGTTGGACGGATATTCATTGTACAGTATCCGGCCCATTAGCGTAGCAGGCACATTAATTGCGTAACACACTATCAATCATGATCTCAATATTTTGAATGATATTGCTAATCCATTCCTTCATATTTTCGACAAATGTGTCCGCTCAACAACGTAAATAACGCAATGAATGTTGTTGAACTGTCAAAATAAAACCCATTGCTACTGATAGTGTGTTACGCAATTACCATCCTTTTTTTTTTGTGGATGGAAAATCATCAAATGACCCCTCCCGCTCAGGGTGGAGCAGAAGGGAGTGTCCGTCTCTTACTGACTAAAACCCACCCGTGTTCCTTCCTTAGCCCTTTGTGTTCCGGGGCAGCGGTAACCCTTTCGGACAATCCCGCTGCCCCGGCAGGCTATTCTAGTTTTCTTATGCTAAAAGTGATGATAACGTACCTCATCATCTTCATCTTCATCCGTCTCCGGCTCCTGCTGATGCTGGGCCTCCATAGCTTCCACGACATAGCGAGGAACGTAGCTGTCCTCATCAGAACTGTAGTCATCCTCGTCCTCGTCACATTCGAAGTACCGGCTCTGAAAGTTAGATATATAGAGTCAAATTAAATTAGCTAGCGAAACTCTGCCGATCGATACCTATCACGGGTATGGATAGCTTTATAATATAACGATAAAACAGAAAAATAATTATTTTGATGAGTTTCGCTAGCTAATTTAATTTGACTACTGCTGGCTGGGTGAACGTGAGCGCTGGCGCTAGGCCCCAGGGGTGGGGCGAGACGGATGTCACACGTGGCGGCGTCTTTGAATCGATTTGATTTTCACATCACTGAATAGTGCTTGTGACGTCATAGTAGGTAGTCAAAAAAATGGCACGATTGGTTTTCATACAGATCGTGATACTTACGTTATCTAGTTAGGTCTATTATATATCGTTACCTGTGGGCTTTTTTTTTGAGGGTGGGAAATTATCAAATAACTTCTCCCGCTCTGGGCGGAGCGGGATGGCGTGTCAGACTTTTACTGACTAAAACCCACCCGTATTCCTTTAGTTGCCTGTGCCAGGGGCCACGGTATCTCTTTCGAACAACCCGCGACCCTGGCAGACATCGGCCGTAGCGGGGGTCGCGGTCTGTTCGAAAGAGATACCGTCAAAGGGCGTATAGCACATTTTGGGAATTATGACATTTTTTACTATTCTTACTCAGTATTTGATTCTCTATCGTTAAAATAAGTTGTGCTTACGTATAGAAAATTATGAGGTTGTATTCGAATTTTTTTTGCGAATTTTGCCAGGTGGAATACACATATCGATAGAGAATCAAAAACTGAGTGAGATTAGTAAAAAATGTTAAAAATGTGTACGCCCTTTGAGCCCAGAGGTATCGATAGGTATGTGGGGCGAGCCTATTGCCATCATCCGGGCACAAATTCAGACTCCGGGCTGATACTGAGAAATTCCTGATGGAAAAAATCAATAACGGTTTGCCCGACCCGGGAATCGGACCCAGGACCTCACGCTCAGAAGTAGCGCTTGCGACCACTACACCAACGAGATAGTTACGTAGGTACAGACGCCCGCACATCAAGCTACTTACTACTCTATATACTAGTCCATATACTCATATTTGTTTACGTGTTTGGCAAATAAATCGCGAACGGTGATTACATAAACTGAAATCATTCGTGTGTAAACATTACCGCTTTCTTTAACTACATAACATAAGTCGCTATTTCAGGTTGATTAATGATGTTTTGGAAGCCGAATATTTTCTCCAATTCAGCATATTAGTAGGCAAAGTATCATCTGGGGTCAGAGGTGCTTCGTTCTTGACCTAAAAACCCTAATGCTGATTCATAATCTGACCTTATACCTACTTCACAGATGATTAAATCATAATCAAAATATTTTATTTCACATAAGCCTACATGGGCACTTATGAAACGTCAGAAACTATGTGCACGGTTCCAATTGGTCGTTTCCTATGGAGAAGAATCGGCAAGAAACTCCACGGTTACTCTTTTAAAAAATAATATGCTTTTAGGTAACAATGTTTTCAAATTACAGTAGGTATGGGAGGACAGCATAGGCCGAGGATAAAAGTTCAGATAAGTTTGAGTTGAGCAGCATGATTACTGACAAATGCGTGCACTGACTGGACAGGTCCACTCAAATTTGCGTGGTTCTTTCCTCAAAAGACCATTTCAGACACCAATCTACATGGTCCTCAAAATGATCTGACCAAGACTATTTCTGGATTTTTATATAGGTACACATTGACATTGATAAATTTTACATATACAGTGACATGAATATTTACTTTGTAAAGTATTATATTATTTTAATGACTGTGAATGTGAAGACTATGTGGGTTATTTTTTTTTTTTGCCTTTTCTTCTTTTTTTTTTATTTTCTCAGATAGTTTTAGTCATGGTCTGGCAGTTTGAGTAATTTATGCGACCCACCCAAATGTCCTTTCTTTGGTATTGTTCGTCGAATCGTTGAGCTCCTTAAGTTTGAGTTGAGCTGCATGATTACTGACAAATGCGTGCACTGACTGGACAGGTCCACTCAATCGGTGTGGTTCTTTCCTCAAAAGACCATTTCAGACACCAATCTACATGGTCTCCACATGATCTGACCAAGATTATGTCTGGACTTTAAAAGAGACTGTGACCTCTGAGTTTGTTTCGGCCTTTCTTCTCAGAGTAGTCAGTTAGGAAACGCCGACTTCATCTCGTTTTAAAAAATATGATTGACGTGTAAAGTGTTTGTACAAACCTACTTACAGAAATAAAATCATTTATCATTTATCATCCTCGTCAATAATATACCTATTTTTAGCAGGAGGCATTTTGTTGTTTCTGCTTATCCCAAGCAGAAACTACGTTTTTTGGGGTCAACAACCGCTGGTATTGTATTTACAAGCAGGAGTCGAGAAAATGAGTTTTTTTTTGTTTCATCGCCTAAGCAATGACTCTTCTGCCAGGGTCACGGGTTGTTCGAAAGAGATACCGTGGCTCCTGGGTTTTAGTCAGTAAAAGTCTGACACGAAGAGCGGGATAAGTTATTTGATAATATCCAACACAAAAAAAAGCACTGCTCTATATCAATTTATTTCTGGTCGACGCAACATGTCTTTATCTTCCATACTTCTTTATCAGAGCGATTCTACGCTACATCTGAAGGCTAATTCTCGTAATATAAAACGTTCAAAATCTAGTCGCGTTTAAAACTTGTCAAAATGTAGGGAAATTTGAGGTATTTTTGACAGATTGAGACTGAGAGCAGACTGTGAACGTTCTTAAAAATTAAGAGAATTGCCCCTCTGATCCGAATCCCGAGTTAAAGATCCAACTTCAATCCGAATTGGGCATGTTCTAAATTCGGAATAGAATTCGGATCTAGTGCGCAACCCCACATAAAAATAGAACGATTTAGTCCCTTGACGCCGAGTTCCGCCACTCGGACCGATATTTCTCGGATTAGGATCGGATGTAGCGCAGAACCGCTCTCAGTCATCTCGGTAGTCACCCCCTTTCTACTCTTTCTAGCCATAATTATCATCTCTCATACAGTCCATCCTTCGTGACTTTGACCTTCCCCTATTCTTACAGCCATCGACATTCATATTCAAAACTTTCCTTACAACATTTTCCTCATTACTCCGCATCACATCCTATAACATGACTAACTCAACTCAAAATAAATAAGGAAATACAGTACATTGTTCTCTGAAGATAATAGTATGATAATGGCGCCAAATAGCCCACTGAGTAAACCACTAATACCCGTTACACGATACTAATATTATGCGTAACAATATTATCTTTATTGCGCGGATGTCCCATCCCCGCACGTGTATGGTCATAGGTCATTACTAAGTACCGTAATCTGGGTAATGGGCACAAATATAGAGGCTGATCTCATCCGTGTTCGTGTCATGCTAAATAAAAAAGTAAATCACGAGGTTATATCCACTTTGATAAACATCGACGCTTTTTATATTCTAGGGAAAAGTTATTTTGTATTTGGCCAGCAATGTATGCCTAAAATCAAATGACGCAAAGGATTGTCATTTCATTGACAGTTGACAGTGAGACGTTATATTTACGTAAAGTTGGTACGCCTGCGTGGTGAAACTACGTTCCGTTAGGTATGGTAATGGCGACATAGACAATGGCGACAATTGTTTAGCATTTTTTCAAAGTATTTGCTAAATATTCCGTGATTTTTAAACGAATTAAGTTTTTGTGATTGTACTTAGTTGTTCGATATTCATTTCTACAGTTCTAAATAAGAAAAATGATGAACATATAACAGTAAAAATATTATTCCGCAAGTCACGGCAGAACGGAACGCAACCTCCAAATCACCAACATACAGAAACTAATAATTTATTCAGCTGTCAAAATGACGACAACAATTTTATCGTGAAAAAAATTACGATTCATTATCAAAACATTACTGGATCGCAGTGGAAATGAGACATAATCTTAGATAACAGTTGTGTACAAGACTGTGCAACAGTTCAAACAATTAAATCAGACAGTGACTGCTAAAATTTATGCAAAATTTCCGCGATGTAAATCTTGACATCCTTTGTTTAAAAATAAGTGACCATGGCTGCGGCAATAGCGAATGATTCGCCTAAATACAGGAACAGTCTAATCTGCTGCAGTCCTAGCGTGGAAGCCACATCTCGAACATCAACTTCGTCAACTTCTGGGGGTGTTTCCGCCGACGAGGGTTACGACTCGAACTGTATACCAAAATCTATTGCGAATAAGAAATTGAAGATACACAGTTCTGCTACCAAAGAAGAGATAGAAAAAGCAATAATCCAGTGTAAGGAACTCGTTTTAAACACTGTCCAATGTTCCGACGAACGAAAATGGCTTGTCAGATACCTTGTAGAATTGAGACTTAGGCTAGAAGACTTAAAAGATAATAATGGGCTGGCTAGAGTCCAAGTCTCGATAAAAGGACATCATTTTGAACAGCAAACGAATCCTAGCAACCGAAAACAGTACTGTGATCATTGCAGTGGAGTCATTTGGAGTATTGTTCAAGGTTCTTACATTTGTAATGATTGCGGATACTTATGTCATTATAAATGCGTCGACCACATATGCAGGGTATGCGCTCATGTTGTTATGACCGAGAAAGGGAGCTTTGAAATGAGTATATGTCCCGAAAAAGGGTTAGCAGCACAAGATTATAAGTGTGCAGAGTGCCAAACGGCTTTAACTTTTAAAGACATGTGGAATGAGCCACGGTTATGTGATTACACTGGTTTATATTTCTGTACTACGTGCCACTGGAATGATCTAGCAGCAATTCCTGCTAGGGTTATCCACAATTGGGACTGGGAGAAACACTATGTGTCTCGAATAGCTTTCCAAATGCTGAATTTATCTTGGACCAGACCGTATATTGACATAGAGAGCATAAACCTGAAATTGTTTAATTTTATTGCTGAATTAGAATGGGTACACAAAATGAGGAAGGATTTAGAATGGATGAGACGTTACCTATGTGCTTGTGCTGACGGTACAACCTTACTTTCACCGTTATTTGTACAGCTTGGAGACGTAAACAAAAAATACAGTATGAGCCATCTACAAGCTATCAACGACGGTTCCCTAGAAACCCAGCTAACTGAACTCACCGAGATATGCCGTTCACACATCACAAGCTGTGATCTTTGTTCCGGCAAAGGGTATCTGTGTGAAGTCTGTAAGAACAACGAGGTGCTCTATCCGTTTGACAGCGGAGCTTTAATGTGTGATAAATGTAACTCTATGTACCACAGAGGGTGCTGGCTGCGTAAAGGACAAAAGTGTCTGAAATGCATACGTTTGGAGGAACGAAAGAAAACCGTTGAAGAAGTGCAGGTAGATACTACGGACACACTAGAGTATGAAATTGACAAGTTTGTGAATTGATATTTTTTTAAGTGACTTTAAAATCGGTGGTAATTCTTTTATTGGTGAAGATTGCTTGCTTGTTGATGAATAAGTGTCAAATAAACTGTATAATATAATGCTATTCATAATATTATTATAACAAATTATATTTTGCTAAATCAATGTTAGATAGGGAAAAACTAATTTTAATTTTGGACGCAAATATCTCGCTATTTGTCGCAAATCTGCAAGAAAAGTGTGTAAAATGAGATGATTGCGTTAAATGTATGTTTGAAAAACTTATATTACGACTAATTTGTGCCTATATCTGCGACGCGTTTTATATTGTAGCTTCGCGATAAAATAATCGCTTGATAGCAGATTTTAAATAAGGCTTTTAACTGTGCCGAGACAAGTATTGACAATACCAGAGAGCCTAAAGGAGGAAATAACTTAGATTGCAAAATTAACAAAGTAAAATTGATGAAAAATTATTGCAAATTATCTATGACCACACTTAGCACAGCTGTTAATGATATTGTAATAATCCTGTTGTCTTGTGACATGCAATAAAATTGTATTAAAACTTTCAATCAGCTTTTTTTTTTTTTGCTTTTCAAGCAGACGCAAGAGTCAAAGACTGTGAACCATAATAATATACAATGCCATTGCCATGTCTAGGCAGTACTAGATTAGATATTATGGAGGTCAGGGAAAAGTCGCTCCATGTAAAATACTGGTAGGTACCTACTCATCTTGTCAAAGTCATATTTTAACATGACGCTGACCTGCAAATTGCAAAAAACGTAAGAAAATTTGAGTTTTGTGGGATACCCTCACGCTTCCCCCATAACGTGCTTTCCGAGCCACGGGGGTATCACACCTCCAACTTAACTCCAGGCTGAGAAATTCCACCCAAATTTTCCAATTCAGGGGGAAATGTCTACTCAAGAAACTTCTTTGCCCAACCTAGAAAAATCGAAAGTATAGAAGAATTACTATCGCTTTTTATTAGTCTGGAGGACTATTCTAACGTAACTAATCCTCAAAATAGAATCTTGGATTGTTACATTACATGCGAATGCTCCCGACGAGGGAGCGCCTTTACACACTTCTTTCGCGTCAATTACGTTCACCGACATACTTTTTTTTTGCTAATATCAGCAGTCGAGCCAGTTTTTCATACAAATTGATCCAGTTACAATTAACGCATGTCTGCAACCGGTTTTAAATAATGTCATTTTAATGTCAACATGTATAAAGACAATACCCAAGTACAAATTTATAATTTTAACGCATGTCTGCAACCGGTTTTAAATAATGTCATTTTAATGTCAACATTTTTAAAGACAATACACAAGTACCAATTTATAATTTTCTGAGTCTCCACGTTTGCACTGGGCCCGTGTGGTGTATTACGGCCCACTCACTCTCACTGAGAGGAGGCCTGTGTTCCAACAGTCGGTACATTATAGGATAATTATGTTATGTATGTGAAGGGAATATCCATCAGTGGACTGCGATGGGCTGATTGTTTGAAGGGCCTTTTTCGTATCATGAGGGATGACGCCCGCGTGCATCCGTCACCCGCATGCGTGAGCTTAGAGCGCGTGATACTGATACATGACAGGAAAAGTATGTACATGTATGTCTTAAGAACCTACACTACCTCAGCTAAAATTCACTCTTTATCTCGCTCGCACGATACTGCTCGCGGACTGAGTGAGAGCGAGACAGAGTGCGGAGCTAGGCGGCAGGCAGCGCCAATAGTTTAGATATTTGCTTTTTACGGCGAAAATAATGGTAATTAAAAAAAAGTAAATAACATAAGACCTGCTTTATAGTTAGTTCGGTTAGTATACAAAGTTTCATGATCTAATTTGAAGTATTTTTTTAATACCAGCGGTTTATTGTTCGGTTTGGAGGTAACTTTGGAATTTATTTCTATCGAGAAAATTTTACGAAATCGTGTTTTCGTCTAACATAAGACCTAGCATTAATTCTCAACTTTACCATATATTTATTTAAAAATTAATGCTGCAGTATTTTCGACATAACGGAGGATCATGCTAAGCCATTTGAGGTAGTATAGGCCCTTAAGATGCGGGCGGCACTTATCCGGGGTTTACCCCCTTAGGGTCAGCGCAGACAGAGAGGAGCGCAGCGGAGAGGATTTTATTAAGGCACTCGAAAATCAACTTTAAAATTATTGAAATAATAAGTAATTAATTATTATTTTTTTATTTATTATTAGTTAGCTGTTCCCTACATTTTGACGAGATAGACGAAGATAAATGTAGGGAACAGATGATTTTTATTTCAGGTTTGGTCCCATAGTAAAAGTTGTTCATAATGATGAGTACAATTGGTGTTTTTCAAATAACCCTGTATAAACATCCGAATTGAGAATCTCCTCCTTTTTAGAAGTCGGTTAAAAACGCTCTTCCGTGCGGGGAATTTATCTCCGTTTGCCGCGCCCCGTCGCGTGGCACGTTGCAGTGTGTGATCCGCCTAAGCAGTGTTATTGGGTGTTTTTCCATAGGAAATTCTTAGTAGCAGTCCAGAGTCTGAATTCTTGGCCTAGTTTGGTTTATGTCGCCTCCTATAACATGTGCTTAGTTACTACCTTCTGCCCGCAACTTCGTTTGCACGAAATTTCTTGTTTTAACATTAAAATAATTATTAAATTAGCTAGCGAAACTCTATAGACGTGATGGGTATCGATATAACACAATAAAATAATATAGAAACTTATTTGACGATGTGTTTTTAGTAGGCAAACGACTCCCTGATCCGAGGATTGGGCTTATAATGGCTTATGACGATACGATGCGTCAAACGATAATTAAATGCTTCTACACATCGATAACAAGCGATTATTTAGTTAAGCTTATCAACATTCGATAAACGACATTTAAAACGATGGATACCTTGTTTTATTCATACTCAAAGGTTTAAAAAAGACGTTATTTTTATACCGACGCGACATTGCAATTTTGAACGCTTATTATTAATAATATTGAAAAGATTATGCTCAGATGTTTTCTTCATGTTGAAAGGATGAGTGAAAGCCGACTAACAAAAGTAGTTACAAGGCAGATGTGTGTGGAAACGCCGGGAGGAGACGCCCTAGAAAAACATATACCTAGTGACCTTATTGGTTTTTTTTTCTTCAGAAAGATCAGGTACGTAGTACTCGCGACCGTTGTGCGCTTATGACCAGACTGAGGGGCAATTCCCGTAACTCTAAGAACGTTCACAGTCTGATTTCAATCACAATTTTTCAAAAATACCTCTAATTTCCTTACATTTTTGACAAGTTTTTGACATTGATTGTCGCTGAGATGAGATAGCGACTACTTAAATATTATTATTATGAGCCTGTTTTGTCCCACTGCAGGGCAAAGGCCTCCCTTCCGTCTTTCCATATTTATTTATTTATTGAATACTTCATGCACATACATGTACAGAGGCGGACTTAATGTTATAGGCATTTTCTACCAGTCAACCTTTGGGTGATGCAGAGACAAACAGTAGTAGGTGCAATAATTACAGGAATAAATATTTAAAATATAAAGATACGCAGAACCCTATTTAAACTATAAATATAGGTAATATATACCTAATTACATATAAATATAAGCACAAATACTTATACATAAATAAATGAATATATTAAAAAGAAACAAGACAAACAATGAGAAAATATTAGCGTTGTGATGATACTGCCAGCTTCTTGCGAAAGTGCTCGCGAACCTTAACTTTAAAGGATAATCGGTTGGTTGCCATCCTGATTTCCTCGGGGAGCGTATTCCACAGAGAGATAGACTGAACGAAGAAGCTGGTGACATATTCTCCTGTCTCTTGCTACATCTGGCCAATCCTTAAAATAGGCGTCCAATTCGTCACGCCATCTCTTTCTGGGCCTACCGCGTCGCCGATTCCTGTTATTCGGAACCCAGTCAGTGGCTACTTTTGCCCAATTCTGTTGCGACATGCGGCAGATGTGGCCTGCCCAATTCCACTTTAGTACATAGATATTGAACGTTTTTATTTACGGAAATTGCTTCTCAGATGTATAAACGTAAACGAAGCAAAATGAGTATGTAAGGATCGTAGCAGGTGGTGTTCGATAGTTTCTGCCTACCCACACGTTAAGAACGCGTGACTTTATGTATATAATAATCATAAAGTGGGTTGGTTGTGATGTGGTGATAAACTTATTCTAATTATTTTTGTACAATTTCGAACAATTCTTATAATAAACATCATAGGTAAAAATATAGAGATTTTAATACATAGTAAAAATCTATAAAACCAATATTATATTAATTTTGCTGGCTTAATTTTTATTTGAAAATATATAATTACTAGCTGAGCCCGCAAACGTCGTTTTGCAAAAAAAAAAAAAATAGGGGTATGAAAAATAGATAGCAGCCGATTCTCAGACCTACCCGATATGCACACAAAATTTCATACAAATCGGTCCAGCCGTTTCGGAAGAGTATGGTACCTAACTAACACTGTGACACGAGATTTTTTTATTTATTAGATAATCCATATTATATGTGTCATTTACCCTCTCTCAAGTGTCTTCAAAAGGCCTAAATTTTGTTTAGTCAAAGCAAGATATGCAAAAATCTATAGCTACATACTATCTCGTTGCTCTAGTGTTCGCGCGACTAATGAGCGTGAAGATCTGGATTCGATATCCAGTGGTGGTGAGTGGTTATATTTTTGTGGTGATGAAATAATTTACACAAAGCACCTGCCTCGGGGCCATCTAGAGTCTTACCACAAAAACTCATTGTCGCATTCACAAACATTACCAAGAGGTATCACAATGCGCGCGAACGCGCACAGGGTCCCAGAAACCTAACCAATAAACAATTAGTGGAGATCAGCACTATGCGTCTCTTCCTTAGACAAGTATTGTTTGTGAATCAAGGTTTTGTGGTAATAAAGCTAAATTCTTTGATCCTTTGATCCCAGTAAACATTAACACCCTTACCACAGATATAGATAGACCTAGATAACGTAGTATCACGATCTATATGAAAACCAAGCGTGTGCCATTTTTTTTTACTACCTACTATGACATCACAAGCGCTCTTTCACACTCACGCTCACGCTCACCCAGCCAGCAGTACACAAGACGAAGCGCAATAGTGGCGGCTTACGATTTTTGAACGTAACGTACGATTTTTGACACGCGAAGTAGTTGCTCTTGCGTTATCTAGGTGTATATACGTGCCCCTTACTAATAAACGTATTATATCAGATGAATAGTTACACACCGATTTCTCTCTTCCAGTAGTCAGTAATTTTACTTTCGAAAGAAAAAGACAAAGCGTTGTGTAACTGTACAGACGCTATACAACGTTTATTAGTAAGGGTGTAACATTAAATACTACAAATTCCACTAACCTGACATTCCAAACACCTACAACTTTCTCTGTAGGTACAGGTGTTGGTCAACGCGTTGTCAATGTGCCGCAGATAGATCTCGTCGTGTGCTCCACGCCGCTTGCGACGAGCCAGCGACCACAGCAGCGCTAACAGCGTGCCCCGGCCTTTGGCGCACTTTGTGGGACCGCTGTCAACAACACATCCATTTGCTTCAAAGGCTTAAAAAAAATATCTGTTCTACGCACGGCTACACGTCAAGCTATACATAACCAGTATAAGCTGACTTCTGATTGTACGAAAAACCTTTACAATGCGAGGTCAGCTAAAACTGGAAATGTATAGCTTGATGTGTAGCCGTGTGTACAACACAAGTAAGGGTCAGCGCCGACAAAGAGGAGCGCAGCGGAGAGGATTTTATTAAGGCACTCGAAAATCAACTTTAATATAATTGAAATAAACGTGCGCGTGCCTTCCCGTGTATCCTCGAGGACGCGCGAGCAGTTTTTGTCAGGTTCAAGCATATATGCACTTTATTTCAATAATTTTAAAGTCGATTTTCGAGTGCCTTAATAAAATCCTCTCTCGCAATTAACGTAGCTGAACTGTGAATATGAAAGGCGTTTTTTCTTTTGCTCAGATAGTTGTTACATGCTTCAGCCTATAATGTTCCCACTGCTGTGAAACAGGCCTCCTCTATGAGAGGGAGTGGGCCGTCATCCACCACGCGGGCCCAGTACGGGTTGGTAGATGACACACGTCTTCGAATTTTTGGTTCTAGGACATGCCGGTTTCCTCACGATGTTTTCCTTCACCGTTTTGAGAGCAGTGGTGATGGAATAATTTACACAAAGTAAATCGCCTGTCTCGGTTCGAACCTACGACCTACAACTCGGAAAGCCACGCCACCGCTGCCCCTGATAGTTATAGATATTTAGTGTGGTCATCATCTGCCTAGCCTTTTCCCAACTATGTTGGGGTCGACTTCCAGTCTAACCGGATGTAGCTAAGTACCAGTATTTTACAAGGAGCTACTGCCTATCTGACCTTCATAACCCATTTACTGGGTAATACGAAACCCCTTGGTAAGACTGGTTGTCAGACTTTCGGGCTTCTGACGACCCGTAAAGACTGTCAAGATCCACGAATGACAGCCGGAACCAACGGCTTAACGTGCTTTCCGAGGCACGGAGGGGTCTTGGTATGTGAAGATGGTCACCCATCTACGGATTAACCGTTGCAAGCGTAGCTTAACCTGACCGATCGACCCGTGCGGCAGCTTAGCCACAAGCCCCTCATAGATATTTAGTGTATAATTAGATATTTACCTGTTCCCCACATTGTTCAGTAGCGCTGGTTTCATATCCTCCGCCTCACAGAGAGCTGTGGTACTCTGTCGTCGACGTGAACGAAGCATGCTTTCCGATTTCTCTTTCTCGTCTATCACTATTAAAGAGAAAACAATTAGTAAGATACATTTATAATCTAGCAGTTTGTAGTTACGATAATTTTTAGGCTTAGGATTGTAAGTACTGCTGTTAGAATTTCACCGTGAAAGCTTAGGTGACATGAGCTGTTATGCCACCTGATGTTGGGGATTGACACTATTTTTAAACCTAAGTTTTCATGGTGAGATTTTTACAGAATACATCGGCTGGACGTTGGGACAATGCTTGGTAGAGCCCTATGCTCAACTGCAGTGAAGGTCAATGCTGCTGATTTGATGGTGATGATGACACAGTTTTTTTTTTTTGACGAGGTATGATTCAAGTGGTCCTTTTGGACTAGTGAAGGTTCATCTTTGTGTCATTCCACGTTCATAAGACACCGAATAAATTATCCTCGGCTCCTTTCATTTCATTTTTCGATCATTCGTTAGGCGAGTACAAAATACCGAATCTCGAATCCAACATCGTTGGATTAGTATACCTACTAATGAATTCATTTTGTGTTCAGAGTTTCAGAAACATGTCGAATGAAAGGTAAACATTTGTGATGCCTCTGATATCGGTTTAACCGGTAGTTACTCCATTATAGGTAGATTGATGGTAATGGGCTCGCCCCCTATTACATCATCATCTGCCTAGCCTTTTCCCAACTATGTTGGGGTCGGCTTCCACTCTAACCGGATGCAGCTGAATATCAGTATTTTACATGGAGCGACTGCCTATCTGACCTCCACAACCCAGTTACTGGGTAATACGATACCCCTTGGTAAGACTGGTTGTCAGACTTTCGGGCTTCTGACTACCCGTAACGACTGTCAAAGATCTACGAATGACAGCCGGTACCAACGGCTTAACGTGCTTTCCGAGGCACGGAGGGGTCTGGGTATGTAAAGATAGTCACCCATCCACAGACCAACCGCGGCAAGCATAGCTTAACCTTATCGATCGACCTGTGCGGCTGTTATTATTTAGCTACGGCCCCCTATTACATGAGACTTAAATATGTATAACTGAAAAAATGTAGGAGTATAATAGGTACAGCTCTGCCAAGCCCTTCGAGAGTTCGAGTAATACAAGCGTTATGTTATGTTAATAAAAATCCACCAAATTCATAATGTTACAAGAACGTACCAGAAACGTCCTGCTCACAGTAGCCCCACCGCTCGTTATCATCTCTCTTTTGGTCTGCGGGCCACAACTCCTGGACCGATGGGTTCTGATAAATGGTCTCCGTAGAAGCGTTGCCGTTTTCCGCGTCGAACTGAGTCTCGGGTTGGTTGAGGACCTGGGGAAGCATTCAAGAATAACGTACAGCCTAAACCGCTACACTACGTACCATTGCCGCGCTAATATATGGGAATTAAATCGATGTTTATCAAGGGTAGGTCAATGCGTGTAGGCGGCAGCCGTCGACAACGTGCTGCTCGTGTATTTGATTACGAATATAGAAGTATGAAATTGTGGCCAAGAGTTAATTTTTTTGTGGCAATCCGCCATCAGTTTTATAATTTTAGCGTATGAATTGAAGTTACATATTGATCAAGAGAGCGTGAATACAGTGAACCATTTATTCCGTATTCGTGCTTAGGCGAACACAATATGTGGGTGGACTACACGATATTTGCTTTTGTCTTTTCGTGCGGTAGCCAAACCGTTGGTTTCCTGTTAAAAGTAGTTCCTTATATAACGAAGGTGAGCACTGAGGAAGGATTTTTTTAAAAGTATCTCTTGAAGGGGTTAAATGGGAGATAAAAGTTTGTATGAAAGTTCTTTAGTTTTGCAGATGGGAAACTTACCGGGTACTGGCTTGTAACGCCATATAAGTAATTATAGAAGTGCCTGGTTTTTATGGAATGGAACTTTAAAAACAATGGAACGACGACTCAAAGGGGACGCCCAATGAGCCGGGCTAAGCCTAAGCTATTTTTAGAACCGTAAAAGCTAATCAGTGGTGGGCCTGTGGCCCAACTTACGGTCGTAAGTTCGAACTCAGGGATGCACTTTGCTATGTGTAATAAATTTCATCACCACTGCTCTCAGAACAATGAACGAAAACAACGTGAGGAAACTGGCATGTCCTAGAACCAAAAATTCGAAAACGTGTGATACCCACCAACCCACACCGTGTCCGCGTGGTGGATTACGGCCCACTCCCACTCATAGATAGAAAGAAGACCTGTGTCTTCGCAGTGGGAACAATATAGGCTGATTATGCTATGTGTTACTATGACCTCTAACATGGCAAATGATAAAGGGAAGGTAAACGATTAAATCTTTCAGTGCTTAGCTTTATTCGTTTGCTAATAAACTCGCTAGCCTTCGTTTACCTAGTTCGGTCGGACCGTTTATGTGTGGCGAACATGAGTGGAGCCCACAGACTACAATATAGTATGATGGAACCAGAGTGAAGGTTAGCGCGTTACCCTACATTGGTTTCCGCAAGGTAATTTGTGAATCATTATGAGATGAGTGCCGGTTAAAAACCTTGTCGTATTTCTGTCATTCTTTCTTATAAGGATTCAGGTCGAACAAAAAAAAACTTTTTTGCTTTTGAGTCGAACTTACGACTAAGTTCGACTAATAGATAGGTGTACAAAGATATTTTGTCGCGTGGCCAAAATCAGAACCAATGCTGCCATTTCACCCAGCGCGACTGCTCAGCGTGGGATCTTGGGTTCGATTCCCGGGTCGGGCAGTGTTATTGAGTTTTTCCATTAGGTATTTCTCAGTAACAGCCCGGAGTTTGGTAGTTGGCGGTGTGATACCCCCGTGCCTCGGAAAGCACGTTAAGCCGTTGATCTTGCGCCTGATCGGACCGGTCGTGTCTGATTGCCGTCCCATCGGACTATGAGAGTGAGGGAAGAGGGAGTTCACCTGTGTCTGCGCGCACACTTGTGCACTATAATCTCCCGCGCCGAAGGCTAGTCTCCGTTGAGATTGGATTCCCTGGCTGAAATACGGTCTGGAGGACTTTACAAAATAATTGCACAAAAAAATGTTTACCAAGCGGCCTGTCAACGGCTTTCGAGTGCATACAGGTGTAGGAAAGTAGGTATCCTATGTGAGTATAGGTCCATAATACCGTAAAACCTAATTCTGATGCTTGTCTAATTCATACTCAAAGGCCTTTACTATTAGTGCAACGATTTGTACACCAATTTATTTATCGAAAATATTAAATATTTACCTGATAATGCGCTCGCGTGCCTAGAAAGAATACTGCACCCGAACCGCCAGTTGCCATTTTATTCTGAAAAATACAACGAATACTAATTTATTTACGTTTTCCGTAAATTGAATCGCTAGGAAACTCGTAATACTAACGTATTTTGACAAAATAATGCTTAGTAATGTTGATACGTCATGTTTTTAAATACAAATAAGTTTAAGTCATATTTATTTAGCTGCTTCATCAAGATATTTAAAGAAACCAAATAAGTATAAGGCAATTAAATAATTTTCTTGCTGTTGACTACAAAATATTTACGGGCATTTCTCATATTTTTATGTAATATTAGAACTACAGTTGAGTTGTTGATAGATTTAAAATATCCAATATACTGAATTATCAGCTAGTTACTTGATTAAAACACATATATAAATTAAGTAATAAAACTGACTAACACTGCGTTCGTAAAATCGCAAAAATATGTGGGAGACTTACCTCAACACAAATCCTTTTTTAACAGTATCTTATAAATTAATAAAATATTATAAAGTACTAAATTATTATAAAATAGGCTTGAAATTAGTAATTAATCATTTTATAAGATTTGTTGTTGCGTTGTTAACTTTGGTAAAGCGAGTTTGACATTGTTTTGACTTGCGCAGTACATCCCTTGATCCCTTTGCCTTCAGGGTTGTCAGAAGCAAGGGAAAATATAATTTTCGGGAGATGTTGTGTTGTTGTGTTTTTCTAAATAGCGTTCTAATAATAAAATAATACTTAGTTAATAACTCGCTACACATCATTTGATTAGTATAGAGTTGTAGAGCTACGAATATATAATGTTTGTATTGCACCGAAAAGCGCCATCCAGATTCTTCTAAGTGAAATAAGTTCAAACTGTGTTTCGCCGGTAAGCGAACAGATTCTGCAGCCTATAATCGCCATGTTGATCAAGAAAACTCTTGTAGACCAACACAGATGTCGTTACAAAAGGTAGGAAATTCGGAAATTTTGATTTTTTTATACTTTTCTTCTCCTATCCGAGTTTCAACCGTTTTGTTGATGAAAATAAAGTTAAAAAGTATAAACAGGTACCTAACAAGATTCAAGTTTGAATTTTTACTTATTAAAAGTTATTGTACTTTCAAAATTAACTTCATATTATATCAACATTTATTGAAAGCTTTGCTTTTCTTTGGTTCGAAAACCTTGAAATGAAATCAAAATTAAAATATGATAGAGTCGACAAACATTGAACTGTCAACAACTATGTGATGACTCTACCGGAAATTTTAAATTCAAACAATTAATTTAAAAAATTATGAAACATCTAATAAATCTTCAAACGACTACTATATTTATTTTTTAAATTCTGTTTTTCCTTATTATCATTACTTATAACAAGTTTGGCTCTATTACTTTTTATCATCTAAAGTTTCAGTCAAAACAAAAACCAACTAACTAAAAAAAGGAGTCAAATTAACCACACAGGTGCTGTAAGCATTCAATGTCAAGTTCAAGCATTCGTCATTCTCCTGAGTCGCGGGTATTCCAAATACAGTCTAGCAATTTCTTCTAGTCGACAGAATGGCAAATGTTGAAGTTTGTTTTTGCGACTGAGATCGTGTATGTCAGAATAATATTGTGCTGTGCATTTGATTGAAGTGGATGCACTGGACCACTTTACCTTGTGGTAGTGGACTCCCTGTTGTATAAAGCAAAATTGTAGACCGTGTTCAAAGCGGTGCGAAAACTTTGATTGCGAGATGTAGGATTGTAGGCTAGTTTTAGAGTTCAGAGGCGGCTTTTATGTTTGTTTTATTGGGTTATTTTATGTAGTTATTATAAAAGCAGCTTTGTAATCGAGAAAGGTTTAAGAGTCACATAAGGTTTGCTTAACAAAATTCTCTGTGATGAGCTTAGCACTTACAACAAAACAAAATTTATACCAGGTAGTAATATAAATTGATAGAGACAAACCGAATCTAACTCTAATAGCATAAAGATATAATTAAAGATTTTGTCCATCTTGAAGAAACTATTTCAATTAGAAACCTCGTAACACCTTTTTAGTAACTCTCTACTTGTTATTACCTGCGAGATTTTATCAAGCCTTCAGTAAGAAAGTATACAGGGTGGAATTGAAAACATGCGACAAACCGAAATGGGAGATTGTACTCATCATTATGAAGAACTTTTACTAAGAGAACAAAGCTACAATCGCGAAAAAAAATCAGCTGTTCCCTACATTTTGACGAGTTATACGAACATAAATGTAGGAAACAGATGCTTTTTTTTTTGCTATTTCAGGTTTGGTTCCATAGTAAAAGATGTTCATAATGATGAGTACAATCTCCCATTTCGATTTGTCGCATGTTTTCAATTTCATTCTGTATATTAAGGTATAGAATACGAACGTGTGCAAGCCAATTATTTTTAGAAGAGTAACTGTAGAGTTTCTTCCGTGTACCTAGTTTCTGGCGTTTCATAAGAACCCATGTAGGTCGGTTATTATGTGAAATAAAATATTTTTAATTTGTTTTTTTTATTTATCAAATAAAGTCTCTGTCTTCGAGTACTCTGTACTGTCCCGTAGTAGAGGGGTGGCAATCAGGTTTCATGAATGAAGACCGTTAAGGTCAAGTTGCACAATGGCTTTACAATTAATATAAATGTAGAGTAGTACATTATGTTATGATGTATTGTTGGAGAAACGTGATGATAATAAAATCGCACAAAAGTCCTTTAGAAAACACTAGAACACTATCATTTTTATTCCATTCGTGAGAGTTAGTTACAGCTCCCAGAACTCTATTTACTCAACTGTTTTTTTCTGTATACTGCCGATCGATTCTCTAAAAATCTCACCGTGAAAAGTTAGGTGAAGTGAGTTAGAGTGAGCTGTCAAGAGTATCAATCCCTAGCATCAGGATGACACTGACAGCTCACTCCACGCTCACTTCACCTAAGTTTTCACGGTGAGACGGTTACAGAATCGCACTGCTGTTTTAGGTATACTCAGCTATTGTTAATCATCACAATTTTAAAAGAGAAACTGCAAGCAAATAGAGGCATGATTGAGGTTTTTGAATCTTTAAGAGAATGATGTAGAGCTCTATGGAGAAGAACAGTCTTTTAAATCAAGATATTAAGAATATCTCTGAGGTGTAGCCATATTTAAGGATGTCCATCTAACTGAATTACTTTCTCCATGGACCACAATCGTAATGTGGAAAAAGTATCCTCTGTCGCATACAAAACTTCAATACCCACTCGACCCAAATGTATGAGACAGCTGATTATTTTTTCGCGATTACGATGTCACGGAGAAAGTTGCCGAGTTTGGTAGTCTGCCCTTAAATTAATATGACCACACCTTTCTGATACATGGTGTGCGTGAGAACAATATTAGAACAAATGGAAGTAACTTTACAATATAACCGGCTGACTTTTTTTACCGTATGTACAAAAACAGGGTATAAAATTTAACGGTGTAGAAGCCAATGGCACAGAAATTATTATTTTTTTTTTTACCAAAAATAGAATAAAAAATCTCTTTTCTTTTACATTCGGTCCTTTGATTGAAACCGGCCGATGGCTTCAATCAAAAGGTTGAATGTCGCTACGAATTCATTCATAATTTCCGCGCGTAGAGAAGGGTGCCTTTTTGAAAGTTGATTTTTTACATTATTTGTCGATTTATTCGTTTTTTTTTTTTATTTCTGTGATATAGGCTTCTACTCCGATCACCTTTTATACCCTTTTGTTTGTCCAAATGGTTAAAAAGTCAGCCGGTATAATATTTTCTGCCCAGAGAAGTCATGCCTTTAAGAGAATAAATAGAGCGTCACGTGGAAGCATGCATCCGTGACCGCACGCCGGAAGATGCGCTAATGTGATTCCTAAACCAATTAACTATCGTTAGTAATTGGACAATTTATTAACTTGTTTGTTTTCTTTTTTGTTATTTCTGAAAACATGGCATGAAAGCAGCATTCTGTTATGTTTTATACATAAACGTTTTCTTAATTTATCGAAACAACTGCATAATGATTTGCTTCAAAAGTGACTTCTATGAATGGGCTAGCTAGCACATAGTTTTAAATTGATTGTGTATATTCTAATCTAATTCCAGGTTTGGGTTGGGACTGAAAGGATTGGATATCGAAAGCTAATTGGCAGTTTGAGACATTTTGAATCTTATATTTTACTAGCGAACCACTCCTGCTAAGGGGCTCGTGGCTAAGTAATAACAGATCGATCGATCAGGTTAAGCTACGTTTGCCGCAGTCAGTCCGTGGATGGGTGACCATCTTTACATACAAAACTCTTCCGTGTCTCGGAAAGCACGCTCAGCTGTTGGTCCCGGCTGTCATTCTTGGATCTTTGACAGTCGTTACGGATCTTGAGAAGCCCGAAAGACTGACAACCAGTCTTACCAAAGGGCATCATATTACACAATAACTGGATTGTAGAGGTCAGATAGGCCGTCGCTCCTTGTAATATACTGGTATTCAACTGCTTCCGGTTAGACTGGAAGCCGAGTCCAACATAGTTGGGAAAAGGCTAGGCAGATGATGATGACGACCCGCTCCTGTTTCGCTCAGTTTTAACGGTTTAACAAATCGATCCCACCGAAAGACGCGAAAAGCGATTATAGTGTATAATATGTATGAATAGTGTTAATTTTCTAAATCTGTTATGATTAATAATGCGTCATCGGCCACATACGTGTAAGAATGCAATATTTCATTCAATCTCTACGTAGCGATGACATTTAATGATTATCGTACATTTAGCGATATCGATATCTTGTCAAGTTATTTATGAAATTTCTAGCCAGTCAAGGCACGCGGTGCAACAGTGCAATGACCTATGAAAGAACTGTAAGGTCGTATCATTCGTCAACTTCTAGTCGTTAGACTAGAAGTTGACGAATGATACGACCGAACACACGAAAATGGCAATAGGTGGCAATGGCAATGAACACACGAAAATGGCAATAGGTGGGGTCGTCTGCTACGTACCCTGCCCAAAAAAAAAATATTTAGCTGCACTTGTAACAAGTGCAGCTAAACTTTTTTGGGCAGGGTTCGTAGCAGACGACCCCACCTATTGCCAGTTTCGTGTGTTCAACGTTCTGCCGAATACCCTGTATAGTAAACCCGATCTATTCTAAAAAAACAAAAAATTAAAAATATTGCGAAAACTTTGGTGAATTGAGCTGTCATGTCACCATGCTTGGGATTGAAACTATTGACATCTCACTTCGCTTATGTTTTCCTAAGTTGAGATTTTTACATTCTGTCTGTGTGAGCTACGTAGTATACTACGTAGTTCGTATTTCATTGCGACTCTACGTAGAGGTGTGACGTGCATGCGATCAATTCCAGCCGGCTACTCTGAGTCATCCGCTTTGCAAGGAAACTGTTATACGTCTGAAGTTTTAGATTTTCTATGAAAGGTATCTGAAGGCCAATTTCCGTAATTTAATAATGTTTAAATATCTAGTCGAAATCTCACCTCAGCAACAATTAATGTCAATGATCGGTCGACACATGGTAATAATTACCTTTCTTGTTACTTCATTTCATTTTCATTTCATTTCATTTATTCATTTTGTGAACATAGGGTACAATATACAGATGTTACATAAAAAAAAAAAAAATTTCGATCCATGCTATGTTCCGCCAAAAGGCATACAAAATATTATTAGGAAATCGAATTTCAAGTAAAAAAATAAAATAAAGTCAATAGATAAGTAGATGTCACAATTTCATGCAATAGTTAATAATACTAAGTCAATCAATTAAAACAGCACATAAACAAATAGGTAATAGGTCATTTTAGTTACTTAGCTACGATGAATGGATGGTGTGAAAGACTGGAGGCTAGAAAGCACGTGACTACTAATAGTCTGCTAATAGAGATGTATGGAAGAATATCACTTATAGGTACCAAGATACCCAAGGGCAGAAGATTGACGATGCTGAAATGTTATTTCCCGAAAGGTTTGCAAAAAAATAGATATTTGAGAGATGATGATGAACAACATCGTCATTGTGGCTATGGTTACCTTGACCACTTTCAGTTGGACGATTTATCATTACCTATTGCTCTGCATGATTTAAGAATAGAAACTTGATTTGTTCTCAAATGCAGTTATGTTTGATGGAACTCCCAGAAACCCTTTATGTATGTTTAGTTACAATTAGTATTTTTATGGGCATGTTTGGAGTGGCCTAGTGCTTGTATCACAATCTCTAAGTATCACGTTTTACATTGAGCTCTGTATAAAGCTTCTAAACCTTCATTAAACAATAGCTAAATTGGATTCAATGTGAACTTTTTATGATTCCAAATGACATTGACCCCTGAGAGTAGAGCCCCTGATTTCTATGCAGGAAGTTTTGGTGAAGGGCTAAGATATTTATTATACGTTGTAGGGTCGTGCTTAGGGTCATGCGCAAATAGAGTCTCCCCCTCAAATCTGTCTTTTTCAATAAAAAGAGAATAAACAAAAGTTTATTGACTCTACCTTTAATTAACGTGGCTCTCTGATAGATAGCGAGTAACCGATATATAAATTTTATATATTGGTTACTCGTTTCATCTTTTTAATGCATACTCATTCCTTAACATGAAAAAAAACTGAATGAATTTATCAAAAAACGAGAGTTACCCATTTTTCTCTACCAACATTCTCAATATCCGATCCTCGATGCAGTACTACGTCACGTCAACCGACCAATCAGGAGCTGAGGCCTGCATCGCGCAATTGAAGTTTTCACCCCTGTTAGGATATATACAAAAGTCTTGGTATTACAGTCGGGGAGTCCACTGCTACACGGGAAACCGGTAGTGGCGGAGGGCCGGTCTAAGCCTCCGCCATCTGAATATGTCGTCTGTATAAGATGTCATGTATGGGTTTAATATAAAATGTTTAAAGAATAATGTTCAATCATTCTGTTCAATGAAAAACGAGAGTCCTTCTCACATACACCGAAGTAGCGCCTTTGACTTCCTTTTTGTTAACTTTTCAAATTCATTTTACAATCGGAAGATGGTTGGAAATGCTTTTTGGTCGTGGCTGTTGTGCTTTTAAATATAGAGTGGTTCAATTGAAATTCTGCTATAAATACATTTTAGCTTTAGATTTTACATACTTATTATGTTTTTCTTTCTTTGAAGGATGTAACTTGTAAGCGTCATCTAATTACAAAAATGTCGAATAGCTTATAAAAGTTTTTTTCTTGTAAATTAGAACAATATTTAATGAACTCTACGTACAAATTCTAATAAGTGTTCATAACTACCAAACTAATTCGAATGACTTGACTCTACATTGAAAATCGTATTCTTTTATTAAAATGTAGAATTGTAGAGACGACATATTTCTTTGTTTGTAATTCGACTCAAAAAAAAAAAACAATATCAACTGTGGTTCCTTGCAATTCCTTTTTTTTGTAACACGTGGATGCCTGTTAGTAAATTAATGTTCTTATTTTAATGCCTTTGTTAATTTTGTAGGCATTGAAACTACACGTCAAGCTGTCAAAGGAATGCAATGGCCGGGAGTAACCTTGTATCAATGACTGTTATTGCGCTAAATGGGCGTTTCCTTGGACATCTATAAATACTTACTTACGTTGCATTATTTTTTGTTTGTAAATAAGTAATATTGAAGTACTTAATTTATGTATGCATTATATACGTGCTATATAATGCATACATTGATAATAAGTACCTAGCGTCAGTTAATTATGCGTAATTTGACAAAATGCTAAAGACACGGTTGTAGATGTGATTTCCTGTCACTTAATTAGTATAGTTGAAATACTAACTGGATTATTATAAGAATAAAAAAAATCTGAGTTGGATTTGTTGTTTTTACATTCGTTTTTTTTTTAACAAATCAAATACACTAGTTCCCACTTCAAAAAACTAGTCAAAAATATAAAAAGAGGTTTTCATGTAATTTACAAGATATTTACTTGCGAAAAATACAACAAAACCATCATAAAAGGAAGTCAAATCAGCTACTAGCGTGTGGATGAGACCTAGTCTCTCTTTATCATTTTTCTTGACATATTTGACATTATATTTTACCATTATATGATTGCTTATACGCTTCAACATATCTGATGACAAGGAGTTAGACCGGTTCCTTGTCAGCACCGGCTTACGTAGTAGCTACGGACCTCCCGATAACGCAACGTATAATACTGTCCGTGTTCTTACTGCCGTGAAAACTTTGCTTGCGAGTTGTAGGATTTCATGTTCGATATTTATTTTCGCGAAAACTACTCTACAAAACTCTATTGTTGTTTTAGGAAATATATGTAAATAATGATAAAGTTCCTTGTGGTATTTTTTATTTTTATACTGAGTTTGTATTTATTATTTTAGTGAGGGTTTCAGTTTTTCCGGCTGCGTTTATGGGAATCCTATAAGAGTGAAGAGGACAAAATATTCTCGTTCGCCTGATTCCAATTGGTTGCGTAAGCTCATCTGTTTACCTTTTTGGCTCTACCATCTCTACCAAATGACGCCAAGCCATCAGTTTTAAGAGAGAGACAACAATATTCTACGTTGTAAGTTAAAAAGAGATAAACATGTTCACATAATACCACCCGAACATGACGTTTACGAGTCTATCGTACAAGTTTTATTGTAGGAAAAGATAAAAATACGATAACTGTAATGTTAGATACCGATAGCTAAATCACAATTAATTCATAATCTTTTGTAGAAAATTTTAGACAAATCTAATATATTATGTTGCTATTCTGAATAATTATAAAATATTCATCACTTTTACATCATAATAAAATTGAAATTAAAGTTGGCATTATATTTACCTTCTTTTAAGATATTTCTTTTAATATAAATAATCGATACTAACTGAATTTCCGGTTACATTTTGTGGGTAAACAAAATTGCCGCTGGCAACCCTGGCAGAATGTCGAGATGTCTTTCACTCGTAATTTACAAAGAAAAAGGTATTTTATTTAATGGCGTCGCAATTTCCATTCCCTAGCTCAAGTTAATTCCCTTAATCAATCGTGCTATTCATCCTGTGAACGTTTAATTCAGTATTTAAAAACTTCATTGTTGCCATTAAATGTGAGTATTGATTGTTGCAATAATAAAATTAAAAAGTCATCGCCTTATCATAGAAACACCGCATTTCGAATTTGGTTTAGTGTTGCAAGAATTTTTGACAAACATTTTTTGATTGACGTTTATTCTCTAAAATATTTAGTCGAAATTATGTTTATCTCCTTTATTTTCTATAAAATGGCCGTAGCCTCAATGTATGAAAGGAACCTTAACCGCATGACCTACCTGTCGAGATACCTTCCATAGATTTCACGTAAATATAGATAGGTAATAATATAGTTACAATTTCGCTGTAAGTCCACCAATAGTTTACTGAACTCTTCAGGACAATCAGGACCGGTTTTCTATGATATTAGCACAGGAACTGCTATGGTGAACACTATATATACCTATTTTCACTGTCAAATACTTTCTATCTAGTAGAAACTTTATACACTTGCTTAAGTCTAGAGGTACAACAGTCCTCAGGCTGATTTAAATCCCCTAAGACGACCCACTGACCCAATATTTCAATCCAGTGCTTAAATCCAGTAGCGCTAGGATCCAGCATGATTGTCTGAAAGGGTTACCGCTGCCCTGGAAAATAATGGGCTAAGGAAGGAACACGGGTGGGTTTTAGTTAGTAAGTCTGACACTCCCTTCTGCTCCACCCTGCGCGGGAGGGGTCATTTGATGATTTCCCATCCACAAAAAAAAAGTAGCGCTAGGTTAGCTGCAGCTCTAAGTTCAGCGCTAGATAGACTCAAAGCATTTATTTCAAATAAACAATTCAAAAGTAACCCTACTTGGGTTACTTTACAATTGACGGTCAGTCGGAAAGATGAAGCTAGTTGGCGGAGCCGTGAGGCACACACAATTGTTGTTTGCAACATTATTTTTATTTAGTTTTTGTTTTGTGTTTCACGAAATGTGTCCAAATAAACTTTCTTTTTCTTTCTTTAGTTGCCCATTCTAAACTGTTGTATGTACCTATGGAGAATAACTGGCAAGAAAATCCGCATACACTCTTTTAACTCAAAATATGGTTACAAAATATTGGTAACATCATTAATGTTGAAATTATATAATTATGTGAGAACAATGCAGAATGATAAGTGTTAGTAAAAAAAGATTAAATTAAATACTACATTAAATTAAAATAAGCTGTGGCAGCTAAGAGATAACCAGACCCTATTGATCTTTGATAGTCATTACAGGTAGTCAGAAGCCCGAAAGTCTGACAACCAGTCTTACCAAGAGGTATCATGTTAGGTACCCAGTAAGTGGGATGTGAAGGTCAGATAGGCAGTCACTCCATATAAATACAGGTATTCTGCTGCACCCGGTTAGGCTGGAAGCCGACCTCAACATAGTTGGGAAAAGGCCAGGCAGATGATGATGATGACCTATGAATTCCCAATTCCATGAAAAATCATATTTGTGACTGGCAATTTTGGTTTATTTTTAACCGACTTCAAAAAGGAGGAGGTTATCAATTCGGTTGTATTTTTTTTTTTTTTTATGTTTGTTACCTCAGTACGCCGTCATTTATGAACCGATTTGGAATTTTTTTTTTTTATTTGAAAGGATATGCTTCCAGATTGGTCCCATTTTTGTCAAAATCCAGTTCTGATGATGGGATCCATGAGGAATTGAGGGAACTCCTCAAATATTATAGGCATACAAATAGCAATTTTGGTATTTTCATCAACATGTCAAGAATGCAAATCATTCAAAAAGTATAATTTGGTGAAGTGGAACTGATGAAGGAGACCACAGATAGCCACAGGAACTCTTCAATGATAATAAGTATTTCACGGGTGGCGATAAGATATCTCGATTAAGATAGTTAAGCGACTGACGAAGCAAATTTAAATAAATGGTTCTGACGAAAATGGTACCATCAAATCGATCTGATGATGAAGCTGGAAGGTAGGTACTGGAACTTCGTAATAAAACCATGTATTCTAGCCGTGTTTGGGCTTATTGGAATTGTCATGAGATGCACTCTGACTATAAAAAGTAAAAAATAAAAACTTTTTAACAAAAAAAAACAACCGACTTCAAAAAAAAACACTACAAAGTGCTAAATACAAAACCAAAGACACCGACTTCCGAAATTAAAATTAAAGTTATTTTACACTTTGTAGTGTTTTTTTTTTTGAAGTCTGTTGTTTTTTTTTGTTAAAAAAAATTTGGGTTATTCTGCTTACGGCTGAAGGACTTGTATCCATGGTCACGAATAAAGCTTAAAAAAAAAATGGCTTACTCTTATGAGTTTAAATAATAGAATACTCCTTATTATGTCCACCATATCAGTCATCAGCTGCATCCCATTAGTCTGGAAGGATGCTTTTTTTTTTGGATCGGAAATCATCAAATGACCCCTCCTGCTCAGGTTGGAGCAGGAGTGTCAAACTCTTACTGACTAAAACCCACTCGTGTTCCTTCCTTAGCCCTTTGTGTGCCGGGGCAGCGGTAACCCTTTCGGACAATCCCACTGCCTCTGGAAGTATGCTGGATTCTAGATTGTATCTAAAAGCGTAGCAAAATCACTACAACATTAGAAAAACATTTAAAATTAATATCAGACCAGTATTCCCTGAAGTGAAAGGCAGAGTAGTTTTTAAAAATCTGTACTAATATTACAAAGCTGAAGAGTTTGCTTGTTTGGTTGAACGCGCTACTCTCAGGAATTAGGTACTGGTTCAAATTGAATAATTATAGTGTTGGATAGTCCATTTATTTAGGAAAGCTAGGCTATATACCTAACAACAACCAATACAACCAATAGCAGCAGAACATCTTAAATGTTGCAAAAACGAGAAAAATTATTCCTTTTGAGAGCTTCCGTTGCGTACGCTGCGTAAACGGTTAAAGTCACGCAAAAATCATGTATGACGGAATTGTTCCCCTTAAAAGTTCAAAAAAAAAAAGTCAGCGAGAGCATAATTTATTATGACTATCTGTTAAGATCACTCACTCTAACCTTTTTTATGGTAATCTTTGTTCTAAAATAAAAAATTAGTCTGTGTACTGGTCTAGTAGGTACAGTAGAGCGTCGATTATACGAACTAATTGGGGGACGTGGGTGTTCGGAAAAGCGGTATTTTCGGATAATCGAACTACCTATAAGACTAGTCGCGACAAGTGCGCGAGCATTGTAGCGCGGGAGGCGAGAGGCACGCGCGGGTCGAGCGGGCGTACTTTCGGATAAGCGGTAATTCGGATAAGCAGTCGTTCGGTTGACCGACGTTCGGATAATCTACGCTCCACTGTACTAAAAAAGTGACCCTATGGTTCCCAAGGGAGAGAAAGAGAAAAAAAAAGAAAACGCTTGAAAATATGGTAGGATGCTTTGGTGAGGATGGCCGGAACAACATGGACGAAGCAGGCAAAGGAATAAAACAAAGTTTAAATGATTAATTTCCAGATCTAGTTGATCATGTCTGATGAGGAGGAGGTCACTGTTGAGACCTCCGATGGACAGATCCTGTCTGCGGAGTATAAAGACGGTAAGCATTGAAGCTCATGACAGTTTTTAGCTTACTTACAATTGCTTGCATTTGCAAACAAAAGGGGGTTTATTTATAAACGTTTCTTAAGAGTAAACTAGTCGCGAGCTCGAACTCACTGGTGGTCATGGCAAAAAAGCACGCTGTCTCGCCAGGCTTCTTGTCCGACAGCGCTAATATCAGTGATGAGCAGTTAGACGCTAGTCTACGCGAACAACGTCTAGTTCTCACGCACAGAAACACAGTTCCGAACTGAAAGGCGCGCAAAAAAAATCGAAAAGTCCTTCGGAAAATCGAGTTTTATGAAAAAACCAATGCATAAATCAATTACAAATAAAGCTTATTGATTTCTTCGAATAACTGAGCTTTGTCGGTACGGACTTGGTTTTAAAGATTTTACAGTTCTTTTATTACTTATTTACACCCAAAGTTACGTTAAAAATAGCAAGAAAAACGAATCTTTGTTGCCTCATAACTTTTTAATGGCTTTTTTACTATTCTGTTTCCGTACAGACACAATTAATAATAAGTCAAAACGATATCATGTTTAACTTTGGATGCACAATGTCAAACAGTGGAGTAATATTCTCCCGAAATTTGTATAGAAAAAATATCGAAAAGTGGCACCTTAAAGTTAAGTAATGATGAGCGACTGTCTACCTGTACATTTTTGATGTTTAAACGTCTCTTAACTTTAAGCAATGTTTATAAATAAACCCCAAGATTTTTGATTGTATACAGAGTGTCCTAGAAATCAACGTCAAGTCGGAAAAGCGTAATAGGCCAAAGCTGTGATGATGAACAGGAATAAAAATCTGTAGTAAAAAGAATTTGTAGTAAGAGGAATTGAAAGTTAATTACAAGGTGTCAGTTTTTCCGACAAAATTTTTGATACTTATAATTTGAAAATTACATGACCAAGAAATTTATTTCCAGGACAACTTCAAATAGTGGAAGTGACTCCATTTGAGAAGGAACAGGTAAGATTAAGTACAACATTCATTTTACCAGTAAAATATTACCCTATGGTCGTAGGGCATACAGGAGGGGCTCGTGGCAAAGTCGAAGTAAAGCATTTATTTCAAATAGGCACATAAAAGACACTTGAACGTCACAAATTACAATAAAATAGGATTGATTCTAGTCGCCCCTTCCAAACGGTAGTTTTCGTATGGAGAAGAATGGGCAAGAAACTCCACCGTTACTCTTTTAAGCTGTGGCTAAGCAATAACCGCCGCACGGGTCGATCGATCAAGTTAAGCTACGCTTGCTGCGGTCGGTCCTTGGATGGGTGACCATTTTTACATACCAAGACCCCTCCGTGTCTCGGAAAGCACGTTAAAAAGGTCCAGTTCAGCAAAAATGCCAGACAACTAGTGCCTGACGCTGGTTTTCAACTAAAGCATGTTGTACTAATCTATAATTTTCTGCTCTTCAGCAAAATACCCACATCCTGCCGGATCTGGGCGAGGGAGATGACCAGGAGGCCAAATACATGCAAGTACTGGACACCGGCAAGGGACTGGTGCAGTTGGACTTACTGAACTTGACGCTTGTGAGGTATGTAGGTCTTCGATATCGGAAAGCGTATTAGGAGCTCGAATGGAGTTAGGCATGACACCTGGCAAGGCGCAGTGATGACCGCTTTTTTTTGTGGATGGGAAATCATCAAATGACCCCTCCCCTAAAACTCCACGGTGTCCTCCTCTGCCGCCTTTTTTTTATCTCACGAAGCGACTCGCGCTTTGCTTGTGGTTACCAAGTGTACAAACACGCTGTGAATGGCAAAAGGGTGGGCCTGGGAATCGAACCCAGGACCTCTTGCTCAAGAGTAGCACTGGAGACCACAAGAGCATAGGAGCAGACATCTACAGTCGAGTTCATTAATATATTGGCAGTGACAAATTTTAAAAATATTATAACCGTTAAAATGACGTCATCATTCGTCATTTTAACACTTATAATATTTTCAAACTCTAAATGTATTTTAACATTTTATTTATGTCTAAGTTTGTATAGAACTCTAAGATCATTTTAACGCTTATAATATTTTAAAACTTTGTCACTGCCATAATATTAATGAACTCGACTGTATGTCACTGCCAATATATTAATGAACTCGACTGTACTTGACTAAAAAAAACTATATGTTCATTTGCAGATGTCAAGATGGAGAGGAGTCGTACCAGCTGGTGGCTAACGCTGGCACGTCTGATGGTGAGATGTCCTCAGACGCTACCGTCACGTGTGTGCTGCAGAATAGCGATAATGAAGGTACAATACAGGTTGAAAATTTAATAACCGTTTTCCACATAGAGCCTATACTACCTCAGCTAAAATTCACTCTTTATCTCGCTCGCACGATACTGCTCGCGGACTGAGTGAGAGCGAGACAGAGTGCGGTGCTAGGCGGCTGGCAGCGCCAATAGTTTAGGTATTTGCATTTTTTATTTTTAAAAATAAAAAACATAAGACCTGTTTTATAGTTAGTATACAAAGTTTCATGATCGAATTTGAAGTATTTTTTGAATAACAGCGGTTTATTGTTCGGTTTGGAGATAACTTTGGATTTTTTTTTCTATCGAGAAAATTTTATGGAATCGTGTCTTCGTCTAACATAAGACCTAACATTAATCCTCAACTTTACCATATATTTATTTCAAAATTAATGCTGCAGTATTTTCGACATAACGGAGGATCATGCTAAGCCATTTGAGGTAGTATAGGCCCTTAATGATCTCTACAGTAAAATTCTTCATAACATTTCAGACCAAGACTCGTATATGATGGTGGAGAATGAGAACGGACAGAATTCTCTTGTTATACTTAAGTCTGCGTTACAACAGGCCTCAGCTGTGCAGAAGAAAGTCGAAGTTAAGGTATGTAGTGAAGCCATAGCATGGTAGAGCACAGTGGCGGATTTACACATTTGCCGCCAGTAGGCTATTCAATCTGCCGCCCCTACCGACCTCTAAAATAATGTCCCATATTGTCTTTTGTATACTTACTGTTTCCTTTTCTTCGAAATACTTAAAATGTTCTGGTTTATCAACGAAAAACTTGCAAAGAGATTGTAAAGATCGGCAACAGTGATCAAATCTGCGGTAGAAGCCTGAATTTGAGCATTCACTTTGTTTATTCTTTCTTCAAACAAAAAAATATGGTATGTAGGTATTTATATATTAATCATTTGAATTTCAGTACTACATTAAAAAAAATGTTAGTTCCAAATTTGCCGCCCCTAAAATCTGCCGCCCTAGGCTCCAGTCTACTCAGCCTGTTGGTAAATCCGCCACTGGTAAAGCACGTTTAGAGGTATGAGGAACAGGGTGTAAAGTTCACTCATCCTCCATGGAAAAGGGAGGATCCTCCAACCAGACGGGTGTTGCGTCTGGCGGGCAATTGCCCGACGATTGATGTCGGGACGTTGTATACCGGCTCAAAATTTTTTTTTTCCTGTCTGGATAAAAAGGGTGTACAGGATGGTCAAAAAGTCGTGGATCAAACGAAATTCCCTATTTCGAAATTTCCTATTTATAAAGGAGGTCATTTCCAACAAAAATCTTTCTACAGCATGGCCATAATTCAATTGCCCTAAAAGTTATGAATATTTTTGTATACAGAGTTCTTTTACAATTAGACTAATTTAAAAAATATGTGATATTAAACAATAAAACAAACGGTGTTGTATTATTACTACATAATGTATCAGCACTACAAAAGGGCTCTGTGTACCAAATTTCAAGAGCAATTAATTTTTTTTTTCCAAAAATTTTGAAGCATTACCAAAAATTATTTCTCACTTTAAAAGCATTGGAAGTGACCTCCTTTATCTCTATATTTCGTTTGATCCACGACTTTTTGACCACCTGTATAAAAATTCAACTTATGGCCTATAAATTACGGACCTTTGTTGGTTAAAATTCTCTTGTATATTTACTAATAATGATGCAAATATCTCATATGAAAGTAGCTATCACAGGTAAAATTAGCTTAAGAATCTATGTATATGCCCAGTTTGATCATAAAAACTGCTACCATTGGTAAGCAAAACGATTCGTTTTTGTTTATTGGAACTCTGCATAAAAGGCACACTTCTCTACGCGCGGAAATAATAATCAATGATTTCGTAGCGACATTCAGTCCTTTGACGCCATCGGCCTGCTTCAATCAAAGGATTAACAGTAAAAAAAAGAGATTATTTTATTTTATTTTTCTTAGCAGTGGGAATGTTATAGGCTGCTATTATGTTAATGTAACTCGCCTTGGCCGTTTTATGTTAAATAAATTAAATCTTTTGGTTACAGAAAAGTTTGTCACCGACAGAAATATTAGAAAAAGCGAAATCTCTACAAAAAGCTAAGTAAGTATTATTAACGTGTAATTGCTACTTTTATCTCGTGTCAGCACGATCTATCCAAGAACATCTTATGCCGTAGTGTGTGACCAAGATTAAGGTGATTGCGCAGTGATTACCGCGAAATTCAAATTTTCTTACGTTTTTTGCAATTAGCAGGTCAGTGTCAGGTTGTATCTTGATCAAAATATAATTCGCGACTATAAAAAGTACTTATTCACAGAATTATAGTCATTGGAATCAATAATACATCTTCCTAAGTTAGATTTGTACCACAAGAAGAAATCTCCTAGGGAAAATTGTTTATGGTACAAATCTCACTTCTATAGATTTATGAATGTTTCTTATGATTATAATTCTGTAAATACGTATCTGTTATAGTCGCGAATCAAATTTTGATCAAGATACAACCTGACACTGACCTGCAAATTGCAAAAAACGTAAGAAAATTTGAATTTCGCGGTCTACCACTTCCCATTCACCTTAAGCTGTACTTGGTTGCGCTAATATTTTGACCTGAATCGAAGAGAATAGAAAAAGTTTATTTGCTTAGAATAAGAATAACAGAATTATAATGTTCTTTTTAAAGCATAGAGGTGACTTTTTACCAGTTATGTTTAAGTTCTATGTATTAAGGGGCGAGCGTATTGCCATCAAATACCTGTGGTCATCTCTTAGCTGCCAGGGCTTCTTTTTGATCTTATACCTATTTTGAATTGTTTCTTCATAACATTGTTCTCACATATAGAAGCAAACAAGAATAATGTACTCAGGATTTTGTAATATCTTGATTTAAAAGAGTGTCCTTGGAGTTTCTTGCCCGTTCTTCACCAAGAGATCTACGTTTTGGAATGGGCAATTAGCTTCAACTTTCTGACTAACTGACTGACTAGTTAATTTTGACAATTCAAAAGTGCCTGTAAATGGTTTAATTGAAATAAATGCTTTGCTTTTGAGTTTGTGCACATCACCTGAGATACACGTTTATCCTAGTTCAGTTAGATCCCATTATTATATAAGGTTGAAATTTTAATCACCGTTTTCCTCATAAGGGATCATTGTACTCATAATTATGAACAATTTTTACTATGGGGCCATGCCTGAAATCGCGAAAAACAAAATCAGCTGTTCCCTGCATTTTGACGAACATAATGCAGGGAACAGCTAATTTTTTTTCACGATTTCAGGTTTAGGATTGCACCTACCACTGTTTGTCTCTGCATCACCCAAAGGTTGACTGGTAGAAAATGCATATGGCATTAAGTCCGCCTCTGCACATTTATGTGCTTGAAGTATTCAATAAATAAATTTTGGCACGCGAAGTAGTTGCTCTTGCGTTATCTAGGTGTATCTGTGCATTTTCCAGTAGGATAGGATTCAAAATTAGTACCTTATTTATACTTCGTTAATTATCGTTCCAGAGCACTCCTTTCATCCTCACCACGCGGGCGCGGCCGCGGTCGCAAACGGAAGAGCGACCTGCCCCCCCCACACGAGCTGCTCGCCTCTCCGAACTTCAAGCTGTATCTGTACAACTGCAAAATGTGTAGCTTCAAATGTAACGCTGTTAAGGAAATGTCGGCTCACAAGGTAATTGATTATACAACATGTAACGTTAAATGCGCAAAACCTGAAAATAGTCTGTTCATAATTGACTACTGAATCGATTTCAGTAACTTTTAATATATAAAGGTTTTTTTTTTTTCAAAAATTATGTATTTCTCCATACCGTCTGCCGATTGAGCAAAAGAAAATGAAGTCTTATTTTAAGGCAATAAGACTCAATTTTGAATGCGTAAATTAATGCTAGGATCAACACGATTTTCTTAATAAAAATAGTTAGCTTTAAAAAAAATAGTTTTGGTCATTGTATTATGCTTTTAACTCAATGCTCTAATTGGGGTGTATGAGGTTTTGCGTATTTAACCTTACACGTTGTATATATGCAGATAAATAAAATTGAAGTGTCTGTTTGTAATGTCTAAAATAACAGCTTTCTACTAAATACAGATGAAAGTTTATATGGTAGTAATAAGAAAAAAAAACAATTAAAAAAAATATTTAGGTTGGCGTAACATCTTTTCCTCCATACTTCTCTATTAAGTATAGGCCCCGATTCTGTTGTTCACAAACTAAACTAAATTTAAGCTCAGTGCATCTTTTTCTTTCTATTTCATTATGAAAAGGACGGAAGATAAATATTAGTTTAGTCCTGTAAAATTAGTCAGCGCCTGGCGTAAATTGACGTATTTTTAGTAGCCAATTTTTTAATCACGTCTAAACTTGTCTATGGATTATCTAATTTGACAGGACTAAACTAATATTTATCTTCTGTCCTTTTAATAATGAAATAGAAAGAAAAATATGCACTGAACTTAAATTTAATTTAGTTTGTGAACAACAGAATCGGGGCCATAATCTTTTTAATTAGCTGCAGTAAAATGACACTTCAAGTAATTTTATTTTAGGTGCATGGTCTTCACATATTATTATATAATAATTAATGTATACAAAATATTGTAAATATTTTAAAAGAGTAACGTTGGAGTTTCTTGCCCATTCTTCCCCATACGAAAACTACCTTTTGAAAGGGATGACTAGAATCAATGCTATTTTATTGTAATTGTTGACGTTCAAAAGTGCCATTTATGTGTTTATTTGAAATAAATGCTTTGACTTTGACTTTTAACTAGTCTTTGAGAAAAGTCAATTTAAGTGAGTTTATATACTGTAATACTCATAATTTGTTAATTTTGTAAATGGGTAGTTCTACGATAAGAGGTTTTAAGTCCATAGAGAATACGGCCGCGGAGAAAAGTTGCTGTTTTTTCATTAAACACTTATATTACGATTTTGGTCCTATTTATGTATCTTTTCACGTAAGGGCAGGTCACTTTATGCATATTTTATTACTTTTTACAAGGCCAGGGTAACTACATTGGGCAGGGTAGAGACAATAAGATCAGGGTAGATACTTATTTAGCCAGGGGAGAGAATTTGTGACAGTAAAAGTAACAAAATTAATAAAATCAACTTTAATTAAACATTGTACTTAACATAGAATGAGACTATCATTTTTACCAATCATATTAAACATTAACAGTCTATATTATTTCAGCCTGCTCTGAAATTTAAAACAAAAATGTCTTGTGTCATTACAATACAACAAATATTAAAATATTCTTTTGTTAATACTAATTATACAACGTATAACGTTAAATGCGCAAAACCTCATACACCCCAATTAGAGCATTAAGTTAAAAGCATAATACAATGACCAAAACTATTTTTTTAAAGCTATTTTTGTTAAGAAAATCGTGTTGATCCTAGCATTAGTTTATGCATTCAAAATTGAGTCTTATTGGCATAAAATAAGACTTAATTTTCTTTGGCTCAAACGACGGATAGTATGGCAAAATACATACCTAATTTTTGAAAAAAAAAAAACTATATTAAAAATGACTGATATCGATTCAGTAGTCCATTTAAACAAACTATTTTCAGGTTTTGCGCATTTAACGTTACACGTGTATAGACTAGCGTCTTTTAAGTAATACAAATAATCAGACTTGCGATAATCAGGATAATTTTCATATTACCTGTATCTATGCTATATTTCACTAAATGAACATGTTTTAATCATAAAACAAAATTAAAAATATAAATTAATGGCACTCTCTTGCGTATATTGCTTCTAGGAGTCATTTGGTCGACAGTTTTTATAATTCCTTTCTCTTTCTTTTTTAAATATTTTGCCTTTTCTTTTTGCTTTTGCGATTCATATTTTTCGGGATCATTTTTAATCTTTTCATATCGTAGTCTCGCTGCTTCACGTGTCTTCTGTAATCTTTCTTCACATGTTAACATTTTCCGCGGTTCCATGATCTGTAACAATATTAGACAATAATATAATAACAATATGAACTGAGAACTTCCTTTATTTTTCAGTTTTAAGAATTTACCAAAATTATTTAAATCTGTTTGTTGATAAAAATATGCTATAACTAAGTTTGTTTGCACTAACATTATCTCCCCTGGTCAACAAGTCTCTCCCCTGACAGTTATCTTGCCAGGGGAAATATGGCAGGGAAGAGACGTTTTCATGATAAATTTTATTGTTTTAATTGACATAAGAAATGTTTCTGTACATTATGCATCACACTTTAACTATTGCATTATTATTAAATTACACCAGTAAATGCAAATAAATTAAATGAATAATATCACTTTTATGACTTACCAGTGGAGAGACACAATGACCTCGCGAAACCACCACTTTGAACCAACGCGTCGCAACAACTAACAAATGTCGGCACTCTTAAGGGCTCACGTGTTTGCATTGCTAACTTTACGTTGATAGATGACCTGGAGCGCTATTTGGAATATGGCCGTTTAAAAATTTGTGTTTGTAGTAGCGGAATTAAATTTGCCAGGGTAGATACCTAAAAACATTGGGACAAAAGTTAAGTTTAAAAATATTGCAAATAAATAAATTTTGTTCTATTTTTCCTTAACAATACTTAAATATATTTATTGAAATTTGTGTTTAACTTACTTTAGTTTAATAATTGATACAAAGAAGGTAGGTATCGTTTGCAAATTAAACTGAAACCGACAGGGCGACAGGCCAGGGTAGAGACTTTTTTAGACTTTACAAGGAATTTCAGAAAAATATACTTTAATTAGGCATTTAATCGTGACGTTATTTAATAAAGTGCATTTAGGTGATGTGTTTCATTGCAAAAAATAACAACTTATAGAATAAAATTTATATTTTAAAGTGATTGCCGCACATGTTACCTCTTATCGTAGAATTACCCAAATATGGTTTTACCAACTTGCTTTCAGAGGCTTGTTACACCCTGAAAAACACAAGCTACTGACCTGACCATACATACAATGGCCCCGATTCTGTTGTTCATAAACTAAACTAAATTTCAAGTTCAGTGCATCTTTTTCTTTCTATTTCAATATGAAAAGGACAGAAGATAAATATTAGTTTAATCCTGTCATCTATATATATAAAAGGAGAAACTGACTGACTGACTGACTGACTGACATATTAACGCACAGCCGAAACTGCAAGGACTAGGAACGTGAAATTTTGCATACGGCTTCCTTTTATTATGTAGGGGAGCACTAAGAAGGGGTTTTTGGAAATTCGACCTTTAAGGGAGTGAAAAGGGGGAATTTTGTTTGTATGAAAAATCTTATTGCTTGAGTTAATAAACTTGAAATTTGGCACGAATACACGCAGACGAAGTCGCGGGCGAAGTGCTAGTAAAAAGTATAAAAAGGTAAAACTACCAAAAAAAAAAGAAAAGACTTGCTCTTTTAATTTTTTTAGTAGTTTTACCTTTTTATACCTTTTGTGCTTTTGCTACTTTTTGGTTTTTACTTTTGAGTGACATATTATAAACATTGTTTTACTACCACGAACTAGCGCATTTTTTTTTTTGGTAGTTATTAGGACTAATAGGCCTATATCTAAGCTTTGCATTATAGCTAAAATATTTGAGAGGATAGTCTATAATCAGTTATATCCGGCCCTTGCTAGTTCATTAAGCTCCTTTTAGCACGGATTTTTAAAAGGACGGTCTACTAAAAAAGTCAAAGTCAAAGCATTTGATCGCATCGATCACGATGCCCTAATAAAGAAGTTAAGCTACATGGGCATCCGTGGGGACCTCCTGAGGTGGTTCTCCTCTTACATTGACAATAGGTCACAAGCAGTACTCCTCAATAATTATATGTCTAGTTGGGTAAATGTACCCAGCGGAGTGCCTCAGGGTTCGTTGCTGGGTCCCTTTTTATTTGTAGTGTATGTGAACGACATAGATCAGTGCCTCCATTCATCAAAACTATTATGTTTCGCCGATGACATGAAAATCTTTGCCACTATTTCCATGCTCGAAGATAGACTAGCACTTCAGGCTGATTTGTATCGGCTTGAAGAGTATTGTCGAGCTTATAGGCTTGATCTTAACCCATCCAAGTGTTCGGTGATCACTTACACCAGAAAACGTGTAGTCCTACCTACCACTTATACTTTGGCGGGCCAGATCTTGCCAAGGTGCAGTACTATCCGTGACCTGGGTGTACATCAAGACAGTAAGTTAGTTTTTGACACACACATTGACGCAATTGTCAAAAAGCCTCTAAACTACTTGGGTTTTTATAATTCGTCTGTCTAAGTGTTTTACAGAGGCTAAAACACTTAAGATTTTGTACTGCACTTTTGTAAGAAGCCAACTTGAGTATGCGTCTCAGATATGGAATCCGCGGTATCATAAATACATTGACCGCATTGAAAGCGCCCAAAGACGTTTCATAAAATATCTTTGCTTCCATCAAAAGATTCCATATGAGTCAACTGATTACCTTAGACTCTGTAAAAAGTACCATCTACTTCCACTGGTAGATCGACGTAAAATTGCTGACTGCCTATTCTTATTGAAAATCCTCAATAACAATATTGATAACTCTGAGTTGTTGTCTAAATTTTATTTTAATGTGCCATGTAAAACACTTCGTTTTAATCCACCCATACGTGTACCTCATTCACCTTCGAACTATAGGCAGAATAGTTATATTGTGCGTGCAAGCAGACATTTTAATGATATATGCAAGGAGTATGATTTTGATCCATTCACAAGTAGTGTGAATTCGGTCAGAAGGTGCAATTTCCTCAATTTTTTCAAGTAGCGGTAGGTTATTTTATTTGTTTAATTTCTTTCTCTTTCATTTTAGTCACATTTTATGTTGCGAAGTTAGTTTGTTTTCTTTTTAAATATGTAAGTATGTAATTGTATTCTTTTTAAATAAGGGGTTTTTTGTTTTGTTATTGTGCTCACACCATTTAGTGACGTATTTATGTATTTATTCGTGAGGATTTGTTTTTATGTTTTTAGTAGCTGTAAGTCCTCCATGTACTAAATAAATAAATAAATAAATAATACAAATGTTCCGCTCCGCAGGCGCGCGAGCACGGCAGCGGAGCGGGACGCGGGGCGCGGCGCGGCGCGTCCGTCACGCTACAGTGCGCCCGCTGTCCCTTCCGCGCCGCCACGCACACGCAGGTAACATTGTACTAGTGTCTTACTGTCTTACGGCAGCGGCCGGGCGGGGCGCGTCCGTCACGCTACAGTGCGCCCGCTGCCCCTTCCGCGCCGCCACGCACACGCAGGTAACATTGTACTAGTGTCTTACTGTCTTACGGCAGCGGCCGGGCGGGGCGCGTCCGTCACGCTACAGTGCGCCCGCTGTCCCTTCCGCGCCGCCACGCACACGCAGGTAACATTGTACTAGTGTCTTACTGTCTTACGGCAGCGGCCGGGCGGGGCGCGTCCGTCACGCTACAGTGCGCCCGCTGTCCCTTCCGCGCCGCCACGCACACGCAGGTAACATTGTACTAGTGTCTTACTGTCTTACGGCAGCGGCCGGGCGGGGCGCGTCCGTCACGCTACAGTGCGCCCGCTGTCCCTTCCGCGCCGCCACGCACACGCAGGTAACATTGTACTAGTGTCTTACTGTCTTACGGCAGCGGCCGGGCGGGGCGCGTCCGTCACGCTACAGTGCGCCCGCTGTCCCTTCCGCGCCGCCACGCACACGCAGGTAACATTGTACTAGTGTCTTACTGTCTTACGGCAGCGGCCGGGCGGGGCGCGTCCGTCACGCTACAGTGCGCCCGCTGTCCCTTCCGCGCCGCCACGCACACGCAGGTAACATTGTACTAGTGTCTTACTGTCTTACGGCAGCGGCCGGGCGGGGCGCGTCCGTCACGCTACAGTGCGCCCGCTGTCCCTTCCGCGCCGCCACGCACACGCAGGTAACATTGTACTAGTGTCTTACTGTCTTACGGCAGCGGCCGGGCGGGGCGCGTCCGTCACGCTACAGTGCGCCCGCTGTCCCTTCCGCGCCGCCACGCACACGCAGGTAACATTGTACTAGTGTCTTACTGTCTTACGGCAGCGGCCGGGCGGGGCGCGTCCGTCACGCTACAGTGCGCCCGCTGACCCTTCCGCGCCGCCACGCACACGCAGGTAACATTGTACTAGTGTCTTACTGTATGATCGATTGCATCGATCGACGATCGATCGATTGGTGTGGTAACACCCTTAGGAATCAGAAGTGAAATAACTTAAAAAAAAAAACAATCTATATACACGTTACAAAATTTATAAAAATACACACTATAGGTCAAGTAGCACGTCCGTTCCGAGCGCCGTCCAAGCAATAAAAGGGCCGGGCGTTTACACATAACGTGCCTCCTTTGATAACCTCCCATCGGTTGACAGTTGATCGCCTTACGTCTGCCTGACGTCTGCCCGACATCTTGATGTCACCTCGCCTTCCGCTTCCAACAATATTTAAACCCAATATTTATGATATTTCATACAAATAACTTACAACTGTATGAACAACCCGTTCCTGTTTAGTAAATACTAGCGACCCGCCCCGGCTTCGCACGGGTGCAATACTGATACTAAGTACAGGTATTTCAAGAATGCCAACACGCGCCGCCGCGGCCGGTACCGCAGCAACCGCTATGTCCCTGCATTTTAAATCTGTAATATCTTCGAAAATATTCATTTAAATTACATACTGTAAAGGGCCATATTTATCTTTATTAAATGCACAATGTATTTAAGGTACTTAATTGGATAAGGATTAATGCTGTATTGCTTAAAATTGCTTCGTAAATAAGCCATTATTTCTCGTAAAAAGTAAAGGATAAAAAATGATTATTGTGGGTTATCCCTAAGAGATAGACATATACCATCGCCGACTTTTTTGTAGACCTTTTTAAGGTGTACAATACTGTAGTACATTATTTTGACCTATCTCGTAGGGTTCAGCCAGCGTTTGAAAAGTAAGCGCAAAAAAATGTGTTTATTTACGACATCACATGAAACCTTCCTCTTGAATCACTCTATCTATTAAAAAAACCGCATCAAAATCCGTTGCGTAGTTTTAAAGATCTAAGCGTTCAAAGGGACAGAGAAAGCGACTTTGTTCTATACTATGTAGTGATTGTATCACTTTTAAATTCAAATATATTATTTTTCTTTATGTACGCTGTACCGGTACAGTGTCCTATTAAGTGTTTGCTGCACCGGACGACGTCATTACGTCAGCGCCGGCTGTCGCTGAAAACCAGCGCTGCGGCTCTGTCTTGCACAGGGTCGCAGCATAATGCTGAGCGATAGCCGTTTTGCGTGGATGTGACGCATGTTTCCCCCTACCTTTTATTTATTTTATTTTTTGTGTTTTTGTTCTTTTTGCGTCATGGTCCCCGCAAATAAACGTATTTTCTTTATTTCTTTCTAACAAATAATAAATATTTGTCGTATTTGGTTTCAGCTAATGAAGCATGTTCAAGAAAAACACTTGGATGGCGGAGTCAGCAGTAAGTTAGATTGTATGTATACTTATTGGCCCCGATTCTGTTGTACACAAACTAAACTAAATTTGAGTTTAGTGCATCTTTTTCTTTCTATTTCATTATAAAAAGGACAGAAGATAAATGTTAGTTTAGTCCTCTCAAATTAGTCAGCGCCTGACGTAAATTGACGTATTTTTAGTACCATAGCCAATTTTATAATTATGTCTAAACTTGTCTATGGACTCTCTAATTTGACAGGACTAAACTAATATTTATCTTCTGTCCTTTTCGTGATGAAATAGAAAGAAAAAGATGCACTGAACTTAAATTTAATTTAGTTTGTGAATAACAGAATCGGGGCCATTGTCATTAGCGTTACTTAAATACATCAATAAATCAAAATAATATGTACAGACGCCAGCAGGTCAACCTACCCCAATCTGTCAAATTTCTTTGATAGATTTTCAACTTTAGCACAAAGGAATAAGGTTCATATACAATTGGGAAAATCTGACAGATTGGGGTAGCTTGATGTGCTGGCCTCTGTACGTAAATAACAACTAATACTTATGGGGCACTTGTAATTCTCGTAATCCATACTAATATTATATATAAATGTGGAAGTGTGTGTGTCTGTTTGTTTGTCCGTCTTTCACGGCAAAACGGAGCGACGAATTGACGTGATTTTTTAAGTGGAGATAGTTGAAGGGATGGAGAATGACATAGGCTACTTTTTTTACCCCGAATTTAACGCGAGCGAAGCCGCGGGCAAAGGATAGTTTAGAATAAAATCTAGTCGCAGTCTCATCTCGGCGACAAACAAATGTCAAAAACTTGTCAAAATGTAGGGAAATTAGAAGTATTTTTGACAGATTGAGACTGAGATCAGACTGTGAACGTTCTTAATTTTACGAGAATTGGCCTTCAGATGTCATCGATAGTATGAAGTCCAGCACCGTTTTCCTTTTAAGGGGTCATTGTACTCATCATTATGAACAACTTTTACTATGGGACGAAACATGAAATCGCGAAAAAAAAATCAGCTGTTCCCTACATTTTGACGAGTTATGGCGAACATAAACCTAAGGAACGGCTGATTTTTAAAAATTAAATTAGCTAGCGAAACTCCGCCTGGCTGTTTAGCCATTTAACAATTATATTAATTTTATTATTATTATTTATTTATTTTTTTGTTATGTATATTCTGGTGTACAATAAAGTATATATAAATAAATAAATAATAATTTCTCACGAACAGACACAGTATACCTAGACACGGAGGAAGTAGAAGCAGCAGACGTGCTGGTCTGCGGCGCGTGCGGGTTCGAGTCCGGATCGCGCTCGGTGTTCAGAAAGCATATAGAAGAGGAACACGGTGCCACTACCTGTTGAGGGTGAGTTGTTCCAAACAGCATCCAGAAAGGATTTAAAATAGATTTTTATTTAGCTCAGACTAGGAACCATACATAAATTTTATTTATTTATTTCCCAACTTACACTATCATTACAGGGAAACCTATTGCGATAGCGTACTTATCTATACTCTTATTTTAACTTATCATTAACATATTATTAAAATTAAATTTTGTAACTTATTACAAACAATGCATTCTTTGTGAACTCACTCAGTGAACAACAGAATAGGTCCGTGTCACTCGCTATGAGGTTGAGAGTGCGGAGTGCACGCGTCAGTGGCTAATTAGAACTTAAAGTGAATTTTAACTTCTCTTCATCTTTTAACAGTTGTTACGGCTATTCGGAAGTTCCCGAAAGTCTGACAACCAGTCTTACCAAGTGGTATTACCCAGTCAGTGTTGTGGAGGTCAGATAGGCAGTCATTCCTTGTAAAATACTGGTTTTCGCCTGCTTACACTGGAAGCTGACCCCAACATAGGCAGATCGACTGACTTGTAAAGAAATTGTCAAAACTGTGCTCGCCATAGTGTGCACATACAGTCAGCAAAGGAGATAAGTATGCAGGGTCGTCGAATATAGTTGAAGTTTATTAAGAAACCGATTGATGTTTTCGAATGAAATTTAGTTTGATAAATTAACTGTTTGTTTTCAATTAATTAAACTAAATTTTATTCGAAAACATCAATCGGTTTCTTAGTAAACTTTAACTATATTCGACGACCCTGCATACTTATCTCCTTTGCTGACTGTACATACTTAATCAGCCTATACTGTTCCCACTGCTAGGACACAGGCCTCCTCTAAGTGAGAGGGAGGGGGCCGTAATCCACCAAGCGGGCCTAGTGCGGGTTGGTAGATGTCACACGTCTTCGAATTTTTTGTTCTAGGACATGCCGGTTTCCTCACGATGTTTTCCTTCACCGTTTTGAGAGCAGTGGTGATGAAATAAATTACACAAAGTAAAGCGCCTGTCTTACCACTGGACTATCGCAGCTCTCATGTGCACCAACCTTAAATTATATTGTTCGACGTAAAACCGCATCGTACCGCGACGTCGCGCCGCACCACACCTCGACGTCGAGGGATGGCACACCGCGCCGCCACTACCCCATCAAGTCTCGAAAACGAACACTACAAAATAGTCACCCACGCGCATAAATATACGCGTCCTATAGTTTGACAGCGCAAGCCATTGGCCCCGATTCTGTTGTTCACAAACTAAACTACATTTAAGTTCAGTGCATCTTTTTCTTTCTATTTCATTAAGAAAAGGACAAGATAAATATTAGTTTAGTCCTGTGAAATTAGTCAGCGTCTGACGTAAAATGATGTATTTTTAGTAGCCAATTTTTTAATCACGTCTAAACTTGTCTATGGGTTATCTAATTTGACGGGACTAAACTAATATTTATTTTCTGTCCTTTTCATATTGAAATAGAAAGAAAACGATGCACTGAACTTAAATTTAATTTTGTTTGTGAACAACAGAATCGGGGCCATTAAAAACCTTTGATTCAAGAAGAAGATTTCTGTTCCACATCCCCTTCAAATATAAATAACTAAAAATATGTTTCTATTTGTTTCAGAAAGCGGTAAAATGTGTTCAGAGTCAAAATCTGTTGATTTTAATAACAGCAAGTTCAGTTTGTTGTATAAAGATTTATTTCTGACTGTAAGCCTGTGTCCTGTGTCCTAATAAAAGGCGATCGTCGCGAGCATTTGTCATTCATTCAAATATTTCACGTCACAAGGGCACTTCTGAAACGTCAGAAGTTAGGTGCACGGTTCCAATTGGTTGTTTCCTATAGAGAAGAGCCGGCAAACTGCACGGTTACTCTTTCAAAAATGATCTTTTTATGCTTTCAAATTATACTGTTAATAGGTTTGAGAGGACAGTGTAAGCCTGTTAACGAGTACCAGGTACTTTTTTTTTGAGGATGGGAAATCATCAAATGACCCCTCCCGCTCTGGGTGGAGCAGAATGAACGCGAAGATCGCTTGTATTAGGGCACGGCCTTAGAGTTGAAGTTACAAATGGATTAAATATTCAAATATTGTATTAATGTTGCTAGGGGAGAATAAAGATAAAAAAAACAGAGCGTCAAATTTCTCGTTTTTAAACGTTAGCATTCTAATCTCAGTTTCAATCTGTAAAAAAATCCTGTAAAGGGCTTTGAATGTCCGTGGCACACCTAACTGTCCGCCATTTTGTTTTTATTCAAAACTAGCGAGCCGCCCCGGCTTCGCACGGGTGCAATGCAATTTAATAAATTTAATTAAATAATGAATCATTTTAATTTAATGTTTTTTTTTTTTAACTTGCCGCCAGTCCCTGCCGCCGATACCGCAGCAACCGCTAGGTCCCTGCATTTTAAATCTGTAATATCTTCGAAAATATTAATTTAAATAACATGCTGTAAAGGGCCATATTGATCTATATTAAATGCACAATGTATTTAAAGTACTTAATTGGATAAGGATTAATGCTGTATTGCTTAAAATCCCTTCGTAAATAAGCCATCATTTCTTGTAAAAAGTAAATGAAAAAAAAAAATGGTTATTGTGGGTTATCCCTAAGAGATCGACATATACCATCGCGGACTTTTTTGTAGACTTTTTTAAGGTGTACAATACTGTAGTACATTATTTTGATGTATCTCTTAGGGTTCAGCCAGCGTTTGCAATGAAAGCGCAAAAAAAAGGGTTTATTTACGACATCACATGAGAAACCTCTAAAATGATCAGTGATTCTCTATTATATTATACATATAAACCTTCCTCTTGAATCACTTTATCTATTAAAAAAACCGCATCAAAATCCGTTGCGTAGTTTTGAAGATTTATTTAAGCATACATAGGGATATAGGGACAGAGAAAGCGACTTTGTTTTATACTGGCCCCGATTCTGTTGTTCACAAACTAAACTAAATTTAAGTTCAGTGCATCTTTTTCTTTCTATTTCATTAGGAAAAGGACAGAAGATAAATATTAGTTTAGTCCTGTCAAATTAGTCCGCGCCTGACCTAAATTGACGTATTTTTAGTAGCCAATTTTTTAATCTTGTCTAACTTGTCTATGGATTATCTAATTTGACAGGACTAAACAAATATTTTATCTTCTGTCCTTTTCGTAATGAAATAGAAAGAAAAAGATGCACTGAACTTAAATTTAGTTCAGTTTGTGAAAAACAGAATCGGGGCCAATATGTAGTGATGGCGGCCACGCATGAATTCTATATAAATTAATAGCTTACAACAAAGCAAACAGAAAACATAATAAGACCAACATCCGTAAAGCATCACGTTTCGTTTAAAGTTGATCACGAGTAAACTAGTCGCGAGCTTGAATTCACTGGTGGTGATGGCCAAAAAGCACGCTGTCTCACCTGGCTTCGTGTCCGACAGAGATAGTATCAGTGATGAGCAGTTAGACGCTAGTCTACACGAACAACGTCTAGTTCTCACGCACAGAAACACCGTTCCTCGAAATATTAGGCGCGTAAAAGATTCGAAAAGTGCTTCGGAAAATCGAGTTTTATGAAATAACCACTGCATAAATCAATTACAAATAAAGCTTATTGATCTCTTCGATAACTGAGCTTTGTCGGTACGGACTTGGTTTTGACGATTTTACAGTTCTTTTATTACTTATTTACACCCAAAGTTACGTTAAAATTAATAGCAAGAAAAACGAACAAGTGAAAACGATATCATGTTTAACTTTGAATGCACAATGTCAAACAGTGGAGTAATATTCTCCCGAAATTTGTACTCTGCCGCCATTTTGATTTTTTTGTTTAAGGTGTTAAACAAAAAATCAAAATGGCGGACAGTAGGTCCACGGACCTTCAAAGCCTACATTTTTGTCAAATTTTCAGCATTGAATGTTTTATTTCTGTAAGTAGGTTTGTACAAAAACTTTTACACGTCAATCATTTTTTATAAACTACATGATGTCGGCGATCTGAAGGCGAATTCTCGTAATTTGGAACGTTCAAAATCTAGTCGCAATCTCATCTCGGCGACAAACAAATGTCAAAAACTTGTCAAAATGTAGGGAAATCAGTGGTATTTTTGACAGATTGAGACATATCAGACTGTGAACGTTCATATAATTACGAGAATTGCCCTTTGACTACTCTGAAAATAATAATGTTAATTCATTAATTTTCAGACAAAGTCCATTCCATTACATTAAAAATATGAAATTGATATAATAATCACGTAACTACACAATAAAATAATACTCAGACATTCAAATCAAATAAAATTAAAATACACACACACATGTCATTCAAATCAATTAAAATTAAATATGTTTGAGCCGTTTGGGATTGACTCTTCACGTGCCCAGAGGGCTGGCATATTTTTAGCCCAAAGAATCAGCATTGCCATCCAACGTGGTAATGTTGCCAGCCTTTTGGGCATTTATCCCATTGATAGCGATGAGCAAAAATTTTTCGAAGCCCAATGAGCTCCTGCCCTTTTTCTTTATTTTTTTATTATATACTTATATCTGTATCAGCAATCGCTGAGCATGCGGTCCTGGGTTCGGTTCCCGGGTCGGGCAATAAGTGGGTCCGGAGTTCAAATTGGGTTTTTTTTTCGTGCTCACGCTACTCGTCTTCACCCACACATTCATAGCGTGATTGTGCACATGGTAACCACAAGTAAAGCGCGAGTCGCTTCGTGAGATAAAAATACTGTACATAATTTAGTAGGTACTTGCAGTTATTTGTACATAAACATTATCGTTGTTGTTCCTATCATGTTTAGTTATAAATATCACTAGTCTGTTTAAGTTATTATTGTAAGCTGTCAAGTATATTATTTTTTCAATAAACGATTTGAATAAATATTAATTCTCGTTTTATTTTGAAACATAATGAGGGCGGGCTCACACCTGGCGATTATAATAATATGCAGTAAGTAAGCCATGCCACCCCGAACAAATAGGTTAGATTAGAACAATATGCGCGTGAGCCGAGCGAGCGGTGCCGCTGGAACGGCCGGTGAGCGCTACTTCCAAGTTAGATTTCTCACCAATTCGATTTGTTAACTGCCCCTTAAATAATTTTACTGCTAAATATGTATTTACTTGCGCATCTAAATATGTTCAGTTAAAAGGCTAGGCAGACAGAATGGCTAATTAACCTTTTTTTTTTTTTTTTTTTTAGATATGACCACTCGCAGTTGTGCAACTCATGGAGGTTGCCATACTGCTTAACCGGGCTATCCTGTGGTGGCCAAAAATTACTTTAAGGCCCGGGCTAATTAACCCTTTAACCGCCAGAATTTATATCAGTTGTCGTGCCCCCAGCGCCAGGCACAGTGATTCGATTTTTTTTTGTTTTTCAAATAACCTCATAGAATTCAGCGTAATTTATTTATTTATTTTATAATTTATGTACACACAGAAAAATACATAAAGATATGACATAATTATAATTTGAGTACAAAGGTACTGCTTATTTCTTAAGAAATTTCTTCCAGCAGACCTGCGAAAGGAGAAGTAAAAAAAGAAATGTAGACAATAGTGTGTGAGAACAAGAAGAGAAAAATATGAATGTGTGAAGTCTAAAACTAAAATATTAAATAAACTTACACAATAAATGCAAAAAAAAAAATATATATATATATACATAACTACCTATACTTGAATAAATACATAATGCTAAAATATATAAACATATATATATAAATATATATAAATATAAGTACTCACAGTATAGAGGAAAGGTAATGCTCTTTTAATCGACATTTAAATAGAGAAATAGTTTTTAAATCACGAATGCTAGGCGGAAGTGAGTTCCACAATCTTACAGCATGGACAGAGAAGGAATAAGAATAGTAGCTAGTTTTATTAGGATGAGATTTAAGGAGGGATCTTAGATGTGATCTACACGGTGCGTCGCTAGGGCGAGCGTAAGAAAAACGCTCACGCAAGTAGGAAGGATAAGACGGGTTGTGTAAGATGTTGAAGAGGAGACATAAAATCCGAGTATTCCTGCGAAGACGGATTGGGAGCCACTTGAGTTCCTTGCGAAGGTGAGAAACATGGTCATATTTTCGAAGACCGAAAACAAAGCGAATGCACAGGTTTTGCAAGCGCTCAAGCTTGTTTAATAGCTCCTCAGTAGCATCCAGATAGCAGGCGTCGGCATAATCTATAATCGGCTGAATAAGTGTTTGTGCCAAAGAAATTTTAGTCTTCAAGGGCAATAGACTCTGAAGGCATTTCAGCGAATGAAAGGAGAAATGTACCTTTCGGCTGACCTCATTGACCTGAGCACGCCACGAAAGGTTGGAGTCAATAACTACACCCAGATCTTTAGCAGTTTCAGTATAGTCAATGCGAACATTATCAAGATATAAAGGCATCAGCGATGAAACATCAACCGCATTGCGAACGAATCTGCTGCCTATGATCATGGCCTGGGATTTAGTAGGATTAATTCGTAAACTCGCGTTGTCTACAGTAAAATGTCGATAAAGCTGCAAGTCATCTGCATAGAGATGAAAACTAGAGGAAATTACTCTGGTAACAAAGTTTATGAAGATTGAAAAAAGAACAGGAGAGAGAACGCTACCCTGAGGAACACCCTCAGTGAGGCTACACCAACCGGAGAAGGACTCCTCCAGGCGAACACACTGAGAGCGTCCCCGAAGATAAGAACTGAACCAAGCTAAAGTGGAAGAAGAGAAATTGATAGATTTGAGGAAACCCAGTAAAATGTCGAAATCTACTGAGTTGAAGGCGCTACTAAAGTCAAGCAGTACAAGAACAGTAAGGGACTTATTTTCCATAGCCCAGCGTATGTCGTCAGTCACCTTCAAAAGTGCGGTTACAGTACTGTGACCCGAGCGAAAACCGGATTGAAAAGGGGATATTATCGAGTTTGACGCCAAGAAAAATGATAATTGTCCAAGTACTATGTGCTCAAAAACTTTAGAGAAACGGAAGAATAGAAATAGGTCTAAAGTGGGTTAATAAAGTAGGATTGTTAGTCTTAGGTAAAGGTATTATGTGAGCCTGTTTCCAAACTGACGGAAATGCGCAAGAGGAAAATGAGTGATTGAAGATGTGAGTGAGAACAGGAAGTACTGAGGAAAGGATAAGAGTTATCATTCTTGAGCACAACTTATCGTTACCGACTGCTGAAGAAGTAATCGCAAGTATAGACTTCTTAACGTCATTCTCAGTAACATCATTAAGCTTAAAGGTAGAATATTGTGGTAACGGCAAACTAGCAAGACTCTCTAGTGTCGCAGCCTTGACAGATGGATCAAGAGAAAAGGGAAGGACAGAGAAATGCTTATTGAGATCATTCAGGTTCACATCCTTACACTGGTTGGAAGGTGACTTGCCAATGCCTATAGATTTGAGAAATTTCCATACATCGGATGAACTACGGTTATTGAGTTGGTCGTGGAAATAGCGTCTCTTAGCATCTCGACACAGCTGACTGCAGCGATTACGTAATGATTTGTAATAAGAGAGATTCAGCTCTGAAGGTCTGCGCTTATATCTGCTCTTAGCTTTATCCCTGCGAGCCATAAGCTCTTTAATTTGTAGCGTTATCCATGGTGCAGGGTTATGTCTAATTTTGACACGTCGGATAGGGGCATGCTGATCATATAAGCCGAGGACTGTTGCGTTAAAATATTTCACCTTATCGTCGATGTCATCGATCTCAACCAGAGGGGTCCTGTCGAGATCGCCGGCATCACGCTGCAAAGCTTCCAGATCTATGCCCTTGTAGTTACGAAGATATAAAAGCTGGGACTTACGCTTAGGAACACGGATACGATACGAAAGGTAAATGAGATCGTGGTAAGAAAAAGAAGCCGTAAGTTGACCATGGTAAGAAACATTACTAGGAGAGGAGACAATCATAAGATCTAGAAACGAGGGTGAACAATTAGGGAAATGGTGAGTTGCAGAGAGAGGCAAAACTTGAAGATTAAAAGAAGACAAGAGTGAAAGTAGTTTAAGGGAGCGAGTGTCATTTTTAATCAAGCAGGTATTATAATCACCCATTAAAATAACGTGTTCATAAATGGGGCAAAGGTCACTGAGTGCGGAGTCGAGAGAATTGAAGTAGTCAATGTGAAGATTAGGACTGTAGAGCACCGCAAGCAAAACTTTTGTGTGATTAACAGTAATTTCAAGAAACAAGTATTCAGCCGACTCAGAATACCGTGAAGGAGACGAACTGACCACCCTATAGGGTAGGTCAGCACGTAGGTACATAGCAACACCTCCTCCACCTTTGCCGGTCCTATCGTTGCGGATCAAGACGAAGCCGGGGAGTGAGTACTGAGTAGAGAGGAGTGATGGCTTCAAAAAAGATTCCGATATAAGAGCGCGTCCAGATGAGCACTGCTAAAGGATGCTAGAAGGTCAGAATAGTGACAAGGAATACTCTGAGCATTTATGTGAGCTATATGAAGATTCTTAGGATCATTGGAGAAAAGAGAAGAGATTTTATCGTGTAAAGTAAGTGGTATGGAAGAGTCACTGTCCGCACTAACAAAACTAGTAGAAGAAGAGCACGAGAAGAAGCTGTCGTTAAGATCAGCTACATCATCCATGAGCATAAGAGTAGCTAAATTATAATATAAATATTAAAATAATATAAATATATAAAAAACAAGACTAATATTTAAAACGTAAAAACTAAAAGAAAAATAACTAATAATTAAAGATTTTCCTTTGAGAAAAACCTCTCCCACTCGCTGGTATATTGGCAGGAATTTTGCATAACAAAGATAATTAAAAGCAACTATAATAAAACAATTAGTGTAGTGGTAAAAACAAAATTAAAAAAGAAACAAGAGATAACATCTAACTGTACGTAGAATGGAACACGACGCAAGTGACATGACACTGACATCTTTATTACGATCCGTCACATTGTCAAAACAAACTTTTAGAACCGACCGGTAAAATAGACCTAATTACTACATACCGGCAAAAATAAAAATAAAAGCTAGATGAAAAACGATGATACAAATAAAAATTAGTAAATTAACTACCGATCCAAAATGATTGTTACTATGCAAAGCGGCCAAGTTAAGAAGCAGTGAACTAAATGGAGTGACAAAATAATAACGAATGTGCTACTTGCGCAGACGCGTCTTCCTCGTTCTCTTAGGAGTAGCCAAGGATGCGGCACTAGGAGATCCACGATCTTCAGATTGCGCAGAATCCTCGGTGTCGACCAAACACGACGGGAATTTGGTTATTAGATCGTGAAGTTCGCCTGCCGTTTCGATCTTCCGGCGGGATTTGTCTGGGCAAATAACAACAATCTTGCCTTCCATGGACCAGCAATTTGGCATACCGAAATGTTTACGAGCGGCTGTAAACACACGATGCCGAACCTGTGTCAAGAACTCGGAGATGGTGATCCCGGTACCCTTGAGAGCTTTCTTGCTATCCCATACAAGTTGTCGGTGCTCCATTTTGAAGAACCGTACTAGTATGGGTCGGGGCTTCTGCTGTGAGAATCCAAGTCTATGACAAACATGGACAATATTGTTGTCATTACATACCTCCTTCAATTTAATTTGGTTGGATATGATGTTGTGGACCACATCAAGTAACTTTTCACTATCCTTCTCTTGAACACCATGGAACAGCAAGACCTTTCTTCGCATGATGGTTTCATGTCTATCAAACCCAGCAGCTAGCAGTTCAATTTGAGTTTTTAACTTGGAGAGTGCCTGACAAACAAACTGCTTAAACTCTGAGAAATCACGTGCAATGGATACAAGGTCCGGTGAAGCTGATGCGGTGCCAGTGGTAGCCTGCTGCAATTTTGCTTCGTATTCCTGCATACGGGAGCCAAACAACTGCCCGAGGTCCTCCAAGCTGGCAGCTAGTTTAGTGTCCATGTTCAGTGTGTAGTGAAAGTTAACCAGGTACAAGTGCTACAGACTTGATAACAATATATAGCGAATGTGGGGGGGTCTAATATAAAATTAACTGATTTATATCATTAACAACTACTATATGAACTATTTTAAAGATTTAATTTGTTGAGAGCACACAAAACTGTATGTTACTCCTACGCCTACCCACAAAGGAAAAAAAAATAATTAATAAGAAAACAGAGTAAACGAGCTGTGGTATTTGGTCGTAAATATACGGAATGTTCCCAATAGTCCCCTCTAGCCCTGTCCTCCGGAGTGACAGCTGGGAATTGTCTTCCCAGTTGTCACAGGGGTGATAATTTGTGCCGACTGTTCCCTTTGAAAACTTTCCCAGCTGCCACCCCGGAGGGCAGGGCTAAAGGGGACTATTGGGAATATTCCAAAGTCGGATTAATCCGACGTAGGCAGTTAAAAGGTTAAATGTATTGGAAGGAGGACGCCAAGGAGTGAGACAGCGCAGGCTAGCAAAAAAATATGCGTTTTAAAAATAAGAAATAAAACAACAAAATGAAATCATATTTCAATTTATTCGAGATTACATAATTTAATAACGAAATCTTAGCGACTTGACGCCTTTCAAATCTAAATTACTTTATATTAACAAAAAAAACCTTTCGCAGTTACTTATCCGTTTTATACAACCATCTACACTTTGAAGATGTCGTATTTTTTTTACCAAAAAAAAAGTATTCTGCATGCGCGATTTAGGTTCCAAGCATGTAGACAAGTTTGCATAACAGCTTCAATCATTTTTATGACTAAGTATTTGTCAATAATTCTAAAATCACCGTAATTTCATTAGTTTAAAGTGGACATTCGTTTAATTGGAAACGAAGACTGCAAGATTTATTTGCTGATTTCAAGTAAGTAATTTTCTAAGACAAAAGTAATATTTTTGTACCCTACATTAATTTGAGATCTTGCACATTAAACTATAGAAAATAAACAGCTGATTAAAATATTAAAACTTTTTTTAGAAACTCATGCAATTACATACAGATTTATACAGGATGTAACAAGACCCATCACGAAGATCATTGTGTACAGAGGCCAGCACATCAAGCTACCTAATCTGTCAAATTTTCCCAATTGATTAGGAATGTCAAATTTTCCCAATTGATTAAGAACCTTTCCCTTTGAAGTAAAGTTGAAAAAACTATCAAAGAAATTTGACATATTGCGGTAGCTTGATGTGCTGGCCTCTGTACATCAAACATCAAACTAAAATAACTTTGTGCAAACAACAACAATTGGGAAACAATCTTTATTTCTGGAGCGAAAATTCGCTGCTTACGATAGATACTGCGAATCAAAGATGAATCTTTGATCTTCAAAATCTCCGTGACCAGAAGTTTCCTGGTACAGTCCAGTACAAAATAAAAAATCACAAGTGACTTTAGGCTTCGTTAAAGTTTTTTTTTAATACGCTTTTTTTACAGTAAGTAGGTACCATTATTTGCAAGGATCTATAGGAATGTAACTGCGTACGCCTTGCACCTTTAAAATCACTGAGTTTTAAGACAAAGGTATTGTTACGACGACCAGAAGACACGACCAACTGAACTAGTCCTTCACAGCCATTTCTCCTCTGATTTTGCATTAGTTAAAATCAGTGATCTTTACTGCCACTAACAAGTCTGCCAAAATCACCCCAGCGCCACCTACCAGATCCAATTATGAATCTAAACTATCCAGGAACCAGTCAAACACACAAAAAAAAATCATCAAAATCGGTCCATGGACGATTTCAGTGACATACACACGGACAGAAGGATTATATCTAAAAACAGTTTAGTTAAGAGTCGTGTCATTCTGGTGTCTATTTCAATTAAGTATTCTAAATATGCCAATTATCAGCTTCCATAAGCCAGTTTCTCTGATGACCAAATTTAGTTTCATTTGACTTTAAACTTTAACGTGTTAAGAATAAAGTAGTTTTTAAAAGTAATAAGCTTTGCACTTATGAGCTTTCGACTGTGAGGAAGTATGGCGATGGTTATTTTGAAAAAGAAAACGCATGTCTATACACTATACCTACAGTATTGTGTGAAAAATTGAGCTTAGATGTTTACATAAACTTACGTATGTCAAGTCAAATGCAACCAAAATCAATGATCATTTTTACATTAACCCAATACTGAGGGTAATTCAAAATTAGGCGTAAACAAATTACTTAATAATATTTTGTAATTAATAAAAAAAAAATCCACAACGTTTCATTAAGAAATCTTAGAAAAATCTAAAATTATATATTTTTTAGCTAATTTACAATGCCTTATCATTATTATGATGATTTTCTTGCAAAATTATACATATTGAAGATGTTATTGCTGGAGGATTTTTTGTTACAGCCACATAGCATCACGCCTGTTAGCCCGAAGGGTACTTAGCAGAGGTGTACTTATAGTATAAACGCCAGCACATCAATCTGTCAAATTTCTTTAATAGATCTTCAACTTTATCACTAAAGCATAAGGCTCAAAGTTGATTGGGAAAATTTGACAGTTTCGGGTAGCTTGATGTGTTGGCGTCTGTACCTACTCTCACAGTTCACCCGTTTATGTTTTTTTTAAGGCAATAGGGGGCGAGCCTTTTGCCATCAACTGGGCATAAATTTAGCTACTGTGAAATTCCCGATGGAATAACCCAGAAACAATTTACCCGACCTGAGAATCTGATCCAGGACCTCGTGCTCGACAATAGCACTTACGATCAGATAGACCAGGGATTCCCAAAGTGGTCGATATCGACCCCTTGGGTCGGTCGATCGGTTTCCTAGGGGTCGACATAAACGAAAACTTATTTTGGGGGTCGACGGGGTTCATCTTAAAAGTAGGTAATTTAGCCATGGGGGTCTGAGGTAACAGTTCATTTTGGAAAAGAGGTCACTTGTCCAAAATAGTTTGGGAATCCATGAGATAGACGAACGAGGCAGCGAACCTCCCTTTTGGCGTTTTTGTGCAAGTGACTCAATTTTTTTATTGAACTATGAATAAAACGTAAAATTACGACCCTCCCTCTCACAGAGAGACTTGTGCGCCAGCAATGGGAACATTGTAGGCGTATTATGCTCGAATTCTACAGTATAATTTTGCATAAAAATCGTTGAGCCGCGGGCTGTAGTTTATCCCTTAACATTTACTAATTCACTACCTAAGCGTTTTGTGGCCTGTCACAAATGGCATGGCCTCGCACAATTTATGACCTTAAATCATAGACAAAGCCAGGCAAACTTTTTTGAGAACGTTTTTATTATTGAACTAAGGAAAATGTCTTCACAATTTAGACCCAAACGTCCCAAAGACAACTTCTGGCCTCGCAAAAATGGCCTCACAAACTCTGAAAAGGCTCAAAGCCATTATTTTTTTGGCCTCATCCTATAGCTACAGTCCACGGCCCTTTACTTAAGTTTATATTTAAAATTAAAACTAATCATTGTGTTTGCGAATCACAATGAATTAATAAAACTATACAGGTACTTATTCCCGAGCGATGTTTACGCGTCGTTCTTCTAATCCTTATTATATCATACACTCCTGCACAGCTATTCACAACCATTCGACAGTCTAACATATCGAAAATGACACATGTAAAAGGATGTGGTCACCGTTGCCGGCACAAAGAAGTCCAGTTGCGAAGACAAGGTTTTATTATTTTCACAAACGTACACGGATGTTTTATTATATATAGGACGAAACCACGCAGCCTTTTCCCAGCAGGGACGAAGGAGGGGATAAGGTGTCCTCTAGACTAAAAAAATGACAATAAGTCAAAAGGTTTAGGCTAACTTAGTTAGTAGCGGAGTCCCATGTAACTATTCCAAGTAGGACGTAGTTCACGAATGCACCACTAGTTCAGTCTTCTCAAAAAAATTAAATATACTAGCGGAGGTCATTAACCCTCGGAGACTCTTGACACCGCGATTCAGAAAAGTGACGTAATGCGACAGCGCCATCTAGCGTCGAGTAGCGGCATGATGTAGTGTCTCTCTTATATGATAGGTGGCGTTGGTGCGTTAAAAATAGGTTTGCTACACACATTTTTTTTGTTTTTTTTTAATATTTTCTTGTCCCCAACAGCAGTTAGCTGACGGAAGAATAGCGGTCGTCTATTTGGTTTAAACTGACAAAATTTGGGTGTTTAGAATTTGTGAGCTCCTACAATAACGTTGATTGATGTTTGATTCCATACGTAAGCGTATCGAATGGTTGTGAATAGCCATGCTGGACTTGAAACAATCCTATAAACACGGCTGACGGGTGGCTCGATTTAGGATTCCAAGATTCCAGTGCGAAAAAGGGATGGTGCTATCAGTCATGTATAGCTCCGTTTCTCTATTACACTGGAATCTTATGGCACCTGGAGTTGTATTTTATCTGATAGTATTCTGTTTTTGTTACTAGATTAGGTCGAACCTGAGGAGTTTTCAAAGCGTATTTAGCCCACTGGACTGGAGATCGAGCGGGTCTTAATTGTGATAATGCTTTTGTTATCACCGGTAAAAAAATGGCATCTTGTGGAATAATAATTAATTTCCAAAAAATGTTTGTTTCTAGAAACAAAAGACAGTAATATTAACAGACATATAATAAGGATTTCTATACGAAAATTTTCAAGTGATTGCAATGTTTGAAATACAGCTTAATAAGCCAAGAAATAAATGCAATTTGCACCTTTTTGTATAGGGTGACTGGTACTTACACACGTGATTTGATTGGGGTCATGCGCTTGGTAAATTTAAAAAAAAATCGGTTCTTTGGGAAAGTTGTATAATAATTACCAGTCACCCTATATAATCACTTATCAACTTTTATTTAAGTAGAAATCAAATATTTTTTATGACATGGTCATTCTATAGGATAATTTGGCGCTTTCGCCTTAAGAGATTTTAATCAATTCCAGTGATTTTATTGAAATAAAAAATACTTTATCTATAATTATCATATAATTATTATTATTTTTATCGATAGATTTAGATTTTAAAAACCAGCACCCTAATTGCGTAACCCACTATCAATCGGAATCTGAATCATTTTGAAGCAAATTTCTAATCCATTGCTTCATAAGTTCGAAAAATTTGTTTTCTCAACAACGTAAATAACGCTATAAATGTTGTTGAACTGTCAAAATGAAACCCATTCCCATTGATAATGTGTTACGCAATTGCCCCGCTGAAAATGTTAACCAAACGGCTTTTTACCACGCATGCACTATTCTCATATGCCCTAAAGTTTGACAACCAGCCTTACCAAAGGACATCGTGGTTCTGGAGGTCAGATAGACTCTCCACGAACAATAGCTACTGGTATTTAGCTGCATTCGGTAAGATTGGAAGCCGACCCCGACATAGTTCAGAAAAGGTTAAGTAGATGATGATGAGACATATTCTCATGAAGCATGCGACATAAACTAAATAAAATCGAGTATTTCACAACATTGCAATCATAATTTATCCAACTTTATTCGCTTTCATTAATCACGATCCCAAAATTAATATTATTTATGTAATTTTAGAGCTATTTAAATTCTAATTAGTTTAAACTAGAATTACATTATGAAAAATAAGAAATCTAATTTCATTATTATGCATTATACTTAAGGCTGAATTCATTACTTTCCGTATTTCTTTAAAAAATTTTAAGAGGAGACGCGGTCATTTGCGTTCTATCCATACCGTATTCCTGTTTTCTCCCTGGTTATGATTACTTGGTAGATATACCATGTGACCGCGTTTCCTCTTAAATTCTAGGCAGAAAATATTGTATTTTTTTTGGCCTCGGTCGAAAGTTCAAGAAACTTACTTACATAGTCTTCCGGTTAAAATGAGTTTACATGTCGTTCAGATTATGTTCCAAAATACAGTATTTTAAACATCCAGAATTGTAATAATAATTTTGGACATGTTTTATTAATTAATTTGTGATGTCAACATTTTAGATTTTCAAAATGACTTGTAAATCCATGTATTCAACCGACTATTTTACAAAAATGGCCTCAAAATCACATTTTCAAAATAAATCTCTCATAGAAGCTTTAATTCATTATTGAATAAAGTCTTCTACTCAAGAAAAATCTTTAAACTAAGATCAAGATAAATAAAAAAGCACGTGCTAAGTAACGTTTATCAACCTTGATCTAAGTTCTAAGACCATTTTAGACCAAAAGTATCCCAAATTTGAATTCTTGGTGACCAATCATATTTCTAGTTTCCGAGACCAAATCTTCACATCAATCATTCTAGTTATCGCCATACACTCCAGAGATCGTATGTATCTACATATTGCCTAGAAAGTAATGAAAAACACACATAACTAGCGTCCACATCGAGATATTAGCAGACTGGTACTCTCGCCAAGTATTGGATCAGATCGCTCAATGAAATTCGACCTTAACTGCATTGGAAGAAGTTGTTTATTAGGTGGCAAGCAAGTCATTTGGAGAGCCGTTCCTGCCTCGGAAAGTACGCCAAGTAAATCTCTGTCAGTCGCTACAAGTAAAAACTGACCTTAAATACAATGATTGAAGGTCGTTTATTGGGTGGAAAACGAGCCATTTGGATGGAGATCTTTGACAGTCGTTACAGATCAGATGCCCGTAAGTCTAAGAACCAGTCTTACCAAGGGGGGGTGGGGGTTACACAGTAACTGGGTTGTGGTTATCAGATAAGCAGTAGCTCCATGATAAATACTGGTATTCAGCTTAATCAAATTAGACTGGAAGCCGACCCCAAAGAGAGGTGTATTGCCGTATTGGAGACAAAATATGCTGCTGAGAAATTCCCAATAACACATTGCTCGACACGGGAATCCAACTCAGTACCTAATGGTCAGTAGTAGCACGTGCAACCACCAGACCAACGAGGAAGTCTCCATAGAATAATTGGGTAGACTTCACCAGTATGGTAAAAATATTTTACCAATGCCACAGTATAATTATATACAGTAAGGTCACTTTAAAATGTTGCTTCAACAGTGTATAAAAAAATACAGCTTTCCCATGGAAAATATAATAATCCCGCAAACGTTAGACAGAGGTGCAACTACTGCACACCCACATTTTTTTAACGATAAGGTTGATATTCGTTTGAAAAAAAAAATTAACTGTTTTAGCTATCTGTGAATGTTGGCCATCTGCAGCCCCCCAAGAGACCACGTAGGGATAAATGGGTTCCATTATTAGTTTTTTTTTTCGTTTTGTTTCTTTTTTTTTATGAAACCGTCCCTCATCTAGAATATCTTTTGTATAGTATGTTTAAAAACATTAAAACTCACCCCAGAAATAGGTTCCTCTTTTGATAAAGATTCTCTCTCCTATGTAAGTTAATTGAAACTTCATTAAGGTTCAAAATATCTAACTGTCAATTATACAAGTGGACCTTGTCGTTTTACGACGTGCAAATGAAATTCAACCTTACTGTCGTCTAAATAAATATGTTATTTACTTGGCCTATAAAGAGCTAATAAAAAATATCACACTAATATTATAAAGGCGAAAGTTTGTGAATGTATGTGTGTTTATATGTTTGTTACTTCTTCACGCTCAAACGGCTGGACCAATTTTGATAAAATTTTGTATGGAGGTAGCTGACACCCATGTAAAATTCTGGTACTCAACATAGTTGGGAAACAGCGAGGCAGAGGATGATAATTTTCGATATTTATCGAGTATCACTGATCCGACTTCCGAGTTTTCCCAGTCTGAATTAAGGAACTACTACGCGTTACAATGAAAAAACTACTCGTGGAAATATTTTACTATATTTATACAGGTTGAAATTGAAAACATGCGACAAACAGAAATGGGAGATTGTACTCATCATTATGAACAACTTTTATCAAGGGACCAAAGCTGCAATCGCGAAAAAAGAATCAGCTGTTCCCTACATTTTGACGAGCTATGCGAACATAAATGTAGGGAACAGCTGATTTTTTATTCGCCATTTCAGGTTTGGTTCCATCGTAAAAAAGTTATTCATGAGTACAATGACCTCTTAAGAGGTTGCTGGTGTTTTTCCAATAACCCTGTATATGGTTTGGACGTAACTCGGTGGCAGTCATTTCAGCCGGCAAAACTTCAAAATTCAATACTCATCAGTTTATTTGCATTCCACAATGTGTACAGTCAACAGCAAAAGTAGATGATGAAAATCAGAAATTCAATACTAATTAATGAACGGCGTTCGCGTCAGATCTGTGTGGCGTCAAAGTAGTAAATGTTTGGTATAATTTACAATCACATAACGACACTTCGACGCCACACAGTTCTGACGCGAACTCCGTCCATTAGTATTGAATTTCTGATTTTCATCATCTACTTTTGCTGTTGACTGTACTTAGGTGGTAACTTAAAATTTTATTTTATCTTTGTGGACCCAGAGCGAGGGGGCGTGTCCTAAAACCGAAAATTCGGGACATGTGACATCTATCTGCACGGGCCCGCGTGGTAATTACGGCCCATTCGCTCTCACATAGAGGAGGTTGATTATGCATTGTGGACCCTTTCGGACACAGCAGAACAGTAAGAGATAGTAAACTTTCACAAACGTTTATCATCTGAGGTTTTGCTAGGCAATTTAATTTGATCTCGCACATTTTATTGACTAAAACCATAATCATGATAAAAAAGTAAAACTTCTTTCTGATTAAATTAAAATTGTATGGATGAATGATGCAATTTTTTTTTTGTTATCATATTACCGACAAAGAATCCCTGAGTAGCACTCCGGCTTCGCGCGGTTTATACGACTCTATTCTAACATAGAATCTAAAAGATGATAAAAATTGCATTAACATTGGTTGCGGAGTTGAAGGAGAACGCGGTCACAAAGTTAGTCAGGAAAAGCGACATTAATTTATATTTAAAGATTACTTGTATTCTGCAATTTTCAATCAAAATATCTTTAAATTTATTATTTATCAATCTTTGAGGTTTAAATAAAATTTTTACATTGTTATATTTTTTAAAGAGTAACCGTGGAGTTTCTTGCCGGCTCTTCTCCATAGGAAACGCCCAATTAGAACCGTGCACCTAGCTTTTGACGTTTCACAAGTGCCCTTGTAGGTTTATGTGAAATAAAATATTATTAATTTGAATTAAATTAAATTTATTTATTAAAAATCTTTACTATATCTGTCATTTTGCCAACTACCACCGGCCATGTCCGAACCTTCATAAAATCCAATTAATCTAAATTATTTGGATAATGTATCACAAATATATTGCTATTCTCATATTGATGTCATGTTCCGAAACTAAGGGATTGAGCAACTAAAAGATTAAGTTACTTAGGATGCGTACAAACAATACGACTTTTTGTCGCAGTTGCGTTTTTTTGAACAGTTGAACATGTAACTTTGAAATAACGTTGAATTTAATATTAATTGAATATGGCGACGAAAACGCAACTGCGACTAAAAATCGCAATTTTACACACGACCTAAAGAATGTAACTGCCGTTTGAAAACTTAAGATTTCCTTAAGAATTCGGTTAATTATTTAAGTAGTAATAAATTGTCTACGACTATTTTAAATAAGAAGAAAAAAAAACTTTTTTAAATTAGTTTTTAAGACTAAGGACTAAATATATTTAAATATTCCGTAATAGAACATCCGTTATGTTTGTAATTTCAGTTAGCACACGACTTTTCTTTAGTTAAAAAAAGTAGAAACCGTTGCTAAAATGTTTTCGTTAATTAAAAAAAATAACAATATTACATCATTTCCTAATTACATTATATTTTGTATTTTTTTTTAGAGAAAGAAATATTGCTAAGATCATCAAAAAGCCGGTATTCCCCGGTTAAGTAGAGGTGTCCTTCTATACTCGAATCGCTTTAGCATGGCAATAGCGGGCATTGCTTTTTCCCCTCGTATCTCTCCATAGAAACCTTAGGACTATGCCGACCGCACAGTGGCGCCCTCATCGTTTGTTTGGTTATTTCATACAATTTAAAATGAAAATGCAGAAAATAAGCACGTTAAGTTGTGCTTCACAAGATTATACGTTAATATTATTAGAAGCGGTAGTTTTATATTGTTTAGTTTTATTATAATCCTTAAAACGGATAACAGTTTATCCGTTTTAAGGATTATAATAAAACTACCGTTTATAATAATATTAACGTATAATCTTGTGAAGCACAACTTAACGTGCTTATTTTCTGCATTTTCATTCTAAATTGTATGAAATAACCAAACAAACGATGAGGGCGCCACTGTGCGTTCGGCATAGTCTTAACAATCCTAACTAGAGGTGGGTCATTGACGGTGTTTTGGTTAATTTAACTGTAAATCATCATCAATGGTAAACAGGTTAAAACAGCTGTTAAATTATTAACAGGTTTTGAATATTCCATCGGTAGCGTTTAGCGTCAATTTATGTCAACATTTTCATTTCGTTGACAATTTTGTTCAATCGTTGAAAATAAGCCGTTGACGTAAATTAACCGCATTAGCTGCATTTTATTTTCAACTGTTTTTTTTTTTGGAATTGAATAAAATAATTATTGAACTAATGCGTCTTGTGCGTTGACGTAAATTAAATGTAAATATTTTCAACCTGTTTTTTCATTGAATTTTAACAGTTATCTCGTTGACGAATAAATTCGTTAAAAAAAAAAACAGTTTATTGATTCAACGACCACTTCTAATCCTATCCTATTTTAATATTATAAACGCGAACGTTTTTGTGGATGGATGGATGTTACTCTTTCAAGCAAAAACTACTGAACGGATTTTGATTAAACTATATAGTAATATAGCTTATACATCAGAATAACAAATAGTATACTTTTTAACCAGATATTCCGACGGGATCGACACTTATGCGGTTAAAACCGCGGGGCGCTGCTGGTAAACTATTATTGAACTAAGAATTTGAGATAATGGGACAAGAAACCGAATGTCATACTTAACAAAGTTCAAATTCCATTGCAACCAAAAGTTTCTTAAAAAGAAAAGAAAGAAAATTGAGCTTTTTGTTATAAATTGTCAGTCAAAAATCAACTTAGAACACATTTCACTAAAGCAGATAACTGATTAAGTGGCGATGTAATGTAAATTATCTGAGATTATAAACACTGCTACACCTATGTAAGGTTTTTCGTTATTGAAAGTTGTTGAAGATCACGATAGATATTGATTCAGGACGTTAATAGATATTTCAGTTTTTGAAATATTAAATGCTAGAAAATGTAGATGGGTCAATGACCACGCTAAAGCGACTCGGGTATTATAGTACAGTCACATTTCGCCAGCTATGAAATAGAGGGTAAGCCTTTTGCCAATATACAAAAAGACACGGTAACTTTTTGGAAAATCTCGACAATTTCCTTTCGAGCCCACATTTACATAATAATTTTAAAGCATGCATACAATTATGCAATTTGGGGACGACAATACGAGAGTAAATTAAAACATTAGCAATACTAATTCTTCAGAGTTTAGGTAGTATAAATAAATCCTAACATCATCCTTCGTGCCGGAAAGCACGTTAATCCGTCGGTCTTGGCTGTCATTCGTGGATCTTTGACAGTCGTTACGGGTAGTCAGAAGCCCGAAAGTCTGACAACCAGCCTTGCCAAGGGGTATCGTACTACCCAGTAGCTGGGTTGTGGAGGTCAGATAGGCAGACGCTCCATGTAAAATACTGGTATTCAGCTGACATCTGGTTTGATTGAAAGCTGATGAAACATAGTTGGGGAAAGTCTAGGCAGATGATGACATAAATCCTGACATATAAATTTTAAAAGTGAGTTTTTCAAAATAAATTAAATATTAGTGATGGACTAACTATGGATTTTGCTATATTGACTAAACTATTGGAAATATTTAGTTGAATTTTTGTGTGCGGACTGGGAACATTATTAGATATACGAAGTTAAAAGTATTGTCGTATCGTCGTCGCCAGCTTGTATATCTTACGTGAAACATTCATGATTATTGACTACAGTTTTAAATTAATTCAAGTCTTGGGACTGTCCGCAGAGTTTCGACTCCGTTCCGTTTGGGTCCGAAATTAATCGGACAATCTCGAAGCTTTTATTTGAGTAAAGCAACGGTTAGCAAAAAGAGCGGTGGCCGCCATATAGCGTCTGCAATGTTACTTAGATAGTGTAATCCACGAAGACGCGCCCCACTCTTCCAAATCGCTAGTAAAATCCACTAGTGTTTTAGTTTTTTCGATACACACTAATTACCCACTACTAAAACACTAGCTGAATGTTGCACATTAGGAAAAAGAGTGGGGCGCGTCTTCGTGCATTGCACGATCTATACCGTCGAATGACGTCACTAAAACGTTATTTATGAAAGTCAGTTGGTGTGTTTTACTAGATAGCATTTTTTGACACCGTAAATTTAAGTCCCGCCATTATTTTTATGACAGCCGTCACTGCGGCCGTCATGTGGCGGCCACCGCTATACTAGGAATCCGTGGCTTTAGACCATAATCAAAAATATATTGAATTAAGTTATGTAATCACGAATTGCGAAGATTTTATGAACACATTTTGTTTTTCATCACGTTTTTTTTGCAACATACTATAAAAGTATAGTCTAAATGGGGTCGTAGACCACAGACAAACACAGATGTCCGATATATCGTCCAATATTGGCAATATATTGGCAACCTACAAAATGTTGGTTGCCAATTTGATCTAATTCTATTGTACTATCGATCGACCGATCGACATACACAAAGTAGGTCGAAGTTTGTTTCATATTACTAACTTATCCAACACGAATTCGGACACCGACAAATCGGTCTGCGACCTACCTGGTACCAAAATACGTTGAACAGCTTGGTACATAATGGGTACTTTATTAACACTAAAATTTGTCAACTGGCATCCACTTTTGGTACTAATAATGTCACTTCACTAAATAGTGTCATTGTCACTTTTTAATTTCACTATCAAAGTCCCAATTTTTGTTGGTAAAATCCATTATTTTAGTTAATTCACCACAGACGACGTTGTGTGCTACCTTCCTGCGTATGACAGAACGGTAATGGCGTTATAGTGAATACATAATATTATGGATGCAGAGGTCTTATGGCATAAGTTTCATAAAAAATGCTCATTTCCAACTCTATTTGGGGTCGAATTCCCCCATGCTTGGGGTCGTTTGCCACCATTTGGAGTCGATCTGGCAGTGTTAGATTTTCATGATAAATAATGGTTTTATTTCGCCACTAGACAAATATAGGGGCAGCGCATAAAGCTATATTTTTGCCATGTAACAAACCGCATCACACAAACATGTTATTCACTATGCCTCAGGGTTCCACTCCCCCATAGGGTTAAAGTCCCCCATAGTGCGCCAAGTCCCCAACTTTCCACACAACGCCCCCTACCGGCTACAAAGCCTGTTCCTACTAACTATTGTAATCTTTATCACACCGGTCATCGTGGTCCCAATACTTAGTGTTCCTGGGGACCTCTGTCACATGTCTCCTCGGGGGAGTCTTGGCCGTCCCCCCTTCTTCCTCTCCACTATTCCTACGGTTCATTCTCGCAGGTCTACCGTCCCTATTTCTCGATGTAGACCGGTCTTTATATTTCTCTTTATCATCATCTTCGCTGACATTATCTTTGGATTTCTGACGGGTCCAATTCCGTTGTCTATTCCTGTTAGGGTCCTCCATGACTTCATTTTTCTCTTTTCTCCAGTTTTCTACGGGACGTCGGCTGCTGTTTTTTTGTAGTTCATTGTTCACGCGTTCAGGTATCGCTTGGGCCGGGGTTGGGGCGACCCTTTCTACTACAGGGGGGGGTCTCTCGGTGTTGGTAGGGGGTAACGGAGTTCTTTCAGGAAAATTCTGGAAAGTGTCACCCCCTTGTTGGTTAAAAGCCACATTTGTGTACTGGCTCTGTATATACGTTCCATCGCCCTGTTGTAGATAGTTGACGAAATTATCCGAGTAGTTAAACCGGTTTATAGGTGGAGGGTAATCGGGTACAGGGAAAGGTTGGACATTAGGTGGTAAGACCGTTTGGTTGTACTCGATTTCTTCTTTTTTCTCTTCCTCTTGCTGCCTCCAAGAGTTCAAATCATATCTTTTGTTCAAGTTATTTTTAGCAGTCCAAGTTTCGAAAGTGTCCTGACTTACAGATAACGCTTGTTCTTGCCTTAACAAGCCTGCGCCAGCGCCTAAGATCGGCCGTAGTTTCGGCTTCGTGTCCTCATTATTATTGAGGCTTATTTGCGACAGGTTTTGGCTAACTTTCTCAGCAATTTCGTTAGTATCGGGTCTGTAATCATCTTTTTCTGGGCTTTTTTTCCAAGAGCCGTAGCTGACTTCGCTGAAGTTCTCTTCGGTTGTTAACTCTAAGTGGGCGGCGTAGAACTGCTGTAGTGTGTTTGGCAGTGGGAGGAACTTGTTGAGACAGAGGTCAGCTGAGAGGAGTAGCCATATTGTGCTTATTGGTGGAGGCGATAGCAGGCGGAGACGGATGGAGATTGAGAGCTCGTCTAGCTCCTGGGCTAGGACTGAGAGGAGCTCGCGGCCATTTTGCATTAGCTGTAAAAGAATTGCAATATATTATTTAACTGCTGCAAATGACACCAGCCAAACCAAACATCAATACAAAAATTTTTAACAACCAATTACTGCCAATGTTTTTTTTTACCAAATTTTTGTTTCTTTTCAAAAATTCCCAAATATTTAAGTAAACTGCTTATTTATCACCAAATTGAATAATAAATAAATTAATTAATATTTTATTTAATTAATGTAATGTGTAAGCAATCTAGCAAAACATGTGTTAGGTTATCTCTCTCCCATTGTTATATACTCTGTGTCATTAGACATAAAAACCATAAAAATTCGGTAAAAAAAAAGTTGATAAGTCTTCATCTAAGACAATGGCTTAAATGGTTCTATCTTGTCTGTACTATCTTCGCCTTATAGCTTTGCACCCATCTGCCAATCACCCTGTATATTATATCGACACCTCCATGCAATAACTACGTAACTCACTTTTTTCCAAAAATTGAGTTACAACAGCATTGTTATGTAAAAAAAAAATGCATTTTTTCTGTACTATCATTGTAATTCTATTCCCTTTCGTTTCTAAAAATAGACTAACGTCAAAATTATAAAAACATTTTATGTAACTTAACACCTTGGAGTTACAATTATCTGACCACAAGAATAAATTAAACTACAAAAAAACTAAATTGTAACTCAGACATACAATGTTTGTCCTCGTAACTTATATGTCATTTCACTGTTTTGTTTTTCACATAAGTCATGAAAACCCATGAAAACAAATTTTCTTTTACAACTTAACCATACCTATTTATAGTCCGCCTAAACTATATTATAGAATAGAATAGAGCCAGCTTCAAAAATTGTACGGGGTGTTTTGAGTTTGCTATAATTTTTCAAACTTTAAAATCGCCCTCCTGTAAAATCACAAAAGTGAGTTACGATGTTATTGCAACAACGGCATTCTAAAAATGATCGCCGCCAGAGCGGACTGTCCCTTTCAGAGACACTGGGTGGGGATAGTCCTAGGTCTGGATTCATAATTATGTTCTGAAAACTAACAATACTAACCTATTTACATAAGCATTATTGTTACTAACACCAAAATACTAACAAAATTATGGACCTAGCCTGAAATAAAGTTTTTTTATTTTATTTATTGCATGGAGGTGTCGATATGTCGCAGATGGATTGACAAATCCGCTGTTTTACTTATCCGCTAGTTGTTTTAAAAAACAGCTCCGTTATATAAAACAACGTTCAGCTGGATTGTCATTGCGCTACGTTTAACAAAACTGCCACAGAGTTTAGACGTAATGCAGAATGGCTTATCTGCATTAGTTACAATAAGCGTTTGGTGACGTTTCTAATGCCGAATTGGGCGTAGTAACTAAGCTAGGACACCCTGACCTATTGGTTTAGGTTAGAATTGTGACTAACCTCGCGCGAACGGAGCAGTGCCGTGGCAGTGGCCGGCTAGAGCTACTTTCCAAGTTGGTCGCAGTTACTTGGCTATTGACCTAGTAATAATCGACACCTCCATGCAATAACATCGTAACTCACTTTTTGTGATTTTACAGGAGAGCGATTTTAAAGTTTGAAAAATTATAGCAAACTGAAAACACCCCGTACAATTTTTGAAGCTGGCTCTATTTAATATAGTTTAGGCGGACTCTAAATAGGTATGGTTAAGTTGTAAAAGAAAAATTGTTTTTTTGCAATTATATTCTTGACAAAAAATATTTTTTGGATTAGTTACAATACTTTGACGTTGGTTTATTTTTAGAAACGAAAGGGAATAGAATTACAATGATAGTACAGAAAAATGCATTTTTTTTTTACATAACAATGCCGTTGTAACTCAATTTTTGGAAAAAAGGGAGTTACGATGTTATTGCATGGAGGTGTCGTAATAATAGCCTCCTTGACCGATTTCGGTCATGGTATCCAATCTCAACGGAGATTCGCCAGGTACGCAGGAGATATTATAGAGCACAAGTGCACACCCTCTTCCCTCACTCTCATAGTCCGATGGGACGGCAATCCGACACGACCGGAGAGAGATCAGGCGCAGGACCAAAGACTTAACGTGCTTTCCGAGGCACGGGAGTATCACACCGCTAACTTTCAAACTCCGGGCTGTTACTGAGAAATACCTATGGAAAAACTCAATAACACTGCCCGACCCGGGAATCGAACCCAGGACCCCACGCTAAGCAGTCGCACTTGCTACCACGAGACCAACGGGGCAGTTTAAGTTAGCTTGGTTATTGAGCTACTACTGTTACAATCACAGATATAGATACACTACTTCGCGTGCCAAAAATCGCACCAACTTACGTTCAAAAATCGTAAGCCGCCACTTTCGCGCGCAGTCCTGTGTACTGCTGGCTGTGTGAGTGAGAAAGAGCGCTTGTGACGTCATAGTAGGTAGTCAAAAAAATGGGCCGCTTGGTTTTCATACAGATCGTGATACTTGCGTTATCTAAATCTATCTATATCTGTGGTTGAAGTGGACTGTGTGTGTATGTTACAGCCGGATTTAGGCATTTACCTGTGTGGCCAGACTCCGGTGCGCCCTAATATCGTCGCTGCCTAGCAGTGCCCGCATGTACTGGAGAAGTGGGCTGGCTAAGATGTGTACTTTGTTGCCGTTGCATAGACGCGCCTCTGGAAAGATAAAAATTATTATGTTAGTATGGTTTTTAACAATTCTAAAAAAGGAGGTTCTTAATTCGGATATTTATGTTCGGACATAATTCCGTCAGATATAGACCGATTTGCAAAATTATTTATTTTTTGTTCGAAAGAGGTTTATTCCGAAATGGTCCCATGTAAATTTTATTAACTTTGCTTGAGTTGTTTTTGAGTTAGCTTCAATAATACACACATCAAAAGTGTCTAGGGATCAACATATATTTTTGCAATAACTTTTCTCCTGATTGATATTAATTAAAATTTTCTTTAAGGATTCATCAAATAAAGTGTTTTCGTTTGTCACAGTAACGATAAACCAAGTCACCTTTGCATTAATAAAGAAATTTGCCATTTTCCTAATAAAGGGATTTTTGACATTTGAACCACTAACACAAAAGTTCGAAAAAAAGACTGAAATAACAGTTTTCTCTAAAATTTTATTGGGTAACTTAAACAATTAATAATCCGTGTTTCTACCGCGAACACTAACAACACAAGAACATCGGTTTGGCATACTCAAAATGAGTTCATCCAAATCACGCTGTGGAATGGCCGCCCATGTTCGTTGCAACAACAAAAAAAGGTCTTCTTGCGACTGGATACCCTCCATATTCGGCAGAGCTCTTCTCTGTAGCATATCCCATGCATGCTCAATCGGGTTCAAGTCTGGCGACTGAGCAGGCCAGGGCAGGACATTGATGTTAGCTGCGGCGAGAGTCTGTCTTACAACTCTTGCGGTGTGCGGTCGTGCATTATCATGCATTAACTGAAATAAGGGACCGATTTGCACTTGTAGAGGAACGATGACGTCTGATACAATCGTCTCAGCATAAATTTGAGCGTTGAGGTTGCCTCTGATCCAAATCAACTCAGTTCTTCCGCCGATCCAAATACCCGCCCATACCATGATGGTTCCACCACTATAAGGATGGACTTCCTGGCAGGATTTTAATCGCTGTTGGCGTCCAGGGGTTCTCCAGTGTCGTATACGTCTTGTATCCGGTCTCATACCAAAACGAGACTCATCAGAAAAGCACACGAAACGCCATTGTTCTTCTGCCCAATTTCTGTGTTCAAGAGCCCATTGATATCGAATCCTACGATTGTGCATTGCTATAGGTGGTACCCGTAGCGGTCTTCGGGAATGAAGGTTCACTTCATGCAAGCGGTTTCTGACTGTTTGGTCGCTAATTAAGTTCCCTGAAGAGTGATGAAGCCTCACGGCTAACATCATGGCGGTTATTGTTGGAGCTCTTCGAGTTAAGATTTGAATGTATCGGTCTTGTCTCCGTGTGGTGCAGCGATACCGTCCTCCATGGCGCTCAGCCACGGTACCAGTGCTTCGGTAACGTGTCCAAAGTCGACTGATAACACTCTGACTTGTATTCAGAGCTAAAGCCACAGTACGTTGCCGGGAACCAGCTTCTATCATTCCCACGGCTCTGAGCATTTCTTCCCTGCTTAAATGACGTCGCCGCTCCATAATAACGTTGGTTTTAATCAGTAGTAGGGAAACAGTAGCACTAATAATGTCTTCAATGCGTTGTATGTTTTTATAGGGAAAATATTGACAGCTGATTTTCATCTTTTACTCGAATTTGATTCACAGTTCCTGATTCAAATTATGAAATGCACCAAAAAGGATCCATATAAATTTATAAAATCATAAATTTATTACAAAGCCACATCTCAATCTCAAGAAATCCGCATAAAAATGCTTGATCCCTAGACACTTTTGATGTGTGTATTAGGTCGGGGCAAAAGTATTTTCGTATTTTTCGTACAAAAAAAAAATATTGTTTTAGGTTTAAATTTTTATTTATTTATAATATTTATGTGCCGTTTTGATCGATGACTTGTTGCCATCTTGTGGGCAATGCCATGATCCCATTGCTGTAGAAGTTTTGAGATTTTTTATCAAAAAAATCTGACAGGTAGTTTTCACAGTGTTCTTTTGAGGTTAACTTTATGCTTCCTAAAGAGTTCTGAAGTGACCGAAACAGGTGAAAATCTGATGGAGCAAGATCAGGGCTATACGGAGGATGCATCAACACATGCCAGCCAAGCTCTCTCAATTTTTGCTGAGTGGCTATAGATGAGTGCGGTCTGGCGTTGTCGTGATGAAACACCACGCCCTTCCTATTCACCAGCTCCGGCCGGTTTTTCTCAATAGCTTCTTTTAACCTCATCAGTTGTTGACAGTAGAGGTCAGAATCGATAGTTTTACCCGGCGGCAAAAGCTCATAGTGGACGATTCCTTTCCAATCCCACCAAACACACAGCATCACTTTGTTCCGAGTCAGGCCGGGCTTTGCCACGGTCTGTGGGGCTTGCCCATGCTTCGACCACGATCTTTTTCGGACATTCTTATCGTAAGTGATCCATTTTTCATCACCCGTAATCAACCGTTTAAGAAATGGGTCGGAATTATTACGTTTCAACAAAGAATCGCAAATGGAAACACGTTGCATTAAGTTTCTCTCAGTGAGATATGTGGTACCCAAATATCAAGTTTTTTCTTGTACCCAGACTTTTGTAAATGCCGTAAAACTGTTTTGTGATCAACATCCAGTTCTTCAGCAATATCATAACTACTAATATGTCAAATTTCTCCACTTTTTCAAAAATGGCACTGATTTTATCCGTGACAGGGCGTCCAGAGCGAGCTTCATCCTTCACACTAAAATTTCCTGACTTGAAACGCTTGAACCACATTTGTGCTACTCGTATTGATACCGCATTAGGTCCGTAAACCGCACAAATTTTATTCGCGGCGTTCGTCACATTTTTACCTTTTTTGTAATAAAATTTTAAAATGTACCGAATTTCTTCGTCACATACGTTCATGTTGCTTGCTTGAAAAACAATTGAGAAATGGCGGGAACTAGTTTTTTTTTTTTTAAATTTAATGCATCTATAAAATGTCAACATTTAATAGTATTAAAACCAGCCAGTTACATTCAGTACTGCCAAAGAGGTTTGATTACTAACAATAGATTCAAAATACGAAAATATTTTTGCCCCGACCTATTACGAATTTTTTCCACTTAGTTTATATTGATGATGTTTTAATAGCTTCCTGTCACTGATATTTACATAGCAAGTAGTGTTGTATGAATTTGTGTGTGATAAGTACAACTAAAAAGTAAAAAATAAAAACTTAAAAATAAACCGACTTCTGAAAGATAACTCTCTTTATTTTTATTATTTACTAGCTTTTGCCCGCGGCTTCGCTCGCGTTAAATTCGGGGTAACACGGTTAAAAAAAAAAAGTAGCCTATGTCACTCTCCATCCCTTCAACTATCTCCACTTAAAAAATCACGTCAATCTGTCGCTCCGTTTTGCCGTCAAAGACGGACCAACAAACAGACACACACATACACTTTCATATTTATAATATTAGTATGGATTTATTTCTGTAACTGCCCGTGACATCACAGCGGGACCTATCAGAACACCAGCGCTGCGAAATTTATTTTATAAATATCGCAGCATCATGCTGAGATAGGAGCCTTTTGTCCTCATATAGGACTTACTGTTTCATTTTTCTTTTTGTTACTTTTTTATTTTTTATATAATTTGGTATTATATTTTAGACTGTGTTTAGTGTAGTTTGTGATCGTCCTGTACGAGTCGCAATAAATACTTTTTATTTCTTTCTCTCTTGGGAAAAATCAGCCATATAAGGTCAACTAATAGTTAATTATTTGACAATACAAAGACAAACAATTGATCAAAAAACATATTTTGCCAACATTTAACAATTAGTTAAGTACTATTTTTGACAATTGGTTGTGTTAACTACGTACCAAAAAACCGGCCTTACGGCAGAAAAACTAAATATAGTGTTTACCTGCGAAATAGTCTCCCATGAGGTTAGTAGCATTTATAAGAAACAGTGGGTTTGACCGCTCCAGAACATCCAGCTCTGAAAACAAATAAAAAATATATTTCAATATTTTGTTGCATTTTATGGACGTGGACGCCGCTGGACGGGGACGTCCACGATAATATCGTGACGTTAGGAATTATAAAAGCGAAAATTATAAAAAAAAGAAGGCTTTTTACGTACTGCACGCTATCAATCCATGAATTATTATTATTGAAAACTAGCCTCCGCCCGCGAAGTATGTCGATAAAAAGTATCCCCATGACAAATTTCATCAAAATCGGTTCAGCCGTTTCAGAGATTAGCCGAAACAAACAGACAAGGCTAATTTTTACAAATACACTTCAATTTTATTTATTTGTGTAGATGGCTTCTCAAGAAATATAGTGTGATAAGTCGCGTGCCGCTCATTTTCGAAATCTCGGTTCAAGATTACATGGACGAGATTGTCGATTGGATTGTTTTGTCTTGCTATGCTTGTAAAAGGCTGCTAAGTCATAAGTACCTACTAACATAACACCAACATTTTTTTTTTTTTTTGCAATAAACGTTTTGACTTTGACTTTGTCTTCCCAAGAGTTTGAGGCTCAAAAAAAACTCGAGATTTCGATTTCGATTGCGCATATCCTAATCGACGACGAGCGATGATCTCCGCTGGGTGGCTGGTAGCAGCTGGATGAGAGTCGTCGAGAATCAAAATCAAAAGTCGTTTATTCAAACTAGGCTGAGAATCAGCACTTTTCGAACGTCAATTACAAAAGTCAGTCCCCCAAAACGCCCGCCCTTCACCACTTCCTAGTGCTTTCGCTGGGGAGAAGAAGTGGCGCAACAAACTCCCCAGCAGCACAGCTGTCTGTACAGTTAGAAAATATTTAATTGTATACAATACTAGGCATGCAAAGTTATTGACGTTACAGAACACAGAACATTAAATTAAATTATTTGGCATATGTTAGCTTGCCACGCCAATATACCCACAAATACAATAAAAACAATACGTACTCAAGCAAAATATAAAAATGTAAACAAAAACTTGCTACCTAAATAAAAGCCTCCAGGTATAAAGGGCGTGACAGCTTACATATGTATGCAATACTGGGTTCAGTTCACATAGCTGTGAATGGTAAACTAGGACCATCGAAGTAAAATAAATTAAATTGAGTTAAAGTGTCCAACAGTGGACTGCTGTAGGTGGATGATTATAATATCTTAAGAGTAAACTAGTCGCGAGCTCGAACTCACTGGTGGTCATGGTCAAAAAGCACGCTGTCTCGCCTGGCGTCGTGTCCGACAGCGCTAGTATCAGTGACGAGCTGTTGGACTTAGACGCTAGTCTACACGAAAAACGTCTAGTTATCACGCACAGAACAACTGTTCTATACTGATAGGCGCGTAAAAAAAATCGATAAGTGCTTCGGAAAATCGAGTTTTATGAAAAAACCACTGCATAAATCAATTACAAATAAAGTTTATTGAACTCTTCGATAACTGAGCTTTGTCAGTACGGACTTGGTATTGAAGATTTTACAGTTCTTTTATTACTTATTTACACCCAAAGTTACGTTAAAAACAGCAAGATAAACGGATCTTTGTTGGCTCATAACGTTTTAATGGCTTTTTATTTTACTATTCTGTTTCCGTACAGACACAACTAATAATAAGTCAAAACGATATTATGTTTAACTTTGGATGCACAATGTCAAACAGTGGAGTAATACTCTCCCGAAATTTGTATGGAAAAAATATCGACAAGTGGGACCTTAATCGACAGTTAGGGAGTGGTTTCCCAGTACTTACTAGCGAAGGTTCCCTGCATGACCACATTGAGGAGGGCTCCTCTCAACAATTGTTGTCGCTGTTGTCTCGTGAAGGAAGCGCCCACGGCGGCTAGCTTGCGCGCTGTGACTGAGTTCAGTAGCGCGGCGGCGCGGAATGTGGCGAATGCTTGTCTGGAAATAGAGGGGAAATGGTCAAATAATTGTGTAACCTGTGGGCAGTGCGCTGCGCAGGCGCTGCGTGTGTGTGGTGCGCAGTGCGGGCAGCGCCAACACCGCCCTAGCGACGATCACCAACAGTAAATTGGTTTTTACTTGCCGGATAAAGCCGGGGCGACTTCACTTGCTGCGAACTCGCGGTGAGCTCGCTTGCAAATCGCCAGTGTGTTAGGTAAACATATTGTTCGGGGTTGGGGTGAGATCAAGATAAACTAAGATTAAAGATTATAAAGATAGGTATATTTCAGTAATATAAATGGGATAACAATTAAAACTAATGAGGTCAAAGAGATGAGATTGAGTCGCGCCCGATATGCCATCCGAAAGCGTACTGTTGTTCTTAGGTAATACATAAAATATTCAAGGTATAGAACGCGGTGTCGCAATTACGCTGACATGTTTATTATTGTTCGGTGATTGACCCGAACACATATCGAGAATAATATAGTTTGGGTGGACCGCATTTAGCAAATTGAGCGACATTCTGAAAGTAGCCAAAATTCCACAGTGTCTGAAGTCCCGCCTCTATAGCCAGAATGTTCTCCCCACCATGACGTATGGTGCTTAGACGGGGACGCAAACCAAATAAATGATTTCCGTGGCCTGGTGCTAAAAGGGCAAAAGTCCGTTTTTGTGAGGAGTGTGATTTTACCGCCAAAATTTTGTTTGAATATGATATCTATGTGTGCTACAAGGGCCTAAGTGTAACAACAATATTTAAAAAATAACATTATTCGTTACCTAAGTGTAACGAAATAATGTTATTTTTTAAATATTGTTGTTACACTTAGGCCCTTTTAGCACACATAAATTATTATCATATTCAAACAAAATTTTGGTGTTAAAATCACACTTCTCACAAATACGGACTTTGGCCCTTTTCGCACTAAGCCACAGATTTGATCTTTGATTGAATACTTACTGCAGACGCGCTTCATCAGGGCACAGGGAAGACACGGTGGTTTCAAAATGGCGCAGTTTCCTGTTGAACTGTATGCCGTCTTCGCCCGGAGAGAACTGCTCTAGCTGAAAACAAAGATTAAAGTTTAGCATCATTCCCATCTTGGCGTCATAATAACTGCCACACGGGTCGATCTTCAAGGTTAAACAACACTTGCCGCGGTAGGTCCGTGGATGGGTGACTATCTTTGCATACCAAGACCCCTCCGTGCCTCAGAGAGCACGTTAAGCTATTGGTCCCGGCTGTCATTCGAGGATCTTTGACAGTCGTTACGGGTCGTTAGAAGCCCAAAAATCTGACAACCAGTCTTACCAAGGGGTATCGTATTACCCAGTAACTAGGTTGTGGAGGTCAGATAGGCAGTCGCTCCATGTAAAATACTGGTATTCAGCTGCATCCGATTAGACTGGAAGCCGACCCCAACATAGTTGGGAAAAGGCTAGGCAGATGATTATGATGAGTTTAAAATAGTATCTCACCAGCGTCAACAGCGGTACATATTGCTCGTCGACGCGCAGCATCTCTTTGAGAGTGGTGTCCTCCTCAACAGGAGACTGTTTGTCCTGTTTGTCTGCCACTATGTCCTTCTCCGGCTCCACCGTCTCCCTCTCACTCTCTCGCTTCACTTCCATTCTTGTTGGGTCTGAAAAGAGAGAGTATTTTAATAATTTTGAAATAACCATATTATTTTGATTTAAAACAGTGTCCGTGGAGTTTCTTGCCCGTTCTTCTCCATAGGTACCTACTACGCTTTGGAATGTGCAACTAGCTTCATCTTTCTGACTGATCGACCCCTTAACAATTCAAAAGTGCCTGTAATTTTTATCTGTGGAGAATTACGAGCTTCCACAGATAAAAATTACAAGCAATTTATTATTGTTATTATAATATTATTAGTCTGTAAGCCTTCTGAAAAAAAAAATTGTTTATTTGAAATAAATGCTGTGAAAAATTTTCACGCGGACAAGTCGCGGGCAGAAGCTAGTATTTAATCATTTAGTCTGAAAATGGACAAAAAATGTACAAATAGTGATTTAAACCGTAAAATAAACACGAATCTTGAGTACTTATCAATAGGTGTTATTATAATGTTATATTAGTTAGTTATCGATTTCGATCACGTGCTATTTTTACAGACTTAAAAACAGGAGGTTATTGTTATTAGTTTTGAACGGAACTAACTAAAATATTTGTAAAACTAGAGTAAATATAATAAACACAAGTCTTCACGCTATTACGCTTTCAATGGATGTAGGCTGAAACTACTGAACGCCCCCGCTACGATCCTTACATACTCCTTTAGCTTCATTTACTATCATACATCAAGGTCATACACGCGCGCGGGCCTGCGGGCGGAGAGTAATGGGTAACTCTCCGTCCGATCAGGACCAGGCCCGTGCTGGACGGTGCGTACGTGTTCCACGCGCGCCTCAAAGAGATGTCAGAGGCCGTAGCCTGCCGGGGCAGCGGGATTGTCCGAAAGGGTTACCCCGGAACATAAAGGCCTAAGGAAGGAACACGGGTGGGTTTTAGTCAGTAAGAGTCTGACACTCCCTTCTGCTCCACACAGAGCGGGAGGGGTAATTTGATGAATTCCCATGAGAGCATCATCCATATGAGTTATTAAACAAATAATAAATTATAATAATAAATATAACTTATAACTATGTTAGTAAACTTATTATCTATTTATTTGGACACAAGGCTGGCGTTCGATATACATCTTCGAACAACATCACCTAATAATGGAGACTCGCACCTCCCCGCTATGGTCTTCAGGATGGAATTGGAGCTCTCCCGTCATCTACAGAGCAAAGAGGCAGATTTCTGTCTGACGATGGCGTGGAAGCCATCGACGTGTGCTTGTGCAAACACACCAGATGCACTGCAGAAACGGGGCAGCCCCATCAACATCCTGAACTCGTTATTATATTGGACCCGTAGAGCGCTGATAGCCCGCTCTGTATAGTTGTAAATATATCACCAATAAGGTCACATCCAACACCAATAAGGTCATAAACACAGATATAGACACACCTAAATAACGCAAGAGCAACTACTTCGCGTGCCAAAAATCGCACCAACTTACGTTCAGAAATCGTAAGCCGCCACTTTCGCGCTCAGTCCTGTGTACTGCTGGCTGGGTGAGCGTGAGTGAGAAAGAGCGCTTGTGACGTTATAGTAGGTAGTCAAAAAATGGCACGCTTGGTTTTCATACAGATCGTGATACTTGCGTTATCTAGGTCTATCTATATCTGGGAGGCTCTTTTATAGTCTCCCCAGGGATGTGCCTTAAAGGCGTTGCACGACGGGTTCCGGAATTGGTTTTTTAAGAGGAACCGGGACCACCTCTATGTGCTGATGGTGACCACCGGGGTGGTTTTAGTGAGGTAAAAATCCCACACTCCCCGACCTCCCATCCCCAGAGGTCGGGCGCCTTTTGAAGGAAAAAAAGGGTCTATCTATATCTGTGGTCATAATTATATCTTCTTAGGGCGTTTCCACACACATATGCATTATAAATACCTTTTGTTAGTTGCCTTTCATTCATCCTCTCAACATGACCAAACCATCTAAACTACTTTTAATACACTTTTAAATTTTTGTCGCAAAATCTTCTAAAAAAAAATAATCAGCCGATAATGTTCCCACTGCTGAGACACAGGCCTCCTCCTTCGAGAAAGGGTAGGCTATAAAACACCATTAATAGATGTCACATGTCTTCAATTTTTTGGTTCTAGCACATGCCGGTTTCCTCACGATGTTTTCCCTCACCGTTTTGAGAGCAGTGGTCATGAAATTATTTACACAAAGTAAAGCGCCTGCCTGGCTTCGAACCCACGACCTACAACTCGTAAGTCGGGGTTGTTATCAATGGACCACCACAGCTTGCAAAAAAAAAAAAACTTTAAACGTAAATTATGTGGAATTGTAGACATTAAACTGTAAGAACTCGATAAAAAGTTAAACTGACCTAGGAATTGTAATGACACGCGTGGGTAAGTTTACAGACACGAAACTCACATATATATATACAAACACTCTGGTAGAAACAACTATCTAGGTAGAGAGCCAAAAATACTTTGCGTGAAAAATCGGAAAACAGCGCAAAAATGGCTTCTAAAAATACAACATGTACCTAAATAAATACATTCGTTTCACCCACCTGAATCTGTTTCATGATTATCACATGGTTTACTATTTAAAACCATTATTAAAACACACTTTTTTTTTTGTGGATGGGAAATCATCAAATGACCCCTCCCGCTCTGGGTGAAGCAGAAGGGAGTGTCAGACTCTTACTGACTAAAACCCACCCGTGTTCCTTCCTTAGCCCTTTGTGTTCCGGGGTAGCGGTAACCCTTTCGGACAATCCCGCTGATTAAAACACACTACACTTTAAATAAATTTCAACAAAAAATATATGCGTAAACTGAATCACCATGTAAACATACGACGTCCTGCTCTGGACCGTACGTTACGTGCGAATGCCAAATCTAACAAAGAAATATATTTTGCTATTCTTTAGGGACAAAAAACAGGAGTGGTAGATTTACAACACTAAAATGTATATATTTTTTCTCTTTCTATGACTTTTCTGCCGCATAGCGCCATCTCGCTCTTTCAAACATTCAATAATGTGGTGTCGTTAGATAATTACTCCTATAAGAAGTACAGGTAGATTAGCAATATTACTTGTAGTTTTTGTCTCTTTCTAGTGTTCGTCTGTTGTATAGCGCTATCTCACTCTCTTACCGTTGCTGTTGTTGAGGAACGTGGTTAAGGTGAATGCTTCAGGTAGCCCGCGAAATTCGAATTTTCTTACGTTTTTTGCAATTTGCAATTATGTACTAGGTTGAATGTTGATCAAAATTTGATTCGCGGCCGTAACAAGTATGTGTTTACATAATTATAATCATTAAAGTCATTAATATGACTCTATAAGACCATGTAATCCTAACTACGACAATTCCATGATGTTAGGATTACCTGGTCTTAAAGAGTTTTATTGATGACTTTAATGATTATAATTCTGTAAATACATCCTTGTTACAGCCGCGAATCAAATTTGGATCACCATATAACCTAATACTGACTTGCAAATTGCAAAAAACATAAGAAAATTTGGATTTCGCGGGCTACCTTGAGCTCCTTTGATACGACGTCAGAAAAGATTTTCATTGTAAACGGATTAAGTACAAGAATTCAAAACGGTTGCACTACAGTGCTAAAAGAACCTTTTGGCGCCTGAGTGACATTGACTTTGACAGGAGAGCGTTGTTCTGATGGTAAACATTTGTGAAATTGTATTGACAAAACAAAATGGCGGCGTTAGTTCCGATTTTAACCACGCGCTAGTATAATAATAATAATATCGTTTATTTGCATGAAATATGGTGCTTACAGATCTCATAATACAATACATAGTACTTTATACTCCGCCTACTAAATTCAGCATGCAAATTTAGATTGTGCCATAATTTTAATAAATTAAATAATAATTGAAATATGTCACGATGGGAAAATGTCAAGAAATTAAAATACAAATGTCAAACTATGAAAATTAGCAAACTTGTTGGATATTTTTTTTTGTCTATTTTGGTAAAGAAGCGCGCATAATATTTTATTATTTTACCCGTTGGGAGCAGCGGTGGTTCAGTGGTAACGGCCGCGACTTACGAGTTGTAGGTCGTAGGTTCGAACCCAGGCAGGCGCTTTAATTTGTGTAAATTATTTCATCACCACTGCTCTCAAAACGGTGAAGGAAAACATCGTGAGGAAACCGTCATGTCCGAGAACCAATAATTCGAGGACATGTGACATCTACCAACCCGCACTGGGCCCGCGTGTTGGATTACGGTCCACTCTCTTAAACCAAGAGGACGGGAGGCCCCCGCAGTTTGAACATTATAGGCTGATTATGCTAAGGATCTTTTGACGCCTGAATGACATTGACAGAGGGGCGTTGTTCGTAAACATTTGTGACATTGTCACAGAAATTGTATTGAGGCGAGGCGTTAGTTCCGATCTTGGCCGCGCGTCAAAAGAACTCGTAGCGTTGGTACAGTCTATTCAAATCCTAGAATCCAATTGATGTTTTTTTCACTTGAATCAACTATTAACTTTGTTCCAGTGTAGATTAAGTTGATTTAGAATGACTAGAAGATACTATTAAAAAGTAAAAAAAAAATAGTTTTATGCAGTATTACAGTTATTTTTCAATACCTTGTTTACATGATTGGAAACTAAATAGCAAACGCAGATTAGTGACTTTTTTGAACATTTATTTTTTGTCAATTCATATAAAGAGGCGCGCATTTATAGTTTTATTACTTTACCTGTTAAGCTTATTGAATATAAGTAGCATTGCATAACAGTGTTATTTCGTCTTATGGTGTTGTAAAAAGTGAACAAGGGATTTTTAACCGACTTCAAAAATAGGAGGACTAACTGGAATCACACTAATTTTATAAAGGCGAAAGTTTGTGTTTATATGTTTGTTACTTCTGCACGCTCTAACGGCTGGACCAATTTTGATAAAATTTTGCATGGAGGTAGCTGACACCCTGGATTAACATATAGGCTACTATTTATCCCGATATTCCCACGGGATCGTCACTTATGCGGGTGAAACCGCGGGGCGCAGAGATTTTGGACGGTACAATTATTAACTGTCCAGTAACCCAGTAACTGGGTTGTGAAAGTCAGATAGGCACTTGCTCAGGTCATAACCTTGACTTACCCTGTACTTGAACTGGCCCTGATTCTTCTTAGGATAAAGTTACTGCGGAGATGCAGAAGTTGGTTATAATTTATTTCACCTGCCTTGTCGTCATGGACACTGATTTAGTTGGTGAGGTGTGGAAGTAGGAAGCTGGTATACAGCTGCATCCAGTGAGACTGGAAGCCGACCCCAACATACTTGGGAAAAGGCTAGGCAAATGACAACCTCGGCTTACACTGCAAGACTTTGTTCTCCGGATAACTTTACTGCGGATATGCAAAACTTATATACTTTTTATATTGATTTTCTTACGGGATCGACACTTGTGCGGGTGAAACCGCGGGGCGCAGGTAGTGGAACATAAATTAGTGACACTCACCAGTAGATCTGGGACTAAGTTCAGCCAGTGTCCTCGCGGCGTCAGACTCAGCGTCTCGATCTTCGCCGGGCCGCAGCTCTCGCAAGTGATGTCGGCCGGTGTACCCTCTCCCGCGGCCAACACTCGACATTATAACTAGCTGGAATTCAGAATAAATGGGAGAAATTAGAGTGTGTGTGAGACGAGGTAATTTTGGAGAGTGTCTGTACAGCGTCCCCCATTTAGTTTCCAAACATGTAAACGCATATGGGTTGTTGGAATAACAACTTTAATGCCCACACTTAGCCCAAGTTCGGGCGCGTTTTTCTCTTGGCGATTTTTTTCGCGCACCCTTTTGTCAACGCACTGCTTAGCGCCGCGACTTGAGAATCCAAGAGTTTATTTTTTTGACGCGCTGTTGGATACTCAACGCTCGGTTCAACACCATCATCTGCGCAGCCATTTCCCAAATATGTTGCGGTGAGCTTCCAGTCTAACTTCAATCTTAGAACTATTCTGCATTAAAATATCTCTAAATTTAAAAATAATTTTGACACAACCAAATCGAATTTGACAATCGCGACTCCACGTGGTAAGTAGGTACTTTTTTTTTTTGTTTGTTTGGCTTCGCACGGTTTGTGCATTCAGCCAAAAAGTAGGTACTTATTTGCCCTCATCATCATCATCTGCCTAGCCTTTTCCAAACTATGTTGGGGTCGGCTTCCAGTCTAACCGGATGCAGCTGAATGTCGGGAATTTACATGGGGCTACTGCCTATCTAACTCCACAACCCAGTTACTGGGTAATACGACACTCCTTGGTGTTGGTTGTCAGACTTTCAGAAGGCCGATTCTCGTAATTAAAAACGTTCAAAATCTAGTCGCAGTCTCATCTCGGCGACAAACAAATGTCAAAAACTTGCCAAAATGTAGGGAAATTAGAGGTATTTTTGACAGATTGAGACTGAGATCAGACTGTGAACGTTCTTAAAAATTACGAGAATTACCCCTCTGGCTGCTGACTACCCGTAACGATTGTCAAAGATCTACGAATAACAGCCAGGACCAACGGCTTAACGTGCTTTCCGAGGCACGGAGGGGTCTCGGTATGTAAAGATGGTCACCCATCTACAGACCAACCGCGGCAAGCGTAGCTTAACCTGATCGATCGGCCTGTGCGGCTGTTATTATTTAGCCACGAGCCAAGACAACTTAATTACAAGCAAAGTTACGTTAAAAATAGCAAGAAAAACGAATCTTTGTTGGCTTTTTGTTTTACTATTCTGTTTCCGTAAAGACACAATAATAAGTCATAACGATAATCATGTTTCACTTTGGATGCACAATGTCAAACAATAGAGTACTTAATATTCTCCCGAAATTTGTATAGAAAAAATATCGACAAGTGGCACCTTAAGAGGAAAATGGTGATTAAAATTTCATCCTGTATTGTTTCAAATTCTCAACGCGTGTATATTGTTTAAAAAACTTAGGTGAGTAGAGCTGATATTCCACCTGGTTTTAGGGGTTGACACTATTGACAGCTAAAATAAAAAAAAAATTGGTAGTTTACGATACAAATTCACAATATAGTACCTACTAGTCATTCTGATATCAACTTAATTTACACAAGCATAGAGTTTATATTTCATTCAAGTAGAAATAACCACTTTGAAATAAGGGCTTGAATAGACTTTAGAATTAGAAGACTTTGCGGTTACAGCCAGAAGTTATGAATGGCCTGAGCTCCACGAGACAGGCTCGACCTAGTGTGGAGTCCACACGTTAAAATATTTTATATATGTTTCCATTGTAACAATAATTTTAGGAGTATTGTACCTACTATATTTATAAGGAAATGTAATAACGTGCCAGAGCGAATCAACGCATATCGTATTATTAAATAAAAGTAACATTTTGCCAACAGAACCGATAATTTCGTTCAGTGATTTACGTATGCTTTCAAAATGAACATGTGCGACTGTTTTCTTAGCAACAAATGGTCGTTCTATGAGTCACGGTGCAGCAACTCAATAACATGTGTTGTTTTGCAACTTTATGCGATGTTGAAAACATACTTTAATATTATGTATCTACAGGTTTCCATAGAAACAGTATGCGTTTCGGGAATCCTCGGCCAACTTCGGTTATACGGACGCGCGATTTTGAGATCTAATACAGATTATACAGAGCTGTTACAAAAAAGGAAGAACTTCTTCATTTTTCACTTATTACCATAATTACTACGGGCAAGTCTGCGACCGGAGACGGTAATCCGACAGAGAAAAATTTCATACAAACGCGCAATGATATTTATGCAACCTCGAAAAACGCAAAAAGTATTATTTTCTTACTTGGAAACAAACTGCGAAATTAGTTACTTGATCATTTGATCTTCAATAATTACATTTAAATTGAAAAAATATTAAAGTTCAAAAACTTTTTTACAAAAAAAAAAAACACTAGTAAAGTGAAAAATAACTATAATTTCGCAACTCGGTGTCGTTGGTTCTGCATTTTCGTTTATTGAAATCGACTCACCGAATAGACAGGATATAATTATGTAATGTAAAAGAAATTTCAGGCGGACGAAGTCGCTGGCAGATGCTAGGAAATAATTTATAAGTACACTAGCTGACCCCGCAAAAGTCGTTTTGCAAAAAAAAAAATAGATAGTAGCCGATTCCCAGACCGATTTTTATGAAATACTAGCTGACCCGGCAGACTTCGTACTGCCTTAATCGATAAATAAAAGACCTAAACTTTTGTATAATTAATTTTAAAACAAACAAAACGAATCCGTATATAATAAAAAAAAGATGTTTTGAATGAAGCATGACGTGTTATTATTATTTTCGACACATCATGTTGCTTACTTACACCACACCCCGGACACTCCGTACAACGCGCGCAAAATAATTACCTACTACTACTACATAGCCAAATGACGTTGGTACAAGTGCAAATTTGTGCGTAAACTGTAGTAGGGTTGGTTGTCGTGCGGACACAGTGCGGAGAATAAAAAAAATGGCGGGAACGACGACGACACACGACGATGCGACTAGAAAGAATAAGTGACCTTGTACGAGCGGCGTTTGATTGTTTATCTAATTAGTCGGGTTCGTAATGAAATAAAAATAATATTATAATAGCTAAGTAATAAATGTATTTTTTTTTAACAATAACTTTAATTTCGGAAGTCGGTGTCTTTGGATCTGTATAACTAAAATACAGATCCAAAGACACCGACTTACGAAATTAAAGTTATTTTTCACTTTGTAGTGTTTTTTTGGAAGTCAGTTTTTTTTTGCTAAAAAGTTTTTATTTCTCGCTTTTTAGTGGGTCTGTTTATAAAGTATCTAAGTTAGAATAGCCTAATGTCAACTTGCTCATCGCCTTTTGCAAAATATTGCTTTGCCCGATGCAGGGACGTTAATTGTTGAGGAGTTCTCTTGGTACTCCACCATCAGCTCCATTTCACCATTCGCATTGTGACGAGCATAAATTGTGCTTAGCAAACATATTAAAGTAATCGAATCGCAACCTGTGAAATACTTATTATTGAGTAGTCCCGATGGCCATCTGTGGTCTTCATCATCAGTTCCACTTCACTAAATGTTGCTATCCCAGAGCAAATGCCCATGCAAATAAGGTACTTAGCTAAATATTGCTTACACTAAAAAAATTTTTGTTTAAATGACCTACTTAACTATAAATAATCGGTTATTATATCGCATGGTATTAAAATGCGATATCTTACAAACATTTATGTAAATACAAATTCGGAAAAGCATCACAATATCGAACCATCGTGATTAAAACTCAGATAAAACTTCTACTCTCACACTTCTCTTTAAATCGCAAAATTGTGTGTTCGTGTCAGCAGTACAGTGCTGCGGTTCTTTGTGAGCGCCCCGAGTTAATGAGCCGCCGACGAATTCGCGGTGTGCGGGGTGAGGTGCGGTATCTGATGTTAGCGCGGGGTAGGGAGTGGCCATTCTGTACGAAGTACTATTAGGTATTCTGTGCTTACACAGAGTTTTCCTGAAATACTGACTATTTATAAGGTTTAAATTTTATATTGACAGACACACACTGTTATGATACCGTCATTTAATCAATAAGCTTTCTCATAAACTATATTTTTTGTTTTGTTTTGTGGTGCGTAAATAAACAAAGACGGTTTAAAAAAAAAAACAAAATAAGAATCAACAAACAACAACAATAAGTGAGTGATTATAATTTAATATGAACTTTATTCAATAGCAATAAAGTTCAAATTGACTCTACATTTTATTTAGAAAACGTTTGTATGGGAAATCGAAAAGGGCTGTTTTTAGGGTTTTTCCGGGAATTTTTCGATTTTTTCTCACCTTTTAAACCATCCCTAGACCTCCACGAACTGTTCCAGACCAAGATAAGATAAATCCGTTCAGCCGTTCTCGAGTTTTAGCGAGACTAACGAACAGCAATTCATTTTTATATATATAGATAGTTTGATAATTATCTCATAATTCGATTTCAAATTATATAATTACGTATGACATCACCTTTTACCGCATAAAAAGATTAAATACCCAGAAACAGCTCATTCAAAAGATAATAAATTCGTCCAATCTTTTACCAAAATACTAATATTATAAAGAGATAAAGTATGAGCCGGCGCAACATGCCTTTTTCTTCCAAAGTCAAAGATTAATTTGCAGTTAAATATGGTTACCAGTGGCGAAGGTACCATTCAACTCGATTCCTGCCGGCTTCCCTTCGAAAATTCAGAACACAACCACTGAAAATTCAGAATACACACATAATGAAACGGTTTATTGTCATTTTTTTCTTGCTCCGGCTTACCTCTGTCTAAAATTCACCCTTCGCCACTGATGGTTACAAAAATTCTTACGATGGTAGTAAAATAGTAACTTAACATATTCAACCATAACATAATGACATGCAAATTTTTGGTATTATAGGTACAATTAGATCATTTAAGGCGAATGCGCAGTGATAGACCGCGAAATTCAAATTTTCTTACGTTTTTTTGCAATTTGCAGGTCAGTGTCAGGTTGTATCTTGATCAAAATTTGATTCGCGACTATAACAGGTACCTACATACATATTTACAGAATTATAATCATTACAATCATCTATATAAATAAAAAGACAAGTCTTGACTGACTGACTGACTGATTGACTGACTCATGAACGCCCAGCCCAAACCCCTGGACCTAGAAACCTGAAATTTTGCACAGAGGTTCCTTTTATAATGTAGACGAGGAATAAGGAAGGAATTTTCGAAATTCAACCCCTAAGGGAGTTAAATGGGGGATGAAAGTTTGTATGGAAAAACTTATTCCTTGAGTTAATAAACTTGAAACTTGGCACGAATACTTACCTAAGTAAATTATGAAAATTGGTCTTTTTTGTTTTTCTAAACTACCTTTTAAAGGGGGATGGGGGGTGTCAAAATTTGTATGGAAGAATTTTAATGCACGGTCCGATTAACTTAAAACTCAGTATTTATACTTAATACCAAAAATAAAGAATTACGTGTATCAGGGTTTTTCGAAAATCTACCCCTAACGGGGAGAAAAGGGGTAGTTAATTTTACAGGGCAAATTTTACTGCCTGGCTTAATTAACTCAAAAATTGGTATAAATAATCTGTGAGTCAAGTAATGAACACATTGAAAAAGATTTTTCAAAATTCCACCCCTTTGGGGGTGAAAAGTGGGGATACAGCTTATATGAAAAATCTTTTAGCACGAATACTTATCTAAGTAAATTATAAAGTTTGGCATTTGTTGTTTTTCTAAACTACCCCCTAACAGGGGATTGGGGGGTGTCAAAATTTGTTTGGAAGAATTTTAACGCGCGGTCCGATTAACTCAAAACTCAGTATTTATACTTAATACCAAAAATAAAGAATTACGTGTATCAGGGTTTTTCGAAAATCTACCCCTAACGGGGAGAAAAGGGGTAGTTAATTTTACAGGGCAAATTTTACTGCCTGGCTTAATTAACTCGAAAATTGGTATAAATAATCTGTGAGTCAAGTAATGAACACATTCCAAACGATTTTTCAAAATTCCACCCCTGAGGGGGTGAAAAGTGGGGGATACAGCTTATATGAAAAATCTTATTCATTTGGTTAATATACTTGAAACTTGGCATGAATACTTATCTAAGTAAATTATGAATTTTGGCATTTTTTGCTTTTCTAAACTACCCCCTAAAGGGCGATTAGGGGGTGTCAACATTTGTATGGAAGAATTTTAACGTGCGGTCTCCGATTAAGTCGAAACTCAGTATTTATACTTAAGACCAAAAGTAAAGAATAACATGTATCAGGGTTTTGTGAAAATCTACCTCTGACGGGGTGAAAAGGAGTAGGTAGTTAATTTTCCATTTTACTGCGTGGCTTGATTAACTCGAAAATTGTTGGACATAATCTTTGAGTCAAGTTATGAACACATCCCAAACATTTTTCAAAATTCCTCCTGTGTGGGGTGAAAAGTGGGGAAAAACTTTATACGAAAAATCTTATTCATTTGGTTAATAAACTTGAAACTTGGAAGGAATATTTGCCTAAGTAAGTAATAAGAAATGGGTCTTTCGAAAATAGACCCCTGACGGGTAAAAAAGTGGTAATTCGATTTTTAAGGCCGGTATTATAGTGCGTAGCTTGATTTACTCCAAAAAAATGGTATGAATAAAGGAGGATGCCCAAAAAAAACCCAGAGTCGATTGAAATAATTTATGAACACCAAAGTAGACCATAAATAAGAGGTCGCAAATACGCAACTCGTTTCGCATAAAACTATAACCAAACAGACCAGCAGCATACAACAGTTCTGTAGGTATAGCTGAGCGCGTTGAATAACTGGTTCATTGTTTTGTTATTGTGTTTGTTATGATATGACGCTACTATATTAGAGTAGTTTTACAAACTTCAGTACGTAAGTCAAACACGGCACAGCGAGGTTTTTTTGGTTTTAATAGTGTCTTGGAACATAATTTATACATAGCCATTTTTTTACCCCAAACTCAGATTCCATGCTTTCACATATAAAAGTGATATATATTTATATATGTAAATATTATTATATAGGTAATATACAAAGTGTTAAAAAATTAAGCTGACAATTTAAACTTTAAGAGGTGCTTTAGACCATCGAACTGAACAACTTTCACTATGGGGCCAACTCTGAAATCACAAAAAAATGAAGTCGGTAAAAAATCAGCTGTTTCATACATTTTGGTCAAGTAGGTATTGAACTTTTGTATTAAAATCCTGATTTTTTTTTCGTGATTTCAGTGTTGGTCCCATAGTGAAAGTTGTTCAGTTCGATGGTATAAAGCATCTCTTAAAGTTTTTCTGGTTAATTTTTTAACACCTTAATTACCTTAATTATACAGGGTGTAATTTAAACGCTGTAGTGATCCTGAAGGAGTAAATATAACAGCTGGTATAGAGTCACTATACATAGTTTCAACTCAAAATAAAATACTCTAAGAATTGATACCAAATTTTCGGTTTCATTGGTTTCTTAAATTCAAATCATAACAAACGTGTCACCGCACTACGTAGGTCAATAACTTTTTAAGTTACTTGCTAATATCACGATAAATCTCTTCCGTAACTCTGCGCGCCTAGTACCGTAGCCTACTGCGCAGGCGCGAGGCGGTGTTCTTTGTCGGCGCCAACTGAAGGAATATTCCGCCGCCGCCGCGCGCGCGCGCAATAAGCCATACGTACTTTACCGTGATGTAAAAATTAATGTGTAATTCTAATTATTGATTTACTGTTTACTCGTTATTAAGCTAGAAATTGCACGTAAAAACTGGAATAACAAAACTTAAGTAAACAATCGAAACAAAGTTTAGGTAGGTACCTAGGTTAACTAGTTTCATCCCTTATTATTACTTTATACCGAGTAAACAGTAAAATCTTAAAGCTTTGCTTAATTTAGTAAATTGACTTACATTTTTAAAGATGGGGTTCGATGTGGTGACCTTGGTATTGTATGCACAAGGCCGCTCACTTGTTCATGGACACACATTACGTAGCATGTCTGGTGTTATTGTCCTGAAAGCGGCCTCAATCCGCACTTTAATTTGTATCACACTGCACTGCGTACACTACACACGCACATGGGTGCTGACCGTCGTTGCGCAGCGCTCGCCATAGGTACCTGATTACCTATGGTTAGAGGCACCAAGCCGATGTACCATCCGAGATCAAACTAAAACATGCTGACGAAGGCATCTATCGACGCTCAGCATCTGGTCTACCCTCAATAAAACGGTGACGGTACAGTTCTTGGGCAGCTCGCAAATTACTGATGCGCATAATTATCATAGGGATAAAAACGAATGTACTAGACGCAGGACAGACGTCGACTGACGGCGACGAGCAAAGCAATAACAATAATGCCCAAAATGAAACTCCTATTCCCTGCTATCCTGGTACCTAAAAGTCATTAGGTTTACACACACATCGATGTTACATTGTGTGTGTAGCGACGTAATCAGGGTTCTGTGAGCAAACGATATTCAATTCGGAAATAACAATTCCTGTTACTCATGCGCTTCTAGTACTTTTATTAATTTCTTTCGACAGTTACATGCAATTTTGCGACATTCTTTATTTGAATTATAATAACAAAGACTAAACGTGCTCAAACTAATAAAACCTATGTACCACTCAAACAGCACCGACAGACCGTGAACTCCGATAATTCTTTCGGTTAGTCCTACACACAAAAATTATGCGTGCGTGGTATTATTTTGTAATAAAAAAAAACGATTAACTTGTTGCTAATAGTTTACGTCTTATTTAGTAAAAAAATAACCTTATTTTAAAAATTATGAACGGAACCCACTGTGATTTTATTTGTACTAGGAGAAGAATAAGTTGCGAAGAGGTGAATTGAAATGATGTTTTGGGTTCAGTTGGACAAAAAAATGGTATCTAAATCCTTTTTCTATTCTAAGTACTAATGGCAAATAATAATGTTTATTTAAGCAATTAATTCCCGGTAGGATGCACGTAAGGATTCGATTTTTATGATCAATTCAATGGTTGTACAAGCTGTCGATTTTTCGAAAAAATCGTTTTAATGCGATCTTCAAGCAAATCGATTCAATAGTAACGTGAATCGAATCTCTTGGATCGTATGTGTAAATAAAGGCTCTTAATAGTTCAAGTTCATATTTGCCCAAAGCATTGTGCTGACAATCATAAACAGCGAATAGGTAGGTTTATCTATTTCAAACAAGATCAATTACATAAGTATGCCGACACTTTTTAACTTGTCCGAAGATTGAAACATATTAATCATCCATTTGAATTACGCCGGAAAGGTTATCAAATATTATTGACGTACCTACCTGACTGGCAACTGTAAATATGTCACAAAATAGAGGTGTGTTAAATGCTGTTTAAAATTTTTTAATTACGATTTTTGAATGAATTTTTAGAAGATCGATGTAAGAAGAGCACGAGATTCGATCTGTGAATCGAATGAAAAATCGATTTAAAGCAAAAAATCGTTCATCTTTATGGCCACCAAAATAAAAGGTTAGAAATAATGTTAGGAAATTTACAGGAATATTGTTTTTGAATTAGGTATTTACTGTGTTGTAGGTATGATGGAAAGGTGGGTGGCGGGTGGAAGATTACTACGAGGTAGATAATAATTATCTACAAAGTAATCTTCTACAAAAGGACAACTACGTAAAAAACCAACAAGTGTGTAAATGATACGTGACAATTCAAGCAGGTATCTAAATATTTCGTTAACTTTTGATACCTAGACCAATTAATTGTATTGTAGGTAGCTAGTTCACAAACATAATCAAAGTTTAGGAAAAGTCAGTACTTAATAATATTTTGTGAATAAAAAATAAACATGCGGAACCGTTTATTCAGAAATACCAGGAGTAGGAGGTTTATCTTTACTTAAAAATAGGTCGGTGACACCGATCAGCTGTTTTAGTGCTAGTGATGTGTTTATTTCAATTTGAAAAGTTCGGTTTCTGGTATCAATGTATTAAAAAATCTCATAACTTCCGAACATGTAGCGATAGGATTAAAAAACCCTTCCTATATCGTTTGATATCATCCAAAGAAGCCGGGCCTTCTCTATATATATACCCATTTCGTTACACGTTGTATAGTAGCCATGTATAATGTACTTTACTCTCAAATCTCTCTCAATATTACGCACAATTCGTTACAATATCGTTTGTAAACCGCTCTAAATATTATGGATTTATAAAACTATAGTCAATTAGTTAATTTTTTTTTTTAGTACTTGGTGATTGTTTAATTGAAAACAATTATTGGTTTTGGGATATAATATGTTTACTATAGCTTGCCAAACATAAATCGTTTTAATCGATTCTGGGTTTTTGGTCCATACATTTTTGGGCATTATCCTTTAAGCTTCAAACTTGGTACAAATACTTATCTAAGTAAATTATAGTTTCTCATTTTATGTTTTTCTGCTCTAAAGGGAGATTGAGGGTGTCAGTTTGTATGGAAGAATTTTATCGCGCGGTCCAATAATATAAACTTGGAACTCAGTATGTATACTTAAGACCAAAATAAATAAAAAAGTGTGACTGGGTTTTTCGAAAATCTAACCCTAACGGGGTGAACGGGGGTAGTCCATATCACAGAGGAGTATTTTATTGCGTGGCTTGATTCAATGGGAAATTGGTATAAATAATCTTTGAGTCAAGATATGAAAACGTTCCAAACATGTTTTCAATATTTCGCCCCTATTGGGATAAAAACTGTGAAGGTGAAAAGGTGGTCTTATTCCTTTGGTTAAGAAACTTGAAACTTTTCAACATTTGCCTCAGTAAATAATAAAGATTGTCACTTTTAGGGGTTTACTACTTACTTACTTAAAATAAAAAAGTATGAGTTTTAGGGTTTTACTTATTCGACTCCTACCGGGGTGGAAAAAGGTAATAAAGGTTAAGGAGTACAAAATCCAACTTCCATTAACACGAAAATGGGTATAAATAATCTTTATATCATAAAAATGGAAACGTACCAAATGCAAAAACAAGCCCTGTCGTGATACACGGTGGAGCATACGGTGGCGGTATGCCCCAATTGGGCGGAGCACCGCCGTGTTCTCGCAGAGGCGATCGGCAGCGGCGGCGACCTCTCGCGCCCGGCCCTGGTTCAAGCCATGGTCCGGGGCGAGAGGGAGTGGGAGGCAGTCACCTCCTTCTGCGAAGCAGTCATGCTAGCGAAGGAGGTGTCGGGACGGCTGAGGGAGAGGGCCTCACGTACCAGCCGCCGCGGGAGACGCCCCGGGCGTCGGGAGCCGCGAGACGACTCCCGGCCACCGTAGGCGCGGGCCTGCGGGCGGAGAGTAATGGGTAACTCTCCGTCCGATCAGGACCAGGCCCGTGCCGGACGGCGCGTACGTGTTCCACGCGCGCCTCAAAGAGATGTCAGCAGCAAGGAAGGGGCCCGAAAGGGCCGAAGCCTGCCGGGGCAGCGGGATTGTCCGAAAGGGTTACCGCTACCCCGGAACACAAAGGGCTAAGGAAGGAACACGGGTGGGTTTTAGTCAGTAAGAGTCTGACACTCCCTTCTGCTCCACCCAGAGCGGGAGGGGTCATTGGATGATTTCCCATCCACAAAAAAAAAAAAAAAAGCCCTGTCGTGATGAAAAGGGAGGATAGTTTATTTGAAACATCTTAGGTAGTTTAACTAAAATATTGGCCCGAATACTTATTTCTTTAAATAAAGTAAGTATAAAGATCGTAATCAATAATTTTCGAAATACCTTTCAGGGGGAGGTGGAGAGGGTGTTAAATTTATTTGAGGAAAGTACGAAACCCACGCGGACGAAGTCGCGGGCAAAAGCTAGTTAATACATATTTCTAAGTTAGATTTGTACCATAAGCACTTTTCCCTTGGTAATGATTCTAATGACTGTTATAGTCGCGAATCATATTTTGATCAAGATACAACCTGACACTGACCTGCAAATTGCAAAAAACGTAAGAAAATTTGAATTTCGCGGTAATCACTGCGCAATCACCTTATGTACTTAAATTTAAATTGAAGGAATTCTTTTATAGTACTTATAGAAGGGATTCTCAATTACCCACCTCTCCATACTTCTCTTAGTCGTCATTCAGGAGTCCCCTTTTTAGCCTTATCATCATTCACACAGTCCATCCAACGTTTCTTTGGTCTTCCCCTACAGATAGTGCAATCCACGAAGACGCACCCCACTCTTTTTTCCTAATGCTTACAGCGCAAGTGTGCAACATTCCACTAGTGTTTTAGTTTTGTCGATACACACTAATTATTATATTGGCACCGATTCTGTTGTTCACAATCTAAACTAAATTTAAGTTTAGTGCATCTTTTTCGTTCTATTTCATTAGGAAAAGGACAGAAGATAAAATATTAGTTTAGTCCTGTCAAATTAGATAATCCATAGACAAGTTAGACGAGATTAAACAAATGGCTACTAAAAATACGTCTGTTTACGTCAGGCGCGGACTAATTTGACAGGACTAAACTAATATTTATCTTCTGTCCTTTTCCAAATGAAATAGAAAGAAAAGGATGCACTGAACTTAAATTTAATTTAGTTTGTGAACAACAGAATCGGGGCCATTGGCTAATTAGGGTGTATCGACAAAACTAAAATACTAGCGGAATTGACTAGCGATAACCGCTAACGATTAGGAATATAGGGTGGGGCGCGTCTTCGTGGATTGCACTATCTGTACTTGTAAAGACATTGCGCCGTTCGCAAATAAGTTTGGATAAGGGTAGGAGATTGATGATGCATAAACAGCCTATAATGTTCCGACTGCTGGGACACGGGCCTTAGAGAGAGGGGGCCGTAATCCACCACGCGAGCCCAGTGCGGGTTGGTATTTCACATGTCTTCGAATGTTTGGTTCTATGACATGCCGGTTTCCTCACGATGTTTTCCTTCACCGTTTTGAGAGCAGTGGTGATGAAATTAAATATACAAAGTAAAATGCCTGCATGGGTTCGAATTCACCAGTTAGAACTCGTAAATCGGGGTTGATACAACTGGCCCACCAAGTGGATTACGGCCCACTCCCTAGAACATTACGAACGAATGAAAGAACGCCATTTTTGTTTCTTATCTGTGGATATTATTTGAACCATAGACCTTCTTTGGTATTAAGGGATCCTCAGATAGTCTTCGTTTTGTAATCGGGACACATTTTGATCCTACCAAGATCAAAATGTGTCCCGATTATCTTTAATACCGTCACAATCCTAGACCTTTTAGTCTTGGTTTAAACCAGTACTTAAGCATTTTTTTGTAATAAGACCGTATAGGTTTATTATTATAGTTGGCTACCACGCGGACGGAGTCGCGGGGAGAAGCTAGTACCTACGAAATGAAAGTGTTAAGTCACAAATCATTGCGTTATATTATATTATGAAATAAATTATCATATATTATCTGAAAGCTCATGGAATAACTGAACTGAAACTATTGTTATTAATTGTGAAATTCATAACCTTGGTGAGTAAATCAAGGTTGAATGGGGCATTGACTGTATAATCACGCTATTAATCGCTTTTATATGGAGTAGGCAGGCAGACAAGTTTATGGCAATGGTATTTAATTCGAGTTAGATTTAGAAGGGCGTCATATACAACGTGTAACGTTAAATGCGCAAAACCTGAAAATAGTTTGTTCATAATTGACTACTGAATCGATTTCAGTAATTTTTAATATAGGTTTTTTTTTTCAAAAATTATGTATTTTGCCATATTATCCGCCGATAGAGCCAAAGAAAATTAAGTCTTATTTTAAGGCAATAATACTCAATTTTGAATGCATAAATTAAAGCTAGGATCAACACGATTTTCTTTAAAAAAAAATAGTTTTGGTCATTGTATTATGCTTTTAACTCAATGCTCTAATCTAATTGGGGTGTATGAGGTTTTGCGCATTTAACGTTACGCATTGTATAATCTATACTAATATTATAAAGAGGAAAGATTTGTATGTATGTTTGTAACGAATTGGCTCAAAAAGTACTGGACATGACTGGACCGATTTAAAAAATTCTTTCATCATTTGAATGCTACATTATCACTGATTAATATAGGCAATGTCCACCCGTGCGAAGCCGGGACAGGCCGCTAGTAGTATAATATATTTTTTTTTATCTTTAATAAAAAAAAATATATTCAATAATAATATAATTAATTACACAAAGTATAATATAATTAATTACACAAAGGCGAGTTTTTTATGAAACAAAGCATGAATGACCAGACCTCTACACAGATGATTTTTAATCCTCGCATACTTGAAAGAAACGATGGATGGACTGTGTGAAATGGCTAGGAAGGGATGTTACTTCGAGATGACTGACATGCTCAGTTGATCACAAATAAATTGGGGGACAGGAGGGTATCTACTGAACTTGCACATATACAACATGTAACGTTAAATGCGCAAAACCTCATGCACCCCAATTAGAGTATTGAGTTAAAAGCATAATACAATGAACAAAACTATATTTTTTTTAAAGCTAACTATATCGTGATCCTAGCATTAATTTATTCATTCAAAATTGAGTCTTATTGCCTTAAAATAAGACTTAATTTTCTTTGTCTCAATCGGCGGATGTAGCGGTATCTACGACGACGCCACATGCGAACAACGCGTCATACTGACGTCACAAAATCCTGCATCTCGCAAGCAGAGTTTACCGCGCAACTAACATAGATACAACGGCCCGACATGAATCATTGGGCAGTTGCCCGCCAGACACAACACCCGTCTGGTCGGAGGATCCTCCCTTTTCTATAGAGTATGAGTGGACTTTACACCCTGTTCCTCATACTTCTATAGATAGTATACAAAATAAAAAAAATTTGAAAAAAAAAACCTAAGTATATTAAAAGTTACTAAAATCGATTCAGTAGTTGATTATGAACAAACTACTTTCAGGTTTTGCGCATTTAATGTTACATGTTGTATATTCAAGGTGAGTTTTATAAGAAACTACACATGAATGACCTCTATGCAGATGATTTTTTTTCCATGGATATTTGTAAGAAACAATGGATGAAAGATTATATGCCTAGAAACGGGGGGTGACTAACGAGATGATGAGTAATAGAGAAGTATGGAAGAAAAAGACAATGTTGCGCAGTCCGCAAATGAATTGGGATGAGAGCAGGAGAATGAAGATGATGCCTGTATGAAACGGTGTGAGCATAAGACACAAAAAATTGTACCTTTTTCAGATCCATGGAAATCTGGGAACGAAGGAAACACAGTTTGTATTAACTTCTTATGATCTTGTGTGAGTTTTGGTACGTGTTTTGTGTTGGGGGTTAGAAGATAATGTAAGACGGTCAGTAACATCAAGGTTTTGCTGGCCTTCCTTGAGGAGCTGGGGTGGATCAAATGACCGATTTTCCCACCAGTATGCAAAATACACGCATTGATGTGGAGTTGCGGACACCAGCCCGTATTACCTATTTAGAAGATAATGTGGTATGGGGGCAGTTCAGTGTCTTTATTTCATTTCTTAAATTGCAAGCCCGTCTTGATCAAGGTGGTGATTAATGCTTGTGCCTTCTCAGTATGAGAAAAGCTCTTTGCTCTGCAGTGGGACAATAATAGACTGGTATTATTATCCACCCAAATTGATAACAGCGGTTTCAATAAGTGCCATAAAAGAAGTGTTGTGTGTTTAATGTGTTTTAAAAAGCACTATGTTATAAGTCTAATAAGAAACTTATTTTGCAAAGGCAGTGCATATTTTTCATGTTTACGTGGTTATAATTATATGGGTTAACTCAGTCATTATTCACTTTTTTTAAGAGTGCCGCAGTTAAATAACAGTAAAATCTTGGTTTTTATAATTATGAGCTCTTTGCCTGTCAGTTATTGTATATGATATGACACATTTTTTTGATAATTATGTAATTAGAATTAATTGATAATTCAATCCTCATATTCACCTCTTTGCATTTTTCCAACAGTTTCCAGCCTTACCAGATGCAGCTGAATACCAGTATTTTACATGAAGCCACTGCATATCTGACCTCCATAACCCAGTTACCGGGTAACACAATACTTCTTGGTAAGACTGGTAACTCAATCCTCACATTATTATTATATCTACACAAGATAATAGGTAGCTGATACATTCCTGTAATTCTTTCATTCAAACATTTGAGTAGTGTGTTTGTGAAAAGTACTAATATAGTACAAGACTTGTGTGCTCAATTTTAGAACTAAATGGAACATGAAAATAAAAACACGACAAAAATCTCAAAATTTTCAAGCCCTAGACTGAATGACGACTCTTTCCATTGACATGAGGAAAAAAAACTAAATTCCACATGTCAAAGCGTGTGTTCAGTAACGAGATCTATAGCCTTGGCTCAATAACTCGAAAACAACTATTTACACGACATTATCACTTAACTTTACATAATATGACGCTTGTTAAGATAAATATACACGCTCCAACACCTTTCGTCTATATTAAATACATAAAATAATAAAATGCATGACATGTAAACATGATGACAACTAAAAATGTCACGCATTTATGTTTTCAAAAATATACAGGAAAACCATCAATGAAAACTCAACGGATACGTTGAAAAGGTTTTGTTTACAACGCTTTCAAATGTGATTTAAATATTTATAGGATATGTATCTTTTAAAAATATCTTTGTTCGCCGGCGAATGCTATGATGACGATTATCGGGTACATTTCCATTTGTGAACGGCACATAAAAATGGATGATTTTCAGTGAAATTTGTGCAACAATAGTTTAATTATTGATTTTGCAAATATTTACTCACCAAGTTTAATAATAGAAAGTATTTTTGAGTTATTTATTTCCTAGTTGTTTGGTCGCGCAGTAGTTGACATACGTTTCACTTCCATATTGGCGAGTTTAGTGATGGGAGTAGGAGTTTCTCAACAAAACTTTCACAGACTAAAAATCGTAGCACCGGTTTTTCATTCAAACTATGTGCAGTAAAAATGAAAGGGTAGGCAGTAAAATAACAAAAAGGGACTGTGTAATTTAAATAACAAATGCTGGATTTATATAAATTCACACAAATATTACTTTTAACATCAGTAGCGGTTTTAAATTGCGCAATATGCATTTGTTTTGATAACGGATAACCGTGAAATTCTTGCATATAAATATGATGGTGGCAAGGACAATTTTAATAGGTTTTATAAAACATTTCTCAAGGTTGTCATTAATGTTTTATCTTTCTCTTATGAATAATCGGAACTTAAAAAATATTTACCTTACGGTTTATCGTAAATGTACTAACGCAATCCCTGGCTGAATGCCGATCGAAAAAATGACATTTCAGTTTCGGGGGTGAAGCATGGAAGCGGGGTGTGCGTTTTTGGTCGGGCGGATAACTGAAGAAATTGTATTTTCCATCTGTTCTATTTAATTTTTTAGTTTTTCATGACTTTACCGATAACAAAATAACGATAAACTACCCTAAGAAATTATTTTTATAGCGCGAAGTGCTCCCCCGATCTTCAAATTTATTTTTATCGCCACTGCGGTTGTTTGTACTGCTGTTTTTATTATTGATATTTATATTTCACCGTTCTTGAGTGCGACTATTGGAAAAAATCGTAAAAAAAATAAAGTGTACAACTGTAAAGAGGTTTTAATTAAAAATACCGTAAATTCTAATTGAATTAATAATAGAAAAAAAAAAACAATTGGAAAATAAAAATTCAAATATGTCTGACGGTCATGGAGAGCCGAATCAGCTGAATTCGAATTCGAATAGGAAAGAAAGTGTTGCGGCTGCTAATGTGCCGAGTGATAGTCCTGTGACGGACCCCGGCCAGGTGCGTGGCGGGAACACCGAGGCTGGCGCAGCTGCTGGAAAATTCGAGGGCCAGCGCGGGAAATCTGGGGCATTGAAAAAATCTGCACGTTATAGAAGCAGATCATTGTCGGCATCTTCTGCCGATTCCTACAGTTCCACATCATATACCGGTAAGTGGATTACTCAATATTATATTTCAGGCAAATCTTAATGCACAATTCCTGTAGAAATTACATAAATTGTTGAAATACAGTCTGTTTTTACCTACACAAAGAATGTTTGTAAACAAAGGTAAGTCACTTTTTTAGTGGATAATTGCCAAGGAATTTTTATTCAGCCTGAATGTGCGATGATTTTATCTAACAACAAAAAATGCTGTTTGTATTTTTAAATCAATGCACAGCTCATGTTTTAGCCATTCATATTAATTTAAGACACATTATATCATAACACTCATAAATATTTAATAAGCAACTCTGCCAAATAGAACTGCCTACTACATCGGTTTCTGATACAAGAATGTGATAGCATTTCCTAATAACTGGTCTAAGGGACATTAAAAACAAAAATGATCACCAAATGTAATTTAACTAACAAATCATTGAACAATAATATCATTTTCATTATTTGCCTGATTCAATACTATTTTGAACTTTTTCTTAGCAATAATAGGTATAGATATAGATTAAGTTTGTCACTTTACGGGGGCAAAGTCAAAGTCAAAGTCAAATAATTTATTTCAAATAGGCACTTAAAAGGCACTTTTGAACGTCAAAATTAAAAATTAAAAAATAGAATTGATTCTAGTCGCCCAGTTGGGCAGTTGGGAACCCCAATAATGAATTAGGCTTTTTTTTTATTGCAGAATGGTTTTTCGTTGTTTATCTTGGTTCATAGCAATGTGCTCGTTATTACATGGGACTTAAATGTAACTAGAGAAATATGGGTGTACTAGCTTCGCCACGCGGTTTTACCCGCATAAATTTCGATCCTGTGGGAATATAGGGATAAAAAGTAGCTTATATGTTAATCCAGGGTGTCGGCTACCTCCATACAAAATTTTATCAAAATTGGTCCAGCCCATTGAGCGTGAAGAAGAGATGAACACACACTCACAAACTTTCGCCTTTGTAATATTAGTGTGATTAAAAATAAAAATCCACCCTAGGTTGGATACGCGGCAATGCATGTCACAAGAATCCACCCTAGGCCTAGTTGGATAAACAGAATGTATGTCCCTACCTATGTATTTATATGGTGTACATAATAAAGAGTATTTATTCTATTCTATTCTAATGAATAGGCTGAGGATGGATTCTCGGACATCTGTGTCCTCGTATCCACCCTAGGTTGGAATTTTTTAGGGTGGATAAACGGAATAATCCCCAGGAGATTCGGCTACGGAAGTTAATCTCGCAATTATAACCTGGAAGCTAAGAACAGCTCTGAAGGCGTTTCTATCGTTGTATTTGTCTGAACATGAACCAAACATCAAAATCATGTCATTTATTCAAATTAGGCTGAGAATCAGCCTGTTCGTACGTCAAAATTACATTTATGACAGTCCCCAATAATTGAGGGGCCCGTGGCTAAATAATAACAGCCGCACAGGTCGATCGATCAGGTTAAGCTACGCTTGCCGCGGTTGGTCTGTGGATGGGTGACCATCTTTACATACCGAGACTCCTCCGTGCCTCGGAAAGCACGTTAAGCCGTTGGTCCCGGTTATCATTCGTGGATCTTTGAGAGTCGTTACGGGTATTCAGAGGCCGAAAATCTGACAAGCAGTCTTACCAAGAGGTATCGTATTACCCAGTAACTGGGCTGTGGAGGTCAGATAGGCAGTCGCTCCATGTAAAATACTGGTATTCAGCTGCATCCGGTTAGACTGGAAGCCGACCCCAACATAGTTGGGAAAAGGCAAGGCAGATAATGAGTCCCCAATAACGTCCGCATTTCACCACCTCCTAGTGCTTTCATTGGGAAGAAGTGCCTCAACAGACTCCCCAGCAGCACAGCGGACTGTTATGTTAGAAAAACTTGATTATATTTTAGAGTGGTGTTGGAAATTTGACAAAGCAATGTGCCACCTGGGTTTGATTGAACCTACAATCTGTCAGTCAGGGCCGTCTTCAGCTCTGTCCCATACATTCGAGGAGTTCTTATAATATACTTACACTAGCACTTCGCCCGCGACTTCGTCTACGTGTATTCGTGCCAAATTTGAAGTTTATTAACTCAAGCAATAATATTTTTCATACACACAAAATCCCCCCATTTCACACCCTTAAAGGTCGAATTTCCAAAAACACCTTCTTAGTGCTCCCCTACATAATATAAGGAAGCTGTATGCAAAATTTCACATTCCTAGTCCTTGCAGTTTCGGCTGTGCGTTGATATGTCAGTCAGTCAGTCAGTCAGTCAGTTTCTCCTTTTATATATACTAGCTTTTGCCCGCGACTTCGTCCGCGTGGGTTTCGTACTTTCCTCAAATAAATTTAACACCCTCTCCACCTCTCTCTGAAAGGTATTTCGAAAATTATTGATTACGATCTTTATACTTACTTTATTTAAAGAAATAAGTATTCGGGCCAATATTTTAGTTAAACTACCTAAGATGTTTCAAATAAACTATCCTCCCTTTTCATCACGACAGGGCTTGTTTTTGCATTTGGTACGTTTCCATTTTTATGATATAAAGATTATTTATAAGTACCTACCCATTTTCGTGTTAATGGAAGTTGGAGTTTCTACTCCTTAAACTTTATTACCCTTTTCTACCCCGGTAGGAGTAGAATAAGTAAAACCCTAAAACTCATACTTTTTTATTTTAAGTTAGTAAGTAGTAAACCCCTAAAAGTGACAATCTTTATTATTTACTGAGGCAAATGTTGAAAAGTTTCAAGTTTCTTAACCAAAGGAATAAGACCACATTTTCACCTTCACAGTTTTTATCCCCATAGGGGCGAAATATTGAATTGAAAACATGTATGGGACGTTTCCATATCTTGACTCAAAGATTATTTATACCAATTTCCAATTGAATCAAGCCACGCAATAAAATACTCATCTGTGATATGGACTACCCCCGTTTACCCCGTTAGGGTTAGATTTTCGAAAAACCCAGTCCCACTTTTTTATTTATTTTGGTCTTAAGTATACATACTGAGTTCCGAGTTTATATTATTGGGCCGCGCGATAAAATTCTTCCATACAAACTGACACCCTCAATCTCCCTTTAGAGCAGAAAAACATAAAATGACAAACTATAATTTACTTAGATAAGTATTTGTGCCAAGTTTGAAGCTTAAATTTATTCATACCATTTTTTTGGAGTAAATCAAGCTACGCACTATAATACTGGCCTTAAAAATCGAATTACCACTTTTTTACCCGTCAGGGGTACTACTTTCGAAAGACCCATTTCTTATTACTTATTTGGCAAATACTCCTTCCAAGTTTCAAGTTTATTAACCAAATGAATTAGATTTTTCGTATAAAGTTTTTCCCCACTTTTCACCCCACACAGGAGGAATTTTGAAAAATGTTTGGGATGTGTTCATAACTTGACTCAAAGTCCAACAATTTTCGAGTTAATCAAGCCACGCAGTAAAATGGAAAATTAACTACTCCTTTTCACCCCGTCAGAGGTAGATTTTCGCAAAACCCTGATACATGTTATTCTTTACTTTTGGTCTTAAGTATAAATACTGAGTTTCGACTTAATCGGAGACCACACGTTAAAATTCTTCCATAAAAATGTTGACACCCCCTAATCGCCCTTTAGGGGGTAGTTTAGAAAAGCAAAAAATGCCAAAATTCATAATTTACTTAGATAAGTATTCATGCCAAGTTTCAAGTATAAGTACCCAAGGAATAAGATTTTTCATATAAGCTGTATCCCCACTTTTCACCCCCACAGGGGTGGAATTTTGAAAAATCGTTTGGAATGTGTTCATTACTTGACTCACAGATTATTTATACCAATTTTTGAGTTAATTAAGCCAGGCAGTAAAATTTGCCCTGTAAAATTAACTACCCCTTTTCTCCCCGTTAGGGGTAGATTTTCGAAAAACCCTGATACACGTAATTCTTTATTTTCGGTACTAAGTATAAATACTGAGTTTTGATTTAATTGGTCCGTGCATTAAAATTATTCCATACAAATTTTGACACCCCCTCATCCCCCTTTAGAAGGTAGTTTAGAAAATCAAAAAATACCAATTTTCATAATTTACTTAGGAAAGTATTCGTGCCAAGTTTCAAGTTTTTTAACTCAAGGAATAAGATTTTCCATACAAACTTTCATCCCCCATTTAACTCCCTTAGGGGTTGAATTTCGAAAATTCCTTCCTTATTCCTCGTCTACATTTTAAAAGGAACCTCTGTGCAAAATTTCAGCTTTCTAGGTCCAGGGGTTTGGGCTGGGCGTTGATGAGTCAGTCAATCAGTCAGTCAGTCAGTCAGTCAGTCAGTCAGTCAGTCAGTCAGTCAGTCAGGACTTGTCTTTTTATATATATAGATAGATTAGGTACTCTTATTATCCGATTGTTTGACATCGAAGACAGCATTATGTTTTTCATTATCATTCTTGCAATCTTGGTTTTAACTATACCAATAATATAGCTGCGGAGTAGTTGCCACAATATCAGTAGCAAACATTAATTGCGTTATTTACTTTGTTGAGCAGACAGATATTTTTCGAACTGAGGAAGCAATGGATTCGCAATATCCTTCAAAATGATTCAGATTGAGATTAATAGTGTACACGTTATCCCTTGCATTTACGCGGCAACGATATTTGAAATCGATGAACTGATGGAGTGCCTAAATTATTTTGTCGCGTGCCACCACCGGCACGCGTGCTATTAGTTCGCCATCCTTGCGATAGATGAAAAAGGCCCTTAAATACGTGTCATTGTTCCATAGGACTCCAAATAAAATAATACTGATGTAGGTATTAATAACACAATCCATTTAACAGGGTCTTCACCCCTCGAGGGAATCCCTGAGGAAATAAAGATAGAAATATTTATTCGCCGTATAAATTCTCGCGAGAGCACATTATGGTAAGCAGATACACCTCCATTTGAGTTGGAGATTTGTAAACAAGATAATGTTACCATGTTACCACCGAAGGAGAGGAAAGTAATCTATTAGGTAGAAAGTAGGTACTAACATGGTAGGTATTATGGCCTGCGCAGACGACGGATTTTTGTCCGCGAACTTTTTTGTCCGCTAAAATAGATCGCTTAAAACTGTATCGAGTAACGCAAACGAGGGATTAAAAGTAGGTACCGCGTACAAAAAGTCCCCCGAATAACCGAGGACATGCAGGGAGCAGACCGGACAAAAGTACGGCGGAGTCCGCGAAAAAAATAGAACTCGTGTGATTAGACGAAGCAACGCACATGGCGGACTTCAGTCCGCGTTGTGCGCTGGAGAGCGATGTACAGATTCGTATGCCCGTATTTTATTGATTTATTTATCTATTTATTTCAGGCAGCAAGGCCCATATAAACACATACAATACAATATTAAAATAACTTAAAATACTATAAATACATACACTTTTATAATTACACTAAAAAACTAACACACGAAGTGTCTACGTCGTGTTTCGCTGACTGGATTTTCGGGGAACAAATTATCGCACACCGTGTGCGTTGGGTTCGCGGTAAATTCGCGGCGGACTTTTTATTCGCGGAGCGTACTTTTTTCTTTGTTACATATAAAAACTGTCAAACGTCAATTTTATTCGTCGATTAAAAGTTATCTAACGATGGGAAAATCATTTCTTAGGGGCCGTTTCCACGAGCGAGAGAATCGCGGCGATATTATCGTCGTGCCATCAAACTCAATAGAAACTATGAATCAATCTCTACACGACGATGTCATTGCGACGATAATTTGATGGCACTGCATGACTATCGCCGCGATCTTAGTAAAAATTTTAAACTCACTGACACAACACTCAGCCTCAACCGCTAGTTACACATTGGCCCCGATTCTGTTCTTCACAAACTAAACAATTTAAGTTCAGTGCATCTTTTTCTTTCTATTTAATTACGAAAAGGACAGAAGATAAATATTAGTTTAGTCCTGTCAAATTAGATAATCCATAGACAAATTAGACGAGATTAAAAAAATTGCAGCTAAAAATACGTCAATTTACGTCAGGCGCTGACTAATTTGACAGGACTAAACTAGTATTTATCTTCTGTCCTTTTCATAATGAAATAGAAAGAAAAAGATGCACTGAACTTAAATTTAGTTTAGTTTGTGAACAACAGAATCGGGGCCATTGGGTCTAGAAACATGAAATTTTTGCACAAGAGTTCCTTTTATAATATTAACGAAGGATTTTTGAAAATTCATCCCCTCAAGGTTAAATAGAACTTGAAAGTTTCTATAGAATTTCGTCAATCTTGTGGGATCGGGCTTACGGGTTTTTATATAATAAAAAGCGACCACAGCGTCTTCAAAAAAGGCTGAAGCTTATTGGCACCGATTCCCTTGTTCACAAATTAAACTAAATTTAAGTTCAGTGCATCTTTATCTTTATATTCCATTAAGTATCTTAATTTAGAGTATCTTAATTTGACAGGACTGTACTAATACTTGTCTTCTGTCCATTTCCTAATGAAATAGAAAGAAAAAGAGGCACTGAACTTTTTAGTTTAGTTTGTGAACAAGGGAATCGGGACCAATATCGGAAAATTGTTTGAAGGTCTTTCGATCCAAATATGGTATCCACATTTCAAACAATATGCTTCTAAGTTCCACAATACCTCACGGATCGATAGATTTACAATGCAAAACAAGGTTATCGCGATCATATTATCTTGAATATGTTCTACACCTATGATCCGGCCCCTCTGTTGATTGAGAGCTCTTAATCCTTCATTATCGACACCTGGGGGGCAATTCTCGTAATTTTATGAACGTTCTCAGTCTGATCTCAGCTTCAATCTGTCAAAAATACCTCTAATTTCCCTCCATTTTGACAAGTTTTTGACATTGATGGTCGCTTTGATGAGAATGCGGCTAGATTTTCAACGTTTTTAATTACGGGTAGTGGCCTTTCAGTTTCCCTTGGGTATATATTATCATCTTCTTCTTTTCGAGTCAATGGTAAATTGTTAAATGACTTGAGTACAGTAGGTGGCTGTGCCAATCGCGGCTTCAGTGGCGCGCTTTTATTAGCTTCAATAGGCTAGTTTGCACCATCAATAAATTGAAAATCTATTTAGTCCGTCAGTTAGAGTATTGGAAAATAATGGACACGTATTTTTTGTTTTTGTAAATTAATGAATATTGACAAAGATAAAACGCATCAAAACTCGGGAGTGGGGGCTTTCGACGTCAGAACGCACTAAAAATTATACCAAGGTGTGAAGTATTGAGAATTTTAAAAGCGTCGTATCTTCGTTAATTTTGGTTTACGTAACAAAAGAACTAAAACGGGTCAAATATTTTTTGATCATCTAACTGACAGACTAATTAGATTTTTCAGTTGACAAGCCTATTAGATTTTTCAGTTGACAAGCCTATTGTAACTAACAAACAATGTATTAAAATTTTAGAAGTCAATTTTAACCTACTTCGAATTGTTGTATCAAAATGAAACTTTGTATGTGTTTGTAGTTCGGATGACAAAACTATAATTTGGTATACTGGAGCTGATCTGATGATGGAGCCAGGAGGTGGCTAGTAGAACTCTTCAGTCCTACTAGTAAACCCTTTGAGTTTGGGCTCATATGATTTTTTTTTTGATGAATGAAATATGTAAGCGTGTTTTTAAGTTTTTTTAAACAAAATTCTTTTAGCTCGGATACTTTGGGATAGGCACGCCAACATATGGGGCATGGTTTGGTATTTTTCATGAAGTAGGTATACGTCCGTTTTTACGCTCATAAACGGGCGCCATTCCGCACACATGCCGCAGAACCAATCTCGAACGAGTGGAGACGCGGTTCATCATTCTTCTGACCTTATACCAATTTATTAGGGGTCAGTGTAGTACGGTAGGCCGCTTATCAGTGGACTTAAAACCAGTATAAGCTGGCTTATTATTTCTATTGAATGTCGGTATTACGCTAGGCCAGCTGAAGCAAAGTGTTACAAAATCAAAAGTCAATTATTCTAATTAGGCTGATCAGCACTTTTCGACCGTCAAAATTACAGACAATCCCCCAAAACGCCCGCCCTTCACCACTTCCTAGTGCTTTCGCTAGGAAGCAGTGGCGCAACAAACTCCTCAGCAGCACAGCTCTCTGTTCAGTTGATTCTAAACAATCGTAGGTATTTATGTGGGTATTTGTTTGTGTTAGGAATTTGTGGTAGTGTGTGGTATTTTACTGAGTTTTTCCATTAGGAATTTCTTAGTAACAGCCCGGAGTTTGGAAGTTGGCGGTGTGATACTCCCGTACCTCAGAAAGCACGTTAAGCCGATGGTCCTGCGCCTGATCTCTCTCCGGTCGTGTCGCATTGGCGTCCCATCGGACTATGAGAGTGAGGCAAGACGGAGTGCACCTGTTTGCGCGCACACTTGTGCACTATAATATCTCCCGCGCCGAAGGCTACTCTCCGTTGAGATTGGCCGCCGTGGCCGGAATACGGTCTGGAGGACTTTATTCAATTTATTTATTTAGGTATATATGTAAAGTAATTAACGTTACGGGACACAGAACTTTAAATTAACTGCCATATGTTAGGTAGCCACGCCAATATACCAATAAATACAAATACACCATTTTCGGCGTTCACGGACGTGCAGTCGACTGTACGTATTTTTCAGGCTGTTATGTAAGCCCTTTTTTGCGCTTATAGACGAGCTTGTTATTCACACATGCCACAATACCAGTCTCGAAAGAGTGGGAAAGCTCTTCATCATTCTCATGTCCTTAAATTATGCCGACGCAGTTACTACATGACGCTGGCAGAATAGTCGACATCGGCTGAATTGCCAAAAAACAAAAAAATAAGGCAATTTCTAGTGAGCTGTCGTTAGCATCAATCCTTGCACATCAGAAGGCCAATTTCCCATAATTAAAAACGTTCAGAATCTAGTCGCAACCTCATCCCAGCGACAATCAAGGTCAAAGACTTGTTAAAACTGTAGGGAAATTAGAGATATTTTTGACAGATTGAAACTGAGATTAAGGGGGCATTTCTCGTAATTTGAAGAACGTTCGCAGTCGGATCTCAGTTTCAATCTGTCAAAAATACTGATATAATAATAATTTCCCTAAATTTTTGTCAATTTTTTTACATTGATTTGACGTTGATTGTCGATGTGATGAGATTGTGACTAGATTTTGAACGTTTTTCGTTTTTAATTACGGGAATAGGCCTTCAGTCTGCGTCAAGATCACTTCACCTAAGTTTTTACGGTGTGATTTTTAGAGAACGTACCGGCTGTCCACATAGTGACTTCCCCTAAGTTTAGCCTCGCTGAAAGCTCGTAAACCAACAAGGAATCCATATTGCTGACGAAAATAGCTTCATGCAATAACGAGCACGCGTCATTTTGTAATTAATACTACTGTATGCGTGCAAAACCGTGTTTATGCGCTCCTAAAATACACCCAAACTTTAATAGGCTCTAAAATCCGGAATCTCTCTGTTACTGAAGCTCATTTTATGAGTGAAATAGGTGTTCTGTTACCCTTGACTTCGTCTGTTTATTATTCAAATTATCCAGGATGAAAGTAACCTGTCCAGCAGGGTAATTGCGTAATACATTAACAGTAGCAATGGCTTCATTTTGACAACTGTCAAAAGGAGATGTTTCAAAATGGGCCAGGTCTATGTACAGTATCTCAAAAAAAGAGAAAAATTCGGGAAAAATACAGATAATTCAATTACATATGTATTGTTGTGGTAGTGAACTGATATTTATCAATTAATTTTATCGACTTTCAACATGGCGTCTCACAGATTTAGTTACTCTGTGCTTAAAAACAATGACAGTAAACCATAGATCGACTATTGATCGTAAAAAGAGAACTGTCAGTTGTCACAACAGTGTCACTTCAGTCACTTTCTTCTAACGTCGAAATAAACAAAAACATGTCAAACGTCATTAATCAATCAAAATGACAGCTTACCGCGATGACGGATGTTTTTTGTGTGTTGAAATTTCAAATGTGATTTCTTCTATTTACCAGAAAACCAAGCTATTTTAAAGCAATTGAACAGTTGAGAACTGTTTTAAATTAATTTCCCTATTTTTAAGTATAGTGTAAAAGGACCTGGCCCAGGCTCCATACATTTTGGAACATCTCCTTTTCGAACATATTATGAAGCAATGGAGTAGGAATATCCTTCAAAATGATTATTTATTACTTATTGAGTGTTTAAGAGTGTTACGGAATTAGGGTGCTGGTCCTTCTCCAGGCCGCAGGATACCTATATGCCAATCTATCTGTCCGTTTTTAAATAATATTTTTCTAAGATTTTTATGTAATGTTTAAGCTAATGTTTGTACGCACGGCTACACATCAAGCTATACATAACCAGTATAAGCTGACTTCTGATTGTACGAAAAACCTATACAGTGCGAGGTCAGCTAAAACTGGAAATGTATAGCTTGATTTGTAGCCGTGTACAAGAGCAAAACAAAAATTGCTTCTTTATTTAGATTTTTTTATTACTACACCTTAAACCATGGATACCTTACATTAAAAAGAAAAAACCAGTCAAGTGCGACTCGTGCATCGAGCGTTCTGTAAAAATCTTCGATCGACGGACAGACAGAGGGACAACGAAGTGATCTTATAAGGGTTCTGTTTTTCCTTTTGAGGTAGTACGGAACCCTAAAAACATAGACGCTTAAACGATAAGTATGGTAAATTTTAGCTGGCCATTTCATGAAATCGTTGAACACTTCATGAAATTATCAATTCTAAGATCTGGCCACGACATATAAACGAATAGATGAATAGTAATATGGATACCGCTCATTGTGTCACCCTTTGTAAATTTTCTATATAAATTATATCTGTAATTTATATGGTGTACATTATAAAGAGTATTCTATTCTATTCAAGTACTGAAAAAAAAAAACAATAACTCCAATCTCTTTGGAACTTAGCTATATGTTTGAGCCGTTTGGGTTCGAAACACTAGGGCCATGGGGCCCGAGTGCCCACTTAGTATTTCGAAACATCGCCAAGCGGTTGGTCGACTCTTCACGTGACCAGAGGGCTGGCCTATTTTTTCGCCAAAGAATCAGCATTGCCATTCAACGTGGCAATGCTGCCAGCCTTATGACTGCTTATTACTGAAAAGCCATATTTTTCCATGAGTCTTATCGCTCTTGACAAACCAGTCGGATGTAATCATGCAATGAGCGAAATGTTAGCCAATAAACTATGCCATTTTATGATCACAACAATGCATTCGATTACTGCTAAATTGCTTATAAACGGCCTATTGATATGTTTGCGTAAGTGTTTATAAATTGTTGATAGATGAAGTTTCTCGACAGACTGCCTCGAAGGTCTAGTACAGGAGTCACCAAATGGCGGACCACCGATATGAGCCTACACTACCTCAGCTAAAATTCACTCTTTATCTCGCTCGCACGATACTGCTCGCGGACTGAGTGAGAGCGAGACAGAGTGCGGTGCTGCAGCGCCAATAGTTTAGGTATTTGCTTTTTATGGAGAAAATAATGGTAATTAAAAAAAAGTAAATAACATAAGACCTGCTTTAAGTTAGTTCGGTTAGTATACAAAGTTTCATGATCTAATTTGAAGTACACACATCAAAAGTGTCTAGGGATCAAGCATTTTTATGCGGATTTCTTGAGATTGAGATGTGGCTTTGTAATAAATTTATGATTTTATAAATTTATATGGATCCTTTTTGGTGCATTTCATAATTTGAATCAGGAACTGTGAATCAAATTCGAGTAAAAGATGAAAATCAGCTGTCAATATTTTCCCTATAAAAACATACAACGCATTGAAGACATTATTAGTGCTACTGTTTCCCTACTACTGATTAAAACCAACGTTATTATGGAGCGGCGACGTCATTTAAGCAGGGAAGAAATGCTCAGAGCCGTGGGAATGATAGAAGCTGGTTCCCGGCAACGTACTGTGGCTTTAGCTCTGAATACAAGTCAGAGTGTTATCAGTCGACTTTGGACACGTTACCGAAGCACTGGTACCGTGGCTGAGCGCCATGGAGGACGGTATCGCTGCACCACACGGAGACAAGACCGATACATTCAAATCTTAACTCGAAGAGCTCCAACAATAACCGCCATGATGTTAGCCGTGAGGCTTCATCACTCTTCAGGGAACTTAATTAGCGACCAAACAGTCAGAAACCGCTTGCATGAAGTGAACCTTCATTCCCGAAGACCGCTACGGGTACCACCTATAGCAATGCACAATCGTAGGATTCGATATCAATGGGCTCTTGAACACAGAAATTGGGCAGAAGAACAATGGCGTTTCGTGTGCTTTTCTGATGAGTCTCGTTTTGGTATGAGACCGGATACAAGACGTATACGACACTGGAGAACCCCTGGACGCCAACAGCGATTAAAATCCTGCCAGGAAGTCCATCCTTATAGTGGTGGAACCATCATGGTATGGGCGGGTATTTGGATCGGCGGAAGAACTGAGTTGATTTGGATCAGAGGCAACCTCAACGCTCAAATTTATGCTGAGACGATTGTATCAGACGTCATCGTTCCTCTACAAGTGCAAATCGGTCCCTTATTTCAGTTAATGCATGATAATGCACGACCGCACACCGCAAGAGTTGTAAGACAGACTCTCGCCGCAGCTAACATCAATGTCCTGCCCTGGCCTGCTCAGTCGCCAGACTTGAACCCGATTGAGCATGCATGGGATATGCTACAGAGAAGAGCTCTGCCGAATATGGAGGGTATCCAGTCGCAAGAAGACCTTTTTTTGTTGTTGCAACGAACATGGGCGGCCATTCCACAGCGTGATTTGGATGAACTCATTTTGAGTATGCCAAACCGATGTTCTTGTGTTGTTAGTGTTCGCGGTAGAAACACGGATTATTAATTGTTTATGTTACCCAATAAAATTTTAGAGAAAACTGTTATTTCAGTCTTTTTTTCGAACTTTTGTGTTAGTGGTTCAAATGTCAAAAATCCCTTTATTAGGAAAATGGCAAATTTCTTTATTAATGCAAAGGTGACTTGGTTTATCGTTACTGTGACAAACGAAAACACTTTATTTGATGAATCCTTAAAGAAAATTTTAATTAATATCAATCAGGAGAAAAGTTATTGCAAAAATATATGTTGATCCCTAGACACTTTTGATGTGTGTATTTTTTGAATACCAGCGGTTTATTGTTCGGTTTGGAGGTAACTTTTTTTCTATCGAGAAAATTTTATGGAATCGTGTTTTCGTCTAACATAAGACCTAATATTAATCCTCAACTTTACCATAATTATATTTATTTCAAAATTAATGCTGCAGTATTTTCGACATAACGGAGGATCATGCTAAGCCATTTAAGGTAGTATAGATAGGCCCTTAAGTAAATTTCGATCTTGACTTACCGATGAATATCTCCAGGATATAATGGCCATCAATTGTAATCGCCTATTGGATGTCGGAAATTATCCCAAGGGAATTTGCTACCGGAACAAAAAGTCCTATATCCTTTTGGATCGTATCTATCTCCTTTTAGAATGTGGTTGGGATTTATATCTCATATTTCAAGGCTTTCCTAAATATCGGAAAACTGTTAGAAGTATCGCAAATCAGATAAGTAAAGGGCATAAAAATATTTTATACCTATCCGATATCCTTCTTTTGATGGAGTCGCATTACGTCCACTACGCGTAAAGTCCGTTTATGGCCCTATTGTGTTCTTGATAGTGATTTTTTATCGAATCAGTCGCGTTACAGCCGTTTTACCTAAAAGTACGTATATGTGTATGTATTTTTATGTTTTTCCACGCATTTCTCCGAAACTATAATATAAACATATAAAAAAAATACCCCTGCCTTGTCAAAAAGTGAATTAAATTTTTTTATTGAACTAAAACATGAATAACAAGCTAAATGATTTTAGTGCTTATAATAAAGATTTAGATTATTATATTTACTGTGCAATTAAACCGCCATTGTACCCAAAAGTGGAAAACTGAAAACCCACTGTTCCTAGGAACCGTCCCCCGACTGCAATGCTTCACAATAATGTTAATTTAGTCTGTGTGTTATTATGTTTCTAATACCAAGTTCTTTTAGCGTTGAGTGTGCTTATAAGTAGAACGGCTGTAACACGACTGATCCGAGAAAAAATCACCATCAAGAACACAATACGGCCATAGACGGACGTTACGCGGAGCGAACGTAACGCGACTCCTCATTCTTTTATAGGTCAAGAATGTTCGAAATATCGAGTTAGTTGAAGTCTTGGAAGCTCTTGTCCCTATTAATAAACTTTTTTTTTAATATTGCTGAATGGGCCTGCTCTTGACTTCGATCACGCTTGATGGAAAGCGATGGATGACGTCTATTATGGAACGAGCGTGCCCAGAAGATGCCTAAGGCACTGGAACTCCCACGCATCGACGACACACAGCAGGCTGCTTGACGCCGGACTCCGGTGGGAGGGTGGCCGCAAACCAGACGAGCGTTAGCCCTACCACCACAAGAAAATATTTCCGTAATTTCATCACTTAAATAATACTTCTGCCCGCGGCTTCGCCCGTGTTTATGTCGGAAATTATCCCATGGGAACTTGCTATCGGGACAAAATGCAGCCTTTGTAAGGACAAAAGCTGCTTTTTGTTCCGGTAGCACGTTTGGTAAGGAGCTAGATGGATTCCTGGGGAAGGCCCCGGGAAGCCATCTAGCTCCTTACCAAATGTTAACGAAATCCGTTCAGTGGTTTAGATGTACAGCCCGAAAAGCCCCAGCAAAGGGTGAAGGGGTTTATGTATTATTAATTAAAGTTAAATGACGTTTAAACGTCAAAAAAGTATTGCTAAACAGTCGCTAATCACTACTTAACTTTAAGCAATGGTTGTGAAATCAAATCAAAAGTCATTAATTTAAATTAGGCTGAGAATCAGCACTTTTCGAACGTCAAGATCACATAAACTCAAACTCAAAGCATTTATTTCAATTAAACCATTTACAGGCACTTTTGAACTGTCAAAATTAAATAGTCCGTCAGTTAGTCAGAAAGTTGAAGCTAGTTGCCCATTCTAAAACGAAGATCTCTATGCAGAAGAATGAGCAAGAAGCTCCAAGGAAACTCTTTTGAATCAAGATATTACAAAATCCTGGGTACATTATCATAAGACTGTCCCCCAAAGTCTTCCTGGTGCTCTCGCTGGGAAGAAGAAGTGGCGCAACAAACTGCCCAGCATGAATAAAGAGGTACGTTTCTAGAAAGATCTTTACTCACGGTTCAGATTCCAAGTTTTTCCGGTCACGTTTCTCGTCGTTGTTACCGTGAAAACCCCGGAATCTGTCAAAACATTCGCCCTCATTACGTAACGCGGTTGCCAACCTCAGGCACCTGTCTCATTGCCGACGAGGAAGCGACTAGCTATCAACGGTTTTCTCCCTCAAGAACCGTACAAAAAATAAACTCCATCTACAATGTTGAATTGCATGCATACGAGCCGAAAGCATCGCACAATCGACATAACAGATAATAGGCATAAATATTATACAAGAGAGAGGTAGGCCGAAGAAAAGATGGATGGATTGTGTGAGGAATGATATGAAAGAGAAAGGAGTGAATGAAAGCGTGACCGTTGACAGGAAGATGATGATGATGATGCATGAATATGATATGGAAGAACGCGTGCGGGGGCACTCGCACGAAGCACCACATTCAGACATGCGGCACCACGTTTAAGCCTTCTTGTCGGTCTTCTTGGGCGGTAGCACGGCCTGGATGTTCGGCAGCACACCTTGAGCGATCGTCACACCAGAAAGGTCACGTATAAATAAAAGAGATACTACATTTAATAGTTGATCGCTGACAGTTCACATTTCTGGCGAGAACTCTCCATCCTCTAGTTTGTCGCAGCGACAAGAACTTTCAAATAGAGTATTCCGCCGACGCTCGCTCGGTGCGCAGAACAGTCGCTGTGAGACTTTCGCTTGGTATTAGCGTATACGCATACCAGCAAGTAATCGCTTGAAACTTGAAGGTGGACCACGTAGAAGATGGCGGGTGGAGCTGGACAAAACAAACGATAACTTCGTCCACATTAGCTCTGGATCGCAAAAAAACATTGGAAGTCATGTGGAAAGGCCCAGAAGTGGGATGATACAGGCTAACAGTAGCTCTTCTCTGATCGCCGGTGGTGGTATGTACAGACGCCTAAATAATTTTCATTTTACTGTACATTGCAGGTTTTAGTTTGAACATCACTCTCCTTGACAACTAGATTAACGTAATGTATGTTGTTGTATTGGCGAAATAGATTATGGGTGTGTTACGCAATTCGGTTACTGGAATAACGTAAGTGAAAGTCTTCGTGGTTCGTGGCTAAATAATAACAGCCGCACGGGTCGTTCGAAGGTTAAACTACGCCCCGCTATTCACAACCATCCGACAGGATATCGTAACGTAAATGACACATTTTTATAACCTGATGTGCCTTGCCCCCGACAGCTAACAACTGTCAGAAGAATAGCGGTCGTCTATTTGATTTAAACTGACAAAATTTCGGGTTTTGGACTTGTGAACAGCGTTTGAGGACTACTACGATAACATTGATGTTAGATACGGTACGGAAGCGTATGGAGTGGTTGTAAATAGCTATGCAGATCGGTTTATGGATGGGTGACCATCTATTACATATCGAGACCCCTCCGTGCTTCGCAAAGCACGTTAAGCAGTTGGTCCCGGTTGTCGTTCGTAATCTTTGACAGTCGTTACGGTTAGTCAGCCTAAAGTCTGATAACCAGTCTTGCCAAGGGATATCGTGTTACACAGTAACTGGGTTGTGAAGGTCAGATAGGGAGTCGATCCATGTAAAACACTGGTATTCGGCTGCATCTAGTTAGACTGGAAGCCGACACCAACAAAATTGGAAAAACACTAAGCAGGTTGATCGAGCAAAGTAAGTGAATATGTAAAGAATTGCCGAAGTTTATAGAAAAATGCGAGGTACTACTCACTAGCGTTGGCTAGTTCGGATCCAGAATTTTTGCCCGAGGCTTTGCCCGCGTGGAAGTCGCAAATTATCCCACGAGAATGTACTACCGGGATAAAAAGTATTCTATGTACTAACCCACGACATCGTCTATCCGGGTACCAAATTTCATCCAAATCCGTTCAGCCATTAAGGTGTGAAACAGAAATAGTTAAATGGTCAGCTTGGTTGTCTTTTTGCTTGACGTCATCACTTCAACGTCGGCTGTAGCTGAAAACCAGCGCTAAAACTCTATCTCGTATAGAATTACAGCATTATGCTAAGCAATGTTGGTATAGACGTATGAGGAGCAGGGTGTAAAGTTCACTCATACTCCATAGAAAAGGGAGGATCCTTCGACCAGACGGGTGTCGTGTCTGGCGGGCAACTGCCCCGATGATTCATGTCGGGCCGTTGTATACAGAGTTGATACGACCGAGGGGCATTAAATTACACTACGTATACTATACGTGTTTAGTATTAATTCGATAAGGTATAAAAATAAAAAGCGCCAAAAATGTGATTTTTTTTTTTCAAACAAACTAAATAGCTTACAAATCAGAGTAAAACGCAACCACCCTTTGTAAGTAAAGGAAAAACCCAAATTTCATAGAAACTTGGACCTGGCGACTGACCTTACAAAGTGGCAACGTCGCACGCGCGCCGGGGCGCGGCATGTGTTATTTCGTGTCGAAGCGGGCGGCCGGCGGTGGCGCGGGCGGCGGCTTAGGCCTCCGCTCGCGCTGGCTGTTATGTTAGATAGTTTTGAAGTACGCCGACAACAAAAACACTAAATTTTTAAATTCTCTATGTGTCCTCCATTCACATTAATGCACAAATTATACCGACGGAGAATATTGTTATTTAGTTTTGTAATTAAATCACTGTCCGTCGCTAAGCACTTTAATTTATGAAATGCTAAAATAATCCTGTTTTTTAGTTCAACAATTGTTTTTCTTTTTTCCTCCTCTGGAGCCCGTTGGTAACAGACGTGTGCTAAAGTATTATACAATTTTAATAAAAGCCTAGCAAAGTAAAGTGATCCTTACAAGTACATTCTTTAAGTCAAATTAACATTGTAGTCGTGTAATCACTCAAGATCTTGTGTCCTCACGCGAGACTACGCCAGCGCGTGCGCAGCACCGCTCACCCCCGCGGGGAAAAGAGAGCGTCCGATATTTTTCCATCTCCTCGCACGCACTCGGAACACAACAACATGAATGTGCAGAGGACGCCGCCCAGGGCGACACTGATAAGCAACAGCGAGGGCGGTAGCGGATCTGTACCAAACTTATCCACCTTCAGCGATGAGGACGTACATGCTAACATTACTTCAAGAAAGCGGAAGGAACGTACAGAAGAAAGTGATTATAAAAAGGACTTCATGGACTTTCGCATGGAAATGATGACATTCCTAACCAACTTTGGCAGAACACAAACCGAAAACCTAAACCAAATTAAAGAACAAATATCGGATATCAAGCACGAAATTAAGACAGTAAAATTAACTACTGAAAATTTTTCTCAACAGCTCGAACACACAAATACAGAAATAGAAAATATCAAAGCTAAAACAAACACCACTGAGGACAAAATCAAAAATATAGAAACCGAAATATCCAAGTTCAAGAATGAACAACACACAAAATATTCCAACCTAAAATCGCCCGCCGAGTGTCACGAAAACCTCATCCTTGAGCTTAAGGACCGATGCGACCGCGAGAAGAATATTGTGATTGTGGGTATATCGGAAATAAACGACAAATACTGGAAGTCGAGACAACACCACGATAATCAGGAAGTTATGAAGTTAATTACAATGCTTTTAGAAGACTGCCCTAAGCCTATTAAATCTATGAGACTAGGAAAATATGTGCAAAACAAGAACCGACCCATAAAAGTTTACTTCGAAAATCCCAAGACTGCAAAATACCTATTAAAAAATAGATCTAACTTACCTGAAGGTATGCAGATTTTTTCTGATCAAACCCCAAAACAAAAACAATACTTAGACTCGCTGAGGCAAGAGCTAAATACGCGTATACAGAATGGCGAAAAAAACCTCACTATTAAATATGTTAAAGGAACACCTACAATCGTTGTTGCAAACCAAAAAAACCAGTAAGTACCCCATTACAAAATGACAAACCAACGGATAGTGCTAGGAAACTATGCCATCAAGTAGTAAATAATTATGAGGACATTTCGCTGCATCCGTCTTCACTAAGATTCCTTTACGCGAACTTACGTAGTATTCGCAAGCCTGGGAAATTCGACGAAATAAAATGCATTCTAAAAGCCATAAAAATGACCACCCATCTATTGATTTTCACTGAGACGTGGATTAACTCAGAGTCTGATGCGAAACTATACCAACTACCTAGCTATAATCATATCTATAACTATAGACAGAATTGTAAAGGCGGAGGAGTTTCCATTTATGTGCACGACAGTATTAAATATGATATAACTGAAGAACTATGCGAGAACGGAAACCACTATCTATGGATATATATAAACAAACTATCGTTAAATGTTGGAGCGATTTATAAACCGGGGGATACCAACGTTAACAACTTTTTGGAAATATATTCATCCCAATTGGAGCGGCGAAGAAGATCAATAGTCCTTGGAGACTTCAACATAGATTTACTTAGTGCAAACAGTAATGTATCAAGATACCAACATGAAATCCAGGAAGCCGGCTATAGAATAATAAATAAAATCAACAAATCACACAGCACACGTGACACGGCCACAACGAACACAATACTGGACCACGTGTGTACTAACATAAACAACCATTTTCTCAGCGTCTCGATAATGGAATCAAGTCTTTCTGACCATAAACAGATATATCTCCAAATAGGACGTCTGTCTCCTCCACATAACAAAAAGCAACATTATAAGGCACTGGACTATGAAAAATTGTACAACAACACACTAGAAGCAAAATACAGGAATGACGACCACGACTACAACCACCTAGAGGCATTTATCTCAGAACAGATAGACAAGAACAAAGTAGATAAGATTAAAATTCTAAACCCCCCCAAAAAAGACTGGATAAATCAGAACATTATAAACGCAATCAATTCACGAAATAGTTTATGTCAACAAACCAAATCAGACCCAGATAACGACGATTTATGGAAAAAGTTCCAGGAAGAAAAACAGAAAGTGAAGATGCTAACAAACACACATAAGAAGAACTATTACTATAATTTATTTCAAAACTGCAGCAATCAACCAAAAAAAATGTGGGACCTCATTAATAACTTAGGATTGAATAAAGTTAAAGACAGCCCTGCTCCTCCCAAACTAATGTCAAACGCTGGACTTCTAACAGAAGGTAACTCAATATGTGACTTGTTCAATTCTTTTTTCTCATCTATTGGTGCAGACTTAGCAAAAAAAATACCGGACACATACCACACAAATACTGGCAACACACTAATGTATGATCATAACTATACACATGACATAACACTGAACGAACTAACGCCTTGCACCACAGAGGAAATAATTAAAATCATTGACGACCTCGATAGTAACACTAGCACTGGTCTGGATGGTATTAGTACTAAGGCAATAAAATGTTTAAAAAATGTAATCGTTGAGCAGCTAACTAACTGTATAAACGCCTGTTTACTACAAGGTACTTTTCCTGATTCCCTCAAGGTGGCTCGGGTTAGTCCTATTTACAAATCTGGAAAAAGAACTGACCCGAGCAACTACAGGCCAGTGTCAGTGTTACCTGTAATGTCCAAAATATTTGAACGCGTATTATATAGTCGCCTAAACAACTATTTGACACAAAAAAAAATTCTAATAAACGAACAGTATGGTTTTCGCCCTAAATCTAGTACCCTCTCGGCTGCAGCGGATCTAGTTACCAAAATTAAAACTTGTATAGATCAAGGGATGATTGCCTTAGGCATATTTATCGATTTAAAAAAAGCGTTCGATACCGTGAGTCATCAAAAACTGCTACAGAAGCTAGATAACATAGGTGTTACAGGTGCAGCACATAAAATGTTCAAGTCGTATTTGGAGAACAGGCGCCAAGTTGTTAAAATAGGAAATACTCACACTAGCTCGGTCCAAAATATTTCATACGGCTGCCCGCAAGGTTCAATTATTAGTCCGTTACTTTTTCTAATCTATATAAATAATATCAATAAAATAGGGTTAACAGGACACCTAACACTATATGCAGACGACACCTGTCTCTTTTACTTTGACAAATCGATTCATGACATTATAAAGGACGCTCAACATGACCTTGATCTATTAAACGAATGGCTAAAATACAACCTTCTTACTATTAATACGTCGAAAACTTCATTCATGATTTTTACTACTAAAAATAAGCGTATACCGGACTTCATGCCTCTTAAAATAAACAACGAAATAATAAAACGATCAACTAACGAAAAATATCTTGGATTGAGGGTGGATGAAAAACTAACATGGAAATTACATATCGATCATCTCCGAGGTAAATTAACATCGTTATTGGGAGCATTACGGAAAGTAGCAAACTGTATTCCAAAAAAAGTGCGCACTTTGATTTATAACTCGTTAGTAAAATCGCATTTAGAATATTTAATTGAGATATGGGGATCCGCAGCAGTAACTAATTTAAATTCACTTCAAAGAGTTCAAAATAAAATAATTAAAACTCTGTTCCATTATCATTATCTCACTCCAACAAAGACCTTATACGGAAAAACGAAACTATTAAATATTAGACAGCTATACACTTACTACACCTGCATTCTTATTAAAAACATAACTACAAACTCAATACAAACTAACATACAACTAAAGAAAAAAACAATGCCATATAACCTGAGAAACAGATATAAAAACAAACTTGAAGTCATCAGCGTACGCACTAATTACGGTAGAAAGACCATATTGTTTGAAGGAGCACAGCTGTTCAATGAATTGCCGGACGATATTAAAGAGTGCGATAGCTTGAATATTTTTAAAAGTAGGCTTAAGAAACACGTATATGAATTATAACTTCTAATTTATAACTTTTAATACCCTGGAGGAAATTGTATTGTACTGTATTATAATACTTATTACTTTGCATCTCATTATAAGCGAACTGTAAGTTCTTATGAGAAATAAATTTCTTTAAACCGATTTACCTCGGAGGCATACACTTCACCCTTAATGTACCCCCACAAAAAGAAATCCATGGGAGTGAGGTCCGGAGATCGTGGTGGCCACCGAACAGGTCCGAATCGACCGATCCATTGCTGCTCAAACATTTCTGTGAGCCGCTCCCTGGAAGCCATCACAGAATGTGGAGGTGCACCGTCCAGCTGGTACCACAACTTGCGATGAACGGCTAAAGGTAGTTGGTCAGTGTACTCGGCCACAGGACCACTTAATAAATCTAAAAATTTCACCGCTGTAAGGGTGCCGTCAATAAAAACAGGGCCGATAATATTATTATTATGGATACCAGCCCACACGTTGAGAGAAAATCTGTACTGGTGTTCAGATTCTCGAAACACGTGTGGATTTCCCAAACTCCAGTACCGAAGGTTTTGCCGATTCCAGATGCCGTTCCGAGTAAAAGTACACTCATCGGTCCATATTACATTTGTTAAGAAATGGCGGTCTTCGGATGTTTTATTTAATAGCCATTGGCAGTAACTGTTCCTGATCGGTAAGTCTCTCGATAACAAAGCTTGCACCTTCCGATATTTATAAGGTTTGCGTTTGTTACGTTTTAGAACCTTGTGGATGGTTCTATGGCAACATCTAAACTGCCGGGCGGCTCTGTGGAGACTCGTTGTCGGGTTGCGGGAAAAATGATCTAATATTCGTTCGTCCCATGCAGCGGGTATTTGCCGCGGTGGCACTCCCTCCTGTTGCGGCACTACACGTTTATTGTCCCGTAATCTTTGTACTGCCAAATGTATGGTGCGGGCGTTCCTAGGGCAATTGCGGCTGTCACCATACCTTTCTCTGTATGTTCGCAGAGCTAATGCTGCGTTTCCACGGCATTCACCGTAAATTAAAATCATGTCAGTGTATTCTGACGCCGTGTAAGTTAGACGAGGCATTGTTGAACACTTTAATTAGGTATACACACACACAACCAAAGTTTAATTACGTGTCCTATCACAATAAAAAACAGTAAATCACAAAAAAAAACACTAACACTAAATAATTATAATAGCAAGTTACGTGTCTTGTCACAATAAAAAAAAAGAAAGAAGTGTCCTATTCACAATAACAAAACAAAATCACAATTGTCAGCGCACGAGTTCGACAAAACAATAGCGGCACAGGACTTCCGTGTTACGTAACGTACATACGTCCCGGAAGGATAGCGTTGGCGCACTGAAAAACCAAGTTTTTTAGTTTTTAGAGGCCCCCCTCGCAAGGACCAAAGATGCAATAGCAACACACTGACCTATTTCTATTTCTTTTACGCGCGTGATGTTTTGCTAATGGGATTGTCACTTTCTGTTGTAGGACGTATTTGCTTATGACTTGCGTAAGAGCGGCAACAACGTATCGTAGATTTATCGTTTTAAGGTGCATGACCTATGCCTATAGACATAATCAGCTGTTAGGAAAAATACATCATGTTCAAACGGGCCAAAAACTTAAAAAATCATTTGCGACTAAACTATTGTTTCAATTTAAATGATATTTGGTACAGAGCTTGAAAATGGTACCTAGTATAAGCAGTTTAAAGGAAAGCCTTTCTGTCGTATCAACTTTGTATAATTATGCTAATTGCGCGGTAAACTCCGCTTGCGAGATGCAGGATTTTGCGTGACGTCAATATGACGCGTACTCCGCATGTGGCGTAGATACTGCTACAGTGGGTTTGCGTGAATGTGACGCATATTTTCCTCTAACTTGTTTTAGCGCAAATATACGTATTTTCTTTATTTTTTGTACCTTTATGAATAGGCTACCCAATTAAAAATAGCATCTACTTCTTGCCACTTAACCCAGGTTTTTAAGCATCTCTATTAAACAGCTTTTTATACGAAAATAGTCCCTGATTTCCACTTTATGTTTACAGTTCTGTTTGTCACAAATTATACGGTTTCCTTGCTCACGGACGCGAAGCAGATTATGTACTTACTTTGGATGGCGATATTTGATACTCGAATTACGTTACGCCCTATGGTTGGAAGGACTAAGCAAATATTGGGAAAATTAATACAGAGTACCTATAGGATGGTTTGGTCATGTTGAGAGGATGAATGAAAGGCGATTAACAAAAGGTGTTTACAAGGCAGATGTGAGAAGAAACAATGGGAGGCACGCCCTAGAAGGACTTTTTTTTTCTATTTTTTTTCTTTTTTCCCCGCGCCTAAGCCCCCATAGCGTGGAGTTACCTAAAGTCTTCCTCATGAATTAGGCTATCAAATGCAAAAAGATTTTTTCAAATCCAACGGGTAGAGTTCTAGAGATTAGCGCGTTCAAACACAATCAAAATATGTATAGATGAGTGAACTTATTGGTGACTAGCTGCGCCCCGCGGTTTCACCCGTTTAAATCTCGCTCCATCCCGTATCCTGGTTCCTAATAATAATATTATAAACGCGATTTTTTATTTTATCAAGTACCTGGTACTTGTTGACAGGCCTACGCTGTCCTCCCATACCTACTGTAATTTAAAAACATTGTAAAAGCCAATTATTTTTAAAAGAGTAACCGTGGAGTTTCTTGCCGGTTCTTCTCCATAGTAAACGACCAATTGGAACCGTGCACCTAGCTTCTGACGTTTCACAAGTGCCCTTGTAGGCTTGTGTGAAATAAAACCTTGAAACATTTTGAAGGATATTGTTAATCCATTGCTTCATATAGTTAGGGAGGCGAGGTAGCTAAATGGCGTAATTCAACGGCGCCGTCGAGACCTATCAAAATCGAAAGATAAAATGATTTCGAAAAGAAAAGCTCTTATGGTAAAAACCATTTTAGCGGTGGGCTTGGCGTGTACGGTTTTTCAAAAATGTTAAAAAAACCAGTTACTTGGGCATTCTCGAGCGCGTCAGATATTCATACTACGTTTGCCCCAAGTGCCTCTGATAACAACGGTATACTAATCTGCCGGTTTGCGTGGTGGGGGTAGGCATATAAAGTAGTCAAAAATGCAAAAAAATAAAAAATTACTCGAGCGCGTCAGATTTTCGGAAGGGGTGTTAAGTAGGCCCCAAGGAAGCTCCCTTTAAAAAAACTGACGATTTCGGCGTGACGATAAGTTGTGATGAATTTTTGAAAATGCAAAAAAAAAAAGTTTTTTTGAAATACTCGAGCGCGTCAGATTTTCATAGGGGAGGTTTATCTCGGTATCCTGAAAGCATATTTCCTTAATCTGACAAAAATGTTGGTGAGTTCTCTTAATCTGATCGAAAAAGATTTTTTGGTTTCTTTTTTTTTCCTTTCTTTCTCCTTGATAAAACGGGGAATTTAAGAATGACAATAAAGCAATAGATACAACCAACGTAAATGTAGATGAAATGTAGTACGAATTGTATTATTTATTGTATAAAAAAAATGAAATGAAATACAAATTGTATTATAATTGTATTGTTATGTATGACCTTTACATTTTTGCTCAATACAATTCATCAAAGTTTCCAGCACATTCAAAGTCAAAGTCAAAGTCAAAGTCAAATCATAGGCACTTAAAAGGCACTTTTGAACGTCAAAATTTAAAATGAAAACATAGAATTGATTCTAGTCGCCCATTCCAAAATGTAGTTTTCGTGTGGAGAAGAATGGGCAAGAAACTCCACCGTTACTCTTTTAAAATGTTTTACAAGTTTTTGTATACATTGTTTATATAATTATATGTGAAGACGATGCACCTAAAATAAAATTTAGTCTACCAAAAATGGTAAAAGAATTAAAAATATAACAGACTGGTAAATCAATTATGTGATAGATACATGGTGTCCACATATTTACAAAGATTGAAAAATTTTACTAGTATTTTAAAAAGTGTGTGAGTTACATTTGTCAAAGAATGTAAAAAACTATGTAAAAAAAAAAAAAAAAAATGTGTATGTATAAAAATTAGCAACCAGTTTGATTTTGTCTAGACTCTAGATTGTCCTATGGAGCAGGACCAGCATGTTTCCAAACATTGTTATCTTGGATATAATCCTCCAATTTGTAATATCCTTGTTTACAAAGTGTACTTTTTATATGAGTTTTAAATTTTCTTTCATTTAATTGTAATACACACATCAAAAGTGTCTAGGGATCAACATATATTTTTGCAATAACTTTTCTCCTGATTGATATTAATTAAAATTTTCTTCAAGGATTCATCAAATAAAGTGTTTTCGTTTGTCACAGTAACGATAAACCAAGTCACCTTTGCATTAATAAAGAAATTTGCCATTTTCCTAATAAAGGGATTTTTGACATTTGAACCACTAACACAAAAGTTCGAAAAAGAAAAGACTGAAATAACAGTTTTCTCTAAAATTTTATTGGGTAACTTAAACAATTAATAATCCGTGTTTCTACCGCGAACACTAACAACACAAGAACATCGGTTTGGCATACTCAAAATGAGTTCATCCAAATCACGCTGTGGAATGGCCGCCCATGTTCGTTGCAACAACAAAAAAAGGTCTTCTTGCGACTGGATACCCTCCATATTCGGCAGAGCTCTTCTCTGTAGCATATCCCATGCATGCTCAATCGGGTTCAAGTCTGGCGACTGAGCAGGCCAGGGCAGGACATTGATGTTAGCTGCGGCGAGAGTCTGTCTTACAACTCTTGCGGTGTGCGGTCGTGCATTATCATGCATTAACTGAAATAAGGGACCGATTTGCACTTGTAGAGGAACGATGACGTCTGATACAATCGTCTCAGCATAAATTTGAGCGTTGAGGTTGCCTCTGATCCAAATCAACTCAGTTCTTCCGCCGATCCAAATACCCGCCCATACCATGATGGTTCCACCACTATAAGGATGGACTTCCTGGCAGGATTTTAATCGCTGTTGGCGTCCAGGGGTTCTCCAGTGTCGTATACGTCTTGTATCCGGTCTCATACCAAAATGAGACTCATCAGAAAAGCACACGAAACGCCATTGTTCTTCTGCCCAATTTCTGTGTTCAAGAGCCCATTGATATCGAATCCTACGATTGTGCATTGCTATAGGTGGTACCCGTAGCGGTCTTCGGGAATGAAGGTTCACTTCATGCAAGCGGTTTCTGACTGTTTGGTCGCTAATTAAGTTCCCTGAAGAGTGATGAAGCCTCACGGCTAACATCATGGCGGTTATTGTTGGAGCTCTTCGAGTTAAGATTTGAATGTATCGGTCTTGTCTCCGTGTGGTGCAGCGATACCGTCCTCCATGGCGCTCAGCCACGGTACCAGTGCTTCGGTAACGTGTCCAAAGTCGACTGATAACACTCTGAATTGTATTCAGAGCTAAAGCCACAGTACGTTGCCGGGAACCAGCTTCTATCATTCCCACGGCTCTGAGCATTTCTTCCCTGCTTAAATGACGTCGCCGCTCCATAATAACGTTGGTTTTAATCAGTAGTAGGGAAACAGTAGCACTAATAATGTCTTCAATGCGTTGTATGTTTTTATAGGGAAAATATTGACAGCTGATTTTCATCTTTTACTCGAATTTGATTCACAGTTCCTGATTCAAATTATGAAATGCACCAAAAAGGATCCATATAAATTTATAAAATCATAAATTTATTACAAAGCCACATCTCAATCTCAAGAAATCCGCATAAAAATGCTTGATCCCTAGACACTTTTGATGTGTGTATATCAAAAGGTATTTTGTTGTAGCATTTAACACAGTACCCCATAAAAGATGTTTGCACTTTAGATAATCTGAAAAAAGGTTGATCTAATTTATCTTTATTTCTAGTATTAAAATTATGTCTATCACTTATTTTATTAAAAAGATGTTGATTTTTTCTTACATACATAATATAATAATTCGAGAAATATACCGTCGGGTCTTTTCTCTCTCTTCAATCGTCGTTATACTGAGGGCACATAGGTCTACGGTAGGGGACCATAAACATATATATATATATACAATGTGTTAATGAAATAACCCAAAACCTGAAACTAGTTTGTTTAGAATCGGCAGCAAAATCGAATACAATAATTTTTAATATGGGTTATTTTTTTCAAAAAAATAATTATTTGTCATGCCGTGTCTAATATTTTTTAACGTACGCTACTGTCCAACGCAATGAAAACAAACAGCGCGGGCGAGGGTGAGGTGAGGGGTGCTAGAGCTGGCGCCAAGGCCGGGAAGCGCGCCGGCGGCGATAGAGCTACGAATCTGTAAGAAGTAACGCGACAACAACATTTACAAATATCTTTTACTATAATTTTTGAAAATAAATAATTATATGTCATATCAATTTATTAATATAAAAATCGGTTGGGGTGTCCGAGGTTTTGGGTTATTTCATTAACACTTTGTATATATATATACCTATATTCTTACCTATATACCTATATTATTATATTATTATATACCTATATTATTCTTTCCCCACCATCAATGTTGCGAAATAAAGGAAAAATACTGGTAGGACGGCATATTTCCGCGAAGCGCTCAGTCTGTATTACATGTTTATGGCAAATTCCTCTTTTTTGCTTCAATTCTTCACTTCGTTTTGCTTACGGTACGTCCAAAAACAATTTGAGGATCAACAGGCTATTGAATAATATATATGAAACTGTACATGTTAATAATACTTTTGTATACAGATACGCGTAGCTTTTTCCGAGTCCACGAAAATTGTCGAGAAGCTTTAGAAAAAAAAAAATTTGTGAGATATAATAAAAGTCACATAATTTAAGTATCGTTATTTCATATCATTTTTTTTTAACACCCTCAGTTTTCGAGATACACTCAAAAAACCGGGAGTTTGAGTTTTTATGATGCTTCAAGTCAAAGAGTTTTAACTTTGGACAAAAATGTAGAGAGACCTTTTTTGTGTAAAATAAAATTACCTTTTTTGTTTACTTAAACTTTTTTTTTGTAAGATGAATCGTTCGCGACTTATATGCCGCAACGCGTTTTTCGGAAGACGAAATGGCTCCTCCACACTTCTGGTCATGCGGAAACCGGCAGATTTTGTATTTTTAGTGAGTTTTAGATTATATTCTTCAAAATAAAAAAATAAAAAATCGCGCTCGAGAATGCCGGATTAACGTTTTTTTTTTACAAGTTCGCGACCCTATAACTCGGCGGCGGCAAGGACTTATCGTCAGATTAGTTAAATTTGGTCTTAAAACACTAAAATCAACCCCCAATATCTTAATCTGACGCGCTCGAGTATTCCAGACTATCGATTTTTTTTTACTAATCTGATCGTCTATCCTAGGCGCGCGTCACTACATATAGAGCTAAATACTTTACAAGGTTGTTTTATTAGGTCTAAGGTATCTCTCATATCTCAAACTGCCACGCTCGAGTATTACCGAAAATTCCCCTATTCGCCTCCCTAACTAATATGTTTGAAAAATGTATCTGCTCAACAACGTAAAAAACGCAATGAATATGTTTGTACTGTCAAAATGAAACCCCATTGCTACTGATAGTGTGTTACGCAATTTACCCCACAGTATCAAGCGTGATACCCGATGGGGAAGAAAAGTTCTTGAGTGGCGACCGCGAACCGGAAGACGCAGCATAGGCAGGCCTCCCGCTAGGTGGACCGACGACATCGTGAGAGTTGCGGGCAACCGATGGATGCAAGTGGCGGATTGTCGTTCGGCGTGGTGGTCTAAGGGGGAGGCCTTTGTTCAGCAGTGGACGTCTTCCGGCTGATGATGATGATGATGATGATCAAGCGTGAGTCTTTCAGCGAGTGTTCTTCCCACCAAGCGAGCGGGCTGAGCGAGTACTTTGATAGCTCTTGTCGCTGTGAAAAACGAGTACTCGCCGGCGGCGGCGATGTAAACCGCCAGCGACCAACTACCAATATGTGTATCTCTTTTACTTACACAGAACCTACAATCTTTTGTACGTTTCTTGAGCGAGAAAATCATTGATTGAGAAGCTTGTCGCGGCCTTAGGACAAGTGCCTATAACACCACGTACGAGTTACGCAATACACCTGAGGGGCAATTCTCGTAAATTTAGGAACGTTCAGTCTGATATCAGTCTCAATCTGTCAAAAAATACCACAAATTTCCCTACATTTAGACAAGCTTTTGAAATTTGTCGCTGAGATGAGACTGCGACTAGATTTTGAACGTTCTAAATTACGAGAATATATAATTGGCCATCTGACGTCACATAATTCATCCTTAGAACAACAAAAAAAAAAAACAACGAAATCTTCTTTGTTTGTTTTTGATAAATGTTACATTATGTTTTGTAAAAAGTCATAGATTAAAAGTTATTGTTTATGATGCTAGTAATCGTACAAAACATGAAAATAGCTCGCCCCCTATATATTTTCGCTCCTATTTGCTATCCGACTAATCCTCGTCGCTGGAACAAATACCTTAGTTACATAACCCACATAATGACAGGCCACATAACGTTTACTATACATACCGATTCAACTGCTAACCTATATAAAGCACAGGTTCTCAAACTTATTTCGCCTGCCGCCCTCTACGAGGATGTCTTTTTTTTCCTAGAGCCCTTTTTTTTAGGTGGGAAATTAACAAATAACTTCTTCCGATCTGGGCAGAGCGGGATTAATTGCGAGATTGGCTTCTGTAGCCGAAATTTCTGCGGATTATTCCGATTATCCATCCACGACACAGATTCTGAGAATCCACCCTCAGCCTATACATTCTGTTAATCCAACTGGGCCTAATGTGGATTCTTGGATATGCGTTGCCGCGATCCACCCTAGGGTGGATTTTTTGGTGTGGAAACCGGAATAACCCATTCCTGCTAGCTATTATTGAATGAACACCTCCTAACTTTGAGTCTTCTACTGCCCCCATTGAAAGCTTCCAAGCCTACAAGGGGGCGTTACCGCCCACTTTGAGAAAGACTGGTCTGTAGCTTGGTATCACGAATGCCCTTCCATCGGGTATTGACAGATATATGATATTGTTGTCTCGATTACGACTTCGTCAGGTGACACGATTTCCACGAGGACACGATTGTAATATTTATTGTTTATGTAAGTTTGTGTCCATATAAACTGTTGTGATAATAGGTAGTTATGCATACCAGGCATCAGTTCCCACGGGATTAATCCTCACTCAACACTCTGTTTCTAACACCTTTAAGTAGCCATGTCGCCGATTCCACTTAATACACATCTCTTTCAACAATTACTTCTAACAGCTAAGTTAATGCTTATCTGAGCTAGCTTCGTGGGAACTTCCAGAAATATGTCGTCATTGTTTAGGTTATATAAACCAATAGTTCATAAGCCAGGACATTCCGTTTGCATCGCTCAAACTGAGCACATCTCCCAATTATTGTAATAATTGTAATTAAAGTTTATTTTAAACAAAATCACTGCCGTTCATATTTGACTGGCGCAGCCGGGGTCGGATAAAGTTCGCGAAAAGTTTCTTCGTTTAAAGGCACTAACATTGGCCTAGCGAATTGCTAATTGCCTGGCATTATCCGGGAACCTACACAAACAAATTTGTCATCGAGCGGCAGCACGAAGGAGATCAACACCAGCAGACGAGAATCGGCACGGGATCGAGCAGTAATTTAATGTGAGTAGACCTTTTCGCATTTATTGCCCACTCCCATGTCTATCCCTTCCTTACGTTATTTGGACCAAAAATCGCCAGTTAACGTCATTAGTTAGTTAATCAACGTCTATGGACAAGAATCGCCGTTTGCGTTGTGTATAAGTTTCTTTTCTATCTCTTCCCTACGTTATATTGGACAAGAATCGCCATTTAACGTCATTAGTTAGTTAATCAACGTTTATGGACAAGAATCACCGTTTGCGTTGTGTATAAGTTTCTTTTATTCTATTTTATTTACTAACGTTACATCGGACAAACATCGCCGATATTTCGTTATTTGTTTGCTTTCTAAATCAAATTAAACATTTATTAAATACTTAATTAAAACTTAGAATAGTATCAAAAGTAGAATAGTATCAATAGTATAAAATGAATCAAGTCCAGATAATCCCGAGGGAAATCCTGGGAATTATTCCTAAATTTGACGGAGATGAAAAATTATTAAATCTTTTTATTTCAAAATGTGAATATGTAATTAGAAGTTTTCACGGAGAAAACAACCCAGCGCAACAACTTTACTTTTATCATTGCCTAACAAGTAGGTTAGTTGGTAAAGCCGCAATTCTCATCAGCGAACGTGAAAATGTTTTCTCTTGGGAAGCACTGAAGGAATTGCTTGTTCAGCACTTTGGCGACCCGAGATCTGAAGCGTGTATCGCAATAGAATTAGAAAATCTTAAAATAAAACAAGGAGAGTCATTCATTGATTTCTGTCACCGCATCCAGATGGTACGAAGTTCCTTGATATCAAAAGTTAACCTTTTACAAGACGAGGGAATTAAGGCAGCCAAAATTATAATATACAATAACACCAGCTTAAACGTATTTTTATATAATTTACCCGAAGATATGATTAGAATTGTCCGGTTAAAACAGTGTACAAATTTAGAATCCGCACTTAGCGTTGTGATGGAAGAGGTAAACTTCCAAACTCAGTACAATGCCAAGAATAAAACAAAACAATCAAATAATCAAAATAACCCGTTACAAACAAATAAAAATAACACACAGATGCAACCATCTCAATTCAAATTCGGAATTCCACAACAAAGATACAATCCTCAATTCAGACCAAATTTTATACCCGTCAGACGGTTCGGTGTGCCTAATGCCCAACAAAATGTGATCCCGAGACCGCAAAATAACCAGCAAATCAATAATAGGCTAGCAATGCCTACTCCCCAAAATCGGCAACCACAGCAGTTTCCGAACACAGTAAATAACTATAGACAATCCGGATTCTTTAGAGCCAACCCGTATCAACAGTTTCGTTTTGGAATACCCAATCAGCCAACCAATGATATACATAATTCAGACGTCTCTATGAGAACTGTGCACCAAAATAATATGCTAGATTCTTCCAACATTTTCTTTTTAAACGACGATCAGATACTTGAATTTTACCCTGAAGAGTATTTGACTCAGGATTGTATTCTCGAAGACCACACACAAGTAAATGTCTTTGAAACACCGATGACAGAAAATCTCGCATCAAACTCGACCTCCGTTGAATCTACGGAAAATTTTCAAAAACCAGCCTCTCTGGAAAAGCCGAAATAATAAATATCAACTTCGACGCTTTAACTTTTAAATTACCTCATATTGATATTCCTGAAATAAATTCAAAATTTATGATCGATACGGGTAGCACTCGATCTTTCATAAGTCCGCAAAAAGCAGAAGAATTTTTCTCATATTTTAAACAGTTTGAACCATTTGAAATAGTCAGCACACATGGTCGTAGTAGACACGATGAGGTTGCATACATTCCTTTAACAGATACCTTTCAAACGGATTTTTATCATAAATTCTATATATATAATGTTTGTAATAGATACGACGGTCTTATTGGATCTGACTTATTAAAAGAACTTGAAGCTAATATTGATATGAAAAACCAAATACTTAAGACTAAAAGTACAGAAATACCAATCCTTTATAGTCCACCTTATAAAATTACGTTGCCCCCAAGATCTGAAACACGCATTAACGTTCCAACAGATTTACAAAATGGAGTTGCTATTCTAAACTTTACAGAATTTAGTCCCGGTATTAGAATGCCCGATGCCCTAGTGACATGCACTAATTCATTTGCACCGACTATAATACAAAACTCGACAGAAAATGACACGACCATTACATTCAAAGAGCCCCTCAAAGTTTCAAACTTCAAAACTGAACTATGTGACATAAATACTTGCAGTAATGAGCTTGAAATTACTGATTTTCAGACTCAAAACTTAGAGAAATTAAGACTAAATCACTTAAATCAAGAAGAAAAATCCTGTATTTCGCAGTTATGTTTAAAATTCAAAGATATTTTTCACTGTGACCAGATCCCTTTATCATTTTCTAATCAAGTAAAACATAAGATTCGCACCACTAACGAAGACCCAATATACATACGTCCTTATAGACATTCTCCTTGTGAAAATAATGAGATTCAAAACCAAGTAGAAAAACTGTTACAAAATGATGTCATACAGGAGTCACACTCTCCGTGGAGTGCCCCTGTCCACTTAGTCCCTAAAAAAATGGACGCCTCCGGTGAACAAAAGTTCCGTATGGTAATAGATTATAGACGATTAAATGAAATCACTGTTGACGATAAATATCCTTTACCAAATATATCTGACCTCTTTGACAGGCTTGGAAAAGCGTCTTACTTTTCCACAATCGATTTAGCAAGTGGTTATCATCAAATTGAAATTGTAAAAGAAGACCAATCCAAAACAGCTTTCACGACACAATCAGGGCACTACGAGTTTACTAGAATGCCGTTTGGTTTAAAGACGGCACCCGCAACCTTCCAACGAGCCATGGACAATGTACTCAGAGGCCTCCAAGGGCTTCATTGTCTTGTATATCTTGATGATATAATAATTTTCTCCTCAAGCCTAACAGAACACGTGGAAAAACTAGAGAAAATCTTTGAAAGGCTAAGACAAACTAATTTGAAAGTCACTCTTGATAAATGTGAATTTCTTAAGAAAGAAGTTCTTTACTTAGGGCACACAATCTCTGAAAACGGCCTTCAGCCTAATAATGATAAAATACGTGCAGTATTGGATTTCCCATTACCGAAAACACCTACTGAAATAAAGAGTTTCCTTGGTTTAATAGGTTATTATCGTAAATTTATCAAAGATTTTTCAAAAATCACACAACCATTGACATATTGTCTTAAAAAGAAGAATAAGGTCAATATAACTAAAGAATACATTGACGCTTTCGAAAAATGTAAAGAATTATTGACCAGTGCCCCGCTTTTACAATTTCCTGACTTCTCGAAACCGTTTTTACTAACCACAGATGCATCAAACTTTGCCCTTGGCGCAGTCTTATCTCAAGGACCAATCGGTAGCGATAAACCAATTGCGTTCGCTAGTAGGACACTCAACGAAGCTGAAACACGATACAGCGCAATCGAGAAAGAATTGTTAGCAGTAGTATGGGCCTGCAAACACTTTAGACCGTATTTATATGGAAAAAAGTTCATAATTCTTAGCGATCATAGACCACTCGTGTGGTTACACTCAGTTAAGGAACCCGGTAGTAGATTAACAAGATGGAGATTAAGATTATCCGAATATGACTATGAAATCAAATACAAACCAGGAAAACAAAACAGTAATGCCGATGCTCTGTCGCGCATAAGAGTTAACGCATTAGAGGATGACTCATCTATGATAGTTAACTTAGACAGAAAGGAACGACGAAAAAATATTTCAAAAAACTCAACTCCTAGTCCCATTGTTATTTCATCTGAAGATGACTACGATAGACCGAGATCCCCATACTCGATACAATCATTGGATAGTGGAACTCTTACAGCATCTGAAAAACCAGACTCCTTAACTAATATTACTATTCATTCTGAAGAAAACACTGACTCTGCTGACGTACCCATATTAAACGAAGCTATTGATACAAAACCAAATCAAATATTAATTTTCACATGGAATAGACGCGAATTCGTAGTTAAAGATCTTTCTAGAGATAAACAAAAGGTACTCGAAGTGCACATGCCTACGGATAATCCCATACTAGTTAAAAATTTCCTCAAAGAGTACATACGACCTAAAATTAAATATTTCCTTTATTTCGAAGACAAAATGCATAGAAAAATATTTTCCGAAGTAATTACAAACCTTTATAAAAAGGATTCAGTTAGGTTTTACGAATGCACCCTAAGAGTAGTCTATGTTGAAGACGAAGAAGAACAACGTGATATTGTCACAAAGTATCACATAGGTAAAACTTGCCATCGCGGCATTAAAGAAACAATAGCCCATTTAAAACGCACTTATTTTTGGAATAACTTAGAACAAACAGTAGGCAGCATTATAAACTCTTGCGAAATCTGCAAAAGAATGAAATATGACCGAAAACCTTTTAAGCCTGAATTACAGTTAACACAGACTCAGACTAGACCTTTTCAAGAGCTTTTTATTGATTTATTTTCAATAGAAGGAAAATATTTCTTGACTATTGTTGACGCTTTCAGCAAACTGGGACAAGCATTTGAGGTATCAAATAGATCAACCCCTGAAATAGTAAGAGCTTTATTAAAGTTCTTCTCATTTTATGGTGTGCCTAGAAAAATAAGTTCTGATCCAGGTTCTGAATTCAATAATAAACTGTTGAAGGAAATGTTAACCTTCTACAAAATTCAACTTCACATAGGAACGCCACATAATCCTAATTCAATGGGTATAATAGAAAGGTTTCATTCAACAATAATCGAAATTTACCGAATTGCAAAATATGAAACTAAAATTACAGACGCTGTAACCGTTATGACGTATGCTATAATGTCCTATAATCAATCAATTCACTCTACCACGGGTCTCACTCCCTTTGAAGTGGTATTCGGACATACGGACTCATCTAGTAATTTTGCAGTAGATTTTGATAAAAGTTATACGCAACAATTAGTTACAGAACACGCAAAGAGATCAAAATACTTGTATAATTATTTAACTGACAAAATGGTTAAAATCAAAGAAAACATACGACAAAAGCGTGGTGGAGAAAATAAATTCGATATTAAAATTGGAGATAGCATTTTAATCAAAGGCGTTAACACTCGACGCAGCAAAGATAAACCACGTTACCAAAAAGCTAAAGTAACAAGTAATGCAATACAGTCGCGGTACAGACCAATCAGAGACAAACTAAGGTTCCAATTAAAGACATAAGGCGTCCTCCACAGGCTCGTCCTCCTGATAGTGGCTCAGGCAACCCTGACCCAGGGCCTTCATCCACAGTGTATTCTTCCTGTCAAGCAAGGCCAAGCAGGTCTTACCTTATTTGACTGGAATCTAGATTTCGAATTAATAAGTAACAATTTAGATTAGGATATTCTAAAAATACTTTTAAAATAGATTAGTAAGTATATTCTAAAAATACTTATAAAATAGATTAGTATATAAATTAGTAAGTATATGAAAGATAGGTTAGACACATTGAATGTTACAATTGAGCGACTTAATTAATTGATTCCTACTACGATAATCAAAAGAGGTTTACTTAAACTTAATCCCCTTGGCTCTATCATTAAAGTAATTACTGGTAATCTGGATAACGACGACGCAATCAAGTTTGACAAATTAATTAGTAATATACAATCAAAACATAAAAGGCAAACAAATAACATTTATTATATAAATTCCAATCATCCAACGGAGTATAGTTTTTATTAGTATCAATTACACCTATTTCCAATGTATAACCCCCGAACAATCCTTACATTCCTAATCATTCCCAAATTTCCTATATCCTTGCGAAAGGGTTGAAAATATGTATTACCGCTCTCCCAGCCATGCAGGGAAATCGACGACGGAAAGTTTATTTGTTACAAGACAGATGTCTTCCCGCTGACAAAAGCACATGCATCGCGGACTTCATGAAATATGCCACTGAGATTTCAACGTGTCTTCCCTAGCCAGTGAAATTCTCCAAGGTGAACATCAAATCTACACAGCTGAACACTTGGATCCTATTTTCCGGCGTTCACCCATTATCGATGGAATATTGCAAAAATGACATAAACCAGCACAATATTCTCTGCACCTATATCGTAATTAGACGAAAATTGAAAAAAATACACTGAGAAAGCGACGCATATTAGCCGCTCAGGTGGCAGTCCACATCACGACGAACGTGTAATCTACCCAGCATTGCGATGCCAACCAGCCTACAAGGAAAACCTCCGAACAACATAGACGAAATAGACTGAAAAGTGAAAAGTGTAGTGTACAGTGATAAAAGCGAAACGCACTTTGTGAATATTCATAGTATTAGTGTAGGAACTCTAATCATTTACATATTAATTTTAATTACCTTCAAGTTAGATTAAAATTTTATATTTGTAATATAAATCAAAACCATCATTCTCAGATTTCAAATGATGATTTTGAACTTATGGAGGGAGGAGTTATGCATACCAGGCATCAGTTCCCACGGGATTAATCCTCACTCAACACTCTGTTTCTAACACCTTTAAGTAGCCATGTCGCCGATTCCACTTAATACACATCTCTTTCAACAATTACTTCTAACAGCTAACTTAATGCTTATCTGAGCTAGCTTCGTGGGAACTTCCAGAAATATGTCGTCATTGTTTAGGTTATATAAACCAATAGTTCATAAGCCAGGACATTCCGTTTGCATCGCTCAAACTGAGCACATCTCCCAATTATTGTAATAATTGTAATTAAAGTTTATATTAAACAAAATCACTGCCGTTCATATTTGACTAGGTAGCCTTATCACAACAGTTTATATGGACAAACTGTTCTGATAAAGCTACCTACGGTGTTTGAATCTTATCATCATCTTCTGCACGCCTGTTCTCAATTTCTATGGTGGGATCGGCTTCCAGTCTACCGAATTCAGCGGAATACCAGTATTTTATGTCCATGAAGCGAACTGCGTGGCTAAATAATAACAGCCGTATAATAATAGCCGAGTCGATCGCAGGTTAAGCTTGCCGCGGTCGATTCGTGGGGATGGGTGACCATCCATAACATATCGAAACTCTCCTCCCTGCCTCGAAAAGCACGTTGGTCCAGGCTGCCATTTGTAGATCTTTGACAGTCGTTACGTGTATTCAGAAGCCCGAAAGTCTGGCAACCAGTCTTACTAAGGGGTATCGTGTTAATTATCTGCATTTCATTTATCAAAGGGTCTGTTTAGACGCCGCGACTGCGGTAAGCTTAACATAACCTGATCGATCGACCCGTGCGGCTGTTATTATTTAGCCACGAGCCATGAGCTCCTCCCCCTCCTCTTTAGGAAAATTAAATGTAGGTACTTGAAGCAGAGGACCTCTAAGCTTTCAATTAGTTAAGATCTTAGACGTCAGTTTGGGGTTGGAGTATTGCTCTGCCAGATGAATGGTGACTCGTACGTCTCATTACACTAAATGTCCCATTTAGCGTAATGAGCAGTAGGTACGTGTACGTATAGAGACGAAACGGTGCGAGTATGATGACCTTTTCAATCTAGTTCGGGCGAATTGTAGTTCATTCTGCGTCTCCAGCTGTATCTATCTAACTAATCTGTATTCGCGATTTATTTGCCAAAAATGTAAACAAATATGAGTTTATGGAAAAATAATTTTGAATCCTACACAATAAAGTTTAGTTTACGTTACAAGTTCAAAAATTTTTATAAATGAAGGGAAATGTAGGGAACATTTTGACGAGTTATGCGAACATAAATCTAGGGAGGACCAGATTTTTTTTCGCAATTGCGTGTTTGGTCCCATAGTAAAAATTGTTCATAATTATGAGCATAATGACCCCCTAGAATAATGGGATATAAAAACACGTTGTATATACCGACCTCGACCTTCCAAATCTATCACTATTGTTTATGTGGTGGCGCTTGTGAGGTCACATGAAATGGCAGTGATCATATATCTCACGCTTTTTAACACTTCATCTGAAAAACGGCTTATTTTCTCACAAATATTACGACATAACAGTAACGCACTAAACATCAATTGCAAAATCATTGAGGAACATGGTCTGAAAATTCACAAGCTCATCTTAATTATGTTGCACTAATTTGTGGTGTTACTGTGTTGTTGATAATGATAATAATAGTAGGTCTGTGTTAAGCCTCTTTATCTATTTAGATGGTCTTCACTCTTCAGACCTTAATTAGACTGATCATATCGTGGTATCTTAGGCGAATACCAAGGAGGTTCTTTAAAGTGCATATGGATTATTTTCGTTTGAGAAGAGGCCTTTGCGCTGCAGTGGGGCTGTGGTGGGTGGTCAGGAACAGAGAACCGTGACTTAAAATTCTCCTAAGAGGTCTAACGATTATGATCTCAGCAGTGGATAGAAAACTTTAATCAATGCCTAATATCTTATATGCTATGTCCCGTGAAAAGTGGCTAAGGTAGATTTTCGTTCCGAAAATTTCACGAAATCTGACATCATGTCCTTGGCAAACTGCAGGTTATGTATGTAATGGCCTATAGAGGTCCGTTGCCCGAAAGTGGTTGACATAGTTTCAAAGGCTTTTTTTTTTTTTGTGGATGGGAAATCATCAAATGACCCCTCCCGCTCTGGGTGGAGCAGAAGGGAGTGTCAGACTTTTACTGACTAAAACCCACCCGTGTTCCTTCCTTAGCCCTCTGTGTTCCGGGGTAGCGGTAACCCTTTCGGACAATCCCGCTGCTAGTTTCAAAGGCTTATCCAAAAGAAGTAACTGTCTCATTGTTCTAGTGGTACCAAGTGCAACTGCGATTCTTGAAGCACAGAGTTCGATTGGAGATCCAGGTCAGTCAACATAAATAATAAATGAGGTTTAGACCTAGAGCACGCTGGAGTTGGCTTCCACAAACGACATGTTGATATAATCGCTTACTTACTGATGTCCAGCCATGCTATTCTCTAAGGATACAGCCTTGCGGGTAGCGCTGTCGCGGTGGGTTTGACAGTTGCAACACTGCTGTCCGCAAGGCTGTATCCTTAGATAATAGCTCCCCTGGAGAGACTTGACCACGAAGATTACGCAGAGTGGCTTTAAATAGCAGTTCGTATCCTGTACTATATACAGGGTGAAATTGAAAATATGCGACAAATTGAAATGGGAGATTGTACTCATCATTATCAACAACTTTTACTATGGGAGCAAACCTGAAATCGCGAAAAAAAAACAGCTGTTCCCTAAATTTAAGTTCTCATAACTCGTCAAAATGGGAATAGGGAAGAGCTGATTTTTTTTTTCGCGATTGCAGCTTTGGGATCTTAGTAAAAGTTGTTTATAATGATGAATACAATCTCCCATTTTGGTTTGTCGCATGTTTTCAATTTCAATCTGTATATTGCTATTCTTTAAGGGAGGGCCCCCACGAGCAACTTAGTTGCCCAGCAACTTTTTTGACTCTATCGCCGTCTCCCCGCCAAGATTTGGACGTTGCGCATACGGGAGCTACAACAACGCAATTTTTTTTTTGTTATATTTTCGGTTTAGCGGCAACTTTTTTGGCGCGGTGCGCGCGCTTGTTTTACAATCAACAGACGGGCGACAATTGCGTCAAAACCCGCGGACAAAAATGTCTCCCAGCTGTTCCGTCGCTATATGCGCGCACTTTTATACAAACCTGTAGACTTGATGTGAGAGATAAATTAGTTGTGACGACAATACTCACTCGTGGGCGCCCTCTCTAAAAATCTCACCGTGAAAACTTAGGTGAAGTGAGCTGTCAATAGTGTCAATTTGCATCATGTGAAATGACAGCTCATTGACGCTCAGCAGTCGTGCTCGCAAACACGAGACCAACGGGGCTGAGGAATAACCAAATTGGTGTGGACTTAAAACTAGATTCAAGACATTTGATTGGTTGAAACTAGTTTTAAGTAATGCTTGAGTATTGAGTGACGTTCTGTAATACAAAAATGCAAAATGGAAGCCATTTCCATTTTGACAGCTCAACAACATCCATTGCGTTATTTACGTTGTTGAGCGGATACATTTTTCGAACATATGAAGCAATGGATTAGCAATATCCTTCAAAATTATTTAGATTGAGATTAATAGTGTGTTACGCAATTAGGGTACAGATAGATGTATATATGGCAAAAGAACAACAACCGTTGCACGTAGCGTTTTGTAGCTTCTGTATACCTATGGGAAAAAGGTCAGAGATCATGTATTTAAGGCTTAATTAGACATGCAAATATTCATTTTTAATTACGACAAGTCTCCAAGTATCTAGGACGCGCGTGACATGTTCTATAGACGTAGTATTAAGCTGGTATCAGACGTTTCACTGGAATCAAAATTGAAAATATCAAATTATCAGCTTTTGCCCGCCGCTTCGCTTGCGTGCAGATCGGAAATTATCCCACGAAAACCAGGTTATAATAAACTATCTGTGTGCCAAATTTCATCCAAATCCTATTAAAAGCATAATACTATCTTGAATTCATGCAAGCCTAGTACTTTTTTTTAGAATACTGCTCAGAAAGTTGGGTCATATTTCAATCATGATTCGAAAGACACGTAGCGCCATCTAGCGTCCTAAAACAATTGTGACCGTCGAAAGTTATTGTTCTTTTCCTCGGGAGCAATTTTTTTTTTCTGGATAAAAGGTACCTACCTATACAACTGACGACGTATATGCAAAATCATCATCTGTTCAGTGGATTAGGCGTGAAAAGGTGAAAAAACTCCCCAGCAGCACAGCTGTCTATTCAGTTCGAAGAACTAGTTCGAGTAGAAGATGACGATTCATCTGCCTTGCCTTTTCCCAACTATTTTGGGGTCGGCATCCAGTCTAACCGGATGCAGCTGAATACCAGTATTTTACATGGAGCGACTGCCTATCTGACCTCCACAGCCCAGTTACTGGGTAATACGATACCTCTTGGTAGACTGGTTGTCACTCTTGAGCTCCTAACTACCCGTAACGACTGAAAGCCACAAATCAACGAATGACAGCCGGGACCAACGGCTTAACGTGCTTTCCGAAGCACGGAGGGTCTCAGTATGTAAAGATGGTCACCCATCCACAGACCAACCGCGGCAAGCGTAGCTTAATCTGATCGATCGACTTGTGCGGCTGTTATTATTTAGCCACGGGCCCCTGAAAGACAAATATGAACAAAAAGTAAAGCGTCTGATATATCTGCTTTACCCACTGCGTATTTATTAATGGCGGGTCAAGGCAGAGACGTCCGGTTTCGCATCATACTTCACAGACTGCAAATAAAAACGGTGCTGTCACTGTTTGTATTTGCACTGTCTGTGAACTTTTTAATCATTTGAATACGGCTTTAACGGCCTATTTGGCGCAGCCGTGAGGCACACAACACTATGTGTGCCTTACTTAACCTGGGTCAAATAAACTTATTTTCTTTCTTTTGAAAGAAAGAACCCTTTCTTTCTTTTGAAAGAAAGAAAGGGTTCGGGCTTCTGACAACCCGAAACGACCATCAAAGATCTAAGAGTGACAGCCGCGACCAGCGGCTTGACGTGCTTTCCGAGACATGGAGGGGTCTCAGCATGTAAAGATGGTCACCCATCTACGGGCCAACCGCGGCAAGCGTAACTTAACTTGGTCGGTCAACCCGTGCGACTGACAAGAGACCCTCTTAGTTCCTACTAGAGATCAGTGACTTTTAAAAAAGGTGTCCCCCTCCAAAAATACGTCATATAAAAATTAGTCACAATTTTAATTTATGTGCACTGCGCCCAGCTCACAAGTAGTGGCCTACCGCGCGCGCTTCTGGCTGGCTCGACCAATCAATTTAATGCACCTGTGCATTGCGGACATACTTCTTATTAAATGAAGGCGTTTCTAATAAAATTTGAGTGTATTGTGTGATTTATGATTGTGACTTTGTTATGATACTAATGTTAGTGAAGGTTATGGAGATATACACAGTGTTTATCAGCATATATTATTGCTATCCCATTATTCTCTTGGACCATTTCTCAAAGTTAGCAACTATAATGGAAAGAAACAATCCATAATTCGATTTAACACATAAGCAATATTAGATACCCATATAATAACACATAGATACTTACTGTACAATATAGCTATCAGCAATAATCAAGATATGGTATCAATTAAGTTGCATTAACATGACTGATTAAAAATGTCCATCACCCATCAGCATTAAAACAAATAGGTCAATTTTACTACAATTCAAATTCAATAAAAAAATATTGTTTAAATTTGACCCACTTCTGATGTCCAGATTTAGTTCACCTTAGGGCCTAAGTACACCGCAGACGCGAAAATAATGGTGGGACATCGCATAACGAGGTCCACTAAGAAATATAATTATCCGTCACAATATAAAAGTCTCTCTCTTTAATTGAAAAGCTATTTTTAGTTTTTATACGTAGGTTTAAACAATGTAAAGTGAACAGACAACACGTCAACACTGGCCGAAGACGCACGCACCCCCTTTTTTTTTTTTTTTGAGGATGGGAAATCATCAAATGACTTCTCCCGCTCTGGGTGGAGCAGAAGGGAGTGTCAGACTCTTACTGACTAAAACCCACCCGTATTCCTTCCTTAGCCCTTTGTGTTCCGGGGAGCGGTAACCCTTTCGGACAATCCCGCTACCCCGGCAGGCTTCGGCCCTTTCGGGCCCCTTCCTTGCTGCTGACATCTCTTTGAGGCGCGCGTGGAACACGTACGCGCCGTCCGGCACGGGCCTGGTCCTGATCGGACGGAGGGTTACCCATTACTCTCCGCCCGCAGGCCCGCGCTTACGGTGGCCGGGAGTCGTCACGCGGCTTCCGACGCCCGGAGCGTCTCCCGCGGCGGCAACGTCTCCCGCGGCGACACGCACCTCCCTAGAGGGTTGAAAATTTAATGCAGCGGTCACCCATCTGCTTTTTTTGATCAATTTGCCAATAGGTGGGTGGTTTGAATGTATACTCTACACGCTAGTGCCCGCGACTTCGTCCGCGTAAAATTTCTTGTTCCCCCGACCCACCCCATTGCATCGCATAGCCTGCGTTATTTATATACTTCGTTATGGCTTAGCGTTCTTTTTTTCGGCTTCTAAGAGTCGTTATGTTAAATACTTATCTTAAATATAGGCTTATCTATAGCCTTCTAGAAATGGGCTATCAAATGCAAAAAGATTTTTTCAAATCCGATTGGTAGTTTCAGATATTAGCACGTTCAACAAACTTTTCAGCTTTATTATTGGTATAGATATAGATGCACGCGCTTTATTTGTGGCAACTAAGTGTACAAACACGCTGTGAATGTGTGCGTGAAGACGAATAGCGTCAGCACATAACACATACATGCGCACACACACTTCCGACTTCGTCATTGTTTGTCAAACCTTCTAATGGTTTCAATTTTATATCCTACATTGATTAGGTATTCAATTGTCAATGAAAAGTTATCGCCGAAAACTGAGTTTATAAAATTAACCTAAATTGTTAAGCGAAAAACGTCTGCAAGTTGATTTAACATTAGAAATTCGGGTGTAAGTTTTCCAGTGATTAAATCAAACCATTGAATTTTACAAGTGATAATACAAATCCTTTTCTTTTCCTTTTTTTTTAAAGAAAAAAACGTTGCCCCACACTAGGAATTACTCCTGTATCGTGGTTGTGTTTACAAACATTTAAACTCACATACACAAACAGCCAGACCCGGAACAACTACTTGTAGGTCATACAAATATTTGTTCCTTGCGGGAATCGAACCCGTGACACGCAGCGCAGCAGACAATCGCTTATCCACTGCGCCAACCGTGCCGTCAAATTGTCATCCACAGAAACGTTGTCTGATCCATTTTTTTAAACATTTACATTACATATTTTCTACATAGACTATACCTACCGTCCAGCGCACTCAGCAGACAGGGCTTCTGCTTATGCTCTTACACAAAAGCACTATAAAGTTCTGCCCCGTTGGTCTCGTGGTTGCAAGCGCGACTGCTGAGCGTGGGGTCCTGGGTTCGATTCCCGGGTCGGACAAAGTGTTATTGAGTTTTTCCATTAGGAATTTCTCAGTAACAACTCGTAATTGGCGGTGTGATACCCCCGTGCCTCGGTGCGCACGTGGCGCCGTTGGTCCTACGCCCGATGTCTCTCCGGTCGTGTCGGATTGCCGTCCCATCGGATTATGAGAGTGAGGGAAGAGGGAGTGCACCTGTGTCTGCACACACACTTGTGCACTATAATATCTCCTGCGTACCTGGCTAATCTCCGTTGAGATTGGCCACCGTGACCGAAATCGATCGGGGAGGCTATTATTATTATAAAGTCGTAGAATATTGTTATTATGCCGGAATAACTCCATATTATTGCAACAGCTTTGGAAAGTATCATCAGTGGACTGCGCTAGTTGATTGATTAATGGTTAAACCAATAACTCTTGGCATTCAGCCCAATACTGCAACATTTTTTCTTCCACATCAATATTCGATAGTCTCTCCATTTCTTATTTTTGTGAGTCAAACCACTGAATCGATTTTAAAGCGAATTGTCAGATTATTGAAAGGGGCTCGTGGCTAAATAATAATAGCCGCACGGGTCGATCGAAGGTTAAGTTACTCTTGCCACGGTCGATTAGGGGATGGGCTATCAGGCCAGGGCACAGGGTGTCCCTGGAAGTATGGATCAAATCAAATAGGGGCGTGGGCAAAGTCATTTTCAAACTTTTTGATCCTGAGAATGTTGGTGAATTTTTTTACGGTTCAAAAGTTATGACCAACTTTTGTTATTTTCAATCACTTTGCATAGCGCTCAAAGAACAAAATCATTAAAAAAAAACTACCAGGAACTGACAATTTAAGTATTTTAGACAGCCCTGATAGTTCTTTCTTAAAGATTTTTTTTCTTTGAGCACTATGCGAAACGATTGAAAAAAATTGATCGCAACTTTTGAACCGTAAAATAATTTTCAGCCATCAATCATTCTCAGGATCAAAAAGTTTGGAAATGACTTTGCCCACGCCCCTATTTAATTTGATCCATACTTCCAGGGACACTTTGTATAGTTCAGGAGGATGATGATGATGATGACTTATACTCCTGACTAGAGAATTACCCTAAAACTCAGAGAAAGTCTCACTTGAGTAGTTCCAGTCATTTGTCTGCTCAACAACGTAAAAGCCACAATGAATGTTGTAGAACTGTCAAAAAGAAAGCCATTGAAAGAAATAAAGAAAAAGTATTTAATGTGACTCGTACACACGGCTTCACATCAAGCTATACAATTCCAGTTTTAGCTGACCTCGCATTGTATATTTTTTTCGTACAATTAGAAGTCAGCTTATACTGGTTATTTATAGCTTGATGTGTAGCTGTGTGTACAGAAATATCGCAAACTAAACTAAACACAGTCACAAATAAAAAACAAAATTATATTTAAAAATAAATTAAGTAAAAAAGAATCATATGCGAGGCTAAAAGGTTCCTATCTCAGCATAATCTGCGACATTTAAAAAAAAAAAATGTCGCAACGCTGGTATTCTGATAGGACCGATTGCGACTGTTACCGTGTAAGCAATTACCTCGCTGTTTGTTGTACTGTGAATTTACAAAATAATCTTGAAGACAACCATGAAAGTTGCTTGAATACTAAGAACTTGAGAAGGTCTCGGGGAAATGTAAAAAGTTAAACACAGAAACAATTGGAGAAACTTGTTTCATTTCGAATTCGAAGGATATTGTTCGCATAACCATTTTTATTTAGTCAGGTTTCGCACTTTGAATGCTGACCTTTGTATAGGTCTGTTATTGAGTTTGTTTTTGTGTGCGATGAATAATTTTTCAGTGGATTTTGTGTTTTTGTATTTAGCATGACCACCATACAAATTGGACGTCCTTGTCGACGGAAGAATAGACAAAATGACACGATTTGTAGAAAGATTCCTACAGTCTTAAGCATAGAGATGAAGAGAAGAAATGTTTCTATTCTTCAGTCGACAAAAAGTCTACAATGTCGAGCATGACGATAAATTTTTCTCTATTTTTGATACTTGTGAGGTGCATAGAAACATTTCTTCCCAACAAGGCTCAAAATATAGTCTACATCATATTGGACCTAGACAAGAATCTATATTGATTTTATAATTTGCTCCCCGTTGCTATGGAAAGATTAATATGTTTTATAGAAACGCTAGGCCCGTGCTCGAGAAGACGTGTCGACTTGGATAGAAATGTCGAGTTGATGTATTCTTGGTAGAATAGAGATTTATAGTTGTGGAACTGTTAGTCAGATGATAACGATTTCACGCACAATGGTCTTTTTGAAGGACTAAGTGCGGAAACCAAACCCATACCATAGATCAAATAATGTTAGGCAGATATTGACGATGATGGAGAGTTAATGTAGATGGGTCGACTATGAGGGGCTCGTGGCTAAATAATAACAGCCGCACGGGTCCATCGAAGCTTAACCTCAACTTGCCGAGGTCGGTCTGTGGATGGGTGACTAATGACCATCCATTACATAACCATTACAAGCCCGAAAGTCTAACAAGCAGTCTTAAGAAGGGGTATCGTGTTATCTAGGAACTGGGTTGTGGAGGAGATAACGTCTCTTTGCTTCAATAACGTGATATCAAACCCGACAATTCATTTTTTTAAATTTAATAGTTGAAACCGCCGTGACCGATTTTATTTTTCAAAAAAACGTGGTTTCTTTTGTGGGTCTAATAGCAAATCTATGAGTGAGAGGAAGGTGCTCTCAAATTTCAGCGAAAACGTGACATATTCACGACGATATCATCTTTTAATTTTCAAGATAACACATTATTGAAACAAAGAAGCGATAAGTAGTCGCTCCATGTAAAATACTGGTATTCAGCTGCATCCGGTTAGACTGGAAGCCGACCCCAACATAGGTAGATGCCGGGGCAGCGGGATTGTCCGAAAGGGTTACCGCTGCCCCGGTACATAAAGGGCTAAGGAAGGAACACGGGTGGGTTTTAGTCAGTAAGAGTCTGACACTCCCTTCTGCTCCACCCAGAGCGGGAGGGGTCATTTGATGATTTCCAATCCACAAAAAAAAAAACATAGGTAGATGATGAGTAAGTGAAAAAAACCGGTCAATTGCGAGTCGGACTCGCGCACCAAGGGTTCCGTACATATTTGTAGGTATGTAAATAGTTTATCACGGGATTTTTTTTTATTGTAACTATAAACTTACGGTTTTCCGATTTTTAACACATTTATACATTTTATTCCCTTGAGAGTGTCGAAATATATGTTTTATGCGGCATAAACGGCCGTATCTTTTTTTTACGTTAACTTAGAAGTTTGATTTTTCACAGCTTCAAGAGACCGCAGACCTGAGTATTATGGTTTTAATTTCAACTCGATACTTCTACGCTTTCCCGAGATAAAGGGTCTTGACAGACAAACAGACGGACAACAAAGTGACCGTATAAGGGTTCTTTTTCCTTTTAGGTACGGAAGCCTAAAAAAAAGCAATATTTTCTGTTTGGCTTATCCTAATTTATTGGATCCGCCGCATTGTGCCCTGTCTTCCATCCATTTCTGTAAGCCTTCATCCCAATACGCTCTTTTTCTCCTATCTACCGTTTTAAGCCGTCTTCAAATATCATATTATATTATAGCCACTTTTTTTTAGGTTAGTCGATTTTATAAACATTTTACCATCTCTAGTTCATCCTAAAAAAACTGGCTTATGACAAAGCTGAAAAAGAAATCGGTAATTTTATAGTCCATTACCTCCATGGCACATTCTCACCTGCCTGGCACATAGTCAGCCCGTTTGACGGTATATATTCTGCCGACAAAATGTCCTGCAGTTTGGCAGAAGATTTGTGAAATACTCATCTATGTAAATGTTCTTTTGTTGAAATAAATAAAAAAAAATGTACTATCTTCAAAATTCTAAGCCATGTAATCTTTTACACGATCCATACATTTTTTGGGGTTCAGTTGTCAGCCTGCTGGCAATACCGGAACTTCGTAGTTTTCTCAAGTAAGTACCGTAGATCAGAATCTCTTCTTACTGAACGACGTAACGACTGTAAAAGATCCACGAATATCAGCCGGGACGTGTGACTTAACGTGCTTTCCGAGACACGGAGGGGTAAATGCACGGGGTAGTGGTACGTAAAGATGATCACCCATCCAGGGAACAACCGCGGCAAGCATAGCTTAAAATCTAATCGATAGACCCGTGCGGATGATGTCATTACTTACATATGGAACAAAAAAGAGAGTATTTGCTCCATGGATGTGTCCCGGTTTGATTGTGTATGTATGTCGATGTATTTACAGATTTATAAGATACTAGCGACCCGCCCCGGCTTCGCACGGGTGCAATGCTGATACTAAGTATAGGTACTTCAAGAATGTCAGCACGCGCCGCCGACCTCCCGGCCGCGGCCGGTACCGCAGCAACCGCTATGTCCCTGCATTTTAAATCTGTAATATCTTCGAAAATATTCATTTAAATTACATGCTGTAAAGGGCCATATTTATCTATATAAATGCACAATGTATTTACTTAATTGGATAAGGATTAATGCTGTATTGCTTAAAATCGCTTCGTAAATAAGCCATTATTTCTCGTAAAAAGTAAAGGATAAAAAATGGTTATTGTGGGTTATCCCTAAGAGATAGACAATAGACATATACCATCGCAAACTTTTTTGTAGACCTTTTTAAGGTGTACAATACTGTAGTACATTATTTTGACCTATCTCGTAGGGTTCAGCCAGCGTTTGAAAAGTAAGCGCAAAAAAATGTCTTTATTTACGGCATCACATTAGAAATCTCTAAAATTATCAGTGTTTCTCTACTATATTATGCATGTATTATATATAAACCTTCCTCTTGAATCACTCTATATATTAAAAAAAACAGCATCAAAATCCGTTGCGTAGTTTTAAAGATTTAAGCATGTCGGAGATCTTGAGGGATTTTTATCCGAAATTCCATCGGTGTCCGCCATGTTGCACGTGGTTGGGTAGAATCAGTGCGCACACCCGGCGCGGTCGAACTCTGGATGTCAATTGTGTCGCTAAGCTAACACACTGGTCTCACCTTGGCATCTGACAGATGTCAAACGCCACACGCGACAGTTCATTGACAACCCCGACTCGAACTACTGACTCAATGACAATTGTTATCGATTTGATTAATCGAGTAAGGTATCTTAAACGCTAATAAATGGCGCGACTAGTACGTAAACAAACCTTTTACTTCATTCCTTCGACAAGCATACATAGGGATATAGGGACAGAGAAAGCGACTTTGTTTTATATTATGTAGTGACTAGCTTTTGCCTGCGACTTCCTTCTTGTTCCCCCGAACCGTCCCGTGGCATAGTATCGCCTGTCCGCGCGATTACTTCTTATTCGCTTAGCGTTCTTTTCTACCATTTTCCACTTTGCTCGGCTTCTAAGGCTCAAAGCTTGATGTTAAATAGCCTATAGCCTTCCTCAAGAATAGGGCTATCAAATGCAAAAAAAAAAATCCAATCCAAGTGTTAGTTCCGGAGATTAGCGCGTCCAAACAAACTCTTCAGCTTTGATATTAGTATAGACTAGCTTCTGCCCGCGACTTCGTCCGCGTAATTTTTTTTTGTTTCCCCGACCCACCCCGTCGCAACGTGTCGCCGGCCTGCGCTATTACTTCGTTTTCGCATGGCGAAAACTTCAGACTTTTTTTCTTTTTGCTCAACTCCTAAGGGTCCTAGCGTCAAGTTTAATAGAATATAGCCTTCCTCAAGAAATGGGCTATCAAACGCAAAAACATTTTTATATATGCGACCAATACTTCCAGAGATTTAGAGCTTTCAAACCGTGTTTCAAACAAACTCTTCAGCTTTATTATTAGTATTATTTTAAAACTATGATATCTCCTAAGATATACATTGAAATCAAATGATGTCAGAGGCAATTTTGTTCAAAATTAAATACATGTAATGAATAACTTATTTATTTGGATAAGGATTAATACCATGTTTATAAAAACACCTTCGCAAATAATGCATTATTTGTGAACAAATTTGGTTAGCATAAAAGAGGTTATTGTGAGCTAACCTTAAAAGATAGACATATGCTGTCGCGGACTTTTTTTTTTAACTTTTAAAGGAGAACAATTCTGTCATATATGATTTTTGCGAAACTTTAACCGTTTACGCAGCGCACGCAGCGGAAGCTCTCAATAGGAAAAAAATCCCTATTTTGAAACATTCTTCATTGGTGCTCCGCTCCTATTGGTTTTAGCGTGATGATATAGCCTTCCTATAGCCTTCCTCGATGAATGGGCTATCTAACACTGAAAGAGTTTTTCAAATCGGACCAGTAGTTCCTGAGATTAGCGCGTTCAAACAAACAAACAAACAAACAAACTCTTCAGCTTTATAATATTAGTATAGATTTGAACTTAGCCTCTGAGGTGAAAATTTTCGTGGATTCTTTTTAGGTGCCAATAAATGTCAAAGAATATCAAGCTGTTTTTATTTAGTAACTTACAATGGAATGTTGGTGACTGTTCTTCATGGGGACCTTCTATTTGGATTCTTGGAAACGTATAGGGCTGTAATTCTCTATGACATGATAAAATGAACGAAATCGCACGAAATCAACGCGTGATATGCGGGATTAGCTAAGGAATTGACATAATATTTGCAACAACGAAAGCCCCATTTTATGTCCAAGAAAATCACTGTCCATCCTAAGGTTGCCTGGAAGAGATCGCAGAAAGCGATAAGGCCGCCCATTGTATATTTTGGAGTGTTTGATGTATTTTTTACATGTTGTATTTTTGTGGTGTACAATAAAGTATACCTATATAAATACACACATCAAAAGTGTCTAGGGATCAACATATATTTTTGCAATAACTTTTCTCCTGATTGATATTAATTAAAATTTTCTTTAAGGATTCATCAAATAAAGTGTTTTCGTTTGTCACAGTAACGATAAACCAAGTCACCTTTGCATTAATAAAGAAATTTGCCATTTTCCTAATAAAGGGATTTTTGACATTTGAACCACTAACACAAAAGTTCGAAAAAAAGACTGAAATAACAGTTTTCTCTAAAATTTTATTGGGTAACTTAAACAATTAATAATCCGTGTTTCTACCGCGAACACTAACAACACAAGAACATCGGTTTGGCATACTCAAAATGAGTTCATCCAAATCACGCTGTGGAATGGCCGCCCATGTTCGTTGCAACAACAAAAAAAGGTCTTCTTGCGACTGGATACCCTCCATATTCGGCAGAGCTCTTCTCTGTAGCATATCCCATGCATGCTCAATCGGGTTCAAGTCTGGCGACTGAGCAGGCCAGGGCAGGACATTGATGTTAGCTGCGGCGAGAGTCTGTCTTACAACTCTTGCGGTGTGCGGTCGTGCATTATCATGCATTAACTGAAATAAGGGACCGATTTGCACTTGTAGAGGAACGATGACGTCTGATACAATCGTCTCAGCATAAATTTGAGCGTTGAGGTTGCCTCTGATCCAAATCAACTCAGTTCTTCCGCCGATCCAAATACCCGCCCATACCATGATGGTTCCACCACTATAAGGATGGACTTCCTGGCAGGATTTTAATCGCTGTTGGCGTCCAGGGGTTCTCCAGTGTCGTATACGTCTTGTATCCGGTCTCATACCAAAACGAGACTCATCAGAAAAGCACACGAAACGCCATTGTTCTTCTGCCCAATTTCTGTGTTCAAGAGCCCATTGATATCGAATCCTACGATTGTGCATTGCTATAGGTGGTACCCGTAGCGGTCTTCGGGAATGAAGGTTCACTTCATGCAAGCGGTTTCTGACTGTTTGGTCGCTAATTAAGTTCCCTGAAGAGTGATGAAGCCTCACGGCTAACATCATGGCGGTTATTGTTGGAGCTCTTCGAGTTAAGATTTGAATGTATCGGTCTTGTCTCCGTGTGGTGCAGCGATACCGTCCTCCATGGCGCTCAGCCACGGTACCAGTGCTTCGGTAACGTGTCCAAAGTCGACTGATAACACTCTGACTTGTATTCAGAGCTAAAGCCACAGTACGTTGCCGGGAACCAGCTTCTATCATTCCCACGGCTCTGAGCATTTCTTCCCTGCTTAAATGACGTCGCCGCTCCATAATAACGTTGGTTTTAATCAGTAGTAGGGAAACAGTAGCACTAATAATGTCTTCAATGCGTTGTATGTTTTTATAGGGAAAATATTGACAGCTGATTTTCATCTTTTACTCGAATTTGATTCACAGTTCCTGATTCAAATTATGAAATGCACCAAAAAGGATCCATATAAATTTATAAAATCATAAATTTATTACAAAGCCACATCTCAATCTCAAGAAATCCGCATAAAAATGCTTGATCCCTAGACACTTTTGATGTGTGTAAATGAATGGTTTGTGGTTTAAGAACTTTATTATTTCTCATTAAGAATTAACAATAATTCACTTACTGAGAAACTAAATTTACATAAAATGTTTACGAGCGTGCAGTAACGTCGTTAAAAGTAAAACAATAATGAATAGGAAGGTAGTGATTTAACAAAAAAAGTAAATTTCAGCCAATCACCAACCGAGTAAACACGGATGTAAAGTTGTAAAGTTAGGTTTCGAAGTAAGAAATCGTTAAGTGGTCATAGTGAATTAGGGCCCAGGTTTTGCCTGATCTCCTTATGTGCCAGAAAAATCATCTAAACTAATATTATGAAGAGATAAAGTTTGTGAGTTTGTATAATATGTAAAATCTCCGAAATTACTAATCCGATTTCAATGATTCTTTCACTGGTAGAAAGCTACACTATTGCTGAGTGCCATAGGATACGTGGATGAAGTCGAGGGCAGAAGCTAGTATTGAAATAAAATGAGTTTGTTTTTCAAGAACTGTTTTCAGTCTACACGTCATGGTGTCTTTAATATACTTACATTTTCCTTCGTTCTAACCAAGTTTTGTTTTTCTAAAGCATATTATTAACATAATTTTCAGCCAAGCATGTTTTTGTAAGTAAAACATTCAGAATACTTATGCTATTTTTACTAACTAGACTCTTTTACATATTCAGATTCAGCGTTTAAGATATTCATTCTTGCGTATCCACTTTGTTGTTTTGTTTTAGGTACCTATTCATTTTGGTTTAGCTAAACAGTTTTTATTGTTGCCTTGTTTCTGTCTTCATGGTCATTACGTATCGTCTATGTATGTCTCGGAAAGACGTCATTTATAGATACAAAAAAAAAAAACATAAGTTTAATTGGAAAAAAGAAAAGGCAATGACTGACAGTAACGTTATATAAACACAGTTGAGTTTGTACGAGTACATCAGTGGCGAAGGTACCATACAACTCGATTCCCGCCGGCTTCCCTTCGAAAATTCAGAACACAACCACTTTATAGTCAATTCATCATTGAAATGTAATTACTTTTTTTTTGCTCCGGCTTACCTCTGTCATAAATTCATCCTTCGCTACTGTTGTAAATCACAATTTTTGGCCCCCAAACTAAGCAGGGCTTGTAAATCTTTAACAGTCGTTACGGGTAGTCAGAAGCCCGAAAGTCTGACCACCAGACTTACCAAGGAGTATCGTGTTACCCAGTAACTGGGTTGTGGAGTTCAGATAGGCAGTCGCTCCATCTAAAATACTTGAAAGCTGATACCGGTTAGACTGGAAGCCGACCTTAACTAAAGTAAAACTAGTTGAACTTTTAGGCTTCTGACTATCCGTAACGACTGTCAAAGATCCACGAATGACAGCCGTATAACCACCGAATCGTTCAAAAAAAAAATTATCTTGTGGCTTTACACAGTTATAGGCCTACTGTTATAATAAAAGTAGAGGTGCCTCAATGGTAACGGCTGCGACGCACATAGTCGTGGATTCGAACCCAAGCAGGCACTTTGCGTAAATTATCTTATCACCACAGCTCTCAAAACGGTGAAGGAAAAGTAGGAAAACATCATGAAGAAATCGGCATGTCCTAAAGCCAAAAATTCGAAGGCATCTGACGTCCGCCAACCCGTGGGCCCGCGTGGTGGATTACGGCTCACTTCCTCTCACTGAGAGGAGGCCTGTATCCCATCAGTGGCAACATTATATGCTGATTGAATAATAGTCTCCCCGACCGACAGTTCAGTCACGGTGGCCAATCTCAACGGAGATTAGCCAGGTACGCAGGAGATATTATAGTGCACAAGTGTGCGCGCAGACACAGGTGCACTCCCTCTTCCCTCACTCTCATATTCCGATGGGACGGCAATCCGACACGACCGAAGAGAGATCAGGCGCAGGACCAACAGCTTAACGTGCTTTCCTAGGCACGGGGGTATCACACCGCCAACTTCTAAACTCCGGGCTGTTACTAAGAAATTCCTAATGGAAAAAACTCAATAACACTTTGCCCGACCCGGGAATCGAACCTAAGACCCCACGCTCAGCAGTCGCGCTTGTGACCACAAGACCAACGAGGCAGTTAAATAGGCTGATTATGCTCATAACAGACGCAGTCACCTTTTGTTTGATTACCTACCGAAAAAAACATATTACAATATTTTGTTAGCTTCAGATACTACTAAAGATATGAACGTTAATCTCTAGATTTCGTAAGTTTTTGACCGATAAAAACACAAAATAATGCCGTGTTTATCGAACGAGTTCGCGAGTTGTACATATTTATCTTCGACTGTCAAGAAAATGTGTCGACATCACACGATAAGAGGTCCTGACGTTGTTGTTTGTAGACAAATCTGTTTATTTGCTACGTTAGTTACTTTGGCTTATATATCTTGTGGAATTATGGCAAGCCTACTTACAATGTTTGCTTCTTGTCAAGGGTTTTTTGGCATTCGGTAAAGGAATTGTGTCTTTCATAAATCTTTGACAGTCTTTATGGGTAGTCGGAAGCCCGAAAGTGTGACAACCAGTCTTTCCAAGGAATATCGTGTTGGCAGTCGCTCCATGCAACACTGGTTCATCATCATCTGCCTAGCCTTTTCCCAACTATATTGTGGTCGGCTTCCAGTCTAACCGGATGCAGCTGAATACCAGTATTTTATACGGAGCGACTGCCCATCTGACCTCCACAACCCATCTGGGTAATACGATACCACATAGTAAGACTGGTTGTCAGACTTTCGGGCTTCTGACTGTCAATGATCCACGAATGACAGCCGGGACCAATAGCTTAACCGCCGAGGCACGGATTATCAACTAGCACAGACGCCAGCACATCAAGCTACCCGAAACTGTCAAATTCTCCTAATCAACTTTGAACCTTGTGCTTTAGCGACAAAGTTGAAAATCTATTAAAGAAAGGAGATGTCCGCTTTTTATATGGACGTTGGTTTTTTATTCCGAGAAAAATCTAACCAGAATCAAACTACACTCAAATAAAAGCTACAAAAATATGGAACTTAGAACCACTAAAATAATATTTTTGGACCCCTCCATTTAAGAGAAAAATTATAAATTATTTAATGTTAATTCATATATTTTATTTGTTGATGGCAGCCCAAATGAAACCTCCCACATACTTTGAAAATGTCATAATTGACAGGTGGATTCTATTCATCTGTCAAATATGACAAAAAATGTTGACTGTCAGGTGCTGTCAGGCCTCATCCGTCTGATACGTCACACTTTCGCTCGTGCCTTTGTGTTAACCGGTGTTATCGTATAATTTGTGCTTTGCTTTCTTTGATTTTCCGGATTTAACTGACTTAGCCTTTACACAACGGATTCTTCTACTTTGCACATGATTAGGATACCGATAGCTTACGGACCTTCAAACACAAGGAATAGTCTCGATGAAGTTTCACACAGATTCACTAGAAATCGAAAGAATTCGTAATGCTGACAAAAACACGTGTTTAGCCTTCACCATTACCAACGAAAGTCCCGCCGTATTATTACTAAACACTTTGATTGTCAGTAATGGCAGTAGGTACCATATGTCAATACTGTCAATTTTGACAAGTTTATATTTTTTTAGGGTGTGTTCACTATACTATCCTAGATAAATAGAAAGGTTTGTTCGTTAAAGGAGTAAATTCACACTAAAATAAAAAAATGATTTTTCTCAAAATTGGAGGTGTTTAAAAATTTTAGAAATAGTTAGAACCACTAGTTTTTGGGATGTCTATCCAAATATATTTAACTTATCCTGGTTAGAATTATTGAATAATAAAAAACCATTTTTGGACATGTCCTTTTATAGATTGTAGTAGCTTGATGTGCTGGCGTCTGTGGAATAGAATAGAATAGAATAGAACATTTATTTGCCAGAAACATGGTGTTTACAAAGGTGTTCATAACATTGCATAGTGCTGTATGTCTCACCGTTTCAACGGTATGCAAACTAATTAACAATTAAATACAGTTCTCTTACAACATTTTCAAATTAAATACATTATTTACATTACTCTTTAAAAATATTATTAACATTATTATATTATATACCTGTTTAATACACATTCCTGCAACAACCACTTCCGAAGTGCCGAGCAAAATTTTTTGAAAGGTAGTTGGGTAATTGACTCCGGCAAAGCATTATAAATTAGAGGAGCGATGTAGATAAAACTCTTTCGGAAAAGTTGCAACTTGGGAACAGATATCTCGAAATCCAAATGTGCAGCTTTCCTCTTATTTGTATTATCCCTTAGTTCGAATAGTGCAAGATTGGATCTCAGAAACTTGGCGACTTCAAAGATATATATGCAGGGTACAGTCAAAAAGTTATGTGACTTAAATATAGGCCTACACAAATCAGACCATTCCATATTAAAAATTGCGCGGATACACTTTTTTTGGGCAATAAAAATTCGATCTATTTCTGAGGAGTTTCCCCATACAACTATGCCATAGCGAATGACCGAACAGACATAGGCATGATACACCATTATGGATATGTCTCTCGACGTAACATTTTTGACCTTTCTTAGAGCAAAAACAAATTGGTTGATTTTCTTGCAGAGTATCTCGATATGATTCTTCCATGTTAAGTGCTCATCAAGTGAACCTAGAAACCTAGTGTTATGTACCTGCTTTACGCTAATATTATTATACGCTACATGAAGATGAACAGGTTTACTTTTCCATGTTTTAAAGTGGAGTACGTTCGTTTTAGCAATATTTAACTTTAGTTTGTTAATATCTAACCATTTTATAATATCCTTCAATGTTTGATTAATTTCATTTTCATAGTTTTGTTGATCTTTACATTTAATAATAATTGTGGTGTCATCAGCAAACAGAACACACTGATGTTTTATTGATTTTGGCAAGTCGTTTATATAGAGAAGGAACAATAACGGCCCCAAAATGCTTCCCTGAGGGACACTGCAATGTACAGTGATATCGATAAAAATAAACCAGATAGTGATCTTCATAAGCTATCCAACGAAGTTACTATCGTAGTTTGTCTAGTGTTTATGTCACGAAATGACAAAACGCGATGTCGAGTCGATGAACTTTGTTCAATAGGGCTGGCAGTGCCTGGAGACTGAACTTATGGAGTTTATTTAGCTTATTTAGTAGTAGCAGAATTTCTATACTACATGCGTAATCAGCCTATAAGGTTTCCACTGCTGGGACACACGCCTCCTCAGTGATAGGGCGTGGGCCATAATCCACCACACGGGCCCAGTGCGGGTTGGTTGATGTCACAATGTCTTCGAATTTTTAGTTGTAGGACATGCCGGATTCCTCACGATGTTTTCCTTCACCGTTTTGAGAAATGTTTGAGGAATAAATTGAAATGAAAGTGGAATATAATATTATTTATGTGTTTAGTTATGATTAACAGACACAAAGCACATAAAAACCAAACAGTTTTGACTGTCCTTTTTTGTAATCTTAGGCTGTTAGTCCGAAGAAAAAAAAACTACTGAAATCGATTCAGTAGTCAATCATGAACAAACTATTTTCAGGTTTTGCGCATTTAACGTTACACGTTGTATAGATATTTTTTTGTTTATATATTTATTTAGATTAGTATAATATACCATATTCTTCATGTATGTATTTATTGTATTATGTAAATGGTATACCACAGAATAACTACAGTATTTGTCTCTCCTTCCCCTTTTTAATCTATCCAAAGGCATCGTTGGCACCGATTGGGTACAGAACCCTAAAAGCCGTTTAAAACAATGAATGTCTTAATTATCTAAGTGTTTACTAATTAAAAATTTATCTACCGTGTTGACGGCTAGGTGAAGTGCTGTCCCAATTTGTCACGGTTATCAGTTGTATTAGTAAGTCGTTAGTTCTGCGGTCAGTCAGACCTTGAGTCTTACCAAACAGACTTTGTGTCAAACGCGTGTCTGATGTCAGTTTAACGTCAGAATTCATACGAGAATGTTGTTTGAACCAGTTTATTTAACTGCCGGTTATTGAATATAAAATTCGGAGCAAACTCTGCTTTAGCGTTCGGTAAAGTGAAGCACGCGAAATAATAAAAAAAATATTTGTAAAAATGTAAGAAATTTAAAATTTCGCGGGTCACATTGAAGGAATCACCTTTAGCATCAGCCTAGAGCAGTCCACTGCTGGACATAAACCTCCAATTCCACGCCATTCTGCTCGATTCTCGGCAACTCTCATCCAGCTGCTACCAGCCATCCTGCGAAGATCGTCACACCACCTAGCCTGAGGGCGTCCTACCTTACGTTTGCCGATTCGCGGCACCACGCCCTCGCCCTTCACTGGAATCAATGTGATGAATGATGAAGTAAATCGCGGGAATCACGTTGAGTAATCCAGTACAGTTTGTCAAGTTTTCCAATTCAAATTCTCAATTTAGAAACCGGGTGTTAGACTACAGATGAACTCGATTTTGTGATAGTAAGGTTTGTGGTCATGCCTAAGTTGAGTGAAATACATCTGGTGCCCACCATTTTAGAGGAGGACGTTAAAAAGTTGGATTTGATTAGCGATGGTGATGAGGGTAAGAACTTTTTCTTAATTTTTGGAAACTTAAGGCATAAAGGATTAGGTTTTTGGATCGTAGCATGTGAGGTTTTGCATTTTCTGCCTAGTACCTCTGTGGGAGAAGACATTTTCATCAGATACTTTCAGAGCAGACCATAAATTATACTAAGAAGTTTTTTTTTTCGAAATTATCAAGACAAACATCAAAATTAAAGTAACAATTTTAGAGTTCACAACATGAAGCAAGTTAGCAACGCGTTGAACTTGCGGTATTTACCTAATTATGACCGTTCCTACGAAAACAAGGGCGTGCGACAGTAGCGTAGCTTGTTCTAAAGGGGCCCTATATCAATTTTTTTTGGGGGCCCTTTTCACGGTTCCTATTTTATTTTTTTTGGAAGTCGTCTGAGAAGAACAGAAAACTTCACTGTTCCTTCTAGTACCATGAGTCGGGGGCCCGAGAGATACTGGTAGATTCGCCAATTTAGATATTTTAAAATATTTTTTTGGTAAATATTATGACTTAGCCTATTACCAGATTCCGACTTGTCGTAAACTTCTGGAACACACTGTATTATATGTATAAATTATAGATCCATTTACAAGCCTCTTAATGATCAATAATAATTTTAGGTTCTCAATAGTATTTTACAAATTCTTGCTTCCATACGTCGGCGTCGCGTCGGGGGGTCCCCTGTAGTTTGGGGCCCCGTATATTGATACAGCTGATACGGCGGTAGCTACGCCCATGGCGCGCGACGACGGTGCCAAATCGCTTGCCTACGCGCACGTATGTGCAATATTTTTATTTTATATTAATATTTTTAACACTTTGAATTAGATATTTTTATTTGGCGCACCTATTTAATTGCACCTATAAAGGTTTCATGCGTGGCCGATATTTTGAAATAAAATCAAAATGCCGGATAGGTAGGTATGACATGGACTTTCAAAGCCCTTTATTTTTTATATTTCTATGATTGTGTTTAGTTTAGTTTGTGATATTCTTGTGTGAGTCCAATTAAATACATACTTTTTCTTTCATCCTTCTAAAAACTAAAAATTAAATCATTAAAAAAAGGGTAAGTAACCGGATAGGCCTAAAAGCGTTTGCGTTTTCATCTCTAGAGGCATCGTCAATCACAAAATATAATATTTGTATACGGCTGTTTTTGAAGGAAACTCTTTTAATATTGTCGTGTCAGCAAATTGTGGGGATCAACGCACCTGCGCGGAATATCTTTATATTTGTTAGATCAGCAGATTTAGATGTGAGAGGGTGTGAGAGGTAAAGAGTTGCAGAGATTTTTGCCAAAAAAGGTTTGAACAAAAGTGGTTTTGGTTTTCCATATGGTGCAAAGACCTTCATTTAAAAACGTACATACAGGAACTGTCCGGGACTCGTGGCTAAATGATAGCAGCCGCACAGTAGCTCAAAGGTAAAGCTACGCTTGCCGCGGTCGGTTAGTGGATGGGTGACCATCTATTACATATCGACACCCCACTACACTATACTACATAACTACCTTGCTTACCTACCTTTCTTAGTAACAGCACGGAGTTTGGAAGTTGGCGGTGTGTGCCCCGTGAAAGCACGTTAAGCCATTGGTCCTGCACCAGATGGCCAATTCCCCTAATTAAATATGTTCAAAATCTAGACGCAATCGCATCTCAGCGACAACCATTGTCAAAAATGTAGGGAAATTAGAGGATTTTTTGACAGATTGAGACTGAATCAGACTGTGAACGTTCTTAAAATTACTAGAATTATTCCTCTGGGGCCCAAGTCTGCTATTTTTATAAATTCGTCATTCCAACACGATCTCCTTGTCATTTTGCTAAAAGTTCGTAATCTGCTAAATTCTTAATGGTCGATCATTGGTCGGTCAATGGTCTCGTAACAGAATTGTGACATTGAGAATGACATTGTCGTATTGCCATTATTATAAAACCCGTTAGTAGAAATGATTTTCGAAAAACTACTACTAAATTTGAACATTTATTCATGCCAGATTTTATGCAATCAAAGCAAAAAAAAAAAAATTAAGTATAAGCAATCTGAAGTAGTAAGAAGTTTAGCAGATTACCGCCTAAGTCAGTCATTCATTTTGTCATTATGTACGAGATTACCATTTTATGCCATTTCTTTCAATGGAGTTTCAGTGGTTGACCATTGGAAAGTCATAATGACGCCATTTTATATTAGTAGATTACCAAACTTGTCAAAATCAACATTTATGAAATCAATGATAGACCATTCTGACACTATTGTAATAGCAGATTTGAGGCCCTGATCTCTCTCCGGTGGTATCGGATTGCCGTCCCATCGGACTATTAGAGTGAGGGAAGAGAGAGTGCACCTGTGTTTGCGCACACACTTGTGCACTGTAATATCTTCCGCGCCGAAGGCTGCTCTACGCTGAGATTGGTTTCCATGGCCGAAATTCGGTCTGAAGGACTTTATTGAACTACCTACCCGGCCATTGTGAAGCAGGCTCCTTGAAATAATGATTTTATTACGACTCACTTAACAGGCATAATGATATCAATGAACAAATTGATGTTGCCGGCCCTAGAACCCGACATACCCAATTAGGTATGTTCCAAGGTCTACTCAAATTCATTTTTCCAATCGTGATTTCAAGTTAAACAAATTTCAACTTTATTCTAGTGAGAATTAAGTTGAGTTCAGAGTCACTAAGTACTACTGAAAAAGTTGTAGCGTAAACTGAACTTTATTGTGTAGGTGTTAAAGTTATTTGTCCAATAACTCATATTTGTTTACATGTTTGGAAACTATACTTGCGAACGCAGATTACATACATAACTTAATCAGCCTATAATGTTCCCATTACCGCCGCCATTACCACCGGCTGTCGCTGAAAACCTGCGCTGGGGTTCTGTCTCGCATAGGTTTTTAGCATTATGCTGAGCGATGGCCGTTTTGCGTGGATGTGTTTTTGTATTTTCTTTCTATTGCTGGGACCCAAGCCTCTGTGAGAGAAAGGAGCTGTAGTCGACCACGCAAGTCCAGTACGGGTTGGTAACGTGTTTGAGTTTTTGGTCCCAGGGCATGCCAGTTACCCTATTATATTTTCCATCACCGTTTTAATAGCAGTCCAAAGACATTTAATCAAATTAGGCTAAGATTGAGCACTTTTCGAACGTCAAAATTACATAAGACAGTCCCACGGCACGCCCGCCCTTCACCACTTCCTAGTGTTTTAGCTGGGAAGAAGTGGCGCAATAAACTCCCCAGCATCTCATAAATCATATTGATATTAATACGCTTAGGAGAAGTGAACCGATCAATCGATGTTGAATTTCAAAACTTGGCATCGTTCACTCGCCTACCGAATGATCGGAAAATTACATGAAATGAGCAGATTATAACGTCTTGTAACTGCCCCGTCGTTGGTCTCGTGATCGCAAGCTCGACTGCTGAGCGTGGGGTCCTGGGTTCGATTTCCGGGTCGGGCAAAGTGTTATTGAGTTATTCCATTAGGATTTTCTTAGTAACAGCCCGGAGTTTGGAAGTTGGCGGTGTGATACCCCCGTGCCTCGGAAAGCACGTTAAGCCGTTGGCCCTGCGCCTGATCTCTCTCCGGTCGTGTCGGATTGCCGTCCCATCGGACTATGAGAGTGAGGGAAGAGCGAGTGCACCTATATCTGCACTATAATATCTCCTGCGTACCTGGCTAATCTCCGTTGAGATTGGATACCGTGACTGAAATCGGTCGGGGAGGCTATTATAAAGTCTTGTGGTCACAAGCGTTACTGCTGAGCACAAAGTCCTGTGTTCCCGGGGCAGCGCGATTGTCCGAAAGGGTTACCGCTACCCCGGAACACAAAGGGCTAAGGAAGGAACATGGGTGGGTTTTAGTCAGTAAGAGTCTGACACTCCTTTCTGCTCCACCTAGAGCGGGTGGGGTCATTTGGTGATTTCCCATACTCAAAAAAAAAAAGGTCCTGTGTTCCAGGTCGTGCTAAGTGTTATTTGCAACCCACACCCCAAGTGCACTTTAAATTACAATCTGAATCATTTCGAAGAATATTGGCACAGATATATAGATAGACCTAGATAACACAAGTATCACGATCTGTATGAAAACCAAGCGTGCCATTTTTTGACTACCTACTATGACGTTACAAGCGCTCTTTCTCACTCACGCTCACCCAGCCAGCAGTACACAGCCGATCGATTCTGTAAAAATCTCACCGTGAAAAGTTAGGTGAAGTGAGCTTAGAGTGAGCTGTCAAGAGTATCAATCCCTAGCATCAGGATGACACTGACAGCTCACTCCACGCTCACTTCACGTAAGTTTTCACGGTGAGATGGTTACAGAATCGCACTGCAGGACTGAGTGCGAAAGTGGCGGCTTACGATTTTTGAACGTAAGTTGGTGCGATTTTTGGCTCGCGAAGTAGTTGCTCTTGCGTTATCTAGGTGTATATCTGTGGATATTGGTAATCCATTGCTTCATATGTTCGGAAAAATTCTTGCTCAACAACGTAAATAACGCGATGAATGTTGTTGAACTGTCAAAAGGAAAGCAATTGCTACTGTTAGTGTCTTACGAAATTATTCCACAGGTCGGAAAAGTGCTAATTGGTTTTCAAACGACTTCAAAAAGGAGGAGGAGAAAACAGCTGATTTTTTTTCGTGATTTCAGAGTTGGTCCCATAGTGAAAGTTGTTCAGTTCGATGGTCTAAAGCACCTCTTAAAGTTTTACGAGTTAATTTTTTAACACTTTGTATATAGGACACCTCTGCCCTACCTTTCAGGGAAATAAGGCGTCATATTATGCTATGTCGCTATTTTAAGATCCTAGAAAAACTCATGGCGGTGGCATAATACTAAATTATTCACTATTCCGAATATCATTGCATTGCGACATTATCGATTGCGATTCAGCTTACTCCGTAAACGTAGTTTGACGTAACTAATATCTATTCACACTTATGTTTCAAGTTAATATTATTTGAAGTTAAACAAATAATATCAACTTTATTTCAATTGGTTTGTAGATGGGTGACCATCTTTACATACCGAGATCCCTCGGTGCCTCGGAAAGCACGTTAAGCCGTTGGTCCCGGCTGTCATTCGTGGATCTTTGACAGTCGTTACGGGTAGTCAGAAGCCCGAAAGTCTGACAACCAGTCTTACCAAGGGGTAACGTATTACCCAGTACCTAACTGGGTTGTGGAGGTCAGATAGGCAGTCGCTCCATGTAAAACACTGGTATTCAGCTGCATCCGGTTAGACTGGAAGCTAACTCTAACATAGTTGGAAAAAGGCTAGGCAGATGATGATTTTAATGGTTATTAAGTTGATCTCAGAGTGACTAGCACTATTGAAAAAGTTATAAAAATGTTTGAAGTTGTAGCGTGAACTGAACTTTATTGTGTAGGATCAAAAGATATTTTTCAATAAACTCATATTTGTTTACATTTTTGGCAGATAAATCCCGAATGCAGATTAAGTCAACTAGAGTAAATATTAAAATAAGTAAGTTTTAAAACAGACTAGCTTTGGCCCAAACTTCGTCTGCGTGAAATTTCTTGTTCCTCCGACCCACCCCGTCGCGTCGCATCGCCTACGTGCGCTATTACGTCGTTTTCGTTTAGCGTTCTTTCTTTTTTGTTTTTGCTCGGCTCCTACGGGTCCTAGCGTGATGTTAAGTAGCCTATAGCCTTCCTCAAGAATTGGGCTATAAATTGCAAATTTAGTTTTTTAATCTGACTTGTAGTTCCAGAGATTAGCGCGTTCAAACATAAAAAAAAGAAACAAACTCTTCAGCTTTTTTATTAGTATAGATTTGTGCATGAAAAATTGCGAGTTCAATGTTTTTGCACAAAACATAATATGATTTAGTGGAAAGAATTTTCAAGGTTTGTGCTTTTAAAAAGTTTTTTGACTTTTATGCTTTTGGGTGCTGCACTGTTTTAATTCCTGAACGGAATAATGACCTGATTGTGGCGTTCGTGCACGTCAGGATTTTGTGAAGCAATACAGGGTGGGTAATAAATCGTGGATCAAACCAAATAAAACGATAGTTGGGTTACTTGCAGTAAAGAAATAAATAAAAAATAATACAAAAAAATATATTTAAAAAAAGTATCATTACTACAAAAGTGTTTTTATGACAGTGGGTACCATGATTTATCAGTATTGGCACTTTTTTCAATATCTTTTAAGTCTCAAGACAAATTATTTGTAACTTTCGAACCTTACTGTAAACAATCAAATTGTCATAACTTTTAAGGAGATCAAGTTAGGGCTTTGCCACAGAGAAATTTTTCACTGCAGATAATCCCAACTGTCACCCTGTTTCGTTTGATCCACGATTTTTTGCCCACCCTGTATAGTGTGTGTGTGTGTGTGTTTAATTTTGTTTGCGCACAATCATGATGCCTGGGGCCCAAGTCTGCTATTTTTATAAATTCGTCATTCCAACACGATCCCATTATCATTTTGTTAAAAGTTCGTAATCTGCTAAATTCATAATGGTCGATCAATGGTCGGTCAATGGTCTGAGAAAAACTACTACTTTTCATGCTAGATTTCATTTAATATATATTTTTACAGATTACGTATAAGTGTTTGCAGTCTGAAGTATTCAGAAATTCGTAAATAGCAATAAACATTACATTTATTTATTTGTCATTATGTACGAGATTACCATTTTATGCTATTTCTTTCAATGGAGTGTTGTTGTTGACCATTGGAAAGTCATAATGACGCCATTATATTAGTAGATTACCAAACTTCTCAAAATCAACAATTATGAAATCAATGATAGACCATTCTGACACTATTGTAATAGTAGACTTGAGGCCCTGCTGAAAAACACACTGTCACATTGGCAGACTGGATGCGGAAGAAGGAGGACGAGACTGTTGTGGCTAGAGATGTGCCGTTGCCGGCAATATTGCCCGAAGTGGGAATATTGGTGGCAATATTGCCAGCAATATTGCCGGGAGTGGAAATATTGCTTAATTATAAGTCAAATTGACTAGGGAAACTATTTACAATACTTAAAATTACCATTTAAAGGTCATAATCTACATTATATACAATAAAATATTGTTTTGGGTAAAAATGCCATAAATGCCAGCATTTTTGGCAATATTCCCGGTATTTTACCGGCAATATTGCCCATGTTGCCGCACACGATAGTAAATATAAGAAATAACACATAAATATTAAGATAAGAAATGACGGTCGTTGTGTATTGAACAAAAGGCATAAATTCGAATTATTTCTTTCAATGTTGTACAGACGCCAGCAGGTCAACCTACCCCAATCTGTCGAATTTATTTGATAGATTTTCAACTTTAGCACAAAGGATTAAGCTTCATATTCAATTGGGAAAATCTGACAGATTGGGGTAGCTTGATGTGCTGGCCTCTGTACTTGTTTTTCACCTAAAATCACATAACAAAAACAACGAGTATAAGTATATCATATGGAAATAACAAAGTGTAAATCTTTACAAATCTCTATCAAAACTACAAATAATCCACAAAAATAACATTATTTTAATATTTCAATGCACTTGTTTCGGTAATACTTACATAATCAGTAAATCACCGGTTAGAGTAACAACTTAGTAGTTTTTATAATCATTTTAAAATCACGGCTCTTGTTAATACTTATATTTCTAAATATTAATAATAATCAGTAGTTTATAATTTATACATAAAGTAAAATTAACTAATTAAATTCTTAATTAATCCACAGACAAAGGATCTTTGTCTAATTCTGGTCTGAAATCGTTCAGTGGTTCATCACATGTTTCGTCGACAAAATCGAATTCCACATCGTCGATACATTCTTCATCGGGTAAATCTTCAGGCTTTGTCTGTCGACTTAAATGCGTGTTTTGGTTTAGGAGTTTCCAATTATGTGCTATGAAGCATATTTTGCCGGCCCTTTCCGTTGTGAATTTATTTCTTTTAGGCGTGTGAATATTCGAAAATGTAGAAAAACTCCTTTCCACAGAAGCAGAAGTCGAAGGAATAGATAAAATGTTTAAACGATGATTACACCTGCAGTAGTAATAAAATATATTGGTATTATTTGACAGGCAACATTGGCAATATTGCTAATATTGCTGGCAATATTGGTATTTTACCGGCAGTGGCAACATTGGGAATATTGCCGGTAGTGGCAATATTGCCACCAGGCACATCACTAGTTGTGGCGCAGCCTGAGAGAGTCCAACGTCCAGCAGTGGGCTGCGATAGACAGAGTTGATTGATTGATCTGGAAAAGGCCTTATATAAGGCTGCAAAAAAATTTAAGTATATTTTTGCAAGATTTCTAAAATGTTTAGGTACTTACTTTTGAGGGTCACTGTATCTACTAGATTTCTGTCATCTACGCTCTTATAAGTCAAGATAAAAACATCCAGATAAGCTAGTTAAATATTAGTTGCTTTATAATACAAGATGTAACATTATTAACGCACGGCTTATTTTTTTTAAAACTTGCGATTTTTTTTTTAAGAAAACCGTGTTGACACTAGCATTACTTTATGCAGTTAAAATTGAGTCTTATGACCTTGAAATAAGGTTTAATTTTATTTGGCGTAATCGGCGATTAGTATGAAAAAACACATAATTTTTGAAAACATACCTACTTATATTAAAAGTTACTGAAATCCATCCAGTAGTCAATTATGAACTAACTACTTTCAAGACTTGCGTTTAGTCTGTTACACCTTGTTTAATTGAAAATTAAAATGCAAGTACTTTTTTAATTTTTTTTTTATGGGCAATCATCAAATGACCCTTCCCGCTCAGGGTGGAGCATAAGGGAGTGTCAGACTCTCAGACTAATACCCACCCGTGTTCCTTCCTTAGCCCTTTATGTTCCGGGGCAGCGGTCCCTTTCGGACAATCCCGCTGCCCCGGCTGGTGGCAAGTACTAATGTGACCTTATCAATGTGATAAAAGTACTTTCTGAGATCTTCAACTCAAGAAAATACTACGTAGAACGAAAAACATCGCGAGAAAATTCGCCACCCCGTCGTGTGTTAGCATGGTGATCAATGTTTGTTGTGCCTTCTTTGTATGAGAAGAGGCATTTGCCCTGTAACGGGAAAAATAGGCTGATATTCTAGGCTTTTTTTTATAATGTCGATTGCCTACTTTCTAAACGCGATACGACCATCCGTCACACACTTCAAGTGCGCTAAACGAAGCGAACGTATTTGAAAAATAGAATTCGAATTTTTGTTTTTAAATTTTTCCATTTGTGCAAGTAATATTAGTGATGTGCAGTGAGTGATTGAGTTTTTCCGGTTCAATAAAACAGAAATACGGTTTTTGGAATTGAAATAGGTTTGGTATTCCCGTGGGTAAATAATCTGGTACATTTTAATGTGTTTAGTATATAGGTTAGTGTTAGTTGCTATTTTCGGACGAGAGTAGTTGCAGTTCATACAATTTATTGCTATGACGAAATAGTGGTCGCTGTGTTATTGCTTTACCGATTTCTGTAACTAAATTTAGGGTAATGTGTTTTACGTTTTTTGTTAGTGCGGGCGCGATAGGAATTTGTTTTTTTATTTATTTATATAATACTTCAAGCACATACTTACATGTACAGAGGCGGACTTAATGCCATAGGCATTTTCTACCAGTCAGCCTTTGGGTGATGCAGAGACAAACAGTAGTAGGTGCAATCATTAAGGGAATAAATATTTTAAATTAAAGATACGCAGAAACCTATATAAACTAATCTATCTTTTTTATTTGTTATTATTGTGATAAGACTCGCCTGATCAGGTCAAGTGATAGTAGATGTTAAGTATTGGGATTGAATTCCAGGTAGGTACGGAAAAAATATATTAGCTCCTTATGGTAGAAAAGGGCTTTGAAGCTCCGTCCGGTCAATGTTGATAAAGATATGGATGTCACGTGCTCAACTCTCGGTAAAGTGACGCCTTGCGGGGTTTAGTCCCATGATGTTTTCTGTGTGCATTAATGTCAGCTATCAATTTAAGTATACATGGTGTCCCTGGAAGTATGGATGATCAAATCGAATAGGGGCGTGGGCGAGGTAATTTCCAAACTTTTTGACCCTGAGAATGTCGGTGAATTTTTTTTCGGTTCAAAAGTTATGGCCAATTTTTTTTTCAATCACTTCCAATACATAGTGCTAAAAAAATCATTAAAAAATAAACCTATCGGGGCTGTCAATTTTTTTTAGATAGCCCTGATAGTTTTTAATAAATGATTTTTTTTCTTTGACCCCACCATGTCCTGTCTGTTCCATGCGCCTTTTTAAGGTCGTCGGTCCATACTGTTGGGAGGACGCGATTGCCCTACGCGGTGTCAACTCTAGGACTCGTCTGATCCTCCCAACAGCTATGGGCCCTTCTACTGTTATGGCATGGCCGACTCACTCCCACATCTGACTCTGCGAGCTATGTCGGTAACTCAAGAGGGTCAATAGAATACTCTTTATTATCATACTAATATTATAAAGGCGAAAGTTTGTGAGTGTTTGTGTGTCTATATGTTCGTTACTTCTTCACGCTCAAACGGCTGGACCAATTTGAATAAAATTTTGTATGGAGGTAGCTGACACCCTGGATTAACATTTAGGCTACTTTTATCCCGATATTCCCACGGGATCGTCACTTATGCGGGTGAAACCGCGGGGCGAAGAGATTTTGGACGGTACATTGGATAGTTAATAAACTATCCAGTAACCCAGTAACTGGGTTGTGAAAGTCAGATAGGCACTTGCTCAGGTCATAACCTTGATTTACTACTTTACTTGAACTGGTCCCGATTCTTCTTCGGATAACTTTACTGCGGAGATGCAGAAGTTGGTTATAATTTATTTCACCTGCCTTATCGTCATGGACACTGATTTAGTTGATGAGATGTGGAAGTAGGAAGCTGGTATTACTGCCGATCGATTCTGTAAAAATCTCACCGTGAAAAGTTAGGTGAAGTGAGCTGTCAAGAGTATTAATCCCTAGCATCAGGATGATACTGACAGCTCACTTCACCTAAGTTTTCACGGTGAGATGGTTACAGAATCACACTGCTGGTTAATGTCTTCTCGTCAACGCCGGTTGTCGCTGAAAATCAGCGCTGGGGCTTTGTCTCGTATAGGTTCTTGGCATTATGCTGAGCGACGGCCGTTGTGCGTAGATGTGACACATGTCTTCTCCCAAATTGTTAATTTGATTTTTTTTGTTTATGCTTATTTTTATGCGTCACGTTTGCCGCAAATTAACGTATTTTCTTTCTTTTTTCTTTCTTTTTTCTTTCTGTCTTTCTTTGGTATACAGCTGCATCCAGTGAGACTGGAAGCCGACCCTAACATACTTGGGAAAAGGCTAGGCAAATGACGACCTTGGCTTACCCTGCAAGACTTTCTTCTCCGGATAACTTTACTGCGGATATGCAAAAGTTAGTTACTTATAGGCTTGTCGACAGTTCGACACTATCAATAAATTGAAAATCTATTTAGTCCGTCAGTTAGAGTATTGGAAAATAATGGCCACATATTTTTTGTTTTTGTAAATCAATGAATATTGACAAAGATAAAACGCATCTAAACTCGGGAGTGGGGGCTCGTGACGTCAGAACGCACTAAAAATTATACCAAGGTGTGACGTATTGAGAATTTTAAAAGAGTCGTATCTTCGTCAATTTTGGTTTACGTAACAAAAAAAAAAAATACGGGTCAACTATTTTTTGATAATCTAACTGACGGACTAATTAGATTTTTTCAGTCGACAAGTCTATTTATTTACACTGCCTTATCGACATGGATACTGATTAGTTGGTGAGGCGTGAAAGTTGTACGAATGCCATGCTGATAAGCAGTTTGATTTGTATAATATTTTGAAATGGTGTTGCTAAGTTGTGCGTTTGATTTAGTATTAATAGTATTGATAGGATCGTATCACCCAGTCACTGGGTTGTGGAGGTCAGATAGGCAGTCGCTCCATGTAACATACTGGTAGTCAGCTGAATACGGTTAGACTGGAAGCCGACCCCAACGTAGTTGGGAAAAGCTAGGCAGATGATGATGACGTGCGTGTGACTTAAGTAGTCCATTAAGACTATATAAGTCACACGCACGTCATCATCATCTGCCTAGCCTGCCTGCCTATAATCCTTAAAACGGATAACAGTGGCCACTATATTCCGTTTTAAGGATTATAATAAAACTAAACAATATAAAACTATCGTTTCTAATAATATTAACGTATAATCTTGTGAAGCACAACTTAACGTGCTTATTTTCTGTATTTTCATTCTAAATTGTATGAAATAACCAAACAAACGATGAGGGCGCCATTGTGCGGTCGGCATAGTCTTAATGCACGGCGTGCTAACGCTGACTAAGCCGATGATGATGGTAAAAAAAACACATTTGAGGTTAAAATGTAATACTTTATAATAAATAACAACAATAATTTAGTTGGTAACATCGTTCACATAGACAGAGATAATGAAATGGAGAAAAAAATGGATAAAAACGTAACTATGGGGTCTGCTAGAGAACTTATCACGGAGTCAACAGCTAAAAGTGATCACAACCCTTGAAAGTAACAAAATATAAACGCAACACGTTGTGTAGAGAAAGGTTTATTCACCACTAACTAATCTGACTCGGTAGCTTAAAGTTGAACTAAAGAGGTATGAGGAACAGGGTGTAAAGTTCACTCATCCTCCATAGAAAAGGGAGGATCCTCCGACCAGACGCGTGTCCAACTACCCGAAAACGTCGGGACGTTGTATATATGCTAATCGTGCGGTAAACTCTACTTGCGCGATGCAGGATTTGACGTGACGTCATTGTGATACGTAGTTCTCATGTGGCGATATAGATGGCGCCACAGATCTACGAAAACTGGCAAGAGGGTCTAGAAAGTGACATTCTATCAGCTATAACGATGATGGAAAGTAAAACGTTAATTGGATTGAAAAGCTACCGAAAAGCTTATGTCGATCCTGTTGAAAGTCGTTTCAGTAAAGCGATTGTCACTCCTCTGGTCAGTCATTGCTGTTCACTGACAGTGCTGCTTTTACCAGATCAGTTAGTGGGACTTAACAACTAAATTATCGTGTTCGATACTTTTTCTAACGATTTAAAATCCGATTAGCGAAATATGAGTCTTAGTTCCCTGATGGTAACACTTGAAGATCTCAAAAGCGGTGTCTTTAGGGTCCTTTCCAGAATTCGACTGGCAGCCTTCAAGTACCTTCTTAGCATCATCCTTGTCAACGCCAGGGGGTAGTTTCGCGATCGCTGTTTCAACGTTCAGTTTGCCATCACTGTCAACGATTCCTGCTTTTTTGAAGAAGCATAAGGTGAACTTCTTCAGGCCTTCATCTTCTGTGATGTGGCCTTTCTTCGCTTCGGCTAGGACATCGGTTGAGACGCCGGATTCTTTGATGCATTCAGCTGCGATTTGATTGGCTTTCTCTTGTTGGTTTGGAGGGAGAGTCACGTTCTGTAAGAGAAAGTGATGTTAGGATTGTCGTCTGTGAAGTTGGTGGAAGGTGGTTGAAGTTTTCTGGCGCTTATGGAAAAACGGATAGAATTTGCTGCAAAAATAGATTTAGTCCTTTACTCGTTGTGGCCCGCGATTTTGCTTGCAAATAGATCCCCCCCCACACGAACTGTGCGTTTTGTGATCAGAGTACCTACCCTATGGCATTTGGAAATAGTATAGCTTTCTATCAGTGAAATAATTTTTCTGATCGGATCGTTATATGCAGAGAATACCTTTTACAAACGTACAACTTTATGATTGGCAAACTTTAGATATAAATAGACAAGTTACATGATTTAATTGAAAACGGTTTCTGCTACTGTTATTGTGTTACGCAATAGGCTTGTCAACTGAAAAAATCTAATTAGTCCGTCAGTTAGATTATCAAAAAATATTTGACCCGTATTTTTTCTTTTGTTACATAAACCCAAATTGACGAAGATACGACGCTTTTAAAATTTTCAATACATCACACCTTGGTATAATTTTTAGTGCGTTCTGACGTCACGAGCCCCCACTCCCGAGTTTTGATGCGTTTTATCTTTGTCAATATTCATTGATTTACAAAAACAAAAAATACGTGTCCTATATTTTCCAATACTCTACCTGACGGATTAAATAGATTTTCAATTTATTGATGGTGGAATCTACCCTATTACCCCGCAGGACTCTAGCTAATATAAGGTGTAACATAATTAACGCAAGACCTCATACACCCCAATATTAGAGTATTGAGTTAAAAGTGTAATACAATGACTAAAACTTATTTTTTTTAAAGCTTGCTATTTATATTTATTTTATTAAGAAAATCGTGTCGACAATAGCGTTACTTTATGCATTTAAAATTGAGTCTTATTGCCTTGAAATAATATTTAATTTTATTCGGCTTATTCGGCGGTTAGTAGGCAAAAAATACATATTTTTTGGAAAAATACCTGTGTTAAAAGTTACTGAAATCCATTCAGTAGTCAATTATGAACAAACTACTTTCAAGATTTGCGTTTATTCTGTTACAACTTGTATCAGTCTTTTTTTTGGTTCTAGGACGTTGTCTCAGGATATTTTCCTTCACTATTTTGAGAGCAATGGTGATGAAATAATTTACACAAAGTAAAGCGCCTGTTTGGGTTCGAACCTACGACATACAACTCGTAAGTCGCGACATACTTAAACCACTTGGCCACCACTGGTATTGTATAAATGACTAGCGGCCTGTCCCGGCTTCGCACGGGTGGACATTTATTTTTTAAACATTTTATTTTTTCTTGCAATTAAAATAGCCTATATTATTCAGTGATAATGTAGCATTCAAATGGTGAAAGAATTTTTAAAATCGGTCCAGTACTTTTTGAGCCAATTCGTTACAAACATACATACAAATCTTTCCTCTTTATAATATTAGTATAGAAGTATAGACTAGTATAGATTACTAGCTAAAGTTGTGGTTGTTGATAGCCCATTAAGTTTATTTACACTGTCGTAGCTGCTAAACCTTGACACTTGAGCAGCTAATATGAGGCAGTGGCGAACGGTGAATTTATGACAGAGGTAAGCCGGAGCAAGAAAAAAATGTCAATAAGTAAACCGTTTCATTATATTTCAATGATGAACCGACTATAGAGTGGTTGTGTTCTGAATTTTCGAAGGGAAGCCGGCGGGAATCGAGTTGTATGGTACCTTCGCCACTGATATGAGGTTTTCAAGATACTCGTAATTCAATATATAGCTTAAAAAGAACATATAATACCAAAAATGAACTTAAAAAAAATGGCTCAGCATGTTCCTCGCTGTCGTAGCATGGAGAAAGTTGTCCAGTTTGATGTTTTATTTGTTACGCTTTCACGGCAAATTCGGCTTTTTTTTTGTGGATGGGAAATCATCAAATGACCCCTCCCGCTCTGGGTGGAGCAGAAGGGAGTGTCAGACTCTTACTGACTAAAACCCACCCGTGTTCCTTCCTTAGCCCTTTGTGTTCCGGGGTAGCGGTAACCCTTTCGGACAATCCCGCTGCCCCGGCAGACTTCGGCCCTTACGGGCCCCTTCCTTATCGCTGACATCTCTTTGAGGCGCGCGTGGAACACGTACGCGCCGTCCGGCAGGGGCCTGGTCCTGATCGGACGGAGAGTTACCCATTACTCTCCGCCCGCAGGCCCGCGCCTACGGTGGCCGGCAGTCGTCACGCGGCTCCCGACGCCCGGAGCGTCTCCCGCGGCGGCTGGGACGTGAGGCTCTCCTTCAGCCGTCCCGCCACCTCCTTCGCTAGCATGACTGCTTCGCAGAAGGAGGTGACTGCCTCCCACTCCCTCTCGCCCCGGACCATGGCTTGAACCAGGGCCGGGCGCCAGAGGTCGCCGCCGCTGCCGATCGCCTCTGCGAGAACACGGCGGTGCTCCGCCCAAGTGGGGCATACCTCCACCGTATGCTCCACCGTGTCCTCCGCAAATTCGGCTGGATTTGGATGAAATTTGGCACATACGTAGACCATGTCAAACCAGTCGAGCAGTGATGGTCCAGTGGTAACGTAGGTCGTAGGCTCGAACCCAATCAGGCTTTACTTTGTTTAAATTATTTCATCATCACTACTCTCAAAACGGTGAAGGAAAACATCGTGAGGAAACCGGCATGTCCTAGAACCAAATATTCTAAGACATGTGACATCTACCAACCCGCACTGAATCCACGTGGTGGATTATGGCCCACTCCCCCTCACAGGGAGGAGGCCTGTTCCCAGCAGTGGGAACATTACAGGCTGGTTATGTATTTATGTAGATCATGACCTAGATTAGGATAAAGCGCACTTTTTATTCCGATATTTCCACGGGATCGAGATTTATGCGGATGAAATCGCGTGGCGCAGCTTGTATGATGTAAAACTAAATTATACTTCTTAGGCGTTAACAACTCTTTGTAATACGTATTGTGGGCATGCATTGTATATTTTTTTATTACTGTCATAAAATATTGCAATGAAAAAATTTCCATGCAGTGCACAGAGGGGCAATTCTCGTAATTTTTAAGAACGTTCACAGTCTGATCGCAGTCTCAATCTGTCAAAAATACGTCAAATTTCCCTACATTTTGACAAGTTTTTGACATTTGTTTGTCGCCGAGATGAGACTGCGACTAGATTTTGAACGTTTTAAATTAGCAGAATTGGCATACTGTTCCTGAACACTCTATAAAAATAAAACAAAGTCGGTTTAGTTACACTCAAGAAAAGTAAGATCGATTTTTAGGATCTTTGATTCGTTGGATTTTCCTTCGACCCGAATAGCAGAAAAAAAAATTAAAGAGAAAATGAATTATCTTAATTCATTTTCACTAGCTTCAACTTTCTGACTAACTGACGGACTAGTTAATTTTTACAATTCAAAAGTGCCTGTAAAATAATTGCTTTGGGTTGGAGTTTGATTTGCAAAAGACAGAATTGTGTGGAAATTAGATAATCCATAGACAAGTTTAGACGTGATTAAAAAATTGGCTACGAAAAATACGTCAATTTACGTCAGGCGCTGACTAATTTGACAGGACTAAATTAATACCTATGTAACTTCTGTCCTTTTCTTAATGAAATAGAAAGAAAAAGATGCATTGAACTTAAATTTAGTTAAGTTTGTGAACAACAGAATCGGCGCCATTATCCTATAGAAAATGATAATCTAAAAAACTTTTTTATGTAGCTTGATGTATCTTTTAGTTTAGTCACAAAAAAAAATTTGACAACAAAAAAAATATATTATATGTCATTTCTTTCCTTTGTGAAATGATTACTTAATAATTTATTTATTTTATAATTTATTTCCTTTCTTAACTTTGTCACATTATTTAATTCTGAGGCGGTACGAAGTTCGCCGGATCAGCTAGTATTAAATAAATAAATAATTACTCACTGCGGCGTGAATCCCAGCCACCAGGACAACACACAATACGAAGAACGATTTCATCTTGCAAAGTTACTTCAACACTGCCTGAATAAGTCGCGAACCTGCATTTATATACCTTTTGAAGGAAATCCAGTTCGACATTACTGCTGCGCACGAGTTTGTTTTGCATAGAAAAAAGTTTCGTAGAATAATATAGCTAGTGTGGAGTTTTTAGGACAAAAACTGACATGTTGTAATCGTACTGGGGTTCCGTAGATAGATTTTTGAAGTAAGTAATCTGTTTTTTGGGGCACTTTGCTCTTTTTCCATCTTAATCGGGTATACTCGTCTTAGGGTCGGAGACGCTGAATCGCGTTAACTTTGCTCCAGTTGGCCGCTCACGCTGAATCGCGTATACTCTGCTCTAATCGTAAGTTTTCAGTTCCTTCTATGGTGTGGGCACACCTCCCTCCCTCTTTCCCCTCCTTTTTTATGTATTAGAATGTTTTCATCATAGAAATGTAAAAAACAGGTTTTCATGTAAAACAAAGTTAGTCTTCGAAAAATTTTATTTTTATGTACATGAAAACGGTTTTATTTATGCAATACAATTCTGAAAATTTTGTATTCAATCTGCATCTTGTTTTTATTGTTTGGGTTATTTATGCCCGCGATTTTATCACCGATACTTTTGGAACGTCAAATATTTTGGTGCATTTTATTACTTTAATTTTGGGGCGGCACAACTTTCTAACCTGTTTTCGAAAAAGTTAATTAACATCATATGGTGATATTTTTGGATTCGTGTTTTAAAGAGCTTCTTCTTTATCAATATCCGACACGATTTAAAGAAAGAAAAAGTATTTATTGTGATTCGTTCAGGAAGGAATATCACAAAGTAAATAGAATTACACAATCATAGAAAAATTAAAATAAATTTCAAAATTATATTTCTAAAATTAAATATCTATCTATACTAATAATAAAGCTGAAGAGTGTGTTTGTTTTTGAACGCGCTAGTCTCTGGAACTAGGTACCAGTCGGATTTGAAAACCATTTTTTGTTTCAATTGATATCCCAATTCTATAAGAAGGCTATAGGTTATTTAACATCACGCTATGCCCTTCAGAGGCCAGCAAAAACAAAAAAAAAGCAGAAATCGCTAAGCGAGAACGAAGTGACAGCGCGGGCAGGTGCGATGCGAAGGTGTGGGTCGGGGGAACAAGAAATTTCACGCGGACGAAGTCGCGGGCAGAAGCTAGTTAAATATAAACAGAAAGTCTTAAATAGCCATAGCCTTTTGGCGATAGCCTTCTGATTGTACGAAAAACCTATACAATGCGAGGTCAGCTAAAACTGGAAATGTATAGCTTGATGTGTAGCCGTGTGTACTACCATCTAAAGTGAATTTTGAGTTTGAAAATTGCGTGTGACTGACAAACGGACATACTTCATAAGCGTTCCGTTTTTCAAAATTGTTTACGGAACTCTAGAAATAGTGATGAGGATAAAGTTTGTCGTATTTAGAATAATGTGAAGTACGAGGGTCTTGACATTGATGCCTACTGTTTAATGAACGAGTGTGTAGATTTGCTTAAGTAATTTATTTTTTGTATGATTAGGTACTTATGTTATGCCGCCTAAAAACTATTGAGTCTCTTTGTACGTCAAAGTCAGTTGTTTTTTTATCCTTAGAATTGTTGGTAGATACTTAGATATATTTATTTCTTAAATTAAAACGGTATAAAACCGTTTACAAAAAACTTTTTTACAAAAAAAAAAAAAACAACCGACTTCCAAAAAAAACACTACAAAGTGAAAAATAACTTTCATTTCGGAAGTCGGTGTCGTTGATTCCGCAATTTCGTTTTATTGACACCGACTTCCGAAATTAAAGTTATTTTTCACTTTGTAGTGTTTTTTTTTGAAAACGGATGTTTTTTTTTTGTAAATAAGTTTTTTATTTTTCACTTTTTAGTGGGCCAGTTTGTAACTCGTCTATCATCACCTTTAAAAAATATACTGCTTTTCCGATGCAGGGACGTTGAAGGTTGAGGAGTTCTCCTTGTAAGAACCAGGGGAACTGGAGCTGATTGAGAAGTCACCATCAGCTCCACTTCACGATACGCATTGTGCTTAGCAATCACATTCGAATTGCAACCCGTGAAATATTTATTATTGAGTAGTTCCGATGGCCATCTGTGGTCTTCATCATCAGTTCCACTTCACCGGATGGTGCTTTCTGAGAGCAAATGCATGACTTACTATAAAAAATACGCAAATCGCTATAGGCGTGCCTACAAATTTTGAGGGTTTCCCTCGATTTCCATGGGATTCCCTCATCAGATTCCGATTTGGTGACAATGAGACCACCTCGGGAGCATACCCTTTCAAATAAAAAAAGGATTTTGAAAATCGGTCCACAATTGACGGAGAAATCGGTGAACATACTTACATAAAAAAACCATACATGAAGTCGAACTTATAACCTACTCCTTTTTGGAAGTCGGTTAAAAATTAAAGACAGTTTATACACCTATACATAAAAGAGAACAACCGAAATTATTGTTTCCGAAATTAAAGTTATTTTTCACTTGTGTGTATTTTTTGTTGTGTATTTTTTGGAATTGTCAGTTGTATTTTTTTTTAATTTTTACTTTTTGTTGTATCTACACCCACACAAATTCATATAATACTAGTTGCTATGTGAATATCAGTGACAGGAAACTAAAAACATCGAGTTTAGGTAAAGAAGTTAACTACACTTTCATAAATCCCTCTCACAGTACTTCTACCGACAAAATCTTGAACAAATAAATGAATAAATTAATTCCTTCTATCGATATACAGGGTCAAATTAAATTAGCTAGCGAAACTTCGCAGAAGAAATGGGTGTCGATATCTAAACTTAACCCTGTATTCAACTATCTATCATATTATAAATGGCTCGTGGCTGATTGATAACAGCCAAACTGCTCGATCTTCTGGTTTGTGGAGGTCAGACAGGCTAAATGTAAAATACTTATCAGTATTCTCAGCTGCATCCGGTAAGACTGGAAGCCGATCCCTTAAAGAGTTGGGGAAAGTCTAGGGAGATTAATATTGGTACGGAACCCTAAAAGTAGTGATGAGGAAAAAGTTTGTCGTGTTTAGAATAATATAAGTAGGAAGTTCTTGACATTGATGCCTACTGTTTAATGATGTAGTACTTAGATTTGCTTATGTAATTATTTTTTTGTCTGAAGTGATTACCTACTTATGTGGCTTATTAGTCGATTCGCACGCATTTACTCTCCCAAAACGGGCGAATCGTCACTTTTAAATAATATTATTTTTTCTAAGGCAGATTCACATTGAGCCAGTATTTGTAAGTTAGCGGCTGCTCTATTTAAATCCGGAGATTGGAGAGACCGGAGAGATTGGATTGAATGTTTTAGTATAGGCATCATCATCTGCCTAGCCTTTTCCCAACTATGTTGGGGTCAGTTTCCAGTCTAACTGGATGTAGCTGAATACCAGTATTTTACATGGAGCGACTGCCTATCCGACCTCCATAACCCAGTTGCTGGGTAATACGATACCCCTTGGTAAGACTGGTTGTCAGACTTTCGGGCTTCTGACTACCCGTAACGACTGTCAAAGATCTACGAATGACAGCCGGTACCAACGGCTTAACGTGCTTTCCGAGGCACGGGGGTATTCAGCTGCATCCGGTTATTCGGTTGACCATGTCTTCAAATGGTTATAAGACATGCCCCGGATTCATCACGATGTTTTCATTAAAAAGAAAAAATCTTTTTTTTTTCCTGTAACGTTTTGAAAACAGCGGGATAATTGCATAACAATGTAACTGTAGCAATGGATTTCATTTTGACAGTTCAACAACATGCATTGCGTTATGTATAGACGCCAGCACATTAAGCTACTACAATCTGTCAAATTTCTTTAATAGATTTTCAACTTTATCGCTAAAGTATTAAGAGTCAGCGCTCATGCCCACGAGACGGTTTTAACATGGCCCGGTTTTTTGCCGGCGCCGGGTAGAAACCGTTCGACCGTGCACACTAGACGGTTTATACACGATCCGGTTTCAAGGGGGTGCCGCTTTCATTCGCTCATTTCATTTCGTGAATTGTGAACGTACAAAATGTTGAGTGTTAAAAAAAGAAAATGTATTATTGCGTGGTACGCACGGCTACACATCAAGCTATACATAACCAGTTTAAGCTGACTTCTGATTGTACGAAAAGCCTATACAATGCGAGGTCAGCTAAAACTGGAAATGTATATCTTGATGTGTAGCCGTGTGTACATGTATAAAAAGCTAAAAAAAGACGATAAAAAAATGCTAAGACGGTATTGGCGAGCACCGTGCCCGGTTGCACGGCGAGCCGGCTCTAGCGCCGGCGTCGTGTGGTTAGCTTCATAGAGTTTCATACACGACTGACGACCGCCCGTAGACCCGGTTTGACGCCGGGCTTAGCTCCGGCGCAAAACCGTCTCGTGGGCATGAGCGCTCAAAGTTGATTGGGAAATTTACAGTTTCGGGTAGCTTGATGTGCTGGCGTCTGTACGTCGTTGAGCAGAAAAAAGTTTCGAACATTTGAAGCAATGGATTAGCAATATCTTATGATTCAAATTGAGGTTAAAAGTGTGTTAATTACGCAATTAGGGTGCAGTGCGTGGATGAAATATAATTATAAAAAACTAGCGGCCCGTCCCAGCTTCGCACGGGTGGACATTTAATTTTTAAACATTTTTTTTTTTCTTGCAATTAAAAAAGCCTATTTTAATCAGTCAATTTTTAAAATCGGTCCAGTACCTACTTTTTGAGCCAATTCGTTACAAACATACATACTTGAATCTTTCCTCTTTATAATATTAGTATAGATTATTATATTATTATAGTATATTATAGTATATAGTATATTAATATTAGTATTAGTATATAGTATTAGTATATTAGTATTAGTATAGATAAAAGTATATTGCCTCTATGTGTTCGAAGCAGGGAAGCCTAGGAGGTTTCATCTGCTTCGGGACTTGCCTATGGATGCCTCAATAAATTAAGGCCTCCTGCCAGTGCTTAAAAACTTACAAACTAAGCGAAACACGCTAAGGGGGCACGGACTTCGGCTTTGGACGTCGCTAAGGGAGGGCAGCAAGGAACAAGCTGCATCGGAATTAAAAGAAATATTGGATCAATGTGAATTTGCCTTTATAGAGGAACTAGTTGTGCTACGTCGATGCCTGGTATTTTCTGTTGATGATCAAGTTCTCTTTTTGTAGTTTTTTTTAGTTAATTTGGCAGTCCAAATTCCAAGGTTATTTATTGTTATTTTTATTGGATATTAATAGTTTGCTAATCTCTTGTTGCTGCCCGCGAGTTCGTTTGCCAATAAACTTAAATAACTCGTTGATTTTTTCAAGAGTTTTTAACTTTTTACGATTTGAAGAACCCTTTTTTGTCTGACACGATACTGTTTTTACAAGCTCTATTAAATTTTTTTGTTATTTAGAATTAATTATTGGCAAACAACGAAAATGCAAACCCAATGACACCGACTTCCGAAATTAAAGTTATTTTTCACTTTGTAGTGTCTATTTTGGAAGTCGGTTGTTTTTTTTTTTTTTCTAAAAAGTTTATTTTATTTTATCGTGTTTAGATATTTACACCTATAGGAGGGGCTTGTGGCTAAGTAATAACAGCCACACGCGTCGATCGATCAGGTTAAGCTACGCTTGCCGCGGTTGGTCCGTGGATGGGTGACCATCTTCACATACCAAGACCCCTCCGTGCCTCGGAAAGCACTGTAGGCCGTTGGTCTCGGCTGTCATTCGTGAATCTTTGACAGTCGTTACGGGTAGTCAGAAGCCCGAAAGTCTGACAACCAGTCTTACCAAGGAGTATAGTATTACCCAGTAACTGGGTTGTGGAGGTCAGATAGGCCGACGCTCCATGTTAAATACTGGTATACAGCTCACCTGCATCCGGTTAGACTGGAAGTCGACCCCAACCTGTTGGGAAAAGGCTAGGCAGATGATATTGACACCCATCGCGTCTGCAGAGTTTAGCTAGTCAATTTAAAATAACCCTTTAAGTGTGCTACAGCGATCTTTTGGCGTTTGGAAGACCTTGACGGGTAGGCGTGTTTGGTAAACATTTGTTTTAGAAATTGAAAAATTAAGATGGCGATGTTATGATTCCGCCACTTGACTTGGTCTCAGAAGCCACAGTTTCAACCTTAGTAAAGTTTCAATTTTATGGCAATTATTGACAAAACGCGTAATGTAATTTACAACATCTGACAAATGCGTACACTGACTGGACGGGTCCACTCAATCTGTGTGGTTCTTTCCTCAAAAAACCATTTCAGACACCAATCTACATGGTCTCCACATGATCTGACCAAGATTATGTCTGGACTTTAAAAGAGACTGTGACCTCTGAGTTTGTTTCGGCCTTTCTTCTCAGAGTATTCAGATAGGAAACGCCGACCTCATCTCGTTTTTAAAAATTGACGTGTAAAAGTGTTTGTACAAACTTACAGAAATAAAATCATTTATCATTTATCACATCAACTATATAGGTACTATGTAGTACTTATTATTTTTATTACATTAACCTACCGCAATGAGTTTCCTTATTTGTCTGGTTTAGTTTGTCTTTTTGAGCTGTATTTCTAAGAAAATCCTAAACATATCATTAAAATTCACTGGACGTTCTTTGCCGTCATTGTTTCCTCAATATTTTTGCCTTTTTACTTATTGTTGGTCCCATACGGCCCGGGGGCTTGTGGCTAAGTAATAATAGCCGCACGGGACCATCGATCAAGTTAAGCTACGCTTGCCGCGGTTGATCCGTGGATGGGCGACCATCTTTACGTATACTACTTAATTTCTTTTGAAGTCGATTTGATTTTTATAAAAAACCGGTCAAGTGCGAGTCGGACTCGCGCACCGAGGGTTTCGTACAAAGTGAGTATGTAACTACAAATTTACGGTTTTCGGATTTTTTCCTTTACTTCTGCTACATGACATTGCTTCTTGCCAAATTTCATGATTCTAAGTCAATGGGAAGTAGGTAGCCTATACCTACATTTTGATTCGTTTGAGAGTGTCGAAATACTTATACGTTTTTTGCGGCATAAACAGCCGTATCTTTTTTTAACGTTAACGAAGTTTGATTTTATCACAGCTTCAAGGGACCGGTGATCCTATAAGGGTTCCGTTTTTTCCTTTTGAGCTACGGAACCCTAAAAAAGGCCTCTGTACCAGCTTGGGGGACTTTATAAGCTGAAAAAAAAAATCTTTATATCTTTCTTTCTTTGATTATGCTTTAGGCGCTCCTCTGCCAAACCGTTGGATTACTATAGTGTGATGTTTTTTGTTATGTGTGTGTTGTCGACAGATCTGGCAACCCCGTTGCTAAGGTCTTGTTGTTGTTGATTTGCTAGCAACGGGGCGGCTTACGTATATTTTATAAATTGTTTCGTGTGATATTTTTCTGTATTTATATTAAACCCAATTGCAACCCCGTTGCTAAGGTCTTGTTGTTGTTGGTTGGCTAGCAACGGGGCGGCTTACGTATTTTTATATTATTTTGTGTGATATATTATTTTCTATTAAACCCAATTGCACCTTTGCTTTCTTTTATTTGGTGCTTAACAGTGTGGCTGTCCCCCTGAAACATGTTTAATCTACGAAATATTGGTTTGCTGTACATATCTGCCTACCCCCTTGCAGGAATACAAGCGTGATATTAAGCCACACAGTCCATCATTTCATTATAACCATCATCTGCCTGGTTTTTTCGCAACTATGTTGGGATCGGCTTCCAGTCTAACCGGATGCAGCTGAATACCAGTATTTTACATGAAACGACTGCCTATCTGACCTCCACAACCCAGTGACTGGGTAATACGATACCCCTTGGTAAGACTGGTTGTCAGACTTTCGGGCTTCTGACTACCCGTAACGACTGTCAAAGATCCACGAATGACAGCCCGGACCAACGGTTTAACGTGCTTTCCGAGGCACGGAGGAGGTCACGGAATGTGAAGATGGTCACCCATCCACAGACCAACCGCGGCAAGCGTAGCTTAACCTGATCGATCGACCTGTGCGGCTGTTATTATTTGTCATCATTATAACCATGACCGTATTAATAAAGGAAGTGGACAAAGTAGGGCACTCAATTGCATACAAATTAGCGTTGATGCAAAACACCATATTTGAAACATATACTTATAACCTAAAGTCTGTTTAAATACTTGATTCCAGTTGATGGTACTTCCTAGTGGCGAAGGGTGAATTTATGACAGAGGTAAGCCGGAGCAAAAAAAAAAAGTCAATAAAACGTTTCATTATATTTCAATGATGAATTGACTACCTATAGAGTGGTTGTGTTCTGAATTTTCGAAGGGAAGCCGGCGGGAATCGTGTTGTATGGTACCTTCGCCACTGGTAGTTCCAGATATTAGTGCGTTCAAACAAACAAACTCTTCAGCTTTATTATTAGTACGCACGGCTACATCTCAAGCTATACATAACCAGTAAAAGCTGACTTTTGATTGTACGAAAAACCTATACAGTGCGAGGTCAGCTAAAACTGGAAATGTATAGCTTGATGTGTAGCCGTGTGTACTAGTTTCTGCCCGCGTGAAATTTTTTGCTCTCCCGATCCACCCCCCGTCGCAGCACTTCGTTTTTAGCGTTGTTTCTGTTTTTTTTTTTGCTCTGTTCATAAGCTACGGCCGTAGCATGGTGATAGATTATAAGCTTCCTAAAAAATAATTTTTCAATTCCGACTGGTAGTTCCAGAGATTAGTGCGTTCAAACAAACAAACTCTTAATTTTTATTGTATTACTAACTAGCGGCCCGTCCCGGCTTCGCACGGGTGAAAAAAAAGCCTATATTAATCAGTGATAATGTAGCATTCAAATGGTGAAAGAATTTTTAAAATCGGTCCAGTACTTTTTGAGCCAATTCGTTACAAACATACATACAAATCTTTCCTCTTAGTAGTAAGTAGAGATTGAGTTGATTTTAGAATGACCAAACTACTATTCAAAAAGTCATAAAAAATGTCGAAGCTTTACCACAAACTGAATTTTATGTGAAGTAATTTTCCTAAAAACTCATATTTGTTTACATGTTTGGAAATTAAAATGCGAACATATAATAAAAATCTTGTTAGAATCAAGGTAGGTTCAAACTGGTTAGATATAGATTTCTAAGTATATTTTTCCTTTATATTTAACCTCAGTTTCTAGACTTAGTTACGACCAATTACTAGTTATTTTTATGTGTACGTGATCACATCCCGTTAAACTATAGTACTTGGTTGATTGATTTCTTCGCAGATCAATAATTATTAAAATCATATACCTACAAGGCACAGCAGGCTATTTCTATGGATAAATTACTTGGAACAGTCACGAGCATAAATATTCCTTGACAATACGTACGAAAGATTCAAACAATTTTTTTTGAAGAAAAAACGAAATAACTGTTTTTTTTTTTAAATAAGAAACTTGGTTATCACACTAATATTATAAAGGCGAAAGTTTGTGAATGTGTGTGTATGTTTGTCTTTTCTTCACGCTCAAACGGCTGGGCCTATTTTGATAACATTTTGTATGGAGGTAGCTGACACCCTGGATTAACACATGGGCTACTTTTTATTCCTATATTCCCACGTGATCGAAACTTATGCGGGTCAAACCGTGGGGCGCAGCTAGTAAGTACCTAAGTATACCTAAAATTGATCCTTCTGAATTTAAATATTTCTTACCAGTCTAGTCGTCAAACGAGATAAGTAACCAGGGTCGTCGGATATGGCTGAAGTTTTGTAAGAAACCGATGGATGTTCGAATGAAATTTAATTTAATTAACAGAAAACAAACAGTAATTCATTTATCAAATCTCATCGATTTCAGCTATAGGGTGGGCTAAAAATCGTGGATCAAACGACACAGGGCGACAGTTGGGGTTATTTGCAATAACAAATTTCTCTGCGGCAGTGCCCTAACTTGATCTCCATAAAAGTTATGAAAATAAGGTTCTAAAGTTCCAAATAATTTTTCGTGAGACTTAAAAGATATTGAAAAAGTGCCAATACTGGTAAATCATGGTACCCACTATCATAAAAGCACTTTTGTAGTGATGATGCTTTTTTTTTAAATATTTCTTTTTTTTTGGTTCACACGGGTACAAATCAAGCTATACATTTCCAGTTTTAGCTGACCTCGTATTGTAGGTATAGGTTTTTCGTACAATCAGAAGTCAGTTTATACTCAGTGCCGGATTAAGCCAGCGCGGGGCCTGTAGCAAATTCTATCAAGGGGCCCTTGGTTTGCTTTAGATTATCAAGTTTATGCTGGTATTAAATAAAAAACAAAACTGTTACAAACAGAGTTTTCTGGATTAAAGGGCAAATTTAGAAATAATACTATTCATAACGACTTCTAAAAGAAAGAAAGAAAGAAAAAGTATTGATTGCGACTCGTACAGGAGGATCACAAACTAAATTAAACACAGTCTAAATTAAAATACTAAAATAAAAATTAAAAAAATTAAAAAAGTAACAAAAAGAAAAATGAAACAAAAAGTCCTATACGAGGCCAATAGGCTCCTATCTCGGCATGATGCTTCTCTAGAGCAAATCGTATTCAATTTTCATCAAAGTGAGATAATCAAGACGTTCTTGGCTCATCGTGTTCCTCAACTCACGCTCAGCTCACGCAAGCTTGTAAAAAAGCACTTCCAGAGCCTCGTGCTTCTCGCTTGCTGTCAATAATACTAGCCACATCAGATTTTAGCAATGCAGCAAACTGCACTAATTCGTCACCTAAGCTATCCTCCAAATCATCCGCGTAAGCACTGACGATATTTTTTTTTTTTCTCTTCTCTTGGAATAGATTTTAGCTGTCCGAATATTCCAAAAACTCCAGTGTTTTTATGATATGCTTTCATACGTCTTCTGTCTAAAGTCAGAAAGTATTGGTGCGCGAGGCCCCCAAATGCGCGGGGCCCGTAGCATTTGCTACTCTTGCTTCGTGGTTAATCCGCCACTGTTTATACTGGTTATGTTACATATAGCTTGATGTGTAGCCGTGCGTACGTATTTTTTTTTTACTGCAATTATAAATAACCCCAGCTATTGTTTTGTTTCGTTGATTCCACGATTTTTTACCCACCCTGTATATCCGACGACCCTGGGCACTTATCTCTTTTGGTGACTGTTCTTTCGCATGTTTTTTTTAATGTTTTTTTTAATTTTTTTTTATTCATCCTACTGATGATGAATGACGACTATTATGAAATAGGTCTACTTCAACGTAGCAATTTTTGTTTCATGATAAAAAAGGTTTGAATTTTACTAATGTATTGTAAGGTTTTGGACCTATGCTCGCGAATGTACTTTGGATTTTCCGCTCATTAGATAAACTACAACTAATAGTTTTCGAGATTCTGTTGTCAGGCGTCATATTATTGAGCTTTGAACAGGAAAAAACATTTATGATACAAAACAATTAATATAAAGACCCTGACCTGTCACTAAATCAAATGAAGCACAATGGAATAAACGCGCACACTTACACACACACACCACTCTCAAACATTACACATACATACGTACCGTAGTCCGTACCATACCTGAGCGGCAATTCTCGTAATTTTATGAACGTTCACAGTCTGAATGTGTCAAAAATACGTCTAATTTCCCTACATTTTGACAAGTTTTTGACATTTGTTTGTCGCTAGATGAGACTGCGAGTCTGCGACTAGATTTTGAACATTTTAAATTACGAGAATTAGTCTTCTGAAATCAGCTCTCTAGCCTCCATTCTGGAATTCGTACCCCGAGCCCCGAGATACAGACAAAACTGTCTAGTTTGGGGCTTTAACCCTTTAACCGCCAGACTTTATATCAGGGCCTCAAGTCTGCTATTACAATAGTGTCAGAATGGTCTATCATTGATTTCATAATTGTTGATTTTGACAAGTTTGGTAATCTACTAATATAATGGCGTCATTATGACTTTCCAATGGTCAACCACTGACACTCCATTGAAAGAAATGGCATAAAATGGTAATCTCGTACATAATGATAAATAAATAAATGTAATGTTTATTGCTATTTACGAACTTCTTACTACCAGATTGCAAACAATAATACGTAATATGTAAAAATATATATTAAATGAAATCTAGCATGAAAATTTAGTAGTAGGTAGTTTTTCTCAGACTCCGACCAATGATCGACCATTATGAATTTAGCAGATTACGAACTTTTAGCAAATTGACAATGGGATCGTGTTGGAATGACGAATTTATAAAAATAGCAGACTTGGGTTGGTTGGTTGTCGTGCCCCCAGCGCCAGGCACAGTGATTCGATTGTTTTTTTGTTTTTCAAATAACCTATATAGATAGATAGAATACAGCGTAATTAATAAGAAAACAGAGCAAACGAGCTGTGGTATTTGGTCGCAAATATACGACCCTGGCGAAATGGGCACGAAAATATTTGTCGGATTAATCCGACGTAGGCGGTTAAAAGGTTAATATTCTAACCTGAGAGCACTAATGGCTCAGTGGAGACGGCCGTGACTTACGAGTTGCAGGTCGTGAGTTCGTCCCAAGGCAGGCGCTTTACTTTGTGTAAATATTTCATCACCACTGCTCTCAAAACGGTGAAGGAAAACTTCGTGAGGAAACCGGCATGTCCTAGAACCAAAAATTCGAAGACATGTGACATCTACCAACCCGCACTGGGCCCGCGTGGTGGATTATGGACTACTCCCTCTCACAGAGAGGAGGCCTGTGTCCCAGCTGGGAACATTATAGGCTGATTATGATTGTAACGTAGCTATAAGTATTACTAGGTACTAAATCTCCGAGAAAACTAGACGAAAACAAACATTACTTAAAATAAATTGTTTATAGATTTTATTCAATTTCGAGCGGCCATTGTTGTTTAAATCTTTGGCAAATTTAGAAACGCCGGTCCTTAGATGTCCCCATAATAATAATAACCTCTCCGACCGATTTCGGTCACTGCGGCCAATCTCAACGGAGATTAGCCAGGTACGCAGGAGATATTATAGTGCACAAGTGTGCGCGCAGACACAGGTGCACTCACTCTTCCCTCACTCTCATAGTCCGATGGGACGGCGATCCGACACGACCGGAGACTGGAGAGAGATCAGGCGCAGGACCAACGGCTTATCGTGCTTTCCGAGGCACACGGGGGTATCACACCGCCAACTACCAAACTCCGGGCTGTTACTAAGAAATTCCTAATGGAAAAACTCAATAACACTGCCCGACCCGGGAATCGGACCCAGGACCCCACGCTCAGCAGTCGCGCTTGCGACCACGAGACCAATGGGGCAGTCAACATAACCCATAAGTGAGACATTAATAGTAGTGTACTTGATGAACTGCACACAGTAATGGCGGTCTGTGTATTTACACAGTTATGTTAAATGCGGCTGACCCATAAACGCCAACCGCAGACGGTATGAGACCGTGGCGTAATACAGCCATGATTATTTAGATTTTATGGCGGTCTGGCTAACTCTATTAGATTTCTAGATGTTTCCTAGTAATAATAGGTCATCTGCTATGAATCATACAATTTTTTTGACAAATTCTTATCATATCTCTGGGAGTCATTGAAATTGAAAGGAGATGGATAACGGTCCCACACAAGCTTGGCCCAGAAGTTGACACGAATAAAACTAAATTTATTATGAAGCATTAAGCCTGAAACTACTCCATACAAGTTTAGACGTGATTAAAAATTTAGCTCACTAAAATTACGTCAATTTATGTCTGGCGCTGATTAATTTGACAGGACTGAACTAAAATTTATGTTCTGTCCCTATTCTTAGTGAAACAGAAAGAAAAAGACGCACTGAAGTTACATTTAGTTTAGTTTGTGAACAACAGAATTGGCACCAATAACGTTTATTTGGACACAGTTCTTGAAAAACAAAATTTAATCAACAAAAAAAAAAAAAACAACAAAAATAATGTGTTGGCTAAAATAGTCCTTCTGGACTACAATGTTGAATTTGCAAAATTTTGAATTCGCAAAATTAAATGGATAGAATAAGAATTTATTGAAAATGGAAATTAAAATGAAACGCGCATTGATAGAAAGACATACACACACACGTTACACGCGTTACACCTGTAGGCCAATTCTGCTAATTTAAAACGTTCAAAATCTAGTCGCAGTCTCATCTCGGCGACAAACAAATGTCAAAAACTTGTCAAAATGTAGGGAAATCAGAGGTATTTTTGACAGATTGAGACTGAGATCAGACTGTGAACGTTCTTAAAAATTACGAGAATTGCCCCTCTGATGTCAGTAGAGATATATGGAAGCAAAAGACGAATTGCGTAATCCCTAAATAATTTGGGCTATAGACAGAATTATGATGTTCATGAAAACTCCATAAATTATCTATTAATTAAAATAATAAAGCTGAAGAGTTTGTTTGTTTGAACGTGGTAATGTCTAGAAACACTGTCGGATTTAAACAATTCTTTTTGCATTTGATAGCCCAATTCTTGAGGTAGGCTATAGGTTATTTAACATCATACTAGGACCCTTTAGCACCGAGCAAAAACATAAAAAGTAAGAAAGAACGCTGACCGAAAACTAAGTAAGAGCGCGACGAAGTCGCGGGCTGAAGTTAGTCCTACTAATCACACTAATAAAGGCAAAAGTTTGTGAGTATGTTTGTTACTTTTTCACGCAAAAACTACTGAACAGATTTGCATGAAAATTGGCACACGGATAGTTTATAACCAGGATTAACACATAGGATACTTTTTATCCCGTTATTCCCACGGGATCAAAACTTACGCGGGTGAAACCGCGGGGTGCTGCTAGTAGAAATATAAACGACGTCTACAGACGTTACGTCACAACTAGTATCCATGACGCTTAGTTGGTTGCGATTATAAACAAATACTTTTCCTAAAGGCCACAGGTCGGCCAAGAATAGCCTTAACGTACCTATGTAAGTGAACTGTAAATCAATAATACTTGTGCCTTATTTATGTAATAATGTATTTCTTGTGGGGTAGGCAAATTGTTAAGGGTGGGATATACGGCGGCGGCGATCTCTCGCGTCCGGCCATGGTACGGAGCGAGAGTGCATGGGAAGCCGTCACTTCCTTCTGCGAAGCGGTAATGCTTACGAAGGAGGGAGCGGAACGTGTGAGGGAGAGTCTTTGCGCCCTCACGCACCTAGTCGCCGCAGGAGACGCCCTGGGCGTCGGGAGTCGACAGCCGATTCCCAGCCACCGTACGCGCGGGCTTGCGGACGACGAGCAATGGGCAGCCCGCCGTCCGGTAAGGACCAGGCCCGGGTCGACGGCGCGTTGTGTTCCACGCGCGCCTCAAAGAGATGTCAGCAACAACTCAAGTAGCTGGCAACTCAGCGTTAAGTAAACATCGCCCGAGTATTTGAAAATCGAAATAAATAGTAAACCATAGTACAAGTGATGTGTATTGTAGCAAATCTTAATAGACGTATCGAACTACATAAGTGAAATTGTTAGTGACTTCTATACACCAAGACATGCAATAAAAACATTGTATTTAATATTTGGACTATTCAACATTATTGTGCTTCAAAACAGTGCTAATCACGGATAAAGCAAGTATATTGGAACTATATAAATGTACTCTCATCAATAGAACATTTAAAAACATTATAAGTGGTGAATTAACTACTAATAACCGTATATAAAACGGTTAAGTTTAATGTTTTGTTTTAAAAAGTGAACTTTGTACCATAAGTGGCGCCCCTAGTAGTGAGTAGCGAAATAAATATTGACATTGACGTATAAAAATTGACATTAACATTAGGGTTGCTACTTCAAATAACAAAGACTTCATACCAAACAGCGCCATCTAGTGTCAAGTAGCGGAAATAAAATTGACATACTGGCCTGTGTTGCCATTGTAAAAAATTGAAAAGTGTTGCCACAAATAAAAACTAATGATACCAGAATAAAAAAAAAAAATAGTTTTTTGGTAGAAAATAAAAATATTCAGTAAACTTTTTGTGATTATTTAAAGTAAAATAATCATGAACTTCCTCGAGAATATCACATTCCGTCGCGCGCGCACTATATCAGAACCAACTAATGACACAAGTGAAATTATTTCTCAAACATTCAATGATACAACAAATAGTATGCCGGTAATGTCAGAAGACGAAGAAGATAAACAAATAGATATTCTTAAAACTGAGATTGAGGATCTGAAGTCTCAGTTGAGAAGCGCGCATCAAGAAATTGAGATTCTCTCTGTGGAAAATAGCTCTTTAAAACAGGCTAATGCTGACTTAGTAAAGAAAAATGAGATGTATAAAAAAGTTACCAGTAGTCCCTTAAAGAAGAAAATACAAACACCAAAGAGAAATAAAATTATTCCTTCAAACAAGCCGTCAAATAACTCTCAGATATTCGAGGTTCCTGATTGCACGTCTGCTACGCCTGAATATTCTAGAACTGAAGCGTCGCAATATACGTCACAAAATATTGATAAATGTAACCAATTGTCTTCATTAGTAAGGAATAATTTATGTATTATAAGTAGTGAAACATCGAATAGACTATACACAATATGTCAAAGAACAAATTTATGTAATTTTAATATATGTCACTATCGCATGCCAAACTGTGGATTGAAGATACTGCTTGATAATATTGATAAAAAAGTTAAAGATTTCACAGGCTCAGACTACTGTATTGTTTATGTTGGGGAAGAGGATTTCAGAAGGACGCATAATTATATAGAATTAGTTGATTTCATTCGCGAAAAATTACAACCCCTAACCCACACGAACTTTTTAGTATGTCTGCCAACTTTTAAGTATATGGTAAATAGAAATGTTATGATCAACAGTAGAATCGATACCTTTAATAATTTATTATACATGGATAATGAGACATATAAATATGCGTATATACTGGATTCCAACTTAAATCTCCCATACACGTACGAAACATATACCTTAAGAAATGGAATTTTAAATAACAAAGGCCTGAATATTATTTTAAGTGATTTACTAGACCTTATCCTATATATAAGTTCATTAAATATAAGTGATACAGAAAACCAAGTAACAGACGCTGACGGTATATTGGAAAACTTAGTAAATAATAAGTCTAATAATATTTTTTTTCGTGTATAATAGAATCCATATACTTCACCAGAATATCAATGGTTTATTACGCAAAGCTGATGAATTTACTGTAAATCTAAATAATATTATAAATAACCAGATAGATGTGCTATGTGTTACCGAGCATAATATGATAGCAGACGATTTAAAACATCTCCATATTCCAAATTATACTATAGCGGCAAACTACACAAGGACAAATAGAAATGGTGGGTCTTGTATCCTAGTACGAAATAATCATAAATTTAAGACTATACAGGAAGCAAAACTCGTAAGCATACCCAACCTTGTAGAGTGTTCGGCTATTGAATTGTTAGAGCATGAATTGATTGTCGTATGTATATATAGACCTCCAAAGACAAAAAAAGATTGTATACAATTGTTTTTCGACCGTTTAGCGGCTTTGCTAGCAAAATTATGTAGTAAATTTAAGAAACTTGTTATTTGTGGCGATTATAATATTGATCGACTGAAAGACACTCCTGTTTCAAGAGAGTTTGAAAACTTGTTGCAGAGCTTTAACTTAAAACTTGCAATAAATGAGCCAACCCGCTTGCAAAGTAAAACGTGCATTGATAACATTGCACACAATATTAGAGGCTGTCAACAAAGAGTTATTGAACTAGCTCTGTCTGATCATACAGCTCAAATTCTCTCATGTCCAGTTAGAAAAACGTACTCAATAACCCATTGGTATAAATTCAGAAGAGACTTTAGCACCGAAAATGTTGAGAAATTTATTGAATGTTTAAAAGCCCTAAATTTTACTGAATGCTATGAGAAAAATGACGCAAATGCTTCTTTTGAAGAATCCCATAAGGTATTTAAACTTTTTTATGACCTCTGCTTTCCAAACATCAAAATTAAAGTTCCAATTATTCGCAAAACCAAATGGCTTAGTAAAGGATTAAAAATATGTTCTCTTCGTAAAAGAATGCTTCTTAAAATATATCGACTCTCAGGTAAAAAATCAGATAAGGATAACTTTAATAATTATGCAAAAAAGTTTAAAAGAATTGTAAAACTTACTCAAAAGTCGCAAAATAATTACTATATACAAACAGCCACAAACAAACCTAAAGCAATATGGCAAATAATAAATAAAAATAAAAACAATAATCCCCCTGAAAAAATTGATAGATTAAGATATAATAATCAAGTTATAACGGCCCCTGATACTATAGCACAAACATTTAACAATTTCTTTATTGATGACATCTCGAAACTTACAAATAATAAAATAAATTACGCAAAGATTCTAACTTACAATAAACCAAACTCCTGTTTCTTAACCCCAGTTACCCTAAGCGATGTTGTGAAAATAATCATGGCATTAAAAAACACCAAAAGTACGGGCTATGATGGAATTTCAACGCAAATAATAAAACGTGTAGTGTACGTAATTGCCCCAATCATAACTCATATTATGAATCAGTGTCTTGAGGAAGGAATTTTCCCAACATTTTTAAAAACTACAGTGGTTACACCACTATTTAAGAAAGGAAACCCAGAAGATGTACGATGTTACAGGCCGATTGCTCTCATTCCAATATTCGCCAAAATATTTGAAAAAGTACTAAATAATAAACTTACTGAATATTTCGAGAAAAATAAAATAATAATAGATAATCAAGTAGGATTCAGAAAAGGGAAATCGGTAAATTCAGCAATTCATCAGTTTTTAGAAAAAATACTTACAGAACTAGATAAAAAAAACCAAGTTACAGCTCTATACATGGACATGACAAAAGCGTTTGATTATGTTGATCATGAACTTCTTTTTCAAAAACTGGAAATATACGGAGTTCGAGGTAAAGCACTACAAATAATCAAATCATATCTATGTAACCGAATACAGTTCACTGAAATAACACAGTTATGTCCATTTACAAAGACAGAGATTAAATATACATCGAGTCCTAGATTTATAAAATATGGTGTACCTCAAGGGTCAATACTGGGACCACTACTGTTTCTCATTTACGTAAACGATTTACCTAATGCTATTCCGCAACCTATGGTTTTATTTGCAGATGACAGTACGGTTCTTTTCACAAATAATAAAAATAAAAATCATGAACAAGAAATAAATGACTCCTTATCTAAATTAATAAATTGGCTTCAAATAAATAATTTAAAAATTAATCTCACGAAAACACATTACATGAACTTTAAAAATAAAAACGCGACATCTATTCCTTTAACTATTGCACACAATGATGAAACTGTAGCTGAGGTAGCAAATACAAAATTTCTGGGAATCCATATAGATTCGAATATGTCATGGAAAACACATGTAAATAGTGTATGTACCAAATTAAATCAATTTTCTTACGCTCTATACATGCTTAAAAAAGTATCAAACCAGACCGCGCTTCTTACTGCTTATCATGCGTATGTGGGATCCACTCTGTCGTATGGGTTACTATATTGGGGAAACTCGACTGATAAAGAAATGACGTTCAAAGCCCAAAAAAAGTGTATCAGGTCTATATGTGGGTTGCGCCAAATTGATTCATGTAAACCACATTTCGTAAATCTCAAGATTTTAACACTCCCTGCTCTATTTATCTACCAGGCCTCAATTTTAGTTAAATCAAACATCACAAGCTATGATACGTTAAAAACCAGAAGACTTAAAAATACCTTAAGTGATAAAGCGTCCCACACTAGAGCGTACAGAAATAGTGTTTTCTGTATGAGCACAAAGATTTATAACAAGCTACCTATGGACATTAAGATTATAAATTCAATAATTATTTTTAAAAGAATGCTGAAAAATTTCTTAATTAAAAAGGCCTATTATTCAATAGCAGAATTTCTTGAGGAAAAATAATTTTGTTCAATAAAGTACCTATCACTAAACTGAATATAATTTAGTAAAATATTAAATGATTACAATACTATGACATAATTGAATTAATGAATAATGATAGTTTTTGAATCAGGTAACTCATGACATGTGTATTTTTATTTGGGGATGACTTTAATAATGTATAATTAATATGACGTAAATGATAAAATTATATAATGTAATTAAAACGATGTCCTATCTAAAATTTAATATTTATAACTTTTTTCTTTTTAATCAATGAATGTAAATCAATTTAATGCATGTTTTACAATTATAAGCATACATGCATGTTGAAATTGCAATGCCCTGACAGGGCCACTATGTTCTAAGAACTGGTATCTTTTGTTAAGAACTTTATTTATGTACACATAGTTAGCAATAAAGAATTTGAATTTGAATTTGAATTTGAACTGACGGGGTCCGCTAGGGCCGATGCCTGCCAGGGTCGCGGGTTGTTCGAAAGAGATACCGTGGCCCCTGGCACAGGCAACTGAAGGAACACACGGTTTTAGTCAGTAAAAGTCTGACACGCCATCCCGCTCCGTCCAGAGCGGGAGAAGTTATTTGATAATTTCCCACCCAAAAAAAGAGGGGGTGGGACACATTTGTTTGGTTCGATATGGGTTCGGGGAACTCCATACAGCATCTAACCTCTGTGTTACCTTCTATGTTATAGGGTTCGGTTTCCGCATTTAGTCCTTCAAGTGGACCATTATGCGTGGCAGCCGTCGGTGGTTATTCCAACCAGCCCACATCCTTCCAGAAGTTGATTACGTCTCCTGCCCTGTTGAGAACATCTGCTTAAGATCTGGATGTCCCGAGGTTTTCTGACCTAATCTGAGTGACGCCTGTGCACTCAAAGAGCACATGTGCAACGGTTTCCTCGCTCCATGCAGGCCCTGCACAGGGGACGGTCCGTTATGCCTATTGTGTGGAAGTGTTTGTTTAGCGCGCAGTGTCTCGTGATGAATCCCGTCACCTGGCGCAGGCCATTCCTGCTCAGGTGTAGTAAACGCCTGGTTAGCTTGCCATCTAATGTTGGCAACATCTACCCTCGCTGAATGATGTTCGGGTGGCACACTTCGAGCTGAGCTGAGAGGTGGTTTACGGGTGAATCCCTGAAACGTTATTTATGAAAGGAGCGTTTTTTGACACCGTGAAGTCAAGCCTCGCCATCATTTTCGTGACTGCCGTCACTGTGGCCGTTATATGGCGGCGACTGCTCTTCTAGAAAACAGTAGCTTTAATAATTTTAAACCATCTTGACTTTTTTGTTTTTCCGTTTCTGTAAGAGAATTAGCGAGATGCTTAAAAATCTCAACAAACAACACTAACCTATAAGACATAGGTATTAATGGAGGGGCTCGTGGCTAAGTAATAACAGCCGCATGGGTCGATTGATCTGGTTAAGCTACGCTTACCGCGGTTGGTCCGTGGATGGGTGACCAACTTTAGATAACAAGACCCTTCCGTGGTCTTGGCGGCGGTCATTCTTGGATCTTTGAAAGTCGTAACAGGTCGTCAGAAGCCCGAAATTCTTACCAAGGGGGGTGGGGGTTGTATTATGCAGTAACTGTATTGTGGAACATCAGACCGGCAGTCGCTCCATGTGAAATATGGAAAAGGCTAGGTAGATGATGCTGAAATAAGTATTAAGAGCCTACTCTACCTCAGCTTAAATGCACTCTTTATCTCGATCGCACGATACTGCTGAGTGAGAGTGAGACAGAGTGCTGTGCTAGGCGGCAGGTAACGCCAATAGTTTACGTTTTTTGCTTTTTACGGTGAAAATAATTGTAATTAAAAAAAATAAAAAAACATAAGACCTGCTTTATAGTTAGTTCAGTTAGTACCGTAAAACCTTACAAGATTGCCCAACTAATCTGACTTTGCCCAGCAAGGTACTTTTCACAAATATTCAAAAAACCGGCAACATTTTTAGTTGAGTCTATTATGTCAATCTATGGAAGAAATTTAAATATGTGTCTGGCAACACTAAGTAACTGATGTTTCCTATTGTCACTTCAGTCGGCTGTCAAACTGTGTTGAAGTTAGTAGAGTATTTCGCGGGCCAAAAGTCGAGTGAAAAACTTTCTGTAAAACTCGATTTCTAATTACACCAGGTAAGTAAGTTTTTTACCACTGTTTGTTTGTAATAAATACACATGAGTGATCGAATATCCAACGCGAAATCTCTCTTAAATTCGAAATTAGGATGGTGGGCAATGTCAAATTAGTTTTTGTAAGGCAGTTGTTACGACTTTGCCCACCAAAATATTATCGTTAGGGTTGTCACCGCAATGTTAAATTAGATCTGAGATAAGTATGTACTTTCTTTTACATTCATTTCGGTAATGCTGATAGATAAATTTATTAATTATTAATAATTAATCAATATATGTGTTAAAAATGTAAATTTAGTTGCAAAAAGTACCTACATTTAAACTATTTGCAAAACAATTGACTAAAAATGAGAAGCAAAATAATTTCTCTAAATATTTTTTTTGTTTGTTGATTTCTTTAGTTGTATTTTTGTATACAGATCTCGATGAAACTCGTCATAGTGTTACTAAAGGGTCTGAGAAATAAGTACCTACTATTATGCTATCTCTCAAAGGTACTGGAGAGTATACTACGTCTCGCATCATTTTATCTCAATAAGCTTATTTTGGTTAAGCGTATTAGTTAATTTCGCTGAGGTCATTTTTTCTCATTTATTTCAGGATGAATAACAATAAGGCTAAAAACACAAGAAAAAAAAGAAGAATATTAGGATCGCGAGCATACAGAAATTATTCAGAGGAAATGTTAGAGTTAGCAGTTGATATGGTAGAAAATAACAGGATGTCAAGTCGGGAGGCAGAAAAGAGGTTCGGGATTCCACGACGGACGATATTGAACAAAGTTAAAAAAATTCACTTGAAACCAGCTGGAGGACAGACGAAACTCACTTACGAAGAGGAAGAAAAACTGGCAAACGTGTTGTTAGCTTCAGCAGATTACGGCAGCCCCATGACGAAAATGGATGTAAAAATGTTAATCTATAAATATTTAGAAAAAAATTCTCGAGCTGATTTGTTCGATGGCAAACTACCCAGTGATACGTGGGTGGAAGGATTTTTAAACAGACATCGTTCGAAATTGACCATCAGAACGACTCAAAATATAAAAAAGGTACGGGCTGAAAAAGGATTAGAAGAAATGGAGCAATTTTATACTAATTTAAGTGAAACCCTAAAAGATGTACCACCGATGAACATACTGAACTACGACGAGACTAACTTATCCGACAACCCAGGCACTTCCAAATGTGTTTTTAGAAGGGGCGTCAAACATCCTGAAAGGATTCTAAATAGCACAAAGAGTTGCGTTTCCATCATGTTCACTGCAAGCGCAGCTGGGACATGTCTACCAACATATGTGGTTTATAAATCTTCAAATTTATATTCCGAGTGGCTTGAAGGAGGCCCAGCTGGAACTAGATACAATTGTTCAAAATCAGGTTGGTTTGATACCGCTTCATTCGAAGATTATTTCAAAACTATAGTGGTTGAATGGGCGAAACAAATTCCCGGGCCAAAAGTAGTCATTGGTGATAATTTGTCTTCCCACATAAATATTGAAGTTGTAGAGTTGTGTCAAAAACACAACATAAAGTTGGTATTTTTACCACCAAACTCCACTCACCTAACACAACCATTGGACGTAGCGTACTTTGGTCCACTAAAAAGAGAATGGAAAAAGATTCTGTTGGATTACAAACTGAAGAATCCAGGACAAACAACCTTGAATAAAAAACATTTTCCAAAACTTTTGGCCCAATTACTAGAAAATATGAAACATAAGGAAAGCAATAACATTATAAGTGGCTTCAGAGCCACAGGAATATGGCCTGTAAATGCACGAAATGTTTTTAAGAGAATCCCAGAGTATTTCGACGATTCAGAATACGGAATTGATACAACTTTATTGGATTATCTCAAAGAATCAAGGGCTGCTAAGCCAATGCAAGTGAAAAGAAGTAAGAAATTACGCACAGAACCCGGAAAGTCAGTATGTGCTGACGATATCTCGACAATAAATAGTCAACTAACCGCACGAAAAAAGACATCTGTAAGAAAAAATACCAAGAAGGAAACAGTAGAGACTAACCAAGAAAGAGAGAGAGAAGAGATTATGGCGTTGTTGGACACAGAAAATGAGATATACTTGGATGTAATTACAGGTGAAGTAATAGAAAGGAAGGAAACGATTGATTACGATATGCCATCGACCTCATCTGGTAACATCGGTTGGGAAAGTACTAAGGAGGAAACAATAAAAACTAACGAAGAAAGAGAGACAGAAAAGATTAGGGCGTCGTGGGACACTGAAAATGAGATATACTTAGATGAAATTACAGGTGAAGTGATAGGAAGGGAGGAAACGATTGAATACGATATGCCGTCGACCTCATCTGGAATCATCGGAAAACCAGCACTACGGCCCCTGTTTTCACCGGTGATCTATAATCCAGCCAGACTTGATGCACTTAGTATTAAAATTATCAACATGCAATTAGATTCACCAGCGCACGATACTAACGCTCAACTGACCGACGTCTGTGTATTAAATAAAAAATTTAAAAGTGACAGCCAGAATCGGCCTTTTGTAGCTTATGGTGAAAGTGATACTCCAGGGTGTTTAAGATCATTGACGAATAGTTCATCTACATCTAAAGTTATAATAACTTCAGATGTTAAAGTAACCCCTAAGGAAATGAAGGAGATAAAGAAGAAGATTAAATTAGGTACTGAAGTCATCGGAAAATCAGCTCTACAGTTAAAAATTGTCACAAAAAAAGTGGAAAATGAAAATGCATTACATGAAAAAAATAAAAGAAAACGGGAAAATGTCATTACTCGAAGAAGTACAAAGATTACGAAACGGAAGAAATTGAGATCGTATTGTGAAACGAGTTCAGAATCGGATATTTTGAGTATAGCAAACACTGATTCTGATTATGAAGCACTTGAATTTGATGAATATTTATCAACATATTTGGAAGAGATGGACAATAAGGAAAATTGTGAGCCAGAAAACTTCACTACAACATTTGGGCTCAGTGATCTATGCTATTTTACCAGCGATGTAGATTTAAAAAAAGAGGACTGGGTTGTCGTAAAATTTGCGACAAAAAGGAGCATAAAGCACTTCGTCGGTCGTGTTTTATATATGAAAAACAGTATTCCCACTGTGAAATTTGCAAGAAAAGTGAAAAATGCAAAAGATGGTAAAATGATTTTCACGTACCCGAACGTGGAGGATGTGTGTGAAGTTAATCGTGATGATGTGGAAATAGTATTACCTCCACCAAATATTTCTAGACGAGGCCAAATAATATTTGATATTACCTTTAATCCTTCCTATAACGTGCAATAATAAAATGTTTTAATTTAAATAACGGTATCGCCAATATGTGAAGTCAAAATCTTCCTGAAATTAGATACTCAATTTCAGGAAATAATGTTCCTATATTGTTTAAGAATAATTATCTTCAAGAAGTACCTCTATGATTATTGTTGATTTTTTTAAGTTTGTTTTATTAGTCGACCTACTTTGTTCATGTTAATTGTTACTGTATCACAGCTGTCATAAAAATGTAATGTTGAGAACAGCTGGTTACTGTATTCAACATTATACTTTACTATAGAATTAGGTTACTATAGAAGTCATTGAAAACATAGACCAGGGGCCCAAGTCTGCTATTTTTATAAATTCGTCATTCCAACAAGATCCCATTGTCATTTTGCTAAAAGTTCGTAATCTGCTAAATTCATAATGGTCGATCATTGGTCGGTCAATGGTCTGAGAAAAACTACCACTAAATTTCATGCGAGATTTCATTTAATATATATTTTTACATATTACGTATTAGTGTTTGCAATCTGAAGTAGTAAGAAGTTCGTAACACACACGTTACATTTATTCATTTGTCATCATTATGTACGAGATTACAATTTTATGCCATTTCCTTCAATGGAGTGTCAGTGGTTGACCATTGGAAAGTCATAATGACGCCAATAAATTAGTAGATTACCAAACTTGTCAAAATCAACAATTATGAAATCAATGATAGACCATTCTGACACTATTGTAATAGCAGACTTGAGGCCCTGCACTATAGTTGTGAAACACAGTCCAATCCCAGGTATAGTGCAGATGTCTGTTTTGTATAGTAGGTACAACTACAAGCTGCTGGAAAAGTGAAATTAAGTTATATTTTATTTAATTTTAATGAATCTAATAAAATGTTCCTATTACGTACTTATGCTAACAGTTGCTGTTAATTTATATCGTTGATTTTTAAAAACTTTATCTTAATTATAGATTTATTTCTATAAAGTCAATATTCGTATTATTTATATTAAGAGTTTATAATGAATCTTGTATTGTTTGTTTTAAAGCTAGTAAGCATTTGTTTTAAAATATTGCTAATTTTATGATTGTTCAAATATTTTTAGATTAATGTTTATGCGCGAGCTACTACGTGATCGTAACGTACCTGCGTACCCCGTACTGATTAACAATAAAAAGTGACAACCCTAGATAATCGTTTTATTTGAATGAAAAATTACAAAAAAATTGCTGCTACTTTGCCCACTCAAATTTGACAGGTAATATGAATGCTTATACGTTTAGCACTAAAGTCCTATGACAGATTAACTATTTTTCTAAAATGATCCTTAAACATTATGTTCATAAGGTAAAAAATACTGCGGATACGGAAGTTTCTGCAAAATGGGCAAACTTGTAAAAATTACTATATATTTGGCCCGCTGTCCAAATTGAGGATTTTAACACATAAAATTAATTATCTTGATAGTATCGTATATTCTATGCAAAGAACATTGCATTTATGAATGATGTAGCACAATCACCAATTAAAAGTATTATTATTTAAAAAAATATTTAAAGTGGAATAAAAAATCCGGGCAAAGTTGTACGGTTTTACGGTATACAACGTTTCATGATCTAATTTGAAGTATTTTTTTAATACCAGCGGTTTATTGTTCGGTTTGGAGGTAACTTTGGTTTTTTTTTCTATAGAGAAAATTTTATGGAATCGTGTTTTCGTCAAACATAAGACCTAAAATTAATCCTCAACTTTACCATATATTTATTTCAAAAATAATGCTGCAGTATTTTCGACATAACGGAGCATTCATGCTAAGCCATTTGAGGTAGTATAGGCCCTTAAGGCTTCTTCTGACCTGAGCAATTTGATCCCAGATGTCTCTCGCGCTCGTTAGGTTTAAGTTAATTAATACATTTTACGATAAACTTAAGTGCCACTTAGTAGAAACGAATCTAGAACATTAATACAGTAAATGTGCCAATAAAACTAATGTTCAATCACCGGTTAGACTGGAAACCGACGCCAATAGTAAGAGCTTATACACACGAGCGATACAAGTCAATGACATAGGCAAACTGCACAACACAAAAAAACAAAATTAAAATTATAACATTACTTTAAAAAAAGCATTCGAACGGTAGGTAGGTAACACGTCAGGGGATTCCTATAAAATTGAAAATTATTAACTATAGGGGAATAGGTAACCATATACATATACAACGTGTAACGTTAAATGCGCAAAACCTCATACACCCCAATTAGAGCATTGAGTTAAAAGCATAATACAAGGATCAAAACTATTTTTTTAAAGCTATTTTTATTAAGAAAAAATCGTGTTGATCTTAGCATTACTTTATGCATTCAAAATTGAGTCTTATTGCCTTTAAACAAGACTTAATTTTCTTTGGTTCAATCGGCGGATAGTATAGCAAAATACATAATATTTGAAAAAAAAAAACCTATATTAAAAGTTACTGAAATCGATTCAGTAGTCAATTATGAACAAACTATATTCAGGTTTTGCGCTGTATATTAACGTAACATAAGTACTACAAACCCTATTTTAAGACTATGCCGACCGCACAGTGGCGCCCCCATCGTTTATTTGGTTATTTCATACAATTTAGAATGAAAATGCAGAAGACAAGCACGTTAAGTTGTGCTTCACAAGATTATACGTTAATATTATTAGAAATGGTAGTTTTATATTGTTTAGTTTTATTATAATCCTTAAAACGTATAACAGTGGCCACTATATTCCGTAAAACGCTAACAGTACTTACACGTTATTTGATGAATCCTAAAACAACTTATACATTGCCACCTCGGGAAAGGTAATCTACATTGTAGTTCAAATAAATGCTTTATCTATCTATCTATCTATCATTTTTGTCAAGTGTTGTTAGGATAAACTTAGAACCTGCTAAATTTCTAGTTTTGACAATCAATATTAAGTAGCCGAATTCTGGGACGAGTCCATTTAGATTGCTATCGACACACTAAGAAGAAGAATATCAATTGATATCCACATAAATATCTGTCGGAGATGTTGAGGGATTTTTATCCGAAATTCCATTGGTGTCCGCCATGTTGCACGTGGTTGGGTAGAATCAGTGCGCACACCCGGCGCGGTCGAACTCTGGATGTCAATTGTATCGCTAAGCTAACACACTGGTCTCACCTTGGCATCTGACAGATGTCAAACGCCACACGCGACAGTACATTGACAACCCCGACTCGAACTACTGACTCAATGTTATCGATTTGATTAATCGAGTAAGGCATCCTAAACGCTAATAGATGGCGCGACTAGCACGTAAACAAACCTTTTACTTCACTCCTCCGACATATCAATTGATATATATTGTGATATATATCATGATTATATATATCATAGATAGATAGATAAACCATTTATTTGGCGCACACAAAAGTCAGCACAACACACAAAAGTTCAATACTAGGTGATAAGATAATCAATTACCCACATGATACCATGATCTATGATTACCATCATGATATAATTATATCCACTGATATTATATCAGCGAACCCTGACATGGAGCTTTGGTAATTATCATGCGAAAGCGAAGCGTATCCGACTGTCGGTCGTGGGGTGTGCGCGAGGTAAATAGGTTTTTTTTTCAAAAACTATGTATTTTGCCCTACTATCCGCCGATTGAGCCAAATAAAATTAAGTCTTATTTTAAGGCAATAAGATTCAATTTTGAATGCATAAAGTAATGCTAAGATCAACACGATTTTTTCTTAATAAAAATAGCTTTAAAAAAATAGTTTTGGTCATTGTATTATGCTTTTAACTCAATGGTCTAATTGGGGTTTATGAGGTTTTGCGTATTTAACGTTACACGTTGTATAAAAATTGTCGGCTGCAGCCTGTCGCTGCGTTTAGTCGCCGAGCTACCGCAGTCAAATGTCGCTTAGTGTGCGCCCAAGGAAAACTATTAAAAGTATTAGATAACTTTCTCAATCAACATTGCTTATCACAACCACAAGTACACTTAAGCCTACAGTAAATACTAGTGTTAAATAAAATGGAAACTATAAAGGAATTGAAGAAATCGAAGCAGTCGTCAAAGAAGAGGTATTCTATCGTGTCTGCGAGTGATATTTGTAAGTGTTCTATTTGCACGCGAACAGGATACCAGGGGCCCAAGTCTGCTATTTTTATAAATTCGTCATTCCAACACGATCCCATTATCTTTTTGCATAAAGTTTGTAATCTACTAAACTCATAATGGTCGATCATTGGTCGGTCAATGGTCTGAGAAAAACTACTACTAAATTTCATGCTAGATTTCATTTAATATATATTTTTACATATTACGTATACTAAGTGTTTGCAATCTGAACTACATTAAATTTATTAATTTGTCATTATGTACGAGTTTACCAGCTTATGCCATTTCTTTCAATGGAGTGTCAGTGGTTGACCATTGGAAAGTCATAACGACGCCGTTATATTAGTAGATTACCAAACTTTTCAAAATCAACAATTATGAAATCAATGATAGACCATTCTGACACTATTGTAATAGCAGACTTGAGGCCCTGGTCAGGGTCCAGCACAGCTATCCACAACCACTCGATACGCTTCCGTACCATATCGAACCATAATCAATGTTATCATAGTAGTCCTCTAAAAGCTGTTCACAAGTGAAAAACCAGAATATTTTGTATTCATATTCTTCCAACAGCTGTTTGCTGATGGAGGCAAGGCAAATCAGGTTATCGAAATGTTTCAATTTTTTGATATGATAGTTTGTCGGATGGTTGTGAATAGCTATGCAGGTCCGGGATGGGTTACGCGGGGAGGTTTACCTTTGTCCTTGAAAAGAACTAACAAAAAAAAACATATCAGCCGATATCACCTTTTTTTTTGGATGGGAAATTATCAAATGACTTTTCCCGCTCTCTTCGTGTCAGACTTTTAATGACTAAAATCCACCCGTGTTCCTTCAGTTGCCTGCGCCAGGGTCACGGTAACTCTTTCGAACAACCTGCGACCCTGGCAAGGCCGTTAAAAGACTTCAAGTTAATTTATGTTTTATTCAACGTGGTTTCTCTATAGAGGCATGAGGAACAGGGTATAAAGTTCACTCATCCTCCTTAGAAAAGGGAGGATCCTCCGACCAGACGGGTGTTGTATATGGTGAGCTAATACCCGACGATTGAGATGGGGACGTTGTGTTGGCTAGTTGCGCGGTAAACTTTATATGCGCGATGCAGGATTTTGCGTGACGTCAGTGTGATACGTAGTTCGCATGTAGCGATGTATATTGCCACATGTCGAAATATACAACATAACTCACTCACGAAATAATAACGCTTTGGATTCAAACTCTACCTCTTTTTTTACCACCCCTAAACCTCTTCTTCCATTGTTCCAGGGTCATCATCAGACGAAGATGAGGGCGTCCAGCCTCATGAGAAAGCCATTGCAGCTGGTACACCCAACCCAGCCTACTGCGTCAGGAACGTCGAACAGCATGCCTTCGGGAGACGGGAGATTGAAATCGCTGAGCAGGAAATGCCGGGGATCATGGCGCTTAGAGCAAGGGCTAAGGATGATAAGCCGCTGAAAGATGCCAAGGTATGATAACCTTAGTTTTATTATGAATAAGTTTACAGCTACGAAAAGCTGCTCAATTTAAAAGGGACTGGGCCGTAAGTGATTGCCGCAAGTCGGATATATTGGGCAGCGGGATTGTCCGAAAGGGTTACCGCTGCCCCGGGACATAAAGGGCTAAGTAAGGAACACGGGTGGGTTTTAGTCACTATGAGTCTGACAATCCCTTCTGCTCCACCCGTTTCCCATCCCCAAAAAAAAAAGTCGGATATATTGTGGGCTTTGACCACCACAGCATGGTTCCCTGGAAACATCCCAACGGCATCGCGGAAGATCCAGGAGTAGATGGCGGGACGACCTTGACGCCTGTATGAGGGAGTGGTCCATATTGGCTCAGGATTAAGTTGAGTGGAAAAAGGAAATGGAGGCTTTTCCCTGCAGTGCGACAATACGAGTTAATTTACTATTAGAAGGAAGTTCTTTAACGGAGCTTAGGTAGGAGTAAAATTGGAGAAATCGTCACTTAACGAAAAAGCGTTATGCCCTCTCTATGCGATTTTTAATACACATAATAGAAAGAGAAAAAGAGAGAGAGAGAGTTTTCATGGTTTTCCATCGTGCTAAAGCCAATAGTGAGGTCAAAAGGGAAATCCAAGATGGCGGCTGCGAACATTTTCAAATAACTTATTTTATCACCACTACTTTCAAAACGGTGAAGAAAAACATCGGGAAGAAACTTGCCATGTCTTAGAACCAAAAATTCGAAGACATGTGACATCTACCAACCTGCAATGGGCCCGCGTGGTGGATTACAGCCCACTCCCTCTCACAGAGAGGAGGCCTGCCTGTGTCTCAGCAGTGGGAACGATAAAGGCTGATTACGCTATGATTACCGCCTACACTGTGCGTGACAGTGAGCTTAAAACCAGCTTATTTCAGGATTGTCAAATGAGATGTAATGCACACGGTAGTTGTCAATTGCACACACTTCACTGAAAAGAGGAAATGCGGGTAGTATTATCTCCACAGAAAGGCTCTCGCCTGTTTTATTTCTGGTTAATGACCATAAAGCAATGATTTTTTTACAGAATAATAAATATTAACTACTTGTATGTCCCTATATTTTCATTTTTGATCATACATATATTTTTATAAGCACTAGAACCGTCAAAAAATGCAGATTTACACCGCTGTCAACGAGTTCTAAGTGTATTTTGACAACTAGAAAAAGGAAAATATGTTTTCCTTTGTGACACAGTATATATCCTTCTTAGTCAGTTTATGATATCTTTTGAATTGGTCCAATATTGGAGCAGGAAATAGTCGAGAGCCAAACCTCGAATTATGACTTTTTACTTAGGCTTTTTCAAAAGTCTCTCCGACCGCATTTCCTCTTATGAGCCTATACTACCTCAGCTAAAATACGCTCTTTATCTCGCTCGCACGATACTGCTCGAGGACTGAGTGAGAGCGAGACAGAGCGCGGTGCTAGGTGGCAGGCAGCGCCAATAGCTTAGCTTTTTACGGTGAAAATAATGGTAATTAAAAAAATATAAGACCTGCTTTATAATTAGTTCAGTTAGTATACAAAGTTTCATGATCTAATTTGAAGTATTTTTTGAATACCAGCGGTTTATAATTCGGTTTGGAGGTAACTTTGGATTTTTTTTATATCGAGAAAATTTTATGGAATCGTGTTTTCGTCAAACATAAAACCTAACATTAATCCTCAACTTTACCATATTTATTTCAAAATTAATGCTACAGTATTTTCGACATAATGGAGGATCATGCTAAGCCATTTGAGGTAGTATAGGCCCTTAAGAAACCAAAATCTAATTCAGTACAGAAGTCTTAATTTCATCAATTGACCACCTATAACCGTATGGTCGATTTGTTTACATAACCTACACTTTGAGCATAGCTGTAGTATAGTTGGTTAGAGCTGACCTCATTGACCCGTTTTCACAAGGTTTGAAACTAAACAGGCGAACGTTTATATGAATGCAATGCTTTTTGAGTTAAATACGGTATATGCTGGAAATACCTGCTTGGTATTTTAATTGAATCTACGTCGTCGTTTATACATAAGAAATTAAATGATAAATGTATGAGGAAGTCTGGAAGTGGCACCGTGACTGAATGTAATACGGCTTAATGAGGAAAATGCCGTGTAGAAAAGTTTTGAAAGAAAAAATATTTTTAAAATAAAAAACCGATCAAGTGTGAGTCGGACTCGCGCTCCAAGGGTTCCGTACAATGTAAGTATGTAACTACAAATTTACGGTTTTCGGTTTTTTTCCTTTACTTGTGCTATATGACCTTGCTTTTTGCCAAATTTCATGATCCTATGTCAACGGGAAGTACCCTATACATTTTGATCCCCTTGAGTGTCGAAATATACATTTTATGCGGCATAAATGGCCGTATGTTTTTTTTTACGTAGCCTTAGAAGTTTAATTTTTTCACAGCTTCAGACCTGAGTATATGGTTTTAATTTCAACTCGATACCTCCACGCGTTCCCAAGATCTTGATAGACAGACGGACGGACGGACGGACAACAAAGTTGATCCTATAAGGGTTCCGTTCTTTCCTTTTGAGGTACGGAACCCTAAAAAATTAACAAAAAGGCAAGCATCTGAGGGGCAATTCTCGTAATTTTAAGAACGCTCACAGTCTGATCTCAGTCTCAATCGGTCAAAAATACGTCTAATTTCCCTACATTTTGACAAGTTTAACATTTGTTTGTCGCCGAGATGAGACTGCGACTAGATTTTGAACGTTTTAAATTACGTGAATTGGTCTACTGGTATCGGCTCTAAGAAGGTTAGCACTGCACCCTGTCTGATTTAAAACCGCAGTTACAACCACTGAGTATCATTAATTTGAAGTAGTCAAGGCACCTATGATTTTATTTTCATGTTAATTTATTATTAACTAGCTTCTGCCCGCGACTTCGTACGCGGATCCTGTTGATTATGCCAGCGACAACGGGGTCGTCAAAATCGAAGATCTGAAACGTCAGATGTCGAATTCTCAGAGCCCGGGGACGGGAAAACAACGGGATGCGCGAGACGATTCGAGACGTTCCAGATCTTTCATTTTTGTAAGTCAACAGAAAATTCCCATCAGACTAAACAACTTTTGCTAAGACGTCATTCCTATATATGTTGTAGTGTCGCTGGGCTTTGGAGTTCCACAACAGGTGTTCCAGATCTTCAGATTTATTCTCACAGCAGAAAATGCTCTTCACGTGGAATAATTTTTGCTATGGCACCATTTATATATATATATATTTATAGATTCTAAGGCAGATTTAAAACTGTGTACGTAGGGATTTACTTCATGCAACATATTTTGAAGCAATGAAATCAGACTATTTGTTCAAGTGCGGAAAGTTTTGGTTTCTAATATTTGCCTGATCTTGATAATTGGATACGAAATATATTTGGAGAAACTTGGGGTCATTTTTAGATAATAATGAACCAATAAGGTGGTAAACTTGGCCTTGCACTTTGAATGTTGGCATAAATGGGCCTCTTGAAATCTGTTTCGCACCAAAAGATGTCATTTGAAAGGCATTGTAAGTATACAGATGTTGTCCAAGAAATGTTTTGACTGTGGATGGTCACCAATTAGCAGTGATCTTAATATTTCTGGAAGATTTTGTAATATTTCAATATGTACTTTTCCACCTGAGCAACACATACCGTTTGTTTCTTTTTGCCATTTAACAGCTTCACAAAAAGTACAATTTTGAACCATACCTCCGATAGCGGAATACGTGGCGTAGTCAATCAAGTCATTCATAAGAGTATACGTAAATGCACTCCGTTCCTTATCAACCCATGGAAGGTTGCCACGTCTTACGGCTATACTCTGTCGGATCGGATGTGTCTCTGTCTTGAGACACATCCGATTCTTCAGATGATATCGACATTCTGTTCAGAGAATGTCGAAGTCGATCAGAATTCAAACGTTCGTTGCGCTCTTCTTCTGTCTCTTCATGCCGTACTCCAGCAATTCTTTCTCTCTCACTTTCTAACTGATTATGAATATTTTGTTGTGTGCGTGTTCGGGACAATGTATGATAATCTCGATCACCAGTTACTCGCGCATCACGTTCATCACTCGTTTCAAAAGACCTGTTAGTAGATGTGCGAATACGCTGAGAACGCAGGCGTGCTTCGCGATCCGAAGAGGTTTCCACGGAGCGAGTTGCAGCCTGATGTTTTCGAACAGCATCAAGTCTCTCCTGACGCTCTTCGGTAGATTCTTGGGATCTTATGATCCTCAATCTTTCCTTTGGAACATTGGGAAAGATTTGACCTCTTTCTAGGCATGGTTATAGTTTTATTGTGAATATACCTGATCAATTAAAATCCAAGTGACTGCTCCCCTGCGTTACCGGGTAGGCTACCGAGTCACGAAGATAAATGGCAAAGGATATTAAACACTCAAATAACATAAGCCCGAAGGCATATTTATTGATAAAGTAAAAAAATAAATGGGAGTTTTGACCAGTAGAGTCAACTTTTCAATGATATACCATCGTCACCGACAATCAGTCTTAAACTGTTACCGCCTTCACCGCGTGGAGGTACTCCCAGCTTATGTTATTTTATAATTATACAGTGAAATTAGTGATAGCTTTGATTTCCACATCAGATGTTTCTGATCTTCGATTTTTATAAGTCAACAGGAAATGCCCATCAGATCGAACAACTTTTGCAAAGACGTCATTCCTATATGTGTTTTGGTGTAGCTGGGCTCTTGGAGTTCCACATCAGGTGTTCCAGATCTTCGATTTTTATAAGTCAACAGAGAGTTCTCATCAGATTGAACAACTTTTGCCAAAACGTCATTCCTATAAATGTGTTATGGTGTAGCTGGGCTCTTGGAGTTCCACAACAGGTGTTCCAGATCTTCAATTTTTATAAGTCAACAGAGAGTTCTCATCAGATTGAACAACTTTTGCTAAAACGTCATTCCTATATGTGTTATGGTGTAGCTGGGCTCTTGGAGTTCCACAACAGGTGTTCCAGATCTTCGATTTTTATAAGTCAACAGAGAGTTCTCATCAGATTGAACAACTTTTGCTAAAACGTCATTCCTATAAATGTGTTATGGTGTAGCTGGGCTCTTGGAGTTCCACAACAGGTGTTCCAGATCTTCGATTTTTATAAGTCAACAGAGAGTTCTCATCAGATTGAACAACTTTTGCTAAAACGTCATTCCTATATGTGTTATGGTGTAGCTGGGCTCTTGGAGTTCCACAACAGGTGTTCCAGATCTTCGATTTTTATAATTCAACAGAGAGTGCTCATCAGATTGAACAACTTTTGCTAAATCTTCATTCCTATATATGTTATGGTGTAGCTGGGCTCTTGGAGTTCAACATCAGGTTTTCCAGATCTTCAAATTTATTCTCTCAGCAGAAAATGCTCATCAAGTGGAACAATTTTTGCTATGGTACCATTATTGTATCTCTTATACTTTAGCTGGTCTGTTGCGGTTCTGCATCAGGCGTTCCATTTTCCAAAATAAATTATAGCCTATATGTTGCCCAGACTTAATACCTATACAACAAAAAAAAAATCATTCAAATCCGTTCAGTAGTTCCGAAGATTAGCGTGTACAAACAAACAGACAAACAGACAAACAGACAAATTTTTTTTTTTGGATTCGTGCTCTATTACTGTTTCTAAACCCCCCTCAAGTATTTTTTTTTTAATATATTCAATGTACAGACACAGTTTTTTTACTGTTTTATTATATGTATAGATAGTGAGGTGCTTGTTGTGATAATAATTTTCGTGTAGGTACGCTACTGGTTTTTCCCATAAGGACTGTCCATCTTTTTTATTGCGTTGCAATTAAAAATATACAGGGTGTCCCTGTAAGTATGGATCAAATCAAATTGGGGCGTGGCCAAAGTCATTTCCAATCTTTTTATCCTGAGAATGTTGGTGTATTAATTTTTTTACGGTTCAAAGGTTATGACCAACTTTTGTTATTTTCATACTGCTCAAAGATCAAAATCATTAAAAAAAAACTACCAGGAACTGTCAATTTAAGTTTTTTAGACAGCCCTGATAGTTTTTTTTAATTATTTTTTTCTTTGAGCACTATCCGAAACGAATGGAATAATAAAATACCTCCCCACATTCTTCAACTGAATGAGACAAAATTCAAGTCATGTATAAAACGCACACTATGTAGGCAGGCATATTATAAGTTAGGAGATTACATCGCTGATAAAAATGCCTGGCTCAATGCTGGTCCTGCTCCACAACCACAACTAAGGCTGAGGCTACATTAGGCCGCGACGCGATCTGCGACACATGAGCGATTAAAACAAGTAAATGAATGCTCACGTATATGGCTACACCGTGCATCAAATATTACTAGCGATCTTTGATTTCTTTAAGCGATAGGAACAACATTACTGTAATCACGGCATCGGCTACATCAACATATCAGCGAAATTGAAGCGAATATACGCCGGAATTTCGCTTATAATGTAGCCATACCATGTTTTTCTCGTTTCGCTCTTCCAGTCACATCGCAAATCGCTGCCTACTGTAGCCTCAGCCTAACTGATTAGCACTTGAAAATACTGTTGGAGCTGCTGAAGATTGTAAGACTATCTTTGCATTGTATAAACTCAATTTCCTTTGTATTGTATAACTGCATAGCACAGATGTGAGGTCTATGTACTATTGAGCTACCATTTACCGGGTAATATGTTTTTCATTGACTAGAATGTGCCCTGGCGGCTGATAGTATGTCATGCTCGCTCAAGTGTCTCGCTGACGGTGGCGTGTGTGTTGGATCATTCGGTTCCCTACAAAATGGTTGAGCTGGATGGTGCTGATCCATGCGTCATGTTCGTGAACGGGCGCCGTCAGTTGGGGCTGGTCATCTTTTAGCTGCCACGGCTTATTTTTAATTATTTTATTTTTGTATTGTCATTTTGTTACTATTTGCTGTACTCTGGACACTTTTAACGCGTACTTGATTTTTATTTATTTTTTACATCGTTCTCACATATTTATAAATTCAACATATGATGTAACTAATAATTTTGTAAAAATATTATTTAAAAAGAGTGTCCATGGAGTTTCTTACCCGTTCTTCTCCATAGGTACCTACTACGCTTTGGAATGGGCAACTAGCTTAATTTTTTCCTGACTAACCGACTTCTTGACAATTCAAAAGTGCCTGTAAATGGTTTAATCGAAATAAATGCTTTGAGTTTGAGTTTCAAAATCAACCAAAGATGGTGTTATTTGCAGATGATACATCATTGATCTTTAAAATAGACCGACGGTCACAAAATCTTGACGACGTGAATAACTCTATTCTTCAGGTCCAAGATTGGTTTACGGTAAATAATTTAGTACTTAATGAAAAAAAAACCAAATGCATTAAATTTAAATTGCCTAATGTTAGAAGCAGCGAATGTGACATCATATTGAATGGCCAAAAACTAGAGTTTATTGATCAGACAGTTTTCCTAGGAATCACGCTAGACGAGAAATTACAATGGGGGCCTCATATAACATCTATTGCGGGGCGGCTAAGCTCGGCCGCTTATGCTGTTAGAAAGATAAGACAGTTAACAGATGTAGAAACCGCGCGTTTGGTCTATTTTAGTTACTTCCACAGTATTATGTCATATGGCATTTTACTGTGGGGTCGGGCTGCTGATATTGAATCCATTTTTATTTTGCAAAAGAGAGCTGTCAGAGCCATTTACAATCTACGTCGTCGTGAATCTCTTAGGGAACTATTTAAAAAGGTTAATATTATGACGGTACCTTGCCAATACATTTATGAAAATATTATGTATGTAAGAAAAAATCAACATCTTTTTAATAAAATAAGTGATAGACATAATTTTAATACTAGAAATAAAGATAAATTAGATCAACCTTTTTTCAGGTTATCTAAAGTGCAAACATCTTTTATGGGGTACTGTGTTAAATGCTACAACAAAATACCTTTTGATATATTACAATTAAATGAAAGAAAATTTAAAACTCATATAAAAAGTACACTTTGTAAACAAGGATATTACAAATTGGAGGATTATATCCAAGATAACAATGTTTGGAAACATGCTGGTCCTGCTCCATAGGACAATCTAGAGTCTAGACAAAATCAAACTGGTTGCTAATTTAATTTATACATACACATTTTTTTTTTTACATTGTTTTTTACATTCTTTAACAAATGTAACTCACACACTTTTTAAAATACTAGTAAAATTTTTCAATCTTTGTAAATATGTGGACACCATGTATCTATCACATAATTGATTTACCAGTCTGTTATATTTTTAATTCTTTTACCATTTTTGGTAGACTAAATTTTATTTTAGGTGCATCGTCTTCACATATAATTATATAAACAATGTATACAAAAACTTGTAAAACATTTTAAAAGAGTAACGGTGGAGTTTCTTGCCCATTCTTCTCCACACGAAAACTACATTTTGGAATGGGCGACTAGAATCAATTCTATTTTTTCATTTTAAATTTTGACGTTCAAAAGTGCCTTTTAAGTGCCTATTTGAAATAAATGATTTGACTTTGACTTTGACTTTGACTTTGAGTTTGATTGAAAAAAATTGGTCACAACATTTGAACCGTAAAATAATTCTCAATCATCAATCATTCTCAGGATCAAAAAGTTTGGAAATGACCTTGCCCACGCCCCTATTCGATTCGATCCATACTTCCAGGGACACCCTGTATAGCTAATTAGCTAGGTATATGTATGCAGCATATTTTGACAGCCGCAAATATATCAAAACCTGTAGGTACTTTCCGGGCAAGAAGCAAGGAGACCTTCGAAAGAAAGGCCTTTTTAATTTGTAGTTATGTGTATTTTTTTTTGCAGTCGATAAAATCAATACTGACTGTGCTTGCGTAAATAAACATCCCAAATACGGAATCCTTGACAGTGCTTAGCCGACAGGCACTTGATAGGTTTTTTTTTATCAGTTGGCGACTCCTTCGAGGAATATTTCCACGATGTTTACTTAGCTTTTCAACGTTTCATCCCCAGATCGTAGGCTGCACACACATAAACGCTCAGACAGCGGTTCTGATCGAGACGCTTGCGGCTCTTGGCGCCACCGTGCGCTGGGCCGCCTGCAACATATATAGCACGCAGAATGAAGTCGCAGCCGCTTTAGCATACGCTGGTAAGTATCTTTGATACTATATACAGACGCCAGCATATCAAGCTACCCGAAATTGTAAAATTTTCCCAATCAACTTTGTAGCTTATGGTTTTAGCGATAAATTTGAAAATCTATTAAAAAAATTTGACAGATTTTAGTCCGGGCTGCATCCGGTTAGACTGGAAGCCGACCTCAACATAGTTGGGAAAAGGCTAGGCAGATGATGACATAGATAGCTCATTTTTAATACATTGAAACCATGTGTTTTAACCAATCCGAACCTTGGCTACTCATTTATTTTATCTTGTACCTCTCCATTTCAGGATACGCGATCTTCGCCTGGCGCGGTGAAAGCGAGGAAGCATTCTGGTGGTGTATTGATCAATGCTGTACTCCGACGGCCACCTGGACTCCTAACATGATCCTCGATGATGGAGGGGATGCCACACATCTCATGTTAAAGAAACATGCTGCTGCCTTTAAACATATTAAAGGTAGGTCTACTGACGGTCTACTAGTGATCTACTGATGGTCTTTTGCTTGTCTACTCATAATCTATATATGGTTTACTAGTGAAAAAAAGAAAGAAAAATAGGTTTATTTGTCACAGAAACACGTGCAAACAAAAAGATAATTCATTCTAATGACAGCATATAATAAAAACAAAAAATATCTTTATACACGAGCACAAAGCAGAGATAGTCGACGGCTGCACGTCATGACTGTGACAAGAAGGCTTCCACTCAGCATGATGCTGTGCTATACGGGACCCACAGCACAGCGCTGATTTTCAGTGGTTACCCGAAAAGAACGTACGAAATCCAAGTCTTATAGTGGTCTACTTATGGTCTATTCATGGTCTACTGATGGTCTCCTCGTGGTCTACTTATGGTCTTCTCGTGGTCTATTCGTGGTCTACTGATGGTCTACTAGTGGTCTACTTATGTTCTTCTCGTGGTCTATTCGTGGTCTACTGATGGTCTACTCGTGGTCTACTAAAATTCTACTAGTCTACTGATTAGTAGTCTACCTATCTGATGGTGCATCGATACTCCGACGGCGACCTGGACTTACATGATCCTCGATGATGGAGAGGCTGCTACACATTTAATGTTAAACAAACATGCTGCTGTCTTCAAACATATTAAAGGTAGGTCTACTAAGGTATTTTGTTGTTCTACTGAAGTCTACAGATGGTCTACTGACAGTCTTCTATTATTTAGTAGAACAATAGAAGACTTATTAGATTAGACACATGTCCGCTCAATCTGTGGGGTTCTTTCCTCAAAAGACCATTTCAGACACCAATCTACATGGTCTGACCAAGATTTTGTTTGTACTTTAAAAGAGACTGTGATCTCTGAGTTTGTTTCGGCCTTTCTTCTCAAAATAGTCAGATAGGAAACGCCGACCTCATCTAGTTTAAAAAAAAAATATGAAAAGTGTAAAACCTACTTGCAGAAATAAATCATTTATCATTTAGTATCCTGAACAGATGATAACTGAATGATAAACCAACTCCCTCTCTTTTTCCAGGAATAGTTGAAGAAAGCGTCACAGGCGTCCACCGCCTGTACCAACTATCGAAAGCTGGCAAGCTGTGCGTGCCAGCCATGAACGTCAACGACAGCGTCACCAAGACCAAGTTCGACAATCTGTACTCGTGTCGGTGAGTTCATCATGCATCTCAAAGGATATACCATCATCAGCCTATAATGTGCCCACTGCTGGGCAACAGGCCTCCTCTCTGTGAGAGGGAGTAATAATAATCTAATATATAAAATTCTCGTGTCACAGTGTTATTTACCATACTCCTCCAAAACGGCTTGACCGATTTTTATGAAATTTTATATGCATACTAGCTGACCCCGCAAACGTCGTTTTGCAAAAAAAAAAAAAAATAGGGGTATGAAAAATAGATGTTGGCCGATTCTCAGACCTACCCGATATGCACACAAAATTTGATACAAATAGGTCCAGCCGTTTCGGAGGAGTATGGTAACTAGCACTGTGACACGAGAATTTTATATATTAGATTCAGTAGGTCTGAAAATCGGCTACTATCTATTTTTTTTTTTTTTGCAAAACGACGTTTGCGGGGTCAGCTAGTGATAATATATAATTCACCACGCGGGGGCCCCAGTGCGGGTTGGATACGTCCAACATTAATTTAAACAACCTAAGCAATCGGCCATTGTCCGACAGGACAGGTCGTTTAAGTAATAATCATAGATCTACCAAAGATAGTCGAGACTGTTGGATTGACTCGTGCGCCTGTTACTTAGCACGGTTGACGCAGTGGTTAAGGGATTGACTGCTGCGCTGCGTGTCGCGGGTTCGATTCCCGCACGGAACAAATATTTTTGTATGACCTACAAGACAAGTAGTTGTTCCGGGTCTAGCTGTTTGTGTACGTGAGTTTAAATGTTTGTAAACGCACCCACGATACAGGAGTAATTCCTAGTGTGGGGCAACGTTTTTTTTTTTTAACCTTTGGTATGCTTTGGAGCGAATCTGCTCCAGGGTTCTCGGTGCTTTGGTGCAGATATGCTACAATGGGACTATCAAATCTGCCGCACACCACGTACTCGATGCGGGCACGCTCCCGCATACCAAAGGTTAAATAAATAATAATAATAACCTTTCCCTCAAAAATAAACTCGCCTTACACACTCAAACTCGTGTCATTGATAAAGCGAAATCGCAATCCAATGACTTCATTTGCTTTTAAATTTAACTAAGTATACTCGTATCCGTGATTTGTACAGATTCAATTTATTAGGCTTTTGAAAACCGGACGCATTTTTTTTTGCCTAGAAATCCCGGTGATAACCATAAGTACCACTTTTATAGAATACTAGATGTTGTCTGCGATCCAGGATGAAAAGCATGAAATGAAAAGTAAGCCTTACTACCTACTTAATGAAAAGTATGACCTTACCCAGGTCATGGTCTATTTATGTGCCAATTTCATCCAAATCCGTTCAGCCGTTTTACCGCGAAAGCGTAACAGACAAACGCACTTTCGCATTTATAATATTTAGTTAGGACATCGTGGTTTTTTTTAAATAAAACGTTGCCCCACACTAGGAATTTCTCCTGTACTGTGGGTGCGATTACAAACATTTAAACTCACATACACACACAGCCAGACCCGGAACAACTACTTATAGGTCATACAAATATTTGTTCCGTGCGGGAATCGAACTCGCGACACGCAGCGCAGCAGACAATCGCTTATCCACTGCGCCAACCGTGCCGTCAAATTTTTATTTGTGAAGATTTATAATTGACACAGGAATTTTTACGAGATTTTATTTGTGCATAAATCTTCCATGCAATAAATAAAATACATATTTTTGATTACAGAGAAAGTATAATCGACGCTCTAAAGCGCAGTACAGACCTGATGTTCGGCGGGAAACAGTCTGTAGTCTGCGGGTACGGAGAGGTCGGAAAGGGCTGCTGCCAAGCGCTGAAAGCGCTCGGCTGTGTTGTGAGTATTGTTACGCGCCTATACTACCTCAGCTAAAATTCACTCTTTATCTCGCTCGCACGATACTGTTCGCGGACTGAGTGAGAGCGAGATAGAGTGCGGTGCTAGGCGGCAGGCAGCGCCAGTAGTTTAGGTATTTGCTTTTTATGGCGAAAATAATGGTAATTAAAAAAAAATAAAAAACATAAGACAAAATATTTAAAATCACTTATTCCATAAATTAAAAACTCCCACAAATTTGGGAAACTAAAACTAAGTTTTTAGTGGTAACACTGAACCTAATTTACAAAATTCTACATTTTATTGCGTTTTTACGTTGATTTAAACACAGAGACAATTAATTTACGTGTGGAAAGTAATTCCGGTTAATTTATTATGTTTTTGTGATCTTGAATCGCACTCTTTCGCGATATTTTTTGTCGCATGTCACTCGGTTCACTCATTGACGTTAGCTACGCTGATGGCTGTAGCCATCAGTCTAGTGGCAACGCCTTGGTGTGATAATTGCAAATCTAGTGTAACATATATATCAATGCATTAGCCATTGTTACGGCCCGCCGCCGCCAGATGGCGCACGGCTGGCAGGACGTACTACCGCCTACACATGGTCGCCGCCCACAAATTTTACGGCGGTAAATGGCGGCACGACGCCCATGTGTAGCAGCGCCTGCGCACGCGCAGCCACCCGCCGCGGCTCCACCATCGCGTTGCGGGCGGCGCTTGATTTCTCTAATTTGTATTCAGAGTCAAAACTTCAGAAATTGTACAGATTTATACGAGTACCTACCGTCCACTATTTCGAAGCCCATAACAAAATATTGAAGCGGGTACTGACCGGCGTTACGGGGCGTAATGTAACGTGTTACACAGCGAGCGTTCGTGCAGTCAGTACGGGGAAAAAAGGCGCAGCGCTTGTGCACGAATGCTCGCTGTGTAACACATTAAGTTACGCCCCGTAACGCAGGTCAGTAGGTACCCGTCTTTACACACAGCCACCAAAAGGTTTTGTCTGCCTCTATTATAATCTGGTGCTATTTACATTTTCTTTTAAGTTGAAATTAATCTACAAAAAAAACTGATCCTTCTAATAAGTTTCTCTATTTTAAGAAGCATGGTCAAAATTGACACATTAACAAGCCCGTGGTTTCAAACCGAACCCGTTACAAAATTATATAAAAAAATATATTTTAAAATATGATATTATATATGATTAATATAATGTGTATGTTCAGGTGTACGTGACTGAAATTGACCCCATATGCGCATTGCAAGCTGCCATGGATGGCTTCAGAGTTGTTAAATTAAATGAGGTGAGAAACTATTTTTTTTTTCAAGCTTTGTTGTCTCCCGACTGAGGAGAGGTCTCTATAATAGCTTTCCATCACATTGCCAGCACATCAAGCTGTTACAATATGTCAGATTTCTTTAATAGATTTTCAACTTTATCGCTAAAGCATAAGGTTCAAAGTTGATTGGGAGAATTTGACAGTTTCGAGTAGCTTGATGTGCTGGCGTCTGTACTTGTGTGTTGTCTTCTCCAACCAATTTCCCATAAACGCAGTAATTTTTTATAGGTACCTCTTTAAACTTTAAATCATAATAAAAACAAGACCACAAATATTGATGTTGAGAATTTTTAACACGCGATTTGACTACTGATAATCTAAATCATCTGCCTAGCCTTTTCCCAACTATGTTGGGGTCGGCTTCCAGTCTAACCGGATGCAGCTGAATACCAGTGTTTTACATAGAGCGACTGCCTATCTGACCTCCACAATCCAGTTAATGGGTAATACGACACTCCTTGGTAAGACGTGGTTGTCAGACTTTCAGGATTCTGACGACCCGTAACGACTGTCAAAAAATCCTTGAATGACAGCCGGGACCAATGCTTAACGTGCTTTCCGAGGCACGGAATGTCAGTGAACTTAGCAGATCATTGTCCAGCAGATCAAAAATATGAACCTGTGAAAAACAAAAGAGTTCTAGCTTTCAAGACATGTTTGAAACGATAAAAAAATATTTTCCACCTTTTTATGGTTTTGGCATGATCTGCTGGCACTCGAACGTGAGTTCTGGACTCGAATCGAACTTCAGATTGCAGTTTTATTATGAACCTATGAAAAACGAAAGAGTTCTAGCCTTCAAGAATTGTTTGAAACGATAAAAAAAATATTTGCCGACTTTTTATGGTTTAGGCATGATCTGCTGACACTCGAACGTGAGTTCTGGATTCGAATCGAGTTCTAGATTGCAGTTCTGATATGAAACTGTGAAAAACGAAAGAGTTCTAGCTTTCAAGAATTGATGAATCTATAAAAATGGTATTTTTCGACTTTTGAACATTTTGACAGGATCTGCTGGCACTCAAACGTGAGTTCTGGACTCGAATCGAATTTTAGATTGCAGTTTTGACATGAACCTGTGAAAAACGAAAGAGTTCTAGCTTTCAAGAATTGTTTGAAACGATAAAAAAATATTTTCCGACTTTTTATGGATTTGGCATGATCTGCTGGCACTCGAACGTGAGTTCTGGACTCGAATCGATGGACGTGAGTTCAGAACTATTCCTGAAAGTATCAGGAACTATAGAATTCAGCCGCATGCGAGAAGAACTCACATTTGCTTTTGATCTGCTGCAAATGATCTACTACGGGAAGTTGGCAGATCATTTTGCCAATTGACTTTTTTAAGGTAGAAACGCCAGAACTATTTCTAAAAAGTATCAGGAACTGTAGAACTCAGCCGCATGCGAAAAGAACTCTCATTTATTTTTGATCTGCTGGACAATGATCTGCTAAGTTCACTGACATAGGCAGGGAGGGGTTTTGATATGTAAAGATGGTCACCCTTCCATGAACCAACCGCGGCAAACGTGGCTTAACCTGATCGATCGAACCGTGCGGCTGTTATTTCTTAGCTTCAAGCCCCTGATCATCTAAATAAGTCTTTAGTACATAAGAGTTTAGTTTTTTTGTGGCTGCTGTACTGTCTATGACTGACTCCCAGTATGGCTACGCGCCACTCTGTACCTATAGTTGGACTTTTAATTACTTTTTTTTTTTTTTTGACGATGGGAAATCATCCAATGACCCCTCCCGCTCTGGGTGGAGCAGAAGGGAGTGTCAGACTCTTACTGACTAAAACCCACCCGTGTTCCTTCCTTAGCCCTTTGTGTTCCGGGGTAGCGGTAACCCTTTCGGACAATCCCGCTGCAGTAAAATGACAGCTTATGCGTTACCACTTTTTAACGAAACTTAAATAGTGATGTGACAAATTAATCGATTCATTTAAGTAACATTCAGTTGAAAATCGATCCATGTTAAAATAAGTTTACAACAAAAACATTGAGCAATGCCTAATTACTGTTTTGTCATTCCATCAGTGATCGGATTGGATTTGTAAAAAGCATTAATTCTAATCACAAACATATCTTTTAAATATTCTCATTTTTGAGGTTTTTTTTTTTTTATCAAGCCACGTAAACGTTATTTTATTCCTAATGAAAATTTTATTTTATTTAAAAAAATGATTTCTTAGATCGATATACTAGGAGTTTTAGAGAAATAATTGAACAAAATTATTTTTAGTACACTATGTATTTACACTGATTTTAAACTACTACACACATCAAAAGTGTCTAGGGATCAAGCATTTTTATGCGGATTTCTTGAGATTGAGATGTGGCTTTGTAATAAATTTATGATTTTATAAATTTATATGGATCCTTTTTGGTGCATTTCATAATTTGAATCAGGAACTGTGAATCAAATTCGAGTAAAAGATGAAAATCAGCTGTCAATATTTTCCCTATAAAAACATACAACGCATTGAAGACATTATTAGTGCTACTGTTTCCCTACTACTGATTAAAACCAACGTTATTATGGAGCGGCGACGTCATTTAAGCAGGGAAGAAATGCTCAGAGCCGTGGGAATGATAGAAGCTGGTTCCCGGCAACGTACTGTGGCTTTAGCTCTGAATACAAGTCAGAGTGTTATCAGTCGACTTTGGACACGTTACCGAAGCACTGGTACCGTGGCTGAGCGCCATGGAGGACGGTATCGCTGCACCACACGGAGACAAGACCGATACATTCAAATCTTAACTCGAAGAGCTCCAACAATAACCGCCATGATGTTAGCCGTGAGGCTTCATCACTCTTCAGGGAACTTAATTAGCGACCAAACAGTCAGAAACCGCTTGCATGAAGTGAACCTTCATTCCCGAAGACCGCTACGGGTACCACCTATAGCAATGCACAATCGTAGGATTCGATATCAATGGGCTCTTGAACACAGAAATTGGGCAGAAGAACAATGGCGTTTCGTGTGCTTTTCTGATGAGTCTCGTTTTGGTATGAGACCGGATACAAGACGTATACGACACTGGAGAACCCCTGGACGCCAACAGCGATTAAAATCCTGCCAGGAAGTCCATCCTTATAGTGGTGGAACCATCATGGTATGGGCGGGTATTTGGATCGGCGGAAGAACTGAGTTGATTTGGATCAGAGGCAACCTCAACGCTCAAATTTATGCTGAGACGATTGTATCAGACGTCATCGTTCCTCTACAAGTGCAAATCGGTCCCTTATTTCAGTTAATGCATGATAATGCACGACCGCACACCGCAAGAGTTGTAAGACAGACTCTCGCCGCAGCTAACATCAATGTCCTGCCCTGGCCTGCTCAGTCGCCAGACTTGAACCCGATTGAGCATGCATGGGATATGCTACAGAGAAGAGCTCTGCCGAATATGGAGGGTATCCAGTCGCAAGAAGACCTTTTTTTGTTGTTGCAACGAACATGGGCGGCCATTCCACAGCGTGATTTGGATGAACTCATTTTGAGTATGCCAAACCGATGTTCTTGTGTTGTTAGTGTTCGCGGTAGAAACACGGATTATTAATTGTTTAAGTTACCCAATAAAATTTTAGAGAAAACTGTTATTTCAGTCTTTTTTTCGAACTTTTGTGTTAGTGGTTCAAATGTCAAAAATCCCTTTATTAGGAAAATGGCAAATTTCTTTATTAATGCAAAGGTGACTTGGTTTATCGTTACTGTGACAAACGAAAACACTTTATTTGATGAATCCTTAAAGAAAATTTTAATTAATATCAATCAGGAGAAAAGTTATTGCAAAAATATATGTTGATCCCTAGACACTTTTGATGTGTGTACATATATTTTTATTCGAACAATACAAAGAATCTTTGATTGTTTACGGTTATATTATCAAAATTGGTAAATTTCAAATATCTAAATTAAAACGATGTTTCTGTTGTTGTGTTGATAATGTGGCAACATTTTTTAACGAAATGACAGTAAGAAGTGTCATTTTACTGCAGCTAATTAAAAGTCGGACCATAAGTACCCTTTGCACGTCAATTGCCTAATCTGAACAAACATTGACCCCGATTCTGTTGTTCACAAACTAAATTAAATTTAAGTTCAGTGCATCTTTTTCTTTCTATGAAAAGGTCAGAAGATAAATATTAGTTTAGTCCTGTCAAATTAGATAATCCATAGACAAGTTTAGACGTGATTAAAAATTGGCTAATATAAATACATCAATTTACGTCAGGCGCTGACTAATTTGACAGGACTAAACTAATATTTATTTTTTGTCCTTTTCTTAATGAAATAGAAAGAAAAAGATGCACTGAATTTAAATTTAGTTTAGTTCGTGAACAACAGAATCGGGGACATTTTTTAAGCTTCGCTTCGCTTCTTTTAACAATTTACAAGTAAATTCTCATCCTGCAATATTTATTTTTCCCAGGTGATACGCCAAGTGGATATCGTAATAACAGCGACAGGCAATAAAGGCGTAGTCACACGCGAACACATGGAGAGAATGAAGAATGGCTGCGTCGTGTGCAACATGGGACACAGCAACACTGAGATAGATGTGCATGCTCTGCGCACGCCGGACCTATTGTGGGAGAGAGTGAGGAGTCAGGTAATATAACAATATTATAATAGAATGGCTGCGTCGTGTGCAGCATGCGACACAGCAACACTGAGATAGATGTGCACGCGCTGCGCACGCCGGACCTATTGACCTATGTGACATATTACAATCAAATGAAAGAAAATTTAAAACTCTTAGTAAAAGTACACTTTATAAACAAGGATATTACAAATTAGAGGATTATACCCAAGAATGCTTGGAAACATGCTGGTCCTGCTCCATAGGACAATCTAGAGTCTAGACAAAATCAAACTGGTTGCTAATTTAATTAATATATTTTTAAAATTTTTATGGCTTTAATTTTACATTCTGTAACTAATGAAACTGACACACTTGTTAAAATACTAGTAAAATTTTACAATCTTTGTAAATATGTGAGCACCATGTGTCTATCACATGATTCATTTACCCGTCATTGCTATATTTTTAATTCTTTTTACCTTTTGTGTTGGACTAATTTTTATTTTAGGTGCATCGTCCTCACATAAAATTATATAATTAATGTATAATAAACCTTGTAAAACTTTTTAATAGAGTAACCGTGGAGTTTCTTGCTTATTCTTTTCCAAACGAAAACTACCTTTTGGAAGAGGCGACTAGAATCAATTCTATTTTTTATTGTCATTTTTGACGTTAAAAAGTGCTTTATATGTGCCTATTGAAACAAATGATTTGACTTTTGACTTTTATATTTACATTTTTAATAAGATTAATTCAACTCTTAACAGATAAAAAAGTATGATAATTAATATTTTCTTTATATTTTACACTAGCGGCCTGTCCCGGCTTCCTACGGGTGGACATTTATTTTTTTTACATTTTATTTTTTTCTTGCAATTAAAAAAGCCTAAATTAATCAGTGATAATGTAGCATTCAAATGGTGAAAGAATTTTTAAAATCGGTCTAGTACTTTTTGAGCCAATTCGTTACAAACATAGATACAAATCTTTCCTCTTTATAATATTAGTACTACTACTATTATAGTCCTCTTCACCGTATCCAGCGACAGCGACCCCGAGTACTTCTCTTTCCTTTCGTGAGCTCTCTGATGACTAGTAAAACCAAATTTGGTCTTGAAAACCCGGTCACACCGTATACAGAAGAGCTGATCAGCATCGTTGTAACCCACCGTTAAGCTCCATTCTGAGCCACTGGAGGAGGTGTCACGCTTTAAATATCTTGGATGTCAAGTCTGCAACGACAATAGGCTGGCGTTTGAGATCCAGGCACGGATTGCTAAAGCACCTTCCACCTTTGGGAAACTTGGCAGGCGTGTGTGGACCTCTCACGACCTGAAACTGCAAACTAAGATAAACGTTTATAAGGCCTTAGTTCTGCCAATACTCACCTACGCCGCAGAATATTAGTAGATAAGTCTGAAATCGCCAACCCGTTTTGAGCCAGCGTAGTGATGAATGCTTTTGCCTTGAAGTACCGTACTCCCCAGGTGGACCACATCATCTGGCCGCACGGCAAGCGCATCGTGCTGCTGGCGGAGGGCCGCCTGGCCAACCTGTGCTGCTCGTCGCTGCCCTCCTTCGTGGTGTCCGTCACCGCCGCCACGCAGGCGCTCGCGCTCATCGAGCTGTACAACGCGCCGCACCACCGGTACAAGGTGAGCGGGGGACGGGGACGGCTCTGCTGCTCCTCCAGCTGCACGACGCGCCGCACCGCTGGTACGAGGTGATCGGGAGAAATTGCAAGAGCGTGGGGTCACGACGAGAAAGGGAATATGGAATGGAAAATCTATTATACAGGGTTATTGGTAAAGCATAAACAATCTCTTAAGAAGTCATTGTACTCATCATTATGAACAACTTTTACTATGGGACCAAACCTGAAATCGCAAAAAAAAAACAGCTGTTCCCTACATTTATGTTCGCATAACTCGTCAAAATGTAGGGAACAGCAGATTTTTTTTTTTGCGATTTCAGGTTTGGTCCCATAGTAAAAGTTGTTCATAATGATGAGTACAATGACCTCTTAAGAGGTTGCTGGTGTTTTTCAAATAACCCTGTATAAGGTGTTAAAAAATTAACCCTACAAACTTTAAGAGGTGCTTTAGATCATCGAACTGAACAACTTTCACTATGGGACCAACACAGAAATCACGAAAAAAAAATCGGCTGTTTGATACAAAAGTTCAATACCTACTTGACCAAAATGTATGATTTTCCAAAACTGATGATTTTTTTTTGTGATTTCAGAGTTGGTCCCATAGTGAAAGTTGTTCAGTTCGATGGTCTTAAGCACCTCTTAAAGTTTGTCGGGTTTATTTTTTAACACTTTGTATAGTAGAATGTAGATATCTAATTTTGTATTGCAGGAAAAATAAAGGAACAACAAATTTTTTTTTTTTGATTTTGGGGGTATAAGGGAGAGTAAGGAGAAAACGTGAGAGGAAGTATGGAGGAATGAAAAGGAGTGTGGAGGAATGAGGCGGAGTATAGGGGAATTTAGAGGAAATAGTAACTAATTTGAAATAATTTCCTATTAAAATGTAAGGAGTAAAATAGTAGTAGGATTCTTAGGAATATGCAGACTATAGTAGAATGTAGATATCTGCTTTAGATGATTTTGTATTGCAGGAAGAAGCTGGAAGAGTAAAGGAACAACAGGTAAGATTGAATGGCAACTAGATGGGTGTCCTAAGTGTTGTTGTGTGTTAGTATTGTAATTGTCTTTTTAGGTCACGAGATCACGACTTAGGGCGTTTTAGTGGCATACGGGTGAATTATTGGCCCGCATGCGGGTACCGCACCCGTAATACACCTTGCATTATGTGCTTATTATGATACCTCAGTAGCTAACTGGGTTGTAGAAGTCGGATTGGCAATCGCTACATGTAATACTAGCTTCTGCCCGCGACTTCGTCGTCGGCGTGAAATTTCAGCCTCCCTCCATTCACCCTCTTAGGGCTGGAATTTCGACTAACTCTTACTTAGTGGTTACCTATTTTCACAAAGAAGACACCCTCCAAATGTCATGTCTGTAGGACCAGCGGTTTAGGCTGTGCGTTGATATATCAGTCAGTCAGGACTGAATTATATCGCTACATGTCGTTATATCATACATCACAACTGCCGACAAATTGCTCTGCAGTTTGGCAGGTGTTATGTTAAATTATAAATGTAACATTATGGATTAAATAAATTTAAAAAAAAATGTAAAATACTGGTATTCAGCTGCATCCAGGTAAACTGGAAGCCAACCCCAATATTGATGGGAGAAGGAGAGGTTATGTAGCATGCGGTATAAAGAAGACATACCTATAATAATAAGGTGCATTGCGGGTACTACGCATGCGGGCAAAATCCGCATGCTACTAAAAACGCCCTTATTGTAAAAGTGTTATAGAGGTCACGACGCGACTTCACTACTCTTGTTTGTCATATTACAAGCTTTATGGTACTTGTTAGTATGTACGTGTTCTTAATTGTCTCGTTATCCCTCGTACCCACGGGCAACTTTTTAACGTGGCGACTTTTAACCGCGCAGTGGATTTTTAGCTCACCGCTTAGCGCCGAGTGTCGATAAATACAACAGTGTGAAAATGAAAACGTAATATGACTGTGTTTTTATCTGTGTTCTTATTTTTTTTTTTTTGTTACGACCTCGATCCTCTAAAAAACTAGCTCTTGGGTGTGTGTAAGTGTCTTTTCTTGGTCTGCTTTGTTGATCTGGTGGTCGCAAACGCTACTGCAGAGCATGAGGTCCTCGGTTCGATTCCCAGTTCGGGCACAGTGTTATTGGGTTTTTCTATCTATAATCTCTCAATAGCAGTCCGGAGTCTGGGTTTGTGCCCGGCTGATGGCGATAGGCTCACCCCCTAATATATAACCGGTGAAATCTGAACACCCAGTACTGCAGGTACAATCGAGTTCATTAATATATTGGCAGTGACAAAGTTCCAAAATATTATAAGCGTTAAAATGTTCATAAAGTTCTATACAAACTTAGACATAAATAAAATGTTAACATACATTTAAAGTTTCAAAATATTATTTTATTTATTTATTTTATTTATTACTAGCGACCCGCCCCGGCTTCGCACGGGTGCAATGCTGATACTAAATACACTACATTATACATATAAACCTTCCTCTTCAATCACTCTATCTATTAAAAAAAACCGCATCAAAATCCGTTGCGTAGTTTTAAAGATTTAAGAATACATAGGGACAGAGAAAGCGACTTTGTTTTATACTATGTAGTGAAGCAAGGCACACCAACGATATATTTACAAGGGTAGTAACAATAGGTAATCATGAGTCTTCAATTCTGTGTAAATACATCACTTATAGGTTTGCACAACATTCATATTAACAGTTTAACAATTCATTAAATTATTAGAATACTAGCGGTCTGTCCCGGCTTCGCACGGGTGGAAAAAATAATAAAAAAATAGCCTATAATAATCAGTGATAATGTAGCATTCAATTAATGGTGAAAAAATTTTTAAAATCGGCCCAGTACTTTTTGAGCCAATTCGTTACAAACATACATACAAATCTTTCCTCTTTATAATATTAGTATAGATATAGATTGGCAAAACTTAAAATTTATACATTATATTATACAAGATTATATATTACAAAATAAAGTAAAAAATAATACATTTAAGTAGTCACATTGCACTAAGACAAGCGTTTATAAGCAATTATAAGCGTTAAAATAATCATCATTTCAACGCTTGTAATATTTTGAAACTTTGTCATTGCCAATATATTAATGAACTCCACTACACATCTCTGCCTGCCTAACTCTTCGGGAAATGCAGGCGTGATATTATGTTATTATGTTGTCTTGGTCAGTCAATGCCTTTATTTGGTAGAGTTGACATAATGCTGCAGCTAGGAACATCTCCTTATGAATGACTAGCTGCGCCCCGCGGCTTCACCCGCATAAGACTTAATCCTGTGGAAATATTGGGATAAAAAGTATTCTTATGTGTTAATCCTGATTATAAACTACCTGTGTGCCAAATTTCATCCAAATACGTTCAGTAGTCTTTGCGTGAAAGAGTAACAAACATCCATCCATCCACACAAACTTTCGCGTTTATACATGGTGTCCCTGGAAGTATGGATCAAATCAAATAGGGGCGTGGGCAAAGTCATTTCCAAACTTTTTGATCCTGAGAATGTTGGTGAATTTTTTTACGATTTTAAAGTTATGACCAACTTTTTTTATTTTCAATCTATTTGCATAGTGCTCAAAGAACAAAATGTTTTAAAAAAAACTACCAAGAACTGTCAATTTAAGTTTTTTATTTAAACCGTAAAATAATTCTCAATCATCAATCATTCTCAGGATCAAAAAGTTTGGAAATGACCTTGCCCACGCCCCTATTTGATTCGATCCATACTTCCAGGGACACCCTGTAATGTTAGTAGGAAACTCTCTGATACTAACTTCAAGTTGGATAGCAGTCTTTCCAAGTGGTATCGTGTTACCGAGTAACTGGGTTGTGGAGGTCAGATAGGTAGTAGGTACACTAGTATTCAGCAGCATGCACTTAGACTGGAAGGCGACTCCAACGTAGTTGGGAGAAGGTTAGGCAGATGATGTGTCATAGCAAAAACAAAATTGTAATGATGAATTTCAGTACCTAACCTATTTTTTCCATATTTTTATAATTTTTGTGTTTTTGAAAAATGTCGACAGGACAAAGGATGTTTTCATAAGAATATTAATTTCTGTTGCAGGCTGACGTATACCTATTACCTAAGAAAATGGACGAGTACGTGGCAAGCCTTCACCTACCCACGTTCGACGCCCATCTAACAGAACTTACCGACGAACAGGCGAAGTACTTAGGCTTAAACAAAGTAGGCCCTTTTAAACCTAACTACTATAGGTACTAGCATAGAATCGCATATCGCAACAATAATGACCGGCGGTGTTGAAAGTTGCCACGCTATCGTCCCGCAGTTACCCCGCAGTTGCCACGCAGTTGCCCCGCAGTTGTCACGCAGTTGCGACGCAGGTAAACGCGGCGTTTATTAGTTGTTAGTGTGTTTGCTTTGTGTAAAGTTTGTGTTTGGATGAGAGTTTTGTAATTGGTATGATATTATTAAATTCAGTGCTGAAGTAGTGAGAACGTAGCGTTTTTGTTAATCGACTGTTCCATAAAGAAGTAATGTGTTTGACATTGAGTAATGTATGAAATTAGAGATTCTCTTGTCAATCTTAATTCTATTTTAGACTCAGAATGAATTTTAATAAATAACTTGAATCACCATTTTGTCTATTTATAACAGGAATCGTAATTTAGTTCAAGAAACAGTTAAAAATCGTCACAAAAACGCTACGTTTTCGCCGCGAAATCAATTTTAAAGCAACAATGTGATCTTACCCAAGAATGTATTAAACAAGGCTTATACCGCTTTCACGAAGTTCTGAAGAAACTATAGCAATGAATGAGAGAATGAATTAGAAGTAGAAAGTTCTGTTAATAGTCACCAAAAACAATAATAGTTTGGTACAAAATTATTGTTAAGACAGTATCAATAATGAATCAATTGTTTGAAGACACAAAAGTCTTAAATAAATGGGGGTTTTACAATAAAATTAAATATCAATTTAGAATGAATTCTTCCTGTCGCTTAAGGCTACGGTTTCCTTAAAGAGCGGTGGCCGCCACATAACGGCCGCAGTGACGGCTGTCGTGAAAATATTGGCAGTGGGGTTTGTCTTTACAGTGCCAAAAAACGTCTCTCTTGGGCGCTCCAAAGTTTTGGCACAGTAAATAGGTATGTTTCCGAAGCCCACCAACTTTCGATTAATAAATAATGTTTCAGTGACGTCATTTGACGAAAAATTTTGGATATGTGGCGGCCACTGCTGTCGTAGGAAGACGTAGCTATCGAAGCGTCAGTCGCTCGACAGAAAATTCTATACGCACATAAACACACTTTTAATGCGAATGTTTGCGAGCGGACTTCTCGTTCTAGCCAATGTGATTTGACTCTCAATCTGATTTGTTCGGGGACTTCACTAAAATATCCATGTATTCTTCTGTCGCTAAACAGCATTGCTGTTTTCCAGTTTGAAGATTATGGGTGTCGGTGACATCACAGGCAAATTAGACCGAAATAAACTCCATTTATTTAATACTCTGTGCCAAAGCCATTGAGTAACTCGGCAACTAATAGTTGCCCATATGTTGACCAACAATCGCTCAACAGGACATTAAAGAATAATGCTTAGTTTCAAGAAATCGCTTAACATATCTCAACATGGCGCGATGTTGCGGGCTACAAAGTGTTGCCTGAAATAAATTGCTGCGCAAACAGTTTATGAAAAAAAAGATTTCATCTTATTCATAATACAGTATTTTCTTAAGGTAAATGGAAATCATACGAGGGGTATTTAAACGAACATCACAAACAGGAACGTGCTACCGGGACTAAAAGTAGACAATGTCCTTCCCCAAGATACCATCTATCTGCTTGCCAAATTTTATCGTAATCCGTTCAGTGGTTCAGGCGTGAAAAGGTAACATTATAATTATTATAAGGTATTTCAAAATCAACTCTACAAACTTTAAGAGGTTCTTTATACCATCAAACTGAACAACTTTCACTATGGGACCAACTCTGAAATCACGAAAAAAAAATTTGCTGTTTAATTACGAACGTTCAATACCTACTTGACCAAAATGTATGAAACAGCTGATTTTTTTTTCGTGATTTCAGAGTTGGTCCCATAGTGAAAGTCGTTCAGTTTGATGGAATCACAAAGCTCTATACATTTGAACGGGTTTAAGGTAGAAGAGAGCACAGATGGTGGCAGACACATATTTTGGCTAGATGTACGCAAAATACGCGCATTGACGTGGAGTTGAGGACACCAGCCCGTATTACCTATTACCTATTTTGGCTAGATGGCGCCGCCATTACAAACTGATCGAAGTTTGTTTTGTTACACTTGATTAAGGCGAAAACGTCAGGGAAGCCAAATTTTTAATAATTTTTTTCTTAATATTTTGGGTTTTGTAGGTTAAGTTGTATATTGGTCTAAATATCATTCGTGGCCGTAACGAATATTTATTAATAAAATTATAGTCTTATATGATGAATTATTTATTTTCTGTAAGTAGGTTTGTACAGAGGCCAGCACATAAAGCTACCCCAAACTGTTATATTTTCTCAATTGAATATGAACTTTAATCCTTTGTGGTAATGTAGAAACTCTATCAAAAAAAAATTACAGATTGGGGTAGCTTGATGTGCTGGCCTCTGTACAAACACTTTTACACGTCAATCATATTTTTCTAAACTAAATAGATGAGGTCGGCGTTTCCTATCTAACTACTCTGAGAAGAAAGGCCGAAACAAGCTCAGAGGTCACAGTCTCTTTTAAGTTCCAGACAAAATCTTGGTCAGATCATGTGAAGGCCATGTAGATTGGTGTCTGAAATGGTCTTTTGAGGAAATAACACACACATTGAGCGGACTCAGAACTTGAGGAGCTCAACGATTCGACGAACAATACCAAAAAATCATCAAGATTTCTCTCTAAGTTCATATTACCCATATTTCATGAAATTATGACGCTTGAGGCCAATTTCTAACTCGAGAAGTTGTATTGCTAATTCTAATGACTAATTCTGTAAAGCCATATTTTTTACGCTCGCGAATCATATTTTATTCAACATACAACCAGACACTGGCCCCGATTCTGTTGTTCACAAACTAAATTAAATTTAAGTTCAGTGCATCTTTTTCTTTCTATTTCATTATGAAAAGGACAGAAGATAAATATTAGTTTAGTCCTGTCCCAAAGAAAATATAATGAACCATTCCCAAGCAACAATGGTTTCTATTTACCCAAAGAAAATATAATGAATATATTATTAATAAAAAATAAAGATATGCTCCGTTAAGTTGCATACCGCAATTTCATCGTTACTGCAAAACAACAAAATGTATAAAATGAAAATAAACCTTTATTAAATTTTTGAAAAATTTGGCTAACCAATTTATAATAAAATAACCGAAAAGGCGAGATTGAGTACATTATAATCTGTAATATTCTTAAAGCCAAGACAAAATACTTAGGTACAGACGCCAGCACATCAAGCTACCCGAAACTGTATTTTTTTCCAATCAACTTTGAACCTTATGCTTTAGACGTAAAGTTGAAAATCTATTAAAGAAATTGTAGGAGCTTGATGAGCTGACATCTGTAAATTAATTATAATAATGATAATGTGATGGAAAGTGTTTTTTTTCACCCATACCAATAATATTGCATCCTCAAATATGTCAATTCAATTTGTACCAAATCTCCTTCTCTTAAAACTACATACTTACATCAGAATTGGCCTAAACTTGTGTAAAAAAAAATATGTTTGAAAGTGTTTTATTTAGTAAAAAATGGCGGTGTGATAACTGTACAAAATGTGTGTATGTAAAAATAAGAAATCCTAATATGAAATGAGTGCTTTTAATTTAGGCGATAAGTGGCGCAACTGTGATGGAACTATCGCTCAACTGTGGCGCAACAGTTGCCGAACTGTCTTAAAGTATAAATATGACACAAGTAACGTTAACGTTTACGTTACGTTAGAAAAAGAATTTCACAGGTATGAGTGACAGAGACGAAGCTCTGTATAACATATAGTCAAGGAAATTAGAGGATTTAGAGGTATAGTATTTTTATGCGTGCTTTACTGGTAGTTACCAAGTGTATATGGTAACCACAAGTAAAACGCGCGTCGCTTCGTAAGATAAAATACTATAAAGGAATTCCTATATTTTCACATGCTAAGATCTAACGAAAATACTTGAGCAACTAAATATAGAACTATGTAATAAAATTGTTTATCAAATTGATGCCCTAGGTTAATTTGCCGTGTTATAGCAATGTCATACAACTGTCAAAGAATGACAATTGTGATTTGAATAAACGGGCAATTAAAATTGGTAGGCAATTTATGACACAATTAATGATAAATTAACTAATTGACTTTTTGTTTTGCTATTACATTTTTGCGGTTTGCTACTGCATACTGTTGTTGCCAAACTGTACAACGAATACTGCGCCACAGTTGCGCATCTATCGGCCACAAATATATCGCGCAAATTGAAAGCACTTCATTACTTTAGTCTTTAATCGAGGTGCCTAGAAGCAGATTAGCAGTTTATTTTTGAGGTTCCTTTATTAAAAATAATTTTATTAAAAATAATTGCTTCCTGTACGTCTGAAAATCTTTTGACCAAAACCTAAAATATACAGCATGTATCAGAAAAGTGTGGTCAAATTTACGGGTAAAGGACAGTTGATAATCTTTTCGCGATTTCGATGTAGGTCCCATGGAGAAAGTTCGTCAGTTTGATGGTCTGTATAAAACCGAATTTTTTCTAAACTCGATGTGTACCATATTAATGGCTGCGTAAAGGAAAATAAATTAATCGTTTATCTAGGGAATTCACTCCAATCTGGCTAGCCTTTTCTCAACTATGTTGGGGTCGGCTTCCAGTCTAACCGGATGCAGCTGAATACCACAGCTATCTGAGCTCCACAGCCCAGTTACTGGGTAACACGATACCCCTTGGCAAAACTTGTTGTCAGACTTTTGGGCTTCTGACGACCTATAACGACTGTCAAAGATCTACGAATGACAGCCGGGACCAACGGCTTAAGTGTTTTCTGAGGCACCGAGGGATATCTAAGTGATTAACTGCCAACATAAAATTGTCCGTAAATTCGAAATGGCTATAGAACCACGGCTCCCTAGAAGGGCGATGGTTGCACTTAACGGCTGCAGTGACGCTGTCATGAAAATGATGACAGCGGCAAAGATTTAAATCGTTAGATTCGAAAGAAAGAAAATGTATTTATTGCGACTCGTACAGGAAGATCACAAACTAAACTAAACACAGATTCGCCCTACCGCGTTAAAAAATAAGTCGCGTTTCTGTTTCGTTTTGACGCCTCTTGACACAATGACAGTGATTTGACTTCATTGTCATGCAAACGCTATTTAACAATGTGTGAGCTCACTTTTCTCAGTATGGTCACTTTTTCGCGTGACTAAGTACGGTGAGAGCAAATCTAGCGATTTAAATATTTGGGCTGCGGAGTTTGACTTACTTGTAAACACTGGTATTCAGCTGCATCCGGTTAGATTGGAAGCCGACCCCAACATAGTTGGGAAAATTCTAGGCAGATAATTGTAAAATACTGGTGTAAATGACACATGTTCATGACGGCTGCTATATAATTCGACGGAACTGCTTTCCCGGAAAACTGAAGCTTTACACGACAATTTGACGTAGTGTGTCAATTTGATAAACAATTAATTTCTCTAACTGTACATAATACTACTAATAATACTACTTTCACCACACACAGTTCAGTAGCTCGTTTGCAATTTGTGTTAAATTAAAATATACTTGGCTTAAACTTAGCGTTATTTTATGTCTATGTATCGCGTTATTTAATTTGATATTGTTATGTACAAAATTAGTATATAATGTGTGATTTGTGATTGCAATTAGGTAGTAATAGTAAATCAGTACTTTTTAAATAGATTTTTAGAAGCAGAAGAAAAGGTCTCTTACTGCCGTACTCAGAAATCAAAATATTTCGCATAAACCTACAAGGGCACTTATGAAACGTCAGAAGCTAGGTGCACGATCCCAATTGATCGTTTCCTATGGAAGAGAGCCGGCAAGAAACTCGACGGTTACTTTATTAAAAATAATTGCTCTAAGTATATAATTTTTTCTGGGTCTGATGAGAAATAACATGTCGCAATTATACTATTTTTTTTTTACATATTTTAGGTGACCTGCAAATATTTATTTTTTTATATATTTTTATTGTTTTTTTTGGCACTGTTTGGCAGTCTGTATATTTTGTTCCACAATACTTTTATACCAGACCAGCTCTAGACGTGAATACCTGTAATTGGTTGTCAGATTATCATACTGTTATTTATCACCATTGTATTTAGCTGTAAGTCTTCCAAAGTCCTTAAATATATTAAAAGACTTGTCTTTACAGCTTCTAAAAATCTATTGTAATATTTTAATTTGATGAAATTATAATTTATGATAATATTATAATTTAGATGAACACATTCTATTGTGTTCATGTAAAAGAACCTAAGTTTGTTAGAAACAAATTGGCTATGTAATGTTATTTTATGAATAAAATGTTCAATTATTGTGTATCAAAATATAGGCATAAAGAATGCTACAAGGACTTTGGCTCTTGAATGACATAGACAGGGATTGTTTTTGGTAAACATTTGTGAAATGCTCACAGAAAGGAGATTAAAGATTGTTACATGGAGCCTGGCATATCTACCTGTCCACCATTTTGATTTTTTTCAAAATGGCGGCCACGCTTTTATCTGTATAAATCGATAGCTGACATCAGTGCAAACAGAAAACTTAAGGACCGTCATCATTTTAATTCGTAGTGGATCAAACATTTATGCAACAAGATGTAAGCAAGTTCAAAAAATATGCATGTCATGTGATCAACTTTGAACTTTAATATCTCGGAAATGTGACGCTTTACGAGATTTGGTTTTATTATGTTTTCTCTTTGCATTGATTTCAGTTATCAATCTATACAAGGTGGTCAAAAAATCGTAGATCAAACGAAATAGGGAGATAAAGGAGGTCATTTACAAAGCTTTTAGTGTGAGAAATAATTTTTGGTAATGCACAAAATTTTTGGAAAAAAATTAATTGCTCTTGAAATTTGGTACCCAGAGCCGGAATAGAACTTTTGTAATGCTGATACATTGTCTGGTAATAATACAACATAATTTTTTTATTGTTTTGTATCACAATTTTTTAAAAAATAGTCTAATTGTAAAAGGACTCTGTATAAAAAAATATTCATAACTTTTAAGGCAATTGAATTATGGCCATGCTGTAGAAAGATTTATTATTTTACTTTATTATACACACAGTGAAATACATAAAGATATGACATAATTATAATTTGAGTACAAAGGTACTGCTTATTTCTTAAGTATTTTTTATTGTAAATTACCTCCTTTATCTCCCTATTTCATTTGATCCACAACTTTTTGACCACACTGTATAGGTTTTATGCGTAGGAACCGATAAAAAAAAAATGGCGGATAGGTAGGTATGCCACGGACTTTCAAAATCCTTCATTGACAAAACAAGATGGCGGCGTTAGTTCCGATGTTGTCCACGCGTCAAAGAGATCCTTGTAGCGTTATAACTATATTCCATTTTAAGTATCGACACGTTTTAGGGACGTTTAGCCCACGAGCAACTTTTGCCTGCGCAACTGTCTCTCACATTAAGTCTATGGGTTTTATGAAAGTGAGCGAATGTAGCGACGCGACAGCTGGGCCACATTATTGTCCGTGGGTTTGGGTGCAACTATCGCCCGTCTATTATTAGTTGCAATGCAAGTGCGGGCACGACGACAAACAAGTTGCCGGCTAGCGAGTTGCTGTTCAAGCTAAAATTAAAAAAAAACGTAGCGTTGCTCTCGCTTCCGTGTGCGCATCGTCCAAATCTCGGCGAGGAGACAACAAAGTTGCTGGACAACTAAGTTGCTCGTGGCGCCCTTCCTTAATTTACAATAATGCCATTATCAACAAGCTTGGCGTAGTGTTTAATGATTTTAAGAGTGCAATAAGGTTACCAAATGTTATTTTGCTTTATTCATCCCTTATTCAGTATAATACATGTACTAATCCTCTTATTTATAAACTTGAACGAGAAAGACTGAATGTCGGTTTCGTGGTTGCAAGATTGGCCATAGTGGGATCCCTGCTGCGATTCGCAAGTCGTGTAATTCTTAGCACACGTCCTAACCGAAAGTAATTGTGGCGTAATTATGCGATCGTGGCGCCCGTTTTGTATGAATATGTCGTATTTGCGCGATCAATCCAGTCGCGTGTGTATGTCAGCTGTCATGTAAACGATCGGGTAATGGCATTTTCGTGCGACAGTCGCTTTCGTTTAGGACACAGGGTCTTGCCTAGATTTTGCCTTCGTTTATAATTACTGTAGCGGTATCTACAACGCCACATGCGAACAACGCGTCATACTGACATCACGAAATCCTGCATCTCGCAAGCAGAGTTTACCGCGCAACTAGCATAGACACAACGGCCCGACATGAATCATTGGGCAGTTGCCCGCCAGACACAAAACCCGTCTGGTCGGAGGATCCTCCCTTTTCTATAGAGTATGAGTGAACTTTACACCCTGTTCCTCATACTCTCTATATTACAATAGGCTCGAAATATGGCTGTAGCACACTTACACCTTCAGGGAAAAACTGTGAAGCTATATAAATATAAGAGATATACAGGTTGAAAAAGAAAACATGCGACAAACTGAAATGGGAGATTGTACTCATCATTATGAATTACTTTTACTAAGGGACTGTAGATGTTAATGGTTAAGAAGATAAACACCCACTTCAATAATCACAAATATAATGTATTTTTGTAGAAGATAGAAGGAAAAATCGCAGTAGTAGCAAGACAGTTTTTATGACATAAATTTAGAAGAAACAATAGTAGAAAATACACTATCAAAAAGTTTGCATACGAACCTAGCCACATACTACCGGGTGTCATCCGGCGATGCTTGTGATTTATTTTAATGTGAGTTTTTATATGGTTTTGTGAAGCGGATGAATGTAAGTGTGTTTTTTATGAGTAATGTATGTCTCTGTGTTAAACAATATATAAATAAAAGATAATTAAATTAATAAATACAATAAGTTGCCTACAGGGACCAAACCTGTAATCGCAAAAAAAAATCAGCTGTTTCCTACATTTTGACTAGTTATGCGAACATAAATGTAGGGAACAGCTGATTTTTTTTTTCGATTTCAGGTTAGGTTCTATTATAAAAGTTGTTCATAATGATGAGTACAATCTCCCATTTCAATTTGTCGCATGTTTTCAATGTCACCCTGTATAAGAGGGTTAGATTTTATTTTATTATTTTATATAGGTTGCTAATTTTAAAATTTTAGTTTATTATAATGTTAACCAAATGTTATTATTAATTTAGTACAAATAATTATAATTTATGTACCAATACAAAAGAATACAATTAATAATATAAATGGTTACTGGCTATACCCCTGTTGATATGTAGCGCAATTATTATTGATCTCAATAAGTGACTTGAAGCAAGAATTTCTTTTACTTTCACACAATAAAACATATTGACTTTATGTAAAATGAGTTTTTAAACTGGAGTTACGGAGAAATTATTGTTTAGTGCTTAGGAAGATTCCAAAAATCCATCTAAAAATATCAGGATTATCAAAATAAAAATGTATTTAAGAATTTCTGAAGAGTTGGAGCCGTATTACTAAGTATTAGTGCTATCATTATTGCAGTGCGAAAAAGGGATAGAGCTATTGGTCATGTATAGCTCCGTCTCTCTCTTATACTGGAATCCTGATAGCATTGAACCATCATAAGACGGCACCAGGCCTTTTCAGCAATTAGGGATCCTTGTTGAAAACTGTTCCATAGTATTATTTATTTTTATCTGAAAACATTAATTCATTATTCAGAAAATTAATACAAATAGATTTTAATTTTAAAAATTAAATTATCGTGTAAAAAAATTCTTGCTTTCACGTTTAAAACCAAATGCTTGAAACGCACAAGGCTATCAATATGTTACAATAGCCCACAGCTTGCCTAGTGCGTTATTAGAAACAGAAAAATAAGTACAAGAAATAAAAAAGACGGGGCCGTCATACTTACGACACGTCATAAGTGTAAAGATATTTATTTGAAAAGTTGAGCATCAAAAAGAGACACAAAAGTCACCAGACAACAGCATCAAATCATTCAGGGGGGCAATTCTCGTAATTTTTAAGAACGTTCACAGTCTGATCTCAGTCTCAAACTGTCAAAAAAACCTCAAATTTCCCTACATTTTGACATTTGTTTGTCGCCGAGATGAGATGCGACTAGATTTTGAACGTTTTAAATTACGAGAATTGGCCTTCAGATATATTTCTTTATTTAAGACTAACTGCGTCCCGCGGTTTTACCCGCATGAGTCTCGATCCCGAGGGAATATCGGGATAAAAAGTATTCTATATCCTAATCAAGGTCATTGTCTATCCATGCCAAATTTCATTCAAATCCGTTCAGCAAATTTAGCGTGAAAGCTTAACAATCCTTAGATCTCTATTGTAAAAATCTGTCTGTAATATTATGATGCCTACACAAACGAAGATTTTTAATGATGGTTATATTGTTAATAATAAGCCTTTGAAGTCCACTGCTGGATATAGGCATCTTCTCCTTCTCCTGTTCTTCTCGCAACAAAATTTACATACCATACAAAAATAACAGCGCAACTGTGGGCGCGAGAATCGCTGCGAACTGCTTTTTAAACCCATAATCGATATTCTAGCCGTTTCGTTAATATTTGCCCCCAAGTGGCTTCTATGCAACCAGATTACTCTCATGTACTCAGGTTGCTCCTACGAACCCAAATTACTCACATACACTCTGATTGCTCCCATGCACCCTAATTGCTCCCGTGCACCCTAATTGCTCCCATACACCCGCTTCAGACGGCCCTGTAGGTGGTCCACCGCCATTTGTAATTACTGTAGAGTAAATAAGGGTATTGTTGCTATGTTTCTAATAAATATACGTTTAGAAAAATGCATAATTTGTTTTCTTTATTTAAGAGTCCATAACAATTTCGCGGTCTAAAAACAGAAAATTCAAGTTTTTTCAGCGCAAATTTCTCAATAGCCTTAAGTTAACTAGTTTTTTTTTTTTAATACACAGTTATTTATCAACTATTTATCTAGTAAGTGTACTTGTGGGTGTACTTGTGGGACTTGCCTCCCGGTCGCGAACTGCAGTGGCTTATTCGGAAAGCACTGAATAGATTACGCACCCAAGTAGGCCGCTGCAAATATAATCTGGCGACGTGGGACATTTATGGATTCACCTAACATCCAGTGCGCGTGCGGTGCTTTCTGAACAGACTATCTCATCTGCTAGAGTGAAATGAAATGAAATTATTTAATTTATTTTAGTGTCCCAATATTGACCATTCAGCTGCACTCTTGACGGTCAACGCCTCTGACGCCGCCGGGCCCAAACAGTATAGGCAACATAGATGTACTGTCGAAAGGAAAAGAAGATCACTTTTTCGCAACGAAATCATTTCGGCCTTAGATATCCTTACAATGCTTTCGCAACGAAATCATTTCGGCCTTAGATATCCTTACGATGTTTTCGCAACGAAATCATTTCGGTCTTAGATATTCTTACGATGTTTTCGCAACGAAATCATTTCGGCCTTAGATTACCTTACGATGTTTTCGCAACGAAATCATTTCGGCCTTAGATTACCTTACGATGTTTTCGCAACGAAATCATTTCGGCCTTAGATATCCTTACGATGTTTTCGCAACGAAATCATTTCGGTCTTAGATATTCTTACGATGTTTTCGCAACGAAATCATTTCGGTCTTAGATATTCTTACGATGTTTTCGCAACGAAATCATTTCGGCCTTAGATATCCTTACGATGTTTTCGCAACGAAATCATTTCGGTCTTAGATATTCTTACGATGTTTTCGCAACGAAATCATTTCGGCCTTAGATTACCTTACGATGTTTTCGCAACGAAATCATTTCGGCCTTAGATTACCTTACGATGTTTTCGCAACGAAATCATTTCGGCCTTAGATATCCCTACGATTTTTTCCAGCACAAATCGGTTGTTATGGTATGGACATATGATGCGCTGTAACACAAAAAGGTGTAACTCAACGGGAGCAACGTGGGACATCGCATGACAAAGGTTTTGAGTAATGTGGATGACTAAGTGGGTATAAGAATAGGGGAAGACCGATGGACTGGGTGAAAGATGATAAGGTTAGAATGTCAGTCTCTCAGTTACTACTGAGATGATGACTGACAGAGAAGTATGGAAGACGTTGTATAGCGCTGACCCCAAATAAATTATTTATTTATTTATCTATTTATTTCAGGCATCAAGGCCCATAAAAACACATACAATACAACATATAACTTAAAAATACTATAAATACACCATTATAATTACACTAAAAAACTAACTAACACACTGTCTGCGTCGTGTTTCGCTGACTGGTGTCATGTAGCCGGCCGCGAAACCGGCGGTACACAACACCCTTCGGCCATAACTCTGCCTTGAGGAACTTCTCGAGGTGATATCGCTGGCCTAGTTCAACAGTAAGATATGTTGAATAAAGTATGTTTTGAGTTATTCATACATTTATGCTTTTACTGTCATTATTTCAGTCGTTGTTAATTGAAAAATGTAGTTGACTTTTTAAAACTATAGCTTAGTGTAATGTTTTAGGGAGTTATTTATACTTCAAGATGAATAAAATAGTTTGTATAATAGTTTTAAGGCTTTTAATAGTAAGATAACCTTATATTGAACTCAGACTAAATAAAATTTAGGCACTTTGGTTGCGTTTTACACGTATCCGATTTTTTAACCGGACAGAAAAGCAAATTTTTCACATGAAACAAAACTTATCTCAATTTTGATTTTTTTAAAGATATCTTACTGTTGAACTAGGGCAGCGATGTGTCGGCACCACGAACGACGCCGGCCATAGGCAGAGGTAGAACACCGCGGTGGTTTAGAGTCCGGCATGCCCTCACCTCCACGATGCTCTGTCGCCCCCACGATGGAGGAAGTCCATGAGGATTTCCACCGCGCACCAGAAAAAAAAAGGCCTAGGGTAGATTTCGAACATGCGTTCCACATATCCACCGGGTGGATAAACGGAATAATCCGTTGTGGAGGTCAGATAATCCGTCGCTCCATGTAAAATACTGCTTATCGATTCTGTAAAAATCTCACCGTGATAATATTGGTGAATTGAGCATGAAGTGAACTATCAATGGAGGCAATCCCTAACATCAGGTGGAATGACAGCTCACTTCACCTTAGTTTTCATGGTGAGATTTTTACAGAATAGCACTGCTGGTATTCAGATGCATCCAGTTAAAAAACGCTGGGCGGATGACATTTTCCTACACGTGAGTTCGTTTTTCCACACGTTTTGGTTATGACTGTCGCCAAATATGACTGTCGCCTATAGACCAAGATGTCAACTGGAAAACACATGTTGATGATGTCTCTAAAAGAGTAAATAAGTTTGTATATGCACTCAAAGGGCTTAGAAACGTAACTAACATTAAAACGGCAATAACATCGTATCACGCCTATGTCGAGTCGTTGTTGCGATATGGTTTAATAATGTGGGGTAACAGCACCGATCATAATAGAGCATTCGTTGCTCAGAAAAAATGCATTAGAGCAATTTATGGGCTCCAACCAGACGTATCATGTAGACCTATATTCAAAGAACTTGGTTTGTTACCGTTACCGTCTCTTTATATCTATGAGATATGTATATTTGTCAAAAGGCATCAGAATTTATTTATAAAAGCAGATGATATTAATGTCCGAAACCGACGAGACCCCAACAGGCTCGTACTAAGTGAGATTCCAAGGCTAACTAAGTATAATAAAAGCTGTCTTGCAATGTGTGTACGTTTATATAATAAGTTACCAAATGATCTCAAAAATTTAAATACTAAGTTATTTAAAAATAAAATGTACGAATGGTTAACTGTTAATAGTTTTTATAGTATTAAAGATTTCATTGACAAACAATGTTAATGTCAGTTACATACTGAAAAATTTGCATGCCTATTATATTGGCAAAACATGTTTTTGTTCTAAAATTGTACTTTTACCATCTTTTTATACCGTGTTTTTATGCAAATAAATATATTATTATGATCTCCTTTATTTCATTATATATACATATAAATTATATTTTTAAATATTAGAATATAAAAAATATAAAAACATTTAAAAATATAAAAAATAGTGGGCCACCGGTATCGGGAACAGGGTCCAAGCTACCGGTGGTTAGGGCTCCAGAGAGAGGAACCTCCTCACAATGCGAGCCGTATCAAGGAGTACTGCCTTCTGAATCAGGCCCTTGATCCAACCGCCCAACGAGAGCCTCGATAGATGTTGATCGAGGCTTTCGGCCATCAAGCCATTGGCTGATACGACAATCGGCACAATGACAGCCGAGCTCACATTCCACATGTCAACAACCTCGTGTGCTAAGTCGAGATATTTAATTTGTTTCTCTTTCTCAGCTTTCACGAGGTTCCCGTCATGTGGAATGGTAACATCTACAATCATTGTGCGGCGCGCTAATCGATCTATCACCACTATATCAGGCTTATTGGCGACAATAGACCTGTCAGTAATGATAGATCGATCCCAATATAACGTGACATGGTCATTTTCAAGAACTGGGTCGGGCACATACTTGTAATACGGTACCTCAGAATCCACAAGTTTATATTTCAGAGCAAGTTGCTGGTGAATAATCCTGGCTACTTGGTTATGTCTGTGCAAGTACTCGCCATTAGCCAGACGAGAACAACCAGAGATAATATGTCTGATAGACTCACCCGGACGGTGGCATGCCCGACACACGTCAACCGTCCCGTCCTTCATAATATGTCTCCGGTAGTTATTCGTCAAGATAACTTCGTCCATAATTGCACAGACGAAACCTTCAGTTTCCCCGAAAAGGTCACCAAAACGTAGCCAGGATACGGACGCTAAGAAATCTACACCGGGCTCATGAAGAGCCCGATAGAAGCGCCCGTGAAGCTCCTTGCTCTGCCATACCTTCTTGCGGTCATCGGTAGAAAGTACTACAGGTTTGCGCCAGTTCTCTTTAGCCATGGAGAGCGGGGTGAGCCCCTTGTCCACTGCGACCACATCACGGTGCATACCCACTTCGGCTTTTAAAAAATATTCCCTGAGACTGCACATCTCGCGGTTGTGGAGGGTCTTCGCATTTAAAAAGCCTCGACCCCCGCACTTCCGCGGGATATACAGTCTCATCACCGATGATCGTGGGTGATGCATCCGGTTTGCGGTTAGCAGTGTACGGACCCTTCTATCCAGGGCGTCGAGTTCAGTTTGAGTCCATTTGAGTATGCCAAAAGAGTACATTAAAACCGGCATGACCCAACCGTTGAAGGCGCGCACCTTATTTCCGCCCGAAAGAAGACTAATTAATACCTTCTTCAGGCGACAAAAGAAGCGCTCCTTCAACGATTGCTTCATGTCAGCATTATTGATACCTAACGCTTCCGACATACCCAAATACTTATAGCTTTCGGATGAGGAGAGGGATCTAAGGCTTATGGAATCCGAGAGTTGAATTCCCTCGGATTCCATAATCTCCCCTCGCTTTACATGCATGACTGCACATTTGTCTACACCAAATTCCATCCTGATGGCGCTACTGAAAGTTTCAGTTACCTTCAGTAGCTCCATCAGATGCAATTTGTTGGGAACAAAGAGTTTCAAATCATCCATGTAGAGTAGGTGAGATATGATCTGACCACCTCTTCTCAACCGATAGCCTAGACCTGAATCCTCCAGTAGTGTGCTTAGAGGATTCAAGGCTAAGCAAAACCAAAGTGTCGCCCTGAAATATTCCCCGTTTAATCCATACAGGCTCCTCATTCCCCTGGATCTGTCGACATCCTGGATAACGAAGGACTGTCTTCCACTGCCCCATACACGACTCAAGAAAGGTGCGTAGAGTTGCATCTACCTTGTATAACTCCAGCACCCTCATGAGCCATGTATGTGGCACCGAGTCGTAGGCCTTCTTGTAATCTATCCAGCATGTTGACAGATCCTTGCGGGATCGACGAACCTGTTGGCTAATGGCCATGTCTATGAGGAGTAGCTCCTTAGTACCGCGGGACCCATTCCTACATCCATTTTGAGAAGCACTCATAATCAAGTTATTGTCAATGTGTATATTAATTTTGGCTCTCAAAATGGATGTAAGAAGTTTATAAACCGTCGACAAACACGTTATTGGTCTATAATTCTTGGGTTCCGCGGGACTACCTGACTTATGTAGCAGGTGGGTAACGCCTGTTGTTAGAAACTGCGGTAGCGACCCAGACTCTAAGGATGACTGGAACTGAGATGCCAGGCAAGTGTGTGAACTAATTAGCCATTTCAACCAGAAATTGTGCAGTCCGTCCGGTCCCGGTGATTTCCAATTCGGTAACGGACGGACCGCTCTGGTAACGTCTGATGGCGTAATTAGGACTGCATCCATTTCTGGTATAGTCTCACACACTCGCTCGACATCCTGCATCCAGCCAGCCTCAGTGTGACAGACGGATACCGACCAGATGCTGCGCCAGAATGCACTCGTGGCGGCATCATCCGGGTGGCATACGTCTGTCACATTTTGTTCAGGTCGCTCCCAAGCTCTATACACCCACCTTTCATCGCTCTGGAACATGCGATTCTGCGTGTATCGATCAACCCGCCGCTTATACCGCCGAATTCGGCTCGCCCATGCACAAACTTTCTGCTTCAGGAAGTCGATGCGCTCTGTGACACAGGACATGTACTCTCGAGGACTGATTCCAGTCCCCGAGAATGCCTGCCTCACAAAGCGCATCACTCGTGGTGGTGTATTGCCCTCCCTGAAGCAGTATAGTTTGCCAATGAGTACCCTGGTCCTATCGATACGACCCTCGATCCTGCACTGCCAGGCTGGTACGATTGGTTTTGGTCGAGTAGCTCCATCATAACTTGGAAACTTGACGTTAGCTAAACGACATGCCGCAACAGCCGCGCAATACAGGATCGAGTGCGTATCAACAAGATCCTCGCTGCTCTCGAAGAAATTCTTGAGCTGCGAGTCCAAGGCACACACCAGCGCCCTATTTTTCTTGTGCATAGGTAACCGTGGTAATCGGGGTCTAAGTTCGGTTGGAGTGGATCTATACTCGCGAAATGCATCCTCCAGTGCGCTCCTCAGTCGGACGTTGTACTGGCTATTTACTGTGGCAACCCCATCATCCTCTTCTTCAACACGATTGGACCGCGGCGGGATGGCATCAACATTTGACGCTTGTGCCGCGGTTTGTGCCGGAGTCGAGACGATATGGTTGCTCAGTACCTCTGAGCGCAGCCTATCAAGTGCGATATCGTCCAACCTGTGATTGCGTTGAATGACTCGCACCTGATCCGACAGTCGTTGGGCCGAGACGTTGACGGTTGGTTCCAGTTCCTGGAACAGAGACAGCATCCTATCGCGGTACGCAGTGAGGTTAGTTTCCCCCTCTGTAGACCCGTAATATGCGCGCATGACGTTCTCGTTCATAGACTGAGTCCATCTCATGCGCTGCACACAACCACCGGTAGCGGGGACCCGGCTCGGGGCCGGATGGCCCCTAAGTCCCAAGCTCCTCGGTGGCCGGCCTCTCCCCTGCCGACGTACAGGTGTTGGCGACGTCGGCGGGGAAAAATATTCGTCGCTCGAGCTCGACGCAACTGCCACGGCCGGTGTCACAGCACTCTCGATGGGGCTGGGTTCCGGCGGCGGCGGGGCGGAGCTGAGCGACGAGTCCGGAGGTGGTAAGTGTGTACGGCGTGCTGCAGCTGATCTCGTCAACATTATGTTATTCTCTTTTTCATTATCTCTTCACATATTTATTTTGTTCGGTGGCCAAATTTGACAGCCGTCAATTTTGATTTTTTTATGTTTGTATGGTTTCTTCATTTTATTTTTGGTTTATTTGTTGTAGATTTAATGTCTTATTCCAAAACGCTTTACAAGATACCAAATTATTACTTCAAAGACGGGAAATGAATAAAAACAGGAAATATAAGATATGAAAAAAAAATGTACGTTGTTGACGTATCAGTGTATATTATTATTATTATTATTATTATCAAAACGTATGCATCCTTTTGAAATCAGTTGACGTAATTGCCTTATCATTCATAAGTGCACTAATTTGATAAACTTTATCATTATGTACTTCGAGGAATTGTGGCGCCAAGAAAAGAGAAGAAAAATAAACATATGTTGGTACCATGTTGTTATGTGGGTACCTACTGATTATTTATGCATAATACGTAGGGTAAAACTAGCGATTAAGTTTTTACGTTAACGACTGCTGCGTCAGTCCAATATATGAGCTTGTACGTATCGGTTGCATTATTTCATCTCCCCTTCCTTCGGACATAACAGTTGGCGACGAGGACAAAGTACAAGTTACGCGTATATCGTAATTGTAACATGGCAAAAGCTACAGTTTCGGTCGGCACAGTAACAGTGTTTAACCATGAACATCAAGAATGGCAATTATACAAAGAACGACTCGAACAGTGGTTTCTCGCAAACGAAATTGGGGAAGATATCGATAAAGCCGGTACTAAACGTCGAGCTATTCTGTTGAGCAACTGCGCGGAATCAAGTTATAAATTGATTCGCGATTTGGCTTTACCGCGGCAGGTCGGTACCTTGAGCTATGTTGAAGTAGTTGCTTTATTGGATGGACATTTCATACTAAAGAAGTGCACATTCGCGGAAAGGTACAAATTCCACAGTGCCACGCAACATGTTGGCGAAGGATTGTCGGAGTGGGCGACACGAGTACGTGGCTTGTCAATACACTGCGGGTTCGCGGCGTCAAGTCTTGATGAGCAGCTTCGCGACCGATTTGTGCTGGGCATGGCACCAGGACCAGAGAGAGATAAATTATTTACCAAGGCGATGTCGGAGTTGACGCTCAGCAAGGCCTTGGAAATAGCTGAAGGGGTACGTAGTGCGCGTATGGGGGCACAAGAAACAACCCGGCAAGCGGACATGGGTACAACACTTCAAGTGATGAAGTTGGACACGACAGCACAGCACGGCGCAGCACACGGCAAGGGAGCGCAGCGGCGCGGGCATGGGCCGGCAACACCCACAGCTAGCGGCGAGCACGCTCGAGATGGCGGCAGCGGCTGCACAGCTTGCGGCTACGCAGGCCACGAGGCATCAACGTGTCGGTTTGTGCGGTATAAGTGCAAAAAGTGCGGCGTACAAGGACATCTTAAGCGAATGTGTAAAAAAACTGTAAATAAACAACACTATGTTGAGTGCTGTGGGGATGAAGACGATGATGGTAAGCATGTGTGCTATAATATCCGCACCTTTCGCGGTGAACCGATGCGGGAATCTGTTTGTGTCAATGGAATCAATCTAACTTTTGAAATAGATACGGGTTCACCAGTTACCGTTATTTCTGAGCAAATGTATCATAAACACTTTGAAAACATAACGTTGGAAGTCAGTGATGTTATTTTGCATAGTTACAACGGCAATAAGTTACACATTGTAGGTAAACTAAATCTCATGTTCACTTATAACACCAAATCATTTACAATAGGAGTATATGTTGTACGGAATGGAGGGCCACCCTTATTGGGCAGAGATTTCTTTTTTCGTTTTCACTTGCAAATATGTTCTGTGAATAACTGCAACGATTTCTTAGTGAGTAATTCTTCTAAATACCCTCAGTTATTCGGAAGTACATTAGGTTGTTTCAAGGGCGTCAAGGTAGTATAAATGACTTTAATCAAACTGCACACGTAAACAATAATTATAACTTTATTTTCTAGTATTACACTATTTTTATAACAACTTTGTAGATGTTACTCGCACTGTATCCAACGACCAACTGCCCATCACCTCTTCAAAATTTCAAATAATATTGTGCGGCAAGTGTCGCCCCACCATTGCTCCGGAAGTTGTAACGGAACAATAATGGCGCAACACCAGTGCTGCCAACTTAAAACATGAATCAGACAATATATTTAATTTTAAATGGCTAAACGTACTCTTAAAGGACTATTAATTAAATATGATTTTAACAAATAAATAAATTAATAATTAAATCTTAAATCTAAAACATGTAACTTATGCAAATATGTATGTCTGTCCTTGAAGCGACAACATCCGGCCCTCCTGCGCACGCATCCGTCCTCGGATAGCGTCCCAGTCTGGTGCAATTGCTGAGAACAAAATATAAACAATAAGTCACGATAGTCTGTAGTGTAAAGCTGCGATTACTAATAATTACTCCTCATTTGAATTGAGCGTCTACTCTACTATTCCATCAACGGCCAGCAGAGAAAGACCCCAACTCAAAAGATCTGTTTACATTACATATGTTGGTATTTACACGTATTTAACTGTTCCATCAGCGGTCAGTTATGTTTAGAGTTTGCAGTTTTCCCTAGGCGATGCCTTTGGCCAACCCTAGTTGCATATCACTACAAACCCTAAACTCGTTTGTCACAGATTTATTTTACACGAATAAATACTGTAACTTGAAATAATCCAAATACCAAAATATGTTTGAAGCAAATGCACTAGACATTATGTTAAGAATGTAGTAAATACTTTATGAAGAATACATTGAATCATTATTTGGCGTTAATAAATACCTGACAACATCTTAGGCCATTTCCAAACCTGCAACATCTAGGTCTGCCAACTTGATCCAAGGCTTCATATTTTCAGCACACGTGGTCCCCTCATAGTACTTGCTTGTTCTTTCAGCGCCACGCATATCCTTTACTTTATAGCGGTCATGACCTAATACTTCAATCACCTGGAAGGGTCCTTTGAAAAGTGGTAATAATTTAGTACTTTTCCCGTCATTGGATTAACTGGGAATTCTTATAACTACCAAATCGTCGACGTTGTAACTGCGAGCTTCTTTTCTTTTGGAATCGAAAGCCTGCTTTTGTTTGTCTGCACTGACCTGAATGCGACTATTGACGTTATTTCTCAATAACGTGACGTCAACAGAATGGTCTTCCTGTGCCAACATGTCAGCATCAGTTTGAAGTCGGTATCCAAAGAATACTTCACTGGGAATGGCTGAAGTGGTTTTATTAATGGTACTGTTAATACCTTGTTGGATACTAGTAATATGAGAGTCCCATTTGTCATAGCTGGTATTAGCACCCATACTTCTTAATGCATCTAGGATGGTGCGATTAAAGCGTTCCACCTGACCATTTGAGCGTGGAATAGCAGTAGCTATAACATGTTGACGTATATTTTTGTCTTGGCAGTACCTAACGAATAACTTAGACGTGAAAGAACTCCCAGCATCACATATAATACGCTTAGGATTACCAAAAACTTTAAATATTTTGTCTAACTCGCTAATAACAACTTGGCTTTTAGTGTTACGAACAGGGGATATAAATACAAATTTTGTAAAAGAGTCAACAGTCACCAAGAGATAGGTATTTTTACGCGTGGTCTTTACAAATGGACCCAGGTGGTCTATGTGAAGCGTGTGAAAGGGCTTTGCATATTTAGGTATAGGAAACAGTTTGCCTTCCTTTTTTCCATGGATGTTTTTATAGTAAATACAGTTAATGCAATTTTTAATATATTTGGAGACTACTTTCTTAATTTTGGGAAACCAATAACATGATTTTATTCTTTCAACCGTCTTATCCACTGCAAAATGGCCAAGGTCGTCATGATTAGCTCTTATAATTTGCCAGATACATTGTTTAGGGACAACCCATCGTCTACCGTAGTCAGTCCGACGGTATACCTTATTACCTAACAACTCATACTCATTATACACTTTCTTATTTAGCTCGGCCTGACCTGATTCTAATATTTCTTTTATTGCACAAATACTTGGGTCTTGTAACTGAACTGACAATAACCAATCTGCTTCAGTAATGGCCAACACACTGTCATTGCATATGGGGGTGGAATTTGTATCAACTGGAATTCGGCTCAAAGCGTCAACATGTTGCATTTGAGCCCCTGGTTTGTGTATTATTTCAAACGTGAATTCTTGTGTAAGTAATACCCATCTACCGATTCTAGAATTAATTTCTTGCTTATTTATTGTATATTTAACAGCATTGCAGTCTGTGTAAATTTTAAAAGTAGATCCCAATAAATAGTGACGGAATTTTTGAAGTGCAACAATAATTGCTAAAAACTCTAACTCAAAGGAATGGTACTTTTTCTCCTCATTAGAAGTCTGTCGACTATAAAAATGGATTGGTTTTTCACCTGTTGCAGTAACTTGGGTCAGTATGCAGCCAATACCATCACGACTGGCATCAGTGTATAAAATAGGAGGTAATTTGGGGTCATATATTTTTAATGAAGCATTATGTAACAACTCGTCTTTTAATTTATTGACCGCTGAGACTTGGTCGTATCCCCACTACCATGTGATATCCTTTTTCAAGAGCTTTGTTAACGGTTTTGCTATAAGAGCACAATTCTTCACAAATTTTCTAAAATAATTAATTAGGCCTAAAAACTGTCTTACTTGGTGCACATTTTTAGGTTCAGGATAATTTTCTACTGCCCTTAATTTTTTTTTACCTGGACGTATACCATCTTCAGAAATATCGTACCCAAGGAAGTTAACAGAGCTCTGGAAAAAGTGACATTTCTCCAAATTTATTGTCAAACCGTTATTTTGCAATATTTTTAATACTTCGTCTAACTGTCTAATATTATCATCCACTGACCTTGTGGCTATCAATAGATCATCCATGTAACAAATAACTTTATCAAAGCGAAGTTTACCCAAGACAGTGTTCATTAACCTTTGGAATACAGACGGTGCATTGCATAACCCGAATGGCATCCTCCTGAATTCAAAGTGACCATCAGGAGTAATAAATGCAGTTTTAGCAATAGAATTTTCATTGACATTAATTTGATAGTAGCCACTTTTTAAATCAATAGATGTGTAGCATTTACATCCTCTAAGTTTATCTATAAGGTCTTCTACAATGGGCATTGGATATTTTTCTTTGATAGTAATTTTATTTAGTGATCTATAATCAATGCACATACGTTTTTCACCCGAAGGTTTATCGACCAACAGAATCGGACTGGCATAAGCAGAATTACTTTCGAGAATTATTCCATTTTTTAATAAGTCATCAATAATTTCCAATACATAATTCTTTTATCCTCCGTAAAATTCCTACCAATTAAAATAGGACAGCCAGCTAATTCATCACAAATATATAGGACTACATTAAGCTCAGCATTGTCAACCGTAATGTCAACCTGCGTACCATGTGTGACCTCAGAGAAAGAATCTGTTTTAAACCCTGTTAATAAAACAGGTTTATTTAATTGAAAAGTTGCAAGGTTTAACTCGCGTGCCATAGAAGATGTTATTAGTGAACAACTACTGCCCATATCAATAAAAGCCTGTTGTTTACATCCGTTAATTACAATTTCCTTATAAAATTTATCCTTAGGTGTAGGTTCAACAATTAATTTTACTTCGCTATCCTTTTCAGGTTTCATTTTAGGTTTAGACCTACATGCAAGCTCTAAATGACCAAATCTATTACACACATTACATTTGACATTATCTTTCTGACTGCAGCTGGTCTTTTTGTGACCAGGTTCACCACACCGAAAACATGTTATATTTGTACCAGCATTGGAACCAGAACTATGCATTGATACTTCATTAGAGTTGGAAAAACTGTCTGTCTTTTTATCAACATTACTAGATAAGAAGCGAGTTGAATTTTTATGCTTCTGAACGGACTTCTGATCCGGGTCAACATAAATTTTCCCGTGCAAAAATGAGGCCAACTCATCACAGTATTTAAAATTACCAGCGTCTGCTGCAGTGATTATATTTTTATCGCCTATTGATCCTACGATTACTGAAATTATATCTTGTTCAGAAAATGCCAATCTCATCTTGTCAATTTTTCCTTTTTGTACAAAATAAAATTCGTATAATGACTGGCCATCCGAGGGTTTCGTTTGGACCAAGTCTTTTAGCAAACAGTACATATTACGCTTTATTTGAAATGTATCTAATAGTGTATTTCGCCAATCCTTCCATTTCCAGGTAGTCCAAGACGTTTTATTTTTTTGTAGTGAGTCATACCATGTTTTAGCAGTATTACGCAAATTTTGCAACGCTTGATATTGTAGGACACGGTCAGACCAACGAAAAGCACGACCATTGGCTTCCACAACATTTACCCACATTTCAATATCGTCCACTAATGGGTCAAAATTAGGAATCACTGAAGATAACATAACATTTTGGCTTACTGCGGGAGACGCACGCCTGGTGCGTCTCTTTTTCCTACGCCTGTGTCCATCAGAGCTGCTGCTGCTGGTCGAAGGCGATCCAGAGCTTGATGATGAGCTACTCGTACGAATAACTTTTGACGCACTTTTTCTCCCTCGAGTGCGCTTGCGGCTTCTCGGCATCTGGGCGTGTTTCCATCCCACTTCTGATATAAATGACTTTAATCAAACTGCACACGTAAACAATAATCATAACTTTATTTTCTAGTATTACACTATTTTTATAACAACTTTGTAGATGTTACTCGCACTGTATCCAACGACCAACTGCCCATCACCTCTTCAAAATTTCAAATAATATTGTGCGGCAAGTGTCGCCCCACCATTGCTCCGGAAGTTGTAACGGAACAATAATGGCGCAACACCAGTGCTGCCAACTTAAAACATGAATCAGACAATATATTTAATTTTAAATGGCTAAACGGACTCTTAAAGGACTATTAATTAAATATGATTTTAACAAATAAATAAATTAATAATTAAATCTTAAATCTAAAACATGTAACTTATGCAAATATGTATGTCTGTCCTTGAAGCGACAACAGTAGATTTACCATTAAAACCAGATGCAAAGCCAATATTTTTTAAGGCTAGACCGTTACCATTTGCTCTTCGGGAAAGCGTTGAAAAAGAACTTAACCGTCTTGTAGGGTTAGGTGTGTTAGTACCGGTAAAGCACGCAGAGTATGCAAGTCCAGTAGTGCCTGTTTTAAAGCGAGATGGTTCTATACGCCTCTGTGCCGACTACTCCGTAACTATCAATAAGCAGTTACTTGTCGATAAATATCCATTACCAAGGTATGATGAGCTGTTTACTAAATTACATGGCGGCAAGTATTTCAGTAAATTAGACCTTTCGCATGCATATAATCAATTATGTCTTAAGAGCCTACACTACCTCAGCTAAAATTCACTCTTTATCTCGCTCGCACGATAGTGCTCGCGGACTGAGTGAGAGCTGACAGAGTGCGGTGCTAGGCGGCAGGCAGCGCCAATAGTTTAGGTATTTGCTTTTTACGGTGAAAATAATGGTAATTAAAAAAAAGTAAATAACATAAGACCTGCTTTATAGTTAGTTCGGTTAGTATACAAAGTTTCATGATCTAGTTTGAAGTATTCTTTGAATACCAGCGGTTTATTGTTCGGTTTGGAGGTAACTTTGGATTTATTTTCTATCGAGAAAATTTTATGAAATCGTGTTTTCGTCTAACATAAGACCTAGCATTAATCCTCAACTTTACCATATATTTATTTCAAAATTAATGCTGCAGTATTTTCGACATAACGCAGGATCATGCTAAGCCATTTGAGGTAGTATAGGCCCTTAATGAGAAGTCACAAATGCTTACTTGCATAAACACACATAAAGGGTTATATAAGTTTACACGCTTAGTGTTTGGTCTGGCTAGTGCGCCAGCCATTTTTCAGCGTAATATGGAAGCGCTACTATCAGGACTAGATGGTACTCTTTTATTTCTTGATGATATTTTAGTGTGCGGGGCGGACAAAGACCAGGTGATGAGTAGGTTAAATGAAGTTTTCCGTAGGTTACAGGAAGCGGGCCTAGTTTTAAACATAGAAAAATGCACCTTCTTCCAGGAATCCGTTTCCTACCTGGGGTTTGTCATTGACCGTAATGGTATACATAAATCTCCGGAGAAAATTAAAGCCATTTTGCAAAGTCAAAATCCTACGAATACATCAGAATTAAAATCATTTTTAGGTATGGTCAACTATTACCGAAATTTTATAAAAAATGCATCATCAATATTAAGCCCACTGCATGACTTGCTAAAAAAAAATGAGCCTTGGTCCTGGACCAAGAAACATGACGAAGCAGTGTCCTTCATTAAACGGGAATTGGTTTCCGAAACCACCTTAGCGCATTTTAATCCGGAAGCTTTGTTAATTGTAACGGTTGATGCGTCACCGAGCGGTTTAGGCGCCGTTTTATCACAGGTTGAGGGTGGTATAGAAAAACCTATCTCGTATATGTCCCGTTCACTTAATGCAGCAGAAAAACGCTACAGGCAAATCCAAAAAGAGGCTACCGTTATAATATTTGGAATAAGGAAATTCCATCAATACTTGTATGGTCGAATCAAGCCTTTTATTTTAAGAACTGACCATAAACCTTTAGTTTCAATTTTTAATCCGGACAAAGGCATTACCGAGATATCAGCAAATCGGTTACAGCGTTATGCTATTTTTTTATCCGCATACAATTATAATATTGAATATGTAAGCAGTGTTCATAACTGTGCAGATTTCCTAAGTCGATCAGTAGCGCAAGTTTTAAAAACAATCGATACAACCTCAGTACGTGATGAGTCATTAGTCGATAAATCTAGTTATGTGCGTTTTGTTTACGAAGGTGAAAGATTTTTGTCGCTGACGGATATCAAAGATGCAGTTAGATTAGATAATGCTATTAAAACCGTCATCGACTATTTGACAAATGGTTGGCCGAATAAAATAAAAGAACCATTCGTTATGGATTATTATAGCCACCGGTTGGAATTATCGGTTGAAAATGGTTGTCTAATGAGGGGTCATAGGTTAGTGATTCCTAGAAGTCTGCGATACAAAGTGTTAAACGAGTTACACTCAGGTCACTTAGGAATCACAAAAGTGAAAAAGAAGACGCACGCAATAGATTTTGGTGGCCGGGTATGTCTGTCGCTATTGAGCAGCACATCGGCGCGTGCGCCGTGTGTGCATCGCAGCGCGCCGCGCCCCCGCGCACCCCTCTCACACCATGGCCTTTCCCTGCGCAGCCGTGGCATCGCGTACATATAGATTTTTTAGGACCGATTAGCGGCAAAACATTTTTAATTATAGTCGACGCATATTCAAAATGGGTCGAAGTATTTGACGTTTCATCGGGTGGTACTTCGCGAGTAGTAATTGAAAAATTATGCGAAGTAATGTCACGATTTGGCTTATTTCATACCATTTTCTCAGATAATGGCACTTCGTTTGTATCGCATCAATTTGAACAATTCTGTACTCATAACAATATCATTCATTTAACTTCACCAACATACAAAGTTGATACGACAGAAAGGCTTTCCTTTAAACTGCTTATACTAGGTACCATTTTCAAGCTCTGTACCAAATATCATTTAAATTGAAACAGTAGTTTAGTCGCAAATGACTTTTTAAGTTTTTGGCCCGTTTGAACATGATGTATTTTTCTTAACAGCTGATTATGTCTATAGGCATAGGTCATGCACCTTAAAACGATAAATCTACGATACGTTGTTGCCGCTCTTACGCAAGTCATAAGCAAATACGTCCTACAAAAGAAAGTGACAATCCCATTAGCAAAACATCACGCGCGTAAAAGAAATAGAAATAGGTCAGTGTGTTGCTATTGCATCTTTGGTCCTTGCGAGGGGGGCCTCTAAAAACTAAAAAACTTGGTTTTTCAGTGCGCCAACGCTATCCTTCCGGGACGTACGTTACGTAACACGGAAGTCCTGTGCCGCTATTGTTTTGTCGAACTCGTGCGCTGACAATTGTGATTTTGTTTTGTTATTGTGAATAGGACACTTCTTTCTTTTTTTTTATTGTGACAAGACACGTAACTTGCTATTATAATTATTTAGTGTTAGTGTTTTTTTTGTGATTTACTGTTTTTTATTGTGATAGGACACGTAATTAAACTTTGGTTGTGTGTGTGTGTATACCTAATTAAAGTGTTCAACAATGCCTCGTCTAACTTACACGGCGTCAGAATACACTGACATGATTTTAATTTACGGTGAATGCCGTGGAAACGCAGCATTAGCTCTGCGAACATACAGAGAAAGATATGGTGACAGCCGCAATTGCCCTAGGAACGCCCGCACCATACAGTTGGCAGTACAAAGATTACGGGACAATAAACGTGTAGTGCCGCAACAGGAGGGAGTGCCACCGCGGCAAATACCCGCTGCATGGGACGAACGAATATTAGATCATTTTTCCCGCAACCCGACAACGAGTCTGCACAGAGCCGCCCGGCAGTTTAGATGTTGCCATAGAACCATCCACAAGGTTCTAAAACGTATCAAACGCAAACCTTATAAATATCGGAAGGTGCAAGCTTTGTTATCGAGAGACTTACCGATCAGGAACAGTTACTGCCAATGGCTATTAAATAAAACATCCGAAGACCGCCATTTCTTAACAAATGTAATATGGACCGATGAGTGTACTTTTACTCGGAACGGCATCTGGAATCGGCAAAACCTCCGGTACTGGAGTTTGGGAAATCCACACGTGTTTCGAGAATCTGAACACCAGTACAGATTTTCTCTCAATGTGTGGGCTGGTATCCATAATAATAATATTATCGGCCCTGTTTTTATTGACGGCACCCTTACAGCGGCGAAATTTTTAGATTTATTAAGTGGTCCTGTGGCCGAGTACACTGACCAACTACCTTTAGCCGTTCATCGCAAGTTGTGGTACCAGCTGGACGGTGCGCCTCCACATTCTGTGATGGCTTCCAGGGAGCGGCTCACAGAAATGTTTGGGCAGCAATGGATCGGTCGATTCGGACCTGTTCGGTGGCCACCACGATCTCCGGACCTCACTCCCATGGATTTCTTTTTGTGGGGATACATTAAGGGTGAAGTGTATGCCTCCGAGGTAAATACAATTGTTGAACTAAAAAACAGGATTATTTTAGCATTTCACAAATTAAAGTGCTTAGCGACGGACAGTGATTTAATTAGAAAACTAAATAACAATATTCTCCGTCGGTATAATTTGTGCATTAATGTGAATGGAGGACACATAGAGAATTTAAAAATTTAGTGTTTTTGTTGTCGGCGTACTTCAAAACTATCTAACATAACAGCCAGCGCGAGCGGAGGCCTAAGCCGCCGCCCGCGCCACCGCCGGCCGCCCGCTTCGACACGAAACACATGCCGCGCCCCGGCGCGCGTGCGACGACGTTGCCACTTTGTAAGGTCAGTCGCCAGGTCCAAGTTTCTATGAAATTTGGGTTTTTCCTTTATTTACAAAGGGTGGTTGCGTTTTACTCTGATTTGTAAGCTATTTAGTTTGTTTGAAAAAAAAAAATTCTCAATTTTGGAGCTTTTTATTTTTATACCGTATCGAATTAATATTAAACACGTATAGTATACGTAGTGTAATTTAATGCCCCTCGGTCGTATCAACTCTATATAATCCGGCTAGCAACGGACAAGCGGAGAGTTATGTGAAGATTATTAAAAAAGCAATAAAATCATACTTGTTATCAGGTTCATGTTTAAGAGATTTAAATATTAAAATATCAGAATTTTTGCTTAGTTATAGGAATTCCAAACATTCAACCACAAACAGATCACCCGCTGAAGTTTTGTTCGGTCATAAGTTGAGATGTAGACTGGATCTCCTGACACCGACTACCACGACGCCATCCAACGCAGCACTCGACACAGTTGTTAAGGTCAAACAGTGTTCGCAGATTGACAATTATCGTGGTAACCGTAACGTTTCGTTCAGTGTGGGTGACCAAGTCTTAGTGAAACTTTATAATCAACAAAAACATTACTGGTCACGTGGCATTATTATTAAAAATGTTGGCAAAACTGTGTATTTAGTACAACTGAGTGAATTGAATCATACGGTCAAAAGACACGCTAACCAGTTGCTCAAATATAGAGGGAGGGAAGATGGGCCATGCGAAGAGATCATTCCCGCATTTGTAATGCCATCTCATCCGACGAGCTCCGGGCAGGCACCACCATCAGAAACATCTGTAGAAGAACTACCAGTTGAGTCTGAAACGCCTGCATCAGAGCTTCTTCACAGCGACCAATCCGCTGAAAAGGAAGAGATTTCGGCAGCTCCCTCCATAGAACCTGAGCCAGACGGTCGGTCGAAACGAAATAGAACTGTTGTAGATTATAAGAAGTTTTTCTGGTTAAAGGTGGAGGGATGTTATGTGGGTACCTACTGATTATTTATGCATAATACGTAGGGTAAAACTAGCGATTAAGTTTTTACGTTAACGACTGCTGCGTCAGTCCAATATATGAGCTTGTACGTATCGGTTGCATTATTTCATCTCACCTTCCTTCGGACATAACACATGTAATAGAGGCGAATCTAAATAATAGTGATCAATTATTGTAATGATTCAAAGAGATTTTAATTTGAATGTATCAAAAGCTTATCTGTACTTAGTCTCCATGTAGACTATGTACTAACTTTGTATGTACAGTTACCAATAGAAATAAGTAACCAGGTCGTCGGATATAGTTGAAGTTTAAAATCAAAGTCAAAGTATTTATTAGTGCGATTTTTGGTGATTAACAGATCTTACAGATATTTTATAGAAGCTCAAAAATCTACACTTTAGGGCATACACTATTAATTTAAATATATTATAAATTAAACAAAATATTAAATAAGTAGGTACGATACAATTCTAATAAATTAAAAGTTTATAGAATATTAGGTACAGACGCCAGCAGGTCAACCTACCCCAATCTGTCAAATTTCTTTGATAGATTTTCAACTTTAGCACCAAGGAATAAGGTTCATATTCAATTGGGAAAATCTGACAGATTGGGGTAGCTTGATGTGCTGGCCTATAGGTACTTACATCATAAATCATAAATACAGGATCAGTCCCAAGAAATTCGTCAATGGCTTATAGTAGCATTTGTATATTAAAAATTTATTTAGGCTGCGTTTAAATTGAGTCAAGTTTAAATCTTTTAGGTTATTTGGTAGCCTATTAAAAATTTTGGGAGCCATGCAAAGTATGCTCTTGTATTAAGGGCAGTTTTATAAAGTTTAGTACGAAACCGATGGATATATTTTCGAATGAAATTTAACTTTATAAATTAACTGTTTTTTTTTCTATTAATCAAATTATATTCGAAAACTTCCATCGGTTTCTTACTAAACTTTAACTATACCGACAATCCTAGTTATACCTATCTCCATTGCTAACCCTACTTAAGAGCCTATACTACCTCAGCTAAAATTCACTCTTTATCTCGCTCGAACGATACTGCTCGCGGACTGAGAGCGAGACAGAGTGCGGTGCTAGGCGGCAGGCAGCGCCAATAGTTTAGGTATTTGCTTTTTACGGTGAAAATAATGGTAACTAAAAAAAAAATAAATAACATAAGACCTGCTTTATAGTTAGTTCGGTTAGTATACAAAGTTTCATGATCTAATTTGAAGTATATTTTAAATACCAGCGGTTTATTGTTCGGTTTGGAGGTAACTTTGGAATTTTTTTCTATCGAGAAAATTTTATGGAATCGTGTTTTCGTCTAACATAAGACCTAACATTAATCCTCAACTTTACCATATATTTATTTCAAAATTAATGCTGCAGTATTTTCGACATAACGGAGGATCATGCTAAGCCATTTGAGGTAGTATTGGCCCTTAAGGCAAGTAGGAATTCTGATTCTGGTAAAGAATATTAATTCATAGTATAATCAGCCTATAACGTTCCCTCTGCTGGTACACAGGCCTCCTCTGTGAGAGGGAGTGGGCCGTAATCCACCACGTGGGCCCAGTGCGGGTTTGTAGATATCACTTGTCTGTCTTCGAATTTTTGGTTTTAGGACATAACGGTTCCTCAAACTATTTTCCTTCACCGTTTTTGAGAGCAGTGCCTGGGTTCGAATCTACGACGTATACATACAACTCGTAAGTCGGGGCTGTTATCACAGGGCCACCAATCGTCGCTACGCCTGCCAAATTCCTTATGTGATTTTTATTATTTTTCGTTTTTTGCACTAAACATACAATCTCCGTTTCATTATGCTTCGCGGCTTCATTCTTTGCGATTTACGTTTAACATGGTGTAGTAGCGCCATCTACCGTAGGCCTTGCACGATGGTTTAAAGCTTATGATTTTTTTTTTTTGACATTTCGCCCCACCACTGCGACCTGGTGTCGTAGCGGACCGTTCCGACATTAATTCTCATTAATTCTCATTCTGTGTTATCGTGCCGGAGCCTTCGCACGCATTCGGTTACCCTGCCACTGCGTTCTTACTTTTTTAAATAGGTAGTGAAAATAATAAGATGGGAAACAAAAGGAAACGTCGAGAAGAGGAAGAATCTAGAATCACAAAGAAGATTAAAAAACTGGAACGGAAATTACAGCGCCGAAGGCGCGTTATTTCGTCGGATGATAGCAGTAAGTAAAAACAATATTATTATATAATCGTCGTTGACGTGTTACTATTGTTACTGATTTTAAATTGGCTCAAATACCTAATAACAACATTACATATTTGAACTACTTACCGTCGTTGGCGGTTAATATTTGAACTAATTACCGTCGTTGGCGGTTGGTTAATTTTTGAACTAATTACCGTCGTTGGCGGTTAGTTAATTTTTGAACTAATTACCGTCGTTGGCGGTTGGTTAATATTGGAACTAATTACCGTCGTTGGCGGTTAATTTTCATAGTATAAGGCCGTCGTTGGCGGTTAATGCTTGAATCTACTACCGTCGTTGACGGTTAAGTGTGTCAAGTTTTAAAATGACAAAGTATTTTTGGTTTGTCACACAGATTCTGAAGTCGATGAGCAAGTTTTGCCCGTGATGTCACCAAGACAGTCACCAGCCGATCTTGGAGCTTCGCCACTCAACCACAGGAATGAATCCTTAGATATGCCTGGTCTGATTTCTCCTATTCCACAAACCTCACTGTATGAATCTACTAATTTGGAACATACTAATGCAGAAGCTGTAATACCGGAGGCAGGATCGTCCTTTGCTCCCGATCCAGGTTTGTCAAACGTGCAAGAGGAGGATACCCAGCTAGAAGAAGATATACTTCAGATCTTAGGCGAACCACCACAGCCAGATATTGCGCTGGGTAAAAATATTCATAAAGATATCGCATTCCGTTGGCAAGATATCTTGGTCAAAGGTTTACCTAGAGAACAAAAAGAACCGCTTCTTAAAAAGTATCTTATACCGGCTAACTGTAACTTTCTTGTAGCCCCGTTATTAAATCCTGAAGCTAAAGCAGCTACCCCAGATATTCTATCCAGGAGAGACACCAGTTTGTTACAAAAGCAAAATCAAATTGGCGTCGCACTAGCCGCGTTATCTCAGCTTACTGAAATGATTATACGAAATGAAACCTCCAAGCAAACACTTCTGCAGCCTCTTAGTGATGCTTGCCGCATTCTATGCGACAGCCACTGTATTGAAAGTAGAACCAGACGTAGCATAATTATGAGTTCTATTAATACCAGTTTACGCGATGCTTTTGCTAACACAAATCGTGACAAGTACTTGTTTGGAGAAGATTTGACTGAGAAACTAAAAGCCGCTAAATTTGTCCAAAAAACTGGAGAATCTCTACAAAAAACTAATCCTATACCATCTACTAGCAAAAGTTGTTCAAACTTCAGGGGCACGCCAAGGAACCGGAATTTAAACTTCAGGGGCCCAATACAAAGGAAACCACCGAACAAGACAAACGAGGCATCGAGAGGACGACAGCCGGCGCGTCAGACGCGCGGCTTCAACTATTCGCGTCAGCCGCCACCACCGCCGAAGACAACTTCACCGACCAGGAGGAACTATCGCAGATAAATACTCAGGTAATGCAATACGCTAGTCGTTTGCAATATTTCTATTTACAGTGGTCTCAAATTACAGATGACCCAACCTTACGGTCTTGGATAAAGGGATATAAAATCCCATTTATATCCACTCCAATCCGATTTGACAGTCCATGTTCTATGCCTAAATCAGAACAGGAACATTACGATTATGTTAAAACAATTAAAAAGTTAATTGAGGTCAATGCAATTTCACAATGTTCACATGAGGAGGGTGAATTCGTATCAAGTATCTTTCTTGTACCTAAGCCAAACGGTGAAAAACGCTTTATCCTAAATTTAAAACTTTTAAATACATTTATAAAAACTAATCATTTTAAAATGGAGGATTACAGAACAGCCATTAAATTATTAACTAAAAACTGTTACATGGCTTCGATTGACTTAAAGGATGCATATTTTTTTATTAATGTCGCTAAATGCCACAGAAAATACTTGCGTTTTAATTATAATGGAACTCTTTTTGAGTTTAATTGCCTACCTTTTGGATTATGCACCGCTCCGTATGTTTTTACTAAAATTTTGAAGCCTGTGATGGAGTATTTGCGGTCGAGAAATATGATTTCAGTTGTTTATTTAGACGATATATTTTGTACTAGCTGCGCCCCGCGGTTTCACCCGCGTAAGTTTCGATCCCGTGGGAATATCGGGATAAAAAGTATCCTACTTATGTGTTATTCTGATGTATAAGCTATATTACTGTAAAGTTTCATCAAAATCCGTTCAGTAGTTTTCGCGTGAAAGAGTAACAAACATCCATACATCCATACATACAAACTTTCGCATTTATAATATTAGTAGGATAGGAAAAGACTTAAAAGACTGTACTTTCAATGTTAAACATACTTGTGCATTTTTAGAAAACTTAGGATTTATTATAAACAAAGATAAAAGTCGTTTAATACCAAGTACTAAGTGCAAGTTCTTAGGTTTTGTTTTTGACTCCCAAAAAATGATCATGGAATTGCCCTCTGATAAGAAAGATAAAATAAAAAGTAACGTTCAAATTCATTTAGATATTCGTAAATGTAAATTACGCGATTTTGCTAGAACAATTGGTCTCCTGATATCTGCCTGTCCTGCGATACAATATTCTTGGATGCGTACAAAATTATTTGAGCAATTCAAATATAATTCTTTGTTAAAAAATGATAGTTACAATCAAACAGCTTTATTGCCTAACTTTATTACGGAAGATCTTACGTGGTGGTTAAATAATGTGGCTTTTGGTTATTCTAATATAAAAACTAATTTATATATAAAAGAAATTTTTAGCGATGCCTCATCCACCGGGTGGGGTGCATATTGTGATGGTGATGAATCGTTCGGTTATTGGAAAGAAAATGAAATGAAATTACACATTAACCAGTTAGAGCTAAAAGCCGCTTTTTTCGGATTAAAAGTCTTTGCCGGTGATTGTTTTGATTGTGAGTTGTTATTAAGAATCGATAATGTTACAGCCATTTCATGCATTAACAGGATGGGCAGTGTGCAATACCCACATCTCAATGATGAGGCTCGTAATATTTGGAAATGGTGTGAAAGGCGACGTATTTTGATTTTTGCATCATACATTAACACTAAAGATAACCAAGAAGCTGATATGTTGTCTCGGAAAAAGTTTCAGGATACCGAATGGGAATTAGGAAATTACGCATACGAGGAAATAAAACACAAGTTAGGATCACCAAATATAGATTTATTTGCCAGCCGTTGTAATTCTAAATGTAATATATACGTTACCTGGAAGAATGATCCTGATGCATGGGCTATTGATGCTTTCACTATTTCATGGAAAGATTTAAACTTTTACGCCTTTCCACCATTTTCAATGATACTAAAAATGATCCAAAAAATCATATCCGATAAAGCGGAGGGTATAGTTGTCATCCCATACTGGCCAACTCAACCTTGGTTTCCATTATTTAATAAAATTCGTAAATCTGAAATTATTTACTTTCCACCTGATCGCAATTTGCTAAAATCTCCTTACAGATCAACCCACAGTCTGCACCGAACATTAACATTGGCTACCGCGAGATTATACGGCAGACTCTATTAAATAAATTTCTGTCACCAAGGTCGGTGGAAATAATGTTAGCATCCTTGTCAAGTAACACTTATAAACAATACGACGGCTGCATAAAAGCCTGGGTTATTTACTGTCAAAAACATAATTATGATCACGCTTGTGCTTCAATACCGATAGTTATTCATTTTTTAACAGAGATATTTGACAAGGGTGCGAAATATGGGACAGTCAACTCTTACAAATCTGCTTTATCTTTATTATTAGGTCATAATTTAGATGATGAAAGACTTAAACGATTCATGAAGGGTGTTTTTAAATTAAGGCCAACTAACCAAAAGTATAATATTACTTGGGATCCTGACATTGTTTTAAATTTTTTAGCCCTCAAATGGCCTAATGAAAACCTAGATTTGAAAACTCTCTCCAAGAAAACTGTAACGTTAATTGCTCTTGTGACCGCACATCGTGTACAAACCTTATCTCTAATTAAAATTAACAATATAATTACAAACCCCAATGAAATTATTATTAAAATTCCCGATACAATAAAGACAACAAAATTAAATTCATTTCAACCAATTTTAAGACTTCCATTTTATAATACACGTCCAGAAATCTGCCCAGCTAGATGTTTACAAGCATATATGAATAAAACTAAAACATTACGTAAAAATGACAATAATATTTTATTTATAAGTTTCAAAAAACCACATTCAAACATTACTTCTCAAACTGTTAGTCATTGGTTAAAGGATACGCTACTAGAAAGTGGCGTAGACACTTCAATATTTTGCGCGCACAGTACACGACATGCAGCCACATCAAAGGCAAATAAATTAGGAGTAAACATAGATGTGATTAAAAAGACTGCTGGATGGACTGATTCGTCTTCAGCTTTTGCTCGATTCTACAATAAAGAAATTGTAAATCATAATCAATTCGCTGAATCATTGCTTAATTCTTCTCAAATATAATGTAATAGGTAATACAGATCATTATGTACTACTACGTCTTTCCTTTATTTTAATACTTATCTTGGTAATATCTACCCGAAGTAAAAGCAATGTTTCAAACCTACAAATATTGAACATTGATTTTTGTACAATGACATTTTCTAGAATATCATTGTTTTTGTATTTATTTTAAAACCGTTGCTATAAACATCCTACACCATGTTAAACGTAAATCGCAAAGAATGAAGCCGCGAAGCATAATTGAAGATCAAACGAACTTACCAAGTGAAGTTCGATCCCAATTATGCGAGCGGCTTCATTCGACGCGATTTACCAACTCCCACCCTAATCAAATGCTAATTATCAATTCTGTAATTAATCCCATCCCGATATTTTCTAACGGTTCTAAAATAAATTTTCTTTACCTTTAAACAAAATGAGAATTAATGTCGGAACGGTCCGCTACGACACCAGGTCGCAGTGGTGGGGCGAAATGTCAAAAAAAAAAAAAAAATCATAAGCTTTAAACCATCGTGCAAGGCCTACGGTAGATGGCGCTACTACACCATGTTAAACGTAAATCGCGTCGAATGAAGCCGCTCGCATAATTGGGATCGAACTTCACTTGGTAAGTTCGTTTGATCTTCAATTCTCAATCACTACATAGTATAAAACAAAGTCGCTTTCTCTGTCCCTATGAATGCTTAAATCTTTAAAACTACGCAACGGATTTTGATGCGGTTTTTTTTTTAATAGATAGAGTGATTGAAGAGGAAGGTTTATATGTACAATGTAGTGTATTTAGTATCAGCATTGCACCTGTGCGAATCCGGGGCGGGTCGCTAGTGTGTTGATAAAGTCCTTTTTGTGATTTTCAAACTAGAAACAAGCTGAAAAAATTCTATATGTGTTTTGACCGTTAGGAAAAATTCTTATGTGCAGAAATGCATATGTTTAGTGCAAAAAACGAAAAATAAAAATAATCACTTAAGGAATTTGGCAGGCGGAGCGACGCAATGCTCTCAAGATTATTAATTACTTATCTAGCTTGCGATTAATTAAACTACTTTTATTTTTGTGTTGGATAGTCCATTTAGATAGGAAGGCTATAGGCTATATAACATCACGCTACGGCCAATAGGAGAAGAGCATCAATGAAAAATGTTGCAAAAACGGGACAAAAGATTTCTTTTGAGAGCTTCCGTTGCGTACGCTGCGTAAACGGTTGAAGTTACGTAAAAATCATGTATGACGGAATTGTACCCCTTTAAAAGTTCTAATAAGAAGTCCGCATAGGTATGTCTATCTTTTAAGGGTAAGTAATCAAATTTGTTCTAAAATAATGCATTATTTGCGAAGGTGTTTTTATAAACATGATATTAATCCTTATCAATATTAGAACAAAATTGCTCTTGACACCATTTGATTTCAATTAATATCTTAGGAGATATCATAGTTTTAAAATAACTCCGCAATGCGGCCGGGAAATTTCACGCGGACGAAGTCGAGCGCAGAAGCTAGTACTAATAATAAAGCTGAAGAGTTTGTTTGCTTTTTATTTGTTTGAACACGCTAATCTCTAAAACCACCAGTCAGCCGATCGATTCTGTAACAATCTCACCGTGATAACTTAGATGAAGTGAGCGTGAAGTGAGCTATTAATAGGGACAATCCCTAACATCAGAACCCTAATCGCGTAACACACTATTACCTACTCTCAATTTGAATCATTTTGAAGCATATTGCTAATCCTTGCTCAAAATGTTCGAAAAATGTGTTTGAACAACAACGTAATTTATAACGTTATAGCAGCGAAACCCGGCGTTGCTCGGGTTAAAATACATCGCATATTTAATGGTATAAAAAATATTTAAGGATCCATTTTTAACGTAGATTTTATAGATTCCTATCTTAGATATTGAGTGACTCATTTTACCATTAAACATACGATGTATATAGAGTATATCAAACAATCAAACTAATTTACTAATTAACGAATTGAAATAATTAGAAGTTAAAATACGAAACACCTTGGTAAATGGAAAATTTATGTTTTATTCGCACAATTATTTACATATATATAATACATTTACACTTTTTATTTTAGTTACATTTTTTTTAAAAAATTTTTTTCTTACAATACTTGCTTATAGACTAGGTTTACAGTTTTATTGTCTGGACTGTAAATGAACAAATTTCGAGGTGATCCTACTCGTGAGCATGCGACGTACAATTGGCCGTGTGCAAAGCATGGTTCCTTTAAGTCAACGCCACAGTATTGGAATGTTTGGCCCTGTGCTTTGTTGATAGTCATGCTGTAAGCCAATTTCACCGAGAATTGTAAGCGTTTAAAAGTAAAGGGCAATTGCCATTTGATATTAAAGGTATCCGTGGTATAAATACTATCTGTCCTTTTTCTTTACCAGTCATTATACTGGCTTCGATGATGTTATTTTGTAACTGTTTGATGCAGAGTCTCGTATCATTACACAGTTTCGGCGAGTTCAGATTTCGTAATAAAATAATTGGTGAACCAACTTTTAACTTCAAACAGTGTAATGGCATTCCTGGAACATGTAATGAATTTAAAAATTCAGTAGGGAAATTGACGCTTTCTTGTTCATCAGTCATTGTATCTATTGACATGTAGATTTTCTCTTCTCCTGGAATCATTTCCTGGATGATGTTGTTGATGCCGTTGACAATGGCCCCGATTCTGTTGTTCACAAACTAAACTAAATTTAAGTTCAGTGCATCTTTTTCTTTCTATTTCATTACGAAAAGGACAGAAGATAAAATATTAGTTTAGTCCTGTCAAATTAAATAATCCATAGACAAATTAGACGAGATTAAAAAATTGGCTACTAAAAATACGTCAATTTACGTCAGGCGATGACTAATTTGACAGGACTAAACTAATATTTATCTTCTGTCCTTTTCATAATGAAATAGAAAGAAAAAGATGCACTCAACTTAAATTTAGTTTAGTTTGTGAACAGCAGAATCGGGGCCAATGTCGTTCTTCGTGGCTAAAATAATTCGTTCTCGTAACCACTCTGAATTCGTATAATTTTCAGCAATACTTGGATATACTTCATTTATAAGTTGTTCCGGTGTTTCAACAACATTACATAACTCATTAGTTAATGTGATTTGGCCAGTATTTTCGTCTATTGGATAGGTGCCCTCTCCTATTTGTAAAAGTTTTTCAGAAAATTCTTGTGCCGTTTCATCTCCTGAAATTCGCGCCCTCATATTTATTGTTAATTTAATTATTTTTACGTGTTCCCATATTACCGACTTCTTTAAGCAAGCGTTAATTTCATCCGCCGGCGTTGATTTCGGAATGACAGGTAGCGTTTGACGAAAATCGCCTGATAGAATTAACAATACACCTCCCATTACATTCGTGTTGTCGCGTAAATCTTGAAGTGTTCTATTGAGTGCTTCAAGTGATTTTCTATGGGCCATTGTGCTTTCGTCCCATATAATGTCTTTGCACTGTTTCAATATTTGTCCACGTGCTGATGATTTGGTGATGTCACATACCGGAAATTCATAGTCAGCTACATTAATTGGTAATTTCAAACCAGAATGCGCTGTTCGTCCACCATCCATAAGTGTTGCCGCTATCCCAGATGATGCCAGGGCGAGAACAATATCTTTATTTGCTCGGATTTCAGCTAGAATTAAATTTATCAAAAATGTTTTTCCTGTACCGCCAGGTGCATCTAAAAATATTATACCACCTTGCTGTTTTTTATAATAATCCATTATTATATCATATGCTTGTTTTTGAGTCTCAATTAATAAGGGTTTGTTGTTTTGGATGTAAAGGGCCAATTCGTCGATATTATAATTTGTTTCTCTCAAAAATTCACTGTTCATAGCATCCAAATGACTTCGTTTAGGAGATTGAATACCCAGTTGTATTAACGTTTGGTTAGATATTGCTAAACATTTATCTTCTATCAATATCAAAGCTTTGTTAAAAATTTCTTCGTTAAAATTAATTTCTAAGTTCGAGTTTTGTTGTCGTAGTTCAGCCAAGATGTCATCGCTCATATATTCTCGATATTTTAGCCATAGTCGATTTGGATTAGAAGGATTACATGTCGTTAATATAATTGCGAATAACTCACGAATTTGATTTGCTGTTGCTGTTTGGGCTGCTTCATTCATAGCAAACTCCCATTGATTATCGTTTTCTAGTAGACCCAATCTTTGACATGCTTCGCGATATGTCTCACAATTATAATCATTGACAGTTTTTAAATCTTTAAAACACGTTGGGCCACGAATAGTGTGAAGTAATAAGCGTAGATAGAAACAGTCAGCGTTTTTTGGATGCACTGTGTAGACTCGTCCTATTGCGTTACTCTTAAACACTCCATCATGTCCTTCTACTGGCATTCCACGTTTTCGAGGATTAAATTGTTTATTTGTTGTATCCCATGTATAATAGCTTGGTACTTCTGAGTAAAGTAAAGTCTTAGCAAATGGATCTTTCTGGCATAGTTCAAAAAAGGCTGTTAAAGTTGTTCGTGTTGGTGATTCCATCGCAACTTTTTGTGCCGTTTCAGTAGTAAAAAATACACGTTGTCCATTTTCTAAGTGGACGGATAAATGGAGAACCGGTGGATCTCGATCGTGTATTGGAAAACTCAAAATTCGCCAAATCGCTTCGTTGGTATTAATGTAACGACCCATTTCATACTGGACTATCTCATCATGCTGGTTTTCTTTGGTTACTGTAAAAACAGCCATATCACTGCCCTTATTAATATATTTGCATACATATTTTATCGATTTTACAGAACTGCAGTATTCAACATTGATATGGGCATTAAACATTTTAGATAAAAGTGGATTATATGGAACTACCCATTGATTGTTAATCTGAATTACTTCATTGCCTCGTATTTTAATTTGAGCTGTAAATCCACCTTGTTCTGGAGATCGACGTCTGTATTTCGGATAACCGTCTTCGCCTGTGACTGTTTCACTCAAAAATGCCTTCGGATAACGTTTCGTACATTTTTCATCTTTCATGCACGGAGAACTTCGATTTAGTTCACCACACGGGCCATGAACCATGTTTTTTACGATTATACTGTAAATATCAGGATCTTCTTCCGGGTTCGGAAACTCAGCCTTGATGATGTCATCTATTTGATTCGGCTGAATTTTATTTTGAAACCAAATTAAGTTGTGAGAATGTGGCAGTCCACGTTTCTGCCATTCAATTGAAAACATCCAGCAGATAACAGTACCAAATATTTGATTTTTCACGATGGCGTCAATAAATTTAATTTGTTTTTGACGAAAAACTCGGGCAACAATATCATGTCGATCACTGGCCGTCTGCCCATATTGTAATTCTTCTTTGATTTCCACCCATGAAGAATTACATGTAAATGTTATAAATAAATCTGGTTGGCCGTTCCCATGTTATCGACGTTCCCATCATTTATCATAGCATCTCTTAAATGGATGTTTTCATCTGAACGCAACTTTCGTTGATTATGGCGAATAAATTCTAATCTCTCTGTCTCAATTTTAGCATACATATCTACAATAAACTGCTGAAATAACTGCCGACAGTTTAAAATATGGTTGTATTCACTATTTCTAATCATAATTCGATAAGCATAAAATTGCATAGCTGATACTTTTTTGTTAATTTCGACACCTGTAGCTGGATTGATTTGTTGAATATTGAAATGATAACCATCCTCACCTTGCCAAAAAATTAGCGGATACTGGAGTGCATCATAACTACGATGTGTTTCAGCAATACGTTGCAATTTATTACTTCGACGTTGAATAATAATATCACGACGGCTACATTCGTTATCAACAATTACTACGGCAACTTCGTTCGTTTGAGGTGCATTGAATCTTCGTTCGTGTTGACCGGCTGGTCTTCTATCTGCTCGAATGACGATCTTATAATTATCTGCAACCATTTGGTCTAGAGAAGTCTTAAACACGTTGATTAGTTGATTATGATTATGAAGTAGACGTTGTAATTTTTGAATAATATCTCGTTGTAGTCCCTGAATGTGAGAGCAACGTTGATCTGTTTCAAGTTCTTCGTTACCAACAAAGTATATTTGAAGAAATTTTGGAGTTTCATCAGACATCGACAGAAGTGAGCCTATTCGATGATAAATTTGGCCTTGAACCTTGAAAACCGGGCTGAAATTTTCTTCGTGGCATATTGATGAAGCTCCAAAGGAAGTCATTTGAAAACAACAGTTGTATCGACGTATATTTTGTAGAAAATGATGGGAATCGGGTGTTTTTCCAGTCATATATTCGAGTAACTGTGGTGGTGGTACTTCTAATGCTGGTAAATTGACTTTACCACTCGAGCAGCACATACCAGCAGTTTCGCCTTTAAATTTCCGTGCATGACAATACTCGCATATCGTATTCATTTTTCCGATGACAATATTTGCATGTTCACAGTATTGTTTTTTGCAATCATAATGAAAAGCCTGAAGTTCTAAACTCTCAATTTCACGTGTAGCAGCTCGTCGTTGACGTAAAGTAGCCATTCTTTCTTTTTTTCTTTCATTTTCCATTTGACGTTGATCAGCAGATTGACGATTTCTGAGTGATTTTACTCTGGATCGTGTTTCTTCGTTAATTTGTGCTCTTTCCTCTTCGCTTAAATTTTCTCTGATTCTTTTTACTCCTTTACGAATGTTTGAAAGACGTTTTTCTTTTTGTTCTTCTGATTCAGTTTGACGTGCTACTTTTCTTCTTTTTGAATCCACTTTGGGTTTAGTAAATACTTTTTTACGCTTTGGCATTGTGAATATAAAGTGTAATGAAGTTACACAAAAATTATATCTTGATTATTACGATAATAAGACTGACAAAAAGTCACTAATTTTCGGTTCACATAACGTCGAATATCAAAATTTCTAGTACCAGAACACTCTAGAACATTCAAATAGTTTGTTCTTTTGCATTTGTCAAAATCACTTCAATTCATTTGACCACTGTTCACTCTTAACTCCGATTAACCTTCTCTCGACTGTAAATACGATTTAACTGACGAAAAGTCGCTGAGTTTCGGTTTACATATATACCATCGGATATCGAAATTTCTAGTACCAGAACACTCTAGAACATTCAGATGTAGATTACTTCGATCTGGATCTTCTAGACCGATTACAGGAGTTTTACACATTTTAGAAATTTCTAGATCATTCCAGAAATTTTTAGAACTTTCCAGAACATTCCAGATCGACTACAACAGTTGTACACAATTTAGAACTATCTAGATTATTCCAGAAAGTTTTAGAACATTCTAGATCATTCCAGAAATATTTTTAGAACTTTCTAGAACATTCCAGATCGACTATAACAGTTGCACACAATTAAGTGTTTTTTATATCATTTCCGGAAGTTCTCATGAGTTAGAAGAGGGCAGATATATATTTTTCTACATTTTCACCACCCACAATCACCCACTTCCACCCACCGCGACCAAACTCCCTTACTCCCACCGGGAGACCAAGAGGTATTTACCAACCCAACGGGAAGTTGATTGGAGTTAGTGGAGATAGAGAAAATCCTGTCTTTACGTACGCACATTAGCATTTTATATATATATATATATATAGATTGTGACTGTCTGTCACTTACTCCTATTTAATAAAAAAATATTTATTATAATACGTTGAATTACAACTGTTGATTTAGACAAGGTTATATTAGTCTACTATTTATGTAAGAAGCGTGTAAGGTGCGCGAATCTCAGTGAGTGTGGTTGTGAACGATCGGGTGAGTGTTGAATATTTTTTATCCCTCCTTGTTCCTTCTCTGACATAATCGAGGTATCCTACACATGCGTCTGGTTCTAGGGACTCGGAGAAAGCCTTCTATGGGGTGTGACACTTACCAACAGAATACACAAATACACTACCAACAGACTATAGACAACCATAGCCAGGACAAGACACTTGGTAGACACACCGCTTATGGAAGGCTGAACCGAACTCGCAACTCGTTAGGGCCGATTTGAATTATAGTGCTACCTTGTAGTCTGTTGTTCTTATTTACGAACACAAACCAACCAAACGTTAGTGATGGCTACCTTTCCCCTATGGACAGACTAACTGCAGGATGTTTTACATTGCTTTTGATGTACGCACACTTCCAGGGAAGGGGGTAGGCTTCACCAAGATCGCATGAACTGTGTTGATAGTTCGTTCTAAGGAACGCTAGTAATCATGACGCGTTAAACCACATCCGGCCTGTGGGCCTCTTACAAATTACCTACATATTAACGAGACATGCAATTTGGATGCCCAGATAGAAACGCCCCGTTGCTGACAAGGACGGTCCCACGGTTGCCTATTACATCGCAAGCATCCTCTCCATGGGGAAGATTAAGGAAGTGAGAAGTGACGAATTGGAATAACCACTTCGGCGTATAGCAGGAGCGATCGTAAAGAATTCTGCAACCGACTGACGATGCGGTACGCTTGTGCTATTTATAGTTTGTGTTGTCTTAGTAAATGGAGAGTAGGCCGCTGTAAGGGGTTCATTATAATAGTCCGCGTCCAGTAATACTGGAATGTGTCTCGCTCAATGGCAGTTGGACTTCGCAGTACTCTGTCTTAGGATTGAGTAAGACATGCTTGTAAGAGTTTAGGGACGTGTCTTGTTAGAATCGTAGCAGTGGCCTTAGTGGTCCTATGTGTTCAGGTCTAGCAATACACGTAGGACGCTGTCAGCTGCTGTAAGCAGCTCCACGTCGCTTGAGGTGGGTTTGTAGTTTATTGTAAGGAAATTAATTAACGTAACTTTAAATAATGTATTCCCCAACACAAGCGTTACGTGTCAATTACCCTTTTGTATTCCTCTCATGTCTTCTAACTTTCATAATTAAAAGAAAAGTAGGTTTCCTTCCCTTAGTCACCTAAACAATGAATTCCCAAATGGAGAACCGTGCAGCCACGCAATTCTCATAAACGGAGTTTAGGTAGAGGTCCCATTCTTTTTTACACTAGTTACCTTCATTAATGAAGTAGACCGTACACGATCAAGAAGATACAACTCGATAAAACTCGAGTCCTCTCGCGCACACCAGCCGGTCGATTCTGTAAACATCTCACCGTGATAACTTAGGTGAAGTGAGCGTGAAGTAAGCTATCATTAAGGGTAATCCCTAACATCAGGTGGAATGACAGCTCACTTCACTTTAGTTTTCATGGTTAGATTTTTACAGAATAGCACTGCTCTGTGTATTCGTGGTTTGGAGAATTTAGACGTGGACGTGATCATCTCCATGACGTGAAGGTCAGCCGGCGACTGTGGTTACAGACTCTTAATATTGACACCGTAGGACAACTTATTGAAACTCACAAACAAATTATTTTCCAGTAAATTTGTGCTTTGTTAGGCATTGGAATGAGCCAAGTGCAAAACATTTTACATGTGCATCTGAATAAAACATCTATTACCCATGTTTGCAAACCACAAAAAGCCCCAAAGCTGTCAGCGACTATTACAGAGCATGTTGACGCAGGAGAGAAAGTGATCGGTGTCTTTCTCGACTTAAAAAAAGCTTTTGATACCGTATCGGTTCCTATACTTTTATTAAAGCTGTATAACCTCGGTGTCAGAGGACATGTTCTCCAATGGTTCCAGGACTATCTGCCCGGCAGGGAGCAGCGAGTGAAGGTAGAAAAGTACTTAAGTGACGCTGCAACGTGCTCGTTCGGTATTCCGCAAGGAAGTACGACTGGCCCGGCTCTTTTCTTGACATATATAAATGGTCTTGCGGAGCTTGCTTTATACAATGCCGAAACGATCATGTTCGCAGACGACACTGTCATTTTATTTCATGGCCGTACCTGGGAGCAAGTGCGGACGATAACTGAAAGCGGTCTTGCAATGGTCACGCGGTGGCTAGAGGATAACCTGTTAACACTAAACACGTCCAAGACAAAGTACATATTGCTTCACAAAATCTAGCACCTCTCGTCCTAAAGATAAAGCTTATTATTAAAATACATACTTTCCCATGTAACCAATAACCAGAAGCATGTTTGCAGTGTACATGTGATGCTCTCACTAGATCTAGCTATATAAAATACTTGGGCATTATAGTTGATGAGAACTTAAACTGGAATCGGCATATCGCTGGTCTTAGTTCTCGACTCCGTAAGTTGATCTTCATTTTCTTGCAACTAAGAACCATTGCTCCCTCTAACCTCCTGATATCAACCTACAAGGCATTATGCGAGTGTATACTTAGTTATGGGATCTGTTATTGGGGTGCTGCAGCGAAAACAACTATGATTGAACTGGAACGTGCACAGCGAGCAATTATTAAAGTTTTTATGTTTCTACCATACCGCCACCCCACAACGGACATATATAATCGCACTGGTGTTCTATCAGTTCGTAAACTTTACGTAAGTCGGATACTCCGTAGAATATCACCGCAATACAATTCCAAAGCTACTGCCAACCAGCAAGAGACGCTTTATTTGTCCAACTCCAAAATCTTTTTTTGCAAAACGACTTTATAACTCAATCGCACCGCGTATTTATAACAAACTCACAGCAAAGGATAGTCATAACTTAAATAACCACGATTTCGGAAAAAGTATTCTCGATTGGCTAACCAAGCTAGATTATGAGCAAGTGGAAAGCCTACTCTTAACCAATATCTAAACTGACTGTATAATCGTAACCTTACGCATATTTTAAATACATACAAATATACACACACGCAACTACATACATACATACATTACAACATCACTAATCCGGACGCACATATTAATCGTACCAATACACAAACACCCTTTCGCACTCCTTCACACACACTACATCATTTAAGACTGTGCCGACCGCACAGTGGCGCCCTCATCGTTTGTTTGGTTATTTCATACAATTTAGATTGAAAATGCAGAAAATAAGCACGTTAAGTTGTGCTTCACAAGATTATACGTTAATATTATTAGAAACGGTAGTTTTATATTGTTTAGTTTTATTATAATCCTGAAAACGGATAACAGTGGCCACTATATTCCGTTTTAAGGATTATAATAAAACTAAACAATGTAAAACTACCGTTTCTAATAATATTAACGTATAATCTTGTGAAGCACAACTTAACGTGCTTATTTTCTGCATTTTCATTCTAAATTGTATGAAATAACCAAACAAACGATGAGGGCGCCACTGTGCGGTCGGCATAGTCTTAACACAATGAATACCAAACTACGTGCGCACTCAGTTAAATTAACCTTGAACTGTATAAATTACTTTTGTCTTTATCTAAATTTAAATTTACCTTTTTGTGTTTAGTTTCAATTACTTGAGAACGCTGTAAGAATTTAGTCATTATGTAAACTGGAAGGGAACTGTCTCCTGCAGGGTAATTGCGTAACACACTATCAGTAGCAATGGGTTTCGTTTTGACAGTTCAACAACATTCATTGCGTTATTTACGTTGTTCAGCAAACCCATTTTTCGTACACATGGAGCAATGGATTAGCAATATGCTTCAAAATGATTCAAATTGAGAGTAATAGTGTGTTACGCAATTAGGGTGCTGAGATACAGGCTAACAACCTAGTTCGGGAGGCAGTGCGCTTATGTAACTGTGTACCTACTTACTATGTTTTCAATAAAGCATTATTATTATTATTATATATCACTGTCTCGTTCTTAAGTGCGTATTTAGAAAGAGAGCGTTAGGCCACAGTCGCGGTCGGTTTCAGTTAGGTATTTAGAGTGTTGGCTCCATTTTTATCTACAAGCTTTTTGAGCTACAATGCTCTACTGTTGACAGCTTTGGGGTAATAACGTAACACATTGATGCAAATGGCTTTCATTTTGACAGTTCAACAACGTTCATTGCGTTTTTTACGTTGTTGAGCAAACAAATTTTTCGGACATATGAAGCAATGGATTACCAATATCCTTCACATTGATTCAGATTATGAAAAGACAATCAACCATAGGTTATTTCTAAAAAGATGATATCGTTATCAGCAGTTCGATACCATAAGATACTTAACTCAACTCAAAGCATTTATTTCAAATAAACCAAATATAGGCACTTTTGAATTGTCAAGGGGTCGGTCAGTCAGAAAGATGAAGCTAGTTGCCCATTCCAAAGCGTAGGTACCTATGGAGAAGAACGGGCAAGAAAAAAAAAATTTCATAAACATAAAATGCTTTACACACATGAGTTGGAGATCACCTTTTAAGCAAGGAGATGCTTGTGTTAGGTGACTCTGCTCGTCCATTTTACATGATAGGGTATGCAATTGAAAAACAAACAAGAAACTCCGTCGAAACTCTTCAAAATATTGGTTACATCATTCATGTTAAAAATTATAAATGTGAAAACGATGAAGAAGGACGTGCGTGTTAAAAGCGTCGTCCGTACTAAAAAGATTAAAACAATTCAGAAATGAAAATAAATTAAAATTTATAGTTAGATAAGTATTTATGACAAGGTCGCCAAACTACTCAGTTTAAGAACCATGTTTTTGCATGATTATTTACAAATTCACACACACCTTAAGAATTAGGTATCGCCTTCAAAACACAGGATGTTCACATTTTTAAAAAATCTACAGTTAAAAAAAAAAACAGGACCTTCATTCGGGGATCGTGGGGGTATTTAAAGTTGTGTTATTTAATAACATTAAAAACTTGTTTTCGTAAAAAAACGTCAGTAAAAGCTGGAATTTTGATCTTCAATATCTCCGTAACCAGAATGTTCCCTGGTATGGTTCAGTAAAAAAAAAATGATTACAGTGACGGGAAGTACAGACGCCAGCACATCAAGCTACTACAATCTGTCAAATTTCTTTAATAGATTTTCAACTTTATCGCTAAAGCATAAGGTTCAAAGTTGATTGGGAAAATTTGACAGTTTCGAGTAGCTTGATGTGCTGGCGTCTGTACAAGTGACTCTCGGCTTCGGTAAGTGTCTTTTTACACCTGTTATACCTACAGGTTGACGGAGCGGTGAATGCTTATGCGAATCCCGCACCCCCGGCCATAGGCAGAGGCGGAACACCGCGGTGGTTTTAGCTGGTAAGAGTCCGGATGCCCCTCTGTCACCCAGCCCCGGATCTACGATTTTTTCGAACCGGGACAAAAACTTGATAGTGCCCCCCTCCTCCCATTGTTCGAGAAAAACTGTTAAAACTGACAAATGGGTAGCATTTTTTGTGACCATTTGTGAAAAAAATAATCCATTAATAAATTTAAACTTTTTATTAGGTATCTATTAGATAATAACTTTCATTTGTGACATAAAACATAAACACAGAAAAAATATATAACCAGGAAAGACTACAACTTTACACGGCGTGTTTTCTTTTCTGCGAAAGAATCTATTAGCTCCTCAAAGTCCGTCACATGCAGTTTTGTATTTATTATAAATTAGAGATTAAGCGGGAACTAGTATTAGCCACATACTTGTTCCATGTAATGAGGGGTAAAATTTCAAATGTTGCGGTGCTACAGTTAATTCAGCTGTGCGTACCAGACGAGTATGTGAGCAGGCGCCGGAAACCGCGGCTGCTGGTGGTACCGACTGCGCGCACCAATCTGCTTCAGCGCGCACCGCTGAGGCGCGCGCTGTGCACGCTCAACACGGTGGCTGATAAAACTGACTTGTTTTCTTGTTCTCTGAACGACTTTACTTTGGCGACCGCTAGGGTGTTATGTTATAATTAAGTTTTTCTGTGTTATGTTTCTTTAGTTTTTATTGTAAATTTAGTTCCTATGTAGTAAATACATTTATTAAAATAATTTTATTTAAATTATATTTAAGTAAAATAATTAGAAAGTATGTAGATTTATTTGTAGACTTAACTATCGCAATAGGGCAACCTGTAATGGTAGATTTAAGGTTTTATAATAATAAATAAATAAATAAATTGTTTTCAATGGATATGCGGCGGGGATTCCCCTGGCAGAACGATCACGATAAAAAAAAATTTACTTACTTGATTTGTTACGATGCTTTCATAACTCACTTAGTATGTGTTCAAAAACTAATTGGGCGTATGAAATACAAAAGTTTGTTTTTCAAACATATTATATTAAGATTCGATTATGTACTTGATAAAAACCTATGAGATTGAAGGAAAAGAGGCTTCACTTGTTCGATATTTCGAATTCTTGTCTCAAGGATTTGGCGCCCCTATGAAATTGCCGCCCGGGGCAAATGCCCTCAGTTGCCCCCTTAGATCCGGAGCTGCTGTCACACCCACAGATATAGTAGAGTACACAGCAGTGCTATTCTGTAAAAGACTCATCGTGAATACTAAGGTGAAGTGAGCTGTCATTCCACCTGATGTTAGGGATTGCCTCCATTGATAGTTCACTTTACGCTCACTTCACCTATGTTATCACGGTGAGATTTTTACAGAATCGATAGGCAGGACTGAGCGCGAAAGTGGCGGCTTACGATTTTTGAACGTAAGCTGGTGCGATTTTTGGTACGCGAAGTAGTTGCTCTTGCGTTATCTAGGTGTATCTATATCTGTGGTCATCCCCATGATTCTGAATCCTGCGTTGAAATTTCGTCGGTTAATTAATAAAAAATAGCTGAACCATATATTTTGACCGTGTAGATATTGCACTTTTGTAGGGAACACCAGTTTTTTTTTTTCAATTTATCATAAATTACGATTTTTTTCACTGGCATACAAAAAAACGTGTCGTTTGCTGTTCAAAAAAAGAAAGGAAAAATATAATAATTACGTCTCAATTCCGCGAAATAAGTGATTAATTATGATTTTCCGACAAGTTAAGTCATAACTAAATCTATACTATATCTATACTTATTACTTATATTACTTATAATCTGTAATATAATAACAATATTATAAAGCTGTAGAGTTTGTTTGTTTTACGCTTTTATTTTGTTGAACGCGCTTATCTCAGGAAATACTGGTTCGAATTAAAAACATTTTTTTTTTAGATTATCCATGTATCGAGGAAGGCTATGTGCTATATAACATCACGCTACGACAAATAGGAGCGGAGCATCATGAAAAATGTTGCAAAAACCGGGAAAAGTGATTCTTTTTGAGAGCTTCTTTGCGTACGCTGCGTAAACGGTTAAAGTTACGCAAAAATCATGTATGACGGAATTGTTCCTTTTTAAAAGTTCTAAATAATGTCTATCTTTTAAGAGCCTACACTACCTCAGCTAAAATTCACTCTAATCGATACTGCTTGCGGACTGAGTGAGAGCGAGACAGAGTGTGGTGCTAGGCGGCAGGTAGCGCCAATAGTTTATGTAGGTATTTGCTTTTTACGGTGAAAATAAATGTAATTAAAAAAAAGTAAATAACATAAGACCTGCTTTATAGATAGTTCGGTTAGTATACAAAGTTTCATGTTCTAATTTGAAGTATTTTTTAAATACCAGCGGTTTATTGTTCGGTTTGGAGGTAACTTTGGATTTTTTTTCTATCGAGAAAATTTTATGAAATTGTGTTTTCGTGTAACATAAGACCTAGCATTAATCCTCAACTTTACCATATATTTATTTCAAAATTAATGCTGCAGTATTTTCGACATAACGGACGATCATGCTAAGCCATTTGAGGCAGTATAGGCCCTTAAAGTTGTCTCACTATAATATTTTTTATGGTAATCAAATTTGTTCTAAAATAATGCATTATTTGCGAATGTGTTTTTATAAACATGATATTAATCCTTATCCAAATAAATACGTTATTCATCACAAGTATTTAATTTTAACAAAATTGCCCTTGACATCATTTTCAAATAATACCTATTATTAGTAAAGCTGAAGAGTATGTTTGTTTGAAAGCTCTAATCTCTGGAAGTATCGGTAAGATTTATATTTTTTTTTTTTGCATTTGATAGCCCAAATCTTGAGGAAGGAGTTGAGCAAAAAGAAAAAAAAGTCAGAAGTTTTCGCTAAGCAAAACGAAGTAATAGCTCAGACAGGCGATGCGATGCGACGGGGTGGGTCGCGTCGGGGGAACAAGACACGTGGACGAAGTCACGGGCAGAAGCTAATAGAATAAACTAATCTTCACTTTTTATCAATATTATACTTTTCTCTAATACCCACAATAATACTGCAATAAAAGGGATTAGCTATTATCTAAACCTTTTTATTTTACATTTATTTGTTCGAATACTTATTCTGGGTTTATGAAAAGTTGTTAACTCATTTGTCATTTCCTATTCCTTGATATAGCATCTCTTTTTGCAGACCAATCATGGTTAAGGGAAAAATAAGCTTTTGCAAGGAGTAAGGAAAGTGATTTCTGTAATCACCCTATTGTTAATATCTTAGTGATGTTTTGTCACCTTGGCGATTATAAAATCTACCGGTTATATTTATAGACCTTCAGCGGCTACGGCTATAGGTTTTAGAAAAAGTGATCTGATAATTTATTTTCTTTATTTTTTCATAGACTTCATTTTAATTTTTTTCTTGGGAAGCGCTAGAATTGTTTAAGAAAGTGTTGTTGCAAGAAAAGTAGTGATATCAGTGTCGTATAAGTGTTAATAGGAGATTGTGGTGATAAAGTGCCCAGACTTTCTGGAAAGGTAAGTTGTTAAATCATTTACTTATTTCAAATAGGCACATTAAACGGCACTTTTGAACGTCAATTATTTGCACGAAAATTTAATTGATTAATGTCGCCCCTTTCAGAAAGTAGTTTCATATGGAAAAGAATGTTGAAAGTTTTTATGCTATTATTTACACTTATTTTGGTATTTACTCATAAAAATTGAGATATTGTCAATTATTTTCTATTTGCGGTACTTATTACGATTAAATATTTTTATTTAAGATTAAATCAACACCTGCAATTTAAAATATTGTAACTCATTTTTCACTACTTTTCAGGATAGCGATTTAAACATTCAACATATTCTCACTTTGTTCCTATAAAGTCCTAGTGTCTTCGAATTTTGTAAATATAAGTAAAAAGGGATTATCTACTTTGCTGTATGACTAATATGTTGATTACTTATGTATTTTATATGTTGCAATGATGTTTCATTACAAAGTGAGTTACAATGTTTTAAATTGCAGGTGTTAATAGTAAGTACATTATGATACATGTGTGCTATGTCGATCATTGCATCCTAGGCGGTATTAATGATGAAATCACACGCGTTTCATAAGACGTTTTTCAACACACTTGCGAGGAAAAAAACATACTTGTACTGTTATTAACTTTATGGAAAATGGTGCGCAAGTTTTGCTTTTCCGCGCGACGCGCTAGCGATGCACGCGCAGGTATAAATAAAGGCACCGGCAAAACGGCGAACAGCCTAAATAAAAAATATTATAAACACAATGATGTGTAGACTAATTGTAATGTTGTCGTATGTCAAATTGTAGTTTAGTTAGATGGTGAGAATACAGAATCGCACTGCAGGAATATAGGTTTTGCTGACACTTTATTGTGTTCGTTTTTTGTTTCTTTAATTTATGTATTTGATTACTAGTTAATTAATTTATTTATAAGGGTAAAAAGTATGTAAAAGGTGTGTTGAAACTGTGTGTACTCCCCGTCACTTGTTCCCAAAGGTTTATTAGAAAACCAGCGTCAGACAGCATCTGTCTGGCATTAATGCTGAAATGAACCTTTTTGGCGCAGCCGTGAGGCACACACAATTGTTGTTTGCAACATTATTTTTATTTTGTTATTGTGTTTCACGAACTGTGTCCAAATAAACTTTTTTAATTCTTTTTTTTTGTAACCGGATGCAGCTGAATACCAGTATTACATAGAGCAACTGCTAATCTGGCCTCCACAACCCAGTTACTGGTTACACGATAGGTACCCCTTGGTAAGACTGGTTGCTTCTGATTACCCGTAACGACTGTCAAAGATCTACGAATGACCAACGGCTTATCGTGCTATCCGAGGCATGAAGGGGTCCCAATATGTACCTAAAGGATGGCAAACTTCACCTTCGATCGATCAGGGCCTCAAGTCTGCTATTACAATAGTGTCAGAATGGTCTATCATTGATTTCATAATTGTTGATTTTGACAAGTTTGGTAATCTACTAATATAATGGTGTCATTATGACTTTCCAATGGTCAACCACTGACACTCCATTGAAAGAAATGGCATAAAATGGTAATCTCGTACATAATGACAAATGAATAAATGTAATATTTAGTGCTATTTACGAACTTCTTACTACTTCAAATTGCAAACACTAATATGTAATATGTAAAAATATATATTAAATGAAATCTAGCATGAAATTTAGTAGTAGTTTTTCTCAGACCATTGTCCGACCAATGATCGACCATTATGAATTTAGCAGATTACGAACTTTTAGCAAAATGACAATGGGATCGTGTTGGAATGACGAATTTATAAAAATAGCAGACTTGGGCCCCTGTGCGGCTGTTACCTATTATTTAGCAACAGAAAGATGAGGTGTAAGGACGTGCAAATTATTTGTAAGTTTATAAATAATTTGCACGTCCATGAGTATTATAAAGCCATCTAGATAGCTTTTAACACCAGTCTTAAGGATAATCTATCAAGTTTTATTATGTTTTCATTAATAGATATGTTGTTTTCATTTTGTCGATTGTCGCGGTTTGTTGATACAGCTGTACCTACAGCTATATCAACAAACCGCGAAAATAGGTTATTATAATGACTCACTTGGAATTGAGATCTTTGATAGAAAAAACAAGTTTTTTTTTTTTTTCATTTTGTTTCTTTGACTTTCGAACGATCAGAGTAAATTTTACAAATGCACAAATGCATTAGAATTTATTTATTTAATTTAAAGCATGCACGTACTGGACGGGTCCACTCAAACCTGTGTTGTTTAGTCCTCAAGAAAGTTTAAATATACATTATAATCTTGGTCACATTATGATCTGCCCAAGATGATGTCTGGATTTTAAAGAGACTGTGACCTTTGTGTTTATCTCGGCCTTTCTTCTCAGAGTATTCGATAGGAAACGCCGACCTTATCTAGTTTTCAAAATATTATTGACGTTTAAAAGTGTTTGTACAAACCTATTTACAGAAATAAGATCATTCATTCATTCCTTCCCCAGGATGCTGTCTATCTTTTTGCCAAACTTTATCCGCACCCTAATTGCGAAACACACTATCGATCTCAATTTGAATCATTTTGAAGCATATTGCTAATCCATTGCTTCATAAGTTGGAAAAACGTGTCTGCTCAACAATGTAAAAAACGCAATGAACGTTATTGATCTGTCAAAATGAAACCCATTGCTACTAATAGTGTGTTACGCAATTACCCCGCAGTTCAGTGTTTATGCGTATCTATCATGTTACCTTTTCAAGCCTAACCATCTGAACGGATTTCGATAAAGTTTATGTCTATTTTTATACAGACAGAGTTAGTTTCGAATTTATATATTTTTTTATATTAGTATGAATAAAATTTACCTGTTTACAGCCAAATTGTAAGTGATGAGTATTGGGAGTCGCTTTGAAATCAAGAGCTGTGATGAAAATTTTATGATTTAGTTTTCGTTGATTCTCGTTTAAAAACAGTCCTTTTGTGTATCTGGTAAAATAATTACCTATACCATAATTTTCGTTAATCAGATAACAGAGATCCATTGAGTTAGTACCTAACAATAGTCTTAACCTATGTAAGTACTTAACTAATCACATATGCAATGTACCTACAGGTGACAAGTGACGTCACCAACAGGCTGTCATGTCTCCCGGCAAAAAAAAGTTTAAGCATTTATTAAAAAAAAAAAAACTCATGACATTGAAATTTGGAAATAATCGGTGACAAAAAACAAACGCGCTGTATCTGCGATAATAATTAAAAAAATAGCGTATCTTTGGCAGTGAATTGTAGATTAATTAATTACATGTGTATTAAGTCATTATCAGATTCCAATGATTAGTCTTTTGTAGTGTGACAGTGAAATACCTACGATAAAAAATAAGTTTTTTCCACAGCATAAATAATTCTCAGTGAAATCCTAGTGAATTTTGAACTCAGTGACTTTTGAAAGCGGTGAGTGACGTATTTTTTTATAGTGTTATAATGAAGTGATGTTAAAGAAGTAGCAATTTCATAAAAGTACTTTATTTTTTCCACGGCGAAAATGGTGTGACGGTCTGACAACGTTTTCAGGGCTAATATGGCCAGAGATTGCACAAGACAAGGAGGTTTCGAAGGAAAGCGGGGAGGCCTTTGCTTAACATCGACACACAATTTAAACTAACAAAAACAAAAAAAACTATATTAATCAATTTGTACATATACCGTAAACAATATCAGTTTGGACGGTGACCCCCAAACTAGGCGTTTGCCGCGTTTGCCTGTGTCTCGGGGGTCGAAAGCATGGAATTAGTATGTACTATGGTCGAAACTCAGTATTATTAGGCCCTTTGTACCTACACACACGGGCGCTGTCGGTTGAGACTGTTCATCTCTTAGCTGCCAGGGCTTATTTTTAATCTTATATTTTGAATTTTTTCTTCATAACATTGTTCTCACATATAGAAACAACAAGAATAATGTACCCAGAATTTTGTAATATCTTAGTCCTTGGAGTTTCTTGCCCGTTCTTCTCCAAGAGATGGTTTTGAAATGGGCAACTAACTAGCTTCAACTTTCTGACTAACTTACCTATCGACTAGTTAATTTTGACAAATCAAAAGTGCCTGTAAATGGTTTAATTGAAATAAATGCTTTGAGTTTGAGTTTGAGACGGCATTCTTGCAGTGAAAAACTACGGTTTATACGCCGTGTGTAGGCAAGGTCGTCAGTGTTGTATGAATCACTATGGAAGTGTAATGATTTCAATGATTTAATAGAATTATTAATTAAAAATAAGACTTTCACCGCAAGCGACAGATGGCGCTAGTGGTTGCACGAACTTTAACATCCGTTTTAGATAGTCATTTGTAAAATAACGGTATCTAAAGTATACTTTGTTTTGTATAATTAATAAATCAATATTGTATAAATAAAAGAGTTTAGTTATAATTAAACTTATGCTCTAATGTACTTTAGTTAGTCAAGTGATTATATGTACTATTTACTTTGCTCTGATTGGTCGTATAGCCGACTGAGCGTTCACTTCCCTTTGGGGTGGGGAACATTCAGTCGGCAACTAATTTGCATGGATAGAGTCAGTCTTCCTCCAGGCGTTGAACAGTAAGCATATCTTATGGTTCCGTGCTAATATTATTACACCCTACTGTGTGTGATTGTGCGACTAGAATCAATTCTATTTTTTCATTTTAAATTTTGACGTTCAAAAGTGCCTTTTAAGTGCCTATTTGAAATAAATGATTTGACTTTGACTTTGACTTTGACTTTGTGTAAATCTGATTGTGTTAAAGTTGTTGTGTTGATTGAAATAAAGTGAATAAACATTACTAAAAGCTGTGAATACGGTTCCGTGTTACTTCTATTATAATCTACTGTGAGTGACTGTGTTAACCCGTTTGTGTTGGAATTAAGTGAATAAACATTATTAAAACTGTACTTGAGGTGTATGATTTCTTCACATCTCAGAAGTGGGATCTGCCTACGTTTATGGTGATTTCAGAAAGGTTAGGTTATGTGTGCCTAAAATAAAGCCAAGTGTGCTAAAGTCAAAGCCAAGTGTGCTAAAGTCAAAGCCAAGTGTGCTTAAGTCAAAGCCAAGTGTGCTTAAGTCAAAGCCAAGTGTGCTAAAGTCAAAGCCAAGTGTGCTAAAGTCAAAGCCAAGTGTGCTAAAGATAAAGCCAAGTGTGCTTTAAGAAGTTTTTGTTTGGCCAAGTGAGCCAATAAAGACTTGGGCCAAGTGTGCCCGGTACGAACAAAAGCTAATTTCAAGCACGCCATGGAATCTGATGGTGCCAAAACTCCGGAAGAAGAGCCGCCAGTTTGGCTGAGCAGGAGATCAAAAGGCAAACGGGTAGCTGTGTCGAACAAGGTAGAGACAAAGACGAAACGTGCAAAGAAGCGATCTAAAAGGAAACGCAGGAGGTCTACTTCGACCTCTTTGTCTTCAAGCAGGACAACTGATACTTCAAGTACACCACCGCGACGCAAGAAACAGAAGAGGAGCTCAAGTTGGTCAAAAAAAGAGGTACTGAATCTTTTTAATGTTTTTCAAGAAGGAACTCGTAAAACGTCTCGTAGCTTAAATAATAATCATTTAAATAATGTTATACCGGAGTTCGATCCTTCTAGCAAAACTCAGAGTATTGGAAGTTGGGTTAGGAAGGTGAATGAATGTGCTGTAATATACGAATGGGACGAGAAGCAGACCATACATTTTGCTCTACAAAAACTTGCTGGGCTTGCCAAAAAATGGTTCGAAACCCTACCGAGTGTGGTATTTAGTTGGATTGAGTGGCAAGCCAAACTTACAAAGGCTTTTCCAAGTGAGCAAAATTATGGTCGGCTTCTGGAAGAAATGTTAGCTCGTACGACCCGAAGTAATGAAAACTTATCTGAATATTTTTATGACAAATTAATGCTTATACACAGATGTCATATTAGTGGTAAAAGAGCCGTAGATTGTATAACTCATGGTATCTATGATAAATCCATTAGAAATGGAGCCCAAGCATTAAATTGTAGTGAACCGGAAGATTTGTTACATTTTCTCAGTTCCCAGCGTGTTTTATCAGAAACTGTTCTTATGCATAAGAAGCGTCAAGACCTTGCCTCAACTTCGACTTCAAAAGATAGTTCAATAGTTTGTTTTAACTGTCGTAGTAAAGGTCACCCTTACTACAAATGTCCCAAACCTCTTGTCAAGTGTTTAAAGTGTCACAGAGTAGGGCATAATAATGAAAATTGCAAACTTACACCGTTAGTTCCAGAAACAGAACCTAAGTCAAACGATAACATAGAACGTAAAACTTTAACCATTTCTACATACAGTGATCGCAATAAAAAGTTCTTCAAACAAGTCGAAGTAAACCATCAAGTTTTCAGTGGGTACGTAGATTTTGGCAGCGAGTGCAGTCTCATGCGTGAATCCGACGCAAATAATCTTAAGCTCTCCAAAACTCTCTCAAAACTACCAATAATCAAGGGTTTTGGTAACTCTGCAGTTACACCCGTGTATAGTACTTTTGTCAACCTTAAAATTGATGAAATTGAATCGAGTATAGAGGTACTAGTCGTTAATGATGAGTTTATGCAGACGGCTTTACTCGTTGGCCAAAATTTTACTGAATTACCATCCGTAGCTGTATATAAAGACGATAGTACGTTATTCTTCTACAAAACTCCTGGGCTCCGTGGCAACGCCAGTGATTTGAATTCCCTAAAACTTACTTTGCCGAATCATATTCAGTTAGCCAGGAACAAATCTGGATTAGTTGAAGTTTCCGTTTTAGATTCCTGTTATTCTGGGGATGTTTATATAGAAGGTTATAATAGTGATAAACCTGGTAAAGAATATAATTTACATCAGGGTACTTATCGTGTAAGTGCAGGTAAATGTTACCTTGTTCTGTCAAATCTTTCTGACCAGGCTCTAAATTTGCCCAAAAACACTCTAATTGCTAGGGCAATACCTTTTGAAGAAAAAGAAATTTTATCTATTAAAAATATTAGAAAGGACATTACTAGCTTAGTTCCTCTCGTTAAGTCCGAAATCAAAGTGGGTCCAGAAGTTGACGACAAAACAATGGATAAGCTTTATGAACTATTGCAGTCGTATCGTGATTGTTTTGCATTTAATCTGAGCGAGATAGGTTGTAATGACTCTATTAAAATGAAGATAGATTTGCTTGATGATAGGCCTGTCGTCTACAGACCTTATCGCCTGTCGCATTTCGAAAGAGGACAGGTACGGGAAATTATCGATGACCTGTTGCAAAATGACATAATACAGGAATCTGATTCTAATTATGCTAGCCCTATAGTAATTGTAAAAAAGAAAACTGGAGAACAGCGTCTTTGTGTAGATTACCGATCATTAAATAACAAAACTCGGAAAGATTGTTTTCCCTTGCCATTAATTGACGATCAATTAACTAATCTCAGCGGCAATCGATTTTTCACCTCATTAGACCTTGCTTCAGGATATTATCAGGTTCCGATGGCCAAAGAAAGCCGTCCTCTTACCGCATTCGTAACGCCTGATGGGCATTATGAATTTAAAAGAATGCCATTCGGATTGGCTAACGCTCCAGCCGTGTTTCAAAGAGTTATAAATCAAATGCTCGGTGCAAAGCGCTACGAATCTGCCCTGGCGTATTTAGACGATATTCTTGTACCTTCAATCGATTTAGAGGAAGGTTTTCGAAGGCTTGAGGAAATTCTGAAGCTAATTCGAGAAAATGGTCTCACCCTTAAATTAGCAAAATGCCGTTTCTTTGACACCACGATTAACTATCTAGGGTATGAAATATCGGCAGATGAAATAAGACCGAATGAAAATAAGGTTCTAGCTGTAAAAGAATTCCCTGTTCCTCGCAATGTACACGAGGTACGTCGATTCTTGGGTTTAGCAGGATATTTTCGAAAATTTGTAAAGAATTTCGGGGAAATTGCAAGACCCCTCACCAATTTATTAAAAAAAGGAAATACTTTCATTTGGGCAGAAGCCCAACTCCAAGCATTCTCTAAATTAAAAGACAAAACAGACCGATACTAGCCTTATACAACCCTAAACTTGCAACGGAGTTGCACACAGACGCTAGTGCCTTAGGTGTAGGAGGGATATTAGTGCAATGGCAATCTAATCCTCGGGTACTCAAGCCTGTTGCTTACTTTAGTAGACAGACGACGCCCGAAGAGCGTCACTTACATTCCTACGAGCTCGAAACGTTAGCCATTGTTTGCTCACTGAAAAAGTTTCGTGTTTATCTGCTGGGATAAGAATTTAAAGTAGTAACCGACTGTAATGCGCTCCGAACTACACTAACTAAAAGAGATCTTATACCACGTATAGCTAGGTGGTGGCTCCAAATTAGCGAATTCACTTTTACTATTGAGTACAGACCCGGGACGCGCATGGAACATGTCGATGCATTAAGCCGTAATACCACATTGCCTTCTGACACTAATGATGAGTCCTCCGTTACCGTGTATCATATCGAGACTGATAATTGGTTATTAACGTTACAAATGTCAGATCCAGATATCTCACGTATTTTTAAAATTCTCAAACCTGAATCTGACGAAGAATCTAAAGACATTAAGAAAAACTATCTTATCAAAAATCATAAATTATATAGAAGAGTTGGCGATGATATACGCCTGGTTGTCCCTCGTAATGCTCGTTGGCAAATATGCCGTTATAATCATGATGACGTAGGGCACTTAGGCATTTCTAAAACGACTGACCGAATCCAATCTGTCTTTTGGTTTCCAAAGTTGAGGCGATTCGTGAAAAAATATGTAAAGTCTTGTATTCAGTGCGCTTACAATAAAGATGATGGTTCTAGACAAAAATCTGGACAATTGTATCCTATAGAGAAAGTGAACATCCCGTTCCATACAATTCACATTGATCATCTTGGTCCATTTGTGAAGAGTAGGAACGGCAATGCCTACATTCTTACTATAGTTGACGGCTTTACAAAATACCTATTTGTAAAAGCGGTAAAAGACACGAAAACTAGGACCGCGATAAAAGTTCTTGAAAACATATTTTATGATTTTGGTTTACCATCTCGAATCATATCTGATCGCGGTACTTCTTTTACTTCGACTTCTTTTAGGAGCTTTTGCGGAAGTCATGGTATTAAACATGTTTTAAACGCTGTGGCATGTCCCAGGGCCAACGGCCAAGCTGAAAGGTATAACCAAACTATTTTAAATGCTTTGGCAAAACATAATGACGGCAATGACGAACGTAACTGGGACATATATCTTGGCAAAATTCAGTGGGGTATAAATAATTCCATTAATTCCTCCACTAAACGGACTGCCACAGAGGCTCTATTCGGCACCAGGTTCAGAGACAGTTTAAATAATAAATTGGATGTTGGAGCTGAGGTCATACCAGACACGTTGCAAAGCGTAAGAGACGAGATCAGCACCAATATCCGAGTTAACCAAGAAAAACAAAAAGTTAATTATGATGCCGGTAGGATTCCTGCTACTACCTATAAAGAAGGTGATTTAATAAAGATTACTAGAACTAATTTCAATAACAAAGGTAATAGCACTAAACTCCTTTCAAAATTCACAGGTCCGTACAAAATCACAAAAGTTTTGGGTAATGACCGATATAAAATTGCTGAAATTCCGGGTTTTAGTAAACGGAAAAATACATTTAAAAGCGTAGTTTCCGCTGACCGTGTAAGACCCTGGATAAATATTCGTTCCCCTAACAATAAAAATTCATTAGATGATAATAATAACTCATCTTCTGGTGATGAAAGTAATAAAGATGACGATAAAACATGCCCCGGGATCGAATCTGAGATCAACGAATAGCCGAATGTAATGATCGTGTATGTAAGGCTAATTTTAATTTAACTATCATTTAGAATATTGTAAAATCGTGCGTCAGGAGATCGCACGATGTCGGATGGCCGAATGTAATGATTTCAATGATTTAATAGAATTATTAATTAAAAATAAGACTTTCACCGCAAGCGACAGATGGCGCTAGTGGTTGCACGAACTTTAACATCCGTTTTAGATAGTCATTTGTAAAATAACGGTATCTAAAGTATACTTTGTTTTGTATAATTAATAAATCAATATTGTATAAATAAAAGAGTTTAGTTATAATTAAACTTATGCTCTAATGTACTTTAGTTAGTCAAGTGATTATATGTACTATTTACTTTGCTCTGATTGGTCGTATAGCCGACTGAGCGTTCACTTCCCTTTGGGGTGGGGAACATTCAGTCGGCAACTAATTTGCATGGATAGAGTCAGTCTTCCTCCAGGCGTTGAACAGTAAGCATATCTTATGGTTCCGTGCTAATATTATTACACCCTACTGTGTGTGATTGTGTAAATCTGATTGTGTTAAAGTTGTTGTGTTGATTGAAATAAAGTGAATAAACATTACTAAAAGCTGTGAATACGGTTCCGTGTTACTTCTATTATAATCTACTGTGAGTGACTGTGTTAACCCGTTTGTGTTGGAATTAAGTGAATAAACATTATTAAAACTGTACTTGAGGTGTATGATTTCTTCACAGAAGCTAGTTGACGTAGACGGTTTTTTCTACGTCGCGGTTTATACGCCGTACCGTAAAGACACCGTGCCGTGTACAAATGGCCTTATTCTCTAAAAATCACTTCGAAATTCGAACACAGTCTTGTTTTCAATCCACGATGGATTCAAAACAAGACTGCGTTCGAATTTCGATTACAGTGAGGCCATCGAGAGAATGCGTTCTTGACACGGTCTGTCAGTTTCGTACAAACGAATACGTGTTTTGCTAATTCGATCTTTATTAGCGACTAGAATTGTCACACTGACAGGTGACAGGAACGCATTCTCTCGACAGCCTGACGGTAACTTTAAAAACAAATGAATTCGCTTTCGAACTGTGTGCGCTCACTTGAGTGAGGATCCAAGTGAACGTTACAATATAGCATGCGTTTAACTATTGTGTTATTTCTTTCAATTTATTTTCCTTCGAGGGTCCTAGTTTACCATTCACAGCTATGTGAACTGAACCCAGTATTGCATACATATGTAAGCTGTCACGCCCTTTATACCTGGAGGCTTTTATGTAGGTAGCAAGTTTTTGTTTACATTTTTAATTTTTGCTTGAGTACGTATTGTTTTTATTGTATTTGTGGGTATATTGGCGTGGCAAGCTAACATATGGCAAATAATTTAATGTTCTGTGTTCTGTAACGTCAATAAATTTGCATACCTAGTATTGTATACAATTAAATATTTTCTAACTGAACAGACAGCTGTGCTGCTGGGGAGTTTGTTGCGCCACTTCTTCTCCCCAGCGAAAGCACTAGGAAGTGGTGAAGGGCGGGCGTTTTGGGGGGACTGTCTTTTGTAATTGACGTTCGAAAAGTGCTGATTCTCAGCCTAGTTTGAATAAATGACTTTTGATTTGATTTCAAGTTAGATATCAGGAGGCCTAGGTCTAGAATTGAATTTATACACGTCCATTTATGAGTATTTAGGTTTAATTAGCATAGGTAAGCTTAGTCAGCCTATAATGTTCCTACTCCTGGAACACACTCCTCCTCTCTGTGAGAGAGAGTGGGCCGATATCCACCACGCGGGCCCAGTGCGGGTTGGTAGTTGCCAAAGCTTTAACTAGTGACAAATTAATAATAACAAAATGAAAAAGAACACAACATATTGACGTGCTAAGCTTATTTCAATGCGTTACCTATTTCAGTAAATTTTCCACACTACCTAAACCCCACACATCATCATCTGCCTAGCCTTTTCCCAACTATGTTGGGGTCGGCTTCCAGTCTAACCGGATGCAGTTGAATACCGGTATTTTACATGAAGCGACTGCCTATCTGACCTCCACAACCCAGATACTGGGTAATAGGATACCCCTTGGTAAGACTGGTTGTCAGAGTTTCGGACTTCTGGCGACCCGTAATTACTGTCAAAGATTACAGCCGGAACCAACGGCTTAACGTGCTTTCCGAGGCACGGAGGGGTCTATATTCCACATAAATATTCCTCTAGTAGCAGAACTACTGAAACTTTCAGTTGCGATAGTTCGGTTCTAACAAAGCACCGAACTACTGAAACTTACCTAAATATGTACCCTTTTTTTTTTTTTTTTTGTGGATGTGAAATCATCCAATGACCCCTCCCGCTCTGGGTGGAGCAGAAGGGAGTGTCAGACTCTTACTGACTAAAACCCACCCGTGTTCCTTCCTTAGCCCTTTGTGTTCCGGGGTAGCGGTAACCCTTTCGGACAATCCCGCTGCCCCGGCAGGCTTCGGCCCTTTCGGGCCCCTTCCTTATGCTGGCATCTCTTTGAGGCGCGCGTGGAACACGTACGCGCCGTCCGGCACGGGCCTGGTCCTGATCGGACGGAGAGTTACCCATTACTCTCCGCCCGCAGGCCCGCGCCTACGGTGGCCGGGAGTCGTCTCGCGGCTCCCGACGCCCGGGGCGTCTCCCGCGGCGGCTGGGACGTGAGGCCCTCTCCCTCAGCCGTCCCGCCACCTCCTTCGCTAGCATGACTGCTTCGCAGAAGGAGGTGACTGCCTCCCACTCCCTCTCGCCCCGGACCATGGCTTGAACCAGGGCCGGGCGCGAGAGGTCGCCGCCGCTGCCGATCGCCTCTGCGAGAACACGGCGGTGCTCCGCCCAATTGGGGCATACCGCCACCGTATGCTCCACCGTGTCCTCCGGGCGACCCTCGCAGTGGTGACACCCGGGCGTATCCTCTCGCCCGATAATGTGCAGGAACCTCCCGAAACACCCGTGTCCGGTGAGGACCTGCGTCAGGCGGTAGGTGAGGGCGCCGTGGCGCCTCTCTAGCCACTCCTCAAAGAGGGGTCTTACCGCCGCTATCGCGGCGTGCCCTGCGCTGGGTTGCGACAGTCGCTCTTTCCATGCCGCCATGAGATCGCGCCGGAGGTCGGTCCGCTCCGCTGCGATTTGCCGCGGAAGCGGAGTTTCCCCCCGGCGTAGTGCCTCCACGCGCCACTCGTACAGGCGCGCGAGGACTATCGCCTCCAGATCCCACGGCGGCAGTCCGGCAAGGAGGCTTGCCGCCTCGCCCGAGATCGTGCGGTACCCCCGGATTAGCCTTACGGCTACCACCTTCTGGGGCGCGTTCAGGTAATGGGCGGCTCGCCGCCGCAGTGAACGCGCCCACACCGGGGCCCCATATAGGGCCATGGACCGCACGACCCCCGCGTAAAGCCTCCGGCAGGAGGCATTTGGCCCCCTCAGGTTGGGCAAGAGCCGCTTGAAGGTGGCCCCGGCCCGTTCCAATTTGGGAGCCAAACGTCGAAAATGCTCGACGAAGTTCCACCGGCTGTCGAGGGCGAGACCCAGGTACCTCATCGTTGTCTCGACGCCGATGTGAACCCCTCCTACCGTTAGTTGGGATCCCGAAGGCGGCCCATTCCGAGGCCCATGAAAAGACATGGCCTCGGACTTGTGCAATGCCACCTCGAGACCCAACTGCCGGATCCTCTCCACGACTATCGCAACCCCGCGTGTCATCGCGTCAGCCGCCGCCTGATGCGACCTCCCCTGCGCCAGGACTAGCGTGTCGTCAGCGTAGCAAACCACGCTGACTCCATCAGGGAGATCGGCCCGCAGCACCCAGTCGTAACCGATGTCCCACAGGAGCGGCCCCAGAACCGATCCCTGTGGGACACCGCACGACATCTCTCGCCGGTTCCATTCCCCGTTGCGACCGGGGTAGATGACGGCTCTGTCCGTCAGATACGCCCCGACTACTCGACGGAGGTAGGTCGGCACCCGGTGATACCGGAGCGCCTCCCCAATGCAACTCCAGGGCAGGGTGTTAAAAGCGTTGGCGATGTCGAGTGACACCGCCACGACCACCCCACCCCGGGACACCGCGTCCCCCGTCGTGAGGGCCCTCACGCGCATGATGGCGTCCACCGTCGAGCGCCCCTTGCGGAAGCCGAACTGGCTGTCCGCAAGATCCGGCCCCGTCCTCACCAGGTGCCCGACGAGGCGGCCCGCAATCACTCTCTCAAAGAGCTTGCCGACCTCGTCGAGCAGCACGATGGGCCGAAATGCGGACGGAGAGTCCGCAGGGCGCCCTGGCTTCTGTATGAGGACCAGCTTCCCCGTCTTCCAGCGGAGTGGAAACTGGCCCCTCTCCATGCATGCGCTTAAGAGCGCCTCTAGTCGGGGCCCGAGAGCCCCTGAGGCCAGGACCCAGGCCTTACCCGGCAAGCCGTCGGGTCCTGGGGCGGCATTTTTGGCCTTCAGCCTATTTACCGCCACTCTCAGATCTACCCCGGTCACTTCAGGGATGTCGTCGTCGTCCGCGTGGTCCGCTTCAGGCACCGCAAGTGGCGGAGCCATGGGCGGGGGAGTATGCTCCGCCCGTGAAGGGAACAGAGCGCTCACCACCTCCTCCACCAGCTGGGGGCGGAGACTCTGCGTCAGCGGGGGGGCCCAGGTGCGGAGTTTATTCCTCACCATTTTATAAGGGCGCCCCCAAATATGTACCCTCCCTTTAGGTCGGCAAATAAACTAGGCATATAATGTAAACAAACTATATCTTAATTTTATTTTTAACACATAAAAAGAGCGACTTTGTGTATTAATACCTATCTATACCTATAGCAACAGTTCGGCAAATAAACTATATAATACTCGTATATGCAAGCTATTAACATTTTAAAAAGTACACGTAAAAAGAGCGACTTTGTATAAAAATATCTCTGTAGAAATTCCCCAAGTTAATTGTACAGACGCCAGCAGGTCAAGCTAACCCAATCTGTCAAATTTTTTTGATAGATTTTCGACTTTAGAACAAGGGAATAAGGTTCTTATTCAATTGGGAAAATCTGACAGATTGGGGTAGCTTGATGTTCTGGCCTCTGTACTTGTGCTTCTCTAATAAAATCGTCTCTTTATCAGGTATTGTAGTATTGGTAGTCTACATCATAACGGGGAAGCGTCAAAGAAGACCACGATATTCAAATTTTCTTATGTTTTAAGCAATTTGCAGCTTAGTGTCCCGCTTTTCCCATAAAGAGAACTTCGTGCAAAATTTCAGCTTTAAAAAAAAAGGATTAATTTTAGCTTTTTTGAAAAAAGGATTTCGGCTGAGCGTTGAAGAGTTAGTTTTTTGTTTTATACAACGTGTTTTTTTTTATATCCCATAACTTTAGGGGGTCATTGTACTCGTCATTATGAACAACTTTTACTATGGGACCAAACACCAAACCCGAAATCTCAAAAAAAAATCTGGTGTTCCCTATATTTTGACGAGTTATGCGAACATAAATGTAGGGAAAAGCTGATTTTTTTTCACGATTTCAGGTTTGGTCCTATAGTAAAAGTTGTTCATAATGATGAGTACAATGACCCCCTAGAGATATAAAAAAAAACACGTTGTATATTAGAAATAAGACAAGTGAATGGCTCATAGTTTATATGAAAACAGACGAAAAGATTCAAATCAAAATCAGAAGTCATTTATACAAACTAGGCTGAGAATCAGCACTTATTGAACGTCAAAATTACATAAGACCGTCCCCCAAAATGCCCGCGCCTCATCACTTCCTAGTGTTTCAGCTGGGGGTAACAAATGGCGCAACAAAATCCCCTGCAGCACAGCTACACTTGCTGCGGTCGTTTCGTAGATGGGTGATCCATTACATACCGAGACCCCTCCGTGGCTCGGAAATCACGTTAAGTCGTTGGTCCCGGCTGTCATTCGTGGATCTTTGACAGTCGTTACGGGTAGTAGTTTGACAACCAGTCTTACCAAGATATATCCCAGTTATAATGTTACCTAGTAGCTGGGATGTGGAGGTCAGATAAGCAGTAGCTCCATGTAAAATACTGGCATTCAGCTGCATTTGGTTAGACTGGAAGCTGACCCTAACATAGTTAGGAAAAGGCTAGGGGATTGATTAGAATTAGGATACATTTGATAGGACATACATTTTATTAAACCTACATTTGATTAAATTATTATAATGTAAAGATCATCTTAGTCGGTAACTACTCGAATAATTTTCTAAACAATTAGGTAATTTCCCTAACATTACATACTGTAGTTCTATTTTCATGTTTGTAGGATTAAGTGTTTTGGAGATTTAGTAAGATTTACGGCCTTACACAAACTAGATATAGAAAGATAGATTTACAGTAGCAAATTGCTTTTACAATCCGCGCTCACTGATAATGAGACCTTGTATGATTAGAATTATTGTTTTATACCTTGAATTTCTGGTAAATATCAGGTACGATATAGGTCTAACGTGGATCTGTCATAAGTAAAAAAATAATTTAATACTTTAAGTGCCATTCTGTAAAAATCTCACCGTGAAAACTGAGGTGAAGTGAGCTGTCACTCCACCTGATGTTAAGGATTGCCCCTGTTGATAGCTCACTTCACCTAAGTTATCACGGTGAGATTTTTACAGAATCGATCGGCTGGACCTAAAAGCAAAAAATGCAAGTTTTATAAAGCCTAAAAGTATATGATCGATTACAGTAAACAAAATAAAAAAAAAATATATGATATGCTTCAGGATATAATTATGCTAGTCAGATACTACGTTGAAAAAATAATACAATTAATTTTATATGATAAAAAAATCATGAATGAGTATACCTCTATTAACTTTCTTTTTACAATAAAAACCATACTAATATACATATAATAGTTCTGATTTTTTGTAAGATTATTTTACAAGCAACATAATAAAGCACTAGTGTTATAATTTTTTAGTCGAAACAATAGATTTTTTGTAAATAGATAATTGTGTCATATTTTGCAATAATTTACCAGCGTTGTGTCATCGCGCTTCACTTTCTTTTCTATGCAGTCCGACAGTGACCGCGCTTTAGGTCATGTAGTCCCCTAGCGAAACAGTATATCGGAAATTGATTGAGGCTATGTGCAATATTTTGGTACCTATGTAAATGCATAAGAAACACTGCTTAATCTGCCTATAATGTTCCCACTATACAACATGTTTTTTTTTTTGATATCCCTTAACTCTAGGGGGTCATTGTACTCATTAACTCATCATTATGAACAACTTTTACTATAGGACCAAACCCGAAATCGCGAAAAAAAAATCTGGCGTTCCCTATATTTTGACGAGTTATGCGAACATAAATGTAGGGAACAGCTGATTTTTTTTTTTCACGATTTTAGGTTTGGTCCCATAGTAATGGTTGTTCATAATGATGAGTACAATGACCCTCTAGAGTTATGGGATATAAAAAAACACGTTGTATACTGGGACACAGCGGGGCAATTGCTTAACACATTATTATATCGGAATCGGTTTCATTTTGACAGCTCAACAACATTCATTGCGTTATTTACGTGTTGAGCAGACAAATTTTTCGAACTTATGAAGCAATGGATTAGCAATTTGCTTCAAAATTATTTAGACTCCGATTGATAGTGTGTTACGCAATTAGGTTGTAGACCTCCTCTCTGTGAGATGAGAGGGAGTGGGCTGTAATCCAACACACGGGTGTGGGTTGGTAGATGTCACATGTCTTCGATTACTTGGTTCTATTATATATGCCGGTTTCCTCACGATGTTTTCTGAGGAAACACTGCGATTTTTGTTTATTATTTTGGAAAGAATTATAATAATGAACGATAGGTAGACAATCGAGGTGTTTTCTTACCAAAGAGTATCGTGTTACCCAGTAACTGGGTTGTGGAGGTCAGATAGGCAGTCGCTCATTTTGAAATACCGGTAGCTATCCAGTATCATCTGGTTGGACTGGAAGCCGACCCTAACATAGTTGGGAAAGGCTACGTACATGGTGATTCTACATTCTAGTGATGTTTACATATCCTAATCCATTAAAATACATTTTGAAAAAACTTAAATTAATCAGCACCCTAATTGCGTAACACACTATTAATCGGAATCTGAATCATTTTGAAACAAATTGCTAATCCATTGCTTCATAAGTTCGAAAAATTTGTCTGCTCAACACGTAAATAACGCAATGAATGTTATTGAACTGTCAAAATGAAACCGATTCCGATTCATAATATGTTACGCAATTGCGCCGCAGGCGTTTATTAAAACTCAGAAGAAGAGGATTATATGATCAAAACAAGCTACTATTATAAAACTTACTTATCGATTTAGTTCTGTGATTTTCACAATGCAATTTGCCTTAGGCCGCTGCCTGGAATTTTGCGGGCAGCGGGGCGGCGGCGGCGGCGGCGCGGGAGCGGCAGGATCTTATGCGTACATTTAAATGGACCGGTTCTCGAAAACAGCGGCGCGGGAGCGGGCAACGAGCGGTGCCCTCAAGGCAATCGGCGACCGCCCGCGCCGCCGCCGCTGCCGTCCCGCTGCCCGCAAAATTCCAGACAGCGGCCTTAAGTCGGTGAGGATGAGGGCGCACACACGTAGTCGTAGAATGTTAAGACTAGACAATGTATTTAATTTTATATACGGATAAGATTAACGAAAAAAATTCATGTAGGAAAAAAGATGGCTATCAATTTTATGTCAAAAAAATATTCAGAGAGATCGAATCCTTTGATATCCATTTATTGTTTTCGATTAGAATCTCGTGTACAATTCATTGTAAAAATAATTAATTAATCATAATTAGGCGAGCTACATTATTCTTAGTACAGGAGAGGCTTGTCGCTAAGTAATGACAGTCGTACGGGTCGATCGATCAGGTTAAGCTACGCTTGCCGCGGTTGGTCCGTGGGTGGTGACCATCTTTTCATACTAAGCCTCCGTGCCTCGGAAAGCACGTTAGGCCGTTGGTCCCGACAGTCGTTACGGGTCGTCAGAAGCCCGAAAGCGTGACAATCAGTCTTACCAAGGGGTTTCGTATTACCCAGTAACTGGGGTGTGGAGGTCAGATAGGCAGCCGCTTCATATAAAATACTGGTACTCAGCTGCATCCGGTTAGACTGGAAGCCGACCCTAAAATAGTTGGGAAAAGACAAGGCAGATGATGACATTATGTCTGAAAATGAAAATAAATTGTAAGAGGTTTTCCTTAATTTGATAAGTATTATAGGATAAGGGCAATGACGTAATAATATGTATGAGCGTCATTGACTAGTTTTAAGCCTTCTACAAAATCATTATCATTTACTCAGTATGTAAACCACAGATATAGATAGACCTAGATAACGCAAGTATCACGATCTGTATGAAAACCAAGCGTGCCATATTTTGACTACCTACTATGATGTCACAAGCACTATTTAATGATGACAAAATCAAATCGATTCAAAGACGCCCGTCTCGCCCCACCCCCGGGGCCTAGCGCCAGCGCTCACTCTCACCCAGCCAGCAGCAGTGCTATTCTGTAAAAATCTCAAGTGTGAAAACTAAGGTGAAGTGAGCTGTCATTCCACCTGGGCCTCAAGTCTGCTATTACAATAGTGTCAGAATGGTCTATCATTGATTTCATATTTGTTAATTTTGACAAGTCTGGTAATCTACTAATATAATGGCGTCATTATGACTTTCCAATGGTCAACCACTGACACTCCATTGAAAGAAATGGCATAAAATGGTAATCTCGTACATAATGACAAATGAATAAATGTAATGTTTAGTGCTATTTACGAACTTCTTACTACTTCAGATTGCAAACACGAATACGTAATAAGTAAAAATATTTATTATATGAAATCTAGCATGAAATTTAGTAGTTTTTCTCAGACCATTGTCCGACCAATGATCGACCATTATGAATTTAGCAGATTACGAACTTTTAGCAAAATGACAATGGGATCGTGTTGGAATGACGAATTTATAAAAATAGCAGACTTGGGCCCCTGATGTTAGGGATTGTCTCCATTATAGCTCACTTCACCTACGTTATCACAGTGAGATTTTCACTTCACCTATATTATCACAGAATCGATAGGCAGTACTCAGGACTGAGCGCGAAAGTGGCGGCTTACGATTTTTGTACGTAATAAGCTGGTTATGCGAAGTAGTGTTTTTGGTAGCAGAATGTTTAATAATGATAAAAGTGCTAAAAGAAAAGGATCGGACGTGGGATCTCCTGCACGGGGGAATGGAGCCCGCTAAGCTAGGCGTGACTGGTTGATACCAGAGGGGTAATTCTCGTAATTTTTAAGAACGTTCACAGTCTGATCTCAGTCTCAATCTGTCAAAAATACTTCAAATTTCCCTACATTTTGACAAGTTTTTGACATTTGTTTGTCGCCGAGATGAGACTGCGACTAGATTTTGAACGTTTTAAATTACGAGAATAGGCCTACTGGTTGCCGGGGGTGCGGCGAATGATCTCCCAGGCCCCCCGACTTATGGTAATAGAAGGAACAGTTGGGTTTTAGTCGGTAGGAGTCCTACATAACTCTCCGTTCTTCCCAGACGGAGGGTATCCATGAGGATTTCTCACAAAAAAAATGTTAAAGGGCCAGGCCCCTCCTGGAAAAACCCCTATACGCCAATGAGCTTTTCCATGGAGTTTTTTGGCCGTTCTTCCTACATAATGCCCATTTCACAACGTACTTAGTAGGCTAGGTTCCTATTAAGTTTTGGAATGGGCAACTAGCTTCATCTACGAGTATTTAATTGATCGACTTCTTCATAATGAAACATAATTAGAAAGAAGATATAAATAAAAAGTTTTTATTTTGGACAAACAAAAACGTACAATACAGGTCCTAAGTATCCCTTTATTTTTATTTGTACCTATAATAATTGTAAATAAGCATTTAGTAGGTAAAGTCAGGCCATTTGGTAGTTACCGGGCATAAGCGGAGGGTGGACAACGCTCTCTTCCGGCCCCCCTAAATGGGTCTAGGGGCGATGGATTCCGGGACGGCTGTCGCCCCCCACACATCAGCAGTGCTATTCTGGAAAAATCTCACGGTGAAAACTAAGGTGAAGTGAGCTGTCATTCCACCTGATGTTAGGGATTGCCTCCATTGATAGTTCACTTCACGCTCACTTCACCCATGTTATCACGGTGAGATTTTTACAGAATCGATAGGCAGCAGTGCTATTCTGTAAAAATCTCACCGTGTAAACTAAGGTGAAGTGAGCTGTCATTCCACCTGATGTTAGGGATTGCCTCCATTGATAGTTCACTTCACGCTCACTTCACCTATGTTATCACGGTGAGATTTTTACAGAATCGATAGGCAGGACCCGAGGTGGGGACGCGTAGTGTTCCACGCTCGCCCCTATTAGACGTCGCGGGGGGAATCAAACACCTCACTCCCCCCTATCCCGACCCGAGGAGGCCCGCAGCGGCGGACCGACACCAGTCGGGATTGCGGAAGGAACGTACGTTCCCGCGACCCCCAGCGTAGGTGTGAGATGGAACACCGGGGTGGATTTTAATCAGTAAAAGTTTGACAGACCCCGCCGCTCGCTCGCCCCAGGGCGGTGGACATCCATGAGGGTTTTCCTCCCCGGAAACAAAAAAAAAAGCCATTTGGTAGGCAGTTAGGTTCAATGATCTGAGGGGCAATTCACGTAATTTTAAGAACGTTCACAGTCTGACCTCAGTCTCAAACTGTCAAAAATACTTTAATAATTGTTGTCAATTATTTGACATTGGTTGTCGCTGAGATAAGATTGCAACTAGATTTGAATGAATTTAATTACAAGAATTGGCCTTCTGTGACTTTGACAGACTTGCTAATGGCAGCAACATAATAGCCACAATAATACCTATAGTCTGACTTTTAATTAGCTGCAGTAAAATGACACTTCTTACTGTCATTTCGTTAAAAAATGTTGCCACACTGTCTCTACTAGTGATGTGATTAGAACGCAGTGAGACATCGTTTTAATTTAGATATTCGATATCGACCAACTTCGATTTAACCGTAAACAATCAAATATTCTTTGTATTGATCGGATACAAATATATGTTGTAGTTTCAAATCAGCGTAAATACATATAGTCTACTAAAGATAATTTTGTTCAATTATTACTATAAAACTCCTACTATATCGATTTAAGAAATCATTTTTTTAAATAAAATAAATTTTTCATTAGGAATAAAATAACATTTACTATACAGGATTATTTGCAAAACACCAAACATCTCAAAAATAATAATATTCAAAAGATATGTTTGTGATTAGAATTAATGCTTTTTTATAAATCCAATCCGATCACTGATGTGATGACAAAACAGTAATTATGCATTGCTCAATGTTTTTTTTGTAAACTTAATTTAACATGGATCGATTTTGAACTGGATGTTACTTGAATGAATCGATTATTTTGTCACATCACTATTTAAATTTCGTTAAAAAGTGGTAACACTTAAGCTGTCATTATATTGCAGCTAATTAAAAGTCCGACAGTGATGCGAAATCTATATGTACAGTCAACAGCAAAAGTAGATGATGAAATTGAGAAATTCAATACTAATTATTGAACGGAGTTTGCGTCAGAACTGTGTGGCGTCGAAGTAGTAAATGTTTGGTATAATTTACAATCACATAACGACACTTCGACGCCACACAGTTCTGACGAGAACTCCGTTCATTAGTATGGAATTTCTGATTTTCATCACCTACTTTTGCTGTTGACTGTAGATATACAATTAATAATAAAGCTGAAGAGTTTGTTTGAAGGCTCTAATCTCTGGAACTATACCAGTTGGATTTTAAAAATTCTTCTTGCATTTGATAGCCCAATTCTTGGTGATGATTATAGGTTAAACATCAGGCTAGAACCAATAAAACCCGGGGAAGAAGAAAAAATTCAGAACGCTAACCGAAAAAAAGTTTTATGTGGCTTTTTTTGTGGATGGGAAATCATCAAATGACCCCTCCCGCTCAGGATAGACCAGGAAGGAGTGTCAGACTCTTACTGACTAAAACCCACCCGTGTTTCTTCCTTAGCCCTTTATGTTCCGGGGCAGCGGTAACCCTTTCGGACAATCCCGCTGCCCATAAAAATGTGGCTGTTACTCGTATTTTAGTATAGGCAGTGTTTAATTGTGCATCTTATAACTTCCACGCGAACGAAGTCGCGGGCAGAAGCTAGTCAGAGGTAAAATAACTGGGAACAGAAGAATTATTATGTGTACCCGGTAAGCATCATACTTATAGAAGGTCAATTGGGTATGTAAAGTTTTTTTCAGGTATTTTTTTTTATATTTTTAATTTATAGATTTAGTTATTTTATGCAAATAATTTCAAAATTTTGGTTTTCTAAGCAGCCATTAATTTTAAATAAATTTTCTAAATTCTGCTTCAAAAGTAGGCTGAAGAGTTCAATATCTATGCCACGTATAACACAATAATAAAAATCCTAAATTTGACGTTTTTTGCTTGACATCAGAAACTTCAAGCATGACACTAGACAGTTTTAGAGGTGGGAATGATCGACATAATCGATTGAACATTTACTTAATACAGTTATTAATTTTGTATAGGGATAAGTGGAAGGATGGAAGGGAGGCCTTTGCCCTGCAGTGGGACAGAAATGACTGATAATTAATAATGAAATTAAATAATAGGTATTATTAATATGTCATTATCAAAATCAAACCAATAACAAGCAGCTACAGTACCTAGTTATATTTGCAAGTTTCCAACACCATTTGTGGTTACAAAATAGTTCGAATGATTTTATGCTTAATATTATTATTTAAAGGGAATGCATTTTATTTAAGCTATCATTATAATGATCGATTAACAATAATTCAGAATTCGGGATTTAGATTTTTTGTGTGAATAGATATTCAATGTTTGATTTGAATCGATTCAAAGGCCGAAATTTTCGCACGACTGCATTACCTACATATATTATTATGGTCATCCCTATAGTTGACATTATATGACTTTAACTTTTTATCATATGATGAGAGGAGGCACCGAAAGTATTCTCAATCTGCTTACTTGTGACGTCATTGGGAGGTCAAATGAAAGTCAAGTGGTATTAAGTGTTTATGTTAAAATAAACTCCATCTTATAATTTTAAGCGCTAAAAATAGAAAAATTAAGTTAAGAAACCTTAAATCTCGAAATGGTTTGGGAATCAGCGTAGGATTTTTTTTTCTTTACATACCGAATTGTTGTAATTTGAAAAGTTCAAAATCTAGTCGCAGTCTCATCTCGGCGACAAACAAATGTCAAAAACTTGTCAAAATGTAGGGAAATTAGTGGTATTTTTTGAAAAATTCTTAAAATTACAGAATTAACCCTCTGATGTACAGAGGCCAGCACATCAAGCTACTCCAATTTGTCAAATTTCTTTGATAAATTTTCAACTTCACCGCAAGGGAATAAAGTTCATATTCAATTGGGGAAATTTGACAGATTGGGTTAGCTTGATGTGCTGGCCACTGTATGATGATTACCGAGTACATAATAATTACGTCAATACCTGTTCCATGAAGTTTTCCCTGCGTAGTACGTACACTATGAGTAATCAGCGGTAACAGTGATAATTTGAAAACACAACGTTATCAATTTATTACAATCACTTATTAAAAAAAAATGTTTTATATTGTATAGATCCGGATCTCGACTCTATCGGTGTATTTTATCTTTCGTATCAACGTTTTTATGACTTTTTTTCTTGGGAATCTAAATATATTAGTATTTTTTATCTTATTGCCACTCAGCGGTCGTGCTGCAATAAGCGCTGTTGAGCGTGGGGTTTTGGATTCCACTCCCATATTCGGGCAGTGTTAGCCCAGGCAATTTTTTTAATGCGTCGTCTTTTTTTGCGCACTGTATTTTCAACGGTCGGTATTGACACGGTAATGTTGTCTAACAGTATTGTGACTCGGCCCTGTTCTTGAAATAATTACCAACAGTCGCGCGGTACCCGGTACCTAAACACGCGATAGGGCTGCCCGCCTACACTATTTTACACTAGTTTTCTGATTGTAAATATAATTTTATTTATTAAAAAAAAAAAAACTTTGTGAATGTAATAGGAAGTGTTCAATGTAAATATATGTTGTGTAACTTTATTAGAAGAGACTGAAAAATGTTTGCGCCTCGACTGAGACGTACGTTTTATTGTTAATAGTATAAAAAATCCACATGCGGATATAAAGTTTCTAGGTAATTTAAAAAATGTTATCTCTGGGTGTGTTATTGGCGAAATCAAGCAACTAAAAACAGCACAATATACGTATAGTCTAGAATTTCTCTTTGCCATATTAAGTAACTACTTGTAATTATTTCAATGAATATTTGTCACAAATCGCACTGTCGCACAATCATCACAAATACAAAAACATCACATCGTCCGTTCGTCACTGCGGCGCATTCGCGACTTTTTGTTTACCGAGTGTATACCGAATAGGAAAACGGAAAAATAAAGACACAGGTACCGTCGCGGCCTTTTCCGCCTGATCAATTAAACATGTTTTCACCTAAATCCTGCGGCGGCGCCTTTGTTTCTTTTGTTGGCGATTGAATTGTCGCTATGTAACTTAGTAGAAGTTCTTTAATTTACAGAATTTATAGCATTTCGGGACGGGGACTTTACTTACTTTGTCTAGAAAACGATCGGCATAGATTAACGTAATATAACAGCAAAACTAAAAAAACTCAAATGACAGACGTAGGTCACACGGCTAATATGGAACTGGGGAGCTATTCTCTAAGGATACAGCCTTGCGAACAGCGCTGTCGCAACTGTCAAACCCACCGCGACAGCGCTGCGACAGCGCTGCCCGCAAGGCTATATCCTTAGAGAATAGTATGGTGGGCTGGTCACATCTGTCGCATGCCGGAGGAGCTATGGGCTAAAGTAACCACACAATGGCAATTAGTCTGCGCCTGTCGTAAATTAACGTATTTTTAGTAGCAAATTTTTTAATCACGTCTAAACTTGTCTATGGATTATCTAATTTAACAGGACTAAACTAATATTTATCTTTTGTCCTTTTCTTAATGAAATAGAAAGAAAAAGATGCACTGAACTTAAATTTAATTTAGTTTGTGAACAACAGAATCGGGGCCAATGGCTCCCAAACAGCAGTTAACGTTATGATGCTATGAGGAGCTGATATAATTATGGTTTGTCATCCGCCTAATTCGATTAGCTTCTACACTATAATATTGATAGTTATCGAATTACGAAGTAATCGATAAATCAGTGAGTGAAATCTGTATCTCGTACAGGATGTTCTTCTAATAATTAGGTAGGTATTTTATAATGGTTTATATGGTAGATATAGTGTATCTATCTCACGAAGCGACGCGCGCTTTATTTGAGGTTACCAAGTGTACAAACACGCTGTATATACACACAAACTTCCGACTTCGCCATTGTCTCTGACGGTACCGAGAGCTCCTTCGCTTACGCACACATTCACAGGATGTTTGTACACTTGGTAACCACAAGTAAAGCGCGCGTCGCTTTGTGAGATCAAAATATACCTAAGGTCAAATTAAATTAGCTAGTGAAACTCGGCAGACGTGATGAGTATCGATATTATCTAAGCATGATATAAAACAAAAAACAAACTGATTTTCTGAACTCATTCTTTAAGGAATTACACCAGCGGTCATAGATCCTAAAAAAATTTCGATTCTTTTTTTTTGTTTTCTGAGGTACGAAATTACCTTTAAATAGGTAGGTACATAAAGTATGCTTTCAAAATCGCTAAACTAAAGCAGAATCAAAACTTTGTTTCTGCGTGAGTCAAGCGAGTCACTTTATAAATATCATAGTACAGTCAACAGCAAAAGTAGATGATGAAAATCAGAAATTCAATACTAATGAACGGAGTTCGCGTCAGAACTGTGTGGCGTCGAAGTAGTAAATATTTGGTATAATTTACAATCACATACTTTTGAATCACTTCGAAGCCACACAGTTCTGACGCGAACTCCGTTCATTAGTATTGAATTTCTGATTTTCATCATCAACTTTTGCTGTCGATTGTACCTGAAGATTGTAGAAGAAAAAAAGCCGGTCAAGTGCGTGTCGGACTCGCGCACTGAGGGTTCCGAATTTAATTGAAATGTAAAGTGTTGGCCTGAAACACAGGTTTGAATAAACCTATTTATATTTGTATACAAATTATAAACGCCCGTATCTTTTGATTGCGATGACTTAGAAGTTTCAGTTTTTCTCTGCTTCAAGGGATTGCAGCTTTGAGTATTTGATATTAATTTCAACGAGACAACTCCACGCGTTCCTGAGAAAAAGGGTCTTGACAGACGGACAACGAAGTGATCTTATAAGGATTCAGTTTTTCCTTTTGAGGTATGAAACCCTAAAAACGTATCTAAAACACTCGATGATATCTATACTAGTCTATACTAATATTATAAAGAGGAAAGATTTGTATGTATGTTTGTAACGAATTGGCTCAAAAATTACTGTATCAATTTTAAAAATTCTTTCACCATTTGAATGCTACATTATCGTTGATTAATATAGGCTTTTTGAATTGCAAGAAAAAAATAAAATGTTTAAAAAATAAATGTCCACCCGTGCGAAGCCGGGACGGGCCGCTAGTTCGTTATAAGAAACAAACCATTCCTTTTTTAACAAATGTGATGCAATACTGCTCAAATCACTACCTTTATTATTATTATAATCTCGTTGTTACCGGATTAATGCTCACGAAATCCTCTGAAATCACAGCCCAATACTTTTAAAACACCTAGATATTAGATACAAAACACCCACTGTATGTTGACGCGTGGCGAAAAATTGAACTAAAAATGTACTGAATTTAACGTTTAAATGACGGTTTTTTAGACAGGAGCGCCATTTTGACAGCTCAAGTTATAATTGTCAAATGTAATCGGTTGTTTGAAAAACCGACGCACTATGAACAAAGAGTATTTATTCAGGTTTCTGAGAAAACGAGATTATAAAGATAGACGATTAGATTTGGTTGAATAAACGGAATTTTTAGGGTACAGTTGGCTACGCGTAGAAGTTAACGACGTATTTGCGTCGTAGGAATATCATGCTAGCGAAGGAGGTGGCGGGACGGCTGAGGGAAAGAGCCTCAAGTCCCAGCCGCTGCGGGAGACGCCCCGGGCGTCGGGAGCCGCGAGACGACTCCTGGCCACCGTAGGCGCGGGCCTGCGGGCGGAGAGTAATGAGTAACTCTCCGTCCGATCAGGACCAGGCCCATGCTGGACGGCGCGTACGTGTTCCACGCGCGCCTCAAAGAGATGTCAGCAACAAGGAAGGGGCCCGTGAGGGCCATAGCCTGCCGGGGGAGCGGGATTGTCCGAAAGGGTTATCAAAGGGCTAAGGAAGGAACACGGGTGGGTTTTAGTCAGTAAGAGTCTGACACTCCCTCCTGCTCCACCCTGAGCGGGAGGGGTCATTTGATGATTTCCCATCCACAAAAAAAAAAAAGGAATATTAAAAAATATTTAGATACCCGCTTGCATAGTTGCATCACAAATCGCTGAATGCATGTAGCTCTAAACAAATTTAAAACATTATTCTATAATGGTATGAGGAACAGTTTGTAAAGTTCTGTCATCCTCCATAGAAAAGGGAGGATCCTCCGACCAGACAGGGTATCGTGTCTGATGGGCACAACTCGACGATTGATGTCACGACATTGCATACTTACTCTATGCAAACTCTGCTTGTGCGATACAGGATTTTGCGTGACTTCAGTGTGATGCGTAGTTCGCATGTGGCGATGTACAATCCTGTCTCTATTGTCTTCAAATTAATGAAGGATATTTTTTTAACTCTTGGCGGTTGCCAAACTGATTAACCGGAACTATCCAATGGTGGCCAAAAATTACTTTAAGGCCCCCAGCCAGGGCTTACAAACTAAGGATTTATATTTAAATAACTAACACTAAGGGCACCCCCTGGGCAGCGGGATTGTCCGAAAGGGTTACCGCTACCCCGGAACACAAAGGGCTAAGGAAGGAACACGGGTGGGTTTTAGTCAGTAAGAGTCTGACACTCCCTTCTGCTCCACCCAGAGCGGGACTCCGTCATTTGATGATTCCCATCCTCAAAAAAAAAAGGGCACCCCCTGTGGGGTTCGATCCTCGGCTTAGTGCGTCATTGAGGGGAGGGCAGCGAGGGTCAGGCTGGGTCGGATTATTATTTGGGGAATTTAAAGCTACTTGCTCAGCGACGCGTGCTGGCTTGTCGAACAAGGGTCGGGCAGTGATGTCACAGTATAATTATATACAGTATTCCATCTTCATACAAACGGACGATGCGCGAGCTATGCCTACGCGCCTCGATCTCGGCATTCGCTCGGCAGGCAGACAGTCGCGACTGTGCCGCAGTGACGAACGGTCGGTGTGTTGTTTTTTTAACAATAACCGCGTGATTTTTTCACTAAAAATAAGTTCAAGTATATATTTAATATGACGAGTAGGATATATTGTGCTGTTTTTGGTTGTATGAATTCGTCAATAACGCATCCAGGGATAACTTTTTTTAGATTACCTGGAAACTCTGAAAGGTAAGACTATAAAATAATTTTACTTACTAGTAGGTAGGTACATAATGTGTCTTTTTAATGGATAAGTATTTTCTTTTATCTCCCGAAAAAAACGATGTCTGGATTAATAAAGTGAGTAAAGTGATTGACAAGAGTGAAATAGGTAGTTATACTGTGCCTCGGTGGCGGGCCCGGATTCGCGGTTTGTATTTGTACTTATTCTTCCGTAGAGTACTGGTTTCCCGACAGCATTCTTGGAGAAGGGTGATGTGATCATCGGGTATGAGGTGAATGATTGAAAGAAACAGAACGACAGAATTTAGTGATTTGTGGTGCATGTTCGGGTGTCTCCGGCAATCTTCGGCTGCTGTCGTTTGACAGGAGAAGGCGGTGAGAGGTGCGGCGTGCGGGACGCGGGCGGTCGGACCACTTCGCTACCGATCTCGAACGACGGTACGCGCGCGCACTCCATATGCTTACTAACATCGATACTATTTTTTAACTATTTTAATTACATTCACTTTAAATTACAGTCCATTGCATTTTAGTTAAAAGTCCTTATTTAGGTTAACAGGATTTAATAGAAATGAGAATTTTGTCACATTGTACTTACCTAAACAAATATGTCTGACTGTACAATAAATGTAATCACAGCATACGACTCAGGCATTACTGACTGATATCAGAATTAAACTGTGATATGGCAGACTTACTGTCGACTGCCATATACAGGGTGTTCACAGTCCAATCTATATTAAAAATAGCCTTCTTTTGAGTGTTCTTCCAGAAAACAGAGCAATAAAACGACTTCTACGATTAGACGAATACCCACTGGACAGTCAGCCTCGCTATTACCATGTTGGATGGCATTGGCCCCGATCTGTTGTTCACAATTTAAGTTCAGTGCATCTTTTTATTTCTATTTCATTAAAAAAAGGACAGAAGATAAATATTAGTTTAATCCTGTCAAATTAATCAGCGCCTGACGTAAATTGACGTATTTTTAGTAGCCACTTTTTAAACACGTCTCAACTTGTCTATGGATTATATAATTTGACGGGACTAAACTAATAATCTTCAGTTGAAATAGAAAGAAATAGATGCACTGAACTTAAATTTTAGTTTAGTTTGTAAACAACAGAATCGTGGCCAATGTCTCTTTTTCCATGCCCCACAGCACAAACTATTGTATAAGTAAGTAGTTAATTAAACATAATAGTTATTATCATAATTTGTATAAATACGAGTAGTAGAAGACCCGAAAAAACTTTCAAATCATATACCTGTATGTCGCAAATGAATTGTTTAATTTGCTGTTTCACAAAACAGCACCGTTATGTAAAATATCTGAACGACGTCTAACGGTTTTTCATAATTACTAAACTTTAACACGCAGAATTGCATAAATGTTTTGTAGCGGGACAACGATTAGAGGTTTAAATGCAAAACAGCGTGAAATGAAACGTCACAATGTAGATTTTAGTTCTAAATTTTGTCGCTCGTGGCTCTGTGTGTCAATATGGTGTCAATAAACAATAATGTCGCCTGAAACAGAAATAAACAAAATAAGTATTAAGAGTGAAATTTACTACATAAATGAAAACCAGAAAACCACTGTTTTCACTTGTCAAATTATAAGTTTTATACATAAATTTAAGCTTTAAAGCTGCTCTAAGAATCTTGACAACTTTTTTAAATAAAAATCGTAACTTTATGACTAATTACACTAGTTAACACGGTTTTCATACCCCAGCTAAAAGTTGTTATTTTATTATTCGTGTAAGTAGAATTATCCAGAAAAAATAATAAAAAATTCTGTCACGTCTGGTTTGAGAAATATTTATTAACTGAACTGAAATACATAATTATAGTATTAATACTAAAAAAAAATAAAAATGAATAATTTTTGCCTTCTTTATAGTTATTCGAGTCAGTTTCCCTTATAATGGACTAACAGTAATCCCCTAACATGTTTTCATCCCAAAATCCTTGAATAATGAAGATATGCACTTTTGAACACATCTACAATAGGTCTTCTCTTTTTTGAAAATATAAACTGTCCACAAACATAACAAAAACGATCAGAATTTTGTTTAGACTTTCTACTCGACATTTTAAATCACTCGAAATAAGATAATTGTCGTTTGAAGCGAACGAATAAACAATAAACTGTCTTCACCACGTGTAGTTAAAAGAAAACATTTGACTGCAGGAAGAAATTGTGACGTAATAAAATATTTCTGCTAACACTTTTAGGTTTAAGGAAGATAGATTAACATATTTATATACATTTATTTGGGGGTATAAAAAAAAAGTTAAAGGACACCGGCAAAATTAGGCCCAGTTGCAGACACTTATGAAATCTAAGTAAAATAAATGCTTTTAATCAATGTTTATTTATCGTGGTTTGTAAAAGCCTGTTAATCATTGGGTAATAAAAAACGATAAAAAAAGAAGATGATACAGGAAGTCATTTTGAAATGAAGTAGAAGTCATTCACTGGGTTGCCAGGGGGTAAAATAGTATAATATTTTAAGCAGAGATGCCATTGATCATTTAATAAATAAAAATAGACCCCTACTATTTAACATTATATATTTTGACCTACAAGAATAATCCTGAATGTCAAAATATATCTATTAAACAAATATTTTTGTTAACTGCAACGTATGTGGTTTTGTGTTTATTTCGATAGTGGATAAAAATGCTAGAAGCCAATTATGTGTCAACTCGAAAAACGTCAAATGAACTGAAAAATCAATCAGTGTCATTCACTCTGCACTCGTACGCTTGTACTCACGCGCCGCTGTGAAATCTACCTGCTGTTTTTTGTTTGTGGTTTGCCTTATTTTGATCTGGCTATTCTTTTTGGACTCTGCAACTGCTTAAACGATTGACCCGGCTGTGTTATAATTGGATTTTGTTGTGTAAAATGGAAGGTCTGAGATGTTTGAATTGTGGTGTAATGATCACCGCCAATCGAAGGCACCCTCCGGTTAATGTTGAAGCAATACGACAAACTCTAGGGCAATGGATTGCTCCACGCACAGTAAGTACTAACTTGTATATTTTTTTTCTTTACTCGTGCCTTATTTTGTTTAAACATTTTTACCAATTTGAGAGCCTTGAGTTTGACTACAGATCTATTCATTTTCAGATGACTGCCAATGATCACGTTTGTGACAGCTGCTGGACCTTGGCCAGCAACGAAAATACTCAACATCGACACCTGTGCATCAGTTGTGGCCGCTCCTTACTAAGAATCCGTTTCCATGTATTAAATATGGATAATGAGCGTGAATATGACATTTATAGACTTGTAAATGAAAACATACTAAGAAGACATGGACGTCAGGTTAGTAAAATAATTTGGTATTTGTTTATTTACATAAGTTCGGTTATATTACAACTTCCACGAGGAGCTCGTTTAAGCAACGCTTGCCGAGTTTGGTCCATGGATCGGCGACCATCCTTACATATCGAGTTTACCATATCGAGTGTGCCTCAAAAAGCACGTTAAGCAGTTGGTCCCGGTTGTCATTTGGACATCTTTGACAGTTGTTACGAATAGTCAGAAGCCACAAACTAACATCAGTCTTATCAAGGGGTACCATATCGCCCAGTTACTGGGTTGTGGAGGTCTGACAGGCAGTCTCGCTCCATGTAAAATACTGGTACTCGGCTGAATCCACTGACACTGTTACAGTTGGGATAAAGGCTAAGCAGATGATGGTTACAACTTCCCATTTAATGTAGCCAACGTTATGTAGGTATGATCTATGTGCTAACCATAAAACTAAAAAACAAAAACATTCAGTGAACAAGAAACTCAACTCAAAGCATTTATTTCAATTATTTAAAAAGAATAAAGCTAGAGTTCCAGTCATAGCGCATAACAAGCAAGTTGCAAGTGTAAATCGGCAGGCACAGCGGGGCTATACAGGTTGAATAAACTTATACTTTTGTTTCAGGCAAGGACGGGCCATGATCATATTTGTCATCCATGTTGGCAGAGAGCTGATCGTTTGCAGAATAGACAATTATCTATGGCTTCCACAAGCACCTCTCGATCTACTTCTGGGATAGAAACAATACCAGTAGTGGATGAAACACCAGCAGTGGATGACACAGCAGCAGTGGATGAAACACCAGCTGTGGATGAAACACCAGCTGTGGATGAAACACCAGCTGCGGATGAAACCCAAAATATAGGACATTTGCGACTTCCTAACTATCTACGTGCACCTGATACTCAGAGAACTTGTGTTTTCCATGGTTGTATGAATTCACAGAGACGGACAATTCCCATCTCTATTAGAAAACGTGTTTTATGTGATTATAATTTCTATATACCTGCTAATTGTCGTGTATGTAATGAACATATGTCTGCAGCATTTTGGCATAATTTATCAGAAGCAGAAAATGCAATTAGTTCTTTTAAGCCGGAACATATGGAAGAAATTATAACATGGTTTCAGTCTAGTTATAACTCGACAAGTGTTTTAGATTTTCAGAACATATATGGACTAAATGATGATCACCTTCATTATTGGATCGGATTGTCCAGAGATCAATTTAATCTTATTCTTGCTGAAGTTCCCAGCATCAATAATATGATTAGAGGGCAAATTGCACTTCTAGCTTATTTAATTAAAATGAGGACAGGAGACTCTGATGAGCGCTTGTCCCAACTTTTTAATATTCCTCGAAGAACACTTGAGGTTATGATGAGTAAGGTTAGGGAATTACTTAAACAGGAGTTCGTTCCTCGACATTTAGGATTAAATCACATATCCCGTCAGGAGGTTGCTAATCGCAATTTAATTATACCAAATGGGTTATTTGGTGCTGCCGATCATAGTAGGGCAATAGCTATTTTTGATGGGACATATGTGTACATCCAAAAAAGTAGTAATTATAAATATCAGAAACAAACTTACTCCCTCCACAAATATAGAAACCTTATAAAACCGTTTCTCCTTGTGTGTACAGATGGTTATATCATTGATGTACTTGGACCGTACCCTGCAACTACATCAGATGCAGACATTATGCGTAATGAGTTTGCAGATGGACGGCCTTTAAGAAATTATTTTGCAACTGGAGACACTTTTATATTAGATAGAGGGTTTCGGGATGCAGTTTCCTTGTTAGAACAATGTAACTTCAATGTGTCCATGCCAGAATCTCTTGAAAGTGGTGAACATCAACTATCCACACTACAAGCTAATAAGTCTCGAGCAACTACAATAACTAGATGGGTAGTTGAAATTGTAAATGGTCGATTTAAAAGAGACTATAAGCTTTTTCGCCAAGAGTTTTTTAATGTTGCGTCAAAACATGTAATGACGGACTTTACCATAGCTGCAGCCATAATTAATAGTTTTCATCCGCTTTTAACAGACAGAGCGAATGCTGAAACCATACTAAGTATAATTCAGAATAAAATGTATACCGAAAATACTTTAGCTACCTATGTAACTAGCCATGATTTAAATAGGAGGAGAGCTCAATTCCAAAGAATTAATGTGACTAATAATAATGTTAATGATTTTCCAAGGCTGGACCTGGAGGACCTTATTTTAATATCGTTAGGGCCTTATCAAATAAAACAAGCCAAATCCTATTATGGTGAGCATATACGAAGTGGAGGACACTATGTTATTGAAATATACAGAGAGAGCAACAGCAATTTACTAGACTTGATTTCACAAAATGACAATAAATGGTTGCTCAGAGGAAAAATTCAAAGCCGGCACGTTAGCAGAAGAATATACTTTGTATATATTGTAATAAATAATAATCTTAGTGGGCGTGCCGCTATAGAGCAATATTGTTGCAACTGTTTGGTGGGCAGACGCACTGTAGGGTGTTGCGCTCATGTAATGTCCATTATATGGTATTTGTCATGGGCCCGACATGAGCCAAACATATGCCCACCAGCACAATTTTTAGACGACTTGTTAATTATTTATGAAAATGAAGAATAAAAAAGAGATTTCTTCAAATAAAAAGTGGTTTTATTTCTCAATTCCCTTAGTGGATTTATTTATTTTTACTTTTCATAACCTGAAAAACATTTTTGTTATCTCTCTATTATCTCAATATTCCCATGATCAATATTGATATTGATGTTTTCATAATAATTAATGTTGTTCAACAGTCATTTTAGTATTTATATTATAATTGTCCGTTAAGTTGAAAAATTGGGCCAGACAAAGTATGGGTGGTTGCCAGTGTCCTTTTGTAAACTAGTGTTACTTGTTGGGCTCCCAGTAGCAATAAATTGCAATACGCAGTTGACACGCTACGAGCATTGCGTAGCCGCTTCGTAGCAGTACCTACCGCTACGTAGCAGACACATTCACACAGACGCTTCGTAGCAACTATGCTACGTCACTGCTTCATTGTTGATTCTAACGAATGAAAACTTGTGGCACAGCTTGTGGTCGGCAATTTAATTGATTTATCTTTAACTTTTATGGTTGACATTAAAGAAACATTTTATTTTGACATTGCTGTTTAATGTTGAAATTTTTAAATTGTATGAATTGTGTATTTTAACTATCGCTCACTCTATAATTCTATTTAATATTGTAAAATTAATAATGAAATACTTAATTAAAATAAACTTACTTACTGAAATTTGTACGCCTAATGGCAAAGCATAGAAGAGCACTTTAAAAATTGTAACATCTCACACACCTGTGTATCTGTAACCTATGTTTACAAATAAATCATCTGAATCTGAATCAGAATCTGAATCGGCGCAATATGTCTTTTTCTTCCATACTACTCTGTTCATCTCGGTAGTCATCCCCTTTTTACCCGACTACGGCGAAGCAAAACGGAGGGTTATGATTAACCATATTATCATCTTTCACACGGTCCATCCATCGTTTCTTTGATCTTCCCCTATTCTAACCTTAATAATAAACGTAGGTATTATATCAGCTTTCAGTCGTCAGTAATTTGATGTTCGAAAGAAAAAGACAAAGCGTTGTGTAAATATACAGACGCTTTATATAAAAACACTGTGATACGAGAATTTTATATAGATGACGTTCAAAAAACGCTGATTCTCAGTCTAGTTTGAATAACTGACTTTTGATTTTGGGTTATTTAAATTTAAATATTACCTACTTACTTAAACTATTGTATTCGTTATAAAGCTCACTATTTTGCAATTCAAGGATAGTAATCTTTAGTGTATACATTTGAGCTGAAGAAAAGCAAGAGGCAAGACAAAACGCAAGCGTAGGCTTTGTGGCAACTTGTGCGAAAACGACGCTTGCGCTCATTTTTTGAGTTTAAGAAAAAACTCGTTGCTATTTAAAAATAAAAAATATTGTGAGTCCGACTCGCACTTGGCCGTTATTAATTGGCATAATTAGTATAGAGGATTCCGTACCTCAAAAGGAAAAACGGAACCCTTATAAGATCATTTCGTTGTCCGTCTGTCAAGACACCTTTTCCCAGGAAATCGTAGAGCTATCAAGTTGAAATTAATATCAAATAGGATTGCAATCTCTTGAAGCAGTGAAAAAATCAAACTTTTATGTCAAAACAATTAAAAGATACGGGCGCTTATGTTCTGGCTTATACGACTCGCATTTGACCGGTTCTTTTAAAGTATGCATGGTAAACATATTATTATGATTCGCTTGGATGACGTGCGCGCGCGCTGCTGAGGCGTCGAAGGGGGTCGGGAGGGGGCCGTTCGGGTGTCAAATCAACTCTTGCGGGTTGTACTTGCATTTACTTCTTTGTTAAGGGCCTATACTACCTCAAATGGCTTAGCATGATCCTCCGTTATGTCGAGAATACTGCAGCATTAATTTTCACCGTAAAAATCAAATACCTAAACTATTGGCGCTGCCTGCCGCCTAGCACCGCACTCAGTCTCGCTCTCACTCAGTCCGCGAGCAGTATCGTGCGAGCGAGTTAAAGAGTGAATTTTAGCTGAGGTACCGTCAAACGGTGTGACTATGTGCCAGGCAGGTGAGAATGTGCCATGGAGGTAATGGACTATAAAATTACCGATTTCTTTTTCAGCTTTGTCATGCCACTTTTTTTTAGGATGAACTAGAGATGGTAAAATGTTTATAAAATCGACGAACCTAAAAAAAAGTGGCTTATGACAAAGCTGAAAAAGAAATCGGCAATTTTATAGTCCATTACCTCCATGGCACATTCTCACCTGCCTGGCACATAGTCACCCCGTTTGACGGTAGTGTAGGCTCTTAATTTTCCTGCGTTTTCACATTTTACAGCTACCTAAGTTTCTCAGTTCATAAATGATAACCGACATTTACTGGGCCCGCGTGGTGGATTACGGCCCACTCCCTCTCACAGAGAGGAGGCAAGTCTCCCAGCAGTTGGAACATTATAGGCTGACTATGCATATGCCAAATGATAACTACCTATCATTTAAACGTTATCAAATAAACTCTAAATCCCAAATCAGTAAATAAATTCAAAGATTATTTCTATTGATTTATAACAAGTATAAAATTGCCGGGGAAAAACATACATATTTTTGTAGGTACCTATACAGCAGTGCGATTCTGTAACCATCTCACCGTGAAAACTTAGGTGAAGTGAGCGTGGAGTGAGCTGTCAGTATCATCCTGATGCTAGGGATTGATAATCTTGACAGCTCACTGGCTCACTTCACCTTTAACTTTTCACGGTGAGATTTTTACAGAATAGAACGGCAGTTATTGCTCACTTTAGGATTTCAAACATAATATCATCCTCATATATCTTCTCTAAGATTTCGTTCATCATAATCTATTTCTAATCTTAAATGCATCATATGAAACATCCTTTGCAAAAACAAAGTTTTTACTGATTTATTTAAACAAACTGAAATATTTATTTAATACACTCCCAAAAGAAGGAATGATACTTTCTAGGGCATGTATTTTTTTTACTATTGTGCCTTCAGTCAAACCATAATCCGACATCAAAACTCGAGTCAAACAAGAAAAATTGTGATAGCACTCATAATGAGTTGACATTGAAAATTTTATTGTATTTAATTTCATTTTTGAAGAAATACCTAAGTATATTAAGTTACTGAAATAATTTCAGTAGTCAATTACGAACAAACTACTTTCAAGACTTGCATTTATTCTGTTACACATTGTATATACTACTAGTAGCGCCCCGCGGTTTCACTCGCATAAGTGTCGATCCCGTAGGAATATCGGGATAAAAATTATCCTATGTCCTTTCCCGGTACTCAAACTATCTCTATATCAAATTTCAAACAGACGGACAGACACACTTTCGCATTTATAATAATAGTATGGATTTTCTAATAAGATAATACTTTCTATAGAGTATCAACAGTTTTTCGTTAAAACTTACACAATATAGGATATATTTATAATATGACACAATTAAAAACTTCCATAGTTATTTCCCCGTGCTTATAATCATTATCGAAATTACTCGTACTTAATTGTTAAACAATCAAATAAATAAAATTTAAGTGTCTGTCTGTATCATCAATTGAGTTGTGGAGGTCAGATAGACAGTCGCTCCACATAAAATACTGGTATTCAGCCGCATCCGGTTAGACTGGAAGCTGACTCCAACATAGTTAGGAAAAGGGCTAGGCAGATGATGATAAGCTTTACACGAAATTATGTTTTCCTTAAAGTGGACAATCACTCTTTGGGTTACCTTATATTGCTTATTTAATAAATTTCAGTACCTATATGAATTTGAACCTACTAGACCTGTGCCGAATTTTACCACCAATTTAATAAAAAAATTGCTGGTACATACATTTGACCGTGAGGGGACCGTGGCTAAATAATAACAGCCGCACAGATCGATCGATCAGGTTAAGCTACGCTTGCCGCGGTTGGTCTGTGGATGGGCGACCATCTTTACATACCGAGACCCCTCAGTGCCTCGGAAAGCACGTTAAGCCGTTGGTCCCGGCTGTCATTCGTCGATCTTTGACAGTCTTTACGGGTAGTCAGAAGCCCGAAAGTCTGACAACCAGTCTTACCAAGGGGTATCGTGTAACCCAGTAACTGGGTTGTGGAGGTCAGATAGGCAGTCGCTCCTTGTAGAATAGAATAGAATAGAATAGACTATTCATTTATTTGCTCAGAATATAGGTATTTACAATAAGGTGGTTACAATAATATTAAAGAATCCTTGTACATTCTACCATTTTGGGATGCAAACATTGATGTATTTCATCATCAAACATACAAACATTGATACCTACACAACTAACATTTATCAGCTAGAAAATCCGATACGGAATAGTAACATTTGTTTAATAAAAGTACAGTTAGTTTCTTTTTGAAAGTTGTTACTGGCTCCTCTTTTATTGTAAAACACTGGTATTCAGCTGCATTCGGTTAGACTGGAAGCCGACCCCAACATAGTTGGGAAAAGGCAGATGATGATGATATATAATAAATTGAGTTAAGGATTTTTAATTTAAGGACAAGAAAACACCATGTTTTAAGTATAAACACAGAAAACTGAATTCAGTTTATTTATTTTGTACTTAAAACATGGTGTTTTCTTGTCGGCATAAGCCGACGGTGGCGTGTTGGGCACGTTTTCATTTGTCGCCTATACACGACCGCGGCGGTCAAAGGGTTAATGACGAATGCGTGTACTGACTAGACAGGTCCACTCATTCTGTGTGATTCTTTCCTCAAAATCCAAATTTAACCGATTCGTTGCGATGCCTAATTTCACTAACTTCTAGCCGTGGCGTCGAACATACGTGAAAAATGAAGATAGTTTGGTTTCAGGTAAAACTTCCATAAAACTTAATTGAAGGAGTTATCATCGATTTCAAAATGACACATATCCGTGCCTGACGCCACACTTAAAAAGAAGTGATGGCACTGAAACGTGCCATCCGCAACGAATTTGTTAAGTGTAATTTTATGAACATTATTATTAACCAATAATGTTATTTGGAATGTAAGCTAGTCTAGATTTTATTATTTTTATTTGTTTTTAGTGTTAATTAGTTCATTATTACTTTTTTGCCAAGCAATCAATTAGAATTGAGTCTTATTGCTTTGAAATAAGATTTAATTTCATTTGTGTTAATCAGCGGCTGGAATGAAAAAATACGTAATTTTTGAAAAAATACCTATATTGAAAGTTACTGAAATCGATTCAGTTGTCAATTATGAACAAACTACTTTCAGGACTTGCGTTTATACTGTTACACCTTGTATGTATATCGCTACTGCGGCACCGTCATATCATTCTTGGTGACGTCCAGCTGACGGCTGCTGTGGACAATCGCCATAACCGTCGTACCGCAATCGTAATCAAATATTTTGATAGCCTGTTAATCTTACCCTCTTTTCTCAAATCTCGATCGAAATATTTTCAAAGCGGGGAAGAACTACACTATTACCTATTGATCCTTGTCGTGCTTCTAATTGGTGACGTCAAATAATCCGGATACACTGCATTTATTGTCACGTACTACACTCGAAAATAATAATTTCACACCACATTTTATAACAAAAGATATCAATCATTGAAAAATTGATCGTAATCAGTTTTATTAGCACTCAACTAAATTAATGTTTTTACCATTCTTAAATAGATAATCATGGTCGGTTGATCTGATAGGGAATTTTGTTTGGTATCCAAAAGAGCCGACTGTGTACTTATCAGAGTTATTTTAATGTATATTAATTGATATTTGTGTTTATTTAAATTGATTTAGGGATGGCGCCTTAGTTATCATCAATATTATCGAAACCACTATATAATCTTGTTTAAGTAATGAGAATAATGAGGAACCTAGCCTAACCTCAAATTCAAACGGCCTTATTATAAAACAAGGTTTATCTTTAGACCCAGGTTTACACCATCGAGCCATTTTTAAATTTCGATCTCTAATCCGACAAAGTAAAAGTTTTTATTACAAAATTTAAAACTTGCGAAATATTACATAAGATTTATTTCAGCACACGTTGTACGAAGAAGCGTACTCCATACGAGTACCTTTACAAATTACGTTAAACCCGTATTAAATTTGTCAGAACTTTTAACATACACACAATGATGAACTTAAAAAACAATAGGGTTTGGGGCGAAGATAAAAAGTCGTAAAATATAGTACACTTTTGATGTGCAGCCCAGTTGACGGATGTCAACCACACTTGTCAAAAACTAAGGTGCGCGTTGAATGTTTTTCACAAGGAAGCTTCTAGAAGCTTCAGCTCGCTCTCATTGGCCGGGCGGGAACGAGAGGCGTTTCCGCCAGAAGCGCGTGGATTGTGGTTTATTATAGGTTTGCGTTATAAACTTTACGATAGTCGGAATAAAGTTCCAAATACACTAACTGGCTCGAAGGTTTAGGCTAGGAATAAAGTTACAATTCGTTTTGTGTAAAGACGGAAAGTAGGTATTTATTTCAATTAAACCAATTACAGGCACCTTTGAACTGTCGAGGAGTCGGTCAGTCAGAAAGATGACGCTAGTTGCCCATTCCAGTTCTAGTTTCCATTATGTTTATGATAGCAAGCAGGCTTGATTGTGCGTTTGTCAACCACTGGTGCAAGGTTTTGGCTGGGCCCGTTTTTTTTTTTTTGTGGATGGGAAATCATCCAATGACCCCTCCCGCTCTGGGTGGAGCAGAAGGGAGTGTCAGACTCTTACTGACTAAAACCCACCCGTGTTCCTTCCTTAGCCCTTTGTGTTCCGGGGTAGCGGTAACCCTTTCGGACAATCCCGCTGCCCCGGCAGGCTTCGGCCCTTTCGGGCCCCTTCCTTATGCTGACATCTCTTTGAGGCGCGCGTGGAACACGTACGCGCCGTCCGGCACGGGCCTGGTCCTGATCGGACGGAGAGTTACCCATTACTCTCCGCCCGCAGGCCAGCGCCTACGGTGGCCGGGAGTCGTCTCGCGGCTCCCGACGCCCGGAGCGTCTCCCGCGGCGGCTGGGACGTGAGGCCCTTTCCCTCAGCCGTCCCGCCACCTCCTTCGCTAGCATAACTGCTTCGCAGAAGGAGGTGACTGCCTCCCACTCCCTCTCGCCCCGGACCATGGCTCGAACCAGGGCCGGGTGCGAGAGGTCGCCGCCGCTGCCGATCGCCTCTGCGAGAACACGGCGGTGCTCCGCCCAATTGGGGCATACCGCCACCGTATGCTCCACCGTGTCCTCCGGGCGACCCTCGCAGTGGAAGTTCATACACCCTGAGAAAAACTTTCCTATAGTACTAAATAAAATAGATTAAACAGTATTTTCATACGCAAACAATAAAAGATCGTCGACATCGGCAAACTAAAATAAACTAAAATTAATGTGTTCATTTTAACATGGACTGTTTCAATAGGCTAGTGCTCGCACTGCTGAGCTGACTTTTTTTCATTTTGCTCAACCCCTAAGGGACCTAGCGTGATGTTTAATAGCCTATAGCCTTCCTTGAGAATTGGGCTATCAATTCCAAAAAGATTTGTTTAAATCCGAATGATACTTTCAGAGATTTAGAGCTTTCAAACAAACAGTCTCTTCAGCTTTATTATTAGTATTATTTTAAAACTATGATATATTATATCTCCTAACTTATTCATTGAAATTAAATGATCTCAAGGGCAATTTTGTTTAAAATTAAATACTTGTCATACATAAATAACGTATTTATTTTGATATAAGGATTAATATCATGTTTATAAAAACACCTTCGCAAATAATGCATTATTTTAGAACAAATTTGTTCTAAAATAATGAACAAATTTGATTAAGTACCTTAAAAAAGGTTATAGTGAGTCAACCTTAAAAGATAGACATATGCTGTCATAGATGTTTTTTAGAACGTTTAAGGAGGAACAATTCCGTCATACATTATTTTTGCGTAACTTTAACCGTTTACGCAGCGCGCGCAACGGAAGCTCGGAAAAGGAATAAGTTTTCCCGTTTCTGCAACATTTTTCATTGATGCTCCGCTTCTATTAGTCGTAGCGTAATGTTATATAGCATATTGCCTTCCTCGATAAATGGACTATCTAACATAAAAATATTTTTTCAATTCGAACCAGCAGTTCCTGAGATTAGGGCGTTCAACCAAAGAAACAAACTCTTCAGCTTTATAATCTTCTAATACCTATATAAAATTCTCGTGTCAGTGTTAGTTCCATACTCCTCCGAAACGGCTGGACCGATTTGTATGAAATTTTTGTGCATATCGGGTAGGTCTGAGAATCGGCTACTATCTATTTTTTTTTTTCGTTTTTGCAAAACGACGTTTGCGGGGTCAGTTAGTATTACTCGTAGTATAGATTTTAGCTGGTATAATTTTTCAATAGTTTTTTTGTAAATTAAGTTTGTTTTCGAGACATAATTCATCAGAATTCGAGCTATTTGGGTTTAAATTAAACATATCCCATATCGAAATCATAATTATTTTAACAGGTAGTCGCACCTCTATTTAGAGGTGTTATCATCAGCAAAAATTCTTCTCAGAATCAATAAAAATAATTGATTAAGATCAAAAAGATATCGCGTATAAAATTTCGATTTTAATTCACTATCAAAATAGTCATCTACTGTTTTAAAGTAATTGGATTAATAGATGTTATCGTAAAGTACATACAGTGATTTTCAATTTAATTTCATTTTTGATTTTTGATAATATATGAATGTGTGTGTGGAACTGTCTGGAATTTTGAATAATTCATCTTTGATACTTGGTGCATATTGTCTTTAACTAGATAAGCACTCATAATATATCTATATTATATATTTCTATACATTTTTATAAACCAAAGTCTCTTTTTGTACCTATGTGATCGCTTTGTTCTTCCAAACTACGCAAAGCATTTTCATGCGATGTCCACCATCATTAAACACACAAAAATTTGTTATGTCTATGAAATCTCAATGTTTTGCTAAGTCAACTCGTAGGAACCAAAAGCGAGTCGCTAGTATTAGTCTCCTTGAGAGGCTAGCATAATGTTCCCACTGCTGGACAACACAGGCCTCCGTGACAGGGAGTGGGCCGTGATCCACCACGCGGGCCCCGTGCGGGTTGGTAGATGTCACATGTCTTCGAATTTTCGGTTCTAGGACATGCCGGTTTCATTCACCGTTTTGAAAAAAAAAACAACCGACATCCAAAAAAGACACTACAAAGTGAAAAATAACTTTAATTTCGGAAGTCGGAGACAACAATGAAAATGCGAAGCCAACGTTCCAAGTCTTTTACCAATGAGTATTGCCAGTGATGATCTATGGCACTGAAACGTGGTCACTCACTGTGGACCTTATTAGAAGGCTGAAATTCATCCAAAGGGCAATGGAGAGGGCTATGCTTGGTGTTTCCCTGCCTGATTGAATCAGAAATGAAGAGATCCGCAGGAGAACCAAGATTACTGACATAGCCCGAAGAATTGCCAAACTAAAGTGGCAGTGGGCAGGGCACATTGCTCGCAGAACAGATGGCTAATGGGGCCGAAAGGTTCTGAAGTGGCGACCGCGTACCGTAAGACGCAGCGTTGGAAGGTCTCCCACAAGGTGGATCGATGACCTTGTGAAGGCTGCAGGAACCCGTTTGATGCGAGAAGCACAGAACCGGTCGAAGTGGAGGTGCTTGGGGGAGGCATTTGTCCAGCAGTGGAAGTCTTTCGGCTGAAATGATGATGATTGAATGATGGGATTACTTATTGCCAAAAATGTCAAACAAACTTTCATCCCTCACTACTAAGTGCGGAAACCAAACCCATAATAACATAGAACAACTCTCATCCCCTATTTAATCCCATTAGGGGATGCATTTTCAAAAATCCTACCTTTATGCTCACTTTCGCTATAAAATGAACTATTGTGTAAAGTTCCATGCTTCTAGACCCAGTAATTAAGAGTGTGCGTTGTTCGTCAGTGAATGAAAGAATTTAAGATTTGACGGGTTCGAACCCCGGCAAGCGATTTACTTTGTGTAAATTATTTCATCACCACTGCTTTCAATACGGTAAAAAAAAACATCGTTAGGAAACCGGCATGTCCTAGAACCAAAAATTCGAAGACATGGTGACATCTACCAAGCCGCACTGGGACCGCGTGGTGGATTCCAGCCCACTCCCTCTCGAAGAAGTTTCCTAGAACTCGTAATTCGGGACTCGTAAATTTTCTGCCTGGGTTCGAAACGAGGGGCTACCCTTAGTTCGAACCCAGGCTGACACTTTATGCAATTTACTTCAAATACACTGCTCTCAAAACGGTGTAGGAAAACATCACGGCATGTCCTGGAAGCCTGGAACCACTTGAAGGATACTGCGCTACAACAAGAAATTATAAAGGGCCTCCGATTTACCTCCGTTGTGTCCGCGTGGTGGATTACGTGCCGCTTCCTCGGGGCCTGTATCTCAGCAGTGAGAACATTAAGGCTGATTATACTTATGCTTATAATCACATATTGCTCGCCTGCTGAAAAACGTGTTCATAACAGTGAAGGTATTCTGTTATCCAAATATTTTCCGGTCTAACCTTTATCAGCAAGATCCGTTCATCAGATCACCGCGAAATGGCAAAATCATGTCTTACCCACGTTACCAATCTAACCATCACATTAGTCTTTTAAATGATAACAATTAAGAATATATTAATTAAAATAATGGAGACGCAATACTATTCATTATTTTTAATTATGTACAATTACTTAAGGTGATTTGGATCTAATCTTGCGATCAGATTGATTTTTAATGACAAGTTGCGTATGACTCATTGTTTTTATGATGAAGAATGTTGTAGGGTAGGTAAACTCCCGGGTGTCGCCACTGCGAGGGTCGCCCGGAGGACACGGTGGAGCATACGGTGGCGGTATGCCCCAATTGGGCGGAGCACCGCCGTGTTCTCGCAGAGGCGATCGGCAGCGGCGGCGACCTCTCGCGCCCGGCCCTGGTTCAAGCCATGGTCCGGGGCGAGAGGGAGTGGGAGGCAGTCACCTCCTTCTGCGAAGCAGTCATGCTAGCGAAGGAGGTGGCGGGACGGCTGAGGGAGAGGGCCTCACGTCCCAGCCGCCGCGGGAGACGCCCCGGGCGTCGGGAGCCGCGAGACGACTCCCGGCCACCGTAGGCGCGGGCCTGCGGGCGGAGAGTAATGGGTAACTCTCCGTCCGATCAGGACCAGGCCCGTGCCGGACGGCGCGTACGTGTTCCACGCGCGCCTCAAAGAGATGTCAGCATAAGGAAGGGGCCCGAAAGGGCCGAAGCCTGCCGGGGCAGCGGGATTGTCCGAAAGGGTTACCGCTGCCCCGGAACACAAAGGGCTAAGGAAGGAACACGGGTGGGTTTTAGTCAGTAAGAGTCTGACACTCCCTTCTGCTCCACCCAGAGCGGGAGGGGTCATTGGATGATTTCCCATCCACAAAAAAAAAAAAAAAAGGGTAGGTAAACTCTTTGTAGGTACGTAGCATAGCCATGGGCAATGGAACTACGCCTGATTTTCCATAGAGTTTCACTTGTTGGCTTGTTTTCATTTGTTTGTGTTTACCCTCTCAAAGGTAGTTCGGGCATATTAGGCCAGGTATCCACCAAAGCGGAGAGGAGATGCGTAGCGGAGAGGAGATGTGAGCTGTGCGTAGCGGAGATGGGTGTTTTTTTTTTTTTTGTGGATGGGGAATCATCAAATGACCCCTCCCGCTCTGGGTGGAGCAGAAGGGAGTGTCAGACTCTTACTGACTAAAACCCACCCGTGTTCCTTCCTTAGCCCTTTGTGTTCCGGGGCAGCGGTAACCCTTTCGGACAATCCCGCTGCCCCGGCAGGCTTCGGCCCTTACGGGCCCCTTCCTTATCGCTGACATCTCTTTGAGGCGCGCGTGGAACACGTACGCGCCGTCCGGCACGGGCCTGGTCCTGATCGGACGGAGGGTTACCCATTACTCTCCGCCCGCAGGCCCGCGCCTACGGTGGCCGGGAGTCGTCACGCGGCTCTCGACGCCCGGGGCGTCTCCCGCGGGGAGATGTGTGATGGGAATAACTCTTTCGGATGTGCGAGGCGCGGGGAGAAGGCGCCTCCGGCCACCCGGTCGCCCGACTACACACATCCCTATTCTACCGCGCCGCTTGCTCGCTGGCGACACAAATTTCTATAGAAAAATGAGATATCTCCTCTCCTCTCCGCTTGATCCATTTCCACCGAAGCTCGAAGCCACGCGGAGAGGAGATGTGGAAATAACAAAATCTGATTGGTTATTCAAAACAAATCTCTTCTCGTCTCCTCTCCTCTCTGCTTTGGTGGATACCGGGCCTTAAGGTGGAACTAGTCGCAAGCTCGAACTCACTGGTGGTTACGGCCAAAAAGCGCGCCGTCTCCCTTGGCTTCGTGTCGGACAGAGATAGTATCAGTGTTGAGCAGTTAGACGCTAGTCTATACGCACATGTCTAGTTCTCACGCACAGAAACACCGTCCCGAACTGAAAGGCGCGTAAAAAATTCGAAAAGTGCTTTGGTAAATCTAGTTTTATGAAAAAACCACTGCATAAATCAATTACAAAAAAAGTTTATTGAACTCTTCGATAACTGAGCTCTGTCGGTACTGACTTTATTTTGAAGATTTTACATTGTTGACTCATAACTTTTTAATGGCTTTTTATTTTACTATTCTGTTTCCGTACAGACACAATTAATATCAAGACAAAACGATAGGTATCATGTTTAACTTTGCACACTGTCAAATAGTGGAATAATACTCTTCCGAAATTTGTATGGAAAATATATCGACTAGTGGCACTTTATGAGCAATCAGCTGTCAAAAATATCTCGATTTTGACATTGGTTGTCGCTGAAATGAGATTACATCTAGATTTTGAACGTTTTTAATATAATAATATATATTTTATATTAAACTGGAAGCAGATCCCAACCGTTGGAGAAAAGGCTAGGCAGATGATTAAAATAAAATGATGACTAATACTGACAATGACAAAAAAAATGGCCACTAAATAAAACTTTGCACAAGATAAAGTAATGATTTAACAAGAACGCATTGACTCATTAATTCAATAATCAAAATATGATGACATGTATTATAATAGATTCTGTTGTTCACAAACTAATATAAATTTAAATTCAGTGCATCTTTTTCTTTCTATTTCACTAAGAAAAGGACAGAAGATAAATATTAGTTGAGTCGTCCTGTCAAATTAGATAATCCATAGACAAGTTTAGACGTGATTAAAAAATTGGCTACTAAAAATACGTCAATTTACGTCAGGCGCTGACAAATTTGACAGGAATAAACGAATATTCATGAAATAGAAAGAAAAAGATGCACTGAACTTAAATTTAGTTTAGTATGTGAGCAACAGAATCGGGGCCTTTGTGTGACGATAAGATTCTCTTGCAATATTAGGGGGCAAAGTCTGACAAAACATCACTCACTGCTGGGAAAGCCTACAGTTTAATTAATTTAATAAAAGTAACTCTATAAGCTTTGTCGTTCTGCACACTTCTTAGTGTCGGCACAATTGAGTTGGCAGTATAGATATGTTGAACGTCATCATTTGCCTTTTTTCCTATGTCGGGGACGGCTTGTCTCACTGATGGTGGCGCGTGTGTTGGATCATTTGGTTCCCTTCAAAATGGTTGAGCTGGATGGTGCTGATCCATGCGTCATGTTCGTGAACTGGCGCTGTCAGTTGAGACTGCAGTGCTATTCTGTAAAAATCTCACCGTGAAAACTAAGGTGAAGTGAGCTGTCATTCCACCTGATGTTAGGGATTGCCCCTATTGATAGCTCACTTCACGCTCACTTCACCTAAGTTATCACGGTGAGATTTTTACGGAATCGATCGGTCATCTCTTAGCTGCCAGGGCTTCTTTTTAATCTTATACCTGAATTGTTTCTTCATAACATTGTTCTCACATATAGAAGCAACAAGAATAATGTACTCAGGATTTTGTAATATCTTGATTTAAAAGAGTGTCCTTGGAATTTCTTGCCCGTTCTTCTCCAAGAGATTTACGTTTTTGAATGGGCAACTAGCTTCAACTTTCTGACTAACTGACCGACTAGTTAATTTTGACAATTCAAAAGTGCCTGTAAATGGTTTCATTGAAATAAATGCTTTGAGTTTGAGTTTGCTTATAGTTTAATCAGCACCCGAATTGCGTAATACACGATCAATCTCGATCTGAATCATTTTAAAGGATATTGCTAAACCATTGCTTCATGTGTTCGAAAAATGTGTCTGATCAATAACGTAAATAACGCAATGTATGTTGTTGAATTGTCAAAACGAAACCCATTGCTACTGATAGTGTGGTACGCAATTACCTCGCAATTGTAATTGAATACCAGTACTTTACATGGAGCGACTGCCTATCTGAACTCCACAACCCAGTTACCGGGTAATACGATACCCCTTGGTAAGACTGGTTTTCAGACTTTCGGGCTTCTGACTTCCCGTAACGACTGTCAAAGATCCACAAATGACAGCCGGGACCAACGGCTTAACGTGCTTTCCGAGGCACGGAGGGGTCTCGGTATGTAAAGATGGTCACCTATCCATGGACCAACCGCTCCGCTAACCTGATCGATCGACCTGTTCGGCTGTTATTATTTAGCCAGGAGCCCCCCCTATATAACACCTAAATTTATGTGGGTTTATTTTTTATCTGTTAATAACAGATAGGTAAAATTAAATATTCATAAATTACTGTGTCTAACCGATTCTCGTCTATGACAAATAAAATGTTATTTATCGTGTGATATCGTAATCTATGATGAATAATGTTTTATTGTAATGGATTATATTATCAAAGTTAAATGCTACCTCTTGTCAGTTTATAATAAATAGATAGTGATGACCGTGACCGTTGCGAAGTATTATTATGTACGAGTTATCTGCCTGGCTCATTTCCAGGTATTTTGTGGATGGCTTCCAGTGTAACTGAATGCAGTTTTTCAAATAACTTCTCTCGGGAGCTCTGGGCGGAGCGGGAGGGCGTGTCAGACTTCTACTGACTAAAACCCACCCGTGTTCCTTCAGTTGCCTGTGCCAGGGGCCACGGTATCTCTTTCGAACAACCCGCGACCCTGGCAGGCATCGGCCCTAGCAGACCCCGTCAGTTACTGCTGACATCTCTTTGAGGCGTGGTGGAACACAACGCGCCGACACCCGGGCCTGCTCCTTACCAGACGGCGAACTGCCTATTGCTCGCCGTCCGCAAGCCCGCGCCTACGGCGGGTGGGAATCGGCTGTCGATTCCCGACGCCCAGGGCGTCTCCTGCAGCGACTAGGCGCGTGAGGGCGCAGAGATTGCCTCTACCTCACGCGCTCCGCCTCAACTGAATGCAGCTGCATATAAAAATTATGCATGGAGAGATTGGCCTAACAAAATGTATGAATGGATGATTTGAACAAAAGCATGCCGGAGAGAAAACAGGAATGCTATCCTCGGGCAAGCCTTCCTGAACAGATAGCGTAGATCCTCCTTAATTATTTCACGAACTTTTCAAATCTCAACAATCACGAATAACCGCGATGGAAAAGGATGGAGGTTGCGAGGTTATCCGCCCACGCACACGTTCTCTGGCAGAATACCAGAAGACCAATTCTCGTAATTTAAAACGTTAAAAATCTAGTCGGAGTCTCATCTCGGCGACAGACAAATTTGAATATCTTGTCAATATTTAGGGAAATTATAGGTATTTTTGACAGATTGAGACTGAAATCAGACTGTGAACGTTCTTAAAATTTCGGGAATTGATACCCACCCCACTCGCACTTGGCAAAACAATGACACTTCCTTATTTAAAATGACATTTTGACAGTGACAACCGACAGACAGATAGAATAATATCACTACCGCCATTTTGTAACAGATGTTAGAAGTTTCTTAAAATCTAGGGCCTCCTGCTGCGACAAGCAGATTATTCAAATCTACTTCTTCTCGACTACACCCAGCCTGGTGCCAGCCTACCTATTCTGAAAAGCAATACATGCCACTGGGTGCTAGTACTTCCCCGGACGAGCACCTGCACCAAAACTTTACAACTTCCTCTTCCGCATTCCTTAAACCGAATCTCTACCTTGAAACTGCAATATTTACACAAAACCACTATCTCCCACTGTCATTACCAAACATTATCTAATTTTCCGGAAAAAAATCAGTGCTATCAAATGAAATATTAATAAAAATGTATAACAAATTTGTTTATCATAAAAAGTTACTTAGGACTGTTAAATTGTTCCCATTATCTGATAATGGAAGTTCCGAGAATTGTTTTTAATAAGGCGGGCGACAAGAGCGGTTTTCAATTGTTTATCAGGGACTTTGAAGTTTTTATGAGGTGATTTCGGAGTGTATTAATAGAATGCAGAGATAAACGTTCTTCTTGTATCGTGCAAGGAGTTTAGTTCTTATCAGCGAATATTTTGTTTATGGGCAGCGCTGAGAGATAGCTACAAAAGGGATGCATAAGCGTAGTCAGCCAATAATGTTGCCGCTGCTGGAACACAGGCCTCATATCTGTGAGATCCCCGTGAGCCGTAACCTGCACTGGGTCCACTTGATAGATACTAAGCGGACCCAGTGCGGGTTGGTAGATGTCAAATGTCTTTAGAAGCGCTGCCCGACCGACGCGAACATCTGACCCCTTGGTCACTGTGACCACCCCAACTGCTCCCCCCGCAGAGCCCGTGCCTATAAAGGAAACGGACCGGGCTGATGATGACGGCTTCGTGACGGTGCTAAGGAGGAAGCGCCGACAGAGTAGCTGTAAGAATCGCTGCGGCAAGGCTCCTACGGAGACCGACCAAAAACTGCGTGCTGCAAAGCCGAATACTCCGGTGTATATTTCCCGCCTCCACTACACCACTAACGCGGAAGACATCGTGACATACGTGCGTCAAAGGTTGAAGTACGCGCCGAGAGTAGGTACCTACAGCTGCTGGAGTCGCATCGCAACGTCAACTTTAAGGCGTTTGTGGTGCGCATACCAACATGCTACCTGCACCTGGTGATGGAAGAAAGCTTTTGGCCGCAGGATGTGGTATTCCGCCGCTTTCGCGGACAAGTGCCACCAGAACGCACAAAGACTTAGTGCAGCTAAGTGATACTAACATAGTTATTAAGTTTTATTTAGGTACTAACAAAATTGTAACTATATTATTATGTACTTAGGTTAAGGTATGTATCTATGGGTCTTTGTTACCTGAAAATAAATGGTTTATTATTATTATTATTTAAATTTTCGGTTCTAGGACATGCTGATTTCCTTTTTTTTTGAGGGTGGGAAATTATCAAATAACTTCTCCCGCTCAGGGCGGAGCTCGGCGTGTCAGACTTGTAGTGACTAAAACCCACCCGTGTTCCTTCAGTTGCCTGTGCCAGGGACCACGGTATCTCTTTCGAACAACCCGCGATCCTGGCAGACATGCTGGTTTCCTCACGACATTATTTTTGTATTTTCCTTCACCGTTTTGAGAATGTGGTGGTGAAATAATTTACACATAGTAAAGCGCCTGTGGTTCGAACCTACGACATACAAGTCGTAAGTCGCAGCTGTGACCACTAGGATTATATTTTCTGGCGATTTAAGATTGTTTTTTTTTAAATATACCAATGCGCTTCAATTTCGGAAGTGAAAACGGCGTCTCCTAAAATACACCGTTACATTTTGATCGTTTTAATCCTTAAAAGGGGTCATTGTACTCATCATTATGAACAACTTTGACTATGGGACCAACCCCAAAATCGTGAAAAATAAATCAGCTGATACATACATTTTATGTTCGCATAACTCGACGTAATGTATGGATCAACTGATTTTTTTTCACGATTTCGGGGCTGGTCCCATATAGTAAAAGTTGTTCATAATGATGAGTATAATGACCCATTTTAAAGATTAAAACGATCAAAATTTAAGGGTGTATAAACAAATAGGTTCCCATTGTAGAATATGCACTCATTACCTGCCTAGCCTTTTCTTAACTATGTTGGAGTCAGCTTCCAGTCTAACCGGATGCAGCTGAATACCAGTATTTCACATGGAAAGACTGCCTATCTGACCTCCGCAATCCAGTTACTGGGTAATACAATAGTCAATACCCCTTGGTAAGACTGGTTGTCAGATTTTCGGGCTTCTGACTACCCCGTAACGACTGTCAAAGATCCACGAATGACAGCCGGGACCAACGGCTTAACGTGCTTTCCGAGGCACGGAAGGGTTTCGGTATGTAAAGATGGTCACTCATTTATTTATTTATTTATTTAATACTTCAAGCACATACATGTACAGAGGCGGACTTAATGCCATAGGCATTTTCTACCAGTCAACCTTTGGGTGATGCAGAGACAAACAGTAGTAGGTGCAATCATTACAGGAATAAATATTTTAAATATAAAGATACGCAGAACCCTATATAAACTATAAATATAATATATACCTAATTACATATAAATATAAGCAAAAATACATATACATAAATAAATGAATATATTAAAAAGAAATAAGACAAACAATGAGAAAATATTAGCGTTGTGATGATACTGCCAGCTTCTTGCGAATGTGCTCGCGAACCTTAACTTTAAAGGATAATCGGTTGGTTGCCATCCTGATTTCCTCGGGGAGCGTTTTCCACAGAGAGATAGACTGAACGAAGAAGGAAGAGAGTCACTCATCCACCCACCAATCGCGGCAAGCGTAGCTTAACCTGATGGATCGACCTGTGCGGCTGTTATTATTTAGCCACGGGCCAGTAAGAGTCAGTAAGAGTCTGAAAGACCTTGCCGCCCTCCCCAGGGCGGTAGACATCCATGAGGACTTTCCACACCAGAAAAAAAAAGGTTAGAACTGTGATCAATCGCGTGCGAGCCGACAGAGCGAAGCGAGGCGAGCACTACTTCCAAAGGCCAGGCGGTTAACTGAACGGCTAATTTAACCAGTTAGCTGCGACGTATGCAGCACCAAAAATTTTAAAATAATAATTGATGATCTTTTTACTGTTGATAAAGTTGTGTTTATATGTAATTTGATTGTTTGTCCTTTTCAGGAAGCAAGACCATAGGGCAGGGATCGAGGCAAACGCTACGGTCTCTGCGTTCCTAGGAGGGAACTGGCGTTAATTAAATTAGGTAAGCATTTATATAATATTATACTAGCTGACCCCGCAAACGTCATTTTGCAAAAAAAAATAAATGATAGTAGCCGATTCTCAGACCTACTGAATATGCATATAAAATTTCATAAAAATCGTTCAAGCCGTTTCGGAGCAGTATGGTAAGTAACACTGTGACACGAGAATTTTTTATATTAGATTTTAAATACCAGAGGACCGAATATGATGATGGCTGATATAGATTTGTGGATGATGAAAGATGCCAGATCATAATTAAAACTAACTAAGAAGGAAAGCAGAAAAAAGAAAGAAATTACCCACATAGTCCTCACATTCACAATACATAGTTAATTAAAAAAGAAAAAAAAATACTTTACATTGGACAACGTGTGCTCAGAAACTGTCTCACGTCCCGTATCGTTGTGTCGTGTACCTACAGTGTTTGATTCGTTAGTGTGATTAATTGTTTCGTAAAATTAATAATAGCCTCCCCGACCGAATTCGGTCGCGGTGGCCAATCTCAACGGAGATTAGCTAGGTATGCAAGAGATATTATAGTGCAGGCGTGTGCGCGCAGACACAGGTACACTCCCTCTTCCCTCACTCTCATAGTCCGATGGGACGGCAATCCGACACGACCGGAGAGAGATCAGGCGCAGGACCAAAAAAAACCTGATTTGAACTGTAAACGGTTTTTCTATTGCACAATAACCAACGCACACAGTAATTAAAATATGATGATATCGAGAAACATACCTTCTCCGTCATACCTATATATATCTGTCTTACATTTCAGATCCTTTTCCGTTTACATTGAAATGTTTATTAATAAATTATGATAATTATCAGTATTTCGTAATCTTTTTCTTATAGGATTATGCTATCATTATAACGTTGAACAGTGCATTAAAACATATTTGAGGATAACAATACAGTGTTTGTTCAAGCTACCTACTGTTTATCACGATTTCAATAAAATTGGTTTTGTAAGTTAAGTGCCACATTCTTATAAAAATTCCTCAGCCCCGACCCACTGATGCGTTTTTCTGGCTGTTCTTTTTGCTCGGCTGATGATGTTAAATAGCCTTTAAATAGCCTTAGCCACTCAAATCTGTGTGGTTCTTTCCTCAAAAGACCATTTCAAACATCAATCTACATGGTCTCCACATGATCTGACCAAGATTATGTCTGGACTTTAAAAGAGACTGTGACCTCTGAGTTTGTTTCGGCCTTTTTTCTCAGAGAAGTCAGATAGGATACGCCGACCTAATCTAGCTTATTTTTTTATAATAGGTATGTCGTGTAATAGTAATTCCGTTATCATTAGAGAATAAATTATCCCACCAAAAATATTTTTATGTAAAATATTGCCAAGATGAGACCACATATAACTCGTACTGTCAAAAAGTTATGAGATCAGAGCCAAGCTTCTAACTCTACACGCCATAACTCTACAAGCCCTAACTTCACAAACTCTACACCTTAGGCAAATTATGAGATTTGGCCGTTTCGTTACTACAAGAACTATTGTAGTTCCAAAGTTTAGCGCGTTCAAACAATAAAACTGTTCAACTTTAATATCATAAAAGAAAAAACACAATATTCACGCAAAAACACCAAAAAAAAAAGTCACCCCCTTTATAACCATATAATCATTTACACATTCCTTCCATTGTTTTTACTATATTAGTAAATATTTATTTGTGTCGATGACAGGCGTTAGAATTAGGTATTAGAAATAATCAGAACCAGATAATATCTACCTACATTAAAGATAATAATTTGTTTCTTTTTAACTAGATCCATTGAGAGCTTATATACTACCTCAGCTAAAATTCACTCTTTATCTCGCTCACACCATACTGCTCGCGGACTGAGTGAGAACGAGACAAAGTGCGGTACTAGGCGGCAGGCAACGCCAATAGTTTAGGTATTTGCTTTTTACATTAAAAATAATGGTAATTAAAAAAAAATAAAATAACATAAGACTTGCTTTATAATTAGTTAGTTCAGTTAGTATACAAAAGTTTTATGATCTAATTTGAAGTATTTTTTTAATACCAGCGGTTTATCGTTCGGTTTGGAGGTATATTTGGATTTTTTTTCTATGGGGGAAATTTTATGGAATCGTGTTTTCGTCAAGCATAAGACCTAACATTAATCCTCAACTTTACCATATATTTGTTTCAAAATTAATGCTATAGTATTTTCGACATGACGGAGGATCATTCTAAGCCATTTGAGGTAGTATAGGCCCTTACTTAAGGGGTATCGTGGGTCCGCTAGGGCTGATGTCTGCCAGGGTCGTGTGTTGTTCGAAAGAGATACCGTGGCCCCTGGCACAGGCAACTGAAGGAACACGGGTGGGTTTTAGTCAGTAAAAGTCTGACACGCCCTCCTGCTCCGCCCAGAGCGGGAGAAGTTATAAATTATAATTTCCCTTCCAAAAAAAGGGATATCGTGTTACCCGGTAACTGGGTTGTGGAGGTCAGATAGGCAGTCGCTCCATGTATAAAATACTGGTATTCAGCTGCATAGGCTTTGTCTGGCAGCCGAACATACTTGCATCTGCCTAGCCTTTTCTCAACTATGTTGGGGTCGGCTTCCAGTCTAACCGGATGCAGCTGAATACTAGTATTAAGCTAAGTACATGCTATTAACCACAATCAAAATAATTTTAAAGGATATTGCTAATCCATTGGAAGCAATGGATAAGCAATATGCAAAATTTGTTTGCTCAACAACGTAAATAACGCAATGAATATCCTTGAACTGTCAAAATGAAAGTCATTTCTACTGTTGGGAATCGAACCCAACACAATACTTTGCGCACGCGCAGGCAGCGTGATCAGCGCGTCATCGGCAAGCTGAGGCGCGGCGCAGCGACGACACGGCTCGGCCCGATGACCACTCGCTTCCACGACTCCACTGCGACGGACGATACCAGTCTCTTAAGTTTAAATTATTAGCTGTTTGTCCGGGAAAGTAAATACTGTAAATAACAACGGCATTAAACTATTGCTTACAATACAGTCCACTCTTTCATTGCTCCCCGCGCTAACATTGGCCCTTCGAGCCGGATGTCAGGTTATCACGCAAGTAACCCGCTGATCCTTGTAAGACTCTTGGACAGTTATTAAATAAAGCATCTAGACTGCTTGGAAAATAGGGTCTGACCACTGAAGATTTAAATTTTTTGTAATAAAAAATTAACGACATTTTTGACGGAATTGTTTTAAGCTCGGTTCCTTAAGACTGTGCCGACCCTACAGTGGCGCCCTCATCGTTTGTTTAGTTATTTCATACAATTTAGAATGAAAATACAGAAAATAAGCACGTTAAGTTGTGCTTCACAAGATTATACGTTAATATTATTAGAAACGGTAGTTTTATATTGTTCAGTTTTATTATAATCCTTAAAACGGATAACAGTGGCCACTATATTCCGTTTTATGGATTATTATAAAACTAAACAATATAAAACTACCGCTTCTAATAATATTAACGTATAATCTTGTGGAGCACAACTTAACGTGCTTATTTTCTGCATTTTCATTCTAAATTGTATGAAATAACCAAACAAACGACGAGGGCGCCACTGTGCGGTCGGCACAGTCTTAACAAAAACGAATCTATTTAACTATTTAGCTAGTTTAATTATCATGTTTATTTGTCGTAAATACAAAGAACGATGTATATTTCATAATATCTAGAGCCTAGACACTGGCTCCTGTAACACAGGTGTTGTTACCTAGCGCAGGAGTCAGGGTTTCACTTAGTTTGTACAGTTTTTTATGCCAATAAATTATTATTATTATATTTTACATATCTCGGGACCATGGGGTACCGGTCCTTTGGAAGGCGTATGAGGGGCCGAAACCAACTCGCAGAGGCCCGTTAGACGTTTTCAATGAAATGAACACCAACCGACGATTATTCCTGTTCGCTCTATGCAAGTGCACCCTAGGACAGCTCCCGGTTGGTGTAGGACCATTGTAACTGCCCCATTGGTCTCGTGGTCGCAAGCGCGACTGCTGAGCGTGGGGTCCTGGGCTCGATTCCTGGGTCGGGCAAAGTCTTATTGAGTTTTTCCATCAGGAATTTCTTAGTAACAGTCCGGAGTTTGGAAGTTGGCGATGATACCCCCGTGCCTCGGAAAGCACGTTAAGCCGTTGGTCCTGCGCCTGATCTCCCTCCGGTCGTGTCGGATTGCCGTCCCATCGGACTATAAAATAAATAAAAATAAATAAAATAAAAATTGTTTATTTCAGACCACTACAGTCCAAAGAAGAGGTTAGTAACATACATCTTATACACTATGTTAATTCAACTAAAAATAACACAGGGAACAAAATAAGAAATTAAAAAAAAAACTATGAGAGTGAGGAAAGAAGGAGTGCACCTGTGTCTGCGCGCACACTTGTGCACTATAATATCTCCTGCGTACCTGGCTAAATCTCCGTAATGAGATTGGCCACCATGACCGAATTCGGTCGGGGAGGCTATCAATTGTAGGATATCGAAAAATAAAAAGTTGGAATACAGGTTTGGGTGGCGAACGTGGACTGGTTACCAAGAACTATAATATAATAATAATAAATTTATTTATTTTCTCTCACAATGGCTTCTTAGAATTTAACAGTTTGAACTTCTTATATAAGTTCACATTGTGAAAGCTGGTGCCTGAAGTAGGTTTTAGAAACAACCTGTATTACAGGTCACCAGTCCCCACTTAGTGGCATCATACAATAAGACAGGTAGGCAACCTATAATTCTCCCAAAATATTAAAACAAAAAAAAATAAATAAAAGAAAAGAAATAAATTAAATAACACAACAAAAGCAGTCGAAGGCTGTGTGGTGAATGTGCATGTTGAATGGTGGTTAAGGTGAAGGTGAATGATGGCGAGTGTATGTGAATGGTGGTGAATGTGTAGGTAATTATATGAATACAAGTATTATTTAATAGGGTGGAGTAATTTCTCTGTCTCCCCTCATAGGAAAGAGTTTTCAAAAAGTCTGTTACTTTTTGCCTACAACTAGTTTTGTGAAGTGAATACATTTTTAGGTCCTTATTGATAACATTATACAGATAATCCCCTAGGTAACAGAAAAACTTGTGAGACTGACATAAACGGAAAAATGTCGTACTGCATACAGTACCCTTTCGTCGTTTATCTTTCATTAGATCCGAATCATAAACTATCAGCGAGTGCTTTTTGAGGACTGTATGTAGAACGAAAGTTTGTCTTATAGACAGTACATTCCACTTTTTATATAAATCGACTGTAGGATATCGAAAGGGAAGACCTGCAGCAACCTTGAGTATGGCACGTTGAGCTCTTTCCGCCTCTATCAAGTGCGTTTTAGCAGCACCTCCCCAGGAGATGATGCAGTAGTCAATAAGGGACTGACACAAGGCATAGTAGACCATCTTGATGGTACGAAGGTCGGCTACATGCTTTAAACTCTTAAATATGTAAATGAGTTTGCGCAATCTCGTTACCAGGGCGTCTATATGTGGTTTGAAGCTGAGGAATTGGTCTACTGTAACTCCAAGGTATTTAATGCTATCTGTTCTTTGAAGAGAAGGACATACGCAAGGCTGGATGGTTGGGCAACACGTGTGAGCCGTTATTGACAGTGAACGTGGAGGTAGCATGTTCGATCGATGTGCAAATGCCACGTAATTGGTTTTTGTAGCATTGAGAGTCAGCACATTATTCTGCAACCAAGCAGCGACTCTGTTGAGCCCCTCCTGAGCCACTCCAAAGACCCAAGACTATGTTTTGTTTATACACGGATAAAATGGCAGGGGGTGACTTGCACACTCAATAATATTATTATCGTTTTGCTTACCAATGGTAGCGTTTTTAATTGTCAAACTGGGCTTAAAGATTCGTTAGCTAATTATACCTGTAATAGGTACTTCCTTAAGGGAGGATCTACTATGCAAAGCTATGAGGTCTTTGCGTCATTCTAAGATGCAAGAATCTTAATTTCAACCAATAACGGTCAGTAAATTATCGGAATCGGCCAAAGTAAAGACTTTGGGAAAGAGTGGGATTAGGGAAAAACAATAAATGTACTCCCAAAACAACTAAATGTAAGGGGCCGTCTCCATGAGCGAGAGAATCGCGGCGTTAGTCAATGCGGTGCCATCACATTATCGTCGCGATGATAATTCGTCCTGTGGAGATTGATTCATAGAGTTTCTATTGACTTTGATGGCACGACGATAATATATTAAATATTAAATAAAGAAAATTCTATTAAAATAATTAAGCAGATAAGGTACCTATCTATTTAAAATAAATCAATTGAAAGGTTGGACTATTCCAGCGAAAAAGGCATATGTAGACAGCCAATCAGGTGCCTAATTCAGTTTAAAACTGACCAATCGTCAGTTGGAAGCGGATGATTGGAGGAAATTAATTGATTAATGATTTTGACGTTTAAGCCTCCGAAATGTCGTCATTCTATATGACGGAGTAAGCGTCATTTTCCATGAATTTAACGCTATCGGATATAAGAAAAAAATCTAGATAAAATTTACGTTGAAAAATCTAGACGCAATCTCACCTCAGCGACAATCAATTTCAAAAATGTAGGGAAATTAGAGGCATTTTTGACAGATTGAGACTGAGATCAGACTTTGAAAGTTGTTAAAATTACTAGATTTGGCCCTCTGGTATTTAGCTCCACCCAGTTAGACAGTAAGACGACCCCAAGACAGTTGGGAAAAGGTTAGATAGATGATGATGACTTTTTCAGTTATTTACTTATTTAAAAATGTTTTTCCCTCAGACAACGAACAAAAATAAAAAGAGTCTAATCAGCCTAAAATATTTTAAGTGTTCATGTAAACTTAAAGATAGCTATGTTTTCCGGTGACGCGTTTTGATTCAGTGATAGTATTATAAGAAGCCCTGATATATTTGCTGATACCAGACTTCATAATTTATTTGATTTACATATACCAGTAAATAAACATCACCGACTCGAGTGCGTAAAATTAAAAACGTTTTTTGATAAGTGTAGCCTACAGGGCGAAAGTGATGTTATCATTCGGAAATAATAATAATAATAATTGTGATCTGACACTATTTTAATTGTTAAGGTGAGTCGTGATAGTGTTTATTGTTAAATAATATTAATTATTATTATAGTGAAGTAGCTTGGACTGTGAACCTGATGAAGCGGGCTGCTACATTTTTTTTTCAAAACGGTAACTTTTATAAGTATTGTTTTAATTAAATGATGCCTTACTTAGCAAAAACGCCTAACGGGCCTCTGTGATTTGGCTTCATTACCTCGTACGTCTTTCGGGACCCCATGGTCCTGAGAAATTAAAAAAGAAAAACTGTCTGGTTCAATAATTTAAAAATAAATAATAATTTAAAATGATTTACAGTTACATGTTTCACTTACCTCTTTGAAAATATTGAACCGAAGTAATATAGTCGAGAATTTATTTATAATTTTTAACAGTTATCAATAATTATTCTAGCTAGGGATAATTAAAATAGTGTCTAATTAAAAAAAAACAACATACATTAGTCACGCTTAATTATAAATATTATGTTTAATTATTTTTTACAATTAAGTTTTGACGTTTTTTAGAACTGTTATTTAAATTTAGTTGAAAGTCAACGGTCTGGGGAAAATTAATTAAAGTGCATTGATAATAGTAATATATTTTGGTAAATAAAATATATGCCAAATGAGGCCTCAGGAAAAGTTTTGGTTGAAGAAATTTCAGTGCAATTTCATGTAGGTACCTTAAGGGCCTATACTACCTCAAATGGGTTAGCATGATCCTCCGTTATGTCAAAAATACTGCACCATTAATTTTGAAATAAATATATGGTAAAGTTGAGGATTAATGCTAGGTCTTATGTTAGACGAAAACACGATTTAATAAAATTTTCTCGATAGAAAAAAATTCCAAAGTTACCTCCAAACCGAACAATAAACCGCTGGTATTCAAAAAATACTTCAAATTAGATCATGAAACTTTGTGTACTAACCGAACTAACTATAAAGCAGGTCTTGTGTTATTTACTTTTTTTAAATTACTATTATTTTCACCGTAAAAAGCAAATACCTAAACTATTGGCGCTGCCTGCCACCTAGCACCGCATAGCAATTTTAGCTGAGGTAGTGTAGGCTCTTAAACATGATGAAGGTTTTTCAATTTAGAAACCCAGGATCTGGATGGTTAGGGACAATATTTTCGGTCTCTATCTACAGTAACTATAAAGCTGAAGAGTTTGTTTTTTTGAGCTCATTACTTCTTTTTCGCTTAGCGTTTTTTCTGTGTTTTGTTTCTTTTTGCTCGGCTCGTAAGGGCCGTACCGTGATGTTAAATAGTTTATATCTTTTCTCAAGAATCGGTCTATCAAATGCTTAAAGAATTTTTCAAATCCGACTGGTAGTTTCGGAGATTACCCCCTACATACAAACAAACAAATTTTACCTCTCTATAATATTAGTTTAGGAAAGAGTGTCCATGGAGTTTCTTGCCCGTTCTTCTCCATAAGAACCCACTTCGCTTTGGAATAAGCAACTAGCTTCATCTTTCTGACTGGTCGAGTCCTTTGACAAGCCAAAAGTGCCTGTTTAAGACTGTGCCGACCGTACAGTGGCGCCCTCATCGTTTTTTTGGTTATTTCATACAGTTTAGAATGAAAATGCAGAAAATAAGCACGTTAAGTTGTGCTTCACAAGATTATACGTTAATATTATTAGAAACGGTAGTTTTATATTGTTTAGTTTCAACAAAATCCTTAAAACGGATAAAAGTGGCCACTATATTCCGTTTTAAGGATTATAATAAAACTAAACAATATAAAACTACTGCTTCTAATAATATTAACGTATAATCTTGTGAAGCACAACTTAACGTGCTTATTTTCTGCATTTTCATTCTAAATTGTATGAAATAACCAAACAAACGATGAGGGCGCCACTGTGCGGTCGGCACAGTCTTAATTAAATGAAATGCTTTGAGTTTTCGTTTTTGAGTTCAGACGCAGGAACGACGTCTTATCGTGCTCTCTGAGCTTCGAAGGGTAAAGTTTCTATAGTAGTGTTATATAGTGACATATCGCACCCCCGGTGCGACACTGTCACTTTTGCAAAAATGTAGTTTTTCAGGAGAAGCATTTAAAACTTTGACACCTCACAAAACAATGACTTAAGAATAGGTATATAGATGATATGAACAGCTTATACTACAACATCAACTTTTAACTTTACTTTTGGATAAATATTAATATTTGTAAAAAATATACTATAATATTTAACTCATTTTTGCATTTTTTGCAAAAGTGACAGTGTCGCACCGAGGGTGGTTAGATATATTTGGGTGCACTGTACAAGAGTACACCACTGCTTCCGTTTCGCAGAAAAATGGATCCCAATAAAAACATTTTCATGTAAAATGTTGCCAAGATGTGACCATATGGCTCGCACTATCAAAAAGTTATCAGATCTCATGTAGAGCCAAGCTTCTAACTCTGCACGCCCTAACGCTATAAGCCGTAATTTCACAAACTCAACATCTTAGTCAAAATATGAGGCTTGGCTGTTTACAAGAACTATTGTATAACATAAAAATAATGAACAGTGAATATTTTTTTACCTTATGCCCATGTGATGGTAACTAAACTAGTACTTGTTTTTATTTTCTGTGTCTGTCTGTTTGTTTCGGCTAATCTCCGAAAGGGCTGGATCGATTTTGATGAAACTTGGTATAGGGATAATTTGGACCCTGGGGAAGAACATAGCTTTTTATCGATATACCACGCGGGCGAAACCGCGGGCGAAAGCTATTAGTAAAGTTAAAAGTACATAAGTATATATTGCGTTGTAACTGTAAATAATTTTGCAGATAAAATCGGAACTTATGATAATATAAATCGTTGCGCAATCTATAAATGTAATTTAACCGAGGCTCTATGATTTAAATATTGATAAAGAGAGTTCGGTTATCAAAGAATCTGACTTTGTTTGGTTAATGTGTGACCAATTTAGTAGTTCGCGGGCACGGTCAATATCAAAAGTCCATCAACACTGTCACTTTCCTAAAGAATGGCATGTAAATCGACCCACAAACTGTAAGCCATGAATAAATTTATACAGCACATGATTTCTAGACGTAAAAATTTTAACGTAGAAATTATTTTAGGAGCCTTTTGGCCTCGTATAGAACTTTCTGTGTAATTTTTTTTGTTTGTTTTTTTAATTTATTTATTTACTAGCAGCGCCCCGCGGTTTCACCCGCATAAGTGTCGATCCCGTGGGAATATCGGGATAAAAAGTATCCTATGTATTATTTTGATGTATAAGCTATATTACTGTAAAGTTTCATCCAAATCCGTTCAGTAGTTTTTGCGTGAAAGAGAAACAAACATCCATCCATCCTTCCTCACAAACTTTCGCATTTATAAGATTAAGTAGGATTTTTATTTTTTTTTATTTTGGTATTTTAATTTAGACTGTGTTTAGTTTAGTTTGTGATCCTCCTGTACGAGTCGCAATAAATACTTTTCTTTCTTTCTTTATTCGTAGGTTATAAAAAAAATCTGCTGTTTCATAAAAAAAATGTGTAATATATACACGAACAGCAAATTTTTAGGGTTCCGTACCTCAAAAAGAAAACGGATCTCTAATAAGATCACTTCGTTGTCCGTCTGTCTATTCGCCAGTCAAGACCCTTTTCTTAGGAACGCGTGCAGTAATTAAGTTGAATTAATATCAAATACTCAGGGCTGCGATCACTTGAAGCAGTAAAAAATTACTCTTTTAAAAATAATTGGTTTTTACAATGTTTTCTAATTACAGTAGGTACGGGAGGACAGCATAGGCCTGTCAACAAAATGGTCTAAAGATCTAAAATCTACAGGGCCTCGGTGCACGAGTCCGACACTAATTAAATCACACGTATCTTATACTATTTTATAGCTTGTGTGACCTAAGCCCGCACATAAGCCACGCTTTTCTGTCTAAAAAATGAAATACTTTAGTCATAGAAAAACGCGACTTAAAGGGTCGGGGCATAGCTGCGTAGTTCATACAAAGTAATAACAAAATAATTTGGAAATCAAACATATTCTTAACACTCTCCCTGCCGACGATAATATAAAACTTTTTAAGTTCAGGAGGCCATGGAGGTCGCCGGCGGCGGTCCCAAAGTTTCTGCTTGTGAACGCCGTGAGTCGAAAGTGAAAATTATTACAAGAGGCCGTGGGATACGCCGGCGGGTCCAAAAAAAAATCGCCGTGGGATCCGCCCTGACCTGAATTCAAATAGTTTTTACAAATACTGGCGTGCTGTTATGGAAAATGTGATACTTCTCTTGCGTGACGTGCTTTGGCCAGCTAAACAAAATTTTTTGGGGGACGCTGCGGTTCTCATGGCAGGGAGAGTGTTAAGGTGGTGTGTATTTATTTCAATTGGATTAGTTGGATTACAGAATAGGTTTCCGAATAT